>OU426894.1:0-10000000 GCA_911387775.1 Thymelicus sylvestris
CCTAACCTAACCTAACCTAACCTAACCTAACCTAACCTAACCTAACCTAACCTAACCTAACCTAACCTAACCTAACCTAACCTAACCTAACCTAACCTAACCTAACCTAACCTAACCTAACCTAACCTAACCTAACCTAACCTAACCTAACCTAACCTAACCTAACCTAACCTAACCTAACCTAACCTAACCTAACCTAACCTAACCTAACCTAACCTAACCTAACCTAACCTAACCTAACCTAACCTAACCTAACCTAACCTAACCTAACCTAACCTAACCTAACCTAGCCTAACCTAACCTAACCTAACCTAACCTAACCTAACCTAACCTAACCTAACCTAACCTAACCTAACCTAACCTAACCTAACCTAACCTAACCTAACCTAACCTAACCTAACCTAACCTAACCTAACCTAACCTAACCTAACCTAACCTAACCTAACCTAACCTAACCTAACCTAACCTAACCTAACCTAACCTAACCTAACCTAACCTAACCTAACCTAACCTAACCTAACCTAACCTAACCTAACCTAACCTAACCTAACCTAACCTAACCTAACCTAACCTAACCTAACCTAACCTAACCTAACCTAACCTAACCTAACCTAACCTAACCTAACCTAACCTAACCTAACCTAACCTAACCTAACCTAACCTAACCTAACCTAACCTAACCTAACCTAACCTAACCTAACCTAACCTAACCTAACCTAACCTAACCTAACCTAACCTAACCTAACCTAACCTAACCTAACCTAACCTAACCTAACCTAACCTAACCTAACCTAACCTAACCTAACCTAACCTAACCTAACCTAACCTAACCTAACCTAACCTAACCTAACCTAACCTAACCTAACCTAACCTAACCTAACCTAACCTAACCTAACCTAACCTAACCTAACCTAACCTAACCTAACCTAACCTAACCTAACCTAACCTAACCTAACCTAACCTAACCTAACCTAACCTAACCTAACCTAACCTAACCTAACCTAACCTAACCTAACCTAACCTAACCTAACCTAACCTAACCTAACCTAACCTAACCTAACCTAACCTAACCTAACCTAACCTAACCTAACCTAACCTAACCTAACCTAACCTAACCTAACCTAACCTAACCTAACCTAACCTAACCTAACCTAACCTAACCTAACCTAACCTAACCTAACCTAACCTAACCTAACCTAACCTAACCTAACCTAACCTAACCTAACCTAACCTAACCTAACCTAACCTAACCTAACCTAACCTAACCTAACCTAACCTAACCTAACCTAACCTAACCTAACCTAACCTAACCTAACCTAACCTAACCTAACCTAACCTAACCTAACCTAACCTAACCTAACCTAACCTAACCTAACCTAACCTAACCTAACCTAACCTAACCTAACCTAACCTAACCTAACCTAACCTAACCTAACCTAACCTAACCTAACCTAACCTAACCTAACCTAACCTAACCTAACCTAACCTAACCTAACCTAACCTAACCTAACCTAACCTAACCTAACCTAACCTAACCTAACCTAACCTAACCTAACCTAACCTAACCTAACCTAACCTAACCTAACCTAACCTAACCTAACCTAACCTAACCTAACCTAACCTAACCTAACCTAACCTAACCTAACCTAACCTAACCTAACCTAACCTAACCTAACCTAACCTAACCTAACCTAACCTAACCTAACCTAACCTAACCTAACCTAACCTAACCTAACCTAACCTAACCTAACCTAACCTAACCTAACCTAACCTAACCTAACCTAACCTAACCTAACCTAACCTAACCTAACCTAACCTAACCTAACCTAACCTAACCTAACCTAACCTAACCTAACCTAACCTAACCTAACCTAACCTAACCTAACCTAACCTAACCTAACCTAACCTAACCTAACCTAACCTAACCTAACCTAACCTAACCTAACCTAACCTAACCTAACCTAACCTAACCTAACCTAACCTAACCTAACCTAACCTAACCTAACCTAACCTAACCTAACCTAACCTAACCTAACCTAACCTAACCTAACCTAACCTAACCTAACCTAACCTAACCTAACCTAACCTAACCTAACCTAACCTAACCTAACCTAACCTAACCTAACCTAACCTAACCTAACCTAACCTAACCTAACCTAACCTAACCTAACCTAACCTAACCTAACCTAACCTAACCTAACCTAACCTAACCTAACCTAACCTAACCTAACCTAACCTAACCTAACCTAACCTAACCTAACCTAACCTAACCTAACCTAACCTAACCTAACCTAACCTAACCTAACCTAACCTAACCTAACCTAACCTAACCTAACCTAACCTAACCTAACCTAACCTAACCTAACCTAACCTAACCTAACCTAACCTAACCTAACCTAACCTAACCTAACCTAACCTAACCTAACCTAACCTAACCTAACCTAACCTAACCTAACCTAACCTAACCTAACCTAACCTAACCTAACCTAACCTAACCTAACCTAACCTAACCTAACCTAACCTAACCTAACCTAACCTAACCTAACCTAACCTAACCTAACCTAACCTAACCTAACCTAACCTAACCTAACCTAACCTAACCTAACCTAACCTAACCTAACCTAACCTAACCTAACCTAACCTAACCTAACCTAACCTAACCTAACCTAACCTAACCTAACCTAACCTAACCTAACCTAACCTAACCTAACCTAACCTAACCTAACCTAACCTAACCTAACCTAACCTAACCTAACCTAACCTAACCTAACCTAACCTAACCTAACCTAACCTAACCTAACCTAACCTAACCTAACCTAACCTAACCTAACCTAACCTAACCTAACCTAACCTAACCTAACCTAACCTAACCTAACCTAACCTAACCTAACCTAACCTAACCTAACCTAACCTAACCTAACCTAACCTAACCTAACCTAACCTAACCTAACCTAACCTAACCTAACCTAACCTAACCTAACCTAACCTAACCTAACCTAACCTAACCTAACCTAACCTAACCTAACCTAACCTAACCTAACCTAACCTAACCTAACCTAACCTAACCTAACCTAACCTAACCTAACCTAACCTAACCTAACCTAACCTAACCTAACCTAACCTAACCTAACCTAACCTAACCTAACCTAACCTAACCTAACCTAACCTAACCTAACCTAACCTAACCTAACCTAACCTAACCTAACCTAACCTAACCTAACCTAACCTAACCTAACCTAACCTAACCTAACCTAACCTAACCTAACCTAACCTAACCTAACCTAACCTAACCTAACCTAACCTAACCTAACCTAACCTAACCTAACCTAACCTAACCTAACCTAACCTAACCTAACCTAACCTAACCTAACCTAACCTAACCTAACCTAACCTAACCTAACCTAACCTAACCTAACCTAACCTAACCTAACCTAACCTAACCTAACCTAACCTAACCTAACCTAACCTAACCTAACCTAACCTAACCTAACCTAACCTAACCTAACCTAACCTAACCTAACCTAACCTAACCTAACCTAACCTAACCTAACCTAACCTAACCTAACCTAACCTAACCTAACCTAACCTAACCTAACCTAACCTAACCTAACCTAACCTAACCTAACCTAACCTAACCTAACCTAACCTAACCTAACCTAACCTAACCTAACCTAACCTAACCTAACCTAACCTAACCTAACCTAACCTAACCTAACCTAACCTAACCTAACCTAACCTAACCTAACCTAACCTAACCTAACCTAACCTAACCTAACCTAACCTAACCTAACCTAACCTAACCTAACCTAACCTAACCTAACCTAACCTAACCTAACCTAACCTAACCTAACCTAACCTAACCTAACCTAACCTAACCTAACCTAACCTAACCTAACCTAACCTAACCTAACCTAACCTAACCTAACCTAACCTAACCTAACCTAACCTAACCTAACCTAACCTAACCTAACCTAACCTAACCTAACCTAACCTAACCTAACCTAACCTAACCTAACCTAACCTAACCTAACCTAACCTAACCTAACCTAACCTAACCTAACCTAACCTAACCTAACCTAACCTAACCTAACCTAACCTAACCTAACCTAACCTAACCTAACCTAACCTAACCTAACCTAACCTAACCTAACCTAACCTAACCTAACCTAACCTAACCTAACCTAACCTAACCTAACCTAACCTAACCTAACCTAACCTAACCTAACCTAACCTAACCTAACCTAACCTAACCTAACCTAACCTAACCTAACCTAACCTAACCTAACCTAACCTAACCTAACCTAACCTAACCTAACCTAACCTAACCTAACCTAACCTAACCTAACCTAACCTAACCTAACCTAACCTAACCTAACCTAACCTAACCTAACCTAACCTAACCTAACCTAACCTAACCTAACCTAACCTAACCTAACCTAACCTAACCTAACCTAACCTAACCTAACCTAACCTAACCTAACCTAACCTAACCTAACCTAACCTAACCTAACCTAACCTAACCTAACCTAACCTAACCTAACCTAACCTAACCTAACCTAACCTAACCTAACCTAACCTAACCTAACCTAACCTAACCTAACCTAACCTAACCTAACCTAACCTAACCTAACCTAACCTAACCTAACCTAACCTAACCTAACCTAACCTAACCTAACCTAACCTAACCTAACCTAACCTAACCTAACCTAACCTAACCTAACCTAACCTAACCTAACCTAACCTAACCTAACCTAACCTAACCTAACCTAACCTAACCTAACCTAACCTAACCTAACCTAACCTAACCTAACCTAACCTAACCTAACCTAACCTAACCTAACCTAACCTAACCTAACCTAACCTAACCTAACCTAACCTAACCTAACCTAACCTAACCTAACCTAACCTAACCTAACCTAACCTAACCTAACCTAACCTAACCTAACCTAACCTAACCTAACCTAACCTAACCTAACCTAACCTAACCTAACCTAACCTAACCTAACCTAACCTAACCTAACCTAACCTAACCTAACCTAACCTAACCTAACCTAACCTAACCTAACCTAACCTAACCTAACCTAACCTAACCTAACCTAACCTAACCTAACCTAACCTAACCTAACCTAACCTAACCTAACCTAACCTAACCTAACCTAACCTAACCTAACCTAACCTAACCTAACCTAACCTAACCTAACCTAACCTAACCTAACCTAACCTAACCTAACCTAACCTAGCCTAACCTAACCTAACCTAACCTAACCTAACCTAACCTAACCTAACCTAACCTAACCTAACCTAACCTAACCTAACCTAACCTAACCTAACCTAACCTAACCTAACCTAACCTAACCTAACCTAACCTAACCTAACCTAACCTAACCTAACCTAACCTAACCTAACCTAACCTAACCTAACCTAACCTAACCTAACCTAACCTAACCTAACCTAACCTAACCTAACCTAACCTAACCTAACCTAACCTAACCTAACCTAACCTAACCTAACCTAACCTAACCTAACCTAACCTAACCTAACCTAACCTAACCTAACCTAACCTAACCTAACCTAACCTAACCTAACCTAACCTAACCTAACCTAACCTAACCTAACCTAACCTAACCTAACCTAACCTAACCTAACCTAACCTAACCTAACCTAACCTAACCTAACCTAACCTAACCTAACCTAACCTAACCTAACCTAACCTAACCTAACCTAACCTAACCTAACCTAACCTAACCTAACCTAACCTAACCTAACCTAACCTAACCTAACCTAACCTAACCTAACCTAACCTAACCTAACCTAACCTAACCTAACCTAACCTAACCTAACCTAACCTAACCTAACCTAACCTAACCTAACCTAACCTAACCTAACCTAACCTAACCTAACCTAACCTAACCTAACCTAACCTAACCTAACCTAACCTAACCTAACCTAACCTAACCTAACCTAACCTAACCTAACCTAACCTAACCTAACCTAACCTAACCTAACCTAACCTAACCTAACCTAACCTAACCTAACCTAACCTAACCTAACCTAACCTAACCTAACCTAACCTAACCTAACCTAACCTAACCTAACCTAACCTAACCTAACCTAACCTAACCTAACCTAACCTAACCTAACCTAACCTAACCTAACCTAACCTAACCTAACCTAACCTAACCTAACCTAACCTAACCTAACCTAACCTAACCTAACCTAACCTAACCTAACCTAACCTAACCTAACCTAACCTAACCTAACCTAACCTAACCTAACCTAACCTAACCTAACCTAACCTAACCTAACCTAACCTAACCTAACCTAACCTAACCTAACCTAACCTAACCTAACCTAACCTAACCTAACCTAACCTAACCTAACCTAACCTAACCTAACCTAACCTAACCTAACCTAACCTAACCTAACCTAACCTAACCTAACCTAACCTAACCTAACCTAACCTAACCTAACCTAACCTAACCTAACCTAACCTAACCTAACCTAACCTAACCTAACCTAACCTAACCTAACCTAACCTAACCTAACCTAACCTAACCTAACCTAACCTAACCTAACCTAACCTAACCTAACCTAACCTAACCTAACCTAACCTAACCTAACCTAACCTAACCTAACCTAACCTAACCTAACCTAACCTCACCTAACCTAACCTAACCTAACCTAACCTAACCTAACCTAACCTAACCTAACCTAACCTAACCTAACCTAACCTAACCTAACCTAACCTAACCTAACCTAACCTAACCTAACCTAACCTAACCTAACCTAACCTAACCTAACCTAACCTAACCTAACCTAACCTAACCTAACCTAACCTAACCTAACCTAACCTAACCTAACCTAACCTAACCTAACCTAACCTAACCTAACCTAACCTAACCTAACCTAACCTAACCTAACCTAACCTAACCTAACCTAACCTAACCTAACCTAACCTAACCTAACCTAACCTAACCTAACCTAACCTAACCTAACCTAACCTAACCTAACCTAACCTAACCTAACCTAACCTAACCTAACCTAACCTAACCTAACCTAACCTAACCTAACCTAACCTAACCTAACCTAACCTAACCTAACCTAACCTAACCTAACCTAACCTAACCTAACCTAACCTAACCTAACCTAACCTAACCTAACCTAACCTAACCTAACCTAACCTAACCTAACCTAACCTAACCTAACCTAACCTAACCTAACCTAACCTAACCTAACCTAACCTAACCTAACCTAACCTAACCTAACCTAACCTAACCTAACCTAACCTAACCTAACCTAACCTAACCTAACCTAACCTAACCTAACCTAACCTAACCTAACCTAACCTAACCTAACCTAACCTAACCTAACCTAACCTAACCTAACCTAACCTAACCTAACCTAACCTAACCTAACCTAACCTAACCTAACCTAACCTAACCTAACCTAACCTAACCTAACCTAACCTAACCTAACCTAACCTAACCTAACCTAACCTAACCTAACCTAACCTAACCTAACCTAACCTAACCTAACCTAACCTAACCTAACCTAACCTAACCTAACCTAACCTAACCTAACCTAACCTAACCTAACCTAACCTAACCTAACCTAACCTAACCTAACCTAACCTAACCTAACCTAACCTAACCTAACCTAACCTAACCTAACCTAACCTAACCTAACCTAACCTAACCTAACCTAACCTAACCTAACCTAACCTAACCTAACCTAACCTAACCTAACCTAACCTAACCTAACCTAACCTAACCTAACCTAACCTAACCTAACCTAACCTAACCTAACCTAACCTAACCTAACCTAACCTAACCTAACCTAACCTAACCTAACCTAACCTAACCTAACCTAACCTAACCTAACCTAACCTAACCTAACCTAACCTAACCTAACCTAACCTAACCTAACCTAACCTAACCTAACCTAACCTAACCTAACCTAACCTAACCTAACCTAACCTAACCTAACCTAACCTAACCTAACCTAACCTAACCTAACCTAACCTAACCTAACCTAACCTAACCTAACCTAACCTAACCTAACCTAACCTAACCTAACCTAACCTAACCTAACCTAACCTAACCTAACCTAACCTAACCTAACCTAACCTAACCTAACCTAACCTAACCTAACCTAACCTAACCTAACCTAACCTAACCTAACCTAACCTAACCTAACCTAACCTAACCTAACCTAACCTAACCTAACCTAACCTAACCTAACCTAACCTAACCTAACCTAACCTAACCTAACCTAACCTAACCTAACCTAACCTAACCTAACCTAACCTAACCTAACCTAACCTAACCTAACCTAACCTAACCTAACCTAACCTAACCTAACCTAACCTAACCTAACCTAACCTAACCTAACCTAACCTAACCTAACCTAACCTAACCTAACCTAACCTAACCTAACCTAACCTAACCTAACCTAACCTAACCTAACCTAACCTAACCTAACCTAACCTAACCTAACCTAACCTAACCTAACCTAACCTAACCTAACCTAACCTAACCTAACCTAACCTAACCTAACCTAACCTAACCTAACCTAACCTAACCTAACCTAACCTAACCTAACCTAACCTAACCTAACCTAACCTAACCTAACCTAACCTAACCTAACCTAACCTAACCTAACCTAACCTAACCTAACCTAACCTAACCTAACCTAACCTAACCTAACCTAACCTAACCTAACCTAACCTAACCTAACCTAACCTAACCTAACCTAACCTAACCTAACCTAACCTAACCTAACCTAACCTAACCTAACCTAACCTAACCTAACCTAACCTAACCTAACCTAACCTAACCTAACCTAACCTAACCTAACCTAACCTAACCTAACCTAACCTAACCTAACCTAACCTAACCTAACCTAACCTAACCTAACCTAACCTAACCTAACCTAACCTAACCTAACCTAACCTAACCTAACCTAACCTAACCTAACCTAACCTAACCTAACCTAACCTAACCTAACCTAACCTAACCTAACCTAACCTAACCTAACCTAACCTAACCTAACCTAACCTAACCTAACCTAACCTAACCTAACCTAACCTAACCTAACCTAACCTAACCTAACCTAACCTAACCTAACCTAACCTAACCTAACCTAACCTAACCTAACCTAACCTAACCTAACCTAACCTAACCTAACCTAACCTAACCTAACCTAACCTAACCTAACCTAACCTAACCTAACCTAACCTAACCTAACCTAACCTAACCTAACCTAACCTAACCTAACCTAACCTAACCTAACCTAACCTAACCTAACCTAACCTAACCTAACCTAACCTAACCTAACCTAACCTAACCTAACCTAACCTAACCTAACCTAACCTAACCTAACCTAACCTAACCTAACCTAACCTAACCTAACCTAACCTAACCTAACCTAACCTAACCTAACCTAACCTAACCTAACCTAACCTAACCTAACCTAACCTAACCTAACCTAACCTAACCTAACCTAACCTAACCTAACCTAACCTAACCTAACCTAACCTAACCTAACCTAACCTAACCTAACCTAACCTAACCTAACCTAACCTAACCTAACCTAACCTAACCTAACCTAACCTAACCTAACCTAACCTAACCTAACCTAACCTAACCTAACCTAACCTAACCTAACCTAACCTAACCTAACCTAACCTAACCTAACCTAACCTAACCTAACCTAACCTAACCTAACCTAACCTAACCTAACCTAACCTAACCTAACCTAACCTAACCTAACCTAACCTAACCTAACCTAACCTAACCTAACCTAACCTAACCTAACCTAACCTAACCTAACCTAACCTAACCTAACCTAACCTAACCTAACCTAACCTAACCTAACCTAACCTAACCTAACCTAACCTAACCTAACCTAACCTAACCTAACCTAACCTAACCTAACCTAACCTAACCTAACCTAACCTAACCTAACCTAACCTAACCTAACCTAACCTAACCGAACCTAACCTAACCTAACCTAACCTAACCTAACCTAACCTAACCTAACCTAACCTAACCTAACCTAACCTAACCTAACCTAACCTAACCTAACCTAACCTAACCTAACCTAACCTAACCTAACCTAACCTAACCTAACCTAACCTAACCTAACCTAACCTAACCTAACCTAACCTAACCTAACCTAACCTAACCTAACCTAACCTAACCTAACCTAACCTGACCTAACCTAACCTAACCTAACCTAACCTAACCTAACCTAACCTAACCTAACCTAACCTAACCTAACCTAACCTAACCTAACCTAACCTAACCTAACCTAACCTAACCTAACCTAACCTAACCTAACCTAACCTAACCTAACCTAACCTAACCTAACCTAACCTAACCTAACCTAACCTAACCTAACCTAACCAACCTAACCTAACCTAACCTAACCTAACCTAACCTAACCCAACCTAACCTAACCTAACCTAACCTAACCTAACCTAACCTAACCTAACCTAACCTAACCTAACCTAACCTAACCTAACCTAACCTAACCTAACCTAACCTAACCTAACCTAACCTAACCTAACCTAACCTAACCTAACCTAACCTAACCTAACCTAACCTAACCTAACCTAACCTAACCTAACCTAACCTAACCTAACCTAACCTAACCTAACCTAACCTAACCTAACCTAACCTAACCTAACCTAACCTAACCTAACCTAACCTAACCTAACCTAACCTAACCTAACCTAACCTAACCTAACCTAACCTAACCTAACCTAACCTAACCTAACCTAACCTAACCTAACCTAACCTAACCTAACCTAACCTAACCTAACCTAACCTAACCTAACCTAACCTAACCTAACCTAACCTAACCTAACCTAACCTAACCTAACCTAACCTAACCTAACCTAACCTAACCTAACCTAACCTAACCTAACCTAACCTAACCTAACCTAACCTAACCTAACCTAACCTAACCTAACCTAACCTAACCTAACCTAACCTAACCTAACCTAACCTAACCTAACCTAACCTAACCTAACCTAACCTAACCTAACCTAACCTAACCTAACCTAACCTAACCTAACCTAACCTAACCTAACCTAACCTAACCTAACCTAACCTAACCTAACCTAACCTAACCTAACCTAACCTAACCTAACCTAACCTAACCTAACCTAACCTAACCTAACCTAACCTAACCTAACCTAACCTAACCTAACCTAACCTAACCTAACCTAACCTAACCTAACCTAACCTAACCTAACCTAACCTAACCTAACCTAACCTAACCTAACCTAACCTAACCTAACCTAACCTAACCTAACCTAACCTAACCTAACCTAACCTAACCTAACCTAACCTAACCTAACCTAACCTAACCTAACCTAACCTAACCTAACCTAACCTAACCTAACCTAACCTAACCTAACCTAACCTAACCTAACCTAACCTAACCTAACCTAACCTAACCTAACCTAACCTAACCTAACCTAACCTAACCTAACCTAACCTAACCTAACCTAACCTAACCTAACCTAACCTAACCTAACCTAACCTAACCTAACCTAACCTAACCTAACCTAACCTAACCTAACCTAACCTAACCTAACCTAACCTAACCTAACCTAACCTAACCTAACCTAACCTAACCTAACCTAACCTAACCTAACCTAACCTAACCTAACCTAACCTAACCTAACCTAACCTAACCTAACCTAACCTAACCTAACCTAACCTAACCTAACCTAACCTAACCTAACCTAACCTAACCTAACCTAACCTAACCTAACCTAACCTAACCTAACCTAACCTAACCTAACCTAACCTAACCTAACCTAACCTAACCTAACCTAACCTAACCTAACCTAACCTAACCTAACCTAACCTAACCTAACCTAACCTAACCTAACCTAACCTAACCTAACCTAACCTAACCTAACCTAACCTAACCTAACCTAACCTAACCTAACCTAACCTAACCTAACCTAACCTAACCTAACCTAACCTAACCTAACCTAACCTAACCTAACCTAACCTAACCTAACCTAACCTAACCTAACCTAACCTAACCTAACCTCACCTAACCTAACCTAACCTAACCTAACCTAACCTAACCTAACCTAACCTAACCTAACCTAACCTAACCTAACCTAACCTAACCTAACCTAACCTAACCTAACCTAACCTAACCTAACCTAACCTAACCTAACCTAACCTAACCTAACCTAACCTAACCTAACCTAACCTAACCTAACCTAACCTAACCTAACCTAACCTAACCTAACCTAACCTAACCTAACCTAACCTAACCTAACCTAACCTAACCTAACCTAACCTAACCTAACCTAACCTAACCTAACCTAACCTAACCTAACCTAACCTAACCTAACCTAACCTAACCTAACCTAACCTAACCTAACCTAACCTAACCTAACCTAACCTAACCTAGCCTAACCTAACCTAACCTAACCTAACCTAACCTAACCTAACCTAACCTAACCTAACCTAACCTAACCTAACCTAACCTAACCTAACCTAACCTAACCTAACCTAACCTAACCTAACCTAACCTAACCTAACCTAACCTAACCTAACCTAACCTAACCTAACCTAACCTAACCTAACCTAACCTAACCTAACCTAACCTAACCTAACCTAACCTAACCTAACCTAACCTAACCTAACCTAACCTAACCTAACCTAACCTAACCTAACCTAACCTAACCTAACCTAACCTAACCTAACCTAACCTAACCTAACCTAACCTAACCTAACCTAACCTAACCTAACCTAACCTAACCTAACCTAACCTAACCTAACCTAACCTAACCTAACCTAACCTAACCTAACCTAACCTAACCTAACCTAACCTAACCTAACCTAACCTAACCTAACCTAACCTAACCTAACCTAACCTAACCTAACCTAACCTAACCTAACCTAACCTAACCTAACCTAACCTAACCTAACCTAACCTAACCTAACCTAACCTAACCTAACCTAACCTAACCTAACCTAACCTAACCTAACCTAACCTAACCTAACCTAACCTAACCTAACCTAACCTAACCTAACCTAACCTAACCTAACCTAACCTAACCTAACCTAACCTAACCTAACCTAACCTAACCTAACCTAACCTAACCTAACCTAACCTAACCTAACCTAACCTAACCTAACCTAACCTAACCTAACCTAACCTAACCTAACCTAACCTAACCTAACCTAACCTAACCTAACCTAACCTAACCTAACCTAACCTAACCTAACCTAACCTAACCTAACCTAACCTAACCTAACCTAACCACTAAATCAGTTAAAATCAGAAAATAAAATAAACCTATCAGAAATAGATCAAATTCAAACCAAATTACAATTAGAAACTTTCGTCAAAAACTTTTCAGAAACTATGACAAAAACCTGTGAAGAAACATTAAAAAAGAAAAAGAATCAAGAAAAACTCACCGTACCGTGGTGGTCCGAATCACTAGCCGCAATGAAGAAAGAGGTTGCAACCAAGAAACGTAGAATCCGATGGGCAGCGCCAATCCGCAGAGAGAAAGTCGTCAACGAGTACCTGCAAGCAAAAGAAAAGTATGAATTGGAAGCCAGGAACGCCCAAACTGCAAGTTGGAAGAGCTTTTGCGAAAAACAGGATAGAGAAGGACTCTGGCAAGGTATATATAGGGTCATAAGAAATACCACGAAGAGACAAGAAGACTTACCCCTGAAAATGAATGGAAAGGAGCTGACGAAAGAGGAATCTGCGAAGTTGCTCGCGGATGTCTTCTACCCGGAGGACCTCGAAAGTGAGGATAATGCGCAACAACGAATTATCAGAGCACAAGCTGACCAAGTAAACGAGTGGAGTCATGATGAACAACATGACCCACCATTTACCCCATGGGAATTAATGACCGCGGTGGAGAGCTTTGACCCAAAAAAGGCCCCGGGTTCGGATGGACTCACTGCCGACATATGCAGTCAAGTTATTCTTAGCGCGCCAGAACTTTTTATGGCCTTGCTAAATAAATGTCTGGAACTGGGCTGCTTTCCGACCATATGGAAGGAAGCAACAGTAGTCGTCCTCAGAAAACCAGATAAGCAGGATTATAGGCACCCTAAGTCATATAGACCCATTGGGCTATTGCCAGTAATGGGTAAGATCTACGAGAAGATGCTGGTAGGACGATTGAAATGGCACCTGACTCCAAAAATCAGTACTCGCCAATACGGATTCGTTCCCCAAAAGAGCACCGAGGACTCCCTCTATGATCTACTGCAACACATTCGTACAAAAATAGCGGATAAAATGCTTGTTACAGTTGTATCGTTGGACATAGAGGGAGCCTTCGACAGTGCATGGTGGCCGGCGATACGGGTCCGTTTGGCTGAGGAAAAATGTCCTAGGAATCTCAGGAAAGTCATTGACAATTATCTCCAAGACCGAAGGGTAAGGGTCAGATATGCCGGTGAAGAGCACGTCAAAGACACCAGTAAAGGCTGTGTACAAGGATCAATCAGTGGCCCTTTACTTTGGAATCTACTTCTCAACCCATTGCTGGTAGGACTTGAGGAACGAGGCGACTACTGCCAGGCTTTCGCTGATGACGTGGTCCTAGTATTTGCTGCGGAAACCGCGCAAGAAGTGGAGGGACAAGCCAATGCTGCCCTCGCCTACGTTCGAGACTGGGGTGTCGGATTTAAGCTAAAATTTGCGCCTCATAAAACCAAGGCGATGGTGCTTACCAGGAAGTTGAAATTTGACACACCACGCTTGCGCATGGGGGGGGTCAGCATTGGAATGTCCGATGAGATAAAAATCCTGGGGCTCATTATTGACAATAAGCTTACATTTAACAGCCACGTCACATATACATGCAAAAAAGCACTAAACATATACAAGCAATTGTCAAGAGCAGCCAAGATTACTTGGGGTCTCCACCCGGACATCATTCGCATTATTTACAATGCAACGGTGGAACCCGTCATTCTCTACGCTTCAAGCGCGTGGGCCCCAGCGGCCAAAAAACTTGGAGTACAGAGGCAACTGAATGCAGTCCAAAGAGGATTTGCACAAAAACTGTGTGGAGCCTACCGCACTGTCTCCCTAAACTCGGCGCTGCTGCTGTCTGGGATACTGCCACTCGACCTTCGAGTGCAAGAAGCGGCTAGCTTATACGAGGCCAAGAGAGGAGTTTCCCATTCAGCAGTAGCAGACGCAGAGGTTGAGCGATGTGTGGCATACAAAGACTCTCCGCATCCGGCAGAACACACGAGCCTGACGTTCACAAACCTGGTAGATCTAGAGCAAGTGAACAACCACATACACCAAGCAGTAAGGATATACACCGATGGCAGTAAGATCGAAGGCAAAGTTGGTGCCTCGCTTTCTATTTGGAACAGTGAGGCTGAAACCAAAACGCTGAAGCTCAAGCTGCCATCGTACTGTACGGTCTACCAGGCAGAACTTTTGGCCATATGTCAGGCCACGAGGATGATTCTCCAGAGCAGAGAAAACAGTTTTGCAATCCTCAGTGACTCGCGTTCGGCGCTGGAAACAGTCACAAACGCGAGTTCCACTCACCCTCTAGCCGTGGAAGCTCGCGAAAATATTAAGAGTTGCAAAATCCAGAATAAGGAAACTTCCCTATTTTGGATTAAGGCACATGCGGGACTGGAGGGGAATGAACGCGCGGACGAACTAGCCAAGCAAGCCGCTCTGCACTCAAAGAAAAAACCCGATTACGATTTATGCCCTGTTTCATATGTCAAACGAGTAATCCGTAAGGCTTCGCTGGACGTGTGGAACATGAGATATCAGGCTGGTGAAACAGCGGGAGTTACAAAGATCTTCTTTCCTGATGCAGTCCAGGCCTACCGAATAGTGGGGAAGATGCGACCGGCAGGCGTGAGTACTCAGATAATGACGGGGCACGGTGGATTTTCTGAATACCTGGCCAGGTTCAAGTGTAAGGAGGATCCATCGTGCAACTGCGAGCCGGGTGTTAGCCAGACAGTCGTACATATACTGACAGAGTGTCCAATATATATTAAGCAACGATATGACATAGAACAGAAGTTAAACATAAAAATGACACCGGACAACTTCCAAATCATCATGGAAAATGACAAAATGAGAAATAAATTTATAAAATACGCAATAGAAATAGTAACGAAAGTACTGGAAATGAATAAATAATCAAAGAGATAGTCATGTCATGTATATATATATATTATATATAAAATAAAATAAATATAATAAATACATATAATAAAATATAATGTAATATATATTTTTAAAAAAAAAATATAAAATATGTATGAATATATATAAGGTATTATAAAAATGGCAAGAACTACAAGACAGACGCAGTTGAGGAGAAATGGAGAAATAATAAAGATGATTTTTCTTTTATATAAATTAATATAAATGTATATTGTGTGCATATTTAGCACCAAAAGTAAATAAATATATGTTAAGAAAATACATAGTACACTAAAACAGTCACTATAAATGTAACAACCAAAGTAATAAATAGGAACAAATGGTATGAAAGCACAAATATGAGAGTATATATCATTGGTTATCAAAAGTGAATAGCAGATACCTTAAATAAAGTAAGTTAAACAGTAAACTGCAGAGATGTAAAATGTAGTAGAATAAGGATATCAATGTATAATTTTTAACCTAAGGTAAAATAAGATAATTATAGGAACATGTAGACTGACTTAAAATAATAAGTTAAACTAATAAAAAATGAAAATACATGTAAAATAATAAAGAATAAAATATAAGAATTAAATTTTAAAGTACTGTTAAAATATTTAGAAATAAAAACAAATATATGTATATTAGGTAAAGTATGACAAGCGTAAGAAAATAGATAAATGTTTTAAATCAACATACAAAAATTAAATAGGATACAACATATAGTCAAGTATATAAGCGTAGTAATTGAAAAATTTTTCAAGTAATAAATTAGATGTAAATTAAGCCGTAAGTAAGATGTAATAAAGATAAGTAAATTAAGTAGTTTTTATATACAAATAAAGAAAATAGTTAAGCAATAGATAAGAAAACATATTAATTAACCTTAAGATGATGTAATACTACGCTTACAATAGATTAAGAAAACATATGTGTTCTGTATTAAGACTAGGATATCAAACGATGTAATGTATAATTTAAGTGCATTATAAACTTATTATTATAACAAACTGTAACCATTTGATTAATAATAAAATAAAGCAAACAAAGGCCTTGACAATGTCAGGGGACGATTATTTAGCTCGCGGGCCGGGCCAGTACAGCGCCCGGACAGGACCCAAAAAAAAAAAAAAAAAAAAAAAAAAAAACCTAACCTAACCTAACCTAACCTAACCTAACCTAACCTAACCTAACCTAACCTAACCTAACCTAACCTAACCTTTTTTTTTTTTTTTTGATATCGCTGGAAAATCCATCATGGATACCCGACAGACGCGGGGGCGCTGTCGGGTTATGCCGGACTCTTACCGGCTAAAAACCAGCGGTGTTCCTCCTCACCGTCTTCCGGCGGAGCTGCGGGAACGCTTACGCATACTTCCGCTGCTCCGCCGACGGCTGCCCGGGACTCGGGGCCCATCTTGGGGGGCGCTCACTTGGAGCGCCACTCACCAGTCAACCTGGCGTGTCGGAACACTGACACGCCAGCCGTCACGGGGGTCTCTCCTCCTGCAGGGCGATGGTACCCCCCGGTACCACCGCCCGGAGACCCGCGTTATGGGGGAAGGCGGCGCTCATGCGCGAGGCGCCTGCGCCCCACTCTCTTCCGGCGGAGCGGGGTCGACAGAGGGTCGTCTTCCCTCACCCGCTCCGCCGCCTCCTTCTGCGACATAACTGTGTCGCAGAATCGGAGTACCGCCTTCCACGCGCTGTCGCTGCCGACCATGGCTTTCACTACGCCCGGCAGCGACAGGTCGTCCCCTATAGCCGCGGCGAGCATCGCCCGCGGCTCGTCCCATGCGGGGCATTCCACCAGCGTGTGCTCCGCCGTGTCCTCCGGACACCCACAGGCGTGGCACACGCTGGTCGGCTCTCGACCCGCCACGCCGCACAGGTACCTGCCGAAGCAACCGTGCCCCGTCAGGATCTGCACGGCGCGGAAGGTGAGGGCCCCGTGGCGGCGATCGACCCAATCCTCTAGGACGGGCCGAATCGCCTCCACCGTCCTTCTGCCGGCGGTCGGCTCCGCCAGCCTTTCCTTCCATTTCCGGAGGAGGACCTGGCGGTCGAGTCGCCCCTGCCGCCCGGCCTCCCCCGGCTCTGGTTCAACCTCCTCGGCTCGTGCTGCTGCGCTGCGGCGCCAGTACACCGCCGAGAGCACTTCCGCGTCCAGGTCCCACGGTGGGGTCCCGGCCAGGACGCACGCCGCCTCGCACGAGATGGTGCGGTACCCTCTCACCACCCTGATTGCCATGACCCGTTGCGCTTGGCGCAGGAGGGTCCTGTTCTGGGCAATCAGGGTGTCCGCCCAGATCGGGGCCCCATACAGGGCCATCGACCGCACCACCCCGGCGTACAACCGGCGGCACGCGACTGACGGTCCGCCCAGGTTCGGCAGCAGCCAGCTCAGAGCGCCGGCCGCTCGCAACAACCTGGGGACCAGTCGCCGGAAGTGCTCTCGGAAGTTCCATCTGCTGTCGAGGACGAGGCCTAGGTACCGCATCGTCGACTCGACAGCGATGGAGACACCGCCGACCACCAGCTGGGATCCTGCGGGAGGGGCGCGTCGGGCTCCGTGAAAGCACAGAGCCTCCGACTTCTCCAGCGCCACCTCCAGCCCCAGCCGGCGGATTCGGGCCACCACTTGGGCCACTCCGGCCGTCGCCAAGAGGGCCGCCTCTCGGTACGTGGTGCCGCAGGACGTCACGAGGGTATCGTCGGCGTAACAAGTTACGTCGACCCCCCGTAGATTGGCGCCCCGCAGCACCCAGTCGTAGCCGATGTTCCACAGGAGCGGCCCGAGAACCGATCCCTGTGGAACACCGCACGTCATTACCCGGCGGCCCAACCCGTCGCGCGTCGGGTACACCACTTCCCTCTCGGAGAGGTAGTCGCACAGGAGACGACGCAGGTATTCGGGCACGCCATGATGTTGTAGCGCCGCCCGAACACAGCCCCAGGGGAGGGTGTTGAAAGCGTTGGCGATGTCTAGGGACACCGCCAGAACAACCTCTCCCCGGGACACTGCCTCCTCCGAGAGGTCCCTCACCCGCGCGATGGCGTCGACCGTCGACCGGCCCCGGCGGAAACCGAACTGTCGGTCGCTCAACCCCGGCCCGACCCGTTCGAGGTGCTCGACGAGGCGCGCGGAAATAATCCGCTCGAAGAGCTTGCTCACCTCGTCGAGCAACACTATGGGTCGGTATGCCGACGGCGAGTCCGCCGGGCGACCCTCCTTGCGCAGCAGCACAAGCCTGCCGACCTTCCACTTCCTAGGAAAGCGGCCACGCCGCATACAGGCGTCGAAGAGCTCGACAACCCGGGGCCCGAGGGCCTCCAAGGCTAGCGCCCACACCCTACCGGGCACCCCGTCGGGGCCCGGTGCCGTGCTTTTGGCGCGGAGCCGCTCCACCGCAGCCTCCAGCTCCGCCTGAGACACCTCGGGTATCGGGGCGCTCGAGCTCTCCGACGATGCAGCCGCCACGGGCGGCGGCGCCGAGTCGGCCCTCTCTGGGAAGAGAGTGGCGACGATGTTGGCAACCACCTCTGGTTGGAGACTCTGAGTGAGCGGAGGGGCCCAGGGGCGCAGGTGACCACGCACCGTCTTGTACGGGCGCCCCCAGGGATCCCTATTCAGAGTCTCCAACCACTCTCCCCACGACTCGGCTTTTGCCTCCCGAATTGCGATCTGCAGAGAGATGCATCTCTCCCTGTACGCGGCGTAGAGGCGGCTTTCCTCGGCGGCCACCCGCCTTCGCCGCCTTCTGTAATGGGTGTACTGGCGTCTGGCCGCTACGCACGCTTCGCGAAGCCGGCGCAGGTCCGCCGACCACCAGTACACCCATCTGCGGGGCGGGAGCGGTCTGGCGCGCGACATACCGGCGTCGCACACCTGCGCCATTGACTCGCTCAACCGCTCCGCTCGCCCGTCCACGTCGGCCGCCGGGCCCTCCGGCGCCGGTAGCCAGGCCTGGACGATGGACGCCTCGATGATGACGTCCCCGTCCATGGTCTTGAGGGCCCAGCGCGGTCCATCCCCACGCGGGGGCCGGCCCTGGGGAGCTCCAGAGTTGGCGGAGACCTCGAACCGGATATACCGGTGATCCGAGAGCGTCTCCGCCTCCACGAGCACCCTCCAGTCTCGGACACGGCGCGCAAGACACGGGGTCGCGAACGTGAGGTCCACGATGGAACCCCCGTTGTGTCGCACGCACGTGTCAACCGACCCCCGGTTTAGAAGGACTAAGCCCGACGTGGCAGCCCACTCCTCCAGTACCTCGCCCCGCGCATCGGTGGCCGGGGAACCCCAAGCCGTCGACTTGGCGTTGAAGTCCCCGGCGACCAGCACTGGGATTGGGTGACTCTGGCCGACCAGAGCACCGACCTCGAGCAGGAATTGCTCGAATTCGGCCAGGCTCCGGTTCGGCGAGAAGTACACGCCGACGATCGTCACGCCCATAAGGGTGACCGCGACGCATCCATGGCCCTTCGACGATTTGTCGAAGGGCGGGGAGCCGGCGGCCGTCTGCGCGACGATCGCCACCGTGTCCTCCCGGTCACCAACCCAGTTGTCCCTGGCGGGGACGAGGTAAGGCTCCGCCACCACCGCTACCTGGATCGACCACTCGGCCAGGCTCTGGTACAAGAGGTCCTGAGCTCTGGCCGAGTGGTTGAGGTTCGCCTGAAGGACAGACATGGCCATACTTAATCTACGACCATGTCTGCAACCCTCTCTGCGCGTTCCACGTCAGCGGCGGACGGGCGGGCCGGTCGGGGGTGGGCTGTTGGGCCTTTCCCGGCGGGCTTCTCCTTCTTCTTCTTCTTCTTTCCGGCGGGGGACTTGGCGGGGGCGGAAGCGGCACATGCTCCGCTTCCCGCTCTGTGGTCCGCTGGCTTCTGCCTCGCCTCGCACAGCGGGCAGTGCGGGGCAGCGGAACAGCCAGCCGCCTTGTGGCCCGGTTGACCGCAGCGATAGCAGGCATCGCTGCGGTCCACCTCGGCGGTGCATTTGCTCCGTACGTGCCCCGAATCGAGGCACCGGTAGCACCGCAGGGGTCTGGCCTCAAGGAGCCTGACCCGGGCCGACACCCACCCCACCAGTAGCCGCCCGCCGGAGGCGACCTTCTTGGCCGCCGAAACAGGGCAGCGCACCCACGCCGTGCCGGGGCTGTCCGAGGAGAAGCGGCGGATCTCCCCGCACTTGACCTGCTCGGGGGGGCATTCCCCGTAGCGGGCCACCGCGGCCGCCACCTCCTCCGGGGACACCGCGTCGTCCAGTTCGCTAATGCGCAGGTCTGCGCACTTCACGGGCCTGGAGACGCGGACCAGCTCCGCGGGAAGGATCTCCCGCAGCTTGCCCGCCAGCAGGTCAGCCTTCCCGCCGCTGTCAGCCCCGGGGACCTCGAGCATGCGAGCCCCCGTCACGGCGGTGCGGAATCGGAGACCCTTCAGGCCTAAGCCTTCCAGGTCGATCCTCCGCTTCGCCCCGTCGAGGACGTCCTTATAGGACAGCTCTTTGCCCTCCACCGTGGCGCCCGGCTGGATGGTGATAGCCACCGCAGCCGAGCGCGGGGCGCGGAGCTTCGCTGCCGGGTTCCTCTTGGGCGGGGGCTTGTCCGCCGGTGCGCTGCCCTTTTTCCCTCTCCTCTTGCCCCGCTTGCCCCGCTTGGCAGCCGTGCTCCACTCGGATACGGCCGTCGTCGGGGGCTTCGGGGCGCCAGGGGTCGGCGCTGCCACCTCCGCATACGCCTTGGGAGGCGCTTTCCCCTTCTCCTTCTTCCCGGCCGCGGGAGCGGGGGCGGGAGGCGCAGCCTCAGCCCTCGTCGCGTTGGCGGCCAGAGGCGGCCGGAGGCGCGGCCTGGGAGCGGGAGGCGCAGGCTCAGCCCGCGCCCTGTCGGCGGCCAAAGGCGGCCGGAGGCGTGGCTCGGGGGGGAGCCGCATTTCGAGTGCCTCGAGCCTTGCGTTCACCATGGTCCCCACTTCCACCATGATAGAACGCTTCAGCGAGGCGGAGTCATCGAGAGCGGCTCCACTCGGCTCGGCAGGCCTAACGAGGCTCGCCCGCAATTCCGCGATCTCCTTGCGGAGTTCAGCGACCTCGCTTTGCAGGCGAGCATTGGCCCTTTCGAGCCGAGACGTCTCCTCGGTAGCGGACCGCTCTGCCAGCGCCGCTACCACCCCCATCAGACTTGCAGAGGCCTCCTTGAGGTCCTTCTGCAGCGTGCCCTTCAGGTTGCGCGACTTCGTCGCAACTGCCTGAATGAGGAGCACGCTGTCCTCCGCCTTTTTCCGAAGCTCCAGGGTCGTGGGTCCGTCCTCGCCGCGCGACTGCGACGACGAGTCGGACAGACGACATCTCGACCGAGATCGAGACCGAGATCGGAGGTCTCGGGCCATCTCGGCCACCTCCCTCTCTGCCTGGAGCTTCTCCTCCTCCCTTTGTGCCTTCAAGTACGCCAGCTTCGCCTTGGCTAGGCCGACGTACTCGCCGGTAGTGGGCGGTCGCCCTCTCCCGCGTCTTGCAGGCGCCGGAGTGGGAGCTTTCTTTTTAGAAAGCTCGACCGACTCTGATGCCTCCACCTCGTCCCCTTTCAGGGGCCGCTTCCGCGCACTGCGCCAGAAGCGTCCCGCCGTGTCGTCTCCGGACGACACCGACACCAGGGTCACGTCCGAGGAGTCGGACTCCTCCTCCGCGATCTCCTGTGTCTCCTCGTCATTCGTCTTTTTCCTATCCGTGTGCAATTCGATGTCCATTGTTCGTAGCGTATAGTCGTCGTTAGTATTTTGGAAGGTTGGTGCCCCCCCCAGATACGTGGGGCAGACCTCACCCAAAGTGGGCTCGGTGAGGGGTTCTCCGGCATCGGAGATGCCGGTACCCTCCTGGGGTAGTCCTTTGTTTTCCGAAACTTCCATTTTTGTTCTTTTTTTGAACGGGGTGTGATCCCCTACTCCTCGGGATTGGGTTCCCCCCAACCATACATCCCATCGGCGAAGCCAAACCTTGGGATTTAGGGTAATTTTTGATGAGGTTGTCTTCCTCGCGGCCCCCACCGAAGTGGCGGCCCTCACCCCTGACGCCTACGGGTCAGGGAGCGAGTTGGCCGACGGTGGCCTAAGCCCTGCTGCCAGTCTAACGACCGACAGCCCGTCGCCCCAGCGTTTGGGTGGGTAAACCACATGGGTCTATCCCACCCTGGTCCCGTCCACAAGCGTCCTCTGCTAAAGCAGAGGGACGCGTGGAGAGACCCCACCACGTGGTCTCATCCACACTATCCTCTGCCTGGGCAGAGGGATACGTGGAGAGACCCCACCACATGGTCTCATCCACAGTGCCCTCTGCTAAAGCAGAGGGACACGTGGAGAGACCCCACCCCATGGTCTCATCCGCACTACCCTCTGCTTAAGCAGAGGGACGCGTGGAGAGACCCCAACTTTGGGTAATTTTTTAGAGAGGTTTTCTTCCTCGCGGCCCCCACCGAAGTGGCGGCCCTCACCCCTGACGCCTACGGGTCAGGGAGCGAGTTGGGCCGACGGTGGCCTAAGCCATGCTGCCGTGACCGACAGCCCGTCGCCCCCGCCTTTGGGTGGGTGAACCTCAAGGGTCCTTCCCACCCTGGTCTCATCCACTGTGCCCTCTGATAAGTCAGAGGGACACGTGGAGAGACCCCACCCCTTGGTCTCATCCACTTAACGTGGAGAGACCCAACTGTGAGCCGCTCTTGGTCTGGCCCCTCCTTCCAAGCCTGTCCGTTATGGGAAGCCCTATACGGCATAGCCTTGGAGATCATCGGGACACGCAAGCCCCCCCACCACGACAAGGTGGCGGCCCCCGGGGGGGGGAACCTAACCTAACCTTTTTTTTTTTTTTTTTTTTTTTTTTTTTTTTTTGTTTCGGGGGGGAAAATGCATTACGCATACCACCCGGGCGCAGGGGGTACCCGAGTGGTTATGTGGGACTCCCGTATAGGCTAATGAGACCCACGGTATACCCACTAAAAACCCCCCCATCTTCCACCTCGCCGCCTTGTGACGGGGTTACGGGAACGCTTTCGCACACATCCGCGACCCCGCCGGCGGCAGCCGCCCACAAGCGGCTCCATCGCGAAAGCCCGAAGGCCCTCCACGATGGGCGCACCAGATGGTAAGGTGCGCCTCCCTCCTCGGCCTCCACCAGTACTGTAGCAGACTCCCCCCGAGTCTACTACTAGGAGGCCATGGGTACCAGATAACTGGTACCCGGTGGAAGATAAGGTCTGTGGTTCTTCCACCGACCACACCTCGGCCGCAGAGGATAGGGCAAGCGGCGCACCGCAATACCGACATGCCTCTTCCTCTGCGGCCCCACCAGTGCCGTTTCGACGGAACGGCCCCGCCAGCTCGCAGGGGGTAGGGAGAGTGGCGCACCGTAATACCAACACGCCTCTCCCCCTGCGATCCCTCCACGGCCGCAGAAGATAGGGGAGAATCTCCTCTTCTTCTGCGGTCCCACCTCCACGCGCGTCCGCAGTGGACTTGTTTAGCCCGCTGGGAGCGCGCCCTCCTCGGGCCAGCCGGCGCCCCAAACAGGCCGGCCCTGGTTGCCTCTTAGCTTCACCGTGGGTGACCAGTCCACGGTTACTAAGCCCCCCCGCCACGACAAGGCGGGCAACCCCCGGGGGGGAACCTAACCTAACCTAACCTAACCTAACCTAACCTAACCTAACCTTTTTTTTTTTTTTTTTTTTTTTTTTTTTTGATATCGCTGGAAAATCCGTCAACCTGGCGTGTCGGAACACTGACACGCCAGCCGTCACGGGGGTCTCTCCTCCTGCAGGGCGATGGTACCCCCCGGTACCACCGCCCGGAGACCCACGTTATGGGGGAAGGCGGCGCTCATGCGCGAGGCGCCTGCGCCCCACTCTCTTCCGGCGGAGCGGGGTCGACAGAGGGTCGTCTTCCCTCGCCCGCTCCGCTGCCTCCTTCTGCGACATGACTGTGTCGCAGAATCGGAGCACCGCCTTCCACGCTCTGTCGCTGCCGACCATGGCTTTCACTACGCCCGGCAGCGACAGGTCGTCCCCTATAGCCGCGGCGAGCATCGCCCGCGGCTCGTCCCATGCAGGGCATTCCACCAGCGTGTGCTCTGCCGTGTCCTCCAGACACCCACAGGCGTGGCACACGCTGGTCGGCTCTCGACCCGCCACGCTGCACAGGTACCTGCCGAAGCAACCGTGCCCCGTCAGGATCTGCACAGCGCGGAAGGTGAGGGCCCCGTGGCGGCGATCGACCCAATCCTCTAGGACGGGCCGAATCGCCTCCACCGTCCTTCTGCCGGCGGTCGGCTCCGCCAGCCTTTCCTTCCATTTCCGGAGGAGGACCTGGCGGTCGAGTCGCCCCTGCCGCCCGGCCTCCCCCGGCTCTGGTTCAACCTCCTCGGCTCGTGCTGCTGCGCTGCGGCGCCAGTACACCGCCGAGAGCACTTCCGCGTCCAGGTCCCACGGTGGGGTCCCGGCCAGGACGCACGCCGCCTCGCACGAGATGGTGCGGTACCCTCTCACCACCCTGATTGCCATGACCCGTTGCGCTTGGCGCAGGAGGGTCCTGTTCTGGGCAATCAGGGTGTCCGCCCAGATCGGGGCCCCATACAGGGCCATCGACCGCACCACCCCGGCGTACAACCGGCGGCACGCGACTGACGGTCCGCCCAGGTTCGGCAGCAGCCAGCTCAGAGCGCCGGCCGCTCGCAACAACCTGGGGACCAGTCGCCGGAAGTGCTCTCGGAAGTTCCATCTGCTGTCGAGGACGAGGCCTAGGTACCGCATCGTCGACTCGACAGCGATGGGGACACCGCCGACCACCAGCTGGGATCCTGCGGGAGGGGCGCGTCGGGCTCCGTGAAAGCACAGAGCTTCCGACTTCTCCAGCGCCACCTCCAGCCCCAGCCGGCGGATTCGGGCCACCACTTGGGCCACTCCGGCCGTCGCCAAGAGGGCCGCCTCTCGGTACGTGGTGCCGCAGGACGTCACGAGGGTATCGTCGGCGTAACAAGTTACGTCGACCCCCCGTAGATTGGCGCCCCGCAGCACCCAGTCGTAGCCGATGTTCCACAGGAGCGGCCCGAGAACCGATCCCTGTGGAACACCGCACGTCATTACCCGGCGGCCCAACCCGTCGCGCGTCGGGTACACCACTTCCCTCTCGGAGAGGTAGTCGCACAGGAGACGACGCAGGTATTCGGGCACGCCATGATGTTGTAGCGCCGCCCGAACACAGCCCCAGGGGAGGGTGTTGAAAGCGTTGGCGATGTCTAAAGACACCGCCAGAACAACCTCTCCCCGGGACACTGCCTCCTCCGAGAGGTCCCTCACCCGCGCGATGGCGTCGACCGTCGACCGGCCCCGGCGGAAACCGAACTGTCGGTCGCTCAACCCCGGCCCGACCCGTTCGAGGTGCTCGACGAGGCGCGCGGAAATAATCCGCTCGAAGAGCTTGCTCACCTCGTCGAGCAACACTATGGGTCGGTATGCCGACGGCGAGTCCGCCGGGCGACCCTCCTTGCGCAGCAGCACGAGCCTGCCGACCTTCCACTTTCTAGGAAAGCGGCCTAGCCGCATACAGGCGTCGAAGAGCTCGACAACTCGGGGCCCGAGGGCCTCCAAGGCTAGCGCCCACACCCTACCGGGCACCCCGTCGGGGCCCGGTGCCGTGCTTTTGGCGCGGAGCCGCTCCACCGCAGCCTCCAGCTCCGCCTGAGACACCTCGGGTATCGGGGCGCTCGAGCTCTCCGACGATGCAGCCGCCACGGGCGGCGACACCGAGTCGGCCCTCTCTGGGAAGAGAGTGGCGACGATGTTATCCACCACCTCTGGCTGGAGACTCTGAGTGAGCGGAGGGGCCCAGGGGCGCAGGTGACCACGCACCGTCTTGTACGGGCGCCCCCAGGGATCCCTATTCAGAGTCTCCAACCACTCTCCCCACGACTCGGCTTTTGCCTCCCGAATGGCGATCTGCAGAGAGATGCACCTCTCCCTGTATGCGGCGTAGAGGCGGCTTTCCTCGGCGGCCACCCGCCTTCGCCGCCTTCTGTAATGGGTGTACTGGCGTCTGGCCGCTACGCACGCTTCGCGAAGCCGGCGCAGGTCCGCCGACCACCAGTACACCCATCTGCGGGGCGGGAGCGGTCTGGTGCGCGACATACCGGCATCGCACACCTGCACCATGGACTCGCTCAACCGCCCCGCTCGCCCATCCACGTCGGCCGCCGGGCCCTCCGGCGCCGGTAGCCAAGCCTGGACGATGGACGCCTCAACGATGACGTCACCGTCCATGGTCTTGAGGGCCCAGCGCGGTCCGTCCCCACGCGGGGGCCGGCTCTGGGGAGCTCCAGGGTTGGCGGTGACCTCGAACCGGATATACCGGTGGTCCGATAGCGTCTCCGCCTCCCCGAGCACCCTCCAGTTTTGGACACGGCGCGCGAGACACGGGGTCGCGAACGTAAGGTCCACGATGGAACCCCCGTTGTGTCGCACGCACGTGTCCACCGACCCCCGGTTTAGAAGGACTAAACCCGACGTGGCAGCCCACTCCTCCAGTACCTCGCCCCGCGCATCGGTGGCCGGGGAACCCCAAGCCGTCGACTTGGCGTTGAAGTCCCCGGCGACCAGTACCGGGATTGGGTGACTCTGGCCGACCAGAGCACCGACCTCGAGCAGGAATTGCTCGAATTCGGCCAGGCTCCGGTTCGGCGAGAAGTACACGCCGACGATCGTCACGCCCATAAGGGTGACCGCGACGCATCCATGGCCCTTCGACGATTTGTCGAAGGGCGGGGAGCCGGCGGCCGTCTGCGCGACGATCGCCACCGTGTCCCTCCGGTCACCAACCCAGTTGTCCCTGGCGGGGACGAGGTAAGGCTCCGCCACCACCGCTACCTGGATCGACCACTCGGCCAGGCTCTGGTACAGAAGGTCCTGAGCTCTGGCCGAGTGGTTGAGGTTCGCCTGGAGGAGAGACATGGCCATACTTAATCTACGACCATGTCTGCAACCCTCTCTGCGCGTTCCACGTCAGCGGCGGACGGGCGGGCCGGTCGGGGGTGGGCTGTTGGGCCTTTCCCGGCGGGCTTCTCCTTCTTTTTCTTCTTCTTGCCGGACTTGGCGGACTTGGCGGGGGCGGAGGCGGAACAAGCTCCGCTACCCGCTCTGTGGTCCGCCGGCTTTTGTCGCGCCTCGCACAGCGGGCAGCGGGGGGCAGCGGAACAGCCAGCCGCCTTGTGGCCCGGTTGACCGCAGCGATAGCAGGCATCGCTGCGGTCCACCTCGGCGGTGCATTTGCTCCGTACGTGCCCCGAATCGAGGCACCGGTAGCACCGCAGGGGTCTGGCCTCAAGGAGCCTGACCCGGGCCGACACCCACCCCACCAGAAGCCGCCCGCCGGAGGCGACCTTCTTTGCCGCCGAAACAGGGCAGCGCACCCATGCCGTGCCGGGGCTGTCCGAAGAGAAGCGGCGGATCTCCCCGCACTTGACCTGCTCGGGGGGGCATTCCCCGTAGCGGGCCACCGCGGCCGCCACCTCCTCCGGGGACACCGCGTCGTCCAGTTCGCTAATGCGCAGGTCCGCGCACTTCACGGGCCTGGAGACGCGGACCAGCTCCGCGGGAAGGATCTCCCGCAGCTTTCCTGCCAGCAAGTCAGCCTTCCCGCCGCTGTCAGCCCCGGGGATTTCCAGCATGCGGGCCCCCGTCACGGCGGTGCGGAAGCGGAGACCCTTCAGGCCTAAGCCTTCGAGGTCGATCCTCCGCTTCGCACCGTCGAGCACGTCCTTATAGGACAGCTCCTTCCCCTCCACCGTGGCGCCCGGCTGGATGGTGATAGCCACCGCAGCCGAGCGCGGGGGGCGGAGCTTCGCCACCGGGTTCCTCTTGGGCGGGGGCTTGTCCGCCGGTGCGCTGCCCTTCTTCTTTCCCCTCTTGCTCCGCTTGCCCCGCTTGGCAGCCGTGCTCCACTCGGATACGGCCGCCGTCGGGGGCTTCGGAGCGCCAGGGGTCGGCGCTGCCACCTCCGCATACGGCTTGGGAGGCGCTTTCCCCTTCTTCCCGGCCGCGGGAGCGGGGGCGGGAGGCGCAGCCTCAGCCCTCGCCCCGTCGGCGGCCGTGGGCGGCCGGAGGCGCGGCTCGGGAGCAGGAGGCGCAGCCTTGGCCCTTGCCTTATCGGCGGCCAAAGGCGGTCGGAGGCGCGGCCTGGGAGCGGGAGGCGCCGCCTCAGCCCTCGCCCTGTCGGCGGCCAAAGGCGGCCGGAGGCGTGGCTCGGGAGGGAGCCGCATCTCGAGTGCCTCGAGCCTTGCGTTCACCATGGTCCCCACTTCCACCATGATAGAACGCTTCAGCGAGGCGGAGTCGTCGAGATCGGCTCCACTCGGCTCGGCAGGCCGAACGAGGCTCGCCCGCAATTCCGCCATCTCCTTGCGGAGTTCGGCGACCTCGCTTTGCAGGCGAGCATTGGCCCTTTCGAGCCGAGACGTCTCGTCAGTAGCGGAGCGCCCTGCGAGCTCCGCCACCACCTCCAACAGACTTGCAGAGGCCTCCTTGAGGTCCCTCTGCAGCGTGCCCTTCAGGTTGCGCGACTTCGTCGCGACAGCCTGAATGAGGAGCACGCTGTCCTCCGCCTTTTTCCGAAGCTCCAGGGTCGTCGGTCCGTCTTCGCCGCGCGACTGCGACGACGAGTCGGACAGACGACATCTCGACCGAGATCGAGACCGAGATCGGAGGTCTCGGGCCATCTCGGCCACCTCCCTCTCTGCCTGGAGCTTCTCCTCCTCCCTTTGGGCCTTCAAGTACGCCAGCTTCGCCTTGGCTAGGCCGACGTACTCGCCGGTAGTGGGCGGTCGCCCTCTCCCGCGTCTTGCAGGCACCGGAGTGGGAGCTTTCTTTTTAGAAAGCTCGACCATCTCCGATGCCTCCACCTCGTCCCCTTTCAGGGGCCGCTTCCGCGCACTGCGCCAGAAGCGTCCCGCCGTGTCGTCACCGGACGACACCGACACCAGGGTCACGTCCGAGGAGTCAGACTCCTCATCCGCGATCTCCTGTGTCTCCCCGTCCTTCGTCGTTTTCCTATCCGTTTGTAAATCGGTGTCCGTGTTGCGTGTGCGTTGGTCGTCGTTTGTGTATTGGAGAGTTGGTGCCCCCCCCAGATACGCGGGGCAGACCTTACCCAAAGTGGGCTCGGTGAGGGATTCTCCGGCATCGGAGATGCCGGTACCCTCCTGGGGTAGTTTGTTGTAATCCGAACTATCCATGGTTTTTCTTTTTTTGAACGGGGTGAGATCCCCTACTCCTCGGGATTGGGTTCCCCCCAACCATACATCCCATCGGCGAAGTCGAACCTTAGGATTTGGGTAATTTTTGTTGAGGTTGTCTTCCTCGCGGCCCCCACCGAAGTGGCGGCCCTCACCCCTGACGCCTACGGGTCAGGGAGCGAGTTGGCCGACGGTGGCCTAAGCCCTGCTGCCAGTCTAACGACCGACAGCCCGTCGCCCCAGCGTTTGGGTGGGTAAACCACATGGGTCTATCCCACCCTGGTCCCGTCCACAGCGTCCTCTGCTAAAGCAGAGGGACGCGTGGAGAGACCCCACCACGTGTTCTCATCCACACTATCCTCTGCCTGGGCAGAGGGATACGTGGAGAGACCCCACCACATGGTCTCATCCACAGTGCCCTCTGCTAAAGCAGAGGGACACGTGGAGAGACCCCACCCCATGGTCTCATCCGCACTACCCTCTGCTTAAGCAGAGGGACGCGTGGAGAGACCCCAACTTTGGGTAATTTTTTAGAGAGGTTTTCTTCCTCGCGGCCCCCACCGAAGTGGCGGCCCTCACCCCTGACGCCTACGGGTCAGGGAGCGAGTTGGGCCGACGGTGGCCTAAGCCATGCTGCCGTGACCGACAGCCCGTCGCCCCCGCCTTTGGGTGGGTGAACCTCAAGGGTCCTTCCCACCCTGGTCTCATCCACTGTGCCCTCTGATAAGTCAGAGGGACACGTGGAGAGACCCCACCCGTTGGTCTCATCCGCAGAGAGATACCAACTGTGAGCCGCTCTTGGTCTGGCCCCTCCTTCCAAGCCTGTCCGTTATGGGAAGCCCTATACGGCATAGCCTTGGAGATCATCGGGACACGCAAGCCCCCCCACCACGACAAGGTGGCGGCCCCCGGGGGGGAACCTAACCTAACCTTTTTTTTTTTTTTGATATCGCTGGAAAATCCATCATGGATACCCGACAGACGCGGGGGCGCTGTCAGGTTATGCCGGACTCTTACCGGCTAAAAACCAGCGGTGTTCCTCCTCACCGTCTTCCGGCGGAGCTGCGGGAACGCTTACGCATACTTCCGCTGCTCCGCCGACGGCTGCCCGGGACTCGGGGCCCATCTTGGGGGGCGCTCACTTGGAGCGCCACTCACCAGTCAACCTGGCGTGTCGGAACACTGACACGCCAGCCGTCACGGGGGTCTCTCCTCCTGCAGGGCGATGGTACCCCCCGGTACCACCGCCCGGAGACCCGCGTTATGGGGGAAGGCGGCGTTCATGCGCGAGGCGCCTGCGCCCCACTCTCTTCCGGCGGAGCGGGGTCGACAGAGGGTCGTCTTCCCTCACCCGCTCCGCCGCCTCCTTCTGCGACATAACTGTGTCGCAGAATCGGAGTACCGCCTTCCACGCGCTGTCGCTGCCGACCATGGCTTTCACTACGCCCGGCAGCGACAGGTCGTCCCCTATAGCCGCGGCGAGCATCGCCCGCGGCTCGTCCCATGCGGGGCATTCCACCAGCGTGTGCTCCGCCGTGTCCTCCGGACACCCACAGGCGTGGCACACGCTGGTCGGCTCTCGACCCGCCACGCCGCACAGGTACCTGCCGAAGCAACCGTGCCCCGTCAGGACCTGCACGGCGCGGAAGGTGAGGGCCCCGTGGCGGCGATCGACCCAATCCTCTAGGACGGGCCGAATCGCCTCCACCGTCCTTCTGCCGGCGGTCGGCTCCGCCAGCCTCTCCTTCCATTTCCGGAGGAGGACCTGGCGGTCGAGTCGCCCCTGCCGCCCGGCCTCCCCCGGCTCTGGATCCACCTCCTCGGCTCGTGCTGCTGCGCTGCGGCGCCAGTACACCGCCGAGAGCACCTCCGCGTCCAGGTCCCACGGTGGGGACCCGGCCAGGACGCACGCCGCCTCGCACGAGATGGTGCGGTACCCTCTCACCACCCTGATTGCCATGACCCGTTGCGCTTGGCGCAGGAGGGTCCTGTTCTGGGCAATCAGGGTGTCCGCCCAGATCGGGGCCCCATACAGGGCCATCGACCGCACCACCCCGGCGTACAACCGGCGGCACGCGACCGACGGTCCACCCAGGTTCGGCAGCAGCCAGCTCAAAGCGCCGGCCGCTCGCAACAACCTGGGGACCAGTCGCCGGAAGTGCTCTCGGAAGTTCCATCTGCTGTCGAGGACGAGGCCTAGGTACCGCATCGTCGACTCGACAGCGATGGAGACGCCGCCGACCACCAGCTGGGATCCTGCGGGAGGGGCGCGTCGGGCTCCGTGAAAGCACAGAGCCTCGGACTTCTCCAGCGCCACCTCCAGCCCCAGCCGGCGGATTCGGGCCACCACTTGGGCCACTCCGGCCGTCGCCAAGAGGGCCGCCTCTCGGTACGTGGTGCCGCAGGACGTCACGAGGGTATCGTCGGCGTAACAAGTTACGTCGACCCCCCGTAGATTGGCGCCCCGCAGCACCCAGTCGTAGCCGATGTTCCACAGGAGCGGCCCGAGAACCGATCCCTGTGGAACACCGCACGTCATTACCCGGCGGCCCAACCCGTCGCGCGTCGGGTACACCACTTCCCTCTCGGAGAGGTAGTCGCACAGGAGACGACGCAGGTATTCGGGCACGCCATGATGTTGTAGCGCCGCCCGAACACAGCCCCAGGGGAGGGTGTTGAAGGCGTTGGCGATGTCTAAAGACACCGCCAGAACAACCTCTCCCCGGGACACTGCCTCCTCCGAGAGGTCCCTCACCCGCGCGATGGCGTCGACCGTCGACCGGCCCCGGCGGAAACCGAATTGCCGGTCGCTCAGCCCCGGCCCGACCCGTTCGAGGTGCTCGACGAGGCGCGCGGAAATAATCCGCTCAAAGAGCTTGCTCACCTCGTCGAGCAACACTATGGGTCGGTATGCCGACGGCGAGTCCGCCGGGCGACCCTCCTTGCGCAGCAGCACGAGCCTGCCGACCTTCCATTTCCTAGGAAAGCGGCCACGCCGCATACAGGCGTCGAAGAGCTCGACGACCCTGGGCCCGAGGGCCTCCAAGGCCAGCGCCCACACCCTACCGGGCACCCCATCGGGGCCCGGTGCCGTGCTCTTGGCGCGAAACCGCTCCACCGCAGCCTCCAGCTCCACCTGAGACACCTCGGGTATCGGGGCGCTCGAGCTCTCCGACGATGCAGCCGCCACGGGCGGCGGCGCCGAGTCGGCCCTCTCTGGGAAGAGAGTGGCGACGATGTTGGCGACCACCTCTGGTTGGAGACTCTGAGTGAGCGGAGGGGCCCAGGGGCGCAGGTGACCACGCACCGTCTTGTACGGGCGCCCCCAGGGATCCCTATTCAGAGTCTCCAGCCACTCTCCCCACGACTCGGCTTTTGCCTCCCGTATGGCGATCTGCAGAGAGATGCATCTCTCCCTGTACGCGGCGTAGAGGCGGCTTTCCTCGGCGGCCACCCGCCTTCGCCGCCTTCTGTAATGGGTGTACTGGCGTCTGGCCGCTACGCACGCTTCGCGAAGCCGGCGCAGGTCCGCCGACCACCAGTACACCCATCTGCGGGGCGGGAGCGGTCTGGCGCGCGACATACCGGCGTCGCACACCTGCGCCATTGACTCGCTCAACCGCTCCGCTCGCCCGTCCACGTCGGCCGCCGGGCCCTCCGGCGCCGGTAGCCAGGCCTGGACGATGGACGCCTCGATGATGACGTCCCCGTCCATGGTCTTGAGGGCCCAGCGCGGTCCATCCCCACGCGGGGGCCGGCCCTGGGGAGCTCCAGAGTTGGCGGAGACCTCGAACCGGATATACCGGTGATCCGAGAGCGTCTCCGCCTCCACGAGCACCCTCCAGTCTCGGACACGGCGCGCAAGACACGGGGTCGCGAACGTGAGGTCCACGATGGAACCCCCGTTGTGTCGCACGCACGTGTCAACCGACCCCCGGTTTAGAAGGACTAAGCCCGACGTGGCAGCCCACTCCTCCAGTACCTCGCCCCGCGCATCGGTGGCCGGGGAAACCCAAGCCGTCGACTTGGCGTTGAAGTCCCCGGCGACCAGTACCGGGATTGGGTGACTCTGGCCGACCAGAGCACCGACCTCGAGCAGGAATTGCTCGAATTCGGCCAGGCTCCGGTTCGGCGAGAAGTACACGCCGACGATCGTCACGCCCATAAGGGTGACCGCGACGCATCCATGGCCCTTCGACGATTTGTCGAAGGGCGGGGAGCCGGCGGCCGTCTGCGCGACGATCGCCACCGTGTCCTCCCGGTCACCAACCCAGTTGTCCCTGGCGGGGACGAGGTAAGGCTCCGCCACCACCGCTACCTGGATCGACCACTCGGCCAGGCTCTGGTACAAGAGGTCCTGAGCTCTGGCCGAGTGGTTGAGGTTCGCCTGAAGGACAGACATGGCCATACTTAATCTACGACCATGTCTGCAACCCTCTCTGCGCGTTCCACGTCAGCGGCGGACGGGCGGGCCGGTCGGGGGTGGGCTGTTGGGCCTTTCCCGGCGGGCTTCTCCTTCTTCTTCTTCTTCTTTCCGGCGGGGGACTTGGCGGGGGCGGAAGCGGCACATGCTCCGCTTCCCGCTCTGTGGTCCGCTGGCTTCTGCCTCGCCTCGCACAGCGGGCAGTGCGGGGCAGCGGAACAGCCAGCCGCCTTGTGGCCCGGTTGACCGCAGCGATAGCAGGCATCGCTGCGGTCCACCTCGGCGGTGCATTTGCTCCGTACGTGCCCCGAATCGAGGCACCGGTAGCACCGCAGGGGTCTGGCCTCAAGGAGCCTGACCCGGGCCGACACCCACCCCACCAGTAGCCGCCCGCCGGAGGCGACCTTCTTGGCCGCCGAAACAGGGCAGCGCACCCACGCCGTGCCGGGGCTGTCCGAGGAGAAGCGGCGGATCTCCCCGCACTTGACCTGCTCGGGGGGGCATTCCCCGTAGCGGGCCACCGCGGCCGCCACCTCCTCCGGGGACACCGCGTCGTCCAGTTCGCTAATGCGCAGGTCTGCGCACTTCACGGGCCTGGAGACGCGGACCAGCTCCGCGGGAAGGATCTCCCGCAGCTTGCCCGCCAGCAGGTCAGCCTTCCCGCCGCTGTCAGCCCCGGGGACCTCGAGCATGCGAGCCCCCGTCACGGCGGTGCGGAATCGGAGACCCTTCAGGCCTAAGCCTTCCAGGTCGATCCTCCGCTTCGCCCCGTCGAGGACGTCCTTATAGGACAGCTCTTTGCCCTCCACCGTGGCGCCCGGCTGGATGGTGATAGCCACCGCAGCCGAGCGCGGGGCGCGGAGCTTCGCTGCCGGGTTCCTCTTGGGCGGGGGCTTGTCCGCCGGTGCGCTGCCCTTTTTCCCTCTCCTCTTGCCCCGCTTGCCCCGCTTGGCAGCCGTGCTCCACTCGGATACGGCCGTCGTCGGGGGCTTCGGGGCGCCAGGGGTCGGCGCTGCCACCTCCGCATACGCCTTGGGAGGCGCTTTCCCCTTCTCCTTCTTCCCGGCCGCGGGAGCGGGGGCGGGAGGCGCAGCCTCAGCCCTCGTCGCGTTGGCGGCCAGAGGCGGCCGGAGGCGCGGCCTGGGAGCGGGAGGCGCAGGCTCAGCCCGCGCCCTGTCGGCGGCCAAAGGCGGCCGGAGGCGTGGCTCGGGGGGGAGCCGCATTTCGAGTGCCTCGAGCCTTGCGTTCACCATGGTCCCCACTTCCACCATGATAGAACGCTTCAGCGAGGCGGAGTCATCGAGAGCGGCTCCACTCGGCTCGGCAGGCCTAACGAGGCTCGCCCGCAATTCCGCGATCTCCTTGCGGAGTTCAGCGACCTCGCTTTGCAGGCGAGCATTGGCCCTTTCGAGCCGAGACGTCTCCTCGGTAGCGGACCGCTCTGCCAGCGCCGCTACCACCCCCATCAGACTTGCAGAGGCCTCCTTGAGGTCCTTCTGCAGCGTGCCCTTCAGGTTGCGCGACTTCGTCGCAACTGCCTGAATGAGGAGCACGCTGTCCTCCGCCTTTTTCCGAAGCTCCAGGGTCGTGGGTCCGTCCTCGCCGCGCGACTGCGACGACGAGTCGGACAGACGACATCTCGACCGAGATCGAGACCGAGATCGGAGGTCTCGGGCCATCTCGGCCACCTCCCTCTCTGCCTGGAGCTTCTCCTCCTCCCTTTGTGCCTTCAAGTACGCCAGCTTCGCCTTGGCTAGGCCGACGTACTCGCCGGTAGTGGGCGGTCGCCCTCTCCCGCGTCTTGCAGGCGCCGGAGTGGGAGCTTTCTTTTTAGAAAGCTCGACCGACTCTGATGCCTCCACCTCGTCCCCTTTCAGGGGCCGCTTCCGCGCACTGCGCCAGAAGCGTCCCGCCGTGTCGTCTCCGGACGACACCGACACCAGGGTCACGTCCGAGGAGTCGGACTCCTCCTCCGCGATCTCCTGTGTCTCCTCGTCATTCGTCTTTTTCCTATCCGTGTGCAATTCGATGTCCATTGTTCGTAGCGTATAGTCGTCGTTAGTATTTTGGAAGGTTGGTGCCCCCCCCAGATACGTGGGGCAGACCTCACCCAAAGTGGGCTCGGTGAGGGGTTCTCCGGCATCGGAGATGCCGGTACCCTCCTGGGGTAGTCCTTTGTTTTCCGAAACTTCCATTTTTGTTCTTTTTTTGAACGGGGTGTGATCCCCTACTCCTCGGGATTGGGTTCCCCCCAACCATACATCCCATCGGCGAAGCCAAACCTTGGGATTTAGGGTAATTTTTGATGAGGTTGTCTTCCTCGCGGCCCCCACCGAAGTGGCGGCCCTCACCCCTGACGCCTACGGGTCAGGGAGCGAGTTGGCCGACGGTGGCCTAAGCCCTGCTGCCAGTCTAACGACCGACAGCCCGTCGCCCCAGCGTTTGGGTGGGTAAACCACATGGGTCTATCCCACCCTGGTCCCGTCCACAAGCGTCCTCTGCTAAAGCAGAGGGACGCGTGGAGAGACCCCACCACGTGGTCTCATCCACACTATCCTCTGCCTGGGCAGAGGGATACGTGGAGAGACCCCACCACATGGTCTCATCCACAGTGCCCTCTGCTAAAGCAGAGGGACACGTGGAGAGACCCCACCCCATGGTCTCATCCGCACTACCCTCTGCTTAAGCAGAGGGACGCGTGGAGAGACCCCAACTTTGGGTAATTTTTTAGAGAGGTTTTCTTCCTCGCGGCCCCCACCGAAGTGGCGGCCCTCACCCCTGACGCCTACGGGTCAGGGAGCGAGTTGGGCCGACGGTGGCCTAAGCCATGCTGCCGTGACCGACAGCCCGTCGCCCCCGCCTTTGGGTGGGTGAACCTCAAGGGTCCTTCCCACCCTGGTCTCATCCACTGTGCCCTCTGATAAGTCAGAGGGACACGTGGAGAGACCCCACCCCTTGGTCTCATCCACTTAACGTGGAGAGACCCAACTGTGAGCCGCTCTTGGTCTGGCCCCTCCTTCCAAGCCTGTCCGTTATGGGAAGCCCTATACGGCATAGCCTTGGAGATCATCGGGACACGCAAGCCCCCCCACCACGACAAGGTGGCGGCCCCCGGGGGGGGGAACCTAACCTAACCTTTTTTTTTTTTTTTTTTTTTTTTTTTTTTTTTTGTTTCGGGGGGGAAAATGCATTACGCATACCACCCGGGCGCAGGGGGTACCCGAGTGGTTATGTGGGACTCCCGTATAGGCTAATGAGACCCACGGTATACCCACTAAAAACCCCCCCATCTTCCACCTCGCCGCCTTGTGACGGGGTTACGGGAACGCTTTCGCACACATCCGCGACCCCGCCGGCGGCAGCCGCCCACAAGCGGCTCCATCGCGAAAGCCCGAAGGCCCTCCACGATGGGCGCACCCGATGGTAAGGTGCGCCTCCCTCCTCGGCCTCCACCAGTACTGTCGCAGACTCCCCCCGAGTCTACTACTAGGAGGCCATGGGTACCAGATAACTGGTACCCGGTGGAAGATAAGGTCTGTGGTTCTTCCACCGACCACACCTCGGCCGCAGAGGATAGGGCAAGCGGCGCACCGCAATACCGACATGCCTCTTCCTCTGCGGCCCCACCAGTGCCGTTTCGACGGAACGGCCCCGCCAGCTCGCAGGGGGTAGGGAGAGTGGCGCACCGTAATACCAACACGCCTCTCCCCCTGCGATCCCTCCACGGCCGCAGAAGATAGGGGAGAATCTCCTCTTCTTCTGCGGTCCCACCTCCACGCGCGTCCGCAGTGGACTTGTTTAGCCCGCTGGGAGCGCGCCCTCCTCGGGCCAGCCGGCGCCCCAAACAGGCCGGCCCTGGTTGCCTCTTAGCTTCACCGTGGGTGACCAGTCCACGGTTACTAAGCCCCCCCGCCACGACAAGGCGGGCAACCCCCGGGGGGGAACCTAACCTAACCTTTTTTTTTTTTTTTTTTTTTTTTTTCGCTGGGAAAAATGCATTACGCATCCCCTCCCGTCGGGGGACGGAAGGGGTATGTGGGACTCCCGGGAAGGTGTTCACTCCCGGTATACCCACTAAACGACCCAGCGGCACTCCCGCATCGCCTTTGGTGGCGGGGTTCTGGGAATCGGCATAGCCTTTGCTTCCAGTTCCCCGCCGGCGTTTGCCCGCCTTACAGCGGCGGGCCCTTCACGCCCCTCCCGCAGACGGGGAGGGGCTCGAGGATGACTGAGTGCTTGGTCATCCTCGTTCGGCTGGGTGATGAGCGGTGCAATGCGGGCGAGGGCGCCCCCGCGCCTGTCGTCCGCTGCTCATCACCGGGGGGAGAGGGGGTGGTCGACCACCCGCCTTCTCCTGCCTCTCCTCCGGCGGAGAGGCGGCGCGAGAGGATCGTCCTCCCGCGCGCGCTCCGCCTCCTCCTTCTGTGACATTACCTCTTCACAGAAGGAGGCGACCGCCACCCACGCCTCCTCGCTCCCCACCATGGCGTTAATCACAGCGGGAAGCGAGAGGTCCGGCCCGACCGCCGCGACAAGACTGTGGCGCCGCTCGGCCCACGACGGGCACACCTCGAGGGTGTGCTGTGCCGTGTCCTCCGCCGCGCCACAGTCGTAGCACGACGGGCTTTCCTCCCTCCCGATTCGGTGGAGGTACGACCCGAAACAGCCGTGCCCGGACAGCACCTGCACCAACCGGAAGGTGAGGAAACCATGCTGTCTCTCGAGCCAGTCCTGCAGGACCGGCCCGAGCGCGTCGAGGGTTCGGCGGCCGAAAACTGCGGAGGAAAGGTCCGCCGTCCAATGACGGACGACGGCTTCCCTCGCCTCCCGCCGAACAGCCTCGCGTACTTCAGGGGCGGGGTGCTCACCGAGTGCTCTCCGCCCCGCCGTCCATTCGTACACTCTGGCTAGCACCCACGCCTCGAGCTCCCAAGGAGGGGTGCCAGCCAGGGCGCACGCCGCTGCGAAGCTTACAGTGCGGTAAGCCCGCGCCACCCTTTGTGCGATGGCCCTCTGGGGCGCCCGCAAGGCAGTGGCATTCTCCCTTCTTTGAAGGGAGTCTGCCCAGATAGGCGCCCCGTACAGGGCCATGCTTTTCAGGATGCCGGCGTACAGCCGCCGGCACCGCCCGCCTGGCCCTCCCAAATTTGGCATCAGCCATGAGAGGGCCCCCGCTGCCTTCAGCAGCCGTGACGACAGTCCGCTGAAGTGCGGACTGAAGCGCCACCTGGCGTCAAGCGTAAGACCCAGATATTTCATCTGGGTCTTTACCTCGATCCTGACGCCCTCCACAAAGATGTGGGCGTCAGGCGGGTGGCGCTGCCGAGGCCCGTGGAAGAAAACGGCCTCGGTCTTATGCAACGCCACCCTCAAACCAAGGCGGCGGATCCTACCGGCGACCAGCGATCCACCCGCCGAGGCCAGACTGGCCGCCTCACCGAAATTCCCTCCTCGGGCAGTGAGGAGAGTGTCATCCGCGTAGCAGATGACACTCGTGCCACGGAGGAGGATCCCGCGCAAAAGCCAGTCGAACCCGATATCCCACAGGAGAGGTCCTAGGACTGAGCCCTGCGGAACACCGGACTCAACCGGATATCGCCGGACCTGGCCAGCTTTATCTACCACGAGGACAGCTCTGTCCTCCAGGTAGCTGGCCAGGAGGTCCCTCATATATTGAGGCACACCGTGAAACCGGAGTGCCTCGAGGACGGTCGCATGGGGAAGGGAGTTGAAGGCGTTGGCTATGTCGAATGACACAGCCAACACTCCGTCCCCAGCGTCCATGGCCTCCTTCACCACACCCTTTAGTAGGGCGAGGGCGTCTATTGTCGAACGCTCAGGTCGAAAGCCAAACTGAGCGTCCGACAGGTCCGGCCCAACCACCCGCAGGTGGTCCTTCAGACGGGCGGCGATGATCCCCTCGAACATCTTACCGACCTCATCGAGAAGAACGATGGGTCGGTATGCCGAGGGGGAGTCCGCCGGGCGTCCTTCTTTTCGGAGGAGGCATAAACGCCCCTCCTTCCAAGGTTTCGGGAACCTCCTCGACGCGAAACACGCATCAAAGAGGCCCCGAAACCTTTCCTCCATTTCGGTGGCGGCTATTGCCACCACCCTCGCTGGAACGCCGTCTGGCCCTGGGGCCGTCTTTTTAGCACGAAGGCGAAGCACCGCCGTGCTAACTTCGGCCCCAGTGAGAGAAGGGGCCTCCTGGTCCTCCTCTTCCTCCTGAACCGAGCCCTGTGGAGGGTCCATTGCTGGTGGGGTGAAAGCGTCGGCCCTGCCTGGAAACAGGGACCGTACGACCCCATCCAGCACCGCCGGCTCGAGGGTCTCCGAGACGGGAGGGCCGAAGGGACGCAGTTTATTCCGCGCCGCCTTATATGGCCTCCCAAAAGGGTCACCGTCGAGACCCTCCAGCAGCTCAGCCTGCGCCGAGTCTTGGGCGGCAAGCATCTCATTTCTGAGGGCCTGCTTTGCTTCCACGTACAGGGCGTGAAGGCGCTCCTCATTTGCCGGGTCGCGTATTCGCCGCCGCCGGCGTCGACTGTACTCCCTTCGAGCCGCCACACAGGCAGTTCGAAGCACCGCCAACTCCTCCGACCACCAATAAACGGCGCGTCGGGGAGGCGGACGACGAGACCGAGGCATGCTGGAGTTGCATACCGCAGTCAACGACCCCCTCAGCTGTGCCGCGGCGGTGTCCACGTCCACGACATATGTGGCAGGCGAAAGCCAGTCCTGGACGAAGGCCGCCTCCCTCGCTGCCTCCCTGTCTAGATGGACGAAGGCCCACCGAGGAAACGGAGATTGGCCCGGAGGAGCCGTTCTCCGGGGACCTTCGGTGGAGATCTCGAACCGCACGTAGCGGTGGTCCGAGAAAGTCTCCACCATGTCCACCCGCCAGTTTTTCACACGCGCGGCCAGCGCGGGCGAGGCAAAAGTGACGTCCACAATTGACCCACCCCACCGCCGCGCGCACGTATGGACCTCCCCTCTATTCAGAAGGGAGAGCCCGGAGGAGGCCGCCCAAAGTTCGACCGCCCGCCCGCGTGCGTCGGTGGCTGGGTTACCCCAAACTACCGACTTGGCGTTCAGATCTCCCAGGACGGAGACCTGACGTGGCGCCACCCTCGAAACCACTGCGGCGAGGACTCCAAGGAAGTCCTCGAAGTCCGCGAGTGGCCGGTTTGGGGAGAAATAGACCCCGACAAAAGCTATGTCTCCCCACGCGGCGGCCACGTATCCCGGTCCCCTCTCTAAGAGCGAGAGGGGAGGGGAGTCCGAGGAAGACCGCGCCACAAGTGCCACCAAGCCGTCCCTATCCCCTAGCCAGCGGCCAGGGACAGAGTAGGGCTCGGCGACGACCGCAACGTCCACCAACCACTCGGCCATGGCCTGCACCAGCAGGTCCTGGGCCGCTCTGCAGTGGTTGGTGTTCGCCTGTAAAATGCGATGGACCACTGTCATTATTGGTCCATCGCATTGCCCTCTTCGGCCTGTTGCGAGGTCTCGACAGCCTCAACAGCGGCGGTGGCAGCAGCAGGGCGGATTGGCGCCTGCGCTTGTCCCTTCTTTGGGGGAGGATTGCATTTCCTCCCCCCCATCACGTGATCGGCTGGACGACCGCTGGCCGTGCACACCGCGCAGCGCGGCGTGGCAACACCGCACTCTGCCACCTTGTGCCCCGCTTCCCCGCAGCGGCAGCAGAGCTCCGATCTGTCCACTCGGGATGGACACAGAGCTCTGGTGTGTCCTATTCCGTAGCACTTGAAGCAGCGGAAAGGCCGGTCTTCAAGTGCCCGGACCACAGCCACACAAAACCCTACGGGGAGCCGCCTCTTGGCCAGTACGGCCTTTGCCGCGACGACCGGGCACTCCAGGCGAATAGCACCCAGACCACCGCGGCCAGGCTTGATGGCCCCGCCCTGTATTGCTGCCGCGTCACAGCCTCCTGTGGCGGCAACTGCCGCTACCACCTCCTCTTTCGTGACCGAGTCGTCTAGATCGGTCACCTCCAGTGTCGCGGTCTTTGTTGGCCTGGCAACTTTGGCCGCGTCCGCTATGACCTCTTGCAACTTACTTGCAAAGAGGTCCGCGTTGGCGCCGCCCTGGGCCCCCGGAAACTCGAAAAGTCGAGCTCCAGTTTGGGTCCGGCGGCACGTCACCAGGCCAATACCCAACGTGGCCGGGTTGGCATTGGTACGAGCCCGTTTCAGGACGGACTCGTACGTCTCGCCCTTCTCCACGGCCTCCGGAGTGAGCGTCACTACGACGGCTGCGGTTTTGGGGGGAACAAGTTTCCTCCCACTCGGCTTGGGGGCTGTTTTTTCCCCCTTGCTCTTCCCCTTTTCTTTGCTCGTCCCTTTGGACGAGCCGGAGGGGACATTGGCAGGGGCAACAGGCTGCACTGCCTTTTTGGCGCCTTTCTTCTTCCTCCCAACCACCTCTGTCCACTCGTTGGACGGAGTGCTGGAGGGAAGGAAGGCGTCTTCGATTCCCCCCAACCATACATCCCATCGGCGAAGTCGAACCTTAGGATTTGGGTAATTTTTGTTGAGGTTGTCTTCCTCGCGGCCCCCACCGAAGTGGCGGCCCTCACCCCTGACGCCTACGGGTCAGGGAGCGAGTTGGCCGACGGTGGCCTAAGCCCTGCTGCCAGTCTAACGACCGACAGCCCGTCGCCCCAGCGTTTGGGTGGGTAAACCACATGGGTCTATCCCACCCTGGTCCCGTCCACAGCGTCCTCTGCTAAAGCAGAGGGACGCGTGGAGAGACCCCACCACGTGTTCTCATCCACACTATCCTCTGCCTGGGCAGAGGGATACGTGGAGAGACCCCACCACATGGTCTCATCCACAGTGCCCTCTGCTAAAGCAGAGGGACACGTGGAGAGACCCCACCCCATGGTCTCATCCGCACTACCCTCTGCTTAAGCAGAGGGACGCGTGGAGAGACCCCAACTTTGGGTAATTTTTTAGAGAGGTTTTCTTCCTCGCGGCCCCCACCGAAGTGGCGGCCCTCACCCCTGACGCCTACGGGTCAGGGAGCGAGTTGGGCCGACGGTGGCCTAAGCCATGCTGCCGTGACCGACAGCCCGTCGCCCCCGCCTTTGGGTGGGTGAACCTCAAGGGTCCTTCCCACCCTGGTCTCATCCACTGTGCCCTCTGATAAGTCAGAGGGACACGTGGAGAGACCCCACCCGTTGGTCTCATCCGCAGAGAGATACCAACTGTGAGCCGCTCTTGGTCTGGCCCCTCCTTCCAAGCCTGTCCGTTATGGGAAGCCCTATACGGCATAGCCTTGGAGATCATCGGGACACGCAAGCCCCCCCACCACGACAAGGTGGCGGCCCCCGGGGGGGAACCTAACCTAACCTTTTTTTTTTTTTTTTTTTTTTTTTTTTTTTTTTTTTTTTTTTTCGGGGGGGAAAATGCATTACGCATACCACCCGGGCGCAGGGGGTACCCGAGTGGTTATGTGGGACTCCCGTATAGGCTAATGAGACCCACGGTATACCCACTAAAAACCCCCCCATCTTCCACCTCGCCGCCTTGTGACGGGGTTACGGGAACGCTTCCGCACACATCCGCGACCCCGCCGGCGGCAGCCGCCCACAAGCGGCTCCATCGCGAAAGCCCGAAGGCCCTCCACGATGGGCGCACCAGATGGTAAGGTGCGCCTCCCTCCTCGGCCTCCACCAGTACTGTAGCAGACTCCCCCCGAGTCTACTACTAGGAGGCCATGGGTACCAGATAACTGGTACCCGGTGGAAGATAAGGTCTGTGGTTCTTCCACCGACCACACCTCGGCCGCAGAGGATAGGGCAAGCGGCGCACCGCAATACCGACATGCCTCTTGCCACGACAAGGCGGGCAACCCCCGGGGGGGAACCTAACCTAACCTAACCTAACCTAACCTAACCTAACCTTTTTTTTTTTTTTTTTTTTTTTTTTTTTTGATATCGCTGGAAAATCCATCATGGATACCCGACAGACGCGGGGGCGCTGTCGGGTTATGCCGGACTCTTACCGGCTAAAAACCAGCGGTGTTCCTCCTCACCGTCTTCCGGCGGAGCTGCGGGAACGCTTACGCATACTTCCGCTGCTCCGCCGACGGCTGCCCGGGACTCGGGGCCCATCTTGGGGGGCGCTCACTTGGAGCGCCACTCACCAGTCAACCTGGCGTGTCGGAACACTGACACGCCAGCCGTCACGGGGGTCTCTCCTCCTGCAGGGCGATGGTACCCCCCGGTACCACCGCCCGGAGACCCACGTTATGGGGGAAGGCGGCGCTCATGCGCGAGGCGCCTGCGCCCCACTCTCTTCCGGCGGAGCGGGGTCGACAGAGGGTCGTCTTCCCTCGCCCGCTCCGCTGCCTCCTTCTGCGACATGACTGTGTCGCAGAATCGGAGCACCGCCTTCCACGCTCTGTCGCTGCCGACCATGGCTTTCACTACGCCCGGCAGCGACAGGTCGTCCCCTATAGCCGCGGCGAGCATCGCCCGCGGCTCGTCCCATGCAGGGCATTCCACCAGCGTGTGCTCTGCCGTGTCCTCCAGACACCCACAGGCGTGGCACACGCTGGTCGGCTCTCGACCCGCCACGCTGCACAGGTACCTGCCGAAGCAACCGTGCCCCGTCAGGATCTGCACAGCGCGGAAGGTGAGGGCCCCGTGGCGGCGATTGACCCAATCCTCTAGGACGGGCCGAATCGCCTCCACCGTCCTTCTGCCGGCGGTCGGCTCCGCCAGCCTTTCCTTCCATTTCCGGAGGAGGACCTGGCGGTCGAGTCGCCTCTGCCGCCCGGCCTCCCCCGGCTCTGGTTCCGTCTCCTCGGCTCGTGCTGCTGCGCTGCGGCGCCAGTACACCGCCGAGAGCACTTCCGCGTCCAGGTCCCACGGTGGGGTCCCGGCCAGGACGCACGCCGCCTCGCACGAGATGGTGCGGTACCCTCTCACCACCCTGATTGCCATGACCCGTTGCGCTTGGCGCAGGAGGGTCCTGTTCGGGGCAATCAGGGTGTCCGCCCAGATCGGGGCCCCATACAGGGCCATCGACCGCACCACCCCGGCGTACAACCGGCGGCACGCGACCGACGGTCCACCCAGGTTCGGCAGCAGCCAGCTCAAAGCGCCGGCCGCTCGCAACAACCTGGGGACCAGTCGCCGGAAGAAAACCTTATATGATTCCAGGTCAAATTGCGCGAAATTAAAAGCGGTAACCTATTCCTTTTATTATTGCACTGGATAGGTTATTTCACCCCCTTCAAAACGACACCCTGCTTAGAATTTTACACCACCGGCGCGCGGAGCTACACCAGTTTCAGTGAGACGAGGAACACCGAGAACGAAGATAAAAACCTTTCGGCGCTCGGGAGACTGGCGTTGACTTCGCACCCCCTGAGCCGAAACCAGGAACCCTGGGCAGCAGGGTGTTCAGCAACAACCACCGGAGAAGGTAGTGAAGGTTCCGTGATTGTACCAAGACTGCAAAAATAGTAATAGTGAGTTGAACTTTAACACGTTCACTGCGTCAACACTTTCAAAAAACTTTCAGCCTGTGCTATGGGGACCTCAAAAACCCCTTAACTAAACTTTCCTGTGGTGCGTTAGGGACCTCTTCAGCCCCCTAAAATAGCAGTTTTGAAAATAATTAATATCTTCGTCAAAACCAATGATATATTTATGAATTTTTTGTGGCTTAAACATAGGCTATGACTCTATCTTTTGGTAGGTTCGCACGCAGTTCTGACATTAGGGTAAATCGCTATTACAAAAAGAAAATTAGGGATCTGTTGTATCCCATTCCGCAACAGATGTTAGTTCAATATGTGTAGCTACTAGTGATGGGAATAAAATAAAATCCCAGTTGTCGATAGGTAAAAAAGTTTTATTACAAAAAATGGTTGTCTGTAAAGTCAGTTTACGGACGGTAGTTTAACGTGACAACATCATGACAAAGCTCCGCTCCGCTCCACCCCGCTCCGCTCCACTCAACTACGATCGCCTATGGCATCGGCTACGATACGCCGATCGTCCGATCGCCCGTCACGTCAAAAAAATTGGTACATATGAATAATTTAATATTTAAAAAAAGTGTTATAAAGAAAAGGTTTTTGAAGTTATACTGCTTTAGGCGCGTTGTGAAATAAATGGAAAAAATAATGAGAGTGAAATTTTAAGATTTGTAACACGGACGGTGACACAAAAACGACGGTCACAAAAAACGTCACGTGCGTTTTTAAAAACGCTCGTTTTGAAAAATTATTATTATTATATTGTTTTTTTAATATTGTTAAAATATTATTTTTTAATATTGGTTTTTTTTATATTGGTTTTTTGATGCCATAGAAGTATAACTTCGCACGCGCGTACGTAAGTACACGTTTATGTTATTTTTTTCTTACCAGGACGATTAAACATCTCATAATCCGAATCACTATCACTGGCCACTGGCGGGATATTTGTATGTTTTGCAAAATTTTTATTTTAACATCCGATGTATACGTTCCTGTATAATCCGACGTTGACTTATTTACATACTTCCCGCACTTTTTAGGGTTCCGTACGAAAAAACGAAAAACGGAACCCTTATATCACTCCTGCGTTTGGGCGACCGCCGTTCACAGCCAATTTACTCCGATAGAACTGGACCAAATGAGTTGAAATTTGGTACTCATGTACATTTTTGTAACCTAAAGACGAAGGTATAAAGTAAACAACTGAATTTTGAAAAAAAAAAATTAACAAATCTGTTTTGCGAACCGTATCGCGTTGCATGTCAAATAAAAGGGCTTGTTGTAATGATCTCATACATATTTTTTTATAATTTTGCAATGGATAGTTTTAAAGTTATTAAAGAAAGAACGAAAATTACTTAAATATTATATATACTTATACATATAATATATACTTAAATATTACAGGAAAACCTATAAGAAGTCTTAAAAAATGACAAAAATTAATATAATAGAAAAATAACGGTAAATACATAAAATCAACGTACGGAATTCTCTCCAAGCGAGTTTAACTCGCACTTGTCAAGTTTTTTCATTTTAAAATAACTCATTGTTCGTATTTACGAGCGTAATAATTTGATATCGAAGCGCGAACTTAACGATCGATACATGAACATCCCTAAAACAAAACTTGTGGTGCTCGTGCCTCCAACTCTCCCGTCCTTGCGGCTACGGGGCTCACGATTCACGGGTATCAAAGGAAACCCCCAACGCAAGGAGTGAATATATTTTCACTTCTGTGCGGTAGGGACCTCGTCGACCCCTAAAATATTTTATTACACCATTGATTCAAAATTTAAGCGGGAAGCAAATATGTATATTTGTCTTTATCATACACATAGAACTTTAGATGTTATAGCCTCCCGCACAGAGTGAAAGAACACGATTTTTGACGCCGCACAGTATGAAAGTTCTGCACGGGATCTCGTAGAGATCCCTAACGCACCGAACGTGTTAAACTGTAATTTTAATAAAAACTTGTAACCCCTCCCGGGGGAGTAATTGGCCACCCCCACCCCCCACCTTTTGCAATTGCATTTTTTGGAGCTCAGTCAATACTTTACAAAAAATTTCATCAAAATCGAGTCATAAATATAGAAGATCTAACCGTTTTAAATTTGTCACAAAATCTTACTCTGGAAAATTTGGAAAATCCCTTATTTCCCATCCTCCCCCTTAAGTTACATAGCTAGAAAATTTGGAAAACTACTCTTGGCCCTATCTACAAAATTCTAAAAAAAACCGCATCCTTCTAGCACTTAAAATAAAGAAGTTTACTCCAAAAAACGTAAATCGCAAAAGTGGGTCAACGTGTTTATGTGACTAGGTCACTCGGTCACGAAAGTAGGTCAGTGTGCCACTTACTCAATTCTGGTTATTTCTTGTAAGTCCAACTGCCAATTCTGTTATTTCTGTTGTTTCTAATTCTGAGAATAGTGACTGTGTTATTGTTATTGACTTGACCGCCCCTCCCCGCTCCCTTACCTCCCCCTCAAACCTCTTACCCTTCAACACCCCCCCCCCCTTCTCCCTCACCCCCTCAAAAATTTTTTTTTTTTTTTTTTTTTTTTTTTTTTTTTTTTTTTTTTGTGGATATTCGGATTCTGAGGAGCCCCAGTAACACCCCGGATTTTTTGCCAGAACGATAGGGGGCGTGGTTCCCGAGATATACTAACAGGAATTTTTGGAAAAACCGAAAATCCTGGATATCTCGGGAACGGTGCATCCTAGACGATTTTTGACAAAAAATCCAAACCCCCCTCCCTACCTACCCACCCCCTAAACTCTATATTATAGAGTTTATTGGGACCCCCCCCTACCCTTCCCCCCCAGAGGCGGTCTAAAGCTGGAGTCAGAGGCGGCAAACTGGAATTTGTAAACAAGAGGCAATTGACCGGTATCTAAGAAACTGACAATTGACCGGTACGTTGTAGACCATTGGCTACAAAAAAAAATTTTGTGGTCGGATTTTGTTGCCGATTTTGTAGCCAAGCTGGAGTTCTTTTAAACTTTATATTTTATATTTGTTGTGACAATAGTTTTATTCTACTTTTTGTATTATTGTTAGTATAATATATCTGACCCCCTGTACTCCAAGGCAGCACAAGGTTGGACTTCGGAGGCGGCCAGATTAGAGTTGGAGTTGGTCCTGGAGTCTCACTTTGTATTTTGTTTAGTATTTCCTTGTATTAAATCTGTATTCCTATTGTATTTTATATCCCCCTTTGGTATTCCGTTTTGTGTTTCTATTTAATATTAGGTTCCGTATTCCATTCTACAGTACTTTGGACTTCTATCCTATTGTGTTGTATTGTATATATTATACTTTGTATTTACTTAGATAACGATACTTTAGACCGACTCCTACGGCATCAAAACCCCCTGACCCCCCAACCCGTCAAAGGCGGCACAAGGCTGGAATATTAAAGGCGGCACTAATTGGAGTCCCAATGGTTTTGTAAGTGTTTTATAATATGATTTTCTGCACCGAGTGATATACTCTGTTGGACTATCCTGTATTTACCTGGCATATATTCTATGCTATAATTGTTTGTGCTGACTGTACAAAAATTTAATACTGTAATTGACCAAAATCTATTTGACACAGAGTGTTCATCCTAATTTGCATACCACTCTTACGCTTGTTATATAAAAATCTAGATTAAATACATATCAGGATTCGGACAAACTTTCAAGGCAATAGAAACCTGCACAAATTTATCCATCTTTCGACCACAACCTATCCCACAACAAAGGTCCACAACACCAATACAGTTTCGCATAAACCTAAGTTCACTATATTACAACTGAAATTGGTTCAGGTAATTTAACATTAGACAGAGAGAACCCTTACGGTTAAGTGCGCCCGCCATACCCCACGTGACAGTCAGTGAGACCATATACATCTCTCTGACCATTGTATATTATCCTTTATTTTTGTTAGTTATATTTAGGACTAGGACTTAACGTATTCGTTATCCTATTATAGTATAAATTCTAACATTGAAATCTGACGAGTCCCCTGAAGCTTACATTATATTTTGACACGTCCTTCTAATTATTAAAATGTTCGGCATCCGCACACCCGTACAAAATAACAATAAAGACACGGCGGCACCAGCCCCCGAGACATCAGCGCAGGCTGGCCCTTCCGATGCACCATCTGTAAGACGTAGTATTGGAGACTGGGAAGTGGGCAAAATGGGCCCTAAAACAAAGTCTCCTACAAAGGATTCTTCTCACCCCACAAAGCCTGATGGCAAAACAAAGGTCACACAAGAAAGCAAAACATCTGCTTCCAAAGAGTCAGCTGTGGCAGTACCTAGCCCGCCGGAGAAATTCGTATACCCAAGTAGGGTCTCGGAGGCGAGAGCTTGCGTCAACAAGGCCAAACTACACCTGGGCAACTCAAGGAACCTCAGAACTGACATCAAAACTGAGGTAACCCAAGCGATAGACCGACTCTTTCAGCTAGTTAAGGAAGCCGAGGCTGGAAAAGAGGAATCCCAAACAAAACGCCCAAGACAGGAAAAGGCACAGACAGACGAAGAAAGCAAAAAACAAGAACTGCAAAGGACAATTGAAGAACACAAAAAACTGATCCAGGAAAATAGTGAGAAGATGGACACACTTAAAACAATGCTCGAAAACCAAAAAAAAAAAAAACTATGATGGAAAGGGCATCCTACGCAAACGTCGCATCGACAAACAATAAAAAACAGCTCCCAAACCAAACTGCGTTGCACTCAGTAGTGGTCACGTCTAAGAACGAAAGTGACACGGGAGAAGAGGTGTTAACCCAAATTCGTGAAGCAGTAAATGCAAAAGACGGGTGGGTCAAAATAGACAGAGTTCGAAAAGCCAAAGACAGGAAAGTCATAGTTGGTTGTGCATCAGAAGAGGAAAGGAAGAAAGTAAAAGAGCGTCTGAAAGGCGCCGGAAACCAACTGGTAGTGGAGGACATTCACAACAAACATCCTCTTCTTATCCTCAAAGATGTACTCCTCTATAACACCGACGAGGATATTATACAGTGTATAAGAAACCAAAATCGAGCTCTGTTTAACGGCCTCGAAGACAGTGGAGTGCAGATGGAGGTCCGCTTCCGTAAGAAGACGCGAAACCCTCATGCCGGCCATGTCATAATGAGAGTGTCCCCTCAACTGTGGTCTAGAATGGTAAATGCAGAAACGGTACACATAGACCTGCAAAGAGTCCGAGTGGATGACTACTCGCCACTAGTGCAGTGTTCTCTCTGCCTATGCTACGGACATGGTAGGCGTTTCTGCAAGGAAACCATAGTCAGGTGTAGCCACTGCGGGGGACCTCACATGAAGACTGAGTGCGCTGACTGGCTCGCCAACGCAGCCCCATCGTGCTGTAACTGCATTCGGGCCAAACTGGATCAGACAGAACACAACGCCTTCAGTCATGAATGCCCGGTGCGGCGCAAGTGGGACGCGTTGGCTCGAGCTAGTATAGCATATTGCTAAAGGCACCTCGGTCAACTCCTCTGGTGGGAAACCATATAGTATAGTCCAAGCTAACCTACAAAGGAAACGACTTGCCACCAGCGAAATCATGGTTGAGGCGGACAGGCGTAAGATAGACATTGCGTTGCTCCAGGAACCTTACGTGGGTGGGTCTGGGAGAATGAGTACGTGCAAAGGAGCAAGGATTTTCCAGAGCGCAGATGACGGGAATGGAACTGTAAAGTCAGCCATAGCTGTCTTCAATCACGACATTGACGTCATACAGTTCCCAAAACTCACCACCAACAACATCGTAGTGGTGAGGATCCGCACCAATGCCTGGGAAATCACAGCAGTCTCATTCTACTTTGAACCAGACCAACCTATCGGACCATACCTGGAGCATCTCAAGGCGATTGTAAATGAGCTAGGACCCTCAGCCATGATAATGGGCGGTGATGCGAATGCAAAGAGTACTTGGTGGGGAAGTAATACGGTGGACCACAGAGGGGAAGACATGGCTGGCGTTTTGGACGAGTTAAGCTTGCAGGTACTCAACGAAGGTGAAATCCCAACGTTTGACACCATCCGTGGAAACAAGCGTTATACTAGTCACGTCGACATTACGGCCTGCTCGGAGGATCTGTTGAACTTGGTGGACGACTGGAGAGTAGAGGAGCATCTTGTGAGCTCGGACCACAACAGTATCACTTTCCAAATTAACCTAAAAAGAGCAAGAGGAATAGACATAAATAGAACCACAAGAATCTACAATACGAAAAAAGCTAACTGGATTCGATTTCGTGAGAAACTGAACCAGTTAAAATTAGAGAACAAAATCAACCTTTCAGAAATAGACAAAATTCAAACCAAACCACAATTAGAAACATTCGTAAAAAACTTTTCGGAAACCGTAACAAAAACCTGCGAAGAAATTTTACAAAAGAAAAAGGTGCAAGAAAAACTCACCGTACCGTGGTGGTCCGAATCACTGGCTGCGATGAAGAAAGAGGTTGACACCAGGAGACGCAGAATCCGAAACGCAGCGCCAATCCGCCGTGCGAAAGTCGTCGACGAGTACCTGCAAGCAAAAGAAAGATATGAATTAGAAGCCAGGAACGCCCAAACCGCAAGCTGGAAGAACTTCTGCGGAAAGCAAGACAGGGAGGGACTATGGCAAGGCATATACAGGGTCATAAGAAGTACGACGAAGAGACAGGAAGACTTGCCCCTGGAAATGGATGGGAGGGACCTGACAAAAGGGGAATCTGCGAAGTTGTTAGCGGATATCTTCTACCCGGAGGACCTCGAAAGTGAGGACAATGCGGACCACCGGACAATCCGAGCACTAGCCAACCAAGTAAATGAGTGGAGTCATGATGAACAACATGACCCACCATTTACCTCATGGGAACTAAAGACTGCGGTGGACAGCTTTGACCCAAAAAAGGCCCCGGGCTCAGATGGACTCACCGCAGACATATGCAGCCAAGTCATCTTGAGCGCACCGGAACTCTTTCTAGCCCTGCTCAACAAATGCCTGGAGATGGGCTGTTTCCCGGACATATGGAAGGAGGCAACAGTGGTCGTCCTCAGAAAGCCTGACAAGGAAAACTATAGGCACCCCAAGTCGTATAGGCCTATCGGACTATTGCCGGTAATGGGGAAGATTTATGAGAAGATGTTGGTAGGGCGACTCAAATGGCACCTGATTCCAAAAATAAGTACTCGCCAATACGGATTCATGCCCCAAAAGAGCACCGAGGACTCCCTCTATGATCTACTGCGACATGTGCGTGCAAAAATAGCGGATAAAATGCTCGTTACCGTTATATCGCTGGACATAGAGGGAGCCTTCGACAGCGCATGGTGGCCAGCGATACGAGTCCGTTTGGCTGAGGAAGAATGTCCCAAGAACCTAAGGAAAGTCATTGACAGTTACCTCCAGGACCGAAGGGTAAGAGTCAGATACGCCGGAGAAGAACACACCAAATGCACCAGTAAAGGCTGCGTGCAAGGCTCAATCAGTGGCCCTTTACTATGGAACCTTCTTCTCAACCCATTGCTGGCAGGACTTGAGGAACGAGGCGACTACTGCCAGGCTTTCGCCGACGACGTGGTCCTGGTATTTGCCGCAAAAACCGCGCTGGAAGTAGAGAGACAAGCCAATGCTGCCCTCTCCTATGTTCGGGACTGGGGTGTCAGATATAAGCTGAAATTTGCGCCTCATAAAACTAAAGCGATGTTGCTTACCAAGAAGCTGAAGTTTGACACACCACGCCTGCGCATGGGCGGGGTCAGCATAGAAATGTCCGAAGAGATTAAAATCCTGGGACTCACAATTGATAACAAGCTAACATTTAATAGCCACGTCATAAATACATGCCGGAAAGCTTTAAATATTTATAAGCAGTTGTCAAGAGCCGCCAGGATTAGCTGGGGTCTCCACCCAGACATTATCCGCATTATATACAATGCTACGGTGGAACCCATAATTCTCTATGCTTCCAGCGCGTGGGCCCCAGCTGCCAAAAAACTTGGAGTGCAGAGGCAACTGAACGCAGTCCAAAGAGGATTCGCACAAAAACTATGTGGAGCTTACCGCACAGTCTCCCTAAACTCTGCGCTGCTACTGTCTGGGATACTGCCACTCGACCTTCGAGTACAAGAGGCAGCTACCTTATACGAGGCCAAGAAAGGAGTCCCTCAACCAGCAGTAGCAGACGCAGAGGTTGAGCGCGGAATAGCATACACGGACTCTCCGCATCCGGCGGAACATATGAGCCTGACGTTCATAAGCTTGGTAGACCAAGATCAAGTGACTAACCACATACAACACGCAGTGAGAATATACACCGATGGCAGCAAAATCGAAGGTAAAGTAGGTGCCTCGCTATCCATTTGGAATAGTGAGGCTGAAACCAAATCATTGAAGCTTAAGCTGCCATCGTACTGCACGGTCTACCAAGCAGAACTTCTGGCCATATGCCAAGCCACGAGGATAATTCTCCAAAGTGGAGAAAATAGTTTCGCGATTCTCAGTGACTCACGCTCGGCGCTAGAAACTGTCACAAACGCAAGTTCTCCTCACCCTCTAGCTGTAGAAGCTCGCCAAAACATCAAGCGTAGCGAAATCCAGAATAAGGAAATTTCCCTGTTCTGGATTAAAGCACATGCAGGTTTGGAGGGGAACGAACGTGCCGACGAACTAGCCAAGCAAGCCGCTCTGCATTCCAAGAAAAAACCGGATTACGACGTATGCCCTGTCTCATACATCAAGCGAGAAATCCGTAAGGCCTCGCTTGATCTATGGAACAGGAGATATCAAGTCGGCGAAACAGCAAGAGTAACAAAGACCTTCCTCCCTGATGCAATCCAGGCTTACCAGATGGTGAGGAAGCTACGACCAGTAGGCGTGACCACACAGATATTGACGGGTCACGGTGGGTTCTCCGAATACCTGGCTAGATTCAAGTGCAAGGAGGACTCATCGTGCAACTGCGAACCTGGTATGAGCCAGACTGTTGAACATATACTGTCAGAGTGCCCAGTATTTACAAACAAACGATTTGATACAGAACAAAAGTTAAATACAAAGATAACACCAAACACTTTTAAGACTATTATGCAAGACGACAAAAAAGAGAAATATATTTATAAAGTATGCTATAGAAATTGTTACGAAAGTATTGGAAATAAATAAATAAGTAAAGAGATAGTCATGTTATATATATATAATGCATTATATAAATAGCAACATGACAAAAATAGGATAAAATATATGTATATTTATTAAAGTATGACAAGCGTAAGAAAATAGATAAATGTTTTAAAATCAACTTATAAAAATTAAAATAGGATGCAACATAGAGTCAATTATATGAGCGCAGTAATTGAAAAAATTTTACAATGAATTAGTTGTAAATTAAGCCGTAAGTAAATGTAATAAAGATAAGTAAATTAAGTAGTTTTTAATATACAAATAAAGAAAATAGTTAAGAAATAGATAAGAAAACATATAATTAGTCTTAAGATGATGTAATATTAAGTTAAATAGATTAAGAAAACATATGTGTTCTGTATTTAAGGATATCAAACGATATTGTGTATAATTTAAGTACAGGATAATCTTATTATTATTACAAAATGTAACTTTTTGATTAAAAATAAAATAAAGAAAACAAGGGCCTTGACTAAGTCAGGGGACGATTATTTAGCTCGCGGGCCGGGCCAGTACAGCGCCCGGACAGGACCCCAAAAAAAAAAAAAAAAAAAAACCTAACCTAACCTAACCTAACCTAACCCCGACCGTGTCAATAAACGAACTAGCGAAGAGACCCACGACCCGCCCTTTACAATGTCAGAATTAAGATCTGTGATAGCGAGCTTCAACCCCAAAAAGGCCCCTGGAGCAGATGGTTTTACGGCCGACATTTGCGACAGGGCAATATCTGGTGACCCGGACTTTTTCCTGTCACTGGCAAACAAATGCCTACAACTGGAGCACTTCCCAACCCTTTGGAAGCAAGCAACGGTTGTCGTCCTACGTAAGCCTGGGAAGGAGGATTATACTAGCCCCAAGGCTTACAGGCCAATAGGATTGTTGCCAGTGATGGGAAAAATACTGGAAAAACTGATCGTAGCTAGGCTAAAATGGCACATTCTTCCAAGGATTAGTACTCGCCAATACGGATTCATGCCCCAAAAAAGCACTGAGGATGCCCTCTATGATCTAGTGAACCACATACGCCGCAAGGTAGAGGAGAAGAAGATGGTTACCGTCATATCACTGGACATAGAGGGCGCCTTTGACAATGCTTGGTGGCCGAAAATAAGAGTCCGTTTGGCTGAGGAAAAATGCCCTGTAAACATACGAAGAGTGCTAGATAGCTACCTACGAGACAGGAGAGTCACAGTCAGATATGGGGGGGAATGCTACTCGAAAAACACAACGAAGGGATGTGTTCAGGGGTCGATTGGCGGTCCCGTACTGTGGAATTTGTTGTTGGACCCTCTCATCAAACAACTTCAAAACAGAGGAGTGCACTGTCAAGCATTCGCTGATGACGTGGTGCTTATCTTCGATGGAGATACGGCCCTCGATATACAGACGCCTGCAAATGCCGCCCTCGCCCATGTTCAGGCTTGGGGCGTGGAAAACAAGCTTAACTTTGGACCATCAAAGACCAAAGCTATGGTCATCACAAGGAAGCTAAAATTCGACGCTCCGATACTGAGGATGGGCGGGGTCGACATAGGTATGTCTGATAACATCAAGATCCTGGGGCTCTACATAGACAACAAGCTGACCTTTAATAAACACGTGACTGAGCAGTGTAAAAAGGCAGCAAATATCTATAAACAGCTCGCTAGGGCAGCCAGGATCAGCTGGGGACTCCATCCGGAAGTTGTGCGTTTGATATACACCGCGGCAGTGGAGCCAATAATCATGTATGCCTCCAGCGCCTGGGCATCAGCGACCAGTAAACTAGGGGTGCAAAAACATCTCAACAGCGTACAGCGAGGATTCGCCCAAAAGCTGTCAAAAGCATATAGGACGGTTTCTCTAAACTCTGCCCTGGTTCTGTCTGGGCTCCTTCCATTGGATATCCGGATCAGAGAGGCAGCCGCTCTCTACGAAGCCAAGCGAGGGGTACCCAGAGCGGAACTAGGAGACAGAGAGGTGGAACGAGTCACTGCATATGACAAAATCCCACACCCGGCGGAACATATGAGCATGGAGTTCATGTGCCTGATAAACCAAGAGCAAGTCAATCGCCAAAACATCCAAGCGATAAGAATTTTTACGGATGGCAGCAAAATTGACGGCAAGGTAGGAGCCGCCCTTTCCATATGGAAAGGAGATGCCGAGATCAAAGCCATCAAACTAAGCCTGTCACCGTACTGTACGGTTTATCAGGCAGAACTACTTGCCATATGCAAATCCACCGAGGTCATCTTGGAAAGCCAAGAGACAAATTTTGGCATATACAGTGACTCGAGATCCGCCTTGGAGACCGTCATAAACAATGCTACGAAGCACCACCTAGCCGTAAGGTCGCGCGCCAATATCAAGGCAGGAAAAGCCCAAGGGAAGAATATATCCTTATATTGGATAAAAGCCCATGCCGGCTTGGCAGGCAACGAGAGAGCCGATGAATTGGCGAAGGAAGCAGCCTTAAAAACAAAAACTAGGCCATCCTATGATCTCTGTCCGATTTCATTCGTCAAGCGACGGATCCGTGCGGGGTCCCTTGAGGAATGGAATCGGAGATACAAAAATGGTGAAACGGCTGCGACGACTAAACTATTTTTCCCTGACGCGGTGGAGGCGTACAGTTTAATTAGAAAGATAGAACCAGCTGGCATCCTAACTCAGGTGTTAACGGGACACGGTGGCTTTGCCCATTATCTTCACAGATTTAGATGCAGAGACAGTCCATCGTGTGTCTGCGACCCGGACGTTAATGAAACAATCGTACACCTTTTGTTTGACTGCCCCTCCAACTTAAATCTTAAACAGAACTTAGAATTCCAAATAGACACAGTTTTGACAAGGGAAAATATCAAGGAAATAATAGCAAACAAAAAACATAGAAATAAACTAATAGAATACCTAACAAAAGTAGCAAACAAAGCCGTTGAAAGGAATAAGTAATTAAATATATGATGTTAATATATATTAGTATATATGAACACATGCATATGTCATCATTAAGAAATATAATATAATAGTAAACATAGATATATAAAATTAGGTTACTCAATTAAAATATTAAGCACAACTATGTTGTAAAATCTAGGAAACTTATATAAGCAAAAATAAAATACAGTAAGTAATAGTCTGTAAAAATATACATGCAATAGAATGTAAGCAACTAAAATAAGGAAAAGTATTAAATTAAGCTATAATTAGAAAAAAGGGAATATAAATGTATACGTAATAAAAGTAAACAACAATAGAAATTAAATACAATGTAGTTTATAAGTTATGTAAAAAGATATTTATAAATAATAGTTAACTATAAAATAAGCGGTATGTTATAAATGTATAAGTAGATAAAATAAATATAAATGTAACAGCAAAATAAGTAGATAAGAATAGAAACTAAGTAAAATCGGTTTATAAAATTAGTAACTTACTTAAGCAAACTGTAACTAGAATTAGTAGATAGTTCTGTAATAACACATTGTAATGCTTTCTTAATAAATAAAGATTAAAAAAGGGCCCTGAGAAACACTGTCAGGGGACAACTTATTTAGCTCGCGGGCCGGGCCAGTACAGCGCCCGGACAGGACCTTTAAAAAAAAAAAAAAAAAAAAAAAAAAAAAAAAAAAAAAAAAAAAAAAACCTAACCTAACCTAACCTAACCTAACCTAACCTAACCTAACCTAACCTAACCTAACCTAACCTAACCTAACCTAACCTAACCTAACCTAACCTAACCTAACCTAACCTAACCTAACCTAACCTAACCTAACCTAACCTAACCTAACCTGAAAAATGGTTATATATATTGGTATATATGTACACATGCATATGACTAATTAGTAAAGTAATGTAATAAAATAGACATTAAAGAAGGCACTACGAAATAAGCAATACTTAGATAGAAGAAATTTATAAGTAACATATAATTATAAAATAAGCGGTATGTTATAAATGTATAAGTAGATAAAATAAATATAAGTATTAAAATAAGTAGATAAGAATAGAAACTAAGTACTTTAAGTTTATAACATTAGTATCTTACCTAAGCAAATTGTAACTAGTATTAGTAGATAGTTCTGTAACAATATATTGTAATGCTTTTTTAATAAATAAAGATTTAAAAAGGGCCCTGAGAAACACTGTCAGGGGACAAATTATTTAGCTCGCGGGCCGGGCCAGTATAGCGCCCGGACAGGATGTATTAAAAAAAAAAAAAAAAAAAAAAAAAAAAAACCTAACCTAACCTAACCTGACCGCAACCTAACCTGACCGCAACCTAACCTGACCGCAACCTAACCTGACCGCAACCTAACCTGACCGCAACCTAACCTGACCGCAACCTAACCTGACCGCAACCTAACCTGACCGCAACCTAACCTGACCGCAACCTAACCTGACCGCAACCTAACCTGACCGCAACCTAACCTGACCGCAACCTAACCTGACCGCAACCTAACCTGACCGCAACCTAACCTGACCGCAACCTAACCTGACCGCAACCTAACCTGACCGCAACCTAACCTGACCGCAACCTAACCTGACCGCAACCTAACCTGACCGCAACCTAACCTAACCTCATTTTAGAATAAGTTTGTTTACCTTGTAAAAATCCCTGTAAAAGTTTCATAAATAAAATATACAAAGTGTCCGGCGAATAATGCCAGGGAATGCTTTTGTTTTGCTCGCGGGCCGGGCCAGTACAGCGCCCGGACAGGAAAAAAAAACCTCACCAATCTAACCTAACCTAACCGTTTTCCTCATATTAACATATGTACGTTTTAGCAATAGTGTCTTCTCAAAGTTCTCATTTTATGGATTCTATAAAAAATATTTTATAAATTAAAAAAACTTGTCATAAACCCCCAATAACCACTTTTCTCAAAATTACTCTTTCTAAAGAGTTTGTATCTCTCGCGTCCCAATCCGAACACTAAATCGCAGAAAAAAGCCCGGCCAGCCCGCCCTGTTCTTTCGACTTGAGTGTACATAGTAAAGGAATCTTGGAAAACCGTCACCAAATCCGAAAAATATTTTTTTTTTTCAAAAAAAAACCAGACTTATTGCTTCTCGCTGATCACGATCCGTTTATTTCTTACACGTTTACTTTTAGCAAAATTGCAATATCTTAACTTTTAATAATGAATGAATACGAATAGCGTATCGTTATATTTTAATAAACGACCCTTTACTCTAGGGGACAATTACATTTATTTCAATCTCATTGCAACCATTAAAAAATTCTTCATATTGATTTAATATATTATAACTCGTTGCTGATTGTGACAAATATTAGCTGTCACATAAATATCTGCTCCGGCCGGGAATCGAACCCGGGATCACTCGCTTCGCAGGCAGTGTCGCTACCAATTTGGCTACAGGGTCGTCAATATGCTTTTGCCTTCATTTTAGTTTTTTTTTTAATTTATTTATGGCTTAAAAATAAGATCATTAACAAGATACTGCAGCATTAATGAAGCCACTGAGGCTTATAGTCTAATGCTACGAACAGAGTTCACATCGATACTATTTAGCACGACGCAGCGCGTTGTTTCGGACTAACGTGTGGCGTGTGTGATGACGTCATATGTGATAGATTATGAATGTGTCCTTTTGAATTTTCTGAATTAGCCCGACCAGTCTAACACGGCATATACTTGTAACTTCATACCGAAAGTGCGGAGTACGCCAGGTGCGATTACACATAGATTTTAATATTCATTTTACGATTAGAAAATGGTAGCTATTTTTTACTGGTGTGTATCCTCTTTTTTACGTATAATAATCATTATTGGTTCGAATAGAAAAATTCGGCTCATCAAGGACCAGAAAATGAAGCTTCGATTGGAATGTGATTTGAGATAAATAGGCAAATGGCTAGATAAGTGATAAAAATGATAAAATTGAAAGGATTGGAGAAAGGTAGGTTATCATAAATCAGCTGCTGTTGTCGAGGTTTATTCCGTGGTGTTCTCGGGTGGCGTGGTCTCGTTGTGCGGGAGAGTTTGATCGATATTTCGGTGAGAATTCTGCTATTCGTACTTATTTGTCTCACAATAATGATATTATACGTTCAAATTGATGAATTGCGTAGTCTATGGCGTTGTTTCTTACGCTGACACGTTTAGGAATTTCTCACAAGATAAGTTTGGTGCGGATGAATCAACAAGGATGGGAAGGAATTAATGATAATTTACATGGTAGAAAGAAACCATAACAACTAGACACTTCCATGGTAACAGTCACATGAAGATTTGTTACCAAGCAGGGGGAAGCAAGCTGGCTTCTACCGTCTCTTACGATATGCTGGCATATAAATGAGGTTGGTAGGTATACTGAGCAGCCCCAATGTGGCAGACATGATTCCAATGACATCACTTCGCACATGATTTCGCATATTTTTTTATCATCACACTTTCAATTAAAGCGAATATAAATAAAACAAAACAATGTAAACAATTGATTTATTTCGTTTCTATCAAAAGAAATTCGAATTATCTTCGATCACTTCATTTGTCGTAAAAACTATTACAATAATAATACAATTTTATGTACAATAAATAATATTATTTATTATAGGTGGCAGTCAGTATGAGGAGGCGGGGCGGGTGTCTGTCTGTGTGTGTGTCTAGCGGAATGCCGTGTGGCTGTGTGGCTAGCCGCTAGCGCGGCGGCAGCGAGTGGTGCCGCGGGCGCGTGGCGGTGTACGCGATCTCGGACAGGCGCACGTCGATGGGCGCGCGCTCGTCGTACAGCGTGGGCGCCTGCAGGATGATGCCGGCCGACCCCACCACCACGGCCAGCGTGAAGATCCACAGGAACAGCCGGTCCAGCACCATGGCCACGTACTTCCAGTCCTCCTTCACCTGAAAAGTGCGAACACATTTTTTATGTCTCAAGTGGATAAACAAGCAGACGAGCCATCCGATGGAAGGTGTTCATCGTTGGCCATAAAAATCTTTAGCTCTAAGCCTCGCAAAAGGCATTATCATCGTTGCCGGCCTTGAAAGAATAGAAAAGAAACAAAACAAATACTTTCCGATCGATGCTGTGACCTAAACAGAACTTTGTTTTGATATCAAGCAATTTCCATAATAAAATCCTTTGCAATCACTACCGTATAGTACCTAATCCTGTGATGGTTACTAAACTTACCCTAGTGGACTCCTCCTCCTTGCGCGTTTGGTCGGCGATATAGTTGATGCCGTCGATGGCCTTGTGCAGCTCGGGGCAGCGGTGCCAGCGGCGCAGCGCGTCGCACAGCGCGGGCGCGTCGTGCAACCGGCAGCCCGCACCCCCCGCGCCTTCCGCCCCGCTGGTGCCCCCCGCGCCCCCCACCCCGCCGCACACCGGCGACTCGCCATCGGCCGCGCCGCACGTGAGTCCGGTCCAGCCTTCGGTCGTCACTATGCCGGCGCTGCAACAGATACATTCATTATGAACATCGTGATGGTCATCATGCTCGTTCATGGTAGTCATGGAGCGTGAGCAACGACTCACAAGCGGCTCCGGTGTGGGTCGAGGCGATAGTGCGGGCGGCGCATGACGAGCAGGCGCGGCAGCACGTGCACGAACACGCGCCGCACCCACGGCGCCATCGTGTGCGTCTGCGGCGACCGGAAGTGCACATTGAGCACCACCACCGTCACGCATATGCTGCAACATTGGAATATGTCGGCCGATAAGGTTCGTTCTGCATGTTAAACTATAAATAGAATGTGAAGGTGTGAATGTGTCACCTGAAGGTGTCGAGGATCATGGTGAAGAGCACGAACTTGCCGAGCAGCGGCACCACGAGCGAGGTGGGCGGGATGATCTCGGCCAGCAGCAGGAAGAACACGGTCAGCGACAGCAGGATGGAGATGGACAGCGACACCTTCTCGCCGCTGTCCGACGGCAGGTAGAACACCAGCACCGTCAGGAACGATATGCCCATGCACGGGATTATTAGGTTCACCGTGTAAAATAATGTCTTTCTTCTCATCGTTATATTAAAAGTTATATCTAGATATGGCTCATCGCAGCACGTGTAGAATTTCTCGTTTCTGAAAGTGAAATGAATAGATAATGGTAAAGATATTTTCGAGTTCAATGTTACGAAAAAAACAAACAGTCAAATTGAGAACCTCCTCCTTTTTTTGAATTCGGTTAAAAATAGCCGTACGTGCGTTGTCGTGTTGTATTTTCTCATTAGCAATGTAAATAGTTGTGGACGTTCCTAAGCTTTGCCTGTTGCCTACGTACCTAACTTTGAAATACTACCAACTATAAGGGTACCGTTGCTGTCGTCTGGATGTGAAATTCCATTCATAAAATGATTTAGGTACATATTTTAATATAACCCTCTGGATCAGCGGTAAAGCGGATCACGGCGGCGCGGCGGCGCACTGTGGGACCAAACGGTGTTATCCATCTCAAAAATCGATAACTTTTTTGTTTCTGGAGATTTTTGATTGAAAATTTGTGCACGTATTTTTGAATCTTTATGCTTTTAGAAAAATGAAACGCCATAATTTTAAAAGTAATATAAATTCCGTGAATGTAAGTCAAAAATAAAATTTTGTATTTTTCAATTATTTAAAACAGTTCTTACGAGAATAAGGTGACCAATAGTAATAATAATAATTACCTCAATCGATAAGGGCGAACAATTAAAAAAAAACACGCAAAGTACATGTCAGGCCACGCGCAATATAGGGTTCCGTAGTTGCTGAAGTTTATCGACTATTATTTATTAACTACTTATGCTTACATAGCCATGATATATTATCTTGAAAATCATCATGTTACCTATTTTTGTGAATTTTTTCACCTGTCCACCTCTAACCGTTTGCCTGGCAGGAGGGGATCATTTGAATCAAATCAAAATTGGCATTTTAAAGTCGAATATCTCCCAAACGAACTCCTGAATTAAAAAATGGTCTTTCCAAACCCTTAATATTTTTGAAAGACCTTTTCAAATGTGATGAAAAAAAATAATCTCCACGATACCTGTAAGAGGGATATCTTATAAAAAAATGTTTTTCAATATTTTATTCTACAATTTTGTACTCTTAATAAATATGTATATCCATGCCAAATTACAGCTTTCTAGCACTAAGGGTCTCGGCTCTGTTTTTAATATACCTGTGGTTAAAATGATAAATATAAAAAAGTCAAGGGAAAATATTTAAGTAAAATAACAATTTTAGACTACGTTACACTCTTTGAAGACGTAAATACATCATAAAAAGTACTTATTTTACGCAAATAATACATTAATAGGCGTTAATTTATGAATAATCGTAATATTTAGAAATCCTTTTTTTTCCCTCGTAGGACATTATTCCTTCTAGATCAAAATTGCGGAAAAATGACACAGGTTTTTTTTATTTCCTTATATTACTGAATAGTTAAGGAATCCAGAAAAGTTATTAACTCGACACCGGCAGCCATCGGCAAAAACGAAAACTCGAGTTAAAATATTAAGAGAAGGAAAATTTCCTTACCTCATTTTAAATTAAATAAAAAAATACACAATTTTTTTTTTCATAAAATCTTAACGTAATTATAAAGCAGACATTTTAGGCAATCCAAAAATGTATAACACTTAAATACTTTTTCGTAAAATTTAAAAGTAATCTTAACTGAAACTTTCATTATGGGTTAATAGGTCTGACGTAATTTATCGAAGTCCAATATTTCAGAGAATTTTATTATACCTGGAACTAAAATGTTTTTATTTTTTGACGCTATTCATAAAAGTCCTATTATCCGAGAATATTAAACCATCGAAATAATTTTGAAATTACAACATTCGTCAAAACCATTTATGAGATGGATAACGCCATTTGGTCCTATAGTGCGGCGGCGGGATGGTACATTAGTGGTACCGTGAACACTGAACGAACCTCACGGCGGGCACCTCCAGGATGTCCCACTCCACGGACGTGTAGAACTCGCTGAGGTCCACCCCCAGCTCCACCACGTTGGTTCCGCGCACCTCGTCCACGTGCCGCAAGTCAACCTGCCGTTGTACGATATAATACTCTGTAAAACATGTCCTACCATATTTATTTATTAACTGAGCCTTATTTATTCATTAAACTAAAAATTGGCAAATTACCAGTTGCAAGCCCTCGGACCTCAACTTTAGTGGCCATATTATAACCAGCACAAATTCTAATTTTATGGTATGTTTAAATTAAAGCAGCGGTGGTGGTTAATTTGTCACATTTTTATGAAATTCATAATGATTATGAATGATTATAAATTATTAGAAATATGTTTTTTTAAATATTAATAGCCGTCATATGAGGACATGAGCCAACTTATAGTAAGTGATCATTATGATGACCACTTGACGGGTTATAGCCCAGAGACATTGTATCAGTTACACGGTACACCTTAGGCATCACCAATGAGTCGTCAGTCGTCCACTCACTGCTGAGCATCGTGATGTTCCGATCTCATTTGGATGTTTCGTGGACTAGCGTGGACTAGCGTGGACTACCATTTTCAACGGTCGCTTATCGCTGCTACTACCTTGGCTAGTATGATTTCTGGTTCGAGTTCCTCTGTACTAATAAACCAATGAGTTGCCGGCCACGAAATGAAAGTGAAGTGAATGAAAGAACGATAAATTATAATAATATGAGAAACAGACCATACATTGACGACCCGTGTGGCGCAATGGTTACCATACCGGAATGCCGCACCGAGGGTCCTGGGTTCGATTCCCAGCGAGGCGGAAATTTGAATGATGAGTTTGAATTTCTGTTCTCGGTCTGGGTGTGATTGTCCTTGTCTAGTGTATTGTCCATGGCACCCACGACACAGGGAATCCTAGTGTGGGGCTATGAGTGTGAAGCGTTATTCATTTATTCATTTAAAACCGGTAAATTCGTGTACTAGCCAATGAAAAAAGCGAGTGACCTGGAAGCCGTCATAGGTCCAGGAGCCGAACTTCATGACGCAGGTCTGCTGGTCGAAGGGGAAGTACTCGACGTCGATCTCGCACGAGGACTTGTAGATGGCGGGCGGGTGCCACTCCACGCGGCCCGTGTAGTTGAGCGTCGCCTTCGTCGCCAACGTCACCTCGAAGTTGCCGTCCGCACTGCACAAAAATAATCATCGTAAACAAACGCTCCACAATTAAAATCCGAAATCCTTCCACTACTGGAGTTTAAAGAAAGAAAGAAGGCCTATTACCTATGACAGTGTCCGCGTAGTTTACAATACAAATGAGACAATATTATTAGAGGCAGAAAGCAAATTAGCCAAATGTGGTTAGAACTGACAAAATGGAGAACTCTTGGACAAGCAAATTTTCCATGCAAGCAAACGATAGGTGAAGACAGTCCTGGCTGGCAAACAGTACTCGCAGGACATACTTGTTGTAGAGCACGATGTCGGGGCGCCAGATGTGGTCGGAGGGCACGTGCAGCATCTCCACGCCGCCATACTCGCGCGGCTCCCACGACAGCTTGTAGTCGTACCAGCTCTGTCGGTGTCGGGAGTAAGCTTTACACTCAGTTTAACTTTGTAAGAGTTAATGTTAAAAAATAACTAGTTTTGTTATTTTTGTTAACAAATCCCAGTGAAAACCTAAAATATTTGATTTGTTATATTGCAATAAAATATGTACTAACAGCTACTGAAGTAATGTTCGGTAGATATTCGTTAAATAAATAATGAATGAAACTGACCTGTTCCACCCACAGGTTTGTGGTCATGATCTGATTCTTCAAGTTCTGTAACAAATATCATAATTAATGAATAATGTGGTTACACAATATTTTTCTATTGGCTTTCATTGGTGAGAAAATTGTTTTCTATTCAAGTGAACAGTAACTTTACAACGGGTTTCGAATTGAACGTCAAGTTTACAGTTTAAACATCACAATGCGCGTGCCGCACTAGCTTGTTTTACTTGGAGTAGTGATGTAGCGGTGTCGCGGTGTAGTGGTGTGGCGGTGCCGGGTGTACGTACCACATCGATGAGCTGGCTCAGCTTGAGTTTGATGCGCACGGTGAGCGCGTCGCTGACGTTGAGCACGGGCCGCACCAGCTTGTTGTAGTTGCTGAGCAGGTCGTCGTACAGCCGCTTGGCGTCCGGGTTGCAGCCGCACCCTGCGTGCACACACACACACACACACATTACCGACATTACCGACAGCGTCACTGGTCAAAAGCATCTATTGCTGGAGGTTGAAACTATGTGGACTTGGTAGATGCCAAGATGATCACGATTCCAGATTGATGGCAAAATTGTAAGCGATCAACCATGTGAGTCCAGTTTATGGACAAGTTGTAATACAGTGTGGAGAGTGTGTAGTGTGTTGTATGTAGTGTGTAGCGTGTCACCCGCGAGCAGCAGTGCCAGCAGCAGTAGCCGCGCCGCGCGGGCGGGCAGCGAGCGGGCGCACATGGCGGCGCGCACATCGCGTCAGCGCATCGCGGCCGCTGCCGCCCCGCTGCCGCTCCGCCGCCACGCCGCCCCCGCCGCCCCGCCGCCCCCGCCGCCCCGCCGCGCCGCTGTCCGCCCCGCTCACCGCCCCGCTCCCCACCGGCGACACTGCAAACACAGCACTGCTGGATCAACACATTAACTGCATTCGTTTAATATGTCCTGGAAGTACTACATCCACTATGCCAGCCCAAGTGTCTGATATTGAAATGACGCCCAAAAGTGTTTCAAGTGGCTAAACGACTACAGTATAAAAAACCGGGCAAGAGTGCGTATGCCACGCGCAATGTTAGGGTTCCGAAATAGTAAGCTTATCAACTAGTAAGATTTTCGACACTTAGTAAGATTTTTGAAAAAATAATATTGAATCAAATGCTAAACCATTTCAGCAATAACAAATTATTATACCCTGAGCAATACGGTTTTACTAAAGGCCGTAGTACAACAGATGCAGGGGCTAGGCTCTTAAAGAATATATTAGAAGCATGGGAGGCGTCACAAAATGCAATAGGTGTATTTTGTGACTTATCTAAAGCATTTGACTGTGTTGAACATGAAACATTACTGTTAAAACTTGGTCATTACGGAATAAAAAATAAGGCTCTTAGCTTGATCGCGTCTTATTTGAGTGATAGAATACAAAAAGTCAGCATAAATGATATTAAGTCATCGGGGTCACCGGCGGTGATGGGTGTACCACAGGGCTCGATCTTGGATCCTTTTCTTTTCCTGGTATACATAAATGATGGGAAAGCCAAGGCACCGGGAGATGACGGAATCACAACCGAGCTACTAAGAGCTGGAGGTAAACCCCTTCTAGTGGCGCTCCAGAAACTGTTCGATTCCGTCATTAATACTGGAACTACCCCGGAAGCGTGGAGCAGAAGTGCGGTGACGCTGCTCTTCAAGAAGGGAGATAAAGCCCTTTTGAAGAACTACAGGCCCATTGCACTTCTGAGCCACGTTTATAAGCTGTTTTCGAGGGTGCTCACAAATCGCATTGCACGCAGGCTTGACGACTTTCAGCCTCCCGAACAAGCAGGATTCCGAAAAGGCTACAGCACCATGGACCATATACACACACTTCGGCAGATTATACAAAAGACCGAGGAGTATAATCTGCCGTTATGTGTTGCCTATGTGGACTATGAGAAAGCCTTTGATTCTATCGAGACCTGGGCGGTACTAAATTCTCTCCAACGGTGCCGGATCGACTACCGGTATATCGAGGTGTTGAAGTGTTTATACTCATCTGCCACCATGTCCGTCAGAGTACAAGACACAGCAACGAACCCCATCCAACTGCAGAGAGGTGTCAGACAAGGGGATGTCATATCCCCAAAACTGTTCACCGCTGCGTTGGAAGACGTGTTCAAGCTGATGGAGTGGAAACGACGTGGCATCAACATCAATGGCGAACACATCACACACCTGCGATATGCCGATGATATAGTCATCCTGGCGGGATCCCTGGAGGAACTTGGTACAATGCTCGGGGACTTGAACAGCGCCTCACAATCATGTCGAATGTCCATGTCACACCCGTACCGGTTGTTGTTGACGGCGCTGCTCTCGAAGTTGTAGACGAGTACATTTACCTGGGACAAGTGATCCAAATGGGTAAAAAGAAGTCACTCGTAGAATCCAACTCGGATGGGCTGCGTTCGGGAAACTACGTCATATCTTGTCGTCAAAAACGTTACCTCAGTGCCTGAAGTCGAAGGTGTTCGAGCAGTGTGTGTTGCCAGTGATGACATACGGATCCGAGACGTGGTGCTTCACTATTGGCCTTATGCATAAGCTTAGAGTCGCCCAGCGGGCTATGGAACGAGCTATGCTCGGTATTTCTCTACGCGATCGAATCAGAAATGATGAAATCCGTAGACGAACGTGGGTGACCGACATAGCTCAGAGAATTAGCAAGCTGAAGTGGCAATGGGCTGGCCACATAGTTCGAAGGACCGATAACCGTTGGGGAAGAAAGGTCCTCGAATGGAGACCACGCCTCGGTAAAAGGAGCACAGGACGCCCCCCGAACAGGTGGACCGACGACCTGAAGAAGGCAGCGGGTATCCGCTGGATTCAGAAGGCGCAGGACCGGTCAGAGTGGCGGAAGTTAGGGGAGGCCTATGTCCAGCAGTGGACCTACAAAGGCTGATGGATGGATGGATGGAATCGCCAAACAAGAAAAATGCACCAGTTAGTAACGCCATCTTACCGTCTTTCTAAAGTGAAGCGATCTTTTATGGGCCGTGGTGTACAGTTCTATAATAAAATCCCAAAGTTAATACGTGATTTGCCAGTGGAATTGTTTAAGAAACATGTAAAATCTCAACTTTTAGGCAAAGGCTACTATACTGTAGATGAGTACATAAATGACAAAGACGCATGATAATGACCAGATCTGCAACCAGTTCTGTACAGGCAGTGATACTTTTTTGTAAGAAATATACCAATGTATTTTATTTTTAAAAGATGTGCTGAGGAGTTTCTTTCAGATTTTCTTCTCCTCCATGACAAAGCACCTTTGCGAAAAGCTGGTTCATTAAAAAAATGACGTGCATAAGTGTATCAATGATACCTACATGAATAAATGATTTTGAATTTGAATTTGAATTTAGTACTCATTAACTACTTAAGTTAAAATAGCCGTGATAGTTTTCCTTGTAAATTCATCATATAACCTATTTTTGTGAATTTTTTCACTTGTCCAACTCGAACCGTTTAGCTGGCATGAGGGGGTGGGGAGATACTGGACTCTAACCAAAATTAGCACTTTAAAGCCAAATATTTCGCAAATATACCCCGCGCTATAGAAAGAGCGACGAATAACGTTGACGACCCGTGTGGCGCAATGGGTACTCTGCCGGATCGCCGCGCCAAGGGTCCTGGGTTCCATTCCCAGCGAGGCGGAAATTTGAATGTTGAGTTTGAATTTCTGTTCTCGGTCTGGGTGTGAATGTCCTTGTCTAGTGTGTTGTCCATGGCACCCACGACACAGGGAATCCTAGTGTAGGACTATAAAAAAATCATCCTTACTTTACAGGTAGGGGAGGTACCATGAAAAAAAAAGTTTTTCATTATTTCATTCTATGATTCTAGAGTTTTAATAAATGTGTATATCCATGCCAAATTACAGCTTTCTAGCACTTAGGGTCTCGGCGCTTTGCTTCGGACAGACGGACGGACATGACGAAACTATAAGGGTTCCGATTTTACTTCTGAACCCTAAAAATCGGTAACTCCCGGGGCTTTAGCTGTCCTCTTTGTTTTAAACAAATTTAAGCGAGTTGCAGAATGAGATATTACCTATTGTATTTCCTGCCGTTGCAGGTGCAATTACTAACTTATTTTCTCAGCTAAATCATAATAATCATAGCAATGTACTTTAATGGTTGGTACTATCCATATGGAATCATAATAATTATGTTATTTTAACTCATCTTTTTTTCTTTGGAAATTCTCCAGCCTATGAATAGCACACGAGCTATCACGTGAGTGAATGGCGTAACCCAGGGCAGACAATTTCTTACTTGCATTGCTACTGCTAGCTGAGTGCTAGCAGCAAAACCAGCTATCTCTCAAATAGTCTGTCATCGAATATGCCTAGACAGGACAATCGAGAGATGTAAGAGATCGAGAGGCAACCAAGAGAAAGCGTTCTCAAAATCTGGGTGAAACCTTGAGGGCAAAGTGCGGCTTTAGTGAATGAGAGTGAACTACGTAAAAATAAAATTAGATGTTACAGCTAATAAGTAAGAGCCTCTTCCAACCGTCTATTTGCTCTCAGTTAAAACTTTATAAGTGTATTGCGACGGCGGTGACACTGAAGTCAAGAAGATTTAGTTTATCGTGACACAGACACGTGCCTGTTTGCTAGAGACATTATTGAGCGGAGAGCGGTGAATGGTGAGCGGTGAGCATCCTTGCAACAAATTTAGTTTATCGTGACACAGACACGTGCCTGTTTGCTAGAGACATTATTGAGCGGAGAGCGGTGAATGGTGAGCGGTGAGCATCCTTGCAACAAATTTTTACATTAGTCATTATTTATCGCATTGGGAATGAATACAACAATACATTCTAAATTAATAAATATTAAATTTTTTAGATAAAAGTTGTCCTTGTTCGCGATCCATATTAATTGTAATTTTTCTCCAGTTATTCGGCTATCATTCATATTATTTCAGAATTTTTAATTTTTTGGGAATATGAAAGGATGTGTAACCAATGTATGGTTACACTCACAGGTTACACTTTACGTATATTGCATGATAGTAATTAATCATGTGTAATTTTCAAAAGATTCAATTCGATTTAAAATCGAGATATTTTTCTCAATTTACCATCCATATATAAAGTCAAAGTTAGTTCTCAAGAGGCTCGAGGGAGGCGTGTCAAGTCGGCACAAAACTAAACAATGTGTAAACCTGGCTAGACTGGTATTATTACCGGTCAGTGACCTTTGATCTAGGTCGTGTTTGTGTTATATTCCGACAAACTACATTTCCTAATGTAACAATTGTCTCAACAATTATTTCTACCTGTGTGTGTGAATATAAAGCTGCCAGGAGACTGCGGCTCGTACATCTGACAGACAAGGACAATATGGCGCAGTGTATATATATAAAAAATAGAAAATGCTTTCTATGCTTCCTAGGCTTCCTAGTCTTCCTAATTTTCTTCCTATAGCTACTATGATTGCACTCGCCAATTCTTTTCTATTTCCGAGTTTTGACGTTTTCTAGACGTAACAGACGCAGCGCGATACATTTTATGAACTTAATAAAATTTAACGACTCCACATTGCCACGATGGAACCACGGCCGGCAGACGGGGACGATCTGCTGAAAATACAGTGAAGTGCGACATTCGAAAAATATTTCAGCCACTTTACAACGCCAAAGGCAATGTACGGGAAGAGAAACGATAATAATTATAAAAAATGAAAAACAATATCATGTCATCAATAGTGGAGTTTTTTTTAAACTGGAAACCAGGTAACAACTCATAAAATGAACTTTATGTTATTAATTTTGGTTGTTTGTTTGGCACGGTCTCAAAATTATTTATTTACAGTTAATTTAGGATCTTAATTTATAATACTAAATGGTTTATTTTATTTTTCACTTTTCAGTTTTTTAGGGTTCCGTAGCCAAATGGCAAAAAACGGAACCCTTATAGATTCGTCATGTCTGTCTGTCTGTCCGTCCGTCCGTATGTCACAGCCACTTTTTTCCGAAACTATAGGAACTATACTGTTGAAACTTGGTAAGTAGATGTATTCTGTGAACCGCATTAAGATTTTCACACAAAAATAGAAAAAAAACAATAAATTTTGGGGGTTCCCCATACTTAGAACTGAAACTCAAAAAATTTTTTTTCATCATACCCATACGTGTGGGGTATTTATGAATAGGTCTTCAAAAATGATATTGAGGTTTCTAATATCATTTTTTTTTAAACTGAATAGTTTGCGCGAGAGACACTTCCAAAGTGGTAAAATGTGTGTCCCCTCCTGTAACTTCTAAAATAAGAGAATGATAAAACTAAAAAAAATATATGATGTACATTACCATGCAAACTTCCACCAAAAATTGGTTTGAACGAGATCTAGTAAGTAGTTTTTTTTAATACGTCATAAATCGTAAACCGCAATTTACCTCGATCAAAGTTACAACGAACTTCAAGAACTTTTATATTATGTTACTTGCTGCTACGGAACCCTTCATGGGCGAGTCCGACTCGCACTTGGCCGCTTTTTTTTCGTTGGTTTTATTTTTTGTTAAAAAGTAATTATATCGTTACGAATTATTTCTCCTAGCGACGTAAAGCCTTTGAATGAGACCAACAATAAAGACCAAGTCTTGGATCCATAAGCCAACACTGGCAACACACATTGGTCGAACACTTACCTTGTTTCCCGAGCTCTGCCGAGCTCAAGGTTACCCATTTGGATCATTCGTTCTAGGCAAATTCGTTAAGTTTGCGTGCAATACGATTAGTTAATACCTTTGAGAACAGCTTGTAAACGTTGTTCAGAAGTGCAATAGGGCTATAGTTCTTTAAATGGGTTTTATTGTCCTTTTTGAAGAACTGTTTCACCATACATCTGCTCTACGATTACGAAGTAGTTCCGCCGCTATCGATGATGGAATTAAACAACTCCTGGGTGTAGCACCAGAGGGGCTTTCCTCCACCTTTTAGCAGATCGGTTGTGATTCCGTCATCGACTGATGTCTTGTTATTCTGTAGCTTAATCTCGTACAGAACTACGTCGAGAACATCTTTGGTACAGTATTGGGTCAACTCGCTCGTCGTTTACCCGTCTAAGGGTACTGTAGGCGCACATGAAGAGCTATACGGACATATGCGGTACGTCTGTACCTCTTCCAGAACTTTAAATTTTGACGAAACTATGATACATTCGTCAGTTGACTTGGCCCAATGCAGATCTTTGGCGAACACTTGTTAGCTGCGATTTCGTTCTATTTTTAAGTTCCGTGTGTTACATAAAAGCAATTCTCGTCACCTAAGGTTAGGACATTATACCTTCGAAATACGATGGACGAGAGAAGTTTTATATTTTAATGTTTGTGCGTATCGCGATTTGGGCTACACTAGATGTATCTGATTAAGACTATTAATAAGGATATGACAACAATAATAATCAATTTGATTTTAATTGCAGTTTAATATTTTATAAGTGTCTCAAGTACTAATTACGATCATCTTTTGAACCGGTGGTGAATCATTCAAGCTTTTTATGTAATGCTAGATTGTCACTACAAAAATCAGTCACAATTTCACTTTATTAAACAAACATAAATTACTTAGTAAATACTAACGTGGATTTTCTATAATATTAATAATGTGCGGGTTATTATTTACATTATTCATTCGATAATTAAGTTAAAACAAGCCACACTCGCTCTTATATTATTTTATTATGTAGTGAAAAAGTCGGCTTGTTACCACATTCAATATCACACAGGAAACATTGCAGTCCCTAGAAAAATCTGTTCACACCATCCGATCCGATACCGATATTGCCATTACGTGCATATCAATAAATGGACGCGAATGCTGACAGAAGAGTTTTGTCAGGGAAACCAGGAGTGGCAGTGGCAGGTTCACACGTAGTGGGACGTCTTGTGAGGATTGCATCATCGTGGTTGCAGCGGGAGGCGGGAGGGGGCGAGCGGCGCCGCGGTCACATACTGGACACACGCTGGTAGTGCGTGCTCGTGCCGCGTGCTCGTGATCATTTGGTTCACACTGGTTATGTTTTTGATCATGTTTTATTTCATAAGAAGGAAAGTTGTACATTTTGTACGAAACACATACCACAGTATGTCAGTACTGTACATTACCACAATTCACATAATTATTAAAAAAAATTATATGGCAGGTGTACCTATAAATAAACTTAACAATATTATTTCACACCTACTGAATTCGATAAAACTGGAAAGTTGTATCTATTAATCATTCTCATCAGCGATCAGTGATAAGAATGAGAATTGATGAGAAGCAGTTAACAAATTACAGCGGGGATTAACCACGTGTGGCCTCTCGCATGACCACGAGGGGCCATTTGGCTACATGCTTCTTCCGCGCAGAAGGGTAAAATACTAATACAGCGTTATCACTGCTATGTTAATATTGTTATCCATACACTGTCCATTTATAACATACACATTTATGTTACGTAAATACGTTGTGTAGCTAAATAGTAATACTACGAGTAATAGAGTTAAGGACAGCCTGCATTTCCAGTTCATGAACGGACATTAACGGTGGACCAATTGCAGCGGTTAAAGTTATCGAACAGTTTATTGAAATCCAACTACTAAACCAAGACAACTAATAAAAAGTTTCCTAAAAATGGTTCACAGTGGAGCCCGATGCGGAGACCACATCGATAGCGCCGGGGCCCGCTCGCAGGGCACGCCGGACCGACTGGCATCCGACAGGAATGTCACGTAACACATTACTCGAGCCGTTAGCACAATCGAACGATACATTTTAAAATAAAAATCATATTTACATATTCTTTCACTACTTCACGATTCCGTTTCTTAGCGAGCGCGCGAAGGCGCCTTTCGATCTTTAGTTCGTCGGCGATACAAATTTGGCGCGCTGGAGTCCGGCTCCACAGCGAGTCCGACACCGAAGGCACACTACGGAGGGTCCGGGCCCACGCCGTCTCACTATCGTTTCATGGTAGCGCACCGCGGAGGGTTGCGGACGAGCGCGCAGCCGACGGGTCGCAGCGCTCACCTCGGAGCGACTGACGAAGCGCCGCGCCCTCGCCGCGCCGCGCCGCCGCCCCCCCGCCCCGCACCCCGCGCCCCGCGTCGCCCCCCGCCCGCTGCCCGCGCCCGCTCCGCTCCGCTAGTCCGCTCCGCTTGCCAGTCAGGCAGGAGCCGCGCTTGGTGCTACGTGTCATGTGCGTTTCATCTCGTCATTTTCCTGCGACCGTGTAAATCGGTTACTGCTATAAACGAATGACTGTATTAATGATTTTACTTCATGCATAAACGGGAAACAATTTATCATGACACTACGAATGTTATAAATATTTTAATTATTTTATAGGATAAGTTGTTGGTAGTAAAATTTTGATAAACGGTGATTTTCATATTTACAAGTTAAAACAAAATAATCCATACTATCCATACTAATATTATAAATGCGAAAGTGTGTTTGTTTGTTTGTCCGTCTTTCACGTTGTAACGGAGCGAAGTTATGGTATGATTTGTGTGTGGAGATAGGTAGGAGGCTGGAGAGTAACGTAGGCTACTTTTACCGCGGTACCGCAGTACCTATTTATGAATTATTTTTATTATTATTATGTTATTATATCTAGGAATGAGTCATGCATGTTAAACAACTCATTGTTACTTCCCTTTGAACACGGGGGCGAAGCCGCGGGTAATAGCTAGTTTCAAATATTAACATTATCAAAATTTTATTATTCATTCACACGGTGTAATTTTAATTTTGTATCTCGAATTTTTCCAAATACAAGTAGGTAGGACGATGCTGATGATACTAAAAATATGGCAAGTGGTTGCAGCGGCGCGGACTGCGCGGACTGGACGGACTGGACGGACTGGACGGACTGGACGGACTGGACGGACTGGACGGACTGCACGGACTGGACGGACTGGACGGAGACAGACGGAGCGCCGGTCGATCGCCGCGTGTGACAGCCTGCCGCTTCAACCCATGAATGGCCCACTACTGAGCACGGGTCTCTCCATACTAGAGCATACTCTACCACGCTGCTCCAGTGCGGAATGTTGGCGGGGTTAGTTGCCATCCAAAGGGAAGTTTTCAAGCTGCTCGAGGTCCTCCGACATGGTTTAACGACTGTTACCTTACGATAACAACCGGGACCGACGGCTTTACGTGCGGCCACCCAGCAACTAGCTGTTGCTTAACAAGCCTCCGGGCCGTGGGCGCTTATAATGAAGGGGCCTTATCAAATTATCGGGACTGCACCGTCCCCGGCTCCCGGCAGACTTCCGCTAATGAAGCGAGACAGAGTCATTGTGCAGAACAGGTACCAGGGAATGAGGAGCGCACTCGAGCAGAGAGTGGTCGCGGAGGGCCCGGCTGCCCGGCTGCCCGGCTGGCTGGTAGATGCCACCATTCGTCATGCGAGCTGGTGGTAGCATTTCTTGGGAGGTGGACAACTAAGTAGGGTATTTTTAAAATCGTAATGTTAACATTTCTACTTTACCATTCATTATCCTTATCCCAAGTAATGTAGTCAATTAAAACAATTAAATGTAAATAGTTAATATCTTGACAAGTCCACAAAGTACTTAAACATTATGAACAAGTCCTTATCAATAATTCGATCAGCAGCCACTTATTTAGAGTTTGAATTTGTCGAGCCTAGCTTCGTATCCGGGAGACTTCAACACTACGAGTACAATGAGCTCTGTTCTACTACGCTACATTAAGGCGGCGCGCGGTGGTCTACTTTGCTACAACACGCTGCGCTCCGCCTTGCTACGGTAGCCGATGCTACAACACGCTACGCTCTACGACGCTACGTCATGCTACGGTAGCCGATGGCGCCGATGCTACAACACTCTACGCTCTACGACGCTACGTCATGCTACGGTATACGATGCTACAAGGAGCTACGCTCTGGAATACTACTTTTGCGCCTGTCATGCTACATACGACGTTTTACCAAGAAACACTATTACGGTGAAGTGAATATATAAAACTTAGTGTTGATTCTAGATAATGTTGAATCTGATAAATATTGAACTTAAATTGTATTAAATTAATTTTAAGGAATAATTTATGTACGGGGTTAAAGTACAGAGAAGGGTTATTATTACTGAGATGTTACTTTTATAATTGAGATAAACGGAGGGGAAAGACACAGGTTATTAAATTCGTTTGATGGAGTTACGTTTCTAATGAGAGAGTAATGGAGCGTGTGCGACCCCCACGGCCTCCCCTCGTTAAGGAAAGATAACAGATTAAAATTATAATTTTAATAAATATTTTTTAAAGCTGATAAGTAAACAAATAACACAGTTAATAATAATCTAAATTTTACTAACAAAAAATAACCGACTTCAAATTCTCAAAAACTACTTGTCAGATCTCGTTCAAATTTATGTGGGACCACATGACAAGCACCAGCTTTCTATTAAAAAAAGAATTATCGAAATCGGTTGACGTGATATTGAGTTATTCATCAATTTGTCGCGCACATCTTAACACAAATTTACGACTTATGTAGTTTTCTCATGGATTCCATTGTCAGATCTCAATAAAATTTATGTGGGACCACATGACAGCCATCAGCTTTCGATTAAAAAAAGAATCATCAAAATCGGTTCGCCCAGTCCAAAGTTCTGAGGTAACAAACATAAAAAAAAAAAAAAAACAGTCGAATTGAGAACCTCCTCCTTTTTTTGAAGTCGGTTAAAAACAATACAATTATTAGCAACAGCCAAGAATCTTGCACAATGTAGTACAGACTACAGTATAGCGGATGTAGGAGTAGTAGTGTATATCCACACTACTACCAGCTGATACATGAACTGCTATTTAACCTCCATTCTACGGCAACAGATAATCTTAATACATTCCAGGATTAATATACAAGTACCCAACCCGGTCGCGTGTTCAATAGGAGGCAGTACTACCTCGAAACGCGCACGGGTTTGTCACGGTAATTCTCTTTCCAAACCCGTGGCCGAGCTGCATTCAAGATCCGCGCGAGGACTGCCAACCTACTGGCTGGGATGAAGGAAATAAATAATACTTTGTAATAAGTCATTCCCAGTGTTCTGTTTCTTATGAACATAAGTTGAAAATAGTTTAACCCCAATTAAATGTTTATATACATGTTGTGCTTGCAGATTAAAACTAAGTAGTTGGTTGGCTTCAACCGATTAATGGCCCACCACTGAGCACCCCGCGGGTCTCTCCTCTTGAGGAGGCCTGGAGCATACTCCACCACGCTGCTCCAGTGCGGGTTGGTGGAGTAATACTAAATAGGAGCTATTATTAATCCATAATGAACGCTCCATACAATTTTGTTTGGTAGAAAATGTCTTCGGTATATTATTTGACTTTTGTGCGCCTTAATTTTTAGTGTTTTTGAGTGAAAACCCTATTTAATATTTATTTTGATTATAAATTAACTTATGTTATAAAATAAAACCGTCGAATTATAGCATACGTGTAGGTACAATAATATTGATAAAATTGTAGGTAATGAATGAAGATGGCCCACGGCGCGGAGCTGCGAGAATTATGGCCACTTAAGAAGACACATCACCGGGAGCGGTGCGCGATGGCCCCCGGGGGCGCCGGGCCACGCGTGCCACGTGGGCCACGTCAGGTCGACTGTCCCTCCTGATCACGCGTGCCGTAACTAATGCCAAACTTGCCTATTCTGGTATTGTTCAGACAGATCGTATGACATTTTTGCTTAATTTAGAGAATCATCATCCCTAACATCTTCAATAAAATCGGTAACAGAAACAATATTTCCCGATTCTCTTCACCACCTAAAATCTTAATTTCTAACAATTTTTAGAAGCGGTTCTAGAATGTGAGCCGTTCCAGGGCACATTATTGGCCAAAACTTCCAGTAATACAGTTGTGATGGAGCAATCCATGTTTGAATAAATTAATAGCCATATTTAAGATTTCCCGTGTAATGTAGTGTAATGTAGTCACGTCTCCGGCAGTATCGCGCGCAGCCAATATCCCGGCAGCCGCGACGCGCCCGAGATGCCGCTAACTCGATCAAGTGCGGCTCCTCGCCCGCCGGCCGCCGCACAGTAGGGAAAACTGGACAAAAGTCTATATCCAACAAGAAAATGGATATTATACGATGCTTTTTTTTTCATTCGACTCTATATAACGTATTCTAAAAGTTCACCTGCGACGATACCCTAAATCAACGAGGGCTCCACGTGACACTGTAATGAACAAAATATCATAAATTAATGATAAAATAATGCGTTTCAATGTAAATAAATGGTTCTATTGCAGTATTATCGGCTTTCATCGAAAAGTGGTGTAAGAATTTGGGTTCCGGAGTTAGAAGCCTACAGATTCCATGCTCACAGGTCTCAGATTTATAAGCTTTAATCATATAAATTTGAAAGTTATAAATATTTTTCATATTTTTGAAAATTTGGATACTCAAGATATATCGCGTAAAAAGGCCGTTAATAATCTGAAAAGAGCAAACTGATTAATGTTTCATATTAATCACAATACAGAACATTTGCAAATTATTTAAGTTCAATCGGATTAAACTTGGATCATGTGATCCAAAACTTTGAAGCTAAAATGTCAACTATGGTACATTTTTATTGAAATATTATTTGAGAACGAATGAAAATTATTCAGCAATCTTGCTAGGACTTAATTGTATGAGTCTAAAACGATTTAGAGTGAAACAAAAACTGATTTTTTGGACAATTTACCCTCAATTATTACTAATATCATGAATTTATAACTTTCAAATTTATATGATTAAAGCTTATAAATCTGAGACCTGTGAGCATGGAATCTGTAGGCTTCTAACTCCGGAACCCAAATTCTTACACCACTTTTCGATGAAAGCCGATAATACTGCAATAGAACCATTTATTTACATTGAAACGCATTATTTTATCATTAATTTATGATATTTTGTTCATTACAGTGTCACGTGGAGCCCTCGTTGATTTAGGGTATCGTCGCAGGTGAACTTTTAGAATACGTTATATAGAGTTGAATGAAAAAAAAAGCATCGTATAATATCCATTTTCTTGTTGGATATAGACTTTTGTCCAGTTTTCCCTACTGTGCGCCGGCACGATATCCAGCTTCCGGCTCGAGGCGCGCGGTGTCTTACCAACACAGCTGCAGGTACATATATTGCACTGCACTTTCATTTCATTGTTTCATTCGCATTACATATCGAATCTTCATTAACAAAATAAGCGCTAACATTGTTATTTTCTTTAGCAGCTTTTTTACTTATGTCATTATTACGTAGAATACCTCCCATTTATGACAGCGATTAGTTTTACTACCTCGTATAAATTAGGGGGCGTGATGATTCACAAAGAGAAAAAAAGAGTTGATACTCTTTTGACGTGGGATAAACAAACACTATATTGTGTATTTCACTTTTTCGACCAGGTGTATTTCAGGAAAAATAAATATGGCCAATCAAACAATAGCCACCCAAAATGTGAAACTCGTACACATCACATTATGTGACGCGGTGTGATGCTGCGGCCGCATTATTGATAGTGTCAGTTATCACGTTGCTATTAGAGGTGGCAGTTTGCGTGCCAGCGCGAGCGGCAGACACTCCGCGCATCCATTTGCACTAATGACCTCATTGCGTGGCTGCGTGCTACAATCGATACCTACACGATCGCTAACAACACTGTCAATATAAATACTGTATTAAATCTATCATAGATTAAATTACTACAGTCAGAGTTCAGTGCGTTTGTTATCCATTGTAGTTGTTATTGTACGGGACCAGCAAGGCTATTCTGTTTTGTAACTTGACAGCGGAATCCGCGATGAGTTTCAAAATTGAAGTTCGAGTTTGAGACTCCCTTCATTTCGCAAGTGCGTACCAGATGATTAGAGAATCACATATCAAGATCTCGGACTCGAACTTCAATTTTGAAACTCATCGCGGATTCCGCTGTCGAGTTTCAAAACAGAATAGCCTTGCATGTCGCTTGTGATGATAATACATATTAGATTCAGATCAAGATGGTATACGTTTTACAAAGAGCTAGAAAAACATTGTTTATTTGAAAAATTACTTCAATGTAGTGTAGGAACTTTCGGTAGCCGCAAAGAAGAACTCCATCGCCAAATATTGCGGTTCATCGACGCGTTTGAATCAATTATTTTATTCGAATTCAGTTCGTCACAAATTATTTTTTAAAGTTAATTTACGGTACTTCTTGCAGAGAACTACTTTGAATAATCTAAATTTTACTAACAAAAAATAACCGACTTCAAATTCTCAAAAACTACTGGTCAGATCTCGTTCAAATTTATGTGGGACCACATGAAAAGCACTTACTTTCGATTAAAAAAAGAATCATCAAAATCGGTTCGCCCAGTCCAAAGTTCTGAGGTAACAAACATAACAAAAAAAAATACAGTTGAATTGAGAACCTCCTCCTTTTTTTGAAGTCGGTTAAAAACTGTTTTGTAATGTTTGTCAGTGTGAAATGAATTAAAAGGCAATACAATAACAATTATGAAAATGTACTGGTAACATTTTTACAAGCGAATCAAGGCAACAACGTAGTTGCGCGTCGGCACCACTGCCTAAATAGTACTTAGATGAGAAGTGTAATTTAAATTATTTAAATCTTATAGTTACAAAATATAAACATAGAGTGCCAGCTATATATTCGTAGCGAAGTGATTTATCGAATACGAAGTGAAGTTATTGCTAAACGCATCGGGCATCTCTAGTAGCGCAACGTCTGCGGGAATGTTGTAATAAGGGTTGCATTCTATTTGTTATTGTGATATCTTTGCGCGTGTGTAAGTGCGGAATGCCCCCGAGCGCAGCGCTGCGTGCCCACTGGGTCAGGGCCGGGACACCCCGCTCCCCCGCCCCCTCCCCCCGCTCTCCCCTCCCGTTCGTCCTGCCGTTTCCTCTCCCACGACACGGTGACGTGCACATTGATCCTTACTTTCTTATCCTAACGCCTCAGGCAATAAGTACCCTATGAGGCAACAATAACACCTCTATAAACCATTATGAACGTCGTAGAACACTTCATTAGTACCAACATTTGTAAAAAAAAACGATTAAAATAATATTTTGCTGCTCTTAATAAACATAACCAAAAATAATTTATGAAATTAAAATTAATTTTACGGTTACTTTACTTCTTACGACAAATAAAATTGACTCTATTTTGAAAAGATTTGTAAGATTTTAATTTGAGATTGGCCATAATATACACTATAACTTATTACCTGATATCTTAACACACACTAAGTAACTAAACACAATTTAGCCTTAATTTTGTTACTATAAGTTGCAAAATTTAAGCTGAATGTGAGTTCTCAGTCGTGGAAAATCATAAAATATAGCATAGATTATAGAATCACGTCAGCACGTGGTGTACAGCGAGCACGGTCTATATTTGACCAGAAACAGGAAGATTGTAACTCAAAAAGATGCCGAAATATTTTAGTCAGAATAATGGACCTAATGAACGTGGCAGTTGTGTGATAGACGTGTAGATGTCGACGGGCAGGCTACAGCTCGAGCGACAGCAGCGGCTCCACACCACCTGGAGCTAATCTGTCGGATGCTGGGAGCGGAACGTTTTCGATAACAGGCCGCAACAAAAGACCGTCGGAGGCGCTTATCGGCCGGCGTCCCCGCCCGCGTCGCACCATACATCAACATCAGCCGCTTTGTAGCGTAACTATAGAACACGTATCACGTTATGGAGGGACATACCATAAAGATACACTGGATTGATATACCTTACGAAAAATGATGTCATTACGGTATATTATTCGGCGACGACGTTAGATGAACGCCTCCCACTACCACTACTACGTATTATCAACTTTGATATTAAAAAAATATACGTGTCGAATTGAGAACCTCCTCTTTTTTTCGTCGGTTAAATAGAATACAATGAAGATCCAAAATCTATTTACAGGGATTGTGTCTCTGTTTCCGATCGCAAACAGCAAGGCTATTCTGTTTTGTAACTCGACAGTGAAATCCGCGATGAGTGTCAATTTTTGCAAGGAATTTTGACACTCATCGCGGATTCCGCTGTCGAGTTACAAAACAGAATAGCCTTGCAGATGTGAATTGCTGTGATCAACTTACATTAGCATACTGGAAGCAAAATAATAATCACAACCATTCCACAAAATAAAATCTGAGGTAAGTAGGATGTTTGGAAACTGCACAGGAAGGCAACTAATTGCCTAGTGAATGTTATGTTTCCATCACAACCACTTTGCCATTGATTCATTTATCAATGGTTAGTTTGAAAACGTTCAGATGGCGAATGGCGGCTCTGTGTACGTTGAATTGTTGAAACATTTCCATTTAAGATAAGAATTATTCCGTCAACCTTTTGTATTCTTGCTGCCACATGAATGGCGACCTCTATTACATCAGATAAAATATAGACGTAGAATGTAGTGGATGAAACATTCTTCGTAGGTGAGTGAGCGGATTTGGATAGATCTCAAGGAGATATTGTAAGAGATGAAACATTCCAGGTTCGTACTTTAATCTTAAAGAAACATGTTCATATTGTGATGTCTGCAACAAATAGCCAGAAGTAACCATAAAAATAATATTTTTATTAACGTAACAAAACATTCCTATCGTATTAATATTTATCACCAGTGGAATAGATAATTATTGTGGATGTGGATAACGAGCCGAGCCACCCCACGCGCTCGCACGACTCGCACGTGCGCGTTACATCGTGTATAGATGTGCGTCACGCCTTTAAGTGGTGCCGAGACACTCCAGGAATTCAATAAGGACTCGTAACCTGAGTGACTGGAGCTCATTGCTCCTTCGCACTTTCGACCAACATTATGTCGGTGACAGCTCGTTGTCCGCACTCCGACCGCCGCACTGTACGGAGCAGCTGCAGCGTGGCGGAAGTTGCTTGCAGTAAACGGCACTTGTTAGTGATAGCTCCCGTGAGTTAATTTTCCCGCTGGCTGCGATCTGAAGCAATATCCCCATATGCTCCGCCCGTTCGGTAGCGGTGCACGGGAGCACTGCAGCACTGTACATTGGATTACCTTAATAACGTTTACAGTTACTTGTCTGCTGGTACTCGATGAAGGATGATATGAAAACCTTATTGTGTGATCTACGAGGTGAAGTATTTAGATTTTTAACTGTATAAAATTGATTTATGGCATTTGGTCCGTATCGGTTGAATCTCGTCGTTCAAATTTCGTCTTGGTTCAATATTATGTAATGAAAGATTTTTAATAACTCTCTATTTTTTTCCCTTAACTTATTTAACCCATTAAGGGGTAATCTGTGCCTCTAAGTTATAAAGCTGCCGCTATACAAAAAAAATATTTTTGAGACTTCTCTTATAACATTCAGGTCTCAAATTGTAACAAGAGTGGTAACGTTTTGACTCATCCTAGCTTGGTTTGGGTTGGAAAGGTCTTCCTCCGGGTGATTAAAAAAAAACTGATCCAGGAAATAATACTTAATTACTCCTCGCGTGGCTCAAGTCATGTCACGCTCGACTCAGCACATTTTTTCCATGGAATGTGCTACGCACATCCTTGTGCTCCTCCCCCCTCCCTCCTCCCCCCGCGGCACCCCCGCGGCACCCCCGTGAACCCTCGTAACATCCATATCACTCAATCCATCCACTTACAATCCATGTAATCGTAATATTTTAATAGAATTCGTCGTCAATAATAAACGCTAATATTACCGGGTACGGCTAGAGTCCCTCAGCAGTAAGAGCGATTAATTGATGTTGATTTATTCACATAATTAAATGTATATCAATAAACCTATCATCCCTACCTACCTAATCACCGCGAACATTAAACATTTTGAATGCAAAGAGGTGCTCAAGATTTTTGTATTTGTACACCGATATTTCGACCCAGTTACATGGATCATATTAATATTAGAGAACCGTAGCATTCATTAATTAGGATTTCATTCATATCAGGGGGTAAGAGACATATGTTAGTACAGAAGTTCTTTTATTTAAGAAATTAGCATAATAATATTCTGATGTTTCGGCCATGGGCGTACCCAGATTCAGAAAGGGCAAATCAGATTTGTTTAGGGGTGTTCTTCGGACTCCCACTAACACGTAATAAATAGATACTTTTATGGACAAATTCAGCTGGTGATTTTGTTTACCCATTGTAATTAATTGATATCTTCCTAACTTAATTCTAAAGATAAAGAAACTGGCGTCTAAATTAATAAAATAGCAATTTAGATTTCAGAAGGCATGAATTCCATAGCTCCATACCTCCGGATCCCATACTACTAGGAGCGAAGTTCCATAAATTCGATATGGAAATAAAGTAAGGTGGTTATTTCAGTGGAGTAGCTGAAATACGTGTTATTAAATTTTGTGTCTCCGCCAACTAACCTGCCAGTTGGCAAACAACCGCCGCCGTCATCTCGCCCCCCCCCTCCCTCCCCCCGCCCCGCTGCATCGCTCTGTGAATGAACTTAGTTTTGACGTTTTGTGTTGATTTACTAAACACATCCACTGTACGTTAGTATATTAGTTCATTGCGTATATCGTTTAAATCGAAATAAATCTTATAATTTTGTGATTATGAGGAAATTAGTTGAAATCAGTCGGGTCGTAGGATCGTAGACGCCAACAATCGCTCTTTCGGTTAAAATGAAGCATTGAGTGGCATTATTATTATCTAACGACAGCGAAGTAAGTTGCTCACTTCATTTTATTAACTTGAAATAGATCGATAAAGTGTCCCCCGTCAAGCTGCGGTCGGTGAGTGGTGCAGCGAACGATACGGGCCCTCGAGCCGGGGACTGCCGAGTCCGGAGTCGCGAAGCCACTCGCCGACTCCACTTCAACCACTGATCTGCATAATTTGCATAAAAACATGCAAATAAAATTTGTAAATTCAAAATCATTAATAATAATAATCTAGGCACTACGCGTAGGGTAAATTGTCGAAAACATAATAAGATTTGTAAAGCAACAAATTCTGTTATGGGAAATATTGTGTCCTGCAATAATTTACAAGGCGAGTGAAACTCTGTAATTGTTTAATATAATATAATATATTATTAAAATCTCTACCATTTACGTAAGCTAAGCACTAGGTATATTCTGTAGTAATGGCTCCCACTGCGAGTGTGTGAGTATGTGTACTACACACACGAAGGCATCAGTTACGATTTTAAATTAATGCTGCAATGATTTCACTGTAATTAAATCATTAATCCGGCGTGAACGTGCGGTCGACCGGAGGCCCGCTTCCTGCGTTCCGCACGGCCACTGTGAAATACCATGGGATAATAAAGTCTACGTTAATCGATACGCGGTTAAACTCGAATCGGACTTCAATAAGACTCAATATCCCCAGGTTTCCTTTCTGGCTAGTTCCGTCGTAAGATCCGATGCTGTCTAGTATTGTGCTAGTACCGACGCAAGGTCGCGGTGAACGCTGGCCGGTGAACCGACTGGCAATAGCCCCAGTAATGTACGACTGCACGGACTGCACGGACTGCACGGACAGCACGGACTGCACGGACAGCACGGACAGCAAGGACTGCACGAACAGCCTCGCCGCCCGCGCTCCGGCCGCTGCTGCTAAACATGAAGCACGAGTCCACTCCGGCGATCTACTGCATTCTCTGAGCTTACTATCATCTTGTCGTACGTCATACTTCTAGAATTTTTTGTAATAAGCATGCAGTTTTTAACCAGGACCACCATATACCAAACTAAATACATAATATTGTAATTTCAAGTTATTAGTGGTCCACTCCAGGGCACGGCCGCACGGGTTGCCTGACGGGCTCGGAGAACACCGCACAGTGCTGCCAAGTAGCAGTGAGGACTCGATGGATGCCACTCAGCCTGTAAACCCAAGTTTGGTACGATCGCTCGACGATGTGCAGTTTTATTCAAAGTGCCTATCGTCAAGCTTTCGATACTTAATTTAATTGCATTTCTTTAATTGCAGCGATAGTAGCACAGCCATCAGCTCAACGTAAACTCCACCTAGTCTTAAAATAAAATACCCACGGTGGCCGCGAGGGCCCGGATACATCACACAACGCAACAATGACTGTCCCGGGACGACCCGCCGCTGCTCCCGCCCTCCCCGCGCCCCCCGCCCCCCCCATCACGAACAATGAACACATTAACTCGCGCTATTGTTCACCCGACGATATTACCAGATCATATCTGAAACATTTCCCGCAACTGAGCAAGTCAACTTATAAAAAACAAATATACTTTTTGCATTAATCATGTTATAAAATAACTACATTTAGGTACGTACTAAAGCAATATTTTAAATCAAAAAGGAAGATGTAATAATTTTCAATAAAAACCTAACTATATAGATAGCGTATAACCATTTCAACTGAAGCTGAAACATACGAACCCTTCCAGAGTTGTAATGCTTTTCAATTATAATAACAGACAGATTGAAAATCTAAATTTTGATATGCACGACGGGTAAAGGGATCGAGCGGCTTATGATCCGTCGAGCGCACTTTGCATAAAATGCGACAAAGGGTCGACCGGCCGAGGCGGCGGCGCGCGGCGGCCGCTCACAGCGCTGTCAGTGAAAAAGAAGATCCGTTTGTATATTACCTTTGACCCGGCAATTATGTAAATATTTTTCCTGCGCCGGCGAAACACATTATGACGATACCGCAATACCGCCGCAATACCGGCCGCCACGTGACTGACACACCGACACGGTCACGGGACACGACATGGTGTGCGGTGTACTGCCGGCCGCCGCCGCGCCGGGACCGCAGCGAGTCCACCACCACTCTAAACTCCGTGTAGAGACACTTGTTATCTGACCAGCACAACTGCGATAAGTTGCTTAATACGCAGAAATGATTAAGAACTCCTTTATCGTAGTGATACTTTATTGATTCATTAATAACAGTAGCTCCGCGCTGAATGCCGTCCTTTGTTTCCACGGCGCCGCGGCGCGGAGCGTCACCGCGGTAAACAAATGTTCATCCTCCGTGCTGAATGTTTGTCGGTTTCTCGGAGTTTTTCTACAAAATTGAACGAACAATAACAGCTTCGTCTGCTCTGTCTCCTCCGATACAATTAGCGTCGTATTTTTCAAGCGCTTCTAATGTTTTGTAGTAAATTGCGTATTGTTTCTAGAATATCAAAAAGTTTAGAAATGTGTACGTAAATCCGGTCCACACGCGTATCGGCAAGCTAGGCCATTACACATGTTAGTTCATCTCACAAAAAACTACTGAAGCGAAGTAGAAAAATTAATCGTATATACATACGAGTATAGTATAGTAACCCAATAAAAACAGAATGGTTAGAATCTGATCACTAGTTTCAGAAATATCAGCGGACAAATACATACAATATATAAAAATACATACAAGACATTTTGTGTTTAGACTTGGAAGCCCTAGTAGGTTTCAAATGTATTACTGATTAATATTCAGTGATTATAAATTCTAAATACCTTTTTGCACTTCTAATAATATTCCATGCGTGTCGAATCGATAACCTCCTTTTTTGAAGTAAAAGCATTATTATAAATATATTAAAAAAAAAACTTCTGCGAGACTTAACATGGCCAGGCATTGTGATAGTTACAAATAATATAATAATTCAATGAACTCCCCTGTCCGCGCGGCACGCGGTCGGTACTCGTGCGGTACTCGTGCGGTACTCGTGCGGTACTCGTGCGGTACTCGTGCGGTACGCGAGCGGGGGCCGCGCGGCCGCTCCGACAAGTTTTAACAAGCAGCCGTGTTTACAGTCGGGGCTCGGGGCATGCTTCGCGTACGTTTAAAGCTAAATTGCATTTGTGCTTTCCTACTAAATGAGGTTTTTACAAAAGTACGTTTTGAGTACACTTGGCTTTATTCGTCTTTCTTTTAGTTTGTGATTTGAGTTTCACTTGTGTTTTATAAATGACTATTTGCTTAAAAAAATCTCGGTAACATAGAAACTATTACTCGTTTAAATTACTCTATACAAATAACAATTTAAATTTAATGAAAGTAGTGAATTAGCACCTGCACTACATCACTAAATTATTATCAATAATTTTGAGTTTTTAGAATTTTTCCTCTGTATACGCCTAATATTATATCTTGATGCCAAATATCAAGTCTCTGGGTCATCTGGAAGTAAATTAGATTTTTGATTATATGTCACCAAAATGCCGATTTTTAAACGTCAATCTATATATATAAAATTGAAAAGCGACACACCGCTGATTAAACAAAAAATCTCAGAAACTGCCGAACCGATTAAGATGAAATTTGGCAGGGAGATAGTTTATGCTAAGGAGACGTCCACTAAGAACGGATTTTTCGAAATTCATCCCCTAAGGGGTACAAATAAGGGTTAGAAGACACTTTCATACAAACCAACTTTCTTAGTTTTAGATTTATAAATTTCAAAATTTTTATGTAGGTTTATAGTAATAAACAAAAGTTAACTTTAATATTTTTTTTTGGAAAATCATCCCTTAAAGGGTTAATTTACTGAATTGAACTTAGTAGGCAACTTCGTCATTTTTGAAGTTAAAAACATGAAAATTTACATATTAGCTCCAGACTAGACACAAAATTTGTAAGTATTATGTTTTTTTGGAAAATCATCCCCTAAAGGGTTAATTAAGAGTGCGAAAGTTAGTATGGACACTTCGTCAGTTTTGAAATACGAAGGGCGAAAATTTGTATATAAGCTTATAGTTAGACACAAAAAATAACTGTATCATTGTTTTCTCGAAATTCATCCCCTAAAAATAGGGGTTGGTAGTCAACTACATACAAATCAACTTCGCCAATTTTAGAGTTATAAATATGATTTTTTTATGTAAGTTTAAAGTAATAAACAAAAGTTGACTTTAACAATTTTTTTCGGAAAATCATCCCTTAAAGGGTTAATTTAGTGAATTTAATTTAGTATGCAACTTCGTCATTTTTAAAGTAAGAAGGGTGAAATTTTGTATATAAGCTTATAGTTAGACACAAAAAATAACTGTATCACTGTTTTCTCGAAATTCATCCCCTAAAAATAGGGGTAAGAAGCCATATACGTATAAATCAACATCGTCAGTTTTAGACTTATAAATATGAAAATTTTTATGTAAGTTTATAGTTATGAACAAAAGTTAATTTTAACACGGTTTTTTGGAAAATCATCCCTTAAAGGGTTAATTTTGAGGATTTCATTTAGTACGCAACTTCGTCATTTTTAAAGTTAAAAACATGAAAATATTATGATGATATTAGCTCCAGATTAGAAACAAAATTTGGAAGTACATATTACGTCTTTTTGGAAAGTCATCCCCTAAAGAGTGTGCAAGTTAGCATGCCAATTTCGTCAGTTTTGAAGTAAGAAGGGTGAAATTTTGTATATAAGCTTATAGTTAGACACAAAAAATTACTGTACCACTGTTTTCTCGAAATTCATCCCCAAAAATAGGGGTTGGTAGTCAACTACATACAAATCAACTTCGCCAGTTTTAGAGTTATAAAATATATGAATTTTTTTATGTTAGTTTATAGTAATATACAAAAGTTAACTTAGATTTTTTTTTTCGGAAAATCATCCCTTTAAGTGTTAATTTAGGGGAATGAACTTAGTAAGCAACTTCGTCATTTTTAAGTTAAAAATGGAGAAGGAGCGGAAGAGGGAGATAGAGAGTGACAGGGAGTGGGAGCGGGACAGAAATCGGGAGAGGGCGTGGGTGCGCGCGGGAGAGGGACTGGGAGCGATAGAGGAAGAGAGAGAGGAAGCGATAGAGGAAGAGGGAGAGGGATATGAAGTGGGAGAAGGACCTCGAGCAGGAAAGGGAGAGGGAGTGGGACAGGAAGAGGGAGAGCGAGGGGAAGTGAGACAGGGAGCGGGAGAGGAAAAGGGACAGGGAGCGGGAGAGGAAGAGGGCAAGGGGAGAGAGGGAGATGGAGAGGAAGAGGGAAAAGAAAAAAATGTTAATGTTGTTTACTATTCCAAACCCGCTCCCGGAGGAATGATCTGTGATTGTATCGTAAGTTTCAGTATGTAAATTCCTAAATATAACTACTTCAATATAAATTAACCTGTTTTTAAATTTTCTTTTGTAAGGGATACTAAATAATATGATAAGCATAATTTCCGCGTGCGAAGCTGCGGGCAACAGCTAGTATATCAATAATTGTTTGAGCTACATTTATAAATTTTTTAATTATAAATAAACTCAGGTGTTTAAATAAATGTGCCAATTTCATGTAAGGATTATAGGTTAGATATGTCTCGAGTTGTGATGAGGTCAAACGTAGCTCGAGATGGTTCGTGTAACACACACGACACACGCGTGTCTACATTATGAAGATCAGAGAGTGCAAAAGACTTATGTGGGTTTACTCACCCATCTCTAGAAATACCGACAGCACAATATGTTACATGCTCGTATTTTATAGTAACAGAATGGAAGGGGTGCGGCCGGCGGGTAATGGATGCGGGTCGTAATTGTAGGTTGGCGAACAAAACAATAATACAAGACGGGTGGTGTTTTATTAGAGGTTTTTAATTAGAGAAGGAACTCCGCAGACGTAATACAGTAGAGGAATTGCAACAACGGAACACGATAGTAATTGTTACTGCCGAGCGGACCGCGGCGAGGGCGCCCGGGCGGCGGGTGAGGTGCAGCGGGTGCAGCGGGTGCAGCGGGTGCAGCGGGTGCAGCGGGTGCAGCGCACACGGGCGCCGCTATGAGTACAACCATAGCAGCAGACGACGAGTACTCTAGTGTTACTTGAGACATCGATGAACTGAGGTCCCTCTGTCCGTCCGTCTGTCCCAAGCAAAGCGCCGAGACCCTTAACGCTAGAAAACTGTAACTGAAGGTTCGGATGCAAGATGCATATTAATGAGTATTCCAAGATAGAATAACATTTAACTTTAATTACCTACTAAGTTAATATTTTAAAGAGTTCCTTAGATCTGTCGTTTGGCAAGAAACATCAAAACTTAGCGCACTGATGCTGAACGAGCGGGATTATTACTTATTCACGCTCGGACGCTGAGGACGCGGACGCGGCGACTGGCGTTAACCGGATAATGGTATCTTTATTTGACTAACAAAAGTACCAACTACCAATGTACAATGTAGAGTTACAGTAGAGAATACGTGCAACGACAAGGGATCCGAAAACGTACGCATCACTTACACGCTACTGGTAGTTACTTTAGGTAAGTACAACCACATAACAGTGTCGATAATGTTTTCACTGTAATTATAGGGCACACGATTGCTCCTATAATACATTTTAGTTATTTACGTCGCATTGCCCTTTATTAATATTTATTGGACCCTAAATCCCGGGGAGATGGTCGAAGGGACGCGCTCAGAATGTAATGTTTTGATAATCGAGTGAACGGCCTCCGCGGCGGACGACTATCTATACGAGTATAAACTACTAGCAGACCCGACCTCGCTTCGCTTCGGGTAAAATAGTCCTTGTCCTGTGATCTTATAGTACCTACCTATTACCTGTACCTATACCTCGTACCTGTATGTACTCTATTTATAATATTAGTAATAGTAAAGATGATCCATAGAAGGCAGTAAAACATTTTTAATCAATGGTCGGTCCTTTTAAAGTGATAATGTTACAATTATATCTAAATGTCGACTACACGTCTTTTCAAATGATTTACGTGTGAAGTAAACCTGACCACACTTTTAAGGGTTTTATTTAATTAAGTACTTATTAACTTATTAATATTCACCTTTCAGAGTCTACTTTACAATATAATATCTCTATCCAGTTTCTTTCGAGATTTAGGTTCGTTAAAGTACCTATTTTCGTAGACTTTATTTTGGAACTAAATAATACAATTGGCGACGGTTCGTGAATATCTTCGTCGTGAAGAAATTCCAGTTTATGTGCGGCAGCTTCAGTGGTATGGGGTAGTGTAGTGACTTCTAGTTATATTACAACATTTGATTATTTGATTAGCCGGCGGTAGCAAAGAAAAACTTAAGAGGAAAAAAATACTCAAAGGCATCGTACAATAATAATAATTTGCATTAATCAAACGAAGCCCCAGATACTTCTCAGACAGCGATCCTTTCAAGGCTTCATAGATTAAATATGAATATTAGCGGAGGTAATCTGATCAATTTTATTCATAGGTATAGGATGGCCTTGGAGTTTCATTTCCACACCACAATATGTAGTTGCGTGTGAGCAAATAAATTCAAAATGTATTTATTAATGTGGGTTTTTTTTTATTTGTCACCAACTAGTGCTGCAACGTAGCTGAAAATATTTGGATGGATGGACGGACAACGAAGTGATCTTAAGAGAACCGTTTTATCTTTTTGAGTTACGGAACCCTGCAAATATGAACATTACAGTACATATACGATTCAGACATTGGCCAAAGCGCGGAAGTGGTTGATGTTGTTGATTGACTGTTTCTGAAGGAATCTCGCCCAGTGAGGTTTCGTGGACGTCAATACACCCTCGTTCCTATTTCAGTTTTGATAAACTCTGGTAACACATAAATAAAATAATTCGAAAACTAATTTGCAATTTTTGGCGTAGTCTTAAGATTGACGAGACATTTTGCTCACCCCTAAAATAGCACGTTGCTCACGGCCGTACCTGCCGCTGCAGCGCTGGGCCCGCCGCGGCCGGGGACAGGCGACTGGCGAGTACACCGCCAGCGCTAGCAAACAACTGCAGTTTGTAAAATTTATTTGAATGTTAACTCAATAACAGTTAATTATCATTATTAACAAATGACGAGCTCCGGTGTTATTGCAAGCTTGTGTAGTGTCAATCCCCCCTCCCCCTCTTCGGGGCCAGGGCAGGCCGGCAGGACCGACATCCAATATTACAAATTGCGTTCTGAGTCACTGCCCCGGCCCCGGCATTGGCGCAATTTTCACATTTTGCCCTTTTAATGAAAAAATATCAAATTAATCGGTGTAATTGGGTGTAAACAAGCTCCACTACCTTGAACTTCAATAGTTATTTTATTATTACCAGAGACTCGCTCTAAGGTCAAAAATCTGCCGTAGCGCAGGACCGTGTGGTGACCCTTTGAAATTGACATTTGTGTGTGAATTATGTATGTCATGTGTGTGTGTGCCAAATGCATGGTAGTGTGTGTAATGTTTGTTTCCATTCCATTTCAATTTCATATACCTTCGTCCGCGTAATTTAGTAGAAAGGCGTACAAAAATTTTGCTTCAGAGTTTGTTGACCTGATGTTATCAAATGGTATTAATATAAGCCGTAAATAAACAAATATTGCCAATCATGCCTTCAGACTATGCCATCTGCCAAGTTTCTGTAAACTTCATTCAAATTGAAGGATCTGGCATACTTCACAAATCCTCAGTTAGCAGCTCTGTGGCGGGACATAAATATACGTAATTGAGTTGAATTGTCACATAACCACCCCATGTCTACCCCATGCATATACAAGTCTTCTAATTTATTTGTCTTCCTAGATAGATTGAGCATTCGAACCCTTTACCATTGATTCTTAAGCAGAGCCTACGCGCGCCCCAATAGGACACAAGGTATCACGTAGTTCGTGTGAGATAGAGTGGCGCTACCGTTTGTTTGTAGGTATAAAGAACATTTCATGTGAGTGTCTGCCGGGCCTATCTGCCTATCCTGCCTTGTAAACCATTGCATTGCCTTTTACGCTGAAATGAGATAATAGTTAACGTGATTGATGCTAGTATTATTAAGAAAGTGAAATGTTCGCTACAGTTTTATTTTTGAAATATGAACTCGGGAGAACTATAAATAATAATTTCTGCTATATTCTTTTACACTAAAAGTAATACTTAAGTATGAAGTGATGTGGTCAAGCCGGTGTGGTAAACACCAATAATATTGTCCTGAATTCTTTATATCATTTTATCTATCTACAGAAACCGCCCCAACTTGGTTCGGTACGCATTCGACGGGAACCCGTCCGCGCCGTCTGATTCAGCAACTTCCGATTTCCTTAATCTCCATTTTTTCTATTCTCCATACTCCGGGAGTATTTGCTTGTCATCGAAATAATGATCCATTTGTTAATATTTTGACATTTCTACTGAATTGCTGAGTAACTTAATTTATAATGAAACTTAACAATAAAACTATCCAAAACAAGTGCTGCGTGTACTAGCGGCTCGATGTATCGGACCACTCTCCGACACCCACATTTGTTTGATTCTTATTGAAATCTCTGATTGAAAGTAAAATATGAGAAATGTGATTGTTGTCAGAGCATTGAGCATTGATATCCCAATGATTTTCCAAGATGTTTGTCAAGCATTTCACAGCTCGCACTCAATAGATGGTAATGGGCTGGAGTGGCCATTTAACACCAGATAACGAGCTGAATCATCTGAATCAAGTGGAGTTTGTATTGATCAGTAAGCAATCTATCCGGCAAATCTCAAAGGGATCATATTTTATTAGTGAGAGCGTTGCATCTGAAGGTTGTATACCAGTGCCAATAGCGTATAGTTAGACTCCCCGCGGACGACGCAGCCTGAGAACTGGAACGATTACCGCGGACCGCTGTTTACAGACATCATCTCGTTCGTAAAATCGTTTCAGTGGCGAAATACGCGAAGCAATCAATGTAAAATAAATTGTAACGAGCAAAAATAAACGGGAAACTATAAGTCATACAGGCAAGCGATCAAAGCGATCAAAAATCAACCATATCTGAGAAGAAGACAACGGAGATCCTGTCATTGGCTTACATACGTGGTAACTTTTTCGTATATTAATGTATACTGAGTTATGACTGAGTGAGGTGCTGTGAGGAGAGCTATAGGTATATTGGTATGGCTTGTATATTGGCTGGTTCATTAAAAAAAATGACGTGCATAAGTGTCGATGATACCTACATGAATAAATGATTTTGAATTTGAATTTGAATTTGAATATGAAAATAATTTGGTTTTTTAAAGAAGGATAAAAAAAGTATTTTTGTGTTGTCAACGTCATTAAAATAAAAACTAGGAAAACATTTAGTTTATTTCAGAGCTCTACATATCGCAGTCAACTCGTTGAAATGGCCTTTTAATTGCACGGCTAGTCCTTGCTTAAACTTCAACACTCAAATGCTTACTACAATATTTTATACATTGAAAACCAAATCTGCAACGCGAATCTGGCTTAGTGAACATTTAAAACTTTCGGTTCCAATCTTGTGTGTTCCAATGTGGCGCGGACTCAGGGACTGCCGCCAGTCGCTTTTACATGTGAGAGCGATCGTGACTTGATCGTGTACTTATTCTGTGGAGTTTTCCCTACCCTGCATTGTGCACAGAAAAGCCGACAATGCCGATAAATATCCACTCGTGAGTAACATTGCATTCCGATCGGTTGATTGACAAATTGAAAAGCTATAATTTAAATTCTTTCAATAATTTATCCGTTCTGAACAGATACAATTTACATTTCACAAAATGTGTTTTGGTCAAAAGCATAAAATTTCGTTTTAAAATCTTCGTTATGGTGAAATCCAGCATCCAATAAATAAGGAACTAACTTTTGGATGTTATAGAAAAGCTTATCGGTGGTACGATTATCTCCGTATCCTAGTAAAAAGAAAGCTTCTGTTCATTTGGTGAAGTCATAATCCCTTGTATTTATGCCCCATAACAAAAAGAACTAAGTCCACATTCGACACAGTAAACAGAGTATTCCAGGGCTCATGTTCATGTATTGACTTCCGAGACGATCAAAGAGGTCGCCATTTTGAATAAAGACCTCGTCCACAGTCCACAGTCCACTGGCCGCTTATAGAGGAGCATTTAATTAAAGCGTGTAGCGACTCGGAATGAATAAAACAAGTCCTGCTTGTCTCATTTATTCCGTAATAAATTAGAAACACTAAGTCAAATTAGAACTGTAATTACAATCCGTCCTCCGTCCTGGTGTAAGGACAGTTCGAGGAGGTACTCTGGAGCATGTCTAGCCACGTCTCTACCTCAGTCACGTATCGAAAACGCTAAAGGCCTAGTGTAAAATATACTGACAATAATGAACTAATAGTCCGTGAGCCACATAGTATTTTTTGTCAGTCATTTCCTCTCAAGCGATAACTCGTAAAATTTTTCAGAGAGTTGCATTATATACCATGGTGAACGTCAGCTGCCGCTCCAAGGGTGGGTAGGGGGGCGGCAGCCTTTCAATCATGTAAAAAAAAATTGTTTTCAGTCATTTCCTCCCGACTGAAAATTTGTTAGATGATAGATAACGTAATTATTTAAAGGTAAAATAAAGTCAGCTGGCCATACCGTGGTGGATTATACGTCAGCTGGGCACGCGAACATGCAAAAAAAATTTTTTTGTTCAGTGATTTCCTCTCACTTGAAAATGCGTCAGATGATACTTTACATGTTATTTTGAGTAAATAAAAACGTCAGCTGGCTGTATGTTGGTGGAAAGGTCGTCAGCTGATGCAGTGAATGGTGGAGCTCAGAAGCCACCAATTTTCAAAATAACTGTAGTTACGTAATTTCCTCTCACTTGAAAATGTGTCAGGTGATAGTTTACGTGCTATTTTAAATAAACAAAAACATCAGCTGGCTCTAAGTTGGTGGAAAACCCGTCAGCTGACGAATGTAAATAAGCGATCGGTGCTCACGCCTGGCTTCTGAGCTCCACCATTCACTGCATCAGCTGACGACCTTTCCACCAACATGCAGCCAGCTGACGTTTCTATTTACTCAAAATAACATTTAAAGTATCATCTGACGCATTTTCAAGAGAGAGGATATCACTGAACAAAAAATTTTTTTTTGCATGTTCGCGTGCCCAGTTGACGTATAATCCACCACGGTATGGCCAGCTGACTTTTTTTTACCTTTAAATAATTACGTTATCTATCATCTAACAAATTTTCAGTCGGGAGAAAATGACTGAAAACAATTTTTTTTTACATGATTGAAAGGCTGCCGCCCCTTAGAGCGGCAGCTGACGTTCACCATGCTATATAATGCAGCTGACGTATAATCCACCACGGTATGGCCAGCTGACTTTTTTTTACCTTTAAATAATTACATTATCTATCATCTAACAAATTTTCAGTCGGGAGGAAATGACTGAAAACATTTTTTTTTTCCATGATTGAAAGGCTGCCCCCCCCTACCCACCCTTGGAGTGGCAGCTGACGTTCACCATGCTATATAATGCAACTCTCTGAAGTATTTCACGAGTTATCGCTTGAGAGGAAATTGGTCAGGAAAATCTGTCGCTAGCTCACGGACCATAATATACTAACGTACAAGTTTTGCGGAGTTAAGGCTTGTAGGTACAGTCATGCCTTGCAGAATTAGGGGTTTGGCAAGCACCAATATCATGAAGCCATATATATAACCTTTTACGTGAAGAATTATTTAATTCAAATTTAATTGAAGCCTAATTTACGTAAGGGTCACTTGTTTTTTTCATTTCTAATCTCCTTCAATGGCAGTACCATTTGATTTGCCCTCTGCAGCCCGTGAACATTAAACGTCAAATATTATATTATTTCAATATAATTACTTTTTAACAAAAAATAAAACCAACGAAAAAAAAACTGAAAAGCAAAAAATAAAATAAACCATTTAGTATTATAAATTAAGATCCGAAATTAACAGTAAATAAATAATTTTGAGGCCGTGCCAAACAAACACCCAAAATTAATTTCATAAAATTCATAATATTATGAGGGCAGCGCGGCAGCGGCATGCGATGCACACGACAGCAGCAGCGCGGCGCACATCTTTTCGCCGTTTGTTTTTCATTGGTTTGGCACCGCCTCAAAATTATTTATTTACTGTTATTTCGGATCTTAATTTATAATACTAAATGGTTTATTTTATTTTTTGCTTTTCAGTTTTTTTTTCGTTGGTTTTATTTTTTGTTAAAAAGTAATTATTTTTTAATTTTTAGTTGCTATAATACTTATAATTAATAATAAATTATTGATTTTATGAATTATAGATTCAGTTACCAGGTAAAAATGTAGTAGATGAAATATCAATCATCCCCTATTTTCGTACCTATAGGGGTAAAAGTTTGTTTCAAAATTTAAAAAAAAGTAACCTCAAGGTACACACTATTCAATAAAAAAAAATCATCGAAATCGGATCATCCAGTACAAAGTTATTGGGGTTAACATGTAAAAATTCCGGGTAAAAAACGGGTGAATAATCAATCATTCCCTATTTTCGTACCTTTAGGGTGGGAATAAAATTTTCAAAAAAATATGGGACCAACTTCAGGACATACCCTATCCAATAAAAAAAGAATCATCCAAATCGGACCACCCTGTGCCGATTTCTGCGTGATCATACATAAAAAAAAAAATATACGTGTCGAATTGAGAACCTCCTCCTTTTTTTTTCGTCGGTTAAAAACGTAATAAACTGGACAGTATTAAATTTTACACAACTATTGTTAAGGGTATATTTTTCATCTATGTACTTTGAAATGGGTATTCAAGTTGTTTTCTTGTTGTCATACTTTTTTCAGTAATTTTTCAGTGCAGCATTCATGTTTTTAACTTTGAATATAAAGACAGCAGCGGCAAATAATAAATACACATCGTTGTTTACATTTATTTCACGTATCACTTTAAATAGTTGTGACTATAATATTTAATGAGTACCCTTCATAGAAGCGAAGATAATTATCGATATATCAGCAAATAGAAGGCGAGCAAATCAATGTGTTACTTTATTGGGCCGCATTACCGTCGCAGTTGCGATGAAAAGCCCTTAATGGGGCGTTCGTTTCACGAGTATTCAATACGGTTACTTCTGAAAGGCTCTTCGTATTTCATGATTAAAGTTATAATATTTCTAAAGCCTGTTATATGATTTGCATTCACAAAGATAAACCATTCAAAGTTGAAATATTGAAAGGCCGCGCCTAGAAATAATGACTGCTTTAAAAACTGTTTTATATTATGTTTGTCGGCGGAGTAAGTTTATTCAAACTTGTAATAATTTAATGAACTATCTGGCTGACTCAAGCAAGACGGCGAGAGCATGCAATTAAAAAAAATAGTATGAACAAGTTGACAGTATGTATGAAGTTGACAGTAAAATAACAAAGTATCAATAAGGAATAAGCGGCGGGAATAAGTAAATGTTACCTACTTTTAGTTCATTGATATTCGGTACAAAGTTCGCCGGGTCAAGTTAGTCCAAAAAAACGTGCCCTAAGAACAGCAGAACTGGTATACAGCGTAGGTATTTCACGATTGCTCTTTTTTGGCGGCAGAGGCGCATCGTAGCTCCGAGTTATTTGATAGGACACGTAGAAAATAGGACTGAAACGTACGAGTCTATGTCGTAGACACAAAAACCCCGTGTTTTGAAATGCAAAGAAATTTAATATTGTTTATTTATATTTTCTTTATATTTTCGTCTGTTGAAGTAGAGATAGCTAGATAGAGATATCTCTATTTCTAATCAATTTAACGTGCATGACAAGTGTATTCGTTACGCAAAAATTACCTCAATTAAAGTTTAAAAAAGATATTGGTGTTTTGTTGGTCGCCACGGAGCGTCGGAAAAGTAAATGGGCTGCTGGTTGGGAGTGGCACAGAGGGCAATATTTTTATATTTACAAGAAAATGAGCCCTCTGCGATTTCGTTTGAACTATGTTCTTCAAAAATAATCAGTAAAATCATCTCTGCTTTCCAATTTTCAAATTCTGAAAACATTGATGCAGTGCGTGCTGCATTGGGAAGGTTGCCAAAAGTGAAGTATCATGAACACTTCCGTTACAGAGACACGCGGCCTAGTGAGGCATGCAGCATGGCATGAATGTATTTTATACTCTCGTGTCGACTTAGTGATGTGGATTACGATCACGATAAAACTGAGGCAGCGAGGAGGAACTCATAAAACCCTGTCAAATATAATGAAGTTAATATGCACAAGTCTATCTTTATCGATTCCTCGAACTGGTGCCTCGAGAGTGCGATTTGGACCTTTTAGTTCTCATAGATTTATGCGTAATATTTATCCGTCAACCACATGTCTCCTCTGGGAATCAAAACCAGACCTTTCTTCATCAAATTGTTTAAGAATTTATACACTGATTCCAGCATTACCAAGATTAGCGAAACTTATTCTCATATAATAGTTGATTGTGAACCAACTACCGCAACTGACGTATACTGCATTGTTGAGAACCGCTTAAACTGTCTCAGTTAAGTAGGAATTCGGCCCAGTCGGTTATAGTTCCGACAAGTTCGGGCAAGTTTGGTCGAGTTACACATAAAATGAGCCGAGTTGAACATGTTGACTTTGAGTTACCTGCTCTGGCTGCTCTCAGTGGCACCGATGAGAAGTTGTTCGTCCGAGGAGAACTTCAGCTGAACTACCAAGTTACTTTGATAATCTCAATACTTAGTGCTAACGGAAGCTACATGCATCGACCTGAACGTTTATAAAGTATGGAGCTACATAAACTCGTATTTTACCCCTGGGTAAAGGGAGCGGGAGGGTCTTGATTTGTTAAACCTACCAAAACTATAAAAGTTAAAAGTAACAACAAAGTACATGAATCACTGATTATTAGGCGATACGAAGTTCGCCAAGACAGCTTGTGTTAAATATTTATTTAATGATGCCAAAGAAGTATAACTTCTCGCGCGTACGTTTATGTTTAGTACAAAATAGTTTTTGAAAGATGTAACACCACAGACGCGTCTGTTTACTCTGTGGCTTATGCCGCTAAGTTAGTCTGCGGCCATTACCGTTTCCGCTCTCTCTATCTCTCTCGCACAGTACAAGGACTCGAGAGATTCGCCATGTTGAGTCTAGGTCGCTCGCGCGTGTAACTTTGTATTATATTATTTGGGTCTTGTTTTAGTAAATGTACGTGAATCTAATAACATTGTGTTTCAATCCACGGCCGAACTCCAGAACATTAAATAGCCGGACAAACCCCATTACAATTGACGCCCAACTCGCGGCCCGTGGATTTACGACGCGATACGTGAAAAAACAAAAGACGCCTTATGAAAAAAACAATTGACGATTCCGCCATTTTTTCGTCCGATCTAGTATTACTGCAATTTTTCCATCGTCGTAATGCAAAGAGGAGGCAGACGACGCCGCAATGAGATCGTTGATGATGAGACCGTAGAGGAAACCCATGAGGGGCCAATGGGGCCTACTCATGATGCCGGATCGGAATTCGTTGCATGCGAGGCATGCCCAGACCAACCTCACCAAGCACCCACGGCGAGCGGGGGGACATTCCAGATCACCGAAGATCAACTATCAAGACTGCTGACGAATGTTATGCGTAATGCACTTCTACTGAACGACAGTCGACCCAGCGACACCGATACGTCACTACCTGCACACCCCACGGCTACACCCACGAGTGCCACGACTACGGCGACGTCGAGTGGCCAAGGAAATTTAGCTAACTGCACGGCGAGATTTGACGGAAGCGGCGAGCGCGATCCCGACGCAATCGAATCGTTCATCGACGCAGTCGAAATATATATAGAATGCACGAATGTCAGCGAAGAACATGCGCTCAAAGGATTGGCCATGCTGTTGAGTGGTAGCGCTGCGACCTGGTGGAGAGGCATCAAGTCAGATGTTACTACATGGACCGAAGCGAAGAACCGCATGCGCGCTATGTTTGGAGCCCCGCGACCAGCATACAAGCTTCTCCGTGACATATTCGCGAACGAACAAAGTAGTGAACCGTCTGACGCATTTATTCCGCGAGTGCGTGCCATATTATCCCGGTTTCCGTATGAACTGGATGTGCGTTTACAATTAGATATTGTGTATGGTTTGCTTAATAGAAAAATAAGAAAACATGTTCCGAGAAATAGTGTCACTAGTCTAGATATGTTATTAACGAGAGCGAGAGAGGTAGAGGAAGCGATGAACGAGGTAGGTAATAGTATAGTAAACACTTCTAAAGGTTCTGTGTGTTCAAACGTCAGCGAAGGTAAACCGCGCGTTCCAATTACCACTACCAGCGGTTCGTCCCCTACTCCTAGCTACACGAAGCGTCCTCGCATTCGTTGCAGTTACTGCAAATCATTCGGACATAGTATACAAGAATGTAGGAAAATAGAACATAAACGTAAGGTTAGTTCATTAGATGTCTCTGAAACCAAACCATCTATTAGCTGTTATGGATGTGGTCAACCAGGGGTTATAAAATCTTAGTGTGATACTTGCAAGAGCAAATTGTCTGCTAATGGTTCAGGTGCAGTTGATTTTAATTCTGTTAATTTGTTTCAGCGTACTGATATTTTACCTTTAGTACAGATACGCATTGCTGGACGGAGCGGTGTAGCTATTCTGGACACGGGATCTACACAGAGCATTGCTAGCCCCATGCTATACAAGCTTTTAGTGAACTCAGGGGTACAGTTTTCTCCAACCCAGCGTACTGTTCAATTAGCCATTGGATCACCTCAGGTATGCGATGCTGCATTTGCTAGTGTTCCAGTTAACATAGGAGGTCGCACAATTCAGACAGATTTTCTCTATTTTAGTAACCCTAACGGTAGAACATTATTAGGAAAAGACTTTATTTCCAAAGCAGGAATAGTTATGAATATTCAAGATGCTACTTGGCACTTTACTCATAACCCGAGCAAAAGGTTTAAATTTATGAAGTCCTACCATCTCTCACCGCAACCCATTGAGGTGATGCAGACTAATACCATGGACCTCACACGTTCTGGTCAAAGTGGACCCATACATGGTAGTCAACCTGATAGCCTATTGTTAAGAAGTGATGAGGGTCGTACTCTATTAGTTGATGAGAGGACAATTCTTAATGAATTTATTTGTAACAATGCAGGGCGGTTTGCTAAGGAGGGTCCAGCAACCGACTATGCTACTCACCGCATCAAAGTCAGCAAGGATCAGCAGCCCATCGCCTGCCAGCCCTTCAGAATGTCCCCGCGACGGAAGGAGGCCCTGAAGGGGGAGCTGGACAAGCTGCTGGCTGCAGGGGTCATCGAAGAATGTGAGTCGCCATGGGCGGCCAATGTGGTATTGGTCCCCAAGAAGGATGGAGGTATGCGCCTTTGTATTGACTATCGCAAACTCAATGAGGTAACGGAGCCTGACCGCTACCCATTGCCGAGGATAGATGACATCTTGCATGCAGCAAAGGCCAGCACCTATATGACCACGCTTGACCTGCACTCTGGCTATTTTCATGTTAATGTACATGCGGATGACCGTGACAAAACCAGTTTTGTCACACCCTTCGGGACATACCGATTCATGCGCATGCCTATGGGTCTTCGTAACTCAGGAGCAACTTTTCAGAGGCTCATTGATAGGTTTAAGTCTAACCTCACCGCATTGAATGGTACTGTACTTGCTTATCTAGATGATATTATTGTATTGTCACCTGGCAGCTTTGAAAATCACATGATGGATTTAAAATCCGTATTTGATAGACTTGCACTGTTTAACTTGAGAGTTAACCGCAACAAGAGCTGCTTTGCTTGCGACTCAGTCAAGTTCCTTGGACACATATTAATGCCTGGGGGTATCCACATGGATCCCAACAAAACTGCCGCTATTACTGCTATGACCCCGCCACGTAATTTGAAACATTTAAAGTGTTTTCTTCAAACTTCTAGTTGGTTCTTTGTAACACCACAGACGCGTCTGTTTACTCTGTGGCTTATGCCGCTAAGTTAGTCTGCGGCCATTACCGTTTCCGCTCTCTCTATCTCTCTCGCACAGTACAAGGACTCGAGAGATTCGCCATGTTGAGTCTAGGTCGCTCGCGCGTGTAACTTTGTATTATATTATTTGGGTCTTGTTTTAGTAAATGTACGTGAATCTAATAACATTGTGTTTCAATCCACGGCCGAACTCCAGAACATTAAATAGCCGGACAAACCCCATTACAAAGAGAATTAAAACTGATACACGTTATTAAATTAATACTACGAGTGTGAATTGTGCACATTTAAATTTTTTTTTGTCTTTAATCAAAATCATCCAATCTGAAAAACAATAAAAATAAAGTTGTGCTTTCAAAAATTTCTTTCAATTTTAAACACGAAGAACATAATTATGATGAAAATTTAGTGAACAAAAATTATTGTTAAATCTTTACCTTTTTCTCGGGAGTTGTGAATATTTTATATAATTTCAAGACGAAGACTTTTATTGCTCTCTGGGAAATTCTCATTTCTTGTATTGAGTACGTATTTTGCCAATTTCCTTAACTACGACGCTGCAAAATATTCTTCCATTACTATACCTACTATACCTACATTAGTGGCCCGGCCGCGCGGCCTCGCTTTGCTTCGAAGAATATCGACAGAGGACAATCGAGCAGACGACTGCCTTGATCACAATACTAAGCCACCTCGATGTCCTCGATGGTAGTGTCATCGGAATACCTAAAAAAACATATTCACGATTGGTTCTAGGAGGAGGGTAGTAGCCAACCTGTTAAAACAACTGGGGTGAGTACCATCGGGAATACACTGACCGAGCCTGTAGAGCACGAGCACTGCAATCTACAATATGTGGCTGCAATACGTGCTGTCATCGCCATTGTACCTCGTGTCTTATGGTGTTTATAGTATGTGTTATACAGCAGGCTGCAGGCTGCAGGCTGCAGGGTGCAGGCTGCAGGGTGCAGGGTGCATTGTGCAGGGTGCATTGTGCAGGGTGCACCACGATAAGCTATTATAAATATATTTTTAACGTAGGTACTGCACAAACTAGCACTACTGAGTCTCAGGTCTCTTCTCATGAGGAATCCATGATCATTAAAAAATAAATAAATATTCTACCACGTCGCGTTGCTCCAATGCGGATTGGTCGCTAAACCAAGTTTAGGAAGTTTTAATGATTTAAAGACTGTTATCTTACGATAACAACCGGGACCGACGGCTTTAAGTGCCCTCCGAAGCACGGAAGCGCTCAAGACATTTTTGCCACTAGCGGTCACCCATCTAATTTAAGTGCTAAACTCAGCCGATCACTAAGTGCTTGTTCATACTGAACTCGCGGGCGCGGTCGCGGTAAACGCTACATACACCGCGCGCGCGTTTTGGTGTGAACACTTTCATAGTAGCTCATAATGTTTGATATTTCGCGACCACGCTCGCGACCGTGCCCGCGAGTTCAGTGTGAACAAGCTGTAAGAACCGACACAACCCGGCGCTATGAGCGCTTCAAATGACCTTAGTGATATCGAGATGCAGTAAAGCTTGATTGTAAGTTAAGAAACCAATGATTATTATCGACATTATCGTTTGCCCACTTGTTTTTAAATCAGTTTTCCTCTTCCTCTTCCCCCCGGACCACCGTTAGGTGTAAACGTATAGTGATCCGTGCTAAATTTATTTTTAAATTAAAATCATAATTTCATAAAAATAATTCAGTCCAAATAATAGGAGTGCATAAACGAAAGAAGTTTAACTGTGTCGAGACGGTGATAACTGGGTGAATCAACTTTTAAGGTACTCCTTTCATGTCCTCATCATAGAAGTGACCATATTTTTTAAATTTCTCTTAAAATTTTTAGACTGTTAACCTTAGCACATACTACGATTTTTAATTACCACAAAAATATAATCTTTTTTTAATTTAAAGTAAGATTTACGAGATTTTTTTTGGTAACTCAGCAGAACAAAATCATTCTTCATACTAAAAATACTTGTCCCCAAGCCTAGGTAACGAAACAGTTTTTGAATTTTCTTTAAAAAAATGTATGAAAACATTGAATTTTTACGAGGAGTTTCGATTCAGAATTAAATAAGCTTTACATTTAAGTACAAAATTGCAGTTATTTTACGTAAATAGTATTTATTTGACGTCCCTAAACATTTGTCCCAAGTATTGTTAAAAATATCTGCTCTACTGCGTTATTGTAAAAAGTTGAAAACAATTTTCAAAAAATGGCGTCTAATTCAATGTCAGTCCAAGCGACAATTGTCTAATAATTCATCGGAGTGGTCTGACGAGACCAGCCTCACGCCACCCGTCCCTCAGTCCGCGATAAGCTCTCAAGGAGTGCGCGTGGGTTTATTGCCATTCTACTGCATTACGACGGAAATCGCGGTAAGTTTTTTAAATATTTTGCTATTATTACCTTACAATGTGAGCCATGGTGTCTGATTTGAAGGTCGTGACCAATTTTTTGTTTAATTTCAATTGCGTAATTATTTTTCGTCATTTTAAGCAAAAATTTCTCCTAAGTTACTGGTTACGCTAGAGAGAACATTCTCCTGTGTTACCACTAACGCCAGAGAATGTAAGGCAGAATGGCACAGCTAATTAGGGATATTTTAAGTGTTTTCTATTTGGAAATTGATAACGCATTATTTTGTGTCAGATCTGGGCAACATAAAGGAAAATGCCGCTTAGTACAGCTGAGAAACAGAAACGCTATCGAGAAAGACTAACAAATAATAAAGAAAAGTACGAAGAAGCAAAGAAAAAGCACCGAGAACGATATCATAAGTCTAAGAGATTAGTAAAAGATAATATGACTCCTAAAGAAAAATATAATGCAAATGTGATATGGAGATTACGAAAACGGCAACTTAAAGGACGAAAACGGGCTGTAGAGAGTTTGTTACAACAGACACCTCCAGACTTGCCTAGATCTGGCTCCAGATTGGAATACTTTGTAGAATTAAACGAAACTCCACCACCAACACATTCCCATACTATTCATCTACTAGAAACGCCACCACCAGCATCAACTACTTCCCTATGCGCATCGCTATTAACTAGATCACCATCGCTTTCAGCAAAATTAGGTCGAAAAAAATTGAAAAAGGACTGGTTGAGAGTGCATAGAGAAAACGCAAAACTGAGGCAAGATAACAGTTTACGACGAAAGTACGAGAAATATAAGAAAAAACATAACACAAAAATCGAAACTAAAACCAACAAAGTTGAAAACAATGAAGACTTAAAGTACAGAATATTGAGTGATGCTATTAAGAAGACATTCAAAAAGACAAAATCTAGGAAAGAAAGAGAGGTAATAAAGAAGACATTTGAAACAATAGATGTCAAAGACTCACGAATGAAGAAACAGATACTTAGCGAGAATTTAGGCGTTGCCGAATTGGACGTGGAGATTTTTTGGTAGTGAAGGTGTACGTAGACACATCCATAAACAAATCACACATCATTTATGCTTGCAAAACATTGACTGATGCTGAAGAAGACGGAGAAGTAAAAGTAATGTTTTTACGAGTAGTGGACGAAAAAGCCAAACATTTCCGTTTGGATGAAAAGGATATTTCTTACGTGGATCATGTAAACATTATCCAGAAATTACCTGCACCAGGAATTATCAAGAAAGGACATCGCTCGTATTGCCAATTCGAAAAATCGGTAGATATGTTTGAAAAGAAATAAGACTAATTATGTTATACTTCAATCAAGGTTCCTATTAGAATAATTCAGATAACCTGTGATCTCTTTCACTGTTAAGTTTTGTTTTAATTTCATAGATTTGTTTTAAAATAGTGTACCTTTCAAAAAACTGATTGGACAAGTTGATTTAAATTGTTATTATGATGATTATACACATCATATTGCTGTTATTGCTTTTTAGATATTCTAGAATTCTCAGGCGTTACCAATTTTTCTCTGGCGTTACCACTATGTCCCTTAATTTGTGTAAGGATTTTTAAATATAGCTCGTGTCAGAATGTTATTAAATTGTTAAATACTTTCCACTAGCAAACCTTAGAGTTAGAATTCAACTTAGAAATATGTAATGAATGACTGATTACCTAATACAGTGATTTACCTAAAAGTATAGCATTTAATTATGAACAAAGTAACGCAGTGAACTGTCAACTGTCTCTATTTATTGTCACTGTTATTATACATTAAAGTTAATTATTTTGAAGACTGCATTTTAAGTTGAAATAAATATTTACTACTTTAGTTTTGCAGTATATTTAGTTTTATATCAAATTTCTATACTTTCAAAAACGTAACTCAGGAGATAGTTTTATGACACGGGCACCAGCTTTTCTAAAAATACTCATGAATGCTAACTTAGATGTCGTGGCCAACTAGGTAATCTAAAAATAAGACAAATTATTGAATACATAACATTTTACTTTTGTAAGTTTTCGTTATTTTATTTTTTATTTTTACTCTTGAAAAATATTGTCAAAGGAGTACCTTAAAAGTTGATTCGCCCAACTACGATCTGTGGCCCTGGTATCGAGCACTACAGCGGCGCGTGAGTCACTTACGCTTAATAACCAATCAACAAAGTGCGTATTCCTAACCATCTTAAGTATTACGCCCACTGAAGAGCGATTAGTCTAAAACACACTGGCAGTCACGCCCCTATCCACCGCCATCTCTGACTGCAACCTGTTGCGCCCTCGAAGACTGCGAATTGTTGAGCGCGTGCAGCCAGCCATTTTAACTGATTGACCTGTTGCGCCCTGGAAGACAGCGAATCACTGCGCGCGCGCAGCCAGCCATATTGATTGTTTAACCTGTTGCATGCGAAAGCCGTGCCACATTGATCTGATTAATGTAATGCCCGCTCCACACCATCGAGTTTTATGAATAATTAACGCTAGCCCCCACATTATCGACTAAAACATATTTTATTAGCTAAATACCTGAAAAATAAGGCTGCAAACATGAACAAAGCAGTGCCAAAATCCAAAGCTGCGACAGACTCGACTGATAAATCGGACTCACCCTCGAGTTTTGTCTCGATGCGAAACAAAAAAAAGGGGGAAAATGAAGACTTCAGTGGGAAATTCTCAGCTTTTAAGGAAGAAATGAAAGACTTAATACAATCTATGATGGGCACAAATAGTGAAGAAATTAAGAAAATTACATCGACGCTAGAAGACATTCAACTGTCAAATCGAAATATAGAAAACTCCATTGCATTTCTCACATCTCAAAATGAAGAATACAAAAAGAAAATTGAAATGTTGGAAAGGCAAGCACAAGAAGACCGGAAACATATTACTATTTTGGAAGACAAAATTGAAGACATGCAGAAGGGGATGAGGAAAACTAGTTTTGAAGTAAAAAATGTACCAAGAAATGATAATGAAACCAAGGAGGACTTGCTTGACATGGTAACTTGCCTTTCTAAAAACATTGGTTGTGAAATAAATAGATCAGAAATAAGAGATATATATAGAGTCCGCTCAAGAAAGGAAGGACAAAAAAATACACCTATAATAATAGAAACAATGTCAACAATAACTAAAAATAATTTCCTTAAAATGAGTAAGTCCTTCAATATAAAACATAAGTCGAAAATCTGTGCGAAACATTTAGGACTACGCAACAATGAGGCAGACACACCTGTTTTCATTTCCGAAAACCTAACCGCGAAGTCCTCCCGCCTATATTTCCTTGGAAGAGAACTAATAAAGAACAAGTTATATAAATATTGCTGGACGTCGTATGGGAAAGTGTATGTCAGAAAGGATGACAATTCTCGTATTATTTTGATTAATAATGAGGATCAAATCCAAAAACTACTACAAGGATCCTGACTATGCCTAGTGACTATATTGATAAACAATTTTGTATTCTTAATTTGTTACATTAATTTCCTTATTTTAAATAATCTTATCACACGCATAACACACAATCACACACTTCTACCAAAACATAAACTCTTTAACATACTATTAACATTCTGGACTCTCGCAGTTGTAGGACATGAAATGCTGCTAATAAAGATATATTTTACCCAGTGCCAAAAATATTTAAAGTTTATCGGTAATCACACTTTTACGAATAATATAATAATATGCCTTACGTACGTACTTCTAATGATGTTTCAAAATGGATAGTACACTGTTAACACTAAAAGAAATAGACAACAGTGAAATAGCTACCTCAATCTACTGTGATATAGAAAACTTAAGTAAACATATGCATATAAATAAAAGAGATTTAACCATTATAACGCAGAATATTCGAAGTGTATATAAAAATATAAATGACTTACAGGTAACAATATCAAACCTAAAACATGAAATTGATATAATAATACTTACAGAATGCAGACTCGAAGAGAGTAAAAATATACCTCAGTTAAATAAATACATATCCTTCGCTACAGCTAACCATCTTAATCAAAATGATGGAGTAGTAATGTATGTAAAAAACAATCTTAATCCTAAAATAAAGGAAATTAAACTAGATCAAGCGTCCTGTTTACAGATTGAAATATTCAACCATATCATACTGGGTGTGTATAGGTCACCCTCTAATGCTAATTGTGATAGATTCACTGAATCACTTCGAATGCACCTAGATACAATCAAAACTTGTAAAAATATTGTTATAACTGGTGATATAAATATCAATCTTATACCGAAAGTGATTGAAAGTTCTATGGATCATAAAAATAGACATAATTATCTAAACATGTTATCAACATTTGGGCTATTACCAGGACATACGATTCCAACTAGAGACAATAGCTGTTTAGACCATTTTATTTTAAAACTGAACAGGAAAAAGATCTCTGCTAAAGTAGCTGTCTTGAACACAACCGTAACAGACCATCATATGGTTCTGTGTACGTTGGCTAAAACAAAATTTATTAGAGAGATTATCAAGAAGAAAACTTACACTGATTTTGACAAAGCACTTATTACTCTCGCAAATAAAAACCTACCATCTTTACTGCATTGTGACGACCCAAATAGCTTACTCGAGATGCTAACTATTAAAATCACAGAATCTTTACAAGAAAATACACGTATGATTAGTTTACCTAAAAAACAAAGAATAATAAAACCTTGGATAACTCAAGGTGTCTTACGCTGTATACACAATAGGAATAAAATGCAAAAACAACTAAAACATAATCCTGACGATGAAATACTTAAAATAACGTATAAAAGATATCGCAACTACTGCAACAATTTAAACAAGAAACTAAAACGTATACATGATAGGAAGTTATTACTAGCTAAGAATTCTAAAGTATTATGGAACAACATTAAAAATTTAACTAACCTAAAACAAACTAAAACAACAAATACTGAATTACTACATATTGAGTCGTGTTCTGTAAAGGCAGTCAACTTAGTTAACAACTTCTTTGCTGAAGTTGGACCGAATCTTGCAAAAGAAATAGAAACTAATAACCAATTATTACAGCTTAATAAACCCATACCAATATACCCCTATCAAAATCATCAATTGTCATCATTTGTTCTTTTAAACACCGATCACGAAGAGGTCACTTCAATCCTTATGAGTTTAAAATCAGATAGTGCTTCTGGCTTTGATAACATCCCTACAAAATTTCTAAAACACTCAAAAACTTTAATAGTTCCCATACTTACTTATTTAGCTAATCTTTGTTTTACTAAAGGTGTCTTTCCTTCGCTGTTAAAGCAATCAATTGTTACTCCTGTGTATAAGAATGGGGATAAAGATCAAATAAATAACTACAGACCAATTTCAGTCTTAACGGGTATCTCTAAAGTAATGGAAAAACTAATTAATAACAGACTTATCCAATACCTCAATAAATATAACATAATATCAGCCTCGCAATATGGCTTTAGGCAAGGAAAATGTACGCAAGATGCCATTTTAGACTTAACATCGCGTATTGTTGACCATCTTGATCATAAAAACAGATGTCTGACTGTCTTTTTGGACCTAAAAAAGGCATTTGATACAGTATCTATCCCCATCCTTATAAATAAGTTAGAAAATATTGGCATTAGAGGAATTCAGCTTAACCTCATGAAGGACTATCTAAGTGATCGGACGCAGAGAGTAAAAATAGGTGACCATATTAGTAGTGATATTAAAATGACCTTCGGTGTACCTCAAGGTAGTGTCCTAGGACCTACCTTGTTTTTAATATATATAAATGACCTTTGTAACTTTAAAATAGATAATGGGCAGATATATTCATATGCAGACGATACTGCTATAGTTTTCCATGGTAAAACCTGGAATGAAGTTCATAGTACTGCCGAAAAAGGCTTAAGAAAAATATCTAGCTGGCTTAAATCTAACGTTCTGACATTAAACACTAATAAAACTAATTATATATGTTTCTCAATTAATAAAAAAACACAACCTTCATTGTCAAATCTACAAATACACCATTGTAACGAACTGAATGTAAATTGTACATGTCCTACCATTGATAAAATATCTTCAACTAAATATTTAGGCGTAATTATTGACGAACGATTATCTTGGCATTCCCATCTGGAACTACTAACTAGCAGAATTAGGAAACTTATCTGGATTTTTAAAAACTTAAGACATATTGCAACAAATAAAGTTCTAATCCAAGTTTATACAGCTCTTGCTGAATCAATACTATCCTACTGCATTCCAGTATGGGGAGGAGCATCAAAAATTAAATTCCTTGAATTAGAACGGAGTCAACGTGCGTTACTAAAAGTCATGTACTTTAAACCTTACCGATTCCCCACAAAAGAGCTATACTCAATTAACAACTTATTGAGTGTGAGAAAGTTATATATATTACAACTGATATTAAAGAGGCATAAAACAGTAACTATAGACATAAACACAAAGACAAAAAGAAGAGAAAACATTATAATAGAAACAAATACTGTAAAAACTGAATTTGCTTGTCATCAATATGCTAAGCAATCTGCTTATTTATACAAGAAGGTAAATAGTTTAATAAAAATATATCCGCTAAATACACACGAACTTAAAAAGTCCTTATCTGACTGGCTCACAAAATTAAATTATGAAGAGATCGAGGCTTTATTTCATGTAATCACCTAAAAATCAATATCAAGATTACACATAAACACAAATAAATACACCTCATGCATACACACCACACGTACACACACCACATTCACATACACCACACATACACACACACGCGCGCGTGCGCGCGTACACACGTACAAACACACACACACACACACACACACACACACATGCGCACGCACAGATACACATTTCTCATGTTTATTTAAGTTAAAGATTTCTGAATAACCTGAGTTAAACTGTATAAATTTTCTACGGAAGAGCGGGACATCCTGGCACAGGTAAAATTTCTTACTTAAAAGGATGTCCCAACAACGCAATAATTTGTGAAACTCATTTTTCTAATAAATCATTTCATTTCATTTCATTTCATTTCATTTCATTTCATTTCAAGTTTTAGTTCGGGATTCATGCCACATTATTAGTCCCTCAGGTGCAATGTACATTTGCGGAATAAAACGTGGCTTCAATAATATGTAGTAACAGAACATGGCTTTTATTATGCACTTGGGAATTCTTAATTATTTTGGTATCAATTTTAGCCGATGTTCTTAACTGACTCATATCATACCTATCCACTTTGTTTGAACCAACCTTGTTTGATGTCTGTGATATATTCCTTGTTCCTTAAAACTCGAGCTCTTTTTGTTTTTTCGAGATAAACAGAAACAATTGTGGTAATCCTTTGCTTGTTATTTTTTCCTCGGGAGCTCGTCACTTCGGGATAAGAGAAAGAAAAAGCCAACCAACTATGATATACACAAATTAGTTACTGCGTGATTTAGAGCACAGAGCTTTTCAACAAATTGTAAATTTAACCGCAAGGCACAGGATCCTCCCCTGTTATATCTTGTTTTGACTGAATATAATGAATAACAAAGATGAGTTTAAGGCAATTGATTGTAATCATTATTTCAATTCACTTTATAATATTAACAGAGAAGCGGCAGTTTGCAAGCTGCCATTTGCGAGAATCATGAAAGTTTTCAGCATAAGAGGATTACAGTAACAGTACTGAAAATTTCTTTAAATATTATTTGCAGTCTCTTTTATATGAGAATGTCGATGGCTCCTAGTGGCTTAGCGAACGTTACCAAGGATTCCATTTGCCGGTGTATCGCTTTTTACAGATTCCATTACAAATTTTTAAATTTTTCCACACAGTAAAAGGTTTTAAAGAAGCCAATTCTCTTAGAATTATTGAAAATAGCTGTTGCCCGCAGCTTCGCATACGGAAATTATGTTTTACCTTATTTGTACCTCTTGCAGAAGGAAATTTAAAAAACGGTGAATTAATATTGAAGTACTTATATTTAGTAATTTATATACTGAAACCCGCGATAAAATCACAAAGGATTCTTCCAGGAGAGGGTTTTGAAAAATAAGCAATACTCACATTAATTTGTATTTTTTTTTCTTTTTTTTGCAAAATTTTGAAAAACTGAAAAATACATATTCCATAAATTTAAGCAAGGAACATTTGCTGCAAATTTGAAGCAAATCGGTTGATGGTTTAAAAATATTCCATACAAACTTTCATCCCGTTTCCCGGGGAAACCTTTTAATTTTCCGGGATAAAAAGTATCCTAAAATATGACCCGAAGTATTATTAACAACTTTACTAATTTTCATCGAAATCCGTTCAAGGGTTTTCATGTGATGCCCGGACAGACAAACAGACAGACAGACAGACAATAATTCTAAAAAAAATATTTTTGTGCTCTAACACGTTATTGAAGTGCCCTCTAATCAAAATTTTTAAAAAATATTCAATGTACAGTAAATATGCCCTTTGAGTTTTATTATAGTATAGATAGATAGCCTACAAAACTGAGTCAGCGTATGCTGGCAGTACAGCGGTGCTGGCACGCATGCAAGGTGTAGTTAAACGTGACGTGAGAGGATCCGCTGAAGCATAAACTGTCTACAATTTATTCTACGTGAATGCACTCATTGTTTACAGCATGTCCTGATTGAAAGCAACCTCCCGCCGCGCGCCGCCCGCTCCGGTCCACGCTGATATCGCACTCGTAAAAACTACGTTTAACTTTAATGCTTCATGTAAAACTTTTGAACAAGTTACTCGAACCATTATTTTTTACGATCGATTCTCGTGGGTGCGTTATTTAATGTTGCTTAATCGCCACGAGTTTGCGGTTAACCTGTTACAAGTGAATATTTTAGCAGTAGTCGTCCAGTAAGTACTAGGCTCGGGAAATTCGACAGTGAAATGTTTTGTACGGGTTTCGGTGGCGGAGTTGGATGTCCCGTGTCCGTCACGTGGGTGACGCAGACCTTGTTTTACCAGTTACAAAAACAAATGAATAGTTTAAAAACTGTAACTGACTACATATTTATCAAGATTTTAAAGTGTCATCGTTCTCACTTTTGTAGTAACCTAATGACTGGGCTGTTAAGATGTTCCCTCGTGGAGTCAAACCTGAGTGAAGTATCAGGTCATGTTTATCACTAAAATATATGGTCATTACAACGAAAACAGAGTATAAAATTTCAACTACTGAGGATAAGAGGAAGTAACTAGCTCTTATAAAGACAGCGAGATTTGATCCACACAAAACCCTCTCGTCGCCTTTGTTTAACAGCGGCAATAGCCACGACTCTACCGCTTTGTAGTTATCCTACAAACAGTCCTAAACTTTTCCCAGAATTTAGTAAAGGTGACAGGTGTGCGGACATCGAGCCGGGCGTGTGCGGCGTGTCAACCGGGGCATTAGTGCAATGCACGAAGAGATTGAACCGGAATTAACATGCAAAGCGGTCCCCGGGGAGTCCCCCCCCCCGCAATCCCCCCGCACGGTTAATAGTCGTGTACATGTTTGCTCGTCTGTGATACACATACATAAGCAGAGTTCACAAAATATTGAATGATACGTAGGTATCATTCATTTCAATTAATTTATTTGATGTCAACATGAAACTATTTGGCGCATGTTAGATCGATAGGTTTAAGATTTAAACCAACGAAGTAGATTCAAATGTTGTCCAATCGATCAATCGATCAATTGATCAATGTCCAAATGATAAGATTACTCACCGACTGTTATTACGTACTACCCGTCCCATACCGGCCATAGCCGGAACCGTACCCGGTGGCGAGACAAGTACGTAGTACTATCATCTATCATGTGCCACAACTGTGAGCAAATCTGTAGCTGCATCGTACAAACGATACACACATCACGGCCGTATCTAATAATACACATCAATAGCTTTACAATCGAATGAGCGAATTCCATTAGATTATCTATTCAGTTGGTTGGAGATTGGGGGTTCCGGGCTCGACGGACAGTTTTACAATTCAATTACGCCTCTAATGACCGACCCCGGTCCCAGCGCGGGCGGCGCGGATTGAAATTAATATTGTACCTACTCCACGCCAATACACTAAAATCACACACGAGCTAATTTGACTGTGTTTAGAATCAGTGATATACACATTGTGCGCGGTTTTTGTTAATTTAATTGTTTCTGCAAGCTGTAGGACCTTCATATCCGATGTGACCGGAGCCGCAGCGCCCGCAGCCGCAGCGCCCGCAGCCGCAGCGCCCGCAGCCGCAGCGCCCGCAGCCGGCGACACACAATCAACTTGTATGCGTTGCACTTGCAGCCGCAGCGTGCTCCAACATATTTATGTCTTTAGAATGTCTCCTGGGTGGATTTTTTTTTATTTTTTTTTTATTTAAATAGCCGGCAAACGAGCTGACGATCCACCTGATGGTAAGTGGCTATCGTCGCCCATGGACATCAGCAACACCAAAGGCATCACCGATGCGTTGCCGGCCAAGAAAGAGAGAAGAAAAAGAAAGAAAGAACTGGCTCTCAAGCTCCCAGCCGGAACACGACGAGTCGTTTGGCGGCTGACTCATGCTCAAGGGTGGTAGCTATCCAGGCGAACCCCATAGAGAAATAATAAAAGTAATAATGGTATTAATTAATAATTAAAATCAATGTTACTAATATAATCCCTCGAGGGGTCCTACCACCAGCGGGCCGGATTTAGTCGCCTTTTACGACACCCATCCGGCGTGGGAATGGGGTTAGTATTCTAAGCCGCCCCAATACGGCTAAGATGGATAAACTCGGCACGTTGTAATGAAAAATTGTATAATAGATTGTTTATAACAATTTGTTATAAATATATGAAAAGTCAGGTCAAGATGAGGAAGAATTTTCTCTCACATGTCACGGCGACGTGAATAAAATTATGCTATTGAATCTTTCTGCATCGCATGCAATATTATAACGTTCCAACTAGATCAGTCGTTGTCACTATGCTCATATATTGCAAAATCATAAGAAATAGTAACACCAATAAAGTATCAAAGTATCGCGGCGTCACGGTGTCCCGGTGTCCCGCCCGTGACAGCGACACTCACCGATGCAATTAAAACTTGTCGTTGAGAAAGTTCCGCGACAGATTGCAGCAATGAAGGCTTAATCGCGGCTGATACGGGGTGTATCTCTCCCCGCCCACCCCCTCCCCTCGCGCCGCCCGCGCCGCCCGCGGCGACACACTACACTACACTACGCCGGCACTCGACACACGCTTATCCTTAACGTCCTCATTTACCATGTAATGGTGACAAACATCCTCCCAGATTCCCATCGAGGGACCATTAGTCTCCACGATTAGTGTACCGACTACCGCGACTGTCGTCCTGTAAACAGCTAACATAAACAGATCACGGCTCAGGCAATTAAGTTAAGAGATTTAATTTATTATATTATGTAATGCATACATGTCTTTGTTACTTTCTATTTCATCATTTCTTCTCAAAACTTTAATAAAATTTTAGAGTATCAACACCCTTTGCTAAAATAATATTAACATTCACGTCGGTTTTAAATCAAATCAAATCAAATCAAATGTTTTTATTCAAAATTGGTTTGGTTTACAAACACTTTTTGAAAGTCATGCAAGCTACGCCAATGCTTTCAACAAGGCCCTACTGTGAGAGGGCCCGGGAGAAGAAGCAGCAAGAACCTTCCGGGGGTTTTTTTCCTGCTCACAGTTACAAAATAAATAAAATATCATTAAAGTCATATGTTTTTTTGTGAACATAACGTTTAGATCGTGTCGTCGTCGTGCGGTGTAATAGCGATCACACAGTGATAGGTCTCTGTCGTCGCCGAAAGTACATTTCAATGACGAGGTGCGATCGGCCCCGCACTCCGCACTCCGCCGGTGTCGTGACATTCCGCAATCACTCCGCGCGACACGCTCCGCCGCCCGGAGCTACTCCACCGTGAAAGGAGTACATCCTCCACCAATCGCTTGGATGTGACGGATTTACCAGCCCTTTACCGTAAGCACCCAGCACCCACTAACTTGTATCTAAATATTTTCTTCACACGCTTGTTTTATCATCGGCTACAAACTATCGTATTATTATTAGTTAACTCTTTATTGTACACCAATAATAATAAAGCACCAACAGTCTAAAAGTAGACAAGTATAATGAAGTGCAAAAGGGGTCTTCAATCTTTCGATCGTTGTTTAGTGATACAACGATCTCTTCCAGACAACCTTAAGATGTGGAGTGCTGATTAGAATAAGATTAGATGAGGTGCATGAATAATAATATGAAGGAAATTACAACAATACAAATGTGGATATAGGATGACAAGGGTACCGAAGAAGCGAGAGAGAAGAAAGGAGTGAAACTGATTAATTAAAGAGATAGTGGGCTTTCACCTGGTTTTACTTAAGCTGGTTTAACTACTGAGCGAACTACTAAATGTAGAACGCGGTGGCGACAAGAGCCGCATGTGTAATTCTTCACACTCTACAACCATCCAGGTCATCATCGGCGCTTTGCCAGCCAGGAGCCAAGAGCCACGAGCCAACAGCCACCAGGCGAGGATCTGTTCAGAAACAAACAATTATTGACAGACACTGCAATACAAATACCAAAATATATTCCGCGCTTGATTCTAAAAGGAAGATAAAATACAGTGTGCGACTCTCTGTAGGTACAAACAATGGACGCTCAACAAGAAGACGAGATAAATGTATTTTTTGTTGGAGAGCGATATTACATATTATATTGACCAATGATGAAGTGACTCGAACTCTGACGGGTCTTATTCTGACCAGGGCAGGCATTTATGACATTATAATAAAGCTTTATTATCCGTCGTCGTTGCTGCTGGGATATTATGTCGTGTACCCAGTAATTGCTATTGCTACCAGTACAAACTGTTGCTAATACAATAAGGCTGATACTATTATTTGATGAATATTTTCAGTATATCATGTCTAACAGATGAGTGTAATTTAGCATATTTAATAAATGTCAATGTTGTTGATATCTCGCCGATAGGTTTACCTTCGTGCCGCACGCAACGCTGTGAGCCGATCGTGATGCTCGTAGAGTATGCACTCGCATGCGCGAGCTTGTTGTTACAGCGCTTACAGCTTAACCGTCAGTCTTGTTACAGTTTTCACTAACCTAACTAACATCATCAAATCAGCCTTCAATCTTCATTGATCCTGTGCCGTAGGTCTCCTCGGGAAAATGTGACAAGTCTCAGTCCAGCACCCATCATCATCGTCCGCACGGCCACACTATGGCTGCCCTCAGTTCATGGTATTCATTGAAACTCGTCTACCTCAACGACTTTTTAATTATCCATCTCATTCCAGACTAAATGTGCACATGAAAACAACTGAGCAATTAATATTTTGAGCTTGTTCTAATTATTCAAGCATTGCAATATTGGAGAGTTACGAGTAAATCATCAATTAATATACAAATGAAACGTAAATTCTAGCAGCAACATAACACAAGTGTAGCCACTTACATAAAACACATTATAAAAGTAATAGAACTGTGATTTTTCTTTCCTGACATGACGGCTAATTCATAGCACTACGTACGTCAGGCGCTGGGTACGTGACAAATGACGTGCGCTAGGACGTGACCGCTGAGTCGTGACCAGTGACGTGCAATAGAAGCTGCAGGAGCGCTGGCGACCACAACGAGTACAGAGGTGATAGAGACCACACGTCCCGTCTTCACTGATGCTATGGTTGATTTGAGAGGTCTCACTAAAAATCATCCTCTAGGACCCATAGTAGAAATCGCGAGGTCTCTGGTATTAGTAAATGGTATAGGTAAATGGGAGGCTGAGACATAAATATCTATTATTACCCGAGCCCGAAACATTAATAAATATTGCGATTAAATCGTATTTGGAACTGTCTAATAATATGACATCGCATTCGAAACGCCATCTACCAGAATACGCCGGAACTAGATTTGACAGTTGTCATTTCTGGCGGAACGTCGTGTTGATGGTCAGCGCGGCCATGTTGGCGGGATTCAGTGCAGTCTCGTCGTAACCACCATCGCCTGCGCACCACTATTTCGACGGATCGCTCTTGTTCCGCTAAAGTGATTATACAATCAATTCCGGACTTTTATCTTGTTCTCCGCCTATACGCCCAAGTAAATAACTATGGCTGATCCTGAAGAAAAATCACATGTGCCTACAAATATAATTAAAGTATAATATAATTTAAGTAATCACGGAAATAAGGGAATTTTAAGGTGGAAATATAAATTATAGACTTTACGCCTAATTAACACTTGTGTGCATGTATGTACTCGTGTTGGCGGTTAGTACCAAATATATATGGCAACAATAATAATGGCAACGACTAGAACTTTTCACAATACAGTCCATAACTTCGACAAAATAATACAATAACTGAGGTTTTTTTTTACGGAAATAGCCGGCAAACGAGCTGACGATCCACCTGATGGTAAGTGGCTATCGTCGCCCAAAGACATCAGCAACACCAAAGGCATCACCCATGCGTTGCCGGCCAAGAAAGAGACAAGAAAAAGAAAGCAGGAACTGGCTCTCAAGCCCCCAGCCGGAACACGAGTCGTTTGGCGGCTGACTCATGCTCAAGGGTGGTAGCTATCCAGGCGAACCCCATGGAGAAATAATAATAGTAATAATGGTATAAATTAATAATTAAAATAAATATTACTAATATAATCCCTCGAGGGGTCCTACCACCAGCGGTCCGGATTTAGTCGCCTTTTACGACACCCAACCGGCGTGGGATTGGGGTTAGTATTCTAAACCGCCCCAATACGGCGAAAAGGTTCCTTAGCGGCGTCCTGAAAAGAAGAAATTAAAGACATTATTTTTGTACCCTTCTTGTGGAGAAGACCGCACCATCGACTAGAGTATCGTCTGAGAAAAGAAATGATAAAATAATAATTATGAAACCTTCCTGACACCTTAAAAGATACCGTCGTACACAACGAGCAACGGAGGGTCGACATTAAGGGTTCTATGCAAAAGGCGTCCGGGTCGTTCCGAGTTCCTTTACAATACAGTATTCTATTTAATTTTAATATTCTCTCCGCGCGCGCCCGCCGCCGCCCGCCGCCCGCTGCCCGCTGCTCGCTATCCGCTGTTATCGTCGCCTGTGAGCCGGCGCGGCGATTAGGGCTTACTATCCGGATATTCGGATATCCGAATTATCCGGATATCCGCTGAATTTAATATCCGGATATTGGGCTGCTTACTATCCGGATAATCCGGATAGTAATTAATTTTATTATTTTATACGTTTCTTCAATTGAAATATGTAAAAAGCACCGAAATATAACATTTTAAACTGTATTACTGTAGAATAGATACAATATTCGCATAAAATACGACTTAATGTCAAATAAAAAATGCCAATCCCGATATTTCTTCACAATAAATGCAAGTGTACAAGCCATGTCCTAATCATGTTTGCAATTTCAATAATAGCAACACAGAAAAGGCGACGTAATCAATACATAATATGTAGGTAGGTAATAAAGGCAACGGCTGGTCTGGGTGGTTGAGCACTCGCTCACGGTGCTCCATCGAGGAGACACCTGGTTCTGGCGAATCTACATGCCCTGCCAAGCTTTCTATAAAGCACAGCTCAAAAACTAAGCAGAAATCGAGCAGTTGTATAGCAATTTACTACAGAAATCGAACAGCGTTGGGAACTGCTGGAGGGAGAAATAAAAGGCAAAGCCACTATCACTTTACAATTTTATTGATACTTTACTTCTGTGTTGCATCCTTATTACTGAGGGTGGTGCCCTTGATGAAGGTCCTTCACTGCTCTTACCAACTCCCTTCACTTTTCCTGGTGACCAACCTTCTCAGGACGATTGCATTGTAACAGTAAATGTCACCAAAACACACAAGGATTTCCTGATAATATCTTCGTAAGTCTAGTCTATTGAAGCTACGTTGCCGCGTTGAGCCAATATTGGTAATCTTGACAGACCGTGGTATGCTACGCTTCCTGATCGAACATAACATCTCAAAAGCATCTATTTTCTTTCACTCTTTTGCTCTATGCGCCCATGATTCCCTGGCATATAAAATATCGAGAAATCGAATGTCTTGAGCTAGTATTGGTGACATTAGAGATCTTTAGATCTTGCCATATTTCATTAATTTGCTTATAGCATTTTTAGCCATGTTTCTTGCTTTTGACTCGATTTCCTTCCCACATCCTCTTTGATTGGATATTAAGTACACCTTCGAGGTATACAAACTCGTTGACGAATTCAGCGTACGAAAGTTCTCTACTCCTAGAGAGTTGATGAGATCGATAAGCATTATTTCGGTTTTCTTCTTGTCGAGAGTGAGTCCGATAAGTTCACTCTTTCGCTCTGCTCTGCGGAAAAGGTGAGCAAGGTAGGTCTCCTTTGACGCAAAAACATTGGTATCATCTGTGAGTCAGGTTATTGATCTTTAAGCTACGACAAAGGCTTTTAGCATGGTATACTCCCCATAAATATTGAAAGGAATGAGTGACAGAGTACGAAGTAAAAAATTCTGTTCTAGTTGTCAACTGGACTTTTTAAGGACACATCCGTGCATAGTTGTGTTCCCGGAACAAGGATTCCTTCTTGAGGGTTCGCCTTGACAGTATGCACGTGACAGTATACAGTTTACCTAGAAGTCGAGTTGACCAGACAACCAAAAATGGCGATCTTCTTGACCCGGCTAACTATAGGCCTATAGCGATAACATCCCTGCTTCAGAAATAACACGCAGATCTCAAGATATATGGAAGATCATAAGGTGATCAATGATCGACAATACGGTTTTGGCCACGGTCGTTTAGCTGGTGATCTTCTAGTTTATCTTAAGTACTGATGGGCTCAGGCTCTTGATCGCAATGGGGAAGCTCTGGCAGTCAACCTAGATATCGCTAAGGCATGAAGACCGGGTCTGGCCTTCTCACGAAGTTACCATCTATGAGAAGTTATGCAGTTGGGTAGCCATTTTTCTATCTGAGTGACACATCAAGGTAATTGTAGACGGTTGTTGCTCAGATAATTATGAAACCTATAAAAACCGGCGTTCCCAGTGGACTGTGAAGACACAAGTTTGCGCGTTTACCGCTAAGAAAACCCCATTTGTCATAACGCCTCAATTCCAGGGTACCGCGCTCATCGTGAGTAAACGTTTTGGGATTCTGGGAGTTGACGTCTCGAGTGATGTGCATTATCGGCGTCATTCAGAAGGCAAGCTAATCTCCCAAAAAGCTTTCGGTCCTGAACCGGGCTAAGCAGTACTTCACTGCGAGGCTCCTACACAAGCTCAGATCAGGCCTCACATAGTATTGTTCTCACTTCTGGGCAAGGGCACTACAATATCAGCTTAATCCATTCGATGCTATACAGAAACGCGCGGTCCGAGTTGTCAACGAACCACGAGTCACTCACAGGTTAAAACACCCAAGTTTCAGAATAAATATCGGTTCTCTCTGGGTGTTCTACCGACTTTACAACGGTGAGTGCTCCGAGGAATAGTTTGACTTGATGCCTACTTCAGCTTTTCATCATTGCACTACTCGCCGAAGTTTCATCCACACCGATTGGACTCGTGGAGAACCTCTATTGTCCGATTCTCACGATCATATTTGCCATGCACGTGCAAACTGTGGAATGAGCTTCCTTCTGAGGTATTCCCGGAGCGCTATGACATGGGGTTTATTTATTTATTTAAACAACTTTTGAACCTTACAATTATGTAAAAGGTACCTCTAGGCTCTACCATTCAACCTTCAGAAATTAAGAGAAACATCGGGGTTCTTCAAAAAGATGCAAAAAGAGTTCTCCTTCAGGGCCGGCGATGCATTGGTGATTCCTCTGGTATTGGTCATTCATAGTTGGCCCGTCTGCTTTTTCATCGGCCGAAATAAAAACAGTGATGCTAGAAGAGATACAAGATCAGAAATATTCGTATGCGTTAGGTTTCAGATAAATGCAGTACCAGCTCGAAGTGGTGAAAAAGTATGAAGTACTCTAATAACATTGCTCATGAGTTCATGACCAAATGCGATATCAGGGTGAAACAGTTTCACCCTGAGTTTCACTGAAACTCATCAAGCTTAGCAGCGCGCTGATACATCTAACGAAGTTTTGAATTTAATTTTGAATGAGTCTTTGTAATAAAAATATTGATTTAATTCATAAATTATTTGAATTTAGCTTTCTTAAAGTGTTATCATAATTATTTGTATTATTCGGATATATTCGGATATATCCGGATAGTATTCATAAATTATCCGAAATATCCGGATACGAAAATAAGCGGATAATTGCATGCCCTAGCGGCGATACCAGCGGACGGCTCCTCGACGACCGGATTTCCTTGTAACATTGCTAAAATACAGACAAAATTTTGTTATAATTAATGTAAACAGTAATGTCGCAAGGCATCGTTTCATGTTGTTTGAAAGCCGTCAATACAATTTTGCACAAACACATTTTATGTAAATGTTAAACTTTTCGTTTTATAAAACGCTTTATAAAAAAAATTTTGTGCAAATAGCCGGCAAACTGATGGTAAGTTTAGTGGCTATCTCCATCCATGAACATCAGCAAAGGCATCACTGATGCGTTGCCGACCAAGAAAGAGAAATGCAATTAAATTATTTTCACCGTTGCAAAAAAGTTGAAGGTGTTAACAAAATGCTAAATCCAAATCAAAATGCTGCGAAAGACTTTTTACCGCCCTGAGGCCTAATAAAATGAGCGAAATGTTGAACAAAATATATAAAGGCAAAGAGGGAAAGAATATAAACAATAAAAATTATTTAGCTTTATAGTAACACGTTTACGTTAAACACGGGCCCGAGGGATTTCTCTCCGAGCGAAATAAGTCGCGTTTAAAACTCCCGCCGCGCGGCGCCACCGTCGCGAGTAATGATAGCGAACGTTTCACCGAATTTTAACGAGTTGGCCAGATATTAAAGTCGCTCGAAGGTTACTTATTATTATGAAACACATTAAAACTAATGCGATTTCAGTAAATTATAAAATGAAGCTCTGAATGCTCTTTAAAAATATGTTGCTAATTGCAATAGCTTGTGGACCAAGGATAATGAATATTATATTAATGACAAGGACGCCTGGTTAGAATATAATTTATTATATTCTTTAACAGTTCATTATTTTATATTTTTAGAAAAGTTTCTTCCACCATTTATTCTTCTTAACAAAACACATTAAAAATGACATGCATAAGATACACTTATACTTACATGATACCTACATGAATAAATGATTTTGACTTTGACCACCAGGTTGTAAAGACATTGAGTATGAAGGAACCCTTCCGCACATGTTGTTACTATCACCAGGTTTAGTAGAGCCGAGAGCGCGGAACGGCAATCCTTCTACGTGAATAATAGCTTTTCTGAATGTCGGTAATTGAATTTATTGGATGTTCTGCGAGTTCCTCACACTGCGGATTACACAACAGCATAAAATAATTATCCTACCGGTCTGAATCGACAAATCACATAAGGAGCCAGGTGTGAAGTGCGAGCACGTAGCACCATTGCACCAGTACCACGGCCATGCGGATGACATATCCAAAAGCATACAAAAACAAACAACAATAAGTTATTCTATGAAGTGCCAGTTAACGGCGCTGCGAACAGTCGAGTCCCATGAATAAAAAGGTAGAATTAAGCATCACCATTTGTGTACAGAAGTAGGTTCATCACTAATGCAGCGCCCCCTAACGGAACGGGCGAGAACTGCTCAAGGAGCGGCCGCGCGGAATTATTAATTTTCAATTTATTCTCAATCTGTAAAACAAATGAAGTATCCGAGAGCACAATGATCACGGAGCTGCTGACTGACCTCTCGCCTTTATACTTTAAAGAGCACCGAAAATGTTTTAAGTTGCATTATGTGAACATTAATTGCGTTATTATTAATAAAATTTATTCAACTTCATTCATATCCTTGAGTAGCAAATATAAAGAGTCACTGATAGTGCTGTGGCGGCTGGCGTGGTGCAAGCTCCATGGCCAGAGCTTACGTCGGAATGACGAGTCCTGCAGGGATCGCTAATGACTGAAGCATTTAATTGGGAAGAGTGAAATAATGTCTGTGTTCAGTGGCACGGATATCAAATGCTTTAGCCCTAATAATTGCCGAAGATCAGTTGCTCGGTTAAAATTGAGACCTTTGATATAGGCGTCTTCTTTAACAGAGTAAATAGGTTTTTACTACGTTAGTGTGCGTACCATACTGTACCTACACCATAGCCTTCTACCATGACAACAAGACGCGTTGTGCGTGATATTTACACTCCTCAAGCGGACCCAGGCGGCCTGCTTCATTAAAGTGTAAGACTTCATCGTAGAAAACGAAATATTATAGAGATTTTTGAATAAAAATCTAATCATCGGAAGCAAGTTTGAGGGCGAGCGCGGGGTAAATATTTGCTCCGTGAACCGGCGGCGGCGAGGTGCGATATTGGCCAGGTCGCACTCAATACATCAGTTGTCTGGTAATAACCTTTAGCCGTTTATCCTGTCGTATTTTGTTTCGCTTACAAGGAGCAACACACAGGCTGACCGTAAACACAATCCAGAATTCTCGAAGTGCAAATTAAATCATATCGGGCGATATTACGAGTATATTGAAAGTTTTATTAAGAATTATTTTAGATTAACCGACGTGGAATTCAAGCGATTTGGATCAAAAATTACACATGAACGAATTGAAAATAAACCTCTTCTATTTACTTCTAATAAAACTCAACCCATATTTTCCTCCGCAACGGAAATTAATATTTACGATGTCTATCTGAGGCTCAGTCTGGCATAAAGCTTACTCGAACGCTAACGAAGGAGCGTCGGCAGCGGAAATAATGCAAGAATGTTTAATCATCGATTAAAGATTCTTGCCGAGGACCGTACTAGTATTTTTCTCATTAATCCAATTCATAAGTTTTTGTTATTGTTTGAAACAAATTAAAACCTTACTGTTAATATCGGGGTCCACTTTTTGTCTAAATTCCAACAGCACAGCTGAGTATGCAGGAGTGCAGGACTCAATCGACACGTTTAGAATAATCTACGTAGCTGTACGAAAGAGTAGATTTTATTATAACCATAATATCAGGTTCATTAGACACTCGTGTCGTCCCACGTCAACTGCCAGGAATGTTGCAAGCGCACTGCCGGCGTCGCGCGTCCTTTGCGTTATGTGATACCGTTTAATCTGACGGAGCCCTCCTGCCGAGGCCGGATATTGAGTTACGATACGTCAAACAAAGACTAGCGGCGCCGGCGCAGACAATCTTAGTGAATGTCGCACCTGTGTCAGGAGCACTAGAAATAAAAATAAAATTTCTCGCTGAAATTAAAAAAAATAATAATACACCAGATTTTTCTGACGTCTGATATTATACCATCATCATTTTTTTAGTAACGCCATTCGATCCTCATATAACTTTTATAATACACGAATTACAACATTAAAGTAAAGGCAAACCTTTTGATGAACTATAGGTCTCTACTGAATGGAATTCTAGCGGGCGATCAGTATGTCCCCAAACCAAACCCTCGCGTTCAACGTAAGCATGAGATACGGTGTAGCGCAGCAGCTCGCGACTGGCGACTGGCGAGTGCTGACCAGCAGCCAACGACTATCAGTACCATGCATCAGAAAACTTTCTCTCCATCAGCTCTCGAAGGAGTAACTATGTACTATCATCAAAGCACAGACATTTCCTCTGCACTTGACAAGATAAGAGTATTGATCATCGCTCTTAATCTGTAGTAAATCTATAAATTAAAGATCTACAACACATAGAGCCGCGGGCAACGTGTTTTTGTAAAGACGTGTTTTGTTTTTTTGTGAAATGATCGTGTATTTATGTTTCCAACGACTTGTAGTGCAAAAATACAGTCATCAGCCCGGACTACCGCACTACCGCGCGCCTGCACCGACAGTACAGAGTAGAGTGTGCGCTACACCGCGACCGCGACCGCGAGCGCTATTACGCGATTAACCCAGAAAGTGAGCGCTAAACTTTTTGCATCCAAACACAGGCCGGTGACGGCTTTGTTCCCGGTAAGTAAACGCATTAATATTTCGTAAATTTCAAGCTGCAACCCCCGCGCCCCACGCCCCTCGCGCCCCTCGCACCCCTCGCCCCGCGCCAGACTCCGAAACGAGGTTCTATAAAATGAGACATTCTTTTTATTATTTCATGAATAATAAGTAGCCAACATTATCACCGCGGTGTTAGATTCGTGTGAATCAAACCTGTGAATTTTTAAAGCTTAATGTATACGTAAAATATTGTTATTTAGAAATCTACACAAACATAAAATAGATTTGTGCAAAACAAGTTTTAAAAGAACTGCAAATATTACTTTTAACCGAAAAAAGTTTAAATGTAATCCAGTCAGTTGAAGTCGCCGATCTCCTTTACATTGAAAGTTGGAACCTGAAGTCCTGAACCAATACACACGTTTCCCAAAACGTATGAACCTGTCCCATCCTAATCAAACGGTAAACTTGTAGTTTACCACATGAGTGACAGAATATGTCGTCATTAGTCCATTGCAGATTAAATAAACCCCTAACATTACGGCTGTCATGTATTGTAGCGTTACATTATTTATGTACCTACAATTACATTATTTATGTACCTCCGCAACGCACCGCACCGCATCGCTCCGCAACGCAACGCAACGCAACGCAACTCGAAGTATTCGATGGCCCGTAATCTATTAGCGAGAGCCAAAACTTTATCTAATTGTTACCTCTTTTTACATTATTATAAAATTATGAACATCTGTGACGCAATTGTGACGACCAAACACGTCTCCTGAAAATTTTGTATCCTTCACTTTTGAAATGCGCTTCGAATTACACAAATTTCTTGAATGGAGTAGTCTGTAGTGGTCACCCTTTATGATGCAATTCTTCATGTCGGTCAGAGACGAAAACATTGTGTTCCGACTTGTAAAAGTGCGGAGTGCGTACCAGGAACTAATAATCCCATCAAAAACATGAATGTAAAGTAAAAGCCAATTTAAAAAAAAAGAATTGAGATTTCACGTACCTATCTAGGCTATAATATTATATTTGTTAAGTCTGTTAGGTTGATGACCTATGTTACTTTTCTAAAATTTGGTTTGTTGGTTGCTAACTAATGAAAACTAGCCAATTCAAATGTAAAGCTTGAATTACATGTTCTTGTGACTAAAATTTTAGGCTTTTTTACACAGAACTTGGCACCCATTTAGATCTCAATTCTTTTTTTTTAAATTGGCTTTTACTTTACATTCATGTTTTTGATGGGATATCATTACTTTTTGTACAGAAATTATTAGTAGGTACTTATTCATAACGTTACTGATTAATTTTGTTACCTTATACATGAACTGTAATAGTGCCCTTCAACTAAATCCGTAGTTAGTGCACCGTGGTCCAAAATACCTATTACTTCATTATTTATAAGTAATGATCTTCTACTATTCATGTCCGCTAAATATTGAAATAATAATTAATACTAAATCCCAGTCTGTTATAATAATAATAAATACGATACGATAGTAGTAATAATAATAATAAATACGATAGTCGAATATACTCTTATTAGTTATAAGTAGTTTGTATTCGATGAGATAACGTGCCATAATATATTTGGAAACAATACTTCGAATCACTTTAAACTGGTATAATTTCGGAAATAATGCAAAATTTAGTGGTGTACATGCCATACAAGATAAGAGAAGAATAATTTTTCACACATTAAAAATTAAACAATGCAATACACAGGAAATAACGGCTACTGACGTCTCACTAATCTGTACGTAAATATTACGTACGTACACATCTTCCCCCCGTTAGAAGCTTCACAAAGTACTAAAACTGATATGTTTCGATTAAAAAAAATTAGGGGTGGTATTCCACTCCTTATATATATTCCACATAATGACCACCTGTCATCAATTTTGATTGCTGTTCATAAATTTCAGGCGTTATAAGTAAGTGTTCCTAATAAAATCAATTTTTTGAAAACTTATCATAAAATGATAAAAATTTACTACTTTCAGATTTATTCCTTTGTATTCACCCGACTACCTATCTGCATGCCAAATTTTAACTTTCTAGGTCACCTGGAAGTTGGATATAGTTTTGATCTATAGGTCAGTCAGTGTTAAATTTCTCGATTTTTGGACGTTAATATCTAAATAACCATTTGAGATGTGTTTATGAAATTTGGAAGACGTATGTATTTCGGAAGTCTTAATAAATGAGCCAAATTTGACAGGTTTATGTTGAATAGTTTTTGAGTTATGAGGTGGTCAAAAGTGGCTCCAAATGGTTCGTGTAATATTACACACGGTGCGGCTCGCCAACTGTTAGCTAGAAAATTGGCTGACACGCTCCGCGTGTCTAGATACTGAAGTAATGTGACGCGTATGGCTCCGAGCCCCTCAGAGTCAGTCTTTATGTAGTAACATCACTAACCCTTGGGTTCCATGAAGTAATCGACACTTTTATAGCAATCGTTGACGAAGCCGCGCTCGAGCAGCGCCGCGTGCTCGGAGTACGCCGCCGCTACTCTAAGAAACCACTCTGTGACGAGTTTGTTCAGCAAAAACATTAATATTTTGGTAATTGGTAGTCGCCGCGCGCCCCGCGCCCCACGCCCCTACCCCGCACCCTTTCTAAATGAGAAATTTCACGCTTTAATAACGGTACAAAGGCCAACGATGGTTCAAGTCTGTGTTCTGACCCTGCTAATATAATACATTTAAATGAGCAATTCTTATATATATATATATATTTATATATAAATACTAGCTGACCACGCAAACGTTGTTCTGCCAAAAAAATTTTAGGCGTAGGGGGATGAAAAATAGATGTGGTCCGATTCTCCACCCTAGCCGATATGCACGCTAAGATTCACGAAAATCGGTCCAGCCGTTCTGGAGGAGTTCAACTTCAAAAAAGCGTGACAAGAGAATTTTATAATTATTAGATAATCTGAGTCTCGGAAAATTTTGTTTATTTTACATCATTTTACATTTTTCGCTTGGAAATGGATTTGTATATAAATGTTCCCAACGATATTCCTGGCTAAAATGCAATCGTGTTCACATTTTTTTGATCTAGAAATGAATAAAGTAACTATAATAGCAAATAACTATGACTATTGTTTGTGTTACAATAGCAGTTTTGAATTGATTTTTGCGGTGAGGTCCAAATCGGTTAATAAATAAAAATATTTTAAAATGACTTCAAAACAAGGTCAATACAATAGGATTGATACATTTCACGTTTGTATGCTGAAAAGGTCATCAATACACGTATGGAGCACGTATGCAATGGAGCTACAAAATTTCCCGAACATCATAATATTCATAATCTATTAGGGCTTTTTAACAAACACAATTGTATTGGCGACGGTGACCAACTGACCAACTGACCAACTGACTACTCACCGCGAGGCGACTCCTCTATTCGTCGTCGTAACAATACCATTGGAATTCATTCACCGATGTACCAACTGATTACCAAGCACGATAGCAACAACAAAATGAAATAAACGTGGTACCTCTACACAGAAAATAGGAGTCTTAAAGACTTTTTCATAATCACGTGTCATAACTTCGATCAAAAACCTATCTTCTTTGCACGGGATCACGTATTATTAGATACTCCGAGCGATCGCTTGAAGCGACGAGCTAAATGAGGGCGGAGACTATCGACCTTCCATCAGGTGGTTATACTCGCGTCGCGCGTCGGCTTTGTTACCGAAATGGAATGGTTTCAAACCAGATACAGTTCTGAAAATTAATAAAAACAGTTGTTTGGACACCAATGAGAAGTGCCGATATACTTAGATAACAGCTGAGCTTCACAATATAATGCTAGCAAATAGTAGAGTCACTACTGCGAGCGGAACTAAATAAACCAAGGAGCTAAAACCTACACCACGCGGCGGCTGCAGTGGACATGCAGTGGACATGTTCTGTGACCGAGGCGCCCATCAGCATTTTTCTTGGCTTCTCTCACATGAGAGAGCAGATTCATACATATGAATCTTGCTCCCTGTATGTTTTAGTCGTCGCCATGTCAGTGACGATCTCCCGCTGTCACGTAAATAATGAAAGTGTCTGACTGCCCACTGCCCTCCCAGACCTCGCCGCCTCATTGGCGTTGACATTGAACCACCTAACTTCACGCTTCGATTATAATAATCAGACTATTCTTTGTACTTTCGTGTTTTTCGTCCGTACAGTTTATGGCCATTAAGTACTTCAGGAGTTACTTCCATTCATTCCGTATCATAAATAAGGATAAAATAAAAAGTCACATTGAACACCGGTAATCCGGTAAACGCTCCCGTTAAATTACACGTGCATTATTTGTTTGAGCAGAACCCGATGTGTGGTTTTGTACAAATGAACGTCACCGAAATGTTAAACCACCCGTCTCATTTGACAAACTGACTTTGTTCATTGAATAACCAGTTTAATATGAACATTACGAAACTTCGAGTCTAGTTTTCGATAAGACAATACATATATCCTACACAGCAGTTGTTCGCATCGTGTGACGTGCGCACTGCGCTTCACAAGTATTGTATTTCAATGATTGTTGTGGAGGGCTCGGACATTCTTTGGGCTTCCTTCTGAATTCCGATATCGTTGTGTTTCATCGTGTATTAATTTTCGCACTGGTTCAGATTATCATATAAAACAACCAAGCAATTTTATGTAATAAGGTTTATTATTTTCTATCTTTGACTAGTCATTCATCCTTCCTTTAATTCATTCAGAATTTGCCTTTGTACCTCTTTGCACCATAATTAATAAGTACACAGATTTCCTCTCAGGCCAGAGGTCCTATTTATTTGTTTGATTGACACCGGAGGACAGCTAACTAAAGTGGCTGCCGCTGGCTAAGTGACGTCATGATGACTGTTATTAAGCCTAACATGTGAATTAAACACAACTTGTGGAAACGTTCAATACAATGACAACGAGAGATGGTGAGTGTCGGCTGAGCTGTTTAATGCACATTAGCAGCTGGAAGGCCTGTCACCTGTCACCTGTCACCTGTGTGCACACTTGCACAGTGCACGAGAGTTGCACATGGTCAATAGGTCACCAGCACCGGCCGAGGCACAGCCACCGCGCCGCGCCACGCCCGCGCGCCTCCGCGCCAGTGCACGGTACTCAAACCGACTGAAATATTGTTTAGTGACTCTTGTACTGCGTATACACCTCGTTTTAAATCTATAATAACACCATAATATCAATCTATTATATCAATAAAAATATTATAATTTCAAACAATGAACATTATTTCAATCCCTTAGTATACTTTGATACTCTGCATAAACGTTATGTCAAACAAAGACGTTTTTTAAAGAAGACCATTCAGTTTTATAACACTAACAGGCGATATCCGGTGCCAGAAGTCATAGCGCGCCGACACCGACGCCGACGCCGGCACTTATGAAAACAAAATGTAATGGAAAGTGGAGTACAGCGGTGTTTGATAAAAAGTTGGAGCAAAGTGTAAACAGTAAAGTTGTTGAAGCACTTGTCATTCCACCTGGTCCCAGTGAACCAGATATAACAGGTTGAAGTGTGAAGACGGTCAGTTCGCTGCAGTGCAGTCCTGTTGGGCAACTGTCGAAGGACGTTGGCCGAAACCTCCCTCCGGATTCCCGGAGCTCCTTCGAACTGCAGTCGAGAATTATTTACAGATTATAACGATGACGAGGAGCATTATGAATTTTTTGAATTTTTATGTTCGAGAAATCATTATGTTATTTTAATATGGAGTAGTAATCATTGCCTTCATATTAAAGCAAGGAAAATTGTCACCATTCTATATTGAGGAACATTTCTGAATCTAGTCTGGAATAATGTGCCGTGGTTTCTATTAACTTCTTCCCCACACAAAAAAAAAATCTCACAAAATTTATACACTACCTCTGTAAAATATTTGTATAGATTTACAAAACAAGAAGAAACCTTAATAGTGACAAATAGATAAAACATCAGAACAAATAATATATCACAGAAATTTTCAGTTTTTGTATGCTAACACCCTTCTGACATCCTCGCACAGATTTCTTTATAAATGCTTTCAAATTTGTCACAAGATGCGAACACTCGTGAAAAAATGTGATTCGGAGATGTATTCGCGGCACAAAGAGGTTGATACGGCGATCGTAAAGGAGCGGGGACCGCCCCGCGCCCCCGCACCACCCCCGCACCACCCCCCGCCGCCCCCCGCCGCCCCCGCGCCGTACGAGCAAGGAAACCACAACGAGAGCAGGCATCGCTCTACAGACTCTACACACACTTTGTGAACGTTTCACACGTAGCTTTACGGAACCTCCCATCATCGTCCCAGCTACGGATCTATCCATTTGTAGATGTCACTTGTCAGCCGATTTTATAACATAATATCTATCCAGTATGCTGAAAAACATCTTAGGTATTTGAATAGCTGCATTATTTAGGACCAACAAAACAAGTAACAGAAATATGCTTACACATTATTTAAATAGGTTAGCTTAGAATAGTTATAGTTATGTAAGGATAAGTACTAAAGTTGATAATAAAAAAAAAATTAATGTGTGCAATTATTCACACGTGGTAGAAGTGAAACCTTCAAAATTTTTGTTTTCAAGATAATGAGACGAATGTAAAATTTCGGGAAGTTGATAAATGTAGGTTTCACTATTCCGCTCCGCTCCGCTCCGCTCCCCTGCCCCTCACTCCTCTACCCTACCCCCGTACAATGCTTCCTATCTCACTTTAGAATTTTAGAATGTGTTTATCTCTTTTTACTGGACAGTTTCGTTTCATAAAATTTCAAGTCACCCCCGTACTAAAGAAGTTTTCACTTCAAAAATCGGCTACGACTGATACTTCGATAGTCGGAGCGCACTCGGATGAAGCTTTACTCATTGTGTGATAATCGCGTCGCTTATCTAGCGTTACCCGTATAGCCCCCCCCCCCTACCCTCTCCCTCCCCGCCCTCGCCCGCCGCCGCCTGTTCACTATTCGGCTCTTGTGCTACTGTTATCAGGAAATTGTCACCACCAAGACACATCACGTCGCGTCGCTCCACTTCTACCGCTATCTATACCGACTACCGACTACCCACTACTACCGAGCGCTGCGCTCAACACCAAAACATGTTATCGTCATCTCAAAAAGATAATATCACAATATAGGAATAGATTACTATACAACAATTCCTATATTGTGATAATATCTAATAATTAAATATTTTGAACACGACCCTGACGACTTGACGCCCTGAAGCCTAGTCGGAATCCAGGCTGGGGCAGATATTTATGTGACAGATAAATATTTGTAGGTACTCAGGTCCTGGGTGTCATTGTGATGTGTTATATGTATGTGTCGTCCATGCCACCGGCGACACCTACTGCGGGGGTATGAGTGTGAGTGTGTAAGCGTTTGTCTAAAGTAACCTGGGACAATCATAAGTAGACTTCGAATTTTTACAGCGTACATTTAATATAGTGTATGTTTTTACAATGACCGCTACAACAACAATACAGACTAAAATTAAGGAAGAGTAATAAAAAAGGGAGTAGGAAAAGGGGAATTTTCGTCAATAATAATGTAAAAAATTGAACTTTTTACAAAATCTAGACACGCGGCAGCGTGTCAAGCCAAGTTCAAGCTAACAGAACTGGCGAGCAGCACCGTGTGTAACATTACATGAACCATTTGGAGCTACTTTTGACCCCTTCGTAACTAAAAAACTATTCCACATAAACCTGTCAAATATGTTTTACTACAGCTCCCATAACAACGAATAATAAAACTAAAAATATTAAATAAAAAAACATAACCCATAATGAGAGTCGGATAATTAAGTTACAAATGAGGGAGAAGATACAAGAAACATATTTGGCAGCGTAAGCATTGCACGGTGCTGCTGTAGTCAGCGCTGCAGCGCCCAGCGTAGCTAGGTTTCGTAGCATCGTGCTATGAAACTTTTCGTGTGAAAATCCAACTCGTACTTCGCTGTTATTCTTAGCAGACATAAAAAAATACGCAGATAATAATCAAAGCAACATAATTATCTACGAGTACTTGTATTTGTAGATATAAAAAAATATTGCATTTTAATGAACTCGACAATAAAATTCTAAATTTATTTCGATGGTTGGGATAAACATCCAGTCCACTTATAGGTATTTCATCGAGGTCCATAAACGTCACCCATCGAAATTTCGATCGCAAAATTTATTATCTCCAATAAATAAGTCCCTCGTCCTTCCCGTTCAACGTTTATTTAGCTTCGGTCGTTTTTTCATCGGCGTGTGTAACTGTGAGTGTAAATAAGGGCGTGTGTAAACCGAGCCCGCGCGCTCAGCACACGGGCGGCATCGCGGCAGGGGGCGCTGTGAGCGGACTGCAACGCGCAGCGGAATCGATTCAGCTATATTTCTGGTTCTCACATGTTATCCAACTGGGTTGTCTATTTGTGTCCATAGCGGGACCACATGCATTCAGTCAGTCAGTAATACTCTCAGAAAATAACGTTGATGCATTATTGAGCTAAAAGTGCTAAAACCGTAAATGATAAGACTATTTGACAGTAGAATTAAAATGCGGTGTAAGTAATCGAATAGTGGAGGTCCAACGCACATCACGGTGAAGCTATAAAGTAGGATCTCGTCCTGATGATGTATTTGTTGCTTATAATAGTTAAGTTATTTTGCTAAACAACCCAATGTAATAATTGTAACAGTCAATAATCCAAACTAGCTTATTTCCATGCTCATATAAGTTTCCACGTATTTGCATTGAGGACGTTGGCGGAATTGGAATGGTCGACACAGAGTGACAAGATGTCTGCCAGCAACGCCAGTGCAGCAGTGCCAGCCGATCAGTAATACGACTTATACGACACGGTGACGTAGCTAATCACACTGGAGCTACAAAAGTGCAGACGTGACTTCGAATGGATCTTGCTAAATACACTCGGATGACTAAGCGTCGCTAGAATTTTTATGAGGCTTGCCCTAATTCTGTACGTAATTACGCTAGAGAGTCGGAGGCGGGCCAGAGCCCTACTACGGGTAGGCTAGGACTCGTTCACTAAGGACGAATTTACTATGATCATTATATTATATTATAGTAACATTAGTTTAGGAACGTGTAAAAGCACATCTCGCAGGCACTTTAAATTGGTCCATGATATTGTATAAAGAAAAGAACTCAGCAAAATGCCGTGGGATGAACCAATACATTGGTTTTCAATAACGTCGCAAAGTAACGTGCCTACAAACGAAAGTTGCGCGATTAAAGTTCATACAATTATTGAGAAGTCAATAATCTGAAAACTTAGATATTCAGTCATAAGTGTCGCTAGTAAAGCCTACTAGAGGAAGAGTAAACCTCAGTAGAGTACTGAGTTGGGCGGCATGGCGGCGTGGGGCGGCGTGGGGCTGCGTGGGGTTGCGTGGGGTGGCGTGGGGCGGCGTGGGGCGGCGTGGGGCGGCGTGGGGCGGCGTGGGGCGGCGTGGGGCGGCGTGGAGCGGCGCCTGGCCTTTGTCCCACCAGATTATTAACTGTTCCACTACTTTGTGAGCTCGTGTTATACGGTTTAGTGTAAACTCACTCGGCGCCGCGCCACCGCGCCGGTTCAACCGGACAAAGTTGGGGAAATTGTTCTGCAACTTACACTGAGAATCCTACGGATTTCAGCGATTCACATCGCAATTGCGCTGTTGACACTACTTGGTAGGTTTAACTGCCGCCGGCTAGAGACCGCTTAGAATCGAGTTACTGAAATGTTGAAACTACAATTGGGTTTCCTGTTTTGTACCTGCTTACGTGTAGGTTTATGGGAGTGATAGAAGTTTGTTTTGACGAAGATACACCGAAAACTCGCCATTAAAATTATTTTATTTGAGATATTAATCACTAAATAAAATATAAGTAACATAATAATATTGCCATAATAATGAACGAACCTAACGACCCCGTCCGATAGCCCTCTGGTCGCACTCAGCGCTCTGGCATACAATAATGACAAATAGAATAACAATGAGCCAACATTGAAGTGTAAAGTGCCAACAATAGTCGCAAGTTTTATAGAACCGGAAGTGTTTATCACTTGGCTCCAGGCGCCGCACCGCGCCGTCATTACCTCCTTGTATTTCCTATTTGAATTTGAATTATTGCGATATTAAGTAGTCTCCAAATTTTTTGACTCTTAATATCGACCGAGTCTATATTCAAAACGACGGTGATATGAGTTAAAACGAGGAATTTTTTAAACTTAACTTTTACCAGTTACACAATTTATGTTATTATTTTTTATATGTGAACATAATCTATGAGTGAGCAAGTTTGTTGCTTGATACGTAGGCATTTTGTTGTGGTTATGTTACCTTGGTTAAAATTATGTTCATTCGTCATTTGTCATTTTGTCATTGTTCATTTTTTCATTGGTATTTAACCTTAAATCTTGGTATTTAATCTTAAATATTGAATCAAATGCTATCCCATTTCAACAATAATAATTTATTACATCCTGATCAATACGGTTTCACTAAAGGCCGTAGTACAACCGATGCAGGGGCTAGGCTTTTAAAGCATATATTTGAAGCATGGGAATCATCACAAAATGCCATAGGTGTATTTTGTGACTTATCTAAGGCATTTGATTGTGTTCAGCACGAAACATTGCTGTTTAAACTTGGCCACTATGGTATAAAAAACAAGGCCCTTAGCTTGATCGCGTCTTATTTGAGTGATAGGATACAAAAAGTTAGTATAAAAGATATTAAGTCATCGGGGTCACCGGCTGTGTTGGGTGTACCGCAGGGCTCGATCTTGGGTCCGTTTCTTTTTCTGGTATACATTAACGATTTACCACATTATGTAAAGAACCAAGCGGATATTGTACTATTTGCTGACGATACATCATTAATATTTAAGTGTGAAAGGAATAAAGTAAATTTTGACGACGTAAATAGTGCTCTTTCGCATGTGTCGCGTTGGTTCACTATCAATAATTTGCTTTTAAATGCAAAAAAAACTAAATGTATAGAGTTTGTACTACCTAATGTTAAAAAAGTTAACAAATCTCTCAGACTGAATAATGAAATATTGCATATGGAGGAATCCACGGTCTTTTTAGGGGTGACCTTAGATAGTAAACTTCAGTGGGGCCCACAAATCTCGCGACTAAACTCGGTAGGGCTGCTTATGCTGTTAGGAAAATAAGGCAGTTTACTGACGTCGAAACTGCTAGGATGGTTTATTTTGCATATTTTCACAGTATTATGTCATATGCCATCTTGCTGTGGGGCAAAGCAGCCAGTATAGAACAAATTTTCATACTACAAAAAAGAGCTATTAGGGCTATTTATAAACTTAGATCTCGTGAAACTTTGCGTGACAAGTTCAAAGAAATAGGTATACTTACAGTAGCCTCACAATATATCTATAGTAACGTGGTTTTTATACGGAATAATATAAGCGCGTATAAACAAAATTTTGATATCACTAATCGCCAAACAAGAAAAATGCACCAGTTAGTAACGCCATCTTACCGTCTTTCTAAAGTGAAGCGATCTTTTATGGGCCGTGGTGTACAGTTCTATAATAAAATCCCAAAGTTAATACGTGATTTGCCAGTGGAATTATTTAAGAAACATGTAAAATCTCAACTTTTAGGCAAAGGCTACTATACTGTAGATGAGTATATAGGAAAAAGGGTATTCTACGGTGTTGGTTATTCAATAATATTCCTTTTACTTTGCTCCATGATATTATATTTCTAGTTCTCCTAACGTTCACATCGATACTTTCAAGTACTTCAACACTACGTGATCTTATTGACAATTCCTTCCTCTAAATATGACATGTCGTTTCTTATATGCCAACCTCTGCATCGGACAAGCGTTGTAGAATAAAGAGGTCCGTCCCTGGACCTTCACTGGAGATTCGTGGCCTCACCGACACGGCTATCCTGACGTGCGCTCGTCCTCGTGCGCGCTTTAATTTATCTTGGTACATCATCATCATGCTTCTTCTATCTACTGCTCCACAAGGCATGCCACATGGTCCTCCGCTTATGATCTCATCCAGCAATACCAGTCGCCCTCATAAGAGCGTCAGTGTATCGGGCTGTTGGTGTTCGTGGTCTCCATTCTAACTCCTGGCTCCACAACTCGTTGTTTTCGTATCACGCACACGGCCATCGCTGACGACCCACACGACCTCGTGTGGATAATCAGAATCCTGTAAAAACAGTCTCAACAGTATTTTGCTCGGCTATTCTGACTACATTAACCAGATTCACATTCATTTTATTTTCGTCATTCATCACATCATTATTAATTTACAGTCAAGAATAATTCGCTCATTAAGTCTGATATTTTAAATGTGGACACTTAAAATATAGTGGAGATAACTATGGTTTGGCCATTTGGTTACCAATCTGGTTCATAAGACTCTACGGAACGTCGCAATTATGTTATTGTCGTCTGGTCCGGATTATACCCTGCAGACACCTGGTCCAGTCTCTCTAAGACTCTCCAGGTACAACGTCCCTTCAGTTCTATGCTGGCCCGGACTCATTCACATTTCTTTTCCTCTTTTTTTTTTGACACCTTTTTTTACAACTTTTTTTTTATCATAACTCTTTTTTTTTACTCCATTTTTTTTTACAATTTCATATTGTTACTAGGTACTCTTTTTTTTACCTTTCATTTCCACTTATCTCTTTTTTAAACTCTTTTTTCTCTCTTTTTTTCACATCTTTTTTTTCACATCTCTTTTTTTCACTCCTCTTTTTTTTACTCTTTTTTTTACAATAGCCATTGTTGCGAAACTCATTAAATTGATATCATCATGCAATCCTTCTTTTACTATACCATCAGACCGACCATAGTTTCTCTACGTGACTTACATCTGACTTACACAAGTCTAACGAGTCTACTGACAAGAAGTCGCTATTCACCATAACGAACTCGCATCATAAGGAACCCGATAGCAAAAACTTCGAACTGTCAACAATTGCAACAGCTTACTCTTAGTTTTCAAATTAGGTTTCATAACTTTCAACCATTTATTAAATTTAGAAAAATAAAAGAATGTCACTGTCATTGACTGAAAAACCCTCATTTAAAGACAACGTAATTTCGTTCTTTAAATACGAATGTCAGGCAAATCATGCAAATAATTTTAAGAATGATTCGTTTAAATTCAATACCAGCAACAACATTATCTACACGCTCATCAGCCCCATAATCATAGAAAACTTCACAAAATCACCTGTATGATCAAAGTATGCCTGAAGACGGTTGTGACGACACTCATTCTGCCATCACCTAATCTAGCACCGCTCACGCAGCAGACAGGTCCTGACTCCTGGGTCTCTTGGTTTCTCGTGGCTGGCGTGGTAGATCATTATTCCATGTGTCATCGATTTTCCGCAACTGAAAAATAAGTAAGGTTAATTTCACTCGTATGATATCAGGTATCACATTTGATGCTAGACTAACGGCCGGTCTCAACAATGCACCAACAGATGGAAGACTGTGGATAGGGCTGTCATCTGTCATATTTATCAATTTTTCAGAGGCAAAAATTGACAAATATGACAGATAACATACTAATGGTAGCCCTATTCACAGCCCCCCATCCGCCAGCACACTAATGAGACCGGCCGTAAGGCTACTTATCTGCGATCCGTAGTTACGTCCATTTCCATCAACATGTTCCTCGAAGAAATTTTAGTCGTCACCTCATAATTAAAAATCAACATTCGCGTTTCAGCACATCGTACTCCGAAAGGTCTACATATTGGATGGCTTCGTTTGTTTGAACTGTCACAACACCACATTTCGCATTATCCACACCGATTATATTATAAAATTCAACGATTCTCATTTTATTGCGTTTTGGATTGTTTAATTTCTCATTGCAAAATTTTCTTCAAATGTCATCCGAACTAGTGTCATTCCTCATTTATTTTCCACATTTGTGGGCAAGTCCTTTCCTGAGGTCCTTTCCAACACTTCTGATATAGGAAAAAGGGTATTCTACGGTGTTGGTTATTCAATAATATTCCTTTTACTTTGCTCCATGATATTATATTTCTAGTTCTCCTAACGTTCACATCGATACTTTCAAGTACTTCAACACTACGTGATCTTATTGACAATTCCTTCCTCTAAATATGACATGTCGTTTCTTATATGCCAACCTCTGCATCGGACAAGCGTTGTAGAATAAAGAGGTCCGTCCCTGGACCTTCACTGGAGATTCGTGGCCTCACCGACAAGTACATAAATGACAAAGACGCATGGAAATGACCAGATCTGCAACCAGTTCCGTACAGGCTAGTGATACTTCTTTGTGTAGCGCTTCGCTGTAGCGCGTCGGGTATGTTTGCAGCGGCGCGGGTTGACGATTTTTTCGCCGTGAGACGGAAAAAGGCCGCCTCCATACTCCGTAGGTTGCAGGAGAGCTCCAACAGTATCCTGAAGATGGTGGCATCTCGCCTGGATTGTCCCTTGCAACACTTCATGACTAAGGTTGCGACTGGATTTAATTGAAATTTCGGTGTAATTATTATTGTTATTATTATTATTACTATTAATTTATTATTATTTTGCCAATTAATTTGTTTCATAATGATGATAAATGTGTGATTATTGTATTGATTTTACGTCTACTAATACTAGCTTTTAAGACAAGCCTACTAACAAAATATGGATTTTAAATCTGAAATAAATGATTATTATTATTATTATTATTATTATTTGTAAGAAATATACCAATGTATTTTATTTTTAAAAGATGTGCTGAGGAGTTTCTTTCGGCTTTTCTTCTCCTCCATGACAAAGCACCTTTCCGAAAAGCTGGTAAATTAAAAAAATGACGTGCATAAGTGTGTCAATGATACCTACATGAATAAATGATTTTGAATTGAATTTTGAATTTTAAACATTAAAAAAATTGATTGTCTGTAAAGTCGGATTACGGACGGTAGTTTAACATGACAACGTCCTGACAAAACATTGATGAAATGATTGCATACTTTTATAGATAAAATTGAGCGCTTCAGCCGATCGTAGCCGATCATGCCTCTCTACCGCTTGTTCCGCGCTCTCGCTCATGTGAGTGCATCGCAGTGAGTCATGTTTTTTCGTGCGTGCACCGGGCGTTCATCGTTTTAATAGACGTTATCACGTCAAAACAGCGAATAAATACAGTACGCCAATATACAATAAAGTTTAACAAAGTAATATTTCAGTGGCTTTCGATGCACAGTTAAATCCCACGTCAAGAGTTTTAATGGGAAGGGTTTCTAATGACAAATGGTTTTGCTACGCTCCGAGACTCCCTATTTTAGTTATGAATGAAGTTTAAACTTTAATTTATTATGTTTACTCACAGACTTGGTTTCCGTTCAAAGTTCAAATTCAGTGATCGTCACAAATACGAACTTGTAGGAAATGAAGTGATGAAAGTGCAATTCACCGATGTTTTCCGATTTGAGAACATAATATTAAATTTTATATTAAATTTTCCATTTCTGTGATTTCAGTTTTCCGTAATCTTTATCGAACAGCGCTGACCTCCTCGGCAAGGTGAACACTGTAGTTTACTACCGGAAAGATCCCCATATCTCACATAATAATATACTCAAAGCATTTTTGTTTCTATTTTTTTTGTGAATTGTAATCTCTTTTGTTAAAGAGACTGATTTGTGAAAGAGACTATTACTGTTGTAATATTTCAATATTAAAAATTTTAAAAAATTAAAAAGATTTCTTTTTCTACTTGTATAACAACAGGTAGTTAAAGCTTCCATTACAGTAGTTATTTCTATTACAATAATTAAGAGGAGTAATGTTAAACAAAGCGCTTGTTGTTTGTTGCAGCTTTCAACAGTAGATAGTGTATTAACGCAAGCTGAGCGCTCGCTCTGGTGTCGCTAATGGAGAGCGCTCATGGTCACGGAGTCGCAGTGTCGTGGTGTCGCGGTGTCACAGTGTCGCAGTGTCGCAGTGTCGCAGTGTCGCAGTGTCGCAGTGTCGCAGTGTCGCAGTGTCGCAGTGTCGCAGTGTCGCAGTGTCGCAGTGTCGCAGTGTCGCAGTGTCGCAGTGTCGCAGTGTCGCAGTGTCGCAGTGTCGCAGTGTCGCAGTGTCGCAGTGTCGCAGTGTCGCAGTGTCGCAGTGTCGCAGTGTCGCAGTGTCGCGGTGTCACGGTGTCGCGGTGTCACGGTGTCGCAGCGGTGGCAGCAGTAAGCACCACTCCCGCAGATGGGATCAGTTCGTGCCGCGCGCCGATAACCGCGCGGGCCGGTCGATGAACGTCTACATTGCTTCAATCCAGACACATTGCGATGTTAATGTTGTTGCAGATACTGTCTGTATATTCGCACACCTGACCTTTAGCTTTCACGATTATTTTAGTAAAGTCAAAAATTAAAATAATAGCCAAGTATAATATAAGCTATTTTTATATTATTAACAACTTATGTACGGATTGCCTTGGCTCGTTTCGGACCAATCCAAGGTCTGATCGATGTTTATTATTGTTTTAAACACAAGTTGCTGAATACTGAAGCCAGTACACAAAGACAATGAATCATGACCAATTTTTTGTAATACACGGTCTATCACAAAGACTAATTAACAGGCTCCGCGTCTCGAACGACTGTAGACTGTGGACTGTAGACTGTGGACTGTGGACTGTAGACTGTGGACTGTAGACTGTGGACTGTAGACTGTGGACTGTAGACTGTAGACTGTGGACTGTAGGTACCTACAGTGTAGTCGTCTCTCGTCGTCGGGGCAAATGGAATGTGTCAGCGACTCCGTCCCCGTTCACTTGTAATTACCAACACCGTTCATTACTACACAATCTCTAGACTGTTTCAACAATGGAAGGGTTGAATTGAAGCCTCCTTTGATGATACATTTGAGACTTTATGTAATATCAGACATCGGCTTTACAATTAAGAAAAGATTTAAAAAAATACTCTCGCATATCCGGCTTACCATATAAACGCCTGATATCTGATACTATGTTCCAGTGATAATTTCAAATTCAAACTATAACAAGCGCGTCCCGTCGACTTGTATCATTACGCGCCCGGGCGCGGGCCGGTGGGCCGGGCGCCCGGGCCGGCCGAATGACTTCACTTCCGCAACATAATAGAGTTTCAGAATAAATATATTTTCCTCCGAAATGCAGAAAACGCAATTAACTTTTGATCAAATTCATTGTTGTATTATGATTAAGACCAGAACAATATACTCGTATTATAATCAAGTGATGTAGTTGATCCATGTTGCTATAGTACACTATAGTAATTATTATGTTCCCTTGTTGACCCGATGAAATCGTCGATAAATGGGCCGACAACGAGACCCAATGCAGTTTGTACGCTGACGTGTTTTCGATAACGGGTCGTCGGCAACAATTAAATTGATGCTGACTTTCGCAAACTGCATCACATCACTACTCATTATAGTCAGTCCCTCGCCATGTCTGTTATGTCGGCAACATCTCAAAAACTACTCAAAGGATTTTCATACAGTTTTCAAATACTCAAAGTAGTATTAACCGTGCTTAACAGTTTCATTTTAATACTACATTGCGATGGAAAAATGTACCTATGCATTATACATGTTCTGTCGATGCTAAGTCGGGATGGATGGCTAGTTGGAAATATATGAAATCCAACATTTCACTGGCCTGCACAAAGTGCACAATGCACATGCATATTAACACGTCGTGTTATATTACTGTTTAAACACAGTATACAACAAAGTGAAATACACACGATATACGTATATGTATGCGCAAAAGTACTCACATCCAAACAAGTGAGCAGATAACATACCAGCTAACAACAACATATAACGTTCCTCAGCAGTCTGACAGTACAGAGTCTGCTCGAGCACGAGTGGTCAGTGGTTCAAATTACTGCGAAGATTAATTAGAAAAGAGTTCCACCCAATTACAACTAATAGACAATGAAAGCATTAAACAAGAGAAGTACCCGCACAAGACACTGGAGATAAACAGCAGAAGGCAGCCAGCTGCAGCGCGCGGCAACAAACAGTCATTGTGTGCAGCTACTCGCAGAGTGCCTGTAAATCATGTGGAACAAACTTACCCGATGAACAATAGGTGCCTTGGAAAACATATTTTCTCGTGCCGTTCATAAGCACATTAAGTTAGGTATGAAGTTTTCTGATTTTGTTCATCCCTCAATAACAAGTAAAACAAAGTATCCACACGGCACAAGTTTATAAGTTGATACTTATTTCTTGGGATCGGTGATATCGAGTATCGACCACGGATAATCAAATGATCTGAATAATAATGATGAAGCGGATAATCAAAGCGCTCACACCGGCGGCTTGTGTCGACCCTAAGTGATCGGCCGAGTTACGGAACAGCGGACGCGGTCGGTAGTTGGATTGACCGCTACTACCGCTAGTAGAAAAAAAATCTTCAGTGTTTCCGTTTCCGACTGAAAGTTGTAGCGTTACACAGTTACACAGAATCGCTAGTACTTTTTGTAAGCCTGACTCCTTAGAATAATAATAAACCCTGACTCTTATGAATTGATACTGCTAAAGGCCGATTTCAAAATTCCTTTTACACTTACTTATACGAAATCGATTTCAAAGATTTGTTCCAAGATCATGATGTTTTTGTTCAATTTCCTTTGCTGGAAAAGTTGTCAGCTATAGTCTGTCGGCGAAGTTAACAAATTATGAAAGTTTGACTTCCGATAGGACAAGGAACGCCACTTAGAGAGACAGGAGACGAGATGAGACACACAGGACACGGGGCACGGGGCACGGGGCACGGGGCACGGGGCATGAGCCAAGACTTGTGACATCTTTTGAGTTTGCGTGTCATCGTCGCTACGCGTTATAAGTTCCATTCGCTTTGTTTTTGTTAGTAGTAGCTGCTTCAACTATGAGTATCATTAGGGCAACAGGAGACTTGGAAAGTACACTTACACACGGCTCACAAATGATTATCTTCATTAATTGGATTATTGTTCCAGGTCTCGATTTTCTTAAGATATAAAGTTGTCACCTCAAGCTATAATGCTTAACGAGTGCAATCGAGATCGGTTGACGATTCCAAGTAAATTACTAGAGGCGAGATAATCAGAGCCATTAGTCGGCCGCCCGCGGGCGCCTGGCGCGGGGCGCTGCGGGGCGCTGCGGAGCGCTGCGGCGACGGGATATCGGTTCAGATAAGAACGGGTCCATTACTGCTTCCGTTCGCGAGACGCAGGGGACCGCATCCATTAACACACCAATAAATATGCAAACTGCATCCTTGCTTCATTAACCGCGGGATGGAATGAGATAGTGAGTTTCTCGCTGAACTTAATACAAGTTCAGATATTATAGTTGGAGTTTATGGGCATTTTCGCCAAAAAGTGTACATTTCTTAAATTGTTAATTTTTTATTTTTTGTTGAAATTTTTACGATTTTTTGAATTACACTGTATTGTTATGTTATTTTCTTGCCAGAAAATATAATAAGGTGATAAAATACTTACTGAAATTAAAATTACAGGACATTTTCTGCAAGGCGGGACAATAAATTGTTCCATTCGGTGACCAATACAAATGACAATATAAAGATATTTAAACACAGTTTTGGTAAAATTAGTCTTTATTTAGGTTCACTAGGGATACAGGAATATATTAATTTTAAAAAAACAGTAAAATCAACCTTAAACGTAGTGTTAGCGTGTCATTTACCTACGTCAGTTACTATTTGGTCATTTTACTTTATATTTTTGTCTTTTAAAAGCAAAAAAACCAAACAGTCTAAATCTTGGTATTTTTAAAGAGAAAACAAAACTATTCCCTAATTTTATAAAATAAAATAAATAACTTTTCTTGGAAAACTAATTAACAATAGGATATTTTATTTTTCCTTTTTTTGGGGACAGTCACGGAAAAGAAAGTTCGAAGTAATGGAATGGAAAGTAAGGTATCAGACACACACACTGTTAACACAAGTCCCCAAATAGGCGGCAGAAGTCTTTTAACCACTAGACTATCACAAAATTAACTTTACTATAAAACTATAGTGTACTTACTTAATAAATAAGTATATTTCATTCATATTCATGGTCACCTTGAAGAAAACATGATTTTTCGTTTTTCACGTTTATTTGGCAAAGTACTGATTTTACAGAAAAATGTTTTTCTACAAAAGTTGAAGCCCATTAAAAGACTGATATTTTATGTACATTATATTTTTCTGGTAGTGTTTTGGCCAGTGGTTTGGGAGAAAAATGCAAAACTCGTTCCGCATAATTTCTGAAAATTACTCAGCGTGTTGAAATACGCAGGTATTCCATACCAAAATTTAGATCAATCGGAGGTATGGGCTAAAAATAAGTTTATCCATATTAATACCTATTGATAAGATTATACTTATGTGCAGTTTTATAACAAAGCGGGCCGGCTTCTGTCGCCTTTTGTGACACCCTAGTATGCCAGCATGGGATTGGGATCCATATTTTTCACCCCAATTTAAGCGTCGTAAAAGCCACCCCAATACAGTTGAATATACTCAAAAACAAAAGAAGACTAAAACAGAAATAAAGCTATATTTAGGAATAGTTTCCAAAAACGTTTGCCGCAATAAATTATAGCGAATTATTATTATTATTAATTTTCATTACTTTATTCTACATAATATACAATTTCTTATCATTTTTGACATTTTCTATTGATAAGTCAATTGATGTTAATACTTTATAATTTAATTGCATAATTGTCATACTTTGCTAATCTTTTAAAATTTAACATTCTTTCGTTATTGTTTCATGATGTATAATTATTTTATTATGGACCTAAACTATTATTATATGCCCGTATGTGGCAGGGATATAGCTGATAATTTTTACCTATATTAAAACATACTTACCTACCTGTGTACCTATATTCCACAATAAATTGATTTGATTTGATTTGAAAACAGTTCATATAATAATCTGACAGCAATTAGAAAAAACCATATTAAAACATAATAAAAAATATTTGAAGTCAACCAAATTACCACAGCGTAACATCAACTTTATCTATTCCATTCCGCTACTTTTGCCTTCCACATAATACGTTACCACTAGCATAGTTTCGGAACCGAAGTAACGGATTCCCAAATAGAATATTGAAATTGAAATTTTGATTAAATCTAATTATATATACTAGGAAAATGTTAACATATAGGTTTCTTTAAAACATTAGCTTTTCGATAAAATCATTTCCATAAAAATATATTTACATTTACCTTGAGAAATCAGCAATTTCGGAAGGGAACTTCAAAATTGCTACGAAGTCGACTCAACTTTATTTACTTAATCCCTGGAAAACTACTGAAAAAACACTGACATAACCGTGCACAGATTGTCATGCGATTATCCAAAAATGATTTGCCATGCGTAATATTTATCAGTTCTCATGGTAGAATTTACAAAAAATACAAAACCGCGGTAACGGATGGTGGAATTCCACCCGAACCATTTTTTGAAAAAATTTTTAAACTCTTATTTCTGCTAATTATCTGTCAAAAACTGAATAAAAAATGATTTTTTTATATTGTCGATATTCAGTTAATGTTATATAGCCCCAAATTTGAATGCTATCGAACATACAAAACATGTTTTATCGCATGTTTTGTAGTCGAAATCTGCAGGGGACATCGTAAAAACGATGGTCTTATTTTATTAAATTATTAATAAAAATTATATAAAGCAATAATTGCAACTTTTGTTGGTGTTCCCGTAAAGATTATTAAACAGAGAAACAGAAAAAAATTACGATTTTATCTTTTGGGCATTATAATTAAGAAAATTCGAAGTATGAAGTCAGGGGACACGGTAAAAACGAAATGTACACTTTTTGGCGAAAATGCCCTTATAGGTATGCAAATAAATTATTAATTTTCAACAAAATAATTCTGTGCCTCCTGTGAGTAAGTGATACGAGTGAAAAATCGACACTTTACAGGAGGACGAAAACAAGTTCAAAAAAATTCTAGTTCATAAACTAAGTGAGCTAGGTGTAACATGAGTACTTCTTTTGTAGATAAAATCATTTACTGTCACCGTACATTAAATTTTTTGTAGTAAATATAATATTAAAGTAATTCATCAAAAACCTGGGAGTTGTAGCTTTTTATTTCAAATGTGTACTAATATTACGTAATAAGTGATACAAGTAGAGTTAAATTATGTTGCATCTTTAAATTGTCTTTGTGTTAACTAGGGTTAATTAGGGTATTCTATATAGATTCATATAGAAATGTGAAAATTTATATAATCGCAGTTATAGCACGAAGCACAAAAAACTATCTGTAGAGCAATTATTTATAGGGTTACCCGTTGTCCCGTTCCGTGCGAGCGAGAGCGCGGAACAATTGATAGAGAGGCACAATCGGCTACGATCGGCGTATCGTAGCCGATGCCGTAGGCAAGCCGTAGGCGATCGTAGTTGAGTGGAGTGGAGCGGGGCGGGGTGGGGCGGAGCGGGGCGGGGCGGGGCGGAGCGGAGCTTTGTCATGACGTTGTCACGTTAAAGTACCGTCCGTAAACCGACTTTACAGACAACCATTTTTTTTACCAAAAACTGTGCAGTTATATCAGTTTGCACAAAATTATCTCCAAAACTATAGCAGACAGAAGAACGTGAGTTAGACCAAAAAAATTTTTCTTATAAATTTCTATGTTAAAGTCACAAAAAGGGTACAACTTGACTTAGATCACTTATCACAGGAGGCATAGAATTATATTTAATCATTTCTAAAATTTATCGATTGCCGTGAATTAAAAGTAAATTATACAGTGGCCATCTGGTCATCGTATCGTTATTGCCAATAAGCTTTTACGAAGTTAGCCGTTTCGAAGGCGCAAACTTTATTTGATTGCTCCATTAGAGCGTTGATCATAGTGTGGTAGCGGGGGCGGCGGGGCGGCAGTGCGCCCGGGCGGCCGCGGCAGTGCGAAGAGAATAACCCGAATGGTGAAAGAACTTCGTCCACGCTCCGAGCGCGGCACGGGCAGGGTGTCCAGGGTGACTCTACACATGTTACAATAGATACGTATTGGGCTTCCGAAAAAAACGAAATTGTTGAATACTACTCGTTGAGATGAAGGGCAGTGGCTGATGTTCATCGTAATTTTTGTGTAAACTGTGAACTCCATTTTAATTATTATTTCAAGGGAAATCCACGTTTCTCAAAGATAATATTCGTTGTGTAATTGATGCTCATACCGTTGTAGCAGGTCCAAATGCAAGCAAGTATCGAGACACTCATAATGATTAGAGTCCGACCGAAACTGGTTTTTCAGCCGAAACCGAAACCGAAACCGAACCTTCGGCCTTAGGTCCAGTTTCGGCCGAAACCGAAACCGAAACTTAGGGTGAGGCCAAACGAGCGTATTTTTGGTGCTGTGAGTCATGTGAAATGAGCTGCTTTCATACAAAAGATCTAATTCAATTCTTTGAAATTTGTATTTTACGCGATTTTACGATTTACGCTATTTTTAACCGACTTCAAAAAAGGAGGAGGTTCTCAATTCGACTGTATTTTTTTTTTTATGTTTGTTACCTCAGAACTTTGGACTGGGCGAACCGATTTTTATGATTCTTTTTTTAATCGAAAGCTGGTGTCTGTCATGTGATCCCACATAAATTTTATTGAGATCTGACAATGGCATCCATGAGAAAACCACATAAGTCGTAAATTTGTGTTAAGATGTGCGCGACAAATTGACGAATAACTCAATATAACGCCAACCGATTTCGATGATTCTTTTTTTAATCGAAAGCAGGCGCTTGTCATGTGGTCTCACATAAATTTGAACGAGATCTGACAACTATGTAGTTTTTGAGACTTTGAAGTCGGTTATTTTTTGTTAGTAATATTTAGATTATACGCGACGCACAGCTCAAAAAATACACTCGTATGGCTACACCATTAGGGTATTTTTTGAGCTGCTCATTTGTGGACTCAACAGAAAAAAGTAGGTTAAAGGAGCCGAATTTTTTAAATTTTACAAAGGTCATTTTTTGACATTAGGTAGGTCAACCCTCAAGCTATCCGTCCCCTAACGTTGACCCACCACTTACGGGACACTCTGTATAGGTACTGAAATCTTGCGTGTTTTTTTTCACATTTTTATTTGTACATTTTTATGTGTATTAACTGCCTTCAGTTCGGTAAACCTATCTTAACGTAAACGACAAAATTCGAAAAAATGTGGGTACCTATGGATGAACGCTGTTTTTAACCCCTGACGAAAAAAGAGGGGTGTTATAAGTTTGACGTGTCTGTGTATCTTTATGTCTGTCTGTGGCATCGTAGCTCCCAAACGGAGGAACTGATTTTGATCTAGTTATTTTTTGCATGAAGGTGACTTAATCGAGTGGTGTACTTAGCTATGTTTAGTGTATATCCAACTGTCGAGCGTTTTTTAAATTTTAATTTAAGATCATTTAAATCTTAGCCCCATTTTACTAAAATACGTCAGTGAAAACCGCATGCAAATCGATTAAGCCGATTTTGAAATTACCCTGAACAAACGCACATACATACAAACAGATGAAAATTCTAAAAATAATTGCTATGGTCTCTTTTGCGTTGACTTTTGTATACATACATATCGATCAGTTACCGTTTCATTGTAATGGATGATTTGGGATTTAGACTTCGAAAATACTACTAGTGAATGCCCTCGCTTTGCTTCCGTAAACCTTTCGGTAAGCCCTCACTCAATAAATGTAAGTATGGGCGAAATTGACATAACGTAATTTATTTATTTGTAAACCGTTTGAAATAAACCAAACACTAAATGTTAACCAAAGCTCACTACAATACGTATGTATTGTAAGTTATAAGGGAGTGAAAACCGCAGGTAAATCTGTTATGTCGTTCCTGAGAGTAGCCAGAACAAACGCACAGACAAATAGACGAAAACTACTTTTTATATGATCTATTACGTCTAATTAATAACCCTAGTAAAAGTTTTAATTGAATATCTTCCAGTTTTCATTACCATGCTTGGATATGAGTTCCGTATCATTATCTATACAGCATTAGACACTATATTATATCCTTTTTTCTACCAGTTGCCGTTATTAATATCGAGCAAAAAACGGCTAAAATCAAGCGCCAAAGCACCCTGTCAGACGCTCTTCAGATTAATGAACAAAGGAGAACCCCGGTTTCCGGCCACGAATTATATGTAATCTGTGCTAGCACATAAGACTGGACAAGAGTAAACTATATACATAAAAATTCGTCTTATTTACTAAATAAACATATTTAAATCTTAGCCTCATTTGCAATCGCCAAATGAACAAAATAAAGAAAGAAGTTCTCATTGTATTTACCTCATTCCAAACGATTTTATAATCGATTGATTAAGGAACATATGTATTAAATTAACTATTTATTAATTATAAAAACAATATTTATTCCTTTCTGATATGTTTTCATGTTCTATATAAAGCTAAACTATTTAATATATAATAATTACCATTAAATCCTTTAACGACATCGTTACGCTTATTATAAGACATTTTGAGTATAACTTATCTGTGTAAAAAAAGTAAAAGAATATTATGACATTTATGACAATTTAATTTTTGCACAGAGTACTTAATCAGTATGTTCTATTGCATTCGCTTTTCGTTTCGTGCGTTGGTGAATGTGTTTTTGATACAATTTCTAGATTTGCTTTTCTTACTACCACTGCCTGAATATTGGAAATAGGAGTATAGCGCCTCCTGCACAATTTCTTGACGAAATATTGATATATTTTGATGATAATGAATAAAATATCTTTAAAAATTAAAATGCCTTTATTACACAACCTTTTTGACATTTTTTTGGGTAAAACCCATTAAAGTGGGTAGGTAGTAGGTAGTATTATACCCACCTACTCAGTTTTAACCATTATGGTTTAAGTAGTAATTTATTTATTTATGATCTTCATTATATTCCTGACATTGTCTATATACTCGTAGGTGTTTGAGGTAGTAAGTGCCTAGTAAAACGCATATTCAGTAGATAGGTACTCACCAACCGGTGACCAACCGACCTTACGTTACCCATAATAAACGAGAACTTTTTCAAAAACATATTTTTTTCATCAGCACTGTGACACGAGTGTGACATAATCATAACCCATATTTAAGGTGATTCATTAGGATTTCATTAGTTGGCCATTGCTAGCAGACGTGAAAATTGGAGAAATTAAATCTTTTACAATGATCTAATTGACCACCAATTTTCATTCTTGTCTATTCTGGGCCGGTGTCTCTATAGAAGATGGGGTTCTCCTTTAATAAACATGTTAAATCAATGACTTCACTTGAAAAGTCAGCGCCCACGGGTTAGCCACGAACTTAACCGAACGACGCACGAAAATTCACGAACACAGAGTTTCGGTTTGGCCGAAAGTTTCGGCCAAATTTTTCCGAAACCGAAACCGAAACTTGATTTTTTGGCCGAAACTGGCCGAAACCGAAACCGAAACCGAACCTTCGGTCGGTCTCTAATAATGATAGGCGTAGTGCGTGTGTAAGGGGGCGCCCGGGCGGGTGGAGCGCAGGGGCGCGCAGGGGCGGAGGAGCAACCAAAGCCCGGCTTCATGTCCGTGGAACGTGCCCAACATTTTTACACCCACAGAATACACTTAATATTTGTACGTGTTTGCCCTCAATGTTTATTTAGATACCAGCGACCGCGCTTTGCTTCGCTTGTGGTTCTATTCCAGAATACAAACTGCCCCTGACTTCATCCTTATGTCCAATTTCAGTTAAAATTAAGCCTCTGGTAACATTTTATTGGGTATTATTTATTTTGATTATGCGGTAGGTTTTATTACCATAACAGCAGCTACCGAATTACCTACTTGTTGTCGAAAAAGAGCCTGTGTAGCATAATAACAGCAGCCGTTTGGCACAAAAAATTTAAACAGTCTGCAATGCATGCTCGCAGTCTATCTTCCATGAGATAACTGAGGATGGAAGAGAAGTGAGCGCAGTGGTTCAGATCATTGAAGTATAATGTCATAGAATAGACATCTCGAACATAATGTGTGTCCCCGCCGGGAGGTTCTATTTTCAAAATTGGGTCCCCGTTCTCCTTTCAAAATCGAATAGAGCAAGATCCCAGGGCCACCAGACGTCACGTATTTTCTGACGGACGAAATGTGGACGATTGAGTAGGGTTAGTATGTACTATGAGCGCATGCCTACCTGCTAGCTTGGTCAAACGGCCAATTTCCAGGTATCAGGTGATCAAGGTACATAAAAACCTTATAAACTTCACGTAAATTCTCATGGCTGATTTTCACGTATGTTCTAGATAATATAGTTAAAAATAAGTCGTCAATGCTCCCAGACACTTTCCGTCGGCCATATTGCTTGCCAGACGCTTTAAAGCTCTCAAAATAATAAGGTATCAACACTAATCGACTCCTGTAGAATTCGAAGAGCAATCAAATTGCGCCGTGTAAAAGTGTCTGTTTTGGTGTAGGCGCACTTAACTAATTATTTTGGGAGATTTAAAGCGTCTACAAAGCAATATGGCCAACGGAAAGTATCTGGGAGCATTGACGACTTACTTTTAACTATATTATCTAGAACATCGTGAAAATCAGCCATGAGAATTCACGTGAAGTTTATAATGTTTTTATGTACCTTGATCACCTGATACCTGGAAATTGGCCGTTTGATCAAGTTAGCAGGTAGGCATACGACCGTAGTATACACTAACACTACTCAATCGTCCACATTTCGTCCGTCAGAAAATACGTGACGTCTGGTGGCCCTGGGATCTTGGACCAGAACGAATCCATTGGCAATTGAAGCCGCGCGGCGCCAATTCATTGGAACATACATTGTGTTCGCAGTGTCCATTCTATACGCTAGTAGTAATGAAAATGAAAATGAAAATGAAAATGAAAATTATTTATTTCATAAACTTTGTTTACATAAAGTCATATACACTAGCTCCCACACTAGGATTCCCTGTGTCGTGGGAGACTAGGATTTACCCACTCGTTATAAAATTACAGAAGTTGAAGAACATGATACCAAAAAAATATGTAATTTTAATCTTATCAAATCAAATAGGGATGTTGACTAATTTTAGGGTTCAATTTGATTTTATACATAGAACCTTAAGTTTCACGAAAAATATATTTCAATGTAATAATGTAGTAAGTAATACTTCAATGGTTCAGATACAGTTTTTACTTTCTTTTTTTAACCGACTTCAAAAAAAGGAGGAGGTTCTCAATTCGACTATATATTTTTTTTTTTGTTATGTTTGTTACCTCAGAACTTTGGACTGGGCGAACCGATTTTGATGATTCTTTTTTTAATCGAAAGCTGATGTCTGTCATGTGGTCCCACATAAATTTTATTGAGATCTGACAATGGCATCCATGAGAAAACTACATAAGTCGTAAATTTGTGTTAAGATGTGCGCGACAAATTGACGAATAACTCAATATCACGTCAACCGATTTCAATGATTTTTTTTTAATAGAAAGCTGGTGCTTGTCATGTGGTCCCACATAAATTTGAACGAGATCTGACAAGTGGTTTTTGAGAATTTGAAGTCGGTTATTTTTTGTTAGTAAAATTTAGATTAGTTAAATATCGAAACAATAGCTCTTGAAATATTATTATGTATGTGCTAACGTGCTAACGGAATTCGGGTGGATCAATGACTTAATTATAAAGTCTATAAAACTTAATGAGTTACACCGACGAAATAATGTTGCACTCTGTACGGTCTCTTAACTCATGTGTCAGTGAACGGTGCATGTAGCGCCGCGCGCGCCGCGCCACCTCGTGGCGGTGGTTGCTAGTTGCTAGTTGCTACACACCGAACACCGAACACTCCAACCACAAAAGTTTTTAAGCACCGCTCATAATGCAGCCATAGAAACGCACTTTAGACCTCTCCGCGAACATTTTATTACGTTTTATGACACAGTTTCCTAAAAGATTTTTTGTTTTGACAGCTTTTATTATTGTTCCTCGACACTGGGAGCTCTTTTCAACTACAAATAATTGTACCGCGAGCCGCGACTCATCGCGACCATTAATTTGTGCCACAGCCGTTATTTAACTTATGCTATCTTTAGTTGATGCCATTGGTGTTGCTGATGTTCATAGGCGATGATATCCACACACTACCCGGGGGATCGTCTGCTCGTTATTGGTTTCATATTGGTTTCATGTCATTAACAGCCCACTGCAGTACAAGCAGCTGCTCTCCATATAGCTGAGGTCACTCATGTGCAACACCTACCAGGCTGGCAGGAGGGGGGATACTTGACTCTAACTAAAATTAGCAGTTTAAAGCCGAATATTTTGCAAACGGATTGCTAAAACGAAAAATGGTCTTTCCAGATATTTTTGAAAGACGTTTCCAACGATACCCCATACTATTATGGGAATGATGAGAAAAAAAATCCACTTTACGTGTAGCAGGTATGTACCTTGAATTTTTGTTTGATAAAATTTTTATTCTACGACTTTACGAAAAGGGTTTCGTTTTGATTACGGAACCTAAAAATTCCATTTAGTAATTTTATACACTTTGCATAAATCATTAATGTGTTATATTTGTTATAAAACTTAAGATTATAATTTATCTACAATTTTTTTCAGAGTGTCGCCTTGTATTTATAGCACATATATATGTATTGTAAATACAAGGCGATACAGCGATCGAACAAGATGTATAGCTGGGCGAGCAGGCGACCTGCGACGCGTCCCGTCGTGCGTTAATCTTCATGTTTTATGACACGTCACTTAGACAATTCTACAGCGAAAGTTGGAACATTATGTTGAACAATCCATTAGCGGTCTACTGCAGATCACTGGTCTCTCTTAGTATTTGGAGAGGCCTGGACAATACGAGGATGGATAGAAAATGTTCGCGGCCTAGTTTAGAAACATCCTACTGGTGGTTAATTTACGATCGTCTAATATGAGATCACGCACTTCGGTCATGTTTTCTTTAGTCATAGACGTGGTTGGCTGGCGGGACATTTGGCCAATCCAAATGTCGGTACATGTTCCGTCAGAAGATCCTCGACAAGGCTTAATACGAAGGCCGTTGGCATTACTTGTCAACCGAATTACGGAAGCGCTCGTAAAATTGTGCTACTAACCGCACTACTTACTCCATAGGGCACCTGTTCAATTGGTGTATTCACAATATCTACTGTACGCGAGCAGACACGCACGCAGGCACGGGCCGGCATTCTCAACTAGAATGTTTTGTCTGAGGCAGAGTGCTTAGTTTTCACTGGTTTTAGTCTAGTTACAGTGGCCTCTAAGTCATTTATGCCAAAATATTAGAAGTCAAAGTCCTCATTGTCCACAAGCTCCTCGCATAATGTCTAGAACTCTCCTTTTTCCGTTTTGGATGCAAAGTAAACTTTATCTTTCTTTTTTGTTCTTCTACATGGCCCAATTCTTCCTGTTCTAGTAAAATTGCCATTATGGCTAGATTCTCTACTTCTTCGTTACATGCTCGACATGCTACGTGCTGGTAGATTGAAGCTTAATTCGCCACGTATCCAAGAAAAGGTTAAAAAGTGTTCAAATAAAATGAGTAAATTATATCTTATTTAACTATGCATGAAATCCTGTCGATCGAAGTATTGTCGAGAAAGCCGATAAATCTATAAAGTGGTACTCGAAGCGCTCGGCCTAACGCCTGGCAACTCGGCAACTCGGCAACTCGGTACCTCCCACACCGCTGCATGCACCGCTGCACCGGTGTTGGCAAAACTTCGCATGCAACTTTTAACAAGCGAACTCCTTCACTAACATAACTACGTGAGCGTAGCATTCTTTACTGAAGTGTGAGTTCACTTACCTCCTATTACAGAACCGATTGACGCTCTCACGTAATACTGAGTCATTTTGTGAGACAGTATTACGTGAAGTTAGGGAAGTAATCTCTCTGCTTCTGTTGAGCTGGAATTTTCATGAACTACCGGGAGCATGTGAGATATTTCGGTCGCAACGGCATTCCTGAACCAAGTAAAAATTTCAATTTCGCTTGAATTTTATCTGCTCGGTTACTTTCTTCTAGATTAGACTACTAATCTACTATTATCTTCCATGTTTATTAAAGTACTAGCTGACTCGGCAAACGTTATTCTGCAAAAAATCTGGATAGGGACATCCGAATCACGTAGTGGTATGAAATATACTTTACGACTATTCTCATATCTACCAAATAATATGTATGCCCAAAACAATTGATAACAATCGCCCGCGCCATTTTTAAAGAGTGCGACGACAAACACCGTGACATGAGACTTTTATATATTAGAAGATATCTGAAATATTCCTCTCAAGCAATTACTCGTCAAGTACAACAATAGCGAGGCAATAAACACGAGATTAAGAGAACAATACAATAGGTCCCTTTCATTTGAACGATGAGCAAGAGTCATTACTTAGGAGATACTCGGTGCAAGGTGGCCGTAAATCAGTTAAGGAGCAGCTCACGGAGGAGCCCCGGGTGATAAATGAAGCCGAGCTCACATTACCAAATTAGTTCCGTCCCTCACTAAATAATTTCGGAGTTTCAAACGTAAAAAATGTTCCAGCCGCTCCAGGTGCGCTTGCATCATTATGCTCTTCTCATTACAGACACATTGATAACACGTGCAATGATCATCATATTACCGTATCATATTATCACCAATAAGACCGGTGTATTTCACAGTATGGATGTAGTTGGTGGCAAAATATTGAATTAAATTGCTACCCATATTATTCCGATGAATTAATGGGATAGCTAATGGAGCAATTTAATTGACAACACGTCTGTATAAACTTTTAAGCACAGTATGGACAGTTCAACCAGAATCTGGCCAATGGTCCAACATGGCGTTTGGTACGCTTAGTGCTTATTGCACAATGTTGCCAGCATAGCAGTTGGGGCAACCGTATTTATCGTAGCATATGCAAAATTGTTTCGCAATCATAAAGTTTTGACTTTAACGATAAATAAAGTACACGGTAAATCTGGTTTAACAGTGAGCATAAAACCGTATTGCGGACCCAGTAACACGGCGGGTTCATTCATTACCACAAACTAATCCGGTAATGAAAAATTTAATTAGCTGAGGAATGGCCGGATGAGAGAATAACAGCGGGCTGAAGTCAGGCGCGATAAATGCCAAAATAACAAGATTTAAGGCCGGCGCCGCGGCGTGTAACGAGATTTGTTTACAAGCTTAAGACATTTAAGGAAGATTTGGGCCGTTTTGTTTTTTAAATATTCCTTTTTCCTAGAGAGTTTACTCTTAATAATATTAGTAATAATAACGTTACAAGGGAACTAATGTTACACCCTTGGACACCAGTCACCAGATACGTCAAGGGCAAAACCAAATTAAACAATGAGTTGCTGACCAAAAAGGAAACGGGACACCCGCTGTTTTATTTTTGCAAAGTGTGACGGCCGCGCCAGAGCCCAGAATACAATGCAATGTTTACGTTTCCCTTCATACCCAGTACTCGTATTACACAAACACAATGGAGTGGCATTGTGTTCATAAAAGTTTCAGAATAAATAAATAATTGACATCCAGAACTCGATGAAATTATAAAGGTCTCATTTTTTATGGAAGTAGCTGGCAAACGAGGTGACGATCCACCTGATGGTAAATAAATAAAAAGAAAGAAAGAACTGGCTCTTAAGCCCCCAGCCGGAACACGACGAGTTGTTTGGCGGCTGACTTATGCTCAAGGGTGGTAGCTATCCAGGCGAACCCCACGGAGAAATAATAAAAGTACCTAATAATGGTATTAATTAACAATTAAAATCAATATTATCATTTCTGCAGTTCGGCAATAAAAGGTTTTTTTCGTAGGCCTAAAACATAACGTGTTCTATAAGAAAAACTCCTAAACAAAGATAACATACATAATATTGCACCGCGCTCTACAGACAGCGCCGCGCGCCGCCGCAATCACCAGCTTGTGTACGATAAAGGGTAGGTGTAGGTAGCTGGTGCTCCGTGCCACCTGCACCGGCGGCGGGTGCTGCTATCGGCGTCTTATCACCTCCCTCCCCCGCGCCCCGCACCCCGCGCCCGCCGCCCTCGCCGATACCGCACAAACTGCCATACTTCACGGCGCCCGACTCGTATCATTACGCTCATCAGCCACGCTCCAAATATATGCGCTTTTTATGCTGAACACAATTTCATTACACGATAAAGTAATTTGTATAGCAAGCATTTTTATAAACCTTCAGGAAGAGGAGTGTATACGATGATATAAAAATTGCGTTTACGTTTACAGAAGTAGGTATAGAAGTGCACTAGAACGACGATAAGTTTATTTTCAGTAACGAAAACACTTATTACGCAACGTTCAACCAACCCGCACGCTCAGCGCGGTCGGGCTGGGCGGGTGGCCCAGGGTGGCTAGTTCTTCAGGAAGCACGTTTTCAGCCATGGCTCCCGATTGTTATCCTTAGAGTTTGATACGGCAACTTGGAATCCTTCAGGCGACATAAAAACTTCTCATATTAAAGTAATAGTCAACCTTACTTCATCCACCATGGAAGTGGAACTCTTCCTTTATTTCAGGAGGATTGAACTAAACGTAATATAAATGCTGCCTGTGGAGACGAAGCTTCTCTGAGAATGACGTTCTCTGAGACCACATGTCACATTGCTACTCCATATAACTGTCGCTTTTTTCGGCTTCGCAATGTGAGATTTCATTGGGCTTACGATGTATATTGGTACCTTTATAGACGTCGACGTTTAAAGAATTAGGGATGAAATGTTTTATAAATTTTACTAACAAAAAATAACCGACTTCAAATTCTCAAAAACTACTTGTCAGATCTCGTTCAAATTTATGTGGGACCACATGACAAGCACCAGCTTTCTATTAAAAAAAGAATCATCGAAATCGGTTGACGTGATATTGAGTTATTCGTCAATTTGTCGCGCACATCTTAACACAAATTTACGACTTATGTAGTTTTCTCATGGATGCCATTGTCAGATCTCAATAAAATTTATATGGGACCACATGACAGCCATCAGCTTTCGATTAAAACAAGAATCATCAAAATCGGTTCGCCCAGTCCAAAGTTCTGAGGTAACAAACATAAAAAAAAAAAAAAAAAAAAAATACAGTCGAATTGAGAACCTCCTCCTTTTTTTGAAGTCGGTTAAAAACCAGATTTATATTTAACATGATATTTAACACATTACCTGATGATAATTGGCACTTACATCCGCTACATTAATTAATGATACTTTATAGTTCTGATACCCTCATTAGGAAGTAGGTAAATGTCTACAATTCAGTGGAGTGCAGAGTAATTGGCTCAATACCCGTTCAGTTCCCGTTGAAGCTATTAAATATGCACAGTGATTAAGCGTAAATAGTCCATAAATGGACTGGGCTTCAGCGCTCCCGAGGAACCTCTTTGGAATATCAATTTAAAATGTGAAAACGAGCGGCGCGCGCTCTCGCCGCATGTTTATTTTAGCAGCTCGTCTCGCGGAGCCGCTCATCGCAGCTGGACTCGACACTGTCCTGCTGTCCTGCGTCCATATCGAAAATACTTTGTTACCCCTTTGGTGCGCGTGTTTGTCTGTTCCGGGACAACATCTATTACCTGAGAACGACGCTCGACTTGCTTGTGGCCAAATAACCTATCCGTAAGATAAACCATTTCAATACAAACACGTTGTCATAAATTGTTTCCAGTAATTGTCTAAAACAATATTTTTAAACCCGTAAGCTAGTCAACTGTTCTAAATCAATCGAATCGGAAATTCGGCATTTTTAACCGACTTCAAAAAAAGGAGGAGGTTCTCAATTCGACTGTATTTTCTTTTTTTTTTTTTATGTTTGTTACCTCAGAACTTTGGACTGGGTGAACCGATTTTGATGATTTTTTTTTTAATCGAAAGCTGATGGCTGTCATGTGGTCCCACATAAATTTTATTGAGATCTGACAATGGCATCCATGAGAAAACTACATAAGTCGTAAATTTGTGTTAAGATGTGCGCGACAAATTGACGAATAACTCAATATCACGTCAACCGATTTCGATGATTCTTTTTTTAGTAGAAAGCTGGTGCTTGTCATGTGGTCCCACATAAATTTGAACGAGATCTGACAAGTAGTTTTTGAGAATTTGAAGTCGGTTATTTTTTGTTAGTAAAATTTAGATTATGTATTAAGTTGATCATTTCGTCAGCCTTCGATAATACCAACCGTTCACCTTCATCCACATTAGGCGACACGTGTCCAAACTGTTAAAAATATGTGTTCTACACAAGAGTTAAGAAACCAAGCAGAAGGCAAGCGCCGTATAAATTATTATAGTGGGGAGTCGCAACATCGAACATCGAACATCCAACAGTAGGTAAACTATAATGTGTAATAACATAAGCGATAAGCTGTACCCGCTACAGCAACTCCTAACTGCAAGTGACACTCCTACACTACAAGTACTACAACCCGGCACGACACACACTAGACACACTAGACGGGCGATAGCGCGTACAATTTCAATTTCATTTTCATTTTCATTGAACATAAGTACATACACCAGCTGTTGTAACTCAATTTAATTTAACACATAATTATTTTTGCATGACTTAAAATAATATAATATTATTATGCTGTATCTATATTATAATCTTATTAAATTTTTGATTTCGTGGTCCTGCAAGTTTTCTGATTATGGGTTCTGTTTCATATTGCATGTTCCATTTTTCCATTAGTATTTCACGGAGTTATTCACGATGGGACGTGTTGCCAACTGGTTATAAACATCTCTTGCCACGAGTAGCGCGTTCCGTTCGCAATCCGTGCTCCGATCCAGTCCCCGGCTCCCCGGGCTCCAGTCACACTGGACACGTCGCGGCGTCGCGTCGCCTGAATACAACATTGATTTATTTTACGCCCAACCTCGTCCTTAATTTCTTGGAAATCTCGTCTTTCTCGTTATCTGATAAGCAAACTTTGATAAAATGTTTCACATTCGAGTATCGGATGTACTGATGCTTGACATTCGTACTAAATTATAAAAAAAACAACTCTTTTTCGCGCTCCATCGGATGGTTACTCTCAATCGCTTGTGTTATTGAAGTAGAACGTTCACTTAGCAATTTGCTACATCTCCCCACTGTATCATTTCTGATTCAATCGCCAAATTGTATAATTTAACATTTCCCCGCAGCCATTAATCGTCGGAGCAGAGCGGTACGTTCATATTAATGTTTGTAAAATACTACCTGTTACCGACGCGACGGTTTCAGCGCACACACACACACACACATGCAATCTACGGCCAAGTTTTGGCCGCATGAATTTTAACGAGGGCGCGTCCCGAGCTGAATACTTATACTTGCTCGTTCCTCTGCTTGATCGTGAGACTTTACTTTAATACATTGCAGGAGGTGAAGTTATTTTTGTTGGAAGACTACGTTCTGTAACGGATGACGCTGCCCGCTGGAAGTTGGAACTGCCACATAATGTCATGTCGGACGCTGATTGCGGTCCCTGATGTGGGTTCCTCAGATAATGGATAGCATGTCCTTTGTCTGCCTAATGCTCCCTGCTCTTCAATATCCGGGACTATTCGCGTGGTCCCTTATTCATTAGACCCATTCTATTTAAACCGTTACTCTCTAGTAAATTATCATAATACATAAAAGCTACAATATTCATAGCATATTAAAATGCGCTTAATACTTGTATAACCCTTTTAAACTTTTTCATGACCGGCCCCGACTCTCTATTATCAAAGAGAGTGTAAATGACACATTGATCAAACTATTTCGTTTCGTTTACACTGACGTGAAATTCTTCTTCACGCTTCTGGGAAAACTCCTTCATTTAGGAGTGGGACATCAGTTCGCAGTATAAATATTTGCTACTTCCGTGCCCGCCTGCATGTTAACCACCTAAACACGCACTGCTCGTATTTTCGTTCCAAGATAATATTTATCAGGTTTCCCCAATGATATTTAAAAAATATAGATACGTTATACCCTTACAAATCAACCAAAAAAATTGGAGGGTTATTCTCTAAAATACGAACTCGAAATTGAAGCTCACTGTTCGTTTGACAATTGGACACGAGCTTCAACGGTGACTAAATTCGATGATCGAGACAAATAAATCCCTTATCGAATACCAAACACGTCAAATTAGTCTTAACAAGTAGTTTTTCTTACCGCCACATTCTACACTGCGGCGCCACCTGTACTGTCGAGTTTTATAGAATAAGAATTTTGAAACTCATCGCGGATTCCGCTGTCGAGTTACAAAAACATGCTTACAGAATAGAACACACCCACGTTTTTTTTTCACTACACCAATCACATTGGTATAAAAAACTTGAGAGGTGTCAAGGGACACCCGGATGGACCGAAGTTCCTTGCAGTCAGTACTAGGATAGCAAAAACATGCAGCAAGCATTGCAAGCTTCTAGTACTCTGTACTTTCTTTCTAGTACTCTGGCTTGCTTTCTATGTAAAAAAAACTACGACGGCAAAAAGTGTCGTTACCAAATTTTCCGCCTAGCCCCCTTTCGCAACGCGCGATAAGGAACTTCGTTCCAATACCTTAAGTACTACTACTCGTATGTCTTCTTTTAGAAGACATTTTAACACTGTATGTCAAATGTCAAGCACTTCTGATAACAACAAAGGCGTCGTGTATTGTATTGACAGAGAGACTACGAGCAGAATAGTCAATTGATTTACGCTCATCATCGTTGGCGCGCTAGTGACATAATATCTACCTCTTTTTTACATTATAATATCATTGGGTTTCCCTGACACCGTGTAAGTCGTATTTTCTCAGACATAAATAATTCTCAATGAAAATAAAACCGTATTTGCCGTTGAATACTAAAATCTTCGTTTCAGGTGGGATTTATAAACCGTTTATTACCGTTCGTGTGAGCGAGAGGGATAAGCGACCGGCAATGACGGATGGCGGCGGCCACGGTGCCCCACCTGCTCCCTCTATCTCAAACATTTTACATATCAATTTTTCTGAAAACTGTCATAAGAGGACAGTAATCGGGTAGTCCTAAGAGCTTGTATAACTTGCAGTTAATTCCTATTAAATTGTGTTAAGCTGTTTTGGAGATAATTTAATCCGAAATGGAAAGGTGAAAATGTAAAAAACCAGGCAAGTGCGTGTCAGGCCACGCGCAATGTAGGGTTCCGAAGTAGTAAGTTTATCGACTATTACTCATTAGCTACGTATGCTAACATAGCTGTGATAGTTTTCCTTGTAAATTTATCATATAAAATATTTTTGAGAATTTTTCACTAGTCCAGCACCAACCGTTTAGCCAACTTTAGGTTTAGTACTTTAAAGTGAAATATTTTGCAAACAGACCCCTAATTCCAAAAATGGTCTTAGAAGATCCATAATATTTTTAGAAAAACTTTTTAACGACACACTGGTACACGACGAATAAAATATTCATCCTCGAGAGGAGGGACCCTGAAAAAAAATATTCTAATATTCTGGAGTTCTGATAAATAAAAGGGTCGTTCGAGTACTAGTCTAATAAGACTCGTAAGTATGTACGAGTATGTCTAATACGACCTCTCTGATCGGAACGACTGAACACTGAAACACAAGCTTGTTAAATTAAATTAAAATTTCATTTCCTAAAACAACAGAACTAAGTAGTATGAATAAATTAAAAATACTCATCGATTTTCACACCGAGAGTGAGACTGATCCTTAAAAAGGATGTAAAAAGAGGATATAAAAACATGCGTCGCCGCGAGAGGATTAAAAATGTTTACAAACGTGTAAACAATGCCGCAACATGGTCGTCGGGGCTCGGGGCGGGGCTCGGGGCCCGGGGCTCTGGGCCCGGGGCCCGGGGCCCGCCGCCGGAGCGGACTAGCCGACTGCTGAGTGACACACTGTGCATTCATTGAATGGAGCGTGGCGATGAAAGGTGAGCCGCTCCACCACTGCGGCCGCGGCACTGCCACGGGAGTCGGGACACCTGGCTATTGGACCACTAACAAATAAAGAACTAGGACTCGAACCAGCACGATGCGCGAGCCGTGCGGTGCATGAGATGCTTTTACTCGTATTTGAAAAACATTGTGATTTCAGCGTTAAAATCCTAGTAAAGGAAAGTAGCGAATAACGTTTTATTGGGTTGGATGTAAACGACCTGAAATTTTCAAATGCTCTACAACTTTATAAACATCTTCATATTCAGAGCTAAAAGATTTGAGTTTGAAATATTTTAACGTCTCGTCTGCATTTTTAGCAGCGGGCCAGCCAATTTATTTTAGTTTTCAAATCTACCTATTACAGTAGGTTAATAATTTTTAATAAAAGTGTAACTTATTTATGAATAAGAAAACCACTAACAACTTTTATTTGATAAAACGTTTCACTGTATAGTTCACAATAAAATATAATAGGTATAATGTTCTTCATCTTTCTCTTTTTCCCGCTCGCCGAGCGACTACAAAGACTTTCATAAAGAAGCTTTTAATTTGACTTTCGAACAAACTAAGAATTACCTTTGAGTGCAGGTCGACGGCGCGGCGGCTCATTGAGACGGGAGAAATATTCTCGAAGAAGCGCCGGAGCAGTGCGGACTGTGCGGACAAGTTCAATATTGTGGAACTTTGCTAATAAAAGATTTATTGCATCGACGTATGCGATGAGCCGCGGCTTGAGCCTCGAGGGGGGGGGGGCTTATAGAACTTGATTCTTCATAGTATCGACTAAACTGCGATATTGAAATCTGTCAAGAATTTAACGTAAAGTATCATGACAATTGTCTCAGTTTGAAGTATGTTGTCCAAAATATAACCAGTACAACAGTTTTCGTTTTTCGATTTTTTTGACAAACAATAAAAATACAAATATCATTGGAACGTGTGTTTAGCTACGAAATTCACTTTGCAATGTTTAAATTAAGTCATTCGGATTCCAATATTTGAAATGGTTTTTCAACCGGACACTTTAGTTGCATTAATTTAAAAATTAGTTTATTTAGATTTTGACATGTGAATTGACTGTCCGATCATAGTGAAGTGAATTTTGTTTTAACAACACTTTATGAACCGGCACGGTAAGCACGAGGATCTGATTATTGGCAAGCAGAGACTGGTGTTACTTTTTGCCTCCTCACTCCTCAGCTTCATAAATATGACGATAACGTTAATATTAAAAGTTTTTTCATAATATCTCAGAAACTGTTATCCAGGCAGGTGGGCCAGGTGGGCCAGGTGGGCCAGGTGGGCCAGGTGGGCCAGGTGGGCCGGGTGGCATACCTGTCGTGTCGACCCAATATCATCGGAGTAACATGTTCGTTTGTCAGCGGATTTGCGCCGAAGCCAATCTCCCGCACTTAATACCGCGCGACACGCCTCCTTCAATATATTGGTGACACGTGACCGATATATGGAAATGTATGTGACGGCCGCGCGGCCCGCACAGTGTCACGTCGTGTCACGTGAGCAGAAATAGCCCGCTCCGAGAGCCGTGACAGAAAATGATTGAGAGTTAAAGCACGGATGACAGGAAGGTTTGGCAAGGAGCAAAAAATGGATGGAAACTAACTATGTTCATTTTCTGCGCTGGTTTTTATTAATCAATTTATACATGAGTATTATTGAACATTAGATTTGTTGTAAGGTATTTTAAATTAGTTGTAAATGAAGTAGAATAAAATACGAATATGTACCTATGACATTTTTAAACTGCTCATGTCACAGACACGTAGGTTTCATTAGGCGGTATGTGGTACGGCAGCGGCACGGTGTGTGGTGGCTCCGCGGCTGCACATCCCGCGACCGCACACTTGGCCATACTGCGCACTTGCGGCTAAACAATGCTAATACCCGATGAGTCCATCTGAATTTCGGTAAGTTACTCGTAAGCCGTAGAGCGAGCGACCTTCAACCCTAATCAGAATGTTAAGTAATGTTTGTGTTAATAATTGACTTACTGGTACATTTTCTTTTTATAGCCACAACATACGCACCGGCTAAATGAGTAACAAAAGATAATTAGGAAGTTAGTGTCCTGCGCCCCCACGGGACCGCCTTCCTTCAGATCAATTTCCCGCGCTAACACGATCTCTCCCCTCCCCCTCCCCTCCCCTGCCCCTCCCCCTATGCTATCCTTGCAAGTTATTCCGCACTCTTCGCCGGCAAGTAGTTCCGTGTTAATGTAATTAGATACGTTCCAACTAAATCCACGTTGTTTTGTCGTAGGCGTAGCATTGGTTTACAGTCCCGGCGATATTAGCTATGATAATGCAAGATTTTCAGCATTTCCCTAATATATTTGGTAGAAACGTCATAGCCATTATATTAAGTGCTTGAATGGGAAGTATTGAACTCTAAAAGTAAATCGGTTTTAATAAAGGAAAATAATTTCTCAAACAAGACAAAAAATTACTTTTTATTAAAACAATACACAACACTCTACGTTATCACATTTCTTTTTTATTTCAAGAAAAACACGTTGAGACTCGTTTGATAATATTTACTGAATTGAATTCGCACCTAAACTTTTTTCCTCAAACCATTGTGCAAAACCCTAGAGCTCACGAAAACCGTCCGATGGCGGTCGCTGTAAATATGAATACTCGTACAATCCTGCGTCTTAGCTATTTATGGTAAAGATATTCATGTAAAAATCCAGCCAGCTATTCCTTTCTAGGGCTTTAAAAAAATGTATCTGCTTAGAATTTGTGTGGGCACTGGGCTGTCAGAGGGTTTTCGGTCGAAGAAAAAGTTGTCGCAACACCTGCGCCGCGGTTTATGTCCCCGTACACTACACTACTCCCGCGCCAGGCGTCGACTGCGTGCTTTGTCATTAGCTATTTAATTTAATGTATTCGGTGTAAAATAAAAAATAGATGGAAAAGAAAGTTTTGGTTTGGGAACTATTGCATTATTACATTATTTTTAACATTTCATTTCATTTCTTAATTATATTACTAATTCTCGATTGCTTCTAAACTTTAATGGATGGATACCGTTTTAATTAATAATTGAAACACTTTTTAGATGTCATTATACCGCTACCACATAATCACCTATTGTGTGTATGTATCGTATGCTGTGTATCATAAGAAGTTTTCCGGAACACTAAACCAGGGGATCACAAGTTCCTGACATCACTATTGATTTCTTTCTATCATAAACATCCGTTCAAGTATGTGCTCGGCCGTTAATGAGTCATTCGTAGAGACTATTACGATTCAAACCTACTACCATAGACCTTACCTTATTAAAAAACAAGAGCTATGCTAAACGTATAAATGGACGGACGTGTTACAATCTAATAGTATAAGATATTACTTTATTCAGTGGATGAGCGTCGCACGTCGCACGTCGCACGTCGCTCGGCGCTCGGCGCTCGGCGCTCGGCGCTCGGCGCTCGGCGCTCGGCGCTCGGCGCTCGGCGCTCGGCGCTCGGCGCTCGGCGCTCGGCGCACGGCGCGCGTGAAAGTAATTTCGTCGCGCGATGGGTTACGACTTACGACTACGACCTACATCCGCCCGTACGCATGTATTCAAAGCAATCCCTACCCCCTGCCCCCAAGTGCCCGCTACGTGACGTATTTAGTTTGAGGAGGTCTTCAGAAACAACTTTATACTCGCCCATGTAACTTCATTGAGAGACTATACTTGAACACATGTTCCACCCCTGTTATACCTTCAAGGCTGGAAAACCGTTTTTATAGTCAAAGTTAAAACATTACTCGGATATAAGAAAGGTGACAACTAATGAACCCGCTATTGTTCTTGACATTTGTAAGGTACAAATGCATTATTACTAGTGATGGGCCGACTACAACCGACTAGTCGGGAAAACCGACTATTCGGCATGTTTTCTAGTCGCCGACTATTCGCCGAATAGTCGGCAAAAAAGGCCGAATAGTCGGCATTTATTTTCGCTACTAAAAATAAAGTTAAAGAAAACTCCAAAATTATAAAATCAACATAGTTAACTAGATTTATTATTTTAATAAATCAGATAATAACAAAAAAAATATTGAAGTGTGTGACAATGCGCCTTGATTTTGCTTCAACGCCTCTTTGATCGATAATTCCAATCTATTACTATAATAAAACTCAAAGGGAAAATTTTCTGTACATTGAATATTTTTTTTATATATTTTGATTAGGGGGCACTTCAATAACGTGGTAGAGCACAAAAATATATTTTCAGAATTATTGTCTGTCTGTCTGTTTGTCTGTCCTTGCATCACATGAAAAGCCTTGAACGGATTTCGATGAAAATTGAAAAAGTTGTTACTAATACTCCGGGTCATATTTTAAGATACTTTTTATCCCGGAAAATTTAAATTAAAACGTGATGAAAGTTTGTATGGAATAGTTTTAAAACATCAACCGATTTGCTTCAAAGCAAAAAATGTTCCTTGCTTAAATTTATAGAACACATATTTTTCAGTTGTTCAAAATTTTGAAAACAATAGAAAAAAATACAAATTAATGTGAATACATACATACATATAAATCACGCCTCTTTCCCGTAGGGGTAGGCAGAGACCACTTCTTTCCACTTGCTACGATCCTTACATACTTGTTTCGCTTCGTCCACTTTCATTATTTCTTTCATACATGCTCTTCGGTTTGCTGTACTCTTGACCTGGCCTTTTTTCAAGACGTCCCTAATTTGGTCTTGAAACGTCCGCCTCGGTCTACCCCTTCCAACACTCGCATTCACACTCGCCTTATACACTTTTTTCGTCAATCGTTCTTCATTCATTCTCTCGACATGTCCAAACCATCTCAGCATACCTTTCTCAATTTTTGTCACTACATCTTCTTTCACACCACACCGTTTCCTTATCTCACTATTTCTTATCCTGTCACTCAGTTTAACTCCTATCATACTTCTTAACGCTTTCATCTCAACTGCATTTATTCTGCTTTCATGTTTCTTCTGCCATACCCAACTTTCACTTCCGTACATGAGTGTCGGAGCCAACACCCCCTCATGCACAGCCAAACGAGCCTTGTTAGACACCTTCCGACTGTTCATAAAGGAGTGCAAAGCTCCATTCACCATGTTTCCTGCATTCACTCTTCTTTCAATATCGCTCTCACACTTTCCATCTCTTGTAAAGTTTGAACCCAGATACACAAACTCATTCACCTGTTCAATTCGTTCATCTCCAATCACGACATTGCAGTCTGTCACTGCCTCATCTCTTTCAAACACCATAACTTTCGTCTTCTTTACATTCATCTTCATTCCTTTTCTAACAAAAGCTCCATTCATAGCAGTTACCATCTCCTGCAACTCCTCGGCTGAAGACGCAAGTAACACTTGGTCATCAGCATAGAGAAAACATTTGACGAGTAACTCATTCAATTGCTTATTTTTCAAAACCCGTTCCTGGAGGAATCCTTTGTGATTTTATCGTGGGTTTCAATATATAAATTACTAAATATAAGTACTTCAATATAAATTCACCGTTTTTTAAACTTCCTTCTGCAAGAGGTACAAATAAGGTAAAACAATTTCCGTATGCGAAGCTGCGGGCAACAGCTAGTGTATGTATAAAACAGGGTGCTACTTTAAAACAGGAGTCATCGATAGCTTTTGAAACATTTCTACCGTTATCTTGCACAATAGGATGAATTATGGTGGTAAATAGTAAAAATTTGATCGAAGTAAGGATGATCGGCATTGCCGACTAGTCGGCCGAATAGTCGGCAATTTTTTTGCCGACTAGTCGGCTAGTCGGCTGATCGGCAAAACCCATAGTCGGCCCATCACTAATTATTACCTGAGGCAGTTATACGTTGTTACCCAAAAGAAAATGTTCAAAACTTGACAAAGTTTTGGATGTAGTAGAGTATAAAGTACATGGTTCAATCTTACCAAACGCCTTAACCGACCACAATTAGTTTGCAATTAATGGTATGTAATTTCTGTACCAAATATAAACACACATGTATGAATAGAATACACGTGTCTTCATACATGTGTGTTTATATACGTATGTTGGTATAGACAGTCGACAGCAGCAAAGGACGCTCCAATAAGTCAGTACACAACACACCAGTAGTGTAGTGCAGAATGCAGCGGCTGCACATGTAATCCCCGAGTCAACACGCGACACGGTCACAGCAGACTTGGCTCAAGACAAGTGGCGGCAGTTACACAAACTTGTTACTTTACAGGCCAACCACCTCAACCAGTGACATTAACCTACGACTGTCAGTACTGTGCGATCAGTCAGTACGTTATTATAAATTCAAAAATTCAAAATTAAAGTCAATTGTTTTAAAAATATTTGTCGAGCTCTATTCTATCGATAGCACTCACTTAGTGGTGCAACGATTAATATTCAGTTTCCTGCTGCAATGTAAATGGACTTTTATAGAATATAAAAAGTTAATGGACAATGGCCGTATCTAGCCACTAAAAGTAGACTCATGACACCTGGGAGAATTAAGCCAGGTGAATAAAGTCGACGGCACCATAAATTACCATCATAAAAGCTGACAATTTTATTGCATCATAATTAGGTATAAATACTTAACTGGTCATTACTAGTTGCTTAGTTTTTGTAAAACTTGATAGAATTTACCTTATCACGTTAAAAATACAATTTCATTATTGTTTTTATGATAACTTATAAAGTAGTTAACAAGTGCAACAATAAAAATAGTTTTGACTTTTAAACTTTCACTGTTGTCCAACGTTTAATCCTGCATGCATTAAAACATAATGTGAGTGTTAGAATTTAGTTATTTGTCTTATTGTGCATAAATGGCGAGGACAGGTATGCGAGCCGGCGCGGTGCCGCGGTGCCAGCGGACCACGCGGTGTCTCCGAGAACATTCCATAACGCTCACAAAAGGCAAATGAGTCTACATCAGGTTCCTTATCATCACTGACTGGCCTCTGATAACGCACATTCTAGTATCTAGAAAAAAATATGTGATTTTTCGGTACGTGTAAATTTTTTTACTTAAAAAAATGTTTCTTTTCCACACAACAAAATAAAGCAGGCACCGTCTACTGATGCAGTATGCCGTCTACTGATGCCTTTAATATCGCGCAAAAGTATAAGTGTAAACCATCAGTTACTCTAAAAAATGTATCTACATTCGCTATGCAATGAACTGCATCAAATATTTAAATGTTTGCGATTAACGTTCAATCGCGCTAGGGCTGTGATCCACGCAGTTTGTGTGCGGTATTCAGCTTATGTAACATGAATAATGCATTTCGAAGCATCCCTAAAACAACTGTAGCTAGGTGTAGGTGTCCTAGGGAGCGGCATCTAGCATCGCGCACCGCCCGGGCGCCCGGCCGGTAAGCCGGTAAGCCGGTAACCCAGTTTCTTACTTTCATAAATTTTCCTCCCGCGACATGCAAACACACATACCGCACCGCCCCCGCCGCACCGCACGCTGTCTGCGAAAATTTAGCAGTCTGACAGCTTAAAGACGGTTCATCATACATACGCTCTACTTTTTTGCTCTATCTGATGGAATTGGTTATTTAGTCAAGCAAAACTCTAAAGTTACAGTATGACGATCCAACAGACATAACGACCTTATTATAGAGATAGTTTCTAACATGATTACTAGTAATAATAATCTTATTTCACACTTCCTGATTTCCCTTGCTGCAGTGGTTGCCGGCCATTAAATGACATCCCATGACAATCCTGAAGCTCCCTCCGTTTCAGATATTAACCGACACTGGGATTCACTTGGTAATTAGAAACCGCCCCGTTTATTTGCTAACCAGAAAGCCCAAAACTTTCATGATTAGGTACAGTCATAGTTCAAAACTAAGATTTCCTTCAGTACAAGCATATTGTTCTCATAGGCAAATTTCAAAATCCATCGCTCTCGCAAGAAAGAAAGAAAGAAAGAATGTCTTCTCGAGCGTTGTATTAGCAGTAAGATACGCTGAATCCTTTTGTGCGGGCGTCTATTCCATTATTTACACGGAGCGGTCCCGGCTCCGGCATAATCGCTGGAGAGTTAACAAAAGAACCCGAGACAGCGGCGCGGGCTTTTAGTGGAGAATGGAAGACGGGTGACAAAGGACGGGCGAGGGGCGCGGGGCGCGGGGGCGAGGGGCAGGGGGCGCGGAGGGGCTACATAATACATGCGAGTGCGAACAAATAGGTGTGCGGGATGTAGCTCATCACTCATGTAGCGACAACTGACACTGGACCGCTCGCGGCTGCAGGCGCTGCAGCTGGTTGTGACTTGTGGTGTACTGATTGTGGTGCCGACGTAGTAGCAGAGGTCCATATAAATACGCTTGATTTAAAAAAAAACTTAAAAACAAGTACGACATTTAAAAACATCCTCCGAGGCAAAAGTACAAAATACTTTTATCAAAACCTTTTTCATATGATTTTATTATATTTTATTTTATTGTTAAAAAAAACTAGTAACACTATACTCGCACCGTATATTAAAGCGGCAACGTCCTAAAACCGTCTAAAAGATGGAAACCCGAGCAGATCCGTATCCTAAGACCATAAATTAACCGAAACAGACGAGGGCTACTCAAATCAAACTCCACCGTCACGGGGCGACAAAAGCATAGATATTTAGCTGGTGGATTACCTCCGGCCTCCCCGCGTCTCCCCCGCCTCGCCGCACCCCCGCCTCGCCCCGTTCCTAAAGCGCTCGGATCACTTGAAAATTGTCCACAAAAAATAATATAACCGACACCATCCGGCCAACTTTCCTTGCGTGTATACAGCGTGATTACACATCATCAAAGGACGTCTTAATTATTTTTGTGTCAACAATCTTCGCAAGAAGCATCTGTATAATGCTATGGTAGCTATTATTGGCATAGCTATCCAAGTATATCAGTTACTCTGTAATTCGCGCTTTACCGACCTTACGAGGCTTTGCAGCACTAAAACATTTTTACACGATATACCTAATTTAAATTCATTTAGATATTCATATTATTCATTATTAGATAAAAAAACGCATAGCATTAATACAATTATGGTTGCGTTCGTTCAGAATAGATCTTCTTTGACTTATAGTATTGTACCCTCTAGTCCTCGGTGATATGGTATGAATGTTTGTATGGAAAAAAATCTATAATATCTTTCTTAGTGTATATTTTACGTTGTGTATACTGAGAAGTTCTTAAATGTTGTACTCTTATTTTACACCCGGTTGTTTTAGAAATAGTAAACATCGTATAAACACGAGTGCTAAATGGTTGAATATTGTGCAAGCGGGCGCACGCTGTATACCGCGCGGTGCGTCTGTTCCCTTATTTTTCTGTTTTCCCAAACAACGGTTTAATTTTTGAGGGAAACTGGAATTAAGGCAATTCAATTAAACGTTTTTGTTCTCAAAGAAAAGAATTCGCGAGTTGTTTGTTTGCGAAGATGGAAATATTTAGAAATATGTTTTGTAAAAATTTGCCAGAGCCGGGATAAAGATGAAACAAACAACCATCAGAAGTGGGATCGTTGTCTTAACTTCACTTGTTCTTCATCAACGAAAATACGATACATTCGCGAACTCTCCGGGCGCGAGTTACCGCGAGTTGCGGAATCAAGTTTTTGTTAAGTCAGATTGAGTTAATGTAACTGTCTTTCTAAAATTATCGTAAAGTTTGTTATTGAGTGATTAAGCATTATGTGAGAACCCCGCCAGTGCAGCAGTGTTCAGTGCCCACTTTGCTGTTTTTTCATGGATTTAATTTAGCCGCCCATAAATTACAATCGTTTAAAAATGTTTGTTGTTTACTTTTTACGACGCTTTATTTGTGTATGTCCATTGTCCTCGCTACCCGTATCGCAGTCGCAGGTTGTTTGAAGGCGGTCGCGGTGGTGCGGTATTGCGGTGAGCGTTTGTACATTCATTAATCATTACCCGTTCCAGATCAGAGGTACGAACATCCTGCACTGAGGTATGAGGCTGAACATTTGGTGAACGCAGATTGACGTAGGATTTGTTCACTGTATCAATATAATCGGGGTTTACTTTGGGTTTTACTTTGTACGAATTTGTTTGCATGTAAATAATGGCATCGCGTCCATCGTGTGGGAGGCTATCGTGTAGGTCAGTCTGCAGTAAAGCACGAGGAAAGGGAATGTTGTCGGCCGACGGCGACGGCCAGCAAACAGACCCTACAGCTACACTGTACAGTCGCCGTGAACAAACACGAGCGCGGCGCGCGGCGGCTCTGGAGCCCAATTCTCATTTCGTAGAGATACATGTCTAACAGAGATATGTCGAAAAAACATGGCCGATTGGCCTCGTTTTATTCGAGGTCGGCCATGTTTTTTCGAGATATCTCTGTTAGACATGTATCTCTACGAAATGAGAATTGCCCCCCTGGACGAAAGTTTTCGCGTCGTTTAGGATGGCCCGGACTTAAGGAATAATAGAGCCTCTATAAGGTTACGGTTACAATAAAGTTACTTTACAGCGGTTATTTAATGTCGCCTATAAAAGAAAACACTCCGATACCGATGCCGCGATGGTTCACTAATGGACATTGAACACAAACATCGATATGTAATCGTGGGGTGTTATCGTTGAGGTTCAATCTAAACAACAGTGGGTTCTTACATTCTTCTTTCAACAAATCGTAGTATAGTTGTCAGTATATCGAATTATCGAAATAATTTCTTAAAAATATGTCAATGGAAATTTATTCTATTTTTTTAATGCGTCCATGAAATGATAGAAGTAAGGTTTTCTTTGACATCCAGCTCCTGAGAACAAAATACTGGGGGATTTGATTTCTATCGTGTTTAGAGAGGTCATAAATGTTACTTACATTACCTTAAGCCTGAAATACGGTACTCGTACTCGTATATTCCGTTCAGGTCTAGACAGTGCGGTGTCGTGTCACACGGGTCACACCTCACTCCGAGCCATCCCTAGTATGTGTCTTCAAACACTTAGGGCCAACGCACACCGGTGGACGTCACCTAGCAGACTTTACTTCATAATTCATATATAACTACTTCAGAATGGAAACCACAATAACGATTCATCCATCCATCGGCCCTTAGAGGTCCACTGCTGGACAGAGGCCTTCCCTAGCATACGCCACTCAGACCGGTCCTGAGCCTTCTGAATCCAGCGGATACCCGATTAGAATATTTAAATTAGAACCCTCGCGGTAGGACCGGCCAGAGTGGCGCTTAGGGAGGCTTATGTTCAGCAGTGGACCTCCAAGGGCTGATGGATGGATGGATGGAGTTGAAGTAGAATAAATTACCGTTTTGTATCTATACGGCAACTATGAAAGCAAGCCATGAAAGTGCGAATGAATGCACTTGGTTCGAAGTACAGAACAGAGTCAAACGTAACTGACCGGGTGGCTAAGTGCACTTTCAGTACCGCAAAGCGTTTCCATGATATTGCATGGTGTTCGGTGTTGGCCAGGTGATCTTCTCCCCGCTCCCCGCTCCCTCCCCCGCTCCCACCCCCGGCGAGCGGCGGGCGGCGTGTTTATTAGATTGAGCTCAATGTAGCCATCGGTTAGGAACGATTTATTGCGGCGCACATACCGCCGCCGCCGTCGTAAACGACATCGAGAAATATGAAGGAATAAACTGAGAAACGAGCAGACGATCGGTGTCATATCGGAGGCAGCGAGGTCGATGCTCTTAAGAGGGGGCTTGTACGCGGACCGCTGAGTCTTCACAGTATTTTAAACAGCTTACTTATTCTTAAGGCTTTTTGTACGGCCTTACATGTAAGATGGCAAGTGGCCATCATGAGTCATGGAATAGCAACACCCAAAGAATTACTAAGTGCTTGTTCACATTTAACGCGCGGGCGCGGGCGCGATAGACGCTACATACACCGCGCGTGCGTTTTGATGTGAACACTTTCATAGTCATATGTTTGATATTTCGCGACCGCGCCCGCGACCGCGCCCGCGAGTTCAGTGTGAACAAGCACTAATGCATTACCGATCAAGAAAGAAAAATGATGAAATAATAATGGCTCTCAAGCGAGGACCAAGCAATCTTCATGAAAAGATACGGCTTTTATAAAAAGTGAATTCTTAGGGGTCAGCAACGACTCAGTGATTTCGAACATACCTTCTATTCGGGGTTCCTGCAGCCACTTATCAGCAGACAACCGTTAGAAGGCCACTAAGCCACCGTAAGCTGCGAACATGTTGGATGTCATTAAAGTTTGTCGCTGCGCAGCCGTACTGCCGTAGTCCTAGATCACATAAACGAGGATCAGTGCCGACTCTAAACCTCAGTTAATGTGATCCTCGCGATTGAAGGTTTCCGTTTGCAGCAGACGTTTATGTAATAGCGAAAGCTTTTTTTTGAGATTGCTCTTTTTTTAATCGTAAGCTGGTGCTTGTCATGTGGTCCCACTTAAATTTAAGCTAGATCAGGTAGTAGTTATTTTGATGTCAGTTATTTTTTCTTGGTAAAATTCAGATTATATTGAAATATTAATTTCAATTATTGTACAAAGTAACTAATTAATTACAAACATGTGATGTGATAATAATCTAAATTTTACTAACAAAAAATAACCGACTTCAATTACTCAAAAACTACTTGTCAGATTTCGTTCAAATGAATGAACCACATGACAGCCACCAGCTTTCGATTAAAAAAAGAATCATCAAAATCGGTTCGCCCAGTCCAAAGTTCTGAGGTAATGAACATAAAAAAAAGAATACAGTTGAATTGAGAACCTCCTCCTTTTTTTGAAGTCGGTTAAAAATACACTTTAATATTGTTTACCTAAGGACTCGTCTAAAAATAGAGTACCTATAAGATAATAGGTATATGGTGCTTGCTTTAAAGTAAATTTGCATTTATTGTTACAGTAAATAGACCTATTACAAAAAAGGTCGAAATGGTTGAAGCCTTATAACAAATAAGCAAAATCACATAAAAATGTAATATTTCATCTCATGAATAAACAAACTAATACTAATTGTGCGGCAACAATTAGATTGTCAGTAAAAATAAACTTCATAATAAATACCAGCTATTATTGGTTGAACAGCTTAATCCTCGCTATAATTCTGCTCCATGTATGATGTAGTATCAGTTTGTGAATATTTATGCAATAAATGAATAACAAATGCGCCGAAATAGAATCGTGTTAGTTGATGCATACCATTTTAGTATTAACGTGAATACAATGGGAGCTGACCTGGCGGATACCCGGCACCGCCGCACCGCCGCACTGCCGCACTGCCGCACTGCCGCACTGCCGCACTGCCGCACTGCCGCACTGCCGCACTGCCGCCGGTAATGTACGGCCGCTTTGAAACTCACTCGTGCAGCAATTATTATTGTTTAATTGTAATAAATAATCATACGCTGTGCTGAATGTGTTGAACGAATGCATTGTTCGATATGTGGTTCTATATGTGGGATGTGGTGCGTACGAATGATAAACAGTTGAAACTATTACACAAACTGAGACCATCCGTCTTTACTGAGCCCAGAGCGACGTTAAAAAAAGTCTGCTCTTTTGACAGCCATCATTATTACCATTATCCCACTAGTTAATACAAATAATATAAGTCACAATACCAAGACAATATGATACAAAACATATTTTTATGTATTAAATTGTTATTGTAGCAGTCCCATAGCGTCAGGTATAATATGTATAATAACCATATTTCAAAGTACAAAGAACACTTCGCAACGGCTCGAATCTGACAAGATATAAGAATTTACGAAAAGCCAATTTCCGATTCAGTTTACGCCGGTGTCAACGAAAGTTATTTAATAAAATTTGACAGTTCTTCGGTTCTTTGTCTCTGCCGAGTGCCGTAGTGGGTGGTTTAGACATAGAGTTGATGTCACAGAAAAGATTAAAGTCCGTCTGACAATTAGACGAACCTAATACACTCCCCGAATTAAGAAGTTAGGCGATTTGCATACAATCTCAAATCTTAAACAAAATGTAGTTTAACTTGAAATTAAAATCTACACTGTCATGTCTATCGTTACTCCCGAAGGCTGCGATCGAATTGATATGTGGGGGTTTACAATATCAGTATTGTAGTATCTATACCTGCTCCAATGATCAAAATCATCTCGTGATCCTTGCCAATTAATACTCGACACGTCCCAGCTCCCAGCATCGCCCAGCATCGCCCAGCAGAGAAACAGTTGTGGAAAATCAAACCTAGGCGAAAGACAATTTCGACTGCACTGGCCGTCGTGTTAGAGAAACACATTTTCATATTGTCACCTCTTTCGAATATTCAAAGACGAATGGTACGGAAATAGGAATTTTCTCTAAGCTTGAAGCTCTTGGCAGATGGCAGCTGTAATAGACCGTGTTTTGAAATATACTTTGCTTTATGCATTTAATATTATATCTGACATGCACATTGCACAAGTCTGAACAAAAGGATAATAATACTTCTGTCTGTAATAACATACAGTGTTTTGTAGTAAAAAAATATATCCCAGAATTATTGAAGAATTAGAATGTACGTATCATAAATAAATAATCAATTAATGAGGTAATGTTACGTTACTATGAATGTACGAGCCAAAAATGCTCATACAGCACTTAACAAGCATTACATGCTTAACTTTATATTTTATAACAACATACATTAGTCGTCACCTAATTACCGGCACGCGCGGACCTACTGACTCAGGCGACCAAACGTTAACAGTGGGTCAATAAACTTACTTAACATAACTACGCGTCCGTGTATCACTTCATCTCCCAAACAACAACGAGTAACAACCGGGTACCGTCAACAAAACACGGCGGCCCCAACATCCTTTTTGGTCCTTCGAGAACTTGATTGGCTGAGTTTTTCAAGTGGTATTTCCCAGTTACGTGAGCAAATCGGTGCTGCTGGCCTCCTACAAGCAGGTCTCCCCAGTAGTATTGAGAAGGTGCACATCACGTAAAGGAGGGAAAGCTGCGCTAACTCGCCAATCGACAACGAACCGGCAGGGATAACGTCTACTGCATCACCAAACAACAGTCGGAGATAACGTCTTCGGATACTCAACAACAACACCAGGAAGCCACAGTAAGGATAACGTCCACTGCGTCTTCAAACAATCAACGGAGAATTAACGTCTACGTCTACAACAACAACAAGCTGAGATAACGTCTTCAGCTTCTTTTCAAGAAACTAACAGCGGGGATAACGTCTACTGCTAAATAACAATATAACTTATAACTAACATCAACTTTGTGAATTAACGCCGGCGTACAGAAATCTGTAAGATGTCGCAATCTGGTACAGAAGACACAGATCAACGCTTGTCATCACTATTACGTAACCAGATGTGCAACTTCAACGCCTTTCAACGAGCGGTTTCCAAAATTAACTTAGAAGAAGTTAAAGAGAAGTGGCAACTACAAGACTATCTTAATACTATACAATGTAAGTGGGAATTTATTGACAAAATTCACTGGGAGATAAATTATTTACAACAAGGCAACGATAAGGATTACGAAGCAAAATTTGATCACTGGGAACAAGTCTATGACACCCTCAAAGAAGATTTGAACAGAAAAATATTCGAAACTTCTCATTATGAAAAAACAACACCCCGGATCGAGTTACCAGAGTTCAACGGTACCTACAGTGACTGGATCTCGTTTAGAGACTTATTTTTTGAGATGATACACAATAATCCAACACTAAATAAGACTCAAAAAATGAAGTTCCTGAAATCCAAACTTCGTGGAGAAGCGGAGAAGCTAATCAAACACCTTCCTGTGAGTGCCGAAAACTATGAATCGTGCCTGGAGATCATCAAACATCGTTATGATAACAAGAGATTACTCTTCACCTCATACATAAATACACTTCTCAATCAACCTACAATAGACACACCGAGCTCAAACAATCTGAGGAAGCTGCATGATACGACGAGAGAGTGCTTAAGTGCCCTGGAAAATATTAACATCGATATTCCTTCATGGGGACCACTTATTGTACACTTACTAGCGTCGAAACTAGATGACGTCACTTACGGAGACTACATTCAAACCATGAAACATTCAAGAGAACTTCCAGACCTCAACGAGTTTATGGAGTTCCTAGAATTGAAGTTCATGACGCTAGAAACATCTAGAAACAAAAAGAGTGGTCAAAAACAGAATAACTCATCAAGCATTCAACATAAAAATTATAATAATTACAAGTCAATGAACTATAACAATGCAGTAAAGTGTACAAAAACCTACCATGCATCGATTCATAATTGTCCGCTCTGCAAAAATGAACATCCGCTGAGGCAGTGTCCTCTATTTTTAGACATGGATGTTACAACGCGAACGAAAACAACAAACAGTTTGAACTTATGCAAAAATTGTTTGTTTAGTCACGGAGGAGATAAATGTACCTCAACGAAAAGATGCCGCACGTGTAACCATTACCATCACTCTCTACTGCATGAGAACAAACTCAGACAACAACATTCAACTTCGTCTGACTCAATGGCAGCTGAAAGAGTATCTAATCACATCAACGGTGAGCAAGAGATACTCTTAACGACACTTCAACTTAGAGTCAAGAACAGAGAAGGGGATTACGTCATCCTTCGAGCGTTGCTGGATCAAGGCTCTCAAGTAACATTGATCACTGAAAACGCAGCCCAACGATTGAACATACCTCGAAGCAAGATGAACGCCTCGGTCACTGGCGTCGGTACCACAATGGGTACTAGCAAAGGGATGATCAAACTGGAATGTAAATCTATCCATTCAGATTACACATTCCATACGCAAGCATTGGTTATGCGTAAACTAATCAACAATCTGCCGAACTCAAACATTAACACAACCAGCTGGACACACTTAAACAACATCAAGCTAGCAGATCCAGATTTTAACATCTCGGGCCCCATTGATTTACTGCTGGGAGCAGATATTTACTCTGAGGTCATCCTAGATGGTGTACTCAAGGGAAACGAGGACTCGCCAGTAGCTCAGCAAACTAAGTTAGGCTGGATACTGTGCGGAGCAACAAAACAATTTAACTGCCTAGTTACCCTACGAGAACTAGAAAACATCTCAAAGTTCTGGGAGACGGAAGAACTGACTTCGGAACCTGAAACAACAATATCTGACGCATACTGTGAAAAATACTACACAGAAACGACAGAAAGAACAAACAGTGGCCAATATGTGGTGAAGATGCCCATGAAGCCTGACTACAAACAAAGCCTCGGGAGCTCGAAGCTTCAAGCTACAGCACAATTTCTTCAACTAGAAAAGAAAATGGCGAGACAAGAACACTTCGCTTCCCTATACAAACAATTCATTCGAGACTACATCGAGTTAGGTCACATGAAACCAGCGACTGAACCCGATAGTCAAGGGCAAGTGTATCTACCACACCATGGTGTATTAAGGGAGAGCTCAACAACAACGAAACTACGAGCGGTTTTTAACGCGTCTATGAAAACCGACTCTGGGTACAGCCTCAACGATCTCATGGAAAAAGGACCCAACCTTCAAAAGGACATTTTATCCCTGATCCTTAAATGGCGAAGCTATAAATATGTTCTAACGGCGGACATCGAGAAAATGTATCGTCAAATCCTTATCCATCCAGACCAACAATCTCTTCAGAAAATTGTGTGGAGAGAGACCCCTAGAGAGCCGCTGAGAGAAATGCAGCTATGTACGCTCACCTACGGAACCAAGGCGGCACCATTCATCGCAATACGCACGCTGCAACAACTGGCTAGCGACGAAGGCATCGCTTTCCCCCTAGCTCAAACGGCGCTACAAAACGATTTTTATATGGATGACGTCATCACAGGTCACCATACACTAGAAACAACAAAACTACTGCAGAAGCAACTGTATGAACTATTAAAAAAGGGTGGTTTTATTTTAAGAAAATGGGCCACCAATGTACCATCTATCCTCAAAGAAATACAAGAAAAAGAAAAAAGTCAAACCAACTTATTTAACTTCAAACAAGAAGAATTTAGCAAGACGCTCGGACTCGTATGGAATAACGCAAGCGACACATTTCATTTCATTAGCGAAAAACCTAACAACAACAAAAATGAACCATACACTAAACGGAGGCTGCTGTCAGAGATAAGCAAGATCTACGATCCGCTTGGCTGGCTGGCCCCAATAACTATTCAAGCTAAGCTGATTTTTCAAAAATTATGGTCAGAAACCTATAAAAACATTGGATGGGATGGAAAAGTTCCGGAAGCCATAGAAAGAGAATGGATAACAATTAAATCCGACCTACAAAATATAAACAACATCATTTTACCCAGATGGATAAAAAGCAACAACAATAAGGCGATCGAATTGCAAGCCTTCTGTGACGCAAGCGAGCAAGCCTACGCGTGCGTCATCTACAGCCGAACAACGTCACCGACCGGAACATATGAAACTACTCTACTCGCATCAAAAACTAAAGTTGCACCCATTAAACAAAAAACAACTATACCAAGATTGGAATTGTGTGCCGCATTATTACTTGCTAAACTACTAGAGAAAGTTACTAAGATCCTTAAGGACTATGACCTGAAGATATCCTGCTGGACCGACTCTCAAGTAGTATTAGCATGGCTGCAAGGAAATAAAACAAAATACGATAAATATATCACTAACAGAACAACAAAAATAACAAGCATCGTTCCCGCAATATACTGGAGTTACGTGAAAAGCAACGAAAACCCAGCGGACTGCGCTACTCGAGGACTCTTGCCATCAAAGCTTGTGGACTTTTCTCTGTGGTGGGAAGGACCTCAATGGCTTAAGGAACAACAACAACGACCCCCTTCAAAAGAAACCTATACAACAAACGAGGACCTACAATTAACAAGATGTTATACAATTAACAGTACGGAACCAACACAAATTAAAAACGAATTAATTCATTCATTACTTGAACGGCATAGCAACATCGATCGTATTACAAGAATACTGGCCTTTGTTATACGGTTTGCTGATGCACTGAAAAATAAAAGGAGGGTCAATGAATTGAAACTGGACGAAGTAAACAATGCATTATGTAATATTATAAAAACCATACAAGTAGAGCATTTTGAAACGGAGATTAAAACTCTTCAAAAAAAGGAAAACCTGCAACACAGAAGCTCGATCTTAAAACTGAACCCATTCCTGGATTCAAAGGGGATACTACGCGTTGGAGGACGTCTGAGTCACTCAAACCTACCAGAAGAAACTAAACACCCCATCCTCTTACCAGGAAAAGGAAGACTGACCCAATTGATAATAAAATTGAACAGGCACATCAACGAACACTACATGGTGGAGCGAGATTAACGCTGGCTTACACCAGAAATAAATACTGGATCATAAGCGGCAACAGAACTGTCAAGAAAACGCTACGACAATGTATCCGTTGCTGTCGATACACCACAACACGAACGGAACAATTGATGGGCAGTCTACCTAAGGAAAGAATAACACCATCGAGACCATTTTCACACACTGGCGTTGACTTTACAGGTCACGTGGATGTGAAGATAAACAAAGGCCGTGGTATTAAAACCTGCAAAGGCTATATTGCCATATTCATATGTATGTGCACAAAAGCAGTACATATTGAGCTTGTTTCGGACCTATCAACAGAAACTTTTATCGCCGCCCTAAGAAGAATGTGTGCTAGAAGAGGTACACCTAAACACATGTACTCTGACAACGGCACAAACTTCGTCGGAGCTGCCAAGTTGTTACATCAGGAGTTTCAACTATTTAAGACGATGCTGTCTCCAGAGTTCTTTAAAGAGATCAATGATCTACAAATTGAGTGGCATTTCAACGCCCCATCCTGGCCATCGGCAGGGGGTTTATGGGAAGCCGCCGTACGCTCAATGAAAGCACACCTCAAACGAGTAATCGGGCAACAGAAACTTACCTACGAACAATTCGCTACGCTCCTTACACAAATTGAAGCGTGCATGAACAGCAGACCTCTGAGTCCTTTATCTGAAGATATAGAAGATCTGGACTACCTGACACCGGGACACTTTCTAACAGGGAGTACAACGCTCGTATTACCGCTCAACGAACCTGAAACTCTGAGGGCCATAGACATCAGAAACAACTGGAAGCTCATAGAACTCATGCGACGACACTACTGGAATCGCTGGTCGAAAGAGTACCTTCATTTGCTGCAAAACCGAAACAAATGGCAACAAAGTAAAGAAAACATTCAAAAGGGACAACTGGTTTTAGTGAAAGAAACTAATTTACCGCCTGGTAAATGGGCTATGGGACGCGTCGTGGAGTTACACCCCGGCAGCGACAACTTAGTACGAGTGGTCTCATTGAAAACACAAAATGGACTTCTTAAAAGACCCATAACAAAACTATGCCCACTACCTATTAACGAAGCCTGCGTAGAATCTTCAAATACACAGAATTGTAGTTCTACATTACATTAATATTACCTATTAAAAATACCGATGGATCAGATGTTCGAAACATATTATACAAACTTATTTACGTCAAGGCCCGATTGAGTGAACAATACCTACCTACTATTCAAACTACATAATATTCTCTTACTAAGTGATGACGAGTATACATCATATCACAACATACCTATACTAAAACAACGATCAACGTTAGTCAACCAATGTGAAGCGACAGCGATAACAACGAAGTACATTGGAGTTAACTTTGAGAAAAATACATATATAGAAATAGAAGAGGTCGATCTACAACAATGTAACGCAATGACGATGGAGGACTACATCTGCCACGCCTACATGCCAGTTAAAAACTTAAACGGAGCAACAGCCTCCTGTGAAGCAAAAATGCTGAGTAGAAATGTAAACACTATAACCTGTGATTGGATACCGAGACAATGTACAGACAATGTACGGATCAATGGATAAAGTTACATAGATCTAACATATGGTTATGTAAACAGCTGTTCGATCGAGTTTCAAACTCTTAACAAAATATATTTCATGACGTTGTATTTTTATGCTTAACTTTTGTTTGTATTGCTTTTATATACCTTTATTTAACTTTAACTTTTTTTACTACTTTTGTAACCTTTAACTTAACTTTTGCAACATTTAAACTTTAACTCAACTTAACATATGTAGTGTACCTAACTTTGGTTGTCTGAGTTCGTTTCCTTGTCCCTCGGGAGCATGTACGAGCCAAAAATGCTCATACAGCACTTAACAAGCATTACATGCTTAACTTTATATTTTATAACAACATACATTAGTCGTCACCTAATTACCGGCACGCGCGGACCTACTGACTCAGGCGACCAAACGTAAACAGTGGGTCAATAAACGAACTTAACATAACTACGCGTCCGTGTATCACTTCATCTCCCATAACCAACGAGTAACAACCGGGTACCGTCAACACAAGCACGGCGGCCCCAACAATGAAGATGATATTTTTTTTTGTACACGAAGGAAATCTTACACAAAACAACAATGATAACAGAATTTGCACAAAGGAACTGTTTATTTCTTTAAGAAATCTCTTCCAGCAGCTGTGAGAAGGAGATAGTTATGTGTGTGTGTTCTTCGTGGTTATCATATTATCATCATATTCTTTAATTTTATCTAAACCATTGCATATATTTGATAATTGTTAAAAATTTGGTCAAATCATCACGTATAGTACTATTTAAATAAAAGAAACAAGACAAAAAAGCCAAAACTAATAGGGAGATGACTGGCCGTAGTCATAAAGTGAACTGATTTTAATGGCCAAACGACGTCACGACTCACGACGAACAAAGATCGCAAAAGGCACCGGTACGCCCACGTGAAATCACAGAGACTTTTTGTCCTTATACAATGTTAAAGCTTAAAATCCCCACACCTCTGTCGTTCTGTAGAGCGATGCTCGTTCTGTTTTATACACCGTGAGCCGCCGCCAATCAAATCCTTTTTATTTGCGTCGTTCTCGTAAACACGCGCACGTCAGATACCGTGAAGCTATCTAATATATTTTATCTTTGTATCTCCTTAATAATAGCGCGGCGTAACATGTATTCACGTGAATTATTTTGCTGGGAAACCTGTAATTATCCGTAAAAGATAATAAGTAGGTACCCGGATGACCGAGAGATTACACCATCGACTGGAGTAGATTTTGTGTCGCTACTCGCCAATAGATGTCAGGAAGAGTCTATTGTAGCAGTTTTTCATTGCCTGAAAACTAAAAAGACGGATAAAACGACATGTAATAAATTGAGAATATCTGGTTGTGTAAGTAGTATTGGTGGCAGTATTACCAAACCAAAGGAGATGTCTTAGAAATGTATGGCACCTGGGCGGGTACACTGTACATTCAGTAGGAAGTAGCTCATATTATTTGAAAGCTTTCCTTACTATCCAAATTCTAGATTTCACCTTGGTTTGGCGACAATAATTCAATTTATCAATCAATCAATCAATCAATCAATCATTTTATTGTGGACTATAGGTGATACAAGTAGTTGTTATAGGTATACAATAAAATATATTTTAGCCTCTATGTCCTGCCTCGCTGAGGCGTACAATAATATTAAAATTAAATTATAATTATATTAAATTAAATAACATTAGAATTAAAATAAATCGTACTTTACAATAATTAAAATCAGACCATTCAACCGTACCATAAAATATAATTATATTATTATTTTGTCATTTAAATATTCTTGAATACTGTAATAGCATTTGTCAATCAGCATAGAAGCAAATTTCTCCTTAAAACTGTCCACTTGTTTAATATCACGAATATCTGCTGGTATTTTGTTATATATAATAGGTGTCATACAAAAAAAGCTTTGTCTCAACATATTCGTTTTGCTCGGTACTATTTGCAATTTATTATGGTGTCTTGCTCGCGTCTTTAATTCAAATTTATCCATATTGGTTTTAATGAAAATTGCGCATTCCAGAATGTACATACAGGGAAGAGTTAATAATTTTAGTCTCTTAAATTGTGGTTTGCATGAATCTCTTTGTTTTATATTGCACATAGCTCGTACGCACCTCTTTTGCGCTTTGAATGCAATATTTTTATGTACTGAGTTTCCCCAAAATATAAGGCCGTATCTTATTGTTGATGCAACGTAAGCGTGATATGCAGTTAGAACTGTGGATTCATTTACAATTGATCTAAGCTTACGAAGAACATAACAAAACTTACTCAGTTTTTTACAGACTTGTTCGATATGCCCTTTCCAGTTCATTCTTTGATCAATATGTAATCCTAGAAATGTTGTTCTGTCAGTTTGTTGAATATCCGTTCCTTTATAATTAATCATTAATTCCTTTGTACTGTTTAGCCTTTGTTTAAAATTAATTATTTTAGTTTTATTAAGATTTATTATTAAATTATTACATTCAAACCATTCTATAATTGATGTCAATGATGAATTAATATTGCATTGAAGATTATTTATATTATTCGAACTAAATATAATCGTACTATCATCTGCAAACAAGGTCATTTCATTATTTGTAACTCGTGGCAAGTCATTAATATATATTAAAAACAATAAAGGACCCAACACACTTCCTTGTGGAACGCCATACATTACTGTTCTGCTGTCTGATTTAAATAATTTTATAGTTTTAGTTTCAGAACACAATCTTTCTACTTGCGTTATTTGATGTCGCTCAGATAGATATGACTGAATTAATTTATACGCTATACCTCTTATTCCGTATCTATATAGTTTGTCTAGTAAGATATTATGATCTACATGGTCAAAGGCTTTAGTGATATCCATGAATAAAGCTGTGACAGGTGTTCTTTTATCCATGTTAATCATAACCTTAGAGAGAAAATTAAACATGGCCATATTTATAGTTTTCTTTTTCCTAAATCCAAATTGTTCTTCTATCAAAATGTTATTCGATTCAAAGAAGGTGCTCAATTTTTTGTAAATAACCTTTTCAAATACTTTTGCAAAAACTGGTAGAAGAGCAACAGGTCTGTAATTATTTACCCAACATGGGTCGTCTTTTTTAAAAAGAGGTTTTATTAGCGACACTTTTAATATATCGGGAAATGTACCATTCGTAAGACATAAGTTTACCAAGTAACACATAACTGGGGCAATTATACTAGATACATCTTTAATAATCTTGGTTATAATTCCATCATATCCGTGGCTGTTAGTATTCTTCAATGAGTTAATAATTAATATAATGTCATTTGGTATGGTAGGAGTCAGAAATATTGTATTAGGATTATATGATGTCAAAAGGTGATAATTTTTATTAGAGTCCGTTTTAACTACATCAATAAAGTAGTTATTAAAATATGTCGCAATCTCTTTCGGGTCAATTATTTTCTTATCTTTAAATATTAACTTACGCACATTTTCTTTAGGGTAAACATATTTGTTGTTGTTTATAACTGTCCAAGATGCCTTTGCTTTATTTGTAGGAGATTTAATATAAAAGTTATTTTGTGTTTTTTGTGTCATCGATATAACGCGTTTATATCGACTTACATATTCCTTATAGGTTTTCTTATTTTGCTCACTGGGTTTAACTCTGGTTTTCCCTAATAAAAAACGTTTTCGTTTACTACATAGTTTAATGCCCCGTGATAACCATTTCGGTTTAGATGTACAAGTTATTTTAATTTTTTTCATTGGAAAACAAAGATCGTAGATTAATTTAAATAATTCATGAAAGTTTTTAAAGGCTATGTTAGGTTCATCTATATCTAAAACTTCTTTGAAACTGAGCTGCTTTATACAATTAATGAACTTATTCCTATTTTCCTTAGAGTAATCTCGCTTGAATATATACCAGAATTTTATGCGACAGTATCTTTTTACAGGGCATTTAATAATTTGAGCGGTATGATCTGAAAGGGCGAAATCTAGTATTTTGCTTTTGCTTCCTTTAATATTATGAAAAATATTATCTATACAGGTATTACTTATTAATCTTGTTTGTGTTTTAAATTCAATTTTTAAGTTATAACTCTGCAAGAGTGATTCTAAACTCATCGTATGATTGTCTTTGTTAAGTAGATCTATGTTAAAATCTCCACATATTACAATCTTTTTATTACCCCGTAGAAGTTTCGAGCAAATATTATGAAGACAGGTAAATAATATTTCTACTTTATCCGCGGAGTACTTTGGAGCTCTATATATACAAACAATATACATATTATGTTCCGTAAGCTCAATAGCAGAACATTCGATGATACCTTTTACCGAGATTTCATTTATTTCTCTAATTTCTCGAAATAAGTGAGTATTCCTAATCAGAATGCAACAGCCTCCATGTCTATTGTTTCTCATAACGCAAGTAGCCAATCTAAAATTAACAATTTTGAGACAAAGCTCGTCTTGTTTTACCATGTTGTGCTCCGTAATGCAAAGTATATCTATGAATTGCCCATTTTCAGCTAATTCTTCAATACATACAGTTAATTGGTCTGATTTTGAAATAAGTCCATTTATATTTTGATGCATAATATACAAATAATTAAACGCGAAAAAAATTATCATTACGTTTCTCATTGTTATAAAATTCATTATTATGTTTGTCAATTTCATCATTGTTAGTTTTTGAGCAATTTGGGCTTACATATAATTTATTTATAGTATCAATGTTATTTGAATTCTTACATATGTCACATATTAATTTATTATTATTCTCTTTGTCCTCGGTTTGAGTACCAGAATCGGCAAAAGATTTAAGTTGTCCATTATTATATTTACATGTAGATAGATAGTTATCCATATTACGCTTATAAGTTATACGTAGAATTTCTCTTAACAAGAATCTTGCTATATGTGTAGCAAATATTTTGTACATAGGTGTGGCTCGACTAAAGTTAAAATCTGTATAATGGACATTATCATATTTACTACAGTGGAATTTTAACAAATAGTTTAATTTATATTCATTAAGGTGGATATTTTTATGAATTTCCCCTACAATAACGTTAGTGTGCGTAACAGAGGATAGCCATAAGTTTGCATCAAGTTTGCATGCAAATTCATGTGGATCTTTATCATTACATCCTGACAGTAATATTACGTAATCATTCATATTTAAATTTGCTATCTCAGTTTTCATGGTGGACGTTACCTCTCTTAACGTTGCATTTGGTTTTATGTAGCTCACTATGAAGTAATCCTTGCCCAATAAATTTTTAAGTCGATGTCTGACATCTCTCCCTTGATCGTCTCCAATTATAATAATTCGATGTTGTGTCTTTAAATGATTAGTTTTGTGTTGCTGTTGTGGTTGTTTTTTTTGTGGTTGTTCTTGTTCTGGTTGTTCTTGTTCTGGTTGTTCTTGTTGTGTTTGTTCTTGTTTTGGTTGTGCTTTTTGTGGTTGTTCTTGTTGTGGTTGGTCTTGTTGTGGTTGTTCTTGTTGTGGTTGTTCTTGTTGTGGTTGTTCTTGTTGTGGTTGTTCTTGTTGTGTTTGTTCTGGTTGTGGTTGTTCTTGTTGTGATTGTTCTTGTTGTGGTTGTGCTAGTTGTGGTTGTTCTTGTTGTGATTGTTCTTGTTGTGGTTGTGCTAGTTGTGGTTGTTGTTGTTGTTGTTTTTGTTGTTTTGTGGTTATATTATTTCCAGTATCTGATTGTTTAGGTTGATACGGAGTATGAAATAGCCTCGAACATACACTACGTGCGGACAGTACAGGAGATATTCTAGTAGAATTCATTTTAATATTTAGTAGATGTCTATTTAGAGGTGTTGCATTTAACGATTTCGAAAAGCTATTATTCCTCCCTGGATATTCTCTAAGAAGTTTTTTTAGCGTGTCAATTTGTTTGGTTTGCTCGGTTATAGTTCGTCTAAGTTGATTATTCTGACAAGTAAGATTATCAACTTCGTCGTCGGCAGACTTTATTTTGTTACGTAGATCCTCTAGTTCCTGTTTTAAGTCATAAGAGTACGAGTCGTCAATGTTTCTTGTATCACCTGGTACACTCAGCGCCTCTTTCACAATCGTCAAGTAAAGTCATAAGTAGTTACTTGCTGAATAACGTTAATCGGCAAGTAAAAGTCACAATTAACTTTTATCAGTTTCACAATATAAAATGTAGTTCCGAGTAACAACTTGGCGGTTAGTTGAATGATTTGTCATAATGCATTCCATCATTCGGTCAGTTTGTGCTTGCCAGATGTCAAACACGTGTCAAATCGGTTAAGTGCCAGTCCGTCCGTCATTACTACAAAGGTTTTGTATAAGTTGGTGTTATTAAAATTCGCAGGTAGTTTTTTAGTTTAGAGTTTTGACCGATATTAAATTAGTAAAACATGGATATAATCAAGAGAGAAAGAAGTGCTAACTTTACTCTGTAACAAAGATATATTTTAATATCAATTGTTTAAAATAATAATAATAATAAGAACTACCGAAAGTACATCCTGAAGGATGGCACTACCGACATTTGTCGAGCTTGTCGCCATCCCGGTGAGTCACTCAGGCATATGCTGTCGGGATGTTCGGCTCTTGCTAACACTGAGTACCTATCTGCACAGACACAACCAAGCGGCCAAAATCCTTCACCAAGAGCTTGCTCTGAAGTACGGTCTCCTGGATGAGAGAGTGCCGTATTATAGGTACACACCGATTCCAGTACTCGAGCGTGACGGTATTCGGCTCTATTGGGACCGGTCCATCATCACGGACAGGACGATTCTGGCGAATAAGCCTGATATCGTGCTGATGGACCGGACACAGTCCAGGGTGTTTTTAGTGGACATCACCATCCCACATGACGAAAACCTCGTGAATGCGGAGACAGAGAAAAAACGAAAGTATCTAGATCTGGCTCACGAGGTTTCCAGCATGTGGCATGTGGAGTCCACTAAAACCATCCCAATCGATATATCTGCGAATGGGCTGATCCCAGTGAGCCTCGCTCACCATATGAGGCGACTGGGGTTCAGCGGTAGTTCGCTCGCAGCCAAGATGCAGAAAGCGGTGCTGCTAGACTCGGCTAAGATAGTCCGTCGGTTTCTCAGCCTGTCGCCCTGATCCCCGGCCGTTTGGTCTCCCCAGCCGGGGCGTAATCCTCCACCCGCTACAAGTATTTATTTATGTAGAGTTTATGTAAGTTTATTTATTGGTATATATATTTATGTTTGTTATATAATTTTTTTTGGCCCTGTATGTATATATTTTGTACGCGGGTGTGAGAGTCGAAAATATAATAATAAATAAAAATAACTTGGTGTTTTTCGTGCAAATTTTTCGAAATCGTCTATTTGATTATCTATAAATGAAATAAGTAAATGTTTAATAATTTTTTGTCAAATAAATATACTTATAAGGTTAGCTACAATAGTTTTTTACTTCACTGCACGTACCGTTACTCGTCTTACTCGTCAGTTAAACAAACTAATTGGCAGATGATGTTACAAGTAAGTTACTGGCTACTTTACTTGTCAGGTAGCGCTATTCGGCGATTGTGAAATGCGTATGCATAGTTACTCGTCACTTTAATCGGCAATTAGCCTACTCGGGACTTTACTTGAGGGTGGTGAAAGAGGCCCTCAGTGTAGTTGATTCTAGAAATGTGGAGTTCAAGTTTTCCTTTGTCTGATCTAATGCAGATATGTTTATATCGGAGAATGTGCGTCGGATGTTTCTTCGAAATGTTATATTATCCATCTCAGTATAGAAAATTTTAAATTTGAAATTTAAAAATTTTACGCGTTTGCAGGATTCGATCTCGCGGCCCGACGATTTCGATGTTGTGTCCGATGCTTTGCCACTACACCACGGCTGACTTTACTAGGCAGTGCGAATTAAGTGAATACAATTGACTGTCAGTTGGTACCTTAACAGATTGTCTTAATATGATGGTAGTTTATAAAATCCTTTTTATATCACACCTACGTGTTAAACACAAAGTTATCCGTTTACACTAAAAACACTATAAATACTTAATTCTGCTCATTAATTTACACTTTGTCATTGGTTTAAACATTATTAATTATTAATTGTTTGTAATTGCAAGTTAAGATACTTAGATATTTTAGCTATTTCAAAATAATTTTTTGTCAAGGTCTTGATCGTAGAAGTCGAAAGATTAGATTTGTCGGGTCACTGATTATGTGAATAACATTTACACTGTAAAGTCATATTACAATTTACACTTTAGGCCACAAAACTGTTGTAAATAATGATTGTTTCTATTTTTAACACACAAGAGCTCTTTCGATATGTTTACTTATCAGCGCCACCTGGCGGAGTTAATAAATTGTAACACTGAGACAACATGGTGGGCACATCCACTGCATATGACAGTTGTTAAACTTGTTCTAATGTCAGTGTCAATGTCAAATACATAGTCAAAATAAAAGCACGATCTTTTTGGATTTAGTTTTGTTGGATCTATCTTCTATTAATATTAAATCATTGTGTGTTAATCTCTAAAGCGTATCTAAATAAACGATGCAATTCGTCGCTTCGATTAATCTGAACTAAATCGTGACGATAGATCTTCAAGAGCCATACATTGTCGATTTATTGTCACGATATTCAAGTTTGCATGGGTTTTTGTTAAGATCTCCGACTCCGATCGAAGATTACCTAATCTTCGATCGTCAACGATATTGACATAGTTAATGATTGGTCTGAAACGACTAAGCTGAAAGAAGTTTGGAAACGCCAACGCGCGTTATTACCTGTGATTAATGTACTAACTAAAAAAAACAATGTGTCTGAGGCGTAACCACACAGTAGGCACCTTTTATAATATAAGTAACAGAAAGGTGTAGCTAAATGAAGGTGAGTCCTGCATTGGTAGAAGGTATGGAAGGATGATAAAAATCATTTGCACAAATCACCGAAACACTATCAGCAGAAGGAAAATGAGCATCTTACTGAAAACTCAACCTACATAAAGATGCCAATGCATACTTAATAAGCATGAATCTGAAGTGAAAGTGGATAATTGTGTGGCATAAATGAAGAATAATTATAACCCTACGCAGTTGCAATTTCTGTATTTTAAATATGACTGAAGTAAATAAAAAACAGAATTTTATTTATTCTCATTTTATTTTTTTCATTTCAATCACCCTCTCTTAACAATATGCCATCCAGGACAGAAGCCGGTGCCTCAATATTTGTCTGATGCCGAGCCCAACCCAGATACCATACAATGGTCATTACGTGCACACAACATCCCATTGTTTGCTTTCCAGCAATACAATTGCAGTAATAACCAAGTGGTTATGATAAGTATCATGCCATCCCAACTTACTGCTTGTCTCGCCAACATTATGTATGTATAATATACTTTTCTGGATTGATGGCGAGACTTTATACGACCTATATGAACGGTTGTGGTGCCTGTCTGTTGATGGTCTGGAGTTTGCCATATTTTCTATATTATCAGCCAGCTCAACATTGCGTCTTGCTGCAACCCAGCATGCATAGCACACCATGCCACCATCAGGAATCTAAAACAAATAAAATAAATCTATGTATAACATGTTCTATTTCCTATTATAATTTAACACTATTATTGTTTAATTATTATAATTATAATTTATATTATAATTTTAAAGATAGGTACATAATTAATAGATACATAATATTATCATTTAATAGATACATAAAGATACATAACAATATATTATAATTTTATTTTAAAGATACAAAAATATGAATTCTTGCCAAGATATCATTTCGCTCGGGTCCTTCTGGTATTGAATGAACCCTAGTGCGAGCGAGTGAACGATTGCACCATACACATGATGAAAGGTTTGCTGAAGATTGTGCAACAACTCCCCGCCCCTGCAGTATCTCTCTGGCATGTCTCCAGCAATTACCACATACTTGTCCACCTTCTGGTACCAGACAATAAAATACTTCATAAATAAAATAAATCTTCGAAGGTGGTAGAATCTGTATACTTTTCGCCTGAGGTGGTACCACCACCACACTCAGTTAATAATTCCACCATGTAATTTAATAAATCTTTTTGGCAATTTTATTGTGTTCCGGGGGAAGGGAGTTCGATGTCGGTTCCATTTATACAACAGGGAAACATCAAAGTCCTCAAGGAAAGTAATAGTTCCGTAACCAAATTCGAATAGGGCTAATACTAAGGGATTAATGATATTACTTATAAACACTAACTGAACTATCATACACTAACGCCCCAACTCAGAGTAACTTGTGGCGATGTAATAAACGGACGTGCAGTTCCATTTTATATTAATGTCGTCAAAGGCGTTCGGCGGCAGTTCGGGTATATTCGTTACCCCCCGCACCGCGTGCGTCGCAGGCGCAAGGCGGCGAGCAGCCGCCGGCAACCGACCACGGACCAGTCGTCCGATCACGCTTTATGACGCCGGAAGGCTGCTTGTGCGCCTCTCTCTCGCTTCCAAATTCGCGAACGCTTTACTAGTGGTGTTTCTAAAACTAACTCATTATTCGCTTGCTACTTCCCTTAATTTCTGTGCATAATTGTTCTTCCTATAACTATCTTGTTCGGTGTGTACTGTGTGCTCAATTAGCATTGTTTCTTGGCGTGTGCATCTCATACATTAAATGTATATGTACGGGGCTTGTGACAGTTTCATTTCATAAATATACGCTCCCCTACATAATTGGTGACCCAAAGTCGTGCAGAACACCGGTGCTAAAATGTCAAAAGTCGACGGCAGTAAGCAGAATAGCGACAAGAATAACGAAATGGCCGACCACGCCCTGTGCCGTGTTGGCGTTAAGATGCCGCCATTTTGGCCGAATAAGGCCGCCTTATGGTTCGCACAACTCGACGGACAGTTCGCTTTATCGAACATCACATCGGATACTACGAAGTTTTACCATGTGATATCGATGTTGGATATAAAATATGCTGAAGCAATCGAAGACGTTATAACGAGTCCCCCAGCTACAGATAAATATGAGACGGTGAAAAAAGAATTATTGGCCAGATTATCAGCGTCAAAAGAGAACCGTGTGCGACAGCTTTTATCGAAAGAAGAAATCGGCGATAGAAAACCCAGCCAGTTCCTGCGGCACCTCAGAACACTCGCTGATAAAGAGGTTACTGAGGACTTCCTACGTACACTGTGGGCAGACAGGCTGCCCAGTTTCGTACAAGCTATAATAGCCACGCAGGCCGACTCGCCACTGGACAAGGTTGCGCAGCTCGCCGACCAGATAATGGATGCGTCACCTCACTTCATGAGATCGCAAGTGGCCGTAGCATCTACATCTACTACGTTGGAGGATGTGAGCAAAAAGCTTGAAGCACTTACCTTAAAAGTGGATTCGTTGCATTCGTCGCGAGGACGGGCGTATCATCAGTTCCGCCCGCGTGCCAGGTCATCGAGCAGACGTCGTCAGCAGCACAGGAGCCGTTCCAGGTCGTCCAGCAGTACCAGCTGCTGGTACCATCGCAAGTTTGGAGACAAGGCAGCTAAGTGCAGACCTCCTTGTTCATTTTCAAAAAACGATTCGAGCGGTCGCTAGTTGCGGCGAGTGACTGTGTTAATTCCGTGCCAAGCCGCTTATTTGTTACGGACAAAAAGACTAATATTAAATATTTAATAGATACCGGATCTGATTTGTGTGTTTATCCAATTAAGTACTTACATAACGAACGTCGGTTTAAAACAAATTATGAATTGTATGCAGCTAATAATACTGTTATTTCTACTTATGGTTGGATTAGTCTTAGTCTAGATTTTAATTTACGCCGTGCTTTTAACTGGCGCTTTGTAATAGCGGATGTGAGCAAGCCTATAATAGGTGTTGATTTTATATCTTTTTACAACTTGCTCGTGGACGTTCGTAACTCACGCCTGATTGACGCAAATACATCGCTTACATCAGCCGCCGTAACTGCTACCGCTTGTAATTGCCCTCAAATAAAAGTTATAGCTGGTGACAGTCCCTACCATAAATTATTATTGCAGTTTCCCGACATAACTCGACCGGTAGGAGACCCGCGCGAGCGTGCCGTAAAACATAATACGCAGCACTACATACGTACGACCCCCGGTCCGCCTGTCTCATCAAGGCCACGACGTTTGGCACCTGATAAATTAAAAATTGCTAGACAGGAATTCGAGGACTTGGTACGTACCGGTGTCGTACGTAGGTCGGAAAGCTCATGGTCATCCCCCTTACACTTAGTGCCTAAAAAAGATAAAGGGTGGCGACCATGTGGGGATTACAGGGCACTTAATGCTCGTACGATTCCCGATCGGTACCCTGTAAGGCACATAGCGGATTTTTCGCATAATCTTTTTGGGTGCACAATTTTTAGTAAATTAGATTTAGTACGCGCGTATAACCAAATACCAGTGGCACCTGAAGATATTCCCAAAACGGCTATAGCTACAAGTTTCGGGCTTTTTTGAATATAAATTCATGAATTTTGGCCTCAGAAATGCTGCGCAAACGTTTCAAAGGTTTATGGACGAAGTTCTGAAGGATCTGGACTTTGCCTTTCCATACATTGATGACGTATTAATAGCCTCTGTAAATGAAACCGAACATGAAAAACATTTAAAAATTGTCTTCGAACGTTTTAATGAACATGGTATTCTACTTAACACGAACAAGTGCATTTTTGGCGTACCAGAGGTCGAATTTCTAGGTTACCTAGTCAGCGCGTCAGGAACGAAACCCCTTGAAGACAGAGTCCATGCCATACTAAATTACTCTAGGCCGAAAACCATTAAAGAACTACGCCGTTTTTTAGGAGCTCTCAATTTTTACCGTCGCTTTATAGCGCACGCTGCTAGAATACAGGCACCTCTCCATGCACTACTCTGTGGTGCATCGGTTAAGAGCAACAGCAGCATAGACTGGACCCCAGCGCTGGAGAAGGCTTTCGATGTTTGTAAGTCAAGTATTGTTAATGCTACACTTCTAGCGCACCCGGACTCCTCCGCTCCTCTGGCCATCGTCACCGACGCGTCGGACACTGCTATTGGGGCAGTCTTGCAACAACAAATTGCTGGCGAATGGCAGCCGCTTAGTTTCTTCTCGCGTAAATTAAACACTGCGCAAAAGAAGTATAGTTCGTACGACCGGGAACTTCTTGCCATTTATGAGTCAGTGAAGTACTTTCGGTATATGGTAGAATTAAAACCTTTCTTTATACTTACTGACCATAAACCTATAATCTCTGCCTTTAAAAAAGATCTCGATAAGTGCTCACCCCGTCAGTTTAGGTATTTAGATTTTATATCTCAGTTTACGACTGATATTAGGTATATTGCAGGGGAAGACAATGTGGTAGCCGACGCTCTGTCTAGGACGGACGCCATAGCAGAAATAATAGATTTAAAATCACTAGCTAATTCGCAATTGACAGATACCGAATTAAATACATTAATTAAAAAAGGTTCGTCGTTAAAATTAGAAAAAGTATTTTTTGGTAATGTTAAGTTAGTTTGTGACGTCTCGGGTTCAATTAAACGACCTTTTATTACAACCGAGTTCCGGAGACAGGTGTTTGACGCTTTGCACGGGTTGAGTCATCCCAGTGCGAGGACAACCGCTAAGCTTGTTTCTGAACGCTACGTGTGGCCCGGCATTCGTAAGGACTGCAGAACATGGTCGCGCTCGTGTATCGCATGTCAGAAGTCGAAAGTCTCTCGTCATGTTCACTCACCGACTCACGACTTCGCAGTACCAACAGCCAGATTTTCTCACGTTCACATGGACTTGATCGGTCCCTTGCCTATCTCAAATGAATTTAGGTATTGTTTAACAATGGTCGATAGGTTCACTCGTTGGCCCGAGGTAGTACCGCTTACTGAAATCACCGCCGAGAGCGTCGCAAAGGCGTTTCTTAGTACTTGGGTGGCTCGATTCGGCTGTCCTGAAAAAATTACAACTGACAGAGGTAGACAGTTTGAGTCGCACCTGTTCGAGCATTTATCATCTCTGTTAGGGTCACGGCACATTAAAACCACTGCCTATCATCCGATTGCCAACGGTTTAGTTGAACGCTTTCACAGGCAACTAAAGGCAGCCATCATGTGCCATGCGAAGGACAACTGGTCGGAAGTACTTCCACTAGTACTGCTAGGTATACGTAGTGCATGGAAGGAGGATTTGTCAGCGTCCACCGCTGAATTAGTGTACGGTGAGCAATTGAGGCTCCCCGGCGATTTCTTTGATAGCAGTCGTGGTATTGACTTCGTACCCGACTACTCCGATTTTCTAACACGTTTACGGTTACGCATCGCAAAAGTTAAACCGTCAAGGGTAGCTCGCCATGGTTCATTTAAAACATTTGTTTACAAGGAATTATCATCCTGTTCACATGTTTTTATCCGACAAGACCTTGTCCGTAAACCTTTGCAACCGCCCTACGCTGGGCCGTATAAAGTAGTCGAACGCAAAGAAAAATATTTTAAAATTCAAATTGCGCACAAAATTGTTAGTGTTTCAATCGATCGCTTAAAACCGGCATTCGTGCTTAATAACGAGACTGACAAACCTTCTGAGGTAAATCAGCCCGTTACGAGAATTACACGCTTTGGTCGTCAAGTCCGTTTCCCTAATTATTTTCGACCCTAAAGGTCTCCAGGGGGGCTGATGTGGCGATGTAATAAACGGACGTGCAGTTCCATTTTATATTAATGTCGTCAAAGGCGTTCGGCGGCAGTTCGGGTATATTCGTTACCCCCCGCACCGCGTGCGTCGCAGGCGCAAGGCGGCGAGCAGCCGCCGGCAACCGACCACGGACCAGTCGTCCGATCACGCTTTATGACGCCGGAAGGCTGCTTGTGCGCCTCTCTCTCGCTTCCAAATTCGCGAACGCTTTACTAGTGGTGTTTCTAAAACTAACTCATTATTCGCTTGCTACTTCCCTTAATTTCTGTGCATAATTGTTCTTCCTATAACTATCTTGTTCGGTGTGTACTGTGTGCTCAATTAGCATTGTTTCTTGGCGTGTGCATCTCATACATTAAATGTATATGTACGGGGCTTGTGACAGTTTCATTTCATAAATATACGCTCCCCTACAAACTAAAGGTTACATAAATCACTCCTTAGTACAGAATTTGTTTGGTGTTTCTTTACTAAGGAGCGATTAAAGTAAGCATTAGTGACTCTGAGTTGGGGCGTAAGAGTCTGCTAAGATAATATATTAAATAAACATTTATATAGGAGTGGAAAAGACAAAAATATGATGTTTACAAAAAATTCATAATTCACAACAGTGCATGCACCCTATGTAGTCTAAAAATAATTTTGCTACCGATTTAATGATATCAAAGATTATATTACAGAATAGAAAGATCTCACACACTTACTACATAGGTTTCTGTCAGAGTGCTTGCATTCAAACACCTCGTTTACATTCAGCCCCTACCGCTGCTCCTCGCGCTGTCGGCAATAATCCCCTTGATACTGCCGTGGCAGGATCGAGAGAAGTGTAGTGTTTACATACTGCCCTACCACTCACATCGCTTTCGACTTTCGGCAATGGCAGACGTCGAAATATTACTGCGACGGAGCTGAATGCAGTGTTGCCAATGAAAAATTTTGGAAGGTCGTGTACATTAGATAAAAAAGCCGTGTTTATATGGGAAAGGATCAAGTGTGGGCCGTAGCAATCCAATTACGCCAATATATTATACCATCGGTTCAGCGCTCGAACTAAAAAAAAAGTGAATTTGATGCCCACAAAACGAGTAATACTTATCATTAGCCTAAATTAACATCAATATAATCCTGGTGGCGCTGTTTTAAGGGTTTAACATTCGTTAAATGTTTGCAAAACAATAAATAAAATTGACTTTGTGAAAATTTGCGAAAAGCCTTAGAATTTGCTACGGCAATAGGGTTCCAGCCGTAGCCCGTAGATTTTGTGATTTTTTGGCCTGAAAGCCGTAGAACACGGTAATTGCCGTAGCATTGGCAACACTGGCTGAAAAACCGCTCTTTTGGGGAGCGCCGGGCAGCGCGAGTAGCAGTGGTAGGAGCATGAGAAGTATCGTGTTCACATACTCGTCCTGCCCACTTCCCTACCTACTTTCCTGCTCAAATGAGCTGAATGTAAACGAGGTAAAAGACAAATAGTACTGACTTTCTGTTTACTGCTATATGGATAGCGTATAGTGGCACCTTTTGACAGATTGCTCATTTTCAACTATGTTAATATTAATATGAAAACATAATAACATATAAAAAAATAATAACATATAAAAAGTACTTACTTCTCTTGGCGAAATCCTTTCAGAGATCACAGTTCTTTCAAGTCCTTTTACAAGAAAATGAGTTGGTGTATGCAGTAGTGAGCTCCGACACCATACACACACATTAGTGTCATATAATTATTGCAATATGCTAGAAAAGCATTCGGAACAAATCACTCCATTATCATCAATCTAAAATAAAATGAATTAATATTAGAATTGCAAGTTAATTTCAATTTATGTGAGGTACTCTTAAATATGTTAAGTATAGGACATCTTACCAATCGGCCTAGATTGTTTTCAACGATGTTAAATATATCAGGACCCATATTTTCCACGGAGTAACAATGGCCATTTTCATCAATGGCTGATGCGCAATGTATACACGAGACCATTGTTATGAAACTGAAATCAGTTAATATACGTTAACTAAAGTACGGAGGCTTTGTCTATCAGGTTTATCAAAGGATCTCACTTGCAGTTATGTAAAAAGTAAGTCTTAAGAGACGATCTACAAACCTTAAAAAGTGCACTGCGCAAGAGGTATTGAACGGAAACAACAAAATCCAAATCACAAGCAAAATCGAGGTCCATGAAACGAAAGCCGGGTAAACAGGTATTGCGGCGAGATCCAGGAGTCCAAAAAACAAAGCCTGAAAGACACTGATGTTGTTCACTCCAGAGAAACACTCGGAAGTCGGAAATCGGAATGCCGAAAAAAAATGTCACTTGCTAAACAGGGGCTACTCACTTTTGTTTCAACGTCAAATATGACTTATGTAAAATTTTTAGCCAATATCTGTCATATTATGTCATAAATGTTGGTAGTAACTTTTGACATGACAAAAGACAAACAAATGTAATGATGTCAAATTTCCGTGTCAAATTCTTCTAAAATAAAAATTTTGTTATGGGGAAAAATACCAAAAATTAATTTATACACCCCTATCAACACCAAATTTATTTCTCGCGGCCCTTCCCTGTAGACCCTGATTGGTAAGTTTCATGACTATTAATGATATGAATAAGCATAGGTACTATGTTAAAGTAATGTATGAAGCTTACAATTATTGAATTTATACTTTATTCATTAGAACTTTACATTGCTATATTCTTTTCATATTCTTTTAGATGTCGACAATGGGTTAAAGCCATTGGAGACGAAGATTTGGTATATTTGCCTATTGAAAAGTTACACCAATTATTTGTGTGCGGACGTCACTTCAGCATTTAATACCCAAGGAAGCAGATTATTTAAAAATGCAGTGCCTTCCATGAACTAGACGCGTCCACCTCTAGCAGACAACCTATTATCCAATTTCCCATTATGAATAGGAAGTGAAAAAGTATCATCTGGTAAGTAACATAACATAAATTCAACTATAGATAGACCATATAAAAATATATTTAAGGGGCTCCTGAGAGGATGCTGGCTCAATGTATATACCGATTATTTTAATTCTTTTTTCAGGAGCTAACTGTACAGCACAATCAGACAAAACTTCTCCTAAAGAAACAAACAGTGAGTACCTGTATCCAGTCTTAATTGAAGCAACAGACTAATGTGAACTTACAAAATAAAGAGGTGAAACCTTGTTATATTGTGTAAAAAAATTGTAAATAATGATTTTTTTGAGTAATAAGTAAGAGTATTTTAACAATTAATTATTTCGTGTAGTCGATCTGATAGATCTTGTACCTTGTTGTGAGCTCCTATATAGGTAGGTGTTAACAAATACTTGGAATTGTTAAATAAAATTATAATATTTTTCAAGTGTGGCTTTTATTTTAATCTATAATTAAGGATAAAAAGGTATTAAAGCCTAACAGCCATGAACAGTATAAAAGTACAACACTAGTTATCGATAATATTAAGCCCATCACTAGTTGTCGGCCTTGTCGGTATGTTGGCGGCCTTGTTTCCGGTTTACCACAGATGGTATTAAATTAAATTCGCACAGAGTATTTAAAACACTATGGCTCATCGTTTATCCTGTAATGTTGGTATCGTTTATACTGAAATGTTTACCTGAATTTTTAGCTATAGACAATGTTCTATGTGGCGTCTCTTAAAACGTAGTGATTAAGTACTCTGTGTTGCTAAACTTCATAGTTCATATCTACAGTACAGATAATTAATCACAGACAACAGACAAGTTTATATAGACTATATATTTATTTTGACAGTTCCCTATTTCGGAGCCATGGAACCGCCAATGTTGTCGAGTGTAAAAATAATTTATTGAAAATAATTTCTCTGCAGAGAACCGTTCATTGAATATATTTTTTAATATTTTTCTGTGAATCAGTATATTTTTCTCTTTTTATGCTGGAATGTACAAAAGCCCCGCCCAAAAAAAGACATCTCCTTTCCGTCGATATATTGCTGATTGTCATGTCGAGACGCATTGCGGGCATCGGACGCAGCGCAGGATCCTGCTAGGTAACTGCCGACTATCAGTTTGAATAATAATAGACATTTCATCAGTAGGAGATCGATATTCAAGCTTCGAGCCGGCCTAAATTATTAAGCAGCACTCGGCACTCGACGGCTCTCGATGGGCTCTCGGCGCGGCGGCGTTCGTCTGGGCATAGCCACCGGCGACTGTTGACACGCGCTAATTGGCTATTTGACAGTTGTCACGGTAAAATATGAAATGTGTTAAATATGGTTGCATATTGGTTAACATTAATTAAACAATACATTTTTTGCATGAAAATAAATTGTAAATATTTTTATTTTTGAAAAATAGATTTGAGTTTTTTTACCTGTGGACACGAGAACCGAAACGCGGGCGGCCATGATTGAGCATACTATGACGTCACACTTCCAAAAATATAGCGTTGTGTACTACTAACTACATCGATTATCGTGTGCAATTTACTGAGAAAATTAATAATATATATTTTGATTTGTGCTTTTGAGAGGTTTTGTAAAATGGAGTCAGGCTATACAAAAGCTGACAGTGCGAATTTGCCTAAAGTTGATTCATTGATGGTCGCAAATTTCTTTGCGTGTAACCCTGACTTTTGCTCTACCGAGTTTCGGAATGCAAAAACCTCCTTGTAAGTACTGAAATTAATAAAGTAAAATTGGTCAGTCTTGCTAAGTGGTCACAGGGAGATTTTTTTGTAAGTTTTTCCTCAACGTCCCCTTAACGACACCATATTACTAATGATTTTAAATTACTTATAGGTTATGTTTATGAACAATATTAGGTTAGGTTTAATTTGTTTTTTTAGTAAATCAGAGGCTAAGTTGATTTCTTCCAAATACTTACATCAAAGTGGTCCTCGCAAAAGAATATTGCAGATTTATCAGATGTTAACTGTTGGTCTCGACGTGCTAATTGTAACCACTGTTTTCGACGTTGAAGGCATTTAGGAACGTGTATAAACAATTTGTTAGGAAATTTAACATACTACACATAGGCACTGCACATGTCTTGTAGCTTGTCATTTTCACAATTCCAGTGAAAAAGGTGTAAGTTTTTCACATAAAATATCTTCAGAGTTAGAGCATAAACTGTTGTTATTTGAAATGTGACGTCACAGCCAGCAAGTGACAGATGGCAGACTATTTTCGCGCGAATTTCAAATTAATGGATTAAAAGTTATTTTTATTCCTACTAAATAACACTTTTTTGAAAAAATAAATATTGTAAGAGGTATAAAATAAACCTACGAAAATTTTAAAATATTTTTCCAAAAATTGTCTAATAGCCAATTGGTGTCCGTCGGCGAGCGTGGACATGTCCTCGGTAAATACAGCACACTCCAGTTACTGAGTCAGCTTCGTCGAAGATATCGAAAGTAAACTAACAAGTTTTGATTGGAGCTTTCACGGAGTTTCTCAACTGACCTCAAGTAGGAAAACGTTATCTACTGAATTCAATTTTTTGTATCTGTCAAACAATAAGCTTCTTTGCACGTAATTCCATTTAATCCAAAGCCAGTAAGTAGGTAATAACTAGCAGTTCCAGCCCAAATAACACTAACCACAGAATAGCCACAAAATGTGTATGAAATGTAATTGAAAGTAACAATATAATTTAACAAGGTTTAAAGTTGCATGGATACCATATTAACCAAAGGTAGCAGCAGCTACTATAGTTAGCCTTGAATTCAACTTTCGAAAAGATTTATTGTCCATTATTTAATGTCCATTAAGACAAGCGTCCATAGTTCCGTATTGCACGCGTCGGACGAATCGCATCGACTTATGTAGGCAGACACAGTATCCGCAGTAATCGGAATGACGACTGATCCGATTACCGATGTCACCTCTCCATAGCGAGCGGACGATTTTCACCTGCATCACCTGTAAAAAACAAACAGGCCGGTCGACGCGACAAATTGGGCGAGTGGGGTACGTCCAACACTGATCGACTAACCATATCCAGAAAGATGTCATCAGCTTGCATCGGAATAGAGTACTGTCTTCGACAATATTGTGAGGAAGAAGCGTGTGGTCCGTGAATGTATGCATCTGTGAACGCCTACTCTTACCAGTCACACATTTAATAGGTTTTTATGCACTTTCACATAACACACACGGATTAAACTGTTGAAATGTTGTGATATTAAAATTATACAAATACAACTGAATATTTTTGAGAGCATCACAGTAAAAACGCGGCACGTCGGAGCGCGCCTCACTTGTTCGAAATGTTGAAACTTTTCACTTCGAAGACTAAGAGCCTCGTCAATAATTCAGGATCTGTGGTTCCAGTATCGAGGTTGCTGAGCCGCCAGCCGCCAGCCGAGACAAGGACTAACGGTCCTTATATGTGATGTAAATCCGACGCACGCCGACACGTTGTTCCTTAACGACGAGCATTCCTTTGAGATTCAATTTGGATGAAATCAAGCGTTGTTGTCGTAGTTAATAAAACTTCGCAAATGTTGGTTGTACGCGCACATATTACGTAAATTTGCCGGGTGTATTTACCGGCGGAGCGAGGGGGGAGGGGGGGGGGGCAGCTTGCCGTGCCATGCGGTACAGCGACGGTTTATGACTTGTATAAATTAAACCGAGAGTAATCGAGTAATGGTTGTAGCATGCGCCATCGAAAGTGTTAATGTATGCCGCTCGTAATTTACGCGCCGCAGTGATGGTAATGAAGTGATTCGAACCGATTTTCTGGTTTCACTCCCTCAAACCAATTTAAAATTAAGGTACAATAATTACTGTAAAATACAGCGAAATAATTATAATTATCGGCACGCCTCAGTGATTGGTTTAATATCAGCCTTATGAGATTGAACCGAAAAGTTGTCAGAGGTGCAATGAGTTAAATATGGGTTGGTAAAGTACCTGTGGAAGGTAGGCGAAAACTAGAAATGCTGTTACTATACGAGCTTCTGAATGTGTGAAATCTGAAGATGTATGGTGATATGTCTACAACATATTTTGATACTAGAATTGTTTTGTTAATACTTATTATACCCGTTTGCCGTGGGTTTGGGGTTAGTATTCTAAACCAACCCAATACACATGTGATTACAGTCCAAAAGTAATATTCTTCTACGTATTGCTGGATTAATATTATTATTGTTATTGACGGACATGTGAATGGCTGTTATTTTTTTTTCAGGAACAAGGATAATAGTTTGGTGTAGTTCACGTTAGGTGGCCAGCACCCAGCAGTGGCAGCACGAGAAGTCACGTTGCACCAGCAGTACCAGCACCGTGCCGCGATGCCGCCAGTGACATGTCGTGCGATAAATTGACCCGTGCAGCTGACAGCCAAATCATGCTGACGATGGCGCCTTTACATTTTCAAAAATTTGCCTTGCTTCAAAATTTTCAAACAAACTTTCAACCCTCATTTTCACGTTTAGAGGTGTTTTTTTCCAAAAACGCTGAAATAATCATGGGTTCACATGCTTTTTGTGTTCTTGAATAGAATTTTATGGCTTTCGAACTTTATCATTCATAGATTTTTGATCAAGAGGCCCTTAAGACAATTGAGAAAATATTTATCAATCAAATAAACTAACAACACACAACATTTTTTTAACAATAAATTCTATTAGAATCCATTTGGCAATTTATTTATTTATTTATTTATATATTTAACTCAGAATACAATTCCATATCAATAACAATACAATAACAATTCCATATTAATAACAATACTTTAAATGTTTGTGAAGATACAAGTTCAAGTACAGTATTTCTCTTTCTTCTCTCTTTCTTGGCCGGAAACACATCAGTGATGCTTTTGGTTTTGCTAATGTTCATGGGCGACGATAGTCACTTACCATCAGGTGTATTGTCAGCTCGTTTGCCGGCTATTTCCATAAAAAAATCATTTTATTAATCAGAAGATAAAATAAAGGTGAAATGACTATGAGTGTATCGAGCCTGCCCGGCCCGTGTGCAGCGGCCCGGATACAACGGGAACTAGAATATCTCGTGCACTAGTTGTACCGTACTACTGGATAGAATATTCCAGAAACAAATGGTTGCGCTTCGATCCGTGTCGTGCTGTCTCTCTGCCAATAGTTGTTGAGTTCGTGGTAATGGATTAATTTGTTGCCTTCGCTTTGCTTTCTACTAACCTAGTATGTTTATTGCTCCGTAGATCTTGCTGAGTCGTTTTATAACATGTTATGTTTATGTTGACGACGGTGAACCTTCACATAACAAAATGTCTATTTTCTGCCAGAGTACTCTGCGAACATTCAGTCAGAAATAAAAGTTGAAAAACACTGCGCCGTTGTGACTGCCGCTACCGGTGACAAATGCTCGGATAGAACCGTATTCACGTCCAACCACAATAACTTCAACGGAGAATAAATGAATTTCCCACCAGCCGGTCGGTCCGCCGCGCGACAGAAATGATATCGGACGAACGAGTATTTGTCATCATTCTGATATCCCTTCCCGTCCGCCCGTCCGTCCGTCCGTCCGTGACGTCACAAAGGGTATTGTTGCGGCATAAAGGCGAACTAGACGTATTACTACCGCAAGATTGGACGGTGGACCGCTATTGAACGCTCCTACTGGAGTGAACATCTGGAGATTGCTAAGCTTGTTGTACAGATGTCATATTAAATTCGTAGCCTTTGTGGAATATTCAAGAGCACTTTAACGTATCTCACGTTCGTTTTAGAATAACGATACGTAGCAATAAATTAATGTTTTTTGCATTTATTACAAGTAGCTTAGGCAGTAGCTTACTGTGATGACTGATCCCGGTTCGTCTGGCTGTGCTAGCTAGGCTTGGCTTGATTATGGCTAGAGGGGATAAATAATATCAATAGAGCGGTTTTTAGGCTTTATTTGGCGGTAATGCATTGGTGATGATTTTGTGACGAGTTGGCTGAAGGTATTTTAAAACAGCATTTTAAGCGTGTGATTTTATTACAATTATTTTTGTGTGGTTACAATTTAATTGAAAAATTATGAACTTTCGCTTAAGCCGAGTGCAATATTTAAAACGTTTGAGGCAGCTGCAAATTGCGCTCGGCACTGTAATTTACATTTCTCTGACAATGGGCATACGACCGCCCCGTGGCGCCGGCCGTCGCGAGATAATTGCGTTACCCCCGTATTCAAGAATAATACTATGAGGTCTCACAGTGCTCACGGACGCATAGGGTGATTGAAACCATTTCGTAAACAATACTTGATTGAAGTCCTTCGCTGTGCGTTTGTCAAAATCGATAAAGTAGCTGCCGAACTACTTTACCGAACGCATAGTGTTGGTTTGACTTTTATCAAAATAGAAAGAAATAGATCGATTATTTGTATTGTTATCTTTGTCTTTTGCCTATGTCAAATGACTAGAGTGAAGTTAGCCGCATCAAATGGACCAATAAGAGGGCTGTATACAGCTCTGTGCGTCCGCATAGCCAAGTGATACTTAAGGGTCGACTGTGAAACTGAAGGCTTGCCATGACCATTGCACTGAGAAATGCCTTACTTCGCATAGCATTGCTTCTTTACTTAGACAAGTATTATTCTTGAATACGGGGGTTAGAGTCGGTTCAAACCCCGCTACAATATTAACCGCGCTATTTGCTCACCGCGACTGCCGCGACCGCCGCGACCGCCGCCCACCGCCTTTAATACTTAATATTCTATTACCCGACCCGCTCACACACACAAACACGCACACATACCCGAATATGTAATGAACACTCATGTGTGTGCAGCGCTCAGCTGGAGATTAAACCTTGGGAAAGGACAGCATTCAGTGTTACGACTGATCGCGGTTCAAACGGTAAGCTGATAAAAAGGACTTGATTCAACAAGTTACTTAACTAATCGTCTTTACATATCAATTCTTCAAAATGTGACCGTGGAGTATTGTACCAAAAACTGTATGTATTCTGTGGCTATTCATATACCTGTGTGTATATTGCTATTTTTAATGCCTGTGTCAATAGTAAAGGCACCAGTATGTGTTAATATATTCTTTTTGCTGTATTCATAAGGGAAATAGCGGCGTAGAGAAAGGTGGCAATTTGTAAGAAACCTGCATCTCGTAGAGTTCGATATAAATTTCACAAGGGAGTAAGTATATCGTCGGGAGTAAAAACGCCTTAAAAAAGCCTGAGCACTTTGATAGCCTGATGAATAGTCTAGGACTACTAAAAATATAGACGATAGAACAATAATTATTGTTACTTTAACGTTACTAGTCTTTTAACAAACTTAAGAGCCTGTCCACATCTCCACGTCACGACGTCGTCAACGTGGAACGTTGCGGTAACGTGCCACGTTACGTTGCTGCGTCGTGCTAGTGCACGGTACAGCAACGTCGCAGTGGGACGGCGCGACATGTCGTCGTAAGTTTTCAACGCATCGTATTTTCTAGTGAAATGATTCCCATCACTTTTCATAATTGAAAGGTATGTGCACCCAATATTGTCTTTTCACATCTTTTTTCTTCAACCTTTCTCTACGTCTTTTTAACAATAGCCGAAGCAGAATACGTCTTGTGTACTGCGTCGTGACGTGCATTTTTACGTTACGTTGACGGTTAACGTAAACTTGCACGTCAACGTACCGTGCCACGTTACCGCACCGTTCCACGTTGACGACGCCGTGACGTGGAGATGTGGACAGGCCCTCTCATCGTGGATTGAACACATTTCACTATAACACGGGTACTCACGATATATTTTATTATGTACAAAGTAGATGCATTACACTAAAATACACTTTAATTGTACAAAAGTACTCGTATTTCAAAAATAATGAAGGTGATCACATGTTTTGTTCGCATGTTTCAAACAAAATTTAGTTAGGATTGTACTTCTTTCAACATTAGGCTGCCCGGCTGGTCGAGCAGACTGTTGTAGACGTCATAATTATGCCCCTGCAATCAGTAACAAATAACAACTTTGTTTGATAAAAGGCAATATACCGAAAAACATTTTAAAAAATTGCATGCTGAATACGACAAGCTATTATGATCGACATTCATGGATCGGTGTCTCGAGTTAACCGAACTATGATTGGAATCTGTCGACGGAGAGTAGGCGGTGAGAGTTCTTCAACACGCATACTTTTCAAAGTACAAGAATCTAGTAATTTCAATGAATGGCCGATGAAATACCTTGTCGATTAAAGGACGTCCTACTTCTCTATACCTTTTAACTTTTGCTACTTAATCAGAAGCATAATCAAAGTATAATTTTGCTCAAACTGTGTTCGAAGTTACAAAGTAGGTACGCTAACTTAATATCATTAGTAAAGTTGTTTTTATCTGGCCTGTGTTTTTGATAGCTTGTCAGAACAGGCTTTGACGGCGGCGGGCGTACCTCATTCTATTGAATTTTCTTAATCAAAGCCAGTGCGGCTTCCGTGGCGCACTAAATGAACACTCTAAATATAAAGTAGTTTTCCTGTAGCAACCAGCTGCTAGCGACACACGACACACGTGCCGCACAGGCACAACGGCCGCCGCACACTCTCCGCTAACATTTCTCATGAAAACACTGCATTAACGCACTCGTTAAATTAAAAATTCAAAGCAAGATCAGTGTATATTCAATTAATTCAGCACGCAGTACGTCGACAACATACAAACTTGATCATATCATCTTTCATATTCTTCTCGTACTCGTATCGTATGCTGCATGCAATAAATGAAATGTACAAAGATCATTAAAACAAATAATCACTACAAGTTACTAGCTACATGAGGGCTACTTACCGTTACATTATTAGCATCATGTAAAATGTAACTAAGTTTTCTCAAGCAATTTTGAGTATAGTTCATCATTGTCCACTTCATTAACCTCAAATAGAACCAGATTCAATAAAGGTTTGACTACAATAGCCAATAATTCTTGACAAATAATAACCGACTTCCAAATAACTCAAAACTACTTGTCAGATCTCGCTCAAATTTAAGTGGGACCACATATCAAGCACCAGCTTTCGATTAAAAAAAGAATCATCAAAATCGGTCGAAAGTTCTGAGATAACAAACATTTAAAAAATTACAGTCGAATCGAAGTCGAAATCTTTGTTGAATTCGGTTATAAAATAACAACATTTAGTTGGAATAACCGACGGTAACATAACAACTGGTTAGTAACAATAACAGATACTGTTGACGACCTTGTATCACTTGGATCACTTGGATCCCTGTTGCCACTGCGGCTTGTGCAATGCGAATGGTCTCAGGCTCGACTCCCAGCCGGAGCTTTATGTTACCGATAAAATTTTTGTTCTCGGGCCGCAGGTGTCTTGTATCATTTGTATTATGTTTCGCGGGACTCAGGGACAGTCAGAGAGACTTGGTGCAGAGAGGTGTGAGTTAGTAGTCGTCTTAAAAATGGATAAGCATTAATTAATTTGCATTTATTAACACAGATTTGTAACTAGTTAAATAAGATTACTAACATGTAAAAACTACATACTTAATTAATTTGCAGTTATTAATACAGATTTGTAACTAGTTAAATAAGATTACTAACATGTAAAGTAGGTAAGTACTTAATTCTTCATAATTTGCTGTTGTATGTACTTTTAGTTTAGGTACGTTTGGTTGTTTGTTGTGCAAATGAGTAACATGTAAACTTTCCTACAACCTACGGCTATCCTACAACAACTTTATTTTGTTTTTAATTTTTTTTGTTGTTTTTTTGTTTTTATTATTTTTATTATTTAGTAAATTGAACATTGATCTAGTAAATTTAGGTTTCATGTGTAGTAAAATAATGTAATCACGTTTTCTCATGACAGGTAGGTATAATATTTAAACTTGTACTTTAAAACACTCTTCCTTGTTATCACAATGGATCAGTAAAGTTTTTTTTTTTTTTTTTTTAATTTAAGTTTATGTGTTATAGGAATGATATAAAGGTTTTTTTTTTGTTGTATTACTGTAACTTTATACTTATAATATTGAGCATAATGTGAAAACACTTATTACCTTGTTTATCATTATATTGTAAAATAGGATTAATCTTGCTTGTTCACACCGCTTTGTAAATATATAAGTACTTAAAATTTTAAATTTTACTTCTCTTTCAGCCAACGGGTTCTGGTATAGTTGATAGTCAGTCAGTCATTTATATTATTGCTGATTGTCATTGATATTATAGTTTTATATTTATATTACTGCTAATCTCGTATTGTTTAATAAATAGTAATTATTACGCATATTATTATTTATACTTATATACATATATATACATAGTATAGTATATTATTTTTCTTATAGTATAATACAGTTATTTTATTTTATTTGCATACTCATGTTACATAGTTATTATATATTATGGATGATACTGATAGCTCATTACATATTATCTTAAATGACGAATATTTCTCGAGTTCCTCGGGTGAGTATGAAAGTGCTCGTAGTAACAACTCCTCAATATCAGATGTTGATTTACTTGATTTTAACCTTAACAGTGTGTTTGCTGACCAAATTTCTTGCCTTAAGCTTGTACACATTAATGCACAGAGCGTAGCTGCCCATTTTACTGATATGTTAACATACTTCGGGAACGGCCTTGTTGATGGTATACTAGTCTCAGAATCGTGGCTTAAGCCCACGCTGCCTTCCGCCCTCTATTCATTACCAGGTTACCAATTATTTAGGAATGATCGTGTTGGGGCAGGGGGTGGGGGAGTTTGTATATACCTCCGGGATCATATTCAGTGCACTATAGTATCGCAGTCTCCTTCTGAATATACAGCCTCACTTGAATTTCTTTTTCTTGAAGTTACGTTGCGTCATACAAAACTGTTATTGGGTGTTGTTTACTGCCCAAGCGATAAAATCAATTTCTTTGGTACTTGGGAGTCCCTACTTGACAACCTGCTTCCGCTTTATAGCCACACCATTATTGTTGGAGATTTAAATACTTGTATCCTGAAAGGTGATTACAGATCTCGTAAATTTTCAGACATAACTTCATCATATAACTTACAAATTCTACCATTATCTCCAACACATCATTTTCCAAATTCTCAGCCGTCTCTAATTGATTTAATATTGGTTTCCAACCCTAATTTTGTTAAATCTCATGAACAAATGGTTGCTCCGTTCTCCTATCATGATCTTTTGTATATTGCTTTTTTTGACGGAGACGCAGATCCGATGTCCGTTGAGCGCGGCATACCTAGACTACCCTGGTTACACGTTGGAGCATAATTTTCACCCTCGCGCCGGAGTCTGTGTGTATGCCCGCAATGACATCTGTTGCCAGCGTCTCCGTCATCTCGAAGACCCTACTTTCTCTACCATTTGGGTTCTGGTAGACACGGGTACAGACAAAGTCTTGTATTCTTGTGTCTATCGTTCGCACAGCGGTGACCAGGAGACAACTCGTCTATTTGAGCACCTTAGCGTGACGGCTGATGTGGCTTTGCAACGGTACCCTACTGCGCAGCTGGTTTTTCTGGGGGATTTTAACGCCTGTCATCAAGACTGGCTGTTCCCATACCAGAAAACCGACCATGCAGGGAGAGAAGCGAGGAACTTTGCCCTATCGCTTGGCCTCTCCCAGCTGGTAAAGCAAGCGACTAGGGTGCCCGATGTTGATGGCCACACAGCAAATTGCCTGGACCTTCTGCTGACAACCGAACCAGACAGGTACGTTGTTCAAGTTTCCTCCCCGCTGGGAACCTCCGACCACTGTCTGGTGAAATCTGTTTCGTCGTACTCGGCCCCCGTTTATGACTCGGGAGGTATTCGGCGAGTATGGCGTTACAAGTCAGCAGATTGGGATGAGATGCGACACTTTTTTGCATCTTATCCTTGGCGACAGGTCTGCTTTTCTTCTGGAGATCCGTCGAGTTGCGCGAATGCTATAACCGATGTGGTTCGTCAAGGGATGGAGTATTTCATTCCTTTTTCCGACGTTCCCATTGGTAGCAAAGCTCGCCCATGGTTCAACGCCGAATGCGCTCAGGCTGAGAAGCGCAAACATTCGGCGTATCTTGCCTGGGTTGATGCTCGAAGCCGCAAAGCTCCGGATATTAGATCTAAGAAGAAAGCCTTTAACCTTGCCGCCAAGTCCTACAAAAAGGCATTACAGAAGGTGAGTATCGACCGCATTAGACACATCGGCGCAAAAGTCTCTCGCCAGCCATGTGGCAGTAGAGCTTTTTGGTCCCTCGCCAAAGCGGTCGAGACTAACTTCTGTCGTCCCACGCTGCCTCCGCTGGTGAAACCGGATGGCTCTCTGGCTCATACAGCTGGAGAGAAAGCGAACCTTTTCGCTTCTCTGTTTGCTGAGAATTCACGTCTAGACACTAGCAACATCCATCCACCACAGATACCTAATTGCGGTACCTCTATGTCAGAAGTCCGCATTCACAATAAAGAGGTACTTAAGACCCTGCGATGTCTAGATGTGAACAAAGCCAGTGGACCTGATGGTATTCCAGCGGTAGTACTAAAGACATGTGCACCCGAGTTGTCTCCTGTGTTGACACGCTTGTTTCGCCTCTCTATCGAGACTGGGATAGTTCCTAGATCGTGGAAGCTTGCCAACGTTCAGCCTGTGCCTAAAAAAGGTAGTCGTGCTGACCCCACTAACTATCGGCCTATCTCAATAACCTCCTTACTCTGTAAGACTATGGAGCGTATATTGAACTCACGGCTCATGGCATACCTAGAACAGAACGATCTCCTCAGTGACCGACAGTACGGTTTCCGCCCAAACCGGTCGACAGGAGATCTTCTAGCGTATGCCACTCACATCTGGGGTGAAGCCATCGAGAAAAATGGGGAAGCGCTTGCCGTTTCCCTTGACCTCTCGAAGGCTTTTGACAGGGTTTGGCACACTAGCCTTATTGGCAAACTTCCTGCGTATGGCCTATCCCCTGGCCTGATCGACTGGATTAAAGACTTCCTGAGTGACCGTTCTTTCCGAGTGGTTGTCGGAGGTTGCTCGTCGCAATCAATGACAACCAATGCCGGAGTTCCTCAGGGGTCTGTTCTCTCCGCAACATTATTTCTGCTGCACATTAACGATCTGCTCATGCCCGGTATCTATGGGTACGCAGACGACAGCACGGTTGTGGAGAGATACCTGCCAAAGGGTCGGGCCAGTAAAGACCATATACAGTCTGAAAGAGAGGCTATGGTGAAGCGTTTGAATCTTACACTTCAGGCAGTCTCCGAATGGGGCAATGCCAACTTAGTGGGATTCAACGCCACCAAAACACAAGCGTGTCTATTCACCGCTAAAAGGAGTCCGTTCATCTTGACTCCTACTCTCCGGAATGTATCCCTGGATTACACCGACCGCCTTCAGTTACTGGGCATTGAGATATCCTCGAACCTTAACTTTGGGCGGTTCATTGAATCCAAAGCTAAAGTAGCTGCTAGGAAGCTTGGAGTCCTAGCGAAGGTGCGGCGGTACTTCACACCACAACAGCTTTTAACCTTGTATAAAGCACAGGTTCGGCCTTGTGTGGAGTACTGCTGCCACATTTGGGCTGGTGCTGCCAAATGCCACCTGTCAGCATTGGATTCAATGGAGAGGCGTGCTAAGAGGCTTATTGGTGACCGTAAATTGGTTGAGACCAATCTTCAGAGCCTCGAGCACAGGCGCAGAGTTGCCAGCCTCTCGGTGTTCTACAGGATACATTTTGGAGAGTGTGCGCTGGAATTACATAACTTGATTCCGCCATCCCCTTTCTATCATCGAACGTCCCGACGCACGGCGGGTATCCATCCCTTCGTCGTGAACATCCCCCCTGTACGGACGGCGCGCTTTGCCTCGTCATTTATTATACGTACAGCGAAGGATTGGAATAAATTGCCCGCGTCGGTGTTTCCGCTCGATTATAATTTAAGTGTCTTCAAGGCAAGAGTGAATAGGCTTTTACTAAGTTAGTGCGTTTTACCACCCATCACTACATCACCACTTACCATCAGGTGGGATAGTAGTCAAGCATTAACTTATATGATATAAAAAAAAAAAAAAAAAAAAAAATCTCATATAACTTACGCTTGTCAAAACATAAGAAAAAGGTCAGTTGGAGGCGGAACTTTAAAGCCATAGATATAGAACGCTTGAAGGATGATTGCAATAAAATCGATTGGTCGCCGGTCTGGGACGCCGATAGTATCGACTCTAAAGTGGCTATATTTAACTCTATTCTTATTCATTTATTTGACACACACGCTCCTCTTAGGCCTGTTCGCATGAAACATCTCCCTGCACCGTGGCTCACTGATAACATTAAAAGGTTGATGGCTAAGAGGAATATTGCTAAATCTAAACTCAAAAAGAATATGTCAGAAGAGAACCTGCTTGCATATAAAAAATTGCGTAACATCTGTAATAGAATGTGCAGGGATGCAAAGCGTCGTTACATCCAGTTATCGTTAAACAATGCTTCTGTTGCTCAAACGTGGAGTTTTCTAAAAACCCTGGGCATTGGCAAAATTGAAGACAACATAAATAGTTCAATAGATTTAAATTCTCTAAATCACTATTTCACCTCCTTGCCTATATCTCTGGACTCGTCAACTAAATCGGCTACCCTATCACTTCTCTCTAATTCTATTCCGCATAATTATACACCTTTCAAATTTAAAGTCGTTGCGGAGAAAGAAGTGGAGAAGACCATCACTTCTATTTCCAGTAAGGCTACTGGGAGTGACCAGGTTAGCTGTGATATGCTTCTTCTCATTTTGAGTAATATAATCTCAATTATAACCCACATTTTCAACTACTCTCTTACAAATAATGTATTTCCTGAGGCTTGGAAACTCGCCTACGTTATCCCTCTTCCAAAAGTACCTAATCCTACACTCTGCAAAGACTTTCGTCCAATCTCTATACTTCCCACCTTATCTAAGGCTCTTGAAAAACTAGTTCACACACAACTTACTCATTACCTTGTCTCTTATGATCTCCTCTGCCCGTATCAATCAGGCTTCCGTAAATCTCACAGCACAGTTAGTGCATTGCTGAACGTCACTGAAGATATACGCCAAGCTATGGACAATAAGCAATTCACAATCCTCACCCTTCTTGACTTTAGCAATGCCTTCAACTGTATAGATTTCGATATACTTTTAGGAATATTGCGTGCTTCTAACTTTTCGCTATCAGCCGTAACCTGGTTCGAGTCATACCTACGTGGTCGTAAGCAGTGCGTTAAGACGGATTCCTCCTGTTCTTCTTGGTCACCTCTTTCCGCCGGTGTACCACAGGGTGGTGTTCTATCTCCCCTGCTATTCTCTCTATTCATTAACGAGTTATCGAAAGTGATCTCATGCTCATTTCACCTCTATGCGGATGACCTACAAATTTACCGTCATTTTTCGCCATCTGACGCCCATCTTGCCGTTCAGTGCATTAATTCTGATCTCAAAGTTATCAATGAATGGGCTAAATCTTTTGGGCTACTTGTTAATCCCACCAAGTCACAAGTCATCGTTATCGGCAGTCAACGGCTTCGGAGAAACCTACCCTCTCTTCCACATGTTTTCTATGATGGCACTTGCATTTCTTATAGTGATAAAGTCAAAAATCTTGGACTTATCCTGGATTCTAACTTCAGTTGGTCCCCTCACATTAATTCTGTCAGTAAACGAATGCATCATTTGATCCATTCCCTCAAGCGACTCCAATCGGTTCTTCCGTTCGACACTAAAGTCATGCTCTCGCAAACGCTTTTGCTTCCCATATTGGACTATGCTGACGTCTGTTACCTCGATGCCACTGAGGAGCTGCTTTCGAAATTGGAGCGCCTGCAAAACTTGGCAATCAGATTTATCTTCGGACTGCGAAAACATGATCGCATCTCAGAATTTCGCTCTAATTTAAAATGGCTTCCAATTCGACTTAGAAGAAATACTCACATTCTATCTTTTCTGTTCAAAATTCTCCACGATCCTTCCTCTCCGATCTACCTTCGCTCTCGTTTTCGTCCACTTCCTTCTGTTCCCAATAAACGTTCCTGTCACATCAAGTCTTTAGTTTTACCTTGCTCCAACTCCAATTTCTTTTTCAAGTCGTTTACGGTTAAAGCCACCCGTTTATGGAATAAATTACCTACTTCTATCCGAGACAGCCCTTCTGTTTTTGTCTTCAAGAAAAGGCTCACGGAATACTACTTATCTATTGCACACTGAGTATGTATTTTATTTATGTATTCAATATGTATGTATTTATGTATGTTTATTTGTATGTATTTATTTATTTATGTATGTTATGTATATTATATTTATATATATTTATTATTATAATCATAAATATAAAGTACGCATTCCATATCCCTCCCACATTTAATTTTTCTCACATCAAATGGGTTGGCTGGAAGAGATCTCTTTTAGAGATAAGCTCGCCTTTGTACTAAATTTCTTAATGACATCCTTGACATCCTGTGTACAATAAAGCATTAAATAAGCATTGAATGGACCCTCTGCCGCTGTGTGTGCCGCAAGGCTGGCAGGTACCAAATAATTCTCGATTAAATTTATACACACCGTGTCGGCGGGCGGCGGGCGCGGGCGGCGACAGGACAACTTTTAATGAGTTCTCGTACATAATTCGCGCCGCCTCACGCCTGTCTCATGAGTCGAAATCTCGCCAAATTGATCCCCCGCGCTGTCTGCTACTAATTTGTTTATAACACTTTATAAAATTATTGCTGTGAACATATTATTGTTGATTTGTAAACATCAAACGACGTATGATTTTGTTTATGCTTAATGTTCAATCGTGTTTTATTGTTTTTAATAGATCTGAAAAAATACTAAGCAATTTTTCATGTTAAGCCATGAATGCTACCTACACAGATTTCAATAATAGGCTTTGCAAGCTTCTGTTTTATATTAAATTCTAACTACATTCTAACTCCGTAACCTAAACTGATTTCATGTAAATATTGAGAACTTGTATGACAAAAATCAATTCAGTGGTAGCTTATCTATACAACAATAATTATCGTAAATTATGAGAACTTGTATGACAAAAATCAATTCAGTGGTAGCTTATCTATACAACAATAATTATCGTAAATTATGAGAACTTGTATGACAAAAATCAATTCAGTGGTAGCTTATCTATACAACAATAATTATCGTAAATTATGAGAACTTGTATGACAAAAATCAATTCAGTGGTAGCTTATCTATACAACAATAATTATCGTAAATTATGAGAACTTGTATGACAAAAATCAATTCAGTGGTAGCTTATCTATACAACAATAATTATCGTAAATTATGAGAACTTGTATGACAAAAATCAATTCAGTGGTAGCTTATCTATACAACAATAATTATCGTAAATTATGAGAACTTGTATGACAAACATCAATTCAGTGGTAGCTTATCTATACAACAATAATTATCGTAAATTATGAGAACTTGTATGACAAAAATCAATTCAGTGGTAGCTTATCTATACAACAATAATTATCGTAAATTATGAGAACTTGTATGACAAAAATCAATTCAGTGGTAGCTTATCTATACAACAATAATTATCGTAAATTATGAGAACTTGTATGACAAAAATCAATTCAGTGGTAGCTTATCTATACAACAATAATTATCGTAAATTATGAGAACTTGTATGACAAAAATCAATTCAGTGGTAGCTTATCTATACAACAATAATTATCGTAAATTATGAGAACTTGTATGACAAAAATCAATTCAGTGGTAGCTTATCTATACAACAATAATTATCGTAAATTATGAGAACTTGTATGACAAAAATCAATTCAGTGGTAGCTTATCTATACAACAATAATTATCGTAAATTATGAGAACTTGTATGACAAAAATCAATTCAGTGGTAGCTTATCTATACAACAATAATTATCGTAAATTATGAGAACTTGTATGACAAAAATCAATTCAGTGGTAGCTTATCTATACAACAATAATTATCGTAAATTATGAGAACTTGTATGACAAAAATCAATTCAGTGGTAGCTTATCTATACAACAATAATTATCGTAAATTATGAGAACTTGTATGACAAAAATCAATTCAGTGGTAGCTTATCTATACAACAATAATTATCGTAAATTATGAGAACTTGTATGACAAAAATCAATTCAGTGGTAGCTTATCTATACAACAATAATTATCGTAAATTATGAGAACTTGTATGACAAAAATCAATTCAGTGGTAGCTTATCTATACAACAATAATTATCGTAAATTATGAGAACTTGTATGACAAAAATCAATTCAGTGGTAGCTTATCTATACAACAATAATTATCGTAAATTATGAGAACTTGTATGACAAAAATCAATTCAGTGGTAGTTTATTTATACAACAATAATTATCGTAAATTATGAGAACTTGTATGACAAAAATCAATTCAGTGGTAGCTTATCTATACAACAATAATTATCGTACATTATGAGAACTTGTATGACAAAAATCAATTCAGTGGTAGCTTATCTATACAACAATAATTATCGTAAATTATGAGAACTTGTATGACAAAAATCAATTCAGTGGTAGCTTATCTATACAACAATAATTATCGTAAATTATGAGAACTTGTATGACAAAAATCAATTCAGTGGTAGTTATCTAGCTTATCTATTTAACAATAATTATCTTAAATTAAATTTTAAAAACTCCCAACAGTTTTATTTACATTTAACATAGCTAAGAACACTCGATTAAGTCACCTTTTAAACAAAATAAAAACGAGATCAAAATTGGTTCATCCGTTTGGGAGCTACGATGCCGCACACAGACATACAGATACACAGACACATAAATACACAGACACGTTATACTTATAACACCCCCTTTTCTCTTGGGGGGTTAAAAATCAAGAAACACTATAATTTTTTAATTGCGATATTTTCCAATCTAGTCATGAACAACCGAATTGCTAGTGGCAGCCAACGTCAGTGAACAGAGTAATGTTTCAGGTACAAATGAAAATACAGTAAACAGTTTTAAGTACTTTCCTCAAAAGGTGTAAAAAAACTCCTAGCAACCGCTTACTTACCGCGGCTTACTTTTCTGCTATCGGAGGCATAAATAAAACGGTCTAATAGGTTTACCATATTAAAAGTTCGCTCGCAGCTCGGCGCGGCGGCGCAGGTGAGTGCCGCTGCCTGTTAGCACTTCGCCCTCGCTCGGTCCGCTTTAAGCGATATACAATATACAGTATACATTATACAGCCACATTCATTGTGTATAATATTTACCCGCCAACTTGAATAACGCTCGTGTGCTCTCCACTCTACCCTCTCACGCTCTTGGATGTGTTTAAATTTATCGCGGCTCTAACTCGAGCACAGAGGACGGATGATTTTAGTAAAGTGGCTAAGTACGTTTTAACACGTTGTCTTGGAGCGTGTAAAATTAACCACGTCTCAGTATACGTATCGGAATTTAGATGTATTAAATGCTAGTGATCTTGGTAATTACTTTTACAAAATCACTACAAATGTTTTATCATTAGATAGTAATATAAAATTATCAACGGATCAAGCATCACTTCTCCAGTTCCCCTATATTTAGTGCAATTTCTCAACGATGAGGGATGAAACAGTAAAAGATCCATAGTAAAAAACATGTTTTATATTTATCTAAAAAAACTTTAAAAATAAACAAAATAATGAAATGCCCGAAGTGCCGAGTTGGTTTTGGAATGCCAACGAAAGAGATTGGGTACATTTGGTTCGTTCACTAAAAACTTTTCATAATGAATGGCGCGGCCGAGCGGCGAGCGGCGAGCGGCGAGCGGCGAGCGGCGAGCGGCGAGCGGCGAGCGGCATGCAAATATGCACGTCATTTAACGTTCATTCACCAACCGTTACCCCTTTCATTCATATCATTCGTTTGCATCATGAAACACGAAAATTTCCATTTAGGTTTAGATGTATTCTAAACATTTTAAATCTAAACGAACACTTAAGAGCATACATTTGACGATCCTCCGAGGTCAATGTATACACAATACAATACAACACACTCACACACTTGAACACAGGTGAAGGAAACATAATAACATATGTACTTTTAAACACAAACACATTAATCCCGTCAATTCCCGTCACCATCAGGTTCGCAAAAGTATACGAATGTGAAGTATTCTGTAGTGTAGGATCATCTTAATATTTATATGTATAAGGTATACCTATACCATACATAATTATACTATACAGGACTATAGCTTAATTTTATTTTCGGTTTACTTTTTCTGCAAATATGTAACAAAATAGAATAGAGCAGTATCATACTGTCACCGTGTCACGAATGACACGTGTAACTCACAGGCATTACATTTACACATTACACCGTTCAGAGATTATAGATCACAGGTGTTTATGTACTTTGTGGACGACAGACATTAAGCTACTAGAAGATTCAGCCACTGCAGCCACTGCAGCCACTGCAGCACTGAGGACGTTACATGAAACGAGGAAGTTGTGAACTACTTTGTTAAATCCCTTAACGGAAAAACAAAGCCAACACAACATGCCATCGAAATTACCTATGTGGTATTACCCGTATCATCTAATTTGTATCTTAAACTTTCCGAGAAAACTATTCGTGTTGCCCGAATGTTATAAATAAAGGATGGTTAAAATCTGTCTGTAAGTACAGCGCGCGTGCCTCGAGCACCAAGTCCGGACATGCCACAGGGCCACAGGGCCACAGGGCCACCACCAGGGCTGCAGGGACCGGCAGCCGGCCCACACACTGACCTCATTGCGCTGTATTTACTGCGCTCCACTCCTTATGCTATTGTCATCATCGTGTCTTCGTCTCTACAAAGTGGGCAATCATTCTTTGTTTGTCGGTCTGCATATTCTTTCTTTGACATTTAATGCCGAATACTTTTAGTTTCAGTCACTCTTTAGTTTCCATCCTCGGTTGTTCTTACTGCATACGAATTAGGTAGAAACCTACTTAAACCACAGCATTATATTTTATGCACGGGGTTTAATGATGTGCTTTTGATATAGTTGTGGACTTTCTGTTATTCAATGTGAAGCGATATTGTTGCGAGAAATAAAAAAGTAGACAAGTATTTTACAAAATATCGGTGGAGTCACGCTTATGGACGATACTTGGTGTTTGTCGGAGCAGGTGGGACGCGTCACGCGTCACGCGGCCGCTCCCTAGTGATCCCAACAACGTTTCACAAACTCGTAAATGTACCTGTGACCAAAAATGTTTTATCATTAAAGTTTTATCGTAGTATTATCTTATACGATTGTATTGTATTGGTGGTTAATACATTTCATGTTATTATAAAAAGATACGATTTATAATAAAATAACATCATACAAACATTCAAGATCCCTGCTGATTGGGCGGTAAGACCTGTTCTCCACGTATCTTTTGTTTTAATACAATTTAATACTCAAAGCAATAAAATTGTTCTCGCGAGTCTATCCCAATGAATCACGACAGCGCCGCAGCGCTGCAGCGGCAGCATAACAATATTAAAAGTAAAAATTAATAACCACTGAAAGTAGTCAAAAGAATTATTAGAGAAAGAATATCAAGTTTGTTTTAAAAACATTATTATTTTTTAATTACTTACTCAAGTCCCGAGAACCTCTTAGGTAATGAGATACTGAAATCTTTTTCATCAGGAGCAAGATGGCATAACTCGCCGGCCACTTTTGCTTTGAGAGTCGGCACAAAATTATCATTAATTTTCAGAAGAAAACTCAAAGCTTCGGCGAGTGAATTCCTTCCGCTAAGGCCAGTGCACAGTGGGCCGCTAAGAAACGCACACTCTTGTGATCGGATCTTACAGGAATTTAATGACTGAAATACTCTTGATGTCCTTATTTCATTTTATTTATTTATTTATTCTTTTTTGATGTTTCTGTTTTGAGTAACACGTCAGGATTTTAGAAGAAACATTTTAATAAGAAACATTTTCCCACAATTTACCTTCCATGCCCTGCCTTTGTACCTCTGCGGCCATCTTAATAAAATACTCGTTAGTAAAAAGTATCTATTTATTTATTTTTTTACTTAAAATAAGTTAAAATAAGTTAATGCTTCAAATCAAATCAAAATCTTTTATTCATATAGGTATCACTGATACACTTATGCACGTCATTTTTTAATCCACCAGCTTTTCGGAAAGGTGCTTTGTCAAGGAGGAGAAGAAAAGCCGTAAAGAAACTCCTCAGCACATCTTTTAAAATCATGAAAGGTTACATAATATTATGTTCTAACCTACGCGGAACTGGATGCGGCATTAGTTTCCAGGCGTCTTTGTCATTAATATATTCATTTATACTATAGTATCCTATATCATTTTACACTATATCATTTTATACTATAGCTTGACCACAATCCCACCTGATGGTAAGTGGAGATGAGGTCCAGGATGGTGAGCGCACTAACTTAATAAAAGCCTATTTACCCTTTTTTTAAGTATTTACTATTAATATTTATTTTTATTTATTCTTTATTGCATTCACCTTACACTAGGAGATACAAAGGGCGAACTTAAGGCCTATTGGCATTCTCTACCAGCCAACCCAGTGTGACGGAGATATTCACATGGCAAGTCCTACTAGCTTCCAAAAATGTTTGCAAAATTAACTTGTATTTTTAGCTAGTGACTGATAGAAAATTTATATTAAAAAATGAAAGAAACTCCGTTTACATGTACAGTGATCTTTAAACAGCGTAGAGCGTTGTACGAGTGGTCCCGCGGGACGGGCGCGGGACGGGCGCGGGACGGGCGCGCGGCGCGAGCGAGGGGACGCGCGATATTTGCTCTGCCAACAGAATCGTAGCAATTTCAAAGATCTTTTATAGCGGACTAGTTGTTGAACTACTTAGTTATGAATTTTGTATGAAATTTGTCGAGCACTTGACTTAAACTTCATGCATTATATATGCAAAGAAAAACAAACAAATGGCGCTTTTCAGTGCTAAGTGGGGTGTGTTTAAGTGGAGACGAATCTAACGGTTTGAGCTTTTTTAAAAGGCTGAATATCGTGACGAAAGACAGTTTTAAAAACATTCGTACATTTTTGCTTACCATTCCATAATATACTCGTGCCCGTAAAATACCATCCCAATATGAATGGCCGCACACTCGGTGCCCTCATGATTAAATTAAGGCACAGTGCATTTGTTCATACGACATTGTACTACTTGCACTACACATTCTCGTGGCTTAAATTAATGAGCGTCTGCGGCAGTTACTAACTTTGTACGACTAACTATTAAAGTAAGGAGGAGGCAATGACCTCTGATAATTTAAAAAGGCACCGAGTTGATGTTGGATTACCATAAATCATCTAGGTCAGCGGGCGCCCGGGCGGCTGCAGAGTGCGGAACCTGCTGAGAGGCGATAGTAAAACGTTTCTGCATTCCTAGTACAGTCACCGACCGCACTCGGTTTTCACCGTTTAAATATCTCAGGCGGCTTCCCACGGCGGTTGGCTAGCGGAGACTTTGTATTGAATTTATTAGTATTCTATAAAGGAACGTGCAAATAACTCTCACTGAAACTTGTACTTATTAATACTTCTAAAATATGTTTTCAACAATATAATATACAATTAAATCGCACCATAAGTTGATTTTCAATGGGCCATTATCATGTTTTAATCGTTACGTGTTGTAGTGTCTATTCAATAGATTACTTCTCTCCTGGACCTTCTTATGTAGAGGGGAAGAATACCAACCAAGCAGTCTTGTGACACACGTACGGGCGCTCTAGCTTCGGTTGTGGCGAGCCAGTGAGTGTTATTCCAGGGATATTATACGAACCTTCAACACCACTATAGCTTATGGAGATATTGTACGAGCAGGATGTAATAGTAACCGAACTCCGCGGGGGTCAGGCTCCTTCCGGCGAGCGGTAGTCGACGACACGGTTACGGCATTAACGCGGTCGCGTGTCGATGTCGGCTCGAGTGTTCCGATCGTCCGACCGTCCGACCGTCCCGTCACTGCGTCACTCAGTCAACCCCTCTCCTACTGAAGAAATCTACTATATCAGTCGTCGAGACACCTTTACTGCTATGTATATTATTTGACTGTAGTTAGTACCTAGCCCTTTTTAAAAAAATACTTAAGGCGCGGTATGACTACGATTTAAAAACGTTGATTTCACGCACACAACCGCATATCTGCGCTAATCTAATGTTACATTTACGTGACGCTGAATAGGGCTCAAAATTGCAAAGCACATTTTTGCTAACAATGTAACTAGACTGCGAATAAACATTTAATTTGAGGGTTTTCCTTAGATTATTCAGAATATACACATTAAATTCAATATCTGTCCGGTTCAAGTTTTAATAAAATCATATACCTATTATATTCTCAAAAAAAAATATGTTATTACCGCTGAAAATACAGAGAACTGCGACGCTAAAGTTTATTTTTGTATAGCAAATTACGATTTTTTATTGGAAATATTAAATAACTATTTAATATTCTATTCGGTTAAAATTATTCTTTAGATCTTTTTCTATGCTCTGTATTTTTTGCGTGCGATATTTTCATTGGGTTTCCTCGGTCTCGAGCTTCAAAGAAACCCAGTTTTGTTAATATTGAGATCACACCGCGTCTTAAGCATTCGCACATGATCTATGAAACGAAATTTTGAGTCATTTTCTCGGTATAAAAGTATAAATAAGGTTTTCAGAAATTCATTTCCAGTCTGGGGTGAAAATCCAAGAAGTGGTATGGAGCTTCCCGTTCCGCGTATATAATAAAATGAAAACGATTTCATTAATATACTTGAAAATGGTTGGTCAATGATCACTGAGAACCACTGTACTCCCGCGGGATTGTTTTTAATTTTTTCTTGACGCACGATTAATCGTATATTAGCTTAATTAAACTGAATTTGTACCAATTCATGTAGTTCCGGAAGGATAGGTTAAGACGCCTGCACATAGGTACGTATAATCTTAGTTAGACTGTGATACATCAGTACTGCAGGGTACTAACCCGGTACTGAATACTGAACGGTGTAGAATTACAATTTGCATTGTACAGTCCCACCGCACACAGTCAACGCCCACCACGGACGCGCGGGCCCTGTTATCTTGAGATAACAGTCCGAATGACCACTGACCGCCACGCGGGCCTATCTCGGCTTCTGACAAACCCTCGTCGCTCTACGTAATTTGTAGGAAGTGCATTTAAAACCTGAATTTAGCAATAGTAGTTGTAATACTTTTAGTTTTTCAAATCTCTACAACATTTAGACATTTATTCCTCAGTTTAAGAATCATTTTAAAGTCTTTCAATATTGGTAACTTAACTAACCAACAATGAAGTGATTAAGGCGCTCCACCCACTGCACCGCGCACCGCGACGGGGCGCGGGATGGCAGATTTTACCATTGTATGCAAATATGTCAATTTATATAGAAATCACGCCTAGCACAACACACTGCCGACGCGCCACCGCGCGGGAAGGCGGCCCGCACGCGTTTTCTGCCAATCTGCGCGGGAGCGCGGCGCGTGCCGCGGGGTATGGCACACCGGCTCCGCGGTACCGGGCGTGATTTGATACTGTGGATGTACCTAAAGCGGGGAATTCACTGGCGGTACGACCGGGCATGTCTCGAATTTTGCTTAATAAATAATCAAAAGATGCAGTTGACATACGTGTGTAGCTAAAGAATTTATCTTCATAGTTTCTTAAGTCTTTCTAATTCAGTGCAAATGATCCATTTATAGATCTCGATCGTAAATAGGGATGTATCCAAAATCTTCTATGGACGCAGTGTCTTTTAATTCTTGTATACAAAAACCAAAATGACAATATAACTGCAACATCTTGAAATTGAATAAGTTCGTCCATTCTCCACAACGATCGACAACACAGTGAACACATGAGTTTATTTAGCGCGAGGCCGTCATAATCTGCTACACCGCGCGGGGGAGCAGATTACACCGCTAAGTAAGGCAGATCTGCGCCTCCGTCGCCGCGCGCGTTTTCCGTCGCTCCGCGCACCGCGGCGGGACGCGTCTTCAGTGGGTGGAGCGCCTTATAGTTTTTATTGAGTGTTTTGTTGTTTGCAAAGTTTGTGATCTAAGTGTGTACTATTATTATATTATAATGTCTATCTGCAAATTTCAAAGAAAAATTGTGGTTTAATTGTAAAAACAACTTTTCCCGAACGATCATAATGGGCGATCGTAGAATTCCAGCCATTAGAACGATGACGGGTTCATCTTAATAATAGTGTAAGTTGAGAGATGACTTGGATTCCTACTTAGTGGAGACCGTTATCCATTCCATACGTGTTAAAGCTGATTCAGATTTTACAGGACTAGGTTCTAGTTTGCCAAACGTGCCTCGAGTCAAACCTCCGGGTAAACCTATACTGACCCTGTTTTTACGATAGGTAATTTACAATAGAGGGTCTGGGCAAAAACACTACAAAGTTTTGATTTATGGCTGGCGAAGTAGGCGAGTTACAACTAAAATATTCCTGGACCAAAATTATATTATTCATTCACAATTCACAATTTAGCCTCAACGGTGTCAATATTTATATTTAAAAGGGTAGAGAAGTGGGTTAAGATATAACGTTGTGTTCTGAGTACAATTTCATGATTGTTCTAATTTCGTAATTGAAGTTGGATTTAGCGTCGCATGTATGTATCTCCATAGCCGGCGAACTGACGAGCTGCCAGCTAATCCTCTTACCGAGAAGCGCTAATATTGTCGTGAGTTCATCGCAATGCGATACTAGACTTTCTCCAATACAATGTTACCCTACCCGGCCCCGGGTATTCTCCGAGGAATTCATAGCTGCTTTTTTGTTGAAACAAAATTCCTGAGAAATTTGATTAAAAGTTTCTCAACATTTATTATTGTTCGTTAAAAAAGGGACCAGGACTCGAAATGTTTAAGAAATTTAAGATATGAAAGTTGTTTTCTATGCTCATAAGGTGCCTAGGTTGCGCAAGTTTTTGGCAAAATAAAACCCAAAATGGTTTGTTCAAAATTCAAATTGTTCTAAGCAAACATAAAATACAGTCAATGATATAAGTACAGTTCACAAACCACCATTTCGTCTAGACAACCAATCTCGTATAGCTCAGTCCACATGTTGTGGCTTCTAGACGCAATAACGTGCATAACCTTGTATGTACCACTGGGTAATAACATTAATAAAATAAATATTTGAAATGTATTATGATCATGTTAAGTACTCGTATTACGAGTAATAGTAGTTCATAATTTTATGGATGCAAGGGGCTACCTCCATCCTTAACTTCTATCCAACGTCCCCTCCTCGAGCTGAATCCTGCTCAGAGATAGATGACGCTATCTCGAGTACTGCCTTCTGTATAAATTCGTACCAACTACATCTCCAACTACCTAGATAATTACTAAAAGTACTCACGCATGGTGGTAGAGTATGAGAGGTGTAAACTGTTTTTCTTTCACCCTCATTCCGATTGCAAGAGGTGTGATCAACCGGATAACCATGACGGGAAAGTACACCATCATAATTACTCGTTCATCGACAAAAAATATGTCCGATTACATTTAAATTTATCAACTACAGCGCAAAAAGTCTCTCTCTACTCTCTACTCACTGTAGGTGGCGCTGAAATTTTTTTTACCCGCATCACCCAACTATTTCTGTCAGTCTTCGATGTTCAGTTAATTTACACAATAGGTACGACAGTAGTGGCGGGTCTCTTTGTGCAATCACTCGCTAATTACCTCGTCCTCGCCCTCGCCTCACCTGTGCTCTCTTATGCAGTTTAAATGAGGGTTTATATGTAAGTCTGACGACAGATGAACGAAACTTACTCTGTAATTTAATTTTGTTAATTGAATTGTGCCAAGGATTTAGGGTTATGTACAAATACTTGAGAATGTTCAGTGAATTCAGTGTTTCATCTCAAGTATTCTAATATAATTAATAATAATAATAACAATAACGCTTCACACTCATAGCCCCACACTAGGATTCCCTGTGTCGTGGGTGCCATGGACAACACACAACATAGACAAGGACGTTCACACCCAGACCGAGAACAGAAATTCAAACTCATTCAAATTTCCGCCTCGCTGGGAATCGAACCCGGGGCCCTTGGTGCGGCGATCCGGCATGGTAACCATTGCGCCACACGGGTCGTCGCATTATTTGAGAAACACTAAATTAACTTTAATTAAAAAACAATATAACAAAATATCAGTTTAGTCATAGCTTATACTATTGATATACTTTTGATAGTTGATAACTTCATTTTCGAAAAGCTATCCCTCTGCAGAGATCAATGTCTAATGTTGTGAATAATAAAGTGAAAGCGATGATGTTTTATCGGTGATAAATAAAGACGGGACGGGCCCTTCCACTACCGCCGATGAATATTTAGACGGTGTAACGCGGCGCGCGGCGCGCGGACCGAATATACTATGACTCTGGAAATTAATAATTCAGGGCTTCTGCGATTCTTTACTTACGATATTTTATTACAATAATAATAAAAACTCACTTTCGAAGTCCCTAAATATCTTCTCGAAACGAAGCGAGGGCGGGTTAGCTACGAGTATAGTATAGTATCATAAACATACCTACTAACTTATTATAACTACCGACTGTTCAAAAATATTTGATTCATCGCCAAAGCCGCTTCTTCTTTCCCGCTTCCTTCTACTCATTTACATATCAAACATTAATTTGTTACTGCTCAGAATTGTATTTGACTATAAACGGATATGATCCGAAGGCAATGCAAATGGTGGCACTCCCTTGCGCTAAAAAAATATCCTCGTGTAGGTATATGATGCGGAAAAAGGACAAGCGAGGCTTTCGGCTCTTTAATTTAAGCGATTTTTAATGATTGTATATCGATGTGGTAATATTAGTTCAGCAAATGCCATGTCATGGACCCTCATAAACTTCAGATTATTATCGACAAATATTGGATGTACGCGTTCATAGTTAATAGTTTGCGGATACAATAGCCTCATATAGTCGTAGTGGCACAACAATTATGATGTAAATTTTGATGTTTATATTGAACATGGTTTTAATATACTAATGTAAGACCATTGATTTTAATGTACTGAAGTTATTTTTTTTTTTTTCAAACATAATCTGAATGATGACTTTGGAAGAAGATTAAATGCGTCTAGTGACACATTATGTGCAATTAAAGTTATATTTATATCTTTTTGTGACTTGCGAGACAAACATAAAAATCTAGGTAGTATCGAAAATAATTATACACAGCTTTTTAGATAACATTTTTTAGGTAACGTAACGTGAGGATGAATTTTTTTTTTCGTCGCGTACCCTATAGTGTAGGGTTTGCGAAATATTTGGCTTTAAAGTGGTAATTTTGATTAGTCAAGTGTCCCCCCCCCCCCCCCCCCTCCTGCTGGCTAATCGGCTGGAGTTGGACAAGTGAAACAATTGTCAAAAATAGGTTATGTGATGAATTTACAAGGAAAACTATCACGGCTATTTTACCATAAGCAATTGAGTAATAGTCGATACATTTACTACTTCGGACCCCTACATTGCGCGTGGCCTGATACACACTTATCATTTATTTACTTATTGGTTATATATTATACTGAACTAAAATACTTGCAGTGAAATTATTATGTAAATAGAATGATTAAATTTTACCCATTTTTTTCGAATTGAACAACTAGGAAATTAGTAGAAATTGTATAAAACAAAATAATTATAAAATTAATTAAAATCAGCTATCCAGTATTCGATCACGGACAGATCCTACCCACGTGTCCCTGGTTACCTTCATGTAAGAGTTATTTCAGTGGAACAGTGAGTCCCGTCTGTCATTGTGAAAGTGCTTTAACCAAAATTTATGTTCTGTACTACTGTGCAGCGTATAGCTTTTTTACTTCACTTTAATTATATTTTACGTCACTGAATATCGGTTTCTAGATAAACTTTTCCATATATTAACACGATAAGGCAGATTAAAAGACAAGGCGTTCGTCTTCTGTAATGGAAATGAAGAAGAAAATTGATAGCGTCTAGTGAGTCCGGATCTAATCTTAATTGATTCGACGTTTGCGGGCGATAGGGCTGATAGGGCCGCCCTGTCGCCTAGCGTCGATATCGTCAGTCGTCACAGATAAGATAATGTGACGGTCGGATGGTAATGTGTACTCTAATGATACGGAGATATTATGATAGGTTGACAGAGTGAACGTCGTGAGGTCGTCGACGATTTAAAGGACCTAGAAACTGTCAATTTAATTTGGAGACCAAGGTGAAATAGAAAACTAAGCATCAGGACTTTTTCAAATGAATCTGTTAGGAACAAAAATGAACCGGCCTATTATCCTCCTATAAGAAGTGTGTCATAAGAATTTAAAACTTGAAAACATCATGTTTGGCGGAGGATTAAATTTGTAGTATGCCCAGTATTTCTGAGACAGGCGTGGCTAAAATAACGCAATTTTATTTTTTGTATTCTTTTACACTTGTACGATATTTTAATACTTCATTTTAAATTTCAACGATCATTCCTTTCAGTGCACGCTATCAAATAAAGGACGAGGCAGCAGCGCCAGGTCCGTCCGGCTGCAGGTTGGTGGGCTCGTACAGTGTACAGTGTACAGTGGACAGTGGACACCCCACTTTAATTCCAACGTTGCATGCTGGTACGGTATTCACACGCAGAGCGAGGCTCCCCTCCTCCAAAAATCGACCGGGAAAAGTTTTAAACGTATTTCGATTGCGGCGTGGAACAGAAAGACCTAATTACGCGGATTTTCCTTGCTTCGTTTTTGACTGGTAATGCGTCGATAGTGCCTTCAAGAGGAAAATTGCGCCAAAGTTTTGTGACTTGATGCCTGAATATAAGCTGGGAACTTCTGTAAAAAGGTTTGGAATACTTGATAACTTAACCGGAAAACTGCTGAACTATTTACGGGTGTAATGAGACGTTGAATTTTAAATCCAGATAATTATATTATGTGAATTGAATCATCGTGACTGGGAACTGCGTCCATGTTGGCAGACGAAATGGGATTATTATCGCCAGTCAATGCGAGGAGTCGCTCAATTTTTTTTGTCGCTACAGCGCGCTGTCAAATTGACACAGCGCGCTTCCCCATGGCGGTGACTTGATCAAATTATGAGTGTGCTGTGTGACACATTATCATATCGCGGTTGAATTTTTTGAGATAAAATTCAGATTGAATTGTCAATATCATTTTAACCGTGACAAGTCTAATATTAGACTTTTGTATTTTTGTGCGATCCAACTTTTACCGATGACTTATTATTTATGTTCACAAACCAACGGCAGCGAAGTTGTTTATTTAAGAAGCGAAACATTCGATTGTGTCGTTACACGGAGTCACGGAGTCGCAGCTCGCAGTTCGCAGGGCGCCACACGGTACACGGTACACGGTACACGGTACACGGTACACGGTACACGGTACACGGTACACGGTACACGGTACACGGTACACGGTACACGGTACACGGTACACGGTACACGGTACACGGTACACGGTACACGGTACACGGTACACGGTACACGGTACACGGTACACGGTACACGGTACACGGTACACGGTACACGGTACACGGTACACGGTACAGGCACTACAGGCGCGCTGAATATTTAAATGGTCGTAAGCGGATTTGGAGAACGCTTTGACGACGCGACGTGACGCGGCGACGGGGCCCAACTTCATTGTGATTGTCTTGTACTTGTTTAAAAATGAATGCCGCGGGCCGAGCGGCTTACAAATATTGCTTTGTTACATTTAATGTGAAACAGTTGTGTAGCCCACTAAAATGTAACTTTGAAGGCAAATGTTATTTGAATTAGAACTGCGTAATAATACATTAGCCCCAACTTTGTCAACTACCAAAATGTTATTTGAAAACGTTGAATTGTTTTTAGCTATGTTTTTATGTCACGTATTTCTAAATGAAATAAAAGAAGCAAAGCGCTATCTAGGTATTTCATAATTATGTAAATAATAATACACATATATTATTATCACAATGAAGAGGTTCGTATGTCAAAGTGAATGTTAAGGGATTTTTTATGGAAATAGCCGGCAAACGAGCTGACGATTCACCTGATGGTAAGTGGCTATCGTCGCCCATGGACATCAGCAACATCAAAGGCATCACTAATGCGTTGTCGATCAAAAAAGAGAAAAGTAAAAGCTTGCTATAACTGTGACGAGTTGCTGTAACGTTCAACACTTCAACCTACAGCCGTGGAAATTATAATATTATTGCAGTATATTATCTGTATAATGATCCATGGAAATAGCTTACCTCAGATCTTGTCTCTGATGAAATTATCCTATCATTACATTCTTACAAAAAACGTTGAGTTCTTTGTTACAAATTCGTTTATTTGCCCGAAAGTTTGTTATAATTCATTAAGACGAAACAAAACAGAATATAAATGCAAATACCCGCGAATAACTTCTATGATATTAATTACATCAAATTATTCGTTTGCCCAAGTCTTAACTAGCCCATTGAATTGCTATTCGGATTCCGTGGACGACTGGACGTGCTTGCGTCTGCACGCGCCGTCGTTCCTGTTGATAATCTTCATATTAGATTCCGCCGCCTTCGAAACTTGTCTAACGAACGGTCGCGGGCTTGAATACCAACGAACAGCAATTAAAGATGGCGCGCGGCAGCACAAGGGAGCAATCAGAAGAACTCGCCCATCCTCACAACTTACTTAGCGATTTGTCGCCGGCCGCTAGATTGGACGCATTGTCCGCCTTAGAAGATTCATTTCTTTATTATTCTATTCCCTCGGAATTGGAACGTCGCTTCTAATTTCTGTTATATTTGAAATCCATTTTTCTTCCTCGCAAAGCATTACTGTGTTAGACTCGTTGGGTATTCCCAGGTTTCCGGAGAATGCGATCCTTTTAACAGAATAAAAGTGAATGTCCATTAGGTACGCCGGCGCCGCCGGTCACATCGCGAGCTCCACGCACGTTTTAAGGATTTTATCTGCCAGGACTCGGCATGCTTAATTCAATGAACCAAAACACATTTTAAATAAACAAAATATATTTTAAAGTACCATTGAATTGGAGGTATCAATTCAAAAACAAAAACTTGAGAGGTGTCAAGGGACACCCGGATGGAACGAATTTCCTTGCAGACAGTACTAGGATAGCAAAAACATGCAGCAAGTGTGCCAAAACAAATCTAAGGAATTAAATTTCTCATCGGCTTTGTTCACCTAGTAGCAATTGCTACTAGGAATACTACTACTAGAAATTTAATACCCCAGATTTGTTTTGGCACACTCGCTTGCGTGTTTTTGCTATCCTAGTACTGACTGCAAGAAACGAAAATATCTGGCTTGCTTTCTATGTAAAAAAAACTACGACGGCAAAAAGTGTCGTTACAACTTTTCGTCCCAAAATTTTCCGCCTAGCCCCCTTTCGCAACGCGCGATAAGGAACTTCGTTCCAATAAAATTGTGAACGCTAATTGAATCATTTACATGTAAATAAAAAGATAAAACACGATTAATTTCTGTTTGATAAATAACGACCAGACGTGCCAATGACGCTCACGTACGTAGAGCTAACAGTGTACCGCGAGCTACCCCGAGCAGCCGCAGCGCCAGCAGCGAGCAAGGGCTCGAGTATTCCTTTTTATTGCGTTACAACGGGGCGATGAAAAGTGTTATTGGATTCTTTATGTCTCTTGATTCGCTTTGCAACAAGCCAATTGTTGTTGTCGCTGAATACGTTTAGAGGGTGCTTTATTGTCTGTCAACACAGGAGAGACTTTTGTGCTCCATAATTCGATATTTATAGCTTTTACTACACTCGCTTCAAGATTGCTCCGCGCCGTAGCATAAGCTACGTAGTACATTATGGTAATAGTGCTTACTGTAGGAGACGAACGAAAAATGCTTCTATCAAATACGATTTGCATTATAAGTCTACCTTTCGCTCTGGCCCAATTACAACTTATTTTTTTGTTTATGAAATTAATTACCCCCATTTCTATGCTCATAATATTGTATACATTACAATGAACGTAATAACAACTGAATGTTTTTTCATGTTAATTTCCTTATAGATTCCAACAGTACGTTTTGATTGAGAACAGCAGTGGAAATTAGCAAACTTTGCCTCAACTAAACAATACGAAGAGTGCTCAGTGAAAGTTAGCTCGATAAAAAAGTTACGTCTCAGTCGGTAAGTACCGTTGCCGTGTTGGACAAACAAGCCCCGAGTTCGCCGTAACGTCCGATATTCCCAACGCGTCGACTCGCGATACTTTATGTCGATAGCGATACCCGCTTGGAATGCTTAACGTCATATTATCTGTATATCACGAAGAATATAGCGAGATAGTGTTCAAATCAACACAATTGTTTAGCGACGGTAAGTCTTTATACAATTACTTTATTTTATAAGTTCAACTAGCTGTTGCCCGCAGCTTCGCACGCGGAAATTATGCTTATCATATTATTTATTATCCCTTACAAAAGAAAATTTAAAAACAGGTTCATTTATATTGAAGCACTTATATTTAGGAATTTACATACTGAAACTTACGATACAATCACAGATTATTCCTCCGGGAGCGGGTTTGGAATAGTAAACAACATTAACTTTTTTCTTTTCCCTCTCCCTCTCCCTCTCCATCTCCCTCTCTCCCCTTGCCCTCTTCCTCTCCCGCTCGATGTCCCTTTTCCTCTCCCGCTCCCTGTCTCACTCCCCTCGCTCTCCCTCTTCCTGTCCCACTCCCTGTCCTTTTCCCGCTCGAGGTCCTTCTCCCACCACATATCCCTCTCCCTTTCCCGCTCGAGGTCTTTCTCCCACTTCATATCCCTCTCCCTCTTCCTCTATCGCTCCCAGTCCCTCTCCCGCCCACACCCGCGCCCTCTCCCGATTTCTGTTTCGCTCCCACTCCCTCTCCCGCTCCCTGTCCCTCTCTATCTCCCTCTTCCGCTCCTTCTCCCTCTCCTGCTCCCTGTCCATTCTTAACTTAAAAAACGACGAAGTTGCTTACTAAGTTCATTCCCCTAAATTAACTCTTTAAGGGATGATTTTCCGAAAAAAATAAAATCTAAGTTAACTTTTGTTTATTACTATAAACTTACATTAAAAAATTCATATATTTTATAACTCTAAAACTGGCGAAGTTGATTTGTATGTAGTTGACTACCAACCCCTATTTTTAGGGGATGAATTTCGAGAAATCAGTGATACAGTTATTTTTGTGTCTAACTATAAGCTTATATACAAATTTTCGCCCTTCGTACTTCAAAACTGACGAAGTGTCCATACTAACTTTCGCACTCTTATATTTTAACCCTTTAGGGGATGACTTTCCAAAAAAAACGTAATATGTACTTCCAAATTTTGTTTCTAATCTGGAGCTAATATCATCATAATATTTTCATGTTTTTAACTTTAAAAATTACGAAGTTGCGTACTAAATGAAATCCTCTAAATTAACCCTTTAAGGGATGAATTTCCAAAAAACCGTGTTAAAATTAACTTTTGTTCACAACTATAAACTTACATAAAAATTTTCACATTTATAACTCTAAAACTGACGATGTTTATTTATACGTAAATGGCTTCTTACCCCTATTTTTAGGGGATGAATTTCGAGAAAACAGCGATACAGTTATTTTTTGTGTCTAACTATAAGCTTATATACAAAATTTCACCCTTCTTACTTTAAAAATGACGAAGTTAAATACTAAATTAATTCACTAAATTAACCCTTTAAGGGATGATTTTCCGAAAAAAATTGTTAAAGTTAACTTTAGTTTATTACTATAAACTTACATAAAAAATTTCATATTTATAACTCTAAAATTGGCGAAGTTGATTTGTATGTAGTTGACTACCAACCCCTATTTTTTGGGGATGAATTTCGAGAAAACAATGATACAGTTATTTTTTGTGTCTAACTATAAGCTTATGTACAAATTTTCGCCATTCGTACTTCAAAACTGACGAAGTGTCCATACTAACTTTCGCACTCTTAATTAACCCTTTAGGGGATGATTTTCCAAAAAAGCGCATGACTTTTAAATTTTGTTTCTAATCTTGAACTAATACATAAATTTTCATGTTTTTTACTTCAAAAATGACGAAGTTGCCTACTAAGTTCCATTCAGTAAATTAACCCTTTAAGGGATGATTTTCCAAAAAAATATATTAAAGTTAACTTTTCTTTATTACTATAAACTTGCATAAAAAATTTCAAATTTATAACTCTAAAACTGATGAAGTTGGTTTGTATGAAAATGACCTCAAACCCGTATTTTTACCCCTTAGGGGATGAATTTCCAAAAATCCGTTCTTAGCTGACGTCTCCTTAGCATAAGCTATCTCCTTGCCAAATTTCATCGTAATCGGTTCGGTAGTTTCTGAGATTTTTTGTTTAATCAGTGTATCTCTTTTCAATTTTATATATATAGATTTCAATGTAAAATTACATTTCTGACAGTGAATATGTAAATGGTGAATATACAGAGTGATACTAGGAAATTATCATTAATATTATTATTATTAATGGTCAGTAATTTCATCAATCCTGTATGAAATATACAATATATCCCTTTATAAAGGAGGCTTTACGAACAACACAACCTCCTTAATTGAAGGGATCAGACCTCAACCAAGGCGAGATTAATCCCATTGTAGTTAGGTACTCGTAATGTACACACGAGACATGATCTAGTTAACTTCCAAGTACCTCGCGTAATACTCGTATAACAGAACATTCAGTGCGCTCACACTCGACGTTTACACACTCAATTATTTCAAGCGAAGTTTGTACATTCATTTAATTTCATAATTTGTATACACGGGTAATTACTGTCTACTTACTGGGGTCGCAATTCAGTAATTTCTATTAGAATTCAAAATCGTATCATAAATTCTTCTTTAGGACTATTATAATTGATTTTCGACCAACAAAAACACGTGAGCCAAATAAATAAGCTGGTCCCGGCTGCTCAGCGTCACGCGTTGATCACTGATCACCGCGTTGCCGAAAGGGAAGCCCTTTGATACTGCAATACTAACGTTGATTCTAGAAGCAGGATGGTAGCTACCACACTACCAGACTACCAGACTAGTAACCTCCCCTTTTTCTGAAGTGTTTTAAGAACTCCTGCGATCAGCACGGTTCTCACGGTTACTGCCGGGAATTACCTGATGACGGGATGGTGCCGAGCGCAGTCAACTCCAAGCGAAGAACTCGCTCGTCATACAATAGTACAACACGAGTAGAAACAGTTTAGATTCAGGGTGGATGGATCATGGAGACCTCTACAAAAAACTAAATAAGCAAAATTTTGGTAGATGTTTCAGAATAATTTAATCTTAAAAGAAATGATTAGCCTCATCAAACGCATCTGTATTAATCTTTTATTCCGTTTCTTTAAAATGCATAACTATTATTCACAATGTTTTTATTTTGACATCAACAGACAGTCCAAGCCACAAGTAGTGCAGTTTTGATATACTTTGACTCAATAGTGTATAGGTACGTATCATATGATGTATACAAACCACTGCAAACGAATACAAGTGGCTTGAGAATTGAGTTGCTCTTCATCCAAAAGACCGCTTTTATTTCAAGCCCACTAAAACCACATTTTGCGATGAAAACCCGAATAAAATTTTGCACAGTAAAAAACTTTCAAGTGTTTCGAAAAGCTGTACAAAACGTTTTTACGTAGCGACTGTTTGAAATACAATTTGGGAGTTGTTGACCAAACTATTACTATTAACAGAGTTGTTGCTTTATAGCAACCGATCACGATTATGCTCATTCATTACGACCCAAAACCAACCCAGACATAAGAGTACTTCAGTCTGCACCACAACGACGCCAGAACGAAGCGCTTCGAATAATGAAAAAAACAAAACATTTTAAAATATATGTCAAATGCATCCATTGTCGTCTGCCATTTGAGCAGCGTAAAATCGGCGACTGTTGTTTTCTATGTTCGCAGCGTAAAATACTTTTCCATTCCAAATATTTCCAATCCAATTATATTCACTAGTCAGAGGGAGTGGAATCAATTTGGCATCAAATTCAGGCAAAAAACAATCGAGCCAGATTATCAATTGAATCAATCACCGTGGTGGCTCTGACGGATCGCACCTGCTAGCCTGCTACAGTTAACTTAGATATTAATAAACACTCGAACAAAGAGTAAAGATATTAAGTGACCTAGTTGACATTGCTATTAAGTGATGAATAATTTAAAAAAATATTTATACGTGCACTTATAAGTGCATATTCTAGAATCTGAGACTTTATAAGTAAACATTGAGTATGGGTACCACATTTCGTACCAGAGATATTATTTTTAAGAAGTTTATCCAATTCTCACGTAACTTAAAAATGTAACAATTTTATTTGAATATTATAATTTACAATTCTATAAGGTTCTCCCGATATCCGATATTAAATAAAGTTAAAGACACGAAACGCGAACCTGACGTGCAGACTGTGCAGTGAACCTTTGAAGGAAACATCTCTTTGAAGTTATAACTCAAAGCCAAAGGAATAGTCGGAGGTTAACGAAATAAATATGTCGTTTACCGCGAGGGGCGTCGTTTAACGGGAGGGGTGCTCGCCGCGAGGTGAAGCACAGAAAAAGTTCATAATAATAATATATTTTATTTCAAAATTTTTATTCCATATTAAGTTTAACACTTGTTACGCGTAGCGCATGGACCTGTCCCAGATCATTCGTCCATAACATTAAGCGGGTACATATGTAACTTTGACCGAGCATTTTAAGTGAATAACTAATATGTGAATACCATCAGGCAGCAACTGTCATAATATGATCAACGTTCCCATGAATATTTTATACCAGAGGCATCACCGATGTCTTGCCAGCCAAGAAAAAAGAGAAAAAAGAAAAAAAAAACTTTATGAGTAGACATAGGTTACCTTTTTTCGAGGTGGCCGTTAGAAGCAAAATCAACTTTTATTTAATTCGGTGAAGATAATTTAGGTATGATTTCATAACAAAACACATAGAACTAAACGCCTGCATTCGCGTTCTTTCTTTGCACTGGATTTAAATGGTGTCCTAGGGACGCTAGTCGCTTTAATGTATTGAAAAAATGACAAAAATACAAACCTCACAAAGTGGTGGTTTGAGTTAGTAATTCTGTGGCAAAGCACTGCAGCTCTGGGTTGTAAAGCTTCGTCTGTCTGCTATCAAAGCTTTGTATCTTAATGAAAGAATGCTGACAATAACAAAAGTGTGGAACGGACAGTATAAAGGTCTACAGCCGACACCACAGACACCACAGACCCACCAGAATGCAGTAATAACATGTACAGAGTTTAATATTTTACTCATTTGCCAGTAAAAAGGATTTGGAGCGGGCCTTGTAGCTGCTGACAATTTTTGCACATTTTTAATCTTTCTTTTATGGTATCTATTTTTAACCGACTTCAAAAAAAGGAGGAGGTTCTCAATTCGACTGTTTTTTTTTTATGTTTGTTACCTCAGAACTTTGGACTGGGCGAACCGATTTTGATGATTCTTTTTTTAATCGAAAGCTGGTGGCTGTCATGTGGTCCCATATAAATTTTATTGAGATCTGACAATGGCATCTATGAGAAAACCACATAAGTCCTAAATTTGTGTTAAGATGTGCGCGACAAATTGACGAATACTGAATACTGAATACTGAATACTGAATAACTCAATATCACGCCAACCGATTTCGATGATTTTTTTTAATCGAAAGCAGGTGCTTGTCATGTGGTCCCACATAAATTTGAATGAGATCTGACAAATAGTTTTTGAGACTTTGAAGTCGGTTATTTTTTGTTAGTAAAATTTAGATTATTGTACTTTGAAATTTCATGGATTAACGGGAAATCAAGATCATCACTATCTTAAATATTTGTGTAAATAAAGAAGAGAACGGAATAAGGTACTTTGTCATAAAAATAAATTCTTCTCTAATAGTATTCAAACTATAGTAAGTACATTTCGAATAATATAACTGTTCAAGTTTAATTGCAAGTCAATTAATAAATGTTGTGTGTTAATTTTATGTAGGTACGTTTTATTTATTGATAGGATTTCCCTGTAATGTTAGTGTATCTTTGGAATAAATAAATAAATAAATAATAAATATAGTTATTACTTCAAAATTGAGATGAAGCATTTTCAACTAAAATCAACGGTGATGTTAGAACAAACGGAGTGCGAGTACAGCAAACAGAAAAACGTTTTGGTGGAGTACCACGTTAATTGCGTTGTCAGCGTCCGCTTTGTAAGCGGCGAGCACTTTTCCTATTTCATACTTTTACAGGGGAAATTGCCTGTTCGTGCTGTCTTTGCTATTAGACTAATAACTATGAAAAATATATTGCAGAAATTCTAGCGTTGCCGCAGAATATTAAACATCAACTCTGTCACGCAAGTTATTTTAAGGGTGTTTGCGGTCATGTATGGTATTAAGTATTCTAAGATTAAAAGCACATGCTTCCAGTAACTGATATACATTATTAGTTTTGCATTTTGCATTACCTTTGGCCATCAATACAACAGTCTCACCTGTCATCATGCTCTCCTTCAGATCTAATCTAATTCTCCAATATCGTGGATGATCAATACAATAACTGTTTTAACTTGTTATTCTAAATCATCAATAAACAAAATAAGATTAGTTTTAATATAATTATGGTAATAATCATTAACTTTGTAAGAAGAAACAATTTAGAATAATAAAGAACATAAATGTATGCCCTTTCCTGAAAAACGTCAAATATCTTCAACAGATTTGTAATAATTTATACATATTGGAATAATACATAAGTACTATTATTTCTTCTGTGATAATACATCACATACATTTTACAGTATCTTGGCTGGTGAACTTATGAAAAAAGTTTTATCTAAGCACATCCGAGCACTATCGCTATGGACTGTAGTGATGACAGCAGATAAAATTGAAAAGCCGTATTTCTTTGAAAATCAATGTGCACCTAGATGGGTCGCATATTTTTATTAACATTAAATGCGCTGCTGCTGCGTTGCGGTGGTTCTCCCGTTTCCTTTAACAATATAAATAAATAAAAAGTTTCATAAAATGACTAAGCTTTCGAAGAATACAAGTTCCCCTCCCGCCCCGCGCCCCGCGCCCTGCCCCTCCCCGCCGCGGCCCACGTCCGTTAGAAAGCCCTTTTGTTACGGTAGCGATATACAGCCTCGAGCTGACTATCGATTGATATTTATTTCTCGAGCCTATAAACGCGCTGAGAACAAATGGCTTCGTGTTGCCGATGCTGTATTGCTTTTTATGTGTCAAAGGAAATGGAATACCATATTTTTTCGTCGGAAAATACGTGTTACAATAGATTTACGTTTATCGGGGCATCTTTTACGTAGGAAGTGACTTGGAGAGGCGACATGAGGATCGAATTATTTTAGCAGAAGCATTATTGTTACTGAGGAATTATATAAATTATTTCGGTGACACTCATAAATGAATTTCCCAACTTCATTCATACAGATCGTTTACGCATAAGCTACATTTAATAAATGTGGTTTTATTAAATTAAAAAGTGCAGTAGAATGGACTGTTAATTGTATGCAATGCATGAACTAACAGCGAACATTTCAATATTATAACGATGCCGTTATAATTACGGTAAAAAATACGTCACTCCAAGGAGTATGAGAAATCCAGTACGATATACTTAGTTAAAAAATTCTTTGCAGAAATTATGAACGCCTCTACATATTAAAATATATCAACATCCATACTAATATTATAAATGTGAAAGTGTGTTTGTTTGTTTGTTTGTCCGTCTTTCACGTCGCAACGAAGCTGTTATATGCTATGGTTTTTGTGTGTGGAGATAGTGAGGAGGGTGGAGAGTAAAGTAGGCTACTTTTTACCGCGGTAAAACATCCCCATGGGAAGATCGATATTTTGTTAGTTGCTAGATATTTAGTTTCGGATGTTGTTGTCAAATAACATAAATAATGAATTTAATCAAATTTTCAAGTTTAGGTATATAGATATAGCTAAAAATAGTAAATTTAGTGATTGGGCTACTGTAGGTATTTATAAAAACAGGAACAAGATGTACGATCTCTATGCCGAGAAACAATACAATTTTTCTCCATCTTTTCAGGAGCATGTAAGAAATTATTCAAAAATCTTTAAAATAGTTTGCATTCAGGCGAAATCAATGTACATAAAGGACAAGATTATTAACTCGGATAACAAAATAAAAACGGCTTGGAATATAATTAGTAGTGAGAATGGTAACGCAAAGTCCTGTGATTTCAGTTACGAACTGTTGATTAATGATAACACAATCACTGCTGATAAAGACGTGGCAAGTGAGTTTGAAAATCACTTCCGTAATATTCCTATAACGTTAACTAGTTCATTAGCTTCTTCGCCGACGGAAGCACTTTCTATATTAAAAAATCATGTTAATGAATGTAATATTTTATTTGAATTTAAACATATAACCACTAGAGACTTAATTAGCGCATTTCAGTCTCTGAAGGTAAAGAATACCGGTGACTTATGGGGCATTTCGGTAAAAATAATACAGCATATTATAGATATTATAGCACCATATTTGGTCATAGTTTTTAATAAATGCATAGATCTAGGTATCTTTCCAGATCTTATGAAATGCAGCAAAATTATACCACTTTTTAAAACAGGCGAAAAAACCGATATTAATAACTATAGACCAGTTTCTATTTTACCAACTCTTAGTAAGATTTTTGAAAAAATAATATTGAATCAAATGCTGTCCCATTTCAACAATAATAATTTATTACATCCTGATCAATACGGTTTCACTAAAGGCCGTAGTACAACCGATGCAGGGGCTAGGCTTTTAAAGCATATGTTTGAAGCATGGGAATCATCACAAAATGCCATAGGTGTATTTTGTGACTTATCTAAGGCATTTGATTGTGTTCAGCACGAAACATTGCTGTTTAAACTTGGCCACTATGGTATAAAAAACAAGGCCCTTAGCTTGATCGCGTCTTATTTGAGTGATAGGATACAAAAAGTTAGTATAAAAGATATTAAGTCATCGGGGTCACCGGCTGTGTTGGGTGTACCGCAGGGCTCGATCTTGGGTCCGTTTCTTTTTCTGGTATACATTAACGATTTACCACATTATGTAAAGAACCAAGCGGATATTGTACTATTTGCTGACGATACATCATTAATATTTAAGTGTGAAAGGAATAAAGTAAATTTTGACGACGTAAATAGTGCTCTTTCGCATGTGTCGCGTTGGTTCACTATCAATAATTTGCTTTTAAATGCAAAAAAAACTAAATGTATAGAGTTTGTACTACCTAATGTTAAAAAAGTTAACAAATCTCTCAGACTGAATAATGAAATATTGCACATGGAGGAATCCACGGTCTTTTTAGTGACCTTAGATAGTAAACTTCAGTGGGGCCCACATATAACAAATCTCGCGACTAAACTCGGTAGGGCTGCTTATGCTGTTAGGAAAATAAGGCAGTTTACTGACGTCGAAACTGCTAGGATGGTTTATTTTGCATATTTTCACAGTATTATGTCATATGCCATCTTGCTGTGGGGCAAAGCAGCCAGTATAGAACAAATTTTCATTCTACAAAAAAGAGCTATTAGGGCTATTTATAAACTTAGATCTCGTGAAACTTTGCGTGACAAGTTCAAAGAAATAGGTATACTTACAGTAGCCTCACAATATATCTATAGTAACGTGGTTTTTATACGGAATAATATAAGCGCGTATAAACAAAATTTTGATATCACTAATCGCCAAACAAGAAAAATGCACCAGTTAGTAACGCCATCTTACCGTCTTTCTAAAGTGAAGCGATCTTTTATGGGCCGTGGTGTACAGTTCTATAATAAAATCCCAAAGTTAATACGTGATTTGCCAGTGGAATTATTTAAGAAACATGTAAAATCTCAACTTTTAGGCAAAGGCTACTATACTGTAGATGAGTACATAAATGACAAAGACGCATGGAAATGACCAGATCTGCAACCAGTTCCGTACAGGCTAGTGATACTTCTTTGTAAGAAATATACCAATGTATTTTATTTTTAAAAGATGTGCTGAGGAGTTTCTTTCGGCTTTTCTTCTCCTCCATGACAAAGCACCTTTCCGAAAAGCTGGTAAATTAAAAAAATGACGTGCATAAGTGTATCAATGATACCTACATGAATAAATGATTTTGAATTTGAATTTGAATTTGTTAATAGATGGCGTTAGAAAATTCGTTTGCAAGTTGAATCACGCTATCAAAAATGATAGATACATGTAAATTACATAAATCATAGGCAAAAGTAAGTAGGATTTGTAAAAAATCGATCTCTACCACGGGCAAAGCTGCGGGCAAAAGCAAGTTTCTAATAAGTTTAACTCGCAATATCAACTCCCTTTGCACAATTTTACAGACATTTAAAATAAAATTTTAAAATATTTTTATAAATGTATAAACCCGATTAAGCCAAGAGAAGCTTAAAGCTTACCGCACAGCGTGGGGCGTGGGGCCCCTCACCAGCGCACAGAGGCCACAGAGGATCCCAAAGCTCACTTTAAACACTTAAAAGGTTTTTCGCTTTTAGCATTTTATTAAGTAAGCTGACTTATGATGCGGTTTACTTGCCTCGATGTGCTTGTACACGCTGTCTCCTTTTCATATTCGTTCTTCAAGTACCTATAGGTAATTTAAGTGTTTTATATGTTTTACGAAAATATAATGTTATCTATTTGTTCACCGAGCGAAACAGAACAACCTCGAAGATAATACCTAACAGATTATACGCGCAGTTTACTTCACTTTGGCTACTGTTTCTGTATCCCTGGCACCTACTGATGCCAATGACCAGCGGTAGCAATCACCACCAGGCAGCCGCTCGCTCGTTGCCCGGCGCCATAAATACAATTGAATATAATATATTCATTAGCAACTCAATTTAGAAATGATAACTGCGCGCTATCCGTTGACACCAGCATACAACAAGGTTGAAACTTTATTTTAACTGTAAGCCGTAAAGCCGTAAGCCTAAGCCGTGGATCACATAATACAATATGTAGTAATGTGATAATCATAACAGGCAAAAAGTACTTAAACAGCACTAAAAAATAAGGAATGATAAAAATACTCAAGTCACGAAGGGGTCGGTAAATCGCCTGTTTTATCGTTATTGCGGCGAGGGCGAGGCGATCCCGGCGATCCCGGCGATCCCGGGCATCCCGGGCTGCCGCGCGGCTTACGGGATCGCGCGGTACCGTCCGGCCTTTAGATTGCCGGCTTTTCTTGTTCACTAAATTGACTCAACGATTCAAACCATATTTTCTTTTTACGGATGCCATTTATATTTCTACAATTCCGTAGTAACTATACGAAGTAAAATATGTAAAAAATGTAAATATGTACACAATTATATTGTAATAGCTATAATAGTAACACTTATTACATCTGATTGATGAATACGTTATGTTATGTTTACGTAGCTGAATACGTTGTCCATTTAATTCATAGAACACATTTGTTTGTGTGTTCTATGATTTAACTCAACAATATATCTATATGAAACTAGCTACCCGGACAGACTTCGTTCTGTCAAAAGTTTTTTTTTATTAAAACCTTCCGTGTGCTTTAAGGGAAATGTAAACTATCCTATCTTTCAAATTGGATCAAACTGCACACAGTGTGCACAATTGATTAAAATCGGTTAAGTAGTTTAGGAGTCCATCGCGGACAAACAACGTGACACGTAATTTATATATATTAAGATAAAGCAAGAAATCAAGAATTACCATTTGCAAGGAGTTCTTAAAAAATCATCATTATTCGTTCGGTGTCAATAAATTATAATGAATGCTTGACACACACTTCACACACAAATGTAATCAACACTGAGTGAAGTGACTGCCAGAAGTATTTAAAAAGCAGTTGCGGTTCACATTCAATATATTTCTCGATTTAATGATTTATCTTCACGTATAAAAAAGTATAATGAATAACTTCAGATAAATAAAACAGTTGGGTAAAAGGTAAATAACTCACTGCCTTGACGTTGAGAGAAGCCTCAAAAACTATGCTGCTAATTTAGTGTTTTTACATGCGGTCACGCGTGCTCGTTTTTGCCAGTACCTACCTCCTGAATTATCATCCTGTAACTTACACAAAAAAATATTTCCTGTTCCTTTTTCCTTTCCTAAAGAAGTGCATAGTTAAAATATTTCAAATCTAGCCCGTTGGTAAACATCGCCGTATGCAGTGTCAGATAGCTTGTTACATATGATGCACATCGCATCATATCGCTTATCGCATCTCGTTCATCGCGTACCGTCGTCATCGAGCGAACGTACTATCGACGCAGCAGAAAGTGCGATATGATTCCGTTCCCACGAATGCAGTCTTCTACGTAGTTTTATAAGAATTATGTATTCATTGTTGTTCTCACTTCGAACATAGATTGTACTTAGGAATTAATATTTTAGACATTAAATTCAGTAAAAGTTAACCGTATTTTGACTATTCTGCATCCCCCGTCTGCAGCTTACATAACTGGCGCAGTCGGTAGTCGATATCTGAAAGTTAGGGACTAAGCTAGGCCTACTTCGGATATCCTGAATCTACGAAGCTTCAGACCAGGAGGAGTATCCAAACTTCGATACAGCAGATACCAAAATGCGCATGTGAGTACTTTAGAATCGTTCTATTGTGGCTCTCCTTTTACTTTCCCTATAAGTATAAATTATTATTTTTTCTCCTATTTCTTGTGTATTTTTTTTTGTGTTACTGTGTTAAATTAATTAGCCAAAATTTTTTACCCAAGGAGATCGTCCCCTAGGTTAGATAGAGTTAGTAGGAATCGTGCATTGGACTCTGGTAGAGACTTGGATTATTCAAATCATATGGAAAATCCTAACTTAGATAAAGCATTGGACTCTGGTAGAGACTTGGATAATTCAAATAATATGGAAAATCCTAACTTAGATAAAATTTTTAAGGCTTTACAGCTATTGCCAGAGTTTGACGGAAACTGTCACGTTCTCACCAGATTTATTAAATTATGTGACGAGCTAGTTAAAACCTATATGAGTAACGAACCGGGACATGAATTAGAGAATTTAGCACTTTTAAACGGTATCCTGAATAAGGTCACGGGACCCGCAGCATGCTTAATAAATTCCAACGGCATCCCGGACTGTTGGGATGGTATTCGTTCATCATTAATAAATAATTTTGCTGATCATCGCGATGAGACCTCACTTTATAATGATTTGGCTCTTTTGACCCAGGGGTCAGGGTCACCACAAGAATTTTACGATAAATGTCAAAATTTATTTTCTACAATTATGACGTATGTAAGTTTACACGAAACTGTAAAAACTACTATTGAATCTAAGAGGTCCTTGTATAAAAAATTAACCCTTCAGGCTTTTGTACGTGGATTAAAAGATCCATTGGGATTTCGTATAAGGTGCATGCGACCAGAAACGATTGAAAAAGCATTAGAGTTCGTTCAAGAAGAGTCAAATACCATGTACTTACAACAAAGAAATATCCCGTTTCCCGAAAAGAAGGTCATGCCGTTCGTTCAGGCTCAAACTTCTAAAGCCCCTATGGGTTTTCATGCAACCGCGATTCCATTCCCACGATACGGTTTTACTTTACCTAATACACCAAGACACTTGACACCACATCCGTCACAGTATCAGCATGCTTTACCTTTGTGGAGACAGAATCAGTTCCCCTTTTACGGAGGCCCTACCCGTACCCAACAAATGTTTAGTGCACCTCCACCGAATTATCGTTTTAATAATGCGTTTAGGATGCCACATCAAAATGTGGTTCAGAGTTCTCCTTCACCTAATAAAGTGCAGCCGATGAGTGGAGTGAGCCATTACGTTACAAAGCCACTAGCTAGACCTCTGAGAGGTCATGACTGGTCAAAAGCTGGTAATCCACCACCCTCTAATTATTTTAAAAGTAGAGAATTAAATTATAACGAGTTTTGCGAGGAACCCTACTTGGACCCTTATGGTCATTTGGATAATTATGGCTGTTATGAATATTCCGATTTTTCTCAGACTGACAATAATTATCAGTCGTACTGTACAGATTTGCCGTACCATGCTGAGGTCGAGGAGCCTCAAGAGGACAAAGATTACATTTCCTCTGATACTAAAAATTTTCAAAAGGAACCGAAATCAGACGCATTAGGATAGAAATGAACCTTCAAACTCAACGTATGTTGCCTTATGTCGAAATTTCAAATCCACCATTAAAGCTACTTATCGATACTGGAGCTAATCAGTCGGTCATAAGCCCTGAAGCTGTTCAAAAGTACTACTCGCATATCCCTTGTAATTATGAACCTTTCGAAATTACAAATTATCACGGCACAAGCCAACATAATTACTCTATAACAGTTCCTACTTTTTCAGAATTTCGCGAGACGGATAATATGCGTTTATTCATTTATAAATTTCATGATTATTTTGATGGGCTTTTAGGCTATGATCTATTGAAAAGTTGGGAATCAAATATTAATTTAAAAAATAAGACATTGGTTACCCGTAATGCGACAATCCCGATTCATTTATATAACTCTAAAAATTGTAATTTATTTGAAATGATAATACCAGCAAATTCAATGAAATTGCTAAAAGTTCCAATTAATTTTAAAGATGGAGAAGCATTTGTTCCAGAGCAGATTATTTCCAATTGTGTAATACGCGAATGCCTTACTGACGTAGAAAACTGTCGCGGTTTCGTAGAGGTATTTAATAAAACAAATAATGATATAGTTTTTTCGATGGATTGTCCAATTCGCGCTGAATTATTTAACGTAGAATGTAAGCATATTAAGCAACTTGAAATCCCAAGAGCCCGAGTTGATGAAGTACTATCCCGTTTAAGGATCGACCATCTAAATCCTGAGGAACGCGCTAATTTAAAGAACTTATGTGCTGAATATGCTGACATTTTTTACATCGATGGTGAACCCCTTTCTTTTAGCAATAAAACCAAACACCAAATCCACACTACAGATGAGGTTCCAGTTTATACAAAAAGTTATAGATATCCGTTTATTCATCGGCAGGAAATCAAAGATCAGATTACTAAAATGCTTCAACAAAATATCATTCGACCTTCAAATTCTCCATGGAGCTCCCCCATCTGGGTAGTTCCCAAAAAATCAGATGCATCCGGTAAGCCAAAGTGGCGTTTAGTAGTCGATTTTAGAAAACTAAATCAAAAGACCATCGATGATAAATATCCTATACCTAACATCACGGATGTATTGGACAAACTAGGAAAATGTCATTATTTCACAACCTTAGATTTAGCGAGCGGATTTCATCAAATTGAAATGGATCCAAAAGACATCCCCAAGACAGCGTTTAATATAGAGCACGGTCATTTTGAGTTTTTGCGAATGCCAATGGGACTCAAAAATGCGCCGTCAACTTTCCAAAGAGTGATGGATGATGTACTTAAGGACCTTCAAAATCAAATTTGTCTAGTTTACCTCGACGATATCATTGTTTTTAGTGTTTCCCTGCAAGAGCATATAGTAAATTTAGGTAAAGTTTTTGAAAAACTTAGAGATTCTAACTTTAAAATCCAGCTTGATAAATCCGAATTCATGAAATTAGAGACAGCTTACTTAGGACACATTATTAGCAAAGATGGCATAAGACCAAACCCGGATAAAATTTCTGCTATTCAAAAATTTCCGCTTCCAAAATCTTGTACTGAAATAAAACGTTTTCTGGGATTATTAGGTTACTACAGAAAGTTCATCCCAGATTTTGCTAGAGTTACAGAACCTATGACGAAATGTCTTAAAAAGGGAGCAAAAATTAAATTAGACGATCCAAATTATATAAGCTGCTTCGAGAATTGTAAAATTTTATTGACGAATGATCCAATATTACAATATCCAGATTTCGAAAAGGATTTCATTCTGACAACCGATGCTTCCAATTATGCTATCGGTGCCATTCTGTCTCAGGGGCCCCTTGGATCTGATAAACCAATTGCATATGCGTCACGAACTTTAAATGTGAGCGAAACTAACTACAGCACGATAGAAAAAGAGCTCTTGGCTATCGTATGGGCTACTAAATATTTCCGACCCTACTTATTCGGCCGTAACTTCAAAATTGTTACTGATCACAGACCTCTGCAATGGATCATGAACATAAAAGAGCCCAGTTCTCGGCTTACTCGATGGAGGTTAAAGCTCAGTGAATATAACTTCACTGTGGTCTATAAGCCAGGGAAATCTAATACCAATGCCGATGCTCTTTCACGGATTCAAATTAACAATGATGACATAACTTCACTCGTAGTCAATCCATCTACAAGACATCGTTCTAACTCATCTACTCTTACAGCTAATACTAGTCCTACACTTACAGCTAATACTAGTTCTACACTTACAGCTACTTCTACACACACAGTTCATACAAGTCAAGAAAATCCCATATTGGAGATTCCAATTTCGGATACTCCACTTAACCGTTTTACCAACCAAATTTGTTTTGTTATAGTTGATAGAAACAAGAAAAAACCATCAATTACAAAACCTTTTGAAACCTATACGAGAACTACTATTCACCTGTTAGAATCATCATTAGACGATGATGTAGTTAAAGCCATCAAAGAATTTGTTAATCCTAAGGTTAAAACAGGTCTATTCGTAAATCCACAATCAGCTATGTATAGAATTATCCCCATTATACAAAGACAATTCAAAAGTTCTGCCATGAATTTAGTGTTTACAAAAACGGAAGTAGAAAATGTCAAAGAATATCTCCAACAACAGGTTTTGATTAAGAACTATCATTGTGGTAAAACTAACCATCGTGGAATTAATGAAACTTATTTGGCTTTATCTCGAAGGTACTACTGGCCTAAAATGAAAGATGAAATTACAAAGTATATTCATGAATGTAGCATCTGCGGCCAGGCCAAGTACGATCGCAATCCTATTAAACAAAATTTTCATGTTGTACCACCTGCCACGAAGCCTTTCGAAATTATTCACATAGATCTTTTTACTGTGCAGGGTGAAAAATACCTTACAGCAGTTGATGCGTTCTCCAAATATGCTCAAGCATATTTATTGAGAGATGGAACAGCGTTAACTGTGGTTCAAGCTCTACTTCAGTTTTTCACTCATCATGGCGTACCTTTGACCATAGTCTCAGATCAGGGACCAGAATTTTCTAATCAAATATTTCTAGAATTTATTAGAGTTCATAAAATACAACACCACAAAATATTAGCTCATACTCCCAACGAGAACGGAATAGTTGAACGTTTTCACTCTACTATCTTGGAACATTTGCGGATATTAAAATTGGAACAGCCAAACGATTGTGTTAAAAATCTCATGCCTTATGCTCTATTAGGTTACAATAGTTCGATTCACAGTTTTACCAAGTGCCGTCCATTAGAACTGATTACTGGACATTTTGATCCTCGAGATCCCGTAGACATTAACTTGACCGAACATTTAACGCAGCAATACTTACAAGATCATAGGAAGCGAATGGCCTTAGTATTTGACCTAATTAATAAATCTTCTCTTCATGAACGAACAGAGCTAATTGAGAATAGAAACAAAAACCGCGAACCTGAACAAGAATATTCTACCGGTCAGCAGGTATTTATACGTAATCCCATGGCTAGTCGTCAAAAATTAGCCCCACGCTTCACTGAAGATAATGTGTTAGCCGACCTACCTATTCACATATATACAAAGAAGAATCGTGGGCCAGTCGCTAAATCTCGTCTAAAAAGAGTCCCTAAAGCTTGACATTGAGCTTAGAGAGTATTATGATGCTATGAAATTAGGGTACTTTTATGTAGATAATAAAATAGTGGTAGTATTTAAAATTCCTCTTGTTTTGCCGATTACATACAATTTTTATAAATTATCCATATTCCCTAATAAAAATCACCTAGCCCTTATACCTGTCCATCCTTACATAGCCATTACTAGTACCGATTCTATGTACATAGAGACAGAATGTCCGAAGACCAATTCATGGTATCTTTGTGAGATTAAATACAACCATAAGTCTCCACATAATCCAGACTGCGTACATCAGTTGATCACCAAGCAGGACTTGCAGCCGACGTGCATCCTCACTCCAATAATTCTAACAAGAGAAGCACTTGAAAAACTTGACGATAAACACTACACTATGAGTTTTCCTGTACCTACCAAAATTAAGACATCTTGTGGACAAGAACAGTTTAAGAGTCTCCAAGGAAGTTTCCTAGCAGTAATCCCTTATAACTGCTATCTTTCTGCACCTGGTTTTACCATTACGAATAATCACGATCACATTAAAGGACGAGCTTTGAAGATCACTGAGCTACCGCATTTACAAGATCAACCCAGAGATGAAACACCTTCTATCAAACTAAATTCTATCAACCTTGAAAACCTTCACGATGTTAATAAGAAGATATCATTTCAATCTCCGATGAAACTTGACCAGAGCGCCGATCTAAGTGTCTACCACACTACAATTCCTATTTATATAATTGTAGTTATTGCCGCTGCTGCTTGCGTTGCACTCCTATGCCACCGTATTATTCTGAGGAAAAATCTGCATCAAATGAAATCTAAGACTAAGTCTTATACTTCGCAAGAAATTTATGTGACAATCGCCGATGAAGAGCGAATTGACCCGAAACTCATAAAAGTTCATCATGACGCCATTTCAGCAACTACTTAGTCAAAAGCCCGTCAGTAGTTGCTCAACTTCAGGAGGGAGATGTTACATATGATGCACATCGCATCATATCGCTTATCGCATCTCGTTCATCGCGTACCGTCGTCATCGAGCGAACGTACTATCGACGCAGCAGAAAGTGCGATATGATTCCGTTCCCACGAATGCAGTCTTCTACGTAGTTTTATAAGAATTATGTATTCATTGTTGTTCTCACTTCGAACATAGATTGTACTTAGGAATTAATATTTTAGACATTAAATTCAGTAAAAGTTAACCGTATTTTGACTATTCTGCATCCCCCGTCTGCAGCTTACATAACTAGCTACTAAATAAGGAGTGATAATAATATTTTAACAATTACTTAGCCTGATTCTTCCATAGTATTCTGAGCGGCAATCCGTTTTATGTAGTGCGAAGTACAGTCGAAAGTATAAAATTGAATGAACGCGAAAATGGCCAAGAAACAAAAAACGGGAATGGAGCAGACACGGAAACGCAATCAGAAAGGTTCTTGGAAAGTGGAGTTGAAAAGATTTTTTGGTTATTGGAAAACGCGGTTCACAGATTATTTCTGCGCGTCATTAATCACGGATAGAAATTCATAAAAATGAAAAATGCAATTCTATTTTAATATAAAAAATGGTGGTCAAAATTTTAGGTTATTAAACCGTATTGGGGTGGCTTAGAAAACTGACCGCAATCATATACCGGCCTACAGGGTGTCGTAAGAAGCGATAGAAGCCGGTCAATTTAATGATAAGTTATTGTCAACATAATTATTTTTTAGTCATTAATATTTTGACTAGTATGAACTGTTCGTGAACCCTGTATGCTGGCTACCTACTACCTTCTTGCTTAAGTCAGCTGCCAAGCGATCGTGCCCCGGCGCGGCGCGGCGGCGGTGGCCCTCTTCGTTCTTGGTGGGCAACGCATCGGTAATGCCTTTGGTGTCGCTGATGACCGGGCGGTGCGGTGCCGGTGGCCACAATCACTTGGATCGTCAGCTCGTTTCTCGATAATTACAGAAAAAACTATCAGACCTTAAAAAACGAAATTATAAGTAAAGCAGCTGCGCGGTCATATAATGGCACTTTCACAAGGAGTGTAATTATCCTGCAATCATGATTGTGGTTCAGATACGTAAAACCGAGTATGAGAGTATTTCATGCTTTTTTCACGATTTCAAAGTGTACGCAAGTTTAAAAGCGTATTGTGAGTAGTTGAGCCAAGGTCAGCAGGTGCATGATAGACTCCAGCGAACAGAGAGGCACTCGGCCGGAGCAAATCAATGAAATCAACCGGCTATTAGCTGATTGAATTAGCAACTAGCATGTTTGTGACATCAGAATAAGCCGACAACCGACAACATACAAGTTCAAAAGAGTGCCTCTAGAAAAACTAATAGAAGTAACACAAAAAACTTGAGAGGTGTCAAGGGACACGGGGGTTTCTCACGAAATTTAATACCTTAGATTTGTCTTGGCACACTCGCTTGCATGTTTTTGCTATCCTAGTACTCTGGCTTGCTTTCTATGTAAAAAAAACTACGACGGCAAAAAGTGTCGTTACCAAATTTTCCGCCTAGCCCCCTTTCGCAAGGCGCGATAAGGAACTTCGTTCCAAAAACTATCACAATATAGCTGCAGCATTTATAATACTTTTTGCGCATTTCACTGGCACTAAACCATCACAGACGGCACACGGGCCATTTGTCATCACCTATATCCGTTTCCTACCGACCTAGCCCCGGCAACATGAACCTATTGCCCGGTCCACAGGAAGGACCCGAAACTGCCGATTTGTTTGCCAACTTTCACAAAAAATGTTCTGTAATATCTGATACCTGCCGTCCGCTCCGATTACAAATTAGTGGTTAGTATTGCAAGTACCTAGTGAAAGTGTAATAATATTACGATAGGCAATTTGTGCATTTCGAAAACTATTCTCCCATTTGTAAGTGGTTTCCGCTAATTGTAATAAAGAAGCTTAAATAATATTGTATTTTGTTTCAAAAATACAAAACATTATGGGAAAAAATCTCGGCTATTACTTATTATATTTTTTCGCGTGCAGGTACACTACTGAGTAATGGAATGGCTAATAGGTAGTCGATAAAACGGGTCTATCCCGCTATCCAATGCAATAATATTTTTTTGGCAAGGAAAACATAATGTGAATCCATGCATATTGGCGATCTTCATATTGATCACAAAGGTGAATGAAGCCAGCCACTCCAAACTTGAGTAGCGTAGATTGTGGCCGGACGGAGGAGATCTGATTCCAGAGAAAGAGACATTTATGTGATTTAGAACGAATTGATTGAGTAGTGTTACAATATTTGATAAATTGTTTTTCTTGAAAAACTACTTAGTCAAGAGACACCGAACAGTAAATCAAAGAAAATAAAGTTGTACGTATTTTTCAGTTGATAAAGTGCGGTGCGCGGTCGGTTTCGGACAAAAAAGATGAAATTTATCGGTTCTCTTTGTCCCACTATAGAAGGGTCATGAGTCACGGCGGGTTATTTTGTAAATAAGAGAACTTAAACAGGCTTCTGATCTGTACAGCTTTACATTTTAAAAATGTATATTTAAAAAAAAACTTGAAATTGAGTGTTTGTGCTGTTGGCCGTAAGGGAGGCCGCACACGAGACACATATGTCTTGTATTACAGTAGTTATGGCGCCACATTTGGAACGCCCAACATTTAACGCCCCCGTATATTTTTACACCAAGGACACATTTGTAGTGGGTGCACTTTGTGGCGATACGTTTACCACGCCACACGAATTCAGAATCCAATAATAATTTATGTGGTGCCACATCAATAAATCCTCGTCGTCAGACGATGATGTCGACTAGACGTTCTGAAAGGGATACCACGCGACAACTGTGCTTCCAATGTGCGCGTTTACGATACATTTGTAGCAAACTGCATTGTAGCGCAGTAATTGTAGTGACGTAAATGTACGGTGCGTGTAGCTTGTGGCGTCGGTGTGCGGCCTGACTAAGGAATTCCCTCGCCTGGAGCAAACCATTTTTTATTATAGCCCATATAGAATAAATAAGTAAATTAAAAATGCTTGGTGTCTTTAAGCAGGCTGAATCTGTGTATGTTGCTGAATGGTGTACAAATAAATTCATCTTTGCATATTAACACTCTTACTGTAAATTCAAAATTGAGAATTAGAACAGGAGAAAACATATTAATTATAAAGATAAACAACTCGTAGGTATTTGTCATTAATTGATACGATCAGCTAGTTTAGGCTAGATAGTTGAAATTGATAATCATGCTATTTTCCGATACATCAGATACCAAAGTATTTGTGATAGAGTCGCCGCGTCTCGATTTATCCAAATACTCGTATTATTCGAAAATGTTGGGCCGTACTATGCTCTGACAGGTTTTTTGTTTGAAAATAATGATTATGTATTAAGATTCTACGGTTACTTATGGGGCGTGATGCGTGACTGGCCAAACTGGCCATACTTACCTTCTGGTTCTGTCCGTCTGTCGTCAACAACTTGACGTTTCGGTAATGACTGTGCGTATCCCGCATCATGTTAGGCCGCTCTTTATTCAACTGCCCTCAACAAAAACCTTAAGTGAATAAGCGGTTGAATGTCTGACGAATGCACAAAAAGTAAGCTATCAGAGAGGTACTGTCTTCGCTAAGATGAAAATCGCGTTTTCGTTAGTCCATGAACTCAGTTAACTTTCACCTTCAAAACCTTTTGCCTTTATAAATTCATGCCTGAAACCTTGCTTTTGCACTGACATGTGTTTTTATTTGGGAAATTTTCCAAGTTTCGCTCATTTTCCTTAATTATGTAAAAAGACGGAAGTGAATCATAACACCAATGTGTTACTTTAGATCACTTCACACAATTTCAATTCAATTTAGATCAATAGATCTAAAGTGTAATAAATGTCAAACTTTTATCGTATTGAAATTGAAATATTAAGGACGCAATTTTGCACCTCGTTATGTAAATACTTAAGGTTTATTCGTGCAAGCACTAGATTTAGAATATAAAAAGAATCATCAAAATCAGAACAACCACTAAAAAGTTATGAAGTAACACGTCATAAAAAAATGTCGAATTGTTGAAATGTCGAACCTCCTCCTTTTTTGAAGTCGGTTAAAAATGAAGTTCGATTGTCACCATCAGTGAACTTTGATTGCTTGTGTTAAAGTAACAAATGTGTAACTCTGTCTAATGTACTCGTACTTGTGGACTGCTATGTAATATTGGCAAGTTAACCATCAATTGCCCATTCCACTGACATTGTAATAAGTTCAAAGCCGGAACAATATTGCTGTAAATCACGTTAACAGATGGCCACGTAATGCCTCTTTATTAACTGACAGGCTATTAAGATATTTGAGGTCAATTAGGGAAGACCTCCCTCAACATTATATTGGAAGCTCTCCGGCTCTCCGGCCTCATCTCTAATGAAAAATGACAGACAGGTGCTCTGACTCGTAAACGTGTTGTAATTATTATAATGGCGTCATCGTTCTGACAATCTCCAATAATTTCCCAATAATGGCGGTGAGAAAGTTCAAGAGGTTGTCAATTTAATGTTATAGACTTCTTAATGATCACTGGGAGAGGGAGAAACTTTAATACCCAGTGTTATTTTTTAATTGTTAAAATTTTACTACACAGTAATTTCTGTTTACTTCATTCATCCATGAAATAGCCTGCAAACGAGCTGACGATCCACCACGATAAGAGGCTGTCGTCGCCCATGGACATCAGCAACACCCAAGACCTCACTGATGCGTTACCGGTCAAGATAGAGAGAAGAAAAAGAAAGAAAGAAAGTAGCAATGTCTGAAATGGAACGACGTAAGGAAGTTGAGATGCGTTCAAAACATTTATGTAATACTTTTACCCTTGACTTAAAATAAGCTTAAACCTATTGAAAATTCTTTTTTCCTGTTTTTCTTTTAACATTGTGATAAGTGTAATTACTAATTAATACACTATACATTGTCAAGTGAAAAATGACCATTCTTCTTTCATGTTCATTTCATTTTATTTATTTTGGTTGCCGAGCAATGTTTTAGATAGGTATTAATAAGTACATATTTCAGGCGCAGTGTCAAAGCCAGTATTAAAGTGGATTCCCGCGTCGTGTCTTTAGTGTTATTGATGTTCATGAGCAACGGCCATGGGATCCCAGCAGATAGCTCGTCTGCTCATTTACATAGAATACATATATAAAATAATTAGTTATAAACGTTTCTTAATTATAATTTTTGCAAGTGACCCATTCACCGAAATGAAAGACACGCCAAAACTATCCACCACATGACCGCAACTAAAACCCGAGCCGCTATTGGAGGAGATAGTTCCTAACATCCTAACAATATGAACACGCTCTGTGGGTTATCCTTTCAGCTACGAGTAAGTCCGCAGCGCACAATGCAGGGTAAGTACAATGACGAAGTTAGCGAGAGCGAACTTTGTCTGTACGTGAAGTTCTCCGCGCCCGGTCCCGGGGCTGCGGCGGTTTAATAACAGATCTCGGCTCAGGTCGCGGCCTCTCACAGAGAAAGTGTTATTTCTTACTTACAAAACTTTTGCATTGCTTTTCTCTTATTTCACAACTTCGCTTACGCAACGGCGTGTTGTTTTGGTTATTGGAATGTTACCACAATAATTACAGATATATTATGAGATAATAAAAATATCCACGCCCAACCTCATTTAACTGAATAACAACATTGACAACACCGAATCTTGTCATTGTTTATTAAACACGACCTGCTCGCCTCACCACTTACTGTAATCTCTGTTGTTTTAGCTTGAGGAATAAAATTCTTATTACTAAGACTTCCATAGTTTTTTAGTTTTCCTCTAGCTTCTCTTTGCAAGCAAAGCAACAGCTAGGTACTCTTTAAATAAAACATCTACAGCGTACCTACTAATAAAAACTATAGCTCCAGCTTTAAATTTAATTTTCTGTGTCTGCCCTGTGACTGTTCCTTCACAAATATCAAAGAGCTACTCCATTTCTCCATTCCCTCTGTTCAACAAGTTATTCTGAACACCGTTACCCTACTTGACATATTGATCGAACTGTAAACCCACATTTATTATTACGTATTCCTTTGCCGTTACCGGAGCTGCGGAGTGCCGCTATTCAGTCAATTCGTGTAATATTATTAGTACAGCTTCTGGCCACAATATTGGAAAATTCCCGAGAGGGTTTAGTAATAACCGGTGCCTCACACGCTCCGGGAATTCTATCAGTACCGTCTCGGTGACGGCTATTCTTGGCCGTGGTTATTGCACATCCATATAGTTTGCTGCATATTATGTTTGCGCTCCGTAGACCGTAACACCGAGCTTGTGCTTGCTTGTTTGTTGGTGGGTGGTCGACACGTGGTCAATCTCCAATGTTATTAAACAAAATAAAAGGCTCTCCCAAATCGGTAATGCAACGATACTTGTCTAGATGTCTAGGTCTGTTTTAATAGATGTGATTTAATTGAATATTTTTTTGTTATTATAAAACCATGTTTTGCTAATGTGACTTTGCAACTCATTGTTACTTCCCTTTGAACTCGCGGGCGAAGCCGCGGGTAATAGCTAGTGGAAGTATAGAAGTATGGACAAATACGCATCATAATGGATCTTTCCATGGGAATGAGTTGTTTTACTGCGGTAAAAAGTAGCCTACGTTACTCTCCAGCCTCCTACCTATCTCCACACAAAAAATCTTACCATAACATCGCTCCGTTACGACGTGAAAGACGGACAAACAAACAAACAAACAAACAAACAAACACACTTTCACATTTATAATATTAGTATGGATGTTTTGCTAATGTGACTTTGCACGCCTAATAGGAGAGGATAGGAACTCTGGAAGCGCTCATAGCCCGGCGGCTTGCGTCGATCCTATGTGATCGACAAAGTTAAGCAACAGCGGGCGCGGTCGGTAGTTGGATGGGTGACCGCTAGTGGCAAAAATTTCTTGAGCGTTTCCGTGCTTCGGAGGGCACGTAAAGCCGTCGGTCCCGGTTGTTATCATAAGATAACAGTCGTTAAGCCATGTCGGAGGCCCTCGGGCGGTTTGAAAACTTCCGACACTCGGGTTGGCCACTAACCCCTCCACCAATCCGCACTGGAGCAGCGTGGTGGAGTATGCTCTAGGCCTCCTCAAGAGGAGAGACCCGTGCCCAGTAGTGGGACATTAATGGGTTGAAGCCAGGAACTCTGTAATATCTACTATGTAAAAACTATGTAAACCTTATCCTGCAATTCCATACTATAAAAAAAATATACTTTCTACTATTCCACAGAAAAGACTAAGTTTAGAAATTTTCGTTTAAACCCAAAAATCCTCCTCCTCCTTGAAAATAACATCATGATAAAATGTATTGAAAATAATACTCCCCACAAGTCCATTATTTATTTAAGGTTTTGTACCAGAAATATTAACATAATTTTATTGAAAAATCCGCTGGTTTCATGCGGTGAAAAATGTTTATGTCTACTTCTTGGCAAAACAACTGCTATTATGATGCTCGTTAAAAATATTTATTTTTGGTTATTAACTTGTAGATAGAAACAACTGTTGCTTTGGCTGCTACCAGAAGCACAGCCAGCAAGCCGGAAGCTACTATTATGACTGTGTCAAAAATAAAAAATACTAGAAAAAGTTGACTACCGGCCCTTGAACCATCTAGACTGAAGTAATATACCACGTATTTATAAAACACCAGCAGTAAGTCCAGTCATATCCAGAAGTAGTATCTACTGGAGTCCGGGTGGTTCTGTTCTGTTCTTCAACTTACTTTGAAGGGTGATTACCGACACTAGCAATTATCAGCAACACGAAAGGCATCACTGATGCGTTGCCGGCCAAGAAAGAGAGAATAAAATGAACTGAAGAAGAATATGTATATCCATGCCAAATTACAGCTTTCTAGCACTCAAGGGTCTTGGCGCTTTCCTTCGGACGGACGGACAGAAATGACGAAACTATTAGGGCTCAAAGCAGTGATAGCCTAGCGGTAGAACGTTGGTCTCCCGAACGAAGGGGCCCGAGTTCAAACCCTGGCACGCACCTCTAATTTTCAAATATTATGTGCGTATTACAAATTAATTATCACTTGCTTCGGTGAAGGAAAACATCGTGAGGAAACCTGCGCACCGGAGAGTCCTCCATAAAGTTCTCGAAGGTGTGTGAAGTCTACCAATCCGCACTTGGCCAGCGTGGTAGACTATGGCTTAATACCCCTCACATTGTGAGAGGAGACCCCGAGCCCAGCAGTGGGACAATTATGGGTTGTTGCTTTTGCTTTTTATTAGGGCTCCGATTTTTCTCCTGAACCCTAAAAATCTTAATACCAAATGATAAATGGAATAACAAAGATTCACTGCGTCAACATTTACAAATCAAATGCGGTTATGAGGTGGACCGCGGGCAAATTACCATCTTTTGAGCTTCATTTAAATATCCATGGCGGTGGCTGCGAGCGAGCGCCCAGCGGGGTGTTCAACCCTTGCTGCTACTAAATTATAAAGATCGTATTATTTGACAGAAATAACGGAGATGAACTTTCTTCATAATTTACCTAATTTAGCTTTGGATCTAAATCCAAAAGAAGTAGGCGATAAAAATTATTAAAATGGAAATTGGTACCCAGATACCTAGATAGAATATATATCAGTCAATGTTGGTGTATTGTAACAAGTTACTACTACGCGTTCACTCTAAGTTTGCCCTTACCTCCCGTCCCGCTTCCTCATACCGCAGCTCATTTAGTACGGACAGCAACGCTAGTCGCGTATTTTTGAGGTCCCGTGCGGCGCGTGCGTTCTTGAGTTTGTTGTTGGTTTTGATGTTACTTTCGTTAAATTATTTTTCTATCGATTTATTTAACGTTCGTTGATTTTTGTCGCTACAATGACTAAAATAGAAAATGTTTTACACAGTGGCAAACGTAATTTGTTATTTAATTATTATATTAATTTGTGATTACTTTTTTGTCTACAGTACCGTTAGCTGTTAAATCGTAACGGTCAACGAGGGCAAACTTAGAGTGAACGCGTAGTAGTTACGGGTTGTAAGTTGTCAGTTGTTGATAATAATGATCAAGTTTGAAGTAAGTATTAACATATAACTAAACGCATACTGAAGCGTGAAGCGCAAAAGTGGTACTAAAAACTGGGCACTTGAAACCTCAACCAAATTTAAATATCTGCTCCAACGCTGGTCCGCTGCCAGTTCTTGGTATTATTGGATTCTTTACTGTGGATGTGCTTAGCCGGAATATTTTTACGCTTAACTGCCTTGCCAAGTTGGAATTATAATACCCTGTGCTGAATACCGACACGGAGAGACTAGTGAGGACCGCGGCGTTATACTTCATCAGAAGCGACATCTACACATGAATATATGTCAAGAACCACGTTCAATAACATATTATAATAGAGAAGGTAAAATACTTTTAATTTATTTAACATACCTATTCTGCGATTTGAATAATTTGCGACTTCTAGCGCAAACTAATATCTACACCAGCCATGAACGATCCCCACCACAAACCACGCATTCCCTGAACTTGTGCCTGAACCTTATGTAGGTTGTACCTGTACGAAACCTGTACGAAAAGATACCAGGTAATACGGCCGTGGCTCCGTGCCAACTGCCAACAGTACATCGCTCTGCAGTCATTAAAGAATTTTAATCCACTTATAAATCCCTAATAAATACAAAACTCTGAATGTGTACGAGCAGGTACGTAGGTACATTTTTGAGAGCAAATAATTAATTATACGTAATGTCTGAAAAAAACATTATTCGACAAAAATACCTGAGGCTGATTGGACTCTACCTGACTTGTGAAACGTTACGAGTACCTACTTACGACGGAGTTCAATCTAAATTGAGCTCAATTATATCCATATTTTGCATAATTCAACGCTTTAGCCTTTGATCATTCACTCGCGCGCTCACTGTACCGATTTAACTTTAGAATCTCCGGAAATTGTTACATTCCAAGTAATTCTGGTCCTTCGTGATATAGAACGGGCAAGTAGATTAAATTCCGTACATTAAGAGCCTTGCGCAATTGAACGGCCGCCAAGCTGCAAGTCACTGCGGTGGAACTCCAATACGCGGTGTCTTCTAATTCTTCCTTATTTATAAGATCGTTCTCAAGGCTATAATTTCTAAAATCGCTGTCTCTAACTGGCTGGCTGGCTGAACTTCGATTAAATCGCTGTGTACCGTACATTTTAAAGGAAAAAGACAAATATAAAATGAAAAATGCATCTGATATAGGTGACGCTGACTTTGTTCAAAAATCAACTACCTACCTAACACATAGTAGGTATAACAACACTGGAAATAAATGCTTTAACCAAAGCGTATCTCCAGTCCGTTTTTCTTTAAAAGAAAATCACTTGAGATGCAACACTTGAGGACGTAACGTAGCCAGTGCAGCAGTGCCGCGATAACTGTAACAAAGGGCATATTAAAAGTTTTTTCAATAGCGCCGGCTCCTCTGGCCGCGGCCCGCGGAAGGCGACGAGAGCAATCGGCGTGGCTCGGCGTCTGACACGGCCCGACAGCGCCACAATTACCGGCTGCGGGCGGAGAGATAAAGCGCACTTTAATGCCCCAAAGGCAGCTCCAGACGACAATCTATCACGACATTAAGGTCACGTCACCGGCCAGGCGGCCAGGCGGCCAGCCCCCTCCACGGCTTCCACCCGCGCCCGCCGCGAGACCGCACTCCTTCAATCTGAATAGCAAATGTCTTTCGTCCACGACACGTAGGCGTGTTCGAGTGGGTCAGCGCTCCTTCTAATCCGCCCGTGTAGCACCGCATATGCAAATAATGTACCTAATTCACGTCACAATATCAAAGTTTCACGGATTCAGACATTATTAAAACCTCTCGCGCTCCGAATATGCCGATCATTGGCCAATCTCGAGTTCGCCGGATAGATCAACGAATATCGCGGTCGCTGTAATTAAACGGATAACCCCAATAAATATTTGACTTTCAAATGTCGTAATCGTGCCTTCAGCAAACAGTTTATTATCTCCAGTGAAATCTGATAAAAGCAGCGTTCATTGCTTAATGAAGGGTGTTTTATTTATGGGCCTTTGTGAGGCCTCTTTAAAATTCAATCGAGGAGTTTGGTAAAGGGTTCAGCGCCAATATCAGTGTTTGCCCGGATACGCGCTTGATTACGTGTTATCTCTCCCGGGGCACGGGGCACGGTATTACAGCGGCCAAGCGTATAATTATCGTAAAACGACTTAGCGATGCAAGTTACGAAGCGTGGCTTTTAAATAATATTAAAATGTCGATGATAGGAAACGATGAGTAAAATTATGTTTATGAAACTTGTTAACTTAAAGTAACTAAGAATGAAATTGATATTAGGTATTACATAAATAAAATCTTCATCATCGTGGAGATAGTTACAAAAGGTACATTTGAGACTGTTAACAGACGTACGAAACGAAAGACGCAATATGCAATAACATTGGACGATCCCCGCGTAGTACCTATAGGGTTCCGCATAGTGTTAGTTGATCAACTATACTTTGCTTAGATATTTTTCCATTTAAATTAAATTTACTTTTGTACTCCATATTAAAGGTTAATATTTTGCCAAGGGATACCTTAGTCAAAAATAGTCTCCGCATACCAGCGATACACCGCACCATGACGTAAACGCGAAAATATGTAACGTACGTATACCAATTTCAAATTACAGCCTTGTAGTACTCCGGAATGACTACGGAACCCTCAAAACGTCCACGTCTCAAAACGATAGCGGCCAGCAAACAATCGACAATATGAGAAAGCCGGGGAATAAGGAAAATTCTATGTCTTCATTCCAAAGCGTTCCTCGGAACAGCATTCCTGAAATATCACGGCCGTTTCCGACCTATCTAATATGCTTTTTCCGCGGACCCTGAGCTAAGGTACGGGTTTGACAGACTGACATCAAGTGATATTACTCGTAGTCAACAGATATAATCCAATTTTACTAACAAAAAATAACCGACTTCAAAGTCTCAAAAACTACTTGTCAAATCTCGTTCAAATTTATGTGGGACCACATGACAAGCACCTGCTTTCGATTAAAAAAAGAATCATCGAAATCGGTTGGCGTGATATTGAGTTATTCGTCAATTTGTCGCGCACATTTTAACACAAATTTGCGACTTATGTGGTTTTCTCATGAATGCCATTGTCAGATCTCAATAAAATTTATGAGGGACCACATGACAGCCACCAGCTTTCGATTAAAAAAACAATCATCAAAATCGGTTCGCCCAGTCCAAAGTTCTGAGGTAACAAACATTTAAATAAAATACAGTCGAATTGAGAACCTCCTCCTTTTTTTGAAGTCGGTTAAAAATAGTAGAAACTAAGAGCAGCAAGGCTATTCAGTTTTGTAACTTGACAGCGGAATCCACGATGAGTTTCAAAATTGAAGTTCGAGTCCGAGATCTTGATATGTGATTCTCTAATCATCTGGTACGCACTTGCGAGGTGAAGGGAGTCTCGAACTCTAACTTCAATTTAGAAACTCATCGTGTATTCCGCTGTCAAGTTACAAAACAAAAGCGAACTTGCATCATATTGACATGTCATTATCTAATCATCTATTACGCACTTGCGAAGTGAAGTGATCCTAGAACTCGAACGTCAATTTTGAAACTCCGCTGTCAAGTTACAAAACAGAATAGCCTTGCAGGTACTCGTGTGTTGCATCTTGCATCTCACTTGTGTCTAACATGACTTATTATTAAAAACAAGCGACGTAAGACTTATTTTGTATTTTTAGTAACTTTTAAACTAATACCAATCTACTCGATCAGAGTTCCTTGAATGTACAGTCCAGTAATTGTTGTCACTAAGGATTGGGTTACAATAATATTGTTTTGATTTGTCATCAAATCAATGGTCGGTTCAATGGTAGGATGGCCAGTGGGCACTTTTGTAGTGAGTGTCTTCAAACAAATTGTTTTAGGCGACATGTTCCTGCAATACCTTAATGCTGTTAGGATCAACCGCACATCCCCGCGGTTAAGCTTAACATGCTAAAAACTTTACTGAAATATAATATTTTTAAAACTTCAGTCAAATTTTAAAAAACGGTAACTTTAGCAAAGTCTTGGCAGTAGAGAAAGTCAGTGAAGCGTTGCCCCCAGGAGCGAATTAAGCGGGGGAAAGCTTTTATCCCTCATTTATCATTCAGTCTCTGCCGGAACAATCCCCGCGCCGCACCGCGCACAATACTCCTTAGTAGTAGATAGGTAATGTGTGTAAAAGACAAAAACAAGGAAAGGCTAAAAAGTTTTCTAATAAATGACATGATAAAACACACAATTTGACGACCCGTGTGGCGCAATGGCTACCATGCCGGATCACCGCACCAAGGGTCCTGGGTTCGATTCCCAGCGAGGCGGAAATTTGCATGATGAGTTTGAATTTCTGTTCTCGGTCTGGGTGTGAATATCCAATTGTCTATGTTGTGTGTTGTCCATGGCACCCACGACACAGGGAATCCTAGTGTGGGGCTATGAGTGTGAAGCGTTATTTATGTATTTAATGATACACTCTCTTGAAATTTTGTTGAAGCTATAAAATATTAATCTGTTATTATTTTTATTTATCCTTATATAATGATTATCTTAACATATTAAGTACATAAAGTTCTCAACGCTCTGTTTTAACTCATGGATTTACTGAGAATTTATTACCAAAATGTAAGAGGTCTGCGTAGGAAAAGTAGAGATGTTAAATAAATAAATAAGTTGAATATTGATAAAAATGTCATCTGGAAACCCCAAGGCAGTGAAGATTTGAAACCGATATAAATACCCGATGCGGAAGCCAAGTCCGTTGTTCGATAATTAAACTGTCGCTGGAGAGCCCGCCTGCCCGCCTGCCCGCCTGCCCGCCTGCCCGCCTGCCCGCCTGCCCGCCTGCCCGCCTGCCCGCCTGCCCGCCTGCCCGCCTGCCCGCCTGCCGTCCGGCCGGGCGCGCGGCCGTGGAGATAGCAATCGACAAGTAAAGTCCGAAGCGGCTCCCAAGAATTCTTAATTACGGGACTTGTGACGTCACCCACGTAGGCCTACCGGCGGTGGAGGGAACGAAATGAGATGACTCGGGCATGAGTCCCAATTCCAGTAATTCCTGGAATTTCACACTCATGCGTACGCGGGTCGCGGTCCCATCGCGCCTTGTCATTCCGACGATGTCTTGTCGTTTGAAGGTAATCGAACGTTCTCGTCACGATAATGACACGGCAATTTGTTGCGTATGTTGTCTAATGTAGGTGGATATGTCGCTGGGAAATGAAGGAATCCGTCCCGCAATCATCTACTCTTCGACACTCTTAAACTAGCCACTTCACTCTGACTCAGCTACGATTATAGCGAAACTCAAAATCATTCAATCGTGTGAATTTGTTACTATATTTTGTTATGTACTTAACTATATAAATACGCAAATTTTTGCTTCAAAATTAAACAACACTAGCCCACTAGTCGAACTTGCAAATCTTTAACCACATATTCTTTTTAACCGACTTCAAAAAAAGGAGGAGGTTCTCAATTCGACTGTATTTTTTTTTATGTTTGTTACCTCAGAACTTTGGACTGGGCAAACCGATTTTGATGATTCTTTTTTTAATCGAAAGCTGGTAGCTGTCATGTGGTCCCACATAAATTTTATTGAGATCTGACAATGGCATCCATGAGAAAACCACATAAGTCGTAAATTTGTGTTAAGATGTGCGCGACAAATTGACGAATAACTCAATATCACGCCAACCGATTTCGATGATTCTTTTTTTAATCGAAAGCAGGTGCTTGTCATGTAGTCTCACATAAATTTGAACGAGATCTGACAAGTAGTTTTTGAGAATTTGAAGTCGGTTATTTTTTGTTAGTAAAATTTAGATTATCAAACACACATGTAGTCATGTTTTACACAGGAACAGTGTCGCGCTCGGGTCGTTAGTGAGCCGCCGCCGCCGCCGCCGCCGCCGCCGCTGGAGCGATTAATAATTGCTTTACGTTAGCTTTTTCCAGCAGCCGATCTTTTAACACTCCGAGGTAGTCGTTAAGCTCGGTAAGCGAAAGAACTGCGAGCGAATTAAGGCCACCGCGACCGGTAGCTCAGTCTCAACACTAGCCCCGGTTTTTGTGAACATACTCGTATATATCGGTGTAAGCAGCGTATTGATATGAGCTATCAAAACTATTTTATTACAATGTACTCAAATCGAAACTAACATTGAAGCCCCTCGAAGGATTATATTGGTAATATTGATTTTAATTGATAATTAGTAAATTAATACCTACACTGTTCATCATGCATATCAATGATATGCTCGACATCGGGGATATCCATTGCTATGCTGATGACAGCACGGGTGACGCCCGTTATACAGGCCGAGCAAACCTTTCTCGGGTGCAGATTGAGGAGAAGAGGATGAAACTTGTGTCTGATGTCGAGACATCTCTGGAGCGGGTCTCAGAATGGGGCAGACTAAATTTAGTCCAGTTCAACCCCGAGAAGACACAAGTTTGCGCGTTAACCGCTAAAAAAGCCCCATTTGTTATAGCACCACGGTTCCAGAACATTCCTCTTAACATCTCTAAAAGCATTGGGATCCTTGGTGTCGACATCTCGAATGAAGTTCAGTTTCGGGACCACTTGGTTAGTAAGGCCAAACTAGCTGCAAAGAAATTGGGAGTGCTCAACAGAGCTAAGCAGTACTTCACGCCTAAACACAGGTTGATGCTTTATAAGGCGCAAATTCGACCACACATGGAGTACTGCTCCCACCTTTGGGCTGGAGCCCCAGCTAGCCAAGTGGATCCGTTCAATCGAATTCAACGGCGAGCTATTCGTCTTGTCGACGATCCCAAGCTTACAGACAGTGGCGGCTGGTGGATCCTAGAAGTGGTGGTGCACTGTATCAGCGTATTTTTATTTTTAACGACTACCAAAGAACGATTATGATTTTCGCGCGTAGACTTTCTAAACGGCTGGATGGATTTGTATAGTTATATTCGTCTTAAAAGTGTCCTTATATGAGTGTTTGAAAAATAAATAGATGAGTGTTTGAAAAATAATCCTGCCGATTTTAATACCAATTTTTGTTGAAAAGTTTTATTTTCTAAAATAAATTAATTCCAAAATGGTCGATTTCCACAGCTATTTTATCACACACAATGTCCCACAATTCAGTAACTATAATATTATAATACTGAAAATCCTTCCAGAATGTACACAAACACAACTCCTTTTAGCTACCACAGAGTACTTAATCACTATTAAGTACTCTGTGGTAGCTAAAAGGAGTTGTGTTTGTTTGCACATAGTGATGTTAGCTACTAAAAGCGCGGCGACGGGCATAGTTCGTGAAACCTCGGCTCTCGGTAATCTCCGGTTCGCTGGTGCGGCGCACCAGAGTGGTCATAATTCGCCATACATTTTCTATTGAACTAGCTCTGTCTCACGCGCCAGGCGTTTTCGGTTGCATCTCATAGAAGTTGTATGAGCATTCGCCGTGCGCTTTGGCTAGCGCACCGTGAACTATTTTACAGCGATTTTCGCGATAATGAGTCTTAATACTTTATCAAAGAGCTTAAATTGGTTCATCATAACTTCGTTAATATTGAATAGATCGTTAATCAGACACTATTAAACATTTTTTGTTTTATTTTTCTAAACATAAAAATCTGGCAGTTCGGCGCACGAGCGCACTTAAAGTACAGCCGCCCCTGCTTACAGACGGACTAGAATCACTCGAGTTGAGGAGAGATGTAGGCTCTCTCTGCGTATTCTACCGTCTGTACAATGGGGAATGTTCTGAAGAACTATTTGGCTTGATACCTGCAGTTGGTTTTCGACACCGACCATCACGGGGTACCAGGTTTCACCAACATCACCTGGATACCTGGCATTCGTCCACAGTTCGATTCTCACGTAATTTTCTACCTCGTACGTGTAAACTGTGGAACAAACTTCCTGCATCGGTGTTCCCTCTAAGCTATGACATGGGGTCCTTCAAGAAGCGGGTCTATCGTCATTTTCTTGGCCGGCAACGCGTTGGTGACGCCCCCAGTGTTACCAATGTCCATGGGCGGCGGTGATCACTTACCATCAGGTGACCCGTCTGCTCGTTTGCCTGCTAAAAGCATAAAAAAAAAATATTACTATTATTTTTCTCCATGGGGTTCGCCTGGACAGCTATTGAGCATGAGTCAGCCGCCAAACGACTTGACGTGTTCCAGCTGCCGGGTGCTTGAGAGCCAGTTCTTTCTTCCTTTTTTTCTTTTTCTTCTCTCTTTCTTGTCCGGTAACGCATCAGTGATGCCTTTGGTGTTGCTGATGTCCATGAGCGATCGTCAGTTCACGTGCCGGCTATAACTATAAAAAAAGGTCTGTAAAAACTAATTTTGTTTCCCTTGTTATGTTTATGTGATGGGTTTATAAACTTAAAGCTGAATAAGGCTGTGTGATACCGGACGTCATCAACAGAAATTATTTCATAAATTTTTCGTACTTTTCAAGTTTACGCTGTATCGGCGATGCTAGGACTCACGACGACTGACACCCACGTTCCCTGAACCTTTGGTCCACCGTGAAGGGTGCTTCCGGCGCCAGAACATTAACTAAACTTTCCAACCGTCTTCGTCATAAATTATACTTTGTTAGGTCAAAAGGTCTCCGAATAACATTGTACTTATTGCCTTCATTGAACGTTACAATCACAAAAATAAAACACATTTGTAAATCTCACTCCTTTCACATTATGTATATTAAGATTCTTTTTACCAAAGCAGAATACCATATGAGAGATTGATTTGTAGAAATTTAAATGTAAAATATTCATATTGAACACTGTTATATGTATACTGATGTAAGACAATGTGGATTCAGAAATATTATTATATCCTTCATACGGAGACGGAAACTTAATTAAATTGGCCTACATAATACTATTACTGTATAGGTATTATGTACAGTACAGAACAACATCTGGCTATTATTATGCTAATATTACATTATTGGAAATAACATTAATCATTTTTAATTTGTTATGTATGACACGATAGCACTATTATACCACTTGCACTAAATGATGTCTGATGACCAACTCTCCTCTTCAGAAATAGTAACAATAGGAGTAGAGCCACATCATATCTATTTCTAGAGTCCCAGATTCGATTCTCGGCCGTAACTGATATTTACATGATATGTGACAGATAAAAATGTATTCCCGGCTTGTGGTCATTATCTTGTATATAAAATTCTCGTGTCACGCTTTTTTGAAGTTGAACTCCTCCGAAACGGCTCGACCGATTTTCGTGAATCTTAGCGTGAATATCGGCTAGGATGGAGAATCGGACAACATCTATTTTCCATCCCCCTAAATGTTAAGGGTGGTCCACCCCTAAATTTTTTTATTACTATTAACTTTTGAAAGAATTCGTTCTTCCGGGCAGCTAGTAATGATATAATATCTTTGTAAGGCAACATTGTATAGGGCAGGGGGCAGGGGGCAGGGGTGTGAGTGCGTATATTTGGAGTTAGTTACACAATATGTCCACAACGCACTAATGGTCCTGTCGCCAGGTGGATCGGATGTCCGTTTGTTATTTGCATATTAATACAAAATCAACGTATTGACGACGTCTCGCTGTTTGGATCTGTTGTCTAGGACAGGATAACACCTCTGTGTTACAGAAAAAGGTTGTTACAGCAATTTATAATTAAAATCATGTGAGTCCATGCGTGGTAAGTTCAAGTTTAAGAAGTAAAATAATTTCGTTTATCAAGATCTTGATAAAAACATGAAAACTAACATGAAATAAATTGTGTTGAATTTAAGTTTTACTCAAGCGATAATACTTTTCGTCGGTTAAAGACCAGTAGCTCGAGCACGAATATTTGCGAGAAAGTATTCGTATGGTTAACGTAAGCAATTTGTCAAATTTGTATGGCATTTTAGTACCATTTCCGCACGATAGGGGCTTTTGAAAAAATGCCATACAAATTGCATACGTTAACCATACGAATACTTTTTCGCAAATATTCGTGCTCGAGCTACTGAACATTGCGCATATTTTGACAGAAAATCCAATTCTAGTGCTATAAAACTTATTTATACTGATAAAATATGATATTGATGACGATGGAAAACCCGATATTGACAATATACGTAGTTCAAACAATAATGTCGCGATTAAATCCCCAACAATGGCATTTATTGTGATTTCATTTTACTTCGCTAATAAATACGGCTTTATTGTTCAATATATCGATAGACCAGTTATTTTATGGGAATGACACGAGCGTGACGTTTCCGATGCTAAAAAATAGCGCTCGAAGCGAACGTGTCAATAGATCGCGACGTGAATGATGGACGAGACGCATGCGGCATGAGCCATTGTTCTCGCGAAACGCGATTTATGACCATAAATCTTCAGTTCAGTTTCAATCACAACAGATTCCGAAATGCAGTCATTTCTGAGTCCCGCAGGGCGAATGATTCTGAGAAACAATTAATGCTACTCTTCAGCTGCTTTTTTGAAGTGAAAACTTCTTTAGTACGGGGGTGACTTGAAATTTTATGAAACGAAACTGTCCAGTAAAAAGAGACAAACACATAAATTCTAAAGTGAGATAGGAAGCATTGTACAGGGGTAGGGTAGGGGAGTGAGGGGTAGGGGAGCGGGGCGGAGCGGAGCGGAGTGAAGTAGATTAGTGAAACCTACATTTATCATCTTCCCGAAATTTTACATTCGTCTCATTATCTTGAAAACAAAAATTTTGAAGGTTTCACTTCTACCACGTGTGAATAGCACACATTTTAATTATGTTTTTGCTATGTTTGAATTGTGATGGATACCTACATTATGTGTCGCTTGATATCAAGCCCCGATCTAAAACTCTCCCAATATTTTTCTTATTCTTCACATCATTAAATTCACAACCCTGTAGCCTAGTTGGTAGCGACCCTGCTTGCGAAGCGAGGGGTCCCGGATTAGATTCTCGGCCGGGGCAGACATTTATATAACAGATAAATATTTGAACTCGGGTCATGTGTCATTGTGATGTGTTGTATGCGTAATCCATGACACCCGCAACACAGGTAATAACCTACCGCGGGGGTTAAAGTGTCATAGCGTTTATTTATTTATTTATTTACGTATATTTAATTTTTTTATTCAAAATTCAAGCATGTAACGTGTTTCATCTATCTTCAAGTTCAAGCCAACTTTCCTTGCAATATATTTAAACTTCTCTGCTTCTGGTTGTAGAATCATCGATGTGTTTCGATTGTGGTGATACATTGAGTTCATTGTTCGGTTGCATAGCAGATATGTTTTTGGTGAATATCCGATGAACGAGCAGACGAGGCACCTGGAGTTAAGGGTTCACTGTCATCCACGAACATCGGTAATGCCAAAGGCTTTACTGAAGGAATCATCGGTGATGACCAAAAAAAATAATTACTTTCTTCTTGCTCGGCAGCTCCTTGAATTACCTTTGTAAAGCTACACATAATGTTAAGTGTCGTAATGGTGAATATGCACAATAAAAGAAAATAATTTATTGTGCATGTTCACCATAGCTTTCATTCGTGAATAAACTGAAATTATTTTGAGTTTCGCCGCAGCATATGGGAGTAAATAAACAGTTTACGCCACACATTATGGCTGTACAGAGTGTACAGTATACGGTGTCGCGCAGCTGAACGCCCCAGCCCGCGCTATCGACCGCCGGAAGACCTTTTGCTCTCTGCGATATCAATTTTAAGGGTTCATCCTTACACTCCGAACCATTTTATCACTCAATAACCCGCCGCTGAATTTAAGCTATTCATAAATATTTTCATTTATTATTCATGAATCCCGTTTAGGTTATGGCGAGTATGATTACTAAGATGCAATCGGTATTACGGTATTTTTTTGGTTTGAAGCCTGGTTGAAGCTCAAATCAGGCCTCTCTTTATCAGAGTATGATTAACGTGACGTGAGACGCGATCACAAGTTTCTGTTAGTGTAGAAGTGAAATAGAAACAATTTATAATTTTGACTAAAAAGCCATAGGTATGTGGCCTCCTTACTTCAAGAACTGCTGTCAAAATCCAATATGAAAATAGTCCTAAAAATATAATTTTTTGTCAGTTACAAGATACTACTTCTGGTACTTCGCTAACAAAATTTGTAAATAGCAAAACACCGTCTGAATGGGATTGTAAGTATCACTGACCGAAATACGAACTTGCTCTTAACAAGTAACTTCATCAGAACCCCTCATAATACCAATCTCTGCCTAAATTAATCATAAAATGGCACTCATTCAGACCGAGATAGCTAAAGGGCCGGGTTTTAAATAAATCATTTCAAGCTCACAATCTTTTATCTGTAATGAATTTCGTTATTTCATAAAGTATTGTTCGTGAAGTATTTCTATTTCAATATCGCGATGAGATCTGCCGGCGAGCGGTGAGCGGCGGTGGCGGCCCGGCCAGTGTTTGAGCTCGATCTCGAACTGGCTACTAAAGGCGTTTACTTTCAGAAAAGCAATATAGGAAATGAGGTTCCTTTGAATAGAGGAAATTTTATAGTCGTTTAGTTGTGAGATTTCAGAACGTGTGGATGTAGAGGTGGTGATGGCTTGCAGACACCAGTGGTAAATCTGTGTGTTTACTGAACACCGTTTATTGCTCTTATCTTACCAAATACCAGGTGACCACTCTGTAAAATATGCCTAATACTATGGCACTTCTTCCAGTTGACTATCTGAAAACTCTGCAAGCTATAAATAATATCATAATTTTCCATTCAACTGCGTACGTGGTAAGTAACATAATAATTATTCATTACTCATTGTTATCGAGCCGCCCTCCTCAGTATATCAGCTTCAAATTAATCAAACTTCAAGTCGAGCATGAAATTAAATGAGCATCAAATCAACCGAGGTTTGGGTCAGGACTCCAGTGTACAAGATTCTCTCGTAATCTGCGGATGCTCACCGTGCTCACGGATCATTACCTCCCTAAGTTATGACTAAATTATAAAAATATTACAAAATAAATTAATGATGATCACATTTTGCATACTTCATCATAACAATCCGTAGGTAATTGTCTGAATGCTGGGCTCGGGGCTCCTCTCACCACGCTGGCCAAGTGCGGGTTGGCAGACCCCACACACGATACAACATTTAGGTGTGCACCGAAACAAGTGATTTGGCAAACTTTTGAATATTAAAGGTGCGTACATGATTCAAGATTCGAACTGAGGCCCCCACGTTCGGAAGATCAAAGTTCAAATCACTGCTTCTTGCTACTGAATGAAACCTAGTACTACTAGTGTACCTGTTTGATAATGGCATCAGTAAACATTTAAACAAAAATGTAATATTTATTTTTGAGTTATTATAACTACACTTAAAGCTTATTAATAATACTAATAATTGGTTAACGCCGAATCGGCTGATAAAGACGAATCTACCGAATGGTTTCGTGTTTTCCCACATATATTCCCCTGAGTCCCTCAATTCTCACACACATTGAAGTACAACCAGCTTAAAATATATATTTCGTTACAAACGATTGTGAAGGGCAACAAACAGGAGTCCAGTTCGCGGAGTACAGATGGAGATCATGGTATGTTTACACATTTAGTAGAGAACAAGTTTGAACTGTTGCTATCTAGCAAGTAGCAGGTCCAGAACACCTTAGAGCCACTGTATTTGTAACAACGTTCATTACAAACCCAACGGGCATAAAAATATCCAAATAAATTTGTGAAATTCAGAACAGTGCTGCGAAATTCACACTTATACAGCAATCCGGTGGAGTGGCGCGATGGCGCGATGGCGCGGCTGCACGTTTCATTGCGGCTGCAAACACTTCAGGGCTGCCGCGAAACGAGTTTTATTTAATTACAACTGCCCTTCAGTCGGCTAAATTGATTTGCACTGAGATTTCTCCTCTATTCCATGAAACGGGCCTAAAGTAAAGCGGGAAATGCTGCAGATTCTTACTGCTTATTGTTCTCCGAGCATTTTTTATTTCGAATTTAATGACAAGCGACACTTGTCTTTTAAAAATATAATCTCGGGAATTTTTAGTAATCATCTGTGACTACATTAAGAAGCGGTTTTGGGTCAGTAGTCCTTAAGCAGCTTAGTAAAATTTAGTAACTTAGAACTATTCAATTTAAAAACAATGAAATAACAAAAAAAAATGCCATTATAACACTGATCCTACAAACTTCTGTTTACGCCTATTGTTAAGACCCAGACCGGGGAAGTAATTGTTAATATTTACCGACACACGATACCTAATGTTCTCTGAACTGTCATTATAATAAGTAGGTAGTGCACGAGTGGTTATCTAAGCCGGTGGCGGCGGTGGCGCGGCGCGTGTGCCGAGTGCCAAGTAGTTCAAGTACGGCGCGCACGACCTACATGACGGGAGCACGGGAGCACGGGGGCCGCCGTAACTCAGCTCCTGGGGAACTATTGACGGTTACTACCATTGAACTATTAATTATTACTAGCGTTTAGAACCGAAACCGCGAACTCGATGGTCACGCAATGAGTTGTAGCTCATGAGCTATTATTATTTATTACTAGCTGTTGCCCGCAGCTTCGCACGCGGAAATTATGCTTATCATATTATTTAGTATCCCTTACAAAAGAAAATTTTAAAACAGGTTCATTTATATGGAAGTACTTATATTTAGGAATTTACATACTGAAACTTACGATACAATCACAGATCATTCCTCCGGGAGCGGGTTTGGAATAGTAAACAACATTAACATTTTTTTTCTTTTCCCTCTCCCTCTCCCTCTCCATCTCCTTCTCTCCCCTTGCCCTCTTCCTCTCCCACTCCCACTCCCTGTCTCTTTTCCTCTCCCGCTCTCTGTCTCACTTCCCCTCGCTCTCCCTCTTCCTGTCCCACTCCCTCTCCCTTTCCCGCTCGAGGTCCTTCTCCCACCACATATCCCCCTCCCTCTCCCTTTCCCGCTCGAGGTCCTTCTCCCACTTCATATCCCTCGTCCTCTTCCTCTATCGCTCCCAGTCCCTCTCCCGCCCGCACCCGCGCCCTCTCCCGATTTCTGTCCCGCTCCCACTCTCTCTCCCGCTCCCTGTCCCTCTCTATCTCCCTCTTCCGCTCCTTCTCCCTCTCCTGCTCTCTGTCCATTTTTAACTTAAAAAATGACGAAGTTGCTTACTAAGTTCATTCCCCTAAATTAACTATTTAAGGGATGATTTTCCGAAAAAAAAATCAAAGTTAACTTTTGTTTATTACTATAAACTTACATAAAAAAATTCATATATTTTATAACTCTAAAACTGGCTAAGTTGATTTGTATGTAGTTGACTACCAACCCCTATTTTTAGGGGATGAATTTCGAGAAAACAGTGGTACACTTATTTTTGTGTCTAACTGTAAGCTTATATACAAAATTTCACCCTTCTTACTTCAAAACTGACGAAGTTGACAAACTTGCACACTCTTATTTAACCCTTTAGGGGATGACTTTCCAAAAAAGCGTAATATGTACTTCCAAATTTTGTTTCTAATCTGGAGCTAATAAGTATATAAATTTTCATGTCTTTAACTTTAAAAATGACGAAGTTGCGTACTAAATGAAATCCTCTAAATTAACCCTTTAAGGGATGATTTTCCAAAAAACCGTGTTAAAATTAACTTTTGTTCACAACTATAAACTTACATAAAAATTTTCATATTTATAAGTCTAAAACTGACGAAGTTGATTTATACGTAAATGGCTTCCAACCCCTATTTTTAGGGGATGAATTTCGAGAAAACAGTGATACAGTTATTTTTTGTGTCTAACTATAAGCTCATATACAAAATTTCACCCTTCTTACTTTAAAAATGACGAAGTTGCATACTAAATTAAAACCACTAAATTAACCCTTTAAGGGATGATTTTCCGAAAAAATTTTTATAGTTAACTTTTGTTTATTACTATAAACTTACATAAAAAATTTCATATTTATAACTCTAAAATTGGCGAAGTTGATTTGTATGTAGTTGACTACCAACCCCTATTTTTAGGGGATGAATTTCGATAAAACCGTGATACAGTTATTTTTTGTGTCTAACTATAAGCTTATATACAAATTTTCGCCCTTCGTACTTCAAAACTGACGAAGTTGCCATACTAACTTTCGCACTCTTAATTAACCCTTTAGGGGATGATTTTCCAAAAAAAACATAATACTTACAAATTTTGTTTCTAGTCTGGAGCTAATATGTAAATTTTCATGTTTTTAACTTCAAAAATGACGAAGTTGCCTACTAAGTTCAATTCAGTAAATTAACCCTTTAAGGGATGATTTTCCAAAAAAATATATTAAAATTAACTTTTGTTTATTACTATAAACCTACATAAAAATTTTCAAATTTATAAATCTAAAACTAAGAAAGTTGGTTTGTATGAAAGTGTCTTCTAACCCTTATTTGTACCCCTTAGGGGATGAATTTCCAAAAATCCGTTCTTAGTGGACGTCTCCTTAGCATAAACTATCTCCCTGCCAAATTTCATCTTAATCGGTTCGGCAGTTTCTGAGATTTTTTGTTTAATCAGCGGTGTGTCGCTTTTCAATTTTATATATATAGATTTATTTCCCCCTTACCCGGTGCGACCCGCACTGGCCAGCGACGACTGCAGCACAGATTTTGTTCTCGATGTCTGTTGTAGTACATTAGTACATTATACTTCAATGGTATTTTTTATGTAAACAGCCGGCAAGCGAGCTGACGATCCAATCTGATGGTAAGTAGCTATCGTCGCCCATGAACATCAGCGACACCAAAGGCATCACTGATGCGATGCCGGTCAAGAAAGAGAGAAGAATAATCTAAATTTTACTAACAAAAAATAACCGACTTCAAAGTCTCAAAAACTACATAGTTGTCAGATCTCGTTCAAATTTATGTGAGACCACATGACAAGCGCCTGCTTTCGATTAAAAAAAGAATCATCGAAATCGGTCGGCGTGATATTGAGTTATTCGTCAATTTGTCGCGCACATCTTAACACAAATTTACGACTTATGTAGTTTTCTCATAGATGCCGTTGTCAGATCTCAATAAAATTTATGTGGGACCACATGACAGCCACCAGCTTTCGATTAAAAAAAGAATCATCAAAATCGGTTCGCCCAGTCCAAAGTTCTGAGGTAACAAACATAAAAAAAAAAAAAAAAAAATACAGTCGAATTGAGAACCTCCTCCTTTTTTGAAGTCGGTTAAAAAGAAAGAAAGATAGAACTGGCTCTCAAGCCCCCAGCTGGAACACGACGAGTCGTTTGGCGGCTAACTCTTGCTCAAGGGTGGTAGTTATCCAGGCGAACCCCACGGAGAAATAATAATAAAAAAGTCATAAATAAAAATTGTTGTTTGTAAAGTCGGTTTACGGACGGCAATTTAACGTGACAACGTCATGACAAAGCTCCGCTCCGCTCCGCCCCGCCCCGCTCCACCCCGCTCCGCCCCGCTCCGCCACATTCCGCCCCGCCCCGATCCGCTCCACTCAACTACGATCGCCTACGGCATTGGCTACGATATGCCGATCGTAGCCGATAGTGCCTCTCTCTCGTTTTTGCCGCTCTCTCGCTCGCGGAACGCGACATCTTTTCATAGATGCGCCCGGCGCTCATCGTTTTAATAGACGTTATCACGTCAAAAAATTCAATAACGAAAGCTTTAATGATTCAGTTCAAATGACCTTTGTAGCCTCTTCCTACAAAACCAGCTCAATATTTACCCCTTTGTATCAAAATTGATGAACAGTTAGTACATCCATTTAGTTTACATTGCTCCAGCGTAATACAACGATTACAATTCCCGCCAAGTAGCTCGCAATATATCGTTCCTCTCGCCCCTCTCCCCCTCTCGCCGTCACGTATCTCGTGTTTCCTACAAACTTAGCACTTGTCTTACTTAAAGCGAAATGGAAATGTTGTGTTATTTTTCTTCTTATATTTATTTTTGTGCGTGATACTTTAGTTTTTTTCTTACCAGTACATTTTCATGTAGGTATAGCCAATATCCATTCCCAGTTATGATTGTCTAGCTCAGTGATTCCCAAAGTGGTCTATATCGACCCCTAGGGGTCTATGACAACCAGCAAGGGGTCTACGTCAGCGAAAAAAAAATTGGGGGTCCATGAAATGAAAATGGGGGTCCACGATAGTGGATCTCAACACATACACTGATAGTACCTATTTACTTACATCATACTATCTTATAATATCAAAACATATACATTATTTATAAAAGTACCTATGAAGTAAAAAAAAATATTTATAATGTTTATAAAATTGTGTAAGTTGTAGGATGTTGGTATTCGCTTTGTGGTCGCAATACATTTTGAACTTGTAAAAATGTTTATTTAATGCTACGTATATTTTACCAGATACAAAATTTTATTTTGAGTAGTTTTAATTTAAATTCAATTAATAAATGTATAAATTAACATGTGTTTTTACTTTAAGTTTTTAACACTAAACTTCACTACAGTTAGAAATTTACAGGAAATCAATATCAGGTAAGAAGGGGGTCTACCCAACATGGAAAAACATGGCAAGGGGTCTACGACACAAAAAAGTTTGGGGAACTCTGGTCTAGCTATTTGGTTTTCTATTTACTGAGAGTATCGAACTCGAATGCAATCCAGCTATTGACAATGGGACTTCGGACCTGTCGAGGCAGAAGTAAGAGTTGCGGCGGTAATAACGTCACAGACTTTTATTTAAACAGCGTTTTACAGCCCGCTAAACTTCGCTCAACTCTGACTAACCTATGTTCGTTAAAAGTTCAATAACCGTCCACTTCCAACCGTCCGTTCCACTTCAAGGGCTATGACGTACTCGTATAACTCTCCCCTTGCGGCCGCTCGCCTCACCATGGTCGAGATATTTTTGTTTGATCGCCAATTTGAATGTAAATAGAAGGCCGTCGGGCATGATTTACACAGAAAGAAGCGAACAAGCGATTGATTGGATTCCGTGACTGAAGCCACGAAATTAAATGATATCACATTCCCCGTAGGGTTGGATCAAAATGAGATTTCATCATAAAATTTTGCTTTTCAGGGTTTCATGGAATACCTCCTATCTATTATCACGTTCACAAAGATGATGGAATTGACTTTATGATTACCATATTATTAACTTTGCTGGGGTCGATCAGTTATCAATTTTAGAATTCTGTACCCCAATCCTTGACGTGTGAATTAAAATATTTCAGTTAGACATTTTTTATAAATTAGATATGAGAACATTATATCGCTTGCTGCAAAAAAATACCTAGATGTTACCATATTATGAGCAAACTATAAAAGCATTGCTGATACTTCCTCTGCAATTCTCTGTGTGATCGTACTCTCGTACAATATGAATACGGGAGCACCTTAGTCCTTGTGGGTAAGTCGCTGGCAACGCCTGGTAAAGTGCAGCTTAAAAATTAAGTAGCGCTTCGACGGCCCTCCCATTATTGCTCTTCGAGCCGTAGCCGATTATGGATAATACGTTTCAATAATTTGAGATGAGATCTTCCACATTATCCCGAACGCGAGCTGCCCCGCTCCGGTTACATAACGAGGGCGTCCTGCCTGGGCGAGCCGCCGAACAACCACGCCGCATGAAACGTCAACTACTTTACATAATTTCACAATACATAACAAATTCTGAAATTGGTCGTTAAACATGAACGATATTCACCCGTGATCCGCCGCTCCCAGCCGCGGTAATAATTATCGTCGGCCAGCGATGCAGATGGTTAATTAACTACACACTAATGGCTCTCCTCGGTATCATCATATTGTGCTCCATAATTACTTACAAGGCATCGAACATAAATCACGATATCAAATATATCGTCATATATTTTATTAAACTTCATATTATACTTGTTGTAAAAGGTAATTTTCGTGAATAACATATCAGTTGCGAGGAAGACTCGTCCATGTTCTCTTACGCCCCTTAGATAAATCAGAGAAGGCCTAGCATCCTCCATTGTAAAATAAGCTTTTAAAAGGACCCATGAGTTAGATTTTTAAATGAAAACAGAGGTCTTCCTCTATTACAGAACCGAGATCAGATGGTTGGTACATTCTGGAAGTGGAGGTACGAGCCCAGGTATCTGGGCCTGTCTCTCGACGGATGGGAGACTTATAGAGCTAACTTTCCCCAATTCGCTCCTAACTGGTGACTTCCTCTTCTGCTGCACTCACCGCTGGAAAATATGGAAGGAGAATTCTTTTTATTGCCTATGCCAGGGAATTTCATGGAAAAATTATTAAAATACTAGTAATCTAGAAATTAAAAGACAAACCATGCAATCAAGGACATACCTGAATCCGTCCAAAATAGGTTTAAGGTAAAATATACGAAGACAGTGTGATACCAACGCAATGAGCGTGATATTGCACAGTCAGAGCGCCCGAGCGGCCGAGCGCCCCTTAACACCGCTACTTGTATCGTTGTTATATGCTAATCACTGACAAACTAAGTAATACATGTAGGGAGGGGGGATTGCGTGCTCGAGCAAACCCATTAGCTTCTCCTATATGGAGCTAAATGTAACTTAATGTTCGTCTTGTCACTGTACCAACACTTTATATTATAATTTACATGACATGACAATAATATAATTTCATATCCTAATGTTAACTGGCAAAAGGAAAGTGTTATCCAAGTTATATTCTCGTATCAATGATATTATTTAAGAATCTTTAACTTCGAGCTTATGTATGAGTACAAAGTCCAAAAATGTAGCAATAATTTTCTGAAGAATTCCAACTTACTGAACAGAAAGTTTAAAACAACGCCATTCATTGTTTACAGTATTATTAAAACATACTATCAATATTACTGGCAAACGATCTTCAAATTATCTTAATTGCATCCTGTGTTAGGACTTAGGAGACATGAAGCCACATATCCACATAATCTCGTACTCATATGCGCATGCGAAATTAATCTCAATTGTCGCCTGGATATTGACTGAAGTCTGATATCAACTTGTGCAATGTGGAACATTCGGCAGGGCGTCATATTATTATCATACACGCTGGTTACCGAGAACGCGGTACTCGTATAATGAACCAACAACTGTTTACTGGTGCCGCCGCGCTGTGTTCAAGGCAAATTAACCATTGGAATGTTAATGTAGGTCTACTCAGTGTATACTTTGACGCATAGATACCTGTAATCAACAATGAATCCTTCTAGTTTCCTAATTTGGATGTGTGGATGTGTCGCCTCCTGTTAACGGGAACCTGCTGAGAACAGATATCTATCTTCCAGAGCATACAGAAACAGGACTTAAGGTGTATTAGATAACACTAATCGTTGTGTGCTGAACAAAGCAAGCAACAAAGCGATGCGCACGGACTGACAAGCAACTAATTGAGCAAATAAACCTACACATTGTTGCTACGTCCGTCCACAAACAAAGTGGGGGCGGGAAGGGCGGGGGGTCACTGGCACCCTCAGCATCTACACAGCACCCAGCAAATAAAATTAGCGTTGGACAGTAAACGCGACTTGCTGTTTCAAAATTTTCTTCATTTAAATACGACCCACGTATGTGTTGGGTTCGCTAATTCTAGCTAGCAATAGGTTTAGTAAAATTTAGTGCTACTTACTAGTTAGTTTTATTACGTAAGTAATAAGTCAATAGTATTCTTATATTACTGTAATCCTTCATGCTGCCATGTATTTTGATAGGGTGGGAATAGAGCACCCGGCCGCGGGACGTCATGTAAAACGCCTCGTCGTAGCTCAAACACCGGCTGCAACACCGTCCACAGAGACAACAAACTTACAGGACAAATAAACCCCTAGCCGCTGTAACACCGGACGGACCCCCCGTTCCTCACCCCCTCCACCGCCTGCTCACCTCAAGTTTTTCCCGACGGTCATCAATCGCAATTCGCGACGTCGTTCTACTTCATCAAATTACTCAGTCGGCAAGAAAGCAAGCAGTCGAGAGGAAAATTATAGCACTCCGAGCACTTTCATTCATGTTACGCTTCGATTTTATTTTATGAAAAATGTTCAGTTTTGTTTAATGATGAAAATTAAAGTTGCGTCGTTTGTCCAGCATAAAAATAGAACGGTTTTTGAGTCGTTTACGTAAAGAAGCCGCTAAACGAGAACCACATCACCTGATGGTAAGTGTCACCCAAGGTCACCGTCACCCAAGGTCATCGGCAACACCTTAAGCATAACCGATATGTTCCGGTCAAGAAAGAAGAGAAAAAGAGGAAAGTACCTAGTGGCTGAACCCACTAGGTCGTCTATCTATCAAACTATTTTTGTTCTTGAATAGCCCGGACTGAACTACCTTGTAATTGCAGCATTATGCTCGTCGGTGTATTAAAACTTCATAAACTGGGCACGCCAGTGAACCATTTAACAATGCGACTATAGAGATGAAAACGTTGGTCTCCACACAAACACTCCACACCCGACCAGTAACGTACCTCCACGATACTACGAGTATACAGACTGCCTGTGGACGAGCTAATTGTATAGCAGTACCCGCTTAATTGCGATGAGCCAAACGGCCGCGCAGACCAACTGGTCGAAGTAAATACATGGGAGCAGTCTAGTGCCGGAATTATAGATGTTGGTGGCAACGGCCTGTGGCGGTATTTAAGACAGCTTCCACCGCCGATAGCCATCCGATAGTGGCAGGCGAAATGAAAGTTAAAGCCAATGACATACATAGATAAGTAGGTATTAAGTTGCCCACGTCCATGTTCCTGTTTAAACCGTGGGTGTCGTCAAGTCAAGAGCGATTAGTGGGTCCCAACAACATGTAAATATGTAACATTTTTTGGACCAATAAAATTATTTAATTCTTTAATAAATAATTTAGATTAGGTTTAGTTACAAAGAGAGATTCTTCTTTGCAGAATATTTTACAAGGGGTAATTCAACAAAATGGGATAGCATGATAAGTTCACAAAGAGCAGTTATTATCATAACGCACTACTTAAAAAGTTATAATCGTTAAAGCATCCGCCCTGAGGGCTCCATTAACCAAATATTGCGCTTCTTAAGAATGAAATGACGACTCCGCCGTCCGTGTCCGAAGCACTTTCTCCGTTTATTAAAAGAAGTGAATGATGGAGCCATTTATAACAGATTACGGCGGAGGAGGCGAAAGTGAAAATGATTTTTCTGTCGATGAGAAATGGACGAGCTATAAATGCGTAAATAATTTCCATCGGATGCTGAGCAGCGCGGGGCTGGACGCGCCCAACTATTGGTAGGAAATATACATAATACATACAGATCTACTTCACTTACACACAAGAGCCAATATCACTAGATATATGTATAACTATGCCACTGAAGTCTGATTCTAAAATGACATCCGAGAAAAAACTGTGGATCCTAATGTCACAATAAAGTTTTAATTCACGTTCATTCCCACTAGTTCTACTGCTTAGTTCTATCGTAGAACTAGTGGGATTTTTTTTTCCCACCAGGGTATATATTTTTTCCTTAGGTTTTCCTTAAAAGTTGTATATATCTTGTCACTCTCACAATGAAGACAAATCATCCATTCTCTTGGAGTTTACGGGAGGATAAAGAGGCGCAAAAACAGGGATACCACGGCGAGAACTAAGCCGGGAGCATGGTGGCCAACTGTAAGCTGAATATGACAAGACAACGGTTTAACGAGCACGTAAAAAAATTAATGCCAGATGTATTCGGAATGTAGATCTATAAATACTTTTGTAAAATGTAAGGATAACGGGCCGTCCCCGGGGCCGTACTTGAAGTATTGTTGACGCGCTGCGATGCGAAACATTCCCACAGATTTATTACCCACACTACACAAAATGAAGATTTATTTCACTTTTCAAAATCGTATAAATTTTATTTGTCGCAGAATTTTTCCAACTTGCATAGAAAAGTTCCTGAAATGTGAATATGTCACTCGCCGACCAAAACTATACAGTACTCTACTGTTAAAAACTGGAACTGTTACTGAGTCGTTTCAAACTTATAGGTTACGGGTAAGCTATTATTGTACGCTCATATGTGGCAGGGATATAGGATTGATTTGATTTGATTATGTTTTATTCAGTTCCTACGCCAAGAAAATTGGATTATATGAACACTTGAATGCGCACAAAGAACGACGAAACCAGGCTCGCTCTTGGCTAGCCGTTTAGCTCTTCAATAGGAGCCATTTGCGACTCACAAATAAATGAGGTGCGTCGCTGGGTGTAGCAAAAACATCTCGGTGTTATAGGTACAAGTTTATAAAAGACTTACCAAGTAAATCGACTAATTGAGTAAATTTTAATAAGTAGAGTTTATGTCGATGTTCAAGACATTATTTGACGAATTATAAAAAATCACCAATGAACCTCGCCAGTTGTGTGTTCAGCAAAAACAAAAGCTCTCACACTCCAAAGAATTCTTCGACATTTACCTAACCCATGCAGCAGCGCCGTGTGTGCAGTTGTGTGCATGAATTTCGGAGTAGTTCAAGCCTTAGTAGATCGGTGCTTAAACCCTTTCTGTATGTAAACTCGGGCTGGATGTGGTACGGGGAGAGCGCTCAAAGCCTGCATTGTATACGGTAAGCAGGCGAGGCCGCCCGGCCGCGGGCAGTGAGCCGCAGCCATCCTGCGCGCCACGTAACCGGGACGACGTAAGTGAGCGATGCCTACAGCTGCCATAAACTGGTCACTCTTTCCTGACATCCGTCGACATCATTGACGAATGTAATTTTTATGATGCAATCTTCATGCTATGCACCACCGATAATGTATCGCCTGATTTGTGCGTTGCGGTCTCCAAATCTTTTATTACTTAGGTTTGCTGCGTGAAATAATAATTAACCGACCGAGTCATCAGTTCTGTTCAAAAAGCTGCTAAACTGATTTCTAAGAACGATCACAAATATTAAAAATACTGACCAAAAATGCAGAACAAAGAGGAAGCACTAAGACACACGATTATATTATCGTACTAGCTGTTGCCCGCAGCTTCGCATACGGAAATTATGTTTTACCTTATTTGTACCTCTTGCAGAAGGAAATTTAAAAAACGGTGAATTTATATTGAAGTACTTATATTTAGTAATTTATATACTGAAACCCACGATAAAATCACAAAGGATTCCTCCAGGAGCGGGTATTGAAAAATAAGCAATATTCATATTAATTTGAGTTTTTTTCTTTGTTTTTTGCAAAATTTTGAAAAACTGAAAAATATATATTTCATCAATTTAAGCAAGGAACATTTATTGCAAATTTGAAGCAAATCCGTTGATGTTTTAAAAATATTCCATACAAACTTTCATCCCGTTTCCCGGGGAAACCTTTTAATTTTTCGGGATAAAAAGTATCCTAAAATATGACCCAGACTATAAGTAAGAACTTTACCAATTTTCATCGAAATCCGTTCAAGGGTTTTCATGTGATGCCCGGACAGACAAACAGACAGACAGACAGACAGACAATAATTCAAAAAAAAATATTTTTGTGCTCTAACACGTTATTGAAGTGCCCCCTAATCAAATTTTTTTAAAAATATTCAATGTACAGAAAATTTGCCCTTTGAGTTTTATTATAGTATAGATCACGTGTGATCACCTGTCCCCGCGTCGCGTGGTCAAGGCGATCGTCTATCACTCCAGGCGGGAACTTCACAGTAAAGACGAATAACCTCTTAATTCTTCGATCAGCTCTCTGAGGATTAAGAGGCGTCACTCATTCGTGAGCCGCCGTAAGTAGGTCACTCGATCATTCTACTTCAACTATCGACGTATAGACATGTGTTAGACATGACGTGTTAGACTCGGCAATCTACGAACTATGTAAATGATAACAAGTCATATTTTAGCAAGTTCACACTTCCCACGTTGAAGTCATGAACTCGTAGGGACAAAATACTGCACAGCAATCGAAATAACATTCATCGCCCTAGTTTCGACAGGTTTTTCATTTTAAGCTACGCTGCCTTCACGGTGCCAACTGCCAAGGGATAGATGTAGTACGTTTGCGTTAAATGAACTTCAATTGCATAGTGTAAAAACGGAGGCAGTGGGATCCAAAATTTGAGACTTGTTCTTTAACAAAACTGCAGTATCATTTAAATTGGTGAAATTATATCTCTCAGAGAAATTGGTTAAAATCTCAGTATTTAAATATATCACTGACATTTTTATGTTGGGGTTACGTTTTGTTACATAATATGATCAACATAACAATGAAAAGATTTTAGACTTATATAATTTGTAGCTAATGTAAACATGGCACTATGTAATAAAACCAACATACCACGAAACGCATAATTGGAACTTAGAATTGTACACGAATATCTTTTAATAAACCAGATAATGGTCAAATGAAAATGTCAGAATAAATCATTTCCCCTTATTACAGTTTGTTCGAGCAGTTAAAGTCTAAACTCATAACGAAACGCCCGCGGCCGGCGAGCAGCGACCGGTTCAATTCTTAAACACATTTTCAATATATTTTTATTTAAATTTCAACTGTATTTGAGGACGGTAAAACGTAGGCAATAGAATAACTTCTAGTTAGATACAGCAACGACAACCTTTCGACTTTGCTAATATTGGAAGTAATTTAAAAAATGTACGAGAAACGAACAAAGGTGAAAGAAAGGTATTAACTAGAATTATATGATGTTCGCAGCGCAGAATATTAGTAGCAGCTTATACCTATAAAGTTAGTAGAGGTAATATTACGGTTGTTATTTGAGTTATTACATGGAAAAGTACAGTAGTGAAATAACACTTAACACAGCACTTTAATATGTAGGTACAAACTTTTCTTTCGACAAATAAATGAGCTATCGGATATAGAATATCGGAAATCCCTGACTATGATATTATCCGCCGGGAACTTTCATGTATCATCGGCCTAGTGCCGTCTGATGGTACTATTTACAATTTATTTACAATTTGTCGGCCTTAAAATTTGAGGTTTGTAAGAGGAATGTACAAAAGATTCGCATTTATAGGCATGATCTTTCGATAATTATTTAGATTTAGTTTGGACTCAGTTTTAGATTTAGTAACTATTCTTGTTCAGCGAATTAGGTACTTAGTACTAAATATTATGGACATTGAACACTGTCAGAAATAAAATTATATACCGAGATCCAATGAAAGAGCTGTAAGGGTTTCGTTTTTCCCTTTAGAAAAACATAAAGCGTGATGCGTGACGCAGACACAATCTATCTTACTGACGAGTGATGGATGCTATTTTGATTGCTACCATGTCGATCCGCCGACGGGATCGGAAGGTAAGGTGCGACCTTCCACCGATATAGCTGCCCCATGCATCAGTTTGGTATTACAAAACAAGGTCATCCACACACAAGCATCGCTTACTTTTTGCACCATTTGGATTGAACAATTTAATCCCCTTTTAGATGGCGATTTAATTAACGATACCTGTTACTCGGTTTCTGCTCCCTTTACATCTATATAATATTATGTGTGCGGTAATCGCAGGGGCGATCCTTCGATGTATGTAATGTGGACTGTATAAATGTATGTATGTATGTATGAAGCAGTAGGTTGGTAGTATGTCCAATCCAATACCAAAATCAGTAAGAAAGAACCCACCAACCTTAACATCCAATGTCGCAGGATTGCGCTGCGCACGACTGCTTCTTTCTTTCACGGCACGGCCGGAGGACAGCACCATAAACGTTATGGTCTTCTGATGATGGAAACTCCACGAACGTCGTGAATTCTACCGATCTTCTTAACGGAGTTGACGCAACTCGCGATATTTTTCCTTTGACATTAAGTGTCAATTTTGGAAGGGTTTTACTTTTTCTTTCACACCGACCAGTGATAAAGGATTGAACATACCCCCCACCGAAATCAGTGTGATGATTTCCTAATAGTGTCGGTGTGTGAAGTGTGAAGAATGAGTGTGTTAATAATTTGTGTTATTGAATATTTACGAAATAATTCAAAATAAAATAAAGAAACTTGTTAGTGTTAAGTAAAAAAGTTGAGTGTATGTGCCTAATCTAAGTCCTAACCTAATAACCTAATTTAATATTTAGTTTGCATATGGCAATGGGCAGATTTTATTTACTGGTCTTTTATAAACCCCAGTTTGCGTGCGTACAGTAACTACACGTACAATGTTATCAAAACCAGGGTGAACCTCTTCTATTCTGCCAAGAGGCCACTGTAACGGTTTGGTTAAGTTAGATTTAAGGAGCACTAAATCACCCTTCTTAACATTTGGAATTGAGGTGAACCACTTTTCTCTTTGCTGTAAAGTGTGCAAATAATCATTTGACCATCGCTTCCAAAATGATTGTGATGCCTTTTGAATACATTGTCAACGTGACAATCGATTCATCTGTACATCTTCAAAATTATATTCCGGAACAGTTAATAAATTCTGTCCAATTAAAAAATGACCCGCAGTCAGAACTTCAAATTCATTTGGATTATTTGAAAGGGAGCATAATGGTCGCGAGTTCATAATTGCCTCAATTTTACAAAATAAAGTACTTAACTCCTCAAAAGTCAAGGACCTATCACCTACTACACGGTAGAGATGATGTTTGGCTGATTTTATGCCTGCCTCCCACAGACCACCCATGGAAGCTGCATTAGGCGGGTTCGTACGCCATTCGACGCCTCGCAAGGACAATCCAGAAAGGATTTCATCAGAATTAGATGTAGAATTAAAATAATTAGTAACGTTTTTTAAATGTTTAGCCGCTGCAATAAAGTTTTTTCCACAATCGGAATATAAGCAACTGCAGAGACCGCGGCGTGCCACAAAACGATCGAATGTGGTAAGAAAACATTCGCAAGATAAATCTGAGAGCACTTCTAGATGCACTGCTTTTGTAGAGAAACATAAAAATAAACACAAATATGCCTTAGTAACCTTTGCGTTTCGCCGCATACCTTCTTTTATAAAAAATGGACCACCAATATCGCAACCAACATGGTCGAACACCTTGTTGGCCTTAAGCCTAGTAGCAGGTAACGTACCCATCATAGGCTGTGTGGAGTATGGACGAAATTTAAAACAAGCCCGACATTTCGACAAAACTGAACGAATTACACTACGAGCGTTTACTATCCAGTATTTATTATTCAAAATGCCTTGCAAGGTGCGCGGTCCTACATGCATGTACAATTTATGAAAATAATCAATTATTAAATTTGTTATGTGGCACTTCTTGGGTAATAGTGCCGGATGTTTTATATTATATGGTAAATCCGACTGTTGTATTCGACCCCCCACCCTGAGGAAATTATCAGGGTCTATAAAGGGAGATAGGTTGCGAAGGGATGATACATGAGTTCCCTTTGCCAACATTTGTATTTCAGAATAAAAATAATTATTTTGAATGACTTTTATAATTAAATCATGTCCCTGTTTTAACTCACAAGATTTTAGTGAACCAAATGTTCGATCAGATTTTTTACATTTTAAATTATTTATAAAACGAAGACACCACGCCGTTATGCGCTCAAGTTTACTAAAGGATTAAATATTATTAAAGGAATGTTCAAGATCATTGAAGTTATTTAAATTGTAAGAATTAAAGGTAAATGTGTCTACGTTAGTTTTAAGTTCTGGAATAATATCATTTTCTTTTAAAAATAACGTACTTCTTGGCCAACAATGCGGATCTCCAGCAAGCCATGCAGGGCCACTAAACCATTCGTCCGCTACTGCTAAAAGTTGTTCAGGCAGCGCGCCTCGAGAAGAGAGGTCGGCTGCATTGTTCTCACTGTTTACATGAAACCAGCAATTGGGCGGAATCACGTCAACAATCTCGCTAACACGGTTAGCCACGAACACTTTTAGTTTGTATGGCGGAGTTTGTAGCCACGAGAAAACTACACTCAAGTCGCTAAAGGCAACTATTGGTAAATTAAAATCTTTAACGTTTTGTACGACAAAACGTACTAGCTTCGATAACAGCACGGCTGCCACAAGTTCAAGCCTAGGGATAGGCATTAATGGCTTCAATGGAGCAACTCTAGATTTGCTCGTCAATAGTTTGACTTTGACGTTCCCATCCTTGTCAGTACTACGAAAATATATGCAAGCTGCGTAACCCAGTGATGACGCATCACAGAAACCGATTAATTGCACGTTTACAAACGAATTCACTAGAAGGTGTCGCTCAATGCGAAGTTGTGAAAGAATCGGTAATTGACCGATAAATTTATCCCATTTTTGTAACAATTCGTATGGTAAACGGTCATTCCAGCCGAGGCTCAGTTTCCAAAGATCCTGCATGATACATTTGGCAACGAAAGTACACGGCGAAATAAAACCAACCGGATCGTAAATACTAGCAAGCAGCTTAAGTACTGAACGTTTCGTTCCGTCATTATCTTTTAAATTATAATTAAATGAAAAGAAGTCGCATGAGGGCAACCATGTCAATCCCAGGACTTTTAAGGATGATGATAACGTATCATCTTGAAAATTTATTTGCGTTATTTGTTCTGATTTCATTCGTGTCAGTAGCTCGGGACAGTTGCTAGCCCACTTACGTAATTCAAACCCGCCTTTTTTCAGAAGACTCATTAAACCGTCTTGTAAGGTACAAGCTTCATCTACAGATTGACATGACCACAAAAAGTCATCGACGTAGACACCCTCTTCTAGAACTCGGGAAGCCTTACAGTCTGACCGTTCGTCTTGGGCAAGTTGAAGCAGCGTGCGAATGGCCGTGTAAGGCGCGCTACGCAGTCCGTAAGTGACCGTTTTCAACTCGTAAACTTGTACTGGGTCTGACGGTGTATCACGCCATAATATGTGTTGATAACACCTATCAGCGGGGTCGATGAGCACGGCTCGATACATCTTTGACACGTCCGCCGTAAAACATATGTCGTAGAGACGAAAGTTAATAATAATTTTTAAAATATTTGGAAGTAATTTACGGCCGGTCAAAAGGTTGTCATTTAGTGACACCCCAGTACTAGTTTTCTGTGATCCATCAAAGACTACACGCAACGGTGTTGTGGAGCTAGAAGGCCGTAACACACAGTGATGTGGTATAAAATATTTAGACGGCTCCGTACCACGATATAGCTCCATATGCCCCAGTGACTCGTACTCCTTCAGAAAATCAGAATAAGCCTTTCGGAACTCGGGTGAGCGCGCAAGTCGACGCTCGACATGCGTGAGTCTCCTAAAGGCTGTGTCATACGAATTACCTAACGGTTCGTGATTTGGCTTTAATAAAATAGGTGAAACATATCGGCCACTCTCGTCACGATAATGTTTCTCAATATATAATTTTTCAGCGACTTCATCATCGGGATTTAAAGGAACATCGCACGGCGAGGACTCTATTTCCCAAAATCGCTTAAGAGTATCATTTAAATGATCATCAGTGGTGTACGACACCAACGTTGTAGACGCTACAACGTTCACATCCGTGACGTCACAAGTCGACGGGGTAATTAGTTTACCTGTGATAATATACCCAAATATGCTATCCAGCACGGCTGGCATATTGGGACCCATGATAATTTTCTTCCCACTATAAATATGGGGAAAAACGTCACCGCCTAAAATTAAATCAATTGGCGATTGCTTATAGAAATGAGGATCAGCTAAAAATAAATTATCATACTGTTTTATTATATGCTCAGGAATTTTAATGGTAGGTAAATCTGAAGTTACTTTCTGAAGAATAACAGCATCAATATTAAAAACAGGTTTATCAGTGTGACGCGGCCTTAAGTTACATGACGTCATGCCATAGTTCTTAACTAAACCATCAGCTAATCCGCAAATGCTAAATGGACATTTACGTTGAGATAAACCTAAACGTTGTAAGCATGCAGCGGAAATAAAATTGGATTGTGCACCGGAATCAATTAATACGCGACATGGTTGATAGACGTTAAAGTTATCTAAAATATAAACAATCGCGGTACCCAACAACACCGTACTGTAACTGTTATTATTATCAGTTGAAGGGCCTCCCGACTGGGCGGGCGCGCTTGCAGGAATCGATGCATTACCGGAGTCATAAGAGGAAGCGAGAAACGTTTTCGTTACGTCCTGATGCAATAATAAGTTATGTGGTCTCTCACAAATAATGCATTTAAATTCACTCCTGCACTGTTCAACAGTATGATTAGGTTTAAGACAATTATGACATAACTTCAACTCATCAGCACGGCTGATTCGTAGCGAAGCACTCAATTTACGAAATTGAGCACAGCGATATATCATGTGATTGTCTCCGCAATGCAAACAAGATAAATTATTTTTTGAGTTTGATGACGATGCATGCGCGTAGCTTTTCTGTGCACTATTTCTAGTTCGCGCCGTAAACCTACTTACATCCGGTTGACGTTTATTTTGTACGACGTTTTGGTTGCTTGTACTAGCACCATAAGAACTAGAATGATCCAACACTTTTATTTGATTAGTAACATAAGTAATCAATTCAGAGAATTTTGGTATCGACTTTTGATTGATACTTTGTTCAAATGACCTACTAGTGTATGGATCCAAGGCGCGTAATGCTATATGACACAGAATGTAACTATTCAAATCTTCAATATCAAGAGATTGTATAGCCTTGTATGAGTTATCAAAGGTTTCTATGAAATTATTCAACTGAAAGGATGATTCCTTCGCAATAGGTGTAAAGTTTAACATTTTATCTAAATAATTCCCAACTAACATTCGGTTATCTTGATACTTGTCGAGTAAAGCTTGCCAAACTATATCGTAATTATTAGAAGATATCGGAATACTTTTGACTATGTTCAAAGCGGAACCTTTGATACATGAGAGTAAATAGTGAAATTTATCTATATTAGGTATCTGAGGCTGATTATGAACCAACGAACAGAATGTCTCGTAAAAGGTATTAAAATTCTCAATATTTCCATCGAAACAAAACAACTCCAATTTTGGAAGACGTGGTCTAGATTCGATGCACGACTGTGTTTTTTCAGTTTTGACATTCTTATCATTCGCTAATAATTTTGAAGAAATCAATTTTATACGGAAATACAACTCATCAAAACTATTCAATTCCTGACTTTGAAATATGGTTTTCATACCAGCTTGTAACTGACATTTATAAATTTCAAAAATGCATAATTCGAAAGATGAACGTAGCTCATCTATATCCGTGACACGCAATAGAAACATTTCACGAATATTGCTGTCAGTTACATTTAATGACATGTCAGATATTGTCTGTAATTGTTCAAAAATTCTTTGCTTTTTGTTGATTAAAAAGTTTAATTCAACATCAGCTATGCACTCCTCGTACACTTCCTGAACCTTCTGACCCTTTTTAGCCATTGCAACGTGCAAACTAAATATATTATGTCAAATAAAATAAATGAATAATGAATTGCCTACTCTATGTTCGGCTCGAAGGCCACAAAAAATTGTGCGGTAATCGCAGGGGCGATCCTTCGATGTATGTAATGTGGACTGTATAAATGTATGTATGTATGTATGAAGCAGTAGGTTGGTAGTATGTCCAATCCAATACCAAAATCAGTAAGAAAGAACCCACCAACCTTAACATCCAATGTCGCAGGATTGCGCTGCGCACGACTGCTTCTTTCTTTCACGGCACGGCCGGAGGACAGCACCATAAACGTTATGGTCTTCTGATGATGGAAACTCCACGAACGTCGTGAATTCTACCGATCTTCTTAACGGAGTTGACGCAACTCGCGATATTTTTCCTTTGACATTAAGTGTCAATTTTGGAAGGGTTTTACTTTTTCTTTCACACCGACCAGTGATAAAGGATTGAACATTATGAATGTTATACCTACTCGTACACAAACATATTTTGACACAACATTTTAATTAATCGATGCAATCGCAGTTGCTGCGTATATGATCTGATCTACCCATCTAATAATAACGTGAAGCTCAGTTTCATTACGAGACAAAACGATAGCACAGCGCTGAAAAGCCGATATCAAACTCAGTTAAGTGCGCGGCCCGATTTAAACTGTAACGTGATGCTTTACCATCGACCCTTTGATAATTTGATTGCTTTGCGCTTTGCCTGATGTGGTTAACTAAACGTGACTATCAATTTGACAGACTGACGCAGTGCGTTCGTTTTGAAATGTATTGTTTTGTAATGATGTCCTACTGATGTAGATGTATCGTAGATAGCCACTTACATTAGGTGGATCGTCATTTCCATAAAAAAACATATCTTGAAAAAAGGAGTTAAGGACACCCTACAACCAGGTGGTTTGACTGCATGTAGAAGACAGCGGGCATCGGGCCAGATGCTATATAGGAGAAGCCAATGTCCTAGTAGTGGACGTCCAAAAGCCAAAGGCACCAACAATATTTAAATGAGGTGCTGTTATACTCTATCGACCCACAAAAATGACGACCTTGCTCGAATAAAGCCGCGCCAATGGAGCCGCCTTTCGATGGAGCAACCTCTTTCAGCGCCACTCTTAACGAGTACACTTTGATTAGGAAGTTAGAGCTTATACACTTTGGTACTAGCAAATGGCGATTACATTCATGATGAGGATTAAGGAGAGCTATTTTCTGTCTGAAATATTTTCTAAGTGGGTATATTCCTATTCAGTGTACTGGAGTAATTACTTAACAATCATTTCAACAATTTCAAAGCATGGAAAATCTTATACCGATTTTACAACGGTGAGTGCTTGGAGGAATTATTCCACCTGGTGCCTACTTCGCCTTTCCACAACTGCATCACCCCAACAAAGATTTAAGTTCCATCCACATCACGATTCCATTCGCCACGCACGTACACGCTGTGGAAAGAGCTGAAAGCTCTGAAGTATTCCCGGAGCACTGCCATGGGGTTTTCTAAAAAAGAGTTCTCTATTATTTTTCTACTTTGTGTAGCAATCTATTTTAAGTCGAAACAAAAAGTGATTTCTAATTCCGAGAAAACTAGACCTTGACGTATAACCTTCACTATTGAACTGGAAGTATCGAGTTCAGGGCGCGAGTGGTGCTGGTGAGTGGCGCGAGTGCCTCGAGCAGCGAGCGTCGAGCAGCGAGCGCCGACCCTCGAGGGCTCGCACTCCGATTACGATTTCACTCCTAATGGGAGAACGCGAGAGCCGATAACCTATTCAAATACTCGTACGCTGACGTCAATTCCCTAATAGTCATTGCTTTTTTCACTCACGTACTTATACTTCAAAAACGAATGATAGAAATATGCTGTAGTATTTAAATATGATGATGCCCTTTGAATATTGTAAAAGATATCGATTCTAGTTAAGTACTTTGTCTCATCTATATGAAATTGACTCAAGTCAGTAACATCCTAAAGTAAGTCCGAACAGAAGGACTTGGCAACCAGATCTAACAACAAAACGTGTACAGCCACAATAAATCAAATCTGGTTGCAGTGGCCCTTGCAACAGCTGACCCAAGCCCGATGTTTAAAATAAAAATAATGATTCAATGTTGTATAAGCATAATCATCTTAACGTACATGATTAAATTATTATGAATTTAAAACATGTGAGGTTAACAAAATTATATCTAATCTCTTAATTTTTTTAAAGCAATTTAATGACTCCGTGAGTTTATAGGAGAACTTATTATTGGCGGTGTATTTACTGAAATGTACCAAATCTCAAATAACATCAAACAATACAAGCAGTTGTTTTTGTGTTATTTGTAAGTTTAAGATGAAAACAGAAAACATGTAAACTTATAAGTTGATACCGAGTCAAAGTTTTATAAAGATTTATTCACAAGAAGCATCTATGAAAATTGTTAGAGAAACTTATGATGCAGAACTTCCACCATTAGCGCTGCAGCGATGTACAATAACGCTGTTGTGAGAAAAACACTTTACAAGTAGATTGCACAACGTTAGATGCACATCGAACTTTAGCTTGATAAACAACCAATGTTCTCCGAAGCGATCAGGCAGATCAGTTGGAAAGCATGAGACCCATTGGATAACACGGCGATAACTATGTTACTGATATTGAGATTTAGGCCAGATCCTCACTATAATGCCGTTCACAGTTCGGTCTCGGTTTGATAAAATATTATGCAGTACAAAATATATGTGTGCATTCATACTATCCGTGACAGTCAAGTTTCGCTCCAATTGTATAATTTGTACGTGATACGACTTTACCAGACCGAGATCGGATCGAGAACGGACTGTGAACGGCATTATAGTGAGGATCTGGCCTTACTCTAACAGACCCACTACCTAAATTTCAGATGGAAATAATTTTACAGATAAAATCATTGATGGAAATAATAAATTTACATTCTAACTACACAACTTAAAATGATAGTAGTAATAAATTTGATAGAACCATCTAAGACTACGGACCAGGAGCGACCACCTAGTTTAGATTTATAGAAAAGAATAGAGGAGTTTGGTTTTGAATAGAACGTGGCTCAACTCAGTATCATTTTATAGACAGTTGTATACCTAAATATTTCTACCAGCCCTAAATGGTTTGTATCTAAAGTGTAGTCTGCCATACTAGTGTCATAATACACAACACTTCAACGTGATAATATTGGTATGGTACAGTTTGTCTGTGCAAGCTATACAAAACTTGGATCGTGCCCGCTACAAGCATACCACTGCCTCTACGAACATTGCACGAATGTCCAAACGAGCGCAGAGCGCAGGATAACGTGTTTTAACACCAATTGCAACTTTTTCTTTACCATAATTTCCTTTTTTCGAAGCTCAGCCATGTTCCTGTTTTTGTAAAATAGTTTTACATTTTGTGTTCTCGCCGCGCTACGGTTTTTTCATTTCATTCTCCGCTTAGAGTTTATTTAAAACGAAATGAATTTTCACCGCAAAATAGAACCGTTGTAATGAAGCTCGGTACAGTCGGTACCACCACATCTCTGCGACCGTTCCGAAAGAGTTTTAATTTAACACAACGAAACAAAATATTAAATAAAACAATATTAGTTCTCAAAGCCAGCGCTGAACTTTGCACAAGTCGACTCTAGTAATATCGGGTGTACCTTGGTTATTGGTATTGGTAATTTATGGGTTTTCATCAGTTAGTAGTTGTCATTGGGCTAGCTTCTATAGCAGCGCGTTAATTATACGAAGCACCCCCGCAGCTTCAACTCTATCAATATAATAGTATTATCTAATTAATTTTGAACAGAACATCATGAACAGATACCAAGCGCTGAATGTTCGTTAAAGTTGTAAAGTCATAAAGTTAGTAGACATCACAAGTTAAATGTCTGTCGTTATTTGTCACCGAGTTACTGCTAATGTCACAAGTTTCAGCCCAACTTGCTCCACGGAGTCGTGGGAGATGTGGAGATTGATTAGACGTGCGCCGGGCGTCCGGGCGACTCGCTCCCGGGATAACTTTACTCAATTACTATTATCAATTTGATTATCTTTATATACTGCTGTCTCACTGCTAAGGTCGGACTCCTCCAAGAAGAAGTTTATGTTGACTAGGTTGTTTCAGGCCAGCAGAGTTCATCCAGCTTTGACAATATGAAGGAAATTAAATTTAATTAACATGTGATACTCATTTAAGATTAAAATTTATAAAAGGGAATGAACCCCATTACTTCCAAAGCCTTCTTTAAACTTCTTTTGTGAGATTGTAATATCTGAAATATATTCATTCGGAGAGCAAAGTGTAACTGCTGAACGCGAGCGGCCGGGCCCGGGCTGAAGTTAATTTTGTTCGCCGTCGCTGTGCAGGCTTATCTCGTATTTAAAACACTCTATTATATAATATTAATGTTTCTTTATTCACGATAGCTTGTTTTTGGTGTTCAAAGTGTTCCTACGGAGCTTATTGTTTCACTTTGTAAAATTCTCACGTCTTTCGAGGCAGAACGAATTAATTTCTCAGAGTTTTCAAAGTTTCTTTCTTAGATTTTCTAGGTGATCAGTGAGGTAGTTGGCTAAAGTTTTTGCTTAATTTTAGTTTACTCTAATTGTTAAGTTTTTAGGTAAAAAAGGGTTTAAAACGAAAAAGGCGCTTTAAACTGCTTTGATATTCCTTTAAAGATCTCTGATAAAAAGTTATCAAAGTCAGCGCATGGCATCGTTTTCCTTTGCAAACGTAGCGCGGTGACCACGGGACCACCCCCCTCCCCGCATCCCTCACCCATCGCCCCCCACCCCTCCCTCGACCCTCCTTCGCCCACGTCCACGTTGAGTGGAAAATTGCATTTCACTATGTCAACCCTTTATCAACAGCCGATAGTCAGCCGCCGCGCGCCTCCGTTTGAATATCAACTAACATTATTTACATTCTGGCATTAATTTTTAATTGACAAATCAAACAATTAAGTGTATATCCATGGTCCAAATACTAGTCTTTGAATTTTTACATAGGAATAAATTATGAAATCTGCAACTTTCACCGCCCCAACCCCAACAAAAGGGAAATGGGGACGCAGATCTGTATTTAAAATAAAATCTTCAGGACATTTTCCGAAGTTCTAGAATGCTGAATTTTGGTATGTATCTATATATCAAAATTACGAATATTCGTAAGCTGGTTCGTAATTCGTAAGCACACTACAAAAAAATTCCACCTTCCACACCCATAAGGGGGGGGGGGGATACAGGAAAAAACAAATTTAGCATTTATACTTAATACGTGTCTGAAATAATGCCTATGGCACTTAAAATTACAGTTGTCACATTAATATTATTGGCATTAAAACTAGGTACTGAGGTTAATTACCCGCTAAAATTGCCGCTTGGGAGGCAGCTCCTAAAATCCATAATTTACCCTATAATACCTCTATTACCCCTATTAGTTACTGACATAATTTAAGATTAACTAAAGCGCGTATTATATTCCTTTTTAACTTTATTATCGTACTAGGACAAAGAGTGCAGTATGACAAAACAATGGTTAACTTACAAGAAATGCCTAAAAAGCATAAAAATTAACCGAGCTAGGGTATCCTACAAAAAGAAATGAAATCTTACCAAAAACATTTAATATAAAATAGACTACCAAGACTCACAAGCTCTTTTAACGCTCTAACTAAGCCAAGTCTACAAAACGTGACTTATTTTTACAACCTCTACATATTGCGGAAGAAGTATAGCTTGGCCGTTTCTAAGAACTATTGCAGCATGAAAGTGTCCGTGCTCGGTCCGCAAAACGGCCAAGCCATACTTCCTACCCGAGAGAAACCAACTAAAGATAAGGCTTATCGGCGCATAGACGTTCCTCAATCATTTCATAATTATTTCGATGTCATAATTTATTGATTTATTTAAATAATTAGTCATTTTTGATTCAGTTGGTGTCTAACTTACAATTAGTAATCTTAGAGTTCCATAAAATTGTACGATTATCATAAGCAATGAGTTTGTTATTTAGTTCATTTGAATTGAAGTCAAATGTGCAAATATTTGAAAGCATAGAGATTTGTAAGGTTCTGACATGGCGTTTAGCCTTTGGTTAGTCTATGGTGTAAATACTGTTGACGTTTGATTAACTTTTTGACATTAAACTTACGCACTGTCAGAACTAAAAGCATCGTTCGGGCGCTTGAATAAAACCGGCCACTTTTGCTCGAGCGCTCGGACGGTGCGGTCAACTCCAGTCTACGAAAGTTAAGTAACTCTTCTCTATTTAAAATTGTAATAGCTGCCACGTGTCTAGATTAATAAACTGATACTGCTGTGCTGTTAATCTCATCAATTGTTGTTATTCAGTAACGAATTATATCACCCATATTCCGTTAAGAGTTTCATTTTTGTGTATCCATACCTTCTAACTACTTAAATTAATTAAACTTGAGCTTTAGTGATTGTTTCTTAATTATAACAGTATTCAATCTTCATTAAATTCAACTATTGAGACAATGAGTAACAATAATGATGTAGATCATGACGTCAGCAACGCTGACATCACATTTTCTAACGACCTAGGTCAGTCTCCTTTGTTATCGGAAGCGGGTAACGTCCCCACTTCTGCCGGAAATCCTGGCCCCTCAAGGGCGTCTACCGAAACGGTAAGTAATCAATTTACAGATAATACCGCCAACATCTCCATGGAGTTCTGCATGCAGATGATGCAGACGATGCGCCAGATGTCTGAACAATTAATGACGCGACAAACCGACAAGGTAAAAATTAACGACATATTCCTACCCTCATTTGATCCAGATGGTAATGTCGGCGTACGGGAGTGGTGCCAACATGTATCGAAATCAATCGAGACATACAACCTCAATGATTTTGATGTTCGCATGAAGGTAGGCAGTTTAATGAAGGGTCGCGCAAAACTGTGGGTAGATAATTGGTTGGTATCTACTAGTTCTTGGGAAGAATTGCAAGAAATCCTCATCACAACTTTTGAACCAGAAAACAGGTATTCGAGGGATGTCGTGAAATTTCGAGAGCATTCATACGATCATACTAAGGATGTATCTGAATTCTTATATCAGGCCTGGGTTTTGTGGAAACGGGTGACAAAAGATAAGCTAAGTAATGACGACGCGGTTGAAGCAGTAATTGGCTGTGTCAATGATGATCGTTTGCGGATTGAACTAATGAATGCACGTGCTAAGTCGGTTCCCGAACTGATTTCGGTAGCATCGTCAATCCGCGGTAAGAAACGTGGCCACAGTGAATCTTGTATCCCGATCACAGGTAAGCGAGTAAAGTTGAATGATTCTCAAATATCAGTTTTCTGCAAAATTTGTAAAAATTATAGTCATATGACGAGGGACTGCCGGTTCCGAACATTTGAGAATAATTCAACGCAGGATACAAACACAGCCTTGAACAAAAGCGCAATGGTGACAACGCAGCCTAAGCCGTCGTGTACTTTTTGTATGAAGGTAGGTCACAGTTACGAAAACTGTTTTAAACGACATAAGACGATAGCCAATATTAATTGAGTAGGAAATTCAAAAACTACCTCCATACTATGGGTGATTATTCAATACTGGCAATTTTTGACAGTGGGGCCGAATGTTTGGTTATGTGTGAATCAATGACGTGCTAAATTACCGTGAAAATGGATTCATGGGGTTACTTTTATTACTTACGTGGCCTCGGACATTTTCCAGTGATATAATTATTAACTTTAAAACCGTCATGAATATTAAATCGAATGTTTTATTTAAAAAAAAAAGATGATCTTACTGATAGTTATGAAATTGATTCAATCGCGAATTACACTCTTTTAACTCTTAGGGATCACTACCCTCTACCATTAATATTTGACCAAATTGACCAATATTAGTTAATGGTCATTACTATAATTCGTTCGATATGGCTGCGGGTTTCTAGCAAATTTCAATAACAGAGAACTCTATTGAGAACAGCGCCTTTGTAACAGTTGACGGCTTATACGAATATTTAACCGCCCCGTTAGGCTTGACCAATGCTTGTTCTCTATATCAGCGATGTATAAACAGAGTATATTGTTAAGTGCCGGCATTGCTCAAGTCTACGTTGACGATGTGCTCAATAAATGCAATAACTTTAGTGAAGGTTTAGCTAACATCGAAAGAATTCTTATAGCTTTACAGAATGCAGGCTTTTCAATAAATGTAGAGAAGTCTTCATTTTTGGAGCTATCAATTGAATATTTGGATAACATTGTTTCCGATGGACAGGTTCTTTCAAGTCCTCGTAAAATCGATTCGTTTATAATGTCCCCGATTCCTAATAAATACTCCAGTTAAACGGGCTGGCCGGTTATTTTCGCCGTTTTATTCCCAATTTTTCACACATAATGTTACCGTTATATGAATTAACTAAATAGTTGCTCATTGGGAATGGAACGAGCGGCATAGCTCATAAGCTCATATTATAGTGACATGAACATCTCACTTCCGCTCCGGTTTTAACTCCTATTTCAGGAAGACGCACCAACTGAATTGTACACAGAAGCAAGCAGCCTTTGAGACGGTACACAAGTGATTGATGGACGTCGTCATGCCGTGGCCTACACGACTATGCGGGCTACTGAAGTCGAAAGCCGGTATCATTCATATGAGCTGGAAACGCTTGCGGTGATAACGACCGCTACTTGGTGAAAAAAGTTATTGGCAGAGGACGACCACGCAAAGTCTCCATGACCAGCTCCGCCCAACACCGCAACCGGGTCTGCAAGCGACCGTATCGGCGGAAACTGATACATCCAAGAGCCCAGCAATCACCAAAGCAGAATCAACAGAAAGAACAGTCTGATCTGCAACCATCACAAGGACATGCACATGGTCAAGAACATGAATGAACGGCTGCGCAAATGGCTTCAGTTTACATGGTAAGCAATTTGTTTACAAGTAATTATAATTACCCATTATTTCCCTTAACGGTGAAGGAAAAAGCCATGGACAAGCATATACTAGAAACACTACTAACTAAACCTTCACATTTTGAGATGAGACCCGAGCTCTATTGAGACGGGTTGAGTACCTACTATTTTTGTACTATTTATTTCAGAGCCTCTGTGTACCACGGTCAAAATAAAGACCCAGAGCACAGCATCGACCTGAAACCTTATCCTTTATAGCCCCTGTGTACCACGGCGAACAGGACCGCCCAGAGCACAATTTATTTCAGAGCCTCTGTGTACCACGGTCAAAATAAAGACCCAGAGCACAGCATCGACCTGAAACCTTATCCTTTAGAGCCTCTGTGTACCACGGCGAACAGGACCGCCCAGAGCACAGCATCATTCCCTTATAAAATGTGGCGTTGACTAAAGAAGTACAACGACCACACAAAGTAATTATTGAAATAACTACTTGCATCACAAGATGTTTAAAACTGTAATAGAAAACTGAATAAGATCTACGCTGATATAAAAACGCCTGTATATATGGACGTACCAAAACAAAGATTCCCCTGCAATAACATTAATCTACAGACTTACAATTTTATTATAATTAAAAGTGTATTTGATAGGTGCTGGGTTACAGATGCCTATCTCAAAAGCAAATTTTCCTTTATTCCAGATGCAGCAATATTCTCCAGTCCCGGACAGAGCTCGCCCGGCTGTTCAGTATGGCCGTATCGGCGCATAGACGTTCCTCAATCATTTCATAATTATTTCGATGTCATAATTTATTGATTTATTTAAATAATTAGTCATTTTTGATTCAGTTGGTGTCTAACTTACAATTAGTAATCTTAGAGTTCCATAAAATTGTACGATTATCATAAGCAATGAGTTTGTTATTTAGTTCATTTGAATTGAAGTCAAATGTGCAAATATTTGAAAGCATAGAGATTTGTAAGGTTCTGACATGGCGTTTAGCCTTTGGTTAGTCTATGGTGTAAATACTGTTGACGTTTGATTAACTTTTTGACATTAAACTTACGCACTGTCAGAACTAAAAGCATCGTTCGGGCGCTTGAATAAAACCGGCCACTTTTGCTCGAGCGCTCGGACGGTGCGGTCAACTCCAGTCTACGAAAGTTAATTAACTCTTCTCTATTTAAAATTGTAATAGCTGCCACGTGTCTAGATTAATAAACTGATACTGCTGTGCTGTTAATCTCATCAATTGTTGTTATTCAGTAACGAATTATATCACCCATATTCCGTTAAGAGTTTCATTTTTGTGTATCCATACCTTCTAACTACTTAAATTAATTAAACTTGAGCTTTAGTGATTGTTTCTTAATTATAACAGTATTCAATCTTCATTAAATTCAACTATTGAGACAATGAGTAACAATAATGATGTAGATCATGACGTCAGCAACGCTGACATCACATTTTCTAACGACCTAGGTCAGTCTCCTTTGTTAGGCTTGTACAGTCACGCCATGAGTCTTAGCAGTCTATACATGAAATGTTTTTGGTTGGATTAATGTATTCAAATTCTGTGCAGTTCTGTGTACTTCACACTGTATTATTAGCCAATCAGCACTAGTAATAATATTAGCTATTCAAATCCGCGCAACGGTTGCATATTTATGAGTTGTTGGACAATACCCGCGGCTGCGTAATTACAGCGATCCTGCAGCGTCGACAGGCTGTTAGAATATTCTCAATCGGACGCGAGGGATGCTACAGCCACACGGAATAAGCAGTGCTAATATACATATACATGGCTCACCAACATTTAATGTCGGTCAATTACAACAGACAGGATCCCGCGCGCAGCTTAAGACCACTCGTGTGAAACTTTATACCGTTTCATATCTCTAAAGGTGGCCACTCACGGTCGCGCCATTTGGCGTGGCTCCAAATGACTCAAGTCAAATGGTGCGATTGGACGTACAGGTTTTTTATATCACGCCATCAGTTTTTCACATTCACGATCAAATTTTGGCTGTATATCACGCCATTTGCCGCGATGGACTGACCGTGAGTGGCCACGTTTAGGTTTGAAAAAACCCATTCTGTAAATGAATTTTCGATGTTATCACTCATTCAAAATGTTCCCTATTCGATCACACGAACCAAATTCAATGATCTTAAGATCCCGCGACAACAACAATAGCAAGCCATTCGATTGACTTTTAGCAACGAACCTGTAGACGACCCTGACGATTTTGACGACCCTGTAGCCTCGTTGGTAGCGACCCTGCCTGCAAAGCGAGGGGTCCCGGGTTCGATTCCCGGCCGGGGCAGATATTTATGTGACAGATAGATATTTGTGATATTTTGTGATATTTGTACTTGCGTTATGGGTGTCATTGTGATATGTGTCCATATGACCCATAATGGTGAGTGTAAATGATTAAAAATTGAACAGTGAAAGCGTTCGCTCAGTGGAGCTGGAAGTAGCCGCTAAACTTTGCTCCCGCGTTCTATTATTCCGACAGAAGCAGCCGCGGCCCGCGACGCTGTGTAGTGTGTATATAAAGAGCTCCCCGCGTTACCTACATGGAACCCCGTGCAGCTCAGCTCCTCACGTTGCTGATAAGTCTTATTGATTACAACACGTGACTATACCGTTACCTATGACTATAGGTACATACATATACCGTTATAATTTATTGAACAAAATATTATTATAATATATCATTATAATAATGTTATTTGCATTTTTAGGGTTCCGAAGAAAAATTGCAATCCTTATAATTTCGTCATGTCCGTCCATCCGTCTGTCCGTCCGTCTGTCTGTCCGAAGCAAAGCGCAGAGAATATTAATGCTAGAAAGCTGTAATTTAGCATGGATATACATATTTATTAAAACTCCAGAATCGTAGAATAAAATATTGAAGAGCCATAGCGACACTTGTATAATTATACACTATACAAAGTCAGGGTTTCGATACTTGCAGCGAGTCGACTCGCAACTCGCCACTCGCAACGATACCGCTACATACCGATACCGCGACGCATCGTTTCCTGTTCTCCAAGAACATAATTAACTTACTCCTCTTAAGCTTCATCACGCCTCACTGTACCGTCTAGATGTCCACTAATCCCTCCGCCGCTCAGTCTATACAGCAGCACCCTCTCCTGTAAACATCCGGGACGTCATTCTATTCAGTATATTGACAATTCAGTCATTTTGGATCAACAGGATATTTCCCGCTCGGAAATTTGAAGGGTTTCAATGGAAACGGATACTAAATGTCTAACAGTATGAACATTTCGTTGGAAGGTCTTAGGAAGGCTTTAGGTATTTTTTTGTGAAATAGTTATGAAATGTAATGTTATCCTGAATCTATATATATAAAATTGAAAAGCGACACACCGCTGATTAAACAAAAAATCTCAGAAACTGCCGAACCGATTAAGATGAAATTTGGCAGGGAGATAGTTTATGCTAAGGAGACGTCCACTAAGAACGGATTTTTGGAAATTCATCCCCTAAGGGGTACAAACAAGGGTTAGAAGCCACTTTCATACAAACCAACTTGGTTAGTTTTAGATTTATAAATTTGAAATTTTTTATCTATGTTTACAGTAATAAACAAAAGTTAACTATAAAATTTTTTTTTGAAAAATCATCCCTTAAAGGGTTAATTTACTCAATTGAACTTAGTAGGCAACTTCGTCATTTTTGAAGTTAAAAACAAGAAAATTTACATATTAGCTCCAAACTAGAAACAAAATTTGTAAGTATTATGTTTTTTTGGAAAATCATCCCCTAAAGGGTTAATTAAGAGTGCAAAAGTTAGTATGGCAACTTCGTCAGTTTTGAAGTACGAAGGGCGAAAAGAACAAGGCCCAAAAATTATTTTTATTTTTTGTAGCGTCTTAAAACGTCAGTTATACCGAAGCAATTCAATATTTTTTTTACGTATTTTAATATTAATACCTGTACCCGTATTACCCAGGGTAAAATAATTTTATTAATAAGTGATGAATTGACTATAATAACAATGCATGATGTCGATGATGTCCATTTTCATTCGGTAAAAATGATACCATTTCATACTTTTGTACTCTTATGGTAGAAAATATATTTTGATAGTCGTTACATATTTTCTGATTTTAATTATTTCATATTGTGTAAAGTGAGTAATTTGGGCAATCTTTAATAAATAAATAACATTCTGCTTGAACTTTTTTATTTTTATATTTAAAAATATTACCTTTCTCCATGTTCATGAAATTCTTATATGTAATTTAATCTTTCAGTAGTAGAAAAATGGCAACTTTTGAATCGTTTTTAAAATTGACATTGACGTTTAGTGATCACATCGTGACATCACATACTCTTCCGGCATCGTTGTTTTGTTGTGTACCAGCTACTCTATGTATAATACTTCTATGGTTATAAAACATTCAATATCAAAATACTTTGGTTCTGGGGTGTGCCTGCTGAAAATTCTTATACAGTGTGACTGGTAAAAGACTTTAGATACTCAAGGACATGATAGTACATGGTCATAGTTAATGATTAAAAAAATCAAAATCAAAATTATCCTCACAGCCCGTAAATTAACTTTAATCAAATTAATCTCAAAATACTCCGGAAGCGTGGACACCGTGTACACATGCTCGAAACGCCTCGGTCTAACGTCGCCACGCCGCGGTGCCGCGCGATCAGCTGGTGGGATCAATGACCTTTGATAAGGGCAACATATGATTCCTTTTCTCCTAATACTTTTCCTACCTTATAACAGGCAAAAATACAAAGGTAAGCTCTTAAACTGTGATTTATTGGAGGTATTACTTTGTAAATTAATTGATGTTATGATCTTAGACCTGATCACCACGTGTTTCACCACGTTTTTGATATAATATTATTTATTAACCGTGTGCGTTCCGAGTGTCCACACTTTCTGTTTTTAATGGATAATTAGGTCAAATTTTAAGCACCCTTTTTAATTACATATTTGGATCGAGAATCGAGTACTGAGTATGCCCTATCAATATCACAAGTGTCTTACCAGTCACCCTGTATATCTAAGCTCAGAAATTAATGCTGCATTTTTTAGAATATTTTTTATTTTAAGACGCTCAAGTTGAAAATGAAATAAAACTATGTATGGCAGTTTGGCATTGTTCTTTGTATATAAGCTTAAAGTTAGACACAAAAAATAACTGTATCACTGTTTTTTCGAAATTCATCCCCTAAAAATAGGGGTTGGTAGTCAACTACATACAAATGAACTTCGCCAATTTTAGAGTTATAAGTATGAAATTTTTTCTGTAAGTTTATAGTAATAAACAAAAGTTAACTTTCACGATTTTTTTCGGAAAATCATCCCTTAAAAGGTTGATTTAGTGGATTTAATTTAGTAAACAACTTCGTCATTTTTAAAGTAAGAAGGGTGAAATTTTGTGTATAAGCTTATAGTTAGACACAAAAAATAACTGTATCACTGTTTTTTCAAAATTCATCCCCTAAAAATAGGGGTTGGTAGTCAACTACATACAAATCAACTTCGCCAGTTTTAGAATTATAAAATATATGAATTTTTTAATGTAAGTTTATAGTAATAAACAAAAGTTAACTTAGAATTTTTTTTTTCGGAAAATCATCCCTTATAGTTAATTTAGGGGAATGAACTTAGTAAGCAACTTCGTCATTTTTTTAAGTTAAAAATGGACAGGGAACAGGAGAGGGAGAAGGAGCGGAAGAGGGAGATAGAGAGGGACAGGGAGCGGGAGAGGGAGTGGGAGCGGGACAGAAATCGGGAGAAAGCGCGTGGGTGCGGGCGGGAGAGGGACTGGGAGCGATAGAGGAAGAGGGAGAGGGATAAGAAGTGGGAGAAGGACCTCGAGCGGGAAAGGGAGAGGGAGAGGGATATGTGGTGGGAGAAGGACCTCGAGCGGGAAAGGGAAAAGGATTGGGACAGGAAGAGGGAGAGCGAGGGGAAGTGAGACAGGGAGCGGGAAAGGAAAAGGGACAGGGAGCGGGAGTGGAAGAGGGCAAGGGGAGAGAGGGAGATGGAGAGGGAGAGGGAGAGGGAAAAGAAAAAAAAATGTTAATGTTGTTTACTATTCCAAACCCGCTCCCGGAGGAATGATCTGCGATTGTATCGTAAGTTTCAGTATGTAAATTCCTAAATATAAGTACTTCAATATAAATGAACCTGTTTTTAAATTTTCTTTTGTAAGGGATACAAAATAATATGATAAGCATAATTTCCGCGTGCGAAGCTGCGGGCAACAGCTAGTGAAATAATAAAAATGTTTAAAAAAAAATACTATATTATAGTTAGATATAACCCAGTTATCAAATGCAAAATTACTATTTTTGTTATCAGACGCCCTCAGACCGACCGACGACCTGAAGGAGACAGCTGGATTCAGAAGGTTCAGGACCGGTCAGAGTGGCGCAAGTTAGGGGAGGCCTATGTCCAGCAGTGGACCTCCAAGGGCTGATGGACTGATGGATGTATGCTTGTAGGGGAGGTACCCTGAAAAAAATTAATTTTAACTATGACTCTGTAGACGACTTTGTAGTTTTAATAAATATGTATATTCATGCCAAATTACAGCTTTCTAGCATTAAGGGTAGCATTAAGGGTCTCGGCGCTATGCTGCGGACGGCCGGACGGACAGACGGAGGGGAATGATGAAATTATAAGGGTTCCATTTTAACTAACCCTAAAAACGGTTCTGTTATTGCTATGCTAACAATATTAATAACAACAAATTTCTCTAAACACGGATCAGTAGTTCCCTACCATTGAGGAGTTACACTCTTTATCTCCAGAACCCATCATAAGATCCTCAGTTCCTGACTATATTTAAATAGCACCAACTTGACAAAATTTCCATTAAAGTCCATCCAAAAACAACGCATCAAACTAAATTGTACCTCTTGAATCAATCGGGAACAGATCAATTGCTCGAAATGAAAAGTATAATTTCCTTTATTCTAGGCTTTATACTATCTGTACCTATGTCAAATTCTATCAATATTCGATTTTTGCGTGAATCTAAATACATCCAAATCCACACAGTGATACACATTGAAATCTTCACATTTATTATGTAAGATATAAAAGAAATCCATTAGAATTTAGCCTAATGGATTGAACATCTGTTTTTCAATCAGCGCGGACGGACCTTTAATTTATTTAGAATGATTTGCGCATTTGAAAATCACTTACAAGAAGTTAGGAAAATATTGTTTACAATGGTACCGGATAAAGGTATGTAAAAGACTAAAACATCCCCCCCAGTTGTCGACATTCAAGTAACCCCACTAAAGTCTGTGACGTGAATTTTATTCAGATGGAGCTGCTGTTTTTGAACAGTGATAAAGTGCTGCGCTCGATGTTAACGAAATATTTCACGGCTACTTGTTTTGTTAATAAGCTACGTGATCAAGTAATGTATTCATGAAAAAACTTCGCATAACATAATTTAAAATGCATTTTCCTCTTACGTTACTTGAAAATTTCACTCTTACATTTCGGAATATCTCCAGCTTTTCGATGTTACATTTTTAGGCGAAAATAGATTCCGGAGAACTGAAAAACTTGAAATATTCGGTTGATATGGATACTTAGTACGGAATTAAATACTATAATCAAGGATAGGATATTCTTCCTAATCAAAGAACGATTTTTCAAGTGAGTTTTTTGAAATATGTTCCATGTACGGTATACAAAATGAGGCTTACAAGTTTAATAAGTTCGGATCATAACAGTTTCGACAGTGCGTCACTTTGAGTCGATAAAACGTTAAGGCCAAAGCGATAGTCAAAGTTGGTTGTTCTCGCTCTGGTTATTCACTTTATTGGCTTAGTTTCCGTTCGGCTAAGGCGATTGAATTCCGTGACGTCACAGAACAATGAGGAGTGCCGTAAAGCGCCGTGACCCGCTTCGGGCCGCTTCGGGCCGCTTCGGGCCGCTTCAGAACTGGAGCAGTGTGGAAAAAAGACGAACGCGCCTCCGAAATCTCAACGGGAGCGAAAACTTTACACGAAACTCCCCTTTACATTCAGACCGACTTCACCGACTAGCGACTGGTCAGCTTTTGTAATCGGCTATTAACTTAATAATAACAGTTTACTGTCTGCGATTACATTTTGGTATTATGTTATTAGCAACGCGTTTTGTTTTATCTATACTAATAATAAAATTGAAGAGTTAAACTGTGATTTTAAAAATGATTTTTTCAAGTTGCAAATCGTTACTTGCACGATACCAACACCGAAAAATGAGTTTTTAAAAAATTTTCCTGTCTGTCTGTTTGTTTGTCTCCGCAAATCTCTGAAACCACTGAACAAATTTTAACACGACTTTTACTAAGATATTGAAAAGTCTTCAACTTAGTTTTTAAGCTACTTTTTATGGTTCCACACCAAAGGGTTCCTTAGGGATATTTTGTATGGAAAAATAAAAAAATGTCAGCTGATTTGTTTTAAATAATAAAAAACGTTTTTTCCGTACAAAAAGAGTAACACATGCATATCTTAGTTTTTACTTAAATGACATGGAAAGACCATAAAATGCCTTTAAAGGTTATTTTTTTCATTAATTCAAATCCCGATTACCGAGTGGATATCTGTTTTCTTATTTTGTTTTCGAGAGCATGCTTTTTGCGTATCTATGTGCTCCAATATAATTTCAGCATTTTATTAATTTCACCTTGGAAATGGTGGAAAAACGCAAATTAATTATGTATGAGTAACCGATCGATTACTATCTTGGCCACTAGATGGCGCTGTACATGCAAACTACTTTTTTACCTACAAATAAATAAAATTTAAGAGTCCGTCTGCGATTCCGAAATAACTGCATTTTGCATGTTGTAAATTCAGTTACTTGCACGATATCAAAACTGAAGTTTTTGATCATTTTTGTTTGTCGGTTTCTATATCGCCACTTATCTCTGAAACCAATGAAAGGATTTCAACAGGACTATACTACGATATCGGGTCTTCAACTTAAATTGTAGGATATTTTTTGGGTTCCATAACAAAGCGAGAAAATAAAATATGAGTCGATTTGTTTAAACTTACAAAACCTTTTCTTCATTGATAATAAAATACATAACTTCACATACGTAAAGCGTATTGCGACGTGTCATGAAGCTTAGGATTGTTATTTGAAATAACTGTTTCGTGATTTTTTTATGGAAATAGCCGACAAACGAGCTGAAGTTCCACCTGATGGTAAGTGGCTATCGTCGCCCATGGACATCAGCAACACCAAAGGCATCACTGATGAGTTGCCGGCCAAGAAAGAGGAAAGAAAAAGAAAGAAAGAACTGACTCTCAAGCCCTCAGCCGGAATACGACGAATCGTTTGGCGGATGACTCATGCTCAAGGGTGGTAGCTATCCAGGAGAAACCCATGGAGAAATAATAATAGTAATAATGGAATTAATTAACAATTGTAATGCATAATATCCTTAGGAACATCGTGTTGAGAGTGCTGAGAGCTGAATTTTCTCATTTTATGTGAAGCAATATCTCCCCTTTGCCGAATTATTGGTTTGCCAAAACTACAATGTAATAAATGCGAAAATGTGTTGCCTCCTTTATTATCATTCACACATAACTCATTGAATTAACCTTAACTCTCTCGCACCGCTGAACCAATTTTTATATGTTTGTAGAAGGATTACTACTTTTTTTAAAGTCTGGGTACCTATCATGTATGTAATGTGAAATACTGATGGATTAGCCATACGGCATCATAAAAACTATTTATTCAGTGTAATTTACTATGGGTTAAGCAGGAAACACAAACATTAGAAAATAATATCATGAAATAATAATAATAAGTAAAATCAACCGGCCAAGTGCGAGCTAGGATTGTTGAACCTAACTTAACTATTTAGTGAAACCTAAAGTAGCTGTGTAACGAAAAGATAAATGGAATTAAGAAACAAACATAACTTTGCCGTTGAAAAACTGTCGTCCCCATACATCAACATAGGCCCTGATCAAATTACTAAGTTTGCAAATAGGTGTAAAATCATGTTCTTTGTGATACCTACTTACAAAACAGTTTTCAGATTTTTTCTTTAACCTATGTTATACCTAAGACATTTCTTATAGCCGAGTGTCTTTTGATTGCGTTGACGACATAGAATATTGATCTTTTCACAACTCCTTTCTGAGTATTGGATATTAATTTTAATTGGTTACCTTCACGCATTCCTGCGAAAAAAGGTCTTGAGAAACAGACAAACAGAAGGGCAATGGAGTGAGTGATCTTATGGGAACCGTGTTTTTTTCTTTTGAGGTAAGGAACCCTAAAATAATGAAACGTTATGTGGTGTATTGACCTTTCATTGTAATGCGGTTCTAATGATCAATCATGCTGCTTTAAGAGTATGTTCTGTAAGTTAACTAAAGTACCTACCTACTATTTTTGCCGAAGCGAAGCGAGGGCAACTGCTAGTATCACAATAAATATCGATAATAACTTGATATGTCGGCGTCACCTTCCTTTAACACAATCATCATATTTTTATGTCATTCTTTGTTTGTGTCGCAATACTCGAAATGTTTGGCTTGACTTGACTTGATGCATGATAGTAATTACTTTAATAACAGAGATATTTTATATTTCTTCTTATTACACGTATGATTTACTTTTCTTTACTAGGCGTATCGAATTTGGCAAGACAGCGCGGTAATTTATTAGTTTAGGTATATACATGTGGAGGTAATCTATGGGTATATATTTTATGATTTTGCATTTTATTGTATGTTTAAGGCCATCAGTTAGCACATAACTTTATAACCTTTTTATATTTTATTTATGAGAGATCGTTTTATTTACTTCTTTCCTAGTTCAAATTATCAACCTCGAGTTAAGTAGATACAAAACGTAACATGCGAAACGGCCCTACACTAACTCGTAAATGATTCAAGAAAGATTCCGATCGTCGATTGGATGTACTGAGGTATTTCTGTGTAACGCTAGGTATTTGGAAATTTGTTATCTATCGCAATATTGTCAAAAACTGTAAATAAACAGTCAATTTACGTTTTATAGGGACAACAAAACTATAAGACTGCAAACTCTGCAAATGGCTCGTATCATCCACGATCTCATTAAACAAGGATCAGAAGAATGCTGTGACAGTCGCTGTGTAACTCGCGAAATGTCAATTTGTCGCAATCTATAGGGACTTGGAAAAATTCGTCTCGAAATGTGAAGCTACAAGCTTTGAGAAATCATATTAGGTATTACAGAGGTACATATAGAAGGGTAGAGTGTTGTTTGAAATAATAGTTGACTCCGTTAATCCGATTTATGATGTATTTTGAACAAAATACCGGAGTCTACTATTATTTCAAAGTACTATTAGTTCGTGAACACGAAGAAGCCATTTACTCAAGACTACTACGAAATCCTATACCGTTTAATGTATTACAAGTGAAGAATCTTTACTGCATATAATCGGTCGTTGCAAAATGTGATAGAAATAGTGATTTAGCTTCGTACTGTTTACGATAAAAGGTTTCTAACACACGTAAATGAAAAATAGCCGTCAATAAATTTTGCCAAATTATTATGCGTCGTTTGCAATTTGTACTGACCACGGCGGCTAACGAAATATATTACGGATATTCAAATGACTTATAGGTGCCGAGCGGTATTTCCTAGTACCGGACCAACTCAGCAACTTTTCTATATCTCAGGGGGGCACATTCAGTAGTACCGAGATGTGCGGTCGGGTCGGGCGAGCCCCAGACACGAGATATGTACGAGTTAAATGTGTCTCTTGTCACTACGAGCGTCATATGTCGTGTTCGAAGAGCCCTACAGAAATACAACGGAGAAAACGCTAATTTACAAATGTTTGTCGACTCCGCAAGAAATAAAGGCGTACTTTTCGTTATATTAAAAAAAAACTTAAATATTAAAATAAAATTGATATTCTGTTGTTCTCGTAAAATGTGAGAGAACAATTTTCAATATTATAAAAGTACCATAAACAAGCAAACCATAAAAAAGCAGAAGTGCCAGCATTCATTAGAAATTTTCGAACCCCTTTATAAAAATACGTCATTTGATGGTTTTGTGACTATACTTGTAAGTTGCGGTGGAAACGACGCGGGCGCGAGGGTGCGCGGGGGCGGAGGGGCGGGGGGGGGGGGGGGGTCTCCATTTAGCTAATCCTGACAAATGCCTCTATTACAATATTTGGCCGGCGGGGGGGGGGGGGGGGGGGGGGCGGCTGTGGCGTACGGATTAAAGCTGATCAAAAATCTAACTGCGTAGCTGAACACCATGGCCAAAGTGGGATATCCTTGGCCTTTTTACAGAAGATTTGAAGATAATGCGACTCCATCACAGCAAATCCTAATAAATTGCTTCAAATCAAACCCATTAGGACTAAACCTGTTTGAACACGTTTCCGTAATTCGTCAACCTGAAAAATGTTATACTTTGTTACGATAGATATAACTATTCGTAAAATTTTAATTTGTCATTTTCCAACGCATGATGTCTTTAAAGTTCATCATTGCAACTCCCTTCCATTGAATACATATTCAATAAAATATAGTCACATAAAATATAAAACACTGCTATTTCTATGACCATGGTTTCATAGAAATGAACGCCTCGTACCATTAACTATTTCATTAAAATCTCATTATAACGCCATTCATCATTTCGACCCTTCACTGCTATTAACGTCTTACTGCTATAGTACACTTTTATTTTACTTCGTTGTTAATGATTGAAATTAAATGTAACAACATAATAACCGCTGAAAGCAAGGACATCTTGAAGAAACTAAAGTGCAGCGTCGAACGCAATGCGACAATGATCTTGGGCGCGGTGACGTCATGACGCAGCCGCGGCCGTGACCCGGGCCCCGGCTCTTGGCAGGAGGCTGGGAACAACCGTTTGAAAACAACATGCGATATCCTATAGCCGCGTGTGCCGCGTGTGCCGCGTGCGACGCGTGCGTCTCCTGTCTTCCCAGCGCGGCGTGGAGCTCGTAGCCTCGTAGCCGCGTAGCCTCGTAGCGATACCGTAGCGGGAAGTAGCCCATCCGTCGTAGCAACTCGCATCGGCCGGGCTGACCTACTTACTTCCCGGGTTGACTGGTCGCGGGTGAAATGAGACTCTAACACGTTATTAGCAAGGCTCATAATGCAACTTTACAAGTTTTAATATAAATAAACCTTGCTTTGTTTCAAATAATATTTTGGGTCTTAAAAACAATCTTTGCCGATGAGCTATTGTGATGCATTAACAATACATACATTACTTACAGTGGCAGTATATTCACAAAATATGAATAATATATTCATACCTTTTAACCATTTTAAATATTTTAAATAATTTGTTGGTTGGATAAAAGCTTTGCGTTGAAATTTACATAAAGCTAGTTTGCAAGTTCTATTCAAATAAATATTTGTATGGAGCAAATTTCCAAGTTTCCATTTTATCACAATTTTTGGCGGATTGTAAACACTTTGTGAATATATTTTTTCACAAAATACAATTTTGCTTCACTTTATACCGAATGGAGTAGAAGCAACTCAGTAATTCAAGATATTAAATATCATAACAATAAGAAATATTGTTTATATGTGGTTGCAATAATATTGGTAGGACGTCGTTGAGATATTTACAGATACAGATTCATTACAGTTTTATCATACAATCTGTAGTGTTTGTACTGCTATTATAGTTATAGCAGTAATCATGTTATCTCGAGAGCACGGGTAGTGGGGCAACACTGAGTCAGTCACGAGAGAACCGCAGACGCGAACGGACGTGTTTCCCTACCACTGGTGACGTAACGAGCTAATGCAAGTCAACCATATCACTATATCCAAATATTACGTGAGCACGTAAGTACAACAACTACTACACAATCGTAATCAATGTCAGTTTTCAAAATGGTAACGGGACTCGGGAGTCACTCCTATCGCCTGGAACTGCCCGGACCCCCTGAACCCCTGGGGCTTATTGTCCCCCAGATCTGTCCCCAGACTCCCATTCCCCGTCGATTACACGAGATTGGAACGATCTAGCCTATATTAAAATGTGAATAACCAACAACGTCCAACTACAATAAATATCTGCAATTAATGTTACACATGTTTCAATACTATTTACGGTCAATAAAATACACATTCTCCGACTACTGGTCAAGATAATTTACCTGACATGAGGACAATTTATAATTATCTACTACAATTTAATAATTTCATTTAATTTGTTACTTGGCTCCATCCCATTAATGGCCCACTACTGGGCACGGATCTCTCCTCTTGAGGAGGCCTAGAGCATTGTCCACCACACTGCTCCAGTGAGGATTGGTGGAGGGGTTAGTGGCCAACCCGAGTGTCGGAAGTTTTCATGCCGAATTTTGTCAATTAACGTAAATTTTTAACCCAATACAAAGTTATTACTCACACGCAGTTTTATCTAATTATAGCAGAGAACGGCAATAATAACGACAGCGGAGTGTAACAAGATGGCGCTCAGAACACTTTGATTCAATGATTGTGTTATTTTTTCGTTAAACATAACATTGTTTTGAGTGCGGAGTGCGGAGTGCGGAGTGTGATGTGTGATGTGTGATCGCGGGCTAATTGAGCGGAGGAGCGCGGCCCGATTTATTGAACGTTTGCGGGCGCTTTATGGACTGGCTGATTCCAACCGCCGCCGCCGTTCATGCTTCATTTACACCCGGTGAGTGATTGGACGTTTATTGTTATTGGCATGCGTAACAACAACCTCATAACAATATATCAGTTTCATATTCAACATTTAGCGCATTAGGTGCTGTGAAAGTTGACATCATCTGAGGTTGAAGTTTTAATGATTGAACTTCAGCGTGAGGAGCATTTAAGGAGAGAGAGGGTATTTTAGTACTTTAGTGAGATGGCATCATCACGCTTCCTAATGGACTCCTAGCATCAGCGTGGCGTTCCATGAAGAAGAATGTGTTCGTGATTAATACTCACCTATGACTCTATGTGTCAGAACCAACTGATAAGACTAATTTTGAACAGTTTTGTTGTTGTTTGGGACTTACAATGATGAGATGATTTTCTTGTGTCATAGTTGAATAGATGATTGAGTGTTATGCTTCTTATAACTCTGCCTAACGATGGTAAAATAAATGATAAAACCGCGTAATACTGCTGGCTCTGGAACGCAGTCTTGGCACAATTTTAATATATTACTTCCTACTAAATATATAATAAAACCCAACCGAGCAATTCTTGAGCCAAAATCTGTAAGCTATAATTAATTTAATTCATTTCATCAATTTATTTGTGATTTAACAATTTTAAAGCATTCTTTTGATTTGTACTGCGTTTTGCCATAGTTTCTAGTTACACGAGTTGGGATAACGTTACAGCTTTCAGTAATTGAATTTGTTAGTTTCTCGTTCATCGCACACTGGAACAGCAGTTTAATGTAAAGTCTCCTTCAATATGGGTCCATCCCTGCAGCTGAGCTGGTAAAGCAAAGGAGATCCGCCACTTTTCATGGGGTATTAGTCCCTACCAAATTGTTACAAAGTAAAATATTGATAATTATATAGTCGCTTTTTGTTATTTATAAGACGAGCAATTAAAGTAATAAAACATTTGACGACCCGTGCAATGGTTACCATGCCGGATCGCCGTACCAAGGGTTCTGGGTTCGATTCCCAGCGAGTCGGAAATTTGAATAATGAGTTTGAATTTCTGTTCTCGGTCTGGGTGTGAATGTCCTTGTCTAGTGTGTTGTCCATGGCACCCACAACACAGGGAATCCTAGTGTGGAGCTATGAGTGTGAAGCGTTATTTATTATTTATTTATTTACTAGCTTTTGCCCGCAGCTTCGCCCGCGGTAGAGATCGATTTTTTAAAAATCCTACTTACTTTTACTTAGTTAGATTTAGTTGCCTATGACTTAACTAATGTACATGTTTCATTTGATAGTGTGATTCAGAACCTGCAAATGAATTTTACTAACGCCATCTATTAACAGCATCCGGAACTAAATATCTAGCAACTAACAAAATATTGATCTTCCCATGGGGATGTTTTACCGCGGTAAAGAGTAGCCTACTTTACTCTCCACCCTCCTCACTATCTTCACACACAAAAACCATACCATATAACAGCTTCGTTGCGACGTGAAAGACGGACAAACAAACAAACAAACACACTTTCACATTTATAATATTAAAAAGTATATAAAGTATTAGTATGGATTTTTTGTGATTAAGATCAACCCATGTCGACTAAAGTTTAACCTCATAGTTGTACCACTGCACCTTCCCATGGGAGCTGTAGGTACAAGAAGGCCGGGAGCACGCTGGCACATCGCCTCCGTTCGCTCGTACTCCGACACGTCATGTCATAACAAGCTTCGTATGTTACACAAACAAACTGGCGCGATCGCTGCGCCATTATGACTCCCGATAGCCCATCTGTAGTCATATGCGCGTCGCACGCCGCCACGCCCGCGCCGCTCATTCATATTATTGACTTGTTTACGATTATTTCTCCTCACAAGTTTTTATCTTCCTTAACATACTTCCGAATTAGGCATCGTCAGCTTGTGAGGAATTACGTGGAACATCAATTTTTATTTCGTGAACACGATGTCAAACGTTTAGCTAGAAATGAAGAGAGGGGAAAAATATACTGCTCACTTACAAATATTAACATTTTGGTTATATTCGTAAATATTCACACACCTTTGAGAACATTATGGAGAACTGTCAGGTGTGCAAGTTTCCTCACGATGTTTTCCTTCGCCGAAGCAAGTGATAATTAACTTTTGATGGTAGTGTGCTTTACCTGAAGCCGTGAAATGTTTCTAAGTGTTTCGGCCACAGTTTCGGGAGCCAGAAACATATTAATGTTAGCTCTTTGGTCTGCAACACGTCAATAATTTATCATTTGTCACCATCTTGCTCATTTGACTGAAATTGTCTAATTTCAAAATATTAACCATTATTTGAATTGAAACGTTTTAATTGATTCTTGAATTCGATTCTCAAAACCTTGGCAAACAGTTCAGCACATTGGGAGTCTCTAAAATCTCTTATCAGCTGATCAATTGACATCTGGCTCGACTCTTCTCGAGTTTATATAAATTAAATTAAAGTGACTCCTCGTAAATTTTTTAAATAATTGATTGCGCGGTAAACGTTAAAAGGCCGCGCTTGATGTTTTATATCATATTGAACCATTTACAAAATGAAGCGGCGTTCCCTCCAGCAACGTTTATTAATTATTAAAACCCATTACCGAAATGGAGAAAACGTTACGATAACACTGAATAACGTACGCATTTCAGCAGACATCCCCATGCTACTGTCAAGTGTATTTTGGAGAAAAATTGAAATCAAAATTTAATCTCGACACAATGCTTGTATGAATATAATTTGATTAAGTTGAGCACACCACAAAGTAGTTGCAATATGTTCAGTGCGACGTCGTTGAAGCGGTTTATGTCCCGTAACTCCCGTATCAGTTGTCAATATGGCGGCAAACGTACTCCGTTCGATATGTTTTATATGCGATGGTAATGGCCGCACGCCGGGAATGTGCTGATTACAGTGCAGGTGTCGCATTTATCGCACGCGACACTGTATGACTATCAAGAACACATTTTGTTTACGATTGTGGAGTCAGATAAACAACATTTCCACCCATTCCGCAGCGACAACGCGACTCGCGAGACGAGATCGGAATATCATCGGCCCCCTTCTCGCTGCACATAAACGAGATAAATAATGTATTGCTCGTTTACTAATGACGTAGTGTAAGCTACTGACATGTTTTATTATGGTGGCTCATTTTATCGTGAACTAGTGGATACCCGGCGTGTGCTATAGCAAAATATTTTTTGTATGGAAGAAGATGCATTGTTTTAGTGGTCTCAAACCATCTTCGCATTATTGCCTTTCAAAGGAAACCATTTTGGGGCACATCGATTCCATAGTTTCAAAGTTTATAAAGGACATCCGTATTAAATCCGTTTTCGTGTTTTATAAATATAGATTACACCGGAAACAATTTGGAAATAGTACCTATTAGTTTTTTAATCAAATATTTTATTTTAATTAAATTCATTTACTTATTTTAATTGTGATTTTAATTTTTGGGACTTTACTCACAAGGCGAAAAGAAACTCGATCTTTTAAGAAAACTAGGTGAAAGAAACTATGCAGCGCACCTAGTGTAGTGTAGCTGCCACACTGTACTCGATGTCTACTAATACTGAGTTTTGTTACTGCATATTGCTGAACTACTACTACAATCTACTTCTCGAACTCTCGCGCACTCAGCACGCCTCGCCATTGAATGTGATGCCCTCTCACAATTTACGGCCCTCACATAATGTAAAACCTACCTATTCAACTGTCTAAATTTTATCACACCTTGGAAGTAAATGTTGGAAAACTACGTTTGCCAAGCTCCAACCGATCACTTTCTCCGTTCGTTGATATGCTGATCTATGCCACTTTTTAAATAGCTCCAAACTCTCAAGCGAGGTGCAAACTCTGTAAGAAGCTTTGTGGGAAACTTGGAGCGCGGCTAAAATATGCGTTCGCTTTGAAACTTCACCCTGGCGACTTCAAGCGAGGTTTAAATTGTTATTTATCGAAGGAGCCGTTCGAGATAACCGCCAACTTTCAATTTTATGAACATTATTTAGGACAGCAAGTTGTAATTGTTGCAAGCTATTCGTAACGAATAGCCTGACAATATAAAACGTTTACAGTTCGCCCTGTATTCAGTGTGGAAATGAACAGAACATATGAGTATTGTAATGAAATGATAGTGAGGAACACAATATGTACATACGAGTACAGTGTAGGGCGCGGCTGGCGGCAGGCGGCTGGCACGGTGCCGCGGAGCCGCGTTTTTACCTCGATCTCATTACTATGCTGATTTATGCCACATGTTCGTTGGGTGCTGGGTGGCTCCAAATCCGCAAGTAAGTGCAAACTCGGTAAGCCGCTTTGTAAAAAGTTGAAGCGTGCCTAATAAATATAAGTTTGCCTTGCGAGGGAGTTCCCTTGAAAACCTCTGAACTGTCTAGGCGTTTTATTGCGCCACAAGTTTACTTTGCACTATGTGTACAAGAGTATTGCCACTTCCATGATAATTCAAGGTAATTTTAAGATATACAAAGTACGGCTTGCGATAGTTATCGCATAAGTTATCGTATAAGTATAAGTAAAATCAATAAAATACGGAGATTTGATTAAAAAATAAAAATAAAATAACGCTACACACTCATAGCCCCACACTAGGATTCCGTGTCGTGGGTGCCATGGACAACACACTAGACAAGGACATTCACACCCAGACCAAGAACAGAAATTCAAACTCATTATCCAAATTTCCGTCTCGCTGGGAATGGAATGGAATGGTTGGTAATCTGCGCCACGCAGGTCGTCAAAATGAATGAAGAGTTTCTGTTCTCGACCTGGGTGTTCTTGTATTTGTGTGTTTTCCACGACACCCAGGAATCCCAGTAATCCAGAATCCAAGAAATGTAGAGCACTTATTCATTACATCACCATATTGAAGCAAGCTAACAGTTCCAGTTTTGCAATACATAAAGATCTTCCTATAACCGAAGTTACAACGGGAGTTGCTAGTGAAAATCCCATGAAATTTGTAAATATTAATATTGAAAATATACGTAAATAATCAGGACCGCAAACAAGTTAAGCTGAGTAGGACACATTTTTGTGTAATTGCTTAATATACATTTTGTTAATAAAATATGTACAAAGTAATTTCTTTCGTCGTTTTTACGACGACTTAATTACCGACCTTTCCTAAATGGTAGCATAATCTGTGATGACGTGCGTCCGAGCGCCAGTTTTCGTGAGTATTTTCAAATATCAAAATGTGGCGGGTCCATTGCAAATGTCATAGCTTGTGACATCACATGTCATATTAATGCACAGTAAAATTAAAAGCCAAGCTCGTTCCGGCGGCCCGGTACCTGTCTATTGATAAAATGTGGGTTACTTTCATGCGCTCAGCGTTCTCTTATGTAAAAACCTATTTCTAAAGTTATTCAGGCGCGCGCCGTGCACTGTGCAGCCGTGGAGCCGTGGAGCGATGTTTGCGGAAAATTCTAGCTTCGTCCACACAATAGAAGCTGTTGTGGCTGGGACGATCGCGGCTCGAAGATACCCGCCTCGCACTCCGCGCTACGTACGCTTTGTTCTATTGTTTCGAGCCCCGCTACAGTTCTTTTTTAATTTCACTGCAATTTGGGACTCGCGTGTATTACAATTTAAGATTCCTTCGGATTCGTGCAATCCGAGCTATTGTGAACGTGCGCCACGCGGTCGGCTCGAGCGGTGTATCAAGCAGATATCAACCACATGTTTCATCTTGCACTGCTTTATTTATTTTAAACACAAATTCAAACAATAGCTGAATGCAATAAATTGTTGGTTGGAAATTTTAATTCAAAATCACTTTAATATAAGGTTTAAGTACCGAGATTTAAAATCAACACTTTATCTATGAAAACTATCTATGTTTGTCTTCTTAAAGGCTAGCGACCTGAAGTGAACCGTTTATTTTGGAATACGGCAGTGAGCCGAGCCAGGGGCAGTGAGTCAGTTAAACTATAATTATGGAGCCAGTTAATTATACTAAATAATTTCAGTTTATTGTTATAATCCGATGAGTCGGGTCCGTGACCCTTTCAGCAATGACAACGTGAATGAGTTCGCCCAAAATACCTGAGGGGCATGTCCATTGTCCTATTAGTAGTGCGCTGTTATCCTCTTTATTGTCGGTCTACAAAAAGCCTTTTGTGTCGGTGTGTATTTTAAAACACCTTGGGGCTCTCAAAATCTCTCGATAAATCGAGCGGCCCTCGCCGATGTCACTTAAAAGACACCTCAAAGGGTATTTCTAAGAGTTCACTTTATAAAAAGGCAGTTTGTATAGACGCGGGATACAAATACGTGTTTTAGCAGCTATAAAGAAATAGCGACTTCGATAAAAGGTGATTGTAAAGCTATTGTTACCAAAAATGTAACATTATATTAAGTGATCTTTTTATGGCACATGCATTGAAAACCATCACTTTTAAATTAAAATTTTACTGGTATTAGTAAAACGCGTATTTATGCGTTGCTATTGGTAGTATTTGACTGGCATTCGTTAACACAACACAAGACTCTCATTGCTGGGCTTGCGTCATCTTGCGTCTAAGTCTACGCTGGCCAATTTCAAGTTAGCAGACTTTACATACACAAAATATTTATAAAAGAGACTGAAATGTACCAGAATCATACAAAAAAAATCGTTATTGTGTATCCTACATACATTTTTAAATCAGAACACAGCCACTTCCCAGGCATCAGCCCCTTTACCAAAAACTGCATGTCCATTTACACAACAAAAATACCATTAACATTTGTCACACATTACATGGTGACCTCGGCATGTCTGCTGCAAGCTGCGAGCTGCGAGCAGGGCTCACCGAACTGTTGTCTTCGGAACAATTGCCGGGTCAGGGCCGCGACGGTCTCGCAGCTCGGCCCAGTACCTGGGCGGTGTCTCATGTACTCAGATATGAGAATCACTGAATCACGAAGTAGAACTGAGAACCTACCTACCACCACACGATCAAAGATTACCAACCTGCTTTGAATTATTTAACGAGTCGAAATACCTTAGTCTGATCGACGCCTTGCTGAAAACACTTCGAGTATAAAACACTTCTGATCGGCCGAACTGAAATAATAAATCTAGGGGACATTTAACTTAAATTCAGAACAATTCAGTGTGACTGTAATAAATCTATGTGTTTACGGACATAGGCATCTCTATGGCTGAAGAATACGAATAGGACCAAGCTTACGAACAGTAAACAACATGAATACTACATTAATTGCATTGTCTGAGAATAGCATTTGATTTCAAATTGTTTTAGTCCATTAGGCCTAGTCAACGAAATGCCTAGTTTGTAATTATTTTATCTCTACCACTCAAAATGTAAAACGCAGCGCTTGGCAAGATATGTAGCAATAAAATAGTTAGAAAGTTGTTAAAATTTAAAGGATCCATTACATAAAGTGAAAAATTTTGCAATTTGCATATTCATTTGAAACCCAGGCGACGGTGGGCGAGACTGTTTGGGGTGACTGCGGTCGAGAGAGTGTAATGATATATTCTCGACAGCGCACGAAAAAGTCATTCGAAACACACACTTAACACACAAACTTAAATCTAATTATGTACGAAGGGTTAAATATAAGATCAGAGAACACATTCACATACAGAATGGAAGCAGCCAGCGCGCAGCGAGCTCGCCTCTCTTTATCTTTACACCAGTAACCGCCCTTGCTTTGCTTCGGTTTTCTTCTGATCCCTATTTTTTTAATAAAATACAGTCCATGTTACTCAGAAATAGCATCCTATTGAAAAAAGATTCTTTTAAAGCGGTCCATTAGTTTTTGAAAAGAATGCAAGCTGTAAAGTACAATATCGCTTGTGCAGCGATGTAGCACCGTAGCGCCGTAGCGTTGTAGCTGCGTAGCGGTGGAGCCGTGTAGCAGTGTATAAAGCAGTGTAGCGGTACACATAGCGTCGTGTGCCGCTAGCCGCGTAGCCTGGTTGGCGCGGATTCAAGGGCGGCTGACCTGACCCCGCGCCAAGCGACGAGCCGAGTGCCGAGCCGAGCGCCGAGGCGAGCGCCCAGCCGAGCGACGCGCACTTTGCACTCCAGACCCACTTTCGGCTTTGCCTCAATGCGCGGCTGTCAGCTTCACTTTTACGTGTGTGTATTATGCACTTGTGGGAAACTAAGTGTCGTTGTAAGTTCTGGTATAGTATGATATGAAAATATCCACACCTTATCGTAGCGTGTATTATGTCGATTTTCAATAACCGACGTCGGCCGGCGTCATTATTGTTGGATGGCAACTGTTGTTAGCAGCCGTCGGATGATTACCAAGTACTGATGCACCACTATTGAACTAAGTCCAGTACAGTCTACTTCTCCTTTTGTGAGAACGGGATAAGTCACTATGCTTATAACACTGTTTTATGTAGTACGACTCACTTTTATATAAGTGGAACGACATTTGTCAAATAATATTCAAGGCTAATCGTCAATTGGTTAACTTGGTATGAAAACAGTCCCTCTTAGAAGTAGCGCGTATTACGAGTATCTGGAGATGCCAAATACTACTACAATACGTTCTCCGTATGTTGTATAAGGTTATATCGGATATTATTGTAATTTCACAGTCGATTTATCAAAAGAAAAACAAAGTCTCGCGCTTCCCGGCGGCGGCGGCGGGTCACGGCTTGTTTCTTGCCGGCATTATTCCTTTACTCCTCATCTGTTTACTCAACGCAAAAAAAGGTATTTTGAAAGCTTGGCTTCTTCTAAAGATTATAATAAATTGTTTCATTAAAATTGTTTTTATGGACAAGATTAAGATATAAAACGAAACAGCATAAGCCAAGTAATAAATGGCACTAACATTTTAACGGTTAACATGAAAATTTTCTTCTCAATGATGTTATTGATAAAAACAATTCTAAATTGAATACCTAATACTGATTGGAAAAATTTACTACAGGGGTAAATATATCTGCAAGATGATCCTGATAGATATGATTATATTCTTATTGACTACTCCGACCGTACAATATAAACATACTTAGCTATTCTATAACTTACGTAGTAGAAAGTCTATGGTTAACATGAATAAACGTTACTTATGTTTAACTACGCAGTACGATTTTTTTTATGAAATAGCCGGTGACGACTCACCTGATGGTAAGTGGCTATCGTCGCGCATGGACATCAGCAACACCAAAGGCATCACTGATGTATTGCCAGTCAAGAAAGGGAGAAGAAAAAGAAAGAAAGAACTGGCTTTCAAGCCCCCCCCCCCCCCCCTCCCTCGGAACACGACGAGTCGTTTGGTGGCTGACCCAAGCAAGAGGGTGGTAGCTATCTAAGCGGACCCCATGGAGAAATAATAATAGGAATAATGGTAATAATTAACAATTAAAATTAATATTACCAATATAAACCCTGTAGGGGACCTACCACCAGCGGGGCCGATTTAGTCGCCTCTTACGGCACGGTATTCTAAGCCAACCCAATACGGCTAAAAGTAAGTGATAGCTTTAGGTTCAGAAAAGTTTCCTTCATTATTTATTCTCCTACATTATAATTTATAAAGCATATTCCAAACCGTAGCAGAAACATAAACCGACGTAGACATTATTATGACTTCACCATAATTTAAACACGCACTGCTATAACACTGTTCTTTATTCGCCTAACATTCACTTAGACAAAAGTATTTAAAAAATTAAAAATAGTTACCGGCTGGTATTATAGTGTTCTGAATAAACCAGCGTAATTTAAAAGTTTCTCACAAAACCGGTTGCAAGAGCATTTTAAGATAATTAAAAGCTATTCACAAAGGGTGCGGGTGCGGGCGCGGGGCAAAGGCGACACTCATTAATAACGCTGAAGTGCAACGGGGGAATATCAGACAACGTCAGGGTCGCCACTGCTGCACTGTCGCCGGCACCGTGCACGAAATACAACAATAGTAATATGTTTTAACTTGAAATCGTCATCTATTCATACATAAATTTTAGATTAGAAAATACTTAAGATAAATAAAAATATTTTTGTCCCGTCTTTGCTAAGTATTTGATGTTAAAGCTTATCTATTTATTTGTGTTTTTTTATTTGATCTATTTCTAAAAATTTTCACCGATTGCCATGAAAATTATAATATACTAGCTGACCCGGCGAACTTCGTATCGCCTAAGAATGTAACAAATCAGAGATCATTAAAATCGGTACAGCCGTTCTTATTTCCGTGTCCTCCCTCTCACTCTCCCTCTCCCCCTCTCCCTCCCCCTTCCCCATCCCCCTCATCCTCCCCCTCTCCCTCTCTCTCTTCCTCTCCCTCTCCCTCTCCCGCTCCCGCTCCCGCTCCCGCTCCCGCTCCCACTCCCACTCCACTCCCCTCCCCTCCCCGTGTTACATAATCGGGATCCGCGGAACATGCGCGAGCTGTCCGGCCGCGGCCCGGGGCCGGTGATGATTGTACTACTCGTACAATCACGTTGTCACGTAGTTTCTTTACTACGTAATATCTTCCGAATGGAATGTCCGATTTGAGTAATTCAAAAAGTTATCTATAGGTATTGAAACAGTTTTGAATATGAAATGATTTATTTGGATAAGGATTAATACGAAGGTATGGTTTTCATGATCTGATTTTGGTCATCTTTTTTATTAACTTTTAAAATGTAAAAAGTGGTTATAGTGACATAACGACAATAGTTGGACATATAGTATCGCGAGGTTTTTTGTAGATATTGATATGTTCTACAATATTGTAGAACATTTTTTTGTTCTATCATCAATAGTTTCCGCAGCGTATGCGATGAAAGAAATTTTTAAGCAAATTTTGCACACTTTGGTTCACGTTACTGATGTTTTAGCAAGGATCCCTAATTTTTTCTAGTAATAAATATAGCCTATGTTACTCATGAATAATGTAGCATTCTAATGGTGAAAGAATTTTGAAAATCGGTTCAGTAGTTTTTGAGTTTATTCGTTGCAAACATACAAAAATACAAAAATATAAAAATACAAAGCTTTCCTCTTTATAATATTAGTATAGATTTGATAGCTATTACTACTCAGAATATATTTAACAAATAATAATTTATTTCAATTCGCTACTAGATGGATATTTCCATCCCTTGTAAGCAATAGCCACAAAAAATATTTTAGCCATTCAAATAATTTAAATATACCATAAGGAATAATCGACTTCAAAGAACTAGCCTTCGAAAAACATATCTAAATCGCCATAATGTATACAAGGGTTCCCTCAATCCCTCGTGGATCCCATCATTATATGATAAAATACGGCACGAATCTGAAAGCATTCCCATTCTCATAAAAAAAGAATCTTCCAAATCGGTCCAGGTGTCTTTGAGTAATCGGGAAACATAAATAAAACAAAACCGGGCAGTGCGTGTCAGGCCATGCGCAATGTAGGGTTCCGAAGTAGTAAGTTTATCAACTTTTACTCACTACTTTTGCTAACATAGCCGTAATAGTTTTTCTTCTAAATTCATCATATAACCTATTTTTGAGAATTTTTGAAGTGAAAAGTTTTTAGCATCGTTGTGATTTGAAAGTCAATGAAACGAAAAAGCGACAAAAAAAAAGACAGACACATAAATTCATAAGATTGAACGTGGGAGAAAATAAGATAATAAGGTTTATAGAGTTTTTCTTATGTTCGTGGTTCTCTTTGTTACTTTAAAAAGTGCTAAGTTGTATTCATAGATGGCGCGAGGTACAATAGCCTAAGATCCGGCCGCAAAATTCCGTGCTCATCTGTTTTTTACTACAAACCAAATTTTTATGAATATTTATAATGAGGAGAATATAGAATGACTAGGTTGCCTATCAAAATTTGGCCGCGAGTATTTTTAATTAAATTATTTTTAATTTATTTTTGGGAAAAAATTTCGTTCACTTGTTTTTTGAATAAAACCTCATCTACGTCACGGCCACTTATATAAAGATTCTAAAAAATCACGGTTGCCTGTGCGCAAACGGCCGCAACCTCTTGGCAGCCTGGTGTAAACAGGTATGATTTCGACACGTTTATACGTTCATAACGTACATTTATAAATTATATCTCAAATTAAAGCTATTTTATTTCTATTTACTATCGTATATGGTTGCCTACTTAAATCCGGCCGCAAATAAGGGTTGCCGGCTGTCAAAGATATCCAGCTGCATAAATAAATTAAAAATAATTTAATTAAAGATACTAGTGGCCAAATTTTGACAGACAACTTGGTAATTATATATTCTCCTATTAAGTTAGTATTAGTCTACTTTGCAACAATCCGCGTTTAACATGTATGATGGTATATACTTTAAAACATGCGTGGCACCTCCCTCCCTCCCACAACGGAAACATGCACTACAATAATTAAACGTATATACCAACATACATACCAGCACCAACACGTGTTTCGCCCCGAAACGGAGCATCATCAGGGTAAGTTGACTCTACGATGGTTAGTCGGAAAGTGAGCATCGTTCACTGAGCGTGGCGTATTTATACCCAACTCGCCCACTGATTATCTAATGATGTTGTAATAATTAGTAATTAATTAATTATTCAATCAATTAATCAATCGATTAATTAATTAATCAATCAATTAGTGATTCACGCCGGCAGGAACCGGGTCTGACGTAATCTGGTGATGTGTACTGTTGAAAATCCTCAGTAAAGGCGAGTTGGATACATTTATTTGTTCATTCAGCAGTGTAAAACTTGGATTATTATTATGTTTTATTATTTCTAACTGCTCTAGTATACTTAATTTAAAACCCTTATCAGATTTATGTAATATATTATATGTATGGTTACTAGTTAAACTGTGACCTGATTCTATTAGATGTTTAGCGAAATTAGACTTATCCCCGGTTCCTGCCGGCGTGAATCACTAATTGATTGATTAATTAATTAATCGATTGATTAATTGATTGAATAATTAATTAATTACTAATTATTACAACATCATTAGATAATCAGTGGGCGAGTTGGGTATAAATACGCCACGCTCAGTGAACGATGCTCACTTTCCGACTAACCATCGTAGAGTCAACTTACCCTGATGATGCTCCGTTTCGGGGCGAAACACGTGTTGGTGCTGGTATGTATGTTGGTATATACGTTTAATTATTGTAGTGCATGTTTCCGTTGTGGGAGGGAGGGAGGTGCCACGCATGTTTTAAAGTATATACCATCATACATGTTAAACGCGGATTGTTGCAAAGTAGACTAATACTAACTTAATAACAATGGATTTCCGCAAAGTAACGCCTGATACTATTAACTATATATTCTCCTAATTATAAATAAACATAAGAATTCGGGTTTCAGCAAAAAACCGATGAGCGGACTAATCCTGCAGCCGGATATCTTTAACAGCCGGCAACCCTTATTTGCGGCCGGATTTAAGTAGGCAACCATATACGATAGTAAATAGAAAAAAATTAGCTTTAATTAGAGATATAATATATAAATGTACGTTATGAACGTATAAACGTGTCGAAATCATACCTGTTTACACCAGGCTGCCAAGAGGTTGCGGCCGTTTGTGCACAGGCAACCGTGATTTTTTAGAATCTTTATATAAGTGGCCGTGACGTAGATGAGGTTTTATTTAAAAAACAAGTGAACGAAATTTTTTCCCAAAAATAAATTAAAAATAATTTAATTAAAAATACTAGCGGCCCAATTTTGATAGGCAACCTAGTCATTCTATATTCTCCTCATTATAAATATTCATAAAAATTTGGTTTGAAGTAAAAAACAGATGAGCACGGAATTTTGCGGCCGGATCTTAGGCTACAAGATAGAAGATTCGTTTTATTGCTGGATAGATGGCACTAGCTGCTCATCATATTTACTCTTCATATTATGCTAACAGATGGCGTTAGTTACCATTGTTTTCTTTGCATCACTGTGATCATTACTAAAACCTACAATTATCATCTTCCCCTAAATACCTGGCGTTCGTCCACAGTTCGGTTTTCACGTAATTTCCTGCCACGGACGTGTAAACTGTGGAACAAACTTCCTGCATCGGTGTTCCCGCTAAGCTATGACATGGGGTCCTTCAAGAAGCGGATATTTTCTTTTCTTCGTGGCCGGCAACGCATTGGTGACGCCCTTGGTGTTGCTGGTGCCCATGGGCGACGGTGATCACTTACCATCAGGTGACCCGTCTGCTCGTTTGCCTGCTTAAGGCATAAAAAAATAATTTACATTCGTCTCATTATCTTGAAACCAACAAAATTTTAAGTTTTCACTTCTACCATGTGTGAATTGCACACATTTTAATTTTTACTTGTCCAACTTTAACCGTTTAGCCGGCAGGGGGGGAACACTTGACTCTAACCAAAATTAGCACTTTAAAGCATAGACCTATATGTATATCTTTAAAGCCAAATATTTCGCAAACAAACCCCTAAATCCCACACTTCATATTACCTCTACGGGATCGAGGTACCCTGAAAAAAATTACTTTTTAAAATGTTATTATACGATTTTGAATTTTTAATAAATAATTTATATCCATGCCAAATTACAGCTTTCTAGCACTAAGTGTCTCGGCGCTTTGCTTCAGACGGACGGACAGACGGACGACCTGGCTAGCTTCCACCTACTCTCTAAAAATCTACCTAAAAATGTTTTACATGACGCAGATGCTGTGGAGAGATAGAGCTATCTATTCTTCTAGGTATTTAAAACATTGTACATCGTTAGCTTATTTCGATACCGATGTTACCTGAAATTCCGTTACATTAGATAAATCCTCACATCAAATCGTGATACATTGTGTGTGCACATTAAGCCAGGACCGATTTGTGGCGCGAAAAAGTGTATTCCCTCGGGGCCTTGACACGTGACAGATCCCCCTCCCCCCGCGCGCCCCGCACCCCGCACTCCGCGCCCCGCACCTCGCACCCCTGCCACGTGAGTAATGAAACATTGCAGAGAACAAGTTTTAATGCCAGCTGGATGAGTCACACACACACCTTACAGGTGAGCGTATATACAATTGTTGTCTCTGACCGGTTTCCTAGCTCGCGCGGCCCCGGCCGTGCTTCACCGTCATGCATCTAAAACTGTTTTAGTTCAAGCAACTCCGCGTGACAGCCCCTTTAGCTAAAGCAGGCGCTCTCGGACTGTCTGCAGTTATTTTCAGCTTTAACACAACAACAAAGACACAGTTATTCTTTAGTGTTCATTGTCACCAGCTATTTTCAACTTGTAGTTACTCGTGCTGGCTTAAATAGAATTATGTTTTAAATAGCTTTTGTCTAGTTTCTCCTATATGTGGGTAATCAAATCTTGCAATATTTCGTCCACTCCTCGGTGTTCGACGAAGCTTTTTTGTACTATACATGTGTTAGTTACATTAAAATGAAGCAATCCTATCAAACTTGAGCTCGTATCATTTGTCTTAAGAAGTACTCCGATCTTAAATGATATTCAAAAGCAGCGAAATAATAATAATAATAATAACGCTTCGCACTGATAGCCCCACACTAGGATTCCCTGTGTTGTGGGTGCCATGGACAACACACTAGACAAGGACATTCACACCCAGACCGAGAACAGAAATTCAAACTCATCATTCAAATTTCCGCCTCGCTGGGAATCGAACCCAGTAACCATTGCGTCACACGGGTCGTCAATCACGCTTGTCTCTTTGCTCCACTACGAGCAGAGGAGTCAAGCATGGAGGAAGCTTGCCATGGAAGCCATTCACCCCAAAATTATTATTAGTCGCCAAAACCTACAATTGAACTAATCTTAACTAGCCCAAGTTTCAGCAGCATTAAGATCGGCGAGCCTGGCGCCTCATTAACACACACTAACGATTCAGACAATTGGAGCATTGAGGACTTACTCGTACTAACTTGCTGGAGTAGTTGGAAGTTGCGCTAACACGCCGCCGCCGCTGGTTCTCACTCCACCTCACTGAGGAGTTCATTAAGAGGCCTAGTGGGACGTCCGAAATACAACCTTAACTCAAATATATAACGAGCATATTTATCTAATCGTTGACATATTATCAAAACGTTCAAGAAAAGCAATTTAAGTTGAGTGAATAGTATAACCTAACATTATTGTAAGCCGTTATTGGACCACCACTGATACTTCTTCACAAGATACTTTTTACTTGTGTTATTTAATACCTACAGTTTTCTATTACTTACATTAAGTTTTGATACTACGTTTAACTTTAAATTCTTTTCTGCTTGAACATTCGTCTAATTATTATGTAAAACCATAAGTAAATTAATATCTAGTAGACCTAACTGTAGCTACGAGTAGGAAAAAACCTCTTTGGAGATTGTTTCCGTAATTACTTCTTACCCTGTAACTTAGTCGGTAGCGACCGTGCCTGCGAAGCGAGGGGTCCCGGGTTGGATTCCCGGCCGGGGCAGATATTTATGTGACAGATAAATATTTGTACTCGGGTCATGGGTGTTATTGTGATGTGTTATATTATGTGTCGTCCATGCCACCCGCGACACAGGTAATAACCTACTGTGGGGTAGGAGTGTGTTAGCGTTTTTTTTTTCCAGGAGCACTCCCTGTAAGGATTTTCTCAAGTGCTTCACTTCCGAAAAGTGTTTGTAAAAACAAACTTCGAATAATTTTCGGTGAAACACTGAGGTAATAATTACATTGGGTCACTGGGGTTACTGCCCTGGCCCCAGCATAGAATCTATTCGGGGAAACGATACAATCTCAAATATAGCATCACCCAACTAGGGCTATGTGTAAGGAGCTTAGCGCGACTTACGAAGCCACTTTACACAACTTGTGTCGTGTACTTAGCGTACATACTAAACTGTGGCTTTTACTCGGCCTTTCTAATCTGTTTTGTTACAAAGAACTTTTATTTTATCGTCATAAAGGGCCCAGTGGAGCAGCCTCAATAAAATTACTTCAGTTCCGCACATACGATGAAAAATAACACCCTCTTTATGTGTAGGTAAGTAATATTATTATGACTCGTAAATCAGTTTGAATCAAAACTTCCAAGAGTTAACTACACCATTTTAATGTCTAAAAATGTACCATGAATACACGGTATTGTTGACTTTCATATTACTGTGTAATTGTCAGGAGGTACTTGTTCTCGAGTGAAGCTCCTCCAGAGCGATGACGCAGCGTGATATTAGCAACAATAAAGCTAGATTGGATTGTGTTAATCAAATCACAATACGCAGTGCCTGCTCGTAGCGGCGCGGCGCGGTGAGTACTTCCGTGTTATTGGAAGCTATTAGACGAGATAAGTAACGACCGGAGTTCCTCATTCCGTGTAAGTCCTCGTATCTTATTTTATCCATGTGTGTGCCTTCATTTGACACTTGGATAATGAATATCGTCAAGGAAGGCGGATTCGTAACAGAAAAAAATCAGTTACAGAGTTTCAGTAAAATATAGGTAATGTAATGCTACTGTAAATACACATAACTGCACACATAACCTAAAACTAAATTAAACTTGTCCAAATGTAACTAATTACGTACATTAACTGTTTATTTATATTAAGCATTTTTGAAATAAATGTATCGTCTACTTCTTAGTCATTACGCTCTTTGCAGAGAGGTTGTAGTCATACGAAGGTGGTGTAGGTAGCATTCTTGACAATACGTTACCATTTCTTTAAAATGCTATTTTTTTCACGCATTACTGGACGGAGACGCCTACAACTGCCTTGACCTGGTTTACTCAATGATGGTGATCTGCCGCGGGGTCCAGTCCCTTAAACTTTGCCTACAGCACCTGCCACAAGTCCTTTATAATATGTACTGTGAGAAAACATAAACTTGGCATACTCTATGTGAAAGTCGACAAATACAGGGTTTTTTTGAGGTTGTGCACAAACTTTACCAAATGATTCTATAGCATTTACTAAACATATCTTATACAGGTACTAGTGCATTATAAAGCTTAGTTTTTAAGTTATTGGTAATTCCATTTAATATGGGTGTACATTGTAAAAGAGTCTTTATTTGTGCTATGTTGCCGGTCAGTACGGTCATAATCATTCAAACTATTGTTTCATTTTAAATGTCATGTCATTATTGGCTTGACTTATTAATAAAGGCCCATTTTGACGGAGAGCTTCTCGTCTCGAAGAAGCCACGATCGAAATAATAAAAAAATCTTTCTTACATTTACACCTCTCGCTATTTGACGACAATTTAAAAAATAAAATTTCAAAAATAAATTTCAAAAATAAGATACAAAAAATAAAAAAAATAAAAAATTTCAATAATGAATCCATAACGAAAGATGACCAATTTAATGGGCTGAATATCAGGCCGAAGTTTGTGCACAACGTCAGGAACACGGTGTATAACAAAGTCTAGCAACAAATCTCGCAGACGACGATTATATCGTTGCACACACCACAGGTCACATCAAAAGACTGATAACCAATGAGGACTAGAAGTCTTCATAATTGATGATTAAACGAACTTACCTGTAAGTGAAGTTCAATCCCAATTATTCGAGAGCTTCGTTCGAAGATATTAGCATAGCAACACTTGTAGTAGCCACGTACCGCCCGCCATTTCGCACTGAATTTTAGAGGTAGATAAAAAATAAAACATGAAATTATCAATTTTTGTAGGGTAGATTTGTAAAACCTCACTTAGTTGGGGCGCTCTCCTCTTCGGTTCGTCATTCAGTTCAGAGATTTGCTGAGCTGTTTCATGTTTCACGACTAGGGGTGTAGTGTATATGACATTTACACTAGGGAGGGAGGGATGCTAATATCTTCGAACGAAGCTCTCGAATAATTGGGATTGAACTTCACTTACAGGTAAGTTCGTTTAATCATCAATTATTCTTCGAGTTTCGTTCTCGATATTAGCATAGCAACACTTGTAGACGTTTAGAGAAGGTAGTCGTGAAACTAATGATATTATATTATTTTTAATTGTAATATGATAGCAATATTTTTCTCTTTAATTTCAATCTATTGAACAATATATTGGTGACAACAGTATATATGTAATACCGTATTTAAAACACACTCGGTAATTATGCTACTGATAAGTAGTTAACTGTATTTGCTATGAACATGACGAGTGTAATGTTAACCGAATAAAGTGGAATATCCACTGAATTCTGAAATTTTTATGTAAAATATTCATTAAAATATTTAAGGATAATAAGTAAATTACTTATATGAGGTAAATATAGATTTGGCAATATTATCGATAATATATATGGTATACTTTTTATGTAACCCTTGCCAGTACTAAGAGAGTAAGTAATTTGATGATAATTGTGTTGACTGAAATTTGTTCTTTCCCGAAAGATCCATTTTTTTTTTGTAGCTTTTGGTCACACTACTATAGCGTGTGTAGCAACGAAAGCAGCAACTATGTCGCCAATCACAATTAATTCCAAACCTGTAAGTAGAATTAAAAGTTTCTATAAAAACACTGTTTTAATTAAAACATTATCTATCTATAATGTATATAAAAACATAAAACGTTTGTACGGATGTTTTCTATAGACTGTGAAACCATCCAACCGATATGTCTTAAAATGGTTTAATTTGAAAGGCAATAATCCGAAAGTGGTTTGAGGCCACTAAAATCCATCCATTGATAAAGTAGATTTTCCATTTTTCCCATAAAACAATTTTGAACAGATTGTTAACACAAAAAACACTGATCTATAATTGTTATCAGAGATTTTATAAGTGTAATGGAACACACAGAGCATCCACCAGTCCTGTGTAAAAAACGAAATCAATGTATTGACTTCTTTTAGAGTTTTGCGGCCGAAAATCACATGAAATATATGTGCTGTAAAAAATACTAAACTGAATAACATTGGATATTATTATGTTCCAAATTAATTAGTATTTAAGTAGTAGGCCGCAATGAAAATATTTTCTATACAAAATATATAAAATATAATCCTTATTTGTCTAGACTGATTTGACCAATTACCAAGGACCTGGGTGAACTGTCGTAACCTTATGATCTGTAGAATTAAGACTTGTGTGAAACAATAAGAGAAATTCTATTACAAAGTATTGTAAGGATAAAATTGTTTTCGTGGGGAATTGACGATACGCAAACTTCTGTTTTCCATCACATATGCAGTACTATGCGTAAGCAGTTGGGATGTTTTTATAAGGGAAACAATATCCGGACTTGAATCTGGTAACGATAGTGTGATTAGTTAAGTATACATATAATACCTAAAATAAAATTACTCAATGTTAAAAAAAAATTATGGGTGGAGGTCATTAAGAAACAATCTCATTGTTAAGTTTATAGGATGACAGATATATAGGCGGACCGCAGCCGCGCAGTCATAGCGCATATAATTAAATCAAACCACAATATCCTAAGTGTACCTCCGTCCTAGAACTGACACCTGCAACATTAAAAACAAGTAAGTAAAAAATAAGTACGTTGGGAGTACGTACTCGTATATTGTAATCCACGAGAGCTACTGGCAGACGTGTAAAGCATGCAATTGTACTTGTTTGTTGAAATAAATAAATAATAATAAATACATTATTGTTTGTCTTATTTTACAGTATCACTCGATGGCAAATTTAAACGATCATTTGTTGAGTATAATGTTGCCTTAGTGATAATGTCTGGTTACTTTGGAGGCGGAACCCCGTTGTTGAGACATGCACATACGGAGCATAATATTGTATAATTATACAATCTGCGGTATACATGCATGTTTTGCATGTATAGAAGATGTTTGTATCTCTAGCCTGGTAGGCAAAAATTAATCAATCGTCCGTTAGCACGGAATTAATCAAAAAATATCCAATATTCAAAAATTTTACTTTTAATTGAGCAATAAATAAATTACTAATACATTAAGCAATGGATAATACAATTAATCGTACATATACAGGGGGTATACAGTAGTATACCTACTATTTGTAATTTCATTATCATTGACCGGCAGGCCAACCAGAAAATAATTCACTCAATTAAGTTTATTTGTTTATTATTATTATGTAGAAAAGACAAGTATTCCGTACGCCTCAGTAAATTAAAAACCCGTTAAAAATATTAGCTATATTAAGCCAAACGGTATGTACATACGGTGTACAAATAGGATATAGCTTATTATTTTCTTCAATTCGGCTGAAATTGAACAACTGATTACATCAATTTATAAGAGTTTATAAGAACTTAAATTAAGTTTTCCTCAGATATTGAAATTTAATTTGAAATTCGGAAATAGTACTCATAATTTCATATGCCAATAGGTATAGGTATCAATTTGTAGACATACATTTATTAGTTTACTTTCAATCTAATTAAATCCATACTACATTGTACTTCAATGTCTGAATTGTTATTTTCTTTTTTATTGGAACATGTGCGATGTTATTGTATAATTAGGTACATTTATGCCAATTGTTCTACGCTGACATAAGAATGGTATGTTCCCGAATTTATCAACAAGACAATCTTTCGTGAATCAATAATAGATTTGATAGATAAAATATCTTAGTCTTATTATTATTATAATCCGTATCGTGAGAACGTTTTAGAACTTACGTCTACGGCTGACAGTTTAAGGCTGTTTTTCTTAGGCTGGCTTTGTTGTCAGCATTGGCTACCTTTGTGTGAGAGTCACATATGCATAGTTCGACCAGCAGGTCGAACAATTTTTACGCTCCTTACGGCGGTTTTCAGAAATATTACTGAAAAGTTACTGTTGCTTAAGGGCCTGATGACAGGCTTAGCTGGTTATTGATTCGCAGACTTTATGATCAAAGTGAATTTAATTCACAACCCACGAAAAAAAAAAGGCATCACCAATGCGTTGTCGACGGAATAGACAGCTACTGTTGTTAAGGTATCACCGTCGGTATTGAGTACCACCGTTGCAGTGGTGCGGTTAGCAAAAACTTTTAAAAGTTGATACTATAATAATTGTTATAACAACTTCACACTATTTGTGAACTTCAAAGTTCTGGATGGATGAAAGTAGTGCAATTTTCATTGTCATTATTGCTGGTAATTGAATATATTATTATAATGTACTCACGCGCGTCGACGAACGTTGTTTGCAGTAACAAGATGGAATTTTGCAGATGGCGAGAGAATCACCCTTGATTCGTGTAAATTGTAAACGGTGTTAGGTTTAAATGAACCTGTTACGTTTACATTTTATTGTGAATAAATAAATAATATACAGCCCTTGCTCGTATACAGCCCTTGCTCGTTGAATAAAAATCCTTCGCAGTTTCATGCGAAAAAATAAATACTTGTTTCAGTTCACCGTGTGCTGTGCAGCTTGACGTGAGTTCCTTTAGAAATATATACATATATATATAATTATATTTTTATTTTTTGTTTGAGTAATCCCAATCGTTGTCAAGTACTTTGTGTAGTTCAACGAAAACGAAGCGTGCAATATTAATTCCGTATGGAATATACGCTAGTCAGCTGCATAATGCGGTGAAGATTCTTTCTGGAACTCATTTACAATGCAGTGGGAATACCCCATAGGTAGATCCGATTAGCGAGTACTTTTTGTTGCAGTTGTCTGCGTAACACGGTAAGGATTCTTCATGAAATATATGTACAATGCAGAGGAAATACCCCCCAGGTAGATCCGATTAGCGAGTACTTTTTTGAAGTTGTCTACATAACACGGTGAGGATTCTTCATGGAATACATGTACAATGCAGAGGAAATATCCCTCAGGTAGATCCGATTAGCAAGAACTTTTTGTTGCAGTTGTCTCCGTAACACGATGAGGATTCTTCATGGAATTCATGTACAATGTAGAGGAAATGTCCCTCAGGTAGGTCCGATTAGCAAGAACTTTTGGTTTCAGTTGTCTCCGTAACACAGTGAGGATTCTTCATGGAATACATGTACAATGCGGAGGAAATACCCCACAGGTAGATCCGATTAGCTAGTACTTTTTGTTGCAGTTGTCTGCGTAAAACTAATTCAAAAGTAATGCCAGCAGTGAACCCCACAGGAGTCCCCAAAAGACAATCCGATTATGTTTTGTATTTATATACTATTTCGATATAAATTCATTACGGAAAACTAGTACTAGTAGATACTAGCGATGGAAGAACCTTATAGGTGATTATTGTTAGAAGGCACTTTTTATTTTTATTTAGAAGGCCTTCAAAAGAAAACGCGATTATATTTTGTATTTCAAATTCAAATTCAAAATCATTTATTCATGTAGGTATCATTGATACACTTATGCACGTCATCATTATGCACGTCGTATTTGTACACTAATGCAATATCAATTCCTTACAGAATACATGTACTAGCAATTAACAGGTACTTTTTTATTTGGAATCCATCAAAGAATAATCCGAGTATGTTTGTATTACATAATGTTGCATATAAGTTGATAAATTCCTTATGGAATACATTTATCAGCTTTGGAAGAACCCCCCAGGTAATTCCGGTTAGCAGGTATTTATTTGGAAGGCCCCCAAAGGACAATCCAGTTATGAATTTAAATAATATTGTAATATATTTTCCATACGGAAAACACGTGCTAGTAATGGAGAGAATAAAAGAGGAATCCCTGAGGGTATTCATATTAAAATTATATATTCACTGATATTTAACAGATTTCTGCTTAGTAATTACGTGTAATTTCCTTGCGAATTACATTTGCAAGCAATTTTTAACCGACTAAAGTAGGGTTATGATTTTTAGTTACTTGCTGTATTCATCTGTATTTGAATACTGGAATTCACCTACCTGCTCATTATAAGCGTTGATAAATCGCTATCCAATCCAATCCAACGATTCCCTGTACGAATCCAACGATACACACTGTAGATCACTTTTACTTTGGTTAATTTTTCTTTTTAACCTTTTTATTATTTTACACAAGTAATTGATTTCTTCCTAACTTTAATTTAAGCATTTTTGCTTTTAACTTCAATTTTGCGCCCGTGCGAAACAGCGAAGCACTGAAACGTGAATGACGAACCGAAGAGGAGAGCGCCCCAACTAAGTGAGGTTTTACAAATCTACCCTACAAAAATTGATAATTTCATGTTTTATTTTTTATCTACCTCTAAAATTCAGTGCGAAATGGCGGGCGGTACGTGGCTACTACAAGTGTTGCTATGCTAATATCGAGAACGAAACTCGAAGAATAATTGCGGACACATCAAGTTTGATACAAAACAAAAGCGATCGTAAATTCTTTTAAATAAGCGGTTTAACTCTACAATTAATAACCATAGCATTTTCCTCTTAAATGTTGAATACATTACTCATTCCTTCGTTGGACGAGCTGCAGTGCAAATCAAAATACTACAATATCAGTTTCATAAAGCTATAACCCTGTTAGTCTACGCTCTACGGCTGCGAGGATCGAATGCTAATGACCGAGCGTCGTCCGTTCATTTAATTTGCATTGTGCCCCTCTTGAGTGTTGACTGCTGTGTTATACGAGTACTACACAATCTTCACGTTTTATTACCATCACATCTGCCGCAAAGCTTTTTAAGGTTCGTTGTATCAGTTTATGGGCTCCTGTGATCGCATTATGTTTGGAAACAACGTTAATAAAGAAAACATGAAAAACGTGATCTTTGAACTTCCAGTTTATTACTCCACAAATGCTTACTGTTATTTTCATACGGCTTTGATGTTTTATTGTTGTTCGCGCCAATAGTGGCATTATTCTGTAAATGCATTTGCCTGTTCCCGCCTTCCCGCCAAAATTATTATGAGACGTAATAGCACCTCGCTATTCATTCTATATTTTCTTTAAAAGCGCGGCAAACCATTCCTTCGCTATTTAAACTCCCATCTTCCCTCTCTTTCTGGCAAGCGCACTTTTATATAGCGGATTCACTAGCACACCGCCGAGTTTGGAATGAGAAGAACAAGTTGAAAAAAGTCTTCCCGCCGTCCTCGAATGCAACACGCGCCATTGACAAATAATTAATTAATCCGCATATTATATAAAAACCGCAACGCTCAAGCATTCGAGTAGAAGTAAATATCGCCGCATCACCGCTCCCGCTAAATAACTCTTGTAATTACTGTGAAGTGCATAGTGTACCGCAACCAACCATATACGGCATCATTCCTCATAAGAAGTCAAGACGAAAGAAGATTGGAGACATTTGAGCAGCTGCCTAGCCGTCGGCGCAGCTATTACCAGACGAAGTCGAGTCCTGCATCCAGGTTAGTGCGCTTTGCCAATCCTCCAAATAACCCTTGACTTTCTTCCTTCCCCGCAATCTACAGTCCACTTATATCACGCCCGCATGATCCAGCAGCAGTACTTCAAAGTCTGCTTCGCATTCTCACCATTTTTGGTCCTTCGAGCCGGATTCACACCATAAATTTGGTCTTTGAGCCGTATTGATTGGGTCACCAACCGGATTCATATCCTATTATATTATATTTCTATTACTTTTTGCAAATAAATTTATGTGTGTAGTATATTCCGCTCGCATTACATATACACCGCTTACTATACATATTTAATTTCATTTGCAAAACGCACCGCACCGCTTAACTATTGCACTTCATATTAAGTATAACTTTCTTTATCTCTAATTGAAAATTATACTGAAACGCATTACATATTTCGCATTTACTCGTATTAATACGCTATTTTTGTGTTTACGACAAACCCTCGCATAATTTTTACTAACGCGTAACTTATCTTTGTTCACAAAATGACTACTAAAGTGAAATATCACGACGCTAAAACGATTTCAGACGATGAAATTAGTTTAAAAATATTAACCGCTAAACGTAATTCCATATTTTCACGCATGCAATCAATTTATGATTTGTCAATCAGTGCATTAGACGCTGACTCGCAGAGTTCTTTGCTTAGTACCGCGGCTGACCTTGAATACTTACGCGATGAGTTCAAGGACACATTAAATGAATATAATATTACGAATTTAAAATTAAATCCAAACGCGGAAGTAGATTTCCAGCCCATGAATACATTTCATGACTTGTACAGCCGCGTTAAAAGTAAGGTTACAAAATTATCCGCACCGCATTCATCTTTGAATTTAGATAATAATAATTTACCCGCTAAGTTTAAACCCTCGCTCCCGCCTATGGAATTATTAACTTTTAATGGAGACATACGACACTGGTCTATGTTCTACCAACAATTTAAAACGCTGGTCCATGAAAACCACCAGTTAACAGACGCTGAACGGGTTTACTATTTAGTAAGTAAGTTATCAGACAAGGCATTATCTGTCTGCGCAGGCCTAATGCCTACAGCTGAAAACTATTCAGTGATCTGGAACGCACTTATCCACAGATACAATGACGAGCGTGCACTCGCTACTACTTATATAAATCAGCTGTTGGAAATTAAAAATGTTAACGCTAATACGCCCGCTGGTTATCATAATTTTATGGACAAGTTCGACGCTTCTATTAACGCTCTTAAACAACTTAAAATTGATGACATGTCTGATTTTCTCTTTTTAAATATTGCGCTTAGGAAATTAGACACTGAAACCGTAAAAGCGTTTGAAATGTCCTGCCGCAAAGTTAACATACCTAAATATTCCGATTTAATTCAATTTTTATTCGAACAAAATAGGGCTTTGTGCCATACATTTCAATCACCGCATACGTCGTCTAGTAATAATAATAAAACTAATATTAAATTAATTCCCGCTCCTAATAAATGTATTAGTAAAACATTTATTAACACTTATTCTCCGCGTTCATGTATTCTTTGCAAATCAAACGAGCATGAACATTTATATGTCTGTCCGCGTTTCTTAAAACTCGCTACGCACGATAAATATAATTTTATAAAACAAAATAAATGTTGTACTAATTGTTTAAGTAATAAACACGCATTATCAATGTGTAAATCGCAACGCAGATGTACTCATTGCTCCCGCTCGCATCATTCTTTACTTCATATTTTTAATAATAATAATAGAAATAAATTCAATTCATCGCTCACTAAAAATACGCAAAATTCATTAAACCGCTCTCATTCTTTTAACGACGCTCCGCGCAATAATAATAAGGTCGAAGATTCTACGGCACGAAATACATCGTCCCGCCCGCATTTCTTCAGCAACCCTTCACGCGACCACAATAAGGTCGATTTTTCTTCGACAAACACACAAGAGGGACAAAACGCGTCTTCGTCTTGTAATGTGTCGCGCGAATTATTAAATGAACCTCATTGTTTTACAACACTATTAGGAACCGCGAAAATTAAAATAGTAAATAAATATGGCCACGAACATTTTCTTCGATGTTTAGTGGACCCTGGCTCGCAATGTGATTATATAACAAAGGATTGTTGCAAACGCTTATTCTTACCGATTTCTAATAATACTCGCTTCAATGAGGTGCACGGAATCGGTGGAATATCGCAAAGGATTTTAGGTGTAACTTCCTTACAGTTTACTTCCCGCTTTGATGATAACAAAATGTATCAAATTAAACCGCTAGTAGTACCCACATTAACAGGACAATTACCGCAATCACGCATTGATATTTCCAAAATAAATTTTATGAATAAAATCCGCTTAGCCGACGATTCATTTCACCAGCCTGGTGATATTGACGTCTTACTAGGAGTCAACACTTATTTACAAATTTTATTATCAGATAAAATAATTAGTTCGCAATCTCCCAGTGCCATTGAAACTTCACTTGGTTATATTATTTTAGGAGAAGCGGAGACTGAAAGCCGCTCTAGTATACCGCATTCCTTTTTCACATATTATGTTAATGATAATTATTATTTAAATCAATCTGCACTCAAAAATCAAACACTACAACGCTCTTCTATAAAAACGCTCTATTAAATATCCCGACTTCGCACCCGCTTTCTCTATATTATCCGTGATTACATAAATAAAAGTTATTTTAAATCATTAATCGCTCTTATCAAGGTTCAAAATCGCATTTTTATCTCCCGCACTTCCCTGTCACACGTAATGAAGTTTATGCTTCAGTATTAGACATAACTTCTAAATCGGATAATAATATTTTCGTTAAATGACCATACACAGCGGTCAAAATTTACAGTCGGATATTTTTAATAATTTATTGAACTTAAGAGTTTACCGCATCGCTTTTTTTGCCGATGTTAGGCAAATGTACTTATGCATAAAAGTACAGCAATCGCACCGCGCGTTTCAACGCATTTTTTATCGTTTTCCTCACGAGAAAGATTTACAAATATACGAATTTAATCGTGTAACTTTTGGTTTACGCTCCTCGCCTTTTCTTGCGCTCCGTACCTTACGTCAGCTGGCGTCTGACGAAAAGGAGTCCTATCCTCTGGCCGCATCGGTGGTCGAGAGAGATATTTATATGGACGACATCGCATCCTCCGCACCCTGTGTTGACATCGCTGTCGACGTGGCCACTCAGCTAATTCAAATATTCCATCGTGGTGGATTTGAGGTAGTTAAGTGGACCAGTAATAGTTCAGAACTATTACAAAATATTCTCGCAACGCATCGTCAACTAGAAACCGTTTCTTTTGGTGACGATAATATTTTTAAAATATTAGGGCTTCGTTGGCATCAAGCTAACGATAGTTTTTGTTTTCTCGTTTCCCCGCCGCCGCTCGCATGCACTAAACGTGCAATCTTATCCGCAACCGCTCGCTTGTACGATGTTTTAGGACTCGTTGGTCTAGTTATTCTCTTCGCTAAACTTTTAATTAAAGCCTTATGGATTCTCAAACTTGATTGGGACCAGGCTCCGCCCGCAGATGTTGTCAAAACGTGGCAACAGTATATTTCAGAACTACCTCTGATATCGCACTTACAATTCTCACGTCACATGGGAGTTGATAAAAACTCGCAAATTTCGCTACTCGCGTTCGCTGATGCCAGTGAAAAGGCATATGGCTGCGTGATTTTCTCGCATGTAGTTAACGGTAACGACCCACCAGTGGTCACGCTGCTCTGTTCCAAGTCCAGGGTGTCTCCCTTAAAAACGGTTACATTAGCTAGACTCGAGTTATGTGCATTAGTGTTACTCGCTAAATTAGTAAGTAGGTACCGTTTATGATACGCTATCCGCGAGACATCCGATAGATAAAATTTACGCATTCTCGGATTCTGAAGTCGCACTCTGTTGGGCGTGCTCTTCACCGCACCGAGTTAACACCTTCGTTGCTAACCGTATTTCGCAGATACAGTCTTTTTTATCATGTGATCAGTTTTATCATATCGCAGGATCAGAAAACCCCGCTGACCATATCTCCCGCGAACTATTATCGTCACAAATAATAAATTGTGATCTTTGGCTCAATGGTCCCGCGTAGATTACACTACCTAGTAGTGAGTGGCCAATAAAACAGTTCACTTCGCATTATACAAAACCAGAAAAATTTCTCATACCGCTAGCAATACTCAAGAACATCCTTTTATCACGCTTAGTTTGAAATATAAATTACCACGCAATAAAATGATAACCGCTTCTGACTTGGAACACGCTGAATATACCATAATTAAAATCTTACAAAGTACTGATAACCGCATTACTTGGAAACTCAAGCCCGCTCTATGTGTTAAGTAGCGATCCATTGGAGCCTACTGCACTTACACCCGCACATTTCCTTTCATTAAAACCGCTTGAATCCGCCGCGGATCTAAGTAAAGAACGCACTCATCTCTTATCACGCTTTTCTTTACTTGATTCTCTAATTCAATCGTTTTGGAAACGTTTTAGGTCTGAATACCTACATACCTCAAACGAGGAAAAAAATGGAATAAAAATTCCACGCCCATATCTGTGGGAACAATAATTGTTCTCATAGATATGGATAACGTTCCGCCGCTACAGTGGCCGCTAGGTGTTGTCACTGAACTGTTTCCCGGTAGAGACGGTGTGGTGCGCGTTGCAAGAGTTCTACTCTGCAACGCCCAGTCATTAGACTGTGCCCTCTACCCACACAATAACTCGCACATTATATATTTTTTAAATATTATATATATTATATAGTTTTAAGTTTATAATATAACGCCATTTTTCGCAAAGTATTTATATCGCACCGCTTTTCCGCAATCGCATCTTTCTCATTTCATTATATTCACTCCGCTATATATATTTATGTTTATATACATCTTTATTTGCCGGTTGAGGAGACCTCAAGGCCGGGGGGATGTTCGCGCCAATAGTGGCATTATTCTGTAAATGCATTTGCCTGTTCCCGCCTTCCCGCCAAAATTATTATGAGACGTAATAGCACCTCGCTATTCATTCTATATTTTCTTTAAAAGCGCGGCAAACCATTCCTTCGCTATTTAAACTCCCATCTTCCCTCTCTTTCTGGCAAGCGCACTTTTATATAGCGGATTCACTAGCACACCGCCGAGTTTGGAATGAGAAGAACAAGTTGAAAAAAGTCTTCCCGCCGTCCTCGAATGCAACACGCGCCATTGACAAATAATTAATTAATCCGCATATTATATAAAAACCGCAACGCTCAAGCATTCGAGTAGAAGTAAATATCGCCGCATCACCGCTCCCGCTAAATAACTCTTGTAATTACTGTGAAGTGCATAGTGTACCGCAACCAACCATATACGGCATCATTCCTCATAAGAAGTCAAGACGAAAGAAGATTGGAGACATTTGAGCAGCTGCCTAGCCGTCGGCGCAGCTATTACCAGACGAAGTCGAGTCCTGCATCCAGGTTAGTGCGCTTTGCCAATCCTCCAAATAACCCTTGACTTTCTTCCTTCCCCGCAATCTACAGTCCACTTATATCACGCCCGCATGATCCAGCAGCAGTACTTCAAAGTCTGCTTCGCATTCTCACCAATTGTGTTTTTTTATTCCATTTATTATTTTGGCTTTTATTCCTTTTTCATCAATCATTTTTCTCTCTGTAGGAAATTTAAGCTTATATACGCAAACGTTTCAATGAGGTTTACGTAATATAAATACGTTTGAAGTATTGAAGTTTATGAAATCAACGGTACAATTATTAACCTAACAAAGAAAAGTAACATAAAATGCTAAAATACAACGATTATCCTCCAACTTATCCTGGTTGTTTTCTAAAAAAGGTCAATCAAATAGTCTAACGTGTTGGCCAAATTTGAGTCACAAGATTTCACATTTTATTACGTACCCCATTCTTCATAGCACCTCAGTTCCAGAACACTCCTCTTAACGTCTCCAAAAGCATTGGGATCCTTGGTGTTGACATTTCGAATGAAGTGCAGTTTTGGGACCACTTGGTTAGTAAGGCCAAACTAGCTGCAAGGAAATTGGAGTGCTCAATAGAGCTAAGCAGTACTTCACGCCTAAGCACAGGTTGATGCTCTATAAGGTGCAAATTCGACCACACACGGAGTACTGCTCCCACCTTCCCCAGCTGGCCAAGTGGACATGTTTGACCGAATCCATAGAGGAGCCGTTCATCTTGTCAACGATCCCAAGCTTAGAGATAGATTAGAATAGCTTGAGTTGAAGAGAGACATTGAGCTCCCTATGCGTATTCTAGGTACTGTATGTACACCGGGGAATGTTCTGAAGAACTGTTCGATTAGTACCTGTAGTTGATTTCCGTCCCCGCGCATCACGTGCCAGGTTCCATTAACACCACCTGTATACCTGTCGTTGTCCACAGTTTAGTTTTCACGTAATTTCCTACCACGGACGTGTAAACTGTGGAACGAACTTCTTGAATTGGTGTTCCTGCTAAGCTATGACATGAGGTCCTTCAAGAAACGGGTCTATTGTTTTCTTTGCATTGGTGACGCTCCTAGTGTTACTAATGTCCATGGGCGGCGGTGATCACTTACCATCAGGTGACCCGTCTGCTCGTTTGCCTGCTTAAGGCATAAAAAAACGTAACTATGTAATTATATTACCAGAGCGACATTGACGATATTCATCGGGACTATTTAAATAAAGACGGAAGCAAAAGGCACCTGGCTCTCGCGCCACCCACCGAGCGCCGGAACACAATAAGCTCCTCGATCGCTATCGAACTCAACAATGTTCTCGGAACAACATCTGTTCGTATTATTGGATATCGTCTCGACACTAGCAGCTCCAACACCCGCATATTAACACTGAACTATTGCTATCAGGCCAATCGAGACTATCTCTACTTTTCTTTTTAAAGAACAGTTTTTTGAACAATTTTTGAAGAGCGCTTATTCTGTTACAATATTTTTCTTTGTCAAAGTAAGAGACCATCATTTGACCACGTAAACCAGGGAAGAATGACGTGTGTTGTCCTGCGATTCCAAACCGTTGCCATTGTGACGTGTAGATTTAGTCAAACATACTGTTACGTCCTACCCGTGGGTGGGTTCGTAAAGGATACCACTGACTGATATATATGAGTGCTTTATTAAACTAAGAAGGTTGTACAAAACTACTACGAACTAACACTAACACTAAAAACCGCGTAAGAGTCACTCACTCGCTCACGAACGCGTAACACCACTCTTACTTTCGCCCTGGATGCGTATCGTCCCGACCTGGAGTCTTCACCTGACTCCCTTACTATCGCTCGTATCGTCCCGACCTGGAGTCTTCACCCTGACTCCCTTCTTATCGCTCGTATCGCTGTTATCGCTTCGCGATTCCGAACCGGAATCCCGAACTGGAATGCATCACGGCGACTAATTCGCGTCCTTTTATACTTGGCCGAACTCAGTTCGCGGGTTTTCGAGAATGTTCTGCACTAATCCAGACAAACAACAAAACAAACTCGTAAACACAGCATTCAAGGACAGACATAAAAGGACCGAAGGTCATTCGCCCGCGATGACAATAGGCACAAAGGAATGCCGCGTATGTTCGCACGTTTCGGGGTTCAGTTTTCCCGCACGAGGTTCCGTGGTCCGTAACAATACAATGTATAAATTGATATTTAGTGACGAGCCGTATCGTAGGAGAATATGTGAAATCCATGATAATGTAACTGTGAAATCTTAAATAGATATCTCCTACATTGTTCAGTTTATAACATATTCGCGCGACACTAATCAACCGTAAGCTACACCAGACGGAGCGGCGCGCCGGCGGCGTGGGCGGAACTTTTCATCGGATTATATCGCTCTGCTCTGAGCCTTCGACAAAAACTAAAGATTAAATCTTGATCAAACTGAATTTCGAGCACGTTCCAATCTGCAATGTTTATCGAACCGTGAAGCGCTTTTATCGCTTAGACTAGTTTAAAGGGAATATTTTCATGACGGATTTCGCCGTGAGCTCGCAGCGGCGTGGGGCAGCGGCGTGGGGCGGCGTGGGGCGGCGGCGCGGCGGCGTCGCTCTTAGCATAATGGAACGCTGTCACAAAACGGAATGCGACTAATTGCACTGGAGGCTGTCACAGCCGCTTACATTCTGCTTCTTTTCGTTATCATTCCATCTGCCTGGAAGTTTTAAACTTTATCACCGTCGCATACAAGCTAAAATTAGACTGAACGCTTTTCTTTTATTTGCTCAGCGATAGCGTCATCCGGCGACGATTTTAACGGAATTGAACTGCATTTCGTATGAATACTCCAGAGTGAACATATTTTAGTAGGTGATGTGTTAATTATAAAAATATTTTTCATAACAACATACAGTAAAGATCTGTATTCATGTAGCCACATCAATTTTATCACAACATGCATTGCTTCAAGAAAAAGAAGAAAATTAGATTTAAAAACCATGGTAACGCTAAACCTTTCTTAACAGAAAGCGATCTGGTGTTTTCTACAGCCAGTTTGGTGTTACAATAAAGTAATCATAATATATTGAATGTGATCATGGTAAAGGTAACATCAAACTGTTACAATTCCCATCGAGCTCGCCGCCGCGGCGCCGCCGTCCGGAAGGACGTAAACCAACAAGTTATTAAATTAACGTTATCAGGAAAACAATAACCACAGCCAAGGTAAAGATAAAAGCCCTCCTTCGCTATATCCTTGGATTACTTTATATATTTTCTTCCTAGTGATTCTTGACAGTTGATAAAACAATCTAATTTCAGCTACTTCCGAGGAATAATGGCCTGCCCCATTAAGATCTAGACACGCGGAGCGTGTCAAGTCAATTTCTTAGCTAACAGAATTGACGAGCAGCACCGTGTGTAATATTACACGAACCATTTGGAGCCACTTTTGACCACCTCATAACTCAAAAACTATTCAACATAAACCTGTCAAATTTGGCTCATTTATTAAAATTTGCAAAATACATACGTCTTCCAAATTTCATAAACACATCTCAAACGGTTATTTAGATATTAACGTCCAAAAATCGAGAAATTTAACACTGACTGACTTATAGATCAAAACTATATCCAACTTCCAGGTGACCTAGAAAGTTAAAATTTGACATGCAGATAGGTAGTCGGGTGAATACAAAGGAATAAATCTGAAAGTAGTAATTTTTTATCATTTTATTATAAATTTTCAAAAAATTGATTCTATTAGAAAAACTTACTTAAAATGCCTGAAATTTAAGAGTAGCAATCAAAATTGATGACATCTGGTCATTATGTGGATTCCAAGGTGAATATATAACGAAACATATCAGTTTTAGTACTTTCTGAAGCTTTCAACGGGAGGAAGATGTTCTGTGTCCCAAGTGCCTGTGAGAAGTGCACAGCACATATACATTTACGTGAAGATTAGTGGTTCGTCAGGAGACGTTATTTCCAGTGTATTACGTCGTTTTATTTTTAATGTGTGAAAAATTATTTTTCTCTAATCTTGTATGGCGTGGCGTGTACACCACAAAATTTTGTATTATTTCCGTAACTATACCAGTTTAAAGTAATTCGAAGTATTGTTTCAAAATTTATTGTTGCACGTTATGTCATCGAACACAAACTACTTATCTGTACTAATAGTATAAAGAGGAAAGATTTTATTGTTTGTTTGCATTGAATGGGCTCCGAAACTACTGAACCGATTTGAAAAATTCTGTCACTGTTGGGAAGCTACACTATTCCCGGGTGACATAGGCTATATTCTATTTTCAATAAATTAGGGATCCTTAATAAAACTCCAATAACGTAACCCAAGGTGTAAAAAAATAAGAAAACCAAAGCAAAGCGAGGGCGGTCACTCGTAACTAATAAGAGTATAGTCGACTTTCGTATTTATTACGATATTATAATTGGGATTTAGTATTAATTATTATTTCAATATTTAGCGGACATCAATAGTGGAAGATCATTACTTATAAATAATGAAATAATAGGTACCGTATTTCGGACCACGGTGCACTAACTACAGATTTAGTTGAAGAGCACTATGACAGTTCATGTATTAGGTAACAAAATTAATCAGTAACGTTATGAATAAGTAGTTACTAATAATTTCTATACAAAATGTAATGATATCCCATCAAAAACATAAATGTAAAGTGAGAGTCAATTTCAGAAAAAAAAGAATTGAGATCTAAATGGGTGCCAATTTCTGTGTAGAAAAGCCTAAAATTTTAGTCACAAGAACATGTAATTCAAGCTTTACATTTGACTTGGCTAGTTTTCATTAGTTAGCAACCAACAAACCAAATTAGAGAAGAGTGTCATAAGTCATCAACCTAACAGATTTGACGAAGCTAATTACATAGATATAATATAGCCTAGGTAGGTACGTGAAAACTAACCAAGTCAAATGTGGAGCTTGAATTACATGTTCTTGTGACTAAAATTTTAGGCTTTTCTACACAGAAATTGGCACCCATTTAGATCTCAATTCTTTTTTTTTCTGAAATTGACTCTCACTTTACATTTATGTTTTTGATGGGATATCCATTATTACATCCATATCCATTATTATATTGTAAGCGGTTTCTAAGAAGATAATGCCGTCGTGATTATTATTTTCCTTTTTTTAAGGATAATTTAAATTAGTTCCTAAAAATATATTGTATTGTCTAGTCTATATTGCCTGTCAATAAGAGCAAGTTGTACTCCGGTATTGAGTATTAACAGCAATATTAAAGTTAGAAACGCAACTTTAATCCAATCCCTTTCCGTCAATCTCCAGGGGATTTAATTACAGGAGATGAGTCGCGGACTGGTTCAATATTGTGTTTGACAGCCACCGAGCCGCCGCGCCGATGAGAAATTTAATTTTGAACATCCAATTGGATTTCCATTGCGCTGCCACCGTACACGAACCTCGCAAGAGCTGTCGCGATGTCGTCTCGGGCGGGAAATATCCGATTATCTCATCATTTTATTACCTCCGTATGACTGCACAAGTGTAAAGCATAACTTTCTAAGAACGTTTCAAAAATTATTGGCGGGTCTAAATATCGCAGTGTCTGTATCGCGGTCTGAGTCACGTGTGACAGCGATGCGACAACGACACGACGCACAAATGACGCCCCTATTGCTATTCAATAGTGGCGTCATTTGTGCGTCGTGTGCAGTGACAAAGCTGCGTCGAAATATCGCACCGCGCGTCGCGTTGATACAACCACAAAAACACGAATACCGTTTCAAAGAGTAACTGACAGTGTCGCTGCGTCGTCGATGCGGCATGCGGCTGCGACGTCGCAAGTACATGCGTCTATCGCATGCGATGTCATAATAATTAAGTAATTTTGCCCTCGAAAGGGGTTCGGGTGCAACAAGCCAATTAAAATTGTTCTCGTGAGCTCACAAATCATTGCTAACGATAGCAATTGGCTGGTTGTTAAGCATTAAATATTCCACGTGATGCGCCCATTACCGTCTTGTCGGATTCGATGCGATATTTTATCGTTTTAATGAGGGTGTTAACAAGCAAGTGTATGCCGCTTGTGTCAACATTAAACGCATATATTTACCTGAATCGGATCCAATATTGAACGCGATGGGCTCATGTTGTTTGTTTGGTGTGCAAACGTCAATATTCCCGGAATTAACGGGAAATCTGACACAGAGTTTGTTACTGATAGTAGTGAGATTTCCCTCACACACACACATACTTTAGCATATACTATACAATATACTATACAGTATGTACTGCATCATACTGAAGCACGTCGCTCTGACATTGGAGAGGTAGAGGGGTACTGACAACCCGAGAGCAGCAAGTTCTTGGGCAACCAAAAGCTATTCTTATATCAGAATCATCACTTACACGCCCTCACACGCCAGCTTAATGTAATGGTCCAAGAGCCCGTGAGTGCCAGACCTTCGGCATTTTATAAAAGCTGAAAATTTTTCTATGTGTGTCCCTAGTACAGGTAAGAATGATCCCCACCTATGAAGCTGAGGCAGCGGTGGCTTTGGCAGGTAACAGGTAACAAAGGTGTATAAAATTCCATTTCAAATTTATCATAAAATAAAACTGAATTTTTTTATATTTGATTCATAATAATATCAAAACTCGCGTTGCTCATTGCCAGACAGTTAGTGTGGTTGCAACCCTCTGCCGGACACCCTTAAACTATTATAATTTATAATTATACTTACGTTATATTATAAAACCTAAATTTTATATATAATTTTTTGGGGGCCTATTAATCTATGTTTACATAATAGCCGGACAGTTTCGACGGTTCTATCATCTTGCCAGACGCATTCAAAGTGAGCAGTAGTTCGGAGAGCAAGGAGCACAATATAGGAATCTAACAGTATTCGCTCTTCATACAAACGGTCGAAACGCGCGTCATACCTACGCACATCGGAATAAGTATAGTAAAGGGCAGAAACTGTGGCGAACGAGCGCGGGTTGAGCCACGGCCGGGGCCGGGCGCCCCACGGTACAAATAACAAATTATTTTAGTTTAGTTCCGTGGTGGCCGTGTGCGGCGTGTGACTTATAAAAGTATTTAATATGGCAAACAGGAATACAAAATATTGTGCTGTTTTTGGGTGTTATAATACGACATTAAGTCACCCAGGAATATCATTGTTTAAATTAGGTACCTGGAGACTCCCAAAGCATGGGCGTAGCCAGGGGGGGGGGGGGTTCGGGGGTTCAACCCCCCCCCCCCCCCCCCCCCCGAAAAGTTAAGGACTGACATTTTCATACATGTCCGGGCAGCTAGTTACTATATATAAATTACGTGTCACGTTGTTTGTCCGCGATGGACTCCTAAACTGCTGAACCGATTTTAATCAAATTTGCACACCGTGTGCAGTTTGAGCCAATTTGAAAGATAGGATAGCTTACATCTCAAAATAAGAAAAAAAACTTTTGACAGAACGAAGTCTGTCCAGGCAGCTAGCACTGGGTAAAATAATGTCTCTGTATTTTAGGTTATGTATTTTTCGTAATTTAAGAATAGTCTGGATTTTTTTTAAAGTTTTCTCAGAAAATATTATTATATATGTTCATCACTTTTCTTACAAACAAACCAAACTATTTTTTCGTCACTCATGATAGCACTTTATTACAACTGATCACTTTTATTTTATAAACTGCACAGAAAAATAATGCATTTATTATGAGCATAGCCGTTCACCAGATAGTTACAATAAACAACAGCTGATGCGCAATGAAGGGCCGCAATAGACCAAGCGCTCTGTCTCACTCGCACTAGTTACTGTATACGCTCCTTGCTCTCCGAACAGTCCGAACTACTGCTCACTTTGAATGCGTCTGGCAAGATGATAGAACCGTCGAAACTGTCCGGCTATTATGTAAACATAGATTCATAGGCCCCCAAAAAATTATATATAAAATTTAGGTTTTATAATATAACGTAAGTATAATTATAAATTATAATAGTTTAAGGGTGTCCGGCAGAGGGTTGCAACCACACTAACTGTCTGGCAATGAGCAACGCGAGTTTTGATATTATTATGAATCAAATATAAAAAAATTCAGTTTTATTTTATGATAAATTTGAAATGGAATTTTATACACCTTTGTTATCTGTTACCTGCCAAAGCCACCGCTGCCTCAGCTTCATGGGTGGGGATCATTCTTACCTGTACTAGGGACACACATAGAAAAATTTTCAGCTTTTATAAAATGCCGAAGGTCTGGCACTCACGGGCTCTTGCTCTATAACTGAAAACTATGGATCGCTTCCCGTCTACTCGATCCACAGTACTACGAGCGATTAAGGCATACAAATGTGAGAATAAAAGCTGAACTTTTTTCAAAAATTGGGTCGATGCCAACATTTAAAGTCCACTTAACTTGTACAAACGCAAGAGATTAAGTATCTACTAAATTGATATTTTATTGTGCGCAGTACATGCCGCGGCCGGGTGGCTCATGTACCGAACGTGGCAACAGTTTTTAACATTGCACATATGCTCCATATGGCATCCCGGGAAAAAATACCACCGTAGCGCGAAAGCAACGCATGGCTGGAATTTAATATATTTTTTCGCATATAAAAGTAGCAAAGGGATGTAAACACGCCACCTCTGCTATCCATTTACCGCTTTTGTTGGAAATTTCTTTTCATGTGAAGTGGGATGCTGAGCGCAGGATGGACGGTTATGATCCGGTTCTCGGGGAAAAGTGTTGTAAATGTAGATCCATGGTAACTCTATATTAATACGAAGAGAAAACTTTGTACCCATTTTGAAGTAAGAGACACGCTCGTAGGAGTAGGAGATTTGCTTCGATCACTTTATTAGTGATCGAAGGAGATTTGGTACAGTTAGATATTACAAGGAGAATAAGAATAAAAAGCTAGGTATACATGTCTGTGATAAAAAGCCAAATTTTACTTGTTACAAATACATTTACACAACAAATAAAAGCATTATTCATGTAGTGAGGTAAAACCTTGTAACATAGTAAATTAAAGTCGGATTTAGACTGCAGAGCGGGAGTCGCTAGTGACAAGGTTAAATAATAATTTACAGATCAGGTACCGTTACAGTTGTTTTAGTAACGATACAGACTGAAGGACCACAAACCGTGGTGGGCTTGTGGCTTGTGGCTAGTCTACCAGATAGTCTGTTATGATGCGGGCATTGAGAAGGATCCACACCTCCGTGTATAGGTTAGGAAAAAACATTTTTCACATCGATAGAAAATTTGATATATTTAAATTTCAATTTGAAGGTATTTTAACTACCCATCACAGGTATGAACCTGTTAACGATTAGACCTAACAATGTAGTAGATACCAATTTTCTTATTAACGCAGGTATTAAATCAAAAATGTAGATACATTTATCTTACATAAATTTAATTTTGAATAGATATACAATATGGTTACAGCACAAAATGAAAAGATGACATGAATGACAATAATTCGCACTGAATATTTTATTAGAATTCATAATGTTGTCCTGCCCACATAAAATATTAATTTCGGGGTCAGCTAATGGTGTGCCTTTTCTCACATCCCCTTGTCGGTTATAGCCGGCTCATTAATGTTCCGATGATAAAGAGCGCGGCGTAGTGTGCGGAGTGTGCGGAGTGTGCGGAGTGCGGGAGTGCGGGAGTGCGGGAGTGCGGGAGTGCGGGAGTCCCAGTGAAGTCCTACGCAAACACTCGCTCCCCACAATGGGCCATTTCTCACATACCGGATTAATAAAGACGACGAGATGACGCATTATGCTCAACTAATAACCCTTCCGGCGGTGAGTGGACGAGAACCTTCGAGAACGTTAAATAATGAATTTCTCTTGTTTAAACTTGAAACACTTGACTGAAGTTACGATTTAACTTGTATTGTTGAAGGTGGGCTTTCATTAAATGGCAATTAAGATGTTTCATTTATTTTTATTAATTTGCAACGTAGCTTTTAAGTTTTAAAAAACTACAATATCAGTTGTCGCTAATTCCTTCTGAATGCCTTTAAAAATACGGAACAAACAAAACACCGGTAAAATTATGACGTACACTTTTTAAACTGAGCTTTCTGAATATGCTGGTTCCAAAATTAAACTACTCCCAGACAACACATTAGCCACCGCTGCAGCGCTGCCCTCACAACCAATACGCCTTACAAGTCGTTCAAAGTTAATCAAACTTGGAACTAGGTAACAGGATTTGAGAGCCGCTCTCTGAATGATTGAAATTTAGTTTAGTGCTTATCGGGCGCATTTGGAGCGTAGTTTAGTTGGTGTAGTAGTTCTCGCGCCGGCCGCCGCCGCGCCGGCCCAGTGAGACTCCCCGTTTAGTTGTGTATAGTAGTTCACCGACACTACAGTTTCAACAAATCGTTTCATCTATTAAACTGGCTCGACGCTTTCACCCTTGCATACCTCATAGAAAATGCACATATATATGTATGTGCGTATGTGTCCACATAAACAGATAGAAGGAGATATTCGATTCGACCGAACTACCTCAAAATTTTAAAGTATTTTAGTACCTGCCGCAAATTTATAATTGAACTTTAGGTCCTTTGAGCGAGTAACTGAAACTACTTATAAAAATCATAACCCTATTGTAGATAAAATGTTTGACAATGGCATCGCATCGAGCCCCATCGGGCGGAGTGCTCTCAAGGATATTGTGGGAGCCCGCGCCCCGCGCCCCGCGCCCCGCGGGTGCTCGCGACCTTGACGGAGGCCGGAGCACTCCTGTTTTGGTTTGACCTACTTATGGGCTGCGAAACAGAGAAAAAACTCCAGTGGTTGGCTGGTTGCTTACGAATAACTCACGATAACGGATCCAAGCGAAATTACATTTTCAAAATTTATGTTAGTAGATAAACGTCGGCTCTGCTCAGTGCTTGGCTCCGAGACTAAAAGGTTTCCTTATTTTCCTGCCGACTGTACATGAACATTTTTGCGTTTATTGTAATGTTTCAAGCAAACTTTTATTATTATGTTTATGAATAGGTATAATTTCAATCACCACCAATAGAAATGCATATTTTGCTAACGATTTCGAGGATAGCCAAAATGTTAGCTTCAGTGGTCTCTGTAATTTACTAATAAGAATAGCGTTCAGTAACGCAGCCAACCAAGCGAAAGTTTCTCAAAAAACGTTTAACTATAAGATTTCTGATCATATTTTAACGTACCAATACACAAGTCAATTGCACCTTCCAATCGGTTGCAAAAAGGATCATCACCAATCCTAATGTTGATCATCAAATCTTTGACCACCTGCATACTCCTCCACTTCTCCCAGATGCTGACGTCATGATCAATTTTAATTTTAAAACCTGAATATTCATCATTTCTTATTCACCGTAAGAGGCGCCGGGAAGTGTCCTCGAGGTACTCTTTTGTGTAAGTGAGCAGCGGACAGGGCATTCATTTCAAATTGGAACCATCGCTCTCGAGATATACCTACTCGTAGCTCCATAGCTCTGCTATGGGAAATTAATTGGGTGGCGATAATTGCGGCCGCTTTTGTAAATAGCCCTATTGTTTTAATCCAACCGCTAAACGCTCAATTAGGCCGGCTTCGGGGGTCGACGACCTGGCCGCTTGGAAATTAGACCTATTGGCTTTCATGTTGATTATTGGCCGCTAAACATTGAAATGCCGGTCGGCTACAGGGCGCGGCGCGGCGCGGCGCGGCGCGGCGTGAGCGGTGTGAGCGGCGAGCTAGCCACTAATTTTATTACTGAAACGGGTTGTTGCAAGCATCCCTCATACTCATCACACAAGTTAGAGTCACGTATCCCCTCTGCTGGTTAAACGGTTGGAGTTGGACAGGTGAAAAAATTCTCAAAAATAGGTTATATGATAAATTTACAAGGAAAACTATCACGGCTATGTAATGTATAAGTAGCTGAGCCAGGTCCCATTGCCATATGCTATTTAATTAAATTTTTTTTTTCGTTATAATGATGTCAATGTACTTTTTATGGCAATAAATAGATTTTATTATTATTATTATAAGTAGTTAATGAGTAATAGTCGATAAATTTACTTTTTCGGAACCCTAATATTGCGCGTGGCCTGATACGCACTTGCCCGATTCTTAGTAAGTTCAATACAACCGCGCTTTTGACCACTTGTTTTGAAACCGAGTCACTTTTCAATTACACCATTCCACATTATCACTTTGGCGACATCAATCACAATAGAGTCTGAAATTTTATTACCTGCTGCAGTGGGATCCTCTCAGCTAAAGATATTAGCTAGACAAACATGGCTTACGCTTCACCACAATTCACACACACGATTATGCAATTAAGATATACACAACATAATATAATTGAAGGATGAGGTCTGGGCTCGGGGCTTGGAGCTCTCGTGACATAACACGGCAGCGGAGGGATGGAATGCAAATCAACTCTCCGAACACTCTCGACCGTTCCGGATGGCCACACTCGAACCGACGACGAAGACGCTAGGGTTGTCACCACACCTCGAGTACAGATGCTCCAATCTACTATTTGCCTATCTAAAGCTCATCACATCTTATCATCGCTTTTGAGTAACACCAAACAATCAACAAAGCGCTGCCGTCCGAGTAGCAATTTAAGTCCCGTTCCTCTTGTAATCTATACAGCACTCACACACGTGTAACTATTTCATTAACTTTAAAGGAGCGTAGTAGCTTGGCAGAAAACCCAGCCACAATGCAAGGTACCGAGGGGATTAAACTGGGTGGTACAAAACTCAGCGACTATGAGCTATGACCTGACGGGATGGATGTAAGCTGGTCCATTGTTCAGTAACGCACCCAGGGTAAGATTGGTTTGAATTTGAAGGAATTTAATATTTATTGATAATTAGGATGATAAGTGAATAGTACTGTATCAGAATCAGTCAGTAGGTATACTAAAAGTAGTAAAGTTATAATTATGATTGATTGAAGTTATTTTATGCCTGTTAGATTTAATTTTTTATAAATTTTTCAAAACGATGGCAACCCTATCCATTTTAGTTCCAGCTTTGCATTCCCATTAGATTCCTCCCGCGATGTATCCGTATCCGTATCCGTTACACAACATGCATGTAACATGTCCTACTTGTAATCCTGTTGATAGTGTCAAATCAAGGGAATCATCTCGTCTATAACAATATTATACATACAGTAGATGCGTAATGCAATCTGAAGCCAATACTAGCGTGTACGGTAAACTATATGGACATAATCAGAGACAGGCTAGTGACGTGACGGAATTACTTGTGTACAGAAAGCAAAGTGTACAGCCATAGTGCGGGAGGCGCGGGGAGCGGATAGCGGATAGCGGATAGCGAGTATGTGTTTAATAACTCGCACCTAATTCCAATACAAAGTTACTCTATGCCTAATTCTTTTGACAAACAATGTTATGAGAGCAGGTGCGTGGCATCAAGCCAACCAGACTGCGTTTCCCACTCTTCAGACTTCAGAATGTTTAGGTAGTGCGTTATGCTGAGACACGCCTGTTCTGCTCTCGCTACCCGCCCGCTCACACTTGCGTTTGTACACTGAGCGGAAAAATATTCGCTGTTTTCCTTTTAATGCGAAGAACCAATACTACCGAGAACTTAATACTTCAACAAAAAGTACCTCAGTGATAATTGAATTTTGTGCAATTAACTGGAGCCGTGTGTTATTAGGTTAGCGTGATTACAGCTCCGATTGAATTATATCCGTCGCGAGACAAAACAACGACCGTCACGCCGCTCGCGCCGCGGGCCGCGCCGCGCCGCGCCGCGCCGTCAGCCGGGAAACTTATTATCGTAGAGCCTTAACTTAACACAGTTACGATACTTCCGTGACCGTCATTGCTTATTCAGCTGTTAAATACGCAACATGACGTCTTTTTGTTTCAGTTCGAAGCGCAATATGTTACACACAGGCGGCTCACTGGGCAGCCGAGCATGCATCTTTAGTTAATTTTAAGATCATAGCGGCAAGTGACGAGCTCCGTAAAGGTGGCCACTCACGGTAGCGCCATTTGGCGTGTCTCCAAATGACATATGTCAAAATGGATGGATGCCAAACATGATTCACATTCACGATCATTCCAATTCTCTTTCATTTGCGCGTTTGACCTGATCGAAAGACGTTGACATGACGTTGCGTTCGGAAGCCATTTTGTTACCCAAAATTATCAATGACTTTTGGAACTGTCTCCTTCGACGTCTAGGCGCGAAATGAACAAAAAATGGATGTGGGTTTACGCATTCACGATCCGTCGGCGCAATGTTGCGGCGTGACGCCATGGCGCGATTGGAAATCCAGAGTTTTATATCACGCCATCAGCTTTTCACATTCATGATCAAATTTTGGCTCTATATCACGCCATTTGACGCGATGGACTGACCGTGAGTGACCACCATTATGGTGAGTAAATGGCCAACATAGCCATTCATGTTCCCATACGAGAGGCGTTATATGTAAATGCGTTTTCAATAGGACCCGGCAAGTATTCCGGGTATAAAAAAAAAGAAACGTGAGAAAAAAAATATTTTGTCCCGTCTCAACTGCTAGTCGTTCGGAAGAGTTGCCGAGGTAGAGCGTAATGATTTGTGGCTAAAATAAAAGTAGCCGGCGCGGGCCACTGACTGGGTGCCCTGGGTAGTGCTGGCGGCGACCTACCACCACCACCGGCTGCGAGGACGGTGGTGGTGGTGCGGTGGTGTCGGCTCGTTCATAATTATGTTACACATGTTATAAACCAACAGTAAGAACCCTACAGTAGCTGCGCCTTCCGGTGTGAAGCACGTGAGTAAATTATTTTTATGGGTAAATGAGATTTCATTTGAGAGTGACCTCTCATCCTGAGAGTATAATTAAGATTGCTATGAAGTGTTTTGGTATGTTGGTATGATTTTCTTATTTTATGTAGCTACATGAATTCAAATAACTTTACTTTAGCAATCTAGGGTTAATGATAAGATCCAAGTCCATTCGCTTCGCTTTCGTCCGATTCGCTTCAGGTGTGTTCAATAAGAATAGGTATCACTTGAACCAATTCATAATTAAATTATTACACCGAATAAAACCGAGAATATATTTGACAGCAGTGTCCAGAGTCCACCAGTTGGACAGTAAGCTCGGTCAGTCGATCATCACATTTTCATAACTACCTAGAATAATGATCAATACTGTCCATCCATCTTAATAATGTACGACTATTACATGTCAATCAGTGCATTCGAACTGTATGCAGGCAGTCGATGAACTAATCCATTTTCATTATAGGTTTCCAATGTTTCCATTTAATTTCAGTCCGCTAAAACCGGTCGGTTCGCTAATTCTCTCTGTGACTCACATAGATACACTCGTATTCCAATAACTGGTATTAATTACAAGTGTGTAGCGGACGCGTCGCTCCCGCTCTCTGCTCCCCGCTGTCCGCTGTCCGCTGTCCGCTGTCCGCTGTCCGCTGTCCGCTGTCCGCTGTCCGCTGTCCGCTGGGCGGCGGGCGCTCGTCGCCGGAGCCCGAGCTCAATATTTGTTTCGGACGTCGCAAACCGTGCACCGGATATTGCGTTTCAAACATTTAAGACTTCGTGTGTATACTATTAGAGCAAGATCCCAGGGCCACCAGACGTCACGTATTTTCTGACGGACGAAATGTGGACGATTGAGTAGGGTTAGTATGTACTATGAGCGTATGCCTACCTGCTAGCTTGGTCAAATGGCCAATATCCAGGTATCGGGTGATCAAGGTACATAAAAACATTATAAACTTCACGTAAATTCTCATGGCTGATTTTCACGTATGTTCTAGATAATATAGTTAAAAATAAGTCGTCAATGCTCCCAGACACTTTCCGTCGGCCATATTGCTTGCCAGACGCTTTAAAGCTCTCACACTACTCAATCGTCCACATTTCGTCCGTCAGAAAATACGTGACGTCTGATGGCCCTGGGATCTTGGACCATATGTCGTGTAACGCGTCAGCTTGTACGATGTAGAATGACACTATTGAATAACGCGGCAAATATCGATTGCTAAATGACAAACCTTGCTAATTTCCTCGAAACCTAAGAAGCTCCACCCGTCTGAGATCTTAGACAACCTCCCTTAATCTTGGTGCACTATGGGGGTAGGTCCGTCCGTACGACGGTGACCACTGACCACTTCGCATCAGATGGGTTTTCTGTTCGTTGACTATTTATTTAAAAAACCATCAATATCTGAAAATCCGAACGCCACATGCCAAGCCCTCGTATGTACCTAAGTTACAGAACAAAACCAAAAGTTTTATCTAAAATCATTCAGCCTTTCTGCCGTACAGGAAGAGTCCATTGGGAATGACGATGCCTGGAGTCAAATATTCACAGATAAGTCAAGATTTTCCCCGATGCCAAACGATAGTAGGATGAAAGTGTGGAGATGACCGGGTGAGAAGCATGCTCAGTGCAACATCGCTGGGAAAGAGATTATGGTGGAGGGTCAGTTATAGTATGGGGAGGGATTTGTATTCGTACGGAACTCTACGCTATTGAGAATGGTTCACTTGGCCGGTCTTAAAAGTAAAGTGAAGATGTTAACGTTTCCATCGATTTTCTAGTTTCTGTTACTCTTTTAATACTCCACAACACAAAAGAGGGTAACAGTAGAGCAAAAAATAAATATCGCACATAATGGGTGGTAATTAAGCAGTTGGAGCGACGCCTCCGGTGTGGCGATGTAGCGGCCTGCGGGAGAGACACGTCGATGATTAACGGACGGAAGCGATGGCACCCATCAATCTCCAAGCCTCCCCCCCCCCTTCCCGGGCCCCTCCCGCCTCTGGCCGAGCGCGCCGCACCCGGCGATTCATTGCTGTGATGATCGATCGGAATCTTTTGACAGATTTTTAATATTTCGCCTTTTGTTTTTGTCATTCCGTTGATCCCGAGGGATTTTACTGCAGGTCCCTCTTTCAGTCCAAATTTAAATTTGAGAATGCTTCGTCAATAAAAGCGCCTTTGATGTAGTATTTTGTAATCCGTCCTGATTACCAAACGCACCCTTTCAGTAAAATCTGCGAAGACCTGTCTTTTCTAACCGTTTGTCACGCCATATTTTCTTTCGTTAACTTTTGGGGGCAGGTACTAATAAAAAGAAACCTTCAGGTGCATCTTGTGATGTGATACCTACATTAATATGAAATTAGGACTCGTTATGATGGACATACATAACCAGGGAATGTAAGTCAATCAATGAAAACTACCTATTAGCACATGTTCAAATTCTTTTATTCGTGTGGTATTAGTTTACACAATTGGCTATTTGACAGTTGTCACGGTAAAATATGAAATGTGTTAAATATGGTTGCATATTGGTTAACATTAATTAAACAATACGTTTTTTGCATGAAAATAAATTGTAAATATTTTTATTTTTGAAAAATAGATTTGAGTTTTTTTACCTGTGGACATGAAAACCGAAACGCGGGCGGCCATGATTGAGCATGCTATGACGTCACACTTCCAAAAATATAGCGATGTGTACTACTAACTACATCGATTATCGTGTGCAATTTACTGAGAAAATTAATAATATATATTTTGATTTGTGCTTTTGAGAGGTTTTGTAAAATGGAGTCAGGCTATATAAAAGCTGACAGTGCAAATTTGCCTAAAGTTGATTCATTGATGGTCGCAAATTTCTTTGCGTGTAACCCTGACTTTTGCTCTACCGAGTTTCGGAATGCAAAAACCTCCTTGTAAGTACTTACTGAAATTAATAAAGTAAAATTGGTCAGTCTTGCTAAGTGGTCACAGGGGGATTTTTTTGTAAGTTTTTCCTCAACGTCCCCTTAACGACACCATATTACTAATGATTTTAAATTACTTATAGGTTATGTTTATGAACAATATTAGGTTAGGTTTAATTTTTTTTTTTAGTAAATCAGAGGCTAAGTTGATTTCTTCTAAATACTTAGGTACATCAGAGTGGACCTCACAAAATAATATTTCTGATATAACAGATGTTAACTGTTGGTCTCGACGTGCTAATTGTAACCACTGTTTTCGACGTTGAAGGCATTTAGGAACGTGTATAAACAATTTGTTAGGAAATTTAATTGTAGTACTTCTACACATAGGCACTGCACATGTCTTGTAGCTTGTCATTTTCACAATTCCAGTGAAAAAGGTGTAAGTTTTTCACATAAAATATCTTCAGAGTTAGAGCATAAACTGTTGTTATTAGAAATGTGACGTCACAGCCAGCAAGTGACAGATGGCAGACTATTTTCGCGCGAATTTCAAATTAATGGATTAAAAGTTATTTTTATTCCTACTAAATAACACTTTTTTGAAAAAATAAATATTGTAAGAGGTATAAAATAAACCTACGAAAATTTTAAAATATTTTTCCAAAAATTGTCTAATAGCCAATTAGCATTCGGTGAGTACCTATTACTTTAGACTAACATAGAGGTAATATAGGTCTAAAAAATCTTAATGCCTTTATTTTTAATGAAAGTCGAAGGAGAATCTGTTTTGCATTTATTTGTATACGGTTTTATTTAGCTTGCCCTGTTTGTTGTTTATTTTGTTTGCGTCAAATCTTGCATTCCTAATTCTTTTTATCCAAAAGAGTTGAAATTTTACATATTGCTTTAGTTCGGATGACAATGCATTTTTGTGATAAGCTTGACCTGATGATGATGACCACACAGCACAGGCAGCTCCAGCCGAGGGAACGATGTCAATGAGTTATTTTTCTTCCATGTTGAGTGGACCGTATTTTTTTAACTGATATTTTATATGATTACGAGTATTTTTGTATAAGTGATAATGAAATGAAATAATATTATTTAGTACGGTACATTTCTTTTATTTAAAGTACACCGCACTTATAAAAAATATTTGAACACAATCGAATCATATTATCCTGAGACTATAGATAACATGGATACCATTAAAAATGGTCCATAAAAAATGGGATTAGAATAATAACACCAATCCCGCTCCGGAGGGTATCGTAAGAGGAGACTAAATCCGACCCGCTGGTGGTAGAGCCCCTCGGAGGGGTAATATTATTATTATTGGTATTATTGATTTTAATTGCTAATTAATACCACTATTACCTACTATTATTATTTTTCCGTGGGTTCGCCTGGATGCCGCCAGAACCCTGTCCCTACGCTCCCGCATAATACTAGTGGTTAGAGAACAAATACATACATATAATCACGCCTCTTTCCCGTAGAGGTAGGCAGAGACCACTTCTATCTTCTTCTATCTATTCTTTCCACTTGCTACGATCCTTACATACTTGTTTCGCTTCGTCCACTTTCATTATTCCCTTCATACAAAACTAGACAAATACAATGTTACTGGCATAAAAACCGTCGCTTGCAAAATTAAATATTGAAAAGAAGTGCTGATTTAACAAAACAAATTTAGCGACATTCGAGTGGATAAAATCTAACACGCGCTGCGAAACTGGCGCAGACAATAGCTCAATTTGTTCAAATACAAACTAACAGTGCTCTATAAAGTGCACACTGGGCCAACGACACGTCGCCACGTCGCGACGCCCCATCCGGGCGTCCGGCTGAAGGCCTGCCGCCTGATACAGCCGAATGTAGCACCATAGAGAACATTTATACATTCTGTGTAGTCAATGTAGCGCTATGGAATATTCGCTATAATTACGTTTACTGAAAATATAATAAGCATTATGTAAAAATTCATAAAATAGTGAGGGAAGGAAACGATGGGACATGGACGAAGCATGAACGAACCTCATTGATCATCAGAATTTAAAAAAAATACAAGACTCTACGTCTCGCTTACTGTTTCAAAATAGTTTGCTGACGTGTCCCAACTTCCCAAGACAGCGCCAATCTTCTTCAAGTTCATGAGCCGTATGAGTTTTATGCAATGAACTAATATACTAACGTACATTAGAAATTAGAATACTAACCCCAATCCCTCGCCAGATGAGTGTCGTAAGAGGCGATAAATCCGGCCCACTGGTTGATTTTAATAGTTCATTAATACCATTATTACTATTATTATTTTATTACTATTATTATTTCTCCATGGGGACCGCCATATAGCTGCCACCCTAATGCTTGGGTCAGCCACCAAACGACTCGTCGTGTTCCGGCTGCCCGGATGAGGGCTGGAGAGCCAGGTATTTCTTTCTTTTTCTTCACTCTTTCTTGGCCCGCAACGCATCAGTGATGCCTATGTCCATGTTGCTCATGTCCATAGAAGACGATACCCACCCACCTACCATCAGGTGAATCGTCAGCACGTTTGCCGACTATTTCCATAAAAAAGAGCTTTGAGGAGGCCTCAGGCTAGTGCAGTGTTCATAATTCTCCCGTCACCGTTGTGAATAATGTACTTTCTTCTTCCAATCACGTCTTTATGTTGAAACTTGACACACAGACCATATCATATTATGTGCTAATTGCCTATAGACGATAAATAATAATTATATGGGTTACATGTCCCGCAGCCCTCTGGAATGATTTGAACGTTTTCTTATTTCTTTTTATGAAATCAACATTCACCCCAGGTCTGGGCCGCGTCATGGACAGACCGTTTCATGGACATTGAATATGCACGTACCTACACTTAGTAAGAAACAAAAAATAAAACAGTCTGTAAAATAAAACGTACCTACTTTAGTACGTGAAGACAGCAGTCTTAAGTCAAAGGAAAAACGCTTGTGAAGCTGAGTTACTTGAACTAAAACAGTTTTAGATGCGCTGTCTGCAGCAAGCGGGGCGCTGGGGGCGCCGTGGGGCGGCGGGGCGGCCCCGGTCGCTGGTCGGCGGGCGCGTGTCAAGGCCGGACAGAAATACACAGGAAATTGACGACCGTTCGCAGTTGTTTTGTTATAATATCAATAAATATATCAACTGAACAAATTCGATGATAAAATTATAATAATAATTGATAAAAAATTAATTACCTACCAATAGCTACATCCATCCATCGTTAAACCCGTTGAATAAGTAAGAATTTAGCCCATTATACCGATAAGATCTTCAATTCTACAAATCTTTGATTTTTTATTCACGTGAGTAGAAAAAAAAAAGATCTTCTAGAAAGCATGTCGACAGGAGCCGTAGGTTGGTAGGTGGATAGGGCGGTAAAGTAAGGCCCTTGAAGCCGCGCCCACCGTCCCAACCCGAGTGTGAGCATGCCAGATGCCAGCTCACATTAGCCTAGCGGTGTCTAACCTTTGTCGTGTGTAAATCGTGTCTTTCCTTCAGTGCATAGCATTAGGTACTTTATTTGTCAATTAGTCATTTTAGTCCGTCGAATTATGGATTCTACTACAGCGAGTCAGCGAGCCACAACCGAACTCCGTTCACGGCGTGAATATTCATCAAAACTAGCCGCATGGTAAATCGCAGTTGCTATCAACCGCCGCGGCCGGCGAGCGAGAGCTGAGCTGAGTAATGACGGCGTCGGTTTACTATCGCCCTCTGTAGCTCCGTGCTGAGCTTCATTCCCAACGATCTAGACAAATAACTTGAAGCACCAACGCTCCTACCATCGGCGCCTTCGGTTCACCGTCAATCGATAATGTGCACCATCCATAGCTTGTTTTGTTCGGAACAGAATCAGACTGCCCTGCGTCACCAGCAATGTCTGATACGTGAGTAAAGTGAATCCGAAGTAATGAGAGGGCAGCAGTGGCGATATGGTAGGAGCCAGTAGGAGGTAGCACGTCCGGGCCGTACGTTACGTGACGGTCCAAGACTCGAAGCTGCCCTCGCTCGGCACGAACCGCCCATACCTTCTCGCTCGCTCGACTACGTTCCCGGTTCGTATACCTACTAGCTACACTACTGCTGGTGGATTGGAAATTGGATTTTCATGTTTTAATGTAAAAAGTGCTCTCTGATCTAGATAAACATTTAATTGCACGGACTCGAAAACATTTCGCCTATAATAGCCCAGGTTAGGTACCTACGTCAAAATTAGTCAGGATAGGTATTAATAATTAAATCCTGTTTATTAATTAAATCCTGTCACCCATCTGTCATCACGTAGGTATATACGTGTGTGCCGAAATTATAACAAAGCTATATGGAAATAGCCGGCAAACGAACTGACGATCCACCTGATGGTAAGTGGCTATTGTCGCCCATGAACATCAGCAACACTAAAGGCATCATTGATGCGTTGCCAGCCAAGAAAGAGCGAAGAAAGAACTAGGCTGGCTCTCAAACCCCCAGCCGGAACACGACGAGTCGTTTGTGAGCTGAACCTTCAACAGAACCTGTTACCATAGCCTCATCCACTATTACGATTGCGTAATTTGCGTGTATAATTTTACTTTTGAATCCAAGAAACAGCAGTGTAACTTGCTATCCATTAATTGTAGGTATTTGATCCTGACGAAATAAATTCCAAAATGTACGTTTCAGTGGGTAGAATTTACTTACCGACCACCCTCCTCGTGGACTTCAGTCACTTCAGTGTCTTATGTAATTTGCGGGCATCACTAAAACGTAGTGATTAATTACTCTGTCTGTGGTCAACACTGGCACTTCAATGGCCAATTTGTGGTGAAGTGGTGAACCCGCTTAACTTAACCCAAACATGGAAAATAGAGGGGAAGAAATGCCATCTCGGTATTATGTAAAGTGTCCGTGAAAACGCGTAAAATTATGGATGGCGCTGCGGTATATTTGGCAGAAACTAGCGGCACTAGCGCCATTCATTACGGGTGACGCTGCGGATGCACTAGGCATAACTCAGCAAACTTTACTCCATCTACAACATCTATGTTTATGGTTTGCTATTTGTATCACACTAGCGCCATTCAGTAATGGCCATTATTTGAACCTCTATTTTCTGTAAACAGCTAGACACTTTTTCAACTTTCCCTTTATATGAGATGGCGCTCCTTCTATGTCAATGCTCCATGACCCCAAAACATGATTTCACGGTTGCTCAGTGGCGCAAAACATGATTAAGTAACTACTCTGTGGCCTTAGTGCGAGTTTTACGTTACTTAACGGGCCCGCTACGTAAATGCTAGTTGGCTATTTGTATGGGACCGAAGCAGAGCCATCTAGCGGCAGTGAAAAGAAAAATTTCGGTCCTTCCTATACAAATTGTAGCCAACTCGCATTTACGTAGCGAGCTCGCTAAGTCACGTAAAACTCGCACTAAAGCCTCTGTGTACAAAAGGTTAAACGTGATTTAAAATACAAGGGAAAACTATATCATGTCATAAACAATATTTTCTAAGCCAAATGCACGGTATCTAAGGTAACTCGAGAATAGTCTGTATTTTACTGTGTCACTGTGGCAGCTGTGACAATACAATTGTCAAATTCAACGTCAATTCATCAACATTGTCAATGTCAAATGACTAGGTTAGATAAGCGAGCGATGTCGATGTCGTTGAATAAAAAATCCACAATAAATCCAAGAAAACGAATAAAAATAGTGGTTATTTTAATAAAAATTTAATAGCAATCAAGTACTATGTTGAGTTTCAAAACATAAACGCACAGTATCCAAAGTCATTTGTACGAGGCTAAGGGTATTATTTTATGTTTACACTTCAATCTGCAAAATTCAATACATACAAACAAAACTATAATCATGGCTAGAGATCGTGATCGCAGCAGGCATCGGAGCAGTGACAGAAACCGAAGTCGCAGTCGAGAAAAACGTAAAAGTCGTAGTCGTGACCGCCACAGAAGTCGGAGTCGGGAGAAGAACAGAAGTCGCAGCAAAGAAAACAGTAGGAAGACCAGTCGCGATCGACATAGGAGTCGGAGTCAAGAACGTCGCAAGAGTCGCAGCCCAGAATTGAAAAGTCGCGACCGCCGCAGGAGTCACAGCCCCGACCAGAAAAGAAGTCGCAGTCGTGATCGCCGCAAGAGTCGAGAAAGGGATACGAAGGACCCGAGAGACGGCAGAGATTCACGCATCGACCGTCGTAGCAGAGAGAGGGATAGAAATCACAGCCGGGAGCCAGAGAGGAAGCACTGGAACCAAGAGGCAGGTCACAGCCGAGACCGGGACCGGGACCGGGGCCGGACTTCCCACAGGGAGTTCCATAATAGCGGTGGGCTTGGAGGAGGTCAGTTTCTATCACTAATTTCTTTTTGTTTTAGCTCTAATTATCGAAAGTGTGTCATGATAATATTGGAAACATGGTATATTTAAAAGCATTTATCTTTATTCTTAGAAGACCTTATTCATTTAAACAATAAGATGAGGTCATCTAAAAAAAATTCTCGTTAATGATATATTATGTAGATCAGAGTGTAGATATAATACAAAATTAATTGTTAGATTGTGCACTTATTGAAAAGTTGAGAGTTGCTGGAGTGTGTGATAGGTAATGTAGGTCAATGTTATTCCAAATGATGTTTAGAGACCTGCTTGCTTTTACAGGAGTTATGGCCATTATTAGTATTAACAGGTAGACCATGAAACAAATGGCAGAAGGGTACTCTAATATGTACTATGTATTATATTTTATTTGTAACGCCTGTTCGACGCCAAATGTAGTGTTTTATTTATTTGTAATGTCCAGTTGAGTTGATAAAACAACAAGAAATATGGCTCGGAGCTTACCGTGAGTATGCCAGGTGTTGAGGGCGCTATGACCAGAAAAAAAAATACAAAGTTCAAGTTAAACCAGCAAAAATAAATCAAACAAATCGGGCGCCACTGGTCATAGTGATTGCCTGGTAAAACTCGAGCAATCAGTAGCCAACGGATATCAGGACTTTTAATCGCAAGGTAGGTTTTTGACTTGTGTATGTGCGTTGAGTTGAGTGATAAATAATAAGATTCGTTCAGCGAACAATACTTGTTTATTCAAATTCAGGCACATCAGTGAGTACAGAAACACCAAAGACGAGCTTACCAAATATTTTAAACTAAACAGATGTACCTCAGTTAAATTTATGACTCGCTTAGTATTCGTTTTATATGGTAAATTAATCTAAATGTAACTTACAGGTTGTCTTCTCAACGGAGGTCGACCATCTATGAAATCATACCCTCAAGACTCCTGCAGTCAGCTCAGAGAATGATCCAAAATTCCAAGGAAAGTTACCACGAAGAAGTATATTATTCAATCTTAATGGAGAATTTAAGGAAAAAAAGGAAAATTCAATCTTAAAGGAGAGAGGAGAATTCAATCCCATTGGAGAAAGAGAATATAAGGGAGAATGGAGAATTTAATCCTATGGGGAGAAAGGAGAATTTAAGGGAGAGTGGAAAATTTAATCCTATGGGGAGAAAGGAGAATTTAAGGGAGAGTGGAAAAGCGCGAATTATCGCGCTCTCCGTATGCAAAAATAAAGTCTGCAGCATCCCGCTAGCCGCGTAGAAGTAAATCGGAAATAAAAGGTATCCGCGGGTTTTTATTATATATTGAACATTAATTTGCTCTTCAGAGCATTATATTTGAGTTTCTGGCCAGATGGCCTTGGATATATTTGTCTTAATGAATACGATGGGGTTTTGTGGCCGCCATCCTCGCGAACAAGAACGAAAAGCGATTCGACAGCTTTGACAGATGGGACCAAGAGTTTTTTTGAAGCCAATGGCTGCGTTCGGAAACACGCTAATAGAGGAGCGAATTCATAGATTGTCAACAACTAACATCAAATACCGAATGTTCAAATTCTATCTTGAAATAAAGGAAAACTAAGTAAAATTAATAGTTTTAATTCAAATACACCACTTTCGAATAAAATATTTATTTATTTTGAACTTGTGTTATTATTTATTAAATTTTGTTTCCTAAAATTTATATGTTCTTGACCATAGACTATAGAAGTGGATTATTAATCTGTGCCATAGATCCACAGATCGATAAAATATTGTCGTAGATGTAACATTGGCCACAGATCGTGAATGGATATCGGTGTTCCATGGACAATGTTATCTGAAATGGACTAAATTTCGAATTAAATTTGGTAACGAGCTAAGTGTGACCAATTAGCACGTTACAACTATTATTAATTTACTAATTGTTTTTCTTTCTTACTGCTTTTTGTATACATTGTGTATTAAAATGTGTCATTATGATTAAGGTGCAGGTGGCAGCAAGGGACCAGCATTCAAAAATCGTTACAAACCCCAAGAGGAGGAGTTTCTAGATGCCAGACGTGAACAGAGAGAAAGAATTGGCCAGACCCCTAGTTCCTCGGTGTGGGGAAAGTCTCCACTTATACATGAGTAAGTGTTATAGATGATATATGTTTTTCAAATTCATTACTAGGATGATTTCCTTTGTTGATCACATACAACAAAATATTTCCACTAGAATAGAAAATGTACCGCAGACCTCAAATTAACAATTTCTGATGAGAAAATGACTTGAAAATTGGAAAGCTATTAGTTAGTTGGTAATTTTCATCAATCTTTTATAAAACATCGTTATTTTTATTGTATCTTATGCAATTAAAATTCATAGTGTAATGCCTATAATATTAATGACTTACTTTATTGTTGTGGAACAGATCTGATATCCCAGTTTCTGCTCAAGCAGTCAAAGACATACTTCCTTCCTTTCCTGTGTACACTCATTTAACCTTATAAAATATCAACAAAATTAAAAACCTTTGTATGTTGTATTCTCAGTTCAGAGGAAGAACCTTCACCAAAGAAAAACCAAGATAAATCTGAAGCGGGCAAGGACAAGAAAAAGAAAAAATCGAAAGACAAAGACAAGGAGGATACCAAGCAGAAGCTGAAGAAATTGAAGAAGAAGCTTAAGAAAGCCAAACGGGCGAGGAAAAAGGCTAAGAAGAAGAAGAGCAAGTGTTCAAGCAGCGAAGGGAGCAGCTCCAGCAGCGAGGAGGAGATATGGGTGGAGAAAGGAAGTAAGTGTCGGCACACTAAAACAAAGTTTATCACCCAACTCTACATCTCCACTTATCATCACATTGGCTTGTTGTTAAAGTGAATGCTTTAGTGATAATAATGAAAGAAAAATGTGAGTCAACGTCCTTCATTAAAGGCAATACACATTCCCATTGATTAATTATTTATAGAATTAATTTCTAATGAATGATTCAAAAGTATAATAGCTTCACTTGTAATTCACATTTGTTTTTTTATTAGAAACCAAAATTAATTTATAATTTTATTAATTCATACAATCTGCTAATTTTCGGGATGCTTTTTTTCAAATAGTCATAATAAAAATTATTTAATACTTCAGAAGAGGATGAAATCTTGGGGGCAGCGGAGTCTTCGAAGTCATCAAAGAAACAAGACGAGGAGGTGTCATCCGAGGTGGTGGGGCCGGTCCCCCGCGTGGGGCCCGCGCTGGGCCACAAGGACTTCGGGCGCGCGCTGCTGCCGGGCGAGGGCGCGGCCATGGCGGCGTACGTGGCGGAGGGCAAGCGCATCCCGCGGCGCGGGGAGATCGGGCTCACGTCGGACGAGATCGCGGCGTACGAGTCCGTGGGGTACGTGATGAGCGGCAGCCGGCACCGGCGCATGGAGGCGGTGCGCATCCGCAAGGAGAACCAGATCTACTCGGCGGACGAGAAGCGCGCGCTGGCCGCCTTCAGCAAGGAGGAGCGCGCCAAGCGGGAGAACGCCATCCTGGCGCAGTTCCGCGACGTGCTGCAGGCGCGCGCCCAGCGCCGGAACAACACTTAGCACGCCACCTAGCGGGAGTTGACTGCACCTAGCACATAGCACGCCACAGACTACAGTCAGCTTTTAGTCGAGTCCTATTTGGTAAATTAGTGTAACGTAATTTACGGATGGCCCCATGAACGTCAAATCTTTTCAATCTACTACCGTTTGCAAAGGTGCCTTAAAGAGAAGAAGAATGTATTTTTAATGTAATTTATAATTTAAAAATAAAATAAACACAAAATGAAAATAATTTTAAGATAATCTTTTAATGCCGCTTTCTGTTTATTCATTATATTTTTTAAGTTTTAAATTAATATTTCAATAGAAATAATATAGTGCTGAGATAGTTAAGTCCAGATACCAAGTAAGTCTCGTCTAACAAAACGGACTATACCGTGGCACTTGTGAAAAAAAATTGCGGATAGAATACAGTACCTCGGTGCATGAGTAGCGTCGGGTGTTATGTTGGACCTCCGTCGAGTGTGTTGTTGGAGCCTCTTGAATTTAATGTGTGGTGTAAACGTAACAATAAGCATTATAGATATAACTTGTTACTATTTGTAAAATACTATAATGTTAGGTGTAATACATACTGTTACAATTTTTCTATTGATATGTGTGGTACTGCAGTTTAAACTGAAAAATGACTACTACTACTGAAAAATGTATAACATGATATATGTACAATTGTACATTTCATATTATGATGTAAACTAAATTTTCAAATGAGCCGAAGTGCATACAAAAATGGTCTATGTAAAGTAATGCAATCAAGTGTTACATTTTAATGAATTAAGAAAATCACAATTTCTCAATAAACATATTACAACAATAAAAGATGCAGCAATATTATGAAAATAGTTTTATTTAACGACATAATAATCATCTTAAATACACTGAGGATGTTAAAATTACAGTAGTTATGTTAAAATGTATAAGTATAAAAGATTGAGCGTCAAGTCTACTGGATACACCGGAGGCTGGAGGGCGGATTCGACCAAACCAATCCTCGTAATTATCCTTTTGGATGTTTTCATGGTAACGGCTGATACCATTTTAATCCGGGTAAATGAAAATTAAGTTCAGGTAAAATAGTTGGGCTTTAAAACGAATTTCATTTTTAATTAGCTTGGTTCATTTAGTATTGATTCATCAACTATTAAGGGATAGTTCTTTCGATATACCATGATAATAATGTTTGGTCGAATTCGCCCTGAACAGTTGAACGATAGTTGTATCCTTGTTTACTTCGTGTTGTCCCTGTCCCTCCTGTGGCAGTGCTGCTATAATATTGTATATTGATGGCCATTTGCTTACAGTATCGTACCATTGAAGTCTACTGTTTATATGATGTACAAGGGAACATAAATTTATTTTAAAACAATTATGATATCGACGATTAAGAATCAATAATGTAACTCAAAATGTAACTTCATATGCGATGACCTGTAATTTGACTTTTATGAAATAGACACTATTGATTCTGAACCGGCGATATGCTCCTTGTCAAAGCCCCGGCAAAATAACATTTCAGTTTTCTATTTATAATGACTAACATTTCGCGCATATTTAAAAAGTTTGTATATATTGAACCGTGGAATCAATAAGACATAATAATTTTACTAAATTACTTCAGTGGTTAATTAAACAAGTTGATTAAACAATTCATAAAATTATTTATCTTCTCCGCCCTTATTTACACTACATAGCGTAGCTGTTTGACTAGCTCTCCGATAATAACCGCGGACTGTACTGACTTGTTAAACGAATATTTCGTTATATTATACTCATTCCTATATACAGCGGTGCCCTATAGGGCACAGAGTGAACTTCGCTTGCTACCGAATAACCGTTCACATAATTATATGATATATCACCGAATTATATCCGAAGAAACCACCGTCCATTGTACGGTACAGCATCAGCAACGACAGTTAAATTTAAAGTAATATGTATATTTACAGTAGTTCCATTTCAAGGAACCGATAATAATAATTATTAAACTACACTTAATTATAAGAATTTAAGAACTAGAAAGATATCTTAATCGAAGTTATATCAAAGTTACGTTACAATCACAGAGGTCGGGATGCGCTCGGCATCTCAATGCTACGGCTACACCCGCGCGCTGCGTGGCGCGGGCGGTACAATGCCGGCTACAAAACGCGCTGCGTGGCGGTACAATGCCGGCTACAAAACGCGCTGCAGTGTCTGCTGTATAACGATTAACGCGCTACATCGTGCGAGGACGCGGGTGTGGCAGTAGCATTATAATAGTATCTAAAATTACTTAGGGGGAGTTGTTGACTAATATGTACAAACATACTCTGCGGCCTGTCGCGGCCCGCTCCATACACGACACCACACTGTGTTGTGTGTGTGTGTGTGTGTGTGTGTGTGTGTGTCGTGCTGCCATGCCAGCCTGCCACCAGTAAAATGTTGTAGTGTTATGTTTCAGGCCGACATTACGCCTGGAAGTTGCTTGTGCAAAAACATATGTATGTAACTTTCGTAAGTATAAAAAAGTATTAAAAAATTACGATAACAACAACAAATTACAAGGTGTGTTTACATTTGCTACGGTTAGTAAATTAACGTCAATACAACATAGTAGGCAATGTGAAGGCGGTCTTCCAACGTTGTATAAGTGCAGGAAGTCAGCAGACGGGGCGACAGCGCGACATAGCGACGGGGCGGTCACGACGCTCACTACAAAGCGGCGCGCGCGCGGTCAGTCCCCCTCGTACTGGCGCAGGCGCTCCTTGCAGGCGCGCAGCTCGGCCGCCGCGCCCGCCAGCGCCGCGCGCGCCGCCGCCAGCTCCGCGCGCAGCGCCGCCGCCTCCTCCGCCCCGACCGCCCCGCCCGCCCCGCTCTCCCCGCCCGCCTCGCTAGTGTCCATCTGCAAGGCGAACCTCCTCGTCACTCATCATGTCCTAGGACGCCTAGTACTAATGAATAAACGCTACACACTCATAGCCCCACACTAGGATACCCTGTGTCATGGGTGACATGGACAACACTTTAGACATCACTATAACACCCATGATCCGAATTCATCTGTCACATAAATATCTGCCCCGGCCGGGAATCGAACCCGGGACTTTTATTTTTTTTCCCAGCTGATTGAATATGTTGTAACAAAAATAACGATACGTCGTAACTTTTGAGGACATTAATCACTTCCAGATCTCTGCTTCTTATTTTACAAGTAACGTGCACGCAACGCACCTCCAGTCCATTGAGCGGCGCGAGGGAGGCGGCGGGGAGCGGGGCGGGGGCGGGCGCGGGGGGCGCCGCCAGCAGCTTGTTGAGGTTGCTCTTGTTGACGATGATCTTGACGGCCGGCCGCCCCCGCAGTCGCGCCTTGGCCTTCATCGATGCACCCCCCGCGCCCGCCACCCCCGCCGCCCCCGACAGCAACTTGGCCTCCGACGACAGCTGCACGAACTTCATTTGCTGGAAGTTTCACATATCATCGTTACAGACGCCCGCGGGCCGAGAACGTGCTTATTTTTATTGAAGTTATACTTCTAATGCGACTCCCAACAAGGTTGCGTTAAACGTTTAACGCATTGAGAGAGAAGGGGAGGGGGAGGGATAAATATTTATTTAATTATGTCAAAGAAGTATAACTTCTCACGCGCGTACAAAAGTACACGCACCCTTTTTTTTCTCATACAGCCCTGAGGCCTTCTGCAAGAGAATGCTTAAACATTAGGTCGTCTTGTCTTCCGTTGCATAAGGTTCAATAACTAACTAAACAATAAATTGCCATCCGTAAGATAGGTGAATAGTAAGACAGGGAGGGACGGTACCTGCAGCTCGTGCGGGTTGATGACCTTCTTGACGGGGATCTTGTTGCCGCCGCCCCCTCCCCCTCCCCCTCCCCCGCCGCCCCCGCCGCCGGGCAGCAGCAGCTTGTTGTTGAGCGTAAAGATCTTGACGCCGTGCGGCGGCGAGCGCACCGGGGTCGCCGTCAGCACCACGCCCGCGCCGCCCCCCGCGCCCGCCGCACCCCCCGCCCCCGCGCCGCCCGCGCCGCCCGACCCCGCGCCCGACCCGCTCTCCTTCAGCATCAGCTTACCTGCATCTGTTGCCAAGGCAAGTAAGTTACTGTTTGGATGGAACATTTTTACAAGCTTTTATGTAATTTGCTATGTGTTTGTCCGGGTGAAATCTTGCAACTGAATTTTAAATCAGTTATTTTTAACCGATTGAGCTGAATATCTTTAACCGATTGAGCTGAATATCTTTAACCGATTGAGCTGAATATCTTTAACCGATTGAGCTGAATATCTTTAACCGATTGAGCTGAAATTAGGTGTACACGCTTACTTTGGATGACAATGCATGCTTATCTATGTGACGTCATTCTAATTTCAATATGGCGGATCATCCAAGATGGCGGACTAGTTATTTTTCTGCACTACCACAGTATGGGTATCCAATGAAAGGGCTTGCTGAGAAGAATATGAAAAACATTCCCAATCATAACTAAAAAATAAAAAATAAATTAACGATAAAACAACTTTTTAAAACAAGCTTTTATTTAATTGCCCTAAAAATAAAATAAACTTTAAATTAAATCAATCAATTTAGTACATGTATTACACAATTTATTAAATGACATAAAAGCTTGTCGCGAATCTGCGTCGGCCCGCGGGCGGAAATCAAACTCGGGACCCTTCGCTTCGCAGGCAGAGCCGCTATCAACTAGACTACACGGTCGTCAAATCGAATCAATTGAATCGGGTAGTGCCGATTTCCTACTGTTGTTTTTTGCGCGAAACCTTTTTTTAAGCAGTGTGTGTGTCTGTGTGTAGGTGCGTGCGTGCGTGCGTGCGGGTGTTACCGGACAGTACGACGGTGCGGCCGCTCTGGATGGCGTTGAGCACGGTGCTGCCGTCGTCGGCGGGCAGCAGCGTGATGCCGTGCGCGCGCAGCAGCCGCGCCGCCGCCGTCGCACCCCCCGCACCCGCCGCACCCCCCGCACCCGCCGCACCCGCCGCCGGCTGACGACCACGATACACACACTCGTTTAGGTATATGTCATCAATGATTTCTAAAATCTAAAGGATAAGTTCTTACAAGTAAAAAGTAGCGCTATCTCTCTCTTTCTCTCTCTTACAAATTAGATGAAATCTGCTGTTTTTCGGACTTCTAAGATCATTTTCAGATTTAGGGGCGAAAAATTTGGCTTTAAAGTTCTGATGGACATGTGAAAAAATACTTCAGAACCCTACATAGCGCGTGGCCTGACACCACCTGACACGCACTCGCCCGGTTTTAGCATTAGTATCTGATAAACAAAAAACTGTATCTGTGTGTAGCCGTGTACTGGTCACGCAGCCAGTTACCTCGGGCTTGGGCTCCGGCCGGGGCCGCGCGGGCTCGGGGCGGTCGGGGCGCTCGGGGCGCTCGGCCGGCCGCGCCTTGCCCCGCTCCGGCCTCACCTCCGCGCTCTCTGCAACATTACATCATACTGTACTGTTCACTGCACTCCGGCTTTTAGACAACTCTTAATGATTAAATAAATATAATGAAATGAGTATTACTGGTGAGTGCGGCGGCTGCGGCGTCCGCCTCCAGCGTCTTCTTGTTCTCCGCCGCCATTTGTTCTGGAATTAGTACAGCGAAAAATAAATATCATAGATAGGTAATTAAGATTTTTAAGATAAGATTTTTTACTGCCGAAATTAAAGGAGCAATGAGTTAGCAGGAAGTGGCCATTCTTTGGACATCAGTAACCAGGGTACCGCGCTCACCGTGAGTGAAAGTGTTGGGATTCTGGGAGTTGACATCTCGAGTGATGTGCAGGCCAAGGCTAAGCTGGCCTCCAAGAAGCTTGGTGTTCTGAACCGGGCTAAGATTCGACTCATGGAAACCTCTACGGTCCGATTCTCACGATCGTTTTTACCACGACTTGCAAGCTGTGGAATGAGCTTCCTTCTGAGGTATTCCCGGAGCGCTATGACATGGGGTTCTTCAAAAAAGGTGTAGAAAGAGTTCTCCTTCAGGGCCGGCGATGCATTGGCGATTTCTCTGGTATTGCTCATCTGGTAGTGACCACTTACCATCAGGTGGCCCGTCTGCTTTTTCATCAGCCCCTCACGCTATAAAAAAAGGTATCACTGATTCGTTCTTGATTAAGAAAGAAGGAACTGATTCTCAAGTCCCCAGCCCGAACACGAGTCGTTCGGCGACTGATGTAAGCAAGAGACACGTCAAACTTATACGCCCCTCTGTTTGTCGGGGGGTTAAAAGAAGCAGTGTATGAGAGTGTATGAGAGAGTAGTACCGGTGATGGCGGCGGCGCTGGCCTCGGCCTCGGCGCGGTCGAGCAGCGCCACGAGGGCGGCGTGGTGCGCGCGCGCCGCCAGCTGGCGCGGCGTGAGGCGGAACTTGCAGCGCGCGCGCGCGTCCGCCCCGCGCGCCAGCAGCTCGCGCGCCGCCGCCGCGTGCCCGCCAGCCGCCGCCCAGTGCAGCGGCGTCATGCGCAGCATGTCCCTGCCATCACACCACACACCACCACGCCCGACGTCACGTACTGTACTGACCCCGGGCTCTAGTCCCGGCGGGGCCAGATAAATATTTGTACTCGGGTCATACTCATGGGTGTCATATTAATGACTGTGTTGTCCATGCGCATGGTACCCGTGACACAGGAAAAGGGTATGAGCAAGCGTTTATATGTTTATTATTATTTATAATCAACGTCGTATCTACAACTCGAAGGACCAAAACCTACATTCTGTTCTAGGACACCTAGGGCAATGGTAATAGTAGTAAGTTGCGGTGCGTAAAGTGATGTATTATTGGACGGTCATGAAGTTGGCGCCCGAACGCAACTCGCAAGTCACGAGTGTCGTATATTATAGTCTAACAGTGTGACATAAGCCCGCGTTAAAAATTAATGCTTATTCGTGACTTACGAAAATGGGTGTCCTGAGCTCGAAGGACCAAAATGTTCAATCATTAATTTCAATTAAGTAAAGTGATATTCTGAATAAAAAGTAGCATGTTAGGTACAAAATGCTATATTTAAAAATAATTTATATATGACCGAGATCAAATTCAAGGACGATCAAGTTCTGAAGATTTTAAAAAGACTTGACCTCTTTAAGGGTGCAGGTGCAGACGGCATTCCTTCTGTCTTTGCAGTTAAATCTGCACCAGCCTTAGCTAGACCATTACGTATAATTTTCAACAAATCCCTTAGTACAGGCGTCTTTCCTTCATCATGGAAGGTTGCACATGTAATGCCCTTGTTCAAAAGTGGTGAAAGACACCTGGTAAAAAATTATAGACCGATATCCATCCTCCCAGTTTTCGCAAAGGTCTTTGAACAACTACTTAATCCTATTTTCACCTGGCACCTTAGATCACTCTTCAATTCACGCCAACATGGCTTCGTTAAGGGTAAATCAACAGATACCAATCTTGTTTCGTTCATTAACGCAGTCTCGATGGAGGTAGATAATCGTTCATCAGTCGATGCGATCTATACTGACTTTAGCAAGGCCTTCGACAAAGTCAACCATAAAACCCTGCTCCTGAAGCTTTCCGCCCTTGGATTTACCGGAACATTGTTGAGTTGGTGCAGCTCGTATCTTATGGATCGTACCTCTAAAGTTATCGTCAATGGATGTTCGTCTGAACCATATACAGTCAAGTCAGGAGTTCCACAAGGCTCTCATCTCGCACCTCTCTTATTCAATGTTTTTATCAATGACATCGGGGACTGTTTTCAGCACTCTCAATACTATTTATTTGCCGATGACTTGAAATTCTTCAGACCTGTGAACAATCTTTATGACGCTGAACTCTTACAGGATGACCTGAATCGATTGGTAAGATGGTGTGACCAGAATAGCATGGACTTGAACTGTTCGAAATGTCATGTAATGCGTTTCTCTAGGAGAAAAGTCTCACTCAACTTCAACTATAAAATTAACTCTATCCCCTTAGATACCTTAGATACTATAAGAGATTTAGGGATCGTTCTTGACAGTAAACTATATTTTAACAGTCATATAGAATACATCTGTTCTAAAGGTTATAAGAATCTAGGCTTCATCATTCGCAACTGCAGGGACTTTAAATCACCGAAAATAAAAATATTACTGTATAACTCACTAGTTCGGAGCAGCTTAGAATATTGTAGTGTCGTTTGGAATCCCTTTTATGACATTTATACTAAAAGACTGGAGCGTATACAGAAGAGATTCCTATGGCATTTAACATATTCGCTCAATCTCAGTAAGGTCATCACAAGCTATAACGAGAGATTAAATTATTTCCATTTATCATCACTTGAGAGTAGAAGACGTACGTTCGACTTAGTTTTTCTCTACAAACTTGTTAATGGCAAACTAGACGCACCCGATCTCCTCTCACTTCTATCTTTTGCATTTCCGTCACGACAACCAAGAATTTCTAGGAGTTATAACCTTTTTTCTCAAAACGCATGCAATTCCAATTTAGGTCTAAATGCCCCTATTAACAGAATAGTAAGACTATTTAATAACGTTGCTAAAACTAAAGACATCGATCTCTTTGATAGTAACATTGCCAAGTTCAGGAGAAGTTTGTTGTAAGTCTGTTGTAATTTATGATTATTTTGTAACTTATTTTTTATCTAAATGATCTTATTTTATACCTTATTTATTTTGATATTTATATTTTATTTTTGACATGAAACTATATTGTTAAATTGAAAATTTTATATATTTTTTTTTATTCCTTTTAAGCTTTGACAATAGTGTTTAGGGAAATTTTAAAATTGAATTGTATAATTTATTTTTTAACTTCGATATAAATATTTTATTTTTGACATGAAATAATATTGTTAAATTGTTAATTTTATTTAATTTTTAATTCCTTTTAACGTTTTGACATTTGTAATTTGGGTATTTTTTATTTTTATTTTTTTAATTGAATTGTATAAAAAAAATTCCAATATTATAATTACATTCATTATCAATTTAATATTACCAACATTAGCTAGCTTAACAATTAACTATACACATACTTTTTTAACGCGATACTCGTTCATGCATGTTGTCTACGCCTCTAATTATAATAGCATTAAGAAATTACTGTTATTGAATAAGTTTATTATGTTTGAGTTAATGCATATTATGTTGGCGTTCAATAAATAAATAAAAATTATTGAACTGAATAAATACAATCCACGTTCTAAAACACGTTCACAATTTTCCAGAACATTCCACCCAAATCCATAGGAATACTTGATTCAAGTAGGCAGTATGCAATAGGCAGTAGGTACCTGCAGTCGACGATGGCGCCGTGGTCGAGCAGCAGGCGCACGACGGGCGCGTGGCCGGCGTGCGCGGCGAGGTGCAGCGGCGTGCGCTCCACCTTGGTGCGCGAGTCGCGCGACACGCCCGCGCGCAGCAGCACCGCGCACGTGTCCGCGTGCGCGTTGGCCGCCGCCAGGTGCAGCGGGGACGTGCCCAGCTGTCACACACAATATATATATTATAGACAATAGCACCTATTGGTATCAGACCGCAAAGTCATTTCAATAAATAGCGACTCTTGCTCCAACACAATAAAGTGTGATTCAGGTCGCACAGCGCTAATCGTCAACAGACGTTGACATCTAGACGTTTCCTTTCTTTCTAATCATAAAACCTCTCTGACAACGTCAGGGTTATCTTTATTTTTTGTGATGACATATGTGCTAAATTACGAGTGCATGACACGGCGTGACAGCCCTTGTGAAACTGGCCCGACACGTCAAACGCGGCACTTACTTGTTGTACTTGTTTGAATCATACCAAAAGTGCGGAGTGCGCAGACGTACAGGACGCACTCATTATTTTATTGCCTATAGCCATTGAAATATTAATGTAGGTACTAACGTACAATAGTTCGATGTTTAAAGCCGATATTTTTTAAACAAAGGGCTGAGCGCGATCGACTCAGTGGCCATTATAATGTAGCATGTTACCGATATTATTTTTCATTTAAATTAATTTGTAGGTATATTTTAAGTAAATGTAGTATGTAATATATAAGATACCTAGTATAAAAAACCCTCGTAACAGCGGCTGTGTCAATCGAAGTGATCGGCCTAATTGAGCAACATCGGATTCGGACGGTAGACACTTGGATGGGTGACCAGTGACCACTAATGGCCGCAAAATTTCTTCAGCGCTTCCGTGCTCCGGATTGCACGTAATATCGTAATTCGTATCGTAAAATAACAGTCACCGAGACATGTCGGAGGTCATCGGGCGGCATAAAAAGTTCTGCATAGTTTGCTTTCCCCTCCTATAGAAAAGACCTAGTAACACCAGATAGACCAGGTTTCTATCTTTCTTAATCTTCTCTCCTTCTTGACCGGCAACGCATCAGCGATACCTTTGGGCGATAGCCCCTTACCATTATGTGGATAGTCAGCGCATTTGTTGGTTACTTCCATTTAAAAAAAAGACCTGCGCCATTAATGTGTATAAATAAGTAAGAGTAGTTATATTTAGTATGTTCAAGTAGTGCAACGGACCCAGTCGGTGGTGAAGGGCGCGCCCTTGGCCATGAGGTCGAGCACGGCGGGCGTGTCCCCCGCGCGCGCCGCCAGCAGCAGCCGCCGCCCCAGCTCCACGGCCGCCGACGACGCCTGCACGCGCGGGGAGCCCCCCATCGCGCCCCCCATCGCACCCCCCATCGCACCACCCACCACCACGCTCTCGCCCTGCGCATCATGTACCTACCAATCTATTATTCATTATTCATATCATTTATGCATGTATACAGGGTGAATTTTTCAAGTGTGCGTGGATGGCCAAATTCGAAATTGCGAAAAATGGTCAAAGGAGTCTTAGGGCTGATTTTGATGAAAACTAAAATTGCATCATTAGATTTTTGAAAAATTAATTTTCCTGGCCAGGAATCGAACCCGTTGATTTTGGAAAATGTCACCCTGTATTATTATACCATTCGATAGTATTGCTAACAATGATCAAATTCTGGGAAGTAATGACATACTGTATATATAACACCTTCTATAGTTTCAAAAACTTCTTTAGAGCGCGACAAGCAATCGTGAACATTTTGTGCGCGTTGAATCGAATGAAACAAAGCCGTCAGGCCGTCACGTTCGGGTAAAGTCGGCACGAGTCGACTAAGGGAGCGAGATAGATGTGATTTCCTTTAATAAAATACATGTTTTTTTATTATAACTAGATTCGATTCCTGATCCAATTAAAGGATCAAACCACTAAGCCATTGTATCCATTTATGGTGATGACATAATTATCCCCATCCCCAGTCATAATGTTATGGGGTTATTCATGAGTTAAATTTGCAGATGATTGTACGGAGCTCCTTTCACCACCCTTCCTCGTCCATGGCATAACAGGCCAGGTGACCACTTGGCCAGCAACTAATCAGTTAATGCTATTGATGTAAAGATGTCCATGATCACAGGTAGTCTCTTGAGCTCATTTATCCATTTATTTAAATGAACTAATAATTTTTAAGAGACTTCAAAAAAAGGAGGAGGTTCTCAATTCAACTGTATTTTTTTTATGTTTGTTACCTCAGAACTTTTGACTGGGCGAACCGATTTTTGATTATTTTTTTAATCGAAAGCTGGAGCCTGTCATGTGGTCCCACATAAATTTGAATGAGATCTGACAAGTAGTTTTTGAGTAACTTTGAAGTCGATTATTTTTTGTTGGTAAAATTTAGATTATTACTCATAAATTAGTAATCTATAATTAAGATATCCGTAACAACCTCAATTCATTCCACTTAAACTTCTAAATTAATGATATTTCTGAGTCTTGATCAGTGACACATCGGCAGAGGTATATTTAAAATATGTTACCACTGAAGTAGCAAAACATTATAAGTAACATAGAAGATGTGTGCAGTGGTCACTTAGCAGTGGGTGGACTGCAAGTTCTTTCACAACTGTCACATCATCGTCACCTATGTTTTTTATGGGATTAATTTATATCTTACAGATAATATTTGTGGCGTTGATATCTGGACTACATCCTCTTCGCACAGGTCTGATGTCATCTTCAATGAAGTACCTGGGAATTGAAGTTATTTATTTATTCCATTCTGTTACACAATGGTTACCTTTCAATATATTGTGAGTCTGCATAGGACCATTCAATTGATTCATGAAAGTGATAACTATACTTTTATATACTACCGCCAAATACTTTATATATACTTAATATTAAAGTATGTATCATTTATGTTTATAGTTAAGTTTCTATAAAGTAGATACTTAATTAGATAATTCACAAACAAACAGAACTTATTAATTCATATAACAATGTGTATTAATTCATTGTTTCATTAATTTTTTCTCTTTATAAATAGACTTGCTTTCATAACTTTCTCTACTTAAAAATGAGCTCATTTAAAAATAGAAAGCACTATAAATATGTCATGATGTTGCATTGTGCTAATCTACTGAATTAGGTATATTGCATTGACAGTTCTAATCCTAAAACAAAGGATAAATTATTAAATTAACACAGCATTCGTCCAGTGCTTTCACTCTTTCAAGTGATCGAATTCGAATAGCAAACAGGATAAGGATGTGGAGACGAATGCCCACCATACCTTTTTATGATCTCTAATCACACTTCCTTTTCCTGTCACAACGGAAGTTCATCAAGTGAAAGAAATTTGTTCATATAATATTAGATACTGAATGAAATTTAAGTACTTAACTGTAGCCAAATATATGTTCAGATGTAAGTTTTCTTCACCACAAATCGTTGATAAACATTGTAAACGTCAACGAAATATTCACACTTTTCTAGTACAAAAATCACTTTTTGATACCGCGAAAACAAATGTCAAAATTTGACTATGGATTTTGTCAATGGAATCTGATAGGATTTATATCGAATTATTTTAACTCGTTTTCCAAGAAATATGTCGTAAGATATTTTTTTATTTACGGTTTAATTTATATACAATTTTACCTGTTAATAATGATGAGCGTATCTTTTAATTAATTAAAATTTAGGTTATTATAGTTTATGGTTGGCAACCTTGCTTTTATTGGACAAAACATCATAGACAAAACAACAAGACAGTTTTTTATGCAAGAATCAAGAATACCGGTATTTTTAATACAGCAATCACTGATAAAAACTGGATGTAGGGAAAATCGTAAAGTTGAAAACATACTATCGGACGCGGCTCACGGACGCGGCTGATTAGTGTGCACAGTCTTTATGACGTGGCTTGCGGACGCGTCCCAACACCTATTCCACAAAGAACTGTAGACGAAGAAACATGTCGAGTAGTAAAAGTGAGGACGATTTTCTCGAATAATTGTCTACCCAGTATATGTTGTCCACTCAGAAAAAAAATAAAAAAAAAGCATTTGGGTCCATGACATAAATAAAGAAAGGATATTTTAGCTATTTCCTCTCAAACTTCTTGTTTTTTGAAGAATATTTGTTATCCTTTAATTTATAATTAGACAGTAATTCCGAACACACTTGATAATAATTCGTTCATACTTTTTTACTTAAATACGTACACAACATGCAAGGTCTCGCGTAGTCCGCATCCTTCTGACGCATGGGCGCGTCCCGCACCCCGTGCATACCATGAAATACTATCCGCGGACGCTTTCGGCTGACAAAAACATCCAGCGCGCCAGATAGCTCTCGGACGTCCGAACGCTTAATAGGTATCTAGATAATGAATGTACACTGAGCCGTGCAAACTATCGGAGGTAAGTCGCGGACGTGACCTTGAGGCGTTCGGACGTCCGAGAGCTATCTGGTGCGCTGGATGTTTTTGTCAGCCGAAAGGGTCTGCGGACGGTATTTCATGGTATGGACAGGGTGCGGGACGCGTCCATGCGTCAGAAGGACGCGGACTACGCGAGAGCTTGCACGTCGTGTACGTATCTAAGTAAAAAAGTACGAACAAATTATCAAGTGTGTGGGAATTACTGTATAATTATAAATTAAAGGATAACAAACATGCTTCAACAAACAAGAAGTCTGTTAATCTGGGAGGGAATAGCTGAAATATGCTTTCTTTATTTATGTCATGAACCCAAACGCTTCTTTATATTTTCTTTCTGGGTGGACAACATATACTGTGTAGACAATAATTCAAGAAAATCGTCCTCCCTTGCGCTACTCGACATGCTTTTTCATCTACAGTTCTTTTTGGAATAGGCGTTGAACGCGTCCGCAAGCCACGTCTTATAAGACTGTGTACACTCATCAGCCACGGCTATCAGCCGCGTCCGATAGTGGCCGCGTTCCACTAGCTAGACGCTCAAAACGCTCACAACGATCAAATTGGTATGATATTTTGATCGTTGTGAGCGTCTAGTCACTAGTGGAACGCGCCCAGTATGTTTTCAGCTTCACTCCTATTTCAATGCCACCAACATTATAGCCAACTGCAGATTTCGTTGAAAAGCACTATAATATCTGTGATTCAATCAAATACTCTGTGACGTCAAATTAATATAGTGACGTCAGAGAGAGTCGTGTCGTCCCATCATCCCATGCAGTGTTGCCAATGCTACGGCAATTACCGTGTTCTACGGCTTTCAGGCCAAAAAATCACAAAATCTACGGGCTTTGGCTGGAACCCTATTGCCGTAGCAAATTCTACGGCTTTTCGCAAATTCCACGTGTTTTTGTTATTTATTGTTTTGCAAACATTTAACGAATGTTAAAACCCTTCAAACAGCGCCACTAGGCTATAGTTGACGTAAATGTAGGCTAATGAAAAGTATTCCTCGTTTAGTGGGCATCAAATTCACTGCCGATGACCTTCTTTTTTAGTTTTAGCGCTGAACTGATGGTATATATTGGCGTAATTGGATAGCTACGGCCCACACTTGATCTTTTCCCATATAAACACGGCTTTTTTATCTAATGTACACTGCCTTCCAAAAATTTTCATTGGCAACACTGATCCCATGACGTGACGTCATTTCAAGTCATTTGCATATTTTGCATTGCATATTTTGATTTTTCCAGTTTTCCTTCCTTTCCACTTCCAAAGATTTTCCAATTTTTCCATTCCAATTCGTAAAGTGCTTTGTGTCCGTAGAGTGTAGACTTCGTAAAAATTGGAAATACTGAAATCGGCGTATTTTTATTTACTTTTCATAAATGTACATACTTTCAGAACTTTTTCCAGATTTGTTTAGTTGCGATGTTATGAATTAAACTATTATTATTTATTTCAGTGATAGAATGGAGGTTATTGTAGAAATCAAGAACGTTTGGTTAATACTCAAAGCGAAATAGAAATCACATTATTATATGGCATGGTTATATTAATATTGAAGTGAACATGAAGATATCGACGCCGCGATACACGTTCTGTTTATTCAGTCAACTTATATTCATGTTTCTTGACATCATCTTCAACTGCATAAGTTTGTTTCCAAGAGGCCGCGATAGTTTACTGGTATTGTTTATGTGAGTATAATAAATGTCATTAGTTTTAGACATAGAAATTAAAGCAGAAATATTAAAATTAAAGCACTCTTTCACAGCCCTACCATTTTTTTATATAGCCGGCAAACGAACTAACGATTCACTTGATGGTTAGTGGGCACTGTCGCCAGAAGCCATTAGCATCCCCAAAGACATTGCTGACTAAGAAAAATGATAGAGAAAAAAGAAAGAACTGGCTCTCAAGCCCATAGATTATGTAGTGTACGTAATAAGACTAATTATTAAACATTTATAAGTTACCATTTCTAAGTCGGACTGATATTTTGAGTGATATTTTACCAGACCAATGTTTGTGTGTAGTTTTCAGGATCTGTTTCTGGTTCTGTCGCTCACAATCTTGCTGATGACATTCTTTTCTACATATTTATTTCAGGTAAGTACACAATAATTTTTATCCCATGTAATAAACATTAAACTTACCAAAGGCAAAGCAGGAAAGGCCCCGCTGGAGATTACCTCTGAGGCCTAAACATTGATTTGATAAAAAATATTTTTAAAACATAATTCATAATTCTAGTAGCTTGACTGCTACTAATACCATTTTTCCAAAACAGTTTTCATTACACTGACAAATATTTTTGTACAACAATAATAATAAGTAAGTAATAAATCATTTTATACCTTAAAGAATAACATGCATGTAAGCATTTTAATATTGATATAAGTTACTATTGAAGTTTACTATGTACAAATTCAGAAACAGAATGAATTACAAGGTGAGGTGACAAGTATGTACATACTAGAAGGAAGTACAAACTGAAAATCAATCATCTATCACAACCTTACGTCAAGAAACCACATGTTATGTGATTAAATAACATTCTGTTCTGACTTCTGGTTTGTTGCAGGCCGGGCTAGTGGAAGTGTTGATCCGCAAGTTCAGGGTGGCTGCGTCAGTGGTGACCGCGTACATCGGAGCCAGCGTCATCCTGCACTCGGTGTGGCTGCTGGAGAAGTGGGGCCGCCCGGACGCCAGCGCCTCCGCCGTGTTGGTGGTGCTCACCACTGCTCAGAGATGCTGTGAGTGACCGGCGACTGGCATGTCACATGTACATTCTGTGTGAAGTGGTTATTGCATCTTCATTCAAACAATACTACTTTAATTTGTTTCCACTTTCTTGCCGTTTTGTTGTTTTATTTAGATTACATGTTTAAATTTAGTTGAAAAAATATTCGATCCAATAACTAAACAACTTCAAGAAACAGCTGTCTGAGTGGCAAACATGATTATTGGCATTAAAGATAGTAAATCTGACAATAACAGTGATAGAATTTCATATGATGAGTTATGTGTAAAAAGAATCCTATCGGATATCAATGATGAAAATGACCATGCTGTAAGCGTAGTGAGGGTACTGTGCTTGGGACGCCGGCGCCGGGAGCCTGACAGTGGAAAGCCTCGTCCAATGAAGGGCAAATGAAAATACTTCTTATCTAGCAAAATGCACTGCTGAGGAAAACAAAATATTACTGTACAATTTGTCTTGAGCGTGTTCTGCCCTGTTATAAGACACACTGATAAAATATAAGTTGTTGTTTCAGTGTCCCCTTGGTACTACTTCTTCTACAAGCGCGCCGCGCTGCGCGTGAGCGACCCGCGCTTCTACGAAGACATAGACTGGATCAACCGACAGCTGCAAAATTAGGACATACATACATATACACAAACGGACAGACTGTGATAGATACATACACAAACACACGCACACGCATACACCCTTAAATTCAGATAGTGGCGCGCACACACCGAGGCACGCACACACACCGAGGCACGCACACACCGAGGCACGCACACACACAGAGGCACGCACTCACACAGAGGCACGCACTCACACAGAGGCACGCACTCACACACACACACACACGCACTCGTGATTTGGTTGACTGTTTATTTGTGTTAATTAATGAGAATAAATTAAATGGTATACAATAATTTATCCAAAAACATTCCACAAACAAAACTCACTGCTGATGCTCAAATCATATGACACATATAAAATGAACATCAACAGTATGTCTCGCGGAACACAGACAACAGTGTTGGTCCGTGAGCTAGCGACAGATTTTCCTGACCAATTTCCTCTCAAGCGATAACTCGTGAAATACTTCAGAGAGTTGCATTATATAGCATGGTGAACGTCAGCTGCCACTCCAAGGGTGGGTAGGGGGGCGGCAGCCTTTCAATCATGTAAAAAAAAAATGTTTTCAGTCATTTCCTCCCGACTGAAAATTTGTTAGATGATAGATAACGTAATTATTTAAAGGTAAAAAAAAGTCAGCTGGCCATACCGTGGTGGATTATACGTCAGCTGGGCACGCGAACATGCAAAAAAAATTTTTTTGTTCAGTGATATCCTCTCACTTGAAAATGCGTCAGATGATACTTTACATGTTATTTTGAGTAAATAAAAACGTCAGCTGGCTGTATGTTGGTGGAAAGGTCGTCAGCTGATGCAGTGAATGGTGGAGCTCAGAAGCCAGGCGTGAGCGCCGATCGCTTATTTACATTCGTCAGCTGACGGGTTTTCCACCAACTTAGAGCCAGCTGATGTTTTTGTTTATTCAAAATAGCACGTAAACTATCACCTGACACATTTTCAAGTGAGAGGAAATTATAGCTGGAGAGCTATTGAACCATTTGACTATCCCACTTCCCACAAAGCTAGAAATTTATTAAATGATATTTTATTATCAGTCAATTAAGAAAGTACCGTTCTGGCAGGCATCTCGCGGGTGCGTCATGGCCCATTAAATTTTTGAAAATGCAAAAAATATATTTTTTTTATCCCACTCCCACAAGGCTACAATTTTAATATGTTGTAATTTACATATGTTTAAGTGTAAAAAAAATATTGCCAGAACATTTTGAGGGTTGCAAGTATGTGCCAGAACAGAGCAAAGTTGTCATCGGGATTGCAATTCTATCTTTCTATGTATAATTTCAGGCTCTAGTCTGATTTGATATCATTCAAATGTTTAAGGTGATTGTTGGTTCTCACAGATAGTACACATTGGTGGAAATAAATTTCAGTACTGCCATACAAAAAAAAATAATTTTCATACAAATGTATCCTTCTATGCATAATTTCAAGCTCTAGCCTGCTTTTGATGTCATTTAAATGTATAGGACTACTGTTGGATCTTACTGATAGTACCCTTTGGTAGAAAGAAATTTCGGTATTGCCATACAAAAAATAATAATTTTCATACAAATGTATCCTTCTATGCATAATTTCAAGCTCTAGCCTGCTTTTGATGTCATTTAAATGTATAGGACTACTCTTGGATCTTACAGATAGTACACTTTGGTGGAAAGAAATTTCGGTATTGCCATACAAAAAATAATAATTTTCATACAAATGTATCCTTCTATGCATAATTTCAAGCTCTAGCCTGCTTTTGATGTCATTTAAATGTACGGGACTATTGTTGGATCTTACAGATCGTACACTTTGGTGGAAATAAATTTCAGTATTGCCATACAAAAATAATAATTTTCATACAAATGTATCCTTCTATGCATAATTTCAAGCTCTAGCCTGCTTTTGATGTCATTTAAATGTATAGGACTATTCTTGGATCTTACAGATAGTTCAATTTGGTGGAAAGAAATTTCGGTATTACCATACAAAAAATAATAATTTTCATACAAATGTATCATTCTATGCATAATTTCAAGCTCTAGTCTGCTTCTGATGTCATTTAAATGTACAGGACTATTGTTGGATCTTACAGATCGTACACTTTGGTGGAAATAAATTTCAGTATTGCCATACAAAAAATAATAATTTTCATACAAATGTATCCTTCTATGCATAATTTCAAGCTCTAGCCTACTTTTGATGTCATTTAAATGTATAGGACTATTCTTGGATCTTACAGATAGTACAATTTGGTGGAAAGAAATTTCGGTATTGCCATACAAAAAATAATAATTTTCATACAAATGTATCTTTCTATGCATAATTTTAAGCTCTAGCCTGCTTCTGATGTCATTTAAATGTACAGGACTATTGTTGGATCTTACAGATCGTACACTTTGGTGGAAATAAATTTCAGTATTGCCATACAAAAAATAATAATTTTCATACAAATGTATCCTTCTATGCATAATTTCAAGCTCTAGCCTGCTTTTGATGTCATTTAAATGTACAGGACTATCGTTGGATCTCACAGATTGTACACTTTGGTGGAAGAAAGCAGTGTTACCCTACAAAAAAAAAAAATCATGAGGCAAAATCAGCGAGTTTGATTCCTGGCTAATAATATTGATTTTTCAAAAATCTAGTTATGCCGTTTTGGTTTTCGTCAAAATCAGCCCTGAGACTCCTTTGACCACTTTTCGCTATTCCTCATAGTTTTGAATTTGTCCATCCACGCTCACTTGAAAAATTCACCCTGTGTACTCTTCTGGCAGATACTTGCAACCGCTAGAATGTTCTGGCTGTTTACATATATTTTTTAAACAATTGAAAGAATGTTCCCTGAAAATTTGAGCCTTGTGCGAGTAGGTTATGAATTGCTCTCCCGATGACAACTTTGCTATGTTCTGGCACATACTTGCAACCCTCAAAATGTTCTGGCAATTTTTTTTTACACTTAAACATATGTAAATTGCAACATATTAAAATTGTAGCCTTGTGGGAGTGGGATGAAAAAAAAATATTTTTTGCATTTTCAAAAATTTAAGGGACCATGACGCAACCGCGAGATGCCTGCCAGAACGGTACTTTCTTAAATGACTGATAATAAAATATCATTTAATAAATTTCTAGCTTTGTGGGAAGTGGGATAGTCAAATGGTTCGGTAGCTCTGGGGCTATTATGTAACTACAGTTATTTTGAAAATTGGTGGCTTCTGAGCTCCACCATTCACTGCATCAGCTGACGACCTTTCCACCAACATAATCGTAAATCCATAATCGTATTATTTACACTAAGAAACTTACATTTTAATTGTTTTTTACATGACAATATGTCAACTACGAATAGTCTGAAAACACGCTGTTTATAATGTCATAGTTGAAAATGCATCTTAACATTTGAAGTTAATTCTTATTTTTCCATGTTTGATACATAAGGTCACTGACCTTGGTACCTTTATTAAATTATGATCATAATAGTTTTCAATTTTTTCTATCCAATGGGAGTATTCTACGTAATAAGTAAATCCCGCCGACTTCCGGCTCCCGCCTACTTCGCACGTCCACTGTTGTCTGTGTTCCGTGGTATGTCTTCACATGTTCCTGTATTTTGGTATTTTTAACCGATTTCAAAAAGGAGGTTCTCAATTCGACTATTTTTATGTAGTCTGTATTTTTGTTCTGGTAGCACCATAAATTTTACTGGGTGTACCGATTTTGATGATTCTTTTTATATTCAAAAGCTGATGCTTGTCATGTTAAGTATTTAAATTTGACCGAGATCTGACGAGTAGTTCTTGAGTTATCCCTAATATTACATATTTAATTGACTTCGACTACGTTGATGTTCCCATTTTGAAGAAAGAAAGCAAAAGCATTTATTCATTTTAATTTTGCATTCATTTTATTACTTTTATTAATCTTCGAACAGAAGACTGTTTCTTTGAAGTCGGTTATTTTTTTGGTAAAATTTAGATTAATATTGTTAAAAGTAAGCTTTATTTTAAATATAATATTAACTCAGAAACAACTTCGCAAATTAATGTTTCCAATGTACCAACTTGTTTTAGTCCAAAGATCTAGTCATTATTTAAATAAAGATTTTAATAGGAAAAATGTGTTTATGTTCACGTAAGTAATACCTCATTGAATATTGTGCAGATACATACTAACATACCCTTATTATTTATCAATCAACAATTTATCACTTATCTTCAACTTAACTTCTTTAGAGATTCTTTAGATAGGTATTCAGTTTTCATAATTATGTAAGTATTTCCGTATATCAGAATCTTTTAAGTATGATACAATAATTTTTATTCATGAGATAATATAAAAAGAGATATTTTATGATATTAGATAGAATTCTAGAATTTCTGAACAGCATCCATTGGGGTGGAGAAAGAATACAAAGCAACCTCTGATTCAAACTTCTTGTATATCATGTGGACCATATGTAGGATGAGACCGTAGATGACTGAAAAAGAAGAAAAGGTTTTTATAAAATAAAAGCTTTGATTAGGACTGTAGTGTGTGAATGTATTATAAGGTGCATACTGCATACATCGTAGGTTAAGACAGTCTAAATAAAGTCATCCGGCAACACGTCTTTGAATCCGAACCTATTTTCATACGTCACTACAAGGACAAAATCCTCACGGGATTCCTTATCATGTAGGTTGATCACTATTTAAACTACGGATATAATATATGCATCATTGTAGTTAACTTTTACACATTAATAATTTTCAACCTCGTGGTCTCAATTCACCCAAAGAAGTTTTACTTCAAAAAAAGCAGCACGACATTTTTAACTACCTACATTGAAAGGGGTTTGTTACTCTTTTAAGCAAAAAGTACAGAACGAATTCAGAAAAACAGGTTTTTGTTGACGACCCTTGCAGTCTTGGCAACCTTTTCGGACGATTCCCGCTTCGATTCCCGGTCTCTGTCAAAACCGGTTTTTGGTGAAATTTCGCTATAATATCATGAATATTTTTTAAAATTGAAAAAACATGTGGTGAAAGGAAAATTCAAGACGTTCACCATACACTGCATACACTACCTAATTCAAAGAGTCCCAAGAAATTAACTGATATAAATAATAACAAATCAGTTTATACCTAAACCGCAGAAAGTATGTGTATGTACGTAGATTTAACTTTCAAAAACCGATCGCAGATGTATAATTTTTCTTATTTATTCCATTAAATTTTTTATCAAACCACCTTTAGACTTTTAAATCTGAAAAATTAAAGTTTAAGAATTAGGAATAATATTTTTTTTCTGACTTTTAAAAGTAAGAATGTAGATGAGGATGTCCTCTGGTTGGCTTAAAACAAGTCATGGACAATTGCAGTTTTAGCACAGAAGAAATAATTAGTATTCTTCAATATTGAAAATAAGTTATTTTAAATAACCCTTCTGTTTGACGATACCAGATACCAGGGAAAGCATTGTGTAGAGGTGTCGTAGCGCCGTAGCACTGTAGCGCTGTACGTAGCGACGTCGTAGAGCACACTGTGTACTCCGTAGCGCTACGTATCGTCAAGGAAAACGGACCGCGTCCACATCCTTTATACATTTTGACACGCTTTATACTAGCTTCACTTGTATGTTTGTAACCGACTCCTTAGGACTTGATTTTGACCCACATCAAACGGTCAGATTTCATTTAAACTTCGTAGACTTAAATCGAGGACCGATGACTATTCAATGTTAAAAGAAAGAAAGAAATAAATCAAACTAAAAAATGAAAAAAATAATAATAGTTAAAAAAAAACTAAAAAACACGCTTTTAAAGAAAATCCTACTAAAAATAGTCTATTTTTTAGTTGGATTTTCTATAAAAGCGTGTTTTTTAGTTTTTTTACTATTATTTAACAACTTTCTACAGCATTCAACTCGAATCGGTACTGAATAATTTTTCTCGTAGCTTACGAGAGTATTACATTAGTGAGTTAATTAAGGTGTATTAAATTGATCGGCGCGCGGCCGCGCTGCCGTGTCGTTTCACAACACATCAATATCGGTGTGTGGGGGCGGGTGGGGGCGGCGAGGCGGCAGGGGCGGCGGCGGCAGTGCAGCGGGCGTCATCCCGCGTGCAGAGCGTGCGCCGTGCAGTCTGCGCCCGGCGCGGCGGCGGCGCTCCGTACTCCGCAGCATGCTGAGGAACCTGCTGCTCTGCCTGGCGCTGTACCTGGTGCTGGCGGTGCTGGAGGAGGTGTACCGGGACATGGACGACGAGGCCACCACCCGCCGCCACCGGATGATCAAGTTCGCGCTGTAAGTACTCTGTACTCATCGGGTGGATTGTTGCTCTCACCCGGCCGATTCCCGCCGCGCCATTTCTCTACTCGTATACGTACAGGTACATTTCGTATTACTCGTGTACGTATGCAAATCACTTTCTCGAGGATTTTCATGACATAAACAAAGCAGACGCTCGTTAAAACGTTGTAAAATTGTATGCAACTCATATTGAATAATGGAACAGTGTGATAAACATTCTGTCGTCTTGTTGGCCAATCAACATCCGTAATGTATTTCTTGTTCGAATAAATAAATTGTACCTTCTTTAATAGGCCAAATTTTCCCCAAAAAAACATTGTAAATACACTGGCACTGTAATGCGCGCTCCAGACTCACGCGAGAATCTCGCGAGAAGGCGACAAAAACACGAGAAACGTGAATGTGGAACCGATTCACATAATTTTCGCAGGTTCTTTTTTCAGGCGCCGAGATTATACTTTGAGCTCAAAATCTTAACGAATAAATTGGACTGCATTAGGGCAGCCTAGAATACTGTGTTTCGTAAGAGGTGACAGAAGCCGGCCCGCTTGGTGGTAAGGCTTCAAATAAGGATTACTGCAATCAATATTATTATTGAGTCAATAACCGATATCATTAACTGGTGTTATCTTACTGTGAAGCCTGTCTGGCTTCCAGTCTAGCTACCATCTTATGTGAGTCAGATGCCAAACGACTCGTCATGTACCGGCTGGGGTGTGAGAGCCAACCCTTTCTTCTCTCTTCTTCCTTGGCCGGCAACGCGTCGATGTCTAAGTTGTTACTAATTTCCATTTTCGAGAATGACCACTTACCACCAGGTGGCTGGTTTATACATTTGGTGGCAGTTAAAGAAAACCTTTTTGTGTTGTAGATACCAAGATCTGGTCGTCGCTCTCAGCGTTCTGAAGATGATTGTGATTGAGGTGAGATATTGTCAGTATTGTCACACGACTCACGCGAGGGTCACGCGCTGCCGCACTGCCCAGCACTCGCAGATCTCTAGCATATGAACGCGTTCATGCTCACAGCTGGGTTTCGGGGAATGTTTGTTTATAAATCTTGGTTGCGTCAGGTATGAGTTGTACATATTGCTCACACCTAGCGTGTTTTAACACTTTAAAGAAGACTTACTTTATATATTATTCATTTATCAAAACCTTTGCATACAACCCATTACATAAATATTATATTAGTTATCACTTTATTGTTCTACATATAAACGCGCCAATTACTGATGCATTCAAACACTTATTTAACTTAAACTAATTCACTTGTTGATTATCCTGTTGTTGAAAAATCCACACTTTCAGCGATAGTAAGATCGATCAACATCGTAAAGAAGGAACCCTGCTCAATTTGTCTTTTAAGAGGAGTATAGTATTAAGCTAAGCAGGTATGCTAAGAAGTAGGTGGCAGTGGTGGCAGATTCAGCGCAGTGTAATTGGTGCAGACGTTGGTCACAATTTAAGCGTAACTATGCTTTTACGCAATTAAATGGCACATACTGATACAGATGCATTACGTTCGTATGCCAATGTGTGCACCAATTGAACTACTCTGCTGAATCTGTCCTAAGTAGTGCTACGCCACTTGCATGTTGGCATACATTTAGCCATTGACGACGTACGTAGCGAAATGATGATGAGTTTGAATTTCTGTTTTCGGTCAAGGTGTGGGTGCTTTTGTCCTTGTGTGTTGTCCATGGCATCGAGTGCTACGAGTGTGTAGCGTGTAGTGTTTATTGTATTCGGTGGTGTTGTGTCAGGGCTACACGCTGTGCGGCGTGGTGCGGCGCGCGCGCGCGGCGGGGCTGGTGACGCACGTGTACCTGGCCACGGCTGCCGTGCTGCACGCCGCGCTGCTGATGGACGAGCGCGTCGACCACGCCGCGCGCCTCGCGCCCGCGCCCGCGCTCCACCCGCCGCCGGAACTCGACAAGTGCGTGTTGTACCTGCAGCCCTTATAGCTGGCCTATTACGACACTTGCGACAGTATTATTATAAACTTTTGAAACAACTCGACACGTTGTGTCAAGATAACGCGACTCCCAACGTCCTTTATTACCCAGCCAATCTTGGTTTTCAATCAGGCAATTTTGGTTTGGTTGGTTTTCTGATTTCTCATGTTTTAAGAAATATTACCATGGAGCATTGATAAAAAACATAACATTCATGGGAAGTGCAGTAAACTAATCCATAGTTGTTATGAGTTTGAAACAGATTGAAACTACAAATGTAACTTGGACTCGTCCTGTTAGTTGGGCTCGGTATAAGATCAATGTATAATTATTAAGAATTCTTGCGGTACGTAAACTTTTTATGTATATTGATATGTTTTTTTATTTTATTTTCCAGGGATCAACAAGAATTGCTTCTGGTGTAAGCCCTCACATCTTCCCGGATAAAGAAGCTCTGCGCATCCCTTCCTACAATAATACCATTAGCCCCGGATACCTCGTTGTATTAATGTGGGTACCCTCTTTATGCTGTGAGTCGCCTGTGACGGCAATGATATTATAAAATAGTGTGACGGAGCTTTGCGATTCTCCCGGCGACAACGTAGCCCAAATGTGTTGCGAAGATTCTTTCACATTTAGTAATATATTATTGCTGTGCGATAACTCAAAACGGGGAATTTTGTAACATTATGTATTTAACTAGGATTGTACCAAACCTTAGCGTACTTAATGTTTTCACGAGTAAATTGGAAAATGCTACAACAAATTATTTATGAAAACAAAGTTAAAGTTCTGTTGGGATTTTCTTTTGTCTGGTTCTAAATTCTAACGCCCCAACTAGTGTCACTAACGGTTACTTTAATCGCTCCTTAGTAAAGATTCACCATACAACTTCTGTACCTACTAAGGAGTGATTTAAGTAACCGTTAGTGACTCTGAGTTGGGGCGTCGTAATCAATTTAACTATAGACGAGTAATGTCAAGTTTATATATTTTGAACACATTTAAATGTTATTAACCGACTTCAAAAAAGGAGGAGGTTCTCCATTCGACTGTATTTTTTTTTTATGTTTGTTACCTCAGAACTTTGGACTGGGCGAACCGATTTTGATGATTCTTTTTTAATCAAAAGCTAGTGGCTGTCATGTGGTCCCACATAAATTTTATTGAGATCTGACAATGGCATCCATGAGAAAACTACATAAGTCGTAAATTTGTGTTAAGATGTGCGCGACAAATTGACGAATAACTCAATATCACGTAAACCGATTTCGATGATTCTTTTTTTAATCGAAAGCAGGCGCTTGTCATGTGGTCTCACATAAATTTGAACGAGATCTGACAACTATGTAGTTTTTGAGACTTTGAAGTCGGTTATTTTTTGTTAGTAAAATTTAGATTATTGCTTACCTATATTATAAATTGATCATCGCTAAAAACTAAGCCAGATATTTTCAAGAGAGTTTACATTAGTTATAAAGGATTTTCTAGAAATTCTTATAACAATGCATTTAGATGATTTTAGTGTGGAGTACAATAATAGCGTGGGCAGTGCTGTTCGGGCACGGCTCCCTGTCTCCTCGTATACTAGTTGTCGTTATATTGTTACGAGTACGTACCCATGTATCTCCTAGTGTAGTTTTCTAAACAAATTTTGATACTATGTGATTTTAATTTTAAGTTTAAGTAATATTCGTGAATCGAATGCATGCCTACTTACATACCTCATCGTAACCGTAACAGGTGTTGGAGAAATCGACCTATTGTATTGACATATATTTTGTGGTACCTTTAATGTTTATAATATTATTTAATGATAAAAAAAGAAGTGATAGCGGCTTGAAGTGCGGCCATCCCTGCCGCGCGCCATCATGGAACGCCGCGCCGGGTTTGGATTCAGAAAACTTAATTTACATTCTTCGGCTGGTACATTTATCATCCTTATGTACCTTATTTCATAAATAAAATATTTGATTGATTGATTAATACATACTGATATTGTAAAGATGTTTTTCGATCAATAGATAAGATGTCGTCAACGTGTGCCAATTGTCTCAGCTCAATTACCTACTTCAATCAAAATAAAATTATTTGCTGTATGTACTTATGTTTTAGACTAAATTTTGGTAACCTAGCTATGTAAAAAGAATGATCAGTCAATTCCAACTTTATTGTTTAGTACTTATTACATAATATACAAATGTGTAATTTTATTTAAATATCAGTCAGTTATAAAATATTGTCTGTGTTTTTATTTTTACCTTAATAACTTTATAACATTGCATATTAAAATACAGTTAAATTACTTCAAGAAATCAATAAAAACATTTAAGAAACCATAGTATGAATTTGTTAATAGATACCATACCTACCTTAAATGAAAACGTAACGCATACAATGAGATAGGTAGATACAGGTACCTATGTGATGTATGATAGCTGTTTACTTATAAGTAAATAAGCAAGAAGCTGCGTCATGTGTGGGCGACTGGGCTGCGCGCCACGCTCGCTCCCCTGCCGACTGCCGTAGATTACCGAATACCAGTACCGATCCCGAGCCTCTGAACTTCAACGAACCAATCGATGAGGATTACTGGAAGATAAAGTTATTCGGCATGGTCGTTATGCAGTAGTCTAAACTAAACGAGTTCTAGGAAATATATGGTTTAAGCAGTGAACTTGGCTTGTACGACCTACTGCCCTTTATACCTACCTGGCAGTGGCGTAGCGTGGGCTTCCGCCGCCCGGGGCCGATCGAAAATTTGCCGCCCCCCAGTGATCTTTGCCACCCCCATATTATTTAAAATATTTTTATGATAATTAAAAATGCACTTTTCTTGTTTTTTTTCATAGCACAATTTACATTGCAATTTAAATAAAATTAATTTTAATGTATATATTTTTCTTCTTTAAAAATCGAGTGGCTTGCCGCCCCCTCCTCATGTGCCGCCCAGGGCCAGGGCCCCCCACTGCTACCTGGGGTCTATCGCTAATTACTCTTATTAGATAGGTATATCGCGACAGACTAGCTCGTAGCGATATTGTGAAGGAGATTGGGATTTCGTACAACGCATTCAAGTCTCCTAATTTACTATGTAGGAGTATGTACAATCTGTACAATGGATTAGTGGCGAATGAACCTAATCTGTAGTAGGCAAAGGGTCTAAGCGTTAGTAGAAGTAAGGACACGACAAATAAAATTGCATTAACTTTTAATCCACATTTATTTTTACAACACCAAACGTTCTTATCGTACACCGAGTCACTATGTGTAAGCTCGAATATTTCATAACAAATACAATCATAAACCGTGCTTTAAACGTTAGGTCGTCTCAAACGGACTCACAGTATATCTACAGTACAGACAGACCAAAATATATAGGTATTCAAGGAGAATGGCGAAACTGGACATTTACTAGTGTTGGTATCGGAGACGCGCTCTAAGCAGTGTTGCCAGGTCCAAAAAATATATTACGGCATTTTCTCATAAAATACGGTAGATTCTTTGAAATTATGTGGTTTGTAGACTTTAAGATACGGTAGAAATACGGTAAATAATTTAAGACAATAGGTAAAAAACAATCTTTTCTTTAATTTTATATAACAACGTGACACGTAATTTATAATTTTATTAAATATTAATTGTAAGATAACTGCTGAGCTGCACACTGGTAGGTGTTGGTCCTTCGAGTCGACCCCGTTTGCACACCGGTACTGATTAACTAACGACAACAATATTTTTGTAACAAGAATAAATTGGGAGCACAATCATTCATCGTCTAATATTTAAGTAAAAAAGTAAGTACAATATGAAAACAACATCTCTGACAACATATGTAAATAAAAAAATTACCATTATACAAAATTACGAATTGTGCTATTTATAAACAACTATTTAAAATATTATACACATAATATACATACAGGATTTTCGAATGTTTTGTAAAGTACATGATGAAATCAACTAGATTACAATTTGTGTGTCCAAATAAAACTTATTGTTTAGCGAAAGATTCAAAATGTTACTAGATTTAAGTATTTCGTCTAGGTACTTATCTACTCTCACATACGTGCAATGTTTTATGTTTAATGCAGGTCATTGTAAAACAACGTTCTTCTACTAAGCTTCTACTGAACACAGACGACATCAGTGAATAACTGCAGCTATGGGGAGCAATATGGATGGAACTCAACACTACGGCTCTTACGGCCCAACTCAGAGTCACTAACGGTTACTTTAATCGCTCCTTAGTAAAGAATCAACATACAAATTCTGTGCTAAGGAGCGATTTAAGTATCCGTTAGTGACTCTGAGTTGGGGCGTTAGTTATTATCCTAACGGCGACCGTAATATAGACATCAATGTTGCACACTGCAGCAGCGTACCAAACTACAGTGACGTAATAGATTAGTACACGCTTAATTAGGTACGCCTTTTTCTTTTAAATGTACAGTACGGCCGACGTATCTTCGCGCGTCTGAACTTCGCGCAGAAGGCTGCGCAGCAACATAATTCGGCAATGCTCGGTACGCGGCGTATTATGTCTCAGTCACACGTTAGCATGTTCGTGTCGCTATCTCTGTCTTACATGCGGTAAAGTTCGCAAAGCCTATGTTCAGACGCGCCAAGATACGTCGGCTGTATATAGCGCTAAAAGTTATTGTAAAGGTGGCCACTCACGGTCGCGCCATTTGGCGAGGCTCCAAAAGACATAATATGTCAAAATGGCGCGATTGGACATACAGATTTTTATATCACGACATCAGTTTTACATTCACGATCAAATTTTGGCTGTATATCACGCCATTTGACGCGATGGACTGACCGTGAGTGGCCACCATAAGATTGGTAGAAGGCAATTCCTCTTCTCACACCGATGTCGGACACGAGGGTGGCGGATGCAACTGGCGACATTGTTGCCGCACAAACATCATCCTCATTCCTATTACCACAAGGGTGTGTGTATGTGTGTGTTTGTTTGTTTAGAAGTTGGTTCGGCAAACGGGGCAGTTGGAACGGTTGCTCATCTTGAACCAGCGTCGCTGTGGACAAACATAAGTGTTACTATTGCATTAGCTGTAGTAGTCAGTAAAGTGAGCATTCATCTAAGCAGTGATTGTTACTTGTGGCCCATTTCAAATTTATCAATATGACTTTCAACGTGACTTGGATTTGGATAAAAATTTAACTAGGTCACGTACAACGTGTATGTGTTGTAGTTCGCGGTATTTATTAGTGTTAAGTAACTATTTGCATGGAAAAAATTTATTGGTCAATCAGACGCATTAAAACATTCGTAAGAACAACACGCGTTTCTTTTCTATCAGTCAGTGTGCAAGCAAAAGTGACCTCTATTACAATAAACAATTAGATTTTGTTATAATCTTTCATCCTATACGTTTATTTTAAACTATATCCTTTCACATACAACCTCCAGCAGTATGTGTGTGTGTGTGTGTACTCACGATGCAGCGCGCGTGGAAGACGTTCCGGCACTGGCGGCACGCGCGGCCGGGCTCGGAGCCGTCGAGCGGGTGCGCGCGGCAGTAGCACACGTAGCAGGGGGCGCCGCCCGCACGCAGCGCCGCGCCCGCCGCCGCCGCCCACATGCGCATCGCCTCCACCACGCGCCCGTTCTGCACGCATAGCGGACAAAAACGCTGTTAGGTGCTCCTACTACACGAATTAAATTCATCTTCGGAGCGTCATTAGCGACATCCTCGTGGGGTCCCGTGTCCCGTGGCACTCACCCGGTAGCCGAGGTAGACGGCGAACAAGTGCGCGTCGGGCCCGGGCGGCGCGCTCACGACGCGCGGCGCGCGCAGCGGGTGCGTGGCGGCCAGCCACACGCACAGCGCCGGCGCCTCGCCACCCGCCTCGCCGCTTTCCTCGCCGCGCAGCTCGCACCGCGCCGACCGCTCGCTCACGCACACCGACACCTGCACATATAGCTATTATGTCCCACCGGCTACCTGCAACATGCTACTTGCTCCGTGCAACTCGGGAATCGTTGGAAGGAGTGTTTATTTCCGGCTGTTCCCGATGTTTTAGTTATCATAGCATTAATGCATTAGTGGCTTACTTCGTCTTCCTCTTAGCAAAGATTATAAGTAACGTCCGCGCACGTCCAGTAACACTGTATTTGAGGTCAAAGTACAACATACACTACAAATAAGACGTCGTTTTACAGAAGCCACAAATGAGCTGTTATTTTGTTCAACGAACATTTCCGGTCTTCGAGCGTAACAAAATATTCATATAACACTGGTAAAATGTGATAATGACATGATAATTATAAGTGACAAATGAATAAACATGATAAATGTGATAACCTTGACGCTGGGCATGTCCTTCGCGTGCGCGCGCACCTCGGCCAGCTGGTGGCTGACGAGCGGCGGCGCGACGGCGGCGGCCACGAGGCGCGCCAGCCCCGCGCCCGCGCGCGCCGGCAGCAGCGCCCACCAGCCGCGCGCCGCGCCCGCGCCCGGCCCGCCCAGCGCGCGCAGCACCGCGCCGCACGCCAGCCGGGACACCGTCGCGCTCGTGCACGCCTCTACAACACAACACACACACACACATACACACATCACATCACGCACTGACGCTACGAGTATACCACACAAGAAGGGTCACTCCGTAAAATCATTTAAATAAATAGCGACTCTTGCTCCGACACAATAAATTGGAAAATGTTTATTTCTACTTTCTAGCCAGGAATCGAACTCGTTAATTTTGAAAAAAAAACCACACCCTGTATTAGTTTTATTCATTCAATAGTGTCGCTAATAAGATTAACGAAGAATGACATCCTGCAAACTTAAGGCAGGAGCTCATTTTTAACAATATTAATAATATTTATACAAATGATTTATACAACACGCACACCTGGAAGTTTCCGTGGATACACAATACGTTGTTGTCGTGGATACACAATACGAGCCGTGGAAGTTACGTAACGTTGCAAAGCGAATACCTCTGATGTCGAAGTCCTGCAGGCGGATGAACCAGGGCAGCAGCGCCTTGGGCAGCGCGGGCAGGCGCGCCGCCATGTGGTGCGCGGCGGCGGGCGGCAGCAGGCGCAGCGCCGCCGACAGGATGCCCTCCACGTAGCCGTGCGTGCTGACGTTACCAATACCAATACACCAACCATTACATTTTGAAGTGAAAACTTCTTTAGTACGGGGGTGACTTGAAATTTTATGAAACGAAACTGTCCAGTGGAGACTAGAAATGAGTGGAGACTGACTTGAGTTAAGTTGAGTTGAGTTGAGTGGAGTGGAGTGGAGTAGTAAAACCTACAATTATCATCTTCCCGAAATTTTACATTCGTCTCATTATCTTAAAAACAAAATTTTTGAAGGTTTCACTTCTAAGACGTGTGAATTGCACACATTTTTTTTTTCTTTTTTTTATGGAAAACGCCGGCAAACGAGCTCACGGTCCACCTGATGGTAAGTGGCTATCGTCGCCCATGAACATCAGCAACACCAAAGGCATCACTGATGTGTTGCCAAGAAAGAAAAAAAAAAGAAAGAACACAAACATTCATCAAACATCGGTTTCAATCATCAAATTCTTTATTTTTTAGGGTTTCGAAGTAAAATCCCAACCCTTATAGTTTCGTCATGGCCGTCCGTCCGTCTGTCCGAAGCAAAGCGCCGAGACCCTTAGAGCTAAAAAGCTGTAATTTGTTTGATATAGCACCCGACTGTCGCGCGAGTGAAGGTCAAGTGTAAACTATTTATTTGTGTGTCATTGTTTACTTGTAGAAGGTGTGGTAGTGGTGCGCCAGGTCGCCGGCGGCCAGCTCGCAGTGGCGGTGCAGCGCCGCGCCCAGCAGCAGGTGGCCCAGCGCCACCGCGTGGCTGTCCGTGTGCGGCGCCATCTCGCACAGGTCGTCGCACAACCTGCGACACACACACACACACATACACACAATATACACGTCTGCCGACATCTCACCGACAGTCTCCTCACTGTAACATATCTTATTTTCGTCGAAACTACCATGTCTACCGCCACCATTTTATCTTCCAAAGTAACTTAACCGGTATTATTTTGTCCTTCCAATTTGTATAGGAAATACTATGTATTACAGGATGATGACGAATAGGTGGTAGACACGACATCACATTCAAACATGTGAACGCCCATCCGTTGTACTTGTATTGAATGTTAACATCAACGGAAGCCGCGGTGGCAGCGGTGGGAGCGGTGGCAGCGGTGGGAGTGCACTCACGTGTAGTCGGAGAGCGCGGCGTCCACGAGCTCCTGCAGCTGGTCGAGGTGGTCGTCGTACAGCGCCAGCGACAGCCCGTCCAGCGCCGCGTCCTCGTCGTCCTCGTCGTCCGCGACCGCCGGCGCCGCCGCCAGCGTCGCCATGCGCGCCTCTGGTCACCACGCACCGTTAACATAGGGATCTAACATTCCCCACTCTGACCCCTCCTGAGCCTTACAATCCAGCGGATGCTCGCTGCCTTGTTCAGGTCGTTACTTCACACAGTGGTCGCGGGGCGTTAACACTTGACTGCCATACAATAAGCATGGGTAGATGCCAAGTCATCAATCGAGTTAAGGCACACCGGATGCAGTTGGTTAGTAAGACCGGTGACGTATAGGGGTAAAAATATTATTAGGTGCTTCGGAGGGCACCTAAAGGAGTCTGTCCAGATTCTTACAGCTACAGCGATATTTATAGTTGTTGTAAAAATTATAGGTAGCAGTCGTTAAGCGTCCATGTTGTTAATGTAGAAGACCTTGGGGTCTATCGTACCTAAACATCTAAAAATGTGCAACGTTTTTAAATCAAAATTGAAACCGGAACTCTCACGCGTCCATCGTATTCATCAATGGTAAGTGCTTACCGTCGGCGGCGATCATGGCGGGCGCGAGCGAGCGCAGCGTGTAGTAGGCGAGGTACTTGTACCCGTGGTGCGCGGTGTCGGCGAGCGCGCGCGTGGCGGCGCGCACGGCCCGCTCCAGCGTGAGCGCGCCCGAGCGCTCCACGGCCGGCAGCGCGCGCGCCTCCAGCAGCCGCGCCGCGCCCGCCAGCGCGCGCAGCACCGCCGCCTGCGCCGCGCACACCGTGCGCGAGCTGCGGTCTGCCAACATTGCCAACAACCTCATAATGTTACAAACGATCGCGCCACTTGTTAGATCGATGAATTTCGTATCGATACTGCTACGTTCCTGCTACACCAGTGTCCTAACGCGTCAATTAATGATTAAAAAAAGACCCGCAACAGGTCCGACCAACAGTGAGCGCGCTTAAAGGTGCGTGACCGTGTTAATGCCATTACACGTTAACCGATAACTCGGGTGGCGGTTTCTTCGACGATTCAAAGGGATTTTAATTCTATCGGACACATCTGCGTACTAGAACGCAGCTGTTAACATTAACGTAGACGTGGAAGGGACATAAGCATGTGACTACTGACTACTCACCGAGCACGTGGCATATGAGCAGGAGGATGTTCTTGGTGGCGTCGGGCATGAAGATGTCCTCCCACTCGCGCGGCAGCGCGGCCACGTGCGCGGAGGGCTCGCGGCGCGTGCACTCCCGCCGCACGCCGCCGATGAACTGCCGCACGCGCGCGTACAGCTCCAGCGCCGGCCGCGCCACTAGCGCCAACTACCAATCAGGACGTACTCGTTACATCACTAGGACGGTCCCGTTGCGGCCGTTGATGGGAGTTTTTGTTATAATTATGTGGCTCTAATAACATGAATTTTCTTATGTTACGTATAGAATGATCGTGATGGGGATTTTTCTATTGAAAGATAGGCGTTGTTATTTATTGTAAATTATAGATAATTAATATTTTAATGATGGCTTGTGTAAACGAGCACTACGAGTTTTTCGCCGCGTGCCTTTTTCTTTCGTTACAATACTGCGGTGTGTGAGTGTGATATATTACCCGGAGCGGCTCAGCGGTGAACATGTGTGTGCTGAGCGCGAGCGAGGTGAGCGCGGAGCAGAGCGCGATGTTGGTGAAGTCCCAGTGCAGCGCGGACGCGCCCCAGCCGCGTGACGTCACCGCCTCGGCCAGCAGGTCCAGCACGGCCGCCGTGCCGCTCAGCTGCAGCCAGCTGGCGCCCGACAGCGACCTGCCGCACACAGACACACCACATGCTTGTTAACACCGGACAGGGGCCGCTGTGGTCTTCATTGAACGACACGACAATGACACGGCTTTATACGTCTTGTACTTGTGAGTCGATGATGATGTGTCGTCCAATGAACAAGTGGCTGACGACATCCGTTTAGCCGACCAAAAAACACACCGTACGATTTATGTTTTAAACATGTTACATTTTAACTGTAAAATATTTTGAGCATCAAAAAGTGTTACAATACAATTTATTTCACAATAACTACAGTTAATATAAAAGATAAAACTTACATTTATAAAGATATAAGTGATAAGATATTTGAACACACTATAAAATTGACATAGAAATTAGCAACAGCGAGTCAGCGTCGCTTACCTCTCAAAGAGCATGGTATCGTTGTCTCGGTAGTATCCGTTGATGACGGCGTCCAGGTTGCAGCGGCCGCGCTCGGCGCCCACGTCCGCCACCAGCTGGTCGAGGGGCGCGCGCGCCGCGGCCGCGCAGTAGTAGGCGCGCACCATGGCCAGCTCCTTGGCCGCGAGCAGCGCGCGCTCGTCCACGGCCACGCCCAGCGCCGCGTACGTGTCCGGCGCGTCCCGCCAGCGCGCGAACACCTCGCCCCGCCCCGACACCTCGAACTCGGTCAGCGCCGCGTCCTGCTGCTCGTCGAACGTGGCCTTCGCGACCTGCTTCTTCTTCTTCTCCTCCAACGCTTTCATCTGAAAGTTTATTTTTTGATGAAACTTTGCCAACATTTCCAAATCGAATCCATCAAATCAAATCAAATCAAATCATTTATTCATTGCTTCAAATACGGTTACAAAGGATGTTATAAAATATGTTGTAGTCCATTCATATTTGGCTTTCATAAGCATGCAACAACAAGTAAAATTAAATTTAAATACAATTCTTACTAGTAAATTAAATCAATAAATTAATTAATGTCAGATTAGATCAAAATAATAATATACTATATAACAATCTAATTAAATAACATCAAATTAATTAATGTCAAATAAACTCAAATTAATATACTAAATAACAATCAAATTAAATAAAATCAAATTAATTAACAATCATATGTCAAGTGCATAGTCAACTTTTATATTTCCAATTCATGAATAAATTGTATTAAATATAAAATTAAAAACAATTTTTTATATTGTCACCCAAAAAATCATCTACTGTGTAATAACATTTACTTAATAACCATTTAAATAATTCATTTTTAAATAAATTGAAGGATTTGTTGTAGTGTGTAGCTAAGACACCTTAATATATAAGTTAGGTTAATTCATATTAGAAGGAGTACCAATAAAGACATCGTACAAACAAGACGTATTATTCTTTTACACCGCACGCGCACGACATCACATGGCGACCCTGCCTGGCCGGTGCGCTGTGGCGATGCCGCGTCACATGCGCACCGGAGGGCTTAAAATGTGAAAAAAAGAAACAGCGAAAATGAAGAACAGAAAAGAGAAGATAACGACTAAACATAAACAAGAGGAAGAAGAAAACAGGAATTTCAAAAAAAAGTATATGAATAAAATTTCATTTTTTATGTACATGAATTGAGACGAAAAAATTATTGTTGATAAATTGAAAAGGATTGTAAAAATGGAGTGAGAATATCAAAGGACACTGGCGAAAACAGAATGAAAAAATTATAAGGTCATCTCTTCAAGAACGAGTCAACATTGAAATGGAGTACACATTGCATCATCATTTTCATCCTCATCATCCGGGACCACGGCACCACACGGCGTCTCGTTCCCAGTTTCCATTCAAAATTCAAGAGAAGTTTCAGTGATCGTGCGTGTCAAATGTGTTTAGTGAAGTGAAAAGTGAAAAAAAAATAATCGGTACCTTCCTACCTACGGTGTAAAAGTAGCAGTGGATTAGTTTCGTAAACATTTTTTTCTTTCTCTTTATTTGTTTTTCTTTAAATAGGTAATTTTTTTTTGGTGACGTACAACATAAAGTTTTATACCTCGTTTACATTCAGCTCATTTGAGCAGGAAAGTAGGTAGGGAAGTGGGCAGGACGAGTATGTGAACACGACACTTCTCATGCTCCTACCACTGCTACTCGCGCTGCCCGGCGCTCCCCAAAAGAGCGGTTTTTCAGCCAGTGTTGCCAATGCTACGGCAATTACCGTGTTCTACGGCTTTCAGGCCAAAAAATCACAAAATCTACGGGCTACGGCTGGAACCCTATTGCCGTAGCAAATTCTAAGGCTTTTCGCAAATTTTCACAAAGTCAATTTTATTTATTGTTTTGCAAACATTTAACGAATGTTAAACCCTTAAAACAGCGCCACCAGGCTTATATTGATGTTAATGTAGGCTAATGAAAAGTATTACTCGTTTTGTGGGCATCAAATTTACTGCCGATGACCTTTTTTTTTAGTTCGACCGCTGAACCGATGGTATATATTGGCGTAATTGGATTGCTACGGCCCACACTTGATCCTTTCCCATATAAACACGGCTTTTTTATCTAATGTACACGGCCTTCCAAAAATTTTCATTGGCAACACTAACACTACGTCTGCCATTGCCGAAAGTCGAAAGCGATGTGAGTGGTAGGGCAGTATGTAAACACTACACTTCTCTCGATCCTGCCACGGCAGTATCAAGGGGATTATTGCCGACAGCGCGAGGAGCAGCGGTAGGGGCTGAATGTAAACGAGGTGTTAAAGCAATCAATAAATAATGTTCCAAGTAATTAAAATTAATTCGGATCGTAATGTTCATAAAGGTTCTTTTGTAACAAATAGTTTATACAGTTTTGTGAAGTAATCATAGTAATAGTTATATTTTAAAGACTTTTGCTTGTAATCACTTGTAGTAACTTCAAAATTATGTTACATCGGTTTCATCATATAACTTAGGCGAACTCTTATTTCGCTTACGCTTAAAATGCATCCGTAAAGGAATGGAATGTTTGTCACCAAGGAATCGTATTGCGACGATGCAAACACTGTTGCACTCATGTATGGTAACAATGTTCTCAATTAATATTGTTTGAATGAAATTTGAGTACCTAATGGATATGGACTTGTTGATTTTTTTAATAACGTGTATATGTAGTTATAGGATGTTGACAAGATACATAGGTGTCAAAGGAAAAGCATGGAAGGATTTTGAAAATAATGAAAGTAGTGATTTTTGTTTGGATTTCTTCTTTAAGTTAGTATTTTTGCTAATGATCGGATTGATCCCCCGAGAGTTAAGAAAATATCTAACGTATTGATGAAATAATATTGAGTGTTGGTAAAGTTTTTTTTGTTTGGATAATTGGATGTTATATAGGATGTGAATGAATTATAATTTTATTATGTGATATCATTATCTTTATCGTGCATTACGCGAGACGTATGTATGAAAGAGTGGATCATTTTGCAAGAGTTTGAAAAGAAAGAAAGAAACAAATAATATTGTGATAAGATAATCTTTGTGTTGTTAAGTAACCATTGTCTTGATCGTGTTGTACGCGAGCCGTCTATGCGAAAGAAATGTGTGAAAGAGCAATAAATGATGATAATGATAATAAAGAGATGAAATGAAAATAAATATTAATGTGGAAAAGGTATCTAATAACATGAATTATTGTAAAGAGTAAGTAAAATTGAAGTATAATAAAATATGATTATGAATTATGATGGAATATGATAAATTATGAATGGAAGAAATAATAAGGTTAATAAATGAAAATAAAACCGGATATGACAAATGGCCACAGACGGACTTGAAAAAAATACTGGATTATGACATTACCTGGATATGACTATATAGATATTAAGAAATAGTGTAAGAAGATTATTTTAATGAATAAGGTTTTATTTTAAAATGTTTTTTTATTTCATAATGTTTAACTATGTAGAAGTCTTAGCACACATTCTACGAGTACCTGCCGAGTTTTTAACAAAAATTAAACCTGCAGATTTAATTTTTCTTTAAATAGCCCCCGGAGTGTGTAGCTAAGACACCTTAATATATAAGTTAGGTTAATTCATATTAGAAGGAGTACCAATAAAGACATCGTACAAACAAGACGTATTATTCTTTTACACCGCACGCGCACGACATCACATTGTCTTTCAATTGGTCTGGTAATTTATTATAGATGCGGACACACATGCCATAGCAATTTCTTAGATATATGCCTGTTTTTGTTACATCTTCTATAATTAATGTTGGGATGCCTAGACCTCTTACTGATTACAAAAATATGGTGATGCTTTTTCACAAATATGGCTACTTCATAAATATACATGCATGGCAGAGGTAGAATATTGATATCCCTAAATATTGGACGACATGACTCCCAAGGAGCCAGACCGACTATGGCACGAACGCACTTTTTTTGCAAGAGAAATAATTTATTTAACATTGTTGAATTACCCCAAATAACTATGCCATACCTGAGATTTGACGCCACATATCCGTGGTACGCCATTACTGCAATTTTATTATCAGCTGTTTTGCTCAGTCTTCGCAGTACGTATACAAATTTACTAATCCATCCATCGAATATCAAGTGTATCTTCTGTATTTCTAAGAATTTAAATTTTCTAAGTAGTGGGTCGGTCGTTTTTATTATAATGACAAAGATGAATGCTGTAACGTAAGTTTTGTATTTGTAATAAATTTAATGCAATACCTGAGCGACGTGGAAGAACCCGCTGTTCAGCATCATTTCACTCAGGAAGTCCCTGTAACTGGCAGCCCGCTCGCAGCGGGAGGCGAGCTCGGCGCGCAGCCGCCCCCCGCCCGCCGCGCCGCCCGCCGCCCCGCCCGCCAGCCGCACGTCGCCCAGCAGCGGCGCGAATGCTTCCCGCGGGCTGCCCGCCAGGCGGTGGCAGGCGCAGGGCGCGGCGCCGTCCGCGCTCTCGACGCTCTCCGAGGCCTCCACCATCTCGAAGCTGGAGGTGGAGTGCGACTGCCGGCTGTCGGCCCGCTCCGGCTCGTCGACGGCGTCCGTGAACCGCTCGTCGGCGGCGCCGGGGCCGGGCGGGCGGGCGCCGCGCGCGGCCCGCTCGTACTGGCGACTGGCATGCGCCCAGTAGTACCCCTGGCTCAGGGCCCGCTCCAGCAGCGCCCCCGCCACGGCGTCGTGCACGGCGCCCGGCAGCCGCGCCACCATGTCCGACACCGCCTCCTCCATGTGCTCCTTCGCCGCGCGAATTATGTCGTAGTGCTTCCACTGCAACGGAACTAGCTCTTAATGTTTACGTTCAAGTAAAAATTACTTGGCTGCAACGACTTTGCATTTTGAGTATTTTTATAGTCGCTTTTTAGAGTAAAACAAAGTAGATGTACTTAAATTACTCCTGAATGTGCCAGTATACTCATGTTTACTTTGTTGAAATCGTTCACGACCGAGCCGATTCGATCAATACATCGTGTGCAGTGTACGTTAACGACCTATAAATATATACTTACGAAAGCGTAGTGATCGTAAAGCACGTCCAGGACGGCGTAATCGTAGAGAACGTCGCAGAACTGGTCCTGGAAGTACTGGGCGCGGACGAGGTGGTCGCGCCGCAGCGCCGCCCGCAGGTAGCAGGCGCGGAACAGCATGCGCTTGGCGCGCGCCACCAGCGGGCCCCGCGCGAGCGCCGCCCCCCCGCGCGCGCCCAGCGCCGCCGCCAGCCACTCGCTGTCCTCCTCCAGCGGGCACGACAGGTCCCCCCAGATGGCGTCCACCTGCAGCGCGAACACCTCGAGCGGCGGCCCCTCCCCCCCGCCCTCACCCCGCGCCGCCGCCAGCACCTGCCGCGCGAGCGCCACCAGCTCGTCGCACGACCCGTCCTCCAGGAAGTGCGGGCACAGCGACACCACGTGATCGATTCGTGGAATGTCCAGGTTTTCGGCACTGAAATTGCAAGCGAGTAGTAACTATGCATCACATGTACATAATGTGCAATCTTATGTTTCATTATGTTAAAACCGTGAACTCACTCCTGGAACAGATGGCCGTGTATCAGTCGCAGCGCGTCGGTCAGGAACTGCTGGCGCAGCGCGGGCGGCCGGCTGCTAGCGCCCCCGGCGCCCCACGCGGCCCGCGCCGCCGACCACGCCTCCTCGTCCAGCGCCGGCGAGTCGCGCTGTCAAATACAGAAGACAATAGTACGAATACGTACGTACGGTACAGAAGAGTCACTCCACAACATCATTTAAATAAATAGCGACTCTTGCTCCGACACAATGAAGTGTGATTCAGGTCGCACAGCGCTAATCGTCGACAGACGTTGACATCTAGACGTAGCTCTCAAAAAGGAATATTTTTTTCCGTTTTTGTAACATTTTTTATTGATGCTTCGCTCCTATCGGTCACAGCGTGATGTTATAAAGCCTTCCTCGATAAATGAACTATTCAACACAAAAATAATTTTTCAATTCGAACCAGTAGTTCCTGAGATTAGCGCGTTCAACCAAACACACAAACTCTTCAGCTTTATAATATTAGTATAGATTACACGGTCGATTTTAATGGAGTTTATCTGCATCCAACAGGTCCTTCGTCCGTCGTTAAATTACATGTATAAAATGTATAATCCGTTGTTGGCCACAGATACATGAGATACTAACAGGGATGTGCAGCGTTACGCGGAACAACGCGAGCAGCAGCGGCAGCGCGGCGGCGCGCCCCCCGCCCAGCGCGCCCGCCAGCCGCGCCGCCCCCCGCACGCGGCCGCCCCCCGCCGCCCCGCCGCGCGCCACCAGCTCGTCCAGCAGCTCGCAGTACGCGGCCACGATCCTCGTTATCGCCGCCTCACCGATCACCACGTCTGGAATATAAGTTTTACAAAAATGACATAAACATCTTTATGAACTTACATTTGAACCTTCCTTATAACCCACTCCATCTATTAATGAAAACTGTATAAAAATCCGTCCAATAATTTTCGAAATCTTGCGTTACAGGAATGACATTAACGTGGCGGTTGATTTATATTTAAAATAAGAAGTAATGAACGACATCTCGCAAATGACCTGACTAGGATGAATTGTAATACTTTTTTACCCATTCATCAAGTAGGTAATCGATACGGATGTAACTAATCCGGACTGGCTCGAGGCCACCACAAGCTAAAGCACACCGGTGAAGCAGTGTGAGTGACATAATATGATATGATAGTGATAGCAGCGTACCGTCGTTGTGTGTGTGCGCGATCGCGGCGAGCAGCAGGTCCCGCGCGGACGCGTCCTCGTGCAGCGGCACCAGCGCCGCCAGCGCGCGCTCGGCCGCCGCGCCCCGCAGCCAGCGCGCGCCCGCCGCCCCCGCCGCGCCCGCCCCGCCGCGCGCCGCCCGCCACAGACACCAGCGGACCACCTCTGGCGACAGCTGGCGGCAGTAACATCGACCATCGTCAATCACTAACACACGCTAACACATCGAACTGGCTCTGGTCCATCGCCGTTTCGGGTGTCCGGTGTGCACAACTTAAGGTCGCTGCATACGGAGCGTAGACGGGACGGGGACGGGACGTGGACAGAACATGATTAGTAAACGCCAACGGGGATTTTTAATGCATACATTTCCCCGTAAGGGACGGCTCGGAACTAACGTGCTAATAGGAACGTGTCAGAACATGGATTTTTTATTTAAAGAATTGGCTTTAATTGCTTTAGATGACGTAGAAAAAACCTATCCAAATTCCCGCGCCTGAATGGACGAGCCCGGACACGTTAGACGCAGGTTAATTAATTATTATTTTTTAAAAACGTACCTTCTCGAAGGAATTGAAGACGGCGTCCTGCTCCCCGTCCCCCAGGTGCTGCAGCACCAGGAACACCAGGTCGGCGACGGTCTCGCACCGCTGCTCGTCGTCGGCCAGCCACGCCCTCAACACACCCTCGTACAACTTCAACACGGATTCGGCCCCGAACTTCCGGGCGAGACTCGCGAGCAGCTCGGGGCTGGCAAATGTATCGAGCGCCGGGAACGCTACGGGGAGGATCGACGGAACCATGCGTTGCGCGTGCGCGAACAGCAGCGCCCGCCCGATGAGGTCGTCCGCGGCGGCGGTGAGGTCGCGCAGGCAGCGCGCGCGGACGGGGTCGGCGGCGGGCGGGTCGGCGGGGTCGGGCGGCGCGGGCGTCGCGTCGAGCGCGCGCTTGAGGCCGACCACGAGCTGCAGGTGCGCGGCGAGCGGGCGGACGACGTCGCCGGGCGCGTGCTCGAGGTCGCCGGTCGCCGCGCGGACGTTCAGCCAGAACTCGCGGGCGAGGGTCTCGAAGGTCGGGTGGCCGGCGTCCGTGGCCGAGCGCGCCCAGTGGTCGACGAGCGCGGCCATGTGGGCGGCGGTGGGGGCGAGCAGCGCGGGGGGCGCGGGCGGGGCGAGCGCGGCGTGCAGCCAGGCGCGGTGCGCGCGGCCGACGAGCGCCACGGCGGCGGGCTCGAGGCGGTGCGCCGTGGACACGTAGCGCAGCGCGGCCGCGATCACCCCGCTCCAGTGCTCGCGCTCCCTTTCATCGTTCAGGATTGACGTTTGACGAAGCCTGCAATGAAGGTTTTTGAGAAATTATTCAGTGTATGTATTTATACCAATTCCAATTAATCCCTTTTGGTCGCAGTGGCTGGTGATAGTGTCGCAGGTATGACATACCCCTTGAGGAGCGTGGTGAAGAGTCTGTCGTAGTAGTGCACGGTCTGCATGTCGGCGGGCAGCAGCGCCAGCAGCGCCGGCAGCGCCTCGTGCAGCCGCTGCGCCTCGCCCCACGCCACTGGCAACATAAAACCAACTTCAATGTGTGCATGTATCACTGTACAAAGGTGAAATTAAGAAATTTGAATGAATTTGACGTTCATCGTAACTTCCAAAATAAATGTTAACATCGAAAAATGCTTACCATTTTCAAATACTTCCCACAGGCGTTTCTCTAGAACGTTGTGCTCTATTAGATCTAGAAAGTCCTGGAAAGATAATAATATACTTTTAGAATAAATGCACTTGGATAATGTCAGTTTTTCAACATGAGTGTTCTTAAACCTTAATACGGGAGGATGTAACATCGATAATTGCATCTTTAAAAGGATTCTGTCGTGTCGAAGGTAATTCAAGGTCAGACTGACCGGCACGTGCAGCAAGACGTGCAGCAGCGTGCGCCAGCGCTCGCGGGCGGCGGCGGGCGCGGTGTCGGGCGCCAGCAGCGAGCGCGCCGCGCGGCGCGCCTGGTCCGCCGGGAACTGCTCCGGGAACCGCGCCAGCGCCGCGCCCGTCAGCTGGTAGAACGCCGCCCTGCCACCACACACAAATCGTATCGATCTTTTGTCCTTGAATAAGAATCTTAAAATTTAAAAACCCCCGACAGTTTTATTAACACTAAACATAGCTAAGAACACTCGATTAAGTCACCTTTAAGTGCTTGTTCACACTGAACTCGCGGGCGCGGGCGCGGTCGCGAAATATCAAACATATTATGAGCTACTATGAAAGTGTTCACACCAAAACGCGCGCGCGGTGTATGTAGTGTTTACCGCGACCGCGCCCGCGCCCGCGAGTTCAGTGTGAACAAGCACTAAGACAAAAAAAAACTAGATCAAAATCGGTTCATCCGTTTGGGACCTACGATGCCACAGACAGACAGATACAGATACAATTTTAATTTCAATGATCGCCATCTTAGGAACAAAAACTAAGCTGCGGTATGCTCAGGGATGCCGTATCTCTCTGCCTTGGGAGTGTCTCGGCATCCCTCGGCATGCTTCGGTATCCTTCGGGACGCCCAGGCAAGGTGGGGCGAGCCAGTAGCACGAACAGCCGTTAGCGCCCGCGCCGCGCGTCGTCCGTCGTCCTTACATCTCCACGACACGAACGCAAGAACAGTTATTACAGTGAACGAGCGTAACATATAGAAGTGCAGTCACCTGACGTGGTGGTCGGGGTGTTGCGCGAGCTGCCAGTAGGAGCGCGCGCACAGCAGCGGCAGCAGCGCGTCCCACAGCCAGGCGCCGTGCGCGGCGGGCAGCGCGCCCAGCAGCAGCCGCAGCGCGCGCAGCGTGCACGACGTCACGCGCGCCACCACCGCCGCGCGCTCCTCCTCGTCCTCCACCCTGGTACAGAAGAGTCAATCTCCAAAATCATGTCAATAAATAGCGACTCTTGCTCCGACACAGTGAAGTGTAATTCAGGTCGCACAGCGCTGCCTGACCCTGGACAAACATCACACTCAATACCCCACCACAATCGATCCGCTCAGTACTTCCCTTTTTAGTTTTATTTTTCGTGACCAGGGCGCATTGTTCTCCTGCGTTTATAATGAAACTTTGCACATTTTTTGTCGTATTAGGGTGTCCCAGAATCAATTTCACAAACAGTTTCACATTCAAGTTTGAGTGGCAACAGTGCACCGATACAATTAGAAATATTGTACAAAACACAAACTCTATCAGATAATAAAGATGTAAGTGACATACTTTTTCCCGCTGAGCATGTATTCAGCATTTCCCTTCAGGTTATCCATGTACAGGTTACAGATGTCCGCTTTGCAGAATTTTACGGCTTCTGCTAGCTTCTCATTGGGAAATGTCGCCTGCAATGAAACGTCCATTTTATTGATGAGAATTAAATGTGCTATTTATTCAAATGATTTTGCGGAGTGACTCTTCTGTACCATTAGGTATATACTATATACATAACATAATACTATTATGTATTCTGTGGTTAAGTAAACAATGTGATGTGTGGCATCACCAGTTGCATTATAAAGCTGTGTGTGTGTGTACCTGCAGGTCGGCCTGCGCCACGCGCTGCACGGGCGCGTGCTCGTCGTGCTGCGCCATGAGCCACGCGGGCAGCAGCCGCTTGAGGTGCGGCGCCACCCGCCGCCCGCACTTGCGCACTATCGCACCATGGCACGTCTGTGAACAACACACAAATGTCGTGTATCACTGCACTGATCTGGCCGTCGCAATGGTTACTAAATGAACCCAATATAAGCTTTACAGATTCAGGGAGAAGCAGAGATAGTTGGCCAGTCTCTGTTGGGGTGTGAGAATCTGATATTATAAGCTTCATCTATCGTAGAGCAAGATTCTTGATAAAATCACTAAAGTAACATATATTTAACTACAAACCTTTTTATACGTTTTTTTAGATGGTATACTTGTCTTACATTTATTTTTATTTAAATTAACAATGTAAGAAGGAAACTTACTTGTGTCGCTTCTCGAACCTTCCGATCCGTATCAACAGTCAATGATGGATAGTAGTGCGCCCAGTTGCCCAACGCATTGACCACCTCATCTTGCTCACTCTTGGCTACCAGATCATTGAGCTCATTCAGGGCCTGCAAAGATCACAATTCATGCTTTACTTGTTATGTCACAGTGCACCCAAGTAGCACGCGGGGCTGTATAAGGGCTGTCTAAGCGTTCACATGTGAACTATAAGCGGTAAGTCAGCTGTATATGAGCTGTAGAGCACGCTTTACAGCCCTTATACGACTGATTTAGGCACAAGTTATACAGCCTTAAGTTCACATAGCTGCATAGTAGCAGTATAACAGCATTTAAATAGTAGTAGGTTAACATTACACTCTTATACAGACCTTAGCTGTATATTAGGTTAACATTACACTCTTATACAGACCTTAAACAGCTTTAAGCGTATTTTTCGCCTTTATACAGCTAATACATCACAGGTGAACTCATATAAGAGTGAATTAATGCTTTAAGTTCACTTGTACGCTAAATGTGAACTCTTATTCAGCCCCGCGTGCTACTTGGGCTAACTGTTACTACTGCTACTGACTGACAGGCAACACAGACAACCTACACTGTGGTAAAATGGTGGTGTGTTCGTTCAGTTTAGGTCAGTTTGTTTGGTTATGTAGTTTGTAGCAGAGTATAAGGAAAGAATGGTGTGCCACTTTGAAAGGTTTGTTAGAAACTGATCGTACATACTTTATACATCCGTGCTCACACACATATTAGAATCCCTGGGTAAATTGTTACACGAGTATAAAAAATATTTTCGCAGACAATATCTCAGGCACCAGCTTGTAATTTAAACATGTTATTTATACAAATCACATTTTAACATAACTATTTCAAAGTAAAAATATTCATTAAATATACCTTAAGTTTGGTGATAGGATCCTTCTTGTGAAATTTCTTGAAACATAACAGGAACTCGCTACTGACTGGTGGGTCTATGGTGGGCCCGGCCAGGCTGGGGAAGATGGACGGCAGCAGGTTGCCGGGCCCCACCATCACCAGTGCCGGGTTCACCGTGCTACTGAGCAGCTCGGCGCTGCGCCCACTGCTGGATGGCTGCAGAGATAAACTTAGTAGTGAATATTGTCAACACTGTAAGTTTGATTTGTGTAAATCATCATTATTATTTGGCTCGAATACACAAATATGTCGTAGACACGAAATGAATGTTTGGCAAAGGGGTCCTCCCTTCTGCCTGGTAACACAACGTGTTTGTCATTTACCATTCATGTTATTCCAAATGTCTAATGTAATGTGAAAAAAAAAAAACCAAAATCCAAAGTTTTATTTTGGATATCCAATAGTTTTGGTTATATTTATGGAGTTCTATAATATCCTTCGGTAGAATAATGATTGTTAGGCAATACACAGATAACTGCATAATCATTTAAATGATGTATAAAGAATATTTCTGAGAGCGATCATCTGAAGGAATTAGAAGCGAATTAGGAATACAAAATATAACAAAGTACCTGGGTAGGTAACCAACTACAAATTTAAAAAATCGCTTGATTAACTAGAAATACGAAGAAAGAAGATCCAGGCTTTGGCTTATTCCACACTTTTGGTTATAAGATTAAAGGTTATAAGATTTATAAGATTAAACTACAGATCCTATAAGACAGCTGTATTATTGAAGTATGCACTTACTCTAACATTATTTTTCGTCCGATGGGCTTGCTTGGTCTTTCCACTCATATTGATTCCCTCACTGTAGTGGCATTGGTTATTAATTGGGTAAAAATGATTATTTTGTCACAATTTTGTTGATTTTTTCACAGCTTCTCTATTGTATTAATGCACATGAAGAAAAATACAACGTCGAATCGAAATCGAATGTGGATTGTCGATCAACTTTTATAACAATAATAACGAAGATTAATAGAATCCCTGCACTTCCAGGCCCAGCAGAACAGAATCATCACATCAATCAGCAACAATAATTTTCAACAATGCTTCAATTTCAATGCAAATTGCAAATTGCAATCAGCAACTAAAACGTAGTGAATGTACTATGTAGTGATTAAGTACTCTGTGTCAGCAACTGCCAACTTGACAGCAATGCTTAACGTCAATACGTTAATGGCTGCGTTCCAGTAGACGCTCACTTCGCTCACAACAATCAAAACGCGTTCCACATGGCGACCACGGTCGTCATGGTCGCGGTGAAAACGTCATTGATGACGTCATTAATTTCGCTCACGGCAGTTCACGGCACGCTCAAAACAACCCACCTCTCGGGGTGGGTCGAAGTGCCCGTTCCACTTGGGTGTATGATTGTAATGCTCACAAGCTAGTGGAACGGAAAAATCGCGGTCGTGAGCGTGGTCGTTGTGATCGTATAGTGGAACGTAGGGAATAACATGTCATTAACGTCAAATGTCAAACAGAAACATAGACATGGGCGGTAGGTATACAGTTTCAATAACTATTTATTGGTATAATACCACAAATACGGTATCGTTACCACAATAACTGTTTATTGAGAGAAACAGTTTATTCGTGAATGCGAGGTATTGCAAGGTAGGAATAATATATTTATTTTAAATGCAACAGGATATCGCCTTTATTCCTAGCAGACAGACCATAAAAGAATATTATGCTTGGAAATGACCAGCTAGGCAACCAGTTCTGCTCAGGTTAGAGAATACCTGTTTGTAATAAATATACCTAAGTTTTATTTTTAAAAGATGTGCTGAGGAGTTTCTTACGGCTTTTCTTCTCCTCCATGACAAAGCAGCTTTCCGAAAAGCTAGTACATTAAAAAAATGACGTGCATAAGTGTATTAGTGATACCTACATGAATAAAAGATTATTTCATTTCATTTCAGATTATTTCATTTCATTTTATTTCAATAATTTTGTGAAAAGGTTCTATGGAGGATAGAGTATTAAGAGGGCCATCTCTGTGTATGAAAAGTGTCCGTAAAAACGTGGTCTACAACAGCTATGTTCGAAAATCTATTTATCAAACACTAGCGCCATTCATTACGGGTGGCATAACTCAGCAAACTTCACTCCGTCTACAACAACCATGTTCATATATCTATTTGTCACACACTAGCGCCATTCAGAAATGGCTGATTTTGGAACCTCTGTTTTCTGTAAAACAGCTGGACACTTTTTCAACTTTCCCTTCATATGAGATGGCCCTCCTCCTTCCTCAATACTCCATGATTTTGAAGAACCATATCAAAATAGGACATACATTTTCAGCCACTTATAAGAGCATCGAGGCAACAAGCCTCAACCCGAGCCATAATTCTCTGTTTCGTACAAACGTCTCCACTAAATACACGGCTCTTATTGAGGCGCGTTTGAGCACGGACCGGGACGTTTACCGACATGGTTTGGCCCGCTGCACAGTCGCATCGTTTGATTCAAGTCGCGGCACTCGCGGCAAGCCTCGACTCGCGGCACGGTTTCCACTTGCTCTGCCGCGGCTGCGTCAAATGGATACGCGGCGTGACAACACCGTGCACTTAGCCACGTTGAAATATAATTTGTACGCGTGGCTCCATTCTACGACCCGGACCCGGTCTATATTTGCTTGCAGCTTAGCATGATCAGAGATGTCACGTATCTCGCATACCAATTTCAGGTCGTCAGCAAATATAAGGCACGCGCGCACGTCGAATTCAGGACCACCTCCGGTAGATCATTTATCATGATGATAAATTGGAGAGGCCCTAAATTGCTACCTTGATTGACGCCTGATCTTGTCCAGTACTGGTCCGAAAGGCGCTCACTGGTGTTATATGTGTCGTCCATGCCACCCGCGACACAAATAAAAACCTACTGCGGAGGTATGAGTATGTGGCTAAGCGCTTATTTATTTATTTAAATAGGGAGTATAAAATTACTTTCCAACAGGATAGCAGTGTCATTTGTTTCAGGTTATCGGATTCAAGTTCACTCATCGATTTATTTACGAGATCAACCATTGATATTAGACCTTATACAAATTAAAATGAGCAATCACAGAGGTAGGTACCTACATACATGAAGGAAAGCAAAAATAAAATCAGGCAGCTGCATTGAAATGTCAATATATATATTTTAATATTCATAAATTCAATATACATTATAATATCAAGTAAAATGAATTACTATAATTTATATAGGCAATATTTTAACACATGTTAATCTATGCGTAAGTTTAACAATCTAGAGTAGGTATGTATCTTATTCAACAATGATCGCGTCACGTCTAGCGGGGGGGCCCGCAGTGGCCGCAGTGACCGCACGCGAATACAACAAACACATAATTATTATGGCAATAGGAATTCACGTTTGGCTTATCATCACTTACACTACACTTAAACAAAGGAAGAAATACTTTTGTGCAGCCGGCGTCGCCGACTGCGTTCGTAACTAAACATTGCCATAGTACATAATGCCTTCATGTAAAAAATAAAATTTCCATTTCATATAAAATATAAACGAAGCCTTACTTAAAATTATATTTGGCACGTAGATAACTAACTTAAACTAATAACTACGGCTAGGGACGACGGGAGGCTATATGGTACAGGTTCCGCGTCTTAATTCAACATAATTAATCTTTGGTTTATCTAGCCCACCGGTCACAATTTGGAAATCACTTAAAAATAAAATTACAATAAAATATGAAATAGTTCAAACAGGTTCGCTTAATCCGATCATTACATTAGATAAAGATAAGTTAACATTTGGAATTGTTGCATGTAACTTTGTAATCATAATTAATATTATTAAACAGCTATGTGTATCGACTATCGAAATACTGAGATAAGCTCAACGGGCACGGGCTGACCGCGACGGTGGCGCCACTAATGTGTATAATTACCTAATGCTTATTGAATCATAAACTCTAACAAAGTGACCACCGACCAAAATGGGAAATAGCGTGTAGTAAGTAAATTATGTAATTCGTTGATTAGAAACCTTTACAGATTAGTTTTATCTAATTACTTACAAAATATAGAAATAATCGTTAGGTATGTATCTCTTATAATGTATTTTGCTTAGGAACTTTCTGTTCTAACATACTGCTGAAGTGAAAGATGAATTATGTGGGTGTTGTGCTCTATTCAAATCAAAATTAAATGTTTTACAGCTGCCGTTCTAAACGTTGGGAGTGTCAGTGTCAGTGTCAGTGTGTGAGGCGGGTAGATCGTAATGCAGGGAGGTCGCAGCACAACACAGCTTCATAGCACTCATGACGTGCCTATCTAGCACAGTATTATTTTGTTTTATTACTTGTATGAATTCTTGTACAGTGCTGTTCGCTAAATAGACCTGTCCAGGCTTAGTTCGCGATTTGCAATCATTAACGAACTAAATAGTTTTCGAGATATATAGTTTTTAGTTCGGTGCGTCAAACTAGGCTTTTGTTTGGTTCCAAGTGCCACCTGGCTGCGGAATGTTTATAATTTATAATTATGTATTAATTGTAAGAATTATATAATGTATTAAGGTACGACATACATTTTTAGGGTTCCGAAGAAAAATCGGAATCCTTATAATATGTAGTTTCGTCATGTCCGTCTGTCTGTCCGAAGCAAAGCGCGCCGAGACCATTAGTGCTAGAAAGCTGTAATTTGGCATGGATGTACATATTTATCAAAAATTCAGAATCGCAGAATAAAATATTGAAAAACATTTTTTTTCAATGTAACTTCCCTTCAGGTAACGTGAGGATGATTTTTTTATTCATCGCATATCCTATTGTGTGGGGTATCGTTGAATAGGTAGGTATTTCCCAAATATTATGGGTCCTCTAAGACCATCTTTGGAATTAGGTGTCCGTTTGCGAAATATTTGACTTTAAAGTGCTAATTTTGGTTAGAGTCAAGTGTCCCCCACCCCGCTGCCTGCTAAATGGTTGGAGTTGGACAAGTGAAAAATTCTCAAAAATAGGTTATATGATGAATTTACAAGGAAAACTATCACCGCCATGTAGATAATGAGTAGGTATTAATCGATAAACTTGTAACTTCGGAACGCTACATTGCGCGTGGCCTGACACGCACTTGCCCGGTTTTAATGTTGCCATGTTGTTGTATTTTCAATCACTTTCTTATAATCTGATTAGCAAAATACAGAAAATTTAGATTGCCGTGGTATAATTATAATATTAGTCAATAAAGTAAATATAAATGATGGATGTTAGTATGCCACATTTAATTTGAATAGAGCAACATATGATAATTTTAATTATTTTTAATCTAAAACCTAAATAAAATGAGATAGTACGTCGTGTCGATATCAATAAAAGTAAACACATACAACACACGAATTAAGTACAGAGTTAATTGTTAGGTAACAATTACAACTTGGAAATGGAATTTAGCTTTAACTTAAACGGTTATCTACTGTTTAAAATATTGGAATTCAGATTGATGTCAATTAAAATACTGAGTATAATCACAATAGCAATATAGTTTTACAATTTGTTTACAAGATACCTACTGTTCATGTATCATAATATTATTGTATTTGGATAAACAGATGTTGAATAATTATTGTCTCTTAATTCATCGTAAGACGTCGCGGAGCCGGCGCCGGCGCCGGCTGGGGTCGGCGCTGCGCGCGAGCACTACCATTTGATAAAGCGATCATATTATTTACATAAATTCTTGTATTATTTACAATAATCATTATGTACAGCTTCTAACAATATACTAATCTTTGGACTAATCGAAAGAGTTTTTTAAACACAGTAGAGATCCCATAGGAGTATATCATGGAATGCTTTAAACTTAAGTAAGATTTAATCTATCTAAACACTTATGTTACAAATACGAGAAGCTTAGTTATACTAATTTTAAAATGTTAACGAGCAATCAACGGAAGATAAATTTTGAGACAGACGGTTTAAGATTGTTTACTTGGAAGAATACTGATAAGATAGTGACAGTTTATCGGTTTCGAGATGAATCGTTCGTAAGCAGATGTGTACTCTCTTGTACTCGTACTTATACAGTTGAATTCAATACATTATATTAGTACATACAGAAGTGTTACAACAACGGGCACTATTACTACTATATTGTCATCACGATGGACGCGTCCATTCCTCCTCGCCTTAGCATCTAACTTGCATTGAATGTTGCAACTGCACACAATTATTCATTATTTACTCTCAGAATATTAAAAATAAACTTCAAACGAATAACGACACGGTCGTCACTCAAACCTTAAATATCATTTGGCATGATGTAAAAAATAATAAAATAAAGTAAATATATTTATGGAGTATTATGCTACAGGTACTGGCCTTTGGGATTCGGCACATATATACATATATAACTAGCAGTATATCATCAGATCGAAACATCGAAAAGATCATAAATCTTTGGCGCTTGTCATGGCACATATCTTTGGTACGTTACGTTTGGCACTAGTCAAATACATTGGAAATTAGAATAATGTTCTAGCGTACAAAAATATGATGTTGAGCAATGATCTAAAATTATTTAAATTCCAATCAGAATACCGAGCGACAAATACTATCTTCTTGTGGAGAGCATTAAACACAACATAATTTGAGTCCATTTTCGAAGTTCACACAATAGCATCGAAATAAAACTTTATATCTACGGCTCAATTTGAATGTTACTCGGAACTTGACAATACAATATTTTCTATTTTAAAATCGAGACTGTTCGCTAATCTGGCTCACTACATTAATTGCGACCGACACTTACCATATTGGTATAGTAACGCGGCGGTCTGTATTAAAAAGTTTGTTATAATTTAACAAGAACACTAATAGAGTGACTCGATACATACTTTATAATACATTTATCTGTTTTCAAGCCATACGTAAATGTTGTAATATTTTCAAAGTCAACATTCAATTGGGATTTCTGGCACGCGCCGCGTTGCGTTAAGGCTATCACAAAACGTTGACTAGCGACTCGTTTTACCGCAAATTGAAAACGAAGCTTCATCACAAAACTTTGGGATTTGTATAGTATAGTGGCGGGCGGCGGGTGGCGTGTGAAGTCAATCCCTGTAGGGCTTGCAGATGGCGAACCTGTGGTTCATGTGCTGGCTGTAGGAGCCGGAGTGGGAGAATTTCTTGAGGCACTTGCAGCACTGGAAGGGCTTCTCCCCGGTGTGGAGCCGCTTGTGCTCGGTCAGGTGATGCTTATGCTTAAAAGCCCTCGGACATTCCAAACATCTGTACGGACGTTGACCTGAAAATAAGAGAAAAAACGTAAATAAAATTATGCAGTACTGTCATGAAATAAACATAAAACATAAACATACTCGTAAACGCTTGTTTACAAACTATACCCCCGCAGGAGCTTTTTACCTGCCGCGGTGCCATGGACAACACAATAACACATCACAATGACACCCATAACCCGAATACAAATATTTACCTATCTGTCACATAAATATCTGCCCCGGCCGGGAATCGAACCCGGGACCCGTCGTTTCGCAGGCAGGGTCGCTACCTAGTACTACTACAAGGCTACAGGGTCGTAATATTATTATTATTAGAAGATTAATTTATTCAAATTGTTTTACTAACCTGAGTGTTCATATTTATGTCGCGCCAGTGAACTTTGTTTCACGAAGGTTTTGTCGCACTGGTCACATACAAATTGTCCTTCGCCTTCTTTAAATTCAGTGTTTTTCTTCAGCTTATTTTTCTTAAGTACTAATGTTTTATCGTCGAATTCAGTTGGAGTTTGCAGTTCGTCACCCCAAGAGTTCCTTTCATACGAGGGGCTCGACCCTTGCCAGTTTGTCTCAGCCGGCACGTGTTTATTCAGGATGGGAGATCTAGCATTCGCAAGATCATTATACTGTAGCAGTTTGTCCATGGGTAAGATTGGATTTATAGGTATTTTTTGAGGTAGTGGCCTTTTGTGACCATTCAAATTCTCTCCGGGTGAGGGTGATAATCCAAAGTCGGTAAACGACGAAGATGAGCAGTTGGAATGTGGATACGTGTTTAAATATTGTGTGTGGTGCGGGGTTGTGCTGCGAGATGACTTTTGACTCAGGTTTACCGCTTCTTCAGAGTCGGAATGTGTTACTGAAATGCTGCAAGTTGGCGAAGGTGAAGGACTCGACGTCACCGATACATTAGATTTTTTCGTAGAAAGATCCAATGGTTGATCAGATATTGGAACCGTTTGATTCATTCTTCGCACCCTTGCTCTGTTATTTTGAAACCAGACCTGCACAACTCTACTATCAAGTCCAATTCGCTGAGCGATTTTCTTAAACTCTTCTCTATTTGGTCTCGGATTTATAGTGTAATGTTCCTTTAGTATTACCTGTTGCTCTTCCGTTAGCGCAGTACGTACCCTGATCTTTCTTTCTGAGTCATTCAAAGAAGTTTTATCCTCGCGTTCGTCCCTACCGAAATCTTCATCTTCGCTAGCACTAACACCACTTTGCATAGATGCCCGAATTTCAGCTTCCAATCTATTTAAAGCTACTGTTTCTGCAACTTGAGCTGCTAAGCTTTCATGTTTTCTGAATATGTTTTCACATTCAGTTTTATCATGTTTGATTAACTCGTCAATAGTGCTAAATGTTGCATTGCATTTTGAGCATTGGTTTGTATCCGCGAATTTATTTTTAACCACAATATGCTGAGCAGGCGATGACTCTAAGCTCGGACAAATGTTTCCAGAAACTGGAGAAAGCTTTTCCATGTTTGCTCTAAAAAAATGTTTTGTCACGGATGCACTAACTGAGTCCAATATTGTATTGAATCCTGCATGATCGTTACCGGATTCATGTTCGTTTTCAGGCATAGGGACGGATTCAAAATTATGAGGAGACCTGGGCTCTGCCTCTGGGTCCTCTTGTTCCTTTTTCACTGATATTGCATCATCTTCAATATCCATTACTAGCTCAGCGCTTCCTTCTGATCTTTTATCATCTTCTTCAGTGACTTCTTCTATTAAATCTTCAGGATCTCCTGAAGGAATACCGTGTTGGCTAGGGCTCAAGGGTTTATCAATTTTTCTAAGTGGGTATTGCGAGGATGCTAGCTGCGCAAAAAATTGACCTATAGAAGCCGGAATAGTATAAGGCGCAATACCCGTCGTCGGACTCATTGGTACTCCGGGTGGCATGTAGAAAGGATTCATACCTGGCTGAGGTAGCGCTGGTTGGGTAAAATTATTGTCTTGCGTTGGCGTCCATGCAAAGAACGCTGCAGTATTATATTTAGGTAGGGTAGGTAAAAATGAATTACTATTTGGTGTTATATTGTTATTGAGCTGCGAGGCAACCATGGCATTCGATCGCTTTCTCGAAGGACTTCGATCGGGGTTAAGCGCAGGATTGTTCGGTTTTATTCTTCCCATTTTTAAGTTCATCACAAGACATTTCTTGGAGGTCATGTGAGACGAATAGGAGCCAGAATGTGAAAACTTTTTCCCACAATTGGCACATTCGAAGGGCTTCTCTCCACTGTGAATACGCAGATGCTCCTTGAGGTGATGTTTAAACTTGAATGCTTTGTCGCAATCATTGCATTTGAACTTTCGCAGGCGGGCGCTCTCATCATGGCTAATCATGTGTCGCTGCAGGCGGTACACGTTGATAAAGCTCTTGTGGCAGATCTTGCATGTCTGTGAACAGAATAAATTCATTTGTTAGTCATTTGCATAGTTTATCTTAGGTTTGATCGGTATTATTACATTAAGGCTTGAAGGCCGTTAGAGAGTCTCGGTTTGGAAATAACCGTTTTGTTGAGATTTTCCTCTTAGTTCCTACGATGAACGTTACGGGTGTAAGCGACCTCTAAACTGGGTCTATTTTTACTGTTAATAACTTCAAAATGCTATTCAGATGCAAGTGGTATTACAATGAACACTGACATATTTGACTTTATCCACCTGTGTGTTGGGGGAGTGCAGCTTCTCGTGGCGCTCGAGCTGCTCGCGCGTGGGGTACGCGCCACGGCACTGGCTGCAGGAGAAGGGGCCCCCGGGCCCCAGGGGGGACCCGCCGCGATCCTCCTCCTCCTCCGAAGGCTTTCCCTCGGAGCCACCGCCCGCTAGCGGCCGGACTGCAACAAGAGAACACCGCTGTTATAATATAATTTTCGGAGGAAATAAAGTAAGAACCTATCTCCTCTTCGAAGCTCTTCGGAAGAGCTAAACTGTGTTACAGGCGTTCAGGAGAGGCGGACGGCACGATTGACGGCGGCAGAATGATGATAGTATAAATGGTAATCCGGCTCTAAATAAAGGTTTCAGTTCTATCATCAGTGGTTGCGAACATTTCCGCACGTATTTCCTAAGGTATCCCCATATCATGGGAATAATTCCTTCGTTCTCAATTTACGTGTAGCCATGCCAAATTTTACGTAAATTTTAATGTTACGGAAACCTTTAAAAATATTTAATTATGAAAAGTATTCTTCGAAAATTATAATTTAACGTAGGTGCGATGTTGTTGAATAATGAATAACGAGGTTTATACTTTATGTACACAGACCGTGACGAACAGACGAACGGCTCTCGGAGCGCTCGGGGGATCTCGCGGCCGCGGACAGGTGTTACTTGTGAAGCTGCTGGCGAAATGTTTATCCGTTTCTTTCGTAAACAACTACGTTGGTTTTTAGTAACGCACGGATCAACAGTGGCATGTGTCGGACACATTCCGTAATGACGTCCAAATTACAATCGGAACAGTAAAAATCCTCGATAGGCCGTAAAGCGCAATAAAACCGACCATAAAGATGCGTCCGCAGCACCGACGCAGCGCCGGCCGGTAGCAAATAAACAATTAACCGTATTCATTCGCGTTTAAAATGATCGCGGACACCTTTCCGCGCTGTATAAAAGCAAACGAGGCAACGATTCAATTTGGAGTCGGTTATTTGTGTAATACGGGGTGTTTTGGCGCGTAATATCGTTTTTAAAGCGTTATCGGTGCGCTGCTCGTAAATCAAGGATAATAAAGAGCAAAACATCGGCGCGGCGAATTAATTGCACGCGCTCAGCACCGGACCGCGCCACGCCGCACTGTGGATTATGGTAGTACAAGGCCTGATCATAAATACATTCTTGAAATATTGCAAATTGTACATGTTTTTGGGTTCATTTTATAGCTAAGAAGTTGATCTATACTATTCAAGCACGTTTTATGCAGTTAGCACTGTAACGAAAGAGTCATGACGTTGGGAACTGACGTTATGAAAATTCTTTAAAATTCGACTCCAATGTTATAAACTTTCAGAGTTAAATTTTGAGCACTAGCTCCAAAGAATGTCATATATTGTGATACATATTTAGAAAGGAAATTTATTGTAGATTTAGTGTTTAACATTATTGTTAAATTTTTGTAAAAATATTCTCACGCACAATTTTTATCATGAAATGCAGGAAAAAAGCATGTTTACCAATTTCGGCGAGACTTTTAACAGTTACCCAAGCTTCCCCAAGCTCTAAATTTTATTTTCTCTTATGCGCATGTTACCAATAAGAATATAATAAGAAAATTAGCTGCGATAACTTGCGATCTTGGAAGTTATAGGACATACTGCGTCACAAGGCAACGCAACGCTTCAAAATGTAATTTCATGGGAACTCAATAGATAACGGATTCCTTTGGTAATATTTATCATTAATTGTGGTAATATTTATCATTTATATGTTATAGGTGTTAATATCATTTTGCACTCCTGATGTGGTAACTCATGCAAAATAAAAGTGGTAAATGGTGCACACCACCCATTTAATTTTAGTATATAAAATATGGTTTCAAAAACGTTTCTTCACAATTGTTATTGTACGTTATTAGCTTGCGATACATTCAATATTCAATAGAACAATGAGTTCTTTTAAGTGTTCAAGACGCGAAATACTTCTTTACTATATTGAAAACGGCAAAAATGTTTCGTCTTTGTCTAAATTTTTACGGGAAAATTATCAAATTTCAGAAGTTAACGTAGGGTTGATAATTAGTGATTTTCAGCAGCACTTATTACCTCAGTTCAATGTACGTTGGGTAAAAGCTTCGCGGAACAAGAATTCGTTTCTTAGCCAAAATAGCAGTTGGCTTGATGAAGAATATTCTGTAACTCTGAGTATTCCAATGAATGAAGATGAAACACCTTTTTGCATGCCTTCAACTTCTGAAAAGCGAGGAAGGCCTTGCATTTCATATGAAAATTCTTCGGAATCGAGTAAGAGACGCAACAATACTACGTTACTCAGAGAACATGGATTTGAAAACATTTACGGAGCATATTTGCAAGGATTACGTTCCATGGGAGAAAGAACCGAGGCGGACCTTGTTGAAGTTATCAGGACTGCAGACAAAGAAAAAAAGAAAACAATTTCGGAATCAGTTGGTGCAGGCAAGATTACAATGCTGTCCGATCAAGAAGCTTTGAGTGCTTACATTGACTTGGATCTTACTAAAGCACAGTATTTGTACTTAAGGAACCTAACAAACGAAAAAAACTGCTCTTTGTGGCCACCATATTACAAAATACAGAACTGTAAACAAAGCTGTTATCCACCAATTTCATCAATGGAAATTACCAATACTTACGCGAAAATTTCTTCATTGCAAGATTTATTGGATCACACAACAGCTAGAATTTTTATGATTGAATCTATGCATGCAACTGCCTTTAAAAACATGATTTTGTATAGCAAGTGGGGGTGTGACGGATCATCCGGGCAAAGCGAATATAAACAAAAACTTCCAGAGGAATCTGAACTTATATCAGATGCAAATTTGTTCATTGCGTCTTTGGTGCCCATTAGATTAACTGATGAGACAACTGGCACTGTTCTATGGCAAAATCCCGTGCCTTCTTCGGTAAGGTTTTGTCGGCCGATTTTAATTGAATTCTCCAAAGAGACACCTGAAAAAACTCGTACTGTTGTGGCTAATATACAAAGCCAAATTGATAATTTGCAGCCATCTTTAGTTAACAGGTCCGGCGAAGGAATACAGGTGAAACATCAACTTTTCCTTACTATGATAGACGGAAAGGTAGCTCAGGTATTAACTGACACTCCGTCAGGTTCATCATGTACTATATGTGGTGCTACTCCACGTCTCATGAACGATATAGAGAAAGTAACAGCGAGGCCAGAAAACGAAAATAGTTTTCAATATGGATTATCGACGTTACATGCCTGGATTAGGTGTATGGAAATGATTTTACATATTTCATACAACCTTTCATTTGAAAAGTGGTCAGCGACGACTGACGAAAATAAAAGAATAAAACAGGAAAAAAAAAGTATTGTGCAAAAACGATTTCGTGAGGAGTTGGGTTTAATTATAGATAAACCACGGCAAGTAAGTGGCAACTCCAATGATGGCAATACAGCAAGGAGGTTTTTTTACAATGCCCGTTGTTCTGCTGAAATAACAGGCATTGACGAAATACTGATACGCAGACTGTATATAATTTTACAAGCTTTGTCGTCGGGTATTATGATTGATGCTCAAAAATTTGGGGCTTATGCTTTAGAGACAGCAAGGATATATGTTAGCAAATACAACTGGTACTATATGCCATCATCGGTACACAAAATTTTGATCCATGGAGAAAGTGTCATACGACATTTCGCAGTATTACCAATTGGTCAGCTGTCAGAAGAAGCGCAAGAGTCTCGGAATAAAGATTACAAAAATTTTAGACTCCATCATGCTAGAAAATGTTCGAGGTCTGCAACAAACGAAGACGTACTGCATACATTACTGTATACCTCGGACCCCTACATAACAAGTATTAGGAAACCATATATAAAAAATATTAAAGAAATAGACGAAGAGACTCTACTTCTTCTGAAAGTGACAGAACTCATCTCGGACCCTGAGATTGTTTAAATATACCTACAAAATGTATGCTGTTATGATTTTAATGTTTGTTATTATAAATATACAATGCGACTCTTATTTTTTAGCGATAATTTATTATTAATTATGATTTTAATAAGCTTCGGCCTTTATATGTTTTTAAAATATACATGTTAAAAATATATATGGAACTGAACTGTCTTATATCTTTTTATTCCTTACTTTTTATTTATTAAACCATAATAAAACAGACAAATACCGAAAGTAAAATATTGATAGGGATTTTTGACCGAAATGTTAATCTAAACTCAACTAAAGCCGCGAGCAAACCTTAGTTTTCAATAATAAAATAACGTATATAATTCACATACTATCTACTATATCTATGCAAAATTTCAAGTTTGTAGCTGTAGAAATAAGAAAGTTATAGATTTTTGATCAGAAAAGGACCCGTATTTTCCATAGTGCGCCGCCGCGCCGCGCCGCCGCGCCGACGACCGGGCGACCGTTTTAACAAGATCCTGCCTCTCCACTTTACACTTTACTGATTATGGAATAATTTCTACTCTATATGGTGTTCATTTATTAAATGGGTCCTTAATAAAGGCCGGGCTAGGTCACCCGCGTAGGGAGCGGCCATGCTCGGATTGTTCTCATTTCGGAACTTGTGCCTGTGTTAGCTTTGTGGAAAACTTTAACATGAAACATGAAAAGCTTGTGTGACAGCTTAACATGTTCTTTACTGTACAACACGAATCATGTTGATTTTTATTCATTAATGAAACTGCTTCGACGTCGCAAGACTGAGGGTTAAGACTGGTGAGAGCAGCTATTAGCTCGTTGTATCTACAACTGTGTTCTATAGACGTGGCTTCAGTGTACAGTGTACAGTCTACACGCACGGTGCGGGCGCACTCGGTACAGCATACAGCGTTGGGGAGATAGTTTGATTATAATGAGCGGCAGTAAATTCCCGGTATCGAGGTGTCACACGTGTGTGCGGTGGCCGGTGTGCGGGGTGCGGGGTGCGGGGTGCGCCACCGGTATTGAATTTTAGAAAATATGGCCTCGTTAGCACGCACCGACACCGACACCGACACCGACACCGCTGCACCACGGCCGGGGCGCACTGCGTTACTGGCTGGTTTATCTACTGCGGTAATTTGGCGAACGTAGACTAGGTACCATAGAAATAGCACCTAATTAGATTTCAGGTTTGAGGTTTACTACAATGCCTACGTTAATATAAACTTCAGGCAAATCTGTGCCTCCGGAGAGTGGAAAGTCGTAGCTTCGGTTTGAAAAGTAATAAGCCCCCACGCGTAACTATATTACACAAAATTCTGCCTCTGCCGGGATCACACCCGGGACCATGGTAGGCAAAGTGACTAACAATTGAGTTACGGTCGCCTAATATGAACCGTTCAGCTAATAGGTAGATAATAGACAAAACTGAAGATTTATTTTATGCAGACGTGACGGGAGCTGGCTCGTGACAATTATCTTCTACCTCGTACGGGGTAAGTTGGACAAGTATCTACCTACCGCCGCGCCGCTGACTCCCTCCCCTTAATTTTTGCACAAATCATCATATTTTTCTACTTTTTCATGTAGGAATGTCGAACGTCGAATGTGCGTCTGTGAGCCACACTTATTCAAAAGTTTACTAAACACAGTTGCTACTCACAATTTCACTTTGTAACTGAATCATTTTAACTCCGAAACGTACACTACCTACCTAGTAGGTACTCACATAGCTAATATCTATAAACAAAAGGTAAAGGTCACCATCACCACAGTTGCTGACCATCTGTGTCACTGTGTGGATTTAACAAAAGATAAGAAAGCTCTTTGTATCTCTGGTAGCTAAATCCGATCGTAATATCTGCATGGGATTTCTAAGTTTTTTTTACAAATGTTTCATTAACACCAGTCGCTACACCCGAAGTCGGCGTTACATCCTAAGTCGCTATAAGCACATGAATTTTGTATTAAAGTATGCTTTAAATTCAAGCGACTAACATTTAACGTCGCTATATCAAAATGTAGGTACACCAAATGCGTTTTATTTAGACCAACTACTCATTAAGGCAAAATAGTACATTATGTTAAAGGTTTCAAATCACTTCTTGGAAATAAGGTTGTCATTGCAAAGTGTTTGAATGATGACAGTGTTATTTAATTTTGTTTGTTTAAACATTTACTCGGGGTTTATAGTTGTTACCGATCAATATGTATTTACTGAAGAATTCACAAATACCTTAATGAAAGTTTGTCTAAATAAAACGCATTTGGTGTACCTACAAATTCATGTCAGTTGGTGAAAAACCCTAGAAAACGATTTTAATGGTATGTTTACATTTGTATCGGCTGCAAATCGACTCTACAATAGGTATACCTAGTTCTGGAAAAAAATCCGAAAGGAACTCCTTAGGCCATAAAAAATAAATTTATAACCTACACAGAACTGCATGCGTCATTAGGTAATATTTCCAGTCGACCTTTTAAAATTTAATATTTTGCAGAAAAGTAGATGGATGGACTTGGCGTGTTCCACAACGCAAAAAGATTTTGTATGGGAAAAGTCAAAAATCGAAAATGTGCTTAATGCATTGTTCAGTAATCTCAAACCATTATTGCCTTTCAAATTAAACCAATTTGGGACACATCGGTTGAATGGATTCACAAATCCGTACAATTTTTTTTGTGAGTTATATAATTATATAGATTTCTAAGCTTTTCAACTCAATTACGTTCATTTGGTAATTGTTTTACTAATCGTCTTTATGCTTCAGTTAAATAATGAATACTAAATAAAGTATCAACTTATCAACCAACATTTATTGGTGCGCAGTTCGACTACTGGACAACAGATGGCGCTAGTTGTTGCAAATGTTGCACTGTTATTCAAAACAGCAGTACCAAAACACTTATTACCTCAGTAAGTAATTAACATTTTTATGCGGTCTAAGTCTTGTTTTAACTATTGTTTTTATTGTTTCAGTAAAATTGCATGTTGTGCGACACTTTCTTATGAATTGTTTACAGTGCATGTAGAGCAATGATTCAGGTAGGTACCTGATGATTAATTAGGAACTGAAATTAGTTGTTGAAAAATACACGAATATTTTGTATAGGTAACACTATATTACGTATATACCTACGTAAATAAAATTAAATCCACTAGTATCTCTTTATATTTTCCAAGTAACGGATTAATATTATTAGGTAGAGTCTCCTACTTAGCAGAAGGTAATCATCAAGTTATAAATACCTTAGACTGTATAATTATGATATATACAGTAGTACATACATATTATGTAGATTCGTAATTTATTTATTATGTACATAGTTGCATGTACGGCATTACATGATAGTAAGTAGGGCAAAATACCTATCATTAGGTAAACCGGACGGACACTTCACATGCGCTATCGTTCGGTAATCTGTGCACGGGCAGACTGCGTCCGTCACCGCTGATACAACGCGCACACACACACACACACACATGCCCTCTATCGCCACAACAATTATCACCGGCACACAGCAACACCTACCCACACAGCCGCACGCCGCTTCCTATTGCCACTACAACAATAATCATACGCACACATAATGATTGTCGATTGATAGCGGAGTGGCTCGAGTGATTGGTCGCACCTGTGCGGGGGTGAGGGACACGCGGGGGGGGGGGGGGAGCGGTGGTCGTACAAAAAACCCCGCCCGTAAAGATGTAGACACCATGTTGTACGTCTAATGTCTCGGGTGTTGAGTTGTTTGGACGGGAACTAATGTTCGAGTATTCGGTGTGGACTGCCGCAGCCGCATGCCGCATGCCGCGCGCGTTCCTTAGTTGTGGGCTTGCTGTGAGCTTGCATGCGTTGATAACTTGCTTATTGATCTGTACCGTGATCTTAATTTATGTCCCTTAGATCGATGTCAAACTAAAGGTATTGTGTGAACATTAAAAAAGATTGCTGTGGGACAAGGCAGCCAGTATAGAACAAATTTTCATACTACAAAAGATGTGCTGAGGAGTTTCTTTACGGCTTTTCTTCTCCTCCATGACAAAGCACACTTCCGAAAAGCTGGAAAGATAAAAAAATGATGTGCAGAAGTGTATCAGAGATACCTATATGAATATTTTTTTTTAAATTTATTACCATGGTCTGTCAGTGGGCAAAGTGGTGCCGCCGCGCGGTACTGCTGGTGCGATGGACTGACCAAATCAAATCTGCTGTGGGCGGCCCACTGCATGACTGCATCAAAACGACGGCCTACAGAGCGAAATGGCGAAAGATTGTGAGACATGAGGACCATGAGGAGCAACGCGAAACGATTGCGAAGTAGCAGATAGAATATAGAGCCCCGGCGGTACTGAATTTGTGATTCTACCCGCTGATTGTTTGGTCTACTCCCAGAATTCGCAGATATATCTTGGACAGAGACAGTTAATATTTGTTGTTTACAGTGACGTCTTACTTGCCACACGTGTGATGTTTCCATTGCGGGTCCATTGCAGGTGTGTTTTTATTGAGTTGCAGTTAAAATGTTTATTTTGCAGAATTTTTATTAATAACTGACAGCAAAGTAGGAGTTTACAAAGAATACTGTAAACACACGGAAATAAACAAAGTTTAACTTCAAATCGACTTTCATGTAGACTTTGATATTTGTTCACAACCGGGCGTGGCAGGTGCACTGTGCAGCGATTGGGATTGGTGTAACGAATATTCACACCTAGCATCAGGGTCGGTTGTAGTTGTGAAACATTAATTTGTAATATTCTGTCAGTGGACACATGTAGTAATTTGATATAATAGGAAGGAATTCCTACATCAAGATAATATCTGTTGAACATTTTGATTATCACTATTATCCAATATAAACCCAGCTCACTTGGCTTGGGGGACGATCCTTACGATCATAAAACAAACAGCTCCCACCTAATTGCACCCGGAATAAATTGATTAGTTGTTAATTGTTATCAGGTATTTAATATATTTTCATGCGTTTAACATAATTAGGTATGTATTGTTCAAGCATATATTATCATTAATGTTTTAGGCACTTTAGGAATATTCAGGTTGAGGAAATAAAAATTTGATGTCAGATAATTATGATCAAATGATTTAGAATTTGAAGTTTTTGTGCACGCAAACAGCTTTCTCATTGACAATCCTATATTATTATGCAGTAGCTCTTGAAGAGCTGTATTGTATCGACTGGCCATTGTGTTAATTATGGACGTAAGATCTCTGTATGTTTCAATAAATTTATCATAGATTTATTATTTAGTAATATACTAGTACCTATACTAGTACCAAATATTAATTATTGTTAACAAAATATTGAAATTATTCTCAAAATTAAATTGTGTTTGATTTTATTTGCACCTATGTAAGTTACAAATAAAATGTAATTCGTTTAAAGGAGGTAAGCGAAGAGTCGCATGTGTAGGTATAGGTAGGTTTAAATTCCCATCCCACATAGTTAAATTAGTTATTAATTAGTTAGTCGAATTTTCAAGCCATTAAATGAATCACGAGAACAAGATTAATTTAACAAATAATATACATTATTATTTGTGTTGCTTTTGTGCAAAATATAAGGTAGTTTGTGATGCAGTCACTATCTCCAGTGAGTCAGTGGGCAGGTCGCGTCGCTCTCCTAGCGGTGAGAAAACATCAGAGTTATTTGCTGTTTAAACGTAGTAAGTGCCAATGTATTTTAATATTTAACTTACATAAGTTACTATGCAAGTAGAGATCAGCAGGTAGGGTCAGTACCAATTGGGATATAAAATGTTCTAAAAAATATACTTCTAGCAACTGGGAACACAAACGTTAATGTTAATGTAGTTGCCATTGAATGTAGGTACATACAATGAAAACTGCAACAGGAAAATCCATACTGTATTAGCGAGATATTACGGAAAATGCTTGGGTAGATTATAATCGTTGCATTATTTTGCTTCATATGGAATGTTGATGTATTCAATTCGCCCACAACTAGATCTCTATTTGGCATCTAGTGAGAATGTGATCAAGCATTAATGTCTTAATTTTTTTCCAGTAAATTATTCATCCATACTAATATTATAAATGAGAAAGTGTGTTTGTTTGTTTGTTTGTTTGTTTGTCCGTCTTTCTCGTCGCAGCGAAGCTGTTATATGGTATGGTTTTTGTGTGTGGAGATAGTAAGGAGGGTGGAGAGTAACGTAGGCTACTTTTTACCGCGATAAAACATCCCCATGGAGAGATCGATATTTTGTTAGTTACTAGATATTTAGTTCCGGATTTTGTTAATAGATGGCGTTAGTAAAATTCCGCGGGCGAAGCAGCGAAGCTGCGGGCAAAAGCTAGTAGTAACATTAAGCATTGAATGATATATTACAAATAATCACAATAGCTAATCATTTCGGACGAAGCTTTTCAGATAATTATGATAGATCTTCACTTAAGGTGAGTTCGTTTAATCATCAATTCTTTATTTATCGTATATAATTATATTTTGAACTTTGTGCCGAATTAATATGGAGCCTCAATATCATATCGTGAAAATATTCCACGTGACACATTAAGTTTAATGCATGTAAATTATTTGAACAATGAAAGCTATAAAATAAGTAAATAGGAAAACAATTCACGAACCCCTGGAAATTTAGTGGGTACTTAGTGTGGAAATTTTGGTAATATCCAAACTAAAAATTAATATATTATAGAGAAAAGAAGAAGACTGAAATAGATAGAGTTCCATTTAAAAGACTCTGTAACAAATATTATAGGTAAGTGTATCTGCTTCATGTGTATTAAAGAGTCATAACGAAGATATTCATAATCGTTAAGTGGAAGTGTTTTGTTCAATTTAAGAGTATTTTTAACGTCCAATAACATAAATTTTGGTCTTCCAAATATCTTATTAAATACACTGAAATGTACACACTAGGATTACCTGTGTCGCGGCAACATTCCTAAATAACTGGCAAACTGTGATCGAATCTAACTGAAACTTCTGATCGAGGAGGCAGCCAGGGGAAATTATTGACTGAATTTGAAGTAAAAAATGTATAAAATCAAAGTTTCAATGGAACTATGAGTAATTAAGTATTTTATCAGATGAAACAGTAAAATATTAGGTCACCTGGAGCAGAAAAAAGGTAATCTAAAAATTGCTTAAGATAAGGTCCGCTATGGATATTACGCACAAATGCAATGTCCATATAAAGCCTATCCGAATTTTGGTAAAAAAATCTAAATTACATTTAAATTAAATTTAGATAGGTAGGTACACGTCAAACAAATATAAATAGTGAAATAATAAACTCCAGTTGTAGCCTTCCAAGAGCGAGCGTAACTAAAGCTAACAGTTTTGTTTACAAAAATATCCTCAATTAGCGCAGTGTACCTATGGCAGGGTTGATAATATAATAGGTGTAGCGTGTTAATGAGGTGATAACGTCCTCCGTATCATATTGACAAGTGATTAGCGAGCGGTGCCGGAGTCTGCCGCGGCCGTACCTCGGAATGCTAATGAAGCGGCGATTTGTTCGCAAACAAATGATTAGGAACACTACCTACACTCATTGTACGAGTATAGATTACATTCTAGGGTCCTTGTCAACAACTTACCATGGAAAACATGATTAGTGATTTGAAAAAAAACAAATTTATGATACCCACTCAGAAGCTACAATATTGTTGTTTTTTTTTTGGGTTAGTTAATTTTAGTTAATTGGTAAAATTTTTGGTTTGTATTTAACATAGTTTATTAACCTATGTTACTAACAATAAGATGCATCAAAAATTACTTTCTAATAAGTAATTGCTTCCTAATAAGTAATAAATTATTTATTGGACTCAGATGTAAAAAGCCACAGCTTGACCATTTTGAGCACGCGTAGAGTTTTTACATTGTATGTTTTGTTTACACAATATAAGTTTGGTTTAATTGGAATTGTTAAATTGATATTTGGACACCTTAACGCACTGTTCCATCAAAATAATACCCATCACTTTTACGATCACACAGTAAGAGAAAATTGACACGCAAAAACGCTCTACATACCTTGTATAGATCATGAAAAGTTGTCAACAAGAAAAATACTAACAAATCCTTATCGTTAATGCCGATGGACTTATCGGGGATGGTAAATAAATAAACGTTAGTCATCCAATAAATAACACGTTGGCCCTGGTGTGCGCCAACATACAGAAAACGAGCAGGGCTAGCGAAACACTTGTAGTCAACAGTACTCGTATTATCTTTGAGAAACGTAACAGTCTTACAACATCGCACGCAAACAAAACAGTTGTTGAACCCTGTGGTCGATCAAAAATCAGAATCGAAAGTTTCACTGATTGAGAGTTGCAAGAGACCCTGACGCGAGGGCTCGCAGCCAACCGCCGACCCATCCTATCGTTACCCACTCCAGACAGGCGGCGTTTGAACAAGAAGAAAAAATAAAAGGCAAGGAGGAAAAAGCAAATGAATTAAAACAACATAATCGTTCACGATTTAAGACGCGGCGCGGCGCCCCTCGTCAAACGAAACTTTCTTTCGAGTGTTCGAGTGTGTACACAGCACCAGCCACCAAGCACGGCACAGGTACGGCCGATCTCGAGTGGATGAGTTATGTCTCGGGGGAGACGCGGGCGAGGGGAGATTACCACTGAGAGAACTGAGAGTTCACTTCTAATGAAGACGTCCTCGAGCTTTATTTTGTGATGCGGCCGACAGGTGATATCATTTGCACCTGATTCGGTCGGTTGCACCCTCCGCCTCGCACACGAATCAAACTTTGGTTAAAACTTTACAATTTGAATTTTTACACTTTGGCGCCGATTCTCTTCAATCGAATTAATCAAGGGATTCCAACAAAATTTTAAGCGAGTGAACTTTAAACAACTTTAGAACTTTGGGCATACACGAAACAAAACGATCGGAACACAAAAGTGAAAGGGTAAGAAATAAAATAAGGAGCAAATGAAAATAAAAGGAAAAGAAGCTTACTGGTGGCCGCGACTGCCGCGAGCCGCCTGGCCGAAGTGGTGGAGGTCGGGACCTGCTTACTCCGCATGTCGGCAAGCCAGCCGGCCGCCAACCGTTCGTACCATCCGCCGACTCCCATAAGCGGGCCCTGCAGTCCCTGCACTGTCATCGACACCACCACTGTACTGTACGCACGCACTCGCGGTCGGTCCGCCCGGCGCAGCGGCGCTACTCACATCGGCAGGCGCCCCACACGTTGGCCAGACTCCACAGGCGATACGAGTAGCTGTCACCGTAGCAGCCGAACATCTCATCGGTTCTCGCGACCATGGCCCGCGCGCTGGCGTGCTGTCGGCGTCGCGGCGCGCGGCGGAATGAGCGCGGTAGTCTTGTGTAGTTCATGAACGATGAACGATTAGGAAACGTTTCCTAGTGATGAACTAAAAGAAACGTTTCCGACCGATTATTGCTACTCGGTCTATTCATTCGTTTCGGTCATTACGGACCTTGAGTTTTAAGCATAAACGACGAACGAGAAACAGAAACATGTCCGATGAACGACGTTCGACAAACGACCGATGAACGCCGAGTGAGTCGGAGTCCGAGACTTACGAGAACGAAACAGGACCGATCCGTTTCAATGAAATGCGTCTCTTACTTAGTGTTCTTATTTAAATCAATGCGATAAGGTCTGTATTAGCGTACCACTCGAAAGCTGCGAACCGAAACTTAGTTGTCGGACCATTGTTTTGGCATGGTCTTGTTATTATCTGTTTGTTAGGCACTATATGTAATTTTCAAGTTTTAGTTATACAGTTGTTAAAACCGTTTAGTTAGGGTCTTTTGTATTTCTTAGAAACAAAACACGTGCATGCCGTAGAGTTACCTTAAATACCACTTCATAAAAAATGTTTTGTACCTCGAAAACATCAATTGTTACACTATCGGTTTTTACGACTAGATATGAGATAACATTCATTCAGAGTCGTTATCGAAGATTACTCGTCCCAAGCAACTTTACATCACATACTACAAACAATGCTGGACTTTCTCAGGGATCTTTTGTCTCCACAACTCTATTCCTGCTGCATAACAATGATCTGGTCGCAGGTGTGCATTGCACGTGCGCCAAAATTTCTAACTCGAATTATTTTGTTCTATTTTTTAATTGGCTTGGAAATCAAATATGTATGTTATAATATGTAACTTTTAAGTAATTAATAATAATAACCACTAACACAAAGGAACCAGGATACTTGTTGCCATATCTGTTGCTACACATGCAAATGCCCAAACCTGGTTCTTAATATCTAACCTTGAGTCGAGTATAAAGAAATATCTTTCAAAAAATAATCTTTCAAAGTAATAATAATTATTATTAAGTACTTAAATAAAGTTTTTAATGTTTAAGGTTCCTATCCTAACATTACATTATAAAGTATTAAAATAACATAAATAAAAAAATACGGTTCATTTATGCATGAATTTGCAACAATAGTAATTAAAAAGTATTAGTTCATCGAAAATGTCACAAATGACATGTTAGTATTAAAAAGTATCTGAATAATTTATCTTCAGTTAGAAGCAAAAACTTAAAGTACGCGAACTGCGAACGATATTAAAACTTCTTTCTTTTATGACATAGTAGTAACGATGACCTAATAGAACTATTAGAACGATTAGAGTGAACTAGTTCCTCAACCGGAATGAATGATTACGGAGCGCTCTTTCAAGTGAACGAATAGGCACAAGACTAGAGCGCGGCCCGCCTCGCCTCCGCCTCCCGCCCCGCCCGCCGCCCGCACCCCCCTCGCACCCCCCTCGCACCGCCCGCGCCCCCCTCGCCCGCTCCCCCCCGCGCGCCGCGCGCCGCAACCAACCCCCACCTATACTTAATTAGCGGACGCGTCTTACCACCGGCCGCGGCACCGGCCCACCGCCGCTAGTGCCACTAGTGCACGGTGCACCGATGATTGCACCTCTTGATTGACCGCTCACTGTTTCTACCAAGCCTCCACGTCTCGGAGTCAGGAGTGGCAGTCTGGCAGGTGAGCTGGTGAGGTGAGGCTGTCCGAGTGGTCCTACCACCACCACGGACGGCGGTACAACATACAATCTGCCCACCATTCAAACTGTTTATATAGGCCGGCCTCGCTCCACCTTCCCGCGGCTCTACCTGTCTCTATCTATCGTCTTGTTATCGTGCGCTCGGTACCTAGGCGTCGAGTGGATTCTAATAATGTTTTTATTTCTATGGTTAAGGATTGGACGGAAAACGCAATATACGTTCACTAAATTAAACTTGTCATTATTTTGTATTTGAGTTGTCATACATTAACATATAATATAATTATGATTAAATACTACGTTTGTTATTATAAATAACAACTTTGTAGAATCAACGTCCTCAGCAACAATTTCAATAAAACGTCTTTCTCCGCTACACGAGTGCAGCGCAGTTCGAATTTAGTTCTGCTTTCGAACACAAGATGGCGCTAGGTGTCTCTCAACGTGTGTACAATTCACGATCATGTTATTGTTTTGATTTTTAAGTATGATATGTATTTGTGATTGTGTATGACGTATATGATATTGTTAATTACATATTTATTAATGAAAACATTATTTAGTCTTTACCTTGGTTGCTTCACATATAAAAAGGTATTTAAAGTATCAGTGTAGAGAACTTGTTAACTACACGGTCTACACGTAGTAGGTTCTTACGTCCAATATTATGAGAGTGATTATTGTTGACTTGTAATTAATTATGTGAAAAATGTAACAATATAAATGATAAAATATTAGCAGTAACGGGTATTTATATACGATATTATAATTAAAATAAATTTATTAATAGAGGTTATTTTATTTTATTCGAAGTAACAAGAATTACTCTTACATTCTTATTATTCTACTTTATTCTTGAGGAAAATTAGATTTTCATAATGTTTAAAGACAGAAGAAAAAGAAGGAATGAACTTTCGTGTGCAAAATAATGACGGTAGCGGTCAGCGATGGCGTGCGGGTGACGCTAAGATCAAAGATGGTCATTGTTCAACCCGGCCCGCACTCGGCAGTCCAAGCCGGGGCGCGCTGCTAGTGTATTAAACATAATTATTATATTATACTACACATAATACAATATAGATATTATTTCACCATACCTTCTGCAACTTTGCTTTTTTGACAAACTTCAAAAAAGGAGATTTTTGCTTTTATCTATATTTTTTAAACAGGTAAACCTACCTATACATATCTGCCTATATTACTAAGTAATTAATTGTTGGAGCTATACAGTAATACGTAAGATTTCTCTCTTGTTTCAGTAAAGTTTGAGTGTACCATAACACGTGTAGAGGCCATATTTTTTCATACCGCATACCTTCGTCATTGATAGTACCTAATTGTGGCCATATATCATATTACAAAGCCCACCGAGTGGTGGTAAAGCTATCACACTACCATGGACGTACCAAAAAACAACTCAATGTTTATGGTTTCAAGACAACGTCTTTAGAAAAATTGCATCCAAGTAATCGTGCAATATTGAGCCGTATATCTTTAAAAAGAGTCGTATCGTGAAGTAACGTTTCATCCCACAATAGTTGAGACAATGTGGAGCTTGTAGAGACAATGGCACCTTGCAACACGTGTGCCCCACGTGTTCTCACCTCGCCCTTTTTGTGTCTTTTGTCTCTACGACGCGACGGTAGAGTTCGGTGTGAAATTGATAGGTGCGACATCCTCTATAATGGCTGCTTACGTCTTTTGTGGTTTTTAAGATCACTTTACAATTTAAGAAGTTCCTATAACTTACACAGGGCTATGTATAAAGTTTACGCATGTGTTAAGGTATAAGTACATACCATAATATTATGTTAACCACGGTTTGTTGCAAAGTAGATTAATTAACAACAATATAATAGTATCCATCGCTGAAACTATTAACTTTACATAGCGAATATGGTGTCCTACTGCCTATATAGTAGGTATATTAAACATATAGGTTAAACTACTAGGTAATGACTTGACTAACTTAGCGACTCTAGTGATGTCTGAATCTGTGGGCAATGACTTACCTACGTACAAACTTCTATTTTACACGCATTATCTAGTAACTGTGAGCAGGAAAACCCAGTAGTTTCTTGCTGCTTCTTCTCCCGGGCCCTCTCACAGTAGGGCCTTGTTGAAGCATTGGCGTAGCTTGCATGACTTTCAAAAAGTGTTTGTAAACCAAACCAATTTTGAATACAAAGTTTGATTGATTGATTGATTGATTAAGTGCCTTCCGTCATTGATTTTACTCAATAGTAAGTTAAAGATTTTACATGATAAGTGTAGGTATAATAGCGGTGTCATATAATACCAGTATTATTTGTTTAGTTATTATTATTATCTGTGAACCTCACGGGTAGTTACCGCGTCCCCACGTGTGTCCCGCTCGCCGTGTGGTCCCGGGACAAGGGAATTACATAGAGCTGCAGTTTTCGAATATATATTTTTGAAAAAATTAAATATCTAAAATAACTATATTTTGCCTTAAAGTTAGAGGACGACCCAAAAATTACGCAAGATTTAAATAAATTACAAAACGTAGTTGTAAATAGAGTCGCTAAGTTATGTCGGAGACTTAACGAATACAATGAGAACATCCAACTCTCAGGTAGTGCAACTAATCCGATTAACTTTTCGGCCTTTGTGCTAAAGACTAGTCCGCTACGAAGCGGCCGCGGCATGGCGTACCCACCCTATCCATGAGGACGTTTCAGATCTACTCGGTTACGTGCTTCCCATCCTTGCAATGGACGGCTAATAGCTCGAAATTAAATTGCTAGTGGAAGCAACAGAAAAAGCAAATAATTTCTAGCTAATTAAATTTTTGTTTTGGACTCGTACAGAGTATGATCTCACGGGCTCAGTAGAGACGAGAGTTTGTTACCCATTACCCAACAAATGGGTGGTAAAATCATTCCATTGTCTGTGCACATCGTATCGGCGGGCGATCCAAACTGCACCCGATATTTGATCCGGGTAATTACAAGGTAAATAACGTTCGCGCGTTTGCAATAACACTGAATAGAGTGCTAGTATTACCGCGGCAAAACCGCATTGTGACGTCACACGGCGAGCGATATCGCACCGATCTCTAAACGATTATGAACCGATAAATACACGGCGCGGCTCGATATCCCGGGCCCGGGATAGCCCGCATTTGTTATTAGCGGGCCATTGTCGGGAATGTAACGGACTTCTGCTACTTCTGTAATCATGGGAAAAAGTTGACATGTTTCACTCATGTCTATAATTAGGCACGTAGCTTTCAATTAAAGAAGACGTAATTCAAATTCAAATTCAAATTCAAAATCATTTATTCATGTAGGTATCATTGATACACTTATGCACGTCATTTTTTTAATTTACCAGCTTTTCGGAAAGGTGCTTTGTCATGGAGGAGAAGAAAAGCCGAAAGAAACTCCTCAGCACATCTTTTAAAAATAAAATACATTGGTATATTTTTTACAAAGAAGTATCACTAACCTGTACGGAACTGGTTGCAGATCTGGTCATTTCCATGCGTCTTTGTCATTTATGTATTCATCTACAGTATAGTAGCCTTTGCCTAAAAGTTGAGATTTTACATGTTTCTTAAATAATTCCACTGGCAAATCACGTATTAACTTTGGGATTTTATTATAGAACTGTACACCACGGCCCATAAAAGATCGCTTCACTTTAGAAAGACGGTAAGATGGCGTTACTAACTGGTGCATTTTTCTTGTTTGGCGATTAGTGATATCAAAATTTTGTTTATACGCGCTTATATTATTCCGTATAAAAACCACGTTACTATAGATATATTGTGAGGCTACTGTAAGTATACCTATTTCTTTGAACTTGTCACGCAAAGTTTCACGAGATCTAAGTTTATAAATAGCCCTAATAGCTCTTTTTTGTAGTATGAAAATTTGTTCTATACTGGCTGCTTTGCCCCACAGCAAGATGGCATATGACATAATACTGTGAAAATATGCAAAATAAACCATCCTAGCAGTTTCGATGTCAGTATACTGCCTTATTTTTCTAACAGCGTAAGCAGCCCTACCGAGTTTAGTCGCGAGATTTGTTATATGTGGGTCCCATTGAAGTTTATTATCTAAGGTCACCCCTAAAAATACGGTGGATTCCTCCATATTCAATGTTTCATTATTAAGTTTAATAAGTTTATTGACTTTTTTAACATTAGGTAGTACAAACTCTATACATTTAGTTTTTTTTGCATTTAACAGTAAATTGTTAATAGTGAACCAACGCGAGACATACGAAAGAGTACTATTTACGTCGTCGAAATTTTCTTTATTCCTATCACACTTAAATATTAATGATGTATCATCAGCAAATAGTACAATATCCGCTTGGTTTTTTACATAATTAGAGCCGAACTCGGCCACGGCTCTAGATTCCTGAAAAAGTATTACTTACAATAGATGCCTGCTATCTTATTCATGTCATAAATCATTAAATTAACTATTTATAACAAGTAGCTTATACTATAGCGTCATATTTGAAGTGTTGCCACACCTCATGATTGACTCCGATCGCTTAGTAATAATGCAGTTAATTCTATTATTGTTTTTGAAATGAAAACATGTTACACGACCGAGATTTGATCCAAGTAATGTGATGTGAGGTCCTTCAGGGTTGGACACCCTCATGGATCACTTCAGTCAGTTTTAGATGACCCATTGACCTTTTAACAAAACAAAATATTGTGGACGTCACACTGATTGTTTCTCGTTCGAAGCGATTCTATTTGTATACCTACTAAAATGTCGTTACGCTTAAAGTAATCAGATTCGTTCGGAATTCCTGTCATTCCATTTTTTCTATGACATGTGTCTTTGGTGATAAGATAACACAGTTAATTAAATATGGGTTTTTTATGATTAGGCAATGATATAATGTAAAAGGAGGTAGATATGTCACTAGCGCGCCGACGCGATGAAGAGTGTAAGAACAGGCAAGTGACCGTTCTGATTGTAGTCGCTCTGTCAATACAAGACGATACGCACGCTTTTGTTAGTGTCAGAAGTGCTTGAAATTTGACATACAGCGTTAAAATGCCGTCGTATATTATACCAATGTGATTGGTGAAGTGAAACAAAAGATAAACGTGAGTGTGTTGTAGCTCTTTTTAGAACAGATTTTTAAGTTGATTTGTAATGGTATAACTATCTATTTTTTTAATATCATTGGTCGAAGCACGTTATATTATACCTGTTTCACGTTTACGACGACTGTCTTGTCAGCCAGGTGTTTGTTTTTAACGGTCACTATAATAAAAGATCTTTAAACAACTTTATTACTTAATGAACCTGCTTACATAATGCTAACATGAGTCCGTGAGGTATGACTGTAAATTTTACAACGTATCTATTATCGATACCGAAATAATCCCCGACGCCCAAAACGGTTCTTATCGAATTTTAATTTGTAAGTTTGACAGAAGCGGAGAGAGATCGTTTAAAATAACATGTCAATCGGTTATCTTTGGGAAATGAAAAAAAAACTATCCTTATCTCTTATAGCGATAAACAGGGAAGAGTCGAATGTCAGTTTATAGCCCTTAGGTTATCGGTGCGGTATCGGTGCGCTATGCCGACAGTGGAGCGCACTAATCTGACCTGCAACCCTTTCAAAAATATTTGAGTGTCATAGTGTTGGTACCCATGAACTAAGCTTTACCGTCGAATTCAATTCTGAACAAGTTTCAAAATGATGAAGTTTAACTTATTTGTAAACTCGTATTTCGTCTTATGCCTATTAGGTATCTGTGTTGATAGTATGCACAGGTCGAAGTCATTGCTTACCGCTAATCAAAGTATAGAACTGCATGACATAGGTGAGTAGGTATTTCAGCTACATTTGTATTGGTATTTGTGCATAACGATTACTCTTTAAACTCTAAGATGATGAATTTGATATAGCTAATAAAATAGTATTTAAAATAGTATAGCGTAGAATTATACCTACTTTAATCATGTTTGCCATCGGATAAGGAGGATTACTTTCAATGATGGCATTGTCATTGTATAACGCATATGGCATTTAACGAGCTTTACACAACTCGTCACGAGAGACAATGCGTCCAACAGGAACAACAAGGCTCATTGAAGTGGCATCTCTGTCACCTACTGAGGCGGCGGCGGCGACATGTGGCGGCCATCCGAGGCACGTCTCCTGAACAAACGCTAATTGTTCTAGCTCGACCGGTTCGACCGCGACCGGCTTTTGTGCCGTCACACCTCTATTTCTTCACACGTAAAGTTTACTATTCCTCATAAATTACAGTTGGCACATTTCGGTGCCAGATGGTCTGCAGTCTGCACTTCCACAGGATGCCTTGCAATTAGAAGTGTCAAAGTAATTGTTAATACTTGACGTGCGCCACGGCCGCCAGCCACCAGCCGCCAGCCGCTATGGATAGCGAATAAGCTGTAAATCCTTTGTTTGTACAGATAAAGTAACAATGGCTGAAATGTGTTAATGGTTTATGATTTGTAATTGTTGTTTTGTTTGTCTGGCAGGTCTGGATGTGGATAGTTGGAATAATAAATATATCCGGCGTTAGAAACGTCGTGGTTCCTAGATACTACGGGCAGATGTTAGGGATAGTGGAATACAGACACGACTGTCTTTACAAACTGATAATTATTATATCGAGCGATGTCAGCGCTGCCAATAGAAACAACATGAATGAACAACCACTCTAGAACATGGGTCCTCGTACATAAGAAAGTCACCTACCACGTTGCTATGTGTAAAAAATACGGCTCAGTAATATTTTACCGTGATTACGGCGTTGTACGCTCCGCTTTAAGCTCCGAGCCATTTGCAGTCCACTGCAGGGCACGGGTCTATCTTCGCAACTGAATCAAATTCTATAATATGTGGTGATCGTACATTTTGTATTATAATGATTTCGTTTCGTTTTAGTTTCGTAGTCATTGAGTGAAACGATAAATCGATGGATTTAGGATGCCAAGTCATTATTATAATCTAAATCTTAACGCACTAACGAACGAATGCCTGCTACGAAAATAGAAATTATAACATTCTAAGTTTTTAATGCGCACTACATACCTCAAACAGAATTCCTAAAACTGCACTTTAGAAGCAAGTGAACAAGATTGAGTTCAGCTTAAATGCTTCACTGAAACAAATTCTAATTTCGTTGCGGTTATTTTTGCTCGCAATATATCGTGTCATTACTTACACATCGCGGGTTTTAACTTAGTTTACGGTAGTATGGTCGGCATTGTTTAAACCGGCTCATAAAAACGTACCCCACTATTGTCATTATTTGTTAATTAATTAAAGCGACCCTTCGAGATGACGTGACGAAAGTACAGCAGAATTGTAGCGCAGGGGGTAGGTATTGTTTTATGAAAGAAGTCGTTGGGAATGTCGTGAAACTTAATAGCTTTGTAATGTTCCACGCCGAGGGACAGTTGTGGCACACGTTGAAAACTTATGTTGTGTAATTTGAATTTGCGTGTGTGTAATTTGAACTCGTTTTTACGGTTCCATACTCCAATGGCTTACCAACGGGAATCCTCCGTTGTCCGACCGTCAGTCACTGAATTTTATTTCTTGAACCGTGACAAGTAGACACTAGATCTTTTTTATAAAACATGAAGGTATTACTGTGACATTGTTACAACAAAAACTACAAAAAAATAAAAAGAAAATAAATGGTGTCCCCATACAAGAACAATATTCGCTTGAAGTCCTTTCCATAGAGCATTTTGTATTGTCTTGTCAAGACGGTAGACGCTAGATGACCCTGCGGCGAAGTTAGTAACAAAATCTCTATTTATATTCTGCTCTGATTCATACTATTATTGAAGTATACCGTCGGACAACCTTAGACTAGCTCGTCATAGGTAACTACCGTATTATTTTCCTCGCGCCGCGGCCGCTATATCGAGCTCTTCACGTAGACTTGTTTGTTCGCAGGTAACTAGCGGTTTGTGGTCGGAGCCGTCGCCGGTCGTCGTCCAGCTTACGTGTAATTAACTATATTTTATTTGTAACGTGCAGAGTAACTGTTTATTTTCATTGTTTCATAGACATAATACCGCAGAGCTGATGATAATATTACCTATAAGGTAAAATACATTAGCCTGTTTACTGTGTAGTGTTTTAACATCTCTTCGGCATTATGAACGAGAAGTACCTATAACTGAATTAAAATATTTCTTGTATTTAAATTTTTTTACTTATTTTTCTTATCTTCTATCTTATTTTTCGAAGGGAAAATTTAAACGCTGTTTTTTTTCTATTTAGGAGACGTTATGGAAACTTTTCTGATAATGTTTAATTATGGCGCTAAGTAAGTACATGATAGAATACCTCGTGTGTCTCACTATGTTTCGTCTTGTGTTTCTTTACGTTTATCGAAACTATTTAATATTTAACATCATATAACTTTTGGAAATTGAAGATAAAGAACTGATAAAATCGAACTCTTATTTTTTGTTCAAAACATATTTTAACAATATCTTTTTAAATACAAATTACGCCATTTTTGACAGATCCTGGAAGAAAAAGCAGCAAAAACTGCCGAGATGTATTTCTTCTTACTCTTCTGCTACTACTACGACTACTACTACTAGTTACAGAAAGCACTTATTACTACTATGAAATGAGATCCAAGTGCCCCAACTCCCAAGCGAGAGAAACCGACTTTCATACAATGAGACTAGGCTAACTGGGCTATCCGCTGGCGCTATCCTTGCCTAAATATACCTATTAATTGTGGCACGTGGAATAGAAAGGCGCCTTGTGGCACCGGTGTGTGTCACATACGTAAGATTCCACCGTAAAGATGTAAAAAGAAGTTTTATCCACGGCTTGTGGCACGGCCGCACGGGTGTGACGCGGATGTGTCGCGGATGTGTCGCGGGTGTGACGGTGGTGTGGCGCCGTCCTGCTTTATGTGGCGTGAGCGTTAATGCAGTTTCGCGATGGCACCTCCCGCCGAGTGCTTTGTTCCTCGCTCCTCACTTCCGATGCGAGGGAAATTAATGCGCGCGGAATTTGGCGCGCGGCGCGGTAAGAACTGTTTCGCCATTTTGTTTTTAACTCCTGGATGTAGCTCGTGTAGATGGAGGTTGAGATGTGCGGAGGTTGTCTCGGTTTTATTTTTTATTTGTTTGTTAGTATGTTATGTTATGTTAAACTTTGAAATAATTACGTTTTAGTTAGTGGGGAAATATAAATAACGAAATCCGTAAAATCTGAACTACATAAAATACATACGAGTAAATAGTACATATGTAGCTACTAAACGTTAGCCGTCCTATCCTATCATACTTCACAGCACGCGATAACAATCGATATCTACTGACACCTTCGTGATTTTTTTTTAGCTTTTTATTATTCTATTATAGGTACTCGTAGCAGCACCTGACTAGTGATGTTGCTCGATTATGTAGAGCCCTTAAGATGGACACCGACTAGAGTGCCATGAGCCAGTTTACTTAACATAGGTAGTTTTTGGACCAACAATTCTAACAGCATAACCCTTTAAATGTAAAATATTTAAACAATAAAAACAAAGCAATTTTCAGGCACGTCAACCGTAAATCCTATGCTAGTGACAGGGAGGTAGTTCTACACTTCGTATGCAATTGGTCTGGCGGCGTGCCAAGCGTGCCAGGCTTGCCAGGTTTGCCAGGCGCGCAGTGACGGCCAGCAGGCTACCGTGACGGCTCTATTGAGCCGCTGACTGGGATCGGAAGAAAAAACAGTTTATCTGAAGTTTCCACGTTATAGATGAACGCGGTGTTTGACGTGAGTCGGTGAGCCAGCCGCTGGCACGGCGCCAGCTTGCCACCGGGTCACCGCGCCACCGGGTCACTGTGACAGACCTGTTAGAGTAAACCAATAAAATCGTTACAAACTGCTAATATTTTACCTCATGCTACTCGTACACACGGAACACTGAAATCAACCTGTGCAAGGTAGCTGCTAGAGAGAAATGCCTGAGACCCTTGATTATGCGAATAGGCTAACCGGGAGAAGCCTACACCGCAGTAAACGAATACGATGGCGATGATAACAACGTACATACCTAATGTGAAACATAACTGCGTATTTTATGTTATCATTTACCATTTTTCTCGCACAAACACAAATATGTTTGTAATTTTGTAATATCGCAATTTACTTAGAATTGGCTATTAGACAATTTTTGGAAAAATATTTTAAAATTTTCATAGTTTTATTTTATACCTCTTACAATATTTATTTTTCTCATAAAAGTGTTATTTAGTAGGAAAAAAATAACTTTTAATCCATTAATTTTAAATTCGCGCGAAAATAGTCCGCCATCTGTCACTTGCTGGCTGTGACGTCATATTTCAATTAACAAAAGTTTACGCTCTAACTCTGTAGATATTTTAAGTGAAAAACTTACACCTTTTTCACTGGAATTGTGAAAATGACAAGCTACAAGACGTGTGCAGTGCCTATGTGTAGAAGTACTACAATTAAACCTGACAAAATGTTTATACCTACACGTTTCTAAATGCCCTCAACGTCGAAAGCAGTGGTTACAATTAGCACGTCGAGACCCAGAGTTAACATCTGTTATATCAGCAATATTCTTTTGTGAGGACCACTTTGATGTAAGTATTTAGAAGAAATCAACTTAGCCTCTGATTTACTAAAAAAACAAATTAAACCTAACCTAATATTGTTCATAAACATAACCTATAAGTAATTTAAAATCATTAGTAATATGGTGTCGTTAAGGGGACGTTGAGGAAAAACTTACAAAAATCCCCCTGTGACCACTTAGCAAGACTGACCAATTTTACTTTATTAATTTCAGTACATACTTACAAGGAGGTTTTTGCATTCCGAAACTCAGTAGAGCAAAATTCAGGGTTACACGCAAAGAAATTTGCGACCATGAATGAATCAGCTTGAGGCAAATTCGCACTGTCAGCTTTTGTATAGCCTGACTCCATTTTACAAAACCTCTCAAAAGCAGAAATCAAAATATATCTTATTAATTTTCTCAGTAAATTGCACAGTGCACACGATATAGTTAGTAGTACACGACGCTTTATTTTTTGAATTGTGACGTCATAACATGCTCAATCATGGCCGCCCGCGTTTCGGTTCTCGTATCCACAGGTAAAAAAACTCAAATCTATTTTTCAAAAGTAAAAATATTTACAATTTATTTTCATGCAAGAAACGTATTGTTTAATTATTGTTAACCATTATGCAACCATATTTAACACATTTCATATTTTACCGTGATAACTGTCAAATAGCCAATTATATTGCCTATGCGCGGTACGCACCCAGCAAATGCATTCTTTAACTATACCTGAAATGTAGTACAATAAGAATATGATTATATTGAAAAACATCTGTAGCTCGGGGCTTCTTTTCTCCGCCCACTCCAAGTGCGATGGCGATGACAGAGTGCACCGAGTGGCGTAACAGGTAGGCAGTGAACCGGAGCGGGAACAAAGAGCAATCAATCAGTCGTATCGCTCATCTTCCTAGAAACTGATCGGCGACACGTGAACGTTGCGTCGGCGATCCTTCACCCCCGGCCTATCGCGCAGATAATACGCACACAAATAACCTACCGATTGACGTCAACACTTACACCGCCGGCGTAGGTGACATAGGCTAGATACTCCCGCGCGGCGCTCTATTACCGCGCAGCAAGAGCTACAGTCGCTCGGCAGGACGGCACCGTGGGCCCAGCTCGCCAGCTATCCAGTGCACCTACATGACACAGCCTCGGCCCGCGGTGCCGCGGCCTCATTCCGCGAGGTTCACAAATTAAATTACGACGCAATACTAGTAAAAATAAAGGAGGCAATAACCTTAGGATAACGGTGTCGTCGGATGCCAATAATATGACGCTCATTGATGTTTTTGATACTTAGCTGATAGTTTTCGCCAAATAAGCTGTGAAATGTAAATAACGAAAGCTCGTGTTGATGGCAAAAGATTCATAAAACTCAAAAAGTTATACAAAGTCAGCGGCTTATGCGGCGGTTATGGGCTATGGCTATGGCTAGTGAACATCGCCATGACCATCATGACTGCATTTGAGCCGCAGCTGCTCAGGGGCAATCATTAGGAAATATTTTTAATTTAGGTAAAGCACAGCTTACCCGTTAAATTTAAGCCGCAACAGAAGTTTTATGATAAATAGCTACCGTAAAGACCGGTAGAGTTGAGCTTTAAGTAGCTATAATATAAAAAGTATGATAATGATGACTGTCGTGCGGGGAGTGGGGACGTTGCACTTGTTACCCCGCACGTAACCCGTCTACGGCAGTTTGAAGCGAAGCCGATCAAATAATCATCTTACAATGTAAAACATGAATAAAAATAGTTGCAAAGATAATTCAAAACAGTTGCCGTTATGAATATAACTGGGTCTTTGTGACGGTTCATTCTTACTAGTTTTACTCGTCAGGAAATGGTTTCTTTAGTCAGTTATAAATAGGCATATCATCTATATCCTGAGAAAGGAGTCCTTAATTATCACGAGATTATTAAATTAAACCTTGTTGAAAATTCTGATGTATTATCTGTAGTACAGCAGAGTAGAGGTTAGTGTACCTACTGTTAATAGTTAGATTATTAAACAAATGGAATTTTGCCAGTAAGAGAAGGTAATGTTCTATTGAAGTCGTAGTAAAGTAGATAGTTACCACATTAAAGTTGGTTAAATTGTTAGCCAAAGTAGATCATGCGTATGTACCGAGTGTGGGTCGTGGGTGGTGGCGATGGCGGGTCGCGAGTTATCGCGGGTTTTCACCTCGCGTTAGGTGCCGATAACGTACCTTGGTAGAACATGCCTTACATGTCGTGTGTATAACGTACTGCGACATTATTATTTTATTGTTCAATTATTTTATTCAAACTCTGTCAGTTAGACAGTAAAATAACTCAGAAATCGAAGTCGTGTTTGATCTCACTTAAGATTTGTAGGTATTATTCAAGACCATGAGATTCGAGAATAATGATCTTTTTATATTATACCTCTTATAATATATTTTTAATATTATATAATTAGATGATTTGTAATAATGACACTTGGTTACCTGCGTTCATCGAACCCGTATGTAGTATGTACCTACCTACAGTACCTACTCAATTAACAATTATGACGGTATTGAAAGTTCTGATTCATCATGAAATAGAAACTTTCAGTGCTCACTTCAATATAATAATATCTTAATATGAACTATCTTAAATAATATCTTAATAAACTAACGTTATTACTACTTAACCGATATTATAAAAGTATTAAGGTTTTGAGTAAATATTTAATTTCTGATGTCGGTTTTTTAGGGTTCCGAAGTAAACTCGGAACAATTATAGTTTTGTCATGTCCGTCTGTCCGTCCATCCGTCTGTCTGAAGCAAAGCGCATTTTTTAAATAAAATAAAAGCGCATATTGAAAAACATTTTTTTTTCAGGGTACCTCTATGGGTAACGTGAGGATGAATTTTTTATTCGTCGCATACCCTATATTGTGGGGTGTCTTTAAAAAGGTCTTCCAGAAATATTATGGGTCTTCTAAGACTATTTTTGGAATTAGAGGTCCGTTTGCGAAATATTTGGCTTTTAAGTGCTAATTTTGGTTAGAGTCAAGTGTCCCCCCTCCGGCTGGCTAAACGGTAGAATTGGACAAGTGAAAAAAATCTCGAAAATAGGTTATGTGATAAATTTACAAGGAAAACTATCCCGGCTGTGTTAGCATAAGTAGTTAATGAGTAATATTCGATAAACTTACTACTTCGGAACTCTACATTGCGCGTGGCCTGACACGCACTTGCCCGGTTTTTAATTTAACCTGTTATAGGAAAACAAGACATAAACCTACAAGTGTGCAGCATTATATTCTTGGAACAATAGGCAAGTACGTGTTTTACAGAAACAACTAAATTGTGTTGATTCTAAAAATATATCACAATAATTTTCCTTGTATAATTTTTTTATTGTTGTGGTAAGACCGCTAGAAACTATTTTTGTGGTTAAATAAGAGTCACCTATAAAAAATAATATTAAATCATTGTCTGCTATCGCGCCGCGCCGAAAATTAATAAAAGGTACCTGTTGTGTTTGTTCGTATGTATGTTTATTCGTACCTAACTGTGGCAGGTGTTCATATGAATGTATTAACAGCTATGGTCATTGGATATCCCTAAATACTCGTATATTGGAGGCAGAGACTTACATTTAGTAGAAGGTTTATCTATCTATGTATGTCTATCTGGAATCAAAATACGTGGCTCATTATTCAGTGACTAATTAGTAATTAGTCATACATTGCTGTGTAGGTACCAGAAAATACAGAGAGGTTTTTGGTGATACAGCAATGAATAATGAATTCGTACAGTTTAGACTATTTTAGACTACTTTAAAATGTAAAAAGCCCATCTAATTCACCTTGCGTATCGCTTGTTTGTGTACCTACATAGTGACGTTAACGTTGTGATTTGCACGAGTTTTATAATAATCGTGTTTACAGTAGCGGTTGGCATTCACTTCACTACCTATTATAAAAATAACTCCCCTGTCGCGTCAATTTCTTCCTTCCGCAAGATATCAGAAACTAACAGGTGTCTCTTTGGTGTTAACGACGTCATTAACCATTGAAAATTTATAATTCTTAAATGTCGTCACGATTCTGTGTAGGGAATCAATATTGAAGCATTGGATGGGTAGGTCATAAAATGTACGATGTTCGTTCGTTGAACTTTTTGTCTCCATTAAGGAGACGCTGCGACGAACTGAACGGTGAACTGCCGGTGCTTGTTCGCGGCTCGCGTTGAGTCGTGACCACGTCTAATTATATCGCTTTACAACTTTTCCACATCATCTACCTGTCGTAGGTGTCTCGTTCTATCGCTTTATTCTCTAAACTGCGTCGCCGCGCCACGCCGCACGCAGCCGCACTTCACACTGTCAAAACATGTCTACTGTAAACAATTTATAGATATTGAAAAGTGTTTTATGGACACTCTAATTGCGTATTATTACTTATAAATATGTCAAGATATAATGTATGTTGTTAGGGTATCATACCTACTATTATATTTTCTGAGTTCACGCTGTTTACCTGTTTCCGCGAAGGAAAATTTCCGACTGTTTATTCGCCGTGTGGTTTATTGTTATCATGGCTCATCTTTTCATATGTCAATAAATTTTCAAATGTTGTTTTTCTTTAAATTGTGTATTGGAATATGGCATTAGGCCAAGCTTTGATTCCACTTTATTAATAATAATTCATTTAGTTATCTTGAAGTAACATATAAATAAATAAATAAATAACGCTTCACACTCATAGCCCTACACTAGGTTTCCCTGTGTCGTGGGTGCCATGGACAACACACTAGACAAGGACATTCACACCCAGACCGAGAACAGAAATTCAAACTCATCATTCAAATTTACGCTTCGCTGGGAATAGAACCCAGGACCCTCGGTGCGGCGATCCGGCATGGTAACCATTGCGCCACACGGGTCGTCGGTTCGAGTTCATGGTAAAAGGTTTGGAATTTCAGAATTTCATTCCAATCCCTTTTAGTAGGCAGTGTTCTCGTGGATTGTACCAGTCTTCAGCGTAAGACGAGCACCTAGCAGCGTACCGGCTACAGGTCAAAGGCAAATCATCATCACTACACTAAACAATTATAGTATCAGTACAGGCGGCTTGCGTGTGTGTGTTATCAGTCACCTCATTCATGCTGATACGGTCACACATGTGCGCCATTCATGGCTGGTAGGGGTGACGCCATTTTGTTTCTAAAAAATAATTATTACTATTTTTCCTTTACGAAAGCTGCGATGTTTTTTAAATAAAAAAAATAGTATTAAATTATGGTATACTAGTGTATACCCGGCGTGTGCTACTGCGCTGAAATAAAGAAATAAATTTCAATTCTGGAAAATTTGTTAAGGAGAAAGTCGAAATCAACTTCATGAATCGACCGAATATGCTTAATGCATTGTTTTAGTGGTCTCAAATTATCTTCGCATTATGTATTGCCTTTCAAATGAAACCAGTTTGAAGTACATCGGTTGTATGATTTAAATCCTATGACGTAGCTGGGAATCACCTACATATTTCTTTCTGTGCATAATGGAGAACGTCCGGGTATTTTTTCATCGCATTAAAAAGGTCAAAAACTTCTAAAGACTTATTTAGTTTCCGCATACCTATTCGTGTTTGTTATCAGTGTCGTCACAAGTTGTTATGGAATTGATTATAAAAATAACTTATTCCAATATATTTAAACTTATTAAAATTCAGTAAAATCCCTTAAAATTTCGATAAAACGTTATCTTCATGTTAGAACTTTTTATACACCTAGTACGATAAACTGCCGCTATAAAAATCAATGTGGAAGTTATTATCACGTTTCCCTTGCTGTCCAGTAATAATACTATACCTAATGTGAACGTACAACCATGTTTCCAATAAATGTAATCATGTGTATGTAGGTGTTGCACGCCTTGCCCTGTGACCACTCACCACTGTGACCGCCCGCGCGCCCGCGCACCCGCCGGCTATCGCTCCTGCGCCTGCGCACCGGCGCGCGGTGGCGATAACACGCGCCTGTGTGCATGATGATAATGATGATTACTTGTAAACAAGTGTATGTGTGTGTCAGTAAACGAGTGTGCTACTTCCTTCCATAACTGCGTTCATTTTAACGTTCAGTATGATAGGTAGGTAGTTGTAGGTACTCATAAAAAGTTAGTAATGTAAATCGGTAAAATAATGAAGGCATTGTTATTATAAGTATATCTCGTCTATTATGCCGAAAGATTTTTTCTATTCAATTTTATCGCCTGGTTAGTAGGTTCCGTCAGTAATAGAATTGCATTGTTCGTGTACATTCTCTTCAATATATTTTCAAAATGGGTCAGGGTTACACGGGGTCGTCGTTTTGTTTGAAGTTGGTTGTAAAGCAGCAGTAAGCCAGCAACTAGGTAGTGGTCGTAGTAGTTGTTCTGGCTGAGGTAAGTAGTAGCTCTATACGGCTCGCCCGGCTGCGTAGGTTGTCAGTTACCTATACAAGAGGCGACCGTCTATCCTCTGGGGTAGCATCTGTGACTAACTTGGAGTGGGATAACTGCTGACGATTACTATCTCAACGATTATTATATTTACTAACAAGTCTAACTTACACTAGCAATCCCTCGCACTTCGAGGTTTGTCACAGATGCCAATGGGCGGCAGGGGATGGTGGCAATATACGGATGGGGATGGTGTAATGGATGACGATTCACCTGCTGGTAAGTGGCTATCGTCGCCCATGAACATCAGCAACACCAAAAGCATCACTATGATGCGTTGCCGGCCAAGAAAGAGAGAAGAAAAAGAAAGAACTGGTTCTCAAGCCCCCGGCTGGAACAAAGAGTCGTTTGGCGGCTGACTCATGCTCAAGGGTGGCAGCTATCCAGGCGAACCCCATGGAGATATAAAGTTCGTAAAAAAATAAGATAACCTAAATTTAATAGCAGTGAATATTGATCAAAGTGAATGCGATACTATGAACTACATTAATTTGTTTGCAATAAATCGAATAAAAAGATGATAAGAAGTGATGTATCACAATGCCGTCGACGCTGATTAAATCGAATCAGGGGCTCGTACATTACGATACTGTGTTCTGGCGAGCACGCTCCGCACGACTACACGGAGGGGAATTTTAAGAAATAACCAATTAAAATTATTTTGGAACAGATCTTTGAAATACATAGTTAAATGGTACGTTGTACGTTCATTGGTTACTGAATCCTGTGCATTGCTGTATACAGTATTAACTATGATGAAACCTGCCAGAGATGGATGGCGGTAGTCCTAGGGATAGGACTAGATTGTTGCTGATGGTCGTTGTGTCCCAGCACTTCACTCCACAATCCGAATGCGTCAGTATGCGCATAGATCAAGAAGTGCGGTCAACTGCGGTCATAAATAGTTAGTAGCTATCCCTGTTTAACCTGAGTTTCCTTTGCTGTTACTTGCACGGGTAATAAGAGGAGACTTAGGGTCTGTTTCACAATCTTCAAGTAAGTCCGAAGTAAGCTATTCGTTGGTTAAGTTGACATTTCGTGTATGTAAAATGTCACTTTAACCGGCGAACAGCTTATTCAGGACTCTACTTGAAGATTGTGAAACAAGCCCATAAGGTAATATTGTCGCCAGTTATTTTCCACTTGTTAAATTTAATTATCCCTATGACTATGCAATTACTCGGAAATAATTACCTGTTAAGCAAATTACTCATGAGCGGTCCGAATATAGTTACATATAGTAGGTACTTATCCTACGTATTACAAAATGATGAAAATGTTGTACAATTGCATTAATTTATTCAGTGAATTGTTATTCAACGACACTATACAGTTCATTGATAGTAGCCGAATGCCACACGCGGAAAACGGAAGCAGTGTGGTCGCGGGCGCGGGCGCGGGCTGTCAGCGAATTCTTCCAATCTGTATAACGTCTGGTGATTCGCGTTCCACTTATTATCGTACCGGGGCATTTGCATAAGAATAACAAGGAGGATTATTGATGTCCCTCCCCCCTCGCCCCGCGCCCCTCCCCGCGCCCGCCGCGTCCTGGCCCGCGCTGCCCTCGCGCCTGAGCCGCGGATCTAATTCATGCTTCTGCAGCTTACAAGCGGAAGCGATTGCTCCTACTGATAACATTTAAAAGTAACCTCCGCGTTTGAAAATACATATAGGTATTGGTTTGTTAACCTACTAGTAGCTCTGTAACCTTACGAAAGTTTTGGCCATCACAACGAGTGACAATTAAAGTGTTTGTTCACCTTTGGATCGCATGTGGGACGTTCTAGTACTCACGGACTGTATGTAATTTATTGTGTTATTTACATAGAAATTATGTGCGAGATATAAATTTTATGGGCAACTAAAGATCAAGCGAGCACTAGTGACGTCAAGCGGCACGTAAATAGATTAATTAAACGCGGTGAGTGCGATAGCGTGACAAACAAGTAAACATGTTTGCTACCAGCTGATAGCGCCCGCGCCCGCTCCGCGCCCGCCCCGCACCCGCCCCGCGCCCGCCCCGCGCCCGCGCCGCCGCCCCCGTTGACAACTAGGGGAATGTGGGGGGAAACCGGACAGGGGGTAAAAACAGATAGTTGCTATTTTACTAGTAGGCATATATCTATCTCGTTCTAAATAGTCAACAGTTATTTGGGAACACTCGCACAGTTTGCTTGCAAATGGCGGACACGATAGAATTTCATCGCGTGCTTGTACTCTACAAAATATAAAAAACTGGTAAGTTATCTAATATTTTGTAATTTTTGACGTAATCTCATTTGTTTTGGCCATGTACAATCATAATGTAACATTCTTTTTATAATATCTTGGTTATTTATGCTAAAAAAACTGCATTAATTGTTGCTGTGAGTCTAAGAATAAAATTTTTGCAAGTAGTATTTTAAAAGTGGCATCTGTGGGGTACGACCGGACGGGGTGATATCGGATATCCGGTGTCATACCCCAGTTATTGAATAGGTTATGTCTGTTTATTTACCTAAAATCTTAAACCTTTCCTGCATCGGTGTTCCTACTAAGCTTTGACATGGAGTCCTTCAAGAAGCGGGTCTATTGTTTTCTTCGAGGCCGGCAACGCATTAGTAACGCCCTTAGTGCTGCTAATGTCCATGGACGGCGGTGATCACTTAACATCAGGTGATCTGTCTGCTTGTTTGCCTGTTTACTAAGGCATAAAAAAATCCTTATTCACCCCGTTGACTAAAATTACTACGTTACTATGGGTATCCGGTTTTACCCATACATATGGGGTGAATCCGGATGTATGTTTTTTTATTAAAATAAATTTCTAATGCTTTTTATCTTCATTGATTTCGGATATTTTTTGGTAAAGTAATGTCATACTTATGTTCTTGGAGAAGTGTTGTTGATTTTTGAAATATATAACATTTTAACGAATTTATGGTGTTTCTTTCTTAACTATCCGGTGTCCCCCCACATTCCCCTACTAGTACTCAGTGACGATAATTATGTAAGACAATGAAGATAAGATAATCAATGCTTGAGACAATTAGTATGCGCACCAGGTATTTACTTAAATTTCCTTGATTTTTTGGCAACAATCGGTATTTTGGACAATTTTTTACATGTTTATGACTTTGTGGCATTGACGTCTTATAACAGTAGGCCGCGGCCGGCCTCACTTGCCTTATTACATGTTGACGTTACCATATATTCATCATACTACAAACAACATTTTATTTATTCGAATCTGCAAAACTTGGCTTTATTACCTGTCTGTAGTATCTTTTTACCCGACTGTCAGGAAGGGTTATATTTTTCGCGCGTATCTTGTATGTATGTTTGTGTGTATGCATGTAATATTATTTATTACTTCGTATCTTCTTAGATAAGTGAAATTAAAAAAAATATGGTGCCTGTGAGGTGCCACTGTTTGAAGTATCAAAAAATAAAAATAAATCGAATAACGCTATATGAGTATCAAATTAAAGATTTTGAAAAGGAATATCGTGATAGCTTTTTTGATAGCAGGCGGGTTTTTTTATCGTCTTTTCCTTTACCTGTACCTTTTCTATTACCAAATGAGTTACAAGCGCTCCAACTCAGAGTCACTAACGGTTACTTAAATGGCTCGCTTAGTACAGAATTTGTATGGTGATTCTTTACTAAGGAGCGATTTAAGAAACTGTTAGTGAGTTGGGGTGTAAGTATTAGAATTGCAATATATTTAAAAAGCATTAAAAAATATTTTTAAAAGTGTCTCAATTTTTTACACCTAATAGTATACCGCCCGCTCGCGAGGACGACCGTCCGCCGCCGCTACCGCCCGTGGCTTGCGTCCCGCTCTAATGCTTAATTTTGTTCTCTTTTCATGTTTGCTCTGTATACATTTCGTCTAAAATGGAATGGAATAATTTGATGTAACGCCGCCATCGACGTGGGCTGGATTGGATGCTTCACTTTTATCATCCCGCTATTGATATTGTATGCAAATGCCGATGTTCTAGTTGCTGCAATAAATTATGGATTATTTGTACTTACTGATGTTCTCGATAGAGCACAAGCGGCTCTCGAATGCGAATGAGGATGAGATTGGTTCATCTAAATGAACTCGAGTCGGTTTGACATACGAGCTTCTGATCTCATCTTGGAGCTAGCGAGTAGCGAAGTAGGCTTTTGTTATTTATATTTGTGACATGTTGACGACAACTCACTCAGTAAATAGTGGTTGTAGTGTTGATGGTAAGACGCACCAATTTCGTTAAGCTAAATAAAAGCCAAAACGCCAGAAAACACTGAAATGCCAAAAATCACTAAAACACAAAAACATTGTTCGCACAAGCAAGTGTACATACAAAGTTAGGCTGGAAAATTGGACTGGTCTGGATTCGAATTCAGCATGTCTTTACATACCTGAATATATTTTCATATATATTATTAGCTAATAATAACTATGAACGTATATGAGTTTTGTTATTAATGTACTGTTAAACGTAATGTATATTCACAATAATTATTTTTGTGACATAACTTATCCATCTCCAAATTATAGCCGTATCGTAATATTTCACCTTTGACGATGACAGTGTGAAATGTAATTCGAAATATTTGACGTCCGACGATGAATATCCCGAGCTATTCCATAAAGGGAAAGTTTGTTATATTCTTCCAAAGCTATTAAGTGCGAATGGCCGCATTTATCTCCCACCTCGTAACACTTAGCGATGTTAACAGCACTTATAACATAAACAATGAAATGAATTTTCTTAATGGCTGCGACGAGGGTCAAGCGGAGTTGCGAAGTTAAGAAAGTTAAGTGGAAAGTTCCCAGCGGCAACTTACAGCACCTTTCATCGACGGTCCTAATGCAATTAACAGCCTCCGTAGCCCGTAGCCCGTCCGTAGCCCGCGTAGACACCTCTACGGAGGTTTGCTACGCGCTACGATAGCTTAGTGATTTCTTATTGATATCTTTAGCTTGAAAAGTCTATTTACCTTTTGAAATTAAGTGCGTTTCTGTGTGAATATCATGTGGTTTAGGCGCAAAATGTCCCGGTGTCTACCTACGTCTTTTGTTTTTAGGTCGCACTGAAAACCAGCAGCAGTGGTTTCTCATCTCGCGGTAAATAGTAAAAAGTACATTCGTTTTCTACATGTTATATTATCATTGTTCCTTAACTTTAACACATTTAAGTGTAATAGTAATAAAATGTAAGTAGTTATGCGCTTTATCCCTATTATTCTCTGTGGATATAGTGTGGAAGAAGTTAATAAAAGGGTAAGAAAGATTGTCCCAGGACATATAATAATATCTAGTAACTACACACTTTCTGCTACGTGACAACGTGTCTATAAAGAGAATTCCGTAGTAGTCTTTTCACAAAACGATAAAACCCATTATCATCTACATTACGAGGAACGTTTTGATTGGCAATGCAAATGAGAGTTTTATTTGGTAACTCGAACGTAATTATAATAACATCCGAGCACTACCGCCATTAGCAAATCAATTGAAAACCAGCGAACAAACGGATCGTTTGGACTTCAGTGACCCCGACCCGACCTCATCGGGAAACAAACTAAAACTGACCGTTGAATCGATTCATTGAAATTAACCTTAAATAAACCGGCAAGCGGGCGCCGGGCACCGCGGCCGGTCCGTTCCCACCATTAAATTACAAATTCCCTTTTTGTCAGCGATTTAAATACGAGCTAGGTGCGAAGCCGGAAACTAGTGATGAATGTTTGAGCACGTGTACTATGAAACGATTAAAAGGTAACCTGGCGAACGCGCCATTAAGTACAGTGGTTATTTGTGATCGTAGGGTGATTCGAAGTATTGGAACTCTTGATCAGTAGTAGCCTGAAAACAACTTTTTTGAAAAAAAAATTACATAACTAATTTTTAATTGCCTTTTTTATTTCGTATTAAAGATTTGGCACATGTAATCTCGTTTTGATCCCGGTGTAAAGTTTAGTTAGAAAGAAATATGTAATGTCATATTATTTTACATATCATTTCATATTATTATCTAAAGCTATGCAGAGCGCTTAAGCGTCGGAAAAACATAAATTAAAATATGTTTTTTTTTACATGCAAAAACTCTTTAACCAATAACTTTGTATTTGTATATTACTATCAATTTCCTGTGGCCATTGTTAGCGGGTTCATTCTGAGGTGTCCACAATGGCCGGTGGTCCTAAATCACGGTCGGTGCGGCGAGTTGCTTAATTCAATCGTGATAACTGCGGCCCGGCGCGGCACGCGGCCTGCAAGAAATAAATTGACCAATGACCGCCCTTGCGAACGGGTTAGGGCTGCCGACAGCGTCGACCGATAAAAAAACTACGTTACACACCACGCATTTGGAGGGAAATGTCTTCTGTCCTGAGGTTTTTGTGGTTAACTGCTCTATGGACTTGTTTAAGTCTGTATGCTAGTTATGTGAGTTCGTCTTTGCCCGCCTACCTATACATAGCTATATATCGTTACAGTCCACGCTCTATGTATGTATCTGTACTAACAGTCGCAATTAAAGCATCATTCAGAAAACACGTCGTTTTCTTGCCCCAACAAGCGGAGCACCCTTAACGCGCAAACATATGGTCCATAATCGAACCGGATTGCATCGGCCGGCCGCCCGGCCGGCGAGCGAGCCGACCCGAGAACAATAGCGGTGACCGGTTTCTTATCCTAATGAGTGCAAGTTACGAGTAAATTGCAATTCTTCGTGAATAATAAAGTAATAATTAGTCTTTGAGTGCTATAACAACAACAAATGAGTGTTAAAATCGAGAAATTGAGAAGTTGTGACTAAATATCTTGAGTGAGCGAGTTATAATAACATTAAAACGAGAAGATTTCAACTAATTATTACGTCGTGTTATTTGTTGGGGCTACGAGTCTACGAGTTATTACGAGCGCATAACTACATAACAAGATGTCTACAATCGAGGAGTTACAATTATTACAAGATGAGTTATTTGAGAATGTGAAGCGATCAGAGAAGAATTACCGTAAGTCACAAAAAGAGAGAATTAAACAATCATACGTAGAAACTAGATTAGAGCTATTAGAACAACAGTTTTTGGAGTTTAAAGAGGGACATAAGGCAATTATTTCGGTTGCTTCGAAAGACCGGAGTGAAGCATACTTCACCGAGCATAAGTATGAGAGTTTTGAAGAATTCTACATTCAATATAAAACGACTTTACGAGATGCCTTGAAATCATTTTTACCTTCTACGAGTACTAGCCAACAAACGTCGCATAATTCGAGTATTCCATCAGCGTTCGTGGCTATCGAGAATAATTACAACGATGTTAAGTTACCGCGGATTAACCTACCTACGTTTAGTGGCAAATATGATGAATGGCCGACATTTTATGATATGTTTTCTACGTTAATCCACAATAATAAGAATATAACATCGGTGCAAAAACTACATTATTTAAAAGGCAGTTTGTCGGGTGAGGCACTGAATTTGTTACGTAATTATTCAATAACAGATGCTAACTACGAAGAAGCATGGAACCAATTAGTGCAACGTTATAATAATAAGAGATATAATTGCAACGCCTTGTTGAAGAATTTATTTGCATTAAAGAAAATACATAGTGAGTCGGCTAATGCGATTAGACATTTAGTGGATACTACATCAACCTGTTTGAAATCAATTCAGAACATGGGCATTAGCACGAGTACATGGGATGCAATTATTGTGTTTTTAATCGTTTCAAAGTTGGATTCTGAATCAATGAAACAATGGGAGCAACAGCTTAACGTTAACGGCGATGAATTACCTACATGGGAGATGCTGCGTGCTTATTTAGAGAGTAGATTTCGATCGTTAGAAATGATTGATTCGAACCTGGTACGTCCATTACCATCTAAGTCTAAAGTATTTCATACTTCATTGGAGAATAAGCCAAAACCGAATGAAGTGGTTTGTGCAATGTGTCATGAAAAACATTATATATTTAATTGTAAACAGTTTGGGCTTATGACGCCAAGAGATAGACAGGACTTTGTACAAAACAATCGATTATGTTTTAACTGCTTGTCGCCTACTCATGCAGCCATGAAGTGTCGGAAGTCAACAAATTGTAGAAAGTGTGCAAAGAGACATCATACACTGTTACATTTTGAGCGAGAGATTACGAAGCCTGCGAAGCCCGCGAGTGAGATCACGTCTTCATCCCCTCCGAGTGTACTTCATCAACAAGAGACGACGCGAGGAGACACGCACATCACGGCTACCTTTTCGAAGGGAGAGGTAAAACCCAACAGCGTGCTGTTGGCGACCGCTAGAGTTAAGGTATTTAATTTAAATAATTGTAAATTAACTATACGGGCTTTACTGGATCAAGGGTCCCAGGCCTCATTTATAACTGAAGCTACAGCACAGTTATTAGGACTCACACGTAAACAGGTAAGTGGTTGGGTGTCTGGGCTAGGAGATGGTCGTATGCGGATCAAACATTCTGTTTCACTTCGTTTAGAGTCACGTCATAATCCGTTACATTCAATTCAAGTAAATGCTTATGTGTTACATTCCTTAACCTCTTTGCTTCCAGCAACCAAGCTTAGCGTTCCTAAGTGGGAAGAGATCGGAAACCTACCCTTAGCGGATCCTACTTATGCAACACCAGGGAAAATAGATATGCTTCTTGGTGCAGAGGTATATGGTGAAATATTATTAGATGGGATGATCAAACAATCAAGAGGGAGTTTAGTGGCACAGAATACTATATTTGGCTGGATTTTGTCGGGAAGGACAACAGAATGTGAGGAGTTGCCAAATAGTAATTTTAGAAGTATGCATGTTCAAATAAAAGAAGATGATTTGTTAAAGAAATTTTGGGAGATGGAGAATGAACCTGATTTAATAAAGAAAGAAATGACAAAAGAAGAAATGTTATGTGAAGAGTTTTTTGACTTGACTACAGTAAGAGATGAAGAAGGAAGATTGGTGGTAAGATTACCCTTTACAACAGATGAGCCTAAGTGTCAGTATGGTAATTCGAGAGAAATTGCTATTAAGAGATTAGAGTACTTAGAAAGAAAACTATCTAGAGATACTAAATTGAGAACAGAGTATAACAAAGTAATGGAGGAGTATATAAATTTAAATCACATGCAACGAGTTGATGAGAATGAGTTAGATAATCCAAGAGCTGTGTATCTTCCTCATCATGCTGTGGTGAGAGAAGATAAAGAGACAACGAAAGTAAGAATAGTTTTCGATGCTTCGAGTAAGGGAGACAACAATGTATCTCTTAATGATGATCTTCTTGTAGGACCAAAACTTCAAGACGACTTGAGGCACATATTGATGAGATGGAGAAGCCATAGAGTGAGTGTTGTCGCAGATATCGTTAAAATGTATCGAATGATTCGTGTAGCAGATCAAGATACAGATTATCAGAGACTAGTGTGGAGATTTCATTCAGATGGATCTGAACCTATTCAACATTTTAAATTACTACGATTGACATTTGGAACGGCATGTGCGCCATATTTGGCAATTAAATCTTTACAAAAGCTTGCTGATTTAGAGAAAACAAATTATCCATTAGCGGCAAAAATTACAAAACAAGATTTTTATATGGATGATTTAATTACAGGCGCGGAAAATGAAATTGAGGCTTTAGAAATTTACAATGAAATGAATAGTTTAATGAAATCAGGAGGTTTTGAGCTACAGAAATGGAATAGTAATAATAAGACATTTTTAGAAAAGATTGGAAATTGTAATGATATTAACGGTCAATCAACTACAGTGAAATTAAATCAAGCAATTAAAGTTCTCGGAGTAATTTGGAACAAACAATCTGATAATTTTGAATATATTGTAAACGTATCTGAGACTAAAGATAATGTTACTAAAAGACAAGTTCTTTCAGATGTGGCAAGATTATATGACCCCTTAGGTTGGGTAGCTCCTGTAGTGGTTGTGGCTAAGATTATAATTCAGAAGCTTTGGAAATCGGGTCTTTTATGGGATGATTATTTAATAGAGGATTTATTGACACAATGGATGAAATACAAAAATGAATTAGTCGATTTAAAAAAATGTTGTGATTCCCAGGTGGTTGAATATTACACGAGGCTCTAAAGTAGAACTACACGTATTTTCAGATGCTTCAAAATCAGCATACGCTGCAGCGGTGTATGTTCGAGTTGTAGATGAAACAAATCAAGTTCATGTACATTTGATTACAGCGAAGACCAAAGTTGCGCCTATAGAAAGAGAAATTTCTATTCCTCGGTTGGAGTTGTGTGCGGCTGCTTTAGCAGCTAAGCTTATATCCGAAGTTTCACAAGTAATGAAAATACCGAAAGAGAAATTGCATGGTTGGACAGATTCCACAATCGTCTTGGCATGGCTCAAAAGTGGTTCAGCTCGCTGGAACACATTTGTTAGTAATCGTGTATCTACAATATTAAATATTTTAGACTTTGAGCAATGGAGTCACGTATCTTCAGAGTCCAACCCAGCCGATTGTGCATCTCGAGGTCTGCAACCAAATCAATTATTGACAAATTCACTGTGGTGGAACGGACCACATTGGCTTTCAGAGTTTACATTGCAAATTGAGGAGGTTATCGTAGAAGATACTCATGAAGAGGAGAAAGTACAATCTTTAACTGTTCTATCTAACACTAGTGAATCGGTATCTGATTCATTTTGGCTGAGATTTTCTTCATTAACAAGATTATTGAGAGTTATATCGTACTGCAGAAGAATTTTGAATTTAAAATTACCAAAAAATGAGAGACCAATTTTACCTAAATTTATAACAACTAATGAATTGAATGAGACTTTATTAACCTGCATTAAACAAATTCAAAGTAGCGAATTTAGCGTTGAGATAAACCAGTTAAAGACTAGAGGATATGTGTCGAAGAAAAGTAGTTTGCGTACTCTGTGTCCTTTTTTTGACGAAAAGGGCATATTGAGAGTTAGTGGACGCATACATCAGTCTAACGCGAGTTTTGCATATCAAAAACCTCCTATACTATTGCCTGCTAAAAACCATTTTACTAAGTTGGTAGTTGACGATGCTCATTATCAAACACTGCACGGAGGCCCTCAAGCAATGTTGAATTTTCTCAGGACTAAATATTGGATATTGGGTGCTAAAGAACGCGTTAAAAAATGTTATCGAGAATGCGTAACTTGTTTGAGATACTCATCTAGGAAGATGACACCATTAATGGGTATGTTACCTAAGTCAAGAGTAAAACCTAGTAAGGCGTTTAAATCCTCCGGCGTTGATTATTGTGGTCCAATCAACATAAGATTTTCCCCTGGACGAGGATCAAAAGCATATAAAGGATATATATGTATTTTTGTCTGCCTAGTTACCCGAGCTATACACTTGGAAGCAGTCAGTGACTTGACAGCCAAAGGGTTTATCGCTGCCTTCAGACGTTTCACTGCTCGCAGAGGTCATTGCCAAGATTTAGTAAGCGACAATGGCACAAACTTTGTCGGTGCAGATAAAGAATTGCGAGAAATGTTTAACAGTGCCAAATCGTCACTCCCTGAAGAGATAGCAACACTATTAACATTAGAACGCACAACATGGCATAATATACCTCCCCACGCACCGACTTTTGGCGGTTTGTGGGAAGCAGGGGTTCGTAGCACAAAAACACATTTACGTAAAGTAGTTGGTAACAGTACACTTACTTATGAGGAGATGTCAACGGTCCTGGCGCAAGTGGAAGCGTGTTTAAATTCACGTCCTTTATCAGTATTGAGTGATGATCCGAGCGACCCCCTCCCCTTGACACCAGGCCACTTTTTAGTGGGTGAACCGTTAGTTAATATAGCTGATGATGATTGTAATACCGGTAAGGTTGTAGGCTTAGATAGATGGCGTTTAGTTCAAAAAATGGTAAATGATTTTTGGAAAAGATGGTATAAGGAGTATTTGGTTAATCTAAATCAAAGATCTAAGTGGCAACTTAAGACTACTGAACCTGAAATCGGTGATGTCGTCGTATTAAAGGAGGATAATATTCCTCCCACTAAATGGGTATTAGGTAAAATATTACATAAACATCCGGGGCCTGATAATATAACACGAGTGGTAACTGTAAAATGTAAGTCTGGCGTCTTCAAACGCCCTGTGAATAAAATTTGTGTGTTAACAAAGTGAATTTACTATTTTTGTTATATGTTGTTACAGTCATTTTACATTTTTGTTATATCCATAAATCACATTAAGTTTTTCTGCTGTTTACAGCTTAGATTGCTTATACAGGCTCATGTGTTCTTTTATACTGTGTTTACACTTTTATTTGAAACTTATGAAATTTTCTTGTTATTAATCACGGTGGGCGGATAAAATTTAGTTATATTACTGATGTACTTAATTTCAAATGAGTTTTTTTTATCTTTCGAGAATTGTTTACATTGTTTGCATGAGTTGCTTGACTTTACTTACCTTTAGAGAATTATCACTTAAGTTTTTTTGTTTCAATTGATGGAGTTAACTTAATCCTTGTATTAGAAGAACTACGTTCTTGGTGGGCGGAATGTTTAAGTCTGTATGCTAGTTATGTGAGTTCGTCTTTGCCCGCCTACCTATACATAGCTATATATCGTTACAGTCCACGCTCTATGTATGTATCTGTACTAACAGTCGCAATTAAAGCATCATTCAGAAAACACGTCGTTTTCTTGCCCCAACAAGCGGAGCACCCTTAACGCGCAAACAGGACTGATTTTGTGACTGGTTAGGTGATGGTCGCTTACCCAGTCTTCATGTGTAACACAGGGGATCGTACAATTCTGTCGTCTTATGTGGATGCAATATCTGAAGAGTAGTCAGACAAGGGGCCGCGAGGTTAGTAAGGAGCTACGAAACCATTTACTAACGTGATTAAGGTGCAAAGTCCAGAAATCACTAGGCGAAGGGACCAAACGCCATTGCCTCGTACGAGTGTCACGAAAATGCAGAGGACAGGGGTTAAAGACTCCCCTGGGTAAAGTTTTAAGGGTGGAAGAAGTCACTTACATTTCAAAACTATAAGTTTGTTTCTTCCAAGTTGTGTATATTGTAACAAACAAACTTATATTGTTTCCTAGTTTTGGCAACCCTATTCAAAAGAAAGGGTTATAGTACCTGGAGGGGGCTATTGAGTGCGACCTTGCAATGGCAGATAACAATTGAGAGTCGCCACCGCTGCAAATTCAATATCCCGAGGTGTGGCGCTCGCACCCCACCCACCTTCCACCTTGCGCCTTCTGTTGGCGCCCCTGGCCCCTGTCCACTGTTAAAGGGGATATAACCACTTAACGCGAACTGAAGTCTAGCTTCAATTGAATTTGGGCACACTCGGCCGTGTTCTAAATATAATTGAATAATCTTGCAGCTGGGGTCCTGTGAAATCGTTTCTGTTTACAAAATAATGGACGAGTGTGCACACTTAACTTGTTGGGCCTGGATAAACTACTCGTTTCGTCCTTTGACGATTCAAAAGGAATCGAGTCCCACGTTGGGCGCCAAAATGAAAAGTAAATAAAATGTACCACAAAAGGTAATGAAGGAAAAAATTCGGCCAAATAGGATGGTTCCGGATCACGTATCGTGCTTTATCTGTTGGCGTGGGCAATATATTTGTTAGGAGATAGTTGGGAGTTGGGCGCGCGATAGGCCGGTCCGGCATATTAAACGCCGATTAACCCACCGGCCGCTCGCTCTGATTTATGTGAACTATTAAAATCTCCGAAGGCGCAGAATTAATTGCACTACTTCAGTGTCGGCTGCTTTATTAATTGGGACCGAGTCGCCTGTTGTTTATGGACATTTCCCTTTCCTTCGTTGGCCGCCCTTATCTTGACCCGTTCCAATTTGTCCACTCACGTTTCTGTTCAATTTCTATGGCCATTAGGGCCCCACCTCCACTCCGCCGACGGAACTACACACGTCCCGTCGTTATTAATCAGTCTTAAAACTCGACCGATTGTGATTCTAATTTCCTCACGAAGGAAGTGGGCGATTAAAATTTAAATGTGATGTCGGTTCCACAAATTTTGTAACTCGGACAAACGAAAATTACGTGCGTAGGTAGCCGTCAAAACTCGGCCGGGATGGAAGTTTACGCATTTACATTCAAATGTGGGCACGTTAAATATCACCTTGCCAGCGGTGGCGGCGGCGGCGGCGAACAAACTGCGAACAACAATTAGCGCGCAGAAGTTGTTGCGTGACTTCCGTGGGGCCGCGGCCGCGCCGGTCCCACGGGACACGTGTAAATTCCTGCTTTACGTGTATGACACTTTGTTTTGATTTTATTACGGTGTTACGGTATGTGGGAATGTTTAATAACGAACGCTTTTAATCAACTGTTAGGGATTTCGTAGTATTTTGTTACCGTTTTAACATGGGAAATGTTAACACTTGGTTAAGAAAAAGTTAAAAGCAACAAAATATCAAGCGCGAAATGGTTCATAGGGTTTATGCCTGAGGGCTTGGTTACAGGTTAACCTTATACAATGCGTTATTTAAAATGTGTTTGCTTGACTGTGAGTGAAATGGTGTGTATCACTGATACAATAATACACAGCCGCACCTGTGACCTGCTCGCACGTGTCCCTACCGGCGTGGCGGCACCGCTCTCCGCACATTTATCTTATCCTTGCAAGAACACGAGGGTCAATGTACACCCACCGTCATTTGATTTATTGCGCTGATAAATTTTAAACGGTAACTGGTGAAGAAAGCTCACATATATTTTTGACAATGTTGTGGAGAGTATCAGTGATAATATATTGTATTCGTTGTGCTCCTATTCAGTCATTCTTTCATTGTAAGGTGGAAGAATATAGAGCGAAAGAAAAAGATAATTGATACTTGTTTGTATGTTAGGTAAGGTGCGTTTAAAAAGAGATTACTCACGAAGTAATGGGTTGATATTGAAGATAATTAAATTGATAGAAGAAAATTCCTTATTGTGAAGTTAATCGCATAGTGAAGTTAATCGCGTCTTTAATTTTAACTTTAACTTAAATGTGAATTTTGATTATATTTCGGAGTTACTGTTTGCCTAAGCCGGTAAGCCTAATAATTGTTCCATTGACATGTAATTAATATCTATTAAGTTGAATTGGTACAGCATTTTCGACTGCTGAGACCCCTGTGGCCTCTATAAATCTATGGATTTGTGTGATTTTTTCTTCTTAAGTGTATATTAGGTACAAGATCTTACCTTTCCACATGCGCCATCGACATAAAGCCCACCGACGGCTCCCCGAGGCCGCGTCTCGCTCCGGCCGGACCCGGAGGACATCCCGCGATCAACTACCTTCATAAAACCGAAGCCGCCTATTTAGATCATCTCAGCTGTCCTCGGCATTACGCCGACCGCTGTCACAATACCTTTCATCCCAAGCAATTGTAACCTTATGGCCATCGAATAAGGGTTATGCCGTCGGTTTTAGATGTCAGTGGAGGATGTATCAGAGAGGTAAGACAAAAACGCGATAAGTTTTATTGGCGTGCGGTGTGGAGCGGCGGCTGATATCGCCGTAGTGGACGCTTCTAAGTGCAAAGTGGCGTCTTCAGATTGTACAAAAGGTTTTTTCTTATAAACAAACTTTCTTTTCCAAAATATGGAGAATATCCACAATAAGCCATGTTTCTATAAGTCCGTGGAACGTTTCGAAACATAAAAAAATATTCTACAATGATGACACATAGATATTAATCTGTCGAAATTTATTTAAAAAATTGAACGGATAAAAGTTTCCTAACATTATGTAATTATTGAATTTTGGTATATCTTACATACCTAAAACTTCATTTCCTGTAAATTGTGAAGATAATTGGCTATTAAATCTATGACAATACACTTAGATAGCTGCAAATGAACATAATTTGTTGTACGTTATCGGGATTGCCGCCTGACCTGCGCGGACCTACATATTGTACGCACATGTAACTAACGGGACATTAAAACTGCTCTACGGTAGTTAAACTACGTAATAACACATTAGTTGGAAGCTAAGAAAAATGTTTAACGAAGGAGTAAATATGTTTTTATTAAAGTTTTTAAATTTACTTTTATCCACTTGATGTCAGTTGGTTCTGCAACTAATGAACACTAAACATTTATTTTTATTTGTTTTGTCGTGTGACCTTCCTATTTCGAGTCTTTCATAATGAACATTTATGCAAATAACACTTAATACATAAACGTAGTGAATGTAAAATACATTTTATTTAGATCTTATTTTTAACCGACTTCAAAAAAAGGAGGAGGTTCTCAATTCCACTGTATTTTTTTATGTTTGTTACCTCAGAACTTTCGACTGGGTGAACCGATTTTGATGATTCTTTTTAAACGAAAGCTGGTGCTTGTCATGTGGTCCCACTTAAATTTTATTGAGATCTGAAAATGGCATCCATGGGAAAACCATATAAGTCTTAAAGTATTAAGTATGTGCGTGACAAATGGACGAATAACTCAATATCACGCCAACCGATTTCAATGATTCTTTTTTTAATCGAAAGCAGGTGCTTGTCATGTAATCCCACATAAATTTGAACGAGATCTGACAAGTAGTTTTTGAGTAACTTTGAAGTCGGTTATTTTTTGTTAGTAAAATTTAGATTATATTAGACCACTTGTACAAATGTACAATATTATGTACATACTCACAATTAGTAAACTCCGCCATTGGTCAGCAGTGAGCAGGTGTCGCGGTAGCCACACACACAACGTGACACCACAATCAGGAGGAAGTTAGAACTTAAGAAAGTATGTATCATTACACCCTGTTACTTGCATGAAATACTACCGTCCAATCATAAGTATAAACTTGAACTACTGACAATTTAAGCAATCTATTACAATGATTTCCCTTATTTCAAGTCTTACACGTGTGCTAGGGTCAGGAGTCAACAAGCGTGATGTGCGTAGGTGTCCGTGCGAGGCACTACCGTTCTGCGTCTTACTTTTAATAAATAATAATCATCAATAATATCCAAATAGACGTCATAATCACAACTAGGTATCGTGAATTACGTCTTTATGCTTTGGGGTCGCCAGTTACCGTACGTGTACGGCGGTTACATAGCCATTCAACAATATTTTCTAGTATTTTATATGATAAATGAAACATCCCGCGGTGAGTGCTGCTCATACACTGATTTACCTATTTGCTAAAAAGTTGATACAAAAACGCGTAAGCGCGCTGATGTGCAAGCGCTGCACTTTTGATACTATATACATATAATTGTGTAGGGCTTGTCCCGTACAGCGGTACTGTACTAAAAATAATCGAAAAAGCTTAACATGGAGTTTAAAAAATGCATTCATCTGTAAGTAATGCCATGTAGCAAAGGTGACGTGCCACCAATTTAAACTGTAAACGGTGGTGTACGTTTCAAAGCTTTTTATTTACCGTGACCAAACATAAAGTTTTTCATCGACCTTTAAGAGGAAACCTCTATCCGTCCTTAACGATATTATCTATTGTTATTCTTAAAAAACCGCCAGCACGCCAGCAAGTAAAGGTTATTTCAAATCTTATTTGTCTTTATAGCCAGTTAGATTTGAAGATTATTTGAAAGACTATTATCCAAAAGGAGCGGCGACGGCAAATCTTCGAAGTTCGCCCGCGGCGGGAATAAAGCAAGATGGCTGCGAGGTACGATCTAACACAAAAACTCAATCTACCGTCGATGTCTCGTATGTACTTATGTATTCAGGGATACAACGTGGTCATGTCTTCGTGATATCATCAGCATTTAGAACTGAGCAAATTCAATTATAATAATGATAATTTATTTGTTCTACATACCTTGTACGAAATACTGGTTATTTGAATGGCAGAATGAAAAAGTGGTGCCTGTTGTGAAAAACTTTTTTATAAAGGATCGCTATCTCATCTGTTAATTTAACCAATAACCGTCTTTATGCTGGTGAGAAAGGATTCCCTCAATATCGTTATTCAGATAGGACAGCTTTACATATCTATGATCGTGTTAAAGTCTGATCACTGGACTTCTGAAATATTCCTTTACCTCCAATTTACTGCACGGTTACTTACCCATATCAATAGACGCTATAAGTGGTACACTTAACCTACAAACATTATCTTAGCGTGAATGCAGAGCTACTAGCTACTAGCTAGTTGCGCAGCGAAGCCCGGAGCATGAATCACATCGTAGCTGTAATCTGTCATTACGTCCCCGTCTCGACTCTCGCAGCAGATACGGAACACGTGTACATGTGACACGTTTAGGATGTAATGCGTATTGCAACACCAACACCCAACACCCAGCACTCAGCGTTACGTAACTATCGCGATGATCAATAGTTACTTATGACCTACTAGTACGAGCTATGCACGTGCTATAAATACTGGATTTAATAGTTCTCTACTTCTTCATTTTAATTGATAGATGGATATTGATAGATTGCGGGTAATGAATGATCGAACTGGGTTGTCTCATCTTGTTTTATCGGTTGATATTTTGATTTGATATATATGTATGTAATCATAATTTTAGTAGAATTTCCATCTTAAGTTAGTAGGTCTAGAGCTGTAATATAAAAAGTAATAAGTCACTTGTGCTTTAGAACTTACAATCTTTAGGTTAAAAGCCTTCAATGTCCTCAATTCCTAGTAGTATTAATAGTATAAAATTCAGGATTAAAAGCGCGTTTAAATTTTTGCTTTCCCTTGCTACTTCATTTAATCAACAATTTACGAAGACACAAGCTGCAGAGCTAGAACTGCTTCACATATACATAATATGTTGTCATAATCATAATAAGGTTCCCGATAACACGCGTTGCAATCGCTGGTAATTTTTCCAGTGACAATACGTATCGATATGGGATCGCCTCGGGATCCGGGTGGCCGGGTGGCCCGTGAGCGAGCGGTGCCGACTGCGGGATTACTTCGGGCGACGACCGTCTATCTGATCGTAATATGATGCTGAGGAACGGTAATTCGATTGCTGATCGTGTTCTCGGTGTTCAAATTGCACACGTATGGATTGACGTGAGATGGAGAATTGGACGTAAGTAACATCTCGCTTTAGATATTGCAGTCTTGAAAGGCATTAATTGATATAAATTATATTGTGACAGATTTTAATTCAGACCGTAACTTCTTGGGTTAGGCTACTTGTTTTTTTCCCTGAGTGATATACGGCGTACGTTTACCTACCTAAATTCTCTGTCGAAGCGCTTAAAGCCCAGCAGCCTGTAGTGATTCCAAATCGTCGAGCTCGACTGAGTTGTAGCTACCGTTAGATAGCATGCATTGTTCAACATTCAAGAATCTTGTTTGCGAACTTGCTAATCTACGTTACTTAAACAAACCCTCGATTAATATTCAGGGAAGCAGAACACGTAAACATACACAGAAACAAACAAAGACGCGTGACACTTTATGATAAGTTGTTCTGGTGTTCAAAATATTCGATATTAGTTGAAGGGCCTGTTGACGGCGCGGTGTCGACGGCGGCCGCGGCTCGATGCGACCTCTTTGAGCCGATCGAGAATTCCAGAACAAGTGGAAATCAAAGCTCATTGGTACGAGAGCGCACTTGTCAAGCCGCAGGTCTAGAAACCCGAGCGAATTATAAAGAAGGAGCGAGGTCCGATGGAACTCGGCGCTAATCTAATTACGCGGTCCTTTGTATCGGCAGCGCTTTTTGTATCGCTTGTTTATTTGCGCAGCGCTGTAGCTGATATATTTTTTAATATTCCTTCTTTTTCTGTGGAGTTTGCGCTCAAAGGCGGAGCGGAGTTATGAAATTGTTCGAGCGTAATTGTAGACGTCCAGTGGCGAATATTAAAGCGGTCGGCGCTGAGCCCTGTGTAACTAGTTAACCTCGGAACATGACCGCGGACAAGTTTGAACATACCAAAGGAAAAAATAATATTTAATTTGCGAAGTTGGACTCGCGTGGGTATCTCGGCTCTGAATGTAATTAAGCTCTCTTCGGTCTCGGCGTGTTTTGTTCAGTTCCTCGTGAAATAGAACCGACCAACCAATGCTTTTAATTTTCTTATTGTGCTCACACTTCCAGTGCGGTAGGCACTCAACAGGTACCTCCTACACATACCTAGGGGATATGTTTGAATATTTCCAATAAGTTCATCAAATATATGTGCCTACTGCCTACTGCGAAATTAAATTATTATATCGAAATTTAATTATGATAGTTAAATGTCATAATTATGATTTTTTTACTGTCAGACGTGAGTATCTCAAGCTGACTAAGAAAAAATTTTCTGGATTGTCAGCCAGGTAGAAAGTCATTCATTCAAGATAAAAGTAGATAATTTTAAGTGTAGTAGATATTTATATTAGAGCAAAATACTATTAAGCGAAATAACTACCTACTGTCACCCGCGACGTTGATCACTTCAATCGTCTACGATCGACACAAGTTGGCTCTGAACGTTATGTCTACTGATAGACTTAAAATATTGTAGTTGTATAAGAAAAAAGAATAGTAAGTAACAAGTTTGAAGATCATTAAATTCCAGCTTCGATTCTCGATTGTTATAAAACGATCAGTTTTTGTCTGCCGCCGCCAGATTCCTGGCCATCATCACCTGCCAGCGGCCGCTAACGACATAGTCCGCGTCATTACCCGCCGATAAAAAACAAAGCGACTCCTAATGACTTAGCCGATTACCAATCGCTGGAAAAAATCGCCTCCGATCTGTGACGTCACGGTTCGCGCCGCCCCGCGACGCCTACACCGGAATGTTTGCTAGACAACACTTTTCTTCTCCCATTCTTGTAAAAATTGAAGGGATGATACGTTGCTGCTGACGTTTTTAAGGTTCAACAGTTCTCACATTAGTACCGCAAATGGTACTTTTTGTTTGAAGTTACTTTCCATGGCGTGTGTCATTCACTGCTAAGCAAGCGAAAGCGTAGCTGCGTAGGCAAGCCGTTTCATATCACAGTTAAACTGTATAATAATCACACACTTTTATTTCGAGTGTCAAAAAATAATTCTTTGGTGGTCGAAACTTGTAAATCGCTTAGTTCGTAATTGCACTTAAATCTTTATTTCCCGCAAAAGTAGGTATAGTTGTCTAAAATTGGTTTTGAGAAAAATACTAAACAGGATTTAGGCAGTAATTAGCAGAAGTGCTCGAACGGTTATAAACCTTTGCTGAAATCGTAATGAAAGTTAAACTAAGTTTAAGTGAGGCCTAAAATAATTAGCGAGGCGATATTAAGTTAGGAGAGTAAACTTGAAATATCGGAAAGGTTTGGTAATAAAACGGGCCTGCGACCGGGCAAGTGGTCCGCCATTATTTCATGACTGGCCCAATAAAACGAATTAAAACCTAATTAGAGGCCGCGATTTTTGAACATTAAAAGAGGGAAGAATTAATTAGAGGAGGGCAATGATTCCAGTTCGGCGGGTAATTGCCGGTTCGCCGTCTCAAATATAAATCAGGGTTCGGAGCAAATGATAAGAGGTCCATCTTCCTCATCTCTTCTACAGTTACAATATTCGTTTCTCTTCTTTAAAATAATGTTGTATTAACGTCGCTCTGCTTTGCTTTGTTTCTTAAGTAGTCTTTCGTAGGTAAGTTCGGTAACAAGGAATGACGGTTTTTCTTCAGGCAATTTTTGCATGTTTACAACACGATAAAGTGTAACTCACTCAAGTCTTTCAAACTCCCTCGTGAGATGCTTTTTAATAAAAATATTCTGATTAATGCATTTGAATGTTTGTCACCATTTCTCTCTATGGTCATCTCATTACAAGGCTTAAAATTTGCTGACTATCACAGATTGCTATTGCATGTTACTTGTGTTCAAAATTATATTACATCATGTTTTGTTTTTCAATGATCGTAGAAAAGCATCTGATGTATTTCCGCTTGCATTTCATAACTTGCATGTCAAAAATGGGCGCAGGAAAATCTCGGACTGCGGTAGACTTGAGATCCGCTTTGAAGGGTGAAGAGATCTCGGGAAACAACGGATGAATTATTCTGTTTGTCCGAGTTTTTAAACATTTGCTCCGAGCTTCTCTTTGCGTTAATTGTTTGTATAGACAGCGTGGGCTTAAATTATTCCATACCTGTTGGAATTTGCTTTCTCTGTTTGAGGTTATACTCTTAAAGATCTTAAGATTTAGTCGGGTTTCTTAAGCTAATTTTACTGCTGTAATATCTTATTAGTATTCATGGGTTTATGCTTCGCTAAATATCTATAAGACGATTCTTTAAACCGCCACAATTGTCTTTAGAATTTACATCGTCTCCTTTGAGATTTTTTAAATGCTATCAATAATAGGTACAGTTAATACTACAGTATAGTAACTATATAATTATGTTTGACTCCAATTATTAAAACTTTACAGAGACGGTAGAGGAATAAATTGCACCAAATGATTTGTTAATATGATTCTGATAATGACAAAAAAACCTCTCCATTGAACAAGTGAAGTGAAGATTAAGTTATTTAGATTTTGAAGTGTTCTCTTAAAACGTAACAGTTTGGCGACGGCCGGTATCAATGCAATTCCCTGCATAATAATGTTCTGTTGATGGAAGATAGGTGTATCATTATTGCTACAGTTATCATCCTATTTTATATGATTCATATTTTCTGACGCAATACATCGGTGCATGAAGTCTTTTGTGCACGTATACCGGTGCAGCGGTGTTTGACGAAGATCACCACCAGAGTGGGATAGATGAGCCCCACACAAAAAACTTTTGGAACGAACTTTATCATAGTAGTGAATAAGAAAGAAGGAATCTGGATATTATCGCTTTAGTTGGTCGCAGACCTCCATGGCAGCTGTCACTAAATTATCGGAATGAAATGAACTTTGCTCCATTATCGTCCCTTTCTATAAACACCTTAATTCTCATTAAGGGCCGGTCATTTGCGCAAAACAAATTAACTGAACTCTAGCCGTTAGTATAATTGTTGGAAAAGTTTGACAGCGAGATGAAATGTCGCGCGATTTTTGCTAATTAAATCCCCAATCGGAACCCTTCCGAGGCAGCTCAGGGCAGGGGCAACTCCGGTGATTAAAAAGTAGGCGTTAAAATAAATTGCTCCGAATTTTAGTTACAACGCCATAAAGAACTAACTACTAACTTGTGATTTTATATAGGTATATCGTATTTGTCGTTTATATATTTTTTAAATGTTTATATAAAACACTTACTTCATTTTTGAATAGGTAGACAGATATATTATATACTTTTATTATGATCTAAGTACTTTGAATTTGTTGCGACATATTAAATTTCATTTTCAAATTTTTTTTGATTATCATAATTAATATGTTCTTACGAAATACTATTTCTTTAATTTGAATTGTCATCTATTTTATTTCTATTTTAATATTTTCATGCATAAGTTTCTTTGTTTTCAGTTGATCTACTCCTTTAAGATTTCAAATTTTTCCTCCCTCCGTCGGAATGTTTCACCTAATTCGGGCCACAATCAAACTGCGCCACTCTCGACAAATTAGTTTTGATATTTAAATTAGTCCGCCTCTGGCGGTTGTCGATATTGTTTTTAAACTCCACGACATTATTATTGCAATTCCATTAAATTAATTGCAATAAACCCTTCAGTACTAATATCTCCATGTTCTTATTATTTAATAACCCTCTGTTATAAAATCATCTAAATAAGAAATGATTCAGACCGGTGCGGACTGCATATTGCTACAACTTTATTTTATTGTACCTACTGCGATTTAATTCAGAGTAATATTTATACCTACCTACTTCATCTCGCCAAACTATAGTTATCTTAAATCCTTGAGTGAAATTCAAAGTAAGCTTAATTTTTAACCGACTTCAAGAAAGAAGAAGGTTCTCAATTTGACTGTATTTCTTTATGTGTGTTACCTCATAACTTTTTATTGGTTGTACCGATTTTGATGATTCTTTTTATATTCGAAAGCTGCAGCTTGTCATGTGGTGTATATGTACATTATGGAGAAGTTTTTGAGTTATTTGAAGTCAGTTTTTTCCATGCCTGATTCGAAATCGTGTCGTAAGCTATAAAATTTTCCGTCCAGTAGGTTCAGTTCAAAGATTGATTTCTCTTTCTCGGCCGCTCAACTACAAGTTGATCCCCCGCGCGCCCCGTGCCCCCCGCCCGCCACCCCTCCGTTTGATCGCGTTATTCAGGAGATAAGTCCGTTAATTGCCTTTACAGGTTGTTAGGTTGTTCATTCTTGCACCCGATTATTGATCCCCAAGTTCTTGTATGTCTTCGGAGTTCGGGGGGACGGACGGCGGTCGCTGTTGTTTGATCTGCTCGCTCTGTCAACTCTTTATCAGTTTAGATCACGGAACCACGCTGTTTTCTGCACGATTTCTACGTAGTACACGAATCGAATGTTATATTTGCTTTCGCACATGCGTACTATAATTCGTAATACTCGTACTAATTTTGTTAGATTTCTGGTTTGATTCTTTCAAATGTTTGAATTGAATTGATTGGCTAAGTAGATTTCAACATTTTTATACAGAATAAAATTTGAATAATAATATGGATGTGATAGTAGGTACCTACCTAAGAGCTTGGATATTATTTAGTATCATCACATTTACTGGTATCACTTTAATCATTGCAAATACTTGCACCAGTAGCCGGTGTGGCCGGTGAAGGAAAGCGTCGCTCACGGGCGACTGCACGTGCAAAGACGCTCTATTGTGACTGAAACAAAGGCCGCTTTGTACAACTTCGACACAGAGGATGTCTTGCAATATTGTGATACCTAGCGTCTTGGAAGGTTCACAATCTTTTCTTTTGGATGTAAGGAATCATACAATAGGGTCTCCGGAGACGACAGTGACAAAAAACCGATGCACGTGTGATGTTGCAATGTCCTTTAACTGTAAATGTTTTAATGCTTGTCGCGAAGAATGTATGTTCATTTTGTTAGCATGAAATTTTTACTATTTTTACAAGTTCACGTTCTGAACTCAAATTTTGACAAAATTACGTGCATGGATCATGTTCACTGCAGGACTGCACAGTCCTTAACTAATTAGAATGTTAATGTTTGTGATGAAATAGATGAAACTAAAATGTTGAATTATAAAAAGTACGTAGTTAATTAGTAAATTATTCATTTCACTTGTGTTCAATACACTTGCTGCTAGTTAAGGCTGCATTTTCCCCCAAACTATATTGACCTTTTCATGACAGACTTTGTGACATTTTTTGTTGTACCCCTGACCTGACGATTGAGCTAGAATTAGTACTGTATTAAATTAGTATTGTACAAATGGCCTCATTTGTACTCATGAGCTATTACAGCTTATAATAGTACTAATAGACATGGCTAGGATCCACTCACCTGTCAGGACGATCGCGCCTGGCACTTCGCACAACATTCGCGAGTCTTTCTCCCTTTCTTGGTAAAATTGTTTAACCCGCCGCCGCCGCTATGCAAATGCAGTGTACACTTCGCTCGTTATTGTTTCAATTTTATTCAACCTACAATCAGGATTATCGCCCCGCGCAACGCTTCGCCGCCTCACAAACGATTCTTTCGCCTATTCAATAAAATGTTTTAATTTTTTAATCCAGTTGTGTTTTTGTACCCTTTTTGTATTTAGATTTGCAGCATGGTTCAGTTAGACTGCAACGGAACTCAAAAAATTACAATGAGTTCCTGATTTAGTAATGTTAAGGGGTATAAAAAGGGGGCAATTATTTATAACTTGACTCAGAAGAATCGTAGTTTTGTACATTTAAAAATGAATTTCTCTATTTTGATACGCCCATTGTTACGTCTCTGTTACTTACATACATTATTATCTATTATCAAAATTCTAACTACAAAAGTAAATTAAAAATATTTAACTTTTGTTTACTAAGGTGCTTCAAGGATTTTAAATAATTATTATTTGGAAAATTTTACGATTGATAAGGGAACGGAAACATAAACTAAAATTGTCGGTATTTAATCCACCATTAAATTTAATTTACTTGGCACAAGTCGCAATCTATTATCAGGCGAATGAGTAGGGGAGCGGGGGGCACGTTGTTACAATTTTTAGACAATTGTCAATACGACAAAAGCTATCAAATAATTTATACATTTGATTGCTTTTATCGTTACTATGTCTATTCAGCTATTAAAATATGATTGAAAAGTTATTAAAATGTATGTAATTTTTTCACAATGAACAATTTAACCAAAAAAGTCGATTGTAACAACTTACCCCCGATTCGGGGTTAGTTGTTACATCTTCGGGGCATGATGTTACGGTAGATAAATAAACAAAATCATCAATGATAAATCTTTTTTTTTTTAATTTCAAAACAGCCTTCTATTATTTATGAGTCATTTATAATATCTATATCGTAACTTTTAAAGATTTTTTTTTGTAGAATAATAACATAACTTCGCAGGAACTTTTTTAAATCTTATATAAAAGCTCAGAAACTTCGTCTGCAAATAACAACTTGTAGTACGTAAATTATTTATACTTATTAGCTATTTTAATAAACTTTTAGCAAACTAAAATACTTAAGATTCTAAAAATTTTAAGGCACTTATATTATAGAAAATATATAGTTATTTATATAGAGGTAGGTAATGATATCCACAACATACTAATATTAAATAAGTCTTCATCAGAATTGCAATTAATTCAAATGAATAAGTGAACGTTTCCCGTTACACATTTGACATGGGCCACATTTTGCATTCTAAACATTCTACCCAATCTTCGTTTTTAGAGGTGCTGTAACTTTCGCTACACACTAAACAAAACCATTCATCAGTATCAGAATCTGAATCGGAAACCAAAATTCAGCTTATCTTTTTCTTCTCCGTTCATTTTCGAGGACTTGGCCACTTTTTCTTCATACCCTTTTTTAATGAGTCTTTTCAGGTGTGCCGGTTAACACAAGGAATTAGCGTTCAACGACGCCTATACGACATGTAACAACTTACCCCAAAAAATTGTAACTACCTGCCCCATGGCACGTTTTTTAATATAAATTGAGGTCACCATTAATGGATATCGATAGTAGAAAAAAAAAATATTGCAAATTAAAGGCAGATATATTATGAACGTTCAAGGTTAAGAATTTTGAGAAAATAAAAAATAAAGACATCAGGAATCAAAAATTTCATAAAAGATTTTTTTACTTTCTTGGTTGAAATCGAGACACATGCACACAACCTAGCAGCTTGACGCTTGGTGGGTCATTAATCGTTTTTATGTAATGCATGATGTTATAAGAAAACAAATGAGTCCAATTATGTCCACTAAAGAGTTTAAAATCCCGGTAAAAAAGGCGTGTAACTTCTTACCCGTGCAACAACGTGCCCCCCGCTCCCCTACCCTTTTGAAATTTCATTGATTTATTTAATTTAAATCGGAACTAATCTCTTGCTGAAACAAGGATCATTGTAGGTATTGTGTAGAAATTGAAAAAGTTTTCTCGTTTAAAATTATGAGGCGAAAATCTTGGGCAAATATTTATCGAAGGCTCGCGATTGTCGCGCGATTATTATCACCGAATCGAATATAAATGCAATGGAACGCGGCTCGCGGAGGAATTTAAAACTGGAAGGTTGTTTTTAATTAATTAATTTTATTATTTTTCGGGGTCCGCCGTCTTGCCTTTATTGGTGGAATTTCTCGAGTAATTAGTCTTTTATTATTATATAATTTGAGCGGAAGGGTTGAGTTGAGGTGCTGGCAGATGGTCGGTCGTAATTAAACTGCGCGAGGTGGTTGCCGCACTTGCCTCACTTGCCGCACTTGCCGCACTTGCCGCACTTGCCCTCGCATCGCATTTATACAATCTTTTTCTTGTTCTGTAACAGCTTGCTGCACAGCATTAACTGAGAGTTTTACAAATGATTTACTTATACTTTATTATTGCTGTAACTACTAAAGTCTAGTAGGTATTGTATAATAGTAATAAAGTCCGTATGTATACTATCTAATAAAGTCCGCAGGACTTGCAACCCATCTAGAGAAAAGTGGTTTTGGGTCTGCTTGCCTGCCCCTCACTGACACCGAAACGAACTCAGTGTAAAAAATACAATACAAATTTCTAAATCCAATATTATCACAAGATATTATCACGTGAGAATTTTCCGTGAGCGGCACCATTAAGGTAATTAGGCGAGAAATAATCCAATTCGCTGAGAGGCTGTTTATAAAAGTTCCATGTTTACCCGCGGCTCATTAGCTAGAGTGGGCGAGAACAGTACAAAGGTAGCTTGCTGTTGGTGGCGACAATTACCGCTTGTGTGCCGACACTGCCGACACTGCCGACTGCTGCCGACTGCTGCCGACTATCCACCGAATGGATGACTACAGACAAAATTAATATTTACTATATCGAGTGCATTTTAGATCAAAAGTTGAGTGGCTCTTAGCAAGCGCGGGTTCTCTAAAATTTAGAGTCTAAATATAGCGTAAATTACGTCTCGGGAATATTATGAAAATGCCATTTCAACTGAGGACGCCCTTAACTGAAGAAAGAGAAAAAAATAAAGTTTTAATTATTATTAACTTAAATCATTAAAGTGCATTATGAAAGGTACATATCCACCAACAGCACACACAACAAAAAACCATAGTTCAACTGCATTCAAAGTCTTTACCACAATTTAGTTTGTGCAACAGTTTTGTATAATTATGTACCTATTTAGAAATAACAAACACGATTGCATAAATCATCATGTCTTAGGACTTAGGTGAATATGCAATATAGACGTTTAGGCAGAAGATTTATTTTCTGCAAGGAACTATTTCTAGTTCATACGTCACATGTCATATCGCATGTCGCGCGGCATCGTCGCGGCACGCAGAGCCGCAGCATGTCCTCTCCCGAGCACATTATACGTAGTCGCCGCGTGGTATAGCAACATTGTTTGCCGAAGCCGCGCTGGCCCGCCGCCGCCCGCCATTGTTTCGTCTTAATAACTAATCTCGCGTGTACTTCCTTTGCTTTCTGCTTTCACCTTGGCTCTTGTTCTTTGTTTGCGGGTTCTCTAAGCCAACAATTTGCTATAACCTACTTTACAGACACCGCGACCGTGGCTGTGGAGTGAAACCGTCATTTATTGTGGCATCATTGTGCTATGAATGCTCTGGTTCTGACATTTCAGTTTGATGATTTGGGGTTAAATTTATTAGTTATGTAGCTTGATACTGATACCTATTCCATAATGTTTTCAAATCAGTACCATTCCGTCAGATAGGTATGTATCTATCTAATTTTCATCATTATATCCGTATTCGATCACTCTACCAATAATGCAACATTAGGTATCTCATTCTGTCTAGGTAAGTATTTTAACAGGCTGGACAGGCACAGGTGATTTGATTACAGACAGGTGTTATTTACAATTCATTATAGCTAGAAACTTTGAAAAATGCCTATTTTTGGCACGCTATGTAATTTTTCATGGCATAGATAATTATCATGGAATATTACTTTTTAGAATACAATTTCACCCAAAACTTCAATCTCTTTATATTGTCGAAGTTGATATTTATCTACGAGTGAGAAACCTCAAGTAAATTTTTTCATTAACTTAATTCCAGAATTACAATTTATTTTTAAAATGAAATGTACATACAAGAGAAGCATTGTATTGGACAACTGGAACCATAACAATAGACTAAACTAATATTTTGATTACAAGACTGTAATCTGAGTGTAGCTAGAGGCCGCCGGTGTTATCTCCGTAGTTAGTTACCTGCGTAGGTACGGAGCGCGCAGGTGTGGGCGGGGCCCAGGTGAGGCGCGGTGCGGCGAGGTGAGGCGAGGTGAGGCGAGGTGCACCGTGGGGCACGCCCGCCCGCCAGGTGGGCGTACACCTGCCCATCTGCCCACCTGCCTACCTGCGCCGTGAGATTATACTCCATATATTTTACGTTACGTGAATAGGCATGATGACAGTAAGTAAAAATCACTAAAACTATGTATTTATTTAATGAAACCCTTTTAATGGATTACAAAACACGCATTTATCGTATTGTTATTAGCCAGATTAACAATATTTCTGATAAAATAAAACTACAAAATACGGCAAGCCGCCATCTTAGCTAAAACGCCAGTCAGTCTCAATTAGCGCGAATTACGTCACGCATCTCAAAACAAATGAATATCACCATACTAATATTGACGGATTGTCTTTTGTTTTCCTGAGGACTGACGTCACTACCACGCCCTGACACTTTGAAGCGTTTTGGTGCGAATTTTAAACTTATAAATTGAAATGTATTTATTTTATACTAAACCTTATTTTTTTGCGGAAATATGATATACGTTGTAATTATAATATATTTCCCAACAATATAGAACAGTATTTCAAAATTAGTCATCATGCCTATTGCAAAAAATCAAACGAGGAACTTTTGTGATGACGTCAGGTAAAGACAAAGTAACATTGTATATTTACCGGTTATTATCGCCACTATTCTTGTAGATTGTTTCTACTTGAATGACCTCTGCTTACAATTTTTCGTTAGTTTTGGTTGAAGTCTTTGGTTGATGGCGTTTATGCCAGTGAAATACAACATTAACTTTTGTACGGATATAGCCGGCAAACGAGCTGATGACCCACCTGATGGTAAGTGGCTATCGTCACCCATGAACATCAGCAACACCAAAGGCATCACTGATGCGTTGCCGGCTAGTAAACTTAACTGATTAACCGATCAACCTAACTTTCGACGGTATAACAGTTCAATTCAGTTAACGGCACTAGCTAATTTAAATTTATGTATGAAGCAGTATAAATGCAATGTGAGCCCAATATCACAATTAGTGAGCGATCCCTTGAGGTGTGTCACGTCCTCGGCCAGTAACAAGGTGTCGGGTGCCGGCGCGGCGGCGGCGTGTCGCCGTGACGCCGCGCCGTGACGTGACGCCGCCGTGACGCCACGCGACGTGTAAATAGAGGCTCGCGCGCTCGTTGCGACGATCACCGCGCGCCTGTGACGACACTCAGTTGTTTGCGACTTCTGCTGACTAGAGCTAATGATTACATATTATCAGTGCAAGTATTATGTTGTGCTGGAAGTTTGGTGCTATTATCGTAAACTGACTGCGGCCAGCATTGTGACATATTGTACACGTAGTGATAGTTAAACCTGTAACTGTACATGCGACAGTATGTCATGACGGCCAAGGACTAATCAGAATCAAGATATTTGTCATTTTTCCAATTCAGCAGGAGCGATATGAAAGATGTTTTGACAGGATCCGATGCTGCAATTAATAATTTAACAGTAGAAGGAGTTTCATTGCTTTAAAAAATCTGTGCGGTCTTATATCCAGAGGACTAAGAAAAATGGTTAACCGTTAACCAATTATAGAAAAAATTCATTTTTTGTTAGGTCAGCATACCATCTCAACAAACTGGATGGCTTCCCCGATTTCGATCTATTTAACACGCCTCCAAAGATAATAAAACATTTGATGACTTCAAACTGGTTCGCTGTGACTCCTTAACGGCCTTGTTTTTTTTTCGGTCTTTTTCTTACTTTCTTTTTCTTTTAATGTTAAAAAAAAGGAGCAAACAAACTTAGATTTTTATATGCGGAAACTCTTAAATGGTGTTAAAGATAAGCATTATCATGTTAATATTCTAGGCATAAGACACTGTATGTTTCCCAAATAAAGAAAAATAAAATAAAATAAATAAAATGGCACATAGGTATCAACCGCGTAGGACAGGAACCGCATAAAAACTGTTGAACGATATAAGGCGCTCGCCGCGGCCGCGCCCGCCGGTTCGTCGAAAAACAAAGGTCTGCATAGTATTATGTTAACAGGCCGAGGGGCCCGCCGCCGCCGCGCCGGACCGCCCGTTCCTTGTCGAGGCGCTGCTTGCGGCACACTCTGTAAACCTGTGATAGTTTCGACGAACTCCGTTGTCGCTTTTATGTGTTGACTATGTAAAAACCATAAAAAGCCAATCTTCTTAATTACCACACTCCTCACGTCGTTGGGTATGGTGCCAGCAATAGTGTGGGTCCCCCACTTTCTTTTTGTTGGTTGTGAAGGTCTTTTATCAGAAGCAACCGTATCAATGTCTATCATTGCCTCAAAATATGAAGACTTGATTTTTAAGATTTGTTAGATACTTACAAATATCCAGTGTCAATCTTACACATTGCAGCTTTAGCTGGATGAACAGCCTAGCCTGTCTGTCGGTCTGTTAGTAAAATCTTAAAACGAGATTGTCAATTATTTTGTGAAACTAATTTTGAAATAGAATAAATATTTTCAGAAAAACAATTTCTATGATGGTGGATATCTGTGATGGTGTCAGTGGTAAGCCGAATGGGGCTAGAAAGACTCATATTAAAATAGTATCGAAGTACGAAACAGCACTATCCCGTGGCCGAAAGCAGGTCAACCCTTCATGCAAGACGGCGCCTCCTCTTCCGTGTATCGGGTTAAGTGAGCAAAAAATTTATAGGTGGAAGGTGGCGACTGCCGGATCCTTTCGCTTTTGTCGTGTTTTGTTTGCCGCTGTTTATTTGTAAATGTGGGATCGGGGAAGCAGAGCCTGTAGACTAAATTAAAGAAAACGAACTATAAGGTTGTGGAGTAAGACATCTAGAATATATTGAAAATAACTTTTTACCCGTCTGACTACTGCAACCTACTGTACTGTGATTGTAAAAGGAGGCGAGTAAAAGACACGACGGCTGTTACAAGACTGATTTATTAATAAGAAATAATAGAATATATGCAATGAGATACATAAGATAATAGGCATACCACTACACCTTCCATCCCAAAGAAAAAAAATAAGTATGGCTAGAACTTATTTTTGTTGCTTACACAGCTTACAATTTATTTAAGGAAACATTTAAGTTACATTAGTAAAATAAACAGTAATAAGTTCACCTTATAATAATAGCATAATATTTATTTAATAACATTACAATTAACATCATCATGGTACAATTTTGTACGATTTTTATGTATCAATTCAATTTTTCCATTAATCATTAATTCTACGTTTGGTGGTAGATCTCTAATCACCTTATATGGCCCAGAATAAACTGGTAAAAATTTATTGCCTGACTCGTTTTTAACTAATACTAAATCATTAGCCTTATAGTTAACAGGATTAATATATTTATCGTATACTAATTTTCTTTTAATTTTAGACTCTATTAAATTATTTTTAGCCTCTTTATGCGCTAATTGTAAGCGATACCTTAGCTCACAAGGATAAGAATCATAATTATAAAGCGGCTCTACGTTTTTTGTTAAGTTAGAAGGTAGTGAACATTTCTTACCAAAAACTAGTTCGTAAGGGGTGAACTGCGTTTCGGAGTGAACCGTCGTATTATAAGCGAATGACCAATAAGGTAACCAACTGCTCCATGTTTCAGGATGATTGTCGGTCTGTATACGAAGATAAGAATTTAAATTTTTATGGGTTACCTCCAATGCACCGATCGACTGGTGATGATACGCAGTAGAGTTCAGCTGTTTTATACCTAATAATTTACAAACCTCTTGAAAAGTCGCTGCAATGAATTCTTTTCCTCGATCTGTAGCGATTTCCTTCGGCACTCCGTACCTGAGGATAAAGTTAGTAACAAAGCACTTCGCTACTTCTTCAGCTCTCTTAGAAATTAAGGGGTAGGCCTCCACATACTTAGTTAACTCGCACTGTAAAGTTAACGCATAAGAGTAATTATTATTATCGACTTCTAGTGGACCTACCAGATCTAAATATACTTTTTCAAATGCCGTATTGGCCGTAGTTGTTATGTGCATCGGTTCCTTAACTGGTAAAGAATATTTTTGACGCTGACACTTGTCACATCGTCGCACATAATCTTTCACATCTCTATCAATACCAGGCCAATAATAATATTTTTTAATATTATTAGCCATCCTTCTTATGCCTGCATGGCCACTGCTAGGCAAAAGATGGAAGTCATTTAAGATCACTTTTCTGTCATCTTTATTATTTATCGTCTCTACATTATTTAATATACATATACGCGGTCCGGACCTATTTGTATTCTTTCTTATCTCTTCTACTAACTTTTTTATAAAAACTTTGTTATTTTCGTTCTTAACAATGCATACTTCATCAATACTTAACGATTTACAAAACTTATCTAGTTCAGTCACAAATTCGCATCGCGACATCTGCGATTCTGAGTTTAGATATTTTATAAAAATTATTCTCTTATTTGAAACATAACATAATATCTTATTTTCTTTAGTGATTTCTCCTTTCTTTCTAAATTTATCTAACATATCTTTCGAAATTAATCGTAACTCAACTGATTCTGTCGGTTTGATATGCGTACTCACGACCTTTGGTTGATCAGACCTCGTGTCAGTTTGTACCATATCCACCGAAGAATTAGCGTTATTCATCTTCCTAGCCTGCGCTCTTGTAATAACGTTAACAACATTATTATGCATTTCTTTTAATTCGTTTGATGTTATGCAGATTCTAGACAACGAATCTGCAGCTGCATTATCTGAACCTCTAACATATTCTACGTCAAAGTCATACTCTTCTAATAACAATCTGAATTTCATTAACCTGCTTGATGGATCCTTCATATTAAAAAGATATATTAAAGGTTTGTGGTCTGTTTTTAATAGAAAATGTTGACCATATAGATAAGGACGGAAATATTTTATAGCCCAGACTATTGCTAGTAACTCCTTTTCTATGATTGGATAGTTAGCTTCAGCTTTATTAAGGGTTCTACTAGCAAATGCTACTGGTTTACCATTTTTATTTAATAAAATTGCTCCTAGGGCTTTGTTCGAAGCATCCGTTTGTACAATAAAATGGTTTTGCTTAGAAAAATCAGGATATTCTAAAATAGGCGGAGATGAAATTCTAGTCTTAAGGGTTTCAAATGCCTGCTGACATTTTTCATCCCATGAGAAAGGCACGTTCTTTTTACAAAGATTGTTTAACGGTTGTGCTATTTCTGCAAAACTTGGTATAAATTTTCTATAGTAACTCGTAAAGGCAACAAATCTTTTAATCTCGTCTGCTGTAGTTGGACATGGATAATTTTTAACGACCTTTATTTTCTCAGGATCAGGTAATATTCCTTCCTTAGAGATAAGATGACCAAGATATAAAATCTCTTTTTGTAAAAAATTGCATTTCAAGGGATTCAATTTTAAGTTTACCTTTTTCAATCTCTCAAAAACATCCTGTAAATTACTATTATGTGAAGATAAATTTCGACCAAAAACTATTAAATCATCGAGATAAATAAGGCATTTTTCATTATTCAGACCTGACATTGCTAATGTTATCATTCGAGAGAATGAACTGGGACTAGTTTTCAAGCCCATCGGCATTCTAGTCATTTGGTATTGACCAGAGCCGAATGCCGTGTATTTCCTACTGTTTTCATCTAAATTTACATTATAATAACCTTGATACAAATCGAGATGGGTAAAATATATACTACCGGACAATGAATTTAAAATTTCGGTTATATCTGGGAGGGGATATTTATCATTTTCGATAATATTGTTCAGCTTGCGATAGTCAACAACTAATCGCCATTTTTTATTACCTGATTCATCTACCTTTTTAGGCACTAATAAAATTGGGCTGGACCAGTCGCTTTTACAAGGCTCTATAGTACCTTCACTTAGCATTTTATTAATTTGCCGTTGAACTTCTGTTTTTTGACTATATGGTATCCTATAAGGTTTAGAAAAAATTGGAGTTGTATTTGATTTCAATGATATGCTATGGGTATAAATTGGTGTCGTACTCAATTTATCACCTTGGAGATAAAAAATATCTGCATATTTTGCACAAATTTTCTCTATACTTCGCTGCTCCTCATCATTTAAATTATTTAAGTTTAATTGAGAAAATAACTTCTTTACTCTGTCTGAATTGGTCTTTATTTTATCAAAAGTACACAGAGTGTAGTCACGTAAACTGTGAATATCTGGCTTAAAATTCGCAATTGAAAGTGTAATAGGACTTTCGGTAACGTTTAATATTTTTATAGGAATCATTCCATTAATGGGTGTTGCGAGAGAACTAGCTAAAAATACGCCTTCTTGTATTTCCTTTGAACAAATTACACAATCTTCTTGTAATTCTGTTGAAATGTAGTGAATAGATTCACATCTCGGTGAAATCATAAAAGTATTCATTTTCCTGTCATCAACAATAGGCAAAGAAATTGTTTTGTTAGAAAATGTATGTAAAGTTAACATATTGCTATTGAAATCTAATTGAGCTCTAAACCGATTTAAGAAGTCACGTCCTAAAATTCCATGTACCTTAATTGGTAATGAGTCGAAAATATACACCTTATGACTAACGGTTTCGTTTTCCATCACCAAAGGTAAGTAAGTATATCCTATTGTTTGCACTTTGCCTCCTAATCCGTTTATGGTAACACACTGTCGATGAAATGGAATGTTGAGATCAATTACATGTTTATATTCTAAAGCTGACAAAGAAGCACCCGAGTCTACTAGGAATGAGTAATTTTTATTACTAGGAAAAATTGATAAGTTTATAAAACAATCACCATTACTGGCCAAAATGGTGTGCGTGTTTTTAGTCACGAAAAAATTTGTCTAAACGCGGCTCTGACTCAGAAGTATGGTTTTCTGAAACATTCATATTCATAGTGTTAACTTTGTGGTTGCCTATCCCTCGATTTCCACGATTCTTATTAAAAAACATACCTCGTTTGTATCGCCCGCGTGTCGTACGACCACGCGATTGCTGATCACCTGGCTGATGACCTCCGTAGTTGCTCCAACTCTGCCCTCTGCTTGAAGAAACTCGTCCACGATAGCCAGTCCGTGAGCCCCTGGAATTGTTACGGAAGTTCCTATGATTATAAAAATATTTGTCGGTCATACCCAATATTTCACCGGAAGTAGACGGTATAGATACCTCTTCGTCTTGGGCTGCCTGGATCGCATCTTTTAATGAGCTGTAGTTCCTGGCTGAAAGAATTGTACTCAACCTTCGATTACGTAAACCATCGGAAAATTGTCTGATTGCACATTTTTCGTTTATTGGCTTTAATATGTTATAACATTCTGTGTTTCCGTTGGCTTGCGAGATCGTGAGGTCGATAAATAATTCAGTCACCTGTTTTCCAAAATCAGAAATCGATTGCTCATTTTGCCTAATTTTTTGCAACTTGTATTGAATTGCAGTCGCAGATTTTTTAGGCAATAATTCTCTATTCATGTGACTAATTAAATCATTAATGTTAGCATACTCAACTTTCAACTTTAACTTAGCGGCTTGAGATAGCCTGCTTTTTAAAACAAACTTCATTAAATTTTCTTTACATTCCGATTTTTTAAGCAAGGAATCATAATATTGTATATTGTCAATAAGTTGCTTAATGCATGCTTCATCATCAGACATAACAGGTAATAATGTTAACGCCGTTTTCAAATCAAAGGTATCCATTTTTACTTCGCTTTTACATAAACTTAGAACTTCGTTATAAGTTGTTTCAAATTTATGACATAAATCTTTTACCGACGAAAGATCAGAAACCTTAATTTTTTCCTGACTAATATCTTTATCCAACTTCACTAAATACTCACAATATTGCTCGTAGATATTATTTATTTCAATTAGTTTATTCTCTAGTACTTGTCCCTGCCGTCGCTTTGAGCCAATTTTCACTAAATACGTTCTTATTTCTTTTAATTCTTTATATAAATCTTCTAAAACAATAGCCATAATAGACCTTACCACCAAAACGTAGATAGAAATAACTCTTATACAACATTATTCTTATGAGTAGGTACCATTACAGTTCACTAAAAACTTTAAAGTACATAACTATAGCGGATAATAAAACAATACATTGATACTAACTAAATTCCCGTATACGCATTATACTCGTAAAACGACACTTCACTGCACTTTACACAACACAATGCACTTCACACAATATTGGCTTGCGGGGATCTACCATTCGCGATACGTTGCCGATGTAGGGACCTCCTGACCATCTGCCTTTCCATCCATCCAATATGCATCTTCTTGTAAAAATGACAAAAGGCATAAAACGCAGCAGTTAGCACGACGATCACTATTATCAGTAGTAATATGTTAGTGACTGTTCCCGTGGAGTAGCTGGATGCAGCATTCTGTCCATTGCCTGCAGCAGCTTGGACTATTTGGGTTTCTTCTTTAGTTTGGCTGGACCCCATCACGACGCGATACTTTCTTTATTGTATTATAATACAGCGGAGCACCCGTCAGAAGATTCAAATTAAAAGTAAAATACATCGCGATAATTTATTAGTACTTCGGACTCGCTTCATTAGAATGTAATTTTAATCCCGATAGCAACACATCACGGAATGTGGCGAGCGCCCATATATGGGATGTCTCAAATTCGCGCTGGCAGGGTCGCCATGTACTGTGATTGTAAAAGGAGGCGAGTAAAAGACACGACGGCTGTTACAAGACTGATTTATTAATAAGAAATAATAGAATATATGCAATGAGATACATAAGATAATAGGCATACCACTACACTACTACTAGTATTTTTACATTTAAGTTAAAACATATTATTTTAAGACTAGTAAACGCCGTCGCTTCGCCTCGGTTAACCTTTCGGTAACCACACTCGAACTTAACTCCTTATTTAACTCCAATAATCAAATATTATGCAACTAGAACTACAAACAACAACACATGACGTCAGCCTACCATTTCGCTCGAAGTACGCTTTTGGTTATTGTAGGTACTTTACTCCCACGCTACGCTGATTGTAGGGCGTTCGGAAACAGGTAATCATGATTGACACTGGCCAAACTACGAGCGCTTCCTATATTGTATAGATATAATTTATTCCTTCAAATTCAAATTCAAATTCAAATTCATTTATTCGCTTGAAAGTGGGTACCTAACAATGTCTAAAAATTAATTATATTCTGTCCTCCACATTCCACCATATAAGGCATGCGAAGTTCATTGTAATAATAGCTTACATCTATATTATTATATAAAATCTGTTAATATTACATTTTTACATTAATCTATATATTAATTTATTTATAATATAAATTTATTTATACATGTCAGATAATTGAATTTTATTAATTACACTATTATATTAATTAATTTACAATGTAATATTACTACAATTTAAGAATTCATTAATGTTATAAAATGAAGATTTTAATAGAAAGTGCTTTAATTTAATTTTAAGCAGCCTTTCAGGCATTGTTTTCGCACTTGTTGGCAGTTTATTAAATATTTTTATGCACATTCCGTACGCATTACGCTGGAGGAGTGAGGTACGTGGTGGTTTACCTAATACCAGTCGATGGGGATCTCTGGTATTTCGTGAGTAGAATTGACTAGCAGTTAAAAAAATGTGTTTATGTTTGATTACAAAAGAGCACGCTTCGAGAATATAAATACCTGTTAAAGTTAGTATTTTTAGTTTGCTGAATAGGGGTTTGCAAGATTCATATGGCGGCCGACCTTCCAAAGCTCTGACACATTTTTTTTGGGCCCGAAAAGCTCTATTTATATGAGTGGAGGCTCCCCATAACAGTATACCATATTTCAAGTTCGACGCAACATATCCATGATATGCCATTAATGTTATTTCTCTAGAAGCAGTTTTGCGGAGGCGATGCAGGACATATCGGAATTTATTTATTTTATTACATACCTTAATAATATGATTCTCCCAGCTCAAATTCGAGTCAATATTAATACCTAGGAAGCTGGTGCTCTCTATTTTTGCTATTCTTTGTTGTTCAAAATTGATGTTTAAATCTATATCTGTTTTGTTTTTGGTCTTAAAGTGTAAATAATTTGTTTTTAATAAGTTAATTTTCAAATTATTATTTCCTAAATAATTAATTATAATGTCAATAGTTTTGTTAATGTCCGATTCAAATATTTTAATGTCCGTGTGCTTGTTAGCAGTCACTATTATAGAAATGTCATCCGCAAAAAGTATACTATGGTGGGGTGTTAAATTTGACAGGTCATTTATGTAAAGTAGAAAGAGGAGTGGCCCAAGTACACTGCCCTGTGGTACACCTGTTTCCATGCATTTATATGTTGACCTGTATTGGATAAGGTCATTTTGATAGTTCGCTCTAGTAATTTCTACACATTGTGTTCTATTGGTTAGGTAGGAAGTTATCCAATTTAGAGCTGGACCTCTAATTCCAGATTTTTCTAATTTATTTATTAATATTTTATGGGAAACAAAATCAAACGCCTTTGATAGGTCAAGGAATAACACCACTACATTATTTTTCATGTCAAGATTTTTTATGATTTCATTAGTCAATGAGAATGCAGCTGATGTCGTAGATTTATTCTTTTGAAAACCGTGTTGATTTGCACTAATCACATCAAATTTTGTCCAAAAATCACTTAATCTAGTATACATACATTTTTCAAATATTTTTGATAATACTGGGATAAGGGTTATTGGTCTATAATTATCCATTGTAACTTTGTCGCCTTTTTTATGTACCGGTTTTACAACGGATTTTTTTAATAGCTCAGGGTAAGTGTGGTCCTTAGTAGCTAAGTGTGGACACGATTTAAAACAACAAAAAAGAAAATATCGGTACGTAACTACTTAGTTTACGGTCAACTGTTCAACATGGTGCGGCCTCTTTCGTGTCGCCGGCTCGCGGGTCGCGGGTCACCCGAACAAAAAATTTATGCACCTTCCAACTACCGGCTTTTGTAGCGTTTGTTTGCGAATTTGGCATTATGCTGAAATAGGGTTTTAGTGCGCAGTTTGGAGCGCGAGAGATGTTTTGGATAATGTTGTGATGAGGGTTGAGACTTGACAACCATTCGTGACTCCTAAGCCAGGCACGTCTTTACTGAACGGGCCAGAGGGGGCGTAAACTTCGGCGGTCTTCTGGGCAGATTTGACTCATCTTTGAGAACCTTACGTTTTTACCTACATATTTGCTGTATCAGTCATCTAATAGAATGTTAGGCCATGACCATAGGACGGAGAAACTTATTTTGCAGTTTGTAATTATATAGGCAGTGGGGCCTGTTCTACGTACAGTCCGCTTAAAACTAGCATCTCTATAAAGGCATCTTTCCTAAGGAGTACCTTAAACACCTGTTTCCATTAAAATTTCAATTACGCGAACACTCACCGCCACTGGGGATTAGTTGGCAAACACGAGTATTTACACGTTCACCGGAGCGTTTTGTTTGCTTTACATCATTCTCACTAGCGACAGAACACAACCCCGGACCCCCTAGCACCCCTCCCCCCCATCAACCCCCAAACTCTATCAGAACGGTATCTACTCCGAGATGAAATAATGTTGTTGATGTTTTTGATTCATTGTTGTCGAGGAGTGTGGTGAAGGTGATGTAGGAATATATTTTAGTCGTATCATTGTACGAATTTGGTGTATGTAGTGTCAGATTTGTTCCAGAAGCGTCTTCGACTACAAATAGCATTTTTGGGTTAGGTGAACGGTAACTATAGACATCAGTCTGCGCTGCTTTTACATCATCGGCATAAGATCTTCTATATAAATTATGACAATCAAAAAGTACGGCCTATCATTTTATAATACAACAATCCTTACGCGGAAGCCTCCTACCAAGCCCGCCGGGTCCTGACGCTACGGCACCCTCATCTGCCGACATGGGACCTAACTCAATACAACCACAAGATCTCGACACGGGCTCAGACATGGAATAGCAGCCCCCTACTGTTTTTGATGATGAACATTGTCTGGATCGGTAACAGTTGACGAAACAAGTGTATTTAAAAACAGTGTGCTCTCGTCGCGGGGCAACAACACGGCAAAAGCAGGAGGACACTACAATCGTTTTTAATCTCACTCGCGAGCGGCGCGGCGCGGCGCATTAGCGGCCGACAACTTTACACTCCGCGGTCGACGGTCGACGGTCGACGGGCCTCCACCGGTTTTATTGTTTGATTCCACTCTCTTTCAACTGTATTCTGTGTACAATACAAAACAATTTTCAAGTTTTTTTATCGTGTTTTCTATTCTTTGGCGAGTTTTCGTAAGACATCTTGAAAGGTGTAGGTACGTTGTGTGAAATTATTTTGATTGGTCGATATATTATACAGTTTAAATTAAATGCATCTTTACTATTTCATGGGTGGTCTGACGTCATACTCATTGTCGAATGAATAACGACACATCTGTCAATAAATAATAGGTCAGGTATTCACTTCCTAAACAAATAATTCTAAGCAATGGGTAACTACTGTGCTTTATAAACAAGAAACAAAGTAGAGACTTCTGATTCAATGATAATAATTTGTCCTGATTAGATCTTTGGAATATTACACATGTTGAAAACTAAAATCCCATCAAAAACATAAATGTAAAGTGAGAGTCAATTTCAAAAAAAAAGAATTGAGATCTAAATGGGTGCCAATTTCTGTGTAGAAAAGCCTAAAATTTTAGTCACAAGAACATGTAATTCAAGCTCCACATTTGACTTGGTTAGTTTTCACGTACCTACCTAGGCTATATTATATCTATGTAATTAGCTTCGTCAAATCTGTTACGTTGATGACTTATGACACTCTTCTCTAATTTGGTTTGTTGGTTGCTAACTAATGAAAACTAGCCAAGTCAAATGTAAAGCTTGAATTACATGTTCTTGTGACTAAAATTTTAGGCTTTTCTACACAGAAATTGGCACCCATTTAGATCTCAATTCTTTTTTTTTGAAATTGACTCTCACTTTACATTTATGTTTTTGATGGGATATCATTACTTTTTGTATAGAAATTAACTGCAATTAATTCAAGCTTTACATTTGACTTGGTTAGTAATCAATAATACCATTAATTACATATATATACCAAATTTCACAAACATACAATGATAAATGCAGTTTTTATTCCAATTTGAATCTTTAAAATGCTCTACAGTAAAATAGCGATTTTGGGGATACAACAACTTACGTAGGAGGTATCGTGCTCATCAACTAAATCTGTAGTTAGTCGCCGTGGTCCGAAATACGGTACCTATTATTTCATTATTTATAAGTAATGATCTTCCACTATTGATGTCCGCTAAATATTGAAATAATAATTAATACTAAATCCCAATTATAATATCGTAATAAATACGAAAGTCGACTATACTCTTATTAGTTACGAGTGACCGCCCTCGCTTTGCTTTGGTTTTCTTATTTTTTTACACCTTGGGTTACGTTATTGGAGTTTTATTAAGGATCCCTAATTTATTGAAAATATAATATAGCCTATGTCACGCGGGGATAGTGTATCTTCCCAACAGTGACGGAATTTTTCAAATCGGTTTAGTAGTTTCGGAGCCTATTCAATGCAAACAAACAATCAAAACTATTAGTACAGATAAGTTGTTTGTGTTCGATGACATCGTGCAACAATAAATTTTGAAACAATAGGTACCTCGAATTACTTTAAACTGGTATAATTACGGAAATAATACAAAATTTTGTGGTGTAATCTTGTAGATTAGAGAAAAATAATTTTTCACACATTAAAAATAAAACTACATAATACACTGGAAATAACGTCTCCTGACGAACCACTAATCTTCACGTAAATGTATATGTGCTGTGCGCTTCTCACAGGCACTTGGGACACTGAACATCTACCTCCCGTTGAAAGCTTCAGAAAGTACTAAAACTGATATGTTTCGTTATATATTCACCTTGGAATCCACATAATGACCAGATGTCATCAATTTTGATTGCTACTCTTAAATTTCAGGCATTTTAAGTAAGCGTTTCTAATAGAATCAATTTTTTGAAAAATTATAATAAAATGATAAAAAATTACTACTTTCAGATTTATTCCTTTGTATTCACCCGACTACCTATCTGCATGCCAAATTTTAACTTTCTAGGTCACCTGGAAATTGGATATAGTTTTGATCTATAGGTCAGTCAGTGTTAAATTTCTCGATTTTTGGACGTTAATATCTAAATAACCGTTTGAGATGTGTTTATGAAATTTGGAACACGTATGTATTTCACAAGTCTCAATAAATGAGCCAAATTTGACAGGTTTATGTTGAATAGTTTTTGAGTTATGAGGTGGTCAAAAGTGGCTCCAAATGGTTCGTGTAATATTACACACGGTGCTGCTCGTCAATTCTGTTAGCTAAGAAATTGACTTGACACGCTCCGCGTGTCTAGATTAGAAGTTCCTTTCGATGAGTTAGAAAAACTTAAAACGACATGTGTAATTGAATGTGTTTCCCTGAACAATCAAACTTTTGACAACCAAATATTCTTCAGATTTAATAAAGAAATAATCGCAATAAAGCCAAAAATGAAGAAATAGAAAACAAAATTACATTAAATTTTTCTTTCACGAATTGCCAGTGTTGAGTGTCGAGTGTTGAGAGTGAGCCCCTTCGCCTCCCGGCCGCGACGATCCCAACTACTGCAATCGTGAAAGTTGCAAAAATATTGTGATTAGATGTTTGTTTGCTGCTCTGCTTTACAACGACTATGGGAACTGTCACAAGGAATTTTCACTTAAAGTCAACCGCACACTATCGACGAACTTACTACAAGCATTTACGGATTTTTGATTTACAAAGCGAGTTAGCGAGTGTTAGGTGTAAATTTATTTTTATATTTTTCTCGCACACGCACATACACTGCCAGAGATTTTAATAATTAATATTTAGATTCTCATAGGTTTTAGTAACGTAACAGGTTTCGAACATCAGTATTTTAGATATAATACAATATTGCGTTATTAAATTGGTAGGTTGGTACTCACAATAAACACTAACGTCTTAAGTACTATCGTATTTTTAACCGACGAAAAAAAAGGAGGAGGTTCTCAATTCGACACGTATATATTTTTTTCTTTTAATAATGTTAAAACATAACACCCAATCGTATAAATACTTCAAAGTTCGTCTAAAATAATGTGAAATGATAAAACAATTGCTTGCAGGTAAAACAGAATGTTTTGGAAAACGTGTTCGGTTCGTGTCGAGAGTGTGTACTCCACCTACGATTCTTGACAACAGCGGTTGTAAAGTGATAAAAATAAGCGTGAAGAAGTCAACGGCAGCGCGCAAGGGGTTGTTCTATACACAGCCAACTACAAGCAATAGGCGGGAGGCGAGGGGCTCGTCAGTGGTAACGTAAACAACAGAATACTTTAAATATGTCTAAGAAGCCTCACAATAAAATATAACAGGTACCTTAGCTTAGCTAACTTACCAAAAATTTTCACAATAAAGAAAGTATGATTTTCTTTTCTATCAGGTTTTTGAAGTCCTCTGGTGAACTTTAGTTACTGACTGTGAGATGTGTCGGTGTTTCCATGAAGTCATTAATTTACCTTTTCGTGCTAGCCTGGCAGGACAAGCGTCAATCAGTTCCTATTGCTTGGCTTGTGCTTCAGCCAAAATTCTATTCAGAACAGAATAAAACCCAAATAATAAATCAAAGGTCTCTTAAAAACCTTTATTGACATATCTATTCCGTTCCAAAATCGAAAGTAAATTCATTGAACAATATCTCATTTTGAAATGCAAACAGATTTCAATATATTCGTGTATAATTTAAAATTCCTTCGTCGGTGCGCGCTCGGGGGACGGGGGCGCAATGTTTGCCGAGCGTAATAAAATCATGCGCTACCTGCGAGCGGCGCGGGCGGTGCGATGCTCCTTTATTAACATCGATTTAACTACATTATACCAATCTGTTTGCTTTCTGTGCGTTACACGTGTAACTTATAGTAGGATCGATTTGCAGCCGAAACAAATGTAAACAAGCTATTAAAATCGTTCTCTAGGGTAACGCATTTGCTGTACAAATTCATGTCAGTTGGTGAAAACCCTAGAAAACTATTTTAATGGCTTATTTACATTTGTATCGGCTGCAAAACAACTAGAGTATAGTAGTAGGTATGTATGCGTCAGATTTTTTGCTCACCGGATCAATTATCTTTATTGAAATTTTAGATACACAAACATACCAATTTAAGACACTTGTGGACCTATTTTTTTTTGAAAATGGTACTTTTATTATTATTTCACCATTCATCTTTTTTAAGCTATTTAAAGAACCAAAAAGGAGAACCCCATCTTCCATAGAGACACCGGCCCAGATTAGACAAGAATGAAAATTGGTGGTCAATTAGATCATTGTAAAAGCTTTAATTTCTCCAATTTTCACGTCTGCTAGCAATGGCCAACTAATGAAATCCTAGAATTTCCACCTAAATATGGTTATGTCACACTCATGTCACTCACAGCAATATATTATGCCTTACTACCTCAAACCAAACACCTACTCTAATATTGACAGTATTAGGAATAATTATGATCATAAGACGCAGTAAAAATTAAAGTTACTTAAAAACACTAACAAAATACAACTACTTAAACAGTAGGTAATGGTTGAAACTAAGTAGGTGGGTGAATATTATTATTAATAAAAGCTATTTCATGTTTAAAAGAGATTTTATTATTTATCATCACATCATAATAATTATACTAATATTTCGTCTAGAAATTGTGCAGTAGGTATACCTACGTATTGTATGGGTACTGCAACGTCTGCATCCTACTGTTCTTCTAGAGGTGTATAGGGTACGTCATCCAGTGTTCAGAAAAAGGTCAGTCACAAAACAGGCGCACTCGGAGTCCAATATTCATCCAATATTTGTTTAAAAAACAAATCCAGAAGTTATAGCGAAAACACATTCACCAAAACACTAGTACGAAAGCGAATGCAATAGAAAATTAAAATGTGCGTTTCGATATGTTTCAATAGTAAATAGGACTGCAAATACAATGAAAATATTAATTTAATTGTAAAAATATACAAAAGATGCAAGATTATTGACAATGATGTTATTTATAATTGCTATGGTAACCAAAATGACATTAGATAGGTTAGATTACACCAGAGATCTTTGTTGGCAATCGATTCAAATGTCTCGAAATCGATGTCAAAATACTAGAAATGTCTTTTAATTAGCGTAACGATTTAATGGTAATTATAAATATATCACATAGTTTAGTTATACAATGAACAAGAAAACATGTAAAAAAGGAAAAAAAGAATTAATCTTGTACTTACAATGAATAATAATTCATAAAATATATTATTAAGTTCCCTAATCGATATATATAATAATCGATTTAATCGATTATAAAATCATTTGTAATGAGGTAAATACTATGAAACCTTTTTCGTATTATTTTGTTCATTTAGCAAAAGCAGATGAGGCTCAGATTTAAATGTGTTTATCTATTAAATTAGACGAATTTTTTAGTATATAGTTTACTCTTGTCCTTTCTTATGCCTACCACAGAACACATATAATTCGTGGCCGGAAATCGGGGTTCTCCTTTTGTTACATGAAAAAAGTAATTTGATTCATGTTATTCTAAACAATATTTTCATACTGATTTGTTTTTACGGACAAAGAAAATTAACATTTAATGGATTCGGTGGACTAAGAAATTCCTATAACAGACAATACATGTGTGATTATTTCACAGACATTTGAAATTGTATAATGAGACGGGTCTGTAAATGAGTCCACACCTGTTCTTAACGCAGCTCGCTCGAGTGAACACCCCCGCGATCCGCTCCGCGCTCCACAGCCGCTTCAAAACCAACATTTCCAGCACTTGGGTTTCAATCAGCCGTTCCCACGTGCAAACAAAATATATCTCGCTTTGTTGATTGCGTGCAGACGGAACCTGGCCTAATCAAATTTATGTTTGTTCGTCTTGAGAACACCCCTGCGGAGGTTTGTACTCGCGATGACTACGACCAGACGACCAAACGACTAGGTCACGATCAACATCAATTGCGACCTATCGCTAACGTGACAAAGTTAAACAACGTCAGCGTGGTAGACGATAACCACTTACCATCATTATGGCTGGTGGTTCATTTGCTCGTAAATCCGCGAGTGGAGACTTATTTATGACTAATTATTTCACTAACTACTCATTTATTTATTAATTCCTGCATTTTTCTCATTAAAAATTACAGGTTGAATTCCGTTTAAATGTATGCGTTAATCGCCATAATATATTACTCTTTTTGACCACAAATACTCTTAACAAAACTGCTGTGAAACAATCGTAGTCGTCAGTAACAAACGCCATCGTCGCGTCGTTTCCCAGCGCCCCGTGAACATCCGCGAAAATTACTCAATTTGCACTTCAATCCAGGTCGCTTGCCTGCCGGCCATTTTTCCCTCGACAATGAGCCGAGGTACGAACAGAAGCTGATTGAAATTTGTATTAGCTGCCAGCCGACTGCCGTGTACACTGTACCTATGCGGGCGTCATTCGTCAACTACCGCACAATGTGCCACGATACTTCTCCAATATTTCTTTGTTATTTTTTGTTGCGGTATTGAAGTGATTGAGTCCGTCAAACAAAGAGCCTGCGTCTGCAGACAATATAGGTGGGTATAGGTGATGTGGATTGCAATGCTGTAGGTAAAACGTGTTCATCGTCAGGTGTTGTGACACGTTTTAAATTAATGGAGTAAGTTACAAGTTAAAATCGTCTGGTGAGTGTCACTATGTCACCCGGTATCTTTTTGACTTGAGGTCTTAACTTTAGCGGCTCCCTGTTTAGCTCTACTTAGGGCGATTTGTAGTGACTCAACGGGGTTATAATAAGTATTACTCCAAAACTATCTCCTATTTCCAGGCAATACTGATCGTAGTTTGCGTTTGAGTTGGCCATAACAAGAACTTTTGCGAACTATATTGTAGCTATAAATCTCGTTTTCATTTAAATTCTGTCATCGGTATAAAGTTGTAAGATAACCTTGTTAAAGTTCCCTGCCTAATTCTGATACCGTAACTCGCAGTTTGCCGGTATTGGCACGCCGGCGCGACTCGCTTGCCAATGTCCTAATAAGCCTTAGACTTTCCTTACTCACTCGTAACTTTTATTTTCTTCCTAAATAGTTAGCCAGTAGTAGCAGTAACTAGGTAGGAAATAGTAGTTCTTAATATCCGCCAAGCTGCACTTTTTATTTTCTTCTATATATGTATGTAGGTATTGTACCACTGAACTGTAACGTCGTTTTTCAATATATTGATTTTTTTATGCGATGTGTCTAAAATATTTTCATGTAAAATGTTGCCCAGACGAGATCATATGGCTCTACATCAAAAATATATCAGATATCATGTAGAACCAAGCTTCTAACTCTACACGCCCTAACTATACAAGTCCTATCGTTTCGTATCGTGTAGCGTTTGTGAAGATACGCGTCTCGGCGGGAAATTAATATTTAACATAATACTTGAATTTTATTGTAATAAGTTAATAGGTACGTTACAAAGGGACAGGGGGATATTTCGGTGAAAGCGAGTTAATATTAGTTTCACGCAGTGTACGGCAAGCGAGGTGCTTGTTCATGCAGTTATTAGCCAGAATGTACTGGTAGTGGTGCCTCACACATGGAGTGTGAAGATATTTGAGCGGTGTGTCCGTTAATACATATGAATGAGGAAACTTTGATTGCGACGAGATTAAAGTCCGTCGGTACCTCGGTCGGGGCGTGGCGCTGACTGCCGAGTTGGGTGCACTCAGGCGAAGCGCGACGTTGCACCAATTATGTTATTAAAATCATTATAAGAGCACTGAGATTGAGATGTGTAGTTTGAAGATTGTGTGTCAGTAATAAGAACCAATACCTACCAACTTTCCGTTACAACATGTGATGCTTACTGCATACATTAGTAGGTTATATATGATTGTTAAAATCACCTGATTCTAATTAGTATCTAACGTAGCCTAGTAGGTTACATACTTACATCCCTCTAAATCCGTGCCCCTACATACATTGGAATAGGTACTCTTACCTATGCCACTACATACACTGGAATAGGTACCTTAAGATAAAAAATATATTTCATGGTATCATAATCTTTCCGTAGAGGCTAAGGATTTTATTAATATACTAGCTTTTACCCGCGACTTCGTCTGCGTGGACTTGAGAATTAAATGAAAGTAAAAAACATGCCCGGGAAATGCGAGTTTTTGGCACCGAGGGTTTCGTACAAATTTAGAGAACCGAACATAAGAGCAATATTAAATGATTCAGTAACAAACTTAACTTTGCCGCTGTATAACTGTCGTTCCTATGCATGGACATAGCGATCAATTAACCAAATACAAATAAGTTTAAGTTTTTTTGGAATGATACCTCCACGCAATCCTGAGAAAAATGGTCGATAGACAGACAGACGGACAACGAAGTGTGTATAATGGTTATGTTTTTTCTTTAGAGGAACAAAACCCTAAAACAATAAATAACCTGTAAACCCAACTTCCAAACTAAATTATACCCTTGACCTGATGAAGAAGCAGATCCATCTCCAACTCTCGAACGACCCGATCCCGACGAACATACACCCTGTTCTTTGATGCGTGATAAGAAATATCTGTGATCCAAATTTCATCTAAATCCATTTAGCCGCTTTAGCGAGAGTAAAAAAATATCTTATTATACGCCTAAGAAATATTAGTGGGATTTTATATACGTACACGATCAGATCTTGAATTGGTCAATGTTGTACTGGTTTTGCTATGTCAACGTGACCATCAACAAATATTTTTAAAACTGTTATTTCCACTCATTCTGGAGTTACATAGTCTGTCTCTAAGATACACCACCAGACCCAACCCAACCCAGACCCTAATACAGTATGGCCTATGGTTGGGCCTTACCATCTGTTATTTCATAGCAGCTACCAGACAACATTTACATAATAATGTATTTTTTATACCATCAAAAAGTAGAGATTTCAAGGAAAAAATTCCCACTTTTTTTAAAAAATCTGATATTTTGACGTGAGAATTTTCAATCGAAAATTAGGGTTCTTTTTCGATGTTAAGTCAAAATTAGGTGAAAAAAGAAATGTTTTAAATCAAAAAAATTACAGTGTGTTTGGAACATAAAAAGTTAAGTTTTCACCAAATTTCGTGAATTTTTTTTTTTGTAAAAGAAAAATAAAAAACCAAAAACATGGTTATTTGAATTTTTCACATAAATTTTGAGATTATATGAAAAAAGTGTAAATCCAAAAATTGTAGATCTGACTATTACCTACAACTTTGCCATTTAACTTTTTTCCATAGGACTTGTAGTTTTGCCGGAAATCGAGATAAACCATTTTTTTACCATTAAAAACTCACTCCCCTCTCCCCCCACTTCCCGGCCTCAGATCGCCCGTACGTAAATTATTTTTCCTTTCATTTTTGTTATATTCTCTTCCTTTTTGTTGGGTTTCATCCTACTATTATTTTTTCACTTAACATTTTCAAAGGCTTCAACCCTGGTTAATTAAGATATACTGAGATAAATAAAGACAACTGAAAAAAAAGTTTTACTTCGATTACACCTCCTCGAAATTAAACCAGGACATTGTAGGAGTTGGATATTATAAATGACAGTTTAATTCAGACTACTGGAATACTGGACTGCTCCTATTTATTCATAGACGTCGACAAATTTTTCCACGTAAGTATAAACAGTAAAATCTAAAGTAATCGAATTCTTCTTCTATTTTAATTACGTAGTGTTTTATTGGCACTACTTCTTCCTTCTTTTCGACTTATTATGTGTTTTCATCTGACCAAGTAATGTCTGTAAGACGGTCCCCATGCTGCCCACCAGATCACGCAAACTGCCGCCGCCGCGCCGCTCTGTCTCCATGATCGGATCGGGTGGTTTAGCAGGTGCCTGGGGTGTACCATGTCAGGTTTCTCGGTCAATGTATGATCACGCCGACCACGGGCTACATGAGTCGCTCAGGGACGTCTCGCCCCTCCGTATTTGACTGCCTGAGAGCTAAACGCTTCTGCGCGAAGAATCAAAAGAGCCCCGCCGACTATCTGGGGAGTTTCGCAACCGCGGTACCAGCTAGATTTACGGTAATGAAAGGATCCCCTACCCGACAGCAGGGTCCGCCTCTCAACCGGGAGACTCTAGTTCTCCTGAGTTTATTCCTGAATGACTTTGGGGTTTTTAAGTGTCCAAGAACCTGGCCCAAATACCAGACGTATATGTTATACCTATAAATTATAAAACGTTTCAAAAGAAACTCATTGTTTTAACTGATTCGCCATTTGTGGATTAAACAGCGTGCCTGCATTACCATCACCTTAGTTTTTTTTACTACTATTTAAATAACTCTTAACTTGACAGAATGGAAATTTAATAATCTTCATAATTTATTATTTTTTCATTCTTGTTTTCTTTCTTGGATAACAACCAATGGGTGATGATATGCCTTTAGTCTGATCTGATCACGGACGACGCTTTTAGTCATCCATGGAGGATGATGACAATTTAGCATCAGGTGGCTCGTCTGTTTTTACTTAGCTATTCGCAAATTCAAAAGTATTTTAGTTATTTTGTATTGCACTTACGTCCGGCCAAAATTAGCGTATGCGAGGCCGGCTTGGTACGCATTGACCAGTAGGTGACACCAGTAGACGATTATTCGCAAATATTTTAATTTATTACTCATTGTCATTTGTATTTTTATTATTATCTTTATCACTAACTCTGACCCACACCATCATACAACGAATTGAACATAGGAATCTGATAGCATAATATAACATGTTTATGTGTTATTGATTGAGTAGGGTAACTTATTTCTTAAAAAATGTTTTAAATATTGTAAATATGTATAGTTATACATTAATTTCAATAAAAGATTTGTTGACTCGTTCTCAGACCTACGTACATTGTTTAATTATGGCTTCTAGTTACCTAAAGTGACATCTATTGTTGATTAGCAGAACTAATTAACAGCAAAATTATAAATTAAAAAAAATGGTACACATTAATTTTTTTCAAGAAATAACGTATATTTCCGATACTAAACAATCTTTTATATCCCTCTATCGGGCACTTTCAGTATTTCCTGCAGTTATGTGGCGTATCAAAAAGTCCTATTTATTGATATCTCGGCTTCTAAGCAACGTATCACGATAAAACATACACCAGATTTTAAGTTAGACCACCAGTAATACAACTGTGAAAACCGCACTCCATTTCATTCAGTGGTTTTGGCGTGATGCTGTGTCAAACATACAGACAGACAAGATTTTTAAAAATGACAGATTCGTAATCTATTGGTCCTATATAGTCCCCTGATACCAAATTTTCAAAAATATCTTCAATGTACAGACATTATCGAGTTACAGTTTTATAATATATATAGATTATGTACCACCAATGGAGTGTTACAAATCAGTGTCAAATTATGGATGGATGCTTGGATAAAACCACCTTCCGCTCCTAAATAATGCTTTGTTGTTATGGACATCGAGCGATAGGACTGTCGGTGAACCTCTCAGGCTGCATTTAAATTGAAATACAAAAACAGCACAGCGAATAGTGGTCGTGAGAATAAATTAAACGCAGCGTCGACTAAGACGTGTGACACGGTGCTCGGCTCTGCGGCCGGGCGTGTGTGTGTTGCTTGTAGCTCTTTTAAAATGTAACTTACTGCTTTTAATTTGGTATGTATGAATCCCATTGAAATCAATTCAAATTGGCTTCAACCCTTTGACGGCTCACTGCTGAGCACAGGTAAGATACCCGTTGCCAAGCCCAAGAGGATATCCTCTTGGGTTTAGTTGCAGCATACTCCACTGCTCTAGTGTGGATTGGTGGAGAGTTTAGGTGGCTAGCCAAAGTTTCGGAAGTTTTCATGCCAACCGAAGGCCTCCGAAATGGCTTAACGTGGCGCTGTAGCAGTCATTCGCGTCGCGTGGCGTCTTCGCGCCACGCCGCGGCCGCCTGTGTGCTACACGCGCCACATGCGCTACACGCGCTACACGCGTTACCGCGACGCGACGCGACGCCGCGCGCCGGCCGGAAGCAATGCGCTAATATTTTACAACGCGCGCGTCCGGTCGCCGCTGCCAATTTTCTATTATCCTTGAAATTTACACGCTGTGTCCTACTTTATAATATATACTCGTGCGTTATTTCTTTAAGCTTTTAAGCTTTACTTTTAAAATAACTTAGTTGTACGAGGAAAATATAAACCAAACGTAGCGAATGTTAAACGGCCAAGTTCGTTCGGCCATATTTTATTATAATAATTAATTTTGATTGACATTTTTTTGTTCCAATTTTGGTACTATTGTTTCTGTATATCTGTATATTGTTCTGTGTATCTATTCTGTATAAATGGTACACGAGATTTAAGTCATCCGCTACACCATGGAAACCTGTAACACCAAAAATGAAGTTAAATTAACGTATTATTTTCATTTCACCATATGTACCTATTTACATATAATTAAATTAACAATGTTAATGTATAGAACTAATTTCGTTTAAGAAAGTTATCTCAAATGGTTAAACTGTTATATAAACTTACCAACTATATACAAAGTTGGGTTAAACTTTCCCGAGATGTCAATAGAAGATTATCAGGTGGAAAACCTCACCGAGGCGAGCGAATGAACTTTAGCTTAAATCAAAAGCCGTCGATTTGACTAATTGCCAACTCCTGACGACTCACTGCTTGGAAACTTAGTGAGTTAAGTAAGACAGTTTGAGTTTAGTTACATTTCTCATTGGATTCATAGATCTTATTAGATTTCATCGATTTACAATACAACGTTTAATTCGTTCTTTTATTGTATTTCATTAGGGTTCCGTAGCCAAATGGCAAAAAACGGAACCCTTATAGATTCGTCATGTCTGTCTGTCTGTCTGTCTGTCTGTCCGTCCGTATGTCACAGCCACTTTTTTCCGAAACTATAGGAACTATACTGTTGAAACTTGGTAAGTAGATGTATTCTGTGAACCGCATTAAGATTTTCACACAAAAATAGAAAAAAAGTAATAAATTTTGGGGGTTCCCCATACTTAGAACTGAAACTCAAAAATTTTTTTTTCATCAAACCCATACGTGTGGGGTATCTATGAATAGGTTTTCAAAAATGATATTGAGGTTTCTAATATCATTTTTTTCTAAACTAAATAGTTTGTGCGAGAGACACTTCCAAAGTGGTAAAATGTGTGTCCCCCCCCTGTAACTTCTAAAATAAGAGAATGATAAAACTAAAAAAAATATATGATGTATATTACCATGCAAACTTCCACCGAAAATTGGTTTGAACGAGATCTAGTAAGTAGTTTTTTTTTAATACGTCATAAATCGTAAACCGCAATTTACCTTGATCAAAGTTACAACGAACTTCAAGAACTTTTATATTATGTTACTTGCTGCTACGGAACCCTTCATGGGCGAGTCCGACTCGCACTTGGCCGCTTTTATTTTTAAAATGCGATTGTCACGTTCTCGAAATATCCAAATACTCTATCCAACATAACTTGCCAGTGTTTATTGTCAGATAATTTTAACTTATTAACTTTACTTGTATACCCAGTATGAATTTCAAAATTTCGCATCCGACCCAAATAAATTGATAATTAATCGATCGACCAATCTCAAAAGAGTCATTACCAATCAGTTGTGTTTTACCAAAGAGAAGGTCAATATCACTCAGTCACTACATTAGGTACACAAGCGCTAATGGACAGACTTTAAAAATTGATATTCTTAACGTTTTCTATTTAATAAAGAAGGTGATCCTAAGTTAACGGGGTTGTACCTTGTCAGGCGCCATATCCTCATCCATTGTTCATAAGATGCACCACGTAGGAGGTTAGCTTGGACTCTACATGTATAGAGCCTTAACAAATATATGTAGTTACTTTACACAAAAGCCAGTTACGGCTTCCAGCGGCGGTCTGGCTGTCGGGCGGACCTACTGCCAAATTTGTCTAATTGGAGACCTCTCAACAACTCGCCACTAAGAAACTCCGTGACTCGCCCTTTGCTCGTGCGAGCTTAGGTACAACTTCTTGAGTGCTCACTGCTCGCTCCTAACTTATGTACTAAATACAATTTTATGTTTTAAAATAATCAATCTGAACCTGATGTTTGTACGAAATATAATCAAAGTACCTATAAGATTCGTTTTGGTAATGGACAGGTGTCCCTTACTAGACCAGTAGCGACCTATACCTCTACTACCTACGTCTAAACTATACTACTATCATGATGCTTTTTTTTGGTTGGGATCATTGTAGGGAATTTGTGAATAGGCGGACAATATAGATACGAGTACGCTTTGGTACAAGGTGTCGGTAAGGTGTTCGGTGCAAAAGGTAATAAGTTCGGCTATCCTCTGAACATTATCATGAATTATGTTTAAAATACATTGAAAAATTAATGGACGATAAATATCGAATATATGTAGGTACATACCAACTTCCGTTGAGAGTATTCTTGTTTGTTTTATTTAGAGCGTTATTTAATAATACCTACCAATAGTCAGGTTTTAGTTTTTGATGAAGATGAGTTTTTGTGAAAATAGGTTGAAGTTATTGTTGTACTATCAATGGCCGTAACAGTTCGATGAGCGAATCACTTAAATTAAAACCAAGTTGAAGCAGCTCATCACTCACATTAAAAAGTTAACTGTCATTGTTGATCAGAACTTTGCCAAAGTTAACGGGAATTACTTAAACCCCTTTTGTGGCTCATTAATAAATATTTAACGTAAAAGGATTTCATTTTTTAACTCATTTAGTTTTTTTTATTACCAGATTAGTATTCATTTATTTATAAATTTTATAGAGTAATATAATTTAGTTTTAAATCTTTGGGTTTTTATAAGCAAGGAAAATGTTATAAGTAAACAAGGAAAACATTAAAAAACAGTCGTCCTCCTTCTGGTGTATTCGACAGTACTTTAAAATTTATAACACTAAATAACGCTACGCACTAGAATTCTCTGAGTCGTGGGTGCGATGGACAACACACAAAGACACAGGTACACACTTTTGAGGAAAAAGATTGCTATTTTCGAAAACAATCTTGGTGTAAACTCAAACTGGTAAGTGGTTGTAGTAGACTGTCCAGTATTTATGACATACCGTAGCAAGTGTAGCAGCGGAGATAGGTTTGTAATCGCTAAGCTTGTGTCCAAAGCACAGTGACTTCCTGGTGTAATTTCACGTCCCTTAACTCAATACCTAATTGGCATCGAACTGCCGCGAACAGTATACATATATATATATTTTCTTATTTGTACAAAAATATATTCTGTGGAAAAACATTTCAGTTGTTTTTTGGAAAACCCCATATTAAAAGAGTAATCCATTAAGTTAGTTTGATTTAAGTTGTAGAGTAGGGAATTGACGGCAGAGGGCGTGACTGCTCGAAGTCTTGGCGCGGCTGGCGAACCATTCATATTGAAACCTTTTATCTGCTTTTACAGAACAACAACTGGACGAGTACCTACGTTGTACAAAGCGAAAGGGTATTAAAAATCTTCAAATTTTTATAAGGACAGTGGTAGCAGACTTATAATATATGTACCACCAAGCAAGAGTGCCGTTGGGATTCAACTGGGAGGTCCAGGCTCCAACAACCTTTAGCTGAAAGGACACTTTGACAGAACCTCGTCCATTGTTCAGCAGTGCAGGGCGCGCCACGAGCAGGGGACGTAGAATCAAGGACGGATGGGGCCCGTACAATTTGTGGTGTTTGGACAGCAATAAAACATATTATTTTCATAACTTAATATTACCGTGTGACAATGGTTAAAACAAAAAGCACTAATTATAGTGTAGTGAACTAACCACGGCTGGTAAATTTGAAGTATTTGAATTTCGTCCGAACTACGATGCAACAAAGGGCGCACTGAAAACCAGTAGGTAGCCGTGGTTCGCCGCGGCATATGCTGAGTGCGTCCCTTTTTTGTTGAGCGGTTCTGCAGCAGGTTATGTTATGTACCTACCTTATTGTTTAATTTAATTATTTTGTAACCTTATAACTTGTTGCATTGCATTGTGCTTGACAAAATAAACTTTTTCTATTCTATTCTATTCTAAGTAAAAAATTGATAATTGAGAACGAACATTAAAACATATTTTATGGCTCACGACACAAGCAAAGCGAGTAGCGGGTGCAGGTGGGACGGTCGTAGTCGTTGGTTTTATGGCTCCGCACTGATTTATCGTCCGCCCGAGCTACGCGTTAATGTCCACACTTATACGGAATTTAACTTGTTTAAGAGCAACTGTATTGTTTATTCAATTGTTTGAATCCAGTAGATTTTATTTGTTTCAATGCTTAACTGCTAAGATGAAAATGTTCAGTGTAATAATTTTATTATGACCTTATAATCTGTAACTATCAAAAGTTACATAAGAACTCACACAAATTTAACTTTTGACGTATCGCACAATGTTGAAATAATGTTAACACTCCTTTGAAGTGCGTCCAAACGTCTGACGTCGTGGGCGATTTGCTCCAACAGACAAATGTATGGTAACTTAACCAATTTTGAACGTATTCCAGTTTTTTTTCTAATAACGGGATTGACACGGGATTGACATTGACGGAACGGAATGACAAATCCGCATGGAAATGACCAGCAACTGCTGCAACCAGTCTGCAACCAGTTCCGTACAGGCTAGTGATACTTCTTTGTAAGAAATATACCAATGTATTTTATTTTTAAAAGATGTGCTGAGGAGTTTCTTTCGGCTTTTCTTCTCCTTCATGACAAAGCACCTTTCCGAAAAGCTGGTAAATTAAAAAAATGACGTGCATAAGTGTATCAATGATACCTACATGAATAAATGATTTTGAATTTGAATTTGAATTAACATCGCTGTTTTTCAACATAATCACGGTTGAGTTAGCACATAATATTACAATAAGTACTGATAATATTTCAGAGAATAACACAGTGACTAAAAATAATACATTTGTTAAAAATATAAAAAACAGTTTCACCCACGTAATTTACTCAAGATAATATCCTTATTTAGTATTCCGCTAAAGGAGTCTCGATAAATAAGTAAGAATTACTACACATGTTTTTTCTGTGTTATTGCCTACAATAGAGTACAAGGCATATTTTTTGTAAATTGCCCCGCATGTTAACGGTCTTGTCATCGACCTAATGTCTTATGAAAATGAACTCCTTGTTAATCCGACTTAACCCTATGTCCGTTGCCTTTATATAAAACATGAATGTCTTATCGTATCTTTTTATTGTCCTTACTTATTAACATATACGTAGCCCGGAGTCGTACGATAACTAACAAAAAATGAATCTGCGATAGAAGACTCGTAGCGTTAGAAAAAAAATCTCAACAGAATATGAAAGTTTTATTTGACAAATGACATAAAATGTCAAAAATTCGAGAAACTATACTACTCGTAATTCTCTTTTATTGAAACGAATATCCGTATATTTTGTTAAGTACGCTCTTTAGCTCATCATACTCGTAAATGATCAATATGAAATGAGCGTATCCAAATTTGACACTCTTGTGCATTTTAAACCGAGGGACTCATACACAGACAATAAATAGATACACTTCCATAATTTTTTGCCAGATAGAATTGCTTATTTTTCTGAAGTCTGTACCCGAAAGTAAAACTCGCGTGCGGTGGACATACCTACTGGAATCGAGTGGCCAGATAGGGCCTATTATATTTGCATACAGAGCAGTCTGCCGCGGCCGCCCATATTTATTGTAACTGTTCTGCGACTGTGCCACCACTGCCACCACTGCCACCCATGCGACCCATGGTCTTCAGCTTCACGGCAACAACGACGAAATATGTTAATACCATTATTATACACAACAACTCATTTACGAAAACATGTTGTGCTATCTCATCCAGTCCCACTCGTTCGGACAGAACTAGTTCTATGCGTTATCACATGCTTTATTAAACTGGATGGTTTTATGCATATAAATAAGCCTTAGAATATATGTGACGCTTGCCAAGTGAGCGGAGCAATCAGCTCGAGATTACTCTAAACATATACGAGTACGTTCGTTACACTAAAACGCTACGGTTCACATTTGCATGTAGAATTTTTCCAATCTCGTTTATTTGTATGTGGAATTCGATGAAGGTAATTTGCTTTCCTCAAGTCGCAATAAAACGCGCACAGTTCAATGAGAAGCAATCAGGTGCTCTTATTCCTGTCGGAGGCTGCATATGCAAGACGCGTGCGTGTATGAATGTGAGGCGCTTCGCGCATGTCGGGGTAAATGCGCGTTTTATCGCTTGGCCATACCACCAGCGAAATATTTCTTTACAGACTACACTTATTTACTGATGCGTATCTCGTGTGAAATTTAAAATCCAATTACAATTTTCATATCAGTTCATGTTTTTATTCGAATTATTCATAAATTTTCCAATATTATGGCAAAATCTATAGTAGGTTGAATACCATAAAAACAATAGTTGATACAACTACAAAATACCTAACATAGGGTGGTAATAATGAAGTGTAAGACAATATCATTAGTGGCAGATAAGAGCCATTTATACAGCATCGTGCATTCGAAGACAACACGGCCATTAATCACGGCTGGCCCGCGCGTCTCGTGGCCCCACGGCCGCGGCGCTGTGGCACGCGTCACGCGCGCCATTCCTTCAGCAATATTGTCTAAAGCAATTTGTATGTAAATCAATTGTTGTTAATACTATTTATGTCGATGGTTATTGAGCATTACTATTTACTTTTATTCGTGCGATCTCTCGGGCGAATTTAGAATTTATTGCTTAACAGCAGGGATCATATTCTTATGTCCCGGCGTCGACGCTTATGACTCGAAAAAAACATCAGTTAAGATCCGGACGTGCCTGTTAGGGAATTGTTAATAAGAGGTCGCCTCACTTTCGAAGTCTGCGAGAATTATGGAGGTTATAAATTTTATTATATTATAAATAGGGTATTTATGGGTTCGTTTATAGTCGTCGAAGGAGGTGATGGGTGATCTGCAAGTAGTTAATAATTTTGTTACGTCTTTGTTTTCCGTTACGAACATTGGGCAATCTAGGAAATGTACCGATAAAATAAAGCCACATCAAGATGTGTGCGGTTTGTTCCGCACTAGTAACGACATACTATAGAGTTGTTTATTGGAAAAGTGGGTTCTTATTCCTAACATAGGAAAGGAAATACGGCGATATTTGTCGATCGGCATCCATATCTACCGGTGATAATATTTGTTTCAAATTGACAGTGTTACTCCTGCCTGTCCCTGTGTACCTAGTACTTTTGAATCCATCACGCATTTTTTATTTTTTCAAATTACAGTTAATGTTACACACATTGATATAAATAATTTAATCGATGTTTCACAAAATCTAAATTTTAATTTGACCTGTAATTAGCATAATTAGCAGATTGCAATCTTAACACGGAAAGAAGCATAGTGATTATGTTAAGTCCAATTCTTCACCATTAGTCTCATATTTCATAGCGCCATATCTTTCTATGTCCCCATACTCCCCATATTTGTCGTTCCCATATTTTTATTTATATTTATATCTTGATATTTTAGAAATACATATTATTATCAATCATGATTTCATTATAATGTGCACAATTTGTATAATTACTAGGTACATAATATATACTGTCGCTGTCGCCTACTGACTTTACTACTCACGGGCCATTCTGAAAATCAGCGCCGTGGTCGTAGAGACTGCTGCATAAGCTGAGAATGAGCCTATTTTCATATTGCACTGCAGCACACACAGACTTTTAATGTGATAGTGTTTAGTTTATAGTATTTTCGTCTTTTTTTTGTTTTTCTTTCTTCTTTCTGTGTAACCTAGCATATGTATACAATGTGTTAAGATAAGTATTTTTTGAATTGCTATTTGTATATTGTGTGTTGCTTTTGTAGTGTGAAAATAAATATTTTCTTATTCTTATTCTTATTATCAGCCATTCAAAAGCTCCTGACTTTTTCACTGTTAAAAATAATATTATGTAACATCTGATCTCATGAAGAACCAAGCCCCAAACTCTACAAGCCTTAACTCTACATAATCTATATATATTTCAAAAGCGATCATACATCACGGGTATAAATAAGAACCTTCTTAAAGAACTACTAAAGTTTATTGATACAACGAACTGAACTAAACTTGTTTCGAAAGATGCATTCTTCATCTACGAGCATGTACGTGAGCATACGTGAGCGGTGTAAGCAAGCAGAGGTGAGGGCGGGGGCGGGGGAGGGGCGTGGGGGGGGGAGTGGGTTACGTAAATAAGTAAATAGGCCAACAAATCACTGGTATCGGATTAGCCCATATGTTATTTATGTCCGCTGAGTTGCCGACGGCCGACGGTCGGCCGGCAGCCACGAACTGTTCGCGGGCGGATGTGGTAATTTGGTACCCACTGACATTGTCCTTCAGGAATGACAGTGGCACCTGCCTGTTTGGAGTCACTACGGGAGCTCATTACAGAGGTATCATCCAGCTCAATCCAGATTCTAGGTATCATCCTTTCTATCCGTCCACAATTGACCGTAAAATGTTTTGGGTGTGTCGATCTCGGTGTCATGTCGGAGAGACAGATGTAATGATGAGTCTGTGATGTTGATGTCCGCAGGGACTATGGCTATCTACTTACCAAGATTAGGGACGTACTTATTGGACTAGAATAAATGAATTTTGCATCAAAAAGAATATGTGCATGGGTGATTTCAGTTGAAACTAATTTTAACTAACATTGAGATTGGATGATTCCCAACATGAACTTTAATTGGAGGTCGTGATTAACACGTCTGATGGAATTAGGAGCATGATACAGTTGTAATGCCGTATCCTAAGTATATCAGCTTCTTAAACTGGAGAACACAGTACGTAGACTGTATCCGTGGCTGTCTTAGTGCGGTATCGCGCGGACATATCCGATACAGCCTTAATTAGCGACCGATTTATCAGTACTATGCAATACATAGAACTACCATTTGAAATTATTCATATACAAAAATATAAAATGAGCAAATTCACAATTAAGTAGTTTAAATTGACTCCTCTTTCTTTTCATTTAAAATTTAAGGTCTCCAACCTTTCTCTTACCAATTAACACACCTAGCGAGGTGTGAGTTAGGCAAATATAGGACAGTGAGTTAAACGATTATGTAATTAGCTACTTAGGATACGAATCCTACCACTATATACCACTTATACGATCACGATATACACTACAAGTTGGAGAATCAAGCTTGAACATTGAACAAAAAATGAATGGAGTCCCTTACGCCTCAACTCATAGTCACTAACTGTTACTTTAATACCGTGTTTTTGTGATCAATAAAGATTAAATAAATAAATAAATCCTGTACTTAAGAGTGATTTAAGTATCCGTTACTGACTGTGAGTTGAGGCGATACATTCTAACGTCTATGGTCTAGTCTTAAGTAGTCTTTATCGATTACTTTGAGTGATTCGCCATTTAAACGAATACTTTTCACTGTGAGTATTTTTTTTATATTAATAGTTGATTTAAGTAATACCTCTACACGTTGTTAAGTCTGTGGCCCCGACACTAGGGCTGTGTACTTGTACGTGTTGTTTATTACAATAAATCAGCTGCGGCGACGTCGCGGCCGCAGCCCTGCTCCAGTGTCCTCACTCTCCTAATTTATGTACTGTCACTTGATTATAACTTATAGCACCAAGTTTTTCTATTACAGTAACCCATAATAAAAGTAATCGCGTAAATACATCCTTACCATAAATCCGGTTTATCTTAAAGCTAATGGATGACCCAAAGAGTTGAGTTACAGAAACGTTTTTTAGGGTTCCGAACTTAAATAGGAACCCTTAATAGTTTCGTCATTATAAAAACTCCAAAATCGTAGAATAAAATATTGAATTTTTTTTTTCAGGCTACCTCCTCTACAGGTAAGGTGAGAATGAATTTTTTATTCGTCGCGTAACAGCGTGTTTTAGCTGTTTTTGCCACTGTTTTGAGATGTCCTCGCCCACGTAATTGACTCATAAAGATATAATTTGTGAGAAAAACCGAACTGGGAGACACGATTCTTGTAACCAAAATAGCGTAATAGTGTTGTCGTTGTCGGAATATTTCCGAAATCCGCAGCCATCCGACAATAAACGTCGGGCGCGGAGTCGGACAATGCGATGCGGTTTGGGAACTGCGAGCCCCGACTAGGAAATTGCGAGCTAAGCTTTAAAATGCCGCTTAGGAAATTTGTTTCGCTACAAGTTGATAGTATTTTGTTGGATTCAGGATTTCTTGTTCCTTGTATTAAATCTGGGCAAAGTTTATTGGTTTGAAAGTCAGTGTTCCGCTTCGTTTAGCTCGAATTTCACGTAATCTACCTTTGGGCAATATTTGGAAGACTATAGCTATCGTTCCATAATAAAAACTGTAGTAGGATTCCAGAATGTGGACACTTTGTCGGGATATCAACATATTTTAGTGCTCCATGGTATCTTCTATCTAGTTTGGATGAACTTTGCCATAACGATAAATTAAATAAAAGTGACTGACAACCCTGTTGGCAGTTACTACCTGCAGAGAGTGTGATCCTGATTTCAATACCTTAATTTAACATTATTTTATTATTCATTAAAAAAAGTAAAATATGTAGCAGAAAAATATAATATCATCATCCCTCCGATTCTGCGACATAAGTTAACTGTAATACAACAAAGATAAGTGCAAAACTTTCCTTGCTTACTTATAACCCTTCAAACATAACGTGTTCTCTAGTTTATTATTGAAATGTTTTTTAGAATACATCCAAAGTTAGTTGAACAACATCAACAATACATCGTCGCGTGAAGTGGGAACTGGTAACAGGAAGCTCTAAACAAACATTCTTATAAAGTGGAGCAGCGAGTGGCCATTGCAGCTTGCAGCCCATGACAGTCGACAGTCGACAACACGGACGGCTGCCAACTCCTTTGAAGCGACGCCTGACCGCGGGCCGTTCCTAACTATCAGAACATAACTTTGATGCAATACAAAAGTTGCTTGTTAACATTCATGTTTTCTATTGTTGAGTTGTATGCTAGACTCAACATGACTCGACTCTTTCACCACCATTCGTTAGTTCGAGAGTGTCATTTACGTTTACTTTAGTGAATTGTAAGTTATCACATAATTTCATTACATATGTGCCTTTAGCGATCACGATCGCTTCGATGATGTTGGATTGGCTCAGTTTCTATAGGTATTTTAATTGTTTGAGTAATTTAATCAACTTTACGTTTATCTTAACATAAAATCCCTGTTATGTTTCACTTCTTATACATAAATTAAATGTGAGTGTCAAGATGGTCAACGCACTAATGCTAAGTTACTAAAGTTTTTTTTGCGTTGAACTTCTGTAAGTAGATCAGATATGTCTTCCATAATATATTATTTTCAAATAGTAGATTCTTGCGTCTACCACTTATTGTTTTTTGGCTCCTTGTCTTGTTTAGTGATATTTAAGTACCCAAAACGTATTCTATAAACACTTCTTTTATATTCGTCCTAACGAAACGTTGTCGAATGATTTTTAAAGAAAGGTCCTTTGATTCTAAACAGTCTTGCATTGAATACGTTGTCGGGACACTCAAACCATCATTTTCATTCGACCACAACAGCATTTCTCGGTCCTGAAGCGGGAACACACGGGCCAATACTAGTCTGCGCACTTCGGTAACTGTTCCTCCGTGAAATTATGCAGTGTTGGATAGAAGGAAATCAAAAATTTTACTCAAATCACCATTTGACCAATCAATCTAAAACACTGTAAAAAGTTATGGACAATAAGATATCTTTACACAATACTCTACGGCGCGCTGTTTTGGTAGTTTCTGAAACATCTGAAAATTAACCAAAATGCTCATAATTTTAGTAATAAAATACGTCATATAGATACTAAGTTACATTTTTTTATAATTTCAACATAGTTACATGGTGACTATGGTTTTTTTATGAAAGTAGCTGGCAAACGAGCTGAAGATCCACCTGATGGTAAGTGGTTATCGTCGCTCATGAACATCAGCAACACCAAAGGCAACACTGATGCGTTGCCGGCCAAGAAAAGAGAAAAAAAAAGAAAGAAAATCAAGCCCCCAGCCGGAACACGACGAGTCGCTTGGCGGCTGACTGATGCTCAAGAGTGACTATGGTTGTCCTGTTTTATACCACATGCTCGACGGTGTATATTAGTTTTAGTATTTAGTTAATTACATCGATTGCGGCTACGAATTACGCTATTAATTTTTATTCTATCATTACACATACAATTAATGTACTTGTATTTTATTTACGCACATTGTTAGAGAGGTTCCCCAACCAGAAATCAGACTGCTCCGACAATCTGGTTCTAAGGTTAACCGAGGAGTTCTGAAAATAGACAAAAGCAAGATAGATTTACCGGGACTAAGCAAATTCCTTTCTGAGTAGAACCATTGAACGGTTAAAAACCGGTCCGTGAGTCCGCAGGGCGAAGGGCGAGTCGGCAGTAAAAGCGCAGGTCGCGTTTATGTGTTTCAATCACCGCCCACCGTCCCGCGTCCTCGCCGCATAAACAAACTGTTGGCGCTTTTTGGAGATCCGTCTTTCAAACGAAATAAATGAAAACATAAGCTTAAAACAAAACTAATCACATGCTTTCGCTAAAGCCTTCATTAGCACAGGATAACTGGAATTGAATATAATAATGAGGTTTTAAGCAACTCATTTCATGTTGCTGATGTCCATGGCTGCCAGTGTCCACTTATTAGGTGTTAGGTGGACCGTCTGCTTGTTTGAACTCTCTGAACGGGAGCACCAACGGAAGCAATATATTCCAGTAGTATAAGTAGAAGTAACCAGTATCACCCAATAGTCAACTGCATTAGAAAATTACCTAATAGGTCTCTTATCTCTTATCTCTATGCTGATGCATAAAGCAGTAAAAAGATCTGAGACTGAAAGTGATCTTTGTGACCGTTGCAAGTACGATTCGCGCTTGGCCGCTTTTTTACAGTACATGTACCGTCATAAAGCGGCCGCGAGCCCGGATCAGCAGATTGAGGGTTGGTTTTCAGTTTGCTGATCGTTACGAAAACAATGGATAAGGATAATGAATAAAGATTTTTTAACTATAATACAATAAATTAATCTAGTTACATGTCTAAGAATTGATTGTGGTGTCAACAGCTTTAACCTATAGTGTACTCAAAGGTGTGTGGTAGCTAAAACCATAGTTCACAGGCTGGGTTCGATATAGCCTCAAAGTCCGGTCTGTTCAAAAGATGACCAACACCGGTATAGTTAAGATGGTGATGAACTTCAAGATACATAACTAACTGAGGTAACATTAAACTTTCTTTACAATTATGAAACAATTTATTTGTTAATGAAGTGTTAATGAATTTATTTATTAGTTATGCTATATTTTCTGCTCTTTTATCTGGCAGGTGTCTGGTTGAACCTTTATTTGCTTACTATCTCAGAACTGCATACAATTTCTTCAATGGAAACATCACGTAAAATAAAACGAACATTTAATTCTATTGCAATCAATTGAAGGTTGAATGAGATGGTACTGAAAACGTTGTAGTTGACACGAGTGGAGATAAAAGTAAACGGATTATTGCTCGGATTGCTCCGTATCGTCACGTGAATCGTGATCTGTCCGGGCAGTCCGGGCAGTCCGGGCAGTCCGGGCAGTCCGGGCTAGGTTTATGTCCGCCGGATTGCTTCTATCTACTGGTGTGTGACCGATTAGAGTGTCGCTCAGTTTTATGTCACATGTCTTATGTAGCTAGTGGCTACTGAGTCTGGATGTGGCTAGTCTCTTTGACACGCGAATAGAACGTGTGCTATACTCGTAGAAGTATGGCATAGCTGCATAGGTGTAATGGTGTTTTCGATTTATAATATGTTCTTTGTTATGAATTGGTATCAAAGACCATGTTATATTGAGATCTGCCTGATTATAAAATATTTATAAAATCACGAGCATCACTTAGTTACTATGTCTTATCACTTCCTGTATAATAGGCATGATGACAGATTTTGAAATACTGTTCTATATTGTTGGGAAATATATTATAATTACAACGTATATCATATTACCGCAAAAAAATAAGGTTTAGTATAAAATAAATACATTTTAATTTTTAAGTTTAAAATTCGCACCAAAACGCTTCAAAATGTCAGGGCGTGGAAGTGACGTCAGTCCTCAGGAAAACAAAAGACAATCTGTCATTATTAGTATGGTGATATTCATTTGTTTTAAGGCGTCTGACGTAATTCGCGCTAATTGAGACTGACTGGCGTTTTAGCTAAGATGGCGGCTTGCCGTATTTTGTAGTTTTATTTTATCAAAAATATTGTGAAAATCGCTAATAATAATACGATAAATGCGTGTTTTGTAATCCATTAATAGAGTTTCATTAAATGAATACATAGTTTTAGTGATTTTTACTTACTGTCATCATGCCTATTATTTTGTTTTTATTATTGTCCATAACGGAAGTAACTCTTGTTAATAGTGCATTTATGAAAGGTTATTACGTTGTATGTCAATAATTTCCAAAGTCATGCTTATTTGTTCTATTCAAAACGATCACCGAGTAATTACACAATGCCTATGATCAGGATGTTCAAATGATCCGTGGGCCCTCGTTCAGCAGGAATATTCCAAGTAGCTGTAAGAGCAAAAAAACCGACAAAACAGTTCTTAAGCTGATAGGATCGTTGTCATTATCCAATGTTTGTAGTGTACCTCTGTACCGCTCCACAATGACTGTTATCTAACGCACAAACATTAAATTGTTACGGAGAAGCGGCAAGCACAATATTTGTACCTATTATCGGTAAATAATGACACCTTTACCGTAATGGAGGTAAATATTGTACTACTGATGATAACTAGGGAATTTTATTATGATTCACTGCGAATGGTCTTTGGACTTTACATTTTAAACTCTTATAGTTAACGCTTCACACTCATAGCCCCACACTAGGATTCCCTGTGTCGTGGGTGCCATGGACAACACACAACATAGACAAGGACATTCACAGCCAGACCGAGAACAGAAATTCAAACTCATCATTCAAATTTCCGCCTCGCTGGGAATCGAACCCAGGACCCTCGGTGCGGCGATCCGGCATGGTAACCATCGCACCACACGGGTCGTCAAAGTTAGTCGTTATAAGTCTAATATTTTTTCTTCCACGGAGTGAGAGGATAGCTTAGAATCAACTGAATCAAGGATAAATAATTATTCTCAAAGTCTATCAAGGCCTGTTTGCGTTGTCTTTATTGAAAGAAAAAGTCACACACACATGCTTAATACTAGTCAGGTCATGAAATTTCAGGTGTGTGTATTTAATTTTCATTTTCTTTCTTTCTTTCTTTTTCTTCTCTCTTTCTTGGCCGGCAACGCATCAGTGATGCCTTTGGTGATGGTGAGGTTTTCTGATGTCCATGGGCGACGATAGCCACTTACTATCAGGTGGATCGTTATTTTTGTCGGCTATTTCCATAAAAAATATACACCTATTATAAGATTTTGTAAAATAGTAATTTTTGAAATGGGTGACCAGACCACATACATGTATGACATCCGGAAGTCCTTTCTTTCTCTGCATTATTTTCATCAATGAAGTATTTAATAAAATAATTAAAACTCTATTCTCTTTGGTTACATAAAACGCTGATATAGCCGTACTTTCAAAAAAAGCAAAACGTTGACAGTTGTCCCACCACCATCCCACATAATTATAATTGGCGATTCATTAAAATTACAATTACAATTCCCATTTCAATCGTTACTAGGCCGCGTTCAGACTGCGCGGCATTATCTCAAACAATGACGAATGGTATTACACCACGTGTAATAGCGCAGATCAAATTTCAATCTAAACTTTGGGCATTAACGCGCGTACGGCTTTAAAAATGTGCCTTCGGGAGCAATCGGGGATATTCTAAGGACACTTAAAGTTAGAAAGTAAACCGCGGATTACGAATTAGAGCGTATTCATACTTGACGCGTTTGACCCGCTGAACCCTTAATTTTACACCAAAAATACATTTGGGATAAAAGTACCTACCTCTATAGTTTTATTACGAGAGACTGAGTTAATGTATTCCTATTCGTAGTTATAATCGTGTCGAATTTTGTTTTGCTCACGAAACGTATTGGTAGTGGATGACAATGAATATAAAGACACTGATGTAGAATAATATTGGTGACAGAACCACTCAAACTTTTTGTCAACTTAAAATCAACTAAGAACTCAAAATAATTCAAAATTTTTGTCCGTAACAATTAAACTAGAGTTGTTCATAAACAATGCACCACTAGAAAATTCTACATTTTCCTTCTTAGAATAGATCTTCACTGGACTTCCTAAAAATAAAATACTATATTCTATAATCTATAACGCCGCTTCATGACGCCGCGGTTTATTATAAAACGCTGCAAGTGTGTCGTCAGTGTTATCGCGTAATCATTATTACGCGCGTTGATTGTGGGACCGTAATTACGCAGAGCGCCGCGCCGCGGAATTATATTTTTACGCGTTTTACGACCAACCGGATTACACGTTTACGAGTATTGCCATTCGGTTTACAACGCTCAGTTGTCATCGAATGAAATAGACCAAATTTGATTGTCGTAATGAAGAACCCACTATGAAACTGTGTGATTAAGTGTTCAATTTTACTCGAGTGGGAAGTGAAGGAAGTTTAGTCCATTATCATGATTCAATAATGCATAATTTTATTCTGGCATGAGTCAATATCGTTCCTTAATTTGGTCAACAATCGTAAAGTTAATTTTGTAAAGCGCCAACGTACCTATTAATTGTTAACATAACACAATAAAAATAACATCAACTAAAGATAGTCTATCATTTACTCGTACGTCGTAAACGAGCGTTCCTACTCTGTGGAAGTATTAAACTGATATCGAAATAGGTTCATTACTCGTCATTATCAGTTACCGGGGAAGTCGAAGGTGGAGGCCGAGTGGCCGATCGTGGCCGAGCGTCGGACGTGCCGCCCGCCAGCGCTAGAAGATTCTCGTGTTTGCTCACAACTAATCAGTTATTGTTGCCAATAACCGCGCGATGACTGCTAATTGCTTATCCACGTACTGGGAGCTAATAAATGGAAGCCGTTAGATTTATAGCAATCTGTATTGCTGGCTGTGTTTGTGATAGCCGCTTGTTCAGTGTGAGTGAGAATCATGAGTCTTGGTTTCGACGAGATTTGAAAATATGGTTAAGTGTAGCATGATAAAGAAATGTTTCACTAAATCTTATCTTACTCAACTAGATGAAGAATAAATATTACTTGGGAAACAGGGATTGAACCGGCTAGAGCAACGAAGGTAGAGCCAGTCTTGTAGACTTCTGTTTCTCCAGTAATAAAAAGGGCAGAGATGGAATATTAGGATTTTTAGTCAGAGCTGACAAGTATTAAGACTTTTGCACTTTACCGTAAATATTTGCAATATAAAGTTATACCCGCGAAAAGATGATGGATATCTTCATCAGGTAAAGACAAGTGCATCAACATCTGCTCACATATTTTGTTAGATTTAACTATCTAATTCGTTAGCTATCAATTAAGAGCGATCTATTGATTTTTCAGTCATTTATCCGCTGCAATAATTCCCTTAGATACGCTGACGGGTGACATCTACTCGACGGCGCGGCGGCGTGCGGTGGTCGAGCTCGAACGCACGGCTCGCTGGTGGGAGTGGTGGGAGTGGTGGGTCGCGACCGCACCTTGTCAGCTCGCAAATTGACGCGGATTGTTGTCGGCGGATCTTTGTCACGGCGCCGCCGCCGCCACCCGCGCAATCAACCAGCGCTGCACTCTGCACTCGCCCCACCACTTGCCTATCGACACTGGAACTGCTCAACGTAATTTGTCACTAGCTGAAGTGAGTCTACCATGGTGCAATGTACTCACAATGCCTCTGACCGGAAGAAATGAAAGCATATTGCCAGAAAAGCAGTCCTTGAGAAAGTTAGCGACCCACCAAATATATCTCCGTGTGCCTCGTCAGCGCTCTGATAAGAGTGGTCGACTAAGAAGAAAAAGAAGGAGAAGAATTGAATATCTAAATGCGACTGATTAGGCATATAATTTGTGTTGGTATCACAACAAGATAAGAAAGCAAGCCAGTAAAGTGGTCGTGCATTTCAAACCATGGACTTTTGAGCTTTTTTAAGGCATCCGTTAAACTGCTGTAGAAGTTATGACGTTACAGTAAGCCACAGTAAATGTTATTGAAGCCAAAACAACCTTTTAATTTTCATAAATTTTTATAGTTGCTTTTTTCTAACCACCTTGTAACTAGGTATGTACATACAAGACTGTGTTACTACAATCACTTAAATGGATGATTTTTCATGTCCCTACTTTAACACGTCCAGTCATCATAAGTCTGGGGCTGGAGTGTTTAGTGGCGCGTCCGCCGCACATCCTGCCGTGCACTGATGGCCGCTCGATTTCCCACTTTAATCTCTAATTACTGTACTATTATTTCATCATCGCACTTAGCTGATGCTTACTGATTCTGACGTCTAACTGCGTCGTGATTCGTGTTAGCGGAGGATAATACCACGGTCATGATGTTAATAACATAAATTAATTTTAACAGATTTCCCATTGTCTATTGTGTAGGCTGTGTTACTGCATTACCCAGTAGTAAAACTTAAAGAATTAATTTACTTAATTAAGATTCCCTTCGTCTAATAAAAAAATAATAAATAAATACTAAGATGACAGTCGTTTCACAAGTTAATAATATTGCTTGTAAACTTTACATTTAGTATCCGCCCTGCACTAATATTTTTAAATAGCATGCGTCCATAATCCAACCGTCGCCATTCAAACAGGCGACGTAATCTCCAAACTTTGAACGCACCAACGGACAAAAATGGCGTCGGCCGCTCGCGCACAATCGCCCACATGTCCCGAACGCACCTCGCATTACCATAATTGAATATTCTATTGTACGTGTCTAATGCAGTTACCTGCCACCCGTCAAGCGCTTACACCGCTCGCATTTAAACGTAATAAAATGTTCCTCGATTTATCCAGCGCTTATAACATTTCATTCACCCATTGGAGTATAAGGTTACCTGTATCAGGGGGGTGGTTAATGCGCCATCTGTCGGCAAAAGGGACAATGCAGAGATTTATTGTCGCGAATGCGTTCACGGGGCTTTCGGGATTCAGTTTTTTGTATGCTATCAAGTTTCCATTAGCTAATTTCATATCGATTTTGCTCCGGTGAAAGTTTCGCCGTGCGCTCGTGCGATTCGGAATTGATGGATCGTTTTTATTCATTTCCAACTGTAAACGAGTGAGCGAAGTTTGGAATTCAATTTTTATGAACCAAATTGGATTGCGGTTCCCGTAATTTTATCTTGGGACTGTAAAAACAAAAGTACTCATCCACCTCGCCTTTTACGGCTTCCTCGGGGATGGTTGATAAAATAAACTTCCTTACATTTCGTAAGACTTCGGTGTCCGTAATTGTATAGAGCCGAGTTGAGCACGTCTGTGAAGCATTTATATTAATTGAAAATGCTAAGCGGGATAACTCCTGTCATCAATATTAGGGTTGGATCCGTCTGAAGGGCGCAGGGCTACCTCCGACGTCCCTTCGAAACATCTGCATTATCTTACCTACCGGCCCCCCAAATCAGTTACTGCACGGGCATTCACAACAAAGTGCATTTGCCATTTCGTCCGTCAAACCTTACAATTTTGTTTTGAACGTTCATCAAGCAACTTAGGGTTCAATTCCACGTTCATACGACTTAATTTCGTGGTAGCAGATCCGACTTTCAGGATTTCTGTGTGACTAAACGATGATAACTTATATTTTGAAGGATCACTCTAGAAGCAGTGTTATACAGTGGGCATAAGGTCAAAATTCGACCAAGTTCCGCATCAGGGCCAGGAATACGCACCGTTTAAGCTAAGAGGGTAGTTCACATGTTGGCGGTGCAATTTATCAAATTTTATACGTTCGTAGGGCAGCGACATGTGCATGGATGGCGCGGACAATTGCTGAAGAGGGAGAGGAGGGAGGGAAGAATTAAATATGGAACGCGAGGTAGCTAATGGATTAGCAGATGAGACGAGGCTTCACCTTATGGCGCTAAATCAGATTCTGCAGATGCGCTTCTCTAATGTTGAGCTGATTGGATCTGGGAACGCATATGCGTGCGGTAAATAGATTTGAAGATGCGTGGAGAGAATTGGATGTGAACAAATAAATTGAACTTGATAATTTTACCTACCCACAATTTTATTTTAAATCATAAGTATTCACGCGGATAATGTTTTCTGTTTCTTTACATTCAAAGAGTAGAGTACTATAGTAATAGTTGTATTTAAACTGTTCGGTATTTTTTTTACAAATATGACCACATTCGGAATAAAATTTCAGGATGATTTGCTTTAAAAACTTATTATTATCTTTTAAGAGTCAACTTCAAGGGAGTCATTACCTTCTTTATATGAGCAAAAAAATTTAATAAAAATAAAGTCAATAAACTGTTTAGTTTGTAGCGTTGAGATCTCCCTTTGCAAAAAGTTAAAATAGTCGGTAAAAGAAGTGTTGAAAGGATCTTACAAGGGTTGTAAATATAATACATATTCCATATAAAGTGGTTTGTGTGAAAAGGTCACTCACAGTGTAGAGCAGTTAGAAATGTCGTTCGTTTAGTAGCAATAATTGTCGCATTAGATGATCGATCAGCCACCGCGCACGTGCGGTGAAATTGCACTCCGCTGTACGGTCAACACAAACACTCATACGAGTAGCTGCTGAAACATTACGTTGGGCAGGAGTGCTTGGAAGCTATGGCAATATAAGTAAGCCATGGTATTTCAGCCTTGGATGCTGATCCTATAAGTCACCTTACTGTAACTATACAGTAATTTGCATTGTGTGACATAGTGAATTTTTTAAACGGGCGTGGATAACTAAATACTAAACTAAATATAATATCATTTATTTACACTTACGCTCTTAAGCCATTGCAAACCGAATAGATATAGAATATGATTGGGAATAGCCTGTAGGTACGAGAAAAAAATTGAGGATTTTTAGATCTTCCCTAAACAGTGGATTCACTGGCCAATTTCAAAAGCAAAACGTACGTTATACTGTTTCTTTCCCGTTCGTCTATACCCATTTGCTTTCCAGAACTCCGTTTACTCAAAGTTCTGCCCACATTTTAATTCTTAATACTCGTATGTGGCAGCACAAAGCGCGGGAACATTTTATTTGCGCTCGGTACAAGCTCACCTATTCACGTGGGTGATGGATTGCGGCGTCGATTAGGGACGGCGCTGACCTGTTCTTTCATATCGCACTAATGGCCGCCACCGACACCTCCGCACATCCCTGCTGGATGCGCCACGTGCTGCCTTCGTGTTATGATAGCCTGGTACTCGTATTACTTGTATCATGTCTCTTTGTAGATATTAGAAAGTTTGACCGCATGTTATTGGCTACACCATACCTATATAACGTTGGTGGACGGCAACCACAAAGTTCGTGGATAAGTGATAAGTGACATAAAAACGTGTGACTTATGAATAAAATTATAGGTTTATATTTATTTTTTTAACTGACTTCAAAAAAAGGAGGAGGTTCTCAATTCAACTGTATTTTTTTTATGTTTGTTACCTCAGAACTTTGGACTGGGCGAACCGATTTTGATGATTCTTTTTTTAATCGAAAGCAGGTGCTTGTCATGTGGTCCCACATAAATTTGAACGAGATCTGACAAGTAGTTTTTGAGACTTTGAAATCGGTTATTTTTTGTTAGTAAAATTTAGATTATGTTATTATTTATTGCGTCCTAAGACGAATTCTAAAAGCAAACAACACAAAAAATGTTTGCACGGATGTCCTTTACAGACTTTGAAACTTTGAAAATTGTTTCATTTGAAAGGCAATAATCCGAAGATGGTTTGAGACCACTTCACTACTTTTGCGTAGTAGCACACGCCAGATATCCACTAGTTTTCTTTATTAGTACGGTACCTCACCGGGACGCCAAGGCGACGTCGCCGGCCACGTATCCAGACAGTTTATATTGAAATGTATGGCGGCTACCTCACTTGGCGACGGTGTGGCAACGTAGCCAATAGCCAAAATTCAATATAAACTGTTTGGATACGTGGCCGGCGACGTCGCCTTGGCGTCCCGGTGAGGTACCGCACTTACTGTCAGCCATGGCTAACCCTTTCACTTACAATATTGGCACATCTAGCAACCTCTGCCTTACTGGCATGGCATCACCTGCGGACACAGCCGACACAGCCGACACAGCCGACACACCGCCGTCAGACGTACAAGGGTCATTACTTAGCCTATTACAACCCGTCAGTGTTCAGTAATTAATACGCTGATCGGGCCTTTTTGCCCGCAGCGGGTTACGGGTTGGTCCGAGGTGCGAGCAACCAATTCCACACAGACAGATGGATTTATGGTATTCACTCGTTCGGTAATTTTGCACCAATTGGAGTTTAATTTTAGGACCTTTGACGTGTTGAAATTTGTTGAGCGAGGTAAATAAATGTTCCTTTACTGAAACGTGTTATCGAAAATTTATTACCTTGGATAATATTAAATGTGTGTGTAACATTGGCTTTTCGATAGTATGTTCATTTTATTTTACGTTTTTTGTTGCAGATTTCGTCGGTCTCAGGTAAGTTTTTAACTAAACACGAAATCGATACTAACTTTTCCCTTTATGACATCAGTTAGTGCCTGATCTTCATGCTGCATTATTTTCGTAGATATATATCTGTTATCGCCAATAACGTTCATAGTTAAAGTTTTAATTTAAATACATCCACGTACAATGAAAGAAAAGGAGACCGACCCGTTTGACCATTCACGAATCCATACAACTTTCACGAAACAGAGAAGCCTGGAAGATTCTAATTAGAAAAACATCTTATGATGATCGCGGCCCTCAGCCACGAGGAAACGACGAAGAAGAAGACATGCATGGCACGTCAACCAACTTTATCTAGACCACTAAATAATTCGACAGGTTTTACTATGATACGGGTACTCACGATATCTATTTCCTACACAGATATTTCGACCGGCTGAACTTCAGCCGTGACCACGATCCATGCAACTGTATCCATACTCAATACATATAGTTCAATCTACGATGAGTTTAAGTTTAAAATGAATTCGGCAGGTTGATCTGCGGTTACACGGCTACATTGTACGGTGTGTTTGTGTATGGTGATGTCGCCGTCGTGGTATCGCAGTAAATCAGCGAGTGACAGCGCGCAGTAATGTCCGTGTCGGTAGCTGGTACCTGGGGCCCCGTTGAGCGGGATCAAACAGTAATTAATCTCGAACTACCCCGCCTAGTCACCCTCCAGCTCTGAAAAGTTTATGTGCAGTAACTTACTTGAATACTTCTTGGATTGGATTCTTCTTCGTTACTTGGAATTGGAGGTCCGCAATTTTTTCCTTCTCAATGTATTTATACTACTTCAGAAGCATAGGGATGATTAATGGAGGGCAGTATCAGAATTCATCATAAATGTATACATGGAAGAAGGTAGGTATATATGGAAGAAGGGGTATTCTACGGTGTTGGTTATTCAATAATTTTCCTTTTACTTTGCTCCATGATATATTTCCAGTTTTCCTAACGTTCACATCAATAACAATCTGTACTAGTCCGTGATCACTCCTCGAATCCCATAGAATGTCCCACACGTATTGTTATAAATGGATTGACACATTCCTTATTCTAAATATTTAGTTTTCTTCATGACTTCTAGTATGACAGCATCTCGTTGTAGAAACAAAGAGGTCACTCGCCGTCATATACATTATTTATTACCTATACTATGCCTATTCTTGTGTGGTGGTTGGTTTAAAAGTTGGGGTTTATTGCCTACTACAGATTTTATTTTATGATACACCTACTCTTATAGCATGATAAATTTTATTAAGTATGCAAAAATCATCGTACCTTATTCTTCTATATTTATATTTTGTGAGTCTAAGTACTGAACTTAATTTAATTTATTTTTTAATTTTTCTACGCTAAGATGTTATTTAAACAAAATAATGTACTGACGATTAGAAGCGGTTGTTTAATCACCGAGCTACGTGGTAGTGTAGAGGTACTAGAGGTTCTGTACAGTGTTGATCTGTGGCTCGTCTCCCCTCGGCGCGGCGGCGTCAGCGCGGCGCCTGCCTTCAGGTGACCACTGCGTGATGGACACTGGCGGCAAATGAGCCAGCGCCCGGCGACCAGCGGCCTTGCCGGCCACAATCAGGACGAGGCTTTGTTTGAACGAGCGATACATTTTGTTTTCCTGTATACATCATCATACGTATGGGTCTTCGTTTCCACATCTCAAATGTTTATCGAACGTTAATGATTTGATGATTCATTTCAATCAGGAAATTTAGAAGAGGGATATGAGCAATAGGGATGTTGATTAATTTTAGGATTCAATTTGATTTAATAGATAGAACCTTAAGATTCACGAAAAAAATATTATAAAAATAATTATCTTCAATTTAAAAACAAAAATTGATAAATAAAAATCATTTTCAAAGGAGAATGCCCATAGCCAGTACTCTCAAAAAAAAAATTGTGTCACAATGACTTTTGTACTAAAAATTAAGTTAAAATATTTTAAATATTTTACCGTATTTCCTAAAAAATTCTTTTTGGGCTTAATTTTCTTAAATTAATAAGTAACTTTACTTCCGTTTTACAACACAAAAGCATTCGGCCATTTATATTGGAATTGGAGCCAATCAGGGATATTTTAAAATCCTTTGGGCCAATAGGTTGCGTTGATTCGATTATGACTATGATACAACAAACTAGATGGTGTTAGTGGACTGTCAAATGAATTTGATAATAATTATTACATTAAAAGTTAGATGGCGTTTGGGGACTGTCAAATGAATTTTAAACTTAAACGTATACACGACTTAATGCGCCTGCATAGAGTCCATATTACTGTGTCTACTATAACCTAAATACAAAATAATTTTGTTGAAAATCTCATAACTCCTACGATTAAAATTGACTAAATTTGGTTTGTGTAATGTATTAAGATAACTTATTCAAATAAAGGTATTTTTATCAGGACACAAAAATATTAATGTTAGTACATTTCTCCATACAAAATGGGCATTCTCCTTTCCCGCCAAAAACGTCACGTGACGTCACAAGCCGATATTCAATACTATCTGTCGACTGAAGTTAGTTGCACTTCCATATAAAATAGGAAGAATGACTGTGACATACATAATAATAAAAGAGTATCTGCACTACCCGCACTCGAGTCAGTCGCCATCCGGCCGTCAAGTGCGCGGGTCGTGTAGTATCACTGAAAGCCATTTTGTGTTTTATTTCTAATACCTTATCAGGTAAACCTACGACAGCACATTTGGCGACGAGGATGAAAAAAAAAAATAAAACAAAAGGAAAAAGTGTGAGTAATTTGTGGTTCTTTTAAGTTCACAAAATGTTAACCTTGAGTTATCATACGAAAATGTCGGTGCTATTTGAAATAATGGAGACTTGTACTATGTTTAGTTTTGGAAAGTTTTATATGAATCGTATATTTTTACTGAAAAAGAAAAGACAAGAAAACATTTGACAAAGTTCTAATAAGTACCTACCTACAAATGCATTTTTGTTCAATCTTTGATGATTCTTGATTAAAAATGTTGATTTTTGAATTAACGAAGGTATTTTGTTAACAAATGCATCTAGTAGATTAAATTAAATTCCTTATATTGTAGCCTGATATTCGTATTGATAACACATAGGTTACAAAACACACATATTAATAGTACAAAATAAAAACAATGCGTGTCGGCGCAATAATAGGTAATTTATACCTAAGATATTGATTCATTGTTGTATGGTCGGTATCGACACGGTTAGTTTACTTGTAATGTACAAGCATTGGGATCATAAAATGCGATTAAAAGGATCTTGTTCGTGTGATAGGTTAAAAAACTAAATAAGTAATATTTAGTTTACAATGATAATTATTAATTATAGTAAGTTGAAAAATGTTTGATATTTCAACCTGCCAAAATGATAATAATAATTTAAAATGTCAATATAAATCCAAATTCAGTCTTCACATTAATATATCAAATATCGTAATAAGATAACCGTAAACAATATCATAGCGATATTGCTATACAGTATCTTCATAGTTTGTCTCAAAAATAGAGACACTTACTAACTTACTATGTTATTTAAAATAAGGCTTCTACTTGACATAACACTACGCTCAGGAGCGTTGGTGTTTCAACACTCCACGTACGCATTGGTGGTAGACGCTCGAGCAAGAGACGAGATCGTAGCGCTTGATGATACTCGCACAAGCTCAAGGAAGTTTCTTTACGTGTATTACAAGCAAGGTAAAAGTATAAAAATGAGTTCAAAGTCATACTCTGCCTATAGAATGTGAATATTGCTTTGTCGATAGACTAAATTACTTACAATTAGTCAATGATATGGTTATAAATTAACTTTGGTTATTTATTGACGCAATAATTTTAAATTAAATACGCCACAGTCAATCAAACGTTAGTCTGGATGAATTTATTTACTTCTTTGATATACCCTGTTTGACAGGTCTGTTTGAATTTCCTGACCAGAACTTGATAGCTAAACTACATTAAAGGCCAGGTCAACACCAAGTTTGGAGAAATGCTCTCGTTGTGTTTTGTTGCAGGTCACTTCCAGTGTGAAATATACCCTTTGGTCCAGCCGTGCTGCGACGATGTACTGGGTCAGGTGCTAAAAAGCATACAAAATAATCAAATATTTTGTACCTAATAAAAAGTGTTGTTATGGAGTTTCTTCAACTGGTTCTTCTCCACAACGATAACACATAGCGAACCAGTTACGTTAGGAAAAATAAAAAATAATAATAAAAAAAAAGGAAAAACAAGGGAAAGCAGAGAGGACCGTATATTAAGAATAAAATAGACTAAATAGGAATAAATCATATAAGAAAATGTTATAAATCCTTATAGTAATAACTTATTCTTTTGTATTTTGTAAAAATAGTGATTCAACTGGACAAAAAAGGTAATCTTTGGAAATATAAAATGTTACAAATGTTAGAAATAAGTTGTGTACTTTGTTCGAACAAATTATATTCTAATCAAAGCTAAACTTATCAATTGTTTATCAGTGGACAAATTACAAAATTAAAATTTTGGTGAAAGGGAGAGATGTGACATACATAATAATAAAAGAGTATCTGCACTACCCGCACTCGAGTCAGTCGCCATCCGGCCGTCAAGTGCGCGGGTCGTGTAGTATCACTGAAAGCCATTTTGTGTTTTATTTCTAATACCTTATCAGGTAAACCTACGACAGCACAATGACGTCATAAACTCTAAATGGCGTTTGAGGTCACGTGACAGTGAGTACTATTTTTAACATTTTAAAATAATTATATTTAATTTGTTGTGATTGATTTCGACAAAAGAATAATATTTTAGGTTTATAAATGTAGTCCTTGATACTTTAAACATACATTTATTTTAATTTACTGATAGTGTCAACATCCCTATTGAATAGGAGTATTCGAAGATAAGCCTCTGTTTTAACTCTGACTTGAAAACCGTGAAGTGATCTGCTCATTCGTATGCAATAGTGCTGTTTATCTTTAACCAAGTAGTTACTGAAATCTAAAGTTAGAATACAAAATCTAGTTGTCAAAGATACTCTCTCTAATATCACACTCCAGTTTTAGAAGAAGAGATCTACTTTGTATTTTTAACCGACGAAAATAAAAGGAGGAGGTTCTCAATTCGACACGTATATATATTTTTTTAATGTATGATCACGCAGAAATCGACACAGGGTGGTCCGATTTCGATGATTCTCTTTTTATTGGATAGGGTATGTCCTGAAGTTGGTCCCATATTTTTTTGAAAATTTTATTCCTACCTTAAAGGTACGAAAATAGGGAATGATTGATTGTTCACCCGTTTTTTACCCGGAATTTTTACATGTTAACCCCAATAACTTTGTACTGGATGATCCGATTTCAATGATTCTTTTTTTATTGAATAGTGTTTACCTTGAGGTTACTCTTGTTTAAATTTCGAAACAAAATTTTACCCCTATAGGTACGAAAATATGGGATGATTGATATTTCATCTACTACATTTTTACCTGGTAACTGAATCTATAATTCATAAAATCAATAATTTATTATTAATTATAAGTATCATTGCAACTAAAAATTAAAAAATAATTAATAGTATCAGGCGTTACTTTGCGGAAATCCATTGTTATTAAGTTAGTATTAGTCTACTTTGCAACAATCCGCGTTTAACATGTATGATGGTATATACTTTAAAACATGCGTGGCACCTCCCTCCCTCCCACAACGGAAACATGCACTACAATAATTAAACGTATATACCAACATACATACCAGCACCAACACGTGTTTCGCCCCGAAACGGAGCATCATCAGGGTAAGTTGACTCTACGATGGTTAGTCGGAAAGTGAGCATCGTTCACTGAGCGTGGCGTATTTATACCCAACTCGCCCACTGATTATCTAATGATGTTGTAATAATTAGTAATTAGTAATTAATTACAAAATTGTTTGTTCTGATTGTAATGGCGTGTACGTGGGTCAAACTGGTAGAAATTTTGACACACGTTACCGGGAACATATGGCCGCGTACAGGAATGGTCACGCGGATAAGTCTAATTTCGCTAAACATCTAATAGAATCAGGTCACAGTTTAACTAGTAACCATACATATAATATATTACATAAATCTGATAAGGGTTTTAAATTAAGTATACTAGAGCAGTTAGAAATAATAAAACATAATAATAATCCAAGTTTTACACTGCTGAATGAACAAATAAATGTATCCAACTCGCCTTTACTGAGGATTTTCAACAGTACACATCACCAGATTACGTCAGACCCGGTTCCTGCCGGCGTGAATCACTAATTGATTGATTAATTAATTAATCGATTGATTAATTGATTGAATAATTAATTAATTACTAATTACTAATTATTACAACATCATTAGATAATCAGTGGGCGAGTTGGGTATAAATACGCCACGCTCAGTGAACGATGCTCACTTTCCGACTAACCATCGTAGAGTCAACTTACCCTGATGATGCTCCGTTTCGGGGCGAAACACGTGTTGGTGCTGGTATGTATGTTGGTATAACGTAAACGCTCCTATTACCGCCAGTTTAAGCTGACTATGGATGAACTTCAGAAAATTAGATATACGCCGTTATGCTAGGACAGGCGTTTTAATTTATTCTTTATCATAATTAAATATTCTATGACATTCAGTACTTAAATTTAGTATTAAATGACACAATATTTAATAAATAATAATTTAATCTGAAATAGCGGCTGCTTCTATTACCGCCCGATGGGATGATGTTGTTTCTATTACCGTTTTTCATGTTTCTATTACCGACCACTGAAAAAGGAACACATTCTCCATACTATTAAATAATAAAAAAACAAAATAAATATTTATTAAGTTGGTATAAAATATTTGAGATCAATAATTACTATTAAAAACTGAGCTTTCTTCTTAATAATGTAGTTAAAGTACATATTATTAAAAACACTATCTACTGAAATTTTATAAGATGGAGGTTAATATCTTGAAACAAGGTTTAGTTATTCCAATCCGTTGGAGTTACACATTTTGCCATCAAATCGCATCATCAGACCCTGAGATAGTCTATGATGTAGGTATTAGTTTTGCAAAAATAAAGTTATTGGCAAAAAATTTCTTAAAAACGGTTCCGATTCTCCTATTCAAGAGTTACACATTTTGTCTCCAAGGGACATCATCAGACCATAGAATGGTCAATGATGTACTGATTTTGCTGTGTAAATATTTACCAACAACAAAATATACCTTTTAACACGGTTCAATTATTCCAATCCGTTGAGGAGTTACATATTTCGTCTCCAATTCACATCATTACACCCTGAGATGTCAACGAACCGTTGAGGTGTTCCACTCTATATGTCCAGAACCCATCATAAGATCCTCACCATGATGTTAATGAGACCACCCTGAAGCAATCCCCTATTTAATACCGTTTAAACCATCCAAATTGGTCGAACATATAAAGAAAAAAAAACATATACGACGAATTGATAACCTCCTCCTTTTTTGAAGTCGGTTAAAAACTTATGTGTGGCCTATAGAACATTTATGAACACAGGAACTTATAGCAGGCTTATCAGCATTTTAACTACAGTACGCTACATACCTACAATAAGAGACTTTTATAAATAAGACCGTATGGGTCGGTAATAGAATTAAGTATGAAGATTCTATTACCGCCCAAAAAAGAAACAATAATAGGAAAAAATCCATAAGACAAAATATATGGCGTTAATTGATCCAATTATGTAATACACTCTTTAGAATCAAACAAGTTAAAAAAAAACATGTAAAATGATGTATTAAAAGAAATAAAAGCTAAAATACCAACTATTGTAAAACATCTAACACCGCCATGGGGCGTTAATAGAAGCGACTTATAAAAATTATGTTTCTATTACCGCTCCAATGTAAAATTCGATTTAAACGACAAGCCATGGCCAGAACGGTAGTATTAGATGTTAATCTAAAAAACCAATGTATTATTTGTTATAGTTACATATTTACATGCACGTATACACATTTTATTTGTGTAAATTTCTCTTAAGTAATAACGAGGTGTTCTTATGTAGCTGGGAGCACAACAATATGACACAAAAGTCCGTTGCGGCCGCGTCTCAATTATTGGCTATTTACTCTGTTTGCTGATTATTTACGCACACAAACTTTATTATTTTTGTTTCTCAATATACATACCTAAAATATTTTTAGGCTACAACTTTCATGGAATCTATAACATGCCTTAAAATAGTGATTAAAAAAACTGGCGGTAATAGGATACAAATTTTGGGAGGCGGTAATAGGCGCGTTTACGTTATACGTTTAATTATTGTAGTGCATGTTTCCGTTGTGGGAGGGAGGGAGGTGCCACGCATGTTTTAAAGTATATACCATCATTAGTGTCCGACCGAAGGTGCAATTCTGGCCGAAGCCGAAGCCGAAGCCGATTAATCGGTATTCACCAAAACCTTCGGCCGAAGCCGAAGCCGAAGCCGAAGGTGTCATTGACCTTGAGAAATACGATAGTTACTTTGATCTCAGAATATACTAGATACATATTGTGAGAGCTTTAGAGATTTAGCCCAATAACGAGCCGAGTGACCAACATATACAAGTAGGTAATAAAATATTGTCAAAAATAAAAGTTTCAAATATACAATGTTAATTAAATATTTATTTACTTAAAGTAATTTTAACAAAATTAATCAAATAATCAGTCACATTTTTTTAATTATCAGACGAACACAAAATATTTCTATAAAATAATTGAGCAAAGTTTAACGCTTTTTCAATATCTATTTTTTACATATAATTTTTTGGAATTTTTGAGAAAATTAAATACTTATAAGTAATTTCTTAGGATAATTATTAGTGATGGGCCGACTATGGGTTTTGCCGATCAGCCGACTAGCCGACTAGTCGGCAAAAAAATTGCCGACTATTCGGCCGACTAGTCGGCAATGCCGATCATCCTTACTTCCATCCTATTGTGCGAAATAACGGTAGAAATGTTTCAAAAGCTATCGATGACTCCTTTTTTAAAGTAGCACCCTGTTTTATACATACACTAGCTGTTGCCCGCAGCTTCGCATACGGAAATTGTTTTACCTTATTTGTACCTCTTGCAGAAGGAAATTTAAAAAACGGTGAATTTATATTGAAGTACTTATATTTAGTAATTTATATACTGAAACCCACGATAAAATCACAAAGGATTCCTCCAGGAACGGGTTTTGATTCTTTCTCTTCTTTTTCTTTCTTTGATTTGGTTTTGACGGGGTTCTATTGTTTTCAAAATTTTGAACAACTGTTAAATATGTGTTCCATAAATTTAAGCAAGGAACATTTGTTGCTTTGAAGCAAATCGGTTGATGTTTTAAAACTATTCCATACAAACTTTCATCACGTTTTAATTTTAATTTTCCGGGATAAAAAGTATCTTAAAATATGACCCGGAGTATTAGTAACAACTTTACCAATTTTCATCGAAATCCGTTCAAGGGTTTTCATGTGATGCCCGGACAGACAAACAGACAGACAGACAATAATTCTGAAAAATATATTTTTGTGCTCTACCAGTACCACGTTATTGAAGTGCCCCCTAATCAAAATTAAAAAAAATATATTCAATGTACAGAAAATTTGCCCTTTGAGTTTTATTATAGTACTAGCATTTGCCCGCAGCTTCGCCCGCAATAGAGATCGTTTTTTTACAAATCCTACTTAGTTAGACATAGTTGCCTATGATATGACTTAAGTAATTTACATGTATCGTTTGATAGCGTGATTCAGAATTTGCAAATGAATTTTACTAACGCCATCTATTAACAACATCCGGAACTAAATATCTACTAACTAACAAAATATCGATCTTCCCATGGGGATGTTTTACCACGATAAAAAGTAGCCTACGTTACTCTCCACTCTCCTCACTATCTCCACACACAAAAACCATACCATATAACAGCTTCGTTGCGACGTGAAAGACGGACAAACAAACAAACAAACACACTTTCACATTTATAATATTAGTATGGAGTATAGATAGATTGGAATTATCGATCAAAGAGGCGTTGAAGCAAAATCAAGGCGCATTGTCACTCACTTCAATATTTTTTTGTTATTATCTGATTAACTATGTTGATTTTATATTTTTGGAGTTTTCTTTAACTTTATTTTTAGTACCGAAAATAAATGCCGACTATTCGGCCTTTTTTGCCGACTATTCGGCGAATAGTCGGCGACTAGAAAACATGCCGAATAGTCGGTTTTCCCAACTAGTCGGTTGTAGTCGGCCCATCACTAATAATTATGTTAAACTTGTTTCGACTCGTTTAGTTTACTAACTGCGATTCGTTTGGGCCGGTGCGGTGGCGCGGCGAAACTCTGCTGCTCTGCACACTCTCCGTCTCGCTCTAGCATCGTTCAGTAAATTTCAATATTTGACAACTAGCAAACCTTCGGCTTCGGCCAAACCTTCGGCAAATTTTTGGCCGAAGCCGAAGATTTGGCCGAAGGTGCTTTTTTGGCCGAAGGTGGCCGAAGCCGAAGCCGAAGCCGAAGCTTCGGTCGGACACTAACCATCATACATGTTAAACGCGGATTGTTGCAAAGTAGACTAATACTAACTTAATAAAAAATAATTACTTTTTAACAAAAAGTAAAACCAAAGAAAAAAAAACTAAAAAGCAAAAAATAAAATAAACCATTAGTATTATAAATTAAGATCCGAAATTAACAGTAAATAAATAATTTTGAGGCGGTGCCAAACCAATGAAAAAACAAACGGCGAAAAGATGTGCGCCGCGCTGCTGCTGCCGTGTGCATCGCATGCCGCTGCCCTCATAATATTATGAATTTTATGTAATTAATTTTGGTTGTTTGTTTGGCACGGTCTCAAAATTATTTATTTACTGTTAATTTCGGATCTTAATTTAAATTACTAATGGTTTATTTTATTTTTTGCTTTTTAGTTTTTTTTTCGTTGGTTTTATTTTTTGTTAAAAAGTAATTATAGTACACCATAAAACATACAGAAAGTAAAAACAAACAAAATTACTAAACAACATAGCTACAGAATGATTTCTTCCAGGAAAGTCATTATTTTTGGGACCTTTGACTTCCATTCACTTTCATGCATGACTTCACAGAAATAAAAATGTGATCTAGAAGGGTAGAGGTATTGAAAAGTACCAATAACTATCTACGTTGTTGGGGTACTCTCGTCACGAATATTACAATAATAATACAGTCAGGGTGTTAACGGATCATTGACTTAGAAAGTAGGACTTGAACAATCAGATGGTTCCAATAAAGATTTAAATTAATAGCCCCGTCTTATCCGATTCTTGTGAAAATGGCGAAACGCATAAAATAACTTCTTTATGACTAACAGTTACACACAAGATTAACGTGTATGCGAATGTAGTCATAGCTCGTCGTCGCCCGCTCCGTCCGTAACCCGTCCGTGCCCCGTACAGCTCACGTCGCGATTGTCTCTCGGCAATTAATCTCGGTCGCGCTGGCCGTTATTACACTGTAATTTACACTCACATTCATTTACACAACTAGTGATAGGCTCCTGTTTATTGCACTGAATTACAATGGCTATATAAAAATATAAAAGGATGAATAAGTTGAGTTAGAACAGGAAAAGAGAAGAGTTTTGGGAACCTCCTTCTGAAATCTTAAGTAGGAATGATTAGCCGATATACAGATTTTATTTATTTTGCTTATGTAAGGTTTTCAAATCGTAGTGAATAAAATTAGAAGATCAGTTAAATTAGTGAATCAGATGACCATAAATTTGAGAGTTGAAATCTTCTATAATTCATTAGGTGGTGGTTCTTTTGATGAGACCTGTAACGGCATTTGCTTGACTCTATACAGTGAGACATGTGAATGAAAATTTAAAATTCTGAAAAGTCTTCCTCAGTACAAGTGAATAGAAGGCAAAAACATCTTGAGTATCACAATCCGCCCCCTGCAATCTGGCAGGTATCAACAAACTGCCTCTAATAATACCCCAAATTTGGCTCGCAATTAACGGCGGGAAGAGGAAAAATAATAAGAATCACCTCCCGGATGGAAAGCGATCTTCCCGTAATTGCAGGGATGCTTTTTCAACCCGCTGGAGTAATCAGCTTTCTCGCCTTCTGGTATGTAAAGACAATTTAAAGGTCTGTACTATAGAGAAATTGGGAAATATGTATAAGATTTACGTAGAGCTTGTAAATTCACAAATATTATCGAAATCTTTACTATACATTTTGAATTAGAACGAACCTTAAAGACACTTTGAACACACAAGTTTTAAAATCCGAAATTTGAATTAACTGAACTTTTTATTTTCTATCGACTCACTGCAATCAGGAACTGGGGGAAAAATTATAAAAAAAAATTGTCATCAGTCAGTCATTTACCCAGACAACTTAATAAATGTCAGGAATTTGCCAACCATATCTAATATCTATCTAATCTGCTGAATAAAATTTCCGTGCCTAGATATGGGTTAAGAAACATAATATGAACGTCGACAAAAAGCTTTACATCAAGTAAAAATATACAGGCAGTGAGAAAACCGGCAATCGACAAATTACGAGCAGCAATTCCTCGAGCTCCAATAAAACACTCCTTACGCCGCAGAGAGCTCAGCAGAAAGTACCAGTAGCGGCAGCAGTCCACTTTGCGAAGACATATTACCTCATATTTGTAGCTCGCCCGATATTAAGTTATCAATATGTGCGCTTCACAGTGCAGTAGCCAGTATTGCGGCCGCCGCGCGAGCGCAATCAAATCGCAGTAAAATCGCAGCCAACCAGCTGATAACTGCTTCGTGGCGGGGGCACACCGGGAGCTGCAGTTTACATTACCATTTGTAGCTGTGACACGGTGGTAGGTTTCTTTTGCGTCAAGATTAACGCAACTGATTGCACAGTTTATTAAAGCTTTACACAGGATGCGAGATGGTTCTATTTTGTATTTGCCTGCTCCTGTAAACACGTTACGAAATTTCAGATTAAAAATCAAATTTTTCACCTACCTGAACATATAGTTACTCGGGCATAGTTACTTATTGAGGAGTTTGGGAGGAGGAATTAAAGAAAATGATGTTACCAAACATTGATGTTTGCCACTAAGACATTGGTAGTGTGTTGTTGTTTATTAAAAGGCACATTTAGTACCCGTTGTACCACCACCGCAAGCACGTCGTGCAGTTCTCATATCGAGATCGGTTCGGTCCGTTCAGTGGATGGCAGATGATGTATCGCGCCCGGAGTCCGGACACGAGCCGCCCGCAGATGGCGCTAGGTGCAACGTCTTACTCGTACTAGCTGAATTATGGCTCCGTGAGTCGTGACACTGTCGTTTTATAGTGCTGGGGGCATTAAGGCAGCAAGGCTTCAAACTTTGTCAGGTACATTTAGCAGGTCGAGATAGGCGTTTATGTACCACAATTTTACAGTCTCCTAGCATAAAGGTGGTCAAATGCATGGTCTCATAAAGGACAAACGTGAACGTCTATATTTTGCTTGTTGTATTTGCTTGCATTGTATTTTACTTGTAAGTATTACAAATTAATGATATTGTGGAGCTCTTCATGACTTATATTTCTTTAATTAATATCTAGAAATATTCTCAACGAGTTAGAAAGCAATATAATTAATAATGGTAGGTAGGTCTATTTACTTAAACATATTAGCGAGACAGAAACGATAAACTCTCAATTAGGAAAGAGAGAAAATAATGAATAATGAGATATTTTAATCCTAATATCTAGTTCATACAGAAAAATAAAATAAAACATAATATCAGCGGTAAAAATATACATACAATCTTGTTAACCAGTACGTCATTCTAAATTCCCGCTGATCTAGTTAAGTGAGTGGGCGAACTGTGGAGTAAACAGTGCCATTCGTATGCAGGTCCGGTCGCGGCGCGGGCACGGCGCGGGGACGGAGCGGGTGCGGCGCGGGGACGACACGACTTCATCGTCTTACTCCACACGGATCCTCCTATCAAACATTTGCTAAGTGCTCTGCGAGGAGATCACTTCACAAACGAGATTGTGTGATATGCCGCGGAATATTTAAATGTTAATTGGTTAGTTTAAATATCGTACCATCAATCCTCAGATTAAAGACCTTTTGTTCTTTATTTTGAGCATCAATCACTTACAATGTGTGCTCATTGAAGTCTCTAAATTATCAAAAAAACGTACGTGGCTTCAACCAATGGCCAATTACAACCAATTTACTTTACGTAATTTCCACTATATTGGGTGGCAAACCTGTGGCAAACCAAGGTGTTGAAATTTAAAATTTAGTATTTTTCTTCTTGTATTCGGCCAGTTGTTGATTAGGCGCGAACACAAGGTATTATACCGTGCTCATCGCATCGCACTCATCCCATCAGCAAAGTAAAAAAACAGTCGCATAGCTAATAAGGGTAAGTTAATGAGATAATTATCGGGCTGTGAAGTGGACGGCCGGACACGGCGGCAGCGGCCCCGCATACATCACGCGCCCTGACTGATAACTGTCCTTAGCGGCCGGGAGGTGGGGAACAACTCATAAGGTAATGGTAACATTCATATATTATTTTAATCCTATATTGTAGCAGACATATTAGCCATTCATAAATTAAAATGATATATAGTAGACATATCATTTTCACTTTTCAACATTCTAAATTTCAGAGACGCTTGAAGTTAAATTCTGACAGTAGGTAATAGTCGTCCTCGTCTCTTAATATTTCTACCTTGTATCTACTACACACATGAGATCATGGTTAATCGAAGCAGGCATTACACGTCAAAATTTCATAAGTCGCTCTATGCTCCTTACTTGAGTCTTCTTCTATATTTTAGGCCGAGGAAATGCCGGAAAAAGGCCCTCTTTACCTTCCACTAAAACTAGTAAATAGTTGGATTAACTCCGGGTATAAATCAAGCGTCGCGATGTGTATCGGACCAACTTCCTTCTGATAACATCTCGTGATATCGAACCTGGATGTTTCCAACTCGCTTTGTTGATAGACTACCTTATTGACTTGGTTGGATCCCCTTAGGATTACAGATTACTGGGGGGCGGGTAAAGAATTGCTCAACCTTCTTAGATACTTTGAGTCAATATTTTCACAGAGGAATTCTCTTAATTGGTGCCACTCCGAATAGTTCACTGGGTTTCCTTTAGTAACTTATATTCAGGTCTGCCTGGATTCTTACGTTCCATTTATCTTCAAAACAGCCTTCTCTGCTTAGAATATCTTCTAAATCTTTGTAGTTTAGTATAAAGTATTAAAGTGCGACTAAGTTCTTGAATGGAGTGACTTTTCTTTAAAGCACCCATAAAGCACCACATCACAGGATCTAAATAAGTTCTGCCTATTTTGGATATCTCTGATGCTGCCACTTCTATTATTTCTGAAATATGAATGAATTTTATAATAAATTCACCTCAATTATTATCTATGGAATAAACAAATTTGATTTCCCGTGTCGGCTTACTCTGTCAGGTTGTTAAGCCAGCATTCCCTTTGAATGCCAATTAAAGCCCTATGCAAACTGATGAGACTTTAAAATGAGAACGAATTTCTTTTATTAATCTAATTAGTTAGAGAGACAATTTATACATACTTGCTCATATTTCAACTTTACAAAAACATTTCCTGTAAATACCATCGTGGTAGGTTTCTATTTGTACGCCAATTTAATATGTATTTGCTTTTTTGTTTTAATTAAATTAAAACGTTAAATACTGTTAGTATTTACTCAATTTATCTAACGTGTTATCAATTGTGTAATAATGCAAATTGTGTTTTTCATTTTACCTATCCACTAAAACGTTTGATTTTCGAATCATATACAAAAAGCAGATTACTAAAAGATTTAAAAGATAATAGATGTCGTTAGACAGATCACATATTTTTAGTTTACGCGTTAATTTGGACGGAGCTTTAGAAGACGATCACTTTCGTTGAAGGTGGTTCTTATTATTTTTCCCCTCGCTCGTTAATTGAGAAGAGTTTTATTACGGGCAATTTGTTGCGAGTCGCGCGGTACCTGCGAGATCGCAATGCAGGGTCGGCTTACGTCTGGGTATTCAGAAACCTTGTGTTGCAAAACATGTTCTTTTCGTCACTCATGTATCGTTGAAGCTAAAAAAATAATTGTAATTTAAAAATGAGATATACAGTTATACATACACAGAATAGGTATATTCATAAACACGTGTCTAGGTGCAACCGCATTCTTAAACTAAAATTCTACCCACCACGTATCACGGAGAATTTTATTTATTGTGATGTGCTCTTAATCAAATTCAAAACAGTGAAAACATGCTTTGTTTTAAATTTTGTGTATACCTTCGATAGTGGAGATAAAATATTTTTCAATCTATTTATTGTTTAACTCAAAATGAAAACAAATCACAATTAGGTCAGGTACTTTTGTGATAACTAGTGAAAACCATAAATACAGCAGCAAATGTTATTCCATTGACATTTTCTCTCAGCATTACGACGCATTAAGAAATATATACTATTACGTTGATGCATGTAATCAAAAAATCGCATAGGGAACCAAACCATCTATCTCGGATCAGCAATGATTTCCTCAGCAGTAGTGTAATTCCACTGCGCGCAGACCCGCAGCGCTTCCGCGTACAGAAATCATATTCATATCGCAATGAAGCAATTTGAAGGCAACTGAAAGGAATGCTTTCTTAACGAGCAGTGTCGGGCACTGGAGGTGAGTCAGCGGGTTCCCACGTGCGGCAATTGCTCGAATTGTCCGCCCGCTGTTGACCCGCCATCTTAATTGTCCGCTACCTCACAACACGGCGCGCCGTGGAGTCGATTTTATTCATATTTTAGCGGCTTACCATTCGTTTGTTAGACGAAAGAGTGGAATAGCTAGCCTGCGTCGGCGTTCCTGCCCACCTTACGTGGGAGTCTTTAAAAGAGTGCTTAGACTTTAACTAAGTCAATGTGCTCATCAATTATTATTAGACATCATCTTCTATTACCATCGACGGATTGTCGACACGGATTATTTCTCCACCAGCGTACTGCATGAACTATGTTGTTTCCTATGAAAGAAAAAATGTGTTGAGATGAGAATGCGAACTTCAATGTGGTGAGGTGTATGACGGATGTAAATCCTATACGTAGGTAATTTATGCAGCCGATACCTTTATTGACTGAAAATGATGGTGAGATTCAATCAGCAGTATTAGGGAAAGTATTTGGAACTCGTCATCATAATGTGAGAAATCTCGTCAACTTGACACTCTGTCGTACGTGGTACCCGCTATAACTTCGCTTGACCCTTTTAAGATGGATAAGTCGTTAGTCGTTAGTGTTTAAAACAGTTGGATTTATAATGTAACTAGCTGTTACCCGCGGCTTCGCACGCGGAAATTATGCTTATCATATTTGTACCCCATACAGAATATTTAAAAACAGGTTCATTTTAAATATTGAAGTACTTATATTTAGGAATTTACATACTGAAACCTACCATACAGTCACAGATCATTCCTCCGGGAGCGGGTTTCGAATAATAAATAACATTTGTTTTTTTTTCTTATTCATGAAAATTTTTGAAAAACTCGAAACCATGTATTTCATAAATTAAAGAAGGAAAGTTTGTTACAAATTTAAAGCAAATCGTTGATATTTTAAAAATATTCCATACAAAGTTTCATATTGTTTCCGGGGAAAACTTTTAATTTTTTCGTGACGAAAAGTTTTCTAAAATATCACCCAAAGTATAAGGAACAACTTAACTAATTTTCTTCGATCAGTTCAAGGGTTTTCATGTGATGCCCTGACAGACAAACAGATAGATAGGCAGACAATAATTTTAAACAGTAAAGAATATCTTTAAAACGGTTCTGTTGTTTTTGCATCCGTTCAAGAGTTACTTATACTCTCTCTCCCTCCCCTCTCCCTCTCTATCTCTTTCTCCCTCTCCCTCTCCCTCTCCTGATCCCTGTCCCTCTCCCTCTTCCTCTCCTACTATTTCTCCTTCTCCCGCTACCTGTCCTTCTCCCTTTCCCGCTCGAGGTCTTTCTCCCGTTTCATGTCCCTCTCCCTCTTCCTCTCCCGCTCCCTGTCCCTCTCCCTTTCCCGTTCGAGGTCCTTCTCCCGCTTCACGTTCCTCTCCCTCTCCTGTTCGAGGTCCTTCTCCCGCTTCACGTTCCTCTCCCTATCCCGCCCGCACCCGGTTCCTCTCCTGCTTTCTGTCCCGCTCTCACTCCCTCTCCCGCTCCCTTCTCATGCTTCCTCTCCCGATCCTATCCCTCTTCACTCCCACTCCCGGCCATAAAGTTCTCTACACAAAATTTTTGTTTCTCACTATAAGCTTCTATATTAATTTTCACATTACTGAGTTCAAAAACCGTGATTCAGGTTATTTTTTGTGTCTAACTATAAGCTTATATACAAATTTTCACCCTTCTTACTTCAAAGACGATTGGCCATACAAACACCCTTATTTAACCGTTAGGGGTTGATTTTCCAAAAAAACACAACATTTTTTAATTTGGAGCAATTATATGAATTTTCATGTTTTTAACTTCAAAAATGACGAAGTTGCGTACTGAGTTTCATGCTCTAAATTAACCCTTTAAGGGATGATTTTCCAAAAAAACCGTGTTGAAATTAACTTTTCTTCAGAACTATAAACTTACATAAAAATTTTCATATTTATAAGTCTAAAACTGATGAAGCTGATTTATACGTAAATGATTTCCAACCCCTATTTTTAGGGGATGAATTTCGAAAAAACAGTAATACAGTTATTTTTTGTGTCTAACTATAAGCTTATATACAAAATTTTACCCTTCTTACTTTAAAACTGACGAAGTTGTCATACTAACTTGCACAGTCTTATTAAACCCTTTAGGGGATGACTTTCCAAAAAAAACGTAATACTTCCAAATTTCGTTTCTAATCTGGAGCTAATATATAGAATTTCATGTTTTTAACTTTAAAAATGACGAAGTTGCATACTAAATTAAATCCACTAAATTAACCCTTTAAGGGATGATTTTCCGAAAAAAAATGTTATTGTTAACTTTTGTTTATTACTATAAACTTACATAAAAAAATCATATTTATAACTCTAAAACTGGAGAAGTTGATTTATATGTAGTTGACTACCAACCCTTATTTTTAGGGGATGAATTTCGAGAAAATAGTGATACAGTTATTTTTCGTGTCTAAATATAAGCTTAAATACAAATTTTCACCCTTTTTACTTCAAAACTGACGAAGTCGCCATACTAACTTACGCCGTCTTAATTAACCCTTTAGGGGATGATTTTCCAAAAAAGCGCATTACTTTTAAATTTTGTTCCTAATCTTGAACTAATATGTAAATTTTAATGTTTTTAACTTCAAAAATGACGAAGTTGCCTACTAAGTACGATCCATTAAATTAACCCTTTAAGGGATGATTTTCCAAAAAAATGTGTTAAGGTTAACTTTTGTTTATTACTATAAACTTACATAAAAAAATTCATATTTATACCTCTAAAACTGACGAAGTTGGTTTGTATGAAAATGACCTCCATCGCGTATTTTTACCCCTTAGGCGATGAATTTCCAAAAATCCGGTCTTAGCTGACGTCTCCTTAGCATAAGCTATGTCCCTGCCAAATTTCATCATGATCGGTTCGGTAGTTTCTCAGATTTTTTGTTTAATCAGTGTATCTCTTTTCAATTTTATATATATAGATTAATCGATTGTCCTCTCAACGGGTTCCATGTTTCGCGTTGATAAGTCGGCGGCAGATACGGTCCCATGTAATGTCTCATACAGCAGTCAACAGGAGCGCACTGACTCATTTTAATCAACTACACGTTTAATGACCGGTTGGTGGCGGTTCGCCGGTTTCACCAACATTGGCGCCAACGCTTTATTAGGTACTTTTAGGTATGAGTACCTATTCTGTTGTGGTGCGATCGACTTTAATTTATTATTTTGTTTAGCGTGAGGCCTCATCGGGAGAGTCCCTTGATCGTTTGCAAATAAATAGAGTGAAGTTTACCTCTAAAAATAACACTGGGGAAAAACAGACTGATTTATTTTCCAACGCATATGTTTATGAATAAGTGATTGCAGCGAATACATTAATCGTGACTAAGGTAATTAAGACCATTGTCACACAGCGTTCTATTAAGTATGTTTGTATGTACAGTCCGCTGGATTCAGAAGGCTCAGGACCGGTCAGAGTGGCGGAAGTTAGGGGAGGCCTATGTCCAGCAGTGGACCTACAAAGGCTGATGGATGGATGGATGGATGTATGTACAGTCCAATTAAGAGTAATGTAGTTTTTTTTAATTCCTATGTCCAAGCCTCACCTGCATCTGAACAACAGACGAGTTCTCCTGTTGGAGCTCGCTGCGCTCCTTCTAGCCAGAATAATAATCCTGACAGTGTTCGTGCATATTTATATGGTTCTTTACCTGCATCACCTGCATGGTGAGCTAATTATTTTAATTCTGCAACTAACCTCGACTTGTGACGTGGTTAATACACCCACAACTAACGTGTTTTATATTTTGACCTGATGTAATTGATAGCCTCGATAAGATTTACTCAGTCATTAAGTGGCTTTTACAAGAAATATCTGCGAAAATGTTAAAATTACATTTAGAACTTAAGCAGTGACTTAAGTTTTATTGTAAAAAACGCGTAATGACACGACGACAGTAAACGTGTTTGCATCATTGTCCCAATGAACAAAACGTACTGTAAATGTAAGTTGTCCCGTGAATCACCGCGTCCGCGCTGCGCCGTACCCGCGCCGTACCCGCGCCGCGCCGTACCCGCGCCGTACCCGCGCCGTGCCCTCGTCGTGTCGTACCGGTCGCGTCGTAATTGTCGACTCCGCATTGATTACAAGTGGATGTGGTCATTCGCTTACTTAACAAACACACGTGATGCCAGATGTATTTATTGGGACAGCACATTACAATATATCATTCGTTGGATGAATTGTTATTTTATGTTGTTTTACAAGACTAAGGAACATTGCAATTGGCTAAAAAAAATGATTGTCTGTAATGTCGGTTTACGGACGGTAGTTTAACGTGACAACGTCATGACAAAACATTAATGAAATGATTGCATACTTTTATAGATAAAATTGAGAGCTTTGGCCGATCGTAGCCAATCGTGCCTCTCTATCGCTTTTCCGCGCTCTCGCTCGCGCGGAACGGGACAGTGAGTCATGCTTTTTCGTGCGTGCACCCGGCGTTCATCGTTTTAATAGACGTTATCACGTCAAAAGATATTTTCAAATGTAGAGCAATTTCTCTATCATTATTGTACGAATTGCTGAAATGAGTATGTGAATCAGTTAACGCTACGGATTCAATTAATTAACATTAAAGTATCTACTGTATATTAGTCTGCTATTATAAAATTAAATGATTAGCACCAACTGGAGTCTTTGTTTCACAAACACATGTCATATTGAGTTTCACAGGTTGATGGAAACGTTGATAAAATTATAGTCCATTCAATCTTCATGAAATTTCAAAGTGTAATTTTCAATTCTCTACTGAAAACACACCCGATGTGATAAGAACATTACAAGGCATCATCAAGTAATAGTTGTTATCTCGTCGAGTGAAGTAGAGAGCGACGTGTGATGCGCAGGCAGGCAGTGCCAGTGCCAGCGCAGTACGTGGCAGTGTGGCGTGTGGCGTGGCAGCGTGGCACATTAGCGACGGTCGCGATCACACTCACTTAGCTCAGCCACTCGAATTAATTGAGAGTTCACAGTACGCGGGGACAACGACCGCACCTCATCACAATCACTATCGCAGCGCACTACGAGTACCAGGCTACCAGGCTGCCAGCTACGACACCTACTTCACTTTATGTGCTCCTCGTAACTACTAAAGTGAATGTGTTGACTATATGTATCTCGTAATTAACACTATCAATTTGTAGTACCTAATTCTCTCGCAAGGAGTTACTTTGTTACATGTAATCCTGTAATCCTGATGATATAAATCCTGATGATATATAACTAGGTTTATTAACTAATTGCGCAACTGTAGGTGCCGCCATGTATGTATGTAGTTGCAGTGGCATGATTGTTACATATTGTGGTATTTGTTATGTGAAAGATGTTGCTTTTTACAACGCTCTTAAGATAAAATCTGCGGATTGATTATTTTGGTACGAGTGACGAGTTTCTACTTTCTGTAATATTTTATATCAAACTGTGTTATAACTTATGAACATTGAAGTACCTATAATGCCGTAGAACAGTGACATAGACATCTCGAACAAAATTTTGCCGGGAGGTTCGATTTTCTATTGCCCCCATTCTCCTTTCAAAATCGAACGAATCCATTGAAAATTGAAGCCCATTGGCGCCAATTCATTGGGTCAAACATTGTGTTCACGTCACGGTGTCGGTCCTATTACGCTAGTAATAATAATATGTAATTCAATCCATCCATCCATCCATCAGCCTTTTGAGGTCCACTGCTGGACATAGGCCTCCCCTAATCTACGCCACTCAGACCGGTCCTGAGCCTTCTGAATCCAGCGGATACCCGCTGTCTTCTTCAGGTCATCGGTCCACCTGGTCGGGGGGCGTCCTGTGCTCCTTTTACCGAGGCGTGGTCTCCATTCGAGGACCTTTCTTCCCCAACGGTTATCGGTCCTTCGAACTATGTGGCCAGCCCATTGCCACTTCAGCCTGCTAATTCTCTGAGCTATGTCGGTCACCCTCGTTCGTCTACGGATTTCATCATTTCTGATTCGATCGCGTAGAGAAATACCGAGCATAGCTCGTTCCATAGCCCGCTGGGCGACTCTAAGCTTATGCATAAGGCCAATAGTGAAGCACCACGTCTCGGATCCGTATGTCATCACTGGCAACACACACTACTCGAACACCTTCGACTTCAGGCACTGAGGTAACTTTTTGGACGACAAGATATGACGTAGTTTCCCGAACGCAGCCCATCCGAGTTGGATTCTACGAGTGACTTCTTTCTCGAAGTTGGACTTACCCATTTGGATCACTTGTCCCAGGTAAATGTACTCGTCTACAACTTCGAGAGCAGCGCCGTCAACAACAACCGGTACGGGTGTGACATGGACATTCGACATGATTTTCGTCTTGTCCATGTTCATCTTAAGACCCACCCGTTGTGAGGCGCTGTTCAAGTCCCCGAGCATTGTACCAAGTTCCTCCAGGGATCCTGCCAGGATGACTATATCATCGGCATATCGTAGGTGTGTGATGTGTTCGCCATTTATGTTAATGCCACGTCGTTTCCACTCCATCAGCTGGAACACGTCTTCCAACGCTGCGGTGAACAGTTTTGGGGATATGACGTCCCCTTGCCTGACACCTCTCTGCAGTTGGATGGGGTTCGTTGCTGTGTTGTGTACTCTGACGGTCATGGTGGCTGATGTGTATAAACATTTCAACACCTCGATATACCGGTAGTCGATCCGGCACCGCTGAAGAGAATTTAGTACTGCCCAGGTCTCGATAGAATCAAAGGCTTTCTCATAGTCCACATAGGCAACACATAGCAGCAGATTATACTCCTCGGTCTTCTGTATAATCTGCCGCAGTGTGTGTATGTGGTCCATGGTACTGTAGCCTTTCCGGAATCCTGCTTGTTCGGGAGGCTGGAAGTCGTCAAGCCTGCGTGCAATGCGATTTGTGAGCACTCTCGAAAACAGCTTATAAACGTGGCTCAGAAGTGCAATGGGCCTGTAGTTCTTCAAAAGGGTCTTATCCCCTTTCTTAAAGAACAAAGTCACCACACTTCTGCTCCACGCTTCCGGGGTAGTCCCAGTATTAATGACGGAATCGAACAGATTTCGGAGCGCCACTAGGAGGGGTTTCCCCCCAGCTCTTAACAGCTCGGCTGTGATTCCGTCATCTCCCGGTGCCTTGTTGTTTTTAAGCTGTTTGAGAGCCTCTCTAATCTCATACAGGCTGACGTCCGGGATATCTTCTGTGTAGTGTCGGGTTAGTTTGGCTCGCTTATCGCTCTCCTCGAGGGGAGCTGGAGCTTGAGAGGAGGCATACAACCGTCCGTAGTATCTCTCCGTCTCTCTCAGAACTTCGGGTTTCGATGACACTATGGTGCCGAGCTCGGTCTTCAACCTCGTAAGCTGACTTTGCCCAATAGACAGATCCCTGGCGAACACTTTGGAGCCTCGGTTTTGCTCAATTGTGTTTTTTACACGATTTGCGTTGTTTTTTCGCAAATCGCGTCGCCTGCACTTAGAGATCTGTTCATTGAGCCGTCTGTACTCCGCCATAGAGGTTGGAGACTGCACACATAGTTCTCTTCGGTCCCTCATTAGACCGAGGGTTTGTTCTGAGAGAACCTGAGATCTACCACTGGGGTGGGTCTTGAAGTACTTCGACCCTACCTCGTGGACAGTTGTTACCATCCTGGTGTTAAACTCGTCCACTGACGTGCATGATTCTAGGCACGCAAAACGGTTTTGTAGTTGGAGCTGAAAGCCCTTGGAACCCTGGATTTGGACAGGTGTTGGGCGAAGCGTAGACTTCATTAGGCGTGACCGTTCCAGCTTGACGTCGATATTTAATGTGCCTCTTACAAGGCGGTGATCGCTTCCGGTTTTGAGCCTGCTGATCACAGAGACATCATTAAATATATGCCGTGTGTCCGCCAGAATGAAGTCTATCTCGCTTTTTGTTGAACCATCAAAAAAAAAAAAAAAAGCGAGATAATGTAATGTAATTGTAATTCAATAGTTAGTGTGTTTTGCAAAGTAAAATAAAAACTGCGTTAATTTTATAAAAAAAAATGTAAAAGATCACAGGATCACAAGAGACTGGCTTTTTCAAAGGAAGCCAGAATAATGATTTTTAAAGTGTAGGTATGTACTTACCTATAGGAAAAATAAAGGTGCCTGCATGGGATATCAATACATCATGATCATGTGAACTAAAGTAAGCGAGAGTTTCAGCGGCGGCGGTGTGTTGTGTTGGTCCAGATGGTGCGAGGTGTGTGTTGTGTGTGTGATGTGTGTGTGTGTGTGTGTGTGGTGCGACGACGCCCGCGCCGTGCGATGTGAATCACAGGCACACATGCGACCTCGATACACCGCGACTTGCATAGGTCACGCCGCGGACAGAGGTTGCTCTGCTATCAGTATTCAGGACAGTGCACCAAACAAAACAAATTATAATGGTAATTTTCATCCTCTCTTCAATGGGTAGAATGGGTAGGTTTTGACTGATGTTGTAAAGGTTCTAAATGCTACAAAAAAAATCTTCCACAATTTTTTTTATCTCAATTTTTTTTTAAAAGCATTTTTCTTGTATATCTGTACATTTTAAAAAGCTGTAAATTTTTGAACGTTTGTTATTAAAGTAACGCTACTCCATTACTGACCTCGCATTCAATAGGATCAGCATCATCCGCTTTGGTACTGTAACAAAATTATTGGTAACCAGAGCAGTTGTGTTGTCGATTTCGAAGCCTTCAAAAGTTTGCGTTTTATTAATGTTACGTACAATTTTGTGTAACACTTTAATATCTGTTCAAAGTCTTGGTAGCAGTGCAGTTATAGTATAAGTTCACGTTGGTCTCTGTAACCACGGTGCTCTGTGTCGCCTTGCGCCCCGTAGGGATGTCGGCGTGAGAACACCGCGCAAGTGCCGAGTCCACACTCGTGCTTTTATTGGCGGTACATACAAACATACTTTTTAATTAGCCTCGCGGGTACCGGCCGCAACTGCCGCAACTGCCGCAAGTAGGTCGGCACCGTTAGCAGCGACGCATGGCAAGAGGTATCAGCTTAATTGGAAGACGACAGCAACATGTGTATGACAGCACACGATTTATGACGATGAATGACCGTCTTACTGTTATTATTATTTTGTATGTACAATTGTACATAAGAGTCCTTTAAAATCGTCCTCCTATGCGAAATCTCATGGCACTGCGACTCAAGAAGTCGAATTGTTGAAGTCATCATTAGAAATTAGATGATATTCCTTTCTTAATGTCAAGTCAATTGTTAATTACGTATGTGTACAAAAATCAATGCCTAAAATTGTCCTTTTGCATTGTCAGAAAAATCTCAAACTAATTTCTATTTAGAGTTAGAAATATAACACGCGTTGAGGCCAAAAAATGTGAAATAAAAGAAGACAGGAAATAAAAAATGTTGCTGATAAAGCTAAAGAAAATGGCAAGATTACCGCGGTTTAGCATAACGCTACACGAGGAAAAAATAAACATTATGTAATAAGGCGCCTGTAAAAATGAGCAATAGTTAAATGGGTGCCACCTAGTGGTGTTTAACGACGGTGTGACATCACCGCGGCCGTCACCCGTCACCCGTCACTGGTTCACAAAGAGCGCTGTGACCTAATGGAGGCTGGTGACACGCGACATGCGAATCGCGCATAGCGTTGTTCTAATTCGTTAAGTCTTGTTCTACTCGTATATTACTATTAATTAAAAATACACCCTGGTTTTATATTGCTAATAAATCTTGGCATTTTTTGAGCTTTACCACAAAGGAAAATTAAATGAAACGAAGAGACAAAAGCTCAATGATTATTGATACCAATACTAATTTTAATAAGCTCTCACATATTCATCTTCACGAGTGGAATTAAATCAATAAAACATAAACATACAAGATTGTAGAATAGACATAATTGTTTGCCGCGTTCGGTTATCGAACAGGGGCCTTAGGGCCCTCGCCGACGACGACTTTTTGTAGCGATGCAGTAGCGATGCTGTCGCGCGTCCGCATCGATACAGTGGCGAAGCGGTCGCTAGCTGTGTGCCCTCGCCCACGGGCCCAGATTCAGTCGCGATACAATTGCGCTTCTGTCGCGATGCAAACCGATTCAGTAACGGCACCATGGTAACTGCGATTGCTACAGTTGCAAGATACCGATGTCGTCCGACACGGTCGCGCGTTGCATCGATACAGTCGCGATGTTGTAGCGCGTTAGCAGCGCGTTGGCATCGCTTCCGTAGCGCATTGCAAATGCGACTAACAAGCGTTAGTAGCAATGCTGTTGCGCGTTCATGAAACGCGCGACAGCATCGCTACAAAAAGTCGTCGTCGGCGAGGGCCCTTATTTATCGACAGATAGAGGCTCTACAACTGAGCTATAAGGCCATCTGGCTTAATAACCAATAAAGGTATGTTGCGAAAACATTGTATTGCATTTCCTTTTATATTTGTACTGTTTGTCGGTCGAGTTAATGCATTTACGTAGAAAGTTATAAAAATAATATAAAATGTTCAATTGACCGAGACTCACGAAGCAGGAACACGCCGGATATCTGCGTTATTCATAATGTAGTTAGTTCCTCAAGATGTCTACAATAACAAAAATATGTACTATTGTTACTCATTCCTTGAAATAGCATTAGTGGCTAAATTGACCTCGGCAGGTAGAAATAAATTGAAAAACATTTGATATAATTGTTACGTGTTACAATAAAATGGCTGTAAGTTTAATGGTTAGAAAAGTACGTCTTTAAAAAGGCCATCGACCAACTATGAAGCATTTCTATGAGATACCAAAAAATCGTTCCATGGTCAACGAAGGACAGTTTCACAGTTTCGCCTGTTCAATTTTATCGATGTAATGATGACCACTTAACATCAGGAGGGCTATTCGGTTTTGTAACTTGACAGCGGAATCCGCGATGAGTTTCAAAATTGAAGTTTGAGTCCGAGATCTTGATATGTGATTCTCTAATCATCTGGCACGCACTTGCGAGGTGAAGGGAGTCTCGAACTCTAACTTCAATTTAGAAACTCATCGTGTATTCCGCTGTCAAGTTACAAAACAAAAGCGAACTTGCATCATATTGACATTTCATTATCTAATCATCTAGTACGCACTTGCGAAGTGAAGTGATCCTAGAACTCGAATGTCAATTTGGAAACTCCGCTGTCAAGTTACAAAAGTGAATAGCCTTCCTGGTCTCGTACATTCGTCTGAAAGCTATAGTTTGTCGGCGATTTACATAATAAACTGATATTTTAACGCAGTTATATGGATCATGGTTCAATAGTTCATGGCGGCGAGGATAAACTCAGGACAGGTCATATGGTGACAATGACACGTCAGTTGTGTCTACATTAAGTCGCAATACAGTATGTCAATATTAATAAAAAATCTCGTGGTCTATTTGGTTAGACAGACAATTGAATTATTGTTTAAAATTAACTTTGAACGGTAAATATGTGGTTTAAGTATTACTCAGTAACTTGCACAAACACCCTAGTGATTAGTGTCATTAGGTGCCTATTATTCGGTATTAAATAAGCCAGCTCAAGGTATTTTTAACCGATTTCAAAAAAACGAGGAGGTTCTCAATTCGACTATTTTTTATGTTTGTTACCTCAGACCTCTCGACTGGGTGAACCGTTTTGATGATTCTTTTTATTAATTTTAATCGAAAGCAGGTGCTTGTCATGTAGTCCCACATAAAGAACGAGATCTGACAAGAAGTTTTTGAGTAATTTTGAAGTCGGTTATTTTTTAACCGACTTCAAAAAACTCAGTTCTAGTGACAGATTTGTAACTCATTTGGTAATGAATCTGCCTGCGAGCGAGATGTTTTGGCTTCGATTGCGGTTCGGGGCTGACATGATTTGACAGGTAAAACTTTGGTCTCGAGATAGATAATTGTGGCGTTTGATTAGACTTGGTCCATGACCAACTTGCGAAAAATTCATCGAAAACATTTCATCGAATTACATTTCATCGATTACATTGAACACATCGAACACATGCCATCAACACAGGGAATCCCAGTGCGGTTTATTGCTTATCGTTTATTTATCCTTAATTTAGTACAGGATACGGAGTGCATTCCGAATAGTGTCAAGCGTTAGATTTATTGCTCAATCAAGGTGCTTGTGGCTTCCTTCACCCACGTGTGTGTAGTCGTGTAGCACGCTGCACGTCAGTTCCGTTGATTGGCCTTAAATGGCTCGTAGGTGTCTGATTGTGCATTCGAAGGAGTTGGTTTCGTGAAATGTTCGTGGCCCTATGACTAAGATATATTATACTAGCTTATTTCAATCGATATTCGGTGATCGAAACCCGCTGACCGATAGTAGTGATGAAATGGCATGAATTTTTTAGTGTTTGGAAGGACTATTTCGTAATTGCACCAGTAATTGCAACAGTGGGGTCGTAAAACTTAAAAGTATTTTTTATACTATTTTAGAATAACAAAAAAATTCCTATCATTGACCAGAAATATATATATATCGGAAGTCCTTGTAGCATTGTTTTTTTAAGTTAATTAACAAGAATTACCGTACGAAAATTTTATTCACTCGTTTTTAAAAAAATTACATCTTGTTACAAAAAGCCGGACACCATAGCGAAATGTATGAAGAAATATACAGAAATTTTAGAGAGTTTAGTAGTTTAGAGCACGTCTTCCTCCGGGCACTCCAACAGTCCAACATTCGGCAAATCTACATCCACATTAGATTTAACTCGGAACATTTTCGAGTGGACATAGTTAGACATGTTGCCAAGTTTCAACAAGACGTTCGTATGTAAAGCGAGTGTGTTTATGTGTGTGTGTTCGGATTAAGCCTTGAATTGGACGGACGGACGCGACCAATCAAAGTTTGAGCTCTTTCTCAGTAATCAATTACAGCGTCTTGCAAGGCTAGCAGATGTGCCGGGTACTTGGCTTGTTACCGGACTCTTCTATTTTATTTATTTTACTTGTAGAGTTTAATACAGTGATTTCAAAGTGAGACTATCTTAAGTAATAGGTACACCATTTTTCCTAGTGTTTACAAATCATACAAAATAAGGACAAAATTGTGCAATGTTACATTATTCACTCAGTGACTCCAGTGGATTTAAATCCACTGTATCTTAAGATTCAGTAGAAAAATATACTTAAAGTTGTAGTCGTGTTGATGTAAAGAAGGAACTGTGTAACAATAGGAAAAACTCTTTGAAGTGCAGAACAATCGTCGGTTTTATTACTAAAAGCAATTTCATATAAACAACCTGAGATTTCAATAAACCTGTGCATCTCTCTTCTCTCTCCTCGCCGATGTTTAGCAGAAGTCCATGAGCATCAGCATCTTTTACCATCAGATTCTGCTTCAGACGGTTCAAGTCCTTGTTGAAAACTAATGAAAACAGCTTAACTAGATAAAGTACATGAAGGGGTAGGTATATTTAGCTACTAAACACTCATTTTGTTAATTTTGTATTAAAATTATTGCTACATTTGATATGGGGTAGGTAACAGCGTCGTGTACCCTAGTGCAAGGTGGCCGGCCCGTGCTCGCTCGGCCGTGGATAACGTTAACTATTCGCTGGATTAATTAAATTCTGAGCATCCCAACTCCACTGTAACGTTAACTTAACCTGCCCGCTAAGGAATTACTAATTCCGAGGGGAATTATACTGCACTGAGAACGGAATTCTCTTGATTGGGATTAGATTATGACTTGTGCAGTTTCTTAACAACTTTAAGTATTCGCTTGCTTGTTTTCAGCAAAAACTTTTAAATCTTTCTACTATTTATTAACGGACTTCAAAAAAGGAGGAGTATTCGACTTTATTTTTGTTACCTCAGAACTTTCGACTGGGTGAACCGATTGTGATGATTCTTTTTTTAGTCGATAGCTGGTGCTTGTCATGCGGTCCCACTTAAAGATCTGACTAGTTAACGTTTCTTGTTAGCTATTGTATTACGTAATTTAAAATCTTCGCATAAAACGTCACTACTTAAGTACGGGCTTACTAACCATAATCCCACGCCGGATGGTTATTCTAAGAGGCGACTAAATTCGGCCCGCTGATGTGAGGGCCCCTCAGAGGTCTTATATTGGTGATATTGATTTTGATAGTTCATTAACACCATTATTACTGTTATTATTTCTCCATGGGGTCCATCTGGATAGTTATCACCCTCTGGCTTGAGTCAGCCACCAATGCGTTTGCGTTATGCGTTGTTGATATCCATAGGTGACGATAGCCACTTACCATCAGTTCGTACACAAAGTTCTTCATAAGTATGCGTTTAAAAACCTACTAGAATACCTAAGCCTTAACTTTAACATTCTAAGAGCAATGGGGCAGCAATGGAGCATCCCCAAACTTACAAACGATCAGTTCAGTTCAAATCCGCTCAGTTATCGCTACAACAATGAAACTAGGCAACGTTGAACTGTGCTGAAGATCGGTAGATACCTGCTAGATACACCATAACTTTACTCTCCACGGGATAGGATCGGATCAGCGCAGCGAGGAGCGAGCGAACAGTCATCCCGCGCTACGCAAATAGACGCGGAGTTAGCCCGCCAAGTTAGGCTGCAAGTGGTTGCCGACTTTACAACTGCCCTGTTTGCCTTTGACTACGATCGATATCTAAATATATTGTAGGCGTGTTTATTTATCCACTGCTTGATATCAACGCAAGTTAAAGGACTACGTTTAAGCTGTTTCATTAAGTATTCATTTGTAATAGAAAAACAAGTCACCAGGATATCCAATTATTTATTAGTTCATATTAATAATCGAAAAACTACAGCTACAATAATATTGTATCGTGTCATAAATCGTTATTGTCTACTAATTAATAATTGCTCATTATTATCTGTGTCATTTGTGCTCCGTTTATGTCGAGATTGATAATAATAATAATTAGTGACCAGTGAAACATTCTGTTGGTATCCATAATTATTAGCCACAACATGTTACATAAAAATAATCTGTATGGTTAGATATCAAAACATAACTTTGAGCAATTGAACAGTTTGAAACCTTTATTAATAATTAATTAAACATAGTTAATAGTATCAGGCGTTACTTTGCGGAAATCCATTGTTATTAAGTTAGTATTAGTCTACTTTGCAACAATCCGCGCCCAACATGTATGATGGTATATACTTTAAAACATGCGTGGCACCTCCCTCCCTCCCACAACGGAAACATGCACTACAATAATTAAACGTATATACCAACATACATACCAGCACCAACACGTGTTTCGCCCCGAAACGGAGCATCATCAGGGTAAGTTGACTCTACGATGGTTAGTCGGAAAGTGAGCATCGTTCACTGAGCGTGGCGTATTTATACCCAACTCGCCCACTGATTATCTAATGATGTTGTAATAATTAGTAATTAGTAATCAATTAATTATTCAATCAATTAATCAATCGATTAATTAATTAATCAATCAATTAGTGATTCACGCCGGCAGGAACCGGGTCTGACGTAATCTGGTGATGTGTACTGTTGAAAATCCTCAGTTAATTTGGTATATACGTTTAATTATTGTAGTGCATGTTTCCGTTGTGGGAGGGAGGGAGGTGCCACGCATGTTTTAAAGTATATACCATCATACATGTTGGGCGCGGATTGTTGCAAAGTAGACTAATACTAACTTAATAATTAATTAAACACTACATCGATATAAACACAACACAGACCGAGAGTTGGAATCGCCAAAATATTTACCATAGAATTTGTCAACGCCTCGGAGGGGTCAGGAGAGGTTGGGGTCAGTTTACCTAAGACGCCGGCGCCGGACACGGGTACGCGGCTCTAAACACCTCGTACAATTTGCCGCTGCTCCCTCGACTTTAAGCGACGACTTTACATTCTATGGAGGAATATACAGGGTGCAATTGCAATGTTTTCATTGGAGGCGTTTATTCAAAATTAGAAAAAATATATATTTAAGTTATAAAAATCTAAATCAGAACTGAACTTAATGGTAATAAGGATAAACATTAAATTCGATATCAAAAAGATTGATTTAGATCAGTGTAGATTTCCAAGGGTAAAATTCGTAGTTAAAACTACACGTGACGTTTAGTTACACTAGAATGCACAAACTTGTAAGCTCTGCAGTGCGTTAAGCATAGTGTAGGTACAATAATCTAAAATATACCAAAAAATAATAAACTGACTTTAACGAAAGAGTCTTTGAAAAAGGACTATATAACAACAAAGAACATAAAAAAACAAATAGGTACATTATTTAAAATTGATGTTGCGTTGCCTACTTTTACATTATTAATAGTCTGGGCACGAAAGATAGATTGATTAATATTAAAAATTAATTGACAAATTGAAATAATTAACATCATCCTGTACATAATTCGACAATCCCGTTAAGGGTGGCACACACGGCGCTCGAAACTTTACGCAAATAACCAGCCCCCCTCAATCTTGACCCACCACCTCCACCTCGGTCCGAGCGAGAACAATTTCTTAATAGCCCATAACTTGGCCTTAGCGCTTACGTGCGCGAATTAGTGTCAACTTTACAGTTTAGCGGACCGGCCTCTGTTGCGACATGGAACAAGTTAGTTTTATCGACAACTATTGTTGTAGTGTTGTTCAGTTAGGATTAACCTTTATGTACTTGGAAAGTGACCGTACTAGAAGACGGACCCTAATCCCACAGTGGTGAAGCAGGACGGATGCCAGAAGTCATACCTCGTGTTAGGATTAGCTTCTCCCAAAATGTCGGTAGAATTTTACCACGCTAATGGCAGCAAGTTCAAATCATGCGTAATTTTTGGGTCACTCGTTGTTATCTATCGATATTATTATTAATTTAAAATTTTATTTCTGGTAGATATTATTACTATTAGACCTTTTGTTTGACTCAGGCACCAAACGATTCGCTGTGTTTGCTTGAGAACCTGTGTCTTAAAATTTCATTTCATTTCATTTCATTTCATTTCATTTCATGATTGACCGCTTTATAGTTTTAGAGGCCTAAGGGGCCCCTATATCCGGATATCTTTTAGCTCAAGCTAATCTTCTTTAAATAGTGGTGCTTCTTGCTGAACAAAGGATGATGCATTGGCATCAGGCCCTTTCTATGAGAGGTCGCTGGGTTTTGTACAACTCAGATTAATGTCTGCCTGGGTCACTACCATCCAAGGAAGTAGGTTTTTCTTTGTTATATGTATGAGTGTCCAATTCTATATGAATAAGTTAGGGACGTTAGTTAACGACGTGGCATCAACATCAATGGCGAATACATCACACACCTGCGATATGCTGATGATATAGTCATCCTGGCGGGATCCCTGGAGGAACTTAGTACAATGCTCGGGGACTTGAACAGCGCCTCACAACGGGTGGGTCTTAAGATGAACATGGACAAGACGAAAATCATGTCGAATGTCCATGTCACACCCGTACCGGTTGTTGTTGACGGCGCTGCTCTCGAAGTTGTAGACGAGTACATTTACCTGGGACAAGTGATCCAAATGGGTAAGTCCAACTTCGAGAAAGAAGTCACTCGTAGAATCCAACTCGGATGGGCTGCGTTCGGGAAACTACGTTATATCTTGTCGTCCAAAAAGTTACCTCAGTGCCTGAAGTCGAAGGTGTTCGAGCAGTGTGTGTTGCCAGTGATGACATACGGATCCGAGACGTGGTGCTTCACTATTGGCCTTATGCATAAGCTTAGAGTCGCCCAGCGGGCTATGGAACGAGCTATGCTCGGTATTTCTCTACGCGATCGAATCAGAAATGATGAAATCCGTAGACGAACGAGGGTGACCGACATAGCTCAGAGAATTAGCAGGCTGAAGTGGCAATGGGCTGGCCACATAGTTCGAAGGATCGATAACCGTTGGGGAAGAAAGGTCCTCGAATGGAGACCACGCCTCGGTAAAAGGAGCACAGGACGCCCCCCGACCAGGTGGACCGACGACCTGAAGAAGACAGCGGGTATCCGCTGGATTCAGAAGGCTCAGGACCGGTCAGAGTGGCGGAAGTTAGGGGAGGCCTATGTCCAGCAGTGGACCTACAAAGGCTGATGGATGGATGGATGGGAAGTTAGGGACAAAAAAATTGCTTGAGTGCCAGTACTTTTGTTCTTTTTCTTTTCTCTTTCTTGGCCGGTAACTCATTAGTGATGCCTTTGGTGTTGCTGATGTCCATGAGCGACGATAGTCACTTACCATCTGGTGGTGGAAAAAGAAAATTACAACAAAATGCATTCTGCTATTTATTTGTTAAAAAAATGAGGTATGACTTATGCTCAAAATAAAATAATCAGTGTTTTCGAACAAATTGCTTCATTATCGAAGCCTTTCTTCCTGTCCGTCGCATCGTGGGTCGTGAGCTCGCACAACCTTGCAGGCAGTTTGTCAAAGCGGCGGAAGTGGGCAGTGGGCCGCGTCACTTCCGGCAGCGTCACGCGACGTCGTGCCCTGTGGGTGTTAACGTACGTTAAGAGTTTGCTGTAAGTGGACTGGCAAGTGGTTATACGTTACGGTCAAAAGGGACTACGTGACATTGCTTAGGAAGTATTTACATTACATATAGGAAGTTGATAGAATGAGACAAATAGAATGTGACTTGAGTGACAAATATTAGTTGAGGTTTTTCATAATAACTTCATGTCCACTAGAGAACACGGATATCAATTCACTATTACCTACACTTACACATGCTCGTTACTAGCAAAAGAGCATGCGAAATGCAACCATCACAGTGGTTTTAGGTTAGTGGAAGTAAGTATGTACTAATTTTTATGCCTGTGTGCTAAACTAGCAAGTTAGCTTAAGCATTTGTATCTGTGGCCTTAGAGTGAATTCAACAAGCAGCTCTAGTACGAATTGTTAGAGGGCCAGTAGCCAGGGCCAGTTCTGAAGTGGATTGTAACGCTACGCACTCATAGCCCCACACCGGGATTCCCCGTGTCGTTGTTGCCGGACAATACACAACAAGAACACACAAACCCAAACTGAGAACAGAAATTCAAACTTATCATTTTTCCGTCTCGCTCGAAATCGAACCTTTTTTTGCCAAGATCCTTGGCACGTTGGTTCGGCATGTCAACATTACGCCACATGCCATATAAATTATTCTGTTGATTCCCAGTTTAAACTTTATACATAACCTTAAACTAGACGATGAAGAATCATTCAGTGCAATAGCATACCTGGCAGTTGACGCCGCGTCCGACATCCGATCCGGGAGCAGTTTGTCCGGTCGTCCGGAAGCGGCAGGCGCCGCACACGCCGCGCGGTCATACGTATGGTCCGTTTCCTGAGAACATGATGAATGGGGAGTTATCGATTCACTTTATAAACCAAGTCGGTTGTTTGCTTGAAAACTTTGCATAACTTTGAACGTGCTTTGTAGTTCGTTGAGCCATTTCAATTGATTTTGTTGGTTGGTTGGTAGTTGTTCCGTTTTATCGAAGTAAATCTTACGGCACAGGAACTGGGTTGAACACTATCTCCACCCGTCAATGTAGTACAACGGAATACACGTCAATGTAGTTCTGGCTAATTAAGTCGAACTGCCCGCTAAAGGGATTTTAAGTCTTTTTGAATGTGCAGTTGCTGTCGTCCCTATCAATCTTTACAGCTTCACGCGGACAGAGCAGAGTTTTCTGATACTCATTTATTACAAAACGACTAGCAATAAGCAAATTGCTCTACTCTTAAATTACTCAGTCCCCGAAGTCACAAACATGTTGTAGAAGCGTCTAGCTCGTTCCCGCACGTCCCTTCCGCAAGACGATGCGCCGGAAGAGCGGTCAGCTTCCGTAGCTTTGGCCCGTTACTAATTACTACACTAGCACACAACGCCTTTACCGCTACGTCATACGTGCTGTTTTCCCATGACACAGTTTAGGCCTCCAGGGCGAAGGCAGTTGTGTAAGACGACAGTTTTGGGTGACAACGTTCCGGAGTAAGCTTGCGGCTACCTTTGTGCTAAACAATGGTTGTTATCAACTGTTTCAATGGATAGTGACTTGGAATAAATTTAGCATTTTTATTGGCATAATTGTAAAATACATGGAACTTTTTTGAACATGCATCATCATACCTAACTTGGACGAACCTTACAATATAATCTTGCAAATAAATTTTGGAAAAACAACAGCATATAACATCAATCTTCAAGAAATATTATTTATCACAGATGGTCACGAATATTAGCACAAAAGGTAATTTGCTTCATTATTCTACACAAAATTATTATTTTAAAACCAGAGACAGTCGGTACTTGGAGGCAATCTCAAAATCTGTTTAAAAACAGGGGACAGAAACAAAAGATGAGAGGCATCTAACGAGAGGTTTGTCCACTCGTCCCTCGTCCCTCGTGCCTCGTGCCTCGCTCCCGTTCTTTATGACTCAAGTATAAAATTAGTTGGAGGGTTCAGGTGAGATCAATTAAGAGATCACGCGTCACTGGGCAAAGGTATAAAGAACATCAAAGCGACTCTCCAATTAGCCAACTAATTGCCTTGACCGCGCCGCTAGGGGCCGCTATGGCGATGCATTACTGATTTGCATTAAATATTAATTACATATCGTAAGGGACGGTCATGCAAGTGCGACTTTCTTTGAGGGAATGTTTGGGAGGACATCGTTTATGTTGTAGCTACTTTAAATTTGTATCTTAAAGAGTTGTAAACTCTTTCTTTTGTGTAATTTTAACAATGTTCACATACGTTCAGTGGTCCGTTTTGGAATTAATTTCGAAAACTTTAGATGCTAGAATTTTACTAGGTATAATAGAATATTGCAATTTTTCTAACAGCGTTTAAGCGAATACTCACGTTATTCAATGTACCGAGAATGTGAGTTAGAATAGAACCATCCAGGTGCCTTATCAAACCCAGATAAAGGCTAGATTTCAGTTCAGTCTCCCTTCCAAATAGGAACTCTACGCCCTGCTGGTTTCGTAATCAGAACAATACACATTCTTCAAATACTATCTAAAAATGAATATTGGTTCTCCATCACTAGAATAAGTTTTACACGGTAACCTACTCGCAGTGCGGGTGGAACCATACATTGATTTATCTCCGAGGATATGAGATATATTGGAGCAATATTTGCGTGGCTCAGAAATCTCATATAGATACAAATTGCGGGATCTGTGAAGTTATGACCTGGTAACTTTCTGCTTGCGGCTACGGGTGAATTCTCATGCATGATATTTATCCGTGTGAGGATTATCCTAGATAGTAGACGTTCGTTTGGGCAGGTTTGAGTGTTTTTTGCTTGTGACAAGATTTCGTAATTATATTGTAAGCCTGCGTCCAACGTTTCCATCTTCTAAGAAGCTATTCTGATTCGCATGAGTTGAAGTAATTGTGTGTATAATTATTATCTCTTAATGAATCAGTAAGTTTCTGTGGATGTAAAATAAAAAAAAGGGTGACGCAAATTATCAAAATCGATCAATAACCTAGATTTCTTAAATTTGAGATAATTATATTCTTGTCTTATGAAGCAAAATAAAAAAAATTGAAATATCCAATGACAACGGATGTGAAAATTGTACTCAACTAAGGATGAAATGGAATTTTAAAAGACCCCGATAATATAAAACAATTATCTAAATTACAATTGGAAAACGTTTAAAGATGGCGACCACAATTTTGGTGTACTAAGTATGACTTCACATAATATGAAAATGACGTGTGTTAATATATAGATAGCTATATGTTTAGTAAATTCTAAATAACTATAGAGGAGCGAAGTGTTTATTGAAGTTGGTCGGTGGCGACAGGTTTAAACGGCAGTTGCCTGACCTCCGCCTCAGCGGTCCGAGGGCCCTTAATTGTACACCACGGCTTAACACGTGGCCGCACAGGGCCTGCCCCTATTGGGACACTGGATCTACTTGGTAACAGCTTGTTTATGCTCCGAGGATTTATGATGCCGATCACGTGAGACTAGATCATCTCTATAAATTATGTTGCATGGGCATATTACATCAGGTTAAGCACAGAGGCTAAGTAAGTATAGTTGTCTAAGTCAGATGAACTATTTATACTTATTTTCTGGTTTATACAGCAATGTATTACGAATTAGTCACCGAATTTAATAAACTGGTAAATAATTGGTAGACTGCAAGCTCGTTTACTGCATCAATAGCAATAAAATGGAGAAAATATTGTAAAATTGTTTCTTCTGAGTTTCTTGATCCTTCTTATTTAAAGTTTTTGCTAGATTTACCGACTGCCGTTCTCGCATTTCTTTAAAAGTTAAAACTAATTTTATTTTTAAAATCATTCCCACAAGTCCACCAGTCTGAACAAGTTCAAGAGTAACCCAAGACGAGAAGTCACAACTTTTCCCCGTTGCCCGTTGTCCGTTGTCCGTCTTGGATTAAATTAACATTAGGTAAGTATTTCCGGGGGACCCGGGAGCCCGTACCCACTGTGCGACTGTTGGCTCCACCGGCTGAGGCCGCGGTCGCCGGAATCCTAATTAAAATTACAACATGTAAATTGTCCGAAACGTCTTACAGTTTCGTGTTTGTTCGAGGCCTAAGCTCCATTGTCCGTGACGTTAAGTTTGTTGCTGTTGTGTTTATGTTGAATTAATGCGGGGAAGAATTTTTAAGCTACGCTTAAGAACATTCAACGAGTTACTTAATTGAGCTTTGCTGTACATAAATGAGTCATACATTTAAAAGGTTAAAATAAATTATACTACTTATATTGAATTTTAACGGAATAAGATTTAGTTTACCATGAAGTGCTCTATCACAAACGCCCCAACTCAGAGTCACTAACAGTTACTTTAATTGCTCCTTAGTAAAGAATCTCCATACAAATTCTGTACTAAAGTCTAAAGAGCGATTTAAGTAACTAGTGACTCTGAGTTGGGGCGTAAGTCATGAAGATTTAAAGAGCGACTTCCTCTATCTTGTACGAGTATACCTATTAGTTATGTAACAAATCCTTATAAAGATATTTTAAAGTGACTGCGGAACAGTTATTACTAATATGTTTTTGTAAGTAAAAGCCCTATCGCATACGAGTACAGAGCTTAGCTCTAGCAGGAAGGACATGGCACCATTGCCTCGTTAGATGTCAGGGTACACGATGAGCTGAGTAGGACTCTAGCTAGAGTCCTACCTAGAGAGAGAGAGAGTTTTGATCCTAGATCAAAAAATAGCAGACACCTGTTTTTTTAAGTCATGGACTCTCATCAACTTGGTTTGATTTATGATGTACGTGTCTATACTTAATCGGTCACTTCTCTATCAGTGACGGATATTCTGTGGAGATAAAGTTATTCAATCAATTAATTAGTATGTTTATGTAGATGTTCCCATAATATGTTGGCAACATAGGTCATCCTGTCAACTGTCGTGTCCCACGTCTTATTGTTAGTCCCAAGTTGGGCGGTCGTAGCGTTTGCCATCTGCGGTAACAGTGCTCACAAGTTGGGGCAAGCCGCTGCTGTCGACCTCACGATTCAGCGTAATCAATACAAATCCAAATTTAACTTCTCCCTGAGGGTGTTGCATTTCTGAGCCGTGGAGTATTTTTGTTAAATTTTAATAGGTTCATACATTTTATTTATCAAACTTACATGGACCTTTTGTGGGCATTGTAAAATTATGTCAATGTTAAATTTTTATTATGATTATAATAAGAAAATCATTATGCATTACAGAAGAAAAATATCAGTGTGTACATTTATCCTATTTCAAAGTCTGATAGGAATAATATTCTGGTTAAAACATTACACAAATGCATGCTGTATTATGCACAAAGCCCTTTATAATGGGGACCTTTTCAAATAAATTATTCTGTATACCCTCAGAACTGTCCTCTAATCGGTAACACAAGCCTTTGTATAGGTATGTCTATTTAATTCAATAATTTCCAGCCATTTAGTAAGAGGCCGCCATATTTGTCTTGGAAAATCCGGCCGAAGATTAATCCGGAATTTCGTTACCCGTGTCCCTCGTCCGGCATTATCTGGGCGTGGTGTGGTCACCACAGTTTGGGTATCTTGTGAGAGGGTGACCACGGCTTTAGTGAAGGTCGTAAGTAATTAATTAGTCGTAAGTTGCCGCGGCTCGTCTTAACTTGCCGTTGTGTTGAGTGATTACGTTGGCTCCAAGAGTTGGAATTAGTTACGCATGTCTTAAGTAGAATTAATAAAACGAATATCAACACAATATTGTAGGTGTTAAACAAAATAAAGACCCGTATCAGTTATCAAATTTTCCAGTCTGCAGTTTTGAATACGGCAAAAATTCAATTCAATATTACGACATGCATACTATCCATCACAAATATCTTGCTATCACAGTGCCCATACACAGCTACAGATGTGCTCCGGCATGAGATGGTCTCCTCACCACCGCCAAAGGCAACTCCAAGAAATAGATTCCGGGGCACACAAACCTTTAAAGATTTAAATATAGACATAATAGCCGATATAAACCATAACAGAGCCGAGGGGAACACAAATACCATTAAGCATTTCTATTAACCTGGGGTCATTTCACTTTGTACCTTTTGGGTTTTCCCATGAATTATGCAGCGGAACAAGTTTCTCGCGGCTTCAGACGGTCTCCCGGTCGCTGCTGAATAATTTTTCGCTCGTCAACCGCCTGATACAATGTTGTGCGTCGCCGGACCGAGACCTTTTAAATAAAACATGGGGAAGGTGAAGTCTTCATCATATCTGGTGAAACTTTGTGCACGCTGAGTTGAGGACTTTTGATATTATTGTTTTGTTAAAAATAAGGTAGACTTTATAATCAAACCAATTGTTTTACATTGTAAACATAGATGTTTAACAAATCAATAAAGAATAGAATAATATCAAAAGTGTTTTTTATAAATAATAAATAAATAAAATTTATTTATTTCAGGCAGTTTTAGCCCATAGAGTTAGTAACAATTTACTTATAAACTATGTTAGTACAATACAATTTCATTCAAAAACACATTACATTCTATTATATTGAAATTTTATTACTAATTATTACTATAATATTGAAATTTCAATTTAATTTAGTACAATAAAGATGTCCAAATTTACTACCATTATTTAATTAATAACCAATTATATCCTATAATTACTAAACAATCCCTTAAACAGAGTTGCGTGTATGCACGTGCAAATGCAGGAACTTCCTGAAGAAGGCTGAGTCCATTCTATCAGATATCATCTTCAGGATTCTGTTGCTGCTACCTCGCACATGTTGAATAGCGGATGTCGTTTTCTTCCGCATAATTGCATAGAAATCATCAACATGTGCATCTGCAAACATGCCAGATGCACTGCAGTATCGTGGCAGCTTCAACAGAGCCCTGAAGATGTTATTATATTGGACTCGAAGGGCACTGTAAGCCTTTTGGGTGTACCTGACCCACAGACCACTCGTGTAAAAACTTTGACAGTAAGCTTTAAAAAGCGTTACTTTAACATTGACTGTACAGCGAGCAAACCTATGAGCCAGCATATTCCCACGTACTGCCAGTGCCCTCCGTTCCCTCTCTATGTCCTGGTCATCCTTCAGTCTTTCCGTTACAATATGACCAAGGTACTTAAACTGAGAAACACGGCTCAACTCACTCCCATTAAGTGTCAAATGTGGTACACTGCTTGGTTTTTTGTTTGCTCCTACAAACACCATAAATTCACTTTTATTGACATTATATTTTAAGCCATGTTCCCCAGCATAAGTCTCACACACACTTAGAAGTTTTCTAAGACCACCAATTGAGGGGCTGAGCAGCACCATGTCATCTGCATAGCTTATATTATTGATGCAGTTATCATCTATCCAGCATCCTACATGCATGCTACTCAGCCGCCCCACCAGCTGGTCCATGTATAGGTTAAACAGCCTAGGGGATGTTAACCCACCCTGCCTCACGCCAGACCTTAACACATACTCGTCTGAGTTGACATTTGCCCATCTCACGGTGTTTTTTTGGTGCCTGTACCAATAGGCAAAAATATTTATGACCTCTGGTGAAACACCTGCTTTCCTCATTTTATCCCAAAGCAAATCATAGGATACTAGATCAAACGCCCTAGAAAGGTCTAGAAAACATGCATAGACTGGAGTTTTCCTGTCAAGATAATAGTTAACAGTGTATTTAAGTGACATAATAGCACTTTCTGTTGACAGTCCTGCCTGAAAGCCAAATTGAGCATCTTGTAGCTTAATGCATTTACTAAGGCGTTCATCCAGCATCCTATCCAATACTTTGGCAATAACAGTTGCCAGTGAAATTGGCCTATAATTATGTTTATCACCAATGTCACCTGTACGGTTCTTAACAATAGGCACTACAATTGTTTTAATTAAGTCCTGCGGTAGGTAGGAGTGGGTGATACACAGGTTGTATAGCATAGCTAACAATCTATTTAAGTGAGGGCGTGCATACCTTAGGTGCTCCACACTGAGCCCATCATGTCCCGGGGATTTCCCTTTTTTCATATTTGAAATTGCTATTTGTACATCCTTAGCACAAAACTTAAGTAATGAGGTATTGGGACACAGGTTCAAACTACTGTTATTACATTCATAGTTACTAGTCAATGGTGATTCTACTTTAAAATGGTCTTTAAAGAGATTGGCAATACTTTTCAGATCACTTTTTCCTTCCACACACACAGGCAGGCCTGTCCTGCCATTCAATTTTTTAGTGCTGGACCAAAATTTATTAAATTGTTTGGTGGCATGCTGTGATGCAATTATATCCATTTTTATTTGCTCCTGATGTTGCTGACAGAATTGGATTCTTGATTTAAAAATTTTACGACTAAGACACATTTTTTCATATATATAACCCGAAGTTGGCATACCATACAACACATACATTTGGTAGTCCAGGCGTGCCTGTTTGTGTGCTTCAGCTACATGCTTATTCCACCCCGTTATACATTTCCCTTTTACATTTTTATTATACACATCCCAGGTACTGCTGTTAATGGCAGCCCTGGTCAATACATTTGTAATACTATGGTACAGATTATCAATTACTATTCTGTGGCTCAAAACACTACAACTTTTGTACGCACACTCACACAACTCCGAAGGGAAATAAATTAATTTCAATTCATTATTACATAACTCATTTTAATTAATTATTTCATCATTATTCCTATTTCCCCATATTACATTGTTTTTGCACTGATTTACATTTACTTCAATTTTATTTCTTATTAAACCTAGGTCACATTCAATTAGCAATGGGTAGTGATCAGACCAGTAAGTATTGTATAAGACTTGTATATTTGAAATAGTGTGCCAAGCAGATGTACTCACCAAACAGTGATCAAGCCATCTCCTGCAACCATGAGCATCACTTACATATGTGTGTGTGTCAGATGTAATACCCAACCTCACTATGTCTGCACACACCCATTGCCTGTCATTACAGAAATTATGCAACTCCTCATAGAAGCAGGCCCCCGGATGGGCATTAAAATCTCCTAACATATACACCGTTTCAATATCACTATCCTCTATTACTGCATTTAATTGGCCCAAGCACTGTGTAAAAGAAGGTAGGTTATCTGGTTGGTCCGTGGGCATATACACTGATGCAATCAGTATTTTTCGCTGATCTCTGGTTAGCACTTTTATTGCTGATATACGCTCATTCTCACACTTTAGCACAGACACTTCACTAAATACATTTTTGCGCCACAGTAATGCCACACCCCCGTGTGGTCTGCCATGTAATACACCTGTAGTCAGATCTACTGCTGATTTTCCTGTAAAGCTGAAAGCCACATCAATGTCTCCAAGGAAGGGTAGGTCGTGTGGCAAGAGCCAGGTTTCCTGCAAGGCCACTACATCTGCATGTTTACACAGCTTCCTAATACACTCTATACTGCGTTTCACGTTTTTACAATTAAAAGTAACAAATTTATAAAATAAAACGTAAATTACTTCAATCTTCTCGGAAACTGGTCCATGTCATTTAAAATACAAAAAAGGGTTGGTCCTTATTTTTTGGGGAAAGTAAACATCTTAAAATTTTTTTAAATATCACAAAACTTTTAAAGGAGGTGGCCAATATTTACCCCGGAAATGGTTAAAATACGTTTTTTTGTACAAGGTTTTAGTCCTCTGAAAATACATATTTTCCATTTATTATAACATAACTAGAATTTTAATTTTCTTCTGAACTCCGCCGTGAGTAGTTATAATAAATTAACAATAATAATAAGTTGTATTGTATACAAATATACTTTTACTACCTCCATTGCTATCACCCCGGTCACTCACATGCGCGCAAATGTTTGACATTTTTACAAATGTTTGCACATATGTGAAGGGCGGTCAGGCAAATGGGTTCGCATATGAGTATACAAAACAAGCCCATTTCCGCTTCCTCCTACACTTTGTTCACGAATGTTCAATCTTGCTGTTGTTATTATGTTGTTGTCATTCAAATCCATTTTCAATACAGAAAATAAATGGTAGTACGATTAGACGCCACGAACCACGAAAAATAAGGAGATACATCACCTTTTTAGTCGTGTGCGCAACTGGTCGCACGAATGTGTGCGAGACTACACGAAGGTTCGAGGTTCGCGCGCTTTGATGTGCGACAAAAAACCGACACAGCTTGGAAAACCCCGAATGCCTCCAAAACTTCGCATAATCATTCGCGAAGGTCGTCCCACACTTGTGGGTTCGCGTATTCACGCGAATGTGAGTGACTGGCATCACTGGAGGTTGACAATTGGCTGACAGAAGTGCGAATGTCTACTATATTGTCATTTGCCAAAATAATATTTTTCAGTTTCATTTCTGCAAAATATTAATTGTATTTGATTTTTTGCCATGAGGTGCATTAATTGCGCGGTTGATATTGAGCGCATGGCACGTCACTCCATATCTTCCTTAGCAAGAAACCTGCAATCCATATTGGTAGAATGGATCACTACAGTACAGGTATAGCATTTTTCTTTACTATTAAGTAGTGCTTACTACGACTAGGTTCACGCGGCAATTTACAATATTCCTGTTTTTTTGTGATACGTTTAGAAAATAAGTTCTATTTTATAATAGGCTCCTAACATTTTTTCTTTCAACTTTTAGGCAAAGGCTTTTACCTACTGTAGATGAGTAGGTACATAAATGACAAAGACGCATGGAAATGACCAGCTCTGCAACCAGTTCTGTAGAAGCTGTATATTTTTTTGTAATAAATATATCAATGTATTTTTATTTTTAAAAGATGTGTTGAGGAGATTTTTTACAGCTTTTCTTGTCCTCCATGACAAAGCACCTTTGCGAAAAGCTGGTTGATTAAAAAATTACGTGGATAAGTGTATCAATGATACTTAAACGAATAAATGATTTTGAATTTGAAAAAAAATTGAATGCATCACCTTATTTGCCTTATTTGGTACTATTGTTATATTTTATTCCTTAATTTTTACATATGTGTACCTAAATGTATAATTATAATGAAACAATTAATAATATCAATATGCAGTTTTATTTATATTACGTTTGCTTGTGAATATTTACAGATAGGTAGGTGACAAGTTAATACGTATATTTTATTTAGTACTGCTGGTACTTCTTTTTGTAGGATTAAGGTCATAAAGTCATAATTAAAGTTAAAGACATATATTAATTAATTATCCAAAAGATAAATAGTATTTATTTAATACAAAAATCGCTCTTTAAAACACTTTTTCACGATTCCATATGTTTTGCAGAAAGTCAAACTACAAAAGCTAAAACTGCCCGTAAAAGGAGAATCCCGAGTTCTAGAGATTTTTATTGATAAAATTATCAAAGTAAATATTGTAAGCTTTAATGTAAGGTAAAAATAATATGTGTACATTATACTTCACAAATGGGGCAAATGCCCATACAGATGTTGGCCACCTCCTTTACATACAATCTTAAGATCACGGTATGTAATAGTGGCGCTATCTATTCTGCGACGTCACGAACATTGTAAACTGCAGACAAATTGTTGCTATCAAACAATTTTCCCAACGTTTAGAGTTTGAGCGAAGACATACTGTCGTAAAAGAAAATTGCGAAAAAACATAACAGTGCATAACGGAGGACGATTTGAAGAAGAGACGACACACAAAATATGTTTATAAGAAGCAACGTGCTTTGATTTATAACGATCTGAGGAGTATAACACGGGGTGAACACACCGCAGCAAGCTGCGAGCGGCAGCGGGGGCGGGAGCGGGAGCGGGCGAGGGACGTTCAATGATACTGAACAGTGTATTTATTGCCTACACTAGATAGTTCACATGGGGGATTATTTTTGGTTTTTTAAAGGAAACCTTCGCAAATAGATTTAATAATAACTTAATCTCTTCTCAAAATAATGCAATTTTTTCAGCTTCTCTGCGTTTATTTTTCAATATTCACAGCACTCTGTTTTATTCGTCGTGTAGTGTGGGGTATCGTTGAAAAAGTCTTCCAAAAATATTATGAATATTGTGAGAACATTTTTGGAATTAGGGGTCCGTTTGCAAAATATTTTGCTTTAAAGTGCTAATTTTGGTTAGAGTCAAGTGTTACCCCCCCCCCCCCCCCCCTCCTTGCCGGCTAAACGGTTGGAGTTCGACAACTGAAAAAAAACTCAAAAATAGGTTATATGATGATTTTGCAACGAAAACTATCACGGCTATGTTAGCGTAAGTAGTTAATGAGTAATAGTCGATAAACCTAGTACATCGGAACTCTACATTGCGCGTGGCCTGACACACACTTGCCCGGTTTTTATTTAACTGGGTAGTCTATTGTTATTCTCGTTACTCCATAGATTTCCATTTTGTTGTTATTGGGTTCGTATGTTTGTCGCATCCCGCTATAGCCCGTCGCTCAAGCCGCACACAGAATATTTAGAGTCACAAACTGCAAGATTTATCCGCGGCCGCGGCTTCAAACTCATTAGGCGGCAAACCCGCGGGATCACACACAATCTGCCTTGTTTTATTTTTTAAAAGTCGACGGCGCTTCATGCCCCTTAAAAAGCTCACATTTATCTTGTGAGCATACACGAATTTATGTACCACCTGAATTTTATTTTTGGTTATTTCGTATATTTTTAAAAGTAATATAGTTACAAATTGTGAACAAGAGATGAACAAGAGATGAAACGTAATGAACGCTTTAGAAAAACTGTTTAAAATTTGTTTAAAAACTAAATACCACGAATCTTCAACAATGCACCTACTTTATATTTGCATGGATAATAATTAATTGGATAAGCATTTGATGCTAAGTCAAATGGCGTTACTTCTCAGAAATCCCCTGTTATACAGTTTTTGTTCTTACAATGAAAATAGTTAATCCAAATCAAAAATACAATATCCATTAAAGAATATAGGAAAATTTCTGAACAGAGTTACAGGGTGTATAGAAAGTATTATAATTTGGGTAATGTGTGAGGGAAAATCCAAATATTGCTAGTTTTATTGTTATTTATGTGTCTTCGGGGTGAGAAACTAAAAAGGTAAAGAGGTGGCGCGGTAAGCCGGGCGGCGCGCCAGCGGGGGGCGCGAGCGGGCGTGCGGCGCCCGGGCGCCCGGGCGGCCGGACATGCGGCCTGAGCGCGAACCCATTAAGAGCTCGCAGTAACTTGAGCCAGTTATTATTTTCACTGCGCCTTTTTATAACCACTCCACCGCCACTAACATGCAAATGAACCTTTCTTACTGCAAAGGTTATTTGTTGCCGAAATTAAAACATTGAACCGGAATGCGAGAGCCAGACAATTGTGATGCAAATACTGGCCACCTCCAGCCAGAAGGGCGCGGAAAAATTGACGGAATTTATAACGCACTTTTTATTCGCCGCTAAGTGTCGACGCTATAAAGAGCAGGCGAATGACGCAATATCGGGCCCCGGCGCTGAGAAATGACGTTATTATTTATGTTAATTCCGACGCTAAATGACGTCTTACGTGCTCGCCACCTTCACTCAGCCACAGGGCCCGCAGGCAGGCCGCAGGGGTGAACCAGACTTATGGAAAGATCTCGTTTGCAAATTATTTTCGGCTTTTTATATTGAAAACATTGCCAGAAAACATTGTTACAGCAGTTCGAAGTTTACGTCAAGTAGTTTTGAGTTGGGTAATTTTAAGTAGGTACGTTCTCAGTAGTTAATTCACAAAAAAAGGCAAATTTGAATATAGTAATCAATTTCAACATAATTATGATTAACATTATGATTGACAAGTCGACAATTTTCCGAGTTTTATAATGACAGGCAATTTGTAGCAAGGTTTTAAAAAGTGTTATTGTGGTCGTCTGAATGGTATCGAAAAGCGAAACACACATTGATTGGCCACTTTTTCTGCTGCAATGACTATTTTATCTTCTTAATAGTATTTAGTATTCCTAACTCGAGATCCGAGATCCGGTAACACTAGCGGTAGCGTCGTATGCCGGCAGCCCTGTACCCGTCAGAACACAACTTTTCCACCGCGTCACGACAGTAATTGTGGCACTTTCCATAATGTCTATTTCAGTAGCGGGTTCCGAACGCCGCGGCGCCCGGGCGCCCGCGCGCCCTGTGACATACATAATAATAAAAGAGTATCTGCACTACCCGCACTCGAGTCAGTCGCCATCCGGCCGTCAAGTGCGCGGGTCGTGTAGTATCACTGAAAGCCATTTTGTGTTTTATTTCTAATACCTTATCAGGTAAACCTACGACAGCACATTTGGCGACGAGGATGAAAAAAAAAAATAAAACAAAAGGAAAAAGTGTGAGTAATTTTTGGTTCTTTTAAGTTCACAAAATGTTAACCTTGAGTTATCATACGAAAATGTCGGTGCTATTTGAAATAATGGAGACTTGTACTATGTTTAGTTTTGGAAAGTTTTATATGAATCGTATATTTTTACTGAAAAAGAAAAGACAAGAAAACATTTGACAAAGTTCTAATAAGTACCTACCTACAAATGCATTTTTGTTCAATCTTTGATGATTCTTGATTAAAAATGTTGATTTTTGAATTAACGAAGGTATTTTGTTAACAAATGCATCTAGTAGATTAAATTAAATTCCTTATATTGTAGCCTGATATTCGTATTGATAACACATAGGTTACAAAACACACATATTAATGGTACAAAATAAAAACAATGCGTGTCGGCGCAATAATAGGTAATTTATACCTAAGATATTGATTCATTGTTGTATGGTCGGTATCGACACGGTCAGTTTACTTGTAATGTACAAGCATTGGGATCATAAAATGCGATTAAAAGGATCTTGTTCGTGTGATAGGTTAAAAAACTAAATAAGTAATATTTAGTTTACAATGATAATTATTAATTATAGTAAGTTGAAAAATGTTTGATATTTCAACCTGCCAAAATGATAATAATAATTTAAAATGTCAATATAAATCCAAATTCAGTCTTCACATTAATATATCAAATATCGTAATAAGATAACCGTAAACAATATCATAGCGATATTGCTATACAGTATCTTCATAGTTTGTCTCAAAAATAGAGACACTTACTAACTTACTATGTTATTTAAAATAAGGCTTCACACTCATAGTCCCACACTAGGATTCTCTGTGTCGTGGGTGCCAAATTTAAATTTAAAAATAAGTATAGTACTTACGTAGCAAGTAAATGCAATGATATTATTTTACTGATGTTATTCTAAGCAATGATATTATAATGTATAAAATAATTTTTTGAATATCATTGGTTCTAAGCAAATCTATATAATAAACCACAAACAATGTTTGTTGCGATGTCCTTCAGACTGAAACTATCCAACCGATGTGCCCCAAACTGGGTTCATTTGAAAGGCAACGAAGATGGTTTGAGACCACCTAAACACACATTCATTTGCCGGTTATCTATTAGTAGAACATGGGGTGATAGATCCTGTTGTAAGTGAAGATCCTAACCATACATACAAGAAACTGTACCTGTTTACATTTTCGAAATTAAAAGAATAAAAACATACATACAAATATGTAATGACTAAATATTATTATGTAATCAAGTCAAATACACTGCAAAATTGTCAGATGAGTGAAAACTCGTCAAGAACATAATATATTTGGCATGTTTAAAACATTCGATTATACTCGTATAAATCAAGAAGTCGTTCCAATTTTAATTATGCTTTAATTCCATTAAAATGATCACGTAGAAGAAAAATATATATTACAGATTTGATAAACAAATGATATTTAGTTTCTGAGATACAAAATATGATAATGATAACTAATAAGTATTTGCTTATTTATATCGTATCGAAACGTGTTTCAGATTCTATTGATGAGACATTTCACTAAATAAGCGAGCAATTTTGCATATCGCCTATCTCATTTTGAAAATATTTTGACAATTGTAATAATCTAAAATATCGAAGGGACTGAATTATTACTGTTTCCAAATCGTGACGGAAACGATCTTGCGTATTCTTTGCTAAAACAGTAATCAGTATCTCGAAAAATTCTCTAAAGATTTCGATGAAATTTTGCAGTCGAGAATAAGTGTAAAGCAATCGAATTATTTGTATTTTTGAAAAAATATATACACCACATACGTTGGTTACACCATTTGCATAAGTTGAAGTAAGTAGTTCAATTAGTAAGTTCATTCCGGGTAATATTGTTCCTAACTAAAATCAAGATTGTAAATAAATTTATGTTTTAAATGGATTATACTCTTAAGGTCAAATACGGAAAAAGTAAAAATTATTTTAACAAAATAATTTAGAACATTCCTTCATTGGCCGGTATAATACTGATTCTACCTGGTTTGTACTAGAATGCAACCTATAAGCTTAGTTTTGCATCTGTTGAATAATATCGTGATGAATTGAGAAACTGAACTAATAATGAACGAAGCAAACTCGAACAAACAGTTAAACCGTTAAGTAATGAAAGGCATTAAAAAAAGGAAAACTAACTTTCACTTACCTATATAAAATTGGAACGAGATCAAACGACGACTAAATGTAGTAGACATGGGAACCAATAATCATATTATCAGTAACCAAATATTTTGCTGCAAAATGTTCACTTAAATGTCGTACTAGAAATGCAAAGGTTGAAGCATAAAATACTTACTGAGTCAGATATAGACCATTAATAAATGGTATTTATGGTATCGATCAAGTCAAATCAGTGAAGTACTGACAAATAATAAAAGATATCTGTTATGGTATCTAAAATCAGTCAAGTACTGACAAAGAATAAAAGATATCTGTTATGGTATCGAAAATTTGTCAAGTACTGACAAATAATAAAAGATATCTGTTATGGTATCGAAAATCAGTCAAGTACTGAAAAATGGTATCGGAAATCAGTCAAGTACTGACAAATAAAAAAAAAAAAAAATTATATCTGTTATGGTATCGGAAATCAGTCAAGTACTGACAAATAAAAAAAATAAATATATCTGTTATGGTATCGAAAATCAGTCGAGTACTGAAAAATAATAAAAGGTATCTGTTATGGTATCGAAAGTCAGATAAATACTGACCAATAATACAAGATATCTATTGTGGTATCGAACCGCTTTCGAAATCAATGTTACACTAAACCGTGGGAGGTAATGTTCACCGTAATATGTCAGTTGAGTACTTACACTATTGACCAATACTAAAGATATCAATAAGGATATCGAAAACAAAATATGGACATAGTCACGAAAACGTCAATTAAGTACTGACCAATAACAAAAGATTTATAATATTGAAAGAACGTTTTGATAAATATTGAAACTATCAACTTTTATTCCAATTACCCGTGCTGGTCAACAAATATGAGGATATGGCTATTAATGGGAGGATATGTAAACAAAATGCATAAATTAGTAGAATACCATTCAATGATTCCTATGGTTAAAAAACCTATATTCATGTTTTAATAATAACGAATCTATTCGTTTTAATGTATTTGTGTGCGAAGTTGTTATTAAAGGTATTCACACGCGCACCTCTAACGACCGCTCCGAATGATCAATGACAAACCGATATCACTGTACGGCTGTCTAAGTAAATACCTATATATTTGCACATTATCGCTTTATTTTATTACATATCCTCGTAATATGCCTGAATTAACTTAGTATGAGCCTGAATTCCTGCTAAATGGAATCACAACATTTGTTGTTGTGGACTAGATCTGCTCACCGAATATTGAAAATTCAATAATAATTAAAAACAATCATGTTTGAATAAGTGATAAAACAGTTATCACCGAAATGTACAGGACCTACTATGTAATTGTTCCAACGAACAAAAAATATTAATTAATCAATTACAAGTACAAAGATACTTTGAGTAACTAATAAAATCCTTACTTGAAATGAAAATGAAATGAAATCAAAATGCAATGAAATGAAAATACAATGAAATGAAAATACATACATATATTCCAAGGTACCAATTGCAACACAAAAAAAAAATAGTTATAAGAAAGAAAAAGAGATAACAAAAATAAATATTAATAAGTAACACGAGATATATTGTATGAGTGTCAGTGCTGCAGCGTGTTGCGTGGCCACCGAACAGGCCCAGACTCAGCATAAGCCGTGCTGCACAACATAAGCCGTGTAAGCACAGCGCCAGTACTTGATATGTAATTGCATTGAAAGTAATAAAGTAATAATTTTAATGGAAAAAATGATATCAATCGTTCTAAGTTTCAAGAATCACAATAATGAATTTCAAGTGTGAAATACGAGTTTCAGAAAATTATAATCATATTAACATCCCCATGTGTAACACCGCAAAAAAGTAAGAAAAGGAAAAAGGGGAATTTGGATAATAACGAAGAAAATGAGGCCGCTGGGCTTCTACTTGACATAACACGACGCTCAGGAGCGTTGGTGTTTCAACACTCCACGTACGCATTGGTGGTAGACGCTCGAGCAAGAGACGAGATCGTAGCGCTTGATGATACTCGCACAAGCTCAAGGAAGTTTCTTTACGTGTATTACAAGCAAGGTAAAAGTATAAAAATGAGTTCAAAGTCATACTCTGCCTATAGAATGTGAATATTGCTTTGTCGATAGACTAAATTACTTACAATTAGTCAATGATATGGTTATAAATTAACTTTGGTTATTTATTGACGCAATAATTTTAAATTAAATACGCCACAGTCAATCAAACGTTAGTCTGGATGAATTTATTTACTTCTTTGATATACCCTGTTTGACAGGTCTGTTTGAATTTCCTGACCAGAACTTGATAGCTAAACTACATTAAAGGCCAGGTCAACACCAAGTTTGGAGAAATGCTCTCGTTGTGTTTTGTTGCAGGTCACTTCCAGTGTGAAATATACCCTTTGGTCCAGCCGTGCTGCGACGATGTACTGGGTCAGGTGCTAAAAAGCATACAAAATAATCAAATATTTTGTACCTAATAAAAAGTGTTGTTATGGAGTTTCTTCAACTGGTTCTTCTCCACAACGATAACACATAGCGAACCAGTTACGTTAGGAAAAATAAAAAATAATAATAAAAAAAAAGGAAAAACAAGGGAAAGCAGAGAGGACCGTATATTAAGAATAAAATAGACTAAATAGGAATAAATCATATAAGAAAATGTTATAAATCCTTATAGTAATAACTTATTCTTTTGTATTTTGTAAAAATAGTGATTCAACTGGACAAAAAAGGTAATCTTTGGAAATATAAAATGTTACAAATGTTAGAAATAAGTTGTGTACTTTGTTCGAACAAATTATATTCTAATCAAAGCTAAACTTATCAATTGTTTATCAGTGGACAAATTACAAAATTAAAATTTTGGTGAAAGGGAGAGATGTGACATACATAATAATAAAAGAGTATCTGCACTACCCGCACTCGAGTCAGTCGCCATCCGGCCGTCAAGTGCGCGGGTCGTGTAGTATCACTGAAAGCCATTTTGTGTTTTATTTCTAATACCTTATCAGGTAAACCTACGACAGCACACGCCCTAATGACCCGCGAAGGGCGTTGATGTCCTGTAATGTGAGGTGACTCATTTGAATTACGAAAGCGACTACAAATGGCGATGCACTTTACGTGGTAATGGATTCTGAGTAACGGAGAAAGCGGTGGAGAACATTGTTGATCGAGTTGTGTTGAAGCTAAGTCCATATAAAAGTGACGATCCACCTAATCGTGAACGGCCACTGTTGCCCATTTATATCAGGAACACCAAAGGCATCACCGATGCGTTGCTGACCTAGAAAGAAGAGAGAGAGATAAAGAAGCAAATGATCTAGCTGCCAAGTGCCAAGTCTCAAGCCGGAACGCAACGAGACTTTTTGCGGCTGACGAAAGTACAACATGTAGTCAAGCAGGTTTTTAGGAAAGATAGAAGGATGAAATTGATAATATAATCCTTATGTGAAGCCTTACCCCCAAGTGGGCCGGCTCCTGTTGCCTCTTACTTCATCCAATATCCTCTGCCGACAATCGACATGGGATTAGAGTCAATATTCCAAAAGGAATAAAAGTCTCAATATTTATGTACATTTGTAGAGAGAATTTTCACGCATAAAATTGTATAGCAATTTATTTGTAAGTCTTAGCGTTTGAAAAAGTAACGTACCACGAGTCATTTACTCGTACCTTAATTCATTCGTTCGCACGGTGCGAGATTTACGGCGCCGCTAAGTGAAGGAGATCGCTGCACTCAGTTCGGCAATTTGCTTCTCGGGGTCGTCCGTGCCCCGCCGTACCCCGCGTACCCCGCCGCACCACGGCTGGGGTCGCTTGACATAAAGTCATTTAAATAAGAATGGGTTCTGAGAGTCACGATTTATATCATAAGTAGGTGATTGTTGATAATTTAGCCGCGCAACATTTTTTCTAAATAAAATAAATAGGCCAAATTCTGCACAAACGATTTAATTTTAAGACGCTTTAATTCGATAAAATACAATAACATTTGAATTAATATCAATATGCTTATGCGTAAGCGGCGTAACATAATAGTATGTAATATGTACCTATGTATGTATAGCAGGTATGCTCTGAAAAAAAAAATCTTGTACGTACTCTACATTTTTATAATCGAATACAGGAACTAAATTCTCCTAAATATTATTATAACTTAGTAAAATGTGAGCCAATAATGTAATTTTGCTCTCTTATCAAAAAACAGGTCTTCTCGTTTCAAATATGCGTACTTTATCCGATACTGATCCTGTATCAGAACTTTGTAGAGTCCTAAAGGATTTGGGCGAGGTGTCTTAACGCGGCGCGGATTTGCGCCGAACATAAATCTCCACCAGTTTGCGAGTGGCGACTGGCGACTTGGCAAATTGCGCATTTACAATTCGTATCATACTCTTCGCTAAACTTATATTTATGGGACGAACGCACCTCCTTTGGAGGTTTACGCATTAAACCGCACGGTGAACCGTGACGTTCGTTTTTATACACTGTGCACAGTGTTACACTGTGCACAGCAATGAACTAATATACACACTCACATTCACTGGTGCACAGTGTTACACTGTTTTCAACTGTTAAGAACAGGTGAAAACTAAACGGTACAGGAACTTAACTGCTTTAGAAAAAAAAGTGTTCTATAACTTAATATTATTTATCGAATAGGATTCTTGTTATAAAATATATTTGAACCTGTTTTATTTGTTGGTTGATATAAATAAAGGTTATATTTACAATTCAATTAGATCCATAACGAAGTTTATGGTTTATTAAAAACTTAGACTTTTGCTAATGCGTTATTGTGAGAAAAGTAAAGGATTTAAACGGTACCACATACCTCCACACTAGGCAAATATGTAGCGGGTAAATAAATGCGGGTTTTCATAACATAAGTTCAGTTTTGTTTGTGAGTAAGCAAATAAACAGCAAAAGGTGACCCGATTTCGGTGCAAAAACACAATCCTTTGTAAATATTTAGAGGACATTTTTTATGGTTCTTTACAATATCGGACAATTTGTCTCACATGCTGTGTGTGTCGCTTTTGGTTCGTAAAATAAACTAAGCGTCGATGCTCCTTTTTTCGAAGAATTTTAGTTTTGAAATGGTCGACGGCACATCAGAACAGAATAGAAGAGGATTTCAATTACGAGACATATAGTTGGTGCGAGGTCCGACAGTTCTTGTAAAAGGGATGGATATATTGAAAACTTTGTGTAAGTTTTACTGACTGTATTATGCAAAATGTGTTTCACAATATCAGGTATCTTTAACCAATTAATAAAACAGATAAATAAATAACACTTATCTACTTCAAAATTCATTGATTTTCAATGACAGTTCCTTAGTGCGGTACCCTTGTTTTGCGGACGCAATACGTTGTTGTTTCTCCATAAGACGGATAAACGAGCGAGCGTATTTCTGAAAAAATAATGTCTGTAAAGTCGGTTTACGGACGGTAGTTTAACGTGACAACGTCATGACAAAACATTGATGAAATGATTGCATACTTTTATAGATAAAATTGAGCGCTTCGGCCGATCGTAGCCGATCGTGCCTCTCTATCGATTGTTCCGCGCTCTGGCTTGCGTGGAACAGGACAATGAGTCATGGTTTTTCGTGCGTGTGCCCGGCGTTCATCGTTTTAATAGACGTTATCACGTCAAAAAATTAAACGCATCTATAAATTTGATCCCCTCCAATACAATGTACAGTACGTACTACCTACGTACTCCTTGAACTTCTTCATCTACAATATTATTAGCAGCGTGACTTTACCACCGTTGCATATTGACTACTTCCTACCACAGTTCACCTTACCTACTTTATTTACAGTAGAGTCGAGCAGGTGGTCGCAGCTCCGCCGGGTGTTCCCGCCGGTTTTACGACCACATCCTCGCTTTGCCGTAAACATACAGCACACCTCCCTGGCCCTGTTAGGGAACATGCTGTTTACTTTATTATAGTTCTTAGTTTCCTTCCTAGATTTAGCGCTTCCTATTGAACAGTTACACGAGGTAGGCACGTCAGTGATGTCTTCTGCTAGAATTATTGATGGGGTTTAATGATGAATTGTTGACCGGAAAATTATCAACTGAAGGCGACTAAACCTGTTGGGGTTCCTATTTCTACTTACATATTCAAGCATAAACTTATTTTAAGTAAATAAAAAGTACGCGTTAGTTATTTTTCCTTGTGAATAATTTGTTGTCTCCCACCATAAACAATGGTTCCGTTTTACATTCTTTTTATTTATTTCATTTTATTAATGCATATTTTTCACCTCTTTGTGCCAATTAGTAAATTTTTTCTTGAAGTCGGTTTATAAACTTTTTCCTAAATATTACAGTACTAAAAAAATATGTGCACGCAGTACGTACGCACAAATCGTGTATGTACACACAAATCGTGTATGTACACACAAAAGTTGTCTCGTGTATACGAAAAATGTCTGGATACTAGTGCACAGCACGCGGCTTCGCCGGAGCTTCCTGGATAATAAGCAAGTACCCTATCTTATTGTACTTAGATAATGGTCTACCTGTTAATAAATTTCATCCATAGCGGACAAATATTTATATTATTAGGATAAACTGGAGTCACTGTAAGTACATTGTACCTATCTACCCTGTTTACCGTATTTGTGCGTTCCCTGGTTCGCTGGTTCGCGCCCACAACAACGACATCGCAGTAAGTTAATGCGCCGATACATTTTTATGGCGTGCGTTCGAAACAAACAAACAAACACGGCTTTTGGTGGGTTCCACTTTGTTCTTATGGATTAGCAATTAGGTATTCTTAGAAAAAAACCCGGGCAAGTGCGTGTCAACTGTCAGGCCACGCGCAGTGTAGGGGTCCGAAGTAGTAAGTTTATCGACTATTCCTCATTAACTACTTATGCTAACATAGCCGTGATAGTTTTCCTTGTAAATTCATCATAATATCTAGTTGAATTTACAAGATGAATTTACAAGTGGGATGAATAAAATTGTACGTTTACATGAAACCACTCTTCCGCGAGCGAAGCCGCGGGCACAAGCTAGTTTAGTCAAATAATCTGATAGATAGTTAAGAAATATTCAAGAATTAAATAAATTGACTGTCAAAAATTACTGTAAAAAACCTATTTATTATTCATCTAATAATAATGTACTGGATAATATTGGAAAGTTTCAAGTTTTTGCTGGGTAATATAATTTCCGACAAGATCACATCTGAAGCAATAATCGCACGAGCGGGCCGCATTCCGCTTTGGGAACTATGCTGAATATTTTTAATCAATACAAATTAGGTGGAGCCAGCCTCGGGCGCCACCGGGACGTACTGGATACTCCAGTATGGCCGCACGGTGGGCCGCGCAGACAACGGTGTTGGACAAATCTAATCCGTTTATTCATATAGTTGTTATGTAGTAGTAGTTGATTGGTAGAGAATACCATGACGTAACTTTAAAGTCCTTCCATTGCAGCCCTAATTTTTTTTTATGGAAATATCCGACAAACGAGCTGACGATCCACATAATGGCAAGTGGCTATCATCGCCCATGAACATCAACAACACCAAAGACATGACTGATGCGCTGCCGGCCAATAAAGAGAAGAAAAAGAAAGAAAAAACTGGCTCCCAAGCCCCTAACCGGAACATGACGAGCCGTTTGGTGGCTTACTCATGCTCAAGGGTGGTAGCTGTCCAGGCGAACCCCATGGAGAAATAATAATAGTAATAATGGTATTCATAAACAATTAAAATCAATATTACCAATATAATCCCTCGAGGGGCCCTACCACCAGCGGGCCAGATTTAGTCGCCTCTTACGACACACATTCTTCGTGGGATTGGGGTTAGTATTCTAATTTTAAGGATGCTGATTACCGACTACTACTGGTAAATAATTTAATGCATATATAACATATATTTGAAATATTACTATGTCCCAAACGTGAACTTTCCAGCCCAATGTGTGGCATGTCGATGATGTGCATACGACGGACGCTCGGGCGATGCGGTGCGGCGGCGGCGAGCGGCTCAAGATATTGATTCATCGCCCTCAGGTACCGCCGTGTTTGTTTAGAGCTATTTGCGTCCGAACTGGCATCCTTAAGGAGTTGAGGGTTTATCGAACTAATTTAGTAACGAGTTACAAGTGTATTTGCTTTAATTTATTTGGAAAAAATTTAGATCGACATGCAGACTTACAGTCCGTTCAAACTATGCATGGCAAAGTCAGCACAGTATTCGCATGTTTATAAATTAATACCGAATGTGTACCAGGTTAGATCTCCATATAATTTACGTCTGGTCTGCAGCATCAAGTCATGACTAATTCAAAAAACCTTTGCGGACGTACACTAAATAACTCACCATTTATTCAAAATTGAATCAATATTGTTTACAAACGCGCAGAGGAAAAACATACAACTTTTATTTAATGTAGATACATTTTTTGTTCTCTATAGTTTAGTAAATAAGGTAGCCTACTTACTCGACAGTCAAAGAAGTTTACAAGTGTTAGGTAGGTGCTGCTGTTAAGTTTAAGTTCCATTTAAGTTAAGGGCCAAGCGGTGTCCGCCGCGGGCGCTCAAACTTGTAGAGGATTCGATACGGAGAGTCTTGACATGTTTCCCATTTTTAACGTGAACGCCTCCAGGCTCCACCTATCCTCTGCCATGTTAATGCTCTAGGAGCTACGGAGTGGCGCCGCGACGCAGTGTCTGCGTTTTCTAGTATGATTCCAAAAGAGGATTACTATACATATTATAACGAGTATCTATTGCTTCTCATTTTGCATATTCCTTCCATCTAAATTATAAGGATATTTGAATATTGCAAAAAATGCACAAAATGCCAGAACAAATTAATTATACCGTTTGGGCAGAACCTCTATATACGGGTTCCTATTTTACTACGAAACTTATAAATTAGAATTTAAAAAAAATCGCAAAATTTTATAGCTGTATGCCTTAAAAGGATTATTTACAGCAGAGCGTAGTTTCGAATGTACCTCTGGGTTAAGGGCCCAACACGCTTCCACTGCGCCACTGTGCTCATGAACTTGCTATACTTGTTCAGTTGCAGTATTATTTTAGTTGAAAGATATAGAAGGCACCCTGTATGATATTCCGCCGCGTAATAGTTTTCTGAAGTTGATTTTATTCGAAACATGTTTAAATCACCAAACACTAAAGGACAATATCAAATATTGTGCATGTATGGTCATTTTGACGTATCCTCCGCTGTTTACCTGCGTACTATATAGGAACGTATCAATAGAATCAAAAACAATAGCCTACTTGTAAAGTTTCTTGCGAAGCACTTCAATGGTAATAGGACCCAAGCAAACATAATCGCCCTGCCCCTACACACTTCCTGCCAACTATTTACATAAGTCTCCATTAAGGAACCCACCTATCTTAATATTCAATTCATATCCACATTGTTTGCAAGGTGAGCGGGCCGCAGAGGGCCGCTAATCTCAATGCTTATTGTCTAAGTTCGGATATTATTGTGTAAGTTGGAGTTATAAGCAAGAGGTTTCGAGTGACAATATCATTGTATATCTACCTGAGGAGCAAAATTGTCTATGGTTGTATACACTTAGTTATTATTACGTTTCTTGTATTGTATGAAACGGGAAAGTTTCACCATTACCAAAATATAATTAGACAAAATCTTAGCAACAACCCATAACTGTCCCACTGCTGGGCTCGGGATCTCCTCTCACAATGTGTGGGGTACAGGCCACAGTCTACCACGCTGGCCAAGTGCGGATTGGTAGACTTCACACACTTTTGAAAACTTTATGGAGAACTCTCCGCACTGCAGGTTTCCTCACGATGTTTTCCTTCATCGAAGCAAGTGATAAATTAACTTCTAATACGCACATAATATTTAAAAATTAGAGGTCAAATTATACTAAGTCTTATTATTATTCTATTTATAAGATAATCTCTCCTACGATTACAATAAACTTTGACATTCGTTTATTAATTTGACAATCCTTTTGAGACTTTTGTAAGTGCAAATAAATGTAAATGTAAAAGAAACCAAGTCCGGAAGAGCAATGCACCTGCCTCTACACGTACAAACCCTAGATTTTCCCTTTTTTGGCAGTCAGTAAGTCTAAACGGAATCGAGGTTAGTTAAAGTTGAAGCTACCTCTTGTAACTGTGAAAAGCAACGGTCCTCACACGCTGGTGACCAGTCTCCATCCACTCTAAATGCAAGTACGACTGTCCCCGAAGTTTATCGCATTATTTTTCCCAAAGTACTTTTAAACTTCTTAATGGTTAAAATCGCTACACATTAAGTAATCAGGGCAGCGATTAGCCGCCGAGGGTTGTTTTTTGTTTGTTTGTTTCTTGTTTGCCGCGAATTATTCGTCCCTAATCCTTGCTCGGGGATTAACACAACAAGGGAGGTGTTTGTGCCGCGTTTTTCAAGAAACGATATCGGCTACAATGGGTAGGAATACCATGCTCGGACGTCTTGTCGCCGGATAAGTCCATCTGTTTTTTTTATATTGTCTAATAATCTATTCCTATAACTAGTGTGGTTAAGGCATAGTATAAAGAACGCTATATGTATTCTTGATGATGTTTTCTAATCGCAAAACACCAAATATTTTGATGTCTTAAATTTCCTAAAAATCTTTATTTATAAATATAAATAGAAAAATTAATATACTATATAAATAAAATTCATATAACAAATAAACGTTAGAAATCTCTCATAAATGAAAACTTCTTAAATGAAATAATGAAGCATGATAAAAACTGATAAAAAGACAAAACACTGATAAAAACTGTTTTTGATAAAGACGGGGCCTTTCAAGGTCCTATTATGTTCAAATATTTAATATCATATTTATACAATAATTAAAATAAAGAGAAAGTGTGGTTTTATGAAACCACGATGCAAGTGAAACTTTTTTTCGGTTTGTAAGCATTTAACTAAAAAAAATTAGAAAATTATTCGTTATAAAATAAAATTGCGTTTTTAATCTTTACATTAAACACTGACAAAAACAAACAAAATCGCGTGGAGCACTGGCACAAATGAGTAATAGTCTATTCACTACACGCTCAGCTGCTGCGAACTATAGGCCGACCGTCACGCGACATGCAACATACAGACGAAAAAGTTTGAGACGATGTAATAAAAGTTTCACTTTAATAAACAAATGAACATGAAAAAGTGAATGATATTTATAAATATGAAAAAGTATATTTATCAACAGGATTATCCCTAAGAAATGTAAATGGTAGATAGTTATCGTAGCAATCGCGTCGAGGCAATATTTGAAGTGGTTGCAATAAAAGAAGCAGCAATTAGTAATGTTTTGTTTGTAGCGTCACGCAGCGTCACGGGCCGTCACGGGCCGTCACGCGGCGGCGCGCGGCGTCACGCGGCGTCTCGCGACGATTTTTCACTGTTAATCTCTTGTCTCAGTAATCGTTCATAACTTTTCTTGACGACGGAATTGTCAGCTATCTCTTCACGGCCAGTGGCAGGGGCTAAAGTATTTTTCTTTGTTTTTGTTTTCAATTGTTCTGCAAATACGCCCCTTTTTATTAATCACCGTTTCAAGCATTAGTTGACGTTGCTAAATAAATTGTGGTAATTTTTTACTTTAGTTCACAAGTTGTTTTACAAAAGCTGGGAATGTTTACTAGCGTAGGTGCTTAATTGTAGTTAGATTTAAGTTAGCAGAGCTAGCTGCTAGAAAATTATAATCATAATTCCTACATACGAGTAGATGTGATCGCGCTGCGGTGCATTCCTACACTCACAGACTAGCTGGTATATTATACTGAGCCTAGTATTTTTTTTTACTAATTGTCTACATAATGAAAATAATAATTTGTCTATTGAAGATTGGAACGACACGTGAATTATAATGCACTTATATTATGCAGGTGTTAAATGTTTTAGTTTAGACGGTTTGGTTGGATCATTCCCACTAGTTCTACTGGTTAGTTCTATCGTAGAACTAGATCATTCCCACTAGTTCTACTGGTTAGTTCTATCGTAGAACTAGTGGGAACAAAATGTAGATACGGTTTTTGTTCCCACTAGTTCTACGGTAGAACTAGTGGGAAAAAAAATTCCCACTAGTTCTACGATAGAACTAAGCAGTAGAACTAGTGGGAATTAACGAAATTATCAAGGTTTTCAAATTTTTATCATTGCGTAATACTTAAATGAAAATATTTTTGTTTTATTTGCTAAGTTTTGAGTTTGGTAAAGATTATGGATATAAGTCATGTTTGAAATATATTTAATTATCGTTATTATGTATGTAATACGTGTTAATATAATTAGGTACGTGCGTTTGACTCGGGGGCGACCGGTCGCCCGGTCGCCCGGGCGGTCCTCGTCAATGCGCCGAACAACATAATGCGTTGCAGTATCTCATTTCGGCGCACTAAAGTATGCAGTGTTTGGAATTGTTTAAATTACCCCATAAATACACGTAAACGATTCGCAACAAAGCGGGCCGCGTCGGTCGCAAGCGATAAATCTGCTCGCAGCTATACAAACAACGAATAACTTTCACGGCTGAAAATATCAAATGTAAAATGTAAATTTAACTACCTAATACGGACTTAAGCCGGCGAAACGGCGCTTTAAAGCGCTGCTTATTTAAAATTTTAGTGGTGTTTTTATGTTTGTGTCGCTGTCGAGAGAAATAAAAACGTCTGGTTGTACGCAGCGCGAGCGAGTTATGAATGGCCTATGAGCAGTGTGAGCTCCATCCACAGAGCAGGCGGCGCGGCTCAGCGCAGAGCGGACACTCAGACACTGCAGTCTGCACTACCTACCTCTCGTTACACTCGTGACATGAACCTCACACATTTTGAAAACTATTCAAGCTACAAGTCTACATTAATAAAATAACTATTTTTGAACAAAATACCGGGTCCATGGAAAATAATTAGCTTTGTTGTCATAGAAATAACGTATGATTCTGTTAGCTGCGTGCTTTTATTTCACAATAAAATTAGACAAAACTTTTATTTATGTAATTACTTAAATAAGTTATACCTACCGTCTAATACTATATATGTGTTTTAATCTCGTTTGGTTATTAAAAAACAGAGTTCTTACATTGAACCAAAGAATACATAATAGTATTGAACTTAAACTGAGAATTATTTTAAACTGTCTATATGTATTGTAATTATGCAAATTAACAGTACTGTTGTTTCTAATAATTCGGCTGTTACTTTTAATGTCATACAATGAAATTTAAAAAAGATGGATATGGTACTAATTTAATTTCTTCCCATTTTTATCATGGAAACAACGGCTCTGTAAATGTGAATAGTCTATGCGAAGTGTCTCTTAGGTGGCGGTGCATCGCAGGCAGTTTGCTTGATATAATGCACGTCGCGGCCGTTATTGCTCCAACCTACTTATTTATAATTGTTACTGCCACCGCCAGCCCCACTTGACCTTAAGCCCCCCCTAGCTTCGTCTCGCTGAAACCCTAGAACCTCCAGTATTATGGCGTAAGCGAGCTCAAGCTACGTTGGTGTCCCCCTTCCGAGGGTAGCCTTCGAGAGCCAGTTAGGTCGGCACGGGCAATTTAGTTTTCTTTCATGGTGACTGTAAGTGCAACCTTTATTGCATTTAGCATGGCACTGAGAACGTTCGGATGAGTCATGGTAACGACTTGCTTCCTTCAAATATCTACGGATCCAATTATTATAAATCTTGCGAAATAGAGATTTTTTTGAAGATTATCCAGAATATGTTGGATAATATTCGTAATTTATGACAAAGATAATGTGTACATGCTGGGCATCGTGGTGTTAGGTCGTGACTTTACCACAGAGGGTTAAATACTAAAGTATGTTATGCCGTAGCTTAGCATATAAGATTTTAAAGTATTTTTAATGTAAACAGTATTTAATTTTTACTGTAATCATTTATCAGATTGTAAGTGTTATCCCGAATATTGATAACATCAAAGGCCCATTACCGACCAAAAAGTAGCAACAACCCGTTACAATATGTGGTTTTCTGTTGAATTTCCCGGGAGGTTTTACCTTTAACCATACCATCAATAAGTCCAACGGTGTACCTTGTAAGATCCAGTGTTTCCGCTCGATTATAATGTGTCTTCAAGGCAAGAGTGAATAGGCTTTTACTAAGTTAGTGCGTTTTGCCACCCAAGACTACATCGCCACTTACCATCAGGTGGGATTCTAGTCAAGCATTAACTCATCTATACTAATATATATTATAAAGAGAAAAGATTTTATTTTTTGTTTGCATTGAATAGGCTCCGAAACTGCTGAACCGATTTCAATAATTCTTTCACTGTTGGGAAGGTACACTATCCCCGAGTAACATAGGCAATATTAAATTTTCAAAAAAATTAGGGATCCTTAATAAAACTCCAATAATGTAACCCAAGGTGTGAAAAAATAAGAAAACCGAAGCAAAGCGAGGGCGATTACTCGTAAGATATAAAAGAAGCTATGACTGTTAATTATGAAACGGTAATATAATATATTTTAATTTAAGCTCGCACTTCAGAAAAACAGTCAGAAATTGACCCTATATTTAAACAACACATTGCGCTTAGCGTCTCTAAAAACTTGGCTCAGTTTTGTAAGAAAATTGATAGCAACTGGATGTTTTCTAAATCTGTTTCTTCCTGAGGAATAAATTGTAAGTGCATTTGCTCAGGAAATGCAGTTAGGCATTCACCTCGCGAGCTGCGGCGACAACAACTACAGCTCCGAGCTCCTACTGTCTCAGATTAAACTGTTTGGCTCCAATGATTCAAATTATTACTTTTTTCGTTTATTGGCCGTGGACCAATGCGTAGACCAACTAGTTGGTTTACGCTCTACGGGCAAAAAATATTGCCCGTGGACCAACTGGTTGGTCTACACTTTACGGGCAAAAAAAGTGCACTTGGACCAACTATTTGGTCTTCGGGTAAAAAGTTATTGCCCGTGGACCAACTAGTAGCTGGAGGGTAATTTATATTGTTTGTGGTAGGTACATTTTTGTGCAATTTTTTAAGTCCTACCTAGTCCTGTCTAGTTATGGCATCAAATTGTGCCAATAGAATGAAATAATCCATAGAAAAATACGTTTGTATTATTTTGGCAGCTATAATTTGTTATCTTAATTAAATTTATTAAATTTTCATTTTTTTTGTGGTTTTTCAAAACAAAATCAAATGACAAACGTCAAAACGAATGACTATCTTCGAACAATACTAACGCATACAAACATATGAAATTTTTCAGGGTGTTGGCACAAATTGATGTTTTTACAAGACAGGACTAGGTTGGACTTGACAAAATTGCACAAAAAAAAAATACCTACCACAAACAATATACGAGTAAATAACCCTCCAGCTACTAGTTGGTCCACGGGCAATATTTATTTTCCCGTAGACCAATTAGTTGGTCCACGGGCACTTTTTTTGCCCGTAAAGTGTAGACCAACCAGTTGGTCCACGGTCATAATTTTTTGCCGGTAGACCAACCAGTTGGTCCAATTGGTCCACCGGCAATAAACGACTTTTTTATTGCAAGTGAATATGAGTACAACTGATCTTAGTGTTATGTTAAAAATTATTGTTGTTGTTTATTACGAAACTCTCGACATGTATTATTAGGCCGATCGCGATACTAAAAAGTCCTTAACATTTGTTCTGAGTCTGACTACACATCAACAGTGAGTTGCTAGGTTGCCTGTAAAATTTTATGAAGACTGACAATTTTCGCTGAGTTACACTCGCCTAAATTTTTTAAAACGTTGGCTTATAACATCGTCGTTATAATGTGTTTGTCGTCGGCAATGATTCCAGTAGCGCAGCAGGCGGCTTCTTACAACACACTTCCGCGACGGCGAACTGCAATGAAGGACTATTTACGTTTATGTTATTTGCAGATACGTTGTAGACTGTAGTGGAAGACAAGAAACATTTTGTATAGTATAATAGGTATTAAATCTCCCCCTACTTGCGTAGTTTTTTTGCATTTTTTATTGCGCATCATAATAGTCATGGTAACAAACATAATTAAAAAACACCAATTAACAATGTTACAAAATTACCTATCGATATTTTCATACTCAGGATACACTTAAAAATCCGAACATAACGAAAGAAAAGCGAACGCAATAATTACAGCAGCGTCTGGTTCTTCGGCGAACCGATTAATTTTATTGGCTCGACTAATTCTATCAAAGACTGCGCCGCTTTAATAGCACACAACAAAATAAGACCCTTAAAAACTAATGTTCAGCCTTAAGTCGCCGCAAATACCTCTTTGTGACTCGCGCGATACTGCCTCCGACGTCGCCTCCAACCTGGCTACACTCAATTCTCCCACTGTTTTAACCCTCCAAGTGAATATCGACTCAGTCAGCAGGCCCTAAAACTCATTTTAGATCGAATGAGAGCCGTTAACTTAAGACGAAGTAATCACGGCAAGATTAAAAAGTTGGAGTCGGTAGCGCGATGTCATTGTAAGTGGAAAATGAGTAAAATAAGGCAATACATTTTAATTAGGAGGAAGGGATCTGCCTTTTATTCCTTACGCGATAACTCGCGTCCTCTATTAATTGAATTTCATGTTTAATTAAGTCGAACCGCGCTCAGATAAGCCGCTGATCTCGATTGTTGTGCCGTACATTTTGGAGTTTTTGAAGCAACTTATCTTTCGTGCGCCTTCTGATTACCCTTTAAGTTCAACGGGAGTTGATATACAGCTGCTAGTATTAGAACGTCGCCCTAAAAACCCCATCACTGGGCCTCGTCAGTTGATCTATTAAAAGGCAGTAGTTCACCACACTCGTCAAGTGCATGTTGAAAGACTTTGGAGAATTATAAAGTATCTTCGCGATGTTAGGCAAGGTAATCTTCGTTGGTTCGGTATAGATCTTTACAGCAACAAGTAATAATTCCTTTAGTATATTCTTAAAACAAACGAGGAACGTTCAGCATTCGAATCCAGGTCTGATATTGTTAAGACAAACTTGAGGTAGCTAAATATTGTTGGCTTCTAGGCCATAATTTCATAACTATTTCATTGGAAACGCATGACGAATTATGATTTAAATACTGATGAAAGCGGAATGTGCCGTAAAAGAGACAGCTCTGGTTAGAGCTGTAGAAAAAAGCGATGAAGTTTGGCCGTTATCGTCTCACAACACATTTGTTAATGTTTGCTTAACTATGTCAAACAAACTGCTCAACGTAGGTTACTTTAACGATTTGTTTATTCCGATCTATAAGATAATCGGCGAAAGCAATTCTCTTAACGTCAGTTTGAACAACTTACTATTTAACGATCTTACGGAGGAAGCAATTAAAAACTCAGTAAAATTTTTAATTCTCTCAGATATAAATCAGGGCCATAACGTGTCGGCGCGAAGAGAACCAGCCTGTCTATGGAATGTTTAAAAAGTAGGACTATTAAATTAGAGTAGGGTTGGATGGTGGTTGCCGTTAAAATATAGGTAAGTGCGTAAGTATATGATATCTTACCTTTAAACGAGCAATTTTTGTATATATTTATATTCTCGGATTCTCGGAAACGGCGCCTACGATTTTCATGAAAATTAGCATGCAGGGAGTTTCGGGGGCGACTAATCAATCTAGCTAGGATTCATTAATTCTAGAAAATGTCTTGTTATCCGTGTTTTCAGGCAATAACTGATACAATATCGTTGACTTTTCCTGATATATATTGGCGTGTATTAATATTATTGGGAGCAACTAATTGCTTTAACTACACAGAGCTACTTCAAAAGATGAAAAGATGGCGTTGTTATGCAATATTAAGCAAGGAGTAGTATTAGTGAACATATTATATGAGTAAATGGTTTTGACAACAATTAAATTATACAAAAATGCACTATCTAAGAAGATTTATCCAACGTTGAAAACAGAGAGCTACCTTTTGTAAATAGCTGATAATATCCAACTTCCAGTTGCACCTAATATTTATACAACTTTATAGATCACCTACGATCTTCGTCAGTGATTGAAGTATGAGAAATATACAAATATGTATGATGGTCTGATAAACATAGTACCATACATGAAAGCGGACACTGAGCTGTATTAAAAAGACCATAAAGTGAGTTCCGTCTCCTTAGTTATGTTTACAACGTCTGACCTGATTGCCATCGACGAATGATCAGCTTGTTTGTTTAGTACACGGGACACGTTACCAGCATACCTTTAAACTAATCAAAACTTTATAACGTCGGTATATAGCACAGATTGCTTTGAGTAGCCGCGCATGAATTTGTTTTATGGTGTAATTAAGCTTAAGATGTAGTTGATGAGCTACATGGAGTGGTTCAGTTCCCGACAGAGGATCTGGACCGCTGTGGCTAATTACTTTAAGTATGTAAGAGGTAAATCAAAAACTTACTTCACTTTTAGATATTTTTATTATTAAACTTGTGTATCCTTATTGGCATGGGTCACTAAATAATTTCTGTAGTTCACAAATTAGTACTTATTGCCAAATACTTATATGATTTACAAAACTGTGAGGCTTGATGCAAATTTTTTGGCGATTTATTCATTACTTTTAGTCAGAAATCCGTTTCCAGTATTGAAGTAATACGAGTATAATACAAAATTAGAAGTAGTACTTAAATAATTATGTACTAGGCTCCCTACAGTGACCAGGGGAGGCAGAGATTACGTAGCCGTTCCAAACACGTCCGCTCCCAAAAGTTTACACCACAGAAGTTATCTAAGACGATACGATACGATGTATCTGGCCCGGAGACTGCAAATTGTACTTGTTGCGATTTGATCAGCTGTGATTTACGCCACGCGCCGCGATACCGACTTGCTCTTGTTTCCAATCATTGGACAGAGAAAACTGTAGAGACGTGTTGACATAAAGATGAATGAGGTTCAATTATTCAAAAGAACATAAGATTATTGTCCTAAATGAGAAACTCTAAAATTAAACTTACAAATTAAAATTTTATGCTTATGTTCTTGGGTGTATGGATTAAGAAATGATTAAAACAAGTTCAACAGCTTTAGAAACAAATGAATCTTGGTAGGGCTGCTGTATCGACATTTAGGTACTTGCATGTCGTTCAGTTCGAATGCAACATACGTCCTTTTGGTGACAAATAACTCGCCCAATAGTAAATATAGCTTCAAATCCTTTGAGGAATTCTATTCAAGATTACACTACGTGGTTCTCCAATATCAGGTGAGGTATGGATTATTACACCAGTAACAGTTTATACCAAGATCTATAGATAGATATTATGTTATGTATAATTTCCACCACTTATAAATAGTACATGAGCTGTGCACGTTACATTTTTTACTGTATTTTAAGACACCACCGCTTTTTTGTTCTATACAGTGTCCACTAAGAAAGTGTCCTCTCGGGGGCAATAGAGGCCCGCGGCGAGGGTGACCACAACTACTTTATCAGTCATCCGACACAATACTGACCACGCGGGACCGGGACTCAAATTGTACTGTAAATTATATCCACCCCATCTCTAATTAACCGTTAACTGCCGTGCTTTATAGCGTTTAGGGTTATCGCGCTAAAGTTACAATTGACCAAATGGTCAACTGTCCACAAATTTATGGATTTGGAATCCATTTTCTAAGTAATTGGGTTCGTTATGTAATCTGATAAGTTTTGGTAATTCCTAAGATTTAGTGGTGATTGCGGAGTCGTGTCCAAGCTGCTATAATTACTAAGTGACTTCCGAGCAAGCCTCAAGATTGTTTTCAAGATTTTTATTCTAAGATTCTTACCGCTACAACACTCAAGTTAGTACTATTTTAGATGATAAGAATAGTTTTCCAATATAAATTTTAATTTGATTCCAAAAGGTTAAGTCTGTCGAAAAACTCAATAAGTACCTATTTTGAGTCAACCTCACTAAATTCATCGCTGGTCAATTTCCGTAACAAAACCGTTGACCTCAAAGTGACACTGGAGACTGGAGACTTCCATATTTTGTGTAATAATTGAACAAAACACCTCCCGGCAATATTCAAATATTAGTGAACTCGCTGGTGCGTAAACGAGTAAATTCATGCAAATCGCCGTATTTACAAAGCGGAGAGACGTTCGCATTAAAAAAAGCTTTATAATAATAGGAAAAAAGGAATTTCTTCTCGCCCTTTGAGTACGTTCGGAGGTATTTTCCTCTTAATTTAATCAAATCGCGGGCGCCGTGTACTTTTCTGAGTCATTTATTTTTAATTTTGCGCGATCGCTGCAGGGGCAGAGGTCGGTAAGACCGTAAGGTATCGTCTGGTCTTAAGCGAACTGTTTGTTTGTGCGGGCGTTATTTTAAATTAACAAACGTGATGGGAGCCACTTTCTGACAGGTCAATGTTTGAATTGATTTCAAATTTTGTGACAATGATTGTTTTGTAACAGGAAAAGTAATTATGTTACTTTTTATTTCCATTTCATTAAAAATTTGCCTCGTATGGAAATGTTTCCGACGCAATCGTCACAATATTTTTAAATGGTATCAAATAGAATAGGTTTATTTGGGGATGTAGAAGATTGGTTGGTTGGTTGGCAGCTTGTTAGCTGGAGAAACATAGATGTTATTCGGCAAAAAATATTATTAGTAATATGGAGCATTTTCAGGAGGTATCTATTCAGTATTAAAAGCACAGCGTACTAGTAATGTAGGAGTTTCCATTTGGTCGTCAAAGCCAAAGACAATTTTTTTTTTTATTCATACAGGTAGCACTGATGCACCTAATGCACGTCATCATTTTTTAAGCTACCAGCTTTTCGGAAAGGTGCTTTGTCATGGAGGAGAAGAAAAGCCACAAAGAAAAAATTAAAAGAAAATAATTCAAAAATATTTACTGATCTGAGCGGAACTGGTTGCAGAGCTGGTCACTTCCATGCGCCTTTGTCATTTAAATACTCGTCTACACTGTAATATCCCTTGCCTAACAATTGTGTTTTTACACGGTTTTTGAAAGATCCTATTGGCAAGTCACGTATTAATTTTGTGATTTGATTATAGAAATAAACACCAAGCTCTGTGAAAAATCGCTGCACTTTACTTAGGCGGAACGAAGGCGTAACTACCTAATTGTTGCATTCTTCTTGTTTGGCGATTATGAATATCACATTTTTGTTTATACGCGTTTATATTCTTCCGTATAAAAACTACATTCCTAAATATATACTTGGAAGCTATTGTAACTATACGTATTCCCTTGAATCTATCTGTCGTCTATCGTGATCAATCTGGTCAGCTTAGAAATCTCCTTTCACTGTCCATTTCATACTTTGCAGTAGTTTTAACTTTTAAGGCACTTAAATACAACAGAAACTGTAGTAATCACTTTAGTTCCCATCTCGTCCCTCAGGTGTCGGTTCTCCGCATCCCGTCGCACGATAAGCCCCATATCGCTTCATAAAGCCCCATTAACGCTTCGAGGGGACTGAATACTTGTTAATGTCTTACTAAACTATGGAGATGTGTCGAGCTGAAGTCACAAGTTCACCTTAACGACAACTACAATTAAGCGTCGAGCCAAATAGGAATGTTTGTTGATCATGGCTTCAAATGCTGCTAATTTTAAAAATTTAACTAAAGTGACAGCTTGGCTTCTTGATTCATAATCATTGTAAACTGTAGGGTCATACTTTGTTAGAGTTTTGAGTAAGGATTATACTATCCATTTTATTATTGAGTCGTTCATATTTTTAGTTCTTACCGTGAAGTATGCCTGGAAAACCCTCTCGAGTCAGCTGCCTAAATACTCTTCGTGTTTCGGGTTGGAGTTTGAGAGCCAAAACTTTCTATCTTCTCTCTTATTACTTGACCGGCAAAGCATCGGTGATAATTGCTGATGACCACGGATGCCGATGACTACTTATCACCTGGTGGCTTGTCTGCTCGTATGGCAGCTAATTACATAAATATTTACTCTTTTTAGTGACTACCAGGCGATCGGTATTATGAGGATCGCCAAATAACCAAACCAAGCTTACAACAAGCGTACCTACAAGATACGCCACTAAATATCGAACGTCATCGTTTTCTCATCAAGTCCCCCAGGTGGCAGCCACCATGGCCGCGTGCGGTAGAGCCCTATCGCTCCATAAAACCAGTAATGTTCCCAAGGGTCTAAATACTTGTTAATTGTCCTTAACGACTATTGAGTGAAATATGTGTTTATCAAACTAGGATTGCAGAGCTTATAACCGAGTGTTGTAATATGTCGCAGCTACATTTCAAGGTAGCAAAAGCAGATGCTCGAAAGAATCACCAATAAAAATATACTTAATGATTGTTGGCACAGACAAGGAAGACTTCAATTTGTTGTAAAACTTGTAAAGTATTGAAAGCTTTATGCCGTAAGTAATCAATTGTGATTCCATTACACAGTTCAAAGACATCCAAACAAAGTTAATCTGCTACACCGGTGCCTTGTAATCCATCAAACTAAGCTAATTGCTGATTGAAGGAGTGAAGCGGGGACTCGGGCAGGCTAACTAGATCATAACATCGCAATCGATACCTCTGCCTATAAGTCTAGATTCCCTGCAGTGAACATACGGGGAGAATTACCTAATCTGACCGCCGTTTTTTGCTTGTTTCCAAACAACAGGGAGTTGTGATGCGGTGTATCAATAACACATAATATTATAGGAAACGTAATGTGTCTAAGATTGTAGATGTTTCATTTTCAACTCATACTCGTATTTAATCACTAATACTCAAAGTGCGCTTCATGAGACGCTGATAGATTATATACTTAATGCATTAAACATTAAGAAGTAAATTTCTTGAATAAAATATTGGAGCCACAGGATAATGAATGAGCTCCTTACTTCTCGTCATAATGTTTACTTTTGTAAGTTAATAATAATAATAAAATAAGGAAAGGTACCTAAAAATATTTTTTAAATACCTATTCAACGATACCCCACTTGACTTAGTTGGACGATTTTTATTTTATTTTGACAATATGACGTCTGGTTGTCGCTGTGATGAATTTTGATTATTGTCATGTCTTTAGTAGCAAGCACAAGGTTAAGACGAATCGATTGACGTAAGAATCATCAAAATCCGTCGACGCGTTTAGTCTCTACAACGCCATACAGGAATAAACATACGTAGACTGATAAACACCTTTTACCCTTCTTTGCTTCGCGCAGTCGGGTAAAAAGCTATGCCATGACCGTGCCGCCCGCCGCCACACGCCCCGTATTTCTACTCGTATGTTCACAAGAAACTTACACTGTGAGAACTTAACGTTGTTAGTTCGGACTGTACCCGATCAGTGATCGAGTTATGGTGGGTTGCAGGAAACTGAGACAAACGAACCGAGCACGCATGTTGAGTAATACTAAGCCTCTTTGAAATACATTAATAAACGGCTCATCAATCTAGTCATGTATTGAATTAGATACCTAAATAAAAAAAAAAGTGTGGCACTCGGAGACTGCCGCGGTAAAGCTATTGCATAACATTTGTTGCGAAATAAATTAATTGCTACTAGGTGAACAAGTCCGATGAGAAATGTAATACCCCAGCTTGGTTTTGGCACACTTACTTGCATGTTTTTGCTATCCTAGTGGATTGCTCCTGCAAGTGGGAGGTGTCAGGTTTTATTTCGTTACGGAATTTCTTGATTCGGTCAAAGCCCGCTATAAAAGCTATGCAATATCTTAAAAATCGTCTATTGAAACGTCATTAAATAAAATATCATAATACGTAAAAGGCACTTTACGCACACAATTTTTACAACCACGTTATAAGTAACGATCCGAGTATCATCAAAGAGATGGTATATCTTGGATAATAATAAATAATTAGCCATGTGAGCACATAATGTACACGCACGGCCGAGTTATGTTAGTGTTATGTCGCGCCCACGCTGCCGCGCTGCCGCACAATGAGCGCTATTGGCAAGCGCGCGCTCATTATCGATGATAATGACCGTCACGTGTGCTTAGTGTCGAGTTATTACTCGTATTAGCGTTCATTGGGAAATTGAAGATCTGGTTTATCTATGACGTATCGTAGAGCTAAGGATGTGGTACGTTGCCGTGTTGCCGGCTGCCGGTTATTGTTTATTTGCCTATATTGTAAATGTTTTATACTTATACAAAGACCACACATAGGCAGTGTTTGGGGTACTAAAATTGATAACATTAATTGGTAAAACTTCTATTGATGATCACGTAATCACGTAATGGTAGATTAGATCTCATGGGTGAATATCAGAAACGTGTATTTTTTTTTCAACTTTGGTGGCGAAATTTTCTCTTCAGTTTTCGTGAAAAATGAGGACCTGGTATAAAAATAGAAAGTCTAAGCTAGAAGAATCTTCAAGAGGTCTGAGAATATCTCGATAACTTTTTGAGATATTTAAGTTCAAAGTCTAGTGTGGCCACCAGAATTGAAAATCGCCCACCAAAATCGAAAGTACCCACCAAAATTGAAAATCAGTGACACCAAAATTGGATTTTTCTGTCACAAAAGCTCTAAAATCAATAAAATAAAGCTCAAAGTGGCTAATATCACGAATTCTCGGGAATTATCAATAACTTTCATCGTTTTATAAAACTCTATTGTTAAAATTAAATAGATATTATTATTTAACATCTATCAATCCATCAGCCCTTGGTGGACACAGGCCTCCCCTAACTTGCGGCACTCTGATCAGTCCTGTGCCTTCTGAATCCCTCTGGATTCACTCTCTAGTGTCTGCTGTCTTCTTTAGGTCGTCAGTCCACCTGGTTGGGGAGCTTCCAATGCTCCTTTTTCCAAGACGTGGGCGCCATTCGAGGACCTCTTCCCAATGGTCATCGGTCCTTCGAATTATGTGGCCAGCCCATTGCCACATCAGCCGGCGTACTCGATGAGCTATGTCGATTATTCTTGTTCGTCTACGTCATTTCTGATTCGATCACGTACAGAAATACCGAGCATAGCACTCTCCATCCGCTTTTTCTCTCTCCGTCCGCTTTGAGTTTATGAATAAGGCCAATAGTAATAAAGCACGACGTCTCGGAGCCGTATGTCATCATTGGCAACACACACTGCTTGAACACCTTCGACTTCAGCCATTGAGATAGTGTTTTGGACGACAAGATATGACGCAGTTTTCGAACGCAGCCCATTCGAGTTGAATTCTACGAGTGACTTATTTCTCGAAGTTGGACGTAGGTACATGATATGGACATTGGACATGATTTTCGTCTTGTCCATGTTCATCTTAAGACATCATTGTGGCGTTGTTCAAGTCCCCTATGATTTTACCAAGTTCCTCCAGGGATCTTGCCAGATAGACTATATCATCGCCATATCGCAAGGTGTGATGTCACTATTGACCACGATTATACCACGTTGTTTACTTGTTTCTATTCCATCAGCTTGAATACGTCTTCCAACGCAGCAGTGAACAGTTTAGGAGATATGACGTCCCCTTGCCTGACACCTCTCTGCAGTTGAATAGGGTTCGTAGCTGTGTCGTATACTCTGACGGAAATGGTACCTGATACCTCGATATGAAAATTAAGTACCGATACCGATACCGATAGAATAAAGGGTTTCTCATAGTCTACATAAGCAACACATAACAGCAGATTATATTCCTTGGTCTTTTGTATAATCTGCCTCAGTATGTGTATATTATGGTCTATGGTTCTGTAGCCTTTCAGAATCCTGCTTGTTCGGGAGGCTGGAAGTCGTCAAACCTGTCATGCGATTTGTGAGCACCCTTGCAAACGGCTTACAAACGTGGTTCAGAAATGCAATGGGCCTTTATAGTTCTTCAAAAGGGCTTTTTCGCCCTTCTTGAAGAACAGAGTCACCACAGTTCCGGGTTCCACGCTTCCGGGGTAGTTCCAGTATTGATGACGGAAACGAGCTGTTCGATTCCGTCATCAATATTGGAGCGTCATTAGTAGAGGTTTTCCATCAGCTCTTAGTAGCTATTGTGAATCCGTCATTTCCTGTTTGAGAGCCTCTCTTATCTTATACAGGTGGCGTCCGGGATATCCTGTGTGTAGTGTCGGGTCAGTTTAGCTTGCTTGTTATTGTCCTCGCAGGAAGCTGGAGCTTGAGAGGAGGCATGCGACCATCTCTCAGAACTTCAGATTTCGACAAAAACATGGTGCTGGACTCGGTCTTCAACCTCGTAAGCTGACTTTGCCCAATATACAGATCCCTGGCAAACAATTTGAAGCCCTAGTTTCGCTTAAGTGGCTCGTTTTAAATTTTGGTCACGCATAAACGCCACCAAATCCACCAAAATTGAGCCACCAAACTTGGACCATGCATAAAAAAAATCTTTAAAAATAGGGATCTTAAGTTACAATTTAATTTCTATCGGCCGGTCTCAATAATGTACTAACAGATGGAAGACTGTGGATAGGGCTGTCATCTGTCATATTTGGCAATTTTTCAGAAGCAAAAATTGTCAAATATGACAGATAATATACCCTATCCACAGTCTTCCATCTGTTAGTACATTATTGAGACCGGCCTTATAACTATTTTATGCGTAATCCAAATCACTAGCTATATTGTGTAGCTTACTATAAAAGCACTTTAAAATAAACAGCAAATCGATCCACCAAAAATTGAACAATTCTTGTCCCCCTGTGCCACCCAAGCGGGTACTTTTGTTTTGGCGGGAAGTCATAGCTCTAATCACATACCCGTTACACTCAAACGTTACCACACAACTGTGCCCTGCGAAATAATAAAACTTAAATGATTGCATACGCAAGAAAGTTCATGTTTTAGTAAGTTGAACAAGTGCACCCAAGATTTTGGTTTTTTCTTGGACAAACTTTGATCGAGTATCCTGTGATGTTAAATAACATTTTATAATATGGTTTAGGTTTTTTTAGATAATGTGTCTTATGTGTATACTAACGAAATTATATATTTTTTATTTTAACTTCAATTGTCACTGTGGTGAATGAAATTATATCAAAAAATGGAGCTGGGACATACCACCAAACTTGAATTTTAAGGCATTTTTTTTACCCTGATTTTTTATATACACATATATTTAAAAGAACAATGTGGCCCCAATTAAAAGAAGTTACGTACTTTACTATATAAAAAAAATTAGAAACATTCTATCACTTTACACCTCGATTCTCAACGTGGACACGTAAAATTTGCCGATTTGATATTCACCCTAATCTGTGTTTAAAACTGACGGTATTTTTGCACGCTGTTGTCTTGGTTTGATCACCATATACTTAGGAAATTTTTTCAGTCATCTTCTTGTCTCAGTAAAAAGGGTTGTTGTGCTGACATCATCAAAATTATCTGCCTAAATATTAACTAGTAATTAAAATATAAATTACTTCACAAGCCCACTTATACAACACAAAAGAACTTATTCGAACGGATATTACAATTCAAGATGGCGGTTCTTGTGATCAAAAATGTAAAAGAATGTAGTGGGAAGCAAAACAACGATGCACTACCGCAGTACGATCTCGCAGCGAACAAAGATAATGATGTTTTGAATGGCACTCAACTCATTACGTGCCGATATCTTTCCTCAGGAAACCTTCTCCGAGCATCTGATATCCCTGCCCTATGTCGCATTCTTCCTACAATGAAATTTAAACCTTCCTTCCAGACAAATTAAAAGCAAAATGCAATGCAGCCGATATCACAATGACGCTAAATACTTAATGAGCGAACGCCACGTATCTTAGGACAGAACGTCGGAACTCCGTTCTAGACGCAACCCTGTAGCTTAAAGCTGAGACCTAAAGTCGATAGTCCCGTACGAGATATACATAGAATTTTCGAGTACTACTAATTCAGTGTGGTGGAGGGATTGTACAAGCGTAATTAGTTATTAGCGACATTGTAGTGGGCAGGAAGAGGCTGGGATTGATCGGACGTGGAAAGTGGCTTGTGACTGATTGCTTTATTGGATCTTTAAGTTCTGTAATGTATTCTGCTTGTGAGGTGTAAGAGGCTCTGACCATAATTCCTACACCAATGCCTCTTGGTGTGATACACTCAACGGCCAATAAACCAGGCCAAGCTCCACGAAGGTATTACCGACCCTGCTGCAGCTGATAACTGCGCTGACCTTTTCTTGCCCGCTTTATTTACATATAAATATTTGTCAACAAAATTATCCATTTCCTTTTTTTACTTAAAATAAGTTAATGCTTGACCACAATCCCACCCGATGGTAAGTGGAGATGTGGTCCAGGACGGTGAGCGCACTAACTTAATAAAAGCCTACTCACTCTTTTTTGAAGTTATACACGTCATAGGTGGGTGGGAACGCAGACGCAGGCAAGCTATTCCAATCCTTCGTGGTGCGCATAATGAATGACGATGCAAACCGCGTCGTCCGTACCAGTGGGATGTTCACGACAAAAGGGTGGTACCCGCCGTGCGTCGTGTCGTTCGATGGAGGAACGGAGAAGGGGGAATTAATTAAAATAATTCCTGCACACACTCTCCAAAATGTGCCCTATAGAAAACCGTGAGATGGCTACTTTGCGCCTGTGCTCGAGACTTTGCAAATTAGTCTCCAACAGATCCTTATTACCAGATATTTACAGAAGACTAGTGAATTTACCCTCAGAGACTGCGTTCACGGTTATCTGTAAGTTCTGTCCACGATAAAGCCTACAACCAAATTTTTTAACCATATTTTACACACCACATCAGCCCCCTTACAGTTTTATTATCAAATACTTTTATATTAAGGAAGATATGGTCATCTGTCTTTCACGCGGTATAAAACAAGTTTTTACTGGTCATAACTCGGACATCGGCAATTTGTCGCCGATACCCATAAATTAGATATTTCATGTCTAATCAAGAAACGGATATGAAAGACTGTACTTTCATTAACTTGATATTCTTATTTTAAATTAAAATTTGTTAAATTTTTTTTATTAGCCGAATAGAATAATAAAAAAAGCAATTGGTTAATCAAAGACGAAATAAACGCAAGACGCTAATTCTTAACCGCTCCCATGCTTTACATGATAATTGTCGTCCCGATTTTTATCGTTCGATGACACTTATCTTATAATTATCATACAAATCGGTCTACTAATGGAAAATTACTAAAGTTATAGGTTAGAGTGAACCCCAGTTCTCTTTAATTATAGCAACCAGCTATGGTTTCGATAATTGTAACGGTTCCTCAGTTGTAATCTATATAATCTAACAGCCTTTTAAAGTCCACTGCTGAACATAGGCCTCCCCTAATTGGCGCCATTCCGACCGGTCCTGGGCCCTCTGAATCCAGCGTCTTCCCGCCTCAGTTGTAAAGTAGGCAGTTAACTCATAGTGTAGGTACCTAGTCATCGGGCATGGTTATTCTTGAAATTGGCATAGTTACCTATTCAATGAATAGAATTAAGAACTTATCACGTGTATGATAAAGTTTTGTTTCTGTGTTAAAGAAGGATTACCAAGCAAACAGATTGTTCAGTCTCCCCACCATATCCTCCTCCATAGTTCAGATTTACGACATCCTCGTGCCATAACCTATAAATTGATTCCCTTTGATGGCCACTACAGTGTAGCCATGCAAACACCTTACGAGAAGTAGTTACAAGAGCCATTGGAAGGCTTTACGACCGGTCGGTTATTAACCGGTGCCGGAACGACACTTTGCTGTTTGACCTGGCGACTGGAGCGTCACTCGGATCAGCTCGAGGTAAGATGGCTGTATTGATTGGGACCACAGACCATTCATGTGTCCTATTTTAATTCTAATTTACTAAATTACTTACGCTGTCGTCGTGGCATTATGTAGCCGTATCGAAAATAAGTATACTATAGTAAATAGTGTAATACCACAAAAACATTTTCATGTAAAGTGTTGCCAAGACGAGACCATTGCATGGCTCTACATCAAAAAGTTATCAGAACTCATGTAGAGCCAAGTTTCTAACTCTACACGCCCTACTATACAAGTCCTATCTTCACAAACGCTGGACAGCCCCTAGTTTAAGGGATTGAGGGGGGGGGGGGAGTAAAAGTTCGAAATTTTAGAATTGTTGTTTGTGTACAAATTGAAACTTTATGTTTAATAAGTTCAATATTTTATAAATCATCTGTTTAATAAGTCATATCCACCGAATTTTGTTTATCTGGTATAATCCAAACCATTATGAGGGTTCAAAGAAAACGATGAAGTGTTTCGAGAAAAGGTAGGTAGTGCCCTCGACCTGGTGGGGGCACGCCTGTGCCCCCAGATATATGTACGAAATCAGATTTCGATTTAAGCCTGGATGGAGCCTCTAACAGAAAAACCTTTACACAGATGGACGCACACGTGTTTCGTAACTTATCTTATGAAACATCTCAGAGTCAGCTACAAAATGTCCGTCAATAGTTTTTATTTTTATTAGTCTAATTAATACTTCGAAGTTCTTTAACGTTATATACCTAATACTTATTTTTTATATAAGGAACTGGACATTCCCCCTATAATTTTACGAGGATATTATCCGCAGAAAAAACTATTGTCAAAACAAGAGATATCAATATGCCGCGTCACGTCCGAAGTTTTTTGCTTGGACCCTTCGTCACACTCTGAGCTATAAACACGGCCACACATAATTCCGTGACAGGGTAAGCCGTATTGATATCTATCGCCGTGTGTTCGTTTGTCACAGTTTCCGCGCGGCAGGAGACCAGGAGACAGGAGGCCAATACACCTCATGTCTTTTATCACTGAATGTTCAGGATTTTCCTAGAGAATGTTTTTGTTTAATTTACTTTCGATGGGAATTAATATGTGATTCTTATTTTTACACTTACTTATACAGGTTGATTGACATTGCTTTTAGCATTAGGCCGCATGCCGCCTTTTGTATGGTTCAATTAAGTCTAAATAAATAAATATCATGAATAAAAAGTTCATTAGACAACAGCTTTCAAGGAATAATAATTCCTTCAGGAACAACTTAAACTCTCCAATTCACTATTCAGTAATAATGCAGTTAATACTAACGTAACAAAAACTAACTTACCAACTGTGTTTGTTAATTTATAGGTACCTACCTATATTGTTAGATGTAGTAGACAACAAAGTTATTACATCTATTTATTTAGTAAGCGCACCGTTCGTAAGTAACAAACTTGAAGTCTCGGGCGAGCCGTTCCGTTTCTTAGCGCTAACTCAATTACTCGCGACAGGTCCGCCTCGCGATAAATGCGTTTCGGTGGCTGTGGGGGACGAGCCATGAGCTGACGCGTTTTAAACATTATGGTAATTACAAAGACAAAAGTCATAACCAACAGTGATCTTATTATTTTAGTCTCATTCTCACTTAAGTCTCTGTTTTGTAACCCGACAGCGGAATCCGCGATGAGTGTCATAATTCCCTTTAGTCGTTTGAAGTTCGAGTTCAAGACTCACTTCACTTCGCAAGTGCGTACTAGTTGATTAGAGAATGACATATCAAGATGATGCGAGTTCGTTTTCGAGTCTCACTTGAGTGAGCTTCGATTTCGAGTTTGTATTTTAGAGAATAGCCCTCCTGATTCATTATTATTATTACATTATCACTATAACTGGTATTATTGCTAACTACCACCGTCTTGCTTGATTCAGCAAGACTCGTATTCCGGCTGGAGGCTTGAGAGCCAGTTCTTCTTCTTCTTCTTCTCTTTCCTTCGTGGCTGGCCAAAGTATGGATGCCTAAGGTGGTCACATCTTTGGTTATTGGTTGTGTTCGCATATTGGAATGATTGGCGGCCTTCGTACATATCCATTATTATGGGTTGTGCCAGGAGCAGTTAACATACGTTCACATTTTTTATAAAAAATGTGTTTTTTTTAACATATCACAATCACCCATAGACATCAATAATACCAAAGGGGTCATGGATGTGGCGTTGCCGCGTTGGCTAAAAAAGAAGCAGAGGTTCCGAATTATTTCTGGCAAACACTGCGATGGAAACACGCAAAAGGTTTTTCACGCATTGTTAATAAACCAATCCTGTATTAATAAAACAACCTTAAAATATCTGCAATATCCGGTTTGATATGCTGCAAGAATGTCAAAGCATATTATGACTAAGCGCTCTTACGCACTAGCGGTTGGCCACGAGGCGGTTTGTTTGAGCGGTCCAACCGCTTAATGCGGTTTCTTCGCGTTTTTCTTCGCGGTTGGCCGCCATAGCGGTCAGCCGCGATAAAAGCGCGTTCAGCGGTTGGACCGCTCGAAGGCGCGTGGCCCATAAGCAAAATGGACGCCGTCGAGATAGCTTGTGTTATTTATTTTTACTCCCGAAAACAACGAAAGAAAAATAAAAAAAGATACTGGATTCATCATTTACTAGAAACACGCAACGAATTTGGCCAGTTCGCAAGTTGTTTTCAAGAACTGAAGAAGAAACAAGATAAATTTTTCGGCTATGTTAGAATGAGTGTTTCGTCATTTGAAGAATTACTAACAGTTTTATATGACACCATCAAAGGACAAGTCACTGGCGGCTCGCCGCTAACTGACCGCCAGTGCGTATACACTAGATGGCGGCTAGCCGCGAAGCGGGCCGCGGCCCTCCATTCAACCGCCGCGTTTGAAATTTTGTGGCGGTTTAGTGCGTACAATCATAAGTGGTTGCATATTAAACTGGAAAAGCGGCTAGCCGCGCGATTAGCCGCCCCCGCGGTTGACCGCTAGTGCGTAAGAGCGCTAAGTGACATTTATTTTGTAAGATCCGAGATCGCGCCCTAGAGCTGATAAAGACGTCTCGGCGTCTATGACTCAAGCCACCGGCACACCGGGTATGCGGTTAGCATAACTCATACCCTCGCACCTCACTCGGTCTAGTTGCAAACTTTGATATATTACCTTGTTCCATCCACCTGAAACGGCTGATTGTAACAAGTTTCCGAGGAAACGGCACGTCTGCGCCCGCCCTAATTTATATCTGAAGGGTCAAACATAGTTCTGCCCTGTTCATATTTATTAGTGTTGATAATATGTTCAACTTCACTGCTTAGAGTAGGGTTCTCTCGTTATGTTTTATGTCAAAAGGTTTGTTTTAACAAACCTTTCTTTATCTTGATAAATATGTTGGGTAAGAAATAGTTTACGGGTCATAAAATGACTGAACTTGTCGTGAAGATTGGAAGTTAGGTTATTTAAATTATAATATACATGTACATAAAAAATTCAATGATGAATTGTAAAATGGTGAAATATTTGTATTTCCTTAATTTTTAATATACCTACCTATTTTTGATGTTATTATTTTCATTGATGTTAAAAAATGGAGAGGTTAAAATCAGTAAAATATCAATAAAGTTCATAAGTTTAAAATGAAATAAGATTGTAAAAATCGCATGAATAATAATCTTCCGGTGATTACTTCATTAAGTCGGCGGTCATTATCCTGTCTAATCACTCAGAATCCCAACGTCTCATAAAACAGAAACCGATATAAATCCCCAATAATCGTCCTCTGCCCATTAAGGCGGTTACACACTCGCGTTAAAAAAGTTACTGTCGACCATAACGCCTCCATTACGGTAATGAATTATGTGTAGCGGCGTTAATCTGTCCTCCGCCGCGTCCGCGTCACTCCTCATCTCAATTAGAACTAATTGAATATTAAGGTTCGAACGATTGCTTGTAAAACTGGAAACTGCGAATGTGTGGGTAGCCTGTGGTGGACTGACTCTAACTCTACGAAATACTTTTCAATACGATGAGTTACGAGTACATCACTTAAACCAAAGGCTTTTTTAGAAATGATTTAAGATATTTAATAGGTTTAAATGGTGTTAAATTGTCTTAGAGTTACACCAAGATAAGTGAAACTGACTGGTAAATAATTCAATTTTGCAGTGGCTCATTAGATCAATTCATAATTTTAAGGACATTCTAAGGTTTTTTCCTAAATGTGTTTACAACAAAAACAAGATGCATTGTTATATAATTTATCTATTTAATTTAAAAATAAATAACTGTCTAACGCCCCAACTCAGAGTCACTAACAGTTACTTTATTCACTCCTTAGTAAACAATCACCATACAAATTCAGTACTAAGGAGCGATTTAAGTAACCGTTACTGACTCTGAGTTGGGGTGTAAGTCACAGTAAACTTTATCACAGGGACCGATACCGTATTTATTCGTGCAAATAAATAATTTTTCAATAACAAATCGATCTTAGAAGTCATAACCGATTTTACGGGAGCTATTCACGTATTCGTTACGTGAATCAAGAGGAGTGATACGGGGCGATACAGGAAGAAATGCGAAATAATAATTGTCGATAAAAGTTGCGTCGACGACAATATGCGTCGTAAATATCGTAAAGTGTCGCGAGCGCGCGCCTCGGACGCATTAAAACGTCCATTAGATATTCGTGTTTGTATGAATGTAATTTACAAGTATGTTTGAGATGTGTTTTTGGTAACGTCAATAGTATTTTAATATACATCTGATTTAGTGAACCCGTTTTTATAGACACGTTATGATGAGCAATAAACTCGTGCATAAGTGTAACTGTATGTATACCAACTTGTATCCAACTATAGTGAAGCTAAACTGATTATTATGGCCAATGTACACTAGGTTTGGTTCTAAAGACCTGTCATGGTCTGCCATAGGGCTCAGCAGCGAGATGAGTAAGACATAAATGAATGTGTGTGAATAGTCATAATAATTGCAATTCAACTTTCAGAGAACAGCCAATGGAACCCCTGCAATCTCCATAATCTCTATTGAATCCTCAAAAAAATTGGAGGAGAAGCGTCCACCGTTTAAGGTGCCGAGCTGATCCTTAGTACGGCTCTTTAAGTCACGGATCCGTTTATTTATTTACTCACACGCGACAATTTACATACAAGAACCAATTCAATTCCCGCGCACCGCGTTTCTAGGGATTAGCCCCTCCCCCGAAGACCATTCCCCGCATAATCCTTATAAATCCACTTTATATTCATCCACCTTAAAGGCTGCAATAAAAGTTTCTTGTAGATATCAGTTTTTTGTACGTGCTGTATGGAATAAGTCGCTTTTATTAATCTTTGGTACTTGTAATAAGTAGGTTTACGCTAACGATGCATGAAGTTGAACATCTATGTATATTTTATAAGAACTGGCTCATAATATCATCATTTATTTTTTTCTAACACCAGTATAAAAACCCTTACCGCAGTTATCAGTTGGAAGACAACATTATCGGTGTTCTAATAGAAACTTATTTACACTTTAGTAACTGTGAGCCGTAGATATATCATAGGCATAGCTACCGAGTTTGCTCAACTCTCTACCCTTACTCTACAAGCTCTGAGTCTATAAACCCTATAAACTACTTTGTACACTCTTGAACCTGAATTTAAAGCAACAAATTAATCCATAGTATGTCATGCAGTAGTTCCATGAAATGGCTAAACTATTCTATAAGGGAACAGCAATAATAGCAGCAACACAGGGTGTTGGCGGTTAGGACATAATTCTTATTAGTCCACTTCTGAAATTTTACAAATTATTGACTGCACTCATTCTTATTTCGCGTGGTATCCCTCCACACTGTCTTCACTGCCCTCAGCATCGATACTAACTCATTTTGTATTAAACTTGAGATCGGTTGGGCCCTGGGGTCTCGGACTCAAGTGGCGTAGAAACGCGAATATTTTTAAATTTTTTATCGTATTCGAATGATTAGTGATTCGGTAATCATTTAGAATGTCTATAATGCAATATTTTGAATTACAAAAATTTTCCACTAAGGTTGTCAGTAATGTCTAATGTAATTGTAATTTGACTAACGGATAGCCCTAGACAGATATAACACTTCGGTCACTAATAACAGAACATTTGACGAACTCATCGAAAAAGGATCTTAGGTTCTACTCACTACAAAAAACTTTAAATTTATTCAAACAACAAACTTTTGTATTAAATTTTTATTAAAAACGCTAATATTTTTATCCGTGTAGTGATACAAAATAAATTAACTAAGTTGAAAACCCATTGCTTCACATAAGTCTTTTTTACACAAATGACCGCCACTCCACCCCATGCTCTGTTCGTGCGGTAATTCGCCGTTTGTATTCATACGCGCGGGCGAGTCGCAACACTCGCAAGTCGCCGCGACACGCCCGCGCCGCGCCGCTCCATCATCCCGCTACCGTTTATTGCTCTCCGGCTAAAAGGTGCCTTATAACTTCTACTATACAAGTGTATAATACTCGAACGGTTTTCTTCGAAAGCCAAAATTTTAATTTTTAGATTTTATAAGTCTCTTGGATTACGATAGAAATTACCTGTAGACATAAACATAAACGCTCACACAGCCCACCCTCACTCTAGGGATGTCGCAGATGGCATGAATTTGAAAGCTGTGGTCTCCTTCTGTGAAACCGTCATGGTAACGAAGGAGACCGCCGAGCGGGAACGGAAGAGGGCTGATCGAGCTTGTAGACGACAGCGACACTGAGGGACTGGACTACGCAGGAGAGGCACCGGTGCGTTCACTAGAGATCCCGGAGCCTCACCATATGCGCTGGATGGCTGCCGAGGGGGTTTTAGTGGGTACAAATCCCACATAACCTGTAACCTGTAGGTTCGGGTATCTATGAATCTCGGGTACCTGCATTATTTTAAAGTACTACTCACCTACCTTCTGCAAAACATTTCGTCACATTTGACAAAACCTTAACCTTCATTAACTTATTGTTAGATCCGTCGATATTAGGTACCTAGTCCTTGATTACCAAGAGAAAAGTAGGTAGAAACGTTGTCATGTAGACTTGGAGCAATCAGGTCGGCGTCCATCTATTTACATAAATAATATAAATACATATTGTCCGAGGGGCCAGGGGGTGCAATGGACAATGTTATCGTGCACCCCCTCCCCCACTATTAACTTATGAAAATAAGCTACAATAACACTTTGTTTATTTTCCGTTATGCCTTGCCAGGGAAATTTGTGATGGACTAAGGACTTGGTCAGTGATTCTTAAACTTCGTGTTTTTCTATAGCATTATTCCTCTTAAAAGTAAAATAGAACATATATTTTTTAATGTTTTGTGAAATATGATGCAATCAGTGTAGTTTCTAATTAAAGTCACATATACCAGATAACAAAGACTCAAACAGAAAGAAAAGGAGAACCCCATCTTCCATAGAGACACCGGCCCAGAATAGACAAGAATGAAAATTGGTGGGCAATTAGATCTGTTCGAGCCCGAACCGCCTGCGCCGGCCACCGAGCGGGTGGCGGGCGCGCGGGACGAGGCGCGCGGTGCCACACAACCCCTTCGTCACTAGCCGCCTACGATACCACGCGCGTACCTTGTGTTCGGAGCGCTTACTGTAACGGTCTTCACGTCTTTACAACCATTTATAAAATTTACTTTGGCCGCCTTGTGGATAAGGGACAATAGCTGGTCCTATCGCCGTCTTGAGGAACCAGTTCCTAAAGAAAAATACGCAAGAGGATTGCTGTTACTACGCTGCCGGACCGCGTTCGTTGAACTTTGAATTTCAAACGCGCCGTGTCATCGCTTCAACGGCTGAGCAAATTGAAGTCGCCGTACACAAAGAAGAGGAATATTTCGTCAAGAATATTGAAAATCTACTACTTCGGAGTCTTGATAATGACGATCGTGCTATTTTCTAATATTGGATATTAAGATTACCGCTACGTCATCGCTTCGAAGACTAATTTTGGCTGCCTTGTGGATAAGGATTGGGTATTTTGTGAGTTCGTTCCAATTTTATTTCCTTTCTTATCCTCTTCTAAAGGTCTTTAGCTACTTATTTTTCAATATTTAAATATTTTTTCCTTTTCACTGCCTCTAATAATTTAGTTTTAGTAACCAAATAGTAATAAAGTGCACAATAGTTCATTCAACTCGCACCTGTTGCATTGCATCTTTTCTTATCGCATTTTGTATGATACTCTCAACCTGTTCGCTTACGGTAGGTGCGCCTTGCTCGTAACAAGTTCAAGGTCATGCGCATTCATTAGACCGGTCGTTCGCTTTTTCATTAAGAAAAAATTATCAACAAGCGTTCTATCTCTTTCATTTTTTATTGCACATTCATTGTTCCCTTTGCTTTCGTTATGGCTGACTTGGACATTTTAATAAGAAAGCGTAGTGCTATGAAAGCAAAACTTACAAACTTCTGCAACTATCTTAGCATTCTTAGTAGTTCCCAATGCATTTCAGACCTACAACGCATCGAGTTGGAAGGTCGCTTAAGCAAATTTGATGCCTTATACGATTCATTTGACGATTTACAGATGGAAATCGAGGTGGTTTCTGACGCCCCAGACGAGGCGTACGAGGAACGTACCAAGTTCGAAGAGCGGTACCACTCATTGGCTGCTCAGGCTCGCAATCTACTGGTCCGCACCAGCCCAGTCGCCGAGGCCGGGTCTGTAGCGGGCTCAACATGCACACACACAGGTGAATCGTTCCATCATGGTTTTATTCGCTTACCTAAAATTGATTTGCCTCATTTCAATGGTAGTTATCAATGCTGGCTTGAATACAGGGATACCTTCTTGTCACTAATTCACAGTAGTAAGTCTATCGATGACATTAGCAAGTTCCACTACTTACGTGCATCACTCACAGGGAATGCACTCGAAATTATAAAAAATATTGATTTCAAAGGTGACAATTACCAGTTGGCATGGAATTTGCTATGTGATCGGTATGACAATAGTCGGCTTCTAGTAGATAACCATGTGCAGGCCCTATTCAATGTTGAGCCTATCCTATCTGAGTCTAGTATTTCGTTACGTCGGTTGATTGATGTCATCAATAAAAATATTCGGGCTCTAAAAACATTGAACGAGCCTACTGAGCATTGGGATACACTTGTAGTTCATATGATGGGAAACAAATTAGACGCTGTTACTAGTAGAAATTGGGAAGAATATCGTTGTAGCTTAACTAAATCCCCTACTTTATCGCAATTTTGTACATTCTTAATTAATAAGGCTGATCTATTGGAAACAGTAGAACATAAAGACAAAAACAATTTAATCAATATAAAAACTAAGCCTACTTTCTTAATAACTAATACAAATGAAAACTTAAATCTAGTAAAAACAAGTAAAAGATGTAATAAAAATAATAATAAAAGTAAAAATAAATGTCCTTTGTGTTCTGATGAACATCTTTTATACACTTGTGAATTGTTTCGTAATTTGTCCGTTGAAACAAGAAATACTAAGGCAAAAGAATTCAAAGTTTGCTTAAATTGTTTACGTCCTGGCCATGTTGCTAACAAATGTAAACTATCACATTGTAGATACTGCAAGGGTAAACACAACACGCTTTTACACATAGATCAATTCAAATCTAGTCCTTTACACGACCCTATGCCTAGTGTGTCCAATAACATGTCTAATAGTGTTGCCTTGCCTATTTCTATCCCTCCTACTTGTCCTTCAACTTGTAAGTCAAAGAATGTCGCCCTTACAAGTGATAATTCTATGCAATGTACTACTGCTTCGCAAATTTTGCTTTCCACAGCGTTGGTGAAAGTGGTGAGCAACAACGGGGAAAGGCTCGACGCCAGAGTCCTCCTGGATAATGGTAGTACGGCCAATTTTATTACCTATTCATTATGCGACAAGCTGGGATTGCCTCGACGTAACACAAGCTCCACTATAACAGGTATTAATAGCCAAACTTCGACTAGTACACAGTCTTGCAATTTAACAATTGAATCTCGCAATGGCGCCTACAAAACTAATATAGATTGTTTTATCTTGCCCGAGATCACAAATATATTACCGTCTAAATTAATAGATATTAGTAACATTTCTATTCCGCATGGCGTACAATTAGCGGATCCTTCTTTCTATGTACCATCAGGAATTGATATTCTTGTAGGTGCAGAGGTCTTCTGGAATGTTCTAGGTGCCGCATCAATTAACCTAGGCAAAAACCAGCCCAAATTGAGTGAATCCAAATTCGGTTGGATTGTAAGCGGCTCTATAGCTCTTCCATCACAATCAACCTCTTCAAATCACTCTCATCTTTGCAACATCTCTACGAATGACATAAATTACAACATTAATAAAATATGGAATCCTGATTCAGTGTCTGTTAAGCATTCATCATCTCCTGAAGAACGAGCTTATAATAAAAGCTTTCATAAGAATCCTATTCGATATACCTACAAGCAGACAGAAGCTCTCTTACGTTGCCAATAAGTAATTGTTTTCTTTTGCTGTTACATCAGGTCATACGTGGAGCTACGTGTCGTCGAGGGACAATCCGGCAGATCTTGTTTCGCGTGGGCTGAAGGCTGATCTCATCAGCGAGTGCTCTTTATGGTGGACTGGACCGCCCTTTCCTTTAAAAAATGAAATTTCATGGCCAAAGATGCCTAATTCAAATGTGAAACAGGATCTACCTAAAGTAATATCATCCCATTTTATTAATAATTCATCAAATCAATCATTATCACATATCATAACAATCACGTTCATTCATTATTGCAATCAGATAATAAATCATTCATTCATCAAATCATTCATAAAAAATCAAAATTTAATCGTTTATTTACATAAATTGTTGCATACATAAAAATAATAATTCATAATTTAAAAATATAAAATAAATCATTAAGTCATATTCATGTCAAGAGTTATGTGATTACTTTAATTTTACTATCGACAATGCTCAACTTTTAATGTTTTCCCAAGAACATGCTTTACTTCAAAAGCACTATAAAAAAATACTCCTATTTAAGTCCCTTCATGGCAGTGGTATTATTCGTGTGGGGGGAAGGCTTGACAATTTCCTTCATGTCTATCATGTCAAGCATTCGATTAACTTGCAGCTTTACCATAATTTGGCCACAATTATATTTCTTAAATTTCATTCAGATTGACTACATTCTAGGACAAATTTAGAATTTCCCTTTTTAAATTGCAGTGTCAACTGCGCCGAGCCAGTGTTAATAGCTGACCGAAAGGAAAGAGGGTGTAAGCTTATAAAATCAAATCTGTGTCTTTGTTCGCCTTGCAGTAAAAGCTGTGCACGTAAGGCTCGTTACAGACCTGACTAAGCAAGACATTTAACCTTCTTGGCACTTCATATTCACCTCATTCCAACGGCATCGTAAAGTTGACATCATCATAAGAGATTGCTTCAAATCTTCACTTGTCTCACTCAAATTGAGGCAGTATTCAATTCTCGTTCCCTCACTCCTCTACATTCCTATCCACTGCCCTTATCTACGCCTGCTCCTTTCCTAATTGGACGATCACTAATATCTCTTCCGTGTCCACAGGTAGTTGAAATTTATATCAATATTTGAACGCTACCAATCAACCTATCGTGCGTAACAAAGGTCTTCCCAGGCATCGACGGGACTACAAGAGTGGCAGAGCTGAAGACGCCAGGAGGGACCCTTCTACGAGCCTGCCTCACCATCTGTCTGCTTCTTCTCTGTTGAAGTCTTCAACGGGGGGAGGATGTTCGAGCCCGAACCGCCTGCGCCGGCCACCGAGCGGGTGGCGGGCGCGCGGGACGAGGCGCGCGGTGCCACACAACCACTTCGTCACTAGCCGCCTACGACACCATGCGCGTACTTAGTTGTTCGGAGCTCTTATATGTACCAATTCTTCTCGCTATTACAATTATTTCTACAGTCCACGCTCTTTTATTGAAGGACCCAACAGATCATTGTAAAAGCTTTAATTTCTCCAATTTTCACGTCTGCTAGCAATGGCCAACTAATGAAATCCTAATGAATCACCTTAAATATGGGTTATGATTATGTCACACTCGTGTCACAGTGCTGATGAAAAAAATATGTTTTTGATAAAGTTCTCGTTTATTAAGGGTAACGTAAGGTCGGTTGGTCACCGTTTGGTGAGTACCTATCTACTGAATATGCGTTTTACTAGGCACTTACTACCTCAAACACCTACGAGTATATAGACTATGTCAGGAATATAATGAAGACCATAAATAAATAAATACTACTTAAACCATAATGGTTAAAACTGAGTAGGTGGGTATAATACTACCTACCCACTTTAATGGGTTTTACCCAAAAAAATGTCAAAAAGGTTGCGTAATAAAGGCATTTTAATTTTTTAAAGATATTTTATTCATTATCATCAAAATATATCAATATTTCGTCAATAAATTGTGCAGGAGGCGCCATACTCCTATTTCCAATATTCAGGCAGTGGTAGTAAGAAAAGCAAATCTAGAAATTGTATCAAAAACACATTCACCAACGCACGAAACGAAAAGCGAATGCAATAGAACATTGTGATTAAGTACTCTGTGCAAAAATTAAATTGTCATAAATGTCATCATAATACTCTTTTACTTTTTTTACACAGATAAGTTAAACTCAAAATGTCTTATAATAAGCGTAACGATGTCGTTAAAGGATTTAATGGTAATTATTATATATTAAATAGTTTAGCTTTATATAGAACATGAAAACATATCAGAAAGGAATAAATGTTGTTTTTATAATTAATAAATAGTTAATTTAATACATATGTTCCTTAATCAATCGATTATAAAATCGTTTGTAATGAGGTAAATACAATGAGAACTTCTTTCTTTATTTTGTTCATTTGGCGATTGCAAATGAGGCTAAGATTTAAATATGTTTATTTAGTAAATAAGACGAATTTTTATGTATATAGTTTACTCTTGTCCACTCTTATGTGCTAGCACAGATTACATATAATTCGTGGCCGTAAACCGGGGTTTTCCTTTAACAACAATGATATTGTATGTATACCTAAAAAGAGGTAGTTATTATGCCAAGAGGGCGCTGAAATTAAGACAGTCGAATTTAGTCAGGTGTAGCGATTTCATTATGAAATTTGACAGCTGTATTGAGTGATTCAATTTAAAGTTGTCATCAAAAACTGAAGCTCGCAATCAGTGAACGAATACAACGCAATGTATTTACGGTTTAAGAAGAACTTTATTAATATACAATGTATTTATGCATTACACATAACATATCTATACTAAAATATCTTTGTTTAACACAAATGAATATTATTAACATTTACGCTATCGTAAATGAATGTTATAGTAGTGAACAGGTGGTGTGAGTCTTAATATTCGCGTTAAAATAAACATAATATTATCTACGCGACAAATATTTAGGGAAAAGGTTTTGTGTAGACAATCTCCAACAAAGCGACACCCGTGTGATGCGAATATCCCTCCGTCTAGTCTAGTGTGATGCTCCACTCTTTTTGACTTTTTCTACGATTTTGAAGGTTTTTAGGATCAGGATTAAAGTTAGCTCGCTTTCAGTCTGTCAAACGACAGGGTTCCACTTTTAAAACCTTTCAGCTTTGCAGATTCGTTCGTTTTTCTTAAAGGTAACAAATCGGATTTTTTGGAGCACTCCAAACGTTCTGGGAACGTTTTCTATCGATCATTTAAATTTTATAGGGAGTGATACGAAATAAATTTTAATTATTTCAATATCATTATAGATGAAATGCTTTCCACATTAAAATAAAAACATTGGATTTGCATTCTTATATTTAATTATTTTGTTTTGTTAAATTGTAACTTAATAATTCACTTTCAGCAAATCCTACGAATATTATAAATGTGAACGTAAGTTTGTTTGTTAACCGATTTGGCTGAAATTTGGAATGGAGATAGCCTATACCTTGAATTAAAACATATGCTACTTTTTATCCCGGAAAAGTTCAGGGTTCCCGTGGGATTTGTAAAAATCGATCTCTACAGCGGGCGAAGCCGCGAGCTACAGCTTTATAAACTGAACAAAAAGATTATAAAACTTAACAAAAAGATTTACAAACTGAACTGAGACAGCTGATATAGTTAAAAAACCATTATTAGCATAAAAGAGTAATAGTAAAGAAAAGTTTGGAAACCACTCATTTTTATAATAAAATATGTCGTCTTGAGTTGTTTTGAGTGGTCCACGGCAGATCGCCAGGCTCGGACATCGCAGTGTTGACAGTATAAACAAGATGAAAAACTATTACACATAGGGCATACATTTTATTTTCTTTGCGAGGAACATCCATTTTGTTTATGATAGACGAAAGGGTTGAATAACAGTATGGAAAATGTGTAAGGTTGACAGATCCATTATTGTTTTATATTAATGATATAATTTTATGTAAATATCAAGTTGCATTACATTTCAGGAGTTTTATATCCTTGCTTTACACCATAACCTAATTGGACTTATTATTTCAATCATTCCGTTCAACAAACAACACCAAAAATAAATAACATTTATCGCCGGTTATAATAATAATAACAAAGTAATTGTTAACTTAAGTCAAATATATGACAAGCCATTTAACTGTTTTATTTTAAAATGACATCCCTAAAATTCTTTTTTAAGCATCATTACTGTCCAGGACTAAATCACCACTAATTTAGCACATTGGATAGTAGTCTACCCATAATATTTTTATTTACATATAAAATTAAAAAAATAAACATTACAATAAAAAAGCTTGTTTATGTTTCGTAATAGTTGACAAAACGCTAAAACTATGTGTGCAAACGATGAAGGCACAATAAACGGCGCTCCTGTCACATAAATACTCATGTATTCCCAGCGGGCATGAATTACAAGCAATCGAACATAACCGACGACTGCGCCCTTACAAATAAACATAATATCCAAAGGAAACACTCAAAAATGCCCTCGACAAAAGCCCCGTGAAATCTCGACCCACCTCATAAAACACGTGAAACAATATCTTGAATGTACCATACCGCACAACATACCACGAGCACTTCGTACGACGTTATTTTGAAGGAAATAAAACTCAAAATCTAGTAACATTGATGTAGCGTAACTTGGCAAGATTTCGGCTTTTCCTGAGCTATAAAAGTATATTGTGCGTTTGTAAACGAAGGCGGCTGTTTGTCACCATTTGCATATATATGCCAGAGCCTCGAATAAAAGAATCTGAATGGATCTGAGTGAATAAAGTAACGCTAGGCTTCCTCTTAATACCAGGTAAATCCCGTAATCATTGGAGGATATTTCTACTCACGATGAATTTTATTTGAAGAAAAGCTAAAAGTATCTGTAATCATGATTATCCCAGAGACGATTATCTTCTGATATTTTTAGGAGTCTGAAGGTTTTTTGCTTAGCATTAGCCTTTCAGGATATCTGACCTGATCAGAAAACAATAACAAACAACATGAGCTGTTTAAAAAAATGGTATCGGTGCGGTTGAATAATTTATTATGCAGTCAGATCTGCTAAGGTTAACTCGTAAATGCAAGGTTCATAAGTCGTATCGGTATGTCATGTATTGGTGTTTTTAGAAGATGTGAACTCCCAAAACTGTAGAATACGAGTAAATGCACAGGTCACAAAAGTAATCGTGAAATAGAAAAATTAGCAATGGCACTAAATGATAATTTTTACATTTAATGGCATCATAATCCCATCTTCAGTTTATACAGTGAGATGTAGTGAATTTATTTAGATTGAAAATATTAGCGTAGAAGAGGATATAACTACTGAAGTGAGAGGTTTCGAACATAATCATTAGGGTTTATCCGCTGGAATGAATGAGAAAATGAAAGTCAAGGTGCTCACAGCAGGGGCGCACTTCACTAAGTTGATAAAATCCAATGTTGTATCTAAAAATTTTAGTTAGAATTTATTGCAATAAATTGACACACTTGCAAACATAAACTATAAAAGTGTTTTAATATAAAACTATTTTCATTATAACTCAGTGACATAGCTGAGTGAGCATAAGTCTGCAGTTCAACAAAAAGAGTGTAATAATTTTTTTAGGCTTTCATTATTTTAATAATCTCTATGATACAGGGCGAATTGTGAAAGTTTGATTGATATTTTGAACGAAGGACGCAACCTTGATATTAATAGAGCCCAGTCAGTCCTCTGTCTACCCTCAGTTGTCAGTAAAGAGGGCGCTAGCATGCGAGGCACGTCTACCCGCGCCGGAGCCGGCCATACGCGAATTATATAAATAGGCGATAAATACTCAAGCACAGCATTCTATGTTAATAACGCCGAATGGACCGCTCTAATGAAATGTTTTTTCACCAACACTTGAGCAATGCATACGCAAATCAAGCGCTGATCCGATGCTCGTGTATGGTAAAGAACAGCGTACATTGAAGCTATTTTTTCTTTGAAAACTGTGATATACGTAGGTAGTGTACAAAAATAATTTAGGTAAGTAGTAATTTTGGAAGTCGCTGCTAGTGTTTGTCTAAACTTAAACAAACGTGACTGCCGTTGGATACCTCAAAAATCAATAATTAATGCTTAAATTCCAGTTTAAATACGCCATATTGTTTTTATGCCCCCGTTTCTTTTTTGTTCTTTAAGAGTTGTTAATTTCCTAGGAACTGTCAGTAAATGTACTCGTACTCTTATAAACTGCCTATTACCTATGTTTTGAGTGGCATCGAGATTAACTATTGATTTATTCCACATGCTAATTAATTTTTTCTTCTCCTCTATGACAAAGCAGCTTTCCGAAAAGCTGGTAGATTAAAATTGAAATTAATTACACAAATACCTGTTAAACAAAGGTTTAAGGATTTGCGGTTTAGAAGCTGTCGGTTACTCGTAAAGTATTGTCATAATGTTAAGGAGTTTTAGCAATGGATAATATTAATATGTGTCTTCTTCAAGTAAACGGTCCACTTTATAGTAAACACAGAATAAACAACTAAGAAAAAAGTTTCGTAGGCTTACAAGATTGCTATAATTTACAGAAGAGTTACATTTTTCTATATACGCGTAAAAGCAGTTTATGGAGAATGCTAAGCAAATGTAATGGGCGAGCTAGAAATTGGAGCCGATAAAGAGTATGAACAGAATTCCTATACTCTTTTAACAAAAGTTCTAGATTAACTAACATTATCCTAATTGGGGACAAGCTGTAGTGGATTTATTAAAGTAATATATTGCACAATAGAGACGTCAACGACACGTATTTATGCATCTATCCTTTACGGCGAAACAGCAGCAGTTTGCATATTATTTATTTAAACTTTTTTGTTATTAGAATTCTCAATTTGTTATTAGAATTATATTCTGTAATAATGTAAGCGGTTTAAAGTGAGCATAAACAATTGAAACCTGTTCCGATCCACAAATTCAATTCAATTAGAAGATCGTTGGTCGTGACGTGACAGTCGCGTGCGACAGCCCCCGCTGTTCGCAGTCCACTGACCACCAGTCCACCACCGACCTATGTCTAATCATCAGTGAAGAACTTTAAATGTATAGAGATACCACATAAACTTATTCCTAATTACAGGAGGTAAGGAAGAAGCTTACCTTCAATCAATCAATCAATGAATAACGTAACCTTGACAATTATTTAGGTAATTATATAGAAAAATAAAAAGAATGGCCATACTACCACCATCCATAGATAATAGATTTAATCATGGATCAATCATGAGGCACTGATCATAAGTGCTGAATCACTTCAGATAAAAAGGTTGAGTATCTTAAAGCAATCATCACCACAAACCAAGACTTCTACTGCGGCGCTGGTCTGCGCACAGTGCAATATGAGGGGTAAAGCCATAATCCAGAATGCTGGCCAACTCCGGATTGGAAGACTTCAAAAGGAAAATGCATTTCAAAATCATGATGCCATTTCTGTTCATTCCATAGTTCACAAGTAGCGGACGCGGATGTCATCAGCAGGGTGCAACTTTCCGACTGGAAAGTGGAAACTGCGCAGTCGAACTGTTACGTATAATATCGTTGGCTGTGGAGAGCACACAGCACACCGCTCCACTGCCGCTCCGGTACGGCTCCGTTACATGTGCACTGTGCAGTCGATTGGTCAACGATAGCTCTAATACGTATCGGTTATCAACTCCATTTATTGCTAGGATATGACTGTGAGGGGAAAGCTCAAAGCGAGCCGAATTATTTAAATGTTTTCTATACATATACGTTTTAATTATGAATGGACAGTAGTTGGTATTTTAAATTACTTGAACTTGAAATATTTTATTTGATTTTAATTATTTTTTCTAATTTTTGAATTTCAGACTGAGTCACAATTTTAATCCAACATCAAACAATCGGAAAATCTGTCATACAAATACCATGACCGGAGATTAAAGCCTAGACCCTTAGCAGGATATGTCACGACCAACCGAGCTACAGTCGGTCATGCACTCCAGACAACTATTCATTAATTTATAGGCAAAGAAAACTATACTTTTGTAACGTTATTTAGAGTTCATTTTCATTTAACTAGCAATAGATATTGAAGGGAGTAGTGAAATATATAGGAGGGCAGCAGTGATGTTTCCAGAGAATGAGTTGTCATTGGGAGGTAATGGGTGGAATGCGCACTTATAATGCGACATGAAAAAATGGCAAACACGCTGATACTGTAGTTATTGCTAAAATATTTTATTATTACAACAAATAACCCGTATATATAGTAATTAGTAATAATTAAGATATAGACTTTTGACAAAGTACTTCATGGGAGTCAAGTTAGGTTTAAAACTCGCGGCATCCAATTACTTTGAGTGTATTAAGACATTGACGTAAATTATTAAGATGAAATCTTTTATATCGTGATTTATAGACAAAATACTAAAAAGTTTACCCGTGTTTTAACCGCATAGAATATTATTTTTCAAAGGAAAATGTAATGGGGAATTTTTGATGCTGATGGGACTCCACCATTATTAAAACCTAAGCAGTCTCAACATCAGTGCCAGTCAAGACCAGTAGTCTTGATAATATAGAAAAAAAATCACGAGTAAAGGAAACGACGAGAAAAATGGGAGTTGTGTTGTCGTGGTGAGTTTCGTGGTGTTGTGTATTAAGGAGGTAGATATAAAATATTTTGTTTCTGCTAACCCTCTTGTACCACTTAACCCGTTCTCATTACAATAAACCTCATTCTGCGATCGTCCGTCTTTTATTCAATACACCACATTGGCGCAGTCGGTTTCTTTTCTCAACGTACCTATATACGTACTTTACTTTCGTAAAATGCCGTTTGGAAAAGTTGAAAGTTTCGAAGTTGGCGTGCATAACTGGGAGGCATATTGCAGACGCATAAAGCAATTCATATCGTTAAACGACATCAAACAAGAGTTACACGTGGCCACACTGATAACGCACGTGGGCGTCACCTGCTACGAGTTAATGTGCGACCTGTGCGCGCCGGACTTACCCGAGAAGAAATCCTTCGACGAACTGGAAAAAATCGTGAAACAACATTTGGAACCACAACGGTCGGAGATTGCAGAACGACACGTATTTCGGCAACGCAAACAACAGGCAGGCGAAAGTATCAGCGAGTACCTGCAAGCATTGAAACATCTAGCGAAGACCTGTAATTTCAGTAAAAATCTAGAAGTGAACTTGCGGGATCAGTTCGTGTCCGGACTTCACGCTGAAGACATGCGGTCGAGGTTATTTGCCGAGAAGGATATCGACTACAAGCGGGCCGTGGAGCTCGCGTTAGCCTTGGAGGCGGCGGAACGTCACGCGGCTGCGGCGGCTGGCGGCGGTGACGGCGTCCGCGGAGACAGCGGGCCCTCGGAGGGGCTACACCGCGTGGCTGCGCACCGGGCGCGCCGCGCCAGCGCGAGCATCGAGGGCGGAGCGCCGGGCGCGCGCCCCACGGGCGTCGCGGGCGCAGCGCCGAGCCGGGGCGCGCGGGCTTGCGGACGCTGCGGCAAGGTCGGGCACGCGTCGGCCAGGTGTAGATTCAAGCACTACACTTGTGACGTGTGCGGTCAAAAAGGTCATCTCAAAGCGGTATGCACCGTTAGCGGTGGTGAACGTGGAAATAGAGGTCAGTTCTTTTTAAATGATTCTGAAGATAGTGAAATTGATTTTTTTAACATAAATACTGATAGTAGTGATAAGCCCTACACGATTAAATTAAAGGTTAACGAGCACAGATTAAAATTTGAAATTGATACGGGTAGTAAAATTTCAGCTATTTCAAAAGATTGTTACGACAATTACTTTTCAAACGAACCGATTGTGAGTAAACCTTTAAAATTAAAATCGTATACGGGCAGTGTAATTAAACCATTGGGTTACATTATTGTTACTGTTTCTTTAGCTACGATTAACCATAAATTAGAATTGTTTGTGATCGAAAACGGCGGTCCACCATTAATGGGTAGGACTTGGATTAGACGCCTGAATATAGATATTAAGGAATCCCCCTGTCACAATATGGTAGAACCTAGCATAGATAACAATGTATTGTCATTATGTAACGAATTCCCCGAGGTATTTGCTGGTGGGCTGGGCACTTTTAAAACGCGCATGAGCTTACATTTAGTGGAGGGCGCGACGCCGGTGTTCGTGAAGGCGCGGCCGCTGCCGCTGGCGCTGCGCGCGCCCGTCGAGCGCGAGCTCGAGCGGCTGCAGCGCGATGACGTCATTTATAAAGTCGAGCGCTCCGACTTCGGCACTCCGATAGTGCCCGTTGTAAAAAAGAATGGGGATATTCGCATCTGCGGTGACTACAAGATTACCATTAATCCGTTACTTAAAGATTTTCACTATCCGTTGCCACGCATAGAAGATATTTTTGCCATTCTGGCGGGGGGAGAGCAGTTTTCAAAGCTAGATCTATCTCATGCCTACCAGCAAGTTCTCCTCGCCGAGGATTCGCAACCGATGACGGCGATCACAACTCACGTTGGAACTTTCGTTTATAAACGCGTGCCTTTTGGTATTAAATGTGTGCCGGAATATTTCGAAAAGTTAATTGAAGAAACGCTGAGTGGTTTGCCGTCAACGGTGGCTTTTCAGGATGACATTTGTGTGACCGGTAAAGATAGGTACACACACCTACAAAATTTAAGAGCGGTATTAAGTAGATTACGGGAGGCGGGTCTGCGCGTGAATTTTTCTAAATGTGAATTTTTTAAAAATAGTGTAACATATTTGGGATACCGCATAGATAAAAACGGACTACACACCGATAAAAGAAAAATCGAAGCCATAGTCGCAGCCCCGACTCCCAAGGATGTAACCGAACTGAAAAGTTTTTTAGGTTTAGTTAATTTTTATGCCAAATTTTGTCCAAACATAAGCGACACGCTAAAGCCTATGTACAGTTTGCTTAAAAAAGGTGTGAAATGGACATGGAGCGACGATTGTAAAATCGCTTTCGATAAAATAAAAAAATTCCTTAGTAGCGGTCCGGTGTTGGCTCACTACGACGCGAGTTTGCCGTTGATCCTGTCGGTGGACAGCAGCGCGTACGGGCTGGGCGCCGTGCTGCTGCAGCGCCAGCCGGACGGCAGCGAGCGGGCCGTCAGCTGCGCGTCTCGCACGCTCACGCGATCCGAATGTAACTATTCTCAAGTAGACAAGGAGGCCTTGGCCATCGTTTTCGGAGTTTCAAGGCATCATCAATACCTGTACGGTAGGCGTTTCGTTTTACGCAGCGACCATCGCCCTCTCAGTTACATATTCGGTAAGAATAAGGGCCTCCCACAGACGGCGGCGAGTCGCTTACAGAGGTATGCGGTGCGGCTAGCTGCTTACGACTTTGACATTGAATTCGTTCCGTCCAGTAAGAATTGTTTCGCGGATACGTTATCCCGATTACCGTTAAATAATTGCTCCAAAAATAATAGCGATGATAATTATAGCTACTTAAATTTTATTGAAGATAAGTTACCTATAACCTTTCATGAAGTGAGATCGGAAACTAGAAAGGATTTCCTGCTAAATAAAATAATCGGATATGTTAAATTTGGATGGCCTGCTAAAGTAAACGATTCACGGGAAAAGAATTTCTTTAATCGTAAGGAAAACTTGTTCATAGAAAATAATTGTTTAGTGTGGGGTTACCGTATAGTTATACCTGAAAGTCTCCGGGCCGTTATCTTGGACGAACTGCACGGCGGTCACATCGGTGTGGTTAAAATGAAACAAGTAGCTCGGAATTATGTTTGGTGGGAGGGCATCGACGCGGACATTGAACGAATATGTCGCGAGTGCCGCGCGTGCGCCTCCCAGCGCGATGCGCCGCCGCCCGCGCCGCTGCAACCGTGGAGTTGGCCGACGGAGCCCTGGGTTCGATTAAATGTAGACTTCCTGGGACCTTACCGAGGAAAACATTATTTAATTATACTTGAACAGGCTTTAGGATCAATTCCTTCTCCTTACTCCCTTCCACAAACCACCCGTCATCAAACGTCAAGTGCCGCGCCGTGTGTCAAGATGACAGAAACTTCATTCAAAAAAACCGTAAAGCAGTTCGAACTCAACCGTTGCGCCGGCCGGCGGCAATCTCTTACCCGCGCGGGAAAAGTCAAGAAATCTCCAATCCAAAGAAGACACCTTCAACGCAGTGTTTAGTGTGGTGGTCTCCCAGTATCCTGTAAATGTGAGTACCTTTCTGCTAAACCAAATCCTTAAGCCTGGGCCGTGGATCTAGCGATCACTTGCCGGGCGCATATCTTAACATAAAATTTGGTCCGTATCGAGCGCGAATACCTATAGATTACAGTTGTTTCGGTCATGCTCAGGTTCAATTTCGTAAGAAAACTCTGAGATTTGCGAAATAATAACCTTTTACTAGTATAATCCACCCAAATAAGGGAGGTCATACTTACAGTGTAACCTATACGAAATCATAAGTCATCTTAATTTAGCAGTATTATATTTAACATATTTTTCACAAAGTCTATCCTTGTTAATTGCATCTCACGGTATTTATTGTGTTATATTAACATTACTAACGATATTATCGAATTCCCTTTCGTTAGAACATCGAATTAAAACACAAATTATTTTTTGATCTTACAAGAAGGTAGTACAAACGAAGCGAAACAAAATGGAAGAAGGCAAACTTAAAATTCTTCGTTCTCAACGCGAATATGTTTTTCGTGATATGCAAATCCTTTACGACTTATCAACATCTATGATTCAAGATCGTTCAAAGGTATCGTCATTCAAGGCGAGATATACTCGGATACATTCAATTCGTGAAGAATTCGTTTCGTTATGTAGTGAAATACAAGCGTTGGAATTAAAATTAAAACCCGACACCGAAGTGAACTACAAGGTGCTTAGCTCGTTTGACGATTTATATTACGAGGTAATAAATGCATCGGCCGTTTTGTCGAGCGAGCAGAGTCAGAACAATGAGGACGTCGCGGGGCCGTCTAAGCGTGTGACGTCATTATCAACCGGGGCGTTTGAATGTAACGTACGGCTACCTAAACTTGAGTTACCTAAATTCGATAGTAAAATTGAAAACTGGCAAACGTTTTATGATATTTATAAAACATTAATTCATGATAACAACTCGATTTCTGAAATAGAAAAATTTCATTATTTGACGTCTTGTTTACAAGGCTCGGCTTTGTCTATAGTGAAAGGAATTCCCATGACCGCAGACAATTATGAGGTTGTTTTTAATACATTGGTCGAGCGTTATCAAAACAAACGTATTCTAGCTTTAACATATTTAGATAAATTCCTTAGCCATCCTAATTTAAAATCGGGTAATTTTCAAGATTTACAAGCTTTAACAAACGTTGTTTTTGAATCATATCATGCACTTCAAGCATTGAAAATCGATAACTTGGGTGATTTCATTTTATTTTATTTAACTTCACGGGTACTAGATCCGGACACGCGTAAACGGTTCGAATCACAAAACAGTTCACAAATACCTACATTTTGTGAACTGTTAAAGTTTCTTCAAGATTATGTGAAAATTTTAGAAACTAGCCAACTATCTTCAAATCTGAATAATACGTATATTTCTAATACCCGCAACTTTAACGGGAAAAAACCTATACCTGCTAATAATAAGCAGATTAGTAAAGACTTAAAACACTCTTCTTATCTTACGAAATCTAACCCGCCCGCGCTCACTTGTGCACATTGTAAACAAGCGCATTCAATTTATAGATGTCCAACCTTTCAATCTTTGAATTCAAGTACTAGACTTGCCTTTATAAAAAACAATAACATGTGCACAAATTGTTTACGTAGCAATCACGTCATAGAAAAATGTTTATCCAAAATGTCATGTTCCCTTTGCGGGTCTCGTCACCATACATTATTGCATTCCGACTCAGCGCCGGCGCCGGTTAGCCGCGGTGCAGCCAATGAGGCGAACATCACCGCTCACGTCGTTAGCAGTCGCGACATGATATTGTTAGGTACATGTCAGGTGATCGCGTTCAACTCCGCCGCTGGCACTCAATGTACCGTGCGCGCTCTAGTCGATAGTGGTGCGCAGGATTGTTTCATAACTTCTGCTTGTGCGCGAACTCTCGGTTTAAAACTTCGTCGGTGCAATCTTAGCATAGCTGGGTTAGGACAGAATACCGTGACACAAATTAAGGGTGTCACGACATGCACTATTCGACCTGTTCATGGGGAGTCTCCACATTTTGACATCAAGCCAATCGTACTAGAAAACATTACCTCTCAAATACCTAGCGTAAGAGTACCGTCAGTCGTTCGAGAACGGTGCAACCATTTAGTGTTGGCCGATCGCGACTACGATGTGCCAGCAAAAATCGACATATTAATTGGCGCGGAATTATTTCATAAAATCTATGACGGACAACGTATCGATTTAGGGCCTGGGTTACCAACCGCACTTCATAGCGTTTTCGGGTGGATTCTTACCGGGGTAGTTAATTATAACTCATTACCTTTAAATACCGCGTGTTCTCTAGTGGCTACCACATGCAAGCTTGACGATCAAATTAAAAAATTCTGGGAAATCGAAGAGCCACCGCGCGTACCTATAACCGCACCCGAGGATGATATCTGTGAGCGGATGTACACTGACTTAACTTATCGGGAACCTAACGGGCGATATGTCGTTCCTATCCTCTTAAAGGATCGCGACCGTCATTTAGGTGAATCGTATAATCATACGCTATCGCGTTTAACTAATCTAGAAAAAAGACTCAATCGACATGATGAACTTAAATCAGATTATATTAATTTTATGCGTGAGTACGAGGATTTAAATCACATGTACCCCGTACCTACCCCCATCGTACCTACTCTCAAGCGGTATCTTATCCCACATAGTTGCGTCGTTCGCCCTGACAGCACGACCACTAAATTGAGAGTGGTATTCGATGCTAGTTGTAAAACAACTAACGGTCTATCTTTAAATGATATTGTTTTTACTGGTCCTAAGCTTCAAGTTGACATCATAGACATTATAATTGGCTTTAGATTACATGCCGTAGTTTTCACTTGTGACATTTCAAAAATGTATAGAGGAATTTTAGTGAGACCGGAGGATCGTAGCTTTCAGCATATACTGTGGCGCGAGTCTCCGAGTGACGCTGTTAAAGAGTACGAACTCGCCACTGTCACCTACGGTGTTAGCAGCTCGCCCTATCTTGCGATTCGTACGCTCCATCAATTAGCGGCCGACCACGGCGCAGACTATCCGCGCGCTGCTGAAGCGCTTCTCCACGAAACTTTTGTCGATGACATCACTACCGGCGCGCCCTCTGTACAAGAAGCTATAGAACTAAAAAATCAACTCATAAACTTGTTAGGTTGTGCTCAACTTGAACTCCGCAAGTGGAGTAGTAATTCTCAATCCTTTTTAAAAACTATTCCTGCAGAACATTGTCAATCTCCAAAACCTTTTTCAGAGTCAAGTGATAAATGTACTTTAAAAATCTTAGGAGTTCAATTCGACCCAGTGGGTGATAACTTCAATTACTCATATTCTCCTGTTGAGGACGGTAAATTCACTAAGCGTTCCATCTTATCTAGCATCGCTCGAATTTTCGACCCTCTTGGGTGGGTCACACCATTTATTCTAAAAGCTAAATTGCTCCTTCAAGATTTATGGCGTCTTAATCTCTCTTGGGACGAACCAGTGCCCAGAGACATCGATCAAGAATGGCAACATTTTATCACGGATCTTCATAATCTAAAACTTATAACAATACCTCGTAGGAGTCTACCTCCTCAATCGAAAGAAGTCCAACTCATTGGATTTTGTGATGGATCCACAAAAGCATACGGATGCTGTGTTTACCTTCGCGTCGTTACCAGTCACGATGTCCAGACTTATCTATTGATTGCTAAGTCCAAGGTAGCACCTCTAAAGGTCCTAACAGTCAACCGTTTAGAACTTTGCAGTGCCGTGTTACTGTCCAAAGTGATAAATCGTGTCTACGCCTTGCTTAGTAAAAAACTTATTATCAGTAAAACCATTCTATTCACAGATAGTTCGACGGTATTGTCGTGGTTGAATACAGAGCCGCACAAACTTAAAACCTTTGTCGCGCATAGGGTAGTTCTAATTAACGACACGCCTGTGGGAACTGAATGGCGACACGTATCCACCCACGATAACCCGGCTGACATCTGTAGTCGTGGCTTATCATGCTTATCTTTGTCTTCATTTCAAATCTGGTGGTCAGGACCCTCGTGGTTGACCAACGAACCCTCTACCTGGCCGACCTCAGCCTTTGAGAGGCAAGAAAACGTTCCAGAACTTAAGCCTGCGTTTCGGTTGTGTCATGCAAGTGCTTCTCCAGAAGCTGACATCCTCAACTCCATCATGGAACGCCACTCCTCTCTTACCCGAGCGGTAAGAGTGGTAGCCTGGATCCACCGTTTCATCAACAACGCTAAAGTTAAACGTTCTGAGCGTAATCTTTCAACTTTCTTAACAGCAACAGAATTAAGCCAATCTTTAGATCATTTAGCGAAACACGTTCAACATCATAGCTTCAAAGATGTTACGTCTTTACTTACATGCAACAAACCTTTACCTAAGCACTTACAAAAACTTTCTCCTTATTTGGACTCTCGCGGAATTCTGCGAGTGGGGGGACGCCTCAAGCACGCGTCCGTACCTGGTCGTGTCAAACATCCATACCTTTTACCCAAAAAGTCTAGGTTTTGTCACCTACTTATTGACTATTATCATCTAACTTACCTTCATTGTGGACCTCGTCTCCTTCAATCTTTAATTATGCGTAAGTTCTGGATACTTGGCATTAGAAATCGTATCAGATCTCGATTATCCAAATGCGTGACGTGTTTCAAAGTCAAACCTATTCCATTTCAACCTATACAAGGTAATCTTCCACCGTCCCGGTTACGCATGGGGCAATGCTTTCAAACCGTAGGTATTGATTTTGGAGGCCCGTTTCTTATAAAAGAAAGTGGACGCCGCAACGCCAGGTCGTATAAAGCTTACATTTGCCTCATAGTTTGTCACGCAGTTAAAGCAGTTCACTTAGAGCTGGTCACTGAACTGACATCTGAAGCGTTCATCGCAGCCTTTGACCGCTTCGTATCTCGCAGAGGACGTTGTGAGACTGTAGTGACAGACGGAGGAACTAATTTCGTAGGGGCCAAGCGTTACTTATCTGAAGTAGCTAAAATGTTAGATCAAGAAAACGATAATATATCAAGTAAGCTCGCTTCTCGGGGTATCACGTGGAAAATAAATCCTCCTTCAGGAGCCCATTTCGGTGGTATTTTTGAAAGTGGCATAAAAGCGACCAAGTACCATCTTAAACGCATTATCGGATCACAAATTCTTACCTATGAAGAATTCTATACAATCCTTACTAAGGTAGAAGCTATGTTGAATTCTAGACCTTTAGTCGAACTGTCATCTGACCCCAGTGAGGTCGACGCCTTGACGCCTGGTCACTTCCTCATTGGTCGGCCTTTAATATCATTGCCTGAACCGGTGTACGCTGAAAACGAGACCGTACGTACTCGTTGGCAGCTTTTACAACGCTTATCTCAAAGCTTTTGGCGAACTTGGCAGCGGGACTATTTGCATACATTACAGCAGCGAATGAAATGGTTTAAGCACGGCGACCGTCAACCACAATTGAACGATCTTGTAACCATATATGAACCTAATTTACCTGCAAACCAATGGAAATTAGGCCGCGTTGTGCAGCTCCATCCGGGCGATGATAACATCGTTCGTGTTGTGACAGTTGAAACATCTAATGGTTCACTTGTGAGACCTGCTGTTAAAATTTGTCCTCTTCCAATCACCAACTAACTAACCTCACCTTACATACTCTCATCTTATACACATCTTATTTATCCTTCATAAAATATTAAATTATCTTATGCATTTTATATTTATCTTATGTAGTCAACATTTAACCAATACAACATAACTCTTTAATTGTAATCTAATTTAATGTAACAGATCTAATCTTTTAATTGAATGACTTATGAATCCGCATAGTCAGTCGTATCTTGACTTACTGATATATCGTGAAATCCCGTTGATTTCAAGTGGGGGGATATGAACAGGCTTTAGGATCAATTCCTTCTCCTTACTCCCTTCCACAAACCACCCGTCATCAAACGTCAAGTGCCGCGCCGTGTGTCAAGATGACAGAAACTTCATTCAAAAAAACCGTAAAGCAGTTCGAACTCAACCGTTGCGCCGGCCGGCGGCAATCTCTTACCCGCGCGGGAAAAGTCAAGAAATCTCCAATCCAAAGAAGACACCTTCAACGCAGTGTTTAGTGTGGTGGTCTCCCAGTATCCTGTAAATGTGAGTACCTTTCTGCTAAACCAAATCCTTAAGCCTGGGCCGTGGATCTAGCGATCACTTGCCGGGCGCATATCTTAACAATACTAGACGCCCATTCTAAATGGTTAGAAGTAGAAAACGTACCAAGCACGAGTGCCAACGCGGTAATTTCGTGTTTTCGAAAAAATTTCGCCAGATTTGGTTTGCCCAAGTGTATAGTGAGTGATAACGGTCCGCCCTTTTCTTCTTCCGAATATCAGTCGTACTTAAATAAGAACGGAATTAAACGAATATTAGTAGCTCCTTATCATCCTTCTAGTAATGGGGCCGCGGAGAATGCTGTTCGTACTATTAAACGTGTGTTAAAAAAGGCTACTTTAGAAAACCGTGATATTCATAAAGCTCTTTGTCAATTTTTATTCACCTATAGAAATACAGAACATTGTTCAACGCAAAAGGAACCTTCCGTCGCGTTATTAGGGCGCAGATTACGAAGTAGATTAGACTTGCTACGGCCGGACACGGGTGACATAGTCAGCGCGGCGCAACGCTCACAGATCGCGACGCATGACGCGCGCGGCGCGCGGCTGCGGCAGCTAGCTGAGGGCGACCCGGTGCTCGTACGCAATTATTCTAACAAAGATAAAGATTTAAAATGGAAGGAGGGGATAGTGTTAGGGAAGACAGGGCCGGTGTCGTACAACGTTAAAACGTTAGACAATGTGCAATGTAAGCGGCACATCGATCAGCTGATAGGCGACAATTCGCGAAAATCTCGATACTCGTTGTCAGCCGTAGGCACAGTTAACACCGATGACTCGAACATTAATGATGAATCAAACAGTGCAGACGTCTATTCCACACCTACATTAAGATCACCGTGTAGCTCAAACGAAGTATCGCCGTCTGATAGCGTGACAACTCAAGCTAAACGCACTAGTGAGTACTTACCTCCGCGTCATTGCCTGAAAAGTATTGAACCCCGAAAAATAATGTTAAGACCGAAACCACATAGAAATCCGTAGAACATTGTTTAAAAATGTAAGCCTACCACAAGCCTTTTAATTGTGTATTCCATATAAACATGAATAATTATTTATCATGATGCTTATTTAACATTTCTTACATCTAATATTGTTAAAGTTAGTTTTAAGTTGTTGCCTAGAAGTAGTTTAACAAACAACAGTTGTTATTAAGCATTGTTCTGTAACTTTAATTGATTATACTTAGTTTTGTTTAAAATTATTATTAGTATTTAATTAAAAATTAGCTCAACTGAACATTTACGTAATTATGTGCAGTATAAACTGTGTAAGTGTAACTATTGTGTGTAGTTATTAGCGATTCATCTTTCATTTCCACTTTATTTAACTATATTAATTTTGATATTGTTTGTTTCTCATCAAACTTCATTAAAGGAAGGATAGTGTTGTGTATTAAGGAGGTAGATATAAAATATTTTGTTTCTGCTAACCCTCTTGTACCACTTAACCCGTTCTCATTACAATAAACCTCATTCTGCGATCGTCCGTCTTTTATTCAATACACCACACGTGGTTTTGGAGTAAAACAGTGAGTAAAACACTTTCATTGTGAGAATAGTTGTCCGCCCAGCAGTGGAACTGATGGCGGCTTTGATGATGGTCAAACAATAATTCAAGAGGATCTGTTTTGTGAATATATTAAAGTTATAAATTACACGTAAATTAAGGCAATATTTTCAAATCATTCATGACTAACTGTAACGTGTTAACAATACTGTAGCAAGCAATGCATTCCACAATTGTTTGCGTCATCTCTTAATCTCCGAAGTGAAACATGCAATTATTTCATTGTGCGCAGACGGACGCTAATTGGAGATTGGAGATTAAATCTTTTTGGCCGCGCCGCCGCCACACCGCCCCACCGTGCGCCGATTAATAAAAAAAACCTTTTTTGGAGGTTTAGTCATCCTGTTATACTTAATAACTTTGTTATTAAAATTTTGATACACTATTTTCTAATCGCGCAACTTTTTGCTTGATAAATATTTGATGGCAGTATTGTCAACATGTTTACTAAAAAACTTGCGTCATCTTTCTAAAAAAAAATATGTAGTTGAATGAAATTTTACGTTTAGCGTTTTATCTATATTCTATTAATGTTCTACTATTTTGATTGGTAAATATATTTTTTGCTTTTCTGCGCCTTTCACGTAAAGTAGGTACCTACTAAACCTAGGTAATTTTAATGTAAACAATTTCAAATGGAATTTGAGTTTAAATGTACGAGTATATTATTGTTTTAGCTAACTGTGTGTCTCCCAGAATGACAACTAGTCAGTAGGTAAAGACTGACAGAAAAAGCATATTTTCCGCATTAGTCAGTCAAGATGTTGGGCTGGAGGCTGGAGGCTGGAGCGCCGGAAGGAAGCGCACATAAGTCTCGCTACGAGGGCTCGCGTCCGCTTCCGACACGCGACCTTGTCAATAAAACCGTAGCGACTAGCGAGGTAGGGGCTGTTGATGAGAAAACATCTCACGGACACGTAAGACAAGATTACGATCTTTTGGGTACAAAATTTTTTTTGTGTCATACGTGCAACATGTCTAACTGAAATGTTTGGATTACAATTACAAACAAGTTTTTAAATATTTTATTATATGCTTTCAAGCTAAAGTTTTTTTTTACTCCCTCCACCCACTTCCACCATGATACCATATTCCCCTGTCTCCTTCACTCAACACTCTACTGCACTATAGGGAATCTAAAATAATGTCCGCGATGACAAAGCCTAAAACCAATTTGAAATGACTTTAGTTATTTCACAGACCATCCACTATACGGGATCAGTCCTACGAGACGAAACAATTAAGAGGAAATCGGAGCACACTACAGCCCTACGTATTTTTCTGTTTCCTCCCTGGATATTAACATTAGAGCAAATATTTTTTAGAAAACAATACATCACTATATCTGCCATGTCGGTGTGTTTCTTTTTTTTAATAAATTAATTACTATAGAAGTTTTGAAGCATCAAAAACGAAAATTAAGAAAAAATAAAAACATACCGACAGCCAAGTATTACACCACAAAAATATTATTCAAAACTCAATAGTTCTTATGCAAATTTTTAAACCGAATGGATGCCAATGACGTTTGATAAGCAAATATTAATAAATAAAATCACTACAGGTATATACTAATAGACACACAAAGTGTTTCCATGTATTGTAGTTAGTTACGAGACTTAACGAGAGCATCCTTGAACGACTACATTGAAATGGTCCCCGGAAGGAAACGCGCGTAAGTTACGCGTTGCAAGGACACACACGACACGCGACCGTATCGTCACGTGGCCCGTCAATTAGACGTCAGACGTCACGGGCGAGGAAGGAACTTACATTTGCAATCCAGAGGATGCCATTAGTTCGTCATTAGTGGGCGGCCACATAGGTAGGGGAATAGGGTTTACTATTTTGGAAAAGTTGGCTTAAATAAAAGTTGTCGCAATATTTTTAATAAGCCCCTGTGTGATGTTGTCATCCTAATAAGTAATTGACTGAATTAAGAAAGTTGAAACGTAATTAGCAAACGCAACGTATTATTTACATTTACCATTTTTTTCTTGCCTGTATCTCATTTCTTTGTAATGCGCTCTTATTGGTACTCTCGAATACATGCATTTCATTTCATTTTTATTTAATTTCAATTCAATTATAACTTTTAAATTAAAACTTTTTTGAGAGAACCTCAAAACTTGTTTGGTTATTCTTATTTTATTTTCGTTATCAGTTATCACGTTCCATTCAACTGTAAACGAACTCTCTATGCAACACTTAAAAGTTACGGGAGTCCATATACATTTTAGCAGTACCCTCAAATTTTCATAGTCTGTGAAATCCCATGGCATCCACAAATAAACAACACCATTGAACGCAAAACCATCAAACCCGAACCTGTTATCTGTCCAACAGCCTTGCATAAGTCACCGCGTAATCGCTACCGGAAACGGAAAGTCCGCCATACTGTGTGCGAAATCGGCCGCTTGTCGTGCCTTCCGCACTGTTGCACCTGTGAATATCCACTCATTGTTTTACAACACCGTCCGTCCCATTCAAACATCGACCTTATCGTTAACAAATACGACATCGATTCCTTTATCCGCACCTGGCGCTTTCAATCATTGTTAAAATCGTACGCGTTATTGCAAATTCAATGCTAACGATCATGATTTAATGTCCAATTTCGAATGTGTAACATCCCAGGTGACAATTCGAATTATATTCCATTCGCAAAACATGATCATTGCGCCGGTCAGTATTTAAAGCCTCAGTCATTATCAGTAAAATCAACTTTAACATTAAGCTATTACAGTCGATTTTAGGGTATGGTTGTAAATTTTGGTTATAAAAGCTGGGATTGAAATTTGAGCTGTATTCAAAGGTGTGACGGTAGGATTTAGTGTCCAGAGTGAATGCGAAACCGCAGGCAGGTTTCCGCTGTGGAGCATATCTGGGCATTGTTCCCTCGTCCAAATATGATTTAATTCGGATTTTCAGGTAAGGCTCGCCAGATTGTGCCGGGTATATGGGGATATGGGGATATGGGGATATGGGGATATGGGGATATGGGCACTCATGCATCGACCATTGTCAGTTCCGTAATCATGTTGAAAGTAAGCGAGTAGTGTGATAATCGTTCATTTTGTATAAAAATAAAGCATTAATAACATACAATTCAATAATAATTTAATAACGTAATTAAAATTCATCATTGCATCCCATGATTGTCCTTATTACTTAGGGAAGGTTATTAATCTTAATTCAACTAACAATAATTACTTTGGTAATAGGTAAGGAGTTAGGAGTTACTCGAACTAGAGGACCAACCAACTTTTTAATAATTTAAGTACTGAATCACAAAGACTTTACAACTACCATTATTTGCTACTTACATATATAATATCATAGGCAAGGCAGGTCACCTTAAAAACATGTTTTTGTTTTTCATATTTATTTGACAAAGTGTTGATTTTATAGAAAAATGTTTCGTACAAAAGTTGTAGGTATGGGCTAAGAGGAAGTTCACCCCAATTTTAGACAAAATAATAAATTACAAACAAGTAAGTACCTAATAATGCACAAATTAGAAGAAAGTTTGCCAAATGTTGACATTTTTTTTTCCTTTGTAGACACGTTTTTGTCCCTAGTAGGGACTCCCTACTTATATTACGATCTAGCCTGCAATACTAATAAGTAATATTCATTTAACACTAAATTTATACATATAAGAATATTAGGTCCATTAACACTTTTCTTATTGTCTCTATTTAAGGGGAAGTCACTTTGTTCATGTGTCTTTACTGGTAGCACTAACACTACATTGCACTGTCTATTTAGTACATACACTATACTTTTATTTCTGATGTTGATATTGATAAAAAGATATCGTATATTTTTTCTGATACTACTATATTCAAATTCAAATTCAAAATCATTTATTCATGTAGGTATCATTGATACACTTATGCACGTCATTTTTTTTTTAATTAACCAGCTTTTTGGAAAGGTGCTTTGTCATGGAGGAGAAGAAAAGCCGAAAGAAACTACTCAAACTCCTATAAACTTCATTAGGTTGGCTAACTTGGCTAAACTGTGCCATATTAAAAAGTATTAAAAGTGTGGCAATTTCAGTGAACGCTTCCACGCTATATCTCGTGGAAACAATAGTATACGTTGTTACCAGGTTTTCCGACTCATAAAAAACCTGCTTCGTCACCGCCAGCAGTTTCCAGTCATTGTGCACCTGCCACTCTTGAAGTAATTAATTATCATCCCCCACTCACCCCCTGCGACCTCCCCGAGCTCTACCTTCACAAGGTAAGGCATTGTTTTGGACAGCCGGGTGTTACATCGACTTCGATTATTTAACTTGCGGTTAACATTAATGGCCAATTAGGCCAATTCCAACGGTAAATTCTGAGATAGGTATCTGATTTTGTAAAAAACATGTATTATTGTCAATTAATCCATGGCTAATCATTGAATTTCGGTTGGTCTCCTACCTAGGCTGTTTAATATACAAATATAGGCTGACTACACTACATTTGTAATGTAGTCTGCTATGTCACCTAACACTATGTACATCACCAGTTACCATTGAGTAGGATTGTTCATTTAAAAATCGAAAAAATTGAATACATCCCTACTGCGGTAATAATTATTTACTTAATACAAAAACAAAATAATTTAGATACATTATATTACTAGTTACATATTCGTTTTCAATAATGATATAACTTTGGTAGATTAAACTGCGGCTAGCGGGTGCCACCGGTCCCTGAAGGTGTATCGTTGATTAACGATAGGAGAGACGTGTTTATTGTGAAGAGCGGTGACTGGCGAGTCACGCAGTCAGTCAGTCACCGGCGGCGTGACGCCTGGTGACGCCCGCCGTGACGTGCCTCTTGTCACGTTATTGAGCGATGTTTACAACTTTAGCAAAAGGTCGTGGCAAACTTTTCTATTGAGTTACAGGGACAAAATTTGGAAGGAATATGTGAGTAAGGAAGCATCAGATGAGTTATGATAGTGGGTAGCGTCACGTGAACTGGAGTTAGTAACTACTCTTATTGACCAATTGGAATGATAATGTTGATTACAAGTATGTACGTGATAGTATAATTTTATTGAATTCTGATCGAATAACTGGTTGGATATAATTTACTCGATTCTCATACATCATTACATCTAATATTCTAGACTTGATTTAATTGCAAATATATTTTCAGTTGATTGTATTGCTTAAATTCATTAACTTTAAAATGCATCGTTCTAATTCAATATTGTTACATGTATTATGTGCACTCCTTAAATTCTTTACATACGACACCGCGAAGACCGGCATGTTGGTGGAAAGTTTAACGAGCAGACTCTTTGAGTTTTGTCATTTTGTGGTAGATGGTGTCAGCTCACCTCCCACGAGCAGTTGCATTTATATCACCGCACGCGTTTACTATTTTCTTTGCTTTCATAATCCTCTGACGTCTGTACCAGTTTTTATGATATGAAATTAACATTCGAGCAAATAGTCCATTTCAATTTTGATCACTGCAGCTGGAGCTTTTCCAACATCAATTTTTAGAGTATTTGATTGTTTTACATCAAAAATGTTCCTTCGGTTCATTCATACATAATTAAGTTGCTTTCCTCTGAAAGGTCGTCAAAGCTAAAACAAGTATAAATCGTTCTTCCTAGACTTAGGCCCGTAATATCAATAGCAGTTTAATCTATGATTCTGAGTTTAAACTGTATTTGTTGTACCGGGCCCTAGTGCGGGAATTACTACTCTTTTTAGTAACGTTTGTGCCATCTGGTAATCTTTATTTATTTAGTTATTTACTTATTAGGTCTGCCAACAATTGTTGCACGATAACTTGTAAATGAATAAGTTTCATTAATCTTATACCCTATCACTTACAGGCAAACACTGCATGCACATTATCCACGTTGTCTATCGGTATTTATCCACGTTAAGTGTCTCAACATTCTCCATACACACATCGTTTTAGTGTTCTACATTTTATCGGCCAAATAAATTCAAATAACATCTTACACGCAGTACCCATAAAATATCAATATTGAAATATAGGTACTCGAACCTATACAATATATATTCTCATCGAACTTAGTTTAGTGACAGCCGCACACAAATAGATGTAGCCTAAAGTTATTGTTAGGACGACTTTCAAGCAGACTCGATATAAACTCTTGAATGTCGTAGCTCGTAGCGGAGTTCTCTACGTGTATATTTCTAAGTAAATTTCCCCGCATGGCGCTATCCCGCGAATACTAAAGCGTAGGTGGTGCGCACAAGTTTAACGAGACTGCTGGAGTTTTGTGGCCGGCGACTTTGGACTTCTTGCCACATATACTTACATTTAGAATGTACTTCACGATTTGGAACTAGTTAACCCACGTTGAATGATGAATGATGTAACAAAAATTCATGAAACCTTTATGTGCTTCAGAGCAATCTACCCAAGGATAAGTTCTCTCTAATTAGGTTTGGTATTGGTTAAGAAAATCACGCCGTGACATTAAATAAACTGTTGCGATTAAAGTTAATTCTCTGAGATGAACATCATCATGCCAAGTACACTGGTCAGCCATAAGGTTGAAGCAATTGAACATTAGGTTCAGAAGTTTGAAACTATGTGAATGAAAGTCCGTCTTCTTGTTGGAGCTACACAACGAGCGGGATCAGCTGTTTACTTAGACGCTGGTCACTTCGGTTCTTATAAAATGAATATGATCAGAGATTAGTGTATATCAGTGATATCTAATTGTTGTATGAACCATAGTCCATACTTTACTATAATGTCCTTACTTTACAATCCATATTATCCTGTAGAAGAGCGATCAAAGCCAAATTCCATCATGCTGGCAATGAACCGGTTATTCGCGAAAAATTCTTCCGCAAAACAAGGGAATAGTTAAAATAAGTTCTTGCTTTCTTTCTTCTTTCTTAGTCATGACTTCTTTTTGACTAATGTCCATCAGTGATGGTGAGCATTTTAACATCATGTTTCTCAGGCTCTTTTAATGCTATTTATTTTGAAAATACTCGACGTTGCTGGCTACGTATTCAAACTGTTATTATTGAAATGTGTGATTGCTCACTCACTTGGCTATGGTTTTGCAACGTCACCAATTTGGAAGCGTGACTAATTAGATGCAAGATTTCAACTCATATGAGCGAGCAAATTGTGAATCTCTTCTTGTACAGGTACTATTGATGAAAATCGCTCACGCTCTCTCTGACCCTCTCTCTTCATGGCCACTAAGCAAGCCTCCCGTAGATATTTACTTCCAAGGTATTCGGCTACATCCCAAGGGTCCGCAATGTTTCTTGGCTATTCGCCGTAAAACCTTCCAAACATTAACCTTTTCTCCTTTGACAAATGTGTAGCGGAATGGCGTTTAATTGTATGGCGGGGTCCTTGACATAGACTCTGTTTTAAGATTTAATATGTTGGCAGCGAGTTATGTCGTTCTTGGCAGCGGAGTGCTTTGAATGGAGGATAAAGCAATACAACACCTACACGCGGCCGCCCGGAGACATTGTTCGATGTGGATCAGCCATTCCAAATATGGGAGGTCACGTTGTAAGTGGTTGTTTGAAAAATTGATTACATAAGTTTGGAAACATTGTTCAAATTTTTTGCTCGTGATGCAATTTACAATAATGATGTAAGCTACGTAAATGACGCCACTGGTGCCTATCTAATAAGTAAAATGTCGTTGGATAGTGACCAAGTCACAACAATACTATGTAAATCATACGTTATTGATCTGTTCTTCCATCTCCCATCAGTGCAATAAAAATTAGAAAGCAATCATGTTTATTTTATACGAATCCCTCCTCACCCCTCCAATCTTGAGTTTATTATGATAGAGGCCCTCGATTCAGGGCAATTAGTTTGTAAGAAGCTGCAGTATTTTCTCCTGCGTGTGATTTTTCTCACCGCGGCCGCTGTGTCGGTTAATTGAATGTGCAGTGAAAGGGTTCAGCCCTTAAGATTCATAGCGCAGTCGTATTCTGGTTGCATGGAATTTTCCTTAACATATACACATAATTTTCTTATTGCCTTCATTATTTATTATGACCCCGTAGCTTAATCGGTAGTGGCTACAAAACGAAGGATTTTGGATACCTGGTTGAAACGTTGATTATGCTATGCAATGCTACGTAATGGGACATAAGTTGGCTTTTACTATATCCCTGGCTATGTTCTATCTCTAACTTGGGGGACGTCGGTATTCGAATTTGGAGCTAGGAGCTCTATTACACCTTATCTCAAAGATTCCACCAAACACGTAGGAGGTTGCCAAGATGACCACAGATCGCTATTTTCATTGAATTCTTCCCTGAGTTCCACACAGTCACACTGCACTACTGGTATTCTGTCAGAGAGCGTGACAGTTTTCCTTCTCATTCATTCTTTTGAAAAAGAATGGGAGAAATATATTATGTTCTTTTATTTTATCAATGAACGTGAACCAGCATAAATGAATGGATGTTTTAAAATATCAAACATGTTCACTTTCTGTGCGATCATAAATTATATGTTCGGCTGGCCAGAATAACCGCCCAATTTAACCCGCTCCTAGTCCCGGTGGAGACGGCTCGATCAAGCGTAGACAATACCACACTAACTAATAAATATACCTATCTAATAATGAAGGTAGGTACATCACTATCCACTATCATCACATATCTATACTAATATTATAAAGAGGAAAGATTTGATTGTTTGCATTGAATAGGCTCCGCTGCTGCCCGACTGTTGAACCGATTTGAAAAATTCTTTCATTGTTGGAAAGCTAAACTATCCCCGAGTGACATAGGCTATATTATATTTTCAAAAAATTAGGGATCCATAATGAAACTCCAATAATGTAACCAAACGTGTAAAAAAATAAGAAAACCGAAGCAAAGCGAGGGCGGTTACTCGTAATATATAAAAAAGTAAAATACTACTGTGAATTCAAGTCGCAAAGATGATTGTTAGGATATGGACCTACGTATCAACAATTTCTGTATTGATCTTAATCAAAAATATTAAATTTTAATTTATTTATAGAGTGATCGTAGTTAGAACTAATGTTACACGCGGCCTTAGATTTCAGAGGGTTGTAACAAAGGCAGTATGGCACTGCATTATTCAGCCGCTGCACTGAACCGATATCGCCGAACACCTGACTGCCACTACAATATTAACGCGCCCGCAGTGCCTTACTTATAGCCGGATCGTGTGCAACAACCCTTATGTCATCTCGACTGTTCACTTTTAAATATTTCATATCAGGAAGGCTATTCAGTTTTGTAACTTGACAGCGGAGTTTCAAAATTGACGTTTGAGTTCTAGGATCACTTCACTTCGCAAGTGCTTAATAGATGATTAGATAATGACATGTCAATATGATGCAAGTTTGCTTTTGTTTTGTAACTTGACAGCGGAATACACGATGAGTTTCTAAATTGAAGTTAGAGTACGAGACTCCCTTCACCTCGCAAGTGCGTACCAGATGATTAGATAATCACATATCAAGATCTCGGACTCGAACTTCAATTTTGAAACTCATCGCGGATTCCGCTGTCAAGTTACAAAACTGAATAGCCCTCCAGCAAGGCTATTCTGTTTTGTAACTTGACAGCGGAATCTGCGATGAGTTTCAAAATTGAAGTTCAAGTTCGAGACTCCCTTCACTTCGCAAGTGCGTACCAGATGTTTAGAGAATCACATATCAAGATCTCGGACTCGAACTTCAATTTTGAAACTCATCGCGGATTCCGCTGTCGAGTTACAAAACAAAATAGCCTTGCAGTTTCATAATCTCAGTAAGAGCGTAAATCGTAATCCATGTTGATTTAAATTAATATTATAATCAATAGGAATATCAATCAATCAATATCAATTATTATAGTCCACAAGGGATAGTCCGTGTTTTAGGCGCGTCTTATTTAAGTAGTAAATAATCATAGTAATGTTGTATCTTAATTTCGATTTTGTAGAAACCGCAAGATGAAAATTATCGAAGGATTTCGTAGAGCTTCAGATTTTTTCTGAAATTCAAGTTCCTCACTACGCGAAGCCTCATGTTCCATGCTCTGTCTGATGGATCAGTTCAGTAGCACACATATAAGCAGACAGCAGTTTTTTCCGAGCTGTTTATAAGAGTTTTACAAAGCTCTTCCAAATCCGAACGACTTATTAGCTAGTCCTGTACTTACTCTCCGTGTTTTTATATCTCATCGGTAGTTTATTCGTTAAAATACACCGACGGTCGAGAAATATCCGAATGGAGACGAAAGAAACAAGCCGCAATCTACTGATCAGTGTAGTCAAATAAATACATATGTAGCATTAGCTAACATCGTCACGGGAATTATTCATCGCTCCCTCACGCGCGCATAATGTTACTGTTATTGCGCGTATTATACGTGAACACGTCTCTACTAGAGCGCAAGGTGATAAGCGCCCGCGGCTCGAAAATATTTTGCCTACTGGTTTTTAAAATCACAAAAAATGTTAAAATATTAAATACTCTGTAATAATCTTTATATTTAAACTTCTTATTTGTATCAATGCTAATAATGATTGATGTGCATATTGTATCATTTTGTAAAAGTAGATTTGTAATAAGATTGCTATAGAATTACCTTTGGTCATGTGTATTGTACGCTAAAACCACCTTTTATATGATTCATATTAAAACAATGACTGAGCTACATGGGAACAATTCTGAGACCGCTTTTCTTCCTCTATGATGAATCGCTACCGCTACGTCTACCTCTCCCCTCTCCGCCTGTCACCGTGGCCCACATTCTCATAGGTACGCTGGTCCTTATTGCCCGCCACTAAATTTGTATCACCTATTTGCGCGTCGTGTTTGTCTCAAGGCTCTTCGCTTCTCGGTACACATGTTGACACAACGATTCTACAAGTCATAACAATATTCTTTATTCATCATAGTCGTCGTCTTATATGAAGAAGGTACCAATTTTTTAACGGATTTAAAATATAGAGTTTTAGATTGGACGACATCAGAGAGCCTGATATTGTTAAGTTTGTATTGAATTATGTTTCTATTTTATTTTTTCTTTATAATTACTTATCAGTGTGACGTTGTTTGGCGAAAAGGTAAAACGCCAGGACGATTTTAAATACTTTTTATTAAATAAAGACTTGTACATATGGGAGAGAGAGAAGAAAAAGGAGACAAAGACAATCGTTCTAACGACAACACAGACTGCATAATTAGGATCATAGGCACTATAACAGATACTCTACGTAACAGTCAGCAAGCAGGCTAACTTATTTATTTAATACAGACTGACGAAGGTACATGAAGCCCTTGTCTAATATTCCTCACGTCGTGGATCGTGGAAGGCTGAACGTTATTAGTTTCACCTGAGGGGCCAAGATCACAACGATGTTTGCACTTCAAACAATAGATTCAAATTGTTATGAACCCTGTTATATGCACCATCTATTCCAAGCGGACGTAACAACACCACATAAACTAATGAACGTAAACCTTACCTAACAGGAGTTAAGGTTATAATTTCACTAACAGAACGTGTTATTTATCATGAATTTGAGTGTCAGCCTCATCAAACACATTCAAATAGAGAAACGTTATAACTTACCTTCGGGTAAGCAATAATGTTGAATCGATTGTTGTTCAGTCTGACTCTGGTAGAATGCATATTGTAATTATTGAAAATTTTCTAAACAGGTGAAATCGTCAGATATTATTGTAATTTTTATATGGGTGCAAAACTACTTCGCATTCACTCATCACCAAGTTTAACAATTTATTACGAATATATTCACGACTAACGATTTGAAATTCAAGTATTATCTTATCTGTCAGTCAACCCGATCCATAAATAGCTGTTGCTCTTCGGTGACTGGATCTCCCCTGAAGGGTCTGAGTGATGGTATAAATTGGTAGACTTAACACCTTTCAGAAAATTTGGCTGACCCATTATTTTGCAGAGCCTTATGTTATGTTACGTTTGTTTATGGGCTTAAGTTATTAGTACGAATTTATGTACGTGAAGCAGAAGGGGTTATTCTACGGTGTTGGTTATTCAATAATATTCCTTTTACTTTGCTCCATGATATTATATTTCTCGTTCTCCTAACGTTCACATCAATAACAATCTGTACTAGTCCGTGATCACTCCTCGAATTCCCATAGAATGTCCCACACATATTATTCTAAATAGATTGACACATTTCTAATTCTAAACATTTGGTTTTTCTTCATGACTTCTCGTATGACAGACCAAAGAGGTCGCTCGCCGTCACGGCTATCCTGACGTGCGCTCGTCCTCGAGCGCTTCCGCTCCCATGTCTCCAGTGGACCCCTTTGTTCGCTGGGTGCTCGTCATGGACTCCACCGAACGTCTTTACTTCTGCTGTGGCTGCACACCGACACGGCCTCACGTGTCGTTACTCTGCAAGGAAATATCTTTACGGCTGTACTTGTTCGCTCGGCCGTTCCTGACCTCGACGGGGCAATAATTTACAAGTTAATGATGCCAATAATAATAATAATATAATAATTAAGCCATGTACCACAGTCGTTTCATTCAATTTTCCAACGTAACAACAACAACAAATCTTGAGTAAGTCTCTTAAACCACAGGAGTGCACCGCTACTAAGAAGCCTGATTACACTCCCCTTCTATTCATTCGACGTCATTTCACCACAACAAGTTTCTTACTCAAGTTCTCATCTCCAACCCAATTCAACACAAATCACATCTTATCACAGTTAATATCCGCTTCGACTGGTACATGACTTACAGGCATTCATGAAAACTTCAAACAGATTATATGGACCTTTAAATCTCTCTCTTTCATTTGGAAACTCAATTCAACAATTTGCAAAAGCTTACTATTATTTTTATCACTCAAGACAGTAATGACAGCTCTCAAACGTTTCTTTATCATTTAACAAATTCACAAAATCACCTTTCTAAATATGCCTGAAGATGGTTGTACACCGAATACATCAGCACTCGCTCTCTCCCGGCCGCGTTCATTCTGCCGTCACCTGGACTGCCACCGCTTGAATGCTGGTTCGCTTGTTTTGTGATGGCACGTCGTTATATCGTTTTCCACAACTGAAAATTACAAGGAAAGTTATTCACACATGTACGATGTACGATGTCACAATTTACATTTCAAACTACACTAGAGCTACTTATCTGCGATCCGCACTCCTTCGGCCATCGTGACCATCAAACACGACCTCGTGTTGTGTAGGTACTCAAACCCAGACGCAAACAGTGTGCATTTCAAGTCTGCACATCTTACTCCGCAATGGTTTTACATTTTCCACGTTGATCATATTATAAACTTCCATGATTCTCGCTTCATCGCGCTTTGGATTGTTTCATTTCTCATTGCAAAATTTTCTTCAAATGTCATCCGAGCACTAGCTCGGATGACATTTGAAGAAAATTGGAATGACACTAGTCATTCCTCATTTATTTTCCGACTTTTCCGATGTTTTGGGCGCCTCAGTTCTTTCAACACCGATTATTACTCCGGCAAAACAGTAACATTTTTTCCATATTCCACGTTCTATCATCAAATTTATAATTACTGGATGGCTGCTGTACCTAGGCGTAGGTAGGGCCGCTTCTGATGAAGCAGAAGGGGTTATTCGACGGTGTTGGTTATTCAATAATATTCCTTTTACTATGCTCCATGATATTATATTTCCCGTTCTCCTAACGTTCACATCAATAACAATCTGTACTAGTCCGTGATCCTCGAATTCCCATAGAATGTCCCACACATATTATTCTAAATAGATTGACACATTTCTAATTCTAAACATTTGGTTTTTCTTCATGGCTTCTCGTATGACAGACCAAAGAGGTCGCTCGCCGTCATACGCATAATAACATTGAAATAAATAAGCAGCAATTGCACTTTCTTTCTTTCTTTCTTCTCTTTTCTTGCTTGGTTGGCAACTCATCGCGGATATCTTAGTGGACTTCAGGTTTCACGAGGAAGCTCGATTGTCATTAGATAAAAAAAGTACTTGCAAAAAGGACCGGTATCATTGAGTTGATCAGCGTTGCAGTGGGGTAACAAAAATCATGCAAACGTTTAATTGTTTAACACTCAAACACCGCTCACGACCTATTTGCCGTACTTACCCCTAATCCCTTTAACCAGAAGACCACGTTTGCCGAATAACCCAAAATTACCTATACACGATGCGTGCAAACAATTTTGAGGATGGCAAGTTATTAAAACATCGGTTCGACATGACGTTAATTACTTAACCCGGCCCTGTTTGCCGGTCTGCGAGGCCCGCGATTAATAAATTTGCGATGTTTGAGTTTGAGATCGTAGGTAAATGGAGGGCCATCGTCGGATTAAGGTTTTGATTGCTTTCTGTTGCTCTGTTGGAGGTACGAATATTGCTTGTCTTGTTACGAGTACATTGTTTTATACTGAGTGTATATTGAGAGGATTTGGCTTGTTATTATTGTGAAACAGTTATTTACTTTTTGCTTTGTTTGGTAAAAGTATGGGACATAAGGGACAAATAAACAAACAATAAAAGAAGCTGCTAAAATTTAAACAATCTATTATGGACTACGTATAATAATTAAATCTATATGGATTTCTAATTCCAAACAAGGTACATAAATAATACGCAATTTTGCGACACGTTTGTGACAAAAGTGTTAATTTGCATAAAATATACATTTGAAAGTGATATTGTTCGCTCTAAAAATGTTTTGTTGGCTTACGTATTCCTAAAAGTAATTTATTAACTGGTAGGGTCAGATTGAATCCGCTGTAGCAGCGTCAGGGTTATCACTACACCTGGAGAGTGCGAGTTTATTGTGTGTGAGCGCTGGGATTGTGTTACCGACACATTGTCTCAGCAGCATGCGGGTTGGCCTTTGTCTCACGGGTAATCGAAGTTTCACCTTTGTTTCGCGAGGTAAGCGTCGATCGATTTAGATATACGTTTTTGCTGAAATATGATCCCTCGGAGGCGGTTTTGTGACGCTCGTTTGTGTCAGAATAACGGTAAATACGAAAAGCGGTTTACATTGTCGTTTATTACACGGCAAAGGATTGGAATAGCTTGCCTGCGTTAGCGTTCCCACCCATCAATGATGTTCAAGAAAAGAGTGAAGAAGAGAGAGGCTTTTACTAAGTTTGTGCGCGTACCACCCTGGACTTCATCGGCACTTACCAACGCGGCAACGGTGGGACTGAAGTCCAGCATTAAATTTTCACATGTAAATAAAAACCATCTATGAAAGTTGTAGTTGTTGTTGTTGTTGTTGGCTCTAGTGTAGCGTTTAACTGTTAAACTTTAACATAATGCTAAAACCTTCAAGATTATGAGTATTACAAATCATTTGAACGTAATTTAGCTATCGTTCAGTGCACTGGATTTGCCCTAAGCACCTCTAATATTTTGTTATAATTGACCTACACATTACTAATCATTGTAGTAATCACTCTGAAACATAATACAGTGACACTTGGAGGTACGAGTATCTAATAGCGTAACGTTGTCCGGTGACCCGGTCTCGAGAGCGGGGCGCGGCGGCGGCTGATGCTCATTGGAGTCAATTGTGCCTGTAATGAAAGTGCATGCGGGCGGCGGCGGCGGCGGCGGCACCGAGCGCCTGTTAACCTGTGCACCACGTATTAACTAACTGTTGAAACAGTTTTTAAATTCTTACATAACGCTACACATGGTACACGCTATAACGCAGTCGTGGGTGCCATGGACAACATACAAGAACGCACACACCCAGACCCAGAACAGAAATTTGAATTCAGCAGAAATTTAAACTCATTCAAATTCTTGCCTCGCTCGGAATCGAACCTACGACCCTTAGCATGACGGTAGACAGGTAACCATTTCACCAAGCGGATTGTCAAACCAACACGACATGTAGTTGCTATAGTTGACCATCAACTTCTCGGGCATTTATAGAGCCGTATTGAGGAGGTAGTAATAAAGTAATAGGGTGTAATAGGGTGGGCTAGAATACTGACCCCCGCACCAACATCCTAGGTTGTTGTGAAGCCTGCCTGGCTAGTACTAGCTGCGTGTTGCTTGATTCAGCCGCCAAACGATTCTTCCTGTTCCGGCTAGACTCTAGCTAGAGGTTAGGAGCCAGTTCTTTCTGTCTCTTCTTCGACAACAGCGGCAACATAGGTGATGCCTTTGGTGTGACTAATGTTCATGGGAGATGTTGGCCACTTACCACCAGGTCCCCAGCCCAGCATATTTATATTCAAATATCTTCACTCTAATATCTTGCCATACTTGCTAGCTATTTTCAATACTAAACTAATGTTTGGAAAGAACTTGCAAGTATCTTAAGATATTTCAGTTCCCATGGGTATACTCAAACTATGCCAACAACCATTTGATATCAATTTAGGCACACGGCAGCGGACAGATGGGTCTCAATTGAACGCCAGTGGAGGTGATCGCCGCCAGGTGGCGCATGACTCACGCAATTTAGCTGATGGAGATCACGTGGGAACAGGGGCTCTAAGGAGACTTCATTGGAATTACCGATTGTTTTATGTATTTTTTGATAGAGCGGTGGTAAATATAGCAAAATATGGCTGAAGTCTAATAACGGATTCTACTTAATGTCATCCGACGGTACACAATCTTTAACAATACCTTCAAATTAGTTTGTATCGTTAGAAAAATCATTGTATTGTAGCGTGCGCTACGTCCAATGCTTACTTTTCACAATATCAATGTGTAACGGCTACCTGAGTGTTATTACGCATTAAAATATTAAGACATTTTGTTTCTCACTGTTATTAGGCATCTAATCCTAACGCCACATCAGTCTTCACTCGTAAATTGCTTTTAAAACTCTGCTCCAGTCTAACCCGGATCGCGTCTCCACAACTCCTCTGTGCGAGCGACCCACATCTGTAATTGAGAGCTAGTTGAGCCGATAGCCAGGTACGGGAGGTGCCGCGATTGGTACAACTGCCTTTAATTTAGATCCTTCATTGATATCATCGCCACCCGCGCCGTACCTTCCTTTACTGTTACCCTATTTTTAGGAGTTGTTTATAACCCAACAAGTCAATTATTGTACAATAAAGTTAACAATGAGCAGTTGAAATAAATGTCGTCATTTTCATTAACATTTCAAATCTCTACCTGCTGATGTATCCATAGTGCAATATTATGATAGTGGTTTTGAAATGAGAGCTGAAAAAACAGACCAATGAACAATTTGTTACAGATCAATGACAACATAACGCGATTTATTTATGTTACTCGCCGAAAATATAATAATCCAATAACTTTTTTTACATATCTTATGGTAATAATAGTATCAGAAACAATATATTTTACAATCACTACAATTCACAATTAAATATAGAAACGCCACTATATTATACAATATCCTTATATCCTCATCACGTAGACGGTGAATATACTAATTATACTCGTATCAGTGATAAAAGTGTCTCGTATACCAAACTAGGGAGCGCACGGTATGTTGAAACGTCCGTTAACCACTCACAATGAAGGTTAACCCACTTTACAACCACAAAGGAGGATAAATCTTTTACCTAACGTTACAAATGTAGTGATAGTTGGAGTGCATGCGGGCGGTCTGGTGCGGGCGACACCTTTACAAAGCGCTTTTATTTAGTTCTACCCACGTTTTAAGTTACGCCCGGTTGAGGGTTAAACGAACTTTCAGTTTTAACCCTTTGTTCTGTTTTTATGCTTGGTTTAACATGAGCTACACTGACCTGGTTGAACCAGAGGTATTAAGAAAAAACAAATTGCAAGTTATTGATAAGTGATAATTAATCCTTGATACTTTGATAGTATAAAACATGTTCCTAGAATCCTTAACTAACTCTACATGAATCAGCCTCTATCGGTAAGTGATGACGATGTATTAAATGCCATTAGTACTTTTCCTAATGGCTCAGCTAGCGGTTTAGATGCTATCTCTCCTCAACATTTAAAAGATCTTACAAATCCGTTGGTGGGTGATGCTGGGAGAAAGCTTTTAACTCAATTGACAGGTTTAATAAATTTGATGTTAGCCGGAAAAGTACCAGAAACAATAATTCCTATCCTGTACGGTGCTAATCTTATAGCTCTAAAGAAAAAAGATGGAGGCATTCGTCCAATTGCAGTAGGAAGTACGCTGAGACGAATAGCTTCCAAAGTATGCTGTCTCAAGTTTCGCCCTAGGCTAACAATCATCTTAAACCTCGGCAGCTTGGTTTTGGAGTTAAAAGCGGCTGTGAGGCGTCTGTGCATGCAGCTCGTACTTTTATTAATGGAGTTGATTTCAACATTCTTTTAAAATTAGACATCAAAAATGCTTTTAATTCTGTTCACAGGAGTGCTTTTTTATCTGAAATTCAAAAAGAAGTTCCTGAAATTTTTGATTATGTCTGGCAATGTTATGGCACTCCTTCAAAATTAATGTTTGGTAATAATGAAATCGACTCCGCCGTGGGATGTCAACAAGGCGACCCTCTTGGACCTGTTCTTTTCAGTTTGGCTATTCATCCGGTTATTATTAAATTAAATTCAAAATTTAACGTTTGGTACCTGGATGATGGTACTTTAGGTGGAACTGTATCCTCAGTTTTTGATGATTTCAAAACTGTCATCGACCAATTTAATACAATAGGACTTCAAATTAATGACAAAAAATGCGAATTGTATATTTCAGAGGACATCACAGACATACAACGTGCCGAAATTATTCATAAATTCAATACAATAACTCCCGAAATATCCATCAAATCCAAGATAAATTTAAATCTATTAGGTGCTCCCATTTTCGAGGATGCAGTTACACATATGGTAAATTCAAAATTAGATTTGTTTAATAAATTTTCTGATCGTCTTTTTGAAATGAAACCACACATGGCAATATATTTCCTTCGGCTTTGTTTATTCACCCCAAAATTTATGTATCTACTTCGTTGTTGTCCTGTTTGGAAATTCCCTTTGGTTACAGAACTTATCGACACAGCTTTAAAACAAACAGTTTCTAAAATTCTAAATTTAAATTTTGAATCTAATTCTTGGAGACAGGCATGCCTACCTATTAAATTAGGTGGGTTGGGTATTCGTTCCACCGCAAGTGTGGCTCTTCCGGCTTTCTTAGCCTCGACTCACAGTTCGGTCACCCTCATCAGCAATATTTTAAATATAAACCAAGTTGATGTTCGGGTGGCAGGCTTGAGTCAGGCTTTGAGTTCTTGGAGGGCCATGTTTCCGTTGGAAAGTATCCCCGTCGACAGTTCAAAACAAAAATTTTGGGACATACCCGGAATCAAGTCGACGTTTGCCTCTCTCCTTGATCAGACAGTTGACAATACGGACAGGGCGAGACTGTTAGCGGTTTCTGATGAGAATTCAAGTTACTGGTTGCACGCTCTGCCTTCACATAATCTTGGCACTATATTAGATGCTTCAGTCCTACGCATCTCCATATGCCTTCGACTCGGTGCCAAAGTCTGTGAACCTCATATTTGCATTTGTGGCCAAAGTGTGGATCGGTTGGGTCGACATGGTCTATCCTGCGCTAAGAGTGCTGGCCGATTGTATCGCCATGGCACAATTAATGATTTGATCCGTAGGGCTCTTGTCACCGTGTCTGTACCTGCCACGCTAGAACCATGTGGTATGTGCAGAGACGATGGTAAGAGACCCGACGGTGCAACTCTTGTGCCATGGAGATTAGGTTGCACCTTGGTGTGGGATGTAACATGTGTTGACACTTTGGCCCCATCTTATGTGCATGACACTTGCAGTAAGGCTGGGGCCGCAGCCGACCGCGCCCAGTTTCTAAAGCGTCGCAAATACTCTTCTGTCACAGAAGAGTATGAGTTTGCGGCGCTTGCAATTGAAACTTTGGGTACGTGGTCGGAAGACATGAAGTGTTTCATGAAAGACATGTCGAAACGACTAGTCCGCACTACTGGTGACCTGAAGGCTGGCAGCTACTTTGCTCAAAGAATAAGTTTAGCAATACAGCGGGGCAATGCTGCCAGCGTTCTGGGTACAATGCCTAATCTGGGAATTTTGGATGACATTTATCTCTTGTAAATATACTTTTGTAATATAGTACTTATTTTAGTTAAGATCTTTTTTATTTTGTAAGTAATAGTATTTTATTTTAAGTACCTAGTATTAGTTTAATTAAACTATGATATACGTTGTAATTATAATATAGCTTATGGAAACATGTTAATAAACTACATACTCTACATTGGTTTTCTTGAAACAAAAAATGCAAGACAGTATGTAGTAGTAATATTTTATATCTATAGTATGTATGTGTTTTGAATTTTTGATACCTAACGCCCCAACTCAGAGTCACTAATGGTTACATTAATCGCTCCTTAGTAAGGAATCACCATACGAATTCTGTGATAGGGAGCGATTTAAGTAATCGGTAGTGACTCTGAGTTGGGGCGTAAGACTTTTTATTTGGATTTAATTTGTAAAAAAATTATCTAGTTATTAACCACAGACAGTAGGTACATTACTAAAATATTTATTATGATTGAATTGATAATAAAAATTTCGTTGTAATTAATGTGCAATATTTCAGACTATGTACTTATAAAAATATAATATTACAATATTGTCGAACGGTATTTCTCAAACAAGCCATACTAAAATAATGACCCAAAAATGTCCAGTCACTAAATTTCCCCATTCACTTGCAGCCAGTATCTTTATGTTTGGAGAAACACCATAAGCTGACCAAAGGGTCTATAGAACTCCATCTTTCAGTGTCAGGACCCTCGCCTTTCATTTATCGTAAAAAGGTACACCGAGGGGAGCTTTGTCCGTCCGTCTCAATTGCTCGAAGGTAATTTTAATGGGCCAAATTAATAATTTCCGTGAACCCGCATGGCGGGCATGGCGGGCATGGCGTATGGCGGTGATCGCCGAGATACCGCCCGGTACTTAATTGAAACTTTTACACTAACTGACGGAATTTTTAACGCTCCCGCACTTTTGGCAACTGTTCTTTTAATTGACGAATAATGGTTAATTGATACTTGTAATTATACAAGGGCTGGTATATCACACCGACTGTGCAACGTACTTTTATGGAAACATGAATACTTTGTAAGAATATGAAGTCGTTTTTGGATGGGTAAGTGCCAGATCGTAATATTTAATTTATTTATTTTATTTGTAGGTATGTATATATGCATGCATGTATTTATAAAAGTATGTAGGTACCTATCTATATATTTTTATTTATTTTTTAGCACCTACCGCAACCTTTAACTATCACCCAGGGTTGACTGGTGCAGAATGCCATATCAGCCATTAAGTCCGCCCATTGTAATCTAGTTTTTTAGATTTACAATAAAGAGTGAATAAACAAATTAAATAAATAAAATGGGGTAATGTTATATCAGTGCTTTTTGCAGTAGGCCTATCTACTGTCACTGCTTTCAGTTTAATAAGCAATTTAGGCCTTGCAAGCAATAACGATATTGTTGTGACTAAAACTTAAGCTAACTACAAAAAAAGGAAAGCAGTGCGAGCAGCACACATAATTTTTCACAAGCTTTTCATTAATTTACAAATTTGTTTTTTGTATGATTTTTCAAATTACAAATACTCATCTATCCAACAGAGGTCAGCGTTTTGAAGTTTTAGAAAGTCTTTTAAGACTATTCGAAGGATAGAAGATTAGAATATTGGCTCATTTTCCCGAATGAGTGAAAAATATTTGAACTCCTCTGGCAAACTTCAGCTAAAGTTTTATACATAATCACAGAAATACCGACTTTAATACTGATTGTGAGTTTTTGTGAGTCACCAGTAAACTAGAAAATAGGTCCTACAAATTCCTCAGTTTACCTGATGTCAAGCGATATAATGCAGCTTATCATCATAAGATAACAAATAATAAGGCAACAAAGGAAAAAAATGTCCACAGCACTTACAGTGCAATTTCCGTGGGATTAGCGAACGGTGCGTGTAGGGCGACCACGCGGACGGAGTGGGGAGGACACAATGACTTGTGGCACGTGGCGCGGGGCAGCGGGCGCGGGGAGAGGGGGGGAGGTAATGCAATATTTGTTCGGTGACACACGGGCGACACGTGTGTGCGCTATTGTGTGCACCTAGACAGATATTTAGCACCTTTGGTTTAGGTTAAATTTTTTTGTTACTAAATATTTTAAATATTTTCAAAAAGTTTTCATTTATGAATTCATGCAGTTGTTCTAAGAAGATTTTGACGTCAGATGAGATTATATTACATTAACATAAAAATAGCCCTTACAATAGTATTTTAAGCAAACAAGGTATGTATCTAACAAGCTATATGTCAACAAAGCATAAGGCACGTCAGTTATCCTCCGTCTCTCGTGACTGATGCTTTTTGAGCAGAGTATATTATGTAGTAGCTACAGTTTGATCAACGCAGAATACTGAATGAAGTAACATAATTCATATTTCATAGATACTAAGAAAACACACATTTGAAGGCATCAACATTCAAATTGAGAGAAAATAACTATAATTTTTAGAAATGTAACAAAATTATGTTTATATTTAAACATATCTCTTTCACAGCAAAACAAGACAACGATAATAATTTTGTGTTTGTCACAGCATCCCAGTTGCAATCCCCTGGCCGAAAAAACTAATCCAACTGCATGGGGTGCGACGATAAAAAGATAATGCGGGCCGAGTCGCGTGCGCATCAAAAAACCAGCTTTAATGACGCACCTATACGGAGCGGCTTATCGCGCCTGCGCACCGCGCACGTCACATAACAAATGAGCTTAATTATAATACCTTGGCAAAGGGTAAGGGGAGCTAAACAAACACCCTGCCAGGAGGTCCGTCGTGTTTTTATTGGCATCGAGTCAATGTCGCGAAAGTAATGATGAGAACCGACTTTATATGTAATGTGATTTTTTTGTCATTCAACGAAATCGTGCTTGCATTATGTACCTATTACTTGAAGAAACGATATGTGTCTTTTTAAGTATATAAATCAATAGTTTATTTCAGGAGAATGTCTGAAGCTTGGCCTCCTCAAGGCGAGACCCGCGGCGTGCTCAGTGGGCCATTAAGTCAGCCAGGCCATGTCGAAGGCCTTCGGGCGGGGTGACTTTCCGACCTACACTTAGCTACTAACATTATTTTTATATGTACACTAGCTGCCTGGACAGACTTCGTTCTGTCAAAAGATTTTTTTTATTAAAACCTTCCATGTGCCTTAAGGAACATTGTAAGCTATCCTATCTTTCAAGTTGGATCAAACTGCACACGGTGTGCAAATTTGATAAAAATCGGTTAAGTAGTTTAGGAATCTATCGCGGACAAACAACGTGACACGTAATTTATATATATTAAGATTATTAGTATATTTAGGTACCTATTATATTAGGTATTAGTATATTAGGTACCTATACATATTGCATTTAATACTTAAAAACAGCTCGACGTATTCTGGATAAGCCTTGAAAAGTCACTCTTAACTAACTAACAAGAGAGGTTAAATAAGTCACCAAAAATTATAACATGAATTCGTATGTAAACAGTCAAGCGAAGAGTTTTAATTTATTCTCATATCATAGACACTGCTACGTTAAAAATTCTCTTTGCGTACGTGATATGGGATTATTGAAAGTGTACATTTAGTTCAGGAGTGTGTCATATCAAGTAAATTTTTTTTTAATTTCTATATGAACATTTGGAAATGCATTAAAAAAAATGTGATTTTACATAATTTTATTTTAGGATTTATGGTGATGGCCTTCCTGTACATCTGTCGCATTAGTTTTACTATTTAATCACTCATACTTAAAGAGAGTATAACGTAAATAATCATACTTCTGAATTAAGGATCAATTTTAAATTTATCGGAGTAATTATGCAAATGAAAACTCATGTCATGTACATTACGCATTAAACGAAAGAGCTCTTTATTTTTTTTTGTTATTTTAATAGGTATGTATGTAAATACTGCAAACATAAAACATTTTGATTTAAACGCACGAACCTCGATTCCATACCCTCTAACCATGAATTAACTAAACATTCTAACCATACATACTGATTTGAATTAATAAGATTACTAATTTGATATGAATTTGTATTATTTATTCTTCTTATTATTTTGACTATTTATGAATGTTAGGTAAATGATATAATAATGATATATGACATGATATTGTGTTAATTAGTGTAAGTGGTATGTACCGTTCTAATTAACAATAAAAAATAAATAAAAATAAAAAATAAGATACCTCCACGCCCTTATATTAAAGGAAAATCCATACAATAATTATATTCTTACCACAGGAAATTAAATCTGGCTACATTTACACGTGTAATATAACGACTACTTATGAGTAGTATGTGTAAGTTTACATTTTATTAGTAAAAAAATACAGTGAAATTATAATTTAGAAACCAGTTAGGAATAAATATCCATAATGTGACAGACAAAACTATCATGACAAAACAAGACATTCTCCAAACGAAATAGCGAAGCCATATGTAACAACAATAATTACTAGGCGTGCCGTGGAAACAAAAAGCTTTTCATAGTAACACCCTCAGTGCTCACGGTTTCATAACCGTAACCGGTTCACATTGTTTGCCAGCGTTATAAATCACAGGAATATGTCGCACGGACTAAAAATCATTTGGAGAATAATTTATAGTTGTTGCAGCTCACGAAGGCGCGTGGCTCATTGAACTTTCGTTCTTAAATTTTTGTAATAAGGCTCACGGGGATGACTTGGTGATCTGAGTGAGTTGCGTGTGAGCCGGGTGGCAAGGTGAGCTCGCGCTTTTGTTGGCACTATTGTGTAACGGCCGCGGCCCGCGCTCGGCCGGCGCGGTTGTCACCCTACTCGACGCACGCGTCAAACGGCTCGTGTTTGACGACTGATAATGGCTTTCGAGTCAGTTTTTGTACGATTTTCACGCTCGATTGGTTTAATCGGCTAACCATTTCGTTTTTCATTTTCCCATTATGAAGCGGACTTCATCGCGTTCTTTTTTAAGTGAAACTTCTTTTAAAAGATCTTCGCGTTCGAATTCAAGACCATTTATTCTATTCTAATACTGTTTTGTTGCTTTTTAATTTTGGAGAAGAAATGGCAAAAGGAACTCAAAACCACATATTTGTAAACACTATAATTTTTCAGAATTTGCACAATATTTACTGAATAAAATATTCTAATCTAAGCAGTACTGGTTGCACTATTGGAACTTTAATTTCCGCATTTTTAAAATTTTATTAAATTTTAAAATTTAATTAATCAATTTAAATCAGGTACAGACTTAGGTAAATTGTTTTAATAACTTACCGACCCCCCCCCCCCCCCCCCCCCCGAAGATAGCGATCTTTCATCTTTAGATCGTCAACGTCATATCGTCTACGCAGCGGCGTAGGCGATATGACAATCTCGTCTTTTCAAATTATGTCTACTTAAATTACATAAATATTAACTCAATGAATAGAATCTGTATTTATATTATTAACAAATTAACTTTCGTATTAAGATTTGTTCCTACAATTTTTAAATGGGTTGGTTTAACTATCAGTAAGTATTTGGAAGCGGAGTAATTGTTAGACAGCAATCTCTTCTGCGAACAATTCCAAGAAAAGAAAGAGCAAGGAGGCAATAAACGTAATGATAAATATTTGTACTATATACCTAAGAAGTGGAACATAACAATAATAGTCATCTAGTCATTATCACAACATTTCATAAACTCCCCAAAGCCCGTCTCTTTACCCTCAAAATAGGTAGGGTAAGGATATTGAAAATGCCTTTGTTTACCTCGTTAGGCAAAGTGTACAACACCGTTAAGTTACCATTGCTCCATGAGGACATAATTAGATGAGAAAGAAATCTCGACCATAATCTAATATTTACTTCCATAAACTACACGACGGTATATTTATTTTTTTATTTTATTTTGTATTAAAACATTTCTTCCATATATCTCATTATTTTTTCATTCCCGCCGTGCTGGCAGGTTAGGGCGACAATCTAATAAAGTGTCCGCGTCCCGCTGAGACTATCCGATTATGTGTTCAGAATCTTGTTACCCTACACTGATTAATACGAAGCTGGACGTTACATGCATCCATTTTATAGAATTGAAACACAATTCAATTACCTCTGTTTTGTCTCTGGTTAAATGTATAGTCGGCAGTAAAAGGATTTGGATTTAATCTATTTGGTTGTACCTACTTGTGTTTGTTTAAAATTAAATGTTATACAGTATGTATCTTAGTGTTTACTAAAACTATCTGACACTGGTTTTTTTTTCTGTCTTTATTGCATGAATTGTAGATATTATCTGATTTTGCTTGGTTTTACCTGCTTTAACCGGCTTCTTATTTTTAGTATAGGTAGGTAATTCATAGCATTCAGTTGAACTTACATATAGTTGGAGCGTGAAACTCTTTTATATCCATTAGTAATATATGACTAGATTTTTATTTCAATAGAAGCTACGTTTTGTTTTGTGTGTGTCTGTGGTCAATCCCATTCTTTCTTAGCGTAGACTTACAACTTTGAATATGTAATAAATTATAAATGGAGTATTAAAATAACTTCGCGTTACATTTTCTTATAGCTATTTATAAACCCTGTCGTCTCCCGTCGGAGCTATCACAGACGCGATTAATAAAACTTTGATTGGCCACTAAACGCCCTCTGCGGCCATATTAAATTTCAACATACGAACAAACAGACTCGTAAAAAGAGCTGAGTGGTTGTTTTGTAACATAATAAAGAATCATGAATACCGCCGCTTTAGTGCTGCGGAAATGATTTAAAGGTGTGTTATTATAGGACCTATGAAAAGGAGGTGGGATCGTGCGCACGATAAAATTATGTATGTTCTTACAGGCTTTCTTTCTAGTTGACATAGTTGAAATATATAACGGTATACCAACGGCATTAAGATGTGGCCGTGATTAGAAAACATTTAAAAACTAAGGAAAATTGTATTATTGTTCTTGTTATGAAACTACTTAAACTATCAAAGGACTTGTTCTTTTATCAGAACTGACGTACGTTATTTTAACAGAAAATACGAGTATTATTATGTTCGGAAACGTGTGAATGAAAACTTCTAAAACGTGATTCAAAATTCAGTGAAAAAATTGTCGTCTGTCGTAAATTTTAACTTGAATTGTTAGTATTGAATACTTGCAGTAGTAAACGATAGAGCAGCACTGAATAGGCAGATTTTACACGACTTTGCAAACACGGGAAACTCAGGTGCACTTTACGTCACGAATCACGATGTTTTCCTTCATCAAACCAAGTGATAATTGTTTTCTGATATACTGTCTGCTTGTACACAAACCTGGAAAATAAAAGTAAGGAAAAAAAAGATTGAATGAGGTATACTTATTGCCCTCATCAAAATAAAACTAAAACTTTATAATATCACATCAATAACGAAGCTGTTTTTACTTCGAAGGTCCTTCAGCTCTCCTCTTTGTAAACACTTCAATAAACGCACATTAAAATATATAGGTACCTTCAATTTTACTTAAATTTATGGCGATCATAACGTTACACCTCCTTGATGACCTACTAAACGACCCTTTGATGATTATGCTATACATCGATGTATTTTCTCTCAACCGAAATTTACTTACTATGTTAAACTTGAAATGGATGTTGAAAATATCGAAGTGTTAGATAAATTACTAAATGTCATTATAAGATTTCGTCCCCTAGAGTGTGGTTCATAAAGTTTAGAAACGTCCCGTTTATACATCATAAAGTTTATATGCACTTTTATTCTATCAATAAAGTTCGATCAGATGTCTGTTGCACTGCAAGGGTCGGTGATTGAGATAGATGAGATCATCCACGATGTATCTGGCATACTGCATACACGTTTTCTTTATTGGTATCAAAGTAGTGAAGGGGCATACAGCTCATTTGCTGTTGAGTAGCAAAAGCAAAACCACAGACATACTATTATTAACAAGTACTATTAAGTACTAATAGTATGTAACTACTATTCATTGGTAGCGCTATGTTGGTCATCGCCATCACCACATGTCAATGTTCACCATTCCACACTAGGCTAGGAAAGGATACTCACAATGTGGGAGATCAAGGCATTCGTTGACCGCGCTGGCAAATAGTAAAAAACTTTGACAGTCATTACAAAGATCTCTCTAGTACATAACATAGTACCTACATAAAAAGTCACTGTTCTTGAATAGAAATAAACAAAATAATCATTATTAAATGTTAATGATTGGACCAGATTGAAAGTATCTTCGCATTCGGCAGGGTAGCTCGGTGCTCGGTGACGTCACTCCGACTCCGTCATAACGCGCAGGGGCGGATCTGCCGCGGACGCCGTGCATTAGTGCTTGACAAATGAGGATTTTATGCAAACTCGACCACTGCTGCCATACACACTGCTTGCCTGCTAGTGGTGGGCTTGGCCTATCGATAAAACAACTGCTAAATACTGGAGTTCTTGTTGAGGGCAAATTATCGTGCGATTACTTCCTGATAACCAGATATTATTAAGTTTCACTTTAACAATGCTTTACTATGATTTTTATTTACTGATAGATACGTATTGTATTGTTCTTATAATATTTTCATTCAAATACTGACTCAATTATCTATAATATTTTTATTCGAATTAGGTTTTTTACAAACTCTTTTCGAATCAATCAGTTAATTTACGCCATCGCTTCAATAAATCCCTACTATGAGTGGTCCCGGGAGAAGAAGCGGCAAGAAACCACTGAGGTTTATTTTATTTCATCTTAACAAGTATTAGCATTTCCCGTTATCTTTTGGTTTCGCGAAGCATTTGTTTAATTAATTTATTAAACTAACATTACATTCAGCGCCTAGCTTCTCAATTTATGTTGGTACTTCTAAATATACATACTTCAAACCAAATAATAATGGTACTTCTAAATATACATACTCGTACTTTAAACCAAATAATAATAATTATAACATCGACATTGAAATTGAGAAAATTCCATCCCTACGAATATTCAAATGAGTAGTTTAGGCGTAGGTAAATACGTGTGGAGCGGCTCGCGGCACTCGCGCCACTACTTGTCCCAGTAATGATCCAGTTATCGCAGACCTCTCCAAATAATACTTCAAACAATAACTACAAAATATCCACGTTTGTGCTATATGACTACATGTATCACCTTGTTGTAAAGAACAACACTAAAGTATTTAAAAATAGTAGATAGATTTGGAACTCTTGGATGTACTTGGATGTAGATTACTAATTATCTTAATTAAAACAATAGGATAGATAGATAGTAGGATACAATTTTTTTTAACTAAATGACTTTGGTGTCTTCAAACATAGAATTACTATTACTAGCGTATAGAAGGGACACCGCGAACATCGGGTACGGGGGAGTGCATTGCAGCTGGCCGGCTGCATTTCATTCTGTCACTCGGCTGCGCTCATTGCGGCCGCATGTCAAAATCGTTTACGAAAAAACTGAAAAAATGCCGTCGTGCATAATATGAATGTGTCACAATTGCACGACAAAAAACAAAAAAGATAATGTTATCACTATAGCATCAGTAAGAAAACAAAATCTTAACTTAAATCAACTAAAACGAATTTAATTAAATTATTGAGCAATGTTCCCGCCATTTTGAATGAAAAAATCATAAGGAGCGTTTGAACTTGGCAAGCCACTAGCGTGTTAATGGACTAAATAAGCTTGCCGACGCGACGCTTGTGACCAATTTAAAGTGTTGGATTTTTTGACACGAATCAATGGTAATTACGTTTGAAATCGTTTAAACGCTTTTGCACGTTAAATAAAGTTGGAGTAAGAGCTTGTAAAGATTTGGAGTCGGTGACTGCTTGTCTTGGTTCGACAAGTGTCAAATACAAAGTTACTCTATGGCAAGTGTGCAAACGAGGCTCCTAGTTTGAAAAGAGAACGGAGGGCAAGCCGGCGGTGGAACACACATTTTGTTTGAGATAGCTTCTCTATGTATTACCTCAATGTCTTCAAATGACTTATTACCTATCTAGATCTACTAATTATCAAATACTTATTCACCACAGTTCATCATATTACAGTTCATTCAATCGTTCTCTTTTCTTTCAAATGTTTAATAACACAATTTTCAGGTAATAAATATTAGTTTTGAGTTATTTTCTTTTGCAATTATTATTATTGTTTTACTTATGGCACATCACCGTTGACTGAAATCAATTTATTCCGGCGGCTCCTTCGCTGAATCCCGTAACGCATTTAGCGCAGCATTCATACCTCCATTCATACCTCCCTTGAGTGAAAGGGCTCAGAAATATAGAATTAACGATTTCCAAGTGATAGATTTGTCTTCCCGATTTGATCCGCGATGCGCTCGTTCGTGTTTATGTTAATTTAATATACGTAGGGTATGTTTTGTAGGGTGCTCCTTGCAGGGGTTGTAGGCAAGTATCTGTTTTGATTTGTGGTTCGTACAAGTTATTTACATGTAGCACAGATTATTCACTATGTGTTGATGACTGTCTTCAATATTCCACACGCATTTCATACAAGACGTCACATTTTTGTTGAATATTTTAAACCAAAGACAATTTTGTGTGTGTTATTAGAAAAGAGCGAAACAAAATCCACCGTGCTGGCCAAGCATAAATTAGCAACCTTTAAAGAAGGAAGCAAATATAACGTTTGCTTAACCAGAATCATTGGTTAATTCTTACATTGACCGTTCATGAGGCACAGAGCGCGCAGTCAGACGTCACGTTACGCCCTATTGTTGCACCCCACGCTGCCACGGCCCACGGCGAGCTGCGCGCGTTCTGATTTCCCTTAAAACATAGGAAAGGGTTGCAGTCGTTGCTTTGCTGCATGTCTATCTGAATAATAATAAACTGGTTCAACTACATCAAGGTCGATTTACCACTTCTAAAGTCTGTACGTGTGTTCCTATTCAATCTCTGGATGGAGGTATGTGTAAATGGGAAATAATACATTGATTCGGAGATAATAGGTGTTTAATTCGGTGTTTAGGTACCTACCAAGCTTACGAAAGAGCACTATTGTCTGCATTAAGTAGTGTCTCGGATCTAGGACACAATTGGTTGCAATAGAGTCAGTTGGGTATGTTTTAGTTTTCCAAGACTTTAAAGTATTGGATCTAATTGCTATGCATTTAATATCACATTACGGCTTGATTTCCCAAATCATGTAAAATCATCCGAATTCAAAATTTCATTCGTAGTGACAACTACTAGTTACTAGGTAATAATAATATTTTTACTGTAATAGAATCAAAGCGTTTGAATATAAAAAATAATATAGGAACCTACATCCCCGACGTCCGCGAAATCACCGCTACAATCGGGGGACTAAAGCAAGGTGCACACAGACTGCAGTGGGTGACGCACGCGTCCAATCTCAGCCATTGTCACTCTCCCTCCGTTAAATATTATTATTACAATATTTATTGCATGGAAAATTGCACTTATTGTTAGTCGCGACGTCGATATTTCATGTCATAAATTATTTTTATGTTAATTACGTGTAAAGGTGGGGGGTGACGGTTAACGGTTCTGACTTTTTATATCATGCAAAGACTACAGTATAGTAAACAAAATATTGCTTTAAAGTTTGTTCATAAACACTGAAATTCGTCGAAAAAACATAATTCAATTTGGTATTCCCAACACGAGAGCGGAGTTTGTCTATACGTATTTAAAACCTGTGCTAATCAAAATCTCTTCAGATCCGCAAGTTTTTATTTTTATTTTCTTTTATGATGAAAATGTTACATGCAAGTTGAATATTTACGGGATTAATGAACATTTAATAATTAAAACATTTTTTATTTATTATTCCGACTAAATTTATAAACGGCGAATAGATGTTTTATAAATAATTTAACATTTAAGATAATATTCACGAAGAGTTTATTATCATAAGTGCTGTCAGCAATTCTAAAGATTTTGTAGTTTATATACAGGATGTGTTAGTACTGTACTGTATACAAAAGGGAATTACTATAAGTTATTCTGTTCATTTTTTTCTTTTTCGACCATTTATCGGTTTTGAACTCGTTTGTTATATAAATCCAGCTATTTTAATAAACCATCGTGGCTCTAAAACAAACACGTTAGACACATTACTCCATACTAATCCTTAATTCGAAACCAAAGCACGCTTACACGATTCAATTAATGCACCTCTAATTCCCCTTTCGGAGCGATCGCAAAAAATAACAGTTTTTAATCTTCGAAATGGCGGATGGCGAATTAAGTCTGACCGTGTCCCCCGTCACTCGGCAACAATGCATTAGCTAATGCCCCTCGAAATGGTATGTGCCGCGAGTTCACACGCACGAACAACGGTGTAACCCCTGCCTTACAATCGATCTCTGGAGGTGGCCGAGGTGGGCCACTGGGGCCACTGGGCCCGCGATCGCTTTTGTAACTGCATAACGTTTTGATTGTGATCTTATTTTCTCTGCTACTTTTTTCGACATTTTGCTACTCGCCAAATATCGTTCGACTCTATGTTTTCAAAAGTAGATAAGTAGGTAATAAGTGCGTTGTGGGTCTTTTTTATTAGCCATTATTCATTTCTTAATAATTATGTGTAAGACCGTAATTCTTGGTACAAGATAATAATTATTTCAATAAAAAAATAGTTAATAGTGTCATTAGTGCCAAACGTTACTTTGCGGAAATCCATTGTTATTGAGGTAGTACATATTAGTCTACTTTGCAACAATTGTCGCAATTATTACCTACGAGTTACGCTAATGAGGCATGTTTCTTTATTGTTTTTTTCTTTCTTGCCGGCAACGCACCGGTGATGCCTAAGGCCCGCGACAATAACAATTACCATCAGGCGGCTCGTGGCTAGAAGACACTTACTACTGTAAGTAGACAGGAGGCAGATCCTCGTTTCTATCACTAACCTTATGCACATTTCCAATGGCAGATGTTTAATTTAGCCAGTAATACGAGTCCTCTTCAACTGTAATTTGCCGTTCGGTCTTCCCTTCGCAATATCGCCACAATGGCGGACAATAACTGCGCCCAGTCCACGTGTGTCGCGATGCAGTGGATAGCCTTAATGAAAAGATCCCATCGGCAGATACTGTAGCGCTGTCCGTCCGTCCGTCCGTCCGTCCGTCCCACGAACTGATGTGCCAGATGTCCTGGACAGAACTGGTATTGTTGCTAGATTAGTTTGTAATAACTGTAGAAGTTCTTTCGTTTTATAGTATAATCATTATGTAGGTACAGAAAGAAAACGAAGGTATATTTAAGTTATTTTATTTATTACTTTCTTATGAAATACTTACATAATTACTATTGTTTTAAAAATAAATCACTAAACGTGGAGTTTTTGGTTCCGCATTTCACAAATTATTAATGCGGTCTACCATCGTACGAATTCGAAGTTTATAATAACTTCAATCATCAATCAACCAATCCATTAAATATTCTAAACAATATTTCCTGCTGCTAAATATTTTTTTTTTCATTTTGCTTATGTAAATGTGATGAGGAATAATATAGTTTCTCAGCCTTAAAACTTAATTTTGATCAGTCATCACGGTAAAACAATGCAATATTCATAATGTGATGAACTGTATTTCGTCTAATAAACCTATTTCTTTCTTCTGAACTCTTCAAATTCAAAATCACAAAGTGACTTTCATTTAGACGGGTGCGTCGTTAAGAGTCGGTAATATTAATAAAAGCGTGTATAATTCGTCGATTGTGCGCGCAGCGTGCTTGAAAGACGATTACGTGTGTCCACCCTCCCTGCCGCGGCCGTATCTATTGTTCGACTTTCATTCAGATCCATAACGTACTCTGACCATTTATGATAACCGTGTATCTAAATGGAAACTTAATTTTATTATTAATATAGACTTAACCCAGTAGGTAGGTACATATTACTCTAAAAAATCTAGCTATGCCCACTCCAGTTTTCTGAGAGCTCTTCCACCTCCTCAGGTCAGTTCAGGATAGAAGGTTTGCAGTGGCTCTAGTTACTTCACTACTTAAAGAGTTAACAATTATGGAAATGTTAATAATCGAAATTTTACTAACAATAAGAAAAAATAACCGACTTCAAAATAACTCAAAAACTTCTTGTCAGATCTCTCTCTTTATGTGGGATCACATGACCAACACCAGCTTTCGATTAAAGAAAGAAACATCAAAATCGGTCCACCCAGTCGAAAGTTCTGTGGTAACAAACGTCAAAAAATACAGTCGAATTGAACACCTCCTCCTTTTTTGAAGTCGGTAAAAATGTAAAGTATCACCACGAAGCTTTCCGTTTTTGAAGCAAATGACAATAAAAATAAGCAAGATTTTAAATTAAATCAGAATTAAGTATAGAAAATTCATTAACCCACTAAGGTCAACAATAAGCAAAGACGCATCAAATAATATTTCATGACGAGAATAAATGGCGACTTTCTCACGGGCGCGGTGGTCCCTCTGTCGCCCGGTGGCTCAAGCGCGGCCCTAGGGTGGTCACACCGATATGCGGCAATTAATAGCGCTGCGGAGGAAAGAAAAGATTTTAATTTACACCACACGTGCACGGCGAATGGCGCCGCGTGCTGTAGGACGGTTTACCGATGAGGGCCGAGAGGGGACTCGAGCAGCGTATCTCTTGAAGCTGCGTTTATATTGTGTACTTGAGGTAATGAGATATTACAGAATAGTATAAGCAGAATTGATTTACATATATTGTAAGTATTGTTATGGTCGTTTAAACAGGACAACGGTTTTAATGCAGTGTTTAGAACATGCAAACCATTTGATTTTATTTTGAATTTTTGAGCAAGGTCAGGTTATTGAGGTGACTCTGTGAATTTTCTGTAGTTTAATAATAGCAAAAATTAAGATATATTTTTAGTTTTATATTTCTTCCAATATTACACATTTTTATTATTAACATGAAAATATTATGGAAGCTAGTGCGATCTACTGCCGCCGCGCTGTGAGTTACAAATAAGAAGTTATCGACGCGACGGTTGTAAATAAACCGACACACTGGCCAGTTGACTCGCAGCTTTTTTACGCCAATAGACCCGCTTCCGCCAGCCGGACGCTAGCCGGACGCGGGCCGGATCCCGTCGACGGGCCGGCCCACAACAGGAGCGCTTACCTTAGTTTTTTATTTGTGCTCACTGATTTATGCCTGTTTTGAATTTGTTCGGACTGTACGCCAAAATGCTTTCGACACTTTCAGGAACTGGCGATGCTTTTCCTCTGTTGCCCGGGAAATGGGTGGAGTTTGAATATTTCATCGTTCGAAGCCATTCTGTAAGCACTGTGATGACGTAGTGCCTGCGGCCGACTATTTTATTAAAAGGAGCTGAATTAAAAGATTGTTCTTTAAAAGTCATTTCATAATATAAATGGAATAAGGCGGTAATCAAATCGTACCAATTAATGATTTATGAGTGTCTCTCGGTGTAACTGTCAAATACATGTCGAGAGTTATCAGTTGAACTGTCATAATGCACAAGAAGGGTACCGTACTGATAAACTTTTCAATCAATCAATCAAATATTTTATTTGTGAAATAAGGTACCTACATAAAGGATGGTAACATTAAAACATAGTTCGCTTACTCTGCCAATAATTGGCGTATAAAACTGATTAAGGGTCTATAAGTTGATTCTACATATTATAATGATCAATTAAATTAACATGTAACGTAAATCCTGTTAATATTTAAAAGTGTCAGTAGATATAAAATTAAATTAATTAAGTCAAAATACAACGAAATTAAAAAAAATAGCCAAATATTTAAAAAAACACACGGAATTGTAGCATTTTGTTTTATGAACACCGTTAAATGTCTCATTTTGAATCTATCCTTCCAATTATATTATACGATCTGCAACTGCATTGTATTGAGATGAATGCTCTACCTTTTATAGTGAACTAGATCATTTCTTTCTGGAACAACCAATCTCGAGTCACGGCGATACAAAGTCGGAAAGAGAAGAAAAACATATTTTTCATTACAAAAACGAACAATGACGATAGAATAGTACCTTCTACGGATTACTACTTCACTCGCGGCGCTACGCGAGCCATAATATATCTCGCACTCCGGCTCAAAAGAATAATATGTCTTTATAACGGATCCCGTGGCTTTCCCTGCCTTACTTCTTACACATTTTTCAGTAAAATGCGAAGGATTCTTCAGTTCGTATTGCTTCACACAAAGAATTCTCCACTCTATTTCCAACTGATAGAGTTCCGTTCACAAATAACTGCGTTCTCGAGAATAGATTGCATTGTCTTCTCACGTAAATCATCCTGGAATAAGACGGCAAGACGGCCTCAGTCTATTGTAAACTTTATATAAATTCTGTCACAGTCCAATCTCCCTTGGGCTGAGTGTGGGTGTAATGTCTTTTAGTTCGATCTCGACAGTCTCACGTGGTAAAAGGTCACTTTGGTCGTGAAGAACGAATTAAATTTGTAAAATGAAATCTCCAGACACAATTGAGATGCTGTGTTTAAAAATCCAATTGAATTTACTTCTACTTTGAGTTTTTTTTTACTTTTAAGCTTTCGTTTAAAATTATTTCCCGCTAAAATAAAATTAGTTCTAAAATTAGTTAGTAAATACATAAATTAAAATGGAAAATTTCAAAGTTATAAAAATATTGTGTCTTATTATACGAATATTATAATTTACTATCGCTAACTCATGTAATGGTAAAAATGAAGAACCTATAGGTAGTTACCTATACCTATGTATCTATGTATTTGGGTATTTTTTTATAAAAAAAGCAAATTATCATTATCTTCAATGAAATAAACAGAAACAATATATCTATAGTAACGTGGTTTTTATACGGAATAATATAAGCGCGTATAAACAAAATTTTGATATCACTAATCGCCAAACAAGAAAAATGCACCAGTTAGTAACGCCATCTTACCGTCTTTCTAAAGTGAAGCGATCTTTTATGGGCCGTGGTGTACAGTTCTATAATAAAATCCCAAAGTTAATACGTGATTTGCCAGTGGAATTATTTAAGAAACATGTAAAATCTCAACTTTTAGGCAAAGGCTACTATACTGTAGATGAGTACATAAATGACAAAGACGCATGGAAATGACCAGATCTGCAATCAGTTCCGTACAGGCTAGTGATACTTCTTTGTAAGAAATATACCAATGTATTTTATTTTTAAAAGATGTGCTGAGGAGTTTCTTTCGGCTTTTCTTCTCCTCCATGACAAAGCACGTTTCCGAAAAGCTGGTAAATTAAAAAATGACGTGCATAAGTGTATCAATTATACCTACATGAATAAATGATTTTGAATTTGAATTTGAAAGCTTAAAATCTAATCTTTTGGAAATTTCATGACTTTTATTAATTCAAATTCAAATTCAAAATCATTTATTCATGTAGGTATCATTGATACACTTATGCACGTCATTTTTTTCATTTACCAGCTTTTCGCAAAGGTGCTTTGTCATGGAGGAGAAGAAATATCTGTCAAAATAGGTCACACAATTTTAAATGGGACCACTGACACAAGGCAAGGTATGACTGAAGGAATCTGTTGATAAACCCTGAACATTTTGCAAACAAAGTAAATTTGTACTCAGTATTGTATAAAGTGACAACACCTAACCAGGTAGGTTAAGAATACTTATATGTACGAGTGCATGGGGATGTAAATGGGTGGTACGAAAACCTCGCCTGTTTTCACTAACTTGCACTATTAGATTGCCATTTTGAGGGCAGATTGATCCAACATACGAGAAGATAGCAACAAGGCATCTGACGTGTGGCATTCCTCAGTTGGCTATCATTGTAGAATCAATCACTAGCGACTGCCGCTACATCGTCTAAGCAAGCCATATCAAACAACATGTACATCCTGAAATAAATTATAATAAGTATAAATAAAATTCACACGCTAAACATAACTTCACGTAACTTATTAGACACAGTAGAAGTATCTACTACTATTGTTACGTGCCACAAACACTACGAGGTACTAGAATCACAGAAATATAACCTTCATATAACCCTCATCAGAAGTTATCCCCCGGCATAAAGACCAAATTTTATTTCGCCGCAAGAGAACACCTTAATTCGATAAACATAATCTTTCATTTGCCGAAATGTTTACGATCACTGCCTCGTTTCATTCTGCGTCCTTTTCTGAACCAAGTGTTTGTGTTGTTGTCCTTTTTTAATAAAGGTGCGTCCACCGCGATCGCTTGGTCCATTTTGATCGCGAGTGACCCTCGGTAATGATGATTGGTTCCCGTCACTAAATTGGAGGTGGCGTCGACATACGAATTCACTTAGCGGCCACTGAATCGTCACTTTTGGTTATGGCTCCTGTGCGTGGAGAACATTAATAAAACCGGGCGGGTTTCCTGCGTCACCTCCCGTAACTTTGAATTACAGTCTTGGGGCTAGCGTTATGTAGAATTTTACGATCATTATCAGTATTTTTTTTGACGATCCATTTGATCGTAAGTGGCTATATGCGATCAGCGACCGCAAAGGTGTTACTAGTGCGTTGCCGACCAAAAAAGTTTGAACAAAAAGGAAGAAAGAATAACACCCATCCAGCGACAAAATCACTTCAGGAAATTTAAAATCATAATTCAGCTTTCTGCCTCGCTGGGAATTGAACCCAATGAACAAACGATTAAACGGCGGTATAACGGCGGCATTAGCCGGTATGGTAACAATTGCGCCACACATATGCACATAATTTCGAAAAATATGACGCGTACCTATATGCGTCAGTAGGATATGAACTCAAGACTCATTTGGGAGGCTACAGTTTAAACCTCTACAATAACTACCTTGGAAAATACACTAGAAACAAAGTTTATACTTCATAGAATAGCAGTTCCACAGATCACCCCAGTTCCATAGGCATTAGGACGACGATGAATATTTATTGAAGCTCTGCTCACCCTAATAGCACGCGGAGTAATAACTTACCCGCATTTGTATACTACCTCGCATCATTACCTTTCTATAGATCTGTTTGTAACATTCGCTAATGGCAGACTTTCTAGGCGGATTATAAGTGTGGCCTTGATAACGACGTTGTGCGTTGTCGGTATCGTGTGGTATGGGGCGTGGAGGGAGATCACTTAATTCTTGTTTATTTTATTATATGTATGTAATCGTATAAAGCCAACAATCTTCACAGATAAACTGGACAAAAGTTGGCTTGAACTCAGTGGCAAAGTAAATCTTGACCGAAGTTCACCACGATGTATGTACATGAACTATTGCTTAGTTAGCTAAATTTTTGAAAAAAAATGTCAATAGTTTTGAAGCCAACCAAAAATTGGACGAAGCTTTACCATTTGCTAAATCATAACTGGGACTGACCGTTCCATATATCTCTCCGAAACATGGGTGAGTTCATTATGGTATTGTACCTTCTCCGATGGTCACCGAAACATAAACAAGAACATTAATAAGAATTCATATGAACCCCAATCGCAGCCGCGACCGTATCGTCCGGCTCTCTCCCATAAGGTTCGTAAGTTCGATATTGTTTAGCTGTCCATGAATCGTGCTACCGTATGTGCCTGCCAATATCTGATAGCGAATCCCATTATAGTCATTGTAACACTCAGCATAATGGTCAGAATGGCATTCACAGCAATGATGGATGTGGTTGGCGGCCGGCCACTTCAAACGTGTGTTTTGTTAGGTGCGCTGTGATTACGGGTGATGAATGTATGTCAGAAATACAATACAGGCATAAATCAAATGTGATTAGCAGGATACTCGAATTGAGGTCTACATTGCCTAAATGCGTGCTTCAGAAAGTTGTTTGTAATAGATACCTCATAATGACTTCGCAGAATACTTTCTACAAGATCAAAGTAGATAGGAGTAGGTACAAAGTAGTAACCCGCGCACACTTTGCTTACTTTTACAGATTGTGTTGCTCCCAAAATAAATACGGATCTTTATAAAGTGTTATGAATTTCTAGATTTATTTTATTTTAATTATCTACGGTTACTGTTTTAAACTAGAGACCCGCTCTGCGGTCAAAATTGGCATTTGTGTCTTTAAAATGCATTTGTGTGTCAAATGCTTCCCTTTGAACCTTTCATTTGAACCCTTCATGGGCGAGTCCGACTCGCACTTGGCCGCTTTTTTACATAATATTATATATCATATTATATATATTATATATATCATATATATATATATATATTATATATCATATATAATATTATCTTCAAGTTGTTGTAAGGGAAAGTGGAAAATCGACTTTATCAATAAACCAAATGCGCTTAATGCATTGTTTTAGTGGTCTCAAACCACCTTTGGAGTATTGCCTTTCAAATGAAACCATTTTGAGGTATATCGGTTGGATGGTTTCAGAATGTATAAGGCAAATTTTATGTGTTTCTAACGCATAAAATATATATCTGAATATTTTAGTCTTAAATACACCGTGTTATGTAAACTTTAACTGTTTCTCATAATCCTACATCCGCGTAATTGTCGTAAAAAGGGGTACAAAGTTTTGTCTTTACGTCTTAATATAAATATTTTGTGATAAAATGAAAGAAAGTTAATTCCGAAGTCTTTTTATTTTAATTACCTCTCCTGGTCTGGTAGCAAAATATTTACAGAATAAAACAGTGGCGATTGAAACGATTAATCCAACCAATTCATTTTCATTGAAGCGGTAAGAGCACACGACACGCGCGTCCTTCCGTTCCGAAAGACAAGCGATGAATGAAACTAATTGCAACTATCGCTCGCCACGTGGCCCGAGCGTGCGATGCGCTTCCTACCCTACCACAATAAAACTTAAGTTGAATATTTTGTTAAAATCGATTCTGTACTTTTAACCATTGAATTAAGTTTCATTTTTGGTTGTACAGCAATTGCTTTTACGTCGTTCCAGGGTGCAAATTTTAAGAAAACTGTGACAAATGAACGTGAGTTTGAACTTTGAAGTGCGTTCGAGTGATTTTGAATTGAATAGCTCGGAAACGAGATTAAAATTTGCTATAGACGTTTACAGAAGATTTTGTATTTAGGGTTATTGTTTGAGATAACTTTTTACCCATTGTGCCTTTCAAGTTCCTACATATTTCCAATGCTTGCATTATGTTATTATTTTACATTAAGAGCGACTCTGTTGTTTTATTTATTAGGTATCATATTGTCAGCTGTTAGTTATCCATATTGCTTAGAGCTAGATAAAATACCGACATAAAAAATACGCAATCAATTTTAAAAACACACACTTTGTACAAGAGAGTATTGTGTCCTTTATTTCGACTTAGCACAAAAACGATATGATATTGTAAACAAAATTTTAATAATAACAATAATAGAGGAAGGAAAAGAGATTTATTGGGTACCTACATAGGTACAAAAAGTGTAGAAACTACCGAAGCCAGTAATACTAACTACCTACTTGATAGATACCTACATCTCAGTCCTCAAATGCAGTTGCAGACCTGGAATAGGACTTCAGTTCTTGTACAGTTACGTACAACAACAACACGTATACGTTCATCAATATTATTATTATGACATTTATTATGAAAATTACTTTATTATTATTATGGTTAATATTATTTTGGATGACATTAGAATTTTATAATTTACCTGGACATTTGTACACCGGTTCCACCGGCAAAGTGTGCTGGATTTCAATATACTGTATATGACCTAATATGTACGCATACTTGAGCAAATAAATCATTCATTCATTCATTCATTCATTCATTCATTCATTCATTCAACAAAATGTAGGAAAACATCAAACGTTTTCAAAGCAAGAATCTATTAAACACGAGTCACAAAAGACCGGCATCCCCGTCAGTACGACTCCAACCAATGAAAATGAAGAAAAAATGAGCAAATAATGTTGAAACACAAACTTATTGAGTCCGAATTAGTGTTTAAACAGCAAAACCAAAACCGTACCTGCCCATAAACACTGGATACGTACGCAAAAGCAATATGCATTCAAAAAAAGACGCTTCATCATCCTCCTACGAATGATATATTTTGCGACTACATTCTACTTATACTCATACCTCTATGATCTTAAAGTTCCTTTTGGCACTGAGTGTGGTTGTCATTTTTAAGCACGATCTCGGCAACGTAAAAGCAATCGTGAGGTTAGTAAATTAAAGTTTGAAATTGAATACCAGAGAGGTTATATTAAAAGCACCGGCCAGCAAAATGAACTACAGAAGATGTATGGGCACGAGGATTAAAAATATTTGTACGCGCCATTATACAGGGTGTAATGAAAGCCCTAAGCGCGGCTCTTTATTAACCATACAGGGTGGCCTGTTAATTGAGCCCGAATATTCAATATACCCTTTCAGTGCGTGACGTAGGTCCGACGTGTCCTATGATCAAAAGATTTACTAACACTTTTTGTTTGAGAATATTAAAATAGTCTTCCTGACCACAGCCCACTGCTGTATTTAAATCATTAAGGCGCTGCAATCTTCATAGGATTAAGTATTAAAATTTCATCATAGTAGTAGTAATGCTCTGCTGTTTAAAATTATTATTTAAGTGGTTTAATAATAAAATGCTCTTTTACGTTTTCTTTCTATAGTATGTTGGAGAACAAATAAGTTAAGCAAGCCTCTCGAATTCCATGTTTGCATTCGAGCTGAGACACAATTATATTCAAATTGACTTTTGAAAACGAATTCTATAAAAGAATCTTCCCACTGTTCCATACCACATGACCGTGCTGGGCTGAAAACGTGTCAAGCAAACAGCGTCGATACGTTTCAGTGGGCAGAGTTTACAGGTGTTCACATAAATAATATAAATTGTGTGCCGATATTATTTGATCTGTTGTCCGAATAAAGCTTCAACAATTTACAAATAGGCACATATTATAATGTAAAATATATACAAATAACGATAAAATAACATTAAAATTAGACTACATAATATATTATACAAATTAGTAAGACATTACACTCAACTTTTAGGTAACGTAAATAAGAATAGAAATTATAAGAGGAATAGGTATTAGGAATTTTAGGAGGTAATGATAAAAATCTAAAGTAAAATTAATTGAAACAGCTGTTAACTAAACTTTCACCCAGCCTATTGGGTAATCAGCAAAGGAACCAACAAATTAAGCGCAAGGTGACCAAATAAATAATGTCGCAACTGAAAAATTAAATTTCATTTGTTCCTATTCGCTTCAAAGCACCGGACACGGTAATTTATTTATTACGACGCTACGATCTCGTGTCTTAGAAAATAATATGACGGAAACAGCTGATAGTAAATTTCGTTGTTAACCTTGTGACCGAAATGTTTGGACCGCCGAGCGTAATTAGTTATGTCTTTTAAGATCGTCTTTTGATATCGTAAGTGGAGTTTTCAGAACGAGTTCATTCGACTTTCACACTCGTAAAATACTCATTAATTTTGAAGGGAATCAAGAAGTGACTTGTTCATTCGTTTGTTGTGTCTGCTTTGTTGATCAAACAAACTATTTGATTTCTTGATGAAGAAGGAAGTGCAATTTATTGCAAAATAGAAAATAATTAATATGCACGATGACCTTAACTTCTTTCTTCTATCTTTTTCTCCTACTTCTTACAAACTTTTACTAACTAGTATGAATATTTCTTGTATTCCGCTGTAATGAAAACTAAGTGAAGTATAAAAATTCAAGATATCCTAAAGATAGGAATGCAAAGTCGGCTTTTGCTCCGGTCTCCATTGTAATTTGATGTCGTGCTTGCAGACGTAGACACGGAACTGTTTGATTACTCATAAGCAATATTGTAACTATATATTGGCCTCCTTGTATAAAAACACTACTTTCCTTTTAACTTGCCAATCTACAATTTAACCTAAGCATTAATCGGAACTAATATAGTATGAATATTACTTACGTCCTTATTCCGCCGGGCTAGCTCTGCCCGGAGGTACCGAGTAATGGGCATAAAAAACGGGCGTTCGCTATTACCTAGGCTTTATTACATTCCGACCTCTCAATATGTCGGACCGTTTTTGTGAATGGCCGTAACGCTCGTCCGATCCTCCACGTAATAACTTTTTTGTGGCATGAGAACTACTCGCTGTGGCTCGGGGCTATTACTGCCCTGTTTTATGCCTTTATGGCGAGCTGGCGTGGCGTACGGTACGTACAGGTTCATGCTGGCGCAAGATTATGAAGTTAAGGAATATAGGGGTAAGGTATAAGATATATTTTCATCATTCCTTTGAGTACAATTAGGTGGCAATGATTTAATAATGTCTAAATGCCTTTCATACCGTTTACTTAGGATTCAGAGCACTTGGGATTGGTCAAAATAGAACACGTTGCATGTTGGCTTGGCCTCAAGAATTGATGAAGCTTTTTACCCAACTGCCAAGGAACGGTTATTGCTTCTGTTCTGCGTAAGGACTACATAAAACACTTTTTGACAAGAAACTTTGTTTGATTTCCCTCTTTTCCTGTGGCAAAATGGCCCGAAATTCGAGTACCATCCGAGAGTACAATTATCACTGATTGCGGCGTATAATAAAGCTATAATCGCACTATTTTTCTAAGCGAAGTGCGCGCTAATGTGTCTCGCATTAACATGTTTGTGGGTTGCTAATGACAGCGAACTTGGCAACCAGTTATTCTCTTATTGCTTGGTAATTAAATTTTGCAAAATACAAGAAATTGTATTGACAGCAGGTAGGTACAACCAAATATTTATGTAGACAGGTAAACAAAGCGTTGCTTGTTTATAACGGACAGCGGAAATAGAGGAATTCGGACTAGGATAAAAGTTGAACCATAATAATACTATGCGTAGGATTAAACTTGGTAGGTAGTATCGAAAAATATAAGAATAAATCAAGTCAGCAAAATAGGTAATAGATACCATTGCTTGTTTTTATAGGATTTTATTTGCATTTACTAATTACAGACGTAGCTTTCAAGTCTGGGTGTATTTTTACTATGTAGGTATACCTAACAATAAGATCCAGCGCTATCAGTAAGACCATACCCTTAACTCGTTGTTACCATTACTGGTGTGGTAATGAGCAATATCTACAGTGTTGTAGTTTCGTGTTTTTGCTCACATTTAGTAAGCGATCCTTAAGTTCCGGTGTTTAATGAAACATGACAAATCTTTATCTAACAAAAAAAATATTAATTGGACCCCGTTTTTCCTTATTTCCTTTATAAATTTGAGCATTTGGTCATAAATGGTCACACAGTGATTGATTTTAAGTATAACTTAGGGGTGTAGAGTTACTGTTCGCTACATTATCTGTTATATAATACGTATCTGAAATAAGACGTAAGAAGTAGGAATAAATTGATTTACAATAGTAAATCATTACCACAATTTGTAGCTAACGGAACAAAGGTACCGATAGAACCTGATAATGCCGAACAAAACACAATATACTTGAACCTCGGTCGCTGTATACTGTATAGGCGATACTTTAAACTGGTAGTTTTATGGGTCAACGCGAGTGGCGCTCTCGCAAACATTTTAGCTGAACAAACACGGGGTGACCGCTAGCGGCTAGCGCGAGGGTTCGTGTCATAGAGGTATTATTATTAGTATAGAGGGAGTGTAACGAAGTGGGAACAGTAGGCACGGGTGAGAACAACACGACGTTCCCGTCGCGAGCGCTTGTAGTCGTGGTTGATTGCTAGCGGTGTGCGGTTCTAGAGAGATTTTTAAATATTTACGTATCAAAATGGTCAAATGTGCAGTTCCATCTTGCAAAAACGATAGTAGGAAACACACAAAACTGAAATCCAGTATCACATTTCATCGGTAAGTTGATTTTTATATTTATTTTTAAGAAAACAAATCACGCATCGCGGGTGTGAAGGAGACGTGAGGGGCGGGCACGGAAAGACCGCCCGCGCACCGCGCTCTCCTCGCGAGACTGTAGTGATTGATGCGACCAACGCTGTAGTCGATATTTAAAATATGTTTTGAAATGTTTGCTATGAGAACAACGTATTATATTTATGTAACTTTAATAAAAAAATCAAAATCTTATAAATATTTATTATAAATCATTGTAGTGTGTGTTTTGTATGATATACTTTGTAATATTTATAATGCGAAAGTATTTTAACGTTAGCTAGGAATGTAAATACAAGGGCGTATTCACGTAGAAAGCTGGCTACCGGCGCCGATCTGCCAGCGCTTATCGGGACCGGTTCGCCCAGGTAGTCTGCGCAGGTAGTCTATAGTCTATTTTTTTGGTCGAGTCTAAAGTCGTAAACAAATATGGCCGACTTCTAATGTCAATTTGCCATAGACAGTATATATAATGAAACTTGGAGTCGGTTCATATGATACAGCGACTAAATTTCATTATCTGTTATAGAAAATGACTATGGGAATTGATAAGTACCTACTTAAATATTTCTGTTTAAAATTATTTGCCATGATGCGAATGAAAAATCATTGTCATTGTAACCTTGAGTAATAGAAAAAGACAAAAATAACAATTCACAGTTTTAAAAATATGTCTCTAATTTTCAAGCGTAAAGTTAAAATATTATTATATCGATCAAGAAATCATTCAAACGATTTAGAATATCGATTTGTCTTTCAATACTTATGAATCAACGACAATCTTAAGTTCCTAGCTGTCAAATTGTCATCGATATATTGTTGCTGTGCAAAGAAGTTTTGACAATGCGTCGTGATAAATAGAAGTTTAAGTGAAATTAAATTAAAACAAGATTAATATTAAAATGGATGATTTATTTAATTGAGTCTATGTCTATATTTTCTTCGGTTGTTTGTACCATAAATATTTACTATCTAAATAACAAGAATACTCGTGTAAAACTAAAAAACTGAGTGACTTTCGTATTTTAAATAACCAACAATATAAATCACACTAACAGCTCCATCACTAGGAGAATCTGCTATTATGGGTGCCATAGGTACAATTAATGTACTGTAGTACAACAAATGGTGTAATAAGTACCTGGGCAAATGAGCTTGCTCAAGTGAAAATAGAGAAAACAAATTTTCCCAGATATGAGAACTAGCTAGATCGATTAGTCGCCCTCGTAAACCATAACATTCTAAATTTCATCGAAATCGTTAGTGCTGTTATCGAGAACGTGGTAACAAACAAATATATAAATAAATATACATACCTATTTATATAAAAAAAAATCTCGTTTAATAGTAGGAAATAAGATAAGTTATCGAAATAACTTATCGATACCTCGTTGCCGAGCGGCACGTAATTGATACATCCCTATCCGTCATACACGTATCGATATACGTATCTATAGATCATCTGCCTACGATGCGTACCGTTCCATTTGTGTGATACCCGCACTCTATACTAATAATAATACCTCTATGGTTCGTGTGCATACTCTGCATCGAATGTCACGGCATCGCGGCACTACGGTTGGGATTTTATACTCCGTTCATTACTTTCAACTGTACCTATTCTCTCGTTCTAAACAACCTAAGTGCACCTTTTGGGGTAAATGAATGAATTGAAGGCTACAGGACGGTTTATCATCAGACAAAAGACATTGAGTGGAAAGATGTTCAAGTTTTGCATTCAATTATAGCTGGACTAACACTAATTAACTGTTGTTTATTTTTCTATTTCCAATTTCCAAAAACATATATTCTTATAGTAAATGTACCTATGCAAAGCTGATCACATTACCTTGCTGACCGAAGTGAGGTGTGTAGGAACCACACAGGAACAGTCATTACGCCGCTGTTTGGTCACGTTCATAGGTTACACTCGGTCCAAGTGTCGAGCGAATCACTTTAATAGTTTTTACTGTAATATGATGTTCCTAACCAGCTTCAACCCATCAATGGTCAACAATAGGGCAGAGGCCTCTCGTAATAACTGAGGAGACATAGAGTATATCACCACGCTGCTCCAGTGCGGGTTACTGTAAGCTGTTACAATCAAGGCAAGGTAGGTATTGCAAGTATACTAACACAAGTATTTATTTAAACTTTATTATACCATAGGTATACAATGTGGTACAAAAGGCAGACTTAATGCTAAAAGCATTCTCTGCCAGTCAACCTTTGGGCAGTGGGAGAACAACTATTAATGCGTTACCTCAAATCAACTTCTTTTTTTAGGGATGTATATCGCTTAGGTTTGCTTTATTTTATTATGTACGCCAAGCCTGCGCGTATTATTAATCGCCATAATGATAAAAATGCATTGTCATTGGAACTAAGGCAAAATGCAAAATTTCACGTACGGAGTTAAATTCGGGCGAACACGAATTATGTTTTTAAAAAGACAATTTATTTATTAGGAAAATTAATTACAATAACAATGGTATGTTTCCTGACTGAGATCTGTGACAAGACTGATTTTAATTAATCGAAAAACGCTATTGCCGAAAATGGTGTATCATTACAATGAGGATGCAGCGTCAGCGGAAGTGGCTGCATTGTCATCGAGATTCCTTGGTTAGGCCGAGGTAACTCCTCCCTCCTTAAGATGGAAGCGCACCTTGCAGCTTCCAGTAGCGTCCTCGCTACTAATTGTTTTCTTGACTTTTCTTCCAGAAATCCATTTGTAGATTTTCCACGCCAGGAAAGCAGTGACAATCGCGTAGAATAGAATAGAAGTCCAGCTTGGAGTAGCCATCATCGTAGTCCAGCTGATGTTGTTCTCATCTCTTAAACTTTGGGTTTCAGTAATGAGTTGGTGTAGGTTATCCAGGGATGAATCTTCCAATTTTATCTCGTATTTTATATTTTCTTCCGGTATTGATTGCTCCTTCGGTACGGGTATCACATCATGTAAGTATATAGTGTTTATATGAGTTTGTAGGGTTGTTTTGTTGAGACGGACTTGACAGTCATTAGTTAATTTGATTATATTGACTCCTTGTATCTTCCTGTACTCTGTTCTGGATCCACACTGGGTTCTCAAAACTAGTTCTTCGTTGTTGACTACAATCCAGCTATTTTCTCTAATCTTCTGTATCTTAGCTGTCTTCAGATTAACTTTAGCATAGGTGCAGTTTGCTTCTTTATGTTGAATGAGGGATGGGATGCAGTCTTCAGTTGATTCTGTCGATCTCATGTCCAATGACTTGCAGAGGTGAGTATCTTCATCGAGGAGACGGCAGTCATCTCGCATATAGGTGTACTCTTTACTTCCAAGTATAAGGTATTTGGATGTAGGGATAACAACTAGGTTATTTTTATTAGGGATAGAAAATAGGTGGATAAAATCATACACATTATTATCAATAGATGGGATTTCAAGGATAAAGGTAAGTGATTGCTGTGTACTATATGCTTTAATATTTATTGACCTTTCTATTACGTGAATATTACTAACACTTATTTCTGTTACCGATGAAAATGAAGAAAATTTACTTTTTATTTTTAATATTTCTAAAACTAAATTATTCGGAGCGATTATACTAGGGTGTACTACTCCTAATTGCGAAAATGATATCGCGTCTTCTAATACCATTAACTTATCTAAAACAATTTGCAAACTAAAATCTATTTGAACATACATATCTAGGAAGTTAATGTGGTTTATTAGTTGGTTGGTAATTGTACTTACATTTTGAAAAGCCTTAAGTAAATTCATCTGATTGTCATTAATTTTCTTAATTTGGTTATTAAATTCATTTACTGTAGTTTCAGCCAATACTAAATATTTTTCTGTAAGTTTTGAGTTTTAATAACTTGATTTTTAAGATCAGCGATCTCATTTTCGTACTTAATAGCATCATCACTATCCAAGTTACCAGTAATTGCTTTAACAATAGATCCTAGGCCATTAATTAGACCACGTTTTGCTCTCACGCGAGGCGTGATATAAGCTATCTTTTTATCAATTAAACCTAATGTATGAGCTATTTGATCCTTATAAGTCTTATGTAATTCGTTTGTAGGCAAATGGATTTCTGCAATTGTATGTTCTTTTAAAAATTTGATAACTTCTTCTTCTGTATTATTTACTGGAATAAAAACATCTTTAATTGTGTATCGTGTGCTAGTCGATCTATTATCTACTCTATAAACAGAACCGGGTGTTGATCTTATATGAAATTGCTTTAACTGTCTATCTATCGCATCTGCTAAGATAGGTATTCGTGGTCTATTATCATCTGTCGCATCTGTCGCTATTGGAACACGATCTAACGTTACTATACTCATACTATCAGATTCAGGCTGTAACTGGGATAAAGGTCTCTCTATAATGTTATTATTATTATTGCTATTACTGCCATTATCTATGATATCTATATTTTCATTAACTATGTTTTCATTTCCGCCTTCATTCCTAACATTTTCGAAAATTCTGTCAATTAAATTTTCATCATCATTATCGTCCAGATTTACCGCTAATGATTCCATACTATTGTGAAACAATTTTGCCCGAGATAAGGCATCTGCGTTAGTATTCTGTAAACCCTTTTTATAAATAACATTAAAATCGTATTCTGCTAATTTGAGGCGCCAACGAGTTAATTTTGAATTTGGGTCTTTTATCGACATTAGCCAAGTTAAAGGTCTATGGTCCGTGTAGATAGTAAACTTACGGCCATACAGATACGGTCTAAAGTACTTAACGGCCCAAACAATTGCCAAAAGTTCTTTCTCTATCGTCGAATATCGTGTTTCAGTATCTGAAAGAGTACGAGATGCGTATGCTACAGGTTTATCGTATCCTACTTTACCCTGTGATAACACAGCACCTAAAGCAAAATCAGAAGCATCTGTAGTTAAAATAAATGGCTCATTAAAATCAGGGTATTTTAGAATTGGATCAGTAGTCAAAATCTCTTTACATTTATTAAAAGCTTTTAAAAATTCAGGTGAATGAATAACTTTATGGTTTTTCTTTAAACAAACAGTCATAGGTTTAGTTAGTGCGGCAAAGTTTCTGATAAATTTACGGTAATATCCTACTAGTCCTAAAATGCTTTAATATCTTTTTGTGTTTGAGGTAAAGGGAAATTCAATACGGCTTTAACTTTATCCTTATTTGGTTTAACACCTGTGTCTGTTAGTTCATGACCTAAAAAGTTAACTTGTTTCTGCAAAAATTCTGACTTATCTAATTGGATTTTAAGATTATGTATTTTGAAACGTTCGAATACTTCTTTAATTTTACCTATGTGTTCCTGAAGGGATGTAGACGCTATGATGACATCATCTAATTACGTAAAAACATTATTAATACCTCGCAATATATGGTCCATTAATCTCTGAAAAGTACTAGGGGCATTTTTCAGACCGAAAGGCATTCTCAAAAATTCGTAGTGTCCACGCTCAGTAGTAAAAGCTGTTTTCTCCACGTCCTTGGGATGCATTTCTACCTGGTGATAACCACTAGCCAAATCTAAAGTAGTGAAGTATTGAGCACGTCCTAAACGATCAAGAATATCGTTGATGTTAGGCAAAGGATATTTATCCTCAATAATCTTATCGTTCAGTTTCCTGTAATCTATAACTAGCCTCCACTTTACATTGCCAGATGCGTCCGGTTTCTTGGGGACAATATGAACGGGACATGACCAAGGGGATACGCTTTCTCTAATGATACCTTGATTTAATAATTTATTAACTTGATTAGCAATTTCAGCTCGTTGTTGTGGGGGTTGTCTATAGCTTTTAACGTAAATAGGGTTATCGTCAGTCAGTCGAAGTTCGTGCTTAACTGCGTGAGTAAAGGTAAGAGGGATATCTTCTGCATAGAATAAGTCTCTATATTGATAGCATAACTTAGTAATTTCGCGCTTCTCCTCCTCGTTCATATGTTTAGTTCTTATTTTATTTAGGTTTTCGGTAAGTATTTTATCTACATTAGTTTTAACTTTCATGTTATTTAGTTTGTAATTGTTATTATATTTAGAGTAATTTTCATCACAATGATAGGGTTGTAGGTTAATAGGGGTATCATTATTTATTATCATTTTTTGATAATTAAAATTTATAATAGATGTTTTAAATAAACCATTTTTTACAGTTACTATTGCTGCGGGTGATTTTAGATCGTTTGACCAAAGGAAATCATCATGTAAGTATTGTCCGTCTGTAAAATTAGTTTTAACAGTTATTATTTTACTACATCTTGGTTCGACTCTGATTTTTTTTGCAGGATAATCAAAATGAATTTGGATGTCGGCTGATGATGTGTGAAGCACTTTATTTTTCAGATCAATATTACTCGACAAAGCTTTAAGAAGATCTAAACCTATTAAACCTTTATATTTAGGGTCAAAATCAAAGAGTAAAAATTTATGAAATATATCCGAATTAAAAGCTGGTGGTAAGGGTAAATATGCAACGTGCTCGTGCTTAGTAGTAGCATGGGCAGTTCTTACTTCAAACGGTTCATATTCAATACAATATTCAAGGATAGTTCCGAAAATAACATCAGGGGAAATCATAGATCTCGATGCACCAGTATCTATTAGAAATTTGCCATTAAACTCCGGTAATTCGATGTATGGTAGATGGTCTTTGTCGTGATTATTTAGTTTAATTACCTGGGGTCGTCTGCGCGCTGATCCTGGGTAAAATTTTGATGGTCACTTACCTCTTGTTCAGCATCAGAAGTAAAAGGTAAGTCATAAGGGGGTTGTTCCTCGTGACTCTCGTAAGGCATGTAGTCCTCGTAGCCTGGTTGGTAATATTCAGCGGCATACTGCTCATCAGGGCTATAGAAGAGTTCTTCGGACACCCATTGAGGTTTTGGTTTACCTACCGATTTCATGGTCACGTCGGAGACACTGCGGGGTTGATTGGCAGCTCTCTGGGGCATGTTAGGCTTATTATTAAAGTTACCTGGTCGGTTCTTCCATGGTAAAATAGAGTTGATTAGCTGCTGTCGTTGTTGAGGAGACATATTATTTTATTTTGGTACATAATTGGGTGTTACAAGGTGTTGCCACGGTATTCGGTTGTTAGGTTGGTTATTAATATTATGTGAAAGAGGGTTATTTAACTGAACTCGTTGATTATTTGCTGGTCGGAAATTATTGAATTCCTTGAATCTTGCTTGAGACGTTGACGGTATATTATTATAATTAAAATTCATAGTACGATTAAACGATAAGCGGGCCTCCTCCTGTCTAGCAGTAACTATCGCGGATTCTAGAGAGGTTGGTTTGGCTATCCTGACTCCTATTGAAACATTAAAATCTAGTTGGTTAACGTATTGCTCAATGACCATGTTCTCGTAATAACTTTTATCTGAATGTTTACCTATTGAGTATAAAATATCCAGGATTTCTCTCAGACGTTTACCGTACGAATCGGCGTCCTCCGATCTTAGGCGACGCATCCGTGTTAACTCTTGCATCACCTGGATTTCGTTCCTAGGTTCCCCTAAGCGACGTAGTAACGCGCTCTTAATAGCCTCCCATGAGGTAAGCTTATCCTCGTACGCAATGGCATCGATAGCCTGTCCACTAAGCCTATTTTTAATAAGACACAATACAGCGGGGTGACTCCTAGACGTATCATCCAGTAACGCTAGCAAGGTATCTACCTCTCGTATATAGTAATTTAACGTCTTTGGATTGCCATCATATTTAGGCATTAAATCGGACACAATTTTGAAAGCAGCATCACAATCTTTAAGAGACATTTTGAGTTTAAAATTTTACTTTAAGTATAGAAATAAACAAGTTTATATTATTTAAAACGAAAGATAGAAAAAATGTTACTAATATTCACACAAAACACGAAGTATTTGCGATTTTAGCATATATCAAACGTGTAGTGTTATATGTATTATGTCTGTATATATCGAAAAATACACAGGAAATAAAATACACAGGAAAATAAAAAATACACAGAAAAATACACAAATACAACAGGAAATAGAGCAAGGAACTTGGAAGTTATTGAGCACTTACCAAAGCGTCCACTGCATCTCCTGCCGGGGTCTTGCACAGCAACAGGCTTCCCAATGCTCCGGGACTCCCGCGAATATCGCCCTTAGGTTCTTGATTATAAGATTGCAGTTTTACGACGATTGGAACCGTCTTCTTCAGGAAAAAGAGTTTGATCTTCCCTAAAGTACCACAATCCTACCGACTGCGCCAGTTAAATTCGGGCGAACACGAATTATGTTTTTAAAAAGACAATTTATTTATTAGGAAAATTAATTACAATAACAATGGTATGTTTCCTGACTGAGATCTGTGACAAGACTGATTTTAATTAATCGAAAAACGCTATTGCCGAAAATGGTGTATCATTACAATGAGGATGCAGCGTCAGCGGAAGTGGCTGCATTGTCATCGAGATTCCTTGGTTAGGCCGAGGTAACTACGGATAAGAGGAAGTAGCATACGTACCCTAAATGCTAAAAAAATGGTTGTCTGTAAAGTCGGTTTACGGACGGTAGTTTGACGTGACAACGTCATGACAAAACATTGATGAAATGATTGCATACTTTTATAGATAAAATTGAGCGCTTCAGCCGATCATAGCCAATCGTGCCTCTCTATCGCTTGTTCCTCGCTTGTTTCGCTCTCGCTCGCGCGGAACGTGACAGTGAGTCATGCTTTTTCGTGCGTTTACCCGGCGTTCATTGTTTTAATAGACGTTATCACGTCAATAAGAAAGCACGTTAAATAAAAGCTTGTAAAAATAACATTGCTATCACCAGTGACATACACCGCACTGACTCTTGTCCAGTGTTTGTCCCGCAGGTTGGAGAGGTTTGCTAAACACGCCGGGCAAACAGACGGACAGGGGGATGGTGACTCGTTTAACGGTGACACGCCGCGATTATAGACACTCCATGTGACCCATCAGCCATCACATCTCCAGTTTCTATATAACATCGATAATACTACCTATTGCAGAGAACGTTAAGCTTTGTGTGCAACTGCATTTGGACGCCACTATTTTCTGAAATATAGGGTAGATAATCTTGGTTAAAGAAAAAGTGAAATCTTTATCTTTCTTAGTTTACAAATCTTTGCAATAGCCTCTGTTTACGCCACGGGTCGGAATTTAATAGAGCTTTTATGTTGTGGTGTCTAAATAAGCTATTGTAGTATGTTTATTATACCCGCGATACAAAAATAAAATTCAGCATGTAATCACCCTAAGTAATCGATTTCTATGTGTTTATTTTAAGTGAAATATTATGAAACTTTCCCCACCCATCCACATTGAATCAATACAGTGGAGATACCAAAGACCAAGTCCAAGAAAGAGTGCCTGCCATACCTACCTTTATTTAATCTATTTAGAAGTAGCCATGCAGTTGTATAAAAAATAAAACTGCAATGCCTGTACTATTATAACAAATTTGATAATACTCATCCCTACTAGAGCTGTAAAACAAGTCGTGGGACGTTAGGGTATGGTAAATTCATAAGCGGGGCGGAAAAGATTGCTGCAATATGGAATTCGGAGGCTTACTTTTCTTGTACAGTTGGCAAAAGAATAAGGTATTCAGGGCATGATTCTAAAACCTTCTGACGGACGAACTGTTTTCATGGTTGATTAGAAGGACAGTGTTAGAACATTTTAAATGCAACAGGTACTCACGATTCGTATTTTTTAATACCGATATGAAAATCTAAAATAGAGCCGAGTTCAGTGCGTACCTAAAGATGTCGTTAGTGTAGTGTATCGTATTGCGAAAGGAAAACGATCGAGACTTTACAGGCTTATCTGTCATTAACGTCATTTGTCACCTGTCAAGAGTTTCTCCCGCCACCGCAGTCTCACCGTGACCACGATCCTTGTAACTGCGGCGAAATATGTAATAATACCCGTTGAATTTAAAATGTTCAGTGCCCGCGATAATTTAAGTTTAAAATCATTTGGAGAGTGTTAGGTTAGTATCCATACCGTGAAAATTAATACTAGAATTATTGAAGTGCTACTGGAATGCTGGGTTTGATTTAAAAATTGTTTATGGGTTCCCTACTCTGCTCTCCGTCGTGAAATACTCGGTAAAGTCTTTAATTTATGGCCCTACTATCAGTTATTAGTCTAGTCATATATCAAAAAAAATTATAAGACAACTGTATTTTATAACAGTTATGTTTTAACCATAACAACCGCCTTTAAAATCTAGATAACATAATCATGCAATCATTGAATGTTGAAGTGATTGCTGACGCACTTGGCACAGACTAAAGTTTGTATGATATGATGAAAAATCCTATTATTGAATGTCTCGCACCCGCCACCCGCTCCTCCTGTCACAGCGACATGACCCTTATCCTGCGATTTTATGGAGCAGTAAGTAAAGTAAATGACGTCGGATGCAAGAAAGAGTTTCGTTACGACGTGAACTGTTTGTTATTAAGTTGCGGAGTAGTAGCAGCTTTACGACACCACTGGATCTGAAATTTTGTATCAGATTTATTCCTTACGTGTATTTTTGTATCATAGATATTAGAATGTATGTAATATGAATCAGAATCAATCATTTCTTAAATATCATACTTCTGTTCATTGGGGGCCATCCATAAATTACGCCACACTAATTTCATGACTTTTTGACCCCTCCCCCTCCTTGTCACAGCTGGTCACATTTGTGAGACCCCCCCTAGTGTGACGTCACATACTATGAAATTATAGACCTAGAAATTACTAAATTAAAACAGAATTCCGAAATAAGTTTTATTACCATTAAATGTTTTTTAATATTTAGATACCTATTATACATACTAATTATTTATTATTTTGAAATGTGACGTCATGAAATTTAGGACCTCTTGTCACACAATGTCACACTACATCAACCCCCTCCCCCTCCCCCCTAACGAATGGCGTAATTTATGGATGGCCCCTTGTTATGTAAGCAGCAAACTCTTATCTGCTTAACCATCCATCGTCATCACGCTTGCTTCAACCCATCAATGGTTCACTACAGGGCATGTGCATCCCATGGTAAGGAGGCCTCGAAGATACTCCACATAGTTGCTCTAGCCGCATTTGATCAAGCTACTTGGTGTTAAGTTGCAGCACTTACAGCTCAGTTACGTACCTATTTGCAACTGTACGTACCCACTGCATGCCTTTAACCAATGGTTATTTTTGACATGCAACAAAACGTTTGTAAGTATTGTTGAATTAACACCTGAGCTACACCCAATATTCTCCCAGGAATGTCTCTAACTGCAATGCTACTTATGTAGAAAATAACGTAGCCTTGTTGCTACAAGGCTACTTCTCTACAAGGCTATTTCTGAAAATATCTCTCTGGGAAACTGTTGTTTCCCAGAGAGATATTTTCATTGCATTATTTCTGTCGATCGTATTAACGATGATATTTGGTTTCAAACAATTAATGTTACCTGTGGATGTAAATCTAAATGAAAGGTGTGGGTATAGAATTTATAATTTTATTCTTTATTTTATAATAATTTATTTATTGATTAAACACATGTAAGTACATGATATTATGAATCCTCTGGTCCTTGAGGTAGTCGTAACTGTGTTTCAAGGACCATTTTCTTCTCCCATTTTTGAAATCTGTTGTTTAATCCAAGAACTTAATACAAAAAATTATTATTCTTAAACTAAGTGACATAAAAAACAATTAAAAATAAAAGGTGTAAAAATAGAAATTTAATATTACAAACTAAGTTATTTTTCTAAAAACGAAAATCGTAAATGGAATCCTCAGAGCTCTATATTTTTCATGTTTTTAACCCCTGACGCAAAAACCTGGGGTGTTATAAGTTTGACGTGTGTGTCTTTAAGGATGTAACTCTATTTGTCTGTCTACGTGACATCGTAGCTCTCGAAGGGATGAACCGATTTTGATTTAGTTGCTTTTGTTTAAAAGATTTCTTAGTCGAGAGTGTTTTAGGTTATGTTTGTCGCAGGTGTTTTAAAACCTTCCAACTAAGTTGTAACTACTTATATTATGGGTGTGTTATTACGCATGTTATTTGTTTCTTATCATAAGTAAAATATGTCTCATATTTGCTTCGAAAAGTAGGTACCTAGATAATACGCACATTGTTTAATTAAAATCGCACAAAAGATAATTACCTACTTAAAGCAAAGCCGGTATACGCCATCTTATAAACACGTAGATACCTCGAAACAAACATAGTTCTCATCGTAGTAGCTAATTACAGGAGCACTAAGAGGTGCCTAGACTATCTAAAGCGCTAGTAATGAGCGCGCTCAAAGCCCCCCCTCCCCCCTCCCCCTCCCAGAGCCCCGCGGCGGGGGGAGGGGTTCTCTTATTACGGGCACCTCTACCTACACAGCGCTCTCACAAAGGTATAACATTTTCTGTGAAATTCAGCGCAGGAATATTGCAGCGGGTATTTTAGGAGATATTATCTGGAAATAGTGATAGCTTAGTAGCTTGAAATACAGCTTCACACTCGGTTGATTTGGGTTTGAGTTCTGCACATACCTTTATCTTTTAGGAAGGAAAGGTAAGAGACTCAATGTAAAACCTAAAAAGTTTTCCGTTATCTTAAAAATGAAGAAAGTCATGACGTCGTAGATTTTGTTGTGAACTTTTTCCCAAGTAGATTTCACTACCTAGTTACGAGTAAATAGAGATAGTAAAATTTACCTATTTTCTTAGGTAAGAAACATTGCTCTCACAGAAATGATTGATTAAGTAAGTTCACAAGGTTCACGTCAAAATTACGTATGATAATAATATATCAGGTAAATTATTCTTGTTACCATAGGTGGGTACCTACCTAATTATAAAACAGTCTAAGTAAAAAAAGCACATTCACAAGAGTCCTTGTATCATTGCCACTTAATTATAAGACTTAGGACATCCTAAGTCGTATAATTAAGTACAATATAGTATAATTAGGTACATACCTACCTACGCTGTGATTATTACATACTTACTACATAGGTACATAAAGGTTATTGCTTAAAGTAGAGTATCGTATTTTTTCGCAAAGAGAAAACATAAGTACTGAAATTTTAGATCTTTACGTGAGGTAGGTAAGTAGGTACCTACATAGGTAAATACCTGGTTTTCTTGATTCTTTTGTCTAACTTTTAATGGAACATTTTGGATATTTAAAACTGAGCTGTGTATTGATTAGGATCAACTCGATCAGGATCAATTCGACCTAACTTCAGACAACAACTGGGTAGAGCTACGAGCAGGAAAATATTATCATCGAGTATAATCATTAGATATTAATATACCTAATTACCTAACTGCAATCATCACTAGCTACAAAATGCAAGGGGAGCTTCTTTCTATACGGTCTTGTTCACCTACACCTCATAACTCCAGTAACAATTTATTAACATCCGCTAAGGCGAATTCGTCGTGATTGCCTATCGCATTGAACTCAAAGTAACAAACCTTAGGTATAAGTAGTCCGCACCGATCCTGCTGACCTCCGCGAAAGGGCGCGGCACCTCGGTCTAAATTTAGCTCACCTCGAGAACATCAATGGCACCAACACATGCGCACTTCACCTGACCCCGGAAAAGACACACAACACTACCGGCGCACCTGGCCAGTGGCCACCTGCCCAGCGAGCCACCGGTGTCGCACTGAGGAGGGAGTGTTCCCTCACCTGTCGTTACCTGGCCTCACCTTCCGCGACCAATCACCGCGCACCACACCTGCGCAGGTCGATAAACAGGGCGTGGCCTAGCGGTGCGCGGCTGGGAAATCACCTGTGAGCACCTGAGAATACACCTGAGTCGTGGTTGGCTGGGAACCTTCCAATGGTCGTCGTTGGCGTCATTACACACCTGGCAGGTGGGCTCGCGGTGGCAGGTATTGGCGCGGCGTAAGTAGGTCAACGGAGCCGCGTTATGTACCTTACTATGTTATGTACGATTGTGGGTGCGCTGAGTGCGCTCGGCGCTCGCTTGAGATAGTAATAAAACAGGTTGAGTTAAAACATTGTTTTATTGTAACCACCGTGGCGGTTACTCTTATGTGTCCGACATTTTTTGTTACCGTGGTTTAATAATTATTAATGGAATTCTTTCTTGGGATTTAAAACTTTTTTCTTCTTGGTACCTTAATTTTTTATTCTCATAAATAGGCAAATTACGGAGCGGAATGTAATAACTGCCGTCCTCAAGCTAAAAGGCGGCTAAATGTCATCTGGTAAATTTTTACTAGGTATATTAACAGTTTTGATATTTTTTTGACCTTTAGTAATATTTAAGTTCAAAAAAAATATATATCTTTTGAGTTTGACATAGTATGACAACATTAACAATTGTTTTATAGAGAATCACTAGCACGATTTCAAAATAATCCTGCGTTTTTTGGCTCTACCTTAAAAACTGTTTTTGTCACTTAACCGCCTTTTACTCGTAGTTTGAGGACGGCAGATAACGGTAGTTGATTATCTATTCTAATCAATTTTTTAGTGAAATCGACGTTGAAATCCTATTTAATCAAGTCTCGGACTGAGGTATATTTTTTGAACTATTTATATGTTGTTACCTGATTTTTGCAAGAGGATAATAAGCTCTACAATTGTGCCTTTTCGTCGTTATACCTATCTATGTGTGGGGTATCTAAAATGATATTGAGGTTTTTAAGATCATTTTTTTTCTAAACTGAAAAGTTTGCGCGAGAGACACTTCCAAAGTGGTAAAATGTGTCCCCCCCCCCCCTCTTCTAAAATAAGAGAATGATAAAACTAAAAAAAATATATGATGTGCATTACCATACAAACTTCCAACGAAAATTGATTTGAACGAGATTTAGTAAGCAGTTTTTTTAATACGTCGTAAATCGTAAACCGCAAAAAACATCGATCAAAGTTACAACGAACTACAAGAACTTTTATATTATGTTACTTGCTGCTACGGAACCCTTAATGGGCGAGTCCGACTCGCACTTGGCCGCTTTTAGTATCTAATGTCAGCATTTTTCCTTCGCGTGGTTTTTGTTTTGGTATCTAAATCTTTCTCCATGTTTCTCAATAATTTCGCACTTGTTTTAACAAATTTAGTTTTCTGTCCTTTCTGTTCTTCCTGTGATGGTAAGATGTAGGCATAGGAGTGGAAGATTATTGAATGGCGTTATATCTGAGTGGATCTTCTTTGCCAGGTTTTGGTATATTTGTTGATAAAGTGGAATCAAGAAAAGTGAACATTTCTAAATCTGCGGACAAAATGAACGCTGTTGGCCAAAGTGGATACTGTGTCCGCTTTGCCCGTGTTCATTTTGCCCAACGGGTACTTGTTTAATTTAACCTAACCTTAAATGAAATCCAGAAACAGATTACCAATAAAACTAGCAGTATTTCTGCAAGGAAACATGCACTTTGAAAAGAGAATCAAGCCAATACAGGAATACTATATAAACATAAGTAATTACAAATTTACGTACTTTGAAAAGTCGTAAGCAATGTTCACTTTTTAATTTTTGTTATTTTTTTCGCAAACGACGCGTGACTATGCGTTAGCTCAGTTTGTTCACGACTGAGGGGCGCGGGGTGCACCTCGTGGCAAGACGGTAGCGCGTTCGGGCCCACCATTTTAAAATAAAAGAGGGTATCCGCTTTGCCTGGGCTGTTCACTATGCCCGGCCTTCCCCTATCATTCTTCCACCGACGAGTAAAAAGGTTCGCTGGAATCTTACTATAGTAATATTCCGCTATTCTGAGGACCTCGTCATTTACAAAACATAAGGTAAGTACGGCCGCCATTTTCCCCCCTCGCGCCCACACAATTTGTCTTCAAACCCACCCCCTCCCGCGCCTAACCCCCTCTCCTACGACCTTAGGTGTTGTTCAATCCTTTATCACTGGTCGGTGTGAAAGAAAAAGTAAAACCCTTCCAAAATTGACACTTAATGTCAAAGGAAAAATATCGCGAGTTGCGTCAACTCCGTTGAAGAAGATCGGTAGAATTCACGACGTTCGTGGAGTTTCCATCATCAGAAGACCATAACGTTTATGGTGCTGTCCTCCGGCCGTGCCGTGAAAGAAAGAAGCAGTCGTGCGCAGCGCAATCCTGCGACATTGGATGTTAAGGTTGGTGGGTTCTTTCTTACTGATTTTGGTATTGGATTGGACATACTACCAACCTACTGCTTCATACATACATACATACATTTATACAGTCCACATTACATACATCGAAGGATCGCCCCTGCGATTACCGCACAATTTTTTGTGGCCTTCGAGCCGAACATAGAGTAGGCTATTCATTATTCTTTTATTTTATTTGACATATATTTAGTTTGCACGTTGCAATGGCTACTAAAAAGGGTCAGAAGGTTCAGGAAGTGTACGAGAAGTGCATAGCTGATGTTGAATTAAACGTTTTAATCAACAAAAAGCAAAGGATTTTTGAACAATTACAAATAATAACTGACATGTCATTAAATGTAACTGACAGCAATATTCGTGAAATGTTTCTATTGCGTGTCACGGATATAGATGAGCTACGTTCATATTTCGAATTATGCATTTTTGAAATTTATAAATGTCAGTTACAAGCTGGTATGAAAACCATATTTCAAAGTCAGGAATTGAATAGTTTTGATGAGTTGTATTTCCGTATAAAATTGATTTCTTCAAAATTACTAGCGAACGTTAAAACTGAAAAAATACAGTCGTGCATTGAATCTAGACCACGTCTTCCAAAATTGGAGTTGTTTTGTTTCGATGGAAATATTGAGAATTTTAATACTTTTTATGAGACATTCTGTTCGTTGGTTCATAATCAGCCTCAGATACCTAATATAGATAAATTTCACTATTTACTCTCATGTATCAAAGGTTCCGCTTTGAACATAGTCAAAAGTATTCCGATATCTTCTAATAATTACGACATAGTTTGGCAAGCTTTACTCGACAGGTATCAAGATAACCGTATGTTAGTTGGGAATTATTTAGATAAAATGTTAAACTTTACACCTATTGCGAAGGAATCATCTTTTCAGTTAAATAATTTCATAGAAAACTTTGATAACTCATACAAAGCTATACAATCTCTTAATATTGAAGATTTGAATAGTTACATTCTGTGTCATATAGCATTACGCGCCTTGGATCCATACACTCGTAGGTCATTTGAACAAAGTATCAATCAGAAGTCGATACCAAAATTCTCTGAATTGATTACTTTTGTCACTAATCAAATAAAAGTGTTGGATCATTCTAGTTCATATGGTGCTAGTACAAGCAACCAAAACGTTGTACAGAATAAACGTCAACCAGATGTAAGTAGGTTTACGGCGCGAACTAGAAACAGTGCACAGAAAAACTACGCGCATGCATCGTCATCAAACTCAAAAAATAATTTATCTTGTTTGCATTGCGGAGACAATCATATGATATATCGCTGTGCTCAATTTCGTAAATTGAGTGCTTCGCTACGAATCAGCCGTGCTGATGAGTTGAAGTTATGTCATAATTGTCTTAAACCTAATCATACTGTTGAACAGTGCAGGAGTGAATTTAAATGCATTATTTGTGAGCGACCACATAACTTATTATTGCATCAGGACGTAACGAAAACGTTTCTCGCTTCCTCTTATGACTCCGGTAATGCATCGATTCCTGTAAGCGCGCCCGCCCAGTCGGGAGGCCCTTCAACTGATAATAATAACAGTTACAGTACGGTTTTGTTGGGTACCGCGATTGTTTATATTTTAGACAACTTTAACGTCTATCAACCATGTCGCGTATTAATTGATTCCGGTGCACAATCCAATTTTATTTCCGCTGCATGCTTACAACGTTTAGGTTTATCTCAACGTAAATGTCCATTTAGCATTTGCGGGTTAGCTGATGGTTTAGTTAAGAACTACGGCATGACGTCATGTAGCTTAAGGCCGCGTCACACTGATAAACCTGTTTTTAATATTGATGCTGTTATTCTTCAGAAAGTAACTTCAGATTTACCTACCATTCAAATTCCTGAGCATATAATAAAACAGTATGATAATTTATTTTTAGCTGATCCTCATTTCTATAAGCAATCGCCAATTGATTTAATTTTAGGCGGTGACGTTTTTCCCCATATTTACAGTGGGAAGAAAATTATTATGGGTCCCAATATGCCAGCCGTGCTGGATAGCATATTTGGGTATATTATCACAGGTAAACTAATTACCCCGTCGACTAATGACGTCACTGATGTGAACGTTGTAGCGTCTACAACGTTGGTGTCGTACACCACTGATGATCATTTAAATGATACTCTTAAGCGATTTTGGGAAATAGAATCCTCGCCGTGCGATGTTCCTTTAAATCCCGATGATGAAGTCGCTGAAAAACTATATATTGAGAAACATTATCGTGACGAAAGTGGCCGATATGTTTCACCTATTTTATTAAAGCCAAATCACGAACCGTTAGGTAATTCGTATGACATAGCCTTTAGGAGACTCACGCATGTCGAGCGTCGACTTGCGCGCTCACCCGAGTTCCGAAAGGCTTATTCTGATTTTCTGAAGGAGTACGAGTCACTGGGACATATGGAGCTATATCGTGGTACGGAGCCGTCTAAATATTTTATACCACATCATTGTGTGTTACGGCCTTCTAGCTCCACAACACCGTTGCGTGTGGTCTTTGATGGATCACAGAAAACTAGTACTGGGGTGTCACTAAATGACAACCTTTTGACCGGCCGTAAATTACTTCCAAATATTTTAAAAATTATTATTAACTTTCGTCTCTACGACATATGTTTTACGGCGGACGTGTCAAAGATGTATCGAGCCGTGCTCATCGACCCCGCTGATAGGTGTTATCAACACATATTATGGCGTAATACACCGTCAGACCCAGTACAAGTTTACGAGCTAAAAACGGTCACTTACGGACTGCGTAGCGCACCTTACACGGCTATTCGCACGCTGCTTCAACTTGCCCAAGACGAACGGTCAGACTGTAAGGCTTCCCGAGTTCTCGAGGAGGGTGTCTACGTTGATGACTTTTTGTGGTCATGTCAATCTGTAGATGAAGCTTGTACCTTACAAGACGGCTTAATGATTCTTCTGAAAAAAGGCGGATTTGAATTACGTAAGTGGGCTAGCAACTGTCCCGAGCTACTGACACGAATGAAATCAGAACAAATAACGCAAATAAATTTTCAAGATGATACTTTATCATCATCCTTAAAAGTCCTAGGATTGACATGGTTGCCGTCATGCGACTTCTTTTCATTTAATTATAATTTAAAAGATAATGACGGAACGAAACGTTCAGTACTTAAGCTGCTGGCTAGTATTTACGATCCGGTTGGTTTTATTTCGCCGTGTACTTTCGTTGCCAAATGTATCATGCAGGATCTTTGGAAACTGAGCCTCGGCTGGAATGACCGTTTACCATACGAATTATTACAAAAATGGGATAAATTTATCGGTCAATTACCGATCCTTTCACAACTTCGCATTGAGCGACACCTTCTAGTGAATTCGTTTGTAAACGTGCAATTAATCGGTTTCTGTGATGCGTCATCACTGGGTTACGCAGCTTGCATATATCTTCGTAGTACTGACAAGGATGGGAACGTCAAAGTCAAACTATTGACGAGCAAATCTAGAGTTGCTCCATTGAAGCCGTTAATGTCTATCCCTAGGCTTGAACTTATGGCAGCCGTGCTGTTATCGAAGCTAGTTCGTTTTGTCGTACAAAACGTTAAAGATTTTAATTTACCAATAGTTGCCTTTAGCGACTCGAGTGTAGTTTTGTCGTGGCTACAGACTCCGCCATACAAGCTAAAAGTGTTCGTGGCTAACCGTGTTAGCGAGATTGTTGACGTGATTCCGCCCAATTGCTGGTTTCATGTAAACAGTGAGAACAATGCAGCCGACCTCTGTTCTCGAGGCGCGCTGCCTGAACAACTTATAGCAGTAGCGGACGAATGGTTTAGTGGCCCTGCATGGCTTGCTGGGGACCCGCGTAGTTGGCCAAGAAGTACATTAATTTTAAAAGAAAATGATATTATTCCAGAACTTAAAACTAACGTAGACACATTCACCTTTAATTCTTATAATTTAAATAACTTTAATGATCTCGAACATTCCTTTAATAAAATTTCATCGTTTAGTAAACTCGAGCGCGTAATAGCGTGGTGTCTTCGTTTTATAAATAATTTAAAATGTAAAAAATCTGATCGAACATTTGGTTCACTAAAGTCTTGTGAGTTAAAGCGGGGACATGATTTAATTATAAAAGTCATTCAAAATAATTATTTTTATTCTGAAATGCAAATGATAGCAAAGGGAACTCATGTATCATCCCTTCGCAAACTATCTCCCTTTATAGACCCTGATAATTTTCTCAGGGTGGGGGGTCGAATACAACAGTCGGATTTACCATATAGTATAAAACATCCGGCACTATTACCCAAGAAGTGCCACATAACAAATTTAATAATTGATTATTTTCATAAATTGTACATGCATGTAGGACCGCGCACCTTGCAAGGCATTTTGAATAATAAATACTGGATAATAAACGCTCGTAGTGTAATTCGTTCAGTTTTGTCGAAATGTCGGGCTTGTTTTAAATTTCATCCATACTCCACACAGCCTATGATGGGTACGTTACCTGCAACTAGGCTTAAGGCCAACAAGGTGTTTGACCATGTTGGTTGCGATATTGGTGGTCCATTCTTTATAAAAGAAGGTATGCGGCGAAATGCAAAGGTTACTAAGGCATATTTGTGTTTATTTGTATGTTTCTCTACAAAAGCAGTGCACCTAGAAGTGCTCTCAGATTTATCTTGCGAATGTTTTCTGGCCACATTTGATCGTTTTGTGGCACGCCGCGGTCTCTGTAGTTGCTTATATTCCGATTGTGGAAAAAACTTTATTGCAGCAGCTAAACATTTAAAAAACGTTACTAATTATTTTAATTCTACGTCTGATTCTGATGAAATTCTTTCTGGATTATCCTCGCGAGGCGTCGAATGGCGTACGAACCCGCCTAATGCAGCTTCCATGGGTGGTCTGTGGGAGGCAGGCATAAAATCAGCCAAACATCATCTCTACCGTGTAGTAGGTGATAGGTCCTTGACTTTTGAGGAGTTGAGTACCTTATTTTGTAAAATTGAGGCAATTATGAACTCGCGACCATTATGCTCCCTTTCAAATAATCCAAATGAATTTGAAGTTCTGACTGCGGGTCATTTTTTAATTGGACAGAATTTATTAACTGTTCCGGAATATAATTTTGAAGATGTACAGATGAATCGATTGTCACGTTGGCAATGTATTCAAAAGGCATCACAATCATTTTGGAAGCGATGGTCAAATGATTATTTGCACACTTTACAGCAAAGAGAAAAGTGGTTCACCTCAATTCCAAATGTTAAGAAGGGTGATTTAGTGCTTCTTAAATCTAACTTAACCAAACCTTTGCAGTGGCCTCTTGGCAGAATAGAAGAGGTTCACCCTGGTTTTGATAACATTGTACGTGTAGTCACTGTACGCACGCAAACTGGGGTTTATAAAAGACCAGTAAATAAAATCTGCCCATTGCCATATGCAAACTAAATATAAAATTAGGTTATTATTAGTTTAGGACTTAGATTAGGCACATACACTCAACTTTTTTACTTAACACTAACAAGTTTCTTTAATTTATTTTTGAATTATTTCGTAAATATTCAATACCACATATTATTAACACACTCATTCTTCACACACCGACACTATTAGGAAATCATCACACTGATTTCGGTGGGGGGTATGTTCAATCCTTTATCACTGGTCGGTGTGAAAGAAAAAGTAAAACCCTTCCAAAATTGACACTTAATGTCAAAGGAAAAATATCGCGAGTTGCGTCAACTCCGTTGAAGAAGATCGGTAGAATTCACGACGTTCGTGGAGTTTCCATCATCAGAAGACCATAACGTTTATGGTGCTGTCCTCCGGCCGTGCCGTGAAAGAAAGAAGCAGTCGTGCGCAGCGCAATCCTGCGACATTGGATGTTAAGGTTGGTGGGTTCTTTCTTACTGATTTTGGTATTGGATTGGACATACTACCAACCTACTGCTTCATACATACATACATACATTTATACAGTCCACATTACATACATCGAAGGATCGCCCCTGCGATTACCGCACAGGTGTAGCTACCAAGGTGCTGAATATTGCTCTCAGACGCCCTAGGTTTAACCTCGCTTTAATGTGTCATATTAAACGTTCAGCGTCAAATTAACTTCTACTTCGACTCATTTTCGAGAATACCTACATGGCTTAGTAAGTTCATAATGGAGACCTAAATTAGGTATACATTAGGGAGGAAACAGTAGGTAATCAGGCATAAGTTTTTACTATAAGACTATTAGATCTCCAGAATCATTTTACATCACGGGATTTAAAGTACAAATGCACTCAACTTATCATCCTTTTATGAAAGAAGAGATCACGAAAGAAAATAATTTTAGTGAGTTTTCCAAAATATGCATAACGTACCTATGTGTAGTGTACCATGGTAGGTCTCACCTATAGAATCTGTGGCTAGAGGTATAATATAAGACCACCACCCAGAAGTAGATTGGTTGTGCTTGTAAGTTGTAATAAAATTACTCAAGATGATAATTCTTTAGTCCTTTTTAGGGTTTAGAAGTAAAATCGGAACCCTTATAGTTTCGTCATGTCCGTCCGTCCGTCCGTCTAGGGGAAGTAAGCCCAAGACGGGTACCCCGCCTAAAAAGGGTAGGCAATGTGACGTTGCCAGATTGAACGCTGGACACACTGCGAACAGTGCAACAGTCGCTCCGCGCCCCGCGCCTCCTCAGGCAGTCACTCGAAAACGAAGCAAAAAGAAACACGTGCACAATGACCAAAAATATTTTTTCGTCTGTTTCGATAAAAGATTGCAAGATAAGTTCACATTGATTTATGCTTTTTCTTAAATGTCTATCTAATAGTGTTGATTCAGTATCGAAAAACATTTATTCAAGTATGTTTTCAACAATAACACATGGATATAGAATTAATATTTGAAGGTTATTTTTCGAATAGTGCAAACTTTTAGCTAAAAGGCAAAATGGGTAGGGCAAAATGAGTACTTACCCGTTTCGCCCTGGACTCACTTGTTTTTCCACAAACTATAGTTTTACTGAAATATTACATGTATATTTTTATATTTATGAAGGCCTTCATATTTTTTATAGATGGTGAACAAATACAAAAGAAAAACAAACCGAGCATCTTGGGACGAGTATGTCATGGATAGATTTGTTCTATCACTGTCGCTCTTCCGCATATTGATTGGCATGATGGGAGAAATAGCAATAATAACTTGGTGTGCATGATCGTAATATGGACGTCCCTGTTGTGCCTTATGCTGGGTGCCGAGGAGTAAATGGGACCGCACATGCTATGGCTTGTGCAGTGTCACTGATGTCGCATCCTCGAGGACTTCTGTGCGCCTAGTACTCGCTGTTAATAGCAACAAATGCTATGCAATAGTTTTACCGCGGCAATCCCTGAGTGCCACACGTTTTTTTTTTCACTGATTATGATGTACGGTGTACTCAACTTAGAAGACTGATATGTTAGAGATATATTATGAAAGACTGCCTTTAAAACATTTCGACTAAGTCAATTTTGTAAAAAACTACACAAATTTAATACTGTGATAAAAATTTTTGCAAATATTTATTGTTTTATTTTATATAAACTTTATAATCTTTCAATTCTACTAGCTTCTTTCAATTTCCTACTCATCTTAGGCCGGCCTTCCGTTTTGCCCGAGTCCAGTACCCGTTTTAGGCCCCCCCTCCGGGCAAAATGAGTTTTTTGAAGGTTTATGTTATTTGCTCATAATAATTTTGCTGGTGTAGTATTAAGTAATATGACCTAATTTTATCAAACTATACTAAATTCCCTTACACGCATCAACTTTAGTCTTCAGAAATTATGTTATTAACATACTCAAACTTTCATTTTACCTTAAGGTATCCGTCTTGGGCTTACTTCCCCTATCTGTCCCTCTCTCCGTCATATTGTGCATGAGTAGTAAAATGAATCCAATTCCATAAATGTATCAAAAAGCTTCGGTAGCTGCAAGAGCAGATCTCCAGCGCTGACGCCACTGTCCACTGCGGGCCATGCTCTAGTTTGTTACTGCTAACTCCGAAAGTATCGCAGAAGTTCCGATTGAGAAATAGTCGTGTTTACCCCCAATATCCCCAGTTCCCACCGCTGCCGCGCTGTGCTGTAACCGAAACCGGTAAATAAACCCGCGACAGCTCACAAATCCTGCGAGCGCTCGTCCGCCATATTTCTTTGCCGTACGTGTGCTAATGTGTCGTTGTTTACCGTCACACTTGCGACGATTGTTTTATGCAAATGTACCCACCGCCGTATCGACGCCCGACGCCTTACGACCAAAATATTTTTTTAGATAGCCTAGCGTCGAGAAACTCAACACTGTAGCAAATTTACTTATCAATTTATTAAGTATTTTTGGGACGTAATTATTGTATTGCACACACGTTATGTTTAGTATGAGTTATTTCGATAGAGAAATTTCCATCGTAAACAATTCGATTAGCTTGAAAGTTCTCCATAAGGGATGTAATGGGGGGGGAGGGCATACCTACACGATCAAGTGTACTTGATGAAGCGTCAAGCGGACTTGACGGGGCATCCAGTATACCTACTTGATCGTGTATGGCCACGTTATAGCTATCTGCCATAGGTATATTTGTCTCATGCACACTGGATGGCGCGTCAAGTAAAAACTGCAAAGACAAGTCAAACTGCAGACTTCACAAGTACCTACCTACACTTGATCGTGTATGGCCTCCCAGGTACATCAATAGTTACAAGGTAACCTCCCCGCTCATAGTTGTACCACGTCTGTACTTCACTGTAATCTTAGCAGTTGCTACTTCCTCATGCGTAATTTTGGGGTTCTTTTCCTGAATGGCTTGGTACCAGCTTCTATAACAATTTCATTTTCATGGTCACAGCACCCACGATTCACGGAATTTTAGTATAGGGCTGTGAGTGTCTCGCGTTCTTTATTTACCTATTTAAGTACTGACCCCAAAGACCTTCATAAGACCTGGCGTCATAATCTCGTCTAATTTCCAGCAGGATGCACTTTCATTAGGTGCGACTGACAACTCCATTCTGCAAGATCTTCTCCAGTGAACAGACTGAACAGACAGTGAAATTATTTAAAACAAAGTTGTAACATTTGTTGCAGCGTAGAATGCAGAGGACATCTTATTACGTATCCGTGTTGAGTCTAATTTTCCGGTTTTGCCCGCGCAGATTGCCTCGCGCCGCCGTGCCACAGCGCCGGCCCCGCGTCAGCCCCGCGTCGGGACCGTGTCGTATAAAGACCTTTGCCCACTAGTCTCTATCTAAAACTCAGTAAAGAAGCCGTCACAAGCAAACATAATATTATAATTTGGCGGTGCATCCTGCTGAATAATCCTTCCTACTGTAGTTGGTCGCTGGCTCCTGTACCATCCAGTTAAATCCCGATTCCCGATGACACCTTGGTTACTCTTGTATCTATGGTGGTAGAGAAGTAGATCCGTGGAATGTTTTTATTTGGTTAGTACCTAGCCGTATTTAGGAGAACCAGAAATAATGTAGTCCCAGGTTTTCTTTTTGGCTAGCAACATCGTTTATGCCTTTACCGTGTCCGACGAAGACAATCTAGTCACATGGCTCGTCTGCTCTTTTGTCCCAAGTATTTGCCGTTTACAGGCAAACTTCGTAGTTTCATAAACCCGGTTCATATGCATTGCATTGCAGTAAGTTAATATTATAATTCTTAAAAGTTAAACTCACATACAAATCTTGAGCAGAAGAGTTTTTCTAGAAACGTTAATACGTTTATGACTAGAAATAGATACGAGAGAAAAAAAGATGTGACTTGAGATGTTGTGTATGTTTCTAATATTTTTTTACATAAGCAACATGTGAATTTAAAGTAGGGACACTAGTTAATACCTAATCGCCCCAACTCAGACTCACTAACGGTTACTTTAATCGCTCCTAAGTAAAAAAGCACCATACAGATTCTGTACTAAGGAGCGATTTAAGTAACTGTTAGTGACTCTGAGTTGGGGCGTAAGTCTGCTTGGTGCCAGACTAAGGTCATTCCTGAATGCCATAAATAAAATAAATCAAAGCACAGATTTTTCCTTGACGTACCTACCTATGAACCTACTCAATTTAAAAATTAATGCACGTACTACCACCGAAACAGAAAAATAATCACAAGTTCAACTGTAATTAATGTGTAATCGGCTGTGAGTTTGGTCTGTGACTTTAGAGAATTGTCACGCCGCCGCCCGCCGCCGCCGCCCGCTTGAACAGACACGTAACGGACAGACAAATGTTTGTTCTAGGGTGTTGAACGTCTGTCATGTGGTATTGTGTTACCGTGCCACCTGCCACATTAGGAATCTTAGTGCTGTTATATAATTTGAAAGGAAGGCGTCTTCAATAGGCACCTACCTAGCAATAATAAAACAATACATAATTATGTAATGAATTATTTTAATTACCTACGTAAGTATGTATTTGCTGGATGAGTGAGAGTCCTATCCTCAATCGCCACTGCTACTATGATTATTTTAAACAAACTCATTTTACTCTCAACGGCACAGCGAAGGTAGCTACATAATATATGATTTTGTGGTGTACCTAAGTTTTTTTCTTTTTCGTAAACAACTATTCTCATTTTCCTTCAAAATGTTTTTTTTAATCTAATCCTCATCGTCATCCGTATATAGACAGTTAAATAATCATGTACCACACAAAGTTTTTTCACTACCACAACCAAAATTAAGTATACCTAAATGAAACCTTTAAAACTGTTTCGCACAGTTTACAAAAAAGTGCCTCTGATTACAAAGTGGAGGCGAGTACGGCGCGTTCTACTGTAACTTTGCGTCCGGATTTCATATTCAGTTCGTGGGGAAAAAAGAGGTGTTCGGAGTTTTTCCAACTTGAAATGAATTCACGCTGGAAAAACTGGTTTCGGGCAAAAAACCTGTGCCGCTGTTTATACGAGGACGTGACGCGGCCCAAACATGACTGAATGGTGAATGTTTTGTTTCAGGTGAAACCTTTCATCAGGTTTTTTGTTTCATTCATCAATATTTATCACATGAGATAAAACGACCTCGTAGACCAGTTGATAGTGAATTTGCTTTGAATCGAAGCGTTCGATTCCCGGCTGGGGCAGGTATTTAGATATTTTGTAGAATTTGCATTTTGCGGGACTTTTGTTACCGGTTCATAAGCGTTTGTGATGTCTTCAGTTTAGCTACCATGAAAACTCATCAGACCTTATTCCCATGGCTTTAGAAAGTATAAAACAGCATTGATTAAAACCACGTAGTAACTAGGTACATCGAGAAATTCTCTGGCTACATTAACGGTGGGTCCTTCAGCCCATCGGGTCCGCGGGGACGTCACGGGCTGTTGGCGGAGTGGGGCAGCTTTGATGACGTCACGCCACGTTACCCGAACATCACAGCCTCTTAGCATAGTAAAGCTAAACCAGGTCAGCTGGGGCGGACATTGCATAATTTATGATGCATTTACTCCTGGATTATTCATGTAATTGCGATGTTGTTCCTGACATTAACGGAATCGAAGATCGTGGCTCTTTCAGATTTTAAATTCATTGTAGGTACCTAGTCAATTCATGAAAGTAACGAAACTGATGAATGAATGAATGAATGAATGAATTCATTTGTATTAGTACAGGTACATGTGAGAAAGTTTGTAAATATAACTTTCTGTTTTTTTTTATAAAATGACTAACGTAATAATAAAATTAACGCTTAAATATTGTATTAAATTTTGTATTGCAGCTCACAGCAAAATAATAATGATTCGATGTAGGTGCCTGAATTGAAAAAAAAAAAACAGATTTTGTCGGCCGGATTTTATATTACGGAAACAAATCAATCAGCCTCAAACATTATTAGGAAGGTATAATTTAATCAGGTCGATGGCAATCGATATGAGTGTGTTCATGATTATAAACATAATCATAACTTGAAGATTGAAAATACATACTCAGAATTCAATATTCCGAACACTTTTACACCTTCTAAATCTGCAAGTAACAATGTCGTAAGTTTTATTTGCTCGCCGCAGAAGATTGCAGGCTGCAATAAAATAGTTAGAAAATAATACGAGGGAGAGACGAGATTGGAAAACTTGCCGATTCGTTTATGGCTTCGGAAGTTTTGCGGTGAATTACCTATGTGTGGTATCTGGCGCGATGTCTCTGGTTGTGAGTTGTGTGTGGTGTGAGTTATGGCTGGAATTGGGCACGGGTTGTGGACTTTTATTAAACCGTTATTGAAACTGCGGGGACATGTGACTTATCTGGTAATTATCTTAAGTCATAATAATAAGTAACTATCTCGTAGGTAATAAAAATATGTTATAGGTACTTAAATGCCAAACGTCACTGTTGTGATAAACACATCACACACCATGGAGTACTTATAGGTTATTATTGTTATTACAATTATTATTTTTGTTTAATTGTCTTGTATTGTTTTCATTTAAATTTACAATTTATTAATATTGTTCTGTAGAATTTTGATTATTTTACTTTAATTTATGAATTGATATAATATTGTATGTATCACTGTTATCTGAATTAAACATTAAATTATTATTATTATTTCCTTTTGTAGTGATGTCTCGTTTATAGTTTCGAAAGTGAGTTAGCTATTTTCCTGTTTTTAATGAAGAAGCCAGAATTTTAACTGGTTGTCTCCAAACCTAATAACAACTTTACTATTGCTTCATGACCAATTGTCACAAGAGAAACTGAGGTATGTACACATTTCGATTTTCCTAAGTTGCATACATTAATTTTGTTTTCTATCGACACGAAGAAACTGATTAACGATATCGGAATGTGACGTGGAAGTAGTGTGGGTGAGCAATAAGCATGGCCGGCGGTACCGCCGCGCCGGGCGGCGTCGGGAGGTGCGCTAGTATGGCGAGCACGTGTGCCGCACAAAAAACGCGCCTTAATAAAACGAGGTATCGTGGGGGTCGGCGCTAGGTGCGGAATGATTACATGTCGATAATGGCTTAAGAAATAACTTATTCTGCGACTGGTCTCAGATATCAGACGTTTAGGTATACATCCATATTCATATCGTAAAGATTTTAAATTAAAAATTAGACTTCGGTTTTACTAAAGAATGATTGATTACATCTAAGTTTTGTGTCCGCTAGAGCTACCAGCAACAGCTTTCCATTAGAAAAAGAAAATATTACATTAGTATTATATTTTAATCCAGATAATGAAAAATCAGAAATATTGCAATCAAACGATTTATCATCATTACAACCACAACTGCCCCACTACTTAGCTTGATTGTTCTCTCACATTATGAAAAATGTCAGTCCAGCACACTGGCTGAGTACGAACAAACTTTACACCCGTCCACCGAAGCAAGTGATAAATAAATTCCGTTTTATTTATCCATATCCAGGTAAGGATAGGTATAACGTCTTCCTAAAATCAGGTGAGTGCAGGATTCGAACCACTCAAACTCAGGCGACGTTCGGAAGACCAACGTCCAATCGCTAGGCGCTTAGGTACTGCACTCCTATTGTTTATCTAAATCTATGTATCTAAACGTATTTTATTAACGAGCAATGCCGTTGTTGAACACGGATTAAAGGTTTACGATAGACAGGTTTACAGGTTGACAGTAATAGCTATTTTTAAGGTTAAGTTTGATTAAGAGTTTAACGAAATGGATATCTCACACACACACATAATAATTACATGTCGATATATTGTCTTTAACACATTTTGTATTTAATCTTAGTTTTTGATATACCTATCGATAACTGAGGGATAGTGGACGTCCCTAACGCCCTCGGACGGGTTTAATTACACGCGCGGGCGACAGGTTGTCGCGTGACGTCATCGCTGCATATGCGAGTGGGCGAGCGAGGTGTTGGTGTTGATCCCCAGTATACCCACCGCTATTGTTTTGTTCTGAGTCTTGATTATATGTTACACGGACTGGTAAGTAAACGCTGAGGGATTATGTACACCAGTATCTATGTACATCTGGTTAGACACGCCTTAAGGTTACTTGTTCCATAGGGCTTATAAATAGAAAAAGGTGACTGTTGCAATGCGAAAATTTGTCGCTGAGACAATAACGGTTTCTGATGAAGACTAAATATGTTTTGTTCCTTCTCTGATGAACACTAAACATTGTTCGTATAACGGTAACCTTCTAGAATTAGGCATCATTCATAAGAGACGACAATTTGTTTTAATTAAGAGTACTTAGATAATAAATATAACTGCAAGTTGCAACTAAGTAACAGGTAATTGCCTACTTTAAATGGAGTTGTAAACAAGAAGACCACTTACTTGTGTAATTTATAGTTGTGCTACAATGTAGGAGACGTTTAAAACATCATTAAAGTTGAAATCTTCTGTGGAGTGGAGTGGAGCAACCTCGGCCGAGTGCGGCTTCCGCCAATCAGCTGTGAGCACCTTGTTTAATATGGCTTCCAGCGCTGCAGCGGTACAGACTTACTACTGCTCTCGTTTTAACATAATGTGATAGAGCCACTCAGACTTACTAGGCGGATTCGTTTCAGTATAATGATGGTTTCTAAATCAAAAGGTAATGATTGAATTCATATGATATTATTATGATCTAATTATAAGAAGTATTGAAATAACATTATCCAGAATGACATAAAAACTTATAAATTATAATCAGGTAGGTATAGTGTAAATTTTTTCACTCAAGTTATAACATGATTTTTTTTACACAAATAAGTTAATGCTTGACCACAATCCCAGCAGATGGTAAGTGGAGATGTGGTCCAGGATGGTGAGCACATTAACTTAGTAAAAGCCTATTCACTCTTTTCTTGAAGACATCCACGTCATAGGCTGGCGGGAACATAATAATAATGAAACATTGACCACGCAAGTACGCAACGGTAAATTACGAAACCATGAACGTACCAGTATGTACGTATAGTAGTAACCTGACTACAGATTTACCTCCTTGCCGTGGTTATGAACCATCGTCTAAAAATAACATTGTGATCATTAAGTACCTACCTACTGTAAGGTTCTCGATTTTTATGTTAACAATTATCAAAACATATTGTAAGAAACTAGCAACATTGGCGCTAGTAGTTCGGCCAAGGTAATTTGATATGCGGGGTATGGTCACACCAAGGGAAGCTTGGAGCGCTCTGAACACTCGGCAAGATGGACATTACGTATCGAGAGCTAGTAGCGTGCAGTTGTGAACTGAAAAAGTATAAAACGTGTAATAAGTGTAACAAGTGTATGTAAATAAAAGCTAATCAGAGTTAACGTTGGCGTATTATTTCGGAGGTTACTAAAACTACTGTTTAAGTAGGTACAATCCGTGAAGTCAGAAATTATCAGGATGTGATTGGTTGTACGATAAAGACTGTTTTTTACGCCGTTAACTCGTTAAGCTAAAATCCATTTTGGGACGAATTCAGCTGTAAAGATGGTTTCTATTAATAATTGTGAGCACCTTGGTTAATAGCTTCCAGTGATTAAATATAGATCAATGTATTGTAATGTAACTTAAACCAAATTAATATTCAAAAGCTCATACTCAAACAAGTCCTCTCAAACACCTTTAAGAGAACTAAATGCGAACATACATAATACATAAGGATCATTAGGACAACTCTACCTTCCAATGTACATTTAAATAAAGGCACATTTAATAATACACATATAAAAAATAGAAAGGTCCTTCAGCACCTACTAAATAGTAGTTAAGTAAAAAAAGATCAAAACGCGGCCATTATTATTATGGTAGTAACAAAATCCATTCAGAAATGCACATGTCCGACACCTACGCAGGTAACATGCGGTCCATATAAAGACATTACGTGTCCAATTAAACTCGCCCACTAATTTGAATCTTAATGTTTGGTATTAAAGCTCAAATTTATTCAAAACGGAGCTCAGGATTCGACGAAATGAATTCATGTTCACAAAATGTAGAGCCGTCACTACAACCTTATGTAGAAGACATAAAGATGAGAATCGTGTAAGTGAGGTATCAGTTTTAATCAGGTCGGTGTAGTGTAAAAAACTGAATAAAAAGCAAACCTCGTCCATGTGTGGTTCCTAGAAGAATTCTGTAGGTAGACGACTAATTAATGAGAGCTCTTGGCAACGTACAAGGAAAAAGGATAAAAAACAACACTGTAGGTAGCTATCGTACCTACGTACGGGCTTACTCACCTAAGAAATAATTTGTTTGTTATTACAAAATAATTCTATATTTTTAAAATAACTAACTGACTCAACATCCTTAATTTTCCTCAACTACCATGTTAAAATAAGTAGAAACTATTTACGATTTGTGTAAGTGTATGTATTGCGAAACGGTTTTCTGTTGACTGTACTTAACTTGGGGCATACGAGTATGAGGCTGCGTTAGTTTGTTTTTTCATCAAAACCTAGGTATTTACATAGTCTTTTATAATCTTTTATAATAATATCAAGCCGGTCATATTATGTATTTTTCTGGATTAGTTATTTTTTTTTCTAATTATTTGCTCCAGTTCTAAAATTATATTATTTTGCAATATGTTGAGTTTTTAAATACAGATAACGTAGAGTTTTTTACAGTGTGTAATGGTATACAGATACCGTTAATTAAACTAGTTTATTACTCGTAGTAATTGACTCTACAATTTATTACTATTTTATAATCCACTGAATATGTAGATAGGTAGGTACCTATAACATCAAAAATAATTAACGTCATATAAGCAATATCCAATTCCTCATACCTTGCTCTGCGACCTGCATTACCAGTAGAAGTGTAAAATGACTCAAAATGTACATGACACTATCAATTAAAATTCATTTCAGACTTATTTCTACAGGAAAGGCCACTACACTATACATTTAAACCAAATAATACGGTCTACAATTCGCTTTACATAATTATAAAAAATTTGAAGACCAAGGCTGAATGTAAACTACATGCAGCGCCATCTAGCGACAAGTAGATGTACTATATAGTGCAGACCGACAACAACGTGAGATAAAATGAACGTATTTTTTTTTGTGTTATTCTTGGCGGATTGTTTTGCTTGTTTTATTTTGTTATGTTTTTATTTCGATACATACAATTTTTCGTAATGTATGTACTACACACAACGTAAAATCTTTTATGTTGACAAAAGTTTTTAAGTATGTAAATTGCAATCTTAACATATTAACTTTCTTACTTAGCACATCTATTCAGATTCAATATGGACGTTTCTAGCCGCCAACATGTAATCCGGGACAAATGAACACGTGTTGCTATTACGATTCATTAATCTACGACATTAGGATTAGCGAGCATTACAAACCGCACACCGCTCTTCTGTAATTACAGTTGTACGCGCCGCGCCGTGCACTAGGTAGATAGTGATTATGAAAGATACATTGTGTACCATAAACTCATTAAATAATTCATATAACTAATGGCCATTTAAAAATTAATTTGCCAAGTTTTTTTAACATAACAACAAATAGCGACTGGTATTTCGTTAAAATTTGGGTTATACTTATTAGAGTATCAAAAAATATTTCGTTAAAATTTGGGTTATACTTATTAGAGTATCAAAAAATTATTAGGTACAATAACCGCACTCGATTTGCTTTGGTTTTAGGTATGTGTAAACATGTTTAAAATGTCTAAAATATTTAAATATTTTACAGATTGATTACAGAAATATTAAGGTGTAGAATGCTGGTGTGTTTTCCACATATAAGAGTAGCTGTAAGTTGTAACTTCTCAGAAACGGTGCTTTATGTATATTACCTATAATATGATCAACATCTGTCAGTCTTGAATCGAGCTCACGTCTACACCGCTGCGGCTGGCAGTTGCGGCTCGCACGGGCGGCTACGGCTCGCGGCTGCGGGCTGCGGCACATTTCGCGGAACACGTCCGGCCGGTATCGACGCGTCCTACTTATCAGCATTCACCTATACCTAATATCACTGGTTCATTAGCCACCGCTATAATAATACTATGTAGGTGTGCGTCAAGTCATCAATATTGTGTAGGTATAAAAATTGTAATAAGGAAACTGGTCCATGCATTGTTGGCTATTAAGTTTAGGTAAAAAAATAGATAAATCAAATATTTTTGACCTACTTTAGTATGTGAAAACATTATCAGTGGACTATTGGTAGCCCATTACACGAAACTTTAAGGCTTTATTTAATCAGTGATGCCTTTGGTGTTGCTGATGTCCATGGGCGAAGATAGCCACTTACCATTAGGTGGTGCGTCAGCTCGTTAGCCGGCTATTTCCATAAAAACACTAATGGGAGACTAACTACTCGACTTTCGGCTAGCCGTTGGCGTTGACTTCTCTGTCAAACCGTATTAGGACATCTTTATATAATAAGCTACTTATAATATAAGAAGGATTACATTTTCTCGTCTCGTACTGGGTCATACATAAAAAGAACAACATACTTAGCAGAAAACGTAGTTTCTACAGTTTCTACACTAGGATTCCACATAATTAAGGTATTAATATTAAACCTTTTCAAAAGTGGACCTTCTACCATCACTTAGAATCCATCCTGCCAATTCTGGACTCGTTCAAGGAGGCAGACATTTTTGACAAAAGTTTGTTTTCGTATCTTTGACGAAGTATTATCTTATTTTTGTGTATGTCGATACACCCAGCATAACTGGGAATATAATAAACTTTTAAAAAAGAGCCCTCAATCCACACGCACACGTTACACGTTAGCTGAGAGTGAGATTGGTAAGGTGGCGTAAGGACGATCCTTTTTGTTTTGCTTCTCATTAGTTGAGACAGGTATAAGTACAGACCGGCCAAATTGAAATTGCCGTTATCCTGCTAGATAGCAGATTAGTGCCCTAAAGTGAACCGAATCGCCCTGGAAACGCCAGGACTCCCAACTCCTCAATACAAACGCCGTGACCTGCGCTGGTCGGCTTGGAGTCTGGCCGCTAATGGTTGGTGTCAGATGTCATTCAATACCTCGCTGTTACCCGGTAACCGTAGCCGCATCCGGGCGCCCGCTCGCGCTCGCGCCGCCAGCCGGACGCGCCTCAAAGCCGCTTTGTGCTTCGGAGCCGTTCGCTTCGCAATCGCCATTTTTTACCAGTTCAGAGGTTGTTGCACTTCCGTAGCGATGTCGCGAGTGCTGATGTTAGGATGTAACATGTAACATTAGACGAATGTTACTGCGAGTTACTTATATGCTTTATTAAGAGTTGTTTTATTACAAATAGTTAGAAATACCCACATATGCCGAAAAGGATGGGTGTTCACAACTAAGGAAATGTTTTGAGCTATCGTCATCATTACAATAAGTATGTCTCCATTGTTGCATTGGTGCCTTTTCACATCTAAAAATGGGCAGCGTAGGTATTTGATTATGTTGCTCCAATCACTAATGTGTCACATACATCTGCCCTGCTTCCAAATCGAGCCCGGGATGCATAGGCGGATCGTGAATTTGTGGGGCCCTGGGCTGAAACAGTTTAGGGGCCTACCAAATAACTAATAGCCATTTTGTCAAAAAGTTGCTTTCGATAGTAATGTAGATAATGTAGATATACCTAATATAGAAAAAATAGGACAATAAAATAATTAGAATGTGACTTAGTGTTTTTGTATACAGACAGCAACTGTACAACATTATTGCAAAATAATTAGACAGGTTATGTGTAGTTACGTTATATGAATTATGAAGCAAACTTTCTGCATTTTTCTCTTCACTTCATTTTCTCATCACAATATTCCTTCGTTAAATCACAATTTATAGAAAGAACCTTTCCCCGTGTGGTGTCCGGGTTCATTTTGTAGAACAGCACCACGGCCGTTCTTCCTGGGATGTCGTAAAAGGCGACTAATAGGACAAATCCAGAAGATGAGCAGCAGCATCTTCCTGTGTTGACGAATACCGGTCATGTCACCTGCGGTCACCAACTCGCAATAGCCAAGCGCGGTGACTATGGCTATTACCCCCATGGCAGACACGGAAAAACCACGGCCTTAGTAGTTGAGACCTACTACAGACGTTTGTTTACCTCCTCATGCGCTCCTGTCCCCAGGCAGGCGAATGACAAGCGAGCTAAGTTGACCCGACAGTACCGACTGTACCGAAGATATCCCGGACGTCAGTCTGTATGAAATTAGGGGGGCCCTGAAGCAGCTAAAGAACAACAAGGCACCGGGCGATGACGGAATCACAACTGAGTTGTTAAAAGCTGGAGGAAAGCCTATATTGCTAGTGCTCCAGAAGTTGTTTGATTCCGTTATCAGTAGCGGAACTACCCCGGAAGCGTGGAGCAGAAGTAGGTATTGCGAGTGGGCAGATCCTCGACAGTAATAATATGTAGGGTAGACTCAGGGCGGGGTACGTATTGTCGAATGATACACGGCACAACTCCAATTTTAAAATGTTTTATGTTGTTATACACAGTATCCAAATGAAATATATACAATAGGTACTGTTAGTAAAATTAAAACCAATAATATTCAAAAATAAAATCACATATTTACATATTCCCTGATGGGAACCCAGCTGACAGACGATTTTTTTTCCTGTAAAGCCAAAATGTCAATATTTAAAAATTTAAAAGTATAATGCATCTGCCAGCCAAGGAGTATTGAACGAGGTATTAGTACACCTCGTAACAGTATGGTGACGCTGTTCTTCAAAAAGAGTGATAAAACCCTATTGAAGAACTATAGGCCCATTGCACTTCTGAGCCACGTGTACAAGCTGTTTTCAAGGGTACTCACTAATCGCATAGCACGCAGACTTGACGACTTCCAGCCTCCCGAACAAGCCGGATTCCGTAAAGGCTATAGCACCATGGACCACATACATACACTCAGGCAGGTGATACAGAAATCCGAAGAGTATAACCTTCTGCTATGTGTAGATTACGTGGACTATGAGAAAGCTTTCGATTCTATCGAGACCTGGGTGGTACTGGAGTCTCTCCAGCGGTGCCAGATCGACTATCGATATATTTATTTATTTATTTTATTTATTTCTTTATGTACCATACAAAAGTATAGAAACAAAGGCGGACTTAATGCTAAAAGCATTCTCTGCCAGTCAACCTTCGGGCAGTAATAAAACAACGATGGCGGTATATTTAACATAAGAAAAGAAAAATATTAAAGAAATACACAATCAGATTAAAAAATATCTAATAATATATATATATATATATATATATAGATATATTACATACTCAAATAAATATTTAATACATAATATATACCATATAAGAAATATAAGCATATTCATACGTACCATATATAATATATAAATATATACATAATTATATATATTTATTATAAAGCAGTATAACAGATGAGAATGTAGATGACGAATTCACTTTAACTATAGATCTAAACTTGCAAAGTGTGCCAGTAGTCTTTTCTTAAAACAAAACTTAGATACCTGTTTTCTGATGTCATAAGGAATTTCATTCCAAAGTCGAACAGCTTGTACAGAGAACGAGTGGGATCGGAAACCAGAGTGATGAGAAGGAATAGAAAGAGTTAAGGACTCAGAGGAGCGCAAGGCACGCTCATGAGTATCCTTTAGAAAAAGAAACTTACTACTTAGATAGGAAGGAGAGAGTGCATCAAATAAAATGGTAAAAAGGGTAAGAAGTATCCTGCTTTGTCTTCGTTTGCGGATAGGAAGCCAATTAAGCCGACGTCGAAAAGAGGAAACGTGGTCAAACTTACGAAGACAGAATATGAAACGGATGCAATTGTTGATGAGGCGATCCAGTTTATTAAGAAGATCTTCATTGAGATCAGTAGTACACACATCACCATAATCAATTATGGGGAAGATGAGAGTATGCACCAGATTTATCTTAGTCTTGGTAGGAAGAAAGTTTCTGAGTCTGTTGAGGAAACAGAGCTTCGCGGTGACCGATTTACAAATTTCGCGGATGTGCGTTGCCCAACTGAAATTACAGTCAAGAAACAAGCCCAGATTTTTGACTGAAGCTGAGAAGGGTATAATTGAGTTTTCAAACGTGACCGGTGTGACATGACTTAGATCCAGCTTACCTAACTGACGATCACTCCCGATGATTATGCATTGGCATTTAGATGGATTGACCTTGATGCCATAATCACAAGACCATCTGGCAATACGGTCAAGATTTTTATTGAGTTGGTCAATGGCATCATTAAGCGAGCCTGTATCAGTTTGTACATAAATATATCGAGGTGTTGAAGTGTGTATACAAATCGGCCACCATGTCAGTTCGATTACACGACAGAAGCACGAACCCCATCCAATTGCAGAGGGGTGTCAGACAAGGGGACGTTATTTCCCCGAAACTGTTCACCGCTGCTTTGGAGGATGTGTTCAAGCTAATGGAGTGGAAAGGGCTTTGCATTAACATCAACACACACCTCACACACCTTCGATTTGCCGACGATATAGTGATCCTGGCGGAATCGCTGGAGGACCTCAGTACTATGCTAGGGGACCTGAACAGTGCCTCACAACGGTTTGGTCTTAAGATGAACATGGACAAGACAAAAATCATGTCTAATGTCCATGTTACACCCGTACCGGTAGTTGTTGACGGCACTGCTCTCGAAGTTGTCGACGAGTACATTTACCTGCGACAAATGATCCACATGGGTAAGTCCAACTTCGAGAAAGAGGTCACTCGAAGAATCCAACTCGGCTGGGCAGCGTTCGGGAAATTACGACACATCTTATCATCCAAAATTCCTCAGTGCTTGAAGTCGAAATTGTTCGAGCAATGCGTGTTGCCAGTGTTAACATATGGATCCAAGACGTGGTCTTTTACTGTTGGCCTCATTCGAAGGCTCAAAGTCACACAGCGCGCTAAGGAACGAGCTATGTTAGGTATTTCACTACGAGATAAGATTCGTAACGATGAAGTCCGTAGGCGAACAAAAGTTACCGACATAGCTCGTAGAGTTAGCCGGCTGAAGTGGCAATGTGCAGGTCACATCGTTCGAAGGACAGATAACCGATGGGGTCACAAAGTCCTCGAATGGCGGCCATGTCTCGGTAAAAGGAGCACTGGTCGCCCCCCGACCAAGTGGACTGATGACCTAAAGAAGACGGCGGGAAACCGCTGGATTCAGAGGGCCCAGGACCGGTCGGAGTGGCGCAAATTATGGGAGGCCTATGTCTAGCAGTGGACTTTAAAAGGCTGTTAGATAGATAGATAGAAAGAACTGACAAATGATTACATTGTTTTCCTATATTTGTTTTCTATACCTTTAAGTACACGCACATACACGCTATATGCACGTGAGTTTATTGATCTCAGAGTTGCCAACCTTAAGATCGGATTTTTTAAATTTTTTCTTTTAATTTTAAACATTATTTTTAATTCAAAATATCTCCTATTGTTTTAGTGGGGGCTGGGGGCCCTTTGTATCCACGGGGCCCTGGGCTGCAGCCCAAAAAGCCCTTAGGTAGATCCGCCTATGCCGGGATGTATCGTTCTGCAGAGTCTATGAAATGTTACAATATCTGGTTGGGATTCGAACCTGGACCATTAGGGGCATTACTACGGAGTTACAGGGTCGTCTATTAATTGGATCGTATATGTACGTGATGTTTTCTAACAGGTAGCCAGTTAATTAATTATATTGTCATGAAAACGGGGCACGTTAATTGCTTGTGTCCACGATCTCCTTCTTTTTGGCCGCGTGACAAATATGCATTTTGTAAACATAAAGGTGAGGTGAAACCCGCGCGGTAAACAATACGCGGAAATTAAAATGAAATTAAAGAAGCTAATATAATAAAGGCATAGAATTTTCTAAACTTATTACAGTTTTATTTATTCCTGAAACTTATATTATGTTTATTTAATTTGAGATAGTTATTCTATTGTTTGTTGAAACGTATTAATTTCAGTTATAGGGTTGAATATTCTTTCTTTGTCTATATTATTATATATATTTTTCTTTTTCTATAATTTCTTCTAGATAATTGACTCTCCTTACTTTCTAAGTTATTGAGGAATTTCAGTGTTAATTTTTTTGTTTTAAATCATTCTATTATCGAAAATTAATATTTCGCTAAAGCTGAATAAAAAATCTTTAATCAGAAAAACTTCATTCCATTTATTCGGAGTGCATTTCATTGCAATTCTATTATTTCAATTACCTCAAGATACACTAATCGTTACAAAATATTTAAAACGCTCTTTCCATACGCTTCATTTTGGCTTTCGCCTTATTAAATTTGCCACAACATTGTGAAGTGCGCCTGCCGCTTAGGTATGAATAATAAATCAAGTTCATAGACACATTAATATTACACTTGATGGAAAAACTACAGCTACCGAAATAGCCGTGGAAGAGTTTATGGTTTGACTCGCGGAGGTTCAAGGTTCGAATACTAGTTAGGTTATGTTATGTGATGAAGTTTTCTTCTAAAGGAATGAGGCAGTACCATCAGTCAAAAAAGCCACTAATTCTGCCCTTGTCATGAACAAAAACGCTTCTTTATTTTGCCTTTAGATTTTATCTTACAGTATGTCAGTGGGATAAAACATAACTAGCCCACCACTGGGATAAATTGATAGTTATATGGGTAAGGGAGGTAACATGAACAACCTGATTACAAATCGGTAAGAGAGCCAGAATTACTACATATGGTCTATCAGTGACGTCATAGGGTTTTTTTTCTACATATATTAAAAATAATGGATATTAAAAACAAGTTTTAGCAACGATACCCATCGCTATTGAGTAAGCGCCGGATACCCATCGAGCGGCGTTATAATTTGTACACGACAGTAAAAAATACGTGAAAAGATTCTTACAACGAAGCGAACACAGCTCTATGAACGTTACATCTATCATGACATTCATGACAGTGGTTCTCAACCTCTGGCGAAGGTTTTGTAATTTGTTTGTAGAACAAGTAACCATAACGTGTAACACAAGAAAAAAATAACCGGCTTCAAAATAACGCAAAAACTACTCATCAGATCTAGCTCAAATTTAAGTGGGACCACATTACAAATACCAGCTTTCGATTAAAAGAAGAATCATCAAAATCGGTTCGCCCAGTCGAAAATTATGAGGTAACAAACATAAAAAAACACAGCCGAATTGAATACCTCCTCCTTTTTTGAAGTCGGTTAAAAATAACTTGAAATAAGAAGGGTTTAACCGTGCAAATGCTACATCGTGGCTGTGCCATAGAGTGTTAGCCTGCTTCTAGCAACACGAGAAATGTTTTTACGTATTTCTGTAATCAGTTGCTGTTTTGAAGAACTCGTAAAAACTAACCCACTCTTGGCCAAATTAAAAATTAATTTGTTTATCTTCAAAATCTATGTTATAAAGCAAGTGCAATATATTTATTATAATATTAAAATACGAGAGAATGTTGAGGGCCCTGCGCAATTCCCACTTTTTGGCAAGATAACAACGCTAAAATAAATTAGAGCTAGATCACCGAGCCATGTGTTAAGAGGGCAAAGAGAAAGAGAGGGGAAAGAGAAATCAGTTTGAAGCGGTGAAAAAATTACTGTGTGCTCGATTGATCAGAAATTCAGAACAATTAATTTGCTCTAAGTATTGGTTGTGGCAGTATAATGATATTATTTTCAATGTAAATATTTATAATGTACCTAACTTTTAAGTCGTTTGTTACATACATACATACAGTGGTCACATTCCCACAATCCCCCTCCTTACACAGGAGAAGGTAAGAATTTTGGAAACCATTTGAGATTACAGTACCAACTGATCGTAAGTAGAGGCGAAATTTAAGGTTAGCGCACTAATTTAGTAAAGTGAATATTCCTGCAACGTATATAAAACGTATACGAACGTATATAAAACGAATATACCTACCCATAGAAACCATACTCGAGACGATGCTTTCGGTTCATTTAACCTAATGTTCCTATTGGATAATATTCCTTCACTTTTATTTGCTCATTTTAATCTTCCCTTGCATGGGATGAATCGTGACCTTAACCCAGCTGAGGATCAAGCTCTCCTTCGAAATGTAAATCTAAAATTACCATCTCGCCGATCTCATTCGTGGATGCAGTAAAATGTCCACATTCCCCACGAACAAACACTTATGAATACAGTTCTGATCCGAATACCATTTCGCAGAATGTGTTTACGTAGACGGAAGTATTTGATTATCTTGTCGTTTTATTCCAACCAATTTTAAATAGTCTCCAATTATTTCCGCAAATCTATAAAAGGTCAGGGCTGATTTTCTTCATTATTTCCTTCGAGTTTCTAATTCAAATCCGTACTGCTATTTATCAAAATCTCGTATTTTCACAAACATTTATGATCCACATCCGTTGCCTTGAGATGCTCTTCGAAAAATGAGTTCAAATCTAAATATCATCTGCGAATCCAAACAGTATTTATTAGTTAAACAGAAACGATCACGCTAGGAAATAGGCGACTTGGCCGAAATTAGTGGATGCGTGTCGCTTATGAATTTTAGGGAATTAATTTAAAATAGTCTACAGCAAAAATTTGTATCGCTCTTTTTATAAAAGAATTATACTTCGATGTTGCATCCTCAAGATTTAAATAACCATGTAGTTGTCCTTCGAGACACTGCATCGTCACACATTTGGAGTATATGAAAATAAAACAATAATAAGAGTCAAATATCTAGTCTGTGTTGTTGCCATCACATCACTATTGTATATACCCAGCCCTAAAACGTCATTCGTTTTTCGTGTGCTGCATCGTCGTTAGTGTCATTACTTATAAATAATTTAAATAATATTATAATAACATTAAAAACTCGTGTTTTGGATTATTTTGGCTCATATCTAATAGGCGGAAAACATAAGAAAAGAATAAATGAAACTGAATCAGAAATAAATGAAGATATGCAATCTTCGCAATGGAATTCAAGTTTGGTTGTCTAATATATGACGAATTATTATACGTTATGATTACTTGAAATGTTAGTAATTCAATAAATATTGGTATCCTAAAATGTTAAATCTGATTCCAAACACGGAATCTTATAATATTTCATATTATTTGATACAAAAGAATTTTTTTTTTCCTGAGTGATGACACGTGATGTCATGTCATTCGAAAAGTAATAACTATTATGGTGGCCACTCACGGTCAGTCCATCGCGTCAAATGGCGTGATATACAGCCAAAATTTGATCGTGAATGTGAAAAACTGATGGAGTGATATAAAAAATTTGTATGTCCAATCGCGCCATTTTGACATATGTCATTTGGCGTGGCTCCAAAAATGACGCGATGGAATGACCGTGAGTGACCACCATTATTTTGTCCACCAACCTTGTCGTAGTAGCATGTAACCTGTTGACTTGCCAGTTCAATTACCTTGTTTCATAAAGTGGTAATACGCGATATTATCCAGGAACAAAAATATCTTACTTTCTTAATGTGGTGTCACGAGATGGCATCCTGAAAGTAAATCACATACTTAACAGGCCTTGCACTATACTATCCAGAAACAAGAATATCTTACTTTCTTAACGTGGTGTCACGAGATGGCATCCTGAAAGTAAACCACAGGCTTACCAGGCCTTGCGTTATATTATCCAGAAACATAAATAATACATATTATGTTACTTTCTTAACGTGGTGACACGAGATGTCATCCGAAAGTAAATCACATAAATACCTAGTTTTGCAGAATCGTATTTCCATTCGGAAACACCGATATGTCCTGCGGGAAAGGCGGCCATTATAATATATTTGAGGCAGATGAACCAGTACTCCTCAAAATACCAGAGAAAATCCTAGCTATGCCAGGCGAAGCTAAGAAACTGGAACAATAACCACGGAACAGAATTAGAGAAGCTAATTAAATCTCTAAATGTAGAGTCCTATATATACCTCGGGAAGCAGGTATCGTTTAATCCAAACAGCAACATAGAAGAAATCAACAGAAGAATAAATATATCGTGGCAAAAATTCTGGGCCCACAGAGAAATACTAAAAGGAGAAATGCCGCTCTCTATGAAAAAGAAAGTGATCGATACAGCTATCCTTCCTTGTCTAACGTATGGCTCACAAACTTGGACATACACAAAACAGGTGAAAGAAAAAATTAGAATATGCCAGGCTGCAATGGAAAGATCCATCTTAAAAATACGAAAAATAAATAAAATACGAAATAGTACAATAAGAAAAAGAACAAAACTAATAGATTTCCTACACCATTCTATGAGATTAAAGTGGAAATGGGCAGGACACGTGGCCAGAATGGAAGACTCTCGATGGACCAAACGAGTATTAACATGGACGGGACCTACAGGAAAAAGAAAGCGTGGTCGACCACGTAGAAATTGGATCGATGATATCAAAGAAATAGCGGGAGACAAGTGGTGTATTGAAGCAAGAGATAGACAAAAATGGTCTAACTTGGAGGAGGCCTTTACCCTACAGAGGGGTTCTCATTCAATCTAATAAAAAATAAAATTAATAATAAATAATTCAAACAATGACATTTATTAAAATAGAATTTATCAATTTTATCAAATTTAAATTTAATTTTGTTCTTCTTAAATTAAACTAGTTCATTTTATTTTTAATTTGCATGTAACGATTAATGACTTTGATTTGACTGATGATTATAATTTTTGTATTTTAAATCTATAACTTTAAAAATTGAACGAACCATTTATTAATATTTCAATGTTCTATTATAATTATACTATGATGACTATGAATTTATAATTATGTTATGAAAATGAGAAAATAAAGGCTTTATTATTATTATTATTATTATTAATTAAATCTCTGAACATTGGGAAAAATCCTCCAGGGTTGGCTAAATAAGGAAGATAAAAAGTAAAATGTACTAAAGATATAGAGATAAACGACTAGTCAGATAGACTAAACAACATTAATATCAAAAAGATATCTAAAAGCCATAGGAGTAACATTTTGCTACTACGACGGACAGCCAATTGCTGTACCGAGGAGGAACACCAGGGGGGACAATTCGTTGGAACTGACATCATGCTGATGTCTTACCGCCATCTATGCAACTTGAGGGCGCTGATGGCGCATCGAAATTTATTTGCAAAAATCATGTAATAAGTAGGGCACTCTTTACCCCTTATATTAATATATTCCTTGAGGAATAACTACATGACACAGCTGCGGTCTCAAGCGCCGCCGCTGCCTGCCGCGACCCCTCGCGACCGCCAAGCAGACCAGAGACGCAGATGGAGGTACCAAATTCCAGCCGTACACAATTTTATTGTAATAATTGGTGAGCAAACCCACTGAACTATTCTATGTATGAGGATAACAGATCCTCTTAAATCTTTTTTCTTACTCGAACAATGGAAACAATAAACCCACCATGTTCAAATCGGAAACAAATAATTTCAATAATTTTACATTGACATTATTTTTGTATTTGAGTGTTTTATCATACCTGTTCATTTATTTCTCTGATACTCTTAGCATCCAAGAGCTCAGTGCCTCTCTTTAGATTCATTTTGTATCTAAACCGAATAAATAGTGTGCATAGTTACCCATACACCGTCGCCAGATGGCTGATATAAATGCAAACATTTAAAGAAGCCTTTCTTAATACTTACTCATAGATCACCAAGAAATCCCAACCCCAGCTCTACTCCATATAATGTTTTTACAAAGCTTTTAAAAACATAATTGTCATAATTTAAGTAACAACTGTATGTACTACAGTATTAACATACCTTGAAAATATATTTTTTGTATTGGGGATAATAAAATTATGTTATGACATACTAGCGCTTTGACCGCGACTTTGCCCGTGTTTGCCGGGACAATAAGTGGACATATCTGGCCCAGATCATGGTCTGGCTATGTGCTAGGTTTCATGAAAATCCCTTCAGAAGTTTTAGTGTGAAAGAGTAATAAACATCCATACAGACTTTCACTTTTGTAATATTAGTGGGGTGCAATAATGCAAAATGTATATTTGGTAAAACTAAGATTTATTAAAATCCGGCCTAATGCGAGTCGGACTCGCGCGCCGAGGGCTATGTACAAATGTATAATAATAATAATAACGATACTTTATTTCAGACTGATCCTGATGATTCTATAAATTAGAACCGAACATTGCTGATGTATTCTGAACTGAGTAACAAACATAACGTTGCAGTTGAAAAGCTGTCGCCTTCACATGTTACTGTGTTCGATCTACGCATTTTCTCCGTTATTTATGCTATAAGATAGTCTTGCTTTGCTTCTACCAAATTTCATGGTTTGAGATCAACGGGAAGAACGCTACAGGTTTTGCTTCCCTTGCAAGTGACATAGTTAATTAAAAAGAAAAAAATTATATCGCATTAACGCCGCGCTGTAGTTTTTTGGTTGTGCTGACGTAGAATAGAAGCTTGATTTTGATGGGATTGCACACCTCAGTATTTTATATTAATTATATTTATATAACGGACATTAATTACATTGGATATCGATAATAATTATTATATTAATTTTATCCACTCGTCCCTGGGAAAAATGGGATTGATAGACAGACAGACAAGCAGGTTCCGCTTTTTTCCTGTTGAAGAACGGAACACTAAAAATCTATAAAAATCCGAAAATTTTAAGGAAAATTTTAGGTTCACTTATCTACTGCTGCATGCTCCGTTCTTGCTAAGGATTGTTAATACACCTAACAGTTAGAACGCGAGACATACTCGTATACCTACATGTCTTTAGCCTTATCAAGATGAAGTATGGTAGTCAGATACTTTTTGATTTGAACAGATGGTATAATATAGTGACTTCTCCATTACAGAGTGGATATACCTTGCAATGGAGTGATTAGGGGTCAGTGAAAAAACAATCACATTAAATTATTTACAGTGGCTCGCAGCCTTTTTAGAGATGCAATCTTGTGGTAAAACTTGCAAGAATAAAAATGTTTAGCTCGGTATCGATGCCACCATTGCTATCTCAGAAATATATTGAATGGTATCAGATTTCCACATCTCAATAAAATTATTAGACTATTACTAGACTATTATAGATGTCGATTTATTTGCATCGCTTTTTTTTCTTATTCCTCTAAATAGAAAATGTAACAGAACTTAGCGTCTGCAACCTTATCCGACAAACCTTCACAAGGGATACCCCAAATGACAAACCAATAGGTGTATTCCATATCCAAAAATCCTCAATTTCTTATCAAAAATACGCTTAGCCAGTATAACGTAATATACTTAATAAAAGCTTTGGTTTAAATTATGTTTGACATTAATATAAACATCCATATCTGCACTGTTTCATATTATTATATGCTTTTATGCAAAGCAATTCAAATTCATTATTTGCGTAAATAAAGATACCTACAACAGTTGGTCAATATAAACATAAAATCGTCTTATTTTACCTTGTCGGTTTGGACTTTTCTTAATCTTAAGCGATATGTTACAGGAAGTAATAAGCTACTTAACAAATTCACACCAGTCAGCCCTATATCTGTTTGTTAATTACACATTGGTAACGATAATTATTGTATTACAAGATTTTTCAAACTTGTCTTTATGACTAATTCAAGGTTACCAAAATATATTTTAACCCAAATCTTACTTTATCTTATTTGGCTCAAAATTCCAATGAGAATTTATCAATGAAATTCAATAAGTTTTAACTTTCATCGCGTTATCTACCGGGCAACGTGTGCAAATATTATTTGTTATTAATTGGTTATCTCACTACAATAAAAAATTGTAATTTTTAAAAAAAAATTCAGTAGCACGTAGACTATTTCTAGTTGTTCGACAATCACTATCCTTATAGATAGAAAAGACAGCTCGGTTCTGAAATTCTGTCGACACAGGCAAAAATTTATGAACTTTCTGCTAAAAAGCATTTCCACAATACTTCGCAGAGCACAAGCCGAATAGATTCGATGGAACCGATGGATCAGACAAATATTGCGCGTTAGCGGCGTGAACGTGACCGTACTCACGGCACACAGTACCTACCACGCTCCTACATCTGCTGCAAGCTGGATTGGACTGCTGAAATGCTACTCGTTGGACAAGAAACTCCTCGTCTCCTCGCCGAAAAATCCTATAACCAACCTATTGTCAATATCGGGGAGTATAAATCCTTTTGCTGCAATTGTGTTTGGTATTAAGTATTAGTATTTACCTAATGCCTAAATTATAAATCCGATAAATTTTTGGACGAAAGATGTTTTTTAACACTTGATAAAAAATTCACTTTTTTGTGCGGTTTTTATACACTACATTCTGCAACATCCTCTAAACATCTACATGGTTATTTAAATCTTGAGGATGCAACATCGAAGTATAATTTAAAGGTTGAAAGAACTTACCTGTAAGTGAATTTCAACCGGGATTATACGAGATGTTGCATCCGAAGAGATTTAAACTCCCGCCCACCCGGTGGTACACGTGCTAGCGCTACAGTTTTCCACCCCATGTATGGTTGCAGAATGACCAACTAGGACGAAACTCTAAACTGAATGACGTTTTAGGGCTGGGTATATACAATAGTGATGTGATGGCAACAACACAGACTAGATATTTGACTCTTATTATTGTTTTATTTTCATATACTCCAAATGTGTGACGATGCAGTGTCTCGAAGGACAACTACATGGTTATTTAAATCTCTTCGGATGCAACATCTCGTATAATCCCGGTTGAAATTCACTTACAGGTAAGTTCTTTCAACCTTTAAATTATAGATACAAAAATTAATTACAATTTATGAATTCTAGTTCTATGTAAGATAGTTTGAAATCAAGAGATTTTTTTTTGTATCGAGTTGTTTAATGCTTGTATTATTATATAAGATTGCATGTAAAGGTGAGAATCGCTGTGTCATTGGAAAACTTCTACAAGGTATTCTAACTCTTTTAAACATTAAATCCTAAGTTCATATTATAATTTAAGTGCGTTGAAGATTTCTCACATTTGAATGTATTTAATTTTATATGTGAGGATGCAGGATTACCTACCATAGACCACCCAAAGCGAATTTCAAACCAATAGACATTGCACTAACATATTGTTGGCATATTCAAACCAAACGCAAAACAAACGTTATACAGGGCGGAAGGTAGGCCGAAGTGGACCCGCCATAAAAATAATAAAAGAAGCGGCCTCCATCGCTGGCGACATGTGGCTGGCCACTTACATTTTTTTTAATAAAATTTGCATACGTTTAGGGTAATGCACGGTCAGAGGAGTAGGAGATGGTTTTAGAAATACTTAGTTTAAGTGATTTTTATTTAGGTTAATCTATCGAAGGGATGCCTTGATTTTCGTAATTTACTCATCGTTTGTCCGCAGATTTATTATTGAAAATAAATATTGTAATATTATCTGACTCAGGAGATAAAATTTGCCCGTACTCTCGATTCAAATGTTGTATGTCAGCATGGTTGAATCAGCGATGTTACATTCAGGATGTTTTCTTTCATTCCAATGATATTTTTTTTAAATCCACACACCTTTATACATAAAAGTAAAATCAAGATCTTTCAATAGTAAGTTTTGCATTCAAACCACTACGTTTCAGTAATTATCATATCAGTAGCGAACATTATGTAATTAGCTAACCGTCGACATCTCCAGCTGGTGCGCATTCCTATTGCCCACAGCAATTGCACGCCCAGACATGCATGACTCAATTACTCAAGGCCTTGCCCAAACCGTCATTAAAAGAATTCTTCTATATTTAGGCCTATATTTTCAAAGTGAACATATTTAGAATAACACTCCGGTTAAGGAGCTCCGAAAAACGTTTGCGCGACGAGTAGGTAGGTACCAATCTAATGAAATTCGGACGATTCGGTGCGTTGTAAACTTTTATTGCAAACATTCAGATTTTGCGCAGGAATTTGATTGCAAATGATCGCCGGAGGACGACAGTTCTGTTTGCTAAGTGGCTCTTAAAGAAACCTTGCGAAAATACCTTGCTTTTCTTAATTGATTCTGCAACTCCGTACATAGCGGTTGTTTGTCCGAAGAGTCCTTCAGTAACTTTATAAGTGGTTATAGGGATAGATATCACATAAAGTTTACACGTGTTATTACAGGTAGACATTGCATTGCATTAAGTTTTCTGACATTCGTAATTTTACATTAAGTTTTCTGACATTCGTAGGTACTTTTTAAATAGAACAATAGAGACAAAGTCCATTATTATTGTCCTTAACTTGATAAGACCCTTCGTTTACAACGATCTTAATTCATACATCACCAACGCTAATAAGGTAAAAGTTATGCTTGAGAGTTACGACTGATCTAAAAAGGAACATTTAAACCGGATTAAAATCCTAGCCCCCTCATGAGAGCTATTTCAGAGCCCCCTAATCACCGAATTAAAAGCTCCGTCCACTCCTGTGAAAGCACCACCGTTGTGTTCACACGTCTGTCACTCCGCAGTATCATTCCATTACAATTTAAAAACAAAACCACCTCAACGGAGGAACACGCCACTTTAATTTATCTTCACGTACGATTCGCGACCTTATTACCGAGGGTTAAGGTGACAGTTGAATCAGCTTTTATGTGTCTTACATGTGTCTCCCACGGTGTCGATTCTATTTACGTATGTATTGCTTTCAACGTTTGCGACGCGTTTGAATCTTGAACGCTGGTTTTAATGTGTGAATTTCGTTTATTGGTAATTCAATTACATTTTTCAGACGCAATGTTTACGAGTTCACTTGAGGTAAAGGTTTTGTAGTTTATAAAGAAATCGATTGCAGTCGAAAGTTTTTACCAAGACGACAAAAACTATAATTAATTATCACTGCTGGGTTCAAGTCATGCCATAATGCTTTAATTACCTATAGCATAATGAAGGCGGCAATTTGCAATTAAATTCCTGTGTAAAGTCGGAATGTTTGCAATAAAAGTTTACAACGCTACGAATTGTCCGAATTTCATACGTTACCAATGAACCTTGCGGTAGATGGAAAGCAATGAACGATGAAAAAAGACAGGAAAATTGTCACAAATAGTCTGAATTTTACCATGAAAAAAATAACCGACTTCAAAATAACTCAAAAACTACTCGTCAGATCTAGATATTTATGTGGGACCACATGACAAGCACCAGCATTCAATTAAAAAAAGAATCATCAAAATCAGTTCACCCAGTCAAAAGTTATGAGGTAGCAAATATAAAAAATACAGTCGAATTGAATATTATTATCTCCTCCTTTTTTGAAGTCGGTTAAAATATAAAATAATAATTTATACAAATACCTACTTTTTGTTTTACGCACAAATTATTAATTAATATTAATTATTTATTATTAGTGCTCTGCCAGCGGCTTTGCCTGCGTTTCCCGGGAAAATAAGTGCCCTTTATCTTGTTCCAGGTACCCGTGTACTTAATTTCAACAAAATCCGTTTAGTTTGGCATGAAAGAGCAAAAACCTGCATACAAACTTTTACATTATAATCTAATATTATATTAGCAGGATAGTGTATTTTATAGATGCATCTCTACTTATAACTCCTAACTGAGAATGGTTTAAGTGGTCCTCTCATAAAGTATCTTATGAACCCATGTTGCTTCTCACATTAACTCATATCAATCGGCGGCGTGTCTCCCACCGCCCACGTGCATTCACCTCGAGTTTTATTGCGTTCTCTTATTAAAAAACAGTAACATCGTACTTGTCTTATTTGGATTTCGCAGGCGGTCCCCACGTGGCGCTAGGCGCTACACCCTTCCCACGTCACCTTTGATTGGGAATCTTCGCTTTATTTTTAGAGTCCTGAGTGCTATCGCTAACGATAATTTAATATAAGATGTATCTTCGATACTGTAAAGAAATAATTCTTGACAAAAAATTACTGACTTCAAAATAACTCAAAAACTACTAAGATCTCTCTCAAATTTAAGTGGGACTACATGACAAGCACCGGCATTTGTTTGAAAAAAGAATCATCAAAATCAGTTCACCCAGTCGAAAGTTCAATAAATTAAATACAGTGGAATTGAATACCTCCTCCTTTTTTGAAGTCGGCTATGAAGAGTTTGGTATTAAAACATTTGTTTCTGAAATGTTTGTCGCTATTTTGTTTGTATTGTAGATACTCGTATTGTTCAGGATTTGTTCGGACTTAACACTAATATTGACTGGTTTAGGTAAAGTAGAGATCTATAAGAGTACATAGTTAATAGTTTGTGCTAAGCTAAGCTCGAGTCGAATTTATATTTGAAGACGATAAACCTTCAACAGCCAGGTTTTGTAGGTCGGAATTGTCGACATGGTCTTAGCAGACTCATAACACCCTTAGTACAAGATCGGCTAGTTCAAGTCGGAGTAAGTCAGCAAAGTTAGAAACTGTAAGAAAAGTAACTAGCGTAATAATGATGAGCAAAAGTTTAATTATGATATTTCCAAACGCCTGGATAGTATACACCTGCTTTCAAAACTTTAAAAATAAATTTAAAAAGTCAGAAAGTTCTTTCGCAGTTATAAATGATAGAAATACAAATGATACAAAATTACATACCTTGATTGTTGTGCCTGAGAATCGATTGTATAACAGCAATAAAACCGTCATCATATTGTCTTCCCGACCATCAATTTCTACCTCCAACTACTCAAAACAAACCATATCGATAAAGAGTAGATTTATTTCGTCCACGAGATGAATGAACCAAAATGGTGCCAAAATATTCGAACCATTAATCCAGAACCTGTATTGGCCTTTAACTGTTGCATTATTAGCGTCCCGTGGAATCATTTATTGATGCCAGCCGTTACGTTGATGTATCTCGCTATTGTTTCATTGCAATCGTCTTTTGCGGCTGTCTGTTTGTGTGTGCATGCTGAAACATGGACGTTGAAGAATGTGTACATGACAATCGATTATTTTAAATTGCTTGTAATTATTGCGCATTTAAATATAATTATTGTAACGCCTCACTCACACGTGTGCGATTGGAATGTGTTGATGCTTCTGGAATGATTGACAGGTACTTACAAAAATTATATTAGATATCAGTATTAATTAAAAAGAACCAAACGTAAAAGATTATTGAGATGTTCTATACGAGGTCTGTCGTCCTGTTCAACTCAAAGTGAGCACCTGACAATATTTACTACTAAAACTATAACAAAATGCCAACCTTTAATAATCATGTCTCTTATTTATTTATTTATTTCTCAATTACAACTGCGAAAAAACATTTATAAGATGTGATAATTATCGTAAACACTTTAGCAGTTTCAATAGTTGATGGCGTCGGACGAAATACCTGGCATTTTATTTAGACTACACGAAACAAAAATAATACGGTGTCAACGTATTCAATGCGCGTAATCCATACACAAGGGAACGCTAAAGAAAAATGAAATACACAGTCGCTACCTTTTATTTATCGTTGGGATTTAAAAAGTGTGAAAAAAGCTCGATGACTTATACATTGGACGTAAGGAAAGGGTCAGTTACACTGCGAGCTAGCGGCCTCACAACTACTGAATGCTTATTGGTTCTTCCAAGTCTTAAGACAAATAGTACCAGTAACCAGAATGAAAAAATTTTATGAACTTCGCCTTAGTAGTCGAGCCATTATAAAAGCCAGTAAACTGCAAATATTGATATAAAATTGAGCTGGTTAAAACAAAGCCCATTGACCTGAAGCAGAAAAGTCCCCCCAACCTAGCAGAGGTTGACTTGGCTTGAATTAATTAAAAATAAAGACTCTAACATGACAATACTACAATTTTAACTAATTAAGAATTATACTGTTTTTCTTTGACGAACATTGTGCCTGAACTGAGGTATCTAAATGATTGATAGATCTGCGATGTATGTTCCGTTAACATTTAAACTCCTTACGATGAGAAGAAATAGGTCTAAGCTTGCACGATTAGACCAGCTCTACAACCAGTTCTGCTCAGATTAGCGAATATTTTTGTAATAAATATATGTATTTATTTGTAAAAGATGTGCTGAGGAGTTCCTTTCGCCATTTTTCTCCTCCATGACGAAGCAGTTTTTCCGAAATGGTAGATTAAAAAATTTCGCGCATAAATGTATCAGTGATACCTACAGGAATAAACGATTATGAATTTTGATTTTTTTAAAGCATTTAATGACACGTAGATTGCTCGCTCGCAGTGTGGCAGTGGCGTGGCGCACCTCCGCGACACTGACAAATGCCGCTTTTACCCGCGACACGGCGACACGGCGCGCGACACCTGTTGTCGTACGCCAGCGCGACTGTTTCTGAAATATATTCCGATTCTGTGGTATTGTTGACCGATTTTATTAACTTGTTTCGAAACACGTATTCAGTTCAGATTAACGAATTATTATTTTGTTTTTTGGAGGTGTCATAAATTAATTGTGTTGTTAAATAAAATAATTATCAATGAACTTATTGAAATGTGTAAGAAATGGTTTTATTATTATTATTGTCATTATGTAGTAGGTAAGAAGTTACACTAGATATAATATACAGTTGCTGTAGGATTAAAGTTGAAAAACTTTTTTGATGAAAAATTTTATTAGTAGACATCAACAGCTGATAGTCTGATAATTTGAAAAGATTTTTCTTTGATCACCACGAAATATTACCTAAACAACCAGCCCTTGTTAAATTAATGCGGTAAAATTTAACTTGTGGTAACTTAATATAACTCTTAAGTTTCCAAAATAATGAATTGAGCAACAGACAATTTTGATAAAGTCGTAGCAACAAATCTTGTCCCACAAATCATTCAAAAATAATTTATGTGCGCTTTTTCATAAACTTTGACAATCGGAGTCGTAACGAATGTCTTTTTGTCTTAGAACTCAACATTCATACAACCACGTATTATTTGTCGCGATCAAAGTGTTCAAACTAGATTATTTCAAACTCAAATTATGTTGTTTATACTTGAGCTTTGAAATATTTTCACGATGATTTCAAACTACACGGTTGAGTTAAAAATAAAAAGATAAACTTATATTTAAGATCATGAAAACACAGGCATCATTTTAACGTACTACATATTATTATCATAGGTAGACAATATGTAAAACTATTAGTGGATTTTTTCTATTACAAATATTTTTAGAATCTATCTAGTATGTTCGTACGGATAAACGGGACCTACGTTCGTTTCCGCTAATCCCACCCAAAAACAGATCAACCGATTTGAATGCGGTTTTCACTGATGTACTGTAGTAAACATGGGCCAACAGTGGTGTTTGCTTTATATTAATTGTTTCATATTTTTTGAAGTTATACTTCTTTTGGCGCGTTTGGAAAAAAATATGAGAGTAAAATTGTGATGCCCGCGAACACCGACAGCCAAAATGCGACATGATGAAGTTAGCTGATATCTGATTCCTTTTACAAACAAAGAGTTGTGGCATACTGGAGGAGTTGTGGAGAGACCCATTCTCAGTAGTGAGCCACGAGTACACAGCTAATGCAATCAGCCACTTGTATGTTCTATTGAACTCATAAACGAACAATGTCCAAGAACGCTGCAATCCTATTAGTCCTTAGCCTTAGTCTTACCAAAAGAGCTACTCCTACTACAGCCTGAGCGACCTTAAACTCTATTCTTTTAAATTGTAATGTTCTTCTATAACTTTCTTCTTTATATGATTAAAAAGGCATCAACTTTAAAACAATTGCAAATCATCCACGAGCTCTACAAGACCACACGTCACATTTGAAGCAGATCACTTCGCTTGTAGTGACTACAGATCATCTTGTCTAATAAGAATTCATTAGCTCAGAGCATCCTAAGCCCGATGACCGAGGAGTAAGTCAGGCGTGTGGCGTGAGGCGTGAGGCGTGTGGTGACGATGCCGCCGCTAATGAGACTAGCAGCCGCAGAACGAGTGTTGACGTGAGAAATGTGGGAGCGCCCTAATAACACGGTGCGATGACAATCTCGCTAGAATGTAACCGCTATCAGGAAATGACGATGTGTTTGTGTTAAGAATTGAAGTTAATTGTGGGTGCGTGTGCGCAGTCCAATGTTGATGGTTTCAAAATACTAGGCTTCGTTGGATCTGGGTTTTTAAGATAAAATGTTATCTGAACATTAATCTAAGCAAGATGAAATGTAATGCTTAGGTACTAAAGCACGATGCGATGACGATCGCAAGGCTTTATATCTATAATATGGCCTAATGGCGACAGGAACTAAGGTGATATTTTTATCGTGTTTCGTTACCGACATTAGAGAAGTGAAGTGTGAACCCACATATCGGTGTCTGATATATGTATATACTATTACCATCAAAATTACCTATTTGCTTGGTTTTGGACTATTGTCAGAATACAACGGTAAGTCCCATTGGCCATTGAGGCTATTCGGTGATTTATAGGAATGTGATGAAAATTTATATTTTCAACATTGAATCCTATTGACAAAACACCTTTTTCCTGTGTTTTATCGGGACCACATCGCGGTGACTCCCGTTGGGTGTAAACACTAGTTCTGGCGCGCGGCCAGCCCCATGGATCAACAGGGATCACTCATAACCGCTTATTGATCACTTTGACGAAAGTAAACAGTTTTTATCCAACCTGTCCGTTTGTACGTGGAGTGGAGAAGATTAGCTTGGCAACAGAGAAGTTTGGCTAGCTTTTTTCTGCGGTATTGTCTCCGTCAATACCTAATACATATACCTACCTATAACTGTTTTAAAGCTGTGTATAATGTTTTCTCAAACTATCTTTGCACAGAAGAAAACAGTTTGCACTGAAATTAAATTCTTCACTGCTTCACTGCAGTAGTAAAGAAGTGCGTATAACTATTATATTTTTTTAACGCTTAGACATCTATATTCCCGCAGTAGGTAGGTTTACCTGTGTCGCGGGTGGCATGTGCAACACATAATAATATAACACATCACAATTATTGGTACGTAACTTGGAGGTCTTGTACACACAATACACAATTGTCCATTTCTAAACAGCATCACAATTACGAGTATATTTATTTACCTACAAAAAAAACCGATAATTATCATCCATTTTGAAAGTAACGATATTGTTGTACGTTGTTCAACTTGATCTATGTTCGCGTGAAGGTCTGTCCGCACTGAGCAGTTAGTGCGAGGCATTAGGCCGTCATCGCACGCGCATCACACATCACGCATCACGCATCCGTTAACTTGCACTTCGTGTCCGTCTACTTGGTTTCGTGTGCTCGGACACCCAACATAAACAAGAAAAAAATGGGCCAAATCTTGATAAAAAGTGTCTATAATATTATAAGAAGTCAATAAAAGCTAATCCGGCAGTTAGAAATCTATGTTGTCAGATACTGTATTAAAAGGAAACACTCTAAAAGTAGCATAGAGTCCAGGAGTAAATGAGTAAGAAAACTTGGTGGTAAATCCTTAACTTTCATAAACTGACGTCTTTTCTATCCGATACCTAAAGCCTCCTGAATAATGAAACAATAGCAACGATGAAGAGTATTATAGTCATAGCGAACCTTGATTACGAGTATTATACGATTCCTTTTTTTAATCGAACCTCACTTACATGTGCTAAAAATATGACAAAAAACGGATCAGACCAGAAGGCGATATATTTCAGTGATATTAAGTTATTGCGCTGAGGAATATACTTGTATATGCACTACCCAGTATTAACCACTGCTCTTCCACCATACGCGTTCAGGCGGTATATTTCACGCATGTAAATCTATTTGCCTCTAGGCTTGCCCATATTTTTACACGCCTCAAACTTTACCACAGTGTAGCGAGACTCAGTACAATCGGAAATTTACCAAAATAAATAAACGATGCGATAACTTTGGTCCTGTTTCGAAAAAAATACTGAAGGCAGTTACTTATGTATTTATCTTTTTTTTTTCGAAAAACATTCAAAGTTATCGCTAAACATATTGTATCAAAAATGTCATAATAATATTGCTATAATATTTGAGGACTTAACTATATTCCTTATAAATAGATTCGATCATCAGAACTGAACTTTGAGAAATATGGGACTAATCTGAGAGTATATTTGATGTTAAAATAAAAAAAAAATCAAATCGTTTGCTAAATATCGGAGTTCTGAGGTCACAAACATTTGGAAAAAACATTATTAATAATAACATTCTTTACGCGAAAATTAAGAACAAAATTAAATTCGTAGTTTATGTTTTGCCTCGATCTTGAACTTAGAAATTTGTGGTTGTGGGTTATAAACTTAGCTGTTAGATATCGTTAGAAAGTACTAGACTTGTCCTATAGATTCTCAAAAACTTTGTCATCATAATAGTAATAACTACGTATAGTATTATCATGGTCTACTCAGATTGTTTTATTTTAAAATCTTAATTTATTTCGACTGTTCACACCCGGAGAACTTTCACGCCTGGTGCGTAAAAATAGTAGAAAAGCTTTAGAACTGTATAAAAAGTATTTCAAAACTGTTTCACCGCGCGACCGCGCGACCGCAAGCCAGAGAGCTGGAAGTTAGCGAACTGTTCTCCCCGGGCTGTGGTCACGCTAAAAGATTTATCGTTCTTAGCGTTTATTAGCGCAGATATTTATCAGAGATACTTAAACTTATTGCTAAGATAACCCCGCCCATGGAAATAACGCTGTTAGAACGTAAATCATAACACTGGTATTTATTTATTATTTGTGGACTCCGTTATATATGTTATTAAATCGGATGTTGTATCTGAGGGCTAATAAATTAGTCTAGGGAAATATTTTCTCATTTTACATAAAACGTTTATTCCAACATAAAACTTGTGCATTGTTCCCATAACAAAATAATATATTTCAAATTGTAAATACTTTTTGTTAAATCATAGAAATCAATTTTACATAACAAGGAATGAAACGTTATTAATTCATTCAATATTATGTATTTTAATCCACATATTTGTTACTAATTATAATTCAGAATAAACTTTACATTTAAAAAATGCAAAGCAAACAACACTGGGTATTCCTTGTCCGAAATAATGATGTTTCAGAAATATTAAGAGCATAGATCATTATGACTAAACTATGAAACGAACTCAATTTTATGTTATTTTTGGTTTTTACTGAAGATTAACAACATATTTGATACGAATAGGACAAACACACAGATAAAATAGTCAGTAGGTGTGATGTTCATCCGTCGTCTTAGTTTTACGAGCAGTTTCACGTGACGTCTTTATTAAAGCAAGGTGTTCGCAGATTAGGGCCCGTCGTAAACCGAACTCCCGCTGCCCGCCCGCCATCACCGACGTCTTCAAACTATCTCTATTTCCTATACAAGGCATATATTATGTAGGTACGTTTAATCATCAAACCTCTAGCTATAAATACTGGCTGTAAATATCTGTTACCCGCAAAGAAGTTTTACAGATGCCTTATAAAGCGTTGTAAGCTGTTTTTTACTCAATCAACGTTCTTTGTGCGTTACGTATGTATGTACTAAATGATTTGTTACTCCTGCTTCGCGTTTTCACTAACAGCAATTTTTCATCACTAAACTTCTTGTATCCCCTTATGTTTACAAACAATGACATTAAAAATAATTTACGTCAATTACCGATGATGTAGTGGAGGCTATAAGCGTTAGTAGCAGTATGGTGGCAGTTGATGATATAAGTAGAAAATGACAGTGGTTCACCACAGAACCTGTGATAACGGATAGGTGCTATTTGAGTTTAGCACGAAATTCTGAGATACGGTCTTCCTTGCGAAGCCCAAATATGAACCTAATGCAAACGCTTTGGAATAGCGCAAGCTTGTTAAGTTGCTTCTCTGTAATATTAAAGTAACATATGTATATCAGCATAGTCAATAATCGGGCAAAGTAGAGATGTAGCGAGGTTAATTTTAGAGGATGTCGGGAGGAAGTTAAGTAATCTAAGTAGACTACCTAGTGCGGCAAATAATTTCCGGCTGACGTCGTTGATTTGAGGGCCCCACGAAAGATTCGAGTCCCCAAGTTCTTAACGACATTGAAAAATGAAATATGGAATCCATCAAAAAGTACATTGGGTAGTTGTGCCCAAACTATTCTAGCTGTTAACCGAGACCCGCTAGTAATAATGAGTTGGGTTTTGGTTCGGTTAACTCTAAGTCCGTAAGGTTGCCTCCATTCAGCATTCGAATATATTAGATTGTATGCGATTTATATGAGAGAAAACTACATGTTTTAAAATATTGTGGCATACTTCGGTATGCAAGTAATCATAAAGGCACGTACTAACAAGGTTTTCATCATACCGTAATTTATATTTTGCCGTTTGCGACCTCCTCACTTTTTATATGACGTCCAAGTGCTTTATTTTTAAAGTATCCAGGGCCGCACTCGGGACAAGTTGGAATAATAAATGCGGGTAGAGCCGGCGGTCGCGGTGTGCCGAAACATATAAAATATATAAAGTTTGACCGCTGGCGGACGCTCACGCGACCACCTACTATGCACTGGGTTTACATGTGCGATATTCAAAATTTGCATTTTAAAGGTAATTTAATATTAGGTATTACTAGTTTGTAATCAATATCGTATAGTATTAAATACAAGAATATTAAACATTTTCAATAATTAAAATGCATATTTTATCTTTGGAGAAAAAATAAGGCATGGATAGGGGAATATGTTATTATTATGAATGAATAATGTAATAATATATTTTGAACTAATTTGCGAATCATCTTATATGTAGTTGTAAAAGTATTAAATATGTACCTACTGTATAGCGCGGAAGACGTAATGTATGATAAAAAATAGCGATCAAAACGTAAGTATTATAATTGTGGACGGAACTAAAAATGTTACTTTTTTTTTAGGTTTTTAAGGGCAAGGTTAAGAATGTTTACCTACTCAATAAAATAAACATATTTTACAATCGGCATGTGAACTAACTGCGCCCGTAGCAATATTGTATCGGGTATGAGTGTCCACGTACCGACGTGTTTGTATGAAAAATATTCCAATATCGCCCCCCCAGGGTGGCGAATAAGGTGATCTCGGCGAGATGGCTTCGAGGGCACGGGCGGTCACTCCAAGAATTATTATGCTCGTCTTGCTAGATACGTGTGTAGATAATGTTCAAGGGAATAACATTTTACAGTTTATCTTGAAGCAGATATACCTACCTACCATACCTCAAAGTCAAAGTCAAAGATGCTTTATTGTGGACAATAGGTACATAATGGTTGGTACAAATACAATTTTATTCAGGTCTCTATGTCCTACCTGAGACAGGTATACAATATAAAATATTAATATCTTAACATTATTTTTCTTAATTAAATATAACTCGTCATTTTAATTAATAGTCCTAATAAATTTGAAATAATACCTATCTTCTTATTATTTTTTTAAAGAAAGAGAGAGTGTTACTTGTTTTATATCTATTAGGCACTGGGAATTTATACGCAAAGACGTCGTGTTTATACCCCAATTTGTTTGGACAGACGCTTGGCTGATCTTAAGATTTAAGGTAAAATATCTCTCAAGACAACAAAGCTACATTCTTCCAACAGATACAGTATTACTGTATTACAGTATGTATCGCAAGTCGTGAGTTGCTGTTGTAAACACCAAGTTGTGGGGACATGAAGTATAAAATATATGTGACAGTCAGTATTATAATTGTAAAAACCGTAACGTTTCCACGTTGAACATATTGCATGTTGGTTTGATTATTTTGGCTAGCATTCAAAACTTCCGACATCAGAATTGATCACTATTTCCTTCAGCAATTACTACTGGATGAGCTTGGTTCATGAGCTGACCTAAACTTTAGGGAAGACCCTTGTTTTTAATGAATCGCCAACAAATAAAAATAAAAATAAGCCTAATGAAAGTCCCGCAGTATCAAACGTTACGAATCAATAGTTGTCCATTTAGCTGTTTACCCTTATCCTCTGAACTGACCTAAACATTTACAAACAAACAGATAGAATCTGAAATATGATAATGTTCATCTGCCGCCCACGGCGCAAGGTGACGTCCAGCGGAAGCAGGGTGCTGTAGGGTGCCAGGGGGTCGCAGGGGGTCGCAGGGGGTCGAGGGAACTAGGGGAGCTCGTGTCTTAATTTCCGGTCACATCGCTTCGCAGATCTTGTGATATGCCCACTTTTATTTCAGGCGTTAATTCGAGGAAAGACATTTACATGCACCGCTGCCTCGCAAGATTTAGTAAGTACATGATTTACCTTACTTTACCTCATCGTGGACATTGCCACCGCAGTTTAGCCGTGACATAGAACGGAATGGAACTGGGTCGAAATATCGGCGTATAGAATATATATCGTGAGTACTCGTATGATATAAAAAAGATAGTACGATAGACTCGTTGTGTTCCGGCTGGGGGCTTGAGAGCCAATTCTTTCTTCCTTTCTCTTCTCTCTCTTTTGACCGGCAACGCGTAATACCTTTGGTTTTGCTGATGTCCATGGGCGACGATAGCCACTTACCATCAGGTGGATCGTCAGCTCGTTTGAGCGCCTCCACATTGACATAGTGCCAAAACACTGCACGAGCATCTATTTTCCAATTATGACATGAAAAGACAAAAATTAAAATCACTACATTTTCTGATTCCCACAAAACTTCAAAGAATTAAAAAATTGTGCAGGATATGAATCCCGAGTAGGTACCTAATATCTGAATTTCAAATTAAATATATGAAAAGCAAAAATGTGAATAATTACCGCTGTGAGTTCAAAAGACGTGTTTCAGATTAAGTATATAATTTTTTTTGAAATATAAAATGATACCATGTTCGATGGAAGCTCTTTAAAAGTCACAGCATACAAAAGTGTATCGACCTGTTTAGTTTGTAAAAAGCACTGTAAAGCAATGTAAGGTAACGAAGCTTACTTTACACTTATATCACGTTTAAGTTACAAAAAATGGGCTTAATTTATGATTAACTTTTAGAAAACTTCTATTAGAGCTAAACTGTAGCAATTCACTTATAAATTAAAAAAAATAATAATCTTCGGATGCGTAGGTACCACTACTAATTTTTATAACTCCTACAGTCTTTTGACCATTTCATTACGAGTTCTTGGCGTCCTGATTTGGTTAAAAATTATAATAATTGATTTTTTTTTGAACCCAAAACAGTTTTAAGCGGTTAACTACGAGTTATTTTCAAATACATGTCAAAGCACTCAAAAACCGCGGGTAAAAATTTACTTGTCGTATAAAAACAATTCTGTACAAACTATACTCAGCACTTACAGCGCAGGGTGCTCAAACAAAAATCGCATAAATCTAGCTAACTCAGTAATGTGGTCATTCTGGTCGTACATCAAACACGCGGCCATTACACTGCGCTATGAAAAACTAACTAAAAACCAACTTCGACTATTACCGGACCATTGCTGTTTTACCCCACCTTCCCTAACACAGTCAACAAAAAACTTTACTGTATATCGCTGTACGTATACCACTATCTACAAATAAGTCTTATGAAAAACAGTCGATGAATAACGTGCACGCGATATACCCACATGATGAACAGTGAATAGAAAAAGTTTTTCGGCGATATTGGTCAAATATTGGGAGCTGTTTTCGTCGGCTTTGAAATTAGCTAGCTTTGTGGCTTTCGCATTTTTACGTGAAGTACAGTTCGCTTTTGAACATAGTTTTATTAAAAACAATCTTTACATCAGTGAAATACCAAAAATGATTAATGTATCATTATAATACATATTTAAATTATGACAGAAATAAAGCATAAATTGACTTGGCTTTGATTTAATGTCAAAATTATTAATATATTATTATGTATTTGGTGAAAAGTATTAGACAACTCCAATTTACTGAATTAACACAGAAGTTACGGGTGAAAAATGTTAATTAAGAATTGGTTAGCTTGAAGGCAAATTTATTTATTTATCGTGATAAACTTTATAGTTTATCACGATAAATAAGTTTATCGTGATATCGTCATATAATTATTTATATGACGATATCACGATAAACTTAATCGTGAAAAAATTCAAATGCCTTTAAGTTTGGTAAGATGGAGACAAACTAAGACAAAGTAAGATGGAGAATAAAAGAAATAAACATTTCACTGCCTTTAGCAATAAAATATGTACTCTAAAAAGAGAAATTAATTCAGGACTTAAAGTGACACTGCACTGGTCTTAATTGACCAATCCGTGAACGTGCCCGTACCATCATGAGTGCGTTTTAACGTTCCCATAAAGAATACCTTATCTAAATTGATTCCGTAATTGCTGGACATTACTAATATAAGATATTTACCATTTAATCTACACCTTAATGTAGGCAACTTAATGTTGCGTTTCCAGTGATAGTTTCCAGCTTATCAGTTTTTTAGTACCACCGGTAAGGTGTAGAGCAAAAAGGACTTTGTGTTAATGTGAAAGGGTACAATGTTTGAATGGCCTAGATTGTACTTAGGCTGTTTAGGATATAAAAGGCAATTGCGTCGCGGATAGCAACCGGACACCGGGATGAAAGCGACAATAAAAGGTGGTAGACCTGCCTTGACTGCCTTGTTGATCGGTACTGACGAGCTCATAACTGTTTATCAGAACTGTATAACTTTATCCACTTTAGGCTAAGCAAGCTGCATGGCATTTGATGAGCTCACTCTCTATATAAATGATAATTAACGTAACAAAAGTTCGGTAAGTGGAAAATACCGATTAAAATAATTTGTTTACCAAAATTAATACCTACAAATTAAAAAAAAAAATAAGCCAAGGAATTTATTTTTTCGCATAAGTGTCAGGTGTTTTACCTATTATCTTAGGTTTTATATTTTAAAGTAGGTAAAAATAACCTTTATTTATTTATTTATAGGATCATCCACAAAATTAAAAAAAAAAACCAGCAATGATTACAGATCTGTCTTAAAATTAACCTTATTACCGGCGTTGGCTTGAGTTGGCGGAGGTTGCGCTTTTAGGCTTAATAGGTACCTACTTACTGCGTTTTCTTTAGCACTGTTTTCAGCCAGTCGTAAAATCATTTCTGATAAACCACCTCAAAGCAATCCATTCTACATTAAATATCTATCATTACTCTTTTCGGCCATTTGCGATTGCCAGAAGCCAAAATCCATCAGCACTTTATATTAGGAGCGCTGCAAAGAAACCCCCATGATTTCAACATCGAGTAAACACCAATAACAACTCGTTTATTTAACTAGTAATAAACCCCAATCACCTGTCTCGCCCATCAATTAATCCGCCCGTTCAATAAGGGTCATAATCCTGTGCTTGGAGACGCAGATCAGCAAGTCATCGCCCTTGCAAGTTCAAGGCGGGTCGCGAGTTAAACGCACCTTTATTGCACTGTCAATTGGACGCATCCGTCGACAGGTCTATGAACTCTCGTGTGGACGTGTGGGTGATAAAGGTGTATGTGGGTTATCGAGGAATATTACTTTATTTATATTTACTCGGCCATTCATTTATGTACAACAAGGAGTGGATTATGCAACTTTTTCATCACATTCACAAATTTTTCGGCATGTAAAGTTCGTAACAGGTAAATATCGGGTTTAGATTTTGATTGGTGCTTGCTGCTTTCTGTAGCTCCGAGGTAATGCCTGACTATAAACGAGTATGTATAGTGGTAAGGTGGTAACAGCTGCCTACCTTGCTGCTTTGAGTAATTTTCACGAAACGTCGTTCGAAAATTAAGTTTTCAACACTACCTTACCTACCTATTTGCAGGTCGAAAATGCGTGAGGAAGAAATCTTCTCTTTTGCACCCTGAATGGCTGCACCTGGTGTATCTGTAGCGATTGACGACTGTATATCATTGTGACAATCAACCGTCAGGTACAGGTAGCTTTTAGTGTGTTTACTGCCAAGATCAGATTAACAGTTGTTCTATTAGAATCAACTCTACATTTTATTTATGGAAATAGCCGGCAAACGAATTGACGATCCACCTGATGGTATGTGGCTATCGTCGCCCATGGAGATCAGCAACACCTAAGGCATCAAAGATGCGTTGCCGGCCAAGAAAAAAAGAAGAAAAAGAAAGAAAGAAAGACATACATGACACACATTATGTACTACATTATGAAACATAGAAAAACATTCAGATAGGCACTGCATTGATTTTATTCAGTGCTTTACTTGTGATTTATAAGATACCAATTATTTATTAACTAAGATTTTTCTTCCCATACTATTAAAGAAAAACCAAATGTCCAGTTTGCATGCATCTTACGTGTGTAAGATGTAAATCGTCATTTTTTTAGTCGCAATAAACCATTAGCGGTGAACGGGTGTCTCTTTATTATTTCAAACGATCCTCGAACGATAATCAAAATCTACAGTCCATTACAACCCTTATTGCAAGCACACCAAAAGGCAGGCTTTACGGCAAAAAATCCTTGCTAGACAATATTGCCTTGACAAAATTGTCTACAAGAAGTCGCGGTCATTGTATAGGCAGTTAAACTATAAAGAGATATGATACATGATGATGCACCTTATATGGTTCAATGTATCATGACGTGCAATAGTGTTATTTTGTTGTATTGTGTGCAACACTTGCAACGCTATCACGTCGGGCAGCCTGGTTGCCGCACCTCACTGCGCGCGCGCTCTATTGCGCCAATTGGCAGCAATCAACAGCAATTTATGCGCCTGCCCCCGCCCCCCGCCCGCACTTTCTCTTCACACCGGTACAGGCGGGACGAAAAGTGTTGTTTATGAATGTTCGGCTTTATATTCATCATATACCTACAATTTTCTTTGCGTATCATTAAATCTAGAAATTTAATCAAAACCCCTCTAAGGGACCCTATTCATCTCAGAAACAGCCTCTCTTCCAAAATCTGTTTGCGAATTTTTGGAGCTTAACACCTGCTCTATCTTCTATTTCATATTTAAGCCCGTGCTATTAGATTTTATGGAGAGTAAAATCATTGCGTTACGTTATGTTAACTGCATTATAATATATTTGTAATTCGTAACACATAATCTAGTTGGCGTTGGATGGTTGATCAGTAACAACGCCATGTAATGATAATTATAATCTTGGTACATCCTATAGATAATCCTTGGTACATACTATTCTGATGATGTAAATCATGTAAAACATCATCATCATCAATTTTGTATGTCAATTTTTTGTGTAAATTGTTTGTCAATTTTTGTATGTCAATTTTTGTATGTCAATTTTTTATCACCATCGTCATCGGCGTTAAACTCTAGTCATGCGTCGGAGCTGACACACCTTTTTGTTTTCTTTTGTTTGTTTTGGTCGCAGTATCGTAAATAACGCTGGTTCCTCGGTTATTCCACAGGCAACCCATCAGGCATCAATGATGCCGTTGGTGTTATTGATATGACAGTTTTTACCATCAGAAGTACCATCTAGTCTCAAGGATGTAGACTTCGATAACCACTTCGAAAAACCAATTTATAAGGAGCCAAAAAGATATTATGATCAATTAAAATATATGAAGGTTGCTGTTTCCACGTAAACTAAACACATTCATACGTTTATCGCGCGTCGAATAAAAATATATTATACTAATAAATAGAGCGCGAACCCGCACGTCTGTTTATTGTGAGAATGTCGAATTATGCCCGTAATATAAAATTGTAGGTGCGTCTGGTTAAATCAAGTGGAAATTGTACGTATGGGTTCCGTAAATATTTACTTATAAGGAACTAAAGTCAAGTGGCTCATTTGCTCGCTTGTTGGCATTTTACATAAAAACACATATTTGAGGAGAAATAATAAAACACCCACGTTGTGAGAGGAAACCCAAACCCAGCAGTGGGACAATAATTATGAGTCCTGACTTGAATAAAACACCATATCTCTCAAGGAAAGTTCCGCATGATATGATAAGGTATTTTTAATCAATTCGACACGTCCTTCTATTCGATCGTCAAATGTGGAACTCAATAATTGATAGCTACAAGTGAATTGAGGGATAATTGCAGATCTTTTAAAATTACTACAAAAGAAATATTTTATTTCTTCTATACGACATTCCACAACCACATCGTACGGATCTCTAAAAATCATAAACCTACCTTGTCAATAAATCAAGAGATTTCTGCGTAACTAAAACTAATGTTTTAGTTACGGTAATCCGTTTTAACACAAACATTTTCCATCGGTATTATTTTGCGATTTTACGTTAAGCTTAATATGCCTCACAAATCACAATAATAATATATTATGCCTCACAGTAGGACCCTGAAGCCTTGTACTAAGATGACCATGGCTGGTGGTGATCTTTACCATCACGTGACCCACTGTTCATTCTTCTGTACTTAACATACGGAGAAACCGCTGGATTCAAGAGAGCCCAGGACCGCTTAGAGTGGCACCTAGGTAGGACATGTCCAGCCCAGGTTTTAAAAGGCTGTTAGATAGTTAGAAACAGAAGAACATACGGTGCGGGCGGCAGATATTAGTGCATCCTGGGATAGGTTTCTCAAGCACCCCAATCATCTACGTCCATCAGTGATAAAATTTAAATAAGGTTCATTTAATTTCGTCGGCTGATTCCTAGATCGGCCACTGATGACTGATGACGTGGCGAGGATTATTGAAATAAATAATACTTATTAAGCTACGCCCCTTCCTATTATCGATATATTTTGTCATATATAAAATACATAATAGAAAGAAATAAAAATAAAAAAACTTGAGAGGTGTCAAGGGACACCCGGATGGAACGAAGTTCCTTGCAGTCAGTACTAGGATAGCAAAAACATGCAGCAATCTAAATTAGATTTGTTTTGGCACATTCGCTTGCATGTTTTTGCTATCCTAGTACTCTGGCCTGCTTTCTATGTAAAAAAATACAAAGAAAGCACCTGACACTTGACACCTCTCAAGATTCAACTACGACGGCAAAAAGTGTCGTTACCGGCAAAAAGTGTCGTTACCAAATTTTCCGCCTAGCCCCCTTTCGCAACGCGCGATAAGGAACTTCGTTCCAAAAGCAAAGAAATACGAGTATAAGCACCTATAATAATCCTAGAATACATAGATTTACACAACTGCGAAGGGTCTATCACCTTTCTATTGTTTATGTGATTCAAGAAACACAAACTCATTACAGCCATCATGTCACAATTAATCAGAAATAATTAATTATTTAATCTAATCGCACGAATGATACTCTATTCAGTTGTGTTAGCGGCGATTTTGCATTAAAATAACAAAGGTATGCACAGTGATGTTTAGGGTAAATCGCCATATTAAACCGCCATTGTCCGGGGAAGGTATGTTTCATTCGCGCCGAGGCACCTTTCATTCTGACCGAACGGGTCAAAGAATATACAACTGGAAGACGTTGAATTTTATTTGCTTATTTTATATTTGATTGTATTATCTCGACCAATTAACGTCTTTGACGCGGTAATGTAAGTTATTTAGACTCGGAAAACGTCGTAGGGATAGGTATTCTTGCGTGGGTGAAATACCGATATTTCTTTGGTTGTGAATCGTGTGTGTTTACTAAATATTTATCGTCATAAAAACACAATTTTAATTATTATAAAATACAGATGTTTATTTATTTTTATTCTTGTTAGTGCTTGACTAAAATCACAGAAGAAATAATAGTACTTATTTGCTAAAATCTCAGAAGTACCTACCTGATACAATGTAGTATCGGAGGGTAGAGCGCACTGAGTAACTTAGTAAAAATCTGCTTACTATTGACTTTTTGTCTTCTTTGACTAATCAATTTTATCTATATAATTGATAATCAGAAAAAGTGATTTAAATGAGTTACTGATAAAAAATACAAAATATCAATCGTTCAGAGTACCTGGTAGAGTATAATATCTGTGTTGTTTAAAATGAAAACGCGACACCTTACATACCTCCTGATAAATTACATTGTTGTTTATATTTGTCTCGTCTGCGCTAATAATATAATCTGTGCGATGTTGATATTCCCCAACAAAGAGTCCGCTTGTTTCGACCACCGCGCATTGTTCGCTCCCGCCATCGCCATTGTTGTTCTGACAATCTCCGTCACACCTACACAAAGCTGGGTGCAAGTCCGGCTTTCCAGATTTCATTTCGGATCACTTGATAGATCTGTGGCATTCCGGCTCATTGTGTGAAACGTCATAATAATAAGGGGGAATAGAAAAACACTATTTTATTATATTACCTACATTTGAAAGGTGTATAAAGTAATCGAGGTGTCGTTGGTAAATGTTATGTATGTATGTATTATTGTTAGTATGTTTAGTAATTAAATGTTTTCCTTAGGCACTAGAAAACAAGTTGATCAGTAGGAACCTTCCACTACACTACATAGGAAAAGCGTGATAGAACTGTCCTTGAAGTGAATGAATTAATATTGCATATTGAATTCATATAATACTTAACGAAAATCTTGAATTCAAATTGAAAAATTCATTGCTCGTGATGATCGACTCCACAGAAAATTCAAAAACAAATACGCAATAAATATTTACGAATGAAATAGTATAACATACATTTGCATTTTGTATTAGCCATTAAATATCCGACACGTTCACGTCGTAAACCTATTTCTCTCAAACATTGATGTCACAACTATGTATTTGACTGCGCATTTCTCGTTTATAAATCCGGTGATATCGGACTGCGACTACTGCGAGCCATTCTTCCGCTGCAGGTCACATGACTCACATGTCTCTTACCAAAGATGCGTGGTGCATCAGTGTACATTGAAGGGTTCCGGTGTAGAAAGTACTCACACCGAGACCTGTAAAAACGAGGTGGTAGATTGATGTAATTCAGCTTTATGTTGGCTAGCAAACGAGGAGAAGAGTTGTCTAGTGGTCTATGCCTCTATGGCTACCGTTACTCTCGGGCCGTTTACTGTTGCTGGCCAAGAAGAGTGTCCCATAATTAGGTTTATTACTGGCTCTCCGATCCTGCAAACATGAAACGGGGCAAGTAACGAGATCTGGCTCCATGAACAGCAAGTACCATCGGGATTAACTGAGGTGTAATAAGCCCAGATTATCCAATAGGAGGCACTAATTGAAGCCTTATCCTTGTCCGTCAGTCACAAGCAAAGACATTGACTTGGGCTAAAGAATGGACCCCAACACCATTACTCGTATGTACTCGGATGTTCAGTAGTACATAGAATTAATATTAGAAGGGTTACTTTACTTACTGACTTACTGACAATCGTGATAAAAATTTAATCTACTTGTAGATTTATATGCGGCATTAAGATACCGTCGCATACGCGATGAATAAGCGACAGGCGAGAAAATGCGTTAACTTAATAACATAATTTGTCCACGAAAATAGCACTAATAGAGTTTGTCATATCAAAATAGAAACTAGAAAAGATCAGAAATCATTATTATTATTTTATTGTCTTATACAAAATGTTATAGTTATTGAAAGTTACCCCACAGAGTGTAAAATTTTAATCGTAGATACAATTTTATATGCTAGTATCTACAACTGTTTTACTTACCGTCTTTGATACTTTGATAATCTTGAGATTGCGCCACTGCTCGGTACGCCGCGCTGCTGCCTGCAATATAACGATTTCACGTCTACAAACTTCCATATACCAAAAATAAAGTTATCGGTTTTCTTGTTGTTTGCTCTTCGGACATGGTCAGACAAACTGCATAGCATTGACAGGATAAATCCCGAAAGTTTGAAGCCCTTGTCACCAGGTGGAGACTTCCAAGAAGCGACTAAGGCGAACTCGGTCCAAACCTCATCTGTCAAACCATTAAACCTTGTTTAGAGCGACAGGTGACTGTTTTAACATTCACGTGGAGGTGAATGTATATTCTACGGAGCGTGTATGAGCTTAGTGAGATTATTCGGAGACGTAATAAGTTTTGATCTGGATGAGTCAGTTCCAGGGCTTTGCTTTGATGCGCCCGATGACGATCAAAGGCGACACACGGTGCATTAATTGACGTTTAGCACCTTGGAGGCAATGAAATTCAAAATATATATCTGCTTGCTGTATTACTGTGACTACATGATAATATTATCAAAGAAGATTTAGAATCTACAGTTGCAGGTCTTGGTGTTCTCTTTTGGAAAGGACAGTTTTAACTTTAAGGGATATTGTTGTAGGCACGTACAAATAATTAGGTAGCAAGTGAGAACCTTAGAGTGAATGTTTAAAAACAGTTCAATGATTATATCCAAGAGGAAAACGCAGGAAACAGGCACGCACGAGTTAATAACTATGTTTGTGGTTAAATTCTATATCTACAAGTACAGGTACCTAACTACCTACCTACCGCAATTGCTGTTATAGTTGAATTTTATTATTATGATTGTTTATTGCTTAAGCAGAGTCATTTTCGTGGTAGCTTAGCATCCACTGTATCTTTGTCAGTAACTACTCACATTTTGATAGAATATCTTAAATTTATTCAGAATCTACCTTTTAGAATTGACCTTAAGTATACTTTACGTTTACCGGCTGCAGACGTTGCAATTACTTTTTGAAGAGTCTGATAAGCGAATCACCTGCTTCCATCGAGGCCCGTATCAAGCATCAGTGTAGCTTGTAATGTCCATGATGGCACTGATTCCTTCAGATGTCTTTCATTTGTCGGTTATACAAAAACTTGAGCACTCCTTACTCATCGTTATAATCTATCTTTACTACAATAAGTCGACCAGTCCAATAGTTGCTAGTTTTTCATCCATCATTTGAACATTAAAACAATAATCGTTGACGCCACTCGGTACTCCATTACCCATCCGTCATTCATCGTCATCGCTCGTCATTAGCTGCGTCTCCAACTCCATTAGAATCTACCTCGTTCATCGCTACAAAGTCATCAAAATAAACAATTGAGCGAGAGTGGAGAGACGGCCCTTTGATCTCAGACCACTGAGTGATGAGCCCGTACTATCCCGCGTACGTCAGAACCGTATTATTTCATACAGACTTAAAAGCGGACATAGGTTTACGACCACTATAAATTATCCAGACGCTTAAAATGAACTCGTGTACAGAAGAAAAAGCACTAGAGTGCTCGCTATTTTCATTGGCCAGGTAATACCGCTGGAGTACGATATTAAATATTAGTATTTGTGGTTTATTTGTATGTCCGCGATTCATAAACAATCGTATTTTATTATAAAATGACTAGTGTAATAAAACAAGTGTAATAAAACGCTTGATTAGACAATAGCGGGTTAGTACTTAGTTTACAGGAAGGAACCAACTTTCTGAGAATACTTTCTTAATAAGTCTGGGTAGAGGGATTTTATTTTCATCAACAAAATGATCTCCGTAGGTGTGTATCTTTATAAAAGAATAACATTAATTCTTTAAATCCTGGTACGATTTCGCTTGCCTAAGCCCAGTTAATGCAGAGTAGAACTTCACTTTTTCTGCTATTTTGGAGTAGATTTTACTGTGTCAGATTAACTTGTTTATTTTGTTTTCATTTTGAATATTTCCTGATGGTCTCTCATCTTCCAAAATTATGAGATGAATGGCTCCATTACAGTATTTCACTGAACTCATTTTGATTACATAAAGCAAGTTAATCAAAATAATTTAGCTGTCAAGAAGAGATACGAGGTGGTCGTCCCATATTTCGCCATGAGCGACTGTTACCGCTAATTTACCTCATCACGACCAATCGTCGCCTACACCTCCATTAAACACATTACCTGGCCACTCGAAATGACGGGAATTAATCTTTCCAGTGCAAGCTATTTATACTTTATGCCATACATTACGCTCGGTACTTCGGTACACCCTCCGACCACGATGTCATGAGCGATAGGAGATAAAATACATAATGTTACAATTAAAATTTGTTATTAACGACCCAACTCAGATTCACTAACGGTTACTTCAATCGCTCCTTAGTAAAGAATCACCATACAAATTCTGTACTAAGGAGCGATTTAAGTTACTGACTCGGAGTTGGGGCGTAAGGGAGTTAATCCTTGTTATATTCAAACTAATTCAAAATAGGAATAGGGTCTAAATATCTTAATATAAATCCTTGTTTTTCAGATCAACATGAGTTCTGCTTAGAATATAATTGAAAATAATAAAAAGTTGATCATAGCTATCGTCCTCGTTAAATTATGTTTTACGTACAGAGGACAGGCACGATTGAAAATATATCTTTCGGCCAAGTGTCCTAATGTGCTAAGGACTGTGCTGCCGTCCTCAAACTAAAAGGCGGTTAAGTGACAAAAACAGGTTTTGAGGTAGAGCCAAAAAACGCAGGATTATTTTGAAATCGTGCTAGTGATTCTCTATAAAACAATTGTTAATGTTGACATACTATGTCAAACTCAAAAGATATATATATTTTTTTTAACTTAAATATTACTAAAGGTCAAAAAAATATCAAAACTGTTAATAAAGTAAAAATTTACCAGATGACATTTAGCCGCCTTGTAGCTTGAGGACGGCAGTGTGGCTAAGGAGGATAGCAATGCCAGATCAGAAACCTGCTAATTAGGAAGACTCCATTTCCATGTATATTATGCACCTCTAAAATCAATTAAAATTGAATGGAGGATTAATTATTAATTTCATAATTATTATTACTTGTAACAGAGTGAAGAATTTCATAACTTCACAACTAATTAATGCGCGAAATCTCATCTTATTCATCACGCGTGGTAAAGCGAGTGCTCGATAAATCAGACATTTTGTCAACTTTCCGTGCGACAGCCGTGCGACAAAGTTGCGACGCGAGAATAGACCACTGACTGATTTATCGAAGCACAGGTTAATTGACTATACTGTGAAATAAATCTAGTGTAGAACGCGCGATTGTTCCGGTTGTGGACCATTAATGCCCGCAGAACTGGGCACTCACCATTTGTAAGCGTCGGAACGTGCCGAGGTACAGGCTATAACAATATGTTATTCGTCTTCCAAAGGTGAGATTAATTATAGCACATTTGAGATACATTACAGATTCAGAAATCAGAAGTCGTCTGATAGATTCGGCGATAGTGAGTGATAGAGATAAGTAACAACGGGCGCGACTGATAGTGCTGACTTGGGTAATGGTTGTCAAAAAATATAGCATCATAGTATTCGTTAAACCTTGTCCAATGTACGCTTATTAAATCTTGTCCAGTTCTGGTATGTTTTTATATAATTTTACTTAACATCTGAAATTTTTTAGTAACCAAATACTAGTTAAACTCAAACCGTTCATAGAAAAATTACACCTTGGCATTTGATACACATTCAGTTTGTCACAGAATACAAACATCAACTACAAAGTGGTAACCTCGAAGTGACAGGCATGTCACAATGGTGGCCAGCGCCCCGGCGCCGGCCGCGGCGTGGTCGAAACAAAATATTTATTTTCCCTACACACTAGCCATGGCTAACAAATGACCACATTTATCACGTCAACAAGCGAATAGTTTCAGTGGCCACCGTGGAAGTGAGTGGAGGTATGTGGGACGATGTGGAGGGTATAGACTTGGCTAATCTGAAATACTGATAAAATATATTTTTATTTTAATATAGGCTATTCTAATATATTTGGCCTAAACTAGCCTTGACTAGGCAAAACTAGGAGCGCCGGAAATTCAATTTTTGTCTATCACAGATACGTTGTCATCAAAGTTACAATCGCTTCAAAGTTTAGCTGAAATTAAAGCAACTCTGTTTTTTTGCACAAATAAATATGAAACTTTACAACCCAATAAACAACAGATTGCTATTCTCCAAGCTCATAAAATTATATTTTACGAGTCGATAAATTATTGACAACAACAAACTTTACCGGCCGGTCACCTCGACATTCATTTCCGATACAAAGTGGCTGTTTGAGCTGTTTCTAGGAGTACGCTAATTAACATTGCGTCGCTAGATATTAATACGTGCGGTGAAATATTACCTGGTAATGCATCACGCGGTGCACGAATCGTTTCGCTAAATCTGAGACACGGATAAGGCAGGCTTCCACCGAGGATAACTAATGAGAGTTCAGGAGTTTAGGCTGCAATAAACTTGATAATTCAACTTGGGCTCGGCACTGAAATCAGAGTTAATATCCTTCACACGAAAAGTTTTAAAGTTTGGGCTAGCATAACATTAACAGGAAACATACACGCCTAGGAAATCATTTTGTGTATGTCAAGTCTTTCAACCTGCAATTGATCAACAGATAGACTACTGACTTTAACTTTATCACATCGCGGACGCTGAACATTTTAATTGCAACGGGTACTCACGATAATACCGTCATTTTGACCCAGTTACATGGATCGTGGTGAGACTGAAGAACACGTGTGTATTCGTTGCATTTTAAAAGGGATAGACCATGGTTATATGCCATTCACGTCCTGAAAGTTAAAAGCATTATCTATCAACCTTTGTTTCAAAGCTGGATGAACTTAACGCCAAATTTTCCGGTTAATTTGCAGACAATCCTGTCCAATTGAAGGTATGAACGACGAACCAATAAGTCTCATAGTTGAATGCGTCCCTTATGATTTGTACAACTCAATGTGCAAATTCGACAACTGTATCGAAATCACAACAAAGTACTTTTATTAAAAGCAATATCAGTCTGTTTCTCCGAAGACATGTTTAAATACACACTTAAATTGTTAGAATTTGAAGAAATATCAGAACTCGCTTTTAGAACTGCAAGTAACGTGTCAAGTGAATTTATATTTCTACTGAATTTACAGAAACGAGAAACCATCACGGGTACAATATGTACGTCAGACTGGACCATCGATTTGTCAGCTGTCAACCTGTACCTTAATTGCGTTTCCCCTCCCCTTGGCACCTTGATTAAACGTCCGGACTATTAATACCCTGACGAGTACCGGGAACTTGCTTCGACGCTCTTTATGCTTTCGCGTATGTCTTTTTGGTACAAGATATATTTGGTTTAGTTTCTTTTGGACTGCTCGTCGCTCGCAGGTGGTATTTAACATTTGAGTTGATGAATTTGCGAAATGTAATATTGTTGGGATTCAACTTTACAAAAGCGTTATAAAGAAAGAAGGTTATTATTTATGCATGTATCCTTATAAATAGATAAAGGATCAGACGAGCTACTTGAAGGTAAGTAATTTTGCTGCCTATCTGCCATAGACATTAAAAATACCAAAAGAGACACCACTTTTTAATTACGCCCCAGAACTCCGTCACTTGTAAACCGATTGGTTGGTTCCATTATATTTTTGATTTTAATTTATCAAAATGTTTCGACTATGGGATCCATAAGAAATTGCAGGAACTCTTCAAATATTACAAATATTCAGTCAGTGACGTATGATCAGAGCTGACTTTAGTGGGCATTTTTGGAAGACCATTTATCTACTTATAGATGATTATTTTTTTCGGTAAAATCAAGATTATTTTACTAACTCTGGATGTTAAAAATATAATCAAATTTAATGTAATAAACACTCACCCGCACGCAATAAGAACTACTCTGAAAATAGCAATAATAGCTTCCTAGGACCTCATAACTTATGATGATGATGAGAGACAGATAGCAGTTAGCGGATAATGTTCACCAAACCTCCAAGTAGCAACAGGTATATTTTAGACTACCGCTGATTGCAGAGTACATTCTGTGTAATTAAAAAAAGTCCGTATCGAAATATATGGTAACAGGCGCGCGACTGTAAATCAGTTGGTGAACGGTCAGTATGTCATGCGCTGTGGGTACAGCGGGCGACTCAGAATCATGAGGACAGTTAGATAGGCTTAACAATTTAGCAGTAAGAAAATCGCTTGAAAATACAAGATGACTAGGTCAAGGGTGATATGGGAACCGTACGAATATAGAAATCAGCAATTCCAGAGAAATGACTGATTGTCAAGCTTGTACACCTTAGTTCTGACTTTGCCAAAACGTTAAAAAGATGAATGAAAGCATATGAATTGATTATAGTACGTGTAATATGGTCAAAGTAATACGAGTACATATATTATCTTGTAACTTATTTTGAGATATTTTTTTAGGTTTTTTGACACGACCGTATTTAGCATTAAGTACGTATAGTGTTAAGCATTAACTAGGTTGATTCAACTGTTGTTATCGACAGAAAAGTCTATAAACTAAGTCGAAGGCCTTTGGATCGCTGACAAAGTTCTACCCCGTTTCGTTGCCGGGGCTCATGAAGCTTACCATCATTCTATCGTTGTAGTTCGTCAATGAACCCATCAGACCCATCATGTAACGCACCAGACGTGTCGTGCGTCGTGTCGTGCCCAACCTGCGCCGCCGCCTGTCCGCTGACAACGGGGAAGTTGTTTGTCAATGTGACAAATTGGTTGGAACCATTCGACTCACGGCGCTTCATATTTTTACATTCGCTATTTTTGGTCACAATGTAACCAGTAGTGTGCTGCAGAAGCTGAAGTTCTCTTATAGTTTCTAATTATCCTGTGTATGTACCTACCAGTGAAGAGGGGGCACTACATTAATTTAGGAGTAACCGTCACGAATTACGTCCGATGTAAGCTTATTCCACGGGCTGATGAGTACCATAAATGACAAAGACGCATGGAAATGACCAGATCTGCAACCAGTTCCGTACAGGGTAGTGATACTTTTTTGTAAGAAATATACCAATGTATTTTATTTTTAAAAGATGTGCTGAGGAGTTTCTTTCGGCTTTTCTTCTCCTCCATGACAAAGCACCTTTGCGAAAAGCTGGTCCATTAAAAAAATGACGTGCATAAGTGTATCAATGATACCAACATGAATAAATTATTTTGAATTTGAATTTGATGCGCAGGTATATTTTTAATTGCAATCATCCAATGAGCATTGACTACATTTTCACATTCACATCAGATTATTTCCGAAACGGTGGTTAAAATATTAAAATATCGGAGGATTAAAATGTTTACACAGCGAACGTGTTAGATGGTCCAGGTTCATTTCCCGGATCATAACTTGCTAAAACAGTCGATGCGGATTTGTGACCCAGATTTTTGCTTTCAAAACGCCAGTTATCGTTTCACGTGGGATCAGTTGGTTATTTCGAGAGTGCTTGTAGCACGTAAGTACCAATTTAAAAAATCTCCCTGAGTATGGGATTACAGTAATGTGATTTATATGTATGTTGATTACTTCGCAACATATTTTTATGCTATAATATTTGGTAGTTTTTATAGTTTGTCTGAGCTCGTGAAGCGAGACGCTTGGAAAAGTATTAGTTAGGTATTTGGTTATTTTTGAAAATATTTGTTGGGCCTCTTTGACGGCTATTGGGCGCCATAATAACTCCTAACACTTAGCAAGCTTTGTATCAGTGTGTTACTGTGTTAAACTTTAGTGCCCAAGAAAACTAATAGGTGACCGACAGAGATGTGAATTATTTGAAATACATGTATTTTAAATACAGATACAAAATGCAAAATACCTATTTTTATTTTACATTTGAAATACTTTTTTCGAAATGTATTTAGTATTTTATTTGAAATACTTAATATATTTAGTATTTGTAAAATACAAAATATTTTTGTTACATTTTTAATTCATAAATAAAAAATACTTTATTTATGAAAATAGATTTCTAATGGGCGCCATTGACATGCGATCGATCGGTGCGATCGATCGCAACGATCGATCGGTTCAAAAGTGCCACTCATACACGAACGATCGGTCGCAACGATCGATCGCAACGATCGATCGCTATCAAACATTTACTTGTTTGACACGGAAGGATAAAGACGTGCTCAAATAATTCAATACGTGCCCTACAAAATGGAAAATGAACTTCTTTTCCTTAGCTATGTGGCAGTAACTTTGATTCGGCTACAAAAGAAAAAAATAAAACTCTACTTGATTACAAAACTACTAAATTATCCGTTTACACGTATTAATTTACTTAAAATTTAGTTAACTACTTAATACGTGTAAGCCGAACATAACCGAACATTTTTTTCTTTCTTTCTTTCTTTTTTCTTTAAATATTGAATTATCATCGGTCCTCGATAGGTCTACGAAGTTTGGTCTTCCAAACTTAGTCTTAGTCTAACTGTTTAAAGCTAATATAAAGCGTTTAACTAGGTTTTTCTTTCTTTCTTTCTTTTTTTTTAATATTGAATTGTCATCGCGGCATCGGTCCTCGATAAGTCCACGAAGTTTTTTTTATGGAATAGCCGACAATCGAGCTGACGATCTACCTGATGGTAAGTGGCTATCGTCGCCCATGAACATTAGCAACACCAGAGGTAAAAGCGAAAAGTAAAAGTAAAAGCGAACCCCATGAAGTAATAACAATAGTAATAATGGTATTAATTAACAATTAAAATCAATATTACCAATATAATCCCTCCGAGGGCCTACCACCAGCGGGCCGGATTTAGTCGCCTCTTACGACACCCATCCAGCGTGGGTTTGGGTTTAGTATTCTAAAGCCGCCCCAATACGGCAAAAAAATATTTGTTTCGTCCATCGAATGTTGATAGGTACGTAGTACCTACGTAACAAGTACGTAACGCACTAGCCAAGGCATTGAAGGCATGCGATGCGTGCGGTGTGGCGGCCGGCATCAGAATGAGACAAAAATCGCATCGGTGATCGCAAAGGTCCACACACTGTCGATTCATCGGTGCGATATTCAAGATTGCATAGATTTTTGTTGCGATCGCCGATATCGTCTGCGATCAAGCAAATCGTTCACGATCACAACATACACTACCGATCCGTCGTTGCGATCGGTCGGCAACGACGGATCGCACCGATCGATCGCATCGTCAATGGGGCCCATAAGCAGTTTGCAAATGGATAACCCTACATACCTACTGTGATGTATTGATAGAAGTTTATTGTTAAAGAAAGTCTTAATAGACGTTTTGAGAGGTTTTATAAATTAGAGGAGCCAAAAGCAAAAAATGGCATAATAGCATCTGTGTCTTATCCCTTTTTCAAAATGAAATGGGTGCCAAAAGCCAACAGAGAATACATTAAAGAAGTATTTGTTTCAGAAGTGAGAAAGATAAAACAAGAACGTGAAAAGAGTTCCCAAGTCCAACATACTGACTTTAATAAAAAGAAGGAGAGAGCAGAATCGTATTATATGTTTCATGCTTAGAATAATAATAAGTTTCATGGGCGTAGCCAGGGGGGGGGGTTTCGGGGGTTCAAACACCCCCCCCCCCCCCGAAAAGTTAAGGACTGACATTTTTATGTGCTAATAAACCCTTAAAAAACATTTTTCTAGACGTCATTCCGAATCGAATGAGCTATCGTACATATTTTTAGGAGCTTTATTTCGATTAAACACGTTTTTGAACTTTTTGACTAAAGTCTAAACTAATGGCACTACACACGTCGCGGCGTCGTGAGAAAAAATAAAGTCTCAATTTTCTTTAGGGTTATTTTATGTACTTTTAGTCGTTGTATCTTCTTGAACCCCCCCCCCCCCCTGAAACTTGAAACCCCCCCCCCCCCCCCCCGAAATTAAAAAACCTGGCTACGCCCATGATATGTTTGTTGAGGACTCTGATTCTTCAGCAGCCAGTGATAATGCCAATACTACAATAGATTTGGAAGCACTACAATATTTAAAAGATGAAGACAATACTTTAGAATCCTTGAACAAATTTCCAAATGTAAAAAAACTCTTCCTCAAATATAATACCTGCTTACCAAGTTCTGCACCTGTTGAACGACTATTTTCATTCTGTGGAATGATTATGAGGCCCCATAGACGTAACATGAAAGATGAACTCTTTGAACAAATACTAATATTAAAATCAGTTAAATAATTAATAAGGTATTTTATTTGGAAAACCTATTTTGAAATACGTATTTTGCATTTTGTATTTAAATACTTTTATTTAAAACTATTTTGTATTTTTATTTTAAATACTAATGTACCAATGCATTTGCATTTTGTATTTAAATACTTTTAATAAACCATTTTTAACATCTCTGGTGACCGATCCCACTACAGACTGCTCTAAGATGCTTTTTAACTCGATCAATCAGTAACTATTAAGTCTGGCTAAAAGCGTTGCAGCACAAATATAATAAAGCACTCAGATCACCTATTACTGTCAACATTCAGTGTCGAATGGTCATTCGGAGCCAATCCACGATAAAACTTTTAAATCGTATCGTTAAACATTTAAATTGGTTATACGTATCTGTGATTAGGTACTTACTAACATAAAAATATTCTTTTAGTAACATTAGCATTATATTACCTTCACAAAATCTCTAATCGACTTCCATTACCAAATTAAACTATGCTAATTGATACTCTTTGCTAAAACTAAAAGTGATCCTTATCCCCATGAATTAAAATTAAATTTTTAACGTTTTCCCACCATACATACAAAAACAAAGTTGTGTTAAAAGAAAATAATCAGTTTTCAACTTTATATAGTTACAATACAGCCCTTTTCTCTTCAACGTTATTTACAAATGTGTTTACGTATCGATGTTGAATTTATTTGTTCTGTTAATATACTGAGTAAATATTTTTAAATAAAAGATCCATGAAAGAGTAATAGAATGTAAATTGGTAGTTTCAGTCGGCATTGTTGGTTTTATGTCTTTATATTTTCGTAAGTAGCCAGATAACAAGTCACTTTCCATCTACTTAAGTAATATTAATTGCTAACACACAAAGTTTTGCTGAATACTTTTTTATCTTTATTATTTTGATGAATATCGGAATACAGACCACTTTTGATTACGGATAGAACGATGGTGTGTACAACTAAAAATGCCTTACCTAATAAGATGCAATTGACTACTTTTTACCGAAGTTACTTTTTAGCTGTTAATAAACGCTTGTATCGAATCCTTAGTTGAATAAAACTGTGATAATTGCTCGCGCATCTATTTATAAAGAATATTTATATGTTTTTTTCATTCTTCATACAGCACATCAAAACTAAATTTAACTCCTACTTCAACATAATTCATGAACATCGCCAACCATAAAGCGGTTACTACCACCGACCACCTGTCTATTTATATGTGCCTAATTTAATGTATCCGCTGGCGCAGGTAACGATAGTACTAAATACTTCCGTTGCGTATACGTAAATAAAGTTATTTTTATACAATAGGAGGCGGGAACGACACGTCTTCGAGTTCTAAACGATAGTGATACGATTTAGTCACGACGTTCTTTGACGGAATTATACTCAGATTAAAAGGTAAGTTTGATGAATATCATTTCAGCATACAATAGCAGCACTGATATAACAGAAGGATATATCAGGTTCTTACACTCGTGACAGTTTTCTTTACCGAAAACAGTAATGATTCCTTTCGAATGCGTGAATTACGTAACTAATCGTAAGCAATATAATTTATAGATCCATGCTATTTATAATAAACAATCCAAGGTATCAAAATATGGCTTATTACTTTAATATTTGCCGAGCGCTGCTAGTGAAAACTATTAAGTAGAAAGTAAAATGAGAGTGGGTAGTAGTGATGCAAAAGTTTATCATAAATATCGTATTTTAAAGGTGTAACAGACGGCCCCGCCGCCAAAATACAGCTCACCTTACCATAACTTCAACGTTTTACAATAACTGCTCGTGACGGCCCAATGACTTTTATGATTTGGTCCATTTGGTCCAATGCCAGGAAAAAACACTATTTATGAAGAAAATGTCCCTTAAGCGTAATGAACTTAATATAAGATAAGATATAAGGCTGAAGATATGTACCTGTTAATAAAACAAACACAATATATTTTTAAGAATTCCAAAGTAAGGTCGGAGTCGGAAGTCTATCCGTCCGTCTGTACGAAGCAACGCGCCGAGACCCTTATTGGTATTGGTAGAAAGCTGTAATTGGGCATGGATATACAAATACATATTAAAAATCCAGAATCGTAGAATATAATATAAAATTTTGAAAAACATTTTTTTTTTCAGGGTATCTCCCCTACAGGTAACGTGAGGATGATTTTTTTATTCGTCGCGTGCCCTATAGTATGGGGTATCGTTGAAAAGGTCTTCCAAAAATATTATGGGTCTTTTAATACCATTTTTGGTATTAAGGTTTTGTTTGCGAAATTTTGGTAATTGCTAATTTTGGTTAGAGTCACGTGTCCCTCCTGTTGGCTAAACGATTGGAGTTGGACAAGTAAAAAATACTCAAAAATAGGTTATATGATGAATTTACAAGGAAAACTATCACATCTATGTTAACGTATGTAGTTAATGAGTAATCGTCGATAAACTGACTACTTCGGAACTATACATATTGCGTGGCCTAGCTGAAACGCACTTGCCCGTGTTACATTATTACCTACTTACAAGTTTCCATAATTTTTCCCGTTTTTTAGGGTTCCGTAGCCAAATGGCAAAAAACGGAACCCTTATAGATTCGTCATGTCTGTCTGTCTGTCTGTCTGTCTGTCTGTCTGTCTGTCTGTCTGTCTGTCTGTCCGTCCGTCCGTCCGTCCGTCCGTCCGTCCGTCCGTCCGTCCGTCCGTCCGTCCGTCCGTCCGTCCGTCCGTCCGTCCGTCCGTCCGTCCGTCCGTCCGTCCGTCCGTCCGTCCGTCCGTCCGTCCGTCCGTCCGTCCGTCCGTCCGTCCGTCCGTCCGTCCGTCCGTCCGTCCGTCCGTATGTCACAGCCACTTTTCTCCGAAACTATAAGAACTACACTGTTGAAACTTGGTAAGTAGATGTATTCTGTGAACCGCATTAAGATTTTCACACAAAAATAGAAAAAGAACAATAAATTTTGGGGGTTCCCCATACTTAGAACTGAAACTCAAAAATTTTTTTTCATCAAACACATACATGTGGGGTATCTATGAACACATACATGTGGTCTTCAAAAATGATATTGAGGTTTCTAATATCATTTTTTTCTAAACTGAATAGTTTGCGCGAGAGACACTTCCAAAGTGGAAAAATGTGTGCCCTCCCCCCCCGTAACTTCTAAAATAAGAGAATGATAAAACTAAAAAAAATATATGATGTATATTACCATGTAAACTTCCAACGAAAATTGGTTTGAACGAGATCTAGTAAGTAGTTTTTTTTTTAATACGTCATAAATCGTAAACCGCAATTTACCTCGATCGAAGTTACAACGAACTTCAAGAACTTTTGTATTATGTTACTTGCTGCTACGGAACCCTTCATGGGCGAGTCCGACTCGCACTTGGCCGCTTTTTTTAATATTACACTTTGATACATTTATTGTCGGACCGCGTCCCAAATTAATAATATGTACCTAAATAATTATGCATATTTATATACGAGTAAACCGGGGTTGATTTTGTATCGGTTAAAAGAAACTTCCCGAAACAAGATACATATTTGTAAAGTATTCCCAAACAACTACCTAGTTATTTATTTTGATAGATTGCTAATTTATGTAATTACACTTGCACGCTGTGTTAACATAGCAAACAGTCCAAGAATATCTTTATGAGTCTCGTAAGATAACAATAAAAAAACACGTGCAAAGAATTTGATCAACAATTAATTCTTTGCAGGAGGGCCCAACTGAACATAGAATAAATCAACTTAAAAAAGATGTCCAGTTTTAAAACATCTGCTTATTTATACTGAGGTGCCACATGTGTACCATAAGTGTATTTATACCTGGCCTTGTTGTTTAAGTACCTATTGGAAATAATTGGAATAGAATTTAAGATGCTTCTTATTATACCTCCAATGTTGTGGTTTCCAAAGAGTACAATTTTTAACCGACTTCAAAAAAAGGAGGAGGTTCTCAATTCGACTGTATTTTTTTTATGTTTGTTACCTCAGAACTTTGGACTGGGCAAACTGATTTTGATGATTCTTTTTTTAATCGAAAGCTGGAGCTTGTCATGTGGTCCCACATAAATTTTATTGAGATCCGACAATGGCATCCATGACAAAACCATATAAGTCTTAAATTTGTATTAAGTATGTGCGCGACATACCTAATATGGACGAATAACTCAGTATCACGCCAACCGATTTCGTGATTCTTTTTTTTAGTCAAAAGCAGGTGCTTGTCATGTGGTCCCACATAAATTTGAACGAGATCTCACAAGTAGTTTTTGAGTAACTTTGAAGTCGGTTATTTTTTGTTAGTAAAATTTAGATAATGTATATGCTGAAAGTGGTTTCATATGGCGTCCACAACGGTCACTGCTCGATCAACACAATGTTCGAAAAGTATGGCCCAATTAATTTCCATCACATTGTGTTCGAAACATGTGAACTGCGGCCACTAAAGTTTCATTTCATCCATCCATCCCTTGGAGGTCCACTGATCGACACAGTCCTTCCATAACTTTCATTATTTAGGTGAATTATATTTCGTAAGTTTCCATTATTTTTAGGGTTCCGTAGCCAAATGGCAAAAAACGGAACCCTTATAGATTCATCATGTCTGTCTGTCTGTCTGTCTGTCCGTCCGTATGTCACAGCCACTTTTTTCCGAAACTATAGGAACTATACTGTTGAAACTTGGTAAGTAGATGTATTCTGTGAACCGCATTAAGATTTTCATACAAAAATAGAAAAAAAACAATAAATTTTGGGGGTTCCCCATACTTAGAACTGAAACTCAAAAATTTTTTTTTCATCAAACCCATACGTGTGGGGTATCTATGAATAGGTCTTTAAAAATGATATTGAGGTTTCTAGTATCATTTTTTTCTAAACTGAATATTTTGCACGAGAGACACTTCCAAAGTGGTAAAAAGTGTCCCCCCCCCCCCTGTAACTTCTAAAATAAGAGAATGAAAAAACTAAAAAAAATATATGATGTACATTACTAAGCAAACTTCCAACGAAAATTGGTTTGTATCTAGTAAGTAGTTTTTTTTAATACGTCATAAATCGTAAACCGCAAAAAACATTGATCAAAGTTACAACGAACTACAAGAACTTTTATATTATGTTACTTGCTGCTACGGAACCCTTCATGGGCGAGTCCGACTCGCACCTTGGCCGCTTTTTTGAAATTCAATATCAGTTGCAACCTTTCTATATTTTCGCGCATATTGTAACAGCCCCTGTGGCCTAATGGATAAGGCATCGGCCTCCTAAGCCGGGGATTGTGGGTTCGAGTCCCACCAGGGGTACTGCAGAAGTTGCGGAGATAGATTTTTAATATTTTTGGAAATATAACTATGTAATAAATATTAGTATTAGATGAAATAATAATAATTTATTTATATTTTTACACTTATCGAAGTAAATATTACGATCATTATACAAATATTTAAAAAATGTAAGATGTTCCAAAGTACTATTATTTCTTCTGTGGTTGTACTAAAAGTCAGTTAAATAATCATCACGATTCGTTTTTCCACTTTTCCGTTGAAGTTTCACTTCTTCTATGTATCCAACAAATAAATATGAAAATGTGTCCAAATAAATAAAAATAAATAAATATTTCCAACTGTGTTTTTAACTTCCCCGAAGCGAAAACTAAAAACAAAACAAATTATTGTATTGCGGTGTAAAAGTGTTGAAGTAATGGTGCTATTATCACAAGGTGTCATGTTTCCGATAAAATTACTAAATGCACTTACTGAAGTAAAGTGAACGAATTTTCTAAGGCCATTAAAAAGTTCAAAGCATTCTAACGGCTTTATGACGCGGAGACATTAAAATAAAAGAGTGTTACGTATAGGATGTTCAAGTGACTTGCGTAAGTAGAATAGTAAGTTACAAAAACTAAAATAAAAAGTTGAATCAAAATTATATACTTCAACATACAAACCGAAACATAAAAGAGAGTAATGTTTTCTTAAAAATATATTTGCATTTATTGTAATTTTGCGGCCACTATAATCGATAGTATTGTTATTTATTAACACGTGTAATCAAATACACCAGTGGCTGCCAACCGCTGTGTTTTGTCTGGGATTTAAAAAAATGTTTTACTAGACGACGTGACAGATATATGGCGCACGATGCCGCGATGGTCTGGTCTAGATCTCATTAGAAACTAGTAATTTTCTTTGAGATGTTTTGTTTTTAAGGTATTTTAATGAGCACTTTTTTGTTGTGAGCCGTAGTAAAATAATACCTAGCTTAGTAATTACAGAATAAATAGTGTTTCTTTAATTTTAAAATGTAATTTTAAAACAGCATTATATTTCGTGTAAGTTCGTAAAGAATCACATACTGCTGTACGTGCTATCAGACACCGAGATAATGTTTTCCATGGACTATGTTGTGTCCCGCTAAAATTTGGCCAGTGACACAATAAGGTTTACTGTTTGAGACAGTATAATTATTGTCAGAGAGACAATTATAATAGTTGTTAAGCCTGCGCCAGATACAGCTCAAACATTTGAACACTTTTTTGAAGACTTTGAAAACACATATTGTCGCAACCTGCCAGACATTCTTTGCTTTGCAATCATCTTTTAGTCTAATCAATAAGTTCAAAATGGTTGAAAATAGAGATACTGCTCTTTAAAATACGTGCGATAGCTCATTCTGTTCGGAATGATGTCTAGAAAAATGTTTCGGAAGCGTTTACCAGCACGTAAAAAATTGCAAAAGTTATTGACAAAATAAAGTTGAAAAAAAAAGTATTTTGTTTTTGGTAATCACTCCGAAACTATTAATATTTAAGAAATTTTAAAACAAGATTCTTAAAGAAGAGGAAATTTCCAAAAAATGACTTGCGACTCTCGGAACTCTATCTCCATTATTTATAACTTTAATTTAACGCTGAAAATGGGTCTCCACACAGCATTTTTAGGTTGCGCGTGCGGCGTCAAAACCGAGTTCGTCACACTCAATAATTTTTAAGGTATTAATTATTAATTTAAAAAAATAAAAAAAATATGGTGTATTCGAAACACTTCAAAGAATTTGCTCCCGTAGGAAATTTTGCTTAAAGTTAATTTTTCAACAAGTTAGACGATTGTTAATTAACTAAATTTTCTCGAACTTCCATTTTCATTGTACATTAAAAAAAATGTTTAAGTAATTGGCTATTAGACAATTTTTGGAAAAATATTTTAAAATTTTCGTAGGTTTATTTTATACCTCTTACAATATTTATTTTTTCAAAAAAGTGTTATTTAGTAGGAATAAAAATAACTTTTAATCCATTAATTTGAAATTCGCGCGAAAATAGTCTGCCATCTGTCACTTGCTGGCTGTGACGTCACATTTCAAATAACAAAAGTTAAGCTCTAACTCTGAAGATATTTTATGTGAAAAACTTACACCTTTTTCACTGGAATTGAGAAAATGACAAGCTACAAGACATGTGCAGTGCCTATGTGTAGAAGTACTACAATTAAATTTCCTAACAAATTGTTTATACACGTTTCTAAATGCCCTCAACGTCAAAAGCAGTGGAGCATGTCGAGACCCAGAGTTAACATCTGTTATATCAGCAATATTCTTTTGTGAGGACCACTTTGATGTAAGTATTTAGAAGAAATCAACTTAGCCTCTGATTTACTAAAAAACAAATTAAACCTAACCTAATATTGTTAATAAACATAACCTATAAGTAATTTAAAATCATTAGTAATATGTCGTTAAGGGGACGTTGAGGAAAAACTTAGAAAAAAATCCCCCTGTGACCACTTAGCAAGACTGACCAATTTTACTTTATTAATTTCAGTACTTACAAGGAGGTTTTTGCATTCCGAAACTCGGCAGAGCAAAAGTCAGGGTTACACGCAAAGAAATTTGCGACCATCAAAATGAAACAACTTTAGGCAAATTTGCACTGTCAGCTTTTATATAGCCTGACTCCATTTTACAAAACCTTTCAAAAGCACAAATCAAAATATATATTATTAATTTTCTCAGTAAATTGCACACGATAATCGATGTAGTTAGTAGTACACAACGCTATATTTTTGGAAGTGTGACGTCATAACATGCTCAATCATGGCCGCCCGCGTTTCGGTTCTCGTGTCCACAGGTAAAAAAACTCAAATCTATTTTTCAAAAATAAAAATATTTACAATTTATTTTCATGCAAAAAATGTATTGTTTAATTAATGTTAACCAATATGCAACCATATTTAACACATTTCATATTTTACCGTGACAACTGTCAAATAGCCAATTGTCCTATAAATTTTTCGCTTCGTGGAGCCCTTCTTATATACATGCTTAATGAGATCACGTCATAAAAGTTTAAAAAGTTTTAATACTTTGTGTATAATAATTTTATAAGTTGAACAAACAATTTTTTCGTTTTTTTATCGAATCGAAATTAAAAAATTGAAAAAAGTTTTTATCTGTACTTTGTTATACATCGTTGCTTTTTTATTTTTAGGTGTTTCAGAAAGTTGAGAATTTGTTTATAACAAATTGTTTAGTTAAAAAACAATGAAATTGTTGATAAAAAAATATTTTTTTACATTTCTATTATAGATGGTCAATTATAATTTTTAAGAAAAAAAAATTCTTGACTTATTATTCAAACAATAGAAATATTAAAAAACGATTATAAACAATTAAATATCATTATTAAGAAATTTTTTTTTTTTCAAAAATCATAATATTTTGTAAAGAATAAGATATTAAGAATTTTTTTCTTTAAAGCATTGAAATAGTCTATTTGTTTATAAAAAAATTATAAAAAAATGAGGGATTTTTTTTTCTTTCAAGTCATTAAATGCTTTTAAGAATGCCAAAACGATTATGTAATAATAAACTGAGAAAAAAAAATTCAATAATATTATTTGGATTTTTCATTTTTTGTTCAATTTGTAAAATTATTATAAACAAAGTATTCAAACTTTTTAAACTTTTATGACGTGATTGATTAGACTATTTCTCCACAGTATGCTGGTAGACGACAAACAAGATGGACGAAGATTTATTTTGCAATGTATTTTAGTGTTTTTACCATTCACCATTGTGTTCGTAAACAGGTAGAAAAACGTAAACGTAAGGTGTAAAATATAATATCACTTCAAATCAAATCAAAAATCTTTATTCATATGGGTATCACTCATACACGTATGCACGGTATTTTTTAATCTACCAGTTTATCGTAAAGATGTTTTTGTCATTCAGGAGAAGAAAAGTCGTAAAGAAACTGCTCAGCATATCTTTTAAAATAATGAAAAGTTACCTAACTAATATATTTTAACCTACTCGTACGTGGAACTAGTTGTGGTACTAATTTCCAGGCGTTCTTTGTCATTATTCACCACTTCACCGAACAATTTCACTTTCAAGAATATTTTGTACTGAATACCTCATCGTTAGTAATATATTACTGTGTTATAAATTCAGGTGCAAGAATTTTTATGCGAAAGAATCTCTGTTCAAAATGCCACAAAATTTAATGTCTGGAACGCCTTCCAAGTCTGCGTTACGAGGAATGTGACCGCGCCACGCGCTGAGGTGAACAAACAAGATTAAGGGGCTATATTTGTGATAATGAAACAGAATATATAGCTTAATTCACTTCACGCGGTATTAAGACTCAAATATAAAATAGCTTCTGAAAGAATTCTTAACAAAAGAGGCGAGCTAGACGACCCGATGATGAGATTACGTTCGCAAACGTTCTCCAGGTAAAGACTTCCAGAAATCCGTCACAAACACACCGCACATAGACTTTATGTACTACGTCGCTGCCGAAGGCAACTAGGTCCCGAAGTTCACACGGCCCTCATAAGGCACATTCACGTAAGCGGCCGCCCGACTGGTTCAAACCGATGTCCTAATCTGACGACTGAGCCTCACCATGGGAGCCCTTAGGATACTCGCAACCTTTACTTAATGAAGAGGAGATGAGTCCTTCCTCTTGGCAAAAAATTCTTGGTTGAGCCATTTTGATTTCGTCCCTATTTGTCCGTTCCATAAAAATGTTATTCGGTACTACTCAAGGTCATCTTCACCCGTGGACAACAGCAACACCATAGGCAAAGTAAGAAAGGAGAAGAAAGGAGATTCAACCTCTATGATTAATTCTCGCTACTGCCACTAAGCGACCGACTTCTGCTACACTCCATCGATAACCGATATGAAGACTCAAACGCCGCAGGCCCTGTTTGCACTTGTATATAAAAAGTTAATCGAAGCTTCGATACAACGACAGCGATACAGATCGGCAGTTATCTAACCCGGCCGGTAATGGTGGCGGACAGGGGCGGCTGTACTTTAAGTGCGCTCGTGCGCCGAACTGCCAGATTTTAATGTTTAGAAAAATAAAAAAATAAATGTTTAATAGTGTCTGATTAACGATCTATTCAATATTAACGAAATTAGGATGAACCAATTTAAGCTCTTTGATAAAGTATTAAGACTCATTATCGCGAAAATCGCTGTAATATGGTTCACGGTGCGCTAGCCAAAGCGCACGGCGAATGCTCATACAACTTCTATGAGATGCAACCGAAAACGCCTGGCGCGTGAGACAGAGCTAGTTCAATAGAAAATGTATGGCGAATTAAGACCACTCTGGTGCGCCGCACGAGAACCGAAGATTACCGAGGTTTGACGAAATTCGCGCGCGCTACGTCGGTCGCCGCGCGGCCGGCGCCCGCCGCCTAGCTAAAAGTATTTTAATATTATAGTTACTGAATTGTGGAACATTGTGTGTGAGTAAATAGGTGTGAAAATGGGTATTAAACTTTAACATCGACTATTTTGAAAGCAATAATGAAACTTTTCAACAAAAATTGTAATTAAAATGGGCAGGATTATTTTTCAAACACTCATTTAAGGACACTTTTAAGACGAATATAACGATACAAATCCATCCAGCCGTTGAGAAAATTATAACCGTTCTTTGGCAGTCGTTAAAAATAAAAATACGCTGATACAGTGCACCACCACTTCTAGGATCCACCAGCCGCCACTGGTGGCGGATATCAAATTATGATCGCGACACGGATACCGGGTAATGACGGCACGCTGCCGCACTGTACCGCCCGTGACGCGCTTACGGTGTTAAGGCGAAGATTAATTTACAAAATAAATATGTATGGTTTGACGGAAAATTGTGAAGATTTGTCTTTTAATAAACTCTTGAATATCAGATGGGCAAGCAGTAAAGCACGGCTTATACACTTAAGGTAAGGTGAAGCAAAGTGCCTAAAAAATTTAAATAATCTTGAAAAGATAGCACAAGGGTAGATACATATTAATCTCTGACTTAATTGTCCTAAGGACTAAGATAGGAACTCATTTGTGAACTGTAGAACCATTACTACTATTACTACCCCAATAAGTAGTTTTACGTTTTTTTTTTAAATTTCTACCACATCTCCACTTACCATCAGGTGGGATTGTGGTCAGGAATTAACTTATTTGTGTAAAAATAATCTTCGCGGCAAAATTATCAAGCCTGATAGTGACATCTCTCCAAAGTCATCATTAAAAAAGTTTCCTATTCCAATTGGTAATGTTTCCCACCTTGCCGAAGCAGAGAACGCCCCTAACAGAAGCAACACACGGTCCCGCGGGCAATATATTTTTCTCCGCCCCAGCGCCGGTAAATTGCTATTCGATGCTACTACGTTGAGGCGCGCTAGAAATCAGATCGCGTATGTTATAAAAATTATATTCAAATTTATAATTGAAGTTTTGGTAAACGGTAAAACCTTTTGTAGATAAACTTGATGGAGCGATAACCGTGGTGGTAAATTGCATCGAATAAACGTCTTGAAAGGTTTAATATAGAAAGATTCGGTTGCATAGCCTTCACTAACTAAACGGAGGTGCGAAATCATAATAATATGGAATGCTAGTGCTATTGACTGACTATGACTGAGGAATAAGAGATAACTGTTCCATCCAGTGTTTGGGTTCTTTAGTTGTCTGGCTAACTACTACCCTACGTACACCAATTTTATTTATGTTGCAAAGTTGGAGAATTTAGCGAAGCGGTAAATCCATCGTATTCCCAGTGACTGTTGGTCACATTACAATGTCCCGTCTTTTTTACCAGCTGCATCATAAAATAATACTAAACAATGTAATGTCCAAATTGTAGTATCAATGTATTGTCCAATTGTCAATTTATAAAGACAGCATCTCAAGTGCAAAATATGGTAAAGTGTCTACACTCAATTCTACCATCAATCAGTTGGCATATGTCTCAACAATAAACCTAGTAGGAGCCAGTATCCAGCGGGTGCCAAGTCTAAAACCGTTGCGTTGAGATGCAGCTCGTCAAGGTGTTCAAACTGTCTCTTGTGACGCGCGGTTTGTTTTGGCAACGTTGACGCCGCGCCGTAGAGACAATGGGGACGGGTACTGAATGTGCTGCTATCGATACATTTTTTATGCCATCGAATAAACGAGCAAAATGAGACTTGATCAATGATCATGGACCAAAGGCATCATTGACATGATACCAAAGAACGTCTTGTCTATTGTTCAGCAAAGTGCTCCGAGTCTTGGGGAAAGCTCGCTTGGACTCAAGATGGAGAAGAAGGATTTTTAAAAAGCCACTACTGTCGACACTCCCGGAGTGCATTTTTTTACTTAATGTATGTCCAGTGAGGTATAAAATCACATTTCATGCATTATACTTAGTAAATAATGCTCTTAAATAGAAGTTATTATTTATGAACAGCGTTAGTAGTAGGTATTACAAAACATTACATTCAAATAAAATCAATTTTTTTTATTCAAAATTGGTTTGGTTTACAAACATTTTTTGAAAGTCATGCAAGCTACGCCAATGCTTCAACAAGGCCCTACTGTGAGAGGGCCCGGGAGACATTATATATCGATGCCGGGAGAGAAAGCAGCAAATAACTGTTGGTTTTTTTTCCTGCTTTTTCGGGTTTCTAAAGACTCAAACTCTAGATATACCTACTAAAAACATCAAATTACGTATTTTGCCTATACATATAAATGGTATGGAGAACTTTCCTTTAAAAAGAAGAAAAACAAAATCAAAATTAATTCCACAATAATTTTCCTCTCACTTAACCATATGGGCAGCGACAGTGTATTTCAAAGACTCCTTGTCATAAACGATGTATATCGATAAATCGATAATATCTATCGATAAAATGATGTAATCTCTCGCTTAATGAGCAGGGCGGTACGGTGGCGTGGGCTTCCAGGTGAGGCGAGTGACTCGCTACGGCGCCGGATGTAGCCACACCTCGTCATGTGACAGATACAGTTGTCCAAATGTTGTGGGCAATGTTACAACTATATTGTTACATGATATATTCTTATTTAACAGGTTACGTAACTTAAACATGTCACGTTATAAATATAAATTTTCTATAATATAGGTATTAGGCCATATCATATTATATGTAACAGTTATGATATGAAGGTACTTTTGAGGCTTTAATATCACTGGTTTAACAGCAACTTCTTCAACTGATTCCAGTGAGAACTTGCTATAAAAAAAAATTCAGAAAAATAATGCCCAGTAGGTAATAAGAAAGTAAAGTAAATGGTTTGGTCAAGAAAGAAGAGGGAAGAGAGAATCGGCTTTAAGTCCTTAGACGCCGGAATACAATACCACAAGTCATTAGGACAAGCATTATTACACAAGTCATTAGGCAAGAGGACGATTGGTGGCTACCTAGGCAGGCTTCTCAATGCATCAGATATACAACTCACTTGCAAATAAAAGTAAAATTGTAAGTTAAAATATAGCATAATTATTATAGTAAAATAAAAATCTCTAAAAAGAAACGAACGAAGCAACAAGCAGGTAATCTATCGATAGATTGTCATCGCCGAGCCGCGAGCCGCGAGCCATCACTCAGCGGTAATGAGTGGGGCGGCGTGGCGAGCGCTGGCGCATGGCGCGTCATGGCCGCCAGGTGAGCCGTCAGCAGCTCGTTACCCGCCGGACGTCCGCGCCGTCACTGCCAGGCCAGGCTAGTGGCAGTGCCAGAGGAGATGACTGAGGAAACTTTCTTCATCGGACGACACGACAACGACATGTAAATAATAATAAATAACGTTATAGACTCATAGCCCCACACAAGGATTCCCTGTGTCGTGGGTGCCATGGACAACACACACACCCAGATATAGGACAGTTTAAACTCATCACTCAAGTTTCCGCCTCGCTGGGAATGGAATCCAGGACCCCAGGCACGGTGATCCGGCATGGTAACATTGCGCCATACGGGTCGTCAACGACAAGGACACCTGAAAATTAGTGCCGCATCCACCACAACTAATTTAACTGGTGTGGCAGCACCTATACCTAAGTTCCACACCATTCACACACATGGCAGCTTACCTGAGCCCCATAGGTGAGCACACAATACAAGATATCGTTGTCGTGTCGTCGATGTAGAAGCGGCCGATAACATTAGTCCACGCTGAAGGAAGTGCGATGTTGGCGCGACCGATCATTTTTTGTACGACATGTTTATACACCCATTTAATATTCTTTGACTGTTTTATTTCTTCATTTCGCACTTACGTCAATTTTTTTGTAGAGATCTTTAGGTGTTCTCATCGTTTAAAAAAGCAGTTGCCTCATTATTCTTTTACCAATCGTTTCTTAGCCAACTTTACATACCTACTACCATAATCCTTTAAAGATCCGGATGCTGCCTACAGAATGGTTGTTAAAGGGTTTAAAAAGGAAGCAATCTGACAAAAAAACGGCATAAATTCGAATATCAGCTCGAATATCGTTGAGGATTTCTATTTCTTACTTTTCAAGTAGGTATTGTAGAGTCTGTAGGTCTTAGGTCTGTAGGTAGGTCTTGTAGAGTTCAAATCTTTACGCAGGCTTTTCGGCTATCCTCGTAACGAATAACATCATAGATGCTAAAATTTTCTTTCTCCTTGAAATGTTTTCTTTGTTATCTTTTCTATTTTGGCAACTTGTCGTTGTAGAGTTTGGTCGTAGGTACTTGATGCTGAGTATGAGCTACGGTGACCTAATATTAGGTAGTGTCTGGTCACTTGTGAGTGACCGTTTACAATCAAAGCAAAGTTTTTCACTCAATGTGAATAAAAAAACTAAGAGACACTATTTATGAGAGATCTAATCTCATCAAAAACATAAATGTGAAATGAGAGCCAATAAAAAAAAAGAATTGAGATCTAAATGGGTGCCAAGTTCTGTGTAGAAAAGCCTAAAATTTTAGTCACAAGAACAATTCAAGCTCCACATCTTGATTAGTTGAATCATTGTGTAATACAACCAAGCCGCGTATGTACCTGACATCAGCGTCAGTACTTAGTTACCTACCCAGGTGCCCGCAGGTAAGCCCGCCCACGATCGATAGCAGGTGCGACTGTGCGAGCGTCCATTGGCCGCGCCGTAAGGTGAGACAGGTATCTTGAGCAGCCAGCCAATAGGGCTTACCTTACAGCCTTACACAACAAACACGGCTTCAGGTAAACGTGTGATAAGTTGAGAAATTGAATGCTGGTGCAGTTATACATTTCTAGGTGAGTTGTTATTATTTAAAACAGGTGTGGTCTTAAAAAATATATGTGAAAGTTTGTATGGATGTTTGTTACTATTTCAGGCAAAAGCTACTGAATGGATTTTTATGAAATTTAGCACATTCTTTAGTAAGTTTAGCACATAAAGCAACAACCCATAATTGACCCACTGCTGGGCTCGGGGTCTCCTCTCACAATGTGAGGGGTATTAGGCCATAGTCTACCACGCTGGCCAAGTACGGATTGGTAGACTTCACACACCTTTGAGAACTTTATGGAGAACTCTTCGGTGTGAGGTTTCCTCACGATGTTTTCCTTCACCGAAGCAAGTGATAATTAACTTCTAATACGCACATAATATTTGAAAATTAATTAGAGGTGCGTGCCAGGATTTGAACTCGGGCCCCTTCGTTCGAGAGACCAACGTTCTAACCGCTAGGCTATCACTGCTATAGTTTAGCACATAGGTATAGATAAATGTACGTCTGTTCGTCGTCGTCTCTCTTGTTTTGAAACCGAACTCGAGACAATCGTCCTCGAGGCATATCTAATCTCCAGCAAAGAAGCCAGTGCGATCTTTTTACAAAAAAAAATAATTCTCACAAAAATAAAAAGAACAAAATATTTATTTCAACACACATGCATGCGCATTGCACGCCATAACTCTTTCAATCGCAATAACAGCATTCCCCGCGTTTTATTAATAAAAAACGTGGCAATAAATAACGGCCGCTCAAACAGCGTTATGGACGAATTACCTGAGACATTGCTTTACGTTGGGAAAAAACCGGCCGAGTGCCAAAAATGCTTGGCACCGCAGTCTGCGCCGTCCGCGCCACCGACACGCCGCAAGACGCCTTTAACTCATTCACCGGTGTACAGTGTACACTCTTGCCACTCTTCCGTCAATACACTGTCTCGAGAGTTGATGTTGTCCACACATTTGACGTCCCGTATGACGCAACTGTTACTATGCCGGAACGTAGCAAGGGTTCTGGGTTCGATTCTGATTAAAGCGGAAATTTGAATCATGAGCTTGAATTTGTGTTTTCAGTCTGGGTGTGTTCTTGTCTTTGAGTGCTGTCCATGGGACCTACAAGGCCACGACACAGGGTATCCTAGTGTGGGGCTATGACTGTGTAGCTACTACACTACCTTAGCTACTACACTACAGTAGCTACTACACTACAGTAGCTACTACTTATTTTTATTAGGTAGGTACATTTAGGGCTTGTTTCACAATCTTCAAGTAAGTCCGAAGTAAGCTATTCATTGGTTAAGTTGACATTTCGTGTATGTAAAATGACACTTTAACGTCACTTTAACCGGCGAATAGCTTATTCAGGACTCTACCTCAGGACTCTACTTGAAGATTGTGAAACAAGCCCTTAGGTAGGCATTAGTTACCACTTTAAATATAAAAGTTTAAATGCAATTTATGAGCATCCAACGTTGTAGGGAATCAAATCAGAGAAAGTGAATGTAAGAAATACTTTAAAATAAGGAATCTATCAATAGAAAATGAAGGTTCAATTTTGGCTGGAATATTTGGCAAGTAATGTAACATTTTATGAAGTCTACAGACGACAAACGAAATGATAAGCCTTTAAGTAGTCCCCACCAGGAATTGCTGAACATGATATATTTTTCATTACTGTATTGCACTTATACCTATTAGTTCACATACATTCGTATTCAACCTTTATAAGTTCAGATAAAAAGCATTAAGGATCTTCAAGTCACTTTCCATTAGGTATACCTATCCCCATATAGTACATATAATTATGTATGACCCATAACTAAAGACAGACGTATGTCTGATGTGATATATAAGTTTTAGTTAATTTTTAAAACTTCCTTCTGATGCCGGTAATTACGCAAGTAGTCCCGGAACTCTAATTACAAAACATCTTCAAAACACCTACACAGAAAAATTGGCGACGCAGGAAACATAAATTCATTATAATTAACAACGCAGACGGACATACTACATCTACATTTACATCTCAGTAGATATTTTTCATTTTGTGCCGAGGTGTGAACACTGAATAATTCTGTTTGTGTTTTTAATTTATGATGATGTAGCGGCATACTTCTCTAATATTGTCGTAAACCAGTAAGCAACTGTGACCTGATATCTTGATTGCAGTATCAATGCTAACTAGTAAAATAATATTTAAATACCCAGTACAACTTGGAGGCCATACACGATCAAGTATGCTTGTCAAGTCTGCAGTTTGACCTGTCAAAGACGCGGAATTGACGCGGCATCCAGTATAATTGATGGGTCTTGTATGGTTAAGTAGACTTGAGGTAGCCATACACGATCAAGTCTTGACGATTCATCAAGTACACTTGATCGTGTACCTATGGCCTTCCTTACCGTAACTATTTATTAGGTTTAAAACTTGCTAACAGTCATCGACATGACCTATCGACATCAACGTACTCGTATGTCATAAAAAAATAATCATAAAAAATGTAATGCAATGCTTCAAAAGCAGATTCATCTAAGTAAAGTCAGCAATTACCTAACCCATAAGCACATAGAGGGTAGAGCGCACAATACTGTCCCTCATTCGGGACCTGGAAACAATGGCTGCAAACCGAGTGACATCAAAGAGTTCAAACAAAGCGCCATTTTAATATTCCTCAGCAGGTGTCGCGCAATCCCCGCAGACACCTGACACCTGTCAGCGCGACACCCGCGACACCCGCGACACTGACGGCTGACACTCGAGACGGATTGAGGCGACGAGCGCCCGCGGTCGCCCATTGTTTCCGAGCACCTATTCTCTCTTTGTCCAAGTTTTAATTACGCCCATTGAACCGGATTTTTTATAAGCTCCATGAATGGTTGCTACTATTTGTAAGAAAAATTAAAATGTTCTTCGTAGGTGCAGTTTGAATCACGAATGGAAACTTCTGTTTTATGTTCCTCAAAATAGTCGACATACGTGCAGACTAGCAACTGATGGTCGTTGTAAGTCGTTGATGGTCACAGACCCTCATAAAAATGAGCCAGGTATACATTGCTGGCCAAGATAGAAGAACAGGCTCAGGAAAACAAAAGAATGAAACTGTTTAAAACTTAGAAGAATAATCTAAATTTTACTAACAAAAAATAACCGACTTCAAATTCTCAAAAACTACTTATCAGATCTCGTTCGAATTTATGTGGGACCACATGACAAGCACCAGCTTTCTATTAAAAAAAGAATCATCGAAATCGGTTGACGTGATATTGAGTTATTCGTCAATTTGTCGCGCACATCTTAACACAAATTTACGACTTATGTAGTTTTCTCATGGATGCCATTGTCAAATCTCAATAAAATTTATGTGGGACCACATGACAGCCATCAGCTTTTGATTAAAAAAAGAATTATCAAAATCGGTTCGCCCAGTCCAAAGTTCTGAGGTAACAAACATAAAAAAAAAAAAAAAAAAAAAAAATACAGTCGAATTGAGAACCTCCTCCTTTTTTTGAAGTCGGTTAAAAATACATCTGCCAGCCAAGAAATATTGAAGGAAGTATTAGGTACACCTCGTCATAAGGTCTTTATAACGGAAAGGTTTCGTATAGTAGGTATATTAATAACAGTTAAGTAAAGATGTCCTCGTCTTAATTCAAATCAAGTTGAAGCCGATGACGGACGGCCAGATCTCAGGCGCCGTCATCGCAATTAGTGGCCCCAATACTCATTATAACAGCCCTTTACCGCACCCCGTTCATATTATGAGGGTATATTTATTATCTTGAGAAGATGAAATTTATTTTTTATTGTTTTTTTTAATATTGTATTGCATTTTGTAATTCCTTCTCTATATTCTTTCTCCTGTCATTTGAAGCCTTGCCTTTATTGAGTTAATCTAACGCCCCAACTCAGAGACACTAACGGTTACTTAATTCTCTTCTTAGTACAGAATTTGTATGGTGATTCATTACTAAGAAGCGATTAAAGTAACCGTTAGGGACTCTGAGTTGGGGCGTAAGAGCCGAGTATTGTACATTATGTTTAAATCTATCGTCAAAGGTATAGGTGCTTGTACACTATTACCCACTACAATCATTCCATGGTCTTTAATTTCGTAACGATGGTCTATCTAAAACAGGTTATAATATTAGTCATCTTCATCGTGATTAAGATAACGTTGTTAGGAAACATTTTTTATTCCTAAAAAAAACAAGAACAAATTAAATGTGTCACAAATATCTAACAACGTTCGAGACAAAAAGACAAAATTGAAATGCCCAATTCAACAATTAAATCAATTCACCGTCATGAAGTCATATCAGTTGCATAGTATCGTATTGTGTACAGCTAATGAAAGCACTTCGTTAATTACCGCGTAGCTGGTGAGTTACTGCGGCGGAGTCAGGTATTACTGGCAGGGCGGCAGTCGGCGGGCGGCGGGCGGCGGACGGCGCCCGGGCGGCTTGCACAATCTGCTTCGCTTGTAATTGACTTGTTTGTCATTGTTAGGCGCCGGATTAACTTTAACTACCAATCAATTTAATAATGACTCTGTAGTCCTATCGTAGCGTAGTGTACATCTAACAGTTAAGAGACCTGGGTGAGATTTGAACGGCACAAAATATTTATGTAATGTTGCATTATTCTAGTCTTGTGTATAGGTTGTATTATTTTAGTAGTAGGTATGTAGCATGGGTCAAAACTTGCAAGCTGAATAAAAAGTACCTATCTCTTATTTTACGGAGTTTTGGCCGTATTGGGGTGGCTTAGAATACTAACCCCAATTCCAAATGATAGGGTGTCATAAGAGCGTCTAATATGTATTGGTAATATTGATTTAATATCATTATTACTATTATTATTAGTCAGCCATTGAAACGTTGTTGAAAAAAAGTTCAAAGTGCATTTTTTATGAGTTCAATAAATCAATTGAATGCTTATAATTAAGTGACTTCAAAGTAAGTTGAAGATAATTTTATTCCAAGATTTACAAGAAAAAAAAATTGTTCAGGAAAATATAAAATGAAACAGTAGTTTTAAGATAATTGGCACTTCCAATTTCAAGGCTGATGTTTGGCTAAATGTCGCGCGACTGTACAACATCGCCATAGATTAGATAATCCAAAATATAAACAGCCACGACACCGCGGAAATTTATAATGTGCCTACACGTGACGAAAGTATTCGGGGTATTTGCTTTTAGTCTCCTATCCAAAATAGTATTTATTTATTGAGTGTTTAAAATATTCCGAGAATTACTTACGATCTATTGTTGAACTCTCTAAATCATCATGATAGGTTAAACGGAGATTTACGAGTTGAAAGCAATTAAAGTTTAGATTAAGATGTCTACTTAACGTTTTTATATGGAATATTGATCGAACAAAAACTGCAATTCAATAAAATCTAGTTCTTTAAAAGCGAAGCAGAACTCTACAATTTTCTGTCTCTGTTATTTTACAAATTATTTCGATAGCTAAAAAAAATTACAGGGTCACACGGTATGTCAATGTTTATTTGTGCCATTTAAATATAAATAATAGAATGTATTTATTAATGCAATTAATAACTAAAAACCAGTATAATTTAATTTTGACTTTTGAAATAAAATGTAAAGATAGGTACGTATTGGACCATACTCCTATACCTCACAGACTAATATCAGTCTTTGCAACTCCCTCCACACCTTCCTCATTTTAGTTTTTATTTTTAATTTGGAGCCATTCATCATACGTTTCTAATTGCATGTCTGCGAGTTTTCTGTTCTTTGTAGCGGAGATCAAAGCGTTCGCCGCTGGCCGCTACACGTGCGGTGTACGTAAGCGTCATTAAAGTTTTGTTATGACGCTTCTAATGGTTTCGCGTTTAGCTGAAATATGCTAATGGCTATCGACGACAACACCTGAAGTGTGGCACGACCACACGACCGGCGACCGTACGAAACGACCCTGCCGAATTCCAGCGTTGTGAGGGAAACGATCGAAATGACGAGAGATTCTGTAGTCGGGGTTTTATTTGGTAACGTTATCCATTCATCCATCCATCAGCTTTTAGAGGTCCACTACTGGACATAGGCCTCCCCTAACATACACCACTCAGACCGGTCCTGAGAATTCTGAATCCAGCGGATACCCGCTGTCTTCTTCAGGTCGTTGGTCCACCTGGTCGGGGGGCGTCCTGTGCTCGCGTTTACCGAGGCGTGGTCTCCATTCCAGGACCTTTCTTCCCCAACGGTTATCGGTCCTTCGAACTATAGGGCCAACCCATTGCCAACTGGTAACTGTTAACTGTGCAATAACCATATTTCTAAGTCTACTAAGTCTGTACAATTTTTTGGATGCCTGTGTGCTTCGGCGCTAGGCGTCTGCCGCATTTAGTTTTCTAGTCATATTGGTATTGCATTTTTTTCCAAATATTTTCAAGCGAAATAATTATCTATATCTACTGAATGGGAACGGTTTGCTGTTGTATTTCCAACACTTGGTTCAACAACTTTTACGGCTGAGCATACGCACCTATCTGCATATCTATAGCGCCTAATTACCAGAGCCTAGAGACAAGACTCTTTTCTGTAAACGCTCCCGTCAAACGCTAGCTTCAAAAATGGGAATGACATAAAACTGAAGTCACGTGCTCATTTTTCCGCACCTAATGTCATTCCCATACATTTTGAAGGCAGCGTTCGGCGTATGAGCGCTTATCGAAAAGAGTCTTGTTGTTAACCCCCAGATAATATTAAGACTGTTTGATATTGAGATGTTTAATGCTCTGTGTATTGTATGATTTGATGAATTTTTCACGTCTTCGCTGGAGTCTCAAACATCCCTATTGTTTTATTTATAAACTTACAAATCAAAAGTATCAAACATACACAGAACAGCCTCACGGAGCCGCCACCAAATTATCAAGGCTGGGATCTATGAAATGTGTAAACCGGAAATTGGGTCAGAGAGCCCACTTATCCTCCGGAAGTGGACGCCCAGGGCGGCGTATTTCCGCTCCTGACGGACACACACCTCCGGACTGATTATCGGGTTTTAGGATATATGACGTCATTGTTCTTGAATCGATTCAGAGGGTGCCTTTTGGGATTTTCTGATTAAATGGATAAGAAGTTGTACTTTACCAAGAGTTGTTGTTATGTGAATTTTTTATGTGTTACGTCAATGTTGATTACTGTTAAGCCAGGAATGTATCGGGAGTGCACCTCATGGTAAGAATGTTTTAATTTAATTAATGCTTATTATTCAGCCTTTTAGATAAAAAATATTAACACTGAATTATAATGTTCATTTCACATAGTACTTTTAACACTACTCTAAACACTTAGGTACGTCATTAATTATCGACACATTATGTAGGTACTCGTATAGGTCTATGGAATATACCATAGTGTTGGAAGTCAAGTCCGTGACGTCACTTAGTGCGTTTTTTACCGCTCTAGCCAAAAGCGCATAGATTGAGATTTACGAGGCACTCAAGCCGGTTAAATGTGTTTACTTGTCTTGTCCAGATCAAAGGTGGCGTAGGTGTGTTTATATATCTGCCATCTGATGCCGCCGGATATTGTGACAAACAAATTTGACGTCTGATAAGTAGGTTATGTCCGTTTGGTTGTGAACGGGTGCGGTTATAGCGACATCTGTTTCCTTTGCCAAATAGCTGGTTGGATGTTTAATTGATTTTGTTATTGGTTGATTATTTCAGGTCACATTCAATAACGAACCAATATTTTCAAGTAAATTTTAAAAGTTTAGTTTGGTTTTTCTTTAGCTTTATTTGTATAGGTTAGTCCTACTGAAACCATTAATCTAAAATAGTAACTTAGGTTCCCTAATAACTAAGTTATGTTTGTCTATGAAACAAGAGAGACGAGGCTACTGAAGAAGGCATTAAATATAAGGCTTACGGCAAGCCAAGTCAAGTCAAAGTTTTTATTTGCTAGAACATAGTGACACTATGTACACTATGATAGTGTACAAAAAGTTGTTACAAAATGAATTCAACCGTATGCTTTGCCTAAGGAGGCGTGAGGTTGAATGGAACCGCTTGCAGTACTAAATCAACACCATGCGTCCAAATAACTGCATAAAAAAAACAATTATTAATTTTAACCACTTGCAATTATTTATTTAATTTAATTAGGCCTCTCAAAGCGCCTCTTGTCTTCTATATTAGCTCGAGATTAATAAGTAACAAGATAAAATACTGAGTGCGCAAAATTCATTGATTTATTTAATCGTTTTCCTCTGTGCAATCATTACTCCGTGGTAAGAGACCATAAACGAGGTTTACACTCTGTCTTCCGGCTGCTGTCGGAAGATCGCACTAACTCGCGCTCGCTGCATCCACAGGGACGCTAAACAATTCAATACCTACTTGTACTACAATAAGTACTTACCTGTTAATATTTCGTACCTACTTCGTCTGTCAACAACTCGGCACCTGTCACAGTTTAAATATAATTTTATTAATTAATAACCCTGTCGTAGAACAAAATGCTTTACGCTCAGTTGCTGACCCTGCCTGAAGAGCAAAAGATTCCAGATTCTATTCCCGTCAGCTATATGAAAGATATTTTTTTCATCTGGTCGTCGTTGTTTGAGCTGTGTTCATTTTATTGAACTAACACTGTAAGATTAACTTTGGTGCTAAATAAGTCATCAATCACCATTTTACCAGTAATCGGTAAAACCTTTGCTTTAAATCAAAATAATGTCCGTTTCTTGCTTTAAAAATACAAAAATTTCATTGCAGTTCGACAGTGAATTCACAATGTAACCGCCTAACCGCGAACTGTAAAACCTCACACCCAATTGGCTATGCATTAGCTGCTTGAGGTACACGATTTATTTTTCACGTTCAAGTAACCACCCTCCCGCTGAGGTAATCAAAACTTTAGTGCTATAATTTTCTTGCTACATTACTCGGTGATGATAATATATGTTCCGCGTTCTCGTTCTTATGATGTCGGTGTCTTCAAGAAAACAGTGATGGGCTTTCAGTTTTCTTACCATCTAGAACTGCATCGCCATTATCCAGTCTACTAGGCAATACGTTTTTGGTGTGTTTTCGTGGAAAATCACAGACATCAAGCCTTAAATTTCGGTCAAAATAGTTTTAAGACATGTCTCAAAACGATATCAATTTAATCTCAATAATAATAAGTCAGTGCTATCATTTTGGTTTTAGCAGAATTTTTGAAGTGAAAACTTCTTTATTATGGGGATGACTTGAAATTTTATGAAATGAAACTGTCCAGTGGAGACTGGAGTTGAGTGGAGACTGGAGTGGAGTGGAGTAGTAAAACCTACATTTATCATCTTCCCGAAATTTTATTCGTCTCATTATCTTGAAAACGAAATTTTTGAAGTTTTCACTTCTACCACGTGTGAATAGCACACATTTTAATTTTTTAACGCACTTCAGTGTTGAAGAACAAATTAAACAGTGAATTGCTTTCTAGTCCTTGTGTGTGTTTGTCCTTGCTTGTGTAGACACACAGCGGTGACGTTGTGTGTTTGGTTTACGAATTAGCAACAAGCAAGGATTGTTTGTTTGTTTTTGGTCGTAAAAAGACATTGGCACGAAACTCCATCGAACAGTAAGCGGAACTTCTTAAGTCAACGAATTCAAAAGCCCCACCTCTCAGGTTGCGCGCAGCCATCGGCAGATAAATAAAAACCTAATTTAAATGCCATTAAAACTAGATGCGGTGAGATTTAAGACGTTGAAGCACTCATTATTTTTGTTGTCGTTCCCGCGGGAGGAGGGAGGGAATAACTTGTCCCGGTTTATCCTGCGGTATGTTAATGTGTAGCGGATTTAAAAGGTTACCTTTTAAAATATAAACAGGATTCTCAAGTTGTTGTTGTAAATAAATTATGTTTTATTGCGACTTTCAATTGGTTAGATTATTTTTTATGTAGGTAATGGGGCATGTAAATGAAAATTAAATATAATAGTCACTTACTTAAAGGTTCGTTTTAGTGCATTTTTGTTTCTCCATCACAGTCCAGTTTTTCTCTATGTCTATATCCTGAAGGTTTTTTTTTAAATATACTTTTCGCGTCCAGGTGCAAAAGTTAAAATGTATGAAAAAAGGGTGCATGTACCTACTTTTGCACGCGCGTAAGAAGTTAATTTATACTTAGCTCTTACTTATATGTAGGTACCTCTCGTTCGCACCCACGTCCTGGCGCGTGCCAGCACTCCAAAACAACTCGCTAATGCTGCTGTGCGCCTAGTAAGCCCTCATATCACGCACCTTCATCATGTCGATTTTTGGCTGTCGCATCGTAAAAAAATTACTCTCATATTTTTTCCCAAACACCCCATAAGAAGTATAACCACAGAAGAAATAATAGTACTTATGTATAACTTCAATAACATGTACCCTTAGAGTATATTATTACTCTAAGCATGTACCCCTGAAATATCAATTAAATTATCATCAAACACAGACTCTAAAAATGTATTATGCACAAGGCGAAAGTATGACAGACATATCCTCCCAATTTTATAACTGTTTGCACTAACTGAGAAAATGTGGGCTACTAGGAAATATCCACCTGACAAGATGAATACATTGACTAGTCCATGAACTTTTAGTACACTTTTAAAACCATTGCTGCTTCGACATAGTAATCTATTGCAAAATTCTAACAGCGTTGCAATTGTATGTTTCATTGTAAATGGTTAAGAATACTACAATTTTGAAACTCGATAGTATACAGACGGAGTAACTTTTCAGTTCTATGCGTCAAATTGAATGATTTCTGACATGTTAGATATATTTACTCAATACTGGATTTCTATATAGTAAACAAAACAATATTCTTCACTACAGGTACCTAGCTATTTATTTTTAATAGACATTAGCAATTAATATCCGCAAATAATATGTAACATTTACGAAGCAGCAAGAGACTAGGCAACTTTAATTCTCCAAAAGTAAACCTTTCAGAAAATTGTATAACATTCAAGATTTTATGTGGATAGTAGAGGCAGTTTTTATTCCACGTATTGTAGTACGACTGACTCGTTAACGAAAATTAATTAGTTACATCCGGGAAAAGCAATGATTTACCAACTTTATTCGCGCGTGTCGTATCGTAAACGTCACGTGTCACCGCCGCTAGCGCACGTGGAGTCGTCAGACGACCGGTATAAAATATTTGAAATATCGACGAACAACGCGTCAAACTATTTTCGGACGCAACTTAGAGAAGAGTAGCGACAGAAGTGACCTTTATGAGTATCTTTTATTGTTCCGTATCAGGAACAAAGTGATAAATATAATGGAACTGACAGCACGTAAACTAGTCAAACACTTAGCAGATTTTACGACCGTAATATTTCACTGATTGATATCGAGTATTGACTCTATGTATTTTTAGTGTACTACTAACATTTTAGTGTATTACTAAATAGTTTTATGGATTACGGTCATAGGCCATAGCACACATAATAATAATAACTCGGAAAGGGATCGTCATTGTATCGCCTTTCGCCTCGCCGTCAACGCATCAACGTAGGTAATGTAAAAAGCGAATCCGCAGCTCCGGTCTCGACTCGGCTACGGCTAGGCGACGTAAAGCCGCGCTTATAAAATTCTAACCACATAAATCACAATATACTTACATTATAATCAATTTTCTTGTAAATTCATTAAAAACAATAATGGAATTACTCAAAGTATTAATATCAAAATCCATATAATTTATTTATATAGTCATATTTTTTGTTAAATTATAAACTATATCTACTTTAACTGAATTGCACCAAAACTAATAACGCAAAAGTTCTACAATTCCTAGCAGACAAAGTTCTCAGTGACATTGCTATCGTAGGCATGAAACATCAAGACGGCATACAATCTTTGCCACTGCGGCGCCGCGGCGTTACGAGCGGAAGTGTTACATTTCAAAGGGGCATTCTTGTTACCTGTGCACTAAATATACCCGGACAGTGGAAACCCCGGGATGTGATTAGCCACGCCCCGCCAGTCCGGCTTTGATGTGCGAGGTGTTCCCGATATTCTATGCAAATGTTTCTGCGTTTTTAAGGTGCTTTGAGGTATTTGTGATTTGTAAACGAGGGGATTAAATTAATGACTTGTCAATTATAGCGGTTGATGAGAATGGCTTAAAGTTATAGCGTGTTAGCGTTAGCGATTTCTTCATGGTCGTGATGATGAAAGCTTATCTTATAGAACTGGCCAAGTGCGTGGCCTACATGCAATGTAATGTTCCGAAGTTGTTAGTTTATTTCATAGTTTAACTCATCGTGGACTGAACACATATTACAATACGGGTATTTACCATATTTATTTTGTACACCGATATTTCGACCCAGTTCCATGAATCGAGGTCACGGATGAACGAATGAACTGAGTTCATAGTTTTTCTTTTAAATTAGTAGAGTATGCTAGCTGTAGTTGTCGTGTGATTTTTAACCGACTTCAAAAAAGGAGGAGGTTCTCAATTCGACTGTATTTTTTTGTGTTTGTTACCTCAGAACTTTCGACTGGGTGAACCGATTTTAATGATTCTTTTTTTAATCGAAATCAGGTGCTTGTCATATGGTCTCACATAAAGGAGAATGCCCATAGCCAGTACTCTCAAAAAAAATAATTGTGTCGCAATGACTTTTGTACTAAAAATTAAGTTAAAATATTTTAAATATTTTACCGTATTTCCTAAAAAATTCTTTTTGGGCTTAATTTTCTTAAATTAATAAGTAACTTTACTTCCGTTTTACAACACAAAAGCATTCGGCCATTTATATTGGAATTGGAGCCAATCAGGGATATTTTAAGATCCTTCGGGCCAATAGGTTGCGTTGATTCGATTATGACTATGATACAACAAACTAGATGGTGTTAGTGGACTGTCAAATGAATTTGATAATTATTACATTAAAAGTTAGATGGCGTTTGGGGACTGTCAAATGAATTTTAAACTTAAACATATATGACTTAATGCGCCTGCATAGAGTCCATATTACTGTGTCTACTATAACCTAAATACAAAATAATTTTGTTGAAAATCTCATAACTCCTACGATTAAAATTGACTAAAGTTGGTTTGTGTAATGTATTAAGATAACTTATTCAAATAAAGGTATTTTTATCAGGACACAAAAATATTAATGTCAGTACATATCTCCATACAAAATGGGCATTCTCCTTTGAACGAGATCTGAGTTTTTGAGTAATTTTGAAGTCGGTTATTTTCTGTTAGTAAAATTTAGATTATGCTTCTATTTTTTATGGGTATACGCCCAATGACAACTCTCGGTGCACTGCTCGGTGATCGCAAATCGCTGCCAGTGAGACAAGCGACGCGCTGACATTTTCCGGATGGAAGAGTAAATTAGGCACATTCAGCTTCTGGTTTCCACGTAGCGAAAGCGTATGTCATAGGATAGTATACAGTTGTTAGATACTGATCAAAAGAGTGTAAGAGCATAAATCTTAATTTAAATTCAGTGGGGAAGTAGTTGAATAGGAAATATAATTATGAAACATTCATTAAAATCATAGAAGTCAAACAACTTTTATCTCTAAACGAACCAAAGGCAATGTTATATTTATCTTGGTTACAATAATAGTATAAATAATCAGAAAACATATTTCACTAACACAAAAACTAATTTAATTCATAAAGTACAACCCACAAAAGAAGCGTCTAGCACTACAAAAGCTAATATAAACTACAAAACAAACATAACTTCATCCAAATGCACTAAACCCATGTTATTTACCTTCACATAACGAAAATGGAATACACTTAGCGAACCAAAACAGATCCGTAAAGAGTCAGGTTTGAAGAGAATTCTCCGGGCGCCTCCTAAATCTGTCACTATAACACAAAGAAATCGGCTAAGACCAAATTGACCCATATAAAACGACAAAGAGACGCGGTTGAAATATCCCATGATTCAGCGACACCTATGTCAGCTCTGACTACTGCGACCACGTCTGTGGATACAGTCAGGACAACGTTTATCTAACATACTGCAAATTTAATTTTCATTTAAATCATAATGATTTTTCAGAATTTAAATATTTAGCTTCTATTTTTCGCATTGACACTTCAGTATTCAAAGTTTTTCCTTACAATTTTTAATTAAATTGGCAATATTATAAAACATAAAATATCAATACTGATCATGCTTTTGTTTAGTACGCAGTACGCACCCGCTCTCGGTTCATGTTTAGATTTCAGATAGGATTTCAGATAGCTTTCTTTGTTTTCAATGGATTGAACGAAAACAAACAATAACTAAATTACCCAAAGCTTTCTTTAATACCAGAGGAAACTGCGTAGAAATAAAATTCAATTGTATTTGAGCCTGATAAACACTCAAAAATTAAAACATCCTTGGTATGGGATATTACTATAAATATGAAGCTAATGCTATAAAGTGCGACTCTCACCTAAAATCTCCTGAACGGATTTTCATGAAAAGCACACAGATAGACCATGAATAAGACCTAACGCCCCAACTCAGAGTCACTAACGGTTACTTAAATCGCTCCTTAGTACATAATTTGTATGGTGATTCTTTACTAAGGAACGATTTAATTAACCGTTAGTAACTCTGAGTTGGGGCGTTAGATATACGCGGGCAAGGTTGCAAAGGCGCTAGTTAGGTTAACAAAAGTCCCAAATAATAAAGGAAACGTGGCTACTCTACAGCTGTACCTGCACACGATACTCCCACAAAGACAGCACAAAGAAATAACTCAGTATCAACGTGGCTCCAGCTCATGAATCACACACTGCGTGCTCCGTGACTCAGGTTTCAGGTATTCCAGCTGAAAGGTTACGTGAATAATCGTCTTAATGTTTTTTATAATAAATAATATGCCTACTACGAATACATTCTAATAGATTACTCACAGACTACGTTCGTAGTTAATTCTTATGTTAATTTATTGTGAGTTATTTGGATATGTCAAAATGCGGCTATTAGATGCGGCTCATATAAATCTTTTTCAAATTATTAAACTGTAGTTAAAGTGCTTCATTCTAATAACAAAAATATAAATAAATATAATGTAATAAACAATATGAATTCAGACACAATTTGCAATAATAGTTCATTCAAAAGTTCATTGCAGTAACAATTTTGTTATTTAATTGTAGTGCTTGCCAACTTTAAGAAATAAATGAGAGAGATTGTCCATGTTATTAATGTCGCCGAGTATTAAAAAAGGAAAAAGGAATGGAAATTCGATTAACTAATCAATGTTCATAAAAGTCACAAAATTAACTTTCACTTCCAGAAACGTCTTACTGCACTCTAACTTAGAACAAAATAAGATCATTATTTCAATAAACAATAATACAGAGAAAAACTTACAGAACTTTCATTTAGACAGTTACTGAAACAGAAACGGTAAATTTACAATGCAATTTAAAAACCTAATAGCGAAAATCTGAAAATTTCCATTTCGTAATTTATCTCATGTATTAAGATAAAAAAATCAAATCGCAAGTAACATTCACTTTTTATTACACGAATGAATTGTAGCAGACGGTATACGTGACGGGAGGGACAGATTTAAAACGGTTTTAATAAAATCACCTACATTCCACCTACACCTGCGCAATGTTGTGCAAACACATAATTTACACAGCACGTCACAAATAAAATTAAAATTGAAATTACTGCGACATTGATACGCGTCAACTGGGCTATAAAACGCTACATAGTTTCCACTTACCGAATGAATTATCTACTATTGTTAACTTTTACGAGTGACGTTGGATTGCAATATTTCTTAAGAATTAATTGCTAATTCAGGTGGAATGGTTATTTTTAAGGATTGATTTAGTGTAACGATGTAATGTTTACGGTAAGTAGACTTAAAATGTGTAAATTGTCTTCGCGAATTACGGAAAAATACTCGTACATTGAATAGATTCTACAGTTTTAGTTTTTTAAATCTATTTTGTACAGAATCTTTGAAGCAAATTTAAATTCCTTTGTTTCTAAACTTAGCTTTCGTATGTTGTGTGTCGAGAACCTCTAAATAATGTCGTGTTTTGTTTAACACAATAAAATTCGAAAACTCAAAAACATTTGAGAATATTGAACCCTTAGTAACTCCATATTTCTTGTTTAGACAAAATTATTTAATTTAGTCCTATAATATTCATGAAAATAAACTTAAAACTGAACTTTAATCTTAACGATCTATAAAGGAAGGTGGTCATCCACTTACGAAGTTCTGCTGCATTCCTTTAAGCATTGAGAGAAGCTATAGGGTTTATCATGGCGTACAATAGGACTGTGTCAATCTGAGCTGGGCTGCAAATAATGAACGCTACTCAGAGTCACTACTTTAACCCCTTAGTATAGAATCAACATACAAATTCTGTACTAAGTAACGATTTAAGAAACCATTAGTGACTCTTAGTTGGGGCGTAATACCCCGCAGTAGGCCTGTGTCACGGGTGGCATGGACGACACATAATTATATAACACATCACAATCACTCCCATGACCCGAGTACAAATATTTATCTGTAACATAAATATCTGCCCCGGCCGGTATCGAACCCGGGACCCCTCGCTTCGCAGGCAGGGTCGTCCTTGAGCTGCACTGGCCAGTTGACTGCTCATCAGAAAAATACTTTTATATTTTATTTTAATTTCAGTTACAATAAATTCAAGAGTAACTAACTATCTATCCCGGAATTCACCGGAAAGCCAAACTCATGAACAATGTTTCGAATGAAGCCATCATAAAATGCTCTCAGCACACGGAGACGACTCTAAAATAAGGATATAACAAGAGGAGCATTGAAGGGATTCTGGCTTAATGGCGGAATCAATGGCTGCACTCATGCGCCGGCGGCGGTGCAGCGGTACTGCGGTGGTGCCCCCTCGGCCATGGCGAACATTGGCTCGTTAATTGCCGATAAAGTCGACCACCCATGACGCTTGTTAGATTTTAAATAAATAGTACTGACCATTGCTTGAATCCTTTACGTTTAAATACTCAAAACGATTGAGATTGTTAACAAAAGATTTAAATTGAATGACTTATTTGTTTATGCGCTATTTATTCGACTATTTGTATAGCTCTACAAGCCATTCAGCTATCATTCTTTTGGGAGGTAGATTGAATTTATTTATGGTTTTACTCATTTAGTTTCAACGACAATGCAATTCCAAACTCAATATTATCAGAACATTTTTATGACAAGTAAATGATCTTCCCTCTCTATCGTTTGTGTTGTTTGCTCTTTTGTATGAATACCTCAAGACCATGGTGGATAGAGGTCAAAACTTATAAGTCAGGAAATGCCGCTGCAAGAATATAACTCTCTAAGTTTTTTTAATAATATTCTATTTTAATACAGAAGAAGTCTCTCATAGACTGTGGTCACTTCCACCAATCAGATGGCCCGTCTTAAAAAATAAGTTTTCACAAAATTAAAATTTATCCTTCAATCAAAGAACAAAAACGCCAAGCACGAATACATATTGCTACAGTTAATTATTATATTTGTCGTACAAGCACAAAGTACTTCGAGTGTACCTCGCCTTCCAATAAACATACGGAATACACCTCTATGACGTTATTTTGTTTGTCTCGTCGTCCGTAAAACCAGATTGGATACGTGTGCGTTACCGGCGATGAAGATAAGGCTGTGTACACATCACACTACTTGGATAATTGTTTAGGAATAAATCCTTTTTAGCAAGGTAAACGTGTTAACGTCAAAGCCGATTGACGTCACGTTGGTTAACCATAATGATGGCCATACACGATCAAGTATACTTGTCAAGTTTGCAGTTTGACTTGATGCAGCATGCAGTAAACTTGACGATGTAGTGCTGTCTGGCTACAGCTATTTCATGCAAACTGGATGCCGCATCAAGTCAAACTGCCAACTTACAAGTAAACTTGATCGTGTATAGCCAGCTTAACCAAAACCATAGACGGTTAAATATAGGGATGCTACTTGTAATACAGTAGAAGTTGTTTATTTAAAAAAAAAAACAATTATAATGGGAAATGGCATGTATATTTTTCGTATAAAAATCATAATAACAAAACGGAGAACCATAGCCATTATTATTTTTATCTTTAGCTGTAATCGTTATTGTAATTTTTTATAATTTATTACAGTACAGAGAAAAACTCTGAATCAATCTGCAGACATTATTTTATTACAGGTATCATATAATGAAATAACAAAACAGCTTTGTATGTTTTGAGGATTTTACCTCTTCTGACATAGTGGACCCTATTAACTTACCTGCAAAAAAAAGTTGTTTTAACAGACCGCTCGAGCGCTCTAGTGTAGAGCGACCTTAACGAAGCGTTGTTTACCCCAACTGATTATGTTATTTCCTACACTACTGATCAAGTTGTACCGATTGTACGTACATTCTTCTGGATTAGCCGTCACGGAAACAAACACTGGCTCAACCCCATTATTTATGTACTTACGAGTATATGGATCGAAGTGATAGCGAAAACCACTCGACAAAGTTTACTTATATTTTCTTCCTTACATTTCATATGCTCCTTACATTTTTATGTAACTGCCGACAAATGAGTTGATGACAGTGATGACTCTCCTGATGTAGTACGTATAAGTGGTCACAAAGGCATCACGGATGACTAGTCGACAAATAGAGAAGAGTCGTTTACCGGCTGACTTACCCCAGAGGGTGGTAGATGGCCAGTTAGGTTTTACAGAAAGTTAATAATACCAGTAATAGATAATATTAATGACTTGATAATAATATTGATAATATTATTATTTATTATGTATAATCGTTATGTGAACCTTACCACCAAGTGCTCGACTTCGGTTGTTTCTCACGATACCCTAGAAATTAGAATGCCGGCTTGAGGTTGGGGTAAATATTCTAAGTCACCTCAATGGCGGCTAAAACACTTATCACCATATCTTATCACCATATCTTGACGACCCAGTAGCCTAGTTGGTAGCGACCCTGCCTGCGAAGCGATAACTAGTAGTTTCAGTAGTATGCACAAAAATGTACCTACATTCTACTATACGTCAAATAACTCCAGCGGGTAAATTGCCTTACAAGATAAACATAATATTATTTATTGCTTTATTTCTATGACGCAAATAAAATATTGTTTAATTAAATCGTTTTTCAAATAACCACGGAAAAAGGAGCACAGGAGTCGGAGTAGCACTGCAGCATATCGAGTATTTTTCAATAACAACGTGAGGGTATGTTGCAGCTCGTTAGATAATTTCTGAATATTTGTAACATTTCTAAACTTATATGATCTAGGTATTAAATTATATCAATCATTTAATATATTAACGCAATGATTAATGTAACATTTTTTTGGTAAAATAAGAGCTGCAGAAAAATTTAATTTAATTTAATCTGTCATAACGAATGCACATGTGGATCTTGATTGTAGATCCTCGTGAAAACTTAAAAGTGAAGTAAGTGAGAATTGTCTGTATAGATTACTATAGAATGGATCTGAATACATAGATTACTATAGAATTTGAAATTTTGGCTACCAAAATTCTTTTTTTTTTTTCACGACTAAGGAATGAGATTTTCAGTTCACTGAATCGTAATGCTGCAATGTCTATTGATAGACACCATTGTTTTCAAACTGATTAGCCGTATTTACTTTACAATACTAATAAATTGTAAACAAGTAAACTTGTTGGTAACCTACTTAGACAGAGTTTTATGGGAAAATGTCTGAAACAAAGGTATAAATATATTGGAGATTAATTGAAATAAAATATTATGATCTAAATTATGTTGAAGCGGATGTTGTATGAATGGATGTTTATTTAAATACCTGATTTGTGACTGTCACTACAACGGACATAAGGACAGGCTGCTGTTTAACATTATTAAAATTTCTGAAAATCTCGTTCAGTTTGTGCCTGGACATCGCTTCTATTATTATCTAGGTATTTATAAATAACTACAATATTACATTTTAACTTCAAACGGAGAGCATTATATTATGTGACTGTACTCAATTGAAATCGCCTGCATTGCACTCCATCCAATCCAAGTGTCTTGATTGTTGATCAACTCAAGTGTCAAAAGATTTAGGTCGCCCACATCTACCTTATAATGCATTAAGATTGCTTTTGAATATACCTAACAGTGATCGGTTTTTTATTAGGGTTCCGAAGTAAATTCAGAACCCTTATAGTTTCGTTATGTCCGTCTGTCCGTCTGTCCGTCTGTGTGTCCGAAGCAAAGCACCGAGACCCTTTGTGCTAGAAAGCTGTAATTTGGCATGGATAAAGATATTTATCAAAATTCCAGAATCATGGAATAAAGTATTTAAAAAAAAATCAGAGTAGGTACCTCACCTAGAGTTAACGCGAGGATGAATTTTTTATTCGTCGCGTACCCTATAGTGTGGAGTTTCGTTGAAAAGGTCTTCCAAAAATATTATGGCTCTTCTTAGACCATTTTTGGAATTAGGGGCCCGTTTGCGAAATATTTGGCTTTAAAGTGCAAAGACTAATCGGTTGGAGTTGAACATGTGACAAAATTCTTAAAAATAGTTTATATTATGATGAATTTACAAAGAAAACTAACACGGCTATGTTAGTATAAGTAGATAATGAGTAATAGTCGATAAACTTACTACTTCTGAACTCTACATTGAGCGGAGCCTGACATGCACTTGCCCGGTTTTTTATTTTATAAAAGCATGGAAGATGGCAAGTGTCTTAGTGGTTTGGAGCACCACAAACCCTAATTTTTGTAGAATAGCAACTTTATTTAACAAAATCAATTTGTTTCGTTTTCAAACATGTTGGAAGTTGAAGGTATTCATAACAAGGTAAGATTTATAACAGTTTAAAAGAGCAATAAAGCTGTAAGCTTTTCATATAAAATCTAATAATCGTTTAGTTTACAATTCCCAATCGATTACAGTGTAAAGTTCCGAATAGCGCGTGTAAAGCGAGTAAATGGTGTTGTTTGTAAGATCAGTCGGTATTGGCGGTACTCAGCAGCGAGTGGCGGTTGTGAGCGATAATATACTACAATCATAAACAACATTACCTGTGAATTATAGTCTGTAGCGCCGCTGTGTTACGTTGGCTGCGGTGGCCATGACACGGTTTTAAATAGGATAATGTAAGACCGTTAATTAATAACCGATTTCAAAGAGATGAGACGAGGTGGTCTTATAATTTATGTTTATTATTTTCTCAGTTTGATTTTGATGTGTCATAGTTAATTCAAAGTCTATTTTAAGTAACGAATGATAACTGTCATGATTTGATTGTAATTTCTTTAAAGTACTTTGTGTTTCGTTTTAGAAAGTGTGCAACATGATTAATATAAATACACTTTCACACACTCACATCACTCACAATCCGAAACCAAATTTTAATATTTTATTTGTCACACAAATGTACTATACCTCCCGCGCGAATCGAACCCGAGACTCCTCGTTTGGCAGGTAAAAAACAAGGTTCGTAAGTTTGACTCGTTTTGCCGAGGCTTTATTAAAATAAACTGTAGAAATATCTAAATGCTTTATAAAGACTCTTATCTTATCTTGAAAATTGTACAGTGAACATTAAATTCTTACTTGTGTTCTCGCTAGTCTCACGGGACAATTGAGACTTATTATTATCAGTTGTCCCGTCACGAGACAACTCAAAGAGACTAGTGGGATAGACCCGTTTCTTGTACCATTGAAAAATCCCTTTTAAAATGTTTATAACATAATTCTAAGCGTGAAAAGTCCTACCTTCCCCACCGTGTGGCGACCGCTATATCGGCAGGCGCTGGGCGCGCGCCAAGTGCGCCGATATTTGCTTATAATTCGGAATCAATATGCGAACACACGTGCGTCCAGGCCTCTCATAAACGATGTAGGTAATTGCCGCGGTAATTCACGCACGATGCTATTCTATGTAGCTCGCCTTGCCACCCGCCTCCCGCCGCCCGCGGTATGTTAGCTACATAGCTTGTAGCTTGGGCTATAAAACTTCAGGTTTATTCAGTGTGAATCGAGCGATATCGGTACAACAGGACGCCTGGCAGACGTGAAGCGAAACTGTTTTGTATATACAATAAGCATCAAAGAATGGTTTCTTTAAAGGGAATAATAAAAAAGCTACAAATTCAGATATTTAAATTTAATTATGTTTTAATTTAATAATGTTTAAAACCCGACTGCGTCCAAAAGAGTGTTATTATTACAATTAAAGTGACACTTAAGTTGAAATGAATTAAGGATATGGGTACCTACTTCAGAATTATGTATGTATAACAATAAACTGGAAGGCATCCAATAATAATTATCTAATACGTAAAATAATAATCAATCCTCGCTCTATTCTGAAAGACATACCTGAGTAAGTAAATGCTAATCTTTTCTATTCATACTTTGATCGACAGTATTATTTAAACCACAATGCATTTATCCGTAACTAAAAGAGGTCTGTACTTGTAATAAATTCAATAGTAGTTGACCAATAAACTTTAATTGGAAGCGGCGACACACATCACCCACAGGATGCACTTATGCAGTGTTGTCTCCTGGCGCGATGGCGGCCGCGACCACCGCGATATTGATACAATTGCATAAGCACCCTCGGACACGGCAACAACCCGTGTTGCCATGGCAACCGGCACGAGGTACTTATATTTACTGACAGATTGGAAATTATATGTATATTCACAATAAATTACTCGTTCCATTTAAGTCCGTAGCGTAGCGTAGGATCACTGTACCCTTACACTATAAAGTTCATTTTAATGATCAAAATTTTCACCCGAATTGAGTGGATTTCTAACAATTATAAAAAAGCGACGATTAAATGCTGCTATCATAAATCAACATTATCATAAAAAATATGACTACAATTTATTGTAACGTTAAAGTCATTTTACGTGCCGCTGCTCAGATGTAGAAAGCTATATAAACGCCGGTACAAGAACAATGCAGCGTCAGTTCTATTTCCGTGTCATCAACACCTGTCGCGAGAAACGCGCGATTAGCGCACGCGGAATAACACGGCGCCACCGCCGCCGCCTGCGCCGGCGCAACGCCCGCACCTCTCACAATCATAGAACACAATACAATAATTATTTATTGTACACCAATAATTAAATATTACTAGAAATTGTCATATATTAGAAACGATATACAGAAAAAGGTCTTATCGGTAGAAGCAATGATAATTAGAGTCACAATTGAAAACAAATGAAACTGATAAATGATATTTCGAACTGATTTTGGTTTTTACAAGCAATTTTGTTGTTTTTGTTATTGTGTGTTTGTTATTGCTGCGTTGCTTGAATAATTCCCTACAGTGGTATTTTAAGGACTAGTATAAGTATCCTATTCACAATCGAAGCAAAGTGTTTTACTTGTTGCCATTCAGACAGCATTAGCGACAATGGATAGCTTCTCACGACAGGTGGAGATCTGCTGCCGACATAGACATCTAACAGTCATCTTTGTTTCTTACTTTTACTTAAAATAAATCAAAATAACAACCACTTTAAAATGGATATGTGTTCTAAGCGTAGATCCAATTATTTTATTTTTATTGTTTTCATTTCATAAACAGCTCTTCGCTTTCTGATATAAAGCTATTTACTTTTTAGACTGAAGCTCACCATCCACAGTGATATTTTTATCATGGCCATTAAAGGTTTGTTAAGATGTATTATTTAGTATCCAAGTATTATTTTAGTATTCAAGTATTATTTAGGATGGTTAAATAAATAACTATGTGAAAACACAACAAAATTGAGAAATTTTTGTTTGTTGCAAAACTCTTTATATTTCAAGTAGTTTCCTATTAGGTATAATTAATTTAAAGAACTAATACAATCAAACTAACGCATAAACCAAAACGTGTCTATAAACAGTCGTAAAACTTTCCAAAATATACAAATGTATTTGCCGCGAAGCTTGCTTTTACAAGACCGTCCGATAAACAGAAAAATCCAAGTACAGATCACTCATAAGAATTACCGTAAGTATCTCCCATGAAAACGAGTTTAGGAAAATGAATCATACTATAATGAAAACATACAGAAACTCCCGAATATAATCTGCGTCCTAAATTTACAAGAAAAACTTACAATAACCTATAGAAATACTTAAAAACGCATTTATTTACTTTTCACTACACGACGCGACGTCACGATTATTATTACAAATGTTTATGATGCGTGTACAACTGCAACTACAATAATAATTAAATGATGTGCAATGTAATGTTAAACATGCCTGTTTATTTTATTTATTGAAATATTTAATAACCTCACAATATAAAATAATAACTCCGTGTAACTATTTACTTCAGAAACTTTAGTGTGAAATAAATATTCAACAATAAAACAACATAATACATAAATTATTATCAATTAATGGAGAACAGTTTGACGATGTTTAACTCATATAGGCCCGTAATATCAATAGCAGTTTAATCTATGATTCTGAGTTTAAACTGTCTTTGTTGAACCAACAACGACAGTTTAAACTCAGAGTCATAGATTAGACTGCTATTGATATTACGGGCCATAGACATATACGTTTGACGTTCCCAGCGATATGTCGTGACGTGTGAAATGTCCGTGATATCAGTTGAGAGGTTGCCAAAAGATCAGGGATCAGCATCTCGCCTACGCTTCGTGTGATGATTGAAAGGTTTGTGGCTTGTGGAGTTATCTACGATAAGCAATAACCGAGGTTGATGACACCCTCTCCGACCGATAACTTTGTTAATAGTATAAACATGTCAAGAATGCACGTGGAAATGTTTTTTTATTACATATTATAGTAAGTGTTTATATTGGAAAAGTTCCATCATTCCCGCTTCGTAGCTTGTATTTCGAATATTGCAATAGAAACTGTAACTCTACATTATCTGTAGTAGGTACCTTAACCTTTAACCTTAAGGTTAATAACAAAGTAAAAATTGCCACGAATATTAAATTTATCGAATTACTCATTAAACATTTAAATAAATATATGATGTTTTATATCAAATAGGGTTTGATACTTCAGTGTGTTTTTATAACATTATAATATAATGTTTACAATAGATGCGGGTCTATATAAATCTTATAAAAATTGATAATATAATATTTCATTAATATTTTAAATAACTATTCTTATTATTATTTAATTTACAGCAAGATTACACAGTATGATGGACTTTGGTAACTGCCGGAACCAAATGAAATATTAAATATCGTGTTCAGTCGTTCTAGTTCGTGTGGGTAGTATGGTAGCTTTCTATCATATTAATTATAAAATTATTAGTGAACCATATCCGTTTAAAAAAGTTTCAAATACACGAGACATCCACTTAATTTTGATATTTCAGTAAACATGTCGTATCTCATTCGTGTTCAAATGTAAATATTGTAAAATTAAAACGATTTATTAGATAAATTTGTTTTTCATTTAGAAAAATACATAACGACTCAGTTTACTACGATACTATCAAAACATTCAATTAGGCTTGTCAACTAACTGCCGCCTGCTAACTATTTTTAACTTACCAAATGTGAGATTATCTGTATGTAAGTTTTTATTTTTCACATGGTTATTAAATTTTTTATATAATTGATAAGACCTGTTACTTTTTAATCGTGTACATTTAACCTCGATGGGTACTGACGATATGCACTTTGCACATCATTTATTTATTTAAACTTTCTACATATATTTATATTTAAAGAAAGTTTTGTTTTTAAATTTCTTTATCCCCATAGTAAAAATTAACATAGAATTTCTTCGTTTGATTTAATTCGTAGAGACATAGAAAAGCCGTCCATCCTGAGCTACACGTTATACGTGTCATTCTATTTTCGACCTGAATTTTGTACAGACGCTGACCGGATGTGATTGGATAACTATTTTACCGGTGAACGATTAGCGGTTTGTTGTTCAAGCTTTGTTTTGTTTCGTGTCTTTTTTACAAGTTATATTAACCTTGAGTCTAAAGTTTAATGCCATACTTTTATATGAATTTCCATTTTTTTATGAAACGTTATTTGTGCTGCGATATAATTTCGAGAATATTTTTACAGAATACTGATATCTAACACGACCTGTTAGTTAAATATACCTAATATACATAATGGCTAAAAACCTCGTTTACCCCACTCACCACTTACCATAGCAGCAAAGTAGCAACAAGTCAGTCCAAAACACTTGAAATGGTTGGCAATGTATCCTTGTTCTTAGTTCAAATTTCATTTTTCAACCCTCCAATGTCCAGCCATATCTACAATACTGGCCTACCGAGACTAGTCCGTGCAGGCGCTCCGAATGTCACAGTCACATTAATCACACATTGTGACGACGCGACGCGGCGACGCGACTTGTGATAGGTAACAGTGTGTAAATTCACACTATTTTATAGTCGAGCTGAATCAGTTGAATGACATGAACATGAACATTTTTATATTGCCTTAAAGAATCTTACAAGATCCCTATTTTTGTATGTTCGTTGTTTACTAACTTATAATGTGCGATGCTGTTTCTACCCGTAGGTATATCTTTCGGACTTATTTTGTGATGTTTCATTTTGAGCAGGTATGTGAATATTTTCCATGAAGCAGGAATCACTATTTGGTACAAAGTACTTGTAGTGTATTGTAAGTACGAGTAGATATTAAATGTAAGTTTACGTTCCACTAAAGATAAGATAATCCACTTTATATAATCACAGAACATTATTAAGGATAAACAAAATACATGAAACGTATTGCAGAAATTTTGTGCATTTTTAAAATTTTTAAAGTGCTTTGTTAAATCCACTGTTTATAATTCACATTTTATTACGGTGCTATAATCCTGATAACATATTTACATTCGTAAAATTTTCTTTCTATTTCAATTTGAAACAAATTTCATTGTTTTCGAATTCTCAACGTAGATACGGCTCATACTTTATGTATCTAACTCATTGTGATTACGGTCATGGTTTCTACTAAATTTTCTGATAATGACGTGTCAAGAACTCATTATACATAATTTATGAGGACATTACTAGGAATAAAAAGTCGGCAGTAAAAGTTTCCTAATTATGAGTATCCAATTATTCATCAAAGCAAATAACATAGTCTTTAACATAATACATCTCAAATTTAAAGGTGTACACTAAATTCAAGCTAAGACTTGACGGATTGCTGAAATTACAAACCCCTCGGCTATCAGTACTCTTCATTTCACAGCTCCACTCGAAAGCCACATTGACAAATAATAATGGATCACACCCGCCAATTCGCAGCCGCCGTCGCTGGCAGCCGACCATCCAAGCCTCATACAAATTAGGTGCACAGTGAGCCCATTGTGCCGCAAATAGAAGTCAGGTACCCCGCATAAATCCAGATCGTGCGTCGCTTACCGCATTCCGCCTCTAAATATACGCGCACGGAAATAAAAACTAAATAGCGGTTTGCAAGCGTAAAATGTTCCAAGCGCTGCTGCGCTGGGTTCGTGATCGATGACGTCAAATAACGTCCAACACTCGGGAGCTGGATGGGTGACCGCTAGACTCGCCCATCCAGAAAGGCATTAAGTTTTATGCCAAAACCCAATAAGATGGGTCAATGAATTATTACTTCATTTTCACAAAGTATTGACAGGTAAGAAGAAATTCAAGCATTAAGACTCTTCAAAAACTCTGGACGGAACATAAAGCAGTCAACTCTATAACTTTTTAAATGTGACGTTGAACGGATACGCAGTTCATCTTGTGTTAAGTGGCTGCAATAATTGATGGATCTGCTATCGCAAATAGTCCGACTGAAGTTAAGATGCATTGAGTTACTCCTGTGAACTAAGATGCCTCAATTATAGTCTCTTTAATCCAACAATCTCACTCACTCAGTACTAAACAATTTGCATAGAATTAACTAACTTAAGAAACAGTGCCAGACATTGGATAACGAAATAAAATGTATATGTACTTAGTAATTATGTTTCTATTAAACATTGGCATGTCAATTCGTAATGTTAAAAAGCTAAAATAATCTGGTAAACACAAAGTACAGTGAAAAGCACAAGTTTCCAGGAAGGTGATTAAGAAATGCAATTAAACGACAAGAGTCTTTGTCCAGATGTCCGGTAACTAGGTTTACGGGCGGGCAGCGGGCAGCGGGCAGCGCGGCCAGGTGTAGCCGCGGTGATTTACGGGTTAACGTGCCGTTTATCGCTTTTATGGTTCCGCTCTTCGATGTTGACCGTCTTACTAGGTCTCTGGGAGTTTTATCTCGCTCATACGCATCTTATTACATACAGATGCATCCTAGTCAGTAATGTAGCAGTTATAAACTTTATTTTTTATTAATTTTATTAAACGGGTAAATCCTAGTCTCCCACGACACAGGGAATCCTAGTGTGGGAGCTAGTGTACATGACTTTATGTAAACAAAGTTTATGAAATAAATAATTTTCATTTTTCATTTTTTTTTTCATTTATTTACTTAGACGATGGAAAGCACACAAGTAACATCATTACTGTATTTCGAGTATTTAAGATTTTAATATTCTTAAAATGCAATTAATTAATATTATCAGCGGTTCTTTACCTACAGTCGCAATAATCTCACGGGATACTCACATGCTTCAGCCACTTACCAAAGCTCCTGAAATAACTTCGCTACGTATTGTCTTGAATGAAAATGTACATCCCTCAAAATCTACTTCCACGTTAATCTACGGGCTACAGAACCCTTGCTCCAAAGTCCATCTTCAACTTCACCGCTCCTTCATTAATAAATAACGACACGGGATTACATGTCTTGGCATTTATGAGCTCGTCCGGGCCATTCGTAATCCAACTATTTAGCCTGTAAAATATACCTCTACTATGTTTAAAATGTTTAAAAGTATTGCAATAACACGCCCACATAATCATGCGTACTATCGCCCCAACTCAGAGTCAATAACGGTTACTTAAATCGCTCTTTAGTACAGAATTTGTATGGTGATTCTTTAATAAGGAGCAATTAAAGTAACCGTTAGTGACTCTGAGTTGCGGCGTATGACTTCTATCATAAATGTTAAAATGTGTAATTATTAATTAGGTATACCTACTTGGAATTTCATCATAGGTCAAAACTTTTCTCCCTGAAAACTAGAGCCTTATTGCAATAATTGATCATTTTATATTTCTTATCTCTTTATGGGTTCATCGGTGATGCCTTTGGTGTCGTTGATGCTTATGGGCGACGATAGTCACATACCATCGGATCGTCAGCTCATTTGCCCGTAACTTCCATACAAAAAACATCTAATGGATCACTCTGATTAGAAGCGTAGATATCCGAAGTTAATAATAGTTAAGCGCACATTACATCACGCTCAGCGATGTATATCCGGTGTACTAAAAACTCGGACGTGTGAGCGACGTGACAGCTGTTTACCTTCGCAAGGCGGTGACCTGAGGTGCGGACTGCGGATCCATCGACTTCGTATTGCGGTAATACGGAAGAAACACCAGCGAATATTTACATTCCGTGTGTTGCTACTGGGATAACTGCTCCATTTAACAGCGATGAATAAGGGAAGTGCCCCTACTCACTGCTCATAACTCGGCAGCTTCTTTCAGTCGGAATTGAGCGATCCAGTTAAAGTGCATACGATTACTTCAATCGCGTCATAAAACTGTAAGCACCTCCAAGTGTAAGTTCTTACTAAAAATCGTAAAACCTTTCGTGGTTTCAGGCAGCAAGAGTGCCGACTTTGAAGTTGGTCTAAAAGTTACCTGAGAAGTAAATTCAATCAACAACTTGGAGTAAGAAAGATTCATAAATGGCGATGACTATTAAATTGTTCATGTACTATTCCCTCGCTATAAACCAGACCTTTTTGCATAACTATATCTATCTATCTATGAGCTTTTTAAAGTCCACTGCTTGACATAGGCCTTCCCTAATTGGCGCCACTCCGACTGGTCCTGGGCCCTTTGAATCCAGCGACTTCTCGCTGTCTTCTTTAAGGTCATCAATCCACCTGATTGGGGGCGACCAGTGCACCTTTTACCGAGACATGGTGGATGGATGGACTTAATATATTTCCCTCAAACAAAGACCCAACCACCAAAATAGTCTGGACACCAAAAAAACTACTCTCTTCCACGATACAATCATCACCCCATTGGCCAACGTAATGTGCAGCCGGTGTAATTAATTTGCCCATAAAGCGCTAGTCCAAACTGTTTGTATTACGGTGCCGGTGATCATCACTTCAAAGGCTCCCACTTCACTCGTCGCTGTGCTACTCCTGCGGCGCCACACTAGACAAAACAACATCGTCATCGCCTTGCGTAAAACACTTAAAACGCCATCTTTCATATAGGATTTATAGCGGATTTGGAGTTCCTCAGTCTAAGCTGTTGCAAACCGCAATATTTGACCCAATCGCTGTTTATATTTTTGTGATTTTGTTTGTTAAGAATTATTTTAATGGGTGATACTCGTAAGTCATCGTTGAATAGAGTCATTAACGAAATATGCCTCCATATTTGATCAACTCCAAATAACATCACATTTGCTGAGGTCTTAAACGTCATCTAAATAATGATGCTTCTTGCTGATGATGCTTCACAATATCTGTGGTATTGCTCTTCTACTGCGCTACTGAATGGTTTCACAAGTTTTAAAGAGCCGTTTGTAAGATTCAAACTCTGATAATTGCAGTGAGAGGCCAAACTTGGATCCAGTAACTATAACTGGTCTAGTTACTACATCCATGCGGAATCCTTATTCTTAGACACGACTCGTTCTGTATGTCGTCATTGCGTCCAAAATCAACAGCTCTGTGAAAAAATGAAAACAAATAATTCACACGTCCAGAGATTGGCGGATCACGGTTCAAAATAGGTGATCGACTCATGCTGCCAGTGCATTCATTTACTATTTTTTATTCGATACGTAAATAGGTTAAAGATATTGTAAGATTTACCAAATCGAATATCTGCTATATGCTGCGTGCGTTCAAATTGTGGAATAAATAGGTACAGCGCTGGTGAAAAATTTGACAAAGAATATCTCCTTCAGAGAATTGCTTTAGTAATAAATCAAATTATAGAAAAAAATGAGGGTAATGATATTATTTTATTGACTGGTTCTTACTGTCCATCTGATTTTTCTTGCCGACTTTTTCAAGTTTATACTAGATTTTATTATTTTTGATATTTTTATTTACCTCTAGAAGAAATGTATTTTAGGCTATGTACATAGCATTTAAGTCAAATAAGTAATACAGAGGATTTAACAAAAATATAAGTATATTGCACATCTATTTTACTGCATCTGACATTTATGTAGTAGAAACTTTACGCGCCAGTTAGCCAGTAGGTACCTGAAAGTAGGTCACACTCTCAGTTAATAAACCTGATTACGGCGCACAGTTCCTAGAACATTCGGTTGACAGGATTGAAAATTGAAAAGGAACACTTTATTTAGCACCTATAAAACGAATTTTGTGAACTAATATTAATTGTGGAAATAGGTTTGGATATTTTTATTGCCGTCTTAAATTCAACACTTATTTTGTATCACAACATTCATTTATTAAAGAAATTGTATTGATCAACTGTCTGCAAGGACTCTATAATGTAAAACTTGCTAAAAATACTTATAGCAATAGGTATACCTTTTAGGAGACGATAAAACCAACGTTCGTGCAGTTCAACAAATAAATAAATAAATAACGCTTCACACTCATAGCCCCACACTAGGATTCCCTGTGTCGTGGGTGCGATGGACATATAATACACTAGACAAGGACATTCACACCCAGACCGAGAACAGAAATTCAAACTCATCATTCAAATTTACGCCTCGCTGGGAATCGAACCCAGGACCCTCGGTGCGGCGATCCGGTATGGTCACCATTGCGCCACACTGGTCGTCAATAAACTATTAATTACATTACATACATTAGTTTATTCTGTAATTTCTAAAACTTTAGCAAGATCGAAAGGTAATGGGAGGAAAAATGTGAAGAACAGCAAATGGAGAGTTGTTGTCAACACTATTAAAGAAATGCAAAATTAATTCCCAATAAAAATCCTTTGATTATTTTGGATTGGTCGACTTAACAAAAGCCTCGCCAATGGTCTGGTCGATGCATAGTGATCATAATGGCCATTAGAGAGCTGACCACGGGAGGCAGCGCGCAGCGGGAAGCGGTATCGACGCGGAGTGCGCCAAGGGACACCCCTTGGGCACTTACTGTATTAATGTTTTAGATTACGGCTTTATAACGTTAATTGTCTGTCAATACATGCCAATGAATTAATTTAAATACCCATTAAAAATAAAAATATTTATTAGTAAAGTACCTACATATTATTATATAACTAAAACAGGCGGTGATGGTTTATGCTGATGAGTTGTAGTAGCTTATTTGTTGGCTGACATTTGCTTCCCATTTTCTCAGAAGACAGACGGGTAATTTCACTAGCGAGTACCCAGCAAGCTGGAACATGACACGACAGCACCAACATTGCTTTAAGTTGGTTAACAATACATTAGGCAAAAAGGATCCGTTCCAACATCACAATCTCACTAGTTATCAAAGCACACCGCGGGCTCAACCGACCCGATGAAGTAGCTTGTACACGATCCGAAATGTTTAGAAATAAATTATAAACATTGCGGTAAGTTTTTTGACGTTGATCACGGGAAATACTAAGAAAGGGTAATAAAAAAGAAATCATCAGCATCATCGTAATATTAGCGCATTGTTTACGTGTACCAATGTGCAATAGTGAGCTATATTTCTACAACAAGTAAAATATATTTTTATAAAAAGTACCGTAATACTTATTACTCATATTAATCACATTTATATTATTGTATTATAATTATTGCTGATTCAAATCAAATCAAATCAAAATCTTTTATTCATATAGGTATCAAATTGTAGAGTAGGATATAATCCTGATCTGTAAGGTGCGAGATTTACCTTATTAAAGTGTTCAGTAATAATTGTTAGCACAAAAATATTTTTACTGCTCTTCACATACTTGCATTAAGCTAAGTAAGAGTGCACAATGCACGGTTGTTGCAAACCCCTCTTAACAGGGAATGAGCGCCATTTGTAAAGATTACCGTCAAACCGCGCCCCGCAGATTGTTCATTAAAACAGCTTAAACTTCTCACTTAAAGAAATACTTTAAAATATTTATCATTCGAACTACACTCTGTGGGAAAATCCACTTTTATTTAGCTGCACAGCAATTGGCCACGCGATTGCTCTTTTGTAATACCTATAGTGTATTACTTGTCTTGTTAAATAGACATGCTGTGTTTGGCTTCTAGATATCGCTAGGATATTCAATGAAATCTTCTCTAAATAATTCTCTAAATCTAAACACCACTTCATGTAACACAACAACCTAATGAATATCCTGACATAAAAACATTACATTCGCATTTCTCTTTCAACCCAATATTAATAGAACATGAAAAGATAATAAAAGTTTAAATGTCTTTCATTCCGAGTGATCTGTGAGAGACGGCGACTAATATTTTATACCTGGTCATATAACATGGGTTTTGCGTTTAAAAGAACCTCGTAAAATATAGAATTGTCAGGTGACTTCTCTTTGACATCCTAATTTATTTTTCAAAGCAGCCTCTGCCATTTTATACTCAATTTCTTTAAACGATCTATGCACCATAACTCAAACATAATAAGGCTCAATTTAAAACATAACAAAGTTCGGCAGCTGCGTTATTGCTTTGCCATCTGTTCAACTCAATTCTTGATTTAGAGAATAAAAGAAGTTTATAACAGTGTTAATTAACAATTTTATGAAAACACGTTGAAAGCGAACGCTTCAAGAATATTTTTAAACAGTTATAATTTATATTTAATTTCGACATTAATTAAATTTGATTGTTTATTGCTGAGTTTTAGCGCCCCCTGGTGGTGTGAACATACTACACTTCACTATGGAGGAGGTTTGAAGCACTCATTACCTTACTTTTCCAGTAATTATCCAGTCCGCATCACTGGGAATAAGTATTATGTAAAACAAAGCTGCTGTGTTAAATGACTACTAAATGAGATTGTGTTTCTCTCAGGATTATTTCCACACATATCATAGAAATGACATATCGGGCTACCGGATCTTTCATCCGAAACCTATCAAGTGGCCACAAGTTTTTAAACGGTTATTGCAAAGGCATATTGATATTTATGAGGCAGAGGTAGAGGTAGTATGGAATATGTAAAGAAATAATAAAATGCTAGGAGTAGTTAGTTAGTTAGTAGCAGCTAGATTTAATTGCTATTTGTGAACGTGAGGAAAGTAAAGCCCAATGCACATGTAACGGGGTTTTTTTCCCGTACGGGACGGGACGTGAAGTTTTGGAAACATCGTGTCATAGAAAATGTATAGGTACGATAGTGTATACGCAACGGAATCTCGTACGGGAAAAAGCCCCTTACTTATGCATTGGGCTTTACACAATTCGAGTCCAGAGTGGGTTACTAGTAGATATATAATACTACTACTATTACTACTACTAGTATATTATAATGTGAAACTTTGTATGCATGTTTGTTTATCTTTCACATAATAATCTGAATTTTACCAAGAAAAAATAAACGACTTCAAAATTACTCTAAAACTACTGTGATCTCACTCAAATTTAAGTGGAACCACATGACAAGCACCAGCTTTTGACTAAAAAATAATCATCAAAATCGGTTCACCCAGTCGAAAATTCTGATGTAACAAACATAAAAAAATATCTTCGAAATGAATACCTTCTCCTTTTTTGAACTCGGTTAGAAAACTAAACAATAAAATTAGTAAGCAAGTAGTAAACAACATAATTCTATAAACAACAAACAAAACACCTCAAATAGATCTCCATCAAATAATTTTAAATCAATCACTCCACTCTTTACAGGAACCGATAAATCACGCCGGAAATCCCGGACGATCCCCAAAAATCCGGACACGAATCGTTTATTAAGATCCCGTTGGAGTAAAATATTCATTAATTGATTCCGCCCTTCAAGACACCCTCATTACTTGGGGTTGATTAACGCAACCTGGGTAAAGAGCCTTTATCTTTGATGACACTTTAATAAAATTATACTGGTTATCCGGTAACAACGTTTGTTATGATTATAATCTAATTTTTAACATTGTATTAAAATATTCATTAACTTCTCGTTAAAATAAAATATTTACCAATATTCTAACGAACGAGATTCCCTAATAAATTTAAATTAAACTCTCCTTTTGATTCAAGTACTTTAGTTAGCATTATTGGTTGAAGTTTAAAGTGTGCAATGTGCATCCAGGAGCATTTTTACTGTTAAATTAATAAATAAGTTGAACTAAAATCTACCTAATCCCGAGAGAAGATAAGGATGAGTAGGGATAACGAATGTACTGATAAGAAACCGGCATGTCCAAATTCCTTTAAATGTTCCCAATAGAAGTCCAGGTCATCAGACCAATTCTAATCATGGTATTTAGGATGTACGAGTACATACCACAGAAGTGGGTCAGAACATGAAGATGAATGAACAAAATCAATATTATTTCACTGATATTTAATAAGAGTAATATAAATAACCTCATAACGTTAAGATTCGCTTGCTAAACACGTTGCGACTTGCGAGTAACTTTACATCCGTCAGTAACTGTACAGACAGTCCGGTATATCCAAGGGCGCTGCCTGCTCCGCCGCTAATGGGTTGATGTCATTCTCTACATCTTGCGGGTTATAGGTGGCGTGGAGTGGCGTGGTTTAATTATAAATAATGAAAGAATTTTATAATGTTTTATAGCCAAAAATATAACATCAAGTTTACAGTGGTACGAGTTAGCCAATGTGAAATTGTTTATATCGGTATAGGATCTAATGGACGACTTAAAGAAATTCAGTATTTATAACTGATGCAAATATATACTTTATTCAGTCATAATTTAATAAATTAAGTTAATTATCACAATATATAATAACACATAAGTCAATTATCTAAGCTAAGGATACGAAATATTGTCAGGAAAAGCGTAATATATGTTAATGTGTTGAAAATGAAGTTTTGATTTAATTCGTATGTTATAACGTTTTTTTGAAGACCACGTCTTGTACAATTTTATCCGCATTACGTATTTATTAGGTAAGTATAAAATTGCATCTCTAGTATCTCCATTGCATCGCTGTTCTCACCTACGGATATTAATTAGAGGTAAACAAGTTCCCTTTGTAAGATTTTCACTTCATTCCCTCAGACGACGTCATTCGGAAGATAACAATACGAGATTATACACATAGGTAAACTTGCTACGTATGTATATTTTATATCATTCGGATGAGCGCACACACACCGAAATACATTAATGTATAAAAATCCTGAGGTTAGTGAGTTCCAACCTTTGGATAACGAGTTTTTTTATAATTAAAAGTGGAAATAAAATGAGTATAAAGGATAATCGAAATTATAATACATTGTCTGTCATAGTTTAGGTCGGACCGCAACGTTGGCAGGATGTTGCATAACGCCATCCCGAAGATTCATCTTAATCATAAGCAGCGAGGTGCGACTCGCGACTAATTACCGCGACTGGGTGTATTAATTGATTATTTGTGTCAACTGGCACCGACTGTGTTCATAAGAAAGTACGCTTGCTTCACTAAACGCGTCTTTTGACTTTACGTGCACGGGAAAATCGACTTTAACCCGTTGAAAGAAGAGCCACGATAGCCGTGAGAGATGCTGCTATTTGTCTGTACTTTTTGTGAACGGTGTACTTTGTAAAACATTTTACAGTATACTGTAAGAATCATGCGACAAGCGAAAGTAAATCTTATTTCAGGGATCGAAGGATGAGTGTGAGTCGGACAGGTTTGGCTCTAATTGAGTTGTACCTTAGTTATTAACATCTGCTGTCAAAGGTACCTAATTGTTAATGCGTATTAATGTAAAAACTTTGAGAAGGTGGGACATGAGTTGGATTTAATTATTTCATTGCGCGATGATTGACGTAATGAAATAGTAATTCATAGGTACATTAGTTCTTGCATATAATTAGCTACAGTTAATTAATAATATTCGTTAACATCTGATATACATATAGGGGAACGGGCTCCCCGAAGGAATTAGAAGACCTGCTAGCAAAGCATCATTCAAAAAGGACCTCGGCACTCTTTTTCTAGATCGACATTAACATCATAGAAGTTTTCATCTTAGACATCATTAACTTAAGTTTATATATTTACTTATGTAGGTATTTATTTTGTAAATGTATATATGTGTTTAAATGTAAATGTATATTTGTATACATGTATATAATTCACTTTATTAACCGCCTTTCGAGCATTTCTCTCTTATCCAATGGTTAGCTGGTAGAGAATGCATTGAGCATTAAGCTCGCCATTTGTACCGTAATATTCTTATTGTGATCAATGAAAATTAAATAAATATAAACCTACTGCTGATTCGGTAAAATTCTGTAGTTAAATGAGTTCAATGTGTGAGCGTTGGTGATAAAACTTTTGAGCGCCTCATTGCTTTGGAAATCAAGTTACGTGGTTTCAGTTCTTATCCAAAAATAGTCTTGTAGAATTTGAACTCTGGTCAACTAAACGTCTAACTTTCAAATTATCTAGGTACCCATATGAAATAGAGATGTTATTTAACAATTAATATCAATAAACAATAAAACAATTAATATCAATAACAAGAAATACCTTCAACATTAGTCAACAGTGTGACCGAGCCGAGCCCCGTCGTTCGCAGGTGAACTATTTTGTTGAATAGAGTCGTAAAATTATAAAATCGTTTTAGTGCCTACAACGTAGTTGTAAAGGAGGAATAAATTTTAATCATAAAGCGCTTCTTGGAGACGATCATAAAACCACTGTATAGTTGGATCATGAATTAAAAACATACCTTGATGGAATTGAGCCAATACGTTCATTCAGCTAAAGCCGGCGTGGGCGGTGACGGTGGCGCGCCAAGCGGCGAGTAGCGGAAGTTTTGCGGTTCGTATCTAAGTATACCTTGACGTGTGATTTATTTTGCAATTGCGATTTCTTGCTAACATTTAATTATTTTATAATATCTGTGTATATTACTTTTACAGTTACAGAGTTAACTTTACAAATTTTTGTCTTACTAAGCTAACATTTATTAAGCTAACAATTTTTATACCTGGACAGTGTTTTAACGTGGATCTTGTTCTTCGTCAAATAATGCCTACAACTTGATAAAGAATTTTTCTTATCAACCTCATTAATTAAGCTGATTTTCATTATCAATTTTATTTTTTATTATTTTATTATCATTGTGATTTTTTATAATCTGATATAAGCATTGGAAAAAAATATTTAAAGATGTTAGAGCCCACAATTTCAAACCTTTCACTTGAATGCCTTAAATAATAGTAAAACAAGAAGAAATTAAGTATTGTTTGCTCTATGTATAGTAATTTCCTTGACATCAAATGACTTCAAATGGGTGACAACAGGAGCCTATGATTGATTCGCAAGCCATGGCTGTTTTAATAGCAGTAGAACAAATCAATAGATATATCTATTCATAGTTTATTAAATAGCCAACACAAATGCCCTCGCATGCAACCTCGTATCGCTATGCTTCTCCCCGGTGGGGTCGATTGGGCCCCCTGTCGTAATCCGGTACGCATACCTGGCGACTGCGGCGTTAACCCGATTGTGTGTCACGCGCCGTGGGCACCTGGCCGTGCGAGATGATCTGATGAACGGTTTGAAATAACGTTACTTTATTGTACTTTTATGGATATTCAATAGTTGGCACGTTATAAAAGTTTTGAGGCAATTTCCTTCGTGTCCTTAGGCACTTTTTAATTATAAAGAGGAAAGATTTGATTGTTTTATTTGCATTGAATAGGCTCCGAAACTACTGAATTGATTTGAAAATTTTTTCCACTGTTGGAAAGCTACACTATCCCCGGGTGACAAGCTATATTTTATTTAAAATAAAAAGCGGCCAAGTGCGAGTCGGACTCGCCCATGAAGGGTTCCGTAGCAGCAAGTAACATAATATAAAAGTTTTTGTAGTTCGTTGTAACTGATCGATGTTTTTTGCGGTTTACGATTTATGACGTATTAAAAAAAACTACTAACTAGATCTCGTTCAAATCAATTTTCGTTGGAAGTTTCCATGGTAATGCACATCATATATTTTTTTTAGTTTTATCATTCTCTTATTTTAGAAGTTACAGGGGGGGACACACACATTTTACCACTTTGGAAGTGTCTCTCACGCAAACTATTCAGTTTAGAACAAAATGATATTAGAAACCTCAATATCATTTTTGAATACCTATCCATAGATACCACACACGTATGGGTTTGATGAAAAAAATATATATATGTATGGGGAACCCCAAAATTTATTGTTTTTTTTTCTATTTTTGTGTAAAAATCTTAACGCGGTTTACAGAATACATCTACTTACCAAGTTTCAACAGTATAGTTCTTATAGTTTCGGAGAAAAGTGGCTGTTACATACGGACGGACAGACAGACAGACAGACAGACATGACGAATCCATAAGGTTTCCGTTTTTAGCCATTTGGCTACGGAACCCTAAAGAATAGGGATCCTTAATAAAACTCCAATAATGTAACCCAAGTTGTAAAAAAATAAGAAAACCGAAGCAAAGCGAGGGCGGTAACTCGTATTCTATAAATCTATACTTATAAACATTATAATTTTTATAGCTGTCTACGTGAAAGCAGGATTTCGTCATTCGTGATACCTACTTAAAATTAAGATTTCACTACAGAAATATATGGTGTATTCCGTGATTCATAATTTTATTATCAATATATTGGTACAAAATTTATAATATATTCATTATATAGGCAATATTTCCGTCTGACACAATCTGTATGATGTACACATTTTCTACGTAGACAATTTCTATCTTGTATGAATTAAAATAATTTTCTTATTACGTACCTATCTGTGTATTTTAAATCGCTAAGGTGTAAAAGCCAATACACTTTTCCAATCGCAGAATGATCCATGATTTAAAAAATGTTAAAAATATAAATTAAGTAATATCCCGTACCTCCGTTTAATGCATGTGAACAAGATTTTGTGCGCATATGATTAACAATTCAAAAATTGAATGGTGCTCTCAATCGCCCCCACGTGCACCCTTCACGCCCGCGGCCACAGGGGATGCTACCCCGACTTACCCCCAAACTATTGTTCCACTTCAACTTTTAATTTCAACCCACCTATACCTTGGTGCTATTTATTTTATTCGGCTCAGCAAATAACTGCTTTTGAATTAACAGAGGGCGCCAGCGGCGTAACGGTCATTCTTATTATTTGATTTTTTCGATTTTATTTTTTATTACTTATGACGTTTGCGCGAGGGATTGCGAGGTGAATGAGTACTTTAATGAACGCGTGCCGGCTTACAAATACTATTGTTATACCGTATTCGGTGTAATATATTATATTTAGGACATAAAAATAGTTTTTATCTGCCATATACAATGCACCTGCATTGTCTGCGAGAGCGTTGATAGATAGTCTGTGACATACATTATTATATTATTGAAACAAGTGAAAATTAATTATTATTATTGCAGCTTACAAATTATGTAAATTATACCACCATTTTGCCAGTTCTTACTACTTTGAAGTCCGGTTGATAGTATTCCCGCGGTGAGCGAAAGGGTTTGATTTCTTCCTGGGACAGGTTTTTACCCACATTGCAGATATGGGTCAATTTCAACAAACACGAATTTTGCCTAATTACAGTGGCGAATTTAAATTTGCTGTTTCTGATAAATTTTTTTGGCTTAAATAATAGGTAAATATTAGTACTACTTAATCATATACTAGAGATCGAAAAAAAATTATTAGTTCAAGAGATATTTCCATTTGAAATTATCAAATGCCACCGAAATTATTAAAGGACCACCGGAATTAAAATCCGAGCCACCGAAATTGATTAAATTTAAACCTGCTGTTTCTAATACATTTTATTTGGCATAAATAATATGTAAATAGTAATAATAATTAGTCACATAGAAGAGATCGAAAAAATTTTTATTAGTTCCGGAGATATTTTCAAATTACATTATCAAATGCCACCAAAATTTTACCACTGGAAACCACTGGAATTAGAATCTAATCCACCGAAATTGATTATGCCAATGAGGAATAATAAAGGCAAGATCATCTAATACTTTAAAGATACATTTTGAAGAGTAGGAGTCTAGATGAACGGACTCTTTCGGATCTACAACTTTTGTACTTACACTTTTTTACATAACCTCAAAATTTATGTGAAAAATTCAAATAACCAAGTTTTTGATTTTTTATTTTTATCTTTTACAAAAAAAAATTTTTTCACGAAATTTTGTGAAAACTTACCGTTGTATGTCCTTAACACGTTCACTGCGGATCACCCACAATCGGCCCGATGCTGTACCAACGCGCTGTGCGTACAGGAAAAATAGGTTCTTCCCGCCTGTGCGGGACCGGTTTCTTGGGAATTTTTACGAGTATGACAGAGACAAATATACTTTTCGATTCGTGACTAACAATGTAGAAATATAGCAGTTTAATAAAGTGGGGGGCCTTTTTCGACCTCCACCGCACAGAACGTAAAAAAAGTTATCTCAGTGCGGGAGCGGGCCTGTTTTGGTAGATGACCGCCCGCGACCTGATCCCGCACTGTGGAGATGCGTACGCGTCGAGCCGCCAGTAGTGTTGTGCTTGCTACACGAGGAACACGCGCTCGCGCTCGATATAATGGCGAATTGCAATAAAACAATGTTATTAATAGAAAATAAAAGTCACACCGGGGAGGACGCTTCAATTTCAAAAACGAACATACAAAGTAAAATACAAGAAAACTTATTTTAAACAAGCAGTAGAGCCATCCACCAGCAAAATCGCAGTTTTAGAAGATAAAATAATCCGCTCAGTCAATAAACATTTTATTTATTATTTTTTGTATACAGGGTGTTGGTTTGATTAACAACGAGCGCTGCAAGGGTGACTATATGCACGATACTGATTCCAAAAAAAAACATTTAAAGGAGGTGGCCAATATGTGCCCCGGAAATGGTTAAAGTACGTTTATTTGTACAAGGTTTTAGTCCTTTGACATGTTTTCCATTTATTATAACGTAACTAGAATTTTAATTTTCTTCTGAACTTCGCAGTGAGTAGTTATAATAAATTAACAATAATAATAAGTTGTATTTTTTACACTTATTCTTCTACTACCTCAATTGCTGTCACTGTAGGTTGACAATTGACTGACAGAAATGCGAATGACGGCTATATTGCTATTTGCCATATGGCAAAAGAAGATTTTTTGAGTTTCATTTCTGCAAAATAATAATTGTGTTTGATTTTTTGCCATGAGGTGTATTAATTGCTCGTATGATATTGAGCACATGGCACGTCACTCCATGTCTTCGCTAGCAATAAACCTTCAATCCATATTGGTAGAATGGATCACTGCAGTACAGGTTTGGCATTTTCACATGATGACATTAGTTTGATATTTGGGGTGGGCACGTCACCAAGATCACATAGAAGCCCCTGCATCACTTTTAGATTTTATATTAATTACTGCTGATCTTGAATAGAGAACAAGTAGATGGGTACAGATAAAATCAGCCAATCCATCACCTTAATTGCCTTGTTTGATACTATAGTTTTATTTCCTAAATTTTTACATATGTGTACCTAAATGTATATATCTAAACAATAATATCAATATGCAGTTTTAGAATTAGAATAATATGTGAAGCAAACTTTATAATTTCCCATCAGATGGCGTTCATGTAGCTCGGCCGAGCATTCGCTTAAGGTGTATGTATGTATATGCTGCACAATTTGAGGGTCACTCTGAAAACCAGCGGCCGTGGTTTTTCCGCGACCATTATGCTGAGCGTGAACCCTTTTCACCTAATTATCTTACATCCAAGTGTTGTATTGTTTTTCGCTGTAATTTGTTGCTGCAGTTAATTAAGGTGAAATAAACTTTTCTTTCTTTCTTTCTTTCTTTCTTTCTATATGGTACGACCGTACGAAGCTCGCACTGATCGATACTAGCTGCTCCGAAACCGGACGAATATATAAGCGGCTGTTTGTGAGAAAGTATATAGGTGTATAGGTATCTATCATCATATCTTTATAATGCAACACTCACCGCATGTGTATAAGTACCGTAAGTTTAGGTACATGTAGGTATATATGTATACATAGGTACACCTATACCTATGTACAACAGTGAATAGCAGTTGCTGGTGAATAGCTGTACGCGTAAAATTTAAAAAATAAAATAAATAATTATAATTGCATAAGTTGATAAAAAATGCTATGCAATAGCTTTACCGCGGCAGTCCCCGAGTGCCACACGTATTTTTTTAAATCAGTATTTAGTCACCCCTAAAACGCTCGCTTTCCTCAAATCAACAACCTGTCCGGTAATTTTTTTTTCATAACTTTTAATTTTGTTTTTTTTTTATGTAAATTACATAATTTTGTTTTACATATTTTTTAACACATATTAAAATTGTACTTGTTAAAATTTTATTAAAATATAATGATTCGATATTTTCTTTTCTTTCACTATCCCATCACTACAAAAATAACGCTACAGTGCGGTATCGGGCCGTATCGGACCGACATTTTCAATTGCTAATTACTCATTTTCTGTTTGGAGAATCCAGGGGCGAGGCCAATGCAAACACAAGTGATTCATGACGATTTTAAAAAGTATAAAAATTGTAATATACCATACTCCTTGATTAAGATATTGAGCTTTAATACCACTCAGAGGTGTCGGATCGAAATGGACCGCCCCGCACTGTAAGAAAGTCAAGTGGGTGCCTTTTTGGACCGCCACCGCACCAGCTGAAAGTCACTGTTTTTAATGCCGCAGTCAAGGTGTTAACATACTGTAATTTTTTTGATTTAAAATATTTCTTTTTTCACCTTGTTTGGACTTAATATCGAAACAGCAACCTAATTTTCAATCGAAAATTCTCACGTCAAAATATCTATTTTTTTTTAAATCGGTGAGATTTTTATTCGTTGGAATCTCTACTTTCTAATGGTATATAAAAAAACTATAAACTACTAACTACTATTACTACTACTACTAACTACTAACTATAAATTACTATGGTAAATGTTCTCCGAAAAGGCAATGAAACGACAACTATTTTCGCATGTTTTTTGCAATCTTTATGTTTTTGTAATTGTTTTGTCTAACAAAGTAACATGAAATCTTACATTTTTCGATTAATCTTATTATATATAAATTACGTGTCACGTTGTTTGTCCGCGATGGACTCCTAAACTACTTAACCGATTTTAATCAAATTTGCACACCGTGTGCAGTTTGATGCAACTTGAAAGATAGGATAGCTTACATCTCAAAATAAAAAAAAACTTTTGACAGAACGAAGTCTGTCCGGGCAGCTATTTAAAGTGTAAATTTTAATGAATAGCTCAAAATTGTACACAATGAATGACAAAAAAAAATTAAAACTCGAATCCAAAAATTTTTTGCGAAAATAGTTGTCGTTTAATTTTTACCAAACGTGAAAAAAATTTTTTTTTGTAAAAGATAAAAATAAAAAACCAAAAACTTGATTATTTGAATTTTTCACATAAATTTTGAGGTTATGTAAAGAAGTGTAAATAAAAAAGTTGTAGATCTTTTTACTACTTACAACATTACTATTTAACTTTTTTCTACTTTTTTGTTTTGCCGGAAATTGAGAAAAACTATTTATATATAACTATACCCTTAACCCCCCCCCCTCCCCCACTTGCCGAGCTTAGATTGCCCGTAAATTATTTTTCCTTTAATTTCCGTTATATTCTCTTCCTTTTGCAATGGGTACTACGATAATTTTTTTTTTCGTTTCAAAAATTAATCGGCACTGGTCTATACACGTCCCTATGCGCTTTGATTTGCTACCGGAGCCACCGAGATTAGGCCACCGGACTTAGAATTAGAGTCAAAACTTGAATTTTAAAGAACACCGTTATTCTCAGGTTAACTTTTATTTAACAGTTATGGCTGAAAACCTTTAATGGAAGCCTCCATAAAATTTCTTGATAATCTGCTTTGTAGTTTTACTAATATACATGACATCGGAATTGGATGATTTTGTATTCCTGCGCCACCGCAGTGAGTACTTACGTGTTTGACAGGAAAATTACGCAGCCAGTCGGTCATCCTAATACGCAGTTTGCAAGAGCACAACTGAACGGTGCGGGGAGAGCCAGTAAGGGCTTGTACACAAAACTGCGATGCGACGTCGCATCGCAAAAACCTGCGAGCTCGCACGTCACGTCGCAAGAACTTGCGAATTGATTCGCATCGCACATTCCTGCGATGTTACGTCATACTTGTTGACAACACTTTTAAGTCGGCTCTGAGACAGCGTGTTGGCAAGACGTACACACATCAAATAAAGTTTGAGATCACTTTGAAAATACGAAATCTTTTTTGTTACGTTAAAATGAAACGTTTTTTCTTTTTCTTCTAAGATTCTTCATTTAAAAATCAAATCTTTTAATAACAAATTCATATATTCGATGAAACTAGTTGCCTTCGGCGTTCATAATAGTAATAAATGGATGAACCCAAAATCTTCTTTGTATCTTTTGCCTGTATCTCCTAAGCAATAACAAAAGTGCACACTTCTTTTTACGATCCATGTCACGACCTAGTTTTCAACGGTCGTCAAAGGAATGGTCACCTTATCGTGGAAGGGACACGCCTTGCCGCACGAAATCGCATCGCAGCAATTCGTGTCGCAACTTTTTGCGTTGCGAATTCGCATCGCGTCGAATCGCAGTTTTGTGTACGGGCTCTAAGGTGTCTTCCAAATCGTTTTGTAATAAGATATGAAAAATACAAAATGCGCCACCGGTACTGCTTTTTTTTGTAGGACATTTTTAAAAGATGTTTTAAGAGCTGTTGCACTATGTTAAATTACTCCGTAAATATATTATATTAGTTGTGTTATTTATTTATTTATTTACTCTTTATTGACCACAATATTAAATTACGGTACAATTGGCGAGCTTAATGCTTAATGCATTCTCTACCAGCTAACCAAGTACAAGCAAGCCAAACAGAGACAACACGAAATTAATTATTTAATGTATTTCTAAAAAACTTTCCTTTTTAATAAAATTTATTTACCAAAAAAAATTAAAAATATAAAATATGTAAATAAATGGAGGTCGGACAGTACACCGGAATTAGATTTTAGGTCTTAGATATTTTTTTATTAAGAATCTATGTATTAAATACATCTGAATACTTTGCTATCATGTGGATCACTATTTAAACTACCTATATAAAATTATGCATAATTGTAGTTTACCTCCACACATTAATTTTCAACCTCGCCGTCTCAAAAATGCTCTTGGGAAATTCACCCATATACACATTTATTATATCATGAGCAATGGTTGTTTTTAATCTGTGTATCTATAACACCCGCAACATAGAAAGGTAGGGCGAAGAAATTATACCAATTAGTTGTCATAGTATTTTATATTAATCCTTCCCATTAATAGTATAAGTGTGTAAGTTTGTACGGAATTTTGTTACTTTTTACGCAAAAACTACTGAATCGATTTTTATGAAATCAAGCACAAAGGTAGACCATAATCTGTAATAAGACATAAAGTTTTATTTCCTGGAAAACGCGGACAAAACCACGGTCATAACACTAGTCAATAGATAATGGGGAAGTGGATCGTATCCCGGAAAATGCGGAGTGTATTCAGCACTAGACGGTTAGTGCGAGAGCCATGGCCAGTTGAATATAAATAGGGCTCCCAGCCAACAGCCAACACTTGTCGTCGAGACGAGCGGTTAATGGTCGCCGGTGGGTTTTGTTTGAATTACCTAGCCGATCACCTTTCGCTATAAATAAGATCCGATGATAGGAGCCGTCGAGAGCGCTTGATTTGTGTTGATATTGTTGCGCTGGAATAAATAGAATCTGGAAGGTTTATGTCATACGTGGTCATTACTTAACACCCTCGGGTCGAGTCTCTTCTCACACTAAGGAGATGGCAAGCATGAGCTAGTCTATTTGGCTGGCCAAGTGCGGTTTGACTTCACACACCTTTAAAACATTACGAAGGACTACAGTTTTTTCACAATTGGCAATGGAATGGTAACGGCTTTTGATCTAGTGACCTCTCCTGTTAACGGGGGCTAAAGCAAGTACTCCACTACTCTGTTCTACGGATTGGCAAACCTACCGAACAACTACTCCTTTGCTAACTATAGGCTATAGGGTTTCTAGAAACATGAATGTCAGGAATATAAGGTACATAATACTCTCAATATAGGCAGCAATCATTCTTCGGTACCCTACAAAAAATATCTTAACCGTAGGTACGGTCACTTGATAAACAAACTTGGTAACGTCGGCTGCTAAATCACCGTCCGTTACGGCATCCGTGAATAAACTACATTTGTCACTACCGGCGACTGAAAAACAAAATTTTCCGCAACACATATCATAGCGGACAGGGGTATGCTGTCACGCACTGTGCGTTTCACACGCTGCGCTCTGTAATTTTTATCGGAATGTTCACTGATGACGGCATTTTATAAGGTGGTAATAATTTTGTAAAAGAATAAGCTGTATTATTAAAACTACCCTTATGCCTATAGGTAGGCTAACGCAAAGTGTAAGTGTGTAAACTTTATTGCTTTACTTAAAACAATTTGCACTCTAAACTTGTAAATGTATAATCTATTTTCAGCCAACTCGAAGAAGGATGTCCTGAAGATACAAAGATGACCAGCCATAAATAGATTTTGTCCTGTTTATTCATAACATCACGTTACATCGTTATTTCAAATACCTACATATCAAACTGAATGTACATATCTAGTTATTTGTAAAAACGCGCCGGCATCGCAAGCAAGTGCGTTTACAGCTACAAGGTGGGGCGGCCCAGCGGCGCGGTGGGACGGTCAGTGCGCGCGCTCTAAAGAAGTGAATAAATCTGCGGACGCACGACAAGGTGAATATAAATATAAAGAATCTGCGCACTAACTTCCGGACACTTAGGGTTGTCGCTTCATAAATAAAACGTAAAATAGGCACTTAAAAATGTAACTTACATTTTCAAAGTAATTTTAAGTTGATTTATCATCATCACTATAATAACAGCTCTGACCATCAGAATCTCTACTTATTGTATTGGGTTGTTTTTGATGGTTTCAGTTTAATGATTTTAATAGATCATTGATACCATTATTACAATTATTATTTCTCTAAGTCCGCCTGCATAGCTACCACCCTCTTGCTCGAGTCACTCGGTTTGAGAGCCAGTTCTTTCTTTCTTTTTCTTCTCTCTTTTTTATGTCCATGGGCTACTATAGCCACTAACCATCAGGTGAGTCGACAGCTCGTTTGATGACTATTTTTATTAAAGAAACTTCAACGGACACGACTACGGTGAAATTCTAAAAAAAAAATAATTACTTTTACTCTTTTATGCGAAATAATTGAATAAAAAAAAAATAGAAAAGCATATTGGAAACTTCAACCCTGAGTTACGGTGGCGCATTCACCGTGAAGCGAGGTGATCATAAAGGCCCGGTCATGTCCTTACATAATAATGTTGTCGGAGCCCGCGCGGGGGCGCCACCGCGCACCGGCCCAACTTTGGTCAAATAAACCCACAACTTCACGGAATCATCCTACAGTTATATTTGTTAAATTTGTATTTTTACGACTGAAGAAATATTGCTAGAATTTGTTTTTAAGTTACTTTGTTAGCTTAACTTGAAGTTTAAAATAATTTATTATGAGCGAATTATGTGTAATAAAATAGGATAACCGAAAGTTTTTCCTCGTATCCCAGATTTCAGAATATTCCTATGGCATTGTTAAAGCCGGCCTCTCTATATGCACACTTATGACGTTACGAACACGTAACAAACAAAGATCTCATCAAGACCGTTTCTTTATGTATAACATAAGGCATCTACTCCAATGCACTCCTGTTCCGTGGCAGGAAACGGTCAACGTAGACAAACTATCGCCACGCGTCATAGCACCCTCCTTGTTGCTCAAGGGGGCTCTATGAGGAATATACCGTCCGACTTCTTTATGGCACATGAAACTTCTTTGTGACACTCGGTCACTTGTAATATTAGTACCTATATGTTATGTTATCTTTAGATTGACGATAAAAAATATTGATATTATCAACATAGTTTTAGGCCATGACGATTTGAAGTTATCAGTTCCCTATGTTTGTTTTCTGAGTCTAAAAAATAATATAATTATTTTATTAATATTATTAAAGATGTACATATCGTTACTACTCGGGTCGGGTCCTCACACACTGACCATGTAGCCATATTTACACTTCACTAACGCCCCAACTCAGAGTCACTAACGGTTACTTAAATCGCTCCTTAGTACAGAATTTGTATGGTGATTCTTTATTAAGGAGCGATTAAACTAACTGTTAGTGACTATGAGTTGGGGCGTAAGTGCAGATTGGTAGATTTCACTCGCCTTTAAGAACAATAAAAGGTACACTGCGAGAGTTTCTTCCTATGATTTTAAGTATAGTAATATACATAGTATGATTATGGAACGCTCATATCCCAGCGGCTTGTATCATAATCGGCCGAGTTCAGCTACAGCGGGAAAAGCCGGGTGAAAATATGAATGCGTGACCGCTAAAGGCAAATTTTGTTTAAGCTTTTCCGTACTTCTAAAGGCATATAAAGCCGTGGGTTCCGGTTATTATCGTAACATAGTCGCTAACCCTTGAACCAATCCGTACTGGAGCAGCGTGATAGATGGTAGAGGCTTCCTCAAGAGGAGAAACCCGTGTAAAACACATGCTACATGGTCAGTGTGTGAGGACCGATCCGAGTAGTAACGATATGTACATCTTTAATAATATTAATAAAGAAATTATATTATTTTTTAGACTCAGAAAACAAACACAGGGAACCGATAACTTCAATTCAATACTGGACGGTTAAAAGGTTAAAACCTGTAATGTATATTATATTTCAAAATTAGGGATGCGTGCAGGATCCAATTCCGCACATCGAAAAATAATAAGCTGTATCGAATCCTGAATCCTCTGCCTGAAAGGCATTTGTCATTTGTTTTTTCGGCTACCTAGCGCTAATCAGATACATTAGTTGGATTGACATATCATATACGAAGAAAATGCAATAAAACATTTTAATTTAGGACTTGTTTACAATTATTCCTTGTGATGCCGCTACCAGTCACATAGGGGGTGAATGGTGACCTTTTTGACTTGTTTTGCTCTCTACCCGCAATCACACACTTATTCAAACATTTCAACTCGAGTCTTACTTTTTATAAACAAGGGTGGCTTGTCGCATAATAAAGCAGACAGAAAACCGAGATATTATTGTTCAGGCTATTAAGGGCCAAATGAAGTCAACATTTTCTTAGTTAAGGTCTCAAATATAAGTTATATTCATTTCACTACCAGCTCAAGCATGCTCCGTTTTGAAGTCGTTATTTTTGACGTAATAACGTCTATTAAAACGATGAGCGCCGGGCGCACCTATGAAAAAATGTAGCGTTCCGCGAGCGAGAGAGCAGCAAAAGCGAGAGAAAGGCACTATCGGCTACGATCGGCGTATCGTAGCCGATGCCGTATGCGAGTGGAGCGGAGCGGTGCGGGGTGGAGCGGAGCTTTGTCATGACGTTGTCACGTTAAACTACCATCCGTAAACCGACTTTATAGGCAACCATTTTTACAGATAACTAGCGCTATGCCTGCGACTTTGTTCACGTTTTTCGGGATAATAAGTACCATATCTCCTATGCTAGATCATAATCTACCTGTATGCTAAATTTAATGAAAATCCCTTCAACAGTTTTTGCGTGAAAGACCATAACCTGGAGAGTGCTAGTATTGATATCAAACAACATTTCCAACGAACGTCATTGGAGTTAGACTTCTATTTCGTTGATACATTCATTTCATTTCAATGTTCTATGTTAAGCAAAAAAAACGCAGCCGTCAGCACACCTTCTGACAGTTGCTGCTCTCCGTGTTGTCGTTTTGTTACTGCGCCCTCAATCACACCGTTAGCCAAACATTTGTACACCGTTTTTTAACCAAGGGTGGCTGGCTTGTCGCGTAATATCTGCTGCTCAAAGGATTCTCTCGTTATTAAGGAAGGTAATTTTAGTAAATTGTAATGGGAATTATTGAGCTTTTTATAAGGTAGCGAATAGTAAGAATGAAGAAAGCATGTTACAAAGTTGATGAGTACCTATTTAAATGACAAGACTGCATGGACATGAGTTTTTTCTTTATATTAAATATTGTAATAAGTAGTATTAAGTGCTGTCTGTTACTGTGAGTAGGAAAAATAATCCCGGAAGTTTCTTGCCGCTTCTTCTCCTGGGACTACTCACGGTAGGGATTTGTTGAAGCGATGGCGTTGAGTGACTTTCGAAAAGTGTTTGTAACAAACCTACTTCGAATAAAACTAATTTCATTTCATTTCAGTATCAACGTATTCAGGCTCTATATAGCTGCAAATTTTGTACCTGTGTGGTATATCTTGCAGTCGTCTTATTATAAAAAATGGATATAAAGAGCTCCAAAGCTCTTAAAGATCTCTTCCTTATGATCTCTCCTAAAGATATCAAATACAGAATCTATTTTTTAGAAAGTGGTCTATCATGAACAACTTGAACATCAGTTACATTTTAATTACAACGGTTTGTTTGATGCAAGTGATGCAACAGGCTGATACTCCATTACAACGGAAAAAATGGTGGTATGTTCTGGTCGAGCGAATCCGGGCTGAGTTGCTATAGTAATGAAACAAGTAAAATGAAACTTCAATGTCAAGAATAGGTACTGCAAGGCTATTCGGTTTTGTAACTCGACAGTGGAATCCGCGATGAGTGTCAAAATTCATATCTTTAGTCGTTTGAAGTTCGAGTTCGAGAGTCACTTCACTTCGCAAGTGTGTACTAGATGATTAGAGAATGACATATCAAGCTGATGCGAGTTCGCTTTCGAGTCTCACTTGAGTGAGCTTCGATTTCGAGTTTGTATTTTAGAGTTGAGTGAGCTTCGATTTCAAGTTTGTATTTTAAGAGAATAGCCCTCCTGATCTAGAAAATTACATTTCACGCTCAGTAACCCGGACACTGTTATTGCTTGTCGAAAATAACTTATAAATTTTTCCGCTCATTAATCCCCCTTCCATTAGCATACCTATCCACAACTTCTTAATTACCTGCCTTTATAATTATTTCACCAAACTGCGACTTACGAAAACTCATTAGGGCGAGCGACAATCTTCATTATTTACCTAGAGCTCTAATTAATTCCTTGTCATGGTTTTTGCTTCAGCATTTGAGTTATATCTTCAGGACGGTCGATGAGAAGCGAGATGAAAGATGAATAGTTTGGTGCGTTCGAGTAAGATAGATAGCCTTCTCCGTTACCTGATTACCATCTTTTGGCAATTAGTAAAACACACAAAACTCCACCCCTAGCGTGTTCAGCTCCCCTGGTAGGTGATGCTTAATATTCACTCGTAAATTACTTGAAAAGTTACCGCCAAGGTGGCTCTAGATTTAAATTTAAATGCACTTGGACGCAGTGGGAGTTCGAGATAAGGTCCACTGAAGTACCGATGCGGGGAATTAATGCACTCTCTCCTAACTGAAAATTAACTTGGGAAATTTACTTTTGGATTGCTAGTGGTATAAGTATTTATGAAAATGTTTTCTTTTAAAATGGAAACAGTACTTATGTTTATTTAGGTTATATTTATCACAACCTCAATAACGTGTATTATTATTTTATTTACACAAATAAAATTCTACAAAATTTATATTTGATCTTGTCATATATTTTGCATTTCTTCTTAATTTATTGAAGCAGTTTCTTTTCATTTTTCGACAAAAACTGAGAGAAAGCAACACCATACCAGGACAAAACACCAGTAGGTTACTTAAACATAACACGTTCGGTAATAGAATAGTACCTAATTATTCATCGATTCACTTGTAATTTCATCACCCGCGGTCGCTTCCGATCTGTCGATGTGAATTTTCCGCACGGTCAGATGCGAAAAAGTTGGACAATCGGACAAAGGTCGTTGATTTTCGTAATTTTAAAATTCCACAGCCGACATCTAACCGAATGGAAATTAAAAACAGCTACCTAAATCTGATTAAAAGGCAATCGGGTCTTATTTAATTTTATTACTTTTGTAACGTCAATCGCGTGACTGTTAATGGGGATTTTATTACTTTCACACAAAGGGCCACAATTCCATAAGTACCTATTGCCCAAGGATTTTTCTTGGTCAAGCTGTAAGCAAATTAACACATCAAATTGACCTTCTTGGAGTAATAAAATTGGCTACACGAAAATCTCTTCGTAAAATTATCTGAAATTCGATGTTTTGTTATAATCTTCTACATTGAAGCCAATGCAAGGCGTCAATTTTTAGGGTTCCGAAAAAAAAATCGGAACCCTTCGTCATGTCCGTCCGTCCGTCTGTCCGTCGCCGCGCTTCTTTGGTGTTGCTGATGTCCATGTACGCTGAGAGAATTCGAGTTATAAAAATAATACGAGTACCTAAGTACAAAAAGGGCCTTTTATCTTTTACTGCCATATGGACATTATCTTTTCGTTTAACGAGGTATAATACATTGTTATAACCGCTATCGATCTTCAGAGAACACCTCAATGCTCCAAGAGAGACTCTTGTGATGAAAAATTGGGGGAAATGCACCGAGTCCCACTCATACCCGGGAATTAGAATAATAACATGTAGGGAACCATTTGATATGGTAACTGGTTTTAAAGTCAATATTGTAGTTCGTTGAATACAAAGTCATTTAAGCAGTACAAAAGTACCTATAACAAAATGAAATGCGAAATATTTATAAGCCAAACATATTTTTGCTATTTTACTGTAACGTAATAATATCGAAATGTCGAATGTCAAAAAATTAAAATATTGTCTCACTCATAACTGATGTTTTTCTCTACCTATGTATCTCTGAACTCAAAATGAAATGAAATGAAATGAAATGAAATGAAATGAAATGAAATTAGTTTATTCGAAGTAGGTTTGTTACAAACACTTTTCGAAAGTCACTCAACGCCATCGCTTCAACAAATCCCTACCGTGAGTGGTCCCGGTAGAAGAAGCGGCAAGAAACTCCCGGGATTATTTTTTTTCCTACTCACAGTTACAGACAGTACTTACTACTACTTATTACATTATTTAATTTAAAAAAAATAAAAAAAACTCATGTCCAAGCAGTCTTGTCATTTAAATACTCATCAACTTTGTAATATGCTTTCTTCATGAGAATACCTTTTACATGAGTTTTTAATTTACAGTATGGCATTTCTGTTAATTCTAACGGGATTTTATTGTAGATTTTTACACATCTACCCATGAACGAGCCACCAGTTTTGTTGAGTCTAAAACGAGGCACAATCAGTCTAGCCTTATTTCTTGTGTTAATATTGTGAACATCACTCTTTTTAAGAAAAGTATCGGAGTATTTTTTAACATACATAATATTTTCCAAAATGTATTGTGAACTAACAGTTAGTATATTGATTTCTTTAAAGAGTTCTCTAAGAGAGTCCCTAGGCCTGAGGTTGTAAATAGCGCGAACTGCTCTTTTCTGTAATACAAAGATTGACTCAATATCTGCAGCTGAGCCCCACAACAACAAACCGTAGGACATTATACTGTGAAAGTAGCTGTAATAAACTAATCTTGCTGTTTCTACATCAGTTAAGAGCCTTACTTTCTTAACTGCATAAGCAGCGGAACTGAGCCTCCCTGACAAGGCTTCAATATGAGGACCCCATTGTAGTCGAGAGTCTATGGTAATGCCGAGAAATGTTGTAGAATTTACTAGTTCTAATACTTCCTTATTTAGGACAATTTGAGCTGGGATCTGTTTCACATTAGGTAAGGCAAATCTGACACATTTAGTTTTTTTCGCGTTTAACATCAAGTTATTACATGTAAACCAGTGTAATACTTGCGAAACAGTATTATTTACGTCGTCATAACATTTTTTCCTCCTATCTACTTTAAAAATTAGAGAAGTATCGTCAGCAAACAATACCGTTTCACACATGTCCTTAGTGAAATAAGGAAGATCATTGATATATATTAAAAATAGCAGTGGTCCTAATATTGATCCCTGGGGCACACCCATGGTCATGTGCACTCCAGGTGACTCTATTCCATTAATAACTACTTTTTGACTACGTTCAGATAAATAAGATTTTATAAGACTAACTGATTGTGTTGAGACACCATAATGCCTAAGTTTGTTTATTAATATATTATGATCAACACAATCGAATGCCTTTGAGAGATCACAGAATATACCGATAGCATCATGCTTATCCTCCCAAGCATTAAAAATGTGTTTAAGAAGTGCGATGCCTGCATCAGTGGTGTTTTTCCCTTTTGAAAAACCAAACTGATTAATCTATATATATTATAAAACTGTAACTCAATAATGTCTGTACATTGAAGATATTTAAGAAAATTTGGTATCAGGGGACTATATAGAACCAATAGATTACGAATCTGTCATTTTTAAAAATCTTGTCTGTCTGTATGTTTGACACAGCATCACGCCAAAACCACTGAATGAAATTGAGTGCAGTTTTCACAGTTGTATTACTGGTGGTCTAACTTAAAATCTGGTGTATCTTTTATCGTGATACGTTGCTTAGAAGCCGAGATATCAATAAATAGGACTTTTTGATACGCCACATAACTGCAGGAAATACTGAAAGTGCCCGATAGAGGGATATAAAAGATTGTTTAGTATCGGAAATATACGTTATTTCTTCAAAAAAATCAGTGTGTACCAATTTTTTTTAATTTTTAATTTTGCTGTGAATTAGTTCTGGTAATCGACAATAGATGTCAGTTTAGGTAACTAGAAGCCATAATTAAAAAATGTACGTAGGTCTGAGAACGAGTCAACAAATCTTTTATTGAAATTAATGTATAACTATACATATTTACAATATTTAAAACATTGGGTTTTTAAGAAATTAGTTACCCTACTCAATCAATAACACATAAACATGTTAGATTGTGCTATCAGATTCCTATGTTCAATTCGTTGTATGATGGTGTGGGTCAGAGTTAGTGATAATAATATTATTATGACACAATTTAGGAAAATTTTATTATCAAATATTGTTTTACCTGCAGATAAATAAAAATCTTAAATTTTGACAAAGTATTACAATTTAGATTTTCTTATTGTGATGTAGGAAAACAAAGTAGATATTAATAAAAATACAAATCACAATGAGTAAGAAATTAAAATATTTGCGAATAATCGTCTAATGCTGTCACCTACTGGTCAATGCGTACCAAGCCGGCGCGGCCCCGCATAGGCTAATTATGACCGGATGTAAGTGCAATACAAATACATAACTAAAATACTTTTGAATTTTCGAATAGCCACGTAAAAGCAGACGAGCCACCTGATGCTAAATTGTCATCATCCTCCATGGATGACTAAAAGCATCGTCCGTGATCAGATCAGACTAAAGGCATATCACCCATTGGTTGTTATCCAAGAAATAAAACAAGAATGAAAAAATAAAAAAAATATGAGGATGATTAAATTTCCATATCAAGTTTAGAGTGAGTTATTTATGATTTAGCAGTGAGTTATTTATTATTTAAATAGTAGTAAAAATAAAGTAATGTTATGGTAATGCAGGCACGCTGTTTAATCCACAAATGGCGAATCAGTTTAAACAATGAGTTTCTTTTAAAACGTTTTATAGGTATAAAATATACGTCTGGTATTTGGGCCAGGTTCTTGGACACTTTAAATTCCCAAAGTTATTCAGGAATAAACTCAGGAGAACTAGAGTCTCCCGGTTGAGAGGCGGACCCTGACTCTTCGCGCAGAAGCGTTTAGCTCTCAGGTAGTCAAATACGGAGGGGCAAGACGTCCCTGAGCGACTCATATAGCCCGTGGTCGGCGCGATCAAACATTGACCGATAAACCTGACATGGTACACCTCAGCTACCTGCTAAACCACCCGATCCGATCATGGAGACAGAGCGGCGCGGCGGCAGCGGCAGTTTGCGTGATCTGGTGAGCAGCATGGGGACCGTCTTACAGACATTACTTGGTTAGATGAAAACACATAATAAGTCGAAAAGAAGGAAGAAGTAGTGTCAATAAAACACTACGTAATTAAAATGGAAGAAGAATTCGATTACTTTAGGTTTTGCTGTTTATACTTACGTGGAAAAAATTGTCGATGTCTATGAATAAATAGGAGCAGTCCAGTATTCCCGTAGTCTGAATTAAACTGTCATTTATAATCTACAACTCCTACAATGTCCTGGTTTAATTTCGAGGAGGTGTAGTCAAAGTAAAACCTTTTTTTTCAGTTGTCTTTATTTATCTCTGTAGATATATCTTAATAATTGACCAGGGCTGAAGCCTTTGAAAATGGTAAGTGAAAAAATTGTAGTAGGATGAAACCCATTGAAAAAGGAAGAGAATATAATAAAAATGAAAGGAAAAATAATTTACGGGCGATCTGAGTTCATCTACAAGTTTTGGATTTCCACTTTTTTCATATAATCTCAAACTTTATGTCAAAAATTCTAATAACCAAGTTTTTGGTTTTTTATTTTTCTTTTACAAAAAACAAACTCACAAAATGTGGTGAAAACTTCACTTTTTATGTTCCAAACACACTGTAATTTTTTTGATTTTAAATATTTCTTTCTTCACCTTATTTTGACTTAACACCGAAAAAGCACCCTAACTTTCAATCGAAAATAAAATATTTTGACTTGAGAATTATTCTCAAGTCAAAATATCTGCTTTTTTAAAAAAGTCGGTGGGATTTTTTTCCATGAAATCTCTACTTTTTGGTGGTATAAAAAATACATTATTATGGTAAATGTTGTGTGGTAGCTGCTACGAAATAACAGTATATTGTATTAGGGTCTGGGCTGGGTTGGGTCTGGTTGTGTATCTTAGAGACAGACTATGTAACTCCAGAATGGTTGGGAATAACAGTTTTAATAATATTTGTTGATGGTCACGTTGACATAGCAAAACCAGTACAACATTGACCAATTCAAGATCTGATGGTGTACGTATATAAAATCCCACTAATATTTCTTAGGCGTTTATTAAGATATTTTTTACTCTCGCTAAAGCGGCTAAATGGATTTAGATGAAATTTGGCTCACAAATATTTCATATCCCGGATCAAATAACAGGGTGCATGTCGTTCGAGGTCGGAGATGGATCTGCTTCTTCATCAGGTCAAGGGTATAATTTAGTTTGGAAGTTGGGTTTACAGGTTATTTATTGTTTTAGACTTTTTCTCAAAAGAAAAAACATAGCCCTTATAGGATCACTTCGTTGTCCGTCTGTCTGTCTATCTATCGATCCTATTTTCTCAGGAATACGTGGAGGTATCATTCCAAAAAAACTTAAACTTATTTGTATTTGGTTAATTGATCGCTATGTCCATGCATAGGAACGACAGTTTTACAGCGGCAAAGTTAACTTTGTTACTGAATCATTTAATATTGCTCTTATGTTCGGTTCTCTAAATTTGTATAAAACCCTCGGTGCCAAAAACACTCGCATTTCCCGGGATGTTTTTTAATTACTTTCATTTAACTCTCAAGTCCACGCAGACGAAGTCGCGGGTATAAGCTAGTATGAAATAATTTGTTTGTAGAAAAATGCGATAGTAGTTGGTTGTAGATAATTTTTTCGAAAATTTTACTGAGGGCTGGTAAGATGGATATTGGTCTAAAATTTGTTGGGTTGTTTTTATCTCCAGATTTAAAAACCGGTATTATTTTCCCATGTTTCATAAGATTGGGAAAAATACCATCTTCAACACATTTATTAAAAATAAAACTTAAGTGGGGGGCAATTGAGTTGATTATTGATTTAACTACAACTGTAGAAAGACCCCAGATATCACTTGACTATGATAATAAATTCGTATTATTTAAAAAAATCGTAATATCGTATATCTCACGAATGGCAACAATCGACGTTAAAATATTATGTGCTTCTCATCAGCACACCACATCCATCGTTTATTGCTCGAGGATTTTACCTTTTTATCTCCAACAATGGCACTCGATATGATTGCCCCCGGCGCGGCCCGGGCGGACGGACTGACCGACAGATGTACAGTTTGGTACAGCCGTTTGATTGAACTAGTTTTTTGTTTGGAAATTGAAAATTGTTTGAGCACTCGAAACTTTTTGGACGCCTGCTCGGTCATGTGTTCCAAGTGGTCGGTAGTTAGCTTTGCGATTTGTAAACGGTTTCGCTTCTGCCGTTTTTGCTTTGACGCTTGATGGAAGAGTGGGATGGAAAAAGTTATTGTAATCGAACTGAAATATTATTTTACGCTGAAAGCTGATAAACTAGCTGCTGGATGACATGTTGTCATCGGTGACTAACACTAAGATGTTTCCTGTTAAAATGATTTATTGGTTTATTTGTGTCTGCCTCAGCAATTGCATCGCTTAAAATTTCCTAACAAAAACAGATAAACAGAAGGGAAGGGAAAGGAAGGGAACAGAGAAACAGAAGGGAAAGACGATATGGGAGAGAGTTTAGGAGTTACACATCCTAACGACTTCTAACAGTTACGGATCTGTTAGATAGAATCATCTTTGAAAAAATTCAAAATCATATCATAATCATAAAATATCACTGATACACTAATACAATTCATTAATGATTACAATAACTATGCTAAATCCAAAATTTTAAATACTTAGTGTACATAATTGAATAGGCTCAGAAAATATCAACAGAGGATCAACTGAAACAGGGATGGACATAACTTTGTGAAAAAACTTTTTCAACCACCTGATCACGAATTAGTAAGTATTCAGACGGCACACCGACAGACAGTCGACAAACTAGATTATGCCACCTCCATCAAAGTCCAAATTGATTGATGAGTTTATCACCAAATGAGACTATACTTCTAACACAATACTTAAGCAAAAACAGACTCTATGTTGAACGCAAAAGAATACTAAAATGTGCATTTTTAAAATTGCTACCTTTTCCTAACTAATCTTCTAACACAACGCACATCTTAGCATCGACATCGGTAAATAAACTTTATCACGTTGTCGTAAGGTTGAAGTTAACCGCATCTTTTAATTGTGAGAGGTCGAGTCTTCAGGTGATCCATCAATGTAATGTCAATTTATACAGCGCTTACAAACTGAAGGAATACCGTGTACCCGTGTTCCTCACAATCTAAAGGTAGTTAATTTGAACTTTTTCTTTGATTTGGACGATCCTACGAATAAGAGAAGTGTGTTAAATAAAACTTCGCGAAATACTGCAAAACAAAATTAAAGATGTAGGCTTATTTAGTTGGCAATATACATAATTAGTTAGGTATTATAAATTTTTATAAGTCATAATAAGGTAAGTGAGGTAAGGAATTTACTACGGAAATCAAAGCTGCCCTGGGAGTGGGACACAACGTTTGATGCGTCATCGTTGATACGGATCCTATTCTCATTGCATCGATGGAGTCGATAACTGCGACCCCTTACCAATAAACAATACATAAATCATTCCCGTACAGGGTGTCGTGTATTGAGATTTTATCGCGAACAAAAACGGTTTTCGGCAAACGTATCGTTTTTACAACGATACAACTGCACCATTTAATATTACCACCAACTACCCACATTATCCTAACCAACGCTTCTATTTACAAGTGTTATAAGACTTAAAATTCATTGGCAAGGTATAAGAGAGTTTTGGCGACCGCAGAAGAATTTTGCATTCGCGTGTAATTGTCTAATACCCCAGGAGTTTGTGAGTGGTCGTTCCATTACCATTTTAATGTTATTATTGGTGTAATCGTGAAGTAAAAACCTCATTTAGCTGCGTCTAGACGTCACGGTCGCTGGACTACCTCCCGAGGTACGGTAATGAGCTTGCGAAGAAATTAGAAAGATGTTTTCGATCACGTATTCATTAAGTAAATTGCTGGCGAAATACGCATCAAATTTTAACTTGATCGATTCATGAATTTTTATTTGAATGATGAATAAATAAACAATGATTTAATATCAATTTATAGATGATTGATGGTTTTTGTATTTTATATTGATTGATTTTGCTGACGTTCCATAAAAAATCTACAAAATTAAAAAAAGAACTCCCACAATAGTTTTTGTTGCCGGGAAAGCAAAGCAAAAGTTTTTGTTCCGAATGTTCCTAGGAGAATGGATTGACTTATAACAAATTAATATAAAAAGCTAATTTTGAGCCATAGCGCAGCTTGACTGGGTAACCTAATGATCGAGCCGAAAGTCGACGTCATTGTTGAAAATTTCAGTAAATTTTTTGACAGAAAGAAAATCTTTTATCGAAAAGAGAAGAAACTCTTATCATACTGTTTATAATTTCCTTATTAAACGTAGAATAATACCTATTAGTAACAGTAGTGCGCAACTGCGCATACATCCTTAGCGTGTGGTCAGCTGTAGTCAGTACCGGTAATTAGTATCGCATTAATCAAGTTCATACGGCGCCTAATTAGCGCCAGTGGAATGTGTTCCCGTGACGTGTGCTAGTGCTGGGGATGTGACACGGTACTAAGAGACTGACTCCACACTCAGAGAATCCTAGTAATATCCTACTAATATTATAAATGTGAGCATGTTTGTAAATCTGTCTCGCAAAAACTACTGAACGGATTTTCTTCAAATTTAGCACACAGGTATACCTACTACTGGAATAGACATGGGGTATTATTTATCCCGGAAAACGCAAGCAACGCCACGGATAGAGCACTAGTTACCTAATAATTGTTTAGTACCTGTACCTGAAGATAACAATGAATTACGACAATTGTTCCACATACCTAAGGTTTTAAATTGTTGGATTCAAATTCGAGCTGTCAACGTCAATGAATTGTTCAATCATTTTATTATTGGGGAGGCGAAAGAAACCCCGCAGCAGATTTTTTAATTAAACTCTGCTTATGTTAGTATTGTGTCACAAATCACGTTGTTTGCAATAATAAACGTGAGTTTAAATCATTATGAGCGTTTACCTACCTTACAGAAACTAACACAATAAACTCACTGAATTACACCACCTTATATCTAAGGTACATCAAAACTATGACCTACAATTTTGGAACGAAGTTCCTTATCGCGCGTTGCGAAAGGGGGCTAGGCGGAAAATTTGGTAACGACACTTTTTGCCGTAACGAAAAGTGGTAACGACACTTTTTGCCGTCGTAGTTTTTTTTTACATAGAAAGCAAGCCAGAGTACTAGGATAGCAAAAACATGCAAGCGAGTGTGCCAAAACAAATCTGGGGTATTAAATTTCTCATCGGCTTTGTTCTCCTAGTAGCAATCCTAGTACCTTAGATTTGTTTTGGCACACTTGTTGCATGGTTTTGCTATCCTAGTACTGACTGCAAGGAACTTCGTTCCATCCGGGTGTCCCTTGACACCTCTCAAGTTTTATTTTCCATTAGCATGTCATGTACGTTTTCTTTTATATCGATGAAATTACATGAATCATAATCCTTGGTAAGGAAAAGCTTGCATTAAAATACCTGCGTGTTAGCATCTGTTGAGGGTTAAAATATAACGAATGCAATGAGTCAAATGTAATGCGGATTAGCGATATTTATATGAAAGGTTATAACGAAATTAATTATTAAAAATAATTTAACTCAACAACCAAATTAATCAGTACTTCACTGCCAACCCTACTCCCGAAGAGCTGGTGAAACTGCAATAATTACAAGACCAAAACAAGGCAGAATGCCGCGAAGACTAATCGCGTCTTGTAAACGCATTCCGGCCTCTAATTAGCGATACATATCGCTGCAAACACGATTAATAGGCTCCGGAGAGGACAATGCCATGGTATGCGTTCTGGGAATGGGCCGATTTAGAATATGTACAATGGTGATTTTATGAGCGCCTGGTAGTTTGGTTGGTTGTAAAAATAATATTTTTTAAGTACATATATTTGGCAGATGAGCATGCATTGCCGGCCAAATAAGAAGAGAAAAGGAAAATAAATAAACTAATAGGTGTCCACAATCTTTAATGTAGAGATTTATTCTACCCTTAAGGAGCCCTGTTGTTTAATACAAAAGTTCGATAATTACCTACTGGATGGTGCAAAGTGTTCATTATTGTCTACATATAAGTATTATGGATGGATGGATCCCCTTATACTACATAATCACTGTATCTATACAGTTATCCATTTAAATTTTAACAGGTATTACGATTTATTCTATATCTAACAAGTTCTCTTTCCAATGTAAATTGGTAATAACATTTGCTGCAGTACCTGACAACGTATCAAAGTTTTCAAAACTCATTACAGGAATCATAAAGCCAAAACCCACGTATGGTGTATCTAATGACATTAACGTTTCCACAAAGACCTCAATTTGGGCACAATTACGATCCGTTAATAGGTTCCAACAAATCGCCGTCAAATTTTCACGGTCACCGCGACCACATCAAAGAGTTTGAGCGCCCCCCCCCCCCCCCCGGTCAGTGCGCCCTCAATCATACTAAAACCCGTTCTATTAGATAGGGTGGAACTATTTATCGTCACAAATGAATCTATACTTAATTTTGTTTAAATTTACTGATTTTGAAGGATAAAATGACGTATACTAAATTGTGAAAATTAAATGATTTAACAATGGCACTGTGGAATCATTTACAGAAAACAATTATTATTAAATCATCTCCGTCACACTAGTCTCTTGTTAGTCGTGCACTCTTGTCAGAGTGGTCGTGATTGCTAATGATGTAGGTAAGAACTTTTTAAGGATCTTTCAAGATTTTCTTTCCTCTTTAATTTTTCCTTCATTTTTCCCGGTTTGTCGCGTTTCTGGTGCATTGGACGACCCTGGACACACTAGCACTATCCAAATATTTAATCACGACAATAATCCTCTCTCACGATTAGGCCCCTTTCACTGTGATATCCTTCTATACTCGTTACGAAGGCTACTAGGATACCATACGATAGGTACGCGTGTCTAATGCCAACGCAACCAAAAGTGCACACTACAATCGGTCGAGCACAGTTTACGAGGGACGCGTACCTCGGCAGTCGATTCAACACCTGAGTACACTGCGCCCCTGCATTTGTTGTAGAGGGCGAAGTCACCCTAGTATGGACTGGGCTTTCGTATTATCATACGTAGTATCTAATTTTTGAAGATGTTCACAAAAACTTTCTTCACGTTCAGATGCAAGTAACTCTCAAGATTTTCTCTTGCTCGTAGTTATAGAGAGATATTTACAACAACTACTTAATACATGTATTAACTTAATGTCCAATCAAAAATAAAAATATTTTTAATAGTAACTATTAACTATACAACTAATGTATAATAATATCTACAAGTCAGACCAAGACGTGGTGGACTGACCTGGTACCCCTGGTGGACTAACCTGAGGAAGACAGTGGATGTCCGCTCGATTCATTCAGGAGACTCAGGACCGGTCAGAGTAGCGCATTTATAGAAGGGTTATGTCCATCAGTGGACCTCCAAAGGCTAAATAGATAGATAAATCTACAAGTCATTTAATTAATGTTTAAATTAAAGATATTCTAGTTTTTTGGTCGCAATGAAGCAGTCTCCACACCATTACACCCCGTTTTAAACAGATTCGATCACGCTGTAGCATTAGGGGTGGGCAGCAAAAAACGTCACACAACGATTACACGGCATCTGTCGCTCTGCCGGCGAATTTATGTTGATTGGATCCGCACTAGCTGGAGGAGGTGAGAGGAGGCATGTGTGACCGACCCACGCGCGACGGCTCCGACCAGATGAGACTTGCTTTGTTGACGTTTTGACGAAATATTGTTATTATATACTTCAGCGCACTGCTCCAGGTAGTGGCCAACCCAAGTATCGATTAATAGTAATTTTAATCGATACATAAAATAGTATTTAGATTGATAAATATTTAGATTAATAGTAAGTTTTCAAACCGCCCGAGAGGAGCCTCTGACATGGCTTAACGACTGTTATCTTACAATAACAAACGGGACCGACGACGCATATTATCCTCGTACTAACGAGTAACAACTAACTGATACTCTTATTAACACGATGTGAGATATCCATGGGTGGTAGGGCATGGTGGCACTGCAAGGTTGTCTTTACTACATAAAATACAAAATTATACTTCGATGTTGCATCCTCAAGATTTAAATAACCATGTAGTTGTCCTTCGAGACACTGCATCGTCACACATTTGGAGTATATGAAAATAAAACAATAATAAGAGTCAAATATTTAGTCTGTGTTGTTGCCATCACATCACTATTGTATATACCCAGCCCTAAAACGTCATTCGTTTTTCGTGTGCTGCATCGTCGTTAGTGTCATTACTTATAAATAATTTAAATAATATTATATTAACATTAAAAACTCGTGTTTTGGATTATTTTGGCTCATATCTAATAGGCGGAAAACATGAGAAAAGAATAAATGAAACTGAATCAGAAATAAATGAAGATATGCAATCTTCGCAATGGAATTCAAGTTTGGTTGTCTAATATCTGACGAATTATTGTACGTTATGATTACTTGAAATGTTAGTAATTCAATATATCTTGGTATCCTTAAATGTTAAATCTGATTCCAAACACGGAATCTTTTATTATTTCATATTATTTGATACAAAAGAAAAAAAAAATTCCTGAGTGATGACTGATGACACGTGATGTCATGTCATTCGAAAAGTACTAACTATTATTTTGTCCACCAACCTTGTCGTAGTAGCCTGTAACCTGTTGACTTGCCAGTTCAGGTACCTTGTTTCATAAAGTGGTAATACGCGATATTATCCAGGAACAAAAATATCTTACTTTCTTAATGTGGTGTCACGAGATGGCATCCTGAAAGTAAATCACATACTTAACAGGCCTTGCACTATACTATCCAGAAACAAGAATATCTTACTTTCTTAACGTGGTGTCACGAGATGGCATCCTGAAAGTAAACCACAGGCTTACCAGGCCTTGCGTTATATTATCCAGAAACATAAATAATACATATGTTACTTTCTTAACGTGGTGATACGAGATGTCACCCGAAAGTAAATCACATAAGTACCTAGTTTTGCAGAATCGTATGTCCATTCGGAAACACCGATATGTCCTGCGGGAAAGGTGGCCATTATAATATATTTGAGGCAGATGAACCAGTACTCCTCAAAATACCAGAGAAAATCCTAGCTATGCCAGGCGAAGCTAAGAAACTGGAACAATAACCACGGAACAGAATTAGAGAAGCTGATTAAATCTCTGAACATTGGGAAAAATCCTCCAGGGTTGGCTAAATAAGGAAGATAAAAAGTAAAATGTACTAAAGATATAGAGATAAGCGACTAGTCAGATAGACTAAACAACATTAATATAAAAAAGATATCTAAAAGCCATAGGAGTAACATTTTGCTACTACGACGGACAGCCAATTGAACACCAGGGGGGACAATTCGTTGGAACTGACATCATGCTGATGTCTTACCGCCATCTATGCAACTTGAGGGCGCTGATGGCGCATCGAAATTTATTTGCAAAAATCATGTAATAAGTAAAGCACTCTTTACCCCTTATATTAATATATTCCTTGAGGAATAACTACTTGACGCAGCTGCGGGCTCAAGCGCCGCCGCTGCCTGCCGCGACCCCTCGCGACCGCCAAGCAGACCAGAGACGCAGATGGAGGTACCAAATTCCAGCCGTACACAATTTTATTGTAATAATTGGTGAGCAAACCCACTGAACTATCCTATGTATGAGGATAACAGATCCTCTTAATCTTTTTTCTAACTCGAACAATGGAAACAATAAACCCACCATGTTCAAATCGGAAACAAATAATTTCAATAATTTTACATTGACATTATTTTTGTATTTAAGTGTTTTATCATACCTGTTCATTTATTTCTCTGATACTCGTAGCATCCAAGAGCTCAGTGCCTCTCTTTAGATTCATTTTGTATCTAAACCGAATAAATAGTGTGCATAGTTACCCATACACCGTCGCCAGATGGCTGATATAAATGCGAACATTTAAAGAAGCCTTTCTTAATACTTATGACAGATCACCAAGAAATCCCAACCCCAGCTCTACTCCACGCAATGTTTTTACAAAGCTTTTAAAAACATAATTGTCATAATAATTGAAGTAACAACTCTATGTACTACAGTATTAACATACCTTGACAATATATTTTTTGTGTTGGGGATAATAAAATTATGTTATGACATACTAGCGCTTTGACCGCGACTTTGCCCGAGTTTGCCGGGATAATAAGTGGACATATCTAGTCCAGATCATGGTCTGACTATGGGCTAGGTTTCATGAAAATCCCTTCAGAAGTTTTAGCGTGAAAGAGTAATAAACATCCATACAGATTTTCATTTTTGTAGTATTATTGGGGTGCAATAATACAAAATGTATATTTGGTAAAACTAAGATTTATTAAAATCCGGCCTAATGCGAGTCGGACTCGCGCGCCGAGGGCTATGTATAAATGTATAATAATAATAATAATAACGATACTTTATTTCAGACTGATCCTGATGATTATAGAACCGAACATTACTGATGTATTCTGAACTGAGTAACAAACATAACGTTGCAGTTGAAACGCTGTCGCCTTCACATGTTACTGTGTTCGATCTACGCATTTTCTCCGTTACTTATGCTATAAGATAGTCTTGCTTTGCTTCTACCAAATTTCATGGTTTGAGATCAACGGGAAGAACGCTACAGGTTTTGCTTCCCTTGCAAGTGCCATAATTAAAAAGAAAAATTTTTATATCGCATTAACGCCGCGCTGTAGTCTTTGGTTGTGCTGACGTAGAATAGAAGCTTGATTTGGAAGGGATTGCACACCTCAGTATTTTATATTAATTATATTTATATAATGGACATTAATTACACTGGATATCGATAATAATTATTATATTAATTTTATCCACTCGTCCCTGGGAAAAATGGGATTGATAGACAGACAGACAAGCAGGTTCCGCTTTTTTCCTGTTGAGGAACGGAACTCTAAAAATCTATAAAAATCCGAAAATTTTAAGGGAAATTTTTAGGTTCACTTATCTACTGCTGCATGCTCCGTTCTTGCTAAGGATTGTTAATACACCAAACAGTTTATATGTCTTTAGCCTTATCAAGATGAAGTATGGTAGTCAGATACCTACTTTTTGATTTGAACAGATGGTATAATATAGTGACTTCTCCATTACAGAGTGGATACATCTTGCAATGGAGTGATTAGGGGTCAGTGAAAAAACAATCTCATTAAATTATTTACAGTGGCTCGCAGCCTTTTTAGAGATGCAATCTTGTGGTAAAACTTGCAAGAATAAAAATGTTTAGCTCGGTATCGATGCCACCATTGCCATCTCAGAAATATATTGAATGGTATCAGATTTCCTCATCTCAATAAAATTATTAACTAGACTATTACTAGACTATTATAGATGTCGATTTATTTGCATCGCATCGTTTTTTTCTTATTCCTTTATATAGAAAATGTAACAGAACTTAGCGTCTGCAATCTTATCCGACAAACCTTCACAAGGGATACCCCAAATGACAAACCAATAGGTGTATTCCATATCAAAATCCTCAATTTCTTATCAAAAATACGCTTAGCCAGTATAATGTAATATACTTATTAAAAGCTTTGGTTTAAATTCTGTTTGACATTAATATAAACATCCAGAACTGCACTGTTTCATATTATTATATGCTTTTATGCAAAGCAATTCAAATTCATTATTTGCGTAAATAAAGATACCTACAACAGTTGGTCAATATAAACATAAAATCGTCTTATTTTACCTTGTCGGTTTGGACTTTTCTTAATCTTAAGCGATATGTTACAGAAAGTAATAAGCTACTTTACAAATTCACACCAGTCAGCCCTATATCTGTTTTTTAATTACACATTGGTAACGATAATTATTGTATTACAAGATTTTTCAAACTTGTCTTTATGACTAAAACAAGGTTACCAAATTATATTTTAACCCAAATCTTACTTTATCCTATTTGGCTCAAAATTCCAATGAGAATTTATCAATTAAATTCAATAAGTTTTAACTTTCATCGCGTTATCTACCGGGCAACGTGTGCAAATATTATTTGTTTTTAATTGGTTATCTCACTACAATAAAAAATTGTATTTTTTTTTTAAAAATTCAGTAGCACGTAGACTATTTCTAGTTGTTCGACAAAGACTATCCTTATAGATAGAAAAGACAGCTCGGCTCCGAAATTCTGTCAACACAGGCAAAAATTTATGTACTTTCTGCTAAAAAGCCTTTCCACAATACTTCGCAGAGCACAAGCCGAATAGATTCGATGGAACCGATGGATCAGACAAATATTGCGCGTTAGCGGCGTGAACGTGACCGTACTCACGGCACACAGTACCTCACACGCTCCTACATCTGCAGCAAGCTGGATTGGACTGCTGAAATGCCACTCGTTGGACAAGAAACGCTTCGTCTCCTCGCCGAAAAATCCTATAACCAACCTATTGTCAATATCGGGGAGTATAAATCCTTTTGCTGAAATTGTGTTTAGTATTAAGTATTAGAATTTACCTAATGCCTAAATTATAAATCCGATAAATTTTGGACGAAAGATGTTTTTTAACACTTGATAAAAAATTCACTTTTTGTGCGGTTTTATACACTACATTCTGCAACATCCTCTAAACATCTACATGGTTATTTAAATCTTGAGGATGCAACATCGAAGTATAATTTAAAGGTTGAAAGAACTTACCTGTAAGTGAATTTCAACCGGGATTATACGAGATGTTGCATCCGAAGAGATTTAAACTCCCGCCCACCCGGTGGTACACGTGCTAGCGCTACAGTTTGCCACCCCATGTATGGTTGCAGAATGACCAACTAGGACGAAACTCTAAACTGAATGACGTTTTAGGGCTGGGTATATACAATAGTGATGTGATGGCAACAACACAGACTAAATATTTGACTCTTATTATTGTTTTATTTTCATATACTCCAAATGTGTGACGATGCAGTGTCTCGAAGGACAACTACATGGTTATTTAAATCTCTTCGGATGCAACATCTCGTATAATCCCGGTTGAAATTCACTTACAGGTAAGTTCTTTCAACCTTTAAATTATATATATTTATAACAGTATACGTCGTAACAGTTCAACTATTATGTACTATACGTTTTAATACCTTGTAGACTATACTCAACGACAGTACGAAGTTAAATTATGTGTTGAATTATTTTCCCAAAAATGCGCGCTGCTTACGAAGTTGTCCAGAGTTGTCCAAATCAGTCCCCTGTCGTATATTGAGCACACAATTGTGCCCTATAGATACACATGCAAATTTTAATTACTTAGGGTGACCAAATCAATAGTGGGACAGTAACCCATCTTTCTATAAGCGCTTCTTTAATTTAGAGACATTTATAATAGGAAAATCTAAAAGTTTTATAAAAGGGTAGAAAAAAAATTTAGAATTATATTTAAAATTTTTTATTAATAGTGTTGTAAGCAGTTTCCTTAGTAGTAGTAATGTTTTGGATAATAATCTGCCTTTAATAAATATGCGTAGTACCTGTGTACTAGAGGTACAGAGAGAATATTTGTAAATGAAGTAGATATATTATTATGTATATTATTATGCACCGATATACTACATAGGTACTTACCATCCCATCAGCATTAACTATCAGGCCAGGGCTATCAGGGTATGAATGCTTTTCGTGAAGCTAAAGTTAATTCACGGTAATTACGCAAATTAGTACCCACTACTTAATTACAATTTTTCCGCAACACCTATCCTATGATACATGGCCTTAAACTATTAACTTTTTCATTTTTTAGCCCTACTAGACATAAACACGCCATAGTATCTAGTACGCCATGTAATAGATACATACATAAAGCTAGCAGCACACCGTAGCACCTGAAATATCCCCTGTTCACATCCTAGTATTATGAAAGCCATCGAGTACCTGCCGGGTGCGGGCTGGCGCGGCGCCAGTAGCCTCAATAAAACCAGCTATCTGCACCCATTGGACCATTAGATTGCTTATTATTATCATGCTCATCGCACACCTATAGGACAGCTTCGTGCTACGCTATTATCAAACAAAATAAAAATATTTGCTTTTCAGCGAAATCTGTTTTGAACACGGGACCCCGTCTGCTGAGAGAAGGATTCGGGATTTGATTCTCGGCTGGAGTACGATTCCCAGATATATTTAAAAATGGTTACCATGCCGGATCACCATTGACGACCCGTGTGACATAATAGGTAACATGACAGACCTTCGTTTAACGGGTCCTGGGTTCGATACCCAGCGAGGCAGTGAATGATGAGTTTATATTTCTGTTCTCGTTCTCTCTGTGTGTGTTCTTGTCTTTCTGTGTTGTCCATGACACCCTCGATACAGGGAATTCTAGCGTCTGTTGATAAATGTTTAGTGTGTAGCGTTAATGTAAAGTGTAGCTGTTGGAGGATGTGAGTCCTGAAAAGTCATCTAAACAATTGCTTGAGAGTATCACATTTTACAATAGCAATGAATAGATTGCCAGTCGTCCAACCGAAGCATTTCTCCAGTTTTGTAGTAATTAATCAACCAGATATAACCAATAACAATAACTGAACAAACTTACACACAATAACTTTAAAGGGCTCTTAGTGTTTAGGTAGGTGCCATGAAACTTCAACCTCCTAACTCTAACAAGAAGTACGTAGCGTGGTAATATCGTTCATTGGCTTGATATTAATAATATAATTATTCATTCAATATTTCTATCAACTATTTTATTATTGTATTAATTACAATAAAGATTTAATAATTATTGATTTTTCACACATCTTTGATACCAATATGCAATGTTTCTCGGGAGAAACATCAGTTGTTACGTAAAACTACACCTATTGAGATAATTCACACTGATTTAATAAACTTATTGTTTATGGTCACATAAATTTACGTAGGTAATTATGTATTTACGTCTCCAAACGCGTTTTCCAAAGATTTCTTCAAAGGGCAGTTCAGCAATACCACAATTAATTGCTGGTTGAATTATATAAATTTATGCCGATAGTAAACAAACCTGTAAAACATACATTAAATAGACATAACTTAGGCTAGTAAAACACTTAAATAGGGTTGCCGAGTATTACTTAAAGCATCTTTTAATTTAGGAACAAAAGAAACTAATCCAGTACTGCGCTACGCTTCGCTTCTAAATACATACTTAGTTATGTTTTTTTGTTGCTTCCTCTCCAAGCAGAAAATTTTGACCACAAGTTTTTACCACATTTTTTGTATTATCTGACTAACTTTGGCCTTTAATAATATATTTATTAGTTTAGTAATTTACTTTTATTTCAAATTTTTTTTGTAGCTTTTACGGAATAAGGTTGCACTATAGGGTTGCACACGTCAACAACAAGAATTTTCAAAAAATATTATTTTCAGTGTTGAAAAATGAAGCCTTCATATACGGATTTTTCCATAGCTTTTATTAAATTAATAAATTAAGTATTTCTGAAATACTTATAGCATCGGATGTGCATTGTGCACCATATTAATTATGCTTCCAGACCATGAAAAGTCAAAAAAGTTTTGATATCCATATCTAAAAGTTTTTACTGTTCATGATAGAACATAACAAGATATTTACCCGAGGACTAAGTTACAAATCCATGTGTGTAACTAAGTCTTTCTCGCACCGTTCTGTCATATCTAAAGAAACCAAGGCTCTGAGTTAAACAATCGCCCCATACACCAACACAAGATCAGGTAACTAGGATCACAGCGTCTCCCAGAGTCCCAGACATGAATGGCGATGCCCTACTCCCCTGCTTGATGCCAGCTCCGAATACACAAGCGACACGTGTCATAAAACCTAATTGATTTACGTGCAAAATTTATAACTGCAATTAATTATGTTCTAGCAGTTAATTATTGTCAGTTAATACTCGCATTTGTCGGTTTATTGCCCGCCGTCCACCTATGGGACTATTTTAGGAGTCGCTCGTCCCAACGTACATTGCTTGTTAAGATATTTAATAGTGGTTTCAATAATAAACATGGTAATAAATGTAAACTAATAAGTATTGCAAATTATGGTCCATGGTTCCGACATCACGTTCGGATGAGGAATCTTTGCGCACGAGCCGCGGCGCGAAACTTATAACGAGTTAATTTGAGTTATACTATTTAATATATCGTCATCACAATCCATAATTCTGCCGCTGCTCCAGTTGTGTCGTAACTAAAACAGCTATTGGTCTGAATTGGTACTTTACGAACCTTAGGAAATTATATGATGCAGATTCTGCACAATGTTCTTCTTTGGCGAAACATGTGAGTCAAAAAAATAGCGAAACGATTTTAAAATGTACGTTAAAATAGACTTTGTAAATTCGGCGTGTTCTAAAGTAGGTATATTTGAATTTTATATAAAATCATGATCTTTCAAATTATTTTAATAGACTCCTTAATAGTATTCTCCTATCGCGTTCTCCGCCAACCTATAACATGGATGTCTTAAGAAAAGAGTGAACAGGCTTTCACTAAGTTAGGCGCTCCACCCACTGAAGACGCGTCCCGCCGCGGTGCGCGGAGCGACGGAAAACGCGCGCGGCGACGGAGGCGCAGATCTGCCTTACTTAGCGGTGTAATCTGCTCCCCCGCGCGGTGTAGCAGATTGACGGCATAAACTCATATGTTCACCGCGCGATCTGTCATATCCCGCGGCACAGATTGGCAGATAACGCGTGCGGGCCGCCTTCCCGCGCATGTCCGCGTCGGCAGTGTGTTGTGCTAGGCGTGATTTCTATATAAATTGAGATACTTGCATACAATGGTAAAATCTGCCATCCGCGCACAGCGGCGGGACGCGGTGCAGTGGGTGGAGCGCCTTAGTATGCATGGAATGGACCACATCCCCACTTACCATCAAGTGAGATTGTGGTCAAACGTTAATTCATTTTATTAACATATGCTCCGCACCCTTCTGGATCATGTTTAAATCGACTGCCGTTCATGTGCAGCGACGACTTACCATCAGATACATATCTATAGTGCGATGTCAGGTTCAAGTAAAACTAATGTTTTGGCTATTGACAAAAAATTCCATCACCAATAGCTTTGGAATCACACTTTGACTGCATTTACCTACAATGACATAAGCCCCACCTGTTCCCGAAAACCATTCTAGCGTGTACGCTAAAGACATTAGAATACATTTGATATGCTGAAAGGAAATTAATTTCTGCCCACAGCCAAAAATAGATACTTCATTGATGGTTCTTCCTCGCCCACACCCGCACACATCAAGCTTGAATAAAATACTTCAGACCTCACCTTACATTTGATGAGTATCGGTTTTGGCAAGTGCTAGCTGAAAATACGCCAGTGCTGCTAAATGCCGGTGGGAACCCGCACTGAGGAGTGTTCGTTAATGACGTTCATATGTCCGTGTCGTAAACAGTTCACGAGGCGTTTCTCTGAATTTGAATCGCGCTCATATCATATCGATCTGACAGGGACAGAATGTTAAACGAATTTAATTTGTTTCATTCGTTTCATTACCTGTACATATTGCGAAACGTCTTCGGTACGTAGGTCGTCGTAGCACGAAGATTGTAAACAAGGCACTCCAGGCTAAAGAAGATGTTTTTAGAAGGACTGAGGAAGCTACGAGTGAAATATCTCAGCAATGCATGAGTTACAATAAGAATTAACCATACCCTAGTATAGAACCAAGTGAACTTCAACGAAAATACGTTTCGTGTAAAGTTTAAGTTTACACTTAATAACTATACATTTAATTTAAGATTTAGTATTTATAAAAGTTACCCACGACGATAATAAGTAAGCACTCTTGACAGCAGATAGATTACCTATTAGTACCCGTACTGTTAAAGTAGTGTCTATATCTTTGTCCACGACTCATAGGCAAAAACGTGCAGCATTAGTGCAGTGTCTTACGAATTGATAAAGCTATTTATACGTTTCTTTTTCCAAGGCACAGTATCCATTGTTTAATCTAACTGCTCCCTCCGATTTGAAAGTTTCTTACCTTTTAGAACAATTCTAGAAAACGGCTGGCTATCTTCGTTCCTCTGTAAATCCTGGCCTTACGATGCCTATTAATTTCTCCTTCTGTTACTTAAGAACTTCCGTTGCTATACTTCTTTGGAGATCCAAATGTATATGAGCGGTAGTTACAATTCCCCATTTTGTAGCTCGTCCATGTATCAGCTGTAACCATAAAAAGTAGTCGATTATTATTTCGAGGAACCCATATAGAAACAATACTTATTAATTGTTCGAAACAATGTTTCTATAAATCGGCGTGAACAACATTCGCGTTCGAGTTAATACCGTTCACTCCACAATCCAGGTGAGTCACTCCCGACCGGCCATACGTCCTGCGAACACGATCTTGAGCAATAACAATAACAAAAGTTCTCTCCAGAAATAAGTATCGTTATTTTAAAATGGCCACCTTCCAATTAGGGTGGGTTTGTGGAAAGCGTGTACAGTCAGAAATACAAATAAAGACGTTAAATTTAGAGACGCGGTCGGCGCACCTGGCGCCGCGGTGCGGCACGTGGCGTTTTGTACCAGACTGTACCTTGTAACTATATAGAGTTGTGAGTTACATTTGTATTCACAGATAGAAAAACGTAAAAAAGCAGTCTACGAGAAGTTATTAATGATTATTTCTATCCATCGATCAGCGAGTCGGATTAAAGTAATAATGTCAGTTCCAACCAGAAATACATAAGAAAATGTAGAGCAGCTACTCTTGGTTATTTTACAGTAATAGCGATAATTAAATCGGAAGTTCAAAAGTAAACACTCAAACACCACTACATTATTGTAACAGTGTCGTGTGTCATAATGTTTAAAAAATCCAAGTCTGATATTTATATTTGAGCCATAACTGAACATTCTCATACGACATTTTGATACAACTACAAGTATTTTTTCATAAATGTAATATGGTACTATCAGCTCCATATATTGCCCCGTCGATAAGCGTCGCATTGCTCCTAAATACCTCTGGTGTATTTATTCCCGTACTTTCACCGGGAACCCGGGAACCCGGGAACCTCTCGCTCGCTCCACTAACTTCTTTCGAAGTGGACACGCTGCTACACTCCGGGATAATTTTTGCAGGTCCGATTGGCGAATTTATGTTATTTTTATTTGTGCGAGCATGCCGCGTTCTGCTTTTTTATCTGTTTTATGGCTATGGTTAGTATGGATATTTTATGAATATACCAACTTGTTCTAACAACAGTAAGTTTATTTCATTAACATTAATGAAATATTTTCTTAAATACCTGATATATTTGAGGTGTTCCTCCTGCAGTTGGAGATCTCCTCCTCAGAATAACTTATATTAAGGACATACTACACGCAAAAAATGCAGAAACCTTCTAAAATATTATTCGCCAATAAGGTGATACCAGTCTGTTAGGCAAGTTGTTAATTTAATTGCATAGAATTTAATTGCCTTTAAAAATAAAACTACATAATTATTGTGATAAATTATACAATTTTCGACGACAGTTGCTCATTTGCTAGTTACCCTGAAATCAGAGAAATAATTCGCTTTCCGTCCCCATTTTACATTTATGCTCTCGGATTAAAACTAAATTGTAGATACAAGTAATACTGGATTTCTCTAGTTTGTTATTTTAGCATTGCAATCAACAACGCAATTCACTCACCTTGAGTTTAGACACGGAATTAGCAAACGGAACGTAAAGCCGATTGCGATCCGATCTCGCACACAATCGATCATAAAACAGATCATTAATTCGATATTTAACGAGTTGTGGCTCGGCCGCAGAAACGACGTAACTGAGAAATTCTCGAAACTCCAACACGGCAATTAAACGAGCCAAGATACCGCATTAATATTTGATAACACAATTAATTCGCGCCAGAGGTTGGCATCGTAAAATTTTCAATTTGCTCCCGGGAAAGTTTCACCTGATAAACTTAAAGTTAGGTGCGGTAAAAGGAAAAGTCTTTTGGAGATAAGCGCGTACAGTGTAATTACATCAGAGACTCGGAGCGTGTGCCACCGCAGGCGATGGACTATTGTTTTGGTACTTTATTCGAGGGCACAGGCTGCTGTTGTTGGCTTATATTTTATTTTTACAAAACATATTATGATGTTCCAGTTGTTGTAGCTAGTTATAAATGCTTGTCTTTAGACCGAGAAGAAAAAATAATATAACATTATATTATAATGATAGTATCAACCCAAATATAAGGATTAAAATAAGTACCACTTCGTTATGAAAATCTATTAAGTCGCACTTTTAGTAAACGGCTAGACCGATTTTTATGATTTTTTTTGTGTATATTTGGTAGATATAAGAATAGGTTGCAAAATATATTTCATATCGCCACGTGACTAGGTTGTCCCTATCCAAAAAAAATATTTGGTGTACAACTTTTGCTAAGTCAGCTAGTCTACTCATTTAAAGAAATACTTTATAATTTGCACAAAATATTAAATCTGGTAGGATTGTACTGAAGCATTATACTCAACATGATATAAAGTCAGAAAGAAAAGTAAATATAATAAATGTTCAATTAGATTAATTGAAAATTCCAGTTTCCCCAAGGCTAACAACTTCGGCAAAAATAGTAAAAATCGCTTCTTCTATTTTCTCGGCAACACTGGAGCAGGTTCCTTATAAAGACACGCAATGATAATTTTGTAAGTTCCTTTAGCGTCGGGCTGCTCTTTATAAAGGTACATCAACGGGGAGACTTACGTAAGTAAATAATGTTCTGAGCTTTGATACTTTGTAATGATGTTGACACGTGTTTTATTTTTAAACACATTGTAATATATAATACTAGCTGACCGTGTAAACGTTATTCTGCCAAAAAATTTTTAGGGGTAGGGGGATGAAAAATAGATGTTGTCCGATTCTCCACCCTAGCCGATATGCACGCAAAGATTCACGAAAATCGGTCAAGCCGTTACGGAGGAGTTCAACTTCAAAAAAGCGTGACACGAGAATTTTATATATTAGACATAAAAGTCTTAAATACCAGCATACCTTCCCCAAAACAGAAGTGTATTCAGGCTCTTTCTAGTTTTGGGGTCAAAAGTTACTTAGGGAAAGATTTCTTCACAAAGGGAAACATGGCTTACACCCAGGGTTAAACAACATTGAAGGCCATGGGTCTCTAATAGTGCTTTTCCTGTGCCAACTGACCGGGCAACGGGCAACGGAAAATCGGGGCAGTGACGGAGATATAGCAAACCTAATTTTAAAATTTATTTTTTAACACGTGATGAATGTGTAAAAAAACGTAAAAATGCACTCGGGTAGTGCCGACAGAAGTGAAAACTTGAACAGTTACGTGTGTATTTTTTTAATGGCAATTTTGAAGTGAAAACTTCTATAATACGGGGGTGACTTGAAATTTTATGAAACGAAACTGTCCAGTAAAAAGAGACAAACACATAAATTCTAAAGTGCAGGAAGCATTGTACAGGGGTAGGGTAGGGGAGTGAGGGGTAGGGGAGCGGAGCGGAGCGGGGCGGAGCAGAGCGGGGCAGAGCGGAGCGGAGTGAAGTAGATTAGTGAAACCTACATTTATCATCTTCCCGAAATTTTACATTCGTCTCATTATCTTGAAAATAAAAATTCTGAAGGTTTCACTTCTACCACGTGTGCACACATTTTAATTTTTTTAGTAAATAGCTGCCAACGCCTCGTAAAGTATATGTAAACTACAATCTTGATATTAATACGAACTGTAAATTAAGTAACTATAGTTCTGTACTTCTCTCAGAGATGGCGCTATTGGTAGGTGTCGATTAAAATGATTATTGATTACTGATTGGTTTTATCCCATGTCAAAAATGCCCAACGCGCCTAAAGAAGTTTTCGCTTCAAAAAGATACAAATTTATTTATTTTACAAACTTTAACGACAGTACCTCTTCATCTAAAAGACAGCACACCCACAGGTATGTATAAAAAGCGCGTGCAACTTTCCGCCAAACCCCGTTCAATCCTTTGTCGAGCTCGTATTACAATAGGTTGCAGCTGCCGACATTATTTTAAAGTAATTATGTTTGAGCACACGTCGTCGGCCGCAACGCGGTCAACCGTGTTTTGTATTTTTACCTTTTGCCATTATTAGGTATTTTAGTAGGAAGTTTCTTGCTGCTTCTTCTCCCGGGCCCTCTCACAGTAGGGCCTTGTTGAAGCATTGGCGTAACTTGCATGACTTTCAAAAAGTGTTTGTATACCAAACCCATTTTGAATAAAAACATTTGATTTGATTTGATTTAGTTTTGAATGTAATGGAATCATTGGAATTTGTCTTAAGTAGTTTAGCGTGGAAATCACATCTAAAACAATAATTGTTGAATAATGTTTAAAGTTTATGCAGAAGTTTTGAAGTGTTAATAATTAATTCAAAGCCGATCTTTCCTGATCGAGATACGTTTTGCCTAAGAAGCCGTAGGGTGGCTAGGCTGTGAACGGCGCTGGGAGCTCTTTGTTTCCAAGTTTAAGACAGATTTAATCATGTAACATGGTTACTTACGTGTTTTTTTAGAGAACTCTTTTTTTTTAGAGAATTCATTTCAGTATTTTTTCTCGGAAAGAAATGTGATGTCCAGATGACGGTGACTGTTTGCCCTTTGGTCTCAGGTGGCTCTCTTCTTGCTATCAGGATGTAGCTCTACAATCCTGTAATAAATAATTAACCTAGCACTCGGATGGCTAGGACCTCGTCTTAAACATCTCCATGGTACTCGCATGAAAACTATGAAACAGGAGGGCTATTCTCTAAAATACAAACTCGAAATCGAAGCTCACTCAAGTGAGACTCGAAAGAGAACTTGCATCATTTTGATATGTTATTTTCTAATCATCTGGTACGCACTTGCGAAGTGAAGTAAGTCTCAACCTCGAACTTCAATTTTGAAACTCATCGCGGATTCCGTTGTCGAGTTACAAAACAGAATAGCCTTGCTGTAATGAAATCTATGCATAACATTTTCCAGTAGAGGTGTGATCATATAATAGAAGACCAAGTGCCGAGCGCTGGTTGAGAAGTTGGACTCGCGCAACGCAGTGAACTTTAACTCGTTTGTTGTGCGTGTTCCAACCGAGCTCCTGTCGGACTTCATGAAGGAGGAGCTGTGGCCAAAGGGGGTCGTCTTCCGAAAGTTCCGTGGACGTCGACGACCACCGGGAGTCACCGGAAGCGCGTCTCACTTCGCGAATAAGTGAATTAGTTCTAAGTTTATAATATTATTGTATGTATGTTAGTCTGTAAGGTATTTATGTTATGGGCCTCGTTGCCTGAAATACCTGTATCATGAAATGAATATCATGTAAGTACCTAATATTTATTAAATTTTATTCTCATACACAAAAATGGGAAATACTCACCGGCAATGTCAAGGCCCGTCAGCTCAGCAGATAAATTTTCCATTACTCGGTTTGTGTTCGACCCAGCCTCGTTTTATTGCTGTTATAGTTTCATAAACTGTTCAACCATTTTTTTGTCTACGATACCTTCCTTATGTAAAAATAGCTTCTTGTATACCTTGTGATTGTTTAATGTTTTTCATGTCTTATGCACAAAGGATAGATAATATGGTAATGATTTAGTTAATTTATTTTTTTGTGTTCACTTTATTTATGTAATTATTGTAAATAGAATTAGCAAGTTCGCCATGCACCGCACCTGCGTGCGCCCCGCACAACACCTGCAGGTCACAGTGAAAAGCAGCGGACCTCGCTGAATGTGACCTTTTTCCCTGCCATCGACATGGCACTGCATTTAATTTTAATCATAGCACATATTTAGGTTTAAGCTTGTTGTTGTATTTTTTTGCAGTGCCCTGTGAGGGAAATAAATGTTTTTCTTTCTTTCTTTCTTCTTTCAAATAAAGATTATTATTATTATTATTATTATAATAGACAGTCAGTATAGATGACATTAACATTCATTAGTTACGAGTTAGTCCGACACGGCAGCGGCATCCAGTGTCCTACTTGCACCTGCATCACTTCCTAATACAACGACCAAAAAAACGCCATGTTGTCCAATCTATTTGTCCACCAGAAATCTAATTGGACAGCGATCATTCGCACCTCGCTGTTGCTGCTGCTGCGGTACGCTGTGCGCGCACGGAACGCGCACGGAACGCGCATGGAACGCGCACGGAACGCACACGGTACGCATAGCACGCCTGACGTTTCTCCTGAACGTCGCGGAACGCCGGCACGCCGCCGATGCACCGGTGTCGTCGGCGTAGCAATTTATCGTGACTGAATTGTTTCGCAAAGGTGACCTTAAATTAGATTATCGAACTACTTCCATTCAGCAAAATGTTGGCGCCTGTTCACGGAGTTGTTATTAATTACCTAGTTATATATTCAGTAATTATAAAATAGTTACAAGATGTTTATGAGAACTAACAATCGAAATGTCGTAACGTAACGTAGCAAATGCAATGCACAGATAGTACAGTCACCTGCAGAGAAAAGTAACACATCTGTTTACAATGCAATAGGCAACGGAAACGTTGCTGTTCGTATATTTATAAACAGATGGGTTACTTTTTCTGCAGGTGACTGTACAATATCATCGTTTAAGTTCAATGTTGTAAATAAACACATAGTGAGGAATCATTAATTTCCTATATTATTTATTTTATAATCGATAAACAGTAGTGGCTGCGCCACGTTCATAAATCATCATCCTAATCAATTATACTGCCTACGAAAAACATTAAAAAGAAAAATTCAACCCGTTTTATAATTATTAGGGCTACTATGTAACTGAAACCATTAAACAATTTACTACTGCTACAATAGCGATAGATGTACTAAAGGAGAGAACAAGATATTGGCGTGGAATCAAGGATTTACACGCGAAATTGTTCTCACATTCTTCTTTTAAATTAGTACAGCAACAATACAATACAATGATCACAATTTTTTAACACAATATTACTGAAAACAAAACCACATCGTACATCAACGCAACAAGAATGATTGAAGAAAACATTCCAAAACCAAATGTATTCAAGCACCTCGCGAACAGGTGTAATGCTTAAAGACAATAAATAAAAACATTGGGATAGTGAAATAAAAATTAATCAATGGCCCCATTCTGGCGGGAGGCAAAATAAATAGATTTAGAAGGAAAATAAACATAACAGCGGAGTATTACGTCCGCCTCCGTCAGTGAATTACCTGTTGGTTTTACTGAAATGTTTGATGCGTTTACTCATGATCGACACGTGTACTCCGCCTAAGAGCGGAGAGAGTTTGATGCTTTTACATGAAATGTCAATTGGTTATTTTCTAACGGAATCTTTTATCTTCTTCTATACTCAAAAAATCTAGTTGCAGAATAAAATTGTGATGAATTCTACTCGCAGATAAAATGTCTGGTGAATAAAAAAAAACGACACGTGACGTAAAACCTTAGATGATCAATGAAACAGATACGGATTGTAATAATGATGTACGAGTAGTACTCATCATCAAAATTAATGACAGATAAATACCTAAGACAGAAATTAAAAGTTAAATTTTAACCGACTCTTTTAATATTGCTCTTGTCAATAACAACGCACCACTTATCATTAGGTGACTTACCTGACTGCATCTTCGTCAACCCTGCAAGGTTATAAAACTCTTATAAATGTTTTTAAAGAACGTATTTTCATAAAGATAAACATTCCCTTACATGAGAACATATTCTAGCACGCAGTAAAAAATCTATCGTTAGTATCTAATTTAATTTGAAATAAATTACTCTTCAATTATAATTTTATTGTTAATGACATAGTGTGTAAATTCTTTGTATTCTTGTATATTTGGTATTTTTTTACCTAAGGGTGTTTTGTAAAATCCATCAAGTACCTAGACGAGGTAAGCGCAGTACCCCTGTAAACATGAGGCCATGTGTTTCGTGTCGGAGCGCGCGCGCCGCAATCCGGCCGCGATCACCATTACCTGCGAAGGTATTTTTATACCGTCTATTTCTAAAACATTTAACACTCATATCGCTCTAACCAATACACTGATATTGGGTACGTTTAAAATTTTATTACGATATTGCGTACGTGTATTTTTAGCCTTTATTGCACGTTTCGTGTAAAAATGTTTATGTACACGTGTTGGTTTGAGATGTTGTAGCATCAGGGTGATGGTAATGCCTATACGATCGTTCTCAATAATCTGTCTATGCAATATAGTCCTCAGCTTAGCAACTTTCAAAAAGTTACAATATTATAATGGTAGCGCCTTGTTCATAAAAACAAGAAAACTTATAGAAGGATTCTAAAGAGTTTTGTTTTCTTTTACTTTTTATGAAAAACGATAATATGTATTATAATAGTGCAATAACGAAAACAGGTTTTATAATCGTTTAAGAATAGGCTGTTAGTTTTCAACTTTACCCACTTACTCATCCAGAGACATTGGTAAATTAGATTACATGGATGGAAAACCAATTACAGTAACGGTGAAAACCAACACTAATTAATACAGGTAATCATTTCGAACAAGTAGATAAAATATAACCAAATAAATAAAAAATCATCAAGTACAAAAAACGTGAGTTAAAATGTGTTATGCTTTGAGTTAAAAAACGTTACAACAATAATCATTTATTGCCAGAACATAGTACATGCATAAAGATGGTTCACAAAATACGATTTAACCTTATGTTCTGCCTCTTTGGGCATGCAAATTGTTATACATGACTCTACTAAAATTAATGAATGTAATATTATCAAATTACAATTATAAATTAGCGAAATAAATTTCAATTGATTATTATATACTATTACAACGTCAAAATGTCCAAATGTCGTTATACGTGGCCACTCACGGTCGCGCCATTTGGCGTGGCTCCAAATGACATATTATGTCAAAATGGCGCGATTGGACATACAGATTTTTATATCATGCCATCAGTTTTTCACATTCACGATCAAATTTTGGCTGTGTAACACGCCATTTGACGCGATGGACTGACCGTGAGTGGCCACCAGCTTACAATAGAGCTACATCGTTGAAATCTGAGATTTGGGTTAAACAAGAGCACAGAGACCGGCGCAAGTGAATTTATTTAGGTACTCATTACGTATCGTGTGTCCCAAATTACACGTGAGATTAGAACTTACATCCTTTCGCGGTAAAGTGTTGCCATCGAAAAGTAAAAAACAGTTTGTTAGCTAGTTAGTAAGAATGGGGAATATGGGGATGTTAAGACAAATTATTGTCATTGTTAAACAATATTATAATGAAAAAGTAAATTAAAAAAATATTAATTTAACTAAATGTATCCTTTTCTTTTTTGTTAGACCTACATAAATAGCAAAATTTACCTTTAAATTACATTATTAAACTAAAATAAAAGTGTAACTGGACTAAATCTGTAGGCTGAAACACATAATATAATGTATGTTTTAAAAAATCATAGTAGACAAGATTTCCTTACCAACAGAAACAAGACATGGAGGCATCTCAAAAGTTAGGGGAACAACAATGATGTGGCAAGTTGAGCCTATCTCAATGAAAAACGTTAATGTTATCATTGAGTAAATTGTCTCAACTCCACCTGTGTGGAGACTGGAGCCAGTTAGACAACAAGCCGACTTTGGATGGCAGCCACTTAAAATTCACAACTCATCTAAGAAACAGTGATGTGATGTAATGGTTCATTCAATTTATCGACACTCTGTTCCAGTATCATAAATTGTCATTATATTTAAACAACCAATATATAAATAAGAAACCATTGTTTGCTTACCAAAATTGGCAATTGATTGTAATTTGTATAATTGATGATATTAACACTAGTTATTGAATCATAATTTTAATTTTAATTGTTGTTTAAGTTTAATTTTAAATGTTTAATAACGTCCAAAATTGAAAAATCAATCATATCTATCAACAATCAATCGATTTGACTATGCACAAATACTTCTTGTATGTAGCAAAAACATCGATACAAACATCCCTCCCAACCCTAGCAAGGGTTGTCACAAAACAAAATTATACGTCGTTACACCTACGTACTTACAATAATACACTGTTAATTTTCTTGAGACACTTATTGCGTTTGAGAACGCCGTAAAGGACTCTAACTGGGGGTGTTAAGGTTGACTTTCACGCTCCGCCTCTCCCTAGTAGAGTCAACCTGTTTCACGAGTGAGTTAATCCCTTTTATCTTGAGGTGACAAGCTGCGGTTTATTATTTCTGCTGAGATATGTTAGTAATTTTCCTGAAGGGCTTTGTACAGCTATAGCTGTGTTGCTCGAACGTGCGTTAGAAGTGGAGTTAATGGAATTGATATCGTTTAATTTAAATTGCTTTGTGACAGAGTAAGCAAAGATGTTTAATAGAAATTACGAGGGGATTTAGATACTGTATGCGTGTTTCTTTTCGCGTACATCTCGTGCCGACAAACGAGCTAAGGAGCCTTTTAAGGCCCGTAATATCAATAGCAGTTTAATCTATGATTCTGAGCTTAAACTGTCGTTGTTGGTTCCACAAAGAAAGTTGAACCAACAACGACAGTTTAAACTCAGAATCATAGATTAAACTGCTATTGAAATTATGGGCCTAATTGGTCAAGAGGACCCGCTTAATTTGGCTGACAATACTATTACTGAAAACGTAAAATCATTTCACGGTTTTTAGAAGGACAGTGAACAAGAAGTTAAAAAGTTTTTCATCACGAACCAACAGAGACCTCCAACATGAGGCAATAGCCTTGTCCATTGGTAGATGATATTGGCTTAGACTCAAGGATGGATGGAACCTATTACGTCCCATTTGCAATTGAACAGGCTCAGAACATTATTATCTATCTCTATATCGCACCAAAACAATCTGTCGTCATAATTATTACATCTCTATACCCAGTAGCGGTGTTAGGGCAGAGCGCGGTTGGGCGACCGCCCAGGGCGCCAGGTTGGAAGGGGCGCCGCAGGTAGTCATAACGAAACCCTTATAGTTTCGTCATGTCTGTCCGTTCGTCCGTCCGTCCGCAGCATAGCGTCGAGATCCATAGCGCCATAGTTTCGCCCAGGGCGCTGGTAGTGCTAAAATCGGCACTGTCTATACCTACCCTAAAACTTTGGTACCTATTCAAAATAATGAAAAAACTGTTGTAACAACCTTGCCTGTATTTTATTTTCCATTAAAATTAAATATAACATTAAATCTGTAGGAATGACTTTAAACTTGGAATAGGTACGTTATTACCCCCGAAGCGACGACAAGACATCCATTGGTCTGAAATATCGACACAGATTAAGCGCAGACGCGCTAACCTGTTGAATTAATAGTCGATTAGTCTTCATTACTGCCTCTGAGCGGCTTAGCGCTAATAGTTACTAATAGTGATGTCAGTTCACACAGATTCCGGCTTAGCGCGTGTCGTCATGAACATGTTGATTACATGCTGATTCGCGAAGCAGGTGTCTGGATGGAGCGAGTTTGTCATGTTCAAATTCTGTTTTTACCCGGTACGGCGAACGCGCACGTTATGAGTTGGAGCTATTTAATCCGCCTTATAATTGATTTTGACAATCGCTCGATTGTCTTTGATCCTGTTGTCTACAGCAGCCGCTTATGTCCTATTCGTATGAGAGAATGAATAGAATGCATATCCTAGTGAATTGAATCTTAGATTCCCGTTTCTGGGTTCTACACTCATTTTTTTAAGTGAATTTAGAATTGTCAACAATTTTGTAGAATATAACAACCAAATTTTTGCATCCGAAAAGTGTGAATTGCACTTCAGGACTTGTGCTACGATAATGAAATTTGAAAGATAACAAAAGTAGTCAGGAAGGAAGAAATGTAATAGAATTATAAATTAAGCATAATTATATCTAATCCACAATACATTTAAAAGTTCATATTTTTGTAGATACTTTTATGATAGTGTCCTTTCTGAGAACACTTGTTTAATCTTTGTTCCTTTAGTTGGCATTTGGAATCGAATTATAATGAACGGCAAAATTACGAACAATTTTATTCAGAGCAGTAAATAATTTACTTACAAGCTGAAATACAAAATTGGTCGGTAAAGAAAACAGGAATGCAAGCGAATCACAATAATAACAATTAATAACACCTTCCCTTTATATTATCACGCGTTATTGCGCGCATGTGTTTCAAATGGCGGAGGTAAGGGTGCTTCTACACTTATCTGAACGGGCTTGGTTAGGGTATTTACACTGTACTGCTATAAAAATGTAAAATTTTGTTTTTGTTGGTACTGAAGTATGAAAATTGACATGCAAATTATGTAGACTTTATGACTTGTTGCACTTACGCAACATTAGCTAACAATAATAGTATTGACTACTTGACATCGCTAACATTTTATAGTCTAAATACACTGAAATTAGGTAAAATGTTCAAACCACAACGCCAATGCAACTTCCTTCGTACAATATCTATAAACTCATAATTATAATAATAAACAGTAGAACACACGGTATTTCTTTCGTCAGCAAGAGATATATTCATTTTACTTAATTTTCTGTAACAAAAAATATTTAACTATCGTTGTTTTGGTGTCTTCGTACTGCAATAATTAATAGCTAATTAACCTATTACACTACATTGTCAAAATTGTTGAAAAGTTTGTTTGTTTAATGGATGTAGGGATGTGTGGGTGTTTGTAACTGTTTCACGTAATAACTGCTGAATGGATTTTGATGAAACTTAGCACATAGGTAGACCATAACCTGGAATAACATATAGCCAGTTGATAATAAATTTGATGAATTATTTGTGAAGATTGAGGTATAAAGAGCACCTAGCAAGCTTGAGTCAAAACTCTAAGCCAACCTCTTCTGCTATGTAGGTAGTAAAGCTCGAGAGTCAACTGAGATCTGTCGCCACGCAATATCAAATTTTATTAATTATTTCTTTAAAAGTTCGATAGAATACGTTTCGACCTAAATAAAAAAAGAAATCTAGAGGAGTTTATTTGATGAGCCACTTTCCTCCGAATACCTGGATAATAATATATTTTCGTTATCCACATCTATCACGTTTTATAGCCCATTAAGTTTTTCTAACAACATCATCGCAATATATTTCACGAGCTAATTTGTTAAAATGAATTGTTTTACGTGGAATTTTCTTTGTAATAAAACTAATATAGTGACAAAGTTCATTAAATGCCCAATTTAACACAACCTAATTTAACAGAAAATTCTGTTGAGTATTTTTAATGAAGCCTAATTTTTAGGCTAGATGCTATAGTAAACATTCAGTTAACAGAAACCTTAGCAATTAAATATGGTTAGGACCACAATTGTAGAAATTACCCAAAATGAAATATGAAAAATGATGATCGTTTCCAAAATATACGAAGAAAAAAAATAAATCCAGTGTACAGAAATGCTGGAAAGCCAATATTTGCATTTTAAAATCCCGTAAATATCTCGTAAACAATCTTAGAAGGAGTCGTAAATCGTTATCGCCATAAAATATGAATATAAATAATGGTAGTATATAATAGATATACCGTGCAGTCCCTTGCAGTGTGATGTATGGCCGAGCCGACGTCATTTGCTATGCTAATTTATGGCCGATGGTCAAAAGTTATTCTCCATTTCTATTCATTTTCAAAGGAAAACTAGTTTTAGAATGCCTTCTTTGTTCCAATACCAGCATACGGATTTTGGTTACTATCTGCCGAACACATTCTAAAACGATGAGCCGCTAAAAGTGTTTTGTTGCACAATTACTATTACGTACTCGAGTGATTTTTACCAATTTAAATAGTTATTTGAAAATTTACATCCGTCTAGATTAGTTGACTGAAACTGTTCTAAAATCTGAATCAAAATATATGATCGTTATATAAACTGAAAAATTTTTAAGCAACTAAGAATCAATGAAAACTAAATATATTGAAATCTACAACTTTTCTTTGATTAGTGTTAATAATATGTTTGATGAACTCGCTAAGACTTGAAACCGACCGTTATATTACATATCCAGGTTAATTAATGCAAACTGTTACACCAAGTTGCGCCCCATTAGACAACTGTATTCACCGCGATGAGAATAGATCAACACAGTCATCTTCCACGGCCCAAATACTTTCATCTTTTTGAACACGTAAATTGTAATTCCTCACGTTAAACATGTTAAAATGACTACTTTAATCTCCTACATCATAATTATATAACTCAAAAACGTTCTTTAGGTATTATTATAGGAATTGATTTGATCAGTAAGAAAATTGTTAGTGTCATCATGAGTGAAGATATCTCTCAGACGAACTTTTATAATTTTTATTATAATTAATTAACCAAAAAAGACCATTTAACATTTTAAATGCAACGGATACCTACTCACGATTCGTATATAATAATCCCAATATTTCCCAATATATACCAATACAAAAGACCATTCAGTAGATGAAAAAAATATTAAATTAGAAGTTCTCAAACGTTTATCGTACATTATTAAAATCTGTAGAGTAATCAAAGTTCAGAATAAAACCAAATAAAAATTCAATATATTAATTTTTACTCGAGTCTAATTTTCCCATAAGATCAGCCTTCTGTTTTATAATTATTAATTTTTAATGTTATTGAGTATTTATTGTTGAAATATAGTTTGATTTATAGCTCGGTGCTTTAGAAAGTCGTAAACACCGTCATAACAAACCTTTGATATTTATTCACGCCAGTGGCGCATTTAATTGGCAGATGTATAGAAATAGGCCGCTTTAAAATTGGCCGTAACTGAGCAGAACAGTGAGATGATTAAAACATAAAATATTATGTAAAAACTTGCAAAAGACATAGTACTGTTCAAGTACTTTTACTTCTCTCTCTCCCTGGGTGTCTGGTTAAAACTCTGGCGAAGTTTAACGAATTAAAATCTTCCGAAGTAAAATCGGAACCCTTATAATTCCGTCATGTCTTTCCGTCCGTCTGTTTGTCCGTCCGTCCGTCCGTAGCAAAGCGGCGAGACCCTTGCTAGAAAGCTGTAATTTTGCATGGATATCTATACACATTTATTAAAACTCCAGAAACGTAGAATAAACTACTGAAATAAAATTTTTCCCTACCCTATAGGTAGGGTGAGAATGAATTTTTATTCGTCGCGTATCCTATATTGTGGAGTATCGTTGAAAAGGTCTTTCAAAAATATTATGGGTCTTGTAAGACCATTTTTGGAATTAAGGATCCGTTTGCGAAATATTTGGCTTTAAATTGGTAATTTTGGTTAGAGTCAAGTATCCCCCCCCCCCTCTCCCCACCGCTGGCTAAACGGTTGGAGTTGGACAAGGGAAAAAGTTCTCAAAATTAGGTTATACGATTAATTTACAAGGAAAACTATCACCGCTATGTTAGCATAAGTAGTTAATGAGTAATAGTCGATAAACTTATTACTTCGGAACCCTACTTTGCGCGTGGTATGACACGCTCCACCATTTGGTTACTTAGTTAAATGGCATGCTCTTTAAATTTTATAACATCCATACCAACATACCGGGGGGTATTGTTTATCTCAGTGATACGTGGAGGTGACTGCACTGTGACTGTCTGATCGTGGCTGGTCGTGGCAGGATACCGTAAGGACAGACCACACGGGGCGGTTCACACGCCGCTAATGGCCCACTGAGTGGTTTCACATGTTCAATTCACCTTCGCGCACGCGTCTAATGTCCTACTTATAGTTTTTACAATGTATTGCTTTTTCGTTTTGGGGTTTGAGATTAAAATGTTGAGGTACAGGGGATATGGCTCGCTCTAGCAGTTTTAGTTACCATCAAAATCGGCCCCGAACCTTTGAGCACTTTACGCTATTCCTCATAGTTTTGGATTTGGCTATCCACGCCACATGAAAATTTCACTCTGTATAGATGACACTTAAAAAGCAAGAACTACAGATTTGTTAGTAAGTTACCACTGTTTATGTTTCTTAAAACTTTTGAACTAAAATATCTAAGCAACATAGCTTCAAAACAATTGTAGAGCCATACATCTTTGATGATAGAACAAGGAAGCAACATAGTCACAGCGAACTTTGCTAACCATAAGTCAGTCATAGTAAGGTCACATCGTTTATAGCTCTGAGTGGTTTCACGTGTTCACCTCAACTCGCTGGCGGCTTAACGTCACTTGGTGTTTTTTACCGGCGCGGCGCGGCGCGGCGCGGCGTCTCCGCAATACATTACATTGCTCTCACAGTGGGCGCGCCGCGGCGGCGTCGCTAACTTTCCTAGACAGACCTCTAGCCACTAATCTAAGTATTTTTATACATATTTTTCTAGTGCTTTGCCCACGTTTTCCATGATAATTAGTACCCTATATCCCATTATACATCATGGTTTACATGTGCGCTCAATTCAATGTGTGCAATTTCATGAAACCCTATACATATACTATTATAGATGATGGTCTACATGACGTGTGCTAAATTTCATGAAAATCCGTTCAGTAGTTTTGCTTGAAAGAATAACAAACAGTCATACAAACTTTCACATTTTTAATATTAATAGATAAGTGCTGGTATGTGTGTATGCCTGAAAATATAAGAAGGTATACTATACTTAAATTGTGCTCGTGTAAATCAAAATGAAATTTGATACACTTCGTACGTGTGCACAACCGTGAGTTTTTTATGTTTGTTACCTCAGAACTTTCGACTGGGTAAACCGATTTTGATGATTCTTTTTTTAATCACAAGCTGGTGCTTGTCATGGGGTCACATAAATATGAGCTAAATCTGACGAGAGGTTTTTGAGTTATTTTGAAGTCGGTTATTTTTACCTTGGTAAAATTCAGATTATTTGTAATAATAGCCGACAAGCAAGCAGACAAGTCACAACAAAGGCTCAGTGTGTCTGCTGACAAAATACGAAGCATGGCTCCCGAATTATTTTCAACCGCAACTCTTGCATCGCAAAACAAACTATAATTCAAATTTTCATTCAAAGTAACATGATTCACAACAAAATATGCAAGTGTTTTTAACGTCATTAAAATATTTCAGTTTGTTCGCAAGGAAGCGTTGTCGGCGGCTAATTTCGCGACAAGGTGTAGTGACAAATGTTAATATTCACACGCGTTTAAGCGCTTGCGATAAACACCAATTAGGGTCTCGTTAGTATAATTTTGTCGGAACAAAACACACTGGTACGCCGTCTAAAGACGTTTGCACATACGTTGGGTAGTGGTGTAGCTTACTGTTTAGGGTAGGTACTGTACAGTTAGGCTTACAAGTTACAGGAGACAATCACAAGTAAGAAATGTTGGAAGAGTCCGACTTAGTATCTTTCCATTCCCAATTACTATCACTACTACTAACGAAGTGAATCTGAGTTGTACTCTATACTCGGATCTCTGTAATAATTATTCATTTATTTATTAGATCTGCCAAGAATTGTTACACGATTACATGGAAATGAGAAGGTTTCAAGTATCGTATAACTACGTGCACAACCTATCACAGGCAAATTCCACATACTGGTTTTAGCTCTTAAACGAGTAGCCAATGAAGTTCCCCATCCTCATGCTTTCCACTAGATAGATGTGTTCTTTTTAACAAAATTCGTGGATATAAGTGGATATAAGCATTTACAAATCGCATGTACCCACAACCTAACAGTTGCAGCTTTGTGTGTAAACATGCCAGGTTGAGTCAGAGAGGAGACATGCTCTCGTAACTCGTGGGTATTACGGCCACAGTCCACACCTACGCCACCATTTCATTCATTTCACAACAAGTAATTGTCACCCGCCGCGTGTCGTGCCAGCGCTACGCTGACAAGATAACAAGACGGCTGTTTTAAGCTCGAAAGCTTTTTAATCATATGGTACGCAAATTGGCAAATTGCATTTAGTTAAAAGCTTTTTACGATTCGAGATGATCTTATGACAGGTAATGTCTTGAAGCAAACTGGTTCTAGAATAGGCTGAGTAAAAAAGGAGTTATTCATTACAAGAGACACATATACGTATTGTTTGTGTAATTCTTTCTTCTCTTTTCTTTTAACAACTTATTGCGATTCCATTGATTTAACTGTAGACTTGACTACAGGGTTAATTAGGGTTATTTTAATTGGTTCAATAACTTATATCAGCATTCTATCGAATAAATTTCTATTTGCCCGGTCTGTTTCTCGTAAATCTTCACCTAACAAAAATCGGGCGATACCTACATTGGATAGCATGCCTCGAGATATAATTAATACAACATCGATTCGGTTAGCACGTATCAATTCGCATTTAATTTAAATTAACGATGGCAATGGCAGCACAAAGCCATCAGGTACATCGCGTTGTGTCCCACGCTTAAATCTGTATTTAATTCGGCGTGTAAATGAGAATCGAATTAATCGCCGCACGTTAATGCCGCCCCATTGAGATACAAAATACATGAGCACCACCAATTTGTTTGCGAAGCGATCAAACAATCTGAACGTGCCACAGACTGAGCGCATCGGTGCGGTAGGCAGATGTTTTATAAGCATGTTATTTTTTTATTTATTATAATTATTAATGAAAAACAAAATTTATGTTATATTTGCAGTGCAGCTCACACATATTACCTTTTCAGCAGTACTGTTAAAATTCAATTAAAAATGTATTGCTAGTTCCAAAACCCGAGGTAAACTTCTTTAATTATTATGTAAACAAATATCCCTGCACTTTATTTTATTGCAAACAAAACCATTGTTCGGAACCAGTATTTTGAAGGCTGTATAAATAAGATAATAAATGATGTGGCCGTATTCACTTGGCTAGCGTGGTAGACTCTATTGTCTACCATTCTACATTTACCTCCGATATTGTGACAAAAAGTCCAACAATGTCTAGCAACGCTATGTTGTGATATTTATCTTTCCCACTCATTCTAAAGTTCTTTCTTATCATACTGCATACCATTACACTGTGTGTGTTCATTTGCAACTAATTACCGCGTGCAACACAGCAAATATGTCGGTTTGTCAACAAGGCTTTAGCGGTCGTGCGGCTCATTGATACTGATCAGCCGCAGCCGATCTGATTACGTAACGTCAACTACACGACATGAGGCGGTGACGGCACGACAGGTTCGTACGACTCACGCTTCTCACTACAGACTTCTGCTGTCTTGGTACCACTAACGTCTCTCTTGCTGTTTCCTTGTAGGTGAAATTGGAAATTTTGAGTGCTCAAAAGTGCTAAACAGTACATCACGCCTAAGCAAAGGTTGGTTCTCTACAAAACGCTTTAACCACACGTGGAGTACTGCACCCACCTTTGGGCTGGAGCCTCAGCTGGCCAAGTGGAGCCGTTTAACTGAACTCAACGGCGAGCCAATTGTCTTGTCGATGATCCCAAACTTATAGCCGGGTTAGAATCGCCTAATTTGAGGAGAGTTGTAGAATCTCTTTGCGTATTCTACTGTATGTACGATTGGGAATAAATGGGGAATATTCTGAAGAACTGTTTGGTTTAATAACTGTGGTTGATTTTGTCACCGCACATCATGGTGTAACAGGTTCCATCAACACCACCTTAATACTTAGCGTTTGTCCGCAGTTCGGTTCTCACGTAATTTCCTATCTCGCACGTGTTAACCGTGGATCAAACTTCCTGCATCGGTGTTCCCTCTAAGCTATGACCCGCTTCTTGAAGGACTCCACTTCACGAAGTGGGTCTATCGTTTCCTTTTCGGCTGGCAAAGTATTGGTGACGGCATGGTGGCGGCGGTGAACATTTACCGTTATGGACCCATGTGCTCGCTTGCCTGCTCAAGGCATAAAAACGAAAAAAAGAGGAAGTGAAAGCGCTAATAGTGTAGCTTGTGTCCCAATTTCAATTAAGGAACGTCAAGTGCAGTCGGTAGCTGAATGGACGACCACTATTGGGGAAATATCTTTAGCGCTTTCGTGCCTCTGAAGATACGTAAAACCGTCGATTCTGGTTGTTTTTGTTAAGTGGCAGTAATTAATTCTACTACTAACACACACCAGCAGACACGTGGATTAAACTTAAGTTCAAAGAATGTAGAGGTATATAGGTGCAGGTACATATACTATCTAAATCGTGTAAAAGTTTAACTAAAGAAGGCACATCTCAAAAAGCAATACCTCCCCAACGACCCCTTTGAAAAGCGACCGATTGATCTGTTCTATTTTTTAATAAAACCGCAGTTTTTTTCATGGTGCTATTCTGATTCAATCACACGCAGCCACTAATATCCGCAGAACAACCGTGAACGTCCCGACCCCGCACTCCGCACTCCGCACCGCACTCCGCACCGCACTGGGGCGTCTGAACAAATAAACGGTTGATTTGATCCGCAGCGGCTGCTCTGCGGAAACGCTCACATGAATCGTTCGGACGAATCGCAGCTCATTGAGCATGCACTCATGCAGCCAATCAAATGAAAAGTTTTGCGGTAACTTGACGGTAACCTTTGCTATCTTTACAATAGTTATTTTTTTTAACATCGTTATGTATTTTTTTATTGTACAGCTTTTACCGGCATAGCTGGCGGTATCTACTCTTCTAGGATCAACCATGGAATGCTTTATTCATGTTTCACTTGTAGGGTCAAAGTGCCAGTATTTAGCGATTCCCCCGCTTTCTTCGTGGCCAGAAAGGCATCCCGGTTTAAACAGTTCTTTATGTTTATGTTTTGTTCCCCTGAATACATTACATTCTTGGTGCATTCCACTTAAACCCCCTGCTTGGACCCCCTTTCATACTTGCCATGCTCCATAATCATTATGCACCTCATGGCATAGTTGGACCAGTACGAGTTCCGCCGAAGTCGGTCGAGAGATCTTCTTGCATAGGTCTTCGAGAAAAATAGGGAGGTGCGTTTCCCTTGACATCTCGTAGGCCCTTAACAGGGCTTTGCACCCTAGCCTTATTAGCAAGCTCCCTATGCATGACATCCTTGGCGTGATTATCTTATAAATAATTGATAAGATCCTGATTTTATATTGGTGTTGTAACTTGTAAGTTAAGAGATATTTGATCTTAATCATCACGACGACCCTGTAGCCTACTTGGCAGCGAACGTGCCCGCAAAGCGAGGGGTCCTGTGTTCGATTCCCAGCTGGGGCAGATATTTATGTGACAGATAAATATTTGTACGTGTTGTGTGATAAGTATTTGTGTTATTGTGATGTGTTATAAGGGTCATCCATGCCACCTGTAACACAGGTAAAACCCTACTGCCAGTATGAGTGTGTGAGCGTTAATTTATTTGAGAAGATGCCAATTCCTTAAGATGCAAAATTGCATAGACATCATAGTATATTTTAACGCACGGTCAAAAGGTTGTACACAGTTCATTGTTGCATAGACACTGCAATAAGGAGTCTGTAAACGGTAGCTGAGGTAACGTGCGCTAGTAGTTAGAAAGATTGTTTTGAAATCAGATGCAGACATTAATTTCTCACACGTTTATTGGTGCACATAGTTATTCGGAGACATTTTTCATGCAATATTAATAACTATGCAGACGTTATGCGTTGTGTGCATTCCATCCTGGGGGTTGGCAGTAGCATTCTCCTTGGTGGCACAGAGCACTCAAGGCAACCGGACAGTACAACTCACAGGGACCGATGCAATCAATACTGCTCCTGCATGCATGCGCTCCTAAAAAATTAAACCACAATGTAAAAAATAATCAAAATTTTACTAACAAAAAAGAACCGACTTCAAAATTACTCAAAAACTACTTGTCAGATCTCGTTCAAATTTATGTGGGACCACATGACAAGCACCTGCTTTCGATTAAAAAAGAGTCATCAAAATCGGTTTTCCCAGTCGAAAATTCTGAGATAACAAACATAAAAAAACAGACGAATTTAGAACCTCCTCCTTTTTTTGAAGTCGGTTAAAAACAGAACTACTCTTTCAAAAATATTCCACTTGATAATTATCTAATATTAATTGCTTATTGTCATAAAAGTAGGTGTTATATTCTTGCATAACAGTTACCAGTTTTGGCGATACAAAGGTTTAAGCCAACCATTTTTTGGGGGCTACGTAGTCAAACGGAACCCTTATAGTTTCGTCATTAGACCCTTGTTTTTGAAAGCTGCAATTTGGCATTAAAACGACAAAGTCGTAGTATAAAATTTTTATATTTTTATTTTCAGGGTACCCTCCCAGGGTATGGTAAAATGGGTTTTTTTTTGTGAGCTGTTATTGAAAACTTCTTTCAAAAATATTATAGGTCTCATGGAGTATAGAGACAGGACACTCTATGACAGACTATTTTTGGATTCACGGCACCATTCACGTAATACCCCACCCCTCTGCCAGGTAAATGATAGGCGTTGGACATGCAAAAAAACCTGGCAGCAGTCTACACGATGCATTTAAAAGTTAGTGGTTAGTAGTTCATCAGTTCATCGTTGAACTACGGAACTCTACATTCCGACATGGCCTGACACGCACTTGGCCGGTTTAATTTCTTTGCTGTAGATAAGGCTGTATTAGGTAACCTGAATTAAACTTGCATCGAGGTGGTCATGATGTTTTTTTATACCTGAAAACGACTGTTCTCGCGAAACTCTCCCCGACAAAGCCCAAATATTTTGCGTGTTATTCAAATTCAAATTCATTTATTTGCTCGAAAGTGGGTATGGTGGGGTGGTTATGTAAGTATAACCATGGGCAAAAATATAAAATTAAGATAAATAAAGTAAATAAAATAAAAATATAAAATCTAAAATTAGTACAAAAAATAAAATCATTACCGTAAGCCTCCGATGTAGTGTACATCAGAATGAGTGCGAACATAAAAAAGATGGAAGCAAACTTCATCTTGAGTCGTGTGTTGACAACAGGCAAACTCGATGGCGGTAGTGGAAACTGCAGTGTTATTTATACGTATCCTAATTACTACTAATTAAAATTATGTTGTTTGATTACAACATGGCCGTCAGTCATGGATAATAAATGTTCAGGATTAATTTAATTACCACAAGACCAAATGATACGCTAGTGGATTAAACATTGGTCTCGCTTGGGAGATTTGACTCCGAATTTTTTACTTAACTTTTTGTTATATTATGTATATTATAACTTAAAAGTAAAAAATAAAATTGAAAAGAAACCTTCACAGAAATTGTCAATATCTTAATAATTTTGAAAGTGGATCCTCTATTGATATCATAATATCTTTTGCAGATGCGTTTATTCTTTTAAACCGGTTAGATACAAATTATATTTTAAATAGACTTAAATATTTATGGGTTAAAATATCAAATAAAATATATTGTTTTCTTCATAAATTTTTATTTGCTTTGGCAACTATATTCTGCTTAATCCGCTGATTTACTCATAATAGCTGAGTTTGGTTGGCAGTAGCACTCTCCTTGATAGCACATTGCTCCGACACTGTCCGGACATAGCAACTCGCACGTGTTCAGGCATTGTGGACTGTTGGCACAAGCGTGCAACCCTGGAAAACAGATTGACCTTGTCCTAGACTTCCTAGAGGACCATAGAGAATAGAGGTAAAGGAAAACTGTCACAAAAAAAAGTTGAAAAAGTGTCTAGCTATAAGAAGTAAATAAAAGTTCAAAAACCCTCCACAATGGCACTAGCGTAGGGTTTGTATGAATGTAGCTGTTGTTGACGGATTGAAGTATGTCGAGTTAGACAGTGACATTCCAGTAGGATATGAAACTTCAAAGACGTTACGTAGTCCTGTTGCTGCAGTGGCGCCAACAATTTAACGCAGTTTGACGGACACTTTTAACCAACATAGACAATTATTTACCTCTGTCCTCCATGTCCTAGATGAGCATTAGAAAAAAAACCGATAACGTTAATCAGGGCTTTGTTTGTAAGGTGTTATCTAAAGTTAAATACACTTAATATTCTTAATGGGTATTCAAATCATGAGCGAAGTTAGCAGCTACGCCTTTAAAATTACGGCCATGTGATCATCATGTAATCAAAAAGAGTTATCTCACGATATAACATAGGTGGCTAAAAGATCGCAACTTTTGAATTAACAAAATCTTTGTGGTCATTAATTTGTCTATCAATTTTTTAAGTTTTTCAATGCCCACTTCTGGAGATAATCCCACATTGGTACCATTCATCTCCAAATTGGTACTGTTCTAAACAGCCCTGCTGGCCCTTTGAATCAACTGGAAGGTAATGATAGAACTTTTTCGACAAATTTATTTAAAATCAAGCATTACACAAGAATTAAATATATTAAGAATTAATTATCTGATAAAGATCTGAAAAGCGATAGGTTAACTCGGTTAGCTTGACTCGGATATATTTTAAAAGAGTAATCTTTAAAAATTATATCATTAGTATTAGATTTACTTAATTTATTACAATGTTATGAATAACTTAACACGGATATTTGGGTCTCAAAATTATACTATCATCATATTCAAAATACCTATAAATTTACCTTCAGCTCCTGGTGCCACGTACAATAAAAACAGAGAGAAAATAAATAAAACAATGGTGAACTTCATATTCTCGTAAATAGTAAACTTCTTTTCTCGTTAAGTATTAAACAAAGCAAAATACTTATTAGGCCATGGTGTAAAATGTTCTCGTATTTATACATGTTTAAGGTAACGAACAATTATGTCTAAAGATTGTTAACGAGCATAAATAAATAGCGCTAACCACATTAATCATGAATTAAATTGCTAAAAGTAAACATTATAACTAATACCCGTGAGCTCATTGTTGTATGAACCCATTTATTTGACGTAGTTCTTGGCATTCTTACTAGTTGGTGGTCTTGGATTTGTTCATAATTTAACCTTTAATAACGTTAATTTTGGGGGTTGAGAGAATCTTTGGTTCTACTGGAAAACTGCCGCCAGACTTCCTCATTGTATTTTAAACATTGGATTTCAGTCAAGATATCCCATCAGACTTTGATTACAATTCTGTCCTTGTTGTATAGAAAACAAATTTTCGTTTAAATTTGCCAGTGATCTTAATTTTATATAACTAAATAGGATATGGAAAATCACGCAAAGTTCGGCGTAGATGGCGCCACCAGCACATAGAGTAAACAAACCGCCATCATAGTGGCGGTAGAATAGCTGGCAGGATTCACACGGACTGCATCTTGGGCTGCAACCAGCTGTGCAGCTTCTACGACAACCCGACGTGTCTGTTTAACAGGTGTTGGTGCAGAGTATAGGATGAATACTACATTGTAAGTCAAATAAATGACTAAAAACTTTGATTTGTTTATTTTTAAACCAAAGTTTAAGTAAAGGTTAATAAGTAATCTTTCATAGATAAAAATTTAACTTTTACCAGCCAAGTAAGAAGGGTACGATAAAAACAATTAAAATAATTTAGCGTTAATAATTATAATGTTTTAAATTTTAATGATTTTGTAAATTGATTGTAAACCATTTGTTCCACCGTAATCATTACGCATGTAATGCACTATTAACTTTTATGGTTTCCCACAAAATTCTATTATAAATAGCAGCATAACAACTCGTACCGTATTAGACGTTTAGTTTAACACAAGTAAACATGAAACTCTTTGGACTGTTCTGCTTCCTCCTCGCCATCATGACTGCTTCGGCAGCTCCTGAGGACATTCAATCAAAATCAGGTAAGATTTTTTTTCAACCCATTGATAGCCCACTACCAACGATCTCTCCTCCTGAGCATATTCCGTGGAGAGATTAGTGGTCAACCCAACTGTCTGAAGTTTTCATGCCACCCGAGGGTCTTCTATGGCTTAACGACTGGTATCTTACGGAAACAACCGGGACCGGCGGCTTTACGTACCCTCCGAAGCACGGAAGCGCTCAAAAATTTTTGCAACTAGCGGTCACCAATCGAAATACCTAACACGCCCGCTGATGGGCTATCTTGGTTATTGCTATACAGACTAACTTGGTGATACCAACTAAAATTGCGATTTTGTTATTGACACAGAAGACATACGAGTTTCAATATACGTTTCATTATACGTCTTTCAATTATACTCGTAATAGTATAATTGAAAGAGTTGTGATTTTAATTGATTTAATTGTCCCAGAAATATTCCCTCAGAAATGATTACTTTATAAGGCTCATTCCGAAAATCTCCACTAGAAAGTTCCCATCTAACGATAAACTTATCTTTTTTAATGTAGAAGAATTGGCAGGGATATTTACCAATTTCTTTTCTCAGTGTTTTTCCACAAAGACCCACTTTAGCCAAGTTTATTTCTTTAGTGGTGGGTAAACCACTTTGAGTGGATATTTCTGCAAACAATGTCATAGTAAATTATTTAATAGCGGAGAAGTTTCTTTAGCCATTTCCTCTCTTCCTTGTCAAAGCACCTTTCCGAAAAGCTGGTAGATTAAAGACATTCACGTGCATAAGTGTATCAGTGATACCTATACTAATGAATGACTGATTTTGATTCTGAATATTTCCAGGGTTGTTGTCCTTGATCTGTATGCAGAATAGCGACTGTGACGTACCGTGCGCGCTGCAATGCAGCACCTCGGACAACCCCACGTGCCTGTACGGGAAGTGCTGGTGCCGCATTTAACCAGTCACCACTGACAATGGTACTCGAGCCAAATAAATACTGTTGATTGAACTGCACACCGATTTTTATTTTAAAACGTCCAAATCTCCTCACTGGAACGTGTAAATGGGATACAATCTATTTTTTTTGTCTGGACCTGAAGGGCTATTCTCTAAAATACAAACTCGAAATCGAAGCTCACTCAAGTGAGACTCGAAAGCGAACTTTCATCATCTTGATATGTCATTTTCTAATCATCTATGTAGTACGCACTTGCGAAGTGAAGCGAGTCTCGAACTCGAACTTCAAACGACTAAAGATAGGAATTTTGACACTCATCGCGGATTCCGCTGTCGAGTTACAAAACAGAATAGCCTTTCTGCAAGGTTTTGTAAGTCTCACTTGAGTGAGCTTCTATTTCGAGTTTGTACTTTGAGTTACTCAAACATCAAAATTCAAAACATCTTCCGAAACTTTCGCATTATAGGTAATATGTATAAGTAGGAATATGTAGTAGGAATAAGATGAAATAAATTATGTAAGCCGGCCCACGGATAGATAGCGGAGTGGTATGAATACCGTAGGGAATGTATGCAGTCAAAGAAAGAAAGAAGAGAGGTGACTGCAGAAAAGTAACCCATCTTTTACTGTGTTTATTAACGGCCGGTCTCAATAATGTACTAACAGATGGAAGACTGTGGATAGGGCTGTCATCTGTCATATTTGTCAATTTTTCAGAGGCAAAAATTGACAAATATGACAGATAACATACTAATGGTAGCCCTATTCACAGCCTTCCATCTGTTAGTACATTATTGAGACCGGCCGTTAGAGATGGGTCACTATTCTTTGCAGGGGACTGTACGTTACCACATAAACAAAAAATACATTATTAGTCACCATGGCCATTAAATCACTTATGTAATTGTAATTTTATTGTTCTAAGTCACCTTCACGTCGTACAGTATCAAAGATACTGATGGCTAGAACTTTACAATGGCAGTAGGTTCTCGAAGTCGTTTGATGTCAAGTGGCAGGAAGGTGGAGGCGAACAAAGATTTAACTAGAGACAAAACATGCTTACTTGTGGCTGAATCTTGGATATAGGATGATGTTTTCATTTATATTGGATCATTATCGTGTAAAAAATTGCAGTTCGTACAGGATACTAGATAGGCTATATCATGGTATGGTGTAGACTCCATGCACACTATAGTGACTAACTAACTATCATAGTTCGTTACAGTCCGATAATTTCTGGTAATATATTTTTATACAAGAGACAATTCACTGGTGGAGAATAAAATCGAACATCAACTGAAGAATCACAATTCACCATACAAATTATGTAGCGATTTAAGTAATCGTTAGTAATGTCAAATATATTTTTGTTAGCTCTGCAATAGATAGTGATGGAACGAAAATTAAAGACGAAAATTCCCCCCCCCCCCCCCTCCCGATTCTCTGAAACTACTGAATCTAGAAATTTGAAAAAAAAAATACAGAAAATAGATATCAGATAGATAAATTACTTACTTTATATGTTACAGAAAAACCTTTGTAGTGGTAAGGTTGACTGTTAGAGAATGCTATTAAGCATTAAGTCCGCCAATTTTACCTTTATTTTAGTTCGATAAAGATTAACTAAATAAAATAATTTAAGAACGAACCAAATTCAGTATATGTATTATAGGATAGTAAAGCCTCCCGGCGTAAACAGCATCTTTATGATATAAATTATATTTTTTTACTGTTAATTTGTTAATCCTATGATTATTTTTGTAAACTCAACCGCAAACGAAGTAGTTTTAAAGTAGTTCTAATTCAGCGTTCAAGATTTGTTCCATACATATTACATGCTAAAAAAATAACATACAGAGCAAATTAAATATGAGCTTGTCAATAGAATGCGACAGAATAACACACTAACAAATATACGCTCCACACATATAATATCCATTGCACAACACAGTCGGATAATATGTTTTATAGTCACCATAAAGCTACAATCCTTTTGTTTCGCCCAGTCATTATGTCTTTCTTATTGCATTATCTTGATAATATGAAAGTCATTGTTAATTCACCATGCTACTGGATATTGTGTGTATAAATACCACTATGATTACACTTAAACGTTAGAAGGAAAGTGTTAAAGAAATCAAAATGAAGTTTTTTGGATTATTTTGCTTTCTTGTTCTTATTCTTGCTATGACAGTGAAGGCTGCTCCTGAAGAACCTGTTGAAATCGAAGCGCAAATTGAAAATAAAGCTGGAGGTAATCATTATTAAATGAATTAATGAATGAATGATTTATTTGTTCAAATATAAGGGTTCATATGAAGTTGGTACATATGAAATTCACCCTAAAGTTCATGCGATGCTAACTGCAATCTAAATTAATTAACGCAGATTGGCATTCCCTTTGACGAATGTAAACATTTATTTAATGTTATTTTTTTTAACTCCTTGATTTATTGAATACGCAAAAGTGGAACATTACAAAAATGTACACTATTAATTGGTAAGCACGATGGGGGAGTGTGAATGTTCGTGAGGAAAATCACATCTGCCAAAAGTGTATTACTTTGGACTCATGAGGATCATCATCTCTCACGAAAGCAATACGACGAAGAAGAAGACAAAGTATTATATTATAACTGTAAGCTTTTATTGATGTAATATGTACATATATCAAAATATCTTCACAAAATTGCATTTGAATGGCATGTCAAGTTTAAAGTAGATGAAACAGAACATTCTTGATTCCAGGGCCGCCGGGAATAGCTTGCAGGATTCACACGGACTGCATCTTGGGCTGCAACCAGCTGTGCAGCTTCTACGACAACCCGACGTGTCTGTTTAACAGGTGTTGGTGCAGGGCATAGGATGAATATTACATTGTAAGTCAAATAAATGACTTGAACTTTATCTGAATTTTTATTTTTCAACTTTGGTCATCAACTCGCTTAATCAATTTGGACAAATTTGTATACTATTTAAACCAAAATCTAAATTAGGCTTAATAATCCTAAATACATAAAAACGAAACTTAGATTTATTAACCACATTATAGAAAGGTGCAATAGAAGTAATTAAAATAATAATTAGCGTAAATAAATGTTTCATATTTTAATGAGTATGTAAATTGTTCCTTGCATTAAGTTGTAATCCATTTGTTCCACCGTGATCATTACGTATGTAATTCATTGTTATTTTTTTATGGTTTCCCATAAAATTCTAATATAAACAGCAGCATAATAACTCTAACCGCATTAGACGTTTAGTTTAACATAAGTTAACATGAAAATTTTTGGACTGTTTTGCTTCTTCCTCATCATCATGACTGCTTCGGCAGCTCCTGAGGACGTTCAATCAAAATCAAGTAAGAATTAACCTTCGTTTCAACCCATTGATAGCCCACTACCAACGGTTTCTCCTCTGGAACATACTTCACTACGCTGCTCCAGTGCGGATTGGTGGAAGGGTTAGTGGCTTGGCCATCGTAAAGGTGCAGTAAAAGCTTTGGACTTTGGACTTGGGTTGCCCCAGGTGTCCGAAGTATTCATGCCACAGGAGAGCCTAATATAGTTTTGTTAGATTAAAGACATTGACGAGCAAGTGATCAGTGAAATAGCCGGCAAACGAGCTGACAATCTACCTGATGGTAAGTGACTATCGTCGCCCATGGACATCAGCAACACCAAAGGCACTGATGCGTTGTCGGCCAAGAAGGAGAGAAGAAAAAGAAAGAAAGAACTGACTCTCAAGCCCCCAGCCAGAACACGAAGAGTCGTTTGGCGGCTGACTCATGCTCAAAGGTGGTAGCAATCCAGACGAATTCCATGAAGAAATAATAATAATAGTAATAGTTGTTAATACCAATAATTAAAATCAATATTACCAATATAATCCCTTGAGGGGCCCTACCACCAGCGGGACGGATTTAGTCGCCTCATACGGTTGGGTGCAACCAGCGTGGGATGAAAAATGAATGAATGATTGATTTTAACTCTAAATATTTCCAGGGTTGTTGTCCGTCCACTGTATGCAGAATAGCGACTGCGACGTACCGTGCTCGCTGCAGTGCATCACCTCGGACAACCCCACGTGCCTGTACGGGAAGTGCTGGTGCCGCATTTAACCTGTCACCACTAACGCTGGCACTCGAGCCAAATAAATACTGTTGATTGAACTTCACTCAGATTTTGATTTTTAATATTAGATACTAGATTTCACCCATGACATATAAAGGTCCAAATCTTCATACATGAACGTGTAAATGGGATAAAAACTACATTGTTTAAGTATGGACATGATCTGTTGGTTTAAGCTTAATCCGTACAACGATTAGCGCGTGATGCTTACTCGAGCATCCAAACATCTTCACAAACTTTATAATCTGCTAAACACTGTAATAGCTAGTTATTTAGAAATAAAAAAAGTGAATAAGGAAATGAGAACGTGTGTTAACAATATTAATCTATAAAAATACCTATAAATGTATCACCATAACTTAATACTTTCCATACACGAACATTGGTAATGTTTCGTGTCTACGAACGAATGAATCTTCATTTACGTTATTCATTTTATTTTTATTTATTTCTGATCACCCTATAGGCACACACCTCCATTGTGCCTGCGCCTAAGGATCGCTTCCGCCGAATAACTTTTTAACGAGTCTCGTACGTACAGAAATGTTACACAGATTTGATAAACCCTCTTGACTTGAATAAAGTCAAATTTAGCTTTAATCGTTTTCGTTGACGATTAAAAGCAAAGGTTTGTTCGGATAATTTTATAGGTACTTCATCTTTTTATTTTTTACTAAATATATATTTAGAATGAACCGACATAATCTTAATATATATAAATTACGTGTCACGTTGTTTGTCCGCGATGGACTCCTAAACTACTTAACCGATTTTAATCAAATTTGTACACCGTGTGCAGTTTGATCCAACTTGAAAGATAGGATAGCTTACATCTCAAAATTAAAAAAAAAACTTTTGACAGAACGAAGTCTGTCCGGGCAGCTAGTAATATATTAAAAGATAGTAAAGCCTGTGTAAACAGCAGTCTTTGTAGTATATATGAATATCCTTATATTGTCTATTTAACCTATCTATGATTATTTTTGTAATCTCAACCACAGGAAAAAATAAATCGTACTATAAATCTACCACTTGCACCCCCATAAAACACCCCATCTAGTTCATTCGTCATTTCTTTATCAGGAAAAAGCTATATACACCTTCGAAAAATGAGCCCACTGCGCCCTACAGACCCTTAAGACAACTATTTATCGGAAAACTGAACATAAATCATGTTTTTTTATCTGGCAATCTTGAAGGTGAGTCGGGGTAAATAGGGTGCTTCAAGGTAGGAGGGCGGTTCTCGTTTCGTTCATTTCATTTGGTCACTTTAAACGTAAGGTATTTTTTTATGTTTACTTTGATATATTTTTTATTGTTTACTTTGCTATTCGTGTGTGTAGGTATAATTAACTTACTCATTGTAAGTTTCATGGAATTAAAAAAATTAAATAAATAATGTATTATATTACCTATTCCTAACAAACATTTTGTTAAAGGAGTAGCTAGATCTAATTTAATTACATTAATTGAATTATTTAAATAAAAGCTACCCCGTGAACGATTCAGTAGGTTGGTTGGTGTGATGCTATATTATAATACTTATATCAAATAAGTGAGAGGCTGAGAGCCAACACAGGCACACACCGCCAATCCCTACACCAATGATGTCATGAAGTTTTTATGGCTATTTCTCTTTTATAATGGTTTTATGTGATAGTTAAGGTGACCGTTACATTGGCTCTAAGTTTACTTCTATGTCGATATAATTTTACGAGAGAAGCTTATTATTTATCGCAGTGTAGCATTAATATAAATTGCATAATTTTCTTAACTTTTTCTACTTTTAGAAGAATATCAAGTCATAATGATTTTTATAATGACTCTGGCCAACTAAACGCGCCATGACGGATATCTTTATATTATGTAATTGTTTTAAATTCTTTTATTTAACATTTCCACAACCAAAAATAATTTGCAAATTTCTGTGCGTACCTAAAAGTTATAGATATCGAAAATTATGGTAAGAATGATAAATGATGGTAAAATGATGACAAATTATAAATGATGGTAGGTGGAAAAATTTATCACCAAGCAAAAGGACTTTCTTTCTTTTTCTTCTCTCTTTCATGGCCGGCAACACATCAGTGATGTCTTTGGGCGACGATAGCAACTTACCATCAGGTGGATCGTCAGCTCGTTTGCCGGCTATTTCCATAAAAAAATGGTTGAAAATACAGTAAGTACGACCAAGCATCCAACGACCACCAAGAAGTGAACTCATACCTGGTTTGTACGTAAAAGGACACAGAAGACCAGCAAGGCTATTCTGTTTTGTAACTAGACAGCGGAATCCGCGATAAGTTTCAAAATTGAAGTTCGAGTCCGAGATCTTGATATGTGATTCTCTAATCATCTGGTACGCACTTGCGAGGTGAAGGGAGTCTCGAACTCTAACTTCAATATAGAAACTCATCGTGGATTCCGCTGTCAAGTTACAAAACAAAAGCGAACTTGCATCATATTGACATGTCATTTTCTAATCATCTAGTACGCACTTGCGAAGTGAAGTGAGTCTCGAACTCGAACGTCAATTTTGAAACTCCGCTGTCAAGTTACAAAACAGAATAGCCTTGCTGTTGGGAATCCTACTGATATTTAAGTGAAACTTTGTATGACTGTTTGTTACTCTTTCACGCAAAAACTACTGAACGGATTTTCATGAAATTTAGCACACAGGTAGACCATGACCTAGAATGATGTACAGGGTGTTTATTATCTCGGAAAACGGACAGAGCCAGGGGCAGAGCACTAGTTAAAACTCGATAAATCTCCTTAAAGCCGAGATGTAAAACAGCAAATCTTTGTAGTTAAGGTTGAATTGAAAATAATACAATATTCCAATAAATATAAAAACTAGTACATTAGAATAATAATCTCTTTAGCCCCTTCGTGTTTCCATCACAGTCAGTTAACCACATCTCATTAGGACGGTGAGAGATAAAACAAAGACAACCCCAAGTTATTCATACACATTTCTGGGAAGCCATTTGATTCCCGCAATTAAAATCTTAACATATACAGTTAATAAACGCCACCTTGGTAAGGACTTGACTCATTTATCGATATCGATGAAAATAATTGGGTTCCATTTGAACACACACGGAAAGTCGTCAGTTATCTCTGAAACATCCAGACATTTGTCGTTTCATGGAATTCCCTGTGTGTAGTTTTCGCTATGGTATAACTTATTCAGTTTTAAATTACGTCCAGAAACAAATGTTTGCAAATAGAAAAATCTGCAATAAAAGTCTATTAAATGGACGGTATTATGAAACATACGATAAAGCTACGACATATTAGGATATTGCTACAATACAGGCAATTAAGCGTTTGTATATAAAGATACGTAACTCGATGATTATGTAAATTATCGATATTCGATTTTGTCTAGCTCACATCCCTATCAAACATCGTTACGAGGTAGGGCGTCTTAGAATTAAATTACACCTCGCTAACTTCAAACAATAATCTCAACCCGCGACTGCTGATCCCGGCTAAGCCTTTTATGAGAACGTACGAAATACCCACTCGAGAACGTCTCCTACCGGTCACCCTCGATAACGTAGTATGGGGTTGAAGTTTACTTCAATTGTAAAATTTACTGTGAATATTCTGCGAAATTATCAGCATTTTGTTTTTTATTTCCACTGCCGTTTTATATGAAAGTCGGCAAGAGCGATGGGGTCATCTGATTCTAAATTATAAAGAGTATGGATCTGTCTTGAAGACACCTAAAGCATACTCATCCACGCTGCTCCAGTGCATTGGTTGAGTCGTCATATTTTACCTGTATGTTATTGTAAGTAATTAAGATGTAATCAGTTGAGCTTATTATAATATGGTAAGGTTAATTTGGAATTACTGTTTAGTTAACTTCTGTATTTGTTAAAATTAAAAAACACTGAGTTTATTTTAATTCAATTTATTAATTAACTTAATAATGTATCCTTACCCTAATGACGGTTAACACATGATATAACACTTATCGAACAAAGGTGACCGGTCGCTATGACCCAATTGTTCGTGAATTGCTAAATTGAGCAAACAACCAAAAGGGACCCAACTATCTTAATTATTAGCAAGGTGCTTACGGGTTGAATTTACGGCGTGTTAATACCACCCGATGTACGTCGGCTACAATTAACTTAACCCTAAATTAAATTTACCTGAAATGGGTCGGTTGTACCCCGGAAGTGTCACTACATTATGTTTCAATTACACCTCGGATATATAGCCGATTAAATTATAGATATTGTTCGTTATTTTAACGACTTGATTAGGTTTATGGTTGGTATTAATTAAATATACGACTTAATATTACAAGTTGTGAGGTGTAATCAGTGTAATTATTTGAATGTTAAGTGCTACCGACTAACGGCTAATTCTACTCTGAAGCAACTAGCTTCAGGTGATGACACTTGTGTGTTTAATTTTATTTATTTATTTATTTCGAGTAACAGAGACCCATATTTGTTAGTAAGACTTATGACTATGTTAGTACCTAACCTAAACTAAACCTTCTTTTAAAATCTTTTAGCGAAGTCATCATTATTTTAAACACCATAGTGCTATTTCCTATTTAAAGTAAGTTACAAACGTCCATGTTTGCTAGCAGCCTAATAACCCTAGAATCGTAGATGATACGTTATAAATAGAGTAACTTAACGCAACTTCTAATTAATATTATGAAGTTTATTTTTCAATTGTAGCTCGTGTATAGCAAACCAAGCGCAGAGTGAGGAAGTAGACGATCTCCATGAAGCTGAGCACGCTGCAGCCCAGGAACAGGCCGGCCATGCCTCCCACCGCCACTGGACAGACCAGGCAATGACGTTAGAAGGTTGAATTTATTAATTAAACACTAGCTCTTCCCGCGGCTTTAATCCCCCTATACCCTATAAATATATAACCCTTTATCCTATGGTCGGGCTTAAACATATCCCGAATTTTTAAAAATCTCCAAAAACTTATCAGACTTATCATTTACCTCCATATTCATTACTATAAATCTCATGCGCTCACAGTGAGCGGACACCATATCTAATATATAAAATTCTCGTGTCACGGTGTTAGAAGTTGAACTCCTCCGAAACGGCTCGACCGATTTTCGTGAATCTTAACGTGCATATCGGCTAGGGTGGAGAATCGGACAACATCTATTTTTAATGTTAAGGGTGGTCCATCCCTAATTTTTTTTTTAACTTTTGACAGAACGAAGTCTGTCCGGGCAGCTAAGATTTATATATACCATCACTATAGTTCTGTATGACATAACTACGGTGTTAATATTACCAAGCACATCAGTGAAGCCGAAGATAATGTCACGATGATATCTCAGCCTGGGGTAGGTCACCAGTCCCCACTGCAAATTGGTGCCCAGAAACCATGGTTGTATTACCTGGAATTTTTATTTAAAAGATATTTCGATGAAACTGAAAGTTAAAGCGTATATACTCGTATTAGATAAAGCCTATTTGTTAGTGATCCTGCCAAGCGAGGGGTCTCAGGGTGGTTTCCCGACCAGGGTAGATATTTGTGTGACAGGCAAATGTTTGACCTCGGGGCGTGTGCGAATTCTAATGCGTATGAGTGTGTAGCAAAGTCCTCGAATGCCGGCCACGTCACGGTAAAAGGAGCACTTGTCGCCCCCCGACCAGGTGGACTGATGACCTGAAGAAGAAGAAGACAGCGGGAAGCCGCTGGATTCAGAGGGCCCAGGATCGGGTTTAGGGGAGGCCTATAATATATCCAGCAGTGGACTTTAAAAGGCTGTTAGATAGATAGATAGACAGATGAGTGTGTAGGTGTTAGTTTTTTGAAATATCTAATATATAAAAATATCGTGTCAAGGTGTTAGTAGTGTACCATACCATAGAATTTAACGTTCTTGCTATGCTTATGACGGAATAAATGTTCCTTCCTTTCTTTTGTGTTCGCACTCCTTCGAATAGGCTCAACAGATTTTTGTGAAATTTTTTGTGGATATTTGGGACATAAATGAGAATAGGTCGTAAAGTGTATTTCATACTGCAAACCAATTATGATGTCCCTATCCAGAATTTTCAGCAGAAGAGTCACCTAGTTATTGCCAGACGGGAATTCAGGAAAAAAAATTAAGCAGAAAAGCCGTCTACAAAGTACAGTAATTCTTTCAAAAATTTTAGTATAATTAAGTAAGCAACTTACATTGGATTGTATTATAAAGTTGACTTCATCACAGTTCGAGAGGCAGCCACAATCGATTCTTCTACCATCTTTATTAGTTAGTTTATACAATTCATCTGCAAAGATCGTTGCTATTCTAAGTATTTTTTTTTAAATGATATTTTAATCAAACAAATTAATTTTTAGTATCGTATCGTATCGTAAGTATTATGATAGCACTGTGCAATTCATCTGAGGAGGTTCAACCTCAAAAATTAAATTTAAAATATTATGAAAAAAACACATCACCTTTTCTATTCGCTAAACATCGCAGACCCTTTACGTCACATATTCTCTCGTCCCCTGCGAAGTTAAAATAGCAATATCATCATCAATAACAAAAACTGTCGTTGTGAAAAATTAGGAGTTATTTTAATTTAGAAAAAAACTTTTTTCTATTCTATTTATTGCCAATATAGATAAAAAAAAGAAATACTGTAGTAGCGGACTATACATAAAACTTCTTACTTCTCTTAATTAACTCATACTACGTCAGATTCATCAGGAGCTGAATGGAATATTTTCTTGAATGTTTTAAAAATTGTGTACTAATGCACTGCCTGCACACTGCACATATTCTAATATCTATCAATTATACAGATTTTTACACGTTTTTATAAAAATCAGTCAGGCCGTTTCGGAGCAGTGCGACCACAAATACTGTGACATGAATTTTTTGTAAGTGTAATAGAAGTAGGCAATATAAACGCACCGATCCTCCTGTAAAAGTGCGGTATACACTGGCAAAACTTCAAACAGAGTCGAATCCGGCACTCCATGCGACACATGTTGTACGTGTAGATAGTGTTGTGCTTCAAGTTGTTCTCGCGGAGGAACCGGCAGCGCCGCTGGCTTACACTCAGTCTACAACATGGACAATCAACATACATGAACAACAAACTGAACGACGTAAAAATATTAATTTGATGATTAGAATAATCTTTGATGACTTTAATCATGTCTTTCATGTGATTAGTAGACAAACAAACAGTTTTAGCCCCCTAAGGCTTCACACAAGGCTTTATCAGTATTTTTATTAAAACAATATTTTTGCTGGTGTTATTTACTATCTTTCTGAAGCCTGCCTGGCAAGCTACCACTCTCTGATTCAGTCGCCTTACGACTCGTCGTATTCCGGTTGGTGGCTTGAGAGCCATTTCTTTCTTTCTTCTTCTGCTTTACTTCAGAAGCAAAAGGCTCAAAATTCAAAACTCACTTGGCCGCGTCAGGTCCGGTGTAAACAGAAATTGCAGTCACGTATAATTTCATATAAAAATTAATCGTTGACTGTTCATATTTCGTTGCGATATCTGGCACTTCTAATGGTCCATGTATGTATGCCTAAAACATTATCATTTTAATGAAATTTGCGACTGGACATTATTGAGAATTTAATGTTTCTATCGTACCTACTTACATTGTATGGGGTGGACAAATTGACGGCTGTGGCGAATACTTCTCCATCTAACGGATGGATGAAGAAAGAATTGTTGCTGGAATCTATAATGTCCCTTCTGTTTGCCTTTCTGTATCTGTAAACAAAGTTTTTCTGTAACCAATTACGTTAACGCCAGCCGGAGGACTCAAAAAAAACCAAAGTAACTAATATAATTTAATTAAACTAATTAAAATTACAATTTTTGATTGATAGTGGTCGATGTGAGATCCAACTATACAATGCTAAAATATTTTAATTATGATTTTAAAGAAAACTATTAAATGCTGATTAATTGAGGACGCGCGTTGACCTAGCGCGCTCTGCTTCCGCGGTCATCGATGTCGACTCAGCGACATCCCAATTGAGGGTGCACGTTGAATTAACCCACATTTTGGCTTCCGTGGTTTGCATCTGGGTCGCGCATGTAACACCTCCACCCCCAGAGCAGCAACTATTTGAGTACCTTGACCGAAAATGTTGCTGGTACGGTCTTCTGGGTTTCGGATCCTTCAGGAATAGCATAGGTGTGAGCCTCGTCCGTTTTGGGTTCTGATTTCTTTTCAAGAGTAGCGGTAGTGCGGTTCACGTAGCGGCGAATTATTATAACTACGGCGATTGCGAGTGACCCAATTATCATGATGTAGAAGGGTAGCGTCGTATGGTATAGTGATGAATCTGTGATGTCCAAGGCAAGTGGCTTCTGAAGAAGCATCCTGTCTTCTAATTTATGTAGATTTTTCAAGTTGACAGAGTTAAGAGTTCTTCATATGGAATAGTGGCGAGATAACTTCCGGAAAGGGATAAGTATTCTTCGCGGCCACACCTTATATCCATCTTCGTAGGTTGTGGGAAGAAGAGAGTGTAGTGGCGGTCATCCAACTGGTCCATGGCCTCCTTAGTGACTGTAATTTTAGTAGGACTGCAGGATTTATCTATCAGCTGGTTCGTGATGGTGCTCTGGATACAATCAGCGTGCTCTATTAGGAGATGATTAGTATTTTCCCCGTAGAGAAGGTGATGACCAAACTTCGGGCATTCAGCCTCCATGTACATGAATGCTTTTCCATCGGTTGCCATAAAAGGATACGGAGGTAAAAAGGTTTGTAAGAACTTGTTAGGAATAATGGAAAGGAGAAATAATTGTCCAGGGATGTGATCGGAAATTTAAATATTAGTACTAGTCGTTTATCAATGAAATAACTTCCAGGATTAATAACGTTATAAATCTCTCTTAAATCAGCATCTAATATTTCAATACTGCTATAAATTTTCCTATGTTTAATTTTATTAACATATGTTCTAATTTATCTATACCTATCATACTATGTTGAGTGCTCGATGCACGAATAAATGCTAAAATATTCTCTAATTTAATTATTTCTAAATATAAGTTCTCAGCGTTTTCACTGATGATAAATTTTCCTAAATTAAATTAACATATGTTCTAAGTTATCTATGCCTATCATACTATGTTGAGTGCTCGATGCACGAATAAATGCTAAAATATTCTCTAATTTAATTATTTCTAAATATAAGTTCTCAGCGTTTTCACTGATAACAGTTAAGAGTTATGCGAATTTGGCATACTTAACTTCGTAAATGTAACTAAGTATCTAAAATTAATTTAAAGGTTTCATTTAAATTCTGTTGGTTCTCCACTAAAATGTCAATCAATTATGAGTGTTGAACCATCCAGGCTTTATTAAGGCTAACATGATTATTGAACTCAGGTAACGTAATAACGGTATACTTGCAAATTCAGTTAACAAAAGGTTACGTTTTAAATCTATTTTGCAATTTTCTAATAGATCTAAGCCAATTAATCCGTCGAAATAGTTATGAAATTTATATATGAATAATTTAATTTTTTTTTTGACTATTAAATTCCGGAAAACTAGGTTTAGTAATTGAATGTTCATGCACGCTTGTCACACGCGAACTAGTGACTTCAAAAGGATCAGTTTTTTTTTTGTATGTGCGAGAAAAAATTATTTACGGCTTGGGGCTTATGAAGGACTGGTTCGCACCGGTATCTATAAGGAACTTAAGAGGTGGATTATGGAATAGGATATATGGTAATTCTTTTTTAGATTGTAAATTAAGTTCTATCCGGGTACGGTTTCGCAATGGTCCTTGGGAAAATCCTTATCGGTTTTTCTGGTAGAAGGTTGCGGGGGTTCTATAGAGTGCATGGGACGTGAGCTCTGATTCTCACAGTTCTGAGGGTAATTTTCATAATGGTAGTCTGGTACAGTCTGGTAGTAATAGTAATTATTATAGTCGGGTTCAGTATAGTCGGTCTGATAGTTATAATATTCGGGGTAATAGTTACAGTTATAGTCATCGTAGTCATAATTCTCATTAAAGTTCATTTCTTTTGTCTTAAAATAATTAGATGGAGGGGGATTGCCATTGGAGTTAATTGTGCGAGATGCGGCACCCGTAATTTTATTTGAAATAACGTTAACTAAATATAAATTCGTCAACTCGTAACCTGGATCATTTTTAATATACTGAATTACTAATTGGTTACAAATTCTTATAAATCGTGTAGGAATATTAGGATTGCCGTCAAAGTCTGGAACTAAGCGTAAAGCCTTGAAGATGGTATCTGGGTCCATATTTAAATTAATTATTGTACTATCTGATAAGTTAGAACGGTTTAAATCTACGCTACAATTTAATAAGTCTGAATTATCAGAATCCGAACCTAATGTATCTAAATCTCTATTATAATCTAAAGCACTATTCCTATGAATCTGTCTTGAAGAGACAGATTCTTCCCCGAGTTTTCTTGGATGGAAAATGGTGGGAAGGGATAGACAACACGAAAAGAAAATGCGATTCAAAGCACTTACATGTGTCTTCTTTGGTCTTTTTCGGCGCTGATTTCTGAGTGCTGCCTCGGCTGTACGTACGATGTTCAGGATATCTCGACGAAACACTTGAGAGTGTACGCAGCTGCTGGTCCTCTTCAGTCCGATTTTTTGGTCTTCTTGGGCCTAACTACTGCTTCGAGATATCCTACCGACTGCGCCAATTACGTTAACGCCAGCCGGAGGACTCAAAAAAAACCAAAGTAACTAATATAATTTAATTAAACTAATTAAAATTACAATTTTTGATTGATAGTGGTCGATGTGAGATCCAACTATACAATGCTAAAATATTTTAATTATGATTTTAAAGAAAACTATTAAATGCTGATTAATTGAGGACGCGCGTTGACCTAGCGCGCTCTGCTTCCGCGGTCATCGATGTCGACTCAGCGACATCCCAATTGAGGGTGCACGTTGAATTAACCCACATTTTGGCTTCCGTGGTTTGCATCTGGGTCGCGCATGTAACAAACCTTACAGAAATAATCATAATAATAATAATAATAACGCTTCGCAATCATAACCCTAAACTAGGATTTCTTGTATCGTGGGTGCCATGGACAACACACAAAGACAAGAACACTCACACCCAGACCGAAAACAGAAATTCAAACTCAACATTCAAATTTCCGCCTCGCTGGGAATCGAATCCTTGAAAGAAATCAAAATAACACAGATTTGTAATCATTACTTACTCTGGAGAATTATACACAGCGATTTGTGAATTTATAGCAAAGCACAATCCCATTTCAGTAATCGTCGGCACTACTTCAAGGTTTACACCTGCTGCTCCGATAGTCAACGTAGGATTGAATATAACAGACACATTTAAAATTGTATCCATATAGTCTTCAGGAGATATTCCGTCGTAATCAGGCATATTCGGATCCAGATTTTTGTAATTGGCGTTTGTTAAAACTTTGATAAATTTTTCAAGTTCCTCCTTGTCTTCTGCGTCGGAATTTCTACCGAAATCAAATCAAATCAAAATATTTTATTCATATAGATATCACTGATACACTTATGCACGTCATTTTTTAATCTACCAGCTTTTCGGAAGGGTGCTTTGTCAAGGCTTTACCGAAACAGTTTTATTATTCTTATTTAAGTCTTTTATCATATTTACTATTTCAGATTAAAACACACAGATCTAAATCTAATCTGCAATTCACAACAGAATACTTCATGTCAATATCAAACTTACGTAATGTACAAATCCAGTTTGTCTTGATCGACCTTATCCTCGGGACAGATGGTGACGCAAGGAAAGGTGGTGTTCCATGCAAACATGTCACGGTCCATGGAGACGACAGTGGGCGAGGACTGGTACCGCATCCAAGTGGTCCAAGAGAGGGAGACCGCGCCAAACACTGACATGATTACTATGACCAGCCAGAGCAGGCTTCAAAAATATAAGAGATTTAAAGCATGTGGATTAAGATCGAATACAGGTAAACAATATGTCGACAACGTTATCTAGGAAGAAAAGTTTAGTAGCAATTTTCTTCTACTTGCCGTTAGACTTGCTAACGACATACATAACATATTTTATACCTTAATTTTGGATTTTATGAGATAAAACCGAAGAACAAAAAAATCACATACACTTCACAAATATGTCTCCTAGCCGCAACAAAATGGTTCAGACCATGAATTGACGAAGTTTCCAAAAAAAGAATCAAATAACCTTTTGCCTTTTCATTTACTTTCGTAAAAACTGTATTTTTTGTAGATTTTGTTAATCGTGGCAATTTTCGTTGTCTAGCTAGCTCATCTTTGATAATCTGAATTTGGTAGGTACGGTCTGAAAACATCCTGTAACAGTAAAAATGTTTTTTTTAGCAAATATTTTTACGCTCTTTAAAAATGTGATTTTCCTCAAATATTATATCTTAATGTTTTCGATGAACTGGACGTTGCACGACACACATTTTGTCCGACTAAATTTGTGTTCGTGTTATGAACCTACTATATAATAATATGTTCGATCATAATGTTATCAACCCACTAATCGGTTTCAGTTTACTATCTGATCATTACGGCACAAATATGTAAAATTTTGTTACATGGTAAGAGTGTGCGTGGATTTGAATTTTTTGTATTTTATTTACGCTTTATTGTAAAACAAGTTCAACAATGTTCAAGATGCCATGAATATTACTAACAAATTGTTATACATAATATATGAATGAATGAATGAATGAATATTTATTTGCAAAAATTGTGGTTACATAGAGGTCTTAATTTTAGATTTTTGCAGCTCACAATGTACCATGTTGATGGTGTGCTTTATATAAATTTATTAAAATGTATTTACATGAGTATTTATTTACATAGTTAGATACATAAAAGTCTTGCAAGTTGTTTTAAATTTGAGATAAGATTTTTAATACAGTTTAAACCATTTTATTTATAATTTTGATAATAATATAAAAACAATAAGTAATTTTGAATAACATAAAAAAATTATAATTACGGATCCCGTGTGATTCCTATACAGACTTGGCCGGTGTTTTTGAATGGAAGTATCGATTTATTATTGACCCTTATTGCTTAGTACATAAAGTCTGTTTTGCAAGATCATCGAAAACTACTCGTAAGTCGTAACACACATTTTGTGGGTCCGGACTGCGGACAATTACTAGCGTGTCAATATTAATGAGGTACTTCACTGATAGACATCGCTCGTGAACATTTTATTATCGTGAGCGCATTAATACTGATTTTGTATAATACACTGCCGTTTCATTGCGTGATTTCAAATTGTTACGTTATAGGTGCATCAATTATTCACGGGAATATATACACAGCTAAGCATTTAATTTCTAATTTTCTACTATTAAAGAGGTAGTATTATAATTGTTTATGATTGTATTCAACTATAATTCCAAACAAATTTCTCCTCCTCTTTGCTTTACTCTTTTTTCATTAATTATTTATTTACTAAAATGGAGAATGTGTATGGAGAAGTTGAAGTACATAGTAGGAAATGCTATGAACGCTACGATTTTCCAAGCGTTAGAATGTGAATAGGTACCTATGAGCTATCTATACTAATATTAAAAAGCTGATTGTTTGGTCGAACACGTAATGTCAGGAACTACTGGTTCGAATTGAAAAATTCTTTTTGTGTTTGATAGTCCATTTATCAAGGAAGGCTATAGGCTATATCTTAATATATATAAATTACGTGTCACGTTGTTTGTCCGCGATGGACTCCTAAACTACTTAACCGATTTTAATTAAATTTGCACACCGTGTGCAGTTTGATCCAACTTAAAAGATAGCTTACATCTCAAAAAAAAGAAAAACTTTTGACAGAACGAAGTCTGTCCGGGCAGCTAGTAACATTATATATTTTAGTTTATTTTAGGGAATAGCTAGTTTCAAATAAGCTAGTAATCAGTAACATTCTAAATAACATATAACTAGACATAATTCTTTTAATATTATTAATATTTACCTATTTTCATCTAACAGGGTTGCACAGGTGTAGGGCACTTTGAATCATTTCAAAAAATGTTTATATCATCAAGCCAAGGAGAAATAATCAATATTAGAACAAAATTAATTGCGCTCATGACAACAAACATCAAGCTTTCAGCTTCACATCACCAGAATATTATTTAAAAACACAACAAATAAAACATCATCAAATCAAACAAAATTCAATCCTATACCTACGTAATAAGGTCTACATGAAGGTAAACGAAAGTGGTAATCGGGTGTAGAAAAATGGTAGCTTGTCAACAGTTTGACGCTCAACGGACAGAATTTTCGGGCCATTTCATAGTCCTTTAAACATGTTTAACGTGTCTCAGTAGAAGATGAATGATAGCTTCTAAATCGATTTTGGTACTTTGGTTACTTTAGTGTGGAGGTGAAACAGTGTGCTATGCGATCATTGAAATGTATTCTGTGGCGTTTAAAAGCGCAGAATATAAAGAGACAGGATATAGAAAGAGGGGTTGAAAGACATATCAACAAGTGGCATCGTGTAGAGGCTACAGATGGTGATGACAGTGCTCACAAGTCTACCGATGCCTGATAGTCGTCGCTTAAACCACGTTCTGAATCAACTTCACTTGAACTTGCCCTGGTGGCCCTCGGCATTGAAAAAGCGATTGGCAGACAGGAGATGTTCTTCGTCTTCGCTCTCCTGTTAGGAAAACGACTGAAATATTTAAAATGGTAGAAGGGTTTGAAATGGTTGAAGTGCACATTCGATTCGTGGGTTTTCAAATTGAATCTAATCTTAAATGATGATTAATTACAATGTATCAAGAAGGATAAATAATCATTTATTATGTTTAGGTATTTATTTTGCGTGTCGTTGTTTGAACACAACTTGTAATACGAGTAAGTACATATTATTATTTCTTCTGTGGTAATACTTATTACTTCTAATTCTGTTATATGTTATAGATCCTTTTATCTTCTGAAGCTAGTTAAACCTATCCTATGTATATATATACATTTGTGTAACTTCTGCTATAATTAAGAAAGTCGTCCGGAACATCAGGATGTAATCCAACGATAAACCTTTCTATCATTAGTATGAAAGACCAAGCCCGCATATGACACTGTAATTTTAATTTATTTTCGTTGTTTACATTAACATACCAAAACCATTTCATACCAAACATAATAAAACACATAGAATAGAAAACAATATATTTAAAAAAAGTCTAAATAATAAACAACCAGATTATCATACAAGAGGTAAACAAGGTGAAACCTTAGTACGAAACAGAAACCGCTCCCGAGTCTAATAATTTCCCAAGTGTCATGTCGCCGAGAAATAAATGAAGTGTAGAAAATAAATTTCATTTAAAAATCACGGCGGACCATTATTTTCCTCAGCTTCCCCTAATTAATTTCTTGTCACCGTCTGGATCGGCGTTGTGCCCATGACAGCGTTGGAGAAAGAGACGTGCGTATGCAAACCTTTTATGCTAAACAAGGAAAGATATACAAAGGTGCGCTTCATTACCATCTTACAGTAGGTACGTTAAGAAGTAAGATAGCAAGTTTGCTCCAGTTGAGTTCTACTCGCCTGGTACTTCTTTATTAATGACCCTTGGTAATTAATAAGTTTAATTATTATCGTTATTTTACTAATTTAATATACTAATTAACTAATTTCCAATGATTATGCTCGGTTTTGCAGAAATTAAAAACAAGAAAAATTTAATCAGATAAACATACTTACTTTACATAGAATAATAATAATTTGCCAGATCAAAAGACTTTCAATTTCAGGAAGTGAATTGAATTTGAAAATATAATTCAAGAGGTTTGGTTTTCAGTATTTCAACAGATGGCATAGATCACATATGGTCTACTGAGGATTTTACACAATTTCAATTCGATTTATTTCTTTCGACACACCGTAAGTATTCTACATTCCACATACATATTATAATCACGCCTCTTTCCCGTAGGCGTAGGCAGACTTCTTTCCACTTGCTACGATCCTTACATACTTGTTTCGCTTCGTCCACTTTCATTATTCCCTTATAAGGGCTTAATACATGCTCTTCGGTTTAGTGTACAAAATTTTGATCAAATCAATTTAACCAACAAATCTTACTGCGAAAATACATTTGTTTTAAATTTAATTCTAATTTTAATTATTCAAATCACACTTATAAATGTCGTACGTATACTCCGGCGTCATAAGTGAATCGAGTTTCCAATTGTGGGAGTGCGGGGGGGGGATGGTTGGTACCAGAAGTACATCATTAAACAAGCTTAATTTTCTTGTACGACTTATATTCGCAATGTTCCGAGAATATTTACAGAAAGTAACGGGTAAATATTACGAGCGGGAACGCCGAGTTGAAAATCTTTAAAGTTCATCAAGTACGGAGAAGGCTTTCAATCGTATGAATTAGGTTCTATTTGATGCTGGGAAATTATTGGTAACTATTTGTTCAAATGTACTCGACCATGATGCTACTTCTGAAATGAATTGCAGTAAATATTTGTTCAAAGTTAGTTTAAAATATTGTTTTATTAATTTATATTTTTTCTTTTGCAAAAACTTTACGATTTGATACTGATATTAATTTTTACTTAAATTTTGACTTTATCATTCATTTACTTCACATAACAACATTAAATAAATATAATATTTTTTTAAATATTATACATTCCTAACATATTTTGCTTCCATAAAGACAATATAGAACTCGGTCATTTCATGCTCTTCCAAATACTTATTTATTTAATTGGAAGACAGTAACACGAATATTAAAAGTTTCTCTCCACAGCAGCACATCATCGACACCGCCACTTAATTTGAATATCCAGCACAACCGGAGTGTTTAATAAAACATCCAGTTTGATTTACATCTTCAAATCCGTACCTTTTGCGCTTGTTTAGTGTAAACACGCCCTTACAATGTTGCGAGGTTCTTTTACGTTGCGAGTTGCGCCTGTTCTGTCGACTGTACAATTTGAATACGAGGTTTGACTTGATTTAATTATATGTATTTACATACATCGAAGTTGTTGTTCGGTATCTGAGTATAAATAGAACCGTTTTTCCCCCGAAGGGTAAAAAACGATTATTTAGGTTTCAGCCGAAAGGCTTGACCCATTGAGATTAACGTCTTGAACATCAGCGCCATCTAGTAGTTCCTTGTATAAGTTTGGTTCGTCTTGTCTGTGGTAGTGGGGAGCCAGCGCGCTTGGGCATGTATAATGCTTTGTTCCTCAGTACACTTTTTAAGCGAGGCGAGGTAGAATGATAAAGACAGCAAGGTACTGAAGTATGGGTCAAGCCTTTCGGCTGAAACCTAAATAATCGTTTTTTACCCTTCGGGGGAAAAACGGTTCTATTTAGGTGTTCGAGCCTTCAGGCTTGACCCATTGAGATGTTTAATATCTGCTGGCGCTGGCTCTGCGTACTGTGACTGCAGACTTGTCTGCCATATAAATAAGGTATATTGTATGCTTAGGTATTTATAAGGTGAGTATGAAAACCAGCAGAAACGAAAGAAAAAAATGTATTTAATTCTACTTAACAACAAGCGAGTACAAAAGAAAAAACTCGTATAATATTCAATAGTCGTAACAAACAACAAGAAAACAAAAAACATAACAATTATGATAATCGAGTAATGTTATTAAAGTGTTGAGAAACAATCAGATATGCGGGGTCGAGTGTTGCTGTTATTTGGCACCACTTCTCTAAAGTAATGTTTTAAGAAAACATTCGCGCTGCGCCAATTGCCTTTACGCAATACTTCGTCCAAATCTAAGCTTCCTTTTGACCAGTTGTCCGTTGCTACAGCTGATCTAAAGCTACCTGGGGAATCTTCGATGTGGGCTTCTTTGAGCGCTAATCTTACCCAGCCTGCTATTATTGCTCGACTTGCAGCTTTTACTTTACCTCTAGTTGTAATGAACAAATTTGTGAGAGTGCTATCAGGGTTTCGTCTGGGAGCCGATAAGCTGATTAGTAAAGGTATCCAATAGCAGAGATCAAATTTAATATCGTCATTTTTTGATAAACGCCAGCCTGGTTGTTGAAATTTGTCATTATCGGATTTTGATCCGAAGGTTGGCCAAAATGTTATGTCTTCGTTGGTGATATTACAACGATCTGGGTTTATATGTAGGAGGGTCAAGTCGTGTATGCGTCTCCCGGTTGCTAAGAGTAATAATGTCGCAACGTGTTGTGATACTTGGAAAAGACTTGATTCGTCGATGTTTTTATTCGTGGCGTAGTCTATGAATTCCGCTACGTTCCAGGTGTTATGTTTAAACTTCGGGGGATTTTTCAACAAGATAGCCTTGATGGTCTTTCTTACTAATGGATGCCTACTTAGGGATTCATTGTCACTCGTATTTAGTTTTGTGAAGGTCGCAACTGCCGATTTGTGGACCAGAATTGTTCTGGCTGACAGCTTCTTGTTAGTGTGGAGGAAAATCAAGTATCTCGCTAGGTCACTCGCTCTTGGGGATGTTGTTGAAACATTGTTATCTATGGTCCATTGTAACCAGCTCTTCCATGCAGGCTTGTAGGTATTCAGTGTTGAGTGTCTCCACGCCGACTGTAGGAACTCCCTTTCAGAATCGTTCCAGTCGCCTATTTCGAGGGCCCAGCCCGTAGCTTCCAGGCCTCCAAAGACAAGTTCTGAATGCCTCGAGGTGGTCGGTTCGTTTGAAGGTCTTTCAGGTGGGCTTTCAGGTTTTTGATTCGAAGTGGAGGACGAACTGCTCGTTTCTTGATGTCTTGTCTCCAGAAAGCTTTCTCCCATTTCGGTGCTATTAGTATATAGTAGCCCTTGGAGATGCTTAGATGTTGGAGAACGCGTGGAATGAGCGCCGGAGGTGGGAAAATCCATCCTAGGTTGTAGTTCCATGATTTGCTGAACGCGTCTGTGTATTCGCTTTTGTCGTCTTTCTGATCCTCGCTCACATATCTTGGAACTACTGCCGAATTTTTTGTTGCGAAGAGATCGATCTCCGGAATTCCTATTTTCTGAAAAATGACGGTTTGGATTTTCTGATCGAGGTGCCATTCCTGTGGCTTTTTTAACCTTGACAAACTGTCTGCTAGGCAGTTGTATCGGCCCGGAAGGTATTTCGGTATTATGGTTATTTGATATTTTTGTGCAAAATTTAGTATGTTTTGGACCAATTTGAGAAGAATGCGAGATTTTGTTCCTCCTTGCTTGCGTATGTAGGCGGCGGCTGTGCGATTGTCTGTTTGGACGATAATGGTTTTCTCCCGAAGTTGTTTCCATTCTCTTTGTAAGGCCATAAATATCGTCCACAATTCTTTCCGATTGCAGTGCCAGTGTATTTGCGAGTTGCTCCAACGTCCTGAGAGTTTTACACCGTTTATTATTGCCCCCCATCCGACATCTGACGCATCGGTGGCTATGAAAGCTGATGGTGCGGCCGTCTGGAGAGTTGATGTTTGTGATAGATTTGCTAGCCACCATCGAAGCTCTTCTTTGACTTGGTCTTGCATGTGGAACATTTGAAATTTTTGTGTGTCCGGGAGCGATTTTGCTGCTATTTGAATTAGTCTGCAATGAAGGAGGCCTAGTGGAATTACGTTTGCAGCAAAGTTCAATTTACCTAAAATTTGTTTTGCATCCATCCAACACCATTTATTTTCCCCCAATAATCGATTTATACTTTCTTTGATATTTAATACTTTTTCGAAAGGGAGGCTTTTAATATTTCTCTCAGAATCCCATATAAGACCTAAATATTCTATCTTTGTGTTGGGTTTCAACATAGATTTATCAGTATTTACATGCCAGCCCAGATATTTAAGGAATTCGACGGACCATAATGCTTGTTGTGAGAGTAATGTAGCGTTTTGATTCATAAGCAGGAAATCATCCAGGTACACGATAGTCCTGATTCCTTTATTTCGGAGTTGATTTGCTACCCAATTTGAAATTTTACTAAAAATAGATGGTGCACTCGAGAGGCCAAAGGGTAGGCAGTTCATGTTATATATTTTCCCTTTAAAAGTTAGTGAGAGATATCTTCTATGGGATTCTGAGATCGGGATATGGTAATAAGCATTAGAAATATCGATTTTAACCAGATAGTCACCGCTTTCAATAATCTGAGAGACCTTTTTTAAACTAATTAAGCGAAATTTAGGTGGATGAACGTAAGTGTTTAAGGATTTTAGGTTAAAGATCAATCTGTGGGAACCATTTGGTTTAGGGCGCAGAAAAATGGGCGACAAATACCCAGTTTCGTAAATATTCGGTGAGATAGCTTTAAGAGTTATAAGATTTGAAATTTGTTCAGTCATTTCCCTCGAGCATTTTGGTTCAAATTTCTTACTATGTTCATTGGTTAATCTGACGAGTGGTGGTTTGCGTATAAAAGGTATTCGATAGCCTCTTAGAATATTTAAAATAGTTCGTGGCGCTCCTAGTGATTTCCACAGATCGAAATTTAATCCTAGTTGCCCCGCTTGTAGTACCTCTGGGTTACGATTTCCTTGGATTCGTATGGGACGTTCTTGGTTTGTTATTGCTGGATCTTGGTTTCCCTGATGAATGAAAATTTCGGGAGGGTTGCTTTTTGACTTGGTATCGTTCTTGTCGTGGCTGTTCCTTGTACGTTTTTGTGTTCCCTCTTGACGTAGGAAATGATTTCTTCCCAGACTTGAAGTTCGGCAAGTCCTTTTTCGGAAAAAACTTATGTGTTCCTCCCTGGTCTTTGACGGCTTCCGATAGTTTCTGTTCGGAGAATAAATGAGTCTCCGAAGGGGGTATGTCATGAAGTACGTCATTGAGAACTTTATTATTTGATTTGTAAATTTCTCTGCGGGTCTGAATTATTTCGGCTCTTCGGCCACAGGTGTATTGCAATAGTGCATCTGAAACTTTTCTAAAACTAGACTCGGGATTTAGGATTTTTTTCTGAATTTCCAACTGTAATTTCGGATCTATTTGTTTACAGGTCTCTTGAAAAGCCTTCCTCTGTAGGAGCAGGCCATGAGTTATAGCCCCTAGAGTGGCGTCCATTTTCTCCAGATGTGAGAGGGAGGTCCAAGAAGGTGTGGTTGGGGCCAGAATGCTATTAACTTTTAATGCTGTAAACACCGGGGTGGCGTGGAATTGTTTCTGGACGTCTGAGTACCGGACGTTCTTCCAGCCTTCGGTATCTAGACGTTGGCATTTTCGACCCTGATCCGCTAGTTCAGGGTCAGCTTTTGCGCATTTTGGTTCTGCTTCGACTGTATGAGGTGCGAAATCGCAGTTTACTTCAGTATGGGACGCTTCCTCCGGTTCTGTTGTCCCAGACTTAGTATCACCCGGTACTATATTTATCGATAGGGCATGGAATTCGTCATCAGATTGTGTGCTATTGACGGTGGAATCAAAGGATTCATTTAATTCCGACCTGGTTCCCTCGTTTCTTGTGGCTAGATTTGAGACCGTAGCCGTCATGTTCTCAATAGCCTGTGTTTGGCTGGTGAGTACTTGCATCATTTTTTCGTACAGCATGAGATGGTGATCGTTTACTTCGTAACGTGGGGATTTAGTCTTTGATGAAGTGCTCGGGGATACTGAGTTACGTTTTCTGGGTGAACTGCTGGATGCGGTGCCCCTAGACGTAAGCTTCGGCTTCAGAAATTTAACGGTATTCATGAAGGGTTCATAAGATTTTTCATGAATTTTTTCCATGATACTGTGTGGAGAGTATAATAGAGCCCTCCCTAGAGGCCATTCCAGTAGTTTTCGTTTGATGGCTCTAAATCTCTTTTCAGAGAGTGACGGGTCGCTTGGAGAAAAAGCCTTGGCAAGATCTTCCGTTGGGATAGCAAACCGTAGTTTTGCTTCGAGTTTTGGAGATATCTTATCCCCGAATAGAGTTGTATAAGGCAAGTCGTTTACTTCCCATGAGCGCCAATTCTCTGGGTAATTTTCATCTAAGATGTGTATAATTCGTTGTAGAAACGCGCCGTCTTCATGTGGGACCGATATTGTGCTGAGGTCACTCATGCGCGACGTCGACGCCATTATCTGCGACATAGATAGATATAATGTTGTATATTTCGTTATAGTGACGTGTGATGAATCATAAATTATAATGTATACAGCCATGTCTAATTATATTTTATTAGCTTTCCCCTTGCGGGGTTCGGTAAACCTGGTCGTCCCAGTTGATGTACGTCTTATCGGCCCCTTCGATGCGTCCTGTCGCATCGATCGATACGCCCTAACGCATCGCCTGATACGTCTGGTCGCATCGATCGATACTCTTGGTCGTATCGAATGATACTTCGGGTCGCATCATGTGATACGTCCTGGCGCGTCGCGACATACGATAATGAGGGTAGGACTTCTACCGTCGCGATGATTGAAGCTACGTTTTGCAACTTCAATCGTACGTCCATTTTTAGCGAGATGGACAAGATATCGTTCATTGCGAGACGACATATGAATAAGGCGTGCGTTCGAGGACGGCACTAAACGCGGGTATTGTGGTTTATTTCCCTATCAAGCTAAGGAAAACCACGCCCTTATGGGTTCGTGAATTAAGTTATAAGTAATAAGAATATTGTACCTTAGTTCTAAGTTGCACTCGTTCTTAGACGGTGCACACTACCGACGACGCCGAGATTCAAAAGCGTACTGAGGAACAAAGCATTATACATGCCCAAGCGCGCTGGGATGATTTTCCCCACTACCACAGACAAGACGAACCAAACTTATACAAGGAACTACTAGATGGCGCTGATGTTCAAGACGTTAATCTCAATGGGTCAAGCCTGAAGGCTCGAACACCTAAATATTATAATTATAAAGTTTATTGCTCGAAGCCTTATTGACAGTTGTGAGTGAAAAGTGGGTAGTGACTACTAATGGAAAACATTTCTTCCTACTTTTCGGAGGCATTTCCGTGGCATATATGTGGTATAAAGCATAGTTAATACGCATATAATATTATGTATATGTATGTATAGCAAGTTAAGTCGGAGGCGTTCGGGTGCATAACGATTTACAATAGAATTTAAAATTACTAATTTTTTTTTTATCGATAAATTTAATCAAAAAAATAACCAACTTAAAAGAACTAGCCTATGAAATCATCACTAGGTATATCCATCTGCTCAATTGTCAGCTACCTTGAAATACATTCAATCCTTCCTTTATTCACATCACTAAACATTGTTCACTTACAATAAAACAAATTGAAACATAAAACGAAACAGCAGGACGGTATGAACCTCTAACTTCTAATACTGGAGGTAGTACCACGTACTGCGTTTGAAATCCGTGTAGCGATCGCGATACGAGCACAATGTATCGAATGGAAAAAGCAATAAATGCAAGACTAGCCGCGCGCCGTGAGGTAACACCTCCTAATAAAAATGCCTTCAAATCAATACGCCTTTTTACGCTTTTTGTATTGTATTTTATTTTGTTATTCGCCTCCGAGCGTGTTAAAGGGACAATTCTGGGATCTAGTGATCGTTGCGGATTGTGAGTCTTGATCGTTTGAACTTTAAGTTTTTGGATTGAAGTAAACTGTGAAAACTGTATTGTATTTTTATACGTCAAAATTGATTTGGATAGAAGTTCCATGTGAAAAGGTTTACCGCAGCGAAACGATTTTAATAAAGTTAATTGCTAAGTTCTAATACCAACCTGTTAACAAAAACAACGGAATGTATTGATAAAATAGCTACACAAGTAGACATACCATCTCGTTTGACATAGTTAATCTTTTGAGCAATAAATTCTTACTGATGATACCTATAATCTTATTTCAATGTCTATAAAATAGGAAACTTGAAAGTGTTAAGATAAAAAAATTAAATGCTTTTATAAAGAGATCGTCTAAATATTTATTTCTAATTATTAAATACAACATTAAAGTAGAAATGTTAGACTTAGACGTTATAACAATTGAACGTGCTCCCCTCTTTTTTACATTATAATTAATTGGTGCCCCTCGTTCTTTTTTAAAGTACGCTATCTTTACTTACTGTTACTTAATATTCTTAAAAATGGTTGTCTGTAAAGTCGGTTTACGGACGGTAGTTTAACGTAACAACGTCATGACCGCTCCACTCAACTACGATCGCCTACGGCTCGCCGCTACGAATACGCTACGCCGCTACGCTACGATACGCCGATCGTAGCCGATAGTGCCTCTCTCTCGCTTTTGCCGGTCTCTCGCTCGCGGAACGCTAAATTTTTTTATAGATGCGCCTGGCTCATCGTTTTAATAGACGATAGTCAAAAAGAAACAGATATTAAAAGTTCTTATACGACCAAAACTATTGAATCCTAGTACAGAAGCAACAGTAAACAGAATACACGTTGGATTCCGTGTTCCGTTTGATTTGCATGTGATTGTATGTGTGTGTGTGTGTGTGTGTCGATTGACATACACAGTTAAATGGCGAGGTCTCGTTTGAGCGTTTAGCAGTATTTATTGGCACGTACCGGGATACGCAAAAATTCCAATAAGAGCCCCGGGAAGGAATTCCAATTGAAAAGAATAATGTTTAATTTGTCCAATGAGGATCGGCGACGTGATTTATTTTATTATGTATTTATAGATAGATGGCGCTGTGCTTGTTAAGTTTACAGTTTAGAGAATATAGGGCGCGGTATTGTGTTTGTTTCTATATTGGGTTTTTAAATGCACTGTTCTGTTCCAAAATAATTTTCTTTTCCATTTTTTCTTATTTGAACGAAGTACAGATACTCTAAAGATAATAAACAAAGTCGTACATGACTGTAGTGGTGATTTTTGATGCATCATTAATGAATTTTAGGAGAAAAGAATACAAAAACTCATTATGCGCACTTACCACTTATTTCGAGTTAAGTGTCGGAAAATGACGAACATAATACTGTGACTTAATTTTAAGTTATAATAAGCACTATTACAATACGGCTTTCATTTTAATTTGTATATTTTTTGATAAATACAATAACATGATTGTCATTATGACTAAGGATTTTCTTTCTTCACTTAACCTGAATTAATTTAAATAACTATAGTCTCTTAAAACCTACTTTGTCACATAAAACATAATTATTGGTATTTGAATCGATTATGTACCTATGTATTATGTTTATCGTAACAGTTGATAAATATATAGCTATACAAAGTTGTTCTGAATCGCACAATGTACAGTCACCTGCAGAGAAAAGTAACCCATCTGTTTACAACGCAAGAGGCAACGGAAACGTTCCTGTTCGTATATTTATAATCAGATGGGTTACTTTTCTCTGTAGGAGACTGTACCTACATTATAAGCTGGAAGCGAACTTAAACAAAAACAACACCACTACAAAGTTTGGAAGTACACAACAAAACAACGTTTTAATCACCAGTTGTGTACACAAAAAGTATGTCACTAGTGTACACAAAAAGTGCACCACTTCGGCGGATCTCGCGGATCTCGCGGATTACAGGGATCCGGATTACATGGCGGCGGATAGTTTGGAGTGACACATGCCACCTGGTATTAGTGCGAACTGCGATGTGGATGCGGGCTATGACATTGTCATGGAATAAACTTGCTTCAATACATACATATATATGTACATACACCGCTTACACGCATTAAGTATGGGATCTTTGTAAACATGACAAGTATACAGTTATACAACCTAGTTCATTGGTGCGTTTTTCAGGTTACTGATTGGTTGCAATTTTTTATTTATAATTTTAGGAATCAATCCTTAGGTAAGCAATTATATAATTATGGTGATAAACGATCTGTGTGTATAATTATTGTCATAATCTTAATATATATACCTATAAATTACGTGTCACGTTGTTTGTCCGCGATGGACTCCTAAACTACTTATCCGATTTTAATCAAATTTGCCCACCGTGTGCAGTTTGATCCAACTTGAAAGATAGGATAGCTTACATCTCAAAATAAATAAAACTTTTGACAGAACGAAGTCTGTCCGGGCAGCTAGTTGTCTTATAAAACTATGTCCAAACATAATAATTTTATTTAATTGTACCTACTTCATGTATATATTTCTTTATGTAAATAATATGTAAACGTATATATATACTTATCCGACTAATGATAGAGCCAATTATTCGATAATAAAGCAATCAATACGCAAGTAACGTAAGTTATTCGAGTTATTCGACAATCAGCTGTTAGTGGGCAGATGAGTCGACAGGGGGAATTATCCGTTCGTCGTGCAGATGCCAGTAAAAAGTAAGTGAACTGCGCTCACCTCAGCGAAATGCAATTAGATTCGTCTCGGGAGACTGACACGATCCACATTCGTACTCTAGGAGCTTGCAATGTGGGGATGAAATTTTTTAATCGCCTTTCGCGCATTTTTCTTTTATCCAATGGTTAACTGGTCTGGTAGAGAATGCATTGAGCATTTAGCTCGTCATTTGTACCGTGATATTGTTAAATAAATAAATGAAGATCATTAAATTATTATTTTGTTGGATGCATATTAGTTTATGTTTAGCCTAATTAAATTTATCTGATTGTAAATAAAAGTGTAGTCCGGTAAGCGAATTAGCGAACTGCCTAAGTAAAAGCCTTCACTCCCTTCTTGTAAATAGCGAAGAGTACTTAATGAAGATATAGTTGTTATCATTTTAATTTCATTGCGAGCAAATTGCAAAACGAGTAACTTTAAAAATACTGATAAATCCTGCATGCTAAATCTCGAAAACTTTCGAAAATTATCTACAAAGAAATCGTTTAGTCTCTCTTACTTTATAGTAATTTGGCGACTATCTATTCTATTCGCACGCAAGCCCCCGGTCTAGTCAGACCCCGCGTCTGATTTACATATAAATTGTAGCTAACTCACGTGGTCCTTACTTCTAACTGCTGTAACCGCCGCCCCTCGCCGCCCCACGCCGCCCCCCGCCGCCCCACGCCGCCCCACACTTCGGAAAAACAGAATTGTAAATGTACTTTATAAACTAAATTAATGTATTTTTAATGACGACCAATTCTCCTGTCTTGGATTTGAATTGACTTTTGATTTGAAATTTTTAATGCCGAATGAATGGAATGAGTGCTTTCATAAGATTGAGATTGCTTGACCTCAAGATTAGGTCTTGTATTTTTATTACAGAGAGCCTCATACATTTTAGACGTATTGGAATACTAACACCAATTCCACACCGGATGGGTGTCGTAAGAGGCGACTAAATCCGTCCCGCAGGTGGTAGGGCCCCTCGGAGGGATTATATTGGTAATATTGATTTAAATTGTTAATTAATACCATTATTACTATTATTATTTCTCCATGGAGTTCGCCTGACTCATGCTCAAGAGTGGTAGCTATCTCTTGAGCATGAGTCAGCCGCCAATCGACTCGTCGTGTTCCGCCTTGAAAACCAGTTCTTTCTTGCTATGTCTTCTCTCTTTCTTGGCTGGCAACAAATCAGTGATGCCTTTGAAGTTGCTGTGCTGATGTCCATGGGCGACGATAGCCACTTACTATCAGGTGGATCGTCAGCTCGTTTGCCGGCTATCTCCATTAAAAAAACTTTCTACTGTATAACGGATGATTATGTTTATGAATCCACAGAGATACGTATCATTTTTATTCTACCACCGTTTTGAAAAGGTACTTTGTCATAAAGAAGAAGAAACAACTCCTCATTAGCTACTTGTTAGACAGCATTGGATTCTGTACTGACCAATTTCATCACGATTGCCTTGATAGAGAGCTAATCTATGAGTACTTGACCATTTCTTTAATAATTCAATGTAATAAGTCAATGAAGACTCTGAGGCCACGGAGATCGCCGACTGGTGGATTATATCACTGTTGAACTGGTGACTGGTCTGTTCGTTTTGTGAATATTCATCGTACCTTTTTAAAGTATAAAAACACATCTCATTTCATAATTAATTCCTCATAACAACAATCCATCATCATAACAATAGCTATTGAACCGCTGCCCTGCGTTCAATTAACTAAAAACTGAATACACATAAGTCCCATCGCTAGCGCTATCTTTCAGCGGAATTCCGACATCCATCACATCATCTCATACAATAACATGTCGCAGAGAGCACTTGGAGAGAAATATATCCGGGAGTTAGTGGACAGTGTGATTCAATTTGCGAAATTAGATTTGCCGCCGGTTACCTGCGCTGGCCCTTCGCGTCTCCTTCTCGTAAGATGTTGGTACTCAGGACCAGTGTTTGGACCAATGTTTAGATGTATGGTTTTTGATTGTTTTAAAGACTGATATAATTAAAATAATTGGTAATTGCTAAAGTACACTAATTTCTAATTCATAATATTGAATTCTTTATTGCTATTTTTTAATTTAATATTCAAGGTGGAAATCGTTAAACTTCGTTATTTCAGGTCATTTTATAAGGTGATTCTTTTAATATTAAAGTAGTATAGTAATTGTATTAGCAACTAATTGGGGTATTATTACCACATATTTACATAGATAAAACATTGAGACTTTTTGTTTATATATAAGGACTAACTCCTACAAGATTATTTAAACCGTAAGTTACATATTCTCAGAATTTAACGGTTTTTTATGGAAATAGCCGGCAAACGAGCTGACGATCCAGCTGATGGTAAGTGGCCATCGTCGCCCATAGACATCAGCAACACCAAAGGCATCACTGATGCGTTGCCGGCCAAGAACTCTTTCTTCTTCTTTTAGAAGAAAAAGAAATAAAGAACTGGCTCTCAAGGCCCCAGCCGAAACACGACGAGTCATGCTCAAGGGTGGGAGCTATCCAGGCGAACACCATGAAGAAATAATAATTAATAATGGTATTAATTAACAATTAAAACGTTACAGTATTGTATTTAATTGATCATGTCTTATATTACTCTTAGCCAAGATAATAAGTCCATATAGCTGGTACACCGCGTTCAAATCATTGGCCAAACATTTGGTCCAACCATAAGGAGAGGACCTAAATTAGATTGCCACAAGTGGGGTCAGACGACAGCGCCGTAAAATGAACAATGGTGGACACGAGATATGAAATTATTTTTGCCTTGCTGGCTGTCAAACCAAAAATACTCTTATTATTCTGCGAAAAATATACGTCTTACAATATCTTGAAATTTTACTCATGATTTATTTTATCCTTTTTCAGTAAGTCAGTTAATCCGTACTTGGTTGTTTCTAACGATTAACTTATAAAGCTTATGCTATTTCGGTAAATAGCTCTCAGTGTTTTATGACTTTCATTGTGAGCCCCAAACAACTGTTTTATAGAAGGCATCATAATTCCACCACCGCATCATTCATTGATGGAGTTTCAACTAGCTATCAACCATGAAATTTTCTACATGTGATGAGTAGGAGAAAATAATTTCCTAATAATTCCTAATAATTTCCTTATCGTGCTTATCACTAACTGACTAGGGCTTTTACATATATGTATTACCTACATATACTACATGAATAAAGATAATAAGTTCTGATCCAAGACCTAGTCTTTACCTATGTCTACAACTGGCGCTCTATTCGTGGTTTTGCCTGCGTTTTCCGGGAAATAAGTACCTTCTGTTTTATTCCAAACCATGATCTACCTGTATGCTTAATTAAAAAAAAATAACATCCATACAATTTTTTACAATAATAAAATTATTAGTAGGATAGGAATCTAGTTATGGTGATAGGAATCATTGTAACTCTTACTTTCTTAGGTAAAAATAATGCAATAATCTGCAGTTGTCTCTTTTAACTTCTTATTTTTATTTACAACTCAATAGATCGTAAAAATAAGCTCGCGGTCCGTTGTTTCCGCACGCCGCGGTGCCCCGGAGACTGACTTGCGGAAAATTGGAAAACGAAACAAGGTGAAAATATTATTAACTGAGCTCACCGCTACAGTGCTTCGGGGACGCAGCTATCTTCGATACCTCGTTGTGCACTTATAAATTGGCAAGCGTGACTCGATTTACGATCTGTATTTAAAAATATCCATTAAATGTTATGTTTTCATTCTGTCTTTCAATTTGTAACGTCGGTATCACTTTGTAGTCTGAACGTTTGGGGACGGGAGCTCTTCAATATTTAAATGAATTTAAACCCTAGTCGATTTATTGGTGGACTACCGAAACCTGTGAATACAGGTTTGTTTTATACCCGGTTATCCTTGATACTCCTACCAAGGGTAAAATTCGAATCCAAGTACTTATCTGGGACAAAATAATAATAATCGGAGCCATTGGAGGCAATGAGATTATTTATGGTAAGGAGATACCTACTCATGACTTTAATGAATGAACAAAAAGTTTACATGTCATAATTTTATTATCAAGATTGACAAAATATTTTCCACGAAAAACAGCAATTTATAAGATTATTCGCTCAACAATGTAAATGACCACAAGAAAACCCACCTAAATACATCAACTGTTCCCGAACTGGCTTAGCGAGCGCAAACAAATGGCACAATTTATACGTAGTGGACCCTCATTCCGCCGCGAGGTACAAAGGTACATCCATTCATTGACAGTCAATTGAGCCAGCGATCGCGGTCACTAACGACAACCTTTTAGCGAAGGTACGGGCCGATATATTAGCCGCAGGGACTTATCTCGGCCCATGGACTTCGTGCGGTGGCTTCCAAATGTGACCTTTTAAAGATGCTTCCTCCTGTGTTCATTGGTTGGTTAGAGTCTTGTGGATACATTCGGTTAAACTTATGACAGAATTGAGTGTGTAAATATAGCACCTTGGTACATATGATTTGAAATCATCTGAAATTTTTGTACTCATGTCTTCCGTAAGTAGTTGACTTCGTTAGTAATTAGTGAGCATATTAATTTGAGGTCAGTTTACTTATAGATAACACTCGTACCATAAAGCTTAATTTACGCGTATCTTAATGCGTTAAGCGTAAGAAAATTTGTACTGAGTTTTAGTAAACATAATAAAAAATAAATAAAAATATTTTTTGAATTATCTGCTTGTGATAGTTGTGGTACATATTCATAATTGGTTTAAACAAAACCAGAAATGCTGAAATAGTAAGATAAACTCGCACGCTTAAAAATGCTTACTAAACAGTAAACTTTAAAAGTATCAAAAGATTTGCTCCACTAAAAAAGGATTTTTATAAGATTGTGTTTAAGAATCTTCTGGCGCATTTACCACGGGGAGGGTCGGACTGTCCGGACTGTCCGGACTCCGGTCGATCGCCACCTCGCTCACCTCTTTACGGCCACGCTCTTGATAGCACCAATTACTGCTGGACCCGATGTTACTGTCATGTGGATATGCCTTCCATGAAAATACCCAGAAAAACTATCGCAAGAAGGAAGGCTACCCTCGTTCGCTGTAACGTCCGAAGATCGAAAAACGATAAAGTTAAAATAGAAATGGTGGACACTCCAACTGGACTGGCTACTCTGTACTTTTGTTCGAAGGCTTTGAAAATGTCACCATCGATATAACCAAAATAACAATTAGCCCTCTGATTGTTGATACACTCTTGCATAGCTTATAATAAAATTAAATTACATTTTTTATCAATGTCAATGTAATATATTTTAATTGGCGAATTTTTGTGTATAACTTCATCAATAATAGTCATAACAATTAATAAAATATCAGAATATTTTGTAAAATTCTCAGTGAAATGCATAGAATTCATTCTATTACCACTGCTATTACCAAGGTATGTCCACACAATTCTAGCAAAATTCCGCACTATAACACACGCCTAGACTTCGTTACCTACATCAGCTTCTATAGATACATTTTATATACCTGAACCGATACCAAGAAGCATTGGATAGATTTAGTACAGTTGATAAAAGTGTGACCCATACTACAGAAACACCAAAGGGACTAAAATGTTTTGAGAACGGAAATAAAGAGGCAAAGAGTTGAATGTTGGAGAATTTTTGTCCTGCTCCCGTCAAATCCGAGTAACGGACCCTAATTAAGTCTTTTATTAGCAAAGCAGGCCTAGATAATCTGAATTTGAATGAGGAGTAGTAATTCAGTCTTAAAGTCTCAGTGAATTATGAGGTTTCACTTCGTGGCTGACTGAACTGTCCCGTTAAAAGAATTATTTTATTCCATTAAACAGTCATATACCTAATACTTCACCAATCCACACTGAAACGTAGAGAAGTATGCTTCAGGTCTCCTCAATTATAAGGGGAGACCTCTGTAGTCTGTAGAAGGGTCTTTTAATGGGTTGCACGAGCATCTTACTTCCTAATAAGATTTAGTGATGTTTGTTACTCTTTGATGCAAAAACTTCATCCATCCATCCATCAGCCTGCTCCTGAGCCTTTTATAACTAGTAGTTTTACCCCGGAAGCCAAGCTTCCAAGCTGCAGAAAGAGTCCTAGTTATTTATAGGTGTGAAATTCTTTTGAATGATTTTACTTGAATATATGTATAATTGTATATGTATACGTCCGGTAGATTATCTCAAATCATCTATCCGTATTAATTATCTTGTCGCAAGATTAGATTACACGGAATCGGTGCAAGCCAGCGCCGAGCGTCTCAATCAACGTCAGCGCTGATGGATCGACTGATCGCGGAATCATTGCGTCTTGTCTCACGGGGACGCCCGGACGCAAGCAAATAGCTACAAATTACATTTTGTCCTATCAAACGGCCTGTTATAAGGGTTTTTTGCTTCGAAGCGAAAGATATGGATGGATAATAAATGTTGCAAAAGGACATCAGCATGGCTGCCTGGTGTTAAGTGACCAATGGAGTTTTTGGATAGTAGAAGCGGAATCCACTTGTTCTTCCAGATAAACTTTGAAATAGCAAAAAAACTCCTTTGGAGTTATACCCGTATCATAATTTAATTCAGAAGTGGGATGTGTCAGATGTATGGTGGTACTAATGACAGAAATTAATAAAGTAACAAAATACAGTTTAAAAGTAACAATAGCTCAACAAAAGCCACATCGATATGCGAGGAACAACAAGATGTGTTAGATGTGTAAACAGACAGCTATAAAGCAAAAAGCATGAACGTGTAATTGATTCCCGTGTATTTGTCGCTGATGTTCTGATTTAAGGCTCGGACACATTAAACCGGCGCTATCGCTTCACCAACGTTTACCTCTTGGATCAGAACCACCGACATTCTCATAAACCAGTAGTAAAAGCCAAAAAATTACACACAGTTCGTCTCTCTCTCTCTCTCTCTCTCTCTGTGTGTGTGTGTGTGTGTGTGTGTGTGTGTGTGTGTGTGTGTGTGTTATATTGTTCTCACGAGTAACTACCAGAAGTAGGTAGTCATCTCTGCGTTACAGTACAGCTTTGACGATGTAAATGAAAAACAAATTATAAACAGATAAATGAACGCCATACATTCATAGCCATCGTGGGTTTGTGGGTACCATGGACAACAAACAAGACAAGAGCACACACACCCAGACCCAGAACAAAAATTTAAATGATCCATCCTCCAAATGTGTTGACACCATTACCAGTAGCCAAGTTTATCGGTAAGATGATCCTCGCAACCGGACACCACCTTTTACCGCGTGCAAACACCGCGCGCAGGTGCTTGCGATTTGGGCCGGAGCTGAGGGGATATTATTTGCTCTGCCGGAGAAACAGTACCTCTCCATTTAGGGGTTTGTTTTCCAGATAACAGTTACGTTGTTTAATGAACATTTTGAGTATCAATAACGAAGGTGTATCAACCTAGTAGTTGGTAGTTTGAAGGTTAGAAATACCCTGCTAACCATTGCCCTGAACAGAAATGCGCGAGAAGTAATTTGGGAAAGTAAGTTTAATGATACACATATAAATGCTTCAACCCATCAATAGCTCAATACTGAGTGGGTTTCTCCTCTTGACGTATCGTAGAGAATACTCCACGACACTTTTCCAGTACGAATTGGTGGTACTAATGAGTAATCTTTAATTTTCACTCTGAGGCAAACTTAGTTCCGTAATTATTAAGAGTGTAAGGCCCGTAATATCAACGTCACTTTAAACTCAGAATCATAGATGAAACTGCTGCTGCGACAGACAAAATTGTAACACAGTATTGTATGCTGGTTAAGGAAAATACGACTCTTGTATTTTCAAAAGCTTATTTTACAAATTACCTTTCGTGTGCGAAGATACATAGGTACTGAAACCTACTGACAGAGTACAACGGTCAAGATGATCAACAAAATGGTGATAACTATCAGCTGAGGTGAAGCTAAGCACCAGGTTATGTATCTTTCGATTAACCCCGCTCCCTCATTAGATGTTCTTTCAAAACCCAGTTCCAACTTTTATTCACAACCATCGACTGTCTCTTTTAGCGATACAATAAACTTGAAGCGTCTTCTGAGTTCATTCACATGAACGTAACAACTGAACTGTTCAAAAGCCGTAACACGAGGAGAGCAATTTTTGGCGCTATTTCTTTCAATTGCTCCGCTGTTCCGCCATTTCCCGGGCACTCAGAAGGTGTGCGGAGCCCTTAATGGCGTAGCAGGTAATCTCGGAGCACTTAACATAAATCTGCAGACGGTTAAAGTGTTCTGTTCGACTACATTGTTGGCTTCAATGAGTTGACTATTTCCATGTTTTCATGTGTTAGACTGGATTGGATTTATTTGTAAGGCTCTATTTAACTGTTGCTTGCCGCTCCATTATTTGCTGCATTTGTGATGCAAATATTGCTGATATTGAGAATTATTACCTATAGGATGTTTCGATAAATCAAATTTAAATTCAAATTCAAAATCATTTATTCATTTAGGTATCATTGATAAACTTATGCACGTCATTTTTTTTAATCAACCAGCTTTTCGCAAAGGTGCTTTGTCATAGAGGAGAAGAAAAGCCGAAAGAAACTCCTCAGCACATCTTTTAAAAATCAATATAATCAAATAATGATAATGATATTCTTGATAAGTATCAATCAGCGATACTTATCAAGAATATCATAGTGTTTGAATTAAGTGAGATGCGCTATAGGGAATTTAATCATTGAATAGTGTTAGCAGTTGGACTGCTGATTTCAAGTATGACTTAAGTAAATAATCCTATTAATGACTCGTATATTATGTATTTGGGCTGCAGGGGACATTTTATATTAAGTTAAAAATGGCTGATTACTATTTCCACAAACAAAAATATTAAACACATTGGATCTACAAAATTTCAAAAGTAACATACAGTTAAATTAATCGAAAGCCAAGCCTGCCAGTAAATATGTATTGAGTTTTTTGGTGGTCCACAACAATTAAAACATTAATCTATTTAACGAGATCTTTGAGCGCTGAGCTAAACCTGAGATAGATGTAGTATAAATGTAAGTAAATCACATTCGAATTATTTCTGACTCCATATTTCGGTACGTAAAATTATTTACCAATCATTCACACCCTAAGCTATTCACAGCAAACAAGGCAAATAAATTAGCCATAAAAATAATTTCCGCCGTTGTCATATTTAAAAGTTGTTGCTTGCAGGTGACTGTCGCTTTACAATGATCGATTTGCGGTTGCCGTGGACATTTTAGACCTTATTGGGTTGTGTTAGAGGCGAGATAGAGTGCAGATGTTAGTCTTCTCCCTCTACTTCTGGAGGAAATATCTGACGGTTCGTGACGTTTAATCTTGCGTGGTGCGCGGCGGTCGCGCGTACTGGTACGTACCTATCACTTGTCGGCCAGCACTAGGGATGAGAAATGTTTGATGGTTATTAATAATTTAACTATTTAGATACTATCATTAAATATCATTATCAATACTCAAATTCAACTACTGCTATTTTAAGGCATCACATATAAGAAATATTGCAGTGATGTCTCTGAATTCGACTTTTTAATTATTATTTTTCCGAGCATATTGCAAAATCTATTTGCTGTTTTGACTTTTTATTCATTTGACAATCCTTTATACGTGTCCTTCTTAAAACTATCTTTTTCGTTACAAAAGTAATTCAACATAAAAACAGATAAGGTTCAATACATAGTAATTTATTTGCTTACTTAAGAGTTTTATTTTATTTTATTTGAGAGTTAATTTAAATATACAAACCAACCTGCATAACTGGGCATAAATAATATTCTACTAAGTATATTAAACTACTGCTACTCAAACTAATACTCGAGTCTTTAAAACCACCTCACCCCTCAAGAAGTTCCCGTCACCTAATATTCCCCTATCCGCTATCGATAACCTATCACTCTCCCCCCACATCACTAGGCACGCGTCTGCAGAAATTCAATTAACATTACCTCCAGTCGCGTGCACCTTTATTTCCGTTTGGAGTCACTTAGCCTCACCCCCTCCCCTACCTCCCTACCCCTCACTGCCCCTCAGGGGGGTAAGACGCCAGTAATGAGGTCCGGTGATCGTTTAGTTTGTAGGTAATGGCTTACGTGAGCCGAGACAACTTGCTGCTTAGATTGTATCCTGGTTAATACGTTGAAATATTTCCGAGGGGCACTCGCCGTAGTGTGGGGACGACAATCGGGTTGCGGTAATACGCGTCCTATCGTGTTTTGATAGATATAAAACATAATAATAATTTTGCTCATCTACTCGTATATTATTAGGTACAATAGATGCGTGATCAGAAAACTTCAAGTACCAGATTTTAAGAAAGAAGAATGAGAGATTTGGCATAATAAATGTTTGGGGAAGGAGTGCAAAATACTGAAATTGATGTAGGTGCTAATTGATCTATAGTGTAAGTGTTACGAATGAAATATATATTTATAGCATCAAGGGCTGACGAAAATGGAGATGGCTGATAGTAAGTGGTACCTAACCGTCGCCTATGGACATGCGCAACACCAGAGGAGTCGCTAATGCTTAGCCGGCCTTAAAGAAAATATTCCTGGCATATTTCTATAACGAATAACTTTTAATACATATAAAACTAGAATTTTGATAATTGCGAAGATTATATTAGTTGGGCTTTATAAAGAACTCAGCTGTGAAGAGACATAATACATGAAAAAATGATAAGAAATCAAAAGTAAACTAATACAAAAGTATCTTTATTTCAGGTTTTGCAAAAAGAAGGTAAACAAAATAGTTACTAGATGAGCCGTATCTAAAGGGCGCCATCCTTAAAGATACGTTATCTGGCGCGGCCATCTCGCCTTACGTCAATCTGTGCTTCGTCTGTTTCACGTTACATGTATGTTTGTTATCCATTGTATTATTCTATTGGAAACCGTTTTTATAATTTTCCTTTCGTGTTGTATCTGCGATTTCAGCTGCTGAAACTTCTATGTTCACTGTTAAACCACCCTTGAGTCTAAACAAAAACCTTGCCTGCTAGGACATAGAAGGTTTTTTGTATATTTCATTTTGTACATGACAAAACCACCTGAAAAAAATGTCTGTCAGTCACATTTGCGTTAGACAATTATTATTCTACTATTCTTCTTTAATAATCTAAAAGATGAGCTGAGGAGTTCCTTTCGCTTTTTCTCTGCCATGACAATGCACATTTCCGAAAAAGTGTTTGAATAAAATACATTTACAAGTGTATCAGTGGGCATCACATCGCTGATTTTTTGGTACCACTGATATCCTTGGACGACGATGACCAATTACATACCATCAGGTTAATAATGTTATTGTCAACTCTGTTATCGGCTATGTAGGACAAAAATAGATCGGAATAAAATGAACCAGAATTGAAAAACAGACTTCAATATGATCAAGCCATAAAAACAAATATTTTGATATTGTTGATATTTCATACAGTACATATCCGATCTATGAGATACGATTAAGGGTTGTGCGCTATTGTTCTGCCAAATACGAGTGACGGAGACGGATGCGCGAGGTGCGAGGTAGCCGTGATAACATCTCCCAACGTTACCTTTTTATCTGATGGAAGGGTTACGACGGAATTGCTTACGTTGAGATGCCTTGCTTTTTCTTTTAAATATTTCTAATATAATCTAAATTTTACTAACAAAAAATAACCGACTTCAAAGTCTCAAAAACTACATAGTTGTCAAATCTCGTTCAAATTTATGTGAGACCACACGACAAGCGCCTGCTTTCGATTAAAAAAAGAATCATCGAAATCGGTTGGCGTGATATTGAGTTATTCGTCAATTTGTCGCGCACATCTTAACACAAATTTACGACTTATGTAGTTTTCTCATGGATGCCGTTGTCAGATCTCAATAAAATTTATGTGGGACCACATGACAGCCACCAGCTTTCGATTAAAAAAAGAATCACCAAAATCGGTTCGCCCAGTCCAAAGTTCTGAGGTAACAAACATAAAAAAAAAAAATACAGTCGAATTGAGAACCTCCTCCTTTTTTGAAGTCGGTTAAAAATAAGTTTATGAAAACTTTCTTTCAGACTTTTATTTTGACTGCATGTTTTAGATAATATATAAAAGTTGAAGCCATAGTTCGGCGGCTTGTGTCCATCCCAAGTAATCGACCGATTTACGTGCTTCGAAGTGCATGTAAAGCCGTGGCTCAGTTAAAGTTACCCTTCCTGCAAACGAAGAGTTCCAGGTTATTTCCGGGCCGTACAATTTATGGCAAATTAATGTTTGTTTCGTGTTGTGTTTGTAGTACATACATCATTATTTTGTGTGTCCATGTTCTTAATAACATAATTATTATTAGTCTGAAGGTGTGTATATACGTTTATTTTATTTATTATTGAATGCAATGAACCGATATACTATTGAATACATTATTGATACAAAAATGTTTATTCTAAACACAAAACATATTGGAAGTCACATGCTCCGCTAGTGATGTAAGGTAAATAGCTCAATAATTCATCGACGTTCGGCAGACGGCAACTGCATAACTCATTGCGGAGCTGCGACCGTTTAAGGCGATATTATCCCAAGAAATGGTATTTTTGAAGGTGTTTTGTTCATAAATGGTACATAATACAATTCTAAAAAAAATATATGTTATTTTACAGTCTTTGTTCTTTCGTTCCCTCATACTTGATACACGATAGCAATTATTTCATTGGATAGAAATAAATCACAAAGTGGGGTCTAATCTGGCATAAAAATGGCGTTTTATTCGCGTTTTAATCGCTTCCAGATAATAAAAAATATACCACAGTATAGGTCCTATAGATACCAATATTTCTTTCTGATCATAATTTGAAATTTTGAAAAACTTCCCTTTCAATTTCTATTTTTTCCCTTTCCACGAGCAACGAAACGCCCGACGCGTTAATTTACTCAATTTTACTCTCGCGCCAGTCGCCTTCGAGGTAGGACCTGTGCTAATCGGCATCGCAGCCGCACGTTGTCGAATTTCCGACACTAATTTTAATTTCGAATTTGGCGCGCGCGCCTTCTGAACTTATATTACGTATTAGGTACTGTCCAAAGTATCCACACTGCTGTAATTTGAAATAATAAAAATTTTTCGTTTTTATACTTTAGTTACTATTATAGTATTTGGGTATTGGTATAAGTCAAGTGCTAATTACACAATTATTATCTAATACTATCCCAAGCCGGATGGGTGTCGTAAAAGGCGACTAAATCCGGCCCGCTGGTGGTAGGGCCCCTCGAGGGATTATATTGGTAATATTGATTTTAAATTTAATACCATTATTACTATTATTATTTCTCCATGGGGTTCGCATGGATAGCTACCACCCTTGAGCATGTGTCAGTCGCCAAACGACTCGTCGTGACGGCTGGGAGCTTGAGAGACAGTTTTCTTTTTTGAAGTTATACCTTATTTAGGCGCGTTATGAAATAAATGGAAAATTGTTTTGAAAAAATGATTATTGAAGTGAAAACTTCTTGAAGTCAAAAGTCAAAAAAGTCGAAAGTCAAAAATGTCAAAAAAGTCAAAAAAGTCAAAAGTCGAAATTCAAAAAAGTCAAAAAAGTCAAAAAAGTCAAAAGTCAAAAGTCAAAAAAGTCAAAAAAGTCAAAAAAGTCAAGTCAAAAAAGTCAAAGTCAAAAAAGTCAAAAGTCAAAAAAGTCAAAAAAGTCAAAATTCAAACAAGTCAAAAGTCAAAAGTCAAAAGTCAAAAAAGTCAAAAAAGTCAAGTCAAAAAAGTCAAAAAAGTCAAAGTCAAAAAAGTCAAAAGTCAAAAAAGTCAAAATTCAAAAAAGTCAAAAGTCAAAAGTCAAAAGTCAAAAAAGTCAAAAGTCTAAAGTCAAAAAAGTCAAAAGTCAAAAATGTCAAAATTCAAAAAAGTCAAAAGTCAAAAGTCAAAAAAGTCATAAAAGTCAAGTCAAAAAAGTCAAAAAAGTCAAAGTCAAAAAAGTCAAAAAAGTCAAAATTCAGAAAAGTCAAAAGTCAAAAGTCAAAAAAGTCAAAAGTCAAAAAAGTCAAAGTCAAAAAAGTCAAAAGTCAAAAAAGTCAAAAAAGTCAAAATTCAAAAAAGTCAAAATTCAAAAAAGTCAAAAGTCAAGTCAAAAGTCAAAAGTCAAAAGTCTAAAGTCAAAAAAGTAAAAAGTCAAAAAAGTCAAAATTCAAACAAGTCAAAAGTCAAAAAAGTCAAGTCAAAAAAGTCAAAAAAGTCAAAGTCAAAAAAGTCAAAAGTCAAAAAAGTCAAAATTCAAAAAAGTCAAAAGTCAAAAGTCAAAAGTCTAAAGTCAAAAAAGTCAAAAGTCAAAAAAGTCAAAATTCAAAAAAGTCAAAAGTCAAAAAAGTCATAAAAGTCAAGTCAAAAAAGTCAAAAAAGTCAAAGTCAAAAGTCAAAAAAGTCAAAAGTCAAAAAAGTCAAAGTCAAAAAAGTCAAAAGTCAAAAAAGTCAAAAAAGTCAAAATTCAAAAAAGTCAAAAGTCAAAAGTCTAAAGTCAAAAAAGTCAAAAAAGTCAAAAAAGTCAAAAAAGTCAAAAGTCAAAAAGGTCAAAATTCAAAAAAGTCAAAAGTCAAAAGTCAAAAGTCAAAAAAGTCAAAAGTCAAAAAAGTCAAAAGTCAAAAAAGTCAAAAAAGCCAAAAATGTCAAAGTCAAAATTCAAAAAAGTCAAATGTCAAAAGTCAAAAGTCAAAAGTCAAAAAAGTCAAAAAAGTCAAGTCAAAAAAGTAAAAAAAGTCAAGTCAAAAAAGTCAAAAAAGTCAAAAGTCAAAAAAGTCAAAAAAGTCAATAAAGTGAAAAAAGTAAGAAAAGTCAAAGTAAAAAAGTCAAAAAAGTCAAAAGTCAACAGTCAAGTCAAAAACGTCAAAAAAAGTCAAAAAAGTCTAAAGTCTAAAGTCAAAAAAGGCAAAAAAGTCAAAAGTCAAAATTTGTGAAGTGGAGTGGAGTGGAGTGGAATAGTAAAACCTACAATTATCATCTTCCCGAAATTTTACATTCGTCTCATTATCTTGAAAACAAAATTTTTGAAGGTTTCACTTCTAAGTTCTAAAATGTGTGAATGGCACACATTTTAATTTTTTTGTTTTTATTATTTTTTACGTATCTTTAGGTATTTTATTTTAAATTATTCTTATACTTTTTATCATTCTCAACATACTTGTAAAATATCTTATCCAAAGGGTTTGAAGATTTTTGTACGGAACCTGGCATACCTACAAGTCCGCCATTTTGAAAAAAAAGCTCGTTTCGATTTTGAAGTTGGTTACTTTTTGTTAGTATTTAGATGATATTAGTCAATTTTGTATGTAAGTACCTACTTATTTGTAGGTGAACCGATTTTGATGATTCTTTTTTTGATAGAAAGCTGGTGCGTATCATGTGGTTCCACATAAATTTGAGGGAGATTTGACAAGTAGTTTTCGAGTTATTTTGAAGTTGGTTATTTTTTGTTAGTATTTAGATGATATTAGTCAATTTTGTATGTAAGTACCTACTTATTTGTTATCCACTCACCTTTAGTCTCCACTGGACAGTTTCGTTTCATAAAATTTCAAGTCAGTCTGCACTCACCTCTAGTCTCCACTGGAAAGTTTCGTTTCATAAAATTTCAAGTCAGTCTCCACTCAACTCTAGTCTCCACTGGACAGTTTCGTTTCATAAAATTTCAAGTCAGTCTCCACTCACCTCTAGTCTCCACTGGACAGTTTCGTTTCATAAAATTTCAAGTCAGTCTCCACTCACCTCTAGTCTCCACTGGACAGTTTCGTATCATAAAATTTCAAGTCAGTCTCCACTCACCTCTAGTCTCCACTGGACAGTTTCGTATCATAAAATTTCAAGTCAGTCTCCACTCACCTCTAGTCTCCACTGGCCAGTTTCGTATCATAAAATTTCAAGTCAGTCTCCACTCACCTCTAGTCTCCACTGGACAGTTTCGTATCATAAAATTTCAAGTCAGTCTCCACTCACCTCTAGTCTCCACTGGACAGTTTCGTATCATAAAATTTCAAGTCAGTCTCCACTCACCTCTAGTCTCCACTGGACAGTTTCGTATCATAAAATTTCAAGTCAGTCTCCACTCACCTCTAGTCTCCACTGGACAGTTTCGTATCATAAAATTTCAAGTCAGTCTCCACTCACCTCTAGTCTCCACTGGACAGTTTCGTATCATAAAATTTCAAGTCAGTCTCCACTCACCTCTAGTCTCCATTGGACAGTTTCGTATCATAAAATTTCAAGTCAGTCTCCACTCACCTCTAGTCTCCACTGGATAAGCTAAAATTATCATTACTCTTATTTTATTACACCTAAAATTCCAATGAATAAATCAAAATAAAGTATACTTACACCCCAACTCAGAGCAGTTACTAATAATAATAATAATATTAATAAAACCCTTCCACACTCATACCCCCGCAGTAGGTTACAAGTATTTACCTGTGTCGCGGGTGGCATGTACTACACATATAACACATCACAATAACAGCCATGACACGAGTACAAATATTTATCTGTCACATAAATATTTGCCCCGGCCGGAAATCGAACCCGAAACCCCTCGCTTCGCAGTTCGCAGGCAGGTCCACTACCAACTAGGCTATGTAGGATCTACAGCTACGCACGGGGTCATTAACCTCACAGCCGCGCGCGGCCGGCTCACGGCGTGGCGGTCGAGTTTACACTCAGGGGAGCGGGGTAAAGGGCAGTGAACAAAATGCCTACAACGGTCGAATACGCTCGCCTTAAAATATATTATTAGTCGATAAAACTATCATAACACCTTTGTGAAACAATTTATTCTGTTTCCGCCTTTAAATGTTTTTATTATCCTTTTATTATTTCTACTTTTACTATTTAATTTCAATATATTCATTAGTGAAATCAAATAATGTTTGTCAATATGTACTCATACGAACACAAATAAAATAATTAAAAATCCAATATATGATTACAAAATTTTATAATTATTATTCAAATAACTATTGCGAGACTTTTGTACAAAATTATCTAAATTTTACTAACAAAAAATAACCGACTTCAAAGTCTCAAAAACTACATAGTTGTCAGATCTCGTTCAAATTTATGTGAGACCACATGAAAAGCGCCTGCTTTCGATTAAAAAAAGAATCATCGAAATCGGTTGGCGTGATATTTAGTTATTTGTCAATTTGTCGCGCACATTTTAACACAAATTTACGACTTATGTGGTTTTCTCATGGATGCCATTGTCAGATCTCAATAAAATTTATGTGGGACCACATGACAGCCACCAGCTTTCGATTAAAAAAAGAATCATCAAAATCGGTTCGCCCAGTCCAAAGTTCTTAGGTAACAAACATAAAAAAAAAAAAAAAAACAGTCGAATTGAGAACCTCCTCCTTTTTTGAAGTCGGTTAAAAATTTTGTGTGTGAAAATTAAGTTAACCTCTCATAGCTTTAGCTCAAATAAAATACAAAGACAGCTATCATTTGTTTTGAACTGGTGTTATAAAGGCTGAAGATTTTTCATAAGAATATAATTATTTACGGTTAACCATAAGTAATATCGACATTGTGTTGTCGATACATCAGCCACCACTACTGCCAGGGGAATGTGACAAATGCTCTAGTGAATGAACCGTCCAGTGTGTCTCTAAACACAATTTCACCTCATTCCTAGCTCTAATGGTGCGATAGAAAACTATTTCCTGCTATGTACCTGAAGACACAATATCATACGTATGTAAGAGAAGGCATATGCAGTTAATAATAGATGGGTTAACAGATATTCCAGAATTTTAAAGTCAACTTTCCACAAGCCCCCACAAAATGATAAAAATCCCACAAAATTCCGTGAAATATTTTGAAGCCGGTTACAAAAATTGCCTACGAGTACTTCAACATTAAATTTAGGTATACCTATATACAAGAAATTTACAGCTTCTATTTCCTGTTTCAAATATTTCTTATGAAATACTAACAAATAATTTATAATTCTTACATTTGCATTCTTACTCTTTTAGTGACACAGTTATCTGAACTGATCTGATGCACTCATTGGATTCTTTATAAATCTCACAAGTAATCCATTACTCCTTATTTCTATTACAATAAATTCTCGTAAAGCTTAATTAATTATAACAGATAAGCTCTTGATATTGGACAAGGGTCCTTAAGAGTATATATTTAACTAAAAGCATTAATAAGTCTGTCTGTACGCTATCAAGAAAACCGCGCCATTGTGGGGAAACAATTGTCTTCCTCCGAAGCCTTAATTAGAGAGATTTCGTGCTGAAAGCTGAAACTTTGTGACGAACAAAATGTCCTGCCATCAGTTTAAGTTGGCTGAAAAATTTCATAATGGAACACCTTAATCTTGCAGAATCTCATTGCAGCGAGATTGTACCATATTAATTAGTAAAAGGCGCTTTCAACGGACTTGTCATTTTACTGAAAATTAAACTGAACCGTAATCTGCATAAAAATAAAACCATGAATAAAGGTTTTTACAGATATCTAACTTAGCAAGTTTTTGGGATTGTATTAGCTCACATCTACATGCATTCTAACTGACAAGATTCAATACTCGGTACTAAAACAAGTTTTGAAAAGTTAGTTAAATTATTTTTCATTTTCTAAATCCTAATGTGTTTCCGTCCCTTAAACATACATACATCCGTCCCTTATACGCACATAGGGCTTCTAAGGCAGGATAGCAGTCGTTAAGCCGACCAGTAGATATGCTTGTTTTTAACCGACTTCAAAAAAAGGAGGAGGTTCTCAATGCGACTGTATTTTTTCTATAACTTTCGACTGGGTGAACCAATTTTTATGATTCTTTTTTTAATCGAAAGCAAGTGCTTGTCATGTAGTCTCACATAAATTTGAACGAGATCGGACAAGTAGTTTTTGAGTAATATTGAAGTCGGTTATTGTTTGTTAGTAAAATTTTGATTATTATAAAATACATTTCATTTTGTATAAATCTTACAAGTGTATTTCGGGATTATAAATCATATCTTCACATCATAACTTGTAATGCCGTCTTACTGCCGCAGTTCAGCCTCTGAGTACTCCTGACAGCAGCAGATTTGCGATCGCAGTCCGACTGCTCTTAATTAATTGGCTTGCATTCGTTTGCATGAATTACTCAGGTATTCACCCCTTCCATTTTTCCACCCTCCGCAGGGCTGGAAAGGTACAATAATCCAATAATGGATTCATCGGGCTGAATTCAGGTGTTTTCACGCGTCATTTGGTTGCAATAACTGGGAGTTTGTCATTTTTTATTATTGCAATATATATCTTAAATATTGTCATTTATGACCCACATTACACACATGTTTTTATGACAAAAGCCGACTATGACGAATGCGTCAGACGAGCGACCTCATGGTAAATGGTCATCATAGCCCACTGACGGCAGTATCACAATATATGTATAGTTAGTTCCCTACACCTACATTTCGTTGCATCTGTACCCACTTTTTTTTTTTTAATTCCTATATACACTGGTCTTCTTCGGCAGGACCGAAGACCTTGAGTACACTAATATTAAATTTCTTATTAAATTATGTTACTACAATAATAAAATAATAATAATAATAATAAACAATGCAATAATTATACAATACTTACTTACTACAATAATAATTATAAACAAAATCGAAAAACAATGGATAGATGGATGGATGATACACTCAACAATTTAATGTCATTATGTTTTCGTCGGCGAGCCACTTCACCCTACTACCGTTACCTCTGCACACCTTGTCAATCACCACCTTTAGGAAAACCAGAAAATTTGCTCTTGTCTGTTTTCCAGTTAAGAGCGTTTGTAAGTTTTCTGCATTTACTGCCAGTCCTGTTTTCATGCTCACGTCGTGCCGCAATTTTGAAAACCGTGGGCACTCGATGAGGACGTGCAGTACATCCTCAGTTACCCCTGTCTCGCAAACGCACCATGGAGTGTCGCGCAGTTTCATCCTGTGCAGGTACTGGCCGAATCCTCCGTGGCCAGTCAGGGCCTGCGTCAGTAGTCTGTTCGGCCAGTACCTGCGTGCATGGTCATATCATCATCGGCATCGGTGGTTCAGTTCTGTACCCACTGAAAATCAATTTAGATTTTTTTTATTTCTTAAGAAGTTTGAAGAGTTCTAAAATGAATATAAAAACTTAACTTATTTTATGTGATTTTGTAAACTACATCACAAATTGCTCTTGGCTACTATATCGAACAGGACGATGGGAAACGTCGCTGGCTTCATACAGAACAGAACACTAGGATGAAGATTGGTCCAACCAATTGTAAGAAAATATTAAACTCTTTTTAACCGACTTCAAAAAAAAAGAGGAGGTTCTCAATTCGACTGTATTTTCTTTTTTTATGTTCGTTACCTCAGAACTTTGGACTGGGCAAACCGATTTCGATATTCTTTTTTTAGTCGAAAGCAGGTGCTTGTCATAAAATCCCACATAAATTTGAACGAGATCTGACAAGTAGTTTTTGAGTAACTTTGAAGTCGGTTATTTTTTGGTAGTAAAATTTAGATTATTAGTTAACAAATTAAACAGAAACGAATCAAAGCGAAGGTATCTACTACGTTCGCTGTTGAGACATTTTATTTACAAATTTGCTTCATACCAGAGCAGGCTAGATACGTATTGAAAACTAAATAGTCCTTAAAAGCTATATCGTAAACTACCACCACAAGTCGGGCCAGGATCAGGTGGGAGGATTATTCCGGCCGAGTGCAGTGTGATCCGGATCGAATACAGTTTGAAAATCTTCATTAAGTGTACATAGCCTGTATCATGACATAATGATCTCCGTGTTTTATGTAGGTAGTTAAGCAGTTTTAAGGGTTCTGCAATCAAATTCCTCTATTGGAAAAGTGGGGTTGAATAATTTTTTCTCGTTTTCCCCATAGTATGTGTGGTATTACTGAAAAGGTCTTTCAAAAAATTGTCAACTACGGAACTCTAAATTTTGCATGGCCTGACGCCCACGTGGCTGGTTTCTTAACTCTCTTGCAAATAAATTTTCCAGGCAAATATGTAATATACAACATTTTGAAACTTTTAAAAAAGAAAACGTATTTTGTGGAAATTTTTAATTTATGTCATCTATTATAATATTTACTTAATTTCAGTAACGTAAACCATACATTGCCTTAACTTTTAAACAGGACCTAAATCCGTAAAAGCTTTATCGCATACCGTACCCTGTAGTACCGCAAGTCGGGTCGTACCGGATCAGGTGGAGCGGATTATTCCGGTTGAGAGCGGTTCAAACCGGATTGGACACGGTTTGAGACTTGCCGTAAGGGGATCTGGAATAATGGGATAGTACGCTGAAGTTGTGAGCTGAATTCTGTTATATAACGCCAGCATAAGCAAACTTTCTATGACGGCAACTTGTCTATGTTTATTAGATACTTTAGAATTTTATTCATCATTGCCTTAAACTGGAGTTAATATTTTGTTTTAGAATCGTGTTAAAAATATTGTTGGCACTACAAGTTCACACTGCATAAGTTTGTTTTTAAATGTCATATAGTATGAATAAGGTAGGGAATAAATTCTCCTCGGTTGCAGAGGGAAAGATCCAGTAGGTAATAAATTCAATTTACTTCCTTCTTCATTGAAACGTCTTTTGAATAGAAGGTGTCAGTGATGTCTTTGGTATTATGCCACATAATATATAAGTGGTCCATAGTCCGTAATCCAGTTTTTTGCTACGGATATCGACGCTAATAACTACACAGTATGAGTCATCCGCTATCTTGACTAAGCTGCGTAGCTCTTTCGGTAATCTTTACATGACGGAAACGATAGAAGATATACATAAAACAAGTTTTCCCTGAAGCTTACACCCTCAGACTTACACCTTTGTTATACTCGTGAACTTGGTGTACAATCTGTCAGCCTCGGGCAACTGTCACAAGTTGCCAGTAAGTTTTCGCCGAGTTCTATCAGTAGAGCTAGCACCTGTACTAAGTTTCTCATCAACGGGGAAAAATCACTTTTGATCATGTAACTTCGGTTTCTAAACGTCAATGTACTGTTTTTCTTTATCGATGTGTTTCTTTATCGACCTTTTTAAAATCATGTTTTTATTAATCTCAGATAATATAACAAAGGGTCTATAGTCTGAGATCTAAACTAAATGTGTAAGCATGCAATGTAACTAAATAATTTGAATTCGCTATTAAAGGTTGAGCACTTGGGTGGAATACGTCTTGATCCTAAAATTTACTCAAAAGTATAAGGGGGCGTCCATAAGTTACCTACGTGAGGTGTTTTTTTAAATTTTCTGTCCCTCCCTCCCCCCCTGGTGAGATGTCGTGAGATTTTATTCAACCCCCTCCCCCATCCCCCAATCTCACGTGAGATTTTTCAAACTGTAGGTTTCTTACGTAAACGCGTTGGATTATTGTAAAAAGAAAAAAAAAATTGCTTCGTGCTTTTATTTAGTGAATGATCTTAATTGTATTACGATTAAGATCTTAATCGTATTACGATTAAGATCATTACGCTTAAGATTAAATCTTTAGCATGTACAATCTGGATTAAATGGACCAAAATAGTATAATTTTTTTTGTTTCAATCAGAAAAAAAATTGCGTGATATTTACCGAGACCCCCCCTCTCTCCAACGTAAGATTAGATGAGATTTGAATCGACCCCCTCCCCCCCTTAAACACCTCACGTAATTTATGGACGCCCCCTAATGTGAATACTTTCTGAATGCATTCTAAAGCGCTCCTTTTTTCAAAACTATACTTAATTACAAACATGGCTTACACTAACGCGAGAAATCCTGGGTACAGTGAAAAGAGAGTGATTAATTTGTTTTTGCTTATCAAAGCGTATATTTACGAAATTCCTTTTTTGTAGCAAAAAACGGACTTGCATCTAAAATTCATGTTTGTTTTCTCTATTTTACTTTATTTATAAACACATTTTTAAAATATATCATTGAACAACTGCAGTGAGGTGGGCGCCTGTCCAAAATTGAGAACTTGAGAAGAATCATTTAGCTGAGCTGCTCACGGAATTGGGTGCTTATAAAACTTTACCTGAAAACTTCCGAGTTGGCGGTTTTAATGAAAAAATAATTTCAATTTGTAAAGTCGCCGAAGTTTGCTAACATCATTACCTCCGCATATTTGAGCGGACGACACTTGCGGGTTTCTCTTTCATGTTTAATCTTTGCCTTCAAGTTTTACGAACTTACCTGAAAAGTGATTATTAATAAGGGCTTTTTTAGAGATGCCCTTGGTCGTGTCAGTGAATATAATACGCAAATTGTTTCTTTATATCTATAGTCAAAAGAAAATAACTTCTAGACCAGCTCACTCTACACTCTCCTGTCGTCAATGCGGTAGAAACTGTCGCTCCAACCTTGGTCTTCATAGTCATGAAAAGAGTTGCCATCCAAAAGATGCTGTTGACTCGTCTCTTATAGACGGAACGGCTGTAGTAGTAGTTGTCAACAATCGAGTGCGACAACAACTGTCACAAATAGGCATCTATGTACTACTATGTTGAAAACTTGACAAGACTACTCTCTTTCATTGCAATTAGTGCAAACATTCTAAATAACAACGTTTTAAATAGGCATACCATTTTTATATTTTGATAATAACGATAGATACAAAAGTATATATTTTTCTCCTCGAATAAACTTGCCTTAATGTCTTCCCAGTGCGGAAGTACGAGTACATTCAGAGTTCAGACAGAGTGACAGCAACAATATCTTGAAGCATAAATCTCTCAAACTTCCCGCCGTGACATGTTATCCCGCAGGTAAGCCGGGATCACGGGATCACGGGATCACGTACTGTCCAACCGGTGATAAATACGCGAGACAACCGCTATTGACACATGTCTACAGATGCTACAGTGGGCAGCGGTAGTTATGGAATGATAATCTCATTACACGTGAGTGTATTTGTAGTCCTGTACGTATATCGTGGCATGTTAACAGAGATGCTTGTATATGTAGTATAGTGTAGGAATAAATATAGTATGTACTAGTGCTCTACCTGCGGTTTTCCCGCGTTTTCCGGGAAAATAAACAACGTCTTGAACCTTTGACAATACAAAAAGACGTCACTGACACACACGATCTGAAATTAAACTTATTTATCACATAAATGTCTCCCCTGCTGGGAAGCCAACCCGGGACTTTTCTCTTCACAGGTCACACAACAACAAGGCTACGACGGGGTCCCGTCGTTCTTAAGCTATTTTTCCTCAAACGCCTTTTAAAATTTAAGAGCAATGTATAGTTCTGAAAAGAGTGGTAGCAATTACTAATGTTATAAAAATGTCGTTCTCTTAATAAACACCTCACAGCGCCGTCTGTCTATAGTCTATACAATGTAAGCCGAAGACTAAATAGACCGTTCTCGTTACGACAGTCGACAGGTACGCTCTTGAATAGTCAATTAATTCTATTTACCGTCGCCTTGTTTGCGGCGGGGCTGCTGGAGAATTTTAAACCGCTCAAACAGAAAATTCCTTAATTTTGCAAAGTCCCCGAATGAATTACTAAGAGAGGTAAATAAATATAAGAACGCGACGCGGTAATTGCGAAGTTTCGGCGTTCGTGCTGCTTTATTTGTGTGGCTGTTGCCAGGTTTGTTAATTATAATAATTTGTTTTTTGACCACCAACCGTTTTATTGGATGGTGAAGGAAACCCATCCTGGTCGCGGTTACATACACTTTAGTCGCTGGGTACCCACCTGGACGTACCTACTACCAAAATATGTTTTTACTGCTCAATGCTCAACCTACTTAAAATTATTGTTGACTTAATTTAGATTGGTATCTTCAAGTATATTTTCGACAAGACGCAATTTCACCTAAGATTATGAAGGAAACATCCTGGCTCGCAGTAGATACAATCTGTAATATTACAATGGGAATTAAAATTAAATTACCTTTAGGTATTTAACAGCAATAACAGTATCCAATGCTTAATCACATCCCGATCACTCCCACTCACGATTTAAGGCTTTAAGCGATTCAAAATAGGACCACTTACCGACAACCCCAAATCCGGTAGACGGTTCACCTAGCAGCCAATACTTTCCCACATTTATATCCGTCTCTTGCCCGGCCGGTATTACTCCCCGGGTAATCCGGCATCACTATTAACCGTTTTAGGACCTCGCCAGGGACGTATTTGGTTTACTCGAAAGTCGAACCGATTATGTTTTACTTATCGAATCAAATTAAATCGCTTTGAGAATATTTACCCTTTTATAGTTTTTTGTTTTGTTGTTTAAATAATTGAATGGATATCGACTTAGTTTCTACTAAGAGTTTAAATTTGACAATCTTTCTAGATTGTCAAATTTATTTAATAATATATTTTGTCTGTAGGTACGCTTTTTTGCTTCTACAGACTTTGTAATAGTTACAAAATAAACTTCTAACATACGAGAAACTAGATACAGTACTTATATTTCCAGGAGTTATTGCCATTATTCCTATGTAGCATCCTTTGCGAGCAGTATATTCAAAAGTCGCTTGAATACAAGTAAATTAAGTATAGTTACATATATTTGGGGAATAACAGAAATTTAAATGAAAATTCGTACTCAACTGGGTCCAAAAAAATGTTTCCTTTATTCAAAAAGGTTTAGGCCTTAAAGGCAGAACGCTCAATATATTTCAATCTACCTATACACTCGCTTCTACGTTCTACAATGATAACATACTTACCATTATTACCTATACACATTAGGCGCCCCTTTCAAGCTAATCGCGAAGCTCCCACTGACAGACAGACACCTTAAAAACCACTTAATATAATTCTCTCAGAAAATTAAATCTACCCGAATCCGTCTCTTTGTGACAAGGAAAAATTGTAACGAAGAAAGGGCCTTAGAACAACCTGCTTTACGGGCCCTTGAAATGCTTGTTTATCGAATTTCTACTCTAACGTAAGAAATAATACAACTGTAAATAATTTGAAAAGGTCCCGGTTCTAACATCCAAGTAATATAAATTCTAGTAACTTGTTTTCAAGATTGTGAACTGGATTTCAGTATGAAAATTCAGCAAACTTAAAAATTACGGGTATTTTAATAATCTCACCGTTATGACGCTATATTTGGGGGTTACATCCATCCATCATACATCCATCTTGAACCCAAGCCAATCCTAAAAGTGTTGTCCTAAAAGTTAGCCTCACTAACACGTTCACGGATTGCATTTAGTAGACAATTTAGTGGGCATTTCCCGTCCTACTTCTACGGAACGGAATGTTTCAGGTACAGGAAAGTGCATAATATTTAAGCACTGCGCGCCCGGAAATTACTGTGAACATTGCATTTGTGTTTAGCTCGCTTTGTGTTTTATTACCGCCCAGTTTATAGAATACTCGAATACTCGCCCAAATAGTAAAATGTTGAAATAAAATAAATCCATCGTAATACTATGTGAAAATTTATAGTTCAGTGCTTCGATTCCTTCTTCGTTTGCGTGGATTTAAACAATGAATTTTAATTCTTTGTAGTTTTATCACATGAAATCTATAAATGCGATAGAAGAGGAATCGGAATCCATCTAGTAGTTTCCACTTTGACTTCCGTTCTTCTATTTCTATATCTATATCAAAACATACTTTCTCGACGAATTGTACCAAAAAACAGATACGCAGTTTGGTTCTTAAAATCCCTTCTGCAATCCCCATAGTCACGGAGAAAAAGTAGGATAAAAATACCACAAATATTTCCTACACAAAACACACCTTACAGAAACATGCAAATAACACCCGCCGCACATTATAATGACAGTTGCACGTATCATTAGTTACAATGATTGATCGAGCGTTACTTCGATGCCAAATGACATCGCGTGTGCCAAGCTGCCACGCCTATTGTTGGTCTTAAAGATTATTTTGAGACCTACATTAATTATCATTGAATTAATTTTGATGAAAGGATTAGTGCTCGGAGTGTTCCCGAATCAGTCAGCGGTGGAAAGATTACAGATATGGTTCTTTGAAGCGTTTAGAGAGGAACGCGGATAGATAGCGTTATGCTGTTTTGTTTAGACTTTTAGAGCGTAGAGTTTGAAGGAACGATGAAATTGGCAATCCAGTGACGCTGAGCCAGAACGGATCTTTATTTACAAAAAATATTAAAAAATGGTTGTCTGTAAAGTCGGTATACGGACGGAGATTTAACGTGACAACGTCTGTTCGTGGTATAAGTTTTTGGAACATAGAAATAAATGAAAATCACAATTTTAAATTCATCATTCACTGACATAATTCGTTGACGCCAGAAACGCTCGCGTAAAAGAGAGACGCAAGGCGCGCGTCGGTCGAGCGAGCCTCTCTCTTTAATGCTGCGCGCGCATGGTAATGTTCCGGCAAATCTTACACAGTTTTCGTGAATGACACCCGAGTCAACCAATTTATAAGACGTTATCACGTCAAAAAATGTACATAATCTGTATCCATAATCAATATTAATTTCTTTGTCAAAAGAAGAAATCTGTCATACTTGCGAAAGGACTCTCAATAAAACAAGGAATGTTATAGGTGTATGTAAAATGAGTTCGCCGATTATGATAACACACTAAATCAGATCGCACAGAAAATCAGTGTCGGAAAATCAATATTAACTACTGTACTAATTAGAATGTTATGGCAACAGGTACCTACATTCGTCGTTATTTCGTTGGCGGATAATATACTTCTTATTATGTGTTGCAATGTAAATAAAATTGTCCTTTACATACATTAGGTAGTTGTTCCAAGGGAACAATTTTTCGTCTTTTTGTATTCCACACAAAGTGGCTGGAGCTGGCGTCACACGAGTCTGTAGCTACCTTTGTTTCATTTCCTGACGCTCCTGATATTTTTTTCTAACAAGTCGATGGCTGAAAAAGTGTGGCATCGGACTTGTATCCATATTTTTATTTTATACATCCGTAGCATAATGCAGTTTTAGTTTCAATGCGTGGTATGCTGCGACTTATCAACAGTACCATTCATACTATAATTACAATGGCCATCCTCGTGAGGATGATAAAAGAAGAAGGAATAGAAGATATATTGATATTGATGGATAAGATTTCCGTTATCACCGATTGTACTTGTGTAGACATCTGAAAATAGTAATAATAGAAATATACGTAGAACAGTAAGGCGTAATGTTGTTGTTGTGATTTTGACCTACGAATATGTCAATATGTAAAGGTTGTCTGACAGAGATCGCTACGATAGCGATACGATAGCAATAAGACCGCCTGCTGTATAATTTATATTTTGTTCATATTTCTCTTTTCTGTCATTTATTAGTTTGCACATTAAATAATGTTCGAATGACGTTAAAATAATGCGTAAATACTTACAATCTCTACTGTAAAAGTAATAATTCCGTTATGATATATTTTTACAGGACATAAAAAAAATGTCTTAATAATTGGTAATGGTTTTTATTATTATTTATCACACACATATACCCATTACCCACTTTATTATTGAATTCATTTAATCGACGAAGCCGCCTCCACACAACGCGATACATTTCGTTATTAGGTAGAAGCATGGTAGAACTCTGGATTTCAATAAAGCGTTCGACCTTTTGTTACGTGTGCTGCCAATATTTGAGCGCTTGGCCGATATTAAAAGATTCATTTCAAATGAGCACAGTTCATCTAAAGCTGAAGTCACCGTAGGCAAAATAGTGCAAGTAGGCCAAAGGAGGTCGTGGAATACGGCATAGTTATCTCGAAGTTTTCTCGTTAAGTTAAATTATCACAATTGATAACTATTAAGCTAGTATTAGTCTACTTTGCAACAATCCGCGGTTAACATGTATGATGGCTACCCATTGATGGATTGGAGGTTCCTCATTATGAGTATCGTCGAAAACAAAATAGGGAACTTGCAAAATAGGGAAAATGTGTTCGGTTTCGTGTGCAAAAATAAATTAATCTTGCAAGATTCCAAACCAAGTCCTGACAATTGTGATATTCCGTGTTCGGTTGAAGCTGGTTGCAATTAGGTACCAAACTAGTTTTGTATTTCCTAGCAGTGTTTTCATTCACTAATTAAAATGAAGACATAATACATATAAAATGACAAAGATATGATATAATATGCAACATAAAGAAAGTACGTACAATAATTAAATTAATTAGACCTCACGGAGAACGAACTTTCTTTTTACATCGTATCATCAGACGAACAAGTTGGAGAACTCAATAAATTGGACATCTAAAAGATTTCAAGCGAACTCCGGCCCTTGTAAAATTAAATACGGATACTGCCAAGAGACAATGCATAGGTAATGCGGGGAAACTTTGCAATATAAAAATCATGGAAACTCCCTAAGTTCTGCTGTAGAATAAAGTATTCATTATAACAAAGAAGTTGGGGGGTCAGGTGGCGAGGTACGCGATCTTGTTTTGCGTTTGAATTAAAAATGTGTGGGAGGTGTAACCTCGGTGAAACAAAATTATTTTAACGTGTAGCCACAGCCACATCTAAGCAACATTATTCTTATGCTAATACCTGAAAACAAAGAATAGTATTTGTGATAATGGATGGTCACCGTAGCTTATATGATACACATTCGTAAAGTTTACTGGGAACTATGTTTTACTTAGAGCAAAACTGTGGTCGTTAACACTTATAATATAAATAAGGAATTTAACATGGTCTTCAGCAATACATCTGGATTAATAAGATCTTGATGCCAATTCAATGCGACTGCACTCAAATTCCAAACATAATAGAATCCTGGAGTTGCGGAGTCAACTAGCCATTTAACATCAAGCTGCTCTGGCTTCAACCAACGGCACACTACTGGGCACGGGTCTCTCCGCTTGAGGAGGTCTAGAGCATACTCCACCACGCTGCTCCAATACGGATTGGTGGAGACAACATCAGGCTGACATTCCATGACACACTACATGTACACAATTGTACACTTTGCACTACGTTTTTCCTCCAATAAATTTAATTAATGTGATAATTCAATAACACAATTTAACAAAGAATACAATGAAAGATAAATTTCATACGCAATGAAATATTTATTGCTTTAGCGGTTCAGGTGGTGAAATGGTGAAACGTGTGGCGCGTCTGTGGACTGCGGCCACTTGCCTTATGCATGAGAGGATGCCAGCGGCTCCCAACTTTTTTCACCTGGGACCACCTACTTTTTATTATGATTGGCTGGGATCATAAGGTTAAACTTTACTGTGTTAAGACTTGAGACACACTTTCAACACAAGTAATTGATTTTGAAAATCGAAAGTCACATTTATTAACAGTATCTAACGGTAAAGGTATTGTAGTAATGGAAAACTTTTTTTTATCATGTGTTATATATTTTCCATTTTTAGTACAATTATAAAGTGGTGTTAAGATGGTTGCCATGTCCTTTAAAAATCTAGAATAGTAAGTTATTTTACCAAGAAATGATCTAAGCATAGTTACATTCTCCGGAGGAGGTAAGTTAATTATAGGTTTTATATTTTCTTGTATTATACTTATTCCATAATTATTTATTCTATAACCAAAGACTTCAATTTCCTTTCTAAAGAATTTACATTTTTCTGGCTTAAGTTTAAATTCGGATTGCTTCAAGATAGTAAGTACATTTTCTAAAGTTTTAAACATATCATTATAATCATTTCCACATAAGTATATATTATCAATGAAAACTATAGTGTTTGCTACATCTTTTAATTTATTACACATTAGTCTTTGAAATGAACCCGGTCCCGTACTGACCCCATATGGTAAATACAGGTACTTGAAAGTCCCTAATTCAGTATTAATTACAGTTAATTCCTGGGAAGAAGCGTCCAATGGAGCTTGTAAATAGGCCTCTTTTAGGTCCAATTCACAATAAAATTCTGCACCCTTTAATGTCTGAAATATAGTGTCTATATGTGGCAATGGATAATGATCTGTTTCTAAGTAAGGATTCAATGTGAGTTTATAGTCGCCACACAAGCGAACTGACTTATCTGGTTTTAAGATAGGTACAACAGGTGTTCCCCACTTACTGAATTTTACTGGTTCAATTCTTTTGTTTTGCAAAAGTCTTTCAATTTCTAATTTGACTTTATCTTTTAGAGCGAAAGGTACTTGCCGAACAGGGAGAAATTTTGGTTGTGCATTGTCTTTTAATTTTAAGCTTATACATTCACCTTTAAAATTTCCCCAGCCCGGGCTAAATACATCTGCGAACCTGTCCTTAATTAAATTAATAAGATCACAAGTGTTATAGACTTTAGAATCATATATGTTATTTGTTAAATTTAAGGGCCAAAGACAAAAGGTATTGAGCCAGTTTCTACCTACAATTCTGGGTCTGTCATTACTAACAATAAACACGTCCACAAATTTCGTCATATTATTGCATGAAACATCAAAATTTTTTACGACACCCAATGGTTTTGAAACAGACTGATCAAAATTTTTGAAATAAACATTGCATGATTCTATTTTTTTATGCGGGAATAAACGTTTTTGATCATCTAAAGTTAGGGTACTCACCTCGGATCCGGTGTCTAACTCAAATTTTACGCTATGTCCTACAACGGTAATATCTAAAATTTGTGGAGGTATCTTTTCCAAGTTACTATAATTTGAGTACATGCTGTATTGGTTACCAGACTCCTCTGAAACAAATAAATCTTTAATACTACATTCAACATCATCCGTTACAATTTCCATATTTTTAGTATGACGCACGCGGCACATTTTGAAGATATGTCCTTGCCTACCACATTCAGAACAAAACTTATTTTTAAGGGAACAGTCAGCTTTGACATGATTATTTTTACCACAAACATAACATAATACACTAGTCTTCTTTTGGAATTCCTTTTGAAATTTAGAATTTTTTGTTACTTGTTTAATTTTTGGCTGGTTTTTAGGTGCTGAACGATATTTGACCTGAAACATTTCTTTGGAACTGGATGGAAAATTTGACACGGTGATTTCTGGATCTAATTTTGATTGTTGCATAGCATTCTCAACTGTCCTGGCTAAAAGCACTAATTTGTCTAATGATAGTTCTCCATTTTTCAACAGTTCAAATTTTATCACTGGTTTTGAGACACCATCAATGAATTTCTCTTTTACTTGATCTTCAAAATCCTTAAAATCACATCTTTTCGCTAATTTTTTTAGTTGTATTATGTAGTCTTCCACTTTTTCATCTGGTTTTTGATTTCTTGATCTAAATAATGTTCTGTCCAAAGCAGTTGATGATGATTTGGTATATCTCTGCCTTAATAATTTAATTAAATCTGAGTATTTTTTCTTAGTAGGTTTGTCCGGCGAACATAAATGATTTAATGTTTCTAATACTCTGGGTGTGAGGGTAGTTAGCAACAACGGCACTTGTTTTTCTTCTGGTATGTCATTTAGTGTTACAAAACACTCCAACTGTTGTTCAAATAGTTCGAAATTGTCGCTGCCTTCAAATAATTCCACTTTTCCGTAGCTCATTTTGAATGTCTTCTTCTCTAAGTTTGTAGGTTCTTCTTGTTCTGATTTTACGATCGATGATAACTTTCCACTCGAGACTAAATTTCGAAGATATTTTCGTAAATTTTCTATTGTACTGTCACTTGGAAGTTCCAATTTTAATTCCTGTATAATCTTTGTTAATTCTTCTTTATTTAAGGTCTGTATCCAACCTGTTTTATTTTCCAAAATATCTGCAGAATACTTGTCAACAATTTCCATTCGTACGTAATATTAGGAAGTAAACAACGGAGATGACTGAAATGAACGTTGCGTCAATCAAGTTATTCAATCTATGGCTCATCCGTGGCTATGTTCGCGCCGGTCGCGACAATGACACTCCAATGACGAAGGAACACCGGTGAAAAAAATTAAGATGGCGGTTAATTAGCGTCTTCTTATGATTTTCACTTCTTCAATTTCGGCTCAATTTTACTGCTCGTCGCCAATTTTGTTATATATTTCGGTTCTTGAGGCAGTGGGTTCCAAAATTAAATGCACCTTTTTGAAGAAACTCACTTATTTTATTTTTAATTTGCAAATTTATACGGAGCACGTTTAGTAGGCGATACATAGCAAGCGGAAGAGAGAGAGGCGAGGTGGGGGGACCACAGATAATCAATTACACAGATTATTAATACATACAACATCATGCTAAAACAACCTAGTAGACTTCTTTTTTTTTCTCATATTTCGCATACGATACGAAATGAATATTATTCGCGGACTAGGTACATTCTAGCTTTCGCGGACTACCGATTGGGAATCAATGTCCTACACTGTACGTATACGCCGAGTTCGTGGATACAGATAAAATACTATGATACTTGCATTATTTTTTTTGGAAAATACTTTGTGAAGAAATTTGATGTCCTTAGTTTTAAAACATTAATGTACATGTGATGTACAATTTTATTGTATATGCAATAAAGTTATAAATACTCCTAATTATCTTAACACTCCTTGACGATGTACTTGTTGATTTTGTTGACATTCTGAAGTGTCTCAAGATGTTATTTCAGATTTATTTAAAAAATGTTACAAATTAAAAAGTACATTATCATAATTATACCTACGTCTAATTTTTATAAAACCTAACAGCATGATTAAAGTAAATGCCGGTCAGCAACTATATTCTTCTTTCGACATTGCATTGGCGACCTTTCGGGTGAAGGCTTGCAACGTCTTTGTGAGACTTTACGAAACTTCTAAATTAAAATCGTCTCTTTCGCCTTCGTTTTTATGACACCAACTAAAATGAATGTCAGATCTGATTTGTGCATTAGTGTATCAGTGATACGTACATAAATGATTTTGACGTTGACTTTTAATCACCGATCAGCAGCTGACGGTACTTCTAACGTAGAACCGTATAAAAGACCATAAAGACTCCTCAGCACTCCTAACAACGTGGAATAATCCCAAGAGAAATGCCCAAGAGCTAACATTAATGGAAAACGTCTCTGTCCTTAAGTAATCTTTGGCTAGCGGTGGGCAGTACGTACCTCAAGTACATTTACATTTATATTGGCCGGAGAGCTCGGAAGGAGCAAACTCTTCAGTTCGAGCGAGGATCGGATCAATTCAATTAGAATACACCTCTGCGGCTGTTTGATCTTGATCATGTATAAATTAATACTTAATTTTGCCTGCGAAGTAAATTATGGTTAGGAGTTCATTTTGATGTATGTTGCTAATATTACCAGTATTATAAATGTGAAAGTTGTGAGGATGTATGGATGCACTCTGTCTCTTTCAGGGAAAAACAACAGGACGTATTTTCATGAAATTTAATATTACTACTTATTTATTTTAAACCAAGTACCTATATATGACTAGAAGTGATCGAGTTTACGATTGACATGACAGAATCTTCTACCTGCGAGCTCGTTGATAAATAAATAAATAACGCTTCACACTCTTAGCCCCACACTAGCCTGTATCGTGGGTGCCATGGACAACACACAACATAGACAAGGACATTCATACCCAGACCGAGAACAGAAATTTAAACTCATCATTCAAATTTCCGCCTCGCTGGGAATCAAACCCAGGACCCTTGGTGCGGCGATCCGGCATGGAACCATTGCACCACACGGGTCGTCGATGATCTACATACACTTAACTTCATTGTTCCTAACCTGATAATGCTGATGTGAGTATTAACTGTACTAGAAAATCCTTTTACAATATGGGTATCGGGAGCCCAAAAGGTGAGGGTATTAAGGGATCCATGAATGAGGGATCGGGGATTTGATACCGAGACATTGATTGATTCACCTACGAACGGCACCGACTGAGCCATTGCTATTTTATACAATCGGTTGATTGCGAACGGAATGATACCATCTTTCATAAATCTTTATTAGGGTTTCAATATACCATGAGATTTTATAGGTGAATAATCAAATACATATAGAGTAAAGTATGGTTGAAGATCATGATAAAGAACGCATGATTCACCAGATGAAACATTGAAAAGTTCTGACATAAATTTTACTTACAAAAGATAATCGACTTCAAAATTACTCAAGAACTACTTGTCAGATCTCGTTCAAATTTATGTGGGACCACATAACAAGCACCTGGTTTCGATTAAAAAAAGAATCATCAAAATCGGTTCACCCAGTCGAAAGTTCTGAGGTAACAAACATAAAAAATACTATCGAATTGAGAACCTCCTCCTTTTTTTGAAGTCGGTTAAAAAAAATGCCTGATGTTTATACAAAAGTACTGAGATATTATTTGAAACCTGATTAAAAATTCTGTGGAATTAAATGAAAATCAAAAAAGTTAGTTATTGGTTTTGAATGCTATCTAATATATGCTATGCATGTACACAATACAGGGATTTCTAAAGTCCACTTGCAATCCTGATAGAAGCCCAAAAATACGGAAAACTTATTACCGTTTTACCCGTGGCTCTGCCCGCGTTTCCCGGGACAATATGTACCCCATGTGTTATTCTTTGTCTGAAAATCCGTTCATTAGTCTTTGCGTGAAAGAAACAAACATCCTTACTAAAAAGTTTCATCGTTGAACGTATACCTATCGGTCGGTTATTACCGACCTTCATTTATGCACGCGATGCGACATAAGCGGCTATAATCAAAAAAATCTTTGAAAACCATCCTTCACAGTTTTTTATAACTTATAACTTAATGCTTGACTACTATCCCACCTGATGGTAACTTGGTAAGTGGCGATGTAGTCGTGGGTGGTAAAACACAGTAAGAAAAGCCTATTCACTCTTGCCTTGAAGACATTCAAATATTAATAATTTAGTTTCATGTTAAATATTAAAAATTCTAACAAGCGTCTAATATCATTCATAATTGTTTCAAAAGGCGCCCTAACAAGATACGCAAAATATTTTAATGTTCTGAATACGTTCCGATGTTTCGCGGATACCGCGTACCTCCTGCGTACCGCTCGCGTACCGCTCCCGCTCTCGTACCGGCCGCTAGCAGCCCGTCCGCGTCGCGCCGCTATGAATAATTCATAGCAGTTTGATAACTGTTCCGGAGGTACAATGCAGTTTACAGTTGTTCTGTATCTGAAATCTACTTGTTGTGAAACTGAAGGTTATATCCGTGGATCTTTAAAATGCTTGAATATAAAACAATATGTTATACAAATTTATACAAGTCTATGCTTGCGTATTTTTTAGCAAAGGCAAAGGGTTTAAGTCATAAACATTGTATGTAAAGTAAATTTCCACAAATAAACCATAACACACTCATACCCCACGCAGTAGGTTGGCATGGACGACACATATAACACATCACAATCACACCCATGATCCGAGTACATTATAGTATAGATATTTGCCCCGGCCGGGAATCGAAGCTTCGCAGGCAAGGTCTCTACCAACTAGGCTACAGGGTCAATTAGTCAGTAATACCTATTTTAAGACCAAGATTTCTCTTCATAATATAAAATTATTTTTTTGCAATTTAATTTACACGCCGAAGTTTCGGTTTTATTATGATTATCAGGGCGAGCGAAGCGAGCCCTAAGTAATAGTCGACTCGCCATACAATTTTCTATCCCTTTTATTGAGAAACTATTACACTTACAGGTTTGAGTTTTGACATAGTAATTTCTATTCATGTCTAGATGTGTTATCTATCATTTTGTCCACTTTAAAAAAAAAAAATTTTCAGAAATTCGATTTTTAACGCCATCTATGGACAAGTAGAACAACTAAAAAAATACAAGGAAATAATATAATTTATGATCAAAAAGCTACTTTACTTCTGTTACAATAAGGTTCATTTCATGTTTTAAATGGTATTGCTATTCGTCTATTGATTTCCAGAACAGTCGGAACACTTTCTGCTACTCGGGCAGGGATGGTACGAGGAGGTACTTTATCGATATCGTAGTTTTGTAATTTTATTTACCATGTAATGTTATACGACCAAGACACGACTGATAAGGGTTAAAATGGCTATTTATAAAGAAAATATCTTCGCAAATAACCTATAGATCATACATATAAGTAGTTAATGCCAGTTGGCAATCTCTTACAGTCAACTTTGTCAATACATTATTATGAATAAGGAATTATTTGAAAATTATATTTTTTAGGGTTCCGTAGCCGAATGGCAAAAAACGGAACCCTTATGGATTCGTCATGTCTGTCTGTCTGTCTGTCCGTCCGTATGTCACAGCCACTTTTTTCCGAAACTATAAGAGCTATACCATTGAAACTTGGTAAGTAGATGTATTCTGTGAACCGCATTAAGATTTTCACACAAAAATATAAAAAAAACAATAAATTTTGGGGGTACGGGGATACATAGAACTGAAACTCAAAAATGTTTTTTTCATCATGTGGGGTATCTATAGATAGGTCTTCAAAAATGATATTGAGGTTTCTAATATCATTTTTTTCTAAACTGAATAGTTTGCGCGAGAGACACTTCCAAAGTGGTAAAATGTGTGTCCCCCCCCCCCCCCCGTAACTTCTAAAATATGTGAATGATAAAACTGAAAAAAATATATGATGTACATTACTAAGCAAACTTCCAACGAAAATTGGTTTGAATGAGATCTAGTAAGTAGTTTTTTTTTAATACGTCATAAATCGTAAACCGCAAAAAACATTGATCAAAGTTACAACGAACTACAAGAACTTTTATATTATGTTACTTGCTGCTACGGCACCCTTCATGGGCGAGTCCGACTCGCACTTGGCCGCTTTTTCGCCCGCTGTAGCGCTGTTCCTTAACTTTGTCGATCGCTTAGGATCGACGCAAGCCGCTATGAGCGCTTCGAAACTAGGAAATATTATAATTCCACGAAAATAAATTTTCCTTATTTGTATAACGTTAAGGTTGAAATGCATCCCAATTCACATAGACATTGTTGTTGTAGCTAAGCTACATTGAGTTACACTGAAATTTCACCTATTGACATATAAAGTATATTTTATTTTCGACGCTTAAAAATGCTTTGGCGTGGTATTCCGTGACTGTTTAGTTAGCTAACGTTGATAAAAATTGTTACAGTCACGTCTACGCCTTGTAATGTGTGAGATATAAGCTTTCAAAATTTTGAGCACGTTTTCACATAGACAGTACAAAGGTACAGTACTCAAAACTTGTTCTATAACAAGAAGTTTAAGTACCAACATTACGGGTCTACGCTTTGTACCAGTACCTTGTACCAGTTTCGATATAAATATCTATAATTGTCGATAACGCGGTAAAAGCACCACGCACATCTCTAAGCCTGCACGATTAACAAGAGTTGAGCAGTATGATGTTCTTAACCAAAAATATAACTTACTGCTTTACCTTTAAGGTCTATTTTATAGATTCCAGTCGTGCGTCGACATCTAGCGTGCACAAGACGGAATTATTGAAGGAATTTTCATTACGATTGACATTGTATTGCAACAACCTGCAATTCAATTTCAACCTTATAAGTAAAGACGTTAAGAATATACGGTACTTATTGCGTAGAATCGGCCATCTAGCGGTGGATAGAAAAATTGAAAAGTATTATGATTTTCAGGGTTACCAACTTAGAGGTTTTCCCCCAAATTTAGGGGGTAAATATGCAAGATGGGATTTTTTTAGGGGTCTTATATGTTTAGGGCTATTTTTAGGGGTTTTGTGAATCTTCATATTTTTTATTTATTGATCAAAATAAAGATGTAAGAGGCCCTGGAACGAACTAGCCAATCAAAGGAGACTGGGACTTTTGGCATTTAAATAAAGGATATCAGATTAATCTGCAATCTGGAAAAATGGAAATCAAAAAATAAGTATTTGTGAATTTACCTTACAAAATAAATCGATATTGTAATCGGAATTGATTTATTTGTAAGAATTTTTAAGTTCAATTAATGAATCAAATGAAGAATCAAAAAAGTTAATTATTATCACCGTTATTAAAATAGATTTTACTTAAAGGCATAGAAATACATGCATAATTTATAAATAAATATTTGAATTTTTTTGATTATTTTTGACAAGTAACAACCAATTAAAATGTAAGTTCCAGTTGTAAATAATACTATTATGGATTTACTTGTGTTTATTTTGGCTAGCGCGGTTCCCATAGTAATTAACACTTGTACCATTTCCACTTGTGTCTGTGTTCAGTGATTTTGGCCAGCACAGTTCCCAATAAAATTGTAATTTGTATGTCAGACTACTGGCAACACTGCCAGCTAAACGTCTAAAAATTTGCTCCTGTTTAAAATTTTTTTAAATAATTAATATTTTGTACTTAAAACTCATAAAAAGTGGTAAAATTATAAATATAAGTACCTTATTATACATTTAAGTGATTTAAGGAAACCAAAACCACGTACTTGCTGTATAACTTCATCGCCGAATTCCAACCTCATCACTGGCGGAAACTGTCATTCGGAATTTAAATTCTCGTAAGTAATATTAAACACAAATATTTTAATGACTACCTACATAGACATTTTTATTTGAGAAATCACTATTAAATAGTGCAAACTAAATCAGGCATTATATATTAGGAACCTTTGTTAAATAACACAAGAGTCCTTACATTAATTTTTATTTTTCCAGTATTACTTAACTTGTATAAAAATGATGACCCGTCAAGCGGCTTACAAAGACCTGGAATCAAAACTGAAGGTGGCCCTTCATGAGCTCAAGATCTCAAAAGACCTCAACACTCAGCTGCTGAAGGAGATAGAAGAGAGTGAAGCTGAAGTATTAAAAACTATTGACATGAGCACCAGCTATAACAATCAGCTTGCCGAACTCCATATTAAATATATGGACACTTTAGAGCAACGAGATCAACTCCAACTTATTGTGGACTCCTTCTATCAGTGTAGTACTACTGAGCATGAGAAGGCTTTGAGTCGCATTACGGAGTTAGAGCGGAGTTTGCATGAGGCCAACAAAATGTGTTGAAAAATTATTATTCTTACATAGAAATAAATACTAAATGCAAATGTGCTTTCCCATATTCCAATGAGTTCAGTGACAAACAAAATAATTATATTTTTATGTTAAACCAGAAAATGTATAATCTGACTTACCATCATAATGATGCAATAGTTTATTTAGACACCAATAAATATATATATTTTCATATTTTAAATTAACTAGAAATAAAATGTTTTTACCTTTAAAACATCGAAGACATATAGCTAAATTGTTAGCTTATAATTTAAAAAATGATAGGGCGAGCGAAGCGAGCCCTAAATAATAGTCGACAATCCATGCAATTTTCTATCCCTTTTATTGAGAAACTATTACACTTACAGGTTTGAGTTTTGACATAGAATTTTCTATTCGTGTCTAGATGTGATTATCTATCATCAAAATATTATTTTGTCCACTTTAAAATTTTTTTTTTTCAAATATTCGATTTTTTTGTATAACTAACGCCATCTATCGGAAAAGTCAAAAATCACTTCCACATAACTTCCCCTTCATGTATGTAAGTTTACCTTCTGAAATTGTAGATGGCTCTCATTACATTATAATAACGAAATAATTTAATGTTACGTGTTAGGGTTCGAAGGATTTGGAGAGAAAGTCCTGCTGACTCTTTGAAGACTTTATTCACTAGCACTAGGTCCAAACATTAAGCACTAGGTCCAAACCAGTGTTTTCGTAACAATATTTTACTGAAATTTCTTCTAAATTACCGAATTTAAATTGTTGCATTGAAAAAAACAGAATAAAAAATTCATTAAAATGTGCGCAATTCACACGTGGTAGAAGTGAAACCTTCAAGAATAAAGGTATTAATTTAATAACGTGTATCAGTTTTAATTATCTTTCAAAAACTATTTTGTACTAAACATAAACGTGTACTTAATACCTACTTATGTACGCGCGTGAGAAGTTATACTTCTTTGACATTATTTAAATAAATATTTAACACTAAATGTCTTGGCGAACTTTGTATTGCCTAATAATCAGTGATTCATATACTTTGTTGTTACTTTTAACTTTTATAGTTTTAGTAGGTTTAACAAATCAGAAACTATTAAATTCCCTCTCCTTCTCCCTTCCTTTCCTACCCTGCCCTTCCCCTTCCCCCTCCCTCACCCCTGTTCCTCCCTCTCCCATGCCCCTCCCCTGCCCGTTCCCCGCCCCCTTCCCCTCCCTCCCCCTTTTTCACCCCTGCCCCTCCCCCCTCTCCCTCACGCACCCCTGCCCCTCCCCTCCCCTCCCCCTCATCCCTGCCCCTCCCCTCCCCTCACTCACCCCTGCCCCTCCCCCTCCCTCACCCCTGCCCCTCCCCCTCCCTCCACCCTGCTGCCCCTCCCCCTCCCTCACCCCTGCTGCCCCTCCCCCTCCCTCACCCCTGCTTTCCTTCCCCCTCCCGCTCCCCCTGCCCCTCCCCTCCCCATAGTGAAATAATATTATGTGTCGTTCATAACATACGCGAAGGTCCAAACCGACTTACAGCGCTTTCACATGAACGGCACTTTACAGTCGAGAGTGCCAACTGCAAACGTCGATGCTTGCAGTCGACCGCCATAGAGTAACTTTGTATATACGGGAATGTCGACCGCCGACGGCAGCCGACTGGAAACGTCGACGGCACCCGACTGCAAACGTCGACGGCACCCGACGGCATTGCCGTCGACGTTTGCAGTCGGGTGCCGTCAACTGCAGTTGGCTGCCGTCGAGTGCCGTCGGGTGCCGTCGACGTTTCAGTTGGGACTCTCGACTTCAAAGTGCCGTTCGTGTGTAAGAGCGCGTCGCGCGACTGACAAGAGGTCATCAAAATGCCACGAAAACGCACGTTAACTGGCTGTAAACTTCGCGAGCCCTCATAAAGCACCGCTTTTTTGCTAGTGTACCGATATCAAAATTATCCCTAATAAATGTATTTCACGCATTACTACAATATTTGCACCCTCAATCACCCATAACATTACCTGAAAATATAGTTTTCGATGCTTGTGAATAGTAGTAATGGGACCGGACCTACTAAAGAGTCATAACGCAAGATTAATTAAGCGGACCCTCACTCCTCAGCCCCTAAACACTCGACACAGCCAAGTTCAGACTTGTTTCCTGTAAGCTGCAGGATTTACTGCACAATCCCTTAAATTGGACACGGTTTCACCTGGCGCAGAGCTCATCCCTTGTAATGAACAAAAAACGTTAATCTGACGTCCCTACCAACAGTCACACAATACACGTATAAATAAAAAGTGTTTGAATACTTAATGAATATTTAATGTCAGTGTTTAAATAATGAAGATTATACGAATTTACATATAATAATTCCATACTATGATACTATGCGCACTCGATAAAAAATGATTTCTTTGAATTGAGATTATTTTTTCTTGTGAGCCCATTACAATAACATTAAATGTTAAGCCAAGTTTACTATAATACAGCGAAACATATTCAATAACATCCTCATCCATCCTTAAGTTAAAACGACTTCAGCATCCAAACTGGTCAAGCTATTTCTGAATTAATACCCACAAATAGATATTCTCAAAATATGTTTAATGTACAGTTTTATTATAATTAAATCGTATAGATAAACTTAATGTCTGGGAATTTGCCTAGTTATGTCCCTTAGCTCTTTTACTTCTTTATTAACCTTTGGTTATCTGCAAGAAAACGCTGCTACTGATCGGTAATTGTTCCATAAAATCTTATGTTTTTTGTACGGAGGTTGAAACAAAAATTGAGTTTCATAGTTGTATTGGTAAAGTCTGTGGATAAGTTACTGTCTGTGTATTTACACATCTGTAACATCCCGTTGACAGTCATGGGAAATAATGACCACTAACCGCTATCAAGTAGCCAATCTGCTCAAGTACCTAAGTCATTGACGTAAATAGCTGTCTCCATCATACTAAAATTGATGAAGCTTGAAGAAGTTTCAGTGCAGAATTGAGAAGATTATAATACTTATTAACCAATATTAAACATACTCGTATCTACAGCAGTTGAACCTAACGAACACATCCCATGTTTCATAGCCTCATTGCAATTCGCTGCCCGTAATAATTCACTAATTGTCGATGCGCCGCTGCCGGAGGCTACAATATGGAGTATACATCTCTTACAAATCCCCCAATATATTTTTATTGGCCGCTTCTACCTTCCGCCCGCCTCGACGTGACGGGATTTTCTATAATACGACAAAAGTCCATTACACACTGAGCGGTACAAGCGCCTGTTTACTCTCTGTAAATAATGACGTTTTTCAAGTATAGAAAATAAATACTTTTTCATTATTTACACTGCTCCAAGGAAGCTTTTTTTAATCCGCGTCATAATAATAACGGATTGTCCACCCGGATACCTGGCGTTTGTCCACGATTCGTTCGTGTAACGAACTTTCTGCATCTCCCACCTAGCTGTGACATTGGGTCCTTTAAGAAGCGGGTCTACCAGATGGTAGCATAAAAATAATTGGAACCCTTACTGACAACACACACACAACTTGCATAGCATGTATTACGTAGATTTTCATAAATTACAAATACCTACCTATGTAGCTGACCAAGATTAAATGTCAGTACTGGTGCCTTACCATGAACTCTAATAAAATGTGTCATGTTCAGGACAGGTCAGCTTGTAGCTAAAACCTGACAGGAGTGTATTTTGTACCATGAACGTTTACCAATGACCTGCAATGCCTCTACTTCTGTCCTGCATCTTAGTCTATGACACTTGATTTGTACTAATTATGTTCTGAAATAGAGCATTTTATCGGTTTACCGGTTTTCAAATGAGTGCGTAATATTGATATTTTTAAAAGTTTAAAATAACAATCTCAATTGAAGATTTTGAGATTTGTTATAAATACTTAAGTGTTGTGATTTATTAACCTTTCGTTCTCTAAAATTACCAAAAAAATTATCGCTAAGTGATGCTTACATTTTTGAACGTAATCTTACACCACTTGACACTTGACACAGTGACATGTCTAAATGTCTATTAAAATGTGTGATTTATAATGCCGGTCACTCACATTGGCGCGAATACGCGAACCCACAAGTGTGGGACGACATTCGCGAATGATTATGCGAAGTTTTCGAGGCATTCGGGGTTTTCCAAGCTGTGTCGGTTTTTTGTCGCACATGAAAGCGCGCGAACCTCGAACCTTCGTGTAGTCTCCCACACATTCGTGCGACCAGTTGCGCACACGACTAAAAAGGTGATGTATCTCTTAATTTTTCGTGGTTCGTGACGTCTAATCGTACTACCATTTATTTTCTGTATTGAAAATGGATTTTAATGACAACAACATAATAACAACAGCAAGATTGAAGATTCGTGAACAAAGTGTAAGAAGAAGCGGAAATGGGCTTGTATTGTATACTCATATAGGAACCCATTTGCCTGACCACCCTTCACCTATGTGCAAACATTCGTAAAAATGTCAAACATTTGCGCGCATGTGAGTGACCGGGGTTAGGAGCGATAATTTAAAAAGCATAAGTACAATGAATGTTTTTAAAATTTTCCAAACAAATGAAATGTATTTATTTTATGATGATGGTGTATATGAAATTCGCCATGACTGCATTCCGTCGTGTTTCATCATCATCAACGAAATAGTCGAAACAGGACAATAAATGTTACTTTCGGTGAGCTGTATTAATTTGACATTAACATATGCCACTTTCTGATGTCAATACGTCAACAATCGCGTCATGGTACACGAATTGCAGGGCAGAAGATCATTTTTCAAGTCACGTGACCGCTGTCCTGTTACGGTGACGTGGTCGCTGACTGCCCTGTGTTTTAGCCAGATCATGGTAGGATATAGCAGGACAGGCCAATTATCGGCTAATATTAACCTGTTTTAAGAGTTCATGGTAAGCCCCCTGTTTTTCTTTAAATTGATCTACCCCAAGTAAACTAGCAGAGCTGTTTTTCCTTAAAACGATTCACATTTTTTTTTGTATTCTCGGTATTTTTTAAAGAAAGCTGTCATTAAGGATCGGCAAAAAAAACTAAAACGTTATGTGAGTACCTTCTAACCGCTCAGTGCAGCCACAGCCTAATCAGTGTGGGCAGAACGATTTGTTTTCGATTGGCGCGCGCCCGCCGCTCGCAGGTGGAATCACTGTTACGCACTATTACATACGCGTGGTTTTTGTTGTTTCGACAACATAATAATGGTGTGTTTGTTGTAAATGGTTTGATTGATCATGTGACATGGAAAGCTACGTTATACGATTTATTTTTATGTTAAAAGCCAAAGCATATGGACTGCGTGGTGGTAAGGTGGTGTACTGAAGGCTTTTTGCCATAAAGAAAATACTGAAACCCCTCAATTTAAATTTTCAAGTATCTAATTGGAATCGGAATCAAAATTAAAATTGATTTATGTACAATTGGCAAAAGAGGTTGGTAGGTCAACATACAAAAACGTACCCCTACATGCAGTAATAGGTATGATTAAACCAACATTCTAGATCTTCTAGATTCTATCTAGAATATTAAATATTAAGCGGTTTTATTTAGCTTGTCCTGTTTGTTTATGTCAAATCTTGCAAACTGAATAAAACTTCAACCTTTCCTACGATTTGATTTTATTTGATTGATTTTAATTGTTGAATAACACCATTATTACTATATTTGTCTTTTTGTATTATAGCTACCATCCTTGAGCATGAGTCAGCCGCCAAACGACTCGTCGTGTTCCGGCTGGGGGCTTGGAAGCTAGTTCTTTCTTTCTTTTTCTTCTCTATTTCTTGGCCGACAACGCATCAGTGATGCCTTTGATGTTGCTGATGTCCATGGGTGACGATAGCCACTTACCATCAGGTGGATTGTCAGCTCGTTTGCCGGCTATTTCCATAAAAAATGCCTATCTGTTTTTCCATCTTACACAAGCTTAAGTTATTCCACGACATTAAAGTCTATCTGGTCTAGCAAGGGATTCGCTCGGATATAACCAGTGAACCCTAAGCTAAAGAACAGTCCGTTATCAGTAATAAGTGGAGGTAAGTTTTCGCCGCGAGCATTCTGCAAGTTTTAATCGAGCCACGGGTGTAATAACTTGAATGGACTGGATTTTAATTAAATTTCTCCTTTGAACATTGCACTGTACGTATAGATAACCTCGAGAAAAGCAAGATTGCAGAACTGAGAAATATGCTAGATTCTTTATGCTTTTCATCATTGTTCAGCGGTTCGGAAATATAGATACCTATCTAGTTACTTATTCTCGCTACTTTAGTTTAAATTCGAATTATTCAAAAAAATATGTCCCCGTAGCCAATCAATTGGGCAAGAAATAAGAGAAACTGATGGTATTCACCTCACGCGCGGTCCGAAGTGCATTGAGCGAGTTACGTTCTATCCCGTAGATGTATTTGTGCACAACATTAACAGCTCATATTTTGATTACATATTTAGATTTTAACACCATTCCTGTGTACTGTCGACAATAAACAGATTGGTGCAGAGATGTGTGAGCTCTAAAGACAAAACGGTAAGTTCTGCATCTTTTAGGGTACCACGAGCATGAAAGGTTTGGTTGGACACAAAGATGGAAGAAGCCACATTCACCGCAATTTTTGTTAGTGAAAGGACGATACGACGAAAGATTGACTCCACCCACTGAAGACGCGTCCCGCAGCGGTGCGCGGGGCGCCTTCCCGCGCGTTGCCGCGTCGGCAGTGTGTTGTGCTAGGCGTGATTTCTATATAAATTGACATAATTGCATACAATGGTAAAATCTGCCATCCCGCGCTACGCGACGGGGCGCGTTGCAGTGGGTGGAGCGCCTAATAGACTTGATAATAATGTCTGTTATTATAGAAATTAAAAGCAGACCTATTAGGTACGTAATATTTTTATATACGTACGTAATGTATAGAAGAGGATTTTATTAAGAATAAAAACATTTAGTTAATTTTCTACAAGCTGATTGATGTTAACGATGAAAAAACATTGAACGAGTAATTCCGTTCTGATAATATGAGACTGGCTGGACCCGTCCAGATTGGCATCGTAAGTCAAAAGTTGTTCCAAGTGCAATAGTTCAGACGGACACCTTCCACTGCACCCGAGTGGACACGAACTTTCCAGATAGAACCAACTTTTTAGTTTTCATTACCTTCCTTGATCAATAAAGTTACCTCCAAGTTTTCTGCGGTCAATTAAGTCCAATATTTGGTGGAATTGCTGAATCATTTAATGAATTAGGGAAATATGTGCATGTATTTGTAAAAGTAATCTAATTCGTACATTTTCCTAAGGCTTTTAATGTTAAATACAATACTACCATACTTGTCGTTACCCAATTTTTTTAAATACAGGTGACACACACATTAATCATACTTTACAAACATACGATGCAAAAACAAATATAATTTAGAACCAACTTTTTAGTTTTCATTACCTTCCTTGATCAATAAAGTTACCTCCAAGTTTTCTGCGGTCAATTAAGTCCAATATTTGGTGGAATTGCTGAATCATTTAATGAATTAGGGAAATATGTGCATGTATTTGTAAAAGTAATCTAATTCGTACATTTTCCTAAGGCTTTTAATGTTAAATACAATACTACCATACTTGTCGTTACCCAATTTTTTTAAATACAGGTGACACACACATTAATCATACTTTACAAACATACGATGCAAAAACAAATATAATTACAAGTTTAATAAATTAGTATTGGTCTTCATTGCAACAATCCGCGAACACAATTTATGATGGCACATACCTTTAGACGTACGTAACAAAAGTAAACCTATTTTATTTATTTATTTTATTTTATTTTATTGTATTCGGAAAGCATACAGTGATACTTAACTACTTACAAATAACGTACTTAAAAATCTATACACCATTTAATTGCTATAATAAGATAACACGAAAAGTAGGTTACTACTACTACTAACTTAATCACAATCGATTACCGAAAAGTAACCTCTGATCGTATGAACTATAAAGTTATATAAGCGAATACAAATTTAAGAAGTTAAGGAGCACAAAACTTCAGAATGCTAATAGAACAACGCACTAACATACAGTCTGAGATCAGTATCTTAATCCAAAAAGTTCTCCCGACGGTCGCTCAGCGCACTGGAGCCACCTTCGGCCACTTGAGTCCAAGTCAATTGCAACTTCCAAACTTTTTAGTTTCCATTATCTTTTCCCGATAGGAACTTTGTTCCTTGCGTAAGATGAAGATAAAATATCTTGAAGAAAGAGATCGTACTCGTATATCGCTGAAATCAGCTACAAGTAGATTTTAGATGGACTAATCCATCGTCTCTAAATCAGAGCTCATTTATCATGAGTTTAGTTACAGGTTATCCACATTGGGGCCTTTTGATTAAGATTGCATGTTATGTTCACTTTTAATTGTAGTGACATTTATACCCATCCATCCATACTATTTTTACGGCTTGCCTGATTCACTGTGTTGATGAACATTAAAAAATATAAACATGACAAATAACCTTAAGGTTCGATGATTTTGTATGGTATGGAGCCAAATTAAATTATTTATTTACTTACTAAACCGACTAACTAACAAGATGTTATAATCGTGCCACTGACTGTACTGTCGCTAGCGGTTATGTACCAAATAATTATATAGAAAGCGAGATAAAAACCCAGAGAGGAATTAATACCCCATTACCCGAGTTTCCGATTGAGAACAATTACCTATCCCGGGCTTTTATTGCGGGAAAGTAATAAAAGGATATTAGGGATTCAATAACTCCATCTGATAGAAGTTGAATCGCGCACCTGCCTCGAATTTACGACTAACCCTTTGGATGGCGTGAACTTTCCAGATATCATTTCATGGTCCGATTGACATGATTAGATTAGTTTTGCCATACACGTTAGTTCACGGGAGGTGCTACGGATGACAGAAATATTGTTATTAGTTTTTGTACGTATTTGATAGGCGCTACGGACCGGATGAGAGAAATTACTGTCTGCATAAAGTAATTAAGTTTTTTAGTCGTTTAAGTTTTGTTATACATAATTATATCAAACTTGTAGTAGGTAAAATTTTTAAAAAGCAAAAATAATTGATTCTAGCGTTCCAGCTCTATTACTAATAAAACAAATTTTGAACCAAATCTGTTTTTAGGATCACTAAAATTTAAATAGGAACACACTATCCTGAGAAACAAGATGAAGAAATACAAGCACCACATTAATATTAAACCCAATGTGGCAAATTCGCGGCCTCGTTTGACATAAGAGCATTTCTTAATTTACATGATGCTTAGTAATTTGCGAACACGAAAACCAGATCGTTCTTGTCACGCCGCGCGCCGGCGGACAGGTTTTTAATTAACAAAACCCAAACACTTTCAGACGGAGTAAAAAAGTGGAAAAAATGCGAACCTTTAATGAGTTTACCGAAAGGACGTGTACAGATTGTGCTCGGGTATGACTTTCAGCGTTGTACGGTAAGTCTAGGCACTGTGGTTTTTTAGCCGCAAATTGTCGCAACTCAAAACGCTGCACTGGCAAAAACCGCAGTGCGCGCTGGCTACTAAAATAGTACGAACAAAAAATTATATACTTAATATAGAAATAATAAAATAAATTACCCTAATTAGGTATATTCAAATAAAAGATTTAAAGGACTCTGCAACGTCTGCATCTCGATTTTACAACAAATTCATATTATTTAAGTCGATAGTCAATGCAACATAATTTAATCATGTAATTATTATTTTAAATATTTATATTGAAATATTTTTTAAACAAAATTTTATTGAATTACTTCTTTGGAAATTGTACTTGTCCGTTGAAACACTACTACTATGTGTCCGAGCACACATTTCGAGTTTTTTTTTCCATCATAACTACAAAAATATAGTCCAAAATCCACGGCATGGTAGAGTAAAACTAATGCAGAGTGCATGATAACAGTATCTACCCCGCCCCAGTGAACTGCTACAACTTAAAGTTCACCAGCGAGCTCCACTATAAATCACTGCGAAGTTAGCAAGGGCAGGTGAAAGCGAAGTGGTGTGTGCAAGAGATAGTTTGCTCGAAAACTTTCTAAACACAGTACCTAGTGATGATAATAGAACTTCTGTTTACCTTAAACCGCTTAAGTTAACCTGCATTATGATGCTGTTTTAAATAATTGTCTTAAATCATCAGAGTCAAAAGGAACTTTATATATCGCACCCTCATTGGAAAAAAGGCATAAGATGAAAATTGCAATTTTACAGGAGAACCAAAAAACTGTTAAAATATCAGTGAGAAGTCAAAGGAATTTACATTACCATTTCTTACACAAAACCGTCAAGATTAATGATAAAATTTGAAAAAATTGAGCATATTATGCAGCTTTTGTCCCTCTTTCCATCATATTAATAACTAAAATTCAAAGTAAGACGACTTATGCTTTTTTTCCACTGAGGGTGCGATATGTACATCTATCTATAGCTACTTTATTAACTCAAAACTTGTACAAATTTAATGTTGAATGATGTCGTCATATTATTATTAATTTGAGATTAACGACACCTTCAGTCTAATGAAGTCAACATTTTGTAACATAAAATTGGTTGTTCATTCATTCTCTACTACTCTTTTATCGCTTGTTGTATAGCTACGATTTCATTCCTTGTTCTTCAGATTTCTGATGAGGTACTCACAATATTTACCCTAATAGTAAAATAGTAGATACATTTAGGGAAATTACAACATGAAAATAATTTTAATTATTTAGATAGTAAATTTAATTTGTTCCCTAATTTCTTTTGAAATTTATACTTTACTTAATTTTACGACAGCAAAAAAATCTTTATTTATTTTAGGCACTCTAATTGTCAAGAATGTAGACAAGCCTGAGTTTTTTGGCCTGGAACGAAAGTAAAGATAAGATAATCCTGATAGTTCTCGTAAAAAGAAAACACAAAATTAAATATTGTCGCATCCAAATGAATTTGAATTCCGTTCGTGCCTAGACGGGTGCCATTAGCAAAGTGAAGTAGTAACTCAGGTGCGTGCTCAGACTTCTAGGCTCCTCATATTTCACTTCTAGAGTATTTACCTCTGAGGAAAACTTGTTAGTCTACGCAGAGAAGGTAATTTTAATTAAGTTTATGTTATTTCATATTTTTAACTGCGTTATTTAGCTAATATGTCGCGTACAATTCCACTTGATATTTTTTTTATGGAAATAGCCGGCAAACGAGCTGACTATCCACCTGATGGTAAGTGGCTATCGTCGCCCATGGACATCAGCAACCCCAAAGGCATCACCGATGCGTTGCCGGCCAAGAAAGATAAAAGAAAAAGAAAGAAAGAACTCTCAAGCCCCCAGCCGGAACACGACGAGTCGTTTGGCGGCTGACTCATGCTCAAGGGTGGTAGCTATCCAGGCGGACCCATGGAGAAATAATAATAGTAATAATGGTATTAATTAATAATTAAAATCAACATTACTAATATAATCCCTCGAAGGGCCCTACCACTAGCGGGCCGGATTTAGTCGCCTTTTACGACACCCATCCGGCGTGGGATTGGGGTTAGTATTATAAGCCGCCATAAAGCGGCTAAAATAGATAGATAGTAGAAATAGATAGATAGTATAATCAAAATTTTACTAACAAAAAATAACCGACTTCAAATTCTCAAAAACTACTTGTCAGATCTCGTTCAAATTTATGTGGGACCACATGAAAAGCACCAGCTTTCTATTAAAAAAAGAATCATCGAAATCGGTTGACGTGATATTGAGTTATTTGTCAATTTGTCGCGCACATCTTAACACAAATTTACGACTTATGTAGTTTTCTCATGGTTGCCATTGTCAGATCTCAATAAAATTTATATGGGACCACATGACAACCATCAGCTTTCGATTAAAAAAAGAATCATCAAAATCGGTTTGCCCAGTCCAAAGTTCTGAGGTAACAAACATAAAAAAAATACAGTCGAATTGAGAACCTCCTCCTTTTTTATATCTATACTAATATTATAAAGAGGAAAGCTTTGTATTTTTATATTTTTGTATGTTTGCAACGAATAAACTCAAAAACTACTGAACCGATTTTAAAAATTCTTTCACCATTAGAATGCTAAATTATTCAGAAGTAACATAGGCTATATTTATTACTAGAAAAAATTAGGGATCCTTGCTAAAACATCAGTAACGTGAACCAAGGTGTGAAAAAATTTGCTTAAAAATTTCTTTCATCGCATACGCTGCGAAAACTATTGACGATAGAACAAAAAAATATTGTACAATATTAGAGAACATATCAATATCTACAAAAAACCTCGCGATAGTATATGTCCAACTATTGTCGTTATGCCACTATAACCACTTTTTACATTTTAAAAGTTAATACAAAAGATGACCAAAATCAGAGCATGAAAACCATACCTTCGTATGAATCCTTATCCAAATAAATCATTTCATATTCAAAACTGTTTCAGTACCTATAGATAACTTTTTGAATTACTCAAATCGGACATTCCATTGAGAAGATAATACGAATTAAGGAAAATAAACACCGCCGCCGCGGCCGCGCAATGACCAGTGTGGCCCCACACAAAGCAGCTTAGCGTAGGCCTTTATATACTAAACTTTAGTGACTAAAGCAATAAAATGTAAATAGAGGAAAGTAAAAAAATTTGTTCAAGTAAAAAAATAAACACATTACGAATAAATTACTTGAGTACATAAAACTTAATAATCTAAATTTTACTAACAAAAAATAACTTCAAAGTCTCAAAAACTACATAGTTGTCAGATCTCGTTCAAATTTATGTGAGACCACATGACAAGCGCCTGCTTTCGATTAAAAAAAGAATCATCGAAATCGGTTGGCGTGATATTGAGTTATTCCTCAATTTGTCGCGCACGTTCTGAGGTAACAAACATAAAAAAAAACAGTCGAATTGAGAACCTCCTCCTTTTTTGAAGTCGGTTAAAAAACAATTTTGATAAAAATGTATAGTATGTTATAAAAAATAAAAATGGGTTGGCAAGTACAAATTTAAAATTTAAAGAATAAAACACATAAGTAAGTATGTCCTATAAAAAGATAATAAATAAAAACAAACAATAAATAATAACGTTTCACACTCATAGCCCCCACACTAGGATTCCCTGTGTCGTGGGTGCCATGGACAACACACTAATGAAATGAAATGAAATGAAATGAAATGAAATGAAATGAAATTAGTTTTATTCGAAGTAGGTTTGTTACAAACACTTTTCGACACTAGACAAGGACATTCACACCCAGACCGAGAACAGAAATTCAAACTCATCATTCAAATTTCCGCTTCGCTGGGAATCGAACCCAGGCCCCTTGGCGCGGCGATCCGGCATGGTATCCATTGCGTCACACGGGTCGTGAAAACATAAAATCTATATATAAATTACGTGTCACGTTGTTTGTCCGCGATGGACTCCTAAACTACTTAACCGATTTTAATTAAATTTGCACACCGTGTGCAGTTTGATCCAACTTGAAAGATAGGATAGCTTAAATCTCAAAATAAATAAAAAACTTTTGACAGAACGAAGTCTGTCCGGGCAGCTAGTAGAATATAGATAGCTGCTTAAGAAATTACACAATAATAGCGTAGCCTTTTATAGAACAAAATACTTTAAAATACAAAGCTCTAGTTTGACATTATTAGATTTATTAGATTTATAAATACACCCGATTTGAATATTATGCCGTGAAAACAAGTTATATCCATTATGCTTGACATTGAAAGTTTAACACGCATTTGTAATGAAGTTTTCTAGATTTAATTTTATTATTCCACACACTAATATTATCAGCTAACCAACCAGCGCAACTCAACCCCACTTGAATATGCAATTAACTGTGTAGTTAATACATAACTATTGAACAGTTTTGAATAGTTGGGGAGCTAGAGATAATCTTTAAACGTCTTGCAAAGTTAACAAGTTTGTGATCGTAAACTAATTCGCTAACTAACCGCCGGTGTTTAGAATAGTTCGCGTTATAAATCTTGGAGTAAGGTGACTGGGTTGAATTTAAAGGTAGGTATGCACTATGGGCTTTGTGTTGTTTTTGAACTCACATTGTTTTATTAAGTAATTTACGGTATGTTTAATTAATTTCCTTTAAAAAATGATGTGTTAATTAATCTGGCAACACACTCAAACAAGAAGGCTCACCACAGACATAGAATTAATATTACTAGCGTATAGAAGGGACACCCCGAACATCGGGTCCGGGGGTGTGCATTGCAGCCGGCCGGCTGCATTTCATTCTGTCACTCAGCTGTCACTCGGCTGCGCTCATTGCGGCCGCATGTCAGAATTGTTTACGAAAAAACTGAAAAAATGCCGTCGTGCATAATAATAATGTGTCACAATTGCACGACAAAAAACAAAAAAGATAATGTTATCACTTTATCATCAGTAAGAAAAAAAATCTTAACTTAAATCAACTAAAACGAATTTAATTAAATTATTGAGCAATGTTCCCGCCATTTTGAATGAAAAAATCATAAGGAGCGTTTGAACTTGGCAAGCCACTAGCGTGTTAATGGACTAAATAAGCTTGCCGACGCGACGCTTGTGACCAATTTAAAGTGTTGGATTTTTTGACACGAATCAATGGTAATTACGTTTGAAATCGTTTAAACGCTTTTGCACGTTAAATAAAGTTGGAGTAAGAGCTTGTAAAGATTTGGAGTCTGTGACTGCTTGTCTTGGTTCGGCAAGTGACATATACAAAGTTACTCTATGGCAAGTGTGCAAACGAGGCTTCTAGTTTGAAAAGAGAACGGAGGGCAAGGCGGCGGTGGAACACACATTTTGTTTGAGATAGCCTCTCTATGTATACTACCTCAATGACCACAGACAACTTTATAACCCCACTTTATAACACAACTTTATAACCAGCTATTTTATAGTGCATCCAAAAAAATATTCTTATTATAACTATAAGTATCCTGGGTCTATCAAGACAATACGCAGACCGGATGTCGCAGAACACTGCAATTTTTTCCACCACAATTTTCTGAATTATGCTTTGAACCCAGTTTCAGTTACGTTTAAACTAAAATATCAGCAAAACAGATTCGTTTCTCCATTACTGAAAATATCCCGTCAGAGTCGATCTGAAAAAATTACCCGTCCAGCTGTATAATTTCAGTAAGTCCCGCGATGCAATGAATGCTGAACCTTAATACCCTGTAAATAAGGCTAGGAGGCACGCCGTAGTGAAGTGACGGTAGGTAGAACGATCGCTCACCGGAGATCGCGGCCCGTCGACACCACCATTTGTCTCGGGCCACCTTTAAAAGCTATTCGCAACCATTTCTCTTTTTAAAAACCTTTAGACACTTCCTTTTCGTTTTTCAATCGCCCCGGCGGAGTTATCGGGATAGATGCTTTTGTTAGCGCCTGTTCTGTGGATCTGTTAAGAGATGATAATACCACGAACACACCGTGACTACTTTTATTTAACTAGCTATAACCCTTTTTTAATGGAAATAGCCGGCAAACGAGCTGATGATCCACCTGACGGTAAGTGGCTTTTTTGGAATATTAATGATTTTCAACCAACTCGTACAAAGTTGGATCACCTATTTCTAATCGTAACCCGTTGTTTGCTGAGGTTTTCATAAAGTAGTTCAAATCAAATACTCAAAAGTTAAGTAGTTTTTTAAATATCCTGCAGGTATAGTGAACGGTGATTATTCTTCTAAGTTTTTATCTAGAAAACCTTTTCTTTTTCCCTGGAGCTGCTTGGATCAATCAATCAATGAAATGATGGGATATTTCATTTATTCTTCTAAACTGTAAGTGTATCCGGGCTACAGTTTTCTTAATAAATTAACTAGTTCTGTCTTATATAACATTAACATTTTATGAATTTAATTTAGCACAAATAATGACAGCGAATAAATATACAACTACATAAAATGATCTGCACTAAAAGTTTTTAGAAAATCATTCTGTTGTAGTGCTGTAACGTCTCTGTGTAGATATGAATAGATGAGTAGCAGAAAGTATTGGACAGGTGAATGAATCCAACCCATTTCTCAGTAATCGCTCTCGACTATCGTTCTACTGAGCTTAGCAATATTCGTAAGAATTTTGAAAATAATTTAAATTATTTTACAAGGAACTACGAATCGTCTTTATAATTTAAACACTAGTGCCCTGTCCTTGTTTTCCGGGATAATACCCTTTAACTTATTCCATATCATGGTCAGGTATGTATGTTAGGTGCAGTTTTTCCCAGTGGTCAAAGTGATGGTCAGACAAGTCTGACCAACGGGAATTTTTTCCCGTAAGCCAGATTTATTTGGCAGCTGGAAAAGACAGAAAAAGGTACAATCAAAGTAAAAACTGTTTGAGTATATTCATGAAAATCCGTACAGTTGTTTGTGCATCTAAAAATAACAAAGATGCATACAAAATTTCACATTAATAATATTAGTAGGTAGGTTTATTTTAGGTACTCGTACCTAATATTTAACAGTTTTGCTCCATTCGGGTTCCTAAACTTTCGATTGAAAACTAACCCTGTGTTTGGTCCGTTTCCATGTTTAGAACGTACATTCAAATTGGAAGCAATAACGTATTTGTCGAGTTTGTGAAACGACAAATCGTCGAAATTGGCAGTCAAAAGCTGCAGTTATGCGTGGGATGATTGATTCCCGTGCGTTGAATGCCGATGAAGTTTGCGCCTTTCAATCCATTAAATTGATGGCTTTGAGATTTAAATATGGCTCTATTTGTAACGGTAAATATTTTCTAAATTCATTACAATACTTATCATCAACAAATACTTCATTGTTTCAGGTACTATTATTCCATTCAACTTTTGTATTCTAGAAATGAGACAAAAAATTCTCGCTAAATGCGTCAAATACCAACTAGAAAATGTTCATTAAACCACTTAATAAAACTTTGCTTAAAAACAATGCCAATTAAATGAAACAGTCACGACTTTATTCCAAAAACACAAAAAAGTATCGTAAACTAAGCAAAGACAAGACAATTAACAAAAAGGACAGTGAAAAATCGAGGTTGGGACACGCTGATGAAACGGCCGGCGTCGGTGAAAAGAAAACAAACGTGCGAATCGGCTCAGCGGATATTGATAGTCACAATAATGCAGCTTGAAGAGGAGCATTCAATTAAGGACTAAACAAGGAGATAAACGACCTGCTGCTGTCACTGATAGCGCTCATCGCCACGGTAGGGACAGGAGGGACAGGAGCGAGCGGGACAACTGTTACAGTTGAAGAACTTTTACGGTTGGAGAACTATAAGTTCGGAGAACTAAGGTTAAGGTTGAGGAATGGGTGGAGAAGTATTAAAGTTAAATCTATAGGGTGACATTGGAAAACTACTAAAATTAGAGCATTTTGATTAGATTATGAATAACGGCTTATTACATTATTTCATGTATATTTAATAGGGCACTAAACCTAAAGTACCTAATAAAGGGCCGTGTAACAATATAAAGAAAGACTAGCTGCATTATTTTGTGCTACAAATTTAAGCAGTCAAATACTGATTTATTTCCATTAGCTGATGATAACATCCGGTAATGAGTGATAAAACGGTGACGTGAAACCGCACCGCGCTGCGCCGCAGCCGCGAACTCCATCGCCAGTCAGCAAGGGATCAATCACTCCACATAAAGGCTGCAATAAATTCACCATTGAGCCCATTTCACACTCGTTTTCACCTCTCTGCGCTTTTCAGCGCGCTCCGACCGTTTATTTGTCTGTTTTGAACTCGGCTAACGCCGCTTTTAAATCGAAATCGCTAACTTATTTGCTATTGACAAATTTGAATGTAACTTTAAATTCGAATGTGTTAATGATTTTAGAATTTTATTTGTTGCGTAAAAATGGTAAGATACATTTATCTATACAAATAAATAAAATTGGAGTGTCTGTTTGTAATATTAAAATAACTGCTTTTTACTAAGTGCATTTGGATATATACACGGTAAATATACCAAAACAACATTTTTTATAATTTTTGTCTGTCTGTCTGTCTGTTCGTTCCGGCTAATCTCTGAAATGGCTGGACCGATTTTGACGGGACTTTCACTGGCAGATAGCTGATGTAACAAGGCTACTTTTATTTTAGAAAAAAAGTAGTTTTTAGGCGATACGAAGTTCGCCGGGTCAGCTAGTTACTTAAATATAATTTGTAATGCTTTTGACAATTCTATTTCTCGGTTCAACTTGAGAATAAGAGATCTGGGGTTTGATTTCCGGTCAGAGATACATGAAAGATTGTTACTCGAATTGAATTTAAAAATAGGTAATGCTACTCACACTATACAAAGACCAATATTATAATAACCGTGATTAGTTTCAGGTTGGTAGGAGCTTCATTGGACCTCAAGTCTTCCTAACGACGAGGTAAAGACGCCAGGCCAGATCTTTGATATTGTTATAATTTAAGGCTAATTGACGTAAGAAGAGACGAATACCACTTAGGTACTATCAAGAGGATCGTCTGCTCTTTTGTCCGCTATTTACCTAAAAAACCGGCCAAGCGCGAGTTGGACTCGCGCACGAAGTGTTCCATACTTTTGTATCTATACAACATTAGACACTATATTATAACCCTTTTTTTTAGTTACACCTGCCCAACCTCAACAACGGCAAATAGCGGCAAAAAATTACGTTTGTTATATGGAGCCCCACTTAAATATTTATTTTATTCTGTTTTTAGTTATTTGTTGTTATAGCGACAACAGAAATACATCATCTGAAAAAATTTCAACTGTCCAGCTATCACGGTTCATGAGATACAGCCTGGTGACAGACAAACAGACAGACAGCGGAGTCTTAGTAATAGTGTCCTATTTTTACTCTTTAGGTACGGAATCTTCAAACAAGTGTCCTTATGCCATATTTAAAAAGAGTTATATCGTAGTAGCTCATCGTCATTCAGTGCACAGGGATCAATCACTCGACAAAAGCCTCCGCAATAAATTGCTTTGCCCGTTCCCTTCATTCCCCTCTCCGCTGGTTTACAGATAACATTCAAAAGTCCGTTTGTTTATGGATTTATCTAATGTTTCAGGAAGAAATCTTTTAAAACAAAGGAAGTAGAATTTAAGTGAATTAAAGAATAAAAATCTGAGTTAGGTACTTAAACTCTTATGGGTAAACTAAAACTCAGTCGCTTTAGTCATATAGGTACAGCACAAGAATAATGTAGGTAAAAAACTTTTCTATCTATCTAAACGGATGTATATTGTAGTTATTAACTGACAGAGATTAAGCACCAAATATTGAACCATACCTACTTACATACGATGAAATTATTACATACGTATAAATTACTTACATAATTTGTACCAGGTATTTATACTATCATTTTGTTTTAAGGTTTCAAAGGGGAGATTCCAGATAAGTTTGGTTCTAAACAGAGTAACTTAGCCGCAAGCCGCAACGTACCTATAGGTATTTCTTCATATAGGTTAGGGAGATTTAAGGTAATTTCACGTTTTTTCAATAATCTAAATATCATGTTCTTGTGAGTACAATTTTAGGCTTTTCTACACAGAACTTGGCACCCGTTTAGATCTCAATTCTTTTTTTTTAATTGGCTCTCATTTCACATTTATGTTTTTGATGAGATAACATTTTCTTCATTTGAGTGCTTCACAAGAACATTTGAGTTTGATTTAAACTCAATACTCGACAAAAATTAGATTCTACTATAAAAACATCTACGCATGAGGAAAATGCTCACCCATCTCAACCGGGTGGTTACCCGGACCTAACTTTGTCAATCACTTACGATCGACAAATAAATAAATCACATTATCAAACTAACATAACAAAACTACTGTAATAAAAATATATCAGGCGGCTCCCAGCTCCCAGCTACACACCTCTAAGAGCCAATCGTTATAAATCGGCCGTCAGGTATAAAGCTCAGAAATGATTTAGTGGCGCGCCGAGGTGCCACTAAACCGATTACTTGGCTCCATTCTCACGTACCGCACGGGTCCATTTCGGGGCATTTTCTTCACGCCACTTCTATTCTCGTTACTTTTATTTGAAGGTGATCCTTTCAATACATAGGACTTTTTATTTTTCTTGCTGTAATCTAAAGATGTATCTGTAGATTAGCAGTCCAAATCGTAAGATGATGTGATTCTAACTCAGAGGTTAATAGGATTACTTCTACCACTGGTGCAGTACGGTACACATCATTTTTAAGAGCGTATCAGAAATTGTAGCTATGCATTATGGTGTATTTGAATTTTTAAACATAAAAAATTTGACTGAATTAAAAATCGTAATGTAAGAATATTCGAAATGAACTATTGTAAATAAGCACGTTATTTATTTATTTATGTAGCTTACATTAGTGTCTTAGAATTTTATCTATCTCACACTCTTAAAAACTAATGAGTTAAGTTTGTCTCAGAGTGTAAATAAGTGATTACATTAAAAATTGCATTCGGGGCGCAGCGCGGTCGTTAGTTCTATCGCAACAAGATGTATTTTTTAAAGTTTAAATCAGACAATACTAAGTGATAATACTACTTAAGTTAATAATACTAAGTGTAATCTACGCAGTGATTTAACTACTGTAATTGATGAAAGTGTCCATCGTTTAAAAATGATTGTCCTCAACGATTATAGGGCATATTTCACATGGTGTAACGACCACCATCAATATTCCCTTCAATAGACCGCGGATGTGTCGGTATTTGAACGGCTTGTAATTTTTCATACACGCCCTCGCCGCGGAGCTACGAGACACATGCACTTGTGGAGGTGGAGTTCGGTTAAAATTACAGTGTAATTCAATTATTTTATATCTACATATATCTAACAGATAAAAAAACATAAACGTGTACGCGCGTGAGGTTTTTCGTCACCTTTTGTGTCACAAATTTTGAAATTTCACTCTCATCATTTTTCCATTTATTTCATAACGCGCCTAAAGAAGTATAACTTCAAAAATCTTAAAGTTTTGTTCTCGCACCTACTACTTACATAAGAACTTAGAAATAAGAGTAATAGACTAGACTAAAATATTTGAAATCGTGCAACCCCGCCGTAACATCACCTCGTCATACTTTCGATAGAAGCCGTCCCGCTTGGAAATTAATATTATTACTGATACTATTATCTTTCCGTGAAACCTGACTAGCCACCCTCTTGCTTTAATCAACCGCCAAACGACTCGTCGTGTTCCGATTAGAGGCTTGCGAGCCAGTTGTTTCTTCTCTCATTCTGGACCGGCAGTGCCTCAGTGATACCTTTTAGGTATATACTACAGCTTATAAGAGTCAACAATTCATCTATTGTGATATTAACGCATCAAACACTAAACACTGTTAGTAAATTCCTGTCCGGGCGCATCTCGTCCCGTCCCGTCTCGTCCCGTCACACGTAACAGGTGACATGTTTACACAGCCTCCATTCGCCTCACAACCCTCTGCCTCTGAAAAATGATGCCTTTTACACTCCCCAATACGTTGCATAATGTAACTGAGTGATGGAAAATGGATTACAGGGTATAAGAGGTTTTCAGGCTTATATTATCAAAATAAGTTAAAATGTTATGTTCTCGCTACTTACGTATGGAGGGGGTATTTATTAAGTAGATAAGTATTTGTCGTACCTACTTTTGAAACTGTGAATAGTTCGTATGTTCCTATTTAACAAGTTCAAATCTTGCTGTTTTTCTGCTTGCTTTGTTAATTTATTTTTATTTATTTATTTATTTATTTATTCAAAAATATTACCACTAACATTACAGGCATGTCCTAATTCGTTAGTGTATTTCACTTAAATTAAACTGTAGGTGACATTATAATACTAATATGAATTAATAAATCCTGGTTATAATCATCATTCAAAAATTCTAAATAAGTCAATATTAGTACAAATAATCATGTCATAGTTAGTAAATCCACACAGTTTTAATATTGTTTATGTTACAATGACTTAATCATTACTTCTTCTTCGACACTGAACATAAAAATTGGCGCACTGAGGCAAGTCGATATTTTTAATCTATACAAATAAATAAAATTGGAGTGTCTGTTTGTAATATTAAAATAACCGCTTTTTACGAAGTGCATTTGGATGTATATAGGCTACATATACCAAAACAACATTTTTTACAATTTTTGTCTGTCTGTCTGTCTGTCTGTCTGTTTGTTCCGGCTAATCTCTGAAACGGCTGGGCCGATTTTGACGAGAATTTCACTGGCAGATAGCTGATGTAACAAGGAGTGACTTAGGCTACTTTTATTTTAGAAAAAAAAAGTTTTAGAAAAAAAATAAGATCATTTTCTGTACATTGAATATTTTTTCAAAATTTCAATCAACCGATTTGCTTCACATTTGCAACAAGCGTTTCTTGCTTTTATTGATGGAATACATATTTTTCAGTTTTTTTTTTAATTTTTGCATGCATTTAAAAAAAGAAAAAAAAATACAAATTAATGTTTTTATTTTTCAAAACCCTCTCCTGGAGACATCCTTTGTGATTATACCGTGGCTTTCAGTATATAGGTACATTGCTTAATATGAGTTATCTATACATCTTCTATATCTATACTCTATACAAATAAATAAAATTGGAGTGTCTGTTTGTAATATTAAAATAACCGCTTTTTACGAAGTGCATTTGGATGTATATAGGCTACATATACCAAAACAACATTTTTTACAATTTTTGTCTGTCTGTCTGTCTGTCTGTCTGTTTGTTCCGGCTAATCTCTGAAACGGCTGGGCCGATTTTGACGGGACTTTCACTGGCAGATAGCTGATGTAACAAGGAGTAACTTAGGCTACTTTTATTTTAGAAAATACAAATAAATAAAATTGGAGTGTCTGTTTGTAATCTATACAAATAAATAAAATTGGAGTGTCTGTTTGTAATATTAAAATAACCGCTTTTTACGAAGTGCATTTGGATGTATATAGGCTACATATACCAAAACAACATTTTTTACAATTTTTGTCTGTCTGTCTGTCTGTCTGTCTGTCTGTTTGTTCCGGCTAATCTCTGAAACGGCTGGGCCGATACACTTTCACTGGCAGATAGCTGATGTAACAAGGAGTGACTTAGGCTACTTTTATTTTAGAAAAAAAAAGTTTTAGAAAAAAAATAGGATCATTTTCTGTACATTGAATATTTTTTCAAAATTTCAATCAACCGATTTGCTTCACATTTGCAACAAGCGTTTCTTGCTTTTATTGATGGAATACATATTTTTCAGTTTTTTTTTTAATTTTGCATGCATTTAAAAAAAGAAAAAAAATACAAATTAATGTTTTTATTTTTCAAAACCCTCTCCTGGAGAAATCCTTTGTGATTATACAGTGGCTTTCAGTATATAGGTACATCTATACAAATAAATAAAATTGGAGTGTCTGTTTGTAATATTAAAATAACCGCTTTTTACGAAGTTCATTTGGATGTTTATAGGCTACATATACCAAAACAACATTTTTTACAATTTTTGTCTGTCTGTCTGTCTGTCTGTCTGTCTATTTGTTCCGGCTAATCTCTGAAACGGCTGGGCCGATTTTGACGGGACTTTCACTGGCAGATAGCTGATGTAACAAGGAGTAACTAAGGCTACTTTTATTTTAGAAAATACAAATAAATAAAATTGGAGTGTCTGTTTGTAATCTATACAAATAAATTAAATTGGAGTGTCTGTTTGTAATATTAAAATAACCGCTTTTTACGAAGTGCATTTGGATGTATATAGGCTACATATACCAAAACAACATTTTTTACAATTTTTGTCTGTCTGTCTGTCTGTCTGTTTGTTCCGGCTAATCTCTGAAACGGCTGGGCCGATGGACTTTCACTGGCAGATAGCTGATGTAACAGGGAGTGACTTAGGCTACTTTTATTTTAGAAAAAAAAAGTTTTAGAAAAAAAATAGGATCATTTTCTGTACATTGAATATTTTTTCAAAATTTCAATCAACCGATTTGCTTCACATTTGCAACAAGCGTTTCTTGCTTTTATTGATGGAATACACATTTTTCAGTTTTTTTTTTAATTTTGCATGCATTTAAAAAAAGAAAAAAAATACAAATTAATGTTTTTATTTTTCAAAACCCTCTCCTGGAGAAATCCTTTGTGATTATACCGTGGCTTTCAGTATATAGATACATTGCTTAATATGAGTTATTCAATATAAATTCGCCGCTTTTTTATATTTTTTTTAAAAGAGGTACAGATAAGGTAAAACCTAATATAATAAATAAAAACGCTTGGTCACTGATACCTCCACTGTAGGATTGCTTCACATTTGCAACAAGCGTTTCTTGCTATATTGATGGAATACATATTTTTCAGTTTTTTTTAATTTTGCATTTAAAAAAAGAAAAAAAATACAAATTAATGTTTTTATTTTTCAAAACCCTCTCCTGGAGAAATCCTTTGTGATTATACCGTGGCTTTCAGTATATAGGTACATTGCTTAGTATGAGTTATTCAATATAAATTCGCCGCTTTTTTAAATTTTTTTTAAAAGAAGTACAGATAAGGTAATACTAAATAAAAACGCTTGGTCACTGATACATCCACTGTAGGATTTCCTCTGTCGCGGGTGGCATGGAGTTGGACAACAATAATAACACATCACTATAACACCCATGTCCCGAGTATTTAATTTTGTTGAGTGAAACCGCGTGAACCTCATCTGTCAAATTTCGGGAGATAAAATGGGTGCCAACTACAGCAGCCTTAAGGCGGCTGGCAAGTTTTTTTTTCAGGCGGGCGCCACGTTTTGAAATGAAGCGCAGTAATTTGAATACGGCGCTTGATTTATAACTATCATGGGCACCATTTTGATATAATAAATAAAAACGCTTGAACACTCATACCTCCGCAGTAGGATTCCCTCTGTCGCGGGTGGCATGGACAACAATAATAACACATCACTATAACACCCATGACCCGAGTATCAGTATTAAATTTTTTTGAAGGGCCCCGCACGAGCCTTATCTGTCAATTTTCGAGAGAAAAAAGGGCGAAAATAGGAAAAAAGGAAACTATAGCGGCGGTTGTTTTGAAATTTAGCGAAGTAAGTCGATAGCAGGGCGCTTGGTTTGTCACTACCGTGGGCGCCATTTAGCTGTTATTCGTTGTCCCTGTAGGCTGGGGGCCCCGTATAATTGATCTAACTATACTATAATAAAACTTAAAGGGTTTTTTTCTACGTATTGATTTTTTTTATTTCCATTAGGGGGCACTACAATAACGTGTTAGAGCACAAAAATATTTTTTTAAATTATTGTTTGTCTGTCTGTCTGTCTGTCTGTATATAGGCATCTTATGAAAACGCTGAACGGATTTTGATTTAAAATGATTAATTTGGTATTTACCTATACTCTTTGTTGTATTGTACCTACACCACATTTCATTACGGAAAATTCAAAGGTTTCCCCAGGAAAGGATGTAAATGTGTAAGGATTTTTATTAAACAAATCTATTTGTTTCTCATTTGCAACACATATTTTGTTGCAACTTACTCCTTACTTAAATTGATGGGATATATTTTTCATTTTTTTTTCTTAATTTTGCATGAAAAAGTAAAAAGAAAATATGATTGATTATTTTTCAATACCGGCTCCCGAAGGAATACTTTGAATTTGTATTGTGAGTTTCAGTATATAAATAGCTAAATAAAAGTATTTCAACATAAATTCACCGCTTTTTAGAGGTACATAATATAAGATAAAACATTATTTTCGCATGCGAAGCTGCGGGTAACAGCTAGTTGACAAATAAAGCTTACAACCTTCGTATTTCACATCTGCATGCTTCAAATGAGAAATACTACTATTAATAACTTAAAGTCCACCAAAATGACACCTATAACTATCGTCTTAAAGTCTAAAACGATTATTCTCGATCTTCTTGAGCGTATTACCTTAGCCATCAGTCAGCTACCTTTCATCGAAATAACACCATAGCTCTCGCAAGATGAAAATGCGTCTAGACCGCAGCGTGAGGAGGTACCGTCGGAAAACATCATATTTCATACTGGCTTACCGAGCACTCCCGCATATGCTGAATGCTTTCTACATGATCAAGGTTGCATGGAATGGAATCATTTTTTAACCGGCTTCAAAAAAGGAGGAGGTTCTCAATTCGACTGTTTTTTTTTATGTTTGTTACCTCAGAACTTTGGACTGAGCGAACCGATTTTGATGATTCTTTTTTTAATCGAAAGCTGGTGGCTGTCATGTGGTCCCACATAAATTTTATTGAGATCTGACAATGGCATCCATGAGAAAACCACATAAGTCGTAAATTTGTGTTAAGATGTGCGCGACAAATTGACGAATAACTCAATATCACGCCAACCGATTTCGATGATTCTTTTTTTAATCGAAAGCAGGCGCTTGTCATATCGTCTAACATAAATTTGAACGAGATCTGACAACTATGTAGTTTTTGAGACTTTGAAGTCTGTTATTTTTTGTTAGTAAAATTTAGATTATTAACAATAATCTTCACATGAAGACAATGCTGCAATGTTAAGCTGAATACGATATTAGTGTAAAATCTAACGGTAGATTAAACGTTATTAAATACACCTATTTCATATTTTCGTTACGACGATGTAGATTTGTCATCAAAGAACCTTGCTGTAAATATTACAATAATGTCTAGTTGCAGGCATTTGATGAAAAACGAGATTTATTCTGTCAAGTTCCAAAAACCACAATCGCCACTGGAAGCCATATTGCTCTTTTACAGTATTTTTGATATCAATAACACCAAAGAAATCACCGATGTGTTGTCGGAGAAAAATTTGCGGAATACCTGTAAGGTTCGATTAGTCCGATACTCATTCCCTGTAATGCGTACCTAAATAATTAGGTATACATATTTTAAGCAGATTATTGTATATGTTCCTGGTATATTTGGACTATTAAATAAGAAAAAAAATGAAGCTACTTTAAAACTACCTCAAAAAGTAAACTAAAACCAAGGAGCAATTACAAATTCTAATCTGAAACTTAATTAGACACTAAAACAGATCCGTCTACACGTAAAATTACTATCACTAAGCAAAGTCAAAAGTATTGTGATGCTAAACATTTTGCTAAATATTTAAACAATCCTTTTCAGCGATAAAGATTTAGGTAACAAGATCTCTTAACTGAAGTAAGCATTCAGCGCTGTTTGCACTGCAGGAGTTGTCCGAGCGATGGCAAATATCATTTAAGAACTTTCAACTCAAATACTTCGGTGGTAACTTGAAATGCTTTCATCTCAAATTTTCCTGTTCGAATGTACAAAGATTTAAAAATGTTTCTGGAATCTTAATAGCATGAAGATGATAATTTTATTATGATGACTAAATAAGTGCTGACTCATTAAACATGATACATTTTGACGTTCGACGACCCTGTCGCCTGGTTGGCAGCGACTCTGGTGGAAACAAAGACCTGCGAAGCGGTCCCGGGTTTGATTCCCGGCCGTGGCACATATTTATGTGACAGATAAATATTTGTACTGGGGTCGTGGGTGGTATTGTGATGTGTTATGTTATACCTATGTGTCGTCCATGCCACCCCCAACAAAGGTTATTTTTGTGAAAGTAAGCTATGCAATGAGCTTGGTAAAATATGCTGTGAGCTCGATAAAGTAAGCAGCAATGTAAATGTAAGCTTGATAAAGCTCACAATGAAGATAATAAGAGAAAGATCTTTCTTTTTACAGTTGTTGACATTTGAACAGAGATAAAATTGCATCTTTATAAGCCTATTCTAATATTATTAAGCTAAACTTGCTTCTTCACTTGTTACTCGGTTACAAAACTACTCGTACAAAGTACACGGGCAGTAAACAAGTGAGCTAATCAAGCGGCATCTAATTCCGCAGGTTAACGAGTCCAGCCACACGATAAACGTGGCTCAATCTGGGCTAGCGCTCCTCGAAGCGTCCTCTAGGGGCCGGTTGAAGGAAATTGAAGGTAAGCTGGGAATGTTTGCAAAACAACCAGATGAAAGGACCTTCGCGGGTTTGTGGGTCTGTTTGCAATGATATTAGTTGCACAACTCTACAATATTAAATTAAACATTGTATCGTTCTCCAAACCTCTGTTTAAGAAAGATTATATTATTATGACTTAATAGCTATATTTTTACATTAATAACTGGATGGATAAACACATAAACATATAAATAAAGGACACGATGGCTTTCCAACACTCAAAAATATTGAAATTCAAAATCATTTAATCATAGTTCATGTCATCTTTTATGGTATACTAACACAATTACGGAAAACTTTGTCATGGAGGAGAAGAATAAGATAATAAACATTTCATATATGGAAATCGCAATAAATGAGTGAGTAAGTATTCCGACAATACAAATTCCACAAAAAATTAAAAACATCTTTAATTTATTGTAGGTATAAAACTGTTAACTCTTTAACAGCTACAAATAATTACTTTCGCCAATTTAGTTTGTTTACACCACAGAACACCTAATAATTATTAATTATAATTAGATGTTCTGTGGTTTACACAGTACGATTAAGGAGAGCTGTCTTCCCGGAAAACATCATTAGCGACAAAAATTATCACGCCAACGCTACGCGATATACACGCACTCAATACATTCAAGAAGTAGCGAAAAGCATAATTATCCTTGTGACGCAGTAGACCAAAACAATTGTATAGCCCTATTTTACGATATGATAATGAAGGTATAAACCCGGAAATAATCCACGACCGCTGAAGGGCAGGACAACAAAACGATATGGACAAGGAATGAGGAATGAGGAATGAGGAATCCTTACAATGCATTATTTCATATCGCTATCAATGTTCCACGCGATCGTAAACATTTTGTTTCGCGGTCGTTCCTATTTTATGACCTTCAAAGGACAAACAGGATCAATGTGTATAACCACTTTCCGGGCGTTATCTAATCCAAGACTTGGAATCTCTTCCGGCTTTGAGAAACATAATAATTATTATAGCTTTCGTTGAAAAATAGGTCACTGGAAAAATTACCTATGTTAAAATTTTATGAAGCGTTTTATATTTGTTTTACGACTGCACTTAATTTATAGAAAATACAAATAAAATAAAAAGGAGAAAATAGAATTAACAGAGACTGTTAAAATAAAGATTTAACATTTCATTTATACCTAATCTGAATGGGGTTTAGTTTTCTATTTTTATTTTGTTCTACCAGCTGTAGAGTTTGATTTGGTTTAATAATTTAAAAGTGATTTTGTTTATAATGTTTATCGACCCGAGGACAAATATTTAATCAATAATGTAATAATAATTTATGGAATACACCATAATATTGAATACAAAAAAAAACAATTTGTAAAGAGGACCACCCAAACATAAGTAGGAACTGACCGTAGCAACAGTGACAACCCTATAACTCACACGCCACCACATTAGGGTCATCACTTTTGGAGTCCCACGTGAAACCGTGTGTTGCTAACGTTATTTTCAAACGCAGGAAAATAAACCTTATCACAACGTATTAAGATTTAATCTAAAAAATTCTAATAAATTCGAAGCGTGTAAGATAGAGGATCCTTCAAACCATTCGTCTCAAAAGCAAGTAAGCTTTGTTACCTTGAGATACAGTTGATTTTAGATTGATCGACTACGTCACGGGCTATATGGACTCATTTGCATCGGACACGAGAGATTTGTTTCTGTGACACCTTCGTTTTGAGAAAGCAAAGCAATTTTTGCGATGTGACATTGTGATGTGACATTTTATACAGACAGTTATTTTTAGGTACGTCATTATCATGTAGCATCACGAAGGTGAATGTTAAAATAACTTTTACATTATTTATAACAAAATAAATATGATATTAGTCAAAACAAGACAAGTGTAGACGAGGTAAGAAATAAAACCCTTACATTTTGTAAGACGTTTGTCCCGGCTTCATATAGCCTCCATGTCAAATGAAAAATGAAAATGAAAAATGATCTTCTGTAGAAAATTTATACATATTACTAGCTGCCCGGACAGACTTCGTTCTGTCAAAAGTTTTTTTTTTATTTTGAGATGTAAGCTATCCTATCTTTCAAGTTGGATCAAAGTGCACACGGTGTGCAAATTTGATTAAAATCGGTTAAGTAGTTTAGGAGTTCATCGCGGACAAACAACGTGACACGTAATTTATATATATTATTAAGATTAAGATTTTAAACTTAGGTTAACTTAAATTAATATGAAAAAATGTGTGTTTGTGCGTCAAAATTGTCATCATCTTCAAATCTTTCAAAGAGTGTTACTGTATTTTTACTGATTTTATTTATTTTTAAAAGAGTTTTATTTTTACATTCAAATACCATTGTTCTGCTCTGTTAAACTAAGCAGTTATCAATCAGTTCCTTAGTTGAACGGTCACGGAGAATTGTTAAGGAATACAAATAATCTATACTAATATTAGGTATAAAGAGGAAAGATTTGATTGTTCGCATTGAATAGGCTCCGAAACTTCTGAACCGATTTGAAAAAATCTTTCACTGTCGGGAAGCTAAACTATTCCCGAGTGACATAGGTTGTGTTATATTTTCAAAAAATTAGGGAACCTTAATAAAACTCCAATAATGTAAACCCAAGTTGTAAAAAATAAGAAAACCGAAGCAAAGCGAGGGCGATTACTGGTAGGAAATAAAATGAAAAAATAATAATACATAGAATGAAAATATCTAAGCTTTAAGCTAGTGGTATAACTCGACACAGCAGAAAGCACTAAGCATATTTTACTCGACAATCCAAAGCCTCCCTCACAGAGTCACAAAGGCGGCGCATAAAGGAAGCTGAAAGAAAAGACACACAGTACTATTTCAATAGTAAATAATTTCAACGGTTCTCTGGGTGCGATTATATATACGTAGAAATATTTAATTTTAAAATATAATAAGTAATTGTATGTTAAATGAAATAATGTTTAATATTAATTTTCTTTTTAAGCGTTTCACTCTTAACTGTTTTGTATTAAAATATTTTAGTCAAGGTCAATCGACTACGTGTCGATCAGGTTGATGATAATCTAAATTTTACTAACAATAAATTTTACTAACAATAATCTAAATTTTACTAACAAAAAATAACCGACTTCAAAGTCTCAAAAACTACATAGTTGTCAGATCTCGTTCAAATTTATGTGAGACCACATGACAAGCGCCTGCTTTCGAATAAAAAAAGAATCATCGAAATCGGTTGGCGTGATATTGAGTTATTCATCAATTTGTCGCGCACATCTTAACACAAATTTACGACTTATGTAGTTTTCTCATGGATGCCATTGTCAGATCTCAATAAAATTTATGTGGGACCACATGACAGTCACTAGCTTTCGATTAAAAAAAGAATCATCAAAATCGGTTCGCCCAGTCCAAAGTTCTGAGGTAACAAACATAAAAAAAAAAATACAGTCGAATTGAGAACCTCCTCCTTTTTTGAAGTCGGTTAAAAAATAACCGACGTCAAAGTCTCAAAAACTACATAGTTGTCAGATCTCGTTTAAATTTATGTGAGACCACATGACAAGCGCCTGCTTTCAATTAAAAAAATAATCATCGAAATCGGTTGGCGTGATATTGAGTTATTCGTCAATTTGTCGCGCACATCTTAACACAAATTTACGACTTATGTGGTTTTCTCATGGATGCCATTGTCAGATCTCAATAAAATTTGTGTGGGAAGTGGGAACACATGACAGCCACCAGCTTTCGATTAAAAAAAGAATCATCAAAATCGGTTCGCCCAGTCCAAAGTTCTGAGGTAACAAACATAAAAAAAAAATACAGTCGAATTGAGAACCTCCTCCTTTTTTGAAGCCGGTTAAAAACTGGCAAGTATGACAATCCGCTGTCTGCTGGCGGTCCTCACGATGAAAGGTAAAACAGCACAATACAATTCCAATGAAACTTGAAAAATATACGTTGAAAAATAAATAATAGTTTACACAATAATTATACACGGTTTTATAGTATCAATGAAAGTACAGTCACCTGCAGAGAAAAGTAACCCATCTGTTTATAAATATACGAACAGCAACGTTTCCGTTGTCTGTTGCGTTGTTAAATAATTAAACACCACCACCGCCACCGCCAGCAGTTAAATAATTATTGTGACTGTGTCAACCTTTAAGGAGATCCCTCACCTAAAGCCAAAGCTGTGTTTGGGTCATACTTATCAAAAAATGCATTGTCTTCAAAACTTGCTGTAGTAATTGCTTGCATATGTAAAATTTCAACTCCTTAGAAAAGGAAATAGGTCTAATTAGGCTTGCAAGATTTGACCCACAGAAACAGGGTAAGCGGTTCAACAAATACTTTCTGCAGTCGGCATGTATATAAACGCACCCAACTTCACTAGAACGGCTCCGGCGGCAGGCCAACACCCACTCTCGTCGGAACGCACCTATCTGCTAGGAACGACGCCAAAGTGACCTGTCACTGCCCTCCCCTCTCCCCTCCTGCACCCCGCACCCTACTGCACTCGCTTTTCTATTATTTCCCCATGTTCAGTAGACGGACTTTGGTCATGGCTGAGATGGTCAGTATGGCGCCGGCATAGTAATTCTTCCCATTTAGATTTTCCATTTGGATTTGCTACTTGCTTTGTTAATCAAGTATGGCTTCAACCCATTAATGGCCCACTACTGGGCACGGGTCTCTCCTCTTGAGGAGGCCTAGAGCATACTCCACCACGCTGCTCCAGTGCGGATTGGTGGAGGGGTTAGTGGCCAACGCGAGTGTCGTAAGTTTTCAAACCGTCCGAGGGCCTCCGACATGGCTTAACGACTGTTATCTTATGATAACAACCGGGACCGACGGCTTTACGTGCCCTCCGAAGCAAGGAAACGCTTAAGAAATTTTTGCCACTAGCGCGATAGTGGTCATTCAGGTATGGATTGATAATTCAGCGGAAAATTGCAGAATTAGAAATTCTAAGGCATATTCTAACTTAGAACTTAGAACCCAACGTAAGAACCCAAACTAATTTTACTTTTCATCCAAAAAATGGAATCACTCTTTGAATCAATGTTTTTCTGCAACCGATGTTACATTCAACATGAGTTACATTCAACTTCTGACCTTACCCAAAATGACCCCACCGCAATTCTTAACATTTACAAAAGTTAAAAGATAACTGCGGGAATTTTTTTCCCCCAACTAAGTCAATTCTTCAAACATAATATTCATTGTAGTAAGTATAACAAAGCGCAATGCTTTCTATTACACAATAGTACTCCAGCCAGAATATAATTTGGCAACTGTAAAAGCCATTCTATATTATTAAAGCACTCCTGAAGCATTCGCTATTATTCGCACAGTACCTGTTGTATGGCGGTGGCGGTGGCCGGCCTGCCAAATGGCCCGAGCCAGCCAAATTAGATCATCAAGGTTAATACGCCGGTAGCGATATGTGGTTTGGGACGTTAGTTTGTATCTATTATTATTATCGTAGTTAATGCGCATTTTTATGGCATTACTATACCACTGGTGGGCTTGGGCCTCTTATGGCGTAACAAATATCCATCAAGTTAAGCAAGTTACAGCCGTATTGAGGCGGCTTAGAATACCAACCCCAATCCCACGTCGAATGGGTGTCGTGGTGCGACTAAATCCGGCCCGCTGGTGGTAGGGCCCTCGGATTGATTATATTGGTAATATCGATTTTTGTTAATTAATATCATTATCACTATTATTATTTTTCCATGGGGTTCGCCTGGATAGCTACCACCCTTGAGCATGAGTCAGCCGCCAAACGACTCGTCGTGTTCCGGCTGGGGGCTTGAGAGCTAGTTCTTCTTTCTTTTTCTTCTCTCTTTCTTGGCCGACAACGCATCAGTGATGCCTTTGGTGTTGTTGATGTCCATGGGCGACGATAGCTACTTACCATCAGGTGGATCGTTGGCTCGTATGCCGGCTATTTCCATAAAAAAAAGTTATTGGGAACCGCTGCCTGTTGCCGATTGCACAACGTTCACGGTATGTTTTTTACCGTTTAATTATATTATGGGGAATGTTTTGAACTACTCAGTGAGAAAACCTACTTAATATCCATAACTGAAAAATACGATGTTAAAATGGGCTTGTAATAACTAGTCAGGCAAATTGAAACCAAGCCGCATGCAGCAATCCCGTCGGTCAGTTATAATGGATGGACGGACGGACATAACGAAACTATAAGGTTTCCGATTTTACTCCAGAACCCTAAAATGCGTTCTTTTGCCTATAAAAATAACCGACCCCAATATTAGGGATAACTCAAAAACTACTCGTCAGATCTCGCTTAAAAAAAGGAATCATCAAAATCGGTACATCCAGTAAAAAGTTATGAGGTAATACTCATAAAAAATGCAGTTGAATTGAGAACCTCCTCTTTTTTTAAGCCGGTTAAGAAGTTGTTCTACAGAGCGCACTATAGCGCAGTAATCAATAACAATGTTTTATAAAACAAAGTTGATTTGGTTATTGATTAAAACCGTTTCTTTACACCTCAAAGCAGGAAACACAGTGAGATAATTTTAATAGCTACCTTTAGTTCTATACAGTTAAAATTGTTATTTGGTGTTAGTAAACATCGCAGTTTAGTTACTGTTATCGTGTCGGCGGGGAGCCAGAGATAGTGACACCTACGTGCGAAGTCGCATTTAGCGACGTTTAGTGCGAGACTACGAAGAAGATATTCTGTGACTTAACGAAAAATACAGTAGGGACAGTGTTTAGACTTGATTTGTTTAGATTTTAATCCCCGAAAAAAGATACAACGTTTTGAATTTGACGTGACTGTGTGTGTGTGTGTCAGTGTATCAGTCTGTAGCATCATAGCTTCTAAACGAATGGACCAATTTCGATGTGATTTATTTGTTTAATAATCTTAAATTAAATTTAAAAAAAACCGACAGTTGTATTAATACTAATCATAGCTAAAAACACTCTCGATTAAGTCAGTTTTCAAACAAAAACAACTAGATCAAAATCGGTTCATCTATTTGGCAGCTACGATGCCACAGATGGACATACAGATCCACTGACACACAGACACGTCGAACTTATAACACCCCTCTTTTTTAGTCGGGGGTTAAAAAGTTGTCGTAATCGAGAATTGTGTGGTTGATAGATAATCTAAATTTTACTAACAAAAAATAACCGACTTCAAATTTACTCATCTCGCTCAAATTTATGTGGGACCACATGACAAGCATCTGCTTTCGATTAAAAAAAGTATCATCAAAATCGGTTCACCCAGTCGAAAGTTCTGAGGTAACAAACATAAAAAAAAATACAGTGGAATTGAGAACCTCCTCCTTTCTTTGAAGTCGGTTAAAATTATAATTTATTTACTTTTGATCGTAGCCACTGTTAACGTATTACAACGAAATGTATCTAGGTTTTATAAATAAAAAAGCTTTACCCCATCAATGCCATTTATAAAAACATAATGGCAAACGAGCAAATGTTTTATGATGATAAACTGCTGACATTTTCCAACCAAAGTTCAAAGATTTGGTAAGAACAGGATTGTACCTACTTTTGCTGTAGAGCTAATACTGCTACACCGCCGTTGTCACCTAGGTGTCAATAGTTCCAATAGGTCAAGTCAGAAACGTTTAAACCTCCGTACTAAACTGATCTTTTAGTATTGTAATTGTTACAAGTAAAAACACGCAGGAATATGGTAACAGCATTCATAAGGGCAGGGCGGTAAGTTGTTCTAGAAGGTGCTTTAAAGAAGTTAGCAAGTGTGCTAGAGGCATGAAAATGCTCCATCAAGCTTCTCTAGTGGAATCTGGCTGAGGAGTTATTGGCCAACCCAAGTGTCGTAACCAATTCATTCCGTTTCATCTAATACCATCCAAAACCAATGTCATTATTTATGATTTTCAATTGTCTAATGTAAAGTGCGAGTAGTTAAATTTTACGATCAATTATTCAGGAGTTCAGGAGTGTCTCTCGCTCTGCAGTTTAAATGGTCCATTAATTGATATTGTCAAAAGATCTTTAAATGACACTATTTAATGTTTTATTTTCTTTTATGTAGGCCCGGTATTTAAATAACATTTAAATTACATAAAATATTTATTTGTGTATTTCTTCTCAGTGTAAACTTTAATCGTAAACTTTTTCTGTTGTAGGAAGAACAAGAAAACTGCAAGACAAAATACATTTCCTGGCGAAACTTGTTTATTTGTCGCGAGAGGGCGCGCCCGTAGCACCTATCAGCCGCGGGAACAGTGCCAACGTAACCTGCACGGCTGCACCGTATCCGTATCCGTATCCGTACAATGCAGATACACTCACTGACGTCTTATTACAGTCGCTGTTTTAACACAAAGTGTAAATTGTAATCTGCATTTTATGTATTGTGACAGGTACGTACTTACGTTTTCCATGCATGACATCCAATTCTTATTTTACATTGTTATTTGTTTCAGTTTTCAGCAAGGAAGTTCCTTATTCCTTTAAAGATCAGGAAACCCTTCCCTTAGTAGGGAAAGGAAAAACCTTTCCCTACTTACCGAAACAATTTTATCAGTCTTTACAACAAATCTTATGTTAACCTAATGACCATCGTTCTATATGGTGAAAAAATGTTTCAAAAATATTTTAGACATAATTTTTTGTCTTTTTTATGGAAATAGCCGGTAAAGGAGCTGACGATCCACCTGATGGTAAGTTACTATCGTCGCCCATCATTCGCCCATGCCCCATGGACATCAGCAACACCAAAGGCATCACTGATCCGTTGCCGGCCAAGAAAGAGAGAAGAAAAAGTGTGCGGTAATCGCAGGGGCGATCCTTCGATGTATGTAATGTGGACTGTATAAATGTATGTATGTATGTATGAAGCAGTAGGTTGGTAGTATGTCCAATCCAATACCAAAATCAGTAAGAAAGAACCCACCAACCTTAACATCCAATGTCGCAGGATTGCGCTGCGCACGACTGCTTCTTTGTTTCACGGCACGGCCGGAGGACAGCACCATAAACGTTATGGTCTTCTGATGATGGAAACTCCACGAACGTCGTGAATTCTACCGATCTTCTTAACGGAGTTGACGCAACTCGCGATATTTTTCCTTTGACATTAAGTGTCAATTTTGGAAGGGTTTTACTTTTCTTTCATACCGACCAGTGTTAAAGGATTGAACATACCCCCCACCGAAATCAGTGTGACGATTTCCTAATAGTGTCGGTATGTGAAGAATGAGTGTGTTAATAATTTGTGTTAATGAATATTTACGAAATAATTCAAAAAAAAAAAAAAAAAAACTTGTTAGTGTTAAGTAAATAAGTTGAGTGTATGTGCCTAATCTAAGTCCTAACCTAATAATAACCTAATTTTATATTTAATTTGCATATGGCAATGGGCAGATTTTATTTACCGGTCTTTTATAAACCCCAGTTTGCGTGCGTACAGTAACTACACGTACAATGTTATCAAAACCAGGGTGAACCTCTTCTATTCTGCCAAGAGGCCACTGCAACGGTTTGGTTAAGTTAGATTTAAGAAGCACTAAATCACCCTTCTTAACATTTGGAATTGAGGTGAACCACTTTTCTCTTTGCTGTAAAGTGTGCAAATAATCATTTGACCATCGCTTCCAAAATGATTGTGATGCCTTTTGAATACATTGCCAACGTGACAATCGATTCATCTGTACATCTTCAAAATTATACTCCGGAACAGTTAATAGATTCTGTCCAATTAAAAAATGACCCGCAGTCAGAACTTCAAATTCATTAGGATTATTTGAAAGGGAGCATAATGGTCGCGAGTTCATAATTGCCTCAATTTTACAAAATAAGGTACTTAACTCCTCAAAAGTCAAGGACCTATCACCTACTACACGGTAGAGATGATGTTTGGCTGATTTTATGCCTGCTTCCCACAGACCACCCATGGAAGCTGCGTTAGGCGGGTTCGTACGCCATTGGACGCCTCGTGAGGATAATCCAGAAAGAATTTCATCAGAATTAGACGTAGAATTAAAATAATTAGTAACGTTTTTTAAATGTTTAGCCGCTGCAATAAAGTTTTTTCCACAATCGGAATATAAGCAACTGCAGAGACCGCGGCGTGCCACAAAACGATCAAATGTGGCCAGAAAACATTCGCAAGATAAATCTGAGAGCACTTCTAGGTGCACTGCTTTTGTAGAGAAACATACAAATAAACACAAATATGCCTTAGTAACCTTTGCATTTCGCCGCATACCTTCTTTTATAAAGAATGGACCACCAATATCGCAACCAACATGGTCAAACACCTTGTTGGCCTTAAGCCTAGTTGCAGGTAACGTACCCATCATAGGCTGTGTGGAGTATGGACGAAATTTAAAACAATCCCGACATTTCGAAAAAACTGAACGAATTACACTACGAGCGTTTATTATCCAGTATTTATTATTCAAAATGCCTTGCAAGGTGCGCGGTCCTACATGCATGTACAATTTATGAAAATAATCAATTATTAAATTTGTTATGTGGCACTTCTTAGGTAATAGTGCTGGATGTTTTATATTATACGGTAAATCCGACTGTTGTATTCGACCCCCCACCCTGAGGAAATTATCAGGGTCTATAAAGGGAGATAGTTTGCGAAGGGATGATACATGAGTTCCCTTTGCCAGCATTTGCATTTCAGAATAAAAATAATTATTTTGAATGACTTTTATAATTAAATCTTGTCCCTGCTTTAACTCGCAAGACTTTAGTGAACCAAATGTTCGATCAGATTTTTTACATTTTAAATTATTTACAAAACGAAGACACCACGCTGTTACGCGCTCGAGTTTACTGAACGATGAAATTTTATTAAAGGAATATTCGAGATCATTAAAGTTATTTAAATTATAAGAATTAAAGGTAAATGTGTCTACGTTAGTTTTAAGTTCTGGAATGATATCATTTTCTTTTAAAATTAACGTACTTCTTGGCCAACAATGCGGATCTCCAGCAAGCCATGCAGGGCCACTAAACCATTCGTCCGCTACTGCTAAAAGTTGTTCAGGCAGCGCGCCTCGAGAACAGAGGTCGGCTGCATTGTTCTCACTGTTTACATGAAACCAGCAATTGGGCGGAATCACGTCAACAATCTCGCTAACACGGTTAGCCACGAACACTTTTAGTTTGTATGGCGGAGTTTGTAGCCACGACAAAACTACACTCGAGTCGCTAAAGGCAACTATTGGTAAATTAAAATCTTTAACGTTTTGTACGACAAAACGAACTAGCTTCGATAACAGCACGGCTGCCATAAGTTCAAGCCTAGGGATAGACATTAACGGCTTCAATGGAGCAACTCTTGATTTGCTCGTCAATAGTTTGACTTTGACGTTCCCATCCTTGTCAGTACTACGAAAATATATGCAAGCTGCGTAACCAAGTGATGACGCATCACAGAAACCGATTAATTGTACGTTTACAAACGAATTTACTAGAAGGTGTCGCTCAATGCGAAGTTGTGAAAGGATCGGTAATTGACCGATAAATTTATCCCATTTTTGTAACAATTCGTATGGTAAACGGTCATTCCAGCCGAGGCTCAGTTTCCAAAGATCCTGCATGATACATTTGGCAACGAAAGTACACGGCGAAATAAAACCAACCGGATCGTAAATACTAGCAAGCAGCTTAAGTACTGAACGTTTCGTTCCGTCATTATCTTTTAAATTATAATTAAATGAAAAGAAGTCGCATGAGGGCAACCATGTCAATCCCAGGACTTTTAAGGATGATGATAACGTATCATCTTGAAAATTTATTTGCGTTATTTGTTCTGATTTCATTCGTGTCAGTAGCTCGGGACAGTTGCTAGCCCACTTACGTAATTCAAACCCGCCTTTTTTCAGAAGACTCATTAAGCCGTCTTGTAAGGTACAAGCTTCATCTACAGATTGACATGACCACAAAAAGTCATCGACGTAGACACCCTCTTCTAGAACTCGGGAAGCCCTACAGTCTGACCGTTCGTCTTGGGCAAGTTGAAGCAGCGTGCGAATGGCCGTGTAAGGCGCGCTACGCAGTCCGTAAGTGACCGTTTTCAACTCGTAAACTTGTACTGGGTCTGACGGTGTATCACGCCATAATATGTGTTGATAACACCTATCAGCGGGGTCGATGAGCACGGCTCGATACATCTTTGACACGTCCGCCGTAAAACATATGTCGTAGAGACGAAAGTTAATAATAATTTTTAAAATATTTGGAAGTAATTTACGGCCGGTCAAAAGGTTGTCATTTAGTGACACCCCAGTACTAGTTTTCTGTGATCCATCAAAGACCACACGCAACGGTGTTGTGGAGCTAGAAGGCCGTAACACACAGTGATGTGGTATAAAATATTTAGACGGCTCCGTACCACGATATAGCTCCATATGCCCCAGTGACTCGTACTCCTTCAGAAAATCAGAATAAGCCTTCCGGAACTCGGGTGAGTGCGCAAGTCGGTGCTCGACATGCGTGAGTCTCCTAAAGGCTATGTCATACGAATTACCTAACTGTTCGTGATTTGGCTTTAATAAAATAGGTGAAACATATCGGCCACTCTCGTCACGATAATGTTTCTCAATATATAGTTTTTCAGCGACTTCATCATCGGGATTTAAAGGAACATCGCACGGCGAGGATTCTATTTCCCAAAATCGCTTAAGAGTATCATTTAAATGATCATCAGTGGTGTACGACACCAACGTTGTAGACGCTACAACGTTCACATCCGTGACGTCATTAGTCGACGGTGTAACTAATTTACCTGTTATAATATACCCAAATATGCTGTCCAGCACGGCTGGCATATTGGGACCCATAATAATTTTCTTCCCACTATAAATATGGGGAAAAACGTCACCGCCTAAAATTAAATCAATTGGCGATTGCTTATAGAAATGAGGATCAGCTAAAAATAAATTATCATACTGTTTTATTATATGCTCAGGAATTTTAATGGTAGGTAGATCTGAAGTTACTTTCTGAAGAATAACAGCATCAATATTAAAAAACGGGTTTATCAGTGTGACGCGGCCTTAAGCTACATGACGTCATGCCGTAGTTCTTAACTAAACCATCAGCTAATCCGCAAATGCTAAACGGACATTTACGTTGAGATAAACCTAAACGTTGTAAGCATGCAGCGGAAATAAAATTGGATTGTGCACCGGAATCAATTAATACGCGACATGGTTGATAGACGTTAAAGTTGTCTAAAATATAAACAATCGCGGTACCCAACAAAACCGTACTGTAACTGTTATTATTATCAGTTGAAGGGCCTCCCGACTGGGCGGGCGCGCTTACAGGAATCGATGCATTACCGGAGTCATAAGAGGAAGCGAGAAACGTTTTCGTTACGTCCTGATGCAATAATAAGTTATGTGGTCGCTCACAAATAATGCATTTAAATTCACTCCTGCAGTGTTCAACAGTATGATTAGGTTTAAGACAATTATGACATAACTTCAACTCATCAGCACGGCTGATTCGTAGCGAAGCACTCAATTTACGAAATTGAGCACAGCGATATATCATGTGATTGTCTCCGCAATGCAAACAAGATAAATTATTTTTTGAGTTTGATGACGATGCATGCGCGTAGCTTTTCTGTGCACTATTTCTAGTTCGCGCCGTAAACCTACTTACATCCGGTTGACGTTTATTTTGTACGACGTTTTGGTTGCTTGTACTAGCACCATAAGAACTAGAATGATCCAACACTTTTATTTGATTAGTAACATAAGTAATCAATTCAGAGAATTTTGGTATCGACTTTTGATTGATACTTTGTTCAAATGACCTACGAGTGTATGGATCCAAGGCTCGTAATGCTATATGACACAGAATGTAACTATTCAAATCTTCAATATTAAGAGATTGTATAGCTTTGTATGAGTTATCAAAGGTTTCCAAGAAATTATTCAACTGAAAGGATGATTCCTTCGCAATAGGTGTAAAGTTTAACATTTTATCTAAATAATTCCCAACTAACATTCGGTTATCTTGATACCTGTCGAGTAAAGCTTGCCAAACTATATCGTAATTATTAGCAGATATCGGAATACTTTTTACTATGTTTAAAGCCGAACCTTTGATACATGAGAGTAAATAGTGAAATTTATCTATATTAGGTATCTGAGGCTGATTATGAACCAACGAACAGAATGTCTCGTAAAAGGTATTAAAATTCTCAATATTTCCATCGAAACAAAACAACTCCAATTTTGGAAGACGTGGTCTAGATTCGATGCACGACTGTGTTTTTTCAGTTTTAACGTTCGCTAGTAATTTTGAAGAAATCAATTTTATACGGAAATACAACTCATCAAAACTATTCAATTCCTGACTTTGAAATATGGTTTTCATACCAGCTTGTAACTGACATTTATAAATTTCAAAAATACATAATTCGAAAGATGAACGTAGCTCATCTATATCCGTGACACGCAATAGAAACATTTCACGAATATTGCTGTCAGTTACATTTAATGACATGTCAGATATTATTTGCAATTGTTCAAAAATTCTTTGCTTTTTGTTGATTAAAACGTTTAATTCAACATCAGCTATGCACTCCTCGTACACTTCCTGAACCTTCTGACCCTTTTTAGCCATTGCAACGTGCAATCTAAATATAATATGTCAAATAAAATAAATGAATAAAGAATTGCCTACTCTATATCCGGCTCGAAGGACCACAAAAAATTGTGCGGTAATCGCAGGGGCGATCCTTCGATGTATGTAATGTGGACTGTATAAATGTATGTATGTATGTATGAAGCAGTAGGTTGGTAGTATGTCCAATCCAATACCAAAATCAGTAAGAAAGAACCCACCAACCTTAACATCCAATGTCGCAGGATTGCGCTGCGCACGACTGCTTCTTTGTTTCACGGCACGGCCGGAGGACAGCACCATAAACGTTATGGTCTTCTGATGATGGAAACTCCACGAACGTCGTGAATTCTACCGATCTTCTTAACGGAGTTGACGCAACTCGCGATATTTTTCCTTTGACATTAAGTGTCAATTTTGGAAGGGTTTTACTTTTCTTTCATACCGACCAGTGTTAAAGGATTGAACAAAAAGAAATAAAGAAATGGCTCTCAAGCCACTAGCCGGAACACGAGTCGTTTAGCGGCTGATTCACGCTCAAGGGTGGTAGCTATCCAGGCGAACCCCATGGAGAAATAATAATAGTAATAATGGTATTAATTAGCAATTAAAATCAATATAAACAATCATCAGTGGGTTATTAATGGATTGAAGCCTTTGTGCAACTATATAAAAATATAGCTATGTTACATCTCTATTATATTAATAAAGTACAGATACAAAATCCTACAGTACCCTTAGTCTCGTCTCAACTCATTACTGTTGACGAAGCAGTAAGCATCACCTCGTGAATAAAGCAGTATTTACACAAATAAATACATCACAATAGTGCTGTTCCTCCGAAAAGTTCACAACAAACAAACAGCCGATAAACAACTGTGATATATTGATGTCTCATTACTAGATTACAACATTATTGGAGGTTATTTTTAAATTATTTTCTTTAGGCATTTGTCTCTCTATAGGATTTCATTGTAAAATAATTTATGGATACATATACAACTATTACTATTTTACTATTAATAATCTCATCAAAGACATAAATGTGAAATGAGAGCCAAGTTCAAAAAAAGAATTGAGATCTAAATGGATGCCAAGTTCTCTGTAGAAAATCCTAAAATATTTGTCATAACAGCATGTAATTCAAGCTCTACATTTGACTTGGCTAGTTTTCATTAGTAATGTCTCGAGTTGTGATGGGATCAAAAGTCGCTCGCATTGGTTCGTGTAATATTACACACATCGCTGCGTCACCAGTTATTTTGCTTTGAACTTCGCTGGATACGCTGCCGCGTGTCTAGATAATATTATAAAAGGTGAAATAGGTGAAATAGTGGTTGATGCTGTTGCGCAAACAGACGATCCATCGACAACTGCGGCTAGCTATCCTTCATTACCCTACCTTACCTGGTATAGGTAAAAGATAGAAGTTAAAAGAAGGAAGAAGTTTTACTGCTTGCGTTATACCATTTATGCATACGGGCAATAAAAAAGAACAACACAACGCAAGATACGTTAACTGCATTCGAAAGCGGTAGCCCTATCCAAGTGACGTCAGTAAGATAAGCGTTTTATCTGAAATTGCCCAAATTAAGCGTGGTGGAGCGCGGGCGGTTCGGAATTTAATTTAAATGTTGCCATGTTAAAAATTGCCACGTTACCTGTCGCACGTGACGTGACACGGCGACACGCTGTCTGTGTGCGACGTGACAGCGGTTTTGTTAGCGTTGCCTAATTGTTTTTCGTTTTTGTTTTGTTGCACGGGAACCACGGGAGACACGGGACATAGTTTGGAGATAGAATGTTGTTGAAGTCATGAAATTTTTATGGCGGTTTAGAAATATTTATGGCGATTGGTATGATTGGGTAAAAGTAATATTTACTTTGACTTCCTACAATTAATGGCACACCATTGAGGCTAGGCCTTTCCTCTTGTGGTGAAGGTAATTTAGAGCAAACTCTGAATCGGATAACCGAACTTGAATTACTCGCTCAAACCATACAACGGAGTTTATTTAATATCCTTTTGCAAGCATTGACTAATTTTTATTAAATGACACCCGCATTGTTTTTTAACCGACTTCAAAAAAGGAGGAGATATTCAATTCGACTGTATATTTTTATGTTTGTTACCTCAGAAAGTCAGAACTTTCAACTGGGTGAATCGATTTTGATGATTCTTTTTTTAATCGAAAGCTTGCCATGTGTCGAAATCGAGTGCTTGTCATGTGTTCCCACTTAATTTAATTTAAGCGAGATATGACTAGGTTGTTTTTTTGAGTTATCCCTAATTTTGAACTCGGTTATTTATTGTCAAGAATTATTAAAGCTTAATTCTAGGTGTAATTAACAAAACAATTGCATTCCAAATTCACAAATTCGACAAAAATCGGTTAAAGTTGAGTTCCATTTATAAGTACGTGCTAACCATTCTAAAGTATAAAAACGACATACAATTTAGCAGCAGGTGCTTATAAATATGTTTAAGAAGCACTCAACCTAATTAGATGATTGTGTAAGGAGCTGGGCAGAATACATATAGGTGTTATCATGCAGAAGCTGCAAAGAGTGTTCGCAATAACCGTATTAGTCCACAAGGCACAAGGAGGGCGCTCTGATGAGGTTCATCTAATTATCGCCGCCGAAAACGTGAGCCAATTGCTAACACCTGCATAATATTGTCAACGTTTCTCTACGGGGCCTTTGTTGTAAGACTCTTTCTTCTATTTAGGAAGTAATACTAATAAGCTACTTCTATGTATAGAGACGTTTACTTGTATATTAGATAATTTGAGTCAGTTTACTAAGTGATAAAATTTATTTTTGGGCCCGTATATGACTCTGGCTGCAGTAGGTATGTGACGTCTATATTTAGAATATTACTTGGATATTAATATAATATTTATTGATATACAAATAGCCAAATAGAGCCAATCAATCTCTTAACGAAGTCGATACAGATTTATCTAAAGTTGCATTAGGGATATTTCCCTACGCTTGGGGTATAAATTATGTATTGTACTAACATATATCGATGTCCCCATAATCATTAGTTCACAACTCTTCCACAAATGTACAGTTTAAAAAGTAATAACCGCCTTTAAAACCTCTGCTCGAGGTAGTCCGCGTGAGCTGCAAAGTGTAGTAACCGGGAAAACGCAATTTATTAATTTGCGCGACAAGCGTCACCTGTCACGCGACGTGACGTCACGGCGTGACGGGCGCGGCGTGACGGCGGGACGGCAAGACGTGATGAATTGTGGAAAATAAAAATTACGACGTAACCGGATAGAAAAGGGGAACGAGCGCAAAGATAATCGACTCGACGTAAACGTTGTAAGCGAGGACTTGAATTTGAATAAAGATGAAATGACGTAATATTTTTAAGAAGCCCTTTGTAGCTCGAAGGGTTTGTGTAACAACAGGGGACAGGTAATATTAACAGTTGGGTAATATGTACACGTATTGAAGCTTTGTAGCATTTTAGAAAAATCACCAGCACTGTCAAATTACTTTTCATTGATCATAATTTACAAAAATTACATTATTATTTAAAGCTTTGTTATAGGCATTCCAATGATAAAGGGTTGTCACAAAACAATTGTAAAGACAAGACGAGATTAGAATGTCAATTTTAAAGTGCTATCTGTAACTGTGAGTATCTAATAAAAGACGTCCTTAGAAGTTTCTTGCTGTTTCTTCTTCCGGAACCACTTAGTATAGGGATTTGTTAAAGCAGTCATGTAGTTTCAACAGTTGTATATACAAACCAATACAATGTACTATCATCCACTTAGCAAATGACCCTATAAGTACAAATTTCCCAATACTTTAATAACAAAGAAATGTGATCCAAATCACTATTCATACATACATAGCATGAAGGTAAAAATGCCCCAGTAATACGCTGCCGCGCTGTATCGGGTTCAAACGACCCCAAGCGATCAGATGTTGCCGTAAATCAACGCACCTGACCGACGGCACTTGTCTAAAAGCATAAATCTTCGGCCAGAGGTCACTAGTGATGCGACCCTAAATGCTTGTGAATGTCGAATTTATGGGGACTTGTTTACATTCATATTTATTAATGGCTTTGAATTAAATAATCATTAAATTTAAATCAGAATCCTTATTTGAATTAAGGTCACTGTGTGGAAATATTATTTATTACTTATTATTAGTTGCTTTAACAGACAGTTATTAGACAAATGCAAAGAAGATATTTTTAGTAAATAATGTGAACACAAAACCCATTAGAAGATACTTTGCTGTCAGTCATGATCTTAAAACAAGATTAGGGGGTGCTCATATAAAATACATTCTATATTACTGGTATCTCTGTGAACATAGCCTTATAACAAATATATTCAACATGACTTAGTGACAGATAGGTAAGTAACTAATAAGAATGTTCACTAGCAGTCACCTATTGGACAATTGGCCAAAGCTGATCTATCGATTGTGACAAACCCTGGGGCTATGGGTCATTCGCGTTGGGTAAATATACAATGTATTTGCAGCATCACGTATGAAATGTATGTTTCGTTAAGCGTACTTTCAATTACGTATAATGAAGGATGAATGGTTACACAATTAGTTATATGTCAACTGCTATTTCTACAATAACGTGCCCAAATTTTAATATGTTTTTTTAAAAATTTCAAGGAATTCCGTAATGATAGAACTTAATATACCTAATGGTTCATAAGCATAAACTGCTCATATGCATAATATAACCTTCCCCGAGACATAAGTGGCTTGGACATACTAAATTAAAAAAAACACAACCAAGCAAAACTAGACACAATTCATCTATGCTAATATTATTATACATTTCTACTTGTGACCTCGACAAAAAGTTGTCGAGCTCGTAATAATTAAGGAGTCTACTTAATTATAGAAATTATTAAACCAATCAACGCTTTCATCAAGTATACTAATATAATGTTTGAATAATAAATCGTTGCAACAAGTTATTTATATTATAACTAGTTTTAATAATCGACAGATTCACAACACTAGGGGCGGGTTCGACCCCCAACTCGTAAATATTGAACTATTGACTCGACGCGGGTTAAGCGTCTGTTAGTTAATGATAGTGGCTAGGTGTGTTGGTTTATTATTGGAGAACCGACTTAGATTCACACTATATTTACGACGAGACGACGCACAGCCTGAACCAGTAGAACAAGTAACTTTGAATAAGGATTTAAATACAAAGTTTTGTGCTTCTATGTCTTGGTAAGGTATTGAGAGCACTAAAATCATACTATATTTTTTGTAAAGAAATTAATCCTCGTTTGAGTATTGCCCAGACATATGACAACCACCAACAAATACATATTTTTATCTTATTATTAGCTAGCTTTAACTTACCAAAGTTGCAATATACTCGTAATCATGGGTAAAGCGCACTTTAACGTGACTTAGTAAATACTTAGTAAATATAGCACAACAATGGATTTTAATTGACATCATGAAATGAAAACAACTAAGCGTGTAAGTTATCTACCTTATTTACTGGTACACGGGTAATAAAATGTCGTACTCGTTACGTCCTCGCGAACAAATTAGACCCTCCTTAGCAGTCCAGACGCACACCCGTAATGCAGGTCCCGCCTGCATATTAATGCACCTGGAAGGACTACCTCGGGTGCATTTTACATTGAGAACAACCTGAAAAACTATCATTGACTGTTTGCCGTAATGGCACATTAATATACCTTGTTGTTTATCCTTTTTATCTACTCAGATGAGGGTGCAAATGTATCTCACGTTGAAAACTTCGCTAGGTAATAAAGCTTAATAGCTGCTTTACCCCACAGCAAAAGACTATAAAACATAACTATTGAAATAGGTATGCAAAAAACAAGCCTATATATCGGCTATCGGAAACAATAGTAAAGGGCCTTATTATTCGGTAAGGTTGAAAAGTTTTAGGAAAACTTTCAGACTTAATATACCTACGACGCATTTTTCTTATCAATACCAAATCCTTTACTGGAACAAATAAACTAATTCTAAAATTGAAACAACATGTACGCATTGTTGTTCTAATTCACCCCCAGTTCCCCAAACCAACCGAACCACGTTCAACCACTATATGTGCCGAAGTTCAACCTCTAAAAGTTCCGGTAAAGAACGCAGCGGCTAGTGGCGCCACTAGCGGCGCTGGCTGCGGCAGGTGCTAATCGAAAAACTTTTATTGGCTGCGGCTATTGAACCAACTTCGCTAATAGCCCCTATCTATTCTATTTTCGTGCGCCAAATTAAATGTTCCTCCTACGTTATTGTAAAGGGGTTCGTGCCAGGGTGAGACTCAATAAGGAAACAATTTTGATTCAACTTGTCATTAAGGTATATGAAGACTTTGGTCTAGGACTCTAGGGCAATATAATCAATTGGATCCGAGATTTGATAAAAACGTAACAAGCACATAGACCAAGCATAAGGCTCTTCTACGCGCGGACTTCTTACACAAAAATATTGTTTAAAACCACAGGGGAGAGACATTCGCCAGGCAGTTGAAAACAACCACTGAAACAAAAATGCAAAAAATAAGTTAACAGACTCTACACTAAAACCTTAAACTCGGCTGGTTGACTTTGATTATGGGAGACTATCAGGCAGTTGTGTTAGGCACCAGTTAAACTACGTATAATCTGAATTTTTAAGTAAATTTCCATTCCACTGAATCCTAATAAAGAAAGTTTCCTCGGAAACAGTTTACAGTGAGTTAGGTTTTAATTTAGTGCCCCTGTCTGCGGCGGAACCTAAATCATACCTGGCCGCCGCCGCCGCGCCGACGGACCTAGTCAACCGAGAATTCAATGATTATAAATTTGTCTTTAGACCATATGGAGAAGATTTACTTGTCTATAACCTTATCGTAGGCAGAGGGAAAATTTAGAAGATATTTTAGTCGTTCTTTGTGTTGATGATCTTGCATATTCCGACTATCATTTACAATCCTAGTAATACACGTATTGTCTTTATTCACTTCAGTCTTAAACGTCGCTATTTTCACAAAGATTGTATCTCTGTGATAAAAGTAAAGAAAATAAAAGAGCACATCTACATAATAAAATAAAATAATTAATGTAGCCCGGAAGTTGTGACCTTTGGATTTTTTTTATTTACTTACTGATCAAAAAGATTACCATAATTTAATTATATATAGGTATACGTACGAGTACTTTGTTAAGATTGTGGTGTGGTGAAGTCTTAACTTATAGAAATAATCATGTATATGCGACTCAATAAACTTTAGAAATGTTGATTGCATCGACACGTTGCACATTGCATTAATCCTTTATGTAAAAACTTAAAACAAGCTAATCGTTTAAGACTTTTATAGTATCAATGTACATATAAAGCAAAACAAACTGTGGAAAAACCTAATTGTAATGTCATCCCCATCATAAAAATGCATTAGCATCAGAATTGACGTAAAATTTAAACTCCTTTCGATACGAGGAAGTAGGTCTAATTATTATGCTTGCAAGGTTTGACCGACAGGGTTAGCTAAATAAAAGCATTTAATAATATTTCTTAGCTCCAGCTAGGTATATAGAGTACAGTGAATCAACTTCAGTTTAGTGTCGAAGGCGCTGGCCGGGTAAATCATACCTGACGGCTACGTGCCGGGTCCGTGGCGGGTCCGGGGCGGGCCCGGTGTCCCGACGCAGTGGCCCGACGCAGTGGCCCGGCGGACCCAGTGAAGCGTGAACTTGATAGTAATAAATTAGTCGCTGGCCGCCGAAAGGTAAGGATACGGATAAAAATATTTATAGTCACTAGAAATACGATGTCGATTACATTTTCAGGATAAGAAAGTAACGTTAAATAACTAATTTGAATAAATACAAATAATTATATTATAGTTGAATGTAAAATGAAAGTTGAAAGAGCTGAATTATGTAATTTCAAAACACTATATAGAGATGAATGGAGTATAAATATAATATCGCTCCACTGATCCACTCACATTGAGACACAGAAATACTTTTTTAATGTTTATTTTCACGCTCATTAAAAGCACAAAATAACATCGTTTTTTAAACTACTCGGTGTAGTACAAGATTTTGAACTAAAGATTTTAAAAAATCTTGGTGTAGTATAATTTAAAGCAATGTTTTTATTCACCTTCATGTCTGTATGTCCCTGATTTAGCTTTAACGACCGTGGTGACTGCAGTAGGAAGTTCAATGAGGCGTGACGTCGTATAAAGTATGGAAGGTCCATTGAATGGTACAGTCAGGCCAATGGAATAGTAATAGGTCAACTTTGTAGCTGGGTAGACCGCATCACCTTTTGATTATTCTATAATTATTGTGAGCAAACACTTAAACACTCATACCCTCGTGCTAAGGGTGAGATTTAAGCTCAGCAAACTTACTTGGACTTTGCTCAGACAACAGTATGATGGCTGATACGTTTTTAATACGAAAAAATTAAAAATTCGTATAAAACGGCTGGCGTTAAAGTTAATTTTAGGACCACTATTTCTGCTCTGATTTTGTTAGTGAGAAAATGTTACAAAGTTAAGATTGATTTAGGACAAATTCTTGCAACTTCGATTAGGTACGATACCTGTAATATTATCATACATTACACCATTAGCATTAATATTCACAATTAAGCTTCATCCTTCACTGTGGCGATCTCTTGATTGATTTAATTTGTTGAACTTTAAATGAAGCCTATTTAGCAATCGAACTACACAAGCTTTCTGTACCAAAAAATAAAGGTAAACAAGCATGCAGTTATCGTCTAAACGTAATTTCAGAAGAAAAACACTGGCCATTACTATCCTTATCTAGGGTAAGTCAATTTTCCCCACTCTACCCTACGTACAAGCCAATGTTGCACTCCAGCCAAGCGACCTTCGACCCTAAGACGATCAGTATAAGGTGGCATCTATCAGTATTGATAACTAAGTGGCTTTTGCAATGTCCAACCTGGGTATGTGTAAGAACGTTGACAAGGTGGAGGCTGATCGTATAATCCCCATAAAATAAGGTAGCGAAAGAAATTGGGGACACACAAGGAGATAATATTTTTCCATCTCTTTTAGTGTTGTGTGAGGGAGAAAACTATTTATTTCGCCATGGGATATAAAACTTGTAAAATATGATACAAACGTACGCGGCCGGTTGGGCCTGAAAACTGAAAACTGAGTGATACAAACGTTTTTAAAACTTACAAGTTTTTTCAATAATACGTAAATTTTATTATAATTATGTATATGCAGATGAAGCACCTGACCTGAATCACGCTATAGAAGTTTTGAAACCGCTTTGTTTTATAAATTACTAGCTGACCCGGCGAACTCCGTATCGCCTAACAAACTATTTTTTTTCTTAATTTTTTTTTTTTTTTTTTTAAATCGTTTATTCACAAAACCACATGCTATATAACTATTACAAAACATCCCGCCAAACTATGAACTAGTTTGTAGGCGGAGAGTATTCGCTCTAATATTTAAAACAACAGTTAACCAAAAGTAGGTCTTATAAAATACTGTGTTATTTATGTTCTGCTATTATTACTTATAATTTTGACAAATAAACTAGGTCTTATACTAAACTAGGTCTTATAAAATACTGAGTTATGTTATTTATAATTTGACAAACAAACAAAATATGCTTACATCTAACTCAAGATACTGAATCTAGGTTATGGACTCCAAGAAATACTGCTCAACCTTTTTTTTTAATATTCTATATGAAGAGATTTCTGTCGCACAAAAGGGAAGACTATTACAAATAACTGGCACCATGTACTTCATGGAACGCTTGCCATAGTAATTTTTTATTCTAATTTTACTAAACCTATTTCTTTTGGTACGGGTTGGGCCATTACGGGGTATAATTTTGAATAATTCTTTCCTGTTGATATTTTCCTTTATTATATGTAGTTTAATCTTACTCTCTATTGGTAGTATCCTATTTTTCTTATATAATTGAAGGCGGTCTAACTTAAACTCATTGAGAACCTTTTTACTTGATATTTGCTTTAAAACTCGAATATGCAGCCTTTTTAATTTTTCTATGTGCGTTTTAAAAGTGCACCCGTAGCAACTCAAACCGTACCCGATTACAGAATCTACCAACGCATAATATAAACAGCGCATAGTGTTTCTACTTACTACACTCTTTAAATAATAAAATTTAGTCAACATTAATCTTAACCTTGCACATACTACTTCAACGTGGAGCTTCCATGACATGTTACAATCAACGATCATCCCTAGGTACTTGTAAGAGGTGACACATTCTAGAGGTATACATTGGCACTGCAAGAAATTACTATGAAGACAATCATACGTGTGGCCCTTAACGGTTACTGACCCGCCCAGTACCTTCCTATAAGGCGAGTGGATATGCATGCACTTAGTTTTGTTTAAGTTTATTATTAACCCATTATCATGAGCCCATTTACAAATATTATTAAAGTCAAATTGTACATTATTTACAGCGTTATCTAAATTACTATCTGCATAAATTAAGCATGTGTCGTCAGCATACATATACATTCGACATCTTTCGACAACGTTACATAGGCTGTTAACGTGCATTACATATCCTAGTGGTCCGTACACTGAGCCGGTAGGAACACCGTACTCGGAGTTTTCAAGTGTACCAGTCGTTCCCGCAATGAGAACTTTAAGTTGCCTGCCTTTAAGATAGGTTTTAAAGAATTCGTTAATGGGGCCTCGTATCCCGCACTCACTCATAGCTTGAAGTAAGCTCGCGTGATCCAAAGTTTCGAAAGCTTTGCGGAAATCGATGAAGACTACAACCACATGCTTCCTTTCATGCAGACTTTCATTGACATAGTCCGAGAAGCGCAGGAGGGCTGATGTGGTGCTTCGGCCCGGCCGGAAGCCGTGCTGAACGTCTGCCAGAGCCTTCTTAGTTTCCAAGAATTTACTAAGCTGTGCCACTATTACCTTTTCAGCTATAATATTTATCACAGATAATATTGATATTGGCCTGTAATTTGAGTAATCTAAATGACTTCCATGTTTATATATTGGTCTAATTAAACTTATTTTTAGTAAAGAAGGATAAGCATTTCGCTTTACACATAAATTTATGAAATTTGCTAAAATAGGACTAATTTTTTCTTTTACATATTTAAGATCTCTTGCCCTAATCTGATCACAGCCAGGCGATTTATGACTGCTCAACCCGCTTATAATTTTCATAATATCACGCGAGCTTACCTCGGTAAAGCGAAGAGATGAGTCACATTCGTTAACATAGCCAGGTGCCTTACCATGAACTCTAATAAAATGTGTCATGTTCAGGACAGGTCAGCTTGTAGCTAAAACCTGACAGGAGTGTATTTTGTACCATGAACGTTTACCGATGACCTGCAATGCCTCTACTTCTGTCCTGCATCTTTAGTCTATGACATGCAAGGTACTTGATTTGTACTAATTATGTTCTGAAATAGAGCGTTTTATCGGTTTACCGGTTTTCAAATGAATGCGTAATATTGATGTTTTTAAAAGTTTAAAATAACAATCTCAATTGAAGATTTTGAGATTTGTTATAAATACTTAAGTGTTGTGATTTATTAACATTTCGTTCTCTAAAATTACCAAAAAAAATTATCGCTAAGTGATGCTTACATTTTTGAACGTAATCTTACACCACTTGACGCTTGACACAGTGACATGTCTAAATGTCTATTATAATGTGTGATTTATAATGCCGGTCACTCACATTCGCGTGAATACGCGAACCCACAAGTGTGGGACGACATTCGCAAATGATTATGCGAAGTTTTCGAGGCATTCGGGGTTTTCCAAGCTGTGTCGGTTTTTTGTCGCACATGAAAGCGCGCGAACCTCGAACCTTCGTGTAGTATCCCACACATTCGCGCGACCTGTTGCTTACACGACTAAAAAGGTGATGTATCTCTTAATTTTTCGTGGTTCGTGGCGTCTAATCGTACTACCATTTATTTTCTGTATTGAAAATGGATTTTAATGACAACAACATAATAACAACAGCAAGATTGAACATTCGTGTACAAAGTGTAGGAAGAAGCGGAAATAGGCTTGTATTGTATACTCATATGTGAACCCATTTGCCTGACCACCCTTCACATATGTGCAAACATTCGTAAAAATGTGAAACATTTGCGCGCATGTGAGTGACCGGGGTTAGGAGCGTTAATTTAAAAAACATATGTACAATGAATGTTTTTAAAATTTTCCAAACAAATGAAATGTATTTATTTTGTGATGATGGTGTATTTGAAATTCGCCATGGCTGCATCCCGTCGTGTTTCATCATCATCAACGAAATAGCCGAAACAGGACAATAAATGTTACTTTCGGTGAGCTGTAATATTTTGACGTTAACATATGCCACTTTCTGATGTCAATACGTCAACAATCGCGTCATGGTACACGAATTGCAGGGCAGAAGATCATTTTTGAAGTCACGTGACCGCTGTCCTGTTACGGTGACGTGGTCGCTGGCTGCCCTGTGTTTTAGCCAGATCATGGTAGGATATAGCAGGACAGGCCAATTATCGGCTAATATTGACCTGTTTTAAGAGTTCATGGTAAGCCCCCAGATCTATCTAATAATTTAACTGAACAGTCGTGCCTAATGTTCACTATTTCTGTAGCAAATGATTTTCCAAAGGAATTACAAATGTCATGGATGTCATTATTTTTTCCCATATACCTTTTTATTACGTCGTCTATATTATTAGTTTCCCGCCCTAGCCAACTATTGACCTTTTGCCATACTTTTCTAGTGTCCCCGTTACATTCTTTTATCTCACCACGCTTATATCTATCTTTAATATTGTTAATATATTTATTCGTTTTATTTCGATACCGAGTATATTCCAGTCTAAAGTTCATGTTTTTTGGCTTTGACTTCCATTTACGGAAGAGTTCATTTTTCTTATCTATCATACTAAGTGTCTTTTTATCGGTCCATGGATGCGCCGTGCTCCTATTTGGCGTAACCACTATCTCAGCGTTGCTATACACTCGCGTAAAATCTGCATATAGTCTATTATAAATTTCAATGGGACAAGTCATGTTCTTGTACACTTCCCAGTCTATTTTATCTAGTTGCTCTTCGACTCGTCTATTACTTAAAATGCACTTACTTTTCACCACCTCCTCCTGACCATGACAAACATGCGTATCGATATTACCGCCGATTAAATAATGATCTGATATCCTGCACGCAAGCAAGTGCGCGCGCGACCGCAGCCGGCTACGCACCCACAGGTGATCGATGCACGACGATACTGCGGTCTCGCTCACCACCTCCTCGCGCGTCACTTCATTCACTAGACACATAAAGCCCCGCTCACACATCATGTTCATATATTTGCTTGTAACACTACTGGTAGTTTCTTCGATAATGTTAATGTTAGTATCTCCTATGACAATCACATCCTGGTTAGGAGGCACCGCTTCCAACGCAGTCACAAGTTCTTCTATAAATTTTATTCTATTTGTCTGTGGTGGTCTATAGATAGCTATAATATTACAACAATAGGAGTTAATGCATGCTTGAATGCACAACATTTCCATTTGTGAAACACTCATGTTTTCTATCTTCACATCTATATTTTCCATTATGTACATAAGTATTCCCCCACCTCTTTTCCCCTTTCTTGTTCTTGAATACATGTTATATCCTTTAATTTTATACATAGATAATTCTTCTTCTGCAACGTTTATCTCAGTTAATATAGCAATTTTAATTTGGTACTTGCATGCTTCCATTAGTAATAAAAATTCCGTGTAGTTTTTCCTCAATGATCGTATATTTAAATGAATGATATTAAAGTTAGATCCTTGCTCGTATACGTGCTGTCCCCATGATGAGATGTCTTCAAATTTTATGAACAGATTACTTAATACTGAAGCTTGCATATCATTCTCAATATCTTTTACTAATTTATAAGTTGTCGTAGGTGTGCCCATGGCTTAATAGTCCACTGCTATCGCTGACCGCAGCGCTCGATGTCAGTCTCGGATCTAATGTTGTGGATTTTATTCTCAACATCGCTCTTTTTTACAAGTATTCTAGAATTTTGTATCCATATGTACTTGAATGTAGGTTTAAGCTGGGATTTAGTTAACCAAAACAGCTGCTTTATAGCGGGCGTAAGGTCTTCATTGATATAAATCAAAGACTTATTATTGTTTTCGAAAATATCGTGATTTGTTATGTGTGCTTTTCGTTGCTTAATCCATTGGTTTCTAGCTTCGCGTGTAGTTAAGGTTACAATCACTGGGCGCGGCCGATTTTTTGCTTCCGCCGTTTTTATCGAGCCTACCCTACGCACTTCTTTGATGCATTTCTCGTCAAGGTTTAACTTATTTGCAACTTTTACCACAATATTATTAATATTCTCGTCATGAGTAACGTCCAGCCCGCTTAATTCAATATTATTTTCCTTTTCCTTCATCTCCATTGCCGCTACTCTTTCTTCAAGCGCTTTGTTACATTTTTCCAGGTATATATTTTTATTTTCTAGACTTGATATTTTCTTTTCCGCTGCCTCCTTGAACTCCACCATCACTTGGTATCTCTCTGTAAGCAGGTCCATCTTGCTAGCCATTTCCTCAATCCTCTTTTCCATTTTAAATACCACTTCCAGTTTATTGTTTAATTCGTCTAGCGAATGGGCCACGGCTGGACTTTGCCCTGTTAATGCTGGGCTTTGCTCCTCCGGGCTACCTTCAGGGGCCCTACATTCTTCACATAACCCGTTGTGCAAAAATTTTTTTGGAAGTTTTACACACTTCTTGTGATAAGCCGACTTACACGGACCCTCACACTGCAGCAAATCGTCCTTAGCTTTGGACACGAATTGTTTGCATTTTTTACACTGCAACATGATTACCACTATCTCGTTACGTCGGATACTTTTTACAATATTTTACACTACTAAAAGTAGCCTAAGTTATTCCTTGTTACATCAGCTACCTGCCAGTGAAATTCCCGTCAAAATCAGTCCAGCCATTTCAGAGATTAGCCGGAACAAACAGACAGATAGACAGACAGACAGACAGACAAAAATTGTGAAAAATGTTGTTTTGGTATATGTACCGTGTATACATCCAAATGCACTTAGTAAAAAGCGGTTATCTTAATATTACAAACAGACACTCCAATTTTATTTATTTGTATAGAGTAAGAGTATAGATTAGTATAACTTAATGCTTGTCTACAATCGCACTAGATGGTACTTGGCACTCAATTTTTAGATAGTGAAGCGCACACAGTAAAACCCCGAAATTCGATTGATGATTCGACGATCTACGTTCTATACGAAAGAACAACAGTTCAGCCGTGACCACGATCCATGCAGTTGGCTCGAAATATCTGTGTACAAAATAAATATCGTGAGTACCCACCTGTATTATAGTATAATGTGATTATATTCTTCTTTTGTTTTCTTTTCGTTGTACGTTCTACAACCGCGACCGGTGTACCGCAGCCGACGCGCGGCAATAATCCCGCAGCGCGCGGTATCTGCGCGTTCCGAGCGAGCGGTTTACGACCGTCGACCGGCGCGGCGGACCGGTCGCCGTAACGACTGATCGTTCGGCTATATCGCACCGGTGTCGCCGCACCTTGATCTGACTCGCTGGCGCTGGGACCGCGGGGAAAACTCGAAGGGACTGTTGATATAGTAAAGAGATATTGAGAAGAGTATTCTACACCTCATTGCTTTTTACTATAATTCAGTGATTTATTTTGGTTTTGAATATCGCTTCATTTTTTGTCCGAATGAATGCTGTAAGTAGTACGGCATGGCACGCAAACAATATAATAAGTATAAATTAATTAATAAAAATGACGTTTGTGTACTAAACAATTTTATCATGAAATCCTAGGGTGAAATGAGCGTATTTTTTGAGCTGTGCGTCTCTGTCTGTCTGTGTGTGTGTGTGTGTGTGTGTGTGGTGTGTGCGCGCGAGCTGTGTACATGTATGCGTGAAATGAGTTACATGTATACCGTTCTTCTCTGTAATATAAATATCAACTCAATATAGAATCTACAGCCGAGCACCACAGCAACAGACACTCTAACTATATTTATTTATTTATTTTGTACTCACAAAAACATTTATAGGACAATTTTATGAAATAGTTTTTACAAGGGCACTTCTTATTCCTAATGAGAAATCTCTTCCAGTAGGCCCATAAGTGAAATAGAGATTTTATGAGGCAAACTCAGATAATATTTCAAATAGATAGGTACAATATATTTCAAATATTTATTTGAAAAATGTATACTTCTTAAGTATAGATAAAACTGTAGTTGTATTTAGGTATCTAAACACCATAATTATAACGTAGAGATGTCGTACAAATCAGATCGTTATCCGAGTTGGCTCTCAGCGTACGTGCGAACGTTAATGGTAAACTGCAAGGCTATTCACTTTTGTAACTTGACAGCGGAATCCGCGATGAGTTTCAAAATTGAAGTTCGAGTCCGAGATCTTGATATGTGATTCTCTAATCATCTGGCACGCACTTGCGAGGTGAAGGGAGTCTCGAACTCTTACTTCAATTTAGAAACTCATCGTGTATTCCGCTGTCAAGTTACAAAACAAAAGCGAACTTGCATCGTATTGACATGTCATTATCTAATCATCTAGTACGCACTTGCGAAGTGAAGTGATCCTAGAACTCGAACGTCAATTTTGAAACTCCGCTGTCAAGTTACAAACCTGAATAGCCTTCCTGATGTAGATACTGCTCCCGCCGCGGCCGCTTACGCCATGCGCCACCTAGCGGCTGAGCTGTGCGGGTACAGGCTAGCAGTGCAGGTTGTCTTGTTAATATATAATGTGTTCAGTTACAACGGTACTTATCCTGAAAGAAAATAGGTATGATCGCTTTCAACCGCTTTCAATAAATGACGACCCGTGTGGCGCAATGGCTACCATACCGGATCGCCACACCGAGGGTCCTGGGTTTGATTCCCAGCGAGGCGGAAATTTGAATGATAAGTTTGAATTTCTGTTCTCGGTCTGGGTGTGAATGTCCTTGTCTATGTTGTGTGTTGTCCATGGCACCCACGACACAGGGAATTCTAGTGTGGGGCTATGAGTTAGAAGCGTTATTTATTTATTTAACCCCTATCTAAACTATGCACTGGATAACAGCTACACGTGAACAAAGCCGGTAAACAAACAGATGGGCCAACAGATGGTCAGTTGGTACCTTCCCGATGGCAAAATATCTACGACAAAACAGACAAGCAGCGTGTATGCGTACTATGCGCCTCCTTGGTAGTCTCTTGCCGCTTCTTCCGGAACCACTCACGAAGGAATTGGTTAAGCGTAATTTAACTTTCGAAAAGTGTAAATCCGAATTATGTTTAATATAATCGAACGAGTATTTAAACATAAATTTATTTATCTACTAGCTGTTGCCCGCAGCTTCGCATACGGAAATTATGTTTTACCTTATTTGTACCTCTTGCAGAAGGAAATTTCAAAAACAGTGAATTTACATTAAAGTACTTATATTTAGTAATTTATATACTGAAACCCACGATAAAATCACAAAGGGTTCCTCCAGGAGCGGGTTTTGAAAAATAAGCAATATTCACATTAATTTGTATTTTTTTCTTTTTTTTTGCAAAATTTTGGAAAACTGAAAAATACGTGTTCCATAAATTTAAGCAAGGAACATTTGATGCAAATTTAAAGCAAATCGGTTGATGTTTTAAAAATATTCCATACAAAATTTCATCCCGTTTCCCGGGGAAACCTTTTAATTTTCCGGGATAAAAAGTATCCTAAAATATGACCCGGAGTATTAGTAACAACTTTACCAATTTTCATCGAAATCCGTTCAAGGGTTTTCATGTGATGCCCGGACAGACAAACAGACAGACAGACAATAATTCTAAAAAAAATATTTTTGTGCTCTAACACGTTACTGAAGTGCCCCCTAATCAAAATTTTTAAAAAATATTCAATGTACAGTAAATTTGCCCTTTGAGTTTTATTATAGTATAGATTTAAACTTTATTATACTTACCTAAAATGGATGGTATAAAAGGTACATTATGTTGGTGTCCAATAAATAAATAAATAAATCCAACTTCTCACTTCTTTAATTCAGAACGGACTAACGGGCGGTAGGTCGGACGGAGAGTAGGACACGACGAGGATTCCGTTTTGACTACAGAACCCTAAAAACATTGGTAAGTAGATGATTATTATGCGGTCGCATGGTATTCTACATGACATATCCGTACAGGCAACGTGTACAATAAAATTCTTGCTGAATACTTCCCACACAGCATTTAGTGTACGCTCGCTGCTCACTGGACACTGGTCACGCGGGCAGGTGAGTGATGCACGGGACAAATGACCGCGTGACGTACGGTAATGGCCGCGGCCGTCGCGGTTGTGTCCGCCATTTTGTGTTTTCCCGCCGTTTTAGGTGCAGCGCAGACGGCACACAGTCCGTGACGCTCTTTTAAGACTGTGAAAATAGAACCTTTGCAATTATATGCAGTAACGCATACGACGCGCAATAAGAGCGGCGCACACAAATTACGTGTAATTCGGGCAGACCGCGCCACCCCGCATCGCGCAGCTCCGCACAAGTGGTGTGCGAAAGAAATACAACGTTTGCTTCAACACGCGCTAACGCAGACGTCGCACACTTCAGTCTGCAATCTGCATTCGTTAGTGGTGGGCGTAACGTATGCGATATTAGCATGGCGGCAGAGATCGATTGAAATACAAAACAGACCAGCACTTTCTCATTGTTTCCGAATGAGTCAAAGCTGGTCTTAAAATAGATAACAGTTCATTAAATGTTGTAACAGATATTTTATAGAATTTGAAAAATTTATCCGGATATTGTTTCAGAATTGAATGTTTAATATGGAACTGTCCTTTCAGTAATCTCTCCGAAAGTATAGAATGTACCCAAAATTCTCTATTTCTTCTTTTTTTCTGTACTTCAAGTACAAAATAATGCATCGCGATCTCTGCGTGATTTCCATAGCGTGTACGTCACTACAGTTCTGCCGACAGAGTGATCGAAGGTGTGCGTCGTGTGCTTTGAGTCTGCGAAAAATCCGAGATAGACTGTTGGCGCGCCATGTAGACATTTGTGCGCCCGCAGTCTCGATCGCTCAAGAAGAGTGTCGTCTGCGCTGCACCTTACAACTACCCGCCACTACGGTCCGTGTCTATTAGCCGTAATTTATTTAGAGAATTAATTCTGAATGCATGTGTTGACTGATGATTTAGGTACGAGTCGTATCCTCGGGACAAATGACCTAATGACATACGACAATGTTGCGCCGATTTAGCGTATTTACTTACAAATGGCTCTCGCGATTTATGTAAAGAGATTCGAATTATTAAATTATAAATGAACAAGGAAAGTAATATATACTTATTTAATGATTTGAAATGAAAGCGTAAGATCACAAAATGATGCATATATAGGTAATACCATAATGAATAAAAGAGCTTTAAAACATTAGCTATGATAAACCCACAGACCACAGTAGGATATGTGGATTGTGGATAAACCTGAGTTTTTTAGTTAATGTGTCCTAATTACTGGCGAGTTGCAAGTACAGTCAAAATGTTATATTAAAACTATCAGATCAAAACTTAAGGGGTTAAGGAAAATTCCTCAACCGAAATTATACGTACTTGCATTCGAATCGGAGTCTCTTTAAGGTAAGATTAATTTTCAAACTCCGATCGTATTCAATACAATATAGTTATCAGGTAAACACACAGACAATAAAACATTAAAAACAAGTAAGGTAGTCTGACAAATGATGGTACAGCTTCTTTGCTAGTCTTAATCCTTTAAAATCTCGAATGGCCCTTTCATCACCGACACTGATATAACCCTACCTCAGATAAAGACACGTTTATCATTTGTCTACGATCTCGGCTACGGGGAGCTCTAATTTATTCGCGTAACATCTCGGCGTAGATTAAAAATGTTAATTCAGGAATTATTCGGCGTAATTTATTCAACTACCCCCGGGAGCGTACCTTGTTCAAGGTAAAATACAGGATGCTTTATTTTACGTGTTTGTTACGTGTTTCTCTCTATGGTAATCTGTACACGAACGCAGTGCTGTGTGATCATTGATATTACATATATGTACTAGGGTATATGTATATGAGGGTGTAGGGTATATGTATACATATATCTACTATTCGTCTGCTTATATTTATTATAGACTGTTTCAAAGAAAACTGTAAAAAAAACTAATAAAACAATAAATTCTTATTATACATTTTTAAAAGTTCTGGTATAAATGGCTGGCTGGCTTCAACCCATTAATGGCCCACTACTGGGCACGGGTCTCTCCTCTTGAGGAGGCCTAGAGCATACTCCACCACGCTGCTCCAGTGCGGATTGGTGGAGGGGTTAGTGGCCAACCCGAGTGTCGGAAGTTTTCAAACCGCCCGAGGGCCTCCGACATGGCTTAACGACTGTTATCTTATGATAACAACCGGGACCGACGGCTTTACGTGCCCTCCGAAGCACGGAAACGCTCAAGAAATTTTTGCCACTAGCGGTCACCCATCCAACTACCGACCGCGCCCGCTGTTGCTTAACTTTGTCGATCACATAGGATCGACGCAAGCCGCCGGGCTATGAACGCTTCGCTGGTATAAATACTTGTATTTAAATAATTCAGTTATAAGTAAGTAGACTTTTCAAGTAAAGCTGACAAGATTTTTTTTCTACTTATTTATATTTATTTATTTAAGTAAATAAAAAGAAATTAAAAATAAATTAGTGCCTTTTATCATGTATATACCAATTATTTAAAATAATAATTGCCATACTTAATTCAAACATTAAATAAACATTATTTATTTGGTGTCTGATTTCATTTCATTTTTTTAATTGTTTTGTATTCAATAAGTAATTCTGTAAACGCTGTAGGATTACCTAAGAAATAAATAAATAAATATAATAATTTAATTACATCAAAGCTCATTTATTGATTCACAAAATTTTAATTAAAATCATAATATCGCCAAATTAACCATCTTATCATTATAAACACAAATGTAACAAATTCACACAATTAAACGAATTTAAAACTGACTCCACAAAAAAGTTTGTCATATTAATACACTTTTAAAACACCCCTTATCTGTTTGTATAAATCTAGGTGGATATGTTCATTAATCTAGCGCAGATAGTCTTAATTCATGCTAAACAATGCCGACTTCGATTCATTACGACAACCCTTCACGTGCTACTGGGGCCCTCCTCACCTTTATTATAATGGAGCTGAATTTTTTATTTAATTTAAATTTGAAAGTGAAAAATGTGTTCAAAAAAACTCTTCCACTGCTGGGCTTGAATCTCATAGTGAGGAATACAGGCCATAGTCCACCACCGTGGCCATTTATTTATGGCAGACTTCTCATACTTTTGAGAACATTGCTGACGTCTGCGCGGATTTTCCAAGGATGTAAATTATAATCTTAAGAGGTACTTCATTAAAACTTATTGCAAGCTCGATCGATACACATAATAAAGGCTATCAAAGTCTATAGTCAATTCATGAGAAAGTGGATCTCTCTGAAAAAGCTATTCATACTGAGTCCAGCACAATAAACTCGGAAGCCATAAAACCCTAACAGCGTCATCTATCACCAAAATCGGAATAAAAGCCGACAAACTATTTCACGCAAACATCAGGTGCACGCAGATATCCCCAACCTTTGGGAATATTTTAATACAGTGGCCCGAACCCTTCGCAATCATTTTATTTTCATACGGGGTCTCAGAGGCCCTGAAGGTCTACCTTCGTGATTTGCCATTCAAAACGGGACGTGACGGCGCATCAGGTATCGGGATCATTCGGCCCGTCCGTATAAGGCTAAGATAATGTTGTTGACAGATAGTGTGGAATTAGATCGTCGAAATCAATTTCTTTTTACGCTTTTGGGTTTCGGTGAGTAACAAAATTTATTGCCAATATGTAGAACATCTTTTAAAGCTCTCCTTAAACAAATAAGAATGGATTTTTGTATTCTTGATTATTTTTTCAATTTAGCAATTATCTTTAGTTAAGTACAATATAATAAGATGTGTGTATGACGTAACACTTAGGAAAGTATATTTTATGTCTATATTTTTTTGTATAATACAGGTATGCTTATACTGGGTAGTAGGTAGTGTAGGCACCTATGTTTGATACATATACTTGGATGGTAAGCCGGTCAACATTCCATTGGTTGCGTTGAGTATTATATTAAGATACGATGTTTTACATTAATAGCAATATAAAAATGTAATTACTTTTAATAATTAAGAATTATCCGAATGAATTTTCACCATATCTTGACTACGTCAATAAAATAAGACCCATTAAATAAATACGAAACTCGTTATAAAATTACTTTTGTAACTTACATGTAGGAAGCAGACACATTGTTTTTATTTAAAAATCCCATCAATATTTGTAACCGTCATTTGGTCGAAGACGCAATAAAATGCTCCAAGCAGCACCTGGCCACAGATCGCCACGGCCACTACCAATGGGAGCACGTCCGGCATCTCCAATAGTTTCCCTCCGATTTCAATATAGAAAGAGGGTACAGGAAAGTTTATATCAAAGGAGAGACATACCTTCGTGGGCGCTCAAATCTGGCGCTCGAACGTGACCCGCGTGGCGAGTGCGACTGCCCTTTAATAAATCGCACTTTATTTTTTATAACACACCTCCTGACGTCCGCTTGTTTATGCGAGCCGTGTGGCCGGAATCTGTGAATGGTAAGAAAAGGTTTGCGATCTATGATTTTGTGCTTCGATGCCTCGGGCGGGATTTGAATATAAATAAATAAATGCTCTCGCTCGTTTCTCCATCACAATGAGCTTACCAGGAATATCAAAGATGATATATTGAATATAATGAACTAATTCTCTCAAATCTAAAAATACACATAATTATTATTAAGGAATTAACGTATTTTGTAACAATCACTTTTATCTTAGAGCATCTTTCACGTCGTATAGTCCTTGCCAGTTACTTACAAGCACCATCCAAGGTTTACATTTGCATTCCAGAAAGGCCCAGAATACATTAACGATAGATGCATAGGTATCTAGATCTACATTTCTGACTTGTCTCTAAATAAATAAAGTAATATAAGACAACCACCAACTTGGAGTAAACTGCGCACTCTGCACAACACGGAAATAAAATTTTCAATCACATTAACAACGTGATTGAACCGGAGAGCTGATAGAGATAGACAATAAACGATAGCAAGAAGCAGATCGCGGCCGCAGAGGAAAATCCAATACAATAAAGTGGTTATATTATGTTATGTACATTGCGTACATCAGCGTAGCCGTAAAACTCGTCTAGACAAGTGATTTACGTTCACCTGAACGCGCTACGGGGAAAAAATATACGTTTCACTATTTGAATTTATTCTTCGCTTTCAGTTAGGTACTGTTGAGTTCTGCTATGTTGTATTCTGTCACCAATAGTGATGGTTTTATGGGCAATACCTGTATCTTATCACGTATTGAATTTGGGTGAGCATAAAGGTTTCGGGTATAGGTACTTGTCGATGAACAAGGTAGCAAGCAAGGTACCTTTAGCACCCCAAAATACTTCTAATCTTCATGAAAACCATCATGATTAATCTTTAGGAGCCAGCAACGTCCAACCAGTTGAGCTAAGCCTCGTCTGTCGTTCAGCAGGCAGCAAGGATGCATGGAGTTCATCAAAACCCTAATGATACAACATGAGGAATTCTAGATTTCTGCCCTAGGCGTATAATTCCGCCTCCACAATCTCCGAAACACACACAAAAACTTTTTTGATGGCCGTGTTAAGAAATCAGAAATCTCTATAACTGACTTCAAAGTTAGGGATAACTCCAAAACTACTAGTCATATTACGCTCAAATTTAAGTGGGACCACATGATAAGCACCAGCTTTCGATTGAAAAAGAATAATCAAAATCGGTTCACCCAGTCTAAAGTTCTGAGGTAACAAACAAAAAAACATTCGAATCGAATACCTCCTCCTTTTCTAAAGTCGGTTAAAAATACGGTTTGTTTGCAATAAATTATAAAGCATTGTTTTTCAAAAATGGCATAAGATGATCATACCGAATGTCGACCGTGTTAGTGCTTGTTCACACTGAACTCGCGGGGGCGGGCGCGGGCGCGTTCGCGAAATATCAAACATATGAGCTACTATGAAAGTGTTCACACCAAAACGCGCGCGCGGTGTATGTAGCGTTTACCGCGCCCACGCCCGCGCCCGCGAGTTCAGTGTGAACACTCACTTAAAGTTGTAACACCTATCTATACAGTACAGACGCTAGAGTCACAGACGGGCGACACAGCGCGAGCTGCAAACAAGCGTGTAACACACATTTGCATGCAAATAGAGGATTGCAGGTGCTACGGGCACTCGAGTACTACGACACACCCCTAGCTGTTAGGGTTGTACGTTTAAAATCGAACAGTTTTGTTTTTTCGACACAACGCATGTTCACTCACAAAGACTATCGAAAAGATGTAATCTGTCATGTGAATATCTTCAGGTATAGTACTCAACCCTGTGCTCATCAGACAGGGTACCCTAACCTGGGCTGGGGTCGTCTTCATAGACCAGTTCTCCTCATAGCCATAGCCCAACTATTGTCAGTTGAGCGCGGTCAAAATGTATCCTAAGCGCGTCCTTAAATAGGACAAAGCAGCATTCAGTTTCGTCAAGAGTATTTTGGCTGTCCACTTCCCCTACGTCCAATCCAGCATCCTGTCTCCAAGTGTCCTCACTGCGTAAAAACTCGTCCTTCCAGCAAAGCGATTATGGCAAATAATACTGAAACATTAACTTTTATTATTGCTTAGTACATTTAAAATAATGTTACGCTTACGACACGTTTATTGACAGTGCCGTTACAACGTGTTTAATTATGCCGGGAGCTCATCAATGGCCTCCGATAGAATACAAATTCCTAACAAAACTGTGAGAATCGTGCTAATGGTCGCAACTGCCGCTGCAAAGTGGAGAAGCTCTAAAACTGCTATCAAGGTGGACAAAGTTTGGAACGGAACGATAACAGTAGGGTTGGGATACGATGGTACCGAAAACGGCGTGATACCGAATATTTTGAAGTGAAAACTTCTTTAGACGCGTTGGGCATTTTTGAGATAGGATAAAACCAATCAGCTTGTCACACCGTAATCTTTTTAATCGACACCTACCTGTAGCGCCATCTTTGAGAGATGTACAGAATTATAGTTATTTAATTTACAGCTCGTATTAATATCAAGATTGTAGTTCACATATACTTTACGAGGCGTTGGCAGCCATTCACTAAAAATGTAATGAATAAAAAACACTTCATTTAAAAGTATTTCTTGCACAATAAAATATTTCCTGACGACTCAAAAAATACACACGTAATTGATACAGTTGGTAAATACACGTTATATTATCATATACCTTCTGCAGCTGAACTCGGAATAAGTCGTATTAAAGTATGTATTGTAATTTGTTTGGTGCTGCAATTATTTTTATTTATCAAAATCAGCTGATGAACGGGCGGCAGGGATAGGTCGGATTGTATTTAGCATGAGAACATTATTTATATTAATATTATATGAATTTCAGCTGTTTCCAAGTATTATTTCCATCTCTTGTCAAAAAATGGTATCGGTAATAATCGGTACAATTCCTAGCGCGCCGTTCCCGTCCCTCAAGCCGCCGGGAAGTGAACGAAAGTGAATTCCTTTCACCTGATAGAACGGTTATTAGCCAATTCGATGCCCATTCCTATCCTAATAGAGGTATAATAAAAGGGCCCTCTCTCTATTTTTCCGTTTTTTCTCCGAAAAGGTAAAAATAAAATTTTCTTATTCAATTTGCTCAACATAGTTCTGAACCGGTTTATTTTCAGGTTTGGTTTGTTCTGTTTTTATTACATTTTGATCTTATTATTGATGGAATTGTTTAATATGTTTATTTCAACCTTTTTTTGGACAATGGTCAAATATTTCCTGGAGTACTTACGGTATACTTAGGCGCATAAGGTGTAGATTTCTCATCGAAGTCACATTACGAAACAAGAAGAGATTATACATTCCTCGCGGCATACACATTACACCATGCTGATTCGCGCCAAAAAATATTCTGAGCATTCGTCAAACGGCAACTCCCCTCGATCAAACGAAACGTATTTTTGATTGTTCCTGCATCTCTTTCCTTTCTTTTTTCCGCCACACGGCGTTAAGAAGCGTTTAATGGCAGGAAAATTGAAAGTTTGAGCCGTTCAGCAAAAAGTTGGCAAGTATCGTAAAGCGCGAGCCGCGAGATAACGCGGGGATGATGTTGGTGAAGTTTGTTTTATTACAGCGATAGAATGAGGTGAAGAGATAAGGTATTGCTTAACGATGATAGTCACACGTCACAGTCTCACAGATTATGGAGTATGGATAGATACTGTTTGTTAGCTGAAGTATTATATAAAAATACTAGCTGACTCGGCAAACGTTGTTCTGCCAAAAATTTTGGGGTGGACCACCCTTAACATTTAGGGGGATGAAAAATAGATGTTGTCCGATTCTTCACCCTAGCCGATATACACGCTAAGATTCACGAAAATCGGTCGAGCCGTTTCTGAGGAGTTCAACTTCTAACACCGTGACACGAGAATTTTATATATTAGATCTAGATTCTAGAACAAAGCGAGTTCGATCATAAATACAATGACGTAGTTTCCTCGGTTTTAATTCATATACACATTTTCTATTTTACAAAAACATTTCATATAAATAGATGCTCTGACTAGCTCAGAACCTAAGGTAAGTCTATCATCTGCCTTCACTGTAAATTATCTGATCTCATGAAAAACCCCGTTTAGGTTAAGTTATTATACTATTTGCCCTCAAAGCTTTCACTCTACAGTAGACACAGGTCGCGCTGAGTCTCCCGTGTTAACAAATAAGCATGACAGTTGAAGTTTTCGCAGATACTATGTTTTTTAAGACTACAAGAATAACGAAACATCCGAAAAAACTGTGGTAGTTCGTGGATCAATTATTTTCTATACCACTTTTCTAGGATTAATAAATAAAAAAAGAATCAAAATAGTTTCGAAATAAAATTATGTTAACTCAATATTTATTTCATTTGGATATTTTTACATCGTTATCATGTCGTCATCATTATACATAGGCAAAAATTGTATTATCCATTGCCTACATGAGAAAAAGTTATTGAAATTCATAAATCACGTTGGCAACACCGGTGCCGGTACCAATATAACGCGCGAAAACGACTTGTTTTAACAAATATTTCGCCTGTTCTTTCTTAACACGTCCAGTCTGTGGAGCGAGGCATAAGAGAAGGGCGGTATTGCTTATTTTAAAGATCAACGTAAACGATGAACCATAATGTGTCATCGCCATTTAAAATGCGGATGTTCAAAATTGTTAAAAAATGTAAATCGTTAAAAGCTGATTTCCAAACCATTGATGTGAATTTTAATGTCTTTATTGAATTTTTATTTGTTTGCAGTTTAAAACTAATAAGACTTCTTTAGGGTGGCACTCACGGTCGCGCCATTTGGCGTGGCTCCAAATGACATATGTCAAAATGAATGGATGCCAAACATGATTCACATTCACGATCATTCCAATTCTCTTTCATTTGCGCGTTTGACCAGCTGTTTTGTAACTTGACAGCGGAATCCGCGATGAGTGTCAATTTTGGCAAGGAATTTTGACACTCATGGCGGATTCCGCTGTCGAGTTACAAAACAGAATAGCCTTGCTGGAACGCTATTCAGTTTTGTAACTTGACAGCGGAGTTTCAAAATTGACGTTCGAGTTCTAGGATCACTTCACTTCGCAAGTGCGTACTAGATGATTAGATAATGACATGTCAATACGATGCAAGTTCGCTTTTGTTTTGTAACTTGACAGCGGAATACACGATGAGATTCTAAATTGAAGTAAGAGTTCGAGACTCCCTTCACCTCGCAAGTGCGTACCAGATGATTAGAGAATCACATATCAAGATCTCGGACTCGAACTTCAATTTTGAAACTCATCGCGGATTCCGCTGTCAAGTTACAAAAGTGAATAGCCTTGCTGATCGAAAGACGTTGACATGACGTTGCGTTCGGAAGCCATTTTGTTACACAAAATTAAACAATGACATTTGGAACTGTCTCCTTCGTTCGACGTCTCGGCGCGAGCCGCGAAATGAACAAAAAATGGATGTGGGTTTGTGCATTCACGATCCGTCGGCGCGATGTTGCGGCGTGACGCCATGGCGAGATTGGAAATCCAGAGTTTTATATCACGCCATCAGTTTTTCACATTCACGATCAAATTTTGGCTGTATATCACGCCATTTGACGCGATGGACTGATCACGTGACCATGTTACCACCATTAGTATGTTCATCAACATTCCAAGGTAATTTGATTTCTAATTGAGCTAAATTTTTGCTCCTGAAAATTGATGAAATATAATAATTTGTGAGAGCAAGTAACCTGAAACAAGATATAGGTACTTGAAGTAATTCCTCCAGTTGAGTTGATTTACCAGGAAATTAATATGAAATTTATACACTTGTAGTTTCGCTCAAAAACAAACAACTGTCGCTAAGGATTGCCGCTGTTCAAGTGCAATTTGAATTAATAAATATATCCCAGAGTATTTTGCTTTTTCGTGATATACGTGACCAAATTTTAATTTTATCTTCTTTACTTTCTTAAATCAGTCCTTACTTTCAAAATAAATTTAAACATACATCATTCGACATACAAAACTATACTAACGTTAACCACACTACACTTGATTCACGTTATAAGGGCTTTAGGGTTCAGTTTAACTAATCCCAGTTCAATCAAATGTACACATACAAAAGTTTGTTATGATATTCCTAAATATTTCAAAATTTTCCCATTTGAAATCACATTTGAAAAAGCCTAGAGCACCTAACCGACAAGCAGCATTATTAATAATGACGTAATAATTGATCCTGAAACTAGACTCATCTCAGATCGCTGGCAGCTCATACCTCGTCCCACCGCACGTGCCGGCGATAGATCAAACGCACCTGTATTATTAACGTGCACTATCACGCGCATATGGCGCGCCACCCTTCCCGCGTTAGGTGCCTTTTTTAACCGAGCACCATGTGAAAACACCAAATCTTTATCTCTCAGTAACTACTCACTACGTACTGCTACAGTACGTAATACTCATTCTGAAGCCATTTAACTTTTGTACTTAAAAAAATAACACATATTTTAATAAAATTTTACATTTGCAATTACATTTTACATTTACATTGGCATTAAATTTACAATCACATATCACTAAAATAATCACATAAAATTATGGGAGTATGCAACTTTATCAATCAGGTGGGATGTCAGATTAATGACAAGTCAAGAGTTATCCTAACCTCTTCAATTTTTATGTAAGTAGGCAAAGAAAGATTGTAACTAGCCAGGTATGATTCAAGAAACGACAAAAAGATAAGTAAATAAATTCTAAACCGTCCCAATACAGTCCATCCTGTCTTATAAGCTTCTATCGTGTTCTATAGCTCAGTAGCTGCAATAATAAGACATACATTAACACCTCGGCGCGGGATGAGAGAGTCTTTGAAGTCGCTGATGTAATCTCACTCGCGCACAACGCTTATCTAGCTCAAATGAAAGCTTGCTCCACTTGGAGTTTCGTTTTTATTACTTACAAAGTTATCTTGCCTTGTCAGGTCAAGTCAAAAATGCATGAGATCGTCTAGGGACCGCTTTACGTAAAAAGGGTGTGATCATGTTGCATGATGGGCCATCATGCAAGCCTAAATAGTACAGTGAAGAGGTCTCCTGCTCTTTAAGTAGTGCTGCTTTAGGTTTCAGTTACACTCACACTCAACAATATCAATATTTATATACTACAGTATACTATTACTATCTGAAATAATTATAATTGTAAGTACCATTATGTCTTCAGTGTACAATCCACAGAACACACATTTCAAATCAATAAATCTCAATTGAAACAGTTTTAACTGAGCTTTTTTGTGACAAAGCGTTTTGTATAGCTACAGCTATCTGACTCAAATGTATTTTCATCTAACAATAATAACATGTACGAGTATATATAAACGTATTTTAATTTAGTAGCACCCATCACTTCAACTAATCTTAATATATATAAATTACGTGTCACGTTGTTTGTCCGCGATAGACTCCTAAACTACTGAACCGATTTTAATCAAATTTGCACACCGTGTGCAGTTTGATCCAACTTGAAAGATAGGATAGCTTACAACTCAAAATAAATAAATAAAACTTTTGACAGAACGAAGTCTGTCCGGGCAGCTAGTCTTAATATATATAAATTACGTGTCACGTTGTGTGTCCGCGATGGACTCCTAAACTGCTTAACCGATTTTAATCAAATTTACACAGCGTGTGCAGTTTGATCCAACTTGAATGATAGGATACCTTAAATCTAAAAAAAAACAACTTTTAACAGAACGAAGTCTGTCCGGGCAGCTAGTTATATATTAAATTATTATATCTTCTTTAAAGTAGAGCACAAACCGTTCGCATTTCCTCCAGGACTATTTACCACAATGGACTCTTTTTCGGTCCTTTGTGGTCTTTGATTAACTTTGATCTAGTGAGTACCTCGGAGGTGCACTAATGGATTGTTGCGGAACCCTAAAAGCCTTTACCTGAATGGGTTTTGTCTTATCTTCAGTGTCTGTGCTCCTGCCGCCCGAGTTATTTACGCTTCCTTTTATTTTTCCTTTCTGTTTTTTCTACATTGTTTTGAATCACAATAATGAGTTACAAGACAAGTAATCGTAATTCTTGTAACTATTGCATATATAAGAAGCGCTTGGTAGTTAGCTCGGTAGTTAGCAACAGCGGGTGCGGTCGGTAGTTGGATGGGTGACCGCTAGTGGCAAAAATATTCTTGAGCGTTTCCGGGCTTCGGACGGCACTTAAAGCCGTCGGTCCCTGTTGTTATTATAAGATAACAGTTGTTTAGCCATGACGTAGGTCCTCGGGCGGTTTGAAATATTCCGACACTCGGGTTGGCCACTAACCCCTCCACCAATCCGCACTGGAGCAGCGTGGTTGAGTATGCTCTAGGTCTCCTCAAGAGGAGAGACCTGTGCCCAGTAGTGGGCCATTAATGGGTTGAAGCCATTGCATATATAGCTAGGACACTTGAGTACAAGGGAATGAAATAAACAAAATGTTTTGGAATCAAAAAAACATATATTCACTACACTATCTGCTATCAACGAGTTTGAGTCCAACGGGAGACATCAGTCAACAATAAGCACTATGCGTTTGATCGGTTCAGACTAGATCTGTTGTGCTGGAGGTTCCTAGGCTTTGACGGGGACGGGGAGGTGGGCGCCCTGGGGCTGGAAGCCTCCTCTGCCGGCGGTGTAGATGACAGTGTAGGTGACACCGTCGGGGCCGGGGTAGCTGAACGATCCGCGAACCTCCATAGCTTCGTCCTCAGTGCCTTCGTTTGTCAGGACTCCAGATTCTTCGGCTTTCTTGCCGTCGCTGGTCTCGTACCTGGTGTAATAAAGAATGATTAAAATGACGCCCATAATATGAGGTTGTTGTGATACACGCGGCTTTAATTTTCGGTCAGTAAATTTGCTTAACATAGGAGTACAATTTGCTTAGTGAGTGATACAATGAAAACGTAGGGTGGCCATGGCCATACACGATCGAGTGTACTTGATGAAGCTTCAAGCGGACTTGACGGGACACCCAGTATACTTGATCGTGTATGGCCACGGTATAGCTATCTGCCATATATTTGTCTCATGCACATTGGATGGCGCGTCAAGTCAAACTGCTGACTTGACAAGTGTACTGATCGTGTATGGCCTCCATTAGTTGGCACGTTGTCAGTGATTGATGTACAAATCGTTAAATCTTTGACATTTTAAGCTCATTTTGTATCAAAAAGTACTCTTTACTTTCAGTTATTCCGTCGGGTTACTGACATGCTACACTTAGGGTGGATTCGACCAAACTTAAACTTATACACGAGTAACTATACGAGAAATAACCTATTCCATGATTTTAATCTCGACTAAATCCATAGCCGTTTTACCACGTAATTGATAGTATACTTGCGCGAGGAATAACTATACGCGAATAGCCGAGTGAATGGTGAACGAAAATAAAACCCGGCAAATAAATGTTGTTCTACAACGGGCTAGTGTAAGAGCATACATCATGTCAACTCGATTTTTCCGTATTATAGTGTGAAAAGGTAGCTGTCATGTAAGCTAGCTAGTCAAACGTTTTATTTTTTGTTTGTTTGAGGAAATTGTCAAGTTTTGTCGTGTGGTGACAGAAATCAGATGATTGGACTGACTGACGCCATTACATTATTCAAGGAATAGCTCCGTTATTCCGTGCGAAGCGGCGGTATAGAAACAATTCCCGAATAGGCCCACTATTCTTATAATTGTAGATGGTAAAACGTAAAATTGATTTACTCTCGATTAACTGACGATTTATTCTAAGATTAAGATTTACTCTTGTTTGGTCGAATCCACCCTTAGAGAAATAATTTCTATACTAACCCGTATTGGAAGGGTCCGACTCCGATGTTGTCATTTGTGTAGGATAAGGTTTCAGCATTCTTAGGGTCGACTGGGACAGCGACGGCCACGGCGACGGCGAGAGCGAGAACGAGGAACTAAAAAATAGACAATAAATAATTATTATTAATAATCCTGTCCAAATGATCCAGAAAAGTGTTCCAGTTTTAGGGCGCATTCAAAGCAGACCAGTGACATCTTCCAGTGCTAACGTCAACGCTTATCGCTACTGGTTTAGCACAAAATAAAGAAACTTGTTCCAACTACCAGCGCGGACCTGCGCTAAACACTGATAGATTTATTTATTTTTTTATTTATTCAACAAAATACTTGTTATGCTTGCAGTTTAACCAAAGCGCACAACAAGTCAAGATAATATTAAAGTTGTAGAAAAAAAAAACTAATAAAAATTCAACCAAATCCCGACACATATTGAAAATATAACTAAATTAATAATAACATACAACCACAAAAAGAACAACATAGATAAAAACGCTGCTAGCCTGCTTTCACGTCAATAGGGTCTTGGACTGTTTTGTCGAAAGTGTATAAACGTGTTGATTAGATAATAAAATGTCTGTAAAATATGTTTTCCCGCAGAAATTAATCGGTTTTTATGGAAATAAAAGCAAAAATATTTTACACTTTTTAATTTCGCGCTAAAACGCTACTGTCCTGTCATTGATGTGCATGACGTCACTTTCCACTGTCATACACACTCATGGACTTAAATATATCCATGAAAGTGATAGACTGACAGTGGAAGATGACGTCACGCGTCGTAATTGGCGTTTGTGGTCACGTGATTTTGACATACAAAATAAATATTTTAAAAGCATAAAATAAAATAAAATCCTAATTCTTTATTACTAATTCATATTAAATATGTATTTTAGGCCCATAAACTAGCTTTAGACGAAATATCACATCATTTTAACAATACAGTCCAAGACCCTATTTGCCCCTAACTCAAATGTATGATTTGTTAATATCTATCTAATCAGCTATTTCTCCATGGGGTTTGTCTGGATAGCTACCACCCTTGACCATGAGCTTGAGAGCCAGTTCTTTCTTTCTTTCTTTTTCTTCTCTCTTTCTTGTCCAGCAACGCATCAGTGATGCCTTTAGTGTTGCTGATGTCCATGGGCGACGATAGCCACTTACCATCAGTTGGATCGTCAGCTCGTTTGCCGGCTATTTCCATAAAAAAATTGAAGCACTTATTGAAACTGTAGACAACGCGAAAGAATTGCGTATAGTGCATAAAATATACTGCAAAAAGATTAACTACATCTCTACGCGCACAGTGAATGTTAAACGATAAGCGTTCACGTTTTGAAATATTGTGTCGGGCCCTGTATTGTGTATTGATTGTGCTTTAGAAAACAATCATTTTGATAAACTTTATGATCATCATTGGTCATAATTGCCTGGGCGTTGCTAATTTATTATTTCTAAATTAATATTAACTTATGTACCCACTAACTGAATCAAGTAACCTTTGAAAATAAAATATTATAGAACAATAACGTAATTAGTGAATATGTACTTTGATTGTTTCCTAAAAGATCCACTTACAAACAGTAAAAACCTAAACGAATTATTTAATTAACATTCTTAATAACATCTTCATGGATTGCTATTTCAATTCGATTCAAAACCATAGCGCAGTCATTAAAATTATTATTATTTCTTCTGTGGTCAGACTCGAAACTATTAAATGATATGAGGATGATGATAAAAAATACCTAGCAATTTTACGAAGTATCGAAGTTTAAATTTCTTTAAAACTGAATTATTGATATTTATTTTAAAATATTAAGCATTATTATTTTAAGTAAATTTTGGAATACTTACGAATTTCATTTTGATAATGGGTGTTTGGGGCTAGTGGTGCGAGAGGATCGAGGAGGTTCCGACAAGTGTGATTAGAACATAGATTTCGCACATTTATATAGCGAAACGTCCATCTGCTTTGCATATTATTTGAATGCCTCGTTATACCTATGAACTTTAATATATCGGAGTCTGATGAGCCTATTCAAATAATCTGGAATTAAAATTAGATCATTACCTGTTATGGCACAACTGAGCTGACTTTTAACGGAGAAAAAAAAATTTGAAACTTTTTTATTACATCCTAGCTATTATAGCCTCGGCTGTTTGGAAAGAATGTATGTTGGGATCGGGACACATCTGAAGCGTGATTTTAGAAATTATTTGTTGTTTACAAACCGCGAGAAAAATTTAATTTATGTTGTCCCGTAAACAGTGGATAAACTTAGGGGGTAGATACTCGGAACTTGAAAATTGACCTACTCGTACCAGGTCAAAAAATGCCTTTATTAAAAATGTCACCATTTTCTAGATTTTGACCTTTTTTTTAAATTTCAGAAATTCGGCTTCTTTACCTTATATCAGTCATTTTTATCGAGGAAATTGCTGAACCTGGAAATTGGTCGTCACACAAGCTCACCACTGAAACATGTATCAATTCCCTCAAAACTATTTCTCTAGCTCTTCAGTCTTGGCAACTGATGTCTTGTCCCCTTTCATCTTGTCTATGTCCTATGATTTGCTTTGGGAAAAAATGAGAAAGCAGGTGTTTCACCAGAGGTCATAAACATTTTTGCCTACTGGTACAGGCACCAAAAAAACACCGTGAGATGGGCAAATGTCAACTCAGACGAGTATGTGTTAAGGTCTGGCGTGAGGCAGGGTGGGTTAACATCCCCTAGGCTGTTTAACCTATACATGGACCAACTGGTGGAGCGGCTGAGTAGCATGCATGTAGGATGCTGGATAGATGATAACTGCATCAATAATATAAGCTATGCAGATGACATTGTGCTGCTCAGCCCCTCAATTGGTGGTCTTAGAAAACTTCTAAGTGTGTGTGAGACTTATGCTGGGGAACATGGCTTAAAATATAATGTCAATAAAAGTGAATTTATGGTGTTTGTAGGAGCCAACAAAAAACCAAGCAGTGTACCACATTTGACACTTAATGGGAGTGAGTTGAGCCGTGTTTCTCAGTTTAAGTACCTTGGTCATATTGTAACGGAAAGACTGAAGGATGACCAGGACATAGAGAGGGAACGGAGGGCACTGGCAGTACGTGGGAATATGCTGGCTCATAGGTTTGCTCGCTGTACAGTCAATGTTAAAGTAACGCTTTTTAAAGCTTACTGTCAAAGTTTTTACACGAGTGGTCTGTGGGTCAGGTACACCCAAAAGGCTTACAGTGCCCTTCGAGTCCAATATAATAACATCTTCAGGGCTCTGTTGAAGCTACCACGATACTGCAGTGCATCTGGCATGTTTGCAGATGCACATGTTGAAGATTTCTATGCAATTATGCATAAGAAAACGACATCCGCTATTCAACATGTGCGAGGTAGCAGCAACAGAATCCTGAAGATGATATCTGATAGAATGGACTCAGCCTTCTTCAGGAAGTTCCTGCATTTGCACGTGCATTCACACAACTCTGTTTAAGGGATTGTTTAGTAATTATAGGATATAATTGTTAATTAATTAAATAATGGTAGCAAATTTGGACATCAAATTTATTGTACCTCAACTAAATTAAATTGAAATTTCAATATATAGTAATAATAATAATTAGTAATATAATTTCAATATAATAGAATGTAATGTGTTTTGAATGAAATTGTATTGTACCTACTAACATAGTTTATAAGTAAATTGTTACTAACTCTATGGGCTAAAACTGCCTGAAACAAATAAATTTTATTTATTTTATTTATTATTTTATTATGTAGTTTCATATCATCTCATCAAATATTGTCTGTTTCATATCTTCTTGTCCAGTGTTCAGTTGATGATAATGTGAAGTTATAGTTTTATAATTCAAACGTGTTTAACGTGATACTCGTACATGCATTATTTCTTTCTTTCTTTTTCTTCTTTCTTTCTTGGCTGGCAACAAATCAGTGATGTCTTTGGTGTTGCTGATATCCATGGGCGACGATAGCCACTTACCATCAGGTGGATCGTCAGCTCGTTTACCGGCTATTTCCATAAAAAATGCATGTTGTCTACGCCTATATTTATAATAGCATTAAGAAATGATTATCTTTGAATAAGTTTAATGTGTTTGAGATAATGCATTATTATGTTGGCGTTCAATAAATAAATAATACAAGTCTAACCTCTTGTCTCGTATCACCTAAATATTCATTTAAAGTTTATTTTACGAACTAAAAACTAGGTCTTAAACCGGGCAAGTGCGTGTCAGGCCACACGCAATGTAGGGTTCCGAAGAAGTAATTTTATCGACTATGAATCATTAACTACCTATGCTAACAAAGCCGTGATAGTTTTCTTTGTAAATTCATCACATGATCTATTTTTGAGAATTTTGAAGCCGACTGTGCCAGAAGGAGAGTTATGTTTTTCCGTTTCGAGTGTATGTATGTATATTTCTTAAACGGCTTGATCGATTGAGCGATTGAACGGCTTGAGAGGTGATTTTAGTTTTAGTCTTAATTGTGAGAGTGACACTGGGTATATCAAAATTGATAATTACTTTTTAACAAAAAATAAAACCAACGAAAAAAAAACGTAAAGCGAAAAATAAAATAAACCATTTAGTATTATAAATTAAGATCCTAAATTAACTGAAAATAAATAATTTTGAGGCGGTGCCAAACCAATGAAAAACAAACGGCGAAAAGATGTGCGCCGCGCTGCTGCTGCCGTGTGCATCGCATGCCGCTGCCCTCATAATATTATGAATTGTATGTAATTAATTTTGGTTGTTTGTTTGGCACGGTCTCAAAATTATTTATTTACTGTTAATTTCGGATCTTAATTTATAATACTAAATGGTTTTTTTTATTTTTTGCTTATCAGTTTTTTTTTCGTTGGTTTTATTTTTTGTTAAAAAGTAATTATTGTAATTCCATGCAGTCTGAGTCTGATTTTACTTAAAATACAAATAAATATCTTGAGTACCCGTATTTTATTAACATGCATTCTCGCAAATTTATTAAGTCTCTTTGAAACGACAACATTGCCAATTTTACCGTCTTATAATCCTAATATGTCAAGAAGTCAATGAATCCTAAGTAAAAAGTGTAAAAAAAAATGTGTGCAATTCACACGTAGTAGAAGTGAAACCTTCAAAAATTTTGTTTTCAAGATAATGAGATGAATGTAAAATTTCGGGAAGATGATAATTGTAGGTTTTAATAATGATCATAGTGATGCAAAGTTAGATAATTATTTTACATTTTATTCGTATACTATACTAGCTGTTGCCCGCAGCTTCGCACGCGGAAATTATGCTTATCATATTATTTATTATCCCTTACCAAAGAAAATTTAAAAACAGGTTCATTTATATTGAAGTACTTATATTTAGGAATTTACATACTGAAACTTACGATACAATCACAGATTATTCCTCCGGGAGCGGGTTTGGAATAGTAAACAACATTAACTTTTTTTCTTTTCCCTCTCCCTCTCCCTCTCCATCTCCCTCTCTCCCCTTGCCCTCTTCTGAGGAGGGGAGGAGGGGAGTGCCCCTCGCTCTCCCTCTTCCTGTCCCACTCCCTGTCCCTTTCCCGCTCGAGGTCCTTCTCCCACCACATATCCCTCTCCCTTTCCCGCTCGAGGTCTTTCTCCTACTTCATATCCCTCTCCCTCTTCCTCTATCGCTCCCAGTCCCTCTCCCGCCCAAACCCGCGCCCTCTCCCGATTTCTGTCCCACTCCCACTCCCTCTCCCGCTCCCTGTTCCTCTCTATCTCCCTCTTCCGCTCCTTCTCCCTCTCCTGCTCCCTGTCCATTCTTAACTTAAAAAATGACGAAGTTGCTTACTAAGTTCATTCCCCTAAATTAACTCTTTAAGGGATGATTTTCCGAAAAAAATAAAATCTAAGTTAACTTTTGTTTATTACTATAAACTTACATAAAAAAATTCATATATATAACTCTAAAACTGGCAAAGTTCATTTGTATGTGGTTGACTACCAACCCCTATTTTTAAGGGATGAATTTCGAGAAATCAGTGATACAGTTATTTTTGTGTCTAACTATAGCTTATATACAAATCTTCGCCCTTCGTACTTCAAAACTGACGAAGTGTCCATACTAACTTTCGCACTCTTATTTAACCCTTTAGGGGATGACATTCCAAAAAAAACGTTTTATGTACTTCCAAAAATTTGTTTCTAATCTGGAGCTAATATATAAATTTTCATGTTTTTAACTTTAAAAATGACGAAGTTGCGTACTAAATGAAATCCTCTAAATTAACCCTTTAAGGGATGATTTTCCAAAAAACCGTGTTAAAATTAACATTTGTTCACAACTATAAACTAACATAAAAATTTTCATATTTATAAGTCTAAAACTGACGAAGTTGATTTATACGTAAATGGCTTCCTACCCCTATTTTTAGGGGAGGAATTTCGAGAAAACTGTGATACAGTTATTTTTTGTGTCTAACTATAAGCTGATATACAAAATTTCACCCTTCTTACTTTAAAAATGACGAAGTTGCATACTAAATTAAATTCACTAAATTAACCCTTTAAGGGATGATTCTCCGAAAAAAATTGTTAAAGTTAACTTTTGTTTATTTCTATAAACTTACATAAAAAATTTCATATTTATAACTCTAAAATTGGCGAAGTTGATTTGTATGTAGTTGACTACCAACCCCTATTTTTAAGGGATGAATTTCGAGAAATCAGTGATACAGTTATTTTTGTGTCTAACTATAGCTTATATACAAATCTTCGCCCTTCGTACTTCAAAACTGACGAAGTGTCCATACTAACTTTCGCACTCTTATTTAACCCTTTAGGGGATGACATTCCAAAAAAAACGTTATATGTATTTCCAAATTTTGTTTCTAATCTGGAGCTAATATATAAATTTTCATGTTTTTAACTTTAAAAATGACGAAGTTGCGTACTAAATTAAATCCTCTAAATTAACCCTTTAAGGGATGATTTTCCAAAAAACCGTGTTAAAATTAACATTTGTTCACAACTATAAACTAACATAAAAATTTTCATATTTATAAGTCTAAAACTGACGAAGTTGATTTATACGTAAATGGCTTCCTACCCCTATTTTTAGGGGAGGAATTTCGAGAAAACTGTGATACAGTTATTTTTTGTGTCTAACTATAAGCTGATATACAAAATTTCACCCTTCTTACTTTAAAAATGACGAAGTTGCATACTAAATTAAATTCACTAAATTAACCCTTTAAGGGATGATTTTCCGAAAAAAATTGTTAAAGTTAACTTTTGTTTATTTCTATAAACTTACATAAAAAATTTCATATTTATAACTCTAAAATTGGCGAAGTTGATTTGTATGTAGTTGACTACCAACCCCTATTTTTAGGGGATGAATTTCGAGAAAACAGTGATACAGTTATTTTTTGTGTCTAACTATAAGCTTATATACAAATTTTCGCCCTTCGTACTTCAAAACTGACGAAGTGTCCATACTAACTTTCGCACTCTTAATTAACCCTTTAAGGGATGATTTTCCAAAAAAACATAATACTTACAAATTTTGTTTCTAGTCTGGAGCTAATATGTAAATTTTCATGTTTTTAACTTCAAAAATGACGAAGTTGCCTACTAAGTTCAATTCAGTAAATTAACCGTTTAAGGGATGATTTTCCAAAAAAATATATTAAAGTTAACTTTTGTTTATTACTATAAACCTACATAAAAAATTTCAAATTTATAAATCTAAAACTAAGAAAGTTGGTTTGTATGAAAGTGTCTTCTAACCCTTATTTGTACCCCTTAGGGGATGAATTTCCAAAAATCCGTTCTTAGTGGACGTCTCCTTAGCATAAACTATCTCCCTGCCAAATTTCGTCTTAATCGGTTCGGCAGTTTCTGAGATTTTTTGTTTAATCAGCGGTGTGTCGCTTTTCAATTTTATATATATAGATTATTATTATAATTATTATTATAACGATATTATAATTTATTCAGACTCAGACAAACTCAGAGCTTAAACCTTTTATACACGGTCCATCTTGCTGTATCTACATCCCGCCAAGGCCATGCACGATGCACGATGCAGAAGTACCATGCATAGGCTTGATGTACGTCGATAGTCATTGGAACGAAGTTCCTTTGACATTTGGTAACGACACTTTGGGTTTTTTCTATTTTTGTGTAAGAATCTTAACGCGGTTTACAGAATACATCTACTTACCAAGTTTCAACAGTAGGTATAGTTCTTATAGTTTTGGAGAAAAGTGGCTGTGACATACGGACGGACAGACAGACAGACAGACAGACATGACGAATCCATAAGGGTTCCGTTTTTTGCCATTTGGCTACGGAACCCTAACAATGAATTTTGGGGTTCCCCATAGGTATATAGAACTGAAACTCAAGTAGTGTTTCTGTATTGCTGTTTAAATTGATTTATAATGACTCACAAACGCAAGTCCAGCTTTTCAAGAGTGTCCTCTAAAGCACAAGCGAAGTGATTAGCTCGATCGCTAGAATCTCTTGAACATGTTGAACTGAGGAGGCAAGAACACGCAGAACGTCAAGCTGCTCTAAGAGCTGCGGAAACATGAACAATTAACGTTCACGTGGCAACGGAGCGATGTTGAAGAGCGTCATAGGCTTTACAGTTGGTTCCTCTTAGTATCTTTTTTGGAACTGTTTTTTATTTATTTTTGCACCAGGAATGTGTCATGCATGTTAAACAACTCATTGTTACTTTCCTTTGAACACGCGGTCGAAGCCGCGGGTAATAGCTAGTCCCCTATAAATTTCAATTTGCTACGCCAAGAAAAAAAAGTGGGCCCTCAATCCAGATGCACACTAACAATTTTGAAAGCCCTTTCTAATGATATTCCACACTATGGAATAGACCAGGAAGAAAATTAATATCTCCGAAAAATAAAAAATATTTATACAAATTTTCATACTACAAAAAAGAGCTATGAGGGCTATTTATAAACTTAGATCTCGGGAAACTTTGCGTGACAAGTTCAAAGAAATAGGTATACTTACAATAGCCTCACAATATATTTATAGTAATGTGGTTTTTATACGGAATAATATAAGCGCGTATAAACAAAATTGTGATATCAATAATCGCCAAACAAGAAGAATGCACCAGTTAGTAACGCCATCTTACCGTCTTTCTAAAGTGAAGCGGTTTTTTTTTTAACCAACTTCAAAAAAGGAGGAGGTTCTCAATTCGACTGTATTTTTTTTTTTATGTTTGTTACCTCAGAACTTTGGACTGGGCGAACCGATTTCGATGATTCTTTTTTTAATCGAAAGCTGGTGGCTGTCATGTGGTCCCACATAAATTTGAACGAGATCTGACAACTATGTAGTTTTTGAGACTTTGAAGTCGGTTATTTTTTGTTAGTAAAATTTAGATTATTTATATCATATAAGTTAATGCTTGACTACTATCCCACCTGATGGTAAGTGGTGATGTAGTCATGGGTGGTAAAACGCATTAACTTAGTAAAAGCCTATTCCCTCTTGCCTTGAAGACACTTACATTATAATCGAGCGGAAACACCGACGCGGGCAATTTATTCCAATCCTTCGCTGTACGTATAATAAATGACGAAGCGAAGCGCGCCGTCCGTACAGGGGGGATGTTCACGACGACGGGATGGATACCCGCCGTGCGTCGGGACGTTCGATGATAGAAAGGGGATGGCGGAATCAAATTATGTAATTCCTGCGCACACTCTACAAAATGTATCCTGTAGAACACCGAGAGGCTGGCAACTCTGCGCCTGTGCTCGAGGCTCTGAAGATTCTTTTATGGGCCTTGGTGTACAGTTCTATAATAAAATCTCAAAGTTAATACGTGATTTGCCAGTGGAATTGTTTAAGAAACATGTAAAATCTCAACTTTTAGACAAAGGCTACTATACTGTAGATGAGTACATAAATGACAAAGACGCATGGAAATGACCAGATCTGCAACCAGTTCCGTACAGGCTAGTGATACTTTTTTTTTGTAATAAATATGCCAATGTATTTTATTGTGCTGAGGAGTTTCTTTCGGCTTTTCTTCTCCTCCATGACAAAGCACCTTTGCGAAAAGCTGGTTCATTAAAAAAATGACGTGCATAAGTGTATCAATGATACCTACATGAATAAATGATTTTGAATTTGAATTTGAATTTATACTTTACCTGTAGGGGCGGTACAACAAAAAATATTTTTTAAAGATTTGGTTCCACCATTTTGTCCCTACTTTAATTATATATGTATATCCATGCCAAATTACGGATTTCAACTCAGACTTGTAATAAACGTAGTTCTTCTTTTTTTACGTATCGCCACGTGTCATCAACCATAAAGAAGTACACACGTTTTTCTCTCTTTGGTGCGTGGAAAGAGATTTTCCTTTCTATATTTTCGTCCTGATTCTGAAATGTTGGGTTCAGCCCAATAAAACGACGACTTCTCAGGGATGTTTCAATTATTACACTATCCACAAATAAAATTACGCTATTTTAAAATAAATAAATAGTGACATAACTTTTGCCTCAGGCTTGCATTGCATGCGACTGTTCAGGACGAATTTCGAAGGGCATCTGTTCTGGTTTCCGTGATCTTTGCTATATAACGTCGACATCATACGTTCAGTAGCACCACCAAGTGGCAACTGATGCAAGTAGTATATTTTAGTCCATTACCATATTTTAATTTAAAATAGTTCAAAATAATATTCCCAAAGGGCAACTTATACTGTAGTCATTAACAGTACGCTAACATTTGATTGAACTCCACCGCTCAACACATGGAAGAACTTCTCCAAAAGATGGAGCGTGTCAGATCAATCGCACCAAGACGAAAATGATGATTGTAGACCGCGCCAACTCTAACTCGCCGGAAGTGACTCATATTGCGCAGTGTGAAGTGGTCCAATCCTATACTTACCTTGGAGCTTTAATCACGAACAATGGTGGATGAATTGAGGAAATAAAGAGACGTATGGCCATAACCAGGAATGCCATGAATAAGCTTAAGAGGATATGGAGGAATCGTAATATCACGAAGACCACTAAGACCCGGCTTACTCAAACTCTCGTATTCCCCATATTCTTATATGCTGCAGAGACGTGGACGCTGCGTGAGGTGGAGAAGAAAAAGATTGACGCCCTGGAGATGTGGTGTTGGAGAAAGATGCTTGGAGTATCGTGGACGGAATTTCGTACAAATGCCTCCATACTCGAGGAACTTGGAATCAAACAGCGACTATCAGCTCAAGTACAAATCCGCATACTCAAATTTTTCGGCCACGTCTCTAGGAGAGGCAATGATTCCATTGAGCGTCTGGTGGTGCAAGGCAAGGTAGAGGGTACCAGGCCACGCGGGAGATCGCCCATGCGATGGACCGATCAAATCAAATCTGCTGTGGGCAGTCCATTGCATGAGTACACCAAAATGACGACCAACCGAGCGAAATGGCGAGAGATCGTGAGGAGAATTACATCTGCCACAATTGCGACTACATGACGACCACGACCGCTCTGCCAAGAGCGTAACGATTAAGAAGAAGAAGAACATTTGAGTCCAAGGGCATACATAATTATAATGTAGGATATTTGAGAACAAGGGAATTAAATAACAAAATGTTTTGGAATTAAAAAAACATATATTCACTACACTATCTGGTATCAACGAGTTTGAGTCCAACGGGAGACATCAGTCAACAATAAGCACTATGCGTTTGATCGGTTCAGACTAGATCTGTTGTGCTGGAGGTTCCTAGGCTTTGACGGGGACGGGGAGGTGGGCGCCCTGGGGCTGGAAGCCTCCTCTGCCGGCGGTGTAGATGACAGTGTAGGTGACACCGTCGGGGCCGGGGTAGCTGAACGATCCGCGAACCTCCATAGCTTCGTCCTCAGTGCCTTCGTTTGTCAGGACTCCAGATTCTTCGGCTTTCTTGCCGTCGCTGGTCTCGTACCTGGTGTAATAAAGAATGATTAAAATGACGCCCATAATATGAGGTTGTTGTGATACACGCGGCTTTAATTTTCGGTCAGTAAATTTGCTTAACATAGGAGTACAATTTGCTTAGTGACTGATACAATGAAAACGTAGGGTGGCCATGGCCATACACGATCGAGTGTACTTGATGAAGCTTCAAGCGGACTTGACGGGACACCCAGTATACTTGATCGTGTATGGCCACGGTATAGCTATCTGCCATATATTTGTCTCATGCACATTGGATGGCGCGTCAAGTCAAACTGCTGACTTGACAAGTGTACTGATCGTGTATGGCCTCCATTAGTTGGCACGTTGTCAGTGATTGATGTACAAATCGTTAAATCTTTGACATTTTAAGCTCATTTTGTATCAAAAAGTACTCTTTACTTTCAGTTATTCCGTCGGGTTACTGACATAATTTCTATACTAACCCGTATTGGAAGGGTCCGACTCCGATGTTGTCATTTGTGTAGGATAAGGTTTCAGCATTCTTAGGGTCGACTGGGACAGCGACGGCCACGGCGACGGCGAGAGCGAGAACGAGGAACTAAAAAATAGGTAATAAATTATTGTTAATAATCCTGTCCAAATGATCCAGAAAAGTGTTCCAGTTTTAGGGCGCATTCAAAGCAGGCCAGTGCCATCTTCCAGTGCTTACGTCAACGCTTATCGCTACTGGTTTAGCACAAATAAAGAAACTTGTTCCAGCTACCAGCGCGGACCTGCGCTAAACACTGATAGATCGGCGCTGTTAGTCTGCTTTGTACATCAATTTGCCCCTCACTCAAATTTCAGAATTGTTAATGGGTGGTAATTAAACTGACTTCTATTTAATAGCATTATTGTCGACTAAAAATTTACCCTGTCCTCTAAATTACTAAGTCAGCCACCATCAATGCGCGTCTAAAAAATACTCTTTTAGCCACTATAAATCTTCAAAGTAAGCTACTGTAAATACAACTTTGCATGGTAGTTATTTTTTAGCATCTACATTTGTAACATATATTCAAATAGTAAACTTCTAAAATACTGATATATGACACCAATAAAGTAGTTTTATCTACATCTAGTTTTATAACTCAGCATCTTTTAATTTTTTTGAAACATGAATAATTTATAACTCACCCTATATTTTTCATCATCAAAATACCTAAATTTATCATCAAATATATTGAATTGTCATCAAAATTTACCTAAAATTAAGGTGTGTAATAGTTAGTATAATAACTTATAGTATAATATAACTTGAAATAATGTTCACATGATATAATTTTCATATGCTATATGAACAAATAACATAATTTCATGTGATCTAATGTTTATTTCATATTATAATGTTATAATTCATTAATTTGCTCGAATAACATTTAGTTTAACGTTTACTTCTTATAATTTTATATAGTATACCTAATGCTCTTTTTATATAACGTTCATTTGACTTATTTTTCATTTAATCTAATTTTCTAATACATAATCAAATCTTCAAACGTTAAAAGGTCTATAGCATGCGGCAAACAGCAAGAGGCATTCCGCATGCAATAAGCAATCAGCAGACATGGTTTCTGTCACGGCTCCGGCGCTGCGGGGCTCTGGCGGTCCCACGCGATCATATCGTCGCAGATGCTATTAACGCTCACCACCGCAGCTTCGGCTTGCTGGCCGGCTACGCCGGCCAGCCTCAGCTGCTGCGGCGAGCATTAAAAGCACCTGCTCCTCAGCTCGCGGGCCGCCTCGCCCCTCCGCGCCTACGCGGGTTTACATTACACTCTAGGGGTAGGGCAGACAAGACTACGTGGAGTCGGGTTTGCAGCGATTTGTTTCTGTCACATAAGTAACAACGAGTGCACCAACAATAGAATGACAATAAACAAATACACTTGACAACTCACAATAAACAAATACACGTGGCAACTCACACTAAACAAATACACGTGGCAACTCACAATAAACAAGTACACGTCACAACTCATTCCCGCATGAATCGAATCGCGCTCTCTGATTGGTGCAAATGGACAGTGGCACCCCTCTGACTGGCGTCAAACAAATCATGCAGCCGCTATTTTCATGATAAAAGAATACGATGTATTATTTTACATGCTAAATTATAAAATATGATGTTTTCTAGTTCAAGCTTGAACTATATCTTTTGAGGAACATATGCTCAAGCTGTAAAACGTAAAATGTTGGTTAATTGTAAAATCCGTGGCCGAGTTAGTAAATTAGATGGTAATATGTAAATCAGTGGGACAAGTAAAAATATTTGTTGTTCTTTATTTGACGCTTTTTTTGGAATATTCAGGTGGCATTTAAAAAAAGGCGAATTAGTTTATTAGAAGCCTTCTCATTTTCCCATGGCTTGGTTATAAAATCAGAGGTTGGTTTCCGTGGCCTAAAAAAAAATCCGCGGCTTGACTTATTATTCCCCATTGTTAATGTAATCTGTATATTAACCTATTGAAATATTTTTTTATAATTATGTCTTTATCTTAATATACATAAATTACGTGTCACATTGTTTGTCCGCGATGGAATCCTGAACTACTCAACCAATTTCAATCAAATTTGCACACCGTGTGCAGTTTGATCCAACTTGAAAGATAGGATAGCTTACATCTCAAAATTAAAAAAAAAACTTTTGACAGAACGAAGTCTGTCCAGGCAGCTACTTGTTTTATAAATTTTGACTTTCATTAAGTGATAGTTCCTATGACGAAATAAATTATTTGACTTTGACTTTGAAAGTGTAGACGAAGCCATACCTTCCTGCATAGCTAGTGTTGAAAGAATCTAAATAAATATTAATGTGTATTAATTATCGACAGGAGACAAACAAAGCAATCATAAGGTGACCGATTAGGAAAGTTTTACAACATCTCTACGCGGAGAGTGAATGTTAAACAAAAAGCGGTAACGTTTCGAAATGCCGTAGTGATTAGTGTCGAGGCCTGTACTGTTATGTGCTCAAAATAACAATAATTTTAATAGACTTTTATTTAACTAGTATTTAAGTAGATTTTGGAAAAATAATTATTTTGGAATACTTACGAATTTCATTTTGATGATAGGTGTTTGGGGCTAGTGGTGTGAGAGGATCGAGGAGGTATCGACAAGTGTGATTAGAATATAGATTTCAGACATTTATATAGCGAAACTTGGTCCATCTGCTTTGCATATTATTTGAATGCTTCGTTGTACCTCTCTTTGAACTTCAATACATCAGGTTCTGATGAGCCTGTTGCAAATCTGGATTTAAAATTAGATCATTACCTAGTATGGCAAAATGATCTGACATTTAAGGGGGAGAAAAAAATAAACAGTAAGAAATAATTATTAAATTTTTTGTTTTATTATAACCTAGCTCTCCGGAGAGAAATTATATTAGGATTGGGTTGGGTTTGGACACATCTGAGGCGTTATTAACCGACTTCAAAATAAGGAAGACGTTCTCAATTCGACTGATTTTTTTTGTGTGTTACCACACTTACCACATAATCTGAGGCGAGATCTGAGGAATAGTTTTTGAGTTACACATTAAGTACTATTATTTCGTCTATGGTTGGTTATACTCGTACTTAATTCGAAGTTAATCCTTCTATGGTGTAGTTTTTCAGTATCTAAACACGCGGTAGCGTGTAAGCCAATTTTCTAGCTAACAGGATTGGCGAGCAGCACCGTGTGTAATATTACACGAACCATTTGGAGCCACTTTTGACCACCTCATAACTCAAAAATTATTCAACAAAAACCTGTCAAATTTGGCTCATTTATTAAGACTTGCGAAATACATACGTCTTCCAAATTTCATAAACACATCTCAAACGCTTATTTAGATATTAACGTCCAAAAATCGAGAAATTTAACACTGACTGACCTATAGATCAAAACTATATCCAACTTCCAGGTGACCTAGAAAGTTAAAATTTGGCATGCAGATAGGTAGTCGGGTGAATACAAAGGAATAAATCTGAAAGTAGTAAATTTTTATCATTTTATGATAATTTTTCAAAAAATTGATTCTATTAGGAACACTTACTTATAAAGCCTGAATTTATGAACAGCAATCAAAATTGATGACAGGGGGAAGATGTTCAGTGTACGTACGTATTATTTACGTACAGATTAGTGACACGTCAGTAGCCGTTATTTCCAGTGTATTGCATTGTTTCATTTTTAATGTGTGAAAAATTATTCTTCTCTTATCTTGTATGGCATGTACACCACTAAATTTTGTATTATTTCCGATATTATACCAGTTTAAAGTGATTCGAAGTATTGTTTCCAAATATATTATGGCACGTTTTCTCATCGAACACAAACTACTTATACCTAACTAATAAGAGTATATTCGACTATCGTATTTATTATTATTATTACTACTATCGTATCGTATCGTATTTATTATTATTATAACAGACTGGGCTTTAGTATTAATTATTATTTGAAGTAATAGGTATTTTGGACTACGGTGCACTAACTACGGATTTAGTAGAAGGTTACAGTTCATGTATAAGTTAACAAAATTAATCAGTAACGTTATGAATAAGTACCTACTAATAATTTCTGTACAAAAAGTAATGATATCCCATCAAAAACATGAATGTAAAGTAAAAGCCAATTTAAAAAAAAAGAATTGAGATCTAAATGGGTGCCAAGTTCTGTGTAGAAAAGCCTAAAATTTTAGTCACAAGAACATGTAATTCAAGCTTTACATTTGAATTGGCTAGTTTTCGTTAGTTAGCAACCAACAAACCAAATTTTAGAAAAGTAACATAGGTCATCAACCTAACAGACTTAACAAAGATAATTATACAAATATAATATTATAGCCTAGATAGGTACGTGAAAACTAACCAAGTCAAATGTGGAGCTTGAATTACATGTTCTTGTGACTAAAATTTTAGGCTTTTCTACACAGAACTTGGCACCCATTTAGATCTCAATTATTTTTTTTTAAATTGGCTTTTACTTTACATTCATGTTTTTGATGGGATTACTTTTAACAATATTCTGAACTAATGGGCTTGTTTTTTCTTTTTAGTTTTTTTACGCAGTCGGGTTTTTGTTTTTTTTTTATTTATTTTTATTTTACGCGTTTTAGTAACCCTGTGAGTTATGTCACCCTGGGATAGTGTAATTTCCCAACAGTGAAAGAATTTTTCAAATCGGTTCAGTAGTTTCGGAGCCTATTCTATGCAAACAATGAAATCTTTCCTCTTTATAATATTAGTATAGATAATGCAGGTTCCCCGCTTCTTCGTCGGTAACGTGTGGATGATTAGTTCAGTGTCACTGATGTTCATTAAGGACGGTGGCCACTTACTGTCAGGAGGCTCGTGTGCCGAAGCGTGAATCATAATTTGTAATCAAAGGCATGTAGACTACGACTTATGACTTTGACAACAGCCTGAGAACATTTGAGTGTGCAGTAAGCCCTAAATCATGATCAAATAGTCATGATCATCTCATCATTGATGAATCTAACACGAAGTAAGGTAACTTTTACAGGTTTTAACTGATACATTTGTTTTTACTTATGGCTATCTTAGTGTGTCCATAACAACCTCACTTATTACTTATTTGGTTTATCGTAAAAGCCACAGGTATCTGCATCGTCCAGAATGAACTTTATAAAAGTCATAAAATATTGAATAAAACATCTTTATGTTCTATCCACATATACATATTCATATGCAAATACAATCGCTACAGGTATGTGATGCTGAAACTAGATTAAAACGATAGTTCAAGGTTCGAAGAGGTTCTCAAAACGTATTATTTTAAATTAATCTCTTTTAATGACTTTTTCTATCATGGATAAAGATTTATGTGAAACATAAACTCACACAAGAGTGGTTATAGAACATTCTCACTTTTACGGTATAGTTTAGCATGTGAAAAGATAGAAGATGGTCACAATTATGTTATCCAAGGGCGTGAAGCCATCTCTCCATACTCTTTCTCCATACTCCATACTCTCTTGGTGTTACTGCTAGCCATGGTTCCCAGTGATAGAAATATTATTAAGTATATTCATTCCATGTCAAATATAAATTGGCTGTATGTGATAAATGCATAAGCCTTACGTAGTATGAAGTATATCATGAGCTGGTGTCTTTAGCTGTCAAATTTGTTCTGTCACTTCCTTGGCAATGTATTCGTAACTCCTGTATTGAAAATTTTCTAATCTTTTAATTTAATAGCAATCATAAAAAATGTAAAACATTTTCGCTTTTATTTTAAAAATAAACAGTCGTAAAATGTCGTAGCGCGTATTATTTTACAGCGGTCTGCACATTCGCCCGTTCCCGATCTTCCATTGCCAGCTCACACGCCATACCAATGTTAATAGGTTATGGGCCCAGAACCCAGTGACCCAGAAGACTGAACTCAGTGAGTATATAATATAGAATACATTATTCAAGAAGAATACAATCGGAACAAAGGGCAGAGGAAGAGAGTGTGCGGATTATCGCGCTATTGACAAAATGCCGACGTCATCGACATCTGGTGCTGAGCTGCCGGCCCCTCAATCGGGCAACGGCGCCGGACCTATATCGATTGAGAGATTACGTGGTTCGTCAAACTATGTATCTTGGAAATTCTCAATGCGCATGCTATTAACCTTAGAAAATATTTGGAGTTGTGTGGAATCAACGGATCAATCAACTACTACAGACACTCAACGTGACCAGAGAGCATTAGCAAGGATTTGTCTTAGTGTGGAGCCTGCCTTGTACCAGTATGTTCGCGACGCCAAAACTGCCAGTGAGGCTTGGAAGAACTTAGCCAAGGTATTCGAGGATCGTGGACTATACAGGCGAGTACTCTTACTCCGGCAACTTCACCATATAGAATACAAAAATTATTCTAACATGCAAGAATACATCAATGCTGTTATGACCCTAGTGTCACAGTTAGAGGATATAGGACGGAGCATCGAAGACGCCGAGGTAGCGGAGATTTTACTATCTGGTCTTCCAAGTGAATACGATGTTTTGGTCAGCAATTTGGAAACTGCATGTATCAGTACTACATCTCTTTCAAGCGAGCTTGTTAGAACACGACTACTGCAAGAAGAAATGCGGAAGAATGGCAATGAACATACATCTTCAACAGATAATGCCTATTTTGCCAAGAAGAAGGTAATTTGCAGTTTCTGTGGAAAAAGTGGACATGTTCGTAACAGATGCTTTAAGCTCAAGAAGCAGAAGAAAGAGAAGGCTGAGAAAGAGAAGACTGAGAAAGCTACAATTGCGACTGATTGTGCCTATTCAGTGACACGGACTGACTTCATAGTTGACAGTGGGTGTAGCAGTCATATGATAAATAATAAGAATATGTTTCAAAATTTTAATAATAAGAAAAGTCATGTTTGTATTGCTAATAATACATACCTGGATAGTGAGGGATCAGGTAAATTTATTATTCCTTATTCTAATATAGAAATAGAAGCTATGCTCGTTCCTAAATTAGCTACCAATTTACTTTCCGTTAGTAGGCTAATTAAATCTGGTTATGTACTTGTTTTTGACAAGAAAGGGTGTCACTTTTATAAAGATAGGGACTGTAACATCACAGGTATGGTATATGGTCATGCAGCTGATGTCAATGGTGTTTACAAGCTGGATAGCATCACACCTGCAGGTAATACTTCGCAGCCAATTAGGTGCTCTTCAGGTCTCCTGAAGAATGGAGTTCAGGAGAAACAGAGTGCAATGTTAGTGTCAGCAGAGCTCTGGCACAAGCGGCTGGGACACATGAGTTATGGAGGTATGTGCACGTTGCGACAAAAGAAAGCTCTTATGTTTCAGGATGAAGAACACGAGCTCTCTGGGTGCGTGGCTTGTTTGAAGGGCAAGCAAGTCTCAAAAGCTTATCCCTCTGGTGAAGCTAAGCGTGCCACTAGTCGATTAGAGCTTATTCACTCCGACATCTGTGGACCGATGCCGATTAAAAGTTGGGGCGGTGCGAAGTACATGCTGACCTTTACAGATGACTACAGTAGGAAGAGTTGGGTGTACCTACTACAAGAGAAAAATCAGGTAATGTCCCGTTTTATTGATTTTAAAAACCTTGTTGAGAAACAGACCGGAGCCAACATAAAATGTCTACGAACTGATGGAGGCGGTGAATATTGTAATGATCGTCTCAAATCTTTTCTTAAGTCTCAAGGAATTATTCATCAAATAACCGTTCCGTATTGCCCTCAGCAGAACGGAGTATCTGAGAGGCTAAATAGGACTTTGTTAGAGAAAGCAAGATGCATGCTGCAGGAATCTGGTCTTAGCCGGGAATATTGGGGAGAAGCGGTCATGACGGCCCTCTATTTAAAGAATAGAAGCCCTACAGTTGCCCTCGCTGGACTGATGCCTGAACAAGTGTGGACTGGTTCAGATATAGACCTTAGTCACCTTAGAGTTTTTGGCTGCATTGCATACTCATTAATCCCTGAGCAGAAACGTTCTAAATTAGACCCTAAATCTAAAAGATATATTTTTGTTGGCTACAGTGATTCAACTAAAGGCTATAGGTTGACAGATCCACAAAATCCAAGACGAATTTTTTATGCTAGGAATGTGACATTTCTTGAGCACAAGTTTTTGAAGGACACGGATGATAATCCTTGTGTTCATTGTAAAAATAAAAACATTGCTAATCACTTTGTTGATGTATCTAGACAGAATTCTAACTTAAATAATACAATTTTACAAAATAATGAAATGGATGATAATAATATTTTAAATAATGATGCAATTAACTGTGATATTAGCTTAAGTGATAATGAAAATAGTGAATCTAGTCAGAATGATATTAATACTACCATACTTTCAGGTGCGGACTCTGAGTACTGTACTGGAGACGAGGGAGCAAAGACCGCTGCTAGTCCAAATCATGCAGATTTGGACTGCAGCTCGTCAGAGCATGTCCCGTCGTCACGTCGAGGGGAAGCGATGTCTAGTGCCGGCCTTCAGGATCCTGGTTCGGTAACTGATGCTGCGCGCCCTGTACGTAGTACTCGTGGAAAGCCTCCACTCAGGTATGGAGATTATGACCTTTCTTGGGATCTCTCTCTGCTGGTTCACAACGAGACAGAGCCTCTCTCTTATAAAGAGGCTATGTCGTCGCCGGACAAAGAAGAATGGCGACGTGCAATGGAGAAGGAGTATAATGCTCTCCTCAAAAATGCTGTCTGGAAACTCGTAGATCGACCTCAGAATAAGAATGTAATAAAATGTAAGTGGGTCTACAAGGTCAGACAAAACTGCGAAGGTAAGGATAGATTTAGAGCTCGTTTGGTAGCGCGCGGGTTTTCTCAGAAGCAAGGCGTCGACTACAGTGACACTTTTTCACCTGTCGTTAGACACAGTACACTTAGAACTTTGTTTGCTTTAGCTAATGAATATGATTTAGATATCAGTCATTTTGATGTAGAGACCGCATTTCTAAATAGTGATCTAAACGAGCATATCTTCATGGAACTACCGGAAGGTTTTAATTCAGATGATAATAAAGTATGTTACTTATTAAAAAGTATATATGGCCTTAAGCAAGCTAGTCGCATGTGGAATCAAAAAGTGCATCAGCTGTTATCTAATAATGGTTTTAAACAGAGCAAATATGAACCTTGCGTCTATATAAATAAGAGTGATAAAAGTTTAACCATAATAGCCTTATATGTAGATGACTTCTATGTTCTAGGAAATTGCTCTGTAATTAAAAATAAGTTGTTAAAATTATTGCAACAGGAATTTATTGTTAAAGATCTGGGCATTCTGAAAACATGTTTGGGTGTTGATGTCTCTCGTAACAAATCTAAAGGTATTTTAACTCTAAATCAAAAAGGTTATATAGAGAAACTTTTGTTGCGTTTTGGAATGGAAAAATGTAATCCAGTCTCAACTCCTATGATGCTTAACAATAAATTAGATAAACCAAATGGTGATTGTCTAGATGAAAATGTATACCCATATAGGGAGTTAATTGGAAGTCTAATGTACCTCGCTGTATGTACTCGACCTGATATTGCTTTTGTATGTAGCCAGCTAAGTCAGTTCTGTTGTGGCTTTAATATGTCTCATTGGCTTGCGGCTAAACGTGTTTTAAGGTATTTAGCGGGAACCTTAAGTTATGGCTTATGTTTTTATAAGACTGGTAACTTAAATATAACTGCATATACTGATGCCGACTGGGCTAACGATATTGTAGACAGAAAGTCATATACAGGGTTTGTAATAAAGCTTGGGAATAATACTATAAATTGGGAAGCCCGTAAACAAAAATGTGTGGCTCTATCAAGCACAGAGGCCGAATACTTAGCAATTTGTGATGTGTGTAAAGACTTGCGTTTTGTTAAAAATTTTCTAAATGAATTAATTGATAAATCACCTTCTATTGTATTGTATAATGATAATCAAAGTGCACAAAAGCTATTAGAATGTAAAGAGTATTGCCACAAACGAACAAAGCACATTGATTTAAGATATCATTACATAAAAGACTTAATAAATACAGGTTTTGCTGATGTTAAGTATTTATCAACACAAGAAATGGTGGCAGATATATTAACAAAGCCTTTAAGTTCCATGAAGCATAAAAAATTTATAAATGGAATAAATGTTAAGGATATGCAGACTTTGTACAAACTGTGATATATTATGTATGTGCATGTAATTTTATTTTTCTATTTGAAACTGTGATGTCCTTATTATTCTTTCTTTTATTTGAAGAATGTAATGAATAAGGGGAAGTGATAGAAATATTATTAAGTATATTCATTCCATGTCAAATATAAATTGGCTGTATGTGATAAATGCATAAGCCTTACGTAGTATGAAGTATATCATGAGCTGGTGTCTTTAGCTGTCAAATTTGTTCTGTCACTTCCTTGGCAATGTATTCGTAACTCCTGTATTGAAAATTTTCTAATCTTTTAATTTAATAGCAATCATAAAAAATGTAAAACATTTTCGCTTTTATTTTAAAAATAAACAGTCGTAAAATGTCGTAGCGCGTATTATTTTACAGCGGTCTGCACATTCGCCCGTTCCCGATCTTCCATTGCCAGCTCACACGCCATACCAATGTTAATACCCAGCGACCATGGCTCGTCTTGTCAATTTGCATAAAAAGATTTCATAACTAGTATCTGCAGTACTGACGCTGTGAGCCTGTGACGTTGTACAGGTTTCTCTAGGATTCCCTGTATCATCGGTGGATTGAGAAAACTCTAAAGAAACAAGTACCAATTAATGTCATATTCCCCTCCTGACCACGATTGCGGTGGTACCCGGCGAATGTGGCATTACAGGTCAGCAGATTGGGATGAGATGCGGCACTTCTTTGCATCCTATCCTTGGCGGCAGGTCTGCTTCTCTTCGGATGATCCGTCGAGCTGCGCGGATGCTATAACCGATGTGGTACGTCAGGCGATGGAATATTTCATCCCTTTCTCTGACGTCCCCACCGGTGGCAAAGCTCACCCTTGGTTTAACGCCGAATGCATTCAGGCTGAGAAGCGCAAACATTCGGCGTACCTATCTTGGGTTGACGCTCGAGACCGCAAAGCTCCGGATATCAGTTCCAAGAAAAAAGCTTTTAACCAAGCCGCCAAGTCCTATAAAAAGGCAATACAGAAGGCTGGTCTTAACCGCATTCAACGTATTGGCGCAAAGCTCTCTGACCAACCGGCTGGCAGTAGAGCTTTTTGGTCACTCGCCAAAGCGGTTGAGACTAACTTCTGTCGGCCTACACTGCCTCCACTGGTAAAACCGGATGGCTCCCTGGCTCACACGGCTAAAGAGAAAGCAGACTTGTTTGCATCTCTGTTTGCCGAAAATTCGCGTCTAGATGCTGGCAACAAAGTACCACCTATAATACCTCATTGCGGTACTTTTATGTCAGAAGTCCGCATTACTAACAAAGAGGTTCTCAAAACTCTGCGGTGTCTAGACGTGAATAAAGCCAGTGGACCTGATGGAATTCCAGCGGTTGTTCTAAAGGCTTGTGCACCCGAGATGTCTCCTGTGCTGACGCGTCTGTTTCGACTCTCAATTGAGACTGGATCAGTGCCTAAATCCTGGAAGCTTGCCAACGTGCAGCCCGTGCCCAAGAAAGGCAGTCGTGCTGACCCCACCAACTATCGGCCTATCTCAATTACCTCCATACTCTGCAAGATTATGGAACGTACATTGAATAGGCGCCTCATGGCATACCTAGAGCAAAATAATCTCCTTAGTGACCGGCAGTACGGGTTTCGCCGAAACCGGTCAACAGGGGATCTTCTAGCGTATGCCACACACATATGGGGCGAGGCCCTCGAGAAAAATGGGGAGGCGCTTGCTGTCTCCCTTGACGTCTCGAAGGCCTTCGATAAGGTCTGGCACGCTAGCCTCTTAAACAAGCTTCCAGCTTACGGCATATGCCCTGGCCTTATCAACTGGGTAGAGGACTTCCTGAGCAACCGGTCTTTCCGGGTTGTAGTCGATGGCAGTGCATCAGAAACGATGACTACAAATGCCGGAGTTCCTCAGGGGTCCGTTCTCTCTGCTACTCTATTCTTGCTACACATTAATGACCTGCTCATGCCCGGTATCTATGGGTACGCAGATGATAGCACAGTGGTAGAGAGATACCTACCGAGTTCCAAGGCCAGTAGGCATGAAATTCAGTCAGAAAGAGAGGCAATGGTGGAACGTGTGAATCTCACACTTCGGGCTGTGTCCGAATGGGGCGAAGCCAACCTTGTGAGATTCAACGCCACTAAAACACAGACGTGTCTCTTCACCGCCAAAAGGAGCCCGCTCACCTTGGCTCCTACTTTTCAGAATGTGCCCTTGGATTATACCGACTGCCTTCAGTTGTTAGGAGTTGAGATATCCTCCAAGCTCAACTTTGGGCGGTTCATCGAATCCAAAGTTAAAGTTGGTGCAAGGAAACTTGGCGTCCTTGCGAAGGTCCGGCGGTACTTCACACCAAAGCAACTGTTAACGCTATACAAAGCTGAGGTTCGGCCGTGTGTGGAGTACTGTTCTCATATTTGGGCAGGTGCAGCCAAATGTTACCTTTCTGCTTTGGATTCGATGGAGAGGCGTGCGAAGAGGCTCATTGGTGACTCAGATTTGGTTAAGACCAATCTGCAAAGCCTCGAGCACAGGCGCGGAGTAGCCAGCCTCTCGGTTTTCTATAGGGCACATTTTGGAGAGTGTGCGCAGGAATTATTTGAATTAATTCCCCCTTCCCCGTTCCTCCACCGAACGTCACGACGCACGGCGGGTATCCACCCTTTCGTGGTGAACATCCCACCGGTACGGACGAGGCGGTTTGCGTCGTCATTCATTGTGCGCACCGCGAAGGATTGGAACAGCTTGCCTGCGTCTGCGTTCCCGCTCACCTATGACGTGGATGTCTTTAAGAAAAGAGTGAATAGGCTTTTATTAAGTTAGTGCGCTCAACATCCTGGACCACATCTCCACTTACCATCAGGTGGGATTGTGGTCAAGCATTAACTTATTGTAAGTAAAAAAAAAAAAAAAAAAAAAAAAAAAAAAAAAAAAAAAAAAAAAAAAATATTATTTATAAATTTATCTATTTCTGTAGGTGGCATGCCAGTATGTGTGGGTGTTAGAATTTGTCTGCGAACAAGAACACCAGAAACTTAGTAGTTAGTAGCTGTTCTGTATTAAAACTTTGATTTCACTATTGATTAGGAAGGGTTGCACTTTCACCACTTAATCCATCCATCCAACCATCAGCCTTTGGAGGTCCACTGCTGGACATAGGCCTTTCAATAAATTACCTAGGTCAATACGTGATTTACCTATCCAAATTTTTAAGAGATATGTGAAATCTCAGCTAGTAGGCAAAGGATACTATAGTATAAATGAATATATTAATGACAAAGACGCCTGGAAACTAATTAAACTAACCAGTTCCGCGTGGGTTAGAACATAATATTATGTAAACTTTCATGATTTTAAAAGATGTGCGAGGAGTTTCTTTACGGCTTTTCTTCTCTTCCTTGACAAAGCACCTTTCCGAAAAGCTGGTAGATTAAAAAAATTACGTGCATAAGTGTATCAGTGATACCTATATGAATAAAAGATTTGAACCCAATTAGATGAAAAAAGTTTCCGTAATACACTAAAGTTGACTAAACCGATAGAAAATTGTACTCTGCGATAAATGGAGCCACTAAAGTAAAGTGAATAATAGTATTTCCATCCAACTTTTTTATCAACTGGAAACAGATACTTAAAATTTATGAGATAAAAAAATACCGGGCTATAGGTCACTTGAATTTTTATCTAGATATTATCTATATTTTTTTTTGGGACATACCTAATGTCTCAGTTATTTTAAATGCTAATTAAGTACTAATAATATCACTTAAGTCCACCTATCGATTTTTAGGAGTTTACTGACTTCACACGCTACTAGCAGCTATGTCACCCGTATTGCTATACGTATTTCAACATTTGAAATTCGATCACGTAGTCTGAGCCCTGCTGCCCTCGAAGCACGCTTTGTGACTTTGAACTTGAGTAAGAGATCAATTGCAAAGCACCACATCTCAGATTATGTCATCACTGGCAAGTCTGGCAACATACAACGGATACGTCAATACGGAAGTAAATATTTTGGATAACAAGATATGGCTTTATATATAATTTTACAAGTGACTTCTTTCTCGCAGCTAGACTTTTCGAATTACTTGTTCATATTATGTTAACTTTAAATACGAGTAGGTACATCTTTAGTCCTAAGTTTAACTATTTTTAACTTGTTATGTAAAATTATCTCTTCGATTATAAATCCATCACTAGTCTATGTAATCAGTGTCCAACCTCACTTGAATGTCCGGCCGGTCTCAATAATGTACTAACAGATGGAAGACTGTGGATAGGGCTACCATTAGTATGTCATGTGTCATATTTGTCAATTTTTCAGACGCAAACATTGACAAATATGACAGATGACATACTAATGGTAGCCCTATCCACAGTCTTCCATCTGTTAGTACATTATTGAGACCGGCCGAAGAATGTCATCAGTAGTTTCTCACGCGTAATCGACTAAAGAATACAAATAAAAAAGATAAAATAAACTAATCATGAACTTTTTCGTATAACTCGTTTTATTAATTAACATTATTATATTTAATAGTGCCACTATTAGCGATATCTTTCCACGAGAAACAACTTATTATTTGTAACGTAAAAAAAGACAATAGGCGAACGATTATCGAATTGAAGACGCTCTCGTAAACGAGCAACTGTATAATTATATAACGAGTTTGGTAATATACGATCAGAGCGCGTTTATTACGTGGTCAACCTTGGCATTAGTGGTCTGTGGCACGGAGACGATGGATGGACCTGGGGCCATGGCGACAAGCTTGTAGCAAGCTTGTGATGCTCAATTGTGGATAGGCCTGATTGCCGCATGCCGCATGCCGCATGCCGCATGCCGCATGCCGCATGCCGCATACCGGTAACGCGTGGCTCACGTTAAATTAATTCGGACAGTTTTAGAGTTTTCTTTTTTATTTTTACCATAAAATTCATATTTTAACTATCTTATTTACAGAGGCGAGTATTATCTGTTAATGCTGAAACAAATAAGTAGACCGGTTTTCAACTTTCAATAAATATGATAAAATAAAATATACTTATATCTGTCTATTTTTATTTATACACGTTTACTTTAGATAAATAAAAATAATGATTTTTTTTTAAATATTGATTTTATACAATGACTTCAAACTAAAGTTAGCTAAAGTTAGTGGTTAAATTTTCCAAAGATATTTAAGTTCATAAATATTTTATAATTATCGAATATATTTAACCATTTGATTAATAAAACTACCATAATATGTACCTAGTATGTACGAGTATTTGTGATAGCTAAGATATCTACGTAGCATTCTCAAACGAGTGTCGATCCACTAACTATTTGTCCCAAGTTGCAGGTCTCACTCGGTTTTAAATGTTTGGTGCATCTGTGCCCGAGCACACAAATGTGATATGAACTCTAAATATAAAATGTTTAATGTGTTGCAGCAATTTTAACTGAATTGCAAAAATGTCGCAACTTCATACAAATTTACATCCCCTATTTCTAATATTTACATGTCCCACACGGATCGTGTTTGTTAGTTCTCTTAATTGATATTAGTAATCAACCAGTTAGTATCTAATCTTTACTATTTGACTCTTGTAAAAAAGAAGGAGTTTCTCAATTCGACTGTATTTTTATTACATATACTATATTGTTCAAAACTTTTTACAGGGTGTACCATTTTGATGATTCTTTTTATATTCGAAAGCTAGTGTTTATCATGTGGTCCCATTTAAATTTGAGCGAGATCTGTCGAGGAGTTTTTGAGTTATCTCCTTATTTGAGTCGGTTATTTTTAATGGATTATAATTTAACATAAAAAAGTTCGGCAATATGGTCAGCTTCATAAGTTAATTTTCTGCATAACTTACAATCTTAAAAACCTTGACATTTGAAGTCCTTGACCAAAAATATGCGTACAGAAATAAATAATTTAAAATTTAAATATATTACTTTCGACGCGTGCTGCTGCTGCTGTATGCTTTTCGCTGTCATAATCAACTCATCACACAGAAATAGAATAGAAGAAAGCAAGAAAATAAAATGATAGGTACCTACTGTGGCAAGGAATCTTCCGCCAGGCCTGAGTCAAAGCCAAAATCATTTATTCATGTAGTAGGTATCACTAATACACATACGCACGTTTGTTTGCCATCACTACCAGTCATAATATTCTACCACCATTTCGGAAAGGTGCTTTGACAAGGAGGAGAAGAAATTTCGAAAGAAACTCCTCCACACATCACAGTTGATCAAGTCAGGAGAGAGGCCGAACACCGATTGTTGTTGCCAAGCTACTTTACCGAACGCATAGTGTTGCTTTGACTTCTATCAAAATAGAAAGAAATAGATCGATTATTTGTATTGTTATCTTTGTCTTTTGCCTGTGTCAAATGACTAGAGTAAAGTTAGCCGCATCAAATGGACCAATAAGAGGGCTGTATACAGCTCTGTACGTCCGCATAGACAAGTGATACTTAAGGGTCGACTGTGAAACTGAAGGCTTGCCATGACCAACGCACTGAGAAATGCCTTACTTCGACAAGTTGCTTCTTTACTTAGACAAGTATTATTCTTGAATACGGGGGTTATTCTTGTATTGTATTTTGTGTCTTCAAAACCAACTACATATGTATCTATGACGCAAACTACAGAGCTAGCGTCGGTACTCGCTAGTGGACGAGCTATACGCCTGGCCAGCGTTATGTAAATGCATTAGGCTATTTTAATGCATATCAAATGTCACTGGCTTGATTTATTGCTTTGACATGAAAACGTCCAATACGTCCATACGTCCACTCTGTACCAATGTTGTCAAATAAATACTCTCTCTTTTTCTCTCACAAAAGGCGTGGGTCTTGTGTCAATAAGTAGATGACCTATAATGTTAAATTAAAATTTAAAAAACTCGCGAAAGTTTGATTTACACTAAACATAGCTAAGATAATTTTCGATTAAGTCATCTTTCATACAAAAAAACTAGATCAAAATCGGTTCATCCGTTTGGGAGCTACGATGCCACAGACAGTCTTTTTTGTCGGGGGTTATTAAACAGAAAGACATCCATACTAGTCCATACTAATATTATAAATGCGAAAGTGTGTTTGTTTGTTTGTCCGTCTTTCACGTCGTAACGGAGCGATGTTATGGTATCATTTTTTGTGTGGGGATAGGTAGGAGGCTGGAGAGTAACGTAGGCTACTTTTTACCGCGGTACCGCGGTACTTCCATCCATCCATCCATCCATCAGCCTTTGTGGGTCCACTGCTGGACATAGGCCTCCCCTAACTTCCGCCACTCTGACCGGTCCTGAGCCTTCTGAATCCAGCGGATACCCGCGGTCTTCTTCAGGTCGTCGGTCCACCTGGTCGGGGGGCGTCCTGTGCTCCTTTTACCGAGGCGTGGTCTCCATTCGAGAACCTTTCTTCCCCAACGGTTATCGGTCCTTCGAACTATGTGGCCAGCCCATTGCCACTTCAGCCTGCTAATTCTCTGAGCTATGTCGGTCACCCTCGTTCGTCTACGGATTTCATCATTTCTGATTCGATCGCGTAGAGAAATACCGAGCATAGCTCGTTCCATAGCCCGCTGAGCGACTCTAAGCTTATGCATAAGGCCAATAGTGAAACACCACGTCTCGGATCCGTATGTCATCACTGGCAACACACACTGCTCGAACACCTTCGACTTCAGGCACTGAGGTAACTTTTTGGACGACAAGATATGACGTAGTTTCCCGAACGCAGCCCATCCGAGTTGGATTCTACGAGTGACTTCTTTCTCGAAGTTGGACTTACCCATTTGGATCACTTGTCCCAGGTAAATGTACTCGTCTACAACTTCGAGAGCAGCGCCGTCAACAACAACCGGTACGGGTGTGACATGGACATTCGACATGATTTTCGTCTTGTCCATGTTCATCTTAAGACCCACCCGTTGTGAGGCGCTGTTCAAGTCCCCGAGCATTGTACCAAGTTCCTCCAGGGATCCCGCCAGGATGACTATATCATCGGCATATCGCAGGTGTGTGATGTATTCGCCATTGATGTTGATGCCACGTCGTTTCCACTCCATCAGCTTGAACACGTCTTCCAACGCAGCGGTGAACAGTTTTGGGGATATGACATCCCCTTGTCTGACACCTCTCTGCAGTTGGATGGGGTTCGTTACTGTGTCTTGTACTCTGACGGACATGGTGGCAGATGAGTATAAACACTTCAACACCTCGATATACCGGTAGTCGATCCGGCACCGTTGGAGAGAATTTAGTACCGCCCAGGTCTCGATAGAATCAAAGGCTTTCTCATAGTCCACATAGGCAACACATAACGGCAGGTTATACTCCTCGGTCTTTTGTATAATCTGCCGCAGTGTGTGTATATGGTCTATGGTGCTGTAGCCTTTTCGGAATCCTGCTTGTTCGGGAGGCTGGAAGTCGTCAAGCCTGCGTGCAATGCGATTTGTGAGCACCCTCGAAAACAGCTTATAAACGTGGCTCAGAAGTGCAATGGGCCTGTAGTTCTTCAAAAGGGCTTTATCCCCCTTCTTGAAGAACAGCGTCACCACACTTCTGCTCCACGCTTCCGGGGTAGTTCCAGTATTAATGACGGAATCGAACAGTTTCTGGAGCGCCATTAGAAGGGGTTTACCTCCAGCTCTTAATAGCTCGGCTGTGATTCCGTCATCTCCCGGTGCCTTGTTGTTTTTAAGCTGTTTGAGAGCCTCTCTAATCTCATACAGGCTGACGTCCGGGATATCCTCTGTGTAGTGTCGGGTCAGTTTAGCTCGCTTGTCGCTCTCCTCGCGAGGAGGTGGAGCTTGAGAGGAGGTATACAACCGTCCGTAGTATCTCTCAGTTTCTCTCAGAACTTCCGGTTTCGACGAAACCACGGTGCCAGACTCGGTCTTCAACCTCGTAAGCTGACTTTGCCCAATAGACAGATCCCTGGCGAACACTTTGGAGCCCTGGTTTCGCTCAATTGTGCTTTTTACACGATTTGCGTTGTGTTTTCGCAAATCGCGTCGCCTGCACTTGGAGATCTGTTCATTGAGCCGTCGGTATTCCCTCATAGAGGTTGGAGACTGCACACATAGTTCTCGTCGATCCCTCATAAGACCGAGAGTTTGTTCTGAGAGAACCTGAGATCTACCACTAGGGTGGGTCTTGAAATACTTCGACCCTACCTCGTGGACAGTTGTTACCATCCTGGTGTTAAACTCGTCCACTGACGTGCACGATTCTAGGCACGCAAAACGATTTTGCAGCTCAAGTTGAAAGTTTTCAGATCCCTGGATTTGGATGGATGTTGGGCGAAGCGTAGACTTCATCAGGCGTGACCGTTCCAGCTTCAGGTCGATATTTAATGTGCCTCTTACAAGTCGGTGATCGCTTCCGGTTTTGAACCTGCTGATCACAGAGACATCATTAAATATGTGCCGTTTGTCTGCCAGAATGAAGTCTATCTCGCTTTTCGTGGAACCATCAGGACTTATCCAAGTCCACTTGCGTTGTGGCTTCTTTCTGAAGAAGGAGTTCATCATGAAGAGATCTTCCTTCTCCAAAAAGTTGGCCAGCAAGTGTCCTCGGTGGTTCCGTCGTCCAATTCCGTAGGGACCCACTTTCGTCTCGGCGCCGCTCTGCGTGCCCAGTCTCGCGTTGAAGTCCCCCATCACAACATTGAAGTGAGCTTTAGAGGTATGTATGGCTCTACTTATGTCCTCATACATAACCTCAACCTCATCGTCGGGGTACTTATTTATGAATTATTATTATTATAATGTTATTATATCTAGGAATGAGTCATGCATGTTAAACAACTCATTGTTATTTCCTTTGAACACGGGGGCGAAGCCGCGGGTAATAGCTAGTACAGACATATAAGAGAGAGCATTAACTAGTCATTATTGACGTTTTGCAATGACACACGCCTTACTACCCAAACTCGAAAAAATGTTTCATGTGTGCACCGATTGAAATAAAACAAATCATTTCTGATATAGCAGGAAAATAATTCATATAAATGCACAGACAAACACACCGAATTTGGAAAAAAAATTGCTAGGGGATTTATTGCGTAGTAATAACCTTATTACTCGTGTATGTGTGATTTGAAGATTTTTGTGACATGAATGGTACAACTTGCACTTCAGATGCTCAATACAATATAATATGTCGGTAGGTCGGGACAGGTTGAAAGCACATGTCGGTACATAAATTCTTTGTGTTAAGGCGGCTGCGATACTGCAAGCGATACTTTACAGGAGCGAGCTACGGTCACATCTGAACTTTCTAAACTGAGGTTGACTGCACGTAAAAACAATAATATCTAAATAACCGTTTGAGATGTGTTTATGAAATTTGGAACACGTATGTATTTCACAAGTCTCAATAAATGAGCCAAATTTGACAGGTTTATGTTGAATAGTTTTTGAGTTATGAGGTGGTCAAAAGTAAATGGTTCGTGTAATATTACACACGGTGCTGCTCTTCAATTCTGTTAGCTAAGAAATTGACTTGACACGCTCCGCGTGTCTAGATGATAACTTAACAAAGACTTGACAAATAAATAGATAAAGACAATGCAAAACTGTTTTCGGTTCCCTGGCCTCCTATTTCTATCTATACTCTAGCCAGCGAGTGGGAACGGATTTAAAAATAAAATCCGCTTTAAATATCGCCCATGAATATCCGCACAACAATCTAGGTGGGCAAAACGTTCCTGGCCGAAAGTAATACGGATAAAGTAAAAAGAAAGAAGCCCAGTATTGACCCTGCCTGCTGTGCTTAAGGATCCCGTGCACGTCTTTTAGTCGAAGATTATTTATCACATTTATTTTCTGTCGAGTCATATTTGTGTGTTGTCTTATTGTGTATATATCACTTTATGTGAACTTACAATATCTTATCCGTCAGCAAGGTGCATCGAGAGCTATGGATATTAACCTAAACTTGATAATGTGAAATATAAGTAAGTATAAACATATTTATTTATTCAGTACTAACTTCATTAGAAATCAGCAGACAACGCAGCTAATGGTAAAGCTTCTCCGTCGCCCATGGATATCAGTAATACCAGTGGCATCCAATATGTTGCTGGCCAAGAAAGAAAGGAGGAGAAACAAAGATTGTTATAAAATGTAAACTAAAGCTATATTTCATTGAAAAGAAATATATTAAAGTCATTTCAGTGTGGCGATGACTTAATGTAGTCGTAAGGTGGTGGTAAGTGCCGGATTACAAACGGTTACTCAACAAGGTGAAGGTCGCCAAGTTAGTTGAAAGGTTAAGCGTCGCGCCGTCGTCGTCGTGTGCTCTATGGCTCTCTCACATATCATTGCTAATTCCAATGTGTAAATTTCCGAATCGCCATATTTATAAGTATGAGGTTTGAGGAGTTCCATCAATTCCTCATGGATCAGAATATCAGAACAGACTTTTGATAAATATGTGGACAATCCACAAGAATAGATACAAAAAATAATTTTCCAAATCGGCTAATACTTAATTATCGGAGTTATAAAGGTCAGGCATATAATAATGCAACCGAACTTTTTTGAAATCGGTAAAAAATAGACGCTCATACACTCACACTCTCGCAATATACAGATAATTCCCTGTTTCATACGCAGCTCGCATACACGTTTGACATCTTAGTTAAATCTACACCTCGTGTACTACTAATTAAAATTATAGTGGGGTTATTGTATGTACATTGGGTATTTTATGAAAATTTTAATAGAGGCTTTGAGAGACCAAAATTTTTTTTGGGATTATTGTCCATTTTAAGTCTGTTGTGCAGTTTGTAAGTATTCTGTGAAATGTGTACCCCAGCCAGTAATATAGGCCACTTGATATGTAAGCTGACTCACTGACTGGGCTACAGGGTCGTCTTACTTCTATCTGTCTACTTCATCTTGTGCCACCATCCCTGCCACTGATGGCTACAAGCTCGCCTGCTATGCGTAACGCGTGAGAAGTTATACTTCTTTGGCATAATTAAATAAATATTTAACCCCCATCCTTCCCCCTCCCCTCCCTTCCGGTCCTCCTCTCCTCCCCTCCCTTCCCCTCCCCTCCCTTCCCCTTCCATCCCCTCACCTCCAATTCCCCTCCCCTCCCCCTCCCTCTCCCCTTCCTCCCCCCCTCCCCCCCTCCCCCCTACCCTCCACTCTCCTCCCCTCCCTCTCCTTCTCCCCTTCCTCACCCCACCCCCTCCCCTCCCCTCTCCTTCCCCTCTGAGGCTGCTTTTAAAAACAAGCATTTTTTAAAACGCACGTGCGGTTTTTCGTGACCGGCTTTTTTGTGTCAACACGGACGTGTTACAATTAAATTTCACTCTCATCATTTTTTCCATTTATATCATAACGCGCCTAAAGAAGTACGTATATAACTTCAAAAAATTATTAGGAACTAATAGGAGCTCCATCCATCCTTGAATAAAGCAACCTCCAACAAACTCATGTATTTTTCTTGACAACGGACGATCCGAGCGTCAGTTCAGGCCTCCGCCTCTCCTACTGGAGATGGCTGGGCTCGGAACCATCTAGCTACAACAGACCGGAATGTACTTAAGCTTCTACCACCTTCCTGTATAAGGTAAACTACACTTAATGAATTCTCAATAATCTCATTTAGTTTTAATACTAGGTACATACTAATTATTAGTTTAACGGAATCTAAAAACACAATATTTTTTTGGTTATTCTATTAATAAACATTGAGGAATAATTTTGTAATAATAAATACATTGAAACATCGTAAATGTAAATTTATAATTAGGCCCCACCTTACTTGATAGACAAATGACAAAATTTGGGATTCCAAGGATAAATACATTAAAATTGTAATGAGCTTGCTGGTCGACCCGAGTGAGTGGTACACTGGTACCATCTAGGAAGGTCACATATTAACATAGTCACCTGCCGTATTATATGTGTTTTATCTGCTTGCCCTACCAGAACCAAACTATGTAAACTATGAAAACAATTTTATTACAAGGATCTTATGGAATTTTCAATAAATTCCCCCATTATTTTCTATCAGTTATATGGTTTTTTTTCATTTAAACTGTATTCTTGTTTTTCTGTGTGTCTGTTATTTGGATGAATGGATTTTCAAATAAGGTGCCACTTCAACGAGAATTGCCTTGTGCCGTAGAGGTTTAGACGTAACTTATTTTCTAATCTGTGCCAAATCTTAACGCTGAGTTTTTAGCTATTCGTTTATCTTACACACAATGTCAAGCTTCTTAACATTCAAATTTTCCTATGAAATCACATTACTAATCTTAGCAACATGTTACGCAGTCATAATATTCTCCTGACATTCTGTCTTGGTACATTAGGCACTTTTAATAAGCTCATCTGCATACATACATTTGCGTTTACATTTAAGTGTAGGTGTGTCCATGCTTGTATGTACGGCAACTTTGTCCTTTAATATAATGATTGTATGTTTTGTCACATATTATTATTATATGACCACGAATGTTTCTTTCAGTACGCACTAAATATTATTTCATTATTGTTATGTACATATAATGCTGTCCACTAATTTATTAAACGTAGCTAAAACTATTTTCCTACATCTTTAATGATTTACCTACATAGTTCTTATATAATAATTGTAAGAGTAGTTATTGGATTTTGTCTCATGCATAAAAAGAACTCAGTGGACATTGTGTGAAGATTCAGAAGTAAAAAAATAAAAGAATAAGTTAAATTAACGTAATGTTTTATTAACAATGATCGGGAGCGTATCACAGAATCGCTTGGACAATTCTTAACAAAGGAAGAAGGTAGGGTTAGGGATTGAGTATTTTGGACTAGATGGAGGGTTAACTTAGGCTGATTTACGCGTTCTTGGGTATGTGGGCACCCTGGGGTTGGAAGCCGTCCTCGTTGGCGATGTAGGTGACAGTGTAGGTGACGCCGTCGGGGCCGGTGTACGAGTACTGGCCGCGGACCTCGATGGCTTCGTTCTCACTTCCAGCGTTCTTCAGCTGACCTTGCTCTTGTTGAATGATTCCATTGCTGGTTTCAACACTGTTGACAATTCAATTCGCTATTATATTAATATTAACAAACGATCTAAGTTTATTTTGTTTTTCTGATTTGTAACAAAACCTTTCTATTTCATCTACTGGATGTTATGTTTCATTTGTATAAATTATCTTTTTCAGTGTATTTACACTGTGCGCTCTTTTAGCTGGATTTGAAATGCAGATTTCTCTACCATTTGATATTACACATAATATGAAGATCCCAATATTTTTATATGAATACAATTATACATTATTTGACTTGTATTGAAACACTGAACATTGGTAAACGACAGTGCTCATATTAAATTGTTATTCACTGTCGGTGGTATACGTTACACATCACGGAATGTACATATAATGATAATTATCATTGTAGCCCGGCGCCGCGGCGCGCGGTGTGAATTGTATATTAAAGTACCACCTCAATGGTGAACGCCCACCCGACTGAAGTGATTCGCAATTTTAGGGAATGACTGTCGCGTTACCGATCTCTTAAACTTTATGACCAAAACAAGTCAAAACAAATCACCGTTAGTTTTACTAGAAAAAATTACCCAAACAAAAATTAAATTGGTTCTTTCATTCAAACAATGGGATTTTTGGGAAATTGGGAAAATTATGCTCAATCACACAGTATAATAGATATTGAATTGCTTTCGAGAAGGGTGGAATGTTAATCTCGTCTGAGATCAAAACTGTCGTATGGATACCCCGGATTAGAAGCTATAAAAAAATAACATACGCGTAATTGTATCCTTCGACTCCGATGTTGTCATTTTCCTGCCTCAGGATCGTCGCGGTAGCGTCGGGGCTGGCGGGGGCGGCGAGCGCGGCGGCCACCAGGACGGCGAGGACGATGAACTGTGGACAGACGGCTGTTAACACAACTACACAACATTTCACCAATCAATGTTAATGAACGTTTTGCCATTATTGTTTTACTCGAACATTATTCGGCTGATTTGAAACAAGTGACAGTTTCGCCCGAGGCAAACGTATCCATGAATCAATCATAAAGGTCGCCATAGTTCAAACACGGAGTATTCGAGTGACGTGAGATATATCCGGATGGTGAAGACGTTTCACAACGTACCGATTTCATTTTTGAAAGGTTGGTGTTGGTTTTGGTGTTTGTGATACGAAGGCAATCCAGCGACTGATGCCCCTCTGTGGATGAGCAGAGTATTTATACTTGGGGCCGATCGAAGCAAGGACGCATTGTGACATTTGAACTTAGATCTTCAGCCGATCTTCTTCTTGGCAAAGGTTTTGATATGTCCGGTTAAAGCGTTGACTGTTTATTAATTCCAACCGGCTTTTTAATGACCTGGGAAGCGCTTACATTAGTTACCGCATTACGTGCGAACCAAAGTTCACGAAATGTGAGCTGTGGTCGTATTTACACTCGCTAAGGATTTTACTGTCAGGAGATAAGTATTACTTAATAATTTTTACATGCGATATATATAATAATAATAATTTCTTTAACGTAATATTCAATATGTGGTAAACAAAAATTATTTACTAAAAATTCAATAAAATTGTTTCTAATTTTTCTTCATATTATTTTAATGATAGCCCAAAATTCAATTTATCTCAAGCTGGAGCCATAGTCCAGTCAGTCAGTTTCCAATCTGACCTAACTTCAAATGATCTCATGATCTCATTTGTCTGCTGAGCATAAAGTCTGAAGTTCGATTCCCAACCGTTCCATGAATAACAACCATGATTCTTCATGAACTAAGAATTTTCACAACTTTATGAGATTTCTATGTTTTTTTTGAACATGACTCCTGCACAAAATTCACACACAAAATGCCACGCACTGGCATACATCATCACTCATCAGTGTTGTTGCCTTTCAATCAATCTTTTTATTATAGCTTTCATTAACATCCTGTATGTTACTTTGTTAGCATGTAATATACTCATATACGTACACATCGGCGTACATCTACGAGTCAAATCTTGCAAGATGAAGAAATCTCCTGCGGCCAGTAGCTCAAACACAAAATTTTAAAATCTTGTTTTAAAAAGTATTTTTAAAATATTATTTAGAATTGTATTTACCCCTCAGGACGTACATACCTTTTTATTTGACAGATAAATATTTGTACTCGGTACATGGAAGTTAGTGATGTCTCATTTATGCTGTGCATGCCTGGTGCGACCCAGGAAATCATAGGTTATGAGGCTGTAAGCGTTTAATTACGATTTATTCAATATTACGTAGACATATGAATAATACTTAAACTTAAATTTGAGAGTAAATCCTGTTAACGTAAACCGTAGCGAATCAACATGTGGCTGCGACTCTCGGAGGATAGCATTAATAAAAATTGAATAAAAATACAAATAATAATATATTAATACAAGGACAAGATACCTCTTAATAATATTAAACGCGAATATTAACGTGATAAACTTTTAGTGGTATGAAGTCGTTTAAATAACTTAATATTAGGGTTCCCGTGCAATAAAAAAATCCCCATTGAATGAATGACCTAGTGAATAGACCTTCGGATGGGAAGCTGTCGCTCCCGGTTGCTACCGTTAGATGGCAATCGTTAAGTCTTGTTGGAGCCTTTCTCCCGACACTTGTGTTGACGACTAACCGCTCCACCAATCCGAACTGGAGCAGCGTGGTGGAGTATGCTGTAGGCCTCCTGAGGCCTTATAAGAAGAGACAAAGAGACCTTGTCTACGGACCTTGTAGTGGGATTACCTAATGGATTGAAGCCCACAGAAGAATTTTACAAGTATCCATTTTTAAATTATTTGTTGAAAACCGGGAAATATTGAATTGCATTTGAAAAACCTTACGAGATTTCTGATTTATCAGACTTTTTCATAGTGATTAATTTACCTATAACATTGGTAATACTAATACTACTATCAATGTAAAAAACAAGTTATTTAAAACAAGATACTTAAAATGTCTACCAATTTAAATACCTTGTTTGGATATTCTAATAATAATATATTCCTATTTATTGAATATAAAATATTCTCTAAATATATCCACTTATATAGTGTAAAAATAGTGTTTACTGAAAGGAGATCTATTTTTAAATTATACGAAGTCGTTGTTGCGTTGTTGCATGCTGCTCATACATAAACGACACGTTACAAACAAATAAACAAACAAAACTTGATATCACACCGATATCTAGACACAATATTGTTGTTAAATAAATAAAAGCTAATCAGAAAAAGGCCGATAAAATCTAACCCACATCCCTGCACCCTTACCACTCAACTATTGACAATAACCTTAATAGAATATTATCTCTTAAAAGACTTCATCCAGGTTGCAGAATAAAATAGATATCTTGGTAACAAATAGATACATAAGTACAAATAGGTACCAAGAGGTCAGTCAGTCGGAAACAAGCCGGTAGGCTTACCAAACCTTACATATTCCATGTAAATGAAACTTCACTTGTGAAGTTTTGACACGTTAATTACGAATACCGATGTGAAGCGATATGTCCTCATACCCAATCCGTCATAACGTTCTTCTCATATCGTCTATCATATCATATCATGTCTATCATATCTCTCTTCTTTTCAGGCGATTTAATGATCGTGACGCCATCATTTTACTACCCATGATGATTGTAATTTGATGGATAATTACTATTCAATCAAATTTCTTATTAAATTTAAAGTTTGTGTTTATTTATTATCTACTAACTATTTTAATCAATGTTTGGAATTTGTGATTGAGAAAAAATTAAAGTTTGGACCATGTTTGAGTAAATTGATAAAATATTATAAGGTATGTATCCTATCCTATTCGTCTGATTTTAAATATTATGTAAATGTCAGACATTGTGAAGACCTTTGAATGTTTAGATCATGCGGTTTAATAATACGGAAAAGAAAAAAAACTTGGCACACAAACAGACCGTCTGCACTCTGCAGAATCACATAGGATAGATTTTACTCCGGTTGTATGTAGGTACCACTGGGATGATTTCGACGTTTATATTTTTGTGTTTACTTGTAAGTTTTATCATAAAATCGGTGATACCTTATGTATTACTAGCCTCCATGGGCAATGTTAACCACTTAACAAATTGTTAAGTATTTCGTCTGCATGTTTGTCGGCTTTTTACATATTATGTTAAAATATAAATAAAGCATTTTTAAACTACATCTAATGTATCTACATTTAATTTAAAGAAAAACCCGGCCAAGTGCGAGTCGGACTCGCGCAGGGTTCCACACCAAAAACGGCAAAAAATATCACGGTTGTTGTATGGGAGCCCCACTTAAATATTTATTTTATTGTTTTTAGTATTTGTAGATGAAATGTTTTCGATGAATTTTCCGCAGACGCCCTTTTTTACCTTTTGGGTACGGAACCCTAAAAATTAGGTATTGTATTGACATTTCCGAACCCAAATCAATATTTTTTGCAGAACTGCTATTTATGTTTAATATCTATTAACTATATTAACAAGGTTATTCGATTTTAATATCAAGCCAATACGGCAATACCGCTAAATATTTCAAACCCGTTTAGCAAAACAACTACATTACTGTCTAATAAAAATACAAGCTTAATTTGGATTCAGAACTTAGATTATATTAATATTAACCTTGGATGTAACAACTTAATACCATATAATATGTAGTTTAAAGGTATTTATTATAATCATAACTGAAGAACCACAGCATGGTAAAACAAGCATAATATAATTTTAATTTTGACGACCCCGTAACTTAGTTAATTGTGACTCTGCCTGCGAAACGAAGGGTCCCGGCTTCAATTCTCAACCGGAGCAAACACTTGTGACAGATAAATATTTGCACTCGGGTCAAAGGTGTTATAGTGATGTCATATTAGTGTATTAATAGCATGGATTAATTCCTAATCAGTCATGATGGGTATATAATAGATTATAATCTCTAACTTGAATTTTTCATCATGTTTCCTAACAAATTCCATGTCAAATTGGAAAAGAGTATCTGGTGTAGATAGGGTTTGTCCCAACTATCCGGATTTGTACGGACTTTTACCCAGCTGTCCTGCTTTTTTTTTCTTTCGAGCTCTTTTTATAGCAGCGTCACTTTTAAAAGCTTCGACCAAAGGGCGCTGAAAAATCATCCTGCACTACCCTAAACCAGGACGAGGGCGGAGGGACGAAGCTGTAATACATTTTTTCTGTTAGATAGGTACTCAAATTTTAAATTAAATACTTTTTAAAAATATGGAACTTTTTATCCGGACTTTCTCTAAGAGTCATTAATACGAGTATAATTATCACATATTATTAAACTGGTTTTTTTACATATTTGGCTTCAACTCATTAAATGATAATTAACCCACTACTGAGCACTAAATCTATATCTCCTCTTTAACGAGGCCTAGAGCATACATACTCCACCGCGCTGCTCCACTACGGATTACATGCCAAGCCGACTGTCAAAAATTTTCATGCCACCCGAAAACCTCCGACATGGTTCAAAAACTTTTATCTTACCGACAACTTTACGTGCCCTACGAAGCAGTCTACTACTTAGAATCGACGCAAGCCGTCACATGTTTATTACGCATACACTACGTATTTTTATGTAATCTGGCTTTTTATGTAATTAAATAGACTTAATTTAATAGTAAGACATTACCGACACCTTTCCGTTGCTGATTTCTTTCTCTCTCTTCTTGACGACGGTGGCCACTTACCACCAGTTGGATCGGCATTTGTTTGTCGGCTAGTTACATAAATTATAAATTAATTGATTAATTATATATTAATTAATTAATAACGCTTCACACTCAGCCCCACACTAGGATTCCTTGTGTCGTGGGTGCCATGGACAACACACAGAGACAAGAACACTCATACACAGACCGAGAACAGAAATCCAAACTAATAATTGAAGTTTCCGCCTCGCTGGGAATCGAACCCAGGACCCTTGCCATGGTAATCATTGCGCCACAGGTCGTCGACATAAAAAAGGTAATTTGTAACCAACCAATATTATAAATGAGACAGTTTGTGAAGTTTGTTGTGGTTGGATGTTCGGGTTACCGTCACCTGCTTAGCAGGTAAATGGTTAGCCGTTGTACGGATTAAGATGAGGAGGAGGATACTTGGCACACAGACTTAAAAGTAACGTATACTAGCGCTCTTCTCTTTACTGCATTTTTCAGGATAATTTTTTTTATTGGTATTTTTGCCTATTGGCTACGGAACCCTAAAAAAGATGGCGCTCCGCCCAGTGCCAACCTTCACGGTTACAACACAACTTGTGGATTAATTTATAGTTCTTCTTAATGATATAAAAACCGCTTTTGGACAATGATTTTGTCGGTGATCTCATCAGATGTATTGTGCAACGCATCGGTTGACATCTAGTCATTCACATATTGGCTCCAACCCAGACCACATCGCAATATGGCCTATTGGGCATTTTCCTCATGACGTCAGAAGCGACATATACAAAACTGCAGATTTACCTACATCTGCAGGATCTACAATCTTTACAAGTTGTAAGTCTTCCGATAAGGCTTACCATGTATGTAACAATATAAAGTAGGACTGACTATTTAACATAATCTCCAAAGTGTTAATGCTGTGGAAACATTTCACCATTAATAAATAAGCAGTTTTTTAACATGTCGCGTCAAGACAAGGGACTTCGCCCTTAGCTTCTTTTTTCGTTGGTGATAGGTACTTCTGGTGTTACTAATTCACTTATAATAAAATGCTTCACACTCATGACCCCTACTGACTTTAGAGGATTCAGGGATGAGATCGTGCAACATCAACGCAACACCTCGTCATTCGACCAACACCCACTCAATTACACACATTGTGATCAGAGGCGACACGATTTCCACACTCGTCACTGAATCATTTTTTAAGAATCAACGTGACTCAGTTCGGCATAACGCTTGTCGAGAGACTTCTTTGTAAAATCCTATACTTGCCCAGGGCCAGGTGGCGAAACACCTAACCTGCCCCTCCAAACAAATAAATTTATTCTGAATGTCATTTTTATTCGCCATATAGTACATGCATTATTATTGACGCGGACAATACACACCTCCAATAATACAATGTTCCCCACGCAGCTCCGGTTCGATTCCTGACTACAGATATGTATGTCATTCTAAGTGTCATTCATGTTTTTCATTGGCCCAATTTTTGGCACAACAACGTTTGCCGAGTCAGCTAGTATCAATATAAAAAATGTACCGATGTAGTGTACAATGTGTACATGTAATATAATACGTAAAATATGTTAGCTGGTGTTGAAGGCTTTACATTATAATTAAGTATATCGACTTGACCTTAATGTGTTTACAACTAATATGGATTTACGCTGATAATTCTGTACGCGTAATCAGTAAGAACTTAATTCTAAATATCATAAAACTTTAGGTATGCTCACAAATTAACATATACAAATATCACGCCGTCTTGTGACCTCTGCTTGAACTAATACTGCAGTCCAACTAAAGCGAAGCGATAATAATAAAACAAACTTTCTTGTGCTACCACGTCCAGAACTCAACGTTTGGGTATTTAATTCATAGACAAAATTTTTACACCGCATACTTTTTTCAAAAAGTATTAATCAATAGAAATAAAATATACTGTTTCACAATAATTGCAGGGTAGAAATCTTCTACGTTATAAATGAAGATGGGGGGCAACCAATGGACCAAGCAACATTTGCCGTTAACAATTTATATTACCCAAATGTTACGTTGATAAATAGAAGAAAATATCTCGCTTGCACAAAGTGTAAACGCAGAGAAATAAAACTTATTAACATAAAATTGCTGAAGTTAAATTGCTACTAACTGCTGAATTGGAAAAAAAATTGAAGCTTGTAAAAAAACAATATTACATCGAGTGTTTTATAGCTCCATGAGATTATAGCTTTAAGTTGCGATGTGTTACAAGGCTTATAACAGCTGAGCAAACTAAGCGGCGGTTTAGTAACAAGGAGTGAACACTTGAACAGTGATTTGCACAAAATTACATCTCACGGTGACGTGTTAATTGATGTGCGCGGCAGCCTAGGTGAATTGATCCCGTTTTGATCCTACTGTATTCGGAGATCTACGATAATAATCGCCGGTTTCTGAAAGATCAACTAAAATTAAATAATTAACTGTCAAATCTATAGTCAAACGCCAATCTGGATGCTGAAAGCATTATTAATTGAACTACAATTTGCTTTCGTTTGAACAACGGCTAATTTATCGACTTTCGCTTTTAAAAATCTCAGACTAGGAGAGACTTCTTTCTTTTTCTTCTCTCTTTCTTGGCCGGCAACGCATCAGTGATGCCTTTGGTGTTGCTGATGTCCATGGGGGACGATAGCCACCTACCATCAGGTGGATCGTCAGATCGTTTGCCGGCTATTTCAATAATAATAAAAAAAGTCTGGGTATGGTTAAAACATTTTAGAGGTTTCCGTTCATAACATTGGGATTAGGTAAGCGAGCGATGATGGAAATATATTAAATTAAAGACCTTTATCTATGTATGTTATGAGTAAAATCAAATTTAAAAAGGAAGAAATTTGTTTCTGCCGTCCCCATGCCAGGGTCAGTTAAAACATTGACTGGGGTCAATTGAAACACATGTAAATAATACAAAATCTATATATTTACAACATAAATATTTTTGTACGGATGTCCTTTGTAGACTTTGAAAATCCAACCTCAAGATGGTTTTGTTTGAAAGGCAATAATTATAATCCGAAGGTGGTTTGAGACCACTAAAACAATGCATTAGGCACATTTGGTCCATTGATAAAACAGATTTTTCCACTTTTCCGATACCACAATTTGAAGATAATTTCATTCATGTAATTGCCCTCAGAAATTTTTTAGCATCGTGGAACACGCCGGGACAAAACAAAAATAAGAACAACAAGATAGAAACTTGGCAATGGCTCGTCTTCTGGAGGCAAGCTGTCCGCTGACGACAGGTCCGGTGGCACTATCCCCCATTAATTAGTCGCACTACCTACTCATGGACACATTTTCACCAAATTCAAATCAAATCAAATCACTCTTTATTGTGGACACTCTAATTCACCAAATATTTCTTTATTTGTTATTGATTTTAATTTTACATCTTCATAGGCTTCTTGTACGTTCCCGAAGTTTTCCTTTGGCGTACCCTTGGCATCTAAGAAACAAGAAAATTAAACAAATAACTGTTTCAACCGTACCCAAAAAGGTTCTAGTTATCAACAGCACACAGTAAGAATAATAATTTGAATAAAAAATAATCATACTGCCATACATGACACAAACTTCAATTAAAACGATACAAAACTTTCAATACTTTAACTTAAATCAAACTATAATAAATTATTGTTCATCGTGTTGTCTTGGCTAGTATCCGGTAGCCCGGTGACCAGTAGCCCATCAACAGCCACTTACCATCACATTTTTATAAAAAAAAAAACAAGTTTGACCATATCACCAAAATTACACAATTTTAAAGTTAATAAAATCGGTTCAATCATCACCCAAAAACGTGGTATGTATACAAAGACGTCTTAGATATTTGCATATTGATTGATTCAAATAAAGATGATCTTACTTAACCTTAACCTTAACCTTATTGTTTATGATTCCTTTAAACAAATTAGGTACGGTATTGACCTAGAAAATTTTAAAAGGAAAATTTTCTTTTTTATATGCTATGGAATTCCATATTTAAATTAATGTCATATAAATATTAATTTATTTAAATTGTTTATTAATTTATTTTGTACTGTTAATAAAGAGTAATGGTCGCTGAGTTATTTGGTGAAGATGGCAAATGAAGAAGAAGAGAGCTATTTCCAGAAATAGACATACTCGTACATAAACTGATGGAATGATAAATGGACAGATATATAGTTAGAGGAGTCATAAATGATATTTTACATAAAACCTTCATTCATGCTGCAACTGATTCACTCATTTTGATTTCACTCAAAAATGGAGATAAAAAGTATACATACATCAAACATCACATTCCAAAGCGATACATAAATCAGCAGAAAGTGTTTGGTTATGTCATCCTTTGGATCGTGGTAATACCTATAGGTATGTGTAAAAACTTCGCTCTCAATCAATCAAAACTGGTTGTAAACAAAGAATACATACAATATCATTGGTTGTAAATTACTTATGTATAGTATTCAACCACAATCTCCAGACCCGTTACTCACAAATCTTCCCTTCTCTTAACCACGAAGTAATTCAAAAACCTGTTCTTCACTTTAAAGCTTATGTATTTTCATTGGTATTATTCATCAACCCGGGACGATGATACTGACAGGCTTAATTATATTATGGTTACTTACACGCCATTAATACACATGACATACTAGTGTCCGTCGGCAGTTTAGGCAACGTCGTCATATATTATAGCTATCTTTAAAATTAATCTTTCAATAACGTAGCTGTCCATGGTAGAAATACACGCTACGTGGACCGTATTTTGAAGGAATAGAATCTTAATTTGATTAAATTCATCGCTTTGAAATCAATACGTCTACTATACTGTTACACGCATCGTTTACCATTATTGTAGAGACCGCAAGACGGTAAGACCGCACGCGAGTACCAAATGTCGATTCTAACAACTTTAGCTTTTGACCCCTTCAACGTTTTAGCTCAAAATTTAAGAAATATTTTCGTAAGTGTTGCTGAGCCAGTAACTATTTCAATCGTTTATGGATAACTAGTTTTTGCCCGCAGCTTCGCCCGCGGTAGAGATCGATTTTTTACAAATACTACTTACTTACTGTTACTTAGTTAGACATAGTTGCCTATGACTTAAGTAATTTACTTGTATCATTTGGAAGCGTGAACACAACATAACAAAATATCCATCTTCTCATGGGGATGTTTTACCGCGGTAAAAAGTAGCCTACGTTGCTCTCCACCCTCCTCACTATCTCCACACACAAAATCCATACCATATAACAGCTTCGTTGCGACGTGAAAGACGGACAAACAAACAAACAAACAAACAAACACACTTTCACATTTATAATATTAGTATGGAGTATGGATAGAAACAAAACAAAATGTTTGTGAATCCCTTTGTAACTACATACCTAAATGTGTGATAACTATAATTGGTAAGCATACAAATTTAACATGAGACGAATACATTAAAGATTATTAAAAAAGAAACACTTGGAATACACCTTGGAGACCACCGACCTCTCGCAGAGCAGCCCAACAGCCTGACCGCCCGACCCAATTCCGACCTCCGCTCATTGCTATAATATTATAATATAATAATTTTTATTTCAGAAAAACATTCCATAATTGGTAATTTGTTACACTTGAAATGTGAAAATAAAATGTTTAACAAAATTAAAAGTTAAAAGTTAAAAAGCTACATCAAATTAATAAAATAAAATCTCGTCCTAAACATTCATATAATCAAATCCAATTTCAATAAATTAAAACAAATAAATCTTAAATGAAAATTAATTAAATACAATTAAAAGTACCTACAGATAAACTAAAAATTAAAAACATTAAAACATTAAAAATCATCATGTCAAATTAAAATTTAAAATCACAATTAATCCAATTATATTAAAATAAAATAAAATAAATTGATTTAAAATAAAATAAAAATTAAAACTTAATTAATTTATTCGATTAGGTGTTTGTTGGATGATCATTGGTAGTTAACACTTTAGGTGTATTATAAAGCTTAGTTTAGACTGTCCACGAAAACACCTAGCGGCAATAGTGGATAATATTCTGTTTCAAAAAAGGATAATGTTATTGCCTAATTTGGATGCACCACAATCAAGGTATACCGTTAGCTTAGACTTTAGAGTTACACAAAAAACTCAAAATCTAAAAAGATTTTCCGTCTCCTTATTACCATATTTTTGATCAAATAAAGTTCATGCAGCGCATCCAAATAGACCAATGACATCATAACCAATTTATTTACTCGGAATAAAAATATGTAAATATTTTAATGAATGAATCGATTTATTTATCCATAAATCAGTTGACGCTTCCTTCACATGTGTCGCCTGTGATGAATAAGCAAGAAGCCTCAAGGCTATTCTGTTATTTGAGTTTGAATTATTAAATCAATCATGTAAAACATTTTCGAATTAACAATGTTATACTGCGATATTTTTGGTGATCATCATTACAAAAATCTGGCTTTTTATCCACTTTATCCAGGTCATGTTAATAAATTAAACATATAATCCAGGTATATAGTAAGTACTATGACCAGGTTATGTGGTCATTGACAAATGACAGTTTGCTCCTTAAGATCGACACGAATAAAAGCATGTGAAAAAAAAAACTAGTAAATCCAAGCCCGAACAATAAATGTATTCAAAATAATCACACAAGTACATAATTATTATAATATTGACATTTATGGACAATACAATGTACGATAAACTGTTGACCAATAACTTTTGCAAACGAAACTTGTGTATAAGTATCTAATAATAACTACTTAGTGCTTGCAAATAAAAATGTGTGGTAATTTGAATTGGAACTATTGGAAGGATATATTTTAATTTAATTAATTTAGGTCATTCATTTCATTTCTATGGATTGTATTGGAATTGCATTTGAATATGAACAGTAATATACATAAGATTAATATAGTACGTGTAATTAAAAAAACAGTTAAATTTTAATGGGTACCTGTTAGTGTATCAGTGTCCAGTGATACTTAAATGTATGCTTTTTAAGTTTGATCTACACTTAAAAGCTCCATCACACTAGAATGGCCTACTGTGATAGAACAATCATAAAATATCTTCTATTGGTAGCAGTGGTCTTTAGGAACCCCTTACACACAAATCAAATTAAAGCAAATAATATCTAATATCCTAAGAAAATCCCTGTTCTCTATAAAATAAACATGAATTTCACAGATATACCTACTAGGTTTCTTGCGATCCCGTACTCTTTATATAGTTAAGTTACGTTTAGTTGGAGCACTAATTCTAAATGATCAACAAAGTAGTTAGATGGGTATCTTTGGGTAGTAGTAGGAAAACTATGTCGGAGGTATCAGGCCGCCTAACAACTTCCAGCACTGTTTTGGCCACAAATCGCCATCAATCCACACTGCAAATTGGGTATGCTTTAGCCCTCGACAGCTAAGAGATCCGTGCTCTGTCTTGACCCAATAACGGGTTAAGCCAAGGTGTTATTATTAACTATGCTAATATTTCATTAAATTATAATCTTAAGCAATATTATAAAGTAAGTATAAGTATAGATACATTTAATTTAGTAAACGCATCATTGGTTATTTCTAATTGTTCACAGGATAGATTGAGTCATACTCGTGACATTTCTGTTCATTAGATAGGATTTCAAATTATGCAACCTTATCATCAGCCTGATCTGAGCAGACAGACGACTATAAAATTATTGCTATCGCTAAAAAACTTTGTTCAAAACACACGGGACATAACAGCTTAGTAAGCCACCTTAAATATGATATTGACCTTATTGTTACTAGACGTTTGTCGACAGCGATTTGTTCCACTGTAGAACTACATTACATCACAATAATCAACAATATTATGCTCATACCTATTATTATTCCCGTAGCAGTAACGTACATTCATCATTATAGTAGCGTAGATTCTAACAACCACCAAGTTTTCTTCTAGTTTATCGTAATGTTAACAAGACTTACTCAGGCGCACATAGTTTCCATCAAAACGCATAATTAGAAATTAAATGAACTTACCAAGTGAAGTTTCAATTTCAATTGTACGAACTGCATAGTCTCGAAATGATAATGTTGACCTGTAGTAACCGCATCCGCCAGCCCTTATCACGAATATTTAGAGCTAAAAACCCGGAAGTCAAATCAGTAAAAAAATAACCCGCCTTCTAGTTGTCCTAGTGTCGCCATCTATCTGCAAACGTCATTTAGTTCAGAGATCCAGGATCCGGGAGGCATAATGGCTTGATTATTTTACCTAATTATTATAATAAAGGGGATATTTCTTATTTTAGATAAGAATGGGTGGGAGGGTTACATTATCATTTCGAGACTATGCAGTTCGTACAATTGAAATTGAAACTTCACTTGGTAAGTTCATTTAATTTCTAATTGTACTTCACTGCATAGTCTCTTCAATGATAATGTTGACCTGTAGATGTTTAGAGATGGTAAAATAACAAGCATGTAATACAAGTAATCAATTTGTAATTGTTTAAATAATTGAATTATAAGCTTCAATACTATAATATTTGTTTAAATATAAGTTAAGAGCTTATTTTGTATAAAAGAAAATTTATAAGGTAATCAATAAGGCCGTGTACCTAACGTTGGTTTAGTATAACAGAAAAATCCTCAGCATCGATTATCTCTCTATTATAGAATTGAGCAAACACTCTAGATGTGCTTCTCCATCCAGCTGTTCTTCTAATGGTATCTATGCTAACTCCCATACGCTTAGCCGCCGAAGTAGCGGCGTGTCGCGTGCTATGCGCCGAAAAAATGGATATGTCAATGCCACTATTTTCCAAGGTATTCTTAATCCAACGGCTAAGAGTCTGAGAGCTAACAGCTTTATGTGGCTTTTTATATGCAATAAACAATTTTTCACATTTCCGAATATTACTAGTCCTATCTATGTAATTTAACAAGGTAGTGGCCGGGCAAACATTAAGATTATTATTAAAGAATGGTAGCACCAGACTGGGTTGAACACTCCCAACACGTGAAGTTTTTATGTGATCGGGTATTTTAATATATATTTTATCAGAAAGGGTTTTAATATACGACAGTTTTATCAACGAAAATGTCTGAACCCTATGAGCAGTGACAATGGCCAAAAGAGTAATTAGCTTCTTAGATATATCCTCTAACGTAAGCAGACTATTATTCCCTTTATTAGATAAAAAATTTAGTACAGTGGAAACATCCCAGGTGATATCATACTTGGGATGTGGAGGGCGAAGCCTAAAAATTCCTTTTAAAAAACGTGCTATTCTATCATCAATACTTATTTTTGGACCTAAAATAAGGGCTAATGCCGATCTGCAACAATTGATAGAGCTGTAAACGGCACCCTTTTCATACAATTTTGTTAAAAAACATAGCACATGTGGAACTGACGCTTCCAAGTAATGAATATTTAAGTTAAGGCAATAATCAAACCAGTATCTGAGGTAAGTATTGTACTGCTTCATAGTGTTTTCAGACAGGGACGCCAGCATTATATTCCTTGTTGTTTCTGAGATTCCTCGTCGCGAAAACGCTTCCCCGACAAGCGTGCGGCAACCAGGGTAAGGCGTTGGCAAAATAGGGGCCTGCTGGAATAGGATTTAAATAATTTCTTATTAGAACCAAAATACAGTGCTTTTGAAATTATTAGTTTTTTAAATATAGGATACCAAGGCTGTGTGGGCCAGTCTGGTACTACTACAATACCCTCCGACTGTTCAGAGATAATTTTTTGTAGTACTTTTGTTATTAAAACAAAAGGGGGGAATGCATAAAAATAATAAGGTGTCCATGACATGGTAAAAGCGTCAATTTTGTATGCATCTGGGTCATTTTTCCATGATACATACAAGTCACATTTTTTGTTGGCATGGCTAGCAAATAAATCTATTTGAGGATCACCAAAAGTTGAAACTATCTTATAAAAATATTTATCGCTTAGTTCACACTCAATGTCAGAATGTAACTTTCTGGACTCGGCATCAGCAATCACATTTTGTGAAGATTTTATGTATGAAGCAAACACAAACAATTTTTTACTCTCGCAATACTCCCAAATTTTCCTTGCGACCGAGTTTAGGTGGGGGTATTGAACACCACCCATTCGGTTAATGTATGAAATAGCTGTAGTGTTATCAATGCGCAGTAATAATTCACAGTTTTCAATGTTACCCGTGAAGGTTTTGAGTGCCAGGAAGGCTGCATTTAGTTCCAAGTAATTGATGTGCTGAAGTCTATCACGCTCATTCCATAACCCTGCAGCTCTTTCATTACCACATGAACATCCCCAACCAGTCAGTGATGAGTCTGAAAATATTTCAAGGGCATAGTTACCACATTTTATATTGCTTACTGATTTTTCTATATGAGACAGCCACCACATAAAATCAGGTTTTAATTTATCTGACAAGGGCATTTTTCTTTCATAGTTGTCTTGAAATTTATTTAAATATAAGTATTTTTGTCTCTCTAATTCTTTGGTGTGCAAGAAACCATAATCAATAGCAGGACATGCTGAAACAAGTAAACCTGTTAATTGTGCAAGTTCCCTAATCTTGCAATACTTCAGACTAATAAATTTCCTTAGAGTATTCTTAATAGTTAACCTTTTTTCTTGTGGTAGAGAAATGATAAATTTTTTTGAGTCGAATATGAAGCCAAGGAACTTAATAGTGGTATTGGGTATTATTGAACTTTTTTCATAATTTATAATGAACCCTAAATGAGTAAGCAATTTAATGGTTTCTTGCACATTGCTATGACATTCCGAAAAGGAACGGCCATAGCACCAAATATCATCCAGATAAATAACTGACACAAAACCTCTTGATCTCAAATGTTGCATGACTGGTTTTAAAAGTTTTGTGAATACATACGGCGCCGTGTTTAGTCCAAAAGGGAGTACTGCAAATTCAAAGATTTTTTCTTTCCAATAAAAGCGTAAATACTTTCTATGGCTATAATGGATAGGTAATAAGAAATATGCATCTTTGAGATCAATGGTACTCATATAGCAACCTGGCGTCATTAATCTAGTTACAGTGCGAGTATCCTCTAATTTAAAATGTTCAGTGTTTATGAACTTATTGAGTTGTTTCAGGTTTAGTATAAATCTACTGCCACCATTAGGTTTGGGCACAGTAAAAATCTTTGACAAATATTGACCCTCACATGATTCGCAATGAACAATAGCACCTATAGAGAGAAGTTTTCCTACACATTCGTCTATTTTAAAAGCTTCACAGGTTGAAAAGGATTCATTTTTTGGTACCATATACTGAATAGGTGTCTGGGTAAATGGAATTTTATAACCACCAATCCAGCTCAATATTCTAGGGTCAGATGTAATCTGTGCCCATTGATGTCTATAATAAATTAATCTGCCACAATATAGCTGACTAACCTGCGTCAATTGCGATTGCTCGTTGATCTCGGAGGTGCTTTGGTTTGTGTTTTCTGTGGTGCAGGTAATTGCGCTCGAGGTTTCCTGTAATTCTGGTAATTGCGCTGTGGCCCGGTGTTGAACCTCTGACCCCTGTATTGGTTTGTCACCGGGCCCTTGTAGTTTAAAGGCTTTCGCTGTGCCTGCTGCTGAGATTTCTTTGCTTTATTTAAGTTTAAACTTATTTCTTGTCCGGATTTTTTAATTGCTTTTGAAGCTTTCAGCTTCTCTGCAAAGCTTTCCCCAAACAGCCATTGGTCTATTTCTGTATCTTTTACAGAGTCCCGAGTAGTTTGCTCTAATCCTTGTAATATAAAGTTTCTTCTCATATTAGACTCCTGGTTTTGGTGGTCGCACAGTAGGCGAGCAGCATCACTCACATAATTTATAATAGATAAATTTTCCTTTCCATTCTTGGATAGCTTCTCAAAGGCCATGGCAAGAGCTGTAAGTGCCGAGCCAATTTGGCTTTGCTTGCTAGCGATAGCCTTGTCCCTTTTGACTGCTGCCTCCGGAACAGCTGCTTGAGCTTCTAAATTCAGCTTGGGGGCATCTATTGTTTTGCAATTCTCGGGGGGAAGATACTTTTTCATAATCTCTTTTCTCTTTTCTTTTGGTAAGCCATTCTTGATGGCATTCGTCCACCTCAGTGCCAGCTCTTTATGAATAGGAGGTCCATACGAGTGTTCGTCTGGAGCATCGCCCAGTATGTTGATGATTTCTTCATCAAGGGCATCCTCTGTATAAGTATAAAACAATTAGATGAATAAATTTATTCACCGGTAGACTACTTAATAGTAGTGGGAGACCCTTAAGTCTACTAAATAGTAGAATTCATATTGTGAATGTAAATGCTCATGTTTCAAGAAAAGAGGTAGGTATCCATTATTTTTAGGCTAAATAGTTAATTCCTTACTAGTAATAAGTAGGAACATACATTACTATCAATCAGCTATTACACTTTCATTCCCAGTAGTGTTTTAATCTATAAAGTAGAACTTAAGTGGGTGAATACCCATGCTTGAAGGGGTGAATACCCAGTAAGTTTTGTTGGTTTTGCAACAGCAGTAACGCCCAAATCGCCTAAATAGGTGACAAGCAAACAGCCGACATAAGTATCGCCGCATGCTAGAAATAACCTACAAACTGAGTGTTGAGGTTAGCGAATAGAAATAAAAATAAAGCCAGTAATTACCTGTGTTATCTTCGTTAGGTATTTCAGGCGGTTCCGCAACTAAATTATTTTCCTCATTGTGAGGCGACGGAGTATTTTCGGCGGTGTCAACATCTGTATGAACACTATGAACACTTTGTTGCGAGGGCGCCGGTGATGGCGCCCGGTGCCTCGAGCGCACTTTTCCCAACTTTTGCTCGTATTTCTTTATTTTTCTTTGTATCCTTTCCTCACTTGATTCCCTCTTACGTTTTTTATGTCCCGACATAATATTCTATTTGTAATTATTACTAATTTATCTTAGATATTTGTGGAGAACGCGTGACGCGGGCTGCACGAAAAACGATAATGACGTTTGCAGATAGATGGCGACACTAGGACAACTAGAAGGCGGGTTATTTTTTTACTGATTTGACTTCCGGGTTTTTAGCTCTAAATATTCGTGATAAGGGCTGGCGGATGCGGTTACTACAGGTCAACATTATCATTGAAGAGACTATGCAGTGAAGTACAATAACGAGTTGCTCTTCTCCGCAAAGCCTCTTACGCTCAATCGAGCCAAAGGTCACCCACCTATGAATATCATATGGAACCCGCCTTACCCACATAACTCGTCGTGAAAGCTTAGCATTTGCTCTTGACTGCGCATCCCAAATGCCACGCTGTTTCAACAGAATGTCGCAAAACACCTGCTGTTAGGGTTACCAAGGCCTTTCCTAAACACAGGGATCATTTCAATTAGACGCTCTAAGATTCCAGAATTGTATTGAAACTCTTTACCCAAATCAACATGGCTAATTTCTTTTTTAATCTCAAACATAAAGTTTGCTCGAAGAAGCATAAAAAAAGCAAAGCAACAACCCATAATTTTCCCACTGCTGAGCTCAGGCTCTCTCACAGGCCATAGTCTACCACGCTGGCCAAGTGCGGATTGGTAGACTTCACACATCTTTGAGAACTTTAGGGAGAACTCTCCGGTGTGCAGGTTTCCTCACGATGTTTTCCTTTACCGAAGCAAGTGATAATTAACTTGTAATACGCTCATAATATTTTAAAATTAGAGGTGCGTGCCAGGATTTGAACTTGGGCCCCTGCGCTCTAGAGACCAAGGTTCTAACCACTAGGCCATCACTGCTGCGGTGGCATTTGTCGAGCATGTAAGAATTCCGGGGATGTTAGATCGACTGCTGTGAAACCTGAACCAGCTCCTCCATAGTCGGCGGTTCAGCCTATTTTTGTGAACCTCAGCTACACTAACTTGTCTTCCTAGGATTTGTCCACGCAGTTTGCACCATGAACTGTGAAATTCATAGTAAGTTTTAGAATACTATAGAGCCAGTTGACAAGCGAGTGTTTTCTTCTTGGCTGACGTGCACTTGACATATCCAGTGATTCGTAATATGAATGCAGGTAAAGCTCCATTAAAAATAAAAAAAATAACAAATGATAAGGAAGGATAATGGTGCCTCGATCGGTTGATTTACCTTAATTAGCACCAAATCTAATCCAATCACCTTCCAAAACCTTGTTAAAGGTAGAAACGTTTTACGTATAGAAACAATAAGAAAACAGGTCCATCATTATATTCAAGGAGAATATCTGATTGTATAATACGATACATAAGGAATTTATTAAATCGTAAAGCAATAAATTATGACGATGCGTCATTTTTAAACATTTTATGTAGAGTCGAAGTACTTAACTTCTGATTTTTAAGATTGCTGTCAATTTTAAATCATCCATTGAAACGTTTAAGTGTTATTTTAAATTGGTAATTTGTTGTTGCAAAAATCTTGCTTAAATTCTTTTTCAGAGAACCAAAGTCTTGCTCCACAGCAATAACATAACCCAATAGGAAAAATAATAATTTTATTTTATGTTTGATGAAGATTAACAGCTAGCTTCAATCTATCTTAGTTTTAATTTATTATCGAATTGTATTTGACAAATCGAATAGTTTCTACATAATATTTTTTACAGTTGTCGTAATAAAAGCTTTGGATAGATAAATAGATTGATTTGTCAATAGGTTTTAACATCAAATAAAGCCGAAAAAATGCTACCACAACAGGTTTTATGTGAGTTGCCCAAGTTTTGAGTATAGTAAACCTACACCGGGCCAGAACTATATTACCTAATTGTACATCTATGGTATTTACTATACTTTAAATTATTAATTTACTTTGGTTTTTATATAGAATCTATAGCATAAAACTTAAAGCAATGAGTCTTCCTCCAGAAGTCTACTAATTTAGTAACAATAATCTAAATTTTACTAACAAAAAATAACCGACTTCAAAGTCTCAAAAACTACATAGTTGTCAGATCTCGTTCAAATTTATGTGAGACCACATGACAAGCTGCCTACTTTCGATTAAAAAAAGAATCATCGAAATCGGTTGGCGTGATATTGAGTTATTCGTCAATTTGTCGCGCACATCTTAACACAAATTTACGACTTATGTAGTTTTCTCATAGATGCCGTTATCAGATCTCAATAAAATTTATGTGGGACCACATGACAGCCACCAGCTTTCGATTAAAAAAAGAATCATCGAAATCGGTTCGCCCAGTCCAAAGTTCTGAGGTAACAAACATTAAAAAAAAAACAGTCGAATTGAGAACCTCCTCCTTTTTTGAAGTCGGTTAAAAATAACCGACTTCAATGTTACTCAAAAACTACTTGTCAGATCTCGTTCAAATTTATGTGGGATTACGTGACAAGCACCTGCTTTCAATTAAAAAAAGAATCATCGAAATCGGTTGGCGTGATATTGAGTTATTCGTCCATTTGTCGCGCTTACTTAATACAAAATTAAGACTTATAATGGTTTTATCATGGATGCCATTGTCAGATCTCAATAAAAACAGGTTTTGAAGAAAATCGACATTTGTGACACGCGATACCCAACAACTAATACCAAAGATGATTTAAACATGATTTAAAGTAACAAAATTTGTAACAAATGCTTACGAACCCGTAATTATTAATAATTAGATTGCAATCGTTCTACATACGATTGAATTGAAGGCATTGAACCAAACGTATGAAATCTTGAGAATTAAAACGGCTAAAATAGTTTAAGGAAATTAATGAAATAAAATATTTTTTTTTATTCTTCATTTTTAAAGAGTTCATAATTTTATAAATGTTCTATTTTATTACAATTTAAAACACAAATATTAATAAGACACTGTCATTTTAAGTTCTTGTGAGGAATGCTTAAAATAATAATGCGATTCTACCAACAAATAAATTGCTCCTAAGAAGAGGCAATTGTCTAATAAAAAATAAATATCAATAGGCACTTTAAAACTCAATTCACAGTCCATACGAAATGTAAAGGTCTTAGTCTTCGAAAGATGAATGCCGGAAACACGCCAATTAACATAGGTCAAGTTAAATTATAGAAAATGCCTATGTCATATTCTATCAAAATTCATCAGTACCATCAAACAATAGCCCTGACACCTGGCGGGCACAGCCATAAACCATCTTATGTTGTCAGCCACCGCTATGACGTCAGCGTGACGCATTATAGATTATATCTATAACAATAACATTTTAAATTGGGGTGATTTCATTTAACTGAACGTGAATTGATAAGAGAATGACGATAACTATAAGTTTGAAAGGCTATTAGATAATTTGTAAGTTTATGCAACGATGATTGAATCAGATTCGTAAATCAGCTGCACTGTTAGTCATCTTCCAGAACTTCGCAACAGACACTGGGACCCGCGTAGTAACCGGTAACCACGTAACCATTGTAAGATATAGGAATTTTTATGTCGTAAAGGCTACAGAACTCTTCGGTATGTTCTTATTGGTGTGAAAATTATCGGGTGGAAAGTATGGGAAAATTTCATGTCTTCTATTTAAAGTTCCGTAACTTTCGGCGCCTACTACGAACAAAACAATGTATTCATTTGCTATTGCATTATTTCTTGCTTATCAAAAAGCCCTATTCTTCATTCTAATCAATGATGTTGCATAGTAAAATATCTTTGATTCTAATACATATATATTTTTAATCTACGTAAAATACTTACAAAATGTACAAAATACCCAACTCCCTAGGCATAAGAATCCATTATTTATCATGTCAATTAAATCCTAACTATACTCGAAAAAAATTCAAATGGAAGTTTAAAGAACTGAAAACTCAATTACAAAGAAAGTTTGCCCAACTACTTAGCGCATGTAATAAAAATCTTCATCATATTCACCGTGACATATAGTAAATCACGGCGAGTTGATCACCTTGACACGGCGCGAATGTCGCGCGCTTTGCATAATTATTAGAGAATATAGATAATAAAAAAACTATAACTGGCGGGAGGTTGCGGTGCGACCATTCACCGGCCGCATGATGGGAGCGTGTCCGAGGTAGCGTACGGCACGACACGAAACGACACGCGGTTTAAACAAATGATTGAAATTTCAGGTGGAAACGGAATATAAACTTAAGCCATAAAGAAAGTTATTTACGCCTGTCTAAATGTTGTTGTTGTTTAATGTCATTTTTGTTGTTATGAATGCCTGATTTTTGGCGTTTTGGCGCACAGAAGCAAACACGCGTTACCAAACTCCAAATAAATACCAGCAGTTGTACCCACTGCATGTTTTATTCACTTACGTGTTAACGTATGAGTACATTATTTTGTTCACAACTAAACAAGTTATTTGTATCCGAAAAGGCCTAGAATGGTGGACATGGCACCACCTTTGCTTACCATTCAGTTTTCTTTGCATGATCTCTACTTTCTATTGACATTAGCCAAAACTCACAACTCAGTACATACCGAACCACTTTTTTTGTACCAACTTGAAACACCAAAAAGTACTGCATAAGTACTGAGAAACTTCATAGCGAATTATTAATTTGGTCGTGAAATTTTTTGACGGTTTATTTTGTTAAAATAAATTACATATAATACACGAGGAAGAGTAAAGTGTAAAACATTGAGTTGAAGTATTTGAAGTGAGCTTTTAAGAGTTTTTCCTAGCTGGAAGTTAATCACTATAAAATAATAGAAGATAAATCGTGTCGTTGGCAAGTCGTGGTGTAATGCAACCGCGTCGCGCCCGATCCACAGTCCACACCAACGGGCTTACGTCCGGTTCCATGGAGCTTGGCGGAGGCACGAGGCGACTAATGATCATCTTATTAACCTTTAGATAACCATTAACAATCGGTACCAGAAGCATACCCATCTGCCTCTTTACTCTAAATGTAACTTAACTCATGTAAATCACTATATTGTTAGTGATAAGCATGTAGTAATAAGGATATTCCTTTATCTTTCTTACAAAACAAGTCTAGACAATAAAATTAAGAATGTTTTACGTGTTTTCCTCGCTCGGTTGCTTTTTGACTGGCGTCAGTGATTAGGTGTATGTTGTTGCAGATGTCCATTGATGGTGCTCAATTACTGGGATATCCTACTCGTTTTTTTGACTATTAAAATTATAATGCATGTACTCACGATTACAGACAGCACTCGTACTTAAGGCCTATTTATCGAATTCATGTTTCATTATAAAGCAATCTTGTCCTAAGCTACAATCTGATAACGAAATGTCACGTGATGTTACATAGCTCCTTGATCGCATTGGCGTGTTACTGCTTCAAATTGATAATAATATTACAGTTGTTAAATTTATAATAAAATAATAATAAACTTCTTGCATGAGTCAGCCACCAAAGGACTCTTCGTGTTCCGGCTGGGGGCTTGACAGTTAGTTCTATCTTTCTCTTTCTTCTCTTTTTCTTGACCGGCAATGGATCAGTAATGCATCTGACGTTGCTAATGTCCATGGGCGACGATAGCCACTTACCATCAGGCGAGGAAAGAAGAGAAACACTGCCAGACGGATTTGAAAAAATATTTTTGTGTGTGATAGCCACACGCATGAGCACGGCTACAAGTTACTAGACTAGTGCTCTATAACGTTTGCAATATAAGTTTCAAATGATACGTAGTTAATTGTTCTCCGTCCCATGTTATGACATGACGCAAAACCCGCACATCTCAGTCACGAATCAGATTAATCGCCATCAGTACCGATTGAATATTGCATTCTGAACACCGCAATGGAATGTTGTGGGAACTAATAAATCGATTGTAAGTATTCGAAACATTTATTTACCGCCTAGATAGATCTAGGTATGTCTTCATATTTTTTATACGATTTCTTCAAGCATCGTTACGTAAATTCTTGCTGTAATCACATTTCTTTAATTATAGACTTTGAATGTGTGTGTATGTAAAGTATGTACTGCACATTCTGTATGTATACATACACACAGGCTCTGTAGCCTGTCTGTACATCTACCATTTTAATAAAGTTCTCTTATAGTATAAATAATCACCCACTTATAGACGTTCTTACTAATTACTTAAAACTTTCCACACGTTTCTCATGATATTACAAATTTTAATAACTATGGCCTGCAATTCTTAGATACTTATGATTCACAATGATAGCTGACATTTACTAAAATTATAGACATCAATATTGTTATGGTCGTTGTACCTATATACTTGGCTGTAACTGGCTTCGAACATCATGCTGATTTTACCTTAATTAAGTTGCAACGATTCAGAGCTAGTTAGGTACAAGCTAATACTCGTAATACTTCTTCGCTATACTAGCACTGCTAGCTTAACAAATAAAAGGCAGACAAACGTCTTAAGAAAGTAATCGGTTTATCTAAACATGACTAATTGTACCGGTTTGGGATTGGGTGCTTGCACATCCGAAGATCCACATTGCGCTGGGCTCAACGAAATAATGAGGTGATTATGACCGATATTCAAAGTCGATTGTGTAATCCTTCCACCTCGTAATGCGACTTAAGTTAATGGCAAAGAGTCGAGTTTTCATTGATTTATAAGCTATGTAGGTGGAGATTAATATTGTTTGTTTGTTCGGCTTTTTATTTTGTAATATCTCTCGAGCTGTGATTGCTGTCTCATCTCGTAATGTGTGAATGCTATTTGTATCATAACTAGGGTACGACCGGAGTGCGTTTGACCTACGTAGGTAAATATTACTTTAGTAAATAACTATTACCAGTTTTAATTATTACAACTGCTTACTGATTGATGGATATGATGTGGTCTCATGTGAGAATTGACCATTTCTTGAAGCGCTTGACTCTACTAGTCCTTGCGACGAATAAGTGACATTCATAATTGAGAATAACATGAACCACAATTTTATTATAACCGTCCAATGCTGGCCTTGACGTCGCACTGCGTTACATACTTTCTTACTTCACGATCAAAGATATAATTCACCGAAGCAAGCGATATGTGATTTCCAAGAATCTGTGGTGCATCCAGAACTTGACTTCAAGTTGTCCGCGTTGCGAGAAATCAACATCGAAACCACTAGGTATTACTGCTTCTGCAAATCTGCTAGTTGAGATTATTATTACATTCTAAATGTATATAAAGCAAGTCATGAAATTATTTTGTAATTAACTTTACAACCTTTACCTTTAGATTCAGATGACCTTCGTTTACAATTTTAAATCAGCCAGTCATAAAAATATTAAGTAACTCTTAGAATTTACTTGTTTATTTAACTGAAGCCACAGATTAATAATTTATTAACTGTGTTAACAAAATTGCCATTTGTCCGTCCAGAGGTACCGGGTTCGATCCCATGACCTCGCGGCGGGCACGATCCTTGCAGCGCTGGTGACTGGGACCTTTAGATGATTCATACCATATACATTACAATATTAATGACTATTGGCAAATTGACTTTAAATTGACTGAAACTTAAATAAGTTTATTGTTGATCATCATACGGGAACATTGTACTTAGTAGGTACATGTTTTTAATGTCTAGGCAGGTAGGACTGTACTTTTAACTTGTCAAGTGTTTAGTCAAAGCCCAGATTGGCTTGTGACTTGGTCGAAGAGTAACTTAAATCGAAGGACGAGTAAATAATCAGAAACTATTTACTGGCCATGTTAGATTTTTATGTGTGATATTTAAAATACATACGTACCTAATGAAGACAATGTTGGATATCATCATTGGTTTTTTCTTCACAAAACGAAGTACATTTGTAAATTATTGCAAACTCTAAGAATATAATTAATTACAATAGAAAAAAGGAAATAAAGAGATCCCAATCAATGCCAACAAAACGTAGGTGAGACAATGATTTTCTTATCACAGCGAAGAAAAACTAATTTGCCAATTTTCAGTTGCTTTTAACGATGTGTCGGAGACTGATAGCATTTCCCATATAATCTGAGTACGCATTCCTCTTGCAATATAACAAAGTGGCAAGCATCGTTATAAAAGGCGGTGTCACAAAAGGAACTTGGTCTTTGAGGCGTCACGCGCGGCGCGTCTAACGTATAACGCGCCCTCTGATCTGCCACAGACTATACAGTACACAGTAATTCAAGTTTATAATTTAATTCGTTACAATATTAAACCTATTGGATTTTAGATGCATAATAACAGGACTAAATTTTACCGATTTCATTTTCATTTTAAATGAACTGCATACACTTCCTTAAACAGACGTAAATAAGCTGGATAAATATTAGCCCTTTTTAGGGTTCCAAAGAAAAATCTTATATTTTCATATCCGTCCGTCTGTCCATCCGTATGTCCGTCCGTCTGTCCGTTCGTCTGTCCGAAGCAACGCTTTGCTTGGATACTATGATACTAAACTTTTCTTTCCTCCACCAATCTGCACTGGAGCAGCGTGGTGGAGTATGCTCTAGACCTCCTCAAGAGGAGAGACCTTTGCTTGGATACTATGATACTAAACTTTTCTTTCCTCCACCAATCTGCACTGGAGCAGCGTGGTGGAGTATGCTCTAGACCTCCTCAAGAGGAGAGACCTATGCCCAGTAGTGGGCCATTAATGGGTTGAAGCCAAACTTTTCTTTACTATCATTTTGATCGAATTTGGGCTTGGGAGCCAGTTTTTTCCTTTTCACTCTCTACTTTCCCCACCGCATCAATCGTCAACTCGCTTGTCGGCTAATGCCATAAAAAGAACTAATCTCACTCTGTTTGTACGTCCTGACCCCTCTGTACCCTCGTTACCTTTACCACCACACGAGATCTAACAGCTCATGGGTACGATTGTGCTTCTTCACATGATTACAATGGAAACGTGACTCCGAACATTCCGTTCGATCCAATGAGTAATGAGCGGGGAACAGTGCCCCAACCCTGACTTACATTATCATTCGCTTTTGATTAAATCACTGGCATGACAGATGCAGTTCCAAACGTAACCACTCTGAATCATATTGTGAGCAATGAGCATGTCACCGTACTTGGTACCACCAACTACTAATGCTCTTCTCTGAGGAGATAAGACTCCAGTAGAAATGCTTTCAAAGACTCGAAAGATATTTTGAGCTCCAATGAGACTCACATCCAAAAATTCTTTACTAACATTATCAATGTCATATTCCACACCCGGTGACTTCAATAACACCGTGTATTTTCTTATAATTAACGTAATACCTAGAGCAGCTTCGTAACGAGCTGGTAAGTGTACCTCCGGTAGTTACAAGTTGAACCGTGTAATAACCGGCACGCGGCACGCGGCACCTGGTAGACGCCACAAAAACTGTCCCGACAACGACATCGGATAAACTTTCTATGTAACTAATACCCTCGCTGTTATAGCCCGTCTGTGTGTTATATTTAAATGTTATACATAATATAATTATATTATTAAAGAAATCATTTATTACGGCGCACATACGGCAAAATGACCACTTTAGGCGGTCAAAAATACATTTTTCTACTTTAATATAAGGTCTAAAACTTCTTGTATTCTTAGAGTCAGATACTTGGTCCATCACACTGGCCATAAATATCCTTTGTTATGTTTATAACAAAGGCACCCAAGGCTTCGACAGATAAACATTGCGCAGTATACGGCTAGTTGCGTTCAAAACCCGGAAGCATTATAACGTGTTTTTTTCGTTAATTTCTTGAAAAAATCTAAATATTCATCATGGACATAGAAGCCACAGGTATTGTTATTAACAACAATTTTTTTTTACCCTAGTTTTGCACTATATGCAATAATAAATGAGGATTTCATTCCACTCCTACTTTTCATAAAAATAAATACAAATCCTTAGAGTTTCAAAAAAAGTTCCGCTTAGTACCGCTTTCTGTCTTAATTATTTACACTTGTGCGTTCGTTAACTACTAATAATGTGAATTCTAGGAACTCAAATCAACGCATTATGACACTAGACCCTTTCCTTCACAGGAAGTCGGAGTAGACCAAGTCAGTCGGAAATGACTATAAAAAAAATGGATCTGGTTGGATGATCATGATGACAGTGATAGTAATTAACTACATACAACATAATTCATGTATGATTTATAATTATGTGTACTTTAAGTAAAATATACTAAATTTTATTTTCAAAACTTATTTTATTTCTAGCTATAAATAATAAATATTTTAGGTAGGTACCGAGAAATCTTCTCAACCTCAACACAAAGTAACCTTATAGATCAGAAACATTTTAAAGCATAAATGCACATATTTTTTCACATCTTTGATTTTTGACCGCCTAAAGTGGTCATTTTGCCGTATGTGCGGCGGTAAATAACTGTATAATATTTCATAGCAGATTTATTTATTTAATAAATTTTGCGTATACGCCTACCGCACATTCGCGGAACATAGGGCTGTCTGATAAAGGATGCCAATAGTGACTGTCTTATATATGTTACCGGATATCTGTAAAATTCAGCAGTCTATACAATACCTAGGCAATGTATAGAATATCTAAAACGTTCAGGTAACGCTTTGAATATTATTTATTTCATACTTCACCCAGTCATTCTATACTATACTCCATGCGTAGTTGTAATGTGTGTAAAAGATAAAGACAAGCAAGTGGGAGAGGGGCGAGACGGCGTCTTTTCCTTCTATACAACGCTAGAACGCAGCGATAGGAAACTGCTCGCGTATATATTGTAAGGCTGTTTTTAAACTTATTGTTACAATGCATACACGAATTTTGCGTATTGATCGTGTATATTTTGTACCGTAGATGGTGTCCTTCTTCGTTCCAAACTAATTCCAAACACTTCGGAATCTCTGCCTTTTCGCCGAATATTGTTTGGCAGATTATCACTTGCCAACTAACGTTTCGCAGAATTTTATTTCGCCGAATAATCATTTGCCAACTTATCACATAATTTTGTTTTATTTACTAACCTAACAGTTGCCAACTGTACGTTTGATCTGCCTTTTATAATGACACTTTTCAAAAGGCCAACTCATTCATTTAGTTGTATATTGTTTACCAAATGATGTATTAAGTAAAGTAAAATTAAAAATCATTATATCTACAAAGTTGCATTATATGCACTTTTAGGGAGAATTTAGGGGTTTTTGATACACAAACAGGCTTCCAAAAGTCTCCGGCGCTGCGGGAAGAGCAGCCCCTCCGCCCTTGCGTAACAAACTGCAGGCACTCCATGCTCGCCTACGCAGCTTCGGCTTTTTGGTCGCCTACGGCGACCAGCCTCAGCCGCTTCGGCTCACATGGTGCCTGCAGTTTGTTAAAGCGGGCGGGGGCTGCTCTCCCTCCGCGCCTCCGGGGTTCACATTCACTCTAGGGGTAGGGCAGACTAGTACCACGTGGGGTCGGGGTTGACTAAGTCGGTTCTGTCACCAATTTTGAAAAATTATCCGCCCCCCACTCCTCCTGTCACGGAGGTTCCGATACACACACGATTAGTCCGTATGCGTAATGGCGCTGTACATTATGGAACAAGATATACTTCTACATCTTCTACGAAGTATACGCGATTATTTGCGTACTGCTCGTGTATGGATTGGAAGAACTTAGTAAAAAAAGTTAGTTCCAATCTATACGTGGTTAGTTTGGGTTGTTAGTGGGTTTCATATCCCTGCGTTCTGGCCTTGTATAGAATGGCAAAACGCGGCGAGACGTGAGGGCAGATGCATCTCCCCTTACCATCAAGTGGGATTTCGGTCAAGCATTAATTTAAAATGTATAAAAATTTCATTTCATTTCATTTTCATTTCATATAAGTAAATTCTTAATTCCAACCTACATCCAAGTTGACTACACATACCCAAATCTATTAATTTTATGCATTGCCGGTGGACCTGCAGGTATTCTGTACAGTAGATGGGAAACGTATACATTACCTAGGTAAAGTATGTAATGGTGAATAATATTAATATCATTTAAAAAATTGCCAAAACGACCCAGGTATTATACACATTACCTAGGGATTGTGCTGAATACCTGCATTACACAGATATCCGGTAACATATACATAGTTATTACAATAAAAAAAAAATGTATATACCAAACAATGTGTAACTATGAAAAAAAAAATGTGTGCAATTCACACGTGGTAGAAGTGAAACCTTCAAAATTTTTGTTTTCAAGATAATGAGACGAATGTAAAATTTCGGGAAGATGATATATGTAGGTAGGTTTCACTACTCCACTCCGCTCCGCTCCATCCCGCTCCATCCCGCTCCGCCCCGCTCCGCCCCGCTCCGCTCCGCCCCGCCTCGCCCCGCCCCGCCCCACTCCGCTCCGCTCCACTCAACTCCCCTACCCTACCCCTGTAGGTACAATGCTTCCTATCTCACTTTAGAATTTGTGTTTGTCTCGTTTTACTGGACAGTTTCGTTTCATAAAATTTCAAATCACCCCCGTACTAAAGAAGTTTTCACTTCAAAATACACTCATCTTATGTCATTGTGTCATGGTCTAGCTATCGATCGTGAATGTCCTATGAGATACCGATAGCTAGAAAAGATAAGTACTAATCTTTATTGCAGAGGTGTCCTCGCGATGATTAAACAAGTGACATGACTAGAATGATCAAAGAGTTAAAGAAATAAAACCTATTGAAGTGAAGTTATGCCCTACAAAGCAAAAGTATAAGCTACAAGAAAATCTTCAATATTTAGCCTACATTTTTCACATTCGATTTATAAAAGTGGACATGAGGGAAAACTAGTAAAAAAGAAGTCCTCCAATTTCGATGACATCGGCCAAAATAATAAACATATCTCAAACAGGCCCTTCTATAAATCGACGGGAGCTGCGTATCTCCCCACCTGGACCTCATAAACAGGCCATAAGCGGCTCTGCGTCACAGATGATGGAGGGGCCACGTAGCAACTCGTAAAACTTAGAAATTTATGTGAAAAAACACCATTGTTTGCGGGTTCCCTCATCGTCTTAAGAGTCAGCGCCGTAAGTGTAACTTCCATAGGTAATATACTTATTCGAAACCAACATTTAGGGCTAGTGTTACATACTACATATTATAACTATAAAAGCAATAAAAAATAGACGAACAATGCCCAGTTTGTTGCATATGCAAGCATCCATCTTGTTGTGTAGACCATCCCTTCCACGAATACTTTTGGGACACTTAAAATTAAATTTTGCTTCATAATAGTGTTATCAGCACCCATACAACCAACACTGATTGCTTTTACTATCTTATTCCATAACCAGGATAAGTTAATATATTTATCACTTTATTTCCCTAAATTACATAATATTATTGTCAGATATCAATAAATTAAAACAGATTCCTCCTAGTTAAGCACTCACTTATGAAAAGTAAAAAAGAAATATGACATAATATTTAGATTACAGAACTTCACAGCTACAACAACACTTGATTTCTTTCCATCTCAACTGCGATCAACTCATCAACGATTTAAAAAATAATATTAAATAACAAATTATGAACTACAGCGTCCATAAACTCCGCGTAATAAGCGTCAGAATACAACAGTTAATTCTTTTGCGAGGTACGAGAACCTTGACTAACGACTTTTCGCGTGAAACATGGCAACGGTGTGTTGTACACCTCAAGCTGTAATATCTTAAAGATATTAACACTATATGAAGAGGGAAAAGCGAAAAACTACAAATCTTGCACGGCAATATGCATTATGAGTTTTAATAACCACAAAACTGAAAATGTTACATTGTTATGACATATTATTATGTTGTTCTATGTTATATAACTCTACGCTACTTTCTCTATCATGTGACTGCTTTTTTTTATTTTTTACGATAGAGTAAAAGAAACATCCTCAAACCAGCAAATCTAAAAGTTCTCACAATTAAAATCCAGATAATATAGCAATGACATTTCTTTGTGATTATTGTTCTAGTGGTAACAGAAAGTTTAGATTTATAATAACATAGTATGATGGATCACAACCCTAACTCGGCGCACCGCTACAGAGCAATAAATTAGTCCAGAGACAACACCTTGTTAACTGGAAATAATTAACGACTGAAAAATATACTGTCAGAGAGCTCGCGGTATAAAGTAAGTACATCGCCCAGCGCCCCCAACGGTATCGAAAGCTCAGCGAAACTGGAAAAAAATATCAGGAGGGCTATTCAGTTTTGTAACGTGACAGTGGAATCCGTGATGAGTTTCAAAATTGAAGTTCGAGTCCGAGATCTTGATATGTGATTCTCTAATCATCTGGTACGCACGTGCGAGGTGAAGGGAGTCTCGAACTCTAACTTCAATTTAGAAACTCATCGTGTATTCCGCTGTCAAGTTACAAAACAAAAGCGAACTTGCGTCGTATTGACATGTCATTATCTAATCATCTAGTACGCACTTGCGAAGTGAAGTGATCCTAGAACTCGAACGTCAATTTTGAAACTCCGCTGTCAAGTTACAAAACTGAATAGCCTTCCTGGTCCGTAAAAATACTATTAAATTATAATAAGTTCGTTAAAATGGATTTCATGCAGACCCGTTATAACAACAAATGCCTCGATTAACGTGATACTTAAATCTCACGTATATTGCACTACTAAAACCATACAGTTACTACAAAGGTCAAATCTATGCGAATGGATCCATTCATGGGTGTATTGGAAGTCAGGAACGAAAAACAGCATAATTATAATCATAATCATAATTTTTATTGCCTTATACAGGTACAAATTCAGATCTTAAGTCTAGGTATATAACATTCCTCCGTATATGCCCAAGAGGCGTGCAATTTTTACATTATTGCAAATTGTGCATTATACCTAAAAGGCAGAATGAACTTCAAGACCTCAGTTAAACATACTTGTGTAGATTATCGCTGCTTCTTAGTGCATGCCCATGATCATTTAAAATAATGAAATGGAAATTAGATCACAGACACACAACAAAGGGTGATTAAAGTTAACCGCACACAATGAACATAATCTCCATATTTGATAAATGAAACGAAGAGTGTTTTTGTGAAGTCCGCAACTAGCGTAGTCCTAATGCCACCTGTGGGAATGGTGCAGCCATAGACATAATACTACTAGACTAGGCAAGGTATCTGAGCATATGTAAGTGAAACCGTCACGCTGCGAAGAATGGCAGGAGGTAAACCTATCCTTGTCTTACTTACGAGTTACGCGAGTCTCCTTGGTCTCTTTCTCTTTCTCTTTCTAATAGCGTGACGCAAAGAAGGCCCGCTTGTCTAGTCTAGTAGTATTATGTCTATGGGTGCAGCGGTGGCAGCGGGCGAGCCACACGGTCACTGCCACACATTTGTCTGTCTGTCCACCACCCCGACGTGACCTGCTTCATGCATAAATCATAAACACTATTTATTTTACTTATGGATCAGCAAAATTTTCCATCGTTGAATCATAAACTATTGAAACTTGGTGAGATTTTGCAATCAACAAATAAGGTGATCATTAAGTGCGGCTATTAAGAAATAAAAGATTTGATGACCCTGTAACCTAGTTGGTAGCGACCCTGCCTGCGAAACAAGAGGTCCCGGGTTTGATTCCCGGCCGGGGCAGTTACGAGTATGTCGCATTTATGTGACAGATAAATATTTGTACTCAGGTCATGGGTGTTATTGTGATGTTATATGTATTATTATGTGTCATCCATGCCACCCGCGACACAGGTGAAAACCTACTGCGAGGTATGAGTGTGTAAGCGTTTTATTATTTATTATTTAAATACCAAATATTATAATATAACAGTATAACTTATAACATAAGCAAATCTGGTACTAGTTAAAATCTTAATGATTGCACGCCGCTAACAAAGTATTTTTTAGGAATTTACGGAATAATAATGAAAGCTTATTATAATATAGTCACAGGATAGAACAGGATTTCATTTCATTCTTGACAAAAAATAACCGACTCCAAAATTAGGGATAACTCAAAAACTACAAATCTCAAAATGGTAATGGGATAATTCCACGGCGCTACGCCGTAGCCCGTAGCTCGCGGTAACCTCTACGGCGCGGGCGTACGCGGCGGGTTGTTTACAAAAACAAGATGACTGGCGGAACGAGCCCTCCCGTGTCTTTATTGGCCCTTGTAGGCCTGTTGTCTGATGGCGATCGCATTATGTAACACTGAGTCATGCAGTAAATAAATATATTATTGAAAACTTTAACACGATTCTTCTCCTCTTTTACTTTGGGGTGTAAGGAGCATTCATTTTTGAGTCTTAGGGTGAGACATATAAACCGTACTTAAACTTTGACTTTGCTCAAACAAAAGTCAAATGTAATAGATGACTGACACTTTGTTGTTACGAAAATAAAATTCATATAAACAGCTAACGTTATGGTTAATTGATGACCATTATTTATATTCAGATATTTTTATGTGAGCAAAGTCTAAGTACGCCTTTATTATGTTTCATTTCTGAATAACGCGTCCAGCCCTTCAATCAGGTGGCGCGCGGCGTTGTAAACAGGTAGAGCCGGTTCATTTCACCGTTAAAATAACAACGTGATGGGCCACTTCCCGCGTCGTGTGGGTCGTGCCGCAACCAGTAAGCCACTGAAAACAGGCCCTAGAGACTTTATAATAAATAATTTTCAGATATTGAGGTTATGTTGTAGAAGAAAAAAGAAAAAACGGCCGCGTAGTATCGTGTGCATGTTACGTAATACGTGGGTTCTTATTACTAATCTCAAATGTTTAGAAATAACATGTGTTTGGTTTTTTTTGTTTTAGCGCTCTTGAGGATAACGATTGCAGTTGTTACACGAAAAATTTTGTAACTAGGTGCTTGCATAGTTGCTTGGACAAACTTACATTTACGTTATTATTTTGTTTAAAAGCTTTGTTGAAAACTCTTAACTTTCAGGTGCCTTATAGATAGATGAAGAAAATAACTATGTGATGAATAAGATTTGTACATAGTACAGTCAAGGTCACTGTAAATCTAGCTCAAATATTAAGACGATAAATTAGTTGTTATCGCACAATAACGCCAAAACATTTCATTGTAGTTGTATTCGTATAGTTCTCTGGAAACGAACGATACATTAACAAGGACAGAAGTACAACTACATTTACATCGGTAAAAATATCGGCGAATCTGGAAATGAAGCGAAATGTACACGAAAAATGTTCCCAGTTTTTGCACTGAATTATGTTTTTTAAATTTATGAGGGCCTAAAATGCGAGGAGCTTTAAAATCTTGTGCTATCGTTGGCGGTCGGCCAAACTACCTGCGTCGTAAATAACGCAATCCGAGCCCCCGAGCCCACGTTATTAAAACTGTCGCAGTTATATTTACACTTATTTACGAGTTCGGCGGCCATCTAACGGTTAATGTCATATATTTTACAAATATAGTTGCCGGTTTATTTTTATGAACACAATATCAACACAATGCATATTCTGTTGTCGCGGTACAGGTTAGACCCTTGCTGCACAATATGTAGTAAAAGGCTGAGTAAGATTCGCTTATCGTCGCATAGGAGTACCTCTAATGTAGATAGAAGAATCTGTCTTATAAAGATAAACATACAGTTCATAATGGGGCTTATAAAATCAGCTGTATATGTAATATATGTATGTACAATAATATCAGTTGTAACAATATATTCTGCTGGATCAAAAGATAGATATAAGTATCGGGTTAAAATAAAACTATGAATTACACGAAGAAAAATATAACCGAAATCAAAATATCTCAAAAAATACTCGTTAGATCTCACTCAAATTTAAGTGGGACCACATGACAAGCATCAGCTTTCGATTAAAAAAAGTCGAATTGAATAACTCTTCCTTATTTGAAGTTTGTTAAAATAAAAGTAACACTTGCACTGAAAACCTCCAATATGTTCACAAAAACGTGTGAACTTTGCTTGTCTGCTTCCATGCTTCAACTTCTCATATACCATTTCGGAAGAAATCTTTAGGATTAACAATACATTTTCACGAACCTAATTTCTCCGTTATTTATGTCATTTAATTAAAAACGTCTTTGTGATAAATAAATCGGCTTCGTGTCGCGGAAAAGCTAGCACATGAAAAATCTGGTGATAAAAATAATTACAGGTTAGAAGATTGACGAAAAAATGTCAAAGAAAAAGTTCTCAAAGTTTCTTTAAGTTGAGAGTTTTAAGTGAGGCGATCCCGGGCTCTCACGGTACGTTTGTTGGACGAACTAACTTTCAAAGTGCTTAGAAAAAACGTAATTTGTAAGACTTTGAAAGAGTGTTTTAGTCTTCCCAATCACCGATTGATTTTCACCGTTAAAGTGGTGAATAGTTCGTTATTAAAACTTATGCGCATTTAATATCACTAAAGTTTATAACAAAGAAAATAGATTTACAAATTATCTATTATACCTACTAAGTAAGTAATGACATTAAGATAATTTACTATTTGTTGAATATGATGTGCTAAAAATAATGTTTGTTATGTTGGCGTTCAATAAAAAAAAAAAAATAAAAAAAAATAAAAAAAAAAAAAAAAAGTGAAAATTGCGCAGGTGTGGCCAGTCTATTAACTAGTCTATTAATTAATCTATTAGTTGTGGAAATGTATAAAAGTTATCATCACATAGTAAAGACTCATCTACGGGCGCTATGAGAACTTCAGACCCCTCGTTTCAACGACTAACCCATTCCTAACCCATTTTTCATCATATTTTACTATTGTACCGTGGACATCATAGTTTATTGCAAACAATTCAACCTCAAAATCAGGATAATATAATCGCCGTTATTAGAGAAACTAAACAATAATACTTTTCAACCATTTTTAAACATAACACAAAGTTTACAGCAAGAATGTTCCAAACAATTGCACGCTCACCTCCAGAAAGAGTTAAGGTTTAAATTGAAAGAATTTCGCTTAAAACTTTCCCTTGAAACAACGCTGAGAGTTGAACAATCACACTGATTTATATCGGAAGCATTTGAAAGGTTACGAGTGCGGGCGTGTGCGAGGTGAATCGGAGGTGAACAATCACGACCCGCCCGGCTATTATCCCCCATACGAATACGTGGAGATACTTACAACAGAATGGCATCTAAACAGATATATATTTTTTTCAAATTTGAATTATTTTGATTTATTATGAGTAGATAATAAACAAATTATAGATTACATTAATTATTTATTCATGCTATGATGTATTGTGTCACGATGCCGGGAATGGAAACTAGGCAAGAGTTCGACAGGGCTACCAATTAGGGGCTACCAATACAGGTTCGTTTTTATGTATGATCTACTTATCCATTACAAAATAATATATTTTGAAAAATAAATATTTTTTTAAATTACTTACAAGACTTCTAAGAGGCACTTAAGAGTCCAAACCTTGGTCGTTGGCGATGTGGTAATTTGCACGCTCTTTTTTAATTTATAACCGAATTGCCACAAGACAGGTCTATACAAAGGTAAGTATTTAGTTTGCAAATCAGTAACTACAGCATATGAATTAAAATTAAGATTTATTTGGTTATTTTCATAATTAAAATAAAATCTAATATTCGGTGCAAATACGGGCGCTTCAATAGACTCATAGATCCACGTTACATAGCTAAGACAATCCAAGGGCGCGCTGGTCACCGAGTGAGTCAGGTAGTCTAGATTAAGATACAGTCTAGACTGCGCTGTGCGTTTATTTATTGCCCTTGCGTACATTACACGTGTTGGCAATTTAGATAAGTTTTGCACTCTACAATTTATATTGTTGGCGACTTCTTATTTCACGTTTAAATTGGTGAACCGTGTTGGAACGTTAATAGATCAGGAAATATATTTAAGAAAATGTCTTAGTAACTGAATGAGTTAGAAAAGGTGGGATGGGTTTTCGGGAACTTGTGATTCTTAATGGATATCTCCCAATAATAAAAATTGAGTTAACACATTTTAATTTATTTGAAAAAAGTTTATTTTTATGATGAAGTATTATTTTGCAGCAATCAATTCTTATTACTCTTAAATTACTCGTTTTTTAGGGCTCTATACATGTAGATGTACCTACATATACCAGACTGTACTAATGTAAAGTACCTAACTGCTTCCTTTTTGCCTGAATCGTATTAGTGATGCCTTTCATGAAGTCCACGGGGGACAAAATACCATCCATCTAATAGATGGTCATTTATATAAAAATTCTACATTTAAAACCTCGTTAAGAGATTAAAAAGTATGTACCTAGACATCTATTCTGAAGGTACCACACCTGAAGACCACGGCAGAGGTCGCGGCCGCGCGGCTGCCAAATGGCGTCTGTTTTCGCCGCCGCCGACCCGCAACGACTGTAGATAAATGTAATTATCTCTACGCTTTTTTTTCGCCGCAGAAAACGATGGTTTACATGGTGACGCGACTTATGACTTTGAGCATACCAACTAAAATTCAATAAACATCGTCAAAATCTCTAATTCCTGAAACCTCGTATCCAATACATTGCTAGTGAGAATACTGGCCAACTCAATTGTCGGATTTCTTTTACTACTCGTAGATAACTATACTCTCTTTCGATAACGATGAACTTGTGACAAGCAGGATAAGCTGACTTATATATTTATTTATTTATTCAACTTATATCTAACATTACAGAACATTTCCAATACGTTAGAGTAATATTATTACATTTAATATTTTATTAAAAATTAAAATTAAATTCATCATCATTCATAAGCATTAAATTCATCGAGCATTACCGCCCGGCCACAGCTACTAGCGGCGCGGATTGCGGCGCGGTGAGCGGCGCGGCAAGCGGTGAGCGGCGAGAACAAATGGTAGACAATGTATGGAGTATGCCACAGCTACAGCGGCGCGTTTTGCGGCGCGTATTTCGGCGCGGTGAGAGTCGCGGCGGCGGGCGGCGGACTGCGCGGTGCGCGAGTGAAACAAATGCCGCGCGCGGCCGTATCGGTGGACGAACTCAGCATGTATTATATTTTTCTTATTATTTATTATTTATTATTCTTGATGTATTATATTTATCTTTATTTCATGAACAATAGTAAAACAATCGGTTACTTCAAAGACTAGTTCTCATCATATTTTCTTAATAATCCATGTGACAGCTCATTCCATCATACCCTTTTGTATTCGTTTTTCTTATAATGACAAACATGGCCGGTATCTTAATTACCTGCTTACATTGTTATGTTATTTATTTATTTATTACATTTAATACTTTAATGTTTGTACACCAAAACATAATATACATAAAGAGCACAAGGAAGGAACACAAAACAATGTTACTATTTATCTACAGATTATTTATCAATATTATTATATACAATATTATTATATAGTAGTCTAAGTACGTCCACCGCTGACGCCGCCGCGGTCGCAACTAATCTAGCTGTGGCATACCACCGCAAATCGCGCCGCCCGCCGCGCCGCTCACCGCGCCGCAATCCGCGCCGCTAGTAGCTGTGGCCGGGCCCTTATCTATAATTAAAATCACACAGTTATTGATTTGTCAAAGTTACTGAAGTTAATATTAATCAACTGTGTAAATAAAACTTCTAAAATGATAAAAAATTATAATAAATAATATTTTTTATTAATAAACATAAAACATTAACCTGCTAAACTCCTAAACAGTCAATAAATTATTTCCAGAATCAAACCCGGTACCCTTCACTTTGCAAATAGAGTACCAACTAGGTTACAGGGCTGTCTAACTAACATGACATTGTTAAAGTCAAGTCCTTTTGAAAGCAATACCCTTAATGCAAGCAGAACAAACCATTTCTATCCAAGCTGTGGTAGCTAGTGATACACAGGGTGCTACTATTCAGGAATCCCAGGGTGCTCGACACCTATCCCCCATTATTCGGACGGCTCTCGCTGTGTAATGGCCGCCACCGGAAGCGCCCGCCATTACGCCCCCACCTGTCCCCGACCACTTCCGGTCCGCTCCTTGACCACTCGAACCTACTTCTAGCTGAGATTCTTTGCAATCCATTATTCTACAAGTGTTTTTCGTTTTTATATTTTTACACTGCAGTTGTACTGAATATGTGTATTTACACTGGTCTAAGGCTGTGACAATGAATGCTAATAACATTGAATTCAACTATTAAATTAATGGTTAATAGTAAAATAATATTTTCACCATTAACTATTAATTTAATAATGAATACTAGCATTTATCAAAATAGGAAATAAATATAAATATTAATAAAAGATAAGGAATTTATGTATAATTTAGTTTTCATTCATTTTCAGCTCGCTGATCAAACCGTCTCCTGCGTCGTTCTTTGTATGATTATATAATGAATTCATGACATAATGACAAAATGTGAATGCAAATACACTAGTTATTTAGTTTAATATTTTCGTCATTAAAGAGTTTCTTCACCTGGAAGAAACCCAGGGTCCTGAACCCAGAAGAAAACGAAATCTAAAGTAACCAAGATCCGAAAAAACCTTATCTGTTATCTGTGACTAATATATCTATCCCGGCTTGGAATCGAATCTTGGGCTACGAACTGAGCTACAAGGTCCTCTACAATAATAAATTTTTCAATTACAAGCTATCATCACCTCGGTATAGTAAACTTTATTCAACTAAGTGACTAGCTAAATACTGCTAATTTCTGATTTAATTAGTGTCACGTCCTTATACACAAAGTTGCCTGAAGCAATTTGATTCTTGCCACTAAAACCAAAAATTCAATCCTAACATATAGCCTAACATAACCCATGAAATATTCAAAGCAATAATGCATTAATATGGCATTACAATATAACTGAAATCCATATTCCCGTAGCCAAATCTATCGGCAGTTTGGTCTCTATAAAATACATATGCATTACAAATGTTTCCTAACAATAGTGCACGAATAAACAACTACTATAATATTGTAAGCCCATCTCCTCATAGGCATAAGCAGATCGTTGCAAGCAAATTCAAACTTTATTTGAAACGTAATAAAGTTCTATATCTAAATTCTGCGATTATCTCATAATAATGTGCTAAGTACGAATACCTATGACGGTAACGATAGTAGCTTTCTGGCTTCATATCAGTGACCTTATGATTGAGGTGGTAGGGTATAAATTCCGTCAGCAGCTGCAGCTAGGCCTGGAATCAAGCCAAATGTCGACTGGCTCATATTACTTAGCTACCTGTTTATATTTGCGGTTTGTGCCTTTCTGTCCGTTTATACTGGGACAGCCGTATAGTAATTTTTAACGGTTCATTGAAAATATCAATTTTGCAAATTATTTATTGCGTTCCAGCCAGTGCAGGAAAACATTATCTTCTTTGCAGTTGATAAATAAATGCCTGAACGGGGATAGAAAAGTGATTTTTATTGTTAGTAGTGCTTTTTAAAGCCTACGTATCTTAAACCATTGACTCTTGATCTTTCCTCGTAGCACAGGATACCTGGATATCTCCATGCTGTGAGAGTACGGGTGTAATGCAGTAGAACTTCTTATCCTGGAAGCCTCTTAGATGGTGTGATGAACTGATGACTCTTGTGCTGTGCTCCTGTCTCATGATAACTAGTCCCAACCAAGTTATACCCTCGACAGCATAGAAGTGATCCATTTTACCACTAGCTGTTATCCATTCAAATAGGCACGTACTACAAAGAACAATGGGGATATTTATTTTTATATTAACTACAGCCAACACGAAACAAAATTACTGTATTATTATTAAAACCCTAATCACTTGTAAAAATTATCTACCATAAAACAATTGATTACAACAAGAGCATAGGAAACTGATTTAAAAACCGATTAATTCACAGCATAATGCAAGCAAAGCAGTCGGACACGAATCTCGGAATACGGAATAAATAAAGCGAAAAGGTGATAAACAGTACACCGGTCAACGGAAGCACTAATTCACAGAGCATGCATGTGACACACGACACGACCTGTTTCACTGATTTACTGCCCGACGGACTGCCACAGACTATATCGCGCCCGCAATGTCGTTTAATGCCTACTGTTTAAATCAATATGAAGTTTTACCAAAATAATAAAGTTATCTTCTCTAGACGAAGTTCCCTTATATGTGTAACTAAACAACTATTTGTTATACTAAACTTGCTTGAAACTAATAAAATTGTAATAACTAAAACATTGTAATCGAGTTCTAATGTTTTTATTAGAAATCTAAATTATAAATTTTTTCACTCACGTTAAACCTTATTAATCAATGAACGAATACTTTTTTAATATTACTTTCAATGTAAAAGGTTCTTCAGTTTTTTTTACATTTCAGATGAAATCCTTCTCTAGATACTTTAATAATGAAGTATTTTCATAAGAAGGTAAAGTTTTTATAACATGATATTAGTTTTATTACTCTGGTCTCTATATTTTTTTTATACGAATAAGTTAATGCTTGACCACAATCCCACCTGATGGTTAGTGGAGATTATTAATGAGAGTCAGTATTTTTTCTTTCTTGAGCGGTGATACATAGGCAATCACGCCAATCACTTACTCAGGTTGCGCGGCGGACGCGTTTGTTGCCTTTTAACAGCAATAGTATTCACATACCTAATATGTAATTTCCCTTCTCTAATTGAGTGGTTAATCTATGTCGGTGCACTCAACAAATCAACGGGGCGCATATTGTCAGGAAGTCGCCAAACTACATTCATAACAATTATTCTAAAACAGATTTCAACCGAATATGCGCGCATGTAACTTGTAATAGAATATTAATTTAGTTTATGAATATGAAATAATATTAACTTTAACGCTTCCCACCGACGTCCGACTTTTTGTAGGAGAGATAATCGGGCCGATTTTTCCTCCCATATCTATTATTTCTGACCGACTTTTTGTAGGACGTGTGCGTTGCACTATTGCTATCAGTACGTTCTATTTTTCTTCTACAAAAAATCGGTCGCTGATTATCGGACGTGGGCGGGAAGCGTGAACGTAATTTACCTATTATTGTCAATACGTGTACTTGTAGCGTAAGTAAGAGCCGTGGTTTAAAAACTGCTTGCATTTATAATTTTTCAGTGTTACTGCTGTAAAGAAAATCCACCAGAAAGAAACAGGTGAAAACTGATGGAAATATCGTGGAAGTGAAACTATAATGTGGGAATATACATTTAATAATATATAGAGATCAAAAAGCAACACAAGAAGACATGGTTTTAAAACAGAGTGACAGCACTGTCATTTACATATTATTTTTTATTCCCAACACTAGGCCTTAAAAATAACTATGTAAATAACAACAAAATATAACAAGGACTCTATAAAACAACATAATATACTAGGCCTTAAGAAAAACAATTTACAATTTAAGTTTTAAAAATAATTGTAATAAACTTTACATGTTTTTCTCTTGTTAGAGGTTTGGTCATTATATCTGCAACCATCTCTTGAGTACACAAATACTGCAAGTTAATAGTTTTATTGCTACAAAGTTCTCTAACAAAGTGATGCCTAATGTCAATGTGCTTTGTCCTTGAATGTGCAGTATTCTTGCATAGTTTCTGTGCAGACTGATTATCATTAAATAAATTTATATTACACTCAGTACTTGTGCATTCCAATATAAAACTGCGCAGAAACAATGCCTCTTTACAAGAATCCGAGATCGCCATGTACTCAGCCTCAGTACTTGAAAGTGCAACTGTTCGTTGTTTGCGACTTTCCCATGAAACTATGTTATCACCCAATTTAAATACGTACCCTGTATACGATCTGCGATCCAGATTATCTGCACCCCAATCAGCATCCGTAAATCCAGTAATATCCATATTACCCTTTTTATATGTAAGACAGTAGTGCGATGTACCCTTTAAATAACACAATATCCTTTTTCCTGCCTTCCAATGACTATCCGAGTAGCAGTTGTTAAACTGACTTAGATAACTGACACTATGTGCTATGTCAGGTCTGGAACATACAGCTAAATACATGAATGAACCTATAAGACACCTATAATCATGTGAACATTGACTGTTTTCTTCCTTTTCCAACTTTATGCCAACTTCCATAGGTGTTCTTGCTGGTTTACAATCTGACATATTAAATCTTGCCAAAATCTTATTAATATAACCAGTTTGATCTAGCGTAAATCCGTTATCCGTTTTGGTAATCTTCATCCCTAACGCTTGATTAACTTTACCTAAATCTCTCATTTCAAATTCATTCATAAGTAAGTTTTTAATTACATTCTTCTTCTTACTAGCTTTCTCCGATGAAAATAATAATATATCATCAACGTATATCGCAATAACAATGATGTCATCCTCAAATTTATGTATATAAACACATTGTTCTGACGACAATTTATTAAATTTCAATTTATCGATTAAAACACGATTAATCTTCTCATACCATGCTCTCGCCGCTTGTTTTAAGCCATAAATTGCTTTACTTAGCTTACAAACTTTATTTTCATTACTTTCTGAAATAAAACCTTCAGGCTGTTCCATATAAATGGTTTCTTTGATATCGCCATTTAAAAATGCAGTATTAACATCCAAATGTTCAATTATCATGTCATATTGAGCTGCCAGAGCAAGTAAAATCCTGATTATAGAATACCTAACTACAGGTGCGAACGTTTCCTTGTAGTCAATGTCATATTTTTGTGTAAACCCCTTTGCTACCAATCGAGCTTTATATTTTAGCAATTCTCCATTTAGTCCCCTTTTCTTGCTAAATATCCATTTACACTTAATCGGTTTTACTCCATGTGGCAAGTCAACAAGACTCCAACATTTATTTTTGATAAAAGCATTATACTCATCTGCAATGGCATCTTTCCATTGTTTTCCTTCACTGCTCTGTAATGCTTCCGCAATTGTATTAGGACAATCATCTTCACTGTCCTTGTACATATCTACAAGACCTGCATACTCATATGACGCCTCTGCATCTTCGAAGCTTGACCCTTCTGTTTCCATACTGGAAGATCCTGGAATATATGTAGGATCGGAAGAGTGTTCTGAGCTTGAAGAGCTTAAAGTTTCATTTACTGTATCTATACCGCTACTGTTATTTATTTCAAATACAGTTTGCCTGCGGAGATTCCATTTTATAGTGTCATCAGATTGCTCACATATGGAATGATCCATATTTGTAGAAGATAAAATACTACATTCATTACTATCTACAGGAATTCTTTGTGAATTTACAGTAGTATTATTATTATCTAAGATCATTAGTGTATTTTCAGATCTTTGAATATCTTCACCTGACACACGGCTTTTTACAAATTCAGTTTCTATAAAAGTAACATGTCGAGCTTTGATACATTTCTTTGGACACGAGGGATCAAGCAACCGATACCCCTTGCTATCCTCGCAATAACCAACATGTATATACCTCTTGCTCCGAGCATCTAATTTATTAGATTTCTCTACTAATGCATATGCTATACAACCAAAAACTCTTAGATGTTTTACATCTACCTTTTGTCCGGTCCACATTTCCTCCGGTGTAGTTCCCATGACTGCCTTGGTAGGTGAACGATTTTTCAAGTACACCGCTGTATTCGCCGCTTCTGCCCAGTACACCTTACTTAGACCAGAACATTGAAGCATACAGCGAGTCTTATCCATAATGGTTCTGTTCGCTCTTTCCGCAACACCATTTTGCTGACTACAGTACGGAATAGTAGTTTGATGTTTAATTCCGCAACTCTTCAGATATTCCTGAAACTTGTCATTAATATATTCACCACCATTGTCACTTCTTAGAACTTTTATCTTAGAGTCAGTTTCATTTTCTACAACAGCTTTGAATAATTTAAATTTATCAAAAACTTCACATTTCTTTTTCATAAAATAAATAAAAGTTTTCCTACAAAAGTCGTCAATGAATGTAACAAAATATCTATATCCACTCAATGATGATACCGGCATAGGTCCACACACATCTGTGTGTACAATACCTAACTTTTGTTTTGCTCTCGTAAAACTCTTTTTAGGAAAAGGTAATTTAGTTTGTTTTCCCTCTATACAAGAAATGCATGGTTTAAAAGTTGTAGATTCAAAATTCATACCTGAAACTAATCCATTCTTCATGAGATTCATGCTTCTAGAATTAAGATACGCAAGTCTTTGATGCCAAACATCTTGTGTCACCTCCGTGCTATCGCTATGAGTTAAACCCGGTTCCTCAGCCGTACCCTCATTTACTGAAGTTGTGATGGCTGAGTTCATGACAATCTCTGGCTTCCTAAAAGACCTATACTGCACATCCTTGGATGTATCTAATACATACACACCATTACGACACGTAGCAGTAGCAATTACATTTTTACCATCATATATTTTACATTTATTCATGTCAAAATATACTTTATAACCCTTTCTGTTTAATTCACTAACAGATAATAAGTTTGTTGATAACCCTGGCACAAAATATACATTACTGATATGATCAACCTGACTGTTAAAGTTTAATTTAATTTTTACTTTACCGAAAACGATTTAGTTAGTTAGTTAGTTAGTTCCATTTAACTATATAACACAACGTACATACAAGTATTATATCCAAACAAAAAACAATAACCTAAAACCCTAATCACTTGTAAAAATTATCTACCATAAAACAATTGATTACAACAAGAGCATAGGAAACTGATTTAAAAACCGATTAATTCACAGCATAATGCAAGCAAAGCAGTCGGACACGAATCTCGGAATACGGAATAAATAAAGCGAAAAGGTGATGAACAGTACACCGGTCAACGGAAGCACTAATTCACAGAGCATGCATGTGACACACGACACGACCTGTTTCACTGATTTACTGCCCGACGGACTGCCACAGACTATATCGCGCCCGCAATGTCGTTTAATGCCTACTGTTTAAATCAATATGAAGTTTTACCAAAATAATAAAGTTATCTTCTCTAGACGAAGTTCCCTTATATGTGTAACTAAACAACTATTTGTTATACTAAACTTGCTTGAAACTAATAAAATTGTAATAACTAAAACATTGTAATCGAGTTCTAATGTTTTTATTAGAAATCTAAATTATAAATTTTTTCACTCACGTTAAACCTTATTAATCAATGAACGAATACTTTTTTAATATTACTTTCAATGTAAAAGGTTCTTCAGTTTTTTTTACATTTCAGATGAAATCCTTCTCTAGATACTTTAATAATGAAGTATTTTCATAAGAAGGTAAAGTTTTTATAACATGATATTAGTTTTATTACTCTGGTCTCTATATTTTTTTTATACGAATAAGTTAATGCTTGACCACAATCCCACCTGATGGTTAGTGGAGATTATTAATGAGAGTCAGTATTTTTTCTTTCTTGAGCGGTGATACATAGGCAATCACGCCAATCACTTACTCAGGTTGCGCGGCGGACGCGTTTGTTGCCTTTTAACAGCAATAGTATTCACATACCTAATATGTAATTTCCCTTCTCTAATTGAGTGGTTAATCTATGTCGGTGCACTCAACAAATCAACGGGGCGCATATTGTCAGGAAGTCGCCAAACTACATTCATAACAATTATTCTAAAACAGATTTCAACCGAATATGCGCGCATGTAACTTGTAATAGAATATTAATTTAGTTTATGAATATGAAATAATATTAACTTTAACGCTTCCCACCGACGTCCGACTTTTTGTAGGAGAGATAATCGGGCCGATTTTTCCTCCCATATCTATTATTTCTGACCGACTTTTTGTAGGACGTGTGCGTTGCACTATTGCTATCAGTACGTTCTATTTTTCTTCTACAAAAAATCGGTCGCTGATTATCGGACGTGGGCGGGAAGCGTGAACGTAATTTACCTATTATTGTCAATACGTGTACTTGTAGCGTAAGTAAGAGCCGTGGTTTAAAAACTGCTTGCATTTATAATTTTTCAGTGTTACTGCTGTAAAGAAAATCCACCAGAAAGAAACAGGTGAAAACTGATGGAAATATCGTGGAAGTGAAACTATAATGTGGGAATATACATTTAATAATATATAGAGATCAAAAAGCAACACAAGAAGACATGGTTTTAAAACAGAGTGACAGCACTGTCATTTACATATTATTTTTTATTCCCAACACTAGGCCTTAAAAATAACTATGTAAATAACAACAAAATATAACAAGGACTCTATAAAACAACATAATATACTAGGCCTTAAGAAAAACAATTTACAATTTAAGTTTTAAAAATAATTGTAATAAACTTTACATGTTTTTCTCTTGTTAGAGGTTTGGTCATTATATCTGCAACCATCTCTTGAGTACACAAATACTGCAAGTTAATAGTTTTATTGCTACAAAGTTCTCTAACAAAGTGATGCCTAATGTCAATGTGCTTTGTCCTTGAATGTGCAGTATTCTTGCATAGTTTCTGTGCAGACTGATTATCATTAAATAAATTTATATTACACTCAGTACTTGTGCATTCCAATATAAAACTGCGCAGAAACAATGCCTCTTTACAAGAATCCGAGATCGCCATGTACTCAGCCTCAGTACTTGAAAGTGCAACTGTTCGTTGTTTGCGACTTTCCCATGAAACTATGTTATCACCCAATTTAAATACGTACCCTGTATACGATCTGCGATCCAGATTATCTGCACCCCAATCAGCATCCGTAAATCCAGTAATATCCATATTACCCTTTTTATATGTAAGACAGTAGTGCGATGTACCCTTTAAATAACACAATATCCTTTTTCCTGCCTTCCAATGACTATCCGAGTAGCAGTTGTTAAACTGACTTAGATAACTGACACTATGTGCTATGTCAGGTCTGGAACATACAGCTAAATACATGAATGAACCTATAAGACACCTATAATCATGTGAACATTGACTGTTTTCTTCCTTTTCCAACTTTATGCCAACTTCCATAGGTGTTCTTGCTGGTTTACAATCTGACATATTAAATCTTGCCAAAATCTTATTAATATAACCAGTTTGATCTAGCGTAAATCCGTTATCCGTTTTGGTAATCTTCATCCCTAACGCTTGATTAACTTTACCTAAATCTCTCATTTCAAATTCATTCATAAGTAAGTTTTTAATTACATTCTTCTTCTTACTAGCTTTCTCCGATGAAAATAATAATATATCATCAACGTATATCGCAATAACAATGATGTCATCCTCAAATTTATGTATATAAACACATTGTTCTGACGACAATTTATTAAATTTCAATTTATCGATTAAAACACGATTAATCTTCTCATACCATGCTCTCGCCGCTTGTTTTAAGCCATAAATTGCTTTACTTAGCTTACAAACTTTATTTTCATTACTTTCTGAAATAAAACCTTCAGGCTGTTCCATATAAATGGTTTCTTTGATATCGCCATTTAAAAATGCAGTATTAACATCCAAATGTTCAATTATCATGTCATATTGAGCTGCCAGAGCAAGTAAAATCCTGATTATAGAATACCTAACTACAGGTGCGAACGTTTCCTTGTAGTCAATGTCATATTTTTGTGTAAACCCCTTTGCTACCAATCGAGCTTTATATTTTAGCAATTCTCCATTTAGTCCCCTTTTCTTGCTAAATATCCATTTACACTTAATCGGTTTTACTCCATGTGGCAAGTCAACAAGACTCCAACATTTATTTTTGATAAAAGCATTATACTCATCTGCAATGGCATCTTTCCATTGTTTTCCTTCACTGCTCTGTAATGCTTCCGCAATTGTATTAGGACAATCATCTTCACTGTCCTTGTACATATCTACAAGACCTGCATACTCATATGACGCCTCTGCATCTTCGAAGCTTGACCCTTCTGTTTCCATACTGGAAGATCCTGGAATATATGTAGGATCGGAAGAGTGTTCTGAGCTTGAAGAGCTTAAAGTTTCATTTACTGTATCTATACCGCTACTGTTATTTATTTCAAATACAGTTTGCCTGCGGAGATTCCATTTTATAGTGTCATCAGATTGCTCACATATGGAATGATCCATATTTGTAGAAGATAAAATACTACATTCATTACTATCTACAGGAATTCTTTGTGAATTTACAGTAGTATTATTATTATCTAAGATCATTAGTGTATTTTCAGATCTTTGAATATCTTCACCTGACACACGGCTTTTTACAAATTCAGTTTCTATAAAAGTAACATGTCGAGCTTTGATACATTTCTTTGGACACGAGGGATCAAGCAACCGATACCCCTTGCTATCCTCGCAATAACCAACATGTATATACCTCTTGCTCCGAGCATCTAATTTATTAGATTTCTCTACTAATGCATATGCTATACAACCAAAAACTCTTAGATGTTTTACATCTACCTTTTGTCCGGTCCACATTTCCTCCGGTGTAGTTCCCATGACTGCCTTGGTAGGTGAACGATTTTTCAAGTACACCGCTGTATTCGCCGCTTCTGCCCAGTACACCTTACTTAGACCAGAACATTGAAGCATACAGCGAGTCTTATCCATAATGGTTCTGTTCGCTCTTTCCGCAACACCATTTTGCTGACTACAGTACGGAATAGTAGTTTGATGTTTAATTCCGCAACTCTTCAGATATTCCTGAAACTTGTCATTAATATATTCACCACCATTGTCACTTCTTAGAACTTTTATCTTAGAGTCAGTTTCATTTTCTACAACAGCTTTGAATAATTTAAATTTATCAAAAACTTCACATTTCTTTTTCATAAAATAAATAAAAGTTTTCCTACAAAAGTCGTCAATGAATGTAACAAAATATCTATATCCACTCAATGATGATACCGGCATAGGTCCACACACATCTGTGTGTACAATACCTAACTTTTGTTTTGCTCTCGTAAAACTCTTTTTAGGAAAAGGTAATTTAGTTTGTTTTCCCTCTATACAAGAAATGCATGGTTTAAAAGTTGTAGATTCAAAATTCATACCTGAAACTAATCCATTCTTCATGAGATTCATGCTTCTAGAATTAAGATACGCAAGTCTTTGATGCCAAACATCTTGTGTCACCTCCGTGCTATCGCTATGAGTTAAACCCGGTTCCTCAGCCGTACCCTCATTTACTGAAGTTGTGATGGCTGAGTTCATGACAATCTCTGGCTTCCTAAAAGACCTATACTGCACATCCTTGGATGTATCTAATACATACACACCATTACGACACGTAGCAGTAGCAATTACATTTTTACCATCATATATTTTACATTTATTCATGTCAAAATATACTTTATAACCCTTTCTGTTTAATTCACTAACAGATAATAAGTTTGTTGATAACCCTGGCACAAAATATACATTACTGATATGATCAACCTGACTGTTAAAGTTTAATTTAATTTTTACTTTACCAAATCCACCCGTTGAAATCTTTTCACCATTCGCAACATTTACTTCCAATGGTTTGCATACTTGAAAGTCATACATTACATCCTTATTGTTGCACATATGGTTTGTTGCTCCTGAGTCGATATACCACGAATTGTTATCAATATTCGCCGACAATGCAGTCAATAAACCCTTCTGCTTGTCTGTATCAGTCTTCACAAACTTCTTATCTCCGGACTTGCAATCTTTAATTATATGTCCTTTATCTTCATATGCTTTAGATAAATTACCCCATGCTTCATGTGCCGTCTTCGCATTACGTATGTGAGGTATCACAGACGCATGAACGGACAATGCAATTCGGGCCATTGCTTTTGATTGCTTTCTTTCATCAATCTTCTTATCTTCGATGCAATCCCACAAATCTTCTTGTATCAAAATCATTTTCATCATAAATTTCCATGAAGAATAATTCTCTATTCCTTTTAGTTTTTCGATGGAAATGAAATTTGCAGAAGATGCAGCCATCTTGACAAAATTCTCGAACACGGCAATTCGACGAACAAATCACGTTTTGTCAATTCTGTATTTTCGTATCACAATTCCGAAAAATATTTTCCCACAGCAACTCTTTAATTAGTTTCCCGGTTGCTGGGCCCATAACCTGATGGAAATATCGTGGAAGTGAAACTATAATGTGGGAATATACATTTAATAATATATAGAGATCAAAAAGCAACACAAGAAGACATGGTTTTAAAACAGAGAGACAGCACTTACATTTACATCACAGAGTACTTAATCACTACGTTTTAAGAGACGCCACATAGAACATTGTCTATAGCTAAAAATTCAGGTAAACATTTCAGTGTAAACGATACCAACATTACAGGATAAACGATGAGCCATAGTGTTTTAAATACTCTGTGCGAATTTAATTTAATACCATCTGTGGTAAACCGGAAACAAGGCCGCCAACATACCGACAACTAGTGATGGGCTTAATATTATCGATAACTAGTGTTGTACTTTTATACTGTTCATGGCTGTTAGGCTTTAATACCTTTTTATCCTTAATTATAGATTAAAATAAAAGCCACACTTGAATAATATTATAATTTTATTTAACAATTCCAAGTATTTGTTAACACCTACCTATATAGGAGCTCACAACAAGGTACAAGATCTATCAGATCGACTACACGAAATAATTAATTGTTAAAATACTCTTACTTATTACTCAAAAAAATCATTATTTACAATTTTTTTACACAATATAACAAGGTTTCACCTCTTTATTTTGTAAGTTCACATTAGTCTGTTGCTTCAATTAAGACTGGATACAGGTACTCACTGTTTCTTTCTTTAGGAGAAGTTTTGTCTGATTGTGCTGTACAGTTAGCTCCTGAAAAAAGAATTAAAATAATCGGTATATACATTGAGCCAGCATCCTCTCAGGAGCCCCTTAAATATATTTTTATATGGTCTATCTATAGTTGAATTTATGATAAGTTACTTACCAGATGATACTTTTTCACTTCCTATTCATAATGGGAAATTGGATAATAGGTTGTTGGAAATAAATGTGGTGTTGATAGGGGTGTATAATTAATTTTTGGTATTTTTCCCCATAACAAAATTTTTATTTTAGAAGAATTTGACACGGAAATTTGACATCATTACATTTGTTTGTCTTTTGTCATGTCAAAAGTTACTACCAACATTTATGACATAATATGACAGATATTGGCTAAAAATTTTACATAAGTCATATTTGACGTTGAAACAAAAGTGAGTAGCCCCTGATTTACATATTATTTTTTATTCCCAACAAAAACCACCTGTAAAGAAAAACCAGCACATCTGAAAGCCTTATTATTATCGAAATACAAGAATGTAGAGTCTTTTAATGTTTTTATGTAGTTTAATATAATTAGGAAATAATCTAAAGACAGTCTAGTCTGAATAGAAAAATAACTGAATGAAATAAATATCGGTGAGATATGTTTAGTAAAATGCTTATAAAATATTTTCTTTAATATTTCGTCGCAATTTACTAATGAAATACGAAAGTAAGACTGGTAATTTATCCTCAAAGAGGTGTGTTATTTCACCTATTTCGAAGAATAACTCAATCCGCTGAGCGCTCCACGGTAAGTCTTTTGTTGTATAAAAACGTGATATTTTCCTACTCGGCTCCATTGTCCATTGTCCACAGGTATTTAGGAAATTAACTCGGTCTAGACGGCGAGCGGACAGGGCGTGCCATCTTTAAAATACCTTTCGAACTAAAGATACTGAGGGCGAAAAATACAAAGAAAAATGGAACAATAATACTGAATTGATTTTATATTGAATTTCTTAATAAAAACACTTCTTAAATTAATTATGGCCCTGTGTGTCCTGTAGTCTAGTTGGCAATGAGTGAACCTACTTACGATGCGAATGGTCCCGGGTTCGATTCCCGCATAGATAAATGGTGATGAAGATTTAACAATTTCTATCAGAGTTTATTAACTGCATGAAATCGCGCCATAAATCTTCCGATGTCAATATGCAAATGCGATTAAATAACACTAGTTACCAAATAAGGAGTTAATTACCACTGCGCATCTCATCCGTCTGTCTGTTAGTAACAGATACCATTATAAATCTTTAAATAACTAAAGGTCAACGGAGAATAAATCAAAATTTATATAATTATCTTAAATGCCGATTCAGAAATTTTAACAGCGGGTTTTTTTTTACATTTAATTTAGTCTCAATATTTATATTATTTCAGACGATTCTCAGTTGACAGTGAGTAATAGCAATAGCACAGCTTAATGTAAGATCTCCTAAGTTGGCTAAGTTCGATTACCGGCTGTGGCAAATATTTATGCGATGGATCAAAGATCATTGGTCATTAAAGGGATACTATTTTATCCATTGACGTATTATATGTATACTATCACTGTGTAGGACAAGGCCAACGCGCATCCAAAACATGGCACATATTTGCTCAAAAATGCTCGGTACGTATGAAACACGGCGATGCTGTTTCACGTAAAAAAAAGATGTTTGCGCTACCTTTTACTTGTATAAAAAACATGTGGGTATAATTTTGCCATGGACCTATCCTTCCTTTTGAAATCATTGGTAATGTTTCGTGAGAAAAAACAGCCCAAGAAAATGCTGTGTTACACTGAATTTCAAAGTTAGTTTTTAAGTTAATTTCTAAGTTAAGTTTGGTGTTGACTGGACTTCCAGTACTACACGCTTGCAACACCCATGTCAAAACCATTTACTTAAACTGAATGATACCGATTCAAGTAACCGTAACAGTTTTGACCCCTGACGTTATCTTGTCTCAAACTCATTAGTCGACCAGATCAACATATCAGGTGGCAGTGGTACCACCCGCCAATAGAAGGTACATTTAATTGTCCAACTCGGTTTAATGTCGTCTTAAGGTGGCTGCCACGCTGTCTGATCACCGCTTCCAATTGTCCAGTGAGTCCGACAAGAGGAATACAATTATAAATTTTATTATAAAAAAATAATCCTCTATTATCACATTCAACAATCAATTATAATTTAAATAACCACAGCAATAAAGTCATTATGACTTTTGAATCTTTTGATCAAGGAATTAATTACTGCAAAGTAACACATCAGATTTTCATCAACTACGAGATTCTCATCAACTTCCATAAAACATATTAAAGTTATCTTATTCGAAACATATACAGTTACTGAGTCGATTTTATCTTATTACTGATGGTTCTCCGTTCTGGGTCGCATATTGTCGCCCTTTTGACATTGTGTATAGTAACTACTTATATAACTTGGACTTCAAAGTTTTTTTATAATGTTACCCACAATTATAACCTTCCAGAAAGATACATTCTGCAATTTTGAGACAAAAGAAGTCATCAAAAATATTTGCTGGAGACCGTATCAAGATGTATATTCAAGATTACTCTCACGTCGAACCCATTGGCAAACAACACGCTAGCCCTGGTCTGGAGCGAGTGGGGCGAGTGGAGCGAAGGCGCGCTAATAAAGTCTCATCATTACTTCGCGGCTAATCTCGCGTCGAGAGGCTCGAGCCGTCCGCGTGAGAGCACCTTAATGGGCACCCGCGAGACATAAGCTCCACGCGGTATTTAAACAGAGTACCGACCAACACTCCACCCGGTCAATACATCGAAGAAATTGCTCTCGTACGTGGTTTACAAAACAGATATCCTATCATATTTTCCTTTAAAACTAAGGCATTTTAATTAGGTGCACAAAATTAAATCCTACTTTACTCATGTTTTATTATCCCAATTTTTTTTAATTCAAAGTTAGAATCAATAGAGAAGCAATAGATTATTCATGCATGTATGGACTATCAAACCGAGAAAATTGATAATAAGTAACTACATAAGTGTATATTAATAGCACGCAATTCCTATTACATAACTCTTAGTTTACGAATGCCTCTACTTCGTACTTAATACTACCATCGGCAATTTTTCATTTTCGTCGTATTTCGGCTGAAGGTACCGTCACATAACGAAATTGACGCACAATACCTATACGTATTTTACTTCTAATATTCCTTTAAATAAATTCCGCTGCAATTCCTTGCCTTGCGGCAGTCGCGGCTAACGTCTGAAGCGGATCTCAGGCAGACGGACGGCTTTAACTAATCTTATTAGAGAGAGCGTTTAAGGCATTGTGTGGCTCCAAGGAAGGCGGAAGGCCAGGTGACTTACATTTCATGCGAGGGATGTTTGTTCGTAATCACTTTGTTTTGGTGAACGTTGCCACGCGTCTGGGTTGTGTCTGTATCGAATGTCGGACGAAGGAAACGTTCTAGGTATTTTATTTAGATGTTGGATACATTAAAGTTTATTTATAATTTACGTTTTAGACAATACGTTATAAAAAAACTGAGATGGACCCAAAATTCTACGGTAGATACGGTAGATAAAAATTAATGAACGATTCGAAAGCAATCAATTAGTAGCAAAAACAAAAGTATCATAATAAGCAAAAATATTGCATTTTGCTTCCATCTTGACCGGCAAGCGACGATGCCTTTGGAGGTACTGATAAATAAATGTCTGGCCTAATTCAACATGTTTCGCTTAACGGCTATGTTATTATTGTTAAAAACACGAAATGAAACTAATGAAACTTCATAACAACATCGCCCTAGAATCCGTGGAAAGGTATTCAATAAGAGGTATAATGGCGCATAATCTTGACGGATGATGCGATCTCCACCGCCGGCGGGTACTACCTACTGCATACTCTGCGGATCATGCGGTGATAGATCGGGACTCGGGAGCCACTGAATGGGGTGATCAGTGTTTTCATATGCGGATTATCGGGAGGACTCTTGATGCTTCTCCACCGGTACGCTCAATGCGATTGATTTGATGGTCATTGCGTTGAGAATTGCTAGGATTAGATTTAAAAATACTTTTTATTTTGTTCGCGCACTCGCCAAGTCGCCACAATGTCACTGATAATATTTTTTTACTAATTAATAAAAACAGATAAAAGGGTTTCAAAATTAGCATTAGTTGATCCAAGCGGTCGATGAATCTATGAACATTTTTACACAAAAAAATTAAACAATAAAATAAATTAATATTTATAACTCAATATTAAAAATATCATGCAAATACGTTCATTCATAAATTCGTAATTCGTAAATTCATAGTTTTACATATTACCCATACTATGTCATGTCCCACGTCCAAATATTGAGCAAATCACAAAAGCAAACCAGGAATACTATTCGAATATGGAGCTGTTTGAGAATCTCAAATGGGGCGCATAAAGATAGAAATACGTAGGAGACGGGACGTTTGCACAAAATATTTGCATGTAAAGCAGAAAGGCAATCCACTTATGCGTTCTTACCTGCACGCTCGTCTGTTACACGCGCCCGCTCGGTGCACAGGGAAAACCACGCAGACGACATTCAATGAATTTACAAACCAAATGTAAAAAAATCTGTTCCATGTAACCAACAATAAACACGCTCGCAGAAAGGGCTCGTTTTATCAACTGGTGTTGGTAATAGTAGTATAAATTGTTGCACCTTTCATATTCTTAAATGTTTATAGAATCACATATTATTGATAGAGATTACAAATTAATTAGACATGAATTTTAATTACTATGTTATAGCCAAAGCCCAAAGATGGAATAATTTTTCCGTAATGCGCTACAAAGTACCACAAAATGTACCTACGTGTTGTGGAATAGTGTGGAAAATATACAGGTTGTGGAAATGTTGTTTGGTTTCCGACTAATGGACTCCACCCATACGTTGTAAAATTTCTAGCGCTACATGTATAATGTTGTATACAGCTGTTTCCTAAATTTCTGAAAGTAACAGTAATTTAGTTGATTGAATTAAAAAAAATGTGTGTCAGCTCCGTAGCACGACTGGAGTTTACTATAATTCTCGCACAAACATAACGCCGTAACGTAAAGGAGAAAGTTTCATTTTACTCTCCATAAATTTTCATACCCCGTCGGGCTTATAATATATGAAATTCGATTCTTAAGAAGCTAGAAGTAGTAAACTTCAATAACACAAAATTAATGCCATGCAATTAAAAATAATAGTTATAAATAACACTGACCAACCAATATTGAAATCACACACTGTTATTTTATTTCGTAACGTTGTTGTCTTTACAAACAAGATAAGATATACAAACGACTACTCCACGTCTCTCGATGGACACAATTTGTCGAGGACTTACCTCTTCATAAAGGGGGTTGGAATTTTTCTTTATCGTCCGGATTATTGAGGAGCTCTTGAGAGGTTTACGCGATCTCAAGATGGCCGCCGATCTTTTACGACATTATCAAACTGCTATTCACCTCGCTGTTATTAAGTTATTGGCGCTCGCTCTTTACCGGATTTTTACGTCCGTAAATGGAAAATGAGAGGGTGTTTTATTAAAAAGGAATATTTATATTGTATCTGATTACACATTTAGCATAGCGTAAACGTTTTATTGCTTTTTGAAAACATAATAGGCACGTTTTTCTCAATCAATTACCTAATGATTTAAAACCATTTATAGCATAGTTGAATGAGGATATAAGAAACACAATTAAATTTTTTACAGTCGAGCATTACCTACCTAAAACAAGTTACCTAAACAAAACAATAAAATTGTTTTATGTATATGCCAGGGCATAAAAATTAAAACCCCTGAACGAGCTAAGTTCAAAAACAATCACATGCATATCCACTCCAAATCTTTCGCTCAAGAAACTAGTTCCAATAAGTGCCAACTGGCTGAGCTTTTAAAAATTCATCAGCTAAACTCCACTTGCTGAAACAATTACCAAAAGTGTTGTAGTGCATTTCCCCACTTCTCCACTTCCCCAGGTACACGATACTTTATCCTGCACCCTGAGCTCCGGACTCCGGACGAGGAGTGCGTTCCAGCGCACTAGACGATGCGACCAGATAAATTATCATTAGTGTACACTACAAAGTACACAGTACAACTCGCTGCATCGCACGGAACTGTGTTCACTGGATGTGGCAAAGGCACAACGCTGACATTCTTTTTAAATATTTATGGTGACCTCTCTGGCGTAACAAATATGGCATGTCTGCCTAACCTACGCACGCTGACCAACTAGACCTACGTAGTCAAGGCAATTCCGTGTTCATTTGTCCCCGCCATAATGCTAGTTTACAAGTTGCAACTGTATCGACTAAAGCACACGCGTTTTGAAAGGACCGCGTACGATTAACCACACTCACACATAGCTAAGACATCTGCGAACATCGACGTCATACGGTATTCTCTTTGATATTCATATTCCTGACGCAATGTATTTTAGGAGGACATTTTAAGGTTCGGTCGTTTGTCCTCCGTGGACAAAGTTACCTCGCCTCCGCAGGCCACTACCGTCACGTGGCTCGTCAGCTCGTTAACCATCTATTAACATAAAAAGTCAATAATAAAGATTTATTTTTGACACATCTAGTGCTTTTCCTAGATCGCCGGCAATGACACACAGAGCACACGCCGCACTTACGGTGAGACGGCACAAATTGAAAACTCAGCCGGCGGTAAACGACGCCGACGTTGATTTGTGAACCTCCCGACCTTCCGGCCTTAGGAGCCGACGTGGACATGGACTGCGCATGGATTAAATGTTTTAAAACTCAACTCGCTTATGCCATCTATGCACCTTCTTTTACAACCTTGTTTTATCACCTGTTACAGAGACACATTATTTTGATTGTGAGACGTAAATTCCGCTTCATCTTCGTAGAAAGAACGTATTCAACTACGATCCTTCAGTGTAGATTAATGAAGAGGTCAGTAAACCTCAGTATCTAAAGCTTTTATGCCACACAAAACTGGCCAATGACTATTACTTTCGACTGAATTTCGGAACTGACGGAAAATGACGTCCGAAATATGGCTGTGTTCATGAAAATTAATCGCGGTCACCTATCTTTTACGTGATAGGGTCACGTTGCTTATAATGATCAATACTTAGGGCTTGTTGCACAATCTTCAAGTAGAGTCCTGAATAAATATTCGCCGGTTAAAGTGACATTTTACATACGCGAAATGTCAACTTAACCAACGAATAGCTTACTTCGGACTTACTTGAAGATTGTGCAACAAGCCCTTAAAATAATTACTCGTACAAACCAGGGTTCAAGCGCCTCCTATGTTCCTACTGCAGTTCAAACCAGCCCGTCATTCCACGATCATTACTAACAAGTTTCAGGTATGTTTTTTATCGCGAACTTCTGAAACGCGAAGTAATCGACAGGGAATTAATGTGGCGTCACTAACTCGGCCGTCGCCTCTGACTTTTAAAAATCTCTCTTTCTTAATTTTTACATCGCTAGGTGTTCCTGGGTGTGGGATGTACCTGTTTTACTATCGATATCGATACTTAAGATAACACACAATTTCTACTAGATAGGTTTTATTAAATTATCATAAGCTTGGGTCGTCATATTACTATCAAGGTTAGAAGAATCAGCTCCGCTCTGATAGTATATCAGATATCACATTTTGTAAGAACTAGCTAAGAGAGCTTTGCGTTTGAAATTCAACAGTATTTCAGTTGTGAATGTGTAACTGCATGCATGTTTTTTTTTGAACGAAGTTCCTTATCGCGCGTTGCGAAAGGGGGCTAGGCGGAAAATTTGGTAACGACGCTTTTTGTGGTAACGAAAAGTGGTAACGACACTTTTTGCCGTCGTAGTTTTTTTTACACAGAAAGCAAGCCAGAGTACTAGGATAGCAAAAACATGCAAGCGAGTGTGCCAAAACAAATCTGGGGTATTAAATTTCTCATCGGCTTTGTTCTCCTAGTAGCAATTGCTACTAGGTTAGGTTAGCGACAGAACAAGTTTCCCTCACTACTCTTCGTAGCAGAAACCTATTAATAACCGCGGTGGAAGTTTTTAAAGTGTTTTCAACACCGGCGCGGTGGAGGTGTCGGCACTCGTTAATACCAGGCTGAGGATATTGTTGAATCTTTTATGAGACGAGGATATACAGATTAACATCTCAACAATGGAACTTGGTTCAACAACTCATTTTCGGCATGAATCTAAAGATCAGTTTGCTGTTAAAAATTAAACAATTTGGCAAACAAATAACTGATACAGACATTGAAGTATTATTACTAGCGTATAGAACAGACACCGCGAACACAATGTATGTTCCAATGAATTGAAGCCGCGCGGCTGCATTTCCAATGGATTCGTTCGATTTTGAAACGAGAACGGGGGCTCAATTTTGAAAATAGAACTTCCCGGCGGGTACACACATTTTGTTCGAGATATCTCTTCTATGACATTATACTTCAATGGATACAGAGGAGATAAGCAAGTCCATTTAAACCTGATAATAACGTTAGCGTTTTATGTTTAAACAGCAGTGTATAACAAATTAATCCAAAATAGTCTCTGAATTTAAGAAAATATAATAAACCTATAAGCTACGTGCCCCGACCTACCGGCTGCAGACCGGCTCCCAACCCGACTGTTGACTTGTCCAAAACAGACATTTTATTGCAGGTTGATAGCTTGTTCACTGCTTACGAAACATTTAATATTTTACCATTTTGTAGCTCAGTGAATTTAGGTAAGGGTCTTTTCATTATTTAATTATTTTTGTTTGTCACACATACAATTGCTGCGATGATAAAAACCTTTTGATAAGGGGAATTTACATATAAACTATTTATTTCATACCATATTTTATAATATCTCAATTATACACTATAGTTCAGACTTCAGACGATAGCTTATACAATTCTATGGAAATTTTGATGGATGCTATCGACAAATAATATAATTTATTACCAAAGTCTACGTTTAAGTACTTATAAACAAAATATCCCAAAATAGTTGTGAGTATAATTATTATAATAATCGTAAAATATAATATTCCATATCTGTGAAGCAGGTGGTTTTCTGAAATGTTTCCTTAATTTCCTCATTTACTTAATGTCACTAACATTTCCTTGGGAGCGAAAATTAAATAAATACAATAACCAACTTTCATTTACCATAGATACGGGGGAAAATAGACCTTGCTGCTTCGTAACAAGAGTTATAGGAACGCAAACCCAGGCTGGCGAGGAGGTGGAAAGTCAGTCGTGGATGTGACAGGTTTGCGAGGTGCTTCGCCCAAGGTGTGAATGGCTCCTTGAAATCGTAAGGAGCGGCTGTTTTTTGCGAACGTATTGTTTGAATTCCAATTCGCCGACTGCACTTGAGTCTCTGTAATTTTCCTCCGGTGAATTCTCAGCCCGTAATTTGTCGGGAAACAACTTTATGAGTCGTATACTAGTTGCCGCGTGTCGGTTTACCCGCTTCTAAGATTTTTGTTTTTTGCAGTGTTTCTAGTCTTTTTATAACTAGTAGACTTTTTATAACTAGTTAGTAGAATATAATGATTTCTTATTTTGTTAAAACATGATGAAATTAAGCTGAGGCATGATAATCTTCTTGAGCGTAAATCTTAACCACAGTGGTTTTAATTAACTCTATCCGCGTAAATAGATAAGCTCACCAGTGGAATGTGAAGAATATGGCTTTTACAATTACACTGTTTATGGCTATTACTACCTACAAATGTGATGATTCATAGTGCAGCCATTCCTTGAAAGCTTTACATCACTGTCCTTGCAATTCCATTTAATATAAAGCTGTCCGTCTCTTGCACAATATGCCTCATTTGGTTTCCATTCCGCGAATGGCGTCTATAAATTGAAGAATGTAAAAAGTGTGAGAATTACCTACTTAAAAGTTTGACGGCGGCGGGAGTGAAGGGAGCTATTTTTTACCGTCGCCGGCGATGTGCTGCCGTGCTTCCCCGGTGTAATGAACTTGTTGAACTCGTGTGTTCACAGACGACAATTACGTTAATATAGCCGATATTATACATTGTATATTGTACATTTTTTATTCTAAGTTGATTTTTACTAATTCTGCCTAAAAGTCAGAATACGCAATCCATAATCGCTTCAGCAATCAACAACAAAAAAACAACAACTTATTGTGATCACCGAGGAAGAAGTGGCAAGAACTCCCAAATTTTCCTGCTCCTAGCTAAAGATTTCAACAGTCGAAGTCAGCCTTGTTTTTAAAATAACAATCCTGTTTGTAAGTATGTAGTGTGAATAAAAAACCGGTTGTCTTAAGAATGCCTTATGACTTTTGTTGCATTTTCAAACACCTGACAGTGACTTGGTTGATCGCTTTGTTTCATGGAACATGAGCTTTTCGTTTACTTAAAGTTGTTGTATATCATAATATCCGGAAATTTTTATTAAAAAGTTCTTTTCATGCAATACAACTTATCTTTCACAAAAGAAGCAACTCAATTAAACTAAACCGTTCCTAAATATGTTTTAAACGCCCACTTTCAAAAACTGCACGAGGTATCGTTTTTTCACGTCCGTCAAAACAGGAAGTCGCCTAAAGCGCTTCCGGCCGATAACAACATCCGGCGCCAAGTTTCACCAAACTTCGCTCGAAGTTCGCGGGAAGTTTGGTGAAACTTCGAAGTTCTCGAGCGAAGCAGGTGCTCGTTTCGGATAAAAATTTCCACCTTTTGTTGGCTGCGCGAAATGTTTTTTATGAGCATAAGTTTGGAGACGGAAACACTGTTACGAGAGACGGATTGCCGTTACTGCGTATTACGGTATTAGACAAGCCTTCAGAGTTCAGTGGGAAACTTTACAGGCATCTGGAAGGTGGTAAGGATTGTTTACTTTTATTTAATTTTTATACTGATATTATTATGGAACTTGCCGATAATATAGCAGACGAGTCACCTGAAGATGGTCATCTTACTTGTATGAAAAAATATGCGAAGGATCCGCTTAATGTGGTCGATTTTAGATGAAATTGAGAAGGTACAATAGAAAGTCACCTAACTAGGCAGGTAAAAATTCCTACTGCTACGCATGAGTCTACCTAGACTACGTCGGGATCAAACTGTGTGGGGCAGAATGCAGGAAACTTCAGCGGATGAACTTATTTTCTTACACGTGGTTTTGTAAAGCAGGGTGCAGCAGTGGTCTTTTTAACCGACTTCAAAAAGAAGAGGAGATTCTCAATTCGACTGTATTTTCTTTTTTTATGTTTGTTACCTCAGAACTTTCGAGTAGTTAAACCGATTTTGATGATTCTTTTTTTAATCGAAAGCAGGTGCTTGTCATGTGGTCCCACATAAATTTGAACGAGATCTGACAAGTAGTTTTTGAGTAATTTTGAAGACGGTTATTTTTTGTTAGTAAAATTTAGATTATAAAACGGGCAGAGTTTCGACAAGATCTTTTAATCACAACAGACTGAATACAAAAATGGCTGGCGTTGGCTTATATTAGCACACCCCCACTTTGGCTGGGTGGTTGGGGGCTAATACGGCGGCTTGATTGGCTGGTACTGTTGGCAGGTCTGATTGGCTGGCGTAGATCTGACGTCACATCCGTTACACTCGGCCATCCTGGAACAATTGCTCCCGCATTGGGAACAAACATTTGCTATTAGCTCTCTAACAAATCAATTAAGTCCTCAGTTTCTAATTGTTCATCGCAACTACTAGAACTATCAGTAACAGGAGCGATACTTCTATAGGGTCTTATCATATCAACTGACACAAGGCCCGAAAAGCTCTTATACCCACGTAAACCTTTGATACTCCTAATGCGATATCTGTCTTTACCCACTACTTTAGTTATTACGTAAGGACCCGAATACAAGTCATCTAGTTTAGTATTCACCCTAGCTCCACTACTAGTAGGGGCCTGTCTCCAAAGAACAAAGTCTCCTTTCTTATACACATGAGCAGTTTTACGTCTTTTGTCAAAGTGTCGTTTCATTTTGTCACTTGCCTTTTGTATTTTGGCAGAAGCATTACTACGTCGGGATTGTACAGGTTCATGTTCCCTACCAGGGACTGTAACGTCACAGACAGACCTTCCTGTAGAAGCGAACATTAAGTCATAGGGTTTATAGGTAGTAGTGTCATTGACAGTGTTATTGATGCCCCAAATTATGTCAGGTAAAGAATTAGCCCAGTTATTAGAAGCCTCACTTGGGTCCGTAGCCCGCAAAGCATCAAGTATTGTTCGGTTAGTACGTTCGACTTGGCCATTCGCACGTGGACAGGCAATAGCATTTAATGTGTGCCTAAACTGTTTATCTGTCGAGAATTTTTTAAAATATCTACTTGTAAAAGCTTTTCCGTGGTCTGTAACGACATGATTGGGATAACCGAAGAGGCTGAATATTCTTTTTAACATACGTATAGTTTCAATAGAATTGACGGTGCGCGTCGGTTCGGCTATAACAAATTTCGAAAAGGAATCAGTCATCACGAGCATATATTGGTAACCCTTTTTAGTTCTACAGAACGGCCCTAAGTGGTCTATATGCACCATGCGCATTGGCTCCGAAGGTTTTGGAATCGGATGTAACTTTCCCTCCTTCCTACCATAACTGCCTTTACCGTACGCACAATGAAGACAGGCGGATACATATTTTTTTATGAATCGAGTCATTTTAGGGAACCAATATTCGTTTTTAATGAGTTCCATGCAACGATTAACACCTACGTGACCGATTTCATCATGGTGCATCTGTAGAATTTTCCACCTAGCCGCACTCGGGACTACTAAGCGACTGCCGTTTAATGTTTTACGATAAAGCCGATCGTTAACAATTTCGTAATTATTTTTTATGTCTTGACTTGCAGAATTATCATTTAATTGGTTAATGATAGAACAACACTTATCGTCCTGACACTGCACAGTATAAAACCAATCCGTTACCTCAAGGCGACCTATGTTCATAGAGTCTACGGGATGTCTACTGAGTGCATCTACGTGTCTCATACGTTCGCCCGGTCGATACTCTACACTAATATCATAATCCTGTATAAATAACCACCACCTCGCTATACGCGGTATGATATCGCGTTTGGTAAGCGTAGCCCGTACTGCTGTACAATCCGTTACGACAGTAACATGTTTCCCGACAACGTATACGCGAAATCTACGGAGGGATTCCACCACAGCGAGGGTCTCCAACTCGTAACTATGGTATACGCTTTCTTCCTTAGTTGTAACCCTGCTGAAGTAGAAAACCGGCCGTAATGACTTATCCGTTTGTCTCTGCAATAATATACCGGCAATACCCAACTTACAGGCGTCAGTATGTATTTCAGTATCAAGGTTAGGATCATATAACGCGAGCACCGGCTTACAGCACAAAAGCTTTTTTAACTGTTCGAAACTATTTTGCTGTTCACTACCCCATACCCACGGACAGTCGTTTTTGGTTAAATTTGTTAAAGGACGAGCTATTAAGGCAAAATTGTGAATGAACTTACGGAAATAACTGCAAAGTCCGATAAATTGACGTATATGATGTTTGTTATTAGGAACAGGAAATTTTGACACCGCTAACAATTTTGATTCTTCCGGCTGTATACCAATCGAGGATATCTCGTGACCCAAATATGTGATTTGGTTTTGCAAGAAAGAACATTTATTCATATTTAACTTCAAATTCTCTGCTTCAAGTTTTACTAAGACGTTTTTTAGCATTTCTATTCCTGAATCAACACTATGCGATGGTAGAAGTAAATCATCTAAAAAAGCTAATATTTCGGTGTTACCTACGCTTTCTACAATTTTATTGATTACCCGCATGAATACTGACGGTGCGTTTGCTAAACCAAACGGTACTCTGAGGTATTCATAATGACCCTGGGGTGTTATGAAAGCAGTTTTATGAGTGTCTTCTGGATTAATTAACAATTGGTGGTATCCTTGTGCTAAGTCCAAACTAGTGAAATAACGTTTACCCGCTAGTTTAGATACTTGGTCATCTATGTTTGGTAAAGGATATCTGTCCCTGATGGTGATAGCATTCAATGCCCTATAATCTACACATAACCTACTGTCACCGTTCTTTTTCTTTACTAGGACCACAGGAGATGCATAGCTGGACTCTGACGGTTGTATAATACCTGAGTGTAACAATTCGTTAATTTTAGAAGATACTACTGCCTGTTCGCTATGCGAAAGCCTATAAGGACGCCGATACACGGGTTCATCACTCATGAGCTTAATCTTCATCTGAGCTAAACTTGTACATCCTAAATCATGTGTACCCGAAGAAAAGCAATGTTTATACTGAATTAATAAATTTAATAAGTCTGAACGCTGTTTATCATTTATAGGACCTATTTTAATATCATTTATATTGACACTTCCTATGCTACAAGTAGTAATCGAATGGCCGGTTACAGTGTTATTAGTGGCAAGATGTGAACAGTCAGAAAGGAAACATACCTGGCTATTTGGCTGTGGCTCCACGCAGCTTTCGGCTCTGGTGAGTACTTGTCCTGAGGGCCACACAATCGTCTCGCTTCCCATGTTGACTACTTTGATATAGCCTTCCTCGCCTCGCAGCAGGGTTGCGGGGAGAGAGTAAGATATACCCTGTAACTCGTAGTGTCGCGGTGGGGTTACGACGTCATTGCTTGCCTTATTACCCATTACACGTACGCGAATTATGGAGGTTCCCGGTAACAGATGCTCTTCATATGCGGTAACGATCTCAAACTTCTCGTTCTCCTCAAAAGCTTCTACTTCACTAATGATGCTGGAAGCGCAGCTAAGAGTAGCCACGCCCTGGCTAACTGTTAAGGTAACTCCCTCGTGGTTTATTGCTGGCTGTCCTATCAGTAGGTTCACTTCGCTCATTACTACGCTGGACAGATGAGCTTGGCACTGCATTCTTATGCCATCGACTTCTAGCTGGAATTGTACTTCACCAAGACTATTAATCACCTCTCCACAGAAACCTTTTAGCGCAACGTTGGTAGGCTTCACGTCAAGGGATAATGCACTCGAAACCCTTTCATCCAGCACGTTTACTTGACTACCAGTGTCAATGTAGGCTTTGACATGTACTCCGTTAATTTTGGCTATCTTCTTATAGATTTCGTTGTAGGGCTTTAAAAGGTTAACATCTTTAATAATAATGTTATCGGATGCCGACGCCTTGCTGGTCGCAGGGGACATTGGGCAACGAAACGCTACATGTCCTTTGGCTCCACATTTAAAGCAAGTTCGCATATCTGGCTGAGGGCAATCACGTAGTAAATGGCCGGTTTTCCGACACCGCGGACATGGATCGACCTCTGGATTCACAGATGTTGACCTATCGATCGACTGCCGTTTCATAGGTTTAAACGTTTTGGATTCCAAGGGCGCAACATGATAATCGTCAAGGGCACACAAAAATCCTTCATAAAGCTCACCTGGGGTTTGACATTGAAATGCTCTTGCGTTGGGCTGTAGAGAATGCGGCAAACCTCGGATGATACAAGATACAGTGGCGTTGTCAGACAATTTGCATCTAAAACACATGGCGATCTTATCCTGGTAGTATTGCGTCATGGTCTCATTTTGTAACTTCTTCCTGTGCAACAATTCTTCGAGCATTTTTCCATAGTCTCGGTGCTTGGGAAATGCACGCAGCAACATATCTTTCCACTCATTCCAAGAATAATCATAGCTGTCTAATCGATTATACCACTTTTTTGCCTGTCCTCTTAACTTGTCTTGCAAATGAAAAGATTTTATATTATCATCCCATCCGTGAATCTCACCAATTTGGTCTATCTTTCTTATCCAGGCTTGGACTGTACACTCATCAGAGTCTGGGTCAAAATCTTGGATCAAGGAGGCGGCACGATGATGTTTGGGCTGGACCTGATGACTCTCTTCTTGAAGGTCACATATCGCCTTATAAACTTCTTTTTCGAGCATAGATTTTAATAGTTTTCTCGCTGGTGGACTGTCTTCGTAATCTTCGTCAGATTCTGATCCAGTAGCACGTTCAGGATGTCGCGGTTGTGGCGCGGATTTAACGATACGACGTTTCATTTCGCGTAACTTAATCGCACTTCTGAGTAATACTGATGTCGCAAATAAAACGGGCAGAGTTTCGACAAGATCTTTTAATCACAACAGACTGAATACAAAAATGGCTGGCGTTGGCTTATATTAGCACACCCCCACTTTGGCTGGGTGGTTGGGGGCTAATACGGCGGCTTGATTGGCTGGTACTGTTGGCAGGTCTGATTGGCTGGCGTAGATCTGACGTCACATCCGTTACAATTATGTAGAGCAAGCCCTTGTGCGTCACGAGCAGAAGCGATTTGTTCAGGTTCGATGAAGGATGGATGGATAGAGCTGCTCATGTAGTTTCCTGACAATAATGGCGCCCAATCATTAGAAAATAATATGATTTATTATGACGTTCCTGAAACATTTTTGTGAATATTGAACATAGTGGGTTCTCGTTATCAGTTTAATTATTTATTTCTGATATATGAATAGATATACCTATTACACCTTATTAGTACGAACTCTGCGCATACATAATTAACATTAGCTATCAACAAAGTAGCATCCAAAATCAATATCCCACGGCGATGTTCATTAATTAGATTATCCGGCAGCCATCTATCACTCCATCATTACCCCGGCTCGCAGCTCGCAGTAATCCGACAACTCCCTACATTAAACAACAGTTTAAACAAGACTCAGGTATTATAATAAATCTTCCGAATTGCCCCGGGCGACGGGCACCCACTCAATATTTTGAACTACCAACTTACGTAACAACAAAAACATGCTAAAGTGTATCTCAACCCCTTGTAACAGGGTTGGGGGAAGCGGGAGAAGGTATTAATGTAATTGCAAGCAATGGCCGTCGGTTAGGGCCGGTACACACGGCGGATAGCAGATATTAATCCGTCAGATCGTGATTAGATTCGGAGGCACGGAGTAATATATTCGCTAAGGTGTCAGCTGTAGGGATGGCGGGATTTGAGGATTGAACTATCGATGCGAGCGTTAGGCATGAAACATTAGGTACATTAAAGAACGTTTTAAAGACTGTTTATGAAAAATTAAAAAATTAAAAATGTTTTTTTGATTCATAGATTACATTATTATATGCTAGTTGGAAGGGCCCATGTACTAGGTGTAAACCTGTGTTACTAGGTACCCCGCTCATCCACCAAGACGAAATACAATGAAGCACTTTTTTAAACATTTTTACAAAGCAAAATAAAAGTGGCGTGTGTGTGTTGTGTAATAGTGTGGAAGTATGTGTGTATCTGTATATGTGTGTGTGTATTCTAAGCCATAAAAATAAGTAATAAATGAACTTTATTAGATAAAATTTTCAGTTTCCTCATAATCTAAGGTTAATAATGTCTGTGATACAGTACTTTTTACTTGAATTCTAGTCATAGGATATATGTTGAGTCTGCTATTGAATTTATTGTATATAGAAGAAGATTGTGTATGGAATTGTTTTTGTTTGAATTTTGTTTTATTATGCGGCATTTGGAGGTCTAATTATTCTGGCGTCCAAACTAACAACACGATGTAGGTAGTATAGTCTGCTTGTTGTTTTAATACTTCCTTATTATGTAGGAAACAAAATTTGAACAATCTTGTGTTTTATCACATTTTTAGGAGTTGTTCATATCGTTTACAAATTAACATAAACAACATCTATGACCATCATCCAATTAGATTTACTTGCGCTTGGTCAAGGCAGCTCAAGTTATATTGTAAACCGCGTTTAACACATCATGAGCTACTTCCGCTACGACAAAAACGCTCGTAACTCACATAGAGCTCCATTCCTTACTCTTTCCGTAGGTACTTAGATCCTTTATCTGACGAAAGTATGAGCGCAAAATTAAGCACTACCTACTTACATTACAAAGAAATAAAACCCTAAAACAAGCTATCCCTACAGCTGGGAGCACATAGCCCTCAAAGAGAGAAATATTTTCCACCTTACAGGTGATATACCTACCTATGCTAGCCGTAGAAAATAATAAACAAAACGCTTACACACTCTCATACCCCCGCAGTACTTTTCAACCTGTATCGCGGGTGGCATGGACGACTCATAAAACACATCACAATAACACTCATGACCCGAGTAGGTAGTATCTGTCACATAAAATCTGCCCCGGCCGGGAATCGAACCCTGGACCCCTCGCTTCGCAGGCAGGGTCGCTACTAGGCTACAGGGTCGTCAAAAATTTTACTAGCGCGATTTAGGCTGATACATTTGACGTCGATCCCAGCCTCCATGGCAGCCTCTCATTAAAGTCTCCAGTTATATCGACATCGAAACACCATCTCTAGATCCAGGGTGTCTGTCGACGTGGTTCGTGTCGCGGCAAGCGGCACGCGTCTTAGCGGAGGTGCTCGACCAGACGTACAGATATACAAGTAGGTACCGTGCCGACAGCCCCACACCGGTGCCGCTGATCAGGACGACAATCAATATACTCCGAACGTTTAGTTTTATCCATTTATACCATTGCAAACTTAGACGTCGATAGGTACTTATTGTAATTGGTGTGAAAGGTGTTCCTTCAAAACGAAACACGAAGCAATTGCGGGGTACATAGGTAAAGTAGTAGTTTTGCGAAAGTTCTATCTGCCTTTTATTTCTATAATCTGAGTATAGGTCTTGTGTTAGGAATTTTTGAATTTTGATTTTGGTGAACTTGGAAGCACAATTTATGTCTAATTGTTTACACATTACCCTACGGTAATATGAATTTCCCACCAATTTCTGATTTGATCCCCTCCCCTCTCCCGGCCAGAAGCTGGTAAACCCAAGCATAAAGTGTCGCCATGCAAAATGACAGGAAAGCAACACCCAAAAGCCCAAAGCCTTCCGGGAATCAACCTTTCGCTGGGCAGTTATAGTTACTAGGTAAGAGTCATTAGCACAGCATACTTAAACGTCATCAGTGTCTTTCCTAATTCCACAAAATTTTCCTTCTAGTATGTCTACTTAGGAGACTGAAAATAAATTAAATAAATAACAATGAGCCTTCAATTTTTGCGATACAGGCTCCCGGAGCCCGGACAGCAACTTGACGTAATTATCAACTTCGCAATCCGCTTTAACTCTTAAGCGCGCCAAATTAGTTGCGAATTAAAATTCGTTACGAGAACGACGTTTCGGCACCGCACCTGTCTGAGCCGATTATATCCTGCGCTCGCAGCTTCCCAGCTTAGGCATATTGGCTATTGCTACCAGGGCTGCAGGGGTCCGCTGTGTTTTAGCTATTGTGTCATATAGTCATTTTGAAATTTAGTACATATTTGTTTCATTTATCAAATCGTAATTTTATAATTTGCTAGCACTCGGCCCACGGCTTTGCTCGCGTTTTTCGGTATTATAAGAACCCTAATATTATTCCAGACCTGTGCGCTAAATTTCATAAAAATCAGTTCAATGGTTTTTGCGTGTAAGAGTAACAATCATACATATACATCCTCACTTATTATCTTCATATTATACGTAAGATATCAAAGATAACTCTTAGGTACGCGTTAATGCAATTGATGTAAGTAGAACAACTTACTCTTCAACTCCTTCAGTTGCAACAATTTCATAATAATTGACCATAACATAGCATTCTGTAAACATAATCTAACATTACAGCTAACTATACGTTACCATTACACCACCTTTCAGCAAACTCATACAATGGGATTGCGAATATCAAATGAATGATAATTACGTGAGATAGGTGTATTACTGTATTACTGCCCCTGTCGCCCGGGCGCCCCTGTGATCAGCCGGTGCCACCGAGCCGGGACAGGGCAATGATTACAGGGGAGCGAGTTTGACGGCACACCTTATGATTTCAACTTGAATGCAGGGATATGAATAGACTGCAAATTAAAGGTGAAATTATGTGTCTAAATTCTTGCAATAACCATGTAGGCTTAGAATAATAATAAACCATGTAGGTACCTATTTGTGACTTAACAAACACAATTGCAGTGAATTAAACGTTAAAATGCTGTCATTATTATTTACATAAATTACATATATGTAGTAAGTAGATAGGTAGTTTGATACTTACACTATGTTTGTAACTACGCTGATTGAATTGACCCTTCCCCATTATAGTTCTTTGTTTGAATCCAGGAAAAGGAAGTTATTGTTGACAAATTCCCTAGTCCCAAAATTAAAATCTTCTCGAAATAGCTCAAGGTTAAAGGTACCTACGAAATGGCTCAATCTTTGAGTTGGAACCATCCTTGACTGCCCAACATTCAACAACTTGATGACAAGTGGTCACTGTCGCCAAAAACGAAACGGGAGACTTATTTCTAGCAGGGTGCACCTCGAGCACGGAGCACCCTTGAGCATGAGTCAGCCGCCAAACGACTCGTCGTGTTCCGGCTGGGGCTTAAGAAGAGCCAGTTCTTTCTTTCTTTTTCTCCTCTCTTTCTTGGCCGGCAACGCATCAGTGATATTTTGGTGTTGATGATGTTTTCAGGTGGATCATCAGCTCGTTTGCCGGCTATTTCCATAAAAAAAGGTTGGTTTGGAATCCAAACTTTGGATTCAAAACGGATGTGGCCCCTTCCCGGCTTAGGTAGTGTCATAGATAACCTCATCTATGGGTAGTGTCCATGGAATCGAACTCCGCACTTCATATGAACCATATAAAAAGTCAAAAGGTATAAAAATAACGTCGCTTTACTAACTGTCCCTTCCCAAAGCAATGAAAATGTTTAGAAATATTTATTTGATAAGCAGCAAAATGTACAACAGACAACATTTAAACAGAGAAGAGAGCAGTAAAGGGATAAGCGCCCTCTGGAGAGCGGTGGAGCAGGTGTGACCGGCCTCGGCAGGTGTCGTAAACGTAAAATCAGTTTTTACCGCCGCAACCACTGCCCTCTCGAGGCCGAGAGCCCTTGTTTATACAGCCTTTATGGCGACACGTAGAGGGTGAAATATAAATGATTGTTTCATTCATGGATTGCTTTTTGAAATATTTCCACGGGAAGCTTTTTTGTGGAGTTATGAGGGAGCGCCAATAATATCGCACTTATTTTTTTATATTTTTATTTACGTATTACAAAACCCTATCACATTTTATTAGGTACTGACAACAATTTTACCACTGACAAAACTGTGTGTAAGAACACGAGGTCTCTAGTTACTCTTGTCTGCAGAAATACTAGTCTGTTTCTGTAGGACTTACGAACGAAAGAGAAGGAATAAGAGAGAAGTTAAGGAACACATCGGTCTTTTTAGAAATCAACCAGTCACACAACTGACACATTGTATTCGTAGCGTACATAAATTGTACGCCATTAACTCGTAAGTAGTAAATCGAAAATTGCGCCCTTAACAAGCTCTAGTTATAGTAACATTTTAGGTCAGTGGGCACAAGCCACAAACCGCTGAAAGCGTGTCGAACGCCACCCGACCTTAGGCTCCGAACGAGTTCTTTTGTTAGAAGCTCTGCAGTAGCAAAACGGGCGATTGAAAGCCGTTTAAAGTGAATCGGCTAAGCACCTGTAACACTTAACCCGTTTGCAAAGCGCTGACGTCGATATCTGGCACTTTTACGTGGGAACTGGGCTTTAAGGATGTATTATGTCGATGTATTAGAACGGGGCAATTTCCCATTAGTTATCGTATTTGATAATATGTAATGTAGTCCCATAGTTAAAGGAAAATACAATTATTAACATGTACAAGTTTAAATAAGCTTTTAAAGTTATAAATGACTTATCGTACGTAGTAGGTTCGTAAGTAGTTCATACTTATGTTTTACCGTCTTGATCAAATGATATTTACGATATTTCTCTTCTAAAATACATACCTATCGTATTTCTACATAATATTACTAGACAATGATTACCTATCCTGGTCTCGAACTTGGATCTCTCTGTTTTATGGAACTCGGGATCCTACGATCGAAAAGCAGAGTTACTTAGTGTAGAGTTTGTGTTTCCGAACGCAAACATGTATGTATACTAGGTGTTTCCGAACACTCATTGAATAATCTGTGTACGATTGATTATCTATAATTTTCACTAATAAAAAGATGGTGGTTAAATCTATCTGGTTAAATCCGAAGTTGTTTGTTTGATTAAATAGAAACCCTACAAATTCTGGCGACGAGTAAAATCGAATTCACGCGACACGCAGTGTAAATAATAAAACACGAAACAAGTTGTGCTTGTGTAACCAAGAGCATATAATATGGAGTACCCGGGTGGCGTCGTCAACCCGCCATTCGATCCATTCTGCAATCCCACAAATAGTTCGACTCGATGGAAGGTGTGGGTGCGCAACTTTCAATATTACATTGACGGACAGGTAGGTCTGTCAGACAAGCAAAAAATTTCAAGACTACTGCATCAAGCGGGTGCAGAGATCCAAGAAATATATGAAACACTGAAAAATGACGATGCAGTAGGTTTAAACGACTATGACAAATGCCTATATCGTTTGAATAGTTTCTTCGAACCTGTGCTTAACACTGCATATGAGCGACAAAAATTTAGGAACATGCAAATGAATCAAAACGAAACATGCACCCAATTCATTTTAAGACTCCGTACTCAAGCGAAATACTGCAAGTTTTTAAGCGACGAAGAGGCCATAAGGGACCAAGTCGTTGAAAAGTGTATTAACAAAGATCTGAAGTGTAAACTGTTAAAAAAAGGAGCTGACCTTACATTAAAGAAAACAATCGAAATTGCAAATTTATTTGAAGCAACTTCTTCAATCAAGGACAAGGCTGTCTTGCCAGAAGGAGTAGCTGAGACAGAAATGCTTGTAAATAGAGTGCAGCGGGAATTCACATGCTTCAGATGTGGACGTCGAGGACATCTTGCAAAAGACAAGGAGTGCCCAGCTCTTGACTCAAAATGTGACAAGTGTGGAAGCAAAGGGCACTTTGCAAAGTGCTGTAAAACAAAGAATGTTAAGAACATGGACAGTAACAAGAGTAGAAAGAAAAGATATGTAAAATATGTGATCGAAGAAGAAAGTGACAGTGAAAGTGACCAAGACCAAACCAGTGAATGTGATATAGAACAGGTATACTCTGTGTTAGCAGTGAATGAAGCTTCTCACAAATGCAACATACTTATAGACAATAAGGTAAAGTGTGAATTTATTATTGACTCCGGAGCATCAGTTACTGTTATTGACAAAATATTATTTAAAAAGCTGATAAAGTCTGGTGTATCCTTAAAGAAAAAAGCGGGTTCAGAGAATCAAAAATTTTATTCTTACGGGGGCAAAGAAATTACACAGATAGGTATATATTATGTTAAGTTATGTTCAATGTCAAGCGGTAAATGTGTAACGTCTAAAGTCCTGGTTTACCAAGGACATGGTGCAGCGCTACTAGGTAGAGAAGACTCAGTTCAGCTGGGATTATTAAGACTAGGCCCTGATTCTGTAAATTTAGCTTATAATTCTATTTTGACCAGAGACATTGTTATAAAAGAATATCCTAAATTGTTTGAGGGAGTTGGTAAACTAAAAGATTATAAATTGAAAATCCCTATTGATCCTAATGTTAAATTAATAGCTCAGCCTGTTAGAAGGCAACCATTTGGTATAAGAGGCATAGAGGAAAAATTAATTAATGAATTGCTTGAAAATGACATTATTGAGCCTGTTACAGGACCTACCCCTTGTGTTTCCCCCTCCCACATTGTACAGAAAAAGGAAAAAGGGCAGTACCGACTGGTTATAGATATGAGAAAGGCAAATGAGGCAGTATTGAGGGAGCGAGTTCCATTACCAACATTTGAAGAGCTTTTAGCCGATCTCAATGGATGTAAGTTCTTTTCATGTCTTGATATTAAGTGGGGATACCACCAGCTGGAGTTGCACGAGGATTCACGGATGATAACAGTTTTCAATTCAAGTCTTGGATTATTCCAATACAAAAGATTATTCTTCGGTGTAAGATGTGCTTCAGAGATGTTCCAAAGGGTAATAGCCCAGCTCCTTCAGGGCATCAAAGGTGTAGCTAATAGTCAAGATGATATTCGAATAGGAGGACACACTCGAGAGGAGCACGATAGTAGACTAAGACAAGTCCTCAATATACTGCATGACCATGGCCTCACACTCAATGTTAAGAAATGTTCATTTGGAGTAACTGAAATTAACTTTCTTGGACACCATCTTTCTGAAAAAGGCATAAAACCAACTACTACATCACAGCAGGTAGTCCAAGAATTTAGGGCACCACAGAACAAAGCAGAAGTAAGGAGCTTCCTCGGGTTAGTAAATTTTTCAGCAAGATTTATTCCAAATTTTAGCACCTTGACAAGTCCATTAAGAGAACTTACTAAGAAGGACATAGAATTTACATGGAGCAAAGAGTGCCAAGGCGCTTTTAATAGATTAAAGACTTTGATTGTAACAGCACCAGCATTAAGCTACTATGACAAAAGGGCTGAAACTATATTAATAACTGATGCAAGTCCTGTTGGTGTAGCGGCAGTCTTAATTCAGCATCAATGTATTCATGACAAAATTCAGCCAGTGGCTATAAAGTACATTAGTAAAGCACTAACTCCAACAGAACAGAGATACTCACAAACTGAAAAGGAAGCTCTGGCTATAGTGTGGGCATGTGAAAATTTGTATATGTATCTCATGGGTAGAGAATTTAAAATCATATCTGATCATAAACCTTTAGAGATCATATATTCACCACATTCCAAACCAAGCGCAAGGATACAACGATGGGTACTCAGATTACAACCATATACTTTCAAAGTTATATACAAGCCTGGCAAAAATAACATAGCTGATCCATTATCACGATTGTTAGATATAAATAATTTGCAGCAAAAGACTGAAGACCATGAAGATAACCTTTTATTAGCGATAATTGAGACAAGTATTAAAGCAATTGGAACTGAACAGATACAAAAAGCTACTTTAAATGACCCAGAATTACAAAATCTCTCACAGGCCATAGAAAAAGATATTTGGAGTAAAGAATTAAGAAAATATGAACTTATAAAAACGGAATTGTGTATTATTAATAATGTTATACTGAGAGGGACAAGAATTATAGTGCCCCACAAGTTGGTGCCAAATGTTTTAGAATTAGGACACGAAGGACATCTTTCAATTAATTCTATGAAAGCTAAACTTAGATCAAAGGTATGGTGGAAGACTATGGATAAAGATATTGAGTACTGGGTGGATACATGTGAAGGATGCAGATTAGTCAGACAAAATACTTATCCAGAGCCTCTTATGATGACGAAATTACCCAGTAAGGTGTGGGAGTTAGTGGCGATTGATTATCTGGGACCCTTGCCATCAGGACACTACTTATTATTTGTTGTTGATTACTATAGCAGGTATTATGAAGTAGAGATATTAAGGAATCAAACGGCAGAAACTACAATTGCAACTCTGGAGAAAATAATAGCAAGAGAAGGCATCATGGATGAAATTGTTTGTGATAATGGCCCTGCGTTCAGAGACCAAAGATTTTATGAATTTCTAAAATCTCAAGGCATACGACTAAGGCATACAACACCTTTATGGCCACAAGCCAATGGAGAAGTTGAGAGACAAAACAGGAATGTTTTGAGAAGACTCAAAATTGCTCAAGGTATGAAATTAGATTGGAAAAAAGAATTATTAACCTACTTATTAGCCTACCGTACTACACCACACTCAAGTACAGGTGTGCCACCAGGAAACATATTCAGAGGAAGATCTTTAAAAACAAAATTACCGGAAATATGTACAGATTATGAGTTCAATGATGAAGAAATACGAGACAAAGATAATTTCAAAAAAGACAGTTACAAACGTTATGCTGACCATAGAAGGCATGCTAAAATATCAGACATTGCTCCTGGCGATACAGTTTTGGTAAAGCAACGTAAAGAAAACAAATTGAGTACACCATTTTCTCCAGTCGAGCACACAGTTATTTGGAGGTCTGGTAATGCCATAGCTGCTAAAGCACCAGATGGTAAGATCCTGAAGAGAAACTCTTCTTATTTTCAACCAGTCAGGCGTAGAGATATGGAAAGATTTAGTGGACTAGAAGAAACTACATCACACGAAAAGAAAACTACTAAAGAAGTAATTGAAACCACTGAGAGTGATGAAGAAAAGAAAAAGGAAATAAGTAAAGACAGAGAGGGAGATGTGGAAGATAAGAATGGGGCCTCAGTTATAGATAAACCTAATATAACAGATATAACCCGAACTAGACCTGACAGACAAAGACGTAAGCCTGGTAAGTTCAATGACTTCCTTCTAGGCCTCATATTGGATTCACTTAATTAATTTTCCTTATGCTCATTGATTTACCAAATTCCATAAAAATGATGTTAAGCTTAATTATTATGTTACTTAATTTCAAAGCACAACAGAAGTTGAATTTTAATTTTTTATATTTGTTTTATAAAGAAAGGAAGAGATTGTAGAGTTTGTGTTTCCGAACGCAAACATGTATGTATACTAGGTGTTTCCGAACACTCATTGAATAATCTGTGTACGATTGATTATCTATAATTTTCACTAATAAAAAGATGGTGGTTAAATCTATCTGGTTAAATCCGAAGTTGTTTGTTTGATTAAATAGAAACCCTACACTTAGCTACAAACTATTAGAGGTTCCGGTTCGTCAAAAATGTAGAAAGCTGAATGATATATAAATCAATATGTAATGCAATTATGCATACTTAAATTGAGATAATACACTATTATACATCACTTCAAAACAAGAAATTATACACTCGGGGAGGTATAAACTTAGGTATTGGATTTTATTAGGGGGTGAAGCGGAAGATGTGCAATGCGTTATCGTTAGAGAAAAGCGTATTCGGAGTTAACGACAATTAAGGATGCTTCACAGCTTTCCAAAGGCACTAAGACAAAAATGAATAAACATAGCAAGGCCTTTCCCTAGAAAACATTAGTACCAAACGGATAATAGTCCCACATCTGCGAAGTATCCCGCCTCAAACATCGATAACAACGGAGCGTCCCTAGTGTATCGAGAGAGAAGTGGTTCGCGGCGGGCCATCGAGCACGCGCGCCCACTCGGCGCCACCTTCGAGCACTGGGGCATTGGGCCAGGTTACGTCCTTGAGCGGAGTGCTGAGTGGCCCCAGATACCACGTTAATGGGTTAACGGCTACGACACGCTAATTAACGCCTATACACAACACATGGGGTGATCATACCTTGGTTCAGTAGGTACACTGCCCTCCTAATGATAAACAACGTATGTATGTGACATTTTTGACGAAAACGAGTTATTAGCATATTATTCGTAATCAGCGAAATTCACTGATTACGAATATGCTAATAACTCGTTTTCGTCAAAAATGTCAGATACGTTGTTTATCATTAGGAGGGCAGCACATCTAAGCTTGCATAGAGATAGTTGGATCACCGATTCACGTGGACATTCTGCTATTACACAGAATAGATAAAAGTATTACGAAAGAAGTTATGGTTGTCAAATTTAAAGAAATAGGTATACTTACAGTAGCTTCCCAATATATTTATAGTAATTTAGTCTTTATACGGAATAACATAACTGCATATAAACAAAATTGTGACTTATCAAATCGGCAAACAAGAAGGATGCATCAATTGGCTACCTCTTCGTACCGTCTTGCTAAAGTGCAGCGTTCTTTTATGGGACTCGGTGTAAAATTCTATAATAAAGTCCCAAAGCAAATACGTGACTTGCCGATGGAATCTATTAAGAAACGTGTAAAAAATCAACTAGTAGGCAAAGGTTATTATAACATGTATGAATATTTAAATGATAAGGATGCTTGGAAATGATCAGCTAGGCAACCAGTTCTGCTCAGGTTAGAGAATACCTATTTTTGTAATAAATATAAGTTTTATTTTACGGCTTTTCTTCTCCTCCATGACAAAGCACCTTTGCGAAAAGCTGGTAAATTAAAAAACTGACGTGCATAAGTGTATCAGTGATACCTACATGAATAAAAAATTATTTCATTTCATTTCATTAATTTCAGAGCCAGGTATCGGGTAAAGTAGATATAACAAAGCTCTCAAAGTACCTACTCGAGTAATAATCGAGAAGTATGTGAAAGAAAAGCAGTTCTAGTAGGTACTTCCTAATTGATAAGATTACAGAGAGCTACAGCCTACAGTGGCTACAAACTGTTCCATGTTTTTCATGCTTCAATCATCATCATCATACTACATAAAGAGGGTATCCTCTTTGTTAGCTATTCACAAAATATGCTCAAAGATCGTTTGCCTACTTACTTGAATCAATTACAAACACAATTTTAGTCTGTCTCAGGTTATGTTAACTAAAATCCTCTATAGCTGACAGCAATTCGAGACAGAGGATACAGTTTAGAATAATTAATGCGAACAGTTAATGCGTTTTCCATCCATGACTACATCGCCACTTACCATCAGGTGGAATTGTGGTCTAGCGTTAACTTATAAGATATAAAAAAAGAAAACCTTGAAATATAAAAGGATTTTTTTTTATAATATCATTCAACATTATCACGTCTTTAAAAACAATAAAGTTGTAAATATTGTAAACAGTTCTTTCCTATCAGTCCTTTAAATCTTACACTGAGTACTTTTAAGGTGAAATAAAAACCAAGTTGATGTGCATTTTGAAAAATTTATTGGTGATTTCGAGTAGTAAAATAAACTGTACATCGCTACGTGAACCGTTAAGGCACGCTCCTCGTAAGACCCCGGTGCCTGTGGGGACCATTGCCCCGGACCGTCCACGCCAAAGGACTAACTCAATAGAATCGAATAGTGACGTAAATAATATTCTATGACTCAATACCAACCTTTTGTACCTTTGAACTTTAAACTTAACAGATTTTTCTCGACTTTCATGTTAAGTGCAGTGCCTTTGGCGTAAATGATCCATATGTTAATACATCAGTGTATTTACTAATTGATAATGCCCTCATAAGTCGCATAAATCAAGTCTGTATTGATCATTATTGTTTACAAGGTTATAAAGCTAGATATTTTTTTTATATAAAATATTTTGAATGGATCATTCGATCAAGTCAAACATTTTATAATGAGTATAAATAAATATCACGGTCACAAATTTAATGATTCATGTAAAAAAAATGTTATTACAGCGATTTCAGTCCCACACAGCGGAGCCTATTACAAGTCTGTCGCCCTCTACCTCGCACACGAGAAACAAACGCATCACTTTCATACAACGTGGAAGCGCTTGAACACTGTCGGTGAGTTCTATTTTCTAAGGCGTAAGAGTCAATTTTGTAAGCACATTCATGAATATAGTAACTATATTATATTGACGAGCACCACTGGTAATAAAAAATTAGTTGAATGCATCAAGAGATAATAATATTGTGTTGAATATTTGATATTTAGGATATTGATATTATTATCAGGTTAATAGGTAGACTCAACATGAATCATTCCCCTCAAAAAATACAACTCTCACAACATAACCGCGTTCTGTATAAATCTTACATTACGTCTTTAATACACGACCTAATCCTAAATGGACATGATATTCGAATATCTTATAAACACACTTCACACCTACCTTATAAGGTTCAGATTCGTCTGGCGCATATACGTAAAAAAATAATTCTATACCATCTACGCTTCGGATATACAGAGTGTAATGATGAAATGTCACCGTTAGTAGTCGAAATTTTGATTCATTTACATCCTTCTATACATTTCCAACCGATGTCATTCATGGGTTTAGGTTTTATGCTATACTCCAAAAAAATCTCGGTGACATTTAAAAAGTACACCTTATAAAATAAATTATAAATACTCCATAAAAAGTCAAACCTGATTTGAAATATACATCGTAAAAAATAAATTACAAGCAAAGTAAAAGATTAAGTAAATTAGATTTCTTTTGGACGGAAAAACGTAAAAAATAAAACGTAATCAATAGAATGCATGTCCTAAATTAGTCAATATAAAACCTAAGGTAAAGCCAGTCTACACACAATACAAGAGAGATTCAGTTCCATGTGTAAAATATATTCCGTATAACGAAAGTAGTACAAAATATGGGCCTTAAGCTAATCATACATACTGATTATACATTGATGGATGAAATTGTTAAGTATGCAAATTAGGTATTCAACTCAATACATTTGAGTGTTTTACCTGATTAGATACTCAAGATAGTTATAACGATTTGAGTCCTGATTACGTACATATTTGTACTCACGACCTCTCTTTGTACATACATATACTTATCGATCTCATCTCATATACATTGCAGTATAGACATACAAATATCATAATCATAATGTGTTATAACTTATAATTTTAGTGTAAATTAGTTTATCTCGTAACACAAAATATACTAGTATCAAAACATAAAAATTATAGACAATAGTGTCTCGAAGCCATTTCATAAACTAACAAAAACGTGTACATATAAAATTATCACTTGCTCAGATCTTAAGTAGCCTTACACGATACAATGTGAACAATATATGTGTTGTACGAACATTTGTGTTAATACTACGGAGTAATATGTTTATGTGTTACTACACTACCAGTGTAGTCATTAGTGATGAGTGAAATGCTCACTGGTGAATTGGTGATATGATAACCCTACTACAATCATGGTTTTAATTCATAAAATATCGAGAAGGATGAAAATAAGTGAGATTTGAAGACGTTGTGGCCAAATGGCACTTACGGGAGAAGAAGTTAGAGCAAAGTTCAATGAAAATACTGTTGTTTTGTTGACTCCTTTGCATTCATATAGGTACACAAGTCATGATATGGAATTTATGCTATTACTATAATTTGTTGAAAATAAGATTCAGATTCAGCCAGTTAACATTCCGCGTTTAAAACATCGCCCGTTTAGACACGCCATTCGAAGTACACTATCTACACTACAATATTATACTATAGTACTAAGTATAACTACATTTGTAAGGCAATCACTGTGTGAATTATTATTATTTAATAGTTTATTGCTTGCGTAAAAGCTCTCGGTTGTAAACAAGCCACGCTTCACTTTTTGTACTAGACCTGATAATGACAACTCCAAAATGAATGACTCGAAATCAAATTTAAAGCGAGAGTATATATTGTAGATCGGTTAACTAAACTTGGCATCTTTACATAATGGTTTCATCAAGTAGAATTTCTTACAAGATTTTTGTTAGAAGAAGTAAAAACACTTCAATAACATTCTATGTTTATAAGCTTGATCGCATCTATGAGACGTATTTGTCTATTTTTCATACCATACGCGTATGCAGTGTGACGTCACCCCAAGCATTTATTCAAAGATACGATACAACTGCCAGTCAGTGTAATTTGGGCCATCTTTAGCTAACTGATCTATAATCCAAGCAATATCTTCAACTTGTATTACAGAAGACTTAATAGTACTTATTTGTACTATCGCACACCGTTGTCATATAAAAATATATGATATGATACATAATAATGATTACTCTTGCTTCATCTAACTATAAGTACTACATGCGTTATAACAATGACAATTTGTAAGCTGTCTATTACGTACGTGCTTTGACGAAACGTGCTATGGCGAGAACTACAGTCCGTTCACAGTTATTTTACCTCTAGCTATTTAAGTTAATCAACCTTAGGTGTGTGTTGTCATGTTTGGTTTGTACGATTCCCTTGCATGAAATATTTCATGTTTCTTCTGTAAAATATATTATTTACTAGGTTGATCCAAAAGTAATTATAATACAAATGATACACGGTGTATGTATTATTAGACTAGTTACAGTCTCCTAGTTCGTCGGTTTACATTCTCAGTAGTTACATTAAAATTACAACAAAAATTGCTTTAAATTGGGTTGGCATACGAATGATCCAAACGCACGCCTAATGATAAATAATCCCTATCGGATGGAAATTAATCATCAACACTGCTTTCAAATTCTGTATGAGACTCGTCTTTCAATTCTATAATTAACTAGCTGCCCAGAAAGACTTCGTTCTGTCAAAAGTTTTTTTTTATTAAAACCTTCCGTGTGCCATAAGGGAGATGTAAGCTATCCTATCTTTCAAGTTGGATCAAACTGCATATGTTGTGCAAATTTGAATTAAATTGGTTAAGTAGTTTAGTAGTTCATCGCGGACAAACAACGATACACGTAATTTATATATATTAAGACTAGCTGCCCGGACAGACTTCGTTCTGCCAAAAGTTTTTTATTTATTTTGAGATGCAAGCTACCCTATCTTTCAAGTTGGATCAAACAGCACACGGTGCGCAAATTTAATTAAAATCGGTTCAGTAGTTTATGAGTCCATCGCGGACAAACAACGTTACACGTAATTTATATATATTAAGACTAGCTGCCCGGACAGACTTCGTTCTGCCAAAAGTTTTTTATTTATTTTGAGATGCAAGCTACCCTATCTTTCAAGTTGGATCAAACAGCACACGGTGCGCAAATTTAATTAAAATCGGTTAAGTAGTTTAGGAGTCCATCGCGGACAAACAACGTGACACGTAATTTATATATTTATAAAGATATTTCAATTTCCGCGTCTAAACACCCATCTGTTTCACAAAACTTATCCTCAATGTGTCGCACATGTTCGCATTGCTTTTACCAGTCTTCTGAAGTAATAGATTCAAAAACTTCTTCGGTTAAATTTACTGTTTTTTGCTTCTTGCCGCACATTAACACGAGCTATTCGCTTTTTAAAAGACTCCACATAAATTCTATGGCGTTTAACTCGCAGTGATATGGCGGTGATCTAGCTACTTTGTGTCCATGAGCCTCAAGCAATTGATCAGCTTCATATACTGGAGTTCCTTTACGATATTTCATGATTTCATACAGTTGAGCTTTTACCATAGTTGGCAGATAAGATAGCCCCTTAATTGCTATCCAGTTTTGCATATCAACTTTAGTAGAACTCAGTGTGATAAGGTGCATTATCCATTACGATTAAACTATTAGGCGGTAAATTAGGTATAAGTTTATCTTGTAGCCATTTTATGTTTGTTCTGTTCATGTCATCATGGACATCTCCTGATGTTGACTGAGATTTGAATATTAATTGCGCGTTTGGCATGAAATCCATTTCACCACCCGTATTTTGGTATTGGTATTGGTGATGGGCTCCGATTTCCGCGCTTAGCCTCTAAGTCGGACCATTGCGCGTGAAAATGTGTGCCGGCTAGATATCCAGCCAGCCTAGCTCCGTCCAGAAGCGCAGGATCCTCCTGGTGTCTCCACAGGCTTCGCGGAACGACCTCGGGGTGCCGAGGATTTCCGGATTCCAGGATTCCGTGAGGGGCCGTTTCATCGGCCGACAGACATGCCCTACATAGGGGGCTGTCGGTCATACCTAGAACATATAAATGTTTGTTAAGTGGACAGTGTCCAGTGATGTTACCTACTATTATTCGCAGGTCCCTCCTGTCAAGTGACAGTAACCGTCTGGTCAGTCGTGCATCGGGACAGGGCACTGTTTCCCGAGATTGTCTGCACGTTTTGATTTGTGCCCATTGATCTGCATGTTGTTTCAATGTTCTTTGACGTAGCCAGGACCTTAGCTGATTGAATGCCAGTGGTAGCATCGGGGCCGGGCCGACCGCAGGTTGGTCGGATCCCCTCCTGGCCAACTGGTCTGCCATGTCGTTTCCTAGGGAGCCACTGTGCCCTTTAATCCATTGCAAGGTGACTCGATTTTTTAGTCCGATGTCTTGCAATGTTTGGTGACACTCTAGTATGAGCCCAGACTGTATGATATTGCTGTCCAGGGCGTGTAGTACTGCAGCGCTGTCTGAAACGATTCGTATTTTTTGGCCCACCAAGCCTCGTTTAGCGACTGCGTTAGCTGCCTGTATTATGGCGACACATTCACATTGAAATATGGAGCTGTGCTCACCCAAGGCCATTGATATGTGTATGTTTATTTCAGGTGAGTACACTCCTGCACCTGTTCCCGTCTTAGTTTTTGATCCGTCGGTATATATGCGTAGTTCATGTATACCTGATTGATCGCTGATTTCTTCAGTGAGCTGGATTTGGTAGCTCTTATCAAAACTGAGTTGTTTGGGGACCTTATCATTGGGGGAGGCCATCAACGGTTGATTGACTATTGCCTCCTCCAGGATTTTGGTGTGAATCCCGTTTGTTGAACCCCAGAGGTTGAGCGACTTCAGTCTGATGGCTGCTGACGCCGCTTCTTGCTGTATGAACAGGTCGAGGGGCGTCAATCCCAGCAGTACCTCCAGTGCAGCTGTGGGGGTAGTTTTCATGCAACCCGTTGTAGCTACACAAGCTAGCCTTTGGAATTGTTGCAGTTTGGTTTTGGCTGTGGTTAGTTTGGTTCTAGGCCACCAAACCACCGCTCCATAGCTGATAATCGGCCGTATTACTGCAGTATATAGCCACATGACAATTCACCACCTGTATGAACTATAATCCAGCACACACTAATAGAATCATTCATTACAACACCTTCTTCATTCCCAGTTTCCCAACATTTTTTTAGGAGGCGAGTATGTATGTCTCATCGAGAAATACGACAGGTTGGCCTTCATTACAATGTTGTCTCAAAAATTTTAAGTATCTGTCTCCAGGCTACAATGTCATATCGTTCCATTAGTTTTCTTTTAGAGCCACATTTTTTTAAATCGGAATCATATTTCTCGGATTATTTTTCATAATGTGGTACGACCTCCATTAAAGTGGATCTAACAGCCTTTTAAAAGTCCACTGCTGGACATAGGCCTCCCCTAATTAGCGCCATTCCAACCGGTCCTAGGCCGTCTAAATATTTTTAATTCAGCTAATAGCTTTCCTAAAGTTGGAATCTCTTTTCTGACTGTGTTTTCTCTTTTCTGTTTTTCGTTTCATGTATTTTATTTCTGATTGCACACAGATCAAAATCATCTAACTTTATCTTCTTTTGTTGATTTCGTTTTTTCGAGGTGAAGATATTTTTTGGGATGTAGAAGCAGCAACTTTGCCTTCCTTGGTAATGGTGCTGACAGTTTTTTACATCATTTTAGTGTCCCCTACTACGAGAAAAAAATTAAAGCAGGTAACACTATTTTTCATACCTGTCATGGCCGCTACCCGTTGACGAACATTCTTAAATGGGATTAGAGGGACATTTTCAGCTTTTTCTTTTTCACAAAAATTACGCACTGATAGAACAATTTTTCTCCCACTACTTTGTATCCTTTTTGACATAAAAAAATTATTAACACAAAAGAAAAATCCAAGAATGTTTAGAAACGACCAAATCACTTGACGGCAAGTAATGCCATTCTGTCAATGACAGGTTGTCAGAGATAAAATAACTGTGAACGGACTGTATGCTCGGTACTTCTAGACCAACCACGGTTGGTGACATAACGCGACTTTAGCTGCCTGAAGTGGGAGACTGGAGACTACACTAAACCTCCAGATTCAACAATTGATATGGATGGATGGATTATTTAGTTACAAGACCATAAAAATTGTATTTCCAGGTAGCCAGTATGTTAGTGCGCATAAACGCATTTTTTATCTGTATCTTTACATTTACATGTCTATATAACTCTCTTCGCGTCGTTATATATACTTGTACAACTTTTACATAATTTGTGTTTCTGTTTCAGTGTATACGTGTCAATATTGTGTATCAAAGTATGCTTTATGTGTATGTCTGTCTAAAATGTATACTGTATTTAATGAGTATCTGTGTATATGTCAATATATGACAATCGTCGTCAATGTGTGTGTGTGTGTGTGTGTGCGTACTATATAAAGAACTCCCTGCGCTTGGTGACCCGGGGTCCGGTGGCGGCGGCCAGCGCGGCCGAGTCCTGGTCGGGCGCGCCGTCCGCGCCGCGCTCCTCCTGCGGACGAGAGGGCGCGTGTCAACAACAACAACAACAACAACAACAACATAACGACATCAACCATTTGATACGGTAATATACTATCGCTCCAACTCAAGAGTCACTATCGGTTACTTAAATCGCTTCTTAGTACAGAATTTGTATGGTGATTCTTTACTAAGGAGCGATTAAAGTAACCGTTAGTGACTCTGAGTTGGGGCGTATGACTTTGATATCTCATTCATACAATTTCATTTCTTAACAGCCCGCCAAGTATCCATCGACTTACAGTAACACCATAGATATAGAGGGAAACCTACCTTTTCAACTGACTATTAAGGCAATGCGAGCTGAACATGTTAAAAACAATAATTTACGGTTAACGCGAACAACACTAACCAGTAGGGTAAAAACCTACCATGAAACTACACATAAACACTTATTTTTAGACTGCCTAACTCATGATTTTTGAAGATTACCGTTTACAATGTGTATAAAAGTGCAAAATGGAGTGTCCTTACCTGTGTGAGGTACTCCCCCTTGTGCCGCGAGAGGGCGCGCACGAGCACGATCGCCACCACGATCAGCAGCAGGAAGATGAACGCCAGCACCGCTGTTAACAACCGACGGGTGTTAGCCATTGAAGTATTATTACTAGCGTATAGAAGAGACACCGCGAACACAATGTATGTTCCAATGAATTGGCGCCGCGCGGCTTCAATTTCCAATGGATTCGTTCGATTTTGAAAGGAGAACAGGGGCTCAATTTTGAAAATAGAACCTCCCGGCGGGGACATACATTTTGTTTGAGATGTCTTCTCTTGTATATATGTACCTCAATGGTGTTAGCTAACATAATATGACTACAAACTTAACTCGGACACTAAATATTCTAAATGCTAACAGGTAGTCACCCGGATATATTAATATTATGAGTTGTAACATTTGTCGGCTGGCTTCAACCCATTAATGGCCCACTACTGGGCACGGGTCTCTCCTCTTGAGGAGGCCTAGAGCATATTCCACCACGCTGTTCCAGTTTCGGATTGGTGGAGGAGTTAGTGGCCAACCCGAGTGTCGGAAGTTTTCAAACCACCCGAGGGCCTCCGACATGGCTTAACGACTGTTATCTTAGGATAACAACCGGGACCGACGGCTTTACGTGCCCTCCGAAGCACGGAAATGCTCAAGAAATTTTTGTTATGTGAAGTAACTCTTCACTCAAAAATCAGTACCCGTTTCGTTTGCATTCAAAATGTTAAGTAACTCTTAGATGTTATATGTCTTAAATGTTACTCGTACACATCATATAACCAATTTTTGTGGAGGAATAGAATGAATTTTAGATGGAGACGAAGAAAGAACTAAGAAGGAAGCTTTCAAGCCTCCAGCTGTAGTATTGTGCAGTGCGTACGTGCGTGTGAGCGAGTGTGCGTGCGTGCGTGTTTGCGTGCGTGCGTGTGTGCGTGTGTGTGTGTGTGCGTGCGTGTGTGCGTGCGTGCGTGTGTGCGTGCGTGCGTGCGTGTGTGTACTCACTGCCGAGGATAGCCTCGTCGGTGCGGTGGAAGTCGATCTCGGCCTGCAGGTCCACGTCGGGCGGCGGCCGCGTCTCCAGCGGCTCCGGCGGGTGCGTCACCGGCTCCACGCCGCAGAAGTCCTCGTGGAGGATGCCTGGGGACAATATCAAGGGGTTGTGACGTCACTAGGTCCCGCGTACGGCACATGTTTATGACGTCACTTGGTCCCGCGGAAGACTGGTTTGACAGACGAACTTTCATTGAATTTCATATTGTGTTCAATTTGTTTGTTTAACTATATACAATCCGATTCGTTCCAAAGGATATTACTTTTAGGGCTTGTTTCACAATCTCCAAGTAGAGTCCTGTAGCTCGAGCACGAATATTTGCGAGAAAGTATTCGTATAGTTAACGTAAGCAATTTGTATGGCATTTTTTCAAAAGCGCCCCTATCGTGCGTAAATGGTACTAAATCGGCAGCACGAATATTTGCGTCAAACTTGCGTATCGCAAGCGTATCGCAAGCGTATCGCCGCGTAACGCTACGTAAGCATTTTGTATGGAAATCGGTAGCACGAGTTTTTTTTTGACATACGGACGCTAGCTGGCTAGCGTCATCTTACGAATGTTTTTTCACGGAGAAATGTTGCGTGAGAAAACTTTCGTATTACTTTTTAGTAGTGAATTTCAGTGTTTTAATTGATTTTAAAACTAAATTGAAGTAAAATTGCAAGAAAAACCTATAATTGAACGTATCTCAATTTATTATTACCTTGTTGCACAATTGATTGGAAGCAGCGGAGTAATTGAATATAGAGTAGTTTCTAAGGAAAAAATAATTTGTTTCAATTAAAATAAGTTTAACATTGTGTGACTAATACAATAACTAAAATAAAAATAATATTATGATTGTCATAATATGATGATTGTCTTATTTAATTTGTTTCCAGTGAAATAAATCGCAGAGTAGAATCACTAAATTGCTAGGTGCAATGAAATAGTATTTGAAATTGATATATTCTTAACAATGCTTCGTTTTAAAATCTAGTGCAATTAACTTCGTCGTCTTTAAAATCAAACTAAAGAATTATCCTAAAAATCAAGCTAAGAAAAACCTGCTACGTGAAGTGATAAATAGGTTTATGTAAAATACAAATGCATTTCCTAATTAATTCATTCTTTCATTAGTATAACAAGATTAGTTTTCTGCTATTAGTAAAATACCTAGAAGCGATTAGAATATACCTACACCAACATCTATGTTAAATAATAAGTCACACTTGAGGCACCAAATAAAAGAAGATAATGAACAATAATATCTTTATTTATTTATTTATTATATTTATTTACCGCACAAAGTAACATACAATATTTCTATTGCACATCATTTTTAACTAAATCACTAATTTTATCGACGTAAAAAGACGCGCATTCGGTGGCTGATGGTCGTCAGTCGTTCGGCCACAACTTCAGCAATGTAGACAAGAGCTCTATTGTAAAGCGCACACTAAATGAGTTGAAGTTCACTGCATTGCGCGAATCCAAGTTATGACCAAGAATCAACCACTACTTCGTCTTCTTCACTAACTACTCCACGACATCGGACACCTTCGCGATGTAATGGAGATGAAGTCGAGAAACTTTGTTTATCATATAGGACACTGGGACCTTCTGGATCCTTTAAACAAATAAGTCCTTAATTGATGGGTACTTTTTCATAAACGCCGCAATCACTATTATTAAGTATCACATAGGTATTTGTATGTGTATTTTGAATTACTTTAACTTATAAAATTATAAAATTCACAAAATATTTTGACAACAATAAAACAAATGTAGTACCGCAGATCGCTAAAAGGCGCCAAACCACAGGTTAGGTAGGGACACAGAGTACTTAAACGGTAGAGATTCAGCTTGACAATGTACGCGTTCGAATACCAAAATTCAAAGAGACACGGAAATATTTTTATTTTTGTAAAATATATCATTAAGTTAATGTAACTTAATGTTAAGTTTATTTTTATTCAAAAGTTAATACAGTTTGATGTAAAAAGTGTGATTTCATAAAGTTTTAATGAAATTTATTTACATAATTATTATTTTTCAATTTACATGTAACTTTTGAACGCACCATTCATTCGTTCATTCATTCACTTGGTCCCCTTCTTATTTACGATAGGATGACGTCACTTGCGAATTGACGATACTACGACGAAAGTAAGTAAAATAACTTGTGCTGCCAACTAACGTCTAAGTATCGTGAATTCGATACGGAGACGCTACGAATGTTTTAAAAACTCGTGCTCGCTGTACTGAATAAGCTATTCGCCGGTTAAACTGACGTTAAAGTGTCATTTTACATACACGAAATGTCAACTTAACCAACGAATAGCTTACTTCGGACTTACTTGAAGATCGTGAAACAAGCCCTTAGGGTAATGTTATAATGGTCATAGATTATGTCCATGCAATTTCCGTACGTGAATTTGCTCTTATTACCTTGGTAACGATTTGTTTAACATAAATAATGTGGGTAGTACTATTATACAGTTATTAGTAGTCATAATAAGACAAATGAATTCTTCTATTCTCGAATTCATTATGTTACAAAATACAATATTAGTTTTTTTTAGCATCTAATCATACCACTCAATAACATAATGTATTTTTTTTTATTTAAAAAAAAACCAAGCAGACACAGGTTAACATTGCGGTGTAGATTTCTCCTCATACGATTTTCACTGGACGACATAATCTTTTTTTTTATTATTTGAATAAAAAATTATAATTAACATAAAAGAGCTGCAGTACGTATATAGTGTACAAACCTCCCAAACTCCTAACATTGGGCGGCGGGTCCTGCTGGAACAGCAGCTTCAGCGGGTATATGTCGTCGAACTCGACGCGGCTCACGCAGCCCGTGAACCCCTCCGCCATGGACTCGTTGCGGCCCAGGTACATGTACTGGATGTTGTTGAACTGCGCGTCCGCCGACTCCTTGATGTTGAAGTTGTACTCCTGTGTCTCGTAGTTGTCCACCTGCCCACGAGAGCGTTCCGTTTAATTTATTTATTTATTTGTTTTCGAGTAACAGAGACCCATATTTGTTAGTGTCTTATAACCTAACCTAAACAAAACTAATTTCTAGTATAAGGTAATGCGAGTCACCGTTGCGCCATGCCACTAGACTTAATGTAATAACATTTACAAGGAAGTTACAACTACTACAAAAGTAACTTACATAGTACTAATAATACATCTGTAAGTGTACAGATTAATATACAACGAAGAACAGGTTTCCGTGTTACGCAATATTAAAATAGTTTAACCTAACTTGTGTATAATTTAGTCACAACTTATAACACAACTATTCTTTTGTCAGGTTTTGGAGTGTAAGAACCTGCGCCGACTGGCACGGCATGCCTAGGCATTTATATGCGACAAAAACAAATACACCTTAATTATATGACGATATGGTTGGAAATGCATGTCTAGGCGTATGCCTAGACAGTCGTTCCAGTCCTTCCAGTCGTTAGTATTAACGACTGACGACACGACGAGGATTAGCGAACGGTCGCTAGTTTAATCTCAATGATAATGATATGTTGGTAAAGCTATCTGAATACTCATCGCTCTAAAATCAACTGTAAAATGTTTTTTTACGTGTTTCGGTCAGTTTGAGGACACAGAGATAATGCGAACCCTGCTTACTTTTCTACGCATCGGTGACGATTTTGTTTTTACTGCTGTCAAAGTACAACAATTACCATTTACCAAGTGGCTTGTCTGTTTGTTCGCTGTTTGATTACACTAGCAACCCACCTGAAGCACCATGGTGGCGCCACTGTTCTTCCTGGACAGCTTCACGTCGTGGTACTGGCCCAGGCCGAAGTGCTTCCCCTGGAATATTATCTCCTGCCGCTCGAAGCCGAAGTCGAACACCACGCGAAGGCTACCTGTAATGTTCGAAGATCGGATTGCTTATTCTATTTGCAGAACAAAATTAAGAGATACAGGCCAATTAGTATATTTTCCTAAATATAAGAGTTTAAGATATACATGGTGAAACATACACAGTACTAAGATTGCGATCTTAGAGTTAGCCGCGCATCCATCACCGACAATCCACAGCTAGGTCAACCACATGTTGACGACCCTGTAGCCTACTTGGTAGCGACCCGCCTGCGAAGCGAAGGGTCCCGAGTTCGATTCCCGGCCGGAGCAAATATTTATGTGACAGATAAATATGTGTACTCCTGTACTACTGTGTTAGATATTAAGTTTAGAGATATTAAGTTAGATACATATTAAGTTTTTTACATATTAAGAAATGATTGTGTATCGCGTGTTGGTGGACCTTAAATAAATAAATAAACTATATCATATCGGTACACGTACCAGAGTTTGAGACCATGAGAGTGAGGTACTCCCCGGAGATGTTGGAGTAGAAGCCGAGCAGGAACCCCTTGGGGTTGGTGGTGGTGAACCCCACGCGGATCTTCTCGTTGATGGTGGAACGCCACGAACCCAGGAAGTCGTACTTCACCATTGAATTAGGACGAAGATTAACGCCGATTTCTGTAACCACATCAGATATAAGTTGTTTTTTACTAATTCGGCTTATATAAGTGTCACATACTTTAAGTAAATATACTTATAGCAGGGGCGGTATCTGAATATAGGCCCATAGGCACGGCCTACCCTGGTCCCGAGGCCCTTACAACATTACATTAATTGCGTAGTAAAAGTATAGAATCCTCTTAAAATATCAAATACCTATGCTAAATGCGCTATGTGAATATCATAACATAACAACACAACACAATAATTATAATACACTACAATCAAATCGTACTAAATAAACAATAAAATTCATTTAAAATTGATTAAACATACAGCGCCGCCACGCTGCGGTGCGGTGAAGGCCAAAGAGTACATTTTGTATAACTGGTGAAAGCAGACCTAAACGTGCTTCAAAGGAGGATTTGGTAATAATAAGAATTATCTCTCGTTAAGCAAACAAATTTCATCTAGCCCTCACAAGGTCACAAGCGTAGTACAGGCACGGCTTAGGGTGACCAGTTAAATAAAAAAATACATTGAAAATATTCTTCCAAACTTAGTATTGAATAAAAGTTTTTCAATTTATATAGGTAAAAACAATTTGAAATAAATATTATTGAATTATTATCATTGTTTTTTAAAGTTAGATAATATTTGATGGATTTTCTTTAAATGAATGACTAAACTTATTCAATTTACTTAATTCAATAATGTGCTCTGGCAATATTAGAAGCCCGGAAACTCCCGTACGCATGCGCACTACGCAGCCTCGTACTTGCTCCCTCACACCTTGCAAATTTAACGTAGGTTGGAGAGAGAAGGGAGCTTGGACCACGAAATGGCCATGTTTATTATTGTTTATTCAGTTACATGTGAAATTCGGAAAACGAGTCTCATTAGTCGGTGTTAATAATAAATTAAATAGATTTGTGAAGTAGTGAGCAATATTGCGAGTATGGAGTCGTGTGATATTTGTAAAGGCAATGTGTGTTTAGTAAATTTACGTGATATATTTTTAAAAGCGTCGTATGATGTTAAAATGAAAATTGTGAAAAAAGGCCGGTGTGTACCGAAATTAGATTTAAATCAAACTCATGGTAAAACAACCCGACATTTTCAAATAAAATATTATGACTCTTTTGGATGGTTAGCAGGTTGCCTACACACAAATCGTATGTATTGCTTTCCTTGTATTTTATTTTCCAATATTTCAACAGTTTGCAACGATACCGGGTACGTTGATTTGAAAAATTTTAATAACGCCGCTAAAAAGCACGATCAATCAGAAAAACATTTAGAATCCTCATATAAATTGCTTACTTTTGGTAATACCCGAATTGAAACAAGTTTGAACAGTCAATTAAAATTAGATATTGAAAGACATAATTCGAAAGTAGAACGTAATAGAATAATTTTTCATAGGCTGATAGATGTCATTTGTTTTTTGGGACAGCAAGAATTAGCTTTTCGAGGTCACGATGAATCGGTTTTATCGTCAAATCAAGGTAATTTTTTAGAGTTAGTTAAATTGCTCGCGAAATATGACGGAGTTCTGGACAACCACATGCAAACTGCTTCCACTTAATTTACGGGATTATCTAATAAAACACAAAACGACTTAATTTCTTGCATTGCTTCTGTAATTAATGATAGTATTAAATCTCAGATAAAAGACGCCGATTTCGTTGCGGTTATGATTGACGAAACCCCTGATGTTAGTGGTCGAGAACAATTGGTAATTGTCTTGCGGTATTTTCAGGGATCCGAAATAGTTGATCGATTTATAAAATATGTAGATGTTAGTATCGATCGCACGGCTAATACTCTTAGTTCTATCGTATTGCAAGTTCTAGAAGAGTACGAATGCCTTTCAAAATTAATAGCGCAAACATACGACGGCGCGGCGGTTTTATCGTCAGAAATAAACGGTGTTCAGGCAAAAATTAAACAAAAATGTCCATTAGCTTTTTATGTTTGGTGTTCGGCACATGTCTTAAATTTAATTCTTTCAAAATCTTTGCAAAGGATCAATGAAACAAAGCTTTTTTTTAGTAAAATAAAGTCCCATACAAACTTTTTCCACCACAGTACCAAACGATCAGCATATTTCAATCAGTTTTCGGAAATGAAAAAGTTACCTCGCGTCGCCGAAACACGCTGGGCTTTTCATTCGCGTACAGTAAATGTTATTTACCATGAGATTTCACATTTGACCGAATTATTTGAAAACATGATCGAAAATAGCACTAATTGGGACGGTGATACGTTATCTCTTGTATACACTTTTCTAAACGACATTAAAGATTTTGAATTCCGCTTTTTTCTTCAAATATTTCATAAAATCTTTGCCGAAACAGACATTCTTTACCAAGTCCTGCAGAAAAAAACTAGTGATGTAGATTATTGCATAAAAAAATTAAATCATTTGAGAAGTTCATGGATAACTTTAGAAGTGAATTCGATAACATTTATGACCATGCCGTGCATATTTGTGGAAATCCAAAACAAAAGCGAAACATCCGCGATTACCGCGATATTAAAATGTATTATAAACGCATATTTATTGAAATTATTGACAATATTCTCAGCGAGTCACGTGACCGCTACAAAAGTATTAAGGAGTTAACTTTTTTTCAATTACTGTCTCACGAAAACTTTGAAACGTATAGGAATAAATTTCCGGATTTAATAGTTCTCCAATTCATTAAAACTTACAGCTGTTTCAATTTTGATTTAGATCGTCTCAGGAATGAGCTTAGATGTGTTTACAATATGACCGAATTTAAAAATCTTAGTATTTTTAATTTAGTACAAACAATATACGAGATTAAGGCACAGTCGATTTTTCCCGAAGTTTTACGTTTAGCCAAACTAATAGTTACTATTCCCGCAAGTAGTGCGTCAACAGAAAGATCTTTTTCGTCATTAAAACGCCTACACACGTACTTACGAAACACACAGGGCCAGCAAAGACTCACAGAATTGTCCATGATCTCTATTGAAAAGAACCTTCTGACTATTTTAAAGCGTTCAGAAAATTTTTACAGCGATGTCATTCAAAAATACTCACAGAAAAATAGGCGCGTAGAGTTAGTGTATAAAAATTTATAACTGTAGGTATTTAGTTCACTTTCACTTTGACGCCCCTGTAGGCTGTAGCCTAGTTGGTAGCGACCCTGCCTTCGAAGCCAGGGGTCCCGGGTTCGATTCCCGGCCGGGGCAAATATTTATGTGCCAGATAAATGTTTGTCGGGTCATGGGTGTTATTGTGATGTGTTATATGTGTCGTCCATGCCACCCGCGACACGGGTAAAAACCTACCTATGAGTGTGTAAACGTTTATTTATTTACTTATTTATTTATTTACTTACTGTATATTTAGATTGAAAGAGGAAGTTAGTCGCTTAGTGACAGGATTAGTTACACCTAGGTTTTATACACTGTATAAAGTGTAAATTATTCTTGTTTGGTTTTAAACAATAACAACACTGTGACTAATGAGAATCGTTCGAGGAAAATCGGCCTTTCTGAAGGCCACTTTGGATATCCTATAATTGACTTGTCTTCTATCAATCAATTATTGGATATTTGACGCGGTCGGACGAAAACAACACGGCGATCAAGACGGCCAACGCAAGCAAAAGATTGCTTTAAAGGTAAAACAGTTACAATATTAGGGATTTTTTAAATTTTTTTTGTGATATTTTTTTTGATATTTTTTTTTGATATTTTTTTTGATATTTTTTTTGTGCCTACCCTCAAGCCAAAACCTGTGCCCGCCACTGACTTATAGATACGTTAATTTAATACAACGGAATGAATGAGTGGTTTGTGGATTTCATAAAATTTACTTTGGAAGCGGTGCTGATAAACATTACATCATAATTATTTGGAGACTACATACAAGTACACGAACGCTATTATTTCAATAAAAAAATTAAGTTACAGGTTCTAAAATACTTTTGCGGACAACAAAATTGTTTCTGAAGTCTTACTTTTCCAAACCAACTCAATTATAAATAAAAAATTGTCCGATTTCATCAGTTACATGTCGTCATCAAAATTTAAACAGGACAAGAGCTACTAATTGTAAGTCAATACTGACCGTCAGCACATATGGGCCCCTTGAAGGCGGTCCAGCGACAGTCGCAGGAGTAGGAGTCGTACCCCTCGAGGCACGTGCCGTTGTTGAGGCACGGCGACGACTGACACTTCCCCAGGCAGCCCTCCGACACGCCGTACAGGCCTGGGAACAGATTTGTCTTGGTCAACTTGGTCCTTCGAGCCGGACACATTGGCGATTGGAGATTATTATAAAGTCCTGATTCAAAATATTTATTTACCTTTACGAAACTGTTCTCCGTATACTAACGAATAATGTATGACAGATTCAAAATTTTGTCATAGATATGACGACATCTAAATGTAATAGTTTAAATCAGAAAATAATTTATTATACCAAGTGACACCTTCAGGTAAGATAAAACCTGATATATAAGGTATCAACATCCGTATTTTGCATACAAAATGTAGCAACGCACTGCCGATAGATCGTGACACAGTTTGACATTTGGTTTTTATGTCAATTTATATATTCTACTACTCCTGCCCAAAACTAACTAAATAAGGAGTTATTTAGTCACCTCGTTTAGCATAAGACCTGAGGTCAACAGACACTCCATTCAGCAGCAGCGCGCGCATGCAGCCCACGAAGCCGTCCTTCCTGTCCAGCGACGCGCCCATCACCAGGCCTGAGGTGAGGTGCAGGGCCCGGACGGGGTCCTTGGCTGTGCGGATCTCGTTCTTCAAGGCTCCGTCTACCACCACGCGGGCTTCTTTCCTGTTACACGATAAAGTTTTTGAAGTTATACTTCTTTTGGCGCGTTTAGGAAAAATATAAGAGTAAAATTTTTACAATGCGAGCGCACAAGGACAGCCAAAAAGCGACATGATGAAGTTAGTTGATAACTGATTCCTTTTACAAGCAGAGTTGTTGCATACGAGATGAAATCTTTAACTATTTTTGCCCTGTTACGGCAAAGAAGTATAACTTCTTACGTGCGTAAGTTTAGTACACAAACACTTTTTTTTTTATTAAAAGTTGACTAGGAAAAATTACACGGTTTAAAGTAATGTCATTTTAGAGCACAACTTACCAGTTTTTGCGCCACCTACATGACGGGCAATGGTTTCGTATCACTGCAATGAACAAACGACTAGTTGCTCTTGACGGAGACGGAGTACTTGTTTTCGCAACATCATTAGTCATTACTGACCAACAGACTTGTTACCCTTGACAGAGTCACAGTCCCAGTGGTCTTCAGAAATGTATCACGATGCGGAACCGTTGGTATCGTTAGTAAATAAACGACTTTTTCCTCTCGTTGGAGAGAGAGTGCAAGACTTCTTCGCAAAATACACAAAGTTACTGTCTTGATCCTTTCGACAGAGACTGAGAGCCAGCCACCTTCTTAAACATATCATGATGCGCAACCGTTTACGTAACGGAGCGAAACGACAGTGTATATGGTTGGCAGTGTTGGTAACCTGTTCCTCTCGACGGAGACGGAGTGCCAGCGGTCGTCGGCCAGGCGGCTGCTGGTCTCCACGGAGACGCCGAGCGGCGTGTCGCCCACCGCCAGCTGCAGCTGCAGCTGGTCGCCGCCTATCAGCGACAGCTTGATGTAGTCCTGGGGACCCTGTCGCAACACACCACCATATGTTACATATTTACACACCACCACCACCACCATATCTTAGCCGACCTAGCCACCTGGCCGTCCTAACTACCACAGTTCTCGTACCAACGAATAATAAGGACCTAATAACCGACTGCAGTCTGTGCTATTGTCTCATTCGAGATTGCAAAGATGTCCATCCGTCCGGCAGGTGATGGCGGCAATACAATCATTTGCTATCCTCATTACATTAAAAAAATTAAGATAAATACAAATACATGACAGCATTTTATAACACTTATTTTCACTAAAATATAAATGTAGTACACTCCATTTGAGTTTTATTAAAGTACCCAATATATTCTGCCCTCCTAATGATAAACAACGTATCTGACATATTCTGACAGCGAAATTCGCTGATTACGAATATGCTAATAACTCGTTTTCGTCAAAAATGTCAGATAAGTTGTTTATCATTAGGAGGGCAGTATTGATCCGGCTCGAAGGACCTTACAAACACACCACCAAATGAAAGTATTAGAGTACGCACCTTAGCGTGTAGCAGCACGGCGTTCTCCTTGGTGGTGCGGAACTCGAAGTAGATGTCGCCGCTGTGGCCCAGGTCGAACGGCGGCAGCTGGATCACCGCGTCCGAGATGCGGAACGTCACCGCGTTGCCGAACAGGTCTGGGACACGGACAAACATATTATCATAGATACAAGAAGTAATAAGTATTTATTGTTATTTCATGGGATAATCCTTATATAATTATGTAGTATTAAATGTAGTCTATACGCTTAGATCTTTCAAACTAAGTAACGGATTTTAATTCGGTTTTCAACAATAGACATGAGTGATTCACGAGGAAGGTTTATAATGTATAATACAGGGAGAGGGAAAAGGAGAGGAAGAGGAGGGAGTTTTTAGGCGGTTTCCAAAGAACAAAGTTCGCCGGATCACCTAGTCTATATATATAAAAGAAAGTTGTGTTAGTTACACTATTTATAACTCAAGAACGGCTGAACCGATTTAGCTGAAAATTGGTGAGGAGGTAGCTTAGAATCAGGAGACGGACATAGGATACTTTTTATCCTGGAAAATAGACCTGTTCCTGTGGGATAAGGTAAAATTTTGTTATATGTAGTTGATGGATTAGTTATTTATACAGATGTAAAATAAAGCACGGGGGATGGATATAGGATACTTTTTATCCCGGAAAATAGACCTGTTCCTATGGGATAATGTAAAATTTTGTTATAAGTATGTAGTTGATAGATTAGTTATTTATACATACAGATATAAAATAAAGCTCGGGGAGGGACATATAATACTTTTTATCCCGGAAAAAAGACCTGTTCCTGCGGGATAAGGTAACATTTTGTTATTATAGTTGATAGATAGCTATTAGTCATTATTATTAGCGCCTTTTATGACTTCTTTTTTTACCGAAGTCAAAACAGAATTCTTATAGTTTCGTCATACCTTTTGTCTTTTTAGAAATATTCAGTCGTTTGACAGTTGGCGCGATTGACAGAATATGATAGGGATAGGGTGAGGCAGTGGGAGTGGGAAGAAAAGGGAGAGGGAGAGGGAGAGATTGATAGGCGGCACAAAGTTTGCCGGGTTAGCTTGGGAGCGGGAGCGGGAGCGGGAGAGGGAGCGGGAGAGGGAGAGGGAGATGGAGATGGAGCGGGAGCGGGAGCGGGAGCGTGAGAGGGAGAGGGAGGAGCACACAGAAACTGTAACGGCTAAGAACGGCTGTACCGATTTTAATGATTTCTGATTTGTTACATTCTTAGGCGATACGAAGCTCGCCGGGTCAGCTAGTAAATAATAAAAGTATAATAAGTAAATGAACATTCACCATCTCCCTCGCACAGCAATGGTCCGAGCGAGAAGAGTCCTTTCTTCTCGTCAAGATGGCTGCCAGTATCGCCGAACCTCAGCTGTTTGACTGGCAGGAAATCCTTCTCGGTAATCTCTCCGCCATCCGTTTGGAATTCTGAATGGAGCAATAAAGTATTTATTGTTGTGTATCAAGTATGTATCCAGTTAGAGTAATACGTATATATCCATGACTACAACCAACGTCTTCGGTCTCACCGTCAAGCCGCAGCGGCGAGTACTCCGCATCACAGTTGCACCACTTGGTGGGGTCGACGCAGTTGCCGAGCACGCCGCACTCGCACATGCGGCTGCCGGGCGGCGCGCCCGCCCAGTAGTCCATGCGCTGCCCGGTGCGCGACACCCACCACGCGAACGGGTGGAATGTCGACTCGTCGCCTGCACACACACACACACACAAGTTACATCATAACTGTTGATTACTGACAGATAATGGAAAGCAGATAATGAAACGCTCATAGCCCGGCGACTTGCGTCGATCCTACGTGATCGACAAAGTTAAGCAACAGCGGGCGCGGTCGGTAGTTGGATGGGTGACCGATTTCTTGAGCGTTTCCGTGCTTCAGAGGGCACGTAAGGCCGTCGGTCCCGGTTGTTATCATAGGATAACAGTCGTTAAGCCACGTCGGAGGCCCTCGGGCGGTTTGAAAACTTACGACACTCGCGTTTTCCACTAACCCCTCCACCAATCCGCACTGGAGCAGCGTGGTGGAGTATGCTCTAGGCCTCCTCAAGAGGAGAGACCCGTGCCCAGTAGTGGGCCATTAATGGGTTGAAGCCAATGCAAAGCCGCAGTGGGTTATACAGGGTGAATCTTTCAAGTGGGCATGGGTGGCCAAATCCGAAACTATGAGGAATAGCGAAAAGTGCTCAAAGGAGTTTCAGGGCCAATTTTGATGAAAACTAAAACTGCGTCATTAGATTTTTGACAAATTATTGTTACTAAAGTCGGGACACGAAGCAGGAAGAAATTCGTACATTGACTTGTTACTACCTGTCTCTGTCACTCCCGCGTAATTTTTTTTTTTTTTTACTTACAATAAGTTAATGCTTGACCATTATAATGCGTCTCGCTCGCATAGAACGGCGGCTATTGCACTGTGCGAGCGAGCACGCATTATATTTACGCTGACTGACAGAGACAGGTAATAAAAAATCAATGTACGAATTTCTTCCTGCTTCGTGTCCCGACTTTAGACAAGAATCGAACCCTTTGATTTTTCAAAAATTATAACACCCACAATACTACACAGATAAACAACGACGTCTTACTCGGCGAGTTGAGCAGCCGCGAGTGCCGGCACATGTACTCTAGCCGCTGACTGCACGAGTGCGAGCGGTTGAGCAGCGCCTCCAGTTGCGGGCGCGACGCGGCGTACGTGATGTCCTGGCGGAAGGAGCCCGCCTCCTGGAACCCGTCCACCTGCGAGCGCGCGAGCGCCGTGTGCGACACCGCGGTGAGGATGCGACCGTCCGCTGAACACACACACACACACAGAGAGTCAATTAATATACAGTTACACACACATGTACAGGCATGCTTTCACGCACACTCAATCCAGCGCCGTGTACGACACCGCTGTAAGGATGCGCCCGTTCGCTATAGGTACAACAAAATAGATGTCGGAGAATATTTAATTTGGTCAGTGAATCGAGTAACGCCATCTAGTCCGTTCGCGGTGAGTTTATATGGATCCATTGTCAATTGTTAATTGTCATTCACACACCCTACGTTCCACTAGACGATCACAACGATCACGCTCACGACCGCGGTTTTTCCTGTTCCACTAGCTTGTGAGCGTTACAATCATACACCCAAGTGGAACGGGCACTTCGACCCACCCCGTGAGGTGGGTTGTTTTGAGCGTGTCGTGAACTGCCGTGAGCGAAATTAATGACGTCATCAATGACGTTTTCACCGCGACCATGACGACCGTGGTCACCATGTGGAACGCGTTTTGATCGTTGTGAGCGATGTGAGCGTCTACTGGAACGCAGCCTGAGTCAGTAGTTCGGGTGAGTTTTCAGTGCTAGTGTCACAGTGACAGAAAAGGTGGCCGGCAGCCATCTTTGGGCCGGCGGCGACACTGGCATTAGTCTGATCTAAGCTCGACAGTGCGACACGCGCGCACTGACTCCTACCGTAAAAATATGGCGGACGGTAAAGATAATTTTAATCGGTTTGCATCTGCTACAGCAGCGGTGGGATCGGAACAATATTCCCCCGAGGCAACTAGCCAACCCTCTGCTTCGAATAACCGCGAATATTTTGAGGAATCATCTACATCCCGAAGAGAGAGCGTCTCTGAGGCGCACCACCCGGAAGATGTCGAACAAAATACGACTTCGCAACCTGGCGATCATTTTATTGCGATGTCACCCGACATGTGGACATCATTCTTTCGTGGTGTGGTTGAGCATCTCCATAATGAGTCAAAGCCGTCAACGTCCAAGAACACTGAACCGGCTATGAAGAAAATGAAACCGTGTGATGTCTACATACCCTCGTTTGACCCGGATGATTGTGAGTTCACTGCAGCGCAATGGTGCGAACAATTGGATCATCATCGAACTCAGAACGCGTGGACAGACTATGAGACAAGAAATGTAGCCTTCACGCACTTACGCGGACGTGCTCGTAAGTGGGCCTCGAGATCATACACACTGTGTAATACATGGGACGAGGTGAGAGAACGTCTATCCAGGCAATTCGTGGCCGCGAAGAGGTTTCACGACCTTTTTCAAGATATGGTGCAGTACACTAGTGGACGTGCCCGCAGTTACATCGAATACTCGACGAATAAGCTGGCGTTAATTGATCGGTTGGAAACAGGATGGAGCGAAGCCAACAAGATCGAGGTAGTCATGTCAGGTATTGATGACCCGCAGGTACGTTCCGATTTGTTAAAAAATACTCCGATTGACTTCTTGAGCCTTGATAGGCACCTCAGTACGTACCCTAAGTTTAAAAATCTTAAACAACCAGCAGCTTCACATACAGGCCAAGGTGACTCAAAACGTCGAAGACAGGAGCCCGTTAAAAATCGTGTGGTAATTTGTCACAATTGTGGTAAACCTGGACATTATAAACGTAATTGTAAGTCGCAGCCGCCGCTTGTAAACGCTAGTAATGTACCGAATCAGCCAAGCGCGATTAGTACCGAAAATAAGAGCTTGCAATGCACCTATTGTCACAAATTGGGTCATACTGAGCAAGTGTGTTTTTCTAAACAAAGAGATGCGAAGTTAGGCAAAAATTCAAAGTCTGTTAATTTGTGCATTGAATCTGATTCTCCTCTCGTTGAAGTGGATATCGGTGGCTTCAAATTGCAAGCTCTTATTGACAGCGGTTCCGATTGCTCTCTTATTCGCAAAGAAGTATCTGATAATTTGAATGGCATCCGTGAATCTACTTCTACGCGACTCACAGGTATTGGCTCTATTTCCACTTATTCATTTTCGCGAATCAGTTTACCGGTTCAAATTAGTAATGTGCATGTGGAAATCACTTTTGTTATCGTGGATTCTCACGTTCTGCCCCATGATATTATTATAGGTAGAGATGTTTTCTCACGCCCTGGATTAGGTTTGATCATTAATAGTACGGGTGTCCATATAACTCGCGAAATTAGTGCTGATATTTGTCTCTTACAAAGTAACGATGTGGACACAATCAACACCGACTTGACTGACAACGAAGATGTGACCCGCCTGCGCTCAATAATAGAGCGCTTCAGTAATAACTTTGTTAAGGGAAATTCTCAATCTGTGGTCACAACTGGAGAAATCATAATTAATCTTAAAAATCCCAACAAAATTGTCCAGCGACACTCATATCGTTTAGCCCCCGTAGAACGTCAAGCTATGAAGAATATTGTCGCCGACCTTGTATCAAAGGGTATCGTACGTGAGAGCTCGTCACCTTTCTCTAGTCCGGCTATCCTCGTAAAGAAGAAAGACGGTTCAGATCGGCTCTGTATTGATTATCGCGAATTGAATGCGAATACTATCCGCGATAATTACCCCTTACCTTTGATATCTGAACAAATTGACGTTCTTGGGCAATCCTCCATATTTACCTCCCTAGATATGGCCTCCGTGTTTTATCAAATCCCCGTATCGACAAAATCTGAGTCTATAGAAAAAACTGCGTTTGTAACCCCCGACGGTTCTTATGAGTTTTTGAAAATGCCCTTTGGGTTGTGTAATGCCCCCGCAGTATACCAAAGAGCCATCAATAAAGCCTTAGGTAAATTAAAAGACGTTATAGCTACTGTGTACATGGACGATGTATTGGTTTTTTCGAAAAATAAGGAGGCCGCTTTTGTTGACCTGGAACAGGTTCTTGAAGCGCTAGCGAGCGCGGGTTTCTCATTTAACTGGAATAAATGTAAGTAATTGAAGTCATCGGTTGAGTATCTAGGATACGTTATCTCGAAGGGTTCTGTAAGACCGAATCCAAAGAAGATAGAAGCCCTTGCTAACGCCCCATTGCCGAATAACGTAAAGGAACTGCGTCAGTTCAACGGTTTGGCAGGATACTTCAGGAAATTTATTCCTAATTTCTCATCTATTATGGCGCCGTTATATCAACTGACGCAAAAGGATGCTAAGTGGAACTGGCAAGATTCACATACGAAAGCCCGCGACATTGTTATTAAGCATTTAACTTCCGAACCGTTGCTCGCGATATTTAACCCGGATCATGAAATTTAGGTCCATACGGACGCTAGTTCCCACGGTTATGGTGCGGTGCTTTTGCAAAAATTTAATAATCAGATAAAAATTGTCGAATATTACAGCCAACGGACATCTGGCGCCGAAAGCCGGTACCACAGCTACGAATTGGAAACCCTGGCAGTTTTCAAAGCGCTCAAACACTTCAGGCACTATTTGTTGGGGAGACGCTTTAAAATAGTGACTGATTGTAACAGTTTGAAAGCCTCCAGACATAAGAAGGATTTATCCCCTCGGGTGCATAGGTGGTGGGCGTTTTTACAGGGTTTCGAATTCGAGGTCGAATACCGTAAAGGCGAGAGAATACCGCATGTCGATTTCCTTAGTAGGAACCCAGTATCGTCGTCTGATAACTCAGCCGCCGTAAATTTGATACGGGTTAGAGATGATTGGTTGCAGGCAGAGCAGAGACTCGATCCGGATATCAACAAAATAATTGAAGCGATTGAAAGTGATACTTTAGACTCTAATTTGAGATCTTCATATGTTATCAAAGACAACCTCTTGTATAAAAAATTCCAACTTAATAAGAAAACGTTATGTAGAGCGATAGTACCTAAGAACTACAGATGGCAAATAATACAACGCTTTCACGACGAACTTAAACATTTAGGATGGGATAAAACTCTTGTGAAAATTCGTGAGCACTTTTGGTTCCCGAATATGGCGTCTTGTGTAAAAACTTACGTAGACCGTTGTTTACCATGCAAAGTAAACAAAAATCCTTCAGGGGCCAGACAGTCATGTCTCCACCCAATAGATAAAGTTCCTATCCCAATCCACACGCTACATATTGATACGAGCGGTAAGCTCACCGGTTGCCGTAATACCAAGGAGTATGTCATAGTAATAATTGACGCGTTCACCAAATATTGCTATCTTACCCCAGTGAAAGACTTAACATCCAAATCGGCATGTAATGCACTTCGGTCCTTTGTTTACCTATTCGGTTCACCGGTTCGAATAATCGCCGATCAAGGTACATCCTTTACAGGACAGGAATTCCGTGAATTATGCAAGGAATGGTCAATCGAATTTCATGAGATAGCCAGTGGTATCAGTAGGGCGAACGGACAGGTCGAGAGATTTATGTCCGTTCTCACGAACTGTTTTACTACAGCCGAGAACCATGAGCGGCGATCGTGGAAAGCTGTTCTTGGCGAGGTACAGCTTGCCCTAAATTGTACTGTGTCCAGATCTACGGGTAAAAGTCCGCTCCAATTGTTAATGGGCTGTAACAAAAATCCTCCGCGGGTGAATGCGTTAGTTCATGAGTACGAAAAGTTAGATCTTTTTGACATAAGAAAGGAAGCGAAGGTCAGGATGGACGAGCATGCGCGAGCTGACAAGATACGTTATGATAAGAGTAAAGCGAAAATACGACCATTTAGTCTTGGTGATATTGTTCTTATCGAGAAAAATCCCCGTGTCATAACTAAGTTGGGCGAAAAGTACTCGAATCCATGTAAGGTTATTGAAGTTTGCGATAACGATAGGTATAGGGTCGAGCCAGTATCTGGAGGACGCGTTCAGTATGTGTGTCACGAGAAACTTCGCAAATACCCGTGTAGTCTACCCGAATTGTCAGACCAACTTGATAGTCCATGCGCGGACGAATCATTAAGCGAAATGCTTTGTTAAAATCTTATCTCTATTTCCACTTTATTTTTATTTACTGCCTTTGTTTCACAATCAATGCAAATTCTGATTTTATCATTGTTATCAAACATAAATTAATAAGTAGATATATATTTTTTTCTATTGTTATTATTTTATTATTTTTCTCTGTAAACCTAATGTTTAATTAACTTCACCGTGTATTGTGAATCGATCTTTGGTCATAGGAGAAGGATTAAATGATGACAAATGTGTTTAGGTACTGTAAATTTAATTCGTAAATTATATTTCACGAATTGCCACTATGGAATAATAAAGAAAATTGTTGATTACATAAGGTTGTTTCCTGCTTCACCAGTACAGCATTGAAAGGCTCCGCGCTTTGTGCTTCATCAGTACAGCATTGAAAGGCTCCGCGCTTTCTGCTTCATCAGTACAGCATTGAAAGGCTCCGCGCTTTGTGCTTCATCAGTACAGCATTGAAAGTCTCCGCGCTTTGTGCTTCATCAGTACAGCATTGAAAGGCTCCGCGCTTTGTGCTTCATCAGTACAGCATTGAAAGTCTCCGCGCTTTGTGCTTCATCAGTGCAGCATTGAAAGGCTCCGCGCTTTGTGCTTCATCAGTACAGCATTGAAAGTCTCCGCGCTTTGTGCTTCATCAGTACAACATTGAAAGTCTCCGCGCTTTGTGCTTCATCAGTGCAGCATTGAAAGGCTCCGCGCTTTGTGCTTAACAATATAGCATTGAAAGGCTCCGCGCTTTGTGCTTCAGCTTTATAGCATCGAAGGCTTCACGCCTTGTACCTCCGTGGTGGAGTACCGAACAGATTCACGCTTTCTGGCACAATAATATCACGCTGATGCTGTGCTTCGACGAAAGGGAACCGACAGCATTTTACTCCAGGGTAGCCAAGATTGACTTGTGACTTGAGTCACACCTCACGTGTCTGATGCTACTTGCTTACTGGATTCTCATCAAAGCATGAAGAGCGCGAGAGCGCGCTCCTACTCAGAATGGCCGTGTCGGAGAATATTTAATTTGGTCAGTGAATCGAGTAACGCCATCTAGTCCATTCGCGGTGAGTTTATATGGATCCATTGTCAATTGTTAATTGTCATTCACTGAGTCAGTAGTTCGGGTGAGTTTTCAGTGCTAGTGTCACAGTGACAGAAAAGGTGGCCGGCAGCCATCTTTGGGCCGGCGGCGACACTGGCATTAGTCTGATCTAAGCTCGACAGTGCGACACGCGCGCACTGACTCCTACCGTAAAAATATGGCGGACGGTAAAGATAATTTTAATCGGTTTGCATCTGCTACATAGATATAAAGACTTGATACTAGTCCGGTCAAATTAGACCAAAAATTAGAGTGAGATTACAATACTTCACACTCAGCTGAAAATTGGTAGTATTGCTCAAAACACTATTATAAATGAAATGTGAGAAGTCTTCATCGATCCGACACCTTGAAAAAAAAATACTCGGGGTCAAAGGTCACAAAAACGGGTATTTCGAGATTTTCAGCAAAACGGTAAGTTTTATCATAAAATTAGCCCAGACAAAAATTGTAGATCAGATAATTATCTATAACAATGTCTAAATACTTTTTTCCTACGAGTCACCGTTATTGAGATATAACGATTCAAAAAGTTGAAAGAGTTGTAATCGTCATAAATTATGCACACGTTTCCACGATTCCTCCCACAAGGCACATGTCACCGTCCAGTCATATATCAGCTACATAGTGTGCACAATGTACTCACAGTAGAACTCGCAGGTGACGGGGAAGGCGGGCAGCGGGCCCGAGCCGTCCACGTCGATCTGGATGTCGGCGGCGCGCGACACGCCCATCGCGTTCTTGTACGCCTGGCACGACAGCGGGTGGATCGCTGACGACATAACATACTTGTTGATGATACAATACTACTTTAATGATCGTGTTGTCGGAAGATATTAACGCAGAATACATACACGTTGTCTCTCCGTTTTATGCAATTGATAAGAGCAATGTAGAAAAGAGCATGATGTGTTCTATGTGAACTGATATTTTTACTTGTTGATGTATAATCACTAGGCAATATTTTATTGTCGATCGTTTATTTTTTAACAGATTTCAAAAAAGGAGAAGGTATTCAAGTAGACTGTTTTTTTATGTTTGTTACCTCAGAACTTTCGACTGGGTGGACAAAATTTGATGATTCTTTTTTAATCGAAAGCTGGTGCTTGACATGTGGTACCACTTAAAGGAGAACCCCGATTTCCGGCCACGAATTATATGTGTTCTGTGGTAGGCATAAGAAAAGACAAGAGTAAACTATATACCAAAAAATTCGTCTTATTTACTAGATAAACACGTTTAAATCTGAGCTTCATCTGCATTTGCTAAATGAACAAAATAATACAAAAAAGTTTTCATAGTATTTACCTCATTACAAACGATTTTATAATCGATTAAATCGATTACATATATCGATTAGGGAACTTAATAATATATTTTAAGAATTATTTATTATTCATTGTAAGTACAAGATTAATTCCTTTTTTCCTTTTTTACATGTTTTCTTATTCATTGTATAACTAAACTATGTAATATATTTATAATTACCATTAAATCGTTACGCTAATTAAAAGACAATTCTAGTATTTTGACATCGATTTCGAGACATTTGAATCGATTGACAACAAAGATCTCTGTTGTAATCTAACCTATCTAATGTCATTTTGGTTACCATAGCAATTATAAATAACACCATTGTCAATAATCTTGCATCTTTTGTGTATTTTTACTATTAAATTAATATTTTCATCGTATTTGCAGTCCTATTTACTATTGAAACATATCGAAACGCACACAGTTATTTTAATTTTCTATTGCATTCGCTTTCGTACTAGTGTTTTGGTGAATGTGTTTTCGCTATAACTTCTGGATTTGTTGTTGTTGTTTTATAAACAAATATTGCATGAATATTGGACTCCGAGATCGCCTGTTTTGTGACTGACCTTTTTCTGAACATTGGATGACGTACCCTATATACCTCTAGAAGAACAGTAGGATGCAGACGTTGCAGTACCCATACAATACGTAGGTATACCTACTGCACAATTTCTAGACGAAATATTAATATAATATTATGATGTGATGATAACTAATAAAATCCCTTTAAAACACGAAATAGCTTTTATTAATAATAATATTCACCCACCTACTTGGTTTCAACCATTACCTACTGTTTAAGTAGTAGTATTTTGTTAGTGTTTATATGTAACTTTAATTTTTACTGCGTCCTATGATCATAATTATTCCTAATACTGTCAATATTAGAGTAGGTATTTGGTTTGAGGTAGTAAGTCCCTAGTAACAGGCATAATATATTGCTGTGAGTGACATGAGTGTGACATACCCAAATTTAGGTGGAAATTCTAGGATTTCATTAGTTGGCCATTGCTAGCAGACATGAAAATTGGAGAAATTAAAGCTTTTACAATGATCTAATTGACCACCAATTTTCATTCTTGTCTAATCTGGGCCGGTGTCTCTATGGAAGATGGGGTTCTCCTTTGAGCTAGATCTGACGAGTAGTTTTTGTGTTATTTTGAAGTCGGTTATTTTTTCTTGGTAAAACTCAGTACACAAGTTAAAGTTTTCAGTATAATCTGATTTGATCACTTCACATCCATTAATTTGAAATATTTAGAAACAACACCGTGTTGCTAACACTTGGGGGTGCGGAGTAAACTCACAGGAGTGGCAGACGGCGCCCGCGTACCCGGTGGCGCGGCAGTCGCAGCTGAACTCGTCCGCGCTCTGCGTGCACGCGCCGCCGTGCTCGCACGGGTTCGGGTTGCATCTTAGAGGGTCAATAATACACACATTTTACTCTGTAATAGGTAAGGTACAGTCAGCCGCTGCGTAGCTTAACATTTTAGTACCTTGTCACATTACACTTCTTTTTGTCATAGATGTTGCTAGGAAACCGTCGAAACAGTTAGTATTACAAAGTACTATAATGTTAAGCTACTTCTGCGGCCGACTGTACGTATACGCAAAGCGCACATCTGCACACACACTGCACTCGGCTCGAGGCCTCGCTGTGACTGTCCGCTGTGCATAGACACTACAGAGAGGTTCCACATTGTATTGTGCCCCTGCTACTTGCTTGGTTACTTATTTAGCGCGTTAGGTGTCAAATGTGGCCCACTTTGATGCGTCCAGTTCAAGAAACCGCCACCGAAAATATTGCTTAACGTGGATTGGCATAAACTAGGCACGCCCCGTTTAGCGCGTTAAATTTTGGCCACACCTCCGTAATGTAATTTTTAACGCATTAAGACGAAGGTATGGCATGATTTTGTTGTTATTCTTTGAAAGGTCATCGATATGTTCTTAGTCATAATCAAGAAAATTTGTTCAGTCAGTTGAAGATCGAGATTTCCATAATTGATAAATAGTACAGGATCCGTATTAGAGGCGTTTCTGCACCCTTCTGCTTACCGGCTAAAAATGTATATAGATTAATGATAGCATTGAACATATTTTTAGGCAACCCATTCGCAATACTTTTCTTTACATAATTATGATATTAAATTTGATAAAAAATAACAATTTTTATCCGGTAAGCACATGGGTGCAGAAACGCCTCTAATTCGGATCTTAGACTATAATGGAACTGCAGAGCTTGCTCACGTCTGATCGATTCTTATTCTGGACACGATTTAATGAATGAACTTTTTGTGGCGAATTAGTGTAAAGTGTAATGGAAATAAAACTCTCATGCAAGAGTGAATAGGATTAAAGCAACCTTGAAATTCAAACTTGTTGTAAACGAGCAATAGTGGGTAATCAAATGTGGTGTATACCTGTCGATCATCTGACAGGCCTCGAACACCACCTCGTTGGGGCAGCAGTACTCTTCCGGCTTCCAGTCGGACGGCAGTCGGTAGTTGCCGTCCACCGCGATCTTGCGCATGCAGCCGATGAAGCCGCGCGGCGGAGCCTTGCCACCTGTCCACAACAATACCGTATATTTATTTATTTATTTGTGTATTCTTTATTTAACCTTACACAAGTAATGGAACAAAAGGCGGACTTAATGCTAAAAGCATTCTCTGCCAGTCAACCTTAGGGCAGTGGGAGAACAAAGAAGGCGGTGACAACAAAGAAAGAAGAGTAAAATTAAATTTATGTCGTATCAAGGACGTATAGTAGGAAAACAAGCGAACAAAACATATTTTTCTACTTAAGGATCTTCTTACGAAGATCGGCGATCATTAAGGCAACCTGAACTTTGGACACTGCAGCGTTAAGCCCGCAATAGAACAATGTTATTTTCCACCGATAAACAAGCTAACAATTCACCTGATGGTAAGTGGCTATCATTGCCCATGGACATCAGCAACATCAAAGGCATCACTAATGCGTTGTCGGCCAAGAAAGAGAGAAGAAAGGTAAAGACAGGATGTATATTTTTTGAACTGATAACAATTGCAATAACTTTGAATTACACTGCTGCAATGAAATAATGGAACGCTAAGGAATACGAGTAAAACCTTATAACTTTGTTATTTTGCTCCTAGTCAAACCCTAAGGAAGAAAATGTTCTTAAAACTTTGAGATTCTACAAAGTACTCACCGGCGATATAATAAGTGCTTCCAGTAAAGAACCGGAGTTTCTTGGTGGTCTTCACGGGGCGGTAGTCCACAGCCAGGGTGAGGGTGTCGGCGGCCATGGTCAGCATCAGCGCGTGCCAGCGCCCGTCGTTGAACACCTCCGCGTAGTTGTCCAGCCGCACCTTCGGGGAGCCCTCTGTGAACAGCTCTACTTTCACCTTGCCTTCTTCTAGATAGACCTGCGGGGAAAGGGTATAGTTATTGTGACGTCAGAGAAGACAATTTTTACACAGTCCGTAGAATAATATCATACTGACATGCGTTTATATTTGCATGATAGGTCATGCAAGCTCATCATCCAAGCTCCACTTCAAAAATCTTCTTGCATGATCTCAAGCAACTTGAATTATTGACGTTTTTTGTATGATTCCAAGGAGGAAGTCACGCTTTCGTCTCAATACTTATCTCCAAAGTTAAGCAAGTAGTGCAGCGACTAATTTCATACTCTGGTTACTTTAATAAATACATCGGGGAGGCACTTCATTTGCTTAAAGATGCTTTAAACATGAGTGCGCCTTTAAAGTGAATTACTATATTTGTTCGTATGTTCATATCAGACATAAAATCACGACAATCACACAAGCACACCTTAACATATCCATCGCTCTTGAACTTGTGGTAGATGAGCAGGCCATGGTTCTCGTACGTGCGGAACTCCAGCGACACGTTGAGCGTGACCCCGCCGGAGTAGCCGCGCAGCTTGGCGTACGAGCCCTCCTTCAGGAACGTCACCGGGACTACTGGCGGCTCCTGAGGGGAATTGTTCAATCAATCAATCAATCAATCAATCAATCAATACTTTATTTGCAGGATAAGGTTACATGTATACATAGTTACATAGTTGTTTATGGTGTTTCTTATAGATCTCCTATCCTAGCCTATTAGGCGTGCAAAGTTAATTATTGTTATATTTCACAATACGATTCAATACAGACAAAAGGCTTAAGACCAGTGGCGTAGTACCTAAGGAGGCCCCATATCAATATTTGTTGTGGGGCCCCCTCGACGTTAACTGTCTATTTATGGAGTGCCAACTGTATCGGTCATAGGCCGCTGTTGAGCTTTTTTTGGGAGTGTTAGTGGGGGCCCCTATACGCTGGGGGCCCCGAATAATTGATACGGCTTATACGGTGGTAGCTACGCCCCTGCTTAAGACATACATAATATATTTACAGTCTGCTTAGATAATGCGTTGCTGACGGTAGTCGGAAAATCAATTAATAGAACTCCAAATACTATTTCTTTAGTCGATACAGCTATCTATTAGTTACAATAACTTGAAACTGGATTTATTGGTTTTAAAATAAAGCATCAAAAACTATATTTGAAACCCTACATTAACTAATTCTGCTACTAACTATTAAAAATGTTCAACTCACAGGACAATCAAAAAGCGTGTTGACTTTCTGATACTTGAAGGCCTCTCCGGTGTCGTAGCCTTGCTTCAGGTCCTGGATGACGTTGGTGGAGTTGAGGTACATGTTCTCTATGCAGCCCGTGAAGTTCTGGTTCACCACCAGACCTTCTTGGAAGTTGGGGACACCGCCGATGTACAGCTAAATACGATAACAATTATTTATTTCAAATAATAACCATTATACAATATCCTGCTCGAAGGACCATTTAAAACTTAGTGGGTAATAGAGGCACATTTTTTTACTTCTATCATCATTGAATTATCTCACTCAAACATCGTAACAAAGTGGTGTTTCCTTTAAATCTAAAACCTAGTTAGTTAGCAATAAAAAAAACTTTTTTATTTTAATATAATTTGGCCATCATTGCCAGCATAACCTAGAATAGCAATAATATACTTACAGCTCTATTCAAATTCAGTTTAGAGAATTCTCCCTTTATTCTTCCTTGTACGATGACTCGGTCCACGGAGAAGATGACGTCACGTCGGTTCCTCGATATGACGACATCGTGCCAGATGTTGTCGTCCAGCAGGCTGCCGACGGACAAAGATGTCGCAGTGCCAGAACCTAAGCCAACATAACAATATTACGCTGGAATGTGTATCACGCAAATGTCGTATCGTGACTACCCGTAACTTAAACAACGCTTCGGGAAGAGGATCTTCGTTGTAATTTAACAGTGAGGCTATTCCACTGCCTGTCGCCATACATTGGTGGTCAATAAAGCATAAATAAATAAATAAATTGTTGTGGAAATTTAAGACGACGCCGCGACATAGTATGCGTCATCGCACGCACTGTGGGGGCCTCGCCCTTATTAGCTGAATGCGACTTATGCATTAAAAATCACTAGATTATTTTTCAACAAAATTCTACAGCAATTTTTCACTATCCTCGCCTCATATAACGTAGTTATCCTATTGGAGCATTGATTCCTCATGCACAAACTGCACTTCTCTAGTGAACACTCAGTGCTTGTTCACACTGAACTCGCGGGCGCGGTCGCGGTAAACGCTACATACACCGCGCGCGCGTTTTGATGTGAACACTATCATAGTAGGTCATATGTTTGATATTTCGCGACCGCACCCGCGAGTTCAGTGTGAACAAGCACTCAGCCTTGCTTACCAAGATCCACATTGAGCACCAGCCGGTTATCCCGCAGCTGCAACGCGATGTAGTCCCCCTGGGTGCCGCGGGAGTACACGAGCGCGCCCGACGCCGCGCTCGTCTTGAACCGGAAGCGGATCACCTCGCGAGACGCTGCGACCGGGTCCCGGAGCAGGTCCACCTTCACCAGGGAGCTGCCGTTGAAGTACAGCTTGTCCGCCACTGGGGAGGACACGACGCTTTAATCTAAACACGCGGTAGCGTGTAAGCCAATTTTCTAGCAAACAGAATTGGCGAGCAGCACCGTGTGTAATATTACACGAACCATTTGGAGCCACTTTTGACCACCTCATAACTCAAAAACTATTCAACATAAACCTGTCAAATTTGGCTGATTTATTAAGACTTGCGAAATACATACGTCTTCCAAATTTCATAAACACATCTCAAACGGTTATTTAGATATTAACGTCCAAAAATCGAGAAATTTAACACTGACTGACCTATAGATCAAAACTATATCCAACTTCCAGGTGACCTAGAAAGTTAAAATTTGGCATGCAGATAGGTAGTCGGGTGAATACAAAGGAATAAATCTGAAAGTAGTAAATTTTTATCATTTTATGATAATTTTTCAAAAAATTGATTCTATTAGGAACACTTACTTATAACGCCTGAAATTTATGAACAGCAATCAAAATTGATGACAGGTGGTCATTATGTGGAATATATTTATGGAGTGGAATACCACGCTTAATTTTTTTAAATCGAAACATATCAGTTTTAGTACTTTGTGAAGCTTCTAATGGGTGGAAGATGTTCAGTGTACGTACGTATTATTTACGTACAGATTAGTGAGACGTCAGTAGCCGTTATTTCCAGTGTATTGCATTGTTTCATTTTTAATGTGTGAAAAATTATTATTCTCTTATCTTGTATGGCATGTACACCTCTAAATTTTGTATTATTTCCGAAATTATACCAGTTTAAAGTGATTCGAAGCATTGTTTCCAAATATATTATGGCACGTTATCTCATCGAACACAAACTACTTATAACTAATAAGAGTATATTCGACTATCGTATTTATTATTATTATTACTACTATCGTATCGTATCGTATTTATTATTATTATAACAGACTGGGATTTAGTATTAATTATTATTTCAATATTTAGCGGACATGAATAGTAGAAGATCATTACTTATAAATAATGAAGTAATAGGTATTTTGGACCACGGTGCACTAACTACGGATTTAGTTGAAGGGCACTATTACAGTTCATGTATAAGGTAACAAAATTAATCAGTAACGTTATGAATAAGTACCTACTAATAATTTCTGTACAAAAAGTAATGATATCCCATCAAAAACATGAATGTAAAGTAAAAGCCAATTTAAAAAAAAAGAATTGAGATCTAAATGGGTGCCAAGTTCTGTGTAGAAAAGCCTAAAATTTTAGGCACAAGAACATGTAATTCAAGCTTTACATTTGAATTGGCTAGTTTTCATTAGTTAGCAACCAACAAATCAAATTTTAGAAAAGTAACATAGGTCATCAACCTAACAGACTTAACAAAGATAATTATACAAATATAATATTATAGCCGATAATTATACAAATATAATATTATAGCCTAGATAGGTACGTGAAAACTAACCAAGTCAAATGTGGAGCTTGAATTACATGTTCTTGTGACTAAAATTTTAGGCTTTTCTACACAGAACTTGGCACCCATTTAGATCTCAATTCTTTTTTTTTAAATTGGCTTTTACTTTACATTCATGTTTTTGATGGGATAATAATAAACACTAACACACTCATACCCCCGCAGTAGGTTATTACCTGTATCGCGGGTGGCATGGACGACACATATAACACATCACATTCACCCATGACTCGAGTACAAATATTTATCTGCCACATAAATGTCTGCCCCGGCTGGGAATCAAACCCGGGACCCCTCGGTTCGCAGGCAGGATCACCACCAACTAGGCTACAGTTATTTTCATTTTGTGTCTGCTTTATTTTTAAATTACGAATAACGATAAGAAGACTAAGTTTGTTTACTAAATAATCTCGTCGTAAAAAATTGTGTTCGTATTCACGTGTAAGCACATTATAATAGCTTCATAGCACCATCGCCTACCATAGTCGCAGCCATACAGCTCGACCCGCATGGAGATCTTGTCTCGCCAGCGCATGGGGTTGATCCGGATGTACTGCGCGATGATCGGCACCTCGAATTCGTTGCGCACCACCGTGTTGCCGTCGTGGTTGCCCTCGAACATCTACAAATATACACCGTGTGCGACTTGTTAGCTCGATAAACTGTGATACGATTAAAACCCAATCACACGCCTGATAGGTGTCGTAAGAGGCGATGGCCCGCTGGTGGTATACCATTGTTACTATTTTATTATTTCACCATGGGGTCCGGCTGGATAGCTACCACACTCTTGCATGAGTCAGCCGCCAAACGACTCGTCGTGATCCAGCTGGGAGCTTGAGGCATTTCTTTCTTTTTCTTCTCTCTTTCTTGGCCGGCAACGCATCGGTGAAACCTTGGTATTGATAATGTCCATGGGCGACGATAGCAACTTATCATTAGGTGGATCATGAGCTAGCCTGCCGGCTATTTGGGCATTTAATATTTAAAAAAAATGCTCCAGCCACCTAGTCATGTCAGCGACTAGCATATGCAGTACAATAAATTAATGTTAGTACCATTATGAATTGTTACATATTAATACGGGTTAGAAAACCTTTTACCATATTATAGAGTATAGAATGTTAAAGTAGAATTATGTACAAATGCGTGCGAAATTAATGACCAATTGTCTTTTAAGCAAACACCCGTCATACGGCATACCTAGTACCTACTAAAATTATTTATTTACAGGTTTAATAACTCTTATATTTACGCAAATTTAAATCAAATACGACTACGATGGTATAATATTCACTGAATTAGTGATGTTTAAGCATCAAAAACATCAACATCATCTCTGAAAGATTCCAACCTATTTTTCAAAACAATGTGATGTCCGGTAAATGTATGGTGGAGAACTTTGGAGTTGTACGATTATTAATTAATATTATTCATAAATCGTATTTCACTGGTTGCATAATTGAACTAAATTAAAAAGTACATAGTACATCCCGTATCATAAATCCTTGCTATCATGCTTATACACGACCTTGAAATGACGCAAGGACACCGGTTATCCATCACCAATCAATCCACCATTACCTGAGTGTACCCATCAGCCGTGGTCACGGCCCGCCAGCTCTCGCCATCATCAGAGTACTGCACCATATACTCAGAGACGTATTCGTCAGTGGCGAAGCGCCCCCTCGTGGCGATCGCTCGCAAGTCCTTGCACTTCTGCAGGTTGACTGTCAAGTGCTGGTAGTAGGAGCTCTCGCGCGCCGTCCACGCCGAGGTGCCTTCCCAACCATTGTTAGTTAGCTTTGGGTTGTTAGTCGCTTGGTTCGTCGCAGAGGAACGGATAATAACTTACCTATAAAAATTACTAAACAGGATATTTAACTATTTTTGTATGTTAAGTTTCCTGATGCATACAACACTTATCTTTGTTAATATAAGCCATAAGGTAACCCTTTCTCCCTTCCTCCGCGACTATACTTATAGGGTTGTTACATTACATTAATAAATATGTTACATCAATACAGCTCACTGTGTTAAAACTAGAAAGATCTAACTACCAGGTACTATTATACAATTAAACCGTCACCAAACTAAAAATTATACGAACTACGTTAAAGTGCTAAAGAAGCATAGTGTAAAAATGCATGCAAACATTACCATTCTGAGTTAAATAAAATTGCCTATCCCATTAATATTTCCATTGTTATATCATTTGATCCATATTTTCTTAGTCATTACCTTAACTTCGCCTCCTGCAGCTTTATATCGTACATAGTCAAGGCCATTCGAGCCATAGCTGATGTGGTACTCTTGGACGAACTCCTGCGAGTGAGCCCGGCCCTGGGTAGCCACCCGGGTGATATTCTTCACCTCCCCGAGGTCAATGACCAACTGCTGGTCGAAATCATTCTCTGACGCCGTCCACGCGTTCAGACCTTTTTTGATTGAAATATATTGCTTTTTACACAGAACTCTCGGCTTGTTAATTGTTGAGTTTCAATTGTTAGTGGATGGATTAATAAAACAATTGAGTAATCCTTGGTTTTTATTGTAGTTTGTTAGTTTTGGACAGACTTTAATGTATAGAATAAAATATAAAATTTAGGCTTATCAATTTAACGTCTTATTTAATCGAACTTATATTTTAAACACCTATTATACACTTGCACTAGGCTTGTGTTAATAATAGCCAAATACAGTGTATTTGAATCAAATAATAAGTAGTTAAAGATTTAGTAATTTTAGTATATAAGGTATATTGAAAATGAGCAGAGCTAACAAGTCGATTGCAGTGAATTTGAATTGCAAAAAAAAATAACCACATATTTTACTATGCTTATTCAACTAAGTACAAAAAATCATTACCACCGCTTCATAATGTGTTCTTACCATTGAGAAGAAGTGACGCAAGAAACTGAATGGCACTCAACACAATTACATATTACAATAATGATTGATAAATCATCCAAAAAGATTTGGTGACTAAGGCCTGTCAAGAAACCCTCAAGGAGCATAACTCTTTTCATAAAATTCTAACAAATATTCTAGTTTGTTCTTAAAACCTTGGTTAATTCCATGTACATATATGTACATTAAAAAAAATTATGAAACCACGGCCAAATGTCTAAAATAACAATAATAGAAAAAAATATATAAATTAGTTAAAATAAAAAAATATGCCTTATAGTTAAAAAACACTACAGTGAAAACTCTTAAAAATCTATCTATATATATAAAATTGAAAAGCGACACACCGCTGATTAAACAAAAAATCTCAGAAACTGCCGAACCGATTAAGATGAATTTTGGCAGGGAGATAGTTAATGCTAAGGAGACGTCCACTAAGAACGGATTTTTGGAAATTCATCCCCTAAGGGGTACAAATAAGGGTTAGAAGACACTTTCATACAAACCAACTTTCTTAGTTTTAGATTTATAAATTTGAAATTTTTTATGTAGGTTTATAGTAATAAACAAAAGTTAAATTCAATATATTTTTTTGGAAAATCATCCCTTAAAGGGTTAATTTACTGAATTGAACTTAGTAGGCAACTTCGTCATTTTTGAAGTTAAAAACATGAAAATTTAAATATTTACTAAATACTAGAAACAAAATTTGTAAGTAGGTATTATGTTTTTTTGGAAAATCATCCCCTAAAGGGTTAATTTAGAGTGCGAAAGTTAGTATGGCGACTTCGTCAGTTTTGAAGTACGAAGGGCGAAAATTTGTATATAAGCTTATAGTTAGACACAAAAAATAGCTGTATCACTGTTTTCTCAAAATTCATCCCCTAAAAATAGGGGTTGGTAGTCAACTACATACAAATCAACTTCACCAATTTTAGAGTTATAAATATGAAATTTTTTATGTAGGTTTATAGTAATAAACAAAAGTTAACTTTAATATATTTTTTTGGAAAATCATCCCTTAAAGGGTTAATTTACTGAATTGAACTTAGTAGGCAACTTCGTCATTTTTGAAGTTAAAAACATGAAAATTTAAATATTTACTAAATACTAGAAACAAAATTTGTAAGTATGTTTTTTTGGAAAATCATCCCCTAAAGGGTTAATTAAGAGTGCGAAAGTTAGTATGGCGACTTCGTCAGTTTTGAAGTACGAAGGGCGAAAATTTGTATATAAGCTTATAGTTAGACACAAAAAATAGCTGTATCACTGTTTTCTCAAAATTCATCCCCTAAAAATAGGGGTTGGTAGTCAACTACATACAAATCAACTTCACCAATTTTAGAGTTATAAATATGAAATTTTTTATGTAGGTTTATAGTAATAAACAAAACTTAACTTTAATATATTTTTTTGGAAAATCATCCCTTAAAGGGTTAATTTACTGAATTGAACTTAGTAGGCAACTTCGTCATTTTTAAAGTAAGAAGGGTGAAATTTTGTCTATAAGCTTATAGTTACACAAAAAATAACTGTATCACTGTTTTCTCGAAATTCATCCCCTAAAAATAGGGGTTGGAAGCCATTTACGTATAAATCCACTTCGTCAGTTTTAGACTTATGAATATGAAAATTTTTGTGTAAGTTTATAGTTGTGAACAAAAGTTAATTTTAACACGGTTTTTTGGAAAATCATCCTTTAAAGGGTTAATTTAGAGGATTTCATTTAGTACGCTACTTCGTCATTTTTAAAGTTAATAAAGTTAAAAACATGAAAATTTATATATTAGCTCCAGATTAGAAACAAAATTTGGTAGTACATATTACGTTTTTTTGGAAAAGTCATCCCCTAAAGGGTTAAATAAGAGTGTGCAAGTTAGTATGCCAACTTCGTCAGTTTTGAAGAAAGAAGGGTGAAATTTTGTATATGAGCTTATAGTTAGACACAAAAAATAACTGTACCACTGTTTTCTCGAAATTCATCCCCTAAAAATAGGAGTTGGTAGTCAACTACATACAAATCAACTTCGCCAGTTTTAGAGTTATAAAATACATGAATTTTTTTATGTAAGTTTATAGTAATAAAGAAAAGTTAACTTAGATTTTTTTTTTCGGAAAATCATCCCTTAAAGAGTTAATTTAGGGGAATGAACTTAGTAAGCATCTTCGTCATTTTTTAAGTTAAAAATGTACAGGGAGCAGGAGAGGGATAAGGAGCGGAAGAGGGAGATAGAGAGGGACAGGGAGGTAGAGAGGGACAGGGAGATAGAGAGGGACAGGGAGCGGGAGAGGGAGTGGGAGCGGGACAGAAATCGGGAGAGGGCGCGGGTGCGGGCGGGAGAGGGACTGGGAGCGATAGAGGAAGAGGGATATGAAGTGGGAGAAGGACCTCGAGCGGGAAAGGGAGAGGGAGAGGGATATGTGGTGGGAGAAGGACCTCGAGCGGGAAAGGGAGAGGGAGTGGGACAGGAAGAGGGAGAGCGAGGGGAAGTGAGACAGGGAGCGGGAGAGAAATAGGGACAGCGAGCGGGAGAGGAAGAGGGCAAGGGGAGAGAGGGAGATGGAGAGGGAGAGGGAGAGGGAAAAGAAAAAAAAATGTTAATGTTGTTTACTATTCCAAACCCGCTCCCTGAGGAATGATCTGTGATTGTATCGTAAGTTTCAGTATGTAAATTCCTAAATATAAGTACTTCAATATAAATGAACCTGTTTTTAAATTTTCTTTTGTAAGGGATACTAAATAATATGATAAGCATAATTTCCGCGTGCGAAGCTGCGGGCAACAGCTAGTATTCTATATAATTCTTAGGACCCAAACCGTTTTTAAAGTATATAACATTTCAATTTTGTCAATAATTGTACCACAATTAAATTAATTTATAGAGATTCAAAAGGCTTGATAGCTTTATTTACAAAATCTTTAGCAAAGACGCCATCAGCTTCATGCAAAGGCTGAGCTTCTGTCATCAAGTCTTCAATCTGAAGGAACTGGTATGGTTCTGGCTTGTAATCATCATCTTTTCCTTGCATGGACACAGCTACCACATGCATGTCATCTAAATGGGTCTCCTCAAACACCCAATCTTGTCTCAAAACACTTTTCTCATACAACTTAGTGTCCGTCACCAACTCCCCAACAGTTAGGGGCGATTTAATAGCAAAACTTATAGACTCCAATGGGACTCTTATACCAAATCCAATATTCTTGACGTAAGATTCCTTGAGACACCACATGCGATAGAAACATGCCAGCTGCTGAGACTCAGTTTCGTAACCGCAAATTTTACTCCATTCATGTGTAGAAAACTGCCTTCTCATTAGACGAAAGAACTCTGAGACATTCTTATTTACGGGCGGTTCAATTGTCATAACGTCAATGCCGATTCTTTTATGACTGTGGCCTGCTAAAACCACGTAGTCTCCTTGATGTGAAACATTAAAGTTCACTGGCATATCCCCTGCACCCAGTAGGTATGGCTTGCCATATTCATCCCTCCCTAGTTTTATTTCATTATAAGGGATAGATGTGCACATGTGGATAAATTTTCTCATCATGAGTCGTCCAATAAGTGAAGACTTGGCATCACTTTTAAAGACAAATCTTGTTATTCTTTCCTTCTCCTCCAACTGTATGTAGGAGGACATGGCCAAGATCTGAGCTTCGGTTGGAGTCCATCTGCGAGCATTGAAAGCCCATCTAATGTTAACTTTAGCTGTCATGTTTTTTATTTTGATCTCTTCCTTATAATAGCCCTGGCTCTATCATGAGGTCCAATTAGGTCCAATTATATTAAGTGTGGACCTGCAGATCAATTAATCCTGTTTCAGGGATTGTACTGTTCAAGTGTTTTACATTACAAAAATCCTAGCAAGTGATACAGACTCACAAATAATCACACAATTCACACATACTGAATACATGCAAACTAGAAAAAACACACTAATAAAAAAGTTGCCACTTCAACATCTCAAACACAGGTTGTACAATTCAACAAAAATATCATGACACAGATTAGAATCAATTTACTGTCTTATAAGAATGGCTACAGATTATTGTATGATTGAGAGACCAAGTATTTTTCTTGAATTATCTTGAAAAGAACAATAGCAACTCTATAATTTACCTGCATTAATTATGACTAATAGGTATTTCAAATTTATAAATACCAAACTAAAAACTTAAACACTGCAAATAAAATGATATTTCATAATAAAATAAAAATACAAGCGCAAATAATCTTTAAAGATGCCTTGCCAGAAAAACTAGAAAATGCTACAGTAAGTAATTGATACACTAATATTTGTGGATAGGGGACAATTTAAAAAATACTTAATTATTGCGAAATGCCTGGTGTTGGACACTTACCATGTAATTTAGCATTATCTGGTCCTCTTTCTCTCAAACTGGAAGTGGCAGTTAGCTTAGCATTCTCCACGAGAGGTTCGTTGCATTCGTAATCGTAATAATACCTCGGTGAATCTGAAATAACGTTACATTACATCTTCCTGTTGTGATTTAGTTACACATGCGGCGTGCATACTTATTACTTTTTGAATTTTTGTAGTTTAACTATTAGTTACTAACGTACAAATGGAAATTAGATGTTTACATGAGTTACTAAAATTGTTGCACTCACCTGCTTTTGATTTCGTAACGCTATAGCAAAGCAACACAATGAAAATATTGGTAAAATAAGTCATCATAATCTCATATTTGTTTTAACATAAATAGAATTTTAAATTCAAAGCGGTATTCCGAAAAAAAATGCTGTAAATTATTTGATCATTACATTCAGCGTTGTCACGGACAGTCATAAACTAAAGAGGACAACCGGGACAACACCCAATCAATTTTTGAAATGACAACTCCTGTCAATTTTTAAAATCGAAAAGCATAGAGCATATTGCTACCCCTGTACGAGGGTGCGCACACAAGCAACATTCTACAAAAATATGTTTTTGTGTCGAAGTTCAAAAAAAAAGCCTTTTAATTTTAATCGAAGTGACAGTGATGGATAAAAAATGACGCTTCTAATTTTCTAATAAAAAGCGGATTCGTAAAAGAGTGTTAATAATTAATGTACATCCAATTAATGAGAAAAGGCGAATCGGAGAATTTGTATCTTTATTTTCGGAGTTACAAAGAAGATGAAATTAAATCAAAATAAAAATCAAAATAAAATTAATCAAAATAACTCTGATGAGAGACGACTTCGAAAACTTTCTGCCAAGCCTTTAATTTGGCATCTTTATTTTTATAAAGGTTATCGCGAAGATTCCATAAACATGGTCTATAATCCGTTCACAAATCATAGAGACTACATTGACGTTTCATGGGTGACCATTTTGGGTGCAAATTAAATAGTGATGACCATAAACTGAAAAGTAAATCAGAAAAATTTTCACAGCTTTTATGGAAGGTCGACTATTTGTGTGATTATTGAAGAGTCCCTAAAACAAGTATAAAAACAAGTAACCACAACTAAATTTAAAAGTTATTTTGCTTACAAGGACGAGTATTTGGTTATGGTTACATTCGGTATACAGCTAATTTTATACTATTTAGCCAAATACTAAATATCTATGTAGATATGAGTGTCGCTACTAATATTTCACTATTCTTACGACATAGTTTACGATTCAAAAAAGCGATTCAGAAAAGTAGATCGCACTTTAGCTGGTATCATTATTTCGAGCTTTGACATTAGTGGTTGTCATTTTAGTCTCTAAGATTTGTGAACAGGGTATACGTCTCACTTCTTTTAAGAAAGAAAGAAAGAAACATTTATTCTGACACTGGCATTGCAACAATTATTAAAACTGGTGGTACATTATTACTTATAAATAATAACTGCGTTCGGAGTTGCAGCTACCAGCATACCGGAAAAGGGTCGCACTCAGAAAGCGGCGTAGGAAGCACCAGGTACTTTCTACGTCTTCTGATTTTCAGTGCGCCCGTTAGTCGCGTGTAGATCGGCAAACGGCACAGCACGTGCATTTCTAGTGATTAATCGGACTGCAATTTCGAAAACAATTACGATAATACTTAATACCTAGCTTTTTATTAATGAAATGGAACTTAAAACAAAATAGAGTATCAGATTGTGGTAAAATTCAATCAATTCTAAGGCCTAAGGCCCTTCACAGTGCGACGCGGATCGTCCGCACGCGGATGAATGGACGGTGTCCGTCGTGGATGAAAATCGTTCAGGTGGCACTAAACGACAACGTTAGACATGTATAGCGTCCGCACGCGGACGGCCGCGGCGCGGAGGAGTGACGCGGATGAAAATACATATATTTTGACAGAATATATATATATATTCCAGCAAATAAAATGTAATGTATTAATCCATCCATCGCGGACATCCGCGTAGGTCATCCGCGTCGCACTGTAAAAAGGGCCTGAAACGATTTTCATCCGCGACGGACGCCGTCCGTTCATCCGCGTGTGTTAAGTGTAGCAACCCTACCAATATCTCCTTTGTCAGCTAGCAGAGCAACCTAGATTATAAACTAGACGTAAACATAATTGTTTAGTATATATGATGAGATCTTAGTTAAGAGATTCAATATTTTCTTAACTTCAATAAGCATAAAACTCTGTTACTCTGTCCGTTTGAATAAAAAAATTATTTTTTTTTTCGTGCGGACGATCCGCGGACCTCGTCGCATAACACTTTTCTCAATAGTCTGTGATGTATGTATGAAGTGTTTAAAAAATCTGTGATTAATGTGACATGTGTATTGTGTTGTCTACAACTCTACAGTCTATGGCTATTGGTTAGTGAATTTGTTGGAATGGAAATCTTTAATTTTAATTATTTCGGAATTACCTTCAAATTATAGTTATATTAAGCTGATTAATATTGTTGAGAATATAAATAAATTTGGTGAATTAGGCTTCATCTTCGTTGTACCAAATTATTCATAAGATCGGGTGCCGACTGCAGTGAAACTTTGAGCATATAAAACGCAGTGCAGCATATTCCCGTTACTTCATCCATTCCATAACAAAAATCTATTTTATTGCCACATTTTGTTGGCATTACACCTGTTTATTCAGCTGAAATGTGTTCTACTATTTAACCAGTGCATTATAAAAACGTAAGTGTCTTATTTTAATGAGTCATTTTACTTATGTATGATCTCAACTTAATGATCGCTTTTGCTTGTCCAGGCCCGCTGCATACTAATGAAAACATTGCATACATACATAATTATTTTCTTAAAGGGTTTGATGTTTTCACATTCGCTTCGTTGAAGCAAATTGAATCATAAATAAATAAAAGATTTAAAGCCAATAAAATAATAATAGATTTATGTTGATTGATCCAGACATTACTAATTGAATACAAAACAATTTTGTGTTTCATTATATAAATAAACGCTAACAAACTCATACCCCCGCCGTAGGTTTTTACCTGTGTCACAGGGGGCATGGACGACACATATAACACATAATCTCACCCATGACCTGAGTACAAATATTTATTTGTCACATAAACATCTGCCCTGGCCGGGAATCTAACCCAAGACTCCTCGCTTCGCAGGCAGGGTCACTGCCAACTAGGCTACAGAGTCATAATTGATGATATTATGAGCACATGTAACAAGAATTGTTAATTATTGATCAATCTTAACCCACTAAATATTCCAATATTAACCCAAATATGTGGCTAGATAAATATTTTATCTATAAAAAGAACAAGATGCCGAAGTATCTTTTATTCATTTTATTCATGAAAACAAATTTTATGTTTAAAAAACAAATTCATTTAATAAGAGTCTGAATAATAGAGCGGTAACCATTTTAGCTGATTTAGAATTTATATATTATACCCTGAAATCGTGTTGATATTTTACAGAAGTAAAAATGTCAAGCATGTCAGATCGTAAGGCGGAGCTGGAGCGGAAGAAAGCAAAGCTCCAAGCTCTTCGAGAAGAAAAGGATCGCCGCCGCAGGGAGAAGGAACAAAAAGATGCCGAGGAAGCATTGGTAAGCTTTGGGCATTGAAGAAAATAATTATATAAGTTTTGGAATTGTTTCTTTTACATAATAATAATACTTTTGGTGACAAATGTTTGCACAAGAATATGTATATATTTTGTGCTCTGACATGGTATTTTTCCCTAAGAAGCTCTTCAGACATTTCTTTTCCTGTTCTTGAAAGAAATCGAAAGCTACTCGCGTGATGCTGTTAAGGATACCCTACCAAACAAGCAAATGTCTAGCATCTAGAACTGTGTAGAACAAAATGTTATTCTACAGCAACGCGCATCAGCGGCGTCGAGTCTGGACAGCCGACGCGACCTGGACGAGATGCTGTCGTCGCTGGGCGTGGCGCCGGTGAAGGACGTGCTGTCCTCGCTGTCCTCCATGACGTCGCTCACGCCGCCGCAGACCGCCTCCCCGGACGCCAGTCTACCGCACACCGACAAGTCCAGCTTGCCGCCGCATGGGTAAGTTTTGAAAACAACTGACATTGACAATAGACCCTACCATTCGCTGGCATACTCAATGGTACCTTGTCATCAGTCTTCGCCCCTGGGTATCCCTTAAGATCAAAATCGTCACCATTCACTGCTGACTGGAGAGGAATTTGAATAATGGCGTTGTTCCTGGCCCTCCAGCACATGAATAAACACACAAAAATATTACAATGACGGTTTTAGAAAGAAAATCAGAATCTACAGCAAAAACTTACTACAATGTTTGAGTGCCATCACAATTCATTTGGGAAGCATAAGACGAAGCAAACCCCATCAGGGGCTTCAGGAGACACCGTTAGCTTGAGTTTAAGGATAGATAGAGCCCCTTACTATTTCAATATCAATCATTGAGTGAATCAGTGAGATCCTTACAACTACTTGTGATACATTTCCTTACATTGTTCTGCAATGATGTTCCCAGAGCGAGCAAGAAGCCACCTCAACTGCAAGTGGTGTCGGTTCAGTCTACAGACATCCCACCGAAGGAGAACGTGACGTATGCCAAGCAGACACAGACCACCACGTCCGGAGTTACCGAGCTGCGAGATGGTAAGTTCGACAGCTTCAATGATCCTAACAGCTAGTTGGATGATAGCCGAATGAATTTGATGAGTGAGTGCCTGGAGTGTGCTTTGAAATATTCTGAAAATAACTTTCTGTTGAGTTTTTAATATGCAAGGTTTTTGTCCTTTAGACTAAAAATAATCTAGAGATGAATAGAGACCTTTCAATTTGATTGAAAATTAAAATCATATTAAATTTGGCATTCAAAACTTGTTCTTTATTTTTAAAGAATCTTTGGGTTTTTCTTTTTAACTTTATAAATGAAGTTGTAGCAATCCTAATAAATTTTACTGTATTATATTTTTTATGGAGGTAATATAATTTTATTTCAAAATTCCTCAATATACTATAGGGGATCATCTATTTAATATATTTTTTATAAATGTATCTAATTGTGTTACCTCACATAGTGTGTGATTTATATTTATTATAGTTATTGTGTGTTTGCCCTTTTGAGTTAGAATTTTAAACAAAACTAACTCTAAAAGGCAATTATACAAATTCTCAAATAAAGAATATGATTTTTCCAAAGGCTTTTATCATTTTGTTTATATAATTTCATGTAGCATTTTAATTTTTAAGTTAACATTTCTAATTTTGATTTGAGAATTTGAATATAAATTGGAAGTTAATTAATAAATTAATAATTAAATGTGATGTCTGGGTGATGGTTTTAACAGGGTCATTTGCAAATATTGAAGTGCCTTTAAAATGTTTTTAATACATAAATTGTTACGATTTTTAACACACTGTAAGGATGTTTTTAGTAAGACAATATTTAGCAATTCTTATCATAATTAAATTATATGAAAAGCTGTTCATTTGTTTAGAAATACAAGCTTAATTGTAAATAACTCATTAATTAGCTTAACATAAACGTGTAGTTATTCATTATTGAAATAAGCTTTTTAATAGATAATCCATCGCAATAGATATAGTATTTGCAAATGACGCCATTCCTCTGCAGTAACCAATGACATCTGTAGTTGTTGAAGCAGTATTTACTTTTCACATGTCCTTTATGTTTGCCGTTAGATTCTATGGCTTTAATGAATATGTGTTTCTACTAGTAACGCAAAGTTTCCGCATCAGTATCAGAGAATTTTAAATTTTATTTTGAATATAGTCGAAAAGAACCGTCGCTGTAAACTTTTCACGCAAGATTTTGTTTGTCTTCGCTTGCAACGTGTGCCGTCTCCCTCATGTGCGTCCTGTCCATGTTCTGTCTCGCTCTAAATATTAAACGTAAAAGTAAATACTGTATGAGTCTTTGGTGCAATGTTTGTGTTTGTGCTACCCTAAAAAAGGCTGCTCTTCCAATACATCACCGCTTGCAGGATACATGGAGGACTGGTGGCGGCCTCGCAAAGGTAATCTCTACGTTATTAACATTCACTTAAAGCACACTTTCCACAAACATAGTTTCTTTACCTTTATACAGCATGTTCACGTTTTGTTTTTTGATTTTTTATCTATTTTTGTGGAAAATATATAGATGTTGTCTTTAACTTGTTTATTTTTTTATTTCTGTCATAAACAAAAAGACAGCGTTCGTAAAGATTCGAGCCTATGACCACTGACCAAAGTAATTTTGGTCATACTGTTATATTGGTCATGACTTTATTACGAAAACATATTGCATGAACAATTAACGTTAATAATAATACATTCGGGGATTTAAACACAAAGCATGTTCCATTTTTTGTATACGTGTGAAAATTGGCATGTTGACATAACATTATTAACACAAAATATATCATTGTGAATATCATTTCATTGATGACTTAACATTGTGTTACATGTAGGTAATAGTTAGAATTAAGAGAGAAAGTTCTACAATATAAAAATGAAAGTTAAATGATAATTTTAAAATGATTTAGAATATATTATACCTAATATAATAAATTAAATGTAGCATCCAGGGGTTGCTTAATAATTATATACATTTGAAGACAAAAAACATTTTACAATGTATATTTTTACTGACAGTTTGTTTTCATTTTTTTGTCCCTTTTTAGCACACGCAACCGATTACTACGGTAAGTCATTATTCCTCACGGAGCTTTCTGTCGTTTCCCCTAACCGATCTTCGCCCTTCAGCATTAAACTCGGTGTCGGTTGTACAAACAGTAGATGTAAGGTCATCATAACATGTACATAGTGATATTCTTCCTATCACGCTTCTAGTTATTTCCTACTAACGTTCTAGGTGCGGTCGAGCCAGATTACTCGATAATCGAAAGAATTAGTGCATTCGTTGACTAGAAAGTAAACTTATCAAGGAATCTGGTTGCCTTCGACAGCTAGGGCCGAATGATTCTCGGGACTAACGCATCGTCGTTTGATGTGGTTATACATTCCATTACCAATTATTGAATAAGATAAACTGTGGCCTTCCAGAGTTCTCCACGTGGTATGTCAACCTTTGGGCCGCAAATATTGTTTTAACGAAGGAATATACTGAATATAGTTTTAGTAGTATGTGTATATCGATTATGGTGGTGGTATGGGGATCGCCATATCATCTCACGCTGACTGACCCTTCCGATTCGACTAACACACTGCACAGTCTTAACATTCGGACCCATTTTATACAACTAAAGGACTGACAACGAACAGAACGCGGTGGAGCTAGTTCTGCAAGTAACGCATGAGAGATCCTCTAACTAATTTTGCCGGGGAATTATTTAGCTGTGATGATAGCTTATTATTTTAGTAGTTAACTAAATGTCGCTGACGTCATGTTCTCCTTGTGGAACTAGGACCATTTTTTATCACGGGTTAAATCATTATAAAAATTATTGTATACGGCTTGTGGCAAAATTGTCGGTTTTGTAGTTATATTGAGTGGAGTCTCAAACCATACTGTAAATTACAAGCACTCTTGTTGCGCTAATATATGTATAGATTGATTTTTATATATGATAATGATCGAAAGATACTGACATTGTTTTTGTTTTTCCTCCCTTTTTTCAAGATGAGTACAATCTAAACCCGGGTTTAGAGTGGGAGGACGAGTTTACAGGTAGGTTTCAATTCCGAATCATAAGAACAACTCATTCAACTAAATTTGCCCTTCGTAGAGCCTGTGCCACTGTCACTGAGCATGTTTTGTTCCGTAACTTACCTTTCTTCATATACGTAACGCTATTTATCAGTATAGTCGCTAACAACTACATTTAATTTAGCACACATTTAGAAAATTGTAGTAAACATGTACAGGTGTGTGTTTTGCTTATAAATATATATTGCATTGGCTGTGTGTGCAGAAATGTTTCATTATGTAAACGAATCAACCTGTATATGTTTACATAGTGGTGGCAAGTTGAACATTTTTGTGTTACAATTTAGTTATACTGCGCGCTCAGATTAGCTTGTCAACAGAGTATAGTTTACAAAGTAGGAATATATACTTGCATGTGACAGAAGTATCTGTGTTTTTAAGTATGCATGACGTGCGTCATCATATATTTTATTATAGGTATATTATTATGATGATATATATTTTATTAAGTTTTTATAAAACATGACTTGTATCTCTCTAGTGGAGAGCTCGGGAAGTTTTTTTGCCTATTTTATTTAAAGCTTTCTGTCACGGTATTAATGCTTTTGATTATTTTTTGAGTGTTGTATCTTGTTTTTTTTTAAGAAATGAACGTTTTCGTACTGGTAACGGAATAAGCTAAGCTCGAGCTAGATATTTTTTGTTTATATTTTTAGTTCACGGTCAGTTTCTCGTGTTGTTTATGGAATTCGAAATTGAAAACAAATACATTTTAATTTGCTAATCAGAATTAGGTGTCGAATTGGCGAAATTCTTAATCTGAAACTGACTATGGTTAAATATAGCTACAGCGTGCAACAAAATTTTAATCAATCGCTAATTATTGATATAACATCAACTTCTCTGTCATTAGATGTTAAGAACTGAGCAGTGAAGCGTTAGCTATATTTAATCTCTTCAACATTTAAACATCTCGAGTACACTACACAATAGGTACTAGAGACAGAGCATGGTATTTGAGCGAGCCATCAGCTGTCAGCCAACGTGTGTCGTCAGGGTGTGTGAGAAGTTGACGTTGCTTACCGCTAAATCGTGCTAAAGCTAACTCTTTAAGGACCAATGCATTCATATTAATTATTGAAGATAATTGTTAGTGACTGGACGTAATATAACAAACATACATCCAGAGATATAATTCTATTCACCCCAGACTAATGTCCTGTGATATATAAACAGTTTAGTAGGTAATAATATTTTGTAGAATAGTGACCCTTAAATACTGCCAAGCACTTACATTGATGAAATAAGAATAAAAATTAAATTTTAATAAGTTAGTGTGCTTAACATCCTGGACTTCATTGTCACTTACCATCACTAAGCATTAACTTTTTATAAGCAAATAAAATTATTATTATTAATAATAGTGCATACATAAATAAAATAAACCATAAATGAAACTTTAGTAGAAGAGAAAATTGAATAACAAAATATTTCGTTGAAAAGTAATTAATTCAAAACTGCACAATACATAATATTCTTTTGTTACTAAGGTGTCTCATACCACAGGAGGAACAAGAAAAAAAATATGCTTTCCTTTTTAACATCATGTAGATACTAATTAAACAGGAATTTATCATGTTCCACCAAAAATAATTTAATCGTATAATTTGTTGATCGTATGTCTTTAATTATTTTAGTTTGTTTTTAATTTTTTGACATCAGTTTAGTGAACGCAAACAGAAATTCGATTTTATATAGTTAAAGGCCAGAGTGGGAGAATTATGGATTAACATTAATGATAGCTCGATTGTTTAATGTGACTTCCGAAACAGGAACGTTTGTTATAAAAATAAATAGATTACTAAACTGTTTATATATAATTGGGTTTCATGACACAAACTTGTGTGACATCTCTATACATTTAGACCGCTAGTAGCTAGATGGTGTAGAAATATAACCATTTATATAAAAACCACATACATACATATTTAGATCATTCTATAATTTCATGAAGTTATGTATAAGTGATGATTGCATTTAATTTGATAAAGCTATCTACAATTTTTTAAATTTTCATTACAAGTAATTAAATTAAAAAGATAAAATGCACGCAAGCACGCTTCAATAACAGTTCATTTCCAATTCATTAATTGCACGAAAATCACACGTACAATAATAGATAAATAACTTCATGAATTTATACTGAAACGTACGGCTGACTTATGGACAACAACAAGATTTGGACGTACAGTAAATAATGAATCACGAAGTGTATTAAAACATTATTGGTAATTTTATCTAAAGTATTTTATTAGGTGTATTACTTACACATAGGTATATTACCCGCTTATTCCTATCAAAGTCAGTACATCACGCGTTAAAGTGTTCAGAAAAAAAAACGATACATCTAAACTAGCTGTCGCGGAAAAAATACTATTCCCTGCATACGTAGCCATAATTAACAAAAAATATTGTTTACTTACACACGAATCGATGGAGTCATTTAATTCATTGACCATACAAATATTAAGGTCATCCACCATCCAATACGTGGAACTAAACTAACTTAAATAAAAAACGAAACGGCAAGGAACCCAAAAAAAAAACAAAATAAGTCAGCCGTACGGCAAGCGTCCCCCCGCGCGGCAAGGGCCATTCTTATTCACCGTCCAGTGCTTACATTCGACGGGGATGGCGCGCGGCAAGGCGACGAGGAGGAGGCGGCGTTCCACGGCAAGCTGCCGCCCGGCATCCTGCCGCACGGGCTGCCCACCGTCAAGGAGGTGCAGCCCGCCGTCACCGCCGAGCCCGTCGAGAAGAAGGAGGAGGAGAAGCAGAAGAAGGGTTAGTACAATGACATGACAACCACATAGCTTTGTAATTCAAGCGGTGCTGTCACATGGTACTTATATGAACGTAGTATATACGAACTAGCGATATTTTAAGAACAAAGCGGCCACCTATCTGGTTGATTTATACTTTTCACATTTATTAGCAAACAAGCTATACGAGTATACAAGCTATATCTAGTAGTCGCAGTATCTCGCTGCACTCGTTGACATAAAGTGCGAGCAGGTACAAGATGACGTATACTTGCTGAACTTGGTAAAAGGCTTGCCCGTTAAAAGCCGGAAAATAACTCTGGCTACGTAATGGTACGTGGATGTAAGTCACACCAAGTTAGTACTAATCGACAAAGTGATCCTGCTGCAACTTGATTGTCGGTTGAAATGAAATGCCAAGTGATCAGTACTAACGTTGTATTAACGTTGTGTTGGTGAACAGTCCGCGAGCTGAGCACGGACGAGAAGCAGACGATCCTGCTGTCGGCGGAGTTCCAGAAGTTCATGTCGCGCGCCGGCCGCGTCATCGAGCGCGCGCTGGCCGAGGCCGTCGACATCTACACAGACTACACCGGCGGCGGGGACAGCGAGAACGCGCAGTGAGTGCACACACACACACACACTACTCTTTTTGAAATAAAACTTGTATATCGACAAACAAAAATTAAAATGTGTGCAATTCACACGTGGTAGAAGTGAAACCTTCAAAATTTTTGTTTTCAAGATAATGAGACGAATGTAAAATTTCGGGAAGATGATAAATGTAGGTTTCACTACTCCACTCCACCCCGCTCCGCTCCGCCCCGCCCCGCCTCGCTCCGCTCCGCTCCACTCCGCCCCGCCCTGCTCCGCTCCACTCAACTCCCCTACCCTACCCCTGTACAATGCTTCCTAATTCCTATCTCACTTTAGAATTTATATGTTTGTCTCTTTTTACTGGATAGTTTCGTTTCATAAAATTTCAAATCACCCCCGTACTAAAGAAGTTTTCACTTCAAAAATGCAACATTTTGTTGTAACGTTTTACCGTCACGGAAACAAAGGTATACCATAAACATGTTACTTTAAGATAAGTAGAATATAATAAGGTAAATAAAACAGCTATTTTAATAGCTAAACAAAAGCCTTAAAAAATATTCGAAAATGCAATCCATAGCCATTAGTTGCTTTGTAACCATGGTAACTTGTATGTTTTTTTCATATGGTCATAGACGCGCACGTCTGCATTCGCTTGCAGCAAGCCACAGATTAGCTAGTGCCTAGACACTACCTATACCTACTTATAAATGTATCCATTGATCGTATCAGGGACGACAAATCGGACGCGCGTCTCTCGCTCGTGCGCACGTTCTACGACGAGCGCTGGTCGCGCGGCCGCTGCGTCACCTGCCTGGACTGGTCGGCGGCGCACCCCGAGCTGATGCTCGCGTCCTACCACAACAGCGACGACGCGCCGCACGACCCGGACGGGGTGTGCCTCGTCTGGAACACCAAGTTTAAGAAGTCCACGCCAGAGGATATCTTTCATTGCCAGTCGCCGGTGATGAGCGCCACGTTTGCTAGGTAAGTGGGGTGGGGGTGGGGGGAGGTTAAGTAAGGAATGTTGACGTGGTATTTTTTGGCACATTGATTCGCAGAAGAGAAAGGGAATTGCGACCTTGAGAATTGACTGTCACAAAAACTTCTTTCTTAGCTGGGTTATTATTTTGTTGAGTAACTAATCAGTGGAAAGTTATGATAAAAGTTAAAAGACTACTTTCCACACTTATCAACTGTTGTCCGAAAATTGAGGCTCTTGGAATATTCCACTAACGGAGTCATATTCGGACCTCGTACATTGACTTGCATTGGATCATTTGCGATTAGTGTCCGACCGAAGGTGCAATTCTGGCCGAAGCCGAAGCCGATTAATCGGTATTCACCAAAACCTTCGGCCGAAGCCGAAGCCGAAGCCGAAGGTGTCATTGACCTTGAGAAATACGATAGTTACTTTGATCTCAGAATATACTAGATACATATTGTGAGAGCTTTAGAGATTTAGCCCAATAACGAGCCGAGTGACCAACATATACAAGTAGGTAATAAAATATTGTCAAAAATAAAAGTTTCAAATATACAATGTTAATTAAATATTTATTTACTTTTAACAAAAATAATCAAATAATCAGTCACATTTTTTTAATTATCAGACGAACACAAAATATTTCTATAAAATAATTGAGCAAAGTTTAACGCTTTTTCAATATCTATTTTTTACATATAATTTTTTGGAATTTTTGAGAAAATTAAATACTTATAAGTAATTTCTTAGGATAATTAAGTTAAACTTGTTTTGACTCGTTTAGTTTAGGTACTAACTGCGATTCGTTTGGGCCGGTGCGGCGGCGCGGCGAAACTCTGCTGCTCTGCACACTCTCCGTCTCGCTCTAGCATCGTTCAGTAAATTTCAATATTTGACAACTAGCAAACCTTCGGCTTCGGCCAAACCTTCGGCAAATTTTTGGCCGAAGCCGAAGATTTTGCCGAAGGTGCTTTTTTGGCCGAAGGTGGCCGAAGCCGAAGCCGAAGCTTCGGTCGGACACTATTTGCGATAGAACACGAGAAGACTACTCCTACCGTGCTTAAAATGTGCGGCTGTGTGTGTGTGATAGGTTCCACCCGAACCTGATCCTGGGCGGCACGTACTCCGGCCAGATCGTGCTGTGGGACAACCGCGTGCAGAAACGCACGCCCATCCAGCGCACCCCGCTCTCCTCGCTCGCGCACACGGTAACATGGAACACTTTGCTTATGCTTTGTATAGGAATATGCTTTTTTGTATATTTTTACTGTTGTCATTCTGAGATGAAAAGGATTCGGCATACCCTTTAATTTTCAACTATATTTAATTTTTAATATTTGTTGTAATGGCAGCTTCAGTAATACCTACATGCTCTGTAAAAAGTTAAGTGTCTGTTTATTACGGTTCAAGAGGTAAAGCTCTGTGATAGACAGATGGACGAAAGGACACCGAACATCATATGAACAGGGTCCCGTTGGCACCCTTTAAATATAGTTACTGCATTTACACTAGCGAGCGCTTGCCTTTCAAATAAAAGAAAAATCTACATAGATTGATAAATGTAGGAGTTCAGATGTTTATTATCAATTGAATTGCGAACCTCCTTCTTTTTAACCGACTTCAAAAAAAGGAGGAGGTTCTCAATTCGACTGTATTTCTTTTTTTGTTTGTTACCTCAGAACTTTCGACTGGGTGAACCGATTTTGATGATTTTTTTAAATCGAAAGCTGGTGCTTTTCATGTGGTCCCACTTAAATTTTATTGAGATCTGACAATGGCATCCATGAGAAAACCATATCTTAAATTTGTATTAAGTATGTGCGCGACTAATGGACGAATAACTCAATATCACGCCAACCAATTTCGATGACTCTTTTTTTAATCGAAAGCAGGTGCTTGTCATGTGGTCCCACATAAAGAACGAGATCTGACAAGTAGTTTTTGAGTAACTTTGAAGTCGGTTATTTTTTGTTAGTAAAATTTAGATTATTTGAAGTTTAAAAACGTGTCCTTCTCCAGCATCCAGTGTACTGCCTCTCGGTGGTGGGCAGCCAGAACGCGCACAACCTGATCTCAGTGTCCACGGACGGCCGCATGTGCTCCTGGTCGCTGGACATGCTGTCGCAGCCGCAGGAGACGCTGGACCTGCAGCACCGCCAGAGCAAGGCCGTGGCTGTCACCGCTATGGGCTTCCCGCTTGGCGATGTCAATAACTTCGTGCTGGGGAGTGAAGACGGGAATGTTTATACTGGTTTGTTGATGGATTTACTCAGCAAACGTTGCATTGATGGCCCATTACTGAGAAATAGACTAGAGAATACTCCGCTACTACTATGGTACTAGAGCTGGTGCAAGGCGGATTAGTGGAGGGGTTACTGACCAACGGTTTCGGAAGTTTACATGTCACCCGAGAGCCTTGGCTTAGCTTAGCGAGTGTGTTACGATAACAACCGGGACCGACGGTTTTATGTTCCCTCCGAAGCACGGAAACGCAAAGGAAATGTTTGCCACTAGCGGTCACCAATCCAACTACCGACCGCGCTGATGAGGGCTGTACAATATGATGTTTAAAGATTTAAAAGATTTAAAGATTTATTTGTCACAAAAAACAGTTTCACAATATATATGATCGTAAACATCTAAACATTTGTTTGTGTGTCAGGGTGTCGTCACGGGCAGCGCGCGGGCGTGTCGGAGTGCGTGGAGGCGCACGCGGGCCCGGTGACGAGCGTGGCGTGCCACGCGGCGCCCGGCGCGGTGGACCTGGCGCACCTCTACCTCACCGCCTCCATGGACTGGAGCGTCAAGCTGTGGAGCTTGAAGGTACCACTATGTTGCTAGTTACATACACACATGCCAACTGTGGGAGAAATCATGGACCCGTGCATTGGCATTCCTATGCCTACCAGTACGAACCTACTTTTGTCCATAAAATATGTTATTTATTGTGCGTTAACACGAATTAGAAGGAGTTTAGTTTACGTAGTTGTTCATTGCACGAAATAAACATTTGAAATGTCATCGTCGCCAAATACAAAAGCATACAGAAATTCATTTTACTAAAACACACTTTGCTAACAAAACAACATGCACTAAACACACACAAGTGTAGTACTGTACTTACACTGTACTGACAACCTGTTTGTGTGTGTGTACAGGAGAACAAGGCGTTGTACTCGTTCGAGGACAGCGGGGACTACGTGGCGGACGTGCGCTGGTCGCCCGCGCACCCCGCGCTCTTCGCCGCCGCCGACGCCGCGGGGCGACTCGATCTGTGGAACCTCAATCGGGACACTGAGGTGGGTGTAGCTGTAGGCACAACACTAGCTCGACCACAGGTAGACAATAACAAAACCATCACTGCTATTGTCTATTTTATTTTTGTCGACCACGTAATTGAAAATTCAGATTCAGAGGCCCGTTTGCGAAATATTTGGCTTTAAAGTGCTAATTTTGGTTACAATCAATTGTTCCCCCCCCCCCTCCCCCCGCCCCTGCCAGCTAAATGGTGGAATATGTGAAAAATTAATAAAATTAGCTTATAAATTATGATGTATTTACAATAGAAACTATCATAACTACTAAAGGATTGCAGGTTAACGAGTAATAGATAATCGATCAAGTACGACACGCACTTGGCCGGTGTTTTTGTAAGCTGTATGGTTTTTTTTATATTTTTAAAATGCAATGTGCGTTGTGAACAGGTGCCGGTGGCATCGGTGATGGCGGAGGGCGGCGCGGCGTTCAACCGCGTGTCGTGGACGCCGGCCGGCGCGCACCTCACGGCCGGGGACGACGCCGGACGCATCTGCGTGTACGAGCTCAATGAGGTACGCCCCGCCCACCTACATTGTTGCTGTTGCAACTAGGTGTTTTTATTTCTTCTCTCTTGGCCGGCTACGCGTAAATGCCTTTGGGGATGCTGATGTCCATGGACGACGATAGCCACTTACCATCAGGTGGATTATTAGCTTGTTTGCCGGCTGTTTCCATAAAAAATATTAAGCTTGAGAGCCAGTTATTTTCCTTTCTCTCTAGATTGGTAACGCATCGGTGATGCCTTTGGTAATACTCATTCAGTTCGTTTTTCGATTAATTACATAAATCAATCAGTGTATTGTCTCTATAATCTCGTATAATCTCTAACATTGTACACGTGTGTGTGTGTGTGTCCCCGCAGCACGTGTGGCAGCCGCGCCACGACGAGTGGAGCAAGTTCGTGTACACGCTGCAGGAGCTGCGCAACAACCAGGCGGACGAGGAGAGCGACCGGCTCGGGCTGGCCAGCGGGCCCGCCTCGCTCGGCAGCGTCGCCAGCCTCGCCAGCAACCCGCTGCGGTAGACACACACGGTACAGGTATATGCCCATATATGCCCTTCATCAAAGTGGCAACTGGGAAATAAACAAGGGATTAAGTACAAGATCCAAATTACAGGCTTTTCTTCACCCGTCTGCTTATCGGATAAAAAATATTTTTTATCGAATATCATATGTTGAAGGCTATCATTCATCTATATACAGCGTAGAAAAAAAAATGTGTTTGGAGGGAAAGTACCCTAAATCTCAACTTAAAATATACTATCTGTTACTGCTAACTTCCCATGTTCCAATCCAAATTTTACTGAATCGAAATATTCCTTTATTTCCACAAATAAGGAAAACTGCATTCAAAGATTTTTGATAAATATCTGCTTTGCCCGGGAATCGAACCTGTAAATGTAAAACACCATAATAATATTCGATAAAAAAAAAAAACTGGTAAGCAGATGGGTGAAGAAACGCATCTAATTCGGATCTTAGACTATGATGATGATGCTTATTATACTCAATATAACTATTTATATAAACTTTATTAAAAGTACTCAAAATTATGCATTCCTAATTATAGAACTATCACTATATATAGTAAGAGAATTGTGCACAAAATATTGCATAATATTACATTTTCAATTCTTCATTTCATATAATGGAAATTACATTTTCATTTCTCAGAAAAAATAAGTTTCTTAACCTGATTTTGTTAATATATAATCTGTGTGTAACATTTTCTTGTATGTGTAGAGATATTACAGATAGGTACTGCTATGAAACAATGTGTACTGATTATTTTGTGTGTTAAGAATCATTGTTTTAAGAATTATTTAAGAGTTCTTCATATAACAACTTCTGTTCATGTATTAAAATGTATTTTTTTGGACTCGTATGTTATAACTGTTTAAAATTGTTAATTAATAAAATGCTAACTGATTAACAAGTCAATGAATATAAAGTAGACTTATTAAATGAAATGAGTGTTTGTTATTCATAACTTCTGCTTCGTTTAAACTAGATAGGGGCTAGTAACAGGAATTTAAAACAAATTGAGTAGAAATAATTGAAAATATCAGAAAGTAGTTTTTGTGTTATGTAAATACTTTGTATAATGGAATTTATTATATGTATTGTTTAGAGTACCTCCATTATGTTATGTTCTACAATTTTATGAAAAATTATATTAAATAGGGTTATGTTGAGCTCTCATAGAATTAATCTGTAAACAATTATATTTATTAATTAAAAGACAGATAAGAGTATTACATAAGCAGCATTTGAGGAGGTACTTATTTTATGCATATTGTAACAGTTATCTAAATAAATACTTTGCTTATTGAAATGTTCTTTAATTTTTTCATCTTTTAAATATTCAAAATCTTACTATTCCTTTTAATAGTCTATAATTAAAAAACGATGGGATATATATTTTTTAAATGAATCCAAGTGGAAAAGTTCAACAGTGGCATAGCTTGTCCTAAGCAGGCCCTGTTTCAACTACATATCAATATTTGTAGAGGCCCCCAATTCTTTTAGCTGCCAATTTTATTATTGGAGAAAAAAATGCACAAACAGTAGGTCTTAGGGCTACTTTAAAAAAAATGCTCCAAAGGTAATAAGGAATAAGGTGAACTGAAAATTAATAGCATTATTATTGTGATCACAACAGTTTTTGGTTTGATGATAATTATTTTAAAGTAATGAGATTAACGAAACACAGTTTTGGAATCTCAATTATATTCTTATGTACAAACAATACAACAGGTAGTACTAACTAATAATTAGAATTGTTTTCAATGGTGCTACACAAACTACTCAGGGGAAAATGGAATGGCTACTTTTCCCTTGGATAAGTTCACTTCATCCCAGCAGGTACAGTGTAAGCTTTTTCTGTCCATAATGTCCGTGTACAGTTTGCCATCCAGGTGGTCTATTTCATGTTGCACTATTCTAGCTGGCCAGCCCTGGTATGTCTTAGTCTGGGGCTCCCCTTCAGCGTTTAATCCTTAAAATGTCAAAAAATGTTTGTTTAAAACAAAACAGAAGTGTAAAAGAATTTCAAAGAGAACTTAAATAGCCAACATAATGTACCTGATACTTCAACAGACTTGAATCTGGCTACATCAGCAGCAAATGATCTCACACTTTCACAGCCCTCAGTCTGTATGACTTTTTGGTAATCAACCAATTTCAAAACCGGATTGATATAAACCTGGAATGTTTTTCATATATTGTTATAGTGTCTATATTGGTGTTACATAATAGAAAATATGTATAACTTAAATAATATCAATTACTTACTCACAGTGTATGGAACTACACTCATGCCCCTTATTTTAGCATACTCTGGTGGAACCGACGCTATTTGCTTCGCAGTGTGGCGCATGGCAAATATCCTCAAGTTGACGCCAATCTGTGGCGCCGACATGCCGACACTGCCGTACTTGTAGAGAACGTACTGCAACTTTTTTAGAACGTCTTGAACAGCATCACTTTTTATTTTTTCAATCGGGACAGGCTGACAAACGACGCGCAGAGTGGGATCTCCGATTTGAACGACGTGCTCGAAGGGTGGTGCGGAAGCGCCGCGCTTTGGAGATAAACGGCCGTACCAGTTTAATGCCTTTCTCATTACACCCATTGTGAACCTCGTCTCATGAGAATGTAACTTTTGGTCAATAATCAGACTTCACGACTTCATCTATAGTTTGTTTACGAGGTAATTAACCTAAAAAGTGAAGCAGTTACGCTTCTGTCTACCTTCTGTGTACCAGACTGTACCAACTTGCGCGCATTAAAAATTTTCAAATTTAAAAGAGCAAAATATGTATTTTCAAAAGAAATATATGAGATGAGGTTATGTTTAGGGCAGATGACAGGATTGTCAAATCTCAAATAAATGTCAATCAAAAGTCAAATATGAAATGTGTTGAGTTGACAAGCGTCAGTTGACAGATAAAGCACCTAACACCATAGACTTAGAGCAAAGTACAACATTCTGCAACGTGTCGCGTCATATTGCCATTAATTTGCAAACGCCCTCTGGATGGACTTTGGACCAAAAACTCAGTTTATAACAATAAAATTTATCGATTTATTATTTATTTATTACACTTTAATGCACACCACATTTATAAAGTTAGAAAAAGCTATACAATATTTATATTATAATTTGTGAACAAAAGGCGATCTTATCAGCGTAGGAATACGTATTATAAGATTGAAATCTGTAATAATTATATAATGTCTCCAGTTTTAATTAAGTATATTGGAGCAGTGATAGCCTAGCGGTTAGCACGTTGGTCTCCCGAACGAAGGGGCCCGATTTCAAATCCTGGCACGCACCTCTAATTTTCAAATAGGTATTATGTGCGTTTTAGAAGTTAAATTATCACTTGCTTCGGTGAAGGAAAACATCGTGAGGAAACCTGCACACCGGAGAGATCCATAAAGTTCTCAAAGGTGTGTGAAGTCTACCAATTCGCACTTGGCTAGCGTGGTAGACTATGGCCTAATACCCCTCACATTGTGAGAGGAGACCCCGAGCCCAGCAGTAGGACAATTTATAATTCTTACATTTTACTGAACGTAACAAATAAAGGAATTTAACTGATTAATATGAAAAAGCAGTTGGTTTTCTTAGCAAATAACAGTTACCGAGTCGATTTAGTTGATTAGGAAGTTATTAAATGTTTGAGGTGTAAGATCAAATTCATTTACATAATTAAATTATGAATAGTAATTTAGCTGCCTTATACACTTTAAATATTAGTATAGTCATATTCAATTGGAAAATTAACGAGCATTGTATTTAAATTTGGTCACAGTTATTTTTTTCTAGTAAAATTATTATGTCCAATAATTATTTCAATAATATGTTATTAATCATGGATTGTCTTGTTTGTTCATCAAATATGCACTATTCGGTTACACCTTTGACTCCATAAACGACTTGCCTAAGTTCATGGAGTATTGTCTCTGTGTGTTGTACTCTATCTTCGATGCCTAAGGTGAAGCGATTGTTGCTCGTTTTAATAAGAAAGTATTGAAGTCAATACTTGATTTTCCGTAGAATTGTTTGATAAACATGTCAAAACTGCAAAGGTTTGCAAAATTGTGAAGGTGAATTGAATAACAAAGACGCTTGGAAATATACTTTAACCTCTGGATCCACTCAAGTCAGTTATTAATATGTGGAATAAGTTTGTAATTAGTGTAGGTATTGTTTTTAAAGATGTGCTGAGGAATTACTTTCGCTCTTCTTATATTTAATAAAGCACTTTGCTCCAACGGTTGTCGATTTTTAAAAAAACGTTAGTAAATGTGTCATTATTAGGTAAATTAACAAGTACAAACGCTCACAGCACGACACAACTCAACCCTTTTTCATCCTCAATTAGCGGATTGCATAAAGTGCATTGCTTGCGCATGCTTATTGCTCATTGGTAGATTTACTCGCCCACATGCATATCTTATCTCATATCTATTTTTACTCATTTTCATATCTTAACACAGAACCCATCACGTCACGTCACGACACGCAATTTGCAGATCATGTGTGGATGTTGCCATATAATTAAATCGAATAATTTGTCTGTAGAGTCTGATCGACCTTTGCCTTTTTAATTTTTTTTTACTACCTTTTTTTAAAAAACACCAAAGTAAACTTTGGGGTAAAGTTTCAAACTTTAACTTTGTGGTTAATTTGTGGTATAAAAAACTTTATTATAAAAAATAATTTGATTTTGTATCCATGTTACTGTTGATTTTACTTTAATAAATAAATCAACTGAAAAGGTGCACAATTTCATCAGAGTTTACTGTTCATAATGAACTCTTGATGTGGATTGTTCTAATAGCTTCGGGAATAATAATTAATTGCGACCAACTGGTTCAAGTTTCGTGAAAGTAAGTAAATATATAATAATTCTGAATAAGTGAATATTAACTTGGATATTTATAGATTGTGGATGAAACATCGATTTAATTCACAATGTTAGGTTAAATCGGTACTTCTTTACCATGAAAGAAAATGAAGAAATATCGCATCATGCCAAACGTGTTATGGTTTCTCATTAAAAAACATAATAATTTAATCAATTACAATAAATTATTTGTTGTATATAGGGCTGCTACAACAAAAAAATATTGTTAACCTAAATACCCGGTTGTATGCGCACATTAAAATTTATCTCGGCTCCTTATTTTAATTTGCCTATTAAATTTTTTTATAACATTCCACCCCGTGCTTAATTCTAAACAAATATGCGTATACCTAGTTGTATTGGCAGCCCTGGCAGTGAAATAATAATATTGTAATATTTAATTACATTCCATATCCAATAAATTGTTTCTTTCAGATGTTTAAGTTAGGTGTTACACTCACGAGGCATACATTGTCGGCAGCCAAACGAAACATGTCTAGCCAGGAGCCCGATGTAATTTTCGAGACACTCAACAATGCTGGTGTCATCACATTAAACCGACCAAAAGTTCTGAACTCCTTAAACACATCTATGGTGGAAAAGTTACTGCCGCAGCTAAGGGAATGGGAACGAACCAAGACCTTGGTGATTGTAAAGGGAGCAGGAGAGAAGGCATTTTGCGCTGGTGGAGATATAAAACTAGCTAGTGACAGGCTGGAAGGTCCTACGTTTTTTCACACAGAATATAACGTGAACTACTTAATAGGGAAATATAAGATCCCATACATTGCGTTTATTAATGGCATCACCATGGGTGGAGGGTTGGGCTTGTCGGTTCATGGGAGGTACCGCGTGGCCACCGAGAAGACCATGATAGCTATGCCAGAAACTAAAATTGGACTGTTCCCGGATGTTGGTGGCTCTTACTTTCTCCCTCGGATGCAAGTTAACCTTGGATTGTACTTGGGCTTAACAGGTGAGGTAATATTTGAAATGTATTCAAAATGAATAAATGTTTTTGCCATAAAATAATATCCTAAAATACATAAATTATTAATTACAACAACACTTTATTTAAGAATAAGTTTATAGTACTGTGTTTTTAAAGATTATTAACCAACTTTAAAAAAAGAAAAGTCTTATTTTTTTTATGTTCATTCATCAACGAATTTGGCAGTCTTTTTTATATGAAATGATACATTTCGAGATCGGTCTCGTACTTATCAAAATACAGATCTAATGAAAATCATCAAATAGATTATGGTTTTGAAAAATTTTACCAAAAGTATAACTGATATCAACAAAATAGCGTTAAAAAAGGAGCACTAAAATTAACGCATATAAAAATTGCCATTATAATATAATGCTAATTTAATATAATGTTAATTTTAATATAATATTAATATAATGTTAATTTTAGTGCTCCTTTTTTAACGCTATTTTTTGATGTCAGTTATATTTTTGGTAAAATTTTCTTTCAATACAGAAAAAACATAAAGTGTGGTTTTATGAAACCACGATGCAAGTGAAACTTTTTTCGGTTTGTAGGCATTTAACTAAAAAATTTTAGAAAATTATTCGATTTAGGGTATTAAAATTGCGTTAAAATCTTAATTTATTGAAACAAACAAAATAGCGTGGAGCACTGGCACAAATGAGTAATAGTCTATACACTATACGGTCAGCTGCTGCGAACTATAGGCGCCGCCATATTGGCCTTGGCTGCTCTGACGAGCGCCATTATCCCTACTCCGCGGCCGACCGTCACGCGACGTGCAACACACAGACGAAAAAGTTTAAGACGATGTAATAAAAGTTTCACTTTAATAAATTTGGATGATAAAAAATATCCTTATCTCTTGTAAAGTAGTTTAAATGGACAAAATAGCAGTGATAGCCTTTCGGTTTCAATGCTGGTTTCCCGAACATGGGCCTGAGCTCCTGGCATGCATCTCTAGTTTTCAAAGCTTGAGTGCATATTAGAAGTAAATTATTACTATACTGTAAACTATGCTTGTACCCCTCACATTGTGGGAGGAGACCCGTGCCCAGCGGTGGGACAATCATTGATTGTGACAATGATAAAATAATATAAATAAACTAGCTGCACGGACAGACTTCGTTCTGAAAAAAAAATTAGGGGTTAACCACCCTTAACATTTAGGGGGATGAAAAATAGATGTCCGATTCTCCATCCAAGCCGATATGCACGCTTAGATTCAAGAAAATCGGTCGAGCTGTTTCGGAGGATTTCAACTTCTAACACCGTGATACGAGAATTTTATATATTAGATTTTGCTCATGTAACTTGATGTTTTGATTGACAAACTAAGATAAGGTTTATTGACACAGGACTCTTATTCTAGTGACCTTCTATAGATAAGAGTATCTACTGTTTGCTATTGTATTTGTATATTATATAAATGTTTAGTCTGATGTATCTCAAATGTAGCAGATGTTATCATAATATCACACATTTACAAATGTGATATTGATTTATTCAAATATTACAAAAAGAAATTCAGAAATTTATCCCATTGAGATTTCTATATTGACTGTGACATTTTTACTTAAAACATTCGCAAATCACTTTTTGATCAGCATAACATGATGTAAACACAACCATCTTCTTCATCTGTATTAACCGACGAAAAAAAGGAGGAGGTTCTCAATTCGACACATATATTTTTATTTTTTTTAAAACACTAGCTGTGCCTCGCGGTTTCACCCGCGTTAACTTGAGGAAAAACTAACTACTAAAATATATAATGTTATATAGCCTAAAGCCTTCCTTGATAAATACAATAACAACATAAAAATAATTTTTCAATTCGAACTAGTAGTTCCTGAGATTAGCACGTTCAACCAAACTGTTCAGCTTTATAATATTTGTATAGATATTATGTAAAACAATACTACAATTCGCAGAACTCAAAACTTTTAATGATGTAAGCATAATTAAATAACATTACAATATCATTATGCAAATATATACATTGAAAAAATTAAATAATTACATAATAAGTAGTTTTAGCATAATAATGTAGCAACGTAAAGTCTTTAGGCATGTGTAATGTATAAATATAATTGCTGTTTCCATGAACTAACTTGTTGTAAATCATAATTTTATTTATTCCACAAGTTTTTTATGACATTCTGCTTAAATTATAACTCTTACCACACATTTGTTACAATTTCCATTTCTAATATCATTTGTAACCAATGATTTCAGAAGTAAAGATGGGCCCGTCTATACATTATAAGCAAAATGCGCCATCTCTCTCTCTCACACATACTTGAGCTACTATTATACATGCTGTGGTGTCGCATTGGCATTGGTTCAATTGCGCGTTGGCCCTATCCACAGTAGTATATAAGTTAATATTTGCAATCTTTTTTACAGGAGATAGGCTAAAAGGCAAAGATGTAGTAAAATCTGGCATCGGTACCCACTTTGTGCCGAGCAAACGTCTGTATGAACTGGAGAAGCTGTTGTCTCGCTGCAGCAGCGAGGGAGAGGTCCAGGCGCTACTGAACAAGTTCAACGAACCGCCGGAAGAGTTCTCGCTGGCGGACAACATCAAACACATCAACTACTGCTTTGCTGCCTCGACTATTGAAGAGATCATTGAGAGGCTTGAAAAAGTTCAGAATGACTGGTCTATTAAGACTTTAGAGGTTTGTGTATATTAAGTATGAATGTCTGATATAACTAATTATTATAAAAGATATCAACTTTTTTATTTTTACCTTATGGTATTCTATAAAAAAAAAACCAAATAAAATACAGAAAAAATTAACAGTACGTTCAGAGTGGCGCGTTGTAAGATGACGTCACGCGTAGGTGTGCTGTGTGCGCGCCCGCTCGAAATTGAATGACATATTAGGGCTACAAGATTATAAAGTGATTTACCAGACCTAGTGACATTTCTCATTGCATAAATGTGTTGGTCCTTCGAGCCCAATTTGAACTAGAGTTTGTTAGATATTATTAGAGGCAAATCTGTACTTGAAGGTTTGTGTAATAAATCCTGTTGTAAACATTCTGACGACCAAATTGAAACTTTAGCTGATGACGAATGGTTGACTTCCAGACCCTGCGGCGGGTGTGTCCAGGCTCCCTGAAGATCACGCTGCGGGCGCTGCAGCGCGGCGCGCAGCTCGACCTGCCGCAGTGTCTGCGCATGGAGTACCGCGTGGCGTGCCGCTGCACCGAGAACCATGACTTCCCTGAAGGTAATGCTACACCTCTAGGTGAAGCTTGGGATACAACTTTTTTTAATATGAAGTTCAAGGGAAGCCAGAGAGTTAACTTATTGTTAGTTTGTCTTTAGCCCATTGCAAGGCAGTTTCCTTCTTTTTTGGTTTGACCTTGTTGACTTTGAATGACTCATGTGTTACTGGTGTCCATAAACGACGTTGGCTACTTACCATCAAGTGGCTTGTCTGCTCGGCTTTCGGTTTGTTAATAAAAATCATCTTCTCAAAACTGAAGAGATCTAAAATAAAGTGTTATGTGACTAAACCTACATTTTAATAATATTATCCTGAAGCTAAAGCCCTGTTCTTTGATCTATTTACTTTTGTGTTAGGAAATTTTTGCAGCATTTTCTTTTAGCTTGTAGAAAATTATTTTACATTAACTTTTATGTCATGTTTTTAACCGACTTCAAAAAAGGAGGAGGTTCTCAATTCGACTGTATTTTTTTTTATGTTTGTTACCTCAGAACTTTGGACTGGGCGAACCGATTTTGATTATTCTTTTTTTAATCGAAAGCTGGTGGCTGTCATGTGGTCCCACATAAATTTTATTGAGATCTGACAATGGCATCCATGAGAAAACCACATAAGTCGTAAATTTGTGTTAAGATGTGCGCGACAAATTGACAAATAACTCAATATCACGCCAACCGATTTCGATGATTCTTTTTTTAATTGAAAGCAGGCGCTTGTCATGTGGTCTCACATAAATTTGAACGAGATCTGACAACTATGTAGTGTTTGAGACTTTGAAGTCTGTTATTTTTTGTTAGTAAAATTTAGATTATATCCCAAGGTGTGCGAGCCCTCCTCGTGGACAAGGACAACAACCCCCAGTGGAACCCGAAGACCCTCGCCGACGTCACCGATGACTACGTGGAGGAGTTCTTCAAGAAGCTGCCGGAAGACAGGGAGCTCAAGTACTTCGACTCCAAGCTTTAGATGACGATTGGTGTAAGGAATGGTGTAAAGATACGCATGTACTCGAAAAATTGCATTTATATATACTCAGGCAATACAGTGGATATTACAATGATATTGTTACTATGTAAAGTGACGTCATAGTCCATGATGTACGTACTTATACGTTCGAGTTGTACGCATGTGTACGCAATTCGCGTGCGTGCGAGCGTCAAAGTTCCAAGAGGAATTTTGCGGTCATTTAACAATGCACTCTTTAATCGCCATCATTGACTACGGATTTAAAACAAAGCGGTTATTTCTGTTTGTGTTTTAAGCAATACCTTTTTGTTGAAGTAGGTTTTTTTACGAAAGTTTTAGTATTCAGTATTCAGTATTTTATTGCAATATATGTGGTGTATACATTTAGGTCTTACATTATGGACAATTTGCCTTATACATTAATGTCACATATAACCCTGATAGGCTATAGCAATACTTAGGGTGAGCGAACCGATTTATTCTATTATTTTATATGCAATAATACTTCGTTATTGACTCTTTATTATATGTATTGTGGATATATGAATACACAATACAGGGTTCGGTACAATTTATGTAATATTATGTATAATAACTATAAAATCGACAATATAAGGAAAAAAGTAGTAGTTAGGTGTATGCAATGTCAATCAAGGCCTTATAATATGTGGTTTTTACTATAAATAAATAAATAAACGCAGCTTTCACTGGTTCTAGTTAAGACTGTATGATGATATTTTTTATTACTGTTATATTATAAGAGTCATAGATCACACATTATTTTTTAGAATAAAATCTTTGTATATTTTTATTATATGGATAGTATTATAACGTTTATAAATACAACATTGGAATTTTTATAATTTAATTAGTTTCAAACTGCTATTGGCTGTGTCTAATTTAGCATCCGATGTTAAAATGCCATTGAAAACGACAGTCCAGTAAATATAAGCATTTATTATAATATATTTTTACTTAGAATTTAAAGTTATAGTTGTTGGGAAGTGCTCCATTGCACGTACTTATTTTTATTGCCAAATTATTATTAAATTTTATACTACTTACTATTCTTTATATTATTTCAGTTCTAGTATTAGGTAATGTGTAATTATTATCGGGCCAACCCCCTAAGAGGGTTTCTTTTGACGAAGGTCTCCGGGCTCTCTTGAAAGCCAGCTAATATCCGCTGAAAATTCATAATACAACATGGTCTGTTGTTTATAGCAATTTATTTTTGTGGATACAAATGTAGTCGAGTATTTTCAAAATTCTTCTCTGAATTTAGGGGAGACTGGGGCTGGTTGTGACATTTTTTTTATAAAGTGTCGCAATTTTTTGTTTGTTTGATTGTTTTACCGGAGTGTAGGTTTGATTGACAATTCTTCACTGTATAAGGTTAGTAAATAATTGAAAATACAGAATATGAAGATTTCACAATCTGAAACCAAAAAAGTAATAAGTAGGTACATTCAATAGGGAAAGGTAAATTGTTGATAGCAATAATAGAATTCGATGGTAAGTTGTGTTTCAGTTAAGACAGATTGAGTAACTATTGGATGTGTAACTATTGGATATTAAGCTGTAAATGAATCATCATATTTACCGTCAAGTAAGACTGATACGACAATTCTATGATGCCGTACCCACGGATGATGACCGGTTTCTGAAATACCAAGATTATCAAGTAGTTAGAAACAGGCTGTTGAAAAGAAATTTTTGTAAGAAGTGTTTAGCATTCATTTAGAATGAATTCTGAGATACTGATGCCGCGGCCGGTGGTAATTTCACGTAAAGCCGAAGCATTTCTCCAAATAAAATAGACGTAAACATAAAGGATAACTCCATATACAGCGCGCTCCAAACGACACAAAGACACCTTTCACGGACACAAAATAAGAGCATGTTTCGTGTCCGTGAATGGTATGTGTGTGTGGGCTTGGCTTGAGTTGGAGGTATACATAAATGTTGTCTCATTATATTATGTATGTTATCTCGGTGTGTGTGTGTGTGTGCGCGTGTGTGTGTGTGTGTGCGTGTGTGTGTGTGCGCGTGTGTGCGTGTGTGTGTGTGTGTGTGTTACCTGCGCCTGAGTCATGGCGACGAGCAGCAGCGGCCGCACGCGCGCGCCCGCGCCGCGCCCCCCGCGCCCGCCGCGCCCCCCGCGCTGCCAGCCCGAGCTGTACATCGCCGTCGACAGGTTGGACGCCTGCACGCAAACATTAGGGAACGTTCCCAAACCACGTGACACATTTAGGGGGGGGAGGGGGGTCTGCAAAACACCACGCTTGGTCACAGGGGGGAGGGGGGGGGTTAGGTTTTTGTCACGTGGTCAATATCCACTAAGGGAATCTCCCGCTTTGTCGAGCTATACTTATTCACCTCCAGGAAGTTGGCGCCACACTTTAAAGTTACAAACATTTTGAAGGTTGTTCTAGGTTTGTTCTACATTGTTCCAAAACGCCATAGGGCTGAGAATTAAACTTTCAGAGAAAATCCAAAAAACGCGAGTTTTGAGCTAGCACCGCACTTTCAAGGTATCGCGATTCTAACGCGACGATGACGATGCATATAAATTGCCTTGAATGGCTTTGGTCAGAGACCATAACGCTCGGCTACCACACGGATAGCTCAGCAGTCTCTTGCCGGTTCTGTGTATGTGCTTGAACTTTGCCTTGGTGATTTGCTTCTTTGAGGATCACAAAGCAGCATTAAATTTCTTTTTCAGCTGACTCATAATGGTGCCTCCGAGCACACGCGCCTCTACCCAATCCTGATAAGAAGATTGCTTCAGGCTAATTAACGCAGTTTCAGTCAAACCAGGCCTGGGTTTTACCTCAACGGGTACCTACCACAGAGCTTGGAATGTAACATTCCATGCCCTGGAGTACCACATCAGCTATGAAAAGCGCACAAGCGTCGAGATCAGCTTAGGAGAAACAAATTCCCCTCCACGGGAAAGACTGGCCCAATTTCACCCACATGATGCCACCTTACAAATAAATTTTCTTCGAACGCGATATTTTGGATCAATATATAATAACTCTATGACAATCCAGACCAACCGCCAGAACTTCCTAATTTTTTTTTACGTTTGTGAAGAATATTTTTTTTTCGAACGCGATATTTTGGAACAATATAGAACAACCGCCAGAATCGCGATACCTTAAAAGTGCGGTGGCAACTTCCTTTACATTACTTATTTATATACGACCGTTTACTCTAGCGCTTTTAAATCTCACAGGTGGAAACACATAGATAGTTAGGTACAATATAGTGCTGATTGAAAACTGAGTTTGAAAATTCTAGTCTCAGTAGTTTCGGAGATTGGGGGAATGGTCAACTTTCGCTTTCAATTTTCGTTCTTTCTTGAATAATTTTAAAATTATCAAATAATAAAATATATCTGCGATCCTTACAACAAGCCCTTTCATTTGACACAAGTGACACGACACGATACAGTTTACAAAACAGTTTTTTTTAATTTTGAATTCATGATTTTTTTTGAAAATAAATACCTTCGTCTTTGGGTCACAAAAAAAGAACTTGAGCATCAAATAAACTCATTTTAGTCGAGTAGTTTCGGAGTAGCTTGTTTTTAGGGTTCCTTCACGAACAAAATCAAAAACCGAACCGTTTTAGGATCACTCACGTCATCACGAAATTATTATTTTTAGGGTTCCGTACGAAAAACGGAACCCTTATAGAATCACTCGTGCGTCTGGGGCTCTGGACGACCGCCGTTCACAGCCAATTTACTTCGAAACTACTGCTCCAAATGAGTTGAAATTTGGTACTCATGTACTTTTTTGTGACCCAAAGACGAAGGTATAATAAAATTATAAAGTAAACAACTGAATTGTGAAAAAAAATTAACGAAATCAAAATTAAACAAGAACTGTTTTGCAAACCATCTCGTGTGGTATGTCAAATATAATCGAAATTTTACTAACAAAATATAACTGACTTCAAAATAACTTAAAAACAATATATTTTAGTTATAGTTCTACAGTGGAAAGTTTTAAAATTATTCAAGAACGAATGAAAATTAAAGCCAAAAATTTACCACTCCCCCCTTTGTCTCCAAAACTACTGATATTTGAATTAAAAAAAAATACAGAGTTCTTTACTTAAATATTACAGGAAAAATAAGTCAATGGTGTTAAAAAAACGGCAAAAATAAATAAAATTGGAAAATAACGATAAATACATAATCAACGTACGAAACCCTCTTGTCAAGTTTATTTTATTATATAATAGTTCTGCAATAGATACTAATTTATATTGTTTTAACTGTCTGCAAAAAAATTTGTCACGTGAAAACTAGGGGGGGAGGGGGGGGGGTCTTCTTATAGACCACGCTTGGTCACCGAGGGGGGGGGGGGGGGTAAAAAATGGTAAAAAATGGGTCACGTGGTTTGGGAACGTTCCCTTACTTACTTGACAAATAATGAATGGACGCGTCACATGACGTTAGCGGTAGGGGTTTTACCTTGAAACATACCGACCAGGTCACCGCTAACTTTAGTCAAAGCAATCCTTAGTCCACATGGAGAAACATTGCGGCGACCCCAAATAAAATAGGGAATGATGTGTGAGAGTCAACACTTGCCTCGACGGCGACGTCCCCCGCGTTCCACATGAACACGCCGGTGGTGACCAGCAGCGCCGCGGCCGTCGTCACTATCGCCGCCGCGTTCACCATCGTGCGCTCAGAGTTCTGGTACACATATTACAAATAGGATATCGTCAGTGTCAAAACCATCCTTGTTACTTCATATTTCTTACGTTAGATGCTTGTAAAATATAACCACGATTCTGAAGGACATACATACATACTTTAATATCCTAACGACTAGCCTGCCGAGCGAAGATTCCAGGGAATCCTGGGTTCGATTTTCAGAACGTGCATATTATGATGTAGTGATTGATAAAGCGCCTAACTTTTGTTATTTATATTAGTATAGTTTTTATACCTATATTTCAGTATTGTACGATACAGGGAATTCAACATATTGTGATGCAAAGTTAATGTGTTATTCATAACTTACCACCATCTGTAACATGAGGATCGCCAGGCCCATGAGGTTGATTATTACTTGTCCGCTGTACACCAAGTTGAAAACCATCTGACACTGTCGGCAGCACCTACAAACACGTTATAATAATGTAGGGAGCCGTGACCGGTGACCTGATCACAGCCCATATGTTTACAACAAAGATCTAGACAAACCACTCAACATCGCCCCTCTAGCGACCATCGCTCTTTTATCTACTTCACTTTTCAAATTCTATGTAAAACATATATACGCGTAAAAATTACAATGAAATAGTACTTTAACCGTACCGTAATAATATAATGGTTATTACGGTACGGTTACTGTGAATGATAACTAGTATTTTAAAAATAAAAACCCGCCTGCTATCAAAAAAGCTATCATATCATGGCCGCATATTACATAATTTGATTTACTTTTATTTTTTGATACTTCTACTTTTTTTTAATTTCATTTACCTAAAAACACTTGAGTTATCAAGACGAATCTAAAAATCTTTTAATTATATAAATCCGTTCAGCGTTTTGGAAGATACGAGGTAATAAAGAATACTACACGCATACATACAAGATACGTGAAAAACATATCCCTTCTTAGCAGTCGGGTAAAAAATCAGTGTAAAATTAACACAAACAAACTTTAGGTAGTCTTACCATAAAGTATCCGAGTGTAGTTTTATACCAACTTTAAAAGCTTTTTCATATTTTTCCTCTTTTTGGACTTGAGTTAGGTCCTCCTCTTCAAATATATCGTTCAGTCCGTAGAAGTAAGTTTGTAAATTCTTAAACTGATGGCTCAGGCATATGGTGGTGGCTATTGCCATTATGTACGCAGTCGAAGACCGGGAGATGAGGAACCACCAAGCTACGTAGTAAGCGATTCTCACGAACGTTGCCAAACAACTTTTCTCTTCAACATCTGGCCATACGGTGATGACTGTTGTGAAAGTTTTTCCTAGGAATAAATTAGGTATTATAAAATTTACATTTTAATTTTGTGTCCACATACGATACATTTGGTCTCAGGAGAAGTAAGCACACAACTTATGGATGGCAAGGAATCTGTTTTGATTTATTTTTGATCACTTACAACTTCTTTAGGAAAGGACCATCCGGCTCGAAGGACCACCATATTTTTGTGTACAACAAAAAGTTTATAATATTACACTTATAACTACCTAATCTTATAACTTGTATTAAGCTATCAATCCCGTATAAAGCCAAGGTTAGGCCACAAAGCAAGAGGTATGCCGTTACGTAAAAAGTTGCTTGTCTTATCATACTCCGCTCCACTTTCGGGTCGTTGTAAACGTTCTTCAGTTGCACCGTCAAACTGAGCAGCAATTCTTTTAATATCCTTTTGTAATAATGAACGCTCAGAAAAAACCCGTACAGTATTGGGTGCGACAGTGCTAAAACAATCCAGTCACACAACTGTTTCAAATTTAATTTATCTCGTTTGTAGAAGGCGGCGATCTCTAGCATCATCAACACAAAAACGCTGCATGTGATAAACTTGAAAAACAATTTATAGTATGGTTTGTTGGTTATTCTCGGTACGCGTAAGTCGTCGCTCCATAAGTTCAAGAGACCAGCGAAACATGTGAAGTTATTAATTTTGTGAAACAGCTCCTGACTTTTATTCGCAGGCAGGACGAGTAGAGATCGGGAATTCATCGCGATCAATTCGGCCCCACCTGAGGGTATCTACATATTTGTAGGTTTCCTCGACGTGGACAATTCTCAACCTTAAAATGACCACAGCTCAGGGCCGAACTATGAACGTTACATTACAATAAAAAATATATGTCACGGAAATATACACACAGATGGGATGGTAGCTGTGGATTTTGGTGATGACACGAACAACCACAACCAGAAAACTAAAACCACAACTGCTCTGCCCGGGATTCAATCGAAGTCCAATAACGATATTCTTAACTGGACAACTCCAGTCTATTTGCGTTTATGCAACCATTCAGTAGATACTTATACCCCCACTTATTTTTCTTATGATTTACTGATTGGCCTTCTAACGAGCTTACTCACAAAGCTCGAATAGCCCTCAATTTCATTTAAATGGTGAAAATTTGTAAAAGTGATTGATCTATTGATCATTTTTAACCGACTTCAAAAAAAGGAGGAGGTTCTCAATTCGACTGTATTTTTTTTTTTTTTTTTTTTTTTATGTTTGTTACCTCAGAACTTTGGACTGGGCGAACCGATTTTGATGATTCTTTTTTTAATCGAAAGCTGGTGGCTGTCATGTGGTCCCACATAAATTTTATTGAGATCTGACAATGGCATCCATTAGAAAACCACATAAGTCGTAAATTTGTGTTAAGATGTGCGCGACAAATTGACGAATAACTCAATATCACGCCAACCGATTTCGATGATTCTTTTTTTAATCGAAAGCAGGTGCTTGTTATGTGGTCCCACATAAATTTGAACGAGATCTGACAAGTAGTTTTTGAGAATTTGAAGTCGGTTATTTTTTGTTAGTAAAATTTAGATTATTATATCTAGAGTACGCTCCTGTTCATTTTATAAACTAAATGAATAAATTCAACCCCAATATTCTATACCGCTACTTGCTTATTAAAACGTGGGTTAATCAGGGTAATCGGAGCTGTAATTATATCTGTCGCAGGTACCCTTTAATCGGAAATTTCTGTAAAATAATTGCACTAATTACTTACGAGCACGTTAGTTAAAGATAGTATGTAATGTAATTGGCGGTACATTATTAAAATTTTAAATGTTAATGGGAAGCTCGCGATGTGGACAATCCTTCCAGCAATATTTTAAAATTAAATTTACATTTTTTTTTAGTTTTACTTTATTTTTGAAACATTGAAGCGGCATGTGCAGGCACAGTTTAACACTGTAATTAGCTTTTGCAGATAAAGGGCAGGTTTAGGAAGGGCTACAGGGTAATAAGTTTAGACGAAAATATGAATGACCATACCTAATGACAACGCTTAGAAAAAATAGGTACCGCAGGTAGTCCAGTTCCGTTTATTTAGGAATTTAAAAGAGGCGCTGAGGAGTTTCTTTCTCCATTTCTCCATAACAAACATCTAAGACAAAACACCATTCCCAAATAACTATAATATAATCTATTCTATGGACTCATCAAGTCTGTGTCTGACATGAGTGACATGACGGCTGCGTTCCAGTAGACGCTCACATCGCTCACAACGATCAAAACGCGTTCCACATGGCGACCACGGTCGTCATGGTCGCGGTGAAAACGTCATTGATGACGTCATTAATTTCGCTCACGGCACGCTCAAAACAACCCACCTCACGGGGTTGGTCGAAGTGGTCGAATTGCAGTGTGGCCAGATACGACGAAGTTACTCTCGCCAGTTTTTAGACCTGGCAACACTGGGAAGAAATGGATGGTGATAGAAATTTGGCTCAATTTTATAAAAGATAAGGATGGTGATGGAAAAAATTACTGTATACGATTCGACAAGAGATACTTTAGTGGATTAAAGTATTTTCTCCAGCAGATGCTCGACGTGGGGTCACAAGTTGATATAAATATGTTAAATTATGTAAATAATTTTAATGTTTAATTCACTATACATATAGCCATGTATACATTTTTCCTCGTCGTTCAATATCATTAACTTAATTAATATGCAATTTTTTACTATATTAATTTGTCTTTTCATAAAAAAATGTTTTGTTTGTAGTTATACTTTTTTGCTAGTATAAAAATAAAATTGATAACTAAAATTGGTAACGTTTATTTATAGCTTAAAAACTATAACATGACCTCTAATCTAAGTTTCAGACTTGTCTTATTCTCAACATCATAGAGTACATTTTGTATCAACGGCTAAAACGTGTAAGTACTCTGTGGCTTGAACGCTCACGTTGCTCACTATACCCGTTCCACTTGGGTGTATGATTGTAACGCTCACAAGCTAGTGGAACGGAAAAATCGCGGTCGTGAGCGTGGTCGTTGTGATCGTCTACTGGAACGTAGGGGACATTGATTGTCGTTGTCAATTTAATATCAATGTCATTTATCCGTCATTTCATAAGTAAATAGTAATTCGTTTGCTTTTCTTCACTGAAAAATAAAATACATACCTTTAAATGCAAATTTTTTGTATTTCATATTTGTATCTACGTAATAAATATAAATAACAAATGAAATCACTACGGCGTTGCATGTGAAAATTAAGTCGGTGCAATATGCAATGGTGTTCCTACGAAATATAATACTCATTAGTTCTGTTATTTATTTAGATTTAATCGTACAAAATGCGGACATACATTCGCAAGAAACTGCAGGTGCAGGAGATCGAAGATGTGCAGTCTCTGTGCAGGTTGTGCTTGGGGAAGACGGAGGAAATGATTGCAATATTCGATCCTGACGTCGAAGATATATTCTGTGGTCTCCATATGAGGATTTGCACGTGCCTTGGGTTAGAGGTATGTGTACTATTTATATTATAATAAGATTATAATATTTCTAATGAAGCTGTCATAATAATTATTCAAATGAAGGGTAGGTTACCTAATTAAAATTTACCTAACTTTGTGAATGATTCAAATTCAAAAATACTCTCCGTATTTTAAATTATCATAATCTTACTAAAAACCTGAAAGTGAAGCTTTATCTATTATGAATGAAATTCCTATGCAACAGGTATCAAGAGATGACGTTTTCCCAAAATTTATATGTCAGCTATGTAACAGCGAGTTAGAGAAATTCTACACATTCAAAAAGAGTTGTACTGCAACCTATCGGAAGCTGAAGGCTTACCTCTTTAACATCAAACATACAACGAAGAAAGACAATGATTTGTCTAATCAGGGAAAAACTGCTAGCCCTGCTGTCTCTGGAAAAAGTGACAAGTCAAATGAGAATGTAAGAAGTTATCCATCACAGAGTTTAGATCAGAGTAAATTAGTAATTGAACTGCCAAGAAATGCATCACAAATGAAAGAAGATAATATCGATGAAGGAAAGGTGATATTGCATGAGAATGGCTTGGCAAGAAGCACAGGAATAAACAGCAAACCTGAAGAAAGAAGAGTGGAAGAATACTGCCAGTTATCTGAACTGAAAATGGGAGCCAATCAGTCAGGTGAAATAAATGAGATTCTTGATGTTGTAAAGGTAAATTAGTTTCTTACTTTGATTGTTATACAGGGTCTTTTGTAAGTATAAGTGGTATATCAACCAAAGGAAGAATGGATATGGTGAAGTTGAGTATATACCAGGTACTTGTCTGTTGCAGACACAGCAAAAGGCAACAAAAGACGCATCTCACATCTCTGAAACTACACAGTGTTTACCAGATTATATTGTAACAAATCTAATAGAAATGGGAATGTTAGCAAGAAGGGATAAGGCACTAGAAATATTGAACCAAAACATCAAAACCTTCACCATGGAGACTCCTTGTGGGAGTGAAATTATTATGGAGCTGGTGGAAGAGGAACCCATTGTAAGATATTTTTCATTTCTGTTGTTATAAATAAATAGATTCTTGAAACAAGTACTGTGCTTTTGAGCAGGCACATAGATCATTATTATTTATTTATTCTTGTCGGAGGAATCTCTCATTTTTTGGTATCAGCAGCAAGATTCAACAGCAGACAGCAGCAAGGTAGAAAGATTAAACAATCAGAGTCAGAACTCTGGGTAAGTGTACACTCGCGCCATACTCCACCACGTTGCTCCAATGCGAATTGGTGGAGGGTTTAATGGACAACCCTTTCGGGAGTTCATGCCGTCTGAAGGCACCTGACACGGCTTAATGACTTTTGATAACAATCCGTACCACCGTACATGCCTTCTAAAGCAAGAAAATACTCGAGAAATGTTTGCCACTAGATATTTAACCAACGCCAAATAACTGAAATAACCCACCTTGAACTTATGTAACTAATGTAAATCTTTTATATCACAGAGGCCTGCAAATGAATGCAACAAATCATCGCATCCTAAGATATTCGAGTCTAATTTGAAAAGCGAGTAAGTAACACTAGATAAATAACAGCAGCCGTCTTTTATTCTTTGCACAATGCTCTAATTACTAACCTTTTAGACCGTCGTCAAATAAAGAATGTTTGTATTGTGTGTGTAGCGGTGGTGGCGGCGGCGGTGGTTGGTGCGGCGCGTGCGGGCTGCGGTGCCGGTCGCGCGGCGCGCTGGCGCGGCACGAGCGGGTGCACTCCGGGGAGCGGCCCTTCGTGTGCCGCGCGTGCGGCCGCCGGTTCGGGCAGCAGGGGACACTCCGTCGGCATCAGCTGGTGCACGCTGGTACTACTGTTTCCCGTCGGTGTGCTCTGTTGAGGCAACATGAACACGGAATAGTAACCGTACCTCACCCCGCCCCCAGAAAAGCTGCCGTTCCAGTGCGCGCGCTGCCCCAAGAGCTACACGCAGCGCGGTTCGCTGGCCGCGCACGCGCGCTCGCACGCGCCGCCCGCCGCGCGCGCCCTCGTGCTGCACCGCTGCACGCGCTGCCCCAAGGTCTTCCTCTACGCCTCCGGTCAGTCACCACGGTTAATAGATGTAACAATCATTCGTCATAATTCAAATTAAATAAATATCGTAATATATTAAACCCTAACACACTCATACCCCTGCAGTAGGTTATTATTATCTGCGTCGGGGGCGGCATGGACAACACATATAACAAATCACAATCACACCTATGACCCGAGTACAAATATTTATCTGTCACATAAATATATGCCCCGGCCGGGAATCGACCCGGGACCCCTCGCTTCGCAGGCAGGGTCGCTACCAACTAGGCTACAGGGTCGTCAAATTAAATTATTATACAAGATCATAATACGAGTAAGCAGGGCCACGTATTATCATATTCATATTGATCACCTTATCGATTAACTACTATTTAGTAATGTACAGATCTGTTATGGTGATATACGTATCGTGTGCAGGTCTGAGCCGGCACATGAGCGTGCACGTGGGGCGCGAGTACCCGTGCGAGGAGTGCGCGCGCACGTTCAGCGACAAGAGCTCGCTGCAGCGGCACCGGCGCGCGCACCAGCGCCGCCGGGCGGCCGGCCTCAAGGAGGTGCCCCCCACCGACCGCACCGACTGATGTCCACTCTCACTGCCGAGTACCGAGTGAGAGTCAATATTTACCGAACTATTGATCGAATTAAACATGCAAATTCGAAGGTTCGCGATGAAGGAGAAGTAAGAAACGGTTGGTCAGTTGGTTTTGTTGATGAGTCAGTTGTGAATGAATCGCTAACTCTCATGGAACCGGACCATATAGGCCGGCGGGCCGGGGCACGTAACTCGAAGTTTTGAATGTTATATCTGCAGCTGGTTGTTAACCACGGCATATTGTACATTCCGAGGCAGAAGATGAAACTTAAACTATGGATAAAATATGGATTCGGAAGTCCTTGTCCATGTTCAATCGATTGTACGGTCTGAACTAATGCGAGATTTAGGGCCACTTAAACTCAGTACTTTATGGTTATTTATTGGATGAATTGAAGGGTGTAATATTGTACTCAAAAATAAAATATGGATGTGTATCAATCAGTGATAACTTATATTATTATGATTTTAATGATTTCTATATTGAAATCCAGGGAATGAAACAAATTCAAAATAAATGTCTGCCATGAATCAAATAAAATATCCGTTAAGTAGGTATCAAACCGAAAGATGACAAAACCTATCAGAATGTAAGTAAAGTGAGTACCATTTTTTCATACTTTTCAAATCAAATCAAAATCTTTTATTCATATAGGTATCAAGGTTTAGGTTTTGACAACTGATTTCTGAGAATTGGCCCATGGCTTAAGTTAACTGCCAGATATACGTTCATTGTAAACACTAATACTACTCTATCGTATAGTATATTTTGTTCATCAGGAAATAAGTAAAGCCTGGCGGGCCTGGGCTATCGGAATATTATTTAAACTCCCTTCCAATGTCTTATCATTTTCCGAGCCACCCACATCCGTTACATTTTAATATCACCTGTGCTTGGCCGATTATATTATTGATCTTTTTTTGTTACTATTTTTTCATTGGCATATTAATTCAACCAATCTCAATCATATTATGTATAAATGCTGTAAATAAAGATTCTACTATCAATCTTCCGGGTCTCATTATTCTCCAGCCTACTCCTCTTAAGAGTCCACAGTAAAATGATTGGCTGATTTGAGAAACATAACATTTAACCAAACTGAATCATGTATACCGGGTGTCACAAGCCCCTCAACCTGTATTCACGGCGCTAAATGCATCGCCAAGTCCAAACGAGAAGCACTATTGCAGTGAATGTGAATTCTGGGATCAATGTAAATTGAACATAATGTACTATAATTTTTTTGTGTCTATTGTAATTTCTATTTTTCATGTGATTCATTATTATACAATGTGTTTTAAATGAAATAAAATTACCGCGGGCTTATATAAAATCGATAGATAAGGAGTTAAACTCAAAAAACTATGTTATGTCTGTCCCGACTTGGCATGGACAAAGGGATTCTTTGCTTCGCTAGCAACGACTTACGACCCTATCAATATGAGCTATACGGGTATGAGCAGATGGATGGATAGAGTATAGGATCCTGTCAGAAGTCACAAATGAAACTCAACTCGTTACTTAAACATTTTATTGGAAAAAAATTTCATCCTAGATTGAAAGGCAACATGGTATTGTATAATTTTAGAAATTAATGACAAGATACAACGTTCAATACTCTGTGGGCTTGGGACATGCGACGGATGGCACTTATGTTTACACAAACACGTACTAATTATTGCAACTATTTTTCACTTTTTCACAATTTTCTCACAAGAAACAAAGTAAACGCCACCGCATTGTAACTTATGGAATGCCTTTTACTCACTTAAAAATTAACATTATACACATCCTTTAAGCATACAATTAAATATTTTAGTAGCTATTTAGAATTTTGTTCAGGAGGGATCGAAAGTAGCTTGTAGGATGGCGGGCCGCCGCGCGCTGTCTCCTAGTTCTCCTACATCTAAATACGAATCGATACAAAAATAAGGACCGCGTCGCCGGCGCGGCGGCGGCCCCATTTAAACATGCCCAAAAATACTGGTGTTTGACACTCCTCTCCGCCACACTACGACACTAACACGAATTAAAAACGTAATCAATCAAACGAGCACACGGCTTCAGATTATGACTCACAGGACGCTCCCACGAATATAACATAGTTACCGAATAAAATCCAAAATAGCTTATAAATAATTATAATAATAAAAACAATAATGTGCGCCTCGACCTCGCCGGTCGCGGCGTGCATCCTCCACTACGATGTATACATATTCGGTTATTATAGCACATTATACTCTAAAATAAAATTACTATTAAGTAATAATCAATATTTACACTCGCAGTCCCGACGGACTCGCTCCCGCCCTCGCAAGCACCCTCCGCCCCTCCACACTCCGTTACCATAACAACACTACCGTCGTATATTACTGTACCATCCCTAGCTCAGTCATAGTAGTCATCGTCTCCATGACATGACCCGCCAGTCGACGGCGGTTCGCGGGTTGACTAGTGTGTTCTAGTGTTATCGTGCGGACGAGACTTGCTCTCATAACGTCCATGAGGTACTTCACCCCGCCAACCCCGACCGCTCGGCTCGCGCCGGTCACAAGCAGCGGATACAACATGCTTTGTGCATTAACCTACACATTTATATGAAAGAATTTCACAAGATTACATCGTTACCGGTTACATGTAAATAGACGTTCAATAGCCATATTCAAAATACGTTTCAAAAATGTATATAACGGTACAGATTTCTTATACGATTCAAAATGGATATACTTAGATATAGTTAAGAATTGTAAGGTCCTCCGACTTGAGCGAAACTCCGCGCTCCGTGTTACCCCGACTACTGCGCTGCTCTAATGAATGCGACAGACGGCCGGCGGTGCTCAACGTTGCAGCGAGCAAACGACCAGTACATAATCATTTTGTGACTGACATTAAAACGTTAAAAAATAGCAATAAACCCAGCTGTTTTCATCATTGTATAACAGACATATCAAACTAGTATATAATTCCTGTCACCCTCAGGACGGAACACTTCACCGACCGAGCCAGCCCACCGCATTCACTAGAGCAACACACAAACCCACAACCCGTCCCCGTCCGTTCGCGCTACACGACGATAACACATCGGATACCATCGGCAATCTTCGTTTTTGTATCCGGTCGCCTCTGTCTCACATAAATGCATGCTGGACGTTTCGCCTCATAATAATTCCAAATCAATAATAATAATTTATGCAATAATAATTAAACAAAAATAGGTAAAATAAGCTATTTTGCATTACAGAACTGTTTACCACCTGTAGATATGGTTGTTACTGGGTCGTGCAACAGAGACGCCAATGCTATGTGATACTTTCTAACATGTATTTACAATAAAATTAATGTTACTTTAAAAAAGAAAAACATCCGCGACAAATACGTTACTAGCGTGCACTAAGGATACTATAGACGATTGGTTGAAACGGTCACTCGTAACAAAAAATAACATTGTTACAAGGCAGCTATTATTTAAAACACTTTAAAAAAGTTTATTCATAATTTAAAATAATCAATTATCTGTAATAAAAATTAAACTTATTTTTTATGACATGACGCACATGCTTTCGCATGTTAGTTAAAATAGTATTCCGCGTGCACGCTCGATCGTAACAGAGGCGACGGAGAAGCTCGAATGATCCGAAGTTGTCCGAAGTAGTCCGAAGCGGTCCGAGGCAGTCTACATGTTCTCGAACTGGTCGACGCGGCGCTTGGTGTTCCCCTTGCGGATCTCGCGCAGCGTCTTGTACTTGTCGCGGCCCTGGCGGACGTTCTCGCGGTGGATCTTGTCCATGGCCGTCTCCTTCGTCTCGTCGCGGGACTGCGCCAGGTCTTGTTTCAACGCCTGTAATACCACTTGTTCATCACTCATGGGATATGTATATTTTGAGCAACTATTAACTATGAAAACATCATTTTAACGGCTTGATGCTCAAGCTAACAATTTCACATAGTGTTCTCATAGGATAAAGTAACTGATCTCGTGTCGTCAATAACTGTGTGACGAGAGAAGGCGATACTGCTATTAGTTTCCTAATTGTGTACAGTTGCTTTAAGATGAACTATGCAAACTGAGCTCGGCGGAACCCAACATAAGATAGGTTGCCTCTTACGACACCATGTTTTAAAGACATGAGATTGGAGTCAGTATTCCTGACCGCCCAACCACGAAGCTTGTTCTGTTTGTATGTAACTAATAATTCTAGAAGTACAGTAGAGCCTCGATTAACCGGACTAATTGTTGTCATTAGGCATTCGGATAATTGAAAATCCGGATAGTGGAATGTATGAAGAAAAGTGGTTTCTGGAACACGATAGTTTAAAGCATACTGTTAGTTAATTATTAAAAACAATAAAAATAGATATTTTTTTTTCATAAATCAATGTTTATCAAAACAATATTAAAAACAGGACCATTACTAAAATACTGCAACCTTAAAGGGTTAAAGTATTTGGTAATTGTCATTTGACGTGACTTATTTGATCGAGCCGGATAATAGGTTCCACTGTAATATCATGAAGAGGGTGAGGGTGGGTGGGGGTATACCTTGAGCTGATTATGTAGCCGCTCGCTGCGCTCGGCCAGCGTGCGTCGGTCGGCGAGCGGGTCGACGAGGTCGTCGGGCCCGCGCGCCAGCTCGCCGCCGCCGGAGTCGCTGGCGCCGTCCGAGCCCTCGCCCTCGCCCGCGCCCTCGCCCTCGCCCTCGCCGTCGCCGTCGCCGCTCTCCGCGCGCTCGGCCAGGTGGTGGTGCTGCGGGGTCGTCGCCGCTGCTAGCAGGGCTGCTGCTTCGTCCTGTAATATGACAGTTCATATAAATAAATAAACGTTTGCACAGTCATACCCCCAATTTGCAGTATAGTCAAATCCATAATTCGACGGACGGACGGTTAAAAACAACTATATCGATAGTAAACAGAAATTAGCTTTGACATTAAATGATTATTATTTTGTCTTTAAATTATGTTAGTTTTCTGTCAGCATTATTTTAAAATAACAAATTAGGAAAAAAAAACACTAAGATTGTTTACCAAATAGGACTCGTCTGCAGTAACTGTTAATTTAAAAAAATTCCGACAGTTATCTGATGATCTGATGACCTTGAAATACTTAAAAAAATGTTCATAAATAGGGATGTTGACACTATCAGTAAATTAAAATAAATTTATGTTTAAAGTATCAAGGAAAACATTTAAACACCTAAAATATTATTCTTTTGTCGAAATCAATCACAATAAATTAAATATAATTATTTTAAAATGTTAAAAATAGTACTCACTGTCACGTGACCTCAAACACGACTTTGAGCTTATGACGTCATTGTTCATATTTTATATGCAAGTGCGACTAACTTCAGTCGACAGATAGTATTGAATATCGGCTAGTGACGTCACGTTTTTGGTGGGAAATTTGAAAATGATTTTGTTTTATCAATTTCTATTTGTAAATTGAAGATTATTATTTTTATAATATTTTTTTCGTGTATCATATGGTTCTATCTATAAAATCAAATTGAATCCTAAAATTAGTCAACATCCCTATTGTAGCTAAGAACCATCTCGACACGTCAGCTTTTCGTTTATTCGCTACGACTCCACACAGACGCCACACAGACGACCGACAGACGTACGGCGTACCTGTTTGCGGCGCGCCTGCTCCACCTCCTCCTGCAGGCGGCGCGTCTCGCCGTCCTTGAGCTCCACCTCCTGCTGGATGCGCGACACCTCCTCCTGCTTGGCCGTGATCTCCGCCTCCAGCTTGGCGCGCTCCGCCGCCTCCATGTTCTTGGTCTCCTCCAGCCGCTGCATCATGGCCTGCAGCTCGTTCTGCCGCGCCTCCAGCTCCTCCTTGGCCGCCTGCAGCTGCAGCAGCTGCTCCTCCAGCCGCCGGATCATGTCCTGCGCCTCCAGCAGGTTCGCCTGCGACCGCTCCATCTCCTCCTGCATGTGCCGCAGCCGGTCCTCGTACTCCTGCTGCTTCTTCTCCGCTCGCTCGCGCGCCGCTATCTCCAGTTGCAGCTTCTCTCTGTAACCACAACACGTGACGCATGATACATAGTGCGCAAGACCAATATAAACCGTAAAATGTATATTGACGTGTTCTAGAGCGAGAGATGTATATTGTGTCTGTCTTGTTCTGTATTTCTCTGGAGCAGAAATTTGTTAAGCTTACAAATTGGGTGTCAGTGAAGTATATGGTTGGAAATTATCGAGTTTCTTTTTAAAGTTCTATTTATGTGGGTCAAATCTTACAAGTCTAAAGGTCGATGCATACGTAACGTGGACGGGGCGGGACGTGAAGTTTTGGAAACATCATTTCATAGAAAATGTAAACGATAGCGCATACGCCACGGAGGCACGCACTGGACGGGAACGGGGCACGCACGTATATTAATGCCCCGTCCACGTTACGTATGGATCGACCTTTATTATATTTATTTCCTATAATCTACATGAGTTGAAATTTTATGCACTGCTTTAGTTTTGATGACAATGCATATTTGTGACAAGCAAGACTTGATACTACATTCAGGTTTGGCTTCAGGCAAAGGAACTCCTTAACAGTTAATTAACAGTAGTCACAATTTTTTTTGCTTTATAAATGTGTATTTACTTTTTAAAATTTGTTGTTAAATGTATTTAATTAATTGAACATGAATTTTTGAGTGTTTGAATGTTTGACTTTGAACATGGTCTACCCTGTCTACGATTGTTAACACCCATACACCGTCAAAACTTAGACAATTACAATATTAGTGGGAAGTGGCATTAGCATGTTGTGTACCTCTGCGCCTGTTTAGCGAGCTTCTCCTCCCTCGCCTGCGCCTTCATCTGCTGCACGTCGATGGTGTCGGGCTTGCGGCGCCGCATGTACAGCTCGTGGTTGCCCATGCACAGCGCCAGGATGCGCTTGTTGACGCGCACGCGCGGCGCGAAGAACACGAAGTCCGGCGCCTTCTTGTCGATCGGCTTGATGATGAACTTGCGGTCGTTGAACGAAATGTTGCGGATCTCTGACCACGGGAACCCGATCTTGGGGGTCAGCCTGTTGGTAGGACATTATAGTGAGCACACGCTTATCGAGGTAATTAACGCCCCAACTCAGAGTCACTAATGGTTACTTAAATCGCTCCTTAGTACAGAATTTGTATGAGGATTTTTTACTAAGGAACAATTAAAGTAACTGTTAGTGACTCTTGAGTTGGGGCGTTAGCAATCTGGGTGCTTGAGAGAAGCAAGTAACTTCACAACAGCTTAAAAGTGGGAGCGGGAGCAAAAAAGATGTGCCGAGGAGTTTCTTTACGGCTTTTCTTCTCCACAACAAAGCACCCTTCCGAAAAGCTGGTAGATTAAAAAATGACGTACATAAGTGTATGAGTGATACCTATATGAATAAAATATTTTGACTTTGACTTTGCAGTGGTTATGATTTACATACAGATATTACATATTTGTCAGTCACAAATATAATTTACCAGTATTATTTAATGTCCACATTTCAAACTTTAATATACCGTAGTGGCGTAGCTTGCACCAGTCGGGTGTTGTGTCACAAAGTGTGGGGCCCCGCTCGCATGGGGCTCTTCTTTAAAGCTGATACCGGAGGCCCCGTCTCATTGATTGATAACTAATCAAGAGTCAAGAGAATCAAGACTATCATCCATACTAATATTATAAATGTGAAAGTGTGTTTGTTTGTTTGTTTGTTTGTTTGTCCGTCTTTCACGTCGTAACGGAGCGATGTTATGGTAAGATTTTTTGTGTGGAAATAGGTAGGAGGCTGGAGAGTAACGTAGGCTACTTTTTACCGCAGTAAAACAACTCATTCCCATGGAAAGATCCATTATGATGCGTATTTATCCATCCATACTTCCATACTAATATTATAAATACGAAAGTGTGTTTGTTTGTTTGTTTTTTTGTTTGTTTGTCCGTCTTTCACGTCGTAACGGAGCGATGTTATGGTATGATTTTTTGTGTGGAGACAGGTAGGAGGCTGGAGAGTAACGTAGGCTACTTTTTACTGCAGTAAATAACTCATTTACATGGAAAGATCCATTATGATGCGTATTTGTCCATACTTCTATACTTCCATATCCTTATAACATAAAATAATAATAATTCATATAGTAACAGAAATAAATCACGCATGTTAAAAAACTCATTGTTACTTCCCTTTGAACACGCGGGCGAAGCCGCGGGTAATAGCTAGTAGCAACATATTACTAATAAGTGACTAACCATTAAAATAAAATGATACCCGTTCGTCGTTACGTTTGTTGTATGACTGCGTGTCTATTGCACAATAGAAATTTGTGTGTTTGTGTTATATTATACCTATAGTACACAGACAACGCTCACTTGTCATCCTTCTCGTAGATGTTGACGCCGAGCGCGTCCACGCCCAGCCACAGCTCGGTGTTCTTCTTGTTGCGGATCTCGAAGTAGTTGACGCCGTACATCTCCAGGTCCTGCGCGATCTTCAGGTACTCCATCATGGCGTCCTCGCGCAGCATGCCGCGGTGCTCCTGCCACCAGTTCGTGATGCTCTGCTCCCACTCCTCGCGAGACATCTGGTGGATAGGTGGGGAATTTAGATATCTTAACCATAGCTCGATAAGTTAACGTATCAATGCAAAGGAAGTCGATACTAGCAACAATTTTTATCGTACGGCTGCTGAATAAAATCTATAATCAAGGCACAATGAATAGTTCATTTGCATCCACAACTTGGCACCAGAATATACCCTCTTAGGGACTTGATGTAGAATTTGACAGAACATAACAAAATTTCAGGCCTTAATTCTGTACCAGCAACGATAGTCAAAGTCAAGAAGCACTATAAACTATGTTCAACGACAAGCTTACCAGAATAATATACAAACACAACAGCGTTTCCTGTGTTCATGAACGGTATTAATATGTTGGAGTTAACCTTATGCGTGTGTCTATTTAGTATTTGGCACCAGCAAGCCCCATAAGTCGACCAAGTGTGTCGTCACCAAGTGATGTATGTATGTATGTCCCAACGACTTGGCGTCAATGGGCTTCAATTTTCAATGGATTCATTCGATTTTGAAAGGAGGACGGGGGCTATTCTCTATTCTTCTATTCTCTAATCTATTCTATGACATTATAGTTCAATGTGTCAGTAGTGTTGTGTCATTGTCAGCTCACCTTGTGCTGGTCGGTGACGCGCTGCGGCAGCAGGCGGTCGTTGGCGAGGAAGCCGGGCCCGTGCACGGCGGGGTTGTGGTCGCCGTGGCGCGCCTGCACCGCGTACGACGCCAGCAGCACGGACGTCTCCGGCGGGCAGTAGATCTCGTCCGACAGGATCGCGTTCTTAACCTGCCGACACAGTAACAATGATATACTAAGTTATCGAATGGGATGGTTCAAATGCAGTGGCGTAGTTTTTTCCAGTCTATGTCTATGATTCATGCCACTATTATACAGCTAGCTAGCAAGAACTATTTTTTCTAATTAAGGTTTGGAAGATCTGAACCAAATTTACAAATATATCCTAAGCTTAATTCAAATACTATAAAGAGGCAGGTTTGACTAAAGAATGAAACATCTTATAATCCATAGTATGGAGTCAATGACGCAAGTTGTTAACAATATCACATCAACACATTGGCTGTAGTTTAAGCAGGTGTGACCTACAAATTCTTGTGTAAGACAAGTTCATGGAATGACTTTGTGTTCCGATTTGATATGCCATTGGGACCAATGACATGACATCAGCTGCGACATTGAGGATTTCACCCCAGTCTAAAAAACTAAACCTGTAAACGACTTGAAATAGTACCTATATAGTTCTCATTGTCATGTAATGATCGTTTTGCTCCTACAGACCACGAAAGCAACTACTGGTGTCGAGCTATCGTTGACGTACCTGCAGGTAGAAGAGCTTGAGCGTGATCTCCTGGATTATCTCGTCGGCTACATCCTCCGGGTAGAACTTGGCGCGGAACTTGAACTGCAGCGGGTTCTCCTTCTTCACATCTTGCTGCATCACCTGCAATAGGAACGAACGTCTGTTATCTATTGTCACATCATCAGAAACCCCCAAGGTCGCTCTGAATATCGTATGAATATGTAACTTATTTACTGTTTTTTTTTTTACTTTGGATGTATCTTTCACTTGCATTTCGTACAGTGATCCTTATGGATATATCAATAAGTAACAACAAGTACAAGCTTTTAGTCGTTCTCCTATCATTATTAAGAGTCGTAATAGCACCAGAGATTTTTAAATTAAAATAAGTTTAACAAAACATAACGTATAATAGTTCCTACTGCATATAATACATTTTAATTAACCAACACTGTAATGCCACTCAGTATCTGCCATTCATACCTCAACAGACGCATCATCCGCATGCACTAACTCCGATTGTGGACGGAACAGGTTCTCTGCCCACATGCTAATATTTATGGAGGCCCGTACAATCTTTTGCCATTATCTTCGTACCGTGCAATAGCTACCTACTTAATTTAAATCGAGAATTAAGTTTCCCACATGACGTCACCATTAAATAAATAGGCACACATTTTTGATAATGAATTACAAAAAGTGGCAGGATTTTAACTTGCGAGTTGCAGATGACGTCATGCGTCTTGGTGTATCTAATTAGTATAATAGTTCTGATAAACACATGTGTGTAACATACGTGTCTGACTCATCGAATATATTTATTGAAATTTACGACCGGCTTACTTAACCCTAGATGGTAGCTGATGATGACATATTCTTTTAGGTAAATAAGGATGATAGCGACGGTTTTCAGTAAACTAAATTTAGTAATGAAAAGTAATGTACTAAGTACCATAGATAAGACAAAATTTTATTCATAATAAATATTTGTACATTTTTGAGGATAGAAAAATGAACGTGTAGTATAATCGTTTCTTTATAATAAGTGCACACAGTATCTTACCCATCTGGAGAAAGGGAGTGACCCTGACTTCGTGGCGTGCCCAAGGATCCAGGGAAAGCGTTAAAAAGGCAACAATTAATTTATAATACATCGCCACTTTCCGACAAGCAAGACAGCACATAAAATATAATAAACATTACAATACAACATTCGTATCTAGCATCTAAATACGAGTAGTATCAAATAAAACTGGCCTTACTGGACAAAAATTAAGATATTAGACTTAGAGTAAAACAATTAGTACCATTAATGTGATACACAAACATTATTGAATCAAACACTAGGTGTCTTTTAGCATACAAATCATACAATTATGGTTCGCTGGATGCAGCCTTCCCTGAATGAATTACAGTATAGAACTATTAATTTCAACTTTCCCTGTTTTAGCGAAACAAAATATTTTCCTCTTATAGTATTGGTTGGGGTTCAAGAGTTTATGTGGCTTAGCTTACATTAGTTCCAATCCAGCCACTCGCAGTATTTATGTATCAATATAATTTACTATGCACAAGTTGCAGATCCATAATAATTATTATGCTATTATCCATTTATTAGAGGAAGTTGATGCTAAATTCAAATATGTAAAGAGCAGTCAGTTTCTCTTTTTGTCTGGCTTAGTAGGAGTTTCAGAAAGTATATCTTGCAGCTTCACCATACAACACTCAGTATTTATGTCATTTACCATTGTTTTCAGAATTATATCATAATCCGTATTCGGGTAATTAGTAAAGGGATGTTTCATTATCAACATAATGCGATACACATCTGTAGCTATACAAATATGTTAAATAATAATTAATGGCTGCACTCGAAATTGGACCGTATTGAATATATCGAAAAGCTACTTTGCATTGACACTATTGTTTTCTATTATTATAAACAATTTATGTAACATCTATTATGGATTTTATCTTTATACACGAATAGGTTTCATTTTAGAAAACGAATCATGAAGAATAGATTCAGTTTAGCTAACCAGTACAATGTCATACAGAAATATGGTTGTTCAAATATTGATAGTGAAGCAACAAGAGCATGACTAAATGGCTGCAGTTAATGCTAGAACAATGCATTAATTGAAACAGAGTGTCTATTCCAGATAATAAATAACGTATATCTAAATCTAAACAAAGCTGTCGCATTAAACTATGCAGAGACCTTGGTGCAGCAACAATTTAAGTTCATTACACTCTACTGACAACGCCGGAGTCGAGTTATTCTAATGCCAATATTGCTCCAGAGTCCAGTAATCTAAACCTTACCGATTATATTGTTATCTCTATATTTATCTACATACAAAATACTCAAGAAATATTTATTATAATGCGATAGGAACGAAATTTCGATAATAATGGATAGCATTATCTGTATCTAAATTCGATAATATTTTGCATGTCATTCACTTATGACCTTTGTATGAATGGACAAGAAAGTTTGCGTCCAATTAAATAATCTTAAAGCAATATTTTATGGCCTTCAAAGTCCGGCTCGAAGGACCGTTTTTGTTTTTCTGGAAAGCCGGACTCTGGGAGCCGGACGGTGTAGGAAAGAGATAAATACGCTTAATAGGATAAGGTGGATAAATAAACAAATAGTTTAATTTAATATTTACTGCAAATGTTGCTATAAAGGAATATATTTTATCGTTTTGATATCGTAACAAACGTACTCATAGCGGCGCTCGCCAGATCCAACGATAAGATAACGGTATCGGGCTGTACAGATGAATTTAAATTATACATATTTAAAATAATACGATCACGTCACCATATGAAGGCGCAAATATTAGGGAAACGTTTCTAGAGGCCGATGCAGTAACTATTTTCAATACTCAATACTTTATTGCATTAAATATGTAGTAACATGGTATATTTTAAGCAATAAACATATTTTATATTCTCAAACATAATTTATTCCACAATTATAGTGTTTTGAATTAATATGCATAGTTTCGCCATCTTTCTATTCATATTTAATGCTTCTACTTAACCTTACTTTTACATTACAGCTAACATTACTACTTTTTATTTTCTTTAATTTTCTTTAATATTATGCGAGTTGTTGATAACTTTTGCATTTAAATTTAATTTGCACGAGCTGCTGACTTGTATTGTTCGAGTTGCAAGTAATCAAGCGACCTGGTTACAAGTTAACTACACATGAAAATAATATTATCACTGGTGATAATTGAACAACCAACGACAGCTAAATAAAATATATTTTTTATGTAAATGAACAAAAGTCGTTAGTAGAGAGTAATTACGTAGGCGAGCTATATTTACATTAATGAAAAAATGATACATTGCACGAAGTTACTACATATTTGTATCTGAACCAAATCTGAACTCAGCCACGCTTCGCTGTAAGGTTACCATAGCAACATAGCAAAATCGGGGAACTCATTGCAGTAATATCTTGTCTCATTTCTGGCAAATTCCTCATCATGGTATCTCCTGACTCAAAAAGAAAACCAAATGCTTAATATTTGCTGAACACTATTATACAGAGGATACGGACGATCTTGTGTTTCTAGTTTATTTTATTTTATTATTTCAATTGACTAGCAAAATACTATGTACTACAAACTAGCATACTAGCGTCAAATCAATAATGATGATATTTATTATTGTTTTCTTTATGCATTTCACTTCCTCCTGTTTGATCAAGGTATTCTAGCGGGACCATAACTCCTACCACAATATTACCATCTCTTCGTCTAGTTTGATCAAGGTGTTCTAGCGAGACCATAGCTCCTACCATAACATTACCATCCCTCCTTGTAGTTTGATCAAGGTACTCTTGCGAAACCGTAGCTCCTACGTCTACCACAATATTATCATCTCTCCTTCTAGTTTGATCAAGGTGTTCTAGCGACACAGTATCTCCTACGCCTACCACAACATTACCAGATCGTCCTCCCTATCGAATGCCGCCTCTTCAGGGTCCTCCTCCTCCGGCGTCATCAGCTTCTTCACCGTCGTCGTCACAAACTTCGACGTCTTGTCCATTATTGTATCCGGCTTGTAGTAAATTATAATTTTGTGAGTATCCTTCATCTACATGTTTTTACAAAGAAGTTAATCCTAATTGTTCTATGACGGCATTGATAAAGTAATAATAAGGTAATGAAAAAAATTCAAGGATCTTCCTAATTAAAACCACCAGATAATCATCTTGATATGACAACGTAATTATGAGCCACGAGTAATTAATATTACTAATACACAGATCCGATCGAATAATTCCATACTAATATTATAAATGTGAAAGTGTGTTTGTTTGTTTGTTTGTCCGGCTTTCACGTCGCAACGAAGCTGTTATATGGTATGGTTTTTGTGTGTGGAGATAGTGAGGTGGGTGGAGAGTAACGTAGGCTACTTTTTACCGCGGTAAAACATCCCCATGGGCCGGGGAGATCGATATTTTGTTAGTTGCTAGATATTTAGTTCCTGATATTGTTAATAGATGGCGTTCGTAAAATTCATTTGAAAGTTCTGAATCACGCTATCAAATGATACATGTAAATTACTTAAGTCATAGGCAACTAAATCTAACTAAGTAAAAGTAAGTAGTATTTATAAAAAATCGATCTCTACCGCGAGGCGCGGGCGAAGCTGCGGGCAAAAGCTAGTAGTCAATATTTCAATTAGACAGTTGGGAATGTTGTATTGCAGGTTGGGAGCGCTAAGATTTGCACCCCCGTAGTGTAAACGGCAAAATGTCTAGTGAGGTGGAACGTTAATTGGCGAAGTTTTAGCGGCGCGATGAGATTGAGCAACGCGCCAGCACCGAGCCGTGGGAGCGGCGAAAGTACGGTCAACGACCCCGCGACCGCGATCACAGCACAATCAGCTGTTCTTGTGCGAACATTCCTCTAATGCCTGCATCTGTTCAAGGATGTCTAAAGCCTGCCGTACGAAACTAGCATGTTCTCAAGTAACCCGAGCGTGGGAGAGCATATCAACGCAGGATCTCCAATAAAGTAGGAGAAGTGCGTAAATTCCGATGCGTATGTGATTCGATCGGTTCGAATTGGAAGTGAAACTCGGCAGCTATTTGAGACATTTCTCCTCACCATCGATACGTTCACACGCGCACCGGATCGTGGCCAATTGCGACTGCGCGCGACGGAGACGACTGTCCCGCCATCTCGTTCGTCTTTAACCCAGTTGGCGGACGACGCCGCGCTACCATCTCCAACCCTTAATTGTTAATAACAATTAACTCATTACGTTTTTAATATGAATATGTCAAAATGCCATCCGATAAGAAGTCATTTGTTCAAGTGTCTTTCGCAATTAGATCATCAGTTTGACGAAAAAGTAATCCCTACATAACTGAATTCACTGTAATTAATCAATCTGTTTCAATGTTCAGTCACAAATTACTATTTAAGAACTGAAACTGCATCAAAATTTGATGCACCCAACGCAAGACCATTAGGTCAGCATAGAATCTATGCTCTAAATAACCGTACCCAGCTTCAAGTATGATAGTAAGAAGCAGTAGTGTGACCGCTGCGTACTGCGTAGGATCGATGGAGGCATGGAGGTGTTGCTATGCGTGGTAGGCAAGGTCGCCGGTCGCCGGTCGCCGCGCTCGTCACGGCACTTTCACCGCCGTGTCTGCCGCTCTCGCTCGTGCCGGCCGCGGGTGCGCCCGCACCGCGCGCCGGTTACCGCATATCTGCTGCGGCTGTCTCAATTTTACGCACTGACCCACTGATGTACAAGTGAATGAAAAGATAATACGAGAGCACAATCATCGGTGCTGGGTAATGCTGTCGCTACATTAGCGGCATTCTCCATGGATACGGGATATCGCGACAGGTGGGGATAAAGAATCGCAATTCTTCATCAGGAACATCATCGATGGAGGCGAAGTTTTATTGCGACAATCCGAATACGAAAGTTAGTCCGCTAATGTAGCCGCAGCATAACTTTAACTTCAGACTTTGTTGTAGCATTTGGAACTCACAGGCGCTCACAGCTGGAATGTTATCACGCTCAATAAACTTTTAACAGCTTCGCATAACGACACTTGAAGCGTAACGTTCTATTGTTGTTACACGAAAATGATAAGGATTATTGTTGACGCAACGCTCGTGAAGTGCGTGCCTCGTAAACAGGTTAACCTTGGATCCACATTCTGCCTGTTCCAAGAATGTTTACGTAGGTACATCATTTTAGTGTCTTAATGTATTTGTTTCTAAAATTTCAAATACTTTTCAGGTTAATAAGTGGAAAAAATTAAGGTTGGGTAAATGCTGATTGGAAAACCCTATACAAATTTACGCGGAATCGTAAGGTATGAGAGTTGACTTGAACTATTAAATTAGTATCAACCTTAGACCGTTCAGGACATCACTGACCTATTCAAACGGACGCTTCCATGTTCCAACCTCCAGCAATTGGAACACCTGTATCCGTACCTGTACCTAAACACGGATGACGGATGCGGGCGTGTATTGTGGTCGCGGCCGCCAGAGGCCGCCAGTCAACAGTCGCCACCTGGTGGCCTGGCGCGAGCGGTCTGGTGTCGACGATGAGCGCGGCGTGGGAACGGGGTCACGCGGGCGCAGCGTTGCGCATCGCTGCCCGCACATCGTATGTGCTGATTTGCCGAAGCCAAACTACCAAGGATGTTAGATGCGAATAATAACTGTACGTAATTGTATACCAACAAATTAGCCAAACTATAATTACACATTTTGTTTGTCCTCTAAACACTTGAGGAAACAAGAGAGCGTAGTCATAAATGTTTATTCTGGGACGGATAAATGCATCCTCGTTATACATATGTCACAACTCAATAAACATTGTACAGTCAGTAAGTCAATGTTCCATAACATCTACGTAAGGTTTGAAGAATAATCATGACGTCATTGAACCAACACAAGGAAGTTGCATTCACAAGTAATACAAAATGTGTATAGAAATTAACATGAGGCATGAAAAGACAAATTCCACACAAAAATAACTTTTCGGAAATACCACGCGGGTCTAATGTTCAGCAGTCACAGTTAACTATTGACGACTCCAGTGGCTCACCACTACTAGAAATGGAGCGGTTCTCCAACGTTCCCAGCGGAACATGTCAGAACATTTCATAGTTAATTCTCGAGGCACACGAGCACCAATTTAAGCGAGCAGAGGTACTATCTAAGGCCATTGACAATGGCACTATCAAGAGCGTTTAATCGCCACTGGAACCGGCTGCTATCTCCGCTGATAACATTCCGAAGACCGCTACGTGACGCAAGTTGCAGGCGCCGTCGGTCGTCATTCACCTGATACGGGACCTTTCGTATACTCAACCAGTGCAGCAGTACCCATTGCGTCAATATCATTTACTGATGAATGCCTGCCGGGAAACTTGATTGTACCGACATAGTTGGGGTCCGAAGCGAATGCAAAGCTAATATCACAAACTAAACGACTCAAAAACCCTGTTGTGCATTCCATCCTCCATTCCAATGTCAACTGTTCATTGTTTAAGAAAATGACAAGGAAAATGTGGAGGCTCTTCTACGTCGGACTCCGAACGCCTCGCAACCGCTCTCGACATTAGGCTATCTTTCGCCAGATGGCAGCAAATGAATAGTAATATTGTTGTGCCAAGATAATGGATAATATCGACGGCGACAAAAAGCAACATTCCTCGCTCGACGGATTGAGATCGCGTGCCGGCCAGGGAGCGATACGCCCGCGCGCACCGGTCTCAATCCGCGAATATCATCAACGCTATTATTTTGAATGGAAACTATTCCAATTTTATACTTTTACAATATTTACGGTATCTGTAAAAGAATCATTGAACGTAAAAAGAAACCAAGGTACAAGTTATTATAAGCTAAGCTGATACGCCTTCAGATCACATAGAATCAACGCAAATACAGCGAATATAGGAGGCACTTGGGAGATTTCTAATATAGAAAATATATTATGTGGTTGCATCAATTCAATGTACGATTACGTCATTTAACTTTTACACATCGATCAATGTTCAGCTTTCAAATCAAATTAAATACAGATATTAATTAAAAGTCGTTATTAATTCAATTACAGTGATACGATACGAGATGGAACGACGGAATTAATTACGACAGTTCATTACCGCCAGCAGGGGAGGAAATGGGCAATTTCTCCCAGGAATACGTTTTTGCCTCTATCGGCGCCCCAAAGACTATTACAGAGAGAGCGGAACTACTTAGTACATAAGTTTAATCGTACATACAGAGTAAAAGCATCAATTACTCATACTTAATGGTGGTCTGCATGCAAACAACAGTAATCTAGACAAACAAAAATAACAATATGATAACGAAGTGTTTACACAACGTATGTGGAGACGCCGACGTATAATTAGAAAGTGAAATGTGATGCATAGGATGCGCATTTCGCGCGCCCCGAGATGTTGTCAATGCCCACAGAGTCGATGCTACTTTAGCATTGTCATGTAATGAGCTAGGTAGGTACACCACCACTACATAAGTGATAACATGGTGAAACTACTGCAACTCATTCGAAAATCATATCGAATCGAAACTATCGAAGTTTTAAAATTTAGTTCCATTCGATTGACATAAAAATGCATATTTAGACAAATAAATATTTAAATGTTACCCAAGTAAATAATCCATCATAATAATCAGTTTCATTACATCTTGGCATTTGGGATTGAGACGAGTATGTTAATGGTGATTTGCATACAAACCCAAAATAACAATGCACGTGGACTTGTGGCGGTACACTGGGCTCGGCCGTGATCTCATCGGTACAGGCGGACAGACTTGAACAAAAGTAATAATATCTGTCAGCGAATTAAAACTAGACAAAAATAATCATTACAAAATATACGCGCGTCTTCCAGACTTAGTGCGGGTAATCGTCAACAAAAAGTTCAAACGACTCATGGAATTAGATGGAAAAATAAACCGCAAAGCTACGGTTTGGTTTAGGATTTGATTAGGGTTGACTTAACACGAATACTAATAAAATAAAATGTAAGCCCGAAAACTGGGCACTATAAATTTTAAATATAAATTTAATGGTAAGCGGTCGTCACAGACATAAGCAACATCCAAGCAGGGACTGAATTACCCAAAAATAAAGGTACCTTTAAATTTCGGTATGACGTCATACCGTTAAATAAGGGTTACCGAAATATTTCGGTACCCTTTTATTTTTCAGTAGCAGAATTTTTAAGGTTGGAAATTCATACCGGTATTATTTCGGTAAAAGTACCTTAAACCTTTATAAATGTTTCGGTAGAAATACCTTAACCTTTATATAGGGGTTAAATACGGGTTTTCTTTGATGCACCGCCTCGCGTTCAGTTGAGGCCCTGATTGCACAGTATTATGATACAGTTTTGATTTTTAATTTTTATATCCGATCGGAAGGACACGACCTACTTAAGGTTTTCTTATCTTACTTCTATAAGGTTTTCTTTCGTTCTTCTGACGAGTGTCGTTCTTCTATACTACACACATCAAATATAGTTTAAGATCACTTTGAAAATACGAAATCTTTTTTTTTATAAGTTAGAATAAAACGTTTTTTCTTTTTCTTCTAAGATTCGACATTTAAAAATTAAATCTTTTAATAACAAAATAATTTAAAATATCAAGTGTTTATCGGTATAAAAATAGATCAAATCCTTGTTTACGCTCATTCAAAAATCTGACCTACCTTATTCAAGCGTTTTTTCTGACTTTTCGAAGGAGTTCATTCAAAAAGATGCCGAGGGGATTATATGAAGTTTTACGAACAAGAATTGTTACTTTGGGGGAAGAAAGACATTCTACGAGAGAAATAGCAGGCAGAGTGGCTGTAGCCCAATCCTGTGACGTGAATACGTTATGGAGGTATAGCAGCGTGGATAACTTTGCTGATCAACCTCGCAGTGGTCGGCCAACTGTTCTTACTGCTGCTCAGAAGCGTTACATCAGATTGCTGACTGCCCGAAACCCAACAATCAATGCCATTAAAATAAGAGTTGAGTTGCGGGCTGCTACTGGCCTAGAAATTAGCACTCAAACCATCAGGAATTGCTTACACCAGGTTGGATTACGAGCGAGGAGATACTGGCAAGCACCCCTGAACTCACAGCAACGATCGCGACGCAGATTGCAGTGGGTTAGACTCCGCCAAAATGAAGAAGACGACGAGGAAAACATTTGGCGGAATTGTCTCTTTGTTGACGAGTCCAGAATTAGCACTCGTCATAGTCTGATCTCGTTCAAATTTATGTGGAACCACATGACAAGCACCTCCTTTCGATTAAAAAAAGGATCATCAAAATCTGTTCACCCAGTCGAAAGTTCTGAGGTAACAAACATAAAAAAATACAGTCGAATTGAGAACCTCCTCCTTTTTTTGCAGTAGGTTAAAAAATAAAAAATAATTTAATTTTTTATTTCAAAAAGTGTATCTTTTTATAAAAAGATATTACGTAAGCAACATTCTTTTAAAAAGTAAAATTAAAAAAAAACTTTTGCTAGTGATCTCAAACTTTATTTGATGTGTGTAACAAGTCCAGCCATAAGTTCTGTTACAAATGAAAATGCTTTTTTTTAAATGAAGTAATGTTAATGTTGATGTAATATTAATAAAATTTATACCTACATATTTATTAAAGTCTCAGCAAAAAATAAAAAAATATTCTATTCGAAATGGCCACCTTTGGCTTTTATACAGGCCTTTAATCTGTTTGGCCACGAATCTATGGATTTACGCACTGTTTCCAAGGGAAATTTTGCCACTGCTTGCTCCAAAGATTTTTTAAGAGACTCAATGTCGCCGTGTCGTTAAGAGCAGGCCATGTCCTCTAAAACTGACCATAATTTGAAGTCTAAAGGGTTGAGGTCTGGGCTAGATGAGGGCCAGTCTTCAGCTCTTATAAAGTCCGGAACATTGGTTTCAACCCAGGCTTGGGTAGTTCGTGCCTTGTGACCAGGTGCAGAGTCCTGTTGGAAAGTCCACGGTATATTTTGATACACTTTGGCTGAAGTTTTCACTCCTTTTTCACAAAAATGCAGTTTTGTGACTCCTTGATGAGACACGCCCCACCAAACCATCTCTAACGCAGGATGATGACCACGTTGTACCTTCCCGACCGCTTGAGCAGCTTCTTTAGAACTGTGAGCGTACACTTTATCATTTTGCTTATTGTAGTGTTCTTCAATCGTGAAAATTTTTTCATCGGTACACATCGGAAAACAAAAAAATGTCCTAAAATATAACTTACAGAGATAAGTTTACGATATCTATGATTACCAGTGGTAATATATATAGAGAATCGTGCACGTCAGTGGACGAGTTTAAAACCAGGATGGTAATAACTTTCCACGAGGTAGTGTAACGTGGTAACGTGGTGAACAACGTGGGCAGAAATTATATAACACCAAGTCCCCATGCTACAGCCGGGTCGAAGTATTTCAAGACCCACCCCAGTGGTAGAGCTCAGGTTCTCTCAGAACAAACTCTCGGTCTTATGAGGGATCGACGAGAACTATGTGTGCAGTCTCTAACCTCTATGAGGGAATACCGTCGGGCGTCGGCTCAATGAACAGATCTACAAGTGCAGGCGATGCGATTTGCGAAAATACAACGCAAATCATGTAAAAAACACAATTGAACCAAACTAGGGCTTCAAAGTGTTCGCCAGGGATCTATCTATTGGGCAAAGTCAGCTTACGAGGTTGACGACCGAGTCCGTCACCATGGTTTCGTCGAAACCGGAAGTTCTGAGAGATACTACGGGCGGTTGTATGCCTCCTCTCAAGCTCCACCTCCCTGCGAGGAGAGCGACAAGCGAGCTCAACTGACCCGATACTACACAGAGGATATCCCAGACGTCAGCCTGTATAAGATTAGAGAGGCTCTCAAACAACTTAAAAATAACAAGGCACCGGAAGATGACGGAATCACAACCGAGCTACTAAGAGCTGGAGGGATACGCCTTCTAGTGGCGCTCCAAAAACTGTTAGATTCTATCATTAATACTGAAACTACCCCGAAAACGCGGGGCAGAAGTGTGGTGACGCTGTTCTTCAAGAAGGGCGATAAAGCCCTATTGAAGAACTACATTTCCATTGCACTTCTGAGCCACGTGTATAAGCTGTTTTCGAGGATGCTCACAAATCGCATTGTACGCAGGCTTGACGACTTCCAGTCTCCCGAAAAAGTAGGATTCCGATAAGGCTACAGCACCATAGACCACAAACACACACTGCAGCAGATTATACAAAAGACCAAGGAGTATAATCTGCTGTAGTGTGTTGCCTATGTTGACTATGAGAAAGCCTTTGATTCTTGGCGTTACTAAATTATCTCCAGCGGTGCCGGATCGACTACCGGTATATCGAGGTGTTGAAGTGCTTGTACTCATCTGCCACCATGTCCGTCAGAATACACGACACAGCAACGAACCTCATCCCACTGCAGAGGGGTGTCAGACAAGAGGATATCATATCCCCAAAACTCTTCACCGTTGCGTTGGTAAACGTGCTTAAGCTGACGGAGTGGAAATGACGTGGCATCAACATCAATGGCAAATACATCATCCACCTCGCTATGCCGACGATATAGTCATCCTGGCGGGTTCCCTGAAAGAATTGGTACAATGCTCGGGGACTTGAACAGCGCCTCACAACGGGTGTGTCTTAAGATGAACATGGACCGATGTTGATGGCGTTGCTCGTTGTAGACAAATACCTGGGACAAGTGATCTAGATGGGTAAGTCCAACTTCAAGAAAAAGTCACTCGTAGAATCCAACTCAGAAGGGCTGCATTCGGGAAACTGCGTCATATCTTGTCGTCTAAAACACTACCTCAGTGCCTGAAGTCGAAGGTTAGCCGACTGAAGTGGCAATGGGCTGGCCACATAGTTTGCTAAAGTTTGCTAAAGTTCAGCAAGGCCAATACAGTAAGTTGCTGGTTCCATGCCATAACAAATGTCGTCGGTGACTTTAAGTAAGGCTGTTGTTGTGCTATGGCGGCGGTGAAAGCCAGATTGTAGAGGATTAAGATGGTTGTGGGAACGAAGGAAGGAAGTTAATTAAGATTGGACAATTTGCATGATTTTTTAACATTTTTATACATTTTCATATATTTTGTATGTTTTAAAGTAAATAAAAAAAATATATAATATATATTATAATATCTGCATCTTAATAAGTGCAGCAGTTGATGTTCTTGAATGTAAATATAAATATGTAAATAAGAAAAGAACTGACGTCCTAAGTCTTGTACATAAAATAAGAATAAGATTGTATAAAAGTATAAAAATATTTTAAAGTAAATAAAAAATATATACTTTTTAATACTTTATAATTATATTTTTTCGTTTCCCATGTTCATCTTTAATCCATGTTCGTATTTGTATAACAATTTTTATTAGTAAAGATGGTTTTTCGTACAACATCGCCAACGCAAGCGGCAAGGAGCGAGCGATGCGATGAGAAGTGTGGCAACGTCGCATGATTTCGGTACCGAAATAATTTTAGGTTAAATAATGGTAGAACCTTAACCCTTATTTATAAAGGTACCGGTAAAGCTCTACCTTTATTTTGAATCGGTACCGGTATACTTTTGAGGTACCTTAACCTCTAACCGTAACCGCTTTCAGTCCCTGCATCCAAGACATCTCCAATGCAATTTCGGCGAAAAAGTAAGCGAAGGGGCCGCATTACTTCTGGCTCTTCGACTCTGCGCGGATAAAATGATAACCTTTTTTTTAAACGATAAAATATTTTGCAAACAAAAAAGTTCTTGGCAAACGCAACTGACGATATGCTTACTTCGGTCTTATAGACAAGTGGCATTGTCTTCATTTTTGGTTCGATGGGTAAAAATTGGTCAGGTAAAGCATTCAGTTCCAATTTTGTCATAATAGCATTTTAGGCCATCATTAACGCAATTTTTAACGATAATGTCAATTGTCACGTAAAATCTCCTAAGGATTAATCTCCAAATGTCTCAAAATATAGGAAAAGAGAAACCAAAAACAATTAAAAATTAATTAAATCTTTAGTCTTAATTGTGTCTACAACAGACGTCTCCCGTCTGTGCTGTTTCAATGAAGCTGACGTAATTGTCAATCAAGTGGTCAACGACGCAGACGATATGCGTACAGATGAGAATAAGCATCGTCTTGAAAAACCGTCTTTGGGGCTCTTGACCTGCACCCAGAGATGACAATGGCGAACAACAAATGACTAACGTTAGAAGCATGTGCGTCATGAAGACTTGTCATATCAGTCGCATCTTGAACATTCAAGTTAACCAATTAAACTGGTTCACAATTTCGATTTCAACACGAACGCGTTCTATTTGTAGTCTCTATAGGTTCTTACTTATAAACTCGTAACTTTAGTTACGCTATCTCTGATATAAAAGCATAGTCAATTGCATGTAGCAGAGTTTCGGAAATATTAATTTACCAAAAATTGATTGTTATTCCCAAAACTGTTCAAGGCGAATAACTAGTTAACCATTTAACACAAGAAGGCATTTGTTAACAAATTCGCATTACCTAGAATAACGTGATAGAATGCGCTCAGGTATTCACACTGATGGATAGAGCGAACTAGAGGGACGCTAATAGATTACAGTCTATGGGGTATCGCCAGGGGTATCGTGGGTCTGTAGTGCTATATATTAATATTAAAATAATTATGTATGTGTATGTAACTAACCACTACTGGTATGTCGAGAATTTGATAAGGCTACTTAATTGGCATTTCTCATTAATATATTATTCACGAACACGTCACTCGGTTTACTCATAACTAGATACGTAGTACAAACGAATCAATACTTCGGTATTTGTGTTGAATATTACCTGTTAACGTGTTTAAGCATTTAGCGGTTCTTGTAATTGAGGTATTTTTGGGTGTCCACCACGCTGCTCCAGAGCGAATCAATGGAGTCAGACGAAGCTGTTCGAAGGTTTTCAAAATCAGTAGATCTTGAATTCCTTCCGACAACAATTTCAAGAACATTCCAATCATGACAAACTTATAGATCCTAACAGCTTGCTTGCGTGGTGTGCCTGAATTTATGTTGGAGCTTCACGTGTATGCAGTTTCGAGGAGAATCCTGAAGAGATTGAAACGCGAGGAACTCAAGCCTCTGCGGTAAGATATATCTCGCAATCTGCAGTCGAGGTCGCAAAGTTCCCATCCATATGGATTCCATTTCTTCAAAGCAATGCTTGGTACGACATCAATAACAAAGTTTATTCAAAGGGAAGAGCACGTCGATTGGAGTGTCGTTGAGTGACACGACACCGCATACGTCGCGAGGCCGTGTTCAGGGGACGATTACGTAAGTGCGAAGTGCGAGGCACAGTGTGACAATGGTTTACACCGTAACGGGACGCCTACGACACGATCATGTCATATGACCATAAGTGATGGCGCACTTTTCATATCTTTGTGGACGTAGTCGAGAAAAATTTTTTCGTAACATTTTACTTCACCGAAACGTTTTCTCATTTTTAGGAAGCAAATCAAATCAAAATAATATATTTATGCAATAATCTAAAATTAGAGGCTCCTGCAGGGCTTTTAGTATCTATGCCACTTAGTCGAGTAATGTTTGACGAAGACTTACAAGTAACTATTTAATGCTACTCATACATGCTTGACAATCTTACTCAATAGATCAATCTCATAAAGGAATAAAAGGAACTCGAGCAAACGGATAACGGATGTCGAATAACTAATATGTTGTTAAGTCAATTATAAATGAGTGCACTGACTAGCAAAGAAGTAGAACAGCCAGCACTTAAGGAAAATTACGACATCAACAAGAACAGCTAATTTGTTTAATTACCTTATTTTACCGTTATAGAACTGTGTTTAAAAAAGCATTTAAAAAGTTAAGTTCCTAATAAGCCGAATTACTTTCAAACCCCAAACGAAGACTGTTTTTGGTGAATTTTGTAGTTTTCATTTTACAAAGAACTAATGATCTGGAATTTTTGGTGAATCTGTTTTGTAGCAACTTAGCGCGAATATAACCAAATAAAATAATATACTTTGGGCAAAGTTCAAGTAATAAATGAGATATAATTATGTTTATTGTTTCTTTTATTATGCAGTATACATGAAAAAAAAACTTGAGAGGTGTCAAGGGACACCCGGATGGAACGAAGTTCCTTGCAGTCAGTACTAGGATAGCAAAAACATGCAGCAAGTGTGCCATAACAAATCTAAGGTATTAAATTTCTCACTCGCTTGCATGTTTTTGCTATCCTAGTACTCTGGCTTGCTTTCTATGTAAAAAAAACTACGACGGCATAAAGTGTCGTTACAACTTTTCGTTACCGGCAAAAAGTGTCGTTACCACTTTTCGTTACCAAATTTGCCGATGCGTTGCGGTCCGTGCGGTGCAGGGTGCGTGTGCGTGTGCGTGCGCGCCCGACGTAAGGGCTTACGATGTACGTACGTAACAATCGGAAACCCTTATGAGGTGTCGTTTATCATGCACTGTAGGTACTGTGTACACGTAATTAATTATGTGGCTCTGTCGTTACCATACCTTACCGTATTCTACTTTACAACGGCTCTGTATCGTTGCCTATCTGGCAAGTGATTGATCGAGCAATCAAAAAAGCATGAATGTTGCTAAAGAGGAGTTTGAGCCCGTATTTATAAACCAATCTCGGCTCAAGAGCACGATTCCAGATCTTACAAATGTCACTTTTATATACCATTTGATATATTTTCCAGCATCTAATACCGAATCTTGAGAGCGTAAGAGATCTTATAATCGGTTTATTAATGCGGGCTTTAGAAACATGCATTATTCAGTGTCCTGGTTGTATCACTTAGATGGATAAAAAAATTACACTATGAAAGAAGTCTGGGCTTTGACTATTTCATTGAAGAAATTAAAAAGGATATAATTAATATCAAATGAAATTAACATTAGTATTACACAACAATATCAAATTAACCCTTAGATACCATCATGTAATGTATGACAGCACATGTTACCACAACAAGAATTAAGGTTTCGTCAAAACTGCAGATAAGTAAATAACCTACACATGCAAATAGCATTACAAGTAGGTGAAGGAAAAGAACGATAAAGAATCGATTCTATTCGAGGAAGGACACTTTCCATTCCAAGTTAATGAAAAAACGATACTGCGAATGTTATAGACGGTTTTAATTACTTATACAAGAGATATAGAGCTGCCCGCAGGTTCGCCGAAAATATTTTGGAAATTTAAGATATATACTTGACAATCTTCATGAGATAATCAATTGCTGATAATTCTTTCTAATGACGAAAAAGGTAACAAACACGTTCCTACGATAAACATTGCCAGTGACATACATTAAAGTGAACTCTCCAGATTGAAGCTAAGTTACAGCAATGTTAAAATTAAACCAAAATAAAAAGAACTTAATCATTTAGATTTTCTTCATTATATAGACAATCGTAACAAATCCGTTAATGGTCCGGACACGACTCACGACGCGGTGTGACGACTTCGACACGTCACTTCCGATCGTGAGTCATGCGCACATTTGATCGTCACCATCGACAACGACACTTGCATGCCAATACTAATATATATATGAATTTGCTTCGGATACGATTGTAGAACCGGTGTCCGAGACCGCCGGATCATTATTTAAGTCACCGACAACAGCCTTGTAATGAATCACTTGTTGCTTTCAAAACTAACATCAAACTAGAGTGTACAATCCGAATCAAATTATTATCCATTAGCTGATCTAAATGTATGAAGTATTCTAGACGTAAAGGTATTGTAAGTTATGAATCTACCAAGTTTATTCTTCTGTCGATGACATAATGGACAGCCAAATACAAATGATCATTCCGCTAGAGACAGATACGCAGACCAACGGATTGATAATATTGATAAAATTTACAAAAAATATACATTTTTCCTTTTAGTGTTGTGAGTTGTGACTGACTCACCAATCACCATCAAAGCGGCATTGAAAGGATTTGTAATAAGCGGAAACATTCCAACCGATATTATTCAGATATTAAATTATGTTAAATCCACTTCTACTGAAATGACCATTGTTCTAAATCTCAACAATCGTAACAGCTATCGATGCTGATTTTAATTCAATTTAAATTAAGATTTACCTTGAATCATTTGATTAACATGAAGCTAAAAGTCTCGGAATAGATGTCATGTCTGGTCTAAGTGAAATGAGATGATTCACGGGAAGGATGTGGTTTGGTCGTCATAATACTCGTCATTAACACCTCTTGCAGACGCGGTACAAACCGTGAACTATTAATTAACACCGGACAACTTAGCCTGTAGAATATACAACATTAGAAAGGATAGTTTAAAAAGAAAAAGAAATATTTAGCTCCTTTGTTTATATTTTGGAGCAATCGATATTATGTGCGCATTACAATTTAATTATCACTTGCTTCGGTGAAGGAAAACATCGTGACGAAACCTGCACACCTGAGAGTTCTCCATAAAGTTCTCAAAGGTGTGAAGTTTACCAATCCGCACTTGGCCAGCGTGGTAGACTATATGGCCTGTACCTCTCACATTGTTCACAAACTTTTCAGCTGCAGTGGCTACTCAACTCGAAACGTCCATTGTTTTGCCCAGTTAAAACTCATTACTTTGATATGTCACATGGGAAATATTCTTAGTTACTTTTAAATTAACATCATATTTCCCTGCGACCTTTATAACCAAATGATGTTTTCAACAGTATCCGAAAAAACCCATACAAATAGATCAATAGCTCGCTAACCGGATTCAGGCGTGACAGGTTATCAGCGGCGTGGCGGGCTCATTAAACACTTCATTGATAAGTGTTGGAGCGACGTGTCATTGGCACTCAAACACAATTACTGTGATACTATAAACAAATTGTGTGCAGTAACTGACAAACAAGACAATGATAGTAAGGCAATGTCCCTAACCTCCCAAAAACATTAGTACTACGATGATGACATTGATATGGCAATTTAATACTCTTTCCCCCTCGACTTTGTTTCTACTGTACAAGTGCATGTAAAAGAAAATTCTATATCAAAAGCATGTGCAAGAGTGAAACATAATGTAAGATGCAAAAACTTTCCCTCGACGTCCATAGATAAAACAAATGACGATCAATTCCTATAAATAATTTGGAAGCTTTGTATGGCGCCAAACCCTGGCCATCCTACTGTAGTTCTTACAGCGCTATCATTAAACGCAGGTTCAAATAGAGCAATAGATCGTCATTCATGACAAAGCGGTGAACTGCATGTGGCTGTTAGTTTTCCAATATCGCATGCATTGTCGTCTGTTTTACAACACGTTCGCGTGAAAGCGCCTCCACGTGCCAAAATGCAAACGTTTCATTGTTTGATAAACTTTCCCTTGGCCGAGTTGGGCGAACTTAAAGGGAAATTAATGAATGGTATGTCGGTACACGGTATGTTCTATTCTCGTTATGCCCCATGTATAGGTAAAAAATATTTTGCATAAATGTTTACGAATTATTTATATTTTTTTTATAAAAATTGTTTTATTTAAATAAGTTTTACAATGTCGTCTTTAACTTGCAATGTTTCTTTAGGTCAAAATTTTTGTTTACTATAATATTTTGACGTTTCAGCTCCATTACCTTACTTTAACCTAAACTACACTTTACAAAGTCTGCATTCCAATCAAATTCATTTAAAATCTTAGAACAAACTAAAAACACCCGTAGTGCAAGACATGATTCACAAAGCAAATGACCAGCGACGATCGAGTCGTTTTCATAAACAGAAATACCGTAACGGACAGCCAAGAACAGGTTCGGTAACACTACACCTGTTTACCCATTCACCAGACACCAACACGCACCGTGATGCGAATACTGAAAGCTCCGAGTTGAACCGTGGAAAACGTTATTGATAACGTAAAGGATTTTGAATATAAAGAAAGGAGTTACATCACTAACGATGCCTTTTAAACTTCACTTCACATCAGGATTGAAGTCCATATCAATGTAAATAATGATGTTTCTATTCTCAATTGAATATAAAGAGTTTGAACTTGTCTAATTAAGTGCAACCTGGTAAAAGACCCCGACCAAAATACACCAGATGATGGTTAAAATTCAAAAGTTGGCCTCGCCGAAGTACTTGAATTCAATAATATTAACATTCGGAAAGTCGGTTCCTACACGCTGACATTGCTTTATCGGGTCAATGTCGACGAGGAAGGATAAGAGCTCGAGGAAAACAATTTCATGGAATGCACGGGCGAAAACAACATGACGGAAGCGTTCACCGACTTGAATCACAATAATTATGTAGTGATAAAATTTACGAAATGTATATTTGAAATCGAAATTCGGTAATACAATGATGAATAATGTATGAAATATGTATTTTTGTTAAAAATGTATGCTAGAGATGTCTGGTATGTGGTTAAATTTTATTTTCGTTGTTCTAGTGAAGCAGAACCGATAAACTTGCTAGGAATAACAGGTTATACAATTATTGTATTGGCATAGATGTTTAGTAGACATGTACCTGTGCAACACTTAAAATAAATTTAAATGTGAATTTACTGAGTTACGACTCGTGGAAAAATGATTTTTTTAAATAACCAGTACATATTATTAAATACAGTTTATTCTAAAATAAAGCGTTAAGAATACATGAGTGCACTATGCACTACTGCACTACAACATAATTATGCCTCAGACCATCTGAGAATTATGCTGATTGCAGATGGTAGATTGAGTGTTGCAGTCATTTAATATTTTAATGGTGAAATATATGAAGCGAGCAAGTGCAGCCGTTAGCATAAACTTGTACGTAACAAGAAGCACTCGAGAACAGTCGATTTTCGCGAACACATTTATCGATGCAATAATAATCGTAAATCAAATGCGAGTTACGAATACATTTGGCAGTGAAACAGAAAGGAGTGCATGCAGCGGCTCCAACGGAAAATTCATAAACCAGAGCATGCTTAGTCTGCAGAACAAATTGGCGCGTAAACGAACTTGAACTTGATGGGTTCCGCTAAAAATAATGGTTACGCAGCTTTCCGTCATCCGTGCATTTACGACGGCCAACCGCCTTTACGTTCCAAGTGATAATAAACAGACGAGAAATAACCTGGTGCGAAATGTACGATCTAAGGCAACAAATAAGTACTTTGAATACAAATGACACAGGAGAATAATTATTGAAAATAAAAACACATCGATAACTTGTTATTCACACGGTGAAATAATAGACGCCCACGAGAGACTGGCACACAGGAGAGAATAGATTAAACATCTATTGCGAGATCTAGTTACATTAGCATTCCAAGATAAAATTACCGATAAAATTACCATGAATTTTAAGTTGAATTTGGTAGAAGTAAAATCATAGTTAAACAATATCAGCACAAAATTAGTATGTAAATTTGTATAATAATATGGACACAGCCATAGATTTTTCATTAGTATTCATGACATCTGTGGCAATATTGCTGCTAATGCATCACGGCCAAACTTTCAATTATATTATATAATCCTAGTTAAAGGTATAAATTTATATTCATTCAATACACATATTAATACATTGTATACAATTCTTAAACGATAAGATCAATATATAAACTAAAATAAATGTATTCGTCCCTAAGGTACCCAACAAAAAAATACAATCACTGAAAAGTAAAAATAGAAAAATATAGATTTCCTAAGATTTAGCGCTCTAAATCTTAGGGAATCTCTTTGACGCTTCAAAGAGAAAGCAGTTTCCACTAACCTTCTTGTAGAGTTTGATCCAGGTGAGATCCCCTTTAGAGTCGGTGTACTGGAGGCCAAAGAACCAGACCTCTCGCAAGCCGATGGTCTTGACCACCTGGTCGAACAGCTGCTTGCCGGTGGTCGTCTGCTGGATCGCGAACTCCAGCTCCGCGTCCATCGTCGTCACGCGGACGTTCATCTGCAATAGTTGATAGTATTAATTTGGGTTTAACTTCAAAAACCTTGACACTGTTAATGCTATTTACACGTTTAATATTTACAGGGGCTTTGGATATTTGATTCGTTTTTAGGGTTTCGAAGTAAAATTGGAACCATTATAGTTTCGTCATGTCCGTCCGTCCGTCTGTCTGTCTGAACTAAAGTGCCGAGACCCTTAGTGCTAGAAAGCTGTAATTTGGCATGGATATACAGATTTATTAAAACTCCAGAATCGTAGAATAAAATATTGAAAATCATTTTTTTAGTGTACCTCCTCTACAGGAAACGTGAGGATGAATTCTTTATTTGTCGCGTACCCTACACTGTGGGGTAAAGGTACGTTGAAAAGGTCTTTCAAAAATATTATGGGTCTTCTAAGCCCATTTTTGGAATTAAGAGCAATTTCCATGCAACTGCATGGATTTTTTGTCATTGCCCCTAAAAAGGGTCACGTAACTCACGAACAAACTTACATGTGAGGTTGTAATTTATTTATGTCACTTGAATGTTGTAAATGTATATTTATTGTTCAAGGTGGTCTAAGTGACCTGTCTTGGTGTCAGTGCGAAGTATCGCGTCAAATATGGTGTTGCAAATTACAATGACACAAATAACAATAATAAAAATGTGTCATGTATTTATAATGTCCACAACTGTTGCAAAGTAAGCACAAAAAACAACAAACACCGAAAAAAGATACCAAATTGTTTCCATACATATCATACAATACTGTAACGATATAATACAATCAGGGTATTAAAGAAATATGTACACCTTAATCATTATATTTAACTATCAAAAAAGATTTGAAAACACACAACATACAGACAATTTTACTTTTACTGAATAGTAAAAAAAATATTTATATGGCTCAATGATTCCCAGTAAAATTTGGACTAACTTACGTACGTTCATACAGTCAAATTGCATCCTGGACGGATAAAATGAAAGACAACCAGTCGAAAGTCCATAAATAGAAAGTGAAAACAGGACAAAAACAAAACGTTCCGAAAGAGAAGTGCATGTTGATTTGTTTGAGCTAAATTTACACGATTCCGTTGAGCCGATGCCAAGCGGATGTGATCTTCCGGGGGTGATTGTGTCATCATTATTTATTTACACTGTTCATCAGTTTTGTGGAGTGGAAGTTTGAATTGACTACGTACTACGCCGAGGCTAGTAGTAGTAGGTTTTAACATAAACTATACATTCGGACCTTCATACCTGTATCTGTACCTTTATAAAAATCTTATTTAGACCTGGATTATATCTGGATTTAAGAAGCTCATTTCAAACAATAAATGCTTTGATTGTGTAATTAAATTCTTGTATTCCATCATATTCATAACCAAAGAAGTAGTAAATTCAATCTTTATCAGGATTTTACTTTGAACACGGTGGATATTATTATTACATTATAGTTATGACTAGAAATACTACGTTCAGGCAATTACCAAATACCACGATAAGATAGCGATATCAGTAGTACTATGGAACTGGTGTGAATGCTCAAATGAAGTTAATAATAGACACGCGTATACATAGCTGCTTTAATTATGTAAGAACTAAAGCTTACAAAGTAAATTTACATGAATGAGCTAATCTGGTATCAGTCTCGTTAGCCATTCATGTCGCTTAAGTAGAACGAGCCATCGAACTTATTAAAGAGAACAACTACAGTGTAACAGAACGTACAATGTCTATAATTCCTTAATCGCGTCGACATTTACGGCCTTACTTTAAATTTAAAACTCATATTAAAAGCATTCTTATGACGAAAGGATATTAAAAATTTGATGATTACGAGTATTTTAAAGACAAGACTGCTTGGACATGAGTTTCATAAATATATAGATTGTAGTAGGTAATAAGTGCTATCCGTAACTGTGAGCAGGAAAAAAAGAACCTCGGCAGTTTCTTGCTGCTTCTTCTCCCGGGCCCTCTTACAGCAGGGATGCAATGTAGCTTTCATGATTTTCAAAAAGTGTTTGTAAACCAAACCAATTTTGCATAAAAACATTTGATTTTGATTTGATTCATAAATTTCATAAATTTTTAACAAAAGATTTTGAACTCCTTTTTTATTTACTTGTGAATGAATTACACTTTAAATTTTTGTTTTCATTTCAGATAAAACATTAAAACTTAAGATGCTTTCAGGATATAATTATACAGTTAAATATGGTTTTTAGGGTTCCGAAGTAAAATCGGAAGCCTTATAGTTTCTTCATGTCTGATGTCCGTGCGTCTGTTTGAATCAAAGCGCCGAGATCCTTACTGCTAGAAAGCTGTAATTTGGCAAGGATATATTAATTAAAACTCCAGAAACGGTTTAAGTTGGACAAGTCAAAAACTTCTCTAAAATAGGTTATACTAGCTGTTGCCCGCAGCTTCGCATACGGAAATTATGTTTTACCTTATTTGTACCTCTTGCAGAAGGAAATTTAAAAAACGGTGAATTTATATTGAAGTACTTATATTTAGTAATTTATATACTGAAACCCACGATAAAATCACAAAGAATTCCTCCAGGAGCGGGTTTTGAAAAATAAGCAATATTCACATTAATTTGTATTTTCTTCTTTTTTTGCAAAATTTTGAAAAACTGAAAAATACGTGTTCCATTAATTTAAGCAAGGAACATTTTTGGCAAATTTGAAGCAAATCGGTTGATGTTTTAAAAATATTCCATACAAACTTTTATCCCGTTTCCCGGGGAAACCTTTTAATTTTCCGGGATAAAAAGTATCCTAAATTATGACCCGGAGTATTAGTAACAACTTTACCAATTGTCATCGAAATCCGTTCAAGGGTTTTCATGTGATGCCCGGACAGACAGACAGACAGACAGACAGACAATAATTCTAAAAAAAATATTTTTATGCTCTAACACGTTATTGAAGTGCCCCCTAGTCAAAATTTTTAAAAAATATTCAATGTACAGTAAATTTGCCCTTTGAGTTTTATTATAGTATAGATCATGAAAATGCTTCCATCTTGTTTAGCAATATCTAACAAATAACCATAACCACTACTGATAATGTTGAAGATGAATCAACGAGTCGTAAATTTATTAACAATAGTATCTCGTCAGACGATGTTATCTTGTGGATGCTGACAACAATGCACTTCAGCGTTACAATCATTCGCTGAATGTCGTTTCGAGGTCGACAACGAGCCTTCATTACCCCTTTAATTAGCTGCATAATTTGAGCCCGCATGCACTTATCGGTAGGTAAATGTATTTGATTCTGAATCGTGTTACGAAACAGAATATGAATTAGATCCCAGCAACAAGACAGCAAACAGTAATTCATTTATCGAAAAACAGTTATAATATCAAGCAGGAGTATGGAAAAAGCCTGTACAGAATTACAGACATACATAAATCAGGTACATATTACATCGCCTGCGCGTTGTCAACTAAAGCAAATGACAGGACTAAAAAGTAAATGTAACACGCAGCCAGCTGGCCTAATCATCTTATCTTAAGATTAACGATACAAGATCGAAATGGAATATATCAAAGCAGAGGCATCAGTGCAGGTATAACGACGCCACTAATTAGCATATTGAAAGGCAATACTGAGAATCCAGTCGATGAAGCAGCCGGTAATCTTGCACGCGATGAATCAGTACATAGAGCGCTGGACGGAGATAAGCGACCGTGCACAGACCTAGCGACAATCTAGCGCCTTATCGGCAGAGTAAACGGCGGATGTTTATGCAAGGCACCAGTCATTTGCTCGGCTTAATACGCTCGCCAGACGCCCGCAAAAGCTGGATTCGGCCAAATCGTTCTTAAATTATATCCATTACACAATCTTCATCTAACAAATCGTATGGCCTAACAACTCAACTGAGATACATTATGGCTCGTCAAGTCATGGACGTTATTCACGTTTTATCCTCCTATTGTATTCTATACTAATATTATAAAGAGGAAAGTTTTGTATGTTTGTAACGAATAAACTCAAAAACTACTGAACCAATTGTAAAAATTCTTTCACCATTAGAATCGCTGTTTATACTGCCACTGGCCATTGCAATGAAAATTATTTTTATCTTAGATTAATCATAATGCTGCTTATTAATCATAATCATAAATCGATAAAGGACAAATCGAAAACGGGTCCGATAAATAAAAATACGAATAATTCTTCTGATACTCAATAATATGTAGGAGCTTTACAAATATTACTGAAGCTGTCAGGTAAATCCTCACAGTAAACGCGCAAGTTACATTAAATGATAACACAATACATCACGGCGTGTCAAGGGAACCCCAGAGGCCAAGACATGCGGGCAAGGCTGATTATAATGTATTGCATAGGAAATTTTCCTACTTGGAACGGCCCAACCGCGAATCGCCATAATAAATAAATAATTAATCATTCATTTAATGATACAGACGTGGTTTGCTGATGTAATAAAAAATAGAATCAAGTTACTACATAATAGGGAAAGATTTAAACAAAATATTACCTATTCTTTGCACCATAAGCGAAAATCTCGACTTTATCTATAACATAAATTGCCTCATGTTTATAATAAAAACCCGCTTCCATAAACCGAGCGACGGCAACCGAGCACGTATGAACAATCCGAAAGTAATTTACAATATTAACACTCGTGTGTTACCGACAGCGGCATGCGGCATGCGGCACCATGTTTGAGAGTGCATCTCGGCTACTCAAACACTGAAGATATGACGGTGATATCATTGTTATGCTTCACGACACGTATAGCATATTTAATTTTAGCGAGTCATGTCTTTGCTTTTTTCACCGAATTTCCACAAGTACTTTACAAATATTACGTTGCGTATATTATAACATGTATTTAGCATAACTCACGATGTCAAAATCTTAACTAATACAATCACGAATCATGATATACCATCGAATCGATCGATATACTATTGTTATGTTTATGATATGTTTTACCTCAAAGAAAATTCTTGAACGAAACCGCACCTTGTTAAAATGAATGCAGGTCAGAAGCACCTGGGAGACACCGCGAGATGAAAGGGGTCAGAAGGCTGAAGATAATTAGAGATGGCGTTAATTAGAAAAGACATATATCCAGAATTGTACTTTAAAGACATGAGTAATTTGGAACAACAGATTGAGGGGGAATATAAGGGGGGAACCGTTATACCAACGTAGAAACACATAGTAGTAACACTTGTTTATGACAAAAAGTACGTAAATCTATCAACGTAGCAACATCTAAAATGGATCTTAGCAAGTTTGCAATTAAAGTCATTATTAAGTGAGTGTAAGAGGCCATAGTAGCGTGTAAAGTGTCGGATGATGTAATAGTTTGTTACCGTATGTATAGCTATCAGCAAGAAAACTGTATGGCAAATGGCGTCCATGTGTGCCTTGCATGATATAAATAAACTTCGTTGGGGTGCTCAGGAGATTTGATTTTACTGCAGAAAATAACTTATGAAGACAATTCGGTTAAATAACTACGATGAAGGTCGTGTTTACTTTAACATCTCGACTGAAACGTTTCCATATAATTATTATTTACAGATCTCTATAACTTCTCCATTAATAAGTTTATGGATTATTATAAAATAAAGTCCTAAAATACTAAGAAGAACTCTGGTGGTGTACAAATTTGGTTAATTTTAACCTTTTGGTTAAAACTTGTACCATGTTTATTTTGGCGAAATAAATGTTTCTTCTTTTTCTTCTTCTTCAATTTAGTTTCAAACATAAAAAATATTTGTTAAGCAAAATCAATGCAAAAAGTAAAAATTTTCATGTGTTTCGCATTATTTGGAATGAAAGACTTTGAACGTTATGGTCCAAGATCCCAGGGCCACCAGACTTCACGTATTTTCTGACGGACGAAATGTGGACGATTGAGTAGTGTTAGTGTATACTAAGGTCGTATGTCTACCTGCTAACTTGGTCAAACGGCCAATTTCCAGGTATCAGGTGATCAAGGTACATAAAAACATTATAAACTTCACGTAAATTCTCATGGCTGATTTTCACGATGTTCTAGATAATATAGGTAAAAGTAAGTCGTCAATGCTCCCAGACACTCCGTTGGCCATATTGCTTTGTAGATGCTTTAAATCTCCCAAAATAATTAGTTATGTGCGCCTACACCAAAACAGACACGTTTACACCGCGCAATTTGATTGCTCCTCGAATTCTACAGGAGTCGATTAGTGTTGATACCTTACTATTTTGAGAGCTTTAAAGCGTCTGCAAAGCAATATGGCCGACGAAAAGTGTCTGGGAGCATTGACGACTTATTTTTAACTATATTTTCTAGAACATACGTGAATATCAGCCATGAGAATTTACATGAAGTTTGTAATGTTTTTATGTACCTTGATCACCTGATACCTGGAAATTGGCCGTTTGACCAAGCTAGCAGGTAGGCATACGCTCAAAGTACATACTAACCCTACTCAATAGTCCACATTTCATCCGTCAGAAAATACGTGACGTCTGGTGGCCCTGAGATCTTGCTCTATTAATAATTGTAGGGCTATACGTTCTGTGATCTGTCACGTTAAATGCCGCCAGTGACAAATTACTGACCATGAGTGAGCAGGAGACAATTTTTCACGGTGACCAGTGAAATGCGCGTCATTTCCCTGTCTGGGCTGTGATTGTGATGTGTGAACAGTTAACTGAATTTGAGCCCGTAACCAATCTGCAGTTAAACACGGATTAAACTCTTCTGGTGACCATTTTTTTTCACGTAAATAGCTGAACAACGATGACGATAGGATTCTAAATATCCCAAAATATTAACGTATTTTCCGTCCTATCTTTTACTTCTTTGATCATCTTTTTAGATCTTTGGTGTGAGATATCGCCAGTAGGACTTTTGGCTAGCAACTCATTTTTGCACACTATTAGGATGGTCGGAAGTGGGGAAATACGTCTAAGATTTCTTAACTGTGCAGGAAGAGTAAGACCAGCAGCCTAATAACCATAATGAAGCCAGTTCAACTCCTACAAGAAATGGAGCATCTTGATTAAGAAGAGAGACCGGTGCATCGGGCCACCAGTGGACTGAAGCCACAGCCTACGGTAGAAATAGTTTACGGCAGCTGTAACCATACGAGTCGCAAGTCGCAACTCGTAACGAATGCCAGTTCTACTACTAAGCACTTTTTGCTTAGACAGGAAGTGACTATACTCTCAGATGTACAGTGTTCAAGGCTAACGGTGTAATTATCAACACAGAAAAAATACTGCATAATTATATAATATATTTATGTCGTACTTAATAATTATCAAATTAATTTTTATCTCTATTAACTAGTAAATGTACTTAATGTATCTTTATTATTGTTTCCTTCATTAAGTCACCTTGCTTGCTATTCGTGGGACTTATTTCTAAGGTGATAAATAAACTGAAAAAAAAAATTGAAATGTTTTTGAACCTACAAAAGTGTTCCTTCATCAGTTTGCTATAGATAATCTTTATCTTGGTTGTATAGGTGTATTACATTAAACTTAATAAAAAAAGTAAAAAATTGTTACTAAGGAAAATATGGATAAATGTCTGTATAGTTCTTTGTTATTATATTTATTATTGAGCTAATTTCGATTTAATTAAATGGTCAAAATCGAAAAAAATCTCTAAACCTAAAAAATACCCGAATCGATTATTACGATTCATAAATCAATTACGGGTCTTTATTATTTTGACAATGTCTTCGAATCATTTTTTATTAACTACATTAATATTTCCTTATCACCTAAACCACCTTACATCGTCGTTCATTGAAATTGGAGTACTGGATTGAATTGAATATCCATTGAATACTGGAATTACATCAACGTTCTCATAGTCGAAGTTTGCTACTTTGACTAATTTGTCTTGAAATGAACTGAACATTAGTTTATACTGCGTAGTGATGTTATACCAGTGAGAGAGAAGATGGAACTGATAGCATACTCGACCGTTAATTAGATTAGAACTAGTGTGGTTACAAGCTCCTCCAATGTTAATCCTGTCCGTGGCTGTTTATTGAGGACATCGGTATTTGGGTCGAGTTTTATACTGCCTAGTAAGTTTTATTCTTTTAGGCATTCTTGTCTAGAACGTGTAATCTGTCTCTAAGTTACTAGGCAGGTGTATTATTTGAAAATCCACTACTACTTGTGTCATCTTTGCCGTGGTTACTATTACTGGAACCAGCAATTTAAAATTTCTAATTAATAAATCTTGAAAAGTAACTGAGCTTATACAATGTACATTTATTAGTATTCTGGTGTCTTCATTCTTAACTCTTTATAGAATAACGTTACCATTGAGGAAAATCCTATTTTATTCTTGGAAACAAAATACATAATATGCAGTTTTTTAGTTTTCATAAGTACTTTGAAACTGACAGGAAACATGTTTATTCCAGTTCGAATATGCAATATCCTGATTGACACAAATTCAAACGTATAAAAGAAAAGGACGGAAGATATGTACGGCTAACAGCTTGTGTGCATTGGGGCTGCAGGGGTTGAAAGCCGGGTGGCGAACAAAGGACAGGTGCGTTTCGGCAGGTGTACACGTCACGTGGTCAACAATCATGGATAAGGGGAATTGAATGAGAAGCATTAGGACCTAAACTGATTGTCGGAGGTCGTGTGCCGTCCGATTACTTGAGAGAAATTTAAGGGTTCGACCGGTTTAGGTTTAATATCGAAAATTCAAAGGCAATTTAAAATACCGGCAGTGAAAATGCCAGAAATTTATTGCTATATAGCATACCATGTAATTGAATAAGTAAAACGATAATCCGGAACATAAAAAAATAATAACACATGCAGTCTACTGGTATAAAAAATGTTTGACGCTGAACTCTTAAGCCACGATAAAATCGGAAGCGATAAATAATAAAGTGTTTCGCCAAGTTCACGATCACTATCTGTTTATGACATAACCGTTACGAAAGAACTAGCGACTTGAAGAAAGATTGTTTTGGCATATTTACTCGAACCCAAATCTGATATTTAATAATAAATTTTTCTCCAGAACAAAATGAGTAGAAGAAAGTTATGATATGGAGTTGGAAAGTAGTTGTACGGCTACGTTAAAACGATCATAAGACAACGAAGTTGAAGGAGAATCTTAAGCTCAAGGCGATGAAGCGGTTCAAAAATAATGTAATGATTTCTAACTGTCCCTTAAGAAGAGTATAATGTCGATAGTTGAGTGTGAAACAGTAGAGAGTATAGAAATCGCAGCCAGTGAAACGGAGTGAAACAGCTCCACATGGGCAGCCAGCATGTCGACCGTCAAATTAACTTCAAGTGCACCGATAACGTTATGAAATGAACGAGTGACGTGCTACCAGCTACCAGGCTACCAGCGCCGCCGCTGACCACGACATTAACTACCGATGGCCGCTTTATAGCACACGGAATAACAATTGACCATCATACAGAAAGAAAAATCTCTGGAACTGAATTTAAATTTAAAACAAGTGAAAAGTAAACGAGATAAAAATGATTTAATGGAAGTTAAGGAAAGTTTTGCTTTTAAGTTATCGCATAATAATATAATAGAATGAATATGAAAATACCGCATTTATAATTAGGGTTTTATTTATATAATTTACGGATTTAACCGGCACATGAATGAATTAAAAATAATTACGGGAATGAATGGGATAATATTATTCAGTGATATTTTTATTAGAAATACTTTAAACAATGAGCAAAGTTTTAAGACTATTATACGTATTTAATTAACTTTTGGACGTTAATGTCTTACGTATTTCTGTGAAACCATTTAACTCATTGATAACTAAGTAGATTTAAAATCGCTGAGCTTGTGTTTGCAAAGATCACACGATTACATCAAACACAAGAACTTAGTGAAGCAGGTATAAAACAAAGAATGATTAGTAAGTTTTTGTAACATCAAACAGGCTTTCGGACAGATAAGGAAAAGCCTTGAAGACTGGGACGACGTAGAGTAATATTGTACTGTCAATTTCAATTGTGATGGGAAACTGCAGGGCTAAGTAAAACTAAATTAAAGATAAACTTTTCTTCTTCAACTTGAAATATGAAATTTTATGCCAAAGAATTACAGACACAGCTGCTAATAGATTTAATGTTTGAGATCTATGGTTCATGAAAATCGTTCGTACAAAACACGACATCACGATTTTCTTAAACACCGTGAATGTAATAATATGGTTATTACAGCCATAAACGAGGCTCTGGCGATAACAACAATGAAACACAATGTTTTAATTCGCCATCGCGAATGCGCCGCTTGCCGACAACAGGAATTTTATTCCAACGAAATCGAGAGCGAGGGCGCTTTGGCGAAACAGGAAACTATTCCCGTCTCACTTGATCCGCCGGCGAAGACAGGGATGGCGGATAAAAAGACGGTTAAAACCGTTCGCGGTAGCAAAATAAATAATAAAACTATAACCGACCCCGTCTTGAATCTTGAGGTTTACGCTCGTGATGACATCACCGCGACTTATGAATCGACTCATACATACATCGTGGCTGTACGGATAATATATTCGATTGACGAGAAAAACTGTTACCAAGGTATATTTCAAGGCAAAAATATATGCGCTGAAAATTGTATTGCTGTTCAGGCGACTATTACGGCATATGAAGATGGCAATGGTAACTTTCAAAAGGGTCCTATGACTGCAATGACAAAAATCTTCCAACTGGATAAAAGTGAAGCCGATGATCATCCTGTCCTGGAGCTAATATCGCCAGAAGTTAGTGGATTTAAAAGCACAATATCCAACGCAACCAATTAGCACGAGTAACTCCGGTTTGACTTCGTCCTTTGAACGTTATGTAACTATACCTGTTTGCCGCCGGCAACCATGGTGCTGTTTGTTGGGGTGTCACAGCGGTACAAATGTCACGGTCACAGTCACTGGCCGGGAGGGTAGTCCAGGGTGTTCCAAGGGTGTGGGGGTAGTGCGGCGCGGACGCAGCACGGATCACGGAAGCCGCGTGTGCCGGACGCGGCGGTGAAGTTTGAACTGAACGGTCGCGACGCGGGGATGCGCCTGCGCCCCGAGGCCGAAGGCTGACGCGCTCACCTCAGACGACCGCCTATGGTTTCGTTTGCTACTTTTTTTATTTACTCGTCTCTAAATTGAACAATGATCCAATCGATGACTTAAACGCGTATGTTGGATACGATTTAACGCTTAAGCTTAACCTTTGCATTAACTATTTTTGTATGAACGAAAGTGAAGCCTCCATTTTAAACGCGATAATTTTCTCAGTTTCAAGAATCGATAAGGTAGCAATATAATAGCTATTTAAATACAACTTATTTTAAATGGACATAAATCAAATTATCGGTGAGCAAGTTAGCTTCGATTTGGTATTAATATATGTTAAATTCCAATGATTTCGGTCAAACAATTATCATAATAGCGATAAACGATAAGATGATACAATAACGCAAATACTAGATAACACACTCTGTGGTACTACATGTACTTACTACATGTCGTTAAAACCGACGTTGATTTCCATATTCTGTGGTACAGAGGAAATAACTTCAGACGATGTTGAGATTATCCTCCATCTATCAAGGAGATCAGACCATCACACATTCTCTCTAGAACGGACCTATCTCCTAGGAAATATTTTGTAAAGGCGGATATTTGGGGTTTGAAAATCAGCTACAAAAAATCTGCGGTAAGAGGAAACGACGGAATAACTGGTACTACTATGGGTACTTATTTATAAGTACTATTATTTCTTCTGTGCTATGAGTTATGATTATGACACTTCCAAAATCACACAACACGTGCTAATTATGCTTTTTTATGGAAATTATGGTAATTTTGCTGTGAATGTATCTTTAAATAACCTCATGTTTCGGTAATAATGAGGCCAGGAACAACAAAATATAGGATTGAACTTATTTTTTTTATAGCCTGAGGGGCTGACGAAAAAGCAGACGGGCCACCTGATGGTAAGTTATTGTTATTGTACTTATTGTTAGATTATCATCATGTCATTGTGATCACAATTTTCTTTGGATCGGATTTCGTTTTTACGATGGACAGTCTGCATTTTTCCAGGTTGTGAATGTCAAGAGAGTAAGCCAAGACCTGTCTCGATTTACCTATTGCACCTATGGTTAAGTGGAAATCCTAGAGCGTTGTCGCATCATAGCCGTTCACAGCGTAAATGTCCGGCATAGCATAGTGCTTGTAATACGCACAGAGGTGGCCATACCCTACGCGTATGCACTATGCACACACCCACACCTACTAATAAGTAATAACGCAATGGGTGCAGTGTCCAGTAAGTAGATAACGCGCGGCCCACTTTCTCGTTTCCTTCCTCTGTGACAGTCGGCGTACTGCAAACATCTATGTGTCTTCACGTTACACAATACTGTTACAAAATGTACCATCAATGAGAATACCGCGATTGATAACGATCCCACTTCGATAAGAAATCACTTCGATTTTTCGATTTTTTGAATTCTTCGCATACATCTTTTACACGAATGGTTTAGAAAACTGTTAGGGCAAATGTTTATACGTTTGTTTTAAAATTGCATACATAACAACTATTAACTGGAGCACTTATTGGATTACAATTTATTGGAGACACCTTGCCTTTATTGGTTTAAAATTTTAACGCATATGTACATAATTATAATTAATAATTAAGAGATTTTTTTGAATTAAGCCATAATAGTGAATATCTTTTTAATTTTTTACAGACTTCAAAAAAAGGAGGAGGTTCTCAATTCGACTGTTATGTTCGTTACCTCAGAACTTTGGACTGGGCGAACCGATTTTGTCGATTCTTTTTTTAATCGAAAGCTGGAGGTCATGTGGTCCCATATAAATTTTATTGAGATCTGACAATAGCATCCATGATAAAACCATATAAGTCTCAAATTTGTACTAAGTATGTGCGCGATAAATGGACGAATAACTCAATATCACGCCAACCGATTTCGATGATTCTTTTTTTAATCGAAAGCAGGTGCTTGTCATGTAATCCCACATAAATTTGAACGAGATCTGACAAGTAGTTTTTGAGTAACTTTGAAGACGGTTATTTTTTGTTAGTAAAATTTAGATTATCGGAATTATTTTTATGATAAAAATGCGAGGTGGCTTGGTTTTGGACTTGACATATTTGGGAAACTGGTGTCGAGTTGATCCAAGATAACCCGTGTGCAGGTAGCCACAAAATCAGTCGCTAACGAACACATTACAAATTACAATGGGACATTATGTTGAGATGGAACTATGTATATAGGATTAGTCTTCGCACGCAACGTTTAGTCATGCAACTCCATGTCAACGAGGCCAGGCAATGTGTGTTTGCAATGGGGAGACAAGCCACACTAATGTGTTGGAAGACAGGTTGCCCAACAGGTGGAATTTACTTGTTGCCGTGTACCGGTAGTTTAAACTGTTTTACTTTAGTACCTATGCCCTAGTAGACAAAAATTCAGCTGATCCGATTTATTCAGTCGGGAAGCAAGAAGTTTTAAGTACGTTTACTACCATGACCTTGTTATGAAATGGGCCATATGAAATTTTCATTTTTGACATATTTAAAACCAGTTTAAGATTCTAAGGTCTAACAAATAAAATTTTCGGGCTTACTTGTTGGCTCGGAATACAGGTTGGTATCGGAGCCAGATGTAACTAACATACATAAGTAAGGTTATATTTTTTTATTCTCAGGTAGTAAAGCATTCTTGGCTGACTTCAAATTAAATTATCGGTGATAGAGTTTGAATGTAAATATGTACCTTTATTGTATTTTCGACCTCATTGTATGTGACTTACGGCAAGTTTTTGATTATCAACATAGGCAACATATCAAGTAAGCGTTAAATAGCTTATGGATCACGTGTACGCCCCCAATAACACGTATTTGTATTATTCACACGATTGAGACAAACATGAGTTACTGCGACTTTCAATAGGTAAGGTAATATCTGTCGAGAACGAGATTTTGAATCAATCGAGCGCGACGCTAGATCTAGAACAAAACGTGCTAACACCAACGTGTTCAGTTTCTCGGAAGCGAGCCCACGGGGAGGAGTAGTATGGATAGTGGGTAGTGTGGGTACGCTAGCGACACTCGACAGGTACATACACAACGCAAACAGTTTGACAAAACCGCACTCTCATGGAAACTTTTATAAACAAGCACGTTGAGATAAGAGAGCGGTGAATGAATGCGGCATGTTGATATGACATAAGAGCGTACGATTTAACTTTCTCTACTCGATACCGCTGCGAATTACCTACGATTGTTCAACTTTATAAAATCTGAAATGAAGTGTGATACAGGAAACTTTTAGGATCAATTATTTGTTGTAAAGGTAAAAAGGTACAAGGTTGAAATATATGAGTTCAGATAAGTCTGTAGATGTTACTGCAGACAGTCTGCAGTAACATCTACACTACAGATCACCGCGTCGAGACGAAAGAAACCTCTTATTAGTTTGCATTTTAATCTTAACAACCCTATTATACCACTTCGTAGTGATACCACTACCCTCGAAGTGGATTTCAGGACTCATTCTGGAATGAGAATGAATTCCGGTCTGGACCGGAGGAGACATATTTTACAGAACAGAAAACGTATGTTATGTATATATGCAGTTAAAAAGCACTGTACTCTATAATCATTCGAATCTCTAAGCTCATCAAATCACATATATGTTACATACACAGCTAAGTGACATGGAGATAAACCGTTAACAGATTCATGAGTCACTTTGGACCCGAATGACCGAGCGTTGTCCCAGCTCTAAGTAGGATATCTAATCTGTCACTCTCTGTCTATCTTAGTTCATAGCTATACATTATGATACCGGCTTGACTTGCTGGGGTACAAACAGAAAGTAAAATCAATAATCTTTCAATCGACGATTAACCACGAATAGTGTAACAAGATTAGGAATCTAAACTAAATCAACATAATGCCTCAATCCGTGGTCTTTAATCCGTGGTGTAAGTAACCAGAAGTTATTGGATATCATCGATTTAAATGATTCAAGCTCCATATCTCTACAAAAAATTTTATACTTCACATTTAGATTTACGTTCATGGAAGATGTGTAAAAAAATATAATACAACTAGCCGCCCGGACAGACTTCGTTCTGTCAAAAGTAAAATAATATTGCGACTATAAATTGAGATGTAAGCTATCCTATCTTTCAACTTGGATCAAACTGCACACGGTGTGCAAAGATTAAAATCGGTTAAGTAGTTTAGGAGTCCATCGCGGACAAACAACGTGATTTTTATGTACCTATCAAGATTTTGTTGGAATTGATAGAAATGCTATACTATACTTACATTACATATCGTACTTTCAGTACTACATAATTTTCAAAAGCATTTCAATGGCGAAAAGTTATTTGAGTTTTATAAATAGACTTAATAATAGTACCAAGTAATAATAAAATTGTTATCTGTAACTGTGAGTAGGATAAAAAAGTGGAACACATTGTGCGTGTCAAGGCACGTGCAATGTAGTGTTTCATAGTTGTAAATTCATCGACTATTACTCATTTAGCTATTTCAAATACGGAAATTTTAGGGCGGCTTAAAAGTAGACTCCTAGGTAGTCCACAAACCCTTCCAAGATTTCTGATATGATGTGATGTCTCAACTATGTCTATGTCTAATATGATATTATAACGATAATAAATAAGACTTGAAAGACAGCGTCTCAGTACCCTTGAATGGAGAGAAGAAATAGCTGGTTTCAAAAGATAAATCAGCTTTACATCAGTTTATGGAGATACGTGTTTGGCATCGGTGCACGGCATTGATTGATTCTATAACTCTTGTATTTATGTCTTTATCATTGTGTGAAAATTTTACTTGTAAGGATAGAACATGCATACAATTGAACGCATGCACACACATAAACACGCTCATGTCATGCACACGCGTTTTCAAAATTGTTAAACGAAGAATAGATCTTGGGCCTTGGGCATGCTCCTGTATGTCATTTGAATAAAAGCTTGTTTAAGACTTGAAACACCGCCACCATTCATCAACAGACTACACACAAAATTCATTTGGGATTAAGTTCGTACATATAGCACAAAAAAACAATGCAGCATAAATCACTTATGCTGCTACGAAATAAACGAAAATATCCATCAATTTCTCAGCTCCAGATGAAAAGCAGCAATACAGATAAAAAATATACAGAAGTTGTATGCTACAAGAGGATGCTAGAAGGGGAGGGCATCAGAATTTTTGGCTCAAGGGGGTCCACCCTTAAAAACTCCTGTTCTCAGACTCTCTAGTAAAGCAAAATAATAATAAGTACATACTTTCATTTAGGTAATCTTCAATAAGGTGTTTTTTTTTATAGTACCTAGTTAAATGAAGCAAGTTTGGGCCAAAGAGATCCAGACAGCAGTAAGCTTAAAATATTATCTACTTCATTGCCTAAACATTTTCAATATATCATTCACCACTGAACTACCTACCTACTATATTATTTACATTCATTGCACAGCTATGAAAAACAAGTTAACTAACACACACACATTCCCAAACAGTGTTTTAACATACTATATAAAATGTGATAAGGCCTTTAAAAACATTACATTAATTTTGATAGCACCACAACTAATGGTAATATTTTAATTCCGAAACAGTGTACAGTTCAATTTTTAAACTACACTAACAGACTAAAGAGCATTTAACAATATACACTTTTCCATGTGATTTTATATGTATGATTAAAAGGACTTTTCAAGATAATTAGAATATAATTTGAGTATTAATAGGGTTGAGGCATTAGGCATAGAAGTAGTTTGTATAGCTTATTGAAAAAAAAAGTTTTTGTCCACTTAAGCGTGAAAGATAACCACACAATATGCTAGAACAATTATGACAAAATTATATATGATACACTGTGATCTAAGATTAACACTAAGTTTTGTGCAAGTGATTTTATTACACTTCAAAAGTTTCACCAATTACCAATATACATAATACTGCTAGAAACAGCAAAAACACTTGTTAAAAACAATACTTAGAAATTATGAAACTAGCATGTGATAAAATAAATTACGTGCAAAAAAAATAAGTATTGCAATCCAAAATAAATTGCCATCAAAAACACAATCACACAAAAACATTTTATCAGCAAACTGCGACTAACCAATGCATCACTCGCGCTTTTGTCAAGCGCGTTAGTAATAAAATCAAGAATCTGAAAAATAAATGTAGAAAGAGTTTTAGTGTAAATTAAATACAATTTAATTATCTCTCTCTATTATATTTTTTCCTTTAAATATGAATGTTGTTATTAGGCAAGAATAACACAGCAACTATCACTTTAAAATATTAAATAAAAATGACCTCCTTCCTACAAATGAAGCATGTTTTTCTCCATACTATCTATGTATATAGATTAAAGTAAAATTTTTGGCTTATTGGAATACTTAAATATATTGCATTTCAAATATATTCCATTCCTTCAGTTTTAAAAAGCCAATTCAAACTCCATAACTATTTTATAGTTTACATAAGTATTTAAGTAATTTGTAATAAAAATAATAATGACCATAACATGGAAGCATCATAACAAATGAGTGAGGAGGTCACTGCTATACAACTGTTGCACACCATACTACTGTCACTACTGCTGGCGTCCAGCCAACTCAGGTGTTCATTGAATTGCCATCTCTCCACTGTATAATTGTGAAAACAATGTTATGTCATTCTTTGTATCAGTTCCTGCATGCAATACTTGTTTTTTTATTTCAAATCATTTGGTAAAGAATATGATGCACACACATTAGGAAGTTGGTTTGTAATTTTATAAACCTCATCCCTAGAACCCAAATTCATAAATATATATAAATATAAATAAATATATTAATTGAAAACATCGGTTATGAGTACCGAGATAACCTTTTTTATCAGAATAATCAATTAAAATTGCAATTAATAAATTAGTTGTTAGTGTACAAAATAAAAATTTAATCCAACAGGTAAATTTCCACACTCACACATATCCATTTGAACTCACTGATAACAAACACACACAACTATCACACTGATAGCATTAACATAACTTGTTTTATTTGTAACTTTTGAATTTAGTTTTATTTAACAGTTCACCATTACTTCTATTCAATATCATCACATAAAGTAATCTCCACACTCCATTTTAAATTGGTTAATTTGTAATTTAATAAAATCATTAAAAATGAATCTATAAAGTAAATAAACTTATAATAGTAGTTTAAAAGAAACCTTTACTCCAAAAGAAGGACTACAATCATGTTATCAATTGAGAAATGATAATAATCTATACTGTATCATCACCCTATCTTGTTTCCATAAAACTTAAATATAATTCTGTGATGTTACAATACAATAGTATCATGATAAATAAATTTGAACTTTTTAAATAGATGTTCCTGCAAATGAGTGCATAAACACTGGCTGATGCATTGCTGTTTATAACACTTCCAACTTGCTCAAGCAAGGTAAGATATGTAGTGTTTGCCCATCTACTGAGCAAACTGTTTGAGCACATTGCAATGGTGAAATCAGTAAAAACACGCAGCGCAGATACGCTGTATAAGTACCATACTTGAAACTTAAAACTAAATAATTTGCAGAACGTAAATGTAAACATAAACTCACCGATTTCGGCATCTTGGCGGCTCGGGGTCACTATCTGCAACAAGAAAACATACGTGTGATGTGAGGAACATCGCATAGCTATAATTTCCATCGTAGAGAGTCGTTTGACAACCATCGCTCCATCGCCAACCGCGTGACATTTACGACTACTTAGAAAATCATGACTGATGCGGCGATTGCCTACGTAGGAATCTTAGCATTATCATCGAGCTATGAGACGTTACCTGAGTTTTATCATAAAAATCTAATGTCTGCTTGGACAAATAAAGTGTCGTCAGTTACCGGTGGGTGTTAGTTTTACGCAGATACAAGTAGTTCATGACTATGTACCACTGAAGTGAAAATTCTGAGTGTGGTTGTGTGTATTAATAATAAATGTAAGGGAACTAAACTTACCCGGTAAAAAGAAGAATATCACCGAATAATCCACATAAGTAGCACAACACACATGAAGAAAGCACACACCCAAAAGAGCCACAAAAATATCGCGATGTGATGTGACAACTGCCTGCGTGACGTGGTAAACGGTGTTGCCATACCCGTGATTATAATTTACACCAAACACTGTTTGAGTTGATATATTTTAATGTAGCAAGACCAGCACCAAATTAAACGATGATTTTTTTACGCTATATATTCGCTGACTCTTGTAACTCACTTTAAATTAATAATAGATTATTAGACGCCAACTTGTGTTCTATTTATTTGGTTATTATAATTAATCTCAGTTATGTAGTTAAATCTGATTTCGGAGTCTCGGATATCCATTTTTTAAACGGTGTAACTATTAATACGTAAAATGGATGAATAATACTATTAATCGGCAAACTATCCGAAATAAAGTACATAAAGACTCGGACGAATAAAATAACTAACCGACTATCTGACAATTAAAATAACTTATTCGACCGACTATCGGATGAACAAAATAACTGAGACTAAAAAAGTCGATGTATACGTAACGTGGACCGGACGGGAACGGGACGGGACGTGAGGTTTTGGAAACATCGTTTCACAGAGAATGTAAATGATAGCAAATACGCCCCGGCCCCTCCACGTTACGACGGGACGGGACGTGGACGGGGCATAAATATTAAAATATATACGTGCGTGCCCCGTTCCCGTCTCGTCCGTGCCTCCGTGGCGTATGTGCTATCGTTTACATTTTCTATGAAACGATGTTTCCAAAACTTTACGTTCACTGACGATGTTTTTCCCGTCCCGTATGGGAAAATACCCGTTACGTATGCATTGGGCTTAAGACAGAGTGCCTGCGCAAGGGTGCTCCTTAAAAAAGTCACGTGACCGAAATCAAAAAATAGATAGGTTAGTTAGGTTAGTTTAGTTAGGTTCCTGTCTGTTCGCTTCGCGGGGTTCCATTACATCTGTGACGGAACCCTATTGTCATGACGTTATTTGTATAGGCGAAGGGCCCGCCTCGTAAAAATCTCGTAACAATTATAATTTACGGACGACTACCAGTTATTTTATTCGTCCGTTTACCGTGTGATTAGCTTCAGCTTTTTTTAAAAAGGACCTTTTTAATGGGGGTAGTTAGACATAATAAATTGGCGTGCATTTAGGGGCGTGAATAAAATTGTAACATGGTAATGTGGATAATCTTTATTAGTCTGTGTATCCGAATAGTAATCCTTGTCAAATTGACTTTTGACAACTCAGCTGAGTAAAGTGTAAACTTCATTTTCAGTTTTCACTTTTCAGTTTCAGGCGAGACAGTCAGTTTTCAGTTGATAAAAGCGCGGCCGGTGCTCGCCCTGATACTTTCTCGAGTTCTTTACAACGTACCGGTTTGTTGCTATTGCTTTGGTTGTGCCTGCCGCCTACCTGTAGCGATAACAATTATTTGGCGGACTTTTTAGTTGTGATTCATAATTTTATCATCATTACGATATAAAAGCTTATGTATTCTGTGAGAATGCTACATTGCTACCTACTGAAAATTGTGAAATGTGTGTGTAAAAAAAGCGTGAAGTTATATGATGTATGAGAATGAGTTATTAAAATGTATCTAAGTTATATGTAATGAGTTAGGACGACACTAGGCCAGCCGTAATGTCTGCGTCAGTTCGAAGACTGTGCCACTGGGGACCCTTAGCCGTCCTGTGTAAGTAACATAATTATATTGATAATTATGATTATGATAACCGCTGCGATAAAAAGGGACATGACATGACTACCAACATATTCACAATTTAATAATAATTATACAAGCTAATTGGTATGAAATAATCTTCAATAATGTATTACAAAGTTGCAAAGATGCACTGTCATCTTTGAAGAATAATTTAGAAATCTCTAAGTTGATACCTGGAAGCCCTCCCTTTGTAGGCAGACGCACTGCTAACTAGGCTACAGTATAGTAATATAGTATTGTATTCTGCAGGTATAATAAAACTAATAACATGGGCGATGATACACTTGATTGGAATGTGGTGGCCGCCGCACGAGACTGTGGGAGGTGCCTTGCATGCAGCTCTGTTCCTATTCCTGGCATCATCCACACTCTACTTCTTCCTGCAGAGTCTGCTAGAGGGGCCTGGCTTTGTGCCTTTTGGCTGGAAACCTGTGAGTATCAGCTTCATTTGCTATGGTAATATTAAGATACTTAATACGTATAAGTGTTAGATTGAAAAGATTTGATGTTCATAAGTGTATTGAATAATACATACATGATATAAATGATTTGAGTTTGAGTTTGTGAATGGGTCAAATGATGGTAGGTGATCTCTGCTCATAGGCAACCTTAATTATGGATCCTAAGATCCAGGTTACAGTTTTTGTGTTATGATGTTCCAAGAATATTCTTTGCCACTGCTATATAGCAGTGGCAAAAAAACTAAGCTGTCATCAAAATTGGCAGTGTTCGCTAATATGTAACTTTAAAATCAAAATTTTATATAGCTAATACTATTATCTTAACTAAAATTACAGTAATATAAAATATGTCATATTTTGTGTGATATTTCAGGAGAATGAGGCTGACACACAATATCTACAGTTCTGCTTGACTTGTAATGGCTACAAGGCACCGAGATCCCATCACTGCAGGAAATGTAATTATCTAAATGCCGTGCCTCCTGTAAACACTGCTACCCAAATCTCCTTATGCTTGCCATGATCTTAACTCACATCTCACAACATGCTGGTTTACTATTTTATAAAGCGTAAGAGACATTTACAAATGGCTCTATGAATAATTATGGAATCTCTATGACCATGTTGGTTCTATTAATAAATAATAAATTTTAACAGTTTTATCATGTAAAACTTGGTATTGTAAAACCGTACATATAGTTCGTGTTTTTAAATCTTATTTGGTTAAAAATCTTAGCGCTCCTAACAGTAAACAGAAATTAGTTTTAGCATCATAATGGCTGCTACACACTATGCCGCTCCGCTGGCAGTGAAGCCGGACTTGCCGCCGTCGTTCACGGCGGCTTTTATAGCCGCCGGCTTTGCCGCACAAAAAGCCACCCGGCTGTCCGCGGCTTCTTTTTACTTTTTTTTGTTATTAAATGACACCTCGTATTATTTAACACACAACACTATCGCGTAAATGTCGGGAACGAACTAACCTTGTATGACGCACGACCCGCGCGGCCATGCCGGCGACATAGTGTCCAGCAGCCACAAGATTATGATTATCTGTATTTAAAGTCTTATCTTTGTGTCATCCTTCTTTTTAAATTAGAAATTACTATAAAAATACACTTTAACTGTTTTGGCTCTCATGACCTGCGTAATGTAAATATTTATGTGTTCCAAGGCGGGCGCTGTGTGAAGAAGATGGACCACCACTGCCCCTGGATCAACAGCTGCGTGGGCCACGCCAACCACGGGTACTTCACCCTGTTCCTCGTGTCGGCCGTGCTGGGCTGCTTGCATGCTAGCATCGTAAGTTGCCATCGTGGGAGACTTACATTTAAACTTGTCGGCTGTTTAAATTAGCCAAATTTAAGAAAACAGCAGTGCAGAAAACCAACTTTAAGTTATTAATAGTATAAGTTGACCAACTATAAACATCTTCATAATCCATAAGTGCACTAATAACTAGGCTAGCTAACAAACAATTTTCAAATAAAAATCCGCCCTCGCTGGGAATCGAAGCCGGGACCCCTTCGCAAACATCGCTACCACCAACCTACAGAATCGTCATAAATTCTTCTACTGATACAATTGAAGTTATGGTTAACAAGCAAATATAGCACGAGGCCAGCTTATGCTAACGTTCTGTATAACCATTAAATTAATAAAGCATGGCGAATGGTAAATGGCTAAATGCTGAGCCAATACAGCTGTGAATGTTATCTTCATGCCGTCGCTAGTGCTGCCGGCCGTAGCCAATGGGCGTGTGATTTGATGGGGGTAATTCAAGGTGACGACATGTCTTTATACAGCACGCTCTATGACACGCATCTCTGTTCTTGTTTTGAAATACACAGTGGAAATACATATAAAAGTCAGTATATTCAGAAAGTCTTTGTGAAAAAGTGTTATAAGTAAGAAAGGGTGACCTACCGCCGCGCCGCGGCGCCGGTTTCTGAAAGCATGATCCAATAAAAAATAACTAATATACTAATTCTCTTGCACACCCCTTGGAGGGCTGGAACAATCACTGAAAATAAGCTCTTTTTGATTAAGACTGCAGTGGCGTAACTATACCATCTGGGGCCCGTGGCAAATTCTTTTGATGGGGCCCTATCAGCAAAAATCGTCACGCTGTACTCAGTTTAATTTTAATAAACTTCGTACTTTTTTCATTTCATACTTTAGTTACCGTAAGCCTCTTGTATCATTTATCGAAAATGTAAGCTCTGAGTTTGAATAAATATATGTGATATAGTATACCAATAAAATGTAAAATAAATTTTCTAACTTTGCATAACTATGTTCATTACTAAAACCTACAATTATTATGTTCCCAAAATTTTACATTCGTCTCATTATCTTGAAAACAAAAATTTTGAAGGTTTTACTTCTACTAGGCGTGAATTGCACACATTTTAATTTATTATTAATACATCAGTTAGGTCTCTAATACACGAAGATTTTTCTATTTCGTCTCTGAAAGTGGATCGAAAACTGAGAATTTCCCTGGCAAATGATTCAGATAATTATGTCTTTTTTATATATATCTCAACAATTTCTAGAGCTTTTTTTAATAGATCAGTGGCATTTAAAACTTTTAAAGTGGAAGGCTGCAAAACACTGAAATTTGAAACAATTTCATTCATTGAAAGAAAACGCGATTTCAGTTGGTTTATAGTAATGTCCAATACTCGATAAAATATGTTTTTGTTTAGGTTTGAAATGCTTAACGATTAGGTAACTTGAAATTGTATTATGGTCTTTAGTTGTCTCACTTTGGATTTTAGGCAGAACTTATAAAAATATACTTTTCAAATAAAATAAAATATAATAAGTACTCAGGTACAATGTAAAAAAATATTTTTGAGCTCGCGGCCTCTTGGGCCGGGGCCCTCTTAGGTCGGGGGCCCGTGGCATTTTGCCAGCCCTGCCACCCTATTGTTACGCCACTGAGACTGAGCCTAAAAGTTGCTGCCCACTATAACATGGTACATTATACCATGACCATGGTCGTAGAAGAGGTTAGAGCTTGGACTCCCTTGTTCGGTTTAGACGTATTAAGTATTTAACTAAATTTTAAGTGAATAATTTTTAGTGCGCGTCCACATGTAATAGTTTAGTAAAGCTCTTTAGTTCATACAATTCTACTCAATTACTTAAGCATTTTACTTTTTAACTAAAAAGTGATAAGTCGCCCCCGCCCACTTACTTAACAGAAAATAGAAAAATTTCTAATTACTTGTTTACTTGATTACTAAATTTTAAGTACTAAATTGTCCGTTTACACGTATTAATTTAGTTAAATACTTACGTACTTAATACGTGTAAACGAAACATAAGGGCCCTCGCTCACGGCGACTTTTTGTAGCGATGCAGTAGCGATGCTGTCGCGCGTCCGCATCGATACAGTGGCGAAGCGGTCGCTAGCTAGCTATGTGCCCTCGCCCACGGGCCCAGATTCAGTGGCGATACAAACGCGATACAAACGCGCTTCTGTCGCGATGCAAACGCGATTCAGTAACGGCACCAACATAACTGCGATCGCTACAGTTGCAACATACTAATGTCGTCCGACACGGTCGCGCGTTACATCAATACAGTTGCGATGTTGTAGCGCGTTAGTAGCGCCTTGGCATCGCTTCTGTAGCACGTTGCAAATGCGACTAACAAGAGTTAGTAGCGATGCTGTTGCGCGTTTATGAAACGCGCGACAGCATCGCTACAAAAAGTCGCCGTGGGCGAGGGCCTAAGGGAACATAAGGGGTAATGAAGTTTGTTTAGTAAGTCGTGTACGTGTGATATGTACAGGCGCTGTCGATCTGCCTGTACCACGCGATCAACCGCGCGTGGTACGTGCGGCACGGCAGCGGGCGCGAGCCGCGCGTGGTGGTGACGCTGGCCACGCTGCTGCTGGCGCTGCTGGCCGTGGGCGTGGCCGTGGGCGTCGTGCTGGCCGTGGGCGCGCTGCTCTACATGCAGGTATACGTATGTCTGTAGCTGTATCGTAGCGTCGTCGCTTGCGATTTCGTTGCTCAGCTTGGTCAAGGGGTCACCTAGGACTTGGGGTCTCCTAGCACAAGGGGTCACCTAGGAAAAAGTTTCACCTAGTTATACAAGGGGTTACCTAGGAAAATGGGTCATCTAGAAAAGTTTCACTTAGGACAGGGGGTTATCTAGGAAAAGGAGTCACAATGGATCACCTAAGTCAACGGGACATCTAAGACGCCGTAAAAGAATATATGAAATAATCAATTTAAGCATATGTTCAGAGTGAATGTGTTGTTCCAGGTGCGCGGCATCCTGGCGAACAAGACGACGATCGAGGAGTGGATCGTGGAGAAGGCGGCGGCGCGGCGCGCGGAGCGGGGGCTGCCGCCGCTCGCGTTCCCCTACCGCCTGCCCTGGCGGGACAGCGTGCGGCGCGCGCTCACCGCCGCGGGGGACGGGCTCAGCTGGCCGCTCGCGCCCGGCTGCCACCCGTACGACCTCACTGTACGTACCTTTACGACTCCGATGCTCGACATCAGCTGCCCAAAGGTTAACTGGGAGAGAATGCTTTTAGTTAATGCTATTAAATGCTCAATAAGCTTCTCCTAAACTGCGCAACTCTGACCGGTTCTGAGCCTTAGCACTAGGATTCCCTATATTGTAGTTTACATACACGCATACGAGTCCGAGTAGAACTTTCACGTTACCTCCTTAAACTTTTCCTGTAAAGCACGGAGGTGGTAACAAACCGCCACTACTGCCTAACAAGCACATTGACGACGAGGCTCAATTTTTTTTATGTGAATAGCCGTCAAACGAGCTGACGATCCACCTGATGGTCGTCGTGGCTATCGTCGCCCATGAACATCAGCAACACTGATGGCAAAGGCATCACTGATATGTTACCGGCCAAGAAAGAGAGAAGAAAAAGAAAGAAAGAACTGGCTCTAAAACCCCCAGCTGGAACACGACGAGTCGTTTGACGGCTGACTCATGCTCAAGAGTGATAGCTATCCAGGCGAACCCATGGAGAAATAAAAATAGTAATAATGGTATTAATTAACAATTACATGTAATCAATTAATTCGTACAACCTTCCAGTGTGAGCAGCTAGCCCAGAAGGCGGACAAGCGCACCCGCTCGCGGCTGTTCGCGGCGCGCGCGCGGTACGGCGGGCGCTGGGTGCCGCTGTGCAGCCGGCCGCGCGCCGCGCTCGCCGCGCCCTGCACGGACGAGCCGCGCCTGCCGCTCGCGCCCGGCGACCGCGTGCGGGTCACCAGGCAGAGGAAGTACGATAGCATTGTAACATTTACTTTACACGCATGCACACACGTACACGCACGCACGGACGCGCACTCTTATGTTCGGTTTAGACGTATTAAGTAGTTAAGTAGTTAACTAAATTTTAAGTAAATATTTTTTAGTGTGCGTCCACACGTAATAATTTAGTAGCTCTTTAGTTCATACAATTCTACATAACTACTTAAACATTTTACTAAATTACTTAATTACTTTAGCATTTTACTTAATTTTAACTAAAAAGTGCCTGTCCAAACGTGTTTAGTGATAAGCCCCGCCCACCTACTAACAGAAAATAGAAATATTTCTAAATTACTTGTCTACTTGATTACTAAACTACTAAATTACTAAACTACTAAATTGTCCATTTACACGTATTCATTTACTTAAAATTTAGTTAACTACTTAACTACTTAATCACACACGTACACGCACGCACGGACGCGTACGCGTACGCTATACACACGCACTTATCATCAAACGCACTCTTACCTACTCTTTTATGCATACCCACATGAATTGCACAAAGTAATAAAATACCGTAACTTCCAGGCACTGGTTGTTTGGTGAGAAGTTAGTGGGCGGCGGAGAGGAGCGCGGGCCGCGCGGCTGGTTTCCGCGGGACGCCGTCGCGCCCGTCGACGAGATCAAATACAAGCCGCACTAGTGCCGCCGTGCAACCAGTGCACCCGTGCAACCAGTGCACCCGTGCAACCAGTGCACCCGTGCATCCAGTACGCCCGTGCAACCAGTGCACCCGTGCATCCAGTACACCCGTGCAACCAGTACACTCGTGCAACCAGTGCACCCGTGCAACCAGTGCACCCGTGCACTGGTGAACGTGATGACGTCATTAATTACTAATTAGTTTTGGAATTGAATATAGTATGGTACAATTACTACTAGTGAACAATGTACGGACAATACTGGTTAAAAGACTGGTCAGTGATGTAATGGTTTCTAAGTTGGTTATTGTTATAAGGCCTGTTATTATTGTTATTTAGTGGTTTTATCTAAAACTATGCATATAACTCGTATAAGCCCAACACGTAAGAACATATTTTTTAGGCAACCCATTCGCAATACTTTTCTTTACATAAGATATTTGATATAAAACTATTTTTATCCGGTAAGCAGATGTGTGCAGAAACGCCTTTAATACGGATCCTGTGCTATAAGACCAATAACGGAACTATTTGTTTTATTTTCTAAGATTTATTTATAAAACTTTTATTGAAAACGTAATATAAAATATATTAAGGACAGTGTTTGATAAGAACTTTTTAAGAATTTAATTTTAATAGACTGGCATTAGACATAAATTATAAGACCAATGTATGAGATTACTGTTATACTCTGCATAATTATATACGATCTCAAAATTCTTATTATTTAAGCAGTATAGAAAAAAATAATTCCTATTCGTTATTTATGTACACGGAGAATTAAAAAAAAACTTGATAGTGGAATTAATTAACGCAATTAGCCCCATAATCATAATTTTTGTCAGACTGAATTTCTGGTAATTAAAGTACGTATTAATCGATTTGGATACAGTTTTCAGTGATGTATTTAATTTTACAAATACAAAAGATACTTATTTAAGGAATCCTGTCTAAACATTTTTCGAGTGTGTACTACGCCATAGGTTTTTCGAAGCAAAGCTATGTATGACATGATGTATACTTATGGTGCACTGAGAGGCTGAGGGAGCTTAAATATTTTTGGTTAACTATATAGATATATATTTGTAAAATAATTATTGTATTTGTCTTACAATAATTAGTACTGTCAATATCAGTTCCTATGTAGAGTATACCCCGTAGATGTATATTTTATGATTTACTATTAAAATGAAAAGACAGAACCTTTGTAAAGTAAAAGATTAACATATCTTATTAACAGTATATTTAAGATTCATATTGCTAGTTCAGCATGCTTGTCATGTCAGGATTTACTCCGTTTGAAGTCACTTTGACATTAGTCAACAAGATATTTGTTGTTAAGATAGCGAGCTGGCCTGCTGTCAACAATAACAATAATTTGCGGGTTTGTTGCATTCCAGTCCGCTGTACACATAACAATATAGTCACTATGTTTATTTTATAGAGATTTATTATCCGTTCTACCAAATGGTTGGGGGATAACTTAGCCGGTTGTTCGAGTTCTTTGCCAGTGTTCATTGACCGATTGGCAAATTTATCCATATCTACCAACATGTTACGGTGCTTATATCATGTTAAATATCTTTTTATTTGTTTTATATATTCGCGGATAGATATCATGTATTCAATATTTTGTAATGGACCATTTTGAAATTAATTTACTTCGTAATTAACAAAATGGTTTAACAACTGCTCATAGAATTTTTACAATAAATGAAAATGTTTTTAAGTCATATAAAAATTGTAAATAAAAAGGGAATATGTTATAAAACTTACTTTTATTTATTTGCGGTAACAATAAAATACAAATTTAAAGTGTAAATTTTTTATTGTGCAATAAAACTATATTCCACGACCATGCAACATTAATGATACGAAGCACAATGTTTATTATTATAAAAATTCTCAATAAATTAGCTTAAATCGAAGAAAATATATGGAAATACTACAGCTACGGCCGACATTCATGTCACGTTAAAATATTACTTTTTATATCAATAATAAATGCGTCAATTGCAAAAAAATATATCGAACTGACTACTTGACGTTTCGGCCAAGGACGTGGTTCTACGAAATTAATTTGTACTACTGTACCAAGCAATCTCACAATCAGTCAAGCTCACAATTCCTTAACCTATTTACTCGTTAACTTACAGATATTAAAAGTTATAGTAGCGTTAATTATGAATTGTAATTAATTGGTTAAATTAACGTATCACCCAGCCGCGCCGGGGCAACACTAGCCGTCAACCCCGAACGACTTCACGTTCAAAACCATTACGTATTCATATCAATTATCTTAATTGGGATTTAGATACTATCCAGATCAGAGTTACCTGCTTCAAAGACAATCAAGAAAACTGTAAGTATAATAATTGCGGCAGATCTTTCCACCGAATAAACCTAAGTTTATACCTAGTATAAATAAACGAAATAAAAATTAATATTAGTAATTCCATTTCCTCGACACATTTTATAAGCCCTTTATCTGTAGATTGTTAAACTAACTTAAAAGAAATTCTTAACAGAACTTGCTTGTTCAAGTAATTCCAAGGGTTCCATGCGATTGTCTTTAAAGCGAGCTGCAGATCAGTTGACTCGAGCAGGTACTTGCAGCTCAGCTCAGTACTCGTTGTCCTCGTCGAGCTCGCCCTCGGTGGAGTCGACGCCGACCTCCTCGTAGTCCTTCTCGAGCGCCGCCAGGTCCTCGCGCGCCTCCGAGAACTCCCCCTCCTCCATGCCCTCGCCCACGTACCAGTGCACGAACGCGCGCTTCGCGTACATCAGGTCGAACTTGTGGTCCAGTCTGGGGGCAGAAGGCGCGGTTTAAATACAAATACAAGTTATGCTACTAATATCTTTGTGAAACTATTAATTATTATTTTATTGTACGTTAGGCCCTTAACATGTTACTGATAAGTTATGTTTCTCAAGTAAGTGAATTTGTAATTCTTTTTATGAAATAATAAATATTCTTAAACCTCAAATACAAGTCGTAATATGGTAGTTGCAACCAGTTTTTGGTTAGGGATCCTAGGGTGCTAGTTGGGAGAAGTCAATAGCGATAATTGAGTATGCTGAGGTTAATGACTGTTACACCATTGAGTTTTCCCCCTGGCTTTTGTAACTCTTACATAAAAGCGCTTATTTATTATTCGTTAAGAGGAATATGGCTCTCCTCCCAGAAAAAAAAATGTTTTGTCCTCCCTTTACCGGAAGCTAGGTATCTACGCTACGCACATGTCACCAGAACTATTGCGATAATTTTCCATCCGCAACTTTGAAGTGTTAGGCAACTGTTGTCGCGAATGCGAACCATAAATGGAGCTATAGAGCTTTTACGTAGTCTGTGGACTTTGGATCAATGGTTGAAGCAGTCTGTGCTTGGGTTTTGACAGATATTGTCAATTGGTTTTCTGACAGGACTGGAACAGGAAATTTTCCATACACGCGGTTTTTAAATGGGAGAAAAGGAAATAGTATTGTTTCGTAGCATAAAAGCATAAGTGCGCACAAGAATAGATTATTGAGATGGTTGTGTCTCAATTACCGAGGAGTCAGAAAGCATGTTTGCAGGTAGTATTCAGATACAATTGCCGATGTGTCGGGCGGCTTGTGGGCAAACAATATTCAGAATAAGTTACAGACAGACCTGAAATAGAATCGGACCATGGGACCATTGGAGGCTGGGCGCGGCTAGAAGGGGTGTGAGGAGGCCGCTAGAGGGTGGAAACCCTTATATATACTGATATATAATATACTGATATACTGATATCAGTTATAAGTATCAGTATCAGTGATTCAGTATCAAAGTGTTGGTTGTTACTTAAGATATCACGCAGCGTGACCTTGGGTCAGCCCTGCGTTGGATAAGTGGAACAAAAGAGAACAGAACAGAACAGACTATAGGCATTCACCTTGTTAATATTTCACTTTACGGATCGACCGTCTCGTTAAACGAGTTCGGTTCACCGATCCTCTACATCTTCTTACACATCGTCCCTGAACGATAAAGGTATGCGTATAGATATTGTAATCAGCTCAGACATTCGCCGTGTATCTTCTACCTTTAGGTAAGTGGCGACAACTGTATAGTCAGGGCCGGCCCGAGCATTTCTGGCGCCCTAGGCGAAAAATTACAACGGCGCCCCCTTAAGAAAATTATGTGACCAATTTATAATTTAAAAAAATAAAGTGCAATTTTTAATCAAAATTATTACATAAACAAGATGAAATGACAAAAAATAACTTCTAGAAATATTTCAAGGTCATCAGCTGGTGTTACCAGGATGTTAACAACTAGGATGTGCACAAGGTTGGGTCGAAGCATTTCAAGACCCACCCCAGAGGTACTTAGATCTCAAGTTCTCTTTGAACAAACTCTCGGTCTTATGAGAGATCGATGATCTTAACGTGCATGCAATGCGATTTGCAAAAATACAACAAAAATCGTGTAAAAGACACAACTGAGTGAAACCAGGGCTCCAAAGTGTTCGCCAGGGGTCGACAGATCCCTGTAATAGACATATTAAACAAAGTCAGCTTACGAGTTTGAAGACCGCATGCGGCGCCATGGTTTCGTCGAAACCCGAAGTTCTGAGTGAACCTCAGAGATACTACGGTTGTACGCCTTCTCTCAAGCTCCAGCTCTCTGGGAGGAAAGCAACAAGCGAGCTAAACTGACCCAATACTACAAAGAGGATATCCCGGACGTCAGCCTGTATGAGATTAGAGAAGTTCTCAAATAGCTTAAAAACAACAAAGCACCGGGAGATGACAGAATCACCACCGAACTGGTAAGAGCTTGAGAGAAACCCCTCCTAGTGGCGCTCGGAAAACTATTTGATTCCATCATCAATACTGAAAATACTCTGGAAGTGTGAAACAGAAGTGTATGACTTTGTTTTTAAGAAGGGTGACAAAGCCCTTTTAAAGATGTACAAGCCCATTGCACTTCTGAGCCACGTTTATAAACTGTTTTCGAGGGAGCTTATAAATCGCATTGCACGCAAGCTTGACAACTTCCAGCTTCCCAAACAAGCAGGATTCCGTAAAGGCTACAGCATCATAGACCCATATACACACTCTGAAGCAGATTATACAAAGGACCGATTATTATAATCTGCCGCTATGTGTTACCTACGTTGACTATGAGAAAGCCTTTGATTCTATTGAGACCTGGGTGGTACTAAATTCTCTTTAGCGGTGCCGGATCGACTACCAGTATATCGAGGTGTTAGTGTTTGTACACATCAGCCACCATGTGCGTCAGAATACACGACGCAACAACGAACTCCATCCAACTGCAGAGAGGTGACAGGAAAGGGGATGTCATATCCCCAAAGCTGTTCGCCGCTCCGAAGTGTGTTCAAGCTGATGGAGTGGAAACTACGGGGCATTAACATCAACGGCGAATACATTACACACCTACTATATACCGATGATGTAGTAATCCGGGCAGGTTACATGGAGAAACTTGGCATAATGCTCGGGGACTTAAACAGCGCCTTACAACGGGTGGGTCTTGGACAACATGGACAAGACGAAAATCATGTCCAATTTACATGTCACACCCGTACCGGTTATTGCTGACGGCGCTGCTCTCGAAGTTGTAGACGAATACCTGGAACAAGTGATCCATATGGATAAGTCCCACTTCGAGGAAGAAGTCACATGTAGAACTCGGATGGGCTCGTTCGGGAAACTGCGTTATATATTGTCTTCCAGGACACTTCCTCAGTGCCTGAAATCGAAGATGTTCGAGCAGTGTGTAGTACCAGTGATGACGTACGGCTCCGGGAGGTGATTATTTACAGTAGTAATCCACAAGTTCCGAGTCGTATAGCGAACTATACTCGGTATGTCTCTACGTAATCGCAACATAGCTCAGCACGCCAGCTGAAGTTGCAATGGGCAGGCCACAGATCGAAGGACTGATAACCGTTGGGAAGAAAGGTCTTCGAATGGCGCCCACGTCTCGGAAAATGGAGAATGGACGCTCCCCGAACAGGTGAACTGACGACCTGAAGAAGACAGCGGGCATCCGATGGATTCAGAAAGTTCAGGACTGGTCAGTGTAGGGCAACTTAGGAGAGGACTTTGTCCAGCAGTATACCTCCAAGGGCTGATGGATGGATGGATGGAAAACACGTGTAAGATGGCTTAATAAATGAACACAATATGATTGATCTCAATCAAAACAGTTGTAATTAAGCTACTTTGTCAAACATGTTTGTCTAGTGAAAAGTGAAAACATTTTAACGAATATTCATTTTAGATTAGAATAGAAGGTTTTAGGTCTACAATGGCACATAATTAAAAATATTTTCACCTATTGAAAAAGTGTTTTGGCTATAAATGGGTTTGGGCTGTTACATACTTAAGTTTATTCATTCTCGTCTTAATTTTAGCAAAAGTGGAATCTAGATGGAGGGAGTTTATATTAGCTATTTCTTGTTGTACATAATTTGGTATTATTCGCAATAGTCGGTACTTTGTATTTCTCCACATACTTCATTGCATCAACTCCTATCTAGGCTCTATGACAAAAAAAAAATTTCATACACAGGGTTCTTGAACAGCTTAGGAAGTTTTATTCTGCATATCCTCAACGATAAAAAGACTTGCTTGAAAATTATTTTTCATATTCTATCTGTCTAAAACTGTCATCGATTTAAATTTTTTTCCTAATTTCGATACCCCCGTTTTGCGCCCCCCGAATCCCAGCGCCCTAGGCGGTCGCCTAGTTCGCCTATATGGACGGGCCGGCCCTGTGTATAGTGTGTTGGTATTGGTGTTGGTGTTGGTAATTGGTATGTGTGTGTACCTGGCCCAGGCCTCGGCGATGGCGGTGGTGTTGGACAGCATGCAGACGGCGCGCTGCACCTTGGCCAGGTCGCCGCCCGGCACCACCGTCGGCGGCTGGTAGTTGATGCCCACCTGCACACACACATCACATCACATTGACCTTACAACTTATACTCGGGCATATACCGAAGTAACTAACTAGTCAAGAGACTTCCGCATCGGATATGTAGCCTCATCATCATTATCATATCAGCCTTTATCTTTCCACTGCTAGAAAAAGACCTCTTTGAAGGCGTGCCACACTACAGTTCTCCGCTGCTCTCATCCAACAACTACCATCCGCCCTTTTAAGATCGTCGGTCCATCGGGCTGGTAGACGGCCCACACTGCGTCTGCCGGTTCGTGGTCTAAGAGTGCAAAAATCTCCAAAGTTGATCTATATTTTCGCTTGTCAAAACTCTCTACCTTCTGCAATTTGAACCGAGCTATGCAATGCTATCCCCACAATGAGTAAGGATCTAAAGATCGATAAGAGACGAGGGTCAATTTTAGACATAATTTTATTTAACTAAGTCGTTCATTGATAAAAATATAAACCAGTAAATCAGTGTTGTTGTCTGTAGCCACGCACCTTGAACCCTGTGGGGCACCAGTCCACGAACTGGATGGTCCGCTTGGTTTTGATGGTGGCGATGGCAGCGTTCACGTCCTTGGGCACCACGTCACCTCTGAACAAATATCAAGATATTATCTATTTCAACTTCACCACATTTTGTACATAAATACCATAAGTAGAGATAGAGATCCTAAAACTAATCCTTCGGCATTCTTTTGTTCCTCCTATTCCATGAAGTTTTTGAAAATTGCTGCTAACTTACCTACTCACCTGGCCTTAGTCAGACTTATCCAAAATCTCAATTGGCCATAATCAGAACTATCCAGACCTATCCTGCCTGAGTCAACGATTTTTCACTGGATTGTCCTAGTCATTATTATTTATAGTCATAAGGTTAAGGTTCATATGATGCGGATGCGCTTTACCTGATGTAGTTTCCCATAATATGTATGTATGTTACCTGTACAACATGCAGCACGCCATGTATTTCCCGTGGCGCGGGTCGCATTTCACCATCTGCAACGTAATTTACGTAAATAAATATTAATAATAAAATGCAATGTCTTACAATATCTTTTATACTTTATCCGTAAGTTAAAATTGAGTCCGTAAGTTGGTACATTATAAACTCCCAATACAATTTAACGACTATATCCAAAGATGACATGTAAATAATAAACTTTGCTCATACTCGTACCTACTCAACTACCATATTATGTAAAGTAGTTATTCTGAACTTTAGATTGCTATTCAATAACTCACTTTGAAAGTAGAATCTGGTTTGTACCTAAGTGGATTTACATGGGCATATTGATTCGGCGTGGCTTGGCAAAACTCCAACATGCCTGTATCCTAGCGCTATGCAAATATCAATCCTTCCCCGCATAGGAAAATCCAATTTGTTCCTTTATCGGTTGAATTTGCAATTTTCAAAGGGAGCGAGCAAACATATTATTTGATTTCATTAAATATAAGAGTCTGTAACTGTCTTAAATTTTGGTCCTTCGAGCTATTGAGTGATTCCACACAAAATGCTACACTATAATTCGAACTACACTGATTACGTACAGCTACTATAATCATGTAAATAATCCTCGATAACATAGTCAAGCCGACCTGGTTCGCGGGCTCGAAGCACGCGTTGGTGATCTCAGCCACGGTGAGCTGCTCGTGGTAGGCCTTCTCCGCGGAGATGACGGGCGCGTACGTGGCCAGCGGGAAGTGGATGCGCGGGTACGGCACCAGGTTCGTCTGGAACTCCGTCAGGTCCACGTTCAGCGCGCCGTCGAACCGCAGCGACGCGGTTATTGATGACACGATCTAGGGGACGTTGGTTAGGGTCAACATTTTCTGAGCATTTTTCCAGGGTTTGTTCGTCGTTCTTCGTTGTTGAATCTGACTTCATATATTATTGTAGCTTCAAACTATTTACGTTCTACTGCAGGGGATTATGGTGCTGCCAAAACCTAAGAAGATATCTTTAGCTTTCGTTACCACGTTGTTCTAGAGCAGCTTGGTGAATGAGGTAGTTTTGAAAATTTTCTTAAGGTCTTCGTTATCAAAATACCTTCTTTAGCGTTTCCTTGAGAAACACCAAAGCACCCATCAATTACCTGACCAATGAGCCTATTGAGGTTGGTGTATGTGGGGCGCTCGATGTCGAGGTTCCGCCGACAGATGTCGTAGATGGCCTCGTTGTCCACCATGAAGGCACAGTCCGAGTGCTCCAGCGTCGTGTGGGTCGTCAGGATCGAGTTGTATGGCTCCACCACGGCTGTTGACACCTACAATTATATGGGATACATTTTTTTAATGAAGATGATGACCATCCACTTCAAAAGAACGGTGCTCAAAATCAGTTTACTCCTTCCTCTTTTCACGTTCTTCGCATCTCTCTAGGATTGCCATAATTTTAACTAGATTTTGCAATCACAAATTTTGTAAACATAAATCATGCTCCAAGTCGTTAACTGTAGATTTAATTACCTGAGGTGCTGGATAGATGGAGAACTCTAGCTTGGACTTCTTCCCGTAGTCGACGGAGAGCCGCTCCATGAGCAGCGAGGTGAACCCGGAGCCAGTGCCTCCGCCGAACGAGTGGAACACCAGGAAGCCCTAAAACAACAACCCACTTAAAGTATTAAAACTATTCGGGGCACTTTAGGAACTTTATTAGATTTGCCATTAACGCTCATCCTATACATACAGACTACATTCCTATTTGAACTCAATTACTGAGGTTGGCTTCTTTCCGGAATTGACATGACTGTATAAATAGAAACTGGCAGCTGCATCTTGGAGAACAAACTGCTGATTTCTTTCACATGAACAGTGAATATGGCAATAGTTCTCCCAGTTGATGCAGGAAAGGCGTCATTCCTTACAAGCTGAGCCATACCTGAAGGCCGGTGCACTGGTCGGCGAGCTTCCTGAGCCTGTCGAGCACGACATCGACGATCTCCTTGCCGATGGTGTAGTGTCCGCGCGCGTAGTTGTTGGCCGCGTCCTCCTTGCCCGTGATCAGCTGCTCGGGGTGGAACAGCTGGCGGTACGTGCCCGTGCGGACCTCGTCTGCGGGAGAGGTACGAGTTTTAGTTAACATTAGAACGTGTGATGATGTGTTAGAATTTATAGCGCTTATCTTCGCGGTTAAGTGCTGGATTTTGTGTCCGAAAGGTTGAATAAGAAAACCTTCCCTCGAAGATTTCTTTCTGAAGAGTTTGACCCCTTTCTGGATAAAAAAATCTGATTTTCTCCGTCCTGAGCGCCTATCTCCCTCTTTGTGGAAGATTAATATAATATGCTCTGCCGGTCAAGTAAAACATAAATCATCCAGTTGATAAATTGAATTAAATGTCCCCATATGCAAGTCATCACAAATTTCAACGAAGTTTAAATTCGAGCACTGGAATGGAGAGGCAAACAGTAAAAAAAGATGACTTTGGAGTCATTCACTAAGATTCACTAAGTGTACTAATGAGCTTAAATTGTATTCAGCTGTGACTGCGGTTTAAAGAGGAGTTGAGTTTATTAACGAAAGTCAAGTGGACTGAAGCACTTTGCATTACAAATGGCATAATTGAATTGAATCCATTTGCAGCATTCATGAAACATTCATAAGCAGATTTAAGTATTGGTTATGACACGAGAGCAAAGAGCATTTGGATGAAAGATCATAATTTTCTTGTATAATTGGGTTCTCCTGTGACTAAATCCAGATTATGTTCTAAAATAAGGACAGTGACCGAGCGTCATGACTGTTAAGAAAGATACGCAGTAATACGCATACGCGAACATCCGGTGACGTGTGACCGGCGGTGGTTGACTAGCTCGCTGGCTCGCTGGCGCACTGGCCGGCGCTGGTCGACCAGAACGGCTAGGGCTCGGGTTTCCTTAGCTATGTTCACATGCAAATCGCTCCCTAGATAGCCTACATACAATCACTTGAAAAACGTCAGCTAGCGGGGAAGGTAACAGGGTATTAGGTACACCGGTACACGATATACTCGTAGGTTCGATATCAGTCTCTGTTTTGAATCACTGCACAGAAGTACAGTACCTAATTAGATTTTTTTAAAGATTAATTAAACTTATAATAGAAGTAGCAACAGGCTATACCTCTTAAATATTTCGTTATTATTTATCAAACACTTAAATTGTAGGTCGTAGCTAGCTAGTATCTAATTTATTTTATTAAGTTAACTACGACAACATAAAGTTCTTGACTGCCCTTTAAATTGAACTTTTCTTGGGTGAAGTTTAAATTCACGGTAACTTTAGTGGAATATGTGGTTCTTATATGTTAGATTTCAAAATAAATATACTTCAAATTGCAACCTCATAGTTCAATGACTTTTTTATAGCACGCAGACGATCTGATAAGGCTGTGCTAGACTGGTGCGGTTCAGCATATAGGCATGCCATCAAGTAATAGATATAATTCGGCACCATTAGCCACGCGCTAGACATAATGACCCGTTGTTGGCCGGTAATGACAGAGCGCACGCCTCCAGGTTCAATACCCCGATCGAATAAAACACCAAAATAACGCGAGTGGTGTTTCTCGTATAAATACACGCTTATCATAAACCTTGCTGTTGGGCTCAAGTCTCTTCTCGAAACTTTGGATGAAACATCACACATCTTTTTTAATTTGGATGATTTAGGAGTACAGAATAAGAAAGAACGTTGAAGATAGAACAGAGGTTGAAGATTCTACTCAGATGCCCGGATTTGCGAGACATTGGTAGACCTTCAGAACATCATAAGCTACGGATATTTGACTATTCGGACGTTCGGAATTCAGAGTATTCAGACCAATCAGAGTGGTTTCAAAATACGGTTTAGTAGCGATTGATTATTTCGAATTGCATTAAAAGTTTAACACAAAAAGCCGAAAGCCACGATATTGGAATGTATATTTTATTAAAAGTAGAATAATAAAATGAACAGTGACTGAATCACGCTTCATATATTATTGCGTATCGCACATGTCTGATGCGTGTATTGTCCTACTGTATTTGCGTGACGTCATTAAGTCAAACGAGCTGCACACGCGAGCAACTGCATAGTGCATAATACTGCACTGCACGAGGATAATACGAGTGTACAATACTTAATTACGCGGCCCGTACAAATAGTAAATAGTAAAATATAAAGCAAAGCAACAAGCCATAATTATCCCACTGCTGGGCTCGGAGTCTCCTCTCACAATGTGAGGGGTACAGGCCATAGTCTACCACGCTGGCCAAGTGCAGATTGGTAGACTTCACACACCTTTGAGAACTTTATGGAGCACTCTGTGATGTGCAGGAATAATAATCGAAATATGAAAACGAGAATCGAAATATAAAAAAATATTTATTTATATCAGACATCTTTTTTATGGAAATAACCGGCAAACGAGATGACGATCCAACTGATGATAAGTGGCCATCGTCGTCCATGAACTTCAGCAGCACAAAAGACATGATATGTTGCCGGTCAAGAAAGAGAGAAGAAAATAAAAGACGCTCTCAAGTCCACATCCGGAATACGACGAGTCGTTTGGCGGCTGACTCAAGCAAAATTAAGACTCACATTGATAATATTATGATACGTCATTTGAAAAAATTCAATCGTTTCAAAGAGCTTTTGGAGACCGTTTCCACAGCGAAGAGTAAGTATGGGATTTTAGCTAGTAAGTAAAAAGTAAATAATATAATTAAATGTTTAGATTCGCCTTTGACATAATGGAGAATGAAGTCTATTTAAAATACCAGTCTATTTTAAATTCCAAGCTGGCGCAAGGCGCTTTGACTTAAATAAAGTTTATAAGTGTTTGAAGTGGTCGGGTCATACGCTCTGCAATTCGCTACCAAAATAGAACTTAATATTTAACTCAAAGAATCTTTTCCTCTAGCACTCAGCACTTTTATCGCGTATTTAATGAGAAATGTTACGTAATACTCGTAGCATAAAACCATATTTACTGCAGAAAACGTTCTTTCACGGTAATTCTTTATTTATACCAGCTTTTAATAAAATAACGTTAACGGTGAATGGCTTTAGACGATATTTTTCTCTTCTCTTAAGGAGGCCTAGAGCATACTTGACCAGCTGCTCCTGAGCGGGTTGATGGAGAGCATTCTCCACATCGCTGCTCCAGACGATGAACCAAAACTTGCGCTTTGACATTTGAAGATAGAAGGTAGATAGATAGATACACAGTATGATGTCAGGTTGTGCTACTCACCAACAACAGTGGGCTCGAGGTCAACGAACACCGCGCGCGGCACGTGCTTGCCGGCGCCCGTCTCGCTGAAGAAGGTGTTGAAGGAGTCGTCGCCGCCGCCCAGCGTCTTGTCCGAGGGCATCTGCCCGTCCGGCTGGATTCCGTGCTCCAGGCAATACAGCTCCCAGCACGCGTTCCCGATCTGGACGCCCGCTTGCCCGATGTGCACTGAGATGCATTCCCTCTGGAACATAGCTTGCGATTAGCGATTGTTTGCGGCTTGTGTTCATGGATGGATGATGATGATGGCGACAATTTATAGTTATTAATGACGTTTTAAGTAGACCATTTATAAAATAGTCATCTATCAAATTTTCTGAAGTTTAATGAAAAAAGCAACATCATTTTCCCGGTATTTCTATAAAATTGGGACAACAGGTCGAACGCTTACGATTGTAATGGTTTTCTAAGCGATGACGCTCGATTTAAGCTATTTGTTAAAATGGATAGTATTCAAGTTTCAAATGAAACCTGTTTTAGGAACCCTTATTATACTCAGCAAAAAGTAGGTTGTGAGAATAAAATTGTATTTTAAATTAACGGATTAATATCTTCGAATCATTGTGTGGTACAGATATGACTTAAGACGTTACTTCTTAGACGAGACGAAAAAAATATTTATTGGCTTTTGTGAAACTAAGTACATATTAAGTTTGAAGGTACAGCAACATAAGAACATAAATAAGAGAAAAATTACTGGAATGGGAAAGTAGAGTCAGTGAGAGAGACGCTTCGGATGTCATCGTAAATAAAGTTATTAGCCAATTACCATGCGATCAGTATTCCGCACATTGAGTACATAGCCGTGAAGTGTGAGAACTGTTCTACTAATAAATAAACATTAGAAAAACTAACAAGACGCATCCTAATGAGACCGAAGGCATAAAGATAATAATTGCTGTACAGATTCTGTGAACATTGATATAATTTTATTTGATGGAGTTTTATGGTAAGTAGCCCGAAACAATTAAATCTGAGACTGAGTCCGAGAGCCGTCCATGATCGGGTCCCCTTTCTCGGGGTGGGTGACAAATAGTAAAATATTTTCGACACCAAAATATTACGGTCATAAACACTAGTAAGTTATTTCTAACTAGATTATTACTTGAAAGCTCTAGATATCTAATCTATAAAAATAGATAAGAAAATAATAAGAATAAGAAGGCAGAATAAGAACAGCAAGGCTATTCTGTTTTGTAAGTCGACAGCGGAATCCGCGATGAGTGTCAATTTTGGCAAGGAATTTTGACACTCATCGCGGATTCCGCTGTCGAGTTACAAAACAGAATAGCCTTGCTGATATGATTCTTTTAAAATTTTCTGTTTGTCATTACTCTGTGCAAACTGTGAGAGTCGCAGCGGCATCGCGGCAGGAGTGAGACATTCACAATCGTTCATTCATGTGGAAAATGATAAATGCTTAGCATCCGTAATGCCTCCTCCGATCAGCTCGACAGGCCCGACTGCACACACACTACCGGTTAAGTGCGTATTGTTTCGCTATCATTGAGTGATCGCTTCCTGCACGCTGTTTTATCCTTTTGTTTAGATCCTGTCGCCAACTTTGTTTATCAAGCTTTTTGTTTTAATACTTACATATATTTTCTTGTAAAAGGACAGTTCTTGAAAAATTATAATAATTACAGACTAACCAGTGTAGGTAATTAGTGTTAAGTAATAAGTTCCTAATTATAGAAACGATAATACATATTTCCAAATTATGAGAGTTTGAACAAACTATTAAATTCAATATAAAAATGTGAGTCGAAATTTCAGGATATTTCAGGATAGCTACGTTTTGTTGTCAGACCATTTATCAGCCTTTTCAAGTCCATTTCTGGCCATAAAGACTCTGACTCTCCCTTGACTTGCACCATAGATGGTTCCTGATTCACATGGTTGTGAATTCATATTTTTTCATAGAAATGTTTTCGTAGTTTCCCACTAAGCATTACTGCTATAGGAATGCAGTAATATTGCTATAGTTGTCTAGGGGAACAGGAACGAGGGAAGGTTTAATGGCACTCGATATTCCACAGACACGCCATCGGATCCCCATAATCCTAGGTAATTTGATCTTTATCCAGGATATGTCGTATATTAAAAATGACGGTTTTATGTTATTTATACACGCAGTTTTAAATATCCTGGCTAAACTTTTAAGGTAGCAATTATTGTTGTGCTTTTCTATTTTAAAATAAAGAATTTATGTTATATCATTATTATTATCGATGTTATATTGTTGTATTGTTTGCAAATCTAATAAGTGAAGCCTTTTGTCTTCAGGTCATTATTTGCACCCTTTTTACCGGGAACTGCTAAATCTTTTTTCCCCAACGCGCAACATTTAAGTCTGTTCTACGAACCAAGTTTTAGTTTCTTACTCTTTGACTCTACAATCGTTAATCATTTTGTTAAAATCCTTAGTCTTCACTTTCAGTGACTGAAACAGTACCTATTGTTAATAATATAAGACAGCGATCAGTATCCATTGTGTTATAATTTTCCATGTTTATGTTGTATCCTTTCTAGATCTGTAATCTCGGAGGAACTGCCACCATTATGCGGAGCAGGATGAGGATATCCTCGCCAGGATGTACGAATGCTGGGTTGAATCTCTACAGTTTAAACCATATTTACTTCATCAATAGCCAACTGCAGTCAACCAACGGTACCTACCTTCTACATGCGTCGCTTACATTGGTACTTTGTTAGTTCGAGACTGCAGTCCACACTTTTATAAAGCTTTAATGCTATAGAAATAATATGTGGGATATTTACGTAGCCATATTTAATTTGTTATATTTTTTTTTATAAATTTAATATTTTTCGTAGATGGAGGACAATCTTCAAATCTTAGGTTAGAATAGTCTCCATTTCTCTCCGTGATCTCCGTCTGTTTCTACAATATAAACTGAGCATTTCCTTTAAAGGATCAAAACATCGAAATTAAGTAAATTGAACTTTAGCGTATTCAACTTTTGATCTTCTTCATCGTTTCCTTATGACTGAGGGTCATCATGAGATATTGTTCCAAATAAGATCTTCCAGGCTTCTCTTTCTTGTGAAAGTTGTATGGATGCGTGAATAGTGGTTTTTCACGCCCACTTAATAGTGTCGGTCCAGCTTTTGATGTTGATTATAAATTGAATTAAAACAGAAGCATCTCCAGATTGGCAATCTTAATAAATGTGGGTTGATTCACAGAGTACTTAATCACTACGGGTTGATTGGCTTCGCTCTAATCTGTCCTACCGCATGCCAGCCAGTCGACCGGAACCACTAACGACCACCCGACTGCCGAACACTAATCCACTCATCTACACTAAGTAGATGTCATTATGAATATTAGACAGTTACACACACATGTTATACACAGACTGTAATTTGATTAGTCGAATAATTTTATGATCCAGCTGGCCATATACATTTTCCTGCCGCAGTGGTAAAATATTATTATATATTTTACGCCTCTTGAAATGCTTTGGAAAATTTAATACACATAGATTAAGGTCCAACACTAAAATAATATGATTTCTTTATGACTATCGGTGCACATAAAAATTACTATCTGTTTTCCACAGCGTTTCTATTAGTGACCTACCTATTTTTTCATTACTAATTCGCTGAATCGTACCGTATTTTTTATTCACTAACATTAAATTATGTTGAGTCAGTGTTCGTGTAAGCCAACTGAAAAAAACAAATATTTCTGAATCACCCGTTATGAGAGCCGCGCCAAAAGCAATGGCTATTCGTTTGGACTACTGACAGCGATAGTAAACAACGAGACAACCAAATTGGTTCTAGTTAACATTTATAACAAGTGATGGTGGGAGCAGACGGATTTCTGGCGGAGTAATGGATGTTTTACGACAAACTCCCACACTCCGAGCCTTACGTGGAGTATTTGTTACGCCAATTCAATTGTAAATGTCTGTAATTAGTTCAATTTGGTAGTGGAGCCGTAATTTGGGGCTTGTTTTTTACTTAATGGATATTTCAGCTCCGTTAAAGAATGTTCCCGGTAATTTGTTTTCCAGTTTAACGTGTATAATGATAAAAGTTACGTAATATAAGTATGTTAATTATATGTAGAGTCATTTAGTAAATATACTATCTACTGAAAGCAATGGCAATACATGTTTACTAAAATTTTAAAGAAGTTTCGAGATTTAACTACTGTTGCAATCTTAAAAACATACGTACAACAAAATATACTTTAGGCATCTTGTCTCTCATATCTTTAAATATTGCTAGTCTTGTAAATACATTGCCAGCCGACAGGCATGAATCGACCATTTTGAAATTCCTGTAGACATGCATAGAACCTTAATTTACCCCATAAAAATATTTGATTGATGGCGCCTGCCTAGTGTTGTTAAAAGGCTCGAGCCTTCCGAGTCTAGAGCTCATTGAAGGCTCGAGCTCTCTAATAAGGCTCGAGCCTTCGCCTCGAGTCCTACATGAAGGCTCGAGGCGGGGGTTCGAGCTCTGGTCCAGGGCTCGAGTCGAAGCTCGAGCTTTGTCTTCAGGGCTCATTTTGTAATATTTACTGTAATTTCAGGGTTCCCTAATTAAAACGTACTGTGTTTGACTACGGAACCCTAAAAAACCCTTAACCTCAAAATTTGAATTAGGGCGCGCTGCGAATTTTTGAGTTAACTGATTTTCACATTTAAGCCCGCGGTATGAAATTTTATGGGGAGTAAAATAAAACTTTCTCCGTTAGTTATGCGATGTGTTTGTAATTCGTAACACAGAATCTAGATGGCGTTGGATGGCTGATCAGTAACAACGGCATCTAATGATAATAATAATCTTGGTACATCCTATTCTTATGTGAAACATCATCATCATTGTCATTTATCGTTGTCATCATCAGTCATCTTCATCATCACAATTAATAATCATCATCACCACTCATCACCATCACCACTCATCACCATCACCATTCATCATCATCACCGTCACCAGTCATCATTATCATCATCATTCATCATCACCATCATAATCATTCGTCTTCATCATTCATCATCATCATTCATCATCATAGTTTATTTTATCATCATCATTCATCATCATCCTCCGTCATCATCATCATCACCATCATCATCCATCATCATCATCACCACCATTCATAATCATAATCACCATTCGTCATTATCATCATCATCTTCCATCATCATCATTTATAATGTTACACACTATTAGCCAACGCTAGGATTCACTGTGTCGTAAGTGTCATAGATAACACACAAAGACATGAACACACACTCAGACTAAAAGAACAGTTTAAACTTATTATTCAAATGTCGCTGGGAATCGAACCCAGGACCCTTGGTACGGTGGACCAGCATATAACCATTAAATAATACGGGTCGTCAAACTTATTAATATATAGTTAGTATAATCTGGATTTTAACAAGATAAATAACCAACTTCAAAATAACTCAACATACTATAGATATTAATAAAAAATAACATAAATAAATAATACTCATAAATCAAACTTTGACCGCCATTCGAAGCGCATCGTGGCGGCGCGCGGCGTCGTCATTATTCCAAATTCAAAAGCAAGTTCAAAATACCGCGCGAATCACAGTGGCGCGAATACGATTTATTGGTGTATGACGTCACGTCACAAGATATGTAGATTTTGGGAACAAAATTCAATGATGATTTTGATTTATATTTTGTTTCTTTAATATAGACTTTTATTATAATATTTTTATGAATATTGAGGTTTTATGTATATTATAATAAAACTGTAACTGAGCGATGGCCGTGCGTCGAAGATATTTAAGAAAAATTAAAATGTGTGCAATTCACAAGTAGTAGAAGTGAAACCTTCAAAAATTTTGTTTTCAAGATATAATGAGACGAATGTAAAATTTCGGGAAGATGATGATTGTAGGTTTTAGTAATGATCTCTCATCCCTCAACTCACCTCTCAACTCACCTCTCAACTCACTTCTCAACTCACCTCTCAACTCACCTCTCAACTCGCCTCTCAACTCACCTCTCAACTCATCTCTCAACTCACCTCTCAACTCACCTCTCAACTCACCTCTCAACTCACCTCTCAACTCATCTCTCAACTCACCTCTCAACTCACCTCTCTACTCACCTCTCAACTCACCTCTCAACTCATCTCTCAAATCATCTCTCATTTTTCAAAAAAATTTCAAGTCAGTCTCCACTCATTTCTAGTCTCCACTGGACAGTTTCATATCATAAAATTTCAAGTCACCCCCGTACTAAAGAAGTTTTCACTTCAAAAAACCTTTTAGTAAAAGTTTATAGATCCCATTCAATTTATTTTTAGAAATTTTATCTGTTTGCAATTTCTTTTTTCAAATTTTATCTGTTTGTCTAAAAAAAAAGATAGGCGTATCGGTTGATTGCCGAGCTTCGACTCGAGTCTTCAATTGAAGGCTCTTGAGCCCTTAAGGCTCGAACCCTAAAGGCTCGAGCCTTCTAAGGCTCGCGAGCCCTTAGGCCTCGAGCTTTGAAGGCTCAGTAGCTCCGACTCGGAGCTCGAGTCCGGGGCTCGGAGCTCATTTTTCTCAACTCTACGCCTGCCCCCTTGCCATGACCGTGCCACACCGTGCCAACATATTTTTTATCTGGCCCGCCATCACGGACCATCACGGGAGCTTTTCTATTATTACGGCTTGGTAGACTCGGAAACCATTTCATAGTTCCTTTCAGGTCGATAATTGAATTTCGAATGGCTGTTTACAAACTGCATCTATTTTTTGTTTTTATTGTAGTTTTTTTTTTAAATAATCAGCTCTTATTTTATGTGAGAAACGTTGCGTCTAGATGCGTTTTACAAAGTTTGGTAACGTAACGATATAATTGTTGTAGTTTACGGAAATAATAACAGTAATTCTGACCAATTATGTCCATTAAAGTGTCTTCAGCGTTTATATTAGTTATTTATATTAGTTATTATTATTATATTATATTATTCTCAGTATGGAATCTGTTATGATATGGGCAGGGCTTCAATTAAACAATAAATAGCTTGATATAACTGTATTGTATTAACTTTCACATGTTTAATCTCTTATGCATTTGGATACACCATAATCTCTTTGACCGCCATAACTTGACTCCCGCTGACAGTTGACAAGACTTACAGCGCCATGTCATAATGACGTCTGTCAACAGTCACACCACAGAGTGCCACAGACCCTACAATACAACATCTCTCCTTTTGTAATTGAAGTATGAATCAATATTATGTTAAAATCACATTTGTAAACTATAAGTAATTATAACACAAACATAATACTATTAATCTGTTAGATAATTAGGACAATTAATTTTATTTGGCTCTATCCAACCAGCTTATTACTTATAACTTATGTATAAACATTTTTAGGTATTAATCAATTAACAAACATAATCATCTAAGTATTTCGGTTTTGTAACAAGCCTATCAGATCTTCTAAGAGATTGATTACTTTGATCAGATTGATTAAGATTAGAAGTTTCTTCTAAATCTAAAGAGCTATTTTCTCTTTGAGGATCTGTCAAGCTTACCTGTTGTTTAACATTATCAATATCATCCCAATCAACATCATAACTGTCCGTACAATTTTCCATTGACATATGTGTCGGTACTTTATTTAGATGCCATCTATTTCTTCTAAATTTTCCCTTATTTGTATTTACAATAAAAGATCTAGGCTCCTCACATTTTTTTACAATCAAACCATAGGTTTTTAAATCTGTTACCCAAACCTTATTACCAACTTCTAATTCTGACAATTTTGATGCCCTATGCCTTTTATTATAATAGTATGCACTCTTAAGCTTCCTTTCTATTTGCCTATCCCTTAATTTACTTTTAATAATAACAGGTTTATTTAAATGATTTGGTAATATTGGTAGGTTATCTCTCAATTTACGGTTAAACATTAATTCAGCTGGACTATAACCCACCTCCAAAGGAGTATTTCTATAAATTAACAAAGCCAAATGGATATCTTCATTTTTTGACAACAAAGATTTAGCAATTTTGACTCCTGACTCGGCTAGTCCATTACTTTGTGAGTAATATGGGCTGCTAGTGACCGATTTAAATCCATATTCTTTGGCAAAATTATTGAATTTTGTTCTAAATTGTGTACCACAGTCAGATCTAACCACCTCTGGAATGCCATATCTAGAAAATACCTCCTTACACTGATATATAATTGAATTTTCTGTCAAGTCGTGAAGTTTTGCAATTTCTATGAATCGAGAGTAATAATCAATTAATACAATATACCAACTATTATTAAACTTAAACAAATCTACTCCTATTCTCTGCCAGGGTCGATCTGGTACACAATCTATTACCATCTCTTCTTTATGATTTGCATAAAGTTCAATACATTTGGAACAAGTTTTTACTTTGTTTTCTATTTCTTTAGATAACCCTAACCACCAAACTGATTGCTTGGCACGTTCTCTACATTTGCTAATTCCCAAATGACCTGCATGAATTTTATTCAAAATTTCATCTTGCATATTTTTAGGTATGACAATTCTTGAGTTAAATAATAGAATCCCAGTTTCTATTGAAAAATTTACCCTGTATTGATAATATTTACTAAATATTCCTAATTTATTTTTACTTGGCCATCCTTGTACTGTAAACTGTTTAAGATTTATACAAATGTTACACTTATTTTGCTCCAGTTTTATTCTTTCTAAAGTATCAATATGTACAGTTTCATTACTAAGTAAGTTGATATCTAAATCCTTTAAGCTTTGTGTAACAGAAGAGCAAGGAATTGGCTGTCTTGATAGTGCATCAGCAACTACTAGTTCTTTTCCCGGAGTGTATTTGACGTCATAGTTGTATTTGGTAAGTTTAAGTCGCAATCTTAATAGTCTTGGACTTAAATCATTCAACTGTTTAGTTTGCAATATTTGTAGGAGGGGTTTATGATCTGTTTCTAATATTATATGGATTCCTAAAATATAATCTTTAAATTTGTCCGCAGCCCATGTAAGAGCTAAACATTCTTTTTCTATCTGAGCATAATGCTTTTCAGTCTCCGTTAGTGTTCTACTGGCATACATCACAATAGACTTGTGCCCTCCTATACTTTCTTGCATCAATGCTGCTCCTAAACCATAACAACTGCTATCTGCCGATACAATGATTTTCAAGGATGGGTCATAATGAGCTAACACTGGTGCTTTTTTAAGTTTATTTTTTATTTCATGAAATGCTTTGTTCTGTGCTGTCCCCCAAGTAAACATGTGATTTTCTTTTAATAATGAATGTAAAGGTGCTAACAAATGAGATTTGTTTGGTATAAATCGTCCCACAAAATTTACCATACCTAAAAACTGTAATAATTCTTTTTTATTAGAGGGTATAGAGAAGGAGTCTATGGCTTTGATTCTTTCAGGATCTACCTTAATTCCCTGTTCATTGATTACATGACCTAAGTAAGATATTTCTGTTACCCCAAAAACACATTTGTGCTTGTTAATTGTCAACCCTTCCATATGTAGTCTTTTTAACACTTCTCTGAGTACTATATCATGTTCTTCTTTACTATCTTCAAATATAAGAATATCATCCATGTGAATAGCAACTTTAATATCTTTAAACAAATTAGAAAACTTCATACTAAAATATTCTGGTGCACAATTAAGTCCAAATGGCAATCTATTGTATACAAATCTACCAAATGGAGTAATAATTGTTGTTATTTTCTTTGAATTCTCATCTAACTTTATTTGGTGAAAGCCTGAAGTAGCATCAATTTTGGAGAAATATTTAGCACCTTTTAGTTTTGCTAAAGTATTTTCCACCTTTGGAATAGGATAAATAGGTCTTAGAATATTTTTATTAACTTCAGTATAATCCCCACATATTCTTAATTTGTCATTTCTAATTACTACTACTATGGGTGAAACAAAATCTGTGGCTTCTTCGATGGGGCTTATTATACCTAATCGCTGCAACCTATCTAATTCTTCCCTGACTTTAGGCAATAATGGAATGGATATATTTCTAGGTGTAGCATGTATATAATGTTTTATGTTTTCAATTAATTTGATTTGGAACTCATCTTTAAAAACACCTAACTCATTAAATATATTAGGAAATTCTTTTTCTATGCTATGGATACTACTCAAATCCTCGGAAACTGATACTGCACAAATATTAATAACATTCATAGCTTCAATGGCTGGTCTGCCTAATATAGCTGATTTTAAATTTTTAATAACATAAATCTTACCTTTGAATACACTATTCTTATATTTTAATTGTAAATCTACCGTTCCAATAACTTGTAACTGAGTCCCATCTGGTCCTTTTACTGTATCCGAGTTTTTCACAACACTAAATTTATTCCTTGCTGCTATGTAATCTGGAATGGCACTTATGTCTGCTCCTGTGTCAATTAAAAAATTCACTTTTTGTATAAATCTACAATTCTCTAATATGTCTATTTCAATCATGTATTTATTTATTTTTTTACAAAAGCTCACCTCATATTCTACTCCTTCATTAACTTCTACTTTCCTCACTGATTTTAAACGACAACATTTCGCAAAGTGACCCTTTTTCTGGCAAATATGACATGTTGCTTTATGTGCAGGACATTTATCTCTAGGATGTCGCAAAAACCCGCAAAACCAACATTTGCTTCTTTTATTTATATATTCTTCTTTTTTTATTACATTTATACTGTCCTCTGTGTCCCTTATAATTTTTAGTTCCTCCCGCTGGACTTCCGCTTGCTTGCACAGAGTACTTAATCACTACGTTTTAAGAGACGCCACATAGAACATTGTCTATAGCTAAAAATTCAGGTAAACATTTCAGTATAAACGATACCAACATTACAGGATAAACGATGAGCCATAGTGTTTTAAATACTCTGTGCGAATTTAATTTAATACCATCTGTGGTAAACCGGAAACAAGGCCGCCAACATACCGACAAGGCCGACAACTAGTGATGGGCTTAATATTATCGATAACTAGTGTTGTACTTTTATACTGTTCATGGCTGTTAGGCTTTAATACCTTTTTATCCTTAATTATAGATTAAAATAAAAGCCACACTTGAATAATATTATAATTTTATTTAACAATTCCAAGTATTTGTTAACACCTACCTATATAGGAGCTCACAACAAGGTACAAGATCTATCAGATCGACTACACGAAATAATTAATTGTTAAAATACTCTTACTTATTACTCAAAAAAATCATTATTTACAATTTTTTTACACAATATAACAAGGTTTCACCTCTTTATTTTGTAAGTTCACATTAGTCTGTTGCTTCAATTAAGACTGGATACAGGTACTCACTGTTTGTTTCTTTAGGAGAAGTTTTGTCTGATTGTGCTGTACAGTTAGCTCCTGAAAAAAGAATTAAAATAATCGGTATATACATTGAGCCAGCATCCTTTCAGGAGCCCCTTAAATATATTTTTATATGGTCTATCTATAGTTGAATTTATGATAAGTTACTTACCAGATGATACTTTTTCACTTCCTATTCATAATGGGAAATTGGATAATAGGTTGTCTGCTAGAGGTGGACGCGTCAAGTTCATGGAAGGCACTGCATTTTTAAATAATCTGCTTCCTTGGGTATTAAATGCTGAAGTGACGTCCGCACACAAATAATTGGTGTAACTTTTCAATAGGCAAATATACCAAATCTTCGTCTCCAATGGCTTTAACCCATTGTCGACATCTAAAAGAATATGAAAAGAATATAGCAATGTAAAGTTCTAATGAATAAAGTATAAATTCAATAATTGTAAGCTTCATACATTACTTTAACATAGTACCTATGCTTATTCATATCATTAATAGTCATAAAACTTACCAATCAGGGTCTACAGGGAAGGGCCGCGAGAAATAAATTTGGTGTTGATAGGGGTGTATAATTAATTTTTGGTATTTTTCCCCATAACAAAATTTTTATTTTAGAAGAATTTGACACGGAAATTTGACATCATTACATTTGTTTGTCTTTTGTCATGTCAAAAGTTACTACCAACATTTATGACATAATATGACAGATATTGGCTAAAAATTTTACATAAGTCATATTTGACGTTGAAACAAAAGTGAGTAGCCCCTGCTTGCTTGCAGATTTGAACGGCTTCCGTCAAAGTTAAATCATTTTTTAACAATAATCTGTCGCTGACAGTCTTGTCACAGACTCCAATTACAATTCTGTCTCTAATAAGTTCTTCTTTGAGTGTTCCATACTCGCAATATGTAGCCAATCTGTGCAAGTCTGTGACAAATTCTTCTAAACTTTCGCCATTCTTTTGTGTTCTTATATTAAACTTGTATCTCTCATAAATGACGTTCTTCTTTGGCGAAAACAAATTGTCGAACTTTTCTAGAAGCTGATCATACGTCATTGATTTTTCAAATTGCAAAATAATATCTTCTGCCCTCTCGCCCATGCAGTACAATAAACAATCTGTCTTGTTTTTGTCACTGCATTCGTTATTGCCCGACAAAGCCATGTATCTTAGAAATCTAGTTTTGTACTTTGCCCATTCCTCGGGGACGAAAGAGAATGGTCCCGGACAGACAACCTTCATGGCTTTCTCCATCTTATCTTTGATGGATTTCTCAGCTGCCACCATGTTATGATATGGGCAGGGCTTCAATTAAACAATAAATAGCTTGATATAACTGTATTGTATTAACTTTCACATGTTTAATCTCTTATGCATTTGGATACACCATAATCTCTTTGACCGCCATAACTTGACTCCCGCTGACAGTTGACAAGACTTACAGCGCCATGTCATAATGACGTCTGTCAACAGTCACACCACAGAGTGCCACAGACCCTACAATACAACAGAATCTCTTTGTCCCTAATTACTGTTTAAAATTTGAGCTCTCGAGTGCTTCTTGAGCTCAAACCACATGAATAGATTGTATTATCGTCGGCGTAAAACGATTGATGCAAAAACTTTATTATTTTAACCCCCGACGAAAAAAGAGGGGAGATAAATGTTTGACATGTCTGTGTACCTATCTGAATATCTATCTGTGGCATCGTAATTCATAGCTCCCAAACGGATGAACCGATTTTTTTTCTTTTGTTTGAAAGGTGACTTAATCGAGAGTGTTCTTAGCTATGTTTAGTATAAATACAACTGTCGGGGGTTTTTCAATTTTAATTTAAGATTAATGGTAGAATAGAAAGCCTCTCCACATCATTTGGCAATAAGAACGTATATATAGAGATTTTAACAAGCTCTTGTTAAATGTCTTTTAAATTCTTACAAACAGGTAAATAAATAAATAAAGCCATACTTGCACTAGGTACTTTAATTTATCGTGTAAAATATATTTGAAGGTTGTCCTTCGACATTTGTTTAATACTTAGATAAGACGTAAAACAATTAGTTACATTTTTATATTTGCTACGATTTATTAAGTAGATCGACAAACAAAAATTAATGATACAAATGTAAGTCCTAACACGCGAGAGTCTGGTTAGCGTGCAATTAGCGGTTCCGTAGCTAATCGCCCATCGCCGCCGACTGCCGAGGGCCGAGGGCCCACCGTGGCCACCGTGCACCGCTACCTGTATAATGACACCTTTAACGAATGTCATTATTGACACTGGCCGGCGCGGCTGTCTCACCGCCGGCGATGCTTTTTATTGGCAAAAGGAGCATTACGCATGCCGCATATTCGTAGTTGGCTCTGCTGTGCAGCTCTCGTGTACTATAGCCTTTCTATTAGGTAACAGTCATTTTATAGGTATGTGACTAATCTGAGAATGGCGATTGAAAGTCATTTTGCTTGTGCTATCTATATCTTTATAGACTTGGTGAAACAATACCCTAAAAAAACGGAAGGATGGCAATGGCACTCTCGTAGCCAGTGTCGGTGTGGGGTTACAGTTTGCGAATTAACCGGAACTCCGTGTAGTTAGCACTTATACGATACCCCGGAAGTGCGCAGGCCACATCATAGGGATTTTTTTTTCATTTATTTAAGAGACATCATAGGGGTGGAAAGGCAAAAACTGTGATCTTAGATCGTAGATCCATTATAATAATTCAAGATGCGGCAATCCGAAGGCCATTACGCCATTATTACGCGAATGCAAGGAGCGGTGATGGCGGCGGGTCGTTGACCCCGACTAATTTCCACCCGCCGCGGACCTGGCAAAAAACTGAACAAAAACCCGCAACACTGACTCAGAGCCTGACAAATAGCTTACGGCCGCTAGTTAGTTCATAGATTTAGGGTAACTAGATTTTACCAAGAAATTATTAAGAATAGGGCATAAAGTGAGTGGGCAGTTTGCGCCTGGACGGAAAAAAAATCCATTTCCTTTCGTTCGATCTTACCCCGCGTTACGTCTGCAGTGATCAATAGATCACTAGTAAGCTTGTAAACTCACAAAGTCACACAACGTCCTTGGAATATTATTTTCCACGTTGTATAAAAGGTCAATATGGTTTTGGAATATTAATTTACTTTTAGTCTGTCACTCCTTGGACCACTTGGTCTAGAAGCTGGGTTGTATAAATTTTTCAACCAGTCGCGAACTCATTTGCAGTAGATACGCAGCCGTCCAAAGCATCACCATTTGACAAGTTCTGACTGTCCGCTGTTTAAATTATTATATTATTTGAAAGATATACTTAGCTAGCTGGATTTTAATTTCTATCAAAAACTGCAACTCTGTGGATGGTCACATCGAATTTGGAACTAGAATATGGATAATTATAGAAAATTACCACTATTTTTGTAACTCTTACTTTTTAACGCCAGTGTTTACGCTTACACTTTTTATGAGACGATGTTTCCAAAACTTTACGTCCCGTCCCGTCCCGTCCCCGTCCCGTCCACGTTACGTATGCATCGACCTTTACTCATCCAGTCTCATGTTACAGGGGTCGTCGCCAGGTGACGTCATGGCGCGCCCACCGTTGACTCACTAGGGACTTTGTTTATATAGTTTGTGTCCAAACATAACTTTAAATACGTGAATTTAATATTAATTAACTTAATCATAATTTAGATTTTGAATCACAAAGTCATGCAAATAATATTTCAGTCAATGCTTAATTACAGATGCCCTATCTGTTTTTATGGGTATCAATTTTCAAGCAACGTTGTAATCGCTGCTTGTAGGCAATGTAGGCACTCAGAAGGTAGATTTTACTCGCGTTTGAGTGAGCAATATTCCTTGTCTCTTTCCTCCTCGACAAAGGATATTTTGGAAATTGTAATCCTACATTTCACGTAACATAGTTTACAAGGATCGTAATGCTCTGCTAAAAAGTTTTCAGATCTTATGGAGAGCTAAGCGCCAAGACTGGATCCACAGGCGCTTTAACTATACAAACCTCAAGACGTCTTGGTCAAAAAGTAGGTATGGCTTGATTTTAAGCGACCCTCGCTCAGATATTGCCATATTTTATTTTTATTCATAAGAAGTGAAGTAGTATTTTTCAGCAATATTTCTTTGAAGTTCTATAGGGACATGTACCTAGAAAAAACACGAAATAAATATTTTAAGTGTCTTTGAGATGGTTAAGGATATAATTTGGTAACTGCATAAAAAACATATCATTAACATAGATTTATTATCGATTCAGTCAACGTTGAGTGCACATTGTGAGTTGTAACTTGTCTGAAACTCCGAACTTTATATCGTGCATTTTTAGACACAGATGGTTATTAATTCCGCGTAAATTATTCATGTGACTGGTTTGCGCGGTTGTGTGCAATGAATCACGGTTTGGCGAACCGAGTTTACCGAGTCAACCGAGCTCTCAAACAAAATGTATGGTCTCCTTATACAGGCTACTGCAGCGGCGTGTGAGGCTGCAATGTAAACTAATCCTTAAACGACTCATACTTATTTGGATCAATATTGTAACTAATGTTATGTAATATGATATGTTGTTGTTATTGCAGTGTCCTTGTTGCACTTGGGTTGTTAAGTCATTACATGGCCAAATCTATTAGGTATATAAAATTCTCGTGTCACGCTTTTTTGAAGTTGAACTCCTCCGAAACGGCTCGACCGATTTTCGTGAATCTTTGAGTGCATATTGGCTAGCGTGGAGAATCGGACAACATCTATTTTTCATCCCCCTACCCCTAAATTTTTTTTGGCAGAACAACGTTTGCCCGGTCAGCTAGTAAGTATAATTTTACACCAATATGCTATTAGGAATTGGGTTAGGTATGGTGGTCCATTACTGAGTTCAATTGTTCGTCTGCCGGCACTCTTCAATCCGCCTGGGATTGGATATCAATCAAAAGACTCTACAATACTCTACATAAACATACTGAAGAACTTTTTAGGCAGGTCTCCTAACGTTTTTCACTCAACTGTGACGAATAATTTTCACATAGTTAAGTATACTAGTGGTCGTCCAGTGTTTTATTAGTCTATACAATGCGTGTGAACTTCGTCTGTTAGCTAGTTCTTAACAATTGAAGAAATCTGTGGATATATTTGTTGTTATTTCAGTTATAGCTGTCCACGATCAGGGGCTTTTTTAAAATTGCCAAGAATAAACAGTCGTTAAGCCCTGTCGGAGGACCTCGGGCGGCCTGAAAACTTCCGACAATTGGGTTAGCTTCCAATCCGCACTGGAGCAGCGTGGTGGAGAATGCTTTAGGCCTCCTCAAGAAGAGAGTCTTGTGTTTAGTAATAAGTACTATTATTTCTTCTGTGGTAGTAGGCCATTAATGGGTCGAAGCCAGTTAACGATAAGAGGCAGTTGTAAAGTATAGCCATGCTTAGTAACAAGGCGATGGGGGTATTCTAGCGGGTAAACCTACACATTTGGAAGTTTCAGCGAGTCCGTCACGCGTCACGCATTGCGCGTTCTAGTTTCACGTAATTAATGTTAGCTTTGTAATTAACTAATGTGTTTCCAACAAAATAGATTACTGTAGCGTTCAGCCGGCTAGGGGGGAAAGGTTTAAGCTTTTACAAGTTCGATATATCTTTCCTAACTATGATGAAATAGGAAAAAATACAGGTATTCACATAATTATGATGAATTTTTATGTATCACAAGAATAAATTAGGCAATTCAGTTTAGCAGATTCGATATGGTTTCAATTTAAAAAGTACCCACAATCATAACGTTATTAACAAGAGTAGGTAAAAGTAAAACAATGGGGCAATTCATTCCCTTAACAATAAGTTAAGGGCTTATAAGCTGCAATTAAGGGACAATACTGTGTGGGCAGAGCTTATCTAACCAATAACCCGATCCTCCGTACATGCGTCAGCTATCGGCTCGTAAAACGATGTACCTACCATTATGTGCGCGCGTACAAGAAAGTTATATTGTTCGATATTCGGAACATAAGGTCCAAGGTACATAATGATTTTCTCAACATAAACTTAACAAGGTGATGTCTTTGTGACCATACATACAGAACATTACAAAACTGATACCTACTACAGATCTTAAGCAATGATTGAGGCTTTTTCCGACGGGAAAATGATGCTTTGATAGGTGGGTTTTCAACTCGACTCAAGAGTCACTAACGGTTACTTAAATCGCTCTTTAGTACAGAACTTGTATGGTGATTCTGTATTAAGGACCGATTTAAATAACCGTTAGTAACTCTGAGTTGGAGCGTTAGGGATTTTTCTTCACCCTTACCTAATTGTAAACTCATTACTCAACTACAGCTGGTTAGTTCGCTAAAGTTGACATGTTTTGATCAATCAAATCATTGTGCTACCATTAGGTACTGGGCACTGGCAACGGATGTAACTGAATGAAAAAAAAAATGTAAATTATTTATTTCATAAACTTTGTTTACACAGAAATCATGTACACTAGCTCCCACACTAGGATTCCCTGTGTCGTGGGAGACTAGGATTTACCCACTCGTTATAAAATTACAGAAGTTCATAACATTAGAAGAGAAGTTGAAGAACATGATAACAAAAAAGAAGTAATTTTAATCTTAATCTAATAGGGATGTTGACTAATTTTAGGACTCAATTGTTGACTAATTTTAGGATTCAACTAGCTGCCCGGACAGACTTCGTTCTGTCAAAAGTTTTCTTTTATTTTGAGATTTAAGCTATCCTATCTTTCAAGTTGGATCAAACTGCAGACGGTGTGCAAATTTGATTAAAATCGGTTCAGTAGTTTAGGAGTCCATCGCGGACAAACAACGTGACACGTAATTTATATATATTAAGATTGATTTTATAGATAGAACCTTAAGTTTCACGAAAAAAATATTATAAAATAATAATATGCTATTACTTAACAGGTATCTTTATATTATTTTTAAACATACCTACCTATTCATTTTGTAAAAAACATGAAACTGAAAAATTGGGATACCGATATTACGAACTCGCTCGCGCCTTTTCACACAATATCGGGTAAGATTAATTATTTAATTTCACAGAATGAGACGGCAAGTTTTTTGTAGCACCTCTTTTTACAGTTTATAGTTTGTGTTTGTTGTTAGTAGTAGGTAGTGGTGATAGTTGTAGTTGTGGTTTAACGGTGGTGTAATTTGTAAACGAGAGTCACTGTTTGTTACTGCTACAGTGTAGACAACGATTTTATCGGTATAATTATGTCACCGGTCACCGTATACATGCTCTACATTGCCTTTAACTACGTGATAACCTGCAGCTTGTATGGCCGACAACATGACTACGAGTATCAAACTAAGTACCTACTGAAACTACTTTTAAAGTTTGTAATGATACATTTTTGAAGAAGATTCTTGAAGTTTACGGAGGGTATTTCATGATAAATTGCATATTCTTAGTTTGAAAACTTATGGAATTATTCGTTAGACAATAATGTTGACTCAATGATACGACATAGGTTACCTACGCATAAACTACTACTGACTTATAAATGTTTAATTGAATTTTCCAGCGTGGTAGGTACGTGTCACGTGAGAGCGAACTGAAATCGAAATTGTTATGTCCGAAGTTCAGCCATCTCTAACATATAGAAGTTTCATTATTATTTCCGAATCTCAGCCTTCTTTGTACTAGGTAATTTAAATAAGGTCGTGTTTAAATTTAAAATGAATTGTCTGTTGTTTAGTAAGTTTAAAATTAGTACCTATTCTTAATGTACAAGGGACCTAAAAAATTTAAAATAATAATAAAATGTGCGCAGTGTGGGGGCATGCGGCGGCGTGCAGCATGGCGCATGGCGCATGGCGCATGGCGCATGGCGCATTCAGTTCGTACATGTGCAGACAATGCAGCCCATTGTGCCCCATTGTGCGCGGCGCTAATGAAAAATTAAACTTGCACACCCAATTGTATAGTATTGTACCAATATATTGTAGGCTAGGTACGTTTTGTATTCATAAACCTCTCATAAGTTCTAGATTAAATTTTTTGGGAAAAAGATGCGCTTTGAATTGGTTGTTTAATTTTTTGCGTACTGAGAAAAATGTTTTGAATAAAATCAATAATTAAGATTTACAATATCTTCTCACGAATGAGTATGTAGTATTAGAAAAAAACTTATTTTAATTTGTCATCTCCGGAAATATTACGTTAAATTAATATAGTTTGTGTAGTGTTAATTAATTGAAAAAAAAATACATTTTTTGTAGCTAATATCTGGGTATAATTTATTACATGGACTTCGGACAATTTAAAAGCTACCGAGATTATGTCTAAGGCTAGACGAGGCGCCTGGCTCAAAAAAAAAAAAACGCTCTACAAAAACATTTTCCTTAAAGCTTCCATCTGCACTTCTGCTTGAGATAAAGTAGTAGGTCTACACAAAGACATGTTTTAGTGTAGTTTTGCGAATTTATGAATGTGTTGAAACGAGACCTACATTATACCTAAATCTGGGCTTCATACGAGACCTAAAAAAAACAATGCTTTGCTATAAGATTTACTTTTGTTTAAGTATTCCTACAAAAGTTTTTTTAGGTATTTTAACAGATATTCTCCATGTTTGCAAGGTTTCAACGAAGAAAAGGGAAAATATACCCTACTTTTAAGTACGAATACAACCCGCTGGCCACCATTGAAAAGGCGTGAAGTATACTTTACCACGCTCGAGTGTCAATTGGTGGTATACACTGTAGTGTTGACCCATTGTGAATAAGTAGTCGTCGGTAGACGGGTTACAACGAAAATTAATGTAATCTTTGATAAAAACTACGTAAATATAGACTTATTTAAAACAAAGAATTACATAGATTAATGTAAGAAAAAGCTCATTAAGCTGTTTCAAAGAACTTGCCGTGTGCTGGAAGCCGCGGCCGCCCGCGTGCCCTGCGATCGTCAGCCTCAACTGTGGGCGATCTATAATACTCTCTTAGTGCTGTTTATTAACAATAATCACCAGGACGCTATTACGGGAGCGGACGAAGTAATAAGTTGTCGTAAAAACTACCTAGTTCGATATTACGCGCTGGCCGCTGCCTGAGAGGGAGTCTCTATCAAAGGGCCCTAAGCCCCTAAGTATCAATTTGCTATGTTTTAAGAGCTCTTACGCAGCTACAAGCACATACTTTTCTTTTTATACACAAAGATTGCATTGATGCAGTTTGTTTGATCATCGTAGCATTCAGTTTATTAGGTACCGTACTTATAAAACGCATTCAAAAAGGTTTGCGTATTTTAGACGTTTACGCTTCCCGCCCACGTCCGACTTTTTGTATGAGAGATAATCGGGCCGATTTTTTCTTACATATTATTATTTCTGACCGACTATTTTTCTCCTACAAAAAATCCGTCACTGATAATTATCGGAAGTAGGCGGGAAGCGTTATTTTAGCCGACTTATGATACGGAAAATTATTTTAAACTACAAATTAAGTTAGAATTGGTGTATAAAATCATATTCTTGGCAATCTTTATTCTCAATTTTTTACGGCAATATTAATTTATTTAATTTAGAAAGCACAGAAAACTTTCTTGATAAAATTGCGTAGATATGAATTATGAAGTATAGCTTTATGTATATTGCATTCTAATGCATAATAACAAACATAATATTGCAATTAAAGTAACATTTATTTTAATTATATTTCATTAATAATAAAAACAGGAAACAGGAAATAAAGACGACGAGATATGTAAATATTTCCAATAACCATCGGTTTCATCGTTATTCTGTTATTTAATTTAATGACAACAATAATTACCCACGGGAACATTCTAAGAAAATTGATATTGAAATGGAACCCGGTGAGCCATGGTCCATGGGCCGTGATCCGTGAGGCGAGCGTGGGCCTTGCAAATACTTGGTATAATTGTATTTGCCGAGACATTCGATAGCGGCGGAATTATTCTGACAGAGGTTATTGGATTGCTATTGCCATGGGCTAGTTTTTTCCGTGACAAATTGACCCAGTGTAGTAAAATAAAGTGTGCTGCAGGAAATAAAATCTTTATAAAGTCTTTGCAGATCGAATCATCCTCATTATTATGTTGCATCGAACTGGTTCATAACTGAACTTATTGTTAGATCTGATTGAATGGTTGACTTGAATTATCTTTATTATTAAATGTCTTTCTATAGTGCAGCGTTCTTTTATGGGGCTCCCTCTATTTTTAAAATTCTATAATAAAGTCCCAAAGCAAATAGGTAACTTGCCGGTGGAATCTTTTAAAAAACGTTTAAAAACTCAACTCGTTGGCAAGGGTTATTATAGCATAGATGAATATGTAAATGATAAGGATGCTTGGAAATTACCAGCTAGGCAACCAGTTCTGCTCAGGTTAGAGAATACCTATTTTTGTAATAAATATAAGTTTTATTTTTAAAAGATGAGCTGAGGAGTTTCTTTACGGCTTTTCTTCTCCTCCATGACAAAGCACCTTTCATAAAAGCTAGTACATTAAAAACAGTGACGTGCATAAGTGTATCAGTGATACATGAATAAAATATCATTACATTTCATTAAAAAAAAAACAATGACCAGTACAGCTGCTGATAAATGCATGGTAAACTAACCTAATAACGTAGTACTAGATGGCTTAATCACTGCGCATATCAAGCTTTATTTTCAACTTTGTTATAAATTGCTTCTCGTGATTGGGAAGCTCCGCCAAGCTTCAGCAATCAGCTGAACTTACAAAGCTCATTACTGAGTTTTCCGTACCAATCACCGGCCGCCACGAAAACTTGGGATGTCGGCGTAAAACCTAAAATCCTTTTGGCTGTCAGTGACTAAATACCTCATGAACATGCTGTTTTTCTCCATGGCCTAGTTTTACGTGATTTATGATCGTAGATTGACAAGCTTTGTTATTTTCAAACTTTCCTTCATATAATTTACAGTATTGAATCAAGCAATTAGTTTTGGATTCCATGATACATAGCGTTTTTGTAACATAAATTTTATTTGTAAGCTTCTACGTCACTTTGCTGAGGCTAACCTGGTGGTTTCAACGGTCCGGTACTAGGGACGTGAGTTCACTGAGTTCTATTCCTGCACAATGCAAAATTAAGAGGTGCTCTTAATTTTTCAGATCTTTAATTGCGTATTTAAAAATTAATTAACTTAAAACTTGCTTTGTGGTTACCTTCTCCGGATATTTAGAGGAAACATTGTAGAATGAAAACTGAGTTTTAATTTTTGTTACTTTACAGGAGTTAGGATAACGTGTTACATAGATTTGGAAATAATATCGCGACCCGCCAAATATTGTCTCGCTAAAAGAATTTCGATTTAACTGTGATGAGGCTATCCTATATCTAGGTTATTCTAGGTATTCAATAGGAAAGATTGATTCAGAGTTTCTGACATTTATCTCCAGAGCAAATGGACTGTTAAAATATAATTAAGATAGTCTTCTATCAAAATAAATTATAATACTTAGTATAATTTTCCTGGAGTGCTGTTTATAAATATTTTTTTTTCTCTACAAAGCACTTGATGTTATATTTATTACGCTACAGGTACTGGCGTAATTTAGAAAATCTTATCATCATAAGAACATTTTCTTATATTGACTATCTGATATAATGATATCTTATATGACAAATCATTATTATATTTTCATTACAAAGGTAATTTTTATTAGCACCTACTCAATATAATATTACTTTTAAAACTTTTAATTTCTATATTTTTTTTATTTCATTGTCATGACTAAAAAAGTATTTTCTATATTTGACTTTTATTACATTATTTAAAAAATCGATGTTTAATATTATCAAAAATCCAGGATTAAAAAATTCAAAATAAAATTATATCCAAAAAAAAATTGGGTTGTACTTACCATTTTGATGCTTGTTTTTCCGAGTTGAGACGAGAGGAGAGGAGAGAGACGTGTGTCAAGTGGCTTAGCGTGTTCGCGAGGCAACGCACCGGGCCGCACTGTGCCGCCGCCCCGGCCGGCCCGCTCTTATACCGGGACACCGGCGGGTGCAGCGGGTGAAGTGTGCGTATGCCTTCATTAACAAAAGGGTTGCGTTGCGAATATACGGGATACTCGGGATGACATTTCTTTTTTACTCATTATTATTTTACACATTATTATTTTATTATTTCCTAGCAGCCATAGCCTAGCGTTGGTCTCCCGAACGCGTCTGAGTTCGCATCATGGCACATCCAATTTCCAAAAAAATGTGCGTGTATTAGAACTTAATTATTACTTGCTTAGGTGAAGGAAAACATCGTGAGGAAACCTGCTCACCAAAGAGTTCTCCATAATATTGTCAAAGGTGTGTGAAGGAAGTCTACCAATCTGCACTTGGCCAGCGTGGTAGACTATAACCCGAACTCCTCAGACTGTGAGAGGAGACCTGAGCTCAACAGTGGAACAGTTATGGGTGATGGTGATGATTATTTCCTAAAGACTCATTTATCTTGTTGAAAGTGCCATACGATACGAGCATGCAGTCGAATATAATTAAAGTAATTTATATTATTTTAACTTTTAAAGAAATGTTTTGCCAATTATTTTAAACTGATTTTGTTATTTTCTGTGAATGATGGTTACCCTAGCCACGTGAAGGGATGAAATGCACGGGGAGATTGGGGAGAGATTTGGCGGGAGGGGCAGTGAGAGGGGACCTTGACCCTGCTCTTGTTTTGGCGGGGAAGCTGTGGGTATAATCTGTGTTATGTAGGTAGTTTTGTTTGGATCAGTTTCTTACGATTAAGGTAAACTAAATACATCTTAATTTAATTTGTGGCCAATTGATTGTCTCGTGGTCAAGCAGACCATATGCGGTTACACCCGCCATCTGTCGCCGCGCGCACGCAACCAACGCTCTTACTAATAGGCAATTAGATTGCAATTGCTCTGGACATTACGTGCAATCCAATTTGTAAAGTTTTGGAACACAATTCATCAGTATTACGCGAGTTATTGCTCGATCTTCAGGTTTGTGGTCAACTCTTATCTATTTTACTGGTTTTGTTGCTCTATTTTTACTTTTATGATAGTAAATATGCAGGCATCGTTCCTTAGGGTATTCTTGTAGTGGTCACTACTGCTCATGGAGATCTGCTGCCACCCAATCAATCCCTTAGGGAGACCCGGAACGATCACAGGATCCTCTCCTCAACGTCGGGAGCAAATGGCAGTGAGACCCGCAGGATCCTCGCAATAAATAACGCTACACACACGTCCCAACACCAGAATTCCTTGTGTCGTGGATGCCATGGGCTACACACAAAGACAAGAAATCACAAACCCAGACCGAGAAGAGAAATTCAAACTCATTATCGAACCCAGGACCCTTGGTACGGCGATGCGGCGTGGTAACTATTGCGCCACAGGGGCCGTCTGCAGCGAGCTGATAAGGATGGAAAACAGTCTTCCTGTTGTAGTTTTCGTCGTGTTCCGGCTGGGGGCTTGAGAGCCAGTTATTTCTTTCTTTTTCTTCTCTCTTTCTTGGCCAGTAACGCATCAGTGATGCCTTTGGTGTTGCTGATGTCCATGGGCGACGATAGCCACTTACCATCAGGTGGATCGTCAGCTCGTTTGCCGGCTATTTCCATAAAAAAAAGTTATCCGCAGCCAGAAGCTTTACTAGTGTAGAAGAATTGTCCTAGATTTGGAAAACAATTGACGAAACGCCTTACATAAAACGTGCCAAGAGTTATTGATATTGTTATTGTAGTCAGCTTCTAAATACCGGATAGACAATGGAACTAATGGAAGCTATTTCATGGTTCACTGGCTGCCGAATGCCGAGCCTTAGATTGGATTATGATGTCGGGAGCTCTGCGCCTTATGAACCCGTCCTACGTAATAAACATATAGGTGTGACTGTGATTAAATTCGGTATAATTTGCCGAATAAAAAATGAACTGTAACTAGTAGGTTTTTAAGAACGAGGATTGGTAGTGAGTAGTTAACGCAATTTACCGAGCGGGGGTTTAGACTCGATTCTCGTCTTCAGTAGACATAGATGTCACAGATTTATAAAATAAATATTCTAATGCGGGGATGTAAGAGTATTTTTACATTTTATCTATAACAATAAGGGCTTGTTTCACAATCTTCAAGTAAGTCCGAAGTAAGCTATTCGTTGGTTAAGTTGACATTTCGTGTATTTAAAATTTTAAAATTACACTTTAACGTCACTTTAACCGGCGAATAGCTTATTCAGTAGCTCGAGCACGAATATTTGCGAGAAAGTATTCGTATGGTTAACGTAAGCAATTTGTATGGCATTTTTTTCAAAAGCGCCCCTATCGTGCGTAAATGGTACTAAAATGCCATACAAATTTGACAAATTGCTTACGTTAACCATACGAATACTTTCTCGCAAATATTCGTGCTCGAGCTACAGGACTCTACTTGGAGATTGTGAAACAAGCCGTAAGTGTCACTGAGGACTTATTACAGTGCTGCACTGAAACTAAACTGCTGAATATTTAAGATAGGATCAAGGATGTGAAAGCTGATTCAAGGCTAAACCCATGGTCATTGCTGTGTATCAAAGAAATAAACTTTCGATGGTGTTGTACGCTCGCCGCATCGAATTCCCCCTCACTCCACAGTGCTTCCAAATCTTAAACTCAGCGCCTGCTCATAACATTTCGACGCAAAACAGTAATATCCTATACCACTGGTATAACTTTGCTGTAAATTTACTGTTAGGTGCTCTCAGCGCGTTCACTATGGCTCAATGTAATTTAATAACGAAGAGATCTTTAATACTTATGTTTTTTCGGTAACTAACACCTTTTTTGATAAAAAGCCCTTTTCCTAATTAAAAGGTACTTCTTTAGGGGAAATTCATACGAAATCAAAAACATTTTCCAGCTTTAACATGTGAACATATTGAAAAAATTAACTGGTGGTGTGTATTCAGATCACAGAGCATTTTGCTCAGCATGTATCAAATATTTTTTAATCTACTTTAGGAGGAGTGTGACTTGTCAGGGTATTACCACATCACCGTCAAGTATGTTTGAGAGCCTTGAGAGGAATGGATACGTTTTGTGGGGGAGAGTAGGGTGAGTGGAAGTTAAAAAAAATTTAAGCATCGAATAAAATAAAAAACTTATCTAAATAGGTTTATTAAATAATTTAGATGTACGAGTACACCTACAAATCAATGTTCGAAACCTACACCAACCCGGTTTTTTATTTATTTCGTTTCTTTGTATTTGGGAGTAGCCAGATAAATAAAGAAAAATAGTTTTAACAAACATTTTATTAATGCTAACTACATACATACTGATAATAAAACTTATTCTGGTTTTAGAAATTCAAAATTTCCAATTATAAAATAATTTTACCACAAATCACTAGACACAGATGGCACCAACAGGGTCGCCAGCTCGAGGCTGCGATGTCATTAAATACAAATAATAAGTATTATTAAAATACAATCAAAGACAATAGCACCATCTTAATTTTATTATTGAAAATATTATGTTACATCATTGAAGTATAATGTCATAGAACAGACATCTCGAACAAAATGCGTGTCCCGCTAAAAGGTTCTATTATCAAAATTGAGCCCCCGTTCTCCTTTTAAAATCGAATGAATCCATTGAAAATTGAAGCCGATCGGCGCCAATTCATTGGGACATACATTGTGTTCGCCGTGTCGGTTCTATATGCTAGTAATAATACTTCAATGTGTTACATCAACACTATTTAGCATAGCTATATCTTAGCTAATATATAGAAAAAGTAATACATATTATGTCCATGTTAAAGACTAAAAAATTTTTGGTCCTAAAATATTACACAGTACGTTATCTTTATTATGTTAGTTATGTACATTAATATAATTCCTATGTAAACTATGTACAGAAACGTCTGCTAACTCCTGTAATATTATATTATTAAATCCTTAAGCTTACGAACTAAAAAAATGAGGTACTTTAGTATTTCTTATTATTGATACATTTAAACTAAATGAATAAAACTGTATAAAATGAAAAAAAAATCTTTTTGTATCTATGAGTTTTCTGGTTTTTTTTTTATTTTATTTTTCAGAAATTAACGTGCCCTCTGAAGCACGGAAACTATCAAGAAATGTTTGCCACTAGCGGTCACCCTTCCAAATACCAACCGCGCCTGTTGCTTAACTTAGTCAGTCACTTACGCCCCAACTCAGAGTCACTAACGGTTACTTTAATCGCTCCTTAGTAAAAAATCATTATTCAAAATCTGTACTAAGGAGCGACTTAAGTAACCGTTAGTGACTCTGAGTTGGGGCGTTTGGATCGACACACTAAACACTTCTTCTTCGTTTAGGATAATATTATTAATCTATAGCTAAATATATTATGTACCAAATATTTGTACTACAATTTATCGTATTGTATACAGAATGAATTTTCCAAGTGTGCATGGATGGCCAAATCCGTAACTATGAGAAATAGCGAAAAATGGTCAAAGGAGTCTCATTCCGATTTTGATGAAAACTAAAACGGCATCATTACATTTTTGAATAATTTACATATATTCCTGGCCAGAAATCGAACCCGTTTTCATCAAAATCGGCCCCGAGGTTCCTTTGACCATTTTTCGCTATTCCTTGTAGTTTCGAATTTGGCCATCCACGCATACTTGGAAAATTCACCTTGTTTATCTCATTTAAACATCATACGACTGCTACTAGCTATATCACCACATCGCCGTCGACTTTACTTGAGCAATAATAATAACAATAAGAAACATCTATTCACAAAGATTCACTTGTAAAACAATATTTACAATAAGTATAATATTATTTGGTAGCACCAACTATAATTATTTATGTTATCTAACTTAACCTTTGTGCAGAAAAACCAGTGTCCGAAGACTATCCTTGTCTGATATTATTGTGGTAAGTGCATAGTTTATTACATCCAGTGGACATCAAGTCACTTGATCGTAAGTGGTCACTGCCGCTCTGGGACACGAAACACCAAAGGAAAACCCGTTACCATCAACAAGAAACCATCAAATAACACCAACAAAACAAGAAACCATCAAACGCTGAGTATGAATCATTTGGAGCACAGAATGGACCGCACACTATCATGGTATCAACAACGACATTTATTTATTTATTTAAACTTTTGAACTTTACAACAATGTGAGAGGTACAAAGGCGGACTTAATGCTAAAAGTATTCTCTACCAACCAACCTTCGGGAAGTAAGAGAAACATTGTTACCTAACTAGGGAAGGGACATAATCAATGATGACCACTATCAAAATACTGTTGACAAATAGGCAATGCCTATCGCATTCTTTCCTTTACGTCTTATCTAAACGCATTACGGCAGCATTTCACCAACAAACGCAGGATAGAGTTCACAGAGATATATCTTTGATTATGACGATCTTACAGTGCCATCAAGTTATCTGTGAAATGGGGAAAATTGGAACTAATGCCGCGCCATTCATAAGTTCTTTGTGCTCATTCATTTGACATTTACTACGACTCGAATTGCGTTCAATGATTGGTCTAATGCGTCCGACAGCGCCCTCCTTCAATTCACAGATAAGTTGGAGGCACTGTAGCTGGAGTTATCCTTCCGTTACGTCTATATCATGCAGGCATCAGGTATCGAAGGCGCCCTCCTGGCGGCCGGTGTCGAGGAAGGTCCTGGAGTTGTTCTTGGTGAAGATGAAGGGCGCAGCGGGCGAGGGGCAGCGGAACGAGTTCATGAGCACCGGCGGCACGTCGTCCGACTTGTTGCCCACCGGCTCCAACAGGTTGTTCCACAGGAGGTTCGCCGCTGGAACATACAAGATGCAAGGTGCGTTACGAACTGAATTCCCGTTAATAATCTAAATTTTACTCAAAAACTACTGGTCAGATTTCGTTCAAATTTATGTGGGGCTAAATGACAAACAACTGATTTCGATTAAAAAAGAATCATCAAAATTGGTTCACCCAGTCGAAAGTTGAGGTAACAAACATAAAAAAAAGAAAATACAGTTGAATTGAGAATCTCCTTTTTTGAAGTCGGATAAAAATATGGATTTTTCGGCATAGCAAGGTACTTTGGTCAGGAAAGGGCTGTGTTTTAAGTTAAGATTTAAGTTCCACTTTAAATATAAGGTTCTCCAGTCCCTTCTCGGTCGGCTTCGCAAAATTAGGATATAAGTAGAGTGTTCACATTACAACCAACATACTTAATAAAGTTTGAGATAAAAATGGGTCCTGAGATTAGTCAACATCTCTATTGATTTGTTGGAAATCATTTGACATTTATAAGGGTGATGCCCACGGGCCAAACGACGCAATTTTTGAGCTGCCAGTCGCGAAAAATGAGTCACGTGCATTCGGTTTCATACTAAAGTCCTGCTTGTTTCACACGCGACGCAAACTGAGTTTGGACTTTAGTATGAAGACGACTGGGTCATGCGACACACAGCTCAAGAAATACGCTCGTTTGGCCTCACCCTAAAACAGAATGCATCGGAGAAGACAGAAGACGAGAGAAGTCTCACCGAGCGCGTGCCCCTTCTGCGAGAAGTGGAAGCAGTCGTGCGTGATGTAGGAGGAGTGGATGACGAGCGGCAGCGGCGGCGTGGGCGGCAGCGGCGCGTTGAACAGCCGCATGAACGGCTGCAGCACCACCGTGAAGTCTTCTCGAGTGTCGTAGCGACCACTCTCCACCTGAACACACCACACCAACACCACCGGACTTAAGTATTGAGACAAGGGTACCTAGCCGGCACACATATCTACGCACAATGGCCCAACCTAGAGGCTAAGTGCGGAAATCGGAGCCCATCACCATTACCATCACCAAGGGTATTTTTTTCAGAAAGCTTACAGAGATTATAACGACCCTGTAGCCTAGTTGGTAGTGACCCTGCGAAGCGAGGGGTCCCGGGTTCGATTCCCGGCTGGAGAAGATATTTATGTGACAGATAAATATTTGTACTCGGGTCATGGGTGTGATTGTGATGTGTTTTATGTGTCGTCCATGCCACCCGCGACACAGGTATAATAACCTACTGCGGGGGTATGAGCTTTTAAGCGTCTAATATGAATCTATTACAATTAATTGGTAATTATATAACGACTTACATGTTTCAGCTGCTTTCGCATAGTGAATCTAAATAGCTTGTTTCCTTACAATAAAAATTATGTAACTAAAATGTAGCAAGTGGTCATGGAAAACCAGTTCCGTAATACCCTGGTCCTTAGTGCGCCATACCGCCAACTGATGTATTGAAAAGGTTTTAAATTCAGGGAAGTCATCCAATCAGCTTACAAAGTTTCCCGACCTTACATAATAATAATTATAATGAAGGAATTTCGCTTTCGAAAACATTTCAGTATTGGGTGTATGATAGGGAGAATCAGGAAGGCGGTCTATATCTAGACAAAACTCTATTCTTTAAGCGTTAACGATAAATGGTAAATGTACCCAAACACGTGTGTGTGTGTGTGTCTGTGTGTGTATACTCACGAGCGCCAACTCGGCGGCCTGGTAGCGGCGCGCCTGGCGCACCAGGTCGGGCAGCTCGTCCCCGCCGCGGTGGAAGCAGGTGCAGAACAGCGGGTGCATCAGCCGGCACATCAGCGGCCGCCGCACGCGCACCGACACCGACACGTCTGCCGGGACGACACGAGTTACGACACGTCGGGGAGTGTTAGTGAAAAACATTGAAGTATAATGACATAGAACAGACATTTCGAACAAAATGTGTGTCCCGCCGGGAGGTTCTATTTTCAAAATTGAGCCACCGTTCTCCTTTCAAAATCTAACGCTAAAGCTTCCATGTGTGCGTGTGTACACAAAACAAAAGATGTCGTTATCGTGTCGCTCAATGAAGATACGGCCAAAGATAGATCATTTTTTGAGTCTTTGAAACATTAGATCTTTTGTTTTTAAGTATTAATAAATATTTTGGGTTTCTTGGTTTAAAATATTTATACAATTAAAATTACTAATGCAATAAAATGTGTTCGATACTTCGTCCGCTAGCAAAACCCTTACACACTAAAATAAAGCATTTTAATAAGTAGGTGTGTAACTGTGTGATAAACGAATTAGCAACTCTTAACTGTGCAGTAAAAATCGATGCACTCTGCTGAATATCGAACTAAACACAGTCGACTCCCCCCTCCCTTCGTGGCCAGCCGAGGTTTTCGTTAATATTTCTTCATAATAACAATTAGTTGTCGAGAAATCAATGTAAGCAATCGATATTTCCTTCCATTAATCATCGCATTATACGCAATGTGTAAGGTTATTACGCGTGCCCCGACTGACCCGCGCCGCCTCTTGCCTCACTACCCGTCAATGTTAATAGTCATTTTGATCAAAACTTCATCAACCTGATATTAAAAGCATCTATTTTTACATTTCTATGGTTTGGTGCAACCCAATGTACCATAATAATACTACTTGTATAGTACAGAATGTAATCGTTTTTTTTTCGCAAAAACTAAATTACTTAATAACTGCAGTATTATGATATTAATAGCTGTTAAAAAAAACAAACATGACACCAACTTTTTTATTACAAATACCTTTCATCTATTTATATCTAGACAGCAGGCGTTCCTGCTGTTACATAGCGCAAAGGTTCCGAGTTCCAAAAGTTTCCAAGGGCCCTGAACTGAAGTGTGCCCAGGGGCCTCTAATGGGTTAAGACGGCCCTGGTTGCCCTTGTAATTGCTTTGTTATTGCCTTACGGCCGGTCATATTTGTCAATTTTTCAGACGCAAAAAATTGACAAATATGACAGATGACATACTAAAGGTAGCCCTATCCACAGTCTTCCATCTGTTAGTACATTATTGAGACCGGCCGTTATATAGTCCGACTACTAAAGGCTGTTCTAGACACCACACTCACCTAACACCGGTATCAGGTTGACGATGGTCCTCGGCAGATGCTTGTGGAAGTAGTCGAGCGCGCGCGCCAGCTTCCTCGCGTGCGCGGCCGGCGACCACGCCACGGGCGATAGGCACGACGCCGAGCACAGGTCGTTGGCGCCGATGAACACCGTGATCATCTTCCAGTCGCGCGACACGTCGATGTCAGGCGACGAGCGGATCCGGGCTACCAGGATCTGGACGCAGCATACCGGTTAATAAGCTTATGTACACCAAAATATTGTCTTTATCGCAGGGAAATTATAAAGGCAGTCTGTACACTTGAGTTGCTGTAGGTCTTCCCGTCTCAATAATAAGATTTCATAATTTCAAAACATCGCGGAATTTGATCAATCTCAGGATTTCATAATTTCCCGACGACATAAAGTTAAAAGTACAATATAGAAGAATATAATCTCGTTATCTGTTTAAACAAATTTCTTTCAGGCAGCGACGAGAACACGGACAGACACAGACTGGTCTTGATGAAGGTCCTAAGACAGGTTCGCAACTCTAGAGGATCCAAAGTTTTAACAAACGTGAGGATAGCCGAATTTACTGAATGATCCTTTAAATAGTTGCATGCCTGAAATTTACCAAAGATTCGGTCAACTCATTGTAAATACAACTCGTCAACTCATTGTCTTGAGCCGTACGTAACATGCCAGTAGTTAGGTAAAGGTACAATGAATTATTGTAGAGTGACATGAAGCAATCATTAAAAAGACTCGCATTAATAAATGTGAACTAGTAATCTACTTAAAGACATTATAGATGGTCTATCATTACCTAGTTAAGAATGAGCAATGCTCATATTATATTCGTAATGAGATTAACGGCTTTACGCAATCACTCGTGAGAGCCTTGAGGCCGGAAGGAGAATTAGTTACATTTTAAAAGCGATGATAACATTAGAAGAATTGAAACAAATGAAATGTTGGCAGGATTAACGGAGCATAACATTATAATAAAGAGTTGCTAAGGAATTGCTCTTGCTGATAAACTTTACGATGACGTAATTTATGCGAAATTTCTATTGCTTTTCTGTTAATGAGTTCTTGAAAGAGCCAAGACACTTCACATACTGTTGTAACGCCAGAAATTTGAACACAATGAAATATTTAATTTATCATTTTGTTCTATATAGATATTTATAACCAAAATCTAAGCTACAGTCATTCTCATCACAAAATTTAGCGTAGAAGAACACACTGGGTATCCACTAGTTCGTAATAATTTGTATTAATTTTGCCCCACGTAGAGATCACGGCCTATTTGACATCCAATATGAAATCTTAGGTACAACTTTTATAAGCTTTTAATCTGCTTGAGGCGCAATTTCAGTAGTGTTTATTATTAATTACCTTTTTAATACCAAGCTGAGATACCAAGGCGGTAACCAAGGTTTTCCGTCTAGGTGAACTTCAGTCAAGAGGTTAATATAAGGTTTGCCCATAAAGATAAAGCTCATTGACGGGACATTTTATAAAACACACAGCAAGCTACACAAGAGATCGCTGCGTCTACCATTACACTATCATAGAACTATTGCATGTCATAGTATAATACTTATTTTTTGCGATAGCCACGAAACGACCAAGCCAAGCTTTTTGACCAAGATGCAAGGTTTGTAAGGTTAAAGCTTGAAGAGTCAAGCCTTGTAGAGAGGCTTGGCCGCTTGCGTCTTCATGAGATGTGAAATATGTGATACCTTTTGTGCACTGTTTTAAAGTTGTGAGACTTGTTATTCTTGGCAACCTATTTTACATTAAATGATTTCAGTGCGTAAATGTAACACTTTATTTCTTTAAATATTAACATAATGAGTCATAGCAGACAAGTGTTGCATCGTTCGCGTGTTTACAATGTAGGTATGTAAGGGCATCGCTGCATCGTTGTTTGCAACAGTTTCGGATATGCTTAATTTCTATTTTGATACACGACTGCGCCACGCTCCGTATACCGCGAGGTCGAATAATAAAACCACCTCATTATACCTACTTGATACCGATTGTTCGAAAGATCAACGGGTTTGTTAGCAACAGCAATTAGCGCGGGTTTAGATGAAATGGTGCCTTGCAAATACAAAGGCCTTGAACATTATACTCGTACGTAATGGAAATTTTATTGAATTTGGGATATGTGCCTCTCTCCATTTATTGCGTGAACCGCGCACCGAACTCAAAAGTCTGGTTAGGCAATACAATAAATAAGCGGTCAAACTAAATGCTAAAGATGTTTTCTTTTGTACAGAAATGTTATAAAATAATTATCGCTTAAAAAGTTATAATATAAAATAATAACCATCTTAAAATGTATTTGTTTCTAATGAAATAGGTAAGTATTTAATATAGTCTATGCACAAAATAATTTTTAATAGCCTAACATGAATAGTAATGGATATTGAATTTTATTAAATATATAATTAATTATTAAAACTAAACATTTTGTAATGGAAGCTGCATCAGATACCCACCTACTCAGAGTTCGGAGCTCTACAAAACGTAATTTTCGCTGTAAGGAAGGTACTAGGTTACTTGTTTTATCGGACCGCTAACTAATGATTAGCACCGTTTGTTACGCTAATTACTTTAAATTACCCATGTTATCCAATATTTGCAGAAAAATACTTTTGTATAGCATATACCACTATAAGTTGGCAAGCAAAGCCTCTCTAGGGTACAGTAGGTATTACAAAAGGCGACACAAAACAATTGAGGCAGAAAGCACATTCTGAATTACACAATAAAAGTAATAGTAGTAACCTGTGGTAGTAACTAGTAACATAACAAAGCGTGCCATTGGTCACACTTGAATCGTTAAAAATGGAAGATGAATTTAACAAGACACGACTGCGACTGCGCCTCTGAGATCTATTCTACTACTACATAATATGTAGTAGTATTATTACATAATATGTAATCTTAATATGTATAAATTACGTGTCACGTTGTTTGTCCGCGATGGACTCCTAAACTACTGAACCGATTTTAATCAAATTTGCACACCGTGTGCAGTTTGATCCAACTTAAAAGATATGATACCGTAAGGTTACCGTAAGGTCAAAAGTTTTTTTTATTTTGAGATGTAAATCTCTTTTGTAGTTTTCGCGTGAAAGATTAACAAACATATCTTCAAAAACTTTCACATTTATAATATAAGTAAGGTTGGCTGAGCAATAGGTGTCTTTGTTCAGTCTCTTCATCATTGAATAGATGTGTGACGGCTCTTATACCTGCGGTATGCCTCCAGGCATTCCCGCAAAGTTCAAGTAAGTATTCAAACAATCGGAAGTAATCGATGAAGATATCATTGTACAAAAGTATCAGTCAAAAATTTATATTTAATTGTTGCTTGTAGAGTGGTCATTGACTTAAATATTCAAATTCGGCTTTCAAAATCGCAACATAGTCATTTTATTTGAGAACACTATAAATTTGCCTCAAGCAGTTTATCAACCTACTTCATTACAAATGATAATTAATTTAAAATATGCACGTAATTTAAAAATTGAGATTCGGGGTCAGGCTCGAATATCACGGACTCTGTCACTCTACGCTATCTAAAATAAGAATAAATTTTGTTTCGCACACATTGTATAACTGACTTAAGCTTAAGTAGTTAACCGTGTTTACTTAAAATAAACAAGATGACGATACGTCATCATCATGTCGAAAGATCACGAGTCGTGAGTAGCGTTTCGTCGCCAGTCGTGTCCGTGGTCGTAAGGATTAAAACTTAAAAGTGCACGTAAATTGTGAATTTACATCAATTTATATGGGCACCGCGACATTATGGACAGCTGATGTTTTGGGCACATTTGTTGTGTCATAATGACCCGCTTTACTGACATTACTAACACCATTATGTTGAGGACCAACAACATATACGACCTGCTCTTTATAATACCAAGAACTTATGTCAAATTGCATAGTTTATGTTTTGTTTGAGCATAACAATCGCCTGAAAATATTACGCGGAAAGAATTTAAATACGGAAGAAATTAAATAATTCTTGACAAAAAATAACCAACTTCAAAATAACTCAAAAACTACTTGTCAAATCTCGCTCAAATTTAAGTGGGACCACATGATAAGCACCAGGTTTCGATTAAAAATTGGTTCACCCAGCCAGTCGAAAGTTCTGAGATAACAAACATAAAAAATACAGCGAATTGATTTCAAAATTAATTACTATACAAAACATCCAAATGTGCAAGTGACTTTGAAGTCGGTTAGTTTTTGTTAGTAAAATTTAGATTATTCAACAGCCATTAATTGGCTGGGAACATTTGACACGTCCAATTAAAGATTTCTAGTACCTCTAACACTTAAGGGTCACGGACGACGTAATTTCGATGGCAAAGTTGTTTTGTTTACATATTATTATTTGCGAATTTATTACTATAGCTTCTAAGCAATTAATAGAAATAGGTATTAATGCTTAGAAGCATAGAAAAATGGATTTAGGGACAGTTGCCGAAGTATTTCAAGAGGGTTTTAGGAGACGCTGTTTTCCTCCTGTAATATTTTATTTTAGACACTACATAGGAAGTGTCTACATAGATAGTAAAAAAAAACTTGCGAGGTGTCAAGGGACACAGTCCGTACTAGGATAGTAAAAACATGCAAACGAGTGTACCAAAACAAATCTAAGGTATGAAATTTCGTGAGAAATTTAATTAAAAAAAAATACAAATTTAAATTTCTCACGAAATTTAATACCTTAGATTTGTTTTGGCACACTCGCTTGCATGTTTTTGCTATTCTAGTACTCTGGCTTGGTTAAAAAAAACTGGCGTGGTAAAAAAAACTACGACGGCAAAAAGTGTCGTTACCGGCAAAAAGTGTCGTTACCAAATTTTCCGCCTAGCCCCCTTTCGCAACGCGCGATAAGGAACTTCGTTCCAAAATTCAGGTTAGATAACCCGATAAATGAGTAGATACCTAACCTATGAGATTAATAGGTGGAAGAATGTATTTTAAACATTCATTGCACTCGAGGTCAACGGACCGACGACGGCACAAATATGAATAGGTGAAATGAACAGGTACTCACTCATACGACTACATAGATTGGCAAAAACCGCACGAATTCAATGTTGTGGGTTCATTAAACATTTGACATCGCATGAAACACATTTAAGTGGTGCTGACACTTCCTTCTGATACTTCTTTCAAGATGTGCTGAGGAGTTTTTTAACGGCTTTTCTTCTCCTCCATGACAAAGCACCCTTGCGAAAAGCTGGTTGATTAAAAAAATGACGTGCATAAGTGTATCAATGATACCTATATGAATAAAAGATTTTGACTTTTGATGTTACACAGCAGATCCCCTAACCTAACCACAACTGAGGTGAGCAACCTTAGCCTGTACTTCCATCAAGTTGTTACATTGCAGAGCTCCTGACTATCGTAATTCGAAACCGTATCGTGATATGAGCCAACCTTAGCCTGCCTGTAGGCGTCCTGGTCGGAGGCGACGGGGAAGGCGACGTTCAACGCTGCGTTGCGGGCCAGCCACTCGCCCGTGCCCGTGGAGTAGCCGCGCAGCGCAGGGTTGAACTCCTTCAGGATGTTGGGCAGCGTCAGGAACTCGCGCCACGTGCTGTCGCCGCCTGCAACACATACACCGGTACACGGTACAACAGACATTACTTTTTTGTGGAAATAGCCGCCAAACGACCTGCCGTTCTACCTGATGGTAAGTGGCTATTGTCACCCATAGACATCAGCGACACCAAAGGCATCACGGATGCGTTGCCAGTCAAGAAAGAGAGAAGAAAAAGAAAGAGAAATTACTGCTTTTGACGTTCGATTCTACGCACCCTTTTTTATGGGACTTCATGGACAGAGAAACAAACGCGTACCTATTTCACGCGTGAAAATATAAATATACTTGTATTTACCAGTCACTTTCATATATTTAAATTTTTCCCCAGGGGATCACGAACTGCTATGGAAATTGCATAATAATGTAACCTTTGAACTCGTCACAAGAATAACTACACAGATAATTATTTGTCTTTACGAGTCCCTTGTAACTTGTACGTTTGTTCAATATTAATCACGGCAATAGAGAATACTGCCTGGAATCCTACTTTAATTGTGAATATTCTATAATGTTCTCCAGATAAACGAGCAAAGCTTCAGCATAATAGATTATTCCGATTATGCTATTCATTCTGAGAATAGTGGATTAGAGATCTATAGTAACCAATGTTGAAACCCCTTAGGCTTTTAACGATATCATAAAAATGTGCATAATGCGAGTTCAATAAAGAAACGCTGACATACTGACCCACTCACTCGCCGAGTTCAATAAACAACAATGGATATCTGGAGAGAATATGGTTTCATCGTACCTGCACACCAGGACACGCCCCTGTACTCGACGATCGCCCCGAGCGCGAACTCCTCGAGCGCGCCACTGCCGGCCACCAGCGAGTCCCCGATGGCGGCGACCACGTCGATGTCTCCAGGCCGCAGCCGGTGCACCGAGGTGGGCCGCGTGCGACTGCGCCCCCAGGGGACCGCGGACGCACAGGGGAACGGCGTGTCGGGCGGGATCGCGCGCTGGCGACGGACGTTCGACCGCCGGGATGGGTAGTTTACTTCCCACTGGAAGGCAATGAGTCAAATGTTTACATTTTCTACTGTCGCGGTTCCTATGGGGTTACTGAATATTATTTATCAAATCTTCTCTTCAATGGTCTAGGCTCAAACCCAGGATGATTTCGCTCTGCAGGCAGGGTCACCAAGTAGGCAATAATGTCGTTCATGAAGATGTAGGTAATCTTTTCTATTAGCGTTAATAATCTTCACGTTTTTTATACCAATTACAAGTCAACAAACGCATATAATATGATACAAATCAGTAGGTATATGTGATGATAAGGGGTCAAATCCGCAACAAAACTTTCTCAGAAAAAGTACCTACGCGTTTTCAAACCACTTAAATAAATCTAAATAGTAGTTACCTACTGCGTGTTTGGCGAAAAATGTTAAAGTAAACAATGTGGTTATAGTGTGAAAAGCTAATACTTATTTCACTTGACGGTGAATATAATATCAATGAATACGGCGTCGAACTCTTACATAATAGCGGGTCGAATTCATTAGTCCGAAGATGATGCTCTACACTGCAGATGTCCAATGTCTTTTCATAGTTGGACCGTGGACGTCGTACAGAATCAAGCCAAAGCAATAGTCGGAGGCCTAGAGGTGAACATTTTGAGGTCAATTTACAAGTTTAGTATGGACCAAGCGAGTGGGACGGACGTAGAGCCTATTAACTTTTTCTCTTTAATTTCCTGTTCAACACGTTGACGGTTATGGTGCTGCTATAAATATAAAATACAAGAATTCGATGGCGGCCGTAAAAGAACTTTTCGATATTTGGTACGGTTGCAAGAAACTCAGGAAAGTGATTAATTATTCATACTTAGTAAAGGTATAGTTACGTAAAGATGCGTTTTGTCTTGCATCACACGCGATTAACCGAAATTTTAAAGCCCTATAAGTCTTTCGGCTCGTCTATGTAACATTGGGTAGGTGTTAAGCTTGCGATTAAAAACCTTTTAAGTGTTTACTTTGATGCTTACATAAACTTATGAAGTTGCTTATTAAGAGAAATAAAATACGTACGAGCCTATTGATTTGCTCTCGAGAAGTAGGTACGGTGGTAATTATATGTATAGGTTGGATTATTAAACAGCTATTACATTAAGTTATTGTAGAAAACAAGCCGTATTAAAGGTAGATTCGACTGAAACCTGCGAATAAAATATCACTGAACCCTTAAACTTTTACTCCAGTGTCCTTAAACGAATCATCATCGTCATATGCAGAGCCGGCGTTAGGGGGGGCGGGGGGGGGGGCGAGGTGGGGCGATGGCCTAGGGCGTCAAATTTGGGGTGAAGAGCAAAAAAAATTCTTAATAAACGTTCCCATTGGTTCAGCAAAAAAAAGCTCGATTTTTATTTTCTTATGAGGGCGCAACAATATTCTTGCCTGGGGTGTCAGTAGCTCTAACGCTGGCAAGGGGGCGCCGTAGAAATCTCGCCCAGGGCGCTGGTAGTGCTATAAACGGCACTGGTCATATGGATAAGTGCTTAAAATTAACTCTGAAAGACAGTGCACGGACTTTATACAAATAAAGGTAAAGAATGAGGTCCATCATAAATTAAATAATATTTTTTTCACTTAACTAATTGTTATGTGATCTGTGTGTATAACACTTGTGAGTTTATGTATTCGAGAAGTGATGCGTTACGTATGGTCGCAGGCGCAGCCGCGGGTCGCGCCACGTTCTGATGGCACGATGCCACGAGCGTTCGCGGTGTCAAGTGTCCTACAAACATTTACACGCACAGAATTCCGATGACTAGTGTTAGATAACACTAATGTCGCTTATCCAATTATTTTAGAGACTCTTCCTCACTACAATACCGTTAGCGACTCTGCACCGATATAAGTAGGCCTGTACAGTATTAGTCAAATGGTAAAATAGACGATTTCATGAAAACCATTTCACTGAAATTTTCATAAACATCAATCTAATATTTTAAATGTGAAAGTTTGTGAAGATATTTATATATTTAGTCCTCAATCACGCCACAACTACATAACTTTGGAATAGAGATAGATTATTTCTTATAGATATTTTTAATAAGTCTGAGTTGAAAATTTCATAAAATTTTGGAATGGCCGAAATTTTCTGTAACATACACAATTTCAGGAGATGGTTGCATGATTACTGCATCTACGAGTAAGGGCGCTATTTTGCTTGATTTAATTTTCTACTTTCATATACTGAACTGAACATTGAGAGTCAAAAACAGTTGTACTTAAAAAAGCAGTTGAATCCGTAATTGAACATTAAATAATAGACATCCGCTCCACGGACAGACCTCACTATAGGTGAAGTTCACATCGACCTCAATAAGCTTGATTTTGGACGGCGAACAACGCTTCCATCGCATAACACACGACGTCACGCAACGCAACGTGCGTCGAGTTAGAATCACTGCCTCATTGCGATTCATTGGCGGCGTTCGGGAAAGTGTCACAGCACTAACAAGTATCACAATGCACTTTACATGTACGCGAGGAGACTATCAATTAGATTTGATATATGCCCCCTAATTAATAAGATCTCGATGTTGTAACGTTTAGTAGGCATTACAACGCCTTCGAATACTATGTTACGTTAATTTCCTCACTACACAATCGTTTCTGTTTCTATGTCAAGGAGATAAAGGATAATTTATTCGTTTATTTAAATTCTTATTGGGTTTAAGCTTTATGCATTAGGTACACTGTAGTCGCGATACTTCCTACTTATTGTCTATCTATCGTCCCTAACCGCTATCTACATAATCAATCAATCAAGGTATATTTATGTATTTAAACTTTAATTTGATTCCTTCAACATTTAATGTAGGTATATTAACTTTTAATTTCTCTGTTTCACTTTGTCTCCTTCACGTGTCTAACCACATTCCAAGTCCATTGAAGCATTATAATTAGGATTATAGTGGTTTTTATAAACGCAAAATTTTACATTAATACATCTTTGACGATATTCTTGTTATTTCAAAATGTTAGTTTTTCATTGCTTCTTAAGTAAAAAAATGTGTTGGATTGTAACTTTTAGTGTATTGGATTATAGATCTTTTTAGTTTGCTACTAAACATATTTACATTTTACGTATATTGTCAATGTAGATACTGAAGAAAAAAATTGGACTATGCTGATAAGGAGTTCCCTCGGCTGGAGCCAAACCTGGATTGTCATCAGAACTAAAGCAATGTGTAAATTTTCAATCAACTCCAAAGGATTAGGCTTACAAGATTTGACCCAAACAGGGCAATCCATTGAAATCTTTAACGGGCAAGCAAGCAAATGTAAAAAAAAACAATTCAAATTGTCTCAGAAAACTAAAAACTATGATTTGAAATTGAGCTCACGACATCGAGAAAGGTAACTTAAAAAAATTATCAAAATCCAAGGCAAACGTCTTCGAACCGGATCTGTACCAATTTTGTAATAGGCTGTAGGGGCCACCTCATATCACAGATTGGAAATCCGTTTGTGAATGCGTTCATTAAAAACATTAGTTACTATACTTGACGACGAAAGTACACGGAAAAACCAGCCGTGATAATATCACGTGAGAAATTTTCGGATTGGTTAACACCTAGCATTTGATTTTAATTGCAGTCTATAGGTTATTTGTAATTGTTCACACGTGACGTAACCACTCTATCAACAATGTAGACTGTATTGTGTGCACAACCGGTGTTTCTTCTAGCACGTCCTTGTGCAGAAACTATTTCGCGATAACAAAGCTTTGCCTTATATTGTTACTAAAAAGGGTGGCTGCTAGTATTGCACATGTTTTGTATTGTATCTAGTACTTGCATAATTTCTTCTTGCAGCTTAATGAATGACTATAGATCAGGGGTCTATTCAGTGCCAAGAGAGCTAGAGTTAAGCAATGCAGTCGGGGGTTGTCGGGTAGGCCGTGCAAAGAATTCGTTTTTGTATTATGGAGGATAGTTTAAGTTGGTTCCGTTTATTATAGTCGTAAGCCCTCATGAGAACACCTCTAGCGGATTATTGGCTTTGAAGCAGAGTAGTGAAATACACTCTGGAGTCTGGACGTTTTTAGTCAAAATTAACTAGTATAATTTAATTTTGACAGTGTTGTCATTTGTATAAACGAATGACCAAGTGGTTGTGACCGGATAATGCATAAGAGATTACTATACTATATCTTACATCTTTATATGAGCCGGTTGGCTACAGACCTGTTTAATGTGAAGGTAAAAATGTTGTTTGCGAAAAAGCGAAATGCAATGGATTTAGCCTAGTTCCACGGAACGGAAAGCCTCGCCGTGACGAATTATCGCTTATGATGGTCAAGACAAAAGTTCACCAATAACGTTTAGACATGGACATACGGACATCGGGTCACGCGGAACACGATGAAAACGATAGTTGAACAACCATCTCTATTTATTATACGTAAGGTATATTTTGTATTGGGGCATTTGATCATAATAAAATTAACAGATTTATTTGGCAGCCTAGCAAGAACAGTGAAGATCAAAGCATTAAACGTTGTGACCTGGTTGTGGACGCTCTCCGGCTATTATAGACAATAAATTGTGTGTATTCCGTAATATTATGAGTATTTCGGTAATGCCCGCTTAGCGTAAAAGTTTGCAACACTGTGCGTTGGTTCCAATTTATGACACACGCACATTTCATCGAACAAATAATAATAACTCGCGGCACTTTTGTAACTTATGACGACAGATTAGAAGTAAGATTTACAAGGACTTAACAAGTAATCTCGCCCTGGAATCTAATAGAGTTGTTTAAGGTTGTTATAGAGTTCAAGTAAAGTTCACTTGTGGAGTCTCTGTGAAGAGTCATGACTCAAACTTTTGTTATGTAAAGAACCGGACGATGATGAATATGATCCTAGGAGTTGTTGTTGTCTCGGTGAGATCGCCGTAACAAAACTATTGTTTCCTGAACGGCGGTAAATCTAAACTTTACATAAACATGTTGTTTACATAACGAAACAAGGTGACAATGCCCAATTAATGTAAGCTGGTCGGCAACTGCAACCTGTGAAGAAGACAGCTTCAAGACAAACAAACAATACAAATTTGATGTCAGCTGTTAATAATCGCAAGAAATGACTAGATCACAGTAAAGTAGAGCAAGCTCTATCAATAACCTGGCTGCCAGATCAGCGATTAGAACGGCATATATTTGGTGACAATACGCTACTCTTATAAAATCAATCTATCATTTTCATACAAATAGGCGACAAACGAGCAAACGCGTCATCTGATGATAAGTGATCAAAATTGTCAGTGGATATCACCGTTGCCGGCCAAAACTGACGCGGGAGATCCGCATTATTCTGTGTCTGTTTGTCACACTGGATTTTCCCCAAATCTAGAAGAAGAAATAGATATTTTGTTGAATTGAAGAAACGTGTAACTTTACGTTGATTGAAAATGTAATACTGATAGAGACCGACCGAAGGTTCGGTTTCGGTTTCGGTTTCGGCCAGTTTCGGCCAAAAAATCTAGTTTCGGTTTCGGTTTCGGCTTTGGAAAAATTTGGCCGAAACTTTCGGCCAAACCGAAACTCTGTGTTCCTGAATTTTCGTGCGTCGTGAAGTGAAGTGAAGTCATTGATTTAACATGTTTATTATATTTGTTCATTAATCTGAAGAGCGTCTGACAGGGTGCTTTGGCGCTTGATTTTAGCCGTTTTTTGCTCGATATTAATAACGGCAACAGGTAGAAAAAAAGGTCATAAGATAGTGTCTAATGCTGTATAGATAATGATTTGGAATTCATATCCAAGCATGGTAATGAAACTGTAACTGGAAGATATTTAAGTAAAACTTTTACTAGGGGTATTAATTAGACGTAATAGATTATATAAAAAGTAGTTTTCGTCTATTTGTGCGACGTGCGTTTGTTCTGACTACTCTCAGGAACGACATAACAGATTTACCTGTGGTTTCCACTCCCTTATAACTTACAATACATACGTATTGTAGTGAGCTTTGGTTAACATTTAGTGGTTGGTTTATTTCAAACGGTTTACAAATAAATAAATTACGTTATGTCAATTTCACCCATACTTAGATTTATTGAGTGAGGGCTTACCGAAAGGTTTACGGAAGCAAAGCGAGGACATTCAGTAGTAGTATTTTTGAAGTCTAAATCCCAAATCATCCATTACAATGAAACGGTAACTGAGCAATATGTCTGTACATGGAAGATATTTGAGAAAATCTATCACGAGCGGTATTTGTCAACGCAAAAGAGACCATGGCATTTATTTTTAGAATTTTCGTCTGTTTGTGTGTATGTGCATTTGTTCAGGGTAATTTCAAAATCGGCATGCGGTTTTCACTGACGTATTTAGTAAAATTGTGCTAAGATTTAAATGACCTATTTAAATGATCTTAAATTAAAATTTAAAAAACCCCCGACAGTTTGATATACACTAAACATAGCTAAGAACACACTCGATTAAGTCACCTTCATGCAAAAAAAACTAGATCAAAATCGGTTCCTCTGTTTGGGAGCTACGATGCCACAGACAGATATAAAGATACACAGATACACAGACACGTCAAACTTATAACACCCCTCTTTTTTCGTCAGGGGTTAAAAACAGCGTTCAGCCATAGGTAGTATAGGTACCCACATTTTTTCGAATTTTGTCGTTTACGTTAAGATAAGTTTACCGAACTGAAGGCAGTTAATACACATAAAAATGTACAAATAAAAATGTGTAAAAAAACACGCTAGATTTCAGTCAGGGTGTCCCGTAAGTAATGGGTCAACGTTAGGGGACAGATAGCTTGAGGGTTGACCTACCTAATGTCAAAAAATGACCTATGTAAAATTTTAAAATTCGGCTCCTTTAACCTACTTTTTTCTGTTTAGTCCACAAATGAGCAGCTCAAAAAATACCCTAATGGTGTAGCCAAACGAGCGTAAATCGTAAAATCGCGTAAAATACTTCGAAAAATTGAATTAGAACTTTTGTATGAAACCAGCTCATTTCACGTGACTGACGTGCTGTGCACCAAAAATACGCTCGTTTGGCCTCACATAAGTTTCGGTTTCGGTTTCGGTTTCGGCCGAAACTGGACCTAAGGCCGAAGGTTCGGTTTCGGTTTCGGTTTCGGCTGAAAAACTAGTTTCGGTCGGACTCTAAATACTGACTATAGTTAATCTTAATCTTAATATATATAAATTACGTGTCACGTTGTTTGTCCGCGATGGACTCCTAAACTACTGAACCGATTTTAATAAAATTTGCACACCGTGTGCAGTTTGATCCAACTTGAAAGATAGGATAGCTTACATCTCAAAATAATAATAAAAAACTTTTGACAGAACGAAGTCTGTCCGGGCAGCTAGTAATAAATATAAATTACGTGTCACGTTGTTTGTCCGCGATGGACTCCTAACCTACCTAACCGATTTTAATCAAATTTGCACATCGGGTGCAGTTTGATCCAACTTGAAAGATATGATAGCTTATATGTCGAAAAAAAAAACTTTTGACAGAACGAAGTCTGTCCGGGCAGCTAGTCTATACTAATATTATAAAGAGGAAAGCTTTGTATTTTTGTATTTTTGTATTTTTGTATGTTTGCAACGAATAAACTCAAAAACTACTGAACCGATTTAAAAAATTCTTTCACCATTAGAATGCTACATTATTCAGAAGTAACATAGGCTATATTTATTACTAGAAAAAATTAGGGATCCTTGCTAAAACATCAGTAACGTGAACCAAGGTGTGAAAAAATTTGCTTAAAAATTTCTTTCATCGCATACGCTGCGGAAACTATTGACGATAGAACAAAAAAATGTTCTACAATATTAGAGAACATATCAATATCTACAAAAAACCTCGCGATACTATATGTCCAACTATTGTCGTTATGTCACTATAACCACTTTTTACATTTTAAAAGTTAATAAAAAAGATGACCAAAATCAGAGCATGAAAATCATACCTTCGTATTAATCCTTATCCAAATAAATCATTTCATATTCAAAACTGTTTCAGTACCTATAGATAACTTTTTGAATTACTCAAATCGGACATTCCATTCAGAAGATAATACGAATTAAGGAAAATAAACACCGCCACGCCGCCACGGCCGCGCAATGACCAGTGTAGCCCCACGCAAAGCAGCTTAGCGTAGGCCTTTATGGCTGGCTTCAACCCATTAATGGCCCACTACTGGGCACGAGTCTCCCCTCTTGAGGAGGCCTAGAGCATACTCCACCACGCTGCTCCAGTGCGGATTGGTGGAGGGGTTAGTGGCCAACCCGAGTGTCGGAAGTTTTCAAACCGCCCGAGGGCCTCCGACATGGCTTTACGACTGTTATCTTATGATAACAACCGGGACCGACGGCTTTACGTGCCCTCCGAAGCATGGAAACGCTCAAGAAATTTTTGCCACTAGCGGTCACCCATCCAACTACCGACCGCGCACGCTGTTGCTTAACTTTGTCGATCACATGGGATCGACGCAAGCCGCCGGGCTATGAGCGCTTCAGGCAGTTCGTAGGTCTTTATACTTAACCAATAAAATGTAAATAGATGTATGTACAAAAATGTAAATAGAGGAATGTAAAAAAAATGTTCAAGTAAAAAAATAAACACATTACGAATAAATTACTTGAGTACATAAAACTTAAAAAACAATTTTGATAAAAATGTATAGTAGTTATAAAAAAATAAAAATGGGTTGGCAAGTACAAATTTACAATTTAAAGAAAAAAACTCATAAGTATGTCCTATAAAAAGATAATAAATAAAAACAAATAATAAATAATAACGTTTCACACTCATAGCCCCCACACTAGGATTCCCTGTGTCGTGGATGCCATGGATAACACACTAGACAAGGACATTCACACCCAGACCGAGAACAGAAATTCAAACTCATCATTCAAATTTCCGCTTCGCTGGGAATCGAACCCAGGCCCCTTGGCGCGGCGATCCGGCATGGTAGCCATTGCGCCACACGGGTTGTCAAAACATAAAATCTATAAGTCTAGCCTCTTTCACCACCATCAAGTAAAGTCCCGAGTAGGCTAATTGCCGATTAAAGTGACGTTGAAGTGTCATTTTACATACACGAAATGTCAACTTAACCAACGAATAGCTTACTTCGGACTTACTTGAAGATTGTGAAATAAGCCCTATATATATAAAATTGAAAAGCGACACACCGCTGATTAAACAAAAAATCTCAGAAACTGCCGAACCGATTAAGATGAAATTTGGCAGGGAGATAGTTTATGCTAAGGAGACGTCCACTAAGAACGGATTTTTGGAAATTCATCCCCTAAGGGGTACAAATAAGGGTTAGAAGACACTTTCATACAAACCAACTTTCTTAGTTTTAGATTTATAAATTTGAAAATTTTTATGTAGGTTTATAGTAATAAACAAAAGTAAACTTTAATATATTTTTTTGGAAAATCATCCCTTAAAGGGTTAATTTACTGAATTGAACTTAGTAGGCAACTTCGTCATTTTTGAAGTTAAAAACATGAAAATTTTCATATTAGCTCCAGACTAGAAACAAAATTTGTAAGTATTATGGTTTTTTGGAAAATCATCCCCTAAAGGGTTAATTAAGAGTGCGAAAGGTAGTATGGCAGCTTCGTCAGTTTTGAAGTAAGAAGGGCGAAAATTTGTATATAAGCTTATAGTTAGACACAAAAAATAACTGTATCACTGTTTTCTCGAAATTCATCCCCTAAAAATAGGGGTTGGTAGTCAACAAATACAAATCAACTTCGCCAATTTTAGAGTTACAAATATGAATTTTTTTATGTAAGTTTATAGTAATAAACAAAAATTAACTTTAACAATTTTTTTCGGAAAATCATCCCTTAAAGGGTTAATTTAGTGGATTTAATTTAGTATGCAACTTCGTCATTTTTAAAGTAAGAAGGGTGAAATTTTGTATATAAGCTTATAGTTAGACACAAAAAATAACTGTACCACTGTTTTCTCGAAATTCATTCCCTAAAAATAGGGGTTGGTAGTCAACTACATACAAATCAACTTCGCCAGTTTTAGAGTTATAAAATATATGATTTTTTTTAATGTAAGTTTATAGTAATAAACAAAAGTTAACTTAGAATTTTTTTTTTCGGAAAATCATCCCTTAAAAGAGTTAATTTAGGGGAATGAACTTAGTAAGCAACTTCGTAATTTTTTAAGTTAAAAATGGACAGGGAGCAAGAGAGGGAGAAGGAGCGGAAGAGGGAGATAGAGAGGGACAAAGAGCGGGAGATGGAGTGGGAGTGGGACAGAAATCGGGAGAGGGCGCGGGTGCGGGCGGGAGAGGGACTGGGAGCGATAGAGGGAGATTGATATGAAGTGGGAGAAGGACCTCGAGCGGGAAAGGGAGAGGGAGAGGGATATGTGGTGAGAGAAGGACCTCGAGCGGGAAAGGGAGAGGGAGTGGGACAGGAAGAGGGAGAGCGAGGGGAAGTGAGACAGGGAGCGAGATAGGAAAAGGGACAGGGAGCGGGAGAGGAAGAGGGCAAGGGGAGAGAAGGAGATGGAGAGGAGGAGGGAGAGGGAAAAGAAAAAAAAATGTTAATGTTGTTTACTATTCCAAACCCACTCCCGGAAGAATGATCTGTGATTGTATCGTAAGTTTCAGTATGTAAATTCCTAAATATAAGTACTTCAATATAAATGAACCTGTTTTTAAATTTTCTTTTGTAAGGGATACTAATTAATAATATGATAAGCATAATTACCGCGTGCGAAGCTGCGGGCAACAGCTAGTATACTATAAAAAGGTAGCAGGAACCAAAAATAATCCAAACTAAGTACATGTACTGTACGAATCTTTCAGATTCTGACTCTACAATTAATTAAATTAAATTACATATTATGAGCATCCTGCTGCTATGGTAAGGAAAAATCAGGACATAGTAAAATTCTGACGATTTCGACGGCATTCTTTAAAAACCTTTCATGAATGTAATTTACAATAAAGTTTACCTATTCTAACATTTCCAACCATTGGCTAAGCATACATCTGTACATTCACCAAAACGGATATGTTTTTAATATGGAGGTTACATTATGACATCGCGATATTCGCGATAAGCCGTGCGTCATGAGGTCGTGGTTGTTGGCGCGGCGCCACACAGTCTACGCAAGAAACCTGTTTCAGCCACACCGCGGAAACATGAAAAAAAAACCACTTGGCTTACATAATGTAAGTTTATTTTATGGGTAACTATAACATAAATATGAATTTATTTAATGGGTTATTAAATTTACGGAGCTCTTTGTATCCTTTGAGCCCAAGCCAAACTCCTCTGGTTGTCCTTACTATCAGAACGGACGAGATGAACTTCGCCACTTTCTGCCAACTTGTGGAAATCTTACTCGATATTACTAATCTCGTGTAAATCGGTGGAAGTGCTAGAGACTACGAAGTGGGTTCCTTCCTTTTTTCCCACAATACCCTGGTTGTTACTAGTAAATATGCAAGGGCGTAAGATCACAAATCTTCAAGTGAACGTCATTTATTGCACTATTTGCTTAGGGTGACCTAAATTCAACTCTTACGCATACCTACTAAAGTAACTCTGGGTTATTTGGAAAATCTGCGCTTGTGAACTGACTCATTCTGTTCAGCCTCGCTTAAGTAATATCACCGAAAAGATAATATAATAGGTATACTTGTAATATGTGAAAACTCTCCAAAACGTTGAGACCCGAATCCAGCATTGAGACAAATATAGACATTGAGACAGTTATTTGAAAGTAGACAGGTATTTGAATGTGGGTGTATCCCAGTATTTCTATGGAAATACAACAAGGGAAATTGTGGAACAAACGTTAAGTGTCCAAATTCCAATGCATGTACCACAATTCCTTCCACCTGAAGGAGAGACTTTACTCGTATCTTTCAAATTATTGCACGTACTAAGAACGTTACGTATAACATAGAACTTAATTATTACAACATATAAAAAAAAGTTTGCTGAAACCATCTAAATCGTAATGCAATAATAATTCGATTTATATTAGGTTCACACAGGCCACCGGATATCCTTAATGGATTGTTGAGAAACTATATGAGAGTAACTAAAAATTTCGCAGGTCAGACCGAATTACATGCGTTAAAATACCCTTTTGATAAAAGGCAAAATGCTAAATTGTTACATAATTTGACCTTCGGCATATATGAGATTCGTGGACTTTCAATTTGGCAAATATCGTGCAATAAATATGTGGAGATGGAAAGTGAAAATATTCGTAATCGTCTCCTGAGAAATAATTGCTACTAAGTAATTGAGGTGAGGTTTGCTTTTGGAATTATTCGAATCAAACTTTTTTATTTACATTCATTATATTATAGTGGTTGAACCGGATTGTTTCAAAATCGATAGTTTTTTTCTTAATCCAACAGGTTTTTTTCTAATGTGTGTTGCTATCTACAACGAAGATCAATGTTACTCTAATCTCTAATCTCACTTAGGTTTTGACCGAGCTTTAGAACGAATAGTTTGACAAGGTCATAATCGCTTGTTTTGTTTGCCCTTTAGACCCGTATGGTCAATGTTTGATATTTGTAAATGTTTGTCCTGTTTGAGCAATGCTTTTAAATTTTTATTAGTGTACGACTACCCTGATCACGACCGTGACTTAAATTAGGAAATACCTATTATGAAAGTATTTTAATGTTATGTGAAGAGACGACGCGACGTCAGCATGTGCTTCGCAGTGTTTAATTTCGTTTCAAAGACTCCCAATTCCCAGTTGCTATGACAACCAAGCTGACACTGACGGTAGGTCACTCGAGAAGGTGGTAGCCGCATAAAACAGTAGCGCCAGGTCCTTTATGTGGTCGATGGGTTCTGTACGGGATTTAAGATTTTTTATCAAGTATTATTATTTATTTAGGTACACCTACAGTATAGGCTACATGTTATATATCTCTAATGTTATTATATAGAACTGCGATTTAAGTAAGTTACATTTTATTTTTATCATTATCATTAATTATACAATTTATACAGTTAAAAAATAATTGACTCTCCAATATGAGTAGTCGTATAAAACGTTGACGTAACAAATTTTCTGTGTCATGTTAATGATGGTCGAAAAACTGTGATTCGTTTGATAAAGCTATAGTATGTTCGTCTCGTTTTTCTCATTTTGTAATAAAGTCAACTTCAACACAAGATAAAACTGAGACTATTAAAACAATGCATTAGGCACATTCATTCCACTGATAAAGTAGATTTTCCACTTTTCCCATACAACAATTTGAAGATAATAATTATGTTAAGATGGCGTATAAACAGACTGTCAACACAAAAACACTGATCTGTCATTGTAATCAGATTTTTTTAGCCTAGTGGAACACGTCGGGTTTATCCACTAGTGATTGATAAAATATGTTTACCGAGAATAATTTTATGAAAATGAATTTACTTTGGAAAAATCAAAAGAAACATGTATTTAAAACGCCGTTACGCCAAAGCTCTTATATAGTCAAACGAGGTTAATTTAACAATTAAATTAACTGAAGAAAAATTTTTGGGATTGCTAATGGTGTTTGTCTATCATTAGTTGAAATATTAATGTAGGTATGTAGTTCCAGTTATCATTAATTTGCATTTCAGATTTAATGGCAAAACTGATCTACTTAACTTTATGTTGGCTCTATTATAGAGTCAGATGTTCCGGACGCGTGGGCGTGTGCACAGTCCATCTAGGGTTGCCATCAAAGTTCTTCTGGTGAATAGCTTTTGGAAAACGAACTAGAATAATAATTATCCGCATCAATATACGAAAACAACCCAGTGCCAACAAAACAACTTACTGGTACCTAAGAATACAGTTAAAAATTAGGCTGTTATTTAATCTATTTGGAATGAGTAAGTCTGGGATTTAGAAGGTTTCTGTTATCGTCACCATCCCATTCAGCGTTGAATCTTGCATATCATTGTCATACTTTACTATCGCTGGCTTTATCGTGTATTTGGGCAAAGTAAAAATTAAGTATCTACCTACGTATCACATAGGTACGTCCTATGCACAATTTTTTTACACTATTGATCTTGAAATAAATACTTAAGGTAAGTACATTTAATATTTATATCTTCTGATAAGGAAATCAAAATCCTGATAACTTTAAAAATTGTTCATTATAAAGTTCTTCCAGATTTCCAGAATGACAACCCTAGGACTAGTACAAGACAAAAAAAGTACATATTATGGTAACACTTTGCGGTTGAGCCACTTCTGAAGCTACACCTAGTCGATGTAAGTAACTTTTAATGGTAATACTAAATATCGTAATTTATGTAGTTCATACGGACTTGGATTACGAAGAAAGCCGCACCAAGTTAAATATATTTACTGTATTGGTATTTCATAGACATCACTAATTGCATTGACTAAAATGATAGGTGAATTAAGTCTACTTAAATCAATTCACCTGCGGCCAGTAGATTTAAATCACCTAGGTGCATAGGTGAATAAAGTACACTAAAAGTAGACTTAAGACACCCGGGTGAATTAACTCAGGTGAATAAAGTCGACGTCACCCATTATATTTATATTAAACAGTGTACTAAGAGTAGGAAATGGAAGTGATAAAACAGGCAGTCGAAGTTTACGTATACGATTTTTTGACTTAATAAGTAGCCTGTGCAAGCTAAAAAAGTTTCCTTGGTACATCAGCGACTCCTTATTCTTGATAAATACTTAATATGAGCTCTCTTTCAGCACCAGCGATGCATTGGCGACGAAAGAACGTAAACTAAACACCTATACTCGTACAACTAACTACAAATCGACCCAAGACACTTTGACAGAGTGTAGGTATATTTTATTATTAATATTTAAGCCTGGTAATGACATAAAATTATTAAAGTATCTTATTCATGAATGTCAATAGTAAACAGGTTCATTTAAAAATATACGAGGCATACGTTCTAATCCAATCATACACAAATTGATGAATAAATTTACATGTAATGAATAATTTAACACAAGGAAATTCTAAGTGCAATGTTAAAAAATATACATAATATTTAATAATATAATTCATTATGCATTTATACGGTTACCAAATAAAAAAACGTCGGCTATGGAAACCGACATTTATGACTTCACAAATTGCGTTAATTAGTACGAGTTCTTTAGGACGTATTGTGAATGATGCTTTTTTTCTTGCATAGAATATGAAACCCTGAAGGTGTCGACAGGAGAGACCCTGCCTGCCAAGCGAAAAGTTTTGGATTCAATCAAAAAGACGTCAACCTAATACAAATATAAGTGTTATAAGTAGATTCTACGTCGGTCACTCAATAAGTTTTGAGATGCTCGTAATTTAAAAATAGAACGCAAATATCCAGGTTGCTGGGAAAAAAAATATATGATGTTCCAGTCATTTAACTACGACGGTTTCCGCGTATTTCTTTGCAACGATGGAGCTAACCGCGGATATTTGCGTGCTATGACATTTTATGATTTTAAATTTGGTGTAACTGAAAAACTTAGCCTTCAACGATTATAATCAGCGTTAGGGGAGTCTGCCCCATCTTGAACAACAGTTTTTAGATGTTTCAGTGAATTTAAAAGGGGTAAAACAAACCTCGAGGATGACCATAGAAGTGGTCGCCAACAAACTGCAGTAACTGCAGAAAATATGTGAACTACTGAAATTATGGTGCGAGAAGAACCACGAATTATTTAACTACTCGGACATCGAGAAGATTCTTGGCGTTAGATCGGGTTCGCGTTAACATTATTTTGCATCAGCATCTTGGAGTAATGTTTGGTTTACACGTATTGTTGTTAACTAAATTTTAAGTAAATTAATACGTGTAGATATATCAATACGTGTAAATTAACGTAAGTAGGTTAACCTTGGGTTTCGAAGAACGGTTATTAGTTTATAAATAAAATTAATCTGTAGATTCAGAAGTAGGCACGTATATTAATCAAAGTTACACACCTGAGATAAAACTGGCCTCTTGTTATTAATAGAGCTATAAATCTATCACGAAATGTGCCGAATAATTGATGTTATTTCGTTATCAAATAATCCGGTTTGCACCGATACAAGAACGAGTGGTTTTTATAATTTCGAAAAGTAAATATTATGTAACAATATCATAACATCAAAATTACAACATCGTTTAACGTGTTGGTTGTAGTAGAGCACATCTTAACTAATTATGAAACAATGTTAAATATATAGATTTTTAACCGACGAAAAAAAAAGGAGGAGGTTCTCAATTCGACACGTATATTTTTTTTTTATGTATGATCACGCAGAAATCGGCACAGGGTGGTCCGATTTGGATGATTTTTTTTTATTGGATAGGATATGTCCTGAAGTTGGTCCCATATTTTTTTGAAAATTTTATTCCCATCCCAAAGGTACGAAAATAGGGAATGATTGATTATTCACCCGTTTTTTACCCGGAATTTTTACATGTTAACCCCAATAACTTTGTACTGGATGATCCGATTTCGATGATTCTTTTTTTATTGAATAGTGTATACCTTAAGGTTACTCTTGTTTAAATTTCAAAACAAAATGTTACCCCTATAGGTACGAAAATAGGGGATGATTGATATTTCATCTACTACATTTTTACCTGGTAACTGAATCTATAATTCATAAAATCAATAATTTATTATTAATTATAATTATTATAGCAACTAAAAATTAAAAAATAATTACTTTTTAACAAAAAATAAAACCAACGAAAAAAAAACTGAAAAGCAAAAAATAAAATAAACCATTTAGTATTATAAATTAAGATCCGAAATTAACAGTAAATAAATAATTTTGAGGCGGTGCCAAACCAATGAAAAATCAAACGGCGAAAAGATGTGCGCCGCGCTGCTGCTGCCGTGTGCATCGCATGCCACTGCCCTCATAATATTATGAATTTTATGTAATTAATTTTGGTTGTTTGTTTGGCACGGTCTCAAAATTATTTATTTACTGTTAATTTCGGATCTTAATTTATAATACTAAATGGTTTATTTTATTTTTTGCTTTTCAGTTTTTTTTTCGTTGGTTTTATTTTTTGTTAAAAAGTAATTATTACGTAGATTTTTAGTAGTCATATAATAAAAGTAAACCACCATTACTTCTAATAATCACAATCCGCACTTGGTTGATACAGCCAGTAGCCCAAAGTGTGACGAAAAGGCCGAGAACTAATGAGTAGGGGGAGAGTTCTGAGCTGGGTCAACCCATTAATGACTCACTACTGAACACGGGAGAGGAATAAACCTCTTAAGGAGACCTAGAGCATACTCTAATAAAATTATAAGTAACTATATTTGCGATTATCTGCGACTGTAAGTTAATTGGCTGAATTCGGCTGCATTGGCCTGAGAGGAAAAATGATTCAATTTAATAGAACGTAAGAACAGGATTTGCTTGAGGTTACCGTATGACGATGACCACTACGAACCATTTTGTGGTTTGGTTCCAATTAGGTAATACTGAGGAATTCCATCTCTGTGTGACCGAATTTTTTGAAGTGAAAACTTCTTTAGTACGGGGGTGACTTGAAATTTTATGAAACGAAACTGTCCAGTGGAGACTAGAAATGAGTGGAGACTGACTTGAGTTGAGTTGAGTTGACTGAGTTGAGTGGAGTGGAGTGGAGTGGAGTGGAGTGGAGTGGAATGGAGTAGTAAAACCTACAATTATCATCTTCCCGAAATTTTACATTCGTCTCATTATCTTGAAAACAAAATTTTTGAAGGTTTCACTTCTAACACGTGTGAATTGCACACATTTTAATTTTTTTATTAAACGCTCAATGGAATGAAGAAGATTTTCTCTACGTTCCTGACCGGAGACAATACTCTACCATCAAAATAATTATTGTCAATACAATCCAAATAACCTTGTAATCTTCAGCTAAGCTTTTTAAGTTTCAATAAATGTTTAGTAAAGCATATAAGGCACCAGGTCTAGTTATCTAATAATATCAAGCAAAGCAAGTATAGTAACTAACATAACTATTAGCGAGCGCTATCTTTACAAAGTGAGTTACGGCGAGGGCGGCCGGCGGGTGTGACGTAAGGTAAGGCTACCTGTAGGTAAGTGGAGCGACCTGCGAGCTGCTAAAACCTGAAATGGGACCTACCGCGCTAATATCCTGCCTGGATGTGGCTTGTGCGCGCTTTACAAGTATTTGATGGTACAACAACATAACTAGGAATCTGTTCGTTTGTGTGATTATCAAAGGCTTATCTGTAATCTCCTATACGAAGTAGTAGTTTAGCGTTTTCTTAATCTTAGCAGATCCCTGCTTAGATTTATTAGGGGACATTATATTTTTACAGTAATTCTATTTCAACTTAATTAAGTAATATAACTACTTTTAACATAAAACGCTATCTGAGTATGATGCCATACAAGTAACGTAAAAAAATTGGGACCAGATTAATTTGCAACAATGAATGTATGCTACATTTTAATAATATTTGATCATATATTTTTTATAAAACCGTGAGTCAATATAATTTATTCGCAAGATCATTTCGAAGTTTCCAGATAAGTAATATGCAACGCGTGGTTTTTGGTTTCGCCACAAAGTCAAGGATCCTTGCACCGCGGCAGTCGGCACCGCACCGGTTAGGTCGGCATTGAACGTGCTCTCTGCTTGCCCAACATCACCGACATGCAAGCCGCTTCGCCTGCTCGTTAACAAAATTTAAGGCAACCGGACAACAGACGTATCCCGTATCGTGATTTGAAAGAGTTTATTACAAATCTCTCTGAACACGATTACGTCATGGGCCTTTTTGTTCTTTAATCTAAGGTCATGGGCAAGTTGATCGTTCTCACAAATCACAACAGCAGCAGAGGATTTCACAGCTGTTACAGCAAAATTCCTAACGAAATTTTATTTAATTACGGAGGTAATTCCAGCGGTTTACATCTAGAACGAAAGCTTTCTTGCTCAACTTTATAAGGCGGTGGTCGATCGACACGATCGGTCGTTTTAACGGAGACGTTTACGAAGAAATGTGTTACGACTTGTCTTGTTGTCAACAGTGTCAATCTGCACGGGACGCATACAGACAGAAAACGATAGCAAACAGACAGAAAGACAGACTAGGACAGACTTTACTCGTCAATATTTCACTTTCAGCGTTCCTTACGTCCTCATACTTAGGATAGCTGAGTAGTTTATTTATTTTATCTTGATTTAGGATTAAATAAGAGTATGAAAAAAGTCAGAGTCCAAAGAAAATTGAATATAATTAATTAATTATAATTAGGTACGTTTTTTACTTGTAATGAAATGAACAAAACTAAAAGCACATCTACCTCCGAAATAACATACATATATAATGTTCATAGATAGGAGACAGTCTCGACTAGTTGAGAAAAGTGCGTTTGGTGGAATTCAAATGTAGAGTCACTACCCAAGTAGCACGCGGGGCCGTATAAGGGCTGTCTAAGGGTTCACATGTGAACTATAAGCGGTAAGTCAGCTGTATATGAGCTGTAGAGCAGGCTTTACAGCCCTTATACGACTGATTTGGGCACAAGTTATACAGCCTTAAGTTCACATAGCTGCATAGTAGCAGTATAACAGCATTTAAATAGTAGTAGGTTAACATTACACTCTTATACAGACCTTAAACAGCTTTAAGCGTATTTTTCGCCTTTATACAGCTAATACATCACAGGTGAACTCATATAAGAGTGAATTAATGCTTTAAGTTCACTTGTACGCTAAATGTGAACTCTTATTCAGCCCCGCGTGCTACTTGGGTACCAACTGGGGTCATTGAAAACAAGCTTTTTACACAAACTATAATTTCTTGTTTGTGAATCACATGTTTTTAGGTTATTATTTACCTAATTGCTAAGAATAATTCATATAAAAAAAAACTTAAACCAATATGGATTCAAATATAAATTGTACCTATATCACATATTCATATTGAAGTCTCTACGTTAAGTATATTAAATTGGCTTGAGCACTTTCGTCTGCGGAGGATGTATTGACGGATAACGGGAGATTATTCGTACTTACTTGGTTCTTTTAGTCCCTCATGTGCGTCACCATAAAAAATAAATTAATTAATTGTGTAAGAGCTTTTATTTATACATAATTATATTTTATTGTGAATTTAATTATACTGCAATCTTGCCGATAAGGTCTTACGATAAGCTTTTTGCTTCTCCAAGACACTGTAAAGGGGCCGTCCATAAATTACGTGAGGTGTTTAAGGGGGGAGGGGGTCGAGTCAAATCTCATCTAATCTTACGTTGGAGAGAGGGGGGTCTCGGCAAATATCACGCAATTTTTTTTCTGATTGAAACAAAAAAAAATAATACTATTTTGGTCCATTTAATCAAGATTGTACATGCTTAAGATTTAATCTTAAGCGTAATCGTAATACGATTAAGATCATTCACTAAATAAAAGCACGAAGCAATTTTTTTTTCTTTTTACAATAACAATCCAACGCGTTTACGTAAGAAACCCACATTTTCAAAAATCTCACGTGAGATTGGGGGATGGGGGAGGGGGTTGAATAAAATCTCACGACATCTCACCAGGGGGGGAGGGAGGGACAGAAAATTTAAAAAAACACCTCACGTAATTTATGGACGCCCCCAAAGATATACCTAATATATTGTATCTTTACCGTGTCTAAGATAATAGTCGACACGTAAAAAAACATAATATGTTTTTATTTAACACAGCGTTGTTGGACGCGAATTTTATTATAAGCATAAATAAATGTTTACACATCAACATTTCTCAATCACAAGTGTGATTAAAATAATTTAAATATTTTACATCTTAATATTACATATCCATTAAATAACAATGAATTTATTGCAACTCTCATATACGTTGCGGCATTCTTATCGTCAGACACTATAGGTAATACTATCCTAATACTAACTTCTATATTAATTAGTTATGAAGGAATTCTAACGATCTAGATATGCAACATACAACACACTCTATCAAACATTTCGTGTGTTGCGTACATTTAGAGTAATAAAGTAATATGTTTGCATAAATGTTTATTCACGCACCTACTTCGTCTGACCCGGATAATTAAGATACCAAAAAAATGTAGGTTCTTAGTTCTGTTATGCCCCACATAATAATATAATTATAATGACATATTTCTTCACTGCCCTTGAATTAAGTAATAACGGGTTAGGTTTTAAGATCACTGCCGCGTATATTATGTCAGTCGGAAACAGTCTATTGAAATAGAAACAAGATTTATATCTTCTTAATATATATAAATTACGTGTCACGTTGTTTGTCCGCAATGGACTCCTAAACTACAAAACCGATTTCAATCAAATTTGCATATCATGTGCAGTTTGATCCAACTTGAAAGATAGGATAGCTTACATCTCAAAATAAAAAAAACTTTTGACAGAACGAAGTCTGTCCGGGCAGCTAGTTTTATTATTAAATGTCTATGGACCTCGATATTAATTACTGTGACGCGAAAACCTGACTGAAAATCTTGTCATATAATTTCGTAATTTAAATAATAAATATGATTAGATTATATAAACATTTTACTAACCCCGTTGGAGCGGGGGCCCCTCAACAAATTGATCCTAATTCCTACTGGCTTACCCAGGGCAAGCTGCGCTACTAGTCTTACCCCTTGGCTCACGATTACGATGTGTATAAAATAAAGTTGTCCAAAACCATTCAACTGAAAGCGAATCCAAGCTGATAAAAGATAATAACAATTCGATCGATTTTTATCTGTTCATAGTTAATTCCTTAGGCTCGTTAAATATATTTTTGACGTGATTTAACGTCTATTAAAACGATGAACGCCGGGCGAAAAAATGTAGCGTTCCGCGAGCGAGAGAGCGGCAAAAGCGATAGAGAGGCACGATCGGCTACGATCGGCGTATCGTAGCCGATGCCGTAGGCGAGCCGTAGGCGATCGTATATGAGTGGAGCGGAGCGGAGCGGAGCGGAGCGGAGCGGAGCGGAGCGGAGTGAGGCGGAGAGGATTGGGGCGGAGCGGGGCGGGGCGGGGTGGAGCGGGGCGGAGCGGAGCGGGGCGGAGTGAAGCGGAGCTTTGTCGTGACGTTGTCACGTTAAACTACCGTCCGTAAACCGACTTTAGAGACAGCCATTTTTTTTAAATAAAGGTTTTTACAAACGAAATCCATTTCCTGTTTGTCCAAATAGTGACAGTTTCTGATTGCCCAACTCACCACAACGCACGTACAGCACTTCGATCAATTTTCATTAGCAAAATGTTGTTACTTTTCTCACATTAGATATCCGCGTATCTGCATTAACGTAATAGATGAGATTGTAGACGTATGTTGCACAACATTATTTTCAAAAACTTAGAAAAATTATTAATAACAATGATAGATATAATGATACCCTAAACTTAACTTAATTTAGCAAAATTTTTTATGCTCTTGTTTCTCTATATTTTGTTTTATTTACGAAGTATTCAATATTAGCGTGAGGCCTAATTGGTTTGGACTTTAGTTGTAGTGCTCCTAAAGTAAAACATTCTGTTTCGAATTACTTCATATTTTATCGTTTCAGATGAGGCAACACTCCGCCAAAATTGTTTCAAAAGCTGACGGCATAATTTCATTGAACTTTAAAATAATGGCCACATTGTATACACTTACTGCCTAACAGTTTTACGATTACTACCATTCAATCAGTATCAATTGATTATACTAAAAGTATTGAGCATCCAATTATCCTATTGAACAATGTAATATCAAATTATTACGTTCACTAAATAAACAAATAAACATAAACGCTTACACACTCATACCCCCGCTGTAGGTTTTTTACCTGTGTCATGGACGACACATAAAACACATCACAATAACATCCTTGACCCGAGTACAAATATTTATCTGTCACATAAATATCTGCCCCGGCCGGGAATCAAACCCGGGACCCCTCGCTTCGCGGGCGTAGGGTCGCTACCAACTAGGTTACAGGGTAGTCAAGTCAGGGTAGTAATACAACAGATGTAGGCATATAAACCATGTCTTTATTGTATCCATTGCATATTTCTTTCTTCTTTCTTCTTCATTGTAATATAAAGTGGATTAGACCGCTAGTCGCTACCCATGGACCTTAGCAACACCGGGGATGTCACCAATACGTTGCCGGCTCTACTTGAAGGACCCTATCACCTATGTCCAAGTGGTGTTGATGGAACCTGGTACACAGTGATGTGCGGTGACAAAAATCAACTGCAGGTATTATATTAGGTACAAACCAAACAGATCTTCAGAACATTCCCCATTATACAGACGGTAGAGCACGCAGAGAGATCTCTACGCCTACATATCTCCTCAACTCAAGCGATTATTCTCGGTCTGTAAGCTTGGAATCGGGGCGTCTACTTTGACTACTTTAATTTATTTATTTATTTAATCTTTTGAACCTTACAAGATTGGTATGTAAGAGCTACAAAGGCAGCCTTAATGCTAAAAGCATTCTCTACCGAGTCAACCTTCGGGAAGTAAGAAAAGAAAGTAAGAAAGAAACATCACTTTCTTCATACTTTCACGGTGCCATGTCATTTTAGCACTCGCATCCCACGTGGTGTACAGCGTACGCTATGTGGATATTGTGAACCTTATTCAAAAATTTGTAGTTTATCAACTCACAACAAGAGAAGGTATAAATGCTACCAACATGGTCGTGGTAATAAATAACGTACACCTGTATCCACGCTACATTTAAGACATTAAGTAACAACAAACAAGATCTGAGTATAAAATAAATGTCTATCTACACATTAATCAAACAAATATTAGCCTTGGGACAAACGGAACCCGTCTTGGTTCGGGCTTTCGACGAACGGGAACAATACGAATAAAACTGCACAACAACTGCTTTAATGACATATTTTTTATTTTTGTTTCTACTGTTACCTATTTTTAGAAGTAATAGTTACATTTGTGTCGGTACATTATTATAATACTTTAACATAATGTAATATAATATTTTCATATAGATCTACTGGTAAAACTAAAAGATGTACCTTCATTTAAAGAGATCATCATAATTATAAAGATGACAAAATGTCTTGATGTTAATAAAACTGTCTTAAAACCAAATAACAACACGTTATTCACCTTTCTGAGAGAAAGTTTTGATTAATGGTAAAAACAAACTTGTTATTGTTACTAAAAGCTGCCCAAAAGTTAATGATTAAGTCTCCAAACAACAACAACAAGGCCACCAAACCTTTGTTAAAAATAAAAGTGAATAATTTACCATTTCAATAATTAAAACAAGAGATTTTAAATAGACTTTCGCCTTAACTTATGACAGGAGCAGCTGCAACAGAAGGACTACAACAGCTTCTGTGCACCTAAAATCACTAGGTATGTATCATTAACATTTAAATGTAGGTATCTTTTCATCAAATAATGTTATTGGCTTCAATCCAATAATGGCCCAATACTGACAATTAGTACGGGTCTCTTGAAGAAGCATGGAGGCTGGAGCATATTCCACCGCGCTGTAAAGCATACTCTACCACGCTAGTATAATTTTATTACAAAATAACAAATCTTGACAGTTGTAGCTTAGCAGCTAGTAATAATAATAATTAAGAAAATTATTTTTCTGATCATTAGGTCTTTTTGGTCTTTCGCATAATATACTTATATAAATTGTAGCTTATTTTTATTTAAAATGGATACGTTTCTAACTTGCTTCCAAACATTCGATCTCTCTTAAAAAATACATTCGCAAGGTAACAAATGACTTAATTCATTACAATAATTTACCATCGACAATTACAAATACCCATAAAGCCATAAAGCTTTTACACGCAATGGATTACAATACTGTCTATTACGAGTTTATGACCGCGACATAAATAAGCTCGTTTAAGCCATTTTACGAGATTCTGCAAGGAGAGGTGTTTTGCCCACTAGCCCATAAAATAGAATGTTATGCATAATGTGGCCGTTCAGCCGTTGTGCTGTAACTTCCTCGCTAGCACACATTATTTGACTGTGAAAAGTTTTATGAAGAATTACCTGTAGGTAAGTCGACTTGTCAAAACCGTGGATAGAGTATTAGATACGTTAAGTTCTAAACCTAGCGGTAGGCTTCGTATCGTAGAGCGTATTGTGTGAATCTCGGTTGTTGTTTTAAACCGAATTTATAAGTTATACTGTAGGTATATGTATGTATATGAATATGTATCCGCACTGGAGCAACGTGGTGGAGTATGTTCTAGGCCTCCTTAAGAGAAGAGTGAGAGACCCGTAGTAATAATGCCGTAAATGGGTTGAAGCCACTGTGTACATAATAAGGACGGTTTTACTAATTAAGGCTCTTTTTAACCGACTTCAAAAATATTATTAAGAAACATCCAAACGTATTCGAACATTAAATCCAAAAGTTTACTTCTATGTATGTTTTTGTTTACTAAATAGTTTCGAAATGTGTTAGTTTTAAACTTTTCGAAACTGTGAAAGCAAAAATTTTATGTATAAGTTTAAATATTGACCAATTACTTATTATCAATTAAAATGAATTTGGTTTTATTATTTTTAAGTGAAACTTGGTGAAACATGTTACTAAATACTTAAATATAATATTTCCAAAATATTTCAAAATAAATATTTTCTAAATATTTATCAGTAAAATGTTTTTAAACGTCACGAAAAGGTGGTATTTGCGCTGCCTGCCGAGCGATCCTTCTTGCGTTCAGTGAAGAAGTATATATTTTTTTTTATTCTTTTGATATTTAAAAAAGGCGGGTAAAAAGGGATAATGCGTGAAAGTATAAAATGTTAAAATAAAAATAAATGAAAAAGTTATGGAACTTTGAAGTTGCGTTTTCAAATATTATTTGTGACGACTAGCCAACGCGGCTTGTGACAGAATACTTTTTGAGCGTGTGATGCGAATCAATGATATTGTATGGTAAAATATCTTTGATGCCAATACAATAAATCTACCGCAATTTTACTCATATCAATTCTAGGCAAATTATCACTTAATTTTTTACGTGGCTCCCGCAAAGGAAATAATAGGTGCCATGATCTGATCATCTGGATAGTTGCAATGCTACAATTTGTATCTACATTTGAATTAAATTGTATTACAGAGTGAAAAAATTATATGAAAAATAAATACGTTGGTTCTTGGATTATATTGAGTAAAACTTTTTTGCACAAAGCTTACTTACTACGCATTATACTGTATACAATTATGTCGTATTTTAACGGCAGCAGGCTCCAAACCTACCTGTTTTTTGTATTAAGGTATTGCAAGAGAAAGTCTCATGAGAATAATTTATTATGTTAAGAGCGCGACAGACAAAATGTGACGACGGATAATGACGGATTACTAAAGAGCTAGATCAAAATCAAGCCATGTTTTGAAATTTGTATACATTATTGTTAATCCTATTCGGCTGAATGTTAGGTATTTGTTTCATTCAACCAATACTTCCTGCATTGCAAGATTTGCAACGCTCCAAGCAGCCAAGGTAGAGAATGGATTTAAAATCTAAAATACATTTACATAAACTGGTGCAATTCTTTACCTAGTGATGTAGCAATTAGCTATTTCTAAAATTAAGGTAACTATAACTAGGTATAATTAAATTTATGTACTATACAGTATGTCTTATGTGGTATAATAGACCATTCATAGCAATATTTTTTGTAATATCCACTATCTGCGCTGCTCTGTGGAAACGGGTTCCTACACATTTGTAAGGACCTATGCAAGTTTTTGTGAATAGCCGATAAACGAACAGAGGCCTATGCCGTATCAGTTTCCCAAAAGCATCATCGATGCGTTGTCGGCTAAGAAAAAGGAAAAGAAAGAAGCACTTCCCAGCCGAAACACGACGGTTTTCGGTTTTGGCGGCTGACAGTTGCTATCTATGTAGGCTTCACAAGATCGCTATCATTATTTATATGAAGTAGGTAGAAGACTTCTTACAGCTGTTCTTAGAAATGTTTCAAGCACACGATCCCCCGGGTCTAGAAGGGTCGGTCCTCTGCACCGGCAGTTGACTACCGAGGGTTTTAGGAGGAGAGCCTAACTAATGCACCTAATTAGGTCAATTATAATGCTAGGCTCTCATAGCCCGGCGGCTTGTGTCTATTGGATATAAGGATATAAGAGTAAAGTAAAACAAAAGCGGATGCGGTCGTTAGTTGGATGGGTGACGGTGCTTGGGAGCCTTCATAGAGCACATAAATCACGGCAAAGGGATCAGAACATACAGTTGTCTGATTGAATGTCCCACCAAGAGTTAAGTAATTAATTATTTAAATGTAAACTTACCACATTATTGGAGAACTGGCCGAGGCTGATGTTGAGAGCGAGGGCCTCGCTCAGCAGCAGCAACAGTCCGCCCGCCAGCCACATGGTGACCACATCACGCCACCACACTACCAGCTCAAAAACTTACAACTTGAATATACATGTCACCAACACCACTGCGCGTTGAAATAATTTTATTGTTTTCTACTTTATAATTAAATTATATTTATACGGCACACAATAAAATTTATCTAATAAAAAAAACTATGCTCTACAAAACAAAAATTAACAAAATGGCGCCATAAATTTCGCGGCATGCAGATAGTTTAACACTTCAAAAATAGAACAGATTATGAATTATGCTAATAGATTTTTAATTTTTTTTTTTCAACGCGCGTTTGCGTACGCTTTTGGAAGCACAGTGCCGGCGCATGCGCGCGAGTGCGCGGCGCGCGTTCCGATGCACGTTGCTCAACGCACTCGGTGTGTGGTGTGTCCACTGTATTATTATGAATATTAGATAATAATTAAAAGACTTTAAAACTTTAAACATGAACATTTTTATTCGAGTAGCCATGATGTCTTGCAGTACAGAGTAACTAACTCACATAGACCACAGACTATACATATATTTTATAGAACACCTTCCCCTCTAGACAATTAACAACTTATGAAAAATTTTCAAATTACAAATCCAAAATATTACGGGGTTTTACTATTCTTCCACTTCTTGTAGTTTTATAATTATTTCTAACATCAACTAATGGTTCTGCATTTTGTACAGGAGATGATATTGTATTATTACATTTATTATTTTCAGTTTCAAAATTATAATCATAATAATAATTAGGAGCAATATATTTATTTTTGGTATATGACTTTTTTAAATGTTTTATGTTTCTTCTTATATTAGTTTCTCCTTCCCTTCCTATCCAAAAAGATCTAGGTTCTTTACATTTAGCAATAATTTTTCCTTTTTTCCAATATTTATCTTTTTCTGTTTTATGTACAATTTCATCTCCTACATTAAACTGAACTTCTTTCTTTCTTATTACATCTTTGTTTTGTTTATTTAACGACTGTCTTAAAATTAACAATTTGTAAATATTATTTTCTACCTTAGGCTTTAACAAAATATCCTTTGTAGGTATAAGAGTCCTAACCCTTCTACTATTTAAAATCTGAGATGGGGAAACTTCTAAGCCTGTTAGTGGAGTGTTATTGTAATTTAACAAATAGTCTCTATAATCTACAGAATCATTATAGGCTTTTTTCAAAATCATTTTACTAATATGAACACCTTTTTCTGCCATACCATTGCTTCTACTATAATGTGGACTACTTGAAGTGAACTCAATGTCCTTAGACTTATAATATTGATGACATTCAAAAGAATTAAATGGATTGTTATCAGCTATTATCTCCTCAGGAAACCCGAATCTTGTGAAAACTTCCTGATACGCATTAATAACAGATTTAGATGTTTTGTCCTTTAAAGGTAAAATTTCCAACCAATGAGAAAAATAGTCTATGATAACCAAAAAAAATTTTCCACTAAAATCTAAAATATCAGTACCAACCTTAGCAAATCTACGATTAGGTATCTTATGTGGTAACAATTTGTCATAAGAATTAGCTGGTCTAAACTTCTCACATGTACGACATTCAAGAACAAACTTATGTATGTCCTTTGAGAGACCAGGCCAATAAAATAATTGTCTCGCCTTACTGATACTTTTGCAAATTCCTGGATGTCCTTCATGCACTAAATTTAAGACATAAGACCTAAGAGAATCAGGTACAATTATTTTATCTTGGAAAAATGCTAAACCACACTCAAAATATATATCATCCTTAATTTTATAATACTCTTTACACTGTTTTGGAATCAAATTTTGCTCAGGCCAACCATTTATATAATATTTATGTAGAAAACTTAAAACATAATCAGATTTAGTTTCGTTTTGAAATTTAGATTTTCTTTCAGATGACATGGGTAAGTGTGCAGTTACCAAATGAACCACATGTGACATTTCTTTATCTATTTCAGTACACTTAAGGCTATTTCTAGACAACATATCAGCAAAATGTAGCAATTTACCAGGAACATAGTATACATTTAAATTATACATCAATAATTTTAATCTTAACCTTTTCAAACGCGGAGATCCAATTTTACAAATAGGTTTCAACATTATTGACACAATTGGCTTATGGTCAGTTTGAACATCTACCTGATACCCATATATAAATCTATGAAACTTTTTAACAGCATAACAAATAGATAACAATTCTTTTTCAGTTTGGCTATAATTTAGTTCAGCATCATTCATGGTTCTTGACGCACAAGTAACCAATCTTAAAACATTTTGTTCATCTTTCTGAAATAAACAACAACCTATACCATTCTTAGATGCGTCACACTGCAAAGTTATTTTCTTCTTAGAATCAAATGGAGTAAGAGCTGGAGCCATACACACTTTTCTTTTAAGTTCTGCAAATGCTAACCTATGAGCAGGTAACCACATAAACTCAGTATCTTTCTTTAATAGCTTACAAAGAGGTGACAATAAATCCGCCATATCCGGAACATATCTACGGACATAATTAAATGAACCTAAAATTTGTCTCAGCTCATCTCTATTTAATGGCTCTTTTAAACTTAAGAGGGATTTAATTCTATCTTTATCTAGAGACATTCCATGCTCATTAAAAACCTGACCAACATACTTAACTTCTGGTTGCTTATACTGAAACTTATTCTTGTTAAATATAATACCTAGCTTTTGTGCCTTCTCAATCACACTTGATAATGCTTTATCATGCTCTTCTTCTGTACTACCCATTACTAAAATATCATCAGCCCAAATTACAACATTTGACAATTCCCCAAAATGATTTTCAAGTGTATCTTGAAATAACTCTGGAGCATTCATCAGACCATATGGTAATACCAGATACCTATATACCCCAAGTGGAGTAGCAAAGCAACACTTCCATGATGCAGATTCTGAAAGAAAAAGATGATGAAAACCTTCAGACAGATCTAAAACTGAAAACAATCTTTTACCTTTTAATTTAAAACTTAAATCTTCAAGTGTTGGCAAAACTTTAGGCTTTTTTACAATTATTTTATTCAAATCTAATGGATCTAGGCATAATCTTATGTTTCCATTTGGTTTTTCCACAATTACAATTCTATTAATACAAGCATTTTCATTTATTTTATCTACTTTTGTTATAGCATTTCTAGCTTCTAATCTTTTCCAGAATCTCCATTCAGAAGCGGCGGACGGAGCGCGTATATCGAAGTTTGGAGGCAATTTCACGGAATTTTCCATGACGAAATTTTCGATACCAGTTGATATTAACAATAACACTCTAAACTTAGTGACACTTTATACTTATTGATTTTAATTTTCTTTTCCGATTTCGACTGCGCCATGTATTATTATGAATATTAGATAATAATTAAAAGACTTTAAAACTTTAAACATGAACATTTTTATTCGAGTAGCCATGATGTCTTGCAGTACAGAGTAACTAACTCACATAGACCACAGACTATACATATATTTTATAGAACATCCACTGTCCGCCGTATCAGCGGTAAACTTGCGTGACGAGACAAGACAGCCTATCCCCGCTTATCATAATCAGCCCGTTGTCTAATTAGTGACTGCAGCGACGAAATGATCAATCAACAAGTTAATCATTAAATCATCAAACTTAGCTGGCTTAACACGTTCGAAGCGGCACCAATTTTTTATTTCTTTCCATTCCTGCGGGACATGGCGTTTTCAACCTGGTCCTAAAACTTTCATTGTGGCGATACAAGTTATATTAGACCCTGTAACGCCTTAGAAACTAAATTCTTGTTTTAGCATACTTTTACCAAAAAATATATTCTTTTTTGCCTTGAACATTATCTATAATGAAGTGATTTATGTAAATCTGAAGGCGTACGTCAATAGCTTATTTTGTTTAGAATCTATAGCTAAAATAAAATACAGTATCTTTTACACCCTGTACCGCACTGAACACGGGAAGTTGTGTACATATTTTAGGGTTGGGAAGTAAAAACATCGATAACCTTATATAAAAGAATTATATTGAATGTTCTTCATTAAAACGTAGTAGACAAAAATATTTTTGGCACTGAGCACAAAGCATCAAAAATTTTTAAATTTTTCTGTCGGCCTCTCGGCTTGTTAAAAAAGTTCGTAGTTTTTTATAACATCCGACACAATTCCTTTTCTTAACACCCTTTACGAGATAGTGTTTACTTAGTTTCGGTTCCGGCTCTGAAAAAATAAATGTATTATTATCGAAATTACATATACGCACATTGAAAACATAAGTGGCATTATACAAAAAACCCGAATTCTCAGTTATGTAAACGAGATTTAGATTACCTAAAAATGCAATTCGCTTCTAATGCAAAGACTGATATTTTAATAGTTTGGATACTTTTTTCTAGATGCCTCTTGTGTCACTTTATACTTTTAGTAAAAACAACTGTGCGGTGAGTAAAAAAGTGGCATAATGTGTTTACTGTCGTTTTAAGCGTAATTCACGCTACTGAAGTAATAACCACATAAATTACATTTTGGATATAGTGTCACTTAGTTAGTTAAAAGTAATAACCAAACAAATTTTATTTTGAAATCGCACGGTTTTGTCGACTGCGACACAACACTGGCCGCGTGAAGCTAGCGCAGGGTGCGGTATAAGGTGTGCGGGGGTACCAGGTGTTTTCTAGCTGGTACCGCACTGTATTTATATTTTATTACTACAGTGCGGTACCAGATCTAAAAAATCTGGTATTAAGCTGGCCACTCCTTTGGACTCTACTTTAGAAACACATCTTAAATATATATTTATCTCCTTCCTGCACCAAAGCAAACTGAAGTTATGCCTTTCGCACCACAGAAGTCTATGTTTTTCTTAGCCGCACTGCAAGCGAGTCATGTACAACATGTTTTCAACCTGGTTTCGCATCGAACGTGTTAAAAAGTATGGGAAACCTGGATCAATTTTCCTACAGTCTTTTGGGATAGGTAAATTTTATAGATTACTTTCTTTAATTAAAACAACTGACTGACTACAAGGCAACCAGTTACTGTGGGCTGATTATGTGGTCATGAATATGGTTCCAAAACCTTCAAAGGTTCGTCGGGGTTGCGTAATCAATGATACTAAAATAAAATAATTGAGAACCCCTGGACAGATTATAGTAGCCGTATTGGGGGCCGGCATGCAATGGTGGCGTTCTTACGACTCTTGGTGACAGGAGCCGGCCCGCTTGGTAAGGGTTCACATAAAAATTATGTAATAAATATTATTATTATTATTTATTATGGTATTATCTTTCCGTACCTGCCCGGCTAGCTACCATACCTTGAGTCAGCCGCTAAACGTTTCGTCGTCTGGCTGGGATTTGGGTGCCAGTTCTTTATCCCTGAGTCAGCCGCTAAACGTTTCGTCGTCTGGCTGGGATTTGGGTGCCAGTTCTTTATCCCTCTCTTATTTTTTGGTTGTCAACGCATCGGTGATTCCTTCGTTATTTATTACTTATGTCTTATTCTAAGGCGGAATTTAGGAAATAATTTTATTGTGAAAACATCGTGGTGAAGATAAAAAATTGTGAAATTAATGTATGCTAAGAAAGTTGTGGTCGATTAACTGGGACACTCAATCTGCTAACTTAAGAAGTTACTGTAATCTCATATCTCAAAATATACTAGATGTATGTTTAACATTTTTATGTGGAAAAATTGTGCAGAATTTGCGAAAGCTTTTTACAATAAAATTACTCAATTGGTTTTAACGGTCTTTTGAATTTTATAAAGGCACACACACACGATGACCCGTCGTAGATTTAAATTTTATTTTAAGAAAAAATACGAGAAAGATCCTGTACTATTATTTAAGATAGGTTCCAACTCGCTAACGGTTATGATTTTGAGAAATCGGTGGCGTCACAATTCACATTTGTCACAACTCTCCTGGGTCTCTCCTACAGCTAACGTGTGTTTAGTTACATTCTTGTCCAAATTTTTGCTTAATGGTTAATTCCGATGAGATGAGACCGGAGACGCAACCGTATTACCTAACCAAGGTCGGCGTTATGGACAGCTACGGTTGATATCGTGCTCTCTGACAGTCATATAATAACATAACACAAGTCTTCTGGGCTTTCTCTTTCAAAAGGTTAAACTTCTAATTTTTCTGAATAGTTTTTAGTTTTTATCAATTAAGAATTAGTCAATCAATTTTATATAAAACATAGTTAAAAACACATTTATTGCGATGTTAGAGCGAATGAATGCAATTTATGAAAATAGAACACTTATAAACAACTAGATGACTCGACAAATGTTGTTCTGCCAAAAAAACTAGGTACGTACACCATAATTGCCCGGCGGTATGAAATATACTTTACTCATATCTCCCAAATACCCAATAACCGTTTCGGAGGAGTGGAACCACAAACACCAGGACACGAGATTTTTATAATTATAATACTAGCTGCCCGGACAGACTTCGTTCTGTCAAAAGTGTCTTTTATTTTGAGATGTAAGCTATCCTTTCAAGCATGGGCGTAGCCAGGTTTTAGTTTCGGGGGGGGTTCAAGTTTCGCGGGGGGGGGGGGGGGGGGGGTGTTCAAGAAAATACAACGACTAAAAGTACATAAAATAACGCTAAAGAAAATTGAGACTTTATTTTTTCTCACGACGTAGGTAGTGCCATCTATTATTAGTTTAGTCAAAAAGTTCAAAAACGTGTTTAATAGAAATAAAGCTCCTAAAAATATGTGCGATAGCTCATTCGATTCGGAATGACGTCTAGAAAAATGTTTTTAAGGGTATATTAGCACATAAAAATTTCAGTCCTTAACTTTTCGGGGGGGGTTTGAACCCCCGAAACCCCCCCCCTGGCTACGCCCATGCTTTCAAGTTGGATCAAACTGCACACGGTGTGCAAAGATTAAAATCGGTTAAGTAGTTTAGGAGTCCATCGCGGACAAACAACGTGACACGTAATTTATATCTATATACTAGCTGCCCGGACAGACTTCGTTCTGTCAAAAGTTTTTTTTTGAGATGTAAGCTATCCTATCTTTCAAGTTGGATCAAACTGCACACGGTGTGCAAATTTCATTAAAATCGGTTCAGTAGTTTAGGAGTCCATCGCGGACAAACAACGTGACACGTAATTTATATATATTAAGATTAAGATTACATGTTAATGTGAAGTCACCCTTTGACACATTGACAGTCGGTGGTCGAACTATTTTGACCGCAGAGCGGGTCCATAACCTCGGTGTAAATAAAATTATAAGCACCATTATAACCACCACCAATAAACAATAATAGGTAGATAATTAGTAATTACTCTGTTCTATTCTATTCTCTAGTATCGTGAGTAGTTTAGTATCGTCCATAATGTATCACACCTGGTTTATCATTAACATAATTATGTTACGGTAAAATATAAGAATAATTTCAAGTACTAAATAATTTTATTGGTTACCGAGTGCACATTACCGCGAACGACATAATGGTTTAATTCCAAACATATTAACATCGAGTAACGGTGTCTCAGTTCATTACAACAACAATAGCAAAGTGTAGTCGTTACACCCTGTATATGGTGTTTCATTTCGAAATAATATTATCAACATAATAATCTGGCTGACTAACCGGTCAAGTAAGTATGTGTTATATTATATTTGCCATGGGGAGGATTATCCTCCATGACGTTTGAATGACTAACAAAAGCGCCATATTGCCCGATACCACGGCCACGGGCTTTAGTCAGCAAAATAATTTATTTTTGGAGTTTAACTTCATAAGAATCGATTTTCATATTTAAGCTCGCCGCGGTATGATTTATGAGGAGTAAAATGAAACTTTTACGTTAAGTACGTTATGCGTTTTGCGTTATGTTTATTCGTAACACAGAATCTATTACGTATTATAAAGTGTAAATAAAAACGTCACGTTAAATTAAATAATTATAAATAACTACTATAAATAAATGTATCAAGCATGCTTTCAGTAATATAAAAAATGCGTTCATTCTACCTCATTTACTAATCTACACATTTTAATCGTTCGTAAAGAGTAAACTCCAATCGTGCGTCGGAACTCGGAGCTGACATACAAAATTTTTTCAATCACATATAGGTACGTAATATTATGATGTTACACTCTAACAAAAGATACGTATCGTGTAAATCGTGTTGTCGAATTCAAAAGAATTTCTTAGCTGCCGGAACTGTTTTATCAAACACGTGGCGCGGCCGGCTCGCTTGACCCATGACTCTTGACAATTGACATGTCTCAAGTGTTCCCAAGCTCGTCACCCACTCCTGAGAATTTGCCTCCAGGCGATTAATGGGAACATTTTACACTTTCCAAAACGCAGTAAGTATCTACTAGTCTTTTTAACTTACAACTAAGCAGCCAAGCAATTCTATCAACACATACGACTCTACGAGTGCCATATGACGGATTTTCTTTTGGCGTTAGAGCTCGCATACGAGTCGATTCGATAACAATTGATTTAGGTGTGGTTACTAATTACTTAGAATTAGGTCACGAGAACGAGATGTCTCTGATATTTCGCTACGAGCGCGGACCGCTACGTGATATAAATAAATATAATAATAATAATATATAATAAAAGTATTGTTTTGTTTAAAGTACGTTGCTGACTGATGTCGCGCATTTAGTCTGGCCGAGCTTCCTTCATGGGAGAAAGAAAAAAAAGGACCAGTCTGAAATATCAGCGCTGTGCTGCCACGGCTTATGTTGTGCAGCACAGCTTATGGGCCTGTTCGGGGGTCAGTCTGCAGCACAGGCATTAATGTTAGATGTATTTTTTTTTTCTCATCTCATTTCTTTGTTTGTGCTGTAATTGCCCTCGAATAAATGCAAATGCAAATGATGTCTCATCATTGTACTAATCGTACTAACATTAAAAATACGAAAGTTTGTATAGATGAAACCTGGAATTAAATATCCCGGAATATACTCATCCCGGAAAACACAGGTAGGTAAGTTTGTGGGTAAGCCGCTACCTACGGCTACGATCACAATGGTCGCTCAGTTGTCTAAACAAAAACAGGTATAGCTCCTGTACTCACATAGCTAGCAAGCTATAATAATATAATCATTATATAAGTATATTGCTGAGAAGAAGTGAAAGCGGGTAAACACGAAAAACGTTTTCGTCGCAGAATTTATTTGAATAGGTATTCAAACAAGTAAAGTACATCGTTATATGAGATGCATGTTTTAAATCAAATTATATTTACTTGGGTAGGATAAATCTAAACAGAACTTTGTGTGACACTATAAATATCACCATTTGATCGTGAGAGGACTACTTTGTTCTTACGTGTTTTTGTTACGGTATAATGTAGGACTCTTGAAATCCTGTGAATATATTTGTGCATGCCTACTCCTACTTCATGTACCCGCAGCAGTAGTATTTTTTAAAAAAAATTGAGGGGAGGGGAGGGGAGCGAAGGGGAGGGGGAGAGGGAGGGGGTTAAGGGGGTCTTATCCCAAAAATGGTATTTTTGAAGGTGTTTTGCTCATAAATGGTACATAATACAACTCTAAAAAAAATATATGTTATTTTACAGTCTTTGTTCTTTCTTTTTATCAAACTTGATACACGATAGTCGTTACTTCATTAGATAGAAATAAATCACAAAGTTGGGTCTAATCTGGCATAAAAATGGCGTTTTATTCGCGATTTAATCGCTTCCAGATAATAAAAAATATACCACAGTATAGGTCCTATAGATACCAATATTGTTATCGCATCATAATATGAAATTTTGAAAAACATCCCTTTCAATTCCAATTTTTTCCCTTTCCACAAGCTACGAAACGCCCGACGCGTTCATTTACTCAATTTTACTCTCGCGCCAGTCGCCTTCGAGGTAGGACCTGTGTCGATCCGTATCGCAGCCGCACGACGTCGAATTTCCGATACTTATTTTAATTTCGAATTTGGCGCGCGCGCCTTCTGGACTTATATTACCCAGTCAAAAGTATCCACACTGCTGTAATTTGAAATAATAAAAATTGTTCGTTTTTAAACTTTAGTTACTGTTTATAGTAATTAGGTATTGGTATAAGTCAAGTCCTAATTACACAATTATTCTTGCCGTATTAGGGCGGCTTAGAATACTAACCCCAATCCCAAGCCGGATGGGTGTCGTAAAAGGCGACTAAATCCGGCCCGCTGGTGGTAGGGCCCCTCGAGGGATAATATTGGTAATATTGATTTTAAATATTAATTAATACCATTATTACTATTATTATTTCTCCATGGGGTTCGCATGGATAGCTACCACCCTTGAGCATGTGTCAGCCGCCAAACGACTCGTCGTGACGGCTGGGAGCTTGAGAGCCAGTTTTCTTTGTTGAAGTTATACCTACTTTTTTAGGCGTGTTATGAAATAAATGGAAAATCGTTTTGAAAAAATGATTATTATTATATTGTTTTTTGAAGTGAAAACTTTGTTTAGTACGGGGATGATTTGAAATTCAATAAAACGAATGAGTTGAGGGGAGTTGAGTGGAGTTGAGGGGAGTTGAGTGGAGTTGAGTGGAGACTGGAGTTGAGTGGAGACTGGAGTACAAATAAGGCATTACTATAATTTCCATGACCATGTTATATGTGTAGTCCATGCCACCCGCGACACGGGTAAATACTTGTAACCTATTGCGGGGATATGAGTGTGGAAGGGTTTTATTATTATTATTATTAGTAACCGTTAGTGGCTCTGAGTTGGGGTGTAAGTATACTTTATTTTGATTTATTAACTGGAATTTTAGGTGCTATAAAATAAGTGATGATATTTTTAGCTTATTTTTGTTTTTATTGAAGTGAAAACTTCTTTAGTACGGGGGTGACTTAAAATTTTATGAAGCGAAACTGTCGGTGGAGACTAAAGATGAGTGGAGACTGACTTGACTTGAGTTGAAGTCAAGTCAAGTGAAGTCAAAAGTCAAACAAAAGTCAAAAGTCAAAAAAGTCAAAAAAGTCAAAAAGTCAAAACAGTAAAAAAAGTCAAAAAAGTCAAAAAAGTCAAAAAAGTCATAAGTCAAAAAGTCAAAAAAGTCAGTCAAAAAGTCAAAAAAGTCAAAAAAAGTCAAAAAGTCAAAAAAGTAACAAAAAAGTCAAAAAAGTCAAACAGTAAAAAAAGTCAGTCAAAAGTCAAAAAAGTCAAAAATGTCAAAAACGTCAAAAAAGTCAAAAACGTCAAAAAAGTCAAAAAAAGTCAAAAGTCAAAAAAGTCAAAACTAAAAAAAGTCAAAGTCAAAGTCAAAAATGTCAAAAATGACAAAAAAGTCAAAAACGTCAAAAAAGTCAAAAACGTCAAAAAAGTCAAAAAAGTAAAAAAAAAGTGAAAAAGTCAAAACAGTAAAAAAAGTCAAAAGTCAAAGTCAAAAGTCAAAAAAGTCAAAAACATCAAAAAAGTCAAAAACGTCAAAAAAGTCAAAAAAAAGTGAAAAAGTCAAAAAAGTCAAAACAGTAAAAAAAAGTCAAAAGTCAAAAAAAGTCAAAAAAGTCAAAAAGTCAAAAATGTCAAAATAGTCAAAAAGTCAAATAAGTCAAAAGTCAAAATTTGTGGAGTGGAGTGGAGTGAAGTGGAGTGGAGTAGTAAAACCTACAATTATCATCTTCCCGAAATTTTACATTCGTCTCATTATCTTGAAAACAAAATTTTTGAAGGTTTCACTTCTAACACGTGTGAATTGCAAACATTTTAATTTATTTATTACGTATCTTTAGGTATTTTATTTTAATATTAAATTATTCTTATACTTTTTATCATTCTCAACATACTTGTAAAATATCTTATCCAAAGGGTTTGAACATTTTTGTACGGAACCTGGCATACAACCTACAAGTCCGCCATTTTGAAAATAAAAACTCGTTTTGATTTTGAAGTTGGATAATTTTTGTTAGTATTTAGATGATATTAGTCAATTTTGTATGTAAGTACCTACTTATTTGTGGGTGAACCGATTTTGATGATTCTTTTTTTGATAGAAAGCTGGTGCGTATCATGTGGTTCCACATAAATTTGAGCGAGATCTGACAAGTAGTTTTCGAGTTATTTTGAAGTTGGTTATTTTTTGTTAGTATTTAGATGATATTAGACAATTTTGTATGTAAGTACCTACTTATATGTGGGTGAACCGATTTTGATGATTCTTTTTTTGTTACTTACATACAAAATAGGTACTTACATACAAAATTGACTAATATCTGAATACTAACAAAAAACAACCAAGTTCAAAATAACTTGAAAATTATTTGTCAGATCTCGCTCAAATCTATGTGGAACCACATGATAAGCACCAGCTTTCGACCAAAAAAAGAATCATCAAAATCGGTTGACCCACAAATAAGTAGGTACTTACATAAAAAATTGACTAATATCATCTGAATACTAACAAAAAATAACCAACTTCAAAATAACTCAAAAACTACTTGTCAGATTTCGCTCAAATTTATGTGGAACCACAATAATGATAAGCACCAGCTTTCGACCAAAAAAAGAATCATCAAAATCGGATGACCCACAAATAAGTAGGTACTTACATACGAAATTGACTCATATCATCTGAATACTAACAAAAAATAACCAACTTCAAAATAACTCAAAAACTACTTGTCAAATCTCGCTCAAATTTATGTGGAACCACATGATAAGAAAAGATAAAAAGAATCATCAAAATCAGTTCACCCACAAATAAGTAGGTACTTACATACAAAATTGACTAAATTTAATATCGTCTAAATACTAACCAACTTCAAAATAACTCAAAAACTACTTGTCAGATCTCGCTCAAATTTATGTGGAACCACATGATAAGCACCAGCCTTCGACCAAAAAAAGAATCATCAAAATCGGTTGACTCACAAATAAGTAGGTACTTACATACAAAATTGACTAAAGGAGAACCCCATCTTCCATAGAGACACCGGCCCAGATTAGACAAAAATGAAAATTGGTGGTCAATTAAATAATTGTAAAAGCTTTAATTTCTCCAATTTTCACGTCTGCTAGCAATGGCCAACTAATGAAATCCTAGAATTTCCACCTAAATATGGTTATGTCACACTCATGTCACTCACAGCAATATAATATATATTATGCCTGTTACTAGGGACTTACTACCTCAAACCAAACACCTACTCTAATATTGACAGTATTAGGAATAATTATGATCATAAGACGCAGTAAAAATTAAAGTTACATATAAACACTAACATAATACAACTACTTAAACAGTAGGTAATGGTTGAAACCAAGTAGGTGGGTGAATATTATTATTAATAAAAGCTATTTCATGTTTTAAAGGGATTTTATTAGTTATCATCACATCATAATACCTATTATATTAATATTTCGTCTAGAAATTGTGCAGTAGGTATACGTATTGTATGGGTACTGCAACGTCTGCATCCTACTGTTCTTCTAGAGGTAGGTATATAGGGTACGTCGTCCAGTGTTCAGAAAAAGGTCAGTCACAAAACAGGCGATCTCGGAGTCCAATATTCATGCAATATTTGTTTAAAAAACAACAACAACAAATCCAGAAGTTAGAGCGAAAACACATTCACCAAAACACTAGTACGAAAGCGAATGCAATAGAAAATTAAAATAACTGTGTGCGTTTCGATATGTTTCAATAGTAAATAGGACTGCAAATACGATGACAATATTAATTTAATAGTAAAAATACACAAAAGATACAAGATTATTGACAATGGTGTTATTTATAATTGCTATGGTAACCAAAATGACATTAGATAGGTTAGATTACAACAGAGATCTTTGTTATCAATCGATTCAAATGTCTCGAAATCGATGTCAAAATACTAGAATTGTCTTTTAATTAGCGTAACGATTTAATGGTAATTATAAATATATTACATAGTTTAGTTATACAATGAATAAGAATTAATCTTGTACTTACAATGAATAATAAATAATTCATAAAATATATTATTAAGTTCCCTAATCGATATATGTAATCGATATAATCGATTATAAAATCGTTTGTAATGAGGTAAATACTATGAAAACTTTTTTGTATTATTTTGTTCATTTAGCAAATGCAGATGAGGCTCAGATTTAAACGTGTTTATCTAGTAAATAAGACGAATTTTTTGGTATATAGTTTACTCTTGTCTTTTCTTATGCCTACCACAGAACACATATAATTCGTGGCCGGAAATCGGGGTTCTCCTTTAATATCATCTAAATACTAACAAAAAATAACCAACTTCAAAATAACTCAAAAACTACTTGTCAGGTCTCGCTCAAATTTATGTGGAACCACATGATAAGCACCAGCTTTCGACCAAAAAAAAATCATCAAAATCGGTTGACCCACAAATAAGTAGGTACTTACATACGAAATTGACTAATATCATCTGAATACTAACAAAAAATAACCAACTTCCAAATAACTCAAAAACTACTTGTCAGATCTCGCTCAAATTTATGTGGAACCACATGATAAGCACCAGCTTTCGACCAAAAAAGAATCATCAAAATCGGTTCACCCACAAATAAGTAGTACTTACATACAAATTTGACTAAATTTAATATCGTCTAAATATTAACAAAAAATAACCAACTTCAAAATAAATCAAAAACTACTTGTCAGATCTCGCTCAAATTTATGTGGAACCACATGATAAGCACCAGCTTTCAACCAAAAAAAGAATCATGAAAATCGGTTCACCCACAAATAAGTAGGTACTTACATACAAAATTGACTAAATTTAATATCGTCTAAATACTAACAAAAAATAACCAACTTCAAAATAACTCAAAAACTACTTGTCAAATCTCGCTCAAATTTTTGTGGAACCACATGATAAGCACCAGCTTTCGACCAAAAAAGAATCATCAAAATCGGTTCACCCACAAATAAGTAGTACTTACATACAAAATTGACTAAATTTAATATCGTCTAAATACTAACAAAAAATAACCAACTTCAAAATAAATCAAAAACTACTTGTCAGATCTCGCTCAAATTTATGTGGAACCACATGATAAGCACCAGCTTTTGACCAAAAAAAGAATCATGAAAATCGGTTCACCCACAAATAAGTAGGTACTTATATACAAAATTGACTAAATTTAATATCATCTAAATACTAACAAAAAATAACCAACTTCAAAATAACTCAAAAACTACTTGTCAGATCTCGCTCAAATTTATGTGGAACCACATGATAAGCACCAGCTTTCGACCAAAAAAAGAATCATCAAAATCGGTTGACCCACAAATAAGTAGGTACTTACATATAAAATTTACTAAAATATCTGAATACTTACAAAAAATAACCAAATTCAAAATAACTCAAAAACTACTTGTCAAATCTCGCTCAAATTTATGTTGAACCACATGATAAGCACCAGCCTTCGACCAAAAAAAGAATCATCAAAATCGGTTGACTCACAAATAAGTAGGTACTTACATACGAAATTGACTAATATCATCTGAATACGAACAAAAAATAACCATCTTCAAAATAACTCAATAACTACTTGTCAGATCTCGCTCAAATTTATGTGGAACCACATGATAAGCACCAGCTTTCGACCAAAAAAAGAATCATCAAAATCGGTTGACCCACAAATAAGTAGGTACTTACATACAAAATTGACTAATATCTGAATACTAACAAAAAACAACCAAGTTCAAAATAACTTGAAAATTATGTGTCAGATCTCGCTCAAATCTATGTGGAACCACATGATAAGCACCAGCTTTCGACCAAAAAAATAATCATCAAAATCGGTTGACCCACATATAAGTAGGTACTTACGTACAAAATTGACTAATATCATCTGAGTACTAACAAAAAATAACCAACTTCAAAATAACTCAAAAACTACTTGTCAAATCTCGCTCAAATTTATGTGGAACAACATGATAAGCACCAGCTTTCGACCAAAAAAAGAATCATCAAAATCGGTTCACCCACACATAAGTAGGTACATACAAAATTGACTAAATTTAATATCATCTAAATACAAACAAAAAATAACCAACTTCAAAATCGAAACGAGTTTTTATTTTCAAAATGGCGGACTTGTAGGTATGCCAGGTTCCGTACAAAAATGTTCAAACCCTTTGGATAAGACATTTTACAAGTATATTGAGAATGATAAAAAGTATAAGAATAATTTAAAATAAAATACCTAAAGATACATAAAAAATAATAAAAACAAAAATAAGCTAAAATTATCATCACTCTTATTTTAAAGCACCTAAAATTCCAGTTAATAAATCAAAATAAAGTATATGAAGCCGAAAGGGGTATTCTACGGTGTTGGTTATGAAATGATATTCCTTTTACTTTGCTCCATGATATTATATTTCCAATTCTCCTAACGTTCACATCAATACTTCCAAGTACTTCAACACTACGTGATCATCCGTTCTATTTTATTGACAATTCCTTCATCTAAATATGACATGTCGTTTCTTATATGCCAACCTCTGCATCGGACAGGCGTTGTAGAATAAAGAGGTCCGTCCCTGGACCTTCACTGGAGATTCGTGGCCTCACCGACACGGCTATCCTGACGTGCGCTCGTCCTCGTGCGCGCTTTAATTTATCTTGGTAGATCATCATCATGCTTCTTCTATCTACTGCTCCACAAGGCATGCCACATGGTCCTCCGCTTATGATCTCATCCAGCAATACCACTCGCCCTCTTAAGAGCGTTGGTGTATCGGGCTGTTGGTGTTCGTGGTCTCCATTCTAACTCCTGGATCCACAACTCGTTGTTTTCGTATCACGCACGCGGCCATCGCTGACGACCCACACGACCTCGTGTGGATAATCAGAATCCTGTAAAAACAGTCTCAACAGTATTTTGCTCGGCTATTCTGACTACATTAACCTTATTCACATTCATTTTATTTTCGTCATTCATCACATCATTATTAATTTACAGTCAAGAATAATTCGCTCATTAAGTCTGATATTTTAAATGTGGACACTTAAAATATAGTGGAGATAACTATGGTTTGGCCATTTGGTTACCAATCTGGTTCATAAGACTCTACGGAACGTCGCAATTATGTTATTGTCGTCTGGTCCGGATTATACCCTGCAGACACCTGGTCCAGTCTCTCTAAGACTCTCCAGGTACAACGTCCCTTCAGTTCTATGCTGGCCCGGACTCATTCACATTTCTTTTCCTCTTTTTTTTCTCTTTTTTTGACACCTTTTTTTACAACATTTTTTTATCACAACTCTTTTTTTTACTCCATTTTTTTTACAATTTCATATTGTTACAAGGTACTCTTTTTTTACCTTTCATTTTCACTTATCTCTTTTTTAAACTCTTTTTTCTCTCTTTTTTTCACATCTTTTTTTCACATCTTTTTTTTCACATCTCTTTTTTTACTCTTTTTTTTACAATAGCCATTGTTGCGAAACTCATTAAATTGATATCATCATGTAATCCTTCTTTTACTATACCATCAGACCGACCATAGTTTCTCTACTTGACTTACATCTGACTTACACAAGTCTAACGAGTCTACTGACAAGAAGTCGCTATTCACCATAACGTACTCGCATCATAAGGAACCCGATAGCAAAAACTTCGAACTTGTAACAATTGCAACAGCTTACTCTTAGTGATCCAATAAAGTTTCATAACTTTCAACCATTTATTAAATTTAGAAAATAAAGGATGTCACTGTCATTGACTGAAAAACCCTCTTAAAAAGACAACGTAATTTCGTTCTTTAAATACGAATGTCAGGCAAATCATGGAAATAATTTTAAGAATGATTCGTTTAAATCCAATACCAGCAACAACATTATCTACACGCTCATCAGCCCCATAATCATAGACAACTTCACAAAATCACCTGTATGATCAAACTATGCGTGAAGATGGTTGTGCACTCATTCTGCCATCACCTAATCTAGCACCGCTCACGCAGCAGACAGCTCCTGGGACTCTTGGTTTCTCGTGGCTGGCGTGGTAGATCATTATTTCATGTGTCATCGATTTCCCGCAACTGAAAAATAAGTAAGGTTAATTTCACTCGTATGATAATATCAAATATCACATTTGATGCTATACTAGGGCTACTTATCTGCGATCCGTAGTTACGTCCACTTCCATCAACATGTTCCTCGAAGAAATTTTAGTCGTCGCCTCATTCTTAAAAATCGACATTCGCGTATCAGCACATCGTACTCTGAAAGGTCTACATATTGGTTGGCTTGGTTTATTTTAACTCTCACATCACTACATTGCGCATTATCCACATCGATTATATTATAAACTTCGACAATTCTCATTGTATTGCGTTTTGGATTATTTAATTTCTCATTGCAAAATTTTCTTCAAAATATGTCATCCGAACTAGTGTCATTCCTCATTTATTTTCCGACTTTTCCGATATTAAGGGCGCCTCAGTTCTTCCAACACCGATTATTACTCCGACAAAACAGTAACATTTGTTCCATATTCCACGTTCTATCATCAAATTTATAATTACTGGATGGCTGCTCTAGGCGTAGGTAGGGCCGCTTCTGATGAAGCCGAAAGGGGTATTCTACGGTGTTGGTTATGAAATGATATTCCTTTTACTTTGCTCCATGATATTATATTTCCAATTCTCCTAACGTTCACATCAATACTTCCAAGTACTTCAACACTACGTGATCATCCGTTCTATTTTATTGACAATTCCTTCATCTAAATATGACATGTCGTTTCTTATATGCCAACCTCTGCATCGGACAGGCGTTGTAGAATAAAGAGGTCCGTCCCTGGACCTTCACTGGAGATTCGTGGCCTCACCGACATATACTTACACCGCAACTCAGAGCCACTAACGGTTACTAATAATAATAATAATAAAACCCTTCCACACTCATATCCCCGCAGTAGGTTACAAGTATTTACCTGTGTCGCGGGTGGCATGGACTACACATAAGTATAACACATCACAATAACAGCCATGACACGAGTACAAATATTTATCTTTCACATAAATGTACTTATAAAATAATTTAAATTTGTACGATAAAAGTAGTGCCGTGCTCCTACTGTACTGTGGTCAGTCACCGGGATCATACGAGTTCAGGCTCTCGGCGCGTTAGCGGTATTTAATTCAGCCGGTCTCGGAACGTCAGAAATACCTACTTCGTTGGAAGAAGATATTTATTTAATTATGTCAAAGAAGTATAACTTCTCACGCGCGTACAAAAGTACACGCACCCTTTTTAGGGTTCCGTAGCCAAATGGCAAAAAACGGAACCCTTATAGATTCGTCATGTCTGTCTGTCTGTCTGTCTGTCTGTCTGTCCGTCCGTCCGTATGTCACAGCCACTTTTCTCCGAAACTATAAGAACTACACTGTTGAAACTTGGTAAGTAGATGTATTCTGTGAACCGCATTAAGATTTTCACACAAAAATAGAAAAAAAACAGTAAATTTTGGGGGTTCCCCATACTTAGAACTGAAACTCAAAAATTTTTTTTTCATCAAACCCATACATGTGGGGTATCTATGAATAGGTCTTCAAAAATGATATTGAGGTTTCTAATATCATTTTTTTCTAAACTGAATAGTTTGCGCGAGAGACACTTCCAAAGTGGAAAAATGTGTGTCCCCCCCCCCCGTAACTTCTAAAATAAGAGAATGATAAAACTAAAAAAAATATATGATGTATATTACCATGCAAACTTCCAACGAAAATTGGTTTGAACGAGATCTAGTAAGTAGTTTTTTTTTTAATACGTCATAAATCGTAAACCGCAATTTACCTCGATCAAAGTTACAACGAACTTCAAGAACTTTTATATTATGTTACTAGCTGCTACGGAACCCTTCATGGGCGAGTCCGACTCGCACTTGGCCGCTTTTTTATATAGATCTAGTCGACATCTTAGAGATAACTTTTACCTATAAGATAGGTGGGGATCTTTCTCTCTTCTTTCTTTCTTTTCTGTTGAGAAAGGTAGAGCAAAGAGAAGCTAACAAGCTGACCCAACCAAGTTTTTGCAATATCGAAGCTATCAAACGAGCTGTCTTCGCGTGATGTGTAGGCTGTAATGTACCCAATGTAACTGTAACAAGCCTTTCAGATTCCAGTACAAAACTATGAAGACACACATTGATACAACTTTGCGAACTCTTGCAATAAAACAGGTTAACGTAAACGAATAAAATTGAAACAAAGTAACAGTAATATCCGCAGCGGGCGGCGGCATATCGTCACCAGTCACCAGTCAGCCAGTCACCGACCATCGCACCGGCCCACAGCGGCCAGTGATCACTGATCACAAACACTCCCACATCAATCTCCGCGACGACGTGTAAACTTGAATCAAAAGTGTGCTGAGTAATTAAAACGGGTGACATAAGTGGATCCTTCGATCAGTTTCGCAATAGATTACGACATTAGAAAGCTGTCGTTCACGCGGGTTCCTGCTGACATACCTTAAAAAGAACCAAGCCAAAGCCACGACCATTTAAATTCCCGCCACGACCTTGCGTGTGTTTGGTGAATCTGGGCACTCATTTCGCTTGGATCACTGGCCCACTGACGTGATCCGCGTGATGGCAGGTCACGCGTGATTTGCGATCGCAATCCGGGACCAATTTGCACAACATTTCGGCGATGCTTGGGCAACAATACAATACGTAGGGTATCTACTCCTTAAGTAATAACTTCCTACTTCCTTATTCCTGAAGCGCTTGATGTACATTTAAGCAGCTTGTATCTGTCTATCTATTACATATACCTACAGACACGTTTAAGGCACAGGAGTGGCGCAGGCGCGGCGTTACCAAGATACATAAAAATATAAAATCGTCATAAGAATAAGTATGGATTTAATTACAATTTGATGTTATAGAATAATTATATACCCTATACAATGATACCTAAACAGAATGCGCTATTGAGTGCATTTCAGGATAGCCTGGAATCCATGATATTTATGTCTGTTAAGATAATACTCAATATTCTATCATATCCTAGCCCAGAAAAAAATCGCAGGAAATTAAAATGAAAATATAATTTAAACCTTTAAAATATTATACATTTCGGTTAGTATGATAAAATACACGATGTTTTTTTCACATTTCACTGGTTCGATCCCCGGCTCAAGCAGGTGATTTTTTTGTAGGTTTCTATAATAAATCTAATGTGATAGTCGATTTCTTTCTCCGTGGCTTTTAGGAGAAAAGAAGTAGGTAGGTACCTAAAACATAATGGCCTGTAGGATTTTGATTTGGTAATGGTTAATTGATTACCATGCCGAACTACTGCACCGTGCCAAGGATCCTGGGTTCGATTTCCAACGAATCGGAATGAATTTGAACTTCTGTTCTCGGTCTGGGTGTGTGTTATTGTCTTTGTGTGTTATCCATGGCACCTACAACACAGGGAATCCTGATTTTTCTGTAGTTCTAAAAGTACAACGGACAACGCCCAGTTCAGTCCAGCCAGAGCCGAAAATGACAAGACGAGAAGAAGAACTGCAATACTACAAAACGAACTATACATATTAGTCAAAATAAGGTGAAAAAGAAATATTTTTAATAAAAAAAATTACAATAGGTATGTTTGGGACATACAAAGGTAAGTTTTCAACAAACGTGAAAAAAAAAATTTTGTAAAAGACAAAAATAAAAAACCAAAAACTTGGTTATTTGAATTTTTCACATAAATTTTGAGGTTATATAAAAAAGTGTAAATACAAAAGTAGTCTCAGAAGAAATAATAGTACAATGGTTCTAATAATTTTATTATTAATATTATAATTTTATTAAGTTGTGAGACTATCATCGCCATCTGTTACCACGGCCGGCGCCATTCGTGTGTACTGACAATTCAGTGTTGCCAATGAAAATTTTTGGAAGGCCGTGTACATTTATATGGGAAAAGATCAATTGTGGGCCGTAGCTAACCAATTACGCCAATATATACCATCGGTTCAGCGCTTGACCTAAAAAAAAAAGGTCATCGGCAGTGAATTTGGTGCCCACCAAACGAAGAATACTTTTCATTAGCTTACATTAATATCAATATTAGCCTAGTGGCGCTGTTTTAAGGGTTTTAACATTCGTTAAGTGTTTGCAAAACAATAAATAAATAAAAAGACTGCGAAATTTGCGAAAAGCCGTAGATTTTGCTACGGCAATAGGGTTCCAGCCGTAGCCCGTAGATTTTGTGATTTTCTGGCCTGAAAGCCGTAGAACACGGTAATTGCCATAGCATTGGCAACACTGTGACAATTACTGTCATTGATTGTATGTGTCAAAACATTTTTGACACGATTATCAAGTTGACGTTATTGATACGTCACTTTGACAGCATTTCTAATTTCCAATTCGGCCAATTCCAGGGTTACCAACTTAGGGGTTTTCCCCCCAAATTTAGGGGGTAAATATGTAAAATGGGATTTTTTTAGGGGTCTTATATGTTTAGGGTTTTTTTTGTTACACTTCATATTTGTTATTTATTGATCAAAATAAAGATTAGGATAGATTAATCTGCAATCTGGAAAAAGAGAAATCCAAAAATGAGTATTTGTGAATTTACCTTATAAAATAAATCGATATTGTACTAGGAATTGATTTATTACTAAGAATTTTATTTATCAGTCCAATTAATGAACCAAATGGCAATGAATGAAGAAACAAAAAGTTTATTATTATCACCGTATTTTATATTACAATTCATTTTACTAAAGGCATAGAAATACATGCATAATTTATAAATAAACATATATTTTTAATTAATATTTACTATTTTTCCAAAAAAAAATTTAGGGGGATTTCCAAGAAATTTGGCCGATTTTAGGGGTTTTTGAGTTAGTTTTAGGGGTAAATATTTTTTAAGAGTTGGTAACACTGGCCAATTCCAATACAAGTTGGTCACGCACGGGAATTGAGTCAGCTTTTACACTGCTTTTTAATAAAATAACCGTGTTAATATTATTTAACCATGGCTTACTTGACTCAGCCGGACTACGTAAAATATGTTTGCTCTTGTGGCCAAATGAAACCTATAACTAATTTGTATTTCTGTCGTCATTGTTTAAAAATACGCTGCGGTTTCTGCATCTGTCATGAGGTAATGCATCTAATATTTCTTGGGTTTTCTAGGTAAATAGTAAATATTCAAATACATAATGTGATAGTTAACCTCCAGCATCCTTTAGATATCTTTAAAAATGTCACATTAAGTTAAATTGTGGTAAGATTGAGGTGGGTACAGTTAAGAGACCTCATTGTTATTCGAGGTGCCGCCTGTACTATACAATACCATCCAACTAATACAATAATCCATACAATCTAACCATTCTATTTCTATGAATGTGGTCACAGTCAATTTGACCAATTCAAAAGGCTTATTGTCACATTTTTGTAGTTTCCAATTTATGTTCGTCTAGGCCAGTGATGTCAAAACGAATTAAATTAGTGTAATTTTTTACATTAATTGATCTATTATGTTTACTGGGATGCTCAGGTGGACTCCCATTACTGTGCAAACTGCTTGGAGAATATGCCGTCATCTGAAGCCCGGCTGAAGAAGAACAGATGCAGTAGCTGCTTCGACTGTCCCAGCTGCTTTCACACGCTGTCCACCCGCGCAACCCTCACCCAGCCTCGGCCAGAGCCAGCAGCAGGAGATGCCAAGGTGGAGAACAAGCAGGGAAAGAAAATGTACTACTTGTCATGCTTCAACTGTCGGTGGACATCAAGAGATGTAGGCATTCCAGATCAGCCTGTAGGTAAGTTATGTCGTGTTTGTCTAGTATAGCAAGTGGCTGTAATGCACCTGAAGCCTGATACCCCTAAGGATCTCCATTCATTAATCCATAGTGCCAATCATCTTCCCCGGTTCATAGTGCATGAAGGAGTGGAAATTGTTGTTTGCTGGCAATGTGTTGTTAATGCCCCTGTGTGCCACACAAACCTATAACTGTGTTCATTGTACATTATTGCTACAGGTAATTTACATTTGCTTTCATATTTAAATTGGAAGCATGTCTGTTTGTATTTCATTAAAAATATTGTTGCAGTAAGGACTCTTAACTTTGGTTCTAAAACTGACACCTAATATTTATCTGTCAACATACCCTCGATCTTTCCCTTACACCCCTACAGCCTTTAGTATGATCCTGAACTATTATAAATTGGTGCACTCTGCAGGGTAAGAGATTCCACAATAGAGATAGCACAAGTAAATAGAGAAAATTGTAACAGCAGCAGATTTGTTTTTCTGCATTTATGTAATTAGTATAATACTTCGACCTCGACCCTGTGGCCTAGTTGGTAGCGACCCTGCCTGCGAAGCGAGGGGTCCCGGGTTCGATTCCCGGCCGGGGCATATTATATTTATGTGACAGATAAATATTTGTACTCGGGTCATGGGTGTGATTGTGATGTGTTATATAATTATGTGTCGTCCATGCCACCCGCGACACAGGTAGTAACCTACTGCGGGGGTATGAGTGTGTTAGCGTTTATTTATACGTATATTATTTATTGGAACGAAGTTCCTTATCGCGCGTTGCGAAAGGGGGCTAGGCGGAAAATTTGGTAACGATCTTTTTGCCGGTAACGACACTTTTTGCCGTCGTAGTTTTTTTTTACATAGAAAGCAAGCCAGACTACAGGATAGCAAAAACATGCAAGCGGGTGTGCCAAAACAAATTTAAGGTATTAAATTTCGTGCGAAAGTTTTTGCTATCCTAGTACTGACTGCAAGGACCTTCGTTCCATTCGGGTGTCCCTTGACACCTCTCAAGTTTTTTTGTATAGATCCTTGTACTGATTGTCCTTTTTTACTTAATATGAATGTACATAATTAGTATACTGAGGTGTGAAGCCGCCGCCGCGCCGTGTTGGGTCGCGGTCGCCGGCTGACCGCAAACACGACTGATACAAAACATCCAAACCAAATGTACATACATACACACACAATAAGCATGTCATTGTATGCTTACAATAAGCTTTGTGATACATTTTGAAATATATTTGTTTTATTTTACAATAATCCGCATAAAGCTGAAAATTGGTACCCATGTTGGGAACATTAATAAAATGTGAAAATACCTTAGAGATTTCATGTCTACAAAAATATATTCAAGGTCAAAGTTGTCAAAAAACCAGCATTATTGTGTCCCTACACTTACCCCAACTTTTGAGCAAACACTGGACTAATAGTAACGAAATAAATAAGGTAAATAAATATTAATATATTGTTACGCTACTGTAGCGTCAGGCGGCTGGCCGGAGCGCACGAACCCGCACGCGACGCGCGTAAGCCAGCTGCTGGAGTACTACAAGGCCATCGCGCACCAGGAGAAGCAGGAGCGCCTCGACCGGGAGAGGAAGAAGTTCCCCATCCGGGGGAAGTACATCACTCTTACTGTGAGTACTGCAGAGTATGCAGCATTTGCTACCACAAAATACTTGGGGTTGTCTTACCATCATGGAACACATCTCCACTTACCATCAGGTAGGATTGTAGTCAAGCATTAATTTAGTAATTAATTCAGTAAAAAAAATCGGCACTGTGAAAACCACACCCTTTAAGTGTCTGTAAATGTAGAACTTTTCAACCATTTTTACAAACCTCATCGAGTTTATGCTCTTTTGTTTTATCTTGACAAGTGCCACACATACTTGGCGACTGGGATCAGTAAGATCACCTCTTACGCCCCAACTCAGAGTCATTAACGGTTACTTAAATCGCTCCTTAGTACATAATTTTTATGGTGATTCTTTACTAAGGAGCGATTAAAGTAACCGTTAGTGACTCTGAGTTGGGACGTTAGTGCATTACTTCTTAGTTTTCTTCAAGTACAATTTCCTTCCTCTTTCTCCTTAATCGCTCCTCGTATTTAATGAAGACCGATCACTTTCAGGACAAGACGGGTCTGACGGGCGCCATGGCGCGCAACATAGCGGGGCTGCCGTCCAGTGAGAGCTCGTCCTCCGCCATCGCCAACTTCGTGCCCAGCGAAGCTACTGAGGAGGTAGAGGAACTCTCCGAGGACTACTACACTAAGGAGGTCAACTTGAAACAGAGTGAGTACTTGATCATACTAGAGACCTTGAGATAGCATTTAGCACTACTGTTGTGATGTTTAAGGTAACTAATGCCCCAACTCAGTCACTAACGGTTACTTTAATCGCTCCTTAGTAAAGAATTGTAGGGAGTCCACGCCAAATCGCCAAGCTGGAAGTTGAATCGGTGGCACCTGTCAAGTTTGAAGATTACACTATTAACTACTGCTCGAGTGTCAAAGATCTGGGTATATTTATTGACAGTAGTCTTAATTGGGATAAACAGGTAACCGAAGTGTGCCGCAGTGTGACCGCTTCTTTGACTACCCTGAATCGGCTTAGGCACTTCCTCCCAACCGACACTAAGGCCTACTTGGTTCAGGCGCTCATTTTTCCGATTATTGATTATGGTGATGTGTGCTACGTAGATCTGAGTGAGGCTCTGTTAAATAAGCTGGATCGTCTTATTAACAATGCCGTTCGCTTCGTTTTCTGCTTACGTAAATATGACCACATCTCTTCTTACCGTTCTAAACTTCAATGGCTACCTATCCGCGAGCGACGGCGATTTCGGATGCTCTGCTCGCTATTCTCGATTCTCTTTGATCCCTTTTCACCGGATTATTTGAAATCCCTTTTCCAATATTTATGCTCTTCCCATGACCGGCAGCTCCGCTCTCGTGAATCATACCTTCTTTCTATTCCACTGCACCGGTCTGGATTCATTTCAAACTCCTTTTCTGTTCAGGCCGCCCGTACCTGGAACTCTCTTCCCGAGTACATCCGAAGACCCGCTGGAAAGTTAACCTTTAAAAAAAGGTTACGTGCCCATCTACTGGATCGTCACCAATAAGTCACTTGTTCGTCATCTGTTATATATATATATTATATATATTATATATGTATTATAATATTTATAGTTGTTGTATTTATAGTTGTATGTAATTTATATTTATATGTATGACTATATATTTTGTTATTGTATCGTATTATTATTTATTCAGTTGGTTTGTATTTTGTTGTAGTTACTTGTTTTTTTTTTAGAATATTATTTATATCTTTTTCTTTTTTTTTTATTCTTCTGCTTATGATACCGCTCTTCGTGTGTTTCTGTTTGGCCTGATGGTTAGCTGGCAGAGAATGCATTATGCATTAAGCTCGCCATTTGTACCCTAATCCTGTATTGTGGTCAATAAAGATTAAATAAATAAATAAATAAATAAAGAATCACCATACAAATTCTGTACTAAGGAGCGATTTAAGTAACCGTTAGTAACTCTGAGTTGGGACGTAAGACCCTTTTTATGCATGAAATTATTGTTTATCTTAATGCCCTATCTGAATGTGTACTACATACTACAAGTGTGAATAAACGTACTACAGATGCTTCACTGACGGGCTACATAGTATTTATGTAGGCGAAGGGCGTCTGAAGGAATTACTGTAATTAAATCAACCTTACATATTTACCATAGATAGTTTTGGTTGGGTCTTGAGCTCAACTAGCATCCCTGGATCCGTTCCTGTTCCATGGTATAACGTTCGCACCATCAATTTCTTAAAACTAATTATTTTGAATCTGTCACCGGTCAGTAACGACGATGGCGCAGCGGCTGGCCTCCCCCGAGTGGCAGCCCACGGCGGTGTCCCGGCTGGCGCCGCGCGCGCGCCCGCTCAGCGTGAAGCGCTCGCAGCGGTGCCGCGCCTGCGACCACAACCTCACCAAGCCCGAGTACAACCCCGGCTCCGTCAAGTTCAAGATCGAGCTGCTTGCCTTGTGAGTGTTGAGTTAGCGCTTTACCGCTTGATCGTTGTGTAACCGCCTTTACAGGTCTTCATGTTTATCCGACATATTGTACTTGATATTGATATTTATGTGAATAGCCAACAAAACTGGCAAATAGTTCAGATTGCCCATTAAAGGTATTTCTGATATTTATGTTGTCGGCGAATTAACGCGTGCACACTCATAATACTTCCACTTTTCTTTGTTCCATTTTAAAAAACGTACTCAAAGCTAAAAAGTTAGATATTCAGGCTATGACACAAAAACCTTTCATAATGTTTAATACTAAAGAATTTTTGTGTTAGTATTAATGTTAAATGCTACGTTTAAAAGTAAGACATAATTTAACATTGATAAAAAGCAACATTCTGTAATGTTTAGTATTCGTTTTCGTATCATGCCCTGCACACCTAATTAATTTTCTGACTGTACATACCACAGCTATCATGTACCAGAGGTGAAGATCATCTCGTTCGAGCCGGTGGTCGCGGGCGCCACCACCGCGCTGCTGGTGAAGCTCACCAACCCCACGGGCCACGAGATGCAGCTGCGGCTGCTGCGGCCGGCGGACGTGCCTGACCCGGACCAGACTGACCCCGAGATCGACCGGGAGCTCGAGAAGTCGCTTAACTTGGAGAAGGTGAGCCTCGGAGAAGTTGTTACTTGGACAAGTCTGGAAAAGGTTAAATAAAAAAGGATTGCACACTCATACATTCCCATAGACAAAACTAGTAAGACATCACTATAACATCCATGACCCAAGTACAATTATATAACAATTTATGAAGGTAGTTACCAAAACATTAACTTTCCTCGGTTGTGTCGGCAGCCAGTCAGCGTCCATATGACGCAATCGGAAGTTAAATCAGTTTTTACATGTACCAATTGCATCGAAATCCAAACCAAGCCTTCGCACAACCATTACAATTTGGTCCTTCGAGCCGGATGGCTTGTCAACTCATTCCCCTGGTTGTTGATCAGGACACGTCGTGGCGCAGCGTGGTGGAGCGGCCGGCGGCGCTGCACGCGAACTCCGAGCTGCTGCCCCCCGACGTCACCCTCACGCTGGCGCAGCGGGACGACGCCGCGGAGTACGACGAGGACGCGCACCACGACACTAACGAGTGAGATATTCTCTTTTATTATATGTGACTACCGAAAAACGAGCTGATGACCTGATGGTAAGCCACAGTCGCCCATGGACATCAGCAACATCAAAGGCAAAGGAACAAGGAACTGGCTCCCCCACCCTAGCTGGAACACGGCTGGCTTAAGATACCAGTAATAATATTACTGATAAGACAATCCTTATTTGAATCTCTTATCAACAAGGGGGCCGGCTTCTGTCGCATCTTAGAACATCGTAGTATGCCATGCTTTGATATCAATCCATTTAAAAAATTACAATCTAATTAATACATTTGTTTCAGTATAATCCTATGGCGGAAGTCGAACAAACTGGCCCTCCGCTTGCAAGTGATGACGCCGGACTCCGCCCCGGCCGGGGGCGCGGCCTCCGTGGCGCTGGCGCTGCGCTACTCGTACCGCAACACGGTGCCGCCCGCGTCCAATGCGCCCGCGCACCGCGACCACACGTTATACGCCACGCTGTTGCTGCAGCTGGGCAGTGTGGCCCATTGACGCTGCTGGCAGCATAGCGGCTGGTAGCGTGGCGCTTGTATCTCGAATTGATCTGGGTATTGGTATGATAATTCAACTGCCCCTCCCTCCTCTAAGCTAAGGCGTGTCCCGTTCTACCCACAAGCTGTTGTTACCGAGATAAACTGAATGTGCGATGTATAATAAAGAGGAGTCTATCTTTTTACATAACAAAAATGTGTGAAATTTAAACTAACCGTATAACATTATTAAATGCCTCAGTCATGAGCGCCGGCTGTAGGGTGCAAGGGGGCGCGCTTGCATAGTACTGATATAAAAGAAAATGCATAGAATGGATTTATTCAAATTAAGGATTTTTTTTATTCAGTTACTGGTTGAATAAAAACTTAAGATAATATGCAGTATAATATGCATATTGGTCTAATTGTAATATTAAAACTATTGCTACTGATGAGCAGCGTGGGGATTTCCGTGCCCTGTAGGGTACGTGATGTATTACTAAATTAATTTGTAAATATGAATTATTACCCAGTCATATAACAATGTTATAAAGACATTTCTTTGTGAAGAATGAGAAAGTGGCAACTTCACCCCAATACATTCGCTGACACATGTATCAATCCATTTTTTACTTAGAAGTTTAAACATACAAAAAACTACAACAGACTTTGTTTACTGTATCATTAATTTATTTATTTTTCTCATATGCCTTAAACTGTGTGGCATTTCAATTCTCTCGCATGGGACAATGTGGGGCAAATTCTCTTTAATAGAAAATTGATAGCTGCAGCTAGTACTTTTGATATTAGCACTTGTTAATAATTATATCACGGGCAATAATACTATTGAATTATTAATATTGTAATAAAATAGATAGCGAAATAACAAATAAATTTTGAATAGGGTTTTATTATACTCCCTATCATGACATATTCGATCTCATTTTCATTATGATAAAGAGGTGACAAGTGGCTTATTTTATGAGTATGAACAAATTGCTTCGACTTTAATATTGTTTGGTGATCTTATACATAGAAGCACTAACGCAATCAGTGTGATGGTTTTTCTATAAATACCCAAATTACCCATAGATAAGGGCGTGAAATTAAGAATAATGTAAATTGTCCCTAAAGTATGCTTAATAAGAAGTATAAAATTACTTTTTATAATGTGTGAAAGTTACAAAGTAATTTTGTAACTGATATTTTTTAATGTGTAACATGTTATTTTTATTTAACTTGTTTAAACTAGATTAGGAGCATTCCATAAGTCTAGTATTTTTTTTTCGCCGTTATTTAAGTATAGAAAACATTGAACTAGTATTTTCTGATATTATTGTAACCCTTTTGCAAAAGATATTAAAAACTTTACTTTATAAATAGGGATTGGTGCACTGAAAGTGACTTAATTAATAATATTATTAGCAAGGTGCCCATGAATTTTATACATTTGCACTAATAAAAAAATGTGAATAATTATCAATAGCATGAGATTGATATTATTGCTACCATTATTTATTGTAACTTTAGATAAAAGTATAGATAAAATATTTTATTTATTTAATTAAGTTAAGCATTTAAACCTATGTAAGTTGCACATGTATCTTGCTCAAATGCATCAGCTTTTATTATTACAAGAGCTTTCTTTTATGCTGAGATTTTATAGCAATGGTAGAAATTGGCAAGAAGTCTGGCACAGTCAGCATCAGCCTTGGTAAAAGCCTTTGTGCCAAGCAAAGCCGAAATTGTCAAGGATGCAATTAGTATGAGATACAGTATATATGAAAATATACACTCTTCTGTTATTTGAGAATGATAAAGATTGACCCCTGAATTAGGTACGCAACCTACTTGAAATTTATCAAACTACATATTATCTAATTCTAACCTGTAACCTTCGTCATTATCAAATAACAGATAAATACTAAATGGTTTTTATGCCATGCACATACTCCACTACAAATAGCTCAAGACGATTTTATTGTTACCTGCTGCTATTTTGTAACCTAGGTTTTAAATGTGGATATTCCAGTGAGATTATAATATCTAACACTACAGAACAGATGTATAGAAAATAAATTATTTTCAGCTTATTTTTCTTTTCATTTTAAAACCTGCCTGTCTGTATACTAAAAATTACAATATTTTTTATGGAAAGTGCAGTCAACAAAAGCCTGCATAATGAAAACTTATCAGAAATAGGTGTACTAGCCAGACAAACATATTTTGGTATTTCATTTTGTAATTGCATTAGGGTTTTTGAACAACATAACTTATGTTTATTTCATAAAAAACATAATAAGAATTTTCAGTCAACACTACAATCAGAGTGCCATAAAAACTCAGCACAGAGAAATAGTTATCCACAGTCAATTCAATTTATTGCACACACCCAAAACTTCCACCTGAAATTGAAACTTCTCAAATCATTCCACTTTTTTATTGCCAATACCTTGTTGCACCTGTGTCTTAGCTGAGTAGATGACGTCATTGACGCCTATCCCATCATAGCTGCTGCCGATCACTGAAAGAGGTAGATTCTTATCCTTTATATAACTTCTTATCTTGTCTACACGGTCATAATGTCCCACCACATATTGAGGTATGCATTGATTCAAAATATTCACATAGTGAGCCGTTGGTTTATCTTTGATGTTCAAAATTGTGTCTACTTCCTTGGTAGCTATTTCTAGTAATCTTGTCTTAGTAATATCCTTTCCAAACTTCTCCTCAAACCACCGTCCACCCAACATAACTGTTAACACGGTCCCCTTTTGGTCGGGCAGGCAGCATGAATCAAATACAACTCCAAGAATAGGAGAATTTTCAACCGGAGGCACGAGAAATCCAAATGCAGGTGTTATCAGTGTTTTGCTAGTGTTGAAATATAAATTAACAATTGCAACGGTCACAAACGGTATGTCTGCAAGTAGTTTTGCCAGTTCAGGATGCTGTCCTCCCACGAGCTTGGCCAATGCATGCGATGGTATGGAAGAATAAACATGGTTTGCACATATTAATTCTCCATCACTTTTCCTTAAGGTGACCGAGCCAGAATCTACAAAATCTATTTCTTCTACTTTACTATTGACATTAACTTCTACTTTGCTCTCCTTAAGGTGATCACACAGGGTAATAGGAAATATTTCAAGACCTCCTCTTATTGTGTAAACATTCCATTTCTCCTCCTGGGCTCTTCTTGCTAAATCTGTCAACTCTAGCTCCTCTCCATTCTTCGTCTTAAACATTGACTTCATCATTCCTTTAATAACACCTCCATGGGTCTGTTCATACTCAAACAAAGTTTTCATGAGAAACTTTACAGTAATTTCTTTAGCATCACCTGCACAGATGCCACATATCATTGGAGAAATGGCATAATCTGCAATTTCCTTGCCGAATCTGCGTTCGACAAAATTGTAGATGGAATCGTCCTTCATTTCCTTGAAAGGCTGCTTCAGGTCGTTAAATACGGCGTAAATGAGAGGCTTCGAGAACGGTTCGTTCTTCTGGAACACTCCTTTCAAGCTCGACGGCAGCAGATGTAGCGAGTTATTGACGTATATCATTCGGTTTTTGGCAGCCGGATGACTGGGTTTTATTGGTGCGATGTGCTCGCTGAGACCCAAGTCTTCCAACATGTTTAACGTGTTCAGTCCTACGATACCTTTCGGTCTGATCGTCCTCGGCCCCTGCTCGAACACGTAGTCCTTAGTCCGAATTGTTTTGATCCATCCGCCGCAACTTTTAGAGGCTTCCAGGAGAAGTAACTTTAAATTATTGTTCGAAGCGATGTTGTTTTTCAACAAATAGTAGCATGTAGAAAGACCGCCGAGGCCGCCGCCTAGTATAGCAGCCATACCGTCTGTTTGTTCAGAGAGAAATGCTCAGCAGCATATGTTTTTAAACTTAATAAAAAATGTTAATTTATTCTACAGTTCAAAATAATTTTCATAAATACGTGCAACCGCTTATACCGCTGATATTTTGTTTTGTTGTTCTTGTTTGGAAGTTTTGAAACTTTTGACATTACGCGGACTTTGCATCGAATGTCATTGTCATTTACATATATGTCAACTGTCAAGAAAATATTATCTCTGGAATGTATGAAATCATGGATATATTACTCTATCTGGATCTTAGACTTTGTAGAGGTACCTGAAGTTCGATGACGTCATATCGGAGTGACCACTAGACCAATCACAGCATAGATTATTGTAATCTATGAATCACAGCCCCGAATGAGGTTGCCCATCATAATGTAGATGGAGTGAAGTTTGCTGAGTTCAATATTTATCCTTGGCTACAGCAGCGTCCATTGAGGGTGGCACATACATACATACATATGTATGTATGTGCCACCCTCAATGGACGCATTTTACGGACACTTTTCATATACAGAAATGGCTCTCCTTACCTCTACTCCATGATGAAAACACACTTACCTATTTAAAAAATAAAACATTTTTTATTTCTGTGGTTAATGCACGGACCTGAAAAAATCTTTTTTTTAGGTCCGTGGGTTAATGTTACACTATCAGCTATCTTTCTTGCTCCCAAAGCAAGAAAGATACAATACACTTCGGCTTAAAATATTTATGAAATCCCTCAAAAATATAATTAAAAAAATTGTACCTAGTCGGAGGGAATATTATATTGGTAATATTGATCAACACCATTATTACTATTATTATTTCTCCATGGGGTTCGCCTGGATAGCTACCACCCTTGAGCATGAATCAGCGGCCAAACGACTCGTCGTGTTCCGGCTGGGGGCTTGAAAGCAAGTTCTTTCTTCATCCTTTCTTGGTCGGCAACGCATCACTGATGCGCGCGCCTTTGACGTTGCTGATTTCCATGGGCAACCATAGCCACTTATCATCAGGCGGATCGTCAGCTCGTTTGCCGGTTATTTCCATAAAAGAGGACTACTTTGGTCACAAAAAAACGTGACTTAAAAGTGCATGTCACACTGTGCTATAAAAATTAAAATACGACACTTGACGTAAGTAGTGTATTAATGCACGGCGTAAAGCACTCTCTGTGCTCGGGGGTTAACTTTACACCCGTGCAATAATAGATCACTTTGCGCTCCGTATCATATTTTATATCGCGTCATAATGTAGTGGCGACCCTGCCTGCGAAGCGAGGGGTCCCGGGTTCGATTCCCGACTGGGGCAGATACTTATGTGACAGACATGTGACAGATAAATATATTTTGTACTCGGGTCATGGATACCGCACATCCATGACCCGAGTTATTGTGACATCACAACATGTGTCGTCTTGCCACCCGCGACACAGGTAAAAGCCTACTGCGGGGCCTACATAAAGTGTAAGCGTTTATTTATTTATTTGTTTATTACTTCTAATGTACTTAATATTAACAGAGCTTCGAACAACGTGCTTCGGAGGGTACCTACGTAAAGCTGGGTCGGGTCCGGTTGTTATCGTAATATAACAATCGTTATGCCACGTCGGAGGGCTTCGAGTAGCATGAAAACTGCTTGGCTTGCTACTATACGTCTTAATCCTCCACCAGTTACTATATGGAGAACCACAGTGGAGAACAGTATTCAACTTCGATTCCCTATATCTTAGAGATGGTGATTCTCTGATGATGACTATTATACCACGCTAGTGAAATATTTGACACTCGGTAAAAATAATATAATGAACTTGCAAAGACTGATGTGACAAATTAGCGTGTAAGAGCGGACGCGCCATGCGTGTGATAGGTTCGGGCCACAGCTGCGGTGTCGCGGCGCGATAATGAATTTCAATTTCATACCCGATGCGCTTTATGTCTCGCTATTTATCTAGGGTAGGTCTTGAGGACATACCCAGAGCTGCCTCTTAGAAGAACAGTTAATAGTATCAGGCGTTACTTTGCGGAAATCCATTGTTATTAAGTTAGTATTAGTCTACTTTGCAGCAACTTTTTCTTAGAAGAACTCTGCTTGCATTATTTGTTTTTTAACCCCCGACGAAAAAGGAGCGGTGTTATAAGTTTGACGTGTCTGTGACTCTGTGTATCTGTATGTCTACCTGTAGCATCGTAATTCACAAACGGATGAACCGATTTTGATCTAGTTTGTTTTGTATGAAATCGAGAGTTCTTAGCTACTCGTATGTTTAGTTTAAATCAAACTGTCGGGGATTTTTTAAATTTAAATTTAAGATTATTTGTTATACTATATATAAACTATAAACACTCTGAAGTCTAAAGCAATTTTGAAAAAAAAAATATTGTGTAGGTACTATGTATTATTAAAACCACCTACTAATATTGGTGTGTTTTTCAAATCCAATGTATCGCGAATTAGAGGAGAGATGGATTTTATTGAAGTAGCCGTATGTAAGTGCTGTAAGTAACTGTAGTGCAATGCTCGTAAACTAATTTGAAATAAAAGTTTTTAGTTATGGGTAAAATCTTTAAGCACCAACAACGTAGCCCAACAAGTTTAAACCCAGAACTCTAGTACCGCACTCAATAAAACTCAGCTGATCTGAAAATCTGATGAAAATAATAGGGAAGATCCACTCTATACTGTTACAACATGGATATAAAAGCTCTGGAAGGGATTAAACCTCTTTCATTCTGCAACAGGACAGAGAGGACCACACTGACGACGATGAATTCAAATCGAAGTAAAACATGTGATAAAAAAATCAAATCTGCTGAAATAAAAATGCAGAGAATTTTAAACAAAATTAATAGTTTAAAACTCACTGATGCTAATATCACTCGATTAACTCTATTGAATAATAAACGAAGCTTCTTTATGAGATGTTTGGAAGAAAAATCTAAAATTTTAATTCGTGCTTCTTATATAACAAGCATAATTGTTGCATTTTTATTGGTGTGGTCGTTTCGAAGCGAATTAAAGGTAGGTACGTTTTATGTTATTTTTATCGACTTCAAAAAAAGGGGAGGTATTCAATTCGACTGCAATTTTTTTAATTTGTTTGTTACCTTAGAACTTTCGACTGGGTGAACCGATTTTGATGATTCTTTTTTAATTGAAAGCTGGTGCTTGTCATGTGGTCCCACTTAAATTTGAGCGAGATCTGACAAGTAGCTTTTGAGTTATTTTGAAGTCAGTTATATTTTGTTAGTAAAATTTAGATTATTTGCAAATGGGTACATGAGCAATTTATATACTAAAATTGTTAATAACACACTGTGACCTATCACCATTCATATTTATGTTGGTTAGGTATTGTTTTTCCATGCGTAAAGTAGACTTTTATTACACGGTCTGATAACTTGTGACTTTGAATTTCTCTAATTAAAATTCAATCCTTTTGGGGAGGCTTCTTCAAAATCCTAATATCCGTATTTTCCGTATTTTAATATCCGTATTAAAATTAATATTAAAATTATTACGACTATTGTACACCCGTAATGGGTCCCTGTTGAGAATATAATAAAATAACTGTATAAAATCTTACGTGTACCAACAGAAACAATAAAGATTATTTCTATTTCTATTTCCCCCTTACAAACCTCGTCCTTCCCTTGTTGTTCCACATTCCCCAGGGTTGTCTGTTCGAGCTGCCGTCGTCATCGAAGGCGCTGTTCCGTCCGCCAGAGGACTGCTCGATGTGTGCGGGCGTGACGCGCGCGCTGCGGCTGGCCAACGTGTCCGAGCGGGAGTTCGAGCGGCGGTACGCGGCCGGCACGTTGCCTGTCATAGTCACCGACGCTACCGAGGACTGGAGGGCTATTGACGTATGTGCGAACTAACATTGGACTGGCGATGGCTGACTCTATCTATCATCTTTTAAGGGTGAACGGCTGGACGTACATAGGATGAAATTATGTTACCTGTTATTCTAATTCAGTGAGCCTATGCATATGCGGGTCCAAACCCTACCATGAAATAGTTTTATTCCGTACCGTACATAGGTAGGTACATTAATTTCGTCATTTTTTTTCGCCATTGAACGACAACAGCGACGACACCTCATCGACTATTCTAACGATATCGATAACGATAAAAGTTACAAGCTAAGTACAGGATAAATGTACGTAGAGTGGCCATCTTAGTAGATAGGTACCGTACTAAATATTCCACTTACCATCAGGGCTTCTGTAGGGCACTTCTGCCTGTTAACCGGCTATTTACATACGTAAAAAATCTTCCAGGAGTTCAATTTCGACTTCTTCGCGAACTTCTACCGCACCGTAAAAATGGGTCGTAAGATCAACGACTGCTTCTACTTCGCGTACAAGTCTGGTCTGCGGTCGCTGCACGAGGTGTTCAGCATGGAGCGCGCGCGCGCCAACCTGTCGGGGGCGCCGTGGTACGTGGGCTGGAGCACCTGCTACGAGGGGGAGACGCGGCGCCTGCGCCAGTACTACGGCCGCCCCTACTTCCTGCCGGCCTCGTCCGAGAGCGATGCTGTCGACTGGATCTTCATGGGCGGGCCGGGACAGGGCGCGCATATGCACGTGAGTTGGCAGTGATGGCGCGAGCTTGCTGCCATCTTTTGTATTTCGAAGAGGACCAATGACTTTTTAACTTATCAATAAGTAAAAAAAATATTTTTCCATAGTTATTTAGCGTAGTTTAGCCGACGTTTTACTGAGGTTGGAGAGAGTAATGAGACTCTTCAGAAGGTTGCAAGTAGAATGATTTTATTTACAAAATGTATGCGTATTTATACAAAAGTTGAGATAAGGGACAACCAATGAGAAAATAGTATAAAATAATACACGTAAAATATTCGACCAATCAGGAGAAAACTGCGACGCACTCGGTCCTCGATGTTCGCGTGACGTCACCCTGCGACGCAGTGTACTGGCGATGTTGAATTATTTAATATTTATTTTGTATGAAAAGTTTCACTTTTCCAATTTTCATGGGAAACATTTTCTTTTGCGTTGTAAAGTAGTTGACGATAGCGTAGGTAAGTACTGCTACAGTTACTTTCACGAATTACTTTTTGGAGACTGGATAGTACAGGATTTTTATTTTTTGTGCTTAACTAGTAGACCACTAAGCTATTAGGCTATCCAGGCGAACCAAACGGTGAAATAATAATAATGAGCGGATTATTATTATTTTTCGTGTCGGTATCCACCAGTAAGCTTGTACAGAGCTATATCCTTCTGTGTTTGTATGTATGTTGTATGTATGTCGTTGTGGTTGTGGTTGTCAGGTGGACTCGGTGCGGCACGTGTCGTGGCAGGCGCAGATCCGCGGCCGCAAGCAGTGGCAGCTGGCGCCGCCGCCCGAGTGCCTCTACCAGTGCTCTTGGCTGTCGTTTACTGTGCACCCCGGGGAAATAGGTAACGTATAAACGTATTAAATTGTGTTATTGTTAGTAGGTAACATAGACAATGATGAGAAAAATAACTTGTAAGGAGTCAATTGCACGCACCAATCCGAGTGCATTTTCCAAAATTAAGGGCGTATAACCGTGACGTTGGCAGGCCCATGGTAGGCGGAGGTTATGTTATTGGCTGGAAAATACACAGACCAGCCACCGCTCATCTGATGGTGATGGGTCACCGTCGCCCATAGCCATCAGCAACAGCTATTGCCGTCTAAGAAAGAGAGAAGACGAAGAGAAGGAAAAAAACTAGCTCAAGCTGGAACACGACGAGTCGTTTGACTGGACGAGGATGGTATAGCTATCGTCAGGAATATCATTGTCGTCAGGCAGCTTAAACAGAAAGATAATATCAATACCTATTATGAATAATAATATAATATTGATGTCTTAACATAACGAATAAGTACTCTGTGCTTTCTTTGAACACTACCTCGAAGCCGGAAGGCTGGCTTTCACCTCTTACACAGTTCTACCACCCTAGGGATGGGGTCAGTTCCGGGACGCCCCAATACGACCAGTAAATAAGATAATATATATTTGTTATTACAGTGGTGGTGGATACCAACCGCTGGTACCACAAGACGAACGTCCTCCCCGGAGACATCAGCATCACCATCGGAGCCGAATACGACTGAGTTATGGAACTTACAGACACACACGTATAAGATTACAAGTTGGTTAATACCACAGAGTACTTAATCACTACGTTTTACCACTTTTTAAGTGCTTGTTCACACTGAACTCGCGGGCGCGGTCGCGAAATATCAAATATATGACCTACTATGAAAGTGTTCACATCAAAACGCGCGCGCGGTGTATGTAGCGTTTACCGCACCCGCGAGTTCAGTGAGAACAAGCTCAACAAGCACTAAGGCTTCAATGAAAAATATTACTTGGGTGAAAATAATAGCATAGCCATAGGAGGGTTTTGGGTGTTCGAGCTACATATCTCGTTCCCTTCTTGAAGGAAAAGCCTGGTTGGAACCTTAAATAATATAACAGAATAGAGTTAGTCTCTGTAGTAAAAAATAGATATGAATTATTTAAATAAAACTAAATATTGTTGCGTAAATGTATTTCATTTATTCATTATATAACACCTGAAGCTGCCGCTGAACAATCTTACAATTAGCTGGAATACAGACATTTATCTAGAATGGCAACCAATTCGTATCCACAGCGACCCCTAAATGCAACGATAAGTCTACAATAAGATTGAAACAGCTACAATTATATTTTATATTCCATATTGATTGCCTATTTAAATTATATTCAAAAATATACAAAATAACACGTCCTCATACGTGACGAAATTATTGCGCTTAATTTGGTATCCACTGAATTTTTAACTGAAGTTTTACAATAAAAGAGAGCCTCGGGTTGTATCGAATAAAAAATGATTTTAAGTACATTTTCAACTTATAAAAAATTGTTAATACATATAAAAAGGAATTAATTTTACACGACTCTACTCGCACTATGTCTATGTACCTGAATTGCGTATAACTCAAAAAACACCTTTATTGAACATCTAAATATTGTAGATATTTTACCAGAAATAGATTGAGTGCACGCTACAAAAAGCTTCGCTACAAAGATTAACATTTAAAAATTGATTTTATGAACAATTTGGAACAATAACTTTATAGAGATACTATGCTAGTCTATCATAATAGAATAATTGAAGACAACATCAATTTGATTACATATACATTTAAAGTTATACTTCTTCCGGCGAGATAAATAAATTATATTTTTACTATTTCGACATCCAACTAAAAAGCGTCTTGACGTGTCGACATTTCATTACCTGTATCTTTTCTTTCATCACCGTCATATAATAACATTTAAATAAACATTTCTACCATAGAAGTACAACTTCAAACTCGTGACCAAGCACATATAACGATATATTATTTTTAACAAATACATTTTATCTTTCTCTACATCAAATGAGAAGAATACGCATCAGTGTATACGCTAGTTGAGAGTGCGGTATGCGGCTAGCGCGGCCGGTGCGGCTAGTGCGGCCAGTGCGGCTAGTGCGGCTACTCCTCCGCCGTGCCGGCCGAGTCCAGGATGATCTCGAACGAGAAGGGCTGGAACAGGTACCCCTCACCCGCGTAGAACTTGCTCTGGAACTCCACCCTGGGGGACAAGCGAATATCGTTGACTATCAGATGGTAGGAGATTAGAAGAGGGGTCAGATAACTTTGTAGCGTCAACTGCTCTAGTTGAGTTGAGCATCCAATGTTTTAGGTAAGGGGCCATCAATAAATTACGTCACACGTTAGAGGGGAGGGGGGGTCGATGTAGTGTGACATGGTGTGACAAAGGGTGGGAGGGGGGTCCTAAATTTCGTGACGTCACATTTCTAAATCGAATAATTGGTATGTATATATGTATAAATATAACCGCCGTCGCTTACAATGACATCACAACTTTTTCTATAATATATATATACTCTTCATAATATATAACAGCAATAGATTCGTTTTAAATTGTATTTTTATAAATAAATATGAAATGAACCTCGGCACTGCCCGCACTACAGCTTTGTGGGTTTCACAGAAAACCAGCGCTGCAGACCGTGTTCTATTACACGATCTGCAGCATATGCTGAGTGAAGTCCCATTTTGCAATATAACTCTGCAGCGCAGGCAATCAGGGAAGCGATTCGAAATACATATTAGGAATATAATTATTATTTATGATCTGATGTTATAACCTATGTCTGTGCTGCATTATGTTGTAAATAAATTATTTCTTTCTTTCTTTCTTTCTTTCTATAGGCAAATATTTAAAAAAACAATTAATGGAAATAAAACTTTTCCGGAACTGATGTTTTAATTTAATAATAGGTGTAAAATTTCATATTGTGACATCACACTAGGGGGGGGAGGTCTCACAAATGTGACCAGCTGTGACAAGGGACGGGAGGAGGGGTCAAAAGTCATAAAATAAGTGTGACGTAATTTATGGATGGCCCCTAAAGACTTCGACTACGGGTGAGAACTTTAATCCGCAGTAGACTTTGCTTACTTTCAATTAATTACATTTTAACAAATATTCGGACATCGTAATAATCCCAGGGAACATACATCAGGGATAAAATGGATGAATTTTTGTTACTGTTTCACGCAAAAATTACTGAATGGATTTCCATGAAATTTAGCACACGAGTAAACCAAGATCTAGAATAACACATAGTTTAGTAATTCCCGCAAAACGCGATGAAACCCGCGGTCAAATCACTAGTTAACACGAGTCTGTTACCAGTGCAGCCGCAGCGTGTGCAGGAAGGCGGACAGCCCCTCCATGAGCACCAGGATGGACACGGAGATGGCGGCCCAGCCCGCGAACACCACGTACAGGTATATGCCGCCCTGGTACCCGATCGACATCAGACCTGTGTCACATGGGAAGAAGATTAGTCATTTAAATAAAAATAATTCACACGAGGTAAAAGTGAAATCTTCAAAAATTTTGGTTTCAAGATAATGAGGCGAAAAATTTCGGGATGATGATAATTTTAGGTTTTAGTAATGATCATAGTGATGCAAAGAAAACAGTGAAAACTAACGCCAACTCTTAACATAATATGATGAGTAAAATGAGCAGCTAGCGCCATCTATCCAGCAATAAAACGAATCTTCTATCTTGTTCCTCGCTCGATGCTTCCTATCTCATTTTCTCCCACGTTAAATCTTATGAATTTATGTGTCTGTCTCTTTTTACTGTCGTTTTATCGTTTCATCGACTTTCAAATCACAACGATGCTAAATAAGTTTTCACTTTTTATAGCTAACATTTTAAGTCAAGTAATCTATTGACGACCCTGTAGCCTAGTTGGTAGCGACCCTGCCTGCGAAGCGAGGGGTCCCGGGTCGATTCCCGGCAGGGCAGATATTTATGTGACAGATAAATATTTGTACTCGGGTCATAGGTGTTATTGTGATGTGTTGTATGTGTCGTCCATGCCACCCGCGACGCAGGTGATAACCTACCGCGGGGGTATGAGTGTGTTAGCGTTTTATTTCGCGTCCACATACGTGCGTGTGTGTGTGTGTGTGTGTGTGTGTACGGACCCTTCCGCAGCAGCATGTTCCAGGCGACCTCGGCCAGCTGCGCGTGCGCCAGGGACAGCGCCCACAGCCGCAGGTACGACGCCGTGTGCGACACGCTGCCCAGCACGTACTCGATCGTGTGGATCGCCTGCACACACACAACACACAGATAACGCATTCGTCATGATATTAAATTAAAGCTATTTACAATTTGTTTGGAAGATTTTGATAAATGATGTTAAAAATATTATATGACATTTTATTCTTAGTGTAAATAGGGAATGACAAGTGTATATAAAGAATTGTAATAAACCCCTAAAAATTATAAAATCATTAAAAAATATTCTTAATGACGTCAGTTGGTCTAAACTTTAGACTTTCTCTTTAGACTCTAAAGGGAACCATTCACGATTGCGCTATAGTATGATTGCAAATAATGAATTCAAATCGATAAACGCCAATTTTGTATCCCACACACATAAATGATAGAATACAATATATCGTCGTTGCGACTTAACCGCTTAAAATCAGCTTTTTAAGGAAATCGATAAAGATTTATTTAGCAAGCACATAGGTGATTTTGAATTTGGTATATAAATTACGATGGAAACGTCGTATACACATGAGAGTTTTTGAATTCGATAGTGCTTCAAAATGTAGAATCGTTTGACGTAAAGTGACTTTGCCAAAAGTGACAATAACACAATTTAAGACGTCTTAAAATCGCAACGACGATATCGCAAACTGTGTCACACGTGTTCGCGATGATGCCGTCCCCAGGTGTAGTGTTATGGAGGCCATACACGATCAAATATACTTGCCAAGTCTGCAGTTTGACCTGTCAAATTTAACACGGAATTGACGCGGCATCCAGTATACTTGATGGGTCTTGTATGGTCAAGTAGACTTGAAGTAGCCATACACGATCAAGTATACTGGACGATTCATCAAGTACACTTGATCGTGTATGGCCTTCCTTAATGTAGTGTCGTACCTGGTGTATGAAGACCTCGGTGATTTCCTCGTCGTGGTGCGGCGCGGCGGGCACGGGCGCTCCGCCCGCGGTGCCGTTCTCAGCCGCCGCCTCGATGCTCTGGTGCCCCTGGCTCTGAACAACACACACCACATATTGACGGGTTAATAGTCTATAGTCGATTGTTGATAGTTAGTCACGTTGTTTGTCGGCGATGGACTCCCTAAACTACTTAACCGATTTTAATCAAATTTGCACACCGTGTACAGTTTGATCCAACTTGAAAGATAGGATAGCTTATCTATTAGCTTAGTTTAGCTATTATTAGTACTGCCAGGAGTTGTCAATTTTTTTTTATTAATTATTGTCATCAAGTTATCAAGTCTGTACTGTACCTTGCGGCCATAGATAACCTCCAATAGATTCCGTATTAGTGAAATTTTCTTAGACTTCAAAGTCACAATTTTGCGGAAGGTGCGGTTTGCGGGGTACGAAACAGATGCGCTGTGATTGGATATTTAAAATTCAAACTTGGAATTTATCAAGCTCAACCCGTCCATAGTGATTGAGTATGTACGAGTATGATCGATTAATCGTACGATCGATGTTTGTTATTATCATTAGGTATTTACTTTCAGGACAATTATAATGAATAACAATACAATGAAAATATCGATACTTTTAATAAATATATAATATTATATTCATACTAGCTGTTGCCCGCAGCTTCGCACGCGGAAATTATGCTTATCATATTTAGTACCCCTTACAGAAGAAAATTTAAAAACAGGTTCATTTATATTGAAGTACTTATGGGAATGTACATACTGAAACTTACGATACAATCACAGATCATTCCTCCGGGAGCGGGTTTAGAATAGTAAACATCATTAACATTAATTTGTTTTTTTCCCTCTCCCTCTCCGTCTCCCTCTCATTCTTCCCCTCTTCCTCTCCCTCTCCCTCTTCCTCTCCCCTCTTCCTCTCCCCTATCCCTATTCCTCTCCCGCTCCCTGTCCCTCTTCCTCTCCCGCTCCCTGTCTCTCTCCCCCTCGCTCTCCCTCTTCCTGTCCCACTCCCTCTCCCTATCCCGCTCGAGGTCCTTCTCCCACCACATATCCCTCTCCCTCTCCCTTTCCCGCTCGAACTTTTTCTCCCAGTTCATATCCCTCTTCCTCTATCGCTTCCAGTCCCTCTCCCACCCGCATCCGCGCCCTCTCCCGATTTCTGTTTCGCTCCCACTCCCTCTCCCGCTCCCTGTCCCTCTCTATCTCCCTCTTCCGCTCCTTCTCCCTCTCCTGCTCCCTGTCCATTTTTAAGTTAAAAAATGACGAAGTTGCCTACTAAGTGCATTCCCCTAAATTAACCCTTTAAGGGATGATTTTCCGAAAAAAAATATTCAAAGTTAACTTTTGTTTATTACTGTAAACTTACATAAAAATTTTCATATTTATAAGTCTAAAACTGACGAAGTTGATTTATACGTAAATGGCTTCCAACCCCTATTTTTAGGGAATGAATTTCGAGAAAACAGTGATACAGTTATTTTTTGTGTCTAACTATAAGCTTATATACAAAATTTCACCCTTCTTACTTTAAAACTGACGATATTGCCATACTAACTTGCACAGTCTTATTAAATCCTTTAGGGGATGACTTTCCAAAAAAACGTAATACTTCCAAATTTCGTTTCTAATCTGGAGCTAATATATAAAATTTCATGTTTTTAACTTTAAAAATGACCAAGTTGCATACTAAATTAAATCCACTAAATTGACCCTTTAAGGGATGATTTTCCGAAAAAAAAAAGTCAAAATTAACTTTCGTTTATGAGTATAAACTTACATAAAAAAAATCACATTTATAACTCTTAAACTGGCGAAGTTGATTTGTATGTAGTTGACTACCAACCCCTATTTTTAGGGGATGAATTTCAAGAAAACCGTGATACAGTTATTTTTTGTGTCTAACCATAAGCTTATATACAAATTTTCACCCGTCTTACTTAAGGCGAGATTATCCGACCGTTGTAGGCATTTTGTTCACTCCCCTATACCCCGCTCCCCTGAGTGTAAACTCGACCGCCACGCCGTGAGCCGGTCGCGCGCGGCCGTGAGGTTCATGACCCCGTGCGTAGCTTTAGATCCTGTAACCTAGTTGGTAGTGATCCTGCCTGCGAACTGCGAAGCGAGGGGTTTCGGGTTCGATTTCCGGCGGGGCAAATATTTATGTCACAGATAAATATTTGTACTCGTGTCATGGCTGTTATTGTGATGTGTTATATGTGTAGTCCATGCCACCCGCGAAACAGGTAAATACTTGTAACCTACTGCGGGGGTATGAGTGTGGAAGGGTTTTTATTATTATTATTAGTAACTGCTCTGAGTTGGGGTGAAAGTATACTTTATTTTGATTTATTCATTGGAATTTTAGGTGCAATAAAATAAGAGTAATGATAATTTTAGCTTAATTTTTTTTTTATTATTTTTTACATAATTTAAGGTATTTTATTTTAAATTATTCTTATACTTTTTATCATTCTCAATATACTTGTAAAATATCTTATCCAAAGGGTTTGAACATTTTTCTACGGAACCTGGCATACCTACAAGTCTGCCATTTTGAAAAAACCTCGTTTCGATTTTTAAGTTGGTTATTTTTTGTAGGTATTTACATGATATTAGTCAAAGTATGTAAGTACCTACTTATTTGTTCTTACTGATTCTTTTTTTAATCGATAGCTGGTGTTTGTCATGTGGTTCCACATAAATTTGAGCGAGATTTGACAAGTAGTTTTTTAGTTTTTTTGAAGTTGGTTATTTTTTGTAGGTATTTACATGATAATAATCAATTTTGTATGTAAGTACCTACTTATTTGTGGATGAACCGATTTTGATGATTCTTTTTTTAATCGATAGCTGGTGTTTGTCATGTGGTTCCACATAAATTTGAGCGAGATTTGACAAGTAGTTTTTGAGTTTTTTTGAAGTTGGTTATTTTTTGTAGGTATTTACATGATATTAGTCAATTTTGTATGTAAGTACCTACTTATTTGTGGATGAACCGATTTTGATGATTCTTTTTTTAATCGATAGCTGGTGTTTGTCATGTGGTTCCACATAAATTTGAGCGAGATTTGACAAGTAGTTTTTGAGTTTTTTTGAAGTTGGTTATTTTTTGTAGGTATTTACATGATATTAGCCAATTTTGTATGTAAGTACCTACTTATTTGTGGATGAACCGATTTTGATGATTCTTTTTTTAATCGATAGCTGGTGTTTGTCATGTGGTTCCACATAAATTTGAGCGAGTCTTGACAAGTAGTTTTTGAGTTTTTTGAAGTTGGTTATTTTTTGTAGGTATTTACATGATATTAGTCAATTTTGCATGTAAGTACCTACTTATTTGTGGATGAACCGATTTTGATGATTCTTTTTTTAATCGATAGCTGGTGTTTGTCATGTGGTTCCACATAAATTTGAGCGAGATTTGACAAGTAGTTTTTGAGTTTTTTTGAAGTTGGTTATTTTTTGTAGGTATTTACATGATATTAGCCAATTTTGTATGTAAGTACCTACTTATTTGTGGATGAACCGATTTTGATGATTCTTTTTTTAATCGATAGCTGGTGTTTGTCATGTGGTTCCACATAAATTTGAGCGAGATTTGACAAGTAGTTTTTGAGTTTTTTTGAAGTTGGTTATTTTTTGTAGGTATTTACATGATATTAGCCAATTTTGTATGTAAGTACCTACTTATTTGTGGATGAACCGATTTTGATGATTCTTTTTTTAATCGATAGCTGGTGTTTGTCATGTGGTTCCACATAAATTTGAGCGAGATTTGACAAGTAGTTTTTGAGTTTTTTTGAAGTTGGTTATTTTTTGTAGGTATTTACATGATATTAGTCAATTTTGTATGTAAGTACCTACTTATTTGTGGATGATCCGATTTTGATGATTCTTTTTTTAATCGATAGTTGGTGTTTGTCATGTGGTTCCACATAAATTTGAGCGAGATTTGACAAGTAGTTTTTGAGTTTTTTTGAAGTTGGTTATTTTTTGTAGGTATTTACATGATATTAATCAATTTTGTATGTAAGTACCTACTTATTTGTGGACGAACCGATTTTGATGATTCTTTTTTTAATCGATAGCTGGTGTTTGTCATGTGGTTCCACATAAATTTGAGCGAGTCTTGACAAGTAGTTTTGGAAGTTGGTTATTTTTTGTAGGTATTTAGATGATATTAGTCAATTTTGTATGTAAGTACCTACTTATTTGTGGATGAACCGATTTTGATGATTCTTTTTTTAATCGATAGTTGGTGTTTGTCATGTGGTTCCACATAAATTTGAGCGAGATTTGACAAGTAGTTTTTGAGTTTTTTTGAAGTTGGTTATTTTTTGTAGGTATTTACATGATATTAATCAATTTTGTATGTAAGTACCTACTTATTTGTGGACGAACCGATTTTGATGATTCTTTTTTTAATCGATAGCTGGTGTTTGTCATGTGGTTCCACATAAATTTGAGCGAGTCTTGACAAGTAGTTTTTGAGTTTTTTTGAAGTTGGTTATTTTTTGTAGGTATTTACATGATATTAGCCAATTTTGTATGTAAGTACCTACTTATTTGTGGATGAACCGATTTTGATGATTCTTTTTTTAATCGATAGCTGGTGTTTGTCATGTGGTTTCACATAAATTTGAGCGAGTCTTGACAAGTAGTTTTTGAGTTTTTTTGAAGTTGGTTATTTTTTGTAGGTATTTACATGATATTAGCCAATTTTGTATGTAAGTACCTACTTATTTGTGGATGAACTGATTTTGATGATTCTTTTTTTAATCGATAGCTGGTGTTTATGTGGTTCCACATAAATTTGAGCGAGATTTGACAAGTAGTTTTTGAGTTTTTTTGAAGTTGGTTATTATTTGTTAGTATTTAGATGATATTAATCAATTTTGTATGTAAGTACCTACTTATTTGTGTATCACGCGTATCTCAGTTAGGAAATATAAATAAGTTTATATTATATTTATATGTATATTTCTTAGTATATAAATTAATTGTGTAATTAGCACTTGACTTATACATATACCAAAATACTATAAACAGTTACTAAAGTACAAACACGAACAATGTTATTATTCTTACGATATAATTTTTTTTTATGGAAATAGCCGGAAAACGAGCTGACGATCCACCTGATGGTAATTGGCTATCGTCGTCCGTGGACATCAGCAACACCAAAGGCATCACTGATGCGTTGCCGGCCCTCCCCCTCCCTTCCCCTCCCCTCCACCTCCCTCCGCTCCCCCCTCCCCTCCCCTTCCCCTCCCTTCCACCTCCCCCGCTACCCTCCCTCTACCCTTCCTTCCCCTGTTTAACTTATATACAAATATACATATTATACTATACATATAAAAAAACAATACTCAAAACAATATAAAAAAACAACATTAAAAAACAATATTCTTACAAAATTCTTACAATAGAAATAATAATAGTAATTATGGCATTAATTAACATTTAAAATCAATATTACCAATATAATTCCTCGAGGGGCCCTACCACCAGCGGGCCGGATTTAGTCGCCTTTTACGACACCCATCCGGCTTGGGATTGGGGTTAGTATTCTAAGCCGCCCTAATACGGCAAGAATTATTGTGTAATTAGCACTTGACTTATACCAATACCTAAATACTATAAACAGTAACTAAAGTATAAAAACGAACAATTTTTATTATTTCAAATTACAGCTGTGTGGATACTTTGGACAGTGTAATATAAGTTCAGAAGGCGCGCGCGCCAAATTCGAAATTAAAATTGGTGTCGGAAATTCGACAACGTGCGGCTGCGATGCCGATTAGCACAGGTCCTACCTCGAAGGCGACTGGCGCGAGAGTAAAATTGAGTAAATTAACGCGTCGGGCGTTTCGTAGCTGGTGGAAAGGGAAAAAATAGGAATTGAAAGGGAAGTTTTTCAAAATTTCAAATTATGATCACCAAGGAATATCGGTATCTTTAGGACCTATACTGTGGTATATTTTTTATTATCTGGAAGCGATTAAAACGCGAATAAAACTCCATTTTTATGCCAGATTAGACCCAACTTTGTGATTTATTTATATGCAATGAAATAACGGCTATCGTGTATCAAGTATGAGGGAACGAAAGAACAAAGACTGTAAAATAACATATATTTTTTTTAGAATTGTATTATGTACCATTTATGAACAAAACACCTTCAAAAATACCATTTTTTGGGATAATATCGCCTTAACAACTGACGAAGTTGCCATACTAATTTGCGCCCTCTTATTTAACCCTTTAGGGGTTGATTTTTCAAAAAAACACATAAATTTTAAATTTTTCTTCTAATTTTGAGCCGATATATAAAATTTTCATGTTTTTAACTTCAAAAATGACGAAGTTGCCTACTAAGTTCATTCGCTTAAATTAACCCTATAAGGGATGATTTTCCAAAAAAATTTATTAAAGTTAACTTTTGTTTATTGCTATAAACTTACATAAAAAATTTCAAATTTATAACTCTAAAACTGACGAAGTTGGTTTGTATGAAAATGACCTCCAACCTGTATTTTTACCCCTTAGGGGATGAATTTCCAAAAATCCGTTCTTAGCTGACGTCTCCTTAGCATAAGCTATCTCCTTGCCAAATTTCATCGTAATCGGTTCGGTAGTTTCTGAGATTTTTTGTTTAATCAGTGTATCTCTTTTCAATTTTATATATATAGATTAAACTGGTAGGTATAACGATGATACAACTGAATCCATCAACCTTCGATGATTATTTCTTCATATAGTAGAAACTGTCAACTGAAAAGTGTGTTATTTTATTATTTATTTATTTTTTATTTTATTTTATTAGCACACCAACAGCAGTACACACATTACATTACAAATATAAGTTCTATAGAAACTGGACTAGTGTGAGTGCCAATATTACAGGCGTGAACAACATTCTTTAGTATATTTATCAAGAAGAATAGAAACGCAAGTCTTGAAACTCTGTTAAACAAACGACACTGTATTTGGTAGGAAACCATCCCTCTCCACGGTGCATTGCTTCTATACATTTTTCCGTCCTCTCGGGGCATCTAGGAAATCTATAAAATCATTACCACAATGTTTTTTCGTATAATAAATAATGTTATCCTTGACTACAGCAACCTTTGTCCCACTTATAACTTGTTAGAAATTATCGATTTCATAGCAATATCCACAAAATTAATATCGATACGCGTTTAAAATGAAAAATTCACTTCCCTAGTATTGTCTTTAGTCAGAAACAAGATAATTATTTTGAATTAGGAATGAAATTTTTACAAAATGTCACTCTCAAAACCAGCATAAGTTGAACTCTGCTTCATTAGAAGAAAATTTGTAAAATAAATATGAATTACTAATTTATGAAATGATATGCCATCGTTTTGGTAACTGTTTTTACGCACTGATTTATCACACCATTTCACTCTGCAGTAAGCCATGGTTCCATCAGCGAATGCTTTTTTGAAATTAATTAAATTCTGAAAGATCCGCGTGTATACGGGTCAAAGGTCTTGGTCGATACTAATGTCGTGAATGCTAGTACAGCTTCATATGCATAGCAAAAGCACTTCTATGTTGCCGCGCGTCAGTTGCCTTGTATGCGGTATCTTGTGGGGGTAATCTATGCTTGCGGCCTTGTGCCAATACATTAAGTTAATACTGAATGGTCGTAGACAATAGAAAAAATACGGAAATAATTGAATGTTGAATGAATAACACAAAGTACTCACGGCGCGCTCCTTCTGCTCCTTCATGATGAAGTACGGCTTGCCGAACAGCATCACGGGCACGCACATCAGCGCCGCGATCACGAACAACTGACGCGGAAACAAACGTGCATTATGTTAGTACAATCATCTTCAATTACAATTTAAAAAAACCCCAACCGTTTGTTTTATACTAACGATAGCTAAGAACATTCTAAAATCACCTTTCATACAAAAAAAAAACTTTATCAAAATCGGTTCATACTTATGGGAGTTACGACGCCACAGACCGACATAAAGATACACAGACACGTCAAACTTATAACACCAATCTTTTCTCGTGGGGGTAAAAAAGTGCATTAGAATGATAGCATTTATATGTCATTAGATATCAAATTAATTTAAGTAATCTATACTAATATTATAAAGAGGAAAGATTTGATTGTTTGCATTGAATAGGCTCCGAAACTACTGAACCGATTTTAAAAATTCTTTCACTGTTAGGAAGCTACACTATCCCCGGGTAACATAGGCTTTAATGTAATGTAATAATGTAACCCAAGCTGTAAAAAATAAGAAAACCGAAGTAAAGCGATGGCGCTTACTCTTTATAATTAAAATCCATACTAATATTATAAATGTGAAAGCGTGTTTGTTTGTTTGTTTGTCCGTGTTTCACGTCGCAACGAAGCTGTTACATGGTATGGTTTTTGTGTGTGAAGATAGTGAGGAGGGTGGAGAGTAACGTAGGCTACTTTTTGCCGCGATAAAACATCCCCATGGGAAGATCGATATTTTGTTACGTTGCTAGATATTTAGTTCCGGATGTTGTTAATAGATGGCGTTAGTAAAATTTATTTGCAAGTTCTGAATCACGCTGTCAAAATAATATGATACACGTAAATTAGATAAAGTCATAAGCAACTAATCTAAGTAAAAGTTAGTAGGATTTGTAAAAAATCGATCTCTACCGCGGGCGAAGCTGCGGGCAAAAGCTAGTAGTGTGTAAAACGCTGTATTGCTGTACATACCTTCTGGAAGACGAGTTGTCCAGCGAACATGGTGGTGTCGCACTGCGGCCGCGTGTTCTCGTCCGTCTTGAACAGCATCATGTTGATGAACGTGATCAGGATCGACGGCGCGCAGTACGCGCTGCGCTTGATGTCCTCTGCAACACCCACACACACCGTCACGACACGGCCACGACACGGGCACGACACGTCGTGTCCAGTCGACGCTGACGCTGCACACTCATAGCCCCACACTAGTATTCTCTGTGTCGTCGGTGCCATTGACAATACACAAACACACGTACCATTACGCCGTACGTTTGTCACCAAAAACCCAACATTAAGTTTTTTTTTAAGAGAGGCAACTGCCACATAATTTCAAACTATTTGTGATTATTCCTTTTTTGCATGAATTTAACATTCTCCCTTCAATTGTGCCACAAAAACCACCAGGCGTAATTTGTATTTAAATCTTATATTGCTTGGTAAGAAATAAAATACACACTTAACCCCAATGCATACGTAACGGGGTTTTCCCCTAAGGGACGGGACGTGCAGTTTTGGAAACATCGTTTCATAGAAAATGTATACGATAGTGCATACGCAGCGGAATCCCGTGCGGCACAGGAACGGGGCACGCACGTATATTTATGCCCCGTCCCCGTCCCGTACGGGGAAAAACCCGTTACATATATGCATTTTTCTTTAAAATCTATCGCACTGAAACAAAATTATGTTTTGACTTATCTACTTCTAATACCGATATATTAGGTTAAGGTAACACAGTTCCACAGTGAACACGCACCAGGGTCCTGGCTGCCGAAGTTGGGCGGCGTGGGCCCGTACGAGGTCCACTTGATGAACATCAGCAGCACCATGTAGAAGAACAGCAGCGTCAGGAACAGTATCTGCGGGACGAACTCCACGTACACGCTGATGCGCCGCTTGAAGTACCTGACACACACACACACATTTATTGCCATAGCTTTATACTTCATTTCTTTAGACGAGACTTATTTGGTAACCTATATGTGTATTACCCTCAATCATCCGAACTGCACAATTTGAGGGTCACTCTGAAAACCAGCGGCCGTGGTTTTTCCGCGACCATTATGCTGAGCGTGAACCCTTTTCACCTAATTATCTTACATCTAAGGGTTGTATTGTTTTTCGCTATAATTTGTTGCTGTAGTTAATTTAAGTGAAATAAACTTTTCTTTCTTTCTAAACAAACTTAGGAGTACTTTTATGGAAATATTGACTTTAATTAATTTATAATTCTTGACAAAAAATAACCGACTTCAAAATTAGGGATAACTCAACAACTACTTGTCAGATCTCGCTCAAATTGAAGTGGGACCATATGACAAGCACCAGCTTTCGATTAAAAAAGGAATCATTAAAATCGGTTCACCCAGTCAAAAGTTCTGAAGTAACACTTAGCCAGGTCTACTGTTGATGGAAACATCAAGGAGGTTCGTATAGTGTTAAGTGTAAGTGTACAGACAGTGTACAGACAGTGTCCAGTGTACTCACAAGTGGTTCCAGAGCGACAGGCACACGCCGAACAGCATGTGGAACACACCGATGATGATGGAGATCTTCATCTTGTACGCGTTCATGAAGATGATCTTGTTCGCCTCAGCCAACTATGTGACAAGTACACAATATTTATTTATTTGCACTTTATTGCAACCGAGTTCCACTTTAACGCCTACACTACTGAACAATATATGATGAACAAGTAATCAATTCGTTGAATGGTCCAGGAACTGGCAATTTAATTTGACAGTCACCATTTCCTATGTGTTGGCTTGTTTACTCATTAAGACGCTTGACAGTAAACTAAGTGATTTTTTTTTCCCTTAATTTTTTAAAGGGGTTTTGTCACTTTTGTGACTATGTCACCCCCATAAGGTAACCCAAATAATAAAAAGATATTAAATACAATATTTAACTAAAACTAATATTATTTCAGTCATCTAAGTCTATGTGATCTTAATTTCACTTTTGAGTTGTGACGTCACTGATTTTGTGCAAGTTGTAAGAACTTTTTCAGTCATTTTAATTTATAAATAATTAAACGCTTGCATAGTCATACCCCCATAGTATGATTCCGTGTCGCGGGTGGCATGGACAACATTTATAACTCATCACTATAACACCCTGTCACATAATTTATCTGCCCCAGCCGGGTACCAAACAAATCGTACAATGAACTGACCTGCCAAACAGGATCGATGCCGAAGGGATACGAGGTCTGGAGAAAGTCCTCCGAGTCAGGATTCAGCTGCAGCATTTTATTCTCCATCAGGGTCGACTGGTTGTAGTTGTTGCGCCACGACGAGCCGAAGATGTTCAGGCTCTTGGAGAAGATGTCGTTGTAGATGAGCCCCGTGTACATGGAGAACAGCCCCATGAGGAGGATGATGTAGCGCCCGCCGAAGAATATGTTCCAGATCTGGTCGGAGAGGGTTAGTTACTAGTTATTATTGCATTGTAAAAATCAAGATAAAAGCGACGACTACTCTTATTTTTTAAATTATTTCAAGTATCATGTTAACGTATAGTAGTTAACTCATGTGACTCACGCCCAAACTCAAGTCACTAAAGGTTACTTTAATCGCTCCTTAGTAAAGAATCACCATACAAATTCTGTACTATAAGGAGCGATTTTGTAACCGTTAGTGACTCCGAGTTAGGGCGCTAACAATTAAGGTGTACAAAGGTATACAGGGTGAATTTTTGAGACGGGTCAGTAAGGGCAGGTACCTTAACCGTTATAGTTACAGGAAAACGTTCCTAGGAGACTATCCACAACTTTTTAAGATATTCTGAACTGCATTCACAGATTTTTGAAAAAATGTACGGTCAGCGAAAAAAGTGCTAAAATCCAAAAAAAAAAATATTTTTATGCCTATCGATCCTACTTCGTATGGGGATCAAAATACTCTATGGGACCATTTAAGGTTTGAGTACTAGAAATGTCAGAAAACGCTAAAAACATTTTCCATACATTTTGTACTGAAAAACGATAAATCAACTCGAAATATTCTTTATCGCCAAACAATCCTATTTCTCACTGCGATTAAAAGATTCTTTAAGGCCTATTGAAATTTAAATACAAAAACTACGGTAAGACACAACATATCACACAAACTTAAAAATAGGTTATCTATTGTTCTAAATGACCGCCGTTTTCACGAATACATAAGTTCACTCGTTTTTGTACTGAGCAAGTAGCAGCGGAAAGTTTTCTTTGATGGATATTATTTAAAATCCTCGTTAATGCCTCTTTCAGCTCCTGAACACTGTCGTACTTACTTTTGTAGACTTAATTTTTTAGGTGGCCCCACAAAAAAAATCGAGAGGCGTTTTTCAAAAATCTGTGAATGCAGTTCAGAATATCTTAAAAAGTTATGGATAGTCTCCTATAACGGTTAAGGTACCTGCCCTTACTGACCCGTCTCAAAAATCCACCCTGTATAATAAAGAAATATATAATTAAAATTGTTTCTTAAAAAACTATATAGATTATTGAAAATTAAAAAAAAAACTATTATGTCATAAATTAACGAACCACCCAACAGAAAAGAGTTTTGTGTGTGTGTGTGTGTGTGTGTGTGTGTGTGTGTGTGTAAATTCGCATGCGCACGCTTTTATTGGCGCCGAGTGCGTGCCTGTGTTAGTACGTGCTTGTGTATGTATGTGGTGATTTCTTTCAATCAAACAACGTTTTCAACACCACAACGCTTTATTGCTTGTAGAAAAGATTTTACTAGCAAAGCAACCGTTACAAATTACAATTCATCATCATTTTATATCGCACAGAACTATCTCGCACAACGTACCGTCCACTCACTCATTACGTTCCCTTCCACGCACTTTACATTCTTCTCTACCTTAAAATACCAATCCCACATGTATAATATGTTCATGCCTATGTGTGTGTGTTACTGACCTCGCTGTCGATCTTCTTGGCCTGCAGCGGCTTCTCCTTGTAGCACATCCAGAAGCCGAAGGCGGCCATGAGCGCGCCGTGGCCCAGGTCGCCGAACATCACCGCGAACAGGAACGGGAACGTTATTATCGTGTAAGGGGCTGGCGGGAACATAAACATGCATAATATCAGCTGTCATAATAATAATTTAATATTACAATTATTCATTATAATAATAATAATTAAATTTAATGCATGCTGTGTTCACCTATAATTGCAGGAACACGAATTTTAGATAATAGATTACATAGTAGATGGACCTTGAATAAATAAATAAACAATAACCAGAAGTAATTGCCTGACCACAATCAAAAGTGTGTAGGTTAAAATTTGATAGACGAGTATACATTTCCTCTACTCTTAACAGGATGTTTTTTTTTTCAAAAACAACGGGTTCGATTCCTGGCAAGAAATATAAAAAAAAAAACTAATGCAGTTTTAGTTTTCATCAAAATCGACCCCGAGCATTCGAGCGTCCTTTGAGCATTTTTCGCTATTCCTCATTGTTTCGGATTTGGCCATCCACTTGAAAAATCAACCTGTATAGTAAAATGTATGCTGCTTGTATACTCTGTGAAAGCTTACCGGGGTTGACTTCCCGGTAGGTGGCGACACCGTACGCATAGATGAGGTGCTGGAAGGCCGACGTGAACTTGTTGGTGCGGTTGTACGTGGGCGGGTCCTCTGGCGTCTCCATACGGTTCAGAATGGGCGGGACTGAGCTGCCGCTGCGCTCCTGTCCACGATTATTCATTATGTTGACAATAATTTAACAATATAGGTATTTATAATAAAATCATCATCAGGATTTTTATTAACATTGATTTTCTTCTTAACATAATAAGGAATTCTGAGTGTATACGGGCTGTTAATATGTAATTGTAATAACTAATGTAATTTTTAAGATATATTTATGAGCCTAGCATACACCCAGCGTGCAGCAAGCTTTTTCAAAATTATCTCAAATTTTTAAAATTGTTCATCTCTTCGCTGATTTAGGGCCAAATCAATTCAATTCAATGTAACGGCTCTTATATAACGTCTTAACACCTCGTCACCCACTCACCGTGCCTCTCCTGAGCGCCAGCTGTATGGTCTCCATGTCGAGCGCGGGCACCCAGCACTCGGCGATGAGACACTTCTGCGTCACGTCCAGGTTGAACAGGTTGAGCGTGTGGTAGATGGCCTTGATCTTGCGCACCTTCACGAACCAGTTCTTGATGTTCTTGGCCGCAGCCACTAACACGCGGTGACGGTGGTCTTGGGTCTGTCCGAGAACCTGGAAAGACCGTTGAATAAGTCATAGGAAAGTCTTTAAACCTTATCAAACTCAAACAAATCATTTATTTCATGTAGGTATACACTTATGAACGTCAAATATTTTGAATCTACCACCGTTTCGGAAAGGTGCCTTATTAAGGTGCATTATCGGCTGATAAACGAGCACACGAGCCGTCTGCTGGCAAGTTGTCACTGTTTCCTATGGACATTAGTAACGCCAAAAGATATTGTCATTTCCATTGATTACCTACACATCAATTGCTGGGAAGTACCGGAAAATTCAGAAGGAGAAGTGAAGGGGTAATTAAATACGTTGTGTACGAGTCTTGTTTGGTCCTTCGAGCCGGATAAAAATAAACGGCAATTTTGAAATAATAATGAAATATCTACGTTGGCCTTTAATACCAGGTCCCCGTTTTGTGAATTGTAAAATTAACATTAACATAACATTATGCATTCGTTTGTAACTTTGAATATAGTTCGGAATTTTTAAGCGATATAGAAAACTACAACAGGGTCATTTTTTCTTGTTGGATAATGTTACCCGAGCCAAGAATAGCAAATTAATGGCAACAATATAACCAAGTTTATTTTGTTACATCACTGGACTCTAAAGTTAAGCCAAGTGACGCAATAATAGTTCAAATTGGCCATAAATTCATGGAAATACAGCCATTAATGGTTTAACTGTGACGGCGGGCTTCAATCATCGGATTAGCCCATATGCGGCCGTATGCACATGATAACTCTTATGTAACAGGCTTAGATATAACACACATCAACAGTATCTATCTACGGCAAATAAGAGACTATACATAAATAAGTACATTTCTCCTCATGGATTCGATTTGTAGTTCCAAGAGTCTATCGATCAAAGATAACCAAGGATAAATACGTGTACGTCAATATCAAAACGAAACGGAACTTTCCGTCAGTCGTTTTCTAATATATCATCATACATACAATAATTAATCTGAAAGTGCTAGTTCCGGTTCTGATTTCACTGATGTATTGAGTATTGTATTAAGCTTGGGGTAACATTAGGTGTTTTATTTCAATCGGTTTACAAGTAAGAACTTTAAGTTAATTTTTAAAATTACGACTAAAACTTGTTTTGATACATATATAGCATCATCTTTAGGTATGTCGTTTTACCGAAGAGAAGGGGGAGGGAGGGGGGGGGGGGCGTCGACTTTATTTACCTGAGTCATTTCGCTCAGGTGTCCTAAGTCTACTTTTAGTGTACTTCATTCACCTATGCACCCAGGTGATTTAAATCTACTGATCGAAGAGAATTGATGTAAGTAGACTTAATGAGTCCGATTCGATTTTGTATAAAAATCGATTTTATTTATGAAGAAGTTTTAATCGATTTAATATAACATTATTCGTTGATGTATTAGATAACTTATTTTATTATAATTATTGGGCGGATTATCAAACATAAATCAATATCCTGCGACATGGCATTCGCTAGAGCTACTAGAAGCCTCGTAATATCGTACTACGTACAGTCACAGCCTCACAAGGCCGTGCCGTACCGTTGATGGCGTAGCCCTAATCTCGTCGCGCGGCTAATTGCTACCTAATGGGCATTGTTCGAATACGGTACTTAATTAGTGGCATACTCAAGGAAAATATTTTAACAATATACTCGAGACACACGCTAAATGGTCAACCTGGCAATTTAAAAACAAACAATAACCTCTAAATGATGAATTTAAAGTTTGACTCAGAAAAAATATACTTTGGATAGTCACATCATATAATTTTAATAGGATTAAAAAATTTAAAAGTCTAGCCCATTTGCAGCACAGTAACACATTTGCAATTATGGAGACTTAATGCATACTCAACACTGCTTATAATTTATCTAACACCATGTCATAATAGGTTATAAGTCGTAATTGCGTGAGCGTTGATCTTTTAGGCCTTTGACCAGCAAAGCCAACGATCGAACGAACGATAGTCGATCGCATACAATCACAACATGCATCAACATCCACAGTACCTTCAACTACAACACAAGTTTACCATGATCTCCAATATTCAAAGCGCACTTACCGTGTTAAGGTCTTCAATCCTGGTCATGACGCCCATGGCCATCTCGCGGCGGTCCGCGGGCGCCTCGGGGCAGGGGTACAGCGTGGCGCGGAATCCCTCGCATATCTTCTTCACGCGCGTCTTCAGCTGGTCGCCTTGGAAGAATATGATGAACACCGACTTGTACACCTGGTCAGACTGTCAACAGAAAGATGAAGGTTAGAACATCTAACGAAGCTAGTTGTATTAGCGTTTTGGCGTAGTCTTGCGTTTCTTTATGTCGTCATTCAGCTGAATACAAGACATGTCTTCGATCGTCATAAGGCCTATAGCATATGCATTTACGTTATTTAATTACGGATTGGTTGGCGATTTCATGTCTACTAATTCCTATAATATGAGTAGTGACCGATGACTAGCGTATCGTAAGCACATTCCTCAATATTTCTTCTAACACTATCAAACTGCCGATCACTAAAGTTGCTAAACAGTTTCTATACAATATTTAATCATAGGTATGTCTCTGCAAAACAATTTATGGTTCAGACAAAACCACAAAGTATCAGGTCAGGGTATATCCATCCATCCATCTCTGCATGAAACCTTGAAACCCGTTTGAGTATCAAGTACAATAATACAATGGTTCCAACCATCGCACTTATGTCTGTCGCTGACCCGCCTCGGTTTTATCGACCTTGTATAGTTGCAATACATACTTACAACTTTGCGGTGTACTGTTTATTTACTTTTGGTGTAGATAGGAATCTGTGTTTGGTAGGTACTCGTAGTATGGTTTTTATACTACCCAATTAAACTTATTTGCTACTATTATACACTTCATCAGAAGGGCTTCGGACGTGATTGGTGCGTCGATATAGGAAGACTCATAACTGTCTGACTAGCTTCCTGGTTTCAAAAATTAGCCTTCAAATATTTTAACTGTTTCGACTAAAGTAAAGTGCGTTGTAGAGCTAGTAAATTGCTGAATTCTATGTCATCTCCCCACCAATCCACGTTTCGAAATGCGTGAGTAAGTATCTATCGCCTCTGGGTCAGCGACCAATGCCATCAAAAGTCTATGTTTAGAAAAGGGAGATCTTTTGCCTGAGTAGCAGCCCAGCTCTTAAGGTGCTCCCTCACCGGGAGCATTCACGTGTAATGTAAAATTATAGATTCGTCTTTGAGCATTACATTACAATATTACCTCCCTGACTGACGAGCATTCGCGTGTAATGTAACATTATAGATTTGACTTTGAGCATTACATTACAATACTACCTCCCTGACTGACGAGCATTTGCGTGTACTGTAACATTACAGATTCGACTTTGAGCATTCCATAGCAAGATGTCAGACGAAGCGGTCGGAAGTGGAGCGCATTAATGTTACAAGTTGTAACGAGATATTTACACATTGTATCATTACAAGGTGCGCATTGTAATGCTCGGTTCTCCTCCTTCACTGATGTATCCCCGTTTTGTATCATTACAAGGTGCGCATTGTAATGCTCGGTTCTCCTCCTTCACTGATGTAATGCTCAAAACTGTAACGTTACATTACACGCGAATGCTCCCGGTGAGGGAGCACCTTTATACTTATTTCGGAACTATGTACACGTGAGGGCTCTAGAAACCTTCGACAGCGTGATTCAGGTCAGACATGACGTCACAGTGACGTGTAATGCCACATCGCCACATATTAATGACGACCAGTGTGGCGCAATGGTTACCATGCCGGATCGCCGCACCGAGGGTCCTGGATTCGATTCCCAGCGGAGCGGAAATTTGAATGATGAGTTTTAATTTCTGTTCTCGGTCTGGGTGTGAATGTCCTTGTCTTGTATGTTGTCCATGGCACCCACGACACAGGGAATCCTAGTGTGGGGCTATGAGTGTGAAGCGTTATTAAATTAATGATTGGTATACTCACCGACGAGGGGTCTTCCAGCGGCGTGTCGATCTCCGCCTGCCGCAAGAACACGTTCCCGCGGCACGCGCGCCAGAGCATGCGCTCGAAGGCCGGGATGCGCTCGCGCAGGATCACGCCCGCCACGAAACTACACACACACACGCGGTGTTAATGCACGCCCAGGTCGGTCAACACTGCTTTTATGTCACTATGGTGGGATGAACGGTGCGTTGCAGACGATGTAGGGGAAGTATTATTTTATTTCGTTAAATAAGCGCGCTTTAGTATTGGCCTCCCAAAATAGTCAACTTCGAATCGGTTTTGTCAGAATAGATCTTCAAATCGAGTTAAGCTGATATTTTCGCTCTTAGAACAATAGAATTAAAGATTTTATGAATACGCATAAGGGTAGTAGCTAGTATAAGGAAACCTAATTAAGTCATCTCCTTCATACTTCCGTCTGCATCGTCTGCTACGCGCATTTATTTTTAAAGCAAATGGTCCTCTACAAGTGCCCCATGCAGCTTCCCATCTGGAACCAACTTCAAACATAACAATACTATTTATAGTCAGGCAGTTGTATTGCTGCTTTTAAGGTTGAATCAGTATTTGTAAGTGCCGTGGGTACCAACACTACCAACCCTTAAAATCGAAACGCCTCGTAAAGCAGCAGCTGCACGACAGAATTGGCAGATAGTGATAGAAACGTAATAAATCCTATCCGAGTCACTTAATGAAACAATGCGCTATATCTAGATGCAGAGTAAACAATATTGATAGGGCACCAAGGGTATAAAGTCATACAAGTAATTATACAAGTTACTTTAACAATGTCAGTAAATATTACAAAAGCATCAGAACTGTCTCTTACGCCTCAACTCAAAGTCACTAACAGTTACTTAAATCGCTCCTTAGTACAGAATTTGTATGGTGATTCCTTACTAAGGAGCGATTTAAGTAACCGTTAGTGACTCTGAGTTGGGAGGCTAGTGCCAGATCGTTTGACTCTGCTAGTCTGTACATTTATGAGTCTGTACAAGTATGAATTTATATGTTGATGATGTTGGCAACTATCGATAAATGATGAATTTAATAAACCCTTCCACAAAATCAAGTAAAAAGAAAAGCTTTAAACGTGCATTAAAGCTAGAAATAAATTTTTCCCTTAAAATGCTACTGATGGTGCATGAAGAACTGAACTATGGCCATCAGAACCTAATGATTCCTGACTGAATAACTCTACGATGTTTTATTAAGAAACCTCATGTTATAATTCTAAGATGTTTTATTAAGAAACCTAATGTTATAACTCTACGATGTTTTATTAAGAAACCCAATGTTATAACTCTACGATGTTTTATTAAGAAACCCAATGTTTTATTATCTACGATGTTTTATTAAGACACTCATTATCATTGCGACTTAATTCTAACTAAAATACTATTATAAATTTAACACAGCGATTGTCCGAAACAGCCACTTTCAATGACAATGCCGTGAATAAATTGAATGGTTACGTAATGGCATTCGTTATGGTAAATTCGGCAGAATAGAGAACTGAAGACATTCGTTTAGCTTAGCGAGATTGTAAGACAATCGTTCAATTAAGTATAGATTATGTAATTCACAACTCCCTGCATCTGAAACCTCGACAGCAATGTGATGTAACTGATGTAAGTAGATTGGAAGTTTTTATTTAAAGATATAAGTGCATAGCTTAACTGTATATCTTAAAATGAAGATACTTAAATGAAAAAAGAAACCCTTTAAATCTGTTTTCCTGGTATATGTACTTATTTAAACTTAAATTTTCATTTTCTCAGATCATTACGGTACTTAATTCTAGCGCGCTGAAAGCACATCATTTATTACGCTGAGATGCAAAGTTTTTAATATAGGTATACTATATTTGGTTTGGAATAAAGAATTAAATCTATACCAATAATCAAAATTGTATTTACTTGAGACCCGCGGTAAAAATTCGACCATAAGTGTCAAAGGGTTGCTTCACAGAAAGAAATCTTCCCCCAGAAAATAGTGCCTTTCGAGCCAAGCATTTTTGGGAGGTCTCCGCGGCATTTTAGATTTCCATCCACTGAAAACATCTCACATGAGAACATGTATCAGCACCTGATGACTACGCAAAAATGCGCACTCTAATAGCCCAAATAATGACCTCATACTGAAGTAAACACTCGTACAAACTATAATAGTAAAAAACGTACACAAAAGAATCCGGCGCTTAAATATGTTATTTCCTATTGAAATAACCATGTCAAATCGGTAAATAGGTGACACGTTATCTAATCGGCGGTTATCATGGGAGGATTAAGATTTTTTTCCATTACCAATCTGACTGATGACAAGGCAAACACATGTAATCGATTTCAAATCGCCGATAACGAATACCAATTTCATTTAAGTCATGTGACGCTATGATTCTGATGATGACGTTATGATTCTGAATGATTGAACAGGCATTCTTTATAAAGTTAGCCCTTGAAATCATCCTGGGCCCTCACATAGCACGACCAGTATGTGTACTGACAGAAGTACTACTTATTGTAACGTCGTATTTATGTGTAACTGTATTGTACTGTATTGTATCGTACTGTGAGAGCAAATAAAAATTGTTTTGTTGTAAAAATTGTTTTGTTGGCCCTGGAATATGTCTCGTTGTTCTCAAAATGTGTTATAGCGTATTAGCACCGACACTTAAACATAGTGAATTCTGATCGAATTCTACTGGCCTGATTATGCTTTTAAATGTTGTAATTGACTTAATTTCTAGTCAAAAACATCCAAATTCGTCCGAAAGCTAGAACTATCGACTTATAAGTTATAACGCCTTTGATAAGCTCGACGTGAGTCAACTCGCTTATAATCAAATTGAACGTGTTTATTACCAGATTATAAGTTATTTCCCCAAATCGTTCCTGATGGTTTCACGCAGAATTAACACACTCGGAACCTCGGAAGATATAATAGTTTCTGTGTTATATAATATGAATGTATATACATTCGTCTACAGGAAATTTACATAGACAAAGAACCATAAAATTGAATAGCCCGGAGAACAAAGTAGATAATAACATTTTCGTGATTGAAGAGCCATGAAGTTATCTCAAATGGCTGTGTTAAGACACTGTAATAAATGTAATGGAGGAGACGAGCCAATAGATGATCGTTAAGACTATTTGAAATGTACTTAACAAGGCCCTTGTTCGTACATTGCAGGAAGCGTAAAATATTAAGTAGGTTCTAGACTCCATTAAACCATTACAGATAATACAAAATGTGTTAAAGCGAATTGTAACTGAACATAACCGTGTTATTCAATTATTACAAGTTCTATGGTGTACCCGACAACATAAAAAGTCATCGTTCATAAAGTATCTTATTAGGAATGATGACATTTAATGAAATGAAATGAAATGAAATGAAATGAAATGAAATTAGTTTATTCGAAGTAGGTTTGTTACAAACACTTTTCGAAAGTCACTCAACGCCATCGCTTCAACAAATCCCTACCGTGAGTGGTCCCGGTAGAAGAAGCGGCAAGAAACTCCCGGGATAATTTTTTTTCCTACTCACAGTTACAGACAGTACTTACTACTACTTATTACATTATTTAATTAAAAAAAAAGAAAAAAAAAACTCATGTCCAAGCAGTCTTGTCATTTAAATACTCATCAACTTTGTAATATGCTTTCTTCATGAGAATACCTTTTACATGAGTTTTTAATTTACAGTATGGCATTTCTGTTAATTCTAACGGGATTTTATTGTAGATTTTTACACATCTACCCATGAACGAGCCACCAGTTTTGTTGAGTCTAAAACGAGGCACAATCAGTCTAGCCTTATTTCTTGTGTTAATATTGTGAACATCACTCTTTTTAAGAAAAGTATCGGAGTATTTTTTAACATACATAATATTTTCCAAAATGTATTGTGAACTAACAGTTAGTATATTGATTTCTTTAAAGAGTTCTCTAAGAGAGTCCCTAGGCCTGAGGTTGTAAATAGCGCGAACTGCTCTTTTCTGTAATACAAAGATTGACTCAATATCTGCAGCTGAGCCCCACAACAACAGACCGTAGGACATTATACTGTGAAAGTAGCTGTAATAAACTAATCTTGCTGTTTCTACATCAGTTAAGAGCCTTACTTTCTTAACTGCATAAGCAGCGGAACTGAGCCTCCCTGACAAGGCTTCAATATGAGGACCCCATTGTAGTCGAGAGTCTATGGTAATGCCGAGAAATGTTGTAGAATTTACTAGTTCTAATACTTCCTTATTTAGGACAATTTGAGCTGGGATCTGTTTCACATTAGGTAAGGCAAATCTGACACATTTAGTTTTTTTCGCGTTTAACATCAAGTTATTACATGTAAACCAGTGTAATACTTGCGAAACAGTATTATTTACGTCGTCATAACATTTTTTCCTCCTATCTACTTTAAAAATTAGAGAAGTATCGTCAGCAAACAATACCGTTTCACACATGTCCTTAGTGAAATAAGGAAGATCATTGATATATATTAAAAATAGCAGTGGTCCTAATATTGATCCCTGGGGCACACCCATGGTCATGTGCACTCCAGGTGACTCTATTCCATTAATAACTACTTTTTGACTACGTTCAGATGGTATAGTAATTAGTAACGAATACAATTCCTATTAACCCTCTGACCCTATTAAATAAGGCCAGAGTGTTACTAGAAATAAATAATGTTTAAAAGCACAAAGTTCAACACCTTCATAATTCGGACAAAATGAAATTATGAATCTAATTGGCATTTCTTAATACTTGGGTCAATTTGGTTTCGTGACAGAATGAAAAACCTGCTAATAAACTATAATTTTTTTTTCACGCTGACTTTGATTCATAAAAACGCTAATCGTTTGTGTAAAGCCTACGGTCACTTATCAGGCAGAAAAGGTCATTTCACACAACCATATTTGTCACATGTGTACCTAATTATACCAAATTTGTCGCTTTTTAAAGTAAACTTTAAATTTATTTATATATGTTATTGATTCATCAAATAACCTTGCAGCCGATTTGTTTAAGTTAAATGCTGACCCAACTCAACGAAGTGGAGACAATATGATAAAATGAAATTAACAATTTTCGCTACTAGTAGTTACAAATGATACAAAAATCTTTAATTACCATGATGCATGAAGAATATAAGCGTTAACAGGAAACTTTGATGTTGAGGCAATTGGGCTAATATTAACGAGTTATACTCCACGTTTCAATTAAGTCTTTCTTAAATTCATCACTTTAAATAAATCTATTATTGGTTATTATAGTGTTTTATTTATTTATGTTTTATTTATTATTAGATTTCTAACTTTGCATTCCATGAAAATCTTTCGCTTATTCAATCTGCAGTACTGTTTTCTCAAACCATCTTTTGTTTCTGCCTGTTCATCTTCACCCAACTGCGTATCATCAGCCATCATTTGCATTTCTCACGCTTCAAATATATCACCGCAATTATACAATACTACACCTATTTTTATGATATACATAATATAATGAAGGAAACTTCTTTGCATCTGACTGTCTCTCTGCACGATTGCCACCTGCTGCATAAAATAACAATTCATTCTATTATCAATTTTATTAGCTTACATTATAGACGGTAATCGCTTAAATATTTGAATCATAATACACAGGGCTCGCTACTGAGTGTGCATTTGGTTTTTATTGATACTGTCACGTGAAAGAGTGAGTAACAGCTGCGCTTGCGCCGCGCCGCCGCCGCGCCGTCACGGATGGTTTGCGTGTGTGCGTAATTCTCATTATTATTTACTCTTGGACATTCCCATCCATATTTGGTATGATTTTATGCTCTAAGTAGTTTGATTACAGTGTAATTTGCAACACTTTCACTTCTATACGTCATCTCTGAATCAGACAAGAAAATGAACATTAGGTTTAATTAACTTTAAATTATTTGCCTCGCAATTAAAAAATACTCTCTGTACTTCTGCATAAGTTAGAACGAGAAATATTATTGTGACCTTCATAAATTTTCCTTGTTTAATTCTTTTGATTTTTACTTTACATAAATTTCGTTTGTGTTTAATATTCATCGCAATCCGTTTCTATACTTCTACTTGGCTTGGGTCTCTTTCCATAATGGGAGTGCCGACTTTCACTGCGACAAAGTGTGGGTTGACACTTGGCAGACATCATCTACAAAGAACATAATTATTGACTTAAACAATTTAATTTTTATACACTTAATAGTGTTTATAACATTATCCTTACATTACACACTGATAATCTCTTAAACTGAGAAGAGCGTGAGAACATCTAAATCAGCAAAGTTAGTTTGTAAACCAAACCAATTTTGAATAAAATTTTTTGATTTGATTTAGAGGACCTTTAACCCTTTAGGAACCTTAAAACCTTTTAGGAATTTGTACATGTCTTTTAACTCAATAATAGCCCAGTACTAAGAATAGATCTCTCGGCTCCCTGCGGAGACCTTGAGAGTATACTCCACCATGCTGCTTCAGTGAAGATCATCTCTAATTCAATCATATTCATATTATTATGTCCCTGAATGCAGAGTAAAGCAGTCAGCTAGTGACGCATGTGGGCGACACCGCGGGTATTTACCGGAATCACATTTCCTGTATTTCAACCTCTTCGTTCCACGACTATCCTTGTACAATGTCATAGTCGTGCGTTGCTAAGTACTAAGTCTAAAGAGGTATTCTAATCTGATTATATTAGAAGCGTGTTTATTACACCTGAATTAATCAATTATAATTAATGAGAAATATAAGTTTGAATTCGTTTCTGTACTATTAATATTTGATTTTGTCATTGCGAATAAACAAATCGTAATAAATATATTTTATTGTATTAATTATTATGTATTGTTCAAAACAATTATGTCGATCGGGTCTTTATTAGCAGATTCTATACATACTTATTTATTTATATTGTATTGCGATTCAGTAAGTAAGATATGGAGTTGTTTACTGAGAAACATGTTTACGAGTACCTACGAGTAACTATGATGAATCTGAAGTGAATGTTCCAAGCTAAGGAGCTTGGAACATTCAAACCCAAGCAAGGGCTTGGGTTTAGACGTTTAGTATAGATCTAATATTCTGTTACACCGTCAACATTATAAGGTTTACATGAATTCTCTTTTCACAGTACTTGTGCATATTATACTGCTTTGGTACAAAAGATACGATCAGTTATTGTGACTTGAAAGCCCTCAGGACCATAATGTTAAATTCGCAAAATGTTGAATCCTAAAAAGTTGAATTTGTCATCCCGATCACAATGTTGAAGTTTGAGTACAATTTAGTCTGTCGGATTTTGACCGAGATGATGTAAGAGGGATCACCTTGGCGGCGCGCCAAGTCTGTTCATGTAACGTAAACGATTCGTGTAGTTTTGGAGCTCCTTTAGAATGCTGTATATGTAACAGGCTGGAGCTGTAGCAACAGTTAGTACTCGTATTATATTACATCAGACGTATCACAGGCTGCTTTTCTACCAAACGTTTATTGGTAAAGGAGGAAAAACCACGAAAAACTCGGACCATCAAGAAACGGCCGAACTTCATAGTTATTTGACTCGACCTCAATCATTTAAATTGACGTATTTATTTTAGAATGGCTTTTTATGCATTAAATTAAACCAAGTTGTATATTCATAAGAATTCTGACCACAGAGATGTATTTCTTGATACATGTCTGTGATTCTGACATTAATTTCCTACTTTCAGAGATGATTTATGATAATACTAGCTGCCCAGACAGACTTCGTTCTGCCAAAAGTTTTTTTTGAGATGTAAGCTATCCTATCTTTCAAGTTGGATCAAACTGCCTACGGTGTGCAAATTTGATTGAAATCGGTTAAGTAGTTTAGGAGTCCATCGCGGACAAACAACGTGACACGTAATTTATATATATTAAGATGATAGACGCGTGCGTTTCTTACTAAATGCGCAAATTATTTAGGCAAATATTTTTATTAAATGCGAAAGTAAAGTAATCAGTGAATTCAACACTTTACAGAATAAAACTTTAAATCCACCTCGAAAACTTCGGCGATTTTATTTAGCTCACCACGATGATTGAATTCTGTTGATTTCTCTATAATTCATGGTCACGGATATCGACAAGCAAACTGATGTGGCAACGCATAAGTAGCTTTACAACAAGATGTCTGTGGCCAGTTGTTTCAAAGGCAAAACGCTGTTCAAAGCAAATAATCAGAAATACTACAATTCCTAACTATGTCAACATCCTATAAAGTGGCTGTAACTATCGAACAAGGAAAACATACGACCAGTCTTGCGAGTGCCTCGTGCACATATTATGTAGATACAACATATTACATAACAAACAATACTTATGAGCAAATCAGTTACAATAAATTGAATTCAAATTTGCTGCCATACGAGCTTATGAACACAGCTAAGCATGAAATCAAACTCGACATAACGGTAATAGAAAGCGTAAAATAGCAATATTTTGCCGAACAATAGACTCTCAGACTCCACGTAAAGGGAACCAACTAGTTTGGCTAGTATCTAGTATAAGAATTTAAACCATAAAATCAGTACATAAGAGCCATCTACAAGACATTTTCGAAATAGTAAATCTTCAAAAATGGCAAATGATTTTGCCAACAGGCCCAACAGCCGTGTATTTAGGAAGCGGTTAGTTGAAGAACTTGTTCAGATACAGATAACTAAACCTGTTTTGGGTACCCATGAACTTGATGTAAGAATTTTTTATGTAACCACTGACAAGTGATAAGTAGTCGGCTAATGTGAGTTTTTGTTACAAACACATTGTGTCAAGTCGAGGCTATAGTATGCATTTCTTGGCTGGCAAACGATAGCGTACTGGGCTGGTTTTACAAAGCCTTTTGACTTCAAAACTTCGTTATTGATAACGCTAAGGTTTCCTTATAATTTTTAAACGCCTAAAGCGTATTCTTCTTCTCTTATCATCTCTTTTCAAGTTCGAACGCAGTAATTATAAGAAAATATTAAAATAAACGGAAAATTACGTGAAATGATTTGTTACTGTTCATGATCGCTTTCTTGAAGACACTAATAACGAATTTTTACGTTTATTTCTGTTAAGATATTTGAAAATTATGTTTGTGCTAAATCACTACAGAGCATAGACCCACGGCTGCATTAAATGCAGTAGATAAAATACAGCAGATATAAAAGTAGGTCATTGTTTTATGGAAGGACAAAGCTACCCAGAATGGCTGTAACGAATTCAAATGGGTGTTCAAAATCGATTGGCCATAACTATTATTGGTCAAAATTATCACAACATTATTCGCCTACTTAAATTTAATTTAAGACGTCATTCCTAATTTTTGTCTCTTCGAATAAGAGGTATAAGTCCTCACCGACAAAAATTTTATAATTGCCCGTGATTTGTATAAAATAGTATATAGAGCTATTTCTGGGAATAAAATATTAACATCTTAAAATTAGATTTCAATCAATCTCAAATTCACATAGGCCAAGTCACAATGTCCATTGTAGCAACCATGAGTTAGGTACTTTATGTTCAACTACAATATAAATTAGATACAGATGTGGGTACAAAGATGACTATAACATAAGCTAGCTATATAAGTTAGAAAACGATTCTCTCGACATACTCATTTAAGATCTAATTGAAACTTGTATTTATACGATACCTACTATAACTCATGGTTTCTATTGTTGATATTTAACGGTTTTCGTAAACAGAACACAATATCAAATCATGGGTTTGTTTATAATTCGACGTTTAAAAGCGGATATGCTGTAACCAACTGTAACCGACTTTCTGATTTTTTGCGTCGTCTATACGTCGGTGCTATCCATTAAGAAATCTTTCATTAGAATTGAATGTGTAATGAAAATTAATGAAGTTACATTAAAGCGCACATTCGACGAAATCTTTAATTCAGAATTGCAACTGGTGTATTTCTGGGTGAACTAGTGAACAGCATCAAGAAATGGTGGAATGCCTTATTTTCTGTTTCTAAGTATGTAGTAAGATGACACACATGATATGTGTGTAGAAACATTGTATCTAAGGAAGTACTTTAGTACTACTAGTAGTTTAAACTCTGAAATTATAAATTAACAGGTATCTTTTACGGAACAGTAAATCAGATCAGATATGAGACGATAACATTATGATTGCAGACTGAGACTTATTATTAGAAACCGTATGTTACACTAATTACGTAACAATCACATTCATTTCATATTTGCTTTGTTACACATGCGAAACCACTTAAGGAAATACCTTCACTAAATAAATTATGGAAATTTTACCGTTTTTATTCCGATTGACTCACTGATTTCCCTAGGGCAGTTTGTATGATTTCTTGATTTTCAAATTTGGAGAGCAGACGAATCAACTTAGTCACAAGGAGGCAAGCACCGTAATAAAGTTCCGACCTTGGTCTACCATCTCTTTCAGATGTAGGGCTAATTACATGAGTTGCTACTTTGCATTTTGCAGGCAATTCAGTAGAGATACCCCTAGTCTTACGGACGTCCATGTTATCAGACCATTTACCATCAGATGGCCCGTTTGCTCCTTTACTGTCTAAAAACATAAAGAGTAGTCTCCGTGGCGAAAAAACAAACTGTATCAACTATTCGCCAATTTATTGTGTAACATGTGACGTCAGTATGGTGACGTCATAGTTATTTCAAGAATCTAAAATTATATTAGTTCTAGAAAATGTTAATATAACATGCCTAACTTTTAACGCGTGGAATATGTCAGTGACATTTTCATTTGGTAGTTTTACCTGGAAAGCTTTCCGGGAATTTTGAAGATTGGTATCTTCAATTTCATAGATTTTGATGTGCTTTTTCCCAATTTCGACTTTGCCACCTTGTATCTTTGCCGCTTGCGCCGCCATATTGGAAAAATGGGGCCTAATAGAAGTTTTTCGATAATATCTCCTTTCATTTTCATTTTACAATAAAATCACATTTGTTAACAAATAACGGTAACCAATGACGCTAATTGACGTCAATAATCGCAACCTGTTAGTGTGATAAGCAAGATGATGATATGTTTCACATCCGCGATAATGTACGAGTCACGAGTCAGGTGGTCGACCGGACTCGACCGCGGTCGGGTTAACGGTAGTATACTGTAATGTAATATTATAATACTAGTACAGTGTGCCTATTTAATTAAATGTCTCTCGGTGATCATCATATATGATATATCTATATTATATACATACTAATATTAAACTGTAAGGGGCTGAATCTGTTTACTTTATATTTTGTAAAATTTTCCTTATCGTTGTAGTGGCCGAAGCATACTGTTTACTTTTTCTCTAAGTTTTATATGTTAGTCGGTAATATGACAGGTAGGAATATTGCAACACAAAAATTGTGACACCCGTTACAATATTTTTCTTAATTTATACTATACAATAAAATTAAAAAATAGCCTGGCTATCATTAAAGTGACCTAGAAACGTATTAAAAATAAGAATGAAATACTTATATAGCTATTTATCTGTTGTCGATGATTTTACCAAAGATGTCTTCAGTTCATTTCTACAATGTTCATTTATATAATGGTAGAGCCATTATATTTGTATATATCCTATTTCTGACTTGAACGTATAGCCTGTATGGCTCAAAGAACAATGGGTACCAAATCACAATTCAGTTCCTCACTAGAGGCGTTGGCATAGACGAATGTGATAAGTTATCAATCACCACTCACAATGACCCAACATATTGTGATGCAAAACGTGAGGCTTCTCCTGTTAATCATGTATTATATATAATAGCAGTTGGAACTACATATAGAACACTTGTCTAACAACGAAAGCAGTATTCCTGCATACATAAGTAGAAGCAAAAAAATTACGCGTGAGCACAAAAATTGTTCCAATCCACGCAAATCAATTTATACAGAATATCGATATTTCTCAAATATAATAGGAAAAACCAGTATAAAATCGTCGCACTTAAACCTTAATGAATAGCACAAGCTGAAAAGGACATCATATAAAAAATCAAACATTAATAACTAAGGCACTCGTACCAAGACGCTGTTAGATCGATCCGAAAATGAAAAGGTGTTCGTAGTCACGCTTTCTAAAACAAGAAGCAAGGAATGTTACAAATATTGCATTGACCTCGTCCAACGCCTTTGATAAAGCGTTTCACAAGGTACAATACTAGGCCCAATACTATAAAAGCTAAAAAATTAAAGGTTACCAATCTCTTTGTAGGTTAAAATTTTTTAAGATAGAAAAAACGCGACTACAAAACCCGTAAAACTCTTCAGCATTTACAATTTTCGCACCTAGTCCATTATCTATTCTTGAAGTCCAAGTTACTTTTGATTATGCGTTCTGACATACACGCTGACATACACTGGTGTAGCTTTGTGATATAGTGAATGTTAGTAAGCTAATAGTGAAAGTTTAAAAGTTAATGATTAGTTCGGTAGCATGCCGTTCGAGACTGAAAAAGTAATCTCGATATAAAAGTGACTTCTCTCAATCCCGATGAAATGAAAGTGAGCATAGTAATATTGTGAGGAACATTACACACACACAAGAACATAAAACTAATCCTCCACAACACAAACCAACTACTAAAGAGTTAACTTTGTACACTACTAACCAAGGCAGGAATTCCAACGACTCTTGCTTATCCCGAAAACTAGGGAAATCAAGCAAAACATTTTAGCAAATTACATTTTAGTGGGTATTGGCACCAGATTAATCAAAATTTCAAATACATATGTAAATCTAAGATTGAGAAATTTTGGCAAAGCTTTGAAATTTTAATTCTTCTAAGTGCAGTATGGAAATCAGATAAAATTTAATTTGATTTCCTCAATAAGGTTATATCAAACATGCTGTTTATTAAGTGTAATTTATCATACACGGAAAAGCTTTCGTGTCCACTTCGATATTTTCATATTTCCATTTTCTGAGTAATAAGTGACACACAATTATTGACAAATAAATAAATATCTATTTCTTCAATTAAGTAATTTCTCAGTTAAACTGCACTTCATATCCTGGAAGTTGTTCACATAATTGATCCTGAATAAATGCCGTAGTGGGACCGAAATCATTAAACTGAAAATATTTACAATTGAACGTGTTAGCGTTAACAAATATTGAAGCCGTCAAGCTTATGTGAACAACTTGATGGATTACCATATTATATTTGGTGTACGTCACTGCTTGCATTAGTATTTTATGGGAATCATTCAATATTAGAACATCTATACATTAGAGATGGAGAACGGATTTCTCGATTTGAACTTGGAAACTGTATTAGCTAAAAAGCAGTTGGTCCTAAGTTAAAATATTGTTCAGCATGATTTAGACCAACTGCTGATCAGCTAACCATTACTAGGAGCCTAGGACTCAGTGGTTCAGTGCCACACTAGTGCCGTATGTACACACGCATACATACCCTAGTTGGACCTGTCCCATATGTACGTTCGGGTCGTCGGATATCAGCGCACGCGTCATGGATTCAGTGGTACTGGCACCACCCTCGTGCTAGCGGACAAACAAATATGTAGACAGACAAACATCGCCCATTACACGGCACAAGCCAGAAGCGGAAACCTTAACACATGGACATCCAATCCACCATTGGCTGATAACTTTTTATGCTTGTTGTAGTAAAAAAGTAGCGCCAACGCGTCTGGAAAAATTCAATTCAGTGCGGTTACCTAGCTACTATAACTCCATAAAGCATTCTTTGCATTGTTAGTTTTAAATCTACTTCGTGTTTAGAATACAGTGCGGACGTAATACATAGGTACCTACAGATAATAGAGAACTATACCTCGGCTTCCAACGTCAAATCTCGTGAACTACACTACTAACATGAATAGAAATCATAATGGCATGCAAAGATGACAAATACAGAAAGCATGACGGTATGAAAACAACAAAACAAACAAAACACCGATCACATGTTTAATATTGACCCGTTAACGTTCCACATGATGGATGGACTTCAAAAATAAATTATGTTCGAATTGTTAGTTAAAAAAAACTCACTCAGGCAGCAGTTGATTAGCACTGGAAAGGGACTGGACTAGAACCTCTAAGCTTGATATTAGAATTGAAAATCGGAGTTGTATCGCTGTGCTACGCTAAGCTATCATTCCATCACACGGCACAAGAAGTTAAAGAGATGTGTTATTCTGATAATATACTATAAACCGGCTGTCTCCAATGCTTGCCTGAGTGGTGAGCGGTAGACTCCCGTATCAGCGTCACAGTACAAGCGCTGCAAAAATAATATCGCTCTAGGATTTGCGTTGACTTTCATTCATTCCCCCCAGTGCTGAGAAAAATCATGAGAGTCAAAACAATCCAGAGAATTTTCAAATTAATCTGCATACCCCAGTTTGAGCGCTTGCCCTCCCGCCATGAGGCCCTCTTCCCCCAGTAACGTCACTTGTTCCTCCTCGCGCGACGGGTCCGCCATCTTGTGCACACATACGCCGAAATGGCGTCAAGGTCAATAACGAATCCAATGTCAATGTCATATTCTCGGCATATTACAGTAATTTTAACAGTTTTAACTGATTTAGCTATAAACCAATCCTTTTACTATAAATTAATTTGTAAATGGTTTCCATTGTCTAATTTATCAATGAGTCGAATAAATAGCCAAGAAGAATGTGACATTGACGTTGAAACAACATTACTTGATCATTATTTATTTTTAAATCAATTCTGAGTTGGTGCTAAAGCACTTTTTGCAGGAAATACCCGGGACCTTCATTAATAGTGTGACTTTAAAGAGAAAAGGGTGATTGTTGAACAATTAATATAAATTAGTATACAATGAAATTGTTATACGACATGCTATTTGCGAAGAGACATTTTAAAAAATCATTAATTATGATACATCGATCAAATAAACAAAACAAAAACTAAAAACACGATGGTAAAATAATAAGGATAAGTATTATAATTAGGAGCAAATCGTTTTGGGGCTAGTTTTTTTCTACAACAGCAATCGATAAACTTTAAGTAAAATCGTCTGTATCTCGATTTCCATTAGTCATACTGGTATATCATCTGGCAATATTGTTACTTATCAATATATCGAAAAGTAATGTTATGCGGTTAACTTAAGAGTTATAATTGAATCCAATAGCAACACTTACGGCACCGAGCCGTATTACACTGAGGTAGATGAACAAACATAATTACTAATTTACTACGCGAACATAATGAATAGTCTACAAATTTCGCGTCTAGCATCACAAGGATACGCCGGCAGTAATATCTTATCTGTGAATAATTTACGGCTTCAGACGACGAATATTGTTACGTCAACACAATAATAATTAGGTTTACAAACAGATTATCATTGAACATCTAGTTTTATAGATTGCTTTCGAGGGGAAATCATCTCACATGTTAAATCACTGGAGAATTAATGGTACAGAATTTGTGACTTACCTCATCAAAGAAAACTTGCGTTTTTCTTAGAATGTGTTTGAGCTCAGTGAGCTCGAGGTAATTCCTCTTCAATGCTTCCGCGTTCTGGTTTACTTCACGAAGCTCATTTTCTAGTTTTTCAAAGGTTGCCTGCGATATGTGGTTAATTTTTAATAACACTAATAATGCTTACCTATTTGGTTTGTTAGCTGCAAATCATAAAAGCAAAGCAATAGGTGCACCTATGAGCACCTCGGCAGTCGTGATATTATTCCTCTGTTGCTCCTTACCATCTACTGTCTTTCGGTGTAATATGGTCATTGCATCTTGTTTATTAATAACTTAGTGACGGTGGAGAATAACTTTTACTAAACCATCACCATAAAGTCAACATTGAAATGTAGCATCCCCAACTTTATACTCTACGTCTTAATCAAAGTTGGTCAAAACTAAAATCTCTAATTACGCCATCGCTTCCAGCTAAGCAGGGGAGACTGTTATGAAGTTCTTAAATATCTTTATAAGTAAGGATCGTACCTCCAAATCGATCATTTCCCTCGGTTGCGGCGCCTCCGGGCACTCCCCAGGGATCTCCAGCATGGGGATCCCATCGCGTCTGATCTCCTTCTCCAGGTACCTGAGCTTGCGCTCCATCTCGTCGCACCGGCGTACCTCATTGACGAACTTGCGTTGGAACGCGTTCACGTCGGGGTTTAACTGCAGCGGAATAATATTGGTTTACATTTCAATTCATCCATATGAAGAATGCGATCTTCTTACGAGAAGAATAGTAAATATGAACTAACTCTAAGAGAACTATTGGACAAAACCAAAGAAATAAAGGTAAAGAACAAGCATGATGAATATAAGACTATGTATAATTGGGAATCCGGCAAACAGATCATACGCATGGAAAGTAGATATTCCAAATCAAAATGCAAAAGGTATTGGAATGGTAATGTGAACTGACAATGAGTTGATGCAATAGAATAGAATGCAGTTTTTGTGATGTCTTACACAATCTTTCAATCCTGGGAACCATGCAGTACAGTCAGTTTGTGTTACGCAGTTCGTTCATAAGATTTACTTTCAGTTTGATTATAATAATTTACTTTTCATATTGAAGGACTTTTAGATTTTTGTTCAAATTAAATATTATCTAGTAAGGCTTGTGTTAATATTAAGTACTCTGTGTAAGATTTAACTATCAGCTATGATATACTTACTCTATGGTATTAAAAAACTAAATTTCTGTAATGGCGTCTTTGGCTAACTCTGCTACGTTCATACGTTGTTGCATTGTAAAGATATAAAATTAAAATAAAATAAAATACTGTGAAGCTCAACTGCGTTAACTGTTTTAATAATAAAACCCAAACCTATAAGAGGTTATGGGCCCAGACCACACAGTCCAAGTGGTGAAAGTTTTTGTTAGTTGTTACGGCAAAATACGTAAAATAAAATTCCACGCGGAAGAAGTTCTATTAAGAAGTTTTGAAAAGAACATAAGCTGTGCCTGTAAGTACCTTTCCATAATATGGCAAGTAACGAAGACAACATCGAAAAACTATCTAATCCCGAAAGCTTTCATCTATGGAAGTTTGAAATATCAATTTATTTAAAAGCACATGGCTTAGAGGTTACGAAAACTGATAAGACCGATGCCGTTGCAAAAGTTGACGAGATTAAAGACGCTAAGGCGCAGAAAATCATACTAAATAGCATAGATAAAAAGCTAAAAGCTCATATTTTGAATTGTAAAAATGCGAACGAAATGTTCAAAAGGTTATGTGCATTATTTGAAGGTTGTGAGGAGCGCAATCAATCTAACCTATTGCAAGAATTCTTTACCTACAAACATGCCAAAAATCGGACTATTAACGAACTAATCACAGATATAGAAAATATGTCAGTGAGACTCAACAATCTGGGTCATAATATAAAAGAAGAACTCATAATATCAAAGATATTAACTTGCTTGCCAGATTCATTTAAATATTTTGTCACTGCTTGGGAATCTACTCCCAGTAACGAGAAATCTCTTACCAACTTAACTAACCGTCTCCTGTTGGAAGAATCCCGATGCTCGAGCAATAACGATCAAAATATTGCATTAAGAACAGCTGTAAATGATCATTACCACAAAAGGTGTTATAAATGTAACAAATTAGGCCACATCCAGTCACAATGCAAGAATAATTTTAATACTTACAAAAGAAACTACTATGAGAAAGATAACATAAAGAATAAAACAAAATTTTGCTCTATTTGTAAAAAGACTAACCACAATGATGAAAATTGCTTCTTTAGGCCTAGAAATCATAAAAATATAAAGAAAAATACAGCTTTATTAACAAGAAATGTAAGTGAAAGCAATAATAAGAAAGAGAAAATAAAATTTGTTGTTGATTCGGGAAGCACATCACATATGACTAACAATATTGATATTTTGGATGATTTTCAAGAATACCAGTCATCAATTTCAGTTGCAAATAACAATGTTATCATGTCCGAAGGGTTGGGTTCTGTCCGTAGTACACAGTGCAAACTAAATGAAACTCTATATGTTCCGGAGCTGTCACAAAACTTATTATCAGTCAATGCAGTAACCAATAATGAGGGATCTGTCCTGTTCACTGAAAAGGGAGTGGAAGTATATAAAAAGGGAAGTCTTATTCTAGAGGGACAAAAGGAAAATGGGTTGTACTACATTACCTTAAATAATATAAATAAAAAACAGTGATAGTCAGACGGAAATACAGTCTTTATTAACACATGATAAGTCTACAGCATTACAGTGGCATAAGAAACTTGGTCATCCTGGAAAAGAGATTTTAAATATCTTACCTCAAATAGCAGATGGTATAAAAATAGATAAGAAAGAAATAATAGAAGACTGTGAAGTTTGCATCAAGGCTAAGCAAAGCAGATTACCATTTAAGACTGAAAGAAAAAGAGCAGAAAGATTGTTAGAAATATTACATACAGATGTTTGTGGACCATTTGAAGTGCCAACATATGATGGTAAGCGTTATTTTGTCACCATACTAGATGATTACAGTCACAGAACCAAAACAGAATTAATAAAACATAAAAGTGAAGTATCGGATATAATTAAAAACTATATAGAAGAAATAGAGAGAGAAAAAAGGGAAACTGTTTCTATAATAAGGTGTGACAATGGAGGGGAATATAGAAGCGAAGAATTTAAATCATGGTGTATGAAGAAAGGAATTAAAATAGATTACACTGTTCCCTACACGCCTCAGTTAAATGGCAAAGCCGAGCGTCTTAACCGCACCATTTTGGAAAAGGTCCGAGCACTACTATTTGAATCTAAATTACAAGATGAAATGTGGGGAGAGGCAGTATATTGTGCCACGTACCTAATCAATCGATTGCCAAGTCAAAGCATCAATAATAAAACACCATATGAATTATGGTATGGGAAACAGCCTAATTTATCTAATATTCAAATATTTGGAAGTTATGTTTATGCTAAACAATTAAGCTCAGTAAAGAAACTAGAACCAAGAAGCTGGAGGCTCATAATGATAGGCTATGCTAATAACGGATATAGATTATGGAATGAAAAGAAACGAAGGGTTGAAATACATAGAGATGTAATATTCTTGGAAAGTGACACAGAAAAAAATAAAATAAAATTAATACCGGATAAAATAATAAAGTCAACAGATAAGGAAGACATACAAAATTCAACAGAAGATGAAATAGAAACAGTTATAACAGAAAATGTGAACATAAAACAAGAAGTTTTAGATGAAGAGGTAATACAATTAACAGACTCCGATTCAGAGGATATTGAACAGAACAAGGAAAGTGAAAGCAATGTTCCAGGAACCTCACAGAGTGGAGAAAGTGTTGGACCAGAAATGAGAAAAAGCAAAAGAATAAGGAAAAAACCAAATAGACTAATCGATCATGTACTACTTACATACACGGAGGCTACAAAGTGTGAGGATAAAGAAAATTGGGAGAAGGCAATAGATTCGGAGAAGGAGTCGCTACATAAAAATAATACATGGGACCTAGTGGACATACAAGAAGCAAGGGGTAAAGAAATACTTACCAATAAATGGGTATTTCGTGTAAAGGATGATGGTATGTATAAAGCTCGACTTGTTGTGAGAGGCTTTGAGCAGAAAGGTGTAGATTACACTGACATCTACAGTCCAGTGGTAAGTCAATCAGTTCTTAAAACTTTATTTGCTATAACAGCGTCCAATAATTTTGAAATGTATTCCTTTGATGTAAAAACTGCATTTTTGTATGGCAATTTAGATAATAATGTGTACATGTATATCCCTGATGGCTATGATAAAATACCTAATAAAATTTGTAAACTTAATAAAGCTCTGTACGGGCTCAAACAAGCCCCAATTACTTGGAATAAAAGATTCTCTGAAACAATGTTAAATCTAGGTTTACATCCTTTGAAAACTGATCGTTGTGTATTTGTAAACTCAAAAAGAAATATTATAATCGCTATATATGTAGATGATGGGCTCGCTATTGCTGAAAGTAAACAAGATTTAGATAAAATATTATGTTGCTTAGAAAAGGAATTTGAAATTAAAATTTGTAAGAATCCTAAAAATTTTGTTGGTTTAGAAATAAGTAGAGATAATACTGGTATAATATTGAAGCAGGAAACTTACACAAATAATTTACTTAAAAACTTTAATATGTATGATGCTAAAGCTATTAGTACTCCTTGTAATACTGATAAATGTACTGAGACAAAACAGACTTTGCGAACAAGTTTTCCATATAGAGAATGTGTAGGTGGATTATTGTATTTATCTACTAGAACTAGACCTGACATATCTCAAGCAGTAAACGAAGCCAGTAAAAAGGTAGAAAATCCCAGTAACTATGATATAATTGCATTGAAAAAGATTTTGAAATACTTAGTTGGTACAAAAGATAAAGGTATAAAATTTCATAAAGATGGTAACACATCCACGTTAAATGCTTATTGTGATTCTGATTATGCAAATGATGTAACTAATAGACGTAGTACAAGTGGTTATGTAATTATGTTTTCGGAAGGACCTATTTCTTGGTGCTCTAAACAGCAACCAATAGTTGCCCTGTCTTCAACAGAGGCCGAATACATTGCTGCTGCGGATTGTATTAAAGAAACTTTATTCTTGAAATCTTTTTTGACTGAATTGTTAAACTTTAAAATTGATATAAAATTAAATATAGATAATCAAAGCTCTATTCAATTAATTAAGACAGGTTCTTTTAACAAGAGATCTAAACACATAGACGTTAGGTACTATTTTATTCATGAGCATTACATAAAAGGTAATATTAAAGTAAACTATTGTTCTACAGATCATCAACTTGCAGATATTCTTACTAAACCTCTAGGAAGAATAAAATTCGAATTTCATAGTAAGAAGTTGTTAACTTAATAATATGCTAAGAATTAAGGATATACTTTAGTTTGTAAATGTTGTTCATCACTAAATGTAGTAAAAATAAATTTAATAAAATAGTTTGTACTGCTTCATAGATATAATATCTTTGTGATTATTAAGTTTCATTTATAGTATGTTACATTTATATAATTAAGTATTGTTAAATATATATATGTACTTTTATAAATATAATATGTATTAATAATGTAAGAACTGTTGTTTGGAACAAAGTTGTTTAAAATAAAAAATAAAATAAAAAAAGTATTTTTATAAAATTGTTAATTTCATAAAAATAGGAGAAGGTGTTAATATTAAGTACTCTGTGTAAGATTTAACTATCAGCTATGATATACTTACTCTATGGTATTAAAAAACTAAATTTCTGTAATGGCGTCTTTGGCTAACTCTGCTACGTTCATACGTTGTTGCATTGTAAAGATATAAAATTAAAATAAAATAAAATACTGTGAAGCTCAACTGCGTTAACTGTTTTAATAATAAAACCCAAACCTATAAGAGCTTGCAACATTGTAATTATGTTCTTGAATTTCTTGAGAACACAAAATTCTCAAAGGCTCTTTAGTCCGTTGCGTGCCAAAGTTCGGATCTTCAACCTCTCTTATTTCGAGACATTGGACACCAGCTCTCATGTCCAGATTTCTTTTGATAGCTATAATAATCAAGGTTTTGTTTAGAGCGACATCTTACAATAGGTAGGTAATATAGGTAGGTACCTAAACATTGGGCGTGTAGACGTGAATTAATGCATCGCTTCGCTTCATAAATGAAATGCAAAGAATGCATTTTGCAGAACATTCGGTAAGCCGTTGACGCTTAGACCTTGTCCAGAAGGGACGAATTCGCCGCGATTCTCTCGTGCGTATCACGCGCGACCGTTGCGTCCAGAAGGAGCCTGCCAACGCACGAAAATTTAGGCGCTCCATTTCCCTTGATACGTGCACCTCACTCTGTTGTTCGACTTGTTCGCGCGTTACCCTGGACGCAACAAGGCGTCTCTAGTATCTCGACTCGCGCGCAATACGCGAGTCGAGAGTCTGGCGTAGTGCACGCGATTTACGCGCGTATTTTGAATTCGCGCGATGCTTGTGGACGCGATGTATTGGCGCCTAGTATCTCGCTAACGCCTCGTCTTAAAGATAAGGAAGTCAGTGTAGAACGTAGACAGCTAAAAAGGAAGAATGGCAGAAAAGCACATATCTATTGCGCAGACATCAAATAAAACTGGGAAATGGGCAGATGATGTGGTGCAGTAAATTTAATGAGGTACACACGCAACGCGGCTCTGTCAGCATGTATACGGCGCTACATAATATTTCACTAGCGCGAGCCAGTAACCCAACTCCCAAGCCACCCAATAAACGTCTGTCCTGCTCTATGTCATACTACATATATAACTGATAATAATGCGACAATGTTTCAATATTACAATGTAGGTATGAAAATTACTTTGATAGGCAACGTAAAATTAATTCCGCAAGTGTCGTAGCGGTCTCCGCCGCCCATCGCCGGTAACATCAAAAGCCATACTCAGCTTTGCCGCCCAAAAAGAAAGGGGGTTTTATCCTTTTGACACTGCAACCAAATAGGCTGCAAAAGATGACTGCCAATGCCGGAGTTCCTCAGGGGTCCGTTCTCTCCGCCACTCTATTCTTGCTACACATTAATAACCTGCTCATGCCCGGTATCTATGGGTACGCAGATGATAGCACAATGGTAGAGAGATACCTACCGAGTTCCAGGGCCAATTAGGCACGAAATTCAGTCAGAAAGAGAGGCCATGGTGGAACGTGTCAATCTCACACTTTGGGCTGTGTCCGAGTGGGGCGAAGCCAATCTTGTAAGATTCAACGCCACTAAAACACAGACGTGTCTCTTCACCGCAAGGAGCCCGTCTTGGCTCTTTTCAGAATGTGGCATTGTATTATACCGACTGCCTTTAGTTGTTAGGAGTTGAGATATCCTCCAAGCTCAACTTTGGGCATTTTATCGAATCCAAAGCTAAAGCTAGTGCAACGAAACTTGGCATCCTTGCGAAGGCACATTTTGGTGTGTGCGTAGGAAATATTTGAATTAATTCCCCCTTCCCCGTTTCTCCATCGAACGACAAGACGCACGGCGGGTATCCCTTTCGTGGTGAATATCCCACCCGTACGGACGACGCGCTTTGCGTCATCATTCATTATGCGCACCGCGAAAGATTGGAATAGGTAGGTAGTGTTTATTTATTTACTTCATACTAGTTTTAATGCTTTTGATAAAAGCATGAAGGTATGGCATGATAATTATTATTTTTATTTTAATGTGTCTTTAGATTCCAGTTACATCTAATAAAGGAAAATGTTATAAAATGATTCTTGAAAGATTATTTTCCCATAGTTATCTTTCAGATATCATTGTACATTGCAGAACCAATTTGAAAAGTTCTTGAATTTACTCATTTCAGTAAGTGGCACTCAGAGATAACTTGGTAAGTAGGTACATTGAAATCATGACACATAAGTGTGTTATGTCTCTATTTAAGCCTCATAGTCATAATTTATCCATGGAGAATTATTTCTATTGATTTGTAAAAAGAATCCAGATTATTAACATTTAATATGGTAATCAATTCAAATTGTACATGTAACATCTGGTCTTTGTAATGTTTAATAACTGACACATTCATGTTAGACTTTCATAATAGGATTCTTCAATTAATTCAAAGCTGAAACATACATAATTCCTAGTAGTTAAGTACGTACTTGATACAATTTATTCATTATAAATACTAGTAGGTATTACTATTAATTGCAGACCAAACAATCTATTATTTATCTTTATAAAAACTAGTGGATACCCGGCGTGATCCAATACGCTAAAAACTTTTCTAATGAGAATGACAGATCACTGTTTTTGTATTGACGTTGATGCACTTTACTTATTATGTTCAAATTATTGTATGGGAAAAGTGTAAAATAGACTTAATCAATGGACCAAATGTGCCTAATGCATGTTTTAGTTGTTTCAAACCACTTTCGGATTGTTGCTTTTCAAATGAATCCATTTTGAGGCATATCTGTTGGATGGTTTCAGAGTGTATAAAAGACATCTGTATAAACATTTTTTGTTTTATATAAATAAATAAATGCAAGTAAATATGTACCTATTTAAATTAGTTTCATAACATTTAATCCTACCTAAGCTTGTTTTAAATAAAATTATTTTATCTTATCACAAAAAAGAGTTGATACCACTATCTAAATCACATTTTAAAGGTTTAACTAAATTGATCAATCAAAATTATATATTTTATCTACCATTTTAATATAAATCACATGATTTTAACAAATCTACAATTATGTGACTAGTTGCTGGTCATATGACCAATGATTACCTAACTTATTTTTGGTATTTGCTTTACACTCAAAGGTTGAATTGAAAAACCTATGAAGTTACAAACTGAAACTAGGGAGCTATTTATAAGGTTTATTTATTAAAAACTAATTAACTTTATTAATATTTCATTCGTATCCATTTTAATTGCCACATAAAGAATTCTAGTGATTTGTATTATTATTAATTACTTATATGAATCAAACTGATATAAATGAATTGAGTTCAAAAACCTGGATATGATTTCATTATGATCTCATGGGTCATGAATGATAATTTGTAATATAATTAAATTAAATGATTGATCCCTCTAAATGGAAGATATGATAATGGAATAATGGATATAAGAATGGAAGGTTTTCACTGATATAGATATAGAAGCTGGGGTTACATTTGGTGTTATGGTGGTTCACAAATAAAGAAGATCGTGTTGAAACATTTTTTCAAATATTTTTAGTTGTTATTGGCTGCTTGATTTTATGTGTAAGTTATTCTAGTACCTCTGTGGATATCATAGCGTTGTTTATAGCAACATGGTACATACCAACTAATTATAGTTTTGTGAATAATCTTTGGAAATTCAACTGCACTAACTATTTAAAGAGAGAAAAATCCATCCATTCATCACATATTGTCACCATAGCTGCAGTATGTATTGAATAGTGTAGGCTAAGAGCTCAGTGATAGTTATAAAGCAGAATGTAATATGATTCATTTATAATGATACATCCAATAGTCATGTTAATTGATTTTTGAATAATGGAAAATAAAATTAACTTGAGATTTTTGATTTTATTTTATACGAGTAACCACTCTCGCTTTGCTTCGGCTTTCTTATTTTTTACACGTTGGGTTACATTATTGGAGTTTTATTAAGGATCCCTAATTTTTTTGAAAATATAATATAGCCTATGTTATCTGGGGATAGTGTAGCTTCCCAACAGTGAAATAAGTGTTCAATTCGGTTCAGTAGTTTCAAAGCCTGTTCAATGCAAACAATCAAATCTTTCCTCTCTAGAATATTAGTATCGATGAGATATTAAATATCTGTGTTAAAGTCAGGAAACAACTGTTAGATCTGATGACCATGATTCACCTGAACATATTTTCATAAATTGTAGCTTACAACCATCACTTTTCAAACAAAAATAAAACATCATAATCGGTCTGTCCTTTTAGGCGCTACGATGCCACAAAAAACACATACAGACACATCAAACTCATAACACCTCTCTTTTTCATCGGGAGTTCATAGAACTAGAATCCAATAAGAAATTCATCCTGAAACATTTTCTTATCAGAAAAGTAAACTCACTTTAAACTGTTTAAATGTTTAGCTATCTCTTTTTTGTTACAAACATTTAAATTTTACTACTCAGAGTTAAGTTCTCATGTAAGTAAATTTTTCAATTCTTATGAGAAATAAAGATTATTTAATCACAATATTTAATTGTCTATAAAGTTATATGTAAATGGAGACATTCTCTTACAACTGTATTAAAAAATATGTACTCAATCATTCAAATGTTATAATAATATATCTTCTCGGCAAAGATTTAGACTCCTTAATAATTTACCTCAGAACCTATGTGATACAGGGTGAGAGAAAGGATATATCTTACATGAGCAGATTCAGTTTATTCTGTTTGTTATTATCTGATTCATATATTGAGAACATTCAAATAAAATTATATTAAAGTGTCGTTTTAGTATAACTGTGTCCTCCATATCTTAATGTACCAGACACATGAGGTTTAAAAACCTAGGTTTGTTTGACATCAAAGAGTATATAGAGACGAAAAACAGTATATTCATATAACAGCTATTGGTTTTCTCTTACAAATATCAATTATTTAGGTTCTCTTTCAAATTCAAAGAGGAATCCTTCAAATCCTTCAAACATTATTTCTAATCAAAAGTATAGCTTATATGTTCTTACATATAGAGGACAGCGCATGCACGGTGGAGAACTGTAGCATGAAAATGTGGGTCAATCAATGTACATTTATTTCAATGCATTTGCTGTAGAGAATGTTTTATAGAAATGTCTCCACATACGGCATTGTAAGTAGGGGGCGTTTCTCACGCCCGCATCGCATAATACTTACATCGCGGAACTGTACGAGCCCCAACTCTCCCAGTTCAGACACGCAAGCATACGCCGCTTCACTCTGAAGAAAAAGTTGGCACAAAGTCATTTCCTCACTCCTAAACAACGACCCCATTTTGTAGGCTTTTCTTTCACTTCACAAAACTAAAAAAATCCCACACCGGGACCCGTCGCGTTCGTCTGCGACCTGCGACAGACTTCTACCACGACGGACGATTTGTAATACCGACCGAAATATATTATAATCAATCAATAATCTCCGACAGAAGACGTATTCGTCATCCGTCGTGCGCAGCGGACTGGGCTGCCAGCGTTAAAAATGATAATTATGACATTGACAGATTGACACCACAGACAAAGTTAATTAATACTAAGGTTGACATTTTGACAATAAATTGCAGTAAAAAATAACTAACATCAATTTAAGGCAAAAGTTAACTTTTAATTGCCAACCCCTGTTTTTTAATTCCGCAAACCGAAATGACGTTTCCTATGTGTTGCAAAATTTTATTACTTTCTAAATAGTAATGTACCGTAATCGGAAAGGTGTTTACGATCTATGATTGTTTTCCGATATTTGTGTTTGAAATAAATACACATGGTATTTAAAAATAAAAGGCACGTACTTTTATAGAATATAATTTATTCAGACTCAGAATCTAACTCAGTACTATAAGAATCGCTACCAACTTCAATTATAAAATGTTCGACCATGTTGTCGATGACGTGGCCTAAATCGCACATTTAATTTTCTATTTTTATAATGTGTCTATTTTTATCCGTCTTGCAATTCAATTAAAGTATAATATCCTTGGTTGGTACTAATCAAACCAAAATGGGATGCAATTTTAAACAAAAATATAATTATGTCGATAAATCTATAATCATTTTTATTCATATTTATTTTATTAATTAAAGTTTAATTACAATAAAATTAACCGTTAAAAACAATAAATATCTTACGATTCAAAGAACCGGAATCCTGGAACGGCTCTAGCCATAAACAACTTGCAACATTAATTTAGCTTTTGTCATTATCACTTGTCAAAAGTGTCAAATCGGTTTGCGGAAACAGAAATAATTAGGTACACAAGTCAGTTGTCACTTTGTTTCAGCTTTCATTTCAGCACTCAGCTGTCAGCAGTTTCAGCTTTCTGAGCTTTGGCTTTCAGTAATTCAGTCAGTGGACAATAAATTGAGGTTAGATCCCGGTCATCCCGGATTGTAATAAAAATATAACATTAATTTTAGATCACGAATGAAAAGTGAATGAAAAACGTTTCACCATGGTAATTATAAATATAGCCTAGCGCTGATAGTTGGTAAACATTCATATTTTCCAGAGCATCTATAAATGTATTTTTGTTCTTGTAGGCCTTGCTCGGCGCTCAGCTAGTTATAACACTTATCATGGTGTCGGTGATACAAAAATTGGGCAGCTACTCATTTGCTAGGTGGCTGCTGTGTTCACAAGGATTGTACCGGTATTTGTATCCCGATAACAATGAGTTGAAAACCTTGGCGGGGGTACCGAAGGATAAACCGAAAGGAAAGAAAGGTGGGAAGAATGACATGAACGGTAAACCGGAGACGTTCCACGTCCCTCGAAACCTGGATATAACACTGGAGACAGCACCTGTTTCAGAATTGGATGTAGTCCATTTACGGTTCTATACAGAATACTTATGGATAGTTGATTTCTCTCTTTATACTGCCATAGTGTATGTTATGTCAGAGGTAGGTACTCGTAGTTCATATATAAAGTATTTTTCATCTTGTTTTAATGAAAACCATAGTATAATACCTACATTTTTTTTCAGGTGTACACAGCCATATTCCCTCTCAAGGACGAGTTCAATCTGAGTATGGTGTGGTGCTTCTTGGTTATATTGTTTGCATTGTATCCTTTATGAAACTATTTTTGAAACAATAACAATAATCTGAAAAAATAACCGATTTCAAAATAACTCAAAAACTACTCGTCAGATCTAGCTCAAATTTAAGTGGGACGACATGAAAGCACCAGCTTTCGATTAAAAAAAGAATCATCAAAATCGGTTCACCCAGTTGAAGGTTCTGAGGTAACAAACATAAAAAAAATACAGTCAAATTGAATTCTTCCTATTTGAATTCGTTAAAAAATACCAAATTCATATTTTGCTTTATTTGTTTGAAAGAAAGAAAGAAAGAAAGAAACACGTTTATTGCTGTGCCAAAGGTACACACATGAACATACATACATAGATAAAATTTCTGCATTAGTACCTTTTAAACTATTAAAAATATGGTTATGGAGTATGTTGGATAGATATAAACAACTGATTGGTTTGTTGAGGACAAACTGGTAATACTTAAATAACTACCTACTTAAAAAGATAAAATTTGGTCATTTTTGCAAAGAAAGAAAATGTTTATTTCTGTGGCCATATCACACACCATTGATAATACTAAAAAAATAAGATTCACAAACGACAAAAAACAAAAAGTATTTATGTTTAAATTGTTCTGTAATGTTTGCATGTGTCCAAAGCAACATCTATCGCCATAAAAAAAGGCTTAAGAAATGCTAGTCTACTTCATCATCAAAATTTACATATCCACTTATCCACAAGTAGGTTTGTACTCTTTCACTCTCTGAAGTTATCCTCTGCAACGTGCCAAATATCATTTTATCACCATTAACAACAAATGATTATTCCTTAACGCAGTCCACAGTAAAATTCTCCTATCACTTACCAAGCAGTACTTCACGAGTGAAGAGTCGATGGGTGAGCGTTCAACCTGCATCGTGGCATTCTGTGTGTTCCTCCTGATTGCTATGATGGTGCTCATTGTTGATGACTCTAACCTGGAAGTCGGGGTCGATCCAGCTTATGACAGCTTTTACGAAAACGCTTCCAAGTTTTTGGAGAATCAAGGATTGACTTCTGTGTAAGTCACAGTTGTAATTTGATCTCTTACATATTGTGTATAAGTCGTTTAATGTCTAATAATAATAATAATAAATCTTTAACTTCTTAAACTCTAGGCGGAAACATCAAAGCCTTTTTTAGTCGAGGAGGCTAACTATACTAAAATTTTATGACCAATCTGTTCCAGGGGCCCAGCATCTAAGTTAATACTGAAATTTTCATTTGCGGTGTGGGCTGCTATCATTGGCACCTTGTTCACATTTCCAGGACTAAGAGTAGCCAGGATGCACTGGGATTCACTGAGGTATGGTTAAATTACTCACTTTTTTCATAGTTAGCAATAAAATAGCAAATAAGCCTGATTGTAAGTGGTCACTCATGTGAATATATCTTGTAATGTAAAAAAATTCGTTGTTGCGTTGCTGTTTAAAAAGAAATCGGGTAACTTTAATCAAAATATGTTTAAAATATTTCATAAGGCCTTCCTAGTGAAGCTTACAATGTCTTAAAATAATAGTTAAATGTCTAGTATTTGACACAATACTTTTCAAAATGCAACGTTTATTCGTTAATATAGTTCATAGATTTACACCCCAACTCAGAGTCACTAACGGTTACTTTAATTGCTCCTTAATAAAGAATATTCATACTAATTCTTTACTAAGTTTACTAAGGAGCAATTTAAGTAACCGTTAATGACTCTGAGTTGGGGCGATAGTTATTGAAATGATTGTAGTTCATTATGAATGAATTAATGAATACTATAGATATATAGCTATGAGCTAATGACGTCACCGGTGGGCACTGTCGGCAGGTACTATGACGACGCGAAGCTGAAGACGCTGCTGCTGCACCTGAACTTCGCGCTGCCGTTCGTGCTGTCGCTGCTGTGGGTGCGGCCCGTGGCCAGGCACTACCTCGCGCACCGGGTGTTCAGTGGCATGCAGGGGCCGCTGTGAGTATACACTCTACCGCTGAATTATGTGGGAAAGGTTGGGCTGTTGATCGTTTTATGTGGTCCTTAGATGAAGTAGCTGCATGACATGATGATTCTCGTAATGTAGTCTATGGACTGTCATGCAGTCTACATAAAACAGCGAATGAAAATAAACAGAAAGCGCTATATAGCCTTGTGACTTGTGTAGATCCTAAGTGATCAATAAAGTTAGCAACAACGGCGTGGTCAGTAGTTAGATAGGTGCCGGTAGAGCATCAGAGGACACGTAAAGCCGTCGGTCCCGGTTGTTATCGCAACATAGCAGTCGTTATGCCATGTTGGATTCCCTTGGGTGGCATAAAAACTTTCGACACTTGGTTGGCCAATAACCCTTCCACCAAACCGCACTGAAGCAGCGTGGTGGTATGCTCTAGACCTCGTCAAGAGGAGAGCCGTGCTCACTAGTGGGCTATTAATGGGTTGAAGCCAGATAGATACGAATCAAAACACATGCTAACACCACGTCTCCCCCAGTCTCTCCTCCCAAGCGTTCGACAGCCTCCGCCTGTCCCTGCTGGTGGTGACAGCGGTGCTCCGCGCGGCGCTGCTGCCGCGCCAGCTGCAGGCCTACCTCGACATGGCGCAGCGCCGGCTCCACGCCACCAGGAAGGAGGCGGGGCGGATCACCAACATTGAGCTGCAGAAGAAGGTAGGAGTTACTTTGATTTTTAATTTGCTGTGTTTTTGTTTTGTGTTTTGACGTGGACGCCACTAGATGGTTTACTAGGTTTATGGGGAAGTGCACCCGAATCCACACTCGAAAATTTTATTTTAACTTTTCTATTTTTTCCTGACAAGGGGTGCAAGGACGCTCACTTGCACGTTGATGCTAGCGCCCTAACTGACTAAACTTACCACCCAGTCGAGCGTTGGCTTTGCCATAAAAAAACAATACAGCTAACACATTTTTTTTACACCATTTTTACACCACATTAGGATTCCATGTGTTGTGGGTGCCATAGACAACACACTAGACAAGGACATTCACACACAGACCGAGAACAGAAATTCAAACTCATCATTCAAATGTCCGCCTCGCTGGGAATCGAACCCAAGACCCATGGTGCGGCGATTCGGCATGGTAACCATTGCGCCACACGGGTTTTCAATAGTTGCTAGGCAGCTACCTGCGATGGATAACACATTACTAAAAAGAACCCGGGACCCTATAATTCGCAAGCAGGATCACCACTAACTAGCTTGCGTGTACGTGTTCGTAGTCGTTATACGAGTATGTATTGCTTAAAACGCTTACACACTCATACCCTCGCAGTAGAATATCACCTGTGTCGCGGGTGGCATGGACGACACATATAACACATCACAATAACACCCATGACCCGAGCACAAATATTTATCTGTCACATAAATGTCTGCCCCGGCCGGGAATCGAACCCGGGACCCTTCGCTTCACAGGCAGGGTCGCTACCAACTAGGCTACAGGGTCGTCAAAGTACATCGTTATTAATAAATAAATAATTTTATCTTTCAGATAGCGTCAGTATTCTACTACCTATGTGTAGTGGCGCTACAGTACATCTGTCCGGTAGTGATGTGCCTGTACTTCGGGCTCATGTACAAGACGCTCGGCGGCTACACCTGGACCGGCCTGTTCTACGAGTCACAGAACGTCACTACTGTCCCCGAGCCGATGGTAGGGGAGGCAGTGGAGGGGATAGAACAGTTTCAACTGGCTTGGGAGAATTTGAAAATGGTCAGTTATGCTACTTAAGACCAACATACAAAAATCTGATTATGAGTGTTATAAAGCGTTATAGGGTTACCAATTCACAATATTAAAAGTTCAGACATTTATTTCGATAATATAAAAACAAGCCGGGCATCTTAGTTTAGTTACAAAAAAAATCTTAGCGTTTGCGTGCAGTGAAGACTGAAGAGTGTGGTGGTCTTCTCGCACTCTTTGGTTGGAACTTTCAAGAGCGCTCCTCAAAAATCTCACCAGACAAATCAAAAAGCCCGATAGAAAGCTTAAAGTCCGGACATGTCCGAAAAAATTCAGAACAGTTGGTAACCCTACCTAGTGATTTCTTATTAGTTGTGCTCGTTCTTATCATTGTCCAGAAGTAGTGACAAGAACTTCTGTTACAGGTGTTCACCCGCGAGGTGTACCGGGGGGTGTTCGGCTTCGCCACCTGGTGGTGCTGCTTCGCGTGGTTCCTCACCACCGCGCTCGGCTCCACCTACCAGACCTACTTCCGGATCTCATGATAATCTCACCGTCTACCGTCCCTTATTGTTGTGGTGCTTTGTGACGTTATACGGCTTCAGAGTATGCTGTGTTTTGCAAGCTTTTGTGTGACAAGTGACAGATCGGTGACGTATTCAGTGTTGCCAGATAATTTTTTCTCGAATAGCCTTGCCGGAGTGCGCGTGTAGCCCCGAGATAGCCCCATCTAGGGGTTCGAAATATAGGAGCTATAAAAAAAGGTCATCGGCAATCAATTTCATATCACTTTGTTGAGAAAGCCAAGCCCAATGACCTTTTTTTTTCTTCTTTTAGTCCGAGCACTGAAATATAGCCACTCGGCTACAAGTAGCCAACGGCTAAAATATGATAGCCGCTCGGTAACGGAAATAGCCCGATTGGCGCTTAATAGCCCCATATGGCAACACTGGACGTATTCACTTTGACGTTTTGACACTTCATTTTGACGTTTTTGAATTTCGTCATCAAGTTTGCCAAAAAAAATAGGCTTCCACTTTTTTATTGTCTTCAATGTATAGACAGACTGCCTCGTGTTACAGTTTTATATTTGTCTTTTCAAACCAAACATACCAAACAATCCAAAACACGACGCGACAACTCAACATATTATATTGTCGTACAAGGATTTAGTGTCGTTGCTACATTTAAATTTTTAACGCTGCATTGTCGCAACATGTAACACAAATTGTAACACAAATGGCCCCATTGACAATGGCAGTGTAAACTAACAGTATCATTTACCAGGCCGCGATCCACGACTTTTTCGAACCGGGGCAGAAACTTGATAGTGGCGCCTACGGAGTTTTGTATACAATAATTAGTATTAATTGCAAAATTGGTTCAGGCGTTGATTAAAAAAACGGGCATAAAGTGTCTACCAGCGCCCAGGCTAATATGCTAGGCGCCTTTTGTAGCAAGTTCTTTACTTCTAATCATACTATATGTATTATGATTTTGGCGCCCCCTTAAACTACCACCCGGGGCAGGTGCCCCTTCCCCCTAGATCCAGCACTTTCCTTGACTAATTTACTGGGTAAGCACGCCACGTAGGTAACTGTTTAGCACGTAACCCTATTTAGATTAAAATGAAACTGATGAAACATGACAGCAACTTCGCTAAAAACGTTTCAGAGTTAATTTGGAACAGATGGCGAGAAGCCAGGCTACCAGACAAGGGAAGAATCGATGGTTCTTACTTCGTAGTGGGCGACCAAAAGGAACAGTCCGATGGGTTATCCATACACACATATGGGATAGCCCCTTACTAAATAGTCAATACCCGTGTGTTCCATTGTGTGACTTCTTTGTGTGAATGTGTGATCCTTCAAAACATAATTCGGAATGTAAATACATTAATAGTAATATGTATTTTAATGTTACCTACATTAAAGTACATAATTTGGTTATACACCGTGTTTCAAAATACCCCGTAAAAAATATAATTAATTATCAAAGCCAAAAATTTTGTCAACCCTAGTAAGTTGTCATGACGGGGACCCAGATTATTTAACAGAAAGGTCTACGTACATAATTTAACTAATAATTATCTACTTTAATAGTTTTTCTACTTTTCATTCATAAATGTTTGCTACCTCAATAAAAGGATGTCATTATACTCGAGTACTGGCTTCAAAAAATGTCCTCCGATGGAGCTTCAGCTCCTTTTGCTCGCAACGTACGAGAACATCATAACGGTTGCTTTCCGTGAGGATGGATCGGCCGCGGTGGACCGGTGCCATGCCGGAGCCTGCTCGTTCTCCGGACCTCACACCCTTGGACTTCTTTTTGTGGGGTTATGTGAAGGACAGAGTTTATTTCTCCGATTGCCCAACGGTTGCCGAGATGGAACAGCGGGCTAGATCGGTTTTCACATCAATAACACCGACGATGATGCGAAATGCCACACAAGTCATATCCGGACGAGCGAGGTTGTGTATTGAGCAAGGCGAAGCACACTTTGAGCCGTTTCTGTACATTTGACGTTAATTATGAAAAAGTAAGTGTTCGTTTAGGTTGTTTCGTTAGGTTGTCTTTTAAAAAATTTTTCGTTTCGCGAAGTAGGTAGAAATGTAGGTACATTCTGCGTAGTTTACTCTTTGATTTTTCTGAAATAGGGTTTGCACATCTGTGAAAATAATAATATTTTTTTATTTTTTTGGAGTATGTTATACAGCGTTACTACGATTTTTAACTATTGTGAATGGACTCGTTATAAGGCCCCATTTAACCTCCTTTCGGCTTTACGGGTAGTTTTGAAACACCCTGTATAACAATGATAAAAATGTAAAGTTGTCGTTTTTAGAAAAAAATTGTTTTCAGAATAATATTGTTAAGTAAAATCATTTTATCTTCTAATGGTACAGAATTAATTAAATGTAATGTTTTTATTGATTGTATTCACTGAAATAATTTATTATTTAAGTGCAAATTACAAGATCTGAATATTTATTACTTTAGTCTAGGTAAATTATTTTGTTGATAAGATTTGTACGTTAGTTTGTGATTGAGTTTAGAATATAACACATATAACTAAATGTTTGAGAGATTGTATAGTGAAGTGTTATCGCAAATTGAATGTTACACCAGTATTCATCAGATATTGTTTGTATCTATGAGTCATAATAAGTGGATGAGTAATAAATCTAGAATTTATTGTTAAAATAATTGAGGTAGCTATTTATTTTATTTGTAATGGACTGTTTTTTATTAAATCTTTACAGTTTTCAGATTGTTGTTTTTTTAAGTATCTGCTTAAATTAATCAGATCAGATAATTTATTCTACACTATTCCCATATTTTTTAATTTTATCGAAAGTACAAAAATCAAAGTACCTATTAGGTACTTAAATACTAATAAGATTATAATTAGGTAAGGCCGCCAAAATTGTCAATTTTTTTGTGTTACATTTTTGTCCTTTTTTGTGTTACATTTTTGCAGTAACTTAAGGTTAAAATATTCAAAAATGATTGTGTATATCTGCATTACATGTATGCCGTTGAAGAATTAGATGATAGTCCTTTGCAATAATAATAATATTGTTGTGAAAATACCTTAACTTGATATATTTTATCGATAGTTTAAAATAAACAATGGTTTTTATTTTTGTGTAACGATTAATTTGTGTTACGAATCTTTACCCCAAAACTACTATTTAACGAGCCAAAGAGCAAAACGCAGAATTAATATGGCAACACCATCACTGATATCCAAAAAAATTTGAAAAAAAATTGAGCCTAATTGTTTCGCCAGTAAAGGAGCATTCAAAGTGAGCGTCATCGTGGTTTGTGTTACAAAAAAATTATATTTAAAGTGATTTCTGAGGTAACGAACAGATATTGGTGGCGTTGAGGTCAAAGTTATACTTTTTCAATTTACACTTAATTCAATTATTTAAATTCGGTAATTTTGAAATTTTTTTAATAAAAACTATTATTTCAATATTATCATTTTTACCTCTAGCAAAATAACATATAAAAAACATTTTAAGAACCATTTCAAAATGGAACATAATTTTTCTAAGTTGGACACTACCAACCTCATTCGGGCCTGTGATTGGTCGAATTGTCAGTATTGTCACTCCGATATGACGTCATTGAATGAACTTCAGAGGTCTTTTTAGTGCGAGTTTTACGGGATATAACGGGCTCGCAATGTATGCGAGTTGGCTACGAGCAATCCATCTTCAGATTCTCGAATTTCTCGAAGCTTGAGAGCCTTGAGATCCAGTTTAGATGTAAAGTTCTTGGTGAAATGGGACATTCCAGTAGTTTCTAGACTGATCTGACATTTGTATTCTATTATCTGTAATTCTGTATTATCATCTGTGAGCGTAGTCTGTGGAGTGTGCTGTGGATAGTGTTGTATAAACCAATATCGATAACATATTTTTTTTAGTTATGCAAATCCAACGAAGTATTTGTTTCACAATAAAAATTATGAAATAGATGTATATGTATATATTATTATATCAGTGTTAAGGGCTTCACCCATCCACTTGATTTAGCATCTGGCTAACTTTATATTTTATACCCGTCCACATAAAATTTCGACAACTATCGTAAAAAGTGAAATTTGTCTGGATTGCAAACTTAATTTTTTTTTGTATCATCCATGAAATATTTTTACTGATTTTGGATGTTTCCAAAAAAAACGTCTTCAGTTATTAAACAGCGATTTATTGACATCAGTGATTTATTTGGTGCTAATAAATTACTCACATGGGATTCATGTGACCATCAGGTATTCACATACCATCAGGTCGCTTCTTATCCAGGTAGGTATTAATTCAATATACTTATTATCCGCACGTTTTGGTAATGCGCTTGGCCTTGATCTCAGTGACGTCAGAGCCATAAACCGAATTGAGAAGTATTTTTTGTTTATTTGTGATTGGATACTTAATTTATTAATAATAATAATATTATTTTGTGATTGAGGGAAATTAGAGGTAATATAATATTTTAGCATAAAGCTAGCTTTTAGCCGTATTCAGGCACCATATAATACTAATCCCAATCCCTCGCTAGATGGGTTTCGTAAAAGGTGACTAAATCCGGCTCACTGGTGGTAGGGCCCCTCGAGGGATTGCACTGGTAATATTGATTTTAATTGTTAATTAATACTATTATTGCTATTTTTGTTCCTCCATGGGGTTCGCCTTGATAGCTACCACCCTTGAGCGTGACTCAGCTGCCAAACGACTCGTTGTGTTCTGACTGGGGGCTTGAGAGCCAGTTCTATCTTTTTTTTTCTTCTCTTCTCTTCTTCTTCTTCTTTTTCTTCTTCTCTTTCTTGGCCGGCAACGCATTAGTGATCATCTTTTGGTGTTGCTGATGTCTATAACTATAACTCAAAAACTACAGGGCAGATCTAACTCAAATTAAAAAAAAAATACAGATTTGAAAGAGAACCGAATGTCGTGGTGTGGGCAATGGGCATGTGATGAGGACATGAGGTGGAAGGAAACGTATTTTATTTATTTTATTTTATTTTATTTGGGAAACACACAATGTTGATAGTACAAAACATAAAATTCATAATTTACATAAATCAGTAAAGTTTCCGCTTGTCAATAATACATTTAGATATGTATACAATAAGTATGTGGGAAATGGGCAGGATCACGATGAACATGACCTACATAAATCTTTGAATCACTACATAGTTTTGTATAGTTAACCTACTAAGTTTGCAAAGTTTTGCTTGCATAACATGTGTCAATAATTACACTATCGACATATTCATCTTCCTTTAATCATACATCACTATAGAGCGGCAGCTGCAACGCCCCTGCAGAATGTTTGCTGGAATTAATAATATTGACCAATAGCAGCGCGCCCCACTTGGAAACGCTCCAATATGATTGGTTGATATTTGGGAATATTCCAGAATGCGCTAGTGACGTCGGTGATTACGCGCGCATATAAAATCGTCGGAGCTTAGCTGTCGCCATTTTATTACGTTAAAACAAGCCGTCAATCGCGCACCTTTGCTGAGCGTTTCTACGAGAAGTCTACAAGTCAACGAATATCAAAGTAACTCAAAGTGAGTATTATTTCTTAAAAACCTTAGTTATTTTTGCTTACTATATCTTCTTTCTTTCTTTCTGTAATTTTTTGATATCCAAATCGTTGAATTTCGATATCACGCTGATAATAGCTGTACATTCTGGGTGGTCCCGTGAACTTTTCGTTTTTGATTAGTCATCCGGTAATGCAATTGAGGTGACTAACCATTTCCTAGTTTGGAAGCGGAACATTTTTGGTACTAAATCAATTTGCCCATGTTTAATCCTTTGTTCCGCGGGGGTTACATTTTGGAAACACGTGGTCCCTAAATGTTCCATAAACGGTGTAAGTGCAACTTATCGATTTAATCATGGGAGTCTTTCTTATACATTTATGTATATTGTAGTGGAATCCTCATGCGCGTCGATTCCAGAAACTTCCATTGTACCTATTGATTTTCCACAAGGGCAATGGCGGCCGACGCTTTCCCGAGTTTCCTGCTCTCACGTTCTCGCAATAATGCGCGCCTATTTTATTGCATACAGTGTTAAAGTAGTAATAGAGATGGAGAGAAATAAAGTAGTAGGCGTCCATTATGTGGATGCCTACAATATCGAGGTTCAATTTCATTGTTAGATTACTAACTTGGGGTTAATGACCACGCGGGGACGCGGACCATGTAACCGATCGATGTTTAGTGTTTACCCAGAATGAGAATAAGCCCTTATTAAAGTTACCTTTCCGTTGTTGCAGATGGCGAAAGCACCAGCGGTAGGTATTGATCTGGGTACCACGTACTCGTGCGTGGGTGTGTTCCAACACGGGAAGGTGGAAATCATCGCCAATGACCAGGGCAACAGGACCACGCCCTCGTATGTGGCGTTCACCGACACCGAGCGTCTCATCGGCGATGCCGCCAAGAACCAGGTGGCCATGAACCCTAACAACACCATCTTCGGTAAGTTCCTTTGTTCATTCTTATTGTTTTGTCTTGTTTAGGGTCTAGGTGGGATGTTGCTAAGGAATAAGGTGCAATTACATATCTTTCTAGACCTGGTAGGGTTAAGGAAGTGTATTGTGCAACTGGATTTTTTTGACCAAACTACAAACGTTTACAATCACATCCTGGTGAATCATAGCAGTTTTAATAACCAAGATGATTTTTCGTAACCAATGATTGTTTTCCTCAATTATCCATTATTATTATTGCGAAGCACTTGGTTTAATAATTTATCTTATTTTAAGCATTCGAGTACTCTAAAAAGTTATTGCAATGAATAGATAAATATTTTGTTAATTAGTAATCATTGGACTTTCATGGACTTTCTATTGAATTTTTCGAAGTATACTCCTAATCTAAACAATGTAAAAGCATATTTTGCCTAGCGCTTAATCAGTTCAGGATGAGTAATAAAATTGATGAAATGTTTTACTATATTCTAAAATGATGATGAAATTATTACTCATACTTTGATATAGTTAATAGTATCAGGCGTTACTTTGCGGAAATCCATTATTAAGTTAGCATTACTCTAATTTTCTACTATCTGCAGTTAACATGTATGGTGGTATTATACCACCACACATGTCTTAGTATCATCATGCATTTTAACCTGTACTGTAGACTTGTATTGTTTCTTAAACTTATCTGATAAGGTGCGAGTCATCACTCATCAGTATCAGCATCATAGTTTTGTGTTGTTTTCTAATTTAGACTAGTTGCTAGGGACTGTCTTATGATGGAATTTCTAGTTTCTATTTTGAGCTACTACTACTATATTGAGTTTCTATAATGTTCATACAGAAATATATTTACAAATTTTTGAATATTGTTTTGAAAAAATAGTTATTTATTCTATACATAGTTCTATTATTCTCATATTATTCTGAAATGTAGAATTATCTAGCAGTAATTTGAATACAATGATATCATTAGCCAGTTTTAATTTACAATGGGTTTTATACTATTGAAGTGATAATGATGATAACCAATATACTAGACTAGAGTCTCTGAACATATTGAATGATAAAAATAATCTGAAAATATTTTTAAGTCTTTGGACTATTTATGTACTGAAGTGCAAAAATTTGAATGGTTGTTTCCTATTGTTACAGATGCTAAACGTCTTATCGGGCGCAAGTTCGAAGATGCTACCGTACAAGCCGACATGAAGCACTGGCCATTCGAGGTGGTCAGTGACGGGGGCAAACCAAAGATCAAGGTTGCATACAAAGGAGAGGATAAGACTTTCTTCCCAGAAGAAGTAAGCTCTATGGTGCTTACAAAAATGAAGGAAACAGCTGAAGCATACCTTGGCAAAACCGTGCAGAATGCAGTAATTACGGTTCCAGCGTACTTTAACGACTCACAGCGACAGGCCACTAAAGATGCGGGTACCATTTCTGGCCTGAACGTTCTCCGTATCATCAACGAACCGACTGCTGCAGCGATTGCGTACGGCCTTGACAAAAAGGGCGGTGGAGAACGTAACGTCCTTATTTTCGATCTCGGCGGTGGTACCTTCGACGTGTCCATTCTGACCATCGAGGATGGTATCTTCGAAGTAAAGTCCACCGCTGGCGACACGCACTTGGGAGGCGAAGACTTCGACAACCGCATGGTCAATCACTTTGTCCAAGAATTCAAGAGGAAATACAAGAAGGACCTCGCTACCAACAAGAGGGCCTTGAGGCGACTCCGAACGGCCTGCGAAAGGGCGAAGAGGACCCTGTCCTCCTCCACCCAGGCCAGCATCGAAATCGATTCTCTCTTCGAGGGTATCGACTTCTACACGTCCATCACTAGGGCTCGCTTCGAGGAACTGAACGCCGACCTGTTCAGATCGACCATGGAACCCGTCGAGAAGTCTCTCCGCGACGCTAAAATGGACAAGTCTCAGATCAACGACATCGTCCTGGTCGGAGGCTCCACTCGTATTCCCAAGGTGCAGAAGCTCCTCCAAGACTTCTTCAATGGAAAGGAGCTGAACAAATCCATCAACCCTGACGAGGCCGTAGCTTATGGCGCTGCAGTGCAGGCCGCCATCTTGCACGGTGACAAGTCCGAGGAGGTGCAGGACTTGCTGCTGCTCGACGTGACGCCGCTGTCGCTCGGTATCGAGACGGCCGGCGGGGTCATGACCACGCTCATCAAGCGCAACACCACCATCCCCACGAAGCAGACGCAGACCTTCACCACCTACTCCGACAACCAGCCCGGTGTGCTCATTCAGGTGTTCGAGGGCGAGCGCGCCATGACCAAGGATAACAACCTCCTCGGCAAGTTTGAACTGACTGGCATTCCCCCCGCGCCCCGTGGCGTCCCTCAGATCGAGGTGACCTTCGACATCGACGCCAACGGCATCTTGAACGTATCCGCCGTCGAGAAGTCCACCAACAAGGAGAACAAGATCACCATCACCAACGACAAAGGCCGCCTGTCGAAGGAGGAGATCGAGCGGATGGTCAACGAGGCCGAGAGGTACAGGAACGAGGACGAGAAGCAGAAGGAGACCATCCAGGCCAAGAACGCGCTGGAGTCGTACTGCTTCAACATGAAGTCCACCATGGAGGACGAGAAGCTGAAGGACAAGATCACGGACTCTGACAAGCAGACGATTCTGGACAAGTGCAATGACACCATCAAGTGGCTGGACTCGAACCAGCTGGCCGACAAGGAGGAGTACGAGCACAAGCAGAAGGAGCTCGAGGGCATCTGCAACCCGATCATAACGAAGCTGTACCAGGGGGCGGGCGGCGCGCCCGGCGGCATGCCCGGCGGGATGCCCGGCTTCCCCGGCGGCGCGCCCGGAGCGGGCGGCGCGGCCCCCGGCGCCGGCGGCGCTGGACCCACCATCGAGGAGGTCGATTAAACCAAACATTCCACAGCTTTCCACCACCCGTATTATGTCGGTGTTGAAATGCTTCTCGACTTAACCCAAATATAATTTTAATTTAATTTAATATTTTGTTTCATTTTCATTCCATTCCATTATCAGTACACATTAGTATACAGTAGGTAACTATTACCATGTATTCACTGAGAAACAATGGCGTAGCAATTTGAAAATAAGGGATTTAGTTAAAATTGGTTCAAACCACAGAAGACCATAGTACTTAAAAAAATATTATTAAAACCCTCTCTTTACATACGAGTACAATATCATTGCTAAAAACTTAAAGCAAACACTCATTTTTTAAACGTGTATGCGAATTAAAGTTTATAAGGGCAAAATGTTTTGGGCCCTCAGTTCAGATGTGGTTCAGAATTCTGATGCCTAAAGAAAGTGGCCATAGTATTACTGCCCTCCTAATGATAAGCAACGTATGACATTTTTGACGAAAACGAGTTATTAGCATATTCGTAATCAGCCAAATTCGCTGATCACGAGGAGGGCAGTATAAATCTCAGAAAGTACCTACTACTCTGTTACAATAATTTTTATTTTAGAATTTAGTTAAGAATTTCTTAAATTAATGATTTATGTCATTATTCTTCTCAACTGGCAGAGAATTATCACAGTTTTACTTGGGCCACAATATAGGAATCTACTTGGGCCCTCAATCCAGACGTTTATGAACTGAGGGCCCAAGAACCCAGGCGCTTAGAATAATAATAAACCCGGCGAGGCCAAACAGGCTTAAAAAAAGAAATACATAAATGTGCCTTGGAAACCCCATAGATGACATCCCTATGAATTAGTTTCATTTAATAGTGTACAAAAAAGTAACGGCTGAAAGGTAAAAGGGATTCAAATTTTCGGATAACGTTGATCTGAGGGCTCAATATTTTCGGCTTTATCGACTAGGTGCAACCTCTTAGTTTGAAATAAATTAGCTGAAAAGTTTTAACTAAAATTTTACATACGGTTTTTTGTTCAAGAGAAAATGAACTTTTTAATAGGAACGTAGGGTAACCATGAGTACCTACCTACCATGACTGTTCATATTTTTCTACCCACCTATGAAGCGGTTTATACTCGTAGGTAATAAGCGTAAGTTATTTGGTAGGTAGGTACTTGAACAGTGCCATGTTTTCTAGTTACGTTGCGTGCTGTGCAATTATTAAAAAAAAATAGTGCAGTATGTATTATATTACAATTACACAGATGTGGTAAGAGCGTAATGGTTATCATGCCGCATTGGCGTTCCAAGGGTCCTGGGTTCGATTACCAGTGAGGCGTAGAATGATGACTGTTCTTTGTCTGGGTGTGTGTGTTCTTGTTTTTGTGTGTTGTCCATGGCACCAATGACACAGGGAACCTTACTGTGAACCCTTAGAAAAAAAGTTATACCAACACTGAATAGCACTGCTGGCGTTGGAGCCACTGACAACTCGACCCGGGCAAGAATATTGTTGCGACCACTTTTTCCTTAAATCAAAATCGAGTGTCAAGTTTTTGCTGAACCAATGTGAACGTATACCGTATTAAGAATTTTATCTTTGCTTTAGAGTTTAGCGTTATCCAGAGCTAACGACGTGGACGTAGAAAGTTTTGTAGCTGCTACTTTTTTTTCGACTCTCCAAAAGGCGCCCCCCCGTTTGGCACCTTATGCTGTCGCCTCAACGCGCCCCCCCCCCACCCTAACGCCGGCATTGCTGAAAATTAAAAAAAACCGCATGTAATTTGGTTCAGCCATTTTTGAGATAAGCCGGAACAATTATAATCACGGAATTCCTGGAAAGGAGCGTGAGATATGGAAGACCATTTACTCTTGTACCTTGAATATTGCCGTACATAGAAATCATTCCACTTGTATTCAGTGATATCAACCTTAATAGTGCAAGACCATATTAAAGGTATCTGCTTTTACGGAATCTGGTCAGGAAGGTGAAATGACTCAGTCCGTTTGTCGGATGTTTCATGTTGTAATGTTCACTGCGCTAATTAGTTTGTTCTAGTTTACTAGATAGGTGCATGTACTTTATGTTATTTTTAACTGACTTCAAAAAAGGAGGAACTTTCAATTGGGTTGTAATTATTTAGTTTTTTTACCTCGAAACTCCGTTATTTAAGAACCGATTGGAATATTTTTATGGAAAAGGATATCAGCTATTCTTCCAGATTTAATCAGTTTTTAAGATGGGATACATAAAGAGTCGAGGAAATTTAATGAAATCCTCAAATATTATGGTACCTAACCTATATGTTTAATCATTAATTTCATTACGAGTATACCTATTATGGTGGTCACTTACGGTCAGTCCATCGCGTCATTTTTGGAGCCACGCCAAATGACATATATCAAAATGGCGCGATTGGACATACAGATTTTTCTATCACGCCATCAGTTTTTCACATTCATGATCAAATTTTGGCTGTAGGTATATCACGCGATTTGACGCGATGGACTGACCGTGAGTGACCACCATTAGTGCTATAATGACAATTGACATCGCGTAGCTAGCCCTAACGAGGCCCCATAATATTTGTTATGGGGCCCCCTCAGCCGACAAATATAAAAGGAGTGCCAACTGTAGCGGTCGTAGGCCACTGGCGAACTTTTTTTGGGAGTGTCGTGGGGGGCCCCTATACGCTGGTGGCCCCATATAATTGACACGGCTGATACGCCGGTAGCTCCGCCCCTGCTGAAGTATTTTAATGTCCTCGGAGTGATTTGTACGCCGCCCATGAAAGTTTAATTTTGTACGTTTATTTCTGAATGTTTAATTTTGTAATAGGTGCTTTAAAATAACCGCGTGTTGATAACGATTCATTCTATATCAGTAGGTATTCGTTCGCGGATTCGCGGTCTCGTTTTAACTCTGAGATCGTGTGCAAAATATTATTTAGATTTTCATTAGGAAAATATTATATAGCAGTTTCTATATTTACGACTTTACCTTGTGGGCACGATGGTGCAAGGTCAGGATTACTTATTTGTATTTCTCTACTACGCATTATGTCGTAAGGTTTTTCTATGACCGTGGTTATACATTGTTGCTGCTGTAAAGAAGTAAAATACGTATAAATTGATAGTAAGTAATGTTGTGATTAGTAATAGTTTTATGTAGCAATGTGGACACTAGCCATGTTATAATCCAGGGTATAGGCTATCTCAATTCCTTTCAGCCAAATCGGTTAAGTAATTGGTGAGGAACAAACACTAACCAATTACCAAATATTTTCACAAACTTAGGATTATCACAGAATAATGTATAATATCGAGTCGAGAGTCGTGACGAGCTATACAAGTATATTGACTAAAAAGGGGGGCGAGTACAAAGACTTGGCAATACGAATCGAAACGAGGGCGGGTAACTAGGATGATAAACTTACATATATAATAATGCAACGATCCTATGCAGGACGTAGGTACTTCATTTCAATACCGAACTGAAAGTTCGATAACGTTATGAAATTGTAACTACAATATTGTATTTTCCGTAGTTTTGTGGCGTCAGGCGCGCTTATCGACAGATGACGTCAGAGTTCTGGTAGGTGATCGCTGTGCTGTGGTGAGCGGTGACTGTCGAGGCGTAGCGGTGGGTATGTTAACGATAACATAATATAACCCATGTAGGTAACATAATACAGAAATTATATTTGCTGGTACATGCTACATACCTACCTAGTAATTAATAATAAAACTATAAATAGATTTCAATTTGCTGCCCCCTCACTAATACACCTCGGCAGTAGGCTCGTGTGTAGCTTGCCTTAATCACCTAGGTGAATTTAGGTCTACCGCTTTAGTATACTTAATTCACCTGTGTGTAGCTTGCCTTAATCACCTAGGTGAATTTAGGTCTACAGATTTAGTATACTTAATTCACCTGCGGCCAGTAGAATGAGGATCAGTAAAGTTGTAGGCTGTAGCAAATTCAATAGAACTATTATCCACGTGATTCTTTATGGCGTAAGAATGATATATCTTTTTGAATTATCCAAATCGGACCATTACTTGCGAAGATATTAAGTAATGAACATTGCCGTTCCGGCCGCTAAAATTCAAAGTACGCGGGTCCGTGTGACGTCATTAAACCCGACCGAGCGCAGCTGGCTACCGGCACTCGTTCTTCATGATTCGACTGAGCCGATCTGACGCAGTTGGTCACTATAATCGGCAATTTAATTACATGAAGGGCTGTTATTTTTTCATATTAAGTATAAAACGTACATAATATACCTAAGTACTAATAAAGTAGAAGCTGATTTTGTACAAGCTCAATCAGATAAACTTCCAAAAGTGGATTCTTTCATGGTTTTTGATTACCTTGGTAATCATTCTAAGTCCACCAGCGGTAAATCCGTGGTTGGAAAGCACAAAGGTAAAGGTGCTGTTTATTTATCTATGTGTAAGGTCATCATCAGAAGTAGCTTAACATTTTAGTACCTTGTCACATATTTCTTGAATTTGTCATAATGTTGTTCGGAAACCGTCGGAACAGTTACTATTACAAAGTACTATAATATTAAGCTGTTTCTGAGGCTGACTGTTGGTAGGTATTTATTAGGAATCTTTAGGTCTAACTTCTAAGCTGTTAGTAGTAGGTAGGGGTAAGAAAGAATGAATGTAAAGTATACGTACAGGGATGTAATCAGAACTTATGAATGAAGTGTTTATAGTTTATTGATAAACGAATGTTGTTTTCGGTATAGGTATGTAGATCATTTCGCGGATGACTTTTTACCTACTTGTTCTTTATAGTGCATAGTTCCCTACACTTGCTGATCTATGACAGAAACCTTAATATTGGTTGTCAATAGCTGTTTTTTTTAGGGTTCCGTAGCCAAATGGCAAAAAACAGAACCCTTATGGATTCGTCATGTCTGTCTGTCTGTCCGTCCGTCCGTATGTCACAGCCACTTTTTTCCGAAACTCTAAGAACTATACTTTTGAAACTTGGTAAGTAGATGTATTCTGTGAACCGCATTAAGATTTTCACACAAAATAGAAAAAAAAAACAATAAATTTTGGGGGTTCCCCATACTTACAACTGAAACTCAAAATTTTTTTTTTCATCAAACCCATATGTGTGGTGTGGGGTATCTATGGATCGGTCTTCAAAAATGATATTGAGGTTTCTAATATAATTTTTTCTAAACTGAATAGTTTACGCGAGAGACACTTCCAAAGTGGTAAAATGTGTCGTCGTCGTCCCCCCCCCCCCCCCCCCCTCCCCGTAACTTCTGAAATAAGAGAATGATAAAACTAAAAAAAAATATATGATGTAGGTACATTTGATTACCATGCAAACTTCCACCGAAAATTGGTTTGAACGAGATCTAGTAAGTAGTTTTTTTTAATACGTCATAAATCGTAAACCGCAAATTACCTATCATTATGTTACTTGCTGCTACGGAACCCTTCATAGGCGAGTCCGACTCGCACTTGGCCGCTTTTATTTCCCTCTCACTCATCGTTACAAATCATCCGTTGAGTAGTAGTAGGGGCTCGACCAAAAATAGCACTATAAAGGCAAATATTTCGCAAACGCACCGCTAAATCCAAACATGGTCCTAGAAGATCCATAATATTTTTCGAAGACCTTTTCAACGATATCCCACACTACAGGGTACGCGATGAATAAAAAATTCATCCTCAGACCTGTGTAGGGGAGGTACCCTGAAAAAAAAGTTTTTCAGTATTTTATTCCACGATTCTGGAGTTTTAATAAATGTGTATGTCCATTCCAAATTACAGACGGACGGACGGACATGACGAAACTACAAGGGTTCCGATTTTACTTCGGAACCCTAAAAAGTAAAGCGTATTTTATTTATTTATTTATTTATTGTATTGCTGCTGGACGGTTGAGAAGGTGGATTTCCATGACTGTACTGCTCAAAAAGGAGGCTGCAAACATAGCGTAGCATTTTTGATGTGGCTCCATAGACGCAGCGAGGAGCTTTGGCTTTACGAAGTTTTGGCTTTTTCGGCACGTTATAAAATAGTTTTTTTGGCGTTTTCATAGAAGTGTTTAAACGTTTAAGCAATATACAATATTGATACATAGTTAAAAGGTGAATTAGGCACAAATCGGACACTTAATTTGTTTCAAAGTCACAAATTATCCAAACAAAACATTACGCGCCGTATCTCTGCCAGCGGCTAACTGGCGGCGACCGGTATCGTGACGTCACAGCCTACCGCGGCGGCCCGCAGTGAACTTCGCTAGTAATTTGGTCATAACTTCGTCAATTTTTGTCGTAGAACAAAAATTTTTACACTGTCTGTTAAGGATTTCTTAGCTCTATAAATCTGCATTCTCAACTAAAAACGTTACGGATCCTCATTAAATCACCTGGGTGCATAGGTGAATAAAGTACACTAAAAGTAGACTTAAGACACCTAGGTGAATTAACTCAGGTGAATAAAGTCGACGTCACCTCGTAAAGTAATATTAAAAGTATGAAACAGCTAGGTATGTAGGTATTTTAATATTTATATGTTTGGCGCGACCTGAAAATTCCAAGGAATGGAGCTGGGACAGTGGGCAAAAAAAGACAATTAAACACATCGTTAATTTATTGGCATTCAACACAACAAAGTCGACGTTCAAATCAATTTACTCATAATTTTGTGCTATATAAAACAACGGATGACCTAAACATAATAATAATAATAATATAATTTCTTAATTATGTCCCTAATACTGTTATCACGATTATTTTAACGTACAAACAGCGATGGCATTGATCGTGTCGTGGTCGTGTCGTTATACATGAAGATTTATTTATTTAGAATCAAACAATAATCTTACGTGAGATTGCATATTAATATCCATGATTAATATTTATAATTTGTTTAACTTGTCAGGTTGCAATCAGCCATATAAAACTTTTTCAGTACAAAAAAAATATGAACACAGGTCAAGGATATGTCCTGTCTTTATATGTAGAAGTCCACAGCGTGTATCAAATGCAATAGGTACCTACTTATGTTGATATGTGACAAGTTAATTAGTTAACATTTGTTAACTCTGCATTTTCATTGGAGTTCTATTGTCTAGGTCTAGCTAGAACACTCGTTTCAAAAATGATTTATTAATTGTTCGCATGTAGGTATAAAATATTTAATCTTAATTTCATTAAAATTAAGTACCCACATAGGTAAGTAATATAGAATTAGGTAGGTACTACAAAATGTGACTATGTACAGTCGGCCGCAGAAGTAGCTTAACATTATAGTAGGTACTTTGTAATACTCGTAGTAACTGTTTCGACGGTTTCCTAGCAACATCTATGACAAATTCAAGAAATGTAATGTGACAAGGTACTAAAATGTTAAGCTACTTCTGCGGCCGACTGTACCTACTGTAAAACGTGTCTATAAACAAAATGTTCCTATAAATTGATCATTTTTTTATTTTGAACTTGACAATTATAAAAATTACCTACTTATGTTACGACATAGCACGACACGACCGTTCCAACGTGTTTAGAGGTAGTTCTAACTTTTTAACAACGTTTGAACAAATGGATTGGTAATCTGAGCATGAGGAATAATAAAATATTCAAGTTACTTAGTTATTACTTTTTAAGGTTCAGAAGTAAAATCGGTTCAGAAAAAAAAAATTATAGTTTCGTCATGTCCGTCTCTGTCCGTCCGTCTGTCCATCCGTCTGTCCGAAGCAAAACACCGAGACCCTTAGTACCTACTAGAAAGCTGTAATTTGGCATGGATATTAAATAATTTTCTTAATGGATTTTGGCATATTTATTAAACCTCCAGAATCGTACAATAAAATATTGAAAATAATTTTTTTTTCAGGGTACCTCCCCTAGTACAGGTAACATGAGGATGAATTATTTATTCGTCACGTACCCTATAGTGTGGGGCTGACGTACCCTATAGTTGAAAATGTCTTCCAAAAATAGTATGGGTCTTCAAAGACCATTTTTGGAATTAGACTACATGTCATGGGTATTTGTAATTTCCAGTATTAATAAAATCAATTAAAGTGTATCACAGATATTGTGTGATACAATTTTATACATGTACAGATGGCGGACTGGCGTAGAAAATGCTCATGTTGATTTCGTACAATATAAAAAGCTAAAATAGTTGAATGTAGCGTCCAACCATATTTTGCATACATACATGACACCATTCAACAACAACCCATTAAAAAGTCAGAACTACACGATTCATAACCCATCGATAGCTTCATAGCAAGCGACTCCCACGCACTGCGTCCATAGTTGAGCGTCCGATTTTAAAATTCTATTATTTCCTAGAAGAGTAGAAGATTTCAACGATTCCTTAGAACAAACTTTTCTAGATTAATCTGCTTATTTAATACAAAGAAGAATAGTAGTAGGTAATGATTGCAATATTTTCCCTAAGAATTATTGTAATTAGTTTCTATTTATTTTACGCGAAGACATTTCCCTATCGATCCTAGTTACGAGTTATGGACAATCTTCGAGTGACAACTCAACTACAAACGCAGCGGTGTTAAATAATATTATAATTCTTATTTACATTACTGATACAAAACTCTATACAAACATCGCATTCGTTTCTATACCACGATTCTCAAATTCATGCATGCCCACGACACCATATACGAATTGCTTGTGAGAATGCATGTGTCTGATGCATCATCTTACCTCTACGTTCTCAACATTAAGGCAGGCGGGAGCTCATTCAATATCTCATACCATCTACAAATTACTTAGCTAGGGCATAATTCGTTTGAACGAAACGAATCGATTCACAAACATCCACATTCCGAAACAAGAATACTTACAATACATATTTCAACACATGAGTATTCATTATATACAATCAGAATTTCAGATGTGATAAAATATATCTATTAGGCCTTGTTGGTTTTTTATAATAATAAATAAATATTTTAAAATAACCTCAATCGTTCATACGAAGTATGCGCCATCGATTATATTTTACGTAGATTACTTTGGACTTTGGTCATCTGTAGCGCAGTATTTATTATACGTAAAACGTATTAGGATAATATTATAGATTTACCTATTTTAACCAACAACAAACAATCTTCACTGAATTAATACAAGGTAATAAATATATCTAATAAGGTATGTAAACTATTTGGGCATTAAACTTGAACACTTAACCAATCAGAATCTAATAATTAATATGCCCAATTCTTTTAAATAATAATGGGAATTAAATTAACAGTCAAATAATATGTTGTTTATTTTTCTATTAATTGCCAATGTCCCTAACTACCTATGGACAATCAGGTTCTTGAAATTTATTTAATGATAAAATATCACATATATATTATAATGCAACAATCTTCGTGTATAATCATTGATATATTAATATAACATTGCGTAACTTAGCCTAATTGGAATTCTGTACTGTACATATAAATTAATTATAATAATAATAACATCTTCATGATTAATTTTCCACTACACTGGTACGGCTAGCGAATTTTATAACTCAAGAATAATTTTACAAAAATATACAATTTATAAAAAACATTCTGTTTCCAATGAAAAAAAAAAGATGTAAATGTATGTACTATGTTTTTATTATAAACTTTGTGTCCCAATCATCGCTCAACGCATGAAAAAAGGAAGGTTAATGAAAGAAGAATAAAGTTTTGTTGAAATCTCAGCAACACTAATTTTATGCAGGTATTCATTCTTTATATTGCATTTTTTTATGCAGGTAAATTATGTTTTGTGACTTCGTACGTGTAGATGATAAGCAAAAAATCACATGCACCTTAAATGATCTTCCCGGCCTAACTAGTATTTATTGCAATAGACAAGCCACTTATTCAAAACATTCATAAATTATACACCTAAACTCTAAAACCCCTATCTATGAGTGAAAACCGCATGAAAATCTTTGTAGTAGTTTTCAGATTACATTAGATTTCCCCATGTGGTTTTAACAGACAGATAGGGAATTTGATTTATACAAGATAATGATTTCATTCCACTGTTCTATTTGTGAGAAAAGTAATGTAAGTAACGATTTAGTTATTTTCATCCGCTTTTTCGTTCGAAAGAAACTTTTCTTTTTCTATCGACGAAGATTTTTATTTTAAGGTATTTGCTGTTGATAATAGAAATAATCGGTCTAGTGGCGGATATTGTCCTAAAATAAATCAGTCACATATCTCGAGGCAATATTGACTTTCGAGTTTACTTTCCTATTCTCAAAACACAATAAAATTCTTAACTACAACGATACAAAATTGAACAACTTCAAAGTTAAATTAACCAATTTATGTATATTGACCTACTTAACATTTTAAAGTTATTTTTAACCATGTACAAAGTTAAAGATATAGATAAACTAACGATGATTAGAAGTCTTACATAGAATACGACGACAAGAGCTAGCTACCACATACAACTAAAAGACAGCTTAACGTTACGAAACAAGGGGTTGGGAAACGGTCTCAGAATCCGTAGCACATACAATTAACATAAACTTAACATTTCGAACTTCGGCAACAACACTGACATACACAATAATAAATAAATTAAATTTCGATTTTCGGCGAAAGACCGGGAATTGAAAAAGACGTTTGAGTGTCAATAGTCATCACGAGCTAGCGTGAATTTCTTCTGAAACGTATGAAACGCATCAGACGTTAAGGCTGTGTTTCCAAAAAAAATATTATCAAATATTATTTTCTTAAAAAAATATTTTGAAGAACAGTTAATAACACATTATCCTTAACTACTTGATTGTAGTAAATCCAACCACTATTGTGCAGTGTCAATGTTCTTGCATAAGTACGAATTTACTAAAAATACTAATTTCTAAAAATGGGTTTTAGCTTACGCTTATTGCACACTGACGCATTTTTATTAGTATTTATAACCAGATGAAAGTAACATCAAATTCCATTGACTTATTCTAGGTACAGCTATAAATATACACAAATATATATTCTCCGTCAGCGTCATATTATTTTAACAAACAGTCTATTTAATAATATCATGTACATTGGTGCCAACTAAGAATAGGAGGGCAAGACGCCATTTTTGTTAAGATATACATAATTAAGTAGGTACTATTATTTCTTCTGTGGTTTTACCAAATACTTATATATTTTATCTATTCATTTATTTATTCATACTTTCTTCCGAACCGATAAAATTTTTTTTCAAGCCAGCGAAATGGTGGTAATATCAGTAAAACAATAAGTTTAGATTCGGATGTTTTTTTTTGTTTAAAAAACGATGCGTGTAAGTTGTCCATCAGTGCGATCCTATTCTTAGTCGACCCAAACAGTACTTTCAGGACCTTGGGCGAGAATAGAGCTATCTAGAATTTTCTAGAAGCCAAAAACGCTTCCCGATTTTAGTAATGTACATTGTACACCCGAGTAGGTACTTTTTGAAAGATTCACCTTAAGTCCATTTAATTAATATTGATACATAATCATTAAAATAGTTTTTACAGAATTTTAACGGTCATGAGCCAACTTTAAGAGTATGTCTTCAGATTTCAATTGTATTTGAGATCAGATAACGTTAACGCCAATAACTGAATGAATCACTGTCCTATAACTTAAAAGTTCGATGATGTCTTTCTTCCGGGGTCAAAAATTTTGTTCCGTTCGAATCGAAAATTTCAACACACTCGTTATTAATCTCTGTAGTCTCAAATACGAGTCGATCAAGTTTTACAGTTTACCTTCACATCTTGAGAATGTTGGATCGTGGCAGTTTCCTAGTCTTTGTACCCTGCAGACCACCCTGCGCTGGAGCCACTTAGATAATCGTCCCAAAATCGGAATCATTCATGCCCTGCCCTGATGACGTAATGCAAAGTCGGCTCGAGCTACTCTTGGCTTTTTTATTTTAACTTATTGAACCATTTAATCTAAGCATTCAACTTTATTGCTGCAATTTAAAGTTTTCTAAGCTACAATCTCCTGACCTCGCTCCGTAGCTACGGCCGGCTTTGGTAACGTCACTGGCTCCTATGGTTGCCGTGGCTGGCCCTGGCTACATCCAGGCGAGGGCCGGCGCGCCGTCCGAGAGGGAGTCCATGGAGCGCAGGGGCCGCGCCGACTGTCAGTAAAGCGAAGAGCTGGAGCACGGACCGTCCACCCCTTGCAGCTGTTGCTCGGGGTTTGTTACCAGCTGGAATTTATTTAAATTGTGTTCTTAATTAAGCGCACAACACGGACACTAAACAAAGAACATTGCAAGAACAACGCAAAGGTAAAAATACGTGATTAGAGTGCTCTTAAAGCATCTCTAACCTCGAAACATCTGATCATCGAAGATCCTGAAGGACTTGCATAGCAATAGCAAAAGAGTACGATCAGTTTTCAATTTGGACCGATGTTAAAGGGTGGTTATGTTGGAACTTGGCAACGGCTGCCCACATTTAGTCGCCACTTGCCCAACTCTAGCAGTTTGCCCAACACTCGCAGCTTATGCTGCGGCTATATTAGCTTCCGCTAATATTCGTATTAGAGGTAGTCGTGATAAAACTTCCCGATCCATTGGCGATGTTCCCGTCATGATTGGTCACACTGTTGCGCTAACGCGAATCTTCGTCGAAGCTGAATGTATTTATTTTTAATGGAAATAGCCAGCAAACGAGTTGTCGATCTACCTGATGGTAATTGGCTATCGTCGCCATTGTAAGTAAGTACATCAGCAAACACCAAAGGCATCACTGATTCGTTGCCGGCCAAGATAGAGAGAAGAAAAAAAAGCAAGAAACAAAGTCGCAGGCAACACCTATGAAGTATGTTCTCCAGACTTACTTCTCTAATCTCACATACAGCCGGCAGCAGCCCGTCGGTGGAGTTGTTGGGCGAGCGCGGCGACGGCGTGGGCGCGTGCTTGGGCTCCCGACCGGCCGCCATCTTGTCGTGCAGGTGCGCCAGACGCATGCTCATCTGCCGCCGCTCCTTCTGCTCCCGCTCGCGCTCCCAGCGCTTGGCGCTGTAGCTCCTGATCGACGACGAGCTGCTCTGCACCGAGCTTAGACTTGGACGTCGCGAACCTGCGGTTAGCATGCAGAATTGAGAAGGATTGCCATGGTAATGTTGTTTACTGAAAATCTTTGATCTAATTTGGACAAGTCTTGTTCGTTGAGATATTTAGTTCCGTCGCAGGTTGTTATTGCTGCATTATTATGACACAAGTTTTGGTCTAATATTCGGGTTAATGATTGATCTTGAAGGCATCTTTGCTGTTTAATAGACTCCAACTATAACCAAACTTAAAAAGAAGATTTCGCCAGTATTCTTTGCTGCTAAAATTAGGCAAAATCGGGTAAATTTTGCTTCTTAATTTCAGTGACACAAAGTGTTTGCGTGATAGGTGCAAATAAGCATGTAGATTTCCAAAATGTTTATGTTTTGTTGAGTTGTTTCCGAGTTCATAATGTGTATCGAATTATGTAGATTTTGATTTAAAATGGTTTAAGTAAGAAATTTTTTGTAAGTTTTCACCATAACCCGGTTAAATCATGAATGGATGATATTATCAACATTAGTTAATTTAAAATTAAATTAATTTAATTAGCACTAATTTTAAATTTCTGGGATGATTACAAAAGTAAAGTTAACGATACATAGGTATGTGACCTATTATGACACAAGTACAAAAATACTACCAAGCTTATTATATTGAATAGCATAATTATGTACAGCCTGTATAATATTTCCACATGCTATATTTCCAAAAAGTAGAGATCAAAAGAGCACTCTTTAACAAAATACAAAATGGTCTTTGTGGAGTAAAATTTGATGTAGTAACTTGTTTCTGTACAAAGGACAAGACAAATGGTAGTAATGGTACCGTCGATCAAACAACGCTGACATGCAGACCAACACAGGTGAACAGAGTTACGGAAGCGTGAAGCGAACGTGCTTAGCTCGGAAACTGAAGCTCTGGCTCACCTTAGCAAAACTGCTTAAGCAAATTATAAGCGTCTTTTGCTTTACAACTCTGTTTTTCGTTTTAACAAAATTGCTGTAACCAGTCCAGGCTTAATGCCTTTGTTTGGAACTTTGGATGGATGCCTAAGTAATTCTGTTGCTCTGAAGCGTAAAAGTTTTAATAATGTAAGCGTTATAATACCTGTGACGTTAAGAAAGTGTGTAAGGTTAATGCGATCTTCAGTTTCTTAAACAAACGACACCCAGCCGACTAATAGAGAGAAGGAAGAAACAAACAACCATGGCCATCTTGCTCGCGCCACGCGAAGAGCGGACAGTGTCCTGCGACTGACAACTTACGCCGATCGTTTCTTCTTTAGTTTTGATACACCTGATTCCAATTGTATTGCTTTTGGTGTCTTGTCCAGGTGCGCTATGGACAGTGCACTGTAGTTTCAACATTTCTTAGTTGTACCGTGTGCGCTCTCCGAACCTTAGATTGAAATTCAGCGGGCATCAAGTAGGAGTAAGTGAATTGAAAAATATTTTATTGAATTTTACCAAAATTAGAAATAAGAATTTGAAACCTATTTTGGGAACATGTAGAAAGTATTTTTTTGATATCAGCTTTGTTAAAAGTGTGGGTTCTTTTGTAATCAAGAAATCTATCGGTAGGTACGGTAAACTTCGATGCGGTTGTTATTAATTCAATTATTTTGCAGGATTTTGTATTTGATAACGTAAAACAGAAGACTTTGGCTAGTGAAGACGAGCACACACACGTTAGCACATTTGGAGCAGACACGTGGTTGAGCAGTCGCAGAGCGTAGCTCCGTGGCCGCTAACACCAAAACTCGACATCTAACGGACACGAGCGACGGTACACACATGCGAACCCAAGCAGACACTCCTCGAATACCCTTAGTGAGAACACAATAGATTATTGATAATTATCAACCATGTGGTCTAATAAATCCCTACCAATCCCCATCAACAACTTCCCCCGATTTAATAATGTATTTCAAACGTAATTTTCTGCGGAATGGTTATCAGAAATTTTAAGATATCTGTGGTTAACGTATGCTCAGGCACAAGCGACTTTGCACTATTGACACTTTTAGTAAAAGGGGTTTCCGTGTGGTTCACATTTTCCACTCAGCAAATATTTTAAACAGGCGATCGCCGTCTTCATCCAACTGAAAATTTTAATCGTGCAATGTTTGTAGGCGAACTGTCATCACTGTATCGCCACATTTATGCCAATTTCCAACTCATTGAGATGAAATAATAAGACTAGAGAAGATACACCAACGAAAATTTGTGCGCTAACAGATTGTCACGTGAGACGCACGTGGGTTTCACCAGAATAGTGAGTTTCCTGCCCAAAGCGCAGAAATTTGTTTCAATGTATCTCCTCTGGTATATAGCAAACTTCTCGCCACTCTTATCGGTCGGTCTGCAATCTGCAGAAGAGGTGTCACCTGAGTTACATGCTGCAGAGGACCCAAAAGGTTGGCGAGCACTATACATTACACCTCAATGTTAATGTTACACTCTGCTTTAAGCTCGGTCGCCTGCACCCAATCACACTGAATGGGCACTAGAGGAGGTCTTGTCGCCCACCGCTCGAACACCGAGTCGTGCAGTACGGGGCCGCGCTGCATACATCATCCGGATCACCTTTGGCGGCGCACATGGGCGGGTGCGCGCCGCCGTCCCTTACGGCCTTCAGGTGGCGCGAGATTAGCAAGATGGCCGCCGATCGCGCCGCACCTGCGCGCGACGCCGCGCGCCGCGACTCCCGCCGCGAGCCGTCCTCCAGGGTGCCGGACGTGCAGCCGCTGCGGGAGGACGCCCGGGAGGACGCTCGCGTCGCGCTCAGCGTGCCTCCTGGAATACGTTACGTCAGTACCTAGTACCAGTATCAGAGGAGACCTCGAAAGATATTCTCACTATTATACGTTTAATTATTGTAGTGCATGTTTCCGTTGTGGGAGGGAGGGAGGTGCCACGCATGTTTTAAAGTATATACCATCATACATGTTAAACGCGGATTGTTGCAAAGTAGACTAATACTAACTTAATAACTCTCACTATTGTCCTAAAAGCTCCTCTCCTGAGCGACAAACATCCAAGCGATAAACATTTTTCAATGCGAATAGCTGACAAACGAGCAGACAAACCACCTGATGTTCAGTGGTCACAGACGCTCAGTGATATCAGTAGCATCTTAAGCATAGGGAGTAAGATCTGGCTGTCAAACACATAGCCGGAATATGACGAGTCGTTTATCGGATGACTCAAGCAGGAAGGTGGAAGTGGTAACTAGTCAGGCAGGCTTCACGGATTTGGAGCTAGGGGAATATCGGGAATTCTACAATTCAAACGACTATTTTTAAAGTACCGTTTGTAAATCAAATAGTGAAGAATTCCAATGCTTACTTGAGCGGATTCTCCTGATTATAAGTGATCAAAGATCATCCACAGGTATCCACCACACCAAGAGTTTTGAAGAGCCATGAAGTCAACAACAAAGCAAACCTTACTCCTTGTCATCTAAACCTCAACAAACCTGCTCTTCTCCCTAGCATCCCTATAGCGTTCGATACGAACCGGTGTCATTAAGCGAGTAGAGGCAGGGCGGCGTGAGGCGCGCATCGGCGAGGTGCGCGGGGTGGTACCGCGCGCGCGTGTACAGATGCAGCACCATGCACAGCAGGCCGGCCAGCACGAAGATGCCCGACGCTACACCCAGCAGCGTCGGCATGTCCGCCGTCAGCAGGACCAGGTCTGCAATAGCCAATGGGAAAGACAATGAAAAGCTGTTAAGATCAAGGCGTCAGTCGTTGATTATAAAGTCGAAGAGATTCACGGTCTTTGCGTGCCTAAAAACGTAAAACGAAGAAGTCGTAAAGTACCTACAAGTATCTGAAGTAGTCGTAAATTATCTGTACTCGTAGGTACTTTACGACTTCTTCGATTTGACACTTTGTCACTTGACAGATCAACTGACAAAATTGTAAAGTACAAAACGCAGGGTTTTAGTACCCTGTGCTTCCCTCCAGGCTCCACTCCACCGCAGTCTGCCATTAACATGATCGGTATAAAATACGTACAAACATCGTGAATGTGATGTTAAGAGTTAGTCCTTTCATGCTAACGACATGACCTATAAGACCGTCATGTAAAATATGGATAGACATTAATATGATCTCCGTTATGACTTTCCAACGCTCCATCTTTTTACCTTACAAGGTCAGAGTTTCGCGTGCACCGGTTTCCCGTGCATTTCGGATCTTAAGATGGAAACATTAATTAGACGATAAAGTGTAGCATTTTATGTCATGGCCATGCTAAAAGACATTTAACTAATGCAGACCTTCGTGTCGCATCCTTGGTGTTCGAGGACAATCTATTTGTTAAAATCGTTTGCTTCAATGATAGCAGCTCAAAGCGGTTTTATATACTTTGGTTAAAGGCATTTCTAGAAATTCCGATAGCACAAGGACACGCCGATTCGTTTAGAAAACATCCATGAAACTGAAAGGCAAACTTTTGTGAGTTTTCTCCAATTGAAATCAACGAAAAAGACATTAGATATATTATTTACACTTAGGTCCGTACTTCGGCCGGCTAGCTCACATCTGTTCTTATGGTTGCCGATATTTATTAACCATCGAATTTATCAACGCCACCGAAGCAGAGCGCCGAGAAGCAAGGCTTAGTACTCAATACTCACCCTCGGTGCAGAAGATGCGATGGGTGGGCCGCGAGTGGCTGGTGCTGTGGTAGCCGGGCTCGCACTGGCAGTAGGCGTTGTGGTTGACCTGCACGCAGGACGCGTGAGGGTCGAATGCCCGACACGTCTGCCGGTAGAAGCATTGCTCTCCCAGCTTCTTAGCTGTGGACAGTGGACACGGTTCATTATGATTTTGTAATGACGGTCAAAGCGTAAGGGAGACTAATAGAGATCAAATAATAAAATGACGATCGCTATCTTTGCTATCGACATGAGAGCCAAAATTTTGTTTTGTAAGTTTTGTTTTAGTGTCGTTTAATAATTTCATGATTATCAACCTAAAAAATAAAATACAACCTAAAAATTAAAATGTTTAAAAGCTTCGATGTTCTGTATTTTCCAATAGTTTTCGTTACCATGAAAGCATGAAGAGATCATAAAAGTTCCAAGAATTGTGTCTACTGTCAACAAAATTACAAATCCCTATTATTTTGAAGTGATTTTAATTGACAACCTAAAGCAATTTGACTTATTAACGTTTTATTTTTATATGAGTTTTATTCCAATAGTAAATAAAGTTAAAACTTTTAAAAAGAAAACTGCTTTTTCATTCCAATATTGTGTACTTTTTGGATAATCCTTTAATAACAAACTGTTATTTAACTAATAAAGAACGGTTTGAATGTGTGTCATAAAACTCATAAATGTCTAAGGGTGCAATAACCACGTTACTCTATTTCTGTATTTGATTGTACAGATCTGCATAAGCCATAATGCCAAGTTGATAATTATGTAGATTCTCGGCCAAATACACAAGGCATTGTCGCATCAATTGCGCTTTTAAAATGCATCTTCTACAGACACAGCCTTGTTAAGTTTTATAACAGTATAAAATGGTTTGTACATTTGTATTGCAATGTCGCGGCGAGTTGGCATTGCGACAAGTTTTTAAGTGCTTATGTGACCCCAAGGAGTAATTTCTTTCACAACATAAATGCTAAAAAATGTTCTCTGGCGTGAGCTAAAAACGATAAAGTTAATTGTATAATAGGTTTGGTGTCTTCCGGTTGTCTAATGTTAACTATAGCTTACAGTGCAGTACTTTGGGTGTAAATGTTCCAATATTTTTAACAACAGAACGGTAGGGTATGCCGCTATGGCTTCGTTTGCCGTTCAAGTCAAAGGGTTGAATGAAATGGAGGTAAATTTAAAAACAAGATTTAAAAATAAAAATATTTTTTACAAATTCAGTCGTCTGTTTTCCGGTTGGTTGGTGTTTTCGGGTTGGACATTTCTACTTATGGTTCACTTAGCCAAACAACAGACGTTTACAACTCAGGTAGTGCAGGAAATTGAGTTAATTTAAACATAAGTAATTCAAATAACTATAATTATGTTAGAAACAGAATCAAATATTTTGATGTCTGTTACGTCTGATTCAGAAGTGAAGCATCGCCTTAACACTGAAAATACCTACCCCAGAAAAGATCAATGAGGTTTATTTATTTATTTAATCTTTTTTGTAAGAAATAAACAGGTTTTTACAAAGGGCGGACTTAATGCCTTGAGGCATTCTCTACCAGTCAACCCAGGGTGATGGTGAGAAGGTTCTGGTACTTGGCAATAATTAATTGGACTTAAAATTCAATTAATTCCGATTTGTTCTTCAAACCATTTGCACTCCGGTCTTACAAATATTAATTTCGGCAATATTCAGCTGCTACGGCATTAGGCGAGTGCTGCAGTGAGGCTGTGAAAGCCATTTACGTTCATGTGAGCAATAATTATGAGATGTTACTGCCGCAGAGCGCATAAGGTATGAAAAAAATACCGTACGTCCGCATACAGTATCTTGGAGAAATCATTTACACTAAATATTGCATCAGATCTTGGAATATAGTCATCTTTGCAGTTACTTTTTTAAACGACTTCAAAAAAGCAGGAGGTATTCAAATCGATTGTATTTTTTTATCTTTGTTAACTTAGAACTTTCGACTGAGTAAATCGATTCTTTTTTTAATCAAAAGCTGGTGCTTGTCATGTGGTCTTACAAATTTGAGCTAGATCTGACCAGTAGTTTTTGAGTTATTTTGATGTCGGTTATTTTTTGTCAAGAATTATTTGTAAATATAAAATCCTGGTGTTCGGTGGAAAGTTGACAACGATAGTCAGTCGATAACCCATGATCTTGACTCTGATAACCTGTAACGAAATTCTAGTTACCTTGACCTAAAGTTACCTAATATTGAATAACTTAGCTCGAGCTCTACGTGCACCAAATACAACTACAGCCCTTCAGAACCGTCGTTACCCTAGCCTTGGCCCTAGTTCTTAGTAAAGAGGACTGTGATTTTGCACCCCATAGTATTTTATGCGAATAGTTGATGGTAAGACAGTGTGATTTTGTTTTAGTGATTAGCCGTATTGTGGATCGTCAGCTCGTTTGCCGGCTGTTTCCATAAAAAAGTGCAATGTCACACTCGTAACCCTGGCAGTACCCCTCAGTAAATAGGACCGTGATTGTGCACCTTATATTATTTTATGCTCACGAATCACCTGATGGTAAATGCAATGTCACAGTGTTATATCATCAATGCGTTGGCAGACAAGGCAACACCGGGAAACCGTTTGATAAATGGCAGTGCGACACTGCAACTAACACGGATGAAACACATTTCACGTTTGTTTCCAGAATAAGGTTAGCAGCTTGATAAGTATCTATATAACTCTTGACAAAAAATAACCGCCTTCAAAATTAGGGATAACTCAAAAACTACTTGTCTGATCTCGCTCAAATTTAAGTGGGACTACATGACAAATACCAGCTTTCGAATAAAAATAAACTCATCAAAATCGGTTCATCCAATCGAAAGTTGTGAGGTAACAAACATTAAAAAATACAGTCGAATTGAATACTTCCTCCTTTTTTGAAATCAGTTTAAAATACAGTCGAATTGAATACCTCCTCCTTTTTTGAAGTCGGTTAATAACCTACCACGATGCGAGAATATACTCGGAATTAAGTTGGGTCCAACATACTTCAAAATGAATAACGAAACGGCCTTATTTAGCAGAGTGCATCACTAGCAGGGGAGGTAAGCTCACATAGAAGGATGGAGTTTCCTCTTAAGTTGTAAACATCGGTGGACAACTATCACAGCTGCCTTTTTTCGGCAATGTTTTCAATTTGTAATAGTTTAAAAACTATTTCCGATATTTAATCTAACTTGCAACTGCATGCCATAAAGCTTTGGCATTCATTCTAGATAGTTTTAACGACTCTGCAGTTACAGTAAGCTTTAAAATAAATTCGGTTGTCGTCATAAATCGAGTTCCGACGCCTTTTTAAGCTGACTTTGATATGTAACTTAGGTACGGGAGGTGGCCTTCGGAATGGATTTCACTTTTAAAAGAGACTTTTCTAATTAATGTCGAGTGAAATGCTAATTGTAATATGTAGGTAGACATACTAAATCACGGTGTGATTTTGTTTTAGTGATAAAAAGTTTGCTCATCGCGTAACAATACGTGTCTCAATGTCTCTAGTAGATAGGATATAATCGAGTATACGAGATCATAACTAGGTACTCCATAGCTGTAACTAGATTTATACGCTTTAAAAAAATCTAATGCTCATAATTTATAAAAAGTGTTATCATATTTTTTTATAATAAATATTTGATTTGATTTTATACCTTAAACCCACTTCTAGGGTTACATATTGATAAAATTATCAATATCATTTTTTTTACGGTAACTAATCTTTAATTTTAATTGCGGGATAGAGCAGTCTGCTGTTAGTTACTCTATTAAAACTCATAATTAATCTAGGTCAGACACCAAGCTCTCGAAACGAAAATCATTAGTAATAACATCAAAAAATTGGAAATAATTGGATTAATAATTTTATAATTAAGTACTATACCTACTTAAATAAAAAAAACATTGAAATAAAGGGTTCACACCCAGACTCCGGGGAAGAGAAAGAAAATCTTTTCAATATACAGTATATCTAGCTACTGCAAGCTTTAGTATCCATTCAGCTCAGTTTAAACGGCACTGCAGCACTTAATAAAGCCTTAAAATAAATTCGGTTGTCATAATAAATTGAAGGCATTTTCAGTTTACAAGGTAATGTAAAATATCTAACGTTAGAATCGCGGAACTAGCCTTCGGAATGAATTAAATTGCGAAGCGTGAAATTTTTAGTTTATGTGAAGTGATTTGGAGAAAAGACTTTGTTTGATTTAGGTGTTACATTAAAGATTTGTGTTTTGTGAAGTAATCGTCATTACCAACTAAACTAGGCAATAACGGTTCAAAATGTGGTGGTGCTTGCTATCCTCAGTTACACCTAACTGAACGCTAAGGAGGATATAAGACAGTTTTTTCATATCTTTTCTTTCTTGGCCAGTGCCGTTAATTTCGTACTTAAAAGAAAGTTCGTCCTCTAAAGGGGTATAATGAGGCAGGAAAATTTTCTTGTAAAAAAAAATTTCGTTTGATGTTCCAAACTTTTAATTGTCTTTATATTACTACTAGTGCTTTGCCCGTGGTTTTGTCCCTGTTTACCGGGAAAATAAATACCCTATAAGAATTCCAGATCATAGTCTAACTGCGTACTAAATTTCATGAAAATCCATTTCGTTGTTTTTGAGATAATCCATTACAAACAAACAAAAAATTAAAACTTTCCTCTTTATAATATTATTTAAAAAAATAATATAGATGTGACTACCAAACCAACAGGTAGAAACCGTAACACTTCCATTCCAAAATAGATGCTACAGTAAATACATAGATTTTATCTGAGGTGCTACGCCGTAGTGCTACGGGAAGTTCACACTTCACCATTAACAGCTACATTGTGTTCTGCGATTCCCAGCAACATCACGGTTAATTAACTCTGCTGTGGGTAGTCATAAAATCGTAAAATAGTAAAAGTTTTAAAATATAACCCGTTTTCTAGGTGCTAAAAAAGCTTTTCCTTCCCACTTTGTTTACGTACATGAGCTCTCATTTGCGCAACAAATAAAACTTGCGTAGTTATGTAACGGAGCCCTCAGCGGGACTCCAGCAGCCAGCTCATGTTATTCCACCGGACGTCGTACAGTACGATATAGGTCACGAATCACGTATAGCTCCACGATACTGTGACGACACGACGCTACGTCGCTACGAGCTTGTGAAATCGGAAATACGCTACTGTGATGCGTACTAGGGTTGTCAACGCAGTCTCTAGCTAAGTAGCGGGTTAAATAGGAATAATATTTATTTATTGACTTATTTTTCACGTTTGTAACTAAAATATTAATATTCTCCTATATGTCTCCGGGCTATGATTCCCTGTGGGGTGGGATACGTATTGAGAAAGTACAAACCCTCTAGATCCGAGATTCGTTTTTATTCGTATTTTTTGCAATTGTGTTGTCGTACAGAAAAACAGACTAACATAATGTAAACTTGACAAGTTCTTAATTTGTTTTAGTTCTAATGCAAGAGATCAAATAGCAAGCGCGTTCCTTGTTTGTTTTTGCTTGGCAGCGTGTTGGTGATCCTTTGTTTATAATTAAATAAGTATAAATAAATTTTCTCTAGTATTAAAATATGTGTAGTCGACAACCCTATGTCGCTGCATCAAATAACCAACTTGTTTGTGTAAACGAAATTCGATTTGTCCAACTTTTGAATAACTGTCACTGGAATAATTGAGTTCTTTGATTTAGCTCTCCGGCTTTTTGTTACACAGTTATTTAATAAATATTTTGTTTTTGCCTATTCACTTTTGTTGAAACCTTAATTAGTCTTGTACCTGTAACTTAAAACGTAGTTCATAATACGTAGTGGGTGCTGACGCTGCCTGTGAAGCGAGGGATATCGGGGTAAATAATTACGTGAAAGATACAATAATATTATGATTGTTCAGGGCTGTTCGTTGTTAGTCATGACTGATGTCTTATTAGTGTTGTCCAGACATGAATATCCATCGAAGTATTCAGAGATAGCAACAAGGCACACAAAGGATTTTTATTTATCCCCATGTGATTGGAAAAAAAAGATTTATATTTGTGCTTTTAAGTCATTCATTTTATTTTTATTACCGCCTTGAAACTGCGGCAAGCGATGCCGAGGTCAGTAGTTAACTTATATGTCTTGAGTTCAATGCTGTTTGAAGCTTGCAGAGCATGAGTTAATTTATCCAAGTACTCGTATAGTTTGGATATAGTTCTACCGCAAACTAATAAGCTATGCTAAAGATACAGTATAACTACTGTTAGGTTAAGTTGGGTTTATGACGGAAAAGGGGACCGATTTTTAAATATTACGTTCCCAATGGAATGTTAAAAATTTATTGATTTAAGCTTTTGGACTGTCGAGTGGAATCAATAAAAACAGTTTTGAATTACGGAACTTCAAGCTACTTGATCCAAGTATTCCTCGGTAAAAATAAGCAAAAAACAAGCGGGCAAAGCCTCGTTATTTTCAAGTGCGCTTACTAGTTCGAACTGTAAAAATTAAAAGTCATTGACGCTGCATAATTTTCCTCATAGAATGTTTCCCCCGCAGTGGTTTCTAGTTAAAGCAAAAAATCTTAATTATTCTCAAAGCAACGGAGATGCAAATTACGTATTTGTAAGCGCATATTTTTAACCGAGATTGTAAAATAGTCTTTTTAAAACCGTCTACCGTTTTACCTTAAAGATTTTACAGTTTTTTGGGTGAGTCGTAGCCCGTAGGCGACCCTGATCTAATGAAAATTCATTTAATTAACCCCCGACGAAAAAAGGTGTTTTAAGTTTGACATGTCTGTGTATCTGTGTGTGTGTGTGACTCACAGACATGTAACTATAATGTCTGTGGATTGAATCGATTTTGATCTAGTTTTTTTTTTGTCTGAAAGGTGATTTTATCGAGTGTTCTTAGCTATGCTTCAGTGTAAATAAAAGTGACGGGGGTTTTTTAAATTTAAGATCATTTACTAAACTATTATTATTATATAATTATGAATTTTACACATTGATAAGTGGGTACAGAAATACGATAAAGATAAGGAAAGATTATATCAGGGATATGAACTTTCGGATCTGGATACGGATACACGAGTAATATTTAACTGGTTTCTGTCACGATTATGGATAGGAAAAAAATTTGGATTGGAATAGTTTCAGACACTGGTACCTAGATAAACAGTACCTCGTTAGATAGTTTTGCTGCAGCAAAACTTGCAACGGCAAAATTATCTCACAGTATATTATAGTTTACTAGCTGACCGGGCAAACGTTGTTATGCCAAAAAATTTTTAGGGGTAGGGGGATGAAAAATAGATTTCCGATTCTCCACCCTAGCCGATATGCACGCAAAGATTCACGAAAATCGGTCGAGCTGTTTCGGAGGAGTTCAACTTCAAAAAAGTGTGACACGAGAATTTTATATAATACCTATTAGATGTACAAAATGTCAGTAGGCGCGTCTTGTTAAACACAATCTCCATATTTAATTTGTTCTTTTACAAGGTTTTAGATAAAATAACAATGTGCCGCAGGGTTGTTTGGACATGATTGGAATTGGAATCCAGTCAACATTATTTGTTGTGTTATGACATGACAGTTGTATCGCTCCCTTTGTGTGTTTGCGTCGCGGCGTCGCAAATATGATTTATGTTGAATTCCGAAATAAACTAGGTTAGTTGTGTAAAGAGAAAATACACATTTATGAATGTTCATAATTTTATAAAATCACATGTTTCATAATTCCAAAATATAGGTAGTTAATAGGTGTCTAGGCGCTAAATTATATCTCTAGTCTCTATGTAACTTTCTATTCATTGCTATCAATTCTATACATTAACGAAAACTTTATGTACCTATATAAAGCTGTAAGTAAGCGTTCACGCCAAACGCTGCCTTTACTTTATATATGAGCAGATGACTTTTCCGCTTCTAACGTTAAGTTATTCCCATTCATTTTGAAGGTGGCGATGGCGTGAACACTTACAGCAAAGTTTTGTTTAGAGGCGGGGGAAACTCGTCGGATACCTACACTGGTAACATAGAGTTGCCAACCTCAAATTTTAAAAACCAGGAATTGAAGTTGGAGAAACCAGGACAATTCAGTTTAAAAAGAGGACGCAGTAATAGAGTTGCAATAATTGCGAGCCGTGAGGCAGCCCGAAACGTAAGAATTTTAAAAGAGGCGCGCGAATTCTAAAGTTTAAAAACCTAGGACGCTGCTTAAAAACTATTCAGGACGTCCCAGGTCACTTCTAAAACTAGGACATGTCCTGGGAAAACAGGACGGTTGGCAACTCTATCGTAACACATAATAAAAAGTAACTTTAAGTAGGTAAGGTGTATAAAACACATGAAATCCATCTGCTCCCTAGTACCTACTCTGGTGAGGTGGTGTGGTAGTGGTACTCACGTTTAGCACATCCTCGAGCAGGCCCCAGGTCGACTGGGTGCTTGGGGTCGCACTGGCAGGTGTGGGACCCGGGCTCGCAGTACACGTGCACCAGCTTCGGGTTGCACCACGACTCGCACGGGGACCCCACGTACATGCCCTTCTCTGGAACAATTAACAATGAGTGTGACCAAAGGATTTAGTCGACTCTTACGACACCCATCCAGCATGGGATTGGATTTGGGGTTCGTATTCTAAGCCGCCATAATATGGCTATACTTTAATTATTTTCCCGGTTGATTTTATCGCGCCGAGATTAATAATAGCACGAAAAGTAAAGGCTGGATTTGCATTTAAACAAAATAATATTGTACAGTAAGTAATATTAATTGTACAGTGTTATTTTGTGTGTACACCGTACAGGCGCAAATTTAACCCGAGTTGACATAGAAAGTATTAAATTTTCCATCAAAAAATTTTCATTCTGAAATGGACCGCCGAGTCATGAGAGAGAAAGAGAGAGAATTTTGTTCCGGACAAACAATTCGTCGCCCTATCCTAATAAATTGGATTCTCTTTGGCTGCGGCTGAACAAAATGGTAATCTTTTTATTAGTGACAATCAAATTACGTTGGTATTTTATTTACGTAGAAGTTTTATTTTTGTTTTGAATAAAAAGAACAACCGGTTCAAAATAGGTCAAAAAATCAAAATACATAGCACAAGTCTGACAGTGACCATCTTCGGATGAAACTGGCACCTCAACGTGGAATTATTGAACATTATTAATTTGAACTACTTAAAAACAAATTTAATTTAGATAAACAGTTTTTTAATTATTTACTATTTTTTGGTTTCGTATAAATGGACGTATCGATTTAGATAAGCCGCAGATCAATGTAATTGCGAATTGAATCTAAAAGGCACTTCAATTCAATTAAACCCAGCGTGATTCGAACAAATTGTTTTTATCATATAAGATAACTCATTATGAGTGACTAATGGGGGTAGTAGGTTTTTACCTATGTCGCGGGTGGCATGGACTACACATAATATAACACGTCATCACAATAACACCCATGCCCCCAGTACAACTGTTTATCTGTCACATAAATATCTGCCCCGGCCGGGAATCGGACCCGGGACCCCTGGCTTCGCAGGCAGAGTCGCTACCAACTAGGCTATAAGGTCGTCGTTTAAGTTCAAGAGTTTAAGTGGGGTGAAAAGAGATTTTTCTATATAATATAATGTATGTATTATGTATTCTTGTCGCACACTCCCCAACTAATCTAATAACTTATTACATCATACGGCCACGGGCCCGAGTAATTTCCGGCTACCTCGCCTAGTATTAGTTTTCGTAAGCCCCTACAGGTAACTAAGCTATTACTTAATCTATGCAGATACGCCTTGAGGATGTGCCAAGTTTCGTAGTTATCGCGATTTTGCACTAGTGCATTGTTGTACGGTACCTACTTGATAAGTCCTGTGTATCAAGGTAACGGGCCCCTGCGGCCCTGGTTCGTGCTAGTAGTTTTGTTAGTTTTGTTTCTGGAGTGAAAAATAAGCAATCTAAATATTATTCGTTTAAATTATACATTCGAACATATTCTTCATTGTTTAAACTTTGTAAGAAATCAAGTACCAACATTTTGGCGACTAAACTGAGCGTAATTCAAAGTTCGAAACTGTCATCAGCCACAAATAGCTGTGAGGTATGCAAACTCCTTTTCAATAATCAAAAAGAGTCCTAAGACGCCGAAATATGTCCCATATTATTTATTTACCTTACATGTCATGAACGTACCGAGAGGGGTGAGAATGAGGTTAGGGTAGGGCAGTTAATCCCCCAGCAATTTTGAATTCCTACCGCTATCCATAAAAGTGATGTTTATTACGTGTTATGTTATGGAAAATCGCCCAATTAATAGTGGGAGCAAGGACAGACAATTTTCCTACCTATTCATAATGATTCGTATAATAATTTGTCTCTCCTGGGCGAGAAGATGAGAACACCCATGAAATATACATACAAATATATACTTACATATATTTTGAAAGAAAGAAAGAAAACATTTTTACCTATAGGACATTCGATTGTAGAATACGATACGTAGGTACGAGTAAGGTAAAGTTGACAAGGTTAGGTTACTTAAAACGTAAACCGTTGAATCAAAAGTGTTCCAATAAATCAATAACAAGTGGGTGATGTTTGAAGCCATCCTATAATACCCCCATAATATTCACACCGCAATAATCGTAGTAGGTAGCCATGTTTACTATCGGAAGCCGATACTACGCCTCGCCGCGCCGCCAACTTTCACGGCCGACGTTCAAAGGCCACGTGTTTTCAACTGTGTTTCAACTATACGATATTTCAATTTTCAACCGCCTCAAGTTTCTCGTTAAACAATGTTTGCGGTCATTTGATCCCGTTGCTCTCGTCAGCGACTTTGAGGTTTATTTAGTTAGGAAAAGCTTGTTAAGGCTAAATGTATGATCAGATTATACAGCGCAGTTATTTGAATATGCGAAGATTAAATTGCTTGCTCTTGGCGATCTTATACTCACTCAATTTCAAACTGAAATCATTTATTTCATGTAGGTGTTATTCTATACTCTTATGAATGTTTTGAAAAAGTGCTCTATTAAGAGGAAAAGAAATGTGACTATGTGACTGCTCTTTCAGAAATAGCAAAAGTTTTTGTCGCAATTCGGCTGCAGTGTATAGGTAGTTTTTTAGTCTTTATTATCACGTAATCCGTCAGTTCGTTTTTCCGCTATTCTGTGTCTCGTAACAAATATAATATATTCAAAGGCGAATGTTGTATGTTGATGTCAATCGTTAGATTATACCGAGCACTCTGATTTACAAGGCTTAATATTGATCCGGATTCTCGACTGATGTTGGATATGGTAGATATCTTATTGAATTAGAAGCATTTCAATGCACTTGTATTAGTAGGAATACAATTATTGCATTTTAACATACCTACCATGTTGAAAACAGTATCCAATTTTTACTTTAAAAAATTATGCTCCTAACTGTACAAAACGCTGTACATATATTAGCGTTGGTTCTTACAAGGGTTTCCATTTGTGCCCTGAGAGATACTACGCAACGGTGTATTCACCTATGTCCTAAAAATGTCTTTATACGTCGCATTAGGAAGTCTTAATGGATAAGTCAACACACAACAAACAATTTTTAATAGAGAAGTGAAGCTGTTGAAACATTTGTATACCTCTTGTTGATAATAAAAGTTTAACTTCAAAAAATATGGTGGGAATAGGCTCTCAAAGTACAACATTGAAGTGATAGAAATTTCTCAATAAATTAAATGACTTTTAATAAAACTGCAGCTATAAGCTTTCATAAGTCGATTGCTCTTATATTTACGTCTACCGTCGCTCGGCGCGGCGCTCGACTCTGGTTCAATAACACGGCTACACGGGTACCCTCGTCTCTGTTGTTTGCTAACAAGAAAACTTTCATCATCGATTTGATTGGTGACAAATAAATTATATTAATATTTATTTATTTATTTATTTAAACTTTATTCACCACAAAATCACGGTACAATTGGCGAGCTTAATACCTAAATGCATTATCTACCAGCTAACCACTAGGCCAAACAGATGTGCACGAAGTGATATTAACTATTGTTGGTAAATTAAAAATTAAAGCAACAAAAAATTGTATAGATATCTATGGTGTTAAACATAATTATAGAGCTAAATCTAGACATTTATAATATCTAGTTTCAGCCCGCATTTTCGACCACAGGTGATTTAATAAAACGAATTCACAAACATGCAGGTTCCAATCAATTTGTTAATCATGATAGAATAATTGTAAATTTTAAAATTGTAAAACCTCCCCATAGTTAGAGATAGTTAGAGCTGAATGACCTTGAAACGCGTTGAAACGCGTGAACAGATCTTCATATAAATTGTAGCTAAGAAAGGAACCGTCTCGATCACTTCAGAGTTCAGTTTAGGAGCTACGATGCCACAAACAGACACACACACAGACACGTGAAACTTATAACACCCCTCTTTTTGAACCGGGGGTTAAACAGTAAAGGGAGTTAAACAACTTGCTAACTGGACTGTAGTATGTATATTAATAGATAACGCTGCTTGGTTTCGACAGAATTCATGTTTTTCGGAACTCCGAGCACAGTCGTATTACACGATTCAAATCGTTCTGAATCAGTTCCGATCGACTGGTCGCCTGCCAGTCAGCCGTGAAGGCAGCACGGGAGAAATGATGCGACCGACAAATCTCTGACAGCTCAATACGAATAAATTCAGTGTTTGCTGGAAAACTTTAAAATTTACGAGGACATTAAGATGTAAATTGGGCGAGGTTGAAATAAACATTGAGTAGGCAGACTAGGCAGTTAAAGCACGGTAAATATTTCGCATTTCTCTCGTGATAGCGTTGTCAGTGTTGTTACCCCTCCCTTAGTACTTTACGGGCAATTTGCATTAGTTAACCGCCATTAAGTTTAAGGAAACACGAAAATTGCCTTAACAATGAGTTCTTTACAAAAGTCGAGAAAATTTTAAAACATAACCAAACGAAGCTATCGCATATAGAAAGATCAAAGAAGACTCACATAGAGTTTTATGATGCACCTATTATGACGACCACCAACCCGCTGCAGCGCTGGATTGACTTAATTAAGAAAGGTACGTAGTCTTCGACGGTGTAATGTACTCGCAGCGCCTGTGATCGGAAGAAATCGAAGCACATTGCCAGGAAAGCAGGCCTCGAGAAGGCTAGCAACCCACAGAGCATCTCTCCATGTAGACTTGTCCTCTTCCTCTTCAGCACAACCTCGATCACTCTGACAAGAGTGACCGACTAAGAAGAAGAGATTATGACGACTGTTACCACGCTACGTGGTGATCAGTAATCCCCAATGTCTCTATGACGTTTTTCCTTGCAAAACTGCTTCTTGTTTGTACGAAAAACATTTCAATATTGATTTTATTTACAGGAGGTGGTAGCTACTTAGCCAGCCGGTGAAAATTTATGTCGCCAGGCTCGCGTTCCGTCGGGATTAGAGGCCACAGTAAATCGTCCTTTTCGTAACAATTAAAAACAATTATATTGAAAGTTACCTAGTTATAATGTTTGGATGTTTTTTACTCTTTCACGCAAAATCTACTGAACGGATTTTCATGAAATTTTGCTCACATAAAGGGTTGTTATCCGAAAAAATAGATAGTGGCAGATAGCTAGTTGACCATAGATTTCAGTGGGAACATTTAAAGCGAAGAGTCCAGAAAAGCGTAAGCTATGGACTGGAGCCTTGGAGGCAGTTCCTTCCCAATTCTTGTGTAACTCTTAATCTGTTCTTGTATCATCTTGTAATTGTGGAAAATATAGGAGGGCTCTCTGTTACAGTTATCCTTAGGACCCTAATCAGTAAACCGGTCTCGACTCTCGGCTCAAGAGCGCGATCACAGATCTTACAAATGTCATTTTTACATACGATTTGACATATTCCAGTATCTTTGGTGACGTCGACTTTATTCACCTGAGTTAATTCACCTAGGTGTCTTAAGTCTACTTTTAGTGTACTTTATTCACCTATGCACCCAGGTGATTTAAATCTACTGGCCGCAGGTGAATTAAGTATACTAAAGCGGTAGACCTAAATTCACCTAGGTGATTAAGGCAAGCTACACACGAGCCTACTGCCGAGGTGTATTAGTAAACTTAATTCACCTTATTAAAAAAAAATAGTGTAACATCGACTCTTTCTAATATGTTTTTATCGTATTATTAATCGTAAATTGTAGATATAATTTGTTAAAAAATAGGAAAACCAAGTCTTGTTAGGTGGGGCAAAATCATCACAATGACATTTTTTTACACAAATAAGTTAATGATTGACCACAATCCCATCTGAAGTAAGTAAGTGGAGATGTGGTCCAAGGTGGTGAGCACTTTAACTTAGTAAAAGCCTATTCACTCCTTTCTTGAAGACATCCACGTCATACGCAGGCGGGAATCCAAGGACACATTCCGAAAAGTAGGAGCCAAAGTGAAAGGGCTCCTCTTGGCGGCGAATAGACACGTCTGCGTTCTAGTGGCGTTGAATCTCACAAGATTGGCATCGCCTCACTCGGACACAGCCCGAAGTGTGAGATTCACACGAGCCACCATAGCCTCTCTTTCAGACTGAATTTCGCCCTGACTGGCCCTGGAACATGGTAGGTATCTCTCTACCACTATGTTTTCGTCTGCGTACCTTTAGATACCGGTAATAAGCAAGTCATTTACATGGAGCAGAAATAGAGTGGCGAAGAGAACAGACCCCTGAGGAACTCCGGCATTAGTATCCATTGTTTCCGATGATCAACCATCGACTACAACGCGGAAATACCGGTCACTTAGGAAGTCTTTTACCCACGGGACTGCTGGAAGCTTGTTTAGAAGGCCAGCGTGCCAGACCTTATCAAAGGCCTTCGAGACGTCAAGGGAGACAGCAAGTGCCTCCCCATTTTTTTCGAGGTCCTTGCCCCATATATGTGTGGCATACACTAGAAGATCTCCTGTTGATCGGTTTTGGCAGAACCCGCACTGCCGCTAAGGAGATCATTCTGATCTAGGTATGCCATTTAGACACTGATCCAGTCTCAATTAAGAGACGGAACAGACGTGTCAATACAGAAGACAACTCGGGTGCACAGGTCTTGATCACTATCGCTGCAATCCCGTCCGGTCCACTGGCTTTATTCACGGCTAGACACTGCAAGGTTTTAAGGACTTCATTGTTTGTAACGCGGATCTCCGGCATAGAGATACCGAAATAAGTCAACTGGCGTGGTACGTTATTGCTGATATCCAGACGTGAATTCTCGGCAAAAAGAGATGGGAATAAGTCCGCTTTCTCCTTAGCCATATGATCCAGGGAACCATCTGGTTTTACCAGTGGAGGCAGCGTAGGCCGACAGAAATTATTCTCGAAAAGCTCTACTACCGGACGGTTGGGTGGACGGTTCGCCGATGTGATTAATACGGTCGGAATTTGTCTTCTGTAATGCCTTTTTGTAAGACTTGGCGGCTTGATTAAAAGATTTCTTCTTAGTGCTGACATCCGGAGCTTTGCGGCTTCGAGCATCCACCTAGTCCTAGGTTATGCACGCTGAATGCTTGCGCTGCTCAGTTTGCTCATATTCGGCGGTGAACCATGGGCGAGCTTTGCCACCGATGGGTACATCAGAAAGGGATGAAATACTCCATCTCTTGGCGTACCACATCGGTTATAGCATCCCCGCAGCTCGATGGATCGCCAAAAGAGACGCAGAGCTGCCGCCAAGGATAAGATGCGAAGAAGTGTCACATCTAATCCCAATCTGCTGATTTGTATCGCCACATTCGTCGGTTACCATGGGGCTCGCAGTCCGGAGGGGAATATGTCGATAAAGATCTCACCAGACAATGATCAGAATGACATTTAGAATTATATACGAATAATTTCGTACTTAAGATATGCGCATAATCATTATACATATTCGATTACGCTAACCCCTTCTAGTTGTAATCTTATAAAACTATAGCTGGTATAGTTATTAAATTCTCAAATACCAAAAAAAAAATTGTTCACCTAGTTCCATAGTTAAATTCAGTCAACTAATATCGCGTGTAGTCTACCTATATTCTTTGCAATTTGGCATTTCACTTTTGACAACTTTTGATGCCTATGATACTCGATAATTATTGACAAGCAAACATAAACAAAAAAATGCATTACTTCATAGAACTTTCATTTGCTTGTCACTAGTGATGCGATGTGTCTTACCTCCGACATTTATCATTATCGTTATTTATCGAGTTAACTGCTTACTTATCGAACATTATTCAGACTGATTTTTCCATGAGAAATTGAGAAAATAAAAATGTGGCAAGTTATAACGCAAGTGTAACAAATAAAACAAATACTACACTGTAATTTTACTTTTATTATTACAAATCATCGGATTCTTCACATGAACTAAAATCATCATTCGCAGTACATATTACTTACTTAGGGTCCTATGTCCCCTAGGTGGGGCAAAGGGCGTCAACAGTACTCCGCCATCTCGTTCTATTTTGGGCCACGCGCTTCGCCTCGGACCATGTCAGCCCGATCGTGTTCAGTTCCGCTGCCACTGAACGCCTCCAGGTGTGTATAGGACGGCCACGTTTCCTCTTCCCTTGTGGAGTCCATTCCAGAGTCTGCCTAGGAATGTGGTTGGGAGCTCTTCTGAGGGTGTGACCGATCCATGTCCATTTCCGGCGCTTGATCTGGTGTCCGATCGGCGTTTCATGACATAGACCCCAAAGTTCTTCATTGGAGATCCTTTTCGGCCAGAAGATTCTAAGTATCTGTCGTAGGCATCGGTTTATGAAGACTTGGATTCGCTGCGTGATGTCTTTTGTGACCCTCCACGTTTCGCACCCATACAGCAAGACGGTTTTGACGTTCGAGCGAAATATTTTTAATTTCACTCTACGTGTCAGCTTCCTAGACTGCCATATAGGTCGTAGCTGCGCAAAGGTTGTCCGAGCTTTGGCTACCCTAGAAGCGATGTCCTCTTCAGTTCCTCCAGTCTCCGACACGACACTGCCAAGGTAGGTGAACCTCTGCACACGCTCTATAGGTTCCGAGCCTAGTGTCAGTGGTAAAGAGATCCTTCCTTGAGTACGCATTTCCTGGGTCTTACGCGTGTTGATTTTGAGGCCATCGAGGATCGCCTCACGCTGTAAATCATCCAATTCGGCCTGCATGTCGACGTGTTTGTGGCTGAGTAGGCACGGGTCATCAGCGTAGTCTAAATCATCCAGATATTCGGTTAACCCCCAATCTATGCCTCGCCGCTTACCGTCGTTTATTCTGGTGTGGGAAGTTGGGGTATGGTCTCGGTTGGAGTCTTGATAGGTGAGTCATGGCCCCCATTAAATGCCGAGTATCCATCTGCTATGTTAGTGGCGAGACACGAGAGTGAGCAGAGCCCCAGCCAGTCCGAGTCATCCACGTCCCCGTCGTCCACCCTGGGGCCAGCTACAGTCACACCGCCGCGCGATCGTCTCCTCGAGCTGTAGTTGCTAAGGATGCAGGGCACCGGGCGAGTGTTCTGCGCCCCAAAATAGAACCAAATCACCAGGGAGGATACCCGAATTAAACCGAGTCCGTCTGCGGACTATAAGGTGGCAGCCCCGCCAGCGGACTAGGAAACAGCGGGCTAATCACGTACTTGTCCGAAAACAAACTATTCACGAAACCGCAGTACGTATAATATTTCTTTATTAAATCTATGATTTTTTTCTAAATAATTTTTGAATTTGAAATGGAAAAAATGAAAAGTATATATTTATTTTCTATTTAAATACATTTTATAAACTATCATGCACATCTCTGGTATTATTATAAATGTATATAATAAATATACGTATGTAATTAAATATTATCTATCTAATAAATCAAGGAATAGTGTTATATTAAATCGATTAAAACTTCTTCATAAATAAAATCGATTGTTATACAAAATCGAATCGGAATAACATTCCAACATCACTAATTGCATTGACTAAAATGATAGGTGAATTAAGTCTACTTAAATCAATTCACCTGCGGCCAGTAGATTTAAATCACCTGGGTGCATAGGTGAATAAAGTACACTAAAAGTAGACTTAAGACACCTAGGTGAATTAACTCAGGTGAATAAAGTCGACGTCACCGTTTCTTTTAGCATTCCGAATGTTGAAATCGAAGAGATCTTTTTTTTAATGCTTTTAGCAGGCAAACGAGCAGACGGGTCACCTGATGGTAAGTAATCACCGCCGCCCATGGACATTAGCAACACTGGGGGCGTCAACAATGCGTTGCCGGCCAAGAAAATGACGATAGACCCGCTTCTTGAAGGACCCCATGTCATAGCTTAGAGGGAACACCGATGCAGGAAGTTTGTTCCACAGTTTACACGTACGAGGTAGAAAATTACGTGAGAACCAAACTGTGGACGAATGCCAGGTATCCAGGTGATGTTGGTGAAACCTGGTACCCCGTGATGTGCGGTGTCGAAAACTAACTGTAGGTATTAAACCAAATAGTTCTTCAGAACATTCCCTATTGTACAGGCGGTAGAATACGCAGAGAGATTGAAAAATTGGTCTGTAGTTGGATCTTAAAATCAGTTTATTATTATGGGCCTGTAACGCAAAAATTTTAGGCATTGATTCAGTTTATTTTGATTGACACCAGGTAGCGCTGCTATTTCACATTTATCAATATTTAACTAAGAGTTTGAGCTCAGTTTTAGTCTGCAATATAATTAGACCAAGCTCGGTTTCCTAGATATTCTTAAAAATATACGAGACCGTACAATTTAATTAGCAATTCGCAGACCACGGCTGAAAGCCTGAACGGCTGCAGTAACGAGCTAAGCCGTTCGTAGTGCTACGCCAATGCCATTACAATTTGGGAATATTGCGCCAGCCGGCAGTAATATTCAAAAGAAGTCCGCACGTAGCCAGCCACGTCAGACCTTGAAGGCTTTGAAATGCTAATCTTAACCTCTGAGGTATTTAAGAATATCGGACAGAATTGACCTTGCAGTGAGTGAAGTAAAATATAGATTGTAAGTTACGATACATACATCATATCTTCGCATTGAAATTTCCCCTGTGGTTACCATACACTATCAAACCTTATCCAATCAATAATACGGTTTAAGAAGAACTTTATTTCTCATAAAGAATTAACATAATTCACTTACTGAGAAATCATAACATAAAAATATTATTATATGGGGCATAGGTACAAAAGGTTAAGTTACAAAATTACAAGCTAGTTACTTATTGTTAGATAACTCACAAAATAATTGATACAATTGTGAATATGAAAGTGGGTTAACATTAAACAAATAATATTGTAGTACCCTCCATAGTCGTGGTTCCGAGTTATGTTACATGGAGCTATAAAACGAAACATCTTTGGATGTGGCATTGATGGTGGTTAGTAGTAAACTAATTAATTATTGCACCAAAATCGACCAAAAACAATCGTGATTCTGATGGCAGGTGCTAAATGCTAGCATAACTCAACAATATTGTTGATCGAAGAGATCTTCTGAACAGTCGAGTCTTAGACTTTCCAAGGTCTGACTGCGAGCTTTTGCTCAAGCCCTACAATCAACACCTTGGCCAAAAAGTACGTATTCGTCGTATATCGTCTTATCCAGGTTTGTCTAAGGAGTTCCTTGATGAATTCTAAAACTCAATGTTTAAACGGCTCCATCCAGAATCTTAATGATAAAAAATATGATAATCAATATAATATTGAGACGAAGGAAACGCTATATCTTTAACAACTCCGTACAATATTGCCCCAAAACGTAGAGAAGTGTCGTTTAAACCATATTCGTGACAATGCATAGTTGAAGTCAAGCGACTATTGTCCACTGCCGGAGGTGGAATGTGGGCAGTTTCAACACTATCGTGCCAATAAACTACACTAGTCAGTTTTTTAACTTTCGTTTTACAGTTTTGAAAAAGTTCGAAAAACTGTACCTACTGGTTTTGGTATGACAAATTTACAACTCTCGTGTTTCGTTCACCCTATCGATTCCTCTGTTGATAGAAACACCGGTCCGTAGTTACATTTAACACTACTTTTGCATGATGATTATTTCTGATTATGTTTTTTTTTCTGTTGGTGTTTTTGAAACTATTAGACAAAATGTTTTAATAGGTTTGTTATGAAATACAATGTACTATACGTGAATCAGTCCCCAACCAATCAATTTAAAATTGATGAACTCAAAGTAAAATCCGAAAGGTAGATTTATCGCTGACCGAATAAAATAAAGTGAATATTTTGTTTGCCAAAATAGAGTTAAGTCCGTAAGTTACCTCCACGGGCCGTTTGCCGTGACGCAACGCATTGGTTCAAGCTATAAAATTGAGTTATTCACTTATACGTACTATCGGTATCTGTCACCCGGCAGTACGTTAATCCACTGACATGGCTTCCATGGATTATTTATTTAACGCACCTATATATTTTACTATAATAGGGTTACATAATTACGATATTTTATATTTAAACCAAATTGCATAATAATAAATAACGCTACTGTACTAAGGAGCGATTTAAGTTACATACGCCCCAACTCAGAGTCACTAAGTGACTAATGCCCCAACTCAGAGTCACTAACGGTTACTTTAATCGCTCCTTAGTACAGAATCCCCATACAAATTCTGTACTAAGGAGCGATTTAAGTAACCGTTAGTAACTCTGAGTTGGGGCGTATGTGACTTAAATCGCTCCTTAGTACAGAATTTGTATGGTGATTCTTTACTAAGGAGCGATTAAAGTAACCGTTAGTGACTCTGAGTTGTGGCGTCAGACCTAAACTAGGACTCCCTGTGTATTGGATGCCATGGACAATACACAAAGATAAAGACACGCCTCGGTGGGTATCAAACCCAGGACCTTGGGATGGCTGTCCCACATGGCATCCATTACCCACACAGGTCGTCAAAAAAAGAAAAGCGAAATCGACAAACGAAATGTTTAATTTTCACCATCGAAATTCAATACAAAAATAATATTTTTTTAAAACAAGCGTTTTTAAAAACGCGCGTGACGTTTTTCGTGACCGTCGTTTTTGTGTCACTGTCCGTGTTACAAATCTTAATTTTTTCCATATATGTATTTATAAAGAAGTATAACTTCAAAAATCAACCTATGTATTATGTAGTAAAGAACTTGCTCTTCGTTCGTGTAATAATACAGACAATATTATGTCCATCTTGTTTTATATGACTTTCTCACCTATCTATCGAGATAAACCGGCTTGACACGTGATCCTCACACATACCCGCACCTCGGCTCATAAGTTCTTAAGTTCTATATTTAAACAGCTGCAGTTATTGTTAGTCACACGCCACTCGAGCCTTCTTTAAACTTACGGCGGGCGGTATCTATTCTGTAAAATCTCGATAGCGTCTATTTTTATTATCTTTGTGTGACAGATCCATCGAGCGTCGATGGGCTGCAGGCAGTGAAGGCCTGAAGGCCACTTGTCTCCACTGTCCACGTAACACTAACTATAGTGCTTCACGCTACCACCTCGACTCGGTATTGTGTGTGGGCGCTATTGTCTCTAGTGGTATAATGCTGTCTGGACTGATATCGGATGGTAATTGAGTATTTATTGATGTTTTACTTTTTCTGTTTAATCTTCTTTATATCTTCTTCTTACAGAGATTCAAAGTTAATTTTGCATTGAGGCTTAAAATAGTTTAGTTAGTATAATGTAATGTAGTTAGTATAATGGTTTCTTATTGACTAACCTACGTAGATGTTGTAACAACTTAGGTACCAATCTCATGATTGCAGTCTATTCAATTGTCTCAAGCTCTTAAAAATCCAATAAATAACATGACATCCTCTGAATAAAATCACTGCAACTCTTAGTATCTAAAACAAAACCCTTCCCCTCATACATATCTCTCATACATAAAGAAAAATAAAAGAAAAATAAATAAAATAGGTACGTTATCAAAACTTAATTAAGTTTGCAGTTTACAGGAAACTTCCTGTACACAAAGATATTTTACTATAAATATGTCTTCTTACATTGCGATGCTCAGTTTTTGATGACAAACTTTAGACTTAATCAATCCAAGAAATCAGTCAAGTTCCTTAATGAAATCACTACACCTGATTAAATTCGACTGTCCTAATTTCAGCGCCTCTTGGCATATGTACCTCTTTTTATACATCCCTACTTAATCTATATATATAAAAATGGATGTTGCTAAGCGCTAAACTCGAGAACGGCTCGACCGATTTGGCTGAATTTTTTTTTGTATGTTCCTTGGATTCCACGGAAGGTTTTTATAATATTAAAAAAAAAAAAAAAAAAAAAAAAAAAAAAAAATGCGCGGACAATACTAAAGGTATGGTAGATGGTAAATATTCGAAACGGTACCCACGGGAATTACTAACCGCTATATCGTCGCTGATCAACTGCAGATAAAAGAAGATCAACAGTTGTAAAAGTAAATCAACAAAATATCGAAATTCATAATCGTTGCATTGTACCATATTCACCAATCCTATCAAAGACTTTCAAGGCGCACGTCAATGTTGAATCTTGCCATTCTAAATCTATAAAATACATTTGCAAATATTTAACAAAAGGAAATGATATGGCTGTAATTGGAGTTAGTGCCGAGATTTCTGTTGATGAAGTTAACCTAGGTATACCAAATGGGCCGTTACGTTAGTATTAGTGAAGCAATTTTGGTATGTGTCTTTAAGGGAATCAGAATAAATGTTCCGCTGTTGAACCAACAACAAAAATTTGTAAATGATGGAAATGGAGGAATTTACTATTTGGACGCTCCAGGTGGTACATCTTTATCTGGAATTGCAGCCACGTTATTAAAAGGCGGTCGAACAGCCGATTCAGTGCTAAAATTTCCATTGAATATTCAAAGCAATGAAACTCGAAACGACCTCCAAAATTTCGAAGAACACAGCAATGGCAAAGGTTTTGCAGCAATATAAGTTAATAGTGTGGGATGGATGCACGATAGCACATAAAAAGCTTTGGAGGCATTAGACAGAACTATGAAAGATCTACGAAACAATCGAAACCGATTTGGTGGAGCGATGATTTTATTAGCAGGAGATTTCCGTCAAACATTAGGTACCAGTGATTGCTCGGTCAACGCCAGCGGATGAACTCAATGCATGTTCAAATCCTCCATTTTGTGGAAATACGTAAAGATACTAAATGGAAACAAGAATATACGTGTACGATAGCAAAATGATCAATCTGGAGAAATATTTTCAAAGCAACTCATTGACCTTGGTAATGGCAAAATCCCTGTTAATGATTCGACTGGCTGCATTATATTTTTGTCAGTTTACTGAAACAACAATCGAGCTCATACAAAACGTGTTCCCAAACGTCTTTCAAAATTACAAAGATCATTTGTGGCTGAGCAAACGTGCTATATTAGCTGCCAAAATTACGGATGTAGATGAAATAAATTTCAAAATTCAAAATGAAATTGCCGGTGAATTAAAGACATACAAATTTCACATACAGTTGATTGAGCAACTAATCAAGATAATGTCGTCAACTATCCACCAGAATTGTTAAATTTTCCGGGATTGACACCTCATAATCTTCAATGGAAATTAGGATCGGTAGTCATAATGTTAAGAAATATTAAATATTAACTTATTTTTGTAAGTAATCGTCGTTTATTGTTGAGATATAAATAACGTGATCACTCGGAAAAATTTATATAATTTTTACTGTTAACTTTTGACAGAACGAAGTCTGTCCGGGCAGCTAGTAATATTATAAATGTGAAAGTGTGTTTGTTTGTTTGTTTGTCCGTCTTTCACGTGGCAACGAAGCTGTTATATGGTATGGTTTTTGTGTGTGGAGATAGTGAGGAGGGTGGAAAGTAACGTAGGCTACTTTTTACCGCGGTAAAACATCCCGGGAAGATCGATATTTTGTTAGTTGCTAGATATTTAGTTCCGGATTTTGTTAATAGATGGCGTTAGTAAAATTCATTTACAAGTTCTGAATCACGCTATCAAAATATGATACATATAAATTACTTAAGTCATAAGCAACTAACTAAATCTAACTAAGTAAAAGTAAGTAAGATTTGTAAAAATATATCGATCTCTACCGCGGGCGAAGGCGAAGCTGTGGGCAAAAGCTAGTACAATATCATTGTCTGTACCCAATTCCATTCCGCTTGACCTACAGTCGTATTGTGCAGTGTCCGTGAGAGTCGCTCATGTTACAAGGAGCCATCAATTCACGTAACCATGTCGTATTTACACATTCTGAATGTACACAAGTCGAGCGATCGAAGCAGATGGCGTGCTTGAGTTCAGATACTAGATGATATAAGCCGCTGGTAACAATAATAATAGGCGTGTTAATTTCTATTGAACGTTATTATGATGTAGCATAATAACGACCAATTAATTCGCTAATCTATACTATAATATTATAAAGAGGAAAGTAGTGATTGTTTGTTTGCATTGAATAGGCTCCGAAACTACTGAACCGATTTCAAAAATTCTTTCACTGTTGGGAAGCTACACTATCCCGGGTGACAGAGGCTGTATTATATTTTCAAAAATTTGGGATCCTTAATAAAACTCCAATAATGCAACCCAAAGTGTAAAAAAATAAGAAAACCGAAAAAAAGCGAGGGCGGTTACTCGTATCCACATAATCTCGTAAAGACCATTATGACAGCTTGAACTGTAGCACACACAAGTATGGACACTTTCTTAACTGACTTCAAAAAAGGAGGAGGTATTCAATTCGACTGTATTTTTTTTTTGTGTTTGGTACTTCAGAACTTTCGACTGGGTGAACTGATTTTGATGATTCTTTGTTAATCGAAAGCTGGTACGTGTCATGTGGTCCCACTTAAATTTAAGCGAGATCTGACAAGTAGTTTTTGAGCTATTTTGAAGTCGGTTATTTTGCGTCAAGAATTTATCCAGTAAGTGAAGTTATGATGGAGTAACCTCATTACATGTTTACGTTGACCGCTAGTGGAAAAATTTCTAGAGCGCTTCAGTGTTTCGGGTATGTAAAGCCGTCGTTATAGCAAACGTAAAGCCATGTCGAAGGCCTAACCTCCTCTAATGTGTACTGGAGCATCGTAGAGTATGAGAAGACTCGTGCCCTGTAGGGAGCCATGAATGGGTTGAATCATAGTAAGAAAATATTTACTTTGATGTTTCAAATGCTAGATCTGAACTGTTGAGTTACACGCGAATGCTTCCGGTACACGCTTTGATGTTACAGCATAGATGCTTTCAGTGATGCTTCCTCACTTGCACATCCTGGTTTCATAAATTAGCATCCACTACACTGAGTTATAAGCCGTAACTGATCATGTAATATATGATTTTAGAATACATTTCCTATATGTATTTTGTATGCCGAACTAATGTATGAGAACCTGGTAAAAACGTGATGGAAAGTAAAGGCCGTTTTCCACAGTCGATGCATAACGTTATCTGCGTGTTAACGGAGCTAGCTTAGCAGAACGATATCTTATTGCCTGTTTACAAAAGGTCTTCGCTCCATTCTGCTCTTCTGCTTTGGTGCCAACCATCCCTAACGTATACGCACGTTGTACCTCACAATCATGCAATGTGCGCGTCATCCATCGTAACATTTACGCTACGTCCTCACCACAACAGTGTCTATGTGTAGCAATCTGTCTCGCCTGGCTTCAACCAAAGGTTTGTTCATCTATTCCTAACGTTGGGTTACCTAAGACGTGACAACTATAAATTGTCGACTGCAGGGCACTGCGAAGTCTGCAAAGCATTCGATAGCTTTAAATCGCTGAATCTAGATCCGGCGCCCTTGTTCAGGTATTGAGGTATCTCAATAGTTCGTGCCGATTGTCTGCGATAAATTGAGGTGGATTTGTTAATTGGGAACGAAATCGAAGCGTACTAGTTATTTGTCAGCTTTCTAGGTAGAAAATTAATTATAAATTTGAAATTCAAAACATGTTTTAAGTTCGAAAAATATTTGTAAAAAAGACAATCTTGAATAAATTTCATTTAATTTATTCATAACCAAATATTCGAATCGTCACCCTCCGTCCCTCTATTGAATTCTTTTGTACTACGAGTCAGAACAAGACAGATTTCAGTGCCGTATATCATTATTTAGAGAAAGTCTTCCGGAAGAATTACTGTTTTTATGTACCGTAGATATATTATATTACAATATGAGTACAATTTAGTAGAAGAGAAATATATTTTCTCATCTGTTTTCCCGATCCAATCAAAAATAAAAATTCTATTGTATAAAGGTTAATGTGGCATCAGAAATAGGGTTAAATATGTAAGTATAATTAATGTACATACAGGCTAGGAATCCAATTTATGTTGGTGTCCTAACCAGATTGCGGTTTTATTTATTTATTTATTCATTCAATTTCATGGGTTCAGTAGATATAAACATGATGAAAGGTGAACGACATTTTTGGGTTATAATAAACGATGATTGATGAGTGATTGTCACTGCCGTGTGATTGTGGAGCACCCAGGATTTGGGTAAAAGGGGAATAACCTAAATGTGCCACAGATGGCAAATGTAGAATAACAATATGAGCTAAACGAATGAATTACAATGAAATGAACGATAATTCGCGTCAGGAAAAATCTACAATAAGTGCTAAATGCGTTGTTACGTTTTTAAAGTACTGTAAAATTTAACGTAAAAAACTATCAAATTGAATCAAATTCAGGTCCTTTTTCGCTGCCAGGGCTTAAAGAACCGGAAAAATTGTTATTAAAATCTTTGTGATAATTTTAACTTCTATTTCCTCGCGGGACGAACTATCTTGTGTTACAAAATCATATACTTCTATAAAATTTGCGATGATGAAATTTTGGCGTACCTAAATTAGTACCTCGTAATAATTTAAAAGCAAGTAACTGCAGTGTATCAGTAGCATTCAGCTCCAGTAGATACGAGCTGAAATTTTAACGCCCACTCGGCCCGGCGAGCACGAGATTCATCTTTGATAGCATGAATTGCCGTAAAAGGCTAAACACCTAAACAGCCAGGTTTGATATTAAGAGTAACTTTTGTTAATTGAGTACGCTTGCTAAATAAAGTGGACGAGAGATTCTCTTACTTTACTAGTATGTTTGTTTATTTAAAAGTTTTCTTCATCTGATTAGTCATAACTCATAAGACATGAGATCGACAGTTTATGATTTTTGTCAGCTGCTGAGGATAACTTGGGGATTACAGTTAGATAAAATCGAACGACCACTAGAGAACATGGGCGGGAATATTTTACTATTAGGATTACTCTGATTCTTTGATCTGACTCTAGGATTATTTTTATTACTTACTAATTTGCCAGTTATAAGAATGAGAGAAGGTTTCACCACAGTAAAGGAATCTACTTCCTTTGCTGTGGTTTCACCCACATTTATGTCATTTGAGTCTTGCTCCTAAAATAAACTTTGCTTACAACCCTTAGGTTGAAATGGTTAAATTCGACAATTTTAATTGGAATACGGAGACTTTAATAACAGCATATTTAGGATGACTACAAAAGAGTACCTTTCTTCAACCCCTTGTCAGAATTTAATCGCAAAGAACTCGGCGGAAACGTAGCGTAAACTTAGTACGAATAAATAAATACTGCGGCAACCGGGAATATACCTTATGCCTTGGAAATAAGGTTCAGATTTCAGAGACGGATCAAATAAAGATAGGTTGTTTGAATTATACAGGTGTGAGTTAATTTTTCGCTTGCGTTTGACAAGATATTACAAAGTGTCGCCATTAGACGTGGTAAGTTACCTTTGAAGGTTTGAAAATTGTTCAGATTCCTTTGTTGGGACAGTACGGTCATACCGGATGTTTCTGGAATGCAGTAATGCCTTTAAGAACACTTGAGATAACAGAGTTTGCTTGCTTTCGTATTTTTAAATCTTTGTCAGACTTTAGCACAATTTAGTCTTGGATGCCTTTTGTTGTATTCAAATGCAATATTATTTAATTTCTGTTAGGAACTTTTTAATTACATAGTTAATCACGGTTAGACTTAGGGTGTTAACTGAAAACCTTGAGTAGGTACAAGCCAGCATCTCTTGCTCGTAATGCACCCTATTGAACGAAAAACGAGTCTAGGGTTCCTTCTGGTGCAGTCACCATGGCAACCTTTTTGTATTAACTGTAGATTTTTTGTATTTAGATATTGCTGTAGGAACGGCAGGTCCCCTCTTTCCTCCTTGGGAACGCTTGAACGTCTTCAGTGTGAATGACCTTATTAACAATCAAGTCGACGATTTGTCATGTTTGTCTTATACAGGTCTGTTGTTTTTATATGAAATCCGATTAGCTTGGAAAGAGCTCCATTCCGCTCAAGTTCTCCGGCCCATTTGGAGCTACGATTCATGGAGCCAGCTTAAGAATTAGGATAAAGCTAGGGACGCTAAGAGCTGTGACAAATACAAACATTTGTACACAGCCGCGGATGAATCGATAGAGCGTCGCGTCGGCGTCGGCCGTCGCTGCACTGCTTTTAGTTTTAGGTAAAGGAAAACTTATTGTGACTTCGAGACACGGAGTCAGGACGTGAGCTGTTGATGTATGTATAGTTATACGATGCTTGTATTTTATTACGTGTAGATTTTATTTTACCTTTAGTGCACTTTTATGGGTAAACTTTTGCTTCCATCTTTTCACTGGAGTTTATTGCTCCTTTCAAGTTGGCTACGACGACTTTATCACAACGCATAAACTTCTCGTTTATCTGAAAATATTAGGGAGATTTCACAGTAGTATATCAGTTCGGGATAAGGGACTCTTCAAATTCGTATTCAATTCAAGGTAACCTCATGGTACATTGACGGAAAATGGACTATGCTATGGGGGCAGGTCTCTTTTTGAGGTCTCTGGGTTCGGCACCGCAAAATTTAGACACCATTCAGTGTCTCGGGAAATAATCAAATAAATTAAAATCACATTAGTTGATATAGGTTGATAACTTCACCCACTGGAACTACTTTTGTATCTACTAGGTAAGTAAATTATTCGAAGTTTCGAACAATAGCGGTTATCGTTTAGTATCGTAAGGCTAGTAGCTGGGTGGGCCGCGGTTTCCTGCCGATAGATCGACCAGCATAGTTAATTTTTGCATGTTTCTTTTACGTATCTCTTAAGCCTTATCAAAAAGTAGCTGAAACTGCATTTTTATGTTTCAAAAAACAAGGATAGATAAGTAGATAAGTGCCTGTGACTATTGATGATCTATGTATGTTGTCAATGTATAAAGAAACGGATTGTTTAGTAAAATAAAGGCATTGAGAGGAATATCAAACATATGACATGTAAATCAATGTCTCCACAATGCAAACCAGTATTGTATTCTGGTGTCAATGTCAGGCAGACATATTTGTTTTCAAATTTATCAGCTTCTATTGAAATTATACATATAGAGGGGCTTGTCTCTATTTTGTGCCTATGTGTTTTGTACACGAAAACTCAATTTTTTCAATAGATATGTATCATTCAATTACGTTACGGCGCGCAATATTTTTAGGGCTGTAAATTTTTATCAGAAGCCTTGCGAAATATGTATAGGTTTTGGATGCACAGAAGATAATTCTTACTTTAATTTAATAAATATTATTTTCATTTACTTACTTAATTTCCGTCGTACGTCATTATTATAGTTCACCAAACCAAATGTGCGCCGAATACCTTTACCGCCCAGTAGACACAGATATCGCAAAATCGATAAATCTGACGCTTTTATTATGGTTTATAATTCAACCCGTTAATGGCCTGCAGTTAGTGGACTGTCGACTGTCGGAAGTTTTCATGCCACCCGAGGGCCTCCGACATGGCATAACGACTGTTATACGTGCGTATATACGTGCTCTCCGAAGCACGGAAGCGCTCACTTAGGATCGACACTAGCCTCCCATTGACACATGCTATAAATCTTCAATGTTCTTATCGGACACACGAAACGCCCTTATATTAGGCTAGTCCGGTTAATAGATATAAAAACCAGATCCGGAAGGCAGGGATCCCAGAGGGGAGGTGTGACAGCCCTACCGGTCCTCGTATGGTCCGATAATGTTTTTATGAACAGCGGTTGAACGTATAGGTTGTTTTATTGCGAATTGGTTTTACCTTAAATGTGGGTGGAGATTAGGAAATATCTATGTTTTTAATACTTTCGTAGCTTTTTTACTGTATTTCGAGGGCTATGAATATAACAATAATCTATTCCCTATTTCTGTAACACAGTAATGTGTCATCTTCGTTATTTTACGATAGCAACGATGTAAGGCAGCTAAACGTACCCTCCAAAACATTAATTTAAGAAACTTTACCACTAGCAACTAGCAGTCCCTCCGTCCCTCGTCCAACTTCCAACCAAGCCTGAACTTGCTTAACTCTCTCAAAGACGTACGACTTTCACAAGTCGTCGATCTATTCTATGATAATATTTCTTGACGTAAGCTGGCAAGTGTACATCATACTAATATTATAAATGTGAATGTAAGTTTGTTACGCTTTCACGCGAAAACTACTTAACCGATTTGGCTGAAATTTAGAATGGAGATAGCCTATACCCTGGATTAAAACATATGCTACTTTTTATCCCGGAAAAGTTCAGGATTCAGGGTTTCAGGATTTGTAAAATTCGATCTCTACCGCGGGCGAAGCCGCGGGCAACAGCTAGTTCTACTAATATTGTAAATGTGAAAGTTTGTAAAGATGTTTGTTACTCCTTCAGGCAAAAAGTGCTGAACGGATTTTCATGAAATTTAGCACATAGGTAGACCATGATCTGTAACAAGATATAGGGTACTTATTATCCTGAAAAACGCGGGCAACGCCGTATGTAGAACGCTAGTTTAAACATATATATGAATTGCAGATGATTATCGCTTACAGTCTCTTAGATACCTACTATAAAACTCGTAGCTTTATTCTTCTTTCACTAATTAGTTTAATGTGTCTTCAAATCATTGTGTGCGTTTCAAGGTGGTTGGATTTAAGTTAGAACCAAGTTAAAGTTTTCTAACGTTAAGGTGACACTATTTATGATTTTGATTTCATGTTAACATTAATTATAATGTAAATAAACAGATTTTACAGATTAGGTAATAATTATATTAATTGTTTCCAATTCAAAATTTACTACCAAACAGCTGTGGGAAAGTTTTTTTACACTAGATAAGTCAATGCTAAACTGCAATTCCATCTGATGGTAAGTGGTGGTAAAGGCTAACATGGTAAAGGCTGGTAACATGAACACAATATAATGACATTTGCTTCGTAGACACGTATTAGAAACAAAAGAGAAACAGAGCTTTGATGTTATATTGAATGTAACAATGAGATTCAGTGTTACAAAGTGACTGTATACAAGTTACGAAACTCCGAAGTTTTGAGAATTGTTTTCAGTTCTGTTGACGATTTAATCAGGCATTATTGGTGCGCCATTTGTCGTAGCCTGGCGCCGCGCCAGCAGTTGTATAACTGAGGTATACTCGTATTATGCCCGAAGGTGAATCCACCCAAGGCTAGCCCGATAAATCAAGAAGGTAAAGCGGCCTAAGAAGCCAGCTAAACAGTTTTGAACGGCGGAAGTTAATCTCATTTTGTATTTTTTATAGCAATGCCGGGAAAATCACGGGCTATAATATAATAACCCTACACACTCATAGCCTAGAATTCCCTGTGTCGTAGGCGTGTGTATCATGAGGTTACACACCACACACACTTGCACAGATTTTCTGAAATGCTCACTTTTTTCAAATGGATAGCTGCTTAACCCTAGGGACCATTATAGCTTCAAGCGGACAGAGATGCTAACCTAAAGAGATTCAGTCGTGAACACCTGGTTGGCGAAAGGATGGAAATGGTCAAATGATTTCCACCCGCTTAATGAACTACTAATATACCTACAGTGAAATCAAGTTATCTGTGAATTGAAGGTGGCGCTTTCGGACGCATTGGACCAATCATTGGACGCAATTCGAGAGGTAGTAACTGACAGATGAATGACCACAAAGTACTTATGAATGATTTTTAAACATGGCGGCATTAGTTCCAATTTTCGCCACTTCACAGATAAGTTGGTGGCACTGTACTCTTTTCTATGACTCAATGGCTGGCGAATATGAGTCAGCAAAAAATCAATTTGTTTAGACCAAGATGGCGGGCCACCTGGGTCGTTCCAAAAAACAATCTTACCTTTATTGTAAACTGTTTGAATCGCTTCTTAACGTCGATTATCATCCATTGTTTGGAGGTGGTGTGTTCGGCAGTTTACTGGCACCGCGCCAGGCAGCGTTCAGTTATTTTTAAAGTAAGAAAATTTAAACTTAAAAAAATATGAATGTCTTATGAAAGATTCTTTTAACTTCAATTGCAAAGTTTGCGTTGTTTTTGTTTTGTTAAATTTACGAGTACTTAGACTTTTTGTTTTGTTCTTTTACTTTTAAGATGTTTATGTTTTATTTCCTTAATGCTGTGCTGTTCAAAGTTTTATATCGTCTGGTTTTATATCGTTCTTCCAGCTATTGAGTAATTTATTGACGTTCAGTGAAGAAGTATTATCAGCAAAGAAGAGGTAGGTAGGGAATGTTTGTTGATTTTTAACGTTTACATACTTTAGATATCTAGTTATTGGCAGGATGCAAACATGCCTGGAAACAACTAATATGTCTTCTTTGTTTTTAGCATTATTTACGCGATTCTATTGGTAGGGTAAAACCAATGATGATGAGAATGATGATGATGATGATAAAAATTGATATAAAAAATTGTCATAAAAATACAAAAAAAAATTACAAAAACAAATTGACATAAAAAAATTGAAAAAAATTGATGATGATGATGTTTCACATCATCAGAATAGGATGTACCAAGATTATTACTATCATTTACATGGCATTGATCAACTATACAACGCCATCTAGATTCTGTGTTGCGAATTACAAACATAACGCATAAGTTAACGTAACGCAAAAATTTGATTTTACTCCCTATAAAATCTCATACCGCGGGCTGAAATATGAAATCGATAGATAAGGAGTTAAACTCTAAAGACCGATGAAGTGTTGAGGCTTTCGGAGGGTGCTACAAGCTACCCTGACTTTACGCTCTAATTAAAATTCATAAAGTGCCGAGACGAGGGTGATGATGAAGTAATGATAACTCCGATAACTCATAAAGTGCCATGACCAATATCCCGGAATATTTAGGATCAGGGTTAGATTCCCCGTGAGGCAGAAATTTGAATGTGTTAAATTTTCATTGTGTTGTTATAATCACAATTCACAACGCAGAGAACCTTAGTTTATCGTTATTTATCTTTTTATAAGGTATATCGGTCATGTGAGCTATATAAAGTGCAGCGAAAAACGTTTAAACTGCTGCCAAAACACTTACTCGTGCTCAAGGCAAGAGAACATTTTACACTATCCGTAAAGCACCCTTTGCTCTCACTGCCCGTATAAATTACTGGGAGAGTTCTACTCTGCTCTTACTTTATTCACATTCACCTATTAACATTTATAAACAATATCATATATTCGGATGGTAATTTTATGTTGATGATAGGCATTAATATACACTAGATATTATTATGTAAAACAGCTATGGAAAGCTGAAAACACTGAATATAATATCAAATTTGTATGAGACAGCGTTAAGTCAGTTCAGCAGTGACCCCATAGCCCAGTTGGTAGCAGCCCTGATCTGAGCTGAGCCCAGGTTCGATTCCCAGCTAGACTAAATAAATTTTGAATAAAGACTTGAATATATTTTGAAATTTTTTTGAATAGTTCTATGTAACACGACTTTGTTTGGGTAGTTATAATTACTAATGGCAGGTATGAAATTCATGAATTTCAAATCAACATAATTTCATTTCGGGTGCGGGAACTAAATTGTAATCATGTGGATTAGGTTACACACAATTGAATTACGATCATTCCGGTACTTAATAGCATCATATTATATTCATGAAAAGCTGCAAATAGCAATCCTATTTATACATAGTATTAAACGATCCATGTGCTGGTAGAATGTACGGCTATTATTGAGTTATAACTAACTTGTACGAAGCACGAATCAGTGCTTCATGGAAGCCCATTGTGAGTAAGGCTACGCTAAGTGTCCACTGTTGACCACTGTATGCGACGATTAAAAAAATCATTCTCACTTTACCTTTAGGGGAGGTATCCTGATAAAAATGTTTTTCAATATTTTATTCTACGATTATGGAGTTTTGATATGTGTATCCATGCCAAATTAAGGTTTCTAGCACAAAGTCTCAGCACTTTGCTTCGGACAGACAGACGGACGGACGGACGGACATGAGGAAATTATAAGGGTTCCGATTTTCTTCGGAACTTCGGTTCTCAATTCGGTTGTCATGTCCGTCTGCAGCATATAGCAGAGACTATTTGCTAGAAAGCTGTAATTTGGTATGGATATGTAACAAAAGGGGTGATCTACGGTGTTGGTTATGAAATGATATTCCTTTTACTTTGCTCCATGATATTATATTTCTAGTTCTCCTAACGTTCACATCAATACTTCCAAGTACTTCAACACTACGTGACCATTCGTTCTATCTTATTGACAATACCTTCATCTAAATATGACATGTCGTTTCTTATATGCCAACCTCTGCATCGGACAAGCGTTGTAGAATATAGAGGTCCGTCCCTGGACCTTCACTGGAGATTCGTGGCCTCACCGACACGGCTATCCTGACGTGCGCTCGTCCTCGTGCGCGCTTTAATTTATCTTGGTACATCATCATCATGCTTCTTCTATCTAATGCTCCACAAGGCATGCCATATGGTCCTCCGCTTATGATCCCATCCAGCAATACCAGACGCCCTCATAAGAGCGTCGGTGTATCGGGCTGTAATTGGTGTTCGTGGTCTCCATTCTAACTCCTGGGTCCACAACTCGTTGTTTTCGTATCACGCACGCGGCCATCGCTGACCACCCACACGACCTCGTGTGGATAATCAGAATCCTGTAAAAACAGTCTCAACAGTATTTTGCTCGGCTATTCTGACTACATTAACCTGATTCACATTCATTTTATTTTCGTCATTCATCACATCATTATTAATTTACAGTCAAGAATAATTCGCTCATTAAGTCTGATATTTTAAATGTGGACACTTAAAATATAGTGGAGATAACTATGGTTTGGCCATTTGGTTACCAATCTGTTTCATAAGACTACGGAACGTCGCAATTATGTTATTGTCGTCTGGTCCGGATTATACCCTGCAGACACCTGGTCCAGTCTCTCTAAGACTCTCCAGGTACAACGTCCCTTCAGTTCTATGCTGGCCCGGACTCATTCACATTTCTTTTCCTCTTTTTTTTTGACACCTTTTTTTTACAACTTTTTTTTTTTCATAACTCTTTTTTTTTTACTCCATTTTTTTTACAATTTCATATTGTTACTAGGTACTCTTTTTTTTACCTTTCATTTTCACTTATCTCTTTTTTTAAACTTTTTTTTTTCTCTCTTTTTTTCTCTCTTTTTTCACGTCTTTTTTTTTCACATCTCTTTTTTTTACTTTTTTTTTTACAATAGCCATTGTTGCGAAACTCATTAAATTGATATCATCATGTAATCCTTCTTTTACTATACCATCAGACCGACCATAGTTTCTCTACGTGACTTACATCTGACTTACACAAGTCTAACGAGTATAGTGACAAGAAGTCGCTATTCACCATAACGTACTCGCATCATAAGGAACCTGATAGCAAAAACTTCGAACTGTCAACAATTGCAACAGCTTACTCTTAGTGATCCAATAAAGTTTCATAACTTTAAACCATTTATTTAATTTAGAAAATAAAGGATGTCACTGTCATTGACTGAAAAACCCTCTTATAAAGACAACGTAATTTCGTTCTTTAAATACGAATGTCAGGCAAATCATGGAAATAATTTTAAGAATGATTCGTTTAAATCCAATACCAGCAACAACATTATCTACACGCTCATCAGCCCCATAATCATAGAAAACTTCACAAAATCACCTGTACGATCAAACTATGCGTGAAGATGGTTGTGCACTCATTCTGCCATCACCTAATCTAGCACCGCTCACGCAGCAGACAGCTCCTGGGACTCTTGGTTTCACGTGGCTGGCGTGGTAGATCATTATTTCATGTGTCATCGATTTCCCGCAACTGAAAAATAAGTAAGGTTAATTTCACTCGTATGATAATATCAAATATCACATTTGATGCTATACTAGGGCTACTTATCTGCGACCCGTAGTTACGTCCACTTCCATCAACATGTTCCTCGAAGAAATTTTAGTCGTCACCTCATTCTTAAAAATCGACATTCGCGTATCAGTATGTCGTACTCTGAAAGGTCTACATATTGGATGGCTTGGTTTATTTCAACTCTCACATCACTACATTGCGCATTATCCACATCGATTATATTATAAACTTCGACAATTCTCATTGTATTGCGTTTTGGATTGTTTAATTTCTCAAAATTCTTGCAAAATTTTCTTCAAATGTCATCCGAGCTAGTGTCATTCCTCATTTATTTTCCGACTTTTCCGATATTTTGGGCGCATCAGTTCTTCCAACACTTCTGATGTAACAAAAGGGGTGATCTACGGTGTTGGTTATGAAATGATATTCCTTTTACTTTGCTCCATGATATTATATTTCTAGTTCTCCTAACGTTCACATCAATACTTCCAAGTACTTCAACACTACGTGACCATTCGTTCTATCTTATTGACAATACCTTCATCTAAATATGACATGTCGTTTCTTATATGCCAACCTCTGCATCGGACAAGCGTTGTAGAATATAGAGGTCCGTCCCTGGACCTTCACTGGAGATTCGTGGCCTCACCGACAGATATATTTTCTTTGTTATTTCAGAACTCCATCAGTTTTTACACTATTTGGAAAATTATTGTTTTATTTGAAAGTGTGCACTTCCAGATTGAATTAGTCCTGACGATGGCATTTTATAGGAATTTAGGGAACAATTCAATGAAGTTCTGTTATATGGCGATTATGATATGTTTAAGATAACTATTTTTTGAACTGATTTATAAACTTAAGGGTTACTACAAATTTAAGTATATAGTCTAGTAGCCATTTTATGTAACTCAGTTTCTTTAATTTTTAATATTTTTGTGAATGTAGTAGACATTCCTACATATTATGCCATATAGTAGAAGACGATGACAGGATAAGGTATGGCTATGGCTAGGCTGTGTTAATTTTAACTTGTCACATCACATCACACCACATCGACGTAACGTTGAAGTTAAACAATATCACAAACAATATTCTCGTCACCGTAAATCTATTTATAACTTTACCCGAACCACAATGGTTAATTAAAAGCGTAGGTTTGGAGCGGAAACCATTTTCTTATGAAGTTAGGGCAAATTATACAGCTACTAAAGAACTCCAATTAGCAGGATAAGTGAGTTGCTGAAAAAGATAATGGTTGGAAAAGGTCACAAAATATCTTTAAATCACCAAGTTAATTTTAATGAAGCATTGGGATTTCCTTTTGCTGGACAAATTGAGATTTCTTTATTATCGTTTAATCTTTGTTAACGAATGAACTGATTCCGTGTTCTGTATCTCTTATTGCTGATAAGATCATTGACTTTCATTCACTTTGCACCCTACCAACATCCAATAAATTTTCCTTCATCATCTTCCCAAAGGTTATCTGGAAGAAATCGCTATTTAGCGATAAGATCGCCTTTTGCGCACAAATTATATTAACATTGTTAAGTTTTTCTGACTTTGTAAAGGTGTGCAATAAAAGTGTAATAAAATAAAATAAATAAATAAATAAATAACTTGTGACATTTTTGAGTTTCGATGAACAAAGATTTCTAGCCTAAAAATTGATCTAATAGCTTCAACGATCTATCGTAAACCAAAAGCTAATAGTACAAACGGATTGTTAACTATTAGATAAGTTTGGTTAGATAAGTAAGGTTAGATAAGTTTGGTTATAATAGATAGATATAATAACCGGTTGTTAGTAATCGTGTAACTTCTGAATTGAGATCTGCTTCATAGCTATTGAGACGATACTTCATCTATTTCTATGTCCCTATCCGTTAAACTACTTCAAGCCACCGCGGTTTGTTAGCCGCGGCTAACAAACAGCTGCATGCTAAGCTGCTACACTCAGCTGTTGGATGTATGGAACACCAATGACTTAACGTTTAAGGGAGAAGGACCTTATCAGCTAGCTCATAATTTCTGATATAAAGACAATTAATCTGAAATATTTCACGATTTCAATCAGATCAGAAATCTTCTCAACGGACGACACCACAAACACAAATTTTAAAAGGTTGTTTTTAAAAGTACTTTTAAAATATTATTTATTTTCCTAAATAGATGACAAGCGATCCGTCGAGCCAAATAACAATACCAACATCATATGAAAACCGATGCATTGCTGAGCAAGAAAGTTAAACTCAAAAATTAATTATAAGTAGCTCTAGCCCTCACACGGAATACGACGAGCTGTGCAGTAAAGTTTTCGTCTATGCAATAAGACGAAGGGAGTTTAAAGAAACCTTGTAAAATTGAATACACCATCTAACATCTCAAGCATTGTTAAAAGACAATACTTTGAAACTTGCTTGTTTTTAAATTGTATTATCCAGAGGATTTCACCTGCAAATTTGATACTGGAAACCAGTTAGTAGGACTTTATTTCTAGGTCAGAAGCGCTGTAGAGAGCTCAAGTTACCTCAAATTCAAAGGATCCCGTTATCGAAGTTTCAGTAAGAAAGTATAAATAGAAAGAAGGTATAGAAAGTCTAGTTTTTGCTAGATCTAGTTCGTTTGAGGCATTTGATATCTGTTTGGTTAAGAAAAGTATTACAAACCATAATTTTGTGTAATCTTGAGTAGGCCACCAAAATAAGTCTCCTTTCGCTATGTAAGAGGTATCGGATTTAGTTCACTACGCTGCGCTGGCCAAGTGCAAATTGACAAACTTCACACACCTTTAAGATGTAGAGACGCAAAGAGTTACCAGAACGTGCTTCAGCATCAATGCAAAGGCCGATGCTAAAAGTAGCGTGTTCACAAAGTTCACCTTTGTCGTAATTAAGGACAAATAAAAGACTCACCCGATATATTAAACCGCTCCTCGTCATAGTAATCTCTCCGTGAGTCCTCGTCGTCGTCGAGTAGATCGTGCGCGTCATGCGCGTCGTGCGCGTCCAGTCGGCGGCGCGTCGCGTTGGGCGCGGCGCTCACGGCGAGCGCGCACAGCACCAGCGCGACCACCTCCATGCCGACATCACCGCGCCGCTGCAGCGCTCGACGGCCCCCGCTGTGACAAATGTCGGTGTTAAGCTCGATGTATACGTAACGTGGACGGAATTGGGACGGGACGGGACGTGAAGTTTTGGAAACATCGTTTCATAGAAAATGTAAACGATAGCGCATACGCCACGGAGGCACGCGCGGCACGGGAACGAGGCACGCACGTATATTTATGCCCCGTCTACGTACCGTCCCCGTCCCGTCCAAGTTACGTATGCATCGACCTTTAGTCACGTCGTGTTTTTTTGTGGAAATAGCTGGCAAATGAGCTGTCTATACACCTCTTGGTAAGTGGTACCAAAGGTGTCATTGATGCGTTGCCAAGAAAAAGAAGAAGAAAAAGAAAGAACGAAGCTCTTAACCTCCGAGCTGGAACACAACGACTCAAGCAACTGGGGCGCCTTTCATTTCGTTAGTTTTGCTTCTATTTAATGATATTATTGATGATAGTTAACTACAGCTTGTTAGAATGGAAACGTGAATATCCATTTTTAAAATCGTTATTGTAGGTACAAGTACCTAAAAGATATTCTCTCACAGTCCTTGGCACAGCATTGACATATTATAGAGGCTGACTTACGCTGACTCCATAAATTTCCAGAGTGAGGTGACGTGGTCCTCAACAGAAGGAGAAGTGGTAAGGCGTGACAAAGGTAAGCTTATCGGATCAGGAGGGTAAGTCTTAATAAAAACCGATGGTAAGTCAGTTTTGGCGAAGTGCGTAGGTGTAATTGAGGTCTGTAAAGGAGCGAAGGGGACTCATTTGTATTCCTCATTGTGTTTATTCGGACAGGCTACAATTCGAGTCGTTCGCAATTCATTTTTATTTGTGGTGTCGCCTAGGACGTGTTTGGAGATAAGATTAATTTTAGTAGTGGCTATTCGAGGAGTTACCACTTGACAAATTTTATCTTGGTAGGTATACAATTTTTGTATTTCTTTATTGATGCGACAGCGAAGCGGATTTGACTATGACATTGTGATTTGTGATAGACAAGTACATATTAATTTAGAATAAAATAATTTTAAATCATCACCGTCATTGCATTCATGGGAACACAGTTACCAAAAAGGCTCAATAGAGTCAATAGATTATAACAATGCCTGAGGTATTCCATGCAAAAAAGTCAATCCTACGAATATTATAAATGTGAAAAGTGTAGATGTTTGAATGTTTGTCGTGCCGTCAAGTGCTAACCTTTGCATGGATGATGATGATGATGATGATGATGATGATGATGATGATGATGAAACTTGGCACACAGATACACCATGTACAGTATTAGAAATAGAATAGATTTTATCACGTTTGCATGTTCTCCTGGACCCAAATAAGGGTGATTATAATTATGTGAGTTTGTTGTCTTAAACTAGACTTGGCGAGTTACGGACCGAAAGTAGGTAGTTAAACAAACTACTTTTTTACATTTTTGATCTTATAAGACGACTGATTGTAAGAATTACATGTTAATTATAACAAATTATTGAAACGGTTGTTTCGTAGTTTTTGGTAATAAAAAATTGTAACATGAACTTTGATAATAAATCTTACTCGTAATTTAATTTAATTACAAAACGGTTAAATCATGTTAAACTATGTGTTGATTTTTGGTCACGCAATGTCGAGACTTTTGGCCGTGTTAACAATGGATATAAGCCATGAATATTTATTGCTACAGCTTAAAACTTTTGATGTTAATTTATGTTATTTAAATCACGTGTTGTTATTCAAATTACACATTTTTTATCAAAGGGTATCAAATTTTATTGTGTGCTGTTCTGTGCATCGCGTACAATATTATGTTAATAATTCAATTACGTGTTGTTTAAAAAGCGTAACAGCTAGTAGTTTTTGAAGATAAAAAAAATGGTTATCTGTAAAATCGGACGATAGTTTAACGTGGCAACGTCATGACAAAGCTCCGCTCCGCTCCGCCCCGCCCCGTCCCACTCCGCCCCACTTCGCCCCGCCCCGCTCCGCTCCACTCAACTACGATCGCCTACGGCATTAGCTACGATACGCCGATCGTAGCCGATAGTGCCTCTCTCTCGCTTTTGCCGCTCTCTCGCTCGCGGAACGCTACATTTTTTCATAGATGCGCCCGGCGCTCATCGTTTTAATAGACGTTATCACGTCAAAAAACTAAAGGCAAATTCTATCGTCGTTGTTTCCTCTGTTGCAGTATTTTGTGAAGAAGGTAGAAATATTTTTCTGTCTTTTCCTTATAATTTCATTATTGTAACAGCCATTAATAAGATTACAAATAAGCAACAAGTATGTATTTGGAATGGAGTTAATCATGTCTACGTTACGCAGCTAGTACGATGGAATTCGACGTAAGCTCGACTCGTAACAACAGCGAGCTCTGGAGCTTAGATTTACGAGTATGTGCGAGCTAATTTACGTGTTGCATAACCTTGTTTACGGAAGGCTGTATTCTCTTGTACTCGTCTGAAATGAATAAATCAACGCAACGTTCACACACTTGAAACTGCTCTAGGATTCAATGTGGCGGGTGGTATAGACAGACACTTCACAGACAAATACCAAGTACCAGGGCTGCATAATTGTGCCTTTGGCTTCATTAGTTTTGCTATTGATGTCATTGTTCCTTCTCAGCTTTTAAATACATTATACAACTTGTTATTAGCCAATGATGTACATATTAGTAAGTGCGTTAATGAAACTATACACTATCAATTTACATCCTAAATAATTGGAATTTTTGTGCCAGATAAGTCGCTCCAGCATAAGAAAAAAAACTGAATGGATTGACGTAGTCTGTGATATAATTTGACCTAACGAATTATACGAAAGCAGGTAACATTAACACATAGAGTTATTCAACGACTGAAATACGCCGTCGTCGAGAACTTTCGTGTTATTTTCCCATAAAGCTAATAACATTATTACCTACTAAATCAGTGCGTGCCTCTTCTGATAGCTGTGCACTAATTGACGATGGTGTTTTTGATAGTTAAGCCCTTGAACTCACGCAAGAGAACGTTGGACTCAGTCACGGACAAACTAATGAAAAAACTTTCTAAAGCTTCAATACTTATACCATTAAATACATTTACATTATTCAAATATAATCAGACATTCAGCTATTTAATGACAAAAAGTAAATAATGAAATGGATAAGTTCTATTTGCTGCGTTTTCGGCGTTAAACTGCTCTTCGTACTCATATGTCCGTGCCGTCATGCTTGCATCAAATGCTCTACGTATCAACCCTTCACGCTATAAAAAATAAAGCAGAGATCTAAATGCAAATCTTTGTACGTGGTAACATTAGGTATAACTAGTTCACAGAGACCTTGCGGCTAACACCTCGGTTAGCGTGAAGGACGCGACAGTGATCAGTATGCCTGCTCAGTATAAACCTTGTTTTGAGGTGATTTCCAAATGTTTCAATGTGTATTTTAGGTAAGTTAAAATAATATGGTAGACAAATCGTGTTATTCCAAATGCGACGCGGAATGACGAGCAAAGACGAGGATGACCAAAGAAAAGATGGATGGATTGTGTTACAGATGATATGAAAGATATGAGAGTTAGTGTAAAGATGACGGCTGATAGGGAAGTGTGGAAGAGGAAAACATATTGCGCCGACCCCAAATAAAATTGGGAAACGGTCAGGATTGTGATGATTTCTTTTTATTTACGTTTCATCGTATAAACTTATAAAGGGTTAAAAATTAAATGCGTGGTAGAAGTTGGTTTGAGTATAAATATGTGTGCTTCTTGAAATAACTGAATGAGTAACAAAAGTAATAATTTAGAATTTTTGAAAAATAATCCCCTTAACTGGTGGAGAGTAAGTACTTCAATTTTGGATGATCAGTGTTTCCGTGGACGAATTTGCAGGCATCATTACCTAATGAATTATGAATCCATTAACAAACAAAATAGGAACAATTAGACACTCAACACGTAGAACAAAATATATTTAGCTTAAAGGATATCGAGGTTAGCAGAGGTTAGGGTACTTCACTAGCGAAGAATAAAGACTGCAAGGCCAGGCCGTGCTATAGGACGCGCCGCTCGGATTACGGACTGCAGTGTCAGTACCACAGAACATCTAAACTAATTATTAGGTGTTCTGTGGTCAGTACAGTCAACAAAGATAATTAAATATATACCCGGGATTGTTTGTGAAGATTCAATTGAACATCGACAACCAGCTGTCGTACGCTCATGGCTATCGATACTGGGAACAAATGGAACTCGATTTTTTGATGACACGGTATAAAGTTCGCTTCAATTAAATATTGTGTAGTGTGGTGTGTTAGGTGCAAAAAAGCTTGCATGGCTTCTGGCGGCATTTTTTGATTGATTACTTGATATCGAGGAGGAAGTTGTCAAATATTGGAAGGACTCCGTTCATCCTTAATACAAGCCAATCCACCTGGTGTACCTATGCACCCTGCTGAAGGAATCCTCAATTTCTTTAGTAAGTATAACCTACTTACTAAAGAAATTACTTACTAAAGAAATTATCAAACTTTGGTAGTTATTTATACCGTGTGCTTTGTAGGAATGAACTATGTGTACATATACTCATGTATCTGTCTGCCAATCCATCGATGACATCCATATACATTACAAAATTTACAAACGTTGAAAAACGTCAAAAACAGACGTAACGCAATTAGATACTGACGTATCGTTTACGAGTATTAAGATTTTAAAGAAATGGGGGCAAACTTTACACAACTTTAAACGCTCTGATTTAAAGATCTGCTCTAATGAAACCCCGGAGGATGATAAAACAACAACTCCGTTGGATCATTTCTCTAGAGAATAACAGTGACTTGTTTTTAAGCTGGCAAATCGATTCACACGGTCTGTTCTGTCCACGCAAAATAAAAGAACCATTTATACTTAAATATTTCGGAATTATTCCGATCGGGAAAAATTCGTGAAACCAACCATGTTTTGAGAGTCTTAACCGAATCGCGAACGGCTGGAGCCGACTTTCTTCAATTACTCGTTTAAGATTTATTTCATTAAAAGTAAATAGCAACTTTATAGTTGAAGTATTAAGGTCGTATTTAGAAGCGGCGAGTGGTGCACTGCGGTGGCGGGTGGCGCAATGCATCAGAGGTAATGCTAGGATTTCTGAATGGGTCACTCATTTACATTACAATTTTGTTTATATGTACTTAATATTCACTTAAAGTGGTGTAAATATATAAAAGTAGGTATTTTAAGTAGGCAAGCAGTTTAGTGGGGATTGCACAGGGGGATTGGCAGGCAGGATTGGCATATATTTGAGTTGGAGGATTCTATGTAGGTAGGTACTCTGCCCGGATCGTCAACTTTCCATCTAAACTTCGGGTTGTCACTAGGTACTGTGTTTGACGAAATAATTACTTCTATTTATACAACTTATTTAAACAACTTTTTTTTGTAGACGACAGATGAGCGGACAAGGCACTTGATGGTAAACGGTCACCCGTCACAGTCATCCAGGGCAATAACAAAGGGATCTCCAATGCGTAAATACCATAAAGATAACTATAGTGCATTTCAAATGTCTGCAGTTCGCTATTATGTTGATAGCATTGAAATAGGATTTTATAAATTAAAAATGTTACCTATATAAAATAGGGATGTTCGATCCGGATCGATACTTGTGTGGATCGATACAATGGCATACGATCCGCTCGATATTTGTATCGATACAATGGCATTCGATCCACTGGCGGATCGATACACATGCAGGGTGGATCGGATCGAATCGGATCGGATCAAAATTATTATGGAATGGAGGTAGATTTCTTTAGATCAGTTGTTGGTGCATCATATTACACGAACAAAAAGGCTTCCACACATTTTTCAAGCAATATTTGTCTGAATTTTTGTTGGATAGAAAGTCTGATCCATTAATTAAAGTATCCTATTTAAAAATTTACTTTTTTTCTTCTCTCTTTCTTGGGCGGCAACGCATCAGTGATGCTTTTGGTGTTGTTGATATCCATGAGCGACAATAGCCACTTACTATCAGGTGGATAAAAAAATTCATTCGATACTGGATCGATCCAGAGTATCGTATCAAATCACTTGGATCGATACCTGGATCGATACACTGCGAAACGATCCGTATCGATCCAGAGTATCGATACAAGGCACCTGGATCGAACATCCCTAATATAAAATGCAATGTTTATAATATCATTTTGTAATTCATATTGATGATTCATGAGGACCTGTAATTGGTAATTATGGTTTTTGATATTTTAAAAACACTCTTTTCAATGCTTCCATTATGGCGAACAGCTGACTTACTTGAAACGTAATCTAGTGAATCAAACATGTCTTTAAAATGTCATAATTCACGTTTACAAACCTTGATTAGGTAGTAAATTATGAACATTGACACGCATTAACCGTCGATGCAAAATTCAGTAACAAATCACATTAATAGGTGTCAGCAGTGAAATCACGGCAATTAGCCAGCCGTCGTTAATTGCCGTGATTCACCTCACGCCCGCCGCCCGGCGCCCGTCTAGATTAATTGTCACGTGTACCGGGCCGTCCATATTGCTATGGTTATTGATTGATTTAAAACGATTTAGCTACATTGCCATCGGTTTTGGTTGCCAATTTGTTAACTAGTAATTTAAAGTTTTTTTACTTTATATTTCAATAGATTTCCGTTTGTTAACTGGCTTTAAGGGTTGGTATTGCTGTAAGGTTACGACGGGCAACATCTTTATGATCCAGCAAAATTAAATGCATATTAGGCTGTGTTCCCAGTAGCAAACTGTTAGCGGCCGACTGAGTGAGCCGCAAATTTGTGGCGAACTGAAATTTGAGTTAGCTGCAAACTCAGATCAATTTGCGTGCGTCGCAAGCAAACTGTTATGAGTTAGCCGCTTATTTAGGTTGACCGACTGAATTTTCACTTTACTATTGTTGTACGAAGGGAGTGGTTGTATTGGTCACGATGGATATATTTGAAGTAATTGGTATCTTAGAGGCGCTGAAAGAGGATAAAAACTGTCCAGCTGTCCGCATGAACAGTTTGCGGCAAACGGACTCACTACGCCCGGCGAACAACCATATCGCCGCCGCCGACTGGAACCGGGTTTGCTGTGAGTTATCCTGACTACTGAGACAGTCGGCGCACGTAACGCTGCAAACTGCGTATAGTGAGCGCAAAACTAGCAAACTGTTGACACTCCATTTCAAATATATGGAAGGGCGTACTGAACCGATACGCCGCAAACTCAGTCGGCCGCTAACAGTTTGCCTACTGGGAACATAGCCTTATATTTTCCGTTGTCCATAAAAACGTTGTATGTTAATTTTAGTCGATTTTCATCCTGTGCATCCCGTTTTATGGAGTTACGCTATCGTTTTATGCCTTGCTATGGTGGAAAAAAAATATATGAAAACGAATTACATAAAGAGTCCGTTGGCACATTTCATTGGTGCCAAGATTCTAAGTAGGGGGTGATAAAGACTTATTATAATAGAAGACCTGTTCATATTTACTTATCTCTCATACATGACTGGTTTGATCGGAACTCGAATTGGGTTAAATCATAATCAAAGGTCATGTTCTCATACATGTGTGAAGTTGTTTAGCGACACGTTTGGTGCAGTGTAATTGAGTTGCGAAGTCAATTTAACAAGGTTTCAACAACCCTGAAAAAGGGCGGAAGCTTTGGGATTCATAAAACCAATTTTAATGTTTTATCGTTCATTAATTTCGTTCGTCGTGGAACAACACTTCAGAGACAAAGCAGTTAACTCTCGACTCTCGTAGAAAAATAGTGACTTTTGTTAGTTTTAGTACAATCACTCAAGCACAGTTTGTAACAATGGTTGATTTATAATTTAGAAGTTCTTAATGCTGATAGGACAATCTTTTAAGAAATAGAACTATTGTAATATTTTTGGCACTGTCGATGACTATAAATTGTGGTACATATTCAAATAAGCCTAATTATTCCTCCTTATTCTAAATTAAATTAAATTAAATTTATTTCTCAGATAATTTATGTACATTATGTATATTTGTGTTTTTGAAGTAGGTACTTTCTTATGTAAGTAAATGACAAGGGCTGACCGCTTGATGGTAAATTGCCACCATCGCTTATGGACTTCAGTAACACCAAAGACACTCAGGAGAGATAGAAAGATAGTCAGTGATTAAAAATAATTATTTTGTAAATGTTATAGTTACGGTGGCAGCCTTCGGGTTAAGCATATTATTTATGAGATAAAATAGTATATTGTAGAACTAATTGGTGTACAATTAAATGAAAGCGTAACAAACGTTAAAAAGCGGCACGCGATTCTTGCATTACATTGACGGAGCAGAATTTTTATTTCCCGTAATAATGATGTAAACTACAATAATGTTTTGAGACGTGTCAAACCCTTTACTTTAGCACAGGCAACGTAATACATTACATCAACGCTATCTACTCTACCAAGAGTACTAGTATCATCTAAGAATAAACTTGACAAGACTTGACAAGTGCGAGTTAAACTCTCTTGGAGAGGGTTCATTACGTTGTTTATGTATTTACCGTTATTTTTATATTTATTTTGACCGTTTTTTTAAGACCAGAGACTTCTAATAGGTTTTCCTGTAATATTTAAGTAAAGAACTATTCTCTGTATTTTATTCAAAGCCAACTGACCACTGGTATTGAAATTTGGTGGTCAGATGGTCCGGAGCGAAAATTCTAGCGTCAGCCCCTTATCTTTCGGAGATAAGGGGGGGGGGGGGGGGGAATGGTAAATATTTGGCTTTAATTTTCGTTTTTTCTTGAATCATTTTAAAACTATCCTTTGTAGAACTAAAACAAAATATATTTGAGATCCTTACAACAAGCCCTCTCATTTGATATACCACACGATACGGTTTGCAAAACAGTTTTTCGTTTTTTCGTACGGAATAAACAAATATAATGTGTGATCCTAAAATTATAACTATACTGTGTAATGTGCAGGTATATGAGTTTTAAATCTACAATATTTTGTTATATTTATTTATTTACACTTCAATATACCCTTAAAGCTAAGTGGTACAAAAGGTGGACTTAATGCTACAAGCATTCTCTACCAGTCGAACTTTGGTTTAAATATTGCATTTACAATTTACCCTAAGCCCACGAATAACGAAATACTCATCATTATACCGGCTTGCGTGATGATACTTTATTTATTCTCTCTTATTTCTCGGTTATCAGCGCGTCGGTGATGCCTTTGGCGTTGCTGGCATCCATGGGCGACCGTGGCCACTTAGGTACAAACAGTAGCCTCATTCCATATCCCATATTGAATGATAAGACAAATTATTAATCATTTGATGCACGCTTCCCACTGCGTGTTATCAATTATTACGTTGCATTAAATTTTGGAGGACTACCAGTTATCAGTAGTTTGCAATAAATGTTGGCCCTTTTTTAAACGGCTTTATTTAGATCGGTTGTAATTGTGTGTCTTGTTAGCTTAATTAGACCTGCTTCCTCTTATCCTAATGAGTTTAAATGTTACATATGGCTTGAGTTCTGATGACAATGCATTTTTTTGATGATGATGATCCGATATTACACTCTGTTTTGGCTCCAGACGAGGATACTACTTAACGGTTAATAGTAAAATAACAATTGTTTTATAAGTACCTAGAGTGGCAATATAAAACCATGTATTTAGTTTTTAAAATATTATTATTTGTATTTATTTTATGAGTTTCAATGAGTAGCAATGTTCTGAGTGCAGTATAGATTTTTCGAAGCGAAGCGAAGCGTGGGCGTAATGTATGTCACATTAACTAGAATATACGAGTAACGCTATAATTATTTTAAAGTAATTATTACGTGTATAATGCAGCCCCGTTTATATGACAGTATAATATATGCTTTTAAAAAGAACATTTAAAGTAGAACAGAGACATCACACTCAACCCTTTTTTACTGGAAACCAGTGTGAGAGAAAAGGATAGATTATATCTCAATTGTAATTTTACTACATCTCTTTATACTCGTGCCTCTATATTGCTTTTAATATAAAGCGGGAACGAGGCCGATGTCCTCGTAGCAGTCGTAGCGGGTCGTAGCCGGGTCGTAGACGTGTCGTCGCGTCATTTGCGTAACGAAGTGTGCTACGAAGTACAGGGTGAGATCTATGAAGCGAACTTGGACTTTGTTCACACTGCAGTCAAATGACTGACACTTTTGTAACAATATAATCCTTGAGAAAAAAAACCGACTTCAAAATTAGGGAATTTAGGGATATCTTACTCAAAAACTACTAGTCAGATCTCACTCAAATTTAAGTGAGACCACATGACAAGCACCAGCTTTCGATTAAAAAAGAATCATCAAAATCAGTTCACCCAGACGAAAGTTCTGAGGTAACAAATATAAAAAATACAGTCGAATTGAATACCTCCTTCTTTTTTGAAGTCGGTTAAAAGGCATTTATGAGGGTTGACATTAAGGCTGATTAGGACCATTATTATTTTGTTCAGGTTTGGTTTCGTAAATGTAATTGAGATTTTCTTGAATAAATACTTTTTATTATCTTGAAGCACGAAACAAAATTATTTTCAACACGGATATGTCAAACAGAGACAGGAAACGGAAACGGATGGTGCTGCCACATTACAAACTTTTTTTAATCGAAATATGCATGACAAGATAAAATTTTATTCTTAACATTATTTTTGTTGGATATTTTGCTAATTAGAAAAAATAAACGTCATATAAAACGGCTAATGTTGGTTTGATATAGGATGTTAAAGTTTAGGACCATTATCTTTGATTGGATATTAAGTGGAATTTTAGTGTGAGCGAAGCCTACGGTTTATAGATCTACGCTACAACACTTCAATTGCGGTGGAGGCCGCGTGGCCCGGCCGGCGCGAAATGGACTTAGATTGCATTTATGCACAGGGCGGAACTCTGACACGTGTGAAATTATTTCAATATCGTACTGGTCTAGTTCATATTATACAATACTGGAATATTATTGTTAGAGACCGTAATACATTTTCTGTTGTTTTAATACATTGTAATAATCTTGTTTTGACGTGATAACGTCTATTAAAACGATGAACGCCGGGTGCACGCACGAAAAAGCATTACTCACTGTCGCGTTCCACGCGAGCGAGAGCGCGGAACAAGTGATAGAGAGGCACGATTGGCCACGATCGGCCGAAGCACTCAATTTTATCTATAAAAGTATGCAATCATTTCATCAATGTTTTGTCATGACGTTGTCACGTTAAACTACCATCCGTAAACCGACCGTAAGAATGTACTGTGCAAATATTTAAAATGAATATGTATAATTATGTATTATATGTTCAGCATATATTTATGTACCATGTATATACATGTTATGAAGTTAATTGGACAACGCTGAACAGTTACCTACTGTTCGCAGATTTATGGCTATACTTATAAGTCTTATAACGAAGTTTATACAGCGGGCTGCCGAAAACGAAGTTAGTTTTTCATCACTCCAACTCATAACGTTCTTATCTACTGCTGGATGTTATTAACCGACATCAAAAAAGTTTTCCAGTTCAGTTATATTTTTTATTTTTTGTTACCTTACTTATAATCGATTTAAAAAAATTATAATGCAAGTATATAATATGTACCAGATTGGTCCCATATTTTTCAAAATTCAGTTCAGATGATGATCCATGAGGAATGATGGGAACTCTTCTTTTGGAGACAGATATGACAATTCTGACAGCCCGTATCGTATTTCGTAGTGATCCTGCCTGCGAAGCGAGGGGCCCGGGTTGGATTCCTGATCAGGGCAGAGATTTATCTCGAGTCATGGGTGTTACAATGATTGTATTGTCCATGCCACACTTGACACAGGAAATTCTAGTGTGGGGCTGCGAGTGTGTAGCGTAATATATTCTTTCCTATTGTGTAAAAGTTAACTACCGTAATACATACCACATACTGTGTATTTTAATATTATTATAACAACTACAATACTTTAAAAAATTGTATATTCCGTGACAGTAAAATAATCACTGAAAACGCCAATTCCGGGGCATTCTCAGATTTCTCATCTGGCAACCCTGCCTCAGCGCCTTAGCAGTTATAATGAGGTGATTCCACGACGCTATGAATTTAAAATCATTAGTGTCAAGCGGTTTGAATTCTAGTTCAGTGTTTGCGAACGCTAGCACTTTCATGCATAATGCACTACCAGGCTTATACCGGTTGTTTGTACAGGCCGAACTTAATCGCATTAACTCGCGGCTCGCGGCTGACAAACTTGTAGGACCAATCGCTGTTAGGCTAGATTTATATATCTTGTAGCCCATTCAAATGCAATATTTAATTTATTTTATTGATGTGTATGAAATTATTAAGCTCCAATTAGTAAATATTAAATACCTAATTTACTTGTAGTGTTGCAATGATATCCGTAAAATTACTGTCAATATTTTATTAAAATTTAATTGGAAGCTCTATTGAAACTACAAATCATATTTTTTAACCCCTGACACAAAGAGAGGGATGTTGTAAGTTTGTTGTGTGTGTGTGTGTGTGTGTGTGTGTGTGTGTGTGTGTGTGTGTGTGATGTGTAAGTGATTGTGTAGGTGTGTTGGTGTGTCTATGATCGAAGGTTTTAAAAAATCACGAATGGATTTTAATTTTATATCGTTACGGTACCAAGATGCTGTGTCGGGTGACGTTTTGAAATGTTTTACATTGGTCTGCTTTTTCCGATAAAATCGTGCAAAAACTAGAATTGTTTGTGAAATGCAAAACTAATAACTAAAGATAAGGCAAAGTTATGAAGGCCACCTGTTTATTAACACCAGTTCACGGCTGCAGTCGAAGAAACGGGAAAGACCAATCAAAGAGCTATTTTTACTTTTAATTACAGAGGCCCCGATGAATGGCTAGTGTGATAGCTTAGTAGGATTTGTCAGACCGTTCAGACAAAGGCATGAAATACGTTTAGCGAAGTGCAGTAGGCAATATTTTTCTCTTTTCTTTATCGTACAACCTACAGTAGAAAGCGTAATCTTGGTCGGCAAATATGCATATTGTTCAAGAACAATATTATGATAGTCTTTTTATGTGTTGATATTAGCATCCGATAGATGGCGTTGTAATACATTTATTTACTTAATTTATTTCGAAACCTAAACGAATAATGTTTTGCATGAAGGACCTAAGAGAAGTACAAAAGTTGGAGGTTAGAAGAAAAACGTAGTCTACGAAAGAAGGATCTAATGCAGTTTAATAAGATGTAGGGTTTATAGCAGCTAGGCAGCTTAGATTGAAATGTTTTATGTCAACGTAACATATGTTTAATATTAAAATGATATACCAACCTTATAATAAAACAGACTTATCCACATAATACCATGTTTTTTAAGGTTGTAGAATCATCATCATCATGGCTGGTAAATATGCTGTCAATTTGTCAGAGTGTCAGAAGGTTCGCGAGCAAGTCACTGAACATATATTTAACCCAGATTAAGTTATCTCTCTGAGACAGACCTCCGCGGAAAAAGAAATAAATTTTATTGTGAATATTCTATTGAAAGAGAAGGTAGTAAAAAAATGCAGTACATGAACATGTTTATAATTCATAACAAGTAGGAAAATTTGTGAATAGTTGAAAATGAGATAACTAAACATAAAATATTATATTCTGTTATGGATAACAATTTGTTTCGGGTTACAGGTTTTATTAATTGTTAAAAGCAAACGATTTTCTGACGTGATGCTAGGGCAGATATAAATAAATATATTTTAGAAATAAGCTTCATCGTAATAGATAGACAGGTACAAAATGTTCGTTGACCAATGTCAAGTTCTAGTAATATTATAAAGTAATCTTTATCCATGTATTTATAGTTATTCTTACCGCTATGTCGCTTATCTACTCATTTTTTGGCTATTTACATAAAAATCCGTTCATAAATAACATTAAAATATAAATATTATTTTTGAATTTTCACGTTACAATCAATTTTAGTGACGCGTATATTACAAAGTTTTAAAATTCTTTTATCAACGCGAGCATTACATTAAATCGCAGTATTAATTAAAACTGTGAAATACTTCGCATCACTGGTACATGTCGTATTAACCTTGACATGAGCATGTGAGCTCCCAATTAATTTTACTTATTTTTTTTAGGGCACTTGATAGTAAGTGACCGTCACCGTCTGTACCGATAAAGGTTATCGACGTATTGTTCAAGAAGGAAATGGTAATGATAAGTCACCATTGCAACCGATACCGATTACATTTGATGGTTATCTTCTAGAAGGAGGGTGGTAGCTAGCAAGATAAAAAGGAGGCCAGAAAATTATAGGTTTACCACGACCAGGGTAATATCGCTGGGAGTCTAGTAACCAAGAAAACCCTTTATTGTTATAAAGTGTTTTATGAGAACACAACAAAACGGTAACGGTTTGATGCGAATTATTATTATTATTACGATATTGAAGCGCTCATAGCTTGCGTAGATCCTATATTGTGATCGACAAAGTTAAGCAACAGCGGGCGCGGTCGGTAGTTGGATGGGTGACCGCTAGTGGCAAAAATTTCTTGAGCGTTTCCGTGCTTCGGAGGGCACGTAAAGCCGTCGGTCCCGGTTGTTATCATAAGGTAACAGTCGTTAAGCCATATCGGAGGACCTCGGGCGGTTTGAAAACTTCCGACACTCGGGTTGGCCCCCCCACCACCAATCCGCACTGGAGCAGCGTGGTGGAGTGTGCTCTAGGCCTCCTCAAGAGGAGAGACCCGTGCCCAGTAGTGGGTCATTAATGGGTTGAAGCCAATCTATATGTATTTAAAACACAAAAAAATATTTCTACGGATGTCCTTTATAGACTCTGAAACCATCCAACTAATATGCCTCAAAATGGTTTCATTTGTAAGGCAAAAATCCGAAGGTGGTTTGAGACCACTAAATCAATGCATTAGGCACATTCGGTACATTGATAAAAATCGATTTGTGAGTGAGTTACTTCTTACTTAGGTCACTTAGTTAACTTAGGTAATAGCATAAAGTACCTAGTCTTTAATATTTAATACGGTTAAATACGTGCACTAATTGCAGGGGTGAAATAATAATAATAATAATAATAACGTTTATTGACCATAAATAAGAGTACATTTCAAACGAAGAGCCCTGACTCCCAGAAAAGCGTGAGCTGTGGCCTGGGAGACAGTTCCTTCCCAATTCTTTTGTTACAATTACAATCTTAAATGTAGGGTTACTAATAGCGAAATATCTAGGTAAGTACAGTAATTACGTTGTAGACTAACGAAAGAAGTCTTTAGCAGGTCCAGGTAGCAATTAAATTATCGTATAGGTAACAAGTATATCGTGCCCTCTTCATTATGTAGAGTTGTGTTATTTATATACACGTATAGTTTTTACACTAGTATATAATATAAATAATAAAATAATACTTATACTAGGAAATAATACTTATACTAGGATTATTTTATGATACATATTTTTAGTGTTCCGAAGTAAAATCGGAACCCTTATTATAGTTTCGTCATGTCCGTCCGTCAGTCTGTCCGAGGCATAGCGCCAGGACCTATAGTGCTAGAAAGCATCTGGCATGAATATACTCGTACATGTTAAAACTCCAAAATCTTAGAATATAATATTGATTTTTTTTAGGGATGTGAGGATGATTTGTTTTCCTTGCGTATCCCATAGTGTGGGATATCATTGAAAAGGTATTTTAAAGATATTTTGGATCTTTTAAAACCCTTTTTGGAATTAGAGGCCCGTTTCCTAAATATTTGGCTTTAAAGGGCTAATTTTGGTTAGAGTCAAGTGTGGGAGACACTTCTGTTCTGACTAAACGGTTGGAGTTGGACATGTGAAAAAGTTCTCAAAAATCGGTAATATGATGAATTTACAAGGAAAACTATCACGGCTATGTTAGTATAAGTAGTTAATGAGTAATAGTCGATAAACTTACTACTTCGGAACGCTACATTACACGCGGCCTGACACGCACTTGTCCGGTTTTTTCTTCTTCCTCTACTTTTAATATTTTAAGCATACCTAGGTATTTTTCATTACTTTGTTAACACACTTGTACCGAAAACATACGTGAAATGCAAATTCATTTCATGTATTCACAGTAACTGGAATGAAGGACACGGATTATTTGCATCGCTGCATTTACGAAGCCAACTTTCCCAATATGTGCCAGATGGTGTAACCTTGATGGTCTAAACTAGGACGTACGAGTAACATTCCTGAAGGACACCTGGTATTTGTTGATGATATCGAAAGCTTGAAATTGAATAACTGGTTTATTCAATGTCGGAAAGCAGTAGGCAGGCATGAATACCTACTTGAAGGTTAGGAAATAAGGGATTTATGACCGGTTTCAGGTCATAACTGGCCTTGTTTCGATTTTCGATTAAAAATACGTGTTAACATAGACTGGAAGGGGATGGATCTTATTAAATACTAAATAATGACGATAAAAACTAAAAACAATAATTGAATGACAGTGGAGGATATCAGTAATTTAAGAATGAGACCGAAAAAAATATTTAGACCATACTTAGTAATGGACAAGCCGCATTGAATACGTCCGCGTTATGACTAACAATGTCCAATCGAATTATATTTTTTTAGTAAAAAAATGTAGCCGAATAATATTGGTATTTAATTTTCATCTCCCAATACTTGATACTATATTAAAATCAAAGACGGAAATCTGTAGGAATTTTAAAGGATATCGACTACCGCTGAACTACTCAGAACAATCTTATTATGTCACCCTTATTATGTGACCCTTCCTATTGTATGTCGATATTATGTCACGAAACTCACGAAGGATTCAAAAAACTCACCTTATACCGTCCTAGTTACGCAAGGCGGTGCTGGGAGTCCAGTTCCAAAAGCATTACAAGTGTCTCACAAAAACATCGCGGTGGAAAAATGTCGAGGAAATGTCATAGACTGGGCTCGCACTGCACTGCTGCACATCACTACTTCTTAGTCTTTTTTGTTTGTTAGATTCCGGTTGTCGGGTTGTTTTAGTGGTGGTCGTTCGATGGTATTTTAATAGGTTTCTTTCGACGGGAGTGGAACGCGACGTGCGGGTGGGTCGCGTGGCGCGCCGGCGCGGCCGTTGCACCCCTCGCACAAGGGGCGGACTCGGACAACACGCTGATCGCGTATAACTTCATTCTCAATCGTTAGTCTTAACCAATGATACTGATAGAAGTGCAAAAATATTCTTCACAGGTGTCAAAAAAATGTATTGTTAAGTGATGATAATGAGTTTATTACATACGTTGTAAATGCTAAGAAGATAATTATTATGTTATGTTTGGTTATGGTTAAACTTAAGAGCTACTTTTTGCAGCGGTACAGTAGCGAGAATCATGAATTCGCGGCTGCAGCGTTACTTATGGCAAACGGTCACATTTGCAACGCACTTTTTAAATTATTAAAAAATTGGTCAAAAGTATTCATTTTACGTATAAAATAGTTGATATTTTTGTTTTAGATTTAGAAAAATATATTCTGATACGATAAATTAATGAGATACAAATATCCAAATAATATTGATAATTATTTTAATAATTTAAAATTTGCGGCAATTTTTCTACGTAGAGTCCGTCCCTGTCCCTGAAAAACCACTACCACTTTACTACGCCGGGGTTTTCCGAGCTCGCGCGATCTTTCCCGAGCGCCAACCAGTCTGAAGTACGTGCGGCTGGTCACACTAGAGCCCTGCTTGGACGAGGTTCAGTGTAACCTGGGGTTCATCTTACGATAGCTAGCACAGAAGGAGCATGCGTGGAGCAATCGACAGCTGAGCGAATGAGTGAGCGGAATACGATTTGTGGGAATTATGTTCACTCCTACGAGAAGAGCTTACGGTTTTGTCTATTACAGGTTTTATTACCTGGTTATCACTATTTATGGCGGATTTGTGGTGTTATATTAGTTTTAAACGAAGGTATCTGAAAGCCTTATTACCTATTGAAGTTCTAAATCAAAATCGTTTATTAATATGTATTAATTTTGTAAGTAAGCTATTGCATATCATTTGTGGTTCCAAGTTCCACCACCACGGTTCATTTCGAAAAGCCTTTTCGAATACTTCAATATACTTCAAATGCGGGATTACTTTTCCATTTTCCATGTAATTGTAATCTGAACGAAATTTTCTGCCGTTTCTTCTTATCCTAGTAATATTATAAATATGAAAGTTTGCATGGATGTAAGTATGTTAGTCTTACACGAAAAAACTAATGAACGGATTTTCATGAAATTGAGCATATAGGGATCTGGAATAAGATATAGGGTAGTTATTATCCCGCAAAACACAGAAAAAGCCGCGGGCAGAGTTAGTCTAAGATAAAGTACCATTTCGATAATCTAATTTTTACTAACAAAAAATAACCGACTTCAAAGTTACTCAAAAAATTACTTGTCAGATCTCGTTCAAATTTATGTGGGACCACATGATAAGCACCTGATTTCGATTAAAAAAAGAATCATCGAAATCGGTTGGCGTGATATTGAGTTATTCGTCCATTTGTCGCGCACATACTTAATACAAATTTAAGACTTATATGGTTTTATCATGGATGCCATTGTCAGATCTCAATAAAATTTATGTGGGACCACATGACAAGCACCAGCTTTCGATTAAAAAACGAATCATCAAAAACGGTTCACCCAGTCGAAAGTTCTAAGGTAGGTAACAAACATAAAATAAAAAAAAAAAAATACAGTCGAACTGAGAATCTCCTCCTTTTTTTGAAGTCGGTTAAAGAGGTTGTTGTACCTTGTTTTGAACAGCATGTTTAACACTCCATTTCAGTTGCTCTGGTTATTGTGGCTATGTGGACTACCATTAATTTAATCTGTGATCGACGTAACTATCAATTGGGCTACAGGGTCAAGTGAGAGGGTGATTAATTTCTAATAACCGGGTTAGCCCCTCTAGCTTGATTACCCTCCATTGATCCTTAATTGTGATCGGTTAGTCCATTCTCAGCTAACTAAAAGCTATAATAACTAAATCACTAAGGTCGAGAGTTTACAGTAAATAAAACGTTATTTTTATGGAAATAGCCGGCAAACGAGCTGCCAATTAAATGCATTGTCATCAGAACTAAAGCAATATGTTAAATTACTCCTTAGGATCAGAGGAAGTAGTTCTAAGCTTGCAGGATTGCTCCATCAAACAGGGTGAGCAACACAGACGGGACGTCAGACGTCGGCGACGATGTTTTTACGTGCCACGTCCCGTACGGGGTGCCGCTGCGTATGCACTATCGTATAAATTTTCTACGAAACGATGTTTCCAAAACTTCACGTCCCGTACGGGAAAAAAACCCGTAGGTATGCATTGGCCATAAGCTTAACAATAAAGTTTTAGCCGTATTGCGGCGGCTTAGAATACTAACCCCAATCCCACGCCGGATGGGTGTCGTAAAAGGCGAGTAAATCCGGCCCGCTGGTGGTAGGGCCCCTCGAGGGATTATATTAGTAATATTGATTTTAATTATTAATTAATACCATTATTGCTATTATTATTTCTCCATGGGGTGCGCCTGGATAGCTACCACCCTCGAGCATGAGTCAGCCGCCAAACGATTCGTCGTGTTCCGGCTGGGGGCTTGAGAGCCAGTTCTTTCTTTCTTTTTCTTCTCTCTTTCTTGGCCGGCAACACATCAGTGATGCCTTTGGTGTTGCTGATGTCCATGGGCGACGACAGCCACTTACCTTCAGGTGGATCGTCAGCTCGTTTGCCGGCTATTTCCATAAAAAAAACGTTTATTTTTTTATAACATATTTATTTATGAGTGACGGAAAATAGTATTTAGAATCGATTCTGCTGGAGACTGCGATTATGGCTGAAGAGGTATACACCACTCTCTTGGTCATTCATGGGTTGCCAACAACTGAAAAAAGCATATTAAATATTAATTTCATAATGAAAATAATAATGATTCTCAAAGCGGAAATCTCGCCTGGATCTCTCTCTAAATGATTGTAAAATCTCAGTACTTTACGAATAGGTTATACCTACGATGAATTTACAAGGAAAACTATCACGGTTAGGTTGGCTTAAGTAGTTAATGAGTAATAGTTGATAAACATACACCTTCGGAACCCTATAAGTGTTCGTCATCGCGTCACTCGCATGGAATTCATTAACACATAGGCAAGAAAGAAGAGAGAAAGAAAGATAATAAGTATTTACTCACTATAAGTCCTAGACTGCCTCACAGTTTTAACATACTGAGCTATTGCGCATCCGACTACCGCAACTACCATTAGTCCAACTAACACTGCCGTGATAATAGTTGCCAAGTAGTTGTTTCTCTCCTTCTTCTCTCTAATTTCTTTTTCCTGTATTGGATTTAATGTTGTAATCATCTCTGGCGGCATTTTACTTGTGCTGTCTACAGGATTTGAAGTGGAATTGATCAGTTTCTTTAGTGGTGGTTTTTTTTCGGTATTAGTGTTTTTGGGATTAGTGCTTTTGGGATCAGTGCTTTTGGGATCAGTGCTTTTGGGATCACTGCTTTTGGGATCAATGGTTTTGGGATTAATGGTTTTGGGATCAATGGTTTTGGGATTAATGGTTTTGGGATCAATGGTTTTGGGATTAATGCTTTTGGGATTAATGGTTTGGGGATTAGTGCTTTTGGGAGTAGTGATTTTGATATCAGTGGTATCCTTATTGATGTTATCTACACATGTAGGGTAATTAGTTTCTCCTTGGTTAGTAGTGAGGACATAAATAGGTTTTGTAATTGCGTTTTCTATGAAATCTGTAAAGAACTTTTGCTGTAATATTGTATCAGGGCCACAGACATCGGTCGGTCGATCTATGGTGAAGACGAACTCATAGTCGTTGGTGATCGTTGCGTTTTCATTGCAATCAGCAAATTTGTCCCTGAAAAGGATAAGGTTCCATTAGTAATAATAGGCTCCATATTATAGGTTGTGGTGAAACTTGTGGATGAAGTGGGTATCAATTGGATTCAGGAAGCTCGGAACCGGTCAGAGTGGTCAAGTAGGAGAGGTCCAGAAATAGACTTAATAATAATAACAATACGTTTTATTGTACACCACAAAAAAGAATGAAGAAAGAGGAGACAGTTTAAACAACAAGTAATACAATAGGCCTTATCGCTAATCAGCGATTTCTCCCAGACAACCTTAGGGTAAGGAGAAACAGGAGTAGAATATTAATGCCAAGGTGCACTACTACAATTAGAAGAAAAGTCTAGAAATACAGGTATCGAAGATGAACATAAGGTAAACATAAGGCACGGGGTGATTGAGCGATAACTATAACCACAGAAAACATAATAGTAACTACAACTTGACTTGCAAAGGTTGTTGAAATGACGCCTGAAGCAATGGTTGAACTGAAAGTTGTCGTGCTCTCAATCATCCACTTTGTTTCTAATGCTAATGCTTAACTTCGCTGGATTGATCGAAATAATTCTAAACCAAATATTAAAAAAAGTCTAAGTGGTAGATGTAGAGAAAACCGGATGGGATGTAACAGATAGACTTGGTAATAATAAGGTTGTGTTTTCATCCGATTTCCGAGATATCTACTAAAAATTATGGTATCAATGTCATGATGTATAGAAATTTAAAAAAATTTGCCCTTTTCCTCTGAAGACTTAACAAAGATCCGTCAGAGGCAGCACTAGTGGGACAAAGATACAAGGTGGCAAAATTGACATTCGGAAAAAGCACATCACAATCCATAAATATACCAATACCCAAAACACCCGGAAAAAGTATCGAAAACCCTCATTGTCCATGTGTCCATACTCATACTTACGAGGAAATAATAACAGTCCGTTCTTTGTTAACACTGGACAGTTTTAAACCAATCAAGGTTATTTTGAATATTTCCTGTTTTTTTATTTCCATAAAAAAACAGGAAATATTCAAAATAACCTTGATTGGTTTCTAACTGTCCAGAAAGAACGGTTCGAAATAAGTAATTATAATATTTTATTAAATTAATTGTGAATATTTGGTGAAGATTTAAAAAAGATCCGCCAGAGGCAGCACTAGTGGGACAAAGATACAGGGTGGCAAAATTGACATTCGGAAAAGGCACATCACAATCCATAAATATACCAATACCCAAAACACCCGGAAAACTTTCCAGGTATCCCCGTTTTTTCAAACCAAATGACTGGACTAAAATAGAGAAATCAGACTACCCCCCACTAGTGCTGCCTCTGGCGGATCTTTTTTAAACCTTCGTAGGAAAAAGGCTAACTGAGTAGGTTTTTAAAGGATCTGAATATAAAAAATATGGCGACTCACAGTTTACGTATGACAGGGAGAATTTCATCGCGGGGTAATGTGTAACTGTATGTGACTTCAGCCTTTATTAGCTGGGTAACTGCAAACATCTGGAATTACGATAAAATGTTTTTAAATTCAAAATTTAAAATAATTTATTCATAAAGATATCACTGATACACTTATGCTCGTAATTTTTTAATCAACCAGTTCTTCGGAAAGGTGCTTTGTCACGAAAGAGAAGAAAAGCCGTATAGAAACTCGTAACTTAAGAAATCAAAGTTTACCAAAGCAATAAAGTCTACACTAATAGTGGATTTTTTGAAAATTTCATCTATAAACAAATGTCATAGGTTATTTGTACTAAGACGCAAAATTGAAATTTTTGCTTACTACACTACTTGAATAAACTTTAATTATATCAAAATAATATAATTAATTCTTGACAAAAAGTAACCGACTTCAAAATTAAGGATAATTCAAAAATTACTCGTCAGATCTCGTTAAAATTAAGTGGAACCACATGACAAGCACCAGCTTTCGACTAAAAAGGAATCATCAAAATCGGTTCACCCAGTCGAAAGTTCTGAGGTAACAAACATAAAAGATACAGTCGAATTGAATACCTCCTCCTTTTTTGAAGTTGGTTAAAAATAGTAAACAAAGGTGTCTTTTCACATGTTAATTTACATATTAGATTCAGTGATGTGCGTGTTTTTGACGACATCCTGTGCACAAAATAAATTAAGTAATAATCCTTAAGCTAACTTACCGCATAAAAGATTATAAGTATCTTCATGTTGTGAAACATTTTGTGGCTTTTATTTATGTTAACTTAGAACTGTACTAAACTTACACTTATTCATTCAAAATAACTAAAATATACTTGCACAACACATACCCAAATAATCAAAATTAATTTAGTAAAATAACATTAAAATTACGTTATTTGGAAACGTTCTTTGTTAACACTGGACAGTTTTAAACCGATCAAGGTTATTTTGAATATTTCCTGTTGTTATTTCCTCGTAAATATGAGTATGGACACGTGGACAATAGGGATGTTGACACTATCAGTAAATTAAAATAACTTTATGTTTAAAGTATCAAGGAAAACATTTAAACACCTAAAATATTATTCTTTTGTCGAAATCAATCACAAATTACAAATTAAATATAATTATTTTAAAATGTTAAAAATAGTACTCATTATCACGTGACCACAAACGTCATTTTGAGCTTATAACGTCATTATTCTTATTTTATATGCAAGTGCGACTAACTTCAGTCGACAGATAGTATTGAATATCGGCTAGTGACGTCACGTGACGTTTTTGGTGGGAAATTTGAAAATGATTTTTATTTATCAATTTTTGTCTTTAAATTTAAGATTATTATTTTTATAATATTGTTTTCATGAATCTTAAGGTTCTATCTATAAAATCAAATTGAATCCTAAAATTAGTCAACATCCCTATTAAAGGCGTTTTGTGCCTCTCTGGTGATGTAGACGTAGTTGAGTAGATCTCGAGGTATCATTTTGCAAACAGACAATCTTGAAAGTTTAAACGGGTATTTTCATGATTGAAAAGAATTGAATATGAACACTTTTTAATTATGTAGGTGAATATTTTACCTACGATCATAAACAAGGACATTATTTTGTATGAATGTGTCTGTAATATATGTATATTTTTAACCGACTTCAAAATTAATCAAAAACTACTCGTCTGATCTCGTTCAAATTTATGTGGGACCACATGACAATCAACTGCTTTCGAATAAAAAAAGAATCAGCAAAATCGGTTCACCCAGTCGAAAGTTCTGAGGTATCGTACTGTATTTTTAGGGTTCCGTAGCCAAATGGCAAAAAACGGAACCCTTATAGATTCGTCATGTCTGTCTGTCTGTCTGTCTGTCTGTCTGTCTGTCTGTCTGTCTGTCTGTCTGTCTGTCCGTCCGTCCGTATGTCACAGCCACTTTTCTCCGAAACTAAAAGAACTACACTGTCGAAACTTGGTAAGTAGATGTATTCTCTGAACCGCATTAAGATTTTCACACAAAAATAGAAAAAAAAACAATAAATTTTGGGGTTCCCCATACATAGAACTGAAACTCAAAAAATTTTTTTTCATCAAACCCATACATGTGGGGTATCTATGAATAGGTCTTCAAAAATGATATTGAGGTTTCTAATATCATTTTTTTCTAAACTGAATAGTTTGCGCGAGAGACACTTCCAAAGTGGAAAAATGTGTGTCCCCCCCCCCGTAACTTCTAAAATAAGAGAATGATAAAACTAAAAAAAAATATATGATGTATATTACCATGCAAACTTCCAACGAAAATTGGTTTAAACGAGATCTAGTAAGTAGTTTTTTTTTAATACGTCATAAATCGTAAACCGCAATTTACCTCGATCAAAGTTACAACGAACTTCAAGAACTTTTATATTATGTTACTTGCTGCTACGGAACCCTTCATGGGCGAGTCCGACTCGCACTTGGCCGCTTTTTTTTATGTTTGTTACCTCAGAACTTTCGACTGGGTGAATCGATTTTGATCTGACGAGTAATTTTTGAGTTACCCCTAATTTTGAAGTCGGTTATTTTTTGTCAAGATTTATTCATTTTAGTTATTACTTTACTTTTAGTTCTTTATGAGTGCTATGCTGCGTGGTATGGCTCAAATAATTGTGTTGTTCTTTTTTATTGTAGGTACATTTTGTATTAAATGTAGAATGAATTGTAGAATTACCACTTGAGGAGTCTGGGCGCCTGGTACTTTATGAGACCTCTTCTTGTGAGGTCGTAAGTCTTGGCAACGTAATTCCTACACGAGTACATAAAATGTTCCGGTGAAATTTCATTCCTTTTACTATTTAAATTTTATCGTTACTAATAAAATTTAAATACAAACATTCCCCTCTTTAAAAGAGAATTAGCGCTCGAAAATTACAGATATCACTGTTTTATGGGCAACACTATAGGCTGCCGGTCAAGAAAGAAAATAGAAGAAAGAGAAAGTACCTACTCACTTTCAACTCAACTCCCAAGACCCAAATCTATTGAATTAGGTATGTGATTTAAGTATAAATTTAATAATTACAATGGTGTTACGGATGCCAATAAATGAGTGATGGTGACCACATACAGGTGACCCGTCTGTAGTGTGTCAGCTATTGACATAATTAAAAATAGTATTATAAAAAACTTGAGAGGTGTCAAGGTACACCCGGATGGAACGAAGTTCCTTGCAGTCAGTACTAGGATAGCATAAACATGCAGCAAGTGTGCCAAAACAAATCTAAGGTATTAAATTTCTCATCGGCTTTGTTCACCTAGTAGCAATTGCTACTAGGAGAACAAATCCGATGAGAAATTTAATACTCCAGATTTCTTTTGGCACACTCGCTTGCATGTTTTTGCTATTCTAGTACTGACTGCAAGGAACTTCGTTCCAATTGGCTTGCTTTCTATGTAAAAAAAACTACGACGGCTAAAGTGTCGTTACCACTTTTCGTTACGGCAAAAAGTGTCGTTACCAAATTTTCCGCCTAGCCCCCTTTCGCAACGCGCGATAAGGAACTTCGTTCCAATAAAATGAATTTTTAATGTCATCGTTTGACTTTCGAAGAAGCATAGCCAAATGCCCTTAAAAACAAATGACTACAAGTACCTAATTAAATTAAACAAAATGAAGATTAAATTCTTCATTTCACTTTCGAAGGAGCAAAGCCAAATGCCCTTAAAAACAAATGACTGCAAGTAATTCGTTGTACGCTCGAACGATAATGGTATTTATGAATTTAGCTTAGGATTGAAAATTACTTAGTGATTCTATTAGGATGTAAAATCCTGTGTCGTACGACATCCGGACGCACTGCACACACGTCACACACACAATGTGTCATTGATCCCCGTCCCGCGCCGCCGCGCCGCCGCGTGCCTCTAACGTCTTTCAATCTCCATACAATGATGCTCTGTGCTTGTTAATCGCAGTCCAGTCATAAAATAAGGATATTTTTAGCACGCTTTTATCAACAATTTTATTATCGTAATTTCATTCCTGTTTCCAAAGATGTAATGTCACTATTCTCTCGGTTCAAAATTATTAATATGTTTTTAAAATGATTTCGAGGATCTACCGTTCTACACGCATCCTGTCCTATCAAGGATTTTATTAATAAATTATTGATATCATACTTTATCATCCATTAATACCATACGTTGATTAGTTCCACTTTTTATCTCTAAACCCATCATCAGATCTTCATTAGATCTAAGTGAAGCCCACTTGAGGAACTCCCTACACAATAACTTTTGAATCATGATGTGATTCAATGATCGGTCGAGCCATCTTCGAGTAATCAGTGAACTGATACAAAAATATAGGCGAAAATTTGATTTCCTTTTTCCTTGGCTTTTATTTGAAATCGGTTGGAAAAATGAATTACTTGTTAGAAGGAACTAGCTCACCATCTCCGAATCATAGGAACCCCTATTTCTCGACGCCCTAAGGTGTTGCAAGCGTCCTATGTGGTTCGGACGTCGCTTGAAGGAGGACATTGAAACGACATGGCTGCTCACGAAACGATGTGGGATATCCTGTTGCAACCCATTTGGTCGTCGGGCTCTTTAGTTCTTTACTACAAAGTTTCTGCCCCACAGCAGTAGCAAGGTTACTATCTACCAGCCTTTTTCTAAAATCATAAAATGTTTCTTTAGCCCTGATTAGGGCGTGCTATCCGGATATTCGGATATTCGAATTATCCGGATATCCGCCGAATTTAATATCCGGATATTGGGCTTTTTACTATCCGGATAATCCGGATAATAATTAATTTTATTATTTTATACGTTTCTTCAATTGAAATATGTAAAAAGCACCGAGATATAACATTTTAAACTGTATTACTGTAGAATAGATACAATATTCGCATAAAATACGACTTAATGTCAAAAAAGAAACGCCAACCCGATATTTCTTCACAATTAATGCAAGTGTACAAGCCATGTTCTATAAATGTTTGCAATTTCAATAATAGTAACACAGAAAAGACGACGTAATCAATACATAATATGTACGTAGGTAATAAAGGCAACGTCTGGTCTGGGTGGTTGAGTACTCGCTCACGGTGCTCCTTCGAGGAGAAACCTGGTTCTGTCGAATCTACATGCCGTGCCAAGCTTAGTATAAAGCACAGCACTGCTCAAAAACTGAGCAGAAGTCGAGCAGTTGTATAGCAATTGACTACAGAAATCGAACAGCGTTGGGAACTGCTGGAGGGAGAAATAAAAGGCAAAGCCACTATCACTTTATAATTGATACTTTACTTCTGTGTCGCATCCTTACTAGACTACTGAGGGTCGTGCCCTTGATGAAGGTCCTTTACTGCTCTTATCAACTCCCTTCACTTTTCCTGGTGACCAACCTTCTAAGGACGATTGTATTGCAACAGTAAACCAAAACACACAAGGATTTCCTGATAATATCTTCGTAATCTTGACAGAACGTGGTATGCAACGCCTGATCGAACATAACATCTCAAAAGCATCTATTTTCCTTCACTCTTTTGCTCTATGCGCCCATGATTCCCTGGCATATAAAATATCGAGAAAACGAATGTTTTGAGCTGGTCTTAGTGACATTAGAGATCTTTAGATCTTGCCATATTTCATTAATTTGCTTATAGCATTTTTTGCCATGTTTCTTGCTTTTGACTCGATTTCCTTCCCACATCCTCTTTGATTGGATATTAAGTGCCCCTTCGAGGTATACGAACTCGTTGACGAATTCAACGTAAGCAAGTCCTCTACTCCTAGAGAGTTGATCAGTTGTGTCGATAAGCATTATTTCGGTTTTCTTCTTGTCGAGAGTGAGTCCGATAAGTTCACTCTTTCGCTCTGCTCTGCGGAAAAGGTGAGCAAGGTCCGTCTCCTTTGATGCAAAACCATTGGTATCATCTGTGACTCAGGTTATTGATCTTTAAGCTACGACAAAGGCTTTTAGCATGGTATAATCCCCATAAATATTGAAAAAAATGAGTGACAGAGTACGAAGTAAAAAATTCTGTTCTAGTTGTCAACATTACTGACAACTGGACTTTTTAAGGACACATCCGTGCATAGTTGTGGTCCCGGAACAAGGATTCCTTCTTGAGGGTTTGCCTTCAGTGACAGTATACAGTTTACCAAGAAGTCGAGTTAACCAGATGACCAAAAATGGCGATCTTAGTGACCCGGCTAACTATAGGCCTATAGCGATAACTTCCCTGCTTCAGAAATAAGACGCAGATCTTAAGATATGTGGAAGATCATTAGGTGATCAATTATCGACAATACGGTTTTGGCCACGGTCGTTTAGCTGGTGATCTTCTAGTTAATCTTAAGTGCTGATGGGCTCAGGCTCTTGATCGCAATGGGGAAGCTCTGGCAGTCAACCTAGATATCGCTAAGGAATGAAGACCGGTCCTGGCACAGGGGCCTTCTCACGAAGTTACCATCTCTGAGATGTTATGCAGTTGGGTAGCCAGTTTTCTATCTGAGCGACACACCAAGGTAATTGTAGACGGTTGTTGCTCAGATAATTATGAAACCTATAAATACCGGCGTTCTCAAGGGACTGTGAAGACACAAGTTTGCGCGTTTACCGCTAAGAAAACCCCATTTGTCATAACGCCTCAAATCACCCTGGATTTGAGGCGTTATGACAAATGGGGTTACCGCGCTCATTGTGAGTAAACGTTTTGGGACTCTGGGAGTTGACGTCTCGAGTGATGTGCATTATCGGCGTCATTCAGAAGGTAAGCCAAGCTAATCTCCCAAGAAGCTTTCTGTCCTGAACCGAGCTAAGCAGTACTTCACTGCGAGGCACCTACACAAGCTCAGATCAGGCCTCACATGTAGTATTGTTCCCACCTCTTGGCAAGGGCACTACAATACCAGCTTAACCCATTCGATGCTATACAGAAACGCGCGGTCCGAGTTGTCAACGAACCACGAGTCACTCACAGGTTAAAACACCCGAGTTTCAGAAGAAATATCGGTTCTCTCTGGGTGTTCTACCGACTTTACAACGGTGAGTGCTCCGAGGAATAGTTTGACTTGATGCCTACTTCACCTTTTCATTATTGCACCACTCGCCGAAGTTTCATCCACACTGATTGGACTCGTGGAGAACCTCTATGGTCAGATTCTCACGATCTTATTCGCCATGCACGTGCAAACTGTGGAATGAGCTTCCTTCTGAGATATTCCCGGAGCGCTATGACATGGGGTTTATTTATTTATTTAAAAAAAATTTGAACCTTACAACTATGTAAAAGGTACAAAGGCGGACTTAATGCTAAAAGCATTCTCTGCCATTCGACGTTCGGAAAGTAAGAGAAACATCGGGGTTCTTAAAAAAAGATGTAAAAAGAGTTCTCCTTCAGGGCCCTGAAACATTAGCGATTCCTCTGGCATCTGCTCATTCTGGCTCTGCCATTCTGCTCATGTCCATAGGCGACGATGACCATTTACCATCATGTGGCCCGTCTGCTTTTTCGTCGGCCGAAAAAAAAAACAGTGATAGGAACTAGCAACAAGATCAGAAATATTGGTATGCGTTAGGTTTTAGATAAAGACAGTACCAGCTCGATGTGGTGGAAAAGTATGAAGTACCCTTAGGGTACTTCATAATGACCAAATGCCATATCAGGGTGAAACTCATTAAAAGCTTAGCAGCGCGCTGATACATCTACCGAAGTTTTGAATTTAATTCTGAATAAGTATTTGAATTAAAAATATTGATTTAATCTATAAATTATTTGAATTCAGCCTTCTAAAAGAATTATCCGGATATCCGGATAATATCCGGATAGTATTCAGAAATTATCCGAAATATCCGGATACTAAAATTAACGGATAATTGCATGCCCTAGCCCTGATAGAAAAAGAGGGGTGTTGTTTTGACGTGTGAAAACGAGAGGTTATAAGTTTGACGTGTATCTATGTGCGTATCAGTGTCTGCCTGTAGGTATCGTAATTTCGGTTAATAATCTAAATTTTACTAACAAAAAATAACCGACTTCAAAGTTACTCAAGAACTACTTGTCAGATCTGATTCAAATTTATGTGGGACCAGATGAAAAGCACCTGCGTTCGATTAAAAAAAAAGAATCATCGAAATCGGTTGGCGTGATATTGAGTTATTCATCCATTTGTCGCGCACATTCTTAATACAAATTTAAGACTTATATGGTTTTCTCATGGATGCCATTGTCAGATCTCAATAAAATTTATGTGGAACCACATGACAGCTTTCGATTAAAAAAAGAATCATCAAAATCGGTTCGCCCAGTCGAAAGTTCTGAGGTAACACACATAAAAAAATACAGTCGGATTGAGAACCTCCTCCTTTTTTGAAGTCGGTTAAAAATCAGGTACTATTCAAAAAAATTGTGCAAGTTTCAAAACATCCGCTCATGCATCAATGTGGTTTTTACGTTCGTCACTTAATATTCATAATTAAAAAAAATATGTCGTTGATAATAGTATAAATCATATAACTACGTGCATTGAAAGATAATTTCACCCACACAGAAATTATCCCGTCCGATTATTTTTGTAGACTTTATTGTGTTAGATTTAAGGGTCGAAATCAAAGCTTAGCAGCCCTACTAGCATGCAAACCGATTCGGGAGTAACAAAAGAGATTCTCATAATGTTTCGGTCCCTTGAATAAGGTGGTAGTGTAGTTAGGGGAGAATTAGAAAAGAAAAACAATTGGAATTTAAAATTCAAGCATTTTAATTTTTAATTTAAACATGACTTCAAAAGTTCTGTTTTGTGTTATAAGCTGCATTGTTCTGTGGTGCTTAATATCGGTTGCTGAAGGGTTGAAAGCGAACGATTTTGGTGTATGTGAAATCAAAAAAAAGTAGGTACTTTCATACTAAACATAAATATTTTAACTTTAAAATCTGTATTTTAACGATGTTTTAAAATTGTGAAAAATAAGTGCGGTGTGTGATGAAAGTTACATTGCATTACTTTTTGTATTCATTTTATTTTTTTCACCATAAAATAAATAGAAATAGGTAGGTACACAACTGATTTTCAAATTGACTAGTAAAATTGTCGTGGTTTCCATTCTATAGGACTGTATTTGGCACGCGTCTGTCCTTTTAATAGAAGAAGTAGACTATTGAGAGAGGAGACCCGACCCGACCCCAGCAGTGGGATCGTAACGAAGCACTATGAGGTCGTAGTTCATGTTGCTGACCCATTGCCGAATGACGGAAGTGGTAGTTCGGAAGAGATTAGATGAATGAACCCAACTCAGCTGTACCTCTGCATAAATTGTTAATTTATTAGTTTTCTAATTCCTCCTCATTTTATAACTACATGTAATTAATTATCATTCAAAGCCTCCCCAATCTTGTCTTGAAATAAAGACATATTATGTCCTTATTATTATAGAACTTTTAGTTTCATGTAACTTCAAATTTAAGCGAGTCTGATGTTGTATTTTCTTAGTTGTTTTTTTCTTACCTTTTCATGAACATAAAAACATGCAAAAGTAAACTCTGAGAGATCTGTCAAGGTTCTATCAGAGTCTGATCAATCTACGAATTTCACTTTACAAACCTTGAAATAAACACAAGAAATGACTCTCTTTTCAGTGCATACAAAACAAGAAGAGTGACCTACCGTGTTACCATCAATAAATGGTGCGGCAAGAAGAAGTGTACCGTCACAAAGAGCAAAATACAAGTAAGTTGAAACAAATCCACAAGCTATTTGAATAGTTATTAATAAGAGTGTGGAAAAACTTAAAGGTTCATCACTGATTGTCTAAAGTTGAAAACTATTTAACTGACTGTTCTTTCTCAAGTCGATTCTGTTTTCCCTGTTATTAACTGACCTATTTATTTTACTCGTTACTAAGCATGTTGTCGACGTCTACTACCGTGTAGTACACTACTTAATACTTATGTAACAGTTATAAGAATAATACGTATTATTATACGTATTTTTGCCCGACTGTGTGGAGAGGGTTGTATTTTTTCGTCATCGTAAGAGGCGACTAAATCCTGCTAAATAGTGGATAATATGGATTTTAATAGTTCATTAATATTGATATTTCTCCGTGGAATCCGCCTGGATAGCTTTCATCCTCTTGTTGAAGTCACCTGCCAAACGACTCGTTTCTTTTATTGTATTCTTATCTTTTTCTTGGCCAGCGCCGCATCAGTGATGCCTTTGGTATCGCTGATGTACATGGGTGACGATAGTCACTTACCATTAGGTGGATCGTCAGTTCGTTTGTCCGGAATTTCCATTAAACAAAGCAAATATTTAATATCTTACATCATTTACAGAGATATGTCGTGACAAATAAGCAGCAAGTCTGTTGCAACGGCTTCAAGTACGAAAGTGCCGAGGACGCCTGTGTGCCGCTTTGCAGCACCGGGTGCTCCGGGGGGCAGTGCATCGCTCCCGATGTCTGTCGGTGCGACCCCCCGGCTGTCTTCGATGGAAACGGAACCTGCGTCACATGTGATCCCCCTTGCTTCAACGCGAAGTGCATCGGCAACAACACATGTCTCTGCGGTCCTGACTTCACCGTCTATAACACGAGTCATTGCTACCGCTGCGAGCCAGGTTTCATCATCGATGAGCAGTTCAACTGCACCTCTAGATGTGAGAGCGCTTGCCTCAATGGAGATTGCACGGCTGATACATGTACATGTCATGCTGGTTTTACCAAACGAGAAGAATTCACCTGCGAGCCTCAATGTGAATGCGTTAATGCTACGTGTGTCAGGCCTGGAGTCTGCGAATGTGTTGACGGGTATACAAAAGTAAACGAAACTCACTGCACACCGAAATGTGAGAACTGTGTTAATGGATCCTGCGTTGGACCAGATGAATGCGAATGTGACTACGGCTACGATAAAATAGACAACGGTTGTGTACCGATGTGTGACGTGAATTGTTCAAATGGATTCTGTTCTGGACCTAACGTTTGTGCTTGTGACGAAGGGTATGTGAACATGGACAACGACTCTAGCAAACCTTGTGTCAAGAACTGCTCGGGAGGATTTTATGACATCAATGGAGAGTGTTCTTCAGACAACTGTACTACTAACCAATAGTAAGTATCATAGATTTAAATAAACATTTTGGATACATTATTATAAATAGTTTTGTACGTTACTACGTGATTATTTTCAATTGCGTACAGCTACCACAAGATGGCGTTGATATTGTAAAATTGATAGGACGTGTTAGTTCTGAATACTAGGGTGCTAGTATGGGATGCTAGAGAGAATCAACACTCAATTTTTTTAATATTAGTATAGTCGGCCTGTGAATCCTGTGATATATTATTCATAAAATTAAAACAAATGCATTTAGTTTTTAAACGAAGAAAACTATGTACAGCCGCTAATAATAGTTAATCGTTCTTTGTACCCGTCACTGAATGGCAGAATATTTCTATCGTACTATTTAAATTATGACTGATTTCAGTTTAGTGCTACGATCTTTTGACAGTAAAAATAAAAAACACGCGCTGAACGTGCTAAATCTGCTTCGTGATTGAAACCTTTTTTTAAGTTCAACTGTTCTGTCTATTTAACAAAAAAAATTGCTTTAAATATAATATGTTTTGTTTTTGAAGTACCTACATATCAATTATAAAAAAAAAACTAGTTGTAAGCGTCGACTAAGCTTACATCACAACCGCAACGCCTAGAAAATCTCGCGTTTTTGGTCTACGCGTAGTCTACGCTCTATCTACGCAAAATATTAGGTGCACCATAGCGAAGGGTCCTAAGGTACTTAATTGCTGTAAGCCCCAATAGATGGCGTTAACATGGTATACAGTATTATTATTAGCACCATCTGTTTATTATAAGAAGCAGTTTTTTTTAAATAATTAAATTAAAGGTTTAGACGGCGAATCCTTACGCCCCAACTCAGAGTCACCAACGGTTACTTAAATTGCTCCTTAGTAGAGAATCACCATACAAATTCTGTACTAAGGAGCGATTTAAGTAACCGTTAGTGACTCTGAGTTGGGGCGTTAAACATTCTGGTAAAGAATTCGCACAATAAGTATTACCACGTAAATTATTCACAACGCCAGTCTTACTACCATTTGCCACCTATAGTCATACTGCTTCAATCATTCTAAATTTATTTAAGTTTTGCCTAGCTGTCAAAATCACAAACTGCAAAGATAAGGCAGTTGTAACAAAAGCATGTGGGTCACGTACGCCTATCAGTGCGATAGCGTCAAACGGATGGCCCATTGCGTGGACATGCGGACATGCGGACATTTGCATTGGCAATGACGCCGGCGGAATGATTGATGCTATCACAATATCGGCGTAGGCGGTGACGGCTGACGAACTGACGCGCGATCCTAAGAAATTAATTATCACAATGGAAGGTCCTGAGGTCGTTGACCGGATTGAGACTGAGCTTATGTGGATAGTTATGAGTCTCAATAGTTACCATAGTATATCTTAGTCGAATCACTAATTCCCCGGACCGATTTGACAGAAAATAATGTCACTATGTGAACTTTTTTTACCGTACCGTAGTAATAGTAATAGCAAATACTTGGTCCATTTAAAATAGGTACATGTTTTAAATCGTATCAATGATTCATGATCATGACGACCAGTGTGGCGCAATGGTTACCATGCCGGATCGCCGCACAGAGGGTCCTGGGTTCGATTCCCAGCGAGGCGGAAATTTGAATGATGAGTTTGAATTTCTGTTCTTGGTCTGGGTGTGAATGTCCTTGTCTAGTGTGTTGTCCATAGCACCCACGACACAGGGAATCCTAGTGTGGGGCTATGAGTGTGAAGCGTTATTTATTTATTAATTCATTTATTCATATCAGAATCGGTTTATCATAATACCTGATATTTATTTTACGTCAAAAAATTTAACACTTTCAATGTCAATTTGGTCCGGTGAAACTTGAACAATTAGGTACGTGTATATTTTTTGAAGCGTCAGGAAATATTTTATTGTGCAGGAAATACTTTTAAATGAAGTGTTTTTTTAATTTTTTATTCATTAAATTTTTAGTGAATGGCTGCCAACGCAACGCCTCATAAAAGATAATGTAAACAACAATCTTGATTATTAATAAGTAGGTACGAGCTGTAAATTAGGTAACTATAGTACATCTCTCAGAGATTGCGCTATAGGTAAGTGTCCATTAAAATGATGACAGTGTCGCAAACTGTACGGTTTCATCCCATTTCAAAAAAGCGGCCAAGTGCGAGTCGGACTCGCCCATGAAGGGTTCCGTAGTAGCAAGTAACATAATATAAAAGTTCTTGAAGTTCGTTGTAACTTTGATCGAGGTAAATTGCGGTTTACGATTTATGACGTATTAAAAAAAACAACTTACTAGATCTCGTTCAAACCAATTTTCGTTGGAAGTTTGCATGGTAATGTACATCATATATTTTTTTTAGTTTTATCATTCTCTTATTTTAGAAGTTACAGGGGGGGGGACACACATTTTACCACTTTGGAAGTGTCTCTCGCGCAAACTATTCAGTTTAGAAAAAAATGATATTAGAAACCTCAATATCATTTTTGAAGACCTATTCATAGATACCCCACACGTATGGGTTTGATGAAAAATTTTTTTTTGAGTTTCAGTTCTAAGTATGGGGAACCCCCAAAATTTATTGTTTTATTTCTATTTTTGTGTAAAAATCTTAATGCGGTTCACAGAATACATCTACTTACCAAGTTTCAACAGTATAGTTCCTATTGTTTCGGAAAAAAGTGGCTGTGACATACGGACGGACGGACAGACAGACAGACAGACAGACAGACATGACGAATCTATAAGGGTTCCGTTTTTTGCCATTTGGCTACGGAACCCTAAAAATGTCCATCGCGCCTAAAGAAGTTTTCACTTCAAAAATAATTTGGGGCTATTTATGTCACAAGAAGCTCACACAAAAAAAAAGTATCCAGTAATAATTTATGCCTCAATTTAATAATTATTAGTATAAGTATACGAGAATATTATGAACGGACATATTTACCTAAGTTATCTACTTTCTATCGTGGTAATATTAATAGTTGTCAATCCTTGCTCATATCGAGACAACTGCGTCGTATTGAATATTAATTATTGTTCTCTGTACAAGTTATTTATAGTGCAAACCTATTCTCATGCACTTCCTCCCATTGTTAAATGAGATTTTTCAACACGCCAGGACATGGTTCAATACAAAAAATACCTACATAAGTTATTATAATACGCATGATGACAGATTTGAAAATACTGTTTCATATTGTTGGGAAATATAATAATATTAATATAATTACAAGGTATATCATATTTCCGAAAAAAAAGTTTAGTTTAAAATAAGTTTAAAATGCGCACCAAAACACTTCAAAGTGTCATGGAGTCGCTTGTGACGTCACGCCTGAGTAGAGTAATAGACAAGATGTCATTGCGATGATCAAGATGACGTGACGTAATTCGCTCTGATTGGCGTTCAAGATATCACGGCGGCATGCCGTATTTTGTAGCTTTACTATACCTACCAAAATATTATTATTTATTAATCTCGCTCATATTAAATAAATAAATAACGCTTCACACTCATAGCCCCACACTAGGATTCCCTGTGTCGTGGGTGCCATGGACATCACACCGAGAACAGAAATTCAAACTCATCATTCAAATTTCCGCCTCGCTGGGAATCGAACCCAGGACCTTCGGTGCGACGATCCGACATGGTAACCATTGCGCCACACACAGGTCGTCAATAAAACAATAAATGCGTGTTTTGTAATCCATTAATAGGGTTTCATTAAATAAAATACATAATTTTAGTGATTTTTACTTACTGTCATCATGCCTACTCAACCCATGGTTATCTGTGACAAACCTCAAATATGACTGTAAGTAGTTATTTAGTAGGTCTGTGAGTGTACACATAAGCGCCGGCCGGGAATCAAACCCGAGACCCCTCGTTTCGCAGACAGTATCACTAACCAAATTAATGTAGGTACGGAATAAAATTTTTGTTGGACGGTTAATTAGGTACTAAGTAGATTGCAGTAACCATACAACTATGCATGAGAAATATTATTATTTATAATCAATAATATAGTTTTTAGAGTCCGACCGAAACTGGTTTTTCAGCCGAAACCGAAACCGAACCTTCGGCCTTAGGTCCAGTTTCGGCCGAAACCGAAACCGAAACCGAAACTTAGGGTGAGGCCAAACGAGCGTATTTTTGGTGCACAGCACGTCAGTCACGTGAAATGAGCTGGTTTCATACAAAAGTTCTAATTCAATTCTTCGAAGTATTTTACGCGATTTTACGATTTACGCTCGTTTGGCTACACCATTAGGGTATTTTTTGAGCTGCTCATTTGTGGACTAAACAGAAAAAAGTAGGTTAAAGGAGCCGAATTTTTAAAATTTTGCAAAGGTCATTTTTTGACATTAGGTAGGTCAACCCTCAAGCTATCTGTCCCCTAACGTTGACCCACTACTTACGGGACACCCTATATAGGTACTGAAATCTAGCGTGTTTTTTTACACATTTTTATTTGTACATTTTTATGTGTATTAACTGCCTTCAGTTCGGTAAACTTATCTTAACGTAAACGACAAAATTCGAAAAAATGTGGGTACCTATGGATGAACGCTGTTTTTAACCCCTGACGAAAAAAGAGGGGTGTTATAAGTTTGACGTGTCTGTGTATCTGTGTATCTTTATGTCTGTCTGTGGCATCGTAGCTCCCAAACGGAGGAACCGATTTTGATCTAGTTTTTTTTTTGCATGAAGGTGACTTAATCGAGTGTGTTCTTAGCTATGTTTAGTGTATATCACTGTCGGGGGTTTTTTAAATTTTAGTTTAAGATCATTTAAATCTTAGCCCCATTTTACTAAATACGTCAGTGAAAACCGCATGCCGATTTTGAAATTACCCTGAACAAACGCACATACACACAAACAGACGAAAATTCTAAAAATAATTGCTATTGTCTCTTTTGCGTTGACAAATACCGCTCGTGATAGATTTTCTCAAATATCTTCCATGTACAGACATATTGATCAGTTACCGTTTCATTGTAATGGATGATTTGGGATTTAGACTTCAAAAATACTACTACTACTGAATGTCCTCGCTTTGCTTCCGTAAACCTTTCGGTAAGCCCTCACTCAATAAATGTAAGTATGGGTGAAATTGACATAACTTAATTTATTTATTTGTAAACCGTTTGAAATAAACCAACCACTAAATGTTAACCAAAGCTCACTACAATACGTATGTATTGTAAGTTATAAGGGAGTGGAAACCACAGGTAAATCTGTTATGTCGTTCCTGAGAGTAGTCAGAACATACGCAAAAATAGACGAAAACTACTTTTTATATAATCTATTACGTCTAATTTAATACCCCTAGTAAAAGTTTTACTTAAATATCTTCCAGTTACAGTTTCATTACCATGCTTGGATATGAATTCTAAATCATTATCTATACAGCATTAGACACTATATTATGACCTTTTTTCTACCTGTTGCCGTTATTAATATCGAGCAAAAAACGGCTAAAATCAAGCGCCAAAGCACCCTGTCAGACGCTCTTCAGATTAATGAACAAATATAATAAACATGTTAAATCAATGACTTCACTTGGAAAGTCAGCGCCCACGGGTTAGCCACGAACTTAACCGAACGACGTACGAAAATTCACGAACACAGAGTTTCGGTTTGGCCGAAAGTTTCGGCCAAATTTTTCCAAAGCCGAAACCGAAACCGAAACTAGATTTTTTGGCCGAAACTGGCCGAAACCGAAACCGAAACCGAACCTTCGGTCGGTCTCTAAGTTTTATTCAAATCAAATCAAATCAATATAATGGGAGTGACATAGTCACATAGTGACAAAACTCCGTCTAAAAATAAAGATTAAAAAAAAAAAAATCTAATCATTTATTCATCAAGAATATGTTTACATAAATATGTACATGGTGTTGGGTATTACATTTTTATAGTATGTTGATCAAATTAACTGGTCGTCAGCTGCCTTATGCCTAAACTGGGCGTAAGCCTGTAATATAGGCAACTGAACTCTCCCAAGGTCATCAGTTTACTATAATAAATTGTATTAGCGACATGGTAAACTAAGTACATAAACATAGTTTTTGATATTATTTTTTTAATCGAAAGCTGGTGCTTGTAATGTGGTCTGACGAGTACCTAGTTTTATTATTAAGATAAGTAATTTTTAAGTCGGTTATTTTTTGTCAAGAATCACAGCGTTACGATACAAACGTGGACTGAACACATTTTACTATAATACGAGTAGGGATTGCAATCCGGTGTCATTTTCAATCCGGCCGGATTTTACCGGATCCTGCCGGATTGATCACGTGATCAAAATTTTTCTTTCTCGTTCTAATTTAGACTGTTTTTGAGGTAAAAAAAAATTTTTTTTGGATTATAAAGGAACGCAAATGCGTTAAGACAAAGTAAATGCAACCGAACCGTAATAAATACTCGCACAGGTCAAGTTAGGTAGACCCTAATGACGATTATCTATACTTAATATTAATAAGAGGATGGACAAGACGAAAATCATGTCAAATGTCCATGTCACACCTGTACCGGTTGTTGTTGACGACGCTGCTCTCGAAGTTGTAGACGAGTACCTACATTTACCTGGGACAAGTGATCCAAATGGGTAAGTTCAATTTTGAGAAAGAAGTCATTCGTAGAATCCAACCTGGATGGGCTGCGTTCGGAAAACTGCGCCAAATATTTTGTCCAAAACACTACCTCAGTGACTGAAGTCGAAGGTATTCGAGCAGTTTGTGTTGCCAGTGATGACATACAGATCCGAGACGTGGTGCTTCACTATTGGCCTAATGCATAAGCCTAGAGTCGCCCAGCGGGCTATGGAACGAGCTATGCTCAGTATTTCTCTACGCGATCGAATTAGAAATGATGAAATCCGTAGACGAACGAGAATGACCGACGTAGCTCAGAGAATTATCCGACTGAAATGGCAATGAGCTGGCCACATAGTTCGCGAGACTGATAACCGTTGGGGATGAAAGGTCCTCGAATGGGTAAACGGAGCATAGGACGCCCCCTGACCAGGAGGACCGGCGATCAGAAGAAGACAGCGGGTATCCGCTGGATTCAGAAGGCTCACGACCGGTCTAAGTGGCGAATATTAGGAGAGGCCTATGTCTAGCAGTGGACCTCTAAAGGCTGGTGGATGGATGGATGGATGAAATAAGAGGAAATTTTTGATATTTATTTATTTTTTGTAATGGATAAACTCAAAAACTATTAGACCAATTTCTAAAAATTTTTACCCCAGTAAAAAGCTACATTATTCCTTAGTCACATAGACTATATTTTATTGTGATTAATATTTTTTACTTCATCACAAGTAAAAATGTTTGACACCCAGCGAAGTGATACTTAGTGGATACGGTTCACCTAGTTTACTATATTTTTCCTGTGTCTGAACTCTGGATGTAAACAGCCCGAGAACTGTTATTTTAGTAAGAAGTTGAACAGATTGTCAATATAACTTGTCTTTTAAAAAATATATCAATTGCTATATTTTTTTCTCGTTACTTTCTTTCAGAAGGGAGCCAATAACAAGTGAACATGTATACAATTACACATCTTTATATTATGTTTAAAGGGGTTTTCTGTTGTCATGTAATCGCGAATCAATTGAAATAAACATATGGTGTGCAGGTGTAAGCACCTACATGCATTTAGGGCAAATATTACAAATTATAAACAAGAAGTAATATTAATTTACTAAAATATAATTTCACGCTTTATTACTTACAATTTATCCATTCAGTAATTTGTGTTGTATATTACATCCCTATTGAACGTTGGAAATACCCGATTGCAATACTAGATTATTTATAACATCTATACCAGGCATTTAAAGCATCTACACTAGCAACAGGGTGAATTTTGCCAAAAATTAGCGTGACCGGATCCGGCACCGGATCCGGTAAATTTCACCGGATCCGGTATGCGTAAAAAACGCCGGATCCGGCCGGATTACCGGATCCGGTTTTCCGGATTGCAATCCCTAAATACGAGTACTCACGATATTTATTTTGTATTCCGATATTTACGATCCATGCAACTGGGTCGAAATATCGGAAGACAAAATAAATATCGTGAGTACTCGTATTATAGTAAAACAGCGTACGATGTTTACATTGACAAGTTTATTTATAAAATTTTATTTTATTTCTAGACATGATATTATTTTCATCACCGAATAAATCAAAAATTAGATATTGGAGAATTAGATTTATACATGATTAGTAGCAGCACCTAAATCGATAACTTTGCAAAAAGATATTAAAAATAAATAGAACATGTCATTTGGACTCTACGATCCAGTTTCTTACACTATTATACAAGTTAAGGAAACAAACTAGCAGGATATTGGTTTCACAGTTGCATTGTGCAATTCCATGGGAAAATAGTGCAGCTTCTAAATCGGTAAACAACTGCGTAGGTACAGCGGTTGTATTTCGTCATATAAATATAATGTTAATTATTTATTAGTTGGTACGTTATCAATAGGAAAATTCCGGCTTCATAGGCCACAGTTATACTTTGATATAGCGTTATTTTGAAACTAATGGTTTGTTTTGTTATTTTATGTTTCAATTCAATGACAAATATAATAAAGGTTCTTCATCACAAACTTTACTGCCCCACTGCTCCTTTCACTATGGGAGGGGTCAGTCACGGCTTTCACAGGTGAAGTCGCGGGTACTGACTCATTTTTTAATAAAATTTTTTTTTTTTTTTTTATTTAATACAACATTGAGTGGTAATTTTCATTAAATTAAATAATAATATTTAACGAAATATAAAAAATTAAAGAGGTTTAGATAAGTACCTGTTTTTAAGTCCACGTGATGTATTTGTTATTACGTATGTAGTAATTACAACATGGAAGTAGGTATATCAACATCGCTTATTAATTAATTGTTGATTCATAAATTCATTAAATATAATAAACTAATGGCTGCAGCTTTTGTTTGCGTACCTATAGATATAGGCTGACTATTTTTTTCGATATATTTTTTGTGAAGCATGGACAAAATTTAGTTTAAAACTATTTACGTAGCTTGAAATAACATTTTCCGCCGTTTCCACGATGACTCTTCAAGAAAAGAGCCTTTACTTAATCTGGATCTTTTCTTGGATTTCATCTTCATATTATCGTTTATTTAACCCAAAAATATAACTGGCGCTAATATAGGTACATACTTCCAAGTTAGAAGGAAGTGGATCTCAACTCTTTAAATATGGATGAATCCTAACCGATCGTCTCATCGCAAAATTTTAATGTTTGCTTTTGCTAATTAGTATTGTCAGTTTAAACAGGATTTTCTGCATCATTTTTAGATGACTTATTTTTAGGTGACCACGTTGGAAGTTAAGTATAGAATTATGAATTCCAGTCGTCCATCCATCCTGGCAGCGAAACAAAAACCTTGGCAAGCGTTTAATTGAAAAAAGGCTCGTTAGGTCTCAGTAGATTGTAATTTTAATTATTCGCAAGCCATACAATGTATGGCTCGAACAATGCATAATCAATAATGTCTTTACCTTATTCTGGGTCATACCCACCTACTCGTGATTCGTGTTTTTGATCCATCGAAGCGATCGGTGATGATTCTTTTTTCGAAAGCTGGTGCTTGTCATGTGGTCGCACTTAAAGAGCTAGATCTGACGAGTACTTTTAGAGTTATTTTGAAGTCTGTAATTTTTTTCTCGGTAAAATTCATTAAATTATGCGATTAAAAAAAAACAACATAATATATATACTTATAGGTACGTAATACATGTATCATTCAATTTTGTACAGGTAGCACAAGATAGTTAAATTTACACATGTATTACGATCACGTAATTTAGTAATTGTCGTGATTCTCTGGAGTCGGCTCATTAATATTTATAAATTTTGTAAGACAAGGTGTCAATGTTTAAATAGTTTACAGCCAAAAACCACAAAGAGTTAGTTGAAAGAATACATTGTAATATATCTCGAAAATTCACATTAAATTCATGGTTACAACTGTTTTTGTTTCATGTTTATGAAAAACTAAACTTAGCATAATTAATACAATTAAAATATGCGCTATTGAAATTATTACAAAGTGTCATTGTATCTGAAGTTTTGAAGATATTGATTGCACAATTTGAAAATCGTAAAAAAATTAATAAGAAACACAAGTTATTGTAACTACAATACAATGGGCGGCCTTATTTCTCACAAAAGACTTCGTCTAGACAACTAAATCGAGCAAGGAAATCCGTGTCTGAAAGACTAAATATTTCACTATGGTTCGAGCTTATATTTGGCGAAGGAATACAATAAAAATGTAGCTCCATCCCTTTCTTGTTCCTAGGCACCTACTTATAAACATGCGTCTTGACCCACAAAACTGCGCAATTTATATATTTTGTGGGTAATAAAATAAATTAAGGAAGCGACATTTGAATGGTAGAGTTGGACGTCGACTGCATATAAACACTGAATGTCCCATACATAGATTTGCGATTTCGATGAAGATTATTTTTGACTATACTTTTTTGGAGGTTGAGCACGTGCGGATTTCATGCACACCATATGCACTCCAATCCGTTTTCACTCCTCACGATTTTATGTGATTTAAATGCATATCAGTTACGAGGCAATAGCACTCAAAAATTTTAAAAGCTTATTATATGTTTATGTATTTGTAATGGAATAATTTAATTTAAACCAATTTCCAGATATAAAAACCTATTATCGACAGCGTCCTTTTATCGACTGTACTTGGCTAAATTTCAAACGTTGTGACTTCTAAAAAAATGTTCGTAATGCAGTAATGTCGACGCACCGCTCGGGCGCCCTAGGGCTGTTTTTGTTGGCGCCATTGCCGCCCTTGTGTCAACGCACATCCTTCTTAAAAAACTTCCCCAATGGCGCCCTTAGCCAGGATACTTTTGCCACCGATCCACTGCATTTCATACGCGCCCCCTTTTTTTCGGGCGCCCACATTCTGAGCCCCTATATACACGTGCCTAGTTTGCCTTACGGATAATCCGCCACTGGATGAACCTTTTCTATCATGATTTAAAGACCAAATACAAAAAAAAGTTAACAAAATTTTTCTTCGTGCGTGAGTGTCTAAAATTTTTTAGATAGTAGATAACTGTGTTATGGTCAATGTGTTAGTTTTTTGGCTGTCACCACAAAAAAATGAATTTCAAACCGGTTCTCCCGAATGACTGAACGTCGGTTCGAAGATAGGTAAAACGCTTTCAACCATTGCCAAATTATTTCTTGGGACACTTGAAGGACAAACATGTCTGTCATCTCATAGTTTTTTATTCGACTGAGTTTTTGTACATCAATATAAATAGCACAGTGCGCTTGTTATGTGTTAGGGGCCTCAATTTTATCAATGGCCCTTTTTACACGTATTCCTATCATTACTCCTACACTGTCGAGAACTGTTCTGGCATTCATTTAATAATGAATTCATTTAGTAAGTAATTTCCAAAAAGTTTATGAATAATGTCTTTGTTTAAGGATAGAACATTGTATTTTATCGGTGCTTCGTTATAATCGGGCCTCTGTACAGATTTTAATTTATTAATTTAGTCGCCAAGACTTGAATTTATTAACATCTATTTAGTATCACTTATTGTTGGAGCAACGATTTTTTTGGCAAAGTTTTTTTATAAAAGTACCTACTAAACGTGATTTATCTATCTATCGCAATATTCAAGCGACGATGCAGGAAAAATAGATATATACGTATTATTGAGTTGAACACGGATGGACGAAATGGACGAATACGACCAAAGAAATGAATGGATGGATTTTTTGAGAGACGTCAGTGTAAAGATGACGACCAAAAAGGAAGATGGAAGGAAATAACATAGGGCATCGACCTCAAATGAACAAAACTGCGAAATGGATTAGATAAGATTTAGACCAACACGAATAACAAGTACATTTAGGTAGGTATCTACTTGAAGTCCCTTCGGAGCATAATGTACAAAACGCAAAATGGACACAAGTCGCAAAATGTACAATTCGCAAAATGTACAAAACGCAAAATGTACAAAACGCAAAATGTACACAACTCGCAAAATGTACAAATCGCAAAATGTACAACAAGGACTAAGGCCTCTTTCACGGCGACACGGAACTTAAGTTTTTGAAGGGCTTTTCTTTTTGATGTTACCAAAGTAATTATGACACATCCAATTAGTACTTTTATTTTAATAATAATCCTATAAATTATTTATAATGTTATAAACGTGACAGTATGTGAAGTTGTTGCTACTCTTTTACGTAAAAACTACTGAACGGATTTTAATGAAATTTTGCACACAGATAGACCACGATCTGGAACAGGCCACAGGGTATATAGTTATCCCTAAAACGCGGGTAAAACCGCAGGCAGAGTGCTAGTAATTAGGTACCGGTATAGGTTCTAAAGATGATTTTTTCCCCAGTGTGAAAACGATAAACTTTTCAATAATTGTGAGTGTAATGAAAAAATACATAAATTATCAAATGATTTTGAATTTATGAACATGCATTCTTATCCCGACTAAGCATGTTTTATTGCTCATCGTTCCAGCGGATGTCCTTACTGTCCGTGTGTGCGATCCGCTGCTAAATAATCATTGTTCTCTACAGAAACTGTTATATGTAAACAATGGTTTGCCGATCATCCATATTGCACTAATTGAAATAATTTAACTTTAAGCGTTAGCAATTCACGATTAATCCAGAATCAAAGTATGTTATTACTTTGTATGTCATTACCTTATAGAAAGTCAACCTGGGTAACTAAGAATTTTAGGGCAATTTAATTGCCTGGATTTTGTATTTCTCTTTTAAATTAACCAACTCAACTTATTTTATTTAAAAATGCGCACGTTATTTTTGTTAAGCCAAACTCCTTAAACGAGGTGCAAAATATGTTGTTAGTCCTAATGATTGAGATAGCACGTTTCATTTCTAAGAATCGCAAGCTTCACGCTAATATACGGGTGGTAGAAGCTGCTGCCATCATAAATTCGTATGTCTTTGTACCCTATTGACAGTGAGAGAGCTTCTTTGTAAAGATAAGATAACAAACGACTCGTGTTCCCGCTGAAGGCTTGGAAGCCAAGCCAGCTCCTTCTTTCTTTCTTTTTTATTCTCTCTTTCTTGGCCGGCAGCGCAACTGTTATGCTTTTGGTGTCAGTGATTCCCATGGGCGACGATAGACACTTTTACCATCAGGAAGACGGCTATTTCCATAAAAAACGAACTTGCATGCACCATCCTCTGCTGCTCACGGACATCTGTGACTTACCTTACCTTGAATAGGACTGCGGAAGTTAGGACTGTCCCAAATGAAAATTATTATTTATTTTTACTCGGCTTTTGACAATAAATTTTCCGAAGTTTGGTTCTGCTACCTTTCTAAATTCCTACCATGTGTGTTCTGTATTCGCAGAAGAAGAAGTGACAAGTAACTCATAAGGAGATATTTTTATCACATTTCCTACTTGTTCTTATATTATTTAAAAACTATTTTAAAGTGATCATCCGGTTTGTACTTTGTAATACATAAGCGTTCGCAGGATTTTCACACGATTTTTTGTGATTTTTAACTAATTAATAATTAATACTGTTTCAGCCTTCAACTTGCTATAGCGACTACTTAAGCAGAGTTAAGAGTATTGTAATGTATGCTATTTTTTAAGTATGTAAATTACGTTATTAAATGACTATTAAATTAATTGCAGAAGGTACTCTTGCTCATCATCATAAGCAACATTTTACATTTTAATTTTTTAACAATACGATTCCTAATTGACATTAATAAAGTCCGTAAGTAATTGCACTAATTTACGCAAGGTAACCCATAAGTAACTGAAACAGTCAAGTACCATTATTAAGCGTAATTACAACTACATACATTACTGATAACAGCAGTACAGCGATTAGTAGTAGGTACATTAATGATATATGGCAGCTTATTATGAATCATTAGTCCGATTGTCTGCGAGCTTCACAAGTTTTGGGTAACATTAGTTGAGAAACGGTCTTACGGGCGGTAGCTCATCCTTTCAGTAGCGCGTTAATAAAATTATTCCGCGCGCAAAACATCCTGTATTAGGCTCGGTTTTAATGGTTATGGGGTGAGCTGTGAGCTGGTCATACGTAGCGGCAGGTTTGACAGCACCGATCGTGTAGTGTAGTGTGTAGTGTGGGACACATTAACCGCACAGGAATATTTTATAAACCGACGGAAGCGATAAGGGACTCGGATTGTGGATGCCAGTATTACCAAGTGTACATTGTCGATATTGGTGAAGTTCACAATGGGGATTCAGTTTTTGAGTGCACTGACTGTGGTTCTACTGTTTGTGCTCTGCGATGCCCAGACAGAGGAGGAGTCTCATATTTGTGTTTATCCGTACGTATCTATTTGTATAAGAAGCTATTTTGTAAGTGGGTGATAGTTTTACATATTGTATTTAATACATTGTTTAGTTCAGTGAATATGTTCGTTATTTTGAAACGTTGGAGCGTTTTGAAGATCTTGTAAGTTGTGCTATAGGGATTGGGGCCATTTATTTACAAAACATGTTTGTTTTTATTTAGGCTGGTTTTATAGATTACGTACCAATATAATGGGACTTAATAGGTTATATTTTGTTGAGAGTTCTTAACTTTTATTTAGCTTTAAATCGTAATGATTCACATGCAATATTCCTACACTATGTTTATAAATCAGAATGATTCATACATTTATCTTATTTTCTACATAATAATATGAAGGCATAAAAAAGATATAGATTTTCAAATCAATGCATTTATAAAGCGATTAATTAGTAAAATAGAAAAATAAATGTGCGGAACAAAAAGGTTTTTGGAAATTCAATTCCTTATAGCCTGAAACAGTTTACAACGTGATTAAACCTGTTTTATAATGCGATTAATAACTTGATTAACTAACTTATTTATGAATCGAATAACGGCATTATTGGTTTGCGAATCTTTCAAAAGTAACAGTGTTGTTTAAGAGATATTAAAGTTTAGTACGAAAATATGAAAAATATTAATTAATATTCGTTATTACCTTGTAGTAACAATATTCTTCAAGATATGAAACCGAATTGAAATAAATGTAGTTAGGATATAGATTTTTCGAATAAACCGTGTACCAATTGTTTCAATGGTTGTTCTTGTTTGTTAACCGACTTCAAAAAAGGAGGAGGTTCTCAATTCGACTGTATTTTTTTTTACTGTTTGTTACCTCAGAACTTTGGACTGGGCGAACCGATTTTGATGATTCTTTTTTTAATCGAAAGCTGGTGGCTGTCATGTGGTTCCATATAAATTTTATTGAGATCTGACATTGGCATCCATTAGAAAACCACATAAGACGTAAATTTGTGTTAAGATGTGCGCGACAAATTGAGGAGTAACTCAATATCACGCCAACCGGTTTCGATGATTCTTTTTTTAATCGAAAGCAGGCGCTTGTCATGTGGTCTTTGGTCGTTGTGGTCGGTGGTCTCGGTCTGGGTGTGAATGTCCTTGTCTAGTGTGTTGTCCATGGCACCTAGTGTGTCCCATGGTCCTAGTGTGGGGCTATGAGTGTGAAGCGTTATTTATTTATTGTTTGAAGTATCAAAAAATAAAAATAAATGGAATTATGCGATATCAAATTAAACAGCTTACATTAAGGATTTCAAAACGGAAATAATCATAGCTTTTTTGATAGCAAGTGTTTTTTTTTTAATTTTAAATGTATACCAGTTTAGTAAATTCTCTAACTTATTTCCTTTGGGCTATCGCAAGTACTCGAGGACCTTCCATCTTAAGACACAACAATAGGTAAGTATATATAAAGAATTCAAAATTCAAAACTCAAAATTCAAAATTCAAAATCGTTTATTCATGTAAGTATCATTAAATAAATAAATAACGCTTCACACTCATAGCCCCACACTAGGATTCCCTGTATCGTGGGTGCCATGGACAAACACACTAGACAAGGACATTCACACCCAGACCGAGAACAGAAATTCAAACTCATCATTCAAACTTCCGCCTCGCTGGGAATCGAACCCAGGACCCTCGGTGCGGCGATCCGGCATGGTAACCATTGCGCCACACGGATCATTGATACACTTATGCACGTCAATTTTTTATCTACCACCTTTTCAACCAGCTTCAAGGTGCTTTGTCATGGAGGAGAAGAAAAGCCGTATAGAAACTCCTCAGCACACCTTTTAAAAATAAAAATACATTGGTATATTTATTACAAAAAAAAAATATCACTAGCTTGGAATTGGTATGTACTCACTACTCATCTACAGCATAGTACCTACCCTTTGCCTAAAAGTGAAAATTCTTTCTTTGCAATCCGAGGTTCCTGAAACTTGAAACGGGATGGTGAATACTAACTGTCCGTAACAGTCTCTGCCCTTTGTTCATATTAAGATTGTAATAAAAAAAAACAAAAAGCTCTTGTGTGTCAAGCGTGACTCATTAGAATTTGAATGTGTATAGATGCTTATATAATAGGTATGAGCCATATTAATAATTCTCGGGCGTTACAAGTTATTAATAGAATTTTGTTCGTGGTTTCGACTGTAGGGTCAATGTTCTATGGATGGTTTGTTTATATTTTGGCAAAAGTTACGTAGACATCTAGTTGAGCAAGATTTTGGGATAAATAAGTTAATAATTAACTCTTTCATATCTACTATAATTACAATGGTGTTCCAAATGTAAAACCGACAATTGACTCACGATGTTTTTGTAGTAAAATTTCCGTTAATAAACGGTAGCTATTTAGAAATATGTTAAATATTATTAGATAATTATTTGGGAGACTTAGCTCCTCTCGGTATGTAGAGAGGTAATTATAATTACCTATTATAGATAACACAAAGGCTATTTATAAACTTAGATCTCGTGAAACTTTGCGTGACAAGTTCAAAGAAATAGGTAGGTATACTTACAGTAGCCTCACAATATATCTATAGTAACGTGGTTTTTATACGGAATAATATAAGCGCGTATAAACAAAATTTTGATATCACTAATCGCCAAACAAGAAAAATGCACCAGTTAGTAACGCCATCTTACCGTCTTTCTAAAGTGAAGCGATCTTTTATGGGCCGTGGTGTACAGTTCTATAATAAAATCCCAAAGTTAATACGTGATTTGCCAGTGGAATTATTTAAGAAACATGTAAAATCTCAACTTTTAGGCAAAGGCTACTATACTGTAGATGAGTACATAAATGACAAAGACGCATGGAAATGACCAGATCTGCAACCAGTTCCGTACAGGCTAGTGATACTTCTTTGTAAGAAATATACCAATGTATTTTATTTTTAAAAGATGTGCTGAGGAGTTTCTTTCGGCTTTTCTTCTCCTCCATGACAAAGCACCTTTCCGAAAAGCTGGTAAATTAAAAAAATGACGTGCATAAGTGTATCAATGATACCTACATGAATAAATGATTTTGAATTTGAATTTGAAAGCTGGGTAACTAATATTAGATGGCGCTCATTGCCCGGTGTCAATTATCGAGTAAAATCAATTCCCATTACCTACCACCAATTACCATTATGGACACCATAGAAATAATTTTCATAATCATATTTAATGCACATCCTTGTATATTATACGTACTTGTTGAGAACAGAACTACTTACCTCATTTCCAAAGTTAAAAGTAGATTTTAAGCAGAGCTTCAAAAATGTTTTATTATTGATGAGGTTAATCTAAGATTAAAGTAATGAAATTCATAAAGAGCATTATTGGACGACTTTAAAATCTACACTACACGTTTATCTCAATAGACAAAACTCAATATAAATTAGGATTTATATGCCATTTATTAATATTATAAACATAAAATTTCCTGAGGAGCTAAATAAGTTTAGTGTAGTAATATACGTTGTTGTAATCAGGAACATAGGAGGATTATTGATAGTATGTAAAGTAATATTGTGGATGTATTTATAACCGCATCTAGGAATAGTCTCAGTAAAAATGTTAATAAGAGAAAAAAATATGTAGTAGGATGGAACAAGCATGTTAGGTTGGCACACCGGGACGCGCGATCTGGGTTTCAGGAGTGGGTTCTATATGATAGGCCCAAAACGGGGGATATATATAAGAACATGGTAAATACTAGAAAGGTTTTCAAGGAAAAATTAAAATGGTGCTAAGATAATGAAGAACAGATAAGAATGGACATGATAGCCACACATCATTGTAAAAAGGACTTTGGAAAATTCTGGAAGCAAACGAGTAAACTGAGTCCCAGGTCGAGTGTGCCGGTTAGTGTGAACGGTGTTAGCGAGCCTTCCGAAATTGCAGATCTCTTTAAAAACCATTTTAAAGTAGAATCGGTACTTGGACCATCGGAGGAATCATCTTTGAATCTGGAGGACGATCTTAAGTTATACAGGCAGGTGGTATTTTCTGAGGAGGAGGTGAAAGCAGCAGTAAAAAGCATAAAACGTGGAAAATCACCGGGACATGACTCACTTAGCATTGAACATATACAGTATGCGGGTGAGCATGTCTCAAGGGTGCTGGCGTTGTTTTATACTGCTTGCGTGTGTCACTCATACCCGAGGAAATGATGAAGACTCTGGTGGTACCTATTGTAAAAAACCGTACAGGGGATGTCTTTGATAAACGAAATTATAGACCCATATCGTTGGCCACCATCATTGCGAAGATATTGGACAGTATGCTTAGCAGTCGCTTAGACAAACACCTAAAACTGCATGACGCACAGTTCGGATTTAGACCTGGACTGTCCACGGAAAGTGCAGTGTTATGTCTGAAGCATACTGTTCGATATTATACAGACAGGAACACGCCAGTTTATGCGTGTTTCCTGGACCTTTCGAAAGCCTTCGATTTGGTGTGCTATGATAAGCTGTGGCAAAAATTAAGCACAGAGACCACGCTGCCTGAAGAACTTATATGCCTCTTGAAGTACTGGTACGGGAACCAGTATAACATGGTTAGTTGGGCGGGCTCGCTATCAGAGCCGTATAGGTTGGAATGTGGGGTGAGGCAGGGGGGAGTGACCTCGCCTAAGCTTTTCAGCCTGTATGTCAACAGGCTGATTGAGGAGCTGAGCAGTACTGGGGTCGGATGCTCTGTAGATGGTATAATTGTAAACAATATAAGCTACGCTGATGATATGGTGCTGCTGAGCCCCTCAATCAAAGCCCTTAGAAAATTATTAAAAATATGTGAGAGGTATGCAGAGACCCATGGCCTTAGGTATAATGCCGAGAAAAGCGAATTGCTTGTGTTTAAAGCAGGCAATAAATGTTATCCCACAGTACCACCGATAACACTAAGTGGCACTCCGCTTAAAATGGTAACAAAATTCAAATACCTGGGGCATTGGGTCACTGCTGACCAGAGTGATGATGTGGACCTGGAGCGGGAACGCAGGGCGCTGGCGGTCAGAAGTAACATGCTGATCCGCAGGTTTGCAAAGTGCACAAATGATGTTAAAATAACTTTATTCAGAGCATACTGCCAATCTTTTTATACTTGCAGCCTGTGGATCAAATATACCAAGAAGGCCTACAGCGTCCTGCGTGTCCAGTATAATAATGCGTTTAGAGCGTTGTTGGGGCTCCCGCGACATTGCAGTGCATCAGGGATGTTCGCAGAGGAACATACAGACGGCTTTCAGGCAATTATGCGTAAGCGTGTGGCATCTCTGTGGAAGCGGATGCGCGGGAGCGCCAACAGCATCCTACGTACAGTGGCGGACCGGTTTGACGGACCCATAATAAAGCATTGGACCAGCATGCATGTTATGCCGTCAGACCGAGCCGCTAAATAATTTAAATAATTTAATAATTTAGTAATTTTAGGTGTAAGTATGGTATGAATGACAGTGACGAAGAATGAAAGGAGGAATGAATGATATTGATTAATTTAATTTAATTTGATTAAATTCCATTCAGTTCGATTCAGTTCAATTCAATTCGATTTTATGTAATTTCATTTGATTTAATATAATTTAATTTGATTTTGATTTAATTTGATTTGGTTTGATTAATTTATTTTATTTTAAGTTTATTTAATTTGATTTAATTTAATTTGATTTAATTAAATTTTTATGTGTTGATTTTTGTGTTAATTAATTATTTACATTATGTACTAACATTAGTTTATAAGTTTCTCTGCTACTAACACAGAATATGGATGTATTTCCGAAATAAAATGATTATTATTATTATTATTAATAAATTAGGATTTATTTTGCCATAGAAATGATTTTTTGTTTAATTTGTTTCAGCTTCAATGTACCGAAAACTTTTAAGATCACCAAGAAGTGCAGAAGAGGCAGTAACGAAATATGTATAAAGATTGTAGTAAGTAGTTTACGGTGTTATTCATAAAAAGATATAGTAAGATTATAGATTCTTTTTTTTTATCAGGGGTTAAAAACAGAATTTATAAGCGGTCAATGCCTATATGCCAGTGCTTTTGGCTGGTCTGGCTTTGGTCTGTCGAATTATCAGAACGACAACATAATAATATAAAACTTATGGGTGGCCTATACCTAGAACGCTATACAGAAAGTTAAAATAGGCTTATCAGAATTTTTACTAAAGTACACTACAAACCTACAATAAGAGATTTTTATGAATAAGAACGTTAGTTTTTATTCTTAGATAATATTAATTTGTTGTAAATAATAGCATGTCCAGAACAGGGGCAAACAGGTTACATGTAGTGGATATTTCACAAGGTGATGTTACGCATAGATAACGAAGTTATTATAATTAGACATCTCAATCGATGTTAATTTTTTATGTTAATTATGTCCGATTAATTTGTTTTCAGAGGCAGTATTTAAAGGAAATGAGATCAGCATGCTGTGAAGGATGGGTGTATTCGAGCACTGAAAATAAATGCGTAGCAGATTGTAAACGTGGTTGTATACGAGGTAAATGCATAGCTCCAGACACTTGCGCCTGCGATCCACCATTGATCTTAAAAAATAATATAACGTGTGAAGAACCACACTGTAATCCTTCCTGCTTTAATGCGGACTGTGTGGACGATGATAAATGTACTTGCAAACAAGGATTCACAGCGCATAATGCCACGCACTGTGCCCCCTTATGCCCAGAAGGCTTTATCAATGATCCAGATAAATTAGAATGCAAACCTATATGTGATAACTGTGTCAACGGCAACTGTACAGCTCCAAACACGTGCACATGTGAGGAAGGTTATATACTTGAAAACTCCACCTGTGTACCTTATTGTAATGGCAGTTGCAAAAACGGTCGGTGTGTAGCACCCAACACTTGTGAGTGCAGCGAAGGATACAGTATTGATCCAACAGATACATTGCTATGCCATCCCTTATGCGAAAAACCTTGTCTGAACGCGACTTGTGATGCACCCAATAAATGTGCATGTCTCAGTGGCTACGAAAGTGTAAGCACCTGGGCTTGTAAACCTAAATGCGATAATTGCAATAATGGTGTATGTATCGCACCTAACCAATGCAATTGTTTAGATGGATATTTCAAAACTGATGGAATAAACTGCACACCGGTATGTTCCGAAACTTGCTTGAACGGTTATTGTTCTGCTCCTAATACATGCACTTGTAACGAAGGATACGAATTAAATAAGGAAGATAAATTTAAGTGTCAACCATTTTGTGAAGATGAATGCGTCAATGCTACTTGCGCTGCTCCCAATACTTGCAACTGTCTCTCCGGATACGAGAAACATAATGATTCTGTATGCAGACCATTGTGTGCGTCTTGCGAACACGGTGTTTGTGTATCTCCAGACAATTGTCTCTGTAACGAAGGTTTTGACAGAATCAATGAAACATGTAAACCAGTGTGCTCGTCCCCTTGTGTCAACGGATTTTGCGAATCTCCTGAAAAGTGTGCTTGTAATGAAGGTTATCTGAAAGATTTAACGCAATCCGTTTGTTATAAGCCTTGCAATGGAGAATGTGACCATGGACAATGCAATATTGATGGAGAATGTTTGTGTTATTCAGGATATGAACTTTTCAACAGTTCATGCATCGTTCCGTAAGTTTCAAAATTTATTCATTAATAAGTAATATGGCCCTTCTTATTTTCTTTCACTATATAATTATTTTATATCCCTTGCAGGGAAAGCTGTGATAAATGCAATGCTACATGCCCTGAAGAAAACTGTCGCTGTTCGGATGGACGGCCTTGTTACCCTACAATAGAGGCACCTGCGGAGGCAGCAACGTCTACTAGGTATTTAGAATCACCTTACTTCTGATATTATCCAACGAGGAGTTCAGTGATATTCATCATGGGAAAAGAACAAACAGTCCAGTATCTCCTGGATGAACCACGTAGGGAAGCGAGGAGGGAGGGAGATTCTTGAATTCAAAAGTGGGTGGAGACCTTTACAACAAAACTGCTGTAAACACCATTAAATTATGAGCATATTATCCTGATGAGAAAACCTAAAACAAAGTTAATTAAATTCAGTTTTCATGAAGATGAAGTCTTGAAGGTTAAACATTTATTGAATAATATTTACATTACAGTCTCGCTGGTCTTCAACTCACTTGGGTTCTTGGAGGATGTGTTGGCATATTGCTAGTGACAATAGTGATCATCACTATTGGCTTTCTCTGGAGGAAGAGGAAGGAATACGGAGCGAAACCCACTGATAATGGTAAGTCAACAACATCTTTATCATCCCATCCATAATTACCGTCGATCTACACTTGACTAACGGGCGCACTGAAATATCAAAGGATGTACTAAGTACGAGTACTTACCAGTTAATACCCCATATTCTGAGTGCGACTCTTTTCCGTCATATTGGTAGCTGCAATTTCTATATTTATATATTACCTACCACCAAATTGTAAACTTTTTTGTCCCACATCAATGGCTTAAAGTTATTCACATTGACCAAGTACAGATTAGCAGACTTCGCAAATGACAAATTCAAGGTATAAAATTTCTTCACTATGTTTTTTTTCGAAAAGACAGTTGCTGTTAGCTCTGGTGATATTTACAGCTTCACGTGAACAGAAAATTCACTTTGCTAATATGATACCAAGTGATATAACATTAATAATTCGGCCTCGGTGTTTCGTACAGGCAAATAATAATCAAACTTCCAAGATATCTGCTATTCTTCAACTTCGAACAAAACGGGTGAAATTTATAAAAAAAAAAAGGTCACTTCAATTTGGATATCTTTCAAGTAACTACTAGTGAAATACCATAGAAAATCATGTTATGTACATGATCTTCTGCATTTAAATAAAAAAATTATACGAAATATGAATAAAATAAAAACAGATAAACGTTTAATACCAAAAGTTTAAACAAAAATAATTGATTTCAGCAACCGCCTATCCCAGCGTATTGTATACCATCCCGAATACACTTATTCCGAAGAACTATGACGATGAAAGAGATGATACTTATAAGGAAGACGACGCCGAAGATGAGAACGAAGTTGAAGATACGAATGAAGCAGTTTCTCTCCAACTTCTAGAAGAAGGAGAAGATGCGAATGAAGCAGTTTCTCAACAACTTCTAAAAAAAGGAGAAGATACAAATGAGAATGAACCAGTATAACTGGATTCTTTTCAAGAAAAACTAAATCTAGTTAGTAATTTGATATACCGAGTACAAACTACGAATGTATTTTTTGTTTAAAGAACCCATTTGTATTTATTTATAACACATGCAACTAAGTTTCTAATAACACATGAAGATAAAGGGAATATTGACAAATCAATCCTTTTTCATTATAGAATAAGATATGCCGGTAGTCGTATTCATAAAGTACTTAAAAAGACCACAATTTTTGGGATAAATATCAAAATTTAGTAACCCAAAAATATAATGTGATTTTTATAATCAACTTTACTGTATATAATTTTTTTTATAATTTTTATGAAATGAAGAACTGACACTACGTACTGAATACTTTTAAATTTTATATAGAGTTATATAACCTGTTTGAAAAATTATTATTACTAATATTAAATTAAATAAAACCAAACGTGCACTGTTGGTGCTGGTATAAATTAACTTTACAAGATACGTGTGATATTCAATTTTTTTTTTGTAAATTGTCGATAATCATGTTTTGTTTAATTCATTATCAGAATATTTATTTATAACTTATAAAACTGATAAAAATTGGATAAACATAATTAGTTTAAGTTAGTTATAGTTAACATTGCGTTTGTTTTATTGGCGTTAACAATGATGATGATGTTACTAATGCTAAGTCGAACCAAGTACCTACAAGGCTACAACTGCGTTTATTGCCAATATTTAGAATTTTGAACTAACCGAGAAATAATTAAAAATATTTTACAGAATAAAATATTCAGAATCAAAAAATGAAAAAACTGAATAGTTAGTAGATGTAAGTATCACCTATTTCGCTGTTTATAAGAAAAATTATATTTTTCCAAGAAAGAAGAATTTCATACAAACAACATTTTAAACGTGCCTTTGTTCTTTGGCATTACCATTAAAGTATACATATTTTTTCTACTTGAATTAAATAAATATGTACAGTCCGCGCGCGAGTTGAATGCAATGGCTTGCCATAGTAAAACTCTTGCATTCAACTCGTTACTATGGCATTACTATGGCGAGCCATAGTAAAACTCTTGCATTCAACTCGTTACTATGGCATTACTATGGCTCGCCATAGTAATGCCATAGTAAAACTCTTGCATTCAACTCGTTACTATGGCATTACTATGGCGAGCCATAGTAAAACTCTTGCATTCAACTCGTTACTATGGCATTACTATGGCGAGCCATAGTAAAACTCTTGCATTCAACTCGTTACTATGGCATTACTATGGCGAGCCATAGTAAAACTCTTGCATTCAACTCGCGCACGTACTATAATATGTAGGTACACATAATATGTATGTTAGTATTGATGGTTTTCCAAATTGTTGCCTATGATTAAACAAAGTGTAAGAAGGTACGAGTTGGACAATTAATTTTATATGATATGGGTAACTTCATGTATTTATAATATAATTACTCTATTCGTATCGAAATATATCAAAACGTTGTCCAATGAAGGTAGAACTTTGTAAATAATTGTGCAATAAATTTATGAATAGAAAATATTATGATATTGTTTTATTTATTTATTTATTGTTCATGTACACATAAAAATAAAAGGAAAACAAATAAAAGATACATTGTACAGTGGTTCTGCTTATCTCTTACGAAATTTCTTCCAGCAGACCTGCGACTGGAAAAGTCACAAGAAAGAAAGAAAGATAGATGGCGTACAATCGATATTAAGTGTCGATGTTTTCTTATTGGTTTCTAATTAAAATTACATATTATATTTATTAAAAAAATTGGCTGTTATTTATAAAAGTATAAAGTAGCAGTTTTTTCAATACTTTGTAGTACTTTCAATGTTTCGACTGAATCGAAATTAAATGTTTTTCAAGTGTTTCTATTTCGACGTTTTAGAGGTGGGGTAATAAATAAACGTTTTTATAACTCTACTCCACACGTAATATGAAGTAGTTTACACAGTTCTATTTTATTTTCAAGGATCAAGAAACAGTTTCACAATACATCATTAATTAACAAATACTAATTGGTGTACAGATTTAATCATTGTCGAACCAAAACCGGCGACAAATAATACACTAATGAGGGTAGATAATGCAGTATAACATTTTGAAATACCTAATTAATGGAAAAATCCTACAAATAAGTAGTAGAGTCACCTGATGGTAAGTTTAGTGTTTATCGATGCCCATGGAAACCTACTTATAACAACAGAGGCATCACTGATGCTTCTACACCAAGTCCTCAGCCGGAACACAACGAGTCGTCGCAAGAGGGTGGTAATGAGCTACTCAGTTGCCGAAAATTGAAGCTACATCCACACCGATTTGGCTCGTGGTAAACCTCTACGGTCCAATTCTCTTGATTATTTTTGCCACGCACGTGCAAATGAGCCTCCTTCTGAGGTATTCCTGGTGCGCTATGACGTGGGTTCTTCAAAAAAGGTGCAAAAAGACTTCTCCTTCAGGCCCGGCGTTTCATTGGCGATTCCTATGGTGTTGTCTACGTCCATAGACGACGATGACTTCTTACCATCGGGTGGCCCGTCTACTTTTCGTCATAGTTCTTTCGTTCTTTTTCGGCTATAAAAAACAATCCGGGCAGATGTCAGCTCTAGGTGGAATAGACTTGATTGTAGAAGAAGATAGACTTGAACTCGAGGAAAAGTTGCGCTTATACACAAGTCTAGTCCCCCTGCGGCCTTGCCCTGTGCCCCTGAGCACAGGGACGTTATTAGCGGACATGAGAAATTCTTTCACGTGTCCAACACTTAAGTACCATTTAGTTTGCAGAGGGGACTAAATAACTACGTATATTGTAAATTAATGTCAATTACAGATTTTTAGCACTTAGGGCCTCTACGTTATGCCGCGATGCTCCGTTTTAACTACGAAACCGTAAAAAGAATGCATTTTTTCGCTGCACAGTGCGCACAATCACCAATACCAATACCTATATCTCAGAAAACTAGCGGCAAATGACCCCAGTGCGTGTCTGGGCTTAGGTAATGTCCGATGACAAACAGGATAGATACCTGTACCTAAATTTATATAAGGAAATTTTTAACTTAGTAACAACCACGCTCCGATGATAGACACGTACTAAATAGTAAAGACAGATGATACTGATGATGATGATGATGAGGATGACAGATTTTGACAGTGTTAGAGGAGTAAACAATTATATATATATATGAACGAAGTGGCAAGCACTTGGTCGTTTAGAATTCATTAATGTACACAAACATGATACAAGTAATATCTTCTAACATGTTCCATACTAATTAAAAAAAAAAAAACAATTTAGTACCTATTTATCAGTACAGGAAAACATAATCATAACGGAATCCAAGCTCTGTAATGAAATACATTTTAACTAGGTAACTGTGATATACAGGAGGCCAACATTAAAAACAATAAAAACCGGCGAAGTGTGTGTTGAAACACGCGCAATGTAGGGTTCCTTCCGAATTTAGTTACGAGTAATAGAATCATTAACTTATCAACTTAATATACACATTTTTTTTCGAGGGGTAATCTACAGGAGTTTCGTGGGATTTCTACCCACTAAAACCCCCTCCGTTCAGTTTTGATGGAAATATAAGTATTTGCGTAACGGGAACGACCCGTTTTAGTTTTCATTGATTTACTGTAATATTTGTTTTTTTTTTTTAAGTTGGCTCTGTAAAAATATCTTTAAATACTATATGTATATATACTAAGTAATTATAATGTAAATTTAAAAAGTCCTATCAAAAAATTTTTTCAAGTAAGTAGCAGACAGTTATAGGTTTCCCGAAATTAAGCAAAAGCGGTAAGAAGTTAATCTATACTAATATTATAAAGAGGAAAGCTTTGTATTTTTATATTTTTGTATTTTTGTATTTTTGTATGTTTGCAACGAATAAACTCAAAAACTACTGAACCGATTTTAAAAATTCTTTCACCATTAGAATGCTACATCAGTAGTATAGTATTGGGCATTCTGCCCCACTTGTTCGCTCAGGCGTCTGCCTTCGCGTCGTGGGGCAGAATGCCCAATAAGATTTCTGGTAATGTGGGACAGAAAGCTTCATTAAAATTTCATAATTAGAAATGCAAAATAACTGTTTGTTGTTGTAAATAACGCGGTTTCAGCTGAGAAAGGAAACAAAACAATATGTAAAAATTATTTATTCATAGTTATAATATTAATGTTAATTACAGGTTACAATCATTTGATATAAATGTAGGATGGTCCTCACACAGTTCATCCACCGAGTGCACCAAAGATTGAAGCTTACGCCATTGCGGTGTATCGTCTTGAGTCTGGAATTTTAACCGTACTAGCGCTTTCTTCCAGAGCTCTTGTGCATCAGTATTGCGCGCATCGTTGGTTTGGTAGACTTTCAAATCGATAAGGTAGTCCCCCGTTGTGTTGATCGCCCGGCGTTCGTTGCCGTTTGCAACTCTGTTGACGAAGTACGTGGACAGCACGCGCGATGGAGGATCTTTGGATTTGCCGCCATCACGACTAAGATTGAAGATGTCCACAGTCTTCCCTTTTTTTCTGTAACAAACATAAATAACCCGTATAAGCATAAAATAACTTACTGATGGTTTTTGATGGATTGGTTTTCAAAATCATTACGAAAAATAACACAATAAATACAAAAATTGTATTAATTTACATACTGCATGGTCATGTAAATAAAATGTTGTTAATTGTAAGTGAGAGTAACTATTAAATAATATTAAGAATCAATATAGTCTATCTCAAAAGTCAAGTTTACCGAAGAATAAATAAATTTTTACTCTGCAATCATAAGATTAGTGAAATATATTAAAATAAATCATGAACAAGAATAAATATAAACTTGATCGGCATTTGCAGCAATAACCAGTGCCTATTACTGGTTATTTCAAAATAAATAAAAAAATATCTCCCATAATTTTATATATCATAAACTATTTCAGTAACAGAAAATTAATGTGTGTAATAAAAAATCAACTACTGACCACAACGCCACATAAATATATCGAACGTAAGTACAAAATTTTAAATATTATAATTTAAATATAACGAGTAGATGTAAATTCAGTATGATTACCTTATAATGGCAGGCGATTTCTTCGTAGATTTACGCTTGCTGGTAAGAGTAGAATGTTTCCGCAGGAGCTCGGCACTGTGCTCAACATCTGTAGAGTTGCTGCGGTGATCGCACTCAGAGTCCGACCTGTAAATTGTTAAATTTTAATTAAATATTATTACTTGAAATACCTATGCTGAAAAAGGATAAAATGTTAAGTTAATGTTTATCTACTTGGAATGAACTAGTAATAATAAAACTATTAACTCGCACTGATAATTAATTAATTAATGTATTGACGATTATAACAATTATGAGTAAATTAAGTTAGTGAAAAATGTCAAAGTATTTGGCTACATGTTGTATCTGAAATATAAATTGGTTGAAGTAAAATATGGAAATTAATAAAAATAATAAAGACTTACATTTTAAATGGCAGCCACTTGAAGTATAATTACCAATACAACCACTGTTTGGATGGACTGAACTGCAGAGTGGAGGCACTCGGCGCTGGTTGCACTGTAGTCGTTGTAGGAGTACTTTGTTCCTATCCGAGGCTCGAATTTGATGTACCGAGCTCCGAAAATGTTAGCTTATATGTCAGAAAAGACATGTAAATTTGGTAAATGAAATGTAAGTGTGTTTAATAAAAATAATACACAAATTAGACATTTCTTATTTGTACGTATTACATTTGTAAAAAAATGATAACTAAGAATGTTCTAGAATCATTATTTGCTAACGCAACACAAAGACTTAGGGCTACCAAAATAATTGTCATACATGTTACGTACTATGTATAGACTGATGATCCCATTTTTACACTAAAATATGTGGAAGTGACATCCATAACCAAATTAGCTGCGTAATAATAAAAATTCGTATTGCTGAATAACACTTTTAAATAGGTGTGCAATAATCACAAGTATTGTGTTGAAAATATGATATTTTTGTTAGGGTTGACAAACGGTATAAATTTAAAACATTCCAACTTAAATTGTAAAAATAAAAATATATGATTAAAAGGACTCGTTATTTACGTTTCATTGGGTCTTTTTAACCGACGAAAAAAAGGAGGAGGTTCTCAATTTGACACGTATTTTTTTTATGTATGATCACGCAGCAATCGGCACAGGGTAGTCCGATTTTGACGATTCTTTTTTTATTGGATAGGGTATAAAAATAGGGGATGATTGATTATTCACCCACGGAATTTACGGGTTTTTACCCGTTAACCCCAATAACTTTGTACTGGATGATTGGATTTCGATGATTCTTTTTTTATTCAATAGTGTAACTCTTGTTTGAAAAGTAACTCTTGTTTGAATTTCAAAACAAAATTTTACCCCTAAAGGTACGAAAATAGGGGATGATTGATATTTCACCTACTACATTTTTACCTGGTAACTGAATCTACCACCAATTATTTATTATTAATTATAAAGTATTAAAAGCAAAGCAAAGCAACAACCCATAATTGTCCCACTGCTGGGCTCGGGGTCTCCTCTCACAATGTGAGGGGTATTAGGCCATAGTCTACCACGCTGGCCAAGTGCGGATTGGTAGACTTCACACACCATCGAGAACTTTATGGAGAACTCTCCGGTGTGCAGGTTTCCTCACGATGTTTTTCCTTCACCGAAGCAAGTGATAATTAACTTGTAATACGCACATAATATTTGAAAAATTAGAGGTGCGTGCCCGGGTTTGAACTCGGGCCCCTTCGTTCGGGAGATCAACGTTCTACCGCTAGGCTATCACTGCAATTTATAATACTAAATGGTTTATTTTATTTTTTGCTTTTCAGTTTTTTTTCGTTGGTTTTATTTTTTGTTAAAAAGTAATTATGTATTCTAGTTTAGGTAATTACATATCGAGAAAATATTGAATAATCCGGTATATTAACAGACCATTAGCACTCTTAAATAAATATTCTATACCTATTTTTAACGTAGATAACTTTGTATGTAATAATTAAGTAATAAATACAACAGTTTTGTTCCAGTAAATAGGTAATAATAATACATAATTATTTGCATCCAAATGATGTCAACCCTGATCGAAATGAAAAATCATGCAAAATACCGTTAAGTACTGCATCCGGTTGGATGGAACACGACACTTTTGTTTTGACAAAACACAATAGGTATTGATACTATTTGCACGCAAAATGTGTATTTTAATTTAAATTTAATTCGATTACTGAGTACAAGTTATAGGTATTTTTATATTAATGGTAAAATCGATAGCAAAATTATTATAAGGTAATTATTATGTTAAATATTATATTCTATTATATTTCATTAAATTTTTGTTGTCATTATCAGTATTATTATAATAAGTTTGTGTTTTTTTTTATTTCAGACCATTGTGAGGCAGCAGAGGTGCTGGTTTAAAGCAAATATTTTATTTGTTGACTACATTTGCAGGTATAGAAATACCTACTTAACGAGGGAATGCTAATTAATACTTTAATACTTACTTACTTTTAATACTTTGGACATAATTAACAGAAACGACATTATTTTATTGTGAATATTGGGTATGTATTTAGTTGTTAATTCATATTACTATGATAGTGTGCCATTTAAAATACCTATCGGTTATAGTTTTCATTATTTTTATCTGATTGAGTATTTTCGCTTTTCCTAAAAGAAATTATTCATTCTATGATGAATGACAAAGTGGCTTCTAATATTATTATCTCCTCGCCCTGCTCGTGGGCTAAGTATTAATTGTTGGTTCGATCTCCACATTAAAATAATATTAATGTTCTTAGATCTATTCTATTACAAAATCAATTGTAGATGTGTCTTAGTGATTATTTTTGTATCTGTTGTTAAAATTTATTCCCGTAACAAAATAATTAAAAGTGTATTAAAATTATTATTTAATATGTGTTATTAAATTATGTTCGTATCTTATTCCAGAGCACGTCACTTTGATGAGGGATTGAGAGATGCAATTGAAGATGTGAAGTTTTGAAGACCTACAGCAGTAATTGGTAATAAAGTCTGATATACTTAGCAGCTAACTCAATAAATATACACCAGCCGACTATTCCACACGCGAAAACAGTAGAAAACGTAAGGCAAACAGTAAACTTGTGTTGCTAACGGTTATTGTTAAATTTGAACACTAACTATTGTTAATTTGTTCACTAACCTACAAGGAACTAACTCTAGATATTTAAAGGCGCAACTTTGTATTCACCTTTAAGAATGAATTTTCTTAGGCAAGCCGCGGATACAAATAGTCATGCAGGTATTACTCAGGATAATGTAGTTAACGCAGTTGCGGAAACGATCGCTCAGCGACAACACGGGCACAACCCCTCTTCTATCGTCAACCAGGAAGGTCACATACAACAAGACCATACATCTTCATCGCAAGAAAAAGCAACTCCCACTATCCCTCATTACGATTGTGAACCGTTCCTTTGTTTTCTGAAAAAAAGCAAACCGCGTTATTTAGCTCCTCCTTCAAAGAGTACCCTTCATCGTGTTTCACAAGCAAGCACGAGCACGCAGGGAAACATAATTTTTTATCCCCTAACCTCTGCGACGCAAAGTAACGTAGCAGATGATAATTTACCTTATTTGCCATATTTATACATAGAATATTTAGATGCCAACTTTTTATTGGACACGAGTAGGGAAAAGTCATTTGTAAGCCGTAAATTAGCTGATAAATATTTCGCCAGTCATAAAATTTACGAACCTTTTAGTAATGAAAACACTCTACAGGCAATAATATTACCAATGCATAGACTATTCCAAAGGAACATGTGTTATAAGTTTTATATAAAAGACATTGATGATTTTTACGACGGATTAATAGGAATTGACCTGTTAAAAAAACTTAATGCCGAATTTGACTTGACCCTCCATAAACTATGGACACCACCTTGTAGTTTCCCAATTTACTATAACCCAGTTTCTAATAGTAAATAGTTATAATAATTGATTCAGAGGTTTTCGAAAATTCTATTCTGAAGCGGAATTCATAATGGACAAGGATCGTGCGAATTACTAGAATGTATTATTTAATAGAGATGTTATCCATCGAAAAAATATCTTATTTAATTAAGCATGAAATATTTACACAAAGCGTGAATAAAATAGCACTATCAAGTAATGATGATATATCAAATTGCAATGTTGCAACCCGAGCGTGGAGGCATTCTTCAATTTTAAAAGGATCTTTCAATTCTAAATATTGATATTCGTAATTGGTTTTAATGGGCATATAAATATCATTTATTTTATATTACTATAATAATATGTAGAGATTATGTAAATGTTCTTAGTAAAATATGTACCTACTTAGTAAGTTTTTATGTAATATTATATACTTATAAATAAACAACCTTTGTTAAATATAAACTTTGTTTTATTGATCTATTTAAACTAATAATATTATAGTTTTTTTTTACCGAAGGTGGCTTTTACCTATGTCTTTAGAAGGATTTCCTTGATATTTTTTTTGTATTTTATTCTTAATACCTAAATATTTAGCTTTCACAATTCATGACAATAACTTATACTTGCGTAATAATAATAATAATGCTCCGGAATGGTAGGTATTATTGATACACGCGACATGTTACAGTTCATCGCACTTTATGAGAAGGTATGATATATTTATGCAGACTTGCAGTTTACAATTCATACTAAATTATTTTAATATATTGAACTATAAAACTATATCTGAAAGAGTGATTTTCAAACAACTAATCCATATCCTTGATTGAATGCTAAGTTAACAATTTTGGATTGATTTGAATATATAAAGTTGATAGTTAGTTTATTTTTTATTATTTACGGAATATTAATAGAATTGAGAAGTTGTTTTTACAGTATTATACCTAGTACTTGTGTTATTATAATAATTATGTGCACGGTAAGTAAAGTACCTATTTGAATCTGATATAATATTAGTGATTTTTGTGTGTGCACATCAGATTTGAAAATGGATAATTATTTTTGTTTCAGGTATCTGATTCAGAGATTGTATTTAGCCAGTATGCTCAGGATCCTTACGAAGGATTTTCCGAGCTGAATCGCTGGGAACCCGAGCAATACAAACTAACGAAAGAGAAAAAGTCCAAGCAACGTCGTCGAGAAACTTTCAAAAAACATAACGCTACACAATCTTTTGTAATGAGCCGATTACAACGACGAGGCATTAGGTTAATAAAAATTTCTGTTATTGATCTCTGCAGCAACAATTCTCAAACAAGCTGCAGCGATAGTGAAAGTGAGAACGTTGTGATAAGTGCGCAGTACATTGTTAAGGATGCCATGGATAGTGTTATGGACGATACAGAATCGCTAGTTAAGAAAATATCGAAATCTTTAATAGATAATGATTTTTAATAAATATACTATTGTTATTGTAAGTTATTATATTATTATGTTTAAAAAATAAAAATGCATTTTTACTGAAGAAATTATTTTTATTTATAAAACCAAAACAAAACATTTTAGTGCCACCCTAAATGCTTTTTTATACATAACACATTTTTTAAAGCACAATGATTTGTGTGTACATTACAATTTAAATTGTTATCACAGAATTTTTTATGCAATTCAAACATGTTAGGACACTGGTCTTCACCAAGATCTGACACTTCACAATTTTCGCAAATGTTTTTTATCCACATAACCTTCTCCAAACCTTTCACTAAGATATTTTTGTTTTCTAGATAGGGAACGATTATACGATGAAATTCTCTATAGTCAATATGTCCTTCGTTCCAATGAATACCTCTATTGTTTTCCAGCCACTTTACTTGTCTTTTTTCATCAGTTGTTAAATATTTGAATAAATATGGGGGTTTTATTAAGAATAATTGCGTATAATCACGTGTTGCGAACGCTAATTCTTTTACTATAAAATTATTGTACTGATCTTTAAATCCTTGAATATCCACTATGATGGTATCCTGCTTCATGATAATTTTTTTACAGTATTACTCAGTGGCTTATATTCAATTATACAGTCGTTTAATATAAGACAGTACGCGCCGGTTTGATCTGGTATATCAGAATCACTTTCAATTTCCACTCTAACGTCCACAACCGGACCTGTCTTCAAATTGTCTACTTGTCTAGAGCAGTCGACAACAAATAACGGCGCTAAATCTTTAAATTGTTTTTCACTCAACAAGGGCTCTGGACGACGACCATAATATGACTGTTGAAATCTAACATATTGTTCGTATAATAAGGCAATGTTGTTGTTTGCGAAGTTAACATTTAGGTTCTCATAAGGGAAGTATGTTGAATTGAGATAGACTCTAACACTGCGAAGAAGACAGTGATCGAACTGAGACATGTCAGAACTTGCATTATTTTTTCTATTTGTTTGTAGACCAATAATAATATATCTTGGTTTTTCTATTTGTGACGAAGTTTTAATTGCCCAAGTATGTTTTGTAGTTTTAGGTAAAGCTGGATATTCATACAGATCCCAATTTCTAAATATCATTTGAAGCGGTTTATCTCTTTCTAACAGTTTCAAAAAATTAAGCTTTTCTCTGTCAGATATTTTAATGTGTGGTACACGCCAAATAATTTTATTTATTTGAACGTCTTCTACAAATTCACCGGTATTGAGTTTCACAGCATTCAAGTTTGTGTTACTTCTTAGTAATATTAGTTCGTGTCTACTATTTATCACAACTTTTTTAAAATCTTCTGCAAAGCCCATTATGTTACAGAGTGGTATAGAAGCAGAAAATTTACCTCCATTTTTTATACCATCAATATTCCACCCCCAAGAATAAGCTATCTTAGATTCACTTTCGTTCATTGATATTAAAGATTTCATGGTGGTCGTAACGCCAGCATTCTTTATTTTATCAATCTCCACTCCGTTTAGCTCATACCTTATATCTTGAAATAAGTACAATAAAGCGTTATTTGTAAATTGAACACTGGTGACAGGATCCTTAGAATCTCGTTTTTTAACGATAACATTCCCTTCCAAATACAAGGTGCTTGCTGATGGTAGTACATATAAATCCTGTTGATTGATTGGTATGCGGATTTCATCATTTCTATTAAAACTAGTAATGTAGGGTTTGTAAGAATGATATTCAATTCCTTCCACACTATTGTCGTAAGACGGAGTCGATAAAACGTCTAAAATATTCATTTTAATAAGCCGATCGCTTTTAAGAATGCCTTATTGCTTTTCGTTAATTTTATTTTCTTTTTATTACGACCTCTTGTATGATTGATTTCTTGAGTCAAACTGATACGTGTAGTTGGTTGTTGCGTATATTTATTATAGTCAATCATTTCTTCTTCTAAGATGTAAATACAGCTGTACCTCTTCACCACGTAAATTTATTAAATGATTATTTATATCTAAAAGTCTAATATTAATGCAGTTTATGTTGCTCTGGTTAATGGGGAAGTAAATTGCGTTTTTAGGTATTTCTATAATCCTATATCCAGGTGGTACGTTTAGTGCAAATTCATGAATAATATGACTTGATTCGCCGTTTATGTATGAGCCGCTTACGATATCACATTCAACCCTGATCACGGTTGTTGGTAAAATGTTTACTGGAAACTGTGACACATGCCATTTATTTGCTTTCAATATTTGTTTTTTAAACCCTAACAAGTTTCTAAAGGTATTTTCCTCAGAAAAATTAATATCTTTTGTACAGTACAAAATTGCTTTCAATGTGTTGTTATTACACTGTAGATTGATTGATGCATCCTTTATTTCAGATTTTAAATAATCATTGATATCTTGTAATTCATAAGTCCCTTCAGGGATTTCAATAACGTCATTAGATCCATAGAATAACTTATTATTAGTTTTATCAATATTCGGAATGGAATTAAATGTTGAGATATGCAATAAAGCACATTCATACTGTCCATCTAATTGCAGAGTGTTTGGATAGTACGTGGATAAACTTGACGAATTTCCTGTTATCGTCAAAGTGAGTGACATATTGCAAATGGTGAAAATAAAAGAATGATACATATTTTATACATTTTTATTCCAAAATTGCCATAGATATTTTAAGCATAAATGACCACAATTAACTGTATTAAATGACTGACATCTTGTGTAGTTATAACAAACATTACAATTCTTAAAATAACGAATTATTTCTTTAGGCGGTTTCAGATCGCCAAAACTATCAAAATATTCACAATAGTCATATATTTTAACATAAGCCACCCAATGCGTCCCCTTGTTCTTAGACTCGTCCAAATTAACAATACCACATTCGATCTCCTTTGGTGTTCTTGGTAATTGATCTCGCATAAAAACTCCTCTGAAGTGGGGGATGTCACATGCGTACTCTATTATATCTATATTACTTAGAGGACGATTAGGTAGCTTACAATTCAGTTTTTTGAGGGCTTTATAAATAATCCGTGACCATTTCTGTGCGGTTTAATGTATAGACCCTTGCCTAATACTACACCTTCCATAGCTTTGTTATGTCGTTGTGTTTCTTGCAAATTTTGCTGAGCGGATTTGTAATCATTAATGGTTTTCGCAATGCCAGCTGCACCGCCAGCTAAGGTCCCTAATGCCGATAAACCAGCAAAAATTGGAATCAAAGGTAGAATACCTCCAGTTTTTGGTATGGGTATTACACGTGGTATTCGAATTTTCTTTTTATTTGGAAATACTTTTTTAGCTGCTGAATAAGCAGCGTCGATTAAAGATTTACTATCGTTGTGTTTAAATTTCTTGATTTTTGATCTTATTTTAGATACAAAACTTTTAAACGTTTTGACGCCAGCCCCAGTTTTAAGTTTGGCTTTCATAACTTTACTCACTAACCACAAACTTAGTTTTTCGCCTTTGCAAGCATCTTTTGACTTAAGGCGTTGTTTTGCCATATTTAGAAGTTGTAAATCAGCTTTATGACGATTAGGTAGGTCTGTATGTTTTGCATATGCTATGTCGTGTTGCATACAAGCGTCGTCTAGCTTATTCACCCCTCTATCACCCCGTAGTAAACGTTTCTGAAGTTTTGTGCCAGGTCCACAGTAATTATAACCAGGCAAATGAAGTTCAAACGGTAAATTATTAATGATACTATTAACTAGCCCACCTCCTTGCATCGCCAAAGTTGCAATGAAACAAATACGACTAAACTTCTTATTTAATAACAATTTTAGTCTTGAATTGCAGTTTTTTCAATCCAACTATTTTCATCATTGCTTAAACCTAACCATTTCACAAACAGCTTATTTCCTTTCTTTTTTATAACTTTTTCAATCAAATAAGCATCAGGATATTTAGTCTTTTGCAACTCGTGTTCGTAAAATGTTCCCAATATAGTTTGCTTACGTTGATCTTCTAAGTGATACGTAACTGGAACTGTGTTATTAATATTTTTTATCGTAAATAGTTCAGTTGACCAATTCGGAGTATACCCTTTCTCAAAATGCTGTTTGTATTTACTTATTCGAACATAGTCACCGACTTTAAACTTTGGTCCTCTCCTGGATGATATATATTTGTGGGTTTTTTTAATATTTTGTTTAATTAGAGGTTCCTTAGATTTATCTACATCGATTGGTTTACAATTGATAGTACGATGTTTCGTATTATTGTATTTTTTTAAGACAACTTCTAGTAATCCTAACCACCGATAACTTCCATTTAAACTAAAATATTTATATAATTTATTTTTGATAGTTTTAATTAATCGTTCGACAATCGAAGCCTTTTTGGTAGAAAAAGTTGAATAATGGTTTATATTGTTTGTCTTCATGAGATTCCGAAATACGTTATTATAAAATTCTGTCCCTAGATCAGTTTGCAAATTAATCGGTTTTCGATGACTATTGTATAATATAGATTCGAATGCATTGGTAACACAAATTTTATTTTTTGATTTGATTGGCACCGCCCAAGCGTATTTAGAAAAGCAGTCAATCACAATTAAAATGTAGTTGAAACCTTTATTAGACTTTGTTAAATTTTGCATGTCTATCAGATCGGCTTGCCATAAGTCATCTATTCCCTTTAGAATAACAGGTCTTCGAAGAAAATTTCTTCGTGCTTGTTTGTGTATTTCGTTAACTATTTGTTGTTTCATCATTACGAAGATTTCTTAAGTAATTTATCAATTTCTGATTTGGTATAAAACTTATCTTCCAAATGAGCCAAAACGTCTGATATCTTTGTTTTTATAGTAGTTTGAACAAAATTTTGAATATGTGTCATGGTTTGTGAACGCAATGTCTCATTCAGTTTATGTAATTCTTTTATCAAATTATCCTGAAAATTATCAACATAATCCTTATTCACAGCATCGTCTGCTTCTATGGGTAATTTAATTCCTCTAAGTCTTGACGATTTTAAATCAAACTCTCCGTTTTCTGTTTTTGTTAAAGCGTTATCATAAACGTCAAATAGTTCAGACAGACGCATTCTTTTATGAATATAGTGCCCGAATTTATCCACATTCATGTTGAAAGTGTACTTTATTCGAAGGTTAGTAGTGTAATGAAAAAACATCCATCATCAGCAAACATTTATTTAATTATTTATAATCTTACTTTCACGCAATTCTTCAATAATTGATATAATTTCATTGTCTAATCCAGTATTGCCAGCATCTCGAGACGCAATTAATAATTTCAACCTCTCCACCAATTCATTTGGATCGTCCCAATACACATAATCTATGTTTGTTTTCCATGTTTTCATTAAAGGTAGACCTTTTCCTTTGTGTTGTGTTTGAAGTTTAAATAGGGGTTTTACAATTTGTAAATATTTTTGTCCTTTATTACTCTTTATTGGTTTACTTGGATCACAGTCCCGTCGATGTGCATTGGTGTCAAGTAACATTGATTTATAATTTTGCATATCATTGTCTGTGACTAAACTTAAATCAACGTCTTTTTTTAGCAGCAACTGTTTTATACCTGGTGTACTATGATATTTGCGTCCAGCTACTGTGATATAATCATCACCAATTGCTACGCAAGCTGAACCTAACATTAATTTTCCGTTTTCTATTCTGACACCAAATGGAATATCTTCTAATGCTTCTGATGATACTGACCAGGATGATGTATCGCGATCTGGTTTACTTTCTTCAATTGATTGATATGAATAATCACTTTCGGCGTCAGATTGAGATTCGTCTGGATCGGTGACTTTTGCAGTGTTAATTTTAGGGGTAACATTTTCTTGAATAATGCTTTTTATGGATGGTGTTTTAGTTTCTTCGTCGTCTACAGTAGGAAGGAGAGAATGATTATTTGCGTTTGCAATTAAGTTGAGAGGTTTAGTCACAGGCTTGAAAACTGTCTCCAATGCTTGCTTATTATCGATGTCAATATTCCTCATAATTTTTACTTTTTTCTTTACAGCTGCTGCAGCCTTCACAATTTTTCTTTTCATTGATTGTTCCATAATGATAGCAAGATAGTGATCGATTGAGCGTCGTATAAAGAATAACGATTTCATAAAAGTAATTTATTTAAATATTTTTTGTTTTAATCAAACACCACAAAAGTGTCAAATTTATTTCTGTAACATCCTTTATTTTTAGAACAATCTTTATTAATTACAACATAATTAAAGGGTTCTTTCCAAATTTCTGAACACATTTCGCGGAATTCTGTCCATGTCATATCTGTGTTAACATGCTCCTCATAAACGTGTTTTAAATTTATTTCGTCTTGCTTAAAAAGGATAATCAAGTTCGCATTGTCTCTAACTAACTGTTTAGGAATTTTACTATACGTTTGGTTCAGATAAAAAGCATCAATATTTTTGTGTCTTCCCATCGAAAAGTAATCACGCATATTATTTTGATTTTCACAAGCAACATCATCAAAAATAATAATTGAATTTGGTTTTGCGTCCTGAACCCTTAATACTTCCTCATTTCCCTGATATTTATGAAGCGAAATAACAGGTATAAGATTTAAAACATTTTCTAAAAATATGTACTTCGGTTGTTGTAAAGTTTTCGAATAAATATAAACATTTTGAAATCTCAAGCCATTTTCATGTAAAAGGAGACCAATTAACAAATTTGTTTTTCCACAGTTGGAAGGCCCGCATATGATGCAACGTATTGAATTAGGCAATAATTCGCCATGACGAGAATCAGCCTTACAAACTTCCTCACAGATTGTGTTAAAACTCAGCGATTGTGGTTGTTTTACAAATTTCATGATTTGAGTGGACGGTAGTTTGATTGATAATGAGTAATTATACTCATCACATTAACATTTATTAGCGTATGTAGTAAGTAGACTGAATATCTCATCCATCGACAACGCGGTATAACGCTTTACTACCAGAAACAGTGTCAGGCATTCTGTTCCACGTGGAGGAGGCGTATAGAAGAGTGAAACAGTGGAAAAAATGTATCTATAAGCCCTAATTACCAGAAATCTTATTGGGCATTCTGCCCCACGACGCGAAGGCAGATGCCTGAGCGAACAAGTGGGGCAGAATGCCCAATACTATACTACTTACATCATTCATGAGTAACATAGGCTATATTTATTACTAGAAAACATTAGGGATCCTTGCCAAAACATCAGTAACGTGAACCAAAGTGTGAAAAAATTTGCTTAAAAATTTCTTACATCGCATACGCTGCGGAAACTATTGATGATAGAACAAAAAAATGTTCTACAATATTATAGAACACATCAATATCTACAAAAAACCTCGCGATAGTATATGTCCAACTATTGTCGTTATGTCACTATAACCACTTTTTACATTTTAAATGTTAATAAAAAAGATGTCCAAAATCAGATCATGAAAACCATACCTTCATATTAATCCTTATCCAAATAAATCATTTCATATTCAAAACTGTTTCAATACCTATAGATAACTTTTTGAATTACTCAAATCAGACATTCCATTCAGAAGATATTACGTAGTAAAGGAACTACGTGACAACGTGATTGTACGAGTAGCAACAATCATCACCGGCCCCGCGGCCGGACAGCTCGCGCATGTTCGGCGGATCCCGATTATGTAACACGGGGAGGGGAGGGGAGGGGAGGGGAGGGGAGGGGAGGGGAGTGGGAGAGAGAGCAGGAGCGGGAGAGGGAGAGGGAGAGGGAAAGGGAGAGGGGGAGGGGGAGCGGAGGGGAGAGGGAGAGGGAGGGGAGGGGAGGGGAGGGGAGGGGAGGGGGAGGGGGAGGGGGAGGGAGAGGGGGAGGGAGAGGGAGAGGGAGTGGGAGAGGGAGAGGGAGAGGGAGAGGGAGAGCGAGAGCGAGAGCGAGAGCGAGAGCGAGAGCGAGAGCGACAGGGAGAGGGAGAGGGAGAGGGAGAGGGAGAGGGAGAGGGAGAGGGAGAGGGAGAGGGAGAGGGAGAGGGAGAGGGAGAGGGAGAGGGAGAGGGAGAGGGAGAGGGAGAGGGAGAGGGAGAGGGAGAGGGAGCGGGAGCGGGAGAGGGAGCGGGAGAGGGAGGACACGGAAACTATAACGGCTAAGAACGGCTGTACCGATTTTAATGATCTCTGATTTGCTACATTCTTAGGCGATACGAAGTTCGCCGGGTCAGCTAGTAATACATAATATTATAAATTAATGTTAATCAGAAATTCGTTATGATATAACTTTGTGGAGACAGGATAACATTGAGTGGGTTTTTCTAATAATATAATACATATAGAATCATTTACTCATTATTTATAACCCTTACCTAATATTTTAATCTCATGTAAAGAGGAAAACTGACGAATACTGTAATTAAAATTTATCAAACGGCATTTAAGCTTGGCTTATGCAATGAAACACAACAGTGCGAAATATAATTACGGTTTAAATAAAAAATAACGATGAATTTATTAGCAGTTATAATTATTTTAACTGGAGTGGTGAGTTATGAATCTAAGAAATAAAATTTTAGAAATACCTACTTTAAAAAATAACAGTGAGGTTTAATTACTTTATTTTTTAATTACAGGCGGTGTTTGAAAGTGCGGGGTAAGTGGTAATTTAATTTATTCAGTAAATTAACATGAAATTTTGTTCAATAGGGGATTTTTTGCGTCCTCGTAGCGCACTTTTTAGTGGGCCTAGCTGCTAACCTATTTGATAAAATTAAATTAACCTATTATGATAAAATTAATAATTAGATAAAAATCTAAATTTATAATCTAAATTTTACTAACAAAATATAACGGACTTCAAAATTACTCAAAAACTTCTTGTCAGATCTCGTTCAAATGTATGTGGGATCACATGACAAGCACCTGCTTTCGAATAAAAAAACAATGATCAAAATCGGTTCACCCAGTCGAAAGTTCTGAGGTAACAAACATAAAAAAATACAGTCGAATTGAGAACCTCCTCCTTTTTTTGAAGTTGGTTAAAAATTCAAACTAATGTATTCATATAGGTTTACTAATACACTTTTGCACGTATTTTTTTTTTTTAATTTAAGCTTTTCGAAAAGTTGTTTTGTCATGGAGGAGAAGAAAAAACAATCAGGTGATGTCAGAGCGCTCTGACAAGTTGTCAGAGCGACAGTGATAGATTTATTCTACCACTGTCGCTCTTCCGCATATTAATTGGCATGACAAGAGAAATAGCAATGATAACTTAATGTGCATGATCGTAATATATCCATCCCTGTTGTGCCTTAAGCTAAATACCGAAGAAAATCATATGGCACTATGGCTAGTACAGTATCACTGATGTCGCATCCTCGAAGACTTCTGTACGCCTAGTACTCGCTTTAATTAATTGCTATAGGTGAACAAATCCGATGAGAAATTTAATACCCGAGCTTTGTTTTGGCACACTTGCTTGCATGTTTTTGCTATCCTAGTACTGACAGCAAGTGGGGGGTGTCAGGTTTTATTTCGTTACGGAATTTCTTGATTCGGTCGCCGCGTTCAAAGCCCGCGATAAAAGCTATATGCAATAGCTTAAAATTCAATTAAGTACTAAGCCAATTCGCGCCACTTATAACTTGTAAATATCATGGAGGTGATGCGAACACTCATCTGGAGAAAATACTGGGCGCAATTTCAGGCCATGCTTATAAGACGAGTTGTCATCGGACCTTTTCGTTTCTTTTAAATCATAAGAATATTATATGTCGCTGAAAAATAAAAAATAATTCGTTATAATCACGTTCCGGAAAATAATAAAGATTCATTCAAACGGATATGTCCCTTCACTGTCCACGTTTAATCTCACTTCCCGTGCTCACTTGGCTTCAAGTGGCTTCAATATGGGAACAACCGTCAGCCCTTAACAAATCGAAATTATATGTATAGTGAATCGTCAGTGACGACTCGAGAGTACGTAAGAGCTAGAGCCGTAACTTTATTTGTTCGTTTAGATTTAGAAAAACCATAACAGTCTTTTACACCCTAACTCAGGGTCACGGTTACTTAAATCTCTCCTTAGTGCAGAATTTGTATGGTGATTCTTCACTAAGGAGCTATTTAAGTAATCGTTAGTGACTCTGAGTTGGGGCGTTAGAGATTCCTCAAACGTTGCGTTACTTTACGTTACACTTGTTTGTAATAATATGTATACAAGTATTTTTACGATAGTGTCGAAGTTATAAGAGTGACATAGAAAACAAGTCGCGTCCATGTTCCTGATAATGCGTAACTCAATCATATTATCATCAAAGCCGGGACAATTTGAAATGTGTTTAGGTCATATTACATTTAATTCAACTGTTCTTCTTTCAGGTCACCACTAGACTCCACGATTTCAGGTACCACAGAATCACAGACCGCAGAGTCACAGACCGCAGAGTCACAGACCGCAGAGTCACAGACCGCAGAGTCACAGACCGCAGAGTCACAGACCGCAGAGTCACAGACCGCAGAGTCACAGACCGCAGAGTCACAGACCGCAGAGTCACAGACCGCAGAGTCACAGACCGCAGAGTCACAGACCGCAGAGTCACAGACCGCAGAGTCACAGACCGCAGAGTCACAGACCGCAGAGTCACAGACCGCAGAGTCACAGACCGCAGAGTCACAGACCGCAGAGTCACAGACCGCAGAGTCACAGACCGCAGAGTCACAGACCGCAGAGTCACAGACCGCAGAGTCACAGACCGCAGAGTCACAGACCGCAGAGTCACAGACCGCAGAGTCACAGACCGCAGAGTCACAGACCGCAGAGTCACAGACCGCAGAGTCACAGACCGCAGAGTCACAGACCGCAGAGTCACAGACCGCAGAGTCACAGACCGCAGAGTCACAGACCGCAGAGTCACAGACCGCAGAGTCACAGACCGCAGAGTCACAGACCGCAGAGTCACAGACCGCAGAGTCACAGACCGCAGAGTCACAGACCGCAGAGTCACAGACCGCAGAGTCACAGACCGCAGAGTCACAGACCGCAGAGTCACAGACCGCAGAGTCACAGACCGCAGAGTCACAGACCGCAGAGTCACAGACCGCAGAGTCACAGACCGCAGAGTCACAGACCGCAGAGTCACAGACCGCAGAGTCACAGACCGCAGAGTCACAGACCGCAGAGTCACAGACGGCAGAGTCACAGACGGCAGAGTCACAGACGGCAGAGTCACAGACGGCAGAGTCACAGACCGCAGAGTCACAGACCGCAGAGTCACAGACCGCAGAGTCACAGACCGCAGAGTCACAGACCGCAGAGTCACAGACCGCAGAACCACAGACCACAGAACTACATACCAGAGAAGAAAGTCCGTCAAACACGCGTCCAAGTATCGGATCAAAATCATCTTTCGATGAATTGTCCAAAAATGACAACGTCGAACCGTGAGTTTTTGTTTTTAGATGACTAAATATTAGCACAGAAGAAATAATAGTACTTATAAATAAGTACAGAAGGCGCATTCTGAGAAATTCCGAAAAATCATTTAAATAAACAGCGACTCTTGCTCCAATGCAATAAAGTGTAATTCAGATCGCACAGCGCTAATCAAAAACCGTGAAATGAGTTTCTTTCCTTTCTTACACTATCGCTTGTCCTTTCTGGCAATGTCAGGGTTGTCTTTTTTGAAAGAATAAAAATAATCTGACCGCTCATTTACGTGCGCGTCTCGCACATCGTCTCGTGGCTCGCGCGCGCATGTAAACGGGGCATGAAAGTTTAGTGACATGTGTGATGACATGAAGTCGAAGAAAAGTGACATATATAAAAAATAATTAATTTTGTATTTTTTTTAAAGTTTAATTTTAAAAGTTAAAAAAATGTGTGATAGATTGCGAACGTTTGACAGCTATTATGATTTTTTTTTAATTAGTAAGACGTGTAAGTAGTTAAGTACGCGGCATGTACTACATACTTGTAATGTAACGTCATAGCTAAAATGCGGAGTGCGCCAGGCCTGATATTAGTTAGATTTACGTGCCAGGTGATTAATGACAAGTTTGTTCAGCGGAAAAGAACCATTATATTGATAATAGAGTAGCAGCTTTCTTCTTCATTGGAAATATCGTATCGAAGTATGTGGTACTTTTTTGCCTACCATTTACATAAAAATAAACGTTTATGAAAATAGTCTGTCAGGGTATTTTTCTTTTAAAACGCTGAATAGATTTTCTTTAATTTCAATACATCATTTGAAATGAATGATGAATCGTTCATCTATAGTTGTATCACTACTTCCCGTGACATTTGGGTTTATGCTGTTTTTGTACTGTTGAGATACTTTTTATAGGTCCGGGGAACATATGAATGCAGGCTTGGTGTTTCTTATTTGTTGGGCATGTGTTACAACGGCTGCTATCATAATAATAATAATTGTGCTCAAGAAATATTCTCCGAGTTATTGTGTTCGTAGAACTTACAGTGAGTATATTACAGTTCAATTTTAATATTCTTACATAAGCTGTTTGCTTTACCTTCGCCGCAGCTTATTTTGTCTGGGAAAAATAAATAAAACGCTATAATAAACGCTAAGTGCTTGTTCACATAAAACGCGCGGGCGCGGGCGCGGTTGCGGGCGCGGGCGCGGTGGCGGATTCGTGTTCACACTGGCCGCCAGGCGTTTGCGCGATTGTGACATGTTGTCAGAGGACTCAGAGGTTGAAAACATGGACGACGATCTTTTTTTAACCGAAAATTCATGCCTAAAGTTTCATTTAGGTACTCACCCTCCATATCAGGAAACAATTCAGCAATTTCCTTCCATAGTTTATTAGAATGTTTCTGTTCATAAGATGCCTGTGTTTACTCTGCCAAATCTGAGTTCAAATCAAATCAGTTCTAGCCTGAATAGCACTAATAAACTCGGACATGATCTTAGATGAAAGAACAAACCTTTAATCTGGGGACATAATGAATTCATGTACTATCGTTTCTAGCGACAAGTTCAAAATGGTTGAACTTACCTGACATCGCGAGTGAATCGCGCGCTCCGCTGCTAGTTCAGTGTGAACACTCTCATACCTACATTCTCATGCGTTTGATATTGCCGCTAGCGGGCCGCGCGCGCTTGTCGCTAGCGTGCCCACTACTTACACCGCACGTGCGTTTTGTATGTGAACACTTTCATAGTAGTTCATATGTTTGATATTTCGCGACCGCGCCCGCGCCCGCGACCGCGCCCGCGAGTCAGTATGAACAAGCACTTACACACTCATAGGTTACTACCTGTTCGCGGGTGGCATGGACGAATAATCTGTCACATAAATATCTGCCCCGGCCGGGAATCGAACCCGGGACTCCTCGCTTCGCAGGCAGGGTCACTACCAACTAGGCTACAGGGTCGTCAAATACTACCATGGTTTTAACTTACTGGTACAAAGCCCAGTGACTCACCAGAATGGCTATGGCCTCGTTGTTTCGCAGAGGAAAAATAAGGAAGCATATTATCACTCGAAGTTATTGAACCATTTGCACTCTGAATAATTTTTATATATAAATGACTTCAAAAAAAATTCTGCCATCAATCCCCATTGAGCAGTTTAGTCAAGTATGCTTAACGCCTCCAAAAGAGCAAAAGCCCGAGTTTCCTCGTTATTATACAAAATCAACGTTAAACGTGTTAAACGTAGTGATTTTATTAATTGCCATTTCAATAATACTTATATTTACCACAATTATTTACAGATGTAGAAGTCGCTTCATAGTAAGAAAATCGTAACACGAGGAAAGGAATATGAATATGGGAATTGGGACTATCATTACAACCACTATATGCCATTCATCATTCACATAGTAAAGACTGGAAGAATTAAAAACTCATAATTTTATTATTATGTTATATTGTTTGCAGCATGTTGTGATTATTACTATGATAATTAATAAAGAATATTATATGTATCAAAGCCTATTTCTAAACGTTTGCTTGTTCTCTGTGATATTAGTCTCAGGGTCTAGATAAGATTTAAAACAGCTGAAAATGATTCGTTCATTCCAGTTCAAGTTATAATACATAGTCTACTCAATAAGTTCAAAATGGTTGAAAATAGACATACTGCTCTTAAAAATACGTGCGATAGCTCATTCTGTTCGGAATGACGTCTAGAAAAATGTTTCGGAAGCGTTTACCAGCACGTAAAAAATTGCAAAAGTTATTGACAAAATAAAGTTGAAAAAAAAAGTATTTTGTTTTTGGTAATAACTCCGAAACTAATAATATTTAAGAAATTATAAAACAAGATTCCTAAAGAAGAGGAAATTTCCAAACAATGACTAGCGGCTCTCGAAACTCTATCTCCATTATTTATAACTTTAATTTAACGCTGAAAATGGGTCTCCACGCGGCATTTTTAGGTTGCGCGTGCGGCGTCAAAACCGAGTTCGTCACACTCAATAATTTTTTAAGGTATTAATTATTAATTTAAAAAAATAAAAAAAATATGGTGTATTCGAAACACTTCAGAGAATTTGTTCCCGTTGGAAATTTTGCTTAAAGTTAATTTTTTAACAAGTTAGACGATTGTTAATTAACTAAATTTTCTCGAACTTCCATTTTCATTGTACATTAAAAAAAATTTTTAAGTAATTGTCCTATAAATTTTTCGCTTCGTGGAGCCCTTCTTATAAACATGCTTAACGAGATCACGTCATAAAAGTTTAAAAAGTTTTAATACTTTGTGTATAATAATTATATAAGTTGAACAAATAATTTTTTCGTTTTTTTATCGAATCGAAATTTAAAAATTGAAAAAAGTTTTTATCTGTACTTTGTTAAACATCGTTGTTTTTTTTATTTTTAGGAGTTTCAGAAAAAATATATAAAAAAGTTGAGAATTTGTTTATAACAAATTGTTAAGTTAAAAAACAATGAAATTGTTGATAAAAAAAATATTTTTTTACATTTCTATAAAAGACGGTCAATTATAATTTTTAAGAAAAAAAAATTCTTGACTAATTATTCAAACAATAGAAATATTAAAAAACGATTATAAACAATTATATGTCACTATTAAGAAAAAATTTTTTTTTTCAAAAATCATAATATTTTATAAAGAATAAGGTATTAAGAAAGTTTTTCTTGAAAGCATTGAAATAGTCTATTTGTTAATAAAAAAATATAAAAAAATGAGGGAATTTTTTTTTTTCAAGTCAGTAAATGTCTTTTATGAATGCCAAAACGATTATGTAATAATAAATTGGGAAAAAAATATTTTCAATAATGTTATTTGGATTTTTCATTTTTTGTTCAACTTATAAAATTATTATACACAAAGTATTAAAACTTTTTAAACTTTTATGACGTGATCTCGTTAAGCATGTATATAAGAAGCGCTCCACGAAGCGAAAAATTTATAGGACAATTACTTCAACATTTTTTTTAATGTACAATGAAAATGGAAGTTCGAGAAAATGTAGTTAATTAACAATCGTCTAACTTGTTGAAAAATTAACTTTAAGCAAAATTTCCTACGGGAGCAAATTCTCTGAAGTGTTTCGAATACACCATATTTTTTTTATTTTTTTAAATTAATAATTAATACCTTAAAAAATTATTGAGTGTGACGAACTCGGTTTTGACGCCGCACGCGCAACTTAAAAATGCCGCGTGGAGACCCATTTTCAGCGTTAAATTAAAGTTATAAATAATGGAGATAGACTTTCAAGAGTCGCGCGTCATTGTTTGGAAATTTCCTCTTCTTCAAGAATCTTGTTTTAAAATTTCTTAAATATTAATAGTTTCGGAGTGATTACCAAAAACAAAATACTTTTTTTTTCAACTTTATTTTGTCAATAACTTTTGCAATTTTTTACGTGCTGGTAAACGCTTCCGAAACATTTTTCTAGACATCATTCCGAACAGAATGAGCTATCGCACGTATTTTTAAGAGCAGTATCTCTATTTTCAACCATTTTGAACTTATCGAGTAGACTAACAGTTGAACATTTCAGTGCTATTGGATAATTGTTTCGTTTTATTAATTTACTCATAATCGTTAACTGATAATCTAAATTTTACTAACAAAAAATAACCGACTTCAAAGTTACTCAAAAACTACTAGTCAGATCTCGTTCAAATTTATGTGGGATTACATGACAAGCACCTGCTTTCGATTAAAAAAAGAATCATTGAAATCGGTTGGCGTGATATTGAGTTATTCGTCCATTTGTCGCGCACATACTTAATACAAATTTAAGACTTATATGGTTTGTCAGATTGTCAGATCTCAATAAAATTTATATAGGACCACATGACAGCCACCAGCTTTCGATTAAAAAAAGAATCATCAAAATTGGTTCGCCCAGTCCAAAGTTCTGAGTTAACGAACATATACGACAGAAGAACGCTTCCCGCCCACGTCAGACTTTTTGTAGGACAGATAATCGGGCCGATTTTTCCTCCCATATTATTTCTGGCTGACTTTTTGTAGGACGTGTGCGTTGCACTATTGCTGTCAGTACGTTCTATTTTTCTCCTACGAAAAAAATCTGACACCGATTATCGGTCGTGGGCGAATAGCCTAAATAGTATACCTATAGAAATAACGCGTTGTCAACAAAGTAGGGCAACTCATCGGTAATGACTGGTGGTGGTATATTAACCATCGTAGCGTTTGCCTTCAGATTATCGTAATATATTGTACTTATTTATAGTCACACAAGTGAGCAGTGATAGCCTAGCGGTAGAAGGTTGGTCTCCCGAACGAAGGGGCCCGAGTTCAAATCCTGGCACGCACCTCTAATTTTCAAATATTACGTGCTTATTAGAAGTTAATTATCACTTGCTTCGGTGAAGGAAAACATCGTGAGGAAACCTGCACACCGGAGAGTTCTCCATGAAAGTTCTCGAAGGTGTGTGAAGTCTACCAATCTGCACCTGGCCAGCGTGGTAGACTATGGCCTAACCCTCACATTCTGAGAGGAGACCCCGAGCCCAGCTGTGGGACAATTATGGGTTGTTGCTTTGCTTTGCTTTTATAGTCACACAAAGGTTGTCCCAAAATCCCTTGGATTAGAACTTGCTGCCATTTCCGTGGTAAGGTGTTGATGACAAGAAGAAGAAGCAGTTAACGGCTGATAGTTCAGGGTTAGTAAGAATGGAGACGATAGAACCACTCACTTTCTTAGTGTACATACCTATCCATATTTTGTAACCTATTAAAAATATTTTGTAGCCACAGTTCACAAGAAATAAATATTTATTTCTCGTTTCGCCAAACCGGTTATGAAAACAGCAAAATTTTTCTTGTTTGATAGCCAGTTACGAAACAGTGAAAAGAATTCCTTTCTCATAGCTGCAAGGCTATTGTAAGGATGTTTTTGTAACTCGACAGTGGAATCCGCGATGAGTTTCAAAATTCCTATTCTGTAACACTCGACAGTAAGGTGGCGGCGCAGTGTAGAATGCGGCGGTGAGAAAAACTACTTGTTCAGGCTAATTTGACATGTTTGGTATTCGGTAAAGGATTTATTTGTCTCGATCATCGAATTACGTCACCGTCGAAGCTCGTGTCCAACTGTCAAACGAAAACTGAGCTTCGATTTCGAGTTCGTATTTTAGAGAATAGCCCTCCTGGTTACGAAAAATGGTTACGAAAACGGAACAAGTGGTTTCAAAGACCGTAAGGTAGGAATACATATTTATGGGACCATACATTTTAGAACATGTGGCTGGTTAAGCAGTGACTGTTGTGGACGACATGAAATCACGACACGAAATGAAATCATAAATATAAAAAAACTTTGTTTTTAAATAACTCAAATTTTGCTTTTTGAATCACAAATAATTAAAGCTCTTAGAAACCCATTTTCCGAAGGCTAGGATTTGCTCAAAATCCTAGCCTGCCGTCCTTTCAGCAGGTAGCAGCAGCCAGTAGAGGTGGACCCGAGAGCCTCCACCCTAAAGTCCTCAAAATAACAGCATACACATCCTACTTACATAATAAATAACAGCATACACATCCTACTTACATAATAAATAACAGCATACACATCCTACTTACATAATAAATAACAGCATACACATCCTACTTACATAATAAATAACAGCATACATATCCTACTTACATAATAAATGTGAAAGTTTCTTTGTGAGACTGTATTGATGTTTGTTACTTTCAATGAAAAGTGAAAACCAATGAACGGATTTACATGAAATTTAGTACAGTCACCTGCAGAGAAAAGTAATCCATCTGTTAACAACGCAACATCAACGGAAACGTTGCTGTTCGTATATCTGTATTTATAAACAGCAAGGCTATTCTGTTTTGTAACTCTACAGCGGAATCCGCGATGAGTGTCAAAATTGGCAAGGAATTTTGACACTCATCGTAGATTCCGCTGTCGAGTTACAAAACAGAATAGCCTTGCAGATGGGTTACTTTTCTCTGCGGGTGACGTTCAAAGGCAGACCATGATTTGGAATAACATAATAATAGTGTAGAACGCTAGTTTTGGCACATTATTCTAAACTAGCAAACCTAAAATATATAAAAATTGGAAATACTTATTGATGGTAATTTAGGCAAGAACCGTTTGTTGCAAATTAGAGGCAAACCACTTAATGTTATCAAAAATCCATGCAAACTTGCACTATGGATCCCAAGAGAGATCCCAACCTTTAGATATATTAATCGGTATAAAAAGTTTTATAAAATATGTGACACCGAGCGTAATAAGTTTACAAAACATCAAAATCCGTTCACGGATTTTACGTGATGTCCGGAAAGACAAAAATACAACCACACAATAAAAAAATGAGTTCTAACTCGTTTTAACTCTAACTACTCATGTAAGACCTCCTAATCGAAATGGAAAATATTCTTAGAACAAAATAAATGAGTTTTATTACAGTAATAATAATGTTTTTATGCGTTTACAGATCTACAAAGGAGATGAGCGCAGGGTTGGTGGTCTTACTGTGTATTGGTTGTTTATTTTCAACTGCCGTTATATTGTTCACCGTCAAACAGAACCTACCACGTTGTAAGAGGATATTTCGGCGTGAGTATTTTATGGAATGACGTGAAATAGTATAAGCTTTGACGTGATATAAATTAAGCTATAATTTAGGTATTTAGAGGCGCTTCCTATATTGATGCTTCAATTAAGACACAATTGAACACTGGTACTGTTACAATGTTAACTGTACTTGTCACAGATACAATGTACCTAATCTTAATAGAATTATGTATCTGTAGTTCAATTTTGTTTATGGTTTTGTTTTCATTTTAAAATAACGGAAACTGCGTCAACAGACTATAGAGTATAGAGCGTTATTTCCGTCCGAAAAATAATCCGAGTTCAAGTTTCAAATTTCAAGTCGCGCCCAAAGAAGTTTCACTTCAAAAACTTTGTTTATTTACAGGGTCTGAAGCCTCAGAATTACTTGCTGAAACCATAACATTGCAGTAAGAAAATCATCGTCTACCCAGTTCATATGAAAAAGTAACGTATATTTTTTTGTAAATTAATAGAATTATATTTATCTTATTTAAAAAAATTATAACCTTAATTATAAAATAAAAAGATGATATTACAACTCAACTTTGTATCTTTTTGCATTCTTTGTTAGTCAAACCTGCACAATGATGTGGCTATTTTACCTTCAAAAAAATAATAACTTTCTGTTGCTGGGCTTGTATTCCTTCTCATAGTAAAAGGGATTCTAATGATTCTTAGATTGAGATTTGATTAGAGCCACACCACAATAATAAAATAAGTTACATAACGAAATATCTCGTAAGGCATGACATGATCTTGGCATTGGATTATAATTATTATTATGGACAAAGTGGAGAATGGTATTTGGTACCCGAAGCTAAACGTGTACCTATTTATCTCTAAAATAAAACAGTTTATATGTCTGGGAGGCCATTCACGATCAAGTGTACTTGATGAAGCGTCAAGCGGACTTGATGGGGCATCCAGTATACTTGATCGTGTATGGCCACGGTATAGCTATCTGCCATATATTTGTATCATGCACACTGGATGGCGCGTTAAGTCAAACTGCAAATTTGACAAGTCAAACTGCAGACTTGACAAGTATACTAGATCGTGTATCAAGTGTACTTGTCTTGATGAAGCGTCAAGCGGACTTGACGGGGCATCCAGTATACTTGATCGTGTATGGCCAGTATGGCCACGGTATAGCTATCTGCCATATATTTGTCTCATGCACACTGGATGACGTGTCAAGGCAAACTGCAAATTTGTCAAGTCAAACTGCAGACTTGACAAGTATACTTGATCGTGTATGGCCTCCATAAAAGGTTTCACTTTGTACTTGTAAGTACGCACACATTTTTCCTGTCAAAAAATATTATTTATTGTGCAATTTACAAAATTTAAGTACGTACTTAATACAAAATTAAATACTTAATTTCATAGAATACTGATGCTGAACAAATTAAAAATCTTTCCTCGTAGGTACAGCTTACGTGTATTTTTTCTGAAGTCATTTCGGACCGTTTAGGTTACCTGGCATCTCAGATGAATGAATTATTTCTTTCATCTGAGCCTGGCATATGTTTACGTTTTAATACAGATTTCACTATACATTTTTTTATTAAAATAGTCGGCAAACGAGCTGATGATCCACCTGATGGTAAGTGGCTATCGTCCCCCGTGGACATCAGCAACACCAAAGGCATGTCACTGATGCGTTGCCGGTCAAGAAAGAGAGAAGAAAAAGAAAGAAAGAACTGGCTCTCAAGCGCCCAGCCGGAACACGACGAGTCGTTTGGCAGCTGACTCATGCTAAGGTTGGTAGCTATCCAGGTGAACCCCATGGAGAAATAATAACTTATACCAACTTATACAACTTTATAACCCTTCAGTGATTAATTTTGATAAATACTGTGATGAATAGAGTTGTGCGCTGGTGTCGCTAGATGACGCCTCGCTCGATGATCGAATAAACTCGTTCATTGCACCCATCCAGTGCAAACTTTCAACTCAGTTCCTATTTTATATCCTTAGAGGTTGATTTCCCAAAATCTCTTTATATTGCTTATGTAGGCCATAAAAACAACCAATTGTTTAAATCTAACATCGGTAGTTTTGGCTCTGTCATGCGAAAAAGGCCTTTATAACTATTTTATTTATTTATTTATTCTTTTGAAACACATTAAAGTAGGGGTTACAGGGGCAAACTTAATGCCTTAATGATGGTGAAAATGTGAGGTAGCAAAGAAAAAAAGAAAAAAAAAGATACAAAAAACAAACGGGAAGGAATTATACAATAAACAACATAATTATGCATTTTTTAATAATTTAAAAACGTTGTTCACGTTTACATTTTCTTGTGCATGTGACCACAGTAGGTATAAATAGTGATGTGACGTTTACCTATAAGTGCTAGTTACCTACATTTACGCCTCAACTCAGAGTCACTAACGATTATTTTAATCGCTCCTATACAAAATCTGTACTAAGGAGCGATTTAAGTAATCATTAGTGAATCTGAGTTTATGAATTGAATTTGAGTAGAATTTATTTACAAAAACAAAATTAATGAAATGAAGTAGTGATAAAAGAACTGACCTTGAGTGGGACGAATTGAGTATGAACAGTAGATATGTGTACCTATGGTCAAGTTGCTAAACTCATATTAATATGACCTTCAACAATGGCAAGTTCCTATTTGCTTACTTTTGGCTAAGGTTATTTGAAATAGGAAATAATGTGAATAGGTTTTTTAGTGACTAATTATCTTTGAGACGTAGTGGTTGTTATATCTGTTCTTATTCTAAGGAATTAACGTTTCGTACGTTAACGTACTCTTGATTAACATGTTTAAAAAATGTTTATCGCCACAAATATATTTAAAATGCAAACAGTTACCATCATTGCAAAAGCGAGATAAATTGGACTGGGCCAAACAAGAACAGGTAAGTCAGTATTATTGCAAGGGGCCAAGGTAGCCCCCGAGTGTTAAACGCCGCCCTGCAATAATATACCCCTTAAGTTGCTAGTTAAGTAAACTATCTTGGCACTGCTTCTAAATGAAATGTTCAAATTCAAATTCAAAATCATTTATTCATGTAGGTATCATAGATACACATAAGTGTATACAATGTGTATGTGTAAAAATGATGTGCATAAGCACATCATTTTTTTAATGAACCAGCTTTTCGCAAATTTAATTATTTTATTTTAAAAAATAATGAGTATAATCCGTTCACAAATCTTAGAGACTAAATTGACGTTTCATGGGTGACCAGCTTCGGGTGCAAATTAAATAGTGATGACCATAAACCGAACAGTAAATCGGAAAAATTTTCACAGCTTTTATGAAAGGTTAACTATTTGTGTGATTATTGAAGAGTCCCTAAAACTAGTATAAAAACAACTTTAAGCAACCATTATCATTCGTATATCCATAATATATTTGCCCTTACTTACTAAATTTACAATTTATTTTGCTTACAAGAACGAGTATTTGGTTATGGTTACATTCGGTATACAGCTAATTTTATACTATTTAGCCGAATACTAAATATGTAGGTAGATATGAGTGTCGCTACTAATATGTCATTATTCTTACGACATAGTTTACGATTCTAAAAACCGGAAAAGTAGATCGCACAAATTTAGCTGGTATAATTATTTCGAACTTTGACATTAGTGGTTGTCATTTTAGTCTCTAAGATTTGTGAACAGGGTTTAGTAAGTTAAACACTCAAATTTACTAAGATTTCCTATAATGCTAGTGGCTTGGACAACACAATAATCTTATTGTCACATCACAATATCCACAACCCGAGAACAAACACTTATCTGACACATATTTCATATTTCGCAATCTATACTTATGTCTCAGATGAAGGAAAAGGCAGATGGAACATTCGCAAAGAAATGTAACGAATGACGTGAAGTCACTTTTTCGCTATGTGTGCGTGACAACCTTAATGTCAGCCATCAGTGGCACCGTATGAACACGTAATTCTTTGTGTGTGTGAGGATGCCAAATGAAAAGTCACAATCTCCCGCAATTTTGTAAATGTTGTTTGACATATTTCCAACTTAACACATTATGCACAATTAAATTGGCAAATTATTTATTACTAGTGAACGCCCTTGCTTCGCTTCGGTAAGCCCACAGTCGATAAATCATTCAAGTCATTCGAGTCAATAACAGTCATTTAAATTGTCGTGATTTTTTTATTTGTGAACCAATTCAAATAAAACAAACACTAAATGTTAACCCAAGCTCATTATAATACATCAGTGAAAACCGAATCTTTTATTAAGCCGTTCCTGAGATAAGGTGGAACGAATGCATAGAAAAACAGTCAAAAATTTAAGTTGTATTATATGTAATAATCTTAATTGATTTTAATTTCATCACTAGTTATCAAAAAGTACACTTATCAAAATATATGTAAATGTTCTTTTAATATAAAATAATATTTAAATATATTTAATTGTTTTAATTAACCTATGGATTTTTTTTATGCAGAATAAGTTAGTGTTTGACCACAAAACCACTTGAGATGGTAAGCGGTAATTAAATCGTGGATGGTAAAGCACACTAACTTAGTAGAAGCCTATTCACTCTTGACTTGAAGACACCCACATTATAATCTGACGGGAACACCCACGCGGACAATTTAATTTCAGTCCTTTGTGGTACGCATAATAAAAGACGAAGCAAAGTGCATGTTTTTTCTTGTAATAGCATCTGTCGGCAATCTGCAAAATTATAATTGAAATCTTTTTATTGAGTAGGCTAAACTAAAAACAGAAACTAAAATATAATATAGTATTTTCTTTCAATCATGCATTTTATCAATTAACCCGGTTTGCATAATAATATGTTAAAATGCTAATTTTATCCCTCTAAGGCTAAGCCTTTGTACTATCTATCTTGTGTTTATAATATCCCAGCGTTAGGTGTTTATGCATTGGCTGTATTTCCTGATTTTTAGGTTTAAATAAATACAAATATTTACTTTTTTAATAATTTTTTTTCGATGTAAATTTATAAATCGACCACTGTTCAAATAGCTCATGCATATTTCCCCAAATTTAGGGTAACCGATTTTCACATGAAGCTGGTATAGAAATGAATAATTGTCGAGGTTTTGTGTTCCGAGTAAACTGCAAAAATATTATTATAAATAAATAATAAAATAATGAACAGACACCTCTGAAAAGACATTCCATCTTCTTTTCTTTGATTTTGCGAACTACTTTTACATAGTTTAAAAATGCAAGACGGCATTTTAACTGATAAAATTATTTATTAAATTTTGACAATTGCGACCATCATGCAATTTGACGCTTTCTTTAGTAGTGACACGAGATTGTATTAGTTTTTTATTTTGTATTAATCGTGGTAGGCTTACGTCATATTCGAACGACGTTATCTGCCTTTTATTCCTTCATCTGAGACTTATGTATAATAAAACTGCAAAAAGGGCCTTTTATTTGGTAGTTTTGGCACTGGCTAAGTGTTGGTCTAGTTTTATGAACGTCTGATCCGATTGGACCTCTATATCGAAATGTGTAGTTTAGACAATTTACACGGTTTCAGAAAATTATGGAACCATTTGAATATCTTCAGAAAATGCCAAGTAAACACCATAGGCTCATGGTGACAGCTTTCAATCACTGGCTGCAGGCTCCTGAGAAGAAGGTAAAACTCATCGAAGATCTTTTGCAGACTTTGCACACCGCTAGTTTGATGTAAGTCTATGTAATTTAATTAATTTTTATCTTATCGTATAATTTAGTTTTAAAACATACCTACTTAATAATAAAATTTTCATTCGTTTATTTTAATCCTTTTGCGAATTCTTGATATCTTGATCTCTTGTCTTTCTCTCTAGTTTTTCTTACACATCAGCACCCTAATTCACGTAATTTAAGAAGTTCGATTGCAGTGCAGTTGCAGTGACGTTCCGATCAAAATAACACTTTAGGTATTCTCTTAGCTTTCGCGAGCGCTGTCGAACACGCTCGCGTCACGCGAGCGCTAGTCAAACACGCTCACGTCACAAATAGGTATTCTGTTGATGCTCGTCAAGATAGCGTGTTTCCGATCGCAGTTAGAGAGTATTCTCATAAACTTTTAACGTTGAAATAACATCTCGGTACAAGTTTTTAAGCAGTTTTGTTGACGCTTTCTTTAAGTTAGAAGTTACTCATTGCTTACTTTTGTCAATTGGACGTAGAAGTCAGTGAAAGTAGAATTATATTTCGTAAGTAAATTATAATTTAATTATTTAATAGACGTTTATCATTTTTAATTATTAATTACCGTGTTTTTGAATACAATACCTCTAACCTAATTAATTTAATTTTTGACGTGATAACGTCCATTAAAACGATGAGCGCCGCACCGGGCGCATCTTTGAAAAAATGTAGCGTTCCGCGAGCGAGACAGCGGCAAAAGCGAGAGAGAGAGGCACTATCGGCTACGTTGACACGTTAAACTAGCGTCCGTAAACCGACTTTACAGACAACCATTTTTTTCTAGTGAAAATGAGTTTGCGCTTTGGATGGAGGATGTTATCCTTAGCTAACGAAGTAGATGAACGAGATCGCCAAGCTAAAGCGCGAACACGTAGGCTAACGGCGAATCCATACGCCTTAACGGATCGGGAGTTTATAAAAACATACCAACTGAGTAAGTCTTTGGTTTGGGTTTTTTAAGTTCTCCAAATCTTTCCAAATCAAAAATTTTTAAACAAAAAGAAAATAAGCAGTCGCAGTCGGCTCGAACTTTGGCGCACATTTTGTTTTGACACTTTTTTTATTACTAATTGCATTACGAGGCAAAGTAAAGACCTTCATTCTGCCTTCATGACTTTTTTTTGTGAATTGAAGAACAAATCATTACTTTTTTACAAAAAGTTTCACAAAAATCATTATTGGGATAATAAATAAATATTCTTCAACGTTTTTTTAATGGAAACATAATAAATTGTATTTGATTAATTAAAATAAGTTTATTTGTTCTCTCATATGACAACACTAACACAGAGTACTAAATAGCCGAAGAAAAGTTTGGCAGGCGCGCACGGCGCAGGATGCGTGCAGGAGAAGTGAAGTTCACGCGCAGTTTGAGTGCAGTTGACGCGCAGTTCAAAAATTACGAGAATACGGTTTAGATGCTAAACTTCAACCAACGTCAACTTGATTGCCGCGTCACTGTCACTTGATTGCAGCGTCACTGCAACTCAATCGATGCGTTTATATTTACGTGAATTAGGGTGCTTGTCTTTTGTCCCACTTCTCTTCTGTTCTATTTTCGACAAGATCAAGAAAAGCTCGTGGTGATATCTGATGCTACGTAAACAATGCAGTTCACTTTACTTAGATAACAGTCTTGTTGAAATTGCTGACCGATCTGTCATGTATTTAGACTGGGCCACGGTATAGCTACCTGGCCATATATCTATGTCATGCACACTGGATGGCGCGTCAAGTCAAACTGCAAATTTGACAAGTCAAACTGCAGACTTGATCAAGTACACTTGACCGTGTATGGTCTCCCTTAGAAAAAGCCGATTCACTGTTTATTTGAAGACACCCACAACATCGAAAATCCAAGTAAAACCACCGGTAAGGTTAAGTCTAGTTCTTTTGATTAAATCTAATTTAATACTCTTCACTTCAGTTTAGATGATATTCAAGATAAGTCAGCGTCTCGGTACGGTATGCCATCAGCTCACTACGTCTATAGCCTGGGTTTGACTGTCAATGCAGCTTGCAATGGACTGATTATAGCAGGAAAGAAAGCTTTGGAATTAGGACATCTATCAGTAAGTACCTATCTATAAGAATTGGCGCTTAAACACACTCATTACAACACTCTGTATTCTTATTGGGCATAATCTTTTTTAAGACTAGCAAAATAACCGAATTCAAATAAAATGAGGACATCATCAACGTAGTCGAAAACAATTAAATACGTAATTATTAATAGAGATAACTCAATAAAGTAACTACTCTTCACATTCGTGCAAATTTAAATGGGATCACATGACAAGCACCAGATTTCGATTATAAAAAGAATCATCAAAGTCGTAAAAAGTTATGAGGTAACACCAATGGTAACACACATAAAAAACAGTCAAATTGAGAACCTCCTTCTTTTTTAGGGTTCCGAAGTAAAATCGGAATCCTTATAATTTCGTCATCCGTCGTCCGTCCGTCCGTTGGTTCATCCGTCCGTCCGTTGGTTCATCCGTCCGTCTGTCCGTTCGTCCGTCTGTCCGAAACAAAGCGCCGAGACCCTCAGTGCTAGAAAGCTGTTATTTGGCATGGAATAAGAAGAAAGTAGAATAAAATATTGTCTACCTAACATGACCTGTGCGAGTATTTATTATGGTTCGGTTGCATTTACTTTGTATTAACGCATTTGCGTTCCTTTATAATAAAATTTTTTTACCTCAAAAACAGTATATTAGAACGAGAAAGAAAAATTTGATCACGTGATCAATCCGGCCGGATCCGACCGGATTGGTGAAAATCCGATAAAATCCGGCCGGATTGAAAATGACACCGGATTGCAATCCCTAATGGGAATATTAATCCCACAAATGGTTAAATGGTTTTTCCTCTTCAACTAAAATCATCTTTAGCTCGTCTGAACAAGGCGTATCAGGACAGTCAGAAGTACTGTCGGGATGTATCAGAACAGTACAGACATCATTTGCTACTAAAAGAAGGGAACAGTTAACTTTCTTTCTTTTTCTTCTCTCTTTCTTGGCCGGCAACGCATCAGTGATGTCCATGGGCGACGATAGCCACTTACCATCAGGTAGATCGTCAGCTCGTTTGCTGGCTATTTCCATAAAAACATTGCTTATTCCTTTGTTCAGTAGAATGTTCCACAGACAAGAGAGGTTGGCTTGGTTTAAGATGAATGGAACATTATCATTATCATGAAAAACCTTCAAAAATTATCAATATGAAACTTGCAGGCTCCAAAAATATATCTATCCAGAGTCGAGGAAATGCATCAAGGCCAAGGAATCGACTTGTATTGGGGAGATCATTTCATATGCCCTAAGGAAGAAGAACATTTAGATATGTTAAGAAAAAGTACGTATTCTAAATTTGAAATTCTGTTACTCAGAATTTATGTACTAACCCCTATTTAAATTGGAAAAATAGGTACTATAATGTAAGTATTTCATACCAGACATAAACTTTTTGCTCAAAGAATAAAAATAATTTATTTGCTTAAACAAAGAAAGAACAGCGGATCGACTTTGAATTTTATTCTTTCTAACAAACAATGACAGTTTGTTCAGTTCAAGTTCCAGAAACATAACAGTTAATTTATATCTCAGGAGATCTATAAAAAACTTACTCGCTGCAGATTGTCCATACTCCTGTATGATCTTTCTCAAATAAGACGATAATTGCCAAAAACATGGATTGTAGATGTGAGAACATGTGAGTTGCCACAGTAATGTCACAGAATTGATTGTTGTTACAAAACCAAATGGTGTAAATATTAGTCAACTTATATTATCACCGTCTTTGACTCTTGTTTTATTATTTCTTCTCCACAGAAAGTGCATCCTTCTTTATTCTACCGGTAGAACTACTCCAACTCTTCAGCAAGAGTGAAATAGACAATACGAGGTTAACAAGGCTCGCAATGAACATTGGAATATTCTATCCCATGATTGACGACTATTATAACTTATTTTATCCGCAGGTATTTCCTCCGCGAATTTTGTTTTCGGTTTCCGCTATTTATGATTGTAGAAATACCTAATATTATTATTAATTGTTTTTCTTATCAAACATATTGTTTAAATGTTTATTGGAACATTAATTTATGTGAACGTAATTTGGACTCCAAAACTTTCTTTTTGAAAAACATTATGACTGATGTCTTTAACACTTATTACAGATATTTGAGAATACTAAAAAAATGATTATCTGCTCATTTGTGGACTCGGCAAAAGAGTTAAAAAGGAGCGAAGATGTTAAAAGCTAAAAATCTCGAAAATGACGACACTTTTATTATAGTCGTATATTATGATTATATTATAATTTATAATGTTGTTTAATAAATTACCATTATTTCAGGGTTTACAGAAGCTGCCAAGTGTGAAGTTAGTAAGTATCTACCTGGTTGCGCGAGCGATATTCATAATATGTTATATTAGTTATGCCATTTTATCGACCTCCGCGGCGCTCCCACTGGCCAGTGAAAACCATATAAGGAAAAAGAAAAAACGCCAGATTGACGCATGAAAAAACACTTGAAAGAATTTTTTCTCTCGTGTCATCCGCTACATAAGTATCTTACGCCCGCATATTTTTAGTTCTAATCCGCATAAAGTTTTCTCCGCACATCGCTTAAAGTTCGTCCGCATCACCGCTTCATATTTTCATTATACCGCCGCGCGGCTAGTTTGTGATTTCCTGTGGTTCAGAAAGAGTGGCAGCTGCGTGGGAGACTGGTGAGTCGATTGATGCGTTTATCTATTATAGCTTATTTTGTTTATTGCTCCGCACCGCAACGCTCCGCAGCGCAGCCATCATCGGCTTATTTTAGTTTCTTTCCTTTTTTTCCTGGAGGGGCTATTTACACGCTCCTCCATTTATTGGTCCATTCGAGCCTGATTATTGAATCAGTACATAATTATATTATCCCGCATTCATTCCCGCATTAATTTATTAATTTTCTTAGCTTTTGCTTCCTCCATTCAAAATGGAGACTCATAAAATTAAATTGCTTCAAGCTAAAGCTGAGATCATTTTCCAAAGGGTCACTAAATTGTGTGATCAATCTAAAAAAGTATTTGTTACTGCAGATACGCAATCAACAGAAAACTTCATGGCAGAATCGGAAATGATCGATGAAATGCGCCATGAATTCATGTCTATTATTGACACTATAAATGATTTAAATTTGGTTTTAAATCCCGAAGCTGAGCCTGATTTTAAAGGTTTAATTTCGTTTGACGACGCATATACTCGTGTAAAACGTGTCCGCAATAATATAAATTCCGCTATACAAGTGAATTCTACACTTACCATTACGCCATCACAACCAGTGAAAAATATTGTTAAATTACCGCCTATCGTTATTCCTTCTTTCGATGGTAAGCCTGACAATTGGCCTGTGTTCTATGAGTCGTTTAAGGCTAATATTCACAACAACCAGCAGCTGTCTGACTCGCAGCGCGTGCAGTATCTGATAGGTAGACTGACGCATGGTGCGCAGCAAATGGTTGCCGGTATCGTACCAACTGGTGAAACTTATCACATCATTTGGAACAGTTTGGTAAAGAAATACCAAGACAAACGGTCATTAGGTACTTTCTATTTAAATAATATATTGGAATTAAAGAATTGCACGCAGACAGTTAACAGTTTAAATAGTTTTATTGAAAAATACTCCGCTTCGATTGCCGCTTTAAAACAATTAGATATCCCCGATTTAACAGATTTCATTCTATTTAATTTAGCTATAAAAAAGTTAGATTTACAAACGGTGCAGTCTTTTGAGTTGTCCGTTCGCTCTTCAGAAATACCTACCTCTGAAGAACTTGTGTCATTTGTTCAAGATCAAGTAAAAATATTAGAACGATCGAGTAATTGTAATAGCTTTTCTCAAACTCGCAATAACCCGCAAAAGTCAGATTCCAATACTCGCAAATCTCTGACTTTCATTAGTCAACAAAATACGCAATCTTTTAAAACCGCTCCTTGTGTCATGTGTAATAGTACCGAACATTTACTTTTTAATTGCACCAAATTTAAAAATCTAGATTCTCCTAAAGAGCGTTATGAGTTCGTAAAATCAAAGAATTGTTGTATTAATTGTTTGAGCTCATCGCATTCAGTTTCGCATTGCAATTCGCGTAATGTATGCCATTATTGTCAAAAGAGACATCACTCACTTTTACATTTTAATAATTTACAAAGAAGTTCAAATACTTCATCTGCATCGGTACAATTACACGCATGCTCGCGCGAAGTCGCTGGTAAGGAGAAGACGACCCCTTTGAATAATGAACCGTATGTTCATTCTAATATGGTCGCTAATTCAATTAAACCTGCTCCAGTGCATTTGATCGCTACGAGTGACAGTTTGTCGCCCGCTACTATGGTATCACTCGAAAATAGTAAATCTCGAACAACCATACTTTTGTCGACCGCGCAAGTTTATGCATATAGTAAAAATAATGAACGGAACGTCATTCGTCTGTTACTGGACAATGGCTCCCAAAATAATTTAATTACATTAGCTTGTTGTAATTCACTCAACTTATCTGTAACTCCGCTTTATAATTCTTCTCTTAGGGGCGTAGGTTTATCGTCTCGTCCTATTCATGGTTACGTTGATTTGACAATTGAGTCACGCGTTTCACCGCATAAATATAATATTCACGCGTTAGTTGTTGATAACATAACAGACAAATTGCCAGCATTCGAGATTGATGCTCGCAACTGTGAATATTATAATAGGGTACCTCTAGCGGACCTCACATGGAATACCCCTGGTAACATTGACATGGTCATTGGTGCCCAATTATTCCCTTACATTTATTTGGGTAAACAATATAAACCGAATATTTCATCTTTACTTCCGCCCGCTTTTTCGACCACTTTTGGTTACATTTTAATGGGAGACTTTCCTTCGTCGTTTATTGATAATAATAATCAACCCGCTTCTTGTTCTTTTACCGCGATTACTTTGAGTAGTCTGGAGTCTCGTCTCCATAAGTTTAGGGAATTGGAGGAAATTCCTGATAAACGGTTTCTTTCATCTGACGACACAGAATGTGAAAATTTGTTTTCTAGTTCTGTTGTTCGCAATAGTGATGGGCGATACGGTGTAGCCCTTCCCTTTAGTCGAAATCCCGCTAACCTCGATAGTTCCTGCATAGTGGGACACCGCCGTTTACTTGCGTTGCAACACTTGGAACATAAGTTTAAACAAACTACCGCTTTACGCGCTGATTATAACCAAGTCATCGCCGACTATATTAAATATGGTTACTTTAATATCCCGCACCGCGCCGTCATGCGGCAAGATAACGCAATGACTAAGTTGCGAGTTGTGTTGAACGTAAGTGCCAAAACTCACACAGGGTTGTCACTTGATGATATTTTACATACAGGGCCAACCCTACAAGCTGATTGCTTCTTACTTTTATTCGATTTTTGTTTATTTCCGATTGCATTAACCGCAAATATTAAGCAGATGTACTTGCAAATAGGGGTTCCGAAGTCATATCGTCAACATTTAAAAATATTATTTAGTTTTTCTGGAAGTGAAAAATCACGCACTTTTCAATTTAACCGCATTCCTTTTGGTCTTAAGTCCAGTCCATTTATGGCAATGCGCACTGTACGCCAGTTAACATCAGATGAGTATTCTCGTTTTCCTGATGCCGCTTCTGTCATCCAGTCGAATAGTCTTTATATGGACGATTTGGTGACGTTAGTGTCTGACAAGGACAGCGCTATAAGCTTAGCTAACGAGATAATTTCTTTGTTTATAAGCAGCTCTTTTGATTTGTTTAAATGGGCCAGCAATTCTTCCGAGTTTTTTGATAGCTTGCCACGCTCACATCGCGCTCCAGTTAATTTCTCTGGCGATTTTAGTAGTAACTTGAAGATATTAGGTATAACTTGGTTTCCAGACGAAGATGTATTTCAATTGTCTACTTCTTATAGTGACAATAAATGTACAAAACGCGCTATACTTTCTTTTGTCACTCGCCTTTTTGACGTTTTGGGCCTGATATCTCCAGTTATAGTACACGCGAAGTTGCACAAAGATCGGTGGATTAGCAAAATGGGCTGGAATTATACGCCTCCAGAGAATATAATAAAATATTTTTCATTGCTCTTTAAGGAACTACCTTTACTATCGGAAATAAAAACACCGCACCATATTGGATTTTCTAATAACTGTAGTTTAAATGTAGTTACATTTTGTGACGCAAGCCTCAACGCTTATGGTTGTGTGATTTATTTACATATAACTGATGAGGCCGGAAATATCATTTTGAGACACTTTTGTTACAAATCTAAAGTTTTTCTTGTGAAAATTGATACGCTCGCTCGATTAGAGCTATACGCCGCTCTTTTAATGTCCCGCTTAGTAAAAACTGTTATTAATACTTATAGTAAGAGTAACCGCATTTCGTTATGGAATAAATGTTCGCTAAATTCGCGTCCGCTTTGTTTGTTGTCATCCGACCCTCAACCTGAGGTACTGACACCCGCTCATTTTTTAATGTCGACTCCCATTCAATATCTTCCCGCAAATGATCTTTCTGATGAACGTGTTAATTTAAGCGACCGCAAGAAACTGTTAGACGTTCTCGTACAGTCATATTGGAAAAGGTGTAGGTCTGAATATTTGCAAACGCTACAAGTCAGGCAAAAATGGTGCACGCCTGACAATCCAGTTCGTGTTGGAACTGTAGTTCTAATTGACCAAAATGACATACCACCTTTACGTTGGCCATTAGGTATTATCCAGGAAGTTTATCCTGGTAGTGATGGTTTAATTAGAGTCGCATTAATTAAAACGCAAAAGTGGCACGTTTAAACGACCTGTCGTTAAACTTTATTCCATACCTACACAATAACTACTTATAATTATCTTTTATAATTTTTATTAGTCTATTATAATCTAATTTTCCTTTAATATCAAATTAGGATTTCAAGGATCATATCCCTTGAATTCACACCGCATAGCTTATCTTGAATTTCGTTTATTTTCTCTTTTTCCTTTTGAAAGTTCTCCAAACTTCCAAAGCCGGGGAGCATGGTTGCGCGAGCGATATTCATAATATGTTATATTAGTTATGCCATTTTATCGACCTCCGCGGCGCTCCCACTGGCCAGTGAAAACCATATAAGGAAAAAGAAAAAACGCCAGATTGACGCATGAAAAAACACTTGAAAGAATTTTTTCTCTCGTGTCATCCGCTACATAAGTATCTTACGCCCGCATATTTTTAGTTCTAATCCGCATAAAGTTTTCTCCGCACATCGCTTAAAGTTCGTCCGCATCACCGCTTCATATTTTCATTATACCGCCGCGCGGCTAGTTTGTGATTTCCTGTGGTTCAGAAAGAGTGGCAGCTGCGTGGGAGACTGGTGAGTCGATTGATGCGTTTATCTATTATAGCTTATTTTGTTTATTGCTCCGCACCGCAACGCTCCGCAGCGCAGCCATCATCGGCTTATTTTAGTTTTTTTCCTTTTTTTCCTGGAGGGGCTATTTACACGCTCCTCCACTACCCTTGCCTGTCTGGGTCTCTCAAATAAAGCCAATAGGTACCACACGTACATAATTATATGCTATTTTTATACAATAACCAAATAACTTTACAATTGTATAATAAGTATAATTAGGGGCCATAGAAAAGCACTTAAACTTTAATGACACTAATTAGAAAAATACAGTAAAACTAAGCGTAAACGTAGAAGCTACGGGTCAATCCGGTCACATTTTTTACAAGTGCATAAACCTTTATTACGAACCAAAAATATTTATCCATTATTTTTATCAATACTAATCCAAATATTTTCTTCCAGAGCTCTGATAGCCATATTACGTGTAGTGACATTACGGAAAGCAAAATCACTTTGGCGGTGATTCACGCGTCGCAGTTCCCAGATGTCGCCACTGAACTGGCTGGTATCCTTTGAAACGTTTGTTCAAGTCTATTAGGCAAATTATACATTGCCCATTTATTTGCCCATTTAATTATAATTACTAAAAATTATACTAATTATATTCAGGATTTTGACTAAAATAAAAGACGTATTGCCGATTTGGAGGCTGGTTTAATACTCATTTTACATTCATGGTGGGCTCATCCGGTGGGTCGAGCACATTCACTGAGATGAGCTGTCACATTTTGTTCTTAGAACTATTAATATGGAACTAAGCGCAGTAAAGGAAAGAGGGGTATTTGTAAAAGGAAAGAGGAAAGAGGGGTGTTTTTAGCCACTGCGATAGTATGATAATGAGATCACAGAGTATGACAACATGAGAAGCAGAGCTGATGGAACTTTTTTCTCATTTACTGGCCATAATAAAAGTAGAATCTACTGAATCTCAAAGTATAATCTCATTTCTGATTTTGATGGACTTTTGACACAATAGAAATCTAAAAACCTTTTGTCGGAGGTATCATTTATGTTTAATAAAATTGCTGGTTTTAATGTCTCTTACGTGGATTGGTTCTTGCATATCCTTAATCAAAATACTACCAGATATTTTTAAACAACGTACCTGTGATGCTGTACTACACAGCCGTGCCATCTCGCTCTTAAAGAAGCACGGTAGTGACGAATACTTGAGAGAAGCGGTGAAGACAATGGAAGCTGAAATACGTGCTGAGGTAACACAACACTGGTGTCATTTAAATGATTAACAACCACCACAGGTATTAATTAGTAGAGCAATGTTTTGAATCTGTATGAGACTAACATAAAATACATGTTGGTAAAATGGTGGCAACTGGCAACTGGCAACTACGAGTATAATAAACGGATTTTTTTACTTTATACTAATTTTAATTAAGTTTAATTTTACTTAATCTTTATTTTAGATTGAAAACCTGGGCGGAAATCCAATATTGACAAGATTCATGGACGACCTCAGCTTCCAGCAGAAAAATGAAATTCAACGAGCTCATTAGAAATGTTTTGATAAATATAGTACTTAAATAAATCAATAATTTAATTTATAAATAAAATATTTTAAAAATCTCAGGACTAAAAAGCTATGAAAGCTTTTTTTATAAATTATTTTAAATTCATACTTAGATCAAAGCAACAAACAACAACATCAAACACTCAACGTGAAACATTAAAATACATTCTGCAGTAGTAGGTAGTAACCCGCAAATATCAAATTGTTCATCAGAGCCGATAAACGTTTTGATCTCTCGAAAAAAAAATCATAACTTCTCTATTTAGTAGAGAAGAAGAAGATCAAAATGTTTATCGGCTCGATTGAACGATTTGATCTATGCGAGTTACCTTTCTAGCGTCGATTTAGTAACTTTCGTAAAATATCGTTTTGCATTCAAATGCAAACTTTTTAAACATCATAACTTAATTGTGTTACACTTGCTAGTCTTGCCAATGCCTGTAACAATAAATATATTAGGATTTTCTTATTAACGTAAATTATGTTATGTTAGCTGCAGCTATATCTATTTATTATAAGAAGGTAAATATTCGGCGCATAGACCAGAAATCTAACAGAAAGGTTTCATAGACGACTATATGTAATCTTCGGCTCATTCCGTTTAGCCACCGTAAAACAGATATCCTAGGATGGATAATTGGAAACGTGTTTCTGTTAGGCTACGTCCGCACAGACAGGTGGCTTGCTTAGCGCCTAGAGTCTAGCTAGTCACCTAGCGAGTAGCTTAATAAAACAAACGATCTAGAGTGTTCGTGACTGGCCGCACTGCGCGCTTGGTGCCTAGCAACGCGGTTAGCGTGTATCGAAGTAAACAAACGTGTTGGTTTTTAGGGTTCCGTAGCCAAATGGCAAAAAACGGAACCCTTATAGATTCGTCATGTCTGTCTGTCTGTCTGTCTGTCTGCCTGTCTGTCTGTCTGTCTGTCTGTCTGTCCGTCCGTATGTCACAGCCACTTTTCTCCGAAACTATAAGAACTACACTGTTGAAACTTGGTAAGTAGATGTATTCTGTGAACCGCATTAAGATTTTCACACAAAAATAGAAAAAAAAACAATAAATTTTGGGGGTTCCCCATACTTAGAACTGAAACTCTAAAAAAATTTTTTCATCAAACCCATACATGTTCTATGAATAGGTCTTCAAAAATGATATTCAGGTTTCTAATATCATTTTTTTCTAAACTGAATAGTTTGCGCGAGAGACACTTCCAAAGTGGAAAAATGTGTGTCCCCCCCCCCCCGTAACTTCTAAAATAAGAGAATGATAAAACTAAAAAAAATATATGATGTATATTACCATGCAAACTTCCAACGAAAATTGGTTTGAACGAGATCTAGTAAGTAGTTTTTTTTAATACGTCATAAATCGTAAACCGCAATTTACCTCGATCAAAGTTACAACGAACTTCAAGAACTTTTATATTATGTTACTTGCTGCTACGGAACCCTTCATGGGCGAGTCCGACTCGCACTTGCCCGCTTTTTTTTTGTCACTAGGCGCTAGGCATTTTTGAAGCAAAAATGAGATTGACGGTTGGGTTGTCATGGATATAATATTAATAATGAATGTCAATGGCATAAACTATAAGCTGAAACGAGAAATTGTTGCATTTATTTCATTAATTTTGTAAGATATTTTTTAGAGTGACATTTCGTCAACGTGCCAATAAGCAAAATGACCAAGGCACCTAGCGACCCACCACGCAAATCACCTCCAGTGCGGCCACCGTGTATCCTAGCAAGTAACCAGAATGCAAACCACTAGTATCTAGGCGCTAAGCAAGCCGCCTGTCTGTGCGGACGTAGCCTTACGCCACCCCAGGCGAGGTGGATATTTCGAATTCACTTTTGTCTCATTTCCACGTGCCAGTTTCTTCGCATAGATAAAATAGACATGGGCAAAGTATTCCACAATTTTGTAAGTGGAATGCGTGAAAAATTTATTGCCAAAAGTAATCTCTGTTTACCATTAATTTTAAATACTTAGGTAATTAATTTTAACTAATATTTCTATAAAAAATGTGCTAAGTATGTTTACTAAATAAGTCTCGTCTTATAAAATGGAGTATAATTATAAATTAACTACTCACTTTTGGGTGAAATAAATTATAATAGTCGTCCAGTATCAAGTAGTACACTCCAACTGTCTTGTCTGTCTTGTTAGAGGTGCCATGGCTGAAGGCAAAAAAGCAAAGCAAAGCAACAACCCATAATTGTCCCACTGCTGGGCTCGGGGTCTCCTCCCACAATGTGAAGGGTATTAGGCCATAATCTACCACGCTGGCCAAGTGCGGATTGGTCGACTTCACATATCTACCTTTGAGAACTTTATGGAGAACTCTCCGGTGTGCAGGTTTCCTCACGATGTTTTCCTTCACCGAAGCAAGTGATAACATAATATTTGAAAATTAGAGGTGCGTGCCAGGATTTGAACTCGGGCTCCTTCGTTTGGGAAACCAACGTTCTAACCGCTAGGCTATCACTGCTTGGCTGAAGGACTGCTATCTAATTATTTTTAATGATTCTTTTTTTATTCGAAAGCTGATGCTTGGGATATAGTCAAACAGCGACATCTGACGAGTACTTAGTTTTTGAGTTAAATCCCTATTATAGTCGAAGTCGAAGCTTGACCGCAACGCGTGGGTGACTGGGGTTGCTGATGTCCAGAGCGACCGTGATCACCTGACCATTTACAGATGTCCATCAAGTGGCTCGTCTGCTGTTGGTATTCTCGACTGCTATTTCCACTACTGACGGATAAAGTCATAAAGTTCTCTCTCAATCCATTAGGTAAATGTTAATTATCTTTAAAAAACTGCCTTCAAAATTACTAGGTAGAAAACTTCGCGAGGGCTCGCTAAAGCACCGTTTTTTGCTAGTTAAGTAGGTACAAAAATAATAAATAAATAGATGAACTCTTTATTGTTATTACTTAATATACACTATTGTACACTCAGAAAGGCCAAACAAACAGAAAATTAGCAAATAACATCACGCGGCCTAATCGCTATCGCTAGATTAATATAATTTAATAAAGTAATAATAAGATAATAACACGGACCTGAAAAAAAACGGACGTAACCTCGTCTAATCGAGACTCGAGAGTGAAGCATAGCAATGGCCGCCCGCTTACCATGTGTGCGTAATTTTTGATTCGCGAATCGCGATTGACGCAGTATGGTGTCAATGTGTGCGTGTGTGTACTTGTACGAATAGAGAGTTAGTATTACTATGGGTGCTTCACTGACTTGTTCTTGGGATTACGTCCGTCTTTTTTTAGGTCCGTGTATAATAAACATAAAGTAATTCAAAGTGTTATGAATACAATTCCTTTTCCCGTTCACGTTCGTAGCTCTGGAAGCTCAGGTCGTCCATGACCGCTGTCATTATTGGGTTCCCACCCAGTCGATCGATCTGAAATCGGGTAAAGTATAATTTATATATGGAAATAGCTAGCATACGCCGTGTTTATTATCTTTAAACTACAATGATTTATTATTTTTATTTATTACACTTTGTACTGACATCAAGGACTCCGGTCATATCCTCTATATACGTATTTATACCAAAACTCCTATTGTCATTGGTTCCTTACTCTTGCGCAAGTCACTCTTACCACTCTTAACGCATTTCGTACCCATCGAAATTAAGTAAGCTTATTGCTTACAAGCTAGTCGGCCCAAATCTAAATAGTGCACAACATCAGGAGATTTCATCAACGCCCTCAAGTAGTGTGTTGTGGAAATAGAAATGGAATAATCAACAGCCTGGAACTAAAACCAGAATTCTTGGTAAGTCCTTTGAATCCCTCCTATCAGCATACTTACGTTTTAACTTTTTGAAAAACTGATCGATTCCTAACCTTGTTCTAACTAACACGTGTTTCAGGTAATCAGATTAAGATTAAGAATAAACAACCATCGCTGAGAAGCAAAAGAAAAATAAAAATTGAAAAAACAATTTATGGAATCTATTGCGTAATAAATTCTCTTAATAATTATAGTTTTTTCAAAATTTTTTATGTGCAGACATCGATTTGTTACTTTTATTATATATAAATATGTGTAATGTTGGATGTGGTTATGATTATCATTGTATGTTTCTACAATTGGCTATTTGACAGTTGTCACGGTAAAATATGAAATGTGTTAAATATGGTTGCATATTGGTTAACATTAATTAAACAATACATTTTTTGCATGAAAATAAATTGTAAATATTTTTATTTTTGAAAACTAGATTTGAGTTTTTTTACCTGTGGACATGAGAACCGAAACGCGGGCGGCCATGATTGAGCATGCTATGACGTCACACTTCCAAAAATATAGCGTTGTGTACTACTAACTACATCGATTATCGTGTGCAATTTACTGAGAAAATTAATAATATATATTTTGATTTGTGCTTTTGAGAGGTTTTGTAAAATGGAGTCAGGCTATATAAAAGCTGACAGTGCAAATTTGCCTAAAGTTGATTCATTGATGGTCGCAAATTTCTTTGCGTGTAACCCTGACTTTTGCTCTACCGAGTTTCGGAATGCAAAAACCTCCTTGTAAGTACTGAAATTAATAAAGTAAAATTGGTCAGTCTTACTAAGTGGTCACAGGGGGATTTTTTTGTAAGTTTTTCCTCAACGTCCCCTTAACGACACCATATTACTAATGATTTTAAATTACTTATAGGTTATGTTTATGAACAATATTAGGTTAGGTTTAATTTGTTTTTTTAGTAAATCAGAGGCTAAGTTGATTTCTTCTAAATACTTAGGTACATCAGAGTGGTCCTCACAAAAGAATATTGCTGATATAACAGATGTTAACTGTTGGTCTCGACGTGCTAATTGTAACCACTGTTTTCGACGTTGAAGGCATTTAGGAACGTGTATAAACAATTTGTTAGGAAATTTAATTGTAGTACTTCTACACATAGGCACTGCACATGTCTTGTAGCTTGTCATTTTCACAATTCCAGTGAAAAAGGTGTAAGTTTTTCACATAAAATATCTTCAGAGTTAGAGCATAAACTGTTGTTATTAGAAATGTGACGTCACAGCCAGCAAGTGACAGATGGCAGACTATTTTCGCGCGAATTTCAAATTAATGGATTAAAAGTTATTTTTATTCCTACTAAATAACACTTTTTTGAAAAAATAAATATTGTAAGAGGTATAAAATAAACCTACGAAAATTTTTAAATATTTTTCCAAAAATTGTCTAATAGCCAATTGTATCGTATTACCTCAATGCGGATGTCATCCTCCAGTGTCCTCAACTTATCTCTGATGTACTCATCGCTGCCGTGTTTCTTCAACAGCGAGATGGCGCGGTTCAGCAACTTCGGGTCACTTGTTCGTTGTTTTAAAATATCTGATGTTTTATTGAACTTAGGAATAATGGCAACAAACCTTTTATTATGTTGTATTGTTTTTGCACCATTAAACTGCACAGGGTAGCGTTTTTTCGAGTAAATTGTAGCCGGTATACAGTCCGGGCGGTATTGGAAAAAAATAGCGTAGTTTTTACGTATATTGTGTGTGTTAACACGAAAGTAGCGTAGTTTTGTCGTTTAACTCAAGAGTTATCTACCTTTTCTATTCATCTCAGGGTATTAACGCTTGCTTCTACACACACACTACACTACATACTCGTATATGATAGCTCGTGATTGAAATAATAATGTTAACATCGATCTAATTTCATGTATTGTAAGTTATCCTCTTGCTGTTATAAAGTTTCAAAGGATACCACTCAGCTCAGTGGCGACATCTGGGAACTGTGACGCGTGAATGACGGCCAGAGAAATCTTACCATCCGTGATGTCACTGCATGTAGTGTGATTTTCCTGTATCAAATAATACTGGTTACTGGATTAGTAATATTAAACCACTTAATATTACTATTCCTGTTCCTTTATCAGCCCCTTGATGATGAGCGGTCGCCGTTACCCGTGGAAATCAGTACCTACTACCTGATTTATAATGCGTAGGATACCTAAATGTGAATACATGTAAAATTTTAATAAGCATAAAAAAATCTGATAGGGCAATATTGTTTTGTTATGGAAATAGCCGGCAAAGGAGCTGACGATCCACCTGGTGGTAAGTGGCTATCGTCGCCCATGAACATCAGCAACACCAAAGGCATCACTGATGCGTTGCCGGCCAAGAAAGAAAGAAGAAAAAGAGAGAAAGAAAGACTCTTATCTGAAGTAGGGTAAATCGAGGCAAAATATGACTCTACTCTTATTCTGTTACTGATAAGAGTGTTGCCGACAATCCAGTTTACATAATAACTATAATACTAGAAATGACTTCATGAGTAGAACTTACTTGTATTTTACTTGCAAGCCTCGTTAATGCCTGCAACAAAAAGTTGAATTTGTTACCAACTGACTTATATTACTCATTTGATTTGCATTAGAGTTGCTCTGACTCATTTTTAGGGTTCCGTAGCCAAATGGCAAAAAACGGAACCCTTATGGATTCGTCATGTCTGTCTGTCTGTCTGTCTGTCCGTCCGTATGTCACAGCCACTTTTCTCCGAAACTATAAGAACTATACTGTTGAAACTTGGTAAGTAGATGTATTCTGTAAACCGCATTAAGATTTTTACACAAAAATAGAAAAAAACAATAAATTTTGGGGTTCCCCATACATAGAACTGAAACTCAAATTTTTTTTTTCATCAATCCCATACGTGTGAGGTATCTATGGATAGGTCTTCAAAAATGATATTGAGGTTTCTGATATCATTTTTTTCTAAACTAAATAGTTTGCGCGAGAGACACTTCCAAAGTGGTAAAATGTGTGTCCCCCCCCCCCCTGTAACTTCTAAATTAAGAGAATGATAAAACGAAAAAAAATATATGATGTACATTACCATGCAAACTTTCAACAAAAATTGATTTGACCGAGATCTAGTAAGTAGTTTTTTTTTTAATACGTCATAAATCATAAACCGCAGAAAACATCGATCAAAGTTACAACGAACTACAAAAACTTTTATATTATGTTACTTGCTGCTACGGAACCCTTCATGGGCAAGTCCGACTCGCACTTGGCCGCTTTTAGGTAAAGTAATATGAGACGGTGTCGTCATGAGTCGACTTAGCGGCAAAAAGGTTGCCATGTTGGCTGACTTTCCTCTTTGCCATGCACAAAGGATTCATTTGTTAGCTGGCTATAATTAACTTTACCTTTATGGGATAGCCGATTAGTTTAGCCATTTTTAAGCATTTTTTCCAATAAACTTGTACCTCTTAATTAGGATATTCATCAGTACAATTTATGTGTAACGTAATTACTCACTTTCGGATGGAACAAATTATAGTAATCGTCTAGTATCTCGTAGTATACTCCAAGGTTTAGAGCAAGTTCCGTAAAGTCCGTCTTGTTACTGCTGAACAGTTGCATAAGTTCCACCGGAGCCAAGAAGAAAGCCGAACACTCTATAAAAATTGGAGTTTTTTTCCATAAAATTATCTCCACCCATCCGCACTCAAACCTAAATTCAAAATGTTTATTCAAAGTAGGTTTTAACAATTTTTTTTAAAGACACAAATCTAGTAATTACCAAGGTTGTCTATTCACAATCAAGAATCAAGAATTCAGTGTTTGGTAAAGACCGGTACAATTTCTTTATGTGCAAAGATACTTTGTGAAATGTCTAACATTAAATTCAAAAGCTGTACCTGCTTTATTGTAATATGAATGCAGTAAGATGATTTCCTTCTTATTAGATGAAAATGATAAAGTACTTGTTTAAATAAAAATAATCACTCATTCTCGCCATTTCCAAGTTTTCTATTTCCGGAGGGCATATGCATTCGTCTCGCCAATGTAGATGAACTCCTTGACCATCAAGATATTCTTCTATTCGTTTTAAAAAAATGGCTGGACCCTGAAAATTGCAGTAAACTATTACAGGGTATGGCTAAATCACTAGTTTTCATGATTTCAATGTCACTTTGGACTGGACTTGTAGTTAAAAGGGGATAGTATCTACAGCCCCACTCAAGAATTATCAGATTTTTATTTTCTTCTTTTAACATTCAAAAATATTACTGGTCTATAAATATTTAGCAAAACTTACTGATGGATCTCCCAATTCTGCAATTTGCTGTAATATAAGGAGCAGAGTCTTGTTGGCTGCATTGATGGTCAAACCTTCACCAAACACGCAATGTGCAGTAGGCACTCCGTATCGAAATTCTGAACTATCTGCGATATCATCTAACCTAAAATATGTGGCTCATCAAATACAGAAAATATTTCAAGAAATAGGTAGATATAAAACCTTATTTTATTGTTCATCCTTTAAGAAAGGTGATTATCACGAACTGCTGTTTAAAAAGGAATGGTTAATATTGTGTGTTTAACCGTTATCACAGAAAAATGATAAACATATGACAAACGAGCAGTGGCATCCAGCTCCTAAATGAATAGACCGATTTTGATGCTGTTTTTTGTTTGAAAGCTGAAAGCTGTAGAAGGTTTTTTATTGGGTTTTTAATGACGACACTGTAGCCTAGCTGGTAGTGACCCTGCCTGCAAAGTCCCGGGCTCGACTCCCGGCTGGGGCAAATATTTATGTGACAGATAAATAATTGTACTCGAGCATGGGTGTTATTGTAATGTGTTAATTAATGTGTAATCCATGCCACCCGCGACACAGGTAACACCTACTGCGGGGTATGAGTGTGTAGTGTAAGCGTTTACTTTATTTTATTTATTTATAGTATAAACTTACAGAATGTTCCAGGTAACTGAAGCCTGGTTCACCTGAGTAATACGTTTAAGGGTTTCATCCGGGATCCGCAGCCAGTAATTGAAGGCAGGTCCCATCATCCAGACGTGCTTACAAGGCACGCTCTGTATGTATTCGAAGGGTTTCATTATTACCTGAAATTAATTTTTCGTTAATTCATAATATTATAATAAACCCGCACTTTTGCCCGCAGCTTCGCTCGCGGAAATTGTTATTATCATAGGTATTTGTACCCCTAACGTGTTAAAATTAACTTTTGTTACAATAAACTCAAATAAAAATTTTCATTTTTACAACTCTAAAACTGACGAAGTTGATTTGAGAATTAATTTCGAGAAAACAGTGATTTATGTAGTTATTTTTTGTGTCTAACTATATTATAGTAGTAGCTTATAGTTACTATAAGCTTACACAAATTTTCACCCTTCTTACTTCAAAACTGACGAAGTTTCCAGACTAACTTCCGCCCTTTTAATTAACCCTTTAGAGGATGATTTTCCAAAAAAACGTAATACTTACAAATTTTGTTTTTAATCTGGAGCTAAGTATTATGTAAATTTTCATGTTTTTAACTTCAAAAATGACGAAGTTGCCAGTAGGCACTTAGGTACTTAGTAAAGTACCATCCATTAAATTAACCCTTTAAGGGATGATTTTCCTAACAAATTTGTTACAGTTAACTTTTATTTATTACTATAAACATACATAAAAAAATCATATTTATAACTCTAAAACTGACGAAGTTGGTTTATATGAAAATGACCTCCATCCCGTATTTTTACCCCTTAGGGGATGAATTTCCAAAAATTCGTTCTTAGCTGACGTCTCCTTAGCATAAGCTATCTCCCTGCCAAATTTAACCATAATCGGTTCGGTAGTTTCTGAGATTTTTTGTTTAATCAGTGTATCTTTTTTCAATTTTATCTTAATATATAATTATAAATTACGTGTCACGTTGTTTGTCCGCGATGGACTCATAAACTACTTAACCGATTTTAATCAAATTTGCACACCGTGTGCAGTTTGATCCAACTTGAAAGATAGGATAGTTTAGATCTCAAAAAAAAACTTTTGACAGAACGAAGTCTGTCCGGGCAGCTAGTATATTATATAGATTAATATTATAAAGAGAAAAAAGATTTAATTTTTTGTTTGCATTGAATAGGCTCCGAAACTGCTGAACCGATTTGAAAAATTCTTTCACTGTCGGAAGGCTACACTATCCCCGGGTGACATAGGCTATATTATATTTTCAAAAAATTAGGGATCCGTAATAAAACTCCAATAATGTAACCCAAGGTGTAAAAAAATAAGAAAACCGAAGCAAAGTGAGGGCGGTTACTCGTAATTAATATTCTGATTAATTCATCTTTATGCAGATCGCAGTACCATTAAACCCTTTAAAACTCATTAAAAAAAGAAGGTTTATTGAGGGTCGTATCAATCACATGTAACTGATGTAACATAGGTTATGTTCGGATGTGATGTTCGTGTCTGATTACACTTCAAACCATCTTTGAACATAGGTTTTAAATTGCAATTCAATATTAAAATATTTTAATCAAACAAGTTACGCTTTTTTATTATTCTGCCAAAAAGATGAAGGGCACTATTTACACTGCCCGGGCAATTTAATAATTTCATTAGTCTTTATCATTGCCCTCTCATATTGGGAATTATTTAAATTGCCCGGGCATTATGAATAATGTCCTATTAATGATTTTGTCCATAGACCATAACATATAAAACTGTTTCATTCATAATACCTTCTTATAATGCGCCCAATCGGATGAACGTGTCAGTTTAAAAGACCTTGTGGAACAAAAGTTTAACATTGAAAATGACTTCTTGAACATGCTGGTTCAATATCCTCACTCGTTCAGTTCGTTCACAAACATTAAATTATTATTAGATGTTAGGATTTTATAGTATTAATGCTTTAATCTACAAGGTAATCTAAAAAGATAATTTTTTTTCGCAGATAACTCTTTATCACGACAAACTAGACAAAAACAGCATTAAACAACGTCGGTATTTTAAATAACGACAAACTGTTTTTCTATGACTATAAATTATTGTAATTCTTATCCCTGAGGAATAGGTATATATTTCCCGGGATAAAAAGTAGCCTATCCAGTAAGTTAAGTTGAAAGCTATCCGTGTGCCAAATTTTATCCATATCCGTTCATCCGTTTTTGCGTGATTGAGTCACAAACATCTAAACATCCAAACATACAAACTTTCACATTTAAAATTTTAGTAGGATAGTTAATTAGTGTTCTAGCATCTGCAACTGTATACAGCACATTTAGAAAAGGCTCTGATAATTTTTAGTTATTCGACAAAAACGTTTCCTGCTGGGGTTACATTACCCAAGCCAGCAGATTTTTTTCGGCTGGGAATATTGTTTTAGCTAAATAATAATAAAGTTACCTTAGCGTGTCTGCTGTACTTTTATAATTATTTGTACACGATTTATAATTTAATTAGTGCTAATTTGTGCAGCACTAAAGAAACCAAAATATTGCACCGTTTAGAATTTACTCAGGTAAACTGAATGCCCTTTAAAAGTACCATTTCGAATAGTTCAAAAAACTTAGTAACTTTTCACAATTCAAATTACGAAGCGTTCGAAATCATTGTACGTGTGCGGAGTCTTGTGTTTCTTGCGTTCGCATTTGCAGCGCGTATACGCGCGTCTTCGGCGCCGTAAAAATACGCCGTGTGAAGAGACTCTTACAGTGATTAGGTATGAGAACCTTTATCAGAATAGACAATTTAGAATTTTAGATGATAAAGACAATCTTATTTCAATGTCGTCTAATATACCAGGATATTCGATATTGAGCGCTGATTCAGGAATTCCGGTAGTGGTTTGATATTGGTTGTTTATTGGTTGTATATTGGTTGTTGTGGTTTGAAATTTGTTGAGGACGAAATAAAAGATTTGAAAATATCTGTACGTTTTATGAACTTTTAATTAATTATTAAAAATTAAGGTGAAGTGAGTAAAATCTTATTGTTAGACACACAGACATTTTATAACTACAAGTTGTTTTAGTTCAATTCAAATTACAGGCCAAGGTTTTATTATTTTTCACGTTTGTCGTAGAAATAACAATTCAAGCTAAATTAAAAAGCTAAAGTAAAATAAAGTAATAAAGTAAGTACAAGGTGTTTATGAATACAATGAATGCTCCGGTTCTCGTTCATGAGTCTGGAAGCTGAGGTCGTCCATGAACGCTGTCAGTGTGGGGTTGCCGCCCAGGCGAGCGATCTGAAACCGATACAATGGTCGTGGTTGTAGATTTATTGATATACGAGTGACCGCCCTTGCTTTGCTTCGGTTTTCTTATTTTTTTATACCTTGGGTTACGTTATTGGAGTTTTATTAAGGATCCCTAATTTTTTGAAAATATAATAATATAGCTTAAGTCACCCGATGATAGTGTAGCTTCCCAACAGTGAAAGAATTTTTCAAATCGGTCCAGTAGTTTTGGAGCCTATTCAATGCAAACAATCAAATCTTTCCTCTTTATAATATATGTATAGATAAACTACCTATGTGTTTTATTGAAGCTGTAATCTCGAAAAAATATTAATTTGACTGGAAAGTTCGAATAAGAGTCAGCGAAACCTAGTAAAACGGAGGGTGTTATTTTTACCCATCAGACTTAGGAAACCCACAGTCTTTTCTAATTGATATTGATCGATTTTGGACCTGTTAAATGTAATGGATATCTTCTGTAATCAGAGCACCTGGTTGTAGGGTATAGTACCGATTTTGATGATTCTTTTTATATTCAAAACCTGGTGCTTGTCATGTGGTAGATACCATTTAAATTTGAGCGTGATCTGACGAGTAGTTTTTATGTTATCACTAATTTTGAAGTCGGTTATTATTTGTCAAGAATTATTCTGATGTTACCTCGTTGCGGATGTCATGTTCAAGTGTCCTCAACTTATCTCTCGTGTATTCATCACTGCCGTGCTTCTTCAACAGCGACATGGCGCGGTTCACCAAATTCGGGTCCCTTGTTCGTTGTTTTAAAATGTCTAATGTGTGAAATTAAGGATTATTATGGAACTTCAGGTTTTTATTGTAATATAAAGTAAATTTATTATTTTATCATGATTTTACTGGCCCAGTTTTAACCAACGAAAAAAAAGGAGGAGGTTCTCAATTCGACACGTACATTTATTTTTTATTTTTAGAATCCAGATTTCTATCATAAATTGATTTTGAGGGTCAACCGGCCCACACAGGCCGAGTACCATTTGGTAGAGCTGAAATATCTTTGAGAACATTAATCGTTGTTGCGACTTTGACCTCATATAGGTATGTTATGTGCCACTTTTGGCAAAATCACTTTTTTACTTCAAATGATTCTACATTCTGAAGCACTATCGAATTCAAAAACTCTCGTGTGTACGACGTTTCCATCATAATTACTAACTGAGCTATTGCCACTAAAAGGTATCAAGTACCTACTTCAGTTAACCGGACTAACCGAACTACTGACACTAAAAAGTTGCATTAGTTCGGTTGACCGGACTAATAACCGAACTACTTATAGACCGATTTTTTGACAGATGTGGTGTAAATGAGCTCACAACTAACGAATTATAATATATCTTTGATCATAATTATAGTCGAACTCTATATACATAGTTTGTAATGCTACACGACTTTAAACTACATACGGCCGGTCTCAATAATGTACTAACAGATGAGGAACTGTGGATAGGGCTACCATTAGTATGTCATCTGTCATATCTGTCAATTTTTCAGATGCAAAAATTGACAAATATGACAGACGACACACTAAAGGTAGCCCAATCCACAGTTCCTCATCTGTTAGTACATTATTGAGACAGGCCGTAAATCATGTTTTGATCTTAATGCTATAATAACTGCTTGCTGTAAAAGCAGTCATCGTTTATAAGTAGTTACCTGCAAGGCTTTCAATCTCACTCGTACTCGTGAAATAGGAGTAAGAATATAAACATATATTCAGCCAAAGTTAGAGAATTTTGGGAACACTCAATCCACACATTGAAGGATTGAAAGCTCCAAATAAACCTTTATAAAATTCAAGCAAACCGTTAAAATCAATTGAGAAATTGTGAATAGCTTTCACAAATTCTGGAAAAATTTTCACATACAAAAGTTAAACATACATACATGATACATGTAGTATACTTTGAGATACGAGGTTACAGTAATTTCTTAGGTTAGCGGATTTACTTTTTTACCATACGTTGCACAATTTTTTTATCTTCACCACGATGTTTTCACAATTTTTTTCTAAATTCCTCCTTGATTTTGAAAAACTCTGAGTAACTTTTAAAATGAGCCCTCAATCCACACGCACACTATTATCCTCAATAATGTGAGGTATTATCATTGTAATATTTGTGTCTGCTAGCTATTAACTGCAAAGGATACCAGCCAGCTCAGGGGCGACATCTGGGAACTGCGACGCGTGAATGATGGCCAGGGTCATCTTACCATCCGTGATGTCACTGCATGTGGTGTGGTTCTCCTGCATCAAATAACACTAAATTACTAATATAATATGCAACCACTTTTCTGGTTCAATAGGTAATAATAAGCTCTTTTGTTTCATCTTGAAATAAATACCTTAGTATTTTAATTGTGTCATGTAGGTACTATTATTTATCCTTACAAAAATCATTTAATTTTTTTCTTCTGTTGATTGCATTCAGGTCTGCGTCTCAGCATACTTACCTAAAGGTATTATTTGAAAAATATAACTTACTTGTTTTGCAGTGGTAAACCTTGATAGTGCCTGAAACAATAATTTAGACTTAGTTACTTTGTTTATGTCAGTTTCTGCGTTAAACAACTTACCTATTTCAATGAGTATGTGGCGACACGGTGTGTCCCACACAGTTGCAACTTGCTGAGCGGGCAAATAGCAAGAGGCCCGGATGGGTGAGGGCGCACACCACTACACCAGTCGCTTGCATCATGCCATCCCGTCAGGTCGTTCAATAGTAACTGCTAATATTACGTAGTGTGTTTATGATTGAGGATCCTCTATCTCGGTTTGTGTGGACATATATATGTGTGAACGGTAAATAAATATATATATCGGACTTGTTCAGTTACAGTTCGGACTTGATTATTGAATATCCTGCTATAGAACACGCATTATGATAGTAGAGAAACACTAAAAGTAACTACTTACTTTCGGATGGAACAAATTATAGTAATCATCCAGCATAAAATAGTACGTTCCAATGTTTATTGCAAGCTCTGTATAGTCAGTCTTGCTGGAACTGAATAGTTGCAAAAGTTCCACGGGTAACACGAAGAACAGCCCACACTCTGTAAAAGTGAAGTAGGCTTTTTTGAGAAGATAGTAGGGCCAAATTAATTTTATGTACCTACCCAAAATACTATTTTCTTAAGTACAGTCGGCCGCAGAAGTAGCTTACATTCTAGTACCTTGTCACATTACATTTCTTGAATTTGTCATAGATGTTGCTAGGAAACCGTCGAAACAGTTACTATTACAAAGTACTATAATGTTAAGCTACTTCTGCGGCCGACTGTACAAAAATTTAAATGGTTTGTATCATGCTTTTCTTTCAATTCAAAGGCAAGCCTTTATCTTAGGCTATGTTCCCAGTAGGCAAACTGTTAGCGGCCGACTGAGTTTGCAGCGTATCGGTTTAGTACGCCCTTCCATATATTTGAAATGGAGTGTCCACAGTTTGCTAGTTTTGCGCTCACTGTACGCAGTTTGCAGCGTTACGTGCGCCGACTGTCTCAGTAGTCAGGCTAACTCACAGCAAACCCGGTTCCAGTCGGCGGCGGCGATATGGTTGTTCGCCGGGCGTAGTGAGTCCGTTTGCCGCAAACTGTTCATGCAGACAGTTTTTATCCTCTTTCAGCGCCTCTAAGATACCAATTACTTCAAAAATATTAAAAATACTTAAAAAACACAACCACTTCCTTCGAACAATAATAGTGAAGTGAAAATTCAGTCGGTCGACCTAAATAAGCGGCTAACTCCAGTTTGCTTGCGACGCACGCAAATTGATCTGAGTTTGCAGCTAACTCAAATTTCAATTCGCCACAAATTAGCGGCTCACTCAGTCGGCCGCTAACAGTTTGCCTACTGGGAACACAGCCTTATAGACGATGATTATATTTGTGAGTTAATGATGTAAATACAAAGTAAGTACTTTTTCTCAGGATTTCCATGTGTGCTTTTTCTGTGGAATATATGCATTTGTCTTTCCAATATAGTTCAACTCCGTGACCATTCAGATAGTCTTCTATTTGTTTTATAAATATTGGTATACCCTGAAAATCACAAAAAATCAATAGTGTTTCCGAATGTCTGTTGCTGTAGACACCTTCACCTCTTTCTCTATAAAATTATTCCAGATATCTTTGTGCTGTTTAAGAAAAATATATCATTGTCTAGTTTCGAAAATATTTGGAGTATGTAAATACGTATTAACAAAACTTACTAATGGATATCCCATTTCCGCTATTTTGTTATATGTTTGGAAGAGAACCTTGTTAGCCGCATTGATCGTCAAAGCCACGCCAAAGATACAATGGGCAGCAGGCACCCCGTAACGAAATGATGAATTGTCTTCAATGTCATCCAATCTGAAATAATTATGTCAATGATGAAGGAAGAAAGTATCTTTAGGAATAAGAATATTTCTAATATTCATTGTGTACCATTTTAAAATAGCAATATCAGAAAATCTTAAGTATTGTTATGAACTTAAAAAAGCGGCCAAGTGCGAGTCGGACTCGCCCATGAAGGGTTCCGTAGCAGCAAGTAACATAATATAAAAGTTCTTGAAGTTCGTTGTAACTTTGATCGAGGTAAATTGCAGTTTACGATTTATGACGTATTAAAAAAAAACTACTTACTAGATCTCGTTCAAACCAATTTTCGTTGGAAGTTTGCATGGTAATATACATCATATATTTTTTTTAGTTTTATCATTCTCTTATTTTAGAAGTTACGGGGGGGGGGACACACTTTTTTCCACTTTGGAAGTGTCTCTCGCGCAAACTATTCAGTTTAGAAAAAAATAATATGAGAAACCTCAATATCATTTTTGAAGACCTATTCATAGATACCCCACACGTATGGATTTGATGAAAAAAAAATTTTTGAGTTTCAGTTCTAAGTATGGGGAACCCCCAAAATTTATTGTTTTTTTTCTATTTTTGTGTGAAAATCTTAATGCGGTTCACAGAATACATCTACTTACCAAGTTTTAACAGTGTAGTTCTTATAGTTTCGGAGAAAAGTGGCTGTGACATACGGACGGACAGACAGACAGACAGACAGACAGACAGACAGACAGACAGACAGACAGACAGACAGACATGACGAATCTATAAGGGTTCCGTTTTTTGCCATTTGGCTACGGAACCCTAAAAAGTCGAAGGTTTTTAATTTGATTGTATTTTGTTTAATGTTTGTTACCACGGAACTCAGTTATCAATCGTTTGGATCTTTTTCATAGTAAGTATGTATACCTGTAGGTATACATACGTATAGTTAACTTCCTCATTGGGCTCCCATACTCTCATCCCAACCCATATTTAATTTATCAAAATTCAGGTGTCATAATATAGGTTTTATTTTAAAGCAACGGTCAATATTTTGCGGTAAAATATATTGTATTCAAAACCATCTATGAGCACACTTATTATATTAAAAATAATAAAGTAAATATAGGTAAAAATAATTGGTAAGTACGTTCAATATGAATAATTATTCAAGGAATGATAATGCAATCATTTCTAAAGGTTAAAATGTTAAGAAAGCATTTTGCATTTAATTTATCCTTACAAAATGTTCCACGTTGTGAGAGCGTCAGTAATCTCTGTAACATATTGAACCTTTTCTTCTGGAGCCTGAAGCCAGGGATTGAAAATGGTCGCCATCATCCTAACGTGTTTACACGGCACTTTCTGTATATATTCAAATGGTTCCATGATTAACTGAAATCAAATTAAATGTATCATTAAGAAATTATTTTAAATTGATTTAAATTAAAGTAGTGCTTAAAGATATCGTTAGTGTTGTGACTGACTACCTCTACGCGGTACTCAGTGGAGGGAGGTTCATCGGTGAATTAAAATGTTGGGTCAAACTGGTAGAAATTTTGACATATGTTACCGGGAACATATGGCCAAAATGGTCACGCAGATAAGTCTAATTTATTAATTTATTTATAACAGATGCTCGCAGTACTAACAGCAGCCTGCAAAAGCATACTGCAAGCTATTGGTATCTTATGTCTATGTTATAATAATTATTGCTTAAACATTATTTAAAAATATTTTACACACATGCTTATAAAATGCTTCTAATATCGCTAAACATCATAAATAAACATTATAATTTATTACATAAATCTGTAAAGCGGCGTGAATCACTAATTATCAACAACATCATTATGGGCGAGTAGGATATAAACACAGTAAAGGGATGTAATATATTTATACTGTGGTATAAATACGCCACGCTCACTTCAGTGAACGATGTTCACTTTGCGACTAACCATCGTAGAGTCAACTTACCGGTTACCCTGATGATGCTCCGTTTCGGGGCGAAACAAGTGTTGGTGCTGGTATGTTACGGAGTAGACTAATACTGTAAGGATCTTAATATTGTAAGGATCTCAAATATATTTTTGTTATAGTTCTACAAATGATAGTTTTAAAATTATTCAACAAAGAACGAAAACTGAAGACGAAAATTGTACATCCCGTTATCTCCGAAACTACTGAGGCTAGAATTTTGAGAAAAATACAGAAAATAGTTATTTACTTACACCTATATTACAGAAAAATCTATAAGAAGTCTAGTGTTTTAATAAAAGCTGCCAAAATAAATAAAATAAATCGCTCGTTAGTAAAGAATCACCATACAAATTCTGTACTAAGGTGTGATTTAAGTAACCGTTAGTGACTCTGAGTTAGGGTGTGAGTCACCTTTCAAAACAAAAAAAAACTAGATCAAAATCGGTTTATAAGTTTGGGAACTACGATACAACAGACAAACATATACAGATCCACAGATACACAGACACACAGATACACGGACACATCAAACTTATAACACCCCTCTTTTCGTCGGTGGTTAAAAAATAAGTATCTACAATACATAAAAAGTTAATACCTTCTCTTGTTTTTTCCAATCCAATCCTCCTGAATGTTTTGAAGACATGAGCCTTCTGGAGTACATGGTGAACACATAAAGCGACTTTTTCAACATGTTGATTCGAACATAGAGAAATAGCTGAAATGCTAATGTTACGCTAAGCACTTTTATATTCTGAGAAAACGAATAAACTGTTATTTTTATTTTTGATTAATTAACGTAATTATACTCATTAAAAATAATGATAATATTGTCTTTAGATACGACAGACGCAAATTATCAAATATGATTAATAAATGGCGCTATTGTCCGTGAAACCTACGATAGCTAGGTTTCACGCTAGCTAGTTAGCTAGGTACCATTGCATCAATCATCATCTAGCTGAAATCAACCGCCAATCAAATACCTATCCGGCTAAAACCTATTACTAATAATAATTCTACTGGGGCCTTGAGAGTACTAAGTAGAGACTATAATTATATTCGTAACAGCAGCTTACCTTGAATCCAAAGTTAAATTTTAATTGTATATTTGTACCAATTGTACCGTCCAACAGTTAAGTCAGGTAAGTTAAAGTTAGTATTCATAATGTTTTACATTATCTACATTAAAACATTTTATCAGACATGGAAAAAAGAAAATTGTACTGGCAACACTGCTTTCAAGATTCACAACAAAACACTGTTTAAAATTGTAATGTATGCACCAGGGTATAGGTATTTGTTTCACATCAATATATAAAAAAAAACTACATACAAGGTATTTAATTTTACATTCATTTATAATAATAATAATATATAATAATAATAACGCTTCACATTCATAGCCCCACACTAGGATTCCCTGTGTCGTGGGTGCCATGGACAACACACTAGACAAGGACATTCACACCCAGACCGAGAACAGAAATTCAAACTCATCATTCAAATTTCCGCCTCGCTGGGAATCGAACCCAGGACCCTCGGTACGGCGATTCGGCATGGTAACCATTGCGCCACACGGGTCGTCAAAAACAATATTATTACTAAATTTTACCAATATTTGCAACCGCAAATGTTGAATATTGTTTAGCAAAGGGGAGGCTCCCCGGCTCCCGCCAGGCGGGGTGGTGCTGCCTGGGAGACGGCCGAGATGCAGAAAACTTCGATAGCGTGATTCAGGTCGGCGTGACGTCACCGTATGACGTATGTGTATAATTGTAAAGCCATTTCTGCAATTTTTTATAATGGCATGCAAGTTTAGCGCTCATCTAACACAAGTTAATTGTTGATATAATAATATTATGTTAATTTGGATGCTATTAATAAAAACTAAGTTCATCCATGAACTTTGTAAGTTTCGGGTTGCCACCTAGTCGATCGATCTGAAACAACGTAAAAAGTATTACTTAGCATAGAAAAAATATTCACATATAAATTTACCAGTCCATCGCATCCATGGACCTAGACAATGTCAGAGGCTTCGATATCTTCATCATGTCACAAATACTACGTTTGCAATCAGGGTTACCAGATGGCCGAGAAATCCGGGATTTATTAGAGTCCAATAACTACGAGTACCTAATTAGACTTCTCAGTTGCGGATTCCGCCTCGATAAAAGGCGCTGACATTTAAAAAGATGCCAACAGTAGCTGCACTAGTGGATATCGAGCTTTATTTAGAGGGGCCGCACAAAATGGACGTTCAACGAGAGTTATCCCAAAAATGATAGTAAAATAAATAATAAACGCTTACACACACTCTTACCCCCGCAGTGGATATTTACCTGTATTGCGGATCGCATGGTTGACTGACACACAACACATCACAATAACACCCATGACCCAAATATTTATCTGTCACATAAATCTAATATCTGTCCCGGCCGGGAATCGAACCCGGGACCCCTCGCTTCGCAGACAATTCTACTATATCAATGAGTTACCTCCGAACGTATTTCAGCTTCTATTTTCTTCACTGCTTCTCTCGTGTATTCGTCACTGCCGTGCTTCTTCAAAAGCGAGATGGCGTGACTCACCAACTTCGGGTCGCTTGTTCTTTGTTTGTAAATATCTGATTTATTTGTATCGGTATAATTAATATCGTCACAACCTTACGCTATGGTAGGAATTTAAAGACGATCTTGTAATTATTATTACGTTACTACTTAGGAGCATTCAAAACTATACATACAACAAATCATGGTACAGAAATCAGAGGTACATGAAGACATATCTAGTGACATTGGATAAATATCTGCGCCCTATCATTAATAGCATTGGTCAAAGTCACACATCTATACCGTACGGGTGGCTACGAGTGTTAAAGTCAACGTCAATCAAGCTTATGATTGCTGGAAATTGTTCATCCAGATTCCAGTATCATGTGAACCATCTTCAGGTACCTCTTCGAAGTTTGTCGTCCAGATGTATATAGTTCTTGGTCCCAAGCACAGTGTTTCAAAGGATACAGGCCAGTTCAGGGAAAACATCTGGGAACTGCGACGCGTGGATGACGGCCAGGGTGATCTTGCACTCCGTGACGTCACTGCAGATGTTGTGGATGTCCTGTTGACATAACATTGCGTTACTTAAGTATTTTCGGTTTTATTATTTTGTTAGCTTTTGCAGACGAATATGTAACTTCTGAATTTTATATAATAATATGATGTCCAAATCCAATCTGTAGAAACACAATAAAAATACTTACTTCTTTTATTTTCGCTAGTTTCCATAATTTCTGTAACAATAACATTTAACTTAATATAAGTAATTGCACGGTGGGATACACCCGAATTTGGGTCACTCCATACAAGATAAATTATAAATCGTTCTAGAAATACATACATCGGACTGGAACAAGTTAACGTAATCGTCCACAATAGCGTAGAACACTCCAAGGTCACATGCCAGTTGACTGTAGTCCGTCTTGTTGTCGTTGAACAGTTGCAGTAGTTGGACAGGTAGCGCGAACCAACTCCCATGCTCTGTGAAGGTGCAAAATTAATTTTCATTGATACTGGAAAAAAATCATATCAACATGTTCTTCGCACATTGCATAGGAGCGGAGGCAGTTCAGAGGTGTTACGGAGGTATGGAAGCGATACGGAGGCAGTACGCAGGTGGTATGGAAGCGGTCCAGAGGCAATGAGAAAGATATAGAGCGCAGTAAACTCCATTAGAAAGGGCCTGGTGCCTCGTGAGTTCGTGACCCGCATACCTAGTCGTAGACATTGAGGGAGGTCGGGTTGAATGTATAGATATACCTACAATCCAAAATAATACACTGAATGGTATAAATTCGAGATAAACTAATAACTACTACATAAGTGATAATTTTACTTTTAAACTTACTTTGTTTGGACATTTCAATGTGTGCCTCTTCACTGGGAATTATGAAGTTTTCGGTCCAATATAAATCTATTCCTTGACCGTAAAAAAATGCTTCGTGTGTTTTCAACAAAACATCAGGAGCCTATGGAGAAGATAATTTTGCATCAGTTATTTCAGTTTTAATGACATGTGCACATGGTTTATTTCAGAGAAAAATATCGATAACTTTGTAGTGACCAGTCCTCGCTCGGCTTCCAAGAACGCGAAAATGTCTTAAACCAGCACCAGAAACTACTGCTACTCATTTTTCTAGGAATACCTAGGCCTGAAAAAAAGGTTGGACATGTGGTTGCCGTTGATATGCGGGAAAGGAAATTATGAATGCAAAAATTCAAAAATCCTTTGTAAGTAAAGTAATTGAACATGAACTACGGTTCAATCAAACAGTGAACATTATCTTAGGAGTTATGACTCGGTGAGTTTTCAGATTTTGAGAGAGTTCTCAGTAGACCAGATTCACAGTTGCAAAAAGGGATACTTACTGATGGATGTCCCAAATCTGCTATTAGCTTTTGTCCTTTAAGCAGTGTCTTAAAAGCCGCGTTCATAGTTAAACCCGTACCGAAGATCTGATGTGAGGTAAGTTTACCGTATCTATATGCCGCTTTATCTTGAATGTCATCTACCCTGGTAATAAATCGCAATGTTAGTTACTTCATACACATGCGGCGTTAATATATTCTACCTATTTCACCCTTCAAGAAGGGATTTTATAGTAGAGACATTTTTATTTTGCATCCATGCCAAGTTATCTACAGCTATTTCAGCGCTTTGCTGAGGACGGACGGACATGAAGAATCCATACGGGATTTTGACTACGGGACCCTAAAATTTAAGGTATTAATTACCTGCTTTCATTGTAAAAACTTACAGTACTGTATACGTCGACATAACTGGCATAGCCTCTGCAATACTACGTAACTTATCATCTGGTGCCCGCAACCAATGATTGAATGCTGGCGCGAGTAGCTCGTAGAATTTACTAGGCGCTTTGTGTATATGTTCAAATGGCTGCATAAGTATCTGAAACCAAATATGAAAGGCTACGGGATTCAGCATCGCCGCAGTAACAATGCAACCACTAGCGATAGACAGTCGCAACTATATGACATAGATATAGAAAAAACACTTTTTTGTGGTCACCACAACACAGCAAAAAAGCCACAGGAATCATTGCCTTCTTCTTTTAATAGTAATGGCCGACAAAAGAGCTGACGATCCACCTGATGGTAAGTGGCTGTCTTCGCCCATGGAAATCAGCGACACCAAAGGCACCACTGATGCATTGCCGGCCAAGAAAGAGAGAAGAAAAAGAAAGAAAGAACTGGCTCTCAAGCCTCGAACATGAAGGCCAACCCCAAGAAGAAATTATAATAGTAATCTATATTCTATATATATTATAAAACAGTAACTCGATAATGTCTGTACATTGAAGATATTTAAGAAAATTTGGTATCAGGGGACTATATAGGAGCAATAGATTGCGAATCTGTCATTTTTAAAAATCTTGTCTGTCTGTATGTTTGACACCGCATCACGCCAAAACCACTGAATAAAATTGAGTGCGGTTTTCACAGTTGTATTACTGGTGGTCTAACTTAAAATCTGGTGTATGTTTTATCGTGATACGTCGCTTAGAAGCCGAGATATCAATAAATAGGACTTTTTGATACGCCACATAACTGCAGGAAATACTGAAAATGCCCGATAGAGGGATATAAAAGATTGTTTAGTACCGGAAATATACGTTACTTCTTCAAAAAAATCAATGTGTACCAATTTTCTTTTTAATTTATGATTTTGCAGTGAATTAGTTCTGCTAATCAACAATAGATGTCAGTTTAGGCAAATAGAAGCCATAATTAAAAAATGTAAGTAGGTCTGAGAACGAGTCAACAAATATTTTATTGAAATTAATGTATAAAGTTATACATATTTATAATATTTAAAACATTGGGGTTTTAAGAAATTAGTTACCCTACTCAATCAATAACACATAACTATGTTAGAGTGTGCTATCAGATTCCTATATTCAATTCGTTGTATGAAGGTGTGGGTCAGAGTTAGTGATAATAATATGACACAATTTAGGAAAAAATTTTTATCAAATATTGTTTTTTCTGAAGATAAATAAAAATCTTAAATTTTGACAAAGTATTAGATACAATTTAGATTTTCTTATTGTGATGTAAGAATAGTCACATAGAAAGTAGATAATAATAAAAATACAAATCACAATGAGTAAGAAATTAAAATATTTGCGAATAATCGTCTACTGGTGTCACCTACTGGTCAATGCGTACCAAGCTGGCCCCGCATAGGCTAATTATGACCGGACGTAAGTGCAATATAAATAACTAAAATACTTTTGAATTTGCGAATAGCCACGTAAAAACTGACGAGCCACCTGATGCTAAATTTTCATCATCCTCCATGGGTGACTAAAAGCATCGTCCGTGATCAGATCAGATTAAAGGCATATCACCCATTGGTTGTTATCCAAGAAAGAAAACAAGAATGAAAAAATCAAGTCAAGTTTAGAGTGAGTTATTTATGATTTAGCAGTGAGTTATTTATTATTTAAATAGTAGTAAAAATAAACTAATGTTATGGTAATGCAGGCACTCTGTTTAATCCACAAATGGCGAATCAGTTTAAACAATGAGTTTCTTTTGAAACGTTTTATAGGTATAAAATATACGTGTGGGCCAGGTTCTTGGACACTTAAAATTCCAAAGTCATTAAGTCATAAACTCAGGAGAAATAGAGTCTCCCGGTTGAGAGGCGGGCCCTGCTGTCGGGTAGGAGATCCTTTCATTACCGTGGCGTAAATCTAGCTGATGCCGCGGTGGCGAAACTCCCCAGACTCTTTTGACTCTTCGCGCAGAAGCGTTTAGCTCTCAGGCAGTCAAATACGGAGGGGAGAGACGTCCCTGAGAGACTCATGTAGCCCGTGGTTGGCGCGATCAAACATTCACCGAGAAACCTGACATGGATCCGATCATGGAGACAGAACGGCGCGCCGGCGGCGGCAGTTTGCGTGATCTGGTGAGCAGCATGGGGACCGTCTTACAGACATTACTTGGTCAGATGAAAACACATAAAAAGTCGAACAGAAGGAAGAAGTAGTGCCAATAAAACACTACGTAATTAAAATGGAAGAAAAATTCGATTACTTTAGGTTTTGCTGTTTATACTTACGTGGAAAAATTTGTCGATGTCTATGAATAAATAGGAGCAGTCCAGTATTCCAGTAGTCTGAATTAAACTGTCATTTATAATCTACAACTCCTACAATGTCCTGGTTTAATTTCGGGGAGGTGTAGTCGAAGTAAAACTTTTTTTTTCAGTTGTCTTTATTTATCTCAGTAGGTAATTAATTGACCTGGACTGAATCCTTTGAAAATGGTAAGTGAAAAAATAATAGTAGGATGAAACCCATTGAAAAAGGAAGAGAATATAACAAAAATGAAAGGTAAAATAATTTACGGGCGATTTGAGGTCGGGAAGTGGGGGGGGGGGGTGAGTTTTTAATGGTAAAAAATGGTTTATCTCGATTTCCGGCAAAATTACAATCCTATGGAAAAAAGTTAAATGGCAAAGTTGTAGGTAATAGAAAGATCTACAACTTTTGGATTTACACTTTTTCCATATAATCTCAAAATTTATGTGAAAAATTCAAATAACCAAGTTTTTGTTTTTTTAATTGTTTTTACAATTACAATTACGAAATTTGGTGAAAACTTAACTTTTTATGTTCCAAACACACTGAAATTTTTTTGATTTAAAATATTTCTTTTCTCCACCTTATTTTGACTTAACACCGAAAAAGCACCCTAATTTTCAATTGAAAATTCTCACGTCAAATTATCTGGTTTTTTAAAAAAGTCCCTGGGATTTTTTTACTTGAAATCTCTACTTTTTGATGGTTTAAAAAAAAATATTATGGTAAATGTTGTGTGGTAGCTGCTACGAAATAACAGGTGGTAAGGTCCAACCATAGTATTAGGCCATATTGTATTAGGGTCTGGGTTGGGTTGGGTCTGGTGGCGAGTAATCTTAGAGACAGATTATGTAACTCCAGAATGGGTGGGAATAAGAGTTATAAAAATATTTATTGATGTTCACGTTGACATAGCAAAACCAGTACAACATTGAGCAATTCAAGATCTGATGGTGTACCTACGTATATAATATCCCACTAATATTTCTTAGGCCTATAATAAGGAATTTTTTTACTCTCGCTAAAGCGGCTAAATGGATTTAGATGAAATTTGGCTCACAGATATTTCATATCCCGCATCAAAGAACAGAGTGCATGTTCGTCGCGATCAGGTCGTTCGAGGGTCAGAGATGGATCTGCTTCTTCATCAGGTCAAGGGTATAATTTAGTTTGGAAGTTGGGTTTACAGGTTATTTATTGTTTTATGGTTTTGTTCCTCAAAAGAAAAAACATAACCCTATAGGTAATAGGATCACTTCGTTGTCCGTCTGTCTGTCAGTCTGTCGACTCTATTTTCTCGGGAATGTGTGGAGGGTATCATTCCAAAAAAACTTAAACTTATTTGTATTTGGTTAATTGATCGCTATGTCCATGTATAGGAACGACAGTTTTACAGCGGCAAAGTTAAGTTTGATACTGAATCATTTAATAATGCTCTGATGTTCGGTTCTCTTTTGTACAAAACCCTCGGTGCCAAAAAATTCTAGCATTTCCCGGGATGTTTTTTAATTACTTTCATTTCTTTCATTCTTAAGTCCACGCAGACGAAGTCGCGGGTAAAAGCTAGTATATTATAAACAGAACTATTCGTGTGCCTTTCATCTATATCCCGTCAGCCGTTTTTGATAAGTCACAAACATCCAATTACACATCCACTTATAAAATATGTATTAAGTAGGATTTAGGTATTTTATTGTAACAATTTTATGTATTATTTTTGTACGTATTTTTCAGGGGTTCTACGATCTGTACGAGTCATATTATGATAGGTACTAATGCGTTTGACTAAAGTTGTAACGTTGGTTCCCCTTTTTTATTTCGCAGTTCATACAATTCATAAATCGATTTACATTAGAAATACCTTCTCTTTTTCTGCCCAGTTAAATCCTGCTGATTGTTTCAGAGATAGTAATCTTCTAGGATAAAACTTAAACATCGAAAAATATTTTTTGAACATGCCGATTCTAATATCCTCACTTGTTCACAGAAACAACAAAAATAAAAGTCTACAACACCCTTACGTCTTTATAACAATACATTTTTCACCTGACGCCTATGTCACGGTAACTGATAAGCCGTGTGTGATTTCCATTCACTTTTAACTCGACTTGGCGGAAGCACTATGAAAATATCAGACGTTTAATAAGTTTGTGAGTTTTCATTACACGAAATAGATAAGCATTACTTAATTAAATTATTTTTTTTAATTTATATATACAGGTATTATTCATTATTATTAATGATTTGTTACCTTTATACTTATTGTTAGTATTATTGCGGTCCACAACTTTTGTTGTCCTTGCATTAAAGTAAGTACCTATGTATGGCTGAGGTTGTAATCAGCTACTTAGGTATATTTGCTAATAGTTAGTCATACTTATTTTTAACCGACTTCAAAAAAAGGAGGAGGTTCTCAATTCGACTGTATTTTTTTTTTTTTTTTTTTTTTTTTTTATGTTTGTTACCTCAGAACTTTGGACTGGGCCAACCGATTTTGATGATTCTTTTTTTAATCGAAAGCTGGTGGCTGTCATGTGGTCCCATATAAATTTTATTGAGATCTGACAATGGCATCCACGACAAAACCACATAAGTCGTAAATTTGTGTTAAGATGTGCGCGACAAATTGACGAATAACTCAATATCACGCCAACCGATTTCGATGATTCTTTTTTTAATCGAAAGCAGGTGCTTGTAATGTGGTCCCACATAAATTTGAATGAGATCTGACAAGTACCTAGTTTTTGAGACTTTGAAGTCGGTTATTTTTTGTTAGTAAAATTTAGATTATGTTAAATATGCTTCTGAGTATGCAACATGGTAATAAAATAAAATAAAATTTAATCCTCATCCTTTAATGCATAATAAATATAATTGATACGTGTGTAGAGTGTAGATATGTCTTCTCCAGATTTCTGTTCTTACAAACTAAGGTCGTCCATAAACGCTACTAATTTCGGGTTCCCGCCAAGTCGATCGATCTGGAACAGATATAAAAGTTTTATCTACATAATATTCTAGATTATTTGTAAGTGTTCATCATTTTGTGTTTTGTACATTTTGCGATTTGTATATTTTGCGAGTTGTGTTCATTTTGCGATTTGTACATTATGCTCCGAAGGGAGTTTCAAAACCCATGCAAATCACGTTTATGTTAAACTTAATTATCCGATGGCTTGTCAGTCAAGCAGAGAGGCTATGTTAGAAATAGAACTCTGTTACGTTAAAGATAATGTCTATTACCATGACTGCGATCTCCAATAGGAGGGACCGTGCGTCCTTGTTTCGTCTGTCATTCAGAGGGCTTGCTAGACGTACGAAGCCTGTATTCTGAATGCGACCATTTTCCGGCATGCTGGTAGCGTCAACTCCCAACGCAATTAATAATTGTTGTAAGTAATAATATACCACCGATTTTAACATTGTTGCAATGCCTGTCGGAATAAATGTATCTTTCTTTCTTTCTCTCTCTCTCTCTTTCTTTCTTTCTTTCTCTCTCTTTCTTCCTTTCTTTCTTTCTTTCTATTCTACACTAGCGCTCTGCCCGCGGCGTTATGCGCGTTTTCCGGGACAATAAGTAACCCATATGTTATTCCAGATGATGGTCTACTTGTTTGCTAAATTTCATGAAAATCTGTTTAACGGTTTTTGCGTGAAAGAACAACAAACATCCATACATCGTCACAAAGAAAGTTAGGATAATAGGTACTTTTAAAAGGCGTACATTCCACTTGAACCGTCTAGTCTGCTTGAACCTCCTAGGGGTGCTCCGGACACTAACCACTTAAACCCTCATGAAGGTGGTCCAAAAATACTTCAATTTTTGTATTCCACTAGAACCCCCTCAGTCACTGGCGAAATAAAAACTATCAGACATCCCTGGATGGTTACCTCTGTGCGTATTTCACGCTCCATCGTCTTCAACACATCTCTCGCGTATTCGTCACTGCCGTGCTTCTTGATCAGCGAGAGGGCGCGATTCACCAGCTTCAGATCGCTACTTCGTTGTTTTAAAATATCTGTGTAGGTATAATATTCAAGTTAAGGCTGTTTTATTTACTTAATACTTAATTATGTGATCTATGTAATCCACAAAAATTCTGCTTCTGGTATTTGAATTAAATAATATGAATAAAATTTCGCTAAAACAAGCTTCGAATTGAATGTGTACCTATAATACAAAATTGTATGTCTGTAATTTTATATGTCACAGAGTATATGTTATATTGTATGTCAAGTTACCGTTACGTATCAAGTTACCACTATCATAAAAATGCATTGTCAACGGAACCAAAGAAATAATGTGAAGCAATAAGAATTTTATTTTAAAAAGTAACAGATTTGCATTCTATGCCTATACAGGCCCGTTATGTGTTAAAAATATTTTTATTTAACATTTCAAAGGATACCGGTCAGCTCAGGGGCGACATCTGGGAACTGCGACGCGTGAATGATGGCCAGGGTCATCTTGCTCTCCGTGATGTCATTTGGGGGAGCGTAGTATTCCTGTACATGTATTGAATAATATTATGTTACTATTACTTTATTTAAATGTACTCGCAGCATTCGTATAAACGATAGTCGTCATTAACACTACACACGCTACGCTGAATTTTTGATATGAGGATGATTAAAGCACAGCTCACGGAAAACCATGTTAGTTTTGTCATCATCCTACCTAAAAATCTATTGAATTGTCCTATAATCTTATCGATAGACTAGATACTTACTTGTTTTGGAGTCGTCGATAGTTTCTGTAATGCCTGTAACAACAATGTGATTTTGTTATTGACTCACACAACTGTTTGGAACAAATGACGTTGTGCAACTCATTCTCTTAATACCTATCCTGGTACCTCTTTACCATATTTACTTACATTTGGCTTGAACAAATTAAAATAATCGTCCAGCATGGTGTAGTATGTTCCAATAGCACATGCGAGTTCACCATAGTTTGTTTTGTTACTGCTGAACAGCTGCATTAGTTCAACAGGTAATGCAAACCAAGACCCACCCTCTGTGTGTAGAAAAAAAAAATTGTCTTAAATCATGTCTATTTCATATTATAAACTCTACGAGTAATACATAATATTATTGGAACAACTAACTATGCCTATTCGAATAGATGCAGCTGACTTGAAAACATTCTGGTGTTCGGTAGGATCACAGAACACCTAACTAATTATTAGGTGTTCTGTGGGTAGGATGAATACTATTTGCACTCCTGCCCATCGTCTGAACGGAGTTTATTGTGAGAATTTTTAGCAACAAGTCCGGTAGACAAAGGATTACAATTTCTATTCATCTTATTTATAAAAAGCCCGTTTTGCTTTGCACATTTCAGGTAGGGGTCACCTTTGGAATGTATTTATTTTTATTTTTAACCGACTTCAAAAAAAGGAGGAGGTTCTCAATTCGACTGTATCTTTTTTTTTATGTTTGTTACCTCAGAACTTTGGACTGGGCGAACCGATTTTGATGATTCTTTTTTTAATCGAAAGCTGATGGCTGTCATGTGGTCCCACAAAAATTTTATTGAGATCTGACAATGGCATCCATGAGAAAACTACATAAGTCGTAAATTTGTGTTAAGATGTGCGCGACAAATTGACGAATAACTCAATATCACGTCAACTGATTTCAATGATTCTTTTTTTAATAGAAAGCTGGTGCTTGTCATGTGGTCCCGCATAAATTTGATCGAGATCTGACAAGTAGTTTTTGAGAATTTGAAGTCGGTTATTTTTTGTTAGTAAAATTTAGATTATTTATGCTATGTAAAATTTCATGATGTTAAATTAAGTGAAGTCAGACATGATGTTAAGTTAAATCAGTCTTTCTGTACTTACTACTACACTAATTAAATAAAGTTACAAAAGAGTTAATTTGTTTTCCTCTCTTATGATATACGCACTTTTTTTTGCCATTTCGATGAATATTTCTTCAGGGGGAACTATGATATTTTCTCTCCAATATATGTCCAATCCTTGGCCATGGAAGAAATCCTCGTGTACTTTATAAAACAAGTTAAGGGCCTGAAATCCATAGAAAGTCTTTAAGTTTAAAATGTCTTCGAGTTTTACTCCGGTTATTTATACCAACTATTACCATTACACTCTTTGCGGTGTAAAATCACCAGTTATTCCCGTGGATTTAATGTGAATTAAATGGAAGTTATCCCTTTATAATGTCCGTAAGAAATACAAATTTTAAATTTCAAAATATTCTCTTCAGATAGATAGGTACACGGTAGAAAATCATAGTTTACTTACTGATGGATGTCCCAAATCGGCTACTTGCTTCTCTGATATGAACAGAGCCTTGTTAGCGGCATTTATAGTCAAACCCACTCCGAAGACTCGATGGGCGGCGGGTGCTCCGAATCGATGGTATGAATCATCTTGGATATCGTCTAATCTGATAAACATCAGTGAATTTTTTTAGTAGACTGAGGGTATTGTGTGGCTATAACGAGATTTTTAATGGAAAAAGCCGTCAAACCAGCTTGATAAGTGGCTATCATCGCCCATGGACATCAGCGACACGAAAAGCATCTCTGGTGCCTCACCAGCATAGAAATAGAAAGAAAAAGAAATCTAGAGCATTTAATCCATTTTTTCCTTAAAGCCGCCATTACAATCACGTGAAGCCTTGTGAGTTACAAATTGCTTCCTCTGCAACCAACATACTTTCTGCTTTAGTAGTGAGTATTTAACCTAACCGGATCAGTGCTACCTTAGAATATTATCATCAGTTTAGGATCTGATCGAAAGAGAGCACTTATTTCTTTGGAACCCCTAACTGGTCCACTTATGGGATCTTCTGCAGCGCGCTTGTAATGTGCGAATTGCCAAAAATCTTTCAGACAATTATGGAGAACTCTCAAGGTTATAAATGTCTCTACATTTTACATTAAGGATATTAATCTATATTAATACTAGCTGCCCAGACAGACTTCGTTCTGTCAAGTTTTCTTTATTTTGAGATGTAAGCTATCCTATCTTTCAAGTTGGATCAAACTGCACACAGTCTGCAAAATTGATTAAAATCAGTTAAGTAGTTTAGGAGTCCATCGAGGACAAACAACGTGACACGTAATATATATATACCTACTAGCTGCCCAGACAGACTTCGTCCTGTCAAAAGTTTTTTTTATTAAAAACCTTCCGTGTGCCTTAAGGAACATTGTAAGCTATCCTATCTTTCAAGTTGGATCAAACTGCACACGGTGTGCAAATTTGATTAAAATCGGTTAAGTGGTTTATGAGTCCATGGCGGACAAACAACGTGACACGTAATTTATATATATTAAGACTAGCTGCCTGGACAGACTTCGTTCTGTCAATTTTTTTTTATTATTTTGAGATGTAAGCTATCCTATCTTTCAAGTTGGATCAAACTGCACACGGTGTGCAAATTTGATTAAAATCGGTTCAGTAGTTTAGGAGTCCATCTCGGACAAACAACGTGACACGTAATTTATATATATTAAGACTAGCTGCCCGGACAGACTTCGTTCTGTCAAAAGTTTTTTATTTTGAGATGTAAGCTATCCTATCTTTCAAGTTGGATCAAACTGCACACGGTGTGCAAATTTGATTAAAATCGGTTCAGTAGTTTAAGAGTCCATCGCGGACAGACAACGTGACACGTAATTTATATATATTAAGATTAAGATTATAAAGCTGAAGAGTTCGTTTGTTTGGTTGAACGCGCTAATCTCAGGAACTACTGGTTCGAATTGGAAATTTATTTTTGTGATTGATTGTCCATTTATCGAGAAAGGCTATATAACATCATATTTTAGTAGTTAGTTTTTTCCACAAATTAACGCGGGTGAAACCGCGGGGCACAGCTAGTTTGTAATAACCACGAAACCTAATAATTATCAGATGCAGGATTCACCCAATTTTCCCATGTGCCATAAGAATTAAAATAATGAAGTATCAATTTTTGAAAATTTGGAGTATAGTATCATTATTATAGTGTCGATTGATTTATGAATTTATATAAACTCACATCATACTCCACGTCATGCACGTGTGCATAGCATCTTGGATAGCATCAAGCTTCTGTTGTGGTATCCGCAGCCAGTGGTCGAAGCATGGCGGCATCAATTCATGGTATTTAATACGTAAGTTGTGTGTGTGTTCGAACGGCTCCATCAATATCTGAAACCGGATATTTATAAAAAATGTAAATACTTAGTCTAGTCAACAAGTTGAAATTCGAGAATAATAGTGATAAAGTTCCTATGAATGAACCTATGAATGATACCTCAATGGATTCGGAATAAAAAGTAGAAAAAATTTCGGAATGATTTTACAGCACATAAACAATTGCAATTGTTATTAAATAAATAAAGATGAACAAATTAAAGCATTTAGTTTTTGGTTAATAACTCAAAAATGATTAATATTTAAGAAATAAAAAAAAATCTTAAAGAGCAGGATATTTACAACAAATAAGTTACAACTCATGTTAGGTAGTTAGGTACTCTATCTCCATTATTTATCATTTTAATTTAAATCAGAGTCTGTGCGCCCCGTTTACGCCATCGACGTATCAACATTGTAAAGGGCAACCCAAATGAAATCTTTTGAGTAATAAATATAAAAATGTTGAAATTTTAATAAATTATGGTGATATCTAACGTAAACGCGCCTATTACCGCCCCCCAAAATTTGTATCCTATTACCGCCAATTTTTTTAATCACTATTTTAAGGCATGTTGTAGATTCCATGAAAGTTGTAGCCTAAAAATATTTTAGGTATGTATATTGAGAAACAAAAATAATAAAGTTTGTGTGCGTAAATAATCAGCAAACAGAGTATATAGCCAATAATTAAGACGCGGCCGCAACGGACTTCCGCGTCATAGTGTTGTGCTCCCAGCTACATAAGAACACCTCGTTATTACTTAAGAGAAATTAACATAAATAAAATGTGTATACGTGCATGCCAATATGTAACTATAATAAATAATACATTGGTTTTCTAGATTAACATCTAATACTACCGTTCTGGCCATGTCTTGTCGTTTAAATCGAATTTTTCATTGGAGCGGTATTAGAAACTTAATTTTTATAAGTCGTTTCTATTAACGACCCATGGCGTTGTTAGATGTTTTACAATAGTTAGTATTTTAGCTTTTATTTCTTTTAATACATAATTTTAGATGTTTTTTTTTTTAACTTGTTTGATTCTAAAGAGTATATTAGATAATTGGATCTATTAACGCCATACATTTTGTCTCATGGACATTGCCTGTTATTGTTTCTTTTTTGGGCGGTAATAGAATCTTCATACTTAATTCTATTACCGACCCATACGGTCTTATTTATAAAAGTCTCATATTGTAGGTATGTAGCGTAGGTACTTTAGTTAAAATGCTGATAAGCCTACTATAAGTTCCTGTGTTCATAAATGTTCTATAGGCCAAACATAAGTTTTTACCGACTTCAAAAAAGGAGGAGGTTATCAATTCGTCGTATATGTTTTTTTTTTCTTATATATATATGTTCGACCAATTTGGATGTTTTAAACGGTATTAAATAGAGGATTGCTTCAGGGTGGTCTCATTAACATCATGGTGAGGATCTTATGATGGGTTCTGGACATATAGAGTGGAACACCTCAACGGTTTGTTGACATCTCAGGGTGTAATGATGTGAATTGGAGACGAAATATGTAACTCCTCAACGGATTGGAATAATTGAACCGTGTTAAAAGGTATATTTTGTTGTTGGTAAATATTTACACAGCAAAATCAGTACATCATTGACCATTCTATGGTCTGATGATGTCCCTTGGAGACAAAATGTGTAACTCTTGAATAGGAGAATCGGAACCGTTTTTAAGAATTTTTTTGCCAATAACTTTATTTTTGCAAAACTAGTACCTACATCATAGACAATCTCAGGGTCTGATGATGCGATTTGAAGGCAAAATGTGTAACTCCAACGGATTGGAATAACTAAACCTTGTTTTAAGATATTAACCTCCATCTTATAAAATTTCAGTAGATAGTGTTTTTAATAATATGTACTTTAACTACATTATTAAGAAGAAAGCTCAGTTTTTAATAATAATTATTGATCTCAAATGTTTTATACCAACTTAATAAATATCTATTTTGTTTTTTTTTATTCAATAGTATGGATAATGTGTTCCTTTTTCAGTGGTCGGTAATAGAAACATGAAAAACGGTAATAGAAACAACATCATCCCATCGGTCGGTAATAGAAGCAGCCGCTGTTTCAGATTAAATTATTATTTATTAAATATTGTGTGATTTAACACTAAATTTAAGTGCTGAATATCGTAGAATATTTAATTATGATAAAGAATAAATTAAAACGCCTGTCCTAGCATAACGGCGTATATCTAATTTTCTGAAGTTCATCCAAAGTCAGCTTAAACTGGCGGTAATAGGAGCGTTTACGTTAAACATTTCAAACAATAAATCACATTTGGAAAAAAATACGTATATTATCTTAATTTTTCTGAAAGTTAGACAAAATATCATTGGAGGTTTCAAAACTTCCGACACTCGGGTTGGCCACTAACCTCTCCACCAATCCGCACTGGAGCAGCGTGGTGGAGTATGCTCTAGGCCTCCTCAAGAGGAGAGACCCGTGCCGAGTAGTGGGCCATTAATGGGTTGAAGCCATTCAATGTACGTAATGCTGCTTTGCCAATGTATCTATGAATTATGTACCTCGAACACTGTTTAAATACCTTACCTGCTTAGCATTAGGTTAACATTATAAATACCTGATCTTGCTCAGCCCAGTTGAATGCCGACGGCTGTTTGAAAGATATAAACCTTTTAGGATAAAAGTTTAATATGGAAAAATACTTTTTGAACATTCTGCTTCAAATTTCCTAACCCTAACTCATTCAAAGAAACAAATTAAAATGAACGTCAATACCAAATCCTTAGATATTTATTATAATAATTATATATTATGCAAAAGCCAATGCAGTTTTCGTATAGAACACCTCGTCATTGTTTAGAATGCCTAGCAAAGTCTAGGCTTTCTATAAATAAAATGTATTAAAATAAATAACGCTTCACACTCATAGCCGCAAACTAGGATTCCCTGTGTCGTGGGAGCCATGGACAACACACAGAGACAAGAACACCCACACCCAGACCGAGAACAGAAATTCAAACTCATCATTCTTTCCGCCTCGCTGGGAATCAAACCCAGGACCCTTGGTGCGACGATCCGGCATGGTAGCCATATTTTTGTCTCTCATTCATCATTAATAACTGGGAGGCCGAGATTTGCTCGTTAAGCAAGTGGTAATCAATATTCAGCAAAATACCCTTAACTTTCAGTTTTCATCTTAAGTTACACTATGTCGCCGGCTAAGGGCGGCTAATGAAACCGGTTACATATACAATTATAATACAATTGTACACATAAAATAGGGATTTGATTGAATTTGCCAAAGATCAGATTTTACGATATCATCATCATTAATAAAAACATCATTAAAAAATAATAAAACTGTAAATGATCACTGCCTGTACATGGAGAATATTTGGCAAGGACTATTATTAGGGGTATTTATTAACGTAAGAGAGATCCTATAAAAATGATAAGCAAAACAAAAGGCTTTTACGAATGTGGACGTGGTTCTCACTGATGTATTGTAGTTAAATGGTGATGACATTCAGTGTTTGTTTTGTTTCAATCGGTTCAGAAATAAAAAAGTTATCTCAATTTAAAGAATACCTTCCATCAATATAACGCTCACCTAGTAATATAACGGCACATCTTCGTTTGTCATATTTTACAGAAACGAATTTCAAAAAATTTATAAAAATGTTTAAAATTAATTTATGGGTTCTTTTTACGTTTTTTACAGATTGTATGGGTTTCATTTCTAGTAGGTATAGAAATTAATACATATTTACCATTATGTAGATTATGCACTTTTAAACACGTATACCATTGTAATGCACGTATACCATACACCACGTATGTGTCCACCAATAACCATATAAACTCAATTTCACATTTTTTGCAGATGTGCCATTATATTACTAGGTGAGCGATAATATAACATACCTACATTTTTCGAGTGTATATGTCTATGTATTAACCTAAGATAAGTTTACCGAAACGACGCAAGGGCAGTTACTAGTACAAAATACATACAGTCATCTGCAGAGAAAAGTAACCCATCTGTTTATAAAGATGGGTTACTTTTCTCTGCAGGTGATTGTACAATAACCGACCTTGTATATCTAACAGTCTGCGAAGTGAGGGGTCTTGGATTCAATTCCTGACTGGAACAATAATTATGTGAAGATACATTTTTGGCTTCGCTTCGTAAATAGAAAAGAATGCCTAGATATTTTATTTATTATCCTATTACCTATACAGACTTTCGATAACTAATGATACCTTATCTACAGCTAATTAAAGTCATAATAATAATTATCGTCATTTCATATTAATACGGCAAAAACGATTACTTACTTCATTATTGCGTATTAATATTAATGATAAAACAAAATTAATTTAACATTTATTTAAATTGAAAGTTGTAGTACAAAATATAATAAAGTAGAAATTAATTAAAAGAAAATTTGTTAAATAATTATTCTTCTCAGTACGCAATACGGTAATTAAATAAAATGCATTTTTAACCCTGATCCTTTAATAGGAAATAAATATTATGATGAAATTGTTTTACAAGGAATATAAACTTAGACATAAGTACTCTCCAGTTTTCTATTCTACAAACTTAGGTCGTCCATATACGCTGCTAATTTCGGGTTCCCGCCAAGTCGATCGATCTGAAACAGGCAAAGAAGTAACTATAATTATAGTACCTACATAATATTATAGGTAGGTACTACTTTATTTTCTAAGTTTCTTTACTGCCACTGAAAATTATTCAAAATTCAAAAGCTTTTATTCTTGTATCACTGATACACTTATGCAGGTCATTATTTAATCAATTTTCAAGAGCTGATGTCTTGCCAGTCAAGTAGAGAATCTACCACAATGTTGTCTACCGTTGGGCAGAACTCTGCGCTCTCCAACAGGAGGCCTAGTCTGCTATTCAGAAGGCTGGCTAGACTCAACTGAAGCTATATTCTATACTAGTCTATGTGGTGCTGGAGACGCATGTTGATAATTCCATGGAGAGCACCTAACTTAACAGAACTGCATGACGAGGAGGAGGTATATGCTTAGTAAACTGCAGGATTCCTAAGGTTTTCAGGCTATTCTCATTAAAAGAGAGCTCCAATGGAAAGCTAGTAGTGCAATACCAGCTCGAGGGTCCCCAACTGGCTGGACAATCATCAGCAACCACCACCACTCTGAGAGACCACACCACACTGTGAGAGAGTGCACGACACACGAAGAAAAGCTTTTGCGTGAAACTAGGATGATTACAGTTACAGGGTTACCTCTGTGCGTATTTCACGCTCCATCGTCTTCAACACATCTCTCGCGTATTCGTCACTGCCGTGCTTCTTGATCAGCGAGAGGGCGCGATTCACCAGCTTCAGATCGCTAGTTCGTTGTTTTAAAATGTCTGTGTATATTATTCAAGTTGAGGCTATTTATTACTTTTTAGGTGATCTTTGTAGTTTGTACAATCTATATTTTTTGGCGCGGTGATTCGGCATGGAAACCATCGCGCCACACAGGTCGTCAAATGTTGTATAAAAAAAAGGCATTTTTGCATTCTTTTACTCCTTAAATACTTATCCCTAAATAAATTTTCTTAAAAAGAGAGAGAGCAATCAACCAGTAGAGTTAAAGTTCGTAGAGACCAGTTATAATTTGTTGTTAGTGCACATAAATCTAGTTTGTTATGTGTACAGGTACGCTTTTTGACGAAAAATCATTACACTCACTTACTACTACTTCACTTATATTATTAATTTAAAAGATAATTATGTGTATTTAACATTTCAAAGGATACCGGCCAGCTCAGAGGCGACATCTGGGAACTGGGACGCGTGAATGATGGCCAGGGTCATCTTGCTCTCCGTGATGTCATTTGGGGGAGCATAGTGTACCTTGAATATATTGAATAATAAATTAAATAGTATGTAATTATGTGCGACACTTCATTATTCATTATGAGGATGATTAAAGCACAACTCAAGTTTTATGTGTCAACATAAATGTTATTGTATTTTTGTCGTCATCCTACCTGAAAATCTATTGTACCGTTTTATTATTAACTTTTGGCACAGGATACTTAATATCACCTATAGGTACTTACTCGTTTTGAAGTTGTCGTTAGTTTCTGTAATGCCTGTAACAACAATGTGATTTTTTTATTGACTCTCTCAACTGTTTGTAACAAATGATGGTGCGCAACTCATTAATCATTATTCATCAGCGCAAACCTTATTTACTTACATACGGCTTGAACAAATTAAAATAATCATCCAGCATAGTGTAGTATGTTCCAATGGCATATCCAAGTTCATCATAGTTTGTCTTGTTACTGCTGAACAGCTGCATAAGTTGGACAGGTAACGCGAACCAAGTCCCGGCCTCTGTGAAAGTAGAATAAAATTGTGTTTAATTATAGATATGTTGGCGAGGCCGTAAATCTGAAGCGAAGGTCCAGGGACGGACCTCTTTATTCTACAACGCTTATCCGATGCAGAGGCTGGCATATAAAAAATATCATGAAGATTATGGAATTGTCAATAATGTCATATAACAGCAAGGCTATTCTGTAAGGATGTTTTTGTAACTCGACAGCGGAGTCCGCGATGAGTTTAAAAATTCCTATTCTCTAACACTCGACAGTACAGGTGGCGCCGCAGTGTAGAATGCGGCGGCGAGAAAAACTACTTGTTCAGGCTAATTTGACATGTTTGGTATTCGGTAAGGGATTTATTTGTCTCGATCATCGAATTACGTCACCGTCGAAGCTCGTGTCCAATTGTCAAACGAAAAGTGAGCTTCGATTTCGAGTTCGTATTTTAGAGAATAGCTGATGATGATTGATCACGTAGAGTTAATTTTTTTTTTTATAATAATAATAATAACGTGTGGTAATTATAAAAATGTGAACGTTAGGAGAACTGAAAACATATAATGGTGCAAAGTAAAAGGAATTATTGAATAACCAATACCGTAGAATACCCCTTCTGCTTTTTAACTGTATTACCTGTGTCCAAAATAAAACAATATATATTCTAAGATCCGAACAAGGTACGACCTTCCAATCTTCATAATATTATCCAATTTAGTATAACTAAGGCGCTCCACCCACTGCACCGCGTTCCGCCGCGGTGCGCGGGATGGCAGATTTTACCATTGTATGCAAGTATCTCAATTTATATAGAAATCACGCCTAGCACAACATGACAACACATTGCCGACGCGGAGACGCGCGGGAAATCGCCCCGCGCGCAGTTGCGTTAGTGCTTGTTGACACTGAACTCGCGGGCGCGGGTGCGGGCGCGGTCGCGGTAAACGCTACATACACCGCGCGCGCGTTTTGGTGTGAACACTTTCATAGTAAGTCATATGTTTGATATTTCGCGACCGCGCCCGCGCCCGCACCCGCGCCCGCGAGTTCAGTGTGAACAAGCACTTATCCGTCGCACCGCGCACCGCGGCGGGACGCGTCTTCAGTGGGTGGAGCGCCTAAAAATTATATTACCGCGAGTGGGTTGGCTGGAAAATTCCTGACCAGACTATTTCTTATTCCAAACCATGGACTACTTGTGTGCTAAATTCAATGAAAATCCATATAATTATATCCATCTTGTGATATACGTACTTTTTCTGGCCATTTCGACGTGTAGGTCTTCAGAGGGAATTATGTTATTGTCTCTCCAATAGATATCCAATCCTTGACCATAAAAAAAATCTTCGTGTGCTTTATGAAATATATCAAGGGCCTGAAATCCGGAGGAAGTGTTTGAGTTTAAAATGTTTTCGAGTTTAACTCCGGTTATTACCAGTTATTTCCTAGGGGTGGACATAAATGGAACTTCTCTCTTTGCGGTATAAAATCCCATGGATTTGATATGAATTAAATGGAAGTTATCCCTTTATAATGTCCGTAAGAAATACAAATTTTAAATTTCAAAATATTCTCGTCAGATAGATAGGTACACGGTAAAAAATCATAGTTACTTACTGATGGATGTCCCAAATCGGCTACTTGCTTTTCTGATATGAACAGAGCCTTGTTAGCGGCATTTATAGTCAAACCCACTCCAAAGACTCGATGGGCGGCGGGTTCTCCGAATCGATGGTATGAATCATCTTGGATATCGTCTAATCTGATAATTTTTTTGACTGAATTAATGACATTTTTTTTGATTAAGGTGGATTGTATGGCTAGAGAATTCAAGAGCGATACGTTCTACCCAAGAAGTTTGTATATTATATACAAGTAGGTACATATGGAGGGCAAGCTTCGAAGAGTGACATTGGATGCACAATTTCGACCGACCATAGTCCTGATTAACGTTGACCTTAAGACAGAGCTATGTGGTCTGTGCCTCAACTCTCAATACATAATGATAAGAGACTTGTATCAATACGATAAAGTTAAGCAACAGCAGGCGCGGTCGGTAGTTTGATGGGTAAACGTTAGTGGGTAAAAATTTCTGGAGCGTTTCCGTGCTTCGGAGGGCACGTACCTAAAGCTGTCAGTTCCGGTTGTTATGGTAAGATAACAGTCGTTAAGCTATGTCGGAGACCCTCGGGTGACATGAAATCTTTGACACTTAGGTGGGCTACTAACTCCTCCACCACTCCGCACTGGAACAGGGTGGCAGTGTTATGATCTAGGACTCCTCAAGAGGAGAAACTCGTGCTCAGTAGTGGGCCGTTAATAGGTTGAAGCCATAGGATCATATCATTTATTTATTTATACAAACTTACAGCATAGTCCACGTCATGCATGTATGCATTGCCTCTTGGATGCCATCAATTTTCTGTTGTGGTATCGGCAGCCAGTGTTCGAAGCAGGGCGCCAGCAATTCGTTGTATTTAGTACGCAGTTTTTGTATGTGTTCGAAGGGCTCCAACAGTACCTGATACAGGATGTTGTTTTTAATATTGATAAAAATGTAAAGGTTTTGTTCGAAAAAAGTCAGTGCAATTGCATGTAAAAAATTAACTGGCAGTCAAACTTCCAAACAAAAGGGGTTCTGCTGTCAGAAAAGAAAAAAATACCCATAAATCGGTTCCGAAATATTCGGCTTTGTCATGGTTGTGGTGGTTTTCAAATAATTCTTGTCGTGGTATTTATCGGAGTGAAGTGGTAGATAATAATCTAAATTTTACTAACAAAAAATAACCGACTTCAAAGTTACTCAAAAACTCCTTGTCAGATCTCGTGAGATATTCGTCCATTTGTCGCGCTTACTTAATACAAAACTTATAGGTAACGAACATAAAATTAAAATGTGTGCAATTCACACGTGGTAGAAGTGAAACCTTCAAAATTTTTGTTTTCAAGATAATGAGACGAATGTAAAATTTCGGGAAGATGATAAATGTAGGTTTCACTAATCTACTTCACTCCGCTCCGCTCCGCTCAACTCTAGTCTCCACTCAACTCCAGTCTCCACTCATTTCTAGTCTCCACTGGACAGTTTCGTTTCATAAAATTTCAAGTCAGTCTCCACTCATTTCTAGTCTCCACTGGACAGTTTCGTTTCATAAAATTTCAAGTCAGTCTCCACTCATTTCTAGTCTCTACTGGACAGTTTCGTTTCATAAAATTTCAAGTCACCCCGTACTAAAGAAGTTTACACTTCAAAAAAAATACAGTCGAATTGAGAACCTCCTTCTTTTTTTGAAGTCGGTTAATAAATAAGTACGATACCTTTTCTTGTTTTGCCCAGTCGACTCCAGTTGACTGTTTCAAAGACAGTGACCTCCTTGAACAAAAGTTCAACATAAAAAGCGACTTTTTGAACATGCTGATATAGCACTCCCTCGTTCAGCGAAAAAATAAAATGACGATACATGTTTGCGAACAAACTTTTATATTCCGTGTAAACAGTAATTAAGTCAATACTTAGTCCTAATTCATTCATTAATTCCTTTATGCAGTAAAGTACAATGAACTGTACATACTGATGTAATGAAATGTTATTAAGACAGGTATTTTGATAATATATTCAAATTGTATGCAATATGCATTAGGTCAATGATGCTAGGTAGCAGCACCAGTAATATCCGATACACATACAATGTGCATCGACAAAAAAGCAGTGTTCAGCATAGAATTACTATTACTAGCGTATAGAAGGGACACCGCGAACATCGGGTTCGGGGGGTGCATTGCAGCCGGCCGGCTGCATTTCATTCTGTCACTCGGCTGTCACTCGGCTGCGCTCATTGCGGCCGCATGTCAAAATTGTTTACGAAAAAACTGAAAAAATATCGTCGTGCATAATAAGAATGTGTCACAATTGCACGACAAAAACAAAAAAGATAATGTTATCACTTTATCATCAGTAAGAAAACAAAATCTTAACTTAAATCAACTAAAACGAATTTAATTAAATTATTGTGCAATGTTCCCGCCATTTCTGAATGAAAAAATCATAAGGAGCGTTTGAAGTTGGCAAGCCACTAGCGTGTTAATGGACTAAATAAGCTTGCCGACGTGACGCTTGTGACCAATTTAAAGTGTTGGATTTTTTGACACGAATCAATGGTAATTACGTTTGAAATCGTTTAAACGCTTTTGCACGTTAAATAAAGTTGGAGTAAGAGCTTGTATAGATTTGGAGTCGGTGACTGCTTGTCTTGGTTCGACAAGTGTCATATACAAAGTTACTCTATGGCAAGTGAGCAAACGAGGCTTCTAGTTTGAAAAGAGAACGGAGGGCAGCCGGCGGTGGAACACACATTTTGTTTGAGATAGCTTCTCTATGTATACTACCTCAATGGTGTTCAGTCATTGAAGTATAATGTCATAGAATAGACATCTCGAACAAAATGTGTGTCCCCGCCCCCCCCGAAATTGAAGCCGCGCGGCGCCTATTCATTGGCGTATGTTCCAATTGGAACATACATTGTGTTCGCGGTGTCTGTTCTATACACTAGTAATAATACTTCAATGTGTTCAGTATTTATTATATTGAATATTTGAATTAAGAACGAAGAATTAAGACGCTCATTTCGCTAATATATACTAATTTCGCTTTGAGTTATTTCTGTGATGTGAACAACACAACGAATCGTGGCTCGTGGGCGTTTTCGTAAGGGCCACAATCAGACCAATAAAAAACATAAACGTGTACTTATATAGGCGCGTGAGAAGTTACACTTCTTTGGCATCATTAAACAAATATTTAACACTAGCTGTCTTGGCGAACTTCGTATCACCTAATAATCAATGAATGTACTTTGTTGTCACTTTTAACTTTTATAGTTTTGGTAGGTTTAACAAATCAAAGACAATTAAATTCCCCCTCTCTCTCCCTCACCTTCCCCTCCCACTCCCTCTCCCCCCCTCTCCCCTTCCCCTCCTATCCCATAATCCTTCCCCTCCCCCTCCCCTTCCCTCCCTTCTCCCCTCCCCCTCTTCCTTCCCCTCTCTTCTCCTGCTTAACTTATATGTAAATATATATAAAAAAATACTCAAAAAAACAATATAAAAAAAGTAACATTCAAAAACAATATTCTAACAATGTTAAAAAAAAACCATTATAATAAATATTATAATAATACTTAATCATTCTTTCAAAACGAGCGTTTTTAAAAACGCACGTGTTTTCCGTGACCGGCGTTTTTGTGTCACTGTCCGTGTTACAAATCTTATTTCACTCCCATCATTTTTTCCATTTACCTATTTCATAACGCGCCTAAAGAAGTATAACTTCAATAATCTAAATTTTACTAACAAAACATAACCGACTACAATTACTCAAAAACTACTTGTCAGATCTCGTTCAAATTTATTTGGGATTACATGACAAGCACCTGCTTTCGATTAAAAAAAGAATCATCGAAATCGGTTGGCGTATATGGCGTTGGCGGTTGGCGAAATGCGTTGGTTGATATTGAGTTATTCGTATATTTAATACAAATTTAAGACTTTTATGATTTTATCATGGATGCCATTGTCAGATCTCCATAAAATTTATATGGGACCACATGACAGCCACCAGCTTTCGATTAAAAAAAGAATCGTCAAAATCAGTTCGCCCAGTCCAAAGTTCTGAGGTAACGAACATAAAAAAAAAAATAAAAAAAATACAGTCGAATTGAGAACCTCCTCCTTTTTTTGAAGTCGGTTAAAAAAACAACATTATTTCAGTTGTGATCCTCTAATATGACATAAAAATTTCGTTATATTATGTAACAATATGTTAAGAACACGTAGACATTAGTGTTGATCCTCTGCGGGTTTGCGTCAATACAAACTGAGGCCATCCATAAATTCTACTAATTTCGGGTTCCCACCCAGCCGGTCGATCTGAAACGAAACAATTTATAAGTTTACCGCCGAACCTAACCGAACATAGGCTTTGCGAACTTTAGCGCATGTAAGATAGAGATGGCAACACGAACATGCTAACGTATGACTGAGACATAACACACCGCGTATCGAGTATTGGCGAATTATGTTACTGCGCAGAGTGCTCAGCCTTCTGCGCGAAGTTCAGACGCGCCAAGATACAGCGGCCGAACAGTACGTGATATTACATTTCATTTTGAACTAAGTACAAGTAGACTATCGTCCCCAACTTAGAGTTATTAACGGTTACTTAAATCGCTCCTTAGTACCTACAGATTTTGTGTGGTGATTCTTTACTAAGGAACCGTTAGTGACTCTGAGTTGGGGCGTACGAAATGTATAATCGTTGACCCATCTTCACTTAAATGACTATAGGTCAATGACTCGAACACATAGTATAAATAATATTGTCGTTGAAGGTGAACGGCCAAAGTTGCCTGACCTTAAAATTTTGGAAAAAGTTAAACTAACGACCTAGACACTTACAACGGTACATGGGAAAATCAATGTTGACATTACTTTGTCATTATCTGAACAATAAGAAGGGCAACTCAAACGCATCTCTGATACGTAGGTATCAGCAGGAGGAAAGATAGAAACTGACTCTAACTGAAACCCGTAAAGAATATTCTCGTTCTATTCAAGAAGGAGAACGATAGCTCGTTGATCAGGCAAAGAACCCTACCACCTTGTAAGGCTGTAAGTGTACCATTGGAATTGAACTGCTATCTTCAGCATGAGGGACCATTGTCCAACAGGTGTGATGGATCCATGTCTTTATAAAATTACACTCCAATAAGTACATGATATAAGTTCTACTGAGTTTTACCTCTTCCCGTATTTCAGAGTCAATTCTCTTCAACACATCCCTCGCGTATTCATCACTGTTGTGCTTCATTAACAGTGAGATGGCGCGATTTATCAGATTTAGATCGCTAGTTCTTTGTTTTAAAATATCTGGTATATTAACTATGTTAAGGATATAAATTAATAATTCCATTTATTTGTGTTGTTTCGAACCACTGCTAATATTTTTAGCTATGTAGATGCAGCATCTACACCGCAATTACGTTTTGTTTTTTGACCCGCATTATCTCAAACTCGGAGACCCAGCCAGAGATCGAAAATGACTTAGGAAGGAGGGCCTAGCCTAGCGGTTATAAACTGTCTGATGCAATTTGGCCCTATTACTTTATTTACTATTATGTCTTCTGTGCTATTGAAACGTGTTTTCGATATTTGTAGTTTCTCTTGACGCGTTCAATTACGATTTACGGCTTTTCAAAGGATACCGGCCAGCTCAGGGGCGACATCTGGGAACTGCGACGCGTGAATGATGGCCAGGGTCATCTTGCTCTCCGTGATGTCATTGGCGGGAGCGTAGTTTACCTGTATTATATAAAATTAAGTAACTAAGTATCACGACGACAGATAGACGGGATTCTTATGAATAGGATCCCGTTACAGGATACACAGTGTACGTTTAAAGACGAACCCACAAACACTTACCCGTTTTTTGGTCCGCGAAAACTTCCGTAATGACTGTAACAGTAATGTAATTTGATTACAATAAAAAAAAATATAGCTCCAAGCAAAGACATTTACTTTATAATATGATTGGCTTCAACACGTCATCGTAATATAGCTCCAACATGTTATCTTATTAAAGCTCAAAAATTTACATATAGCACTGTTGGTTAATGGAATATAGCTCCAACTAATAAGCGTCCCCTGCTAGGCACGCTTCTCTCGGATAAGAGTAGGTATGTAATTAGTAGCGCATGAACAGATGCGGCTATTGGTGAAAATAATCGTAAATGGATATTCGAACATAAGCCTCTCTCTGTTATTAAACATAATATTAGCTGGTACATATTCGACATGCAGATACATTACATCATACTTAGTATGCTCGATGGCTTGAGCATATTAGCTATGCCACGACAATTGCCTTTTCTTATTTATTGGTACCTAACTACATATATAAATTCTTACATCTGGCTGGAACAAACTTAAATAATCATCCACCATTGCGTAGTACCCTCCTATGTCAATTGCAAGCTCGCTGTAGTCCGTCTTACTGCTGCTGAACAGCTGCATAAGTTTGACAGGGAACCCAAACCAAATCCCACATTCTGTGGAATACAAAAACTTATTAAAATTCCACTGCCGAATATAAGCCTCTCCTAAATTACGTCATTCTGACCGGTACTAAACCTTCTGACTCCAGTGGATGCCAGCTGTGTCTTTCAGCCACGAGGCATCTTGTACTGCGTTTATCGAGACGTGGGCGCCTTTTGAGGTTCTTTCTCCTAGTGGTAGGTACCTAATCGGTCCTTCGAATTATGCAGCTAGTCCTTTACCACTTTAGCTGGCTTATTTTCTTACCTTTGTTCGCCTACAGATTTTATCATTTCTGATATGATCACGTATAGAAATACCGAGCATAGCCCTCTCCATAGCCCGCTTCGCGACTTTAAGCTTGTCGGTTAGACCATAGAAAAGCACCACGTCTGGGAGCGATATATAATCAGAGATCACTGGCAAACACACTACTCAAACACCTTCAACTTTAGGCACTAAGGTGATTTGGGCGACAAAATATGACGTGATATGTTTAATAATCATTCACGAAGAAATACTTATAATAAGGAAAAAATATGGAAATATGACATCACTTGTGGAAATAAAAATCAGTTTATTTCTGCTGCATCAGCCGCACGAAGCAAATAACGATGGCTTCCTTTTTGGAACTAACGTACTTTTTACGGCCGTTTCAATGTGTGCTTCTTCAGTGGGAAATATGGTGTTCTCTGTCCAATATATATCCATTCCTGAACTATAAAAATATTCTTCATGTATTTTCCAAAATATCTCAAGAGCCTGAAATTCGAAAAATTATGTCTTTTAACTCCAGTAATAACTATAATTATTGTCGTAAAAAGTAGTTGGTATTGCGTTTAGCCAAAAAAATTGTCCACAGCCTTTATTTCTCATTTCGTTATATCAACAGCAGCATAGATATAAATATGTCTATGAGCAGCAGCTACGCAGCAGCCCTAACACAAAATTTCTGCCACATGGTGACAAGAGTTTTCTCCGAGGGTAACTATGAAAAACATGTTCAAATACTTACTGATGGATGTCCCAATTCAGCTGTTTTCTTTTGACATAACAGCATAGCTCTATTAGCCGCGTTAATAGTTAAACCCACGCCGAAGACTTTATGTGCAGAGGGCACACCGTATCGGTAATTTGAGTCATCTTGAATATCGTCTAATCTGGAACATACCAATGATTAAATTTTAATGAACCAGGTTCTTAAAAATAACATGTTTTACCAATTTTAACACTTAAATGCAGTCAATAAATGAAGAAATTTCTGCAAACATATTTGTATATTACCTGTGGTACTGCTATATTAGACCTAAGTGTGGTGACGTTATTTTCGTCCCTCTAGGATGAGACTTCTTCTTACTTAAAAAATAAGTACACTTCTTACTTAAGAACTTGACCACAATCCCCCCTGATGTTAAATGAGGATGTGGTCCATGATGGTTTCTTTCAGTTTTAATTTCGTAAGAACTTGACCACAATCCCCCTGATGTTAAATGAGGATGAGGTCCATGATGGTTTCTTTCAGTTTTAATTTCGTTGTATCAATTTACTGATGGCGTCTTCTCTGATAACTAAATTGGCGTAAAATTATACTGACCCTAGAGGATAATTATTCACCACGCTCCCTCCCAGCATGCTGCTATTGCCAACTTCGTCAAATTCATTCACATTTAAAGAGGTAAGGAAGTTGATTTATTTTACTAAAGTTGTTATCAACCAAGTATCCTAACACTTACAAAATTAGCTTGAATAATCAAAAGTACAAGATTTGCACCATTTTCTCCCTTGTAGCCTAGTTGGTAGCGACCCTGCCTGCGAAGCGAGGGATCCCGGGTTCGATTCCCGGCCGGGGCAGATATTTATGTGACAGATAAATATTTATACTCAGGTCATGGGTGTTATTGTGATATGTTATATGTGTCGTCCATGCCACCCGTAACAAGTAAAAACCTACTGAAGGGGTATGAGTGTGTAAGCGTTTATTTATTACTGAATATTTTAAGTAATTATTGATTAATATTAATTTATATAAACTCACAGCATACTCCACGTCATGCATGTGTGCATAGCATCTTGGATAGCATCAAGCTTGTGTTGTGGTATTTGCAGCCAGTGGTTAAAACAAGGCGCCACCAGCGCTGTATATATAGAGGGTGTGTTATGTATATGCTCAAATGGTGCCATTAATACCTGAAATTGAATACATAATCTTAAATATACAAGGGGGCTTACCATGAACTCTTAAAACAGGTCAATATTAGCCGATAATTGGCCTGTCCTGCTATATCCTACCATGATCTGGCTAAAACACAGGGCAATCAGCGACCACGTCACCGTAACAGGACAGCGGTCACGTGGCTTCAAAAATGATCTTCTGTCCTGCAATTCGTGTACCATGACGCGATTGTTGACGTATTGACATCAGAAAGTGGCATATGTTAACGTCAAAATATTACAGCTCACCGAAAGTAACATTTATTGTCCTGTTTCAGCTATTTCGTTGATGATGATGAAACACAACGGGATGCAGCCATGGCGAATTTCAAATACACCATCATCACAAAATAAATACATTTCATTTGTTTGGAAAATTTTAAAAACATTAATTGTACTTATGCTTTTTAAATTATCGCTCCTAACCCCGGTCACTCACATGCGCGCAAATGTTTGACATTTTTACGAATGTTTGCACATACCTATGTGAAGGGTGGTCAGGCAAATGGGTTCGCATATGAGTATACAAGCCCATTTCCGCTTCCTCCTACACTTTGTTCACGAATGTTCAATCTTGCTGTTGTTATTATGTTGTTGTCATTAAAATCCATTTTCAATACAGAAAATAAATGGTAGTACGATTAGACGCCACGAACCACGAAAAATTAAGAGATACATCACCTTTTTAGTCGTGTGCGCAACTGGTCGCACGAATGTGTGGGAGACTACACGAAGGTTCGAGGTTCGCGTGCTTTGATGTGCGACAAAAAACCGACACAGCTTGGAAAACCCCGATTGCCTCGAAAACTTCGCATAATCATTCGCGAATGTCGTCCCACACTTGTGGGTTCGCGTATTCGCGCGAATGTGAGTGACCGGCATTATAAATCACACATTTTAATAGACATTTAGACATGTCACTGTGTCAAGTGTCAAGTGGTGTAAGATTACGTTCAAAAATGTAAGCATCACTTAGCGATAAATTTTTTTGGTAATTTTAGAGAACGAAAGGTTAATAAATCACAACACTTAAGTATTTATAACAAATCTCAAAATCTTCAATTGAGTTTGTTATTTTAAACTTTTAAAAACATCAATATTACGCATTCATTTGAAAACCGGTAAACCGATAAAACGCTCTATTTCAGAACATAATTAGTACAAATCAAGTACCTTGCATGTCATAGACTAAGATGCAGGACAGAAGTAGAGGCATTGCAGGTCATCGGTAAACGTTCATGGTACAAAATACACTCCTGTCAGGTTTTAGCTACAAGCTGACCTGTCCTGAACATGACACAGTTTATTAGAGTTCAAGGTCTCCCATATGTAGTGGATCAACGTTAGAGGGCAGATAGCTTGAGGGTTGATCTACAATTGTTAAAAAAATACTTCAATTAAAAGGACATTTTCGCCAAAGTTACCTTTTGACACATTTTTTTGTATTGTTTTGCCAATTTCTGGTTTTATGCTGAAATACTAGGTATACTTCTTGCCGAAATATATATTAGGATTGTAAAATACTTATTGAAATTAAATTTACAGGACATTTTCAGTGAGCTGGACTGTTAAAATGTTCCATTCCGTGACTCAAAACAATTGTCAATATAAATAAATTTAAACAATATAAATAATTTTAGATACATCAGTCTTTAATTAGTCTCGGTATTCGGTAAGGCTAAATGAATAGATTAATTAGAAAAAATTAAAATGTGTGCAATTCACATGTGGTAGAAGTGAAACCTTCAAAATTTTTGTTTTCAAGATAATGAGACGAATGTAAAATTTCGGGAAGATGATAAATGTAGGTTTCACTAATCTACTTCACTCCGCTCCACTCCGCCCTGCTCCGCTCCGCTCCCCTACCCCTCACTCCCCTACCCTACCCCTGTACAATGCTTCCTATCTCACTTTAGAATTTATGTGTTTGTCTCTTTTTACTGGACAGTTTCGTTTCATAAAATTTCAAGTCACCCCCGTACTAAAGAAGTTTTCACTTCAAAAAAAAATCAAAAAATTAACATGAAGTCTTTTTTATTATTTTTAAACCAGTTTTTCTTACATTACCTACCTGCCAGTGAAAGTCCCGTCAAAATCGGTTTAGCCATTTCAGATATTAGTCGAAGCAAACAGAAAGACAACAAAAATTGTAAAAAATGTTGTTTTGGTATATCTATGTACCGTGTATGAATCCAAATGCACTTAGTAAAAAGCGGTTATTTTAATATTACAAACAGACACTCAAATAGTTTTCAATAAAAAAACTACCTTTATATAAACAGGACGTTTTACAGATGCCACAATGCATTGTGAATTTTTATTGCTTAATGAGCGTGACGCATAAAAATATAATTAACTAGCTGCCCGGACAGACTTCGTTCTGTCAAAAGTTTTTTTTTATTTTGAGATGTAAACTATCCTATCTTTCAAGTTGGATCAAAGTGCACACGGTGTGCAAATTTGATTAAAATTGGTTAAGTAGTTTAGGAGTTCATCGCGGACAAACAACGTGACACGTAATTTATATAATATATTAAGGTTATATAGGCCTTGTAAGGCTCCCACGCTGGAACGCTGTGTGTACGCAATTACTTTTGGAAGAGCAACTTCAAAGTCCCACCATAACTGTTATTTTAACTGATATTTTAACGATTCTTTGTTTGCTTTACGTACAGTTTTGTAATTAATCTATACTAATATATAAAGAGGAAAGATTTGATTTTTTGTTTGCATTGAATAGGCTCCGAAACCACTAAACCAATTAAAAAAAAAATCACTGTTAGAAAGCTACACTATCCCCGAGTAACATAGGCTACATTATATTTTCAAAAAAATTAGGGATCCTTAATAAAACTCCAATAATTTAGCCCAAGGTGTAAAAAAATAAGAAAACCGAAGCAAAGTGAGGGCGGTTACTCATCCTATAATAAAAATGGAATCAATCCATAAAACTGTCGATTAATAGATACCTTCTCTTGTTTTGCCCAGTCGAACCCAGACGGCTGTCTGAGTGTCCCAGACCGAAGTCTTCTAGAACAAAAGTTCAACTTCAAAAGCGACTTTTTGAACATACTGATTTGCGAACTCTTTCACTCGTTTAGAGAAACAAATAAAATGATACTCACATTCTGCTTTATAACTTTTATTTACGAAGTAATTACCTAAGGATTAATAAACTCATTAATAAAATTGTACTTAAAAAAGTTATTATAGAAAATTTAAATAAGTAGGTAGGCACATGAAATCTATATATATAAAACACAAGAAAATGTTTGTACGAATGTCCTTTAAAGACTCTGAAACCATCGAACCGATATATCTCAAAATGGTTTCATTTAAAAGGCAATAATAATCCGAAGGTGGTTTGAGCCGTTTGAGATCACTAACAATGCATTCGCAGATGACATCATGGTAATAGCAGATGGCAATGACAGGGCTGAAATAAATAGAAGAACGAACCAAGCTTTATATTTCGTAAATAATATTCACAAAAGTCATATTTTGGAAAAAAAAATTGCTTAGCCAGAGGAAAACATCTTTCAGAGATGATGTTTATGAACACTATAACCTCGATATACTTGTTATAGGAAGTCGATGCGGCACTGACAAAATCCAAGGCTATAACAAAAAAATCTATTATGTTGGGTTAAAATAAAGTAATGTAAGAACCTTGCAAATTTTATAATTCATTCATATTAATTAAAATTTTCAATTAAAATGATAATTTTGCAAGGTTTATTTTGTACATAAATAACTAAGTTCATCGACCGTACCAAAGCTACACACAATTTCTTCCAAGTTCCAACCAACCAACGGCGATGGAGGAACATGACTCATGAGGGATAGCGCTAGAAAGTGATTACTCGTGATTTTGTATGAAAATTATTAAATGTGTATAAGTATTTGTATTTTTATTACATAAATGAATTATAAATAATTATTAAACAATATTATAAATTGATGTAATTTAGTTGAATAAGTAATGTCTTGAGATAATGATATCTTAAATGTAATATTCATAGAATTATTTAAATGAAACTGCTCTGAAATTGTCGTAAACAGATTATATTAATTTTATTTTCTGTGACATAAATTTTGCATAATGTGAAAGGCAATACATACATATCTATATTTTTATTATTACATGTTATTGTACATACGCACATTCAAGCAAATAAATAATCTAAATTTTACTAACAAAAAATAACCGACTTCAAAGTCTCAAAAACTCATAGTTGTCAGATCTCGTTCAAATTTATGTGAGACCACATGACAAGCGCCTGCTTTCGATTAAAAAAAGAATCATCGAAATCCTTTGGCGTGATATTGAGTTATCCGTCAATTTGTCGCGCACATCTTAACACAAATTTACGACTTAAGTGGTTTTCTCATGCATGCCATTGTCAGATCTCAATAAAATTTGTGTGGGACCACATGACAGCCACCAGCTTTCGATTAAAAAAAGAATCATCAAAATCAGTTCGCCCAGTCCAAAGTTCTGAGGTAACAAACATTTAAAAAAAATACAGTCGAATTGAGAACCTCCTCCTTTTTTAAAGTCGGTTAAAAAAATTGATTTGATTTGATTTTTTTACGGAAATAGCCGGCAAACGAGCTGACGATACACACACCTGATGGTGGCTATCGTCGGCATCGTCGCCCATGGATATCGGCAACACCAGAAGCATCAAGATGCGTTGCTAGCGAAGAGAGAAGTGAGAGAAAGAAAGAACTGAAAAGAGCTCTGAAGCTCCCAGTCGGAACACGAGTCGTTTGGCGGTGGACTCAAATACGAGAGTGGTAGGTCCAGGAAAAATAATAGTATTAATTAGTAAACTATTAAAATCGATATTACCAATACCCTACGAGGGGCCCTTCCACCAGCGGGCCGGATTTAGTCGCCGCCTATACAAAGTTACTCTATGGTCGCCGATCACGACACTTATCCAGGGCGTGAGATTGGGGTTAGTAATTCTAAGCCGCCTCAATACGGCTTAGGGGGCGTCCATAAATTACGTGAGGTGTTTTTTAAAATTTTCTGTCCCTCCCTCCCCCCCTGGTGAGATGTCGTGAGATTTTATTCAACCCCCTCCCCCATCCCCCAATCTCACGTGAGATTTTCAAAATGTGGGTTTCTTACGTAAACGCGTTGGATTGTTATTGTAAAAGGAAAAAAAAATGCTTCGTGCTTTTATTTAGTGAATGATCTTAATCGTATTACGATTACACTTAAGATTAAATCTTAAGCATGTAGGTACAATCTGAATTAATTGGACCAAAATAGTATAATTTTGTTTTGTTTCAATCAGAAAAAAAATTGCGTGATATTTGCCGAGACCCCCCCTCTCTCCAACGTAAGATTAGATGAAATTTGACTCGACCCCCTCCCCCCCCCCCTTAAACACCTCACGTAATTTATGGACGCCCCCTTACATCATAATACGGCATACGTCTTTAACTACTCTGATAAAAAATCATCTAAGTTTTGCGCCTAAATCCTATTATTTTTGAATAAAACGCTAACACACTCATACCCCGCAGTAGGTTATTACCTGTGTCGCGGGTGGCATGGACGACACATATAACATATCACAATAACACCCATGACCCGAGTACAGATATTTATCTGTCACATAAATATCTGCCCCGGCTGGGAATCGAACCCAGGACCCCTCGCTTCGCAGGCAGTGTCGCTACCAACTAGGCCACAGGGTCGTCAAGTCCGGTCCACCAGTTCTCTAAAACAATGTAAGTATTTGTTACTTATTTTATCTCTTGTGATTCTTGTTACTACATAACTATGTAAATAAAAGCCTGCGAGTGTTATATCATTCGTCATTCTGGTTTCTTCTCTGAACGAGTGAGAATCAAACCATGTTTAAACGCTCTTTTAATTTGTTCAGTTTTTATTCCAGAAGACTCTATTTGAGTCAGCCAGCCGAATGCGACTGGACGAAACATGAGAATGTAAGTATTTATTACTATTCTTATAGTCCCTTAAATTAAGTATGTAAAGACTTAAAGAGCAGCTATCAGCACCTTAAACGTATCAACGGTCAAAAATCGAGGTTTACAGTGCGTTTTTGATGTTCAAACCATATAATTATGTCTGTGTTCAAACCGCTCTAGAAATAACTGAAAAAAATTACAAATGTGTGTAAAATAACAAATTTTTGGAGTTTAACTCCTTTAGAATTAATTTTCGTATATTCTAAGCCCGCGGTATGATAACATAATTTATGTGTAAAATCAAACCTTCTCCGTTACGTTATGCGTCATGTGCGTTATGCGTTATGTTTGTATTTTTGTAATTCGTAACACAGAATCTACTATTGTAATTTGTGTAAATAAAAACGTCACTTTAAATTAAATAATTACTATATTAATATAATTAAATGTATCAAACATGCTTTCAGTAATATAAAAAAACCGGGCAAATGCGTGTCAGGAAAGCGCAATGTAGGGTTCCGAAGTAGCATGTTTATCGACTATTACTTAATAACTACTTATACTTATGTGGTCAAGCATTAACATATTGTAAGTAAAAAAAAAATGCTAACATAGCCGTGATAGTATTCCTTGTAAATTCATTATCTATACATCTAATATCTATACAAATAAATAAAATTGGAGTGTCTGTTTGTAATATTAAAATAACCGCTTTTTACCAAGTGCATTTGGATGTATACACGGTACATGTACCAAAACAAAATTTTTCACAATTTTTGTCTGTCTGTCTGTTTGTTCCGGCTAATCTCTGAAATGGTTGGACCGATTTTGACGGGACTTTCACTGGCAGATAGCTGATGTAACAAGGAGTAACTTAGGCTACTTTTATTTTAGAAAAAAAAATAGTTTGGCGCGATACGAAGTTCGCCGGGTCAGCTAGTATAACCTATTTTTGAGAATTTTTCACTTGTCCAACTTTTCCAGGGACTATAAAAAATTTTTCTTCACGTTACCTGTAGGGACCTCCCCTTTATACCGTAAATAGTAGTGTTTTATCGGCTTCATCGATATAATTCATAAAATCTTGTACTTTAGACATTAGACACGCATAAAGAAAGAGTGAGCGTAAAATATGCACCATTATATAACTAAAATCTTCAAGACCGCTTTCGCACCAAGTAGCACGCATTTTTAAACGCCGTACAAAGTGATATGTATTAGATATCCGCATCTACAGCACCTATTCTTTGTAATTACTATACTTGTTCTCTTAAACAATGTGTTTATCTAGTAAAATACATATTAATAAGATAAAAATCTAACATAAGTATGAGCGGATTGACAATCTAAATGCAATAAAAAAATTGCAAGTTTCGACATGTCTTTATAAATAACCTAGCTGTGCCCCGCGTTTTCACCCGCGTTAATTTGTGGAAAAACTAACTACTAAAATATATCATGTTATATAGCCTACAGCCTTCCTTGATAAATGGACTATCAAACACAAAAATAATTTTCCAATTCGAATCAGTAGGTAGTTCCTGAAAGTAGCGCGTTCAACCAAACAAACTCTTCAGCTTTATAAAATTAGTAGGTATAGATATACACTTAAGTATCCTTATCCTATCCTATCTTATCCTATCCTATCCTACTAATATTATACATTTAATGTGAGAGTTTGTTTGTGACAATTTATGGATGTTTGTTACTCTTTCTCGCAAGAATTACTGAACGGATTTTCATGAAATTTTGCACACAGATAAACAATGACCTCAAATAACATATTCGGTACTTGCTATTCCGGAAGACGTGGGGAAAGCCGCGGGCAGCGCGCTAGGTTTAAATATTTTTTATAACGACTTTCTATGATTTTGTGTTTGTGCTGTTGGACCCTGAGGCCGCTGAGGCTGCTGATAATAGGCATGATGACAGATTTTGAAATACTGTTCTATATTGTTGGGAAATATATTATTATTACAACGTATCTATATCATATTTCCGCAAAAAAATAAGGTTTAAAATAAATACATTTCAATTTATAAGTTTAAAATTCGCACCAAAACGCTTCAAAGTGTCAGGGCTTGGTTGTGACGTCAGTCCTCAGGAAAACAAAAGACAATACGTCATTATTAGTATGGTGATATTCATTTGTTTTAAGACTGGCGTTCAAGCTAACATAGCGGCTTGCCGTATTTTGTAGTTCTATTTTATCAAAAATATTGTTAATCTCGCTGATAATAATACGATAAATGCGTGTTTTGTAATCCATTAATAGGGTTTCATTGAATAAATACATAATTTTAGTGATTTTTACTCACTGTCATCATGCCTATTATTATCAACGGCCTCAGTGTAATTATATTATAATTATAATTATTACACAAGTTATTAGATAGTCGCAATATCGCAGAATGAATAATTGAATTGATATTTTCTATTGTTGTTGTGAGAACTGCATGTTAAGGTAGGTTCATAATTTGCGTTAGGAATGTTAAAAATTACACAATGATATAAAAACTTATGAAATACAAAAGTACCCGTGACTCCGTCCGCGTATAACTTGGGAAACGACATTTTGATCAGTATAAAATTAAAGCTACCATTACAGAAGAAATAATAGTACCTACCATCATGTGGATTTAAGGCGAAAAAACTATTCACTGTTAATTACTTTTCTGTTAACTATACAATAGTTCTTTTCGTAACAAAACGGCTAAAAGCCACTTTGACTAAGCAAGCAAGTAGCGTTTGGAAAGATAGAACTTGTATAGTTAGGGCCAAGCATCCCTCATACGCGCCTAAAATTGACGATACAAAAAATAGTCTAATATAGACTATTATTACGAACGAGCGATTAGTTCTCCGGAAATTCCCCTGTGGACGGACGGCTGAATTGCTCTCGTAATTTTATTAAATAATGCCGTCTTGCGCCGTTCCGACGTGTACAAATGCAGCTGATCATAAAAAGAAAAAGGATGGGATCACATTTCATGTGTAATTAGCACAATAAAACATTATCTTAATAAATTATCAAATATTTCATTCATATTGAAATTGTCAACCATAGTTATGCCTCCATTTTGTCAGTGTTGCCAATATAACAGTTTTGATTTTCCCTACCGTAATGACTGTTACACACTTTGCCGCTGGCGTGATTGGCAACTTTTGAAGCCGCCGGCTTTGCAGCACAAATAAGCCATATTCCTACTCGGCCCTGTCCTTGAAAAATTTGCCTACACCCGCGCGGTACTTAAACGCGCGCGTCCACTGACAGTATTTTAATTTTATCAAACGACTTGAGTTCATTTGTAGTTTTGTAATTGTGAATCTTATCACCTTATCTTATTATCTTCTATTTTAAAAATGAAATTAGTTGTGAATGAAATCCCGGATATCTCGGAAACGGTTCGTCCTAGATGATTTTTGACACGATTCCCATCCCCCCGTGCACACCCCAGTTCCGATAAATAAACCTTGCTGGCCCCATCACTAACCCCCACCCAAATTTTCAACAATTTTTTTTTTTGGAAATACCGGAAATCCCGGATATCTCGGAAACGGTGCGTCCTAGACGATTTTTGACACGATTTCCAACCCCCCTTAAAAACCCCCAGTCCCAATTACATAAACCTTGCTGGACCCACCCCTAACCCCCCACCCAAATTTTCAACATTTTTTTTTGGAAAAACCGGATATCTCGGAAACGGTGCGTCCTAGACGATTTTTGACACGATTTCCAACCCCCCTTAAAAACTCCCAGTCCCAATTATATAAACCTTGCTGGACCCACCCCTAACCCCCCACCCAAATTTTCAACAATTTTTTTTGAAAATGGGTGGGGTCTTTATTTTTTAATATGTTTTCGTCTGAAATTAACAAACCACACATATTATATTACCTATTATAAAACTAATATATATTATGATAAAAATACTAACAATCAACATTGAAAGTAATAATAGTTCAATTACGATCAACAAGTTTTATTTAGGTTTAAAGAAACTTATTCTCATATTTAAGATACAGTCACTTACATGAGAAACATATTTTTAGAAACACAGTAATAATATGTTGCGATCAGATACTGGTAGACCTAAGTATAATCGCCTTTATCTTTTTTCTCAACGTCCTGTCACAAACATTTCCCGGAATAATGCGACATGTTTTACGTTGCAACACTACCGCGGGTGGGAAGAACGGCGGGGCCGGGCGGTTCTGGACACAACGCGCGACTAGCAATGACAGCGAGATGTGGCTTCTAGTTTATTATTATTCTAAGGTTAGGGCGTGTAGGGTTAGAAGCTTGGCTCTACATGGGATCTGATAACTTTTTGATGTAGAGCCATGTGGTCTCGTCTTGGCAACCTTTTACATGAAAATGTTTTTGGTGGAATAATAATATTAGCGTTAACCATTGAAATGTCGACAACAACAAAATCTAATGTTTGCGGTTGGTTGACAGTAGGTATTTATACAAGGAATATTCCTGGCATAAGAAAGTTATATAATTATAACTTGCTATAAAGAAAATAGATAATCTATAAATCACTGTACCTACTGCAAAAAAATACAAAGCTTCTGTGTAAACTACATTTTGTGTCAGAATATCTGGAGCATAGACAAACAAATTGCTTGAACTTACACGGAAAAAGGTCACATAAAGTTGGCCATGGAAACAGAAACCGAGACTTGTGAGGTAGACCTCGCAAGTTGTTGTGGAGTTACAGTAGACTCCAGTAGTATGGAATTGGTGGCCTTGTGCTTAGCAAAACAGACAATGACTGGAAATTGTACGCGATTGAATCTGAGGGAAAAATTGTAAGGTATAAAAGGGATTCCAGGATACATAAGGTCTATGATTCCAGGAATAAAAACAGGTTCACCCATACGGCCATACCGCATCCAGTTAATATAATAATCTCCGCTTCTGTAACGTTTAACTGTAATTTCTTCACTCTTAGGGACGCCATACACGGTCAAGTGTACTTGATCAAGTCTGCAGTTCGACTTGTCTTTGCAGTTTGACTTGATACGCAATCAAGTGTGCATGAGATAGATATATGGCCCGATAGGTGACCGGGCAAACGTTGTTCTGCCAAAAAAATTTTAGGGGTAGGGGGATGAAAAATAGATGTCTGATTCTCCACCCTAGCCGATATGCACGCTAAGATTCACGAAAATCGGTCGAGCCGTTTCGGAGGAGTTCAACTTCAAAAAAGCGTGTCACGAGAATTTTATATATTAGATTACCTACATTTCATGAGTGAGTTTTTTTATATTTGATTTCAGTTAGTTATGGAACCATTCGAATACATGAAGAAAGTGCCTGGTAAGTACCAGGGGTTGATAGCGCCGGCATTCAATCACTGGCTTCAGGTGCCGGAAGAAACACTTAATCGTATCCAAGACGCTTTAAACACTTTGGCTACGTGGATAATCGTGTAAGTTTTTATAAGTTAGTAAATTGGGTTTAAACGGTACTTATTCTGCTGCCTTGCACCTGTATGTATAAATAAAAAAAAAACGAAACGTAGATGTGAAACTTCAACGGACAAGTGGAATTCAATAAAATTTTGTTTAAAATGTTTGAAAAACATATTTTAAGAAAAATCATTCTAAAAAAATATATTTCAAAAATTTTAAATATTTAAAACGAATGGTAACGTATTTAGGTACCTATATTTAATTTTTATTTTAAATATTTCCATTTCCACGCGATATATTGTGCACCCCGGCGACCGAATAAGTGCACCCCCTCCACGCGGCTGTAACGCTTTTTCGTGACAGAAAAATCCTAATGCCTCGTCTATATCTATCTATGTATAGAAGTTTCACTTCAATAAATAAACGCATGAAGGAAAAGTCCATCCGTTCATTACGATCCACATTGAAGATCATGTAGGAGGCTCAAAATCCCAGTTTTTTTTTCGAATAGACAGTTGCTGTTGACCTTAGCGGCCTTTTCGGTAAAACTATAGATCTAAGGTACCTGCGTTCGGGGTGGGGAGTGGGGGGGATGGGAGGGGGGGGTAAAGGGGAGCCCCCCACTACAATTTTTATGTACCGGAAAGGTATAGTTTTCGAGTTATGGTTTTTTTTGTAAAATCATAATACATAGGAAAAACCTTGGGTATTTCTTCAGTATCAGTGGAAGGGGGTGGAGTTGGGGGGAAGGGAGGGGTTGGGGTAAGGACCCCCCCCCCCCCCTTAAAGCTAATACGTGAGGAAACACATAGTTTTTGAGTTTTTTTTATTTTTATTTTGAGGCTAAATCTGTGAAAACTGCTTAATATTTATCATAAACTAGTGTAAATTACTGTCAGGTTGTGGAGGAAGAAGCAAAATTTCAACTTCCGTATGGGGAGACACTACACCACTTCTACTACTATTTTGGAAAAATGATGACACAAATAATTATAATTACAAAATTACATTATATGCACTTTTAGGGTGAATTTAGAGGTTTTTGATACACAAACAGGCTTCCAAACGTCTCCGGCGCTGCGGGAAGTGCAGCCCCTCCGCCCTTGCGTAACAAACTGCAGGCACCATGTGAGCCGAAGCGGCTGAGGCTGGTCGCCGAAGGCGACCAAAAAGCCGAAGCGTAGGGGCTGCTCTCCCTCCGCGCCTCCGGGGTTCACATTCACTCTAGGGGTAGGGCAGACTAGTACCACGTGGGGTCGGGGTTGACTAAGTCGGTTTTGTAACCATTTCGACTTACATCTGGAAATTTTAAAAAATCCAAAACACACACAAGCGACCAGCCTCAGCCGCTCCGGCTCGCCCGGGTGCCTGTGCTTTGTTACAGCGGGCGGGGACTACTCTCCCTCCGCGCCTCCGGCTTCTAAAAAACACTCTAGGAGTAGGGCAAACACGACTGCGTGGAGTAGGGGTAAGCTAAGTAACGTATGAGAAGAAATCAAATCAGTCCAATAACACAGCAGGGATCGTCGAAAATCCAAAAGAAACACAAGAAAGCACATTCACGTAATACGAAGATTAACGGAATAACTGAACACAACATTGACAGTGCAATAAGTTTTGTGTGCTACCTTCCATTTCACTCGTTTTTGACGAAGTACCCTCTAACTGTAGACCAAATTGACAAGAATGGTCTTTCATAATACGCAATTTTTGTTAAACTTATTTTTATCGTAATTAATTCAAAACGCATCTCCGGAACCTAAAAATAGTTTTAAACGTTCACACTAAACCCTAGCTACATCTCTCAACTCACACCAATATCAAATTCAGGTACCTTAGATCTATAGCCAACCCGCCTTTTCAGCTTCACGCGGACGAGGAGCGAGACTGGAAAGGCTCTGCCAAAGACATTTTTTGTGAAACTGCTTTCCCTTTAAAATCTAAAAACGCAATTAATGTGCATAGTTTATCCTTTACAGTCCGAGTGATGCCTTTGGTGTTGCTGATGTCCATGGGCGACGATAGCCACTTACCATCAGGTGGATCGTCAGCTCGTTTGCCGGCTATTTAAAAAAAAGACTGAATTGAATGAACTTCTGAAGTCTGAAGTTCTTCCCCTTCGTTTATGTGTTTATCAATATTTTTCTAGATGCGATGATATTCTAGACGACTCGGCAGTAAGATACGGAGTTCCCTCCGCCCATCGGGTCTTTGGAGTGGATCGAACTATAGTAGCTGCTAACAAGGCTGTCTTCCTAGCACAAAATCAAATAGCGAAATTGGGAAATCCATTAGTAAGTTAACGTAAACGTAACACTCATACCCCCGCAGTAGGTTATTACCTGTGAGGCGGGTGGCATGGAAGATACACATCACAATCACACCCTGCACCCGAGTACAAATATTTATCTGTCACTTAAATATCTGCCCCAGCCGTGAATCGAACCCGGGACCCGTTTCGCAGGCAGGGTCGCTACCAACTAGGGTTAGTAAGTTTTTGAAGATGTGTTAGGAGTTAGGACTACCCGAAGAAATTCTGAACGCTCGGTTTGAAGGGTATTTTTATTAGTTGGGATAGTCCTTCTTTCTCACTCTTCTTTCTTGACCAGCAATGGGCTATGGGCAATGGTGGCCACGTACTATCAGATGGATTGAAATAATAGATAGAAATTACTAAATAGATGTCCCGCGATTTTCAGGCCACAAACATATTTCTGAAACGAATCGACGAACATTTCCAAGCTCTAGGAATCGATATATATTGGCGAAACAAGTACATATGTCCCACTGAAGAGGAAGTCATGGAAATGATAAAGAAGAGTACGTGATTATTCCTATTAACTGTTTATATGTATTAAGACGTATACTATTATCCTATCCTGTAAATACACTTTATGTGTTAACATAAATTTTGATTAGATACTATAGTATTATACAGTATACTGTAATAAGTAAATATACCTATGTATATAGTAACTATAGTGAGTTTAAGTAATATATAATAATATAATAGTATATAGTATCTATTATTTATGTAACTATAGTTTTTTTTTATTTCCACAGAGAGTGGGAGTTTTGTATTTCCAGTGGAGCTCTTGCAACTGTTGAGCAGTAACAAGAACGACTACACGCGAATTGCATCTAACCTTGGACTGTACTACTACATATTGGACGATTATTACAATTTGTTTCAACCGAAAGTAGGTACACTACCTACTACTTTACGTATAAATGTAACTGATCGTAGTCTGTCTGTTGGTAAATATTAGAAAATATTTATTATATTTAATTATAATTGAAATCTATGGCGTGGAGTCTCCGAGAAAAGAGTGAATAGCATTTTACTAAATTACGTTAGTGAGTGAGCACCATCTTAGATTACATTTCCACTTAACATCAGGTGGGATTGTGGTTATTCATCAACCAGGTAAAAAAATGTTTTCTTTGTTTATTCGAGCGTTTGTTCTGGCTGATGTCACAATCGTTTCGTCTTTAGCGGCTATTATAAGGCAAAAAACAGTTTTTTTTTCAATACCTTGTCATCGCCACCTTTATATGAGACCTCGTCGCGTCGCGCGATGTTAGCTGCCTAGATTCTCAGATCAAATTGATCTGGGAGCTGAGGGTATTTAATATTGCCTAAGTTGCGTGTTTTACTCACTTAGTGACTATTGTTACAGGGATTAGAAAAGCTGGTAACTTTAAAACAAGTAAGTGACAGACACAACATTTTTTTTAAAAGCGATAACTTGCCATAGTGGTTCGCTACATAATAAAGAGACGTTTGTAGAACTTCACTAACAGGTAAGTTCGTTAAATCGTTCACTAATACCAGTGACATATTGTTACAACAGGAGAATCACAGTTCCTGCAGTGATATAACAGAGAGCAAGATGAGTTTGGCCGTAGTTCACGCGTCGCAGTTCCCAGATGTCGCCACTGAACTGGCCTGTATCCTTTGAAACGTTGATTGTGCGATTATCTTGTTAGGGGGCGTCCATAAATTACGTGAGGTGTTTTTTTAAATTTTCTACCCCTCCCTCCCCCCCTGGTGAGATATCGTGAGATTTTGTTCAACCCCCTCCCCCATCCCCCAATCTCACGTGAGATTTTTCATAATGTGGGTTTCTTACGTAAACGTGTTGGATTGTTATTGTAAAAATAAAAAAATATATGCTTCGTGCTTTTATTTAGTGATGATCTTAATCGTATTCGGTATTACGATTACGCTTAAGATTAAATCTTAAGCATGTACAATCTGGATTAAATGGACCAAAATAGTATAATTTATTTTTGTTTCAATCAGAAAAAAAATTGCGTGATATTTGCCGAGACCCCCCCTCTCTCCAACGTAAGATTAGATGAGATTTGACTCGACCCCCTCCCCCCCTTAAACACCTCTCGTAATTTATGGACGCCCCCTTATCAAGGTCCGTTGCTACTCCGAAATCTTCAAAGTCCTTTGATACCAATGGTACCAGTCCCAGATCCAGCGACCCTGTTGTCGGAGTTACCAAATGACAGAAATTTATTGCAAAATAAGACACGGGTTTCCCAAGAAAAGTCGTTTTCACTCGAGGTAACCTCTGGATACGGAGGACTCCGATAAGGCGTTCTTCGAAAAATCAGCCACCTACATGTAAGCAATTATAACATTCCTAACATTTACGACACCACGTGCAAAAATAACTACTGTAGTTGCGGTTCGTGCATATTCAAATTCAAAATCATTTATTCATGTAGGTATCATTGATACACTTATGCACGTCATTTTTTTAATGGACCAGCTTTTCGCAAAGGTGCTTTGTCATGGAGGAGAAGAAAAGCCGCAAGAAACTCCTCAGCACATATTTTAAAAATAAATCATCAATATATCATCTTTTAAAAATAAATATCAATAATCATAATCGACTGCTACCTAACCGCAAATGGTTCAAAGCCCAAATACAGGTAGATACGTAGATATATACTTTTTTTTAAATTAATGTCCTTACGTTAAACTAATCCAGACATTTTAAAACAACGAACAAGTAACCCAAGGCTGGTAAATCGCGCTATTGCGCTGTTGAAGAAGCACGACAGTGATGAATACATGAGAGACAAGTTGAGGAAACTGGGGAATGATATTCGCACTGAGGTTAATTAATTAATTATTACTGAGGATTAATTAAATAATTAAGATGGGATTGTGGTCAAGCATTAACTTATTGTACCTATGTAAAAAAAATAAGAAACATAAAAGTTGAAAAAGCAGGTGTTCCATAGGTAATAAAATTCCATGTTCTATCTATGGCTAGGAGCCTGGTACAGGTTATGTTGATGTAGCTACCTATCTAAATGCAATAAAAAGGATTTCATGAAATGAAATTAAATTAAATTAGTTTTATTCGAAGTAGGTTTGTTACAAACACTTTTAGAATTTTATTATTTATGAGATATTTTCTGGATAATAATTTCGAAGTAACAAACTAGATACCAACTTTGGTCACTTATACGCATTATGGCGAAAGCCCGAGTAGATAATGTACTTAATAATGTATTATTTTTCTTATTTCAGATCAATCAACAAGGCGGTAACCCACATTTGACGAAATTCATGGACAGCCTCAATTTCCAATAAAAAAATATTGGAATGATGAACACTTTGTAACACTTCGACGTATCATATTTTCGTGTGAGAGCTGGTGAGAACAAGGCTCCTCCAGTCCCCGATTTAGATCAAACTGGACTTTATTGGCAATTAGGTATAATCAATGTTCTGAAAACAACCATAAAATATCTGGTTTGGAAGGAGACCCAGATAACAGGGTTATCTACCCAGCTAATAGCTTTAAACTATTGCCTATAATAAAGCTTGCACGTAGGAAATCGGTACCACGGCAACGTCTGCGATTTATGCCCTTGAAGATGTTTTTTACGTAACTAAGTATAAGTAAATGCTTGACCACAATCCCACATGCTAAGTGGAGATGAGGTCTACTCACGCATTACCTAAGTCTAAGTATTTCTTGAAGACGGGCAGGTACGCGGCCGCGCCCGCAAGCAAGCTATATTCCAGTCCCTGCGGTGAATGTCAAATAGCTTCTCTTTAAAAGTACCTACTTCAAAGCTGTAAAATTAAATTAGTAATTTAGTAGATACTTAAGCAAGTTCTTAATTTAGGTATTAACTATTTTAGTGTTTTATATTACTATATTTCTCATCTATGTAATTAAAACATTACACGAGCATAGGTATATTGTAAATTAAATTGTAAATCTGAATAGCTGATAAATAAATCTGAAGGAATTAAGTAGATATTAGGTACTTATTAGATATTAGGTATGTTGCAATATTGGTGGGTATTTATAACAAATAAAATATTCATATAAAATTCTAACTGATTTTATTGTAAGAAATTGTTAAAACTAATACATGGAGATCTGTAGCTAACGCACCAAAGATCCTATTGAATACAGATATATTAAGTAGGTATAATAATAAGAGCTTATTGAATCACATTAGTTGTAAAGGGTATTAAGTTATAAAAGGATATGGATATATTGTGGCAGTTTTTGTTGTCGTAACTAGGTGGGATAAACACGTAAGTTGTTACAAATGGTGGAGCCATCTGCGTTCAAACTTTAACACCTACTGATGAGATTTGACCATTGATTGTCCATGGTCCTATAGCTTAGCTTTAGTGGTAGGGGAAAGGTTTATATTTTAACTGGTCCTATCTATACTTCTATGGGCAAAATGATTTTCATAATTCTGGTAGTATCACCCGACAATTACTCGTGATTTTTAAGGTTACCAGTACCTAGTTACTGCTAGGGTACTAAGCCCTGAGGGCAATGAATGGAATTTAGTGAATGAAATAGATGCTTACATTATTAAGAGTCAGTTCTAAGAACTAATGTTGCATGACTTAACTATGTTAAGTAAATTAAGTGTATGTGTATTCGCATGTATTGCAAGAATCACTGCTTGACAAATGCAATAAACTCTTGCTAAACAGTTGTTCTGTTTTTTATTAAAATTACCATAAAAAGTTACAGGGCGAGTTTATAAAGAATAATTAAAATTTAACAAGTCAAAATCTCCAGGTACCTTTATAAATTCTTCCGAAGCATAAACCACAGCCACGGCATAAATACAAAATGTAACAATATCCCTACTAAAGTAGCTAAAATTGGTAGAATTATTGTCGTTTACGGAAGACATGGAATTTTGTTATTTATAATAATGAACAAAAATAAAACAAAATGAACACGTAAAAAATATTATTTGCAATAAAAATAATTTAAAAAATATAAGACACAACTTAACTAAAATATCTGTAATGATATAAAACTTAAAAATTAAAAGTATTGCAAATTATGGAAAATGTCCGTTATTATTTGAATAATTAAATTACAATTCATAAAATTTTGCGTATGCTTTGCAGGTTCTATCGTATGGATAAGTTAATATAAGAACAAACAAAGGACATTAATTTTTACTGTTTACGTTTACGATAAAACCCGACTGATGGGTACACCCAGCAAACTTACAATCCATCGACTCACACTAAAAAATGTATACAAACAAAATAGCCACTTACAGTTATGGTAACAAAAAATATGTAAAAATTTACATTCTAGTTGCCTTTATAAGTACTACTAAGTACATTTAGGCCTACGATTATAATTCTGAACATAAATGTTTTAGTTGTGAAACTGAAAATATATACCCTACCCTGCAGTAGGGCCCTGTCATATAACAACTGTAACAAAGTTTGTACATAGCATTTATTGTTCGGAATATGTATCGAAGCAAATATAGTAGCTCGCTTAAAGTTAATAGGAGCCAAGTAGGCTATTATAAAATCAAGCAATGATTATAATTATTACATTATAATGAAAAAGGTAAGGCAAAATTTATAAATGTTTAAAAAAAAGTTAAAAACTTAAAAAAAAACAAAAAAAAAAAATATTGTCTGCCTTTTTGAACCAAAATGTTAAAAGTTAGTCGTCAACGTCGATTCTGGCAAAAACAACACATACCATCAGTTAGGATACTTTTACATTTTTGAATTATCAAGACTATAATAAAAAATAATAATTAATTAACAAAGAATGCAATAGATAAGTAAGCAAAACCCATTTTTCAGTTGTTGGTTCAATGATTTGGATTTTGGTAGACAGTTTTCTTTTTAGCTCCATGAACTCAACCAAATTGCAACACTTGAAAAGCGTATTAATACAACATAATATATCTAACTACTTATTCCAAAATGTATCGTATGTTAAGCGTAGATCAATCTTGCGTACCAAATTAGTATCTAGAATATTTTCTTACTAGAATACTTACTACTTATTTGTAAAACTTCAAAACACTATCAGTTCTAAGTTAAGAAAACCCTTCAAACCAAAACCTATTATTAGTATTATTACACAATATTAATAAGGAATGTGAATTTTAAGTGCGTGGCTGTTATGAAGAGCCTATCTTGAAATAGTTACTGTGATTGATAAGTTAGTATTAGTAGAGCAGTTCCAATCGATCTTTATAAGAAAACTAGCTTTTGCCCGCAGCTTCGCCCGCGGTAAAGATCGATTTTTTACAAATTACTTTTACTTAGTTAGATTTAGTTGCCTATGACTTAAGTAAACATGTATCATTTGATAGAGTGATTTAGAACTTGCAAATGAATTTTACTAACGCCATCTATTAACAACACCCGGAACTAAATATCTAGCAACTAACAAAATATCGATCTTCCCATGGGGATGTTTTACCGCGGTAAAAAGTAGCCTACGTTACTCTCCACCCTCCTCACTATCTCGATACAAAAAACAGCATTATAATAACCAATAATACACCACATAACAGCTTCGTTGCGACGTGAAAGACGGACAAACAAACAAACACACTTTCACATTTATAATATTATAAGTATATAAGTAATAAGTATGGATGTTTTATGCGCAGTAACACCCATTAAATTATACCAACCTCCATCAAACATTTACAAACCAGCACCAATTAATTCATCCCCAAAAACGAGAATTATTGGGGTAAGTTGAACCTACCAAGGTAAACTGCAAAGTGGATTCTCACTACGGGTTAATTTTAAAAGTTAACTCATTTACACATTGCAAGGGATTACCCATCCCTGGAGTGGATATACAATAGCGTCTTTGTCACTTCAATGGTACTGACGAAGGAAATACGATAGTTCTATGGTCCTCAGTAACTTCAGCATCTCAAAGTGACAGATAAGTGAAGATAACATGTTAAATATCAATAAAATTACTACTGATGGTTTTGATTGATTGGGTTCATGTTGAATGTTGAAAATTACAAAGGAGCCCTCAGAAGCGGGGTTCCGTCGACATGACTCTAAGTATAATTATTTTCTTACAAAGATAAAAATCAAAAATACGAGATCAAAAATAATCGAAGATACGAATCTAACAAAGATACACTAAAATTTTAAACTTAAATTGATAGTTACAGTCAATTTGAAATTATAATTAGTACTTTACCTTGGGCGGATTCAACCAACTTATATTAATTTGGGTTATCCTGGGAATATTCATGTCATATGTGATTGTAACATCCAGCATTTGAATTGTGATAACGACCGTATACATTATATTGCAGGAAAATTAAGTTCACATAAAATCTTTAATTGCGTTTATAAATGTTGTATTAATTTCAAGTTGGCTTCTTAGCTTACATATTCAATCATCATTCATATGTTTTTGTCGAATCTGTCTTTAGTGCGTGTTGGTCCCAATCAAACAATACAATAATTACTTATAATACGACTAGGACACAAATTATGTACTACACGCGCCAGCCTTAAAACAACTTTACTCGCAATATTTTAGAATAATATTATTTTACTTCCATTATCTAATAAAAACTAATTAAAACTTTACCAGTAATGGCAGTAATGCCATAAATATTGAATAAAATATGTATGTTAAAATGTTAATGTAGATTGAACAACAGGTGACGTTTTAAAATGTTATCCTGAATCCCGCTTATCCTAGGCAATTTTTAATTATTTTTTACTTTCTTATGAGTATACATGATGTAATTATTTTACATAGAAAATTTACACACCTCAGAACGGATTCGATCAAAGATGCGTGTTATCCTGCAAAAACATGTCCATATCCGACTGTTATGTCCTTCGATTGAATGTTGTAACGACAGTTGACATTATTATAAATTATAATCCGCCAATATAGTAAGTGCACATAATATCTTTATTTCCGTTTTATAAACGTTGTATTTTTAGTGATTGATCGAATCCGCCCTTATATTCAGTAGTATATTAGCTCATTACTTATATTATTTTATGTAAGACAAATATAATTTCTCTTTGATAACAAAGGATATTTTCCTCATAATTATAACTATAGACAAGCGTTTTAATTTGTAACAATATGTGTGCTTTGGTATCGTTAAAAACGATTGACTTAAAGCACCAATTCTCACACGCAAAATAAGTACAAATCACTAAAACGAATTAAGTAAAAATTTTGTTGTTCTAAAGCCAATCTTATTGCGTTCAGGCGTTTGCTTATCCGATGTTATAGGTATCTTCCTAATATCTATCCAGATAACTCAGAATTGCAAATAATTCATGTTATTTTTCAATTGTAAGTTGTTGGCGAAATCTTTTAAGATCGTAAACATTAGATTTCAGATCCGTTATTCCATATCTTCACGCACATGCATAGTATAATAATAATTATATCAACCAACAACTATCTTATCGGATAATGCAAAAAGCCAAAATTGTGAGTATTTTTATTTCTTTAGGACGAATATATTTTAAGAGACCCCGTTCTCTTAAGAAGTCGTTAATATAAATAAAATTTAAACAAATTTATCACGTTACGAAAGTAAGTATGCAGAGACAGTAACTTATTTTTTGTTAATTTGATTGAATATGATTCCTACTACTGAATCAATACAATATTGGTTTTACTATTCAATTATTTTGATTGTCTAATAAATGTCAAAGTACAATTTGGTATGATAGTTGCACTAATACATTTTTTACTACAATGTGTAGTAATAATAGTTTTCGTACCACCACGGCAAAACTGAGCACGCCTCGTGGTGAAAATAATATAAGCCTTAATTTAATTATGCTTATTTCACACTTCATTTTTGTTGTCAATTCGTCTCTGCCTTACGACGCATAACATAACGTATACTTGTAAGTCATAATTAAATTAACTATTGCGCACTCAAATAACTGTCTGAATCAAATAGCTAACCTTTATCTCTCCCAAGCTTCAATGATCTTTCTACCCTCAAAGCGCGTTTGTTCATAACTAACTTCTCAAGTCAAACAACACAAGCAACTCGACGCATAACGCGTCACTCAGCAACCATTAACATTCGTTGAAGGCGTCGCAGAGAGGTTTCTTCTCCCGCCGCCAGCTCAGCAAGTCGTCTAACAAGGTTGCGAGGTGAGGATTGCCTCCGAGACGAGATACCTGCAATTACATCATAAATATAACAAGAATAGTCATAAGAATACATACAGTTGCGGTAAAAGGGTACTTAAAAAGGTAAATAAATATTTAACGAAAAAGTATATGTGACCGCTAATGGCAAACATTTTTTGTGCGTTTCGACGGTACCTGTTGTTATCCATAGATAAGCCATGTGTGCTTTCGGGCGGCAAAAACTTCCGACACTAAGGATATATTCGATGTACGCGAAAGGTCAAATACGCATAGTGGGAAATTGTAAATAATTCGGATTACGTTTTTAATAATTCACATCTGTGACAGTGTGTGAGATAGTATGACATTACGCGTATTTGTCCTTTACTTGAATAATCTAAATTTTACTAACAAAAAATAACCGACTTCAAAGTTACTCAAAAACTACTTGTCAGATCTCGTTCCTTATGCGGTGTGACCAGCACCTGCTTTCGATTAAAAAAATAATCATCGAAATCGGTTGGCGTGATATTAAGTTATTCGTCCATTTGTCGCGCACATACTTACCTAATACAAATTTAAGACTTATATGGTTTTATCATGGATGCCATTGTCAGATCTCAATAAAATTTATATGGGACCACATGACAGCCACCAGCTTTCGATTAAAAAAAGAATCATCAAAATCGGTTCGCCCAGTCCAAAGTTCTGAGGTAACGAACATAAAAAAAAACAGTCGAATTGAGAACCTCCTCCTTTTTTTGAAGTCGGTTAAAAATGAGTCAATGTTTGATCTCAATCCCATCTCATAGTAAGTGGAGATGTGGTCCAGGTTAAACGTTAAACGTTTTGCAAGTCGCATAAGAAGTATAACTTCAATAACTAAATAATAAAAGTTAATAACAGTGTACATTATGTTGGCGTTCAATACTTAAATAAATAAATAAATAAATAAACAAATAATAAATAAACAAATAATAAATAAATAAATAAATAATAAATAAATAAATAAATAATTAACTTTTCATCCTTCCTTCCCTCTCTCTTCTTCTTATTCACCTATATTTGTGTTATTATTATCTTAAATGTCCTCTTTATTATTTGTGCACCTTTACCCCATTTAATCTTGCTTTATTCAGCTCTCCACATCTTAAGGTTGTCTGGAAGAGATCGCTGTGTAGCGATAAGACCGCCTTTTGTACCTCCTGTCTACTTCACTTGCCTACTACTTGATTGTGTTGTATTATTTTATCGGTGTACAATAAATAGTTAAATAAATAAATAAATAAATAAAATAGTATGGCGGGTGCGGGTGCGGGGTGCGGGGTGCGGGGGTACCTCGTCGCGCGCCTCCCGGTCGAGCGCGGCGAGCGTGTCCCGCGTGTAGGTGAAGCTGCCGAGCCGCTCCAGCTGCGAGATGCAGTAGCGCTTCACCTCCACGTCGCGCGTGCGCTGCCTCAGGATGTCTGGTGCGCCACCGCCACGCGTTAAGGATCATCTATATGTCCCTTCCTTTCTTTCTTTTCCTGTAACCTAGTTGGTAGCGACCCTGCGAAGCGAGGGGTCCCGGGTTTGATTCCCGGCCGGGGCAGTTATTTATGTAACAGATGAATATTTGTACTCGGGTGCAGGGTGTGATTGTGATGTGTTATATGTGTCGTCCATGCCACCCGCGACACAAGTAATAACCTACTGCGGGGGTATGAGTGTGTTAACGTTTATTTATTTTCTTCGCTCTTTCTTGGTCGGCACTGCATCACATGCCTTTGGTATCGCTGATATTAATGACGATAGCCACTTACCATGAAGTGGATCGTCGGCTCGTTTGCCGACTATTTTCGACGTCATACTATACGTACGACTTGTAGTTGCAGAGAATGACAAATCGAATGTCAATTCAATTCAATTGATCGGTTGTTCGGTTGGTTGTTGGTAGTTTGTTCGGTTGGTCGGTTGTTAAAAGGATACGAAGCACCTGCTTGTCTTCCGGATGATTATTGATGGCGTGGATGATGGGGAAGCTGAACTTGCCCTCGGTCAGGTCCTCGCAGTAACTCTTGTTCTCTGAATACTGAAAATTTCAATCGTTATCATTATTACTGTATTCAAAATGAAATCAAATTTTACATACCTATGTAGAGGTTTTGCTTCATTGATCCTACCTGAATATGGGTGGTTATTCCAGAAAGGCGTAAAAAGCTATAGATCATTCAAGACCGGCGAAACATTGGCGACGGTGACCACTTATCACTTATATTATTTATATCATCAGCGGGCCTATTATGAACTTTTATAAAACCATTCCAGGCAATTAATTTATGGGGCTTGGAACGACGAATGATTGGCTAAAAAGTTTCACGTGACCGCTTTTTAGCCAATCATACGTCGTTCCAAGCCCGATAAATGAATTGCCTGGAACATGAATGGTTTTATAAAAGTTCATAATAGGCCCGCTGGTCAGCGATGTCTTACGAATTTGATGACAAATCATATCCATTGAGAAACAAGGAAACTCTTACGCCCCAACTCAGAGTCACTAACGGCTACTTAAGGCGATATTATCCCAAAAAATGGTATTTTTGAAGGTGTTTTGTTCATAAATGGTACATAATACAATTCTAAAAAAAATATATGTTATTTTACAGTCTTTGTTCTTTCGTTCCCTCATACTTGATACACGATAGCCGTTATTTCATTGCATATAAATAAATCACAAAGTTGGGTCTAATCTGGCATAAAAATGGAGTTTTATTCGCGTTTTAATCGCTTCCAGATAATAAAAAATATACCACAGTATAGGTCCTAAAGATACCGATATTCCTTGGTGATCATAATTTGAAATTTTGAAAAACTTCCCTTTCAATTCCTATTTTTTCCCTTTCCACCAGCTACGAAACGCCCGACGCGTTAATTTACTCAATTTTACTCTCGCGCCAGTCGCCTTCGAGGTAGGACCTGTGCTAATCGGCATCGCAGCCGCACGTTGTCGAATTTCCGACACCAATTTTAATTTCGAATTTGGCGCGCGCGCCTTCTGAACTTATATTACACTGTCCAAAGTATCCACACAGCTGTAATTTGAAATAATAAAAATTGTTCGTTTTTATACTTTAGTTACTGTTTATAGTATTTAGGTATTGGTATAAGTCAAGTGCTAATTACACAATAATTCTTGCCGTATTAGGGCGGCTTAGAATACTAACCCCAATCCCAAGCCGGATGGGTGTCGTAAAAGGCGACTAAATCCGGCCCGCTGGTGGTAGGGCCCCTCGAGGGATTATATTGGTAATATTGATTTTAAATGTTAATTAATGCCATAATTACTATTATTATTTCTATTGTAAGAATTTAATAAGAATATTGTTTTTTAATGTTGTTTTTTTATATTGTTTTTGAGTATTGTTTTTTTATATGTATAGTATAATATGTATATTTGTATATAAGTTAAACAGGGGAAGGAAGGGTAGAGGGAGGGTAGCGGGGGAGGTGGAAGGGAGGGGAAGGGGAGGGGAGGGGGGAGCGGAGGGAGGTGGAGGGGAGGGGAAGGGAGGGGGAGGGCCGGCAACGCATCAGTGATGCCTTTGGTGTTGCTGATGTCCACGGACGACGATAGCCAATTACCATCAGGTGGATCGTCAGCTCGTTTTTCGGCTATTTCCATAAAAAAAAATTATATCGTAAGAATAATAACATTGTTCGTGTTTGTACTTTAGTAACTGTTTATAGTATTTTGGTATAGGTATAAGTCAAGTGCTAATTACACAATTAATTTATATACTAAGAAATATACATATATAAATATAATATAAACTTATTTATATTTCCTAACTGAGATACGCGTGATACACAAATAAGTAGGTACTTACATACAAAATTGATTAATATCATCTAAATACTAACAAAAAATAACCAACTTCAAAAAAACTCAAAAACTACTTGTCAAATCTCGCTCAAATTTATGTGGAACCACATAAACACCAGCTATCGATTAAAAAAAGAATCATCAAAATCAGTTCATCCACAAATAAGTAGGTACTTACATACAAAATTGGCTACTATCATGTAAATACCTACAAAAAATAACCAACTTCAAAAAAACTCAAAAACTACTTGTCAAGACTCGCTCAAATTTATGTGAAACCACATGACAAACACCAGCTATCGATTAAAAAAAGAATCATCAAAATCGGTTCATCCACAAATAAGTAGGTACTTACATACAAAATTGGCTAATATCATGTAAATACCTACAAAAAATAACCAACTTCAAAAAAACTCAAAAACTACTTGTCAAATCTCGCTCAAATTTATGTGGAACCACATGACAAACACCAGCTATCGATTAAAAAAAGAATCATCAAAATCGGTTCATCCACAAATAAGTAGGTACTTACATACAAAATTGACTAATATCATGTAAATACCTACAAAAAATAACCAACTTCAAAAAAACTCAAAAACTACTTGTCAAATCTCGCTCAAATTTATGTGCAACCACATGACAAACACCAGCTATCGATTAAAAAAGAATCATCAAAATCGGTTCATCCACAAATAAGTAGGTACTTCCATACAAAATTGACTAATATCATGTAAATACCTACAAAAAATAACCAACTTCAAAAAAACTCAAAAAATACTTGTCAAGACTCGCTCAAATTTATGTGGAACCACATGACAAACACCAGCTATCGATTAAAAAAAGAATCATCAAAATCGGTTCGTCCACAAATAAGTAGGTACTTACATACAAAATTGTTTAATATCATGTAAATACCTACAAAAAATAACCAACTTCAAAAAAACTCAAAAACTACTTGTCAAATCTCGCTCAAATTTATGTGGAACCACATGACAAACACCAGCTATCGATTAAAAAAAGAATCATCAAAATCGGTTCATCCACAAATAAGTAGGTACTTACATACAAAATTGACTAATATCATGTAAATACCTACAAAAAATAACCAACTTCAAAAAAACTCAAAAACTACTTGTCAAGACTCGCTCAAATTTATGTGAAACCACATGACAAACACCAGCTATCGATTAAAAAAAGAATCATCAAAATCGGTTCATCCACAAATAAGTAGGTACTTACATACAAAATTGGCTAATATCATGTAAATACCTACAAAAAATAACCAACTTCAAAAAAACTCAAAAACTACTTGTCAAATCTCGCTCAAATTTATGTGGAACCACATGACAAACACCAGCTATCGATTAAAAAAGAATCATCAAAATCGGTTCATCCACAAATAAGTAGGTACTTACATACAAAATTGATTAATATCATGTAAATACCTACAAAAAATAACCAACTTCAAAAAAACTCAAAAACTACTCGTCAAATCTCGCTCAAATTTATGTGGAACCACATGACAAACACCAACTATCGATTAAAAAAAGAATCATCAAAATCGGTTCATCCACAAATAAGTAGGTACTTACATACAAAATTGGCTAATATCATGTAAATACCTACAAAAAATAACCAACTTCAAAAAAACTCAAAAACTACTTGTCAAATCTCGCTCAAATTTATGTGGAACCACATGACAAACACCAGCTATCGATTAAAAAAGAATCATCAAAATCGGTTCATCCACAAATAAGTAGGTACTTACATACAAAATTGACTATTATCATGTAAATACCTACAAAAAATAACCAACTTCAAAAAAACACAAAAACTACTTGTCAAATCTCGCTCAAATTTATGTGGAACCACATGACAAACACCAGCTATCGATTAAAAAAGAATCATCAAAATCGGTTCATCCACAAATAAGTAGGTACTTACATACAAAATTGGCTAATATCATGTAAATACCTACAAAAAATAACCAACTTCAAAAAAACTCAAAAACTACTTGTCAAATCTCGCTCAAATTTATGTGGAACCACATGAAAAACACCAGCTATCGATTAAAAAAAGAATCAGTAAGAACAAATAAGTAGGTACTTACATACTTTGACTAATATCATCTAAATACTAACAAAAAATAACCAACTTAAAAATCGAAACGAGGTTTTTTCAAAATGGCAGACTTGTAGGTATGCCAGGTTCCGTAGAAAAATGTTCAAACCCTTTGGATAAGATATTTTACAAGTATATTGAGAATGATAAAAAGTATAAGAATAATTTAAAATGAAATACCTAAAATTATGTAAAAAAATAATAAAAACAAAATTAAGCTAAAATTATCATTACTCTTATTTTATTGCACCTAAAATTCCAATGAATAAATCAAAATAAAGTATACTTTCACCCCAACTCAGAGCAGTTACTAATAATAATAATAAAAACCCTTCCACACTCATACCCCCGCAGTAGGTTACAAGTATTTACCTGTGTCGCGGGTGGCATGGACTACACGACACGACACGAGTCAAATATTTATCTATCACATAAATATTTGCCCCGCCGGAAATCGAACCCGAAACCCCTCGCTTCGCAGTTCGCAGGCAGGATCACTACCAACTAGGTTACAGGATCTAAAGCTACGCACGGGGTCATGAACCTCACGGCCGCGCGCGACCGGCTCACGGCGTGGCGGTCGAGTTTACACTCAGGGGAGCGGGGTATAGGGGAGTGAACAAAATGCCTACAACGGTCGAATAATCTCGCCTTAAATCGCTCCTTAGTAAAGAATCACCATACAAATTCTGTACTAAGGAGCGATTTAAGGAACCGTTAGTGACTCTGAGTTAGGGCGTTACACACTGATACCCAACTAGAATACGCTGTGACACGGAGGAAGCAATGCTACAGGCATACAGACAGACAAGTGAAACTCATACCACGGTGTGAAATGAAATGAAATGAAATGAAATTAGTTTGAAATGAAATGAAATTAGTTTTATTCGAAGTAGGTTTGTTACAAACACTTTTCGAAAGTCACTCAACGCCATCGCTTCAACAAATCCCTACCGTGAGTGGTCCCGGTAGAAGAAGCGGCAAGAAACTCCCGGGATTATTTTTTTTCCTACTCACAGTTACAGACAGTACTTACTACTACTTATTATATTATTTAATTTAAAAAAAAAAACTCATGTCCAAGCAGTCTTGTCATTTAAATACTCATCAACTTTGTAATATGCTTTCTTCATGAGAATACCTTTTACATGAGTTTTTAATTTACAGTATGGCATTTCTGTTAATTCTAACGGGATTTTATTGTAGATTTTTACACATCTACCCATGAACGAGCCACCAGTTTTGTTGAGTCTAAAACTAGGCACAATCAGTCTAGCCTTATTTCTTGTGTTAATATTGTGAACATCACTCTTTTTAAGAAAAGTATCGGAGTATTTTTAAACATACTGTAGCAGTGTATTTTGTAAATACCTACTACATTGGTTTAAATACAATGAAATGCATGGATTTCCATCATTCTTGTTTATTTTAGTATTTGCATAGCTTAGTACAATCTAGAATAGCCTTCAGCTCATAATTTAACGCTATATTGGTTTAATTATTACATTTCGAACATTCAGCAATGTCAATGACATTCATATAGGAACTGTTCGATAACCACCGGACAGAATGTAGACATTATAGGTATCTTCGGAATCGTCATAAAATCTTCTTTCTGAATATTACATTAGATTAGAGATTCGTGATAATCCAATTAATAATATTTTGACAACATAAGTTTCATTCAAAAGCATAGACTAGATCGATGTTTATTGCGTTTTGGATATCATCATATTCGCCCAGACGTTTGTCTATGGTAATACGTTTTTATTTATTTCTCCGCAATTAAACATCCGTTCTGAGACATATTCATATATTGTCGCATAGAAAAATATTAGTAACATTTCTAGCATAAACGATTTAATAATCTCAATTATCGTAAATCATTATATTGACTGAAGTCTGTGGCTGTTGAATGATTTAGTAGTCTGTCATTACTGAACGATGTACGGTTTCCGATATCGACGGAAGGCATCGAACGGATTGTTGAATCAGTTCGGCTCAAGCGCTCGCGCAGGATACGCGTGTCGTCCTGCACGACTGACCGGCTCATTTTAGACGGCAAGGCCCCGCATGGCCGTCGCCATATTCATTTGAAAATGTACAAGTTTGCCTGAGTTTTTATTTTGTAGCGAGTACGCTTCTCGCGATGTTTAATCGTCTCTAATCAGGCTGGGTCGCCACCCGCTTTCCTTTGATGTAACTTAGATTACTTATTCGGTATTTCATCGTACGGCGCGCCATGGGACCGCCGCCATTTTAGAACTTCACGACCGCGTTTCACATAACTTTATTTCTACGTGATGGACCGGGACTCCTCCCGCTTCGCGATCGCGAGATCATCAGCCAGGATGGATTTCGTCGTCTCCAGACGCCGATGACATACTCGACGAGGAGCTCTCCCCCGGGGTGCGCACCACGCCACGCCACGTCACGCCACGACGGCTTTGCTTTGGACGGGACGTCCGAAGGGCTAGTCTTCTGGTGTCTGCTGGTCACCCCAACCAGTAGACGATCCCAAGGATTCACCGTGTTCTACTGCTACTGCTGGCATCTTGCATGACCACGCCACGTCACGCGTCGCACGTTTTCCCATCCGCCTGCCCGCGCTTGCGACCCTGGATGCAGCTGCGACCACTGTCTTCGCGCTTCAATCTCGAGGTTCGCCACCCAGCGACGTCACGCCGGATGGACAGCCGTTCTTCGTTCGTCTGCGTTGCGCGTGCGGAGTGATGCGTTCATGGTACCATGTAAGTCAATCTCAATAATATATTGTCTGGCCAGAAAGTGTAGAGTCAGTGTGCGTATCGTATCTCACGGGAACCGTTGCCCTATCTCCATCGCGAACAAGTTATTTGTGTGAATTAGAATAAATGGTCTACTCCTTCGGCTCTCGTAGATACACTGAACTATTGGATCAAGGACCTCTTGCAAGCTTATCCTGTGGGAAGTCTATTTGAAATAAAAGATGATAATTTGAACCAGATCTTATATTGATAACTTCGCGAGTTACATGGCGGTTCGATCCGCAAAGGCAATATTTAGACTAGGCTAAATTACGTTAGATTAAAGTTCAGATTATACTGTCCGCGATGGAGATAGGGCAACGGTTCCCGTGAGATACGATACGCACACTGACTCTACACTTTCTGGCCAGACAATATATTATTGAGATTGACTTACATGGTACCATGAACGCATCACTCCGCACGCGCAACGCAGACGAACGAAGAACGGCTGTCCATCCGGCGTGACGTCGCTGGGTGGCGAACCTCGAGATTGAAGCGCGAAGACAGTGGTCGCAGCTGCATCCAGGGTCGCAAGCGCGGGCAGGCGGATGGGAAAACGTGCGACGCGTGACGTGGCGTGGTCATGCAAGATGCCAGCAGTAGCAGTAGAACACGGTGAATCCTTGGGATCGTCTACTGGTTGGGGTGACCAGCAGACACCAGAAGACTAGCCCTTCGGACGTCCCGTCCAAAGCAAAGCCGTCGTGGCGTGACGTGGCGTGGCGTGGTGCGCACCCCGGGGGAGAGCTCCTCGTCGAGTATGTCATCGGCGTCTGGAGACGACGAAATCCATCCTGGCTGATGATCTCGCGATCGCGAAGCGGGAGGAGTCCCGGTCCATCACGTAGAAATAAAGTTATGTGAAACGCGGTCGTGAAGTTCTAAAATGGCGGCGGTCCCATGGCGCGCCGTACGATGAAATACCGAATAAGTAATCTAAGTTACATCAAAGGAAAGCGGGTGGCGACCCAGCCTGATTAGAGACGATTAAACATCGCGAGAAGCGTACTCGCTACAAAATAAAAACTCAGGCAAACTTGTACATTTTCAAATGAATATGGCGACGGCCATGCGGGGCCTTGCCGTCTAAAATGAGCCGGTCAGTCGTGCAGGACGACACGCGTATCCTGCGCGAGCGCTTGAGCCGAACTGATTCAACAATCCGTTCGATGCCTTCCGTCGATATCGGAAACCGTACATCGTTCAGTAATGACAGACTACTAAATCATTCAACAGCCACAGACTTCAGTCAATATAATGATTTACGATAATTGAGATTATTAAATCGTTTATGCTAGAAATGTTACTAATATTTTTCTATGCGACAATATATGAATATGTCTCAGAACGGATGTTTAATTGCGGAGAAATAAATAAAAACGTATTACCATAGACAAACGTCTGGGCGAATATGATGATATCCAAAACGCAATAAACATCGATCTAGTCTATGCTTTTGAATGAAACTTATGTTGTCAAAATATTATTAATTGGATTATCACGAATCTCTAATCTAATGTAATATTCAGAAAGAAGATTTTATGACGATTCCGAAGATACCTATAATGTCTACATTCTGTCCGGTGGTTATCGAACAGTTCCTATATGAATGTCATTGACATTGCTGAATGTTCGAAATGTAATAATTAAACCAATATAGCGTTAAATTATGAGCTGAAGGCTATTCTAGATTGTACTAAGCTATGCAAATACTAAAATAAACAAGAATGATGGAAATCCATGCATTTCATTGTATTTAAACCAATGTAGTAGGTATTTACAAAATACACTGCTACAATACCCCTCTTCGAACAAAAGAGACTAACTATCAGTTAGGCGACACAGCCGGGGTTACCGAGAAAAAAAACTTTTAAACCTAAGTTAAAGTTTTTTACTGTTGTTATGAACTAACCTTAATAATACTAAAGTTCAGAAATACTGAAACCTAAGCTATGTCTTAAACTAGCAATAATATCTAATTAGATAGTTTAGATTACTGGAGGATCCTCATTTAAAACTACTAAGATATAATAACTAAGGTATGCTATCCTATAAGTAACCATAATGCTATACCTACCTAGTATGTATTGAGCATATCTAAAGTGATAAATCTAGTATTTAATACTATTTATTTTTATTGACAGAGAAAATATGGTAAGTGATAGCCACTAACTTAAGCAAGCTTAAATATACTAAGTTTATTTAAAATTACTATGTAAGTATAATGATACATTTACATAATATATAGATATACCTCTAAAGTGTACCACAGTGCTGATCAGGCGACTGGGAAAAGATAACATCAGCTCATCATGGAATGATGGCTGGTTATTGTCAAAGTCCAGGAAATTATGAGTCGTCACTCATGCAAAAGATTGTAAGTATGGGATAAAATTAAGATTAAGGTAATCTTAACTTCTTCAAAGAAAAAAATTTGTTCTCCATTATTGTGGGAACAATGAGAAAGATCAAAATTGCTCAAAAGTGTGTGTTCAAGGTAAAAAAGATGTGTATACACACACCACTTTTCATTTTCATGAATAGTGCAAAAAAATGTACATTTAAGTACCAAAGGTGAAATAAGTGAAAACTTAATTTCAATTGTTTAAAGAAAAGTACTGAACCGATTTTGATCAAACAAACAGTACTGAGTTCCTTGAACTGCACAGGTACAAAACCTTTTAAGTTTTGTCTAAAAAAGTGAGAATTAAAAAAAATCTCAAAATATGACATAAACTTGAAATTTTGTCACAAAAAAAAAGGAAAATACTTGCACATGTTATACGCCTTGTGGCACTTTAATAATGTCCTTTACATGATACTTCCCGATATTTTTTGTGTCGATTTCCTCTAATTGGTAAACAACATCAGATAGTTTGTCAACAATTTTACACTTAACAAACCTCGGTGCTAGTTTAGCTGAGAAAAACTTTGCTGCGTTTGACTGTACAAAGTTACGCCTCCACACTATATCACCCACACGCAGCCTGAGCTCTCGGCGACGCTGGTTATATCTGTGAGCGTTCTGTTTGTACGCCTTGGTCAATGCACAGCTAACACGTTGAAAGATATCTGACAGGTCATTTAAGGACTGGGCTGTTATGTTCCTAGGTGTGGGTTCGATTTCATCGTCCGAATGTGGAGCACTGCCTCTTAAGATGTGCATTGCACCGTCGGCGATGAGTTCGCGCCCTCGAGCCAAAAAGTATGGTGTATAACCAGTAGCAAGATTAATTGTAGTGTTTAAGTATAGTTGTATTTGAGGGAGAAATGTCGACCACTTCCTGTGATCCTCTTCAACTAAAATAGCTAAGCAGGTTTGGATTGTTTGGTTGTATCGCTCAACAGTATTAGACTGGGGTGCATAATATGCATTATAAAAAATTTTAGGAATTGAGTGTTGTAAACAAAAGTTTTTGAAATCCTTACTTTGAAAAATTGTAGCATTATCACAGATAATAACACACGGAGTACCTTCTTTAAATAAAATTTCCGACTCAAGAAAAGAAGTGACAGTTTTAGTAGTAGCTGTCCTAAGAGGATGTAGCCAGCAATATTTTGAAAAAACGTCAACTACCGAAAGAATGTAATTATGACCAGAATATGACTTAGCCAGAGGGCCTATAATATCTATAGATAGTGTATGCATGGGACGGTCGACCTTTTTTTGATTTGTCATGTGACCGTGTGGTATATTGTTTGTGTGTTTGTAAGCTTTACATTTCTCACAATTAGATACATAGTTTTTAATATCTGCATACATGTTTTTCCAAAAATAGTTTTCTTTTATTTTGGCTACTGTTTTAAATATACCAGGATGTACCCTTTCTATGTCGGATTTCAAAAACTTTTGTTTACAACACTCAATTCCTAAAATTTTTTATAATGCATATTATGCACCCCAGTCTAATACTGTTGAGCGATACAACCAAACAATCCAAACCTGCTTAGCTATTTTAGTTGAAGAGGATCACAGGAAGTGGTCGACATTTCTCCCTCATTCATTGTCGCGTATAAAAAAAAAGAGAAAAAAAAAAGATTAATTGTTAGCTTGCGGATTTCGAATTAAAGGTGTAGGATTGGAGGTTAGAGTGTATGTGAGGTGACTTTAAAATGTAAAGAATCAAATTCTACGCGAACAAGTTATTTGTGTGAATTAAGATAAATGGTCTACTCCTTCGGCTCTCGTAGATACACTGAACTATTGGATCAAGGACCTCTTGCAAGCTTATCCTGTGGGAAGTCTATTTGAAATAAAAGATGATAATTTGAACCAGATCTTATATTGATAACTTCGCGAGTTACATGGCGGTTCGATCCGCAAAGGCAATATTTAGACTAGGCTAAATTACGTTAGATTAAAGTTCAGATTATACTGTCCGCGATGGAGATAGGGCAACGGTTCCCGTGAGATACGATACGCACACTGACTCTACACTTTCTGGCCAGACAATATATTATTGAGATTGACTTACATGGTACCATGAACGCATCACTCCGCACGCGCAACGCAGACGAACGAAGAACGGCTGTCCATCCGGCGTGACGTCGCTGGGTGGCGAACCTCGAGATTGAAGCGCGAAGACAGTGATCGCAGCTGCATCCAGGGTCGCAAGCGCGGGCAGGCGGATGGGAAAACGTGCGACGCGTGACGTGGCGTGATCATGCAAGGTGCCAGCAGTAGCAGTAGAACACGGTGAATCCTTGGGATCGTCTACTGGTTGGGGTGACCGGCAGACACTAGAAGACTAGCCCTTCGGACGTCCCGTCCAAAGCAAAGCCGTCGTGGCGTGACGTGGCGTGGCGGGGTGCTCCTCGTCGAGTATGTCATCGGCGCCTGGAGACGACGAAATCCATCCTGGCTGATGATCTCGCGATCGCGAAGCGGGAGGAGTCCCGGTCCATCACGTAGAAATAAAGTTATGTGAAACGCGGTCGTGAAGTTCTAAAATGGCGGCGGTCCCATGGCACGCCGTACGACGAAATACGGAATAAGTAATTTATGTTACATCAAAGGAAAGCGGGTGGCGACCCAGCCTGATTAGAGAAGGTTAAACGTTGCGAGAAGCGTACTCGCTGCTAAATAAAAACTCAGGCGAACTTGTACATTTTCAAAAGAATATGGCGGCAGCCATGCGGGGCCTTGCCGTCTAAAATGAGCCGGTCAGTCGTGCAGGACGACACGCGTATCCTGCGCGAGCGCTTGAGCCGAACTGATTCAACAATCCGTTCGATGCCTTCCGTCGATATCGGAAACCGTACATCGTTCAGTAATGACAGACTACTAAATCATTCAACAGCCACAGACTTCAGTCAATATAATGATTTACGATAATTGAGATTATTAAATCGTTTATGCTAGAAATGTTACTAATATTTTTCTATGCGACAATATATGAATATGTCTTAGAACGAATGTTTAATTGCGGAGAAATAAATAAAAATGTATTACCATAGACAAACGTCTGGGCGAATATGATGATATCCAAAACGCAATAAACATCGATCTAGTCTATGCTTTTGAATGAAACTTATGTTGTCAAAATATTATTAATTGGATTATCACGAATCTCTAATCTAATGTAATATTCAGAAAGAAGATTTTATGACGATTCCGAAGATACCTATAATGTCTACATTCTGTCCGGTGGTTATCGAACAGTTCCTATATGAATGTCATGGACATTGCTGAATGTTCAAAATGTAATAATTAAACCAATATAGCGTTAAATTATGAGCTGAAGGCTATTCTAGATTGTACTAAGCTATGCAAATACTAAAATAAACAAGAATGATGGAAATCCATGCATTTCATTGTATTTAAACCAATGTAGTAGGTATTTACAAAATACACTGCTACAATACCCCTCTTCGAACAAAAGAGACTAACTATCAGTTAGGCGACACAGCCGGGGTTACCGAGAAAAAAAAACTTTTAAACCTAAGTTAAAGTTTTTTACTATTGTTATGAACTAACCTTAATAATACTAAAGTTCAGAAATACTGAAACCTAAGCTATGTCTTAAACTAGCAATAATATCTAATTAGATAGTTTAGATTACTGGAGGATCCTCATTTAAAACTACTAAGATATAATAACTAAGGTATGCTATCCTATAAGTAACCATAATGCTATACCTACCTAGTATGTATTGAGCATATCTAAAGTGATAAATCTAGTATTTAATACTATTTATTTTTATTGACAGAGAAAATATGGTAAGTGATACCCACTAACTTAAGCAAGCTTAAATATACTAAGTTTATTTAAAATTACTATGTAAGTATAATGATACATTTACATAATATATAGATATACCTCTAAAGTGTACCACAGTGCTGATCAGGCTGCGCGACATGACAATGTAGAATTTGATTCTTTACATTTTAAAGTCACCTCACATACACTCTAACCTCCAATCCTACATCTTTAATTCGAAATCCGCAAGCTAACAATTAATCTTTTTTTTTTTTCTCTTTTTTTATACGCGACAATACATAATATTTTCCAAAATGTATTGTGAACTAACAGTTAGTATATTGATTTCTTTAAAGAGTTCTCTAAGAGAGTCCCTAGGCCTGAGGTTGTAAATAGCGCGAACTGCTCTTTTCTGTAATACAAAGATTGACTCAATATCTGCAGCTGAGCCCCACAACAACAAACCGTAGGACATTATACTATGAAAGTAGCTGTAATAAACTAATCTTGCTGTTTCTACATCAGTTAAGAACCTTACTTTCTTAACTGCATAAGCAGCGGAACTGAGCCTCCCTGACAAGGCTTCAATATGAGGACCCCATTGTAGTCGAGAGTCTATGGTAATGCCGAGAAATGTTGTAGAATTTACTAGTTCTAATACTTCCTTATTTAGGACAATTTGAGCTGGGATCTGTTTCACATTAGGTACGGCAAATCTGACCTGTGTGTACCACTAACCTCCTGTAAGCACAAGTTGCAGTAGTCGTCTCTGATCTGGAAGTAGAGGCCGAGGATGGAGGACAGCTTGCTGAAGTCCGACTTGTTCTCGCTGAACAGCTGCATCAGCCGGATGGCCAGCATGAACAGACCGCCCGTTTCTACCAAATAATGTACAGGAGTTGCAATATCTTTTTTATTCTCCGATTCTGGAGTTTTAATAAATACGTATATCCATGACAGCTTTCTAGTACTAAGGGTCTCAGCGCTTTGCTTCGGAAAGATGGACGGACGGACACTATACGAAACTACTTATTCGATTTTTAAATATGTGAAGTCACGAAAAGGACTCCTCCCACCCCTTATCACACAATGTCACATTACATCGACCCTCCTCTCCCCCCTACGTATGACGTAATTTATGGATGGCCCCTTCGAACCCAAGTGATAAGCCAAGATAGGCAGCAGTTCCGTCGGTAATTGGATGGATGACTGCTAGTGACATTTTGAATAGGATTGTACGAGGGTCTGTAGTCAGTTAGTACGTCCTGTTAATAAGATTACAGTTAGGAATGTGGAAAAGAAATTGTTTACGACATAACGCTTGTAGGGAATAAATGCAGCCCAGTTCTTTTTACGCGCTTTATAAAAGCATGTTTTAAAACAATAAATGGTAAATAAACATAAATTTACCAGCAGGTAAATATTTGTTCACATATCACTTGCTGCAAAAATAGACATAACGCAATGTAAATAAAAAGTAATTCCATCAATATCAATATTATCCGGTCTTTCTCATCCGTTATCATTGACGTCAGACCTACATGAGCGTATTTTTATTTGTTTTGTATGGTTAATATGTAAGATAACAGCCGAAACAATGGTACTTTTGGAATAAATATTGTTCTTTTTCTTCTTTATAATGCTGTTTTATTTAACGAGTTTCGATTGTAGGAAGTTGTTAAGAAGCGGGTTCGACGCTCCGTTCACTGTCATTTCGAAGCCATATGGTGTTGGTATATACATTGCGTGAACGATAATTGCTGTCACATGTTCCAGCTGTGCATTTGACAAAGTTTAAAATGAAAGATGAGATTTTTGCCTGTGGCACAGACTACTGTAGTAACTTGTAACTTAAATAATTAGTATTGCTGAACATAGTCAATCATGACATGATCTGTTATTTAAATTAGAGCACATTTTAAATTTTAAATCCTGTAAGTAAGTAATCATGATATTTTAAAATTAAGTTTTTTTTTCAATAATTAACAGGGTTACCTATAATTGCGCATCCTATAAATCCTGCATTTACATTTCAAACAGATTAATGTTTCAGATTAAGGTTATTTGTATCTAAATGTCCTGAATTTTTGCAACAAGCGTGTTAAAACAAATGAGTACAATATGGGACATACTTTTAATGGTCATCGCCTTGTATTCGTCCTCTGTAGGGCACTGGAAGTTGTCGCGCCAGTAAATCTCGATACCCTGTCCGCGGTGAAGTTCCAGCAGTTGTTCAGTGCACACCCTTGTTGCCTGGAAAGGACAAAAACAATAGAACACTTTCATCCACATTCCCGCAACAGGAACATATCACAGATGCTATGAATCTATAGAGGTTTCAACTTATAGATTCAAAGTGGATTCCGAGGTTTAAGCCTAACGGAACTCTACTAATGGGTCTCTCGTCATAAATGAGCAAGCTATATTATGAGCCTATAGCTTATTTCACCTTCTTTTTCAGGTCTTCAGGTGCGGATCAAAGGGGTTAGTTGTCAACCCAAGTGTCATAAGTTTTTTTGCCACCCAAAGGTCTTTGACATGGCCTAACACCTGTTATTTAATGATAAAAGATTTACGTGCCCTCCAAAGCTGTAAACGCGGTCAAACTATTTTGCGACTAGCGGTCATCCATCCAAATATCGACAACACTCGCTGTTATCTTAATCGGTCGATGACTTAAGATCGATACACCTGCTTAATGTCATAAACAACATGAAATCAATAGGTTAACGAACCTCGGGATGTCCGAGCTGAAGAGTCTTCTCCAAGGCAATGATCATGGCGTAGTTGGCAGCATTGATCGTGCTGGCGATGCCGTATATGGAGTGGGCGACTGGGATGCCACGACGAAGAATTGAATTGTCCTGAATGTCATCTATGCTGAAAACAAACGGTGAATTGTCAGTCAGTCAGGTGCTTTTCGACGAATATTTTTTAATCTGAAGGGCTGTCGAAAAATCTGATGATAGTAAGTGCTCAAAGTTCTCTATAGAAATGCCTATGTAAAAGCCAAAGTCATAGTTTTTTTTATGTATGACATTGGCTTACATGTATACACTTGGCAACCACTGTTTTACATGTATAGGTGCAACATTACGAAAAGCGGATGAAAATACGTTTCCAGATTCCTTTATTGGAGTTTTCCGAAAGATCCCAACGGTACTCTGGATACTATACAGGGTTGCAGCTTGAGTAGAATTTGAGGTAGGGCAGCGTCGGTTACAGGTAGGGCAGGAGTAAAAAAAATATCATAATTGATCTGCTCCGAAGCACGGGCCGAAATCAATCACCGCCAGTCCGCCACTGACCACTAGGTCACAGAATAAAGAACAAAGAATTATTATAATATGAAATTAATGTCACAACAGAACTGTGGTATGTTCGAAAAAGTTTAGATACCTATCGCTACAATTCTTTTTATCTCAAACTATGAACAAACAATTTAATTATAATAATTTATCTTATTGTTAGTTTTTGGTATTTTTAAGGTAGGACATTGTGATTTCAAGGTAGGGCATTGCCCCACAATACCCCCCCAAGCTACGGCCATGGATACTATATACCTGTTTAAGGAACATTAACAACAATTTACTTTGTTGACACACAACGATATTAAGAGAATTAAAACAATTCTTTCAATTGTCTAAGTAAAGAAACGATTTATGGATGCGCTGTACCAATTAGTCGGGAGGCGGCTTCTATATTGCTATACATATTATACGATTGAGTCACTGATTAAACTGACCGCTGCTGGATAGATTAAATGACACACTAGCTAGCGGACGATGCGATAACAAGTAGGTATAATGATATAAAAAGTTTCATGTATCCGATGGATAGATATCTTGAAGGATAATCTATTTGATGATTCGCGTCCTTATTATGTCCATGACCCGAGTAGAAATATTTATCTGTCACATAAATATCTGCCACAGCCGGGAATCGAACCCGGGACCCCTCGCGGCTCGCCTGTAGGCAGGGTCGCTACCAACTAGGCTACAGGGTCGTCAAATAATTAAATGAAATAATTAAAATTTAAATGAAAGAAATAATTTAAAATTTAATTTAGCAAATTAATTTAACAATTTGAATTAGCAAGTTCGCCATGCACTACACCTGCGTGCGCCCCGCGCAACGCCGCAGGTCACATTGAAAAACAGTGGACCTCGCTGAATGTGACCTTTTTCCGTTCCATGGCATGGCACTGCCATTTTTTTTAATTTTTAATCATAGTATTTAGGTTTAAGCATATTGTTGTATTTGTTGCAGTGCCCTGTGAGCGAAATAAATGTTTTTCTTCTTTCTTTCTAAAATCTTTCTTGGGCAGCAACGCATCGGTGATGCCTGTGGTGTTCTTGATCTCTATGGGCGACAATGACCACTTACCATCAGGTCGATCGCCAGATCGTCGGGTATTTACCTACATAAGAAGTCTGTTGTTAGTGGCTTCAAGTATTTTTTATCGGTTTCGCTTCCCGACGAGTTAGACTGTTAGACATTTATGTCACAGAAAAACGTTGTTGCCAGGTTGTCCGAGTTGGTGATATTTCATTATTTGTGCTTGTTTCATGGTCGCATTTTTGGGGGGGACAACAGCTTAATCGGCTTCGACCCTTTAATGGCCCACTTCTGAGCACGAGCATACTCCACCAAGCTGCTCTAGTGCGAATTAGTGGAGGGGTTAGTGGCCAACCCAAGTGTCACCCATCCAACTACCGACCGCGCCCGCTGTTGCTTAACTTTGTCGATCGTTTAGGATCGACGCAAGCCGCCGGGCTATGAGCATTTTCAGCTTTATTAACAGCGTAATTAAGTACTTAGTATAATTAGTAGGTATACTGGAAAAACCGTATTCGCTATAATATCGTTTATTCGCTTCAACCTTTTTAATTTTGCAAGAATTAAATCCGAACCGGTACGAGCGCGACATCGCGAGCTTTGATAGCTACTTACGTCATCATAGATCGGCATGAATGGACACAGATACCTAATTGTATTGTATGATCGCATCAATCCAACGCTATTGTTGGACAGACGGACGGTCACAACACGCCGCACACGCACAATCATGCTCGTTAGCAACTGACAATAATACATTTGTTCCTACTATGTCTTTTTGTTTATTACTGTATTATTCTATTGTTGTTTGGCAATACAACATAGTAAATAATTTTGGTTTATGGACACGTAGAATTTGTTACTTTAATTACGATACCATCAAATGCATCCTTATCATCAGTACCGGCGTATGAGCCATTGACGCCCTAGGCAAAAATATTGTGGCTCCCACATAAGAAAATAAAAATCGAACTTCTTTTGCTCGAAAAATAGTGGCGCATCATATGAGACTGTCACATTATACGTATTTGGTCCTTCGAGACGAATCAATCACTATATTTGTTTCGGTGCAGACGCCCAATAGAGCCACAAATATGATAATATGATTATATAGCCAAGGTTGGCTTAGTCTGACAAAGGATTGTGGGAAAATTGCATGTAGATTCGTAAAGATAATAACCTGCAATTTTATTTTCTCACTGATTAAAGCTCTCAGATTGTGGGTTTTTGTCATGATTTATTAATATTTACTTATTGTTTAATTTTAATGCACTAATGTAATTAAAGTCATCTGAATAATTTGCTTTATTTTAAGTATAATAAAGTAATCAATTTTCTTTAGCCCTTCTATCTATATTGAGAAAAATGAACCAGTAAAAGGATAAAAGTGGTCAAAAAAGTAACTTATGTTTGCAGGACCAAACCTTAATGAATGCATGTTAAAAATAAGAATGACCTAAATACATAATTTGACATACATTCAATGTATTTAAAGCGCAGTGTAGCCATGTAGGTGGTTCAATAACATACATTGATGGATTTTTGCCTCAAGTCATGTTATTAAAATAAAAAATATATTACTAAGTCATAAGACACAACAAAACAAGGAGCTGAAAATGCTCCAACACAGGTTTTTTATTCGATTTTTTGTTTGGATCCCAAGATTGTAGGTATTTAAATGACTTAAAACAAAAAGAGGATTGCTGTCTTTTATTATAATTTTTATAGCCCACACCTGTATATGATGTCTACATTTCAAAAATACTTAATTTTCCCATCCAAGGACATACAAAGTTGTTGGTTTGGTTGCTTTTATTTGGCAGCAGTTAGGCACATCAGGTTTGGTTTAGAATTCAGTTATTATAACTTGGCTACAAATCCTTTCACGTAATCATGAAGAGTGCCTTTTGTCCAGTCGTGAGTCACTAATGGTTTAATGCACATGATTGACTGTATTGGCAAAGTCCTGGCTGAAGGACTTCAAGAAGCTCTGATTCCATTAATGATCATAAAACAAAGCCAGTAACTACTCACAGCAAACTGGAGTTGTGGAGCATCTGCACTATCTCCCCGATGGCACGCAGCTTGGTGTCACTGACCTTCAACCAGTAGTTGAATGCTACTGTAAGCTTCCCTCGAATCTGCTTGCCTGGTACTTGCTGGATGTATGCAAACGGCATGAGAATTTTCTGAAAAAAAATAGACATTATCTCTTTCAAGATACATTATAATTACTCAGTAATGATGGAAATATTATTACAATAATCGGGTTCATCGCTTCCTTAGCGACGGCAACGCGTCGGTCGGACTACCGTATTGACTGATGCCCATGGGCGGAGTGACCCATCAGCAAGTCTGCTCGTTTGCCGGCTATAAACAGAAAAAGACGTGATCAAACGTATCAAGATTTGTAAAAAAATATGCATGAGATATCTCAATTATTTTAATATCAACACTGTTTATGCAGATGTAAAGTGTATTGTAAAAAAAACCTCAAAGTAAATAACAATATAGGTTGCGGCAAAATAATCAATAGTTGGTTGCAGTAATGTTACCTCATCTTGTTCTTTGTCGCCGGTTTTAGAAACAATTTGAGACATTTTGAAATAAAGTGTTAACTTTTCTGAGACTGATTTTTGTAAGGCAATTTAATTATATTCAAGAAATCTTGCTTCCGATTCGGACTGATTCAGAATAAACTGTGCGATACAGTTGTGCACTCAGGAGCAGAAAATAAAATAACCAACAAAATTAAATTTTGTGACTTTGACACTTTGCTTGTATATTCAGTGACAGCCACAACTTTGAACTGCATCTGACATCTGACATCAGTGTTCAGAGTTGCCAATTCTACAGTTTTTTACTGTAGATTTACAGTTTACAGTTTTTAGTTTAGACCTCCAAATCTACAGTTTTTTTTAAGACTTTTTTTTACCATTTAAAGAGATTCATAAAAATATGTACGATTTTAAAATAGAGATGAAACTGAAAATCAAGAGGATGTGCAGATTGAAAACGAGTCCGTTGTAGTAGAAATTGTGTAAAGTTAAAATTTAAAGTTGATTTACGAATAAAAGTCTAATTTTCTTAAAATAATAAGATGTTTTATTGATTACAGCTATTAAATAGGTAATACAAAATAAGAAAAACTGTACATTTACAGTAATTAAGTAGAATGTTGTAGTTTTCTACAGCTTTTTGAAAGCTTCTTTGCAGTTTTATTCTAGATTAGGGTTGACAACACTGTCAGTGTGCTTAATGCGAGTTTTTCTTGAGATAACGGGCTCGCAAAGTAAATGCGAGTATATTTTGTATGGGACCAAAGCTTTTCTATTCACTGTCGCTAGATGGCTCTGCTGCGGTCCCATACTTTTAGCCAACTCGCATTTACTTTGCGAGCCCGTTACGTTAAATAAAGTTTGCACTATACTCGAATTCATATTTCAACGGACCAAAAATGTTGCAGGACATAAGCATTGCTGTTCTTATCGACATTAAGAAAATGTTCTTATCGATATTTTGCGATATTAAAATTGCAGCTTTTAGTCAATAAAAATAAGTTGTATTTCATTAAAAAAAAATTCAGTCACATTTTTATTACAAAAAATCCATAAAAATAGAGTTAATTTGATTTTAAAAATCATGTAGAAATGGACGGTATATTGGAATTTAATATGATGCGCCAACAACTGATCTAAGGAAATATAAGATATTTTGATCCAATCCGATCCGATCCGATCCACCCTATAAGGCTATTCACCCATGACCGATAAATCGGTGACTGATTTTTTGTAGGAGAAAAATAGAACGTACTTATAGCAATAGTGCAACACATACGTCCTACAAAAAGTCGGTCAGAAATAATATGGGAGGAAAAATCGGCCCGATTATCTGTCCTACAAAAAGTCTGACGTGGGCAGGAAGCGTAACTTAAGCATAACAAATATTCGATTCACTGTACAATAATGGAGAACACAAAAGGGTCAAAATATTGTTATGAAATAGACCTAAAATCGTAGCGTAGATCATGTACATTACATTACTTTTTATTTCACTTCAATACATGCAGTATTTCCGAAGTTATAACGGCGAGAAGTTTAAGCCCTTTTTTGAATTTCCGAGATTACGCGCGCTCATAATATGACGTCACACCCCCGCTCAGGCGCTCAGTCCGGTGCGATAATAGTACTAAATTGTTTAATCTTTATTCAAAGACTAAATTATTCGTGTCTCATTTCATTTTGTTCCGATCGTCTTCGTTTTCCTATTACTATAGTGTGCTTGTATTTCAAAGAAATAATATAAATTATCCTTTATATTATCTGATTGATTACACTAAAGTGAAACGTGTTGTGTGTAGAAGAAGGTTTTCCAAAAGGTCAGTCGGACAACCTGCCATGAGCATAGACCTTTATATATATATACTTTTAGTACTATATATACTACTACTACTACTATACTCGTAATATAGTACCTACATATATCTTTATTCCACGAATTTCGGCAGCCGTAAAATCCTGATTCTTCATGAAATATTGTACCACCATCAATCAAACTATCCGTTCTTGGCCATAGACTTAAATAGTATATAATATATACAACAGTATATAATATATCTAAGCCTCCGAAACGGCTCGACCGATTTTCGTGAATCTTTGCGTGCATATCGGCTAGGGTGGAGAATCGGACATCTATTTTTCATCCCCCTCCACCCCTAAATTTTTGGCAGAACAACGTTTGCCGAGTCAGCTAGTAATATATACTATTTAAGCCAAGAGTGGATAGTTTGATTGATGGTGGCACAATATGTATTTCGTGAAGAATCAGGATTTTACGACTACCGAAATTCGTGGAATAAAGATGAAAAGGTATACAATGTATGTTCTAAGTAAGCATTACCTACTTTAGGGTAGGTATTTGTTCAAACTTAAACCTAACTGAAAGTGTGTGTGTGTGTTTCAGTAGGTACCTACCTATCTATTTTATGAGCCGCGATAAAAAAAAAACCAGGTAGGTATAAAAAAGGTATCTATTCGCAATCAACATCTAGACTAGAGGTTGTCAATGATTATTTTGTGTTTCATTAATATAAAGTTAAAGAAAATGTCACAGAATATCATTGAAGTATTATTACTGGCGTATAGAACAGACACCGCGAACAAAATGTATGTTCCAATGAATTGAAGCCGCGCGGCTGCATTTCCAATGGATTCGTTCGATTTTGAAAGGAGAACGGGGGCTCAATTTTGAAAATAGAACTCCCCGGCGGGAACACACATTTTGTTCGAGACGTCTCTTCTATGATATTATACTTCAATGCAGAATATAGGTTTTTTTTTTCAATAAGCACACCACAATAATGGATAGTTATAAACTAAAACGATTGCCAAATCTCGCTGTCCACGCACAGGCACATAACAGTTAAAATATAGGTTGTCCAGTGAAAACATACCTAAGGATTTATAATCAAAATTATTAAGTATTCAGTATGTGAGCACTTTATTTATCTTCTAATAAGTTAGTTTTTCGTCAGGGCTATTTACATAGACCAGGTACTAGGTAGTAGGCAAGATACCTATTTAAACAATCAAAATAGACAAGTATCTATACGTTAAGTAGGTCAAATGTGGCAAGCATAAGTAGAGAAGAAGAAGGATAAACTTATTATTAACAAATACTTGTACATCGAAATGGTCTTCAAAGCAGTGCGCTTTAGTTTTAGGGCCTATTGAATTTGAATCAACTCTTTTTACGGCTGCTTTTTCCTCATTTTAGTGTCCTCAGGCACATAAAAAAAGTGTTTATCAGGTGTTTAACTGTTTAATTGAAACACCAAGGAACAACACAGTATTTTTTTTTCATTTTTACCACAGAGAACCTTATAATTTAGATTTTTACCGCGCAGCGGCGTGCTAAAGAAAGCGCTACTGTCGAATGACCGGGGGTGTGACGTCATCGGGTAGTGAGCGCCCGCCCGCGTTTTTAAAAACCTTCGGCCAGAAATCCGTACTTTGAACGTAAATATATCAGCCATTTTTTAAGATATGAAAAAAGTAAAAACACAGTTTTTCTCGTAATTTTTTGTAGAATTATTTGGCATGTAAAGTAAAAAACGTTTGTCAGACCCATTGTATAGTGAATCGAATGTCATATTATCGATACAAAAATCGAGCCTATCGTATGCCATTGTATAGATCCACACAAGTATCGGATCGGATCGGATCAAACATGAAGTCATGAACATCCCTAGAAATCCTAGAATAAATTTGACAAGTGAGTGTGACAACTGAATTACTGAAATGACATGACTGATGAAGTGATGACATTATTGTGAAATTTGTGAATAGTTTTTAAAATTCAACAATTTATAATTCATCCCAATTCTCAAGTTAATTAAGCTCTTGTAAATCAATTGGTATGGGATTAGAGAAAGAGAAATATTGCATGGTGTGGTTCCCACTTTGATTATGTCGGCCCGTAATTATTTGTCTGCACGAGAGAAAAATATAAGTAAAGTTATCGATTACTTGCCAAATATAAATCAACAGAAGTTTGGATATAGGACAGGCCAGGAGCTGCCTCCGCTATCTGCAAACGCTGGAAGTATTGTGAACAGAAATATTTCGTATCCTTTTTCTGTAGGATCATTTCCCTCTGATAGCTTCGAGAGAACCGGAACTCCATTTTCAGATTTGTTATCCGAAAGTGAAACAGGTAAATGCACAGCTATTTATTTACTTAACATTAAAACGCTAACGGTTAAACAATGGTTCTATAATTCTAGACGTATGAAAGTTTGTACGGGAATTCCTTACTATGGTGTGTGCTTCCTACAATAGAATTTTATAAGAGTAAACTAGAAAGTATAATATTGTGTTCAAACCCAAAGTTGCGAGCCATAGTTAGTAAATAAAGGCTACAGTTAGTAACTAGATACAACCATGTAACCAACAGGCAACACTATCTTGCTATTTTAATGGTGTTACTATCTGTCACCTTCTTTGTCTTTCGAAATACATAATAATATAGGTCCTGCTATATCACTAAAAAAATGTAAAATAAATGTTACCACCTCCAGGCACTCCAGATTTCCACAGTGAAGAAAGTGACAGTAGTGCAGGATCAGCTCTACGCAGGAATACAGCTGAAGCGTCCAAGATCTTGGCAGCGGAGTGGGAGCGAATTGAGAGGACCTTGTATGAGGAGGATGGGGAGAAATGCAACCGGCCACACATGGTGGAAGAGTGCAAGCAGTGGAGACAGCTTCATCCACAACTCAGGTATGTTATCTATGATTATTGAATAACTGCTGAGAATTTAAATTTTATTAATATAATTAATAATAATAAACGCTAACACACTCTTACCCCTGCAGTAGGTTATTACCTGTGTCACGGGTGGCATGGACAACACATCACAATCACACCCATGACCGGAGTACAAATATTTATCTGTCATATAAATATCTGCCCTGGTCGGGAATCTAACCTGGGACCTCTTGCTTCGCAGACAGGGTCGCTACCAACTAGGCTATAGAGTCGTAATTATGTGGACTGATAAGGAATATCCTAAAACATGCCTATGTTATGGAGAGTTGCTATTGTGTCTATAAATTAATAATCATGGGTCTATAAATTAATTTGTCAAGGTGTTATTTCACATTAAAATTTTTAATGACATTCTTGAAGTAATAGAATTGTTGAATTAAATATAATAATTACATAGATGTTGGTAATTTTTCAAAACATTTATCCACGGAAAAGCTCAAACCACATGTGTGTTTAGGTCACAGTGTGTTATAATTCCTAAGCTCGCCCCTCTGTCCAGCAGCAAATGGTCATTAAAAAAACCATGATAATCTGACTATAAAACCATACAAAACATTTAACATGCATGCTTAAATTGAATCTCTTGACAAATTCTGACTAATTTGAAGTTTACTTTAATAATTAAAAAAACATATAATGATTTGTTATAGAGTCATTGGCAAAGCAATACCTTTACCGGAGAGAAGATTGTGCTACCGACAAATTGAACATGATGAGGTCATCGCTATGCATTACAGTGATTACGAGGAATACAGTGAGAGTGAGGAACGATTGTCACAGAGTAGCACGGATGTCACACCACAGAACTCACCGAGGGTTTCTGTAGAGGATTTGCATGAACCGAGACTTTGTAGAGAGAAAATGTCATATTACCCCAAGCACTTCGAAGAGAGTGACTTGCCCGATACATTTTGCTCACTCCTACAAATCACACCAATACAAATAAGGAGTCCTTCACATAGAAAGAGGCATAACCCTAATGTCCTGAGGTCGGAGATAGCGTCTTCAAGGTGGATGAGAAGTTCCCGACCGGAGTCTTCAGTCCATTGTGATAGAAATAGTGCTAAGTCTTTCGTGTCACTGGACCCTCGAAATTACAGTAATATAGCTTTAAGTGCCTCGGAGAACACCAAAGTAAATGGACGAGTCCTCACGGCTCGACATAGGGAGCTCACCAGGTTAGAACCTTTGTACACTCCAGATCTACCTCACAATGATATAAATAAAATATCAAATAGTTTACTACCTCATTATAGTATTAGGAAAGTGTCTTTGCCACCATTGCTTTTAGAAGAAGAAAAACGAAAAGTCTCTGCTAAAAAACATATCAAAAATAAGAGATATCATTCCAAAAGTTATCATGACAGGATGAAAATTAATTAACATTTTCGATATTCTAAATCGTCAGAAATGATTATACTCGTTAGTCCATTGAAATGTTACATTTTTTAGGCCTTACCTTGCGTTTTTTAGAGGACGCAATTTTATTTTTTTGATGTGTAGGGGGGGTCAGTGTAAAGCTAAAACCAAGTTTGTGGGGTCGCCACCCTTGTCCCACGGCCGCCATCTTGAAAATAGGGGTTGAAATGGTTTTTACGATATATCTCTTAAACCATTTATTTGATAAAAAAGAATTGTTAACATTTTTTGTTGCAAATTAAATTCTCTCCAACTTTGGTTCAGTAACTTTTTGTCGTAAAACTATAAATAAAAAAGTTATAAGCGAAAATGTTCAGAAAAAAATGTATCCTTCTATGCATTATTTCAAGCTCTTGCCTGCTTTTGATGTCATTTAAATGTATAGAACTATTGTTGGATCTTACAGATCGTACACTTTGGTGGAAATAAATTTCAGTATTGCCATACAAAAAATAATAATTTTCATACAAATGTATCCTTCTATGCATAATTTCAAGGTCTAGTCTGCTTTTGATGTCATTTAAATGTACAGGACTATTGTTGGATCTTACAGATCGCACACTTTGGTGGAAATAAATTTCAGTATTGCCATACAAAAAATAATAATTTTCATACAAATGTATCCTTCTATGCATAAATTCAAGCACTAGCCTGCTTTTGATGTCATTTAAATGTACAGGACTATTGTTGGATCTTAAAGATCGCACACTTTGGTGGAAATAAATTTCAGTATTGCCATACAAAAAATAATAATTTTCATACAAATGTATCCTTCTATGCATAAATTCAAGCACTAGCCTGCTTTTGATGTCATTTAAATGTACAGGACTATTGTTGGATCTTATAGATCGTACACTTTGGTGGAAATAAATTTCAGTATTGCCATACAAAAAATAATAATTTTCATACAAATGTATCCTTCTATGCATAATTTCAAGGTCTAGTCTGCTTTTAATGTCATTTAAATGTACAGGACTATTGTTGGATCTTACAGATCGCACACTTTGGTGAAAATAAATTTCAGTATTGCCATACAAAAAATAATAATTTTCATTTATAACTTTTCTGAAGATTTTCACTTATAACTTTTTTATTTATAGTTTTACGACAAAAAGTTACTGGACCAAAGTTGTAGAGAATTTAATTTGCAACAAAAAATGTTGACAATTTTTTTTTATCAAATAAATAGTTTAAGAGATATATCGTAAAAACCATTTCAACCCCTATTTTCAAGATGGCGGCCGTGGGACAAGGGTGGCGACCCCACAAACTTGGTTTTAGCTTTACACTGACCCCCCCTACACATCAAAAAAATAAAATTGCGTCCTCTAAAAAACGCAACCCCAAATGTAACTTTTCAATGGACTACGTATATTATACCTAATTTGAAATGTCGCACGTTTATATAGTTTATGTATTATATTTGTCATCAATATTTTAATAACTATTTATTTTAATTTTAATTTCTCATTGAAGTTCCAACAAAGCAAGAATAATTAGCAATGAGAAATAATGAGAAATAATTTTTGTTCTCACTGGTCCTTCAATTTATTTGATATTAAATAACTCCGAAAGCAATTACATCACTATCATTTTTCTATAAGATGTATGTCTGATTCTCACCAAAACCTAATAGATAAAATAAATATTCATTCAAATTCAATTTAAGTTCCTGAAGTATAAAACAATGTGTTTTCCATTAAATAAATAAATAAATGCTTACACACTAAAAATATTTATCTGTCACATAAATATCTGCCCCGGCCGGGAGTCGAACCTGGGACCCCTCGCTTCGCAGGCAGGGTCGCTACCAACTAGGCTACAGGGTCGACATAAATGTAACTGTATAAATATGATTTTTACATAATGTACTATTATTTTTTCTAGTCTATTTGTTTACTAGTCTGTTATTTTTATTAAATAATGCATTGAATTGGTATATTAAGATTTGTTAAAAGTAAAACAGGCAAATGCTATGCAATAATGGAATAAAGTATATTTTATGTAAAATAATATTATGTATTTTTAATTTTATTACTCAAATAAATAAGTGATAAGAATTTTTTACGTGAATCAGTTGTAATGGAGACTGGTTAACAAATAAGATCTCCATTTTATTACATGTGGCAATGCGTCGGAGACTTGGTATCGTATATTATAGTATAGTACAGCAGGTACACTGATACCGCTACATATAGCAGTATAACTATACTCCATGCGATTTGCAGGCGAAACAAATGTAAACAAACCATTAAAATCGTTTTCTAGTGTTTTCACCAACTGACTTGAATTTGTACACCAAATGCGTTTTATTTAGGCAAACTACTCATTAAGATAAAGTATAAAATTATGTTAAAAGTTTCAAATCGCTTCTTGGAAATAAGATTGTCATTGCAGTGTTTGAATGATGATAGTGTTATTTAATTTTGTTTATTTCCACATTTACTCGGATTTTATAATTGTTATCGATCAATATGTATTTATTTAAGAATTCCCAAATACCTTATTGAGAAGTTTGTCTAAATATAACGCATTTGGTGTACAAATTCATGCCAGTTGGTAAAAAACCCTATAAAACGATTTTAATGATTGTTTAAATTTGTTTCGGCTGCAAATCGCACTTAGTATAGGGTACAATAGGAACAGGGGTATAACGTTGGCAGTAAAACATAACTTGAAATACAAATACAGAATTTATTTTGATATTTACATTATTTGCATTTTATTAACAATCAACATCAACAATATTAAATAATTTGTCATTGTGGTGTGATATATTTCGAACAGTCGGGTAATATTACATTTCCCGCGTTGTGCAGTCGTTTTGCTTATACGTAAATAGCAACACTACCGCTTATAAAATGGCAGATTCCTAGCTTAAAATTTGAAAATTTTTATTACTTCGGTAATGTTGCTAGACACAGATTTCTAGGCTAATGTAATATTACGTGATTAATTGCACCCGAACATCGATTTCCGAGTTCCGAGTGCGCTATAGAATCGATAACGGGCGGGATGAGTTTGTACGTGTTTGTTATTTGGCATCTCGATCGTTGCAGTGTGTGTGAGAGAAATAGAAATATGTATTGCCGGTGCGTTTTGCGTGTCGTGTCGCACGTACAAACTCATTCGACCCTTCATAAGCGTTTCATTTGTGGAGCCAACCGTAAATATGATGGTTTGACTTTAAATGGTTATCTAGAAGCGGGGGAACATGAGAAATTTGAGCAATTGCGAAGAAAGCTGTGAGCTTGAACGTCCGGGTTGCCACCGTAACTAATTCCCCAGAATATTTACATCGGTAAATAATTATTCGATTATTTAGATAAATACTTAACGGAGACAGGAAGACATCACAGGTAACTTTAGATTGTTATTTAAAAATAGCAAGAAGTTATTAATTAGTAACATATTTCTATTTTTAATCTAAATTAAATACATATTGTTACTAAACAGTATAAACATTAAATGAATCGTATACGATATTGAATTTTGAACGCGAGTGGCGAGTGGCAACCCTCGACTTGATGGCATATTCGGAGCCAAAAGGCTGACTGGATCATAGGCTTGGCACTGGCAACGTCTTACAAGATAATGATGTTAATAGGTTCTTAAATGCTAAAATTTATAAGTAGTCAAAAGATAGGCATTACAATGTCTTGATGTATACGTATGCATGATGCCAGGCGGTCTAGAACCGCCTCGCCAGTGCCAACTCTGAACGAAAATACGTTACTTCAACCGTCGGTGGTCGGAGCGACTTACTATTTGTAATATTTCATTTACACAATATAAATTTAAATTGTTATAATAATTATCTCACAGCCATCATTATATTGATTCTACGTTAATAAAGAGAGGACTAAGTGTAACAACACGATAAGATGGCATTCGGCTTACAAAAAGGTTCTAGCGAATATTCGTATCATAGAGCGTTCAAGATATACGTATATATAATACATAAAAAATCCACCATTCTGTTCTAAAACATCAACAACCTCAAGCTAGTAGCAATAGTCAACAATGTTGTTAATACTAGGATTGAATGCACACAGATGACACAGAACATGGAACACTACCTAGTCGCGAATAGGCATAGTGATGGAGAATTGCGAATTGCGATATAATGACGTCCTCGCAGCTCGACAGCGTATCGTTGAACCGAAGAACAAATGAGGAGTTTGAGGAACTAACACACCACTGAATAGATTGGTGAACTTATACATAAATGAATTACAACTAAATTTGTGCGTGTGCACGTAAGAACAGAGTAGGTCCAGTGTAATAAACGTTTGTAAAATGACAATTGAACCGCACTTAATATTTAATGATTAAATGAATCGCTTCGGGCTCGCACGCGACCCTTATTTTTATCATATTTTAACTATTAGTTCGTTTTAAACTTAATATGTCGCTAGATTATCGTACAGTTAAGGATATAACAATCATACTAGTAACTCACGATTCGATTTTTTAGTGGGTACCAGACAGTATCAGTTGTGAAAATTTGTTACCAGGTGGCGCTAGTAGTATTGTGACATCGTGTGTTTATGGCATTACAATCATCTTATTATAACGCTTCTTGTTTAGTTTATATTTCCATTAGTTATGTTAATTATTGATATAAAAATGTTATAATGTACTAAATAATAATATCTGAATTTAAACATTTCCAAATTCCCAAATTGAAAAAGTAGTGAAAATATTTTTTTATTATTTTTAATAAAAAAAATTATGGAAATAGCCGGCAAAACGAGTTAACGATCCACCTGATAGTAAGTGGCTATCGTCGCCAATGGACATCAGCAACACCAAAGGCATCACTGATGCGTTGCCGGCCAAGAAAGAGAGAAGAAAAAGAAAGAAATTACCAGTATGATTATGATATCCCTTATTGGACAATAGAGCGACAAGTCCAGCGTCAGGGTCTGGCCGGCATAACGTCCTGTAGGTGCTAAGCAAGAAGCTTAAATACTTAGTGGTGACCACGCTTTGAACAATTGCCTGAAGACGGATCACGTGACATTGGATGAACATCTTCGACCAATGATAGGGATGTCACTTCAGCTACCTGTTCGAAGCGTGGTCTCCACAAGTAGATTTAAGCTTTTTGTGCTAAGTCATAAGTTATTGGAGCATCGTGGGTGACCCCGACCACTGGACTGACAGCCACAATACACTCCACTCCACACATAGCGTAAACGTCACAATCGTCAGACCACAAGCAAACACACTCCGAAGAACTCAGATATATTCTCTCTCGTTAAGGCGATTATACAAATTTAGACTATTTAAATTGCACACTGACCCATCTCTATAAACTTTTAATTGCGATAAATATCTTGTAATGCTGTATAAAAATATTAAAGGAAAAATCGTCATTTTAGTATTAACCTTAGATAATAACATTCATAATTAATCCGAAATCCGATACCTATTTGCGTGTATTTTACATTTATACAATGAGTCGTCCCGCGCTATCCTAACTGGCATACAGTGACATAAAAGCCTAGTTCACAACAATCTACACACGACAGTATTGAATAAATTTAAAGCAGCCGTAGCCTTCTATTTTAAAGATGTTTTGAAAAATTAACGTAATATACAAAATACGTTCCGCTATGTACACGTCCCACTAGCGACAGCTCGCACGTGGTACCGAGTCGGCTATGACTCCAGTGGCATGCATGAGATGCTAAACAATGGTTCCAACTAAATTTATATTAATTTACGTGATGTCTGTGACTTAAACCCTCAGACCTTTGAAATTTACCGCGCCTTAAGCTATGGTCGGCTTAAATTAAGTGCCTTTAGAAATACTTTTAAATAGATTTAATTTTGGACAGACCAATTACTTCAACTTTATATTATAATACGTGCACAACCATCTCAATTTTTGCCTGTTGATGAGTTTCTATAGTTTATCAAATTGCATGTCATTACTTACAAACATGATATTCAATGTTATCTGTCCGTTAAACATTAAAATTTTAAATAACTTGCTTAGTGTTGCGAAGGTAAAGTATATTTCGATCATTAAGGCATTGTGAATGCTTCACGTGTTTTCTTCAAAAATTCTGTACGGTGCCTTAACTGGCTGCCCAAGAATTTCATATACCTAAACACGCCAAGTGATTATAATATGTAACAGCGAACCCTAAATTGAAATATTTTTAAATTATTTAACTAATCGATATTGCAGTTCTAAAACAAGCCTTTTATTTTTCGATATGTATAGCACTCGACGCGACAGGCCTTGCGCAGCAAGTTAAGGCAACCTGTACATTTTAGTGCTGTAGCATTTTTCGTCATGTCCACGGAATGTGCCGGACCCTCGAAAGTATTTTGTACCTACTTCATTTCATGTGGGTATAATTGTTTATGGACTAATCGTTATTACAAAAATATGGCAGTATGTTTGCATTCAATTCCGTTACGAACTAGAGGTGTAAGATTCCGTTATTGGACCAAAATACAGACTTTACCACGCACACTTTCGACAACAATATACCCACATTGTCTTACTCGTAATAAAGGCCGGTTTTGCCTATGCTATTCGACGATGATCGACTAATGACATGAACTAGCTATGTACAGGATGTTTGACAAACGTAGCATAATGTTACACTATCAGTTAATTGAGGTATTTTTAATTAATAATAATTGTGTAAACGCGTGCTGATAACGCCCTTAGCGATTGCGGAACTGTGAACTACTATTACATAATTTATATAATGTTCATCAAACATCTTGTAAGTCGGTGTTAAATAATAATTACTGGTTGAATCGCTAGACGGCGGTTCACAATGATACTATATAATAAATTAGTGAGGCGAATGTTAGACTAACAACTAGTAAATTCTAAAAAAGGAACCTTAATCAACTGCGCGTGACTGCCGCAGCGGCCGGTGGCGGCGCTGGCGTCGCGAGTCAATTAAAGTTTCGCCTTATCTAATTACAATCAGTAAACTATGAAGAATCCACAATCGTCAAAGCACCCGGAGTTAATTCTAATTACATCGCAGGCTTCAAAAGCCCTATTTTATAATAACAACGACGTTTTCAAAATAATATCACACATTTACAGCAAAATACACTTTGCACTCAGCTCTTCCCGTTAACGTATATCCTTTGCCCATTGGTTCTCAAACATTCTCGCAATGGCATCTGTAGTATTTAAGTAAATAATTAGTTTCAGTTCATAGTTTTAATGTGCAGCGCCGTATTATCACGTCCACTTTGACAATCCCCCGCCCAGAAGGATACATGACAAATGAAAAATAACGAATGCAAAATAAAATACGAAAATATAATATAAAATATTTTATTAAGTGAACAAAACTATCTAATTGTGGGTATAGACGATATTTTCTGTGCCCAGTGAGATTCTAAATACAAGGTGATATCTTAGCAAAATTATCATACGGACACAGAAAATAGGCGTCTATTCTTTATGGTGTCTATTCTATTACAGTGACAGTTTACAGCTAAATTAAAACGAAATGAGCAACAGTCGTCCGCGAACTACATTACCATGCAAGAACAGTGCTAGCAGGTACAACTTAAAACTAAATGAGTAACTAGTAGCGACCTCTACATGAATAAAAAACTAACATAAATGATAATAAAATCACAAAGTATTAAAATCAACAATTAGTTTATCTCCAATCAGTCAATGCTATTGTAAATGCTTAAAATATATTTTTTATTTAAGCGATCATGAATCCTTAACAGAGTTAATGATACTACACAATAAGGAATGGACATTCTAAAACAATATTTCAATATGCAGTACCTTATTACAGATTTTTTCATTGTTTTAGTTAATCTGCGTGCAATTAAAAGTTTAAAAGGTCCTTTTTATTGAGCATTTACTTACATAGTCCAAGTTCTTTTGCAAAGGGATCGAAACCTCAACCTACCCTCAAACGGGTTGTGTGCAGTGCGGCCGAACGGGGGTACACAGATATACTCTTGTACGTTGAATCTAGAGATTATCGACGACACATTCTAACTACTCATAACAATATTGAAACATCGAAAGCTTTCTAATCGTCTATTTCCCAAGAATATCTGTATACCCACGTCACGTAGCATTTCAGTGTCGGGACGCGTTTTGTTCGGGTGTCGATGGGCTCGAAAGTAAAGTAAAATAACAATGAAGTAAAAAAAGCCAACGGGTTCTTCTAGAGCCGTCTAAGGAGGTGCGGGGAGTGAGTGAGGTGCGCGGGACGTAAACAATCACAAACGCGAGTCCAAACAAAACGAAAAACTAAAGGACAGGCTGCGAATGACGTCACCGTTTGTACGGAATGAGATTCACCAAAACTTACGAAACTCATAAAAGGAAATTAATTACAGTTAATATTAAAATTGTTACACCTTGAAAATATAAAGTGACGATAGAGTATATTAAAGGAAGAATAGAAAAGAAAGTAGATATTTGCAAGTTAGAAAAACACGAAAAATGAACTCTAATCAGTCTTATTGAATAAAGAAACAGTAGCAACCGTAGTCCCATCCCTTAAATTGATGACGTCATCGCATGTTACATAGGAATGAGGAAATTCTGTGTTTAATGCATTTCGAGCTGGCGGCGGGTACTCCGAGAATACCGGGTTCGACGCGTTGCGATACGGAAGATGGTAGTTGGAAAGGAGAACTACCCTCCTATTTTTGTAATAATAACAATAATAGTAGCTTAAGACCTTCCGATCCCTTCAACTTTTATTGACATTATTACAAACAGACATCAGAGCAAGCGCAGATTCAGCCTAGTTCGAAAAATGCCAAGTGTGAGTCGGGCCATGACCTCCTATTCGATACATTATCGTTTGTCATTACAAACGCCTATCGCCAAGGCTGAATCCGCGTCGCAAACACGTATCCTCGCGAGGGTAGTTGAAAAAGGGAGAAAGGAGAACAAGGAGAGATGTTACCGTAGGAAGCGGGTGCTAGGGCGGTGCTAGGGCGAGGCTAGGGTGGGGCTAGGGCGGGGCTAGTGGTGTGGCCCTCCTAGATGTAGGAGTAGGGCCCGTCAGTGAGGGCGCTGCACAGCAATAGTCAGGAGGCGTCGTCCTTGCCGCCCGGCGCGCGGCGGCTGGCGCGGTACTCCACGCCCGGGTCGAACTGCATTAGGACGAATACCTGGACAGACGAGCCTTGGTAAGTACGGTTAACTATTTCTAATGTTTCTAACCAGAATTGTGTTGGGGTAATAAATCACCTGGGTGCATAGGTGAATAAAGTACACTAAAAGTAGACTTAAGACACCTGGGTTATAACTCAGATGAATAAAGTCGACGCCAATAATGCTCACATCTTTCACTTTATACCTCCTTTAGAATTCTATCAAACCATGGGTGTCGTAAGAGGCAATAGCCTCCCCCCCCCCCCTTGTGTGGTCAAGTCAATAAAATCAATCACTGCTGTATCCCCTACACAGCATGAGGTCTGCAAGTGTCCATTTATTTACTTGCAGGCGCCCTAGACAGCGAATATTTCCCACGTTACTAGCAAGTTACCAACGCTACCTGATCAGTAGGCAGCAGCGAGAAGTCGTCCGGCGGGTTGGTGATGACGTATCGCTTGCTGCTGGCGTCGCAGGAGGAGGAGGTGTCGCGGAAGCGGTAGAGGCCGATGCAGAGCATGCCGTACGTGCGCAGCGCCGCCACGAACAGGTCGCCGTACTTGCCCGCCTCGCCGAACTGCGCCAGCGGCCCGTCGTACAGCGAGATCTGGCCCACGCGGCAACGGTCGCTGGAATGGTTACGGGTTGGGTAACTTTTTTGTTACACCTCGGCGATCTCAAGATACAGTTAGAGATGCTGAGAAATGACAGATCATAATAGGGATGTTGACACTATCAGTAAATTAAAATAAATTTATGTTTAAAGTATCAAGGAAAACATTTAAACACCTAAAATATTATTCTTTTGTCGAAATCAATCAATATAAATTAAATATAATTATTTTAAAATGTTAAAAATAGTACTCACTGTCACGTGACCACAAACGCCGTTTGGAGCTTATGACGTCATTGTTCCTATTTTATATGAAAGTGCAACTAACATCAGTCGACAGATAGTATTGAATATCGGCTAGTGACGTCACGTGACGTTTTTGGCGGGAAATTTGAAAATGATTTTTATTTATCAATTTTTGTACTTAAATTAAATATTATTTTTATAATATTTTTTCGTGAATCTTAAGGTTCTATCTATAAAATGAAATTGAATCCTAAAATTAGTCAACATCCCTATTATGGAAAGGAGCTTGTGATGTTATAAAGCGCTCATAGCCCGGTGGTTTGTATCGATCCTAAGTGATCGAGTTGGATGGGTGAACGCTAGTGGCCGTCTTCGTGCTTCGGGGGGCACTTAAAGTCATCGGTCCCGGTTGTTATAGTAAGAAATTATGTCGGCTCTCGGGCGACATGAAAATCTTCCGATACTTGTGTTGGCCAACCCAAACAATCCGCACTGGAGCAGCGTGGTGGAGTATGCTCAAGACCTCTAAAGGAGAAACTAATATATTTGTTCGCGGATGAATGGTCGGTTATATTGTCTGTATGATTGAAGTTTTGTGAGCGTGAAGTATAATTGTGTTGTCTATAATTGGCTTCAACCCATTAATGGCCCACTACTGGGCACGGGTCTCTCCTCTTGAGGAGGCCTGGAGCATACTCCACCACGCTGCTCCAGTGCGGATTGGTGGAGGGGTTAGTGGCCAACCCGAGTGTCGGAAGTTTTTCAAACCGCCCGAGGGCCTCCGACATGGCTTAACGACTGTTATCTTATAACAACCGGGACCGACGGCTTTACGTGCCCTCCGAAGCACGGAAACGCTCAAGAAATTTTTGCCACTAGCGGTCACCCATCCAACTACCGACCGCGCCCACTGTTGCTTAACTTTGTCGATCACATAGGATCGACGCAAGCCGCCGGGCTATGAGCGCTTCTATAATGTTGTCTATAATTACCATTATAATATATAAAGTGCATACCGGTTGGCGAGGCTCTCGGGCGTGGAGTACCCGCCGCGCAGCCCCGCGCCCTCCGCCAGGATGAGCTCCAGCTCGGGCGTGGCGCCGCCCGTGATCAGCGAGCGGATCAGCGTCAGCGCGTTCTGGTTGAAGTACGTCTGCACACACACACGTTAGTAAACTTATGTAATCGCGGACGCTGAACATTTTAATCGCAACGGGTACTCACTATTCCTATTTTATAATTGAGTCTTATCGTGACCATGATTATAAAACATTATAAAACGAATTATTACGGTATTATAAAACATCAAAGACATCAAATTTTTAAAAACTCTTCAAAATCCGATAGGGCAACACTCTTTTCACACTAGGCTCTCTTATTCTAGAGTCGCACCGACTGATGTCAGGGCCTAGTGGATTTTTACTCGACGAAAAAAACCTTAACAGTATCAAGATAAGGTTGAAATTTCAATGAAGATCATCATAGCTACAAAAACGGAGTTGTTGAATGTCGATGTGGCTAGTGATGGGCGATGTGACTCACAGTGGACATGAGCGAGTCGAGCACGCTGACGGCGAAGGCGGTCCCGCAGGCGAACGGCTGCGTGAGGTACAGCTCCGTGTCGGGGTCGTCGTCGTCGTCCTGGTCCAGGAACTGCACGTTGCTGTCGTTCACCAGCTCTGTCCGACCAGGAACATCAGGTCAATTAGGTGAACGAGGTGAAACACGACAACGAGATGACTCCTTATGTGAATTAGATTGATCGATATGTGTGTATAAGTAGTAATCTTATAACAATCCAAGTTTTACCATGAATAAGACTTCAAAAAAACATCCCTATGTATAGCAATAATATTTGAAGAGTTCCCTCAATTCCTCATGGATTGCATTATAGTAACATTGTACCTACAACGTTTTTGTATCAATCCCTGCATACCTAATGATAATTATTTAAAAAATATAGATACGTTATAACCTTACAAATCAACCAATAAAATCTGTTTCGAAAAGAGCTGCAACACACACACATTTATTTTTTGTTTCACTACAGTCTACACCAATGACATTGGTATAATACATGAAGGTATTTTAACTCTGTATGTCAAATGTCAAGCACTTCTGACCACAACAAAAGCGTACGTATCGTCTTGTATTGACAGAGCGACTACGAGCAGAACGGTCAATTGCCTGTTCTTACGCTCTTCATCGCCGGCGCGCTAGTGACATATCTACCTCTTTTTACACTATAATATCATTGTGCATACCAAACTCTTTTGCCGTTTACGACTTACCAGTAATCATAGGAACATTGGCGCCGTAAACCGAGCCTCGTCGCTGCAGCAGCACCGGCGCGGGGGGCTGCCCCGGCGGCGCGGGCGTGGCGCTCCCATTGGTGACCCCGGCGCTTAGCACGCCGATCGTGTCATCGAACGTCATAGCCTTGATGTTCAACGAAGCCAGAATAGCTTCCTTGTCGGCCAGCGTCGGGTCATCGTTGGATGGCACCTTCGCTGACAGGATGCAGCACATGTCACATAGGTTGACGTTCACTGCACGCAAGTCGGCCCGGCTTAGCGGTGAACCCTGGAGGATGTATAAACGCATTTTTGAATTTATACTTCTTTAGGCGCGTTATGAAATAAATGGAAAAAATGATAAGAGTGAAATTTTAAGATTTGTAACACGGACGGTGACGCAAAAACGACGGTGACGAAAAACGTCACGCGCGTTTTTAAAACGCGCATTATGAAAAAATGATTATAATATTATATTTATTATATTGATTTTTTTAAATATTGTTAGAATATTGTTTTTGAATATTGTGTTTTTTGAATATTGTTTTTTTGAATAATGTTTTTTGTAATATTGTTTTTTTGAATAATGTTTTTTTTTTAATATTCTTTTTTATGTCTGTCAAGTTTTTTGATTTTTTAAATTTATCCCATCAATAATTACGGTAGGTACTGTACTCACATTCAACACAGAAATCTTAGGTAGATTCTGCAGCATCTTCCACTCCCGGCGGATGTAGTCGACGCTGCCCACGATGACGACGTGCTTCAGCTCGTGGTAGTGGAAGTTGGAGGCGCGGAGCGGCATCACCAGGTTCCGGAGCCCTATCAGCGGCGAGTCCGGGTCCGCGAACAGGCAGACCACCACGTGGCCGTTCAGGACTGTCATTGCCGCTTGGTTGCGGTCCTGGGGAGGTTGTTGGTTCTTTCACTTCGAAGTAAGTTAATGCTTGATCACAATGATGATAAATGTGTCCATCATGTTGAGCGCACTTAGTACGTATAAAAGCCTATAATATAATGTCCTTGTCTAGTGTGTTGTTCATGGCACCCACGATACAGGGAATCTTAGTGTGGGGCTATGAGTGTGAAGCGTTATTTATTTAATACTCATTCTTTTCTTGAAGATCGTGGGGACACTTACGGACGTTTAGGGTTGTTTAGTAGGTATGTGGCCAATTTGAGATTGATTGAGATGCACCTATTTTTGCTGTTCAGTAACTGTGTTATTAGCTGAGTAGCTGAGTGCTGTGTTCCGGTTGGAAGGGTGAAGTGTAGATTGTCGGTTACAATTATACAAGAGGCGACCATTTGTCCTCAGGTGTAGCAACACATCTATGACCAACTCTGAGTGAAACAAATACTTACGATTACAGTCCTATTTGAGGTTTGTTAGAGATGTCCATGGGCGGCAGGGGATGGTTGCACTCGGGGGCGTAACTACCGCTGTATCAGCCGTATCAATTATAGGGGGCCCCCAGTCAACAGGGGTCCCGACTAGCAGATTAATGGCACCCCCTCTAGTAACCAACCCTTTTATCGATGCAATTCGCTACTGTCGGCCTCAAGGCCGCTACTGTTGGCGACCCACCAATTTCGTACTCAGATTAGTATTAAGTTAATTACCTATGTATAAGCTATGTAAGTTATATAGGTTACTTGCTACTTAAAAATAATTTTGAGTGCTTACTAATATACAATCTTCAAGATTCCTAGCGGGGCTCCAATGGAACATCCCCGTGGAATCATATTTCATTTCAGTCTTTTCGAAGTCGAAGTCTTTCGACTGATCGTCCGCCAGACCGGCTGGCAGACTGACGCCATTACTGTTTTGGTTGCCGCCGCTACTTCTGCTCGTTGGCCTGCCGAAATAAAAAAAAACTTGACATTGACAGCTTACCAATTTTGCCGCGAAAACATTCTACGTTCTACGAGGTGAGTGAAACTTGAAGGTTATAATTTATTTAAACAGTTTTATGATTATGTATTAAAATAATGTTATTGTGTAGAAATAATGTTTTAGTTGTGGAACAGATGTTGTGCATATAAAGAAGGTAGGTAAGTTAAATGTTATTTTTATTAATTTACCAAGAAATTTATTAATTGTTATTACATAATATTAATATAATATGACCTGAAAGATTTCCTGGCAAAGTAATAAAAACAGAATGAAATCTAATAAAATATTTGACTAATAATCTATTTACATCATTGCATTGCTTCAAGTTCAACAAACATCTTAAAATTTATATTAAATAAATAAATACCTAATTATTCGTTAAATACCGTACAAATAAATAGCATGCCACTGTCTACGATAACCACACGTGTAGCGTGCTCCCGATGGTGCAATGTATATAAAATATCACTCATTCATCAATGCTCTAAAACAAGCGCTGCTACAAACTACATCGATTTATATTTCTACTTTTATAGCTTCTTTTATAAAATGCTAGGCCCTAATCCTACTAATAACACTGTATTTGAAACATGGTCCTCTCAGACTATTACCATAGCATTTATATATGTATTAGTTAATATTTATGGGATATAGATGTAAAGTAGGCAGAATTATATGAGTAAAGGAAAGTTTTACACTTTTGTAACAAAAGGACATGATAAAAAGAAAGTGGTATAAGGGCCCACAAATAATATTATTTTGACTACTTTGGCCAAGTTTTAAAAACAAACTTTTATAATCAACCCGTTAAAATAAAATCTGTTAAAACGTAAATGTTCGTTTAGTTCGATTAATTTTTTTGCAGGTCCTTAATGTTTGCTAATGATTTCACTCAAAGAAAAATATTATAAATAACCTGAAGTGAACCTTTCAGAACATTTCACACAAATGTTCTTCATACATACAAAAGATAGAGCTATCTCCCTCTCTCTCTGTCTCTAACGAACTACGTGAGATCAGCGTCGCCATCTTGAATAATATCCACTGAGCATTGGCCCAATTAGGACCGCTTTGCGAGCCACATTTTGGGAGCGCGCGTTGACCCTGTCCTTATATAGATAAGTCAAAGTACAAAATAAATAAACATGTCTCTGTGTTATTTGTGATGATAGATACTTCTGTCTTGGTAGTAAGTATTAATACATACTGTTGTTTTTTTTTTGCGAAATGGATTGTCTCATCTATGACTATCGAATTTGAAATCAAAGAAATTGATCGAATAGTACTGATAATTATTTTTATACTGACCAGTATGGTTAATTTTATAGGAAGTTGGCATCACACAACATCCGGTTTTATAATTTTATTAATGGTTGTAAGTATGTTGTATTTTACAAAGATAAGATTATTTTAACACTTCATCCACCGATTTATTTCGTGCGTCTCAGAATTAATTATAAAGACACTCGAATTTATAATGCTATGGTAATAGGATAATAGTTTCTCAGTTTTGACCTAAGATTTTAGTAGGATAGGGATCTACGGATAAAATATAAAAAAGTCTAGGTGATGTAATTTTATAATTGTAGGGAATTACATGAGTTTTTTCACTTCGTAGGCAAGGTGATAGGCTTGGTAATTCGTATCCTGCTCTTGCGGATTCCTGTAAAGGCCAAAGAATCGTCTCTATTGGTTTTAAGAGATTATGCGACAAACATAAATAGGTGCATACATATTTAAATTAATAAATAATCACATTTAGGTCGTGTCGTGCATTGTGCGCAACGAAAACTTAAGGACGATCCACACTACATTGTTATATAACGATTTGTATAACAGTGTTATACCTACTAGTTCAATACATTTTAAAGTTAATTAAACAGAAACAAATAGGTATATAACATTATTAATGTTAATGTTATATAGGATGGATTGTCCTTAAAACAAGAAGACATCGAAGATTTTTATGAAGCTGCGATATATAGGTATAATTATGTCAAACGGGAAACAGCTAACAGTCATTATTGTATATATTTTATTTTTATTTTTTTATTTAACGTATTTCATACAAACTATGTAATGTAATGGTAGGCACCTATAGCACCTATGCAAGAGTCAAGGAAGAAGAGTCGATAGAAGGTGCTACATGTTAGAGACAGGTTAGCTATTTAATAATACTTGCCTTAAAATACACTTCTAATAAATAAATGAATACTTTTCGTCATAACGAAAATAATAGCAAGCTTTCTCGTTATAAAAGACAATGGCAATGTATGTCTCTTTATTATTCCTATGTGTTTGTATGAAAAAAAACAGTTTCAAAATATAGTAAAATAAAATTATACTCAACAGTTAAGTACATACCCTTACAATAAAATGATATTTTTTAACTGGTAACTTTCAGATTTAATTGCTGATGTTTAGGTATGTCTGTATGTATCTGGCAAAGTAACATAATAAAGTGATCTATTTGTTAAAGTAAATCAGGCCTAAGACGTCAAAAGTTTTTTAATTAACTGAAAAAACCGTACTTTTTTAAATTTCGTAAATTAGGGTAACTGACGATGAAGTTTCACGATGTTTTAAGTGCACCAACTTATAAAACCCTATTCCGTCTTCTATTAAAGACTCCCACAGCGTACAAAAGAAAAACATTATCAAATTCAAATCATAAAGTCAATAAAATATCCACAAAATACAATTAAATAAGTTGACCTAACAATGATATTATAATAGTGTCACCTTGTTAATTACTCTTTCCTGGTAATTTTTTTGTTTATGGTCCTATTCTCTTTGTAATCTTTGCCATAGTGTAATGTTAAATATTTGCCATAGAGTAATGTAAACCTTGGCCATAGACTAAGGCACTTGAATAACATACAGATTGTATAACTTACGTGTCCGGCGGCGCTCTATTGACGTTGGGTTTGACCTTGTTGACCTGACGCGTGGTGGTGTTCATCAGCTGGTTTGCCATGGGCGACAGCAGGGCCGTGGGCGCTGCGCTTCGGTGGTTACGGTTTATTACTAGTAAACAAACGGGCCTTATTAGGTACCTACCTTATAGTCTGTACGTGGAACTCTAAAGTTAATTTTAATTTTTTTTCGATCATGACACAACTGGGTTATTAATAGTGCTTCTTAGAAGTAACTATTTTAAAGCCCGAATTTTTAAAGCCTTTTAAGGCCTGAATTCTTTCTATGGCGAAGTCGGTGGCGGACATCAGTCGAGCGTACCAATACCAACACATGATGAGCTCACTGACGTCCACGACCGAGGATAAATTCCGGCCTAAATTTTCTGAGACTGTACCTAAATGGGACGTAACAATAGTTTTTCGTTCTCTTGGTAGTTATTATTAAATATGTATTTTTTTTGGTTCAGGGAAACATACAATAAAAATACCTACTTAATTGTACAAGATACTTACAACTAATATCTTCCCCACGTTCCCGTGCTATTTCACCTAAACAGTAACATTCGATATAAATAATACATAGATAATACATACAACATAAAATAAATGTATGATCATTAATTGCCAAATAAATTTTATTTCATTAACTGATTGACTTGATGAACAACTTTAATATAGTTAGTTACTTTCAACATTAAATTGCGGAACTTTCAACATTAAATTCTGGACTCAAATAATTCAATTTATTTCATACTTAAAAATTTCAAATACTACAAAGAAAGCTTTACAACAATGCATTCAAATACATCGAAGATTTAAAAAAGTTTTATGCCATGATAGGTATTTGCAATGCTCGGCGCAGGCATCAGAACGGTTAGAACCTAACAAGTAGCGATACTGGAAAGATACGTATAAAAGAACAAATTTTTTTCATCAATCATAATAATCACTTACTAAAATTGGAATCTCCAATCATAAAAACCGTATCGCCACATGTTTTTTCTTCAATAATATCTATAGCAAAGGAGTACAAACCAGAAATAATGATGAGAACATCCGCTTTAGAGTTTACCAAGAAGCAGAGGTCGACATGGAATCGTTAATTCAACAATCAGTTGTTATGACAAAATAATGATGCAAAGTCAGGGCAAGTGTCGTGATAGGAAATTTCCGTTAAGTCGTCGAAAGTTTCAAGAGCATTCCCTCGTGGGACAAACAATCGCAGAAGCGACAGAGTAGATCTAACTGAGCCAGGGGTCATGCTTGATGGAAGCTTATACCGACGGCTTCTCCAGTGCCAATCATATCGGTGCTCTCTATGAAATGCGTGGGAAGCATCTAAGTGCACAGTTCCGGTAACCTATGGACAAGCGTATCTGGCTGTTCGATGTGTGGGCCGATGATAAAGTAAAGGAAATAAAAATAAAACACTCAGTCCTCAGTCTGAGATGTACCTCGAACATGGACCTTCTTGGGCAACTCTGGCGGCGTGAACGTGGGGGGAGGGTGGTGGTCATCTGCAAAACATCAGCACAATATCGCATTCCGATACACCACTCAATCGATCACAACGCAAATATACAGCGTGTTGTTCACCTAGTTGTCATATGTCATACTTTTATGGAATACACAATAGCGCGTTCGGTTTCACCTTTAACAAATCTAAAACATCTAAGGATATCACTTTTAATTCTAATGTTAAACAGAGCAATGTAACACGCTAAAGCTTTAAAACAGAAACTATCACACGATATTATATCGATTTCAATAAAACTTCTTTTAGTAGAGGTGACACCAAATGCACTTAACACGTTCGGTGCGTTAGGGATCTCTACGAGATCCCGTGCAGAACTTTCATACTGTGCGGCGTCAAAAATCGTGTTCTTTCACTCTGTGCGGGAGGCTATAACATCTAAAGTTCTATGTGTATGATAAAGACAAATATACATATTTGCTTCCCGCTTAAATTTTGAATCAATGGTGTAATAAAATATTTTAGGGGTCGACGAGGTCCCTACCGCACAGAAGTGAAAATATATTCACTCCTTGCGTTGGGGGTTTCCTTTGATACCCGTGAATCGTGAGCCCCGTAGCCGCAAGGACGGGAGAGTTGGAGGCACGAGCACCACAAGTTTTGTTTTAGGGATGTTCATGTATCGATCGTTAAGTTCGCGCTTCGATATCAAATTATTATGCTCGTAAATAAGAACAATGAGTTATTTTAAAATGAAAAAACTTGACAAGTGCGAGTTAAACTCGCTTGGAGAGAATTCCGTACGTTGATTTTATGTATTTACCGTTATTTTTCTATTATATTAATTTTTGTCATTTTTTAAGACTTCTTATAGGTTTTCCTGTAATATTTAAGTATATATTATATGTATAAGTATATATAATATTTTTCGTTCTTTCTTTAATAACTTTAAAACTATCCATTGTAAAACTATAAAAAAATATGTATGAGATCATTACAACAAGCCCTTTTATTTGACATGCAACGCGATACGGTTCGCAAAACAGATTTGTTAATTTTTTTTTCAAAATTCAGTTGTTTACTTTATACCTTCGTCTATAGGTCACAAAAATGTACATGAGTATCAAATTTCAACTCATTTGGTCCAGTTCTATCGGAGTAAATTGGCTGTGAACGGCGGTCGCCCAAACGCACGAGTGATATAAGGGTTCCGTTTTTCGTTTTTTCGTACGGAACCCTAAAAAGTGCGGGAAGTATGTAAATAAGTCAACGTCGGATTATACAGGAACGTATACATCGGATGTTAAAATAAAAATTTTGCAAAACATACAAATATCCCGCCAGTGGCCAGTGATAGTGATTCGGATTATGAGATGTTTAATCGTCCTGGTAAGAAAAAAATAACATAAACGTGTATTTACGTACGCGCGTGCGAAGTTATACTTCTATGGCATCAAAAAACCAATATAAAAAAACCAATATTAAAAAATAATATTTTAACAATATTAAAAAAACAATATAATAATAATAATTTTTCAAAACGAGCGTTTTTAAAAACGCACGTGACGTTTTTTGTGACCGTCGTTTTTGTGTCACCGTCCGTGTTACAAATCTTAAAATTTCACTCTCATTATTTTTTCCATTTATTTCACAACGCGCCTAAAGCAGTATAACTTCAAAAACCTTTTCTTTATAACACTTTTTTTAAATATTAAATTATTCATATGTACCAATTTTTTTGACGTGACGGGCGATCGGACGATCGGCGTATCGTAGCCGATGCCATAGGCGATCGTAGTTGAGTGGAGCGGAGCGGGGCGGAGCGGAGCGGGGTGGAGCGGAGTGGAGCTTTGTCATGACGTTGTCACGTTAAACTACCGTCCGTAAACTGACTTTACAGACAACCATTTTTTGTAATAAAACTTTTTTACCTATCGACAACTGGGATTTTATTTTATTCCCATCACTAGTAGCTACACATATTGAACTAACATCTGTTGCGGAATGGGATACAACAGATCCCTAATTTTCTTTTTGTAATAGCGATTTACCCTAATGTCAGAACTGCGTGCGAACCTACCAAAAGATAGAGTCATAGCCTATGTTTAAGCCACAAAAAATTCATAAATATATCATTGGTTTTGACGAAGATATTAATTATTTTCAAAACTGCTATTTTAGGGGGCTGAAGAGGTCCCTAACGCACCACAGGAAAGTTTAGTTAAGGGGTTTTTGAGGTCCCCATAGCACAGGCTGAAAGTTTTTTGAAAGTGTTGACGCAGTGAACGTGTTAAAACATTAAACAATAAATATTAATTGAAACAAGTTAAGAATAACACTTACACTTTTAACTATTAAAAACCGCATGCAATACAACATGAAACAAACAAACCACCAAATACCACCCAACAACCAAACAAACACTAAGCTAGTTACGATCAAGCATAAACTAAATAAAATACTAAGCTACACTAGAATTAGTAAAGTTTTCGTTACTTTGCAAACCCTGTTAGATAATGGAGATAAATCTAAAATACAAGATCATGGATAGGTACATGTATAATAATGTAATGGTATAAAATGTGAAGGACATGTACTACAAATCGCTACAGGTGATGTGGTCTAAGTAAATGAATCTTAGGTTTACTTATTAGCGTGTGAATGTACCATTTTTTCGTCGTAACGCGAGGCAGTAGCCTTCACTGCAAAATCCTTATTTCTCTATCGAAGCCGGGATACTATTCAAATTAAATATTCCCTTTGCAGGGCGGCAATCATTAGAAAAAATCTTAAATTCAAAGCATAATAAATACGTACGTATGAATCTATAACTTCACAACATCAATACCTGTGGGTCTATTGATGCATACATTAGGGATCAAAATACTCCTATAAAAATATTTCGAATCGATAATATAATTAAGTAGTAATAATAAGAACAAGACCAAAATAAAATTACATCACAACGTTTCTCACGATGTTTACATCGGCTAATAGATAGGCAAACGGCTAACTGCTGTATAATGCACATAGATAAACGTAAACATAGGTGAAATATTAACCAATCGTTCACTAATTCCCCATTCAATACGCAAACAACTTTGATGGAATCACTTTCAGAAATTCTTAGAATATCTGAATGTCTAAAATGGATACCAAAGTTAATTGCGTGTCAATCACCGACTAAGGATTTTGATTAAGATTTCAACCTGTAACAAGACAATGACAACAAGACACGATTTGCTAACCGCATGGTGGGTGGCAGACCACTTTCACCGCTTGCATCGCGAAAGAACACCACAACGACATTAACAGTAACATTTAATTGTATGCAGTTACGTACTTGCCCGGCCAACCATCTGGACGGCTCGTACGCCTTTCCTGAATGTAGCCACTGAACCGAGAAATAATACGTTTAAAAGCTTACTCGTTAGTTACTGATTTTAAAAACCTGTTGAACAAATTGCATACGTATGGTAAATAAGGCACATCATTGATCGGTACACCTTGATAGAAGATACGAAGCTCAGGAATGTTCTTGCTGCTGTTAATAGCAAAGTGTTTATTTTTCTGGTTACTAATGCCCTTGTATTTAATGAAATTCAAACACCAAATTAAAAATAACAGAAGCCGTTGCAGACCGTCTTTATCATAAAATCTTAGACTTGGGTTCGTTAGTAACCAAAATCTGTGTCTACATCTACCCTCGAATATACAGCCGTGTCCGTGAACCCTACAATAATCGAAATAAGCGCTGTAAGTTAATATACTCGTGAAGTAGCCTTGCTGCTAATCTAGCGTGTATCCTTATTGTGAATTAGCATATACTGTAGCCCAATTTATAATCCATGAGCGATGGTTAGTCGATGCAAACAAACTAAACGTGTTGTGAGGTACGGTAATAAGGTCATGTTTCGGCTCCGTACCGTCGGGGCACGCGCGATACGAATTAACACTTTGTTTCACCATCCCAGTCTGCATCATCATCATTCCGACATCTGCAAAAATCCAAACACTGACACATGCGAAGGTACGCTCGCGTTCAACGGTCAACGGTCCATAGGAACTCCATGTTACGTTAACGTACTGGTCGACTTGGTCTATGAGCTGATCGTGGCTTCAAATGCGAATACGACTCGAGTGATGATGGCAATAGGAATGAATCTACCAAATTCGTCGATGATGTAATGAGTGGCGACCGTATCTCTTTGACCTTGCGTTAGTCACTGTCAATAGCTCAGACAAGCCGCGCCGCAACTGTTCTATAAAGCCTTTGTGTAATCTCCAAAGCTCACTCTTAAATTTTTAGCGTTTTGCAATTATCTTCACTCTGATTTTTCTGAGACATGCTTTCGTGGATTTGCAATTGCAAAGAAACTTCGTTTAGCTAGGTGTTCTGGGAATAAATGAAGGTGCAATTTTGCAGCTTGCATATTCAATTCTACTATTTAATAGGATCATGCAATATTGCCTGGACTGGGCCTTGAAGTGCATCATATCAATTTATATCTACTTTGTGGTCGTATTCTAAAACTGCCGTGATTCAAACTGTGTTCAAAGCTAGGAGTATAACTACACACACTTAAAATCCTGTCCAATTCGTGACACTGGATAACATTGTATGATGCACTAAACGCTCTCAGATATGTCGGAAAAGAGCGAGAAATATTTCAAAAGGCAGAGAATGGTGAAGTGTAGTGCTTTATCGTGGCAAGATCCATTCAGGAGCGAGCGGACATACACAATGATTGCTAAGTATAGGGTGTCAACGAGCGCGGATCAAGTATGCCTCGCACCCGATCAGTCTGTGAGGTACGGACGCAACACCACTAAAGCAACTCAAAATCATATAGACATGAAAATAAATATTGTAAAACGTCAATCTGTATGGTTAGGTGTGGTGCAAGTTACCTATGTCGGCTCCAACCTTCCGCTGGTGCGCGGTCACTAAAAGTTTAGCCGAATATTCGATTAATGTCTCACAGTTAGAAGGCAACATGGTGATATCGATATCAAGTTGTGTGTCGACGGTCCTACTGCGTGATACATTGTGACACAATGTGGTCTGTTTTTGGTAACAAACGTGAAAGTACAAGATCAGTACAAGAATATTCCAGAAAGAATGTCACAGAATTACTGTTATCAAGTTATTGGTGTACGGTAAACTACCTATTAAAATTTGTCGTATATTTATTTATCCTGCTTGGTAAGTAAAATATTTCATTTTCATTAATAACTTATGAATCTGATTAAGAAATAGGAAATGATCTTACAGTTTTTGCATTTGCATTTCTTGATGAGCGTTTCGTCTTTGATGTCCTCGTGGCAAGCCTTGCAGTAGAACCAGGCTCTGGAATTGAAAATTAGATACTAATGCAATATTTTACATTTTATTGAGTCTCTACACATATCAGTATCTAACGTCCTAACTCAAAGTCACTAACGGTTACTTAAATAGCTCTTTAGTACAGAATTTGTATGGTGATATTTTACTAAGGAGTAATTAAAGTAACAGTTAGTGACTCTGAGTTGGGGCGTTAGTCTGTTAAGTAATGTAAATTTTATAGTCCCGTTACACCTCAGCAACATGACATGTGACGTGACCTGTTGTCATTAAATTATTAATAATATGTATATGAAATCATATAGGTGGGCATGGACACCGGACCTAAGTTTTATATAAGAATAGAAAATTTTAGTTATAGGTGTTTTAAATATTCCACCACTATTAGTGTCCCTAACTAGCACAGTTTCAATGCCAACTTAGTTTTTTATATGTGCATGTGCATAAAAACACGCGCCTGCTTAAACTCAACGTTGGCAATACACGAGTATACGATGTGTAGTTAACTTTTTTATGCATTTTAACTTGTTATAAATTAATTTATGTATAAATAGGCTAGGAGAAAACAGGTACGTAAGTATTTGTTTTTTATTATTTATTTGTTAACCAACTTTTATTTATTTAGTAGCTGCAGACGAGCTTTATTAATAAAAAAATATTTTTTATTACTGGTATTGTTGTATTTATTGCAAATTTCATGTAGGCAGACTAATATTTATGTACTTTATTATTTAAACTATTTTAATATATGTATATGTATTTTACTTAAACTAAAATATAATAAGTATATTATAAACAACATTATTCTATAGTGCATTATCCCAGATCATTGTACACCACATAAGGAAGAGGGGACTTTCCAAACACAAGTTTTATATACTTAAATGGAAAGATCCCACACATATTGTAATAAGATGTAAATTCTGGAATAATAAACGATTTTTGATTTTTTTTTGATTGATTGTTAAGCATGTTACCCAAACCCACATAAAAATAAGTAGATCTACCATTCAAAATGTTCAAAACCTGCTAATTCTCTGTTTTCTTCAAACTTTCATTAATCATTAGGATTGAATTTGGACCACTAACGCCCCAACTCAAGAGTCATTAACGGTTACTTTAATCGCTCCTTAGTAAAGTATTACCATATAAATTCTGTGCTAAGGATCGATTTAACTAACCATTAGTGACTCTGAGTTGTGGCGTAAGTATACATCTTATTGCAATTAAAGACGCTAGAAAAGTACAAAGTATGTGACATTTTCCGCACCTTTTAACTTCATCCGCGGACTGTGCGATAAAGAATCCTTGTGTGTTGGCCTGGATCTTCACGTTGCGAGGGTTGATGGAGATCTTGCTGTCCGCGCCTTCTTCACCCTTGATCTCGATCGCCAGCAGTAGCAACTTCAGCTTGGTGAAGCACAATCTGTGGGAAACGAATATACTGCAGGGGCAACACTTACCAATGGTATTTCAACGATTAGAAAAGTAGAAGAGAAGTTAGTAAACAAAGAAAAAAATGTCACGTTGGTGTATTCAATCTGTTTGGGAACAGACAATGATAAAATAAAATCGCGACCTGGTTTAACTTCAGATCGTCTGAATTATAACATAAGCAATTCAGCGGTATTTAAAGATTAACCTCATAACTTGAATAAAACATATGCGAAATGTATGAATGTAGCATTAATGCATCCAAAAGACATGAAAAAAAATATTCAAATTCATGTTGATTAAAGTATTAAGTTATACCACCTAAGATTACATCATCACTTACCATCAGGTGGGATTGTAGACAAGCAATAACAAAGAAATTATAACAAAATATGAACCATTGTTTAAATGCACTAACTTACTAAAAATGTGGCTACACCACGATTAAAATAAATTATGTTTTTAAACATAAGGTACAAAATGCCACAACTCTAAAACTTACTTTAACAATTAAACAAAATCCAAATTAATGACAGAAGCAGACAACAGGTGTTACAATACATGTAAAGCGTGAAATGAAATGATCGTTTTTGAAATTTGAATGCGTTATATTTAAAGCAAAAAAAGGAGAAAAGAGAAATAACCGTATCTATCTATAAAATACCTAATAACTAAGCAGTGTAGTAACATGCCACAAATATTAATTACCCACATGAACTATAATAATTAAAATAACAAAATCATCAGTGTAGTTGGTAAGAATTAAAAAAATCGAAACACTACAACAAAAGTGTTTCCTTACAAGATACAGAAACTTAACCCAGTAAAAGTTAAGTTATGAATTCAAATGATAATTCCCAAAATTTAACTGAACGCACTACGAATTAACTTAAAAATAAACAAAATAAAAATAAGAAACTAGCATGCAACAAGAACAACTACTTTATATTGTGTTAATTTAATTTGTGGAGTGAACATCGTGCTTTAATATCTATAATAGTTTACCCATCCAACATGCACAATCTAATCTGTGGATCAGAACATAACTCGGATTAAAAACCTACAACACTAGGGTATTAGGTTCGTGCACACAACGGGATTAGCACAGTGTAGGGTGCGGGATGGGTGGCCTAATTTGGTGAGTCTTACTCGCTCGCTTGGGGGAAGCTCATTCCTGTGAAGGACGTCGATAGAGTCTCCGTGTACATCTCGCAGCCCGTACCCTGCAGGTAATCGTTCTGCCAAGCTTGTGTGTCGGGGGACTGTAATCAACCAATAGGAGACGCTCAAGCACGTGCCGTGTTAGTTCGTCACAGCCATAGAAAATTCCACCGAGGACCAAGTCCATTCACATCCGCTACGACGTTTCGATGCTCCTAAAGTTAGATTGGTGTGTACGTGTAAAAGTATTAGTTCACTCTCGGGACGTATGCGCTTACTTATGCTACAATATCATAAAACATCGCAGCTATGTTATTCTGTGCCTAACCTACGCAACTGGCAAGGAGTTGAAAAACATAACCTCAAATCGACGGTACCAAAGCATAGGCGAAAAAGTGATAAAGTCTAATGGGAAAAGCTATGCGACTCGTATCTGTTAGTGTCGTTCGTTCGTCGACTATGGTGTTATGAATGTGGAGCTCGATCACAAAGTATAGAATCAAAAAGTTTAGTGAATGCCACCGTTTCACGCCGCGGTTTGCAAGCATCTCTTTATGCCGACTTACTCAGCTGCTTGGTGGAAGGGCATTCCGATAAACGTTGAGCTCAGTGTCAGCGTATACATCTCCATGCCGGTACCGCGCAGGTATTCATTAGTCCATAGAGCCATGTCTTGGGACTGGAAATGTCGCATAAGAAACGTTAAACCAAGAACATTCGAAGGTTTGTACTTTAAGCAGCTTGACGACTTCGAATGCTCTTTTGTAAGGATTCACGAATATTTAAAAAAGAAGAAGTAATAAAAGAAGCTGACCGTCTTGAAACTTCTCATCGCGAAGAGATTGGCCATCATGGTGGAGAACCCTGGCGCGAGGCAGCTCTGCGCGATGAAGCCCAACTTGAGTTCCGCTAAACAGATCACGTCATCGCCCTGCTTCCAGTCCCAAGATGGAATGTTGAGGAGGTAGGCCTGGAATTTTTTGAAAGTATATAGAACATTTTCATTTAAAGTCGTTGTGAAAAGTTATTATGTAAAGTATTTATCTCGAGCTTAACGATAATCGATTATATGGTAAATGAGGGGTTGTAATAAATATAATAGAATAGAATAGAATAGAAAAAGTTTATTCCGCCATTTTTCACAACAAAATTAAATTAGAATTGTACTATTTCAAACAAAACAAAAGGAAATTAATTATGCTGTGATACATGGCAAAAAAAAATACATTTCTGATTGCGTTTATCTGATTGTTGGCGTTTATCAAATTGTTGGTATACCTTTATTTGGACTGTCTGCGTTGGTTAAATCTTCGAAGCCTAATAATTATTACTCGTATTTACTTTCTCTTATATTGAGGAGTTCAATTTTTACATAGGTATTGCATAGTTCTACTGCCAATGCATTTTTGTAATAAGTAGTAGAGTTAGCTCTGGTTTGACTCCAGATGAGGGAACTCCTTAACGGTTAACAGCACAGTCACAGCATTCTTGACTTTAGTACGCTGACACTATAAAAGCGTGTATTTAGTTATTCAACTTTGAACATTTGTTGCAATGCATTATTATCATTCACAATCAGATCGAATTTTTTTAGGAACTGGATTTTTGGATAACGGAGCTATCGATATCTTTCTGTATCAATACCTTGTTATGATACTGCATCAACTGAATGATGACTCTGATGTCGTCGGAGTAGTTCTTGATAGAGATGACCCTCATGATGTTGGCCGCGTCTTCCGCGTCGGGGTCCTGGCAGTACTTGTTGGCCAGCACTAGACATGCGTCTGCCTCGTGCACCTGGATTATATCGTTGATGAAGAAAATGATTTAGGGCTAACAAGCTTTTCTACCTTTTATATTAATTTGTTTATTTAATTTGACAAATAAAATTGTTCTTCTAATTTATAATTGACATCCAATTTATAACAATCTATGGTCTGTATAAGAGATAGTAATTTTCATTGTTCGTTTTCTTATTCAGGTAAAGATAGTTCAAAGTATGACAGTCAATAAATTTGAATTACGAAATTATTAGGAATCGTGACATCTGTAATTTTAATTATTAATTTATCTCAAAAGTACTTACCATTTTAAATATTGAGAATAATAAACAAAAAATAGGTAGGTATACAATTAAAGCTTACAAACAAACAGGAACAAATACATAGTTTTCCAGACTAAAAGCATGAAGGAGCATGCAAGAAGGTTAACAACGATGTTTTGAAAGATGCTCTTAAGTTTAAAGTGAACACTGCGATTGTTTTGAATCTCGCGAATGAAATTAATGAAAGTGGATTCAATGTAACCAATAAGAACAATCGTTAGAAATACAAATCAGCAGTGCTCACTTCTCACACAAGAAAGCAGGTGCTGCACACGAAAAACTCACAGGAGGCTAACAAAGTCATTCCGACGACAAGCCATGCAACAACATATAAAACTTACACTCGACAAAATCGAAAATCGACAACTGTACTTCGATCTACCAAGCAAATTTTTGAAAAGGAAAATCTTTCGCCGGCAACCATTAATGCCAATTAGTTCATTTAGCACTGCTTCAACAACTGTACAGTACAAGTCAATATCGATTGTTTAGAGCATCGGTTGTGGGCAGCATCGCATACAACACCGGTTAGTAGGTACATATAGACACATATAGGTGACCGGCCGAAGTCGGCGCGGTCGGGTACACACATGGGCGTATATAAGAGGGGTAAAGATGGTAGCCACACTCTTCCCTGGAATGATTGGATGGCTATTAGTTTACAAAGGTTGCTTGTTGCAAGTTGTTGCAAGAGTGTAAACGAGACGGAAAATTACTGCTTTTGCTTAGAAACTGAACACAAAATTTTATTTCATTTCTTAATCACAACAGTAATTAATAAAGTAATTAATTGCAAATGAAACAGTATTTTCAAACTATATCGAGTTTAGACCCCTCTCATTCAAAAAGCTGAATACGCCCATGGGAACACGCCACTGTGACCAGTCCAGTACGTGCGGGACGACGCACAAACAGATCAGATACATTAGCGAGAGGCACACACAAACAGCCCAAAAGTATTGGTTTAGAAGGGAACTGTACACCACTCCATCGACAGAGCGTCTCCTCGATAGACGAGACCGAGCATCGCTAAGGCTATAGGAAGGACAGACTGCACAGCTTCAAAACGACACCACGCCCAAAGACCACGTCCTGTGTGCAGTGCTACTTACTTTGACCCTCTGCAGATCGATAGGGTTCATTATGGTGCCTTGAAAGAATTCCACAGTAGTAAAGTGTCTCTTGAACAGGCCTTCAAGCTCCAGGTCGGGCGGTTTCCTGCCATCAATACTCAGTTAACACTACGGTCCGCATTGAGGCTAGTCCGCCGCCTGTCGCAGGCCGACGTTACCATGCAACTCTATGTAGTATCAAAATACGCGGTGCAGTGGGCCGGTGGCGCCAACGAAACACGCGAACGCTAAGCGCCCCCGCCCCACCGAGAAAGCAATGATCGCAATAAGAACCATAAGATAAATTTACCAAGTGATAAAATCCTACTGTGACTATGAAACAGCATTTACAGAAGAAAGGATCTCCGTTATGCATTATGAATTACTGGTTCACTTAGAAGTGAATCAATGATACGTAGGGCCGTGCGATAAACTAATGCCTGCGCTAGTCGGTCTTACTCTAACCTTGACTCTCTCAAGGTCGACGGCATTCATCATTGTACCCTGAAAAAACTCGACGGTGGTGTAGTGACGCTTCAGGAGACCTTCCAGCTCAAGGTCAGGCTCTTTTCTGAAAGCGTCGCGGGATCATACATGACTCACCACTATAAGACTCCATTCCCAGCGTATGGCGAACAATTTGTATTTTTATTGTTACCATACTCCAGATAATTGTTGTTTATTATCAAACAGATATATTCTTTATTGAACTACTCTCGTACATTCAATTCATTTATTAGTTTCTTAAATTATTCGTTTAAAAAAAATTACGTTCCTCTACTTGTACTGACCTGTGTAAAAAAACAACCTCAACGTCCACATCTTCTCGATCTTCGTGTAGGAAGTCTTTTAAAAAATGGCTTACTGATTCATACGTTATATGTCCACATACAACAATGTGCCTGAAAACGTACAAATATATTATAGTACTTGCACATATCACTAAATTTCGCACTACGATAAAGTATTGCAGAATAAATTGTCTATAAAGCAAAGCTAGACTTTATTGAAAATATGAACTTTATAACTGAAGTGAAGAAAAGGCCAAAGTTAAAGATAATTTTTATTTACAAGAAAGAAATATTTTTGCAGCTGTTGAAGTAGCTTTCGCTATAAATAAAACTTACGAAGCAATACTTAGAGAAGCAGATTCTTATGACTATGAGACAATACACAAATGTAGCAATTTGAAGTTTTGTTCAACACTTGGGACCATAATGAAATTTAGTACTGAATAGGATTTTTAGTAAACAACAACAGATCAACAATGACGGTCGCAACAAGGTTAAACAAAACAAAATATGACAAAAGCGTGACAGAACCACTACAGGACTAACAATGTCTTTATCAGATGGCCAAATGTATTCAAAAGTTATCTACAGAAAAACCACACATGTGTAAAATCTCTAATTTGGGATAATAAAGACATTGTACGAAACCTCCATAATTCACAACAATCAGTAATTCACTTCTTTGCGACTTATTTATTAGAACATTTAGGTAATCATTAGTAACTAGAAACAATAAGACAATGTATGTAAGTCGCAAAGAAATGAATGATCTCAGTATCGGTCAGGATTTGTGTAACTATCTACCACACTAAAACTTTTCGACGAAGATACTTGAGCCACTGGGGCGGATGGCTATGTTTAACAATAAAGAAAATATAATAAACATAGAACAAGAAAAGTCTAATATGAGATCATAGTTTAATAATCTGACAGATTCAAAGTCGAGTAACAATGACTTCAAGGTGAATGTCGAAAGGGAAACGATATCTATAGACAGTAATGATACGGCTGCAGCCAAAATCTACAAAATATGAAATGATACTGTTAGTAAAATAACTAGTGACTATTTACTAATACGTGATTCTGTTACTGTCTTTAGATTTTCTAATATTCCAAGAATAAAACTAATCGCGCGACGAAATATTAAAAGCTTGCCTCTCAGTTTAGTTCATTTATATGTTATAAAAATATTATGTCCCTGATTTTCAAAAACTTTGTCGGTATTTATGATCAAGCCTCAATTCTTTATAAGTTCAACTTAAAAAGGGTTAGACACAGCACGATGTAGAAAGGTGTGGACGTGGACAGACAGTCAACAGTGTCGGCACAATGATGGAGGTTGATGAGGAATAATCTAAATCAAAACACAGAAGAACATCAGTTAGAGCACAGACGTCAAGGAAAATTAAACAGATAGAAAAAAGGTCAAATGCACATTGCGAGTTACTAAATACACATGCAAGCTACGAGTTTATTCTCTAAGGTGTGGCAAAGGATCTGATCCATTTGTATAGTAAGTCGCAATAAAACTCTACCTTTTAATTAACGATCGCAAAACACCGCAAACAATCTTTAAATTAATAAATCCAAAACTTTAATATGAATGATAGTGTATCGCCGCTAATGATGTCAATATGTCGAATGGCATGTCGAGAACTAAGCTAATTTTGCGTTAAATGTCCTCAATGCACACAGCCTTGCCACGCTCTATGAATTTTTAACGTAAATACATTACACTAAATTTACCGAGGGGGTCGATTGAAAATTACATTACAGTTTGCAAAATAGTAAAGAGGGTTAACATCAACATTAAGATTAAGAGCAAGAGTACAGTACAGTTACAGTTACAGATACAGTTACAGACGTGCAGGCAGGGAGAACAGGAGGCGATCGAATGACACTCACTAGTCCCGGTCCAGCAACAGATCCCCTGTGTGGGGGACACAGGTAGGAGCTGTCGGCGGCGCGAGATCTCCAACAACACACTACGGTACCACTCAACATTTATCTCACCGTTACTAAGCTTTACGAATACCATTAACATTCCTTAAATACAAACGGTTCTTTACTAACAGAAAATAATATGAAACCTATATGACGAGCGATAGCACTAGCCACTATCTGCTGGTTTCTATTCAACTGAACTCAAACCAATCCAAAGATAATAATTTACAATCAATACCGACTCAAAAACAAAGACATTGCGGGACTCGCGTCCCGCCAAAGATAAAGTGAGAACACAGAAGCGTGCTAAGAGAGGAAAAGGAAGATATAGATATCACAACACGGATACATTCAACGGAACGGAGTGAAGACAGCGGCTCACCTGCGTCCCCGCTCATTCTTGAGGGTGCCGCCATACTTGGGTCTAGTGCCGATTAAGTCAATTATCTCTGGGATACAACTGGCAAATATCGCCTAAACGCCGACAGACAAAACAAGACATTCACATTCAAGTCAAGTGAGTGTGCGGCCGGGAAGGGAGCCGCCGGCGGGCCTGCGGGTGGCGGGCGGCGCGGGCGGCTCGCTTCCGGTCGGGGCGCGGGGCGCGGGGCGCGGGGCGATCGGCCGGCGGGCGGCGGTCGGTCGGAGCGCAGGCGGCCGGCCGGCGCGGGCCGGGGCGGCGGCGCGCGGGCGGCGCGCGGGCGGCTCGCGGACGGCGCGCGTGCGGCTCGCGGGCGGCGCGCGGGCGGCGCGGGCTGCTCGCGGGCGGCTCGCGGGCGCGGGCGCGGGCACTGGCTGTGTGTGATCACGGGACTCGTGGCGAGGTGCCGGAGCTAGCGCTACAGCGTGGCGACAGGCATCGTGTGCAAGCGAACAAACCAAACACTACTTCATCGACAGCATTACAAAACTTTACATCGGCTCTCTCCAGATCTAGTCTCGTTAGAAGGATTAAAAAGCTCAATGGTTTCTCGAGTGTAATTTACGAAAAGAGGCATGTAGTAGTGCGTCGGTCGACCGCGCGCCTGTCTCTCGTGTTCGGGGAGAGGGGCGCGGCCGCCGGGAGCTAACTCTTCGAGCATGCGCCACGGCACCGAGAGACCGATTCTAGTGAAGGATTAATAAATTTCATTAGCAAACTCCGCATTCAATCAACCAAGTCAGATCGAAACCGTGAGAGGTAGGAAGGCAGGAAGCCGTGTGGAGCGGGGGCGTGAGAGCAGGGTACCTGCGGCGGACGTCCTTGTTGTACCGGCCGCCGTATTTGTTCCGCTGCGCCGCCAGCTCCGTGATCTCGGGGATCCAGCTGGCGAACACAGCCTACGATACACAGCAACACCGTGAGGTGAGTGACCGCCCCCCCGCGCGCCCGCCCCCCCGGCCCGCGGCCGTCAACCCTCGCGCTCGCACAAGGCTGTGTGGCTTGAGTGTCGTCTGTCTGCGTGTGGCACTGTGGCTGTGGCGTGGTGTGGACGGGTGCGGGACTTGGGTGCCGTGCCGAGCTACGCTAGCGGGAGCTACGTGACGGCAAGCCGTGACGGGACTCGTGACCGGGTGCATGCAAAGCTTGGATTCATACGCTAACTAATCGATGAACAGAACTTAAAAAGAAATCGGTTTTGCCGGATACTAAACTAAGACGATGGGCATTCGGTATAGACGCTTGGTAGAGCGCAGACACGGGCAGGCCGGCGCGGGCGGTCGCAGCGCGGGCCTCGCCCCGGCGGTACCGGACCGGGCGGCGGCCGAATCCGGCAGCCGGGCCGGTAGCGCCGGGGCGAGGATGCGCGCCCGGCCGGCCGCGGGACCGACGGGTGAACGCGAGTAGATAACACAATACATCTGACGGCACTGAGCAAGCTTTCGTAAAGTGATGATTTCACATCGTCTTCGAGAGATCGGGCGATTCACACCGAGGACGGCAGGCGCGGTCGGCGGTTCGCGTCTCGCGCATGCCGTGGAATGAGTCGCCTTCACTTTCGTTTCAATTTATACATTAAACTGATACCTTTTTCCATGTTCACGCTTCAGCTCGCCACTGTACTTGGACCTACTTCCTACCAGCTCTATAATTTCAGGAATGCTACTAGCGAACATTGCCTGCAACAGACCATGGTGTCGATCGTACAGCGAGTCTGCGCGCGGACACCATCGTGTGGTGCACGACAACGTCCACCTCGAGTCTCGGTATACTATGGTGACGTACAGTAAAGTGTAGCCGGTAGCGGAGCGAAATAAAAAATAAAAGGAAGGTGTGTGTCTACCGGTGATGTGAGCAACTGAACACAGCCAGGCACAGGTGCGCATGCAGATCGCGAGGTGGGAGGGGAGGGACGCGGCGCGGGAAGCCGGCGCGCGGCGGGGCGCCCGCGACGGCACGCGGCACTCGGCAGGCCTCCACTCCGACTATCGTGAGCGTCACTACACGCCACATGGGGCTCGTCTCCGACCACTGTCCCCATACACGTCTCCAAATTTTAAGCTTAGAGATAGTCCGGCAGCACATTCGTGGTAATCACATAACAAAGCAAAAGAAAAAAAAACATTCATGCGATCGAAAACATTGCTCGAGGTGAAGCTCGTGTCGAGTTAGGAGGCTCCAACGAAAGCGGTCGAGAAGTTAAAAGTTAAAGAGTGATGCGCCTGCGCCGCTGGCTGCAGGCCGCGGCCGGGGCTCGAACCGACGTAACTTGGCATGCTCTAGGAGGTGCACTAGTTCAGGCTTACAATCATTCAACGAGCTGTGCGTTAGATCAGTACAGTCCTCTACCAAGTCCCATGTGAGCTATGGTTATCTTATTACAATCTCTCATATTTATTTCCTTTTGCTTTGTTATCGGTACAGCTTTGTATGCAAGGAATCGCAAGCGTAGCGCGGTTCGACGGGCTAGTCGCAGTGTTGCGGGAGGCAAGAAACAATGTCGATAGACTACGTCTTTGGTTTCATACGAGTATGTTACTTATAGTAGGTAATTGTAATAACTTGCCTCTCCTTGCAAATAAGTACAAGTAGTCTCAGATGTTATTTCAGGGAATTTAATTATACTAAATATTTCATTTATTTAATAGATAGTTAAGACAGAAAATAAATGAAATGAAACTTACCAAGCCGACGAGGAGAAAAAAAACCAAAAATGTTCTGCCAAGAACAGTGTGACAGAACACATCACCGTAACCTACAGTGGACATGGTGACTATGAGAAAGTACACACACGTCCAATAAGATAGCGATTGGGAGTTGCTAAAGTCCAGTGGATCTCCAGAATTTTCCAACTGAAATAGAGGTGAGAAAATACCTGTTTTATTTTATCCTTTTATAACCATTTAACATATTTGATATTCAAGTTTTGGGACTTTTCGCGTTGTACGATTGAGCATTGCCTCGTGTTTGATTCTAATAAGCCCGATTTTTTCAGTCCGAGAACTTTAAATTTATTGGTTGTGTATGTGTATAGTAAATTTTGTACGATGAAGTTGATTTAGAAGAAATGACACTGAACTAATCTACTGTTTCTACGAATGCAGTTACACACAGACTTACCAAATGAATAATGCCGGCTGCAGTCAGCCACACGGATATAAATATAGAAACTAATTGCGCCAAACGAATTGAGCTCGATGTTTTTAATATATTGAGGTACTGCAAAATATCAGGCACGGTCATTAAGCGTAGAGCTCGAAGAAACCTTAGCCCTGAAAACAAATAGAAAGACATTAAGCAATGTAACAAAAATATTGCACAAAAAACGTAAGCATTTCTTTGCTACAGATCTTATGAAAGAAACCAAGTCATATTAGTAGATAGAGGTGAAGACATAGAAACCATTTATCAAGATTGCAAGATAATTGAAATGCAAAATGTATCAGTTCAATCCCAGCTGCATCAAGCCTTAGTAATAAATGTTTCATTCTATATTGATTTTAGCCGCTAAAGTTCTTTGAAAGATCTATTCATTGGATTATTCCATACAGCTTAAATAAATGTAATCTTAAAAGAAAGTGATCTTACCTATCCATGTTCTGTCCAGGTATATTGATACAAAGGATGGGGGTATCGTGAAATAATCTACAAATGAATACATCTCGAGCATGAACCATAGTTTGTCACTAGCTGCTATAAACTGAAACAAAGAAAAAATATATTTAAGCTCACTATCATTAATATAAATAGTGATGGCAGGCCTGGCGCAATCTGCGCTTTTGGTATGATGTTACAAGTATATGCCGCGTTCGACGTGTCGGGCCAATTTCAGAAGGGCTGACTCGCGCCGCCGCGCTGCGCCAGCCATGTCATACATTCGTAATCTATCACAAATGTCATCACAAAAAAGAAGACAACCTTGACGTTGTCAGACAGGATAAGAGTTATGATTAGAAAGAGAGGCAAAGTCTAGATGTCAACGTCTGTTGATGATTAGCGGTGTGCCGGAGCAAGAGTCGCTATTTATTTAAATGATTTTGCAGAATGACTCTTCTGTACCAATAGGTACTAAATATTAAGTATTGTGGTGATGGTCCAGTGTTTGTCACTACTACTAACGTCTCTGTTCCTAACTGGATCGGTTCCTTTGTGCACCGCAGTTTTTTCTAATCATGTCTTTTCTAAAAACAATCATTTGTTTCGTTGAAGGAAAAAATTCAGAGAAATCCTGTACTTCTCCAAAGGTATATAAATATGATATCTGCTAACATGCACTTGGTCAGCATGGTAGACAACCTTACAACCTCTCAATTAAGAGCAGTCCAGTGTCCACAAGTCTGACTAAGAGTTGTGTCAATGATCACAAATTAAAATTGCATAAACCTATTAGTACTTACTCGTATAAAAAAGTAGACCATAAAAAATATGTTAAAGGCAAGGTCGATCTGCTGAGTAATATTGTCACTCCATTTTTGGCATCGCTCCACCTCCTCACTGGAATTAGAAATCCACGTACATAATGCGATCAAGCTCAAACAGGTGCAACAAATACGATACAGACACAACATAGATATCACGGTAAAGCCAACGTCTATGGTACAATTTTCAGCTGATAAAGAAAATATAAGCCAATTGTTGTATACGGTCAAATTTGATCAGAAGGGTCTGTCACCGTACCGTCTGTAGTGCGATGAGTAGACTTGATAGTGCCGAAAGCAAGCAGGGTTAGCGGATACATTTATTATTGTGGCAAATTAAATTTCAAAATAAGGGTCTCACGTCCATCAACCTCACAACACTGTGCACTTAAGCTAATAGCATAATTTTGTAATTTTTATCGTCGATCCTCTTGATCCGAGGATTCTAGGGAATTTCGGAGGAAATTCCAAAATCGGGATCATATTTGACCATATACAAGCTTCACATCAAACAACTATACTCAGCAAACGGTGGAATCACATTTATTTATTTGGCTTTCACTCACGTATTCCTTATGATTTGATTTGAGCGGTATCATAAGATATTTGTAATTAATATTTCAGCTACATGAAATAACGAATTCGGAAAATGGAAAGAGTTTTACCTGGACGCGTCAATAAAGTAGATGATGAGCGATGCAATACTCAGAATGAACACCAACACTACCTGGAATGAGAAAAAAGATGTTTGAGAATAAAGTTCTTCCCAAGTATAGATTTAGTTCTTTCGAAATTCTAATTTTCAAATTTCGGTGATAAAATGGTATCTGACGAAGTATCCTTTTACAAATATTCATTCAATTAGTAAGAGGACAGTGGGTATAGTGTCGGATCAACAGTTCACCAATATTGTTGCAGTTGTCAAAGCAGCAGCACTGTACAGTCAGCCAATCAGTCAGTGTATCTGTACAGTCAGGGATATTACACAACTAGACATCTTTTTCACGTAGGCACAAAAAAAATTAACATGACCTTTACTGAGTTCTTTAAAATTACCAGCTGTGCACTAACAAAATGGAATGTTTGAATGGTAAAGTTAACTGCCTTGCAGTCTCACTGACCTATCAAATAGCCTAAAGAAATAAAATAACAATGACGAGACAGTGATCCCTACAGGGTCAAATATACATATGGTCAATAGAAAAAAGCGTTTTGTATCGGATGGTGTCAGCCCAGGAATTTCTCGATCAAGTCATGTCAGACCAGACGATATTCATGAAATATTGAATGAAGAACTTAGAGGATATTCGAAAAGTGAAATATATTAACGAACTTGCCAGTCAAACGCAGATTTCAGTGTTTTGGGCTAGCATTGCGTGATAATCAATTTTTCCTTTAATACCCAGAGACATAAATTTTTCGGTGTCTATGGAATTCTGGCTTTTATAGAGTATCGTGATGCTACATCTACGGAGATTTATGCAGATTAGCCCCACCAACCTTTCTATTCATAACGTTAAATCACACACTCACAGAATCCTCTTTTGAAATTTACAAGTATCCAAAGCAGAATGTAATCGAAGAAGTCCCCAACTTAAGAGCAAATACCCTAGTAATATGTCAGTGTAAAGTAGCCTAAAGTAGGTCACATTTATGTAACTGGAAAAGCGGAATGTAAACTCAGTTTGAAGGCTCTGGATGCAACTAAATTTAAATATTTTGAATGTATCTAATACGATGTTGGTATTTATTGGTTGGTTTATCTACAATAGTCTCTGCCATTATTTGCCTTACTTTAAAGGATTAAGTAATATTATGTTTGTTTTATGCTATTAACAATATAAAGAATATACGAGTACGTACAGACCGTTGTGGAACGAATGACTTATGCATACAATTTTATAAGATCTTATGGGTATGAAGTGTTCCGTAATTTTGAATATGAACACAATTTTAATCAAAATTCATATCTATAACAGTGTTTTGATTGTACATACGACGTTTTATTACAGTTCAAGGTTTTCTACTTTTAAGTATAAAATTGAATAAACATTCATTGTCCGTATGAACTTCTGACATTATTCATGTAATTGACCAAGTTGAATGTTTAGATTTGAAATGATTGTCCACTGTAAGGTCATGTGACACCTACTCATATAGCTCGTCTATTGCCACTTGATCCTACAGTATCCTGTTAGTGGCAATTGGGAATTCGATATGCATGACAATCCACATTAATGTTAATTAAAGTACAATTAACACTTTACATACAATTGTTATACAGTCATGCTTCTATTGTAACTGTTACTTTATACTGTTACCTGTGGTTTAGTTATCTACCACCATTGCACACAGTCAAGAGTTTGCCAATCATAATGCCCCAATAAATAATGCCCCAAGCAATCTTCATGTCTTCAATTTTTATGCCATCTGGCCTGCGGCATGGCTTAAAGACTGTCATCTAATGATAAGAACTATGACCGACGGCTTTACAGCTTTACTAGCTTTGATACCTTCGGTCATCAATACCTTGGTTGATGAACGGCTTGTAGATCGAAAACCTGCTTCTATTACGTCATCTGCAGTTTTTGTCCCGTTAAATGCACGCACGTTATTCTCATTCACATGTTGCCAGAAGTAGCACTCAGCGATTGAAGAACAACGAACATACTTTATTTATTCACGTCGTGGACTACAGGTTTGCGACGTATGCAATAAAACGGCGAGTATAGTCACTATAGACGTCATCCATTGCGAAGTGTTATTAGTATTACATGATCTACTCGGAAATAGAAAACGATTGTATAATAATAGTAGGAACTCTATTCGTAATTAATGACATAAAGATATAATTAGTAACTGTGTACTAAAATTTTTATAACGAGTGACAGCCAACGTAAACCGACGAAACCGATGGGTTGAAGCAAGAAATGTTGTGTTAAACTAGTGGTTTATTTTTAGATAAGGGACCGTTCAAATATTACGTAAGCAGATTTATTACAATTATTTACCCCCCCATCCCCCTTGTCAGCAAAAGTAAACAAAGCTCTTATCCCGTCCCCCCATGGTAACGTAAACATTTTTCATTTATAAATGTATTTTTTTATATTATAATTATAATGTTATAATAACTACCGATGACGTAATCATCATCTAGACTCTCCTACCCCCCATGTCAGTCAAATAAACAAAACAAAGAAATTAGTGCTTACGTAATACTTGAACGGCCGCTAACATAATTGAGAAAGTTGGTAAACTCCGCATGAGAAGTGTATTTAACAGAAAGAATTACACGCTCGTAATTTAGAAATGATTTTACACCCCGCCCTCTTTTGTTGTATATTTAACAAAATTCGGCGTGTCTTACATACCCACCACGAGTTATATAACTCGTTAAAACGAGTTAACGAGTTAAAAACCCACTTTTTAGTTGGCTTGATGCTACAACATCCAGGCAACTCCTGGCAGGATCCCTGGCAGGACAAAGTCTTTTATAAAATACTAGCTGTGCCCCGCAGTTTCACTCGCGTTAATTTGTGGGAAAACTAACTACTAAAATATATGATTTTATATAGACTACAGCCTTCCTTGATAAATAGATTATGAAAGTTAAGAAGAATTTTCCAATTCACATCAAACTCTTCAGCTTTATAATATTAGTATACCTACGAGTAGATACGACATATTTTCCATAATTTATTAGGTATATTTTCTCATAATATATTCCACTTTCAAAATGAAAAATGCTAATGAGATACTGGCGAGTTCATTTGAATTTAGAAGTAAGCTAATGATAGCAGTCGCTGCGTGTGTACAACGACTGCGCTGCAGTCACTTCACATTCAAAGCCTTTGAGCTTTTAACGCGCAGCGTAAGAGTTCCAATGGAACTGACGCTTAGAGCCAAGAGGATTGCCAGCTGCGAAAAACACTATTTTTTTCAAGTTAAGACACTTGTAAAAGCGACAGAGTAGGTCACGCAGAAAAGAATTGAGAAAGCTTTACCGACGAATATAATCGTAACAATTTTTTGTTATGTAACTAGCCGCAAGCGAGCTGACGATCAACCTGGTGGTAAGTGGCCACCGTGGCCCATGGATATAAAACCAAAGGCATCACACACACTACAACACACGTTTATTTATTTATTGGAGTTGTATATTTGCCTGGCTATGTATTTAGCTCTCTCTAACCGATAAAGGACCACAAGAAAACTACTGTAGTTTTCTTCAGTAGCTCGAGCACGAATATTTGCGAGAAAGTATTCGTATGGTTAACGTAAGCAATTTGTATGGCATTTTTCAAAAGCGCCCCTATAGTGCGTAAATGGTACTAAATCGGCAGCACGAATATTTGCGTCAAACGTGCGTATCGCAAGCGTATCGCCGCGTAACGCTACGTAAGCATTTTGTATGGAAATCGGTAGCACGAGTTTTTTTTTGACATACGGACGCTAGCTGGCTAGCGTCATCTTACGAATGTTTTTTCACGGAGAAATGTTGCGTGAGAAAACTTTCGTATCACTTTTTAGTAGTGAATTTCAGTGTTTTAATTGATTTTAAAACTAAATTGAAGTAAAATTGCAAGAAAAACCTATAATTGAACGTATCTCAATTTATTATTACTTTGTTGCACAATTGATTGGAAGCAGCGGAGTAACTGAATATAGAGTAGTTTCTAAGGAAAAAATAATTTGTTTCAATTAAAATAAGTTTAACATTGTGTGACTAATACAATAACTAAAATAAAAATAATATTATGATTGTCTTAATATGATGATTGTCTTATTTAATTTGTTTCCAGTGAAATAAATCGCAGAGTAGAATCACTAAATTGCTAGGTGCAATGAAATAGTATTTGAAATTGATATATTCTTAACAATGCTTCGTTTTAAAATCTAGTGCAATTAACTTCGTCGTCTTTAAAATCAAACTAAAGAATTATCCTAAAAATCAAGGTAACAAAAACCTGCTACGTGAAGTGATAAATATGTTTATGTAAAATACAAATGCATTTCCTAATTAATTCATTCTTTCATTAGTATAACAAGATTAGTTTTCTGCTATTAGTAAAATACCTAGAAGCGATTAGAATATACACCAACATCCATGTTAAATAATAAGTCACACTTGAGGCACCAAATAAAAGAAGATAATGAACAATAATATCTTTATTTATTTATTTATTATATTTATTTACCGTACAAAGTAACATACAATATTTCTATTGCACATCATTTTTAAGTAAATCACTAATTTTATCGACGTAGAAAGACGCGCATTCGGTGGCTGATGGTCGTCAGTCGTTCGGCCACAACTTCAGCAATGTAGACGAGAACTCTATTGTAAAGCGCACACTAAATGAGTTGAAGTTCACTGCATTGCGCGAATCCAAGTTATGATCAAGAATCAACCACTACTTCGTCTTCTTCACCAACTACTCCACGACATCGGAGACCTTCGCGATGTAATGGAGATGAAGTCGAGAAACTTTGTTTATTATATAGGACACTGGGACGTTGTATCCTATATACAAATAAGTCCTTAATTGATGGGTACTTTTTCATAAACGCCGCAATCACTATTATTAAGTATCACATAGGTATTTGTATGTGTATTTTGAATTACTTTAACTTATAAAATTATAAAATTCACAAAATATTTTGACAACAATAAAACAAATGTAGTACCGCAGATCGCTAAAGGCGCCAAACCACAGGTTAGGTAGGGACACAGAGTACTTAAACGGTAGAGATTCAGCTTGACAACGTACGCGTTCGAATACCAATATTCAAAGAGACACGGAAATATTTTTATTTTTGTAAAATATATCATTAAGTTAATGTAACTTAATGTTAAGTTTATTTTTATTCAAAAGTTAATACAGCTTGATGTAAAAAGTGTGATTTCATAAAGTTTTAATGAAATTTATTTACATAATTATTGTTTTTCAATTTACATGTAACTTTTGAACGCACCATTCATTCGTTCATTCATTCACTTGGTCCCCTTCTTATTTACGATAGGATGACGTCACTTGCGAATTGACGATACTACGACGAAAGTAAGTAAAATAACTTGTGCTGCCAACTAACGTCTACGTATCGTGAATTCGATACGGAGACGCTACGAATGTTTTAAAAACTCGTGCTCGCTGTACAGAACTGTACATAGCAGTTAGCAGCACAAGTTATTTTACTTACTTTCGTCATAGTATCGTCAATTCGCAAGTGACGTCATCCTATCGTAAATAAGAAGGGGACCAAGTGAATGAATGAACGAATGAATGGTGCGTTCAAAAGTTACATGTAAATTGAAAAACAATAATTATGTAAATAAATTTCATTAAAACTTTATCAAATCACACTTTTTACATCAAGCTGTATTAACTTTTGAATAAAAATAAACTTAACATTAAGTTACATTAACTTAATGATATATTTTACAAAAATAAAAATATTTCCGTGTCTCTTTGAATTTTGGTATTCGAACGCGTACATTGTCAAGCTGAATCTCTACCGTTTAAGTACTCTGTGTCCCTACCTAACCTGTGGTTTGGCGCCTTTAGCGATCTGCGGTACTACATTTGTTTTATTGTTGTCAAAATACTTTGTGAATTTTATAAGTTAAAGTAATTCAAAATACACATACAAATACCTATGTGATACTTAATAATAGTGATTGCGGCGTTTATGAAAAAGTACCCATCAATTAAGGACTTATTTGTAAATAGGATACAACGTCCCAGTGTCCTATATGATAAACAAAGCTTCTCGACTTCATCTCCATTACATCGCGAAGGTCTCCGATGTCGTGGAGTAGTTGGTGAAGAAGACGAAGTAGTGGTTGATTCTTGATCATAACTTGGATTCGCGCAATGCAGTGAACTTCAACTCATTTAGTGTGCGCTTTACAATAGAGCTCTTGTCTACATTGCTGAAGTTGTGGCCGAACGACTGACGACCATCAGCCACCGAATGCGCGTCTTTTTACGTCGATAAAATTAGTGATTTAGTTAAAAATGATGTGCAATAGAAATATTGTATGTTACTTTGTACGGTAAATAAATATAATAAATAAATAAATAAAGATATTATTGTTCATTATCTTCTTTTATTTGGTGCCTCAAGTGTGACTTATTATTTAACATAGATGTTGGTGTATATTCTAATCGCTTCTAGGTATTTTACAAATACATAGCAGAAAACTAATCTTGTTATACTAATGAAAGAATGAATTAATTAGGAAATGCATTTGTATTATATTATATTATATAATCCTAGACTTATAATATATAATCCTAGACTTACGGGGAGTGATCTATATAATTGTTCTCCCAGAAGGAGTCGAGATGGGACTTTGTTGTCTATGGCGGGTTTTCTCCGTTCCCCCCCGACACCTCGGGAAAAATCTGACATTTCACATTTTCAAGATGGCGGCCGCTCTGTGATTTTCATCTTTTTTGTTTATGGCTTTTTGTGGGATGTTTTTCGGTAGTTTCGTAAACTTTTGAGGGAGATTTACGAAAACTTTGGAAAAAATTTAAAAAACAAGATGGCCGCCGAGATATTTCACTTTGAATTTTTTTGATTTCAGAGGTCACTTTGCGGGGTCGCATCGGGGTGGTGTTTCAACTTTTATTTAAACATAAACCTATTTATCACTTCACGTAGCAGGTTTTTGTTACCTTGATTTTTAGGATAATTCTTTAGTTTGATTTTAAAGACGACGAAGTTAATTGCACTACATTTTAAAACGAAGCATTGTTAAGAATATATCAATTTTAAATACTATTTCATTGCACCTAGCAATTTAGTGATTCTACTCTGCGATTTATTTCACTGGAAACAAATTAAATAAGACAATCATCATATTATGACAATCATAATATTATTTTTATTTTAGTTATTGTATTAGTCACACAATGTTAAACTTATTTTAATTGAAACAAATAATTTTTTCCTTAGAAACTACTCTATATTCAATTACTCCGCTGCTTCCAATCAATTGTGCAACAAGGTAATAATAAATTGAGATACGTTCAATTATAGGTTTTTCTTGCAATTTTACTTCAATTTAGTTTTAAAATCAATTAAAACACTGAAATTCACTACTAAAAAGTGATACGAAAGTTTTCTCACGCAACATTTCTCCGTGAAAAAACATTCGTAAGATGACGCTAGCCAGCTAGCGTCCGTATGTCAAAAAAAAACTCGTGCTACCGATTTCCATACAAAATGCTTACGTAGCGTTACGCGGCGATACGCTTGCGATACGCAAGTTTGACGCAAATATTCGTGCTGCCGATTAGTACCATTTACGCACGATAGGGGCGCTTTTGAAAAAAATCCATACAAATTGCTTACGTTAACCATACGAATACTTTTTCGCAAATATTCGTGCTCGAGCTACAGGTTTCAGTATCCCACTATTCGCACAGCAACAATTCGTCATCACACTTAAAATAAAAAATAAACTACGTAAACTAAGACGCGAGTACAATTACAGTACCTACTTACAATACAAAATACGACTACTTATTTCCAAACAAATATAAACAAACAATATTTTAATCAGCGTGCTAGACAGACAGCCATTTCTACTTAATTCCCTTTTCACAGCCAGACACAGACACAGGGAATGGCAATACGAATCGGGACACGAATGGTAATTGACTCGTATTCGCATCGACTCAATCTGCACTTCACATAAAGCCTTTGAGCTTAATGTGCGGTGAACAACTCAACGGAACCGCTATTCGGCCGATTTGAATAACGTGACGTGTTGATCTTGATACATTTGGGTGATTGTCATTTCTGATGGTGATAGCTTTATTGTAAACTAACGCTTTACCCGTGGCTTTGCCCGCGTTTTCCGGGATAATAAGTACCCCATATCCTATTCCAGATCATGGTCTATCTGTGTGCTAAATTTCATGAAAATCCGCTCAGTACTTTTTGCGTGATAGAGGAACAAACATCCATACAAAGTACAAACTTACACCTTTTATAATTTAAGTAGGAAGAAGGATGTGCGCCTTTATTTACATTCTTATGGGATTCGAAAATATCAGTGTTTTCCTGCAGATATGATGTCATATCTCATTATTATATCCTTCATTTAAATGTTGATAGCATTGTAATCCGACAAAATTGAGTTCATATAAAATCTTCGGATGCACTTTAAAAACGTTGTATCTAGGATTTTATTTTCGTTTGGATGACCTGTTCATTTTTAGCTCATTCGTCATAATTTATTAGATCAGCGGTGGTTCGCACCTCTATGATGTATTCGTATGTAAATTCATGACTAATTCCAATAGGGATGTGTATAATACATTAGAGTTGCAGTATGAATATTTATCAATATTTATTAGAATAATAGATATACCGTGACCTCCGTAAAATACGGTGAGTACCTATCTATCACAGTAGACATAACTACATGTAATGCTACATAGCACAGCTCATATAAAATTGCAGGGTGAACAAAACATGCATTGCATGATTAATAGATATTTATGATCTCATTGAGAATTTAATCATCGTCGGAGCCACGCATTCATCAGTGCGTTGTTATTCGAAGGACGGATGACGTCAGCACATGTCCTTGGCTCTGAGCACCATTCGACATGTACCTATTGTGCCAATCGTATGCAAAGAAGGCGCCCCGCAGTCTCCTTTTCTTTGTGAAAGTGCCAATATCTGTTTGTTAATGAAATTTCGGCGTTGTATTGAATGGTTTTCATCAACTTATAACTTAGATACTACTCATCGTTGAAAATAATCTACCTGTTTTGCGAAATACAAACATAAGTTAGGAAGGGAATTTCTGTTCTGAGGGTAACTGAGGGTTCTAAGTAGTAAACAAAGTTGGAAAAAAGAAGTATCTATTAGAACTTGGCAAATCATATCACGAATTTACCGAAATAACAGTGACTCAATGCAAATTAGTGCTCACTTCTGATAATAATTATGGTATCCTCAAGTGGTACCTACCTAAGTAAGGAGTAGATAAGAAGTACGTATATGTTACTTATACTACGGTTACTTATAAACAAAACGCAAATGCAATAATTATCGACGGGATTAGCTTTTTGTAGAATCTTACAAGCATTATGCTCGTATCAAAGCTAGTATGGAAACACCTTATTGGTCTTAGGGAAACATCCGTGAATAAACAGGATCCTGCAAAAAACTGTTCCTGCAAAGAACAGGATGTTGCCGTAGGGACAAAACATAACGATGAAAGATACCTCAGCAATAAATATATAAACCTAAGATAAACTATTTACTCTTCTATGTATGCCAAATAACATAAAACTACTGAAGTGAGTAATGTATTCCGCATATCCTATTACAGCTGATTGTATAGCAAACGCTGACTCATACGTACTCGAACTCGAACAGTTCTATGGCGCCTGGCGCCATCTTAAAGCCCATTTAACGAGGGAGGGAATTGGGTAAATATTGATTCCCAAAATTGCCGTTCTCGTTGAAGACATGAAATAATCCTAGATACATTACAGCATTCGATTCGAGTATTACCAGAGAACCCGTATGTCGTACTGCAACAAAAAAAGCAGTACGAGGATTTAAATAGAACCAGTTGTAAGTTGTGACTGTTATGACAGCGACTTGCCCTGCGTCCGAGAATTAGGGTCATACAGGTGAAGGTAAATCATCGCACTGGTTTCTTTACACCAGCTCCGACAATACGTATATTAGATTAGGACGCGAATGCACGCACCTGGTAATCCGTTTACTGTTTTTCCGATCCAATTATGCAGCTCTGGTAGCCAGTACGGCATCGCAAGGTTGCAGCCTTGACTCCAAACCAGGGATTTGTTCCACGACTGTAGTACAACGTACTATGATTACATTAGAACAGCGGGCCTATTATGAACTTTTATAAAACCATTCATGTTCCAGGCAATTCATTTATGGGGCTTGGAACGACGTATGATTGGCTAAAAAGTTTCAAGTGACCGCTTTTTAGCCAATCATACGTCGTTCCAAGCCCGATAAATGAATTGCCTGAAACGAATGGTTTTATAAAAGTTCATAATAGGCCCGCAGATCAACAGTACAATAGGTAATTTTCTGCTGACTTATTGCGTGATGGGCTAGTCACTGATCTATATAATATAATGCTTGAAGTATTTTGTGTCTTCCTTCACGCTATTTTGGCACTAATCGGTGTGTAGTGAGATTCCGTATGAGCGTGTACAGCTCATTATGATAAAGCAAACGACTCCACGAAATGAACATTGTTTCATATACATAAACTATGTAACATCAGGCACATGGACAGAGAGAGAGTTTGAATTTTCATTTGTTTTAAACCTCTTTCGGTCTGCTAATAAACTTTCAAATCAGAAAATTAACTATTTATTCTGTGCATAACCACCTAGTGGTTGGGAATTTAGGTAATAACTTGGACATAAATTATTATGAGAGCCCATACGAAGATTGTCCCATATAATAGCGTAACCATTCGGCAGGTTTTACGATTGTTTTACGACTGAACTTGAATAAGGCTGGCTCTTATTCAGTAATCATTTCGGCTTGTTTATTGTCCGAAACTAGGACACTCGTTTTAGTGTCTTTATCATCCTTAGCAGAAAAAAAACGTGTAGAGTGTAGACATCGTTTACCTCCTTATTACTGAGTATATTTTATTAAAAAACTAGCTGCCCGGACAGACTTCGTTCTGTCAAAAGTTTTTTATTTTGAGATGTAAGCTATCCCATCTTTCAAGTTGGATCAAACTGTACACGGTGTGCAAATTTTATTAAAATCGGTTCAGTAGTTTAGGAGTTCATCGCGGACAAACAACGTGACACGTAATTTATATATATTAAGATATATCAGGTACATCTGTATCCATATACCTGGAATGACACGACAGTTTCATGATTGAACAATTTCGAGCAATCATAGGCCTGATTGACGTCGATCTTACTTGTACGGTGTCAGTGTGTGACTTCGACCAATGATATTCATCCAATGTCACGTGATCTGTCTTCAGGTACCTCTTCGAAGCTTGCCCTCCAGATGTAGATAGATATAAACTTCTTGTTGGAGGAGTGAAGGTAATGGTAAAATTTTCAGAGCGTTGCGTGCTTCGGAGGACCGTCAGTCCCTGCTGCTATCATTAGATAACAGTTATTAAATCACGGCCTTCGAGCGGCTTAAGGAATTTCGTCGCTCAGTTAATTTGGAACCACTATCGCATGATTAAGGTAATTGATAGATCGTTAATAAATGATGACGGTATCGGATAATGACTAATTAATTGAATTGCAACACGACAGTTCTATACATAACAGTTTTAACAACAATCTTGGTCCGCAAGGCACCACGGTTTTGATGTTCCTGATGTTCATAGGAGGTGGTCACCATTAACCATCATGTGGTTCGTATGTTTGTTTTTATGCTATTTGCATAAAAACAAACAACATACATGGTATTCTCTTCACTAAAATGTTACCCAACTAAAACGCTCAAACACACATGGCATGAACACTTAAATGTGTTAGGCACACCCACTGAGTGATTGGGTTAAACAACCATACTCGTAGAAAACTACGTTCTTTTTAAACTTTGTAACACGCTATACTGCTCAATAATTATAATTTACTAAAGGAATTTGCATAACACTAAAATGCAGTACCTAATTAAATAAGTAGTCACGAGTATTTTCGCTGAGCAAAAACCTAGTACATATTAACATGATAGAAGCGTAGAAGTTTGAAACTCAGGATAGGTAGTCCGATAAGTCCGATATAGGATTGTGTTAAGCTTTTAAACAGTAGCTGTGAGAAGGATGTAGAGGTACTCAAAATAATACAAAATATAAACTTTATAAACACAGCGACGCCGACGTAAGGTTAAGATTCAAATATTTATTGGTTTTAAAAATGAGTAGTTAACGAATCTGTATCCGTTGGTGAGTGAGTAGCTGTCTGCAGAGATTGGTTCTTTAAATTAAATTCGTGTTTAGCATTAAGTCCCCCTTTTTTGTTCCTTTACATTATGAAAGATAGAAAAAAGATTAAAGAAATAAAGTTACGTATTTCATCAACATTCTTCACAATCCAAACGTTCCATTCTTGGGTTCACGCTCTACATCAGGGAACGCTATTCGCTGCCCTTAGAGTCGAGATAAACGCGGCCCTACGATAAAATCGTGTTCTCGGGATGTAGGTCACGAGCCGAGCCGTCGTCATAGGTTGCCATTTAATTAGTAACCTGCCGTTTGATTTGCAACAGATCTCACAAAAGGCTTTAAGAGGCTGCGCAGCTGACAACACTTTCCGTTCTTCTGTGTCGTATTCATTATCTACTAGACGACATTGGGTTAGCCCAATAGTTGGCGTGTAACGTGTTTGATTCCCGATGCTGGTTTATAAGGGAAATTATTAATGATGGTAAGTTCGGGGGTGTCAAGGATTATGTTTCATTTACAAACCTATTTAATGTGAGTGAATTTAAATAAGTTGAAAAAAGTTTTCAAAGAATTTTCTCAACGCAGGTTTGAAATAACAACAACGCAGGTTTGAAATAACAACAACGCAGGTATGAAATAACAACAACGCAGGTATGAAATAAATTCTAAGTGCGTCTGATTAGTAAAATTGATTATTTTTGAAAAGTGTGAAACCAGATCATAACGGCCTATCTTAGGTCGTTACAACCAATCAAACTAAGTTTGATTAATTTCTAACAACTGAGAGTGAGGAGAGCAAACGATCAAATCTCAATGTTTTTGTCACTTCATTTTCTAAAATCCATATTACTGTAAAATCCCCACAGAATTCATCGTACGAAACGCTGGACACGAAATAAAGTTTCCACGGGCAATTAAATAAATATGCGCACTTCCATTTTACCACCGTTTTACGACCGTAACAGCCCCTTCACACGAGCGATTCGGAACGTTCCCTGGCGCGAGCCGGTGTATAAACGTTTTGGTAATCGCTCACATCACATCCGTGTTTTAGAACTGTCCAGGGCTGCCACATGTCATTTAATTTCGGGCTTGCGTGTGCTCTATATTGTTTTCCGGAATGGGTGTGTTGATTTGATTCCAAATCAAATTTTATGTACGTACGAGCAACTCTGTATCGACATAAATAAAACTGTATCTATGTTATCGATGTTTGTACATGAAAGATTTTAGAGAAAAATTACGGGAAGGATTTATTAATGCATTACTTTTGCAATATTTCAATAAAGGAAGTAATATTTCAACCTCTTTAAAATAAATTCACAGACCTAATGTCAGTTCACAGAATCCCTTTAAAATATTTTTTTGAATGTAGTTATTTGCTAATGAATAGGTTTCCTAAAGCGAAAGCAAAGAGGGCCTTCGAGTAAATATTCAACAACAAAGAAAGAGTGTCATAGCTGTGGTCATAGTTATAAATTGTAGCAATGTCTTCCAGGAGATTCTAAGGAATAGCAACACAAACAAGGACTAGATTTCTAGAAAATTTCTGAAGTAAGTTACAGTAGGTACCTACTAAGACAAAACAAAACAAGTTTATCTGTTCATCACTATTTCAAACTCTCAACATACATTAAAAACGTTAGTAACCATTTATTCGTAGCTCAACCCATTAAATACTAGCAATTTATACAGCCGACATTTATCAGTAGAGGAGCGCCAGATGAATTTCCCCGCGCCAGCTAAATTTGCCCCTATTTGCACAAGGTAAATACACTTCAAACGGTGCGGTTCCAAATCGCTTGTGTGAATGAGCTATAAACGTGAAGAAGCACCGACCGCATCAAGCAAATTATCCACTCGTAGTAGTTTCCTACCCTACTCTGTTAGGTTGTGCTGTTTTCATGTTACTACGTTTTCTTTTGTCTTTTAGAAATGTGATAAGAAATATCTTAATCGAACTGAAGATTGGTTAGGGGTATAAAAATTGGACACATAATGGAAAAAACATTAGACATATCATAGACGTATATTAAATAATATTTAGTTATTTACATCACTAATGCCCAACTCAAGAGTCACTAACGGTTACTTTAATCGCTCCTATAAAGTGACTCTGAGTAGGAGCGTAAGTAGAAGAAAGAGTACCTAAAGTGAATACTAACAATGTCCGCCAGTTAAAGAAGAATTTATAGTAACTACCTACTTACCAATTTGTTAACACAATAAAAAACCACTCAACGTAAAAAAATATCGGAATGCTTAATTAAATACAGACAAACAAACCATCTATTCAAAGAGCTGTGCATAGAAACGCAGCAGTAATAAAATTCCTGTGATAATATTATTGCTAGGAGTTTACTGAGCATTTCAAATAAAATCCGATTCAGATATTCCGAACGATAAGATAAATAAGCGAAGCTGCGCTTAAAATTATAAGCTGGTTCGAATATAAGGCGTGACTTATGTGTTGAGAAGAAATGTTTTCCGTTAACTCTTTTGTCGTTTTAATTTAATCCTCTGTCGGTTTAATCGTAAGCGTAAATCTATGTACGTAAACTACTAGGGACTGTCCTAGATCCTTCTAGGGTGACCTTCTAAGGGTTCCTTTAAATTCACTATTAATTCTCAGGCTAGTTGGTAATGCATGGTCACTGGCTAACGCGTGGTGTTCGATTCCATTTCTGGCCATGGCAGGTGTTTACAAGACATACATGTCATCATACTAGCCGCAATGCAGGAAATCCTAGCTCAGAGTTATTTGTTAACAGTCGTTACCCAAACTGTCACTCTCGTCGGCTTGAGTCGATCGGATGTCTATCGAGACTTAGGGCGTGGCGTGTTTCAAAGGGCTCGTTAAGTCGTCGCGTCGTCGCGGCGTCGATCCAAGTTATCGAATTAAGTACCTAATATCAAGAACGCTGCTTAGGCGTAACAAGAGCTTCCGACATTTGGGTTGTTCAATAACCTTGCCTATTCGCACTGGAGCAGAATAGTAAATTATTATACATTTTAGATTTAGGTCATACGAGGAGAGACCTCAGCTCAGCCCTGCAGTGAGTTGAAGTGATACAAACCGTCCTTCCTATCAAAACATGTTCTTGAATCACAGTACACAAATATTGCGAAACATGACCGATCGGATAGAAATCATTCACGACGACTAATCCAAGCTTGGCTTGCCGGAGTGGAATTCGTCTTATTTATATCACATCATTTTTCATTCCCGCGGGTAAGAGCTTGTCCACATCTCCACGTCACGACGTCGTCAACGTGGAACTGTGCGGTAACGTGCAACGTTACGTTTCCGCAACGTGCTAGTGCACGTTACGGCGACGTCGCAGTGGGACGACGCGTCGGCCGTCGCACTGTCGTCCGACGTGGCACGATGCGCTTGCTCAGTTTAGGGCTGTTGATGTTTTTTAAAATATCGGATTTTCGATATATATATCGATATTTTGATGTGAAACATCTTTACGCGAGGGGTAAACCTGATTTTTGGCATGGTGATATAAGCCGTGGCGACGCATCGCCGGCAATATGAAAAAAAAAATAACACAATGTGGGTAATCATAAATAAACTTGGTTTGATAGGCTGTAGCATAGGGTACGACAAATTCGAAACTTCAAAACAAGAAACGGTGGCCTATTTTATTGGGATATTGTCGGAACCTGAGTTCAAATACTGGCGAAGTGATAATTTAATCTTCTAATTTATTTTTTTAACAATAAAATATGTCTGACATCGATAATCTCTGATGATAATAATTGAGTTGCTGCGATTTTAAAGAAATTTTTGAATTAAAAATTTTTGTTTATGAAGAAAATAAATGTTTATTAAATAAACTATCATAATATTCTGGAGAAAATTCGTAATATTGTATTTTTTCATCATGCCATATTTAGTTCCTGCCTATATACATATTTCTTAACTTAACTACGTCTACAACAGCTATGTTCATATCGTAGTTATTCCGACAATAGCGCTATTGTTGCTGGATGGTAGTAGGTATTGGAATCTCTATTATCAGTATACAACTGGACAGTATTTCAACTTTCCTCTCATATGAGATGGCTCTCCTTACCCTCTATACTCCATGGACTAACTGTCTGACAGTTTCATAATATATGGGTAAGGACCAAATTTTTGACGGATTGCGACATACTGTGGTGTCCAACTCAAATTGGAAGAAAAGTATAGTCCATTACATGCCTAAAATATTTTTTTTGTATTTGCTAATACCTTCTAAACATGTAAGCTTAAGAAAAACATTAAAAATAACTACCTTGATTTTTTAATTTCATCATCAAAACATGACAGTATAATTGTTCCCATAGAAAAGTCGATAAAATAAAATGTCCCAACCCGACTTCCTTAGAAGATTTTTGATGCTGTTTGGTTTTTACGTGAGCTATAATTTGTAAATCTACATTAATGAACTACCATATATACTAGCAATGTCCTTGACAAATATTAACCCATTATCTTCCTTATTTAAAGTTTTACAGGTATAAATGTATGTGTCCCAAAATTCATTCCGTTGTGATATTCCTGTTGTGCGACGCTATAATATTGAAACCACAAGCCTTTTTAGAAGTTTCTTAACAATATAGTGTGGCAACGTTGGTTATGTGCTAGCTATAGAAATTCCAATAGGCCACGATGTTTTTTTCTCTGCCAATTTAACATTTGATTCGATCTCATCAGTTTGGTCGTTAATATTTTGAAAACTTTAGGTGAGTATTTTACGAATATTATGACGATTTTTTAGCAAATTATATTATAGATACGTTACATTTTTAATGTTCTATTCAAAAGAATGTACAAAAATGTCAATTCGTTGTTAAATTTGTGAAATATTGCATCTTTTAGGTGTTGTCGTGTGAATTTTTGTTCCGTTGTGCGACGTTGTGACACGAAATTGATTCTAAAGGTATGTTTATCACGATTTAAATATGTATTATTAACTTGATTTTTTTTTTCATATTTTATTGTATTCTTCTCAAAAATAGTTTTCTATATTTGCTTTTCAGATGCATTCTTCAGCCGCAGAACGATGTCGAAAGTACTGTGAAAAATTAAAAAAAGAAAATCCAAATAATTTGAATGTTATTTATAAGGGACCACATTTTGGCAGCTTTTAAACACCGACGATACATGTCGGTAATTTTGTCGATAAAATTAGGTATAAATATCGCTAGTTTTTAATGAGATTTAGTATTTTTTAATGAGATATTTATTTGTTTTTACTTCTTTTTCTTGAAATTTTGATTGATTTTATTTACATTTTATTTTGTTTTGTAATAAAATTACTTGCAACATAATTTTAATTTCTTTCATTTTAGGTAATCTAAATATTACTGTTTACACGCAACCTTATGCTCCATTGTGCTACAATTATTTTCCAGTGTGATAAGTTCCGTTGTGATCTCCATTGTGCTAATACGTCAAGTTTTTGGTCCTTACCCATATATCTACAATTGGATACTCGGCATGTTCCACTACGATAAATTATTTTCTGATAAATATGACAGATCAGTGTTTTTGTGTTGACGTTGATGCACCATCGTTACAATAATTATCTTCAAATTGTTGTATTGTAAAAGTAGAAAAACGACTTTATCAATGGACCGAATGTGCTTAATGCATTGCTTTAGTGGTCTCAAACAATCTTCGGATTATTGCCTTTCAAATGAAACCATTTTGATAGATATGGGTTGAATGGTTTCAGTGTCTATATAGGACATCCGTACAAACATTTTTGTGTAATATATATAATTATATGTGTATATAGGTTGGATATCAGTGACTATTTTGTGAGACACGTTCCTGCTAGATTTTTTTGCGAAACTTTGCAACACACACAACATTCCATTCAGGTTTTTTATAAATGTATTAAAAAAGTACTCGATACCTGGAGGTATCGATACTTTTGTTTCGATACTTTTTTGGTATTGATACTTTTGATATGATACTGGCATCGAGTAAAGTATCGATACTTTTGAAATTTTGCGTAACCCTATTAAAGAATGTACCAGAATTTGCAAGCCACGGCGACGTGTAACGTTGCTGTGCCGCGACGTGCATTTTTACGTTACGTTAACGTAAACTTGCACGTTGCGGCAACGTAACGTGGCACGTTACCGCACCGTTCCACGTTGACGACGTCGTGACGTGGAGATGTGGACAGGCCCTAACATACATTTTTGTGTCACTGTTAAAATAGACTACCAACTACGCACTACTTAAACGCAATAGTGAGACGATCTGGGGCCCAGGATGTGTTGGTATAATGATTTGATTTCTTTTTCTGAAGAAATAAATATGGCAATAAAACGCAGCGTATGGCGATAAATGACGTGGACGTTGTGTGGGTTACTTTGTGGTCGCAGTTTCGGCCTATTAGCTGCACGGCCTGTACGCTATGGGTCTCTCCTTGTTATAGGCAATGTCTAATAAGTTTTCCATTCTAGTACACAGAAAAGGTTAGGGCAACAAGAGAGGGAATTTTGGATTTTTCTCAGTAAAATATCTCAGTATAAAACTCATATTCTATGACCTTAGAACGACTTGGCTCTTAAGTCTTAAGTGAGGAAGACTTATGTCATCATTAGTTTATATTCCATTAGGCTATTTATTAAACAAATACAATCCGTATTTGTTAATTAACTTCAATTGGCACTGGAATAGTAATGAGATGTAGACATTTGCAAAATTACACTACTCATGATTTCTAGTTCAGATGTCTTTTTCTTTGTTCAATTGTTCCAGAGAGCGTTAACTTTGTGTCAGAAGAAAATAGTTAATGAATGGCTATGGTTTCAGTTTCAGTTGAATCAAAGATTATAATAGTGCATTCCGAACTGCAGTAACTGTTTGCGGAACATTGCTTACAATAATGTGTAATAACTAAAACTGATTTCATTGTGGTCTTAAATCCTAACTATTAGAGATCGATGATTGTAGTAAATGTAAAGTTCCACAGTTTTTGTGGTATTGATAGAATGTTTCCGTTCCTTCGCGATAATTCGATTATAGCGATAGATAACCAACGAGTAACAATTTAGATGCCCTTATTGTCTGTGAAAGAGTATTTATGTAAAAAAGGTTTTCAGATAAGAAGATATTTGAACTCTCCGAGTTTACTCAATCCAAGTAAAGTTCCAAGTTCAAAATAATCTTAGTACGAAATACTGCGTTTCTCCCAAGAGCACAGATATTTACGTACCTACTGTATGCTAATTCGAAATTTCCGCGAAGTATATAATACCCACGTACAGTTTACTCTTTGGAATGTTTAATTCCTTTGCATTAAACTGACAAGTGGTTCCGAACTTCTCCGAGGCTGCGACCGCGCGTTTTGTACCGCACATTTGTTAAATTTCTAGTTTCAGAGAAAATGATCAAAATTTAAAAAAATTCGTGGCCCTGGTCATCACTTCTCTTTTTGCCCTGGACAATGTTACTCTTGAAGCTTTAAAAGCGATCCGACATTTAGACGTATGATCGGTATTTTTTACGCTCTGGGAAGTTTCAACCGAGATAGAAAATGGCTTTTTTATCCAATTTTGATAGTGATTGATAGCGGGATAGTGATCGAGTATCTCAAGGATAGGTCTAGTCGTGAGTATAGATTTTGATGTGATAGTTAGCAATCGCTTTCTTTACACTAGCATTTACTATTTTGTATAGCTAGTGCATATAAAAATTATGACCTCAATTATACAATCAATGAATCTACATTTTATAAACATGCAAATTCATAAAGTGTTCCTTATATTTTCAATATTGTAGTCGAATCGAATACCAGGCGAACACTAGTAGTAAAACCACATTGAAGACACGCGAAGTTAACATTGGCGTTACCCAAAAGGATAAAGAAAATCCAGGATAGAATTGGGCTCAGCAAATAGGCTTTCGCTATATTTATTAATGGATTCTAGTCTACACACAGCTACCGTAAACGGAGCCAACAGCGACAATTGCTTCGTGAATCATTTATCGAGGTTTTTACCAACAATGCATGTATAACAATTAATAACAAAACCATTAAAGCGTCTCTGTTTTGGACAAATAAATGCCTTATTTCCCCGGTATTTTGGCTCAATATCTTATTTGGAACTCGTCCAACAATAACCCACTTCTGTTTGGCGCATTCGATTAAGGTTGTATTTACGGTCACACCAACTTCTCAAAACAAATTGGTGTTGAAATAACAATACGGATACTTAGTTTAAGTTACTTAATAATAAAATGTAAAATAGCTTGCATCTCTACTATCAAGAATTACCTACTATCCTTATGACAACCCAATCATTTCATTGATAGGTTTTCTAATTAACAGTATCGAAACCATCATACATATCTGATTTGGATTCGTATCTATAGATATATAAGTAAGGAACACGTGTACCGTATAATATGTGATTTTAATGTCAGCATGTATGTAAAAGTGATATTTCTAAGATCTGAGATCACGCTCTTGAGCCGCGATCGGTTTTAATACGGGCTTTGATCACGTGCTTAACCAACCTAACATTCTAAAACTAAAAGAACAATACGCGTTTCGGTATTCGATCCTCGCATGTACTGTGGCGCTTACTTTAGAATTTGATGTTAGGCACGTCGATTTATTATAAAACAAATTATGTAGGCTATGTAGCTTCAAAAATTTAATTAATTACGGGTTCACAGTGGAAGTGGCAGAACAGACTCGCGGAACTAGGTCAACCGTTGTTTAAATAGTTTAAAAAGCAATGCTTCACTTTGTTGCCTGCGTTTGAAGTTATTTCAGCAGGTATTTTTCATAAGAAAGCTCGATTACAATCTTTACGTGCCGTCGTGACGTTTGAATTTCGAATATTTGTTTATTGTGGTCTTTTTGTTTTATAAATCTGTGATTATGGTATTTTCTACTTCATTAGCATAAGTAGTTTCATTTCAATGTTTGTTTACACCAAGTTTACACGAATAAAACCGGGCAAGTGGCCACGAGCAATAGGGTTCCGAAGTAGTAAGTTTATCGATAGTAAGTGGTCGCAAAGAAGCGTACCTACTTAATATGCATTTAATTGTAAGACCAAAGTAGGCATAGAATGTACATACGAAAACAAAATATGGATGTTTTGGTACAACATTATAATATTATGATAAAATTGTAGGTGATATAAATTCTCAAAGCGGCTCTGATATAAGTTACAAAAATCTACCTAACCAGGATGGTCCACTTATAAAAAAATTAGAAGTTCTTAGTAGATTACACTAGATTATAGTAGGAGATTACAATACAACCCACAATGTAGGTACTATTATTTAAATAATAACAAGATGTTGCTAAGCCTTTATTATAGTACCAAGTTGGTACTACCAACATACAAACATAATGCGACAAAAACCGAGAATTAAAAAAAAATTACTGAAGCTTATAAACCGCATGTGAGGGTTAAACAAACAACATCAAACTCTAGAGATATGCAAATAAAAGCATCTTCACGATAAAAATAAATATCAGAAAACGAGAAATGAAGTTATTTCTGTGCGAAAATGTCACATTTATGAGTATGAAGGGACAAAGCGACGAGTTTAAAATACCGCCGTATTTTTACTAGGAAAACAGTATACGCCAGCTCTAATAGTTTTGTGGCCTATTTACACACACTGAATCTCGTAATTCATGGCAGCAATATAATTCGTTGCTACTCAGGGCTGTCAACGTTCAGAAAGAACTCATCTGGATAACTTGAGGATGCACGTTTTGTAACTTTTTGTACATCATACTAATATTATAAAATGTGAATGTAAGTTTGTTTGTTACGCTTTCACGCGAAAACTACTTAACTGATTTGGCTGAAATTTGGAATGGAGATAGCCTATACCCTGGATTAAAACATAGGCTACTTTTTATCCCGGAAAAGGTCAGGATTCCCGCGGGATTTGTAAAAATCGATCTCTACCGCGGGAGAAACAGCGGTCAACAGCTAGTATTTCAGCTTAGAATAATAATAAACTATTTCAGATACAGCAATGTGAATTGGTGTGGAAGTATAAAACGGTTAGGCTGTCTCCATAATAATAATAATAATATCAGTAGTGGAATCTTCTTAAATGATTTGAAAAAGCGTTGTCTTTCGTGTTAGGTTCGAAAATCGTTGCTCGGATCATCCTATCGTGGAAATTACAGTCCAGCTTTGCTATTTAAATGCGGCCCGTGGTCCAACGACTTTACATCTGCGCTGCTTCTTCTCCATAGCAAGGACAAGTGAGAGTGGTAGAAGACGAAGGGGTAGTGGTGATATTAGTTACAACCAGACGGAAGGATCATGGAACACGCTGTCAATATTCCCATTAATAAAATCAAGATGTAAAATTGAAAGTGTGGTCCGGCCCGAATTACCAGATTGTATGATCGATGGGAAGTAAACTATATTATTATAAAGTATGTTATAACATCTTTAACTTTAGCACTTTTTGTAGCTTCAATTTATTACACGTCGGCTTACCAAACGAACTATAACCAACGACGACCTGTACAGCGCAAGGTTACTATGCCAGACTGAAGGGTCCTGGGTTCGATTCCCAGCGAGGAAGTAATTTTAATGTTGAGTTTAAACTGTCTCGGTCTGGTTTTTAACTTTGTGTGTTATTCATGGCACTTACGACAAAGGGCGGAATCCTAGGATCTATACGTGCGTAGCGTTATTTATTTAATTAAACAAATCCAAAACCACAAGGCATAGATTCGCGTATCAGCAATTACCGGCGACGTGTGTCCTATGTCGCTGTGACATGGCCGGGTAAATATAGCGCGGTATATTTAGCACCCCACGTGGGATCGGCGCGGCGCGGCGGCGCGGGGCGATGCACGGCCGATCGAGTGGCTCATGAAATATTTGCCATACGAAGTACCGACGTAATTAGGTAAATAAACTGTGGCGGGAAGTCTCCTGACGGCCAGCTGGGTGACGGGAACTTAAACGACGCATAAACAGTACCTACCATCTAATCAAATAACATGTTTCAGAGAGGCAGAGGAAAGATCCGTTATATCCGGTGTAATCGATTTTTTGAAGTGAAAACTTCTTTAGTACGGGGGTGACTTGAAATTTTATGAAACGAAACTGTCCAGTGGAGACTAGAAATGAGTGGAGACTAGTGTCCGACCGAAGCTTCGGCTTCGGCTTCGGCCACCTTCGGCCAAAAAAGCACCTTCGGCCAAATCTTCGGCTTCGGCCAAAAATTTGCCGAAGGTTTGGCCGAAGCCGAAGGTTTGCTAGTTGTCAAATATTGAAATTTACTGAACGATGCTAGAGCGAGACGGAGAGTGTGCAGAGCAGCAGAGTTTCGCCGCGCCGCCGCACCGGCCCAAACGAATCGCAGTTAGTAAACTAAACGAGTCAAAACAAGTTTAACTTAATTATCCTAAGAAATTACTTATAAGTATTTAATTTTCTCAAAAATTCCAAAAAATTATATGTAAAAAATAGATATTGAAAAAGCGTTAAACTTTGCTCAATTATTTTATAGAAATATTTTGTGTTCGTCTGATAATTAAAAAAATGTGACTGATTATTTGATTATTTTTGTTAAAATTACTTTAAGTAAATAAATATTTAATTAACATTGTATATTTGAAACTTTTATTTTGACAATATTTTATTACCTGCTTGTATATGTTGGTCACTCGGCTCGTTATTGGGCTAAATCTCTAAAGCTCTCACAATATGTATCTAGTATATTCTGAGATCAAAGTAACTATCGTATTTCTCAAGGTCAATGACACCTTCGGCTTCGGCTTCGGCTTCGGCCGAAGGTTTTGGTGAATACCGATTAATCGGCTTCGGCTTCGGCTTCGGCCAGAATTGCACCTTCGGTCGGACACTAGTGGAGACTGAGTTGAGTTGAGTTGAGTTGGAGTTGAGTGGAGTGGAGTGGAATAGTAAAACCTACAATTATCATCTTCCCGAAATTTTACATTCGTCTCATTATCTTGAGAACAAAATTTTTGAAGGTTTCACTTCTAACACGTGTGAATTGCACACATTTTAATTTTTTTTATTGGTTATTATTGTAGCTACGTAGATGACTGAAAAGCTGGAAGTGCCAGCAGTAATTGAAATCAGAGGAAGTATCAACTAGGTTTGAATCGGACATGGCCTCTCATTCTCAATAATAAATAGGTCTTTCCGATAATTTCATTAGAAGAGACTATTTGGAACAGCGCGACTCCTCGCGCTCACTTCCAGCAAGAAGCATCATTTTCCGGTAAATTAAAAACTTCCATTTCATCACTTCCGATAAGTGGTTGAAATTCGATCACCGAACACAGTCGTGTGATCTAGGTTCCGGTCTGTGCATACTTTAATGACAAATTAGTTAGATGACCAGTTAGCAGAAAAAATATTTTTTGATGATAAAAAAGATAAAAAGTTCTGCTCGTCTATTTTTCTTTTTATAAAGAACCTCCCTCGTAAAATGAAATTTATGAGAGTCCTGATCTCATTTCTTCACTTACTCGGCACTTGTTTCGAGATTTCACTTTTTAGGGTCCAAAAATTTTTCAAAATATCACCATTAGGTACAGTTGTTCCTATACATTTATGCTAATAAAATAAGAGTTTTTTGTTTTTTTGTTTGTTTGTTTGAACGGGCTTATCTTTGGTATCGTTTTTTTTTTGTGTATGACTCTCTCTCACACACATACATACATACACGTAAACACAAACATATGTTTGTGTCCGCGTGTTTGAATATTCAAACACGTGGACTTGCACTTTTAACAGTATTTTTATCTGCACGTATTTTTAGTATGACAATTAATATTATCTTGTCGCAGTGAAACCCGACGTGGGCCATGGGAGCTACTGAGATGAATATATTGCCGGATTGCCGGCTTCCTACTTGGCTAGCTTGGTCAGTGACGCCCTAATGCTACGAATGTGCAACGGTGTTTATTATTATTCTAAGGCAACGGTGACTGAATTCAAAAGTAATGCTACTAATATAAATGTGATTTGTATGGATGTTAGCTACTCCTTCACGAAAAAGTTACTGAACGGATTTTCATTAAATTTAGCATACCTACAGGTACACCATAATTTGGAATAAGACATAGGTTACTTAAAGAGCATTATTGTACATTTTTCCTCTACTATTATTTCGGAAAACAAAACGGTAAAATGAACTCCTCTGGACATATTTTTAATCGAATGTGTAACCGTTGGCTTCAACCGATGAATGGCCCATTTCGGGGCACGTGTCACTCCTCATAACTGAGGAGGCTCACAGCATACTCCACCACGCTGCTCCAGTGCGGATTGGAGAAGGGTTAAGTGCTTGTTCACACTGATCTCGCGGGCACGGGCGCGGGCGCGGTCGCGGTAAACGCTACATACACCGCGCGCGCGTTTTGGTGTGAATACTTTCATAGTAGGTCATATGTTTGATATTTCGCGACCGCGCCCGCGAGTTCAGTGTGAACAAGCACTTAGCCAAGCCAGGTGTCGGAAATTTGTATGACCCGAAAACCTCCGACAAGATATAATAGACTGAGTTAGTTTCTACTCAGAATTAATCGCGTATTTCCCACCCTTGTCGCTGATATATTCGTCTTACACTACACCCTTAACAGAGTACATATCTCGTAATCGTGGCCTGGTTGCCTTTTCGATGTTTTGTGCCAAAAACCCGATGTAACGTAACATGGGCGTGCGGTATGGTAACGAGATTCGGCTCGGGTGACTGACATCCGATGAAACGATCGATAGGGGTGGGGACTGGGGTGTTGACTGATGGATTCCGCGAATTCGGTACCGGATACCGATTTACTATTGTGATTATACTTTGAACGTAAAAAAGTTTTACGAGGCTTATGAGGTAAAATTTTACGAGGCTTGCTTGGGATGCTGCCTGAAAGTGTTAGGTTAGGTTAGGATACATTATGATTCATTTGTGTATTCGTACTAACGAAAACTTTTACCGCAATTTTCACAATTTAATGGATACATTTTCAATGATTCTTTTAGAGCTTACTCACCCATATAAAGATGTTCTATACTACGTTTCATGCGTCCAAATTACGGAAACCTATAGGCAGTCGTGTATTTTTCATTAATATTATATTTTTATATTTATGTACAATAGTAACAAAAAATAGACGTACGTACAAGTTTAATTCAAACCCCTTTAATAAATAACTATGCATAATTTACCAAATATTTCGCTCAAGCACAAAAATCTGCTACATTCATACAGCGTATGCCAAGTTGGCAAACACTGATGCTATTAAGTAAATAAAATTCATGTCGACGATTTAGTTTGTCTGTTATAAGCCTTATTTGTCTAAGGGGCTATAGAAAAATATTTGATATCATCAAATGGAGCGGTAGTTTGAATAAGTTTCAGAACCTCTGTTTTAACTTAAATGTCTAAAAACTAGGAATACAATTTTAAAAAATCATGGTATTCACAAAATTCAGAAAGCTTGAATCTAATATTCATTCATAATTTTTGAATTAAAGTATTAAGTACATGCAAGTTATTTATGCAGCCACAGCGGTTGCTTCTGCCGTCTCCGTATTGTTTCCATACACTGCCTCGCATATATCGAGCTTCGTAATTCATATTTGAAATGGGTCAAGCTTCCGATTGTTCAGTCCCTTCCTACATAATGTCAGTTACTTTTTCAGTTGAGTGTATTTTTATAGCATTTGTTGCAAGTATTATCTTATAATCTAAATGTATGCTATTGTAATTTAATTACTTACTGACCAATCCATTCAGGGATTGTTGTAATTATTCACTAATAATAGTAGTTTGTCTTTTTGTATTTGGGCCTTTCTCTACTAACAGGAAAATCATGGTCCACGCATTTTTTTTTACTTTGGCTATATTAATTCATAGTTTTATTTATTAAAATACATAATATATAACCTGTTATTTAAGGATCCAAGCTTAATCAATATTTAGAATCATAATCATTTCATAAATTCGGTCTAAAAGCCACTAAAAACAGTCCTCTGTTATGTCCTAATTCCTGATCGAGTATGATTCGGTTCGGTTTTTATTAGTTGTATTTAAAAATGTAAAATCTTATAACTCTATAAACTTAAAGAATATTGAATGTATGTGAACAAAAAACAATTATAATTTTAGATAATTTTTTAGTACTAAAAACTAGTGTTCGAATTTTGTCCATACACTTTTGACAACAGTCCTCTGTCACAATTTAAATATCGCGCTACAAAAATATTAAACACTATTGTGGTTACATTTCCCTTGAAACCGAACGTTAACAGTGTGAAGTTTGCTCGGTCGCCATGCTATACATGTCACCGCCATTTTGCGCAGTGAAAACTCCGCGCCTGTGTGGGAGCCACGTCTCTGTAGTGTTGAGTGAACATTCCTCTGGTAAGTCTATTTTACGGTGTTTTATGTGTTATAATTATATTTATTTACCAAAAAAATTGCTCAGTGTGATAATTTATAGCTGTTTCTGAGTTATGAAGTAATATTTAAACTGATACGTGGTATGACATTTTTTACGTAAAAATAACAGTCCTCTGTGCAACAGTCCTCTGCAAATTTATAACACAAAGGACTATGCAATGTGTTAGAGGATTGTTTTATTTGACGTCCGTGTATTTTATTAATATTCTTTATAGTCTGCACTAACCTACTGCTTGTCGATAGCCTCTTTCTTTCTTACATTGGCCTGTTACGCTAATTCAGGTCTTTTTGTTTTCTATTATTATGGATTTTGGAATATAAAATAATACGTACCTAGTAACTACCTGTTTTTAAACCCTTACGGTTTTTTTTTAATTATTGAAAGTATGTTTTATGGTTTTAGTATTGCCGCAATGCTACCAAAGAAGAAAGCTAAAATCAAAGAAGAAATAAAAGAGCAGAAACAAAGTGCAAAAAGATAAAGATATCAACGGCTAAAAAATGACCCTGTAAAAAGAGAGCAATTGAAGGAAAAAGAACGACGAAACTACCAAAGAAAGAAGGAAAAAGGTACAAGAAAGCCAGTTAAAGATATGAGTCGACGTGAACACAAAGCTTTAACTAAAGAATTGAGAAAGCACTGTGCTACCTATCGCGCAAAAAAAAAGCTTTGTAAGAAATTACAAACAATTTTGTACGACAAAATACGCCCGAATCCGAGGGTTCACCTTCTCCTCAAAGTCAAGTGCTAAACTCGCAATTTGTTCCTGATAAATAAGAATTTAAATTCTGTATGTGATACAGTATTCAATAAAGAGAATTTATTTGATTACATTTAATAATTAATATTGTGTTTTTCTTCATATAAACATTGACATAAACAGTCCTCTGGGTGGCAAAACAGTCCTCTGTCGCATTTTTTTACAAAATCGCCTTTAATTCGAAAAATAAGGGAAAATTACAATGGTTTCTTGTTTATATGTATTTATATTATAACTATCTATCGACTTAACATATTACATTTTTAATTTTCTAGAAAAATAGGGTTGGGACAACTGTCAATAGACAAGTTTCCAGTTAGTAGAGAAAGGCCCATTTGTACCTAGGGGGGCGTCCATAAATTACGTGAGATGTTTAAGGGGGGGAGGGGGTCGAGTCAAATCTCATCTAATCTTACGTTGGAGAGAGGGGGGGTCTCGGCAAATATCACGCAATTCTTTTTCAGATTGAAACAAAAAAAAATACACTATTTTGGTCCATTTAATCCAGATTGTACATGCTTAAGATTTAATCTTAAGCGTAATCGTAATACGATTAAGATCATTCAATAAATAAAAGCACGAAGCAATTTTTTTTTCTTTTTACAATAACAAATCAACGCGTTTACGTAAGAAACCCACATTTTGAAAAATCTCACGTGAGATTGGGGATGGGGGAGGGGGTAGAATAAAATCTCACGACATCTCACCAGGGGGGGAGGGAGGGACGGAAAGTTTTAAAAAACACCTCACGTAATTTATGGACGTCCCCTAGGTACTGCTAGCGCCACCTACGCTGCCCAATTAAGAGTCTATAAATAGGGCTTTCTATCTTAATTGGCTCTTTTTGCGCTCTCTCTGCTGTATAATAATAATCGAACATTCAAAGGCGTTTTGATGCTCATTTTGTAAAATAGTCTCATTTGTAACAAGAGTTGTCCTCGTTGTCCCAAGATCACAACAGATTTTTGATAAATATGAAACCAATCTGGAATAACATGTCCTTTCACATATTAAAACAAATTTCAAAATTGTTTGATAAATGCCGGAGCTCTGAGGTAACGAATACAAAACAATTGCACCCGAAATAAGAACCTCTTCTAACACGGTTTTATTTAGCCTACCCCGTTTGTTTAGTTCAAATCTTGCAAGATTTGATCTAATTAATTAATTAAAATTAAAAGTAGACTTCTACTTCCTCTTATCCTCAGGAAATTCATATTGCTTTAGTTTTGATGACAATGTGTTTATTTATATGCATGGTCTGCTACTACATACAGGTTGGGCTCCAGACGAAGAAACTCTTTCATTATTAACAGATAATATTAGATCGACACTATGAAATCGTATATTAAGTATTTATACTACTTATTAACTTGTTTGAAAGCAGTTTAAAACACCCATTTTTCAGCCACTGCGCCATCACTTCACTACATCTACACGACAACCGTCACTTAAATAAATGTATTCCTGAATAAACGTCACCAAGACGTTGTTGGTTGTCAGAAAATATATCGGAAATAAAGCGTTTGAACGAAATATCATGATGGTTTATAAACAAGTGTATCACTTGGCAAAGGTGGGCTTGGCGTAACAAGCTCACGTGTTCTCGTATATGTCCACAATTAATCTTGTAAAGCTTCCTTGTTATTTAATAGAAATGTATGAATATTTAATAAATTGTGTAATATTTGCGAACTATATTAAAATATTTAAACGGGATATAACTTATAAACGATTACTTACTGTTGCTTACTTTTTTTTTATATGCTTTACTTAGGTAATAAGTTAACAAGACCTTGACAATTTGTAATATATATGAAAACTTTAGTGAGTGTTCACAGTGAACACGCGGGCGCGGGCGCGGGCGCGGGCGCGGTAAACGCTACATACACCGCGCGCGCGTTTTGGTGTGAACACTTTCATCACAGTACACATATTATAAACAGTAAAGTGACTCGGCCCGATTCTCGAAAAACTTGCCTACGCGTCGCCGCGCGCTAGGGCTGTCCGCCGACAGTATTTTAATTTTATAAAACGACTTGAGTTTCTTTGTAGTTTTGTATTTATAAATGTTATATTTTCTATTTTAATAAATGCAATTCATTGTGAATAAAAAGGAAGTGTTCCATAAAAATCTATGTTGTGTTTTTATTAGTACTGTGAAGGTTCGTAAGCCTTCAGTATTGTATTAGAGACAGAGACTCTTAGGGCATGGTAAGTTCTTCTTGCAGGTTAAGGTAAATAAAAAAGGTACAACTGTCCGATTCTATAAACTTTATACCTATTGCTAAATTAATTTATAACATTGAAATCAAAGTTACAGTAGCAAGTAGCAATAACGTTTTAATGACAAATTAGACGCAAATATTCAAATTACAATTATTACAAATTACAATATTAGGTACCTGTCATTTACAAGTGCCAACCGCCATTTTAGGTTCGTTTCTTTAATGGCGCGAGTAATACCTACAACATGGAGTTACTGTAAAGTACCATTACGGAGGTCGCCTATCCAATCCATTCAATGTCCATTTTCTGCAAACGTTGCATTTATTAGTTTTTTTTTATGTAAATAGCCGGCAAACGAGCTGACGATCCACCTGATGGTAAGTGGATGTCGTCGCCCATGGACACCAGCAACACCAAAGGCATCACTGATGGTTTGCCGGCCAAAAAAGAGAGAAGAAGAAGAAAGAAAGAACTGGCTCTCAAGCCCCCAGCCGGAACACGAAGAGTCGTTTGGCGGCTGACTCATCATACTCAAGGGTGGTAACTATCCAGGCGAACCCCATGGAGATATAATAATAGTACCTAATAATGGCATTAATTAACAATTAAAATCAATATTACCAATATAATCCGTCGAGGGGCCCTACCACCAGCGGGCCGGATTTAGTCGCCTTTTACGACACCCATCCGGCGTGGGATTGGGGTTAGTATTCTAAGCCGCCCCAATACGACAAAAGAAATAATAATCAACCATTAGATTTTTTTAGCCCCTTATTTATAAATCTAGGCATTTTACTCGGTGGACTTATGAAAAATAAACAATTTAGGTACCTACTTATTGCAATACGTACTTGTTTTTATTTATTTTATTTATTTATCCTACATGCACTGATCTCCTTCGGCAGGACCGAAGACCTTGAATACAATAATTTGATTTCTTATTAATAATTACAATACAATAATAAAGTTAATATTAATCAATAACGCAATAATTATACAATACCTACTACCTAAGTTACTTACCTACAATAATTATATATACCTACCTACAAGTACGTATTATATATTATTATATATTATATTATATAGTATTATATATACTATTTATTACGTACTTGTAGGTAGGTGTATAAAAATAGTGTCTTACCGTCTTACCTTTCGGAGTCTCCAGGTAACGTAAACAATGATATTCCTGGGTGACTTAATGTCGAATTAAAGCACCCAAAAACAGCACAATAATGTCTACTATTTCTGTTGCCCTTTTCTACTGCCATTTTAAATTAAAATCTAAATCCACAGCCGCACACGACCATACAGCTCAACCAGAGTAGAAAAACTAAAAAAATTGTTATTTGTACCGACCGGACCGTGTTACAAGCTCCGCTCGTTCGCCTGTCGGCAATCGCCACGCAGCGGCCGCTGTCGCCCTCGTATCGCACGCGTATTCGGATGTGGGTAGGTATAACGCGCTTTTCGGCCGTTTGTATGAAGAGCGACTACTGTATGTACTGTGCTTTCATAGTGGCTCATATGTTTGATATGTATTTCGCGACCGCGCCCGCGAGTTCAGTGTGAACAAGCACTTAGGGTCTCAGTTCTTACGCTTTATAGCGCTCTAGTAGGGCTACGAGGTTAAATTTTTTAATTCCAAGTTATTAACTAACGCTGCTGTTTCGTCTGTGGTTCAACAGGGGGCACCAAGGCCGTGTAATCTTGGGCCCTAGGATAGATCTCATCCATCCATGTCTGCAACCACTATTACGTATTTTATACCGATATTTCGACTCAGATAATTGACGACTCAGATCAGATATGGATGCCATCAAAAACATAACTTGTAAAAAAACCCAAGTCTCGCAACTCAGTTCTTCTACCGTAAAAACTTGTGAGATCCATGTAATACCAAGTCGGTTAATTTATTCAGTTCCTACTTAAGGTTCCTTCTGTCTTAAGTTATTACGTAATTAGCTAACCTAACAAGTAACAACATCTTATAGTGACCATATCAATATTGAAAATCTTTTATGTTTTAAATAAATAGATCGACTTGACCATCGCATGAAAACACAATGTATCTCACAAGTAATATCTACCTACACTATATTCACATTCGGATCAGAATTTACATACACATTGTGTTGCCTAGCAACCACAAACAAACAGGTGCATGAAACTTTTGGTCGTATTAAGTGCGTTTGAACTAAATCTGAAGTTCGCAAGTCGCGTTCCGTTCCACTCTTTATAATTTAATTTCTTTTTAAACATAATATTTATTTGGCAAAAGTTTAAAATAACACTGAATAGTTACGTATAAAATCGATATAGACTGTTTTAAAATACATAAACATAAATATAAAATGTTATTCAGCTTTGTTTAATGAAATTAAACCTATAAATAATTTTATGCTCATGCATATTGAGTGGGATGAAATATCTGTATAATCTGTACAGTGCCATCTCTGAAGAACTTATTTGTGACGTGGCGAAAATTGGAACTAATGCCGTTTCATTCATAACTTACTAATACGTCTCGAATTGCGCACTATGATTGGTCCAATCGTCCGACAGCGCCCTCCTTAAAGTCACAGATAAGTTGATTTCACTGTATTTTGAAATATAATACGACCAAGTTGCAAAGCATGTAAGCGCCATTATAGCTGTGAGGTTTTCGTAGTCATTTCTATTTATAGTCATAGGCAAGCAACCTTGAAATAATAATTTTGTGCAAAGGTTTGAAGTCGCTTCACGAAATTAAGGACGTGCGAGCGTGAGATATTCAATGATGAAAATTGTTTTAAGATGTTGGTTTTTACGTCGTTTTCTCTTAGTGTGTTGTTGTTATAGGTCAATAGTAAAATAATGAAGATGTCACAAACGTTATAATGATTATTTAGTTCTTTAATAGTTATTTGGTGTGCGAAATACAAATCAGTTTGTGAAAACCCTATAAAGGAATTTTAATGGTTTGTTGACAAGGATTCTGATGCGAGTTTGACTCAAGTATACATATTATATTTGTTTAGTGCGATTGCCAAGTCAATCTATTTATTTAAAACATAAAAGATTTTCAATATTGATATGGTCACTATAAGATGTTGTTACTTGTTAGGTTAGCTAATTACGTAATAACTTAAGACAGAAGGAACCTTAAGTAGGAACTGAATAAATTAACCGACTTGGTATTACATGGATCTCACAAGTTTTTACGGTAGAAGAACTGAGTTGCGAGACTTGGGTTTTTTTACAAGTTATGTTTTTGATGGCATCTCATTTCTTTTTGTAGATAGTCCTACTTTTTTTCCTTTTACAAGTTATCTTTGAACATAATTATATCTAGGTACCTATCTACACCTATTATTCCATTATATCTAGGTACCTATCTACACATATTATATACATGTACACTGATTCATTCACTGCAAATGTAACTTTGTTATACAGGTACAGTGATTCATTAACTGCAAATGTAACTTTGTAATCCTATACCTTTATATAGGATTACAAAGTTATTTATGCAGTTGATATATCTAGAAAACTGGAGCGAAATTGCAAAATATTTTAGTTTTTCCTTGATCTATACACTAAACACTAATTGTGTTCCAAATTTGAAGCTTCTATGTCTGCTAGTAGTGCCTTAGAGTTTTGATGATCGGTCAGTCAGTCAGTGAGTGACGAAATTAAGCAACTTTGACTAGTTATAATTCTAAAACTACTGAATCAAATTGAATGAAATTTGAAATACAGCATGTTTATACCATGACTGCTTGGTAGCTGAAAATTCAGACTTCTAGCTTTATCCACAAGGAAGTTATAGGGGGTCGAAAATGGCCTGAATTGCTTCGAGAAAAGGATGGTACGGCCGTGCCGCTTTTTTGCTCGACTTGGCGGGGGCACTGCCGTGCCCCCAGATCATAGTCACGGCATGATCCAAGTACCCGTTTGAATTCAAAATGTTTATTGTCCGCGATGATGTACCTATCTAAGTTTAAAATCACTAAGTATTCTATTACGATAATTAATAGAAACAAACATAATACCTACATCTTTGAGTTATGCTGCGTAGACATGGGTCGGTACGCGTTTTCGTAATACCTTATCTATTTATTGGTATTGTCGCCGATAAAGGGTTTTAAAACTGTTTATTTTAATAACCATTTATTGAAATGTGTACTCGGTATATCAGGTTTCGGGTATCATTGGTATACGCTTATTCTCAGTAATGTCGGTATACCTACGAAATAATTGATTAAATGAATGCTTAGTAGCGCACACTAATGATGAGTTATAAATTAACTAATTGAATAAACATTTTTGTTTTAATTATTGAGTATGAATGAACTTTCCTTCATACTTTATCCAGGCTTAGGACTGGCTACAAATTAGTTTAATATTTGAACTTTTTTTAAACTAACTGCAGGCGTATTTAAAAGTTCATTTCATTATATTATACATAAAATTATACCTAATTTGTATCTCTTTGTACAGCCATAGTTACATAAGTATAAAATACTTATAAAGTAGATAATAAACAATTTAATGATATCTTTTTGTAGCTTTTTTTATTTTTTTATTTTTTTTTCTTTTTGTGCCTTTTTTCTTTTTTTTCTTTTTTTATTTTTTTTTCTTTTTGTGCCTTTTTTCTTTTTTTTTTCTTTTTGTGCCTTTTTTTCTTTTTGTGCGTTTTTTTAACTTATCATTAATCAGTCAAATTCATATTTAAAAAAGTTATTTGTTCAACCTTTGAACCTGTAAGTCGTGTACGACGGTCGCTAATTATTAATCCGGTCTTACTGAATACCCGTTCACAGGGTACTGATGTCGCCATAATGTGAGTATATCTTTTTATTAATTTGATTAAATGTGGATAAGTATATTTATGGTTGCGCCACCATTCCATGGGGCAGTTCCAGGACCCATCGCTACGGAATACCGGCAGAATATCTTCATTTAAATAGGTATTTATTTCACCTATCGCCTTGGATAATGGAGTGCCCTTTTGCGAGAAAATAAAAAACAATTTCGCGCGCGAGAAGTTGAGAATAATTTTAAATGTTCACAGCTGCAGTCCGCCTGCAAACACGGAACATTCAAGATTGTGCATGTGCAATGTGTTATACTCTCGCGCAACAGTTCATTAATTATAGTGACGATTGACGACCCTGATAAGCAGCGCATAAGTTGAACTAAGTCCTTGAGTGCGCAGTAACACATTTTTGGGTCCAAACCATTGAACTATTATTACTAGCGTATAGAACAGACACCGCGAACATCGGGTTCAGGGGTGTGCATTGCAGCCAGCCGACTGCATTTCATTCTGTCACTCGGCTGTCACTCGACTGCGCTCATGACGGCCGCATGCCAAAATTGTTTAAGAAAAAAGTGAAAAAATGCCGTCATGCGTAATAAGAACGTGTCACAATTGCACTACAAAAAACAAAAAAGATAATGGTATCACTTTTCATCGGTAATAAAACAAAATATTAACTTAAATCAACTAAAACGAATTTAATTAAATTATTGTGCAATGTTCCCGACATTTTTGAATGAAAAAATCATAAGGAGCGTTTGAACTTGGCAAGCTACTAGCGAGTTAATGGACTAAGTAAGCTTGCTTAATCTTGCCGACGCGACGTTGGTAACATATTTAAAGTGTTGAATTTTTGACACGAATCAATGGTAATTACGTTTGAAAATCGTTCAAACGCTTTTGCACGTTAAATATAGTTGGATTAAGAGCTTGTAAAGATTTGGAATCGGTGACTGCTTGCCTTGGTTCGGCAAGTGTCATATATAAAGTTACTCTATGGCAAGTGTGCAAACGAGGCTTCTAGTTTGAAAAGAGAACGAAGGACAAGCCGGCGGTGGAACACACATTTTGTTTGAGATGTCTACTCTATGTAATATCTCAATGATTCAAACTTACTAAATCGAATTGAAGTGCAGGACGCGGGGGCAGGGCGGCGCGTTGTCATAGCAACGTGGTGACGCCAAGCTCACTCAAAAAAAATCCTCAAAATAAAAGCGTTTGTTTTTATATACAATTTATTTGTGAGTAATTTAAAGTTTGTTAAAGTAAAATATGTTTCTGTATTATTTTACTTTACCTAAATATTTTTTTAATTTTATCATCTTCCATACCCGCAATAGAACACACATAAATACTATAATAAATTGGTATCTATTTCTATTTCTATATTTTTAAATATTAAAACCAACTTCTGTAAGTTCTTCAGCTAATTACTATAGTTATTGAAATATGAATAAAGGCGATATCCTGTTGCATCTAAAATATTATAAATCGTGTAAAAATATTATTCACTGTTTACACTAAACTTGGTTGCTACTCAGTCTCGCTCTCTCCTCTTACTTCTCTACTCTCCTCTCGCTCTGACATAGGTGTCTTATTGTGTCACGTTCGTATTATTTCGGCAGCGCTTGAGTCTGTCCTTCGGGCGTAATCGGAATACCTGACCTCGCAATACCTTGTATTCACGAATAAATGGTTTCTCTTAATAAACAGTTTTTGTAGCACTTCATACGATATTTAAAGTATTATATCAGTAAAGGTTTATTGAAATATTAAAACTGTTTATAGTTTATACCACGTTTTCATACCTTACCGCGCAATACCTCGTATTCACGAATAAATGGTTTCTCTCAATAAACAGTTTTTGTAGCACCTGATACGATATTTAAGGTAGGTATTATACCAGTAAAGGTTTATTGAAATATTGAAACTGTTTATAGTTTATACCACGTTTTCATACCTTACCGCGCAATACCTCGTATTGACGAATAAATGGTTTCTCTCAATAAACAGTTTTTGTAGCACCTGATACCGTATTTGTGGTATTAGACAAATAAATGGTTATTGAAACTATTTATAGTTTTTACCGCCCATGTCTAATGCTGCGCAACAGGTTATAGATCATGTCACTATGCAATCATCATGATTTTAATTGATATCCTTATAGTCAGGTAATATTCCAAGAATTTTATATTTATAGTTTATAGACTTTGATTTACATTATTGATTACATACATGACATCAGGTTTTACTCTAGAAGTTTTTAGTATATGTGATAAGTGTTAGCCTATACGGGGGTGACATTGTCACATTGTGACAAAACCCCTTTCAATAAATAAACATTAAAAAAAAGATTTTAGTGAAGTTGTCGTGTAATTAATGGATACTGAGATTGATGAAATCTGTGGTCAACAACATCAAAATGGTGCTGTTTTTAACATAACTTGTATGCGAAGTCACAACAAGGAATATATTAAAAAAACAAAAAAAGGGATATATTAAAACGTTACAGACTGTCGAGTCATTATTGTAAATCACTGCATTAGAATATGGACGTTAAAGTAGTCCACGAGAATAGAACACGAACAAGGAAGCCGTGTTTCTTGTTAACTATTGTTGAACATCTTTCACCTATTTAAATAGATAATGTCTCTCTGTTTACAACGTTTTGGAATTCCAAATATTTTAGATAGACATGGTGTTCTTCGGTGCGTTTATGTTACGTAAAAGTAACTCTGTATTGATAAATCTGATTAGTTCGTTTACAATTTTAAAGACAAATCAGCTTAGACATGAGTTAGGATGACAAGCGAGACACATTTAGACGACTTGTGGAGATACGTTATGGCTATGCTACGCAGTGTTGCACAAGCTAATTCTTTCCAACAGAATCCATAGCTTAAAAGTAAGAGTTGAACTTCATACAGTGAAAAATGCTTCCAAATCAGTCCAGGAGTATCCGCAAGTGTCATGATTCTGGCATGCGAAGAAGAAGAATGAAGAAATCCTTGACATAACTTGAAGATAATTTAGGATACCTGTACATTTTTTTAAATGGAAATAGCCAGCAAACGAGCTGACAATCCACCTGATGGTAAGTGGCTATCATCGTCCATGAACATCAGCAACACCAAAGGCATCACTGATGCGTTGCCGGCCAAGAAAGAGAGAAGAAAAAGAAAGAAAGAACTGGCTCTCATGCCCCCAGCCGGAACACGACAAGTCGTTTGGCGGCTGACTCATGCTCAAGGGTGGTAGCTATCCAGGCGAACCCCATGGAGATATAATAATAGTAATAATGCTATTAATTTAACAATTAAAATTAATGGTACCAATATAATCCCTCGAGATGCCCTACCACCAGCGGGCTGGATTTAGTCGCCTAAGAGGCGACACCCATCCGATGTGGGTTTGGGGTTAGTATTCTAAGCCATCCCAATACGCCCCAATTTTTTTAATATCATAAAACAAGAGAAAACTGGATCGCTATCGTCATTGCACTAACTTTGAAGCTGCACCGTCGGCGACATGTGTGTGTGACGTCATAACGTGGAGCGGAATATATTAAAGCTAGGTCTGCTCCAGTTTTAGAAAATAATGGAAATATTTTACTTATGGCATAATTTTAATATTATTTCAAAGAACGGAGAGTATCTTTGTAGCTTGTTTTTATGAAGTAATTTTTATGGACCTAGTGTTAAATACAATGAGAATATAAATGACTAGCTGACCCGGCGAACTTCGTATCGCCTAAGAATGTAACAAATCAGAGATCATTAAAATCGGTACAGCCGTTCTTAGGCGTTATAGTTTCCGTGTCCTCCCTCTCCCTCTCCTTCTCCCTCGCCCTCCCCCTCCCCTCCCCCTCTCCCTCCCTCTTCCCCTCCCCCTCCTCCCCCTCTCCCTCCCCTCCCCCTCCCCCCTCCTCTCCCCTCACCTCCCCCTCTCCCTGCCCCTTCCCCTCCCCCCTCCTCCTCCCCCTCTCCCTCTCCCTCTCCCTCACTCTCTTCCTCTCCCTCTCCCGCTCCCGCTCCCACTCCACTCCCCTCCCCTCCCCTCCCCTCCCCTCCCCGTGTTACATAATCGGGATCCGCGGAACATGCGCGAGCTGTCCGGCCGCGGGGCCGGTGATGATTGTTGCTACTCGTACAATCACGTTGTCACGTAGTTTCTTTACTACGTAATATCTTCTGAATGGAATTTCCGATTTGAGTAATTCAAAAAGTTATCTATAGGTATTGAAACAATTTTGAATATGAAATGATTTATTTGGATAAGGATTAATACGAAGGTATGGTTTTCATGACCTGATTTTGGTCATCTTTTTTATTAACTTTTAAAGTGTAAAAAGTGGTTATAGTGACATAACGACAACAGTTGGACATATACTATCGCGAGGTTTTTTGTAGATATTGATATGTTCTATAATATTGTAGAACATTTTATTGTTCTATCGTCAATAGTTTCCGCAGCGTATGCGATGAAAGAAATTTTTAAGCAAATTTTTTCTCACTTTGGTTCACGTTACTGATGTTTTAGCAAGGATCCCTAATTTTTTCTAGTAATAAATATAGCCTATGTTACTCATGAATGATGTAGCATTCAAATGGTGAAAGAATTTTGAAAATCGGTTCAGTAGTTTTTGAGTTTATTCGTTGCAAACATACAAAAATACAAAGCTTTCCTCTTTATAATATTAGTATAGATGACCCCGAAAGTTAAGGTGGTGACCCCGTCTGTGAAGCGAGAGGTACCCGGTTCGATTTCCACCTGGGACGGACATTTGTGATACAGATCAAATATATTTGTTGTCGGATATTTATGATGTCTTATTTGTGGTACATATCTAAGCCACTTGTTACCCTATGTAAACAGGGAACCCTATTTTCCTAACCTAAGGGGGTTTTGAATGTGTGAGCGTTTATTATTATTTACAACAACATTACATACATATTTCTGTCGTCACTGTCGTCAGCAAAAATTTAACAATTTCTATCCAAAGCCGTAAGCCGTCCTATATTGTACGAGAGTACAATGCGGAGATACGGAGACAAAACCTGGTCCGGTTCTGGCGAAATTGAATGTAACATGTGACGGATTTTAGATTGCAAGACTACAATAAATATATTGAGGAAATATTTTGTTTGTTATAGCCTGAGGGGCTGACGAAAAAGTAGACGGGCCACTTGATGGTAAGTGGTCACCGTCGTCACTACGTCGCGTGTTCATAGACATGAGCAATACCAGAGGAATCGAGAATGCAACGCCGGCCCTGAAGGATAACTCTTTTTACACCTATTTTGAAGAACCCCATGTCATAGCGCTCCTGGAATACTTTAGAAGGAAGTTCATTCCACAGTTTGCCTCGGTACTAACTCGGGCATTTGAAGATAACAATGCCCAACATGAGCCATCATGGAGCTTAAGCCTTCACGAATATTTCTGTACATAATGTAGATACCTACAATAGCTACATGCAAAACAAACAGGTAATTTGAACGCTTTGAATGCAACACCACAAAACCGCTGCGCCCACGCGGAATTAATGGGTTGTAAAATTAATTTCAATGAATTATTCATATAATCAACATACCTCAACATAATCATGCTCGTTATCTACCTACATTATTGTTTCATCACGACCCATAACGTCACTACTGCAGGGCACTGGTTTCCTCTCAAAATGAGAGGGGTCAAAGACCACCATGCAAGCGAGATACGAAATGGTAAACTTCACTTCTTTTAGAACACTATGGAGAATTCTCGGGAGCGTAGGTTTTCCCACGATGTTTTCCTTCCTACCCATTTATTGACTTCAACCCATTGAAGGCCCACTACTGAGCAGGGTCTCTCCTCCTGAGGATGGCTAGAGCATCATCTACCACGCTGCTCCAGTGCAGATTGGTGGAGGGGTTAGTGGACAACCCAGGTGTCGGAAATTTTCATGCCACCGAGGCCCTCCGACATGGTTACCGACTGTTAGCTTACGATAACATCCGGGACCGACGGCTTGGCGTGCCCTCCGAAGCTTGGAAGCGCTCATAAATTTTTTGTCACAAGCGGTCACCTATCCAACTACCGACCACGACCGCTGTTAACTTTGTCGATCGCTTAAGATTGACACAAGCCACCAGGCTATGAGCGCTTCAACCCACTTATTGTCTCTCCGAAACTGTAACCAAAATAAGTACCAATACTTAATCCTGATAACTCTAAAAGGAGGCGAGCGAAAGTACCCTAACGCCATGCATGAGTATCTGTCCGTCAGGATTGAACTGGATGATTCAGAGCTTCGTAACCAAACAGGAGGGAAAACCCTCCCTAGGTGGAGACCTAGGGAGGGTTTTCCAACAACTGGAGGAATACAGTTTTTGAGCAAAGTACACTCAAAGTACGAAAAGCAGAAGGAAGCGTTATACAAGCCGGTATAGTACCAATATTGTCTATACTATCACCCCAAGTTATTACTTTAATGACACACATAACCGTTATCGTGGAAAATGTCAATAGTTCTTTGAATTTCCGATCGCATTAATTGTATAAATTGACGTTGGAATACAGAGAATTCTCTGAAATGGAATCCATTATGAGAGTGCTCGAAAGCTACTTGGAAGCCTTTTGAGGCGACTCTGTCGATGAATATGCACTGGCTTCTGCTTTCTGCAGGCGGTCGCCTCGAATGGAATCCGATATTTTATGTCATCGCTCACAATTACTTAACGTTTGTTAAAACAGAAATATCGATGAGCCGATTACTGAGTCTTATGTCGAATGTGAATATTTTAAGAGTTCAAAATTTTATTGTTTTTACTCAAAATTTGTTTGGTTTGTTAACTCTTTTTGAAAGTCAAACTACGCTTTTGAAATGAAATGAAATAATCTTTATTCATGTAGGTATCACTGATACACTTATGCACGTCATTTTTGTCGATTAAACGCGTTATATCGATGACACAAAAAACACAAAATAACTTTTATATTAAATCTGCTACAAATAAAGCAAAGGCATCTTGGACAATTATAAACAACAATAAATATGTTTACCCTAAAGAAAGGGTGCGTAAGTTAATATTTAAAGATAAGGAAATAACTGACCCGAAAGAGATTGCGACATATTTTAATAACTACTTTATTGATGTAGTTAAAACGGACTCTAATAAAAATTATCACCTTTTGACATCATATAATCTTATTACAATATTTCTGACACCTACCATACCAAATGACATTATATTAATTATTAACTCATTGAAGAATACTAACAGCCACGGATATGATGGAATTATAACCAAGATTATTAAAGATGTATCTAGTATAATTGCCCCAGTTATGTGTTACTTGGTAAACTTATGTCTTACGAATGGTACATTTTCCGATATATTAAAAGTGTCGCTAATAAAACCTCTTTTTAAAAAAGACGACCCATGTCGGGTAAATAATTACAGACCTGTTGCTCTTCTACCAGTTTTTGCAAAAGTATTTGAAAAGGTTATTTACAAAAAACTGAGCACCTTCTTTGAATCGAATAACATTTTGATAGAAGAACAATTTGGATTTAGGAAAAAGAAAACTATAAATATGGCCATGTTTAATTTTCTCTCTAAGGTTATGATTAACATGGATAAAAGAACACCTGTCACAGCTTTATTCATGGATATCACTAAAGCCTTTGACCATGTAGATCATAATATCTTACTAGACAAACTATATAGATACGGAATAAGAGGTATAGCTATAGCGTATAAATTAATTCAGCCATATCTATCTGAGCGACATCAAATAACGCAAGTAGAAAGATTGTGTTCTGAAACTAAAACTGTAAAATTATTTAAATCAGACAGCAGAACAGTAATGTATGGCGTTCCACAAGGAAGTGTGTTGGGTCCTTTATTGTTTTTAATATATATTAATGACTTGCCACGAGTTACAAATAATGAAATGACCTTGTTTGCAGATTATAGTACGATTATATTTAGTTCGAATAATATAAATAATCTTCAATGCAATATTAATTCATCTTTGACATCAATTATAGAATGGTTTGAATGTAATAATTTAATAATAAATCTTAATAAAACTAAAATAATTAATTTTAAACAAAGGCTAAACAGTACAAAGGAATTAATGATTAATTATAAAGGAACGGATATTCAACAAACTGACAGAACAACATTTCTAGGACTACATATTGATCAAAGAATGAACTGGAAAGGGCATATCGAACAAGTCTGTAAAAAATTGAGTAAGTTTTGTTATGTTCTTCGTAAGCTTAGATCAATTGTAAATGAATCCACAGTTCTAACTGCATATCACGCTTACGTTGCATCAACAATGAGATACGGCCTTATATTTTGGGGAAACTCAGTACATAAAAATATTGCATTCAAAGCGCAAAAGAGGTGCGTACGAGCTATGTGCAATATAAAACAAAGAGATTCATGCAAACCACAATTTAAGAGACTAAAATTATTAACTCTTCCCTGTATGTACATTCTGGAATGCGCAATTTTCATTAAAACCAACATGGATAAATTTGAATTAAAGACGCGAGCAAGACACCATAATAAATTGCAAATAGTACCGAGCAAAACGAATATGTTGAGACAAAGCTTTTTTTGTATGGCACCTATTATATATATAACAAAATACCAGCAGATATTCGTGATATTAAACAAGTGGATAGTTTTAAGGAGAAATTTGCTTCTATGCTGATTGACAAATGCTATTACAGTATTCAAGACTATTTAAATGACAAAATAATAATATAATTATATTTTATAGTGCGGTTGAATGGTCTGATTTTAATTATTGTAAAGTACGATTTATTTTAATTTTAATGTTATTTAATTTAATATAATTATAATTTAATTTTAATATTATTGTACGCCTCAGCGAGGCAGGACATAGAGGCTAAAATATTTATTGTATACCTATAACAACTACTTGTATCACCTATAGTCCACAATAAAATGTTTGATTGATTGATTGGTTATTTGTTATTTGCGTGAATAAAGCCCTACTGGAATCAAAAATTACATCCTGCAAATCATGAAGAAGACAATATCGGAAAAATATTTAAACACAAACCAAAACAAAATAAGTACGATGAGAGATTTAAGTGTATGAAATCATACTGCATGATAAAATTTCTTAGTGTGAATACGGTGAAACGTCAATGAATATGGTCGTCGTTCCTGCTTAGAGCAATTGGTCTATACCTACTACTATGTCTAGTGAGTCTAGATTTAATATTGATTCTACAGTTCTGTTAGTAGTGCTACCAACCGTGCTAGTCAGTTAGACTTAAGAGTCATGGGTTAGATTCCCGGGCGTGGCTCATAACGCCAGACACGTCAACGAAGCATTGCCAAAAAACTTAATCCAATTCAAGTGGCCTCTTGTGGATCTCAAGTGGATCTTCGTATTTTTTGTCATTTACTATTAATTCCATGCTAATTTCTCTTCCCAAAAGGTCTAAGACTGTATCTATACAGCCTAACTATACATTGTATCTATTTGTTTTCTCTTCTATCAATTTATAACAGCTGTTAACACCAATAAACGCACGACATGTAAATTAATGACCGTTTGTAAGTCGAGCCAGATGAACTTGCAGTAATAGAAGTCACCTCACAGTTCAATGTCTCAGCGACCTCGGTAATGCGATTACCTCCTCGACGACCTTCGCCACAACCCCTAACAAGATTGTGAAGAGGAAGTGCGACCGAAGGAAGTTCACTACGACTTGAACAACTTCTTTGTTTGTTACACATTTTTGTATGTCTTTAACGAAACATACAAACTTCAGCGTTTTCCTTTATGTCATATCTGTTATAGATACATATTAAGTAAATACGCATTTTGATGTCTTACTTGTGTAAGTGACCATTAAATCAATTTCTAAGATTCAACTAATTCCTGCATGCAACACTCTACAGTAGCTAGTAATTTTATTGTTCAAAAAATATTTTGTTCCCACGGTCCGTAACGATGGAGACATGCACACAACATAACAATGTAGATTAATACAGAATCAGAGAAAAAAGCAAGTTTTTTAAAATCAAAGGCATTTTGTTACTAAATTATCGCGACTGCATTTAATAAACTCCTGATTGTATCATTTAAAACCACGCTGTAATGAATGCGGTACTCCATGCGTATTACATTGAAATAGAAATTACGTATCAGGGAAACTTTATAAATGTCCTCTGGATATCACTGGAGAAGTCACGAGCGCTGGCAATTCAGAGATTATGATTCAAATAAAAACAAAACACGGTTTTATAAATAATACCGGTGATACTGAGAGTGGAAGCGTGTGGGGACAGCTAAGATGGCGAGCGGCCAACTGAAGAGAGTACTATGCCAACAGACTGATGCTACCGATAGACCGACCACCGTACTGAGGTGTGTCAACAACTTGTTATTAGGAAAATATCATTTCTATCTAAGTTAAAAAATATCGAAACGGCTAAATAAATAGCTATGTGTCTATGGTTGTCTATGGTAAGCGATCGACCCGGACAATACGCAACTGCCGGCGGCTATAGGATGGATGGGTGATCGCTATTAACAAAAATCATTCAGCGCTCCCTAGCCTTGGTTGGAGAATACGCTAAGCCGTCTTGTATATGCCATCAAAAACATAACTTGTAAAAAAACCCAAGTCTCGCAACTCAGTTCTTCTACCGTAAAAACTTGTGAGATCCATGTAATACCAAGTCGGTTAATTTATTCAGTTCCTACTTAAGGTTCCTTCTGTCTTAAGTTATTACGTAATTAGCTAACCTAACAAGTAACAACATCTTATAGTGACCATATCAATATTGAAAATCTTTTATGTTTTAAATAAATAGATCGACTTGACCATCGCATGAAAACACAATGTATCTCACAAGTAATATCTACCTACATATTATATTTGTTTAGTGCGATTGCCAAGTCAATCTATTTATTTAAAACATAAAAGATTTTCAATATTGATATGGTCACTATAAGATGTTGTTACTTGTTAGGTTAGCTAATTACGTAATAACTTAAGACAGAAGGAACCTTAAGTAGGAACTGAATAAATTAACCGACTTGGTATTACATGGATCTCACAAGTTTTTACGGTAGAAGAACTGAGTTGCGAGACTTGGGTTTTTTTACAAGTTATGTTTTTGATGGCATCTCATTTCTTTTTGTAGATAGTCCTACTTTTTTTCCTTTTACAAGTTATCTTTGAACATAATTATATCTAGGTACCTATCTACACCTATTATTCCATTATATCTAGGTACCTATCTACACATATTATATACATGTACACTGATTCATTCACTGCAAATGTAACTTTGTTATACAGGTACAGTGATTCATTAACTGCAAATGTAACTTTGTAATCCTATACCTTTATATAGGATTACAAAGTTATTTATGCAGTTGATATATCTAGAAAACTGGAGCGAAATTGCAAAATATTTTAGTTTTTCCTTGATCTATACACTAAACACTAATTGTGTTCCAAATTTGAAGCTTCTATGTCTGCTAGTAGTGCCTTAGAGTTTTGATGATCGGTCGGTCAGTCAGTGAGTGACGAAATTAAGCAACTTTGACTAGTTATAATTCTAAAACTACTGAATCAAATTGAATGAAATTTGAAATATAGCGTGTTTATACCATGACTGCTTGGTAGCTGAAAATTCAGACTTCTAGCTTTATCCACAAGGAAGTTATAGGGGGTCGAAAATGGCCTGAATTGCTTCGAGAAAAGGATGGTACGGCCGTGCCGCTTTTTTGCTCGACTTGGCGGGGGCACTACCGTGCCCCCAGATAGGTACTCGTAATACGTAAGAGCTTGGGAGTTTTCAATAAAAACTAAATTGATTTGACCCATTTGTTTAATAGGGTAGCAGTGAGGTATTACAGTATTTTTTTTTGGTTTAGACTCAAGGATGGATGATAGTAGTAAATAATAGTAATAGCGTAAGCAGATGTCTCAGACAAACGTAATACGTATAGTTCAAATTTTGACGAACAAACCCTAAAATATCTGGCCGTAAAACTTCTATTTGAATCGTAGCCATTGTAGTTTTTCATTCAGACCTTTCACCTATGTCCACTAAAACGATAGAATCTCTCGATTCTCGTCTGGCGACATGCGGGACATTTCAATCGTTACAAACGTTCATAAAATATGCATTAATACGTCACTAACCAAAAAATGGGTTTTTTATCGACATTAAATGTACAGCGTACATAAAACTATCGTTAATCTTAGCCGGGACATCCGCACAATAACATTAGGTCGCGTTCATACACCACAACAAATCACGTCACGCCACAGCCATACCACACGAAATATGTGGGAGGACGCAAATATGTGTCGCATAGTTTAATCACATAGGTCACATTTTGAAGTCCACGAACTATAGTATCGACAAACAACTGGCGACCATTTTTCAAGTGAGGCCATTATTTTAATGCATTTGTGACGACACACTTAAAAGTCTTTAATATACGAGTAATATATTAACCTATAGTAAAATGTAAAGTAAAACATTTAAACGTCAACTACCCACAATGATCCACATAATCCACAAACATTATTTAATGTCAGATTTTTTTTTTTAATAACGTGCCTACTGTTACCAAATCCATTACATTTACAAAAATAACAATAATTCCATACCATTCTGTGGTCTACATAGAAGACACAATAGTACTTATAATAGTACCTAGACTTCAAATTCAAAATCCGTTAGGTTTTCGAACTTCACCCATTCGCTTACTCGCTGTCAATACGTTCTCGCTCACCGCATCACAGTTTGGAGACGAGAGTCGCGCCGTGCCGTGCCGTACCCATGGCCGTACCGTCATTTATCAGTGACGGGTGACGGGTGACGGGACTGACAGGTTAATGAATAGATTCTGTAACGAGTGTGACGGCCGCGAGACACGTTCGATCAGTCTGTCTCCAGATTATCGTGTCGAATCCCTCCTGAAACGATAACCTCGCGGAAGTCTCCATGATAATAATAATATTTTTCTATCGATTGCGTAGAATATACATTACATACTTACATGGATTTCGTATGTTCATTGGAGGTTCAAAAGTGTAATAAAATATTAAATTTACATTACAAATAAACATTTGATCGTTTGAATGCAAAAAATTAATGAGTCCCAGTCCACACTGGAGTAACGTAGTGGAGTATGCTCTAGGTCTCTAGAAGTAAAACCCTGCGTTCAGTAGTCGGACGTGGAAGCAAATCTGTCTATCAAAGTTTCTTTAATTTAAATAAATAGGTATATGTAATACCAAATAGGCTATCACTGCACAGCCATTCTTCTTTTCTTCTTTTACATTTGAATCTCAAAACGGTCTATTAGTCTTACCACCGCCTTCCATTCAAAAACACTGCTGCGCATTGGTACAATCGAAAAACTTGATTCTCAAAGCTATTCCACCGCTTTGTTCAAATGTACGGTATCTTAAACTGTGTAAAGGCTCCTGCGAACCGCACAAATGCTAGCAATCGATAGGACTCCGCCCATTGACCTATTTACAGGGATTAGGCGGACGGAGCGAGTCCGTCTTACGTTTTTGTCTCGTATCATGGCGGTTTAAGGACCGTACCGGCAACCGGCAACCGACATCGTTACTAATGCACGCTCGAGTCTACACAGAGATTGCAAGATTAGCCCGAGCGAGGTAACATATGACTCCTATATAATATGCAGAAGTTTAGCCTTCTCGAAATCGTTCAGGTAAAATTTTTACTATATTTTATGTAGGTTTTCAGAAAACGGATAGTAGGACACTGCAGCCTGAGAATTTATTTACTACGCGCTATCAACGATGCGTTTCTGTCTGAAGATACAAAACACTTTTTTTAAGTTCCATAATTTTGCAGTCGAAACACGTAAAAAGTATTACGAGGGTATTTTAAAATGACGGTTGCTGCTGTGAATGAAAATCAGATAATTATTTATTTAATTATAATACATAATCGGTTATATGCGACAAAGGCACATAAAATAGGCGTATCTTATTGTGCGATCCGAATCTTGATTGACTGTTAAATAATTATATATTTTTAAAACATAATTGCAACACACAAAAACACACACTTGTATATTTTAGCGATATTTCGACCTAGTTACACAGGTCATGGTCCCAGCGACGTAACTGTGAGTGGGTCGAAAAATCGTGAGTACCCGTTTTTAAGACGTAATAATATCCTCGATGTGAGTAAAAAACATTAGTATGAAAATTTTATAGGTCGTGCTCGATTGACCAGGTACCACCTGATATGAAGTTGAAATGTAGTTCAGGGAAGACAGGCCACAGATGTTCTATATGACCTTAATGACCTACGATCTTCTATGATATTCTTCAAGAGGCTCTTATTTTGGACGGGAGGATCGGAGCACGTATGCAATTTAATTCCTTTGCATTACGAGTTACTCGTATAAATGATGGGGCAAATGTACGAAGGGTAAGTATCCGGCTTAAAACACGATTCCGATATTTCCGATGTTGTAAATCATGCAATTCTGGTGTAGGTAGGTAAACATCCCGAAATAAATCCTGTACACAAACAGTAATGTTAAAATACAATACAAAAATAACAACATCTATCGGATTCTTAAATCGTCGGAACATAACAAAGTATAGAAGTAACTCGATCAAGACTCAAGAACTCTCAAGAAGAACTCGTCAAGAATTTTTAATTAAAAACGTTTACTCTGTTTCTTCAGTCCTGTCACAGATACAATAATTATGATATAATAATATATTTAATATAATATGTAGTCAACATTCCAAGACACATATTGCGTACATTTGAACGCGTTTTATGTTACTCGATCAGAACATTCAGGACTCGATGCGTCAAGAATTTTTAATTAAAAAAATTACTCTGTTTCTTCAGTTCTGTTACAGATAATTATATGCAATAAACAACAAGACTCCGTGCAAGCATTCAAGGGCTACGTAGGAAGTCGGTCAAGGACGCACGTGTATGGAATTTCCTCAACAGGAAATACGATGGAAAGTGAAACTGGCCGAAGGGAACGGATGGGCTCACGGAGATATGACGCAGTGTTATTTGTAACAAACAATTTCATTCCAACACCCAATTTTGCGTTATTGGTTCGCTTCGTATGTACAATATTATTTTTTTCGTATAAAATAAAGAAGAGAGTACGAGTATTGCGTGGAATTTCTAACGTTTTTTTTTGGAAATAGAATAAGTTATTAAAATAATTTCCATTTCATTTCAGTTTAGAAATAATTATGGGGTAAGTATGAAAAATTAGGAAAAATTTTGTAAAAATAATTTCGAGTTTGGCTACAATCTCAAAACGAGGGTCACGTTGCAGCGTTGAACGAAGATTCGCTTACCTGTATATTCTGCAAGTGCACAGTTTGCGGTAGAATGTTAGAAAAAATGTTTTGTTTTCTAAAACGGAGAAATTGTTGGACTACAGTTGCTGGCCGCTATAAACATTGCGGTTTGTGTGTCATGTTCGAGGCAACTCGGGTGTCATAGTGCGGGGAATATACGAATAGATGCGGGTTAGTGCCCGAAGCTGCATACAAAATGTAGTGCTACAGCTGTACTATATACTCGTAGGTATACCTAGTAGTGGATACCCGGCGTGTGACACAACGCTAAAAAAGAAATACATAAATTCGGGAAAATTTTTGCATGGGAAAAGTTGAAAATCGGCTTCATGAATGGACCGAATATGCCTAATGCATTGTTTTGGTGGTCTTAAGTCATTTGCGCATTGCCTTTCAAATGGAACCGGTTTGGGGCACATCAGTTGGACGGTTTCAAAGTCTATAACGTACATTTCCACAAAGATTTTTTGTATTTTATATATTAAAACATAGATTGACTCTAGAAAGCAAATATGTAGCGACACACAGAAAGCAAATTGTACCAGGAGAGAAAAGAAATATAGTATCTGGAAAAGACAGCTATAGTGATCGTAAGAATTTCAGCGTGATAATTATGATGACAATCAAAATTAAATAGAAAGTGCATCAATAAAATTATTCCAAATTTATGTCGTTCGTTTGTTATGTTAGTTTATTGACGTGATAACGTCTATTAAAACGATGAGCGCCGGGCGCAGCTATGACAAAATGTCGCGTTCCACGAGCGAGAGAGCGGCAAAAGCGAGAGAGGCATTATCGGCTACGACCGGCGTATCGTAGCCGATGCCGTAGGCGAGCCGTAAGCGATCGTAGTTAAGTGGAGCGGGGCGGGGCGTAGCGGGGCGTAGCGGGGCGGAGCGGGGCGGAGCGGAGCGGAGCTTTGTCATGACGTTGTCACGTTAAACTACCGTCCGTAAACCGAATTTACAACCATTTTTTTAGTATAAGAAAATGAGATTGAAAAAATTATGTAATTCTAAATAAAAAATTTGACATTTGAACTACGAATATAATAAGAAATATCGTAAAATGCTTATATTTTAAACCCATATAAACATTCCACTGCACAATTAAATGGCATTGTAATGAAAACACCTTGAAATGGGTTTATTTGTCTCCTATGTCCGTCGGTCAGTAGTAAATGTTTCCGTGACATTACACCCGGGCACCCGCAAGGGCTCCACGCTACTTTGTGCTGAAAGGGAAGCTCTACCCGCATTCAAGGCGTAATTACTGCCGATTTGAATATTTTTTTGTTCTCCAATTTTCTAAGCCTTTGTTCGAAGGTTCTAAAAGTTTGTCCTGCGATCCTATTCGGAACAGGGTGTGTTTTGAAACAGTGGCTATCTTATATCTTTCTCTGTCTATCCTAAGTCGGATACACATTATAAGTATTAATATTAAAAATGTGAAAATTTGTGAAGATGTTTGGATGTTTGTTCCTCAATCACGCCACAACCACTTAATCGATTTGGCTGAAATTTGGAATGGAAATAGACTATACCCTGGATTAATACATAGGCTACTTTTTATCCTGGAAAAGTTCAGAATTCCCCCGGGATTTGTAAAAAGTCGATCTCTATCGCGGGCGAAGCCGCGGGTAAAAGCTAGTGGTTTCATAGAAAAGTCCCAAAGCAACGTTATTTACCTTAAACGAGGTGTAAAAGCAAAGCTTGCATACTAAACTTAGAAATATGCACCAACACTCGGAGTTCCAAACAAAAACTAGATTAAATTTAACTCCTTCCAGATCTCGCATTGTGGTGCTGAATCTAATGGTTATGTTACCGGATATCTGTATAATTCAGCAGTCTATACAATACCTAGGCAATTTATAGAATATCTAAAACGTTCAGGCAACGTTTCGAATATTATTTATTTCATACTTCGCCCAGGCATTCTATACAATACTCCATGCGTAATTGCCAGTAATTGGTAATGTGTGTAAAAGACAACAAGTGGGAGAGAAGCGAGACGTGAGGGCAGGCAGTTTACTTGGCACAAATGGTTTTGGCTGCCAAACCCAAACTTTGGCATTCTTACATTTAAGCAAGCTTCCAGCTCCGACGTATCCTCTGTCCTTATCGGCTAGGTTTGGGATTTCTTCTTTGTACATAGTAATGACCCGCTCATTCCTATTTTCTATGGGTACGCAAATGATAGCAGAGTGGTGGTGAAACGTATAAATCTCACAATTTGAGCTGTATCCGAGTGGGGCACGGCCAATCTTGTGGAATTCTAAGACTAAGATACGTGTAGGTATATTTACCGCATGTACCAGGAGCCCGCTCACCCGAGCTCTACTTTTCATAACGTACATTAAGAATATACCGATCGCCTTCAGTTGTTACGAGTTAAGGTAAAAACCCCAACTTTTGGCGGTGCATTGAACCAAAAGCTAAAGCTGCTGCAACGATACATGGAATTCTTACAAAGTTGCGCAAACACTACGATTTGCGGAAAAATCATCGAAAACATTTAATCGGTCACATTTCATCGAATTACAAATAATCGAATCGACATTTCATCGAAATCACAATTAATCGAATGAACATTTCATCGAAAACACAATTAATCGAATTAACATTTCATCGAAAACAATTAATCAAATGACAGTTCATCGAATGACAATATATCGAATTACAAAATATCGAATCACAATTGGCCAAATCGAATGATATAATTTTCATATGATCATTAATAAATATTTTTTTATTATTTCAAATGTCACCCATCCTTGAAAGGCAGCATTAAAATGTAAGCAGAATGCAACATGCAGCAAGCACAGTTTCTGTCACGGCTCCGGCGCTGCGGGGCTCCGGCGGTCCCACGCGAGCTTATCGTCGCTGATGCTTTTAATGCTCACCACCGCAGCTTCGGCTTGCTGGCCGGCTGCGCCGGCCAGCCTCAGCTGCTGCGGCGAGCATTAAAACCACCTGCTCCTTAGCTCGCGGGCCGCCTCGCCCCTCCGCGCCTACGCGGGTTTACATTACACTCTAGGGGTAGGGCAAACAAGACTACATGGAGTTGGTTTTGCAGCGATTCGTTTCAGTCACTAACGTAAACGTTTTGAAAAAAAAAAGAAGAAAGTAAACCTAAAATTTTTATGTACGGAAAAATGTTAAATTGTTATTGATCAAAAAATAAGAAATACAAAAAAGTTATAAAAAGCATTAAATTGTTTCTGTTTATAATAAAATCTTTAACACTAGAAAGACTGAAATTTCGGCTTACCACGAAAGACGGCTAGGGGTCTTTTGACCCCAATACTATTGGCCATGGTATATGCTTTATTTTTTGACAAATATCAATAATTTTAAATAAATACCTTTATTTATTTGTTATTACTTTATTTATTTTTCATTACTTACTTGAAATACCACAAGTACAATTACAATAACTACAAAACAATGTTTTTGACTGAATACAAATTCCACATAACGGTTTTTCATAAGTTTCAAATTCTTTATTTGTTTTATTTTTGCAGTGTGGTCAGTTGAAATGTCTTCTTTTTTTTGGTTCTGCTGTCATTGCAGCAAAATTTGCTGCTGTAAGGGTGTATCAGCGGTAGAATTTTCTGAATAATTACAAAGTTCAGGTGCCAACTGTAAAATAAAATCCCTTCTACGTACTTTTTTTTCAGCTTCTTGATACATCACGGATTGTAAAAAAAACCTTTACAAGCCATTTTCTAGAACTAGAACATTACTTGAACATTTGACATTGGACAAATTCAGATTTTTCACGTAGGGAGGAATGTCACTTCTACTTCTTCATTTATAGTTCCGACTGAAGTCGTTCGTTTTGAAACTAAGTTTTATGCTAGCGATACAGATGTAAAAAATAATCAGTAGTAACATTTATACCTTTATTCACATATGGTTGCATCAGTTTGTTCGTCAATTGTTATGGTTTCGTCTGCCTTCTTCGGCCTATAGCAAGTTACGAGTTGTCAATATAAATGTTCCATACTTACGAAATAAATTTATATTTGTCTATTGCAAGTCCCGATAATCTTTCTGGTCACAAATCAAAGCGTATATACTTTATAATACTTTTGAAACGATCTCTGGATATTGTTTTTGAATAGTAAGTTGTTCCCCAAATTTTTCTCCACAACTCTTTTACAGAAGTAGTTTTTGCTCCAAAAGCACCCCTGTTATTCAAAATATAACAAAATAGGCAAGGCAAAGGCCAACTCAATACCACTTACTTATAATATAAACAAGATACGTCGATTTACCGACAGTACAAACAATAACGCTGCTTATGGGTCATACGACCCCAGCCCGTCTTTATAGGTAAATGTTTGTTTATTTTCACTCCCACAACTCCTATTCTGTTTATACGTTGCAATATGTGAACTAGTACTATTTTATTAAAAGTCAAGAAATATCAAGTCAATATTTGAAAAAAACACCAGAATAATCGGCAACGAAATTTTAAAATGGGTCATTTGACCCCGTCCGTCTTTCTAGTGTTAAATCTTTTAAACAAGAAAAATTGCAATTCGAGGAATTGTCATTCGATGAATTGCCATTCGATGACAGTTCATCGAATACACATACCCAAATCTATTATAGGTATACCAGAATCTGATGGCAAAATGTGGAAATTAAAATTGGAGACAACACACTCCCTAGTGTTGGGAAAACTAGAATAAAACTTGTTGATCCTTGATATTTTTAACAGTGTTAGTTTCATAATAGGCAATATAATAAATGTAGGTAGGTATGGTTTATTAACTTCAGATGAAAATAAAGCTATTTTTGAGACAAGCACATATTTTTTATATTATAATTAATTATTACAGTGACTAACAATAATTTATGCAACTATAATTTAAAATTTGCCATCTGTAGGTATACATTGAGGTATAAGTACCTATACATAGAGAAGACATCTCGAAAAAAAATGCATGTCCCCGCCGGGAGGTTCTATTTTCACAATTGAGCCCCTGTTCTCCTTTCAAAATCGAACGAATCCATTGGACATTGAAGCCGCGCGGCGTCAATTCATTGGAACATACATTGTGTTCGCGGTGTCCGTTCTATACGCTAGTAATAATACTTCAATGTCTGTATACTAGTATTTTTTATTCATTTGATGAAGAGAACAAATAGATGATAATAATAATAAATTGCTCCTCCACCGTTTTAGTAACGTGAACTTGTATCATGTAACTTTTCATTTCATATTCACAAAATTTTTGCTACCTTTAATTTGTAACAATGTTTGTATTATTTATTTCAATTAATTTAATATCATTTGCTAATCTTACTTACATACAAAAAAATCATTAAAGATTATTTATTAAGAAAATATAATCACGAAAACTAAGTATCAAAACGAGTTAATCCTACAAGATGGATGATATTAATAATGCAGATTGTCGCTTAAATACAACTTTTTCCTCACATGTTTTTCAATAAACATTGAAAATAATATTTGTGGCTTGTGATCGTAAAGGTCTTTTCGACAGTAAATCGAAAATAATCATCATTTTAGAAAAAGAAAAAAATTCCATACAACTCTTTCTATGACTTGACAAGCCGCTTGACAATAGTTAGTTTTAAAAATTTTCATTGCCATATCAAAAACCCATTTTTCTGCTTGTCAAAAATGCCATGAGATGCTGGTACACCTATAATTTTATTCATTGCCGGTGGACCTGTAGGTATTATGTATAGTAGTTCGGAAACGTATACATTACCTAGGTAAAGTATGTAATGGTGAATAATATTAATTTCATTTAATACATTGCCAAAACGACCCAGGTATTATACACAGTGCCTAGGGATTGTGCTGAATACCCGCATTATACAGATATCCGGTAACAGTTACATAACAAAGTTACAAATGGGTACAGCTCATCCTAAGAAATCATTATTTCTTCTATCGTTCCTTATATTTGTAAGTTACAAAGTCATTAATAAGTCACACAAATTAATCCTTTCTAAAGCATTATTATAATTCAACACCTGAATAAGCCCATCTTAACCAAACGCCCCACCGCGCCGCACCAAGTAAAAGGTAAGAAAATTTCTCGTACCAACATCGGAAGCTGAATTGTTATGGGTAAGCAGTGTCGGAACTCCCCATTTATCAGGGCGATATTATCCGGGCCCTCGGAAATCACGACCCAACTTCCAAAGCCCCGAACAAAGGCTCGTTCAGTCTACCTCACGTACGATAAATTGTACACGCCTATTATACATTCCACCGAGGATCAGATTTATTTTGCTCAAGGTGCCTTGTAATGTCCTTAATTTAAGATGTAAATAAACAAAGTTATAAGACTGGAAACGATGGAATAAGCTTCATGATAATCATTGGAGAAGAAAGGATCTCGTAGTAGGCTTGATGAAAGGATCAAAGGACGTCAGTTCAGTCGGCGGGCTGTATTAAGATGAAACGCGACCAAATTAAGCATGTAAGCCTACTGTAATTCAACCGAGCTCAAGCGAAAGAGAAACGTTTAAATCGTTTAAATCTGCTTACATATTTCTTCTCGCCTTAAGATGCTTACTCCACATCTTATCTTTAGTGGATAAACCCAGATCCCTTAGAGACAGGTTAGACCAACCAACTATAACTAAGTTAGAAGGTCGCATCGTAAATAGGCATATCACTCACGAAAGCCTGAAGGAGGTATCTCAAACTCCAAATTCGTTTTCTTTGTTAGAAAGTTCACATAGCGTACAGCGTACTCTACTCGTATCTCAAACTATTGAATGTCGTTAAACCGTTCAAAGGGGTACGTCGCGAAGTTTCGAGAGCGATCCACTTATTTACGTACAGTCTACGCCAGCCGTTAGTAATACCCCCCCCCCCCCCCCCCCTTAAAATACATAGTTCTCCCCAAGGCTTTGGCACGGAGAAACATTCTTGGCCGTGGGTACGTCGTAGAGGCGACTGAGTTCTACGACCTAAAGTTTGGAGCGTTGTGAATAGCAGTAACTCCTATTTAATTAGTTATTCCTTGTTGCCACTAGGGAACTGTGTGGTTTCCAAATTACATTGGCATGCGAACAATGAGTTGTTTTAATTATACATTCTTTTTGTTTTCACTAGTTCTAGTAACTCTCGCTTCGCTTTTTGGAACCTATTTGTTGCTCATTTTTACGAGGGATTTAATGTTTTACAGGTTATTTTTCTTACACGTTATTATTTAACACTGGTAAACCATCCGCGTCCTCGCTTCCTTTTGGTTTCTTGAGCCTTTAGGTTCATAAATAGTAACTGTATCCGAAAGCGTTTTGTACATTTTGCGAGTTGTGTTCATTTTGCGTTTTGTACATTACATCTTACACGTTTAATAAGCCACTTAAATGTTTTTAAATAAAAAAGCATGAAAGAGCAAAGTATTTTTTTGAGATAATCACTTTCAGACAGACAGTTCAAAGATTTTTTACACTGTATAAAGTTATTAACATACAACTATGGGCAACATTGTGTGATTTCGATAGGTGTGCCGCTACCCTAACATCTAATCCGAAAATAAAGGTGCTACGGAAAAGGATCGAAATGACTTACGTTTCGTAGTACGTAGTACATGACTTATTTATGATCCTCTTCAAAACGAATAGTCTATAAATAAAAGATCTAACTTCGATACGTCCTTGTCCGTGTAACCTTGCCCAGCGACCGGGGCTCATTCCCGGAAATCAAAGACCCACTTTCTAGAGGTCAGTCGATCAAGAGCTACTGATAAATAAATAACAGTAACATAAATAATATCATGTTAAAAAAGTAATGTGTTTAATGTAATCGATCACCGTTGCTATCCTACTGGGCTCGGTTCTTGTTTCGAAGGTAAATTGAAATGAAAAGAAATGAATTTAGATAAAAAATTAATGGATTCTGTTAAATATCATTCAACCTTACGGTGTCCTCCAAAGCATAAAAAAGATTGCTACTACCCATCCTGGTAGTACCTCAAGAAATCTAACATTCTCATTTTATGAAGTAAAATTAGTTGAAATTCACACATTCATTTAAGGCACAAGAGCTCGAATAGGAACACGAAATCCGGCACAAAACGAATGAAAACATGAAAATCGATGCTAAAATTTTAAACTTGTTTCAATGTAGGTAAACTCAAACAGGAACCGAGCTTCAAAAGGTTTCAAATTGGAGCTGCAACGCAGGCGTAGCCTAAAAAAGATCTATTTACAGCGTGCAACACCTACTCACTTCGGTCGGGAAAATTCTGGTAGGTACTAACAAGTACAGTCAGCAAAAAAGTTAGGATACAAAGCATGATATAAAATTAAAATGTGTGCAATTCACACGTGGTAGAAGTGAAACCTTCAAAAATAAAGCTTGGTATAACGTGTGTTTTAATTATCTTTAAAAAACTATTTTGTACTAAACATAAACATGTACTATGCGCGCGTGAGAAGTTATACTTCTTTGGCATCATTAAAATAAATATTTAACACTTCTTGGCGAACTTCGTATCGCCTAATAAATCAGTGATTCATGTACTTTGTTGTTTCTTTTAACTTTTAACCAAATCAGAGATCATTAAATTCCCTCTCTCTCTCTCCCTCCCGCTCCCTCTCCCCCTGCCCCTCCCCCTCCCCTCCCCTCCCCTGGTGCAATGCTTCCTATCTCATTTTCGAATTGATGTGTGTCTCTTTTTACTATCCCGTTTTTGTTTCATCGACTTTCAAATCACTACGATGCTAAAGAAGTTTTCACTTCAAAAAGTTCCGTAATGTTTAATATTTATTACAGAATGTTTGTTAGTATAAAATGTTAAATGCAACTTCGAGTACCTTACGTATAGGTGATATGATTTTACATTGATAAAAACACAAACAAATACTAAACATTACTTAACGTTTTTGTACCATGCCCTGGCCCTGCAAACCTATCTATTTTGCTCTCTGTACATACTCGTATAACATTCGTGGAAATAGAAAATCTACTTTCAAAAGGTCAGGCTGGAGACGCTCAATACAAACTATATTGTACGACCGTTAATATAAGGTGAACTTTACTTTTACTGTACCTGCCTTTTATATGAAAAAGAGGATTCTTGATAGTATTTCTTTCTACATTTTTGAACATATCAGTTAAACGTGGAGGGAAGAAATAATGGCAAAATATGAAACGTATAATGTGGAAAGTCAATTCAAGTACAAAGATAATGAGAAAATAACTTAGTATAAAAAAATAAAAATTATGTTCTAAAGTAACTTCGAAGTACACCTTAAGGCCTGAATCACATTTAACAGGATCTATTCACATTAAATCTATAGAAAGTAGCGATTTTGTATGAAGTTGCATAAATTTTAAATTCTCATTTCCTTGTTTTATCGTCACACTTGAGTGTATGTTAAGTAAGAACCCCATGTCACTCCGCTCCCCGGGAATACCTCAGAAGGAATGTAGCTGGTTGGTTGATAGTGGTACCTAGGATTCAATAGCATTCTACATCAGGATACATCAGCTAAAATTAAGTTATAATATTAATTACCATCAATTGATAAGGTCAATCAATAAGTCAATCTAAAATAAATCAACAGAACAATATAACTAATACTATACTTAATGTACAAAGGACCTAAAACTAAAAACCTTAAAAAATATAATACAATAATTAAAATATATTATTATTAAAAGGAGTCCCTTTAGGCAAGGTTCCGAAGATACTGGCAGCATTCCCCCTTTGAATAGCAAGACTAACTCTTTGTCCGATGTAGCTGCCAGCTCTTCGGCTAAATACATGTGATAGCCACCTATCGCACCCTTTGCAGCATTAACTCATGATGTGTGACTGTTTCCAACGAGCTAATTGCAAATTGATACTGATAAATGTGATTCACGCCTAATCCGGAGAAGGATATAGCTGATTAAGATTTTCGTCCGCTACTATTCGTTTGCCATGCATGAAATCTTTGAACGTGTGGTTTGCGTGATATCTTCTTAGACTCACCACCTCACGGAACACTGCACAGTACGGCTAATGGATTCAAGTAGGTACCCCAAAAAGATATTGATAAGATATCAATATCATCATTAATTGAACTACAATTAGGATGAAATGGACTAAAATTTGCAGTAGGTGTTCATATGTTCATATGTCTTAGTACTGAATCTAATTTATCAATCTTTAAGAATTATGGAATAAAGTGTTAATTTATAAAGATTTGGTTAGCCCAATAATGTAAATTTTACTAACAAAAAATAACCGACTTCAAAGTCTCAAAAACTACATAGTTGTCAGATCTCGTTCAAATTTATGTGAGACCACATGACAAGCGCCTGCTTTCGATTAAAAAAAGAATCATCGAAATCGGTTGGCGTGATATTGAGTTATTCGTTAATTTGTCGCGCACATCTTAACACAAATTTACGACTTATGTGGTTTTCTCATGGATGCCATTGTCAGATCTCAATAAAATTTATGTGGGACCACATGACAGCCACCAGCTTTCGATTAAAAAAAGAATCATCAAAATCGGTTCGCCCAGTCCAAAGTTCTGAGGTAACAAACATAAAAAAAATACAGTCGAATTGAGAACCTCCTCCTTTTTTGAAGTCGGTTAAAAATTCAAAATCATTTCTTCATACAGGTATCACTGATACACGTAATTTTTTTAATCAACCAGCTTTTGGGAATGGTGCTTTGTCGTAGAGGAGAAGAAAAGCCGTAAAGAAACTCCTATGCACATGTTTTAAAAATAAAAATACATTGGTATATTTATTACAGAAAAATATCACAAACTTAAACGAAACCAAATATGGAAAGCCAAACCATCTATTTTAGATATATGAAACTTTCAGTCCGAAATACTTCCGACTAACGTGTCTCCACAGAATTCGCGAGAATAGAAGACCTACTTCCAAAAGGTCAGACTGAACTCAAATTAGCAAAACAAACCCGCCATCAAATATCCTATATTCTGTATCCGAACCATTTTAAGTTGCGAATATTTGAAAAGGTCAGTTAATGTTTACGTCTAATATAGAATACCTAAATCTGCTAAGGTAGACTGATTCTAATTTAGATCTGAATAGCACTGGATGAATATTTAATGCTGTATAGGACCGTTTCAGGAATACCTTCGAATCTAATATTTAAGAGGATCGCTTTGTCTATCTGCATTGCTATTGTTAGGATTATCTAACATGTCATCAGTTACATACTTCAACGTATCCTGCAATTATTTATGGTTGTTTCACTTCTGACAATCTCCCCATCAATATTTATCTTGATTCAAAGCCTTACTTTTAATATCGATTTTACCGTATAAATACTGTGTTTATACGCCCCACTAAGATTTTTTGTGTCGAAGACATATTGACATGGACAACACAAAACAATTCTTTGTGATTTTATTAGTGCTAAATGTCATCCTGCCAAAGTTTTCTCCCGCTAGAGTACACAGTTTAGCCAAAACCATGATCAATGCGACTGAGTCGAAATATCGGCGTATCTACTAAATTCTTATCATGAGTTCCCGAATCGTTTCTTATGGCAGTAAAACATGTGCCTAACCATTTCCACAGTAGTAGATCATTAAGTTGGCGAATGGTCGTCAAACGTAAATAGGAATCATTTGATAGGTGGACACACGTAACGCTCTGGACGTTAACGACACGTCGTAACCTCCAAGAAACTCACTTATTAAAGTCTTTATGTTTATGAGAATTCTCTAGAAAAGAGTGAATATTATTTTACTAAGTGCGTTTACCATTATGGACTTCACCGCACTAATCATCAGCTGAAACTGCAGTTAAGCATACCATTAGCTGTGCTAAAATGACTACAGCGTTGTAAGTAAAAAACTAAAAACAAGTATTTGATGCTCTGATTTTGGTATAAAGAGTAAAAAACTATCTTCAATAATGGGTAATGAGAGCTACGTTTCAACTAACGGATATTCCACGATATTTTTATTTTGTACCGATATTTCAACAAAAAGTACCGGCAACCGCCTCGCCAACGATCGAACACATCAAAACGTGCATTGTGAGCTACTTCTATGCAAATCAATGTTATTCTGCACCAGTTCCGATTCACAATTAGGTCATTAAATGGTTATGCTCACTGTCGCTTTAACCGCTATGTTATTATAGAACTACGACATGGTGTAATCTATCTGTGCATCAGGTTTATTTTTATATTATTACCAAGAATTCGGTACAAATGTAAATGTCTGAATAATTGTTGCCTGAGAGGTTAATATTATAATTTAGCATATTTGTATTAAGGTTTTCTTTACTAATAAATAATGCTAAACCAAAAACCCACCTAAAGGTAAGTGGAAAGAAATTCTGAGATGTTAAGTGCACCAGTAAAAGCTTATTCAGAGTATGAATTTCATACATAGGACAGCATACAGGATACTGGTTTTCCAGGAAATAAAACATAAAAGGCAGAATAGAAGGTCATATCAAAGAGAATAATAAATGAGATTTTGAGTGTCAGGAAAAATATACTGCAATACGTATGAAAAATAATTTTTGCTATTTGATTAATAATTTCTAATTTTGCTCAAGGAAAAGCTATTTTTATGAGGGCAGAGAAAAATGTACATATGTAATAACATAATGACTGGTAAATAATTTATCTAAAACATAAAGACTGTATCCTGAATTTAAGCGAGGGCGAAACTATATTTCCTACCGTATATCGATCAGTAGCGTGTCATGTATCCCTATGCCATCTTGAAACGCGACGATGGCTACAATCCCGTGAAACTGGGCCGAATACGACATAACTATGACGTCAGCAACCCTGTGCTTGAGGGAATTCACTGGGTTCAGCATTATATAGTAGCACCATACGTTAGCGGTAGAAACGCGAAATAAATAGAAGCTCTATTTCTTTAGAACACACGTGAGTCACGCGACGCGGCGACGTATACTCCGGAGACGTCGACAGCGGTCGTTAGATATGTACGTTGATATAATGAACATGTTTGCTTGTGGTATTTTTTATACATAGCGCTTTTTGTGGACATGGTAGCCATTCTAGCAAGGCAATATCCAAATAGTAAGGGTTCCCCACGCTTTTTGAGCAGCTACGTATTAGTATCCAATTTGCGATATCGTAATATTAACAAGCCTATATCTTAATATATATAAATTACGTGTCACGTTGTTTGTCCGCGATGGACTCCTAAACTACTAAACCGATTTCAATCAAATTTGCACACCGTGTGCAGTTTGATCCAACTTGAAAGATAGGATAGCTTACATCTTACATCTCAGAATAAAAAAAAAACTTTTGACAGAACGAAGTCTGTCCGGGCAGCTAGTAGAATATAAATTTTATTGTTAGTTTTTTGAATACAATATATAATTACAGGAATTACAGGAAAGAAAAAGTTTGGTTGTATTCATTGTAAGCGAATAGCACCTTAACGCAAATATTACATTTAACTGTGACTAATCTTACATCAAACAGCTCTGAAGCGTAAAGAATGAATCATATCGATCCTTAACATTACTTACATCCCTAAGCTTACAAATCGGATTACTGGCCGTTATGCGCGCATGCAAAACAAACCGTGCGCATGCGTTGAACTCTTTACAAGGACAATCTATTTTTAACTATAGAAATATGAGTAAGGAGAAAGAGGGTGGAAAAATAATGATTGATATGTTTTCTGTCTCATTTTCTCACAGACAACTACCGTAAAAATGACAGGGATATATCAATTTTGTTGTATATGTTACCGGCAATCTGTATATTTGTGATAAAATTGGGAAATGGGCAAGATGATGATATTATGTAATTAAATGACGCTAGCTACAAGAGCTTTGAAATGTAATTTGATAATATTGAAGTATTTTCATAGAATTTGCGAGAGAGCAAATGGTATAAGTTATAACACTTATAACAAAGCAATCCCCACTTGGACAACAAAGATCTTAACATTAAAAATAAAAAGGTTATTGACTTAATTAACACAAACCCATTAATTAACATTTGACTGCAGATAAATAAATTGAAAAATAATTGGTTCTTGGCAAAGATAAAAATATAGGTCGTATTTTGGTAACACATTTTTAAATGTAATTGCCGAAGACAAAATTGCGGAAGAGTATGATGATCAGTCGAACGTCGCCCGTCGCTCATAAACAAAGGAACATCAAGAACAAGAGAAGAGAAGAGAGAATAGTGGCCACTCACGGTCAGACCATCGCGTCAAATGGCGTGATATACAGCCAAAATTTGATCGTGAATGTGAAAAACTGATGGCGTGATTTAAAAAATTTGTATGTCCAATCGCGCCATTTTGACATATTATGTCGTTTGGCGTGGCTCCAAAAATGACGCGATGGAATGACCGTGAGTGACCACCATTATGTTTACTGGCATTTCTGTCATTACCACAGGAACAGCGTAGCTAGCGAGACCGGCAAAATGCCTAACGCCATGAATATTTTCAGGATATAACTGGCTAGTTATATCCTGAAAATTAAAGTTAGAGCTTCTGATCCTCACATTGTAAGATGACACTCAGTCCAGAAATGGTTATAGCTTGTAGTAATAGTTTTTCTAATTTTATGCAACTAAGTAGCTGTTAAGTTATGACTTCAAACACGAATAACAAAATTTAAAATTTCCTATCACTGACCAAGTGATAAAGAAACTGGAAATTTTATTGTATGCTTTAGTGAGTGATAAAATTACCAAGTGATTTAAAAACATGTAATTCCACTGCAATATTGCAAATTAATTGTTCACGTCAACAAATTAGCGAAGTAATATAACAACAAACTTCTTTAACCATTGTGGTATCACGTAAGGGATGAAGCTATGAAGCCAGGTCTCTGTTGAAGGACATTGTTAGACTCTGTCAGACACCATTGATGTCTTATTAACCAAAAAGGACGTCGGATACCAGTATTCATTTATGGTTTATCGAAACTGCGATTGGAATGCATAAAATCGATTTCAAGGTAGTGTCTATTACACCAATTGGAATAGACCAGTGCGACAATAAACGTTCATGTCAAAGTTGTCTGTCTCACAAGTCCATCTCTCCTAAAAATGGGGCGTTTGGCGAACCTTTTGCAATTTTTTGCCTATTCACGAGTGGCCTAGTCTCCACCGGTGACGAGGAGCTCAATTTGGCCATAGGCCAAATTAGGCTATAAAGATTTTTTGTATCTCAATTAGCCATTAACCAATATCGCCGTGCCACACCTGCTGCCGCAATAAAGTTATTTTATGCATAAATTCTAGTGTCCAAGTTTAAATGTCACACCTTAAAAACTGTACATGAAAATTTGTGCGCAGTGGTGGCAAGAATTGCATGATTAAACCGGCCATTACTATGGTAAGTAAAATTATAGCAACAAAAGTATGGCCCTTTCGTTGCTATAATTTCATTATATCCCTGCACCGGACCAAGCGGTCATTAAACTTAGCAACTCGTATATATTATTGTGGAATGCAATTAATAATTGAAAAGACTCATTTTGCAAGGATTCCCTTTATTCAACCTATGTACAAAACCTCTAAAATTAGTAGTATATACATTTATTTCGCAGGACTCGAATCCAATATTTTTATGTTGAACCCACTGAATTTCAAAGCACAAGTTCATCACTGCTATGCGAGTCTATATTATATTTGATTAAATGTCTGACTAAACCATCAAGTTCCGATTCTATTGACCCGTCAATATGTAGGCCAATATTTGCGTAAAGTTTAATATCGTCGTAGAATAAGGATTACTGTCGCTTTATTACTTCGCTTTTGTCCCAGTCTAGACTAAACTAGATAAGGTAAGCTATGTTATGCCTATTTCGCGAATAAACGAGTCAGAAACTATTCAATAAATTCGTTCGCAAAGGTAACAGAAAGATTGCTTTAACACTTTTTAAGTATTTAGTGCCGCGATTTGAAATTAGTTAGCTAATACTGGTATGGAGACATTTAACTACGATATATTTATATAAAAATGGGCGCTTGATGCGCTTATATCGACCCAGTTACATCAATCGTGGTCACGGCTAAGTTTTGACATAGTCATTGAATAAGTTAAGTCATGACCACGATCCACATAACAGACCAAAAATAGATTAATACTATTAATTTTTCAGGTTCCGTACATCGGATGGATGAAAGGAAGCCCAGCTAAATCAGTTGTCTTGTCACACCGGATTTTCTTTAAATTTCCTGGCCAGAAAAATTAATACAGCTAATTTGAATTTACTTTAACTACTCTAACTAGCTTTTACTTCGTTTTTATACTTATTTTGGAAAGCAAATTGTAAAACATGTAGCAATATTGGAGAAAGTTTTTCACTATTCCTAATCTCTAAGATAAGAGTACAACCACATCCAATATCCACCAATGTTTATATAATCGGAGGACACCAGTTGCCATTCACAAACATTAACCCAAGAGTTGTTTACTAAGAGTGGATCTATAAAACAGTTAACATTCTAACTGGGCTAGCGGAACCTTTCAGAGCTCATTGACGGCTTGCTTCTGTCGTTTCAATGAGAGAAAGGGAAAAACAACGTACTTGAACTGGGTACATTGATGGCGAATTGGGTCACGGTCCATCGCGCGTCACGCGGCCAGCGGCGGAGACTGACGCCTGGACAGCGTTCGATGGAACGGGAGGCGTGGCTTACTCTCGGTACATTTACATTTGCTTCGATTGCTTGGTAAATGGTAAATGTCTTATGCTAGCAGTGATGCCGAAGGGTGCCTTAGTTTGCACTGCCTGAGGATGCAGACTCTTATTTATCTGCCTAGTAACACTTTTGTTAAAGATCACACAAATGTTATTATTTATTCATTTTGAAATATAAGCAGTATACGATTGTTTAGAATGACGATTTAAGTTATTCGTGTACATAAATTGAGTAAATATTTCAGTTGCAATGATGGAGTCTATTAAAAGAGTTTGGTTCGGCTGGTTGTTTATCATATTTATGTATGTAAAATAAACTAGGTACGGACTACGGAATCTGTGGTTTAACTAACGTGGACTCCAAAAGTCTGACATGGAACACAAGCGTATCACGTCAACAACAAGGGTTCTTTTTTGCTGCAACTTTATTCACAACAGAACTAGAAAGTGTACTGTGAAGTTTTATTAAAATACGGAACAGCCAACGGCATTGTGTAACCAGGACGAAATCACGAGATAAAACTCTATAAATTTCTTCCAAAGTACTAAAAGGTGCTTTTTACCATCCCAGGACAAAAAAATCTTTGACTGGCTTACTAATATTATAAATGTGAAAGTTTATAATGATGTTTGTTATTCTTTCACGCAAAAACTGCTGAACGGTTTTTGATTAAATTTAGCACACAGGTAGACTATGACCTGGAATAAGATATAGGGTACTTACGCCCTAACTCAGAGTCACTAACGGTTACTTAAATCGCTCCTTAGTAAAGAATCACCATACAAATTCTGTACTAAGGAGCTAACGGTTACTTAAATCGCTCCTTAGTATTGAATCACCATATAAATTCTGTACTAAGGAGCGATTTAAGTATCCGTTAGTGACTCTGAGTTGGGGCGTTAGTATCCCGGAAAACACGGGCGGAGCCGCGGCAGAGCGCGAGTATAAAATAATCTAGAAAGTTCCAAAATTTTCACACTTTCTCACACGCAAACCCATCCCTCATTGAAACAGCCAGTACTCTGCAGATCTTTAAACAGTCGTTACGACGATAACTTCCCATTATGACCCGCCTATGTAAACAATGATATTGGATTCCGTAGGGACTTCCATACATTAGTGGGTAATGTAAAAGCGTTCCGCATGCCATCAATAAAACCGTGACGTCACCGAATGCTGCCCGCTCAGCGGTGGGCCAAATTACATTTATACTGAAACGATTGCTATCTTTACTGACAATACATTAACCTTAGAAGTTATAGATAGATTAGATGAACTCAGTATATCGGGAAAGATACCGGAATTAGTTTTTTTTTTTATAATTATCTAGACACATGGATATTGTAAGAATGTTAACAGATAATACATGAATGATGTACGAGATTATAGATACAGAATACAACGGATTATCTTATCAGCGCTTTACGAAGGTATCATCGTCCGAGCAAAAATCAGGCGTGTCATCAAATCAATCAGTGTTTATTGTCCAACAATTAAATGCCTAAAACCTAACAGTTAATGAATGGACATTGACACACCTAAACAATTGGACAACACCGTCACTTGCCAAGTTGTCTTATAAATGTAACATAAAGTGGGTTAGTGGATTGACAATGCGGGTACTTGATCTTAATATGCAGGGAAATTTGCCGATTCATTTATAATTTGCCTATCGATTGGGATGATGAAATTTCAGAACTTATTCGTGTTTTATTTATATGCAACTATGCATATTACGATTCCTCAGAATGGTGTTTTAATGATTGCAATAAATAAATTAATTGAATGAAGAAGGGTAGTTACGACAACAAGACAACAAAAGTGTCAAAGGTGTGGTCAAAGCACAGAGTACTCACCAGTATCCGTCCTGTGGTGGTCTGACCGGAGATGAGTTCGCCGGCCCAGTCCTTGGCCTCGGTCATGAAGGTGCCCTCGAACTCCTGTTTCCCCTGGCGCGCCGCCTTCTGCTCCTTCTGCTTCGGGTCGTTCGGGGCCAGCTCGGGCTCCTTGCGGCAGCAGCAGTACGCGGCCCCGCGCCATAACAACACCACGAGTAGCCCGCACCCGAACGTGATGATCGACGAGAGCAGGAAGCACCACCACTTCCGGACACTGAGGCAGTCATCTTCAGCGGCCGAGACGGTTGTCGCCTCTTCCTCGGACGAAGCCATTCCCCGAGGGCGCGAGGCATCCAGACCGACGCGCCATGCACGTGGGGAGACGCGCGGCCTCGCACGCTGTCCGCGCGCGACTGAGGTCGCCGCGTGCTCGCTCCCACCCGGCCACCCGGCCCGCCGCTCGATGCCGCGCGATCGATCCGCGCACGCGCGCCCGCTACCGCCTCATACCCTCTCTGCTCTTCTCTTCTCCTCCTTGTCCTGCCTTCCCCGCCCCGCTACCGCACCACCATGTCCGAGCCACTTTCAACTTTTACTCGCCTTGTCCTTCGACAAATTATTCCTTTCTTCGCATTCGTGCCGTTCCTTATGTCACTTGTTTATGGATCGAAACTGCTAGCTCGTGGTGATTCACTCCTGTTGTCCTGGAGACGCCTCGGTTACAATTTCACATCCGACACAGGAACGTAGGCATCGCCCTTGTTTTAGCTCGCAATCGGGAGCTCCGTGACTTCGAAGAGCTCCGGTGCCGTCCACCAGTCGACGTCGATAGTGTCGTCTCCGGCTACGCCACGACCGCTGCTCCGAGCCCGCCCATTAGGCCGCGCTTTCGGTGTTGCTAATCGAAAAATAAAACGCACATGTTATCCGAGTCAGATTATTTTGAAGAGAATGCGGAGGTTTATAAGGTCATTGTAACCCCGATCGCGTAGCACTCCGCCGCCCTCTGCATGCGTCACTGATCGCTACGAAACTCGTAGACATCTACGAATATGCTACGGTTGGCAAAACGAAACGCAACATTCGGAAACTCGCTTCTTTGTTCCGATTCATTTAAATCTGTATGATTATTCTTTAATTGCATATTATATCATTTAAATATTTCAGCATATTAATGCTAATTATAGATTTTTTTGAGGTCACTATACCTATTAAGGAAAGGCAAGCGACGATCTTTTGACACATTCAGGAACGTAGTTCTCTCACAGATTTCACAAAGCACGCGTAGTGGGTGAACGTCAAATAGGTACTATAAATTTTATCAAAATTCAGGCTTGTAACACGTTTGAATAAAAGAAGTTATTGATAACCGACTAAAAAAAGAGGAGTTTTCAATTCGCTTGTATTTTTTCAATGTTTGTTATCTCAGAACTCCGTCATATTTGAACTAATTTGGGAAATCTTTTTTATTTGAAAGGGGAAAAATCGAGATTGGTCCCGAATTCAAAAGTTCTGATGAAGGGGAGCCATGAGGAATTATTGGAACTTCTCAAAATTAGCCAGCAAACATTGGCTTAAATAAGGTCGACCCACAAACATTTGATTTTACTTTAACGCTGACGCTTGCAGCTCAGGGTGAGCAGGGAGAATTCCCATTGTGCTTGTTCACACTGAACTCGCGGGCGCGGTAAACGCTACATACACCGCGCGCGCGTTTTGATGTGAACACTTTCATAGTAACACATATGTTTGATATTTCGCGACCGCGCCCGCGAGTTCAGTGTGAACAAGCACTTTGAGCGTTGAGGCTCGTGATCTTCAGATTAGTAATTTATTCCTGAAATTCCCACCAAGAAATCCTCACTTGTAGCAATGTGTGTGGATGGCAGTAATGACAAGTCTGTCCATTTAATAATAATAATAATAATATGTTTATTTGCAATAAAATTGGTACAGATATGTTGTTATAAACTTAATCTTAATCCTCAATTTTAACCACAGTGTGGTATGCAAATACAAAGATACAAAGTCAACATTATTAATTTACCCTCTTCATGCAGTCCAATCCAATTCATTTTATAATAAGTACATATTTTTTTTCTGGGAAGCCTGCCTGGCCACTCTTACTCGAGTCCGACGCTGAACGACTCATGTTTCGGCTGGGGCCTTGAGAGCTAGTTCTTACCTTCACGACATCAAAGGAAATGGGAGAACCGCATTATTAATGCCCGTATTAATAAACCGATCTTAAGATCTCTGCGATTTCAACATTTGGTTTAAGCTGTAACATGTCAAATCGAATGTAAAAATTACATATTTTGTAAGATCTGAGATTACCTACGCTCTTGAGTCAAGATCAGTTTACTTATACAGGTCTTAGGTACATTCCCTTGCACATGCGGCCGAAACAATCATTTTAGTCGGGAATTCGGGATTAAACTCTGTGGCAGTGGCGGGTCCAGGTTTTTGTTCTGGTTTGATTTATAATTAATTTTTTTTTTAATTTTGTCACGGATAGACTTAAATGATTTTGCGTAGGCTTCGGCCACCTAGCTCCCTCTTCCCTGAATCCGCTAGTGCTTGGTGGTACAGACCCTGGCTATATGCGGAGGGACCGTTCGCCGGCAGGGCTACGAACGAAGAAGGTTGATTTGGACTCAAGATAGATTGGAGCCCTTTACATGCCAAAAACTTTGGGATTTTATTTGGGATTAAAATTCTACGTATACGTATCCTTTATTCGTTGTTTTATTCAATGTTATTAAAACTACATTCAGTAGTGATCGCAATAACGCATTAAATAATAAAATCAAATATTTCATTCGAATTCGGTTTGTTGCTAACTCTTTTCGAAAGTCAATTTACTCCGTCGCTTTAACAAATCCCTACCGTGAGTGGTCCCGGGAGAAGCGGCAAGAAACTACCGATGTTATTGTTTTCCTACTCACAGCTACGTTACTAATTGACGTCGTAAAGGGAGGGAGTGTAATTTGTCTTATTAAGGCTGGTGGATAGAGGGAAGGTAATGCCTAAATAAATACATCAATATAAGACTGGTTGTTTATTACTTATATTAAATACATATACAATAAATCATTAGATAATATAGGAATAGCATTCTTCGTACTTTTGTTTAGATAAAAATTATATGAGATTTAACTTGTATCTATGGATTTATGCGATTAGAAATAATTTGCTGACTATAATCATCATTCATTAAAGGTATTTTATCATTGTGGCATTTGGTAATATTAAGAATGACTAGGTTTTTTTACTTGCTGACTATTTTAAACTGAATTTATTTAAAATACAAATTTATATAAGGGACCACCTTTACAAAATGCCAAAATACCAGTAACTATTATTTAAACTAAGTAAAAAATCATAGGATAGATAATTTTCGATTCATATAACATAATATAGGTACTTATAATAATTATATTAGGTGTATCTCACATAATAAAGGTTCTTTAGTCACCTCTACAATTATTTGCCTAAAGTTTAAGCCTACTAAAATTATTAACACTAGCATGTTTCCAACCACACTAAACTCTTGCCGATGCACCATTTTCGAGGAAATTGAAATTTTGACAATTGAGGTGACATGAACAACCCTAATAATTTGTGCAGTTAATGCCAAGAGTTGCAAATCCTTAACAATATTTCTAATTCCCCTGTTTCAACATACAGATGGATTATCTAATATCATTTTTTAATCAAATTATAATTTGCATAGGTATTACAAATTAATTATCACTTGCTTCATGCATATTTCAATTCCTCCGTAATATTCCAAAAGATGTAATATGGATTTCTAAATGCACACCACGTTATAAACACATTATTCTTTATCAGGTACAACGTCTCCAATCCACTTTAGATATGGTGGGTTACCGTTTTTTATTGGCAGAGAAATGACTTCGCATACTTCATAAGGATGGTTTGAACGTACAAATTCTGTGAGCCTGTCCACCAACGATGTGCGGGTTTTGATCATTAGCAGCAACTGAAAAAGATAACAGTAAACACATTTAATAAGGTATTTAGTTAATTTAGCAATTATGAATGGTTTAACTTTTGTGGTTTTTTATCAACTGCTTCAGTAAGCTGACAGACAACCTTATGTGTTACTTAACACTTAGCATGTTACCATCAGTCCTGGTAATCCATTATGTCAAAGGTTTATGTACTGGCTAACAAGCAGAGGAAATAATTAAAAACTACATCCTCTGTTAAAAAAAGTGGCTCACTTTTGGCTGTATTGGGCTTAGAATTAGAATACTGATTTTAATCCGATCTAGGTCAGCAGAAAATGCTTGGTGGCTTTGGGTTAGGATTATATTATTAATATTGTTATAATGACAATAAAATGACTATTGGTATTATTATCTTTCCATAAAGCCTGCTTGGCTAGGTACTACTCTCACATTTATCAGCCTCCAAACAAATTGTTCTGGTTTGGCTGGTACTAGAGCACTATTTCATTTGTTGTTGGTAATACATTGGTGATACCTCTGGTGTAATGTTCGGTTTACACATATTAAGTAGTTAACAAAATTTTAAGTAAATTAATATGTGTAAACAGACAATTTAGTAGATAAAATTTAGTACACAAGTAAACAAGTAATTTAGAAATTTTTCTATTTTCTGTTAAGTAGGTGGGCTTATCACTTAACACATTTGAACAGGCACTTTTTAGTTAAAATTTAGTAAAATGCTTAAGTAATTAAGTAGGTTGTGAAGAATTGTATGAACTAAAGAGCTTTACTAAATTATTACATTTGGACGTGCACAAAAAATTATTCACTTAAAATTTAGTTAACTACTTAATACATGTAAACCGAACATAACTGATAGCCATGGCGACAGTGACTCTTTACTTTCAGGCTCTTCTGCTGCAGGCTGCAAGGCTCTATATGGCACTAATAATGGAACCTATGAACCATTTACTCAATATGATTTCATTGACCTTCCTAAGACCTAACCGACTTAAAAAATGGCTTAGTTTTATCTTATCGTAACAAAAAATAATTGATGATCTATCAACAAACTAAGCTGTTATGAAGATACAGAATCACTAATACCAAGAATAATATATTACAAAAATCATTCAATAAAAAAGTCATTAATACACATTACCTCACTATCTTCGTTAATTTCATTTTTCCATTCGTAAATGGATGTGACTTGAGGTATGATGTTAACGCAGGCAGCTAGCTTGTTCTTAACCAGCCCGTGGCCAATGGTCTTCCCCACTTCAATGTTCGGTACAGTTACATAAGCCACAGAATATTTATCTGAAAAATTATAATTTACTGTTAGTATTATAATAACATGTATTTAAAACATAAATACTTTACAGTTCACACTTAATTTGGTATACATTTTCCTTTTGTTTTCAGTGGAAAAACTGATAAAGCTTGTATTTCTCTTCAGAATGGGATTCATTAAATGAAATCCTGGATGCCTCTTGTATAACTTTATGAGTTTTACAAAGAAACCTCAGATTAATAGCTGAATGTTATAAACAAAAATTCGAGTGCTTGAACAAGGTTTGCAAGGTTATCTTCTATTCAAGGACTAAAGTAGCTAATTGTAGATGATCATTTATATTACCAAGAGGCAAAAAATGGCACACAAACAACGAAAAATCTAAATTTTACCGGCATCGATACTTCCAGATGACATATTTGCTGCTTGACCTACAGCTACAGAAGATCTTAGAATAGAAAAATACAACACAACAACCGATTTTTTACTAAGGGAAAATATCATTTTACGCTTAATTCCTGATGTGTTGTTGTTGTTTCTTGAAATAAATAAAGAAAACCTGTTCACTTCACTTTACTCCGTCTGAGTTTTTCAGTGAGTTGTCATGTCATTGTCACTTGTCAGACTTGTCAGTTGTCATTGTACAATGGCCGCGTTCCACCAGACGCTCAAAACGTTTACAAAGATCAAATTTTTATAATTAGTATGATAATATCGCACCTTTGGTGGAACAAGGGCTCAACTGCACTTTTGTAATTTTACAGCAGAGCCATTTTAAAGTTTTTTTTTTTGCATTCCGAGTCGTATTATTCGTCATTGTATTGCTTCAAAGTGTTTGTTCTTTGCATGAGATACGACCCATTTATTTGTGAATATGGCAATGTACTTTGCAGGTGTCAAATATTTTTTTGTTTAATTTTTGTCATTTTACGATTTTTTGTAAGATGTGCCCTTGTACCACCAAAGGTGCGATATTTTGATCGTTGTGAGCGTTGTGAGCGTCTAGTGGAACGCGGCCTTGTAGGGACACTTTTTCAAGTTTCCCTTCATATGAGATGGCCCTCCTTCTACCTCAATACTCCATAGAATGAATGGAATGCTGTAGGAAATGGTGCGCACATGGAAATAAGATATAAATACTCTATCTGGATCACGGACTTTGTAGTGGTACCTGAAGATCGATGACGTCATAACGAAATGACCATTTAACCAATCACTGACCGGATTGAGGACATTGAGGTTGTCCTTTATAATTGTAGGGTGTCCACACTTAGAAAATTTATTTTATGGTTCTTCAAAATGTTTTTTATTGGTAATTTTTCTGGTGGTAAAAAATTATAATATTTAAATGGCTTCAATCCATTATTGGCCCACTACTGGGCACGGGCCTCTCCTCTTCAGGAGGCATAGAGCATACTCCACCACGCTGCTCCAGTGCGGATTGGTGGATTCGTTTTAAGTTTCCAATTCTTTTATAGTCAAAATTATCTAAGATGCCCATAATGATAGCTGCCATTTATTAATATGAACTAACATTGTATGGGCGGCTTTGAGCGAAATGGAATATTAATTTACTTGACATGAATAGTTGAACACTTACGGACAAAGGATTTTTCCAAAATTTGTTAAAAATCCTTACTCATTTGCATTGGCGTTGATTATAAATCATAGTAAACGTTGTAATCTAGTAAAAATCCCATCACATCCATAGTAATACTAATTCTATGATCACATCATAATTTATGCAAAATTTATTAAAAATATTTGACGTCGAAACAATGATAGATGAAGAGGCCTAAAACAAAACTGACGCAAAGTGATGTGACGGCCTGAAACCGTCTCAAAAACCAATCATAATCGATGCATTACTATAATCGGAATTTAAAAATGAAAATTGATTAATTTAATTACTTTGTTAAAAATGATTTATTTGCATTTGAATTTAAAATTAGGTACCTAAGAATACCACGACGAATTGGATGCTAACAAAGGACATTTTCCATTATGTATGGGCACTTCGCCATCCATGGACAGTAAACTGCAGATAATATATTACATATATGTAATTATGTAGCTAAGCTTTTTGCGGTATTCTTTTTTTTCAACAAAATAATAATTATTTATACATGAATGTATGTTACGAAATAAACAAGAATTTATTCACTGTAGTTTTTTCCCTGACGCTCATAATATTATTCAAAATATTATTATGAAACTGAGCGGATGAGTTCTTTCTATCATGATCAATCTTTCTTTCTTTTTCTACTCTTTCTTAGCCGGAAACGCATCAGTGATGCTTTTGGTTTTGCTGATGTTCATGGGCGATGACAGCCATTTACCATCAGGTGGATCGTCAGGTTGTTTGCCGGCTCGGCTATTTCCATGCATATCTAGCAGCATGAGTTGTTAGGAAGAAACAAAAGAATATTTTATTGGAGTCGTAAATACATAATATTGAGAATACGTGGTACTAGATATGTAGCTCAATCGAGGTAGTTGGGAGGTAGTTACCTAAATGTTACGGTTTTTAGTTTACAATTTAATTATCGAATCGATTAGACGGTCTTACAATTTTGAATCGATTTGTTGCAAGAATTGGTTTCTTTCGTGAACCGATTTTTTTGTACATCTCTAGTGTCACTGTGATTGCAAACGACAAATTGGGCATCTTAGTTCGCGGGGACTATAGTGGTCCTAATAATAATTTAGGTAGGTACCTACTATGTAGGTATTATCTCATTATAAGTTCCTACTATTATTTCTCCTGTGGTATTACTACTCTGTGTTTATAGGGTTAGGGAAACAATGAGAGAACACTCATTTTAAAATATAATTTATTTAAAAATATTCGTCAAGGTTTTTCTACCATGACGACTGTAAAAATGCCAAATTTCTCATAAAAATACCTACATAAAAAAGGTTCACAGAATTTTTAAGCAGTTTGTTCAAAGACATTATACTTAATAATATTTAAAATAATAATATATTTTATATCAGTCATTACTTAAATACTACGTAACTAAAATTATATTACAGACATCGCATAATATTTGATAAGTACGTTAAGCTTTATCTTACATAATAATAATAAATTACTAGCTTAATATAAAATCATTGAGGTAGTAAAAATCGTACTCACCTTACGTCTGAGGACTGATTCTTACGTATGTTTTAGGGTAGGTACATTGCAAATATTTGGTAATGAATACTGCCAGACACCTAAGGTAGGCGAAATTTATTGCCAGCCGACGTTAAAAATGTTAAAAACTCTGACGCCTATAGCTGACCACCACATACTTATGAATCAGTCCTCAGTCTGTTAGTAAGGTGACTACGATTTTACGCACGTTTAGGACTTAATATCTGAGAATTGGCCCATGGTGTAAGTTTAATTAGCTGATATTTATACGTTCACTGTACACTAATACTACTCCATTCCATTGTATATATTTTGTCCATCAGAAAATAAGTGAAGTCTTATGGCCCTGGGCACTTGGACCTTTATGAAAAACTCATTGTCAGTCATTGAAGTATAATGTCATAGAATAGACATCTCGAACAAAATGTGTGTCCCTGCCGGGAGGTTCTATTTTCAAAATTGGGCCCCGTTCTCCTTTCAAAATCGAACGAATCCATTGGCAATTGAAGCCGCGCGGCGCCAATTCATTGGAACATACATTTTGTTCGCGATGTCGTCAGTCAAATATAATTTGATTTTAATTAAGTTGGGTTAACTAGTTAAATTGATTTTTTAGGTACAGGTGTATGTAATCGGATTAAATGTAATTAATTATAAAGAGTTGTTTATTATAAAACACGAGCAACAAGATTCAATTTTGACTGAACGGATAATGAGACTTCTGGGTTTGTGTTTGGGCATCAAATACACCGTCCGTGTAATATACTCTTGCTTACATTCGGTCGTATAACCTATTTGGGCGCTTTTTACATGTTCACAGGTCTGTCCTTCAGTGCTGAAAAAAAGGGTTTTTAAATTGAGTGTTTTTGGAAGATTACCACAATAATTGTAAAGTCATTAACTTCATATTTCTAGTGGAGTATGCTCTAGGCTTTCTCCAGAGGAAAGACCCGCTGAGAGCTCATTAGTGGGCCACCAATAGGTTGCAACAAATTTCAATCTCATCATTCATGGTTCAGATTTCCTCAAATAATTGGTCGTTTTGCCTCGTACAGTCCCACCAATTGGTGAAAACTTTAAGTGATCATCCCAAATCGTAAAACTGTTGGTCAGATACACAAATACTGACTATCCGCAATGCCACTACCTCTTGGATCTACTAATTTGGAATGGAACGGGGATTTACAGGAGATATTGATAACAATTTTAACCCCCTATGTTGACCACAATTCTGCCCTCGTAATGATAAACAACGTATCTGACATTTTTGACGTTTCGTTTCGTTCGTTTTCGTCAAAAATGTCAGATACGTTGTTTATCATTAGGAGGGCAGAATTACCCCTCCATTTATTATGTTAGGGGAAATAAAAGGTAAGTAGCTTATTGTCACCTTAGGCATAATCCAAGCTTAGACCTATTTATGCAACTAGTCGACAACGTAAACGAATTGACGATCCACCTGATGCCTTGATGGTAGTGGCCACCGTCGGTAACACGGTCATCAGCAACACCAAAGGATTCACCCATGCGTTGCCGACCACAAAAGAGAAAGAAAGATTTGGTACTCACCCACGATTACAAATTTCAGTTTCGATAAATTGAAGCGGTCTTGATCTTGGATTAAGCACGTAATATTCTTCATTGTCAATTTTGATACCCTGGGGAAATATTTTCTGAAAAAAAACAGTAAATTAATAAAATGGTCCACAATTATTTAAGTAAAGCAACTTAGTTTGGCACACTACATATAAACAGGTACTTTTAACAACTGCACACAAACTTATTTATCTACACTAATTGAAATTCATCGTCATTACATCCACTCCAGCAACTTGAGTCTCCTCACATTATGTGATGAAGTACCTACTCTGTGCACATTATGAGGGGCAAAGCCAAAGAGAAATATGGGACAAATTATAAAATAATATTCATTAAAAGGTTTTTCTTTAAAACCTTTTAAGGTTAAAACTTTAAAACAAATCTTTGTAGGTAATTAAATTATAACGTTATCATTTTATTAACATATTACCTAATATTAACAATTTTATTATCGGAAATAAGTAGTTTAATTTTTTACAAACAGATATTTTCGTTATTTTTCAAACTTCATACTCAATCCGGAGGCAAATATTAACTTATAGCAATGAAACTTTTTAATGAGTATCATAATGAACATTAAGTACCTAAGTTTTCGTTGCTATTACAAATAAATATAAAAAACTTTTTTTTTCTCCATATAAAAGTGACCCACCCTAATGTAAAATAATGTTCATAAAGATGCACTAACGCGCCAACTCAAGAGTCACTAATAGACTAATTATTAATGAAATCGCTCCTTAGTACAGAATAGTCCAATGCCGATAATTTTTGAAACGAAAAAAAAATTTAGTAGAATGAAACCTATTGCAAAAGGAAGAGAATATAACGAAGATTATAGGAAAAATAAATTACGGGCGATCTGAGGTTGGGAAGGGGGGGGGGGTGAGGGGGGGTTTAAGGGAAAAAAATGGTTTATCTCAATTTCCGGAAAAACTACAAGTCCAATTGAAAAAAGTTGAATGGCAAAGTTGTAGGTAATAAAAAGATCTACAACTTTTGTATTCACACTTTTTTACATAACCTCAAAATGTATGTGAAAAATTCAAAAAACCACGTTTTTGGTTTTTTATTTTTATCTTTTACAAAAAATATATTTTTTTCACGAAATTTGGTGAAAACTTACCTTTGTATGTCCTTAACATACTGTAATTTTTTGATTCAAAAAAATATTTTTTTTCACCTTATTTTGACCTTAAATCAAAAAAACACCCTTATTTCCAGTCGAAAAATCTCACGTCAAAATATCTTATTTTTTAAAAAATTCGGTAGTTCTTTTGTTCGTTGGAATCTCTACTTTCTAATGGTATATAAAAACCTATACACTACGATGGTAAATGTTCTCAGAAAATGCAATGAAACGACAACTATTTTCGCAAAAAAATTTCGGATTTCATTGATTGGATATGAGATTGCAAAAAACATCCGAAAATAGTAGTCGTTTCATTGCATTTTCTGAGAACATTTACCATAGTAGTGTATAGGTTTTTATATACCATTAGAAAGTAGAGATTTTCGCAAAAAAATTTCGGATTCCATTGATTGCATATGAGATTGCAAAAAACATGCGAAAATAGTAGTCGTTTCATTGCATTTTCTGAGAACATTTACCATAGTAGTGTACAGGTTTGTATATACCATTAGAAAGTAGAGATTCCAACGAACAAAAGGACTATCGACTTTTTAAAAAAATAAGATATTTTGACGTGAGATTTTTCGACGGAAAATAAGGGTGTTTTTATGATTTAAGGTCAAAATAAGGTGAAAAAAAATATTTTTTTGAATCAAATAAATTACAGTATGTTAAGGACATACAAAGGTAAGTTTTCACCAAATTTCGTGAAAAAAAAATATTTTTTGTAAAAGATAAAAATAAAAAACCAAAAACATGGTTTTTTGAATTTTTATATACATTTTCCATATACAGTCAAGTCAGGAGTTCCACAAGGCTCTCATCTCGCACCTCTCTTATTCAATGTCTTTATCAATGACATCGGGGACTGTTTTCAGCACTCTCAATACTATTTATTTGCCGATGACTTGAAATTCTTCAGACCTGTGAACAATCTTTATGACGCTGAACTCTTACAGGATGACCTGAATCGATTGGTAAGATGGTGTGACCAGAATAGCATGGACTTGAACTGTTCGAAATGTCATTTAATGCGTTTCTCTAGGAGAAAAGTCTCACTCAACTTCAACTATAAAATTAACTCTATCCCCTTAGATACCTTAGATACTTTAAGAGATTTAGGGATCGTTCTTGACAGTAAACTATATTTTAACAGTCATATAGAATACATCTGTTCTAAAGGTTATAAGAATCTAGGCTTCATCATTCGCAACTGCAGGGACTTTAAATCACCGAAAATAAAAATATTACTGTATAACTCACTAGTTCGGAGCAGCTTAGAATATTGTAGTGTCGTTTGGAATCCCTTTTATGACATTTATACTAAAAGACTGGAGCGTATACAGAAGAGATTCCTATGGCATTTAACATATTCGCTCAATCTCAGTAAGGTCATCACAAGCTATAACGAGAGATTAAATTATTTCCATTTATCATCACTTGAGAGTAGAAGACGTACGTTCGACTTAGTTTTTCTTTACAAACTTGTTAATGGCAAACTAGACGCACCCGATCTCCTCTCACTTCTATCTTTTGCATTTCCGTCACGACAACCAAGAATTTCTAGGAGTTATAACCTTTTTTCTCAAAACGCATGCAATTCCAATTTAGGTCTAAATGCCCCTATTAACAGAATAGTAAGACTATTTAATAACGTTGCTAAAACTAAAGACATCGATCTCTTTGATAGTAACATTGCCAAGTTCAGGAGAAGTTTGTTGTAAGTCTGTTGTAATTTATGATTATTTTGTAACTTAATTTTTATCTAAATGATCTTGCAAATTTATTATTCTACACTTATTTTATACCTTATTTATTTTGATATTTATATTTTATTTTTGACATGAAACTATATTGTTAAATTGAAAATTTTATATATTTTTTTTTATTCCTTTTAAGCTTTGACAATAGTGTTTAGGGAAATTTTAAAATTGAATTGTATAATTTATTTTTTAACTTCGATATAAATATTTTATTTTTGACATGAAATAATATTGTTAAATTGTTAATTTTATTTAATTTTTAATTCCTTTTAACGTTTTGACATTTGTAATTTGGGTATTTATTATTTTTATTTTTTTAATTGAATTGTATAAAAAAAATTTCAATATTATAATTACATTCATTATCAATTTAATATTACCAACATTAGCTAGCTTAACAATTAACTATACACATACTTGTTTAACGCGATACTCGTTCATGCATGTTGTCTACGCCTCTAATTATAATAGCATTAAGAAATTACTGTTATTGAATAAGTTTATTATGTTTGAGTTAATGCATATTATGTTGGCGTTCAATAAATAAATAAATAAATTTTTCACATAAATTTTGAGGTTATGTAAAAAAGTGTAAATACAAAAGTTGTAGATCTTTTTATTACCTACAACTTTGCCGTTCAACTTTTTTCAATAGGACTTGTAGTTTTTCCGGAAATCGAGATAAACCATTTTTTTCCCTTAAACACCCCCCTCCCCCCCTTCCCGACCTCAGATCGCCCGTAATTTGTTTTTCCTATAATCTTCGTTATATTCTCTTCCTTTTGCAATAGGTTTCATTCTACTATAATTTTCTTCCACTTTTTACCGTTTTTAGAGCTATCGGCACTGGGCTAGAATATGTGTGGTGATTCTTTATTAAGGAGCAAGGAGCATTTTAAGTAACCGTTAGTGACTCTGAGTTGGGGCGTAAGTAGCTATGAAGCTTAGAATAATAATAAACCTATGAAGAGTCTTCTTAAAACTTACCCGTATTGTTGATGAACAGAGATTGGTGAGGTTTGCGTTGTTTTCTTGGTATTCTTTTTTGGATATATACTGGAACTGTTCACTGCTTAGAGAGAATTTTATCTGTCGCCTTTCCAACTGTAAAGAGAAATCCTTAGGTATATTGGGTTGTAAAATTTATGACTTCAAAAATTTGCCTTATAAACTACCCCGATCCGCTTTCTGGGATGGCACAGTTATAACACGTAGGTAGTTGATCCACGAGGAAACCGCAATCAAATCTGTCTTGCACTTAGTTGGTCTTTTTAGGGTTCTGGAGTAAAATTTGGCATGGATATACCTATTTAATAAAACGCCAGAATCGTAGAATAATATATTGAAAAAAAAAAATTTTTTCAAGGTACCTCCCCTACAGGTAACGTTAACGTACGGTACGTTAACGGTAATTTTTTATTCGTAATTTTTTATTTTATTTATATTTGAAAAGGTTTTTCAAATATATTATGGGTTATTTAAGACCATTAAATTTTTGGAATTAGGAGTCCGTTTGCGAAATTTTTGGCTTTAAAGTGCTAATTTTGGTTAGACTCAAGTGTCAATGAAAATTATCACGGCTATGTTATCATAAGTAGTTAATGAGTAATAGTTGATAAACTTACTACTTCGAATGTAGGGTACATTGCGCGTGGCCTGACGCACTTGCCCTGTTTTTTTATCTACATTTTTATACAGTTTTGTAAATGTAACAGTAACTAAAACTTAAGTAATTCAACAATTACAATAAGTAAGTATCTAATACAATATAAACTAAGTAATGCAAACTTATCTTAAATCTAACACGAACAATAAGGAATATAAAAGTTTGACCTCCTTGGAGCAGGAGAAGCCATTAGTTTAAGGCCTATCCAACACAAAAATAATTTTTCAGTTCGAATTAGTACGAGTACCTAGGTACTTTCTGACATAAGCGCGTTCAACCAAACAAACAAATTAGCTGCAGTTTTATAATATCTATAGGTAAACATGAAATCTTATAAAACAAGAACAATAGTAAGCATAAAAATTTACCTCAGCAAGTAGTTCATGGGCAATTGTTTCCGGGTAACCGCGTACATTATCTTGCCACTCTATTCCACTTGCTGTCTCCAGATTTGTATCACAAGGGACAGCGGTTGAAGCTGCAATCTGAATTAGAAACGCGAGAAATAAATACAAGACGTTTGTACTATTTTTTACCTAAAACCATATAAATACTATTATGTCTTCTGTGCTAAACCGTATCCCACCAAAAACATAAATGTAAAAAGGAGAGCCAAGTTTCGCTGCAAAAAGAATGGAGATCTAAATGAGTGCCAAGTTCTATGCAAAATCGTAATATGTATTTATAGGAACAAAATAACATTATGAACAAGTATTAAACTCTATTTCTTTGCTTTATTGGATACCTATAACAATTGCTGTTATTTAAAAATGTGAGATCTTAAAGTAGGTTAGATTTGACTTGGCCAGTTTTTATCAGAATTAAAATGCTGAATAACTTTATAAAATGACTGATGTAATGAAAACTGGATAAAAAATTAATAAATAATAAGTAATTAAAAATTTCTACACAAAAAGTAATGATACCTAATCAAAAACATAAATGCGAAATGAGAGCCAAGTTCACAAAAAAGAATTGAGATCTAAATGGACGCCAAGTTCTATGTAGAAAATGCAAAAAAATTTGTCACAACAGCATGTACATAATTCAATCTCTACATTTGACTTGGCTAGTTTTAGTATTAAAGAAATAAAATAAATCTTACCAGGAAGAATACACCCAGGAACAGACCGGCGTTCGTCATTGTCACCACGTACAACTACATTGATTTGAGGTACCGTTTTAATTTTATTATATATCCCACAAACATGTTTTCCCTGTACTATCGCTGTATGTTACTGACGCAGCTACCTGCATTTGTACCGAATGTTAATTAATTAAAACCATACTTTACAATACATAATTTTCTATTTTATACATTTGCCATATTTTCATATACCTATGGATATTAATAAGTAATTAACCACAAAGGAAAAGAGATGAGAAAATTAATAAGGATTTCTGATAGCAATTCTCTGAACACTGTTGAAAAAAATCCGTTGCTAGCCATCTACCCAATCAAAATGTTTATATAAAATAGTGTAATTTAATAAATCTTTTATAATTTCAATATCTTCTTTTGGCTTTACAAATAATCATAATGTGTATTTTTAACCCCCCAAGGTATAAAGAGGGGTGTTATAAGTTTGATGTATGTGTGTGTGTGTGTGTGTGTGTGTGTGTGTGTGTGTGTGTGACAGACATAGTCTGTTCGTGGCATCGTAGCTCCTATTTGTTCAGGTGTTTCAATTTATATGACATAGACAAAAATAATTTGGTTAAAATAGTTTGATGATTATCTTCTACTTATGATGACCTACACTAGCGAACGGGGCATGTTGCATGTAATGGTAACCAGGTGAGATTTCTTTGGGGTGAAAGGGATTCTTTTTTCTCTTCCATGTCACTAGAACTAACTCACCCAACTTATACAGTATATAAGTTGGGTGAGTGGTAGACAGCCAGATTGGTATACCACTCTAACCGATTCTACTTTGTCGCAGTGCCAGAGAGGCAAAAATAATAAAATCCTTTTTGCCGACAACATATTGGTGATGCCTGCGCGCTACGGTGTTACTAATATCAATGGGCGACGGGGACCAGTTATACTTACATACATACATACTTCAGAAACATGTTTGTTCCTGTGAACTGCGTCACTGCGTATTAGATAGGAACTATTACGTCTTCTTCTGTGGAATTAGGTTTCTAGAGTTCCGTCAGTTTCCGTGTCGTGCACGGGAAATACGAACAAAATGACAGCGTGTTTTGTATTTTAATCATATTTATTTATTTACCGTAAATATAATCAGTCTCATTTATTTTTACTCGTCTTAGGTTCATTGAATACTAGTAACACAGCCTTTTAATTGTATAGGAAGTATAAAAAATCTTGTAAAATGTGAAAATTGTAAGGAATCCAAAAAATATCACAAGATATAAAGGACAATTATTTTTTTAAGTTACTTCTTTAGGCGCGTTATGAAATAAATGGAAAAAATAATGAGAGTGAAACTTTAAGATTTGTGACACGGTGAGAGTCACAAAAGGTGACGAAAAACGTCGATTTTTTAACGCGCGTTTCAAACGCTCGTTTTGAATTTGAATTAGACATTTAATAGGTCAACCCGAAAACTATTTCCCATTTCACTTTGTCATACAACATTTGGGACACCCTGTATACCTATCTGCACATATTATCCAAATAAGGCTCAAATATTACACTTTCCTTATTACGTGGTTGTTCAGTGTTCTTGGTCATAAACTTCATAATTTCAGTAATGTGATAATGTTTGTTGTTAGGGAAAATAACTGAAATATTATTATAAAACCCCATGCACTCAGCGGGACTCATTTAGTAGGTATCGCTGTGTCGAGGTAGCCTAAGCGGAACTGGTGATATGGCTCGAGTGTCGTTATTGTTCGTCATTTGGCTGGTATGTTATGTTTTTATTAATCTTTGCTTAAGCTAATCCTTAATTGTAGAATATTATAAAGCTGTAAGGTATAGGCAGAGGTTCTCAATCCTTAATTACCACACTTTTTTAAATTTGTATGAAATATTACCGATGCCTCGCAACGATGATCAATGATCATTGCCGCTGCACATAGTAACAGAGAGGAAACGGGAAATCCGCTCACTATCCTTCATAAATTAGAAATGTCAAAGTTGTTACTCTTTCACGCTAAAACGACCCACTGTCATTGAAGTATTATTACTAGCGCATAGAATGGACACCGCGAACATAATGTATGTTCCAATGAATTGGCGCCGCGCGGCTTCAATTGCCAATGGATTCATTCGATTTTGAAAGGAGAACGGGGGCCCAATTTTGAAAATAGAACCTCCCGGCGCCGCGGCGGGGACACACATTTTGTTCGAGATGTCTATTCTATGACATTATACTTCTTTGGCAAAGGGAGATCTCCCGCCAGGCGAGGTGTGTTGCCTGGGAGGCGGCCGAGCCCCGACTGATCTTGTCGGAGCATTTGTATATATGCTAGCGATCTTTGAATACTTCGATAGCGTGATTCAGGGCGACGTCATCGTCGCCACACTTCAATGCCTACTGTACGGATTTTCATGAAATTTAGCACTTCAAGGGTACCTACCGCTTATCCCGTATTAGGGCAAAGCATTAGTTTAATATAATTAATGTCTTATTTATCCACGTTGTTATTTACAACTGTTACACTATTATTTCTTCTGTGCTGTTACAAAACCATTTATTTGGCTTTATGATGTTGGAAATGGTTGTTTTTGGACAAAATATTGACTGATACTAAAGATGGCATAAGTAAACTTACATTTTTCTTTTCAGGTTTATTTTGATTCCACAGAACAAGGACATTTTGGTGAGTAGTTTTTATATTACTCTTAGTTGATCATTCCTAAAGTAAGGCCATCATAATACCTATACCTTTGCCTATACACTCCCAACGAATTCAATGACTGATCCATTGCATGATAATGTAATGATTTCTACCATAATTACCTATCTAATATTATGTTGTTAAAAAGAAGATTTTTTAAATATTAGTTGATTAAATTATTCAATTGTTTAATTCAATTTCGCAATGCTGTCATTTCACACATGCCACGTTGTTGATGACCGTACTATTGCAGGTTTCCGTTTGAGTGAATCCATTGCAAAATTTTATTGATATAAAGAATCGGTCAGCTAAGAAATAAAATGTTAATACGGCCAATTTTTTCTTATAGCTGATTCTCATCTTGATGTGGTTGGACTTGGATCTAATAGTGATCTGAAAAATACTTTTATCAACGAGAGCGTACCAAAAGAATGCGAGGAACTGGGGCTTTGTGCGAAATCCAAACAATATCCTAAAGAGCTAGTTAGAAAACTTATTAAAGAGGTAAGTACGTGTATGTATATACATGATACATTTTCATGAGATGAAAGCTTCTTCTTTCATATTAATATTGTAATAATCTAAATTTTACTAACAAAAAATAACCAACTTCAAAGTTACTCAAAAACTACTTGTCAGATCTCGTTTAAATTTATGTGGGACCACATGACAAGCACCTGCTTTCGATTAAAAAAAGAATCATCGAAATCGGTTGGCGTGATATTGAGTTATTCGTCAATTTGTTGCGCACATCTTAATACAAATTTACGACTTACTTATGTGGTTTTCTCATGGATGCCATTGTTAGATCTCAATAAAATTTATGTGGAATTACATGAAAGCCACCAGCTTTCGATTAAAAAAAGAATCATCAAAATCGGTTCGCCCAGTCCAAAGTTCTGAGGTAACAAACATAAAAAGAATACAGTCGAATTGAGAACCTCCTCCTTTTTTTGAAGTCGGGTAAAAATCGGGCAAGTGCGTGTCAGGCCACGCGCAATGTAGCTACTTATGCTAACATAGCCGTGATAGTTTTCTTTGTAAATTCATCATGCATCTATTTCACTTGTCCAACTTGTCCAAGATCAGTAGTGGGTCATTCATGGGTTGAAGCTAATTAAATTATTTTTGTGTATTTCAGTTGGAGGAAGCAAATATAACCTTGGACAGCGACGTACCACAACTTGATCAGCGGCAAAGTTTTGACTATGATTTGACAGACCCCTGTACATCTAAGACCAAGGTAATAATTAACAAAATGACTTATTTATGCAAATAATTGACAGATGACTTGAAAATATGTACCATCGCCTATGGCCATTGGTAACACCAAAGGCATCATGGACGCGTTCCCAGCCATGAAGAGAGCGGGGAACTGAAACGCATTAGAAACATTGTGACAGACGGACCGGCCGGTGAATCTTTAGATCTTGTAGTTGCATGGACATTATCTAGATTATTCCAGATCATTCTTGAACAGGAGACAAGAGAACTGACGACATAGAGTGCGCCCCAGTATTTGTCCCACTCAAAGTTCTTCACGGAAGCGATGTTACAAGTGTAACATGTGTCACCATGATCTGATGATTCCTCTAGCATAAGTAAGCCGAAATAGGCGACGTTGTGGTACCGCCCCAGGTGAACCAGGCGTAATATGGCGTACTCTGCAATGTGCTCAAGAAACAAACTCAAAATAAATGCACCTTTGTTATTTTAATTAAGGAAACAATAGTAGGCATGGACTTAAGCTGTTCACAACTCGGATGTTCCATGATGATGGGTAGTAATTATGTAACATTTTTTTTCAGACTATCGCACCGTTTATGATCCGAGGCCTGATGGATGGCCAGTGGTATTACTCATTGAACTCTGAAGACAATTTTATTCAGACATATACTGTACAAATTTGTGCCACGACAAATTCTTCTGGGTAAGTTATTTTACACATGACTTCAACCCATTAATGTCCCACTACTGAGCACGGATCTCTCCTAGGAGGCCTATAGCATACTCTACCACGCTACTCCAGTGCAGATTGGTGGAAGGGTTTGTAGCCAACCCAAATGTCGGGAGATTTTCATGTCATTCGAGGTCCTCCGACATGGCCTACGGTTATCTTACGATAACAACCGGTACCGACGGCTTTACGTGCCTTCCGAAGCACGGAAACACTCAAGAAATGTTTGATACTAACGTTCACCTATCCGACTCCCGACCGCCGTCGATTTTTTCGATCACTGGATCGACCCAAGCCGCCGGGCTATGGCTGTAAGCGATATTATTTTACAAAAAACTGTCGTTGAAATCATTAGTGCATTAGATGAAGCTATTCATTTCTACTAACTATTGAATAATACAATAATATATTTTTTTATATTTTTGTAGGAACTCAGCAGACATGGCTTGCGATAATCAGCTCATATTAAGCGACACATACAAGTCACGGTGCATTCAGAAGTCGATGACGCGGAAAACTGTTGTTGTGAAAGATGGCAGAGCTCACACGATATTAGTTGATATACCATGTTGTTGTACCTGTGTAGCTGTCGATAAGTAAATATACCCTGCACATCTGGTGAGATTGCAATTATTTGATGGACACCCTGTATATAAAATATAAATACTATAACAAAAGAAATATAACGGAACTGGACTTCCAAAGTAAAATTATTACACCATAATATTAAAATGTTATTGATTAATATCCACATTATCTACGATACTTGTTACTCGTGATAACTTTATTTATATTATAAGTCATTGACCTGAACTAATGATTATGCACGTGCACAGCTATAATTACAAACTTGAATTATCATTGAGAATAATCATGGAACAAGCTGCAATTATTGATAATGGCTATCGATAAAACGCAAATCAATTTTATCATTCCGGAATTTCAGCAATATTATTAACTACTCATATTATAGTAGGTTTTATTAAAAATTATTAAGCTATTGCATAGCTTTTATCGCGGGCTTGACGACTGAATCAAGAAATTTCCGTAACGAAATAAAAGGTGACACCGCCCACTTGCAGTCAGTACTAGGATAGAAAAATATGCAGGCGAGTGTGCCAAAACAAAGCTGGGGTATTAAATTTCTCATCGGCTTCGTTCACCTAGTAGCAATTAATTAAAGCGAGTAGGTATTAGGCGACCAGAAGTCTTCGATGTTGCGACATCAGTGATACTGTACAACCATAGTATGTGGCTGTGTTATTTACTCTTCGGTATTTAGCATAGGCACAACAGGGATATCTATATTACGATCATGCACATTAAGTTATTATTGCTATTTCTCTTGTCATGCCAATTAATATGCGGAAGAGCGATAGGGATAGAATAAATCTATCACTGTCGCCCTGACAAGGTGTCAGAGTGGCAGTGAAGGATTTGTTCTATCACTGTTGCTCTTCCGCATATTGATGGGCATGACGGGAGAAATGGCAACAATAGCCGTAATATGGACGTCCCTGTTGTGCTTATGCTAAATACCGAAGAGTGAATAAGATAGTACATACTGTGGCATGTACGGTGTCACGCGGGGGGTGTCAGGTTTTATTTCGCAACAAATATTATTCTAAGGCTATGCAATAGCTTTACCACGGCAGTCCCCGAGTGCCACACATTTTTTAAAGTCTTGTTTGGAATAAAACTTGACAGCTTCTATAGAATCAGGAATATACTAATATCTGTAGTATTCAGGGAAAGGTCAATCGAAGGTTACAAATCCTGGAATTTCCTTGATAGTTTACTAGTACTGTGTCTGTTTGTACTTGCGAGTAAATTAAATTGACACCACCTTTGACCAGCAAGATGTGAAACAGCTAGGATACTGCCCTGCCAACTTTGCAATTGCAATGAAAAGGCCTCCAAGGCCTTGATCTAGCCAAACGCATAAAAACCAAACCAACATGATATACCATCTGAACGTTGTTGTATGGTAAAACCATCTTCATTAAACCGTCTCTAGATTACAGAGATACGTAAGTAGGTACTATTATTTCTTCTGTGGAGACACTATCGTGTAAAAACCGAAACAGAAAATCACCGTACACATGGCTTGTAAATAATAAACATCAGACTAATTATAAAGAAAACATTAAATTATATTTTATTCCCCATTGTTAGTATTTAGTTTAGTAATACAATAATTGGTCCTTCGAGCCGGATCAAGGAAATCTTTGAAAGTCTATCACACGACCCTGGCAACACACGAGCAACAACTGGGCACTTTGAAGGGTTTCTCGACGACCTCGTCTTTGGAGTTGAGGGCCACCATGTGACGGAACACGTACTTCTGCACGCACCGAGCATCGTAGCCTTGCTGGAAGACTGCTATTGACGAGCAGGCGGCGTTGAATTGGCTGAAATTAAAAACATATTAATAGCTTCAAAACTAACGCCCCTACTCAGAGTCACTAACGGTTACTTAAATCACTCCGTAGTACAGAATTTGTATGGTGATTCTTTACTAAGGAGCGATTAAAGTAATCGTTAGTGACTCTGAGTTGGGGAGTAAGTACAGGATTTTAAAGCTTTCACTTTACGCTTTCAACAATATTCTAAAGCAAAAAAAAATGTGATTGTGCGTTAAGGAGTTCCGTCGTCTGGAGCCAAATCAAACTTCAAATATGTTTATAATGTGATATTCAGTTCAGTAACCTAGCAGGTAAGAGAAATAAATAAACTCCACCACAGATCAGTGCCCTACATTTTAATCGTAAGAACTAGAACATCTACTGGTTACAGATACTTACGTGCAAATTTCAACTCGAAACCTTTGCTGCGGACTGTCTTCGGTATTTATTACTCTATGCCACTGTTTATCAGCATCCTGTGCTAATTTTGGAACGTAAAGCTGTAAAAAATTAAAATTTATGTTAATAACATTGTAAAGTCATAATTTTTTTCAAAATAAGCCTTTTAATTACATCAGGGCGGCATAATCGTTGTTACGATAAAGCCCCTTGTGTTAAGAATAAATAAAAGCCTTATATTTGGTGTCATTGGTGATAGATAGTCCCTATGCAATGCAACGACGTCCCTGTTATTGTAGTAAACTGTAGCTTTATGAAAAACGACTTCTTAAAGGTGGATCTTAAAAGTGGATCACTTTCTAGCATGGTTTCCGTGGCAAATTTTGGAAACGGCTATCGATAACTCAGCTTTTTATATCAAAATCAAAAAAGAAGGTTAACATTTTATCGAAATGAACTTTTACTTTTACCACAGAAGAAATAATAGCCTACTTATAATAAGTACAGAAGGCGCACTCCGCAAAATCATTTAAATAAATAGCGACTCCTGCTTCAACGCAAAAAAGTGTGATTCAGGTCGTACAGCACTAATCAAAAACGTGTAATGAGTTGCCTTCCTTTCTAGCACTATCGCTTATCCTCTCTGGCAATATCAGGGTTGTCTTTTTTGAAAGAATAATAACTTTTACTTAGGTACGTACTAGTACCCAGGCCTTAATAATAACTTAAATATTTTTAAAATTTCTAAAATAATTTCAGTTCCTACCCTCTCCTGTGACGCGCAAAGCTCCAGGTTATCCTCATCGGGTCCAATTCTTTCTGCTATCTGCGGGGCCTCCAATACGTCGCTATTGAACGTCTTGTTCCGCCTTCGATACTGTCAATTATTAATTATTGATATTAGAATTCGCAAAGCACTATGTTTTAGCAGTTTTAGAATGATATTTTTATGGATACATTATGCGTGCCATTTTAGGTTTTTGGCTTTGTGGTTTGACATAATTATAATATAATAAACTTCGTGTCACGGTGTTTGTGATCGAACTCCTCCGAAACGGCTTGATCGATTTTTATGAAGTTTTTGTGTATATTTGGTAGATAGATGAGAATAGGTCATAAAGTATATTTCATACCGCTACGTGATTAGGGTGTCCCTATCCCGAATTATTTTGGCAGAACGTTTGCCGAGTCAGCTAGTAAATCTATATAGATAACTAACTTATACTCACATCTTTTATTACATTTTCGACCACGTCATCCTTGTAGCCGACAGCCTTGTCACAGATCCCAAGTTGTAGGCACTCCTCTGGTATCTGGAGCGTGAAGTCATCTCCCGACCTGGAGGTCAGTCCCGGGAACACCACGCTTCCATCTGGAGCTGATACAATATTTTATATTTAAATACACCGGCCTTATAGTCAAGCACACAAATGTTAACAATATAACCAGTATATAACATTTCCCCTCATTCAGATACTAATACGTTATACATTGCTGTATTACCTACATAGAGCGGTAACGATGTTTTTGCTTTTAATTACATCAATGCATAACGAATTTGTCTGTGAATTTAAAGAAAATGTAATAAGCCAGTCGTCCAAAAGTGGTTGAATGGATTTGGTAGAAATTGGGCAAACTCATAGTTTATTAAATAACTAAAAGATCTACGGGTGGAGGTTAGTACTATTTAATGCTTTGAATACATTTTTTTCATTTCTCTCTGGACTTAAGTGTTGAGACCTTACAGGTGAAGTCGCGGGCAGAAGCTAGTAATATGTAATAAGACCAGTCAGCCTAGCTCTACCAATATACCAACTTTCCAAGTCATTGCCAGCTGGACTACAGGCACAATCTTCTCAATTTGTAGCTCACTTGTTAATTTATTTTGTCTAATATTAAAAATTCAATTAGATCAATGGCAATGAAGTGCAAGGGATATGCAAGCGGTTATGTGGACACGGGCACTCAATGTTAGTTAGTATTCTAAGTAATTGCTCACCACAAGTATGTATGCCAAATAACATAGTGAGATGTATCTACGTCGAATTAACACATAAGCCATGATTATTTAAACAATACTTACAATGTCGCATTTTTATTCATTTGTTATTATTCCGAATAAAGTATTCGTGAGAGGCACAGTTTCATATACTGTGCGTACATTATATGAATATTAGACCGATATCCGTACAAATTACAAACATCAAACAACAAATAAAACCAGTTCCAGTCATAATTTATCATAATCATTAGTTACAGTTATCTCTCGAAATTTGAAAAGTTCTCACAATTTTAAGGTTTTAATAAAATACATGCCAAATAATAAAAAAGTGACACTTAAAAATTCTGGACATTTTAGTTACAAAAACAAACGCTCTGTGGTTGACGTTTTCACTTAACTTGAATCGCGAGGAGCTAGCCCTGATCTGATACCTTGCCATCTGGCGTCCCTCTCAATCAAAAAGCCGGACAGAAGGCATAAAAGGATGTCCCAACAGCGGAATAATTTGAACTCATTTTGTCTAATAAATCATTTCATTTAAAAAAAAGACTGGACATATCCAAATAAATCCGGACAAATCCGAAGAGTTGGTAGCTATATTTGCATATTATCCTCTCCACACATGCACACAACACAGAAAGCGAATGGGCAAGCGCAAGCCGGTTCTGTTAGTATTTCCTGACCGCCGTGACAGTGATACAAACCTCGTTTATTGGCAAAAGGCTTCCCGTACCTATTGATGATTTTGTACGAACCATTCGTTTTCTGATTCGCCGATCTCTCGTTCCTATGTGGCGCATGTAACGTACCGAATCCTTGGACGGACATCTGAAACTGATGGTGAAATAACTTTACAATACAATACGTTAATCTTTGTTGTACATGCCTCAGGTGAAAGAATAAAAGGCAGTTAAAGTCGTTCGAACTTCGAATATGACACATACCAACCACGGTAAATACAGAATAAAAAAACAAATACAATCTCATGTCACTAATAAAAAAAGCGTCAAATAAACGACGCAACTGTCACAATTTATAAAATAATAATACTAAATATTCCTTCATCTGAGGTACATGCATATAAAATCCTAAAATAGCCAGTTAATACGAGTATTCAAACTTTAATGTTTCGTACAGAATGTAAGTAGATAACATTAGAGAAAAACAATGCGGGTATTTATGCAACTATAATAGTTATTGCGGTCGCCTGAACGTCTGCCTATTTATTTATGCACACTAATCAAAAAAACGTAAATATTTGGATGCCATTTTCATTGGTGTTTTGTTATAAAGCTTTGGTATTTGACTTTTCAGTTACTGTTTTTATTGTTTTCAAAGAAAACCTATCTCCGAAGCGAATCACGAGTTGTTACTAGTGTAGATAAGCATAATGAAAGTATTTACTTAAGCTATAATATTCTATTTTAATCATTCAGTGGATATAATTATACAAAGATATAATTCGCCAAATTCTACTTATATTATACTAACTGACCCGGCAGACGTTGTTCTGCACCATTTTTTTCTAAAATAGAAGTAGCATAAGTTACTCCTTGTTACATCAGCTATCTACCAGTGATAGTCCCGTCAAAATCGGTCCAGCCATTTCAGAGATAAACCGAAACAAACAGACAGACAAAAATTATAAAAAATGTTGTTTTGGTATAATGTACGATACATTTATACATCTAAATGCACTAAATAAATAGCGGTTATTTTAATATTACAAACAGACACTCCAATTTTATTATTTTTGCATAGATGTGAAATTTTGTGAGGATGTTTCTGTTTCATGGAAAATCTTCTGAACGAATTTTCACGAATAACATTTAGTGCTTGTTCATACTGACTCGCGGGCGCGGTCGCGGGCGCGGTCGCGAAATTTCAAACATATGAACTACTATGGAAGTGTTCACATACAAAACGCACGTGCGGTGTAAGTAGCGGGCACGCTAGCGACAAGCGCGCGCGGCCCGCTAGCGGCAATATCAAACGCATGAGAATGTATGAGTGTGTTCACACTGAACTAGCGGCGGAACGCGCGACTCACTCGCGATGTCAGGTAAGTTCAACCATTTTGAACTTGTCGCTAGAAACGATAGCACATGAATTCATTATGTCCCCAGATTACAGGGTTGTTCTTTCATCTAAGATCATGTCCTTCAATACAGAAGAGTTTATTAGTACTATTCAGGCTAGAACTGATTTGATTTGAACTCAGATTTTGCAGAGTAAACACAGGCATCTTATGAACAGAAACATTCTTAATAAACTATGGAAGGAAATTAGTGAGTGTTCATACTGAACTCGCGGGCGCGGGCGCGGGCGCGGTCGCGGGCGCGGTGGCGGATTCGTGTTCACACTGGCCGCCAGGCGTTTGCGCGATTGTGACATGTTGTCAGAGGTTGAAAACATGGACGACGATCTTTTTTTAACCGAAAATTCATACCTAAAGTTCCATTTAGGTACTCACCCTCCATATCAGGAAACAATTCAGCAATTTCCTTCCATAGTTTATTAAGAATGTTTCTGTTCATAAGATGCCTGTGTTTACTCTGCCAAATCTGAGTTCAAATCAAATCAGTTCTAGCCTGAATAGTACTAATAAACTTTTCTGTATTGAAGGACATCTTAGATGAAAGAACAACCCTTTAATCTGGGGACATAATGAATTCATGTGCTATCGTTTCTAGCGACAAGTTCAAAATGGTTGAACTTACCTGACATAATCGCGCGTTCCGCCGCTAGTTCAGTGTGAACACACTCATACATTTTCATGCGTTTGATATTGCCGCTAGCGGGCCGCGCGCGGTTGTCGCTAGCGTGCCCGCTACTTACCCCGCACGTGCGTTTTGTATGTGAACACTCTCATAGTAGTTCATATGTTTGAAATTTCGCGACCGCGCCCGCGACCGCGCCCGCGAGTCAGTATGAACAAGCACTTATAGGGTATATATAGCGGAAAACGCGAGCAAAACCGCAGCCACAGAGCTAGTTTTACGTAAATGTTCATTAACATTATCTCAATCATCACTTTTGGCGGTCATCTGTAGTAGTAGATTCCTTTACTGTGGTAGTAGTATGTTCAGCGGTATGGTCAGCTACTGGAACTAATGGTGTTGGCTAATGTCGTATAATGAAACTAAGTAGGTACCTACTTCCGTGTAAATGACTCATTATTTTAACACTATTAAGTAGCTTGATTGTATTGCCCTTCTTACATTAAGGGCTATCTATTATTGGAGTTACTTTTTTGAATACTTTGCAATCGATTATGACAAAATATTATTTCCTGTATGAGTGCGTGCTAATAATAACTTGCAATAATGTCAGTCTTTATTTCAAATAAAATTTAATTTAAATATTAAATAACTATGGAAATAGCCGATGAAAGAGCTGATTGTAAGTGGGTATAGTAGCCAATCGACATCAAGACACCAATGGCATCATTGATGCGTTGCCGGCCAAGAAAGACAAAAAAAAGAAAGAACTAGCTCTCGAGCCCGAGTAAGGGAAATAATAATAGTAATAATGGTATTAATGAACAATTAAAATCAATATTACCAATATAATCCTTCAGAGGGGCTCTACCATCAGCGGGCCGGATTTAGTCACCTCTTACGACATCCCTTCAGCCATATCAATTATTAAGCAAATATTATGACGTTATACGTATTTCTCGAAGTCATTTTAATTTTATTTTCGTAAAAGTATCTGCAACTAGACTACATAAACACCTAACTGTTTTTGAAGATATTTCTTTTAGCGCGTTTGAAAAAAAATATGAGAGTATTTTTTTTACGACGAACGCGCACACCGACAGCCAAAAAGCGACATGATGAAGTTAGCTGATAACTGATTCCTTTTACAAACAAAGAGTTGTGGCATAAGGGATGAAATCTTTAGCAATTTTGGTTCTGTTACGCCAAATAAGTATAACTTCTTACGTGCGTATATAGGTAGGTATATGTACACGTTTTTAACCGACTTCAAAAAAAGGAGGAGGTTCTCAATTCGACTGTATTTTTTTTTTTTTTCCTCAGAACTTTGGACTGGGCGAACCGATTTTGATGATTCTTTTTTAATCGAAAGCTGATGGCTGTCATGTGGGCCCACATAAATTTTATTGAGATCTGACAATGGCATCCATGAGAAAACTACATAAGTCGTAAATTTGTGTTAAGATGTGCGCGACAAATTGACGAATAACTCAATATCACTTCAACCGATTTCGATGATTCTTTTTTTAATAGAAAGCTGGTGCTTGTCATGTGGTCCCACATAAATTTGAACGAGATCTGACAAGTAGTTTTTGAGAATTTGAAGTCGGTTATTTTTTGTTAGTAAAATTTAGATTATTTTGGATAACTATCAACTTGGTGCATATGTATTCCTCTTTACGTTGTTTTCGTACAGAGACGATTCTAGAGGTGTTATTAAAACATGATTAATGGCTGCTAAATATCGTGTTACATGTTTGTAAGAACAGAGGACGCAAAAAACCAAGGTCTGATATTATTTACTGCTAGGTATATGGACCGATTTTTGTATACTGGCGTGCTAGAGGTACAGGTAGGTCTGCAAAAATACAACCCATATTAAAAAAGAAAATCTTCAATGAAACATAAAAAATACAAACCTACCAGTTAGGTAGGTACGTAAGTATTTATGTCGATAGCATCATTGTTATTCTGCTATATATTAAGATACGAATCTTATCGGTTTTTAAACCTATGCACCTATTAAATAATATTCTTAGCGCTGAATTAGGTTATGAATTAAAAATAATAGATGAAGGCGCAGCTTAGCCAAGTTTGTTTAAACCTTTTAAAATTTCACAGGAGTTCCATTATACAACGTGAGTGAGCACTGAGCAACTAAGAAAGGATTTTTAAAATCAACTGCTAGAATGAAAAGATTTCAGAACAATAGTTTCCATATGAAATTAAATAAAAATATTCAATGTCACGTCAGTTATGCATTTTACATAAATTTTATCAGTAAACAGGAATGAATTTCTTCATGGAAATTAACTTGGTAATAGAAAATTAAACACAAATAACAGTTATTTAATGCTATGAGTCATCGCAGTAAGTTGTTACTTATTGTAATGACAATGTTTTAAAATGTTTCTAGGTACTGGTATTTAGTAAAATATGTATGTCATTTTAACACATTCACTGTGACTCATACTGATTGCAGTTTTAATAAATGTAAAGCGAATGAACCCTTTTTAGGAAACTTGTTCGGAAACCAAAACGCAATATATTTTTATGTTGTTTAAGTGTACCTAAGATTTTACCTGATTGTGCTAAAACAATAATTTTACAAAAGGTAAGGTTATTATAAGTGCACCTGTAGACAGATTCGATCGATTTTAATTATTCTTGGGTAATCGAAAAAGCCCACGCGGCATCATAAGAACTATAAACAACCACAATTTAATCGTTCTGTTATTAAGATTTAAGAAAATAATTTTATTGTTACTGAAGCGAAGGGTTGTAAAAACTGGCCGAGTGCGCGTCAAGCCACGCGCAATGTAGAGTTCGGTTAAATTGTTCATCGAATAATATTCATTAATTATAATTAATTAGGTAATTATGCTACCCTTGCCATTTTCCTTGTAAATTCATTGTCACAGGCACAGTTTTATGCTAAAGTAGTCGTTTATTTTTATCATTTGTCTGCATATTTTCATAATTGAATACTCAATTAGCTTATGATATGAATTACTTAGGTATGCCGATTATAAAGTAGGCTATTATATTATTAAAGTTATTTTAAGATTGTTTTTGTACCTAAACTTGTCAACCTGGTATTCATTTTTACAAACAAATACAGAATTCATTAAAAACTTGTCTACAACGCTAGGTAGCGTGGTAGGTGATAGGTATGTATCTGATCCTAGTACAATCACAGTAAACTACGCGGCTGCGACAAATGGAAAATGCGATACAATATTAATGTAGATACGAATGCATGCAAATGTAATCAAATTGTAAGGCAAAATAATTATAATTTCCATATGTCTATGCGCACGGTTGTACACTAAGTATCACTATTTTTTTATGTGCGTGTACTTATGTATGTATTACAAAAGTGCAATTACTTACTATTTGTGATCCGTACACCAAGGAAAATCAAGAAATATGTAATAATAATATCCTTTAGCTATTAGCTGCTATTAGCTGAAGAGTTGGCCGAGCGTGTAATACGCGAAGGAATTTATGCACGCCGAAAGAAAGTGGCCGGCACTTTTACTTTTTGGACGAGTTAGTGATACTACTCCGAGATTCAATTAATTTATTAATTTGCACGATTTTGGTTTTACTTTTTGTAACTTTCAAAGATGGACTTATCTCTACATACAGACATACTTGAGATTTAGTGTGTTATAAAAGTGAAATTGACAAATACATAGATCTATATAAAAGTTCTTGTTTTTGAATGTTACTCCTTTTCCTCCGTAAAATGAAAACTAGTGTGCTCTATCTCCAAAATTACCATTTATAGGTACCACCAGACTCTGCAAAAGTTGTTGTGCCAAATTTTTTTGAATAGAGACACTCTAACCACCTAGCGATATGAAATACTCTTACGACCTATTCTCATAAGTACCAAATATACGCAAAAAAAATTTCATGAAAATCGCTCGAGCCGATTCGGAGGAGTGTGACCAGAGACACCGTGACACAAGTTTTTTATTATATTACATTAAACAGATTCTTAATTGGCATAGTTGAAATCGCCAATCAATACTAAGTACATTCAAAAGTTGCTGACCTCCTGTCTGTTATGATAAGGTCAATCATCACTGGTCGAATGTTGTTGTTTTAAATGCTTTTTTTAGCTTCACTCAATCATTATCATTGGTACCAAACAACATGGATTTGTTTTACAGATCAGATGGTTGAAAATAGATTAAAACTACACATCTGCGTGTCCATACGTGATCGCATCAGAAATAGACGAACGATAGTAAACGACAGAGCTCAGAAAGCAATAGACGGCTGAAATTACAATGGGCTGGCCACATAGCTTGAAGGCCCAGTAACCGATGTAGAGGAAAGGTCCTCAGATGGAGACCACGCCTTGGAATAAGGAGCATAGGACGCTCCCCGATCAGGTGGAGGGATGACCTAAAGAAAACAGCCGGTATACGCTGGATTCAGAAGGCTTATGGTGGCCACTCACGGTCAGTCCATCGCGTCAAATGGTGTGATATACAGCCAAAATTTTATCGTGAATGTGAAAAACTGATGGCGTGATATAAAAATCTGTATGTCCAATCGCGCCATTTTGACATATGTCATTTGGAGCCACGCCAAATGGCGCGACCGTGAGTGGCCACCTTTAGAAACGGTCAGAGTGGCGCAAGTTAGAAGAGGCTATTTCCAGCAGTGGATTAATAAAGGCTGATGGATGGATGGATGCTGCATTACATTTTATTATAGCCTGATGGCTTACAGATGGATCACTTGATAACAATTGGCCAGCGTCGTCTATGGTTATGAGCAAAGTCGGCCCTGCAGGAGAGCTCTTTTTACGTCTTCCTTGAAGAACCCATACAATAGCGCTCTACGCTTTGACGACCCGTGTGGCGCAATGGTTGCCACGACGGACCGCCGCACCGAGGGTCCTGGGTTCGATTCCCAGCGAGGCGGAAGTTTGAATGATGAGTTTGAATTTCTGTTCTCGGTCTGGGTGTGAATGTCCTTGTCTAGTGTGTTGTCCATGGCACCCACGACACAGGGAATACTAGTGTGGGGCTCAAAAAAAATAGCGCTCTATTTTATCTATAGTCTATTTTATCTATAATCTAATTTATGAATTGACGTCAGTAATCCTTGTTTTTTGGGTTTTTGCTCTCATCACGCTGATGAGTAGGGAAATACACCGAATTAAGATGATTACCAAAAAACATAAATAAAATAGCCGCACTGTTTCTGTGTTACTTTGGCACTAAGTAAAGCTAATATAAACCGCAAATAATTAATAAAATTAACATAGTAATGGTAGAGCGGTAGGTTATTGACCAGTATTTTCTAATTACATTATATCCCAGGAAGTAAATACATTGAAGGTCTCGTTGGTGCCATACAGAAGTAGCTTTGTTTTCCAATTTTTTGATGTGATCTTTATTGAAAACCAAAACTATTATAATTTCGTACCATTTTCGTACACTAATTATTGTTCAATCCTTTATCACTGGTCGGTGTGAAAGAAAAAGTAAAACCCTTCCAAAATTGACACTTAATGTCAAAGGAAAAATATCGCGAGTTGCGTCAACTCCGTTGAAGAAGATCGGTAGAATTCACGACGTTCGTGGAGTTTCCATCTTAAGAAGACCATAACGTTTATGGTGCTGTCCTCCGGCCGTGCCGTGAAACAAAGGAGCAGTCGTGCGCAGCGCAATCCTGCGACATTGGATGTTAAGGTTGGTGGGTTCTTTCTTACTGATTTTGGTATTGGATTGGACATACTACCAACCTACTGCTTCATACATACATACATACATTTATACAGTCCACATTACATACATCGAAGGATCGCCCCTGCGATTACCGCACAATTTTTTGTGGCCTTCGAGCCGAACATAGAGTAGGCAATTCTTTATTCATTTATTTTATTTGACATATTATATTTAGATTGCACGTTGCAATGGCTAAAAAGGGTCAGAAGGTTCAGGAAGTGTACGAGGAGTGCATAGCTGATGTTGAATTAAACGTTTTAATCAACAAAAAGCAAAGAATTTTTGAACAATTACAAATATTATCTGACATGTCACTAAATGTAACTGACAGCAATATTCGTGAAATGTTTCTTTTGCGTGTCACGGATATAGATGAGCTACGTTCATCTTTCGAATTATGCATTTTTGAAATTTATAAATGTCAGTTACAAGCTGGTATGAAAACCATATTTCAAAGTCAGGAATTGAATAGTTTTGATGAGCTGTATTACCGTATAAAATTGATTTGTTCAAAATTATTAGCGAATGATAAGAACGTTAAAACTGAAAAAACACAGTCGTGCATCGAATCTAGGCCACGTCTTCCAAAATTGGAGTTGTTTTGTTTCGATGGAAATATTGAGAATTTTAATACTTTTTATGAGACATTCTGTTCGTTGGTTCATAATCAGCCTCAGATACCTAATATAGATAAATTTCACTATTTACTCTCATGTATCAAAGGTTCGGCTTTAAATATAGTCAAAAGTATTCCGATATCTTCTAATAATTATGATATAGTTTGGCAAGCTTTACTCGACAGGTATCAAGATAACCGAATGTTAGTTGGGAATTATTTAGATAAAATGTTAAACTTTACACCTATTGCGAAGGAATCATCCTTTCAGTTGAATAATTTCATAGAAACCTTTGATAACTCATACAAGGCTATACAATCTCTTGATATTGAAGATTTGAATAGTTACATTCTGTGTCATATAGCATTACGAGCCTTGGATCCATACACTCGTAGGTCATTTGAACAAAGTATCAATCAAAAGTCGATACCAAAATTCTCTGAATTGATTACTTATGTTACTAATCAAATAAAAGTGTTGGATCATTCTAGTTCTTATGGTGCTAGTACAAGCAACCAAAACGTCGTACAAAATAAACGTCAACCGGATGTAAGTAGGTTTACGGCGCGAACTAGAAATAGTGCACAGAAAAGCTACGCGCATGCATCGTCATCAAACTCAAAAAATAATTTATCTTGTTTGCATTGCGGAGACAATCACATGATATATCGCTGTGCTCAATTTCGTAAATTGAGTGCTTCGCTACGAATCAGCCGTGCTGATGAGTTGAAGTTATGTCATAATTGTCTTAAACCTAATCATACTGTTGAACAGTGCAGGAGTGAATTTAAATGCATTATTTGTGAGCGACCACATAACTTATTATTGCATCAGGACGTAACGAAAACGTTTCTCGCTTCCTCTTATGACTCCGGTAATGCATCGATTCCTGCAAGCGCGCCCGCCCAGTCGGGAGGCCCTTCAACTGATAATAATAACAGTTACAGTACGGTGTTGTTGGGTACCGCGATTGTTTATATTTTAGATAACTTTAACGTCTATCAACCATGTCGCGTATTAATTGATTCCGGTGCACAATCCAATTTTATTTCCGCTGCATGCTTACAACGTTTAGGTTTATCTCAACGTAAATGTCCATTTAGCATTTGCGGATTAGCTGATGGTTTAGTTAAGAACTATGGCATGACGTCATGTAACTTAAGGCCGCGTCACACTGATAAACCTGTTTTTTAATATTGATGCTGTTATTCTTCAGAAAGTAACTTCAGATTTACCTACCATTAAAATTCCTGAGCATATAATAAAACAGTATGATAATTTATTTTTAGCTGATCCTCATTTCTATAAGCAATCGCCAATTGATTTAATTTTAGGCGGTGACGTTTTTCCCCATATTTATAGTGGGAAGAAAATTATCATGGGTCCCAATATGCCAGCCGTGCTGGATAGCATATTTGGGTATATTATCACAGGTAAACTAGTTACACCGTCGACTAATGACGTCACGGAAGTGAACGTTGTAGCGTCTACAACGTTGGTGTCGTACACCTCTGATGATCATTTAAATAATACTCTTAAGCGATTTTGGGAAATAGAATCCTCGCCGTGCGATGTTCCTTTAAACCCCGATGATGAAGTCGCTGAAAAATTATATATTGAGAAACATTATCGAGACGAAAGTGGCCGATATGTTTCACCTATTTTATTAAAGCCAAATCACGAACCGTTAGGTAATTCTTATGACACAGCCTTTAGGAGACTCACGCATGTCGAGCGTCGACTTGCGCACTCACCCGAGTTCCGAAAGGCTTATTCTGATTTTCTGAAGGAGTACGAGTCACTGGGACATATGAAGCTATATCGTGGTACGGAGCCGTCTAAATATTTTATACCACATCACTGTGTGTTACGGCCTTCTAGCTCCACAACACCGTTGCGTGTGGTCTTTGATGGATCACAGAAAACTAGTACTGGGGTGTCACTAAATGACAACCTTTTGACCGGCCGTAAATTACTTCAAAATATTTTAAAAATTATTATTAACTTTCGTCTCTACGACATATGTTTTACGGCGGACGTGTCAAAGATGTATCGAGCCGTGCTCATCGACCCCGCTGATAGGTGTTATCAACACATATTATGGCGTGATACACCGTCAGACCCAGTACAAGTTTACGAGTTGAAAACGGTCACTTACGGACTGCGTAGCGCGCCTTACACGGCTATTCGCACGTTGCTTCAACTTGCCCAAGACGAACGGTCAGACTGTAAGGCTTCCCGAGTTCTAGAAGAGGGTGTCTACGTCGATGACTTTTTGTGGTCATGCCAATCTGTAGACGAAGCTTGTACCTTACAAGACGGCTTAATGAATCTTCTGAAAAAGGGCGGGTTTGAATTACGTAAGTGGGCTAGCAACTGTCCCGAGCTACTGACACGTATGAAATCAGAACAAATAACGCAAATAAATTTTCAAGATGATACGTTATCATCGTCCTTAAAAGTCCTAGGATTGACATGGTTGCCCTCATGCGACTTCTTTTCATTTAATTATAATTTAAAAGATAATGACGGAACGAAACGTTCAGTACTTAAGCTGCTTGCTAGTATATACGATCCGGTTGGTTTTATTTCGCCGTGTACTTTCGTTGCCAAATTTATCATGCAGGATCTTTGGAAACTGAGCCTCGGCTGGAATGACCGTTTACCATACGAATTGTTACAAAAATGGGATAAATTTATCGGTCAATTACCGATCCTTTCACAACTTCGCATTGAGCGACACCTTCTAGTAAATTCGTTTGTAAACGTACAATTAATCGGTTTCTGTGATGCGTCATCACTTGGTTACGCAGCTTGCATATATTTTCGTAGTACTGACAAGGATGGGAACGTCAAAGTCAAACTATTGACGAGCAAATCAAGAGTTGCTCCATTGAAGCCGTTAATGTCTATCCCTAGGCTTGAACTTATGGCAGCCGTGCTGTTATCGAAGCTAGTTCGTTTTGTCGTACAAAACGTTAAAGATTTTAATTTACCAATAGTTGCCTTTAGCGACTCGAGTGTAGTTTTGTCGTGGCTACAAACTCCGCCATACAAACTAAAAGTGTTCGTGGCTAACCGTGTTAGCGAGATTGTTGACGTGATTCCGCCCAATTGCTGGTTTCATGTAAACAGTGAGAACAATGCAGCCGACCTCTGTTCTCGAGGCGCGCTGCCTGAACAACTTTTAGCAGTAGCGGACGAATGGTTTAGTGGCCCTGCATGGCTTGCTGGAGATCCGCATTGTTGGCCAAGAAGTACGTTAATTTTAAAAGAAAATGATATCATTCCAGAACTTAAAACTAACGTAGACACATTTACCTTTAATTCTTATAATTTAAATAACTTTAATGATCTCGAATATTCCTTTAATAAAATTTCATCGTTTAGTAAACTCGAGCGCGTAACAGCGTGGTGTCTTCGTTTTATAAATAATTTAAAATGTAAGAAATCTGATCGAACATTTGGTTCACTAAAGTCTTGTGAGTTAAAGCACGGACATGATTTAATTATAAAAGTCATTCAAAATAATTATTTTTATTCTGAAATACAAATGCTAGCAAAGGGATCTCATGTTTCATCCCTTCGTAAACTATCTCCCTTTATAGACCCTGATAATTTCCTCAGGGTGGGGGGTCGAATACAACAGTCGGATTTACCGTATAATATAAAACATCCGGCACTATTACCTAAGAAGTGCCACATAACAAATTTAATAATTGATTATTTTCATAAATTGTACATGCATGTAGGACCGCGCACCTTGCAAGGCATTTTAAATAATAAATACTGGATAATAAATGCTCGTAGTGTAATTCGTTCAGTTTTGTCGAAATGTCGGGCTTGTTTTAAATTTCGTCCATACTCCACACAGCCTATGATGGGCACGTTACCTGCAACTAGGCTTAAGGCCAACAAGGTGTTTGACCATGTTGGTTGCGATATTGGTGGTCCATTCTTTATAAAAGAAGGTATGCGGCGAAACGCAAAAGTTACTAAGGCATATTTGTGTTTATTTGTATGTTTCTCTACAAAAGCAGTGCACCTAGAAGTGCTCTCAGATTTATCTTGCGAATGTTTTCTGGCCACATTTGATCGTTTTGTGGCACGCCGCGGTCTCTGTACTTGCTTATATTCCGATTGTGGAAAAAACTTTATTGCAGCAGCTAAACACTTAAAAAACGTTACTAATTATTTTAATTCTACGTCTAATTCTGATGAAATTCTTTCTGGATTATCCTCGCGAGGCGTCGAATGGCGTACGAACCCGCCTAATGCAGCTTCCATGGGTGGTCTGTGGGAGGCAGGCATAAAATCAGCCAAACATCATCTCTACCGTGTAGTAGGTGATAGGTCCTTGACTTTTGAGGAGTTAAGTACTTTATTTTGTAAAATTGAGGCAATTATGAACTCGCGACCATTATGCTCCCTTTCAAATAATCCAAATGAATTTGAAGTTCTGACTGCGGGTCATTTTTTAATTGGACAGAATTTATTAACTGTTCCGGAATATAATTTTGAAGATGTACAGATGAATCGATTGTCACGTTGACAATGTATTCAAAAGGCATCACAATCATTTTGGAAGCGATGGTCAAATGATTATTTGCACACTTTACAGCAAAGAGAAAAGTGGTTCACCTCAATTCCAAATGTTAAGAAGGGTGATTTAGTGCTCCTTAAATCTAACTTAACCAAACCGTTACAGTGGCCTCTTGGCAGAATAGAAGAGGTTCACCCTGGTTTTGATAACATTGTACGTGTAGTTACTGTACGCACGCAAACTGGGGTTTATAAAAGACCAGTAAATAAAATCTGCCCATTGCCATATGCAAACTAAATATTAAATTAGGTTATTAGGTTAGGACTTAGATTAGGCACATACACTCAACTTTTTTACTTAACACTAACAAGTTTCTTTATTTTATTTTGAATTATTTCGTAAATATTCAATAACACAAATTATTAACACACTCATTCTTCACACTTCACACACCGACACTATTAGGAAATCATCACACTGATTTCGGTGGGGGGTATGTTCAATCCTTTATCACTGGTCGGTGTGAAAGAAAAAGTAAAACCCTTCCAAAATTGACACTTAATGTCAAAGGAAAAATATCGCGAGTTGCGTCAACTCCGTTGAAGAAGATCGGTAGAATTCACGACGTTCGTGGAGTTTCCATCTTAAGAAGACCATAACGTTTATGGTGCTGTCCTCCGGCCGTGCCGTGAAACAAAGGAGCAGTCGTGCGCAGCGCAATCCTGCGACATTGGATGTTAAGGTTGGTGGGTTCTTTCTTACTGATTTTGGTATTGGATTGGACATACTACCAACCTACTGCTTCATACATACATACATACATTTATACAGTCCACATTACATACATCGAAGGATCGCCCCTGCGATTACCGCACAATTATTATTCAAATTACTTAATATATTTTATATTGTGTCTAATTAAGGTGATTAGTAATTTTTATGGTAATCACGCAGTATATTAGTTCATTGCGCGTAACGTACGAGTAAGACTTGTATTGTATGCCATCAATAAGTGATTTTGTACGGTAATAAGTGCTTTTTTAGCGACTTCAAAAAGGAGGAGGTATTCAATTCGACTTTATTTTTTTATGTTTATTACCTCAGAACTTTCGACGGTCGGTTCGGATCCGTTCACCCAGAACCGATTTTGATAATTCTTTTTTAATTGAAAGCTGGTGCTTGTCATGTGGTCCCACTTTTTGAGATAGATCTGACGAGTTGTTTTTGAGTTTTTGAAATCAGTTATTTTTTTCTTGGAAAAATTCGTAACGATTCTTCACGTCTTTATGAACTGTAATCATTGTAAATGATTTTTTATGAAAACCACGTGTAATATATTTTTTTATGCTATCTTACGAGTGATTTTTCACGGTTATGAGGAATTGTTTATGATACACACACACGTACCTACCTATAACGTTAAACTTTGTATGCCATCAAATGAAGTTAGTGATTTTGTATGCTAATTAGTGATTATGTTGAACGTAATAACTTTATGATATTGCTGATAGCTGGTTGATAGAGAATACTTTATATGTTTACTCAGAGTTAGCTGTAACTGCGGCGGTTTAAATACTGACTCCAATCTCATGCTGGCATACTAGTGTGTCATAAGAGGCGACAGAAGAAGGCCCGCTTGGTGGTATTAAGGCTTCACATAATTATATTTCAATATTATTATTATTAAGTCATTACTACCAATTACTGGTATAATTGTTGTTTGAAGCCTGTCTGGCTAGCAACCCTCAACCAAATGACTCTGCTTGAATCCCACTTTCTTTCTTCTTTCTTTTCTCGGTCGGCAGTGATGCTTTGGTATTGCTGTGGTCCACTTACCATCAGGTGGCCCCCAGCTCGCTAGTCGGCTAGTAACATATTGGATAATGATGATAATAATGAGATATGTAGCCGCATGAGAAGATTATTGTTTTGCAACAATACACAGGAAGGAATAATCACAGAAAATAACACACTAGTGACATTGACAAAGAGCACAAAATGATTTGTAAGTGTCTGTGACGACGTGATAGTTATATTTAGTGTTGTCGCAAACACCTTAACTTTTTTAAACACAATTATTGTATCGTTCAAGCTACAGTTTACTAGCATACAGTGGTAATTACAACTGACCCTCACCAGCGTTATATAGAAGACACACTGATATTTCCAGGCCATAATAGGATTCACTGATAATTCACACACATCATAAGCCTTCAATATTTTTGTAACTTCAAATTACCGATGTTATAATCGGCCACGCACTTTCCCCCATGTTAAAAATCGATTTAAAACCCAAATATCATAAGAATTATGTTGCACACAATCGAACCGTGTATTCGATACCGTGAACGAATAACAACTGATTACTGACCGGTCGACTACTGACCGATGATACGACTACGTGCGTCTGGCTTTACTAACCAGTCGACCACTTTATGTAGAGCTGCGTCTTTAATTGTTGTCGCATAATTCTTTTTGTTTATGCCAACTGCTAGCCGTAACGGGTCACTTACCGTCACTTGTGGTTTTGAAGCAAATACAGCAAACTCAACTTATTTACTTAATTCGTAAAGTTCATAGTTAAGTTTGGTTAAAGTCGGCTCAATTATTCCATTGTAATTACCTTTGATAGGCACCTGGAATATGTTGTTAAAAGTATCCAGTTTGTTAATATGACAATTAGTGCAGTATCGTGCCTTTAATGGCTATTGTGTACAAACCAATTTCTCGTTTTGTTTTTCTTTCAATTCAATTGTTAGCTTTCTTGCTCCGTTTTGAAAATATGCTTTATCATCAAGGAGACGAACTGACGAAAGAAGTAACAAGTGTTTCACCCCGAAACGAAGCATAATCAGAGTAAGTTGCCTGAACAATCGTGAAGTCAACTTACCATACAACTAGGATGAATTTCCGGCTCATGATTATTTGGGTCCATTATTATTGCATTGTATTGCAATTGCGCTATTCACACATTCACGAAAAGAATTATTCAACACGACACGAACTGTCAATAAAACGTTTTTTCCCAGTGTGAAGCAAAGGTTTATTGCAAAATATCTTTGCTGGACGGTACTAAACCAGCGATCTTCGACAGAATAGACCTGGCCATAGCTTTGTGAGAGGAGGAAGTTGGACTTGACTTGAAATGAAGAGATGTTCCACACCTCTTTTACTTTTCAGTGAATTTTTCTGCCCCGGTTTTTATCTTTCTCGAACTCCACAGGGGGTGCCCTTAGGACGTTGCATATCCCTATTTCTCGAGGTGTGGAGACTGGAGGTATCACTTCCACCTCGCAAATATGTCTTCTCGGCTGAGCCTCTCCAGACTCGCCCACCTGTTCGCGTGAAGCTGTAAAGGCCATTAGGGCCAACAGCAATTTGCCACTCGAAAAAAAATTTATGTTTCGATAGCAGGTATCTAGCAGTTAGTTGCAAACTTTAGTGTGGCATAATTACGTCTACTTAGATGGACAGTGGTCCCTTCCGCCCAGCCCCATTGTAGAGCAGCGTGATCCGTGAAGGAGTATTATTCTCCAGTTCTCCTCCTGACAAGACCTGTGTTCTTCGGCCTCTAATGCGTAGAAGTTTATTAACTTAATAATTAATTAGTGTTATCTATCTATCTGCGAGTAAATTAACTCCTATAAAACGACTCGTACCAAGAGTCAATGTTCAAATAAATCGCCTTCGCTGCTTTATTCTTAACTAGCTATTGCCTGCGGCTTCGCCCGCGGTAGAGATCAATTTTCACAAATCCCGCGGGAACCCTGAACTTTTCCGGGATAAGTATAGTATAAATATAGTAGCCTATGTTTTAATCCAGGGTAAAGGCTATCTCTATTCCCAATTTCAGCCAAATCGGTTAAGTAGTTTTCGCGTGAAAGCGTAACAAACATTCTTAAATTCACATTTATGATGACTTCACATTTTAGTATGATTGACATGTACATAGATACGTAATACATATCTACAGGTGATACAGGTGAAGCTTATGTAATAAAAACCGTTTAAACAACATTTCAAAGTATGTGCGATAACAAAACGACACATCGTCAACTTCTCACGTGAGCAAACTAATATCTCTCAGATATAAAGGTCACGGCGAACGGGTTATGGTCATTAACTGCCGTCTCAAATATTAAGCAAATTAAACATTGAACCCGACGTTCAAATTGTACGTCAATAATTGACAAACAAGCTATTTGATGGTACATTCGCCGTAGAAAGAAGATGTATGACTAGATACGGTCAAATCAAAGTCAAAGTCGAACCTGTAGCAGGTTATTGAGATCAGGAAACGAAAGTACATAATCCTACCTACTTCCCTGCATTTTTAACAGCCAAACTGATAACGTACACACGTAAGAGAAATTTTCACGACCCTTAGAGCTACGTAAGTACAACACCCGTTGAAGCACGGCCCCGCTCAATAAATTTGGTACTAGCGGAAACACAATCAAATTTTGACTTTTCTCTCTCTCTTCGTCTCTAAAGTCTAAACCTAGCTTGTTATTCAGGCAGAATTAGGTTAGTTTCCACCATATACTGTTTCCACGAGAGATAATATTATGTAGATTGGTTTTCGCGATATTTTCTTTCACCGAAGCTAGTGGTAACCTAATTCTAATTTCTGTAATATATTATCTGTTAGAAGTTAATATTAAGATAGTAACTATAAGGTAAGTAGTATCCTGCAGTATGATAATAAAAGGTGGTCTTTATTTTCTTTTACAATATTATTATTATTTTCATTATATAAAATCTTTAGTTTAGGTATGTCTCGCGATCACGCAACTCCGGTTCATCTTCACGAGGCAGTGTTAGTTATTGTTGATAACATCTTAATTGTTGTAGCAAAACGTGTTTTGTATCGAGCTAACACAGCATAACCTCCGTTTATATTTATTTGTTAGTCATCATGTACGTATGTTAATAAATATTGTTGTTCATTGTCAAAAATAGGTTGATGGATCCATTTGTTCGCACTTCATCGGATTCACAAAAGGTCGGATTCTCATTTCGTCGGATTCAGTTAATTCGGATTCACGGTGTCATTATTTACTTTAATAGGACTAGGAACGAATTATCTCCCCCCGCGTGGTGCCGTGTCCACTTTGTAGAATGTAAAGGTGAATATTCTAGGAGATGGGCAGCAACACGCATTAGCCAAGCGTGGTTACTTTGGGCTAAAACGCCTTCATGATAGCCACAATGAATTATTGTCAACCACTTAGCCTAGTTGACAATTTCCTGTGAAGCGAGGAACCCAGGGTTCGATTCTTCGGGCACACAATTTATAGACCTATATTTTTTATGGAAATAACCGACAAATGGGTGAATGAGTAACTGGCTATTATCGCCCATGGACATCAGCGACACGAAGGACATCACCAATGCGTCGCTGGGCAAGAAAGAGAAGAAAAAAAAGAAATTTAATGAGATACTTATAAACACTCAAACTACTAGAGAAAGCTCTATTTATACTGGTCAGTACGCTTGCTAATAGCAGGTTAGCCGTAGGGTTGCCTATAACTAAATTTTCAACGCCGGATAACGCTGGCCAGTTGATAAATGTTAAAAGCCCTGAAAATTTCTTCACAAGGAAAACAAGAAACATCATTCATCGTTACTTTTATCAGTCCTTTATTCGGTTTTCCCTCGGAATTAAAGTGTCTGGGTTTTACAAGGACGTTTCTCAAAAAACTTTCCGTCAGCCCTTCACCGTGCACCGATATCATGCATTCACCAAATGTAACAGATTGTTAACACCAATAATTTATTGCAATTGATGTTTTATCTTTTTCTTCAATTAATTACGAATCCGCCAAGTACAAATCGGAAATACGCAGCGAGCTCCGTATCATAATACTAAGTTAACCCTTAACATTTTAATTTATTTATTAGGCTGACCCTTAATTTTTTTATTGATTATGTAGTATGTACATATATAGAAATGCCTATACATATCAATATACTAATGTATAGGTACCAACGTATATTATTTTATTTTTGCTACGTGTCTACTCGAAATTATTTCTCTAGTTGCAAGACTGATAAAGAAATTTCAAAGAAACAGGAAACCCACTAAGCGGGGTTCCTCTGACATCTGTAGCATAGCCACATTTTGACTTAAAAGTTAAAACAACCAAAAGTGGCACGTTATCACTCAAAACTAACGCAACAACTTTATCTTACCCAGCCAGCGTTGGGTTGATCTAGTGTATATGATGCACTTTTTCCAATGACCGCAGACATGCCGGTAATTATTTGTTAATTAGTTTGACGGAACCCTGAAACACAATAATTCCAAGTAAACCTCGTGCAAGGTCTTCGATGACGCTAGAGGTGTTAACACTCAGAGCATAAAACGAGTGGACATTGTAACAAAATGTCATAAATCAGTATTCTTATTGTCGCGTAACCCTAGCGTCGCTCCAGCCTTGACGACAGCAGTAGTGAAAGTATGCGAAATTATTATTCTCGTATTTATAGAATAAAACTTGTTTCACTCTCTCCGTTGGCTCAAATAGCATTTTATTTGTGTTTGGGACGTCAAAAGATCATGTGACGTCATTAATGCAGCAGTTTGGACTGTGACGGATGACGTATGATTCTTGAAGATAGGATGACCCTATTGCTTGATTCAGCCGCACATGACACGTCATGTTTCTATGGGGCTTGGGAGCTAGTACTCTTTTTCCTTCTCTTTCTCCATTTTCTTTGTTGGCAAAGCGTCGTAAATGGGTTTGGTGTAACTGCTGTGCGGGCAACGTGACCATTTACCATCCATAAGACGGATTGCCAGTTTGTCGCATAGTTACTTAAATAGAATTTTGGATTTTGGATAAGAAACTAGTCTTTTTTGTAAGGTACGTTATCCTTTGCTATTCAATTAATGTGATAAACTTTCGAACGCTGATAGCTGAATCTCGAACTGAGGCATTTAATATTATAAGCCATCCCTCCAAAGTATTTTTGACGTAATCAATCACCCTTGCACTATAGAACTGATCAAATAAAAATACTCATATACATATTATGGAAAAACCATTGCTTCATCCTTCAATAAATTATAGTAAATATAAAGCCATACTACTATAAAAATAACCACGCATAAATATCTTCAACATGTATTTCCCAATATGCAATTGTTTGGTGTAACCCTTTAAAAGCTAGTAAATTATTAAAAACTGTCGGTATGATTTCCCATCTAGATTTGTATTCAGTAGTTGGCTGCTTGTATTGTCTGCGACATCGCCATGTTTTTCCCCAGTTTTATGGGTTTTCCTCATTGCGAAACGCTGAGACAATTGTTTTGATTCACACCTTGAGATATTGTTAATCTTAAAAAAGGGTTATTATTAATTTCTTTTCTCTGATTGCTGGACAATTAAACTGCATTGTAAAAGGTATTATAATAACCTTCGTACGGACAACTACCTCGGATGGTAATGATCATTGTTACCCGTGACCGTGATCACCAGCTGTAAGTGACTTACGTGGTAAACAAACAGCCTTATGTTACAGCACCAGTACCTCTATGCAGTATAAATAAACTACGGTCCCAGATACACAATTAACGATTGTATAATAACCCCCCTATTCATAAAAACAAGTAAAGTTATAGAAGGCTTATAAAATGTTTTGTTTCTTTCACTCTTATGAAAAACAATAAATATACATATTGTAACAGTGCAATGTAAGTGTTCATTGCGAAATTTCGTGGTAGTTTCGAGTATAATGCCACCAAATGCTGACACTTTTTTTATTATTTTTTCATTTTGTGCACATTATTTTTTATGCTTAAAGGCCTTCAAAGCCCTATTTGGTACTTGGCCTGTTATCTAAAACGAGCTACTGCTATACCTTACTGATTTAATAACTGTCTACCGGCTAACCTGCCATTGTATAATAGGTTACATGGTTGTTTAAACACTTAGTAATGACGATTCCTGTGTTCATCAATTTAGTCAATGAGCTCGACTTAATGTTATCTGTACTCGGCTCATTATTGTTACTATTTTAATTATTATTGCACCTACAAGTTTCTACAAATAAAAAATTAAAATGTGTGCAATTCACACGTGTTAGAAGTGAAACCTTCAACAATTTTGTTTTCGAGATAATGAGACGAATGTAAAATTTCGGGAAGATACTCCACTCCGCTCCACTCCACTCCACTCCACTCAACTCAACTCAAGTCAGTCTCCACTTATTTCTAGTCTCCACTGGACAGTTTCGTTTCATAAAATTTCAAGTCACCCCCGTACTAAAGAAGTTTTCACTTCAAAAATTCTACAAGTTAAAACAGTTAAATGAGTCAGTCATGAGTCAAAGCGCCTCTTGGTCACTTATCAACGAAGTGGTCAAAAGGACCTGTTTCGATGTTGGTGATAACGGAGCTTATGGCGCGGTCAATAGTTATACAGGGTGATGGTTAGTGACAAAGTTCTTGAAGACTTAAGTGCTTGATTGAACACATCGTGAAGCCATGTCGTAACGTTTTGCCACAGTTGTGTCTGCTTAAATACATAGAAGTAAGCTTTCAGCCTCTTCAATGACTAGAAACCTTAATTAGGTAAGTAGAAGCGAAACAGCGGGTTTCTGAATGTAGATCATTCTTCAGGTCAGGATCAGGTCTTGTTTAAGGATTTCGTGGTAGTATGTTATAATTGGTAAGTTCCTGAAATCTCCACCAAGGTATCCCTAATTTACACGCCTGGAAAGTTATCACCTAACATTCTATACCTAATCTAAATTTTATTAACAAAAAATAACCGACTTCAAAATTACTCAAAAACTACTTGTCAGATCTCGTTCAAATCTATGTGGAACCACATGACAAGCACATGCTTTCGATTATAAAAAGAATCATCAAAATCGGTTCACCCAGTCGAGAGTTCTGAGGTAACAAACATAAAAAATACAGTCGAATTGAGAGCCTCCTCCTTTTTTTAAATTGGTTAAAAAATCGACCGACATCTTCATATTTCGGTTGCAATGTCGTAAAATTAGTAACAAGAGGACACCCAATTTCTTCTTTCTTGACCGGTAACGCGTTGTTTTTTATTTTGGTGCGACCATAACAGTTACCTTTAGGTGGCCGTTGGCATAGTTTGAGCGTACTTCACTACGTTTTTACAGTCATTTTTAAATTAGGATACAAATGGATTTATCATTGTATGCAGCAAGGATGAAAATGAAAACAAAACACAAACATATTTTATCTTAAGTTTTATTAAATAAATACATTTTTGACTAGTTTAAACAAATTTTACGTCTTGGCTTAGTAGAGAATAAACCTAGGCGCGCGCTATGAGTTTTTTCTCCGCGCGGCAAAACACCGCTGCGGCATAATGACTCCCGAGAAACGTGGTAATCAAGCAAGTCTGGCAACTGGTACAAATAGTAAGAAACTGGTTAGTTTCTATCCAATAATTGAATTCCTACCGAAGTGCATTCAGTTACAAGCTGTCCTTATAAGAATTATGTCTTCAAGCGAATTAGTCCTTTTGCGAATATGTCTTTCTGCAAATAATCCTCAATAACATTGGACAGAACTTCTTCCGAACGTTAAAAAATTTTGGCGATTTTACATTGGTTCTCCGTCTATAAGTACTCTATACAAATTGTATGGTTCCTCACTATCTATCCCCTGCACGCATTTTAAGGCATTAAAATGCGTGCAGGTTTTAAGTAGTTAAAACAAAAATATCTTATATTTATCATTAGTACCTAAAATACAAGGCATGTCTTATTTATACATATTATATGTTATTCAACGCACAATGTTTACCAGGATTGTAAAGTCAATATATACCAAGCCTGATTCTGAGATCATAAACGTTAGTATAAAATACAAATAATAATAAAGCTTAATAACTGGTATAAATTAAGATTATTTGACCCTATTTCGTAAATTAATTTGTATTTCTAAATCAACAAAATGACAACTTTACGAAACATATAAAATTTTAAATGCTAACTGTTATTCATATTGTTACTTACTATAAATAAATACTTACTATAAATTAAATATATAAAAATAAGATTTTGTTTATTATTAATTTAAATAAGATTAACACAATTAAATAAGATTAAAATGACCCACTCACTTAAATTGCAATCCCAATTCATTGGGCTCATGTATGTTTTAAAATTATTTCTAACATCTGTAAATGTATATACATGAAAGCAATAAATAAATATAAATACAAATACACTAGGTATATTAATTCTCAAATCATTTATTGAGTTTACTCTAAAGTAATTCATAGCACCAAAATTTTAATCGAATTTGTTTTCTATGAAATTCAATATTAATATTGTTGTCCTTATTCGAACATCTAAAGGAGATGAAAAAAAATAAAACTCAATATTTATGTACTACGAGTATACCTAAAGACTGGCAAGAAAACTTATAAAAATTCGTTTAGTTATTTGTTCGTTTAATTTCCTAATATTAATAACTAGTGATATCCACAATTTAAAATGTTTATAGATAAGAATTAATAGAACAATAACTTATAAACAGCTGGATAGCATCCGGATAACTAATAAGCAAACCACATTATAAACCATGGTCTCCTAATCGACAAATCTCTCATACTCGACAAATCTCTCCTAATTGACAAATGCAGTAGCATTTTCTACCACATTGCTCTGGATGGATGGATGCTCTAGTGCTGGTTATTGGATAACCTACGGTTCTGTATCCTTCAAGGGGCGATAATTAACATTCAACAATCCATCCAAGCCACAAACTGCAGCAGTTAACTTACGATTGATTCAGACATACTTCAACGAATTGCTGGCCTAAAATTCGGGATGGGAGAGAAAACGAGTCGCTTCTCCTTTAAAAAATCAAAACAGACTTGAAACTGTTCTGACGACCTAAATTCTCGTACTGACTATTATACGATAAATTACACAAGTTCACTGACTAATTAGTTTTAGCTTTAGTCTTGTTAGCAGTTTCACCAATTCGGCTGGTGACCTTAGTTTTGTTAGCAGGAGTTTCACCAAATCTGCTGCCGAACTTAATAGCCTTGAACTTGCAAGAACAGCAGGTGGGAAGCTCCGCCTTGATCCTCTCTGTGCCCTTCCCATCTTCAGTCTCCACCAATAACTCCCACACGGTATACATCTGGATGCAAGCTGTCTCTAAGTCGGGATTCGTGTCCAAGAATGGCTTGAAGCAACTGCCAGTAGACCTGAAGAGAGAAACAAAACAAAATAAAAATAAGCACTTCTGCAGTCTGGTAATACAATTGCTCTTTGCCTTAGTAGATGGAAAACCATTTTTCAAAAACTAGCATTCCTACTCTGTTTCAATATGCATAGCAATAACGTAGTAAATTGGTTCATAAAAACAGAATCTGAAGCATTTTAATTTGTTGTTAAAGTGCCTCTGCCTCATCTGGATGAAAGAGATTGCCCCTCAGGGCATACCAAACATGAACATATTAATAAACATCAAAAAATCAAATAGGTCAACACTCGTCATTCTTATCTGAAGTAGATAAGAATAATGGTAATTGATAGGTAAGACAAAAATACAAAATACTGCTGCAAAAGTCATAATAATATTATGTCATATTGGCCTTATTCTATTACAGAAGAGACTTGCTTTGATTTTTAAGATTTTATTAAAGTATGACATGTTTTCACATTAATTCGACAAACTATTTAAATGCTCAGTAAAAATGGATATTATATTGAGTGAATGTGCTGTTCGTGAACAAAAGGCGCTGGTTTTTTAGAGCGAAACATTAGTTAATATTAATACATTAGTAGATGCGAGGGTCCATGAGGCTTCTATGGACCTTGCAAATTCTGGACACACTCTTATCTGATTTGGATATACAAACGAAAATGAATACAGGATGACTTACTGGCAAGTTTCTAGACGGATTTGTTGAATGAAGTCATGTGAGGGAGCCTGGACAACGGTGCGCCATGCATCCTCGTCTCTTTTGGGCCGGACTTTGTACAGAGGCTCAAACTGAAATTGAAAACGAAAAAAATATCATGTTGTTGTTTTCTTGTACTAATTATTTTAGGAAATTTCCGAGCAACGAGCTGATGATCCAGATGGACTTAACATCAGATGATGGTAAGTGGCTATAGTCGCCCATGGACATCAGCAACACCAAAGGTATCATTGCTGCTTTGCCAGCCAAGAAAGAGAGAAGAAAAAGAAAGGAAAATAATTGATATAGAGCACCAAAGTAGAACAGTTTTAAGTTTTAACTCGATCGTTTGCGGATAGCTGGTTAAATATTCATCAGAAATTCAGAACCTAAATAAAACAAAAGTTATCTGTAACCTATGTTGGTTCTGCTTAGCAAGAATTAATACCGAGATCCTATTATTATCTAACGCATATGCTATTATTATACTTGTCGATGACCTTGCAGTATAATCTTATGGGTGGACGGAGGTACACTGATGTCCGGTGAATAACGATTTAAATTCCTTTAGAACTCTGAGGCGAAAAAGACTGGAAGTTCTGTGATTACATAATGACATATTCATAATGGCTTTGAACCTAAAGGTATTAATATCTAAGTATTTATATAATATGAATATTATATTATTTCCAAAGATGATTCATAATACCGATGCAACATAAGATCAGATCTATTTTAAACCCCGACGCAAAAAGAGGGGTGTAATAAGTTTGACGTCTCTGTATCTCTGTTTGTTGCATCGTAGCTCCTAAACGAATGGCCTGATTAGGATGCGGTTTTTTTGTTCGCTGACGTGAACGAGATTTTTTGCTTCAATTTATGTAGTCTGTCTTAAAATTTTAGTTTTGTTTATTTAGCAATATCAAAGCTTACCGTAGGCAGCGCTTCGCAGCTGTTGTCGTAAGACGGATCGCCTTGCCGATTGTCAATTACATCAACTGTAGGCATCGGTGGAATTTTCTGAAAAGAAAATATAGGTTTAAAGAAATTAAGAGAAAAGAAAATAACTATATATTTAAAATCTTCAAATTTTTATTCAGTTACCTATTAGCCAACTCATTGGAATATTGACAATCATATGAAACCTTAAGAAACTCGTCGGCGTTTATAATGTTCATTTGTTTTGGTGAAAGAAACCATGGCCTTGTCGTTCTGAATGTGCGTTTATGGTTAGCCTCGTAGATTATGCCTTTAGGATTATGGTCATTACTGATGACGATCATGAAAACCCAAGCCAAGCAGTGGACTAATTATGGGAAAGATGATGAAACACTTTAGCCTAAAGCCTTGTATTAGGAATCATTGTACTATGACAAATGGCAAAGATGACCAAGAAATCACTTGCAACTCAGACCCAACAACAATCATTCATTCGCCACACATGTCTTCGCCGGAGTTTGGCAATTTTGTCATTCGTAGATCAGCAGTTTTAGTCATTACCAATGTCACTGTATCGTCAAATATCGAATATTTCAGTTATCAATCGGATAAGTGCACGTCAGAACAATATTTTTAAGTATTTCGTTGCAAACGGTAGCAATCCGGCTAAAAGGTTATCAAATGAAGAGGCTTATGAACTTCTTGTGAACTGATAAACCGTCACCGTCCTGTATTTTGTACAATTTATTAATAGCGCACTTGACATCAAGGAAGTCGTTTTAAATGTACATACATATTGCATACATGTTATTGATTCGAAACTGCAATTGCTTCTGTTAAACAACAAAATAAGAAATTTGATATCCTGAGTTCAACAGTCGGTCTAAACTGGAATGATACTGGTCGGATGATAAGCTCAAAAATGACCGCACTAAATTACTGTTGTTTTACCATTGCGCTCAATAAATAAATAAATAACGCTTCACACTCATAGCCCCACACTAGGATTCCCTGTGTCGTGGGTGCCATGGACAACACACAACATAGACAAGGACATTCTCACACCCAGACCGAGAACAGAAATTCAAATTGCGCTCAATAATTTACTTGGAAAAATAAATTGTATTGAGTAAACATGAAGACTTTATAAAACGGGTGCGGATTGTAAACGTATGGAGTATGTTTCGAGGAGGTAGGAGGATATAATTCGATATCTCTATACAGAGAAAACACATGGCGATGATCATTAGGCAGATTAACAAAACATCTGTGCGCGAACACTATGTTCTAAATTATTATTCAGTATATTGTGTGTTTGTTTTAGCGACTAGAAATTCTACGTAACTCATTAGAGCCATCTAACTAAAGTGACTAGATCGATTGAGAACTCTGTAGCCCCTAAATGGTTATGATCGTTATTAACCGACTTCAAAAAAGGAGGAGGTTTTCAATTCGACTGTATTTTTTTTTATGTTTATTACCTCATAACTTTGGACTGGGCGAACCGATTTTGATGATTCTTTTTTAAATCGAAAGCTGGAGACTGACATGTGGTCCCACATAAATTTTATTGAGATCTGACAATGGCATCCATGACAAAACCATATAAGTCTTAAATTTGTATTAGGTATGTGCGCGACAAATGGATGGATAACTCAATATCACGCCAACCGATTTCGATAATTCTTTTTTTAATCGAAAGCAGGTGCTTGTCATGTGGTCCCACATAACGAGATCTGACTTGTAGTTTTTGAGTAACTTTGAAGTCGGTTATTTTTTGTTAGTAAAATTTAAATTATTTTTCTTATAATATAATATAACTATTGCTACAGTAATCAATATCATGATTATTATGATAATCATTTGTGTGTTACTTACATAACCCTTGAACATGTCGTTGAATTTACTCTCAGGATAGTTAGGGGGCATTATGGTGCAGAATGACTGATGTTTGCAGGATTCGTGGACTCCATCATCTCCGAATCTGTTCTGTAGTGTAGCTTGCAGCTTGGCGGGTTTCATGTGGTCATCGGGGAATCTGATGATGTCCATGTTTATATCTGTAAACGAACATGGTCCTAATATTCAAAATGGTGTCGTTAAAGAATAAGACTACATTATCTTATCCTAATAAAGACAACATTATCTTGGTTTGTAAAGAATAGGATTTTGAATAATGTATGCATTTGTAAGTCAAGACAAGTCTACCAATCCGCACTTGGCCAGCGTGGTAGACTATGGCCTGTACCCCTCACATTGTGAGAGGAGACCCCGAGCCCAACAGTGGGACAATTATGGGTTGTTGCTTTGCTTTACTTTTATGCATTTGTAAGTATGCTTCAGCTATCATGTGTATCAGTTCTCAGTAGAGGGGGCCCAGGAATTATATTTCAAAACATATTATATTTTACCTTTTTCCTTTGTTACAGATGCAGTCTCCATACTCCGTGCTGTGACCTGGGAAAAAATAAAGTCACTTTATCAATAAACTCCCATTTTACTCATCTTGTTAATTTACGATAGTCAAATAGTTTTAGTTTATAAGAAAAACATTATTCTAAACATGAACATCAGCATTACACAACAAGTACGGTATAGGGTCATGTTGATACCAATTGTATAATGTTATCCTAACACCTATGTAACACATGTTATAGCAAATAAATAAATAAATATATTGTTACTTTAAGAAATTGCCTGTTTGTTTCAAATGTAGGTATCATTTGAATTTACTAACACAGCGCTAGCAGACATAAATTAATAATATATAATTTACTAACATTATAACCGAGATTAATAACAACTATACAAAAATGTGAAATTAAACGTACATAGGAAAAATTAGATGCATTATAATAATAATTATAAAAAAATATTGAATAGGTAATATCACTTTATCAACGACTAATTGTAAATGGTTTTTAACCAGTGGCTATTGGTTATTAAGGTTATTATTTTCTTTTTAATACCTACTACCTAAATGGAGTCAATATAATAATCTAGTTACGATATCTGTTATCGTATCATTTAATACATCCAAGAGTGAAATCTCGACCACGATGACTTTCGCACAAGTTTTCAGTCGGAGAGAGTTTATAGAGTCACTTAGCATGGTACTACTTTTCAAAGCAATTACTAATGGCGTGTTAGTATAATTAGCATTAATTATGAAGACTAGTCGACTGTCAAACTGTCAAATGGATCATCTGATGCTAAGAAGCCTTGACAAGAGTAACAGTGGTGCATGAAATCAGTGAAAATGAAATCTGCCGTCAAAAGGAAAAAGGGCACAACTAACATTTTTTTGCGTAATTGAGTTATTTATATCGTACAAGGCTGGATTGGAGTGTATGCTTTCGTATGTATGTTCAGATCATCTCTGTAAACCATGTATCAAAGAGCACTTTTATTTTACTTAAGCACGTATTTTTTTTTAATCTACCAGCTTTTCGGAAAGTTGCTTTGTCACGGAGGAGAAGAATAGCCGTAAAGAAACTCCTCAGAATTATTATTATCCTAGTGTTATTGAGTGAGCCTTGACAATCATATCTGATGTAATCTAGGATGTAATAACCTAATCATTGATTTTTACAATCTATATTGTTGTATTTTTTGAAAGATTACGTTGCATCAAGCGCACAAATGAAATGAAATGAAATAATCTTTTATTCATGTAGGTATCACTGATACACTTATGCACGTCATTTTTTTAATTTACCAGCTTTTCGCAAAGGTGCTTTGTCATGGAGGAGAAGAAAAGCCGTAAAGAAACTCCTCAGCACATCTTTTAAAAATAAAACTTATATTTATTACAAAAATAGGTATTCTCTAACCTAAGCAGAACTGGTTGCCTAGCTGATCATTTCCAAGCATCCTTATCATTTAAATATTCATACATGTTATAATAAACTTTTTTTAACACAAACTAAAAAATAAAGGTAGATAGGTATTATACATAATTAAGGTAATTTCCTATAATTGCATAATGTTTAACCTAATTTCCATAGCAAAACATAGCATCTGACACTTATTCAAATTTAGTTCAGCTAAAAACCGACTTAAAATCATTTAAAGGTAGAGTCAAATAAATCCGGACGACTTAAAGCTTAGTAGATATGACTTTTAATGTTAATAATGACAAACAAAATAACAAGACTTACAACAATTATCAATACAGCGGCGAAAAACATCTTAACCGGCACAAAGTGACACTGTTTAACAGTTTACAGTAAAACAAAACACGCGTGAACGAGTACACTTCGCGAGTTAAAGTGAGATCGGCTACTAGATGCGACCGTTTTATGTGTGTTACTGACGTCTATGTTACTAGTACATGTGTGCCCATTCATACCCACGCATGCGCAGTGGTTACTGGACAACATGAGATAGCAAATGTCGCAAATAAATCAGGTGAATGAAGGAAAATACGTCAAAAAGATGTATCTTGACGTATTGGCGGCTCATGTCAGGGGACTCATTTAGGGGGACTCTTTCGTTTAGGAAGTTATTAAGCTCCGTTTCGAATCAGAAGACCGCTGACAAAGTTCTCTATCAAATATAGGTTGGATATTATCAGAATTAGTACTGTGTTTCTTTCGAACGCTTTCGAGTAATTTGCTATAATAATAATAATAATAATAATAATAATAATAATAATAATAATAATAATATCTTTATTTCAGGCTCATATGCCAATATTTGTTAGTAAAAACATTTTATTCTTAAAAAACTAAGGGTTAGTAAATACAAATACAAATTAATTATCTATTACTTACTATAGACTTACCTAAACTAGGGATAGGAAATGGGGCTTTCCACGCCCAAGCACGGTCTGTATTGCACCACTTGCGTGCAGACTTACCCAGTGCTTGAGAAATGGAGAGTCCCACCTGTCCACTAGTGTGCCCAGAATGCTGTTGGTGCTGTCGCGCAGGCGGTTGAGGAGGGAGGCACATCGCTTCCGGATGATGGCATGGAAGCCGTCAGTGCGAGCCTCTGCGAACATCCCGGAGGCGCTACAGAAGCGCGGCAACCCCATCAGCATTCTGAACCCATTATTATATTGTACACGCAGAGCGTTGTACGCCCTCTGCGTATAGCTGACCCACAGGCTGCTCGTGTAAAATGACTGGCAGTACGCTTTAAAAAGCGTCGCCTTTACATCAGCGGTGCAACGAGCAAACCTACGAGCCAGCATATTACATCGGACGGCCAACGCCCTGCGCTCCCGTTCAATATCATCGACATCCTTCATGTCCTCGGAAACCCAGTGGCCCAGATACTTAAAATGCGAAACGCGCTTAAGAGGAGTACCGTTAATTGAGACGGAAGGTGCATTTAAACCTCGCTTACTACCCGCTCTGAAGACCATGAACTCACTCTTGCTTTCATTGTATCTGAGCCCATGGGACTCCGCATACGATTCACAGATGCGCAATAATTTGCGCAAAGCTCCAATCAATTCAATATAAGGCAGCCTAGTCGATTTTAAACATCCTAAGGGCTAAGATACTCGAAAATGTGTTATTTTCTATTGAGTTTCCTTAGGATAGGTAGATATTATCGGTCTAGTAGTAATTAGTATAAGTCCAGGCCTAAGCGAATGAATGAAACAGATTAGCATACTATAAACGTACTGAATAGGTCTTTGGTAGTCCTGAATACAATAACTCATCCGACATTCATTCTGGATATTTTCAGTAATTTAAGCAAAGCAACAACCCATAATTGTCCCACTACTGGGCTCGGGGTCTCCTCTCACAATGTGAGGGGTACAGAGTTACAGACCATAGTCTACCATGCTGGCCAAGTGTGGATTGGTAGACTTCACACACCTTTGAGAACATTGCGGAGATCTCTCCGGTGTGCAGATTTCCTCACGATGTTTTCCTTCACCGAAGCAAGTGATAATTAACTTACAATACGCACATAATATTTGAAAATTAGAGGTGCGTTCAAGGATTTTAATTCGGGCCCCTGTGTTCGGGAGTCCCTATCACCGCGATCTGATATTTTCAGTAATATTGCAAAAAAAATATTTTGCAAGAGTTTCTCGTTGGTTGTTTTAAAAAATATTATTCAATAATAAATTTAAGAAGGAAAATCTAGTATGGCAGACGAAGAAAAACACGGAAAATCAATAAAGATCTCATGCTTTGCCAAACGAAGAAAACAACAAACCATAATATAATTGCTTTAACTATCAGTGTCTCATCATAAGAAACTTACTATAGAACAATTCAAAATAACATCATGTTTTAAAAATATTGTCATGACATCATTTTTAATTAGTAAGACATACGAATATGAAAACCTTTTTACAGCCATATCGGAATATGTCATCTTGGATTTTGAGAAGGAAACATCGGACCTCTCCTTCTCCGTATCCAGTTTCTAAGCAAATAATGAAAGTTAACACTTTCATATCATTTACATTTTAAAGGTTATTTTTAATGCTCTAACGTTCAATTCAGTTTATGTTCCGAAGTCATTCACACTCGCATTTCCATTTTCCCACCCCTTTCATATATAGTTCAGTGAAAATGATAACAGATGTCGTTACTTGTATTCTGAATCACGTTAATGTGTTCTTTTCAGGCACGTATATATTACTTGAGCCGGCAATGATTGATTGCATTTGCTACCTGGCCTCCGAAGAATGAAGATGGACTATGGAAGCAGTGTTTGGATAAGTGTAATTATTGCAAAATAAGGCACGGTTTTAATTCTTATTTTTGAAAAGCGACTCTGTCGCTCCTAATTACCATTTCATTTCGTTTTTACAAAATGTTATTACCTCACCTACCTATACTGGGTGGGTTCACGGATCGATAAAGTTAGTACTTACGCTTGTTAAGGTTTTGCCTCCATAACTCATTCGCGTCTGCATCATATTATTTTTCTCAGAATATAAGTTAGACTAGAACAAGTTTGGACACATACAGATCCTTATCGGGCCTTACGAACCGTTCTCTTGTATTGTACATAAATGAACGGTGATTTCGGGAAATGGCATTAGGGATAAATTAAACTTAGAGTATTGAATAAAACATTTTATTAGGTACTTGCTTATAATTTGTGGGATAATATGTTATAAAATTATTTAAATGAAATTACCACATAGTAACCTTATAAAATTATTTAATTGACTTTCACAATAACGGTGAATATTTACAATTATGACAAGAGAGATGAGAGATTTTCTTGTTTATACTGAGAGCTGCCGAGCTTTTTCTTTGTTTGTTTGAGTGCGCTAATCTTTGGAACTGCCAGAAATATTTTTTTCAAATTCAACAAGTTTTGTGTGTGATAGCTCGTTCACATGGATGGCTATAGTATAATTATAGTTATATAATAGTTATATATAATTATAGTTATAGTATAATAACCGCGAACTTTTGTACGACAAATTCAAAACATCGTTTAACTATTTAATTTTATTGTTCTACCGACCTTTTGTCACATTATTGTGTATCAAACACAACTCACAAGTCGACAGTAATTTGTTGTAATTGTAAAAATAGTCAGTTCAAAAACTAAAACAAACCTGGAAAATCACGCTCTAAAAAATATGACACAAGAAGATATTGTCGTCTGAAGTTATTTTCATCTTTTTTATTTTATATAAAAAATACCACTTGTAAAAAAGTATCGTACCCCTAGAGAATATATAAAACAAGAGCATGACTTGAAAACGTACCTGTAGATGACCTATAGTTACTTAACGGACAACAACTTACTTTATAGTATATGTAGGTATACTATGCTACCACCTCCCTTAGATCCAAAACCCTTCTTGCCATCAAGCAGTTTAATAATAAAAGTAATAAATAATATTTCTGATAGATTGTTAAAATCCCTTTTGAGCATAATGTAGAAAACGCAAAATTACGACTTACTGAACGATGGCAAAGTGAAATAAAAACAGATTCTTAGAAAGAAAAATTACATCAGCCTGAAGATGGTATTACTCATAAGGAAACTAATTGTATCACTTGATATAGTTTAATGAAATGCAAAAGTTATAAAAACATTTTGTAAACTTAAATAGCAGATATATGTAGGTATAGTTATAGCCTCAACCCAAACTTGTCTCAATAATTATAATATTTAATGGACAATTGGTATTCATTTCTACTGCAGAATCTGTCATTCTTGTAAATAAAAATTTGACATAGAAGTAATAGAAGACGCAAAACACTAATAATTCGACATTATTTGGATTGTAGAACTACAGGATAGGAACGAAATGACGTCAAAAAGAAATTAAGATGTTTTACTTTAGCTCAGTCTACGTGATCAAGTTCTAAATTGAGAAAATTTCCGTCGGTACTTTACTGTGGTCGCGTGAAAACCGTAAGTTTTCGTGACTAGAATAACGATTGTGGGATTTTAATATCATATCGACGCTTGAAAGGCAAAAATTACCAAGCGACATGTTGGGCGATATTGAGTTATAAACATCACTAAATTAATAAAAAATTCTGCGTCGATTGATCATATGATTGATTGATGTTAAGAAGAGTTTTGTTGTTGCTTAAAAACAATTTCTGCGATATTTTACGACGTTTTTTCTAAAATTAAAAACTTTAAAATGCTCTAGTGTAAAGTTTCCAACATGTCGCTTGGTAATTTTTGCCTTTCAAGCGTCGATATTAGATTAAGGTTGTAATGTTTTAAGTTTTCTAAAGATCTTCCTCTTATTACACACTAGCATTTTATACTAGCTATTTACGTTATAGGTACCTATTAGGTATACTTAAGGTGACCATACGTTCCGTTTTGGGCGGGATTGTCTCGCTTTCAGGCTGTCTGTCCCGCTGTCTCCCACGAATTGTCGGGACATTTTTTATTTTGTCGGGACTCTCAACATCATATGAAATATCGGTACAATCCAGACGAATCCCGACCATCTGGCAACCCTAGCTACCAGAGAGATGTTATGAATGGTGATGATGACAAAAACAAACAACAACATTTATTTCGCAATACTTGCCAATTATGCATTAGTTATAAAATGACGCACAAGCCATACTTCCTTCCTCATGAGACCATGAAAACTGTAGGTATACCTACTGTTTTGTGGCGTGACGTAAGTAGGTACTATTTTTTTCAGGAATAATTATTTAGATTGAGAAAGTATTACTGAATACTTTGAAACAATGTACAAACAATAAATAACTCAAAACAAAGCAACGCATTCCACGGTTCATTATTATATGTTGAACAGTAGTTTTTGAGTTATTTTGAAGTCAGTTAATTTTTTTGGTAAAATTCTTATAATTTTTTTTTATTATATATACATTTAAAAAACAATCGTAAACAGATATATTTAATGTTTATCAATTTTAATTTTCAAATTACAGATTATGATGAAAAGACCCTGTGAGATTGTTTACTAAATAATCTCAAATCAATTAATATTTTTCTAAAAATGGACTATAAGTAGGTATCTATCTTTTTGAGGTACTGTTTTTTACATACATTTGAAATCTAAGGGACTCTCCTTCAGTGGCGTAGCTAGCCATAAGGAGGCCCCATATCAATATTTGTTGTGGGGCCCCCTCAACGTCAGCTGTCAAAAGGAGTGCCAACTGTAGCGGTCGTAGGCCGTTGGCGAGCTTTTTTTTGGGAATGTTAGTGGGGGCCCCTATTGGCCCCCTATATTCTGGGGCTGATACGGATACGGCGGCGGTAGCTACGCCCCTGCTCTCCTTCCAAAATCAAGTTAAATTGACAAAATGAATTGTTTTAACCTGTTACGTTTACAAAGATGTAATATAACACGTGGGTATCACTTACCTTATTACGTAAACTTATTTCTGAAATTTTAAATCTAATTTCTATGCGTTGTTGGTTCATCCGACCCGGTGCAGCGGTGTTCAGCAACATGTTCAAGCCAAGCAAGGGAGAAACATAAAATAAATAGAGCCTGATAAATCTACAACATGATTTTCTATTTCTTTTAGTACCTAACGAATAGAGTGTACATACTGAAATAATATTTTTAACCACAGCATACATTTATCATCCTGTGAATTATTAGTCGTAATTTGTAACAAAAATCCTATTGTGACACATTTTCCTTGTATTTATGTTACCACATGACCTTTTATGGTCAAATGCTTATACTAAGCGTGGTATTTTAGTTGAGACTAATGGTAAGTAAAATATACAAATTTGTAAGACTGTTGCGGCGATTTTCTTTGAAATGCTTCTCTTTCTGTTTTTCTTTATGTATGTGGCTAATCCGTTGCTCGTGGATATGGACGCATCACTGATGGGTTACACCTTATAGTGCACCCAAGTTATCTGTGAACTGACAGAGGGCGCTGTCGGACGCATTGGACCAATCACTGGACGCAATTCGAGACGTAGTAAATGTCAATGAATGAACACAAAGAACTTATGAATGGGGCAGCATTAGTTCCAATTTTCGCCATTTCACAGATAAGTTGGGTGCACTGTACTCCATAAAGGCCCTACCTTTATAAAGACCTGGGCTCTGTACGACCCAGTTTCATTCCGATCTTGTTCATTCATGGTGTAAGAGTGTTTCGGGCATGTTGTCGCCGTCGGCGAACTAGAAATAATTTGGGTTGTTGGTGTGTGCCAAGGGATTGTTTGATGATACCTTTAGTAATACCTACTAATATCCATGGACGATGATCACTTACCTGATAGCTTGCCTGCTGGTTTGTCAGCAATTCACATAAAAATAATGTCGTGGATATTTAACTACTCAGTGGTGCATATAGTTAATAATCTAGTCTAGATAGCCTCTGTAGTTTGTTACGAGTTATTCCCTCTAGGTTTTTGACTTGTGTTTCTGACCTGTGTTTCTGACATTGTGACCGCATAAAACACGCATAACATCTCACGGTTATATCAGAAGCGTGGTAACTGGCCGAGCAGGTAAAATACCCATCCATGGTAGGTACAACATGTAATCACAATCATAATCTTTATTGCTTCATGCGTAACATTACAGAGTCCACCGAACCTGCTGTCTGGATTAAATTAAAGTCCGGTTTTTTAGACAAATCTCCTTTTTATGTTGACTTATAATTTACACAAAATGAAAGGAATTCAAAGATAAAAAGTCGTTTAATGCCTCTGTGAGACTTTCTATCTGGTTTACTCTTTGCTAGCGATTGTTTTATTTATCTTATAGGAGTTGAGGTTGTAATTACCTAATTAGTAAAAGTTCGGAATTATTTGTAGGTACACTATCTTCCTTAAACTATCAACTGAAACCCTAAATGGCGTCTACCCATTACTTAGAGCTCAATGAAATAGAAGAGAGTATCTTAGTATTTGACATAGGTCCTAGAGTACTTCAACGACGCTGCTAAAATGTTATAGAATGGGGATGTTATAAAGTGGGAAAGTGGGAAGCTTTAACATTATATTTACCTAACAAAAAATAGGCAATAGCGCATGATCATAAAATGAAACGTCGGAATATGAGCGCTCTACATTGTTTCGAGTTCAATTAAAACATACCTAGTTACTTTTACGTATTATTTTCATGGGCAAATCAGGAATTCTTGGTATAACAGGACTTAATGCCTTCCCTACGTCAGAGAAGATTGCAATACCGTACACCCATATACTATAGTTACTTATTTTTTCACCATATCACTACACACGTCATATTCAATGACGCAAAGCTTTATCGTTGCACGTTGTTTTGTTCTGTGTCAGTCATAAGTTATAAATTATAATAAATAAAATAAAATATTTTAGAAGCATCTCATACTTCTATTATAAGTAGGCAGGTAGCAGGGGCGTAGCTACCGCCGTATCAGCCGTATCAATTTTACGGGGCCCCTAGCGTACAGGAGCCCCCACTAACACTCCCAAAAAAAAGATCGCCAGGTCGCCAGCGGCCTGTACGACCGCAACAGTTGGCACTCTTTTTATATTTGACAGCTGATGTTGAGAGGGCCCCACAACAAATATTGATATGGGGCCTCCTTAGGGCTAGGTACTCCACTGGCAGGTAGGCAACTCTAATCAGTCTAATTAAACCGCGTACCTGCGTTCCTAGTTCTCTCTCTTCATCTCATGCGTAGGTATTGCATGTCTGCACCACTATGAGTCCTCGACAGTATGTAATCAACCTTTTTTTCATACGGGCCACAAACAAAACAAACAAACAAACAATTTTTATTATTACAAACACGTGTTAGTCATGCAGTCCCGGGCCGCAAAACAAAGACAAAAAAAATTGTATTGATTTCTTAGGTTTTCGCGATTATTATAAAATGAAGTAACCCTAGACGGGCCAACTACAAAAGACAGGCGCGGGCGGGCCGCACGTTGAGTACAGCTGGCATAAATTGTTAACGTTAATTTAGTAAATAAAATTTATAAGATAAAACTAAAAATTAATTTAAGTGTTCTTTTAATCCGTTCTAACCGCTAGGCTATCACTGATAGCAGTGATAGCCTAGCGGTTAGAACGTTGGTCTCTCGAACGAAGGGGCCCGAGTTCAAACCCTGGCACGCACCTCTGATTTTCAAATATTATGTGCGTATTACAAGTTAATTATCACTTGCTTCGGTGAAGGAAAACATCGTGAGGAAACCTGCACACCGGAGAGTTCTCCATAAAAGTTCTCGAAGGTGTGTGAAGTCTACCAATCCGCACTTGGCCAGCGTGGTAGACTATGGCCTGTTCCCCCCCACATTGTGAGAGGAGACCCCGAGCCCAGCAGTGGGACAATTTATGGGTTGTTGCTTTGCTTTTTGCTTGCTTTGCTTTTAATCCGTCTGGAAAACCTAATTACACAAGGTAAGTTACGTATATTTCTCGGCCGGGTGCCTTCCAGGATCCGGCCCACAGTCCGCGTGAAGCTGTAGTTTGTCTAAATAAAACGCATTTAGTGCACAAATTCATGTCAGTTGGTGAAAACCCTAAAAAACATCTAAAAAACTATTTTAATGGCTTGTTTACATTTGTATCGGCTGCAACCCTTCTGGCTGTAAATCGACGCTACTATAATTAATAATTAATTGAAATAACGCCTGTCAGAAATGAATAGCAATTTCATTGGGTGTACTCTAAATTACACATGAAGGAACGACTACAGGTTTTCTATTTTCCAAAGCTCGAGTGAAGCATGTTGATAGTTGTTAGCAATCCTACTACTTAATAATATAAATATAAAAATTTGTACGGATGTTTGTTATTATTTCTCGCCAAAACTACTGAACCGATTTTTGTCCCGGTAAACGCGAGTAAAGCTGCGGGCAGGGTACTAGTGAAGCTTAGAAGAGACTCAATGATAAGACAGACATGTTGTCTTTGACATTGACAAATGACGTATTTTAGCGCCTGCTACTTTTGCATAGTAAATTATTGACAACTCCAAACAGCTGTTCTGCTCTTTCCGACATTTGGCGAACTAACTACGAGTAATTTATTTTTCATGTAAGTCGCGACAAACCTCGCTTTTAAGACCAATTCACTTAATATCATAAGTACGTAATAAGGCGTTTATTCATGGCGTTTTAAATTTCGACCAAACCAATAATAATAATCAAAACTAATGAATTATCAAAAAAAAAAGATTTATTTTTAACCGACTTCAAAAAAAAGAGGAGGTTCTCAATTCGACTGTATTTTTTTATGTTTGTTACATCAGAACTTTTGACTGGGTGAACCGATTTTGATGATTCTTTTTTTATTCAAAAGCTGGTGCTTGTCATGTGGTCTCACATAAATTTGAAGGAGATCTGACAAGTAGTTTTTGAGTAACTTTGAAGTCGGTTATTTTTTGTAAGTAAAATTTAGATTATTAACGCTATATCCTAATCTCGTTCCTATCCACTACTAGTCATATCTCGCTCAAACAATGCAATAAGATCTCACGCTGCTCGAGAAACAGTTTTTAACATAAGAGCTGCAGTTAGAAACCATCAAGACCTTGCCCCAAACGAATACTTTTTTTTTTCTCGCGGTTTGGACAAAAACACAAGCAGTATAAAATGCCTTTACATAATTTATGGAGTCCAGGTTCCCAAAAATTCTGTCGCAAATGCCTAAAAATTACCTGCCAATGAGATGGTAGATATGTATTGATAACGAGGGTAAATATATTAGGTTTTATACAAAAAAATGTTTGAAATTTTCAGTAAGAAACGGCAACATCATAGGTACGTAATCACCTAATATATGGTGGATATCCCTTGAAAATAATTGACAAAGCGAGCTGGTTATTTAAAAAAAGGATTTAAAAAATAAGAAATAAAGCCTACACTTTTTTGAGATTAGTGCGGATATACCCGATGGCTTTGGGGCCATATGAATAATCATATGTTCAATATGTGAACGTCAATGTGTTACTCAATTTATAAGATCCAATTTTTTATTAATATAACATTAGGTAATTGTAATACGGAAGGTATACAACGCGATGCATTCATTTTTAATTATTGACCCAAAATATTGATAACAAAATGAATTCTATATTAGTTATTAAAATAATTAGGATTTAGGTTTTAATAGTAACTGGAATACATGTAATGAATTCTAATTTTATTTTTTATCACTTCAATAAAAATATGGAAATAACTTTTAAGGATCTTAAAATACAGCTAGCTATATAATAAAATATAATGATTTAGATAGGTACCTATTGTTTTTTAACATAAGCTTCTTAAAATTTTGCGTTTGAGCTGTTGATCGCTGAGCTTTCTGGTATGGAGTACATCCCACGGCAGCAGTTAGGTTATGATGGGGTTTAGAATGAGCTATAATCGTTGAATGCGAACTATACTACCTACGTATGTATATAAAATGTCATGTCTGCAATGTCCGTCCGTTATCCGTCGAAGAGTTCCCTTGTCCAATACTCAATTCTGCAATTCCTTGGAGCTGTGAAAAAAATCAAGCTTCAAAAGATACGGTTTAAGTTATATTTTCTGAGTTATTTAATTATTTTGTTACTCGCGAAATAGAATATGCTCTATTAGACCAGTGCCGATAATTTTTGAAACTTTGCAAAAGGAAGAGAATATAACGAAGATTTATACTTTTTTACATAACCTCAAAATGTATGTGAAATATTAAAAAAACCACGTTTTTGGTTTTTTATTTTTATTTAAAAAAATTTTTTCACGAAATTTGGTAAAAACTTACCTTAACATACTGTAATTTTTTTGATTCAAAAATATATTTTTTTTCACCTTATTTTGACCTTATATCGAAAAAGCACCCTTATTTTCAGTCGAAAAATCTCACGTCAAAATATCTGGTTTTTTTAAAAGTCGGTGGTCTTTTTGTTCGTTGGAATCTCTACTTTCTAATGGTATTTATGAAACTATACACTACTATGGTAAATGTTCTCAAAAAATGCAATGAAACGACATCTATTTTCGCATGTTTTTAGCAATCTCATGGAATCCGAATTTTTTTTGCGACCTCAGATCGCCCGTAATTTATTTTTCCTATAATCTTCGTTATATTCTCTTCCTTTTGCAATAGGTTTCATTCTTCTATAATTTTTTCCCACTTTTTACCGTTTTTAGAGCTATCGGCACTGGACTATATGCGAATAAGCTGTTAAGTACTTATTTGCAGTTAAATTGATCGCGATCTATGTCATATCAAGGGTAAACAACAGTTTTCCAACGCCAAAGTTACTCATTTACTTAATTAATTAAAAGTAAATAATTAATAGTGTTGCCCTATTAAATTTTTAATAGTTATCCGACAGACTATATTTAATAACCTTTTATTTTTTAATTCAACCCACCAAAAAAATTCAAATCTGAGCCCAAAATGTCATCACAGTTTGCCCAAGTCAAGTAATCATACATTTGTAACGCATATCCATGACGTATCTGCCCCCTTTTCTCCGCTAGACGAATCTCAAACGACGCCATATTAGGGTCACGAGATGGTGCAAATGCTGCGATGACAATAAGTGGATGGACAAATGTCTGCTTTACGTAAACAACTTGTGACTTCTTGTGTTAGGTACTCCTATTCTTCTTGCGACGGGGAAACGTACACATTTTAAGCTCAAGAATGAATTAAGTTTTCCATAATAGATCGTTAACCTAGGCCATATAACACAAAACCTATTATCCATACTAATATTATAAATGCGAAAGTGTGTTTGTTTGTTTGTTTGTTTGTTTGTTTGTCCGTGATTCACGTCGTAACGGAGCGATGTTATGGTAAGATTTTTTGCGTGGAGATAAGTAGGAGGCTGGAGAGTAACGTAGGCTACTTTTTACCGCAGTAAAACAACTCATTCCCATGGAAAGATCCATTATGATGCGTATTTGTCCATACTTCTATACTTCCATATCCATCCATACTATCCATACTTCCAAACTTCCATACTTAATATTATAAATGCGATAGTGTGTTTTTCTGTCCGTCTTTCACTTCGTAACGGAGCGCTGTTATGGTATGACTAGCTATTACCCGTGGCTTCGCCCGCGTGTTCAAAGGGAAGTAACAATGAGTTTTTTAACATGCATGATTTATTCCTAGATATAATAACATCCATACTAATATTATAAATGCGAAAGTGTGTTTGTTTGTTTGTTTGTTAGTTTGTTTGTCCGTGATTCACGTCGTAACGGAGCGATGTTATGGTAAGATTTTTTGCGTGGAGATAAGTAGGAGGCTGGAGAGTAACGTAGGCTACTTTTTACCGCAGTAAAACAACTCATTCCCATGGAAAAATCCATTATGATGCGTATTTGTCCATCCATACTAATATTATAAATGCGAAAGTGTGTTTGTTTGTTTGTTTGTTTGTTTGTTTGTCCGTGATTCACGTCGTAACGGAGCGATGTTATGGTAAGATTTTTTGCGTGGAGATAAGTAGGAGGCTGGAGAGTAACGTAGGCTACTTTTTACCGCAGTAAAACAACTCATTCCCATGGAAAGATCCATTATGATGCGTATTTGTCCATACTTCTATACTTCCATATCCATCCATACTATCCATACTTCCAAACTTCCATACTTAATATTATAAATGCGATAGTGTGTTTTTCTGTCCGTCTTTCACTTCGTAACGGAGCGCTGTTATGGTATGACTAGCTATTACCCGCGGCTTCGCCCGCGTGTTCAAAGGGAAGTAACAATGAGTTTTTTAACATGCATGATTTATTCCTAGATATAATAACATCCATACTAATATTATAAATGCGAAAGTGTGTTTGTTTGTTTATTTATCCGTGATTCACGTCGTAACAGAGCGATGTTATGGTAAGATTTTTTGTGTGGAGATAGGTAGGAGGCTGGAGAGTAACGTAGGCTACTTTTTACCGCAGTAAAACAACTCATTCCAATGGAAAGATCCATTATGATGCGTATTTGTCCATACTTCTATACTTCCATATCCATCCATACTATCCATACTTCCAAACTTCCATACTTAATACTAGCTATTACCCGCGGCTTCGCCCGCGTGTTCAAAGGGAAGTAACAATGAGTTGTTTAACATGCATGACTCTTTCCTAGATATAATAACATAATAATTAATAACAATAATTCATAAATAAGTAACAGATCCAAAATTTAAAAGATACTAAGAGGAACCAACTGTAAAACCTATGACCCTCCTCGACCTTCCAACTGTAAATATAGAAATTCATGCATATATGATATTATTATTATCTCTAATCCCACCTGATGGTAAGTGGCGATGTAGTCTTGGATGGTCATATACTTAATTTTGATATCCATACTTCCATACTAATATTATAAATGCGAAAGTGTGTTTGTTTGTTTGTTTGTTTGTCCGTGATTCACGTCGTAACGGAGCGATGTTATGGTAAGATTTTTTGTGTGGAGATAGGTAGGAGGCTGGAGAGTAACGTAGGCTACTTTTTACCGCATTAAAACAACTCATTCCCATGGAAAGATCCATTATGATGCGTATTTGTCCATACTTCTATACTTCCATATCCATCCATACTATCCATACTTCCAAACTTCCATACTTAATATTATAAACTAGCTATTACCCGCGGCTTCGCCCGCGTGTTCAAAGGGAAGTAACAATGAGTTGTTTAACATGCATGACTCTTTCCTAGATATAATAACATAATAATTAATAACAATAACAATAATTCATAAATAAGTAACAGATCCAAAATTTAAAAGATACTAAGAGGAACCAACTGTAAAACCTATGACCCTCCTCGACCTTCCAACTGTAAATATAGAAATTCATGCATATATGATATTACTAGCTATTACCCGCGGCTTCGCCCGCGTGTTCAAAGGGAAGTAACAATGAGTTGTTTAACATGCATGACTCTTTCCTAGATATAATAACATAATAATTAATAACAATAACAATAATTCATAAATAAGTAACAGATCCAAAATTTAAAAGATACTAAGAGGAACCAACTGTAAAACCTATGACCCTCCTCGACCTTCCAACTGTAAATATAGAAATTCATGCATATATGATATTACTAGCTATTACCCGCGGCTTCGCCCGCGTGTTCAAAGGGAAGTAACAATGAGTTTTTTAACATGCATGATTTATTCCTAGATATAATAACATACTAATAATAATTCATAAATAAGTGACAGATCCAAAATTTAAAAAATACTAAGGGGAACCAACTGTAAAACCTATGACCCTCCTCGACCTTCCAACTGTAAATATAAAGTATATCAAAAGTAAGTATATGACCATCCAAGACTACATCGCCACTTACCATCAGGTGGGATTAGAGATAATAATAATATCATATATGCATGAATTTCTATATTTACAGTTGGAAGGTCGAGGAGGGTCATAGGTTTTACAGTTGGTTCCTCTTAGTATCTTTTAAATTTTGGATCTGTTACTTATTTATGAATTATTGTTATTGTTATTAATTATTATGTTATTATATCTAGGAAAGAGTCATGCATGTTAAACAACTCATTGTTACTTCCCTTTGAACACGCGGGCGAAGCCGCGGGTAATAGCTAGTTAGATATAATATTTCAGATCTAAGTCTCGGTCTGGTGAAGACTCTGCCACTTCATATGGAATTAGAAATATAACGTTTGAGGAAGCAAATTCTTAATGGAATTACTATGGTATGTTACCATACGAAACATTATATTTAATGGAAAATGTGAAAGATCATCAATCACCGTTAATCATGATTCATTTTAAAGTCAATTTTAAATTACCTAATTAGGTTCAATGATGAAAGTATAAGGATAAAATTATTATGATATTATTTGGCATTATTTATCATGAAAGTATATTCTACTTAGTAGTATAGTACATTCATCTGTACACCACAAACAGGATAACATTTAATTAAAAAGTGCTTATTGAATTTCACAAATCGCGTGCTAGAAGTGTCATAAATACTCTCATTACAATGAGATAAACAAGTGAGCTCAAAACGCGTCGTCGCAAAACGGTTTAGCAACACCTTATTCAATTGGAAATACAAATATGAATCCTAAAACCGTACGGTACAGTATAGTTTGCATTGTAATTTTCCAAGAAAATTTTCCGCATTGGCCATGCACTGGTTCCGTAGAAAATTGTCACTATTACCACAATTGAACGTATAACACACATTTTTCACGTTCTATAACAAGCCACCCAAAATCGTTTGAAACGTTGTTTCGTAAAACTAACATAATAGCAGTGTCGCAATCTGTTTTTATTTTATTATCATAGTATAATTACATCTCATAATTAACCAGTGACATGCTTTTACCTACATAAAGACTATTTAATTCATTGACTATATACATAATTCGTACTGAGAATGATATTAAAGTTACCGCATATGAGAATTACATCATACATCTTCCGTAATTCCGTATTCGAATGTCACAGAGCATTACATGAGTGTTAACATGAAAATAATAAACAATCACTAGAAGCAGCAATTCAACAATAACCTTAGGTGCTTTGAATGCAATGGGTGCGCACGATTATTTTTTGTAATATCAATAACCGTAAGTACTTGTTGCATTTAAAATGTATAGTGTCCGCGATGAGTTTTAAATTCTCATTGTATTTTTGTAGTGTTGTATTGTTGAATTTACGTCGTGGTCTGAATTTCAAATACTTTCAGAGTAGGTTCAAATCTTGCGTGTTTTGTAAAATGTCAATTTTACAGTTATTGTAAGATCTGAGATCACGCTAAAGGTCCAAGTCTCCAAGATCGGTTTATTAATACGGGCCTTAATCACTTTTAAAATAGTTATTATGCCTTCTCAAATAATAAATTAATTCTGAAATCCTGGCCAGATTCAACGGTTTCAACATGGAACTCGACCATGGACGCACGCGAGACACTAAGGAAGTTTAGATTTTCTAGAAACGGAAGCTATCCACGATAGGCAGGTGTACTATTTATAGCAACTAACTAAACGCCTAAAGATCTAATTAACTTGCAAGATTTGACCCACAAGAACAGGGTAAGCTAAATAAAACCGTTTAAAAATGGAAACACTTTACAAATATGTAAATAGAACTACCACTAAACTACCACTAAACCACTAAACTAGAACTAACCACATAGCCTAGTTGGTAGTGATCCTGGTAATGAGTTCCGAGTTCGATTCCCGGTCCTGGCAGATATTTATGTGAACGGTTTGTTTGTCATAGTTCGTTGTGGTATTTCACTTCGTGATGTCACTCGCAACAGAAACAATGAGAAATTCGTGTAAATTTTTTTGAAGTGAAAACTTCTGTAGTACGGGGGTGACTTGAAATTTTATGATACGAAACTGTCCAGTGGAGACTAGAGATGAGTGGAGACTAGAGATGAGTGGAGACTAGAGATGAGTGGAGACTAGAGATGAGTGGAGACTAGAGATGAGTGGAGACTAGAGATGAGTGGAGACTAGAGATGAGTGGAGACTAGAGATGAGTGGAGACTAGAGACGAGTGGAGACTAGAGATGAGTGGAGACTAGAAATGAGTGGAGACGAGTTGAGTTGAGTTAAGTTGATTTTACATTCGTCTCATTATCTTGAAAACAAAATTTTTGAAGGTTTCACTTCTACCACGTGTGAATTGCACTCATTTTAATTTTTTAATCAATACACTCTTACATTCCCGCACTAATTCTAAAATGTCATATTCCTCCGCGTAACGCTTCCCACCTACGACCGATAATCGGTGACCGATTTTTTTAGGAGAAAAATAGAACGTACTGATAGCAATAGTGCAACGCACACGTCCTACAAAAAGTCGGTCAGAAATAATATGGGAGGAAAAATCGGCCCGATTATCTGTCCTACAAAAAGTCTGACGTGGGCGGGAAGCGTAAGCCTACTGAGACCACTTACCACGGTCCTTGCAACTAGGTTAATAAACATAATTAATATAATATTAGTAACACTTAATATACAAAACTCAATTAATTCAGAATCTTACTCGTATGGCTCTGAATTATATAAGTTTGTGATCACCGTAGCATTTCACTTTAGATCAATGTAGGTTACAATCTCACTGTGGTAAGCCCCCGTGTCAAAGAGATCTCAATTTCTTCGTGGGTCGCGGTTACTTCACTATTATGCTACCGGTTATTATAATATCATAATGTTAATGCCCTCTGCACACGACTTTCATTATACGTACTATAATAATGTACCAATATTGTTAGCCATAATGATATTAGTGACCTATCGCTATATAACAATCCTACAAGAGTTTTCTCTGTCCCCCAGGGGTCGCATTATCAGATCTGAATTTTGAGAACATTAAATATGAGATCAAACTGGAGGTAGGTAGTATACATTGTCTTTCATGGTTTTCCTTACATTTAATTTAGGTACAAGGTTTGTAAAAGTGATTTGATCCTTATGCTTGACCCTATGGCTTGACCCTATCGATTAATGCCATAATGCCAGTGTTGTTTTTCGAATTTTATCCGATTCGATTCCCGGGCAAGCATATTTTCAAAATCTTTGAAAGTAGTTTTGTGTCTTTTCAAAAATAAATGAATGTCATGAATGAAATTCAGTGAAATTCGCTATGTCCAGTATTTAGAGTACTTTCCTCCAGATGGCATTACAAAATTCCACACTGTATAAATAGTATAAGTATTATTAAGTATGTATTCCTTTCAAATATATACTAATTAACGAACTTCCTCCTTTTTGAAGTCTTAGTGAAGGTAAAAATTGGGAAATGCGAACGTTAAAATTTACCAAGAAGCTAAATGACCCAAGATTATTGTTCAAGCCTTGTATTGCAATGAATCCACAGTTGCACATGAAATCCCGGATTTGATATTAATTACTGTTACTTAATGAAGTTAATACCGAGATGACTGGCTGTGCGGCTTCCCAACTCACCCGGTATCCTTGACAAGTCGTTCTGTGATGTTAGTGCTGCACTATTGCGTATGTCGGATGTATAGGAGGATGTTGGGGCGGTTAGATAACCCATCGACCACTCGAATGTAGTACGCTGTTAGGGTTGTCAAATATTTAATAAATAAAAAAAATGAAATTGTTCTTTGCACATTCCTAAGCTTGAGGTAGTTGCTGTTTACCATTAAGTCCGCCATTTGTACCACTTATTTGGCAAGGGTCAATAAAGCATTTAAAGTAAAATATAAGAAAATTAATATTGATTCACTTGTCGGCGATTGTACACATTTTAATATTGCGTAAATGCACGATGTATAATACGAGTATGTTGTACTGGGTTTGATTGAAGAAACTCTTGATAGGATTTCAGACGACATAAAGTACCTTACTGAACTTGTACAAGCTATTTATAGAAGTAGTTTGATTCTATATCAAATAAATGATTTAGTTTTTTTGGTAGGTATGCCTAAATTATACAATATCAACGGTCTTTGTATCGACACATCATTAATAATACGGACATGCCATTTATTGAAAGTCAAATGACCTGCTTTAAATCTGAGATGTTTTAAAATGTTAATAGTTCTGATTATTGCTACGACAACGATGCTAATTAGAACATTATGGTAACAAATATTATAATATGTATCGGAAATACGTTTATGTTATGAAATAGCTTTTATTTGCACGCTCGAGAGAATATAATAATATGTTATTTTTTGATTAATCGTGTTCCGCGTACATAAAAAGTATTTTAAAATTAGTTCACGCTGTCTACCACAAATACAGGACATCATTGGCAACCCTATAGATTTGTATGATCCGGTATAAATACGAAGCCAGTAATTTTACGTAAGGGCGTATTTTACACCATAATTATATGTAACAGAAATATTTTATCGGTCTATTTCTTTGCTAACCTACTTGGGAATTAGATTGGAAATTATTGAACATTAGAATTCATCAGAATATAATTAATAAATAGAATTATTCAGAGGAACAATAATTTGCAGAAAGAGATAAACCAATATTAGGTACTTAATCTCAATATAATGTTCATTACGGACTTTTATTACCAAGCAACCTTCTTAATATTAATTTCAAGATAACTACTACACTAAAATTATATCCTAAAAATACCTAAATCATTTTATACGCATAAAACAGATGTCGGGCCGTGCCGCCTTGCCGTGAAATTGGCACCTGAAAAATATTCTCCATGCGCCAAAATTTTCTCCGAACTCTCCTAAATTGTTACCTCTACTAGAATGCAAAACATGTTAACAGATTTTAGGGAGTTAGACCTGACAGAAGTTTATCGGTAGAAACGTCAAAGTTTAGTAGAAATTACTAATAAGATTAGATGGAATGCTTGGGAAGCTTTTCAGTAGCTAATAACTTAGATGCACTCAATCGGTCCCGGTTTTTAGGGCGGCATGATAACTTCTGACACTTGGGTTAGCCACTGTAACGAGGTGTATACCTCGTTCGATACCTCGTTCAATACTCCTTGGCTGGCAGATGCATTTTACTTATAAATTTTTAAATATTGACATTTTGGCTTTAAAATAAAAAATTATCGGTCAGCTGGGTGGGTTCCCTTCGGGAATCATGTAAATATTTTATTTTGGATATTTTTATTACTTTTATTCCGTTACAGTGCCTATTTATATGATCATTTAATACTGTTTATTACTCGTAAGACAATACAGTAATTTGAAGAATCGAAGCTGTGCTCATTAAAGTAATTTACCTACCCCGCCCTGAGAACCTTACCTAATACTTGTCGAGGAGCTACACCCTCGCACCACTAACTTCTCCACCAATCCTCACTGAAGCAACATGGTGGAGTATGCTGTAGGCCTCCTCATGAGGAGAAACCTGTGTTCAGTATTGGGCCATTAATGGGTTGAAGTCAACATGTTAGCCTTTTCACGCCATACGCACTGACTGCTTCTATTACTTTCACATCAAAATAAAGGAAATTGATGAAGTGCTCGGTCTAACTTGACTTGTATTATTACTTATTGGTTAAGTAATAATACAAGTCGAGTTAGAGTCTGACGTGGTCTATGGTTCCGTTTCCTATTTAGTTTTTTGTAGAAAAATTAACAATGAGTACAAATTTTTGACACTATTGGGGTGGCCTAGATAAGAATACTGACCGCAATCCCATGCCAGAGAGTCGTAAGATACGGCAGAAGCCGGCCAGATAGAGCTTCGCGAAAGGATAATAATTATTATTAATTAATATGCTTTTTCTAAAATAAGTTGAATGGTAAAATAAAGGAAGTTAAAAAATAATTAAAAGATCATATAACTACCTCATTTTAAATATTATAAATGTTTTGCATGCCAAATTACCCTTTGGTACAAGCACCTTTTGACTAAAGGTCAATGCATACGTACCGTGGACGGGACGGGACGTGAAGTTTTGGAAACATCATTTCATAGAAAATGCAAACAATAGCGCATACGCCACGGAGGCACGCATGACGCACGGGACGGGAACGGGCCACGCACGTATATTTATGCCCCGTCCACGTCTCGTCACCGTCTCGTCCATGTTAAGTATGCAATCGACCTTTAACTTGAAACCAAACCACATCTTGTGATAAAATAAAAGGAGAAAAATAGTTGTGACAAACAGGCACGCAAGGAATAACGATTCTATTTTTCATTTTTTTCCAACTTACGGAACCCTAATAAAAGGGAATTTCCACGTTATAATAATATTATAGAGCACTAGATATTATGATAGACCGCCTCACACTATCAATTACCTTGCGTCACGGTTACTGAATTACTCACTGGATACGATTTCTTGGCAGCTATTGCGTTAGGAAATTTCACACTTTGACCACACAATACATATCATTCGTTTCCTCTATAATTTTAGACTATAATATAAATAACAGGGAATCAAAATGGTTATTTTGTGACAATAATATGGATCAATTCGCGTGACCATGCTTCAAGTCAGCGCAGTGCTGGATTTAGGCCTAGGCCCGTGAGGCCCGGGCCTAGGGGCGCCATGATTTTGGGGGCGGCAAAATTTTCAGAACCCTAAAAACTTAGGAACGGTAAAATATGAGAATTATTCGTACCTACCTACCTAAAATATTTTTGTAAATTATTTTCGCTTCTTTTTAAAATATTTTTAATGTTTAGTTAACCTTTTAATTTGTCGGTGCAATATGGATTCTTTTTAATGTAATATTAGTTTGAAAACAATAAAGTTCAGATTTTTGGCAAATTATTAATTTTTATAGCGGAATAGCCTTTATTGAATAAATTATAATTAAATTAAAAAAGTTTTCAACCTATAGTAATCCTAGACTTACCACCGTGATAACTATAATTATAATTGTTCTCCCAGAAGGAGGTGAGATGGGATTTTGTTGTCTATGGCGGGTTTTCTCCTTCCCCTCCCATGACCTCGGGAAAAATCTGACATTTCACATTTTAAGGATGGCGGCCGAGTTGAGATTGTCAACTTTTTTGTTAATGACTTTTCGCCCAATATTTTTGTGGGTTTTCGTAAAGTTTGGGAGGAGAATTACGGAAAAATTTGAAAAAATTGAAAAAACACGATGGCCGCTGAGGTATTTGAGTTTTTCGATTTAAGAGGTGACTGCGGGGTAGCATCGAGGAGGTTTTTCAATATTTTTTTTGTGTTCGCTTGAGTGTATCCTTAATTTTAATATTTTGGGGATATATTTTTTTCGACAAGATGGCGGACCCCGTGGTGGCCATTTTGAAAAATGTACGAAAAGTTTAATTTTTTGTTTACATTTTTCTTCAGATTGGCAACATTTGAGCAGATCCCTTTGTCCCAGTTTTTTTTCGTTCATACATTGTTTTGGACTTTTTATTCAAAAATATGAAAAATAGAAGGAGTTATATTTTTAATCAAAAAGTCACACGGGCAAATGTGTCGTGGTCATCGTTATGACATTTGACCATTCTCGTCGATGTCAACGGGCAACACTGGCTGCTGGACTGTTTTTTTTTTTGTTTTACGTAAAGTGGAATTGGTCTCCAAGGAGTGGTAGGGGGTACGATGTATGGGGAGAATTTTTGATTTGCCACTGTGTCTATGGTAAAAATCCGGCCTTTCGAAAATTCAAGATGGCGGCCGAGTTGAATGACCAACTTTTTTTATTCACCTACCCAAGATTGGTGTCGTTTTCGGCTAAAGTTTTTTGAAAAGTGTCACGATGAAAATGGAAAAATTTGAAAAAATAAGATCGCCCGTGCTGCCGAGATATTTTATTTTAAATTTTTTCAATTTTCGAGTTGACTTTGCAGGGTCGGATTGCGTTGGATTTTTAAGTTTTTTTATTTTTTTTTCTCTGTTGGCTCGGGTCAATTCGCAATTTTGACGTTTGGGTTGTGTTTATTTTTTCGACAAGATGGCGGATCCCGTGGCGACCATTTTGCAAAATGTTCAAAAAAATACATTTTTGAAATATCTTGAGGCAACATTTCAGGGGGCTTTTTGTATGGGGCGGTTGTAGGGTTTGGTTTTAAGTGTTGCCATGTTACGTTAATTTTTCTCCCTTATAGATTTTTTGAACTCTATTCAAAAATATAAAAAAGTAGGAGAAATATTTTTAATCAAAAAAATTCACCATTTTTTCTTGATTGTCTTAATGACATTTGACCATTTTCATCAAATTTAACTGGCAACACGCTACTGGACTGTTCTTCCCAACCGAAGGTATTAGTTGCTTAACATGGTGGTTATGGGAAAAATATGACCTTCCAAAAATTCAAGATGACGACCGCTCTGCAATTATCAACTTTTTTTATTTTTGCCACTTACCCGACATTGGTATCGTTTTCGGCTAATCTTGAGTTGACTACTACGATCAAGTTGAAAAAAAATTAAAAACAAGATGGCTGCCGAGATATTTAAGTTAGACGTTTTTCAATTTTCGAGGTGTCTTTGCGGGGTTACATCGCGGTGGTGTTATAACGTTTTTTACAATATTTATTCTCTCTTTGCTCGGGGTCTATCTTCAACTTTGCTGTTTGGGGGTACTTATATTTTTTTCGACAAGACGGCGGACGCCGTGGCTCCCATTTTGTAAAATGTATGAAAATTGGCATTTTTGAGGTGGAATTTACAAGTTGGCAACATTTGAGTGGGTTTCTTTGTACGAGGTGATTGTGTAACTTAAAGCGTTGCCAGGTTTTTTTTTTTTTTGCTTCGTTCATATTTTTTTGGACTTTCTTTTAAAAAAAATGTAAAAATTAAAATGAAAAACATTTTTGATAAAAAAAACACGCAGGATTATATTTCGTGGATGTCGTAATGACATTTGACCATTTTCATCTCAATTAACTAGCAACTGTAAACGATAATTCTATGTTAACTAATAAAACGAATTTAAGTTAATTTTTGATTCATAATAATTAAGATTTTTAAAAATTGCATATTTAATTTCGATAATCACCTCTTCACAGAGCAAAAAGGGCGGCATATCTTAACGGGCCTAGAGCGACATCAAACTTAAATCCGCCACTGAGTCAGCGAATGCCAGTAATAAGAACTATGAAATAATTTATCGGTGGTCTTAGAAAAACAAAAAAATATATAATTGTGAGAATATGACCTCAATTTATTGAATCTTAAACAAACATAAGACATGCACATTAAATAGTATTAATAATTTACAATTTGCGGTTCTCATATTTTCTACACTCAACTCTATCCAGTTTCTGATCTATAAAACAATATTTCTTACATTTTGTCTGTTTGTAAGTTAAATTATACCTATATTACGAGTAACCGCCCTCGCTTTGCTTCGGTTTACTTATTTTTTACACCTTGGGTTACATTATTGGGGTTTTAGTAAGGATCCCTAATTTTTTTAAATACTATAGCCTATGTTCACCGGAGATAGTGTAGCTTTCTAACAGTGAAAGAATTTTTCAAATCGGTTCAGTAGTTTCGGAGCCTATTCAATGCAAACAAAAAATCAAATCTTTCCTCTTTATATATTAGTATATATATAATTTACAATTTGCGGTTCTCGTATTTTCTACACTCAACTCTATCCAGTTTCTGATCTATAAAACAATATTTCTTACATTTTGTCTGTTTGTAAGTTAAATTATACCTATATTACGAGTAACCGCCCTCGCTTTGCTTCGGTTTACTTATTTTTTACACCTTGGGTTACATTATTGGGGTTTTAGTAAGGATCCCTAATTTTTTTAAATACTATAGCCTATGTTCACCGGAGATAGTGTAGCTTTCTAACAGTGAAAGAATTTTTCAAATCGGTTCAGTAGTTTCGGAGCCTATTCAATGCAAACAAAAAATCAAATCTTTCCTCTTTATATATTAGTATAGAAGTATAGATGTAGGTAGACACTAGAATTTCACATAGAAATTTCTAGACAGACGTCAAGATAAATCGAATCACGTAAGGCCTACTTTTGACATTGTCCTCAATCTCACTTCATAGCTTTTCTATATTTTAGAAATAATAATGATTATCTTAAGCTCTGGAAAGCTTGTAGATCATAATTTTGGATGTTGCCGGAAAGATTTGCTGGCCCATTTCTTTGTTTTTAGGTCTTTACATATGAAATTGGAGATTTGTATGAAAATTTTAAAATAAGTATATATTTTTTTTATTTTAGCTAATTAAAGTACTGGCCCAAATTATCTATACAATTTTGCTATTTGGATGGAAGTTTGTTTATCCCTTTACTGTAGAATTCTGCCGGACGGGAGGCGATGAAGTCAATGAAAGCGTTTTGTATTTGTACTGCCTCTTGGGTTTTGAAGTTTTTCCCACTTAAAAAATTGTCTAAATTTTGAAGAAAGTAGAAATCTGATGGAACAAGATCCGATGAGTACGGTGGGTGACGGAGAACTTCTAGCTATTACTCTTGTAGCTTTGCGATGTTCCGTCGTGAAGCGTGAGCTCGCACGTTGTCGTGGAGAAGCAATGGGGAAGAGCGATTGATCAGTCTAACCAAGACTGGTCGATCGTTGAATTGCGATCTTCTCCATTATTGGTTGCAATTCTTGGCAATAGACATCTGATATCACTGTTATGCCATTCGGTAAGAAGCTGTGATGTACAAATCCGGCACTGGTCCACCAGACAGTCACCATCATCTTCCTATGTGTAATATTTATTTTGGTGCACTGAAGGTACTGTACCCGGGTCAACCCACTGAGACGAACGCTTACGGTTGTCGTACAAGATCCACTTTTCATCGCAAGTGACAATTCGATTTAGATTTCCCTCGTTTCTATGCCGATTGAGTAGTGCTATGCATGCTTCGACGTGCAAGTCTCGCTGTTGCTCGCTTAGTTCGTGTGGCACGGACTTAACTAGCTTTTTTATTTTTCCGATTTGACGCAAGTGCTTCAATGTTGTTTTGACATTAGCTCCATAGCCCGCAGCAAGCTTAGCGGTAGATTGGATTGGATCCGCTTACACTATCGCCTTGAACCAATAATGAACCGTGTGTGCAAGCAGTGTTAGGCCCGTACACGTCGTTAATGTTTCGTGTTGCTTGCGCAGCGGTATTTTCACGTATATTTGAAAATTTTGCGAATTCTCAGTTTATCCATGGCGCCAAAAACTACCACAATTTCACAAAAACGAAACACTATCTAAAAACAAATAAAATAAATAAATAAAAAAACGCTTACACACTCACATGAAACACACACGATTAAAATAACACGGCTTTCGAATAAAATATATTTGGTTTTCGAATTGCGCGCCAATCCACAGATAATAAAATTAAACCTGAAAATTCAGCTTATAAAATCTCCAATTTCATAGGTAAAGATCTATTACTAAAAATGTAAAAAAAATATGGATGTTTGTCTCTCTTTTACTCAGACAGATTTGCATGACATTTAGCACACAGGTAGACCATAATCTAAAATAAGACATAGGGTATTTATTATCCCGGAAAACGCGAGCAGACTTGGGCAGAGCGGTAGTATTATCAATATAAAAGCTTGAGAGGATGTTTGTTATTGTTTCACGCAAAAACTACACAAACAATTTTCCTAAAATTGAGCACACAGATAGATTATAATCTGGAATAGGATATAGCTGATATAGGGTACGTATATATAAAGAAAGAAAGAAAGAAAGAAAGAAAGAAAGAAAGAAAGAACGAAAGAAAGAAAGAAAGAAAGAAAGAAAGAAAGAAGAAAAAAATATACTTATATATCTACTTATTAATGCGGAAAACGAGGCAAAGCCGCGGGTAGAGCGCTGTACTAGATTAGTAGCTGTTATTTGTCATGGATATGGCAATCTATCACGCAAATAAAGTGGTATAATAAAATCTTTTAAAAAAAAGTTAGGTAGGTACAGCTTTCTAGTACTAAGCATCCACTTGATGATACCTATTAGGGGATGGGGCATAAAAAATAGACCTACAATCTTTCCGGCTACATCGAGATTTCTTTTTTGCAAGCAAATGTAATAACTTTATCTTCAATTTAATAAACATACCTATATGTTAGGTAAGGGAAGTACCTATACATATTAATAGAAAGAAAGAAAGAAAGAAAAACATTTATTTAGTCATTAATAATTAGTCAAAGCCATAAAAAATCCGTTCACAAAAAAAAACTAATTAAGTAAAACTGATTAAAGTTACCGAACTGCCTGAAAATTAATGTCATGTTAAAGGTTAACGAAGGAAACTTTAACCTTTAAATAAAATTAAAATTAAAGAAAGCTTATTATTCCGTAAAAAGTACCAACCAGATTTATACATGCATCGGTCACTGGCTCTGAAATAACGAAATTACAACGAATCTTGACCAAAGTTTTTAAATTTAATAAAATAATGCTTGCAAAAATAAAAGTAAAATAGTATTCAGCACATAAAACCAATATCGGTCTAGCAGATTACCCCACAAGCTAACAATCCGACTTCCTATGTAAAAAGTGGAAGTAAAGTGGGTCTGATATCGGATCGTCTATCCGAATAACCCGAAAAAGGTTTGATAACACCTGATGCTGTTATGCGATAATGCACAATCGGATGAAAAGAGCGGGGATTGCACTTTAATAAAAGGAAAAAACACAGACGCCAACCGGTGAGAGTGACGCGGACTTCGACAACGCACGCGCGACGCCACGCGAGAAAGTTGTAAAACAAATTTGGCGCGAAACACAACTGTCAAATATTTTTTTTCGACAGGACAATCGACAAACCATAGATTAAAAATCGTGATTATTATAGTGTTTTAAATTTAAACTCCGTGCTTTTAAGTGGTTTAAGTGTGTGCAAATAAGAACACGGTCTCCGGTGTTAAGTGACTTTCGCCGCTAAATAGTTGAAGCAGGATGACTATGCTACGTAACATCAAGGTACGTAACAATACATACAAAGTATAATTATATTAATTACTAACATAAGATAACATGCCAGGATAAGTTTTGTTCTCGCCACATATGTAATTCGTTACGTCTTGCGATTAATTTAATTCGTGACCTGCTAAGGAAACGGAAGTAATGGTAAAACTATGTTTTAATAATAAAACGGCGATGTTTAATAAGACATTTCTATATAAAACAAAGTTTTATGAAGTTAAGTTTTCAGAAATAATTTATAATAGTAATATGCTGGCATGTTTAGAAAGAATCTAAAAATAAAATACAAAAAAACGAGAACAAGTTTTTTTAACCGACTTTAAAAAAGGTATTCAATTTGACTGTATTTTTTTATGTTTGTTACCTCAGAACTTTCGACAGGGTCAACCGATTTTGATGATTCTATTTTTAATCGAAAGCTGGTGCTTGTCGTGTAGTCCTATTTAAATTTGAGCGAGATCTGACGAGTAGTTTTTGAGTTATCCTTAATTTTGAAGTCAGTTATTTTTTGTCAAGAATTATTAGTATGAATATTTGTCAAAAGTTTTTTATGGTAATGAAAGTTGTTTTCAAGAGATTGATAAAGCCGGCTTTTTACTATGCCTATCATATTTACTAATTGTAGTTCTATTTGAGTTCCAATGAAAAAATACCAAAATAAATTGTAATGCATTTACAGACAAGGATATCTATTTCTATAAATAGCAGGTATAAAAAGTAATTATTTATTTCTATTTCTGCACTTATTTATTTTAAAGAAAGAAAATAATACACCTAAAGTAAAAAGTAGTTCTAACTTTGAATGCGTTACTGATTGTTCAGAAGTTATTATTGTCCTTTAATTTAATTGAATTGAATCATTTAATCACATTTTATTATTTACATTTTTTGCAAGATTTTATTCAAGAATAGACAGGATGTATTCATTCATAGACAATATCAATTATCAATGTTATTAATCAGTTAACTGCAATAACATTCAATTCCTATAAATTATCAACTTTTCAAATTCAAATTTAGAATGGATTTAGGCTCGGAATATATTAGACTTTCTAACGAATAAAACTACTATAATCTGCCTATTACTCTTCACATTAGCTCATCTCATTTGGTTATTGGTTTGCTCGAGGCTTTAATATACCGGAAAAATGTACGTATTAATAAGTGTTTCGAAGCTATTAAATAAATTCAATGCAGGTACCTATTTATCTGCGCCATAGGTAATTCAATTTGTCAAAGGCTATTCAATTTGTTAAATTTTATATTGACACGATTGCACATTCTATTTTCTTTACTAGGTAAATGTAGGTAAAATACATGTACAATTTATAATCTGGCACTTTTTCTGTGTGATCCTTAAAATTCCAAATCCTCCTACATGCATAGCATAATTATGTCAGCCGTCAAACGACTCGTGTTCCGGCTGGGGGCTTGAGAGTGATCTTTGATCTTTCTCTTTTTCTTTTGCCTTGGCTGGTAACGCATCAGTGTCGCCTTTAGTGTTGCTGATGTCCATAGGCGACGTTAGCCACTTACCATCAGGTGGATCGACAGCTCGTTTGCCGCCTATTTCCATAAATGCATGCCTTCTTTCTTCTATTCTTATAAAGGAGTTCAAAGATTATCTTTTCAGTTTTAATATAGATACAATGAACTTGTCTCGTTGTCTAGCATAAATACTGTTACAACAGACTGTCGTTACATGAATACACGTAATGTTAATGTTACTTACGAGACTGCAGTAGTTCCGCTAGCAATGCCGTTGTTATCGTACGTTCAACAATTTCACGTTTGTTGGTCCGGAAATGTTTTCTTTTCTTTTTGAGTAATGATGATGTCATCATGTTGTTATCTTCATCATCATCAAACCAATTTAGTTAATGTGATATGATGATAAATTTGGATTTTTTATGGAATTAGCCGGCAAACGAGCTGACGATCCACCTGATGGTAAGTGGCTATCGTCGCCGATGGATATCAGCAACACCAAAGGCATCACTGATGCACTGCCGGCCAAGAAAGAATAAAGAAAAAAACAGAAAGAAATTGCTCTCAAGCCCCCAGCAGGTACACGAGTCATTTGGAACTGACTCATGCTCAAGGGTGGTAGCTATCTAGGTGGAGAAATAATAATAGTAATAATGATATTAATGAACAATTAAAATCAATATTACCAATGTAATCCCTCGATGGGCTCTACCACCAGCAGACCAGAATTAATCGCCTCTTACGACACCTATCCGGCGTGAGATTGGGGTTAGTATTTTAAGCCGCCCCAATAGGGCATAAATTTATTCGTAATTTACATTTTAAAGTAAGGTTGCAGTTGGATACTGAAGTGAGTTTGTCCAACTGATAGATGAGACTGATTTATCTAATTAACAAATTAATATCAAGCCTACCTCGGACAGTTTAGATAAAGCAGATTTTGTTTGCATAATCTGATAGATAGATAAACTGACTGACCTAGCGATACGAGAGTACACCACTGTTTCTCACCGTGACCACTATCATTGTAACTGGGTCGAAATATCGGTATTATAAAATACAAATCGTGAGTACACGTTGCATTAAAATATTCAGTGTCCAACTGTCCACTCTATTATAAGTTCAAAATCATTAAAATCATTAAAAATATAAATATTACTTATCTAATTGTAGAAATATTATAAGACGTCAACATAAAATTAACAAATCGGCAAAATAAACACATTTTTGTACTAAGTAAAAAACCTTATCAAATCAGACTTTCATTCTTATGTAGGTAAATTAAATTCATCATCAAAATTCACACTTTCGTAAACCTAATAACCACTTTGTTCGTGTTAACGGATTTTCCGTGTACCTAATACCTATGTACATTACACTGGACAGGTGAAATCAAGTATTGTATCAAAAAATACGCAAACGATATTAATATTTTTTCTATCATATTCAAGGGCTCATGTTAAATTGAATGAGCAATAAAGTTAAGCAAAATTGCGGCGAAAAGTTTTTGGCTGACCATCCATTCAGCCATCCACGGCAAGATCTCGTAAATACGATTTTTCCACGATGGGTACGTTAAGAAGCAGCTCCTGACTGCAAAAGAATAATAAAAAATTTTTAATGAAAGTTACTACCCTGAACAAGAATTGTAAAAAAATTAAAAACTTTGTGCATCCTGAAAAAATCTGACTATTGCATTGGGCAGGGAACCTTTCAGCAATCAGGAGGGCAGTGGCGTGTAGACGTTTTTGTTGGTCTTAATTACCATCAGGACAGTCGACAGTGGCAGTAGTAGATTGATCTCAATCTCACTACAGTACTGCAGTCAAAATCCTTCTCCTTCTATGTCATACGCTCCTGGTGTAATAGTCTTGGTCATGAATCCATATGTATGTATGTATATTAATATATTCTAGCATTAGTATACTTTTCATTAATTTATAAGTCCATCAGCAATACGGAAGTGATTGACGAAATACTTCCAGTATTTCTTAAGCCGCGTTCACATCTGACCGATATTTTTTGTTTAGTGTTGCGCAACACGGTGAATGTATCGCAAAAACGATGTTTTGAACATCTCTCATCGATAATTTCATAATCTATTGCAGAGGATATTTATTGCAAATTAAAATTAATGTAATAAATATCTGTTACTATACCTATATCCAAATAAATTAATTATATTTGGTTTGTTATTGTATCTGATTTAGTGAAAATTTACACCATTTCATTTCACTAATTAAGATCAGCTCCTGATTAGACACTGCAGGTATAAATATACTTTAAACACTTAATTTGTATTGATTATTTTTTAACTGAAGTTAAAAACTGTAGATGTAGAGATATTAATAATGAAAGAAAATTCAGAGAAAAATCCACAATTTTTTTTTCTTGTTCTTGGCACGTAAATATTACACAATAATTAAGTAGAATTAAAATAAATTAGACCACTTAAGATTATTATGCAGTATCGCAATACTGACAGCTGAGTGGTCAAACAAAACGAGTTCATGATAGAACCTTTCACAGTACCTTTGCAACACTTATGAATATATGTATGTAAGTGTACTTAAGAATTGCTCAATCTTCAGCCTTATATGCTCAACCAAATTGGTACAAAAAACAGAGTTGCTAAAAGCTTTTTCTTTCAACCTTTAACCTAACAGCATTACATGTTGCACGGTACAAAAAACAACTTAAAGAGATGTGTGAAAACATAAAGACTGTATTGTATTATTAAAAACGCCAAATTTAATGCTTACTTATATTAAGGTAGAACACACACGCGTCGCCAGGCCATTGACCCGTACGTAACATCGAGTGTCGTTGAAAGTGAATCCGTTTTGCTTTCTGAATAATGTCTGCAGGTCGCATCGCATTAAATTATCGACATTGCGTTGTTGACATGACGCGTGGCGTTTATCGATAGAAAGCGTACCCGCCCTGACTGTTATGACAACATTGTTTTTCTTTACGACATTGCGAATGAGTAATAAAGTAGAACATGATGCGATTATGGCCCATCGGCTTATGGGTGTCAACTTAATGGCCTACTGTCCACTACAGGGCACGGTCTCTCTTCATCTGAGAATGACTACGAGTAGAGCATATTCTACTCTACAAGTTCCATAACGCTTCTGCTGTAAGCATTGGTGGAGGGATTAGAGTTCAACCCAAGTGTCAGACGTATTAATGCCGACTGAAGGCCTCCTGGCTTACGAAGTTACGACTTCACGTACCCTCCGGAATAAGGAGGATAAGTTTAAAAATAAGACTTGCATACAAAATTCGATTTAAAGGATTCGAAAACTGACCTCTACGTGAAGAACTAATTACCTAAGTATGTAAAAATAAATATCTGTACCTATACTGCAGAGTTCACAATCAGAAGAATCTCCTTTCAACCTTATTTGTACTTCTAGGTTATTCAGGATGAAGTTATCAAATGAGTACCTAAATCAATAAACTAAATGTTATTATGTAATGGACACCTCCGAACTGTCACTCTTTGTAATTGATTAGTAGTTACCAAATGATTGCTGCCAGTAAATTGTATAGTTCCTATGATCAGATAAAAGATAGCATCAAGCTGATGATTTATTGAATTAGCTGTAAAGGAGATGAGAAACCAAATCATAAGATATTTACACGATATCAATTTGGTGAGAGGTGCAGTGTTTTAACAGTTAACACTGATAAAATTATCTGATCAATGTGTTGTAATGTTTCTAAAGAATTTTAATATTATCGTTAGTGAATTCATCCGTAAAAATTAGTAATCTTAGGAAATTTAATTAAAAATATTTAATAAATATGTTTTAGCGATAGTAAAAGAAATTCAGGTTTTTTGTAATTAGGGTAAGTCCAGGATAGATGCCACAGTCGGATAGACGCCTCAAATTTTAAAACTCTAGTTTCGCGCACACGATTGCCGACATAATCAGTGCGCGTCGAAAGGTTCTTCCGCCCCCGACTGGTACACGGTGCGACAAGACGCTGCGAGATCGCGTTATCCAGTTATGGCCGCTCAAACTTAAGAGACAACGAAAATTTGCGTCAGAATTCTACGTGCGTTTTTTGTTGTCGCTGGTATTTTTTATATGGTAAGTCAATTCGTTTGATTTTATGTTAATCTATTGTGGGGTAAAGAATACAATGTACTTAAAGCCTTTTTGTGAATTCAGATGTTATATATTGCGTTTGGCTGCGATAGGCATCTATCCTCTAAGAAAAGGATAGACGCCCTGTTTTTTTTGAAGTATAGATGCCCTATCCCTAAATGAGGTACATGCCTCATGTACATATACATACCCTTTAGTTTTTTGACATTTTTCATTTATTTATTTTAAATCACACTACATCTAACATCACAGGTGTCCCCAATTCGATAGATTAGTTAAAAAACATACTAATTATAACTTATAAGAAAACCATAATGCAAATTACATTACATAACAGATGTCAGTGTAATATGTCAGTTTATAATATTAAATGATGTCAAATTATCGTCTAATCGTCGTATAATTGAAAATCGTCTTGTCAAATTAATTAAAAAAATAATTAATTAATAAAAATAATATAATAATTCAATTTTTGTCAATATGTCATCATTTAATAACGTGAATTAATGATAAATGTTGTTTTATCATCAAGTACACGTAATCGTGTATGGGCTCCCTTAGATATCTGTCAGTATTTTTGTGGATTCTCAATTTTTTTGGTGGGACATCTATCCTCTAATCCAATTTTTCGTAACAAACACATATTTTTAGTTTGAAAAAAAACCCTGTATTTAGGTTTATTGTTACTTTAAAAACAACAAATTTTCAAACATAATAGAGGTTTTTTTCCCAACGGGGCACGTATCCTTCTTCCAGATTTTAGTCGTGAGGCAACTATCCTCTATGAGGCAAGTATCCTTAAAATTTAAGAGTTGTAAAGAAAAGAAAAAGTTATGAAAAGTATCAATAAGTACGAGTTTTTGTCTCTGCATTATGGTAGACCAAAGATCAGAGTTTTTATACATGTCACGCTTATTCTGTTTCTGACATTAAATCAGGAGATAAAAATTGATTTCAAAAAGTAGGGCATCTATCCTGGACTTACCCTATAGAGCTTATACTATATTATACGTCACCGATAAGCTTTTTGCTACAAAATGATCCTGATAATTACTGACTAATAATTCTCATCCAAGGCACGAAAACGCAATTGAATTGCCAATACCGGTCACATAGACAATTCTTGCCTTCTTGCTTGCGATCAATGTTCTCTAACGTAGGGTGGTTATCAGCCCAAGCTAGAAGCGTTGTCTACTCAATAGTCAACAATCAAGAGATCGTTTACTGCGACTTCCTTGTGTGAAGTTAATGCTCTTCCGAGATAACATCTCGCTTGTTTAAGTGACTTAATGCGTGTGAACGGCGCTTAACTTCTTATTATATAACACTGACATCGTTCTAAATAAGCAAAACTTTGTTATACTACTTTGCATTCGATGTAACTTATTGTTAGTCCAGTTAATTTTTTTTATGATTTTTTAGCTAGGAAACCTATGCCTACCTTCGCACACAAAAATGTTAAGACGGGATTCTTTAAACGAAATATAAATAAAAGTAAAAAAGGTAATTAAATGTGATCCCAATTTTATAAAACATCACATCAGTGAATCGACGAACCGCATCCAAATCCAAATTGAGCAGCTTCTGAAACTAATGCAGACAAACAAACAAAAATTCAAAAAGTTATTGTTATGAAATGTTGGCAGAGAAAACCAGTTATAGTTTGACCTCTACATACACAGGGTGTCTCATATGTAGTTGATCAATCGTAGACGGCAGATAGCTTGAGGGTGGACCTACCATATGTCAAAAAATGACCTGAGTAAAAGTGTCATCATTTACGAGATTTTGAACTTTTTTTAAACTTTGAAAATTCGACTCTTTCGCCCTACTTTTTTCTGTTGAGTCATGGGACATCCTGTATATTATATCTAACTGTGGATATTATCATTGACATTTACATATGAGACAACTTGAGATCAAAATAAATAGTCCTCTGTTACACCTATTGTCATGTCTGCGCCCGAAAATGGATCTATGACACCTGACTCAGCAAGGGTCAGTCACTGCCAACTATTACCTAAATAGCCACATTCACCGCCTACTATTACATTGTTATGCTTCGACCAAAAGTAAATCAGGTAAATGTATCCTCAAAATGCAGCCGAGAAAGATACAATCTCTTCATTATGCTGCAGTCTGCACGTTACGTATATTTACACCGCCTTTTACTTTTAACATCAATTTAATCATCATCATAACATCAACATCAAGATTGCTTAATACTAGCCTAAGTATAGGGAAGAAAAAATAATTATATAGAACGCTTTGTTAGTAAGTTTGTAACAATGCCATTGCTGAGGATTGTTTAGGTTTATGGCCAGAAGTGATTGGTAGGCTACTTCGCTTAGGGCAATATGGTTCTAAGATTTGCAAATAGAAACCACACTTGAATTTTTTTTTCGTTTTATGCAGCGATTTATAACGTTAAAAATCGTTTGAATCAATACGAATAAAAAAATAATCCTCAATTTTGATGTGAAAGAGATTCGATGTTCACCAGGTAGCATTGAAGGTTGACGAAAGCCTGTACATTCTAATAACATACAGCCATTCATTCCAGTATATCAGATATCTGAGCTCGATGTATCTGAGGCAATCGAATGGACTTAATTTTAACGTATTCTGAAGTGCAGCCGCCGATTAACTGGTTTGTTGAAAGAAAGTGAACATCTGAACTCGTTCGCTACGAGTAGGTTCGATATCGTTGCGTTAATGACTGTGGAAGTGTGGACTGCCCACTTCGGCATTCGTCCACTTTGGAGTGCAGTTTTTTTCCTTGAAGCGATTAACTTTCTATAGATTTCACAAAATTCTCTCGTATCCAGCAAGAGAATTTTGTTTTTAAGGGTTTTAATCGAAATAATGGTTACTGAAATTGGATCGGGATGTTCGACTCTAAGAAAAATACTTTGAAGGGCCTACAGACGGTGACTAATCCATGGGCATCTCTTTGAAAGCATATGTACATTCTAATAACATACAGCCATTCATTCCAGTATATCAGATAGATATCTGATGTATCTGAGGCAATCAAATGGACTTAATTTTAACGTATTCTGAAGTGCAGCCGCCGATTAACTGGTTTGTTGAAAGAAAGTGAACATCTGAACTCGTTCGCTACGAGTAGGTTCGATATCGTTGCGTTAATGACTGTGGAAGTGTGGACTGCCCACTTCGGCATTCGTCCACTTTGGAGTGCAGTTTTTTTCCTTGAAGCGATTAACTTTCTATAGATTTCACAAAATTCTCTCGTATCCAGCAAGAGAATTTTGTTTTTAAGGGTTTTAATCGAAATAATGGTTACTGAAATTGGATCGGGATGTTCGACTCTAAGAAAAATACTTTGAAGGGCCTACAGACGGTGACTAATCCATGGGCATCTCTGACCTCAAGAACATCGCAGATACCTACTCTTCAGGTCACAAAAGTGATGAACTCGCTTATGAAAATAATAGTTTATGTGACGAGTACGTATATAAACGTGTTCACTTTATGTAACTTGAGTATAATCGGTTACGGAAAGTTAGTCGTATTAATTACTCATCTTGTCCCGCCTTCAGCGTGCCAACTGATAGAGCTAACTAGAAGTAGCGACAGACATGGACAGACGGATAGCCGCAGAGACTTGCATTGACCAATGATAGACGGCTTTTTACTTACTAGAAAATACATTATTTTTTTTACTTTATTCTTTATTAATAAAACTGCATTATACATGTCAGAAATAATACAACAAAGTGTTAAAAAAATAATGGGTTTTCATTTTTTGAATGTTCTACATTAATGTTCTCGCCTTCAAAATAGTCTCTTATAATGCGCTAGTGCCAGCGCTTCTTCCAATCCCTGAAATACTTTTCAAGCTCGATTTTTGGGATAGCCTTTAGCTCTTTCAGCGATGCACTTTTAATGTCATCTATGCTTGAAAACGACAGCCCTTTCAGATTTTCTTTATTTATGAAAATAGAAAAATGTCATACGGAGCCATGTTTGTCGAGCTATGGAGACCGGGGCATCTTTCCCATTCTATTTTTGGCTAAAAGTTCACAAACAAGCAATCAAATGTGAGTATGTTTTTGAGTTTGTGAGGTTGTAGGGGGGTAATCTCTAGATCTAATGAACCGATATTGAAAATTATTTTACCAATAGAAAGCCACATTACTTGTGAGTATCATAATTTATTTTTAATTTTTTATTGGTCATGTCATGTATTTACTATATTGCAACATGTCGTAGACTGTGATGAAATCGTTCCAGTTCACAGATTGATCAAATATTCTTATGTATGTAGGTTATAATTCATGCTTGGTGTCGTAAAAATACCTCATGTTTAAATTACTGACGAAACATTGATGAAAGGTGTATACCTTGTACTCAGATCACTTTTCAGTATGCGTTAACCTTGCTTTGTCGACTAATAACACAAAAAAAACTCTACCATTGACTTAGTGTACTTTAAACTTCTGGATACAAAGCTCAACGACGTTAAAATCAAACGGGAAGTAGATACGGTCCGAACACCATTATCAGCAAACTAAAGTGTACAGTCAGCAAAATAATTAAGTGTACAGGGCATGATTCTAAAACCTTCTGTAATTATTGATATTACATATTGCTTACGTTAATATCAATGTTAAATAATATCTTACGTATACAGGTATCATTGTATTAAATACGAGTAACCGCCCTCGCTTTCCTTCGGTTTTCTTATTTTTTTACATCTTGGGTTTACATTATTGGAGTTTTATTAAGGATCCCTAATTTTTTTTAATATAATAAAGCCTATGTCACTCGGGGATAGTGGAGCTTCCCAAAAGTGAAAGAATTTTTCAAATCATTCAGTAGTTTCCGAGCATATTCAATGCAAACAAACAATCAAATCTTTCCTCTTTATAATATTATTATACTATAGATTACAGAAGGTTTTAGAATCATGCCCTGCATACATAATACTTATTTGCTGACTGTAAATCATTATGGGGTGTAACAACCATCAATCGAAGGTATAAAATTGTCACACGGTACAATCAGCTTAAGTGAGTGTGACTGAAACGGATGACATCAGTACCTTACATGTTTCCTTCGCAATATTTTATTGGTCTTTCTGTTCATTTCATTGTTAATACGGAGGTTGCAGTAATGTTGTTTTTTGCAACGTAACGGAAGGATGAGCTTGTTGATGATGTAAGTAGGTACAGTCACCTGCAGAGAAAAGTAACCCATCTGTTTCTGTGTGTTTATAAACAGATGGGTTATTTTTCTTTGCAGGTGACTGTACAAGACCCGGATTGTTTTATACCTACTTGTTATGTGTCTAATAAATAAAGGAGGTCCATGTAGCGTGGCGATTGCAAATCATGAATATTATGTAACTGACTAAAAGCATAGGACTTTCCAAATGTCACCAATGAATAATATTTATTCTTGATTCTGCGGTGAGATAATCATTGCATAATTAAATTGTTTCGCTACATTAAATCATGATTGATTAAATGAACCACAATATCAACAATGGTCTCACTGATAAATCAGCGTGACAATAAAATTACAAATAAGTCATTGATGATACCTGAGTGCGACCATGACATTTCTTACTTTAAATGGTTTAGCTATGGTACAGCCTTTCAATAAAAGGTTAGTGTTTACTCTGTGACTTTCAAGACAAGTTCAAGTTCAATCTCATAATTTTTCCTTATTTTTCTGTTTAAACATACAAATACAATTTACACAAAATAACTTATACTATACTTAATGTACAAAGGACCTAAAACTAAAAACCTTAAAAAATATAATACAATAATTAAATTAAGCTTATGTTAACAACAATGAATAAGTACTTCAATAATTATTATTGATTTAAAATTGAGGACTACTTAAATTGTTGTGATCAGTACGGTAATATCATAACATATCGTACGAGTTTTATAATCTCTACAAACATTTACGAATGACTTACAAATAATAAATAAATTAATTAATCGAGAAATAACAATCCTGTAGCCTAGTTGGTAGCGACTCTGCCTGCGAAGCGAGGGGTCCCGGGTTTGATTCCCGGCCGGGGCAGATATTTATGTGACAGATAAATATTTGTACTCGGGTCATGGGTGATAATGTGATGTGTTATTATGTGTCATCATTGCCACCCGCAACACAGTAAGTAACCCACTGCGGGGGTATAAGTGTATAAGCGTTTATTATATTTATGTTTTTATACTAATTTTAGGGCACTTTCAAACGTACAGTAATGACATGAGCTTAAACTATGCGTGACGAACACGACAAAATAATTAAAATACTGTAAGAGATGCTGCCAAATAATTGTTTTATTTGAATAACATACTACTTAGTCTTACCTATACCTACTGTAAACCAATAAAACTCCTCATGTAGTGTCCTCCTCTTTGTCAAAGCACTTTTCCGAAATGGTGGTAGATTAAAACAATGGCGTTCATAAGTGTGTCGGTGACACCTACGTGAATAAATAAAATGATTTTGGCTTTTTTGAACAGTTTCTCTACATAATATGTATGTACATTTGTCATTTGCACAAAACAATAAATGCACAAAAAAGTTTTTAGGAGGCCTTTAATGAAAATTTGAAGTAAACTTTCCTCGCGAGTTAGGTTACCAAAAGCAAGATAAAAATATCATTTCGCTATTATAATTAGGTACCTAATTTACTTCATGAAAACTGTAATACTTTCGGATCGGTATACAGGAGTGGCTTTTACACCTGGTGGTTTGGAAACCCAATATCCGCATCAATAAAATACCTTACCTTATTTGTGACATATCATTTACCCCAATGTAAATATGATGTAATAACGATTACAAAATATCATCATAAATCGACCACTGGAGACGACAGACGGCAATATTGCATTGGTATAATAATTGAAGTAGGTATTAAGTATAATTAATTATGTAATCGTCACGTAATTTGGTTAGTGTCCCAAAACCTACCGGTTTCTTAACCCTTTAAACATTTGGCCACTAGAGACATTACATGTACCTACCTAGTTGTAAGTGGACAGGTGGCTTGTCTGTCAGTTACAAAATCAAATCTATTCCCCATCAGATCACAGTATTAATTACAACCGATTACGCTTATGCCACGTAATTAGGCCGTAAAACGCAATGAAATGTGAAATATTTAACCGACTTCAAAAAAGGAGGAGGTATTAAATTCGACTGTATTTTTTTAAGTTTGTTATCTCGGAACTTTTGACTGGGTGAACCGATTTTGACGATTCTTTTTTTAATTTAAAACTGGTGCTAGTCATGTGGTCCCACTTAAATTTGAGTGAGATCTGACGAGTCGTTTTTGAGTTATCCCTAATTTTGATGTCGGTTATTTTTTTTCAAAAATTATTTGTACGTATGATTAATTATGATACATTATTATTATAAATGTTCTTGTCTGTGTGTTGTCCATGGCACCTACGACACAGGGAATTCTAGTGTGGGGCTATGGGAGGAGTGTGTAGCAAATAAAAATATGTAGGTACCTGCTGCGAAATACTTTATTGCGCATGACATGGACATACATCACAGGTCATCATCACATACACAAATCTCCTAACGAATAACGAATATGACTTGTCACATTTTCTGCCTGAAATTAAATCGAAAGCCTAACTCACAGCAAAGTAGAACTAAGTTACAAGGTCATATTACTCTAAACTCTAAAGTTTAGAGTCTAAACCATCGATATTGGTGTCTGTTGTAAAGCAAGTGGTTTTCCTATGTTTTTATGTCTCGCCATGCGCTTTAGCGGAAGCCGACGACGTCTGCGGTGACGTAGCGACTTTCACTTTTCACTGCCAAGGCTCGGAGACGAACGGCCGGTGCTGATCGGTATTAATGAGAATCGTAAATGATTCACGTATGCGCAACGCAATGATTTAGCGAGGTGAAACCTTTGGAAACTGTTTGTTAGGGAATCTTCGGCATCAAGTCATACGTAACTTTAGAACGTAGGCATTGATCTTTGAATGATATGACACTATTCAGTGCTAGGAACTCTTTAGAAAAGTGATTGATGTGACTTAAGTTGGTACTTTCAGCTGTGGCTTGTTGTGAGTTTTGTTTTAGGTATGCCTGTGTGTACGCATTAAGGCACTGTTAAAGTTGCTACAATGTTTTACATGATTTATTTAAATACGTTTCGTTAAGGAAATAACATCTTTGTCTTAATTCGTCACTATATAATGTTCTAAAATGATTTAAAGAGTGCCAAATGTTAAATCTATTCCTTAGGTAGAGCTCGAAACCTTTGAATTCGATGTAGAGGCTAAACTGCGTATTCACAACAATTTAGTTGAAAAACTGGTCTGACAGAAGAACAGAAAGATGAGCGAGTAATCCTTTAATTGTCGATTTTTTGTTTGTTTCACAGAGCCCTAATAAGTATGTATTAGAGTACAGATAACGGATAGTATTAATAAGGGGAATATTTTTAAACATACAGGGCAGATACTCCTTTAATGCTATACTAAAAGTAATTTGTAATATGGTTTTACTGTTACAAGGTTGAAATATGATGACTATGACGAAACTGACTACTTACTGAAATACCTACTGATGTAACATTACATACCTGCATATGTATTGGTGATTTGTAATCCTATTGTATAAAGAAGCACTTAGTAAGTGCCTAATAAAAGTAATGAACGTCAATGTTTATGGGCACTAATACTACGGGAGTGCCTGTTCATCATTTAAGTACTAGGGTACATCAATATTCATCAGATTTTAAGGTCCATTGTAGAAACTCTTAAAGATATTCCGGATAATTATTCAAGTACTTATTTTTTACAATCAAATGTTAAATATAATAGACACACGTTTTTATATTTTTAGTTTAAAAGGTGGGTTCTGGATTATGCTCTTGGCTTCCTTTTAGAGGAGAGATCCGTGCTCAGTTGTGGACCATACATGGGTTGATGTCACAAAGCAATCTCTGTCAGACTTTGGTCATTTCAACAATGAAGACGATTGCAATTTAAGTAACAATTTTCAACTCTTGTCATTTCTGTCCCCAGGTGTGGGTATGTCTGGTCTGCATGGCGACGTCCCTGGCCGCCCCCGCGCCCGAGCCGCTGCCCCTCGCACTGGACATCATCGACATGGCCGCCATCAGCCGGATGTCGCCGCAGCAACTAGAGGCTCTTGCTGAAGGACTTGCTGCAGAGGAAATTATGAGGTACATAAAAAACCACCACCGACAGATTTATTTTTACCAAAAGTCACTTAAAATTAAAACCATCTCAATCATGTCAGCTTTCAAACAAAATCGGTCCATTCGTTTAGGAGCTACGATGCCACAAACAGACATCGACTTGACGTGTCGGTGTCACACTTATAGCACCCCTGTTCTTGCGTCGGAGGTTGTTAATAAAATAATGCTACACACTCATAGCCATACAGTAGGAATCCTTGTGTCAATAGGACAACACACAAAGACAAGAACACACACACCAGATCAAGAACAAACATTCATACTCATCACTCAAAGATCCTCCCGCTGGAAATCTATCAGGACCCTTGGCAGTCCGCCGTGAATAGATCGCAATAGATCACTAGTAAAGGTTAAAGTTGCCTATGGGCAAGAATGGCCGAATAAAAATGAAATAAGTGTCCGATATGTAAGTAATATATCGAACACTTAAGAATCATTCAGGGTTATAATACATAAATCTGCTTTCATTGATACACTTGCACGATTCTAACGCGATTCCAATGATATCATCACAAAAAGCCATGCATAATGGCCGTATTACGAGGCGTGAAAGCGTGAGTGAATATCGAACAATACAAATTATCGTGTCTACAAACCAATGAGATGTCAAAGCTGCATTATGTCTACGAAAGTTAAGAGTTCAAACATCTAATAATATATTAACTTGCGATAACAATAAACCAGAAATAAAAAAAAAAAAACAAAAAAATGAAGATCTGTGAACACAAATACATCTATTTGCTGTCATTTATTTTTTCTGTTGGGAATCGAATCCGAATTTTTCCCCGGAAATCTAAGTCGTTCGTCAAACGATCAAAAAGCTCGACAAAAAGATGTAAGAGCAAATTAATACAACTTTTTCCTTTCCCGGACTCAAATAAGACTTAAAGTCCTATCCAGATTTAACAGATCCAGATTCATCCTAATTTTACTACATCATGGTACTAACTCATCTTATTTTCCAGAACAAAGCGATCATCAGCGGGTGCCCTTTCATCAGTGGTATCGAAGGCAGCTTCCGGGATCCAAAGTAAAGTTGGTTTCCTCGGACAGGCGTCAGCCGGAGCTGCGTCCTTGGTGGCCTCTGCATCGGGCAAGTCCGGGCATGGAGAAACCGGGTACTCCTATGAACCGGTACGTAGTAATACATACATAGTACGTATAATAATAAACTCTACACACTCATAACCCCACACTAGGATTCTATGTATCGTGTGTGCTATGGATAACATACAAAGATAAGAACAGACATCAGACAGAGAACGAAAATTCAAACTCATAATTCTTTCTGCCTCGCTGTTAATCGAACCCTTCGAACAGCGGTACATCATGGTAAACATTACGCCACGAGGGTCGTCTTCATCGTCATAATTGGCTTATTCATCAAGCTACTCTTTTAGCAATCGTCTAGTCGTATTCAGTGATAGCGTAGTTTTATTATATGTATGATCTCAAACAAGAAAATAAGGCTGCATGAGGTAAAAGGTTAACGTCGCATGGACATAGAAACATTGTAGGAGTCGCCAACATGTTCCGGAAGAACTCTTTTTACTTCTGTTTTTAAAAACGGTACTTATGCTATAGCGCTCTGGGCATGGCGAATACCTCAGAAAGAAATTCGTTCCACTTTAACCCGAAGGTTCATATAAATTAAGATTCTTAATCTGAATTTTGATGTGCAAATTAAAGCGATCTTATAAATTTTTAACCGAATTCATTAGTAAATACATTTTTAATGATGCATAACATAGTGTATTTCGCCATTTCTTCTTTTGCAAGCAGTAATGGAATCAAAATGTCACGGATAAGTTACAAGAATTAACATTTTTTATTAGACTACTTTTCTTTTCTAATAGACGAAATACAAGCGATTGAAAAGTGGTATCACCGGATTTGAAACCGAGATCAGAATTGGCCGTAATCGATGTGGCCGTGTCTATGAGCTTGAAGAATTTTCAATTTAAATGATTACTAGCCAGTCACAACCGTTTTTTGTCAGTAGTAGTAATCTAAAAAATCTCAATCATTAATATTCTTATTCCACTTGCAGCATAGCGAAAAAGTAGACTACTGGGGTCTGAAGAAATCGATCCTGTACACCTTGTTCCAAGCGGTGAAAGCGATCACTGGAGGAGTGACCATCCTGAAGGGCCAGCTCATCAAGGGAGGCGGAGCGCTGGCAGCTACCCTTGGCAGGGTGATCTCGGCCAAGGGAGACTCTGTCAGCAACATCGGAAAGAAAATCGTCAGCTCAGCAGCATTGAGCCATAAACCTGCCTGTAAGTATTACTTTTGAACCAAGATCAAAAATTTGAGCTGCGTTTGTTTTACTATGTGTATCTACGAGATTGAACATAGTTTAGCATTTTAAATATCATTATGTTAGGGATATAGAGAAGATCTAATAAAATTATAATAAGGAGAGGATCGACGAGTAAATGAATTTCACGAAGCTAAATAACTTCTGAAGGAATCGTGAAAAAATAAAAGAACATTTCCATATCACAAATCATCATAAAACAGTGCTCACTCACTGACTCTAGTTGGCCAACTTATGAAAATTAACGAGACTATAAAATTTGGTGTACAATTGTATTTGCTATTGTTAATGTTGCTAAACAGACATTTATATTTGCTATTGTTAAATCTTCTATAGCTTTCAAGTCTTTAAAGTCATTCAGTCCCTGTTTTGGAAGTCAGTATTTCAGACCGTAAACCTTTAGATTGCAACTAGGTACCTCCTGTGTGATTGGTAACATCATTATAATATTATTAATTACAGTAATATTGCTTACAATAATACAACAATGATGTACAGCATGACTAATTGCCATTTAAGATTTATTAGTCATGATGACCTGCATCATGAAGTCATCAACAAACTTACCTTCACACGACGGATAGTTTCCTTAAAACCTATATGTACATCCTTTAATGGATAGATTCTTCTTCATATTTACTTATTCTCACGTTATACAGATTATATAGATAGGAATGTATAAAATAACAATCGTTCCCACAAACACATTGATGAGACTTCCAACCTAGGATTCCCTGCGTCGCGGATGGCATGGACTATACACCCACGACAACTATTATCCTTTAGCTATAAAGCATACAGTTGGCGTTGGGGGGGGGGGGGGGGGGGGGGGTAGTTTGAATGAAATGGACCTTATTATCACTGGTGAAGTTGAAAATTTGGCCGGTGTTTCGGCCCTATACTCCTCCCCCATGGATCGGCGGTGATGATGATGGGGGAATCTTTGAAGAGCCCTTGCATCTGTCCTTTTTTTAAGAGAACATTTACACCAACTAAATCACGACTGACATTCCTTTAATGGATAGATTATTGACTCTGACAGACACTTATAAACCTCACACTACCCACAAAACTTCCAGCCACAGCAGTATACGGCCCGCCGCCCCCCTCACACGCAGAGTACGCCGCCCCACCCAGCGCGTACGGCGCCCCGACAGCGCCCGCTCACTACACACACACAGCACCTGCGGCGCCCACCGGATACGGACACAAGTTCCCTGCGCATTTAGACGGTGAGACAAGAACACTGTTCATAATATTAATCAACTGTGGCGACGTTGCACATACGTCACAGTTCACACGGTGACGTCACGCCGACCTGAATCATCCTATCAAAGTTTTCTGCATCTGTTGCATACATAATAATAATGTACAAAGCTTCGGCAAGATCAGTCGGGCGGGCACCACTGACCCTCCAGGCAATACAACCTCGCCTGGTATCTCCTAACTCAAGAGAAGGACTAAATTCCTGCGCGCCCATCGAAGGCACGGCATGTTAAGAAGAATAGAAATAGTTCTTATTAGTAGACGATAAGGTTGAATGATGTTCATCGCAGGTACAAAAACAAAATTGCCGAGGGATGCCTAGGCATGCCGTGCCGCCAATGGGCACAGGCCCTAAGGCTTACCAATTCGGGTTGGCAAACTTCACACACAATTGAAAACACAGAGAGATTTAAACATTCAATCCGTAAAGCAGTTTTCTTAAAAAGTCACAAAATTGTTTTTAGTTATTAACTTGTCCACAGATGGGACAAATTATCGAGGTAAAACATTTTGCGAGTAACCGTATCACAGAACGTACGATTATTCTAATAAATTTGTTCCAATTCTTCACCGTGTGTAACAGTTTCAATAACCACTTGCTTGCCGCTGCCGTTACCAAACATTACACATTTTTACTCTTGCGTAAAACTGGCTTTAAATTATACACCGAAGTCATGAACCATGTATGAGGTATATCCGCATATTCTTTGCATTTGTTTATAGTTTTTTTCACTTTCTTATTTCGTGTTCCGTAGGTGCCTTTATTGTGATGTTTCATACACATATATCGTTTCAAAGGTATATGGCTCATACAAAAATTACATAGGACATAAAAATATGAGAAATCACATGCACCAAGATCTTTAAACACATATTTATTAGAAAACTCCGTTTGTAAGACAAACAATATTCATTAAGTTCTGCCTTACCGCTGGAATCAGGTTTTCTTCTTCAATAAGATGTCAGTTGTCAACTTATAGTCCAATACTCTCTCAGGGCACTCAGTATGAAATGGCGAATTTCACTCAATTTGAGCGCAAGAAACGTAGAAACGTTTCTTGGTCCTGTCCGTCATGGTAAATTAATTTTTCATACTTTCATAGTTTAAAAAAATCAGGTTTTTGGCACTGTCATGTTAAGCTATTCTAGCGGGCAGATAAGCGAACAAATAAAAAAGGTGCTTAACAAAAATTTATAAGATAAATTTACATATACTTAGAAAGTAAATTATTATAATAAGATACTATAAACTAATTACTAATTTTTCATTAAAATTTCTATGAATTAGAATTATACAGGACATAAATATTAATTTCGTAATTATGCGGAAGTCATGAAGTTGTTACTTTTACCTTCTGTATGAAAAATGTCTCTAACAGTCTCATTCCTAATTAAGTTTGTGTTTTAATGCTTATTAAACATTGATATTTTTAATAAAATTATATTTTTGACGGGGTTCAAAGAACAAAATTATAAAAAACAAGTGAAATAATTCTTGACAAAAAATAACCGACTGCAAATTTAGGATAACTCAAAAATTACTACACATATCTAGGTCAAATTTAAGTGGGACCACATGACAAGCACCCGCTTTCGATTAAAAAAGAATCATCAAAATCAGTTCACCCAGTCGAAAGTTCTGAGGTAGCAAACATAAAAAATACAGTCGAATTGAATACCTCCTCCTTTTTTGAAGTCTGTTAAAAACAAACAGTCGATGAAAAACATGGTAAATTTTGTCCAGTGGTACGAGTATTGTCGACGCGCGAAAGAAGCGACAAAACTTATTCGTCGTTTTAACTGCCAAGACGTACGAGATTTTTAGTAATACAACTGATTAGTATTTATTTCGTAAATGAAATTGAAATGTAAATGTAACTCTTTATGTAATTATGATCATTGATTTGTTGTATAAATTATAGTTAAAGTTCAGCTTGCTCCCAAATTATAATTTAACATAACGTTAGTGATGTAATAACGATTAATATGTTTATACTATCTAATAAAATACAACTTACGCAACTTAGAGAAGGTTAAGTTTATCACAGAATTAGAGAATATTATTAGAGAGGGTTAAGTTAATTAAGTTTATTACAATGTTTACTTAAATATAAATTAAATAGGTACTTTAACAATCTCCGTGACTTGTGACTTTTGATATGACAGAATTTATTGACATTGCTGGCAAATCTTGAAATTCAGGAAAAAATATTTTTTTTGTATTTTTATTATTTAATTTAAATGATATTATTATTTTTCTTCTACCAACAAGTATACGTACTATACCTATACGAATCACCAAAGATACACTCAAAAATTTGTTTTTGATTATAGATAAATCGGTCTTTTAAAAATCTGATCTGTTTTAAAAAGTTCCAAATTGTACAAGTATATAGTCTTGGCTTGGTACCATATATTATGATGCCATTGTTCTTTAATCTGAGGCCAGTACGTACAATATATTAAAATTTCGTTAAACTTTTTTTCAGAGATGATTGTGATGGCGTCAGTTGTAGACGATGTGGTCCAAAAACCGGAGCCCATGCCGTTGCCATCGCCATATCTCGTTTACAGATATTTCGATCTAATTGACTCCATCTGGTAAGACGTTCGGTATATTCACGATAGATCGATCTCATTCTTCTTGTATATGAATGGTCCCTTCCCATTCATAACACCCTTGTGTAGTTTGTTCTTCTTTCGCTATCTCTAGCACGTCACTATTAATTTTATTCTATCTGTGCTTTGTTTGAGAATTTCGCTCTGTATTGGATTTTTTTCGATGTGTTTAACTTTGAATGTTCATTTTCTCGTTTGTCAAACAAGAACTCCTTCAGTTGCTTGTTCATGATCATGTGATCATTAAGTATGAATTATCTTTTAGTAATGGAATTCCTACCAAAAAAATTAATAATAAGTAGTAGACACTATCGCACGCTTAAAAGGCTCAAAAAGTTGAAGATACTTAAATATGTGGATATTTTAAAAGTTAAATAATGCAACGCATTTTTTTAAGTGTTAAAGTTTTAAAGCGATGTCGTCATAATTAACACAAAAAAAACTTGAGAGGTGTCAAGGGACACCCGGATGGAACGAAGTTCCTTGCAGTCAGTACTAGCATGCATGTTTTTGCTATCCTAGTACTCTGGCTTGCTTTCTATGTAAAAAAAACTACGACGGCAAAAAGTGTCGTTACCTGTCAAAAAGTGTCGTTAGCTGTCAAAAAGTGTCGTTACCAAATTTTCCGCCTAGCCCCCTTTCGCAACGCGCGATAAGGAACTTCGTTCCAAAACTCTAAACCGTTAATTAAAGCATATTATTTTTATTTTAAAGCATTATTATTATAAAGCATCTCGCAACAGTAAGTTTAAAGATTGTAAAAAAATAAGTAGGATATACAGTTAACATTCTAGAAATAAATTTAACAAGTCTTAGAGTTCTATATCGTTAGTTCTGGATCGCTGCGACCACCAAAACATGTGGCTAACCTCATTTGCATAAACGACCGCTTTCCCTTTCCAACGGAAATGGACGTTTGTGTGACGAAATAACTGGTAACGTTGACTTAAGAATAAGTGTCATAATGTAATAATTTGGGTTTTTCAACGGATGTATTAGATTATAACGTTGTTACTGTTATTTTACGGTTGCGCCAAGTTTTTTGTCAAAATACAATGATAAGTCAATCATGCTATTTTGAAGATACTTGGTAGTTATCTGAACTGTACATTTTGCGCCTAAACCAACTGATCGACCATATTCGAACATTTAAGACGCTATTGTAACTATTACAGGCAGTTTCACAGTATCGAATACATATCTAGTATTACCCATTATAACCCTTTAAGGAGCAAAGAGGTATTGGAATTGTTAAATAAAACAAAAACTAAACCAAGTTTAATTTTTTTGATATATTAAATAAATTTTATGACAAAAATATTTTTTCAGGAATAAGACACTGAGTTTTCAGGTTGTATCTTTTTAGATACAAAAACACAATTATACGAAATAGGTTATTGCGAACTTCGTATCTAAAAAGACACAAAATGACTCTAGGGCTTATACACTAGAAACAATAATTAGCTTTAAACAATAATAAATAGTTAACTGAAATAGGAATTTCTGTGAAATCAAAGGTTAAAAGTAAATAAAATAAAATGAGTGTTTATTAGTTTGTTTAATTATTCAAAGTAAATAAAACAAATAAAATAAATTGAGCCTTGAAAAACTATTTCCTATGAAATTCACGAAAACAGTTATGTTATTCCATGAGGCATAGCCTCGTATCACATTTCAGGCAACTAATATCTGACACGTTGTGCAGTTCCTGCACCGACCCTTCCTTACAACGGTAGGTATATGGTATAAGCCATCAGTGCGTATATCCATTTTCGGCCTTGACACAACGGGTTGTTTAATTTTCACTGTATTTGTGGCCATAAATAAATAAATACCAAATGGTAATACATATATTCTTTTATACCACTTCCAACTCTTACCGCCTGTTCAATAAAGAAAAACGAACGTTCCCGCCAAGTCCACACTGCCCATGTGCTGGTTATATTCTGTAATAACGGTTGGGCATTTGACATCTACTTTACGCTTAGAGGTCTTGTAATATCTTTTTACAAAATTTTTCCTGTTGTCTGCTACATATGAATTCGCTAAAGTAACACATTTATTATCCGCCCATTTAGTAACAGCAATATTCTTATTGTTATCGACCATAACCTTATAGCTACCTCTTCCTTTCTTTAGCAAGTCTTTGTCCGATATCATGTCACATCCTCACAAACGATCTTTACGGATAACCCCCAACGACAGGATGCCAAACTCACTTCTCAAATACGATATAAACTGTATAAAAACGACTGGTAAAGACGCCCAGTATCTATTTCGATACACAAATAATAAATTCGATTTATACAGGTAAGTCGCAATGTATCTTTTTAGATACACATACTTTATTCCTTCATTATACATAAAATAACATAATTTTGTAATGAAATAATACTTACTTGTTATTATTAGATGCCTTTCAAATAATATGACACTAAAATATTCACAGTTTACCCACTTTTACTAAATTTTTTAACAAAATTTTAATTAACCGTCCACTATTCCTCAATTTCGGCGCGAACCGTCTAATTTATTGCTGTTTTTGAAGATAAAGGGATAGTACCTGCGGCGTGACTTATTGATTTCTCCTTTTATTGTACGTTGATAATTCAAACGGAAGAGTCAATACTTTCGTGTGACTTTTAAATTTTGTGTAAGGTGCGTTTAAATGTGTTGTGCATATTTAGATACAAAAAACCTTAAAGGGATAAATTACGTATCAATTAATACATTTTCCACTTTACTAAATTATTTTAAAATATCCATTTCCATGAATGAATTTCAAAAGTATTATTTTTTAATTTTTAAAGTTGAGTTGTTGTTGTTCTGCGTACTAATTTTGGTTAGAGTCAAGTGTCCCCCCCTATTTGCTAAACGGTTGGAGTTGGACAAGTGAAAAAATTCTCAAAAATTGGTGAAAAATTATGAATTTACAAAGAAATTTACTATCACGGCTATGTTAGCATAAGAAGTGATTGAGTAATAGTCGATAAACTTACTATTTCGGAACCCTACATTGCGCGTGGCTTGACAGTTCACACGCGCTTGTCCGGTTTTTTTTATTCTACCATCGCTCTGTCTTACTTTGTCATGGAGACGTATTTTGTATCTCCACTACCAACCATCGCTGCACCGGAGCAAAAAAAGGTTTAAGGCAATTTTACATGACCAAAAGCAGCCATACTGCAGAAAATACAATTAAATATATAAAGGATATAATGTAATACTTCACTCCAGTATATGGGGTCCCCAGTTATTATACAGACAGCAAAACAAGTTAACACCACCCTTGAGTGAAAGTCATTACGTCACGGCGCTATCGATCCGGTTGCACGAGCCACGACCTCATGCAATGTGGGCACGCGTAATTCCCAGAATTAATGTATATTCGCTGAACTATATAGTAAATATATTATATTTTACAGGCTGTTATACCAATTAAGAGGTTAACTTTAATCTCAGTAAGAACTTTGTGATCCACCACTTTTGATGCAGGAAATCAGGACGAGACTGTCCTCTAAAACATCGTATCACTTCAGAGTTTGATACATGATACAAAATAATAATACTTATGTACCTATAACAAAGTAGCTATGATATTTTTAACCGACTTCAAAAAAAGAGAAGGTATTCAATTCCACTGTATTTTTTGTGAACCTATTGATGATTCTTTTTTAATCAAAAGCTGGTGCTTGTCATGTGGTTCCACTTATTGTAAATTTGAGCGAGATCTGACGAGTAGTTTTTGAGTTATCCCTAATTTTGAAGTCGGTTATTTTAAGTCAAGAATTATAAATAAGTAGGTACCTATATTATCCAATTCTGCCAAGCTTCTTTGCTTTTCCCTCAACACTGTTAGAAATTTGGGTAGATACACGTCACAGTATACTTCTATGTCGGCAAATGATTGAAAATCCAAGCGCAATTTAAATTTTAAAGGTTAAATAAAAGCCTCTACCACATCCGAGTAATTCAGGGCTAGGCTTTTTCTGCTTCCTTTGTACTTTTTGCAAAATCATTTTCGATTTTATCTGAATCTGTCTAAATTAAAAATAAAGACTCGGTCAAATTCGCCAATCTTAATATTATGGTTCAAAATTGTTCCTATTACTACACGGAATATACGCTGCCTACTTTGGTAGAAACATAAACAAAGAATACGATACAGTTAGACCTTATAGAATATAGGCAGGCATAAGTTAGTAATTGAAACCAAGCTTCGTTCCACTTTATTATGTAAACAATATTCGCCAGTATTCAACTGTTACGTAACACCCCAATATAAATGCCCAACGGGTCAAATACTTTCGCCACCGATACATATTTATGACTGTAACACTAACCTACCTTTTTTGTTGACGTTACGTATTCAGGCGACACGGTGCATTGTTTCAAAAAATGAATAGATCCCGCTAAAAGTTTCATAATTTATACTTTAACTTATATTTTATTGATGGACAGTGATTTTGGCAATCTTGGAATGCCAAATAAAAAGTAGTCTCTCTCTCTAAAGCTCTAATTTTTGTTCATCCATGGTCAAGGGTATTTTATTGTTTATCTCCGTGCCACTTACTAAACACAGATGTTCTATTTATCATTACAGTAAGTACGAAATAATTTAACTTCAGGATTTGGTTCTGTCAAAACAGGAATGTTCCGTCATTGCCTAAGGAAGGCTAGGTTTCAAAGCATATAACTTTAACAGGGACTCTACATCGATTAATACAATCCAATTCTTCGTTAGATAACCGTTAAATGGCTTTTACCAAATGAAATGTTATAGCACTACGGTTGGATGGTTCCGTATAAGATTAATCAGAGACAGGTCATTCAATAATTTTATACTCCTTTCTCCGTTTATCATCACCTCAACACATAAAAAAATATGAGCTTGAGACTTCGCATAGAATGTGAAAGTCAATCAATTTGTAATAATTCATATTTGGGACAAAATTCATTAAAATGTTTTTTTTTTAAAAGTCTACTGTGGACGTTTCCTATTTCCGGTAGTGAAAGAATACATTGGGCTATGCCAATAAGTTGTGCTGCACTGTTTGATCATTAGGTAGAAGTACTGTTCATTGGCATTCAGTTTGAGATCATTAAGTTTTGATGCTGACTGTACATTAACAACCTGTAAACAAATTTAAATACGGATGTACGGAAGCAAAAAAAAAAGCAAAGCAACAACCCATAATTGTCCCACTGCTGGGCTCGGGGTCTCCTCTCACAATATGAGGGGTATTAGGCCATAGTCTACCACGCTGGTCAAGTGCGGATTGGTAGACTTCACACACCTTCGAGAACTTTATAGAGAACTCTCCGGTGTGCAGGTTTCCTCACGATGTTTTCCTTCACCGAAGCAAGTGATAATTAACTTGTAATACGCACATAATATTTGAAAATTAGAGGTGCGTGCCAGGGTTTGAACTCGGCCCCTTCGTTCGGGAGACCAACGTTCTACCGCTAGGCTATCACTGCTTGTACGGAAGTACGGAAGGAAATACGGACCCAGAGGCATTACTACAGTCAACTGTACAAAATTGTTACCATCTTTTAAAGTAATCTTCATGTTAATAACCTTCTAGGTTGGTTCGTATGGCATACTCGTAATACTTTCCGTGCGGAAGATTTGTGAAAGGTCCGCTACCGATAGGTCAGCAACGCTTATGTCATCCGCTATTGTGTATGTTGTAGCAAGTCATTGGTCATATTAACTTGTAGAAAAGTTTACATTAGAGAATTACGTTATATAACAAAAATAACAAAAAGTAGAAGTGAAGGTAACCAAATTAAGCTGAAGATGAAATAAGCTAATTTTTACTATTAAAATGGCGGGGCACTAGGCAGCAACTAGTCAGGTTTCCTAACTAAAGAGAATACTTGACAGAAGTACAGTAAGTAAGACTTAACAAAACAGCCGTGGTTGGGTAGCCTAAAATTGGCGTGCCAAATTGACTTCGAAGTAAAACACTCTTTTGCGAGTCATCCAAGCATATAATATCCACAACGTAACTAGCAGAAAAGTATTCAGGAGCCAACGGAACACGATATAATATTACCACACCGCAGTTAAATAACATTAGGTACTCAATCAGAATACATTCAAAATTACACAAAAGTAAGAGATGCTGCGACTTGCGAGTATTATACGATTGATAATCGGAGCAGCAGGCAAAATGAACTCAATAAAATTATTAGAAAGGAGGAACATACACGACCTCATTTCTAAAAACCTGTTGTTCTCCAGTGATCCATGACGTAACTTTAGACTTAAACAATTGACGTAATCGCTGACTGACTTGCTTTTTGAGACAGGACGAGGTAAACTGAGCGGAGTTCACGCCGGCGTCGTGTTTCTCACTCCGCTTGGCGATGCTGTGCCGAGTGGATCGCAACAAACTTCGCATGGATACACCCCGCTAGAACCCCCACCTTCAATCCTCCATACAGTATACTCAGCTATCAAGGACGCCTTTTCGTCCGCTGCTCCTAGTACTCATGAAGATATCACGATACAAATGCCTCCTCCCCCCAACCCACATAACCAACCCGTCCCAGAATTCAAACCGATGGCTTGGCCTGCCGTCAACTCCTATGGAGAACCAGCAATCGCTGACACTTACCCCGATTTCGACCCTAGACACCCTCACCCGCCCTTCGATTATGCGTCGTCCAAAAATTCCATAGTACAACCTACCCATAAACACAACCACATCCATAAACATGAAGGATTAACGCCAGCTAAGATTCAAAAAATCAATAATAATTTGAACAAATTGGCGAAATACATGAACGAAAATCAGAGATCATCTGAGGTTTTACCACAATTTAATCCTCAGTTTGGTGAGATGCTTAAAACAGGACAACTTCCCATATTGGGAACTCCTGTAGTTACTGATAATGAAATCGGGGTTCTACCTGGTGAGCTCCTTCCCGACCCTTTAACGACAACCTCAAGTACAACAACATCCACGACTAGAACTACAACTACAGAAAAACCAAAGAATGCGACACAAACTGAAAATACTAGAAGAAAAAAAGAAACGAGATTCATCCTACGAGGCAACAAGATTGTACAAGTTTGAAAAGACTGACTAGACTGACTGGAGGTATGTGAACGACTTTTGACTTTACATGTGACCGAAAAGGCGACAGAAATGTATGTAAATATGAGACATTAACCCAGGATATATTATTTTCTGACTTTGTATAATAATATAATATGTATAATGTATATTGTGCTTTTTCAGATAACTCTCAAAACTCACATTCTCTTCTCTTGCTTCATTACACCATGTCTTTAAACTTTATTATTGCTAGCACCACATCTTTTCTCTTTTCATACGATTTATTTATTTTCTTGTAAATATACAAATCTTCATGAACAAATCATTGCCCATTTTAAGTAGCTCTAAAATTTTGGACAATATTTTACATGCATAGTCCTATTCCTCAGAGGATGGACACACCTAAGCAGACATAATGTCTCCTTGGAAAAGATGTTATTGATAAAACATTTTAATGTCCTTTAACAAAGTCAAAGGGAATAAGACTGGACAAAGTAAAATGAGATCAACTAAACATAACACAAAGACATGACAAGCAAGCTTTAACACCTGCTGCTTTAACTGGTTTTTGTCTTCTTGGACTGGAGAACTTGATTCGGAAATATAAGAGTTGAAGATGATAAATCAGATTTAAGAAACTTCAACAAATGACAGTCTTCCATCGAACGATATTGTCGCGAATGATATTCATTAGTAGGTCATATAGATTATATTCTGAACAGAATTGCTCTCTGTTCTAAACCATCCTGGTCATTACCATGATAAAAATAAGTGCTAATTTGTTCCTATTGGTTGATTTCAGATGTTTCATACGGCACGCTGCTAGGCTCGGAGCATCTGCAGAACTTCAACGTATAATAAGCAAAATGCTACGTGATAATAAAATAAGCAATATTATGTTAAAACGAGAGTGAACTAACAAGTGACTTGATGAATTACAAATGTTAAATGGTAATTTGGGTGTTAAAATAAACTTTATTTTAATGTAAATATTTATCTAAAACAAATATTTCAAAAACAAAATTCAAATTGGAAAAAACTACTTAACGAATGATAAGACGCTCATCACTACAACGAATCAGACATATTATTTATAGATAACTTTTAACTTAATTTAAAAATAATGTACAGTATTTAAAATAATATCTTTTAATGTAAATATTTGTCTGTTATCCGAATTACAATCGATTTGTGTATGTATTATTATAAAGAGATTTTGTTGAATTATTTGTAATGGAAAAGCTAATAACATTTGAAGTTAAGGTAAGTAATGTAAAAACGTGGGTTCATCGTAGTCTCTTAAAGAAACATAATGCAAATAGGTGCTTCATTCCTTGTACATAATAGCGCTCGACCAATTAATTTATACTTATAAGTAGGTAGTAAGAAATAAATTTGTAAATAAATTATAAATACATATTAAAGATAAATATGACTTTTTATTTTATTTATCATACTCAACGAACTGTAACCCTTTTATTTTTTCATCTGAGACTGTAACTAAGAATAAGAATGATCCATCTGTTTTGGTAACGAAACTGTCGGGAGGAAAGAACTCTGAATGAAGTTTTGGCAGGGATGCGGCATGTCATGTCACATGAATCATGATACAAAATGATGTCATAGCAAATTTTTGGTCATAGCAAAACATTAAAATACCTTACAAATCTACGATTGGTCATTGTGGTAGGGCCAGGGGTACTAATTGCCTGCCTTCTAATCAACTGCAGTGTACAGTTTACACTACCTACGTAAAATTATATTTCACGCGTTTCGATTGCTGTGTTTGAGATAAAATTCTAAGACCTTAGTTTTTTGACGTGATAACGTCTATTAAAACGATGAACGCCGGGTGCACGCACGAAAAAGCATGAGTCATTGTCCCGTTCCGCGCGAGCGAGAGCACGGAGCAAGCGATAGAGAGGCACGATCGGCTACGATCGGCCGAAGCGCTCAATTTTATCTATAAAAGTATGCAATCATTTCATCAATGTTTTGTCATGACGTTGTCACGTTAAACCACCGTCCGTAAACCGACTTTACAGACAACCATTTTTAAGACGTCGTACCTATCCTATTTGATACAAAATCAGTGTCTTTTATCGTAGTTTATAATTTAAAAATTAGACAGACACATAAAGAAATGAACTTAACGATAAATAATATAATCGTTTAATACCATAGTCAATTTTCGTTTACTACCAATATGTAGGTATTTTAAATTAATTAAAAATTGTTTTTCAATAAAACGTAGTGATAAGGCTCAGATGACAAGCAAGCGCCTTGGAGTGGGTGAATCTAAATTCATTTCAATGCAAACATCTATAAAATTTAGTAAGGTACGCTTACAATTTTTAGAACTTGGAATTGCCTCCTATAATCGGTAGGTATATCTTTGCAATTTTAGAGAATTACATGAATATAAATACTTATGCTTTTGTATTTAGGTACCCATGTGTATTACTCGTAGATTCAACGAAGCAATAAGAGCGCCTGATATCAAGTTTATAGCTCATTCTCTTAACATACATACGTACAATGTACATAGGTACTTAAGGCTTATAAACATTATCACAAAACCAAACCACGGCAACAATTCGTTTGTCTATCCGATCCTTGCTATTCGAAACTTAAAATGATAACACGAAATACAAACCATTCTGATAATCACCGCTCAACGAAAGCAGAACCCTTCAGTAAGTTTATGTGCTCTGTATCACGCAGATGACATATTTATGGATGGTGGTAAGATGAGGGGTATACTCCTAACGGCCACCACTAAAACAGGCACCAGTGGTTATTTTTTGTCCCAACTGCCATCCGTGGCGGACGTTGGAACATTCCAAATAATATTTGTCTCAACGGCCATCACTAAACTGCCGCCACTGTTGATCGTTAGGATTAATATGCCATAGTACAGCGGCATGACGATGTACCGCAAGAACGATGATATTAAATCGATTATACAATGTCATGATTTCACAAAGTTAACATCTTAATATTTTAACAGTGTTCCTGAACTCTACAAAGTAGAGAAGCTCAATTGACAGTATTATTATGTGTCGGTGTTAAATAATTATGTCAGTTTGTAACCTTCGCGTTTGCAACAAATGTTTTTGCTTAAATTTTTTGCTTTTTTTCAGTTGTCCAACTCCAACCATTTAACCAGCAGGGGAATACTTGACTCTAACCAAAATTAGCACTTTAAAGCCAAATATTTCGCAAAAGGACCCTAATTCCAAAAATTATCTCAAAAGAACCATAATATTTTTGAAAGACCTTTCAACGATTCGCAACACTAACGGTTTTGCGACGAATAGAAATTCATCGTCACGTTACTTGTAGGGGAGATACTAAAAAAATATTTTTCAATATTTTATTCTACGATTCTGGACTTTAAATAAATAATTATATATATCTATGCCAAATTGCAGCCTTTTGGCACTAAGAGTCAGTTGCGCTTTGCTTCGGACGGATGGACGGATGGACGGATGGACGGATGGACGGACGGACGAACGGACAGACGGACTGACGGAAATGACGAAACTATAAAAGATGAATAATTCATCTTATGCTAGATCGTGCCGAGCACGGCTCGAAGAGCTCGAGAAACTTCACTAACATTTTACGAGACTCGGACGCGGACGTCGCACGCCTATCCCATAAACGCTCGATGTCCGCGTCTTATAAAATGCTAGTGAAGGTGCCTCGTCCGTGCCTCGTACGGGGTACGGCTCGTGCACGCCACGGTCTAGCATAAATTCATCCCTAAGAGTTCCGATTTTTCTTCGGAACCTTAATAAGGCAAATGTATGTGAATGTCTTTATTTTTTTTATTTTTAGGCCGCTTTTCCCAACGCAAAGCGAACGCGGTTTGCTAGTAATTGCATAAAAAGTCACGATTTTTGTATTTTATACCACATAAATAAAATACTAAATTTATACTATATACAAAAACCGTGAGTACCCGTTTAGATTCAAAATGTTTAATCTCGACGATGATATAACTTTAAAACCTAGGTATTTATCGACAGGACGCCATTTTACGTTAGTACCTAATTTAGTACCGGGTCCAACCCTGCAGGGGTCTACTCCTAACCATCAATCTGTCCATACAACCGGCGGTCGCGATGTATCATTAGCCCGTGTTATAATGTCACTGGCCGGTGATTGCAGAGTGGAAAGCGAGCGCAATGCAACCAGGAACCAATGGCCACTAATGGCGGGATCAATCACCCAGTGTTATGTCATTTAACTATCTGGTTTATTAAACGTTTCTCTTGCAGATTAAAAATATATAGATGTAGTTGAAATCGTAATCGTGTGTTTTTAACTATATACCTAATAATATTATCTATTGTAGTCCGAAGGAATTTTAAATTTTTCACTATCGTGATGTGTACTACAATTATTATTCATCAAGTTGGATTCGAACTTGCAACGCGACGTTGAATAAGGGTTCCGTGATATTGATAAATCCATGGAAATTAAAAACTATGACTTTTATCGTGGACTATGAGAAGACGACTCACGTAATATATCTAATGCAATAAAAAAATGCATTATTAAGGTTTATTTATTTCTATTAAATTTACTTCCGTAAATGTTTCATTGATAGACTGTTCAAATGTCGTTTTTCTATTGGGGGAGGTTTAGAGTTCGAATTCTGGGAGCATTTCTTATTGCAATTTCAAAAAATTAACATTAAGTATCCCAAGAATAGTATTAATACTGTAATGTAATAGTGACTTAATTGATAAATATTGTGCGTAGCCTTCGTAGTGGCTGGCGTAGAACGTAGATGCAAGTGGGGGTTGTTATAAGGCAAATGATGACCTATTTCACTTCTCACATCACATCACGCTGCCGACGCTATCGATGTTGCAATCGGCTTTTGAAATCGATTTTAATTTTTTTATTCGTGTAGGAATCATATAGTTATTTTAATAGTGAATATGCGTAGGTGAAATTGTGTTTATTGTGATATTCCAGACGCTCTGTGACACTCAGTTTATTTGGTGATTACCTCAAAATGAAGGTATGTATCTAATTAAATGGTGGTTTACAATACCCACTTACAAATTTAAACCCTTAAATTTTTTTTTTCTATAATATGCTTAAATGTTTATTAAGTTAAAAGTGAGTTATGATCTGTAAAGGAGGTAGAATAATTATACTATCTTAAGTAAGTAGTTAACTACTTATAATAAAACTGAAAGTAAATTAGCCTCTACGGAATCGATTACCGATAGGTTTATTAAAACATACCTATTTATTTGTTAAAAACGATACGTTGACTAACTTACATAATAATATTATCTTATTAATATTATTTTTACTATGCATAAATATTAATAAAATAGTTATCATTAACTACGTAATAGTTATTCTATTGACTAACGATAGGTACTTGGTCTTTATTTAAATATCTATGGGTTGTTTTTGGTTTTAAGTAAATGCTTAAAATAATAAAACCCACAGACATTAAAATAAAGAGCATTAATGCTAGCTGCTACATTTAATTACAGACTTTTTGTCTTTGATAGGTCGCTGTCAATTATCTAACTGGCCAAGAAACGGACAGACGAGCCACATGAATCATGATGCGTAGTAAGTGCGAAATGTGCAACAAAAAAAGAAGATGACAACCTGTCAAAGACAAAAAGTCTGTAATTATTATGTAGCAGCTAGCAGCTTAACGACGATGGTCATAATGTTTCTCGTCCGTTTTTCTGTGTTTAAGTTAATTGAGTTCGGCAAGTGCAATGCTGTTTTCTAACTTTTCTATTTCCAGACAACATTCTGCCGACCTGCGGGTGTGGGCATTCCGATACTAGTTTCTATAATACTTAAACAGCTCGGTAACATACCTGTAACCTGTACTCAAGTACAGTCGGCCGCAGAAGTAGCTTAACATTTTAGTACCTTGTCACATTACATTTCTCGAATTTGTCATAGATGTTGCTAGGAAACCGTCGAAACAGTTACTATTACAAAGTACTATATTGTTTAAGCTACTTCTGCGGCCGACTGTACAGGTGAGTGTCGTAGTAATCGATATATTTTTGTCATTGTGTAATTTAAAAAAATAAGATATTTATGAATACCTATTTATGATTAGATATATGAATCCCTTTTTTAACAAACTTAAAAAATGTGTATTGTTTATTTATTTTATGTAACTGCACAGTTTTGTATTACACCATAACTCCTATGTTTTATACCTGATCCGAGTAATTCTTTTTTTTATTTAATTGAATGTACAAAACCTTAAAATAGTCCCAGATAAATAATTAATACTTAGTTAAATTTTATGACAAGAGTTGCAAAATCGCGCATGATGTGGCACCCTTTAATTATTATGGGTACCTACTTTAAATGTAATAGACTGTTTAGCAAAAGTATTTACTAATTGCATTGTAGAGTGTTCCAAATACCATCTACCTCTAACGTGAAACTGAGCTATTACGGCTCAGTCATTACAACCACTTAATACTCATACGACTAATTGTGCACTAATTCGCACGTTCGTCTTATAATAACTATGATATAAAACGTCGAACGGTCCGTTTATCTGGCCACTAAAGACGTAAATCAGTAGCATGTTAGTGAAGTAACGGAGAAATGTCCATTGAACCGGTCCATCCAGGTTTCACATCCAGTCTAGTGTATGGTGGTGAATCTGCTTTGCCTACCGACATTGTAGAAGATTATGACTCATTTGTGAAATTGTCATGAAATTGGAATTGGTGGATTCTATATTTGTAATCTTTTTAGTTTGGGATCGGTGACCGTCAGTGGCAAAATTTTGTTCAGCGCTTCTGTGATTCTAAGGGCACGTAAAGCCATCAATCCCGGTTGTTATCATTAGACATCATTAAGCCATGTATAGGTCTTTCGGGCGCATAAAAATTGCCGACACCCAAGTTGGTTACAAAACCGCATTACCGATTCGCACTGGAGCAGTTAATTGGTGGTTATACTTTTAGAACCTATTATTTAAGGAGAGTCCCGAGCCTTGTAGTTGATCAATGGTAGGTTGAGGCTATTCAGCAGTAAGTTATTTTTAAGTAGTATTATTTTCATATATTTTGTTGCTACATAATGGCAGACAATAACACTTGACTCTGTACTCTACACTCTACAGTTGTTAAATTCAGATTAAATTCAGGTACTTGATAAGTTGATCACCACGAACGCCCTGTAAATGCATCCTTATTCACTTAACACCTATACAACTTGGACATTATTCGAGAAATTGTGTAGGTACATTGGTAGGGCGTGGTTTGTAGCTTTATCTCTTGTGCTACGCTAATTATAACGATGATACATGGTTGTCCGTGACCATGAGCCACGAGCAGTTTTCTATACCAGTGCTGCAATCAGAGTGTGGAGACCGTTAGCGTTATGCTTTATTTGTTGCACGAACCTCATGGTTATTTTGTGTAATTGTTCTCTATTTATGCTATTTAGTGTAGGCCAGTATCGGCAATTATTGGTAGCACTGTATAAAAATAAAAGAACGGTCGAAAAAAACTGTCGTAGCGACATTCAGTTGTGTTTATTGTGCAGGGATTTTGATGAAGGAAAACTGCCCTCGCTTTGCTTCGGTTTTCTTATTTTTGTACCCCTTGGGTTACATTATTGGATCCCTAATTTTTTTTGAAAATATAATATAATATAGTCTATGTCACCCGAGGATAGTGTAGCTTCCCAACAGTGAAAGAATTTTTCTAACCGGTTCAGTTGTTTCGGAGTCTATTCAATGCAAACAAACAATCTAATCTTTCCTTTTTATTAAATAATATAGATAAGTTAATTATTATTAATATTATTATTATTATTCTTAAGATTATTATCAATTAGGGAAGTAGGTTTTATTTTAAAGCCGTAAATATTACCAACCGAGCAAAAAATATCTACAATCGGATTAAAATTATCATAGCAGCAGAGAAATCACGAAAAGTAGGTACATACGGGATAATTTGTTGTACTTAAATAAAAAATAGATTTATATGACTTCATATGAAATTTAATGTAATTAAATTGAGTATTGTTGTCACAAAAACAGAATAAGATAATGTCGTACGCTACTGAAATGAATCGCGTGCGCGCGCGCTCGCTTACGACATCTTCAGTTTTTGTCATTTTTTCATGAATTTATGAAGTTTACCGGATTCCATCGTTACGTGATACCGAGGACAAAGTAATGAATGCATCTGTTGCAATAAGTTCAATAACATTAACCATGATACTCGCAATAATTTCCTTAACAAAAGGTGATAGACGTAAAAACTTACTTTTTATACTTTTAACATTAACCGGAACTTGCTTAACGAATCTTACATAAACTTATATTTCTGAATGCATTTTTATGCATCAACTGTTCACGGAAATTACGGATACACGACATTTTTGAAATTGTTGCATTTAACCTGGTTACCTAGATAGCCAACCAGTTAAATGTGATTTTTTTAAATCATTTATTATTAATGATAAGTAGGAATTGTTCCTCTTTTTTACTTTGTTTCCTTTGTTAAAAGGTGTCCGTTAACTCACTATCAATAAGTAGGACTCCAATGCAATATCCATTCGCATATTATTACTATTATCACATTGTGTAACTATTACTGCTTTTTACCTAGATACTGATGTTATTCAACATTTTACAAAAATTTTGTTTACTCCTATTGCTGTCGCTTTAACAAATCCTACCATTTGTGTTACCATGGTATTCACGGGAGAAGTGGCAAGTAACTCCCGAAGACTATAAATCTAGGTTATTAATAATAATGATAATATTTTTATGCCAGTTTTAATGAATTTTATTACTTCTAGATAATTTTATTACTCGCGAAATTCACCAAGCAGCTTTTTAGACGCTTTTATTTAGCTTACCCCGTTTGAGCGGGTCAAATTTTTCAAGAATTAATTAATTAACTAGACTTACTTCCTCTTATCCTAGGGAGTTGAAAATTTTCATATTGTTTTAATTTTGATGACAATGATTTTTTGTGATAAGCTTGGCCTGATTCTACACTCAGCACGATTCTACAACTGACCACACAGCATACACCACACGGCTCTCAGTCTCGCAGCCACCCGACCGTGTCCAGGGCATTCACACCACAGTCGCATGATCAGCATAATAATAATTACACTGCAGAATTCTCAACAATTAGCAAAAGTGAAATGAACGCACGGACTCCGACAGCCTAATTGAGAGACACCTGAAAAATTGCTATATGTTTCTTGATGTAAACTGTCTTTACAGTGAAATTTAAGTACAGTTATCAATGTATCATAATCGCAATCATTAGATAATAATGTAGAAATACATAATTATTTTTTTAACCGACTTCAAAAAAAGGAGGAGGTTCTCAATTCGACTGTATTTTTTTTTATCTCAGAATTTTGGACTGGCCGAACCGATTTTGATGATTCTTTTTTAATCGAAAGCTGGTGGGTGTCATGTGGTCCCATATAAATTTTATTGAGATCTGACAATGGCATCCATGATAAAACCATATAAGTCTTATTTGTATTAAGTATGTGCGCGACAAATGGACGAATAACTCAATATCACGCCAACCGATTTCGATGATTCTTTTTTTAATCGAAAGCAGGGGCTTGTCATGTAATCCCACATAAATTTGAACGAGATCTGACAAGTAGTTTTTGAGTAATTGAAGTCGGTTATTTTTTGTTAGTAAAATTTAGATTATTAAATGTTTGGACCAACAAAGACTGCTTCAGATAAAAGCAGTCGATTTAGAAAACCCATTTTGTCTGGAACAATTATTGATCACTAGCGTTTACTAAACTTTTTTTATGTACCTAAGTAAGTATATTATTTTGTAACTAAACTTGGAAATGATTTATTAATAGCATTAAGTACCTATCTAACAATAGGTAACATCAAAATAAATTGATCATGGTCGACTTAAACGAGTATCTATCAACTAAAAAAGACGAGTGGTTAGGTATTATCAATTGTTACGTGATTACCAATAGGTATAATTTATCGTTACCGTTTTAATTAGTTACATAAATAAATCGTTATAGAGATTACAACACCCGCTATATCATCAGTATTTTTGTATTTTATACTTAGAGATAAGTTTAGTAGAAAGTTAAAGTTTTAGCCGTATTGGGGCGACTTAGAATACTAACTCCAATCCCACGCCGGATGGGTGTCGTAAGAGGCGACTAAATCCGCTGGTGGTAGGGCCCCTCGGAGAGATTATTATCATTTCACCATGGGGTTCGGCTGGAGAGCTATCACTCTTTAAACTTGAGTCAGCCGCCTAACAATTCGCCGTGTTCCGGCTAGGGGCTTGAGAGCCAGTTCTTTCTTTCTTTTAATTCTCTTTCTTGGCCGGCAACGCATCAGTGATGCCTTTGGTGTTGCTGATGTCCATGGGCGACGATAGCCACTTACCATAAGGTGGATCGTCAGCTCGTTTGCCGGCTATTTCCATAATAAAAAACTCTTAAAAGAAGTAGTCTCTATAACACACCACACAGGAAAACATTTACACAGGTTATGTAGAATTGTTATTAAGTAGTTCTTCCTACTAGGTATGCTGCTAAGATAACCATGCTCATATAACCATGACGCTACTGTTAATCATTTTACAAAGAAAAAGCGTAAGATCTCAATAGAACGTATTAACGCTCCGGTGTCTAAGTGAACCGGTTGTGGTGAAAATCGTATTTTATCTCCACAGCCTTTTCCGTCAGCGTTGCCTTTTAGGAATACAGTCTGTCCATATAAAGCGGTAATATAGTGCTCTAAGACTTACCGAGCGTTAGACTCGCACTGAGGCAATTGTAAGGACCTATAGACATAGTTTTATATAAAACGCAAGCAGTAACAGTGCTGTAACATAGCTCTAAGCCAGTGGTAATCAACCTTTTCATGCTGTTGCGGGCCGCAAAACAAAGAAAAAAAATTGGAATTGATTTCTTAGGTTTTTGCGATTATTATAAAGTGACCCCCGGATGGGCTAACTACAAAAGCCTAGCGGGCCGCATGTTGAGTACCTATAGCTATCTTTGTTAAACTTCAACAAAGATAGTTAAAACTCGGAATCATAGATAAAACTGCTATTGAAATTACGGGCCTTAGCCCTACCGAATCGTAGCCTACGACTTGCACTGAGCCAATAAAAAGGTTGTTGTCTTTCCTTGCAGATACAAATTTTATACATGACATTATGGTCGCTGGCCCATGCAGCGTATATCAATCGGATGGCAACTATCAACAGGATCAGAGGCCCCACACCCTTGAGGCCAGGCCTCATGCTGACCAGGCCTTGGGCCCCGCCGCGGTACATCCAAGCCGCGTCACACCGAGCGCCTTATGTGATTTACAGAAATCTACCACACAGGTATGTAGGTATTGAAATCTTCACCCGCCATGTACATACATTTAACTTGAAACATGAATAAAAGACAAATTCGATATTTATCTAAAATCTCTAGTATTGTAAAACAATATCTTTAGAAATAACAAGAAAGAATGCATACTGAATAGGTACATAAGTAATATCTGATGTTAAGTAACTGCATAATGCAATTGGCACCCGATGGATATCTGTTTCCAAAAATAAAATGTACATATTATTAACATTGTTGAAGAATATAGGATGTAATGTAAAGTTGTAAAGTTACTGTTTTCCAATAATATTTTTGAAACATCATAATAATTAAAACCAGTGATATGCCTACGTACTGTATCTTAATATTCTAGTGCTTAATGGTAAGGTAAGGTGGCCCGGTGGTAGTACCTAAGGTAAACCTTAACAAAAAGAACTTAAAAGATACTTAACCTACATCTGTGTATCTCTCAGGAATGTTATAACGAGCATTTAAATTGTATCTGCCTTCTTCTTAACTTGGTACGGTCCCAGATACGCCATGAAGCACATCAATCCGGCTGTGACGCGCGGCATGTTCAGTTCACCGTGGAAGACCACAGCTCGTCTGCCACCCATACCCGCTGTCACACCGAGCTACGAGTTCCTTCGTGCTGCCTCCTCACCGCCCGTGACGCATGCAGACGGTAGAAGAATTCTAAATCACACGCACCCCCGGCACACCATCTTTGTGTTTTGTTATTTCCAGGAGGTTTTCCTCAGTGGCGTAGCGTGGGCTCCCGCCGCCCGGGGCCGACCGAAAATTTGCCGTCCCCCCAGTGATCTTTGCCGCCCCCATATTATTTAAAATATTTTTTTTATTAATTAAAAATTATAATAAAAGTATATTTTCTTTATTATTTAATAATCGAGTGGCTTGCCGCCCCCTCGTCATGTGCCGCCCGGGGACACGCGCGGCCTGCCCCCCCCCCCCCACGCTACGCTACTGGTTTTCCTTCATTTCCAATGGAACTACTAAAATGAAAACGCCGGGTGTATCGGGAATTAATTTATCCAGATTACTTTTTTTTTATTTCAGATTAGATTTTTATTGGTAACTGTTGCCCGCAAGCGCAACAACAAGAAATTATCAAGTGTTGTATTACCTGTTGTCAAAGAAACATTAATAAAAATAATAGCTGATTATGTTATTCAACTGCTAATCAACAAGACATTTTCGATCATAGCTTTCTTGATAAAAAATAACATTATAAAAAAGTTCCATTACGCATTCACAGTTACCCTGATGGGACTTGAACCCACAATCTCCGGTCCGAAAACCGGGCCTTACCACCTTAGGCCACAGGGATGTTACTTGTGGCCGTAAATAATTGGAATAGATGTTTCTGAAAAGAAAGGCGGTGTTAGCACGCATGCGCGAAGTTTAGCGGGCGTAAGCGAGAATGAATGATGTAATGTACGTCGCTCTCATAAATTGAGATTCTAATATTGAGACAGTATAATTCTTGACAAAAAATAGCAGACTTCAAAGGGATAACAGACCTGAAAAACTACTTGTCAGATCCTGGTATAGTAATTCCCCCGGAGGTGTATTTTTAATCGACTTCAAAAAAGGAGGAGGTATTCAATTAGACTGTATTTTTTTAATGTTTGTTACCTCAGAACTTTCGACTAGGTGAAAACCGATTTTGATGATTCTTTTTTTAATCGAAAGCTGGTGCTTGTCATTTAGTCCCATTTAAAATTGAGCTAGATCTGACGAGTAGTTTTTGAGTTACCTATTTTGAAGTCGGTTATTTTTTCTTGGTAAAATTCAGATTTTTGGCAGTGCCATTGGGATTGAGCGGATTTTTTCCTTTACTGTCTGCATCTGCTTAGAGAAGGTTTTGAAGTCCATATTCTTCCTTAGTAGCTGCTTGTTTTATATCGCTGCTTTAAGTCATAAAATATTTCTTGATACTTTCTAGCACTGACTGCACCTAAATGATCGTTTTGTTCGTCCGTAGCAGCATTAAGGATGTCACAGAATTGAATCTGATGATTGAATTACATTTCATGATCGCTCTTTAATCTGTTTAGCTTAGATATCTCCTCTAGACATCTCCAAAAATTTAGCTTTAATCAAGTCACTATTATTATTCGTTTCCGAACTTGATGATGTTTTTGAAATATCTTTTAGGTTAACTAAATAATTATCTTTTCACATTATCCTTCAAAAAATTTCATGGAAAAGATAATCTTCAATATGATCCATTAGAAACATTCTGTATTGACATCCTTCCCTCGCTGCGGACGGACCCAAGATGATTCAGATTTGTTTACTTACCAGGTGCCATCCATACCATCCCAGCTCCGAACCTCAGTCTCTCCGAGAAACCCATCGTGGTCGTCGATAATTTGGACAACACCAACTCAAACACAGCTATAGAAGAGGTGATTATTACTTCTATTTACTTATCTGATGCTAAACACTGAAAAACTGGTATCAAGTAAATCCTATTTTAAAAATGTTACGCCCATTACTTAGGGGCTTCTTGATATCAAGAAAATCTGCCATGCACACATGCAACTTGCGAAGTAACAGCGTCAGGTCGCTGTACCAGCCAGTTTAATTCCTCCCTGGTTAGATAACAGCTACACCCTAAAATCTACAGTGAAATATTTACATGTTTTGTTTATGTACATTTTTGGATAAACAAAGAGCGGGTTAGCTGCTTAGATAACCTGTTAGCTCGGCTTTTGACATAAAAAAATGAATAGATCCAAATTATAAGCAAAATATATCATCAATCATATTGCACCTAAGCTAACTGCTCCCTTGAAAATTAATATGTCTTCAAAAAGAATCAGCCCTTAATTCACTTTACTCTTAAATTTTAGACAAAGCCAGTGTACGAAGTGACAGAAAAATACCCAGAACCACCAGCGTATACAGTGAGCGCAAAAATAGAACCACCAGTGGGTTTCTCAAAACCCAACGTAAGTGTACCAAATCTCGTATTTACTTAAAATAATAAAGGAATTCAAACTTACTTTATGAATCTATTTCAGTCTTTCAAACCACCGGAATTACAAAATGTTGCCCAAAATAATCCTGTCCTGCAACAAGTTATTGATGAATATGGGTTGTCAGCGATGGCGGCACCACACGCTTCTATCATACCACAACAATTTTCATTCCAGGTTGGTAAATCATCTATAAAGTTTTAAAGTAACTGAACATTAAAAATATACTTACTAATCACTTTCTCGTCTCAGAAGAAAGAAATAGTGCATCAGAAATCAATTCCTCGTCTGAGAAAAAAGAAATTGTCTATCAAAATATCTTTTTTAACAATCATAATTAAAAGTATTTCAATTGTATTTGAACTGTACATTGTATTTTCAGGGATACAACAGAATACCTACGCATCAAGACCTCTTCCACACAGGATCAGAAGGAATAATTATTTCACCAAATGCTCTATACCAACCTGACCCAATGTACTTACAGAAGCTGCAAAACTATCTTCTAAAACATTTTCCAGCTGTCGAATTCATACCTTACCCAGCTAACCCACCGTTCCAGCCCCAACCTCAAACTCAAGCACCAGAACAGAATGATCTGTTTCTACTAGAGAATGAACAATTCATTAAGCAACCGCCTTCTTCCTTTGTAACCAGTAATCCAGAAATACACAAAAATCTCGTTCAAAGGGAAACTCAAGAAGCTACAGTCCTAACACTGCTGCCTCAAGGATTCTCAGTTAATAATGCTACTGCAAATTCCTTTGATGTTACTACTACAACACAACCACCTAATGTAACAGTAGAATTAGTAACATCTGAAGTTACACACGCGCCCACAACAACAACAAAGCAAGTTTTAGAGCCCAGCACAGAAAACCTACGGACTACACCTATATACTACGCTCAAGTCGGCCAAAGCATTGCAAATGTTATTGCAGATGGATTCTATTCAGCAATTAACGATGCACGGGCCGTAAATGCATTGACACAACTTGAAACAGCCAAGGAACTACCAAAAGCCCAGCCTTTCAACACTACAACCACTTCAACGACAACAACTACAACGACACTACAACCAGATTTGCAAGCCTACTTCGTACAAAACCCTGATAAAAAGGATAATAACAAAACTGGCAATGATTTGAAACCTCTGCTGGGAGCTCCTTTCGAGAAAGCAGCTGAATCAGTCAACGTTGCGTACACTATATTAAGAGCAGATAAAGATGAACAAGCTACAACTAAAGATGGTGTGGTATATGCTGGCCAGTTAGTCGAGGCAACGATAAGTGAAGACCAAGATTTTAACAAAGAGAAGGCTAATATTCTTGCACGAAGACCACCTGCAAGAGTCACATCGACATCTGACAAGAGAACTGAAACTCCTCAACAAATTACCGTTGTAAAGGCGAAAATTCCTCCAAAAAGTAAACTGACTTTTGACGACAAAACAGGAGAACCAGTACTAAGGATATACGCCAGCTATCTCGACAGCCCTGGACAGGTAAACATTTTTACTAACACTGCATTCTAATCCTCAAACATTGGAGAAAAACAAAAAGTAAAATGTATATTTAATGTAAAGCAGCAAATAATTCACTTTAATCGTCTCGTCAACCATTAGATCATCATCTTTAACCCACCCCAAAAGGCTTTCAGTGATATTGGAACACATAAAAGCGAGAAACAAAAGCAGTTAAGACGACCCTTTATATAATCTACCATTCTTAAATGTCATGTTTCAGAGGGAACGTTTGACGTCCAAGCTAGCAAACATGAAGCATGAAGCCCCATCAAAAAAACAAGATCTGACTGTAGGCAAACCCGCAGACAAAACACAAGGTAGTGAAAAGAACCAGGTATCTCAGTTTGGTCTTAAAGTTCGGTCCTGAAGCGACGACTACATTCCACTGTTCGTAGACTATTCAACATTTGCATCTCAACATGTGTTTTTTCACAGAAATGGCAATTAATGACAGAATCCCACAGTCAGCAAATTTCTAGCGAGCCTTATGAGGTCATACTTTGGAGCCACCGGTTATACTTTGAATATTAATTGATACTATTGTTTTTGTTTAACTAAATATGGACGTAGGTGGAATTTACTTGGTATAGGAACTGTGTAATGGAGACAGCGTACCCACTAAATTATCAAACTTATCTATTAATTCACATCACATTTCACAGCGGACATCTGTGATAAATTAAATTTAAATTGCTGTAAAACTCACTGTGGGAATCAGTCTAGATTTTTTGGAGTTTTAACACCAATATACGATTATAATTGCATAGTAGTCTGTTACAAAATATCAGCATATTTTGTGACATGGTTACTGACTGTAATAAACTTATATGTAATTCGAGCAACGCTTTAGGAACGCTATGACCATACGCACACAAATTGCGCACAGTGCGCAATTTTCAAATAACAACCCGCATTTGTCCCCTTTACAAGCGTGAGTTTCTATCGAATCCTAATTCTAAACTCCAATAACGTTTAGCGCGAGTTATCTAAGCAATCGGAAGATATTGGACAAAATATTATTGTTATTAGTGATGCATTTTGATATTGTATTTATTGTTAGAAGCAAGTTATCTGACAATTATTGTAATAATAACCAAAAAATATATTAAAATCATAGGATTGGTCAAACCAAAATTACAATAATTATCACCCATTATATATAATTTACAAAATTATTTAAATTTTGTGTGTAAATAATTTATTTATTATTAATTTTAGAATTAATGTGTTATTTTAAGGCAGTATTATTATTTAATACACAGTGCATTTAACTGTAATAAACATTTAAACAAACATTTCTGTTTTATTATAAAACGAGTAACCACCCTCGCTTTGCTTCGGTTTTCTTAATTTTTTACACGTTGGGTTACATTGTTGGAGTTTTATTAAGGATCCCTAATTTTTTTGAAAATATAATATAGCCCATGTCACCCGAGGACAGTGTAGCTTCCCAAAACTGAAATATTTTTTCAAATCGGTTCAGTACTTTTGGAGACTATTCAATGCAAACAAACAAATATTTTTCTCTTTATAACGACGGTTAAAAGGCGACTTGATTCAAGCGCCATTTTGCGAACTTTACAGGAGAGCGTTTTAAAGTTTATTTTTTGAGAAAAAAAATCATTGTTCCTAAAGTATACAATAAAAATTGACGAGTCTCCCCAATCATAAAGCGGTATATTTTGTGCTATTTTTTGATATATATATAACAAATAAAAGGTGTTTTTTAACGGAGTTAGATGTAACTTGAGCCATGTTCAATCCTTTAACACTGGTCGGTGTGAAAGAAAAGTAAAACCCTTCCAAAATTGACACTTAATGTCAAAGGAAAAATATCGCGAGTTGCGTCAACTCCGTTAAGAAGATCGGTAGAATTCACGACGTTCGTGGAGTTTCCATCATCAGAAGACCATAACGTTTATGGTGCTGTCCTCCGGCCGTGCCGTGAAAGAAAGAAGCAGTCGTGCGCAGCGCAATCCTGCGACATTGGATGTTAAGGTTGGTGGGTTCTTTCTTACTGATTTGGTATTGGATTGGACATACTACCAACCTACTGCTTCATACATACATACATACATTTATACAGTCCACATTACATACATCGAAGGATCGCCCCTGCGATTACCGCACAATTTTTTGTGGCCTTCGAGCCGAACATAGAGTTGGCAATTCTTTATTCATTTATTTTATTTGACATAATATATTTAGTTTGCACGTTGCAATGGCTAAAAAGGGTCAGAAGGTTCAGGAAGTGTACGAGGAGTGCATAGCTGATGTTGAATTAAACGTTTTAATCAACAAAAAGCAAAGATTTTTTGAACAATTACAAATATTATCTGACATGTCACTAAATGTAACTGACAGCAATATTCGTGAAATGTTTCTTTTGCGTGTCACGGATATAGATGAGCTACGTTCATCTTTCGAATTATGCATTTTTGAAATTTATAAATGTCAGTTACAAGCTGGTATGAAAACCATATTTCAAAGTCAGGAATTGAATAGTTTTGATGAGTTGTATTACCGTATAAAATTGATTTCTTCAAAATTACTAGCGAACGTTAAAACTGAAAAAACACAGTCGTGCATCGAATCTAGACCACGTCTTCCAAAATTGGAGTTGTTTTGTTTCGATGGAAATATTGAAAATTTTAATACTTTTTATGAGACATTCTGTTCGTTGGTTCATAATCAGCCTCAGATACCTAATATAGATAAATTTCACTATTTACTCTCATGTATCAAAGGTTCCGCTTTGAACATAGTCAAAAGTATTCCGATATCTTCTAATAATTACGACATAGTTTGGCAAGCTTTACTCGACAGGTATCAAGATAACCGTATGTTAGTTGGGAATTATTTAGATAAAATGTTAAACTTTACACCTATTGCGAAGGAATCATCTTTTCAGTTAAATAATTTCATAGAAAACTTTGATAACTCATACAAAGCTATACAATCTCTTAATATTGAAGATTTGAATAGTTACATTCTGTGTCATATAGCATTACGCGCCTTGGATCCATACACTCGTAGGTCATTTGAACAAAGTATCAATCAGAAGTCGATACCAAAATTCTCTGAATTGATTACTTTTGTCACTAATCAAATAAAAGTGTTGGATCATTCTAGTTCATATGGTGCTAGTACAAGCAACCAAAACGTTGTACAGAATAAACGTCAACCAGATGTAAGTAGGTTTACGGCGCGAACTAGAAACAGTGCACAGAAAAACTACGCGCATGCATCGTCATCAAACTCAAAAAATAATTTATCTTGTTTGCATTGCGGAGACAATCATATGATATATCGCTGTGCTCAATTTCGTAAATTGAGTGCTTCGCTACGAATCAGCCGTGCTGATGAGTTGAAGTTATGTCATAATTGTCTTAAACCTAATCATACTGTTGAACAGTGCAGGAGTGAATTTAAATGCATTATTTGTGAGCGACCACATAACTTATTATTGCATCAGGACGTAACGAAAACGTTTCTCGCTTCCTCTTATGACTCCGGTAATGCATCGATTCCTGTAAGCGCGCCCGCCCAGTCGGGAGGCCCTTCAACTGATAATAATAACAGTTACAGTACGGTTTTGTTGGGTACCGCGATTGTTTATATTTTAGACAACTTTAACGTCTATCAACCATGTCGCGTATTAATTGATTCCGGTGCACAATCCAATTTTATTTCCGCTGCATGCTTACAACGTTTAGGTTTATCTCAACGTAAATGTCCGTTTAGCATTTGCGGATTAGCTGATGGTTTAGTTAAGAACTACGGCATGACGTCATGTAGCTTAAGGCCGCGTCACACTGATAAACCTGCTTTTAATATTGATGCTGTTATTCTTCAGAAAGTAACTTCAGATCTACCTACCATTAAAATTCCTGAGCATATAATAAAACAGTATGATAATTTATTTTTAGCTGATCCTCATTTCTATAAGCAATCGCCAATTGATTTAATTTTAGGCGGTGACGTTTTTCCTCATATTTATAGTGGGAAGAAAATTATTATGGGTCCCAATATGCCAGCCGTGCTGGATAGCGTATTTGGGTATATTATCACAGGTAAACTAATTACCCCGTCGACTAATGACGTCACGGAAGTGAACGTTGTAGCGTCTACAACGTTGGTGTCGTACACCACTGATGATCATTTAAATGATACTCTTAAGCGATTTTGGGAAATAGAATCCTCGCCGTGCGATGTTCCTTTAAATCCCGATGATGAAGTCGCTGAAAAACTATATATTGAGAAACATTATCGTGACGAGAGTGGCCGATATGTTTCACCTATTTTATTAAAGCCAAATCACGAACCGTTAGGTAATTCGTATGACATAGCCTTTAGGAGACTCACGCATGTCGAGCGCCGACTTGCGCACTCACCCGAGTTCCGGAAGGCTTATTCTGATTTTCTGAAGGAGTACGAGTCACTGGGGCATATGGAGCTATATCGTGGTACGGAGCCGTCTAAATATTTTATACCACATCACTGTGTGTTACGGCCTTCTAGCTCCACAACACCGTTGCGTGTGGTCTTTGATGGATCACAGAAAACTAGTACTGGGGTGTCACTAAATGACAACCTTTTGACCGGCCGTAAATTACTTCCAAATATTTTAAAAATTATTATTAACTTTCGTCTCTACGACATATGTTTTACGGCGGACGTGTCAAAGATGTATCGAGCCGTGCTCATCGACCCCGCTGATAGGTGTTATCAACACGTATTATGGCGATGATACACCGTCAGACCCAGTACAAGTTTACGAGTTGAAAACGGTCACTTACGGACTGCGTAGCGCGCCTTACACGGCCATTCGCACGCTGCTTCAACTTGCCCAAGACGAACGGTCAGACTGTAAGGCTTCCCGAGTTCTAGAAGAGGGTGTCTACGTCGATGACTTTTTGTGGTCATGTCAATCTGTAGATGAAGCTTGTACCTTACAAGACGGCTTAATGAGTCTTCTGAAAAAAGGCGGGTTTGAATTACGTAAGTGGGCTAGCAACTGTCCCGAGCTACTGACACGTATGAAATCAGAACAAATAACGCAAATAAATTTTCAAGATGAGACGTTATCATCGTCCTTAAAAGTCCTAGGATTGACATGGTTGCCCTCATGCGACTTCTTTTCATTTAATTATAATTTAAAAGATAATGACGGAACGAAACGTTCAGTACTTAAGCTGCTTGCTAGTATATACGATCCGGTTGGTTTTATTTCGCCGTGTACTTTCGTTGCCAAATGTATCATGCAGGATCTTTGGAAACTGAGCCTCGGCTGGAATGACCGTTTACCATACGAATTGTTACAAAAATGGGATAAATTTATCGGTCAATTACCGATCCTTTCACAACTTCGCATTGAGCGACACCTTCTAGTGAATTCGTTTGTAAACGTACAATTAATCGGTTTCTGTGATGCGTCATCACTGGGTTACGCAGCTTGCATATATCTTCGTAGTACTGACAAGGATGGGAACGTCAAAGTCAAACTATTGACGAGCAAATCTAGAGTTGCTCCATTGAAGCCGTTAATGTCTATCCCTAGGCTTGAACTTATGGCAGCCGTGCTGTTATCGAAGCTAGTTCGTTTTGTCGTACAAAACGTTAAAGATTTTAATTTACCAATAGTTGCCTTTAGCGACTCGAGTGTAGTTTTGTCGTGGCTACAGACTCCGCCATACAAGCTAAAAGTGTTCGTGGCTAACCGTGTTAGCGAGATTGTTGACGTGATTCCGCCCAATTGCTGGTTTCATGTAAACAGTGAGAACAATGCAGCCGACCTCTGTTCTCGAGGCGCGCTGCCTGAACAACTTTTAGCAGTAGCGGACGAATGGTTTAGTGGCCCTGCATGGCTTGCTAGAGATCCACGTAGTTGGCCAAGAATTACATTAATTTTAAAAGAAAATGATATTATTCCAGAACTTAAAACTAACGTAGACACATTTACCTTTAATTCTTACAATTTAAATAACTTCAATGATCTTGAACATTCCTTTAATAAAATTTCATCGTTCAGTAAACTCGAGCGCGTAACAGCGTGGTGTCTTCGTTTTGTAAATAATTTAAAATGTAAAAAATCTGATCGAACATTTGGTTCACTAAAGTCTTGCGAGTTAAAGCAGGGACAAGATTTAATTATAAAAGTCATTCAAAATAATTATTTTTATTCTGAAATGCAAATGCTAGCAAAGGGAACTTATGTATCATCCCTTCGCAAACTATCTCCCTTTATAGACCCTGATAATTTCCTCAGGGTGGGGGGTCGAATACAACAGTCGGATTTACCATATAATATGAAACATCCGGCACTATTACCCAAGAAGTGCCACATAACTAATTTAATAATTGATTATTTTCATAAATTGTACATGCATGTAGGACCGCGCACCTTGCAAGGCATTTTGAATAATAAATACTGGATAATAAACGCTCGTAGTGTAATTCGTTCAGTTTTGTCGAAATGTCGGGCTTGTTTTAAATTTCGTCCATACTCCACACAGCCTATGATGGGTACGTTACCTGCAACTAGGCTTAAGGCCAACAAGGTGTTTGAACATGTTGGTTGCGATATTGGTGGTCCATTCTTAATAAAAGAAGGTATGCGGCGAAATGCAAAAGTTACCAAGGCATATTTGTGTTTATTTGTATGTTTCTCTACAAAAGCAGTGCACCTAGAAGTGCTCTCAGATTTGTCTTGCGAATGTTTTCTGGCCACATTTGATCGTTTTGTGGCACGCCGCGGTCTCTGTAGTTGCTTATATTCCGATTGTGGAAAAAACTTTATTGCCGCTGCTAAACATTTAAAAAACGTTACTAATTATTTTAATTCTACGTCTAATTCTGATGAAATCCTTTCTGGATTGTCCTCACGAGGCGTCGAATGGCGTACGAACCCGCCTAATGCAGCTTCCATGGGTGGTCTGTGGGAGGCAGGTATAAAATCAGCCAAACATCATCTCTACCGTGTAGTAGGTGATAGGTCCTTGACTTTTGAGGAGTTAAGTACTTTATTTTGTAAAATTGAGGCAATTATGAACTCGCGACCATTATGCTCCCTTTCAAATAATCCTAATGAATTTGAAGTTCTGACTGCGGGTCATTTTTTAATTGGACAGAATTTATTAACTGTTCCGGAATATAATTTTGAAGATGTTCAGATGAATCGATTGTCACGTTGGCAATGTATTCAAAGGGCATCACAATCATTTTGGAAGCGATGGTCAAATGATTATTTGCACACTTTACAGCAAAGAGAAAAGTGGTTCACCTCAATTCCAAATGTTAAGAAGGGTGATTTAGTGCTTCTTAAATCTAACTTAACCAAACCTTTGCAGTGGCCTCTTGGCAGAATAGAAGAGGTTCACCCTGGTTTTGATAACATTGTACGGGTAGTTACTGTACGTACGCAAACTGGGGTTTATAAAAGACCGGTAAATAAAATCTGCCCATTGCCATATGCAAACTAAATATAAAATTAGGTTATTAGGTTAGGTTTTAGATTAGGCACATACACTCAACTTTTTACTTAACACTAACAAGTTTCTTTATTTTATTTTGAATTATTTCGTAAATATTCATTAACACAAATTATTAACACACTCATTCTTCACACACCGACACTATTAGGAAATCATCACACTGATTTCGGTGGGGGGTATGTTCAATCCTTTAACACTGGTCGGTGTGAAAGAAAAGTAAAACCCTTCCAAAATTGACACTTAATGTCAAAGGAAAAATATCGCGAGTTGCGTCAACTCCGTTAAGAAGATCGGTAGAATTCACGACGTTCGTGGAGTTTCCATCATCAGAAGACCATAACGTTTATGGTGCTGTCCTCCGGCCGTGCCGTGAAAGAAAGAAGCAGTCGTGCGCAGCGCAATCCTGCGACATTGGATGTTAAGGTTGGTGGGTTCTTTCTTACTGATTTGGTATTGGATTGGACATACTACCAACCTACTGCTTCATACATACATACATACATTTATACAGTCCACATTACATACATCGAAGGATCGCCCCTGCGATTACCGCACAAGCCATTTTGCACAATTCTTTAATCAGGGCAAAAGGAATCAAAGTACACGATTACTATTTATCTGTTCAAAGCAAAATAATTCAAGTGTACAATGACTTCTTTAACAGATCAAGGATAAATGAGTTAAACCGCTCACCTAGTTATAAACTGTTCATGGATAAATGAGTTAAACCGCTCACCTAGTTATAAACTGTTCATGGATAAATGATTTAAACCGCTCACCTAGTTGTAAACTGTTCAAGGAGGAATGACTCAAATTACACAGTGATGTAATAAGATTTAAAGCAAATTGTTTTAATCGCAAGATTTATTAAAATTTGACTTGGAGAAAATAGCTCAAAGGTAATAAAATAAATTTCACGATGTAGGGAAAACGAATGAAAGGACATTGTCAATTCAAAGAAAAGTAACTTAAATGGCATACTTTTAAGAACTTAGACTTTAAAGTCGATTTTATACAACGAAAGAATTAAAATTTAATAAAACAATGCTTTTCATGAATCAACTTTTGTTTTAATTATTCATTTATTTAAATTTAAGTATATTTAAACGTTGGTAACATTTGTAATAATCAGCCTTCGAATATTGGCACTACTTGTAATTTTTATAATTGTTATTAAGTTTCACATCAAGTTTTTCTGGAAATCCATCAAAACAGCCAGAGGAAAAACATCTACCTCGGAGCTGAGTACAATCAGGAGTCAAGATGGGAGCATTATAAAAGGAGAAGAATGTGTGTTAAAGAGATGGAAAGAGTATTTTGAAAGTTTGTTTGAAAGAGGGGAAGTGCAGGTACAACATCCGGCACCTTCCATGGAAACTAATATAAATGTTGATGAAAGTGAGATAAGCATGGATGAAATAGTGAAAGCGTTGAAAAGTATAAGATTAGGTAAGGCAGCAGGGTATGACAGGATTACCGTCGAGATGCTGAGGGCTGGACAGGGCATAGTAGCTAGCCAGCTGTACCGCCTTTTCAATTTGTGCTGGCGAAATGGGCAAGTACCGGGAGACTGGTGCAAAGCCGTAATCGTGCCATTGTATAAGGGAAAAGAGTCACGGCAGGACTGGATAAATTACCGCGGTATAAGCCTTCTCAGCGTCGTCGGTAAATTGTATGTGAAAGTGTTGATTGAAAGGGTTGTGAATGAAACAGATGAAAAAGTATGGAACGCACAAGCGGGATTTAGAAAGGGAATGGGATGTACGGATCACGTCTTTTCCTTGCGGCGCATAGCCGAAAAGTGTTTGGCTAAAAACAAGAACGTCTATTGCGCGTTCGTGAATCTAGAAAAGGCCTATGATAGAGTGGTGAGGAATGAATTGTGGTCAGCATTGTCCGTGAATGGTGTGAGCAGTATCCTCATACGAGCATTACAATCTCTTTATAGGGATTCTAGTGCTTGTGTAAGGATAAACGGGGCATACACTGAATGATTTAATATCGAAAAAGGTGTTAGAAGACAGGGATGTGTAGCGTCACCGTGGCTGTTTAATCTGTTCATGAACAACGGACGCTTGACGGACTTAAAAGAGAATGAAAGTGGGTTAAGAATGAATGAGTTACTCGCCAAATGTTTTCTCTAAGCTGATGACCAAGTGTTACTTGCGTCTTCAGCCGAGGAGTTGCAAGTGATGGTAACTGCTATGAATGGAGCTTTTGTTAGAAAGGGAATGAAGATGAATGTAAAGAAGACGAAAGTTATGGTGTTTGAAAGAGATGAGGCAGTGACAGACTGCAATATCGTGATTGGAGATGAACAAATTGAACAGGTGAATGAGTTTGTGTATCTGGGTTCAAAGTTTACAAGAGATGGAAAGTGTGAGAGCGATATTGAAAGAAGAGTAAATGCAGGAAACATGGTGAATGGAGCTTTGCACTCCTTTATGAACAGTCGGAAGGTGTCTAACAAGGCTCGTTTGGCTGTGCATGAGGGGGTGTTGGTTCTGACACTCATGTACGGAAGTGAAAGTTGGGTATGGCAGAAGAAACATGAAAGCAGAATAAATGCAGTTGAGATGAGAGCGTTAAGAAGTATGATAGGAGTTAAACTGAGTGACAGGATAAGAAATAGTGAGATAAGGAAACGTTGTGGTGTAAAAGAAGATGTAGTGACAAAAATTGAGAAAGGTATGCTGAGATGGTTTGGACATGTCGAGAGAATGAACGAAGAACGATTGACGAAAAAAATGTATAAGGCGAGTGTGAATGCGAGTGTTGGAAGGGGTAGACCTAGGCGGACGTTCCAAGACCAAATTAGGGACGTCTTGAAAAAAGGCCAGGTCAAGAGTACAGCAAACCGAAGAGCTTGTATGAAAGGAATAATGAAAGTGGACGAAGCGAAACAAGTATGTAAGGATCGTAGCAAGTGGAAAGAAGTGGTCTCTGCCTACCCCTACGGGAAAGAGGCGTGACTTATATGTATGTATGTATGTATGTTATTAAGATAAAGCTGAAAGAATGTTTTCATATAGAAAATTTGTGTGAAACCTCGCGCGATTACGCGTGCCGTGGATTCAAATACCTACCCGCGTTGTTTCGTGTTCTTTTGCTTGTAATTTAAACGCCATTTTTAATGCAAGGTGAAAGGAGTAAACTGATTGAAGTACTATATTAGTTTAATTAATAAACTAACATAAAGGAATCAAGCGTGCAGACATTTATTTTTTGCAAAAAGAAAATGGTTCTAAATGATATAAAGACTTAAAACTGGTCAAGGAAAATTAGCACAAGTCATATTCTTCAATATACTAGTTCAGGTAAGATTGATTCAAGCGACAGAGATAATGTTTGAATGTTTAAGGCAAAATGATTTAAGTAACATCCACTAATAAATCTGGATCAAGCAAAAAAGAATTAACATCCTTTGTTTAATTATTTTAGATCAAGTAAAAAGAATTCAAATGCCAATACCATTTCATTCCATCCGAGGATAAATGGCTTAAACTACAAATAGTACGAAAAACCCTTTTTTTTCGTGGGTCTATATACATGCTTTGAAAAAAACAACCAAATTCGCTACACTTGATACCGCGTAAGCAAAAATGATACCCAAATTGGTCATGGAGCCAAGCGCCAAAAAAGTGCTCAGATTAACCTCAAACCCGGCTCCATCGACGCGCAAAAATTCGCCGATTCCAATGATGTATATAACTCAATATCGCCCAGGATGGCGCTTGAATCAATCCGCCTTTTAACCGTCGATAATATTAGTACCTATAGATGACAACCTGTTGAAAACTTGGTATTTTTGTTCAGAATCACGGGCTGATCAAATATGAACGAAGCAAGGTTACGGTTTTGGTTTAAGGATCATTAAAGAAAATTCAAACTAACAACGACATTTTGTACTTTCTTTATTTCTTTGTCACTATGACAACTTATAAAACTGTTAAACTATTATTACCGAACATTTGGATCCAGTAGTCTATTGTTGGCAGGGCCGTCAAAGTCTTATTTGAATATATCCTACATAACACACGTGAGTTACCCGGTCTACTTGCGGATACATTATAATACACTTGGTGCATCACATTACTACATGACCCTGCAGGGATGTTCACATTAAGGTTCAATATTCGTCCCAAATTCAACTTATCTTTTTGTAAATTATGTTCCGTTTTTCGTCGTTTATTGATCGACATGCTATTTGCGACTAACACGCCGGTATGTTTAATATTTTACTAGCATACGATGATTATACTTATACAAACTATAATCCCACTTGATTGTAAGGGACAATGTAGTCTCTGATAATACTTTGTAAATTAGTAAATACATACCGACTCTTGGTTTGAGCCTTGAGGACACAATTAGTGAACTGTTAAATCATCAATTTCGAGCGATCAAAACAATGATCCCAGTGAACAATTATTTAGAAAATTGAATTCAAGAATATGCGACAATAATAACTTTGCATTATATTTTGAAAATGCGACGTAAACAAAAAGCAATTTACAAAAAGCGACATTTTATTTGAAATTCTATTAAAGTCATATTATGAATGGAACGATTGAACCTTTTTGAGAAAGATAATTTCCGCCATTTTAGATTCGTTTCTTTAATGGCGCGGCTTATATCGTATAATTGTTTTATTAAAATTTTACTATTGCATTTTGTAATATTTAGCAACTAAAGTGACGACAATAAAATATGTTGCAGAAATGTCTACGCAGAAAGAGACGAATAATACCAAGCTATATTATTTCAAAACAATCATGACGTCACATTTATCATTATGTGCATGCGTAAGGCTATATCGGTACAGTACCATCTATAGTACTACATATTTCCTTACATGTTTTATTTATGAGACAATTACATGAGAAAAAAATCTAGGTTGTTTCTAAACTGCCCCCTAGGACGGCTATACATCGTTTCTCACTTTTGAATATTAATTTGTTTTACATTTTACAATTGCGATGGTACAGTAAAATTTTCAGTGAAACTATTTGAAGAAAACCATCATCTTTAAGTCTCACTTCTATGTTGGTAACAGGGATACATACATACAACAACATAATTAAAATATAAAGGCCATTCCATACTAAAGGACTTATAACATTTTGATTCCATAATGTTCTGTATTACTGTATTATTATAAAATGCTAATTATCTGGATTATACAGCAATCGTAACGACTTACAGAACTGCCTTCAACCAAAAACAATAAACAATATTTTTAAGAGACATGCTTAGCAGTTTGAGAGCGTCACTAAATATAATATAAGTACAATTTGAAACAATTTTTCATACCTAAAAATTATAAATTACAGATACTTAATCTGTAAAGATTCAAACACGACAGAATTACAATTCTCAATTGGACAGCAATATTGTGATTATCTACTCGTATGAGTAGGTTGTATATATGTATCATACATACAATTTTTTTTTTCGCAGCGGATTTTATATTAATTTGCAAAAACCAAATGTTAGCGTGAACTTAGGCTACATTCAGACGGCGACTCCAGGAATTTTCTCTTTAGTTATGCTGTTGCTATAACCTATCCATCAGTGCGGATAAATATCAGATTTTACTGAAGAGAAATCAACGATTTCATTGAAATCAAAAATTCGGATATGTATACGATTTTACCGCATATCATATAGTTCTCTTATCGACAGTATAAGGATAGGTTATAGAAACGAGCCGTTAGCACACTCAACACACGGACAGCACACGAAAAACGATTAAAGATATATTTATATATTTCTTAAATATATCAACACATTATCTCATAATGTATTCACTTGATAAAAACAATTACATATTATATCCAACACGAAATAAAATGAAAAATATTACAAAACGATAACCTAGCAATTAAATTAATACAATACAAAAAGTTTGGTGGGTACCAAAACTGTGCCACAATTTTATTATAAAAAAATACACAAAAATTTGAGTTATTTTTAACATGTTTCACCAATCGAAATTAAACATAATATTTATTTTGCAATGACATGTCCATTCGTTTTTATTTTCGCTCATTCTATGTACTAACCATAAGAAGGCACCCATATAATATACATGGTGTATCTTAAATATATGTAACTTAGGAGGGTACATGGCTCAAAATCGGCAGCTGAATCGATTCCACGTATTTTTAATGTAGGTAATTTTTTTTTCCTAAAAGAAATTAAAATTAAGTAAATGATGTCACCCAATTCTTTAAACAGTCGAAACAAACAAAAATGAAACTTAAGTCAATGCAATAGGGTCCTTTCAAGCATTATTATACTTAGCCACAGCCTCAAACACACACTGCCAAACGTACGAGTTGTACGACGTTAAAGAATAAACTACAAACGCAATAGATCAAAAAAATATTGTTAAGAAAGTTCGCACACTTCGATACGTTTTCTCTCTTCCGCATATTTAAAAACAGTCGGGAGGAAGCGAGACGTAACGAGAGTGTCCCGGCCGGCGGTGTGATCAGCCCGGCGACCGGCGGCTTTTGTGATCTTATGATTTAGAAAATTAAAAAGTCAGTCACACCGCACGCGCCGGCCATATCAGCTGATGTGAGGATCTAAAAAATGGAATAATAGCTGCATTTGACGTAGTGAAAAGTGACTGTAGTATTAAATAAACTTAAACGACAATTACAAAAACGTGCATTATTGTGTATCGAACAAGGTGGTGGACATTTTGAAAATGTCATTATAAGACGACGCCGCAGGAGTTGATAGGAGTCTATGAGGATGAAGAGGGAAGAAACCAATTATTATCAGACCTGTAAGTTACCTACAGTAACTAAATTTAAATGGTTGTTTAATATTTGTAAATATTTTAATAATTCACAGCTTTTAAACACGCAGTCTTTTTTGTTTTGTTGTATTATTACTTAAGTCCGATTTAAACGTATTATGTAGATTGTAGGTAGTTAACTTAATTTTATGTGAATGATTTTTAGTGCGCGCCCAAACGGAATAATTTAGTAAAGCTCTTTAGTTCATACAATTCTTCACAACCTACTTAATAAACTTATGCATTTTACTAAATTTTAATTAAAAAATGTCTGCTCAAACGTGTTAAGTGTTATGCCCCGCCCATAGAAAAATGTCTAAATCACTTGTTTACTTGCGTACAAAATTTGAAGTAGGTACTAAATTGTCCGTTTACACCTATTAATTTACTTAAAATTTAGTTATCTACATATCTACTTCTAAACAATAAATATTTCAATAAATAGGTATCTCATCATTTTAATGCCAAAACGATTGACATTGTATTAATTAAAATGATTCAAAGTCGACAGTCCAAAAGCTGTAAAAAGTGATTGAAAGAGGGAATCATAATTTGTTTTTGAAACAATTTATCTTAGTACGATTAACTATTATTTTAGGCATATGTAGGTAATAATAATGTTTATGTTCAATAAAATCTTTGAATCTTTACCTAATTGGATGTGTTCAGTAAGTGATACGAGTATAACACACCTACCAATTAAATGAAATGAGTACTCAGGTAACAAACATGTTGTGTTTAACAATGTCTAATGTACAATGTCGAATTCGTTTTCGTCGCATCAGCTGTTATAGCCGCGCACACGCCAGCCCCGGCGGCCCGCGTTGTGGCCTGTGACGTGGGTCTCACTCTCATGTGTGCGTTAGTCTGTATGCTTGCTTAGAATATCATGAACATTCTTATCCCTCTACGAGAACAACTAATTTCTTGAATAAACAATTATTAAGCTAATAAAAAACATTTCAGTGTAGGTATTATGATTAAAACTGAATAGGTATTCTTATTGGGGTGTTTAAGGGTGTACGTCATTTATGCATTCAATGTAGTGAAAAGTGACACTGTAGTAGGTATTAAATAAACTTAAACTTATTACTGTCATTGTTAAATAATTTTGTTCTTTAATTTGAGGTTTATTAATCAATGAGTTCAAAATTGTTCACAGTCTACAGTAGAAAGCCTGAAAAATGTGATGGTAAGAGAGAATCATAATTTGTTTACTATTTAATCTTCGTACCATTACCTACTACATATTTTATGTAATGATCGCTCGATCGCTAATAGTCAGCTGTTTCCGTCGGGGTGTACCTCACACACACGCGCGCACCGACCTTGTAGCGCTCGTTCGCTCTCATGTGTGCGTGCGCCGCTGGGTAGAATGTTCACACTTTTCGTTCGAACTGAGTATAACTTATTTCTTAAATAAAAAATTATTAAGCTATAAAATACAATTAAAAATACGTGGAATCGATTCAGTTGCCGGTTTCGATCACTGTACCTTCTTAATTAGCATATGGATCTATTACACCGTGTATAGGCATAGGGTTGCCAGATCAGAAAACCTTAATTTCTGGAAAATCTTTTTAAACCGAAAAAGCTTCCGCATTTAAAACAAAACAAAAAAGATTCAATAAGGACACTTCATATAAAATTAAATTTTCCAAGCAAAATTATTATTAATCTCGGTGTTCGGTGCATTGCATGTCACCGAACACCGTACCTATACTATATTGACGTCACTATCACGTGCCACCGATCGCATCGCGAGCATTTGAAGTAATTCATAAAATTAGTGCATAATCAATTACCGCCGCGATCGGGTGCATTCATATTAAATACTATCATTCAATCATTTTATCATCATAGTTTAAGTTTCTATCAATAAACGGGTTTATCAATTAACTAGCATTGTTTTTATGTTCCCAACCGGAACATAAATGGTCCTTCGAGCGTAAAAAAGGACCTCGCGTGTGTAAAATCAGTGAGGTTAAATCAGTGACGTGGTTGTAGCAGTACACGAGGATTGCAGTGCCTTTGGAATTTTTCCTTTGCTATACATAAGCAAAGGAGAAATATCATTTTCGCATCATCGGAGCAGCAGCAGCCGGAGGTACTCGCCAGCAAACTCAACAGCACCACAAGTAAGATCTTTCCTTTTTTCTTACTTAATAATCATCGTTAACATTCTACATCAACAAGATGGAAGCTTTGTACGACAACCAAGCAGAGCTATATGATTCTGTGTCTAAACTGTTGGTCAACGTTAAAAAGGATGGAGCAGAGCGAAAAACCATCGAATATTGTCAGCAGCGCTTAGAGCGGCTAGAAGGATTGTGGAGTAAGTTCAAATTAAATCATCAAAAATTAGAACGTGTTGGAGTGACGAGCGATCCTTATTTTGAGCGTAATGAGTACGACCAGATGAGGGAGTTATACAACACGGCGAAAGAGTTATTACAGCAAACTTACGTGGAACTGGTAAAGAAGGAACAGCAGTTGCGGGAGGAACAGCAGGTAGAACAAGCAGCAAGCAAAAAAGCAGAAGCAGAAAAGCCAGAGGCTGGGCCTAGCAGACAAGCAGAAGAAGCAACGCAGCAAGCTAAGAAGGTAAGGGGTCGTCAGCAAGATCAGCTCGAAGAAGAAAGCAGGGACGCCAGTTACCGTCGCATAACTTCGAGAGGAACATACAGCAAGTTGGATGATATGTTAAAAAAGCAAAGCATTAATTTCAAGGCGTTTCAGAGGTGCGTAAATAATATTAATGTTGAGCTATTTCAAAATAAATGGGAGTTCGAGGATGCCTTGAAAATGTTGCAAAGCAGGTGGACAGCGATAGATAATCTACATTGGGAAATAGCAGGAGAGGTTGATGGTGAGGAAATAGAATACGAAAGGGAGTATAACAGGCATGAAAATCAATTCAATTCTATCAAGAAAGAAATAAATACAAAATTATGGTCCGTATCTCATCGCGAGAAGTCCACTCCCCAAATGGACATTCCTTCCTTTAGTGGGAGCTACCAGCAGTGGGTCTCTTTTAAGGACCTATTTAATGAAGCAATACATAATAATCCATCGTTGTCGAATGCTCAAAAAATGCAGTTTTTGAAAAGCAAACTTACGGGCGAAGCTGAGCGTATCATACATCATTTGCAAATAAGCTCTGATAACTATGTTGTTTGCTGGGAATTATTAAATCATCGATTCAATAATAAAAGACTAATATTTACATCCCATTTAAATACTCTTTTAAATCTTCCAATTATGCAACAACAATCATTGGGTCAAATTAAGCGTTTGCATGACGTCACAAAGGAGAGTCTCCACGCTATTCAAAACCTAGGCATAGATACCAGCACGTGGGATCCGATACTGGTACACATTTTATCTCAAAAGCTTGATAGCGATTCTTATGGGGAATATATCGAATCAATAAAAAACCCGCGGGAGTTGCCAGTTTTGCAGGAATTTATAGATTTTTTGGAGAGTAAATTTACTATTCTGGAATCATCTCGAAAAAGAATTGAACAAAATGTACAAAAACAAAACAATCAACCGTATCAAGCTATTCAACCAAAGAAATTCTCCCCTTCAAATTATTCAGGTCAAAATCATAAGCATTCAAATTATTTAAAATCATTTCATACATCGACTTCAAGCACAAAATATAATTGCCCACTTTGCAACATGGATCACGCCATATTTTATTGTGCAAAGTTCAAAGAAATGCAATGCGACGAAAAATTAAATACAGTTAATAAACATCGCTATTGCGTAAATTGCTTATTCGACCACAAAGGCAAGGCTTGCTTTTCAACCAAGCGGTGTCGCAATTGTTCCGGTAATCACAATACATTGTTACATGATGCCTTTATTAAGCGAAAACAACAGGTGACCGGGAGAAACACGAGCCAACAGCAAAAATCTAACGACAACGCGGTGACAACGACCTCGCACGTGTCGCTGGATGATCTCTCAGAAATACTTTTATCAACAGCCTTGGTAAAGGTCACAGGAGCAGACGGCACCCAGCATGTATTGCGAGCCCTTATAGATCAAGGGTCGCAAATATCTATCATTAAGGAAAGCGCAGCACAACAACTAGGTTTGAAAAGGCAATATTGTAAAGGTGTGATCTTTGGGGTCGGAGAACAGCAAAATAACAGCAAGGGAAAGCTAACTATCAATTGTACGTCCATATACAACGAATTCACTTTTACCGCTAACGTAATTATTATGAATTCACTTATTAAAAATTTACCAAATTGTTCATTCTCAAAACCGTCTTGGAGTTATATTGAAAATCTTAAATTAGCAGACCCTGACTTCAATGTAAGTAGGCCGGTAGACATGCTTCTGGGGGCAGATATTTATTCAATAATCATGATGGGAGGAATTTTGAAAGGAAATAATACTGAGCAGCCTATCGCTCAACAGACCCAGTTAGGGTGGGTTCTGTGCGGCAGCATGATGAAAACGTACCAGTGCAACGTAATTTTGAACAATGTAGATGAAATTCGAAAATTTTGGGAGATGGAGGACATCTGCGAGGATGCATCATTATCAAGTGAAGATCAAAACTGTGTTCAATTTTATCATGACACGACCACAAGAAAGGCTGACGGCAGGTACGAAGTACGTTTACCTATCAAACCTGACCTTATTCATCAGCTAGGTCAATCAAAATCAATGGCATTAGCTCAGTTTCATAATTTAGAATATAAAATGAACAAAAACCCTCAGTTTGCTAACAATTATAAGGAATTCATTGATGAATATATAGCATTAAATCATATGAAACCCAGCAACCGTAATTCGGTCATGGAGTATTATCTTCCTCATCACGCCGTTCAACGCGCGGAGGCGGTAACAACCAAACTCCGCGTGGTTTTTAATGCATCAGCCAAGTCATCATCTGGACTCAGCTTGAACGACTGTATGCACACGGGACCAAACCTGCAACAAGACCTACAGTCGCTCATCCTAAACTGGAGAATCTATAAATATGCCTGGACCGCCGATATAGAAAAAATGTATCGACAAATCATGGTTCAAGAACAAGATCAAGCTTATCAAAAAATAATATGGCGGGACAGCCCTAATCAACCTATCAAAATTTACCAACTGAGCACGGTCACATATGGAATGAAAGCGGCCCCATTCCTGGCCATGATGACTCTGCAAAAGTTAGCATCAGACGAATCTGAAAATTACCCATTAGCATCTAAAAATTTACAGAGTTCATATTATATGGATGACTGGATATGTGGATCGCATGATATAGAAAAGGGTCAAAAATTAATCACAGATATGTATTTGTTATTAAAGTCGGGAGGATTTTTGTTACGAAAATGGAATTCGAACAACCCCTCACTTTTAGAAAATTTAAATCAACAGCTAAGTGAGCAAAATAATCATTTTAATTTTAAAACAGATGACATGTCAAAAACATTGGGCCTACGATGGTTGCCAAAGCAAGATATATTTACATTTCATAGCAGCATTTCCGATAAATCAACTAACACGATAACAAAAAGAAAACTTCTCGGTGAGATATCAAAAATATTTGACCCTCTGGGGTGGCTGGCACCTCTAACTACTATGCTCAAGATATTATTTCAACGAGTATGGTTAGCTGATTTAAAATGGGACGAAATGGTACCACAAAGCATAAACAACGAATGGGTAAAGATAAAATCTGAATTAGATCAAATAAATCAGTTTGAAATTCCGAGATGGATTGGATTTCAAGAAAACGGTGTAATCGAATTGCACGGATTCTCAGATGCGTCTCAAAAGGCTTACGGGTGCGTGATATATGCAAAAATTAAAGGTGAAGAGAAAGCAAGTATCATATTAGTAGCGGGGAAAGCAAAATTAGTACCACAAAAGAAACAATTATCCTTGCCAAAACTCGAGTTAAGCGCCGCCGACTTGCTCGCTAAATTAATCAGTAAAATATTAAAATGCCTAGATCCATACAAAAACATTAAATTGTACTGTTGGTGTGACTCGAAAGTAGTTTTAGGGTGGTTACAAGGAGACCCATCCCGCTGGAAACCCTTTGTAGCCAATCGAGTTCGTAGCGTAAGCGAAATTGTGCCTCCGAACAGCTGGGATTACGTAAGCACGGGCGATAACCCCGCGGACGCCGCTAGTCGCGGACTATCTGTAGCGCAATTGAAAAATCATGATTTATGGTGGAAGGGACCGCAGTGGCTTGAAACTTTTCAAGATCAAAATCATCAGGAAAAAATTAAGTACACAACGGTTGAAGAAATTAAAATAAGGAATGTCAATATCATCCAAAAATCAGACCCTGATCAAAGCGTTGTAAATAAGTTAGTAAATAATCACAGTTCATTTCGAACCGTGACTCATATTATAGCATGGATAAGGCGAGCGTTTATACCTACGCGCCAACGTAAAGCGATGCCCAACTATATCACGTTACCTGAACTGCGACAAGCAAAAAGCATTATTATTAAAACAGTACAAATGGATCATTTTAGCACAGACATACACCAATTAAAAGAAAATAAACAATTACCATCGAAAAGTATTTTAAAGAATTTAAATCCATTCATAGATCAGGAAGGAATTTTAAGAGTAGGGGGTAGATTAGCAAATGCGAATTTACACGAAAATATGAAGCACCCAGCAATCATTCCTCATCAAAGCAGATTGACTACTCTTCTTATTGAGCAAACACATCAACTTACCTTTCATGGAGGGCCCAGGCTGACACTAGCCAACCTAAGAAGGCAGTACTGGATTACCGGAGGCATAAGAGCGGTAAAAAAGCACATAAAAGATTGTGTTACCTGTAAAAAGCATAACCCTGATATGCAGCAGCAACTGATGGGGGATCTACCAAGCCCTAGAAGTAACCCTGAACGGCCATTTTATCATACTGGCGTTGACTACACAGGACATGTGTATATCAATTTCAGCAAAGGGCGCGGTACCAAAACAACAAAGGGCTATATAGCAGTGTTTGTCTGCTTAGCTACTAAAGCAGTACATTTGGAAATAGTGTCTGATATGAGCAGCTCAGCCTTTATAGCAGCCCTTCGTCGAATGGCGGCGCGAAGGGGCATGCCACATCATATATACTCAGATCAGGGAACCAATTTCGTTGGAGCAAACAGGCTTTTACAAGAAAACTATGAAGAACTGCAGCATATATTCAATGATAGGTTTTTGGCCGAAATGACAGAGATGAACATACAGTGGCATTTTTATGCACCATCATGGCCCAGTGCGGGCGGCTTATGGGAGCGGGCAGTGCGCAGCTTAAAATTTCATCTTAAACGAGTCGTAGGTGAGCAAAGATTAACTTTTGAGGAATATTCTACCTTCCTCTGCCAGGTCGAAGCTTGCCTAAATACAAGACCTTTATGCGCTCTGTCAGAAGACCCGGAAGATCTTAATATTTTGACCCCCGCACATTTTCTAATAAACTGTTCAGAATTGACTATCATTGAAAATGAACATGATGCCCGGACCCGGTGGCATCTTTTATCAAAATTAAAGCAAGATTTATGGAAGCGTTGGAACACAGAATATTTATCACAATTATCAGCAAGATCTAAATGGACAAATTCAAAAGCAAACATTAAAATTGGAAGCCTAGTAACAATTCAAGACGAAAACCTCCCCCCTGGTAAGTGGGCAATGGGGAGAGTAATAGAACTCCATCCTGGAAAAGACAATCTCGTCAGAGTAGTTACCCTTAAAACAAAAAATGGCACTATCAAACGACCCGTAGTGAAACTATCCGTTTTACCATTGAGTCAAGAAAGCGATGAAGACCAAATTACACAACAGCAACAACATAAACAGAAAAATAACAAGAAATATTCATTTTCGGCTATTGTCGCCGCATTACTATTTTTTATGACATTGATAACAACGTCAGCAGCCCAGCCAACTATTTCTAAGCTTCCAAATAATCAATCTTTGTACTTTGATCCTGTGACAAAAATCAAAATAATTCGTAATCAATGGAACTTAGTAGTCTATTATAATATGGAGCCATATTGGACAGGTATAGAAGCATATACAAAACTATCAACCTATTTAGATAACACCTGCGACGCTCTTCAAAAACAAGTAAATTGCAACATGATTTTACTACAATTAAAACACTCGTATCAAGAATTACAATACTATAATAAGCTTCTGCTAAGCCAGCATTTTTACGAGCCTGCCAGACGGCGCCGGCGCCGAGGGCTCATCGACGGTGTCGGAAACATAGCAAACAGCCTGTTCGGTGTACTTGATAGTAAATTCGCTGAAAAGTACGCTCGGGACATCAATCAAATAAAGAACAATGAGAAGTATTTGAATAAACTTTGGCAAAATCAAACGTCAGTCGTGGAGGCCGAGTTTAATTTGATAAAAAGAATAGAAGATACCATAGAAAAGCAACATAAAATAATTCACAAACAACTCCATAATTTAGAAACTACGACTAACGTGTTAAAAAGTGAAATAGCAAACCTTAGTGTTATTCAAGACTTCACTTTAACGGCGTTATCGGGAAACAACCTTCTACAAACTTTAAAGCAACTACAAGATACTTTATTGAATACCATCACAGATATCTATCATGGCCATATTAGTATTCACCTGCTTACTCCCACGCAACTAAAAACCGAATTACAAGTAATAAGTAGTCAGATGTCTAAAGATCTCACGTTACCTATCAATAACATATTACTTAATATACAAGAAATGTACCGATTACTTCATGTAAAGACAAGAGTAACTAAGGAATACATAATATTTGAAATATCAATTCCTCTTGTAAGTCGAGACAACTATCAGATGTATATGTTGATTCCAGTTCCCCGCCAATATAACAATAACATGATTACTATTACGCCTATATCAAAGTATGTAGCATTTAACTTACAGCGAGACTCTTATTTAACTATGGATAATAACGATCTACAAGCATGTTCCTACATGGAAGATTTTCACGTCTGCCCACTGAAACAACCAATAGAACACTTAGAAAATGACGAAAATTTGTGTGTGAGAGCCACGGAGAGTCTATCATCAAAATGCTTAGCTGAAAAGAAAATATGTAATAATCAATGGATGCCATTGAACTCGCCGTCACAGTATTTTTATTTTTGTTGCGATATTTACTCCGTAAAGGTCGTATGCGAGGATCAAGTTTCTGTACAACAGCTGAGTGGCGCTGGCATTATTAACTTTAAAGAGAATTGTATTGTAAAGGGAAAACAGTTCACTTTACAACCACTCCAATATCATAGTAGTAAACTTATAATTTCGCCTAACATTGACACTCCAAAACTAGACCAAATTAATCATTTTATTCATTTGACTGTTACGGAAATTAAAGAAGAGAACGCCACGGATGGCTTTTTAAAACAGACTATCGACAAAGTTGAACAACAAGTAAAGAATCTAAAATCAAATAGCGAGCAGATAGACATAGACACGTTATCATATCACGACGTTCATCAGTACGCCATCAGTTACATAGCTGTAGCCATAGCAGTCGGTATTATCGCGTTCTGGCTGTACAAACGTCGGGGAGGACGATGCTGGCAGCAGGACGCACGGCCACGGAGCCCACGGGAGCAGGGTGTCCGCGGTGCGGCCCGCTCGAGCGCGGGGCGCTTGAGCGGAGACCGCCCGCTGCCGCCCACCATCAGCGTTGTGTCTAGTGGTAGTGTGTGTGATGTGCCAAATGTTGCTTATCAGTGTAGTGAGAGTGATGTGCGTGTATGTGATCGAAGTGAATTAAATCATGCGTACGCGAGTGTTAGTGCGCGAGTGTTTGATCGTTTACCAAAATTACAATTGAGTGCGCGTAAGAAGGACAAGGCAACATCGCCTATAAATAACAAAAAGACATCAATTTAAAAACAGAGTTATCTCAAACTCAGAGTAACTCCAATTTTTTTAATATTTTTTATTATTTACGTGATTCAATTTTGTATGTTATTTTTATAACTATCATACTAACCATAGCACTAAGTTGATTTTGTAATCACTCTTGTAATCATACTTACTAACAGCATCATTTTTATCACAGCATCTTAGGCCGGCCCGGAATATGTTCGGTGCATTGCATGTCACCGAACACCGTACCTATACTATATTGACGTCACTATCACGTGCCACCGATCGCATCGCGAGCATTTGAAGTAATTCATAAAATTAGTGCATAATCAATTACCGCCGCGATCGGGTGCATTCATATTAAATACTATCATTCAATCATTTTATCATCATAGTTTAAGTTTCTATCAATAAACGGGTTTATCAATTAACTAGCATTGTTTTTATGTTCCCAACCGGAACACTCGGTCTTAAGGATCACGTGACATTCGACTCGACGACAACCATTCTCTAAAATTATTTGATTCTAGAAAATGTAAAATATGTGTTTGTGTAACAATTTACTATTCAAATGGAAAGATATTATGTCATAATGCCTTTTTAAAGTTAACAAATGCCTAGATACGAGTGTATAGTTGAATACATTTGAATATTATCATAAATTTATAATAGGCATTCATTTCTCTCTCTAAGTCAAATACTACGAATGCTTCTAGTATAGTTAATAGCTTGCATGTGCGTAGTTTTTTTTTCTTACGTCCTAACATATTTCTTCAATATAATTATGAAATTGATATCAAAATTAGGGAACATGCATATGTATAATAATAAAAATAATACCGAATGTATCCAATATAGATAAATAGAGGTGCCAACTACATGATAAACACAAGGATAATCGAGGATAACTTACTAGTTCTGTATAAAGTATTATATTTCTATGTATTCTATACAATATAATTTAAATTACATGTTCCCTATAGATTAACAAAACAGAATACTTTCGCATTTACAGTATCACAAGTATCAACACTAGGGAATCTATTTCAACTAAACTCTCGGCTCAAACTGTTGTGATCCACACAATACTGATTATTGTAAACATTTACAGTTATATTGTACAGTACGGTCGACGTATCTTGGCGCGTCTGAACTTCGCGCAGAAGGCTGCGCAGAGTGCGCAGTAACACCATTCGGCAATGCTCGGTACGTGGCGTATTACGTCTCAGTCACACGTTAGCATGTTCGTATCGCTATCTCTGTCTTACATTCGCTAAAGTTCTCAAAGCCTTCACACGCGCCAAGATACGTCAGCCGTATTGTACATTCAGAGAAAACGCTAGCAAACGTTACAATTTGTTTTACTGTGCTATAGTACTTTAGTTATATCAATTAATACACGCCAACTCAACAAGGAAACAGTAGTTTACTGAGAATGTAATTATGCATTAATAGAGAATGTCGTCCGTCATAACGGAATTCACTTTAACAAATTATTTATAGTTTCACATACAAATTTTAGATGTTTGGACGTTTTTCTTATTTTCGGCAATATGACAAGCGAGTTAATTTTCAATTATTACCGAATAATAAATATCTTTTTAACTAAGGATTATTACAAAAATATATATTTTTATAACATTCCTCAAATACTTGCCCTAATAATTTTATTGCAAATTTCAACATTCCAATACATTCCGAGACAATAGACAGCCCCATACGTAATTTGAAAATCGATTTTACATTGAATGTACAGATTCGAAAAAAGTATAATTTGTTCCTACAGATATTGCATAGATAACTTTTCAAAATACACAAAATAGGTCAAAATTCTATGAAAGTACCAAAAACATTAGCCTGATCACCAAAATGATTAATCACTAAATTGACTAACCTAAAAAAACGGACTATTGTCGTTAACTTTACCCACACAGACAGATCAAGTTGGGTGATCATCCTAATGAATTTAGAACAATAGAATTGGCGCAATCTTGTTAATAAAATGTTACTGGTAAAGTAGTTCAGATATTCTATTATGTTTCTACCTAATCTATTTGTAACGGGGCTTATAAAATACGGAGAATAGGCAATTTATGAATCACTCATATGAATCATGTCGAAGGACTGTTATTGTTAACATGTCAAATTATTAAGTTCAATTTTTGAAGTGAAAATTTGTTTAGTACGGGGGTGACTTGAAATTTTATGAAACGAAACTGTCCAGTAAAAAGAGACAAACACATAAATTCTAAAGTGAGATAGGAAGCATTGTACGGGGGTAGGGTAGAGGAGTGAGGGGTAGGGGAGCAGAGCGGAACGGGGCGGAGCGGAGCGGAACGGGGCGGAGCGGAGCGGAACGGGGCGGAGCGGAGCGGAGTAGTGAAACCTACATTTATCATCTTCCCGAAATTTTACATTTGTCTCATTATCTTGAAAACAAAAATTTTGAAGGTTTCACTTCTACCACGTGTGAATTGCACACATTTTAATTTTTTTTTTAAATACCCATTATAATAATCTGACAACATCTTCATTTTTTTACAACATTTAAAATATCTTTAGTAATCCCGGGAATTCTATTGAACAATTTGGCCACATTGAGAGTTTAAAGAAAGATATAAGTCGTAATAAAATTTATGATAAAAATTCAAAATTTACATATTCCATATTCACATAAATATTTTATAGAATATCTGATCATATACTTTTCGAGTAACTACCAGGTAAACTATAACAATGACACTAATGGCGGTTTCGACCAAACTTGTATAAGTGTTCCTGCGAGTCACAACTAATTTTCAAATAGTTCATTTAAACATCATGGTAACTTGACGTCACAATTCGGAATAATTCTTCTAAAAAAATAACCGACTTCAAAATTAGGGACAACTCAAAAACTACTCGTCGTCTCTCATTCAAATTTAAATGGAAACACATGACAAGCACCAGCTGTCGAATAAAAAAATAATCATTAAATCAGTACACTCAGTAAAAAGAACACACACAAAAAAAAATGCAATCAAATTGGGAACCTCCTCCTTTTTTTGAAGTCTGTATAAGTAAAGTGCTTTACGCTATTCAAACGTTGTATTTTTTTTTCAGTTAGCCTACATATTTATCCATAATTCATTCATGAAGTATTTGAGAGATACTCTTGGTCGAGTCCGCCTTAGTTCACTACTAACTTGTTGGCTGGCGTAGGTTGGCTAGGTGCTAATCAGTGGATGGGTCCGTGAGAAACTAGGAGTTGGCATTGAGTTTCTCCAACTGGTCCATGAACCACGGTCGGCCAGTCGCACGCTTGGTGAGTATTTGACAGCCAGTCTCCGTTACTAACAGGGTTTGTTCGAACTGGAATAGGATATAATATAACATTATATGTACATGGTATTTTTGTTAATAATGGTTATAGTAAGAGCTAGTATTGAAATACCGTATAGCCGTATTGGAGCGGCATAGAATTCTAACCTCAATGCGATGCCGGCATACTAGGGTGTCATAATAGGCAACAGAAGCCAGCCCGTTTAGTAGTATGACTTAATATATAATTACATATAAATATAATATTATTACTGCTGTTACTATCTTTCTGTGAAGTCAACCTGGCTAGCTATCATCCATGTTTGAGTCAGCTGCCAAACGACTTTTCGTGAAGTCAGCTGCTTAGCAACTGTCAAAAACACATCAGCATAACGGCTGATAATCTCGATTCATTCAGTTTTAAGATAGAATACAAAGCTAACTACAGAGCCACCAACTTATCTGTGAAGTGGCGAAAATTGGAACTAACGCCGCCATGTTTAATAGTCATTCGTAAGTACAATACGGCCGACGTATCTTGGCGCGTCTGAACATAGGCTCTGCGAACTTTAGCGCATGTGAGACAGAGATAGCGACATGAACGTGCTAACGTGTGACTGAGACATAATACGCCGCGTACTGAGCATTGCCGAATTGTGTTACTGCGCAGCCTTCTGCGCGAAGTTCAGACGCGCCACGTGGTCATTCATCTGTCGGTTATGTTCGGTTTAAGACGTATTAAGTAGTTAACTAAATTTTAACTAAATTGTAAGTGAATAATTTTTAGTGTGTGCGTCCCCACACGTAATAATTTAGTAAAGTTCTTTAGTTCATACAATTCTACTTAACTACTTAAGCATTTTACTAAATTACTTAAGCTCTTTACTAAATTTTAACTAAAAAGTGCCTGTCCAAACGTGTTAAGTGATAAGCCCCGCCCACCTTCTTAACAGAAAATAGAAAAATTTCTAAATTACTTGTCTACTTCATTACTTAACTACTATATTACTAAACTACTAAATTGTCCGTTTACAATATTAATTTAGTTAAAATTTAGTTAACTACTTAATACGTGTAAACCGAACATTAATGCCTCTTGAATTGCGTCCAACAGCACCTCCCTTCAATTCACAGATAAGTTGCCCTCACTGTATCTTATTTAGATAATTGCAATATGCTAATGGCGTAGTTCCCCACCAACCTGAGCGGAGCGCGAGCCGTCCGCGGTGACGGCAGTCCAGTGGTCGGGCCACTGCTCGTCGCGCCAGCCGCCCTCGTTGATCATCGGCTCGATCGTGAAGCAGTGGCCCGCCTTCATCACGCCCACTGCTTTGTTCTCTGACAAAATAATCATTATTAGTCAATGGGTTTCTGGTTACAATAAATAAGAGGAATCTATTTATATAAAACGCAAAAAATGTGTGTAAGGATGTCCTTTATAGACTCTGAAACAACACTTACTTGCATAATGCGGTACATTAGGTGCAGTGTGGAACAATCTGTGTATCCCGTGTCCACAGTATGAGCGTACAACACTGAAGCCGTTAGCCTGAGCATGTTTCTGTATCACATTCCCTATTTCCCGATACTTTTCCCCTGGCTTAACAATCTCTATAGCCTTCATAAGGCACTCATAAGTCACTTGAGTCAGTTTGATACTGGACTCTGGCACGTTCCCCACAAAGAAGGTCTCATTCAAGTCACCGTGGAATCCCCTGTGGTACACTGTTACGTCAACGTTGCACAGATCACCGTCCTAGAAAAGATGTGGAATATTCATAGTGCTACATAATTTTCAATTTATAAGTTTATAGCTTTCTTTTTTTTGCTAAGTTTCCCCTTATTCATAAAAACAAAGAAAGTTAAAAATAACACTTTATAAGTGTTTTGTTTCTTTTAAATTTATGATAAACGATAAAGATAATTTATAACAGTGCAATAGCTAAAACCAGTTTATTAATTGTTTATGAAAAGGGCTGTAAATTTATTAAAATCTAAACGAATAAAATGTGTAAAGAAATAGAAAGAGTGCACAGGGCCTTTTATAAAACAGACATCATGTAGTATTTACTACAAATTAGAATTTTTATTATACAAACAGTCTGCTATGAAAAAGTAGCAACAAACCTGCAAAGGACGTAAATCTGGAATACCATGACAGATGACCTCATTAATCGACGTACAGCAACTGTTGGGGAAGTTGTGATAATTGAGTGGGCTTGGGTAACACTCCCGTTCTATGCAAGCTTCATGAACCACACGGTCTATTTCATCTGATGTCACCCCCACATCGCACACCCTGAAAACATAAATTGTAAAATATTACCTTGAAACTTTGATACCTATTTTGTGGCTGTAAGGACATCCATGATTCTTATGTCTGGTCACCGAGATTTACAATCTTATATTAATCTATTGATTTATATCAGTTCAAAGATTATTTAACACAAAAGTCCTCAAAAAAATTTTTTTTTGAACAATAGAATAAATATTTGATAGTAAACAGATTTATCAGTGTTAATCAGAAAAGATTTGTCATTTGATAGATAAGTCATTTATCATGGGCAATATAGCTACAATCAATGTGAGATTAGTGTTCTTATCACAGAATATTGTTTAACAGAATTATTACAATTGATATAAAGTATTTAATGTGTACAGATTATATGATAATATCTCTGAGTATTAATATCCTGATGGTTTGATAATTTCAGTATTATTCAAATCATCTTACTTAAATGAGATTTTTATCTTTGTTTTCAAGTATCACATAGAATAGATGGATGGATGTACAAAACTTGCTTGATTGTTTCTTGGCTTTGGAGGGCAAATCGAGGCATCAGTCCTGATTGCTATTATGAGACTTCAGTCTTTCAGCTACGTCAAAGGCTTTCAGTAGCTATAAAATATTCTACACTTGAGTTATAGTAACACTTCCAAAAAACCGTTTGCCATTGAACTTAATTTACAGCAGCATATAATACATTTCAATTTCAGCACAGCATTTTTTCATAATAATCTCTTACATTATTTTTAGTAAAACTTATTAAAATAACGCTTCACACTCATCTCCCCACACTAGGATTCCCTGTGTCGTGGGTGACTAGACAAGGAGATTATAGAACATAATTATTGACAAATCTTAGTACCCATTTTAATAACACCCCAACTAAGGGTCACTAACCTCTAAGTAAGTAAGAAACCTCTTATATCGCTCTTTAGTACGGGATTTGTATGGTGATTTTTTACTAAGGAGCGATTAAAGTAACCGTTAGTGATTCTGAGTTGGGGCGTTAGTCATCTTTAATTAGCCCATACAAAGCCTTAAAACCTAATTAATGCATATAGCACTTACTTGGCAGCTTCATCAAGAACTTCCCTACCTAACCGGCAGGCAACCCGCATTCCCTCAATCTCTTCATCGTCTAGCACCTTTATCTGACCGGAACCCTTCGCAGCATTCTCTGACGCGGGAAAACCAGTAGGATGATCTGCATAATCTGGGCGACCAATGTGCGGCGGAACCGTACGCTTAGGCCCGGCTGGATACGGCCGCAACTTTCCCGTAAAGTTATAGGCCGGCCACGGATTATACTCCACATTCAACCCATCTGTATTCTCACCCTCTACAACAAAATCACGTTGACAACACTAAAATTATTTATATAACAACACAATTCGACCGAGATAACCTCAAAAGTCGCCACTCACTCGCCAGCGAATGGATGATTTTATGTGTCTTCCATGACTTTTTGAAACAGGTCTGGTTGCAGAAGAATGAACCCTGTATTCCTAACTTTATACACGTCGGACATTGTAACTGTGCAAGTGCTTTACATCCGGGTGTTTCACACATTCCAATCGTCGCCATTTTCAACCTATCTACCAAAACGTCAAACAAAATTTCAAACTGTCATGTCAATTGTCAACTAGATGCTAGATGTCAAATATTTTTTTAAACTCTTTGGCACAGATAAAGTATCATACACAGTATTGGTAATTTTCATAGTAAAGTCTCGTTATTTAGACCATGATACCGGTATCGCACAAAAACATCACAAATAAAATTATCGTAAAAGTATTTTAATATTAATGATCTTAATTGTATTACTTACCTGTTTCTACCAAGTTTAAGATAATATTAGTAAATGGTATTTGTAATTCAAACATTCTTATATAATTTTGAATGTATTTCTGCAAAATGGCACTATGTTAAAGTCGATAACTTTCAAATCTCAATTTATGTTCCCGTGACGCCACCAACCGCACACTATGGAAAAGCAACGCTTAAGTTGCAATAACCAGGAAGTTTAACAACAACTAAATTAAACTTAAACCACGACCACTCTGCCGAGAGTACATGACTGAAGAGAGAGAATAGTCGATAAACTTACAACTTCGGAATTATATTTGCGCGTGACCTGACAGTCCCGCTCCCAATGATATTATAAAAAATCATTGCCCGCTCCCGACACTTGGTTGGTTGGTTTTATATTTTTAGGTAGGTTACCTTCCAACCATATCAAAGTATACAAGATCGTCAAGATCACTATCCTGAAAGAAGGCGTCATGTCATGTCCTTCTGATAATAAAATTATAGTATTGATCATATTATAATAATATCTAGAATATCTCGCAACCTGTAGTACCTATGGAAAAAATTAAACAATAAAAACTTACTAAAGCCGCCAAGAACACGTAGTCTATAAAGCCAGCCGTCTGGCAGGTCTAAAGAGCGAATCACTGTATTCCTAGTACGAGTGTATACGAAATTCAAAACAGTCAACAATTCATTTCCACTCATTACACAATACACAATAAATATATCTAAATCACATTAAAAAGTAGAAAACGAAAAATTTGCTCGGTATATATTCATCTGCGTTTAGCGTGTGACGTGAATCAAATCAGCTGTATCGAGATTGACGTTAGGTTTGATTTTAACGCGTGTTCTATTTTCAGTTCGTTTATTTTCCTCCAGCTGTATTGAGCAAATCATAACAATTTTATTAGGCGCCCGTTCCTTAATCTTCCAGCGTGAGTTCCACGTGTAACATGCAGTGTATTGGTTTGAAAAAAGAATGAAAAGTTTTTAATAAAAAAAAATATTGCCTTCAAAATTAAAAAATGGCTTTAAAAAGTTAAAAATTATTTAATGAAAAACTGACCTTTTTAAATGAATGTACTTATAGAATATTAGTTAATGAACTTACCAAATTTTTCTTCCGTAATCTCACATAAATCGGCGCAAATCATGTCTTTCACTTGATACCGCTCTATGGATTTCCTAAAAAAAGCCCATCAAAAAATTAAGGTCCGACGCCTCCACGTCGCGTCGTTGCGAAGGAAGTGGATATTGATAACCAATGATAAGTATTAACATTATTATTAATGTAAGGGACAGTCAAGCAAGTGTTAAGATACTTTGAGGCTTAAGTACAGCTTTCAACAATTAAAACCTAGATGACCATAGTGTTCTCTGAGCTAAGGATCTAAATGAGTGCCAAGTTCTTTGTAAAAAATCCTAAAATTTTAGTCACAATAATATATTTTGTAATTCAATCTCTACATTTCACTTGGCTAGTTTTCACGTACCAACAGGCTATATTATTTTTTTATACTGTAGGTTGAAATAATATTATCTATGTTACATTTCTAAAATTTGGTTTGTTGGTAGCAAACTAAAGAAAACTAGCCAAGTCAAATGTCTCTACATTTACATTGCATTACATGTTATTGTGACTAAAATTTTAAGATTTTCAACAGAGAAATTGGCACCCATTTAGAATTAAATTCTTTTTTTATTGAACTTGACTCTCATTTCACATTTATGTTTTTGTTGAGATAATAGCTATCATTACTTTTTGTCTAGAAATTACTAGTATTTTATTGATAATTTTATTGATATAGGTACCCCATAATCCGAGAATTTTGAGAACATTATGGAAAATACTGCTCTTAGATTTGTAGGTTTATCGTTTTCTTTCGCTGAAGCAAGTTATCATCATTCATTTCTGGCAAGCATCTCATTTGAAAAAAAGAAATGCAGTATTCGAACTTGAGTCGTCGGTGCGAGAGATGGACCAGGCCACTGAGGCCATGACTGCCTTCGGCTAATCGTAAATTCGTAATATACCTAATATTATCGTACCTACTCGTAATATAATCGTAGGTATAGGTAAGGGTCCTTACCCTTAGGGATAATTGCCACAGATTAGTGAAAGGCACTTAATAACTATCCCTGCCCTTTCTTTAACCGAACAAAGACGATTGTCCTGCGTATTATCTGACAGATCTCAACAATTTGTAAGTATTAAGAGAAAAATGTGCTGCGAGTCAAAACAAGGATCGAGTATATTTATAGTCCTGTCCTGTGTAATCCCGGGCATTTTAGGGAGACTCCGGGATCCCTAATGCCGAGTCTTTGCTCATTTGTTCAGTCTGCTAATTGCAAGGATTACGGTCCAGACAATCCCGGGATCGATGACATTTTTGTGTGTAAAGGACTACTTATACTGGACAATAAAGAAAATGTAGGTATCTACATAATGTAAGAAATTTTGTGTAGCTGGCTGGCTGACTTCAACCAATTAATGGCCCACTACTGGGCATGGGTCTCTTCTCAATTTTGTGGGGTCAGTTTAACTGAATTATGCATGCAGGTATAAAGTTTACCTGTTTTATCCTATCTCAATCGAACGTCACGGCATGTAGACTGCTGGACATTGTCTACCCTAATTGGCGCCCCTTCGAAATCCAGCGAAACATCTGAATCTAATTGCCAAAAGAAACCATTTCCATTCCTTCAAAGCTTTCACATTTCAAGCCTGAAGGATTCCACCGACCGATATAAAAATAAAATGCATGAATCTATATTCCCTTTACATGTTCATACAAGCGGCTACATGTTAAATCCCTTCCCTCGATCAGGCTCTGCAGTCCAATTAGCATTGCCGGCTAGTGGCTAGTGCCCGCTACCAACCGATCGGCCGGAAACGTCTTTAAGCCGATGTAATTGGGTGACAGTCTACCTACACAACTCAATCTGCTCTCAATTTGTGCGACTGTACGTGAATTATAATCTTGAAACGAAGTAAATAAACGAATCTATTAGTTAAGCAAAAATGTAATTTTCGTCGTTATTATAATCGATAAATTATTTATTGCTAAAACCTTCACAACGCAGAAAAAATTTAGTGAGAAATGGGAAAATCATGAGAAAAATCAGTTATTTCTTCCACTAATCAGAGCATGAAATTATAATCGAACCAAAATTATTGTCCTGGTAGTAAAGAATGTAATTGTAATAGAAAAGGAATTTAAACATCCTTAGTATTCCAACGAAAATACTGTAAAAAGCGAGCTACGCCTACAAAGAATGTATTGTGGCACTAAACAAAAAGGTATGGTGAGCCCACGCGCCCTACGCTCGCAAATTACGCCCTCTCCAACACGTGGGAAGCACTTTTCATCTGAAAATCCTCCATGCTTCTTAAGTCATTCTATGGGCTGCTTCTATAATGGACGACACGATAGCGACAACAACTATGTATCGCTACTACAATTTCCATGTGTGCGTATATTTTATAGGACCTACTAGGTAATTTTTTTAAGAGTTTAACCCCCGACACAAAGTGTGTGTGTGTGTGTGTGTGTGTGTAAGTGTGTAATAAGGTTTTTTTAACGTGATTGAGATGGTTGTTATGTATGGTGAAAATAAGTGCCGGAAGTTTTTTAATTTTTATATCTATGAAACAGCACCACTTGATCTTAACTAAAGCTGACTCGTTGTCGTGTCGTCCAAAGAAGCTGCCTAGAGCCCATTAGTTCATAGTTTTCTTACTGCGCTGTCCACGCTAGACGCTCGCTAGTTCGCTAAGCTCGCTAGCTAGCTGTAGCTGTAGCTCTGTAGCTCACATTGCCGGAGGCAGTCGTAGCAAATGGACGCGTAGCGCGAAGTTCGCTTCCGCGGCTGAAAGCTCGCGCGATCGTAGTTTTCCACGTCGAAGGCGAGCTTTTGGTAAGTTTACATTCTATTCAAAGATTAAAAGTTAGGTTTAGTTAACACTAGCTTCTACCCGCGACTTCGTCCGCGAGAATTTAGAATTAGATCTAGATCCTACTAAAATTTAGATGTTAGGTTTAGATGTTTGGATGTTTGTGAATTAAACTTACAGTATCCTGCTTTTCATCCCAAAGAATGATGTCGACAACATCGCTTATTATGTCACGTTCTAGCAAGTTGCTAAAGATTCGAAAAAATCATAGGGCATGTAGTGAGGAAGAAGTTCAGTGGCAGGCTACCTTAAGAGCTGCTTAAACAGGCATCATCGACACCAGCAACGTGCTCATTATTTGGCGTACCAGCGAGCTGCGTAGGGGTCATAAAAATCAAAAGAAACGTCGTGAGGAATAATTTCAGCAAACTTGAGATCTGCTACGCCGGAACAGGTAGGTAAACGACGTTAGCAACATGCTCATGAAACAGAATGACGGAGATGGACTGTTGCTAGAGTATGATGCGGGTAACAACACGCGAGTCTCAGTAGCCACAAGCTTCTAAAAAAGGATAAAATTAACAAAGCGTGTAAATTTTGCGATGCGCAGAAAATAAAAGATCAACTATTATTCTGGAGGAAAATTATAAAGTTAACCCGCAATTAGAACAAACAGCAGAACAATTAAGAGAATTACGTTTACACAAACGTAACACAAACGAACCATATCATACTTTAAATAACATCGGTATTACATATTAATGGATGCTTCCATATATGACATCTTTATTAAGGGCAATGAATCGAAACAAAACGAAGAGACTCAGTGTTTTATGTAGGTACTCCATAGAGTAGCAAGAGCGAGGATGCCCCATGCATAAAAATATCTTTTAGTAGTTAAAAATTATATAGCGTCTTAGCCATATCGACTATATCGCTAAAAAAATACACGATACCGTATTCAAAAATAATTATTATAATTCATGGTCCATAAGGTGAATGGGTCATCTCTCAAATTATTCATTTGTCTGTGGACCTTATTTACGCAGATGAAGTTGCAGTTTGATATATCATTAAACTATGATTTAAAATTAAAAGTATGCCAAATTAAGTTTTTTCCTCGCAATCATTGCGGGTCATCGCGAAACATCATCATCATCGTACTTAAAGTATGAAAGGTATGAAAATATTAAAATTTATGTACTAAATAGATCCTGTCATAAACCAATACTACATCGCTACTTACCATCAGGTGGGATTGTTGTCAAGCACTGACTTATAATAAAAAAAAATGTATTGGTCTGTGCGTCTGGTTTTACAGTGTTAATATTCATCATCATCCTGCCCATTTCCCAATTTTATTTGGGGTCGACGCAATATGTTTTCCTCTTCCACGCTTCCCTATAATCCGCCGTCATCTTTACGCTAACTCTGTTATCTTTCATATCATCTGTAACACAATCCATCCATCTTTTCTTTGGTCATCCTCGTCCCCTTCATCTATCCATCACATTCATATCCATCACTCTTCTCGTCACATGCGTTTCCTCTCACCTCATCACGTTCCCATACCACGACATTCGGTTCCCTTTTAACGTTTCTGTCATTTTTGCCACTTTCAAACTTCCTCTAATATACTCATTCCTTACTTTATCCATTCTCGTCACTCCACACATCCACCTCAACATTCTCATCTCTGTGACATGCAATCGTCTCTCATCTATCTTCTTTGCAGCCCAACATTTTGATCCATACATTACGACAGGTCTTATGACGAATTTATAGATTTGACACCTCAATTTACGACCATCAAATGTTTTTAAAAATTGTTTAGTTATTTCAATTGTTCCGTTGAGGAGTCATATTTCGTCTCTAAGACACACCACCATACCTGGCGATGCGAACGATAACAACAGCGAACATATTTGAGCACGGTTTAGTTATTCCCTGCGACTGAGAAGCTCACTCTTTATCTCCAGAATCCACAGTCTCACTATATTGAAGTAGAACCAACTTGAGTCAATTCCCAGTACAATAAAAAAATCATGAAAATCGCTTCTTAAACAACAAATCTATTCCTACATTTCCTACCTAAAACCATTGTATATGAACAGTCTTGTTCATTAAAAACTTATTTAAGGTTTGTAGTGTTCGGCTAAAGCACTGGTTATAATATGCATGCACAGCAATAAAAAATAAAGAAATATTGACATACCTAAGGCCGAATTGACATAAGGCCGACACCACACTAGGATTTTATAAGCGTACGCGATCATCCGACACACGTAAATAATGATTTGCTAAATAGATTAACAAAATTTTCTATTTATTTCTATAAAGTAAATATATATAAAGTAGGTAGATATTTACGAATATTAAAAACCAAATTTGATGATTATTTGCAATTAATTAAACCTGATACGATTCCTGATAATATTTCAATCGCACCTCATATTGAGAGCTAGGAAAAACCTTGATAAGCTACGAGTATTTATTCAACGTAAAATTATTATTTTTTATAGCTCATCGATCAAGTGTTTGGCGCTAGGAACGCTCGACAAACGCTGATGTGAAAGCAGCCTACATTTTGCGTAAAAAATGCTGTGTTTGCTTTACTTGATTTTACACGAGATCGATGGTTACTAAAGCTTCCATTGTATGATAAAAATGATCACAATGTGCCTCACCGCAAATTTTTATATGTTTGTAAATAATAATTTTAAGACAATGAACCAATTATTATAATTTAATCACTCAATCAGCTGTTTTGAGTTTTCAAATGTCACTGTGTTGACAAACGTCAGAATTGTTTTCCTATTACCATTTAATTTACTTCTTCTCCCTCGGGAACAGATCAATATCTCGGGATAAAAAGTATCCTATATTTTATTCTAGGTATTAAACTATCTGTGTACCAAATTTCATCTATATCCGATCAGCCGTTTTTGCGTGATTGCAACACAAACATCCAAACATCCAAACATCCAAACTTTCGCATATATAATATTAGTAGGATTACCACGGGTTGTTGAAGCGATGAATAAAAAATAGGTTTTGTATGTGCGTGTGCAAATAATTCAACTTAGTTTTGTAAACCGTTTTTCGTACATTGCCGTTTGGTTCAATTTATATCATAGAGGACTGTGTGGGTGGTGACATTTTCTAAAGGCCAAATAGGCTCGAGTACATTAATAGGTATAATCGATAATGATAACGATGCTAATAATTATACATATTTCGTAGCCAGGTAAAGTTTAGTTTGTCGGATTTTATCGTATTTTATTAACCGACTTCAAAAAAAGGAGGACCTATGGATATAGGACCTCTATATTCGACTGTTATGTTTATGTTTGTTACCTCAGAACTTTCGACTGGGTTTCTTTTTGACACTGCAACCGCAACACAAAATAGATGTAGGTACCTACCTATTACAAAAAAATTGATATAAATTCGCGATGTTATTTACCCGTTCCGAAAATAATAATGATCTTTATGTAAGAGGATAGCCTGATTGAATCTTTATTTAGTTATGGAGTGTAATGTACCGAAATAATAACCTACTTAATAGTCTGATATTTTACCTTAATATTTTGCCACATGTTGCCGCTTCTTGTTACTCATTTAAATTGTTTACCTTACAATGGAGAGACGGATTCACATACCTACGTTACTGATATATTAACTTAAGCTAGGTAATTATAATAATAAGACGGTTTAATGTCATGAATGATTTAATTTGCGTAGCTACTTAAACATAGATGAATGAATGGTATATTACTAAGATGTGTATGATGCCGAAGTGATTGCCTAGATTCTAGAATGACGACCCGTGTGGCGCAATGGTTACCATGCCAGATCGCCGCGCCAACTTCAAGGGTTCTGGGTTCGATTCCCAGCTAGGCGGAAATTTGAATAATGAGTTTGTATTTCTGTTCTCGGTCTGGGTGTGAGTGCTCTTGTCTTTGTGTGTTGTCCATGGTACCCACGACACAGGGAATCATGAGTGTGAAGCGTTATTATTATAAGTAGATACTACTCTAATTTTGGTGATGTCGACTTTATTCACCTGAGTTTATACACCCAGGTGCTTCAAGACTATTTTTTGTGTAGGGACTTTATTTAGATAAGCACCCAGGTGATTTAAATCTACTGATCGAGGTGAATTGATATAAGTAGACTTAATTCACCTATCATTTACTCACAAACCCACAATTCTAATATTGTATACCTACATGCTACAGAGTTACGGAATCTTCATAGCGCGATTATTCCTCGCGGTTTTTAATAAATTAAGTTCAACGTATAAAACATAAGTTGTATTATACGTATACAGGATGTTTACAATCATAATAATATGATTAAACGAAAGGAAATAACATTTCACATTAGCAAATGAGAGTTGGTCTGAGCTTTTAGTAAAATTCGTAATTTTGTAGAGTACGAGAACATTGTAATATGAATCTACAGTGTTTACCAATGTGAGATGAAACTATAGATAATTATCCCTATCCCTACTTCCCTACTAATATTATAAATGTGAAAGTGTGTTTGTTTGTTTGTCCGTCTTTCACGTCGCAAAGAAGCTGTTATATGGTATGATTTTTGTGTGTGGAGTTAGTGAGGAGGGTGGAGAGTAACGTAGGCTACTTTTTACCGCGGTAAAACATCCCCATGGGGAGATCGATATTTTGTTAGTTACTAGATATTTAGTTCCGGATTTTGTTAATAGATGGCGTTAGTAAAATTCCGCGGGCACAGCAGCGAAGCTGCGGGCAAAAGCTAGTTGTAATATGAACCTACAGTGTTTACCAATGTGAGATGAAACTATAGATAATTATACACACAAATGTTTCTGCATAATAAAGGTACGTTATATACCTACTTTGAAACCATCCAACCGATGTAACCCAAACTGGTTTTATTTGAAAGGCAATAATGCAAAGATGGTTATAGACCACAGACCACTACAACAATGCATTAGGCACATTCGGTCCATTCATGAAGTCGATTTTTCTGTTCCCATACAAAAATTCCGGAATTTATGTATTTTTTTAACGCAGTAGCACCCGCCAGGTACAAAGCGAGTAGCCAGATCTGACAGAATGTGGTCATCGCCATCCATCTTCGTATCAAAACGATACATAGCCAAAAAAGTGTATTTTTTAATCCTTAAGGCACCTTCTTTCATAAATTTAAAATGAAACTTAACAAATAAAATTCGGAATTGTAACTTGGAGCAATACAGTCAGCGTCAAATAGATGTAAGCGGTTAGGGCAGTCAAATTGATCTCACATACATAAATTCGTAAAGATGTACGCAGTCAGAGTATTTATATACGAGTAGTTGTCAACATCTCAGGTGATCATTAGAACTAGGCAAAATAGTTTCCAAATACTTGTAAGCCTTCAGGATGTTCAATTTTATGTTTGCAAACAAAACGGTCAATGGTATCTAGGCACTGATAGTAATACAATTTTCCTTCAGAATTTTCAATGAACAGAGAACTACATATTTTAATAATGATGTATGTCAACTTTTACAAGCGTGCACTGTAACATCTTACGTTATGGTCGATTTTGCAACAAAAACGCAAAGGCTATCTTGTTCTTGTCGACAGCATGTAAAAGACAGTTGTAAAATCTGAAAATTGCGGCTCTTCGTAAATAGCTTTTGCAAACGATAGTGTCCCTTGCAGCGGTGACGCCATTTATGACAATATGGAAATGGCAAAGGGGATAAAATATCACCTTATGAAAAAAATCGGTACCTTTATTTATTATCAGGTATCTTTATTTATTATTATTATGTAATTAGTGCTAATCATTTATTTGATAAAAATCAGTAAATTATACCTAACGTAAAATAATTTCAATTAAAATCTGGATTGTTCTTGAATAATCAACAAGTTTGCACATCTGGAAGACAGCTGCCTGTACCTAAATATTATTAACTAGCTGTTGCCCGCAGCTTCGCTTACGGAAATTATGTTTTACCCTATGGTTTTACCTTATTTGTACCTCTTGCAGAAGGAAATTTCAAAAACGGTGAATTTATATTGAAGTACTTATATTTAGTAATTTATATACTGAAACCCACGATAAAATCACAAAGGATTCCTCCAGGAGAGGGTTTTGAAAAATAATCAATATTCACATTAATTTGTATTTTTTTCTTTTTTTTTGCAAAATTTTGAAAAATTGAAAAATACATGTTCCATAAATTTAAGCAATGAACATTTGATGCAAATTTGAAGCAAATTAGTTGATGTTTTAAAAATATTCCATACAAACTTTCATCCCGTTTCCCGGGGAAACCTTTTAATTTTCCGGGATAAAAAGTATCCTAAAATATGACCAGGAGTATTAGTAACAACTTTACTAATTTTCATCGAAATCCATTCAAGGGTTTTCATGTGATGCCCGGACAGACAGACAGACAATAATTCTAAAAAAAATATTTTTGTGTTCTAACACGTTATTGAAGTGCCCCATAATCAAAATTTTTAAAAAATATTCAATGTACAGTAAATTTGCCCTTTGAGTTTTATTATAGTATAGATTATATATGGCGATATGTAATTAATTATCTAATATACAAGGTAGTCACTTCCAATGTTATATGTGGCGTCTCTTAAAACGTAGTGATTAAGTACTCTGTGGTCGCACAGTGATTAAGTACTCTGTGGTCACTTCTATAATAAATATAGAAAATAGAAATTATGAAAATGACACTGACAGTCGTCATACTCGTCATTAGTATGTACTTATCTTGTCAATGTTTCAAATGAGTAACCACTTTGATGAAATGTACTAAAATGTATTTTGATTAGGTACCTACGTATTTTGACAACTATCAGTGCCTAGATACCATTGACCGTTTTGTTCACAAACATAAAATTGAACATCCTGAAGGCTTAGATACAAGTATTTGAAAGCTATGTTGCTTAGTTCTAATGACCACTTTAGATGTTGACAACTATATGAATACTCTGACTGCGTACATCTTTACGAATGTATGTATGTGAGATCAATTTGACTGCCCTAACCGCTTACATCTATTTGACGCTGACTGTACATATAAAAAATATTAAATTTATCTAAATGTAAATTCATACGTACTCTATATTCATATTTAAATACAAATCACATAAAACCTTCTCCACCTACTTACCAGTATGAAGGATGCGGAACTAACGACATTTCTATAAGTAATTGAGTTTTTCACAAAATCGTCTTTCAAAGAAATTGGAATGTTGCATTTCCTCAAATCCCCTCTTTAGGGGAAGCCGTAGGTAACGTTGTCATCGCGCCCCAAGCCTTTCGGATGACTCAGCTGTTAAGTACCCATTTCCTAATAGAAAATAAATATACGATTTTGACTGATACAGAGATATTACTCGTAGACAAGAGTAATCGTATTTATGTAATGTGTAGGTAAAGACAAAACACACTGAAATACAGCTCTTCAGTCCCCCTTCCACTCAGATTAAGAATTATTTTTATATTTAATACTAGCTGCCCGGACAGACTTCGTTCTGTCAAAAGTTTTTTTATTTTGAGATGTAAATTATCCTATCTTTCAAGTTGGATCAAACTGCACACGGTGTGCAAATTTGATTAAAATCGGTTAAGTAGTTTAGGAGTCCATTGCGGACAAACAACGTGACACGTAATTTATATATATTAAGATTGTAAATTGTTGAACATTATATTATTACTAGCTGTTCCCTGCGGTTTCACCCGCGTGAATTTGTGGAAAAACGAACTTCTAATATATATAATGTTATATAGCCTGTAGCCTTCCTTGATACATGGACTATCAAACACAAAAATAATTTTCCAATTCGAACCAGTAGTTCCTGAGATTAGCGCGTTCAACCAAACAAACTCTTCAGCTTTATAATATCAGTCTGGTATAGATGTGAAGTACAGGCTTTTTTCGCTTTTACTTTGAAAAAAAAATTTCAAAGAAATATTCTTTATAACATCTTTAGAAAATTCCTTAAAGTATCACTAAACATAATATTATATTTGAGGAGTTATCTCACAAACAACTGGGACAAATCTGGAAGAATCTTGACGACCCTGTAGGCTGTAGACCCTGTAGGTTGGTAGTGATCCTACCTGCAAAACGAGGGCTCCCGGGTTCGATTCCCGACCGGGGCAGATATTTATGTTACAGATAAATATTTGTACTCGGGTCATAGGTGTTATTGTTATGTGTTATATGTGTCGTCCATGCCACCCGCGACACAGGAAAAAACCTACTGCGTGGGTATAAAAAAAATCCAAATCAGTTATACTCATAATGACAGAGTTCTGACACAATGTGGAGTGATACCTAATAAAAAATGGTAATTGATGCGATTTAGTACTTACGATACAATTTTTTACCGACTTCAAAAAAGGAGCAGGTATTCAATTCGACTGTATTTTTTATTTTTGTTACCTCAGAACTTTCGATTGGGTGAACCGATGTTGGTGATTCTCTTTTTAATCGAAAGCTGATGCTTGTCATGTAGTAGTAGGTGTAATTTGAGCTAGATCTGACAAGTATTTTTTGAGTTATTTTTTCTTGGAAAAATTCAGATTATAGGCATAAAGTAAGCGTAGTGGTAGAATAAAAAATTAAAATGTGTGCAATTCACACGTGGTAGAAGTGAAAACTTCAAAATTTTTGTTTTCAAGATAGTGAGACGAATGTAAAATTTAGGGAAGATGATAAATGTAGGTTTCACCAATCTACTTCACTCCGCCCCGCTCCGCTCCGCCTCGCTCCGCTCCGCCCCGCTCCGCTGCGCCCCGCTCCGCCACGCTCCCCTACCCCTCACTCCCCTACCCTACCCCTGTACAATGCTTCCTATCTCACTTTAGAATTTATGTGTTTGTCTCTTTTTACTGGACAGTTTCGTTTCATAAAATTTCAAGTCACCCCCGTACTAAAGAAGTTTTCACTTCAAAAACAGGTTTACATATTTCTCATAACAATACACTATTCACTTACATTACATGAGAAACATTTAAAAGTTTAACAAAAACCAAAATGACATTCATAGTAATGATCAAAAAGCTCCACATGGTCAAATGATTTTAAGTTTGAGTTGGTGACATTTACCTTTAAATGGCAATCGAGTTGTTTGCCATCACCATTCACCATAAACTCAGCTAAATCTCAATTTTGTGATTTCATCCAGATTAATCCGCTATCAGCTATCGTTGGAATACTTTTCGACCCCACAGAATGCCGCGAAGGAGCCCATTAAATAATAATCTCCCGTATCAAGGAACGCTTCGCGTCACCACTTTGTAATGAAAAAACGAGATTCTATCTCTGACTCAATTTCCTATAGTCGAGATTGTACACGATCAAATTAACTATGTTAAATTCTCGAATACTCTCCTTAGAACTAATAACGAGTTATTGTAGATATTGAAGAAACCTCAGGTAAAATAATTATCTAACCCTTTTAAGTGCATATGATTTTTGCAGCTAGTAACGGCCGATGTTATATGAATATTAAAACAATATATTTTTGTTATACACGTACCCTTATATTTACTGTGGTTTTATGTGGCTTATTACTATGAAATAATGAATTTCGTTGAGATAAAGTTAGGCGGTACGGTATCAAATCAACGAACTTCAAAAATGGTTTAAAACTATTAACCGTATTGTTAGATTAGACTTGAGGATAAAAGAAGATCCTATAATAGTAATCCAATTAAAAAGTGTATCATAACATACATAAATTATTTCATTCTTTCTTTCTTACATACCAGCTAAACACGAGATCCGGTCAAAACAGAACATTATCAGAGTTAGTTGACTCTACATTGTTGGTCATAAAATTACTTAGCATTCAATACTTATGAGTATAGTACAATCCGAACAAAAACAGTTTCACTGTAAAAAAACAGGCCAAGTACACTTCAAAAGATAGTTACAAAAATGATAATTAAGTTTTTACAAAAAATTATGAAATCAAAAAATCCAAGTACATAACCGTTTTAGATTAGAAAAAAAAATTTGCTAGTAAAAGTAAAAAAAAATGGTGTACTTGGTGTGCATAATTATGATTTTCGATCTGACTTGACATTAGAAGCCTAGACTGTCAGAACAAGGCAAGCCCAACTGTGTCATACAACCCAGGATCTCGGGATCCAATACAGAACACTCCATTCCATACGTTTAATATTTAACAGCTGCAGAGCGATGACAGTAAAGGAATGATAGTAAGCTGGGCTTTTCGGCTTGTATGGCTGTAGTCTGTACCACACGCTACTGAATTTGGAAGATATTTTTTAAAACTTTTTAACCCCCGCCGCAAAAAGAGGGATGTTACAAGTTTGACGTGTATGTGTATCGGTGTCTCTGTGTGTCTGTGTATCTGTATGTCCCAAACGGGTGAACCGATTTTGATCTCGTCTTTTTTGTCTGAAAGGTGGCTTAATCGAGTGTTCTTATCTTATTTAGTGTAAATAAAACTGTCCGGGATTTTTTAAATTATAATTTAAGATTATTTTGAAATAAGCACGCACTATAAAGTATTATGCACACCAAGTACACCATTTTTTTTTACTTTTACTAGCAAATTTTTTTTTCTAATCTAAAACGGTTATGTACTTGGATTTTTTGATTTCATAATTTTTTGTAAAAACTTAATTATCATTTTTGTAACTATCTTTTGAAGTGTACTTGGCCTGTTTTTTTACAGTGAAACTGTTTTTGTTCGGATTTCATATCTTTTTGTAAAGTATACTTTTTTCAAATATTGCAAGCCTTATACCGCGAAGCCGGTTGAAGTTGTGCTTTACTCTCGATAGGTACGTCAAGATCAAGAAATTTTTTGCTCTTATAATAACTCTAACACAGCCAATATGCAGCAATATGTCTAAGAGCTACTGAACCATCTGACTAATCCGTTTCTCACAGAGCTCGAATTTTTTTACGATGTTTTATTATCAGTCAAATGAGAAAGTACCATTCTGGCAGGCATCTCGCGGTTGCGTAATCATCCCTTAATTTTTGAAAATGCAAAAAATATTCTTTTTTAACCTTCCCCCACAAGGCTATAATTTTAATAGGTTATAATTTAGATATGCTTAATTGCTTAAGTGTAAAAAAAATTACCAACCCATTTTGAGGGTTGCAAGTATGTGCCAAAATAAAGCAAAGTTGTCATCGGGAGTGCAATTCATAACCTGCTCCCAAATGGCTCAAATTTTCAGGGAACATTCTTTCAGTTGTTAAAAAGTATATGTAAACAGCTAGAAGATTCTAGCGGTTGCAAGTATGTGCCAGAAGAGTATACAGGGGTGAATTTTCAAGTGGGCGTGGATGGATAAATTCAAAACTATGAGGAATAGCGAAAAGTGGTCAAAGGAGTCTCGGAGCCGATTTTCACGAAAACCAAAACTGCATAATTAGATTTTTGAAAAATCAATAGCCAGGAAGCCGTTGATTTTGCCTCATGAAAATTATTATTGTTTGTAGCGTAACACTGTTTTTTTCCATCAATGTGTAGGTACGATCTATGAGATCCTACAATCGCCCCATACATTATTTATAGTGACATCAAATAGAGAAAAGAGCCTGAAATTATACATAGGTACAAGGATATAACTGTATGAAAATTATTTTTTGTATGGAAATTTATTTCCGCCAAAGTGTATCTATAAGATCCAACTCATCCAACAATAGTCCCACAGTATAAGGAGATATAGCAGTGATAGCCTAGCGGTAGAACGTTGGTCTCCCGAACGAAGGGGCCCGAGTTCAAATCCTGGCACGCACCTCTAATTTTTCAAATATTATGTGCGTATTACAAGTTAATTATCACTTGCTTCGGTGAAGGAAAACATCGTGAGGAAACCTGCACACCGGAGAGTTCTCCATAAAAAGTTCTCGAAGGTGTGTGAAGTCTACCAATCCGCACTTGGCCAGCGTGGTAGACTATGGCCTAACCCTCACATTCTGATAGGAGACCCCGAGCCCAGCAGTGGGACAATTATGGGTTGTTGCTTTGCTATTGCTTTGATTTTTTAAGGAGATATTCAGTAACGTAACTCGGCCCTATTCTCGAAAAACTTGCCTACGGCCGGGCGGCCGCGCGGAAGTAGCCGCGCGATAGGGCTGTCCGCCGACATTGACAGTATTTTAATTTTATCAAACGACTTGAGTTTCTTTGTAGTTTTGTATTTATATTGTATTTGAGTAATACCTACAATATGGAGGTACAGTAAAGTACCATGACCGAGGTCGCCCATCCAATCCATTCAATGTCCAACTTCTGCAAACGTTGCTTAATATTTTTTTTTATGGAAATAGGCGGCAAACGAGCTGACGATCCACCTGGTGGTAAGTGGATATCGTCGCCCATGGACACTAGCAACATAAAAGGCATCACTGATGTGTTGCCGGCCAAGAAAGAGAGAAGAATAAGAAAGAAAGAACTGGCTCTCAAGCCTCCAGCCGGAACACGAGTCGATTGGCAGCTGACTCATCATGCTCAAGGGTGGTAGCTATCCAGGCGAACCCCATGGAGAAATAATAATAGTAATAATGGTATTAATTATTAACAATTAAAATCAATATTACCAATATAATCCCTCGAGGGGCCCTACCACCAGGGGTCCGGATTTAGTCGCCTTTTACGACACCCATCCGGCGTGGGATTGGGGTTAGTATTCTAAGCCGCCCCAATACGGCAAAAGTAATAATAATCAACCATTTGATTTTTTAGCCCCTTATCAATCTAGGCATTTTACTCGGTGGACTTATGAAAAATAAACAATTTAGGTACTTATTGTAATACGTACTTGTAGGTAGGTATTTAAAAATAGTGAAGAGTTAGTTATTTGTATCGAGTTACGTGGTACAAACTACATGAATACAGAATGTTAACTTCATACTAACGCCACGCGCGAGAACACTACTACATGCACAGCTATGTGTGCGTGACCTGTCACCGACAAGACGGGGCAGCTTGCGCCAACCAATCAACTAACGCGCCGGCCGGCGCCCGCTAGGGTACAGTAAGGTGACAAGTTCAGGTGTGCCAGCTGCGGTGACACGGGCGACGTTTTGTGACGACGCGACGTATTGTTTTTAAAGATGCCAAACTGTTGAACTGTTTGTTTAAATACCTAATGGGAAGAAAACCAAATAGATTTCTTTATTTGTATATATATCCAAAGGATTTTGACAAGTAATAATAGTACACATTTTTATGCTTATTAAAGAAGACTAAAGAAGTATTTAGTTAATAAGTAGGTACCTAATATCCAAAATAATTAAAGTGGCGATAAGGTTATTATTTATTATTCTTATCGTTTAAGTTCGGTTTACACGTATTAAGTAGTTAACTAGATTTTAAGCAAATTAATACGTGTAAACGGACAATTTAGTAGTTTAGTAATCAAATAGACAAGTAATTTAGAAAATTTTCTATTTTCTGTTAATAAGGTGGGCGGGGCTTATCACTATATTTACCTATACATACCAATTACTCGATTTTGAAATGTGACGTCACGAAATTTAGGACCCCCTCGCACCCCTTATTTTGTTTAAATATTTTGCTTTGAAAGTTTTTTTTTTCATTTCTAACAATAAAGTGTAAGTACCTACTTAATATTAAACAAACTGTTACATAGTCAACCATTTCATCTTTCAAAGCTACTCCGTTTTTAATATACCAAAATTTTAAAACGGAACACATAATAATAAAATAATATCTACACAATTACTGTCCATCCGTCTGACCGTCTGTACCTACTCATTGCTGACTCTCGCTCGATACGTAGGTACTTGCCCGTTTTATTTTCATTTTCAAAACCAAGTGACAACCCTATGGAAGTAGGTATGAATTTTTGTGTCTGTTAGGAAGTTAACATTCTGGTTGTTATTTATTCATGTGGTACAAACTCCGCTCGATCGCCAATCGCCACACGGCGGCCGCAGTTTCTTTCTTTTACTAGCCTTATTCCGATGTGCGTAGGTATGACGCGCGTTCCGACCGTTTAAGTTTGTATGAAGAGCGAATACTGGACGTAATAATATTTATACGGTGACAGTTCTGTACATTTAAATGACATCAAAAGCAGGCTAGAGCTTGAAATTATGCATAGAAAGAAACATTTGTATGAAAATTATTATTTTTTGTATGGCAATACTGATTAATTAGGGGGGCGGCCATTGATAGATTACGTCACACGTTAGGGGTGAGGATGAGGAGGGGGTCAATGTAGTGTGACATTGTGTGACAAGGGGTGGGAGGGGGTCCTAATTTCGTGACGTCACATTTCAAAATCGAATAATTGGTATGTACCTACCTATGGTAAAGATTAAATAAATAATACTTAGTTTAAAAAAACTAAACACACTCTTTTATAGAAAATCCAACAAAAAAAAATAGAAAATAAAATTGAATTAAGAATCGTGTAATTGTACCTAATAAAAGTGTGGGGTGCTTTTAAAGATATTATCCCTTCTACTCATTGACACCATGCACCCCACGCTTTTATTACAATTACACGATTCTTAATTCAATTTTATTTTCTAATTTTTTTGGATTTTCTATTTAAGCGTGTTTTTTTAGTTTTTTTAAACTATTATTTATTTTTTCATTTTTAGTTTGATTTTTTGAAAATAAATTTAGGTTTCTTTCTTTCTTTTTTTCTTTAAATATTGAATTGTCATTGGTCCTTAATAGGTATGCCAAATTTTGAGTTAATCCGACGTTTCGAAGGCGGCCAAAATCATGTTTAAAGATTCCGTTACATACATACTAACATACGTCTGAAGCTAATAAAAGCGTATTAAAAACAATCAATGGAAATAAAACTTTTTTCGGAACTACTGTTTTCAGATAGATATGAATGTATGAATTAACTATCATAAATATCTGCATGTAACCACGTCTCAGTCAGGATTATAACATTATATGCATGAACAAGGACATTCATACATATATGTATATGGCAGAGGGGATATTCTACGGTGTTGGTCATTCAATAATATTCCTTTTACTTTGCTCCATGATATATTTCCAGTTCTCCTAACATTCACATCAATAACAATCTGTACTACTCCGTGATCAGTCATCGAATCCCATAGAATGTCCCACACGTATTGTTCTCAATATATTGACACATTCCTTATTCTAAATCAAAGATATTTTACCATAGATATGTTATGTCCATATATTACGAGGTTCAGTTTTTGATCCGCGATGACATGTCATAATTATTGTCAAAGCATAACATAGAGTAGGTAGGTAGTCAGGCAGAAGGAACACTGAATGAAACAAATAGTACCCATTAGGCATAACAGCATGACAGCTTATGCATCGTCCGATCATTGTAGAACCAAAGAGGCCGCTCGATGTCATCTATACTAATAATAAAATTGAAGAGTCAAACTGTGATTTTGATATATGAATTTTTCAAGCGCAAATCGTTACTTGCACGATACCAACACCGAAAAATGAGTTTTTAAAATTTTTGTCTGTCTGTCTGTTTGTTTGGCTTTGCAAATCTCTGAAACCACTGAACGAATTTTAACACGACTTTCACTAAGATATTAAAAAGACTTCAACTTAGCATTTAAGCTATTTTTTATGGTTCCAAACCAAAGGGTTCCCTAGGGATATTTTGTATGGAAAAATAAAAAAATTTCAGCTGATGTGTTTGAAATAATAAAAAACGTTTTCTCCGTACAAAAAGAGTAATACATGCATATCTTAGTTTTTACTTATATGACATGGAAAGACCATAAAATGCCTTTAAAGGTTATTTTTTTCATTAATTCACAACCCTATTACTGAATGGATATCTGTTTTCTTATTTTGTTTTCGAGATCATATTTTTTGCCTACCTATGTACTCCAATATAATTTCAGCGTTTTACTAATTTCACCTTAGAAGTGGTGGAAAAACGCAAATTAATTCTGTATGAGTAACCGATCGATTAATATCTTGGCCACTAGATGTCGCTGTATTTGTTCATTCACGCCAACGATTTTAGTACATACAAACCTCTTTTTTACCTACATATAAATAAAATTGGAGAGTCCGTCTGTGATTCCAAAATAACTGCATTTTTCATGTTGTAAATAGTTACTTGCACAATATAAAAACTGAAAAATGAGTTTTTGATAATTTTTGTTTGTCTGTTTCTTTGTCGCCACTTATCTCTGAAACCACTAAAAGGATTTCAACAGGACTCTACTACGATATCGAGTCTTCAACTTAAATTGTAGGATATTTTTTTGGGTTCCATAACAAAGCGAGAAAATAAAATATGAGTCGATTTGTTTTAAACTTACAAAACCTTTTCTTCATTGATAATAAAATGCATAACTCCACAGACGTAAAGCGTATTGTGACGTGTTATATTATGAAGCTTAGGATTGTTATTTGAAATAATTGTTTCGTGTTTTTTTTTTTATGGAAATAACCGACAAACGAGCAGACGTTCCACCTGATGGTAAATGGCTGTCGTCGCCCATGGATACCAACACCAAAGGCATCACTGATGAGTTGCCGGCCAAGAAAGAGGGAGAAAAAGAAAGAAAGAACTGGCTCTCAAGCGCTCAGCCGGAACACGACGAATCGTTTGGCGCCTGACTCATGCTCAAGGGTGTTAGCTATCCAGGAGAAGCCCATGGAGAAATAAAAATATTAATAATGGTATTAATTAACAATTATAATGCATAATATCCTTAGGAACATCGTGTTGAGAGTGCTAAGTGCTGAATTTTCTCTTTTTATGTGAAGCAATATCTCCCCTTTGCCGTATCATTGGTTTGCCAAAGCCCAAAACTACAATGTAATAAATGCGAAAATGTGTTGCCTCCTTTATTACCATTCACACATAACTCATCGAATTAACCTTAACTCTCTCGCACCGCTGAACCAATTTTGATGTGTTTGGGTAGATAGACATAGATTGTACGTTGGAGAAGGATTACTACTATTTTTAAAGTCTGGGTACCTATGTATGTAATGTGAAATACTTAGCCATACGGCATCATACAAACTATTTATTCAGTGTAATTTACTATGGGTTAAGCAGGAAACACAAACATTAGAAAATAATATCATGAAATAATAATAATAAGTAAAAGCAACCGGCCAAGTGCGAGCTAGGGTTGTTGAACCTAACTTAACTATTTAGTGAAACCTAACGTAGCTGTGTAACGACAAGATAAATGGAATAAAGAAACAAACATAACATTGCCGTTGAAAAACTTTCGTCCCCATACATCGACATAGGCCCTGATCAAATGACCAAGTTCTGCAAATAGGTGTAAAATCATGTTCTTTGTGATACCTACTTACAAAACAGTTTTCCGATTTTTTTCTTTAACCTATGTTATACCTGAGACATTTCTTCTAGCCGAGTGTCTTTTGACGACACAGAATATTGATCTTTTCACAGCTCCTAGGGATTGCAGACCTGAGTATTGGATATTAATTTTAATTTGTTACCTTCACGCATTCCTGTGAAAAAAGGTTTTGACAAACAGACGGGCAATGGAGTGATTGATCTTATGGGAACCGTGTTTTTTTTTTTGCGGTAAGGAACCCTAAAATATCGAAACGTTAAGTCGTGTATTGACCTTTCATTGTAATGCGGTTCTAATGATCATGCTGCTGTTCTGTGAGTTAACTAAAGTACCTACTATTTTTGCCGAAGCGAAGCGAGGGCAACTGCTAGTATTATATATTTTATGTAGCTTGGTCGGCAATCCTCTACAGTTCTGGTAGTAAATAGACAATCTATCCATAATGTAACCCATCAAATCTATATAATATATATACATATTACCAAATTATTAGTATAATACAACACATGCTTTGCGCAGGTTTTATTTGTCTGTATATAGACGTCACCAATATTTTGCTTCAAGTAGTTTGAAATAGCAGCCAGACTAAATATTATATCTTTAAAGCCATTGAAATAGATGCCACTAATATTGCATGGACATAGCATATGTAAAGTAGATGACTTATTGAATATTTATAATTTTTAGCAAAGACAAATTTACACCATGTTAGAATCACAAAGTAAACATGTTTAAAACGGTTAAGGCTTATTCTAATATACATAATCCCATCAAGTAATCTTAAAAAAGTAACAATAATAATAAGGAATAATGAAATATCTATATATTGCCTACTAACAATACAAGCATGAGCACAATACTATACAATAGTATCAAATTGATTATACTTTATAAAAATTATGTTTCTTTCCTCTTAAGAGTACATGAGCCATGTTTGTCATTGTTAAGTAATATGTGACAAATATATTTTTTAACTTAAGTATGTTCAGAGAATTAACATAATATTATATGTATACTAGCTGCCCGGACAGACTTCGTGCTTTCAAAAAATAATATTGCGACTATACATTGAGATGTAAGCTATCCTATCTTTCAAGTTAGATCAAACTGCACACGGTGTGCAAATTTGATTAAAATCAGTTTAGTAGTTTAGGAGTCCATCGCGGACAAACAATGTGACACGTAATTTATATATATTAAGATTACAATGCAGCAATAGTGATATTACAATGAGATTATTAGTGACACTATTTTGTTTTAGGCAAGAATTTTAACAAATTAATGTAAGTTAATATATAATCTTTAACATAATCATAACACACTATATGGAGCACCAACAATGATATATTATCCTGTGCTATCAGTAGGTATAGTTTTAAACAAAACATGTAATACTTTAATGTTAATTGACTTTAGGCTACTCAGTGCCGGGCAGCATCAGGGCTACTCATCATAATTATTATTACAAGTTTAACATAATAATAATATCTTAATATCGAACCGGTTTAATTGAAAGTTATGGCACATGTAAAGAATGTTAAAACTGAATTAATTTCTAGTTTTAAATACACATAGCTATTTCTCACCTTAGATATACATATAATACAAACATCATTTAATTTTTACCTTCTTGTCTGCAAAACGAATAATGAAGCTTGACCCAGCAATACATGCATGCGGTATTCGGTGAGGTGAGCAGCAAATAGCAATGATATTGTTAGTCTGTAGATTTACGGTAATCAATGTTCCCAGCTGCAGCGTTATGATGGTCATACATTCAAGGTATTCTCCATGGCTGTATTGGTCCATGGCTGCAAATTTGTGTTCAAGAACTACTATACTACGCGCTCAGATGGTTCAATTCAATGATGAATTTTCTCCTCTTTGTCAATGCGGGAATCCGAAGTGGCGTTCCTCAGCAGATTTTAACGCCAAACGCAGACAGCGGACAGTCTACCGCTGACTTTTATCAAGGTGTTTTTTACGGTGGTGTTAATTGTTATCCTCGCTTCGATCACTTAATATTATTGATATATTCGTGATTGAAGTATCCTCGGCTATTCATTAAAATTATTATTTATTAACTTATGAAGTTAGAAATACTGGCTATCTTTTAAGTACTATTATTTCTTTTGTGATATTACTTAGAGTAACTTAAAATCACAATTCACAACAAATAAAACATTTCAATTTTTATTCTAAACTCAACTCAATTGACATAATTTAAATAATCAATGCTACCAACACAGAGTGACAGAGTACCACACCACAGAGTACTTAATTTACAATTTACAGCCATGGATATATTACTCTAACTGGATACATAACTTTGTAGTGGTACCTGACGATCGAAGACGTCATATTAAAAAGGACCGTTTTTGTATTGTGTCCATGTTATCTATAGTCCCAGGATATATTATATTATTAGGTATACCATTAGAATGCGATTTTTATAATGGTTTAATAACATTTAAGTTGAAATTATCTATACTATAATAAAACTCAAAGGGCAAATTTTCTGTACATTGAATATTTAAAAAAAAAATTGATTAAGGGGCACTTCAATAACGTGTTAGAGCACAAAAATATATTTTTTAGAATTATTGTCTGTCTGTCTGTCTGTTTGTCTGTCCGGGCATCACATGAAAACCCTTGAACGGATTTCGATGAAAATTGGTAAATTTGTTACTAATACTCCGGGTCATATTTTAGGATACTTTTTATCCCGGAAAATTAAAAGATTTCCCCGGTAAACGGGATAAAAGTTTGTATGAAATATTTTTAAAACATCAACCGATTTGCTTCAAATTTGCAACAAATGTTCCTTGTTTAAATTTATGCAACACATATTTTTCAGTTTTTCAAAATTTTGCAAAAAAAAAGAAAAAAAATACAAATTAATGTGAATATTGCTAATTTTTCAAAACCCGCTCCTGGAGGAATCCTTTGTGATTTTATCGTGGGTTTCAGTATATAAAACTAACTATAAGTACTTCAATATAAATTCACCTATTTTTAAATTTCCTTCTGCAAAAGGTACAAATTAGGTAAAACATAATTTCCGTATGCGAAGCTGCGGGCAATAGCTAGTATTAGATATAGATGTACCGACCGTCTACCGATTCGAACACTGCAGTAAATACTCCAAGGAAGCGGCTTCACGAAAGGCCTTTGGTTACACGTAGACTTGTCTCCCAAACGGTGCGTCTTCTGGCTTCTTCTTGTTGAATCCGACTCGTAGGTCCAAAATGTTGAATGTGGATAGCAGAAGAGAAAGACCCGAAGCTTTTCCAAGGAGTATAATGCGAAAATTATTAGAAATTTACAAATTCTTTGAAAACTGCTAACATCGAGATGATTAATTTTAATGCGTATAGGATTGCGTGTAAGATGCGTGTGAAAGATGCGTATTAAAATGCAACGTGCGTAGACAAGGCGAAGGGGTCCATAAGTCGCCACGCGATTGGCTGCCCATGACGTGATAAATGGACCCTATTGGTGCTGGTACTGTATGACGAGACATGACGAGATACTCGTAAGTCCAAATTGTGCATAGGAGTGACCTCTAGTGTTGAGTAGCTTGAACAGTAATTTTAAAGAAATTTTAATAAAATATATTGTTTCAATATTATCATGATTACTACCAGAAAAATTACATATAGAAAACATTTTGAAGAACCATATCAAAATAGGACATAATTTTTCTAAGTGTGGACACCCTACAATTTAAGAAGGACAACCTCAATCCGGCCTGTGATTGGTCGAATGGTCCTTCCGATTTGACATCATCGATCGTCAGGTACCACAAAGTCTCTGATCCAGATAGAGTAACATATCTATGGTTGAAACGCACTTCCCTGAAGTTACACAAATATTTCAAGATCAAAATTTGCCAAATCGGTCCAGCCAATCTCAAGTTTAATAATAATAATAATAATCTTTATTTCAGGCAACGAGGCCCATAACATAAATACCTTACAGACTAACATACATACAATAATATTATATACTTAGAACAGTTTAAGGGACACAAACAAACAGCAATTGATTTTTATATGTATATAGTAGCTGCCCGGACAAACTTCGTTCTGTCAAAAGTTTCTTTTATTTTGAGATTTAAGCTATCCTATCTTTCAAGCTGCATCAAACTGCACACGGTGTGCAAATTTGATTAAAATCGGTTCAGTAGTTTAGAAGTCCATCGCAGACAAACAACGTGACACGTAATTTATATATATTACGATAAATACATAAGTCACAGTATTAGTTACAAACTCCTCCGAAAGGGCTTGACCGATTGTTATCAAATTTTGTGTGTTTATTCAGTAGGTTTGAGCAATAGGACGCAAACTATTTTTCATACCCCTAAGTGATAAGTATGGTCCACGCCAATTTTTTTTATGTTTTGGACAAAAAATTTTATTTGAATTTTCTTAGGATTTGGCATTAAAAAATACACACAATTTTAAATTTTAACCCTTCTACCACCAACCCTTACTTTTTAATATCGACTCTCGGCGATCGATAATTAAATTAATAATTTACCAAACCTATAAAAACAAAAGTATTGTGACAACTTTATTTGGATAATTATACCCTTGAGGGTGAAAATAGGGGATGTAATTTAAAGTTATAAATGTGAAAAATTTCATAATTTTTAACCCAAGGGTTGTGATTAGGGTGTCTCTATATCTAAATAAATAAATAAATAAATCTAGATATAATTTATATGGCATTACAAAGTTTGCCCGCTCAGCTAGTATTTTTAATAATTTCTTCAAAATTATCTTTGTCATGAAAACTGATGTTTTTATATTATTATGATTATTTTTGTGTAAGGTAATAATAAAATTTAACAATATTATTTACAAAGGTACATTTATTTTCTTAAGTACTTTCCACTTGTCTTATACAAATATTTGAACACCATCGAATAATATATCCTGGGACAATAGATAACATGAACACAATAGAAATTTGGTCAATTGTGTCGTCATCCATCTTCAGTTATCTTCGAAGATTGTGATCCAGTTAGACTATTATTTCCTTGTAGCAAGCACTCAATGTATAGTCTGTATACGCTATCTACTTACTAAGCATGTGTCTGTGGCCGCGGCCATTATTATCGAAATATCTAATACTCCAATGCCATGAACGAAGAAAAAAAAAAAGAAAATTCAATACCAACTTAGTAGAAAAAATTCACCCGAAATTAGTAATTTAGGCTGTTCAGATTCCAAAAAGGGACCGGGCCAAATTTTTTATTGTAGTAAAGTATTAAATAATTGAAAGATCGAAATAATTTTTAGTGTTATAAGGACACAATTATTAAACAAAATGTTATGTGAATGTACAAAGTATTGGCGTTTCGCTAATAATTAAAAATATGGAGTTAAAAATTTCGTGACGGCTTGTTTCGTGACGTCACACTAGGTTTCGGGAAAAGAGACTATAGCGTCAAGTGACATTTTTTGGAGTGTGTGTGTACTTGCCCTAGACACTATTGTGTCTCCTGATATTACATTTTAATTTATTTTCCTTTTTTTTGGATTGAGGAAGGTACGAAGCAAGACTAAAATTGTTTCCTCTTATATTGTGGTCGCTGATTGTAAAAAATAGTAGATTAATATTGACTATAATACCACTAATACACGCTTTACAAGATTTTAAACTTAACTCATCGTGGACTGAACACATTTTACTATAATACGAGTACTCACGATATTTATTTCACGATATTTATTGTGTTGTTGCATGGATCGTTCATCCGTGACCACGATCCATGCAACTGGGTCAAAATATCGGAATACAAAATAAATATCGTGAGTACTCGTACTAATATGTACACGCTTCTGTAGTTTCAATGTTATACCAACTTAATAATTATATAGATGTGTAATTCTCTATTTTTATTTTCAGAACTTTCCTTCCCGACGAATTTCAGAAAGTCAATTGTTTCCACTCCAGATATTATTTGAGTTTGAACAAAACTTGGTTTGGAGAGGATCGTTGAAATCCGGCTCCATGAAAAACTTTTGTTTATAAACTTATAGGTAGGTACTTATGACAACATCTGCAATTCTTACAACTTCAAAAACTGAACAGTACAACTTACTAGCAAGTAAATTCAAATGAAATTCACAGCCGTATTATGACGCAACTGTTTTGCTCAAGCCAAGTGTAGGTATTTTTTTTCGTAGGAGATGTAAGAACATTGAATAAAAGGAGTAATTGTATTTTTGCGAGTGTTTGTCGACTTAGGCAACTTAACGTAGAGGACATATTTTATGTTGTGTATTTTTATTTTTTATGTCTAACCGACATACGAGCGAGCTACCTGCTGTTAATTAACCTGTATATTTCATTTGTAGGTATAATTATTGCTGAATATTTTTTGGTGTTGGGGCATTTTCGCCAAAAAGTGTACATTTCTTAAATTGTAAAATTTTTATTTTTTGTTGAAATTTTTACGATTTTTTGAATTACACTGTATTGTTATGTTATTTTCTTGCCAGAAAATTTAATAAGGTGATAAAATACTTACTGAAATTAAAATTACAGGACATTTTCTGTAAGGCGGGACAATAAATTGTTCCATTCGGTGACCTATACATATGACAATATAAAGATATTTAAACACAGTTTTGGTAAAATTAGTCTTTAATTAGGTTCACTAGGGATACAGGAATATATTAATTAAAAAAAAACAGTAAAATCAACCTTAAACGTAGTGTTAGCGTGTCATTTACCTACGTCAGTTACTATTTGGTCATTTTACTTTATATTTTTGTCTTTTAAAAGCAAAAAAAACAAACAATCTAAATCTTGGTATTTTTAAAGAGAAAACAAAACTATTCCTTAATTTTATAAAATAAAATAAATAACTTTTCTTGGAAAACTAATTAACAATAGGATATTTTATTTTTCCTTTATTTGGGGACAGTCACGGAAAAGAAAGCTCGAAGTAATGGAATGGAAAGTAAGGTATCAGACACACACACTGTTAACACAAGTCCCCAAATAGGCGGCAGAAGTCTTTTAACCACTAGACCATCACAAAATAACTTTACTATAAAACTATAGTGTACTTACTTATTAAATAAGCATATTTCATTCATATTCATGGTCACCTTGAAGAAAACGGTTTTCACGTTTATTTGGCAAAGTACTGATTTTACAGAAAAATGTTTTTCTACAAAAGTTGAAGCCCATTAAAAGACTGATATTTTATGTACATTATATTTTTCTGGTAGAGCCAGTGGTTTGGGAGAAAAATTCAAAACTCGTTCCGCATAATTTCTGAAAATTACTCAGCGTGTTGAAATACGCAGGCAGGTATTCCATACCAAAATTTAGATCAATCGGGGGTATGGGCTAAAAAGAAGTTTATCCATATTAATACCTATTGATAAGATTATACTTATGTGCAGTTTTATAACAAAGTGGGCCGGCTTCTGTCGCCTTTTGTGACACCCTAGTATGCCAGCATGGGATTGGGATCCATATTTTTCACCCCAATTTAAGCGTCGTAAAAGCCACCTCAATACAGTTGAATATACTCAAAAACAAAAGAAGACTAAAACAAAAATAAAGCTATTTTTAGGAATAAAGTTTCCAAAAACTTTTGCCGCAATAAATTATAGCGAATTATTATTATTATTAATTTTCATTACTTTATTCTACATGATATAAAATTTCTTATCATTTTTGACATTTTCTATCGATAAGTCCATTGATGTTAATACTTTATAATTTAATTGCATAACTGTCATACTTTGCTAATCTTTTAAAATTTAAAATTTTTTCGTTATTGTTTCTTGATGTATAATTATTTTATTATGGACCTAAACTATTATTATATGCCCGTATGTGGCAGGGATATAGCTGATAATTTTTACCTATATTATAACATACTTGCCTGTGTACCTTTCCACAATAAATTGATTTGTTTTGATTTGATTTGAAAACAGTTCATATAATAATCTGACAGCAATTAGAAAAAAACCATATTAAAACATAATAAAAAATATTTGAAGTCAACCAAATTGCCACAGCGTAACATCAACTTTATCTATTCCATTCCGCTACTTTTGCCTTCCACATAATACGTTACCACTAGCATAGTTTCGGAACAGAAGTAACGGATTCCCAAATAGAATACTGAAATTGAAATTTTGATTAAATCTAATTATATATACTAGGAAAATATTAACATATAGGTTTCGTTAAAACATTAGCTTTTCGATATAATCATTTCCATAAAAATATATTTACATTTACCTTGAGAAATCAGCTGTTTTGGAAGGGAACTTCAAAATTGCTACGAAGTCGACTTAACTTTATTTACTTAATCCCTGGAAAACTACTGAAAAAACACTGACATAACCGTGCACAGATTGTCATGCGATTATCCAAAAATGATTTGCCATGCGTAATATTTATCAGTTCTCATGGTAGAATTTACAAAAAATACAAAACCGCGGTAACGGATGGTGGAATTCCACCCGAACCCTTTTTTGAAAAAAATTTTAAACTCTTATTTCTGCTAATTAGCAGTCAAAAACTGAATAAAAAATGATTTTTTTATATTGTCGATATTCAGTTAATGTTATATAGCCCCAAATTTGAATGCTATCGAACATACAAAACATGTTTTATCGCATGTTTTGTAGTCGAAATCTGCAGGGGACATCGTAAAAACGATGGTCTTATTTTATTAAATTATTAATAAAAATTATATAAAGCAATAATTGCAACTTTTGTTGGTGTTCCCGTAAAGATTATTAAACAGAGAAACAGAAAAAAATTACGATTTTATCTTTTGGGCATTATAATTAAGAAAATTCGAAGTATGAAGTCAGGGGACACGTTAAAAACGAAATGTACACTTTTTGGCGAAAATTCCCGTTGGCGATTATGTCTTAATTGAAAATTTTCCAATGTTTCCACTCCGAGTTGATAGTCCTAAATGGTGCGATTACTTATTTTCCATTAATTGCTTCGAAATTCGAACATTCTTAATTTGTTGTACGCTTGTACACATTTATTGTACACCTACATGTAATATTGGTACCTTGTAATCCATCAAACAATTCCTCAGGGCCGGACACTTTACGCCCCAAGCCGCTTCGGTCTTCGTTAACCGAACAAAACACTTAATTTGGGATCAGGCACATTTTTTGCACTAAGCTCCGAATTTCAAAAGAATCTCTCAATATTACAGCCTTTAAGCGGCGGTTAACTCAATTTTGTTGGGTTAATGAAGTTCTTTCCAGATTCATTTAGAAGTAGATATATTTTTAGGGAATACGCTAGCCGCTAGGTACAAGACAATATTATGTTCTTATATTGTGTACGTTATTTATATACATACAGGTGGAAAAATTATGGATGGCAGTTGAAGTGTTCAGATAAAAGTAATAAAAAATACGTAGATACCTAATAATAATGATATGATACTAAAAATATTTAAGCAACAATTTAACGTAGGTATAATTTTAATTGTTTGAAGTTGTCCATACGCTTTTAAATTCACTACACTAACAATTTGGCAAAGGTCAAAATCTTAAAATTTTCTTTCACCTTTATCTTTAAAAGTGTTTCAAAAAAACCTAATCGGATAGCCAGGGTCGCGAGGGATTAAAAAAATTCTCTATTGTAGCCGATTTACAATAGATTCAACAGCAACTATCCATTAGAAAAAGAGAAAGTTCCGTTTGGGAAACTCTAAAATCGAAACTACAAACAAGTACTCCAGTCTTCAGTCTCCAGTGTCGTCAAACAAAGTTCCGCCCGCCCTTCCGGCTATTAAATAAGGAGCTGTTTATAGTATCCATGTACCGTTTGAACGTTTCTTCATCGGACGATATGACAACGACATCCTACCAATGATATTATAATGTAAAAAAGAGGTAGATATGTCACTAGCGCGCCGACGATGAAGAGCCTGTTCTTATAACAGGCAATTGACCGTTCTGCTCGTATTTGTTCAGTTAAACAAGACGACACGCACGCTTTTGTTGTTGTCAGAAGTGCTAGACATTTGACATAAAGCGTCAACATGCCTTCGTATATTATACCAATGTGATTGGTGTAGTGAAACAAAAGATAAACGTGTGTGTGTTGTAGCTCTTTTCGGAAGAGATTTTTTGGTTGATTTGTGAGGGCATACCGTATCTATATTTTTAAGTATCATTGCATCCTATTTACACTTGTGAAAGATTTTATACTGTGTCACGCAAAAACTATCGAACGGAGTTTCATGTTTGGCACACCACGCCACCGCGCCGGTATAAACGTTAATTAACCAGTTTAACAGTTACCTATTAAAAAATAGTCGAAAGAACCCAAAAGCATGAAAATTAACGTACTTGGCATTTTTGATACAAATCACTGACAAAACACCAATTTAAAAAAATTTAAAAAGTAAATTAAAATAGGTAGGTATCCTAACAGGCAGTATATGAGTAAATTTTTAATTTCCATTCACAAGTTTTATTTTTTGTGTTATTTATTTAAATAGTTTATAGTTAATTTTAATCAATTCCTGAACTGAACACGCCGAATTTCAAGATACATCCTTTAAGATTGAGTCGCTGTCGTGTCGTGCAATGAAGGAGCCATTAATGCCTACTACAGCTTTGGTTCCGCCTCTTTAAATAATGGTCTATTTTTACGCCAAGAAAAGTCTATTTGGCAAGTCTAACAACATTTGATATTATCTTTTCTGTCGCAATTCCCCTTTAAATATCCTCTCTAGAAATACGCGGTATTTTTACTGCCTGCAGCTTAGTTGGTGAGTCTCCCACGTTCGATTTTCGTTGATAACATAATATTTAGTTGAACACCCATTACGTAAAAATTACTCTAGCTTTTCCCGGATTGTTGTGCTATAACTTATATACTTATACGAAAAATACCGTCATGCGCACTTAAGTGATGAAAAAAATACAACATCAAGTAATAAGTCTAATTATTGTAAAACTGAACTGTTCCTTACATTTTAGGGAGATTAAACTAAAAGTTGGCAACGAGAACGCTTCACAGTCTTCACACACATACTCACTTCAAAAGTTACATTTTTTATTTTTTTTAATATTGTTTTTTTTTTAATTTGTTTCTTTGAAATGGTTTTATTTGATTTTTTTTTAATTGTTTTTTTTTCATGCCAAAGAAGTATATTTTCTCACGCACGTACATAATTTGTTAGGAATGCTCTATCTGCCTTTCTTATTTATTTGAGCCCCCGACTAATGAACTTCTGGCACCATTGTTGAACGTTAATTAACAGAAATAACACATGACATTACTCATGATTCATAATTCAAATCAGAAGAAATCATTTAGAATTTCCTTCATTTACACAGTACTTACCACCTACGACCCACATATTTTTATCATAAGACCTCTTAAAGTCTTGAAATAGAACACAATGAGGGTTCAACCAAAATGGCCACTTACACGGGAAAGAATTTCACTTAGGTTTTGAGAAGTAGGCATATTACGTCACAAAATATCTTTCATAAGGTGGCTAAGCTGGTACTAATAATAAAATTGTTTAACATCTTCGTCGTTTCACTTTTATGTAAAAGTTCTTTATTTATATATTGTTCAGGATAAAATTTTACATAATTTATATTAATCTTATACAATATAAGATTACATCCATACTAATATTATAAATGTGAAAGTGTGTTTGTTTGTTTGTCCGTCTTTTACGTCGCAACGAAGCTGTTATATGGTATGGTTTTTGTGTGTGGAGATAGTGAGGAGGGTGGAAAGTAACGTAGGCTACTTTTTACCGCGGTAAAACATCCCCATGGGAAGATCGATATTTTGTTAGTTGCTAGATATTTAGTTCCGGATGTTGTTAATAGATTTCGTTAGTAATATTCGTCTCTACCGCATTAATAAAAAATATAATCTAAATTTTACTTACAAAAAATAACCGACTTCAAATTCTCAAAAAATACTTGTCAGATCTCGTTCAAATTTATGTGGGACTACATGACAAGCACCTGCTTTCGATTAAAAAAAGAATCATCGAAATCGGTTGGCGTGATATTGAGTTATTCGTCAATTTGTCGCGCACATCTTAACACAAATTTATGACTTATGTGGCTTTCTAATGGATGCCAATGTAAAATCTCAATAAAATTTATGTGGGACCACATGACAGCCACCAGCTTTCGATTAAAAAAAGAATCATCAAAATCGGTTCGCCCAGTCCAAAGTTCTGAGGTAACAAACATAAAAAAAATACAGTCGAATTGAGAACCTCCTCCTTTTTTTGAAGTCGGTTAAAAAATAGATTTCTACCGCGGGCGAAGCTGCGGGCAATAGCTAGTATTATATAAGATTTTGTGAAGTTTTAAGATAGGTATAAGCTACTTCCAGATGCAAATAGATATCTGTTTTTTCGATAAAATTAATGAATCACAAGTTATAATTTACCCTTAAATTGCGTATAATCTTTATTACTTTTGAAAAAGGTCGACACGAACATAATAACATTGATTCAGTACCGAAGGAGAAAATACGTGACAACATACAAATGTTACCAAAAAAGCAAAACAAGCATTATTGGATGTTCATCATACGTGACTGATGTAAAATGATGTCGCTTCACAATGTAGAATTTTTTATGTTTAGGACTAATAAATAAAGCTGAAACGTTCAAAAAACAAAAATTAGGAGAAGATATATAAAACAGAAATTACATAAAATTTAAGTGGAGTGTTACAGTAATACACGGAATACACCGTATGGATAAAATGTCAGAGAAATTAACATCACATCATATTTGATCGTAAAACATGTTGTGATCAGACATCGCCCATGAATAAATAAAAATAATAATAATACTTAGGTATTTTTAGATCAGGTGCCTTACCATGAACTCTAATAAAATGTTCACGACAGGCCAGGTTGTAGCTAAAACCTGACAGGAGTGTATTTTGTACCATGAACGTTTACCAATGACCTGCAATCATAGATTGGATGCCTGCAATGCCTCTACTTCTGTCCTGCATCTTACCCCGGTCACTCACATGCGCGCAAATGTTTGACATTCTTACGAATGTTTGCACATATGTGAAGGGCGGCCAGGCAAATGGGTTCGCATATGAGTATACAAGCCCATTTCCGCTTCCTCCTACACTTTTTTCACGAATGTTCAATCTTGCTGTTGTTATTATGTTGTTGTCATTCAAATCCATTTTCAATACAGAAAATAAATGGTAGTACGATTAGACGCCACGAACTACGAAAAATTAGGAGATACATCACCTTTTTAGTCGTGTGCGCAACTGGTCGCACGAATGTGTGGGAGACTACACGAAGGTTCGAGGTTCGCGCGCTTTGATGTGCGACAAAAAACCGACACAGCTTGGAAAACCCCGAATGCCTCCAAAACTTCGCATAATCATTCGCGAAGGTCATCCCACACTTGTGGGTTCGCGTATTCGCGCGAATGTGAGTGACCGGCATTAGTCTATGACATGCAAGGTACTTGATTTGTACTAATTATGTTCTGAAATAGAGCGTTTTATCGGTTTACCGGTTTTCAAATGAATGCGTAATATTGATGTTTTTAAAAGTTTAAAATAACAATCTCAAAAGAAGATTTTGGGATTTGTTATAAATACTTAAGTGTTGTGATTTATTAACCTTTCGTTCTCTAAAATTACCAAAAAAATTATCGCTAAGTGATGCTTACATTTTTGAACGTAATCTTACACCACACCACACAACGATGCACCTGATGGTAAGTGGTTATCTTCGCCCTTGGATATCAGCAACTGCATCACTGATGCGTTGCCGGACAAGAAAGAGAGAAGAAAAAGAAAGAATAAAAAGGGTGCGTGTACTTTTGTACGCGCGTAAGAAGTTATACTTCTTTAACATAAATAAATATTTAATTTAATAACGTGTATCACTTTTAATTGCACAAACTAGATGGTGTTGTTCACGAAGCTGAATCACGCTGTTGAGACTGTGAGATTTGTATAAGTAAAAACGTTAAATTTTAAAAGAGGTAAAGGATAAAAGCTAGCGCTATCTATCCAGTGCTTTCATACCCCCTCCATGGCAGCGTTAAACGTTTAACGTTTTGCAAGTCGCATAAGAAGTATAACTTCAAAAACTGGCTCTCAAACCCCCAGCCGGAACACGACGAGTCGTTTGGCGGCTGACTCAAACAAATAATTAGTAATAATGGTATTAATGAACTATTAAAATCAGTATTACCAATACATATAATTCCTCCGAGGGGCACAAGTCTCTTCTTATGACACCTACCAGGGGAGGGATTGGGGTTAGTATTCTAAGCCACGCCAATACGGCTAAAATTATGGATGTTATGTCCGTGTGGTTTGATGACGAAGAGCTATTTTATCAGCAATAAGTGTACACAATATTCTTTCCTGGATTTTTTTAAATATTCTAAGACTTCTTTGTTAAATCCTGGATAACTAGAACTATTTTCATGCCACTTCCTTATTACACGAGGGTTGGGGGAAAGGAACCAAAATAAAAATAAATACATATATTATGTCTGTTAACTTTTAGGTCAAACTTTTCAGCGCGTACAGTAGCCCTTTTTATTATTTTCTTCTTATCAAAATCAGACACAATTTCGTTTAAGTTATTGTATTTTTTAATTACTTTATGTTTTTTGTTGTGTAATATAATTTCAAAATGTTAAATGACAATAATAATATTATGCCTAATATGTACTAACTATTCGTTTCATTCAGTGTCCCTTCTGCCTGACTACTCTTTGTTATGCTTTGACAATTATGACATGTCATCGCGGATCGAAAACTGAACCTCGTAATGTATGGACATAACAAATCTATGGTAAAAATCTTTGAGTACAATGAATGTTTTTAAAATTTTCCAAACAAATAAAATGTATTTATTTTGTGATGATGGTGAATTTGAAATTCGCCATGGCTGCATCCCGTCGTGTTTCATCATCATCAACGAAATAGCCGAAACAGGACAATAAATGTTACTTTCGGTGAGCTGTAATATTTTGACGTTAACATATGCCACTTTCTGATGTCAATACGTCAACAATCGCGTCATGGTACACGAATTGCAGGGCAGAAGATAATTTTTGAAGTCACGTGACCGCTGTCCTGTTACGGTGACGTGGTCAGCCAGATCATGGTAGGATATAGCAGGACAGGCCAATTATCGGCTAATATTGACCTGTTTTAAGAGTTCATGGTAAGCCCCCAGTACTTAGGTCTCAGCACCTTAAAATGTTGTCAATGCCGTCTGCTTTCAGGGCTTACAACGCTCCAGGGGCGGCTGTACTTTAAGTGCACTCGTGCGCCGAACTGCCAGATTTTAATGTTTAGAAAAATAAAAAAATAAATGTTTAATAGTGTCTGATTAACGATCTATTCAATATTAACGAAATTATTATGAACCAATATAAGCTCTTTGATAAAGTATTAAGACTCATTATCGCGAAAATCGCTGTAAAATGGTTCACGGTGCGCTAGCCAAAGCGCACGGCGAATGCTCATACAACTTCTATGAGATGCAACCGAAAACGCCTGGCGCGTGAGACAGAGCTAGTTCAATAGAAAATGTATGGCGAATGAAGACCACTCTGGTGCGCCGCACCAGAACCGAAGATTACCGAGGTTTGACGAAATTCGCGCGCGCTACGTCGCTAGCTAAAAGGAGTTGCGTTTCATTACATTCTGCAAGGATTTTCAGTAGGTATTATAATATTATAGTCATTTATAGTTAGGTACTGAATTGTGGGACATTGTGTGTGAGTAAATAGCTGTGAAAATGTGTACTAAACTTTAACATCGACTATTTTGAAAGCAATAATGAAACTTTTCAACAAAAATTGGAATTAAATCGGCAGCATTATTTTTCAAACACTCATTTAAGGACACTTTTAAGACGAATATAACGATACAAATCCATCCAGCCGTTTAAAAGGTCTACGCGCGAAAATCATAACCGTTCTTTGGCAGTCGTTAAAAATAAAAGTCGTTAAAAATACGCTGATACAGTGCACCACCACTTCTATGATCCACCAGCCGCCACTGCAACGCTCGAGGACTTTATCGCCCTTTGACAAAGATGTGTTTAAAACTTTTATTTAGAAATAAAGGACGAAGGTTTACTCTTATCAAGCTATAAACTTTAAAATATAACTTAACTAGCGAACAAATAGATGCCTGAGGCAGGAATTTGCGGGATTATTTTCGTGCATAATCCAGGAATACTCATTAAACGACATAAAAATGTACCATTGAGCAAGACTCAAATCCTTACTGAATTTAACGAGAGCAATCGAGCTCTCTCCGTCAGGACTTTATGATAATGAAGGGAAAAATTAAGTTGATCTGGCGATGAGTGGGCGTCCGCGTCGCCGCGTTTCTGATACCTACGCATAATGACCTGAATGATGTAGGTATGAGGTGAGGGAAGATTCATATAAGGATGAATCATGTGAAAAATTATCAATTCGTGCTGAATATGCGAAAGCAGATTTTTTGATTTTGTAGTTAGTTTGTCGTTTGAGAGGTTTCAGATTCGATCCCTGCTGGGTCAAAGTATCTCTGATAGTTCTGATACTCTCAGTTGAGAGTTCCAAATTCACAGGAATACTAATACTAGTACTTTAGCAAGACTTATCTCACTGTCCATGCTTCATATTAAACGCGAAAAATTTTTTACTGGATACAATATTTACTTTGTGTGTAATTATCACACAAGGTGGCTTCTTCATAAAACCCATTAAGCACTCAACAAATACTAATTACTAGTAAATAATTAAAAACTCCTAATTAGAAAACCTTAACTCGAGCGACCCTTTCCAACGGCAAATGGCTCATTAAAGCGTATTGCTCATGAAATATCAAGAGTAACCATTACAGCTTTCAGGGGAGCGAAAAGCTTGGAATAGGCTTCAATAAAGCGCCGTGCGAGCCCCCTTATTTGCTGGACGTGACCAAGAGGTAAACAGCGAAAGAGTGCGTGCAATAAAAGTCTTATGAAAAGCTGTGTAAAGACAGCCTCACAGTCCGCGTCGCGCCCTTAAGCCATTCAATTTATTCTCGCTTTAGTTGGTGTAAGTGCCGAGAAAACCAGCGCTCCCGGTTTAATTATACTTTAAAACTAACTATACTTCAAATAAAGAATTTGAATTTGAATGAATTTATTTTTAGCGACAAACAAAACGGTTTCGTAAATGTAAATATTTTTTTTAAGGATCTGGAGGGCTTTAAACAGGAGGAGACAACAGGAGATAACAGGAGGGATATAAACAGAAATAGGGATGTTGACTAATTTTAGGATTCAATTTCATTTTATAGATAGAACCGTAAGATTCACGAAAAAAATATTATAAAAATAATAATCTTCAATTTAAAAACAAAAATTGATAAATAAAAATCATTTTCAAATTTCCCGCCAAAAACGTCACGTGACGTCACTAGCCGATATTCAATACTATCTGTCGACTGAAGTTAGTTGCACTTTCATATAAATTAGGAACAATGACGTCATAAGCTCCAAACGGCGTTTGAGGTCACGTGACAGTGAGTACTATTTTTAAGATTTTAAAATAATTATATTTAATTTATATTGATTGATTTCGACAAAAGAATAATATTTTAGGTGTTTAAATGTTTTCCTTGATACTTTAAACATAAATTTATTTTAATTTACTGATAGTGTCAGCGTCCCTATTAGGCTTTAAAAATATATGTTAAAAATATGTCGTTCAGTCAAAGTCATTTTCAGGCGCAAACTTTTATACTGATGAAGAAATATCTTCAGACCCCATAAATTAAGTTCTGAATAACATTTTCAATAAGAGCAAGATTTTTCTTCCAAGATTTCATTACCTTTATTAGGTTTATAAATCGCTGGAATCATCACTGATGCATGAAAGTAAACGATGTCGAACACTTATTAAAAGCGATCCCTATCTTCAACTATCGTTGGATTTTAGGAAATATTGAAACAACCATAAATAAAATTAATATACGCTAATAATTAAGTCATTATTAATAATATTAATTTATTTACATAATAAGTAATCATAATTATTTGATGCCCGAATTAGTCTGAGAAAACCATGGCCCAAAATTAATATTATTACCACCTTCACATCCCTTTCTTCTGACTCTACATCTGTTTTCGGAAAATTTTGTAAAACTTGATTTGAAAGTGGAAATTATGATAATAATAATTCTTTATTAAGTACTTTTAAGTCAAATCATTGGTTATTAGAATCGTAAATTAGAGTAATTCTAATTGACGACTCTCCAATATGGATGTGTAGGAGAAAAAAGCTAATTTACACAGAGAAATGTCATGCTAAAAGTAAGTTATAAAATCGATTTTTGTGTATAAATCGCTTGAAAACCGTGGCCAAAATTAATATTGTTGGCACGTTATCTTGCACCAGTGAAAGGCCAATCCCAAGATTTATTTTAATAAAAATCTCCCGCGCTCTGGACTCGACCCTCATCATATAAATCGGGCATGCCGTTTCGGAAGTAATTTCAGAGCTATTGAAACCTTTTATCTCGGAGATAATAGTTGGACACAGATGAAGATGAACTGCTATCACTGAAGGAAACGGCTTTGAGAATCGGTTGAATTTAGAGCAGTCATATTTATTTATGTGATAAGGATTAAGGATATTGCAAACCAAATGCAATGCCACCATCCCCTGAATAAGACAGTCGAAGACTATAGGAGGGACAGTAGTTTAAAATTCTTGCTTGACAATGTAGCTTAATTTGTTGTGGATGCTACTTCGTGGGCGAAAGTCACTGGGTTTAATTTAAGGAAAGGTATTAATATTTAGGCAACTTGTCGTGTTCCGGCTGGGAGCTTGAGAGCCAATTCTTTCTTTCTTTCTTTTTCTTCTTTCTTTCTTTGTCGGCAAAGCATCAATGATTCCTTTGGTGTTGCTGATGTCCATGAGCGACGTTAGCCACTTTCCATCAGGTGGATCGTCAGCTCGTTTGCCGGCTATTTCCATAAAAATACTAAACACATATTTCTCGGTCACTAACCCGTATTAGAGTACGCTACAGACTTTCTCAATTATTAGAAGAGATCGTACACCTTACCTTACAGCGGCCTTACCTACACTGTACCTTACAGTGGCCATGGGTTGCTTGCAGGAAAACTATTGAGAAAATTTACAGTTCAAACCCGCTGGTGAGTGATCATTGTCGTCCATGGACATCAGTAACAAAAATCATTGACACGTTGCCGCCAAAAAGGAAGTGGAGCATTACTATATTTATTCATCAAACCTAAAAATATCATAAATATATTTAGACAGTAGAACCACAGAAGAAATAATAGTACTTATAATAAGTAGTAGAACCCTATTCAGTTCGCTTCGCACTTGGCCCGTTTTTCTACAGAATTGTGACGTTTTATCACCGTGACGAGCGTATGAGATGCCAAGATTTACGGCAGAATGTCAACGAGCTTCCTTAAAAACGGATGATTGTGAGGGCTTTAATTAAAGCCATTGCGTTTACAACCTCGCAGCGAAAATAATCGTGAATGGCTAACGTTTAGAACCCCGTCTCTCAGCGAAAATAATCGTGAATGGCTAACGTTTAGAACCCCGTCTCTCCGCGTATACCTACTATAGAAATAATTTAACATAGTAAAAAGTATTGTACTTGGGGCTTGAGAGCCCGTTCTCTCTTTCTTCCTTTTTCTTCTCTCTATCTTAGCCGCTAGCGCATCAGTGATGCCTTCGGTGTTGCTGACGTCCATAGGCGATGATAACCACTTATCATCAGGTGGATCGTCAGTTCGTTTGTTAGTTATTTCCATAAAAAAGTCTGTGAAAAGTCACACGTTAATAACATGCGTTTGCGGTCCTGTCAATGTTCTGTAAATTTATAAGTCGCTTCAGTGGTCTTTAATTATAAGCCGGTCATTATAATAATAAGTTCTAAGCCGTGGGCGTTATTTTAATCGATCCATCCCAGTTATTATCCTTCTCTCATACCATTATTATGTTCTAAACTTTGGCAGCTAATATCCTTCCTAATTATCCCATGATCCCTTCGTCAATGAAAGCATACCCCTTACTACGCGATTATGTTAGTCCCTTGTTTGAAAGGTCGCTTGGCTTTGTACAAGCTTATTTCGGCCTGACAACCTGTAACCTAGTTGTCAACTTGTAATCGATACCCTTGCCGAATGATCCTGGGTTCGATTCCCGGAATAGCCATTGATGGTCATAATAAAATGTTTGTCCAAGGGTTTTTGTGATGTCACATTTGTATAAGTCTATGCCCACGGTCTATGCTGTTTTATATACTTACTCAAAAACAATATTATAGACGTTACTCCAATGAATCTTCGAAAACAAAACGTATCGACGTCAATTAATTGTTTCCATGTAAGACTGTATCATCTGACAGTAATTAAGACTTGTTTACAAAGAGAGATAAACTTTAACACAATAAATGAATAACTTGTTATGTTGTACTTAGTTTTGAATAATGTACAGTCGACGTGAAAAGTGATATAGAACGTCAAATAATCTGGTACCCGGTTGCCTGGAAGGTTTAATAAGCTCTAATAAAATTGATAACTAATACATTTAATCTAATTTTTATAATAAACTAACTGCCCAGACAGACTTCGTTCTGTCAAAATATTTGCAATAAAATAATATTGCGACTATAAAATTGAAATGTAAGCTATCCTATCTTTCAAGTTGGATCAAACTGCACACGGTGTGAAAATTTGATTAAAATCGGTTAAGTAGTTTAGGAGTCCATCGCGGACAAACAACGTGACACGTAATTTATATATATTAAGACTAGCTGCCCGGACAGACTTCGTTCTGTAATTTTTTTTATTTTGAGATGTAAGCTATCCTATCCTTTCAAGTTGGATCCAACTGCACACGGCGTGCAAATTTGATTAAAATCGGTTCAGCAGTTTAGGAGCCCATCGCGGACAAACAACGTGACACGTAATTTATATATATTAAGATGTAAAATAGAAATGCATAAGTACTACTTTATTAAAGCAGCTTTCTTACGGTATTTTAAATCAAGCTATTTGGTGATTAAAATGCTCGGAAAATAAGCGGGGATACATCAAGGAACCATTACCTTGCACTTGCTTTTTAATTTTCAAACGCGTTTGGAGTGTATTGTTGTGATAGTAAATCTATTGACTATTTACCTCTTAGAATAGAACCTCCGACTACTATGACTTCAGTATTTCTAAGCTTTTACTTTACTTCTTCACTTCCATAGCTTCGGCGCCGTGTTAATAATTATAATTTGTGAGAAATAGGTCCATACAATATATTGTATTATTCACACGTATTTTGTAAGGACAGATCTTTACAGTAGTTTTGCAATCATTGTTGGCTCCCACACAAAAACACATAGGGGAAGGCCGGGCATAGTGAACAGCCCAGGCAAAGCGAATACCCTCTTTTATTTTAAAATGGCGGGCTCGAACGCACTGCCGTCTTGCTACGAGGTGCTCCCCGAGCCCCTTAATCGTAAACAAACAGAGCCAACGCATAGCGACGCGTCATTTGCGAAAAAAATAACAAAAATTAAAAAGTGAACATTGCTTACGACTTTTCAATGTACGTAACTTTGTAATTACTTATGTTTATATAGTATTATTGTATTGGCTTGATTCTCTCTTGAAAGTGCATGTTTCCGTGCAGAAATACTGCTAGTTTTATTGGGATTCTGTTTCTCGATTCATTTTAGGTTAGGTTAAATTAAACAAGTACCCGTTGGGCAAAATGAACACGGGCAAAGTGGACACTGTATCCACTGTGACCAATAGTGTTCATTTTGTCCGCAGATTTAGAAATAATCGCTTTTCTTGATTCCACTTTACGCACAAATATACCTAAACCTAACAAAGAAGATCCACTCATATATAGCGCCATTCAAATATCTTCCATTTATATGTATAACTCCAAAAAATATGTTTAAGACATTGAGGTACATACACAGAGAAGTCATCTCAAACAACATGTGTGTTCCACCGCCGGCTTGCCCTCCGTTCTCTTTTCAAACTAGAAGCCTCGTTTGCACACTTGCCATAGAGTAACTTTGTATATGACACTTGCCGAACCATGACAAGCAGTCACCGATTCCAAATCTTTACAAGCTTTTACTCCAACTTTATTTAACATGCAAAAGCGTTTAAACGATTTCAAACGTAATTACCATTGATTCGTGTCAAAAATCCAACACTTTAAATTGGTCACAAGCGTCGCGTCGGCAAGCTTATTTAGTCCATTAACACGCTAGTGGCTTGCCAAGTTCAAACGCTCCTTATGATTTTTTTATTCAAAATGGCGGGAACATTGCTCAATAATTTAATTAAATTCGTTTTAGTTGATTTTAGTTAAGATTTTGTTTTCTTACGGATGATAAAGTGATATCTTTTTTGTTTTTTGTCGTGCAATTGTGACACGTTTTTATTACGCACGACGGCATTTTTTCAGTTTTTTCATAAACAAATTTGGCATGCGGCCGCAATGAGCGCAGCCGCGTGACAGCCGAGTGACAGAATTAAATGCAGCCGGCCGGCTGCAATGCACACCCCCAAACCCAATGTTCGTGGTGTCTGTTCTATACGCTAGTAATACTAATTCAATGGTTTAAGACCACTCCCAACTCCTTATATTCCTGTGGGTAACCGCAAAAGAAAATTTCAAAAGCCTGAAGTGCCTACCAGCACAGGAAGAACAGAAACAACAGAAAAATAAATAAAATAAATTTGTTAAAACAAGTGCCAAATTTTTTAAGAAACATTGAGAAAGATTTAGATACCAAAACAAAGGCCACGCGAAAGAGAAATGCTGACATTGCGACAACTGAAACTGATTAGCTGTTGTATTATTATTTTTTCCTTTAATTGCATATATTTTCTTTTAAATTCTTCGGTAATCGTTTCTTAATTATCGTGTGTTCACTTTACCCTATGTGCCTATCCACTTTACCCGGTGGATTGGGCAAAGCGGATAGCGGTACCAAGTTTAATATGATTAACAATTTTAAGCAAAGTACTGATGTTACATTATTTTTGTTGATTTTATTTAAAAGTTCAATAAATACTGTTCCAAACTCAGTCATTATTTTTTATCTGTCTGTATCGACTCCCTTACTATAGCCCGCAAAAGGTTAAGGTGTCCACATTGCCCGGCCTTCCCCTAAAGGTACGGCGACTTAATATCTTAAACATGGTAGAAATAGTCAGGGGTCTAAAAGTCAGTTGATTTCCTTAAAATTAAAATAGAAGAATAAAGCAAAATTATATGATTGTCACAACATATAATTATGTTGTATTTTATGATTTATACACAAGAGAAAATAATCAAGCAATCATCCCGATTTTTCATCATGACAGTACTCGAACAGTTGCGCTCCCGTCAACCACACCGCATATCAGTTGCCCACGGGACGCCGTCACGTGCAGACGTGTTTTGCGACCGTCCGTAACTTACGCGATCGGGAGTATGTGTAGTGTGGTTGACCCTTTACTCCGGAACACGTAAGTACAATTTTCAGTTATCGTCCGCTGTCGATGGACATCCTGTTATTTATATATTTAAGTATTGAGTTCGATTGGACCGTAATTGTTTTATGTTTATTTGTTTGTATGGTGTTCCATTGTATGGCCGGAACTGGCCTGGGATGCACCGGAAGTCCTAGTTTGGACTGTATGGGATCGAGCACACGGTCTGCTCTATTTTTCATTGTTCCCATGGTGTTTGTTAGATATGTTGTTACTCTTTTTAGTGCATATCGTATACGTATTTGTCTGTAACACTTTGTTATACAAATTATCAACGCATATTTACAACGCAGTCGTAAAGTTTGTATAAATTTGTGATGTGATATATGTTATAATGAATCGGTTTCAGAAATATCTTTGAAAATATGCGCCTACCTAGTAGTTAAGTTATGTTTAAACAAAACCCATTCAGATTTAGCTTTTTTTAGCTCTAGCGTACCTACATCGCTGATTTTCAGTCCGCCCTTTATCGTGATATTTCTATTGGGCGCTAGAACCCATTAATGGTCCACTATTGAGGACAGGTCTCATCTTCAGGAAGTCGAGAGACAACTCCACCTCGCTGCTCCAATGCAGTTTGCTAGAGGGGTTAGTAGCGACTTTAATTTTATTATGACTCTGGTTTATCTGAAGTCACCGAAACTGTAAAGCTTTGGTCCTGATTTTGAGTGCCACTCGGGATAGACAGTTATCCTCGAGTAAATTTTATATGTTTTTTTACCTGTATGTTCAATGTTCATATCGCCGAGAAACCCAGTATTATGTCCGTCTTTGACAGGGAAACCCGGTGCCGAAATTTAACTTTGTACGTTAAATCTTGAATAATACAACATATTTATTTCTCAACAACGGTAATGTATTTAACAATATTTTGATTCTATAACAAGAGGAGTAAGAATGAAATCATTAAAGTATTAATAGTGACACGCGAATTCAATGATTCTGTTTGTTCTTGGTTATCTGTAACCGCAAGTATGATGACTTTAGCTTTATGTGTGACGATAAAAGTTTCTTTCTGGTCCTTCGAGCCGGATGTACATAATAATACGACTTTAGCACTAGATGGTTTAATCTTCATCATTAAACAGTCCCTCTTGTCGAAAAAATTGCGAAAGAAAATCTCATTATATCGATAACTATTATATGTTCTTTCTTTTTCTTCTATCTTTCTTGGCCGGCAACGCATCAGTGATGCATTTGGTGTTGCTGATGTCCATGTGCAATGATAGCCATGAGGTGGATCGTCAGCTCGTTTGCCGGTTATTTCCTTTAAAAAAATATACACTCGTTACAGTAACACAACAAACCGTTTTAGACGTTTTGGGGTGGCTTAGAATACTGACCCCAATCCAATCTCGTGGCGGTATACTAGGGTGTAGTAAGAGGTGACACAGGCCGGCCCACTTGGTGGTACGGCTTCACATAAGTATTGAATTATTATTATATTATTTATCTGTGAAGCTGCCTGGCTGTATATAGCTACCAATCTCTGCTTGAGTTAGCCGCCAAATGACTCGTCGATTTTAGTAGGAGGCTTATGAGTCTGTTTTTATTCTTTCTCTTTCTCTCTTCTTTCATAGTCTGAAACGCATCGATTATGCCTTCGGTATTGCTGATGCCCATGGGCGACAGTAGCCACTTAATATCAGATGGATCGTCAGCTCTGAAGTTACATAAAAAGTCGGCTAGTTACATAATTAATTATTGTTAAAAAAACACGCTTTTAAATGAAGGTCCATAATCTATTAGTATAGTGTCGTGTTCTTGTATTAATAGTAATTTGTATCTTAGTCTAAAACTGCTAATAATTGTTTTGAGACTACGCAGAGGAGGTGGTAGAAGTACCTAAAAGGATTATCATTTTGATAATATCTTAAAAAGCACCCCACGCGTTTTTTTTTTCTATTTTTTTTAAATATTGAATTGTCATCGGTCCTAATAATCTTAAATGTCATCGGTCATAAGTATGCCAAATTTCGATTTAATCCGACGTTTTGAAGGAGGTCAAAATCATGTTCAAAGTTTTCGTTTCATATGTCTCACGTATGAAGCTAATAAAAGCGAGTTAAAAATAGAATGCCATTTATAAATTCTTCAATTCTGTAAAGGAATCCTTTACCTGCAAGCAATGCATTCTGTTCTGGTCCTTTGAATATTTCAATAGGTAAATCAGGCATTAAGTTGGGCTTTATCGTGACGAAGAACAACAAGTGCCTTAGAAGAACAATGCTGTCTTTTGTTCTATAATCTAAAGCTAAACTATACTACTTAAGACGTACCTGCGACAATATTAATATTACGAAATCGAGGAATAAATTTCTGGCTAAAGAATCATTGAACCTCTGTATTGGATCTCTATCTGTTAAAAGAACCTTAATTCAATTTCTGTAACAAGGATACCTAAGGATCCTAAGGAGGCCTAAGGATCAAATTACTAAGCTTGGGCGCACCTCATGGACCTACAAATCAACACACATTCTATTGAATGAACCAGCCAAGTCATTCATACCTTTACTAAATGAAAGGGACAGAAACGTGAAGTTGGGTGCTTACGGAAAGTTTTTTTATCCGAAAGAAGGAACCTATTCAATAAAAAGGTTTTCGAATAATTGAAAACGTTTTTATGAGATCGCCGCTTCCATTGAAAGTTTACGAGAAAAAGTTGCTAAGGGTGAATGCTCACACAAGAAAAAAATTTGTGATGAATTTGGTCATGTAAATGGATGAAATTATGGAGAAAAGAAGTGCCTGTATAAATAGACTTACCTACGTGCGTCAGGTAACCTTTCCAAAAAGAAATGTATATTTAGACATAAATTATTTTCACGTGTAATCTTTTGATATTTACTTTCCTTAATATGTGTAATACACACTTCTAATTATTGGTTTATTGTTGACTGATTAATACATTCTACCTATAAACGTTTCACCTTTAATAGTACTGCAAAGCCAAACTATAAAAAAATAACGGAATTGGAACAAAATTTTTATTTAAAAAATATTTTAAAATATAATAAAAGCTTTTAAAAATGTGAGTGCTGTTAGCCGCTGAGGGGATTTCTGAGTAGATATGGACCCATCTCTGGGTGCGGAAATCAGGTGATGATAGAGTTTAATTACAACGTACTTTTATATTTGTCGAGGACACCCACAGAACATCTAATATTAGTTAGTTACTAATTATTAGGTGTTCTGTGAGGACACCTGAACGTAATATCAGGTGATCATTATTATACAATTTCAACTCCATAGGATAAGTGGATGTAGTTCTAATTCAGCTTGCAAGATTTACTAACGAACAAGGCAAGTAGAATAAAAGCTTTAAAAAAATCCTCTCTCTCTCTCTCTCTCTCTCTCTCTATGTGTGTGTGTACGTATGTGTATTTAACTCTACGCGTGCTCAAAAGAAGGAAAATATGAACGGCTACGAAGTACAAACTTGACTATCATATAATCATCACCACTGTATCTATTGATAACTGTTGTCAATGAAAGGCATATGCAGTTATGAGAGGCTTACCTTCATGTAATTGCAGTGAGTGTTTGCAGACCTCGTTACAGTTCTCTAAGAGCACCGAAGCACAATTGTGACGCCAGTGTCATTGTTCGAAGCAGAATACGTTGCGCTCGCTGCGGCTTGCGGCCAAGGTTCGTCCAATGGAAACTGCATCTGCTAAGTCTGCGAATGAGTTTCCTAAAGCTGTATTGTTTCTTCAAGGGTTAGGGCAGTGTTATTAAATAGAAAAAAATACTCCGCTCTATATTTCGCTGTGATGCGCGTGGCATGGGCATTGAACAACATAATATAAATTACACATCACCACTAACTACTGTTTTAATTCTTCCAAGGCTCTGTTATCTTCCTTTCTTTTTTTCTTCTCTCTTTCTTGGCCGGCAAAGCCTTTGGTGTTGCTGATGTTCATCAGGTGGATCGTTAGCTCGTTTGCCGGCTATTTTCATGTGGTGTGAATTTTATTATTGTATTGTAACTTTAACGCGAGAACCAACTTGAATTTGTCACACAAATGTCTGCCTCTGCCGAGAATCACACCTCCCCATGCTATTTGAGGAGTTCTCTCATCAAAATACCGATCGAGACAGGACCGATTTTGAAGTAGGTATTCCAAATGACAAATAATAAATGACAGACTTTTGAGTTACATTACAAAAAAAAATACAACCGAATTTATTTCCGTAGTTTATTGAAGTCGGTTAAAAAAAGTTAAATATGATATCGGTGTGACCTTCATTTTAAATCGAACGCCCTGGTTAGTTACACTAAGTTACAGGGTTGGCCAAAGTTCAAAAGCAAGTCTTAAATTCATTTCGTTCAGTACTTAAATCAGTACACAAGAAACGAATTAACACTCAGGCTTGGATTTGGCTTTCAATGCGCGCAGCTGAAATACAGCCACATTTTTCGAATCCTTTGTTTTCCATCAAGAGCTTTACGGCGGCCCGTGTTACAGTAAGACCGACATACGAATAGATGACACTGACATATTATTATGTAGGAATCCTTTCAGCGAAGAGATTCACGCATATTACGACCGAATATAAAATAATGGAGATATTTTCTATTTTTTTACGTAGGATTATTTTAAAATCCAGAGAAAGATAAATTAACTGCTCAATAATTCTGATCCCACGAGATACCTATATCTGCATCTAACTTCATGTTTTAAAGTAATTTGAGAAAAAACTTGGCGATTATTCCTGATCAGGATTCAATTGTATGTATATTATTAAAGCCATTTGAAAATCATCACCTCATTTAGTAAAGGAATGTAATATGTGAGCATGTCCAATTGTCCACAGTAATACACGTTTGTACACTCATATCCTTGCATAAGGATTCCTTTTGTCGCGGATGGCTTGGACAACAGAAATAAAATATCTCTAATACTATCACCCACCGAGAAACGAATGATAAGAGGTGGGTTGGATGGCCGATAGAAAATACGTAATTAATCACTTTCCGTATGATTATATTTGGGCAGAGTAACACCTTACACCTGTTACTGTCACCGAATGATCTCGGCTCTACGTTACATGCGCTTATATAGAAAAATCAGAGTCAATACAGTGTCTCATTATGACTTATTTGGTAGTGTTGCCAGTAGTTTGTAACACGAACCTGGGGACGCTTCGCAGGCAATAACAACGCAATAATAACAGTAATAATAACAGGCAGCAATTAACTACCAGCTTGAGAAAGTTGTCGTTGCGTGACTATGTGGGGAATGAAATGAGTTCAATGAGTGAATGGGATTGAATGGTAATTTTCGTGTCTAGTTTCGTGTTTTGTCTTTTCATGTGTTGTCGTAAACACCGACGAATTGAAACGACATTAATGAAATAGAAGCACTACAAAGCCTGGAGCATGACAGTTCCAATTTATTTTCTTCCGTCCCGAGTAGTACGAGAAGATAGTTTATTGGAGCTTGGAGCTTAAAACGCACTACTTGAAAACTCTTTGTTTAAACTTTAAGTACGCTCAAGTGTACTTGCTGTATTTGATGTAGCAACTCGTCAGTTTTGTTGTTACGAAACGTACGTTATACCTACTTTATGGTATTTATACAGGGTTTTTTTGAGGTTGTGCACAAACTTTACCAAATGATTCTATAGCATTTACTAAACATATCTTATACAGGTACTAGTGCATTATAAAGCTTAGTTTTTAAGTTATTGGTAATTCCATTTAATATGGGTGTACATTGTAAAAGGGTCTTTATTTGTGCTATGTTGCCGCTCAATACGGTCATAATCATTTAAACTGTATTTGTTTCATTTTAAATGTCATGTCATTATTGGCTTGACTTGTCAATAAAGGCCCATTTAGACGGAGAGCTTCTCGTCTCGAAGAAGCCACGATCGAATTAATAAAAAAAATCTTTCTTACATTTACACCTCTCGCTATTTGACGACAATTTCCTCGCAATGGAATATTGATTGTAAACTTAACTCCAATGACAAATCTCGCACTCAAAACGTTTTCAACCGTCTTGTATGATACACGTATGAATTTGAAAAATGTAAGTCGAATACAAGTCGAGATTGTCGTAAGTAATCTTACGTACAATGTGTACCTAAATAGACGTAGGAAATTATCGCCTTGATCGATAAGTTACGAATGTCATATTATGAGATAATCGTAGGTGAGAATTTAGTTCCTTTTCTGTATGTAAACATTTGATACGATAATGTTATGGCGATTATTACTAGTGATAGTAGTGTACGATAGATACTAGAAAGTCTCCGTCTAAATGGGCCTTAAAGTAAACAAACATGGTAAAACTTTTTGAACCCGTATTATTACCTATTTGGTTTTCAAAAGATCACTGGCCGCACAGAACGAAGTCGATGAGAAATAATTATTGTTAACGTCAAGAAAAGTTTACTCATGTCAAAGTTTCATATCAATCATAATGCGACGTTGCCAGCTTGCGTAAAGAGATTACACATTAGGCAATTTACGTTCAAGTATTTAGTTTGTATGAAAATGAAAAAAAAAAAAAAATTTCAATAATGAATCCATAACGAAAGATGACCAATTTAATGGGCTGAATATCAGGCCGAAGTCTGTGCACAACGTCAGGAACACGGTGTATATTTTGAAGTAATTGGAACATAAGTTTAGTAAGTAACAGCATTTTGATTGGATTATAAAACCTATTTAAGAGAAGACTCGTTAAACGTCACCGAATTATATTGTAATTTTCCGAACTAGATAACTAGAAAAATAATTATTATTTATATTTCTATTACGTCTTATTATTTATATTCCTTATCAACCATAATACGTGAAGCTTGCGATTGAATTATTCCATTCTAATTTAACGATTAGTCATTTTATAACACATGACAAATGTAATAAATAAATGACGAATTTCTTTTATTTAATTGACATCCAAATAAGCTGTGGAGGTTTATTACGTAAGTAGTTTAAAAGCAAGCACTGAGTGTAAACAGTGGTAGAAATAAGAAACAAGTATTATACCATTTCTAGATAATTATAGGATATTCTACAGTATATCAGACAGTAGTATACAGTAGTTCAGATATCGATCTCAGTGTCATCACAAGGTTGCGATAGATAAGTCCTGTTGGTAACCTGTGAAGTCATCAAACGTTCAACCACAAACCTATGTCATTTGACAATACAAATATGGTGGGATTTTAGTTTCAATAGCAACGTGACACGGTTTACTTTGGTTAACATGTTTGTATTAATCCCACAACCTCAGAATATAGTCTGTATTCTGAGCCCACACCTATTTACACCTAAGGGGTGTTTGCCGCCATGTTAGTGTAAAGATGATTCTCAATGACATAAAGTAAAATGTCGGTCCCAGTTGAGTGCGTTTATAGACGAGTCAGTATGAGCACAGGTTTTGTTGGTTAAAGAACAATGCCGAAAAATTATTTTTATTTTTTGTAGCGTCTTAAAACGTCAGTTACACCGAAGCAATTCAATATTTTTTTACGTTTTTTAAAATTAATATCTGTACCCGTATTACCCAGGGTAAAATAATTTTAATAATAAGTGATGAATTGACTATAATAATAAGAATGATGTCGATATTGTCCATTTTCATGCGGTAAAAATGTTACCATTTCATACTTTTTTTCCTTTAATGGTAGAAAATATATTTTGATAGTCGTACATATTTTCTGATTTTAAATATTTCATATTGTATAAAGTGAGTAATTTGGACAATCTTTAATAAAAAATTAACATTCTGCTTGGACTTTTTTATTTTTATATTTAAAAATATTTATTTTCGTCATTCTCATGAAATTCTTTTAAGTAATTTAATCTTTCAGTAGTAGTAAAATGGCAACTTCTGAATCGTTTTTAAAATTGACGTTGACGTTTAGTGATCAAATCTTGACATCACTGTCATCACATACTCTTCCGGCATCGTTGTTTTGTTGTGTATCAGGTACTCTATGTATAATACTTCTATGGTTATAAAACATTCAATATCAAAATACTTTGGTTCTGGGGTGTGCCTGCTGAAAATTCTTATATATCTAAGCTCAGAAATAATTGCTGTATTTTTTAGATTATTTTTTATTTTAAGACGCTTAAGTTGAAAATGAAATAAAACTATGTATGGCAGTTGGGCATTGTTCTTTATTTTTATCTTGTTTTTTTTTCATAAAGTAATCGAAAATGACTACGTTTCCTGATTATAAAACTGATTCATATCTGCAAAAAAAAAAGCCGAAGCACATTATTATTTTAGTTTTAACGTAGCCTCTTATATCTTTATCCACTTATAAAGTGTATAATAGATAAAAGTAATATAATAATATTATATGCCACAGAACAATATTTCGCTACAAGACAAGACCAAGTATTTTTCGGCCGCAATGTCGGTTATACGAATCCCCTCCTTCTTTTAAGTCAGTAAAAAAAGCAAAGCAAGTAACAACCCATAATTGTCCCACTGCTGGGCTTGGGATCTCCTCTCATAATGTGAAGGGTACAGGCCATAGTCTACCACGCTGGCCAAGTGTGGATTGGTAGACTTCACACACCTTTAATAAGAACATTATGGTGAACTCTCAGGTGTGCAGGTTTCCTCACGATGTTTTCCTTCACCGAAGCAAGTGATAATTAACTTCTAATACGCACATAATGTTTGAAAATTAGAGGTGCGTGCCAGGATTTGAACTCGGGCCCCTGCGTTCAGAAGACCAACATATAGTCAGCAGCACGATTGTAGATTAATTACATAAAAAACAAGAATTCCTAAGCTATAAAATTAATTTAGGACTGGCTCAATTTACCTTAGTCTACGTAAATACTGACGCAAAGTTGTCGACCTATTCGCTGCTCCAGTATATAGGCACCCTTAATGTAAACAATGATTTAATACGAAACCTGTTTTAGTTGTATAATCAGGAAACGTAATCCAGTAAGTGTTAACATTATGGCTATGAAGGGAGGGGTTTTATCTTACAAGGGTTTAAGAACATGGTGCGTTTATAGACATTCAGTTTATCACGGTGAAAGGTTATCTTGACGAAATGAATGACCAAATGAGATTTTATTTAGAAAATGTTACTTTTTGTAGGAGGAATTGACAAAAATTCTGTAAATTATGTATTTTAAGAGACTTAAACTGAAACTTCTACAGTTGAATCGAAAATTATATAATCGTAATAGCGAATAAGCCAACAGTGTCAATGTCAACTTACTACTGACCTAGAATTGGCAATTGTCCTGGTTCCACCAATCTCCAAAGACAATTATCAATTTCGACCAGATGACCAGTCTATGTTTACTGTAGCTCGCTGTAAAAACCCGAATGAATGTTATGAGAGTAACAATAATACCTGGACCCATTTCTTCAAGGAGACTTAGTGCGGATCTTGACCCAAAAACGCGAACTACACAATGCGACGTATACCTCACGCTGTAATACCATCTCCGACTCGCTGCCTATTTGTCAATGACACTAATAAGAGCCGAGAAGGTTACAAAAACAGGTAATTTTAGTATTTTAACGCTCATTTACTGTTCTTCTTTACGTATACCAATACCATATTTTTCTGTACCATAATTTTCTATACCATACCATACTAATACCATAGTTTTCTGTGTTTTGTTCTGTACCAAAAATTATAAATTGTTTTGTAAATGGGTTTACAACATGTTATGTTTACTAGATTTATTGCAAAGATCCCCACTCAGAAGTGACTGGTGGGGGTTTTCCCATACTTTTTTCGGAAATCCCAACCATCTTAAAGCACCGCCTAGTTAAAATTTTTGGAGATAACCAGTGGGGATATTCCAAATTTTTGTTCACATGTTCAATAACAATACTATAACGTCATAACATCACTGGACGTTATATCGACACTACAACGATAACTCCATAATCGGGCGCAGATTTTTATAGAAATAGCCGACAAACGACCAGAAGTTCCAGCTGATGGCATGTGGCCACCGTCTCACATATACATCAGCGACACTAAAGGAATCACTGATTCGTTGCTGGCCAAGAAAAAGAGAAGAAAAAAAGAAAGAATAGGTCTCAAGCCCCCAGCCGGAACACGACAAGAATTGACGGTTGAAAATGTTGCTTTTCATATGGACCACATTTTGCACTCCAAATCAAAGAGGTGTCAGCAACATCGCTATAATATTATAATTCTATAATATTGGAACGAAGTTCCTTATCGCGCGTTGCGAAAGGGAGCTAGGCGGAAAATTTGGTAACGACACTTTTTACCGTCGTAGTTTTTTTTACATAGAAAGCAAGCCAGAGTACTAGGATTTAATACCTTAGATTTGTTTTGGCACACTTGCTGCATGTTTTTGCTATCCTAGTACTGACTGCAAGGAACTTCGTTCCATCCAGGTGTTCCTTGACACCTCTCAAGTTTTTTTATAATCCTGCAGGATTGATGTATAGATGACCATTTACCGTCATATCTTTGCTCGCCTGCTAGTTTGAATTTACATTAAAAAACTTATAGCTACAGCAAAAACATAACATGCTTGTGTTATAAAGAAAAGACAACACAAGCCAAATTCGCCGAAACAGCCAATTTGAGTGCAGTTTGAATAATATTCCCTTACGTAACGCGAGCTGGCGTCAATAGGACACACAGGTACGGGTAGTTATTGCGGCGCCAAGTGCGTATTTCCGGGATTATAAGTGACATTTGAGCGAATTACGACTTCAAACACTTCAAATTATTATGGAATGACACCTAATGTGATACACACACAGCGGACCTCGCTGAATGTGACCTTTTTCTGTTCCTTTGCATGGCAATGCATTAAATTTTTAAGCATAGTAATAGATTTAAGCAGATTGTTGTAACGGTTGCAGTGCCCTGTGTGCGAAATAAACAAACAAACAAACAAAACAAAATAGGTACTCATTATTGTGCACACACTAGGTAACAAAGAAAAATCTTAATATATATAAATTACGTGTCACGTTGTTTGTCCGCGATGGACTCCTAAACTACTTAACCGATTTTAATCAAATTCGCACATCGTGTGCAGTTTGATCCAATTTGAAAGATAGGATAGCTTATATCTCAAAATAAAGAAAACTTTTGACAGAACGAAGTCTGTCCGGGCAGCTAGTAGTTTATAAAACACAAAAGGCGGCCTTATCGCTACACAGCGATCTCTACCAGGCAACCTTTGGGTAGAATTTTTTGGATCAAGATAAAAAATAAATAAATGATGATATAAATGTTTTTCTTTCTTTCTTTCTAATGTGTTTCATTTCGTTTGAAGTAGTTTGTATATTTAACTTTTAAACACCTAAAGGTATGTAATAGTATCAACGAAATCAGCAATTTTGGACGCCTTTAGGTGACAGTAATAACATACATAAGGTTTGCAGTTTATCTCAAAGGTCACGGTAATTATGTTTAAGAAGGTAAACGTGAGAACTTCGTTAATCTCGGCTTACTTTCAGCGTAAAGATGATCCTGTAGCTCAGATGCTTGTGACTTGCCGAGCGGGAGTACCAGGTTCGATTTCTGGCCGGAGAAAAATTTGTAATAGATACCAAAATTTTTGTTCTCAGATATTAGGTTTTAGTATTGGAATTTTTTATGTATTAGCATTTATTTTACGTGAAAACTTCAATTAGTTCGAGATTCAGGTTCACTATGATTATTGAACTTATAAGTGTTAAAAACCATTTTAAAACCGCTATCGGAGTTTAAATAGTCGGTATAAATGGCTTACGAGCCGTCTAAAATATTTAAATTCGGCCTAGCCCTTTGAAATAAGAATAACATAGACTGCTAATAGTTACGATGAAATATTGTAGAAAATTACAATGAAACGAGCATTGACATAAATGCTCAAAGACAATGATATTTATATAATTATCGTGTGAAAGGGCCTATAAATAGAGCGTGAGTAAAATTATTATCAGTGTCAATAACTCTGTGGTCGCTTGAGGGAATTTACGTAATTTAATATTAATTAACGTCACACCAAAGTCTCAAATTGATCTCAAAATATGATGGTTTTAATAAGGTTTTTATCGATAGTAGAATGATACCCATACTTGGAAGGTTTATGTAGGTATGGCAATATCTATACTCTATACTAATATATAAAGAGGAAAGATTTGATTTTTTGTTTGCATTGAATAGGCTCCGAAATTACTGAACCGATTTCAAAAATTCTTTCACTGTTAGAAAGCTACACTATTCGCGGTGAACATAGGCTATATTATATTTTAAAAAAATTAGGGATCCTTACTAAAACTCCAATAATGTGTAAAAAAATACCTAAAATATTCTTTACATCGCGTGCGCTGCAAAAACTATTCATGATAGACCAAAAAAATGTTCTACAATATTAGAGAACATATCAATATCTACAAAAAACCTCGCGATACTATATGTCCAACTATTGTAGTTATGCCACTATAACCACTTTTTACATTTTAAAAGTTAATAAAAATGCTGACCAAAATCAGACCATGATAACTATACCTTCGTATTAATCCTTATCAAAATAAATCATTTCATATTCAAAACTATTTCAATACCTATTGATTACTTTTTAAATTACTCAAATCGGATATTCCATTCAGAAGATATTACGACTTCAGGAAAATAAATACCGCCGCCGCCGCCGCGCAATGACCAGTGTACTAGCCAAATGTCTGAAACTACTGAACGAATTTTAACAGGACTATTTAGGATATTGAAAAGACTTCAACTTAGCATTTAAGCTATTTTTAGGGTTCCATACCAAAGAGTTCCTTAGGGAAATTTTGTATGGAAAAATAAAAAATGTCAGCTGATTTGTTTTAAATAATAAAAAAAAACGTTTACTCCGTACAAAAAGAGTAATACATGCATTTCTTAAATTTTACTTATATTACATGGAAAGGCCATAAAATGCCTTAAGTTATTTTTTTCATTAATTCACAACCCTATAACTGAATGGATATATTCTATTTTCTTATTTGGTTTTCAAGAGCATGTTTTTTGCGTATCTATGTCCTCCAATATAATTTCAGCATTTCATTAATTTCACCTTGAAAGTGGTGGAAAAACGCAAATTAATTCTGTAAGAGTACCCGATATTCAACAAATTCGGGTATTTTTTTGTATGTTCCCTAAGGCCCACGGAAGTTACATAATCAGTTGATTACATTTTTTAAAACTGCATTGGATCACATGCCATCTGATAGTTATAAAATTGTAATCAGAGCTGATAAAACTCCTGTAGGACAACATGCAAGACGTTTCAATGCACCAAAAATTTATGAAGTTGCCATTGTAATGGTTGGAGAAAATCTGGAAGCCCGTGATATTGATTTACATGGCAGAAATGATCAGTTACAGCGTGTGCATGAATCACATCTCTCATGACGCGTTACAATATCCAATATTATTTTGGAAAGGTGAAGATGGTTATCATTTCTCAATCAAGATGATAAATCCTAATATAGGCAATTATAAAGTGTCTTTGCTTTGTTTTTGTTTACAATTATGTTATTGTTGAATGACTGTCATCAAAACATTATCTTATTTACAGAAGCTGAAACTAATAAAAAAGTTAGTTCAATAAATTTTTACTCATACCGTCTGATGGTTCCTGAAAATAATGACAATCACATATTGAAATGTCGGCGATTATTTCATCAATATGCTGTTGATATGTATGTAAACATAGAAACATAGAGAGATTGACCTTCATCAGATTGAACCAGACCAAACTACATTCTGACGAGTATACGTGTCCTTCGAGATGCAATTACTACCGATGGAAATCCAAACAATGTCGGGCGGATGACAATTCTTCCAGCAACATATTATATTGGAAGTCCTCGGCATATGCATGAATACGCTCAAAATGCCATGACGTATGTATGATTGTTATTATGGCAGTGCAGATTTATTTATCACATTCACAGTCTTTAGTGAATAGAAATCAAACAGGAGTTTTTACCTGGCCAATCACCGATTGATCGCCATGATATTACTGCACGAGTCTTCCGACTAAAGTTGAAATCTTTAATGGATTTAATTGTGAAACACAGTGTATTTGGTGAGACGCGCTGCGAGCAGGTTGCCTCATGCTCATAATCTTGATTTGGCTAATTGAGAAAATAAAGTTGATACCAAATGAAGTTGATCAAATCATATCTACTGAAATTCCTGATAAGTCAATCCTGATGTACAAGTTGATCCAGGCTTGCATGAAGTTGTTATTAAAAACATGATTCATGGTCCATGTGGAAATCTCAATTCAAATTCACCATGTATGGTAGATGGTCAATTTTCGAAACGGTGTTCACGGGAATTAGTGGCAGAAACAATTACCGGGAACGATGGCTATCCGCTATATCGTCGCCGGTCGACTGCAGATAATGAAAGATCAACAGTTGTAAAAGTAAATCAACAAAATAAATCACAGGGTCAGTCTTTAAGTATTTGCGGCGTTAATCTGGAAAACCCATGCTTCTCTCATGGACAGTTGTATGTTGCCTGCTCCCGCGTTAGGCTACGTTCACACGGCGTCCATTCGATTCGATTTTTTCCCGTATACGGTTTCCCCGTATACGAGGCAATCGTTCACACGACAACACGATTTTAACGTTAACGTTTATATCGAATGGAAAGCAGCCAGTTGTTTAGTGCGGAAACTATTGATGATAGAACAAAAATGTTTTACAAAAGCAAAGCAAAGCAACAACCCATAATTGTCCCACTGCTGGGCTCGGGGTCTCCTCTCACAATGTGAGGGGTATAGGCCATAGTCTACCACGCTGGCCAAGTGCAGATTGGTAGACTTCACACACCTTTGAGAACTTTATGGAGAACTCTCCGGTGTGCAGGTTTCCTCACGATGTTTTCCTTCACCGAAGCAAGTGATAATAATTAACTTCTAATACGCACTTAATATTTGAAAATCAGAGGTGCGTGCCAGGATTTGAACTCGGGCCCCTCCGTTCGAGAGACCAACGTTTAACCGCTAGGCTATCACTGCTTCATGTTTTAAAATATTAGAGAACATATCAACATCTACAAAAAACCTCGCGATACTATATGTCCAACTATTGTCGTTATGTCACTATAACCACTTTTTACATTTTAACAGTTAATAAAAAAGATGACCAAAATCAGATCATGAAAACCATACCTTCGTATTAATCCTTATCCAAATAAATCATTTCATACTCAAAACTGTTTCAATACCTATAGATAACTTTTTGAACTACTCAAATCGGACATTTCATTCAGAAGATAATACGAATTTAGGAAAACAAACACCGCCGCCACCGCCGCGGCCGCGCAATGACCAGTGTGGCCCCACGCAAAGCAACTGTAGCGTAGTTTTTTATTTACTAAAGCAATAAAATGTAAATATATGTATGTATGTACAAAAATGTAAATAGAGGAATCTAAAAAAATAGTTCAAGTAAAAAAATAAACCCATTACAAATAAATTAATTGAGTAAAATGTATATGTTATAAAAATAACAATAGGTTGGCAAGTACAAATTTAAAATTTAAAGAAAAAACACATAGGTACCTATGTCCTTTAAAAAGATAATAAATAAAAACAAATAATAAATAATAACGTTTCACACTCATAGCCCCACACTAGGATTCCCTGTGTCGTGGGTGCCATGGACAACACACTAGACAAGGACATCCACACCCAGACCGAGAACAGAAATTCAAATTCATCATTCTAATTTCCGCTTCGCTGGGAATCGAACACAGGACCCTTGGCGCGGCGATCCGGCATGGTAGCCATCGCGCCACACGGATCGTCAAAACATAAAATTATAAATATATCTCTAAATGTTTAAAAATAAAATTACACCCGAGCGAAGCCGGGGCGGGCTGCTAGTAAAATATAAACATGAAAAAGTATAAATAAATTTTACGACTCAAAAAAAATCTAAAAAGTTAATCTACTCATAGATACAATTTCGATGAGCGAACTGTGTTGTACGACTAAGTGGGTTAGGAAATGGGTATAATAAGTAAAACTCGAAAACTCTTTATCCGAAGTTGGTTTATTTAAGTTTAAATACTTTTCCGAAAGTCAAACTATACCATCTCTACCGTGAATGTACCCAGAAGAAGCAGCATGAAATGGAGTTCTTTTTGCTCCTATTAATGTTACCAACATCTCTAATGCCTATAAATTATATCAAACATATCCAAGTAGTTTAAAATTAGAGACCGACCGAAGGTTCGGTTTCGGTTTCGGTTTCGGCCAGTTTCGGCCAAAAAATCTAGTTTCGGTTTCGGTTTCGGTTTCGGAAAAATTTGGCCGAAACTTTCGGCCAAACCGAAACTCTGTGTTCGTGAATTTTCGTGCGTCGTTCGGTTAAGTTCGTGGTTTTTTATTATTAAACTTTACTAGGGGTATTAATTAGACGTAATAGATTATATAAAAAGTAGTTTTCGTCTATTTGTCTGTGCGTTTGTTCTGGCTACTCTCAGGAACGACATAACAGATTTACCTGCGGTTTTCACTCCCTTATAACTTACAATACATACGTATTGTAGTGAGCTTTGGTTAACATTTAGTGGTTGGTTTATTTCAAACGGTTTACAAATAAATAAATTACGTTATGTCAATTTCGCCCATACTTACATTTATTGCGTGAGGGCTTACCGAAAGGTTTACGGTAGCCATAGACGGAAGCAAAGCGAGGGCATTCACTAGTAATATTTTCGAAGTCTAAATCCCAAATCATCCATTACAATGAAACGGTAACTGATCGATATGTCTGTACATGGAAGATATTTGAGAAATCTATCACGAGCGGTATTTGTCAACGCAAAAGAGACCATAGCAATTATTTTTAGAATTTTCGTCTGTTTGTATACAGTATGTGCGTTTGTTCAGGATAATTTCAAAATCGGCTAAATCGATTTGCATGCGGTTTTCACTGACGTATTTTAGTAAAATGGGGCTAACATTTGAATAAAACCCCCGACAGTTTGATATACACTAAACATAGCTAAGAACACACTCGATTAAGTCAGCTTCATGCAAAAAAACTAGTCAAAATCAAAATCGGTTTTTCCGTTTGGGAGCTACGATGCCACAGACAGACATAAAGATATACAGATACACAGATACGTCAAACTTTTTTCTCCCCTCTTTTTTCGTCAGGGGTTAAAAACAAACAGCGTTCATCCATATGTACCCACATTTTTTCGAATTTTGTCGTTTACGTTAAGATAAGTTTACCGAACTGAAGACACATAAAAATGTACATATAAAAATGTGTAAAAAAATACGCTATATTTCAGTACCTATACAGGGTGTCCCATAAGTAGTGGGTTAACGTTAGGGGACAGATAGCTTGAGGGTTGACCTACCTAATGTCAAAAAATGACCTTTGTAAAATTTAAAAAATTCGGCTTCTTTAACCTACTTTTTTCTGTTGAGTCCACAAATGAGCAGCTCAAAAAAATACCCTAATGGTGTAGCCAAACGAGCGTATTTTTTGAACTGTGCGTCGCGTAAAATAGCGTAAATCGTAAAATCGCGTAAAATACAAATTTCAAAGAATTTCAAAGAAAACCAGCTCATTTCACGTGACTCACAGCACCAAAAATACGCTCGTTTGGCCTCACCCTAAGTTTCGGTTTCGGTTTCGGCCGAAACTGGACCTAAGGCCGAAGGTTCGGTTTCGGTTTCGGTTTCGGCTGAAAAACCAGTTTCGGTCGGACTCTATTTAAAATTGGATGATGACAAAAAAGTTAAAAAATAATGCTGCAGGAATCATCGGAACCTATATCATTAGTTTTTTACAGTCACGTTGAAACTAAATTGATTTTACTATGAATTTGTCCCTGACTGCACAGTTTTTAATTGGGGCCAAGTTCCAAATTTAATTAAAAGTTGTTGAGGCAGTAAGTTTCTTCTTTATATGAAGTCAATGACTGTCTGTTTTAGGTGAAACTTTGAGAGTTTTTTGATAGCTCCGAGTCAAATTAATTGATGCTCCAAAGACTTTTTCCTTACTATGAAGTGAAAGTAATTCTGGCTCGTGTAATCTGTCAGCATAAACAAATTTAATAGCATTATACTACATTATACATAGTCTGTACCTACATGGATTTGAGAGAAACTAATCTTACATAATATGAATAATTAAATATATTTCGTATTAATTTTAATCTATCTGTGCGTTAGTTTCTGACAATCTCAGAAACAGCTTAATCGATTTGAATGCGGTTTTCTCTGATTATAATAAGCTTAGGGTTACATTTAATGTGTTTTTACGGTTCATTAACAAAAAAAGATATGTAAGTTAAAACAAACTTTTGTAATTTTTCCTAAAGCCTGTAGCTATAGTCGGCGTAAATAAGTCCAAAAAAAGTGGCCAAGTGCGAGTCGGACTCGCCCATAAAGGGTTCCGTAGCAGCAAGTAACATAATATAAAAGTTCTTGAAGTTCGTTATAACTTTGATCGAGGTAAATTGCGGTTTACGATTTATGACGTATTAAAAAAAAACTACTTACTAGATCTCGTTCAAACAAATTTTCGTTGGAAGTTTCCATGGTAATGTACATCATATATTTTTTTTAGTTTTATCATTCTCTTATTTTAGAAGTTACGGGGGGGGGGGGGGGGGACACACATTTTACCACTTTGGAAGTGTCTCTCGCGCAAACTATTCAGTTTAGAAAAAAATTATATAAGAAACCTCAATATCATTTTTGAAGACCTATTCATAGATACCCCACACGTATGGGTTTGATGAAAAAAAAATTTTTGAGTTTCAGTTCTAAGTATGGGGAACCCCCAAAATTTATTGTTTTATTTCTATTTTTGTGTGAAAATCTTAATGCGGTTCACAGAATACATCTACTTACCAAGTTTCAACAGTATAGTTCCTATAGTTTCGGAAAAAAGTGGCTGTGACATACGGACGGACGGACAGACAGACAGACAGACAGACAGACAGACAGACAGACAGACAGACAGACAGACATGACGAATCTATAAGGGTTCCGTTTTCTGCCATTTGGCTACGGAACCCTAAAAATGATGAATCATGGAAAAATAGTAATAAAGGGCAACACAAATTCGAAACGACCTGGAATAAGCCTCTACGCGTTCAAAATATATTAAAACGTCACCTGCGTTAAATTTATGAAACGTAATTATAATAATGAGTAATATATTATATAGAATAAAGCATACATACATCATATGTTTATGTTTTGCCGTTATAATAATTTTGCGCGAGTCTCATTTGGTATTAACGTCTATGCAAATTGTAGTATTTAATTTGCATTTCGTAATCATGGAGCGGGTATTTGGAAAATATAATTACTTAAAAGCGTGGGTAGGTAGAAAACATAGGTAAATATATAAACATGTATACTTATAGCAGTGACATAGCAGTAATACCTTAGAAGTTTGAACCTCGGTCTCTAGCCCAAAATGGGTAGGATTCGTGCACGCATCTATCATTGCCATTAATTTGCCAAAGACAACACAAAATACAAGAACACGTACACACATCCAAACCGAGAACAGAAATTCAAACTCATAATTCAAACCGACTCGCTGGGATTTCCGATTCTAACCCAATAATATTTAAAAAATATAGATACGTTATACCCTTACAAATCAACCAAAAAAATCTATTTCGAAAAGAGCTACAACTCACACACGTTTATCTTTTGTTTCACTACACCATTCACATTGGTATAATACACGAAGGCATTTTAACGCTGTATGTCAAATGTCAAGCACTTCTGACAACAACAAAAGCATGCGTTTCGTCTTGTGTTGACAGAGCGACTACGAGCAGAACGGTCAATTGGCTGTTCTTACGCTCTTCATCGTCGGTGCTAGTGACATATCTACCTCTTTTTTACATTATAATATCATTGTCTAACCCAGGACCCTTGACACGAGGCGGTCCGGCATGATAACCGCGCCACGCGGATTGTCAGTTAAGTTCTTCACAATCAAAGTTGTTCTTTCTGCGAATCTGCACTTGACCAACAAACTAAGGCATGTTCTACCTGCGTTTCGTGAAGGAATCTGAGCCTAGCCGTGGGGCTCGTGGATTGGTTCACTTCATACTGGACTACGGAGTCGTCGTTTGATTTTGCATTATTGGATTCTGGAGACTACAAGTATTTTTAATAAATACATTTACCATAATTTACTACGATTATTTAAAAAGGTAAATGCTGGAATTTATCTGAACAAAACTAATATTCACGAGAGGGGTCGATTTAATACACATTTGACTTTGTTTTCGAAGTAAGAATTAGTAATTGGAACGGAATCGAAATTTTTGCCCAACTCGTTGTCACCATGGAATGCAATACTCGCAAAGCAATAATAGTCCAGTGCCGATAATTTTTGAAACGAAAAAAAATTATAGTAGAATGAAACCTATTGCAAAAGGAAGAGAATATAACGAAGATTATAGGAAAAATAAATTACGGGCGATCTGAGGTCGGGAAGGGGGGGGGGGGGGAGGGGGGGTTTAAGGGAAAAAAATGGTTTATCTCGATTTCCGGAAAAACTACAAGTCCTATTGAAAAAAGTTGAATTGCAAAGTTGTAGGTAATAAAAAGATCTACAACTTTTGTATTTACACTTTTTTACATAACCTCAAAATTTATGTGAAAAATTCAAAAAACCACGTTTTTGGTTTTTTATTTTTATCTTTTACAAAAAATATTTTTTTTTCACGAAATTTGGTGAAAACTTACCTTTGTATGTCCTTAACATACTGTAATTTTTTTGATTCAAAAAAATATTTTTTTCCACCTTATTTTGACCTTAAATCAAAAAAACAACCTTATTTTCAGTCGAAAAATCTCACGTCAAAATATTTGATTTTTTTTAAAAGTCGGTAGTCCTCTTGTTCGTTGAAATCTCTCCTTTCTAATGGTATATAAAAACCTATACACTACTATGGTAAATGTTCTCAGAAAATGCAATGAAACGACTACTATTTTCGTATGTTTTTTGCCATCTCATATGCAATCAATGAAATCCGAATTTTTTTTGCGAAAATCTCTACTTTCTAATGGTACATAAAAACCTATACACTAATATGGTAAATGTTCTCAGAAAATGCAATGAACAGACTACTATTTTCGCATGTTTTTTGCAATCTTATATGCAATCAATGGAATCCGAATTTTTGTTGCGAAAATAGTTGTCGTTTCATTGCATTTTCTGAGAACATTTACCATAGTAGTGTATAAGTTTTTATATACCATTAGAAAGTAGAGATTCTAACGAACAAGAGGACTACTGACTTTTAAAAAAAATCAGATATTTTGACGTGAGATTTTTCGACTGAAAATAAGGTTGTTTTTTTTATTTAAGGTCAAAATAAGGTGGAAAAAAATATTTTTTTGAATCAAAAAAATTACAGTATGTTAAGGACATACAAAGGTAAGTTTTCACCAAATTTCGTGAAAAAAAAAATATTTTTTGTAAAAGATAAAAATAAAAAACCAAAAACGTGTTTTTTTTAATTTTTCACATAAATTTTGAGGTTATGTAAAAGAGTGTAAATACAAAAGTTGTAGATCTTTTTATTGTCTACAACTTTGCCATTCAACTTTTTTCAATAGGACTTGTAGTTTTTCCGGAAATCGAGATAAACCATTGTTTTCCCTTAAACCCCCCCTCCCCCCCCTTCCCAACCTCAGATCGCCCGTAATTTATTTTTCCTATAATCTTCGTTATATTCTCTTCCTTTTGCAATAGGTTTCATTCTACTATAATTTTCTTCCACTTTTTACCGTTTTTAGAGCTATCGGCACTGGGCTATAAAATGAAAATCGACTTCGTTATCCGAAACAATTGAAAAGGGAAAAGTACTTGACAATGTGAGGAGTACAGAGTAAAGATTTAGGCAATAAGTTCAAAACAAAAATTTCCTTTTTACGCTCGCCCGTCGCTTTTAATGTACTTGTTCTATCTCAAGCAACATTCTATGACTGGGAAGCGATGAAAAAACTCAATAAAATTGTTTACTCTGTCACGTAAAATTGGGTGCGCAAAATCATTTAACAATGAATAAAAACTATAACTTAGTATGACATCTTACGATTAGTCGGTGATAGTACAATTTGTGAAGTGTGCCGGGGGCAGAAATACTTTTCGTATTGACTGTTTTATTGTGTAATAATTAATGACTATCAATCTGAAATATTATAATATACTTACCTTATTTGACATTCTTCTTGGAAATTTATTATTTATATTTGTACCATTTTAAAGGAAACAAAGCTAAATGTATAAGGAAATTTGAAATTCAAAATCTATGATTTTTTTGTTTCAATAGTCACTCTATGTTGCACTTAAAATATACAAACATCAGTTCATCGCTCCACGCTCCCGATAAAACAACTTAGCTACCGAATTCCACTGAATGTTTTCTCCTTAGTTGCGGTAGGAAACTTCAAAGCTATTTTTATACCTAAATAATATATTTTCTAAGTTTAGCCTCTTAAAATGTGCATTCTTGTTTTATTTAACTTACAATGTTACAGTTTGCTTGTTTAGGTCAAATTCCTCTGTATCCTTCGAAGTTAAACTTTTACAGGTTTCGCACCGATGATGTCATGAAAAGCTTTTGTATGTTATACAATTGTATAATAATGTAAGGAAATTATAGGTTTTGAAAAATTCCAAATTATTATTTTCTATTTGGAGCATTTTCTTTCAGTGTAATTCTTCTAATAATTCACAGTAAAATAATGTTGAAGGTGTGTTTCGTTAAGAGTTCGGCGTTATAAAAATATATATTGTTTTATCATATAGATGAAGATTGAATTGAACACAATGTTTTTCCGATATTTTAATAATAGGTATTTTATTTTAATCGTACTTTAATGTAACGAATTAAAAGTAAATGTTGCTTGGTTGTCGTTTTCACAGCCATCGTCGGTTAATGGCCAACATTTAGCTATCGGCCGTCATAAAATTGGCCCGATTGTCCGTTACTAAACACTCCTCACAACGTTCTGAAAAATCACTGTGGTGCAGAAGTAAGATTGATCGATGTGTCCACAAGGCCGTCTTTAACCTACTGGAGGCCCTGGACATATTAGGATAATGGGCCCCCTATGACTTAGACAGAACATTATTTTTTTTAGAAAGAAATTAGATAAGCAAGCCTCTAGAATTATGCAAAAGCTAATAAGCAAATTGGTATTGTAGTCAGTAATTTAGGTTCGATTTACTCGAATTAAAAAAGTTTTTCGGTAATAAAATATATTGGTTATCGTTTAGTGATCTCACAGGAACGAGGGGTCCTTTATAGATCACGGGGCCCTGGGCACTTGCCCAGTGTGCCCAGTGGGAAAGGGGGGTCTGTGTGTCCATCAATGTGTGAAGCTTCGTAACAAAGTTATAGTATTGTGTTGAGATGAGGAAATACGCAGGGCAATAAGGATTGCTTATTTGCATATGTCATCGATCTACTAGCATCCAATGATAATTAAAAAATATAGATACGTTATGCCCTTACACATCAACCAAAAAATCTATTCCGAAAAGAGCACACATAGAGGTTTATCTTTTGTTTCACTACACCAATCACATTGGTATAATATACGAAGGCATTTTAACGCTGTATGTCAAATGTCAAGCACTTCCGACAACAATAAAAGCGTGCTTATCGTCTTGTATTGACAGAGCGACTACGAGTAGAACGGTCAATTGCCTGTACTCACGCTCTTCATCGTCGGCGCGCTAGTGACATATCTATCTCTTTTTACATTATAATATCATTGCTAGCATCTAGCAAATACCAGAACTACCTTATCTAACGCGACGTGCGTAGCGCAATAGTTACCTTGCCGGAATGCTTATCAAAGGGTCCTGGGTTCGATTCCCAGGGAAGCAAAATGAAGGATGAACTTGAATTTCTGTTCTCGGTTTAGTTGTATTTATTCTTGTCTTTGTGTGTTGTCTATGGCACCCAGGACTTGTGGAATCCTAGTGTTATTATGGGTTATTTTATGGGTCTGAATGTAGGTACTCTACCACGCTGTTGTAGTTCAAATTAGTGGAAAGGAGGCCAGGAAGGGAGGGGAAAGGGGTGTTAATGACCATCCCGAGTGTAACATTTTTATGCCTCAAAGCCTCCGTAGCCTAACTACTGCTATTTACTGATAATAACGGAGCGGCCTTAACGTGCCATTCAAAGTACAGAATAAATGCAAATGAATAAGGAAACGTGCAAGATACTGATAGAGCGAGACAGATGAGGTCGTGAGCTCCATAACTGCTTGCTAACGTGCTATTAATGCTGGGAGTTTGCGAGTATTTAATATTTTTATGTGAAAACTGAGCTTAAAATATGATCTTGGTGCCTGTTGTATGTGTCTGTGTGTCTGTCTGTGGTATCGTAGCTCTTAACAAATGGAACGATTTTGATGCTGTTTTTTTAATTGGTTGTTAATTTTTAGAACCTCTATCCATACTAATATTATAAATGTGAAAGTGTGTTTGTTTGTTTTTTTGTTTGTCCGTCTTTCACGTCGCAACGAAGCTGTTATTTGGTATGGTTTTTGTGTGTGGAGATGGTGAGGAGGGTGGAGAGCAACGTAGGCTACTTTTTATCGCCATAAAACATCCCTATGGGTGATATTTTGCTAGATATTTAGTTCCGTGTGTTGTTAATAGATGGCGTTAGTAAAATTCATTTGCAAGTTCTGAATAACGCTATCAATTAATGATACATGTTTACTTAAGTCATAGGCAACTAAATCTAACTATGTAAAAGTAAAAAAGAGTTTGTAAAAAATCGATCTCTACCGCGTGCGAAGCTGTGGGCAAAAGCTAGTAGAGATGTAAATTATAATAATTTGTTATAAACTGTAATTTAATTTTTAACATTTTGATTTGCGAATTGGCGAAATAAATATCTTCTATTCCGTTCTATTCATCCTAAATAGCACAGTGCCCGAAGTAGGGTACTCGAAGCTTTTTTCGGTCTAATGGAATTTCGCAGTGATGACTCGCGAATACGAGTTATGGTGCATGGAGACAGCTAATATCGATTCTATGATAGATTCTCACAGAACTAGCCATCGGAATTTTCAATGGCCAGCCATCGTCGCATAGTTTGCAAATCCGTTTGTTCGTACCTACTTAACAGTCGTAAGTATAGCTTGAGGAGGGAACCTATAATTCCTACGTATCTCTTCTTCTCAGTCGTAACTTCATTTCTGAAGGTCATGGTTGCTCCAATAGTCCCTCATACAGTTATTCTTTAGTCTCCGATGAGACCGATCTTCGGCATGTTAGATACACTAGAGTGATAGGCATTTCAACCACCTATCTTATCTGGTCAGAACATCTGGTTGGTGATCACATCTCGCAAAGACCACTTTAATTTAATTTTGTTAGTTGTTTTTTGTTTGCTGTTGCGAACAGTTGCTGTTGACCCTAGGGGCCTTTACAGCTTCAGTTATCTAAGTATCTGTCTATCTTCTTAATATATATAAATTACGTGTCACTTTGTTTGTCTGCGGTGGACTCCTAAACTACTGAACCGATTTTAATCAAATTTGAACACCGTGTGCAGTTTGATGCAACTTGAAAGATAGGATAGCTTAAATCTCAAAATAAAAGAAAACTTTTGACAGAACGAAGTCTGTCCGAGCAGCTAGTAAATCTGTATAAACGTGAGACACTCATGATATAGTTCCTGGAATAATCCCCCATATTTCTGCTATTCCAACCTGGAATGCGTATAACAAAGAAAGGAGACTCTTCGTTATTGGAATGTACATATCTCTGTTATCGGTTGGCGATAATAGTGACCGGAGCTCTATTGAATTTTGCGAGGAATAACGTCATATTTGTTATTCAACGCCAATACAAAATGAGTTCTAATGAACGGGCATAGAGCTCTAATTGATTTAAAGCGTAACAGTAAAATATTGGCGCGAAACCGAGCATAAGGTCAAAGAACACAAGCTGATTAGTTGCAACAGCGATTGGATGTACTTAGAATGAAATAATTGCGTTTAATTTTGTAGGGAATTGTGATTTGGTACGATATATTCGGCCCCTGCAAAGAAAAACTGAAGCGCTCATAGCCCGGCGGCGCGTGTCGATTCGATCCTAAGTGATCGACAAAGTAAAGCAATAGTAGGCGCGGTTGAAGCGCTCATAGCCCGGCGGCTTGCGTTAATCCTATGTGATCGACTAAGTTAAGCAACAGCGGGCGCGGTCTGTAGTTGGATGGGTGACCGCTAGTGGCAAAAATTTCTTGAGCGTTTCCGTGCTTCGGAGGGCACGTAAAGCCGTCGGTCCCGGTTGTTATCATAAGACGACAGTCGTTAAGCCATGTCGGAGGCCCTCGGGTGGTTTGAAAACTTCCGACACTCGGGTTGGCCACTAACCCCTCCACCAATCCGCACTGGAGCAGCGTGGTGGAGTATGCTCTAGGCCTCCTCAAGAGGAGAGACCCGTGCCCAGTAGTGGGCCATTAATGGGTTGAAGCCAGCCAGGCGCGGTTGCTTGACAACTAGTGGCAAAAATTTCCGTACTTTGGAGGGCGCGTAAAGCCGTCGCTCTCGGTCGGAGGCCCTCGGATGGCATGAAGACTTCCCACACTTGCTACTCTCCTCTTCAAGAGAAGAGACTCGTGCTCAGTAGTGACTTATTTTGAAGTCAGTTATTTTTTGTCAAGAATTATAATTATTATTAACCGACTTCAAAAAAGGAGGAGGTTCTCAATTCACTGTATTTTTTTTATGTTTGTTACCTCAGAACTTTGGACTGGGCGAACCGATTTTGATGATTCTTTTTTTAATCAAAAGCTGGTGGCTGTCATGTGGTCCCACATAAATTTTATTGAGATCTGACAATGGCATCCATGAGAAAACCACATAAGTCGTAAATTTGTGTTAAGATGTGCGTGACAAATTGACGAATAACTCAATATCACGCCAACCGATTTCGATGATTCTTTTTTTAATCGAAAGCAGGCACTTGTCATGTGGTCTCACATAAATTTGAACGAGATCTGACGACTATGTAGTTTTTGAGACTTTGAAGTCGCTTATTTTTTGTTAGTAAAATTTAGATTATGTCAATAACCGATGAATGACCACACGCAGACGAGTCACGCGTCACGGGAATGACTCAACGACGCGTTGCCACTGAAAAAAAAAAACATAAATCCACTTATTGACAGGTTCTTCAACTTTGCAGCCGAAATACTTTAGGGACGTTTGACGGTAATTTTTAGAAGCGATATTTTATATCTAACGTCTTTCGAATGTATCTCGAGAGGCAAAGAAATAGGCAAATAATACGGATTTAACTGAGTGCTACGTACCCGGTGACCTGTCAAAAGGCTAGAGTGGACCCTCGTCCGCTTACAAATAGGGTGAAACACGTGTTTCAGCAGTGTAGTAGTTGTTGTACTTACGTGCTCCGTAATATTTGGATATAGTGATATGGTTGACTTGCATTAGCTCGTTACGTCACCAGTGGTAGGGGAACACGTCTGCCTGCGTCTACGGCTGTCTCGTGACTGACTCAGTGTTGCCCCACTACCCGTGCTCTCGAGATAACATGATTACTGCTATAACCATAATAGCAGTACAAACACTACATCCCTTCCTTATTAAAATCTTTATTTAATATGGAGCCCGATCCACAGTCGACTCTGCAGTTGATCGCAACTCAAGCCTTCAAAGGCCACTCCACGTCTATACCATTCAATATTCCAGTTACTTAGACAAACACATTTGTAACACGCACTATATGTATGAAGCAGGCTACGGTTTGTAAACTTGAGCCTTCTGGGTGCCTTCACTAGCCTCAACAAACTCAATCTGTCATATGCATGCTTCGTATAGAATTACTTATGTAGATTATACTTTCACTGCAATTATTTTAAACATTGAAACAACACCTGAGACTTTTTTCGTCTTACACCTTTCCCATTCACACCCGTTCTCCTTCTATCTTTATTAAATAATAATTATTTACATCACCTCTTAGCTTTTCATACTTCCCTCTTTCTTCTCTCTTTGATCAAGATCGCCAAGTTATTAGGTTTCATACCAACATTCAAACAAACCTCGTCATTTCTGTCTTTAAATAGACAACTTACTGGTAAAACAAACACAGGAAATATGAGAAACTCGATGAAAATTTATATTATTACTAAAAGTGGTTTACTGTCAACAACAGATTACGTACAGCTTACAACCTGCTTTCGTTTTTTAAAGACTAAAGTTTTACTTGCGAGACAATCCTCTTATATACGTAATATAAACTAGGTCCCACCGACGACCTTATCACGCCAACCATGGCTAGACTCGCAACAGGAATTTCCTTTATTTAGGCGTCCTTCCTGAATGGACGGATCCAACGGATCCCAACGGACCCAACGGTGTCACATATGAATCAGACACTGCCGATACCAATCATTCACACACCAGTCATTCATTGAAATACCTCGTCTATTCATTATCTTTATTCTACATCTCAACTCCATCACGCCAAATAACTAATATGTTTACAAAATAACTACATTTTGTATGGTTTTCAAAGTTATGAGGGCCCATACTGCTGTCTAGTCAGTAATGATTTCAATTTCAAGAGGTCCATACACACTTTAGTTACTATGATTTCAAATCATGGGACCTATACTGCCGTCTAGTCAAGTAATGTATGTATGATTCTAAATTTCATGAGGTTACTACTTCCATCAAGTCAATGTATCAATCTCAATTTCATGAGGGCTCATACTGCCGACAACTCAGTAATGTATGATTTCAATTTCATGAGGGCTCATATTGCCGACAGCTCACTTCAATTCAGTAAAGTATGATTTTCAATTTCATGAGGGCTCATACTGCCGACAACTGAGTTGCGTATGATTTTCAATTTCATGAGGGCTCATACTGCCCACAACACAGTAACGTATGATTTTCAATTTCATGAGGGCTCATACTGCCCACAACACAGTAACGTATGATTTTCAATTTCATGAGGGCTCATACTGCCCACAACACAGTAACGTATGATTTTCAATTTCATGAGGGCTCATACTGCCCACAACACAGTAACGTATGTTTATGTTAAGCAAAACTAAACTTCATTATTATTGGTTGATTTTACTCTGATTTCTATGACTCTTCGAGATAGAGTGCCTTTTAAATTTTACTTTCATTGTAACTTTAGCTTGAATACAATTTTTTCTTTAACTCTGAATTTAACTAAAAACACAGAATAAATAATAGTATTTATAAATAATTATAGAAGGTGCACTAAGAAAAATTCCGAAAAATCATTTAAATTAATAGTGACTCTGGCTCCAACGCAATAAAGTGTAATTCTGATCGCACAGTGCTAATCAAAACGCGTAATGAGTTGCCTTCCTTTCTAACACTGTCGCTTATCCTCTCTGGCAATGTCAGGGTTGCCTTTTGTGAAAGAATAAAATTAATCTGAAAGTTTATCTTTATGTGTTACACATGTATTATTATATATGTGTAAACGATAATTAAATATATATCAGTTTGGACTTGATTATTTAACATCTTACCGAAAAACACGCATCAATAATAATACACACACATGTAGTACTCCGTGTCACAAAAGGTATGTACGTTAATTGGTATCGTAAGGCATTTGCTGCCTAATACACAATCATTTACGATTTACGATTTCATGTAGGTTCGTACTACCTGACACACACAATTATGCACGATTTACAATTTCATGTAGGTTCGTACTACCTGACACACACAATTATGCACGATTTACAATTTCATGTAGGTTCGTACTACCTGACACACACAGTTATGCACGATTTACAATTTCATGTAGGTTCGTACTACCTGACACACACAATTATGCACGATTTACAATTTCATGTAGGTTCGTACTACCTGACACACACAATTATGCACGATTTACAATTTCATGTAGGTTCGTACTACCTGACACACACAATTATGCACGATTTAAAATTTCATGTAGGTTCGTACTACCTGACACACACACTCACGCACGATTTACAATTTCATGTAGGTTCGTACTACCTAACACACACATTATAGTTATTGCAATAAGTACATTATGCACCAAAATTTATGACCTATCAAGTCCATCAAATTACTCACGTCAACAATCCTTCAGTCAGGTAAGTACTTAATTATGAGTTTATGACCCCGAAATCAACCTAAGTAGATCAATAATTGGTAGCGCCATTATAGCTAATTAGATTAGATTACCAAACTTTAATTGTAATCTATTAAAATTATTAATTACTAAGGTCATAGCATTGGTATAATCTGCAAATCTGTTTAAAGAGGACTTCTCGATTTATAACTAAATACATCCAGCTTAATAAATATTTTTTGGACATCAGGAGAGTTTCTCCTTCACGATTTTTGTGGAATTCTGTCAAAACCAAGGCTCGGCTTCTCCAGGGCTATGAATTTACTACAGCATATCAAATCGTGCGTCTTCAAAAGGGCGCTTTCCTCAGGCTACAATAATAAATAGCAACATTTTAAACATTGCTGCACCCATTCGAACAAATACAATTATTGTTCTCAATTTAAAAATAAAAACTTACTCCTTTTGTGCACGAATAACTCAATGATAAATATATAATATGATTTCCGTGACAAAACTTAGTTTAATCACAGTAACAACACAAGAACGCGTCTAGCTCGCAAGCGCTTTTGACCCTCACTGCCTCAATAGATTCTATAAAATTCAACACAAAAACTAAATTAGAAAAATAAACTTGTCTCATCGCGAAGATTTGAATTTCGGTGTCGTGGCTTGTATAATGGTTCCTAATAGGAACGATGATAGGAACTTCCTATCATCTCCCAATACGCAATGATATTCAAAATATAGATACGTTATGCCCTTATAAACCAACCAAGAACTCCGTTCTGAAAAGAGCCACAACACACACACACGCCCATCCTTTGCTCCACTACACCAATCACATTGGTACAATACACGAGGGCATTCTAACGCTGTATGTCAAATGTCAAGCACTTCTGACCACAACAAAAGCGTCATGTGTTAACAGAGCGACCACGACCATAACGGTCAATTACCCGCTCCCGCGCTCCTCATCGTCGGCGCGCCAGTGACACATCCACCATAGAACCCTAACGATGTTGCTATTCTTATGACGGAATAAATGTTTCTTTCCTTCTTACGCTACCGCCCATCAAACCGACTTTATTTATGATTACCCACATTATGTTATTATATTTTCAGCCGTGTAGTGCAGCCGTGATAGTCAAATACCAAAAGGAAAGACTGCTAAAGAATCACAAAGAACTTACAAGCTGAAATAGGGACCCGGCGCCGCAACGTTAAATTACGTTAACCGTATTACAACAGCTTGTGATAGTTTATATATATTATTTTCAAAAGAAATACAAGTGCATGGCTGCATGTATACCAAGGCGGCTAGGCATGTATGTATGTTTGATACTGCCAATGCAATACTTTCATAACAGAACATAATTTTTATCAAACAACTTCAGTTCCGTTTTTTATCAGAATTCATATCAAAACGACTGCAATTATTTCAGTTTATCATACCTACACATGTACTTTGTAACTAAAGCAAAACTACGTTTGAATGAAACCCAGGACCTGCGTAGAATATAACTAATAGTCATAAAAACAGCTAATTTTATTGACAATTACCCTTACTGTTATAGTTTTATGGCCGTGAAGAAGCAAACTCACTCTCAACAATTAAACTTAACTTGCATGTGCGGCCATCTATAATGGTAGTAAAATCTATACTTTATAAAGCCGAAGAGTGCTAAATAAACAGCTAGTCCTAAATAAATTTCACTAATTTAGGGAACCCTTTTATTCTTGAATATTTTAAAGTCCCTACTCCTTTATTTAAGTTCATAATTTGTATAATGTTATCTCCTTTTTAGTACTAAGTGTTGCTGTGCAACACACACACGCAAGAGTGGATGCCGGACACCATTCGCTCATTTAAAACAAAAAATGGCGCTTTACAAAATAGTAGTTTTTCAGTATAGCCATTCAAAGTTTTCAACTCAACATTGCGATCACTATCTATGAAGAAAACTGAAATATATCGTTGCAATTAGCCTCTCTCGTCAGTTCGCCCAACCTACTTTTAGTTAGGCACTAAAAACATGCTAGTAAATAAGTAGTTATTCAAAAAATATATTCAGAAAAAGTTCCGCATGATGCCACTTTTTCTCATTGGCACACATACGCAACCTTAACCAAACACGCGGCACCACACGCAATACTCCATTTATGTAGCAATCCCTCCAACAGATCGATACTGTGCATTGAGGTATAAGTATACATAGAGAAGACATCTCGAACAAAATGTGTGTCCCTGCCGGGAGGTTCTATTTTCAAAATTGAGCCCCTGTTCTCCTTCCAAAATCGAACGAATCCATTGGACATTGAAGCCGCGCGGCGTCAATTCATTGGAACACACATTGTGCTCGCGGTGTCCGTTCTATACGCTAGTAATAATACTTCAATGATACTGTGTATTATATTTAAAACGACACAGCTAAACACTAAATATCACTTCTTATTTAAAAACAAAACCTGCCTCGCTATCACTTTCAGCTAAATAAGTGACACTATATCCAAAATGTCATTTATGTTATTATTACTTCAGTAGCGTGAATTACGCTTATAACACAAAATGCCACTTTTTACTCACCGCACAGTTGTTTTTACAATGTCAATCAATGCCATTTTTCAGAAAACAAAGGGAATTGTGTAGGTAGCGGTAATGGCGGCAATTTTTATACCTAATTAGAGAGAGAACTTCGATAATTATGATGATTTTGCTCAATACGTTATTTAAAGTTACAGCACACCTAAACAAATTCTCGAGTTAACTATTCGGCACTAATATTAACATTCGTCTGTTGATTATTTCTTGCATCGACGTGTTATTTTCCCTTCAACTCTTCCTTTATCAACACAAAATAAAATATTTATTGCACTGACCTTTTGACCTCGTCGCCATTATGTAGTAGTTGTTGTACTTACGTGCTCCGTAATATTTGGATATAGTGATATGGTTGACTTGCATTAGCTCGTTACGTCACCAGTGGTAGGGGAACACGTCTGCCTGCGTCTACGGCTGTCTCGTGACTGACTCAGTGTTGCCCCACTACCCGTGCTCTCGAGATAACATGATTACTGCTATAACCATAATAGCAGTACAAACACTACAAGCAGGTTCAACGATTCTACAGATTGAGTCACTTGAACGATTTACGTCGCATACTCCATTCTTCTCGTTTATTAATTCGTATCAACTTACAGCAACATTCATTAAATTATTGTTACTTTGTGAGTCTGTTCACTATACCGTGTCATACCATGACTGTGCAATGAACATTTAAGGTACTGTGCGCACTGAAACAGATCGACGGATCGATGTACGTATATTTACGTCGACAATAATATTGCTGACGCTTCAAGCATGGTACGCGATGGTGTAGGTGACTGAATGAACCAGGAATTTAGGTGACTTTGCTCATCTCATTCTTACTGTGACAGTAACTAGTAACAGGACAGTTACTGCACTGAATAGTGGTCATACTTAATTATTTACAAAAAATATATATTCTAGAATGGTCATGGTGTGGTATCACGGGTGAGGTATGTTATGAGCAGACTCCTATAATTGACAGAGTATAATTATACACAACTACCATGACTCTATTAACGCTGGCAAGGACAACAGCTCCCACCAAGGCCGACGGCACGTGACATACGCATTCTAATGTTACCCTTTTGTCCTACTTTACATTTGTTTAAGGAGAAATTAACGAGCATGAAATGTTAATCTTCCACTTTACATTACATGTTTCATTGTTTGTATGTATTATTTATTTATTATTTAGTGCGTCTTTAACACCCCAACTCAGAGTCACTAAAGGCTACTAATCGCTTTTTAGTGCAGAATTTGTATGGTGATTCTTTACTAAGGAGCGATTAAAGTAACCGGTGACTCTGAGTTGGGACGTTAGACCTTTTATCTTGAAATATATTTTGATTTTAATGCATTTAAATTATTTTTGCAGTTCTTAGGTTACAGATTTCTCATGCTGACCCCTTTGTCATCAGAATATGCATAAATTATTAAACATGAAATATTCAAGAGATCACAAATCAGAGCTTCAATGTTAACCAAATATTTAGTCATTGAAATAGTGAGATAACTAAGCTCGCCACTATCAAACGACCGGGCAAACCATTTAGTAGGAAGCTTACCGAAATTCTTATTTCTCTTATCAGTTGTATACGAATACTCTAAAAAAATGCTTTCGAAGGAAAGGATGTCTTATCTCGCAGCGCTGGCCTCTGCGAGTTATCGTAAAAAAACGGTCAAGCACGAGTTGGGAATTCCACGTGAGGGTTCTTTACTTAAATTAACTACTATGTGATTTTTATTTTCCTGGATTTATTTTTCGCGAGTCAGCAATTTACGATTTGGATACTGAATTTTGTATTTTACAACAGTTTTTTAGAAACAAACAGTTTTTAGAAGCATACAAAAATATAGTTTCATCACAGAAGAAATAATAGTACATACATGTTTTGTCGCAATTTTATTTAATTTTTTAATTATTATTATACTAGCTTTTACCCACGGCTTCGCCCGCGTGTTCAAAGGAAAGTAACACAAGTCACAAAACACAAAAGTTGTTTAACATGCATGATACATTCCTGGTGCAAGAATAAATAAGTAACAGTTCCAAAATTTAAAAGATACTAAGAGGAACCAACTGTAAAACCTATGACCCTCTTTAACCTTCCAACTATAAATATAAAGTTATATTTATATTCATATTAAAGTAAAATATTTTTGTATACATCCTATATATAGTTACAATTTATATCAAACCATAAAGCCTTTACGAAGTTATAAAAGGACCAACACATTGTTACTTTTATAGTATGGAGTGATTCTAATACGCATCGTGATGGAATTTCCAATGGCAATGAGATGTTTTACCGCGGTAAAAAGTAGCCTATGTTACTCTCCAACCTCCTAACTATCTCCACACACAAAAATCATACCATAACATCGCTTCGTGATGACGTGAAAGAGGGTCAAACAAACAAACAAACACACTTTCACATTTATAATAATAATAATATAATAGTATATAGTATAGTATATATACTCGTAGCATATAGTATAGAAGTATGGATTTCAAAATTCATGATAATTATGAACACTTAAAATGTTAATTACGGACTACTCTTATCGAGTCATTTAAATAAAGATCCTGTGTGTTCTGTTTTAACCTCAAATATGCGGAACCCCAAAACACTAAGAGCAATACTGGACCCCTTTTTCATCCTACGATAAATAATTTCTGCCAACCAGCGAAATATTTACGAAACTAAAGACGAGGAGATTACGAACTCGGTAGCCCGCGTTAGGTGAACGAGATATGAGGATTTTGGACTAAATTGTAAAAGCTATTTCTGTAATAAAGTGTGCAAGAGAAATATAGTTGTCCGCTTTGATATATTAAGATTAAAGGATAAACGTACCTATGATATGAAAAAGTTTTTTTTCCTCTCAACGGTATACATATCTATGCTCTCAACCGATTTTCGTATTCTTTTTCTTGTTTGGTAGCTAATGACGAGCTTAAGTACAAAATTAACGAATATTACATTACAAAAGTATAATAATGATTTTGATCGTTAGACCACTAAAAGAATACGCTTAGTAACATAAATGTATTTTAACCCTATCTATTCATGGTTGTGTGACCTCTGTAAGATGTTATTATGATACAAGTAATCTCCGACAAATAAATAATACCCATCTGTTAACATCACAATTAACAAAACAAGTTTTAAATACCCGATCGCGTCTTCCCTTTTACGTTCCGATATTTAATATCCATCGCTTAATTAATGAAACGGAAACTTTATCATGGCCGAGTTTTAACGAGTAAAGTTCCGCCCTTAACAATAATCCGCCATTTAACAGTTTGAACGTCCAAGAACGTTAAAACATTGAAATTCCTTTGATGTGTTGATTGGTGACGTAAACTGTACTGAGTTTACTGAGATTTTATTTTGATATTTCGATTCTATCTATGGGCGGGCAACTGCATGGAACGTGGCTTCTTCTAAGGTTCAGGGGGTTCAGGTTCGAATCCTCCGCGGATCATGTGAAAATGTGTGGATATTAGATATAAATTACACAGGTTTGTTATTAATATGGTTGGTTACCATGAGGTGAATAAAGTCGACGGCACCACCGCGCCGGATCGCTATGCCGAGAGTCATGGATTCGATTCCCTGCGAGACGGAAATTTGAATGATGAGTTCGAATTTCTGTTCTCGGTCTGGGTATGTGTGTTCTTGTCTTTGTATGTTGTCCATACCACTCACGACACAGGGAATCCTAGTGTGGGGATACGAGTATGTGGGTGAATATCAGAAACATGCATTTTTTTTCAACTTTGGTGGCGAAATTTTCTCTTCAGTTTTCGTGAAAAATGAGGACCTGGTATAAGAATAGAAAGTCTAAGCTATAAGAACCTTCAAGAGGTCTGAGAATATCTCGATAACTTTTTGAGATATTTAAGTTCAAAGTCTAGTGTGGCCACCAGAATTGATAATCGCCCACCAAAATCGAAAGTACCCACCAAAATTGAAAATCAGTGACACCAAAATTGGATTTTTCTATCACTAAAGCTCTAAAATCAATAAAATAAAGCTCAAAGTGGCTAATATCACGAATTCTCGGGAATTATCAATAACTTTTATCGTTTTATAAAACTCTATTGTTAAAAAATATAGATATTACTATTTATCATCTATCAATCCATCAGCCCTTGGTGGACACAGGCCTCACCTAACTTGCGCCACTTTGACCAGTCCTGTGCCTTCTGAATCCAGAGGGTGCCTGCTATTTTCTTTAGGTTGTCAATCCACCTGGTTGGGGAGCTTCCAATGCTCCTTTTTCCAAGACGTGGGCGCCATGCGAGGACCTCTTCCCAATGGTCATCGGTCCTTCGAATTATGTGGCCAGCCCATTGCCACTTCAGCCGGCGTACTCGATGAGCTATGTTGATTATTCTTGTTGGTCTACGTCATTTCTGATTCGATCACGTACAGAAATACCGAGCATAGCCCTCTCCATCCGCTTTTTCTCTCTCCGTCCGCTTTGTGACTTTAAGTTTATGAATAAGGCCAATAGTTATAAAGCACGACGTCTCGGAGCCGTATTTCATCACTGGCAACACACACTGCTTGAACACCTTCGACTTCAGGATAGTGTTTTGGACGACAAGATCTGACGCAGTTTCTCGAACGCAGCCCATTCGAGTTGAATTCTACGAGTCTTATTTCTCGAAGTTGGACGTAGGTACATGATATGGACATTGGACATGATTTTCGTCTTGTCCATGTTCATCTTAAGACCCACCGATTGTGGCGCTGTTCAAGTCCCCTATAATTTTACTAAGTTCCTCAAGGGATCTTGCCAGATATACTATATCATCGGCATATCGCAAGTGTATGATGTCACTATTGACCACGATGATACCACGTTGTTTCCATTCCATCAACTTGAACAAATATTCCAACGCAGCAGTGAACAGTTTAGGAGATATGACGTCCCCTTGCCTGACACCTCTCTGCAGTTGTATAGGGTTCGTAGCTGTGTCGTATACTCTGACGGAAATGGTACCTGATGATTACAAACAATTCAACACCTCGATATGAGAATTAAGTACCGATACCGATACCGATAGAATCAAACGCTTTCTCATAGTCTACATAAGCAACACATAACAGCAGATTATACTCCTTGGTCTTTTGTATAATCTGCCTTAGCATGTGTATATTATGGTCTATGGTTCTGTAGCCTTTCGGAATCCTGCTTGTTTGGGAGGCTGGAATTCGTCAAACCTGCCATGCGATTTGTGAGCACCCTCGCAAACGGCTTACAAACGTGGTTCAGAAATGCTATGGCCTTTATATTTCTTCAAAAGGGCTTTTTCGCCCTTCTTGAAGAACAGAGTCACCACAGTCCTGCTGCACGCTTTCGGGGTAGTTCCAGTATTGATGACGGAAACGAACAGCTATTGGAGCGTCATTAGTAGAGTTTTCCCATCAGCTCTTAGAAGCTATTGTGAATCCGTCATTTCCCGGAGCCTTGTTCTTTTTAAGCTGTTTGAGAGCCTCTCTTATCTTATACAGGCGGCGTTCGGGATATCCTGTGTGTAGTGTCGGGTCAGTTTAGCTTGATTGTTATTGTCCTCGCAGGCAGCTGGAGCTTGAGAGGAGGCATACGACCATCTCTCAGAGCTTCAGATTTCGACGACAATATGGTGCTGGACTCGGTCTTCAACCTCGTAAGCTGACTTTGCCCAATAAACAGATCCCTGGCGAACACTTTGAAGCCGTAGTTTCGCTCAAGTGGCTCTTTTTAAATTTTGGTCACGCATAAACGCCACCAAATCCACCAAAATTGAGCCACCAAACTCGGACCATGCATAAAAAAAATCTTTAAAAATTGGGGTCTTAAGTTACAATGAAATTTATATAACTGTTTTATGCGTAATCCAAATCTGTACCTATATTGTGTAGCTTACTATAAAAGCACTTTAAATTAGACAGCAAATCGATCCACCAAAAATTGAACAATTCTTGTCCCCCTGTGCCACCCAAGCGGGTACTTTTGTTTTGGCGGGAAGTCATAGCTCTAATCACATACCCGTTATACTCAAACGTTATCACACTTCTGTGCCATGCGAAATAATAAAACTTAAAAGATCGCATACGCAAGAAAGTTCATGTTTTAGTAAGTTGAACAAGTGCACCCAAGATTTTAGTTTTTTCTTGGACAAACTTTGATCGAGTATCCTGTGATGTTAAATAACATTTTATAATATGGTTTTGTTATTTTTAGATAGTGTGTCTTATGTGTATACTAACGAAATTATATATTTTTCATTTTAACTTCAATTGTCACTGTGGTGAATGAAATTATATCAAAAAATGGAGCTGGGACATACCACCAAACTTGAATTTTAAGGCATTTTTTTTACCCTGATTTTTTATATATACATATATTTAAAAAAACAATGTGGCCCCAATTAAAAGAAGTTACGTAGTTTACTATATAAAAAAATCAGAAACATTCTATCATTTTACACCTCGATTCTCAACGTGGACACGTAAAATTTGCCGATTTGATATTCACCCATGTAACGTAATTATTGTTTTACTTTTCACAGATAGACGCCAATGATATTCGATAAGTGTTGACAGGACCTCTGACTATAGTTTGTTCTGTAATCTGAGAGGCAAAAATAGAAAAATAAATACGTCATTTTTTTTAAGAAAAATGGTTGAATAATTCTGTAAAAACAATAAAGGAAGCCTTATAAGCATTATCCGGAATTCTGTCGTAGTCTTATCCGTAAGTTGTTAACACTTATTTTATTTTATTTTTATTTTATTTTTACAATTTTAGGAAAACTTACAGCTAAACAAATACATAGTTGTCTCGGAATAATAATGATATGGCCAATTATAAGTTTCCACTTATAGATAAATAATTAAATTGACTGAAATTAGTGCGCTACGCCTACAAAATTTTACCAAAAACAGTTTGCTACGTTTTACAAATTAGTCTTAGAAGTAGTTTTATGAGTTGTTACAAATAATTATTCTAGTGAAACTAAATTATATATAAAAAAAATGTTAGCTATCTTTTTTAAAAAAGCTGTTAGCAAGTATGTTCTTGAGTTGCCTGGGTGATGTATGGAATAGGTCAATATCAAACTGCGTAGAAACGGTATTGAAACACCTACTCGCTCGCAACAGGTAGCTATTTTGCCTATAGTTAGTTTTAGCTTCGGATATATAAAGTGTGCCTGGTTGTCTACAAGAATAAGAAACACGTAAACCAATAGCTTCTAAAAGATCGGAGCAATCGATCCACCCATTAGCGATCTTAATCAAATAAATAAGATCAGCTATACGCCGTCTCTCGTACAGTGGCAGAATATGGAACTTTTGGCAACGCTTGATATAATTTGGTATGTATAAATTTGACTGGAACTGTATGTAACGTAAGAACCTTTTCTGTATGCGTTCGATGCGTGTTATATAAACGTCATACGCCGGATTCCAGACTTGTGAGCAATACTCTAAGTGACTTCGAACGTAAGCACAATATAAAATTTTGAGAATTTTGATAGATTTGAAGTCCGCCGACATACGCAAGATAAATCTTAGAGTCCTAGAAGCTTTATTTACGATAGTGTTGATATGTTCATCGAATATTAATTTAGAGTCAAAAACAACTCCCAGGTCACGAATGGAATTAACCCGAGTTAAATCTGTGTTTTTTAATTTGTATGTGGTTATGATTGGAAATGGTTTACGAGTATATGAGCATATGTAACATTTATTTACATTCAGATCTAATTTATTAATTAAGCAATAATTTTCGAATCTAATGAGATCATCTTGTAATAGTTGGGTACATTGGTAAGATTTTATAGGGCATATTATTTTCATGTCGTCGGCGTAAAGCAAAATTTTAGAATTATGAAAACACGAATGGATATCATTCACAAAAATATTAAATAAAAGCGGACCCAACAACGAACCCTGGGGTACGCCAGATGGTATTGGCATTGCCGATGAGGTGTATCCATTAAGCACCACAGTCTGGCACCTGTTCCTAACATAAGATGTGAACCACCGGTACAGGTTTCCCCTTATGCCTATGGCTTGGAGTTTACGTAACAGCAGTAGGTATATGATCTATTCTATCGAAACATTTACTGTAGTCAGTATATATGACGTCGACTTGAGAAGGCTTAGACATTAGACATTTGCGTGACATAATACTGTTAAAACAAATGATGTGCCGCGTTCCCTCGCGGGTTTAGCTGGCAGTGTTATAAGATAAACAAAAGAAAGCCGTTAGTGCAACAAAAGTCTATATTACTAAAAAGTTACACTAAACCAGCTCAGCGGCGGCACATACATTTGTATTGGGTCGTGGGTGTAACGGCCTCTTTGTTTCCGATTCGCAGCGTAATACTCTCCTTGTGTTTACGGCCGACGGATGGTAGACAGCCCCAGAGTACGGAGATGTAGTCAGGCGTTGTACGGCTCGTCGATCCCCAATGTTGCTCCTCAGCACTAGCGCGCGCAGCGAGGAAGCAGTGGCCAGCGTCAGTGGGCCGCGCACTGGTAGTGCCCAAGTGCAGCGGACAGCGGCGGAAGACGTTTAAAGGTGAACCAAGCTCCTGGAAATGGTTACGACGGAACCATTACAACCCAGTAACTACATTCCGTTCTGGAAGCCCACCAACGGCATCACGAAGAAGAGTAAGCGTAGCAGATTTGCCGTGGTGGTACAACCAGAACGGAGTTTACAAATATATTTAGTAAGCTGAAGGCCAAAAGTAAAAGAAAATAAAGTGAATTTAATTGCCAAACAAACATAGCCGTTACTTATTTGAATTTTGAAAAAAAATGTCGAGGTAGAAGAAAAAAAATATCATTATGCAACTGCATAGGAAAGGTAGGTAAAAGAATTGATTAAATGTAGCGTAGAACGGCTATAGCAATACAATAATTAAAACAGTTAAAGGAAACACGGTTGCAACACAAAATACACAAGAAAGATGAAGATAAAGGTCAAAAGCAAGGAGAGTAACGTTATTATGTGCCATTTAAAACTTACCCTAAAGCGGGAACACGGTCACACAAATTAATAACTATGTTTATAGGCTTAATGCCGATCAAAATTTTAAAATTCGAACTCAAACGCCAACGGACAGAGCGTGCGCAAAAGTGACGCGGGCTCGCCTTGTATGGGCTAGACCGCGACTGGCTGTCGTGCGGCTGGACTGCGTGCGAGTCGCTCGTCCCTTCCCCCTCGCGTCTCCACCCGCGCGGTGAGTCGTACAGTACGGACAAAAATAATGTAACGATCTTTTACGTTACATCACCCCCGGTCCCACCTAAGGATTTTAATTTAAGATTAAAATCCGCAAATATATAGTTATGTTTCAACGAAAAAAATAATATGAAATGAAATTAAAATAAAAAATAAAGAGGAAATTAGAGAACGAATTAACAATTATTAACTATTTTTAAATCTTTAATGTGCCATGCACCTAAATTTTTACCTGACATGTCTTGCAAGATATAGACAAGTGGTGAACGTTTTTCAACAACTTTGCACTTGATAAACTTAGGAGCCAGCTTTTTGCTGAAATATTTGTCCTTATCGCTTAGAACATAAGCCCGTTTATAAACAATATCACCGACATTATATTCATATGCTTTACGTCTTAGGTTGTATTTTTCAGTATTTTTAACGTGTGCGTGGTATAACGATTTCTGAACTTGGTCAAAGATACTGCTCAATAAACCAAGATTTTCCGCGTAAGCATCGCGAGGCGAAAACAAAATTTCATCACCCAAGTCAGTGTCAACGTAATGAGATCCACATAGTACAATTTCTCGGCCGAATACCAAGAACGACGGAGTGAAGCCTGTTGCCTCGTTCACGGAATTATTAATTGCGAACTGAACTCTAGGTATGAACAAATCCCATGAACGGTGATCGCTATCCACAAATGTAGAAATACAAGTAATTATCGTTTTATTGTAGCGCTCCACAGTATTGACCTGGGGGGTGTATTTCGGTGTAAAGTATACATTTGGGATGCTGTACTTTTTGAAAAGTTCATTAGTATGACTACTTATGAACTGAGGGCCATTATCAAGAAGAATAGTTTGCGGGACACCATGAACTAAGAAAATCTGTTCTTCTAATATTTTTGCAATAATCTGCGAGGTAGCTTTTTTAATTGGAAATATGTGACAAAATTTGGAAAAACAACATGTTATTACTAATATAAAACTATTCTGTTTTCGCGTAACAGGTAGAGGGCCCATGAGATCGACAGAGATCATTTGATATGGTCTGGAACATTGCTTGGGACGTCCCATTTCGCCAAGTGTAGCATGGTTTTGGGCTTTGTACTGGAGACAAGGGGAACATGAACCTACGTATTTTGCTACATCACGGTACATGCCTGGCCAGAAGTACCTAAGAGCGATACGCTTATAAGTTTTAAAAATACCCAAGTGACCGGCTGTAGGCTCGTTATGATTTTCCGCGATGATGGAATCCCTAAGTTCAAAAGGAACTACCTCCTTCCACGAAAACTCGTTTGTAAGGATGCACTTGTTCTTTGATAAACGGTAAAGTGTGTCATTATTAATTTGGTAATTTGGGAAAAGTGAAGGTTTATTTAAACAATTATTGTAAATATTTTTATACCAATCATCACTAGTAGTCGCGAATGATTTGGTAGTAACTACTGAAGCGACCGGAATAGCCCTAGACAAAGCGTCGGGAATGACGTTATCTACACCGCGACGGTGCTTGATCTCGAAATTAAATGATGATAAACGCACACCCCAACGCGCGAGCCTACCCGTAGGATTGCTCAAGGAGAGAAACCATTTAAGAGCACTATGGTCAGTGTAAACGGTAAAAGTTTTGCCGTTTTCGACATAACACCGCCAGTGCTCGAGAGCAACGAGAACAGCCAGAGTTTCTCGTTCCGTGATGCTGTAATTTCTTTCAGCAGCCGTCAACGATCGACTCATGTAGGCAATAGGTCGCTCTTTGCCATCTACAGCTTGCGTCAGCATTGCACCTATACCGTAGTTGCTCGCGTCCGTATGTACTTCGAATGGCAGATCGTAATTCGGACACGAAAGAACCGGAGCGGAAACTAGGCATTCCTTCAATTTCTTGAAGGCCGCGTCTGCTTCGTCTGACCATTGGAAAGGTGGAGCATTTTTCTTACTCGAAGTCAGCTTATTGAGTGGCCCTGCAATTGTACTAAAATTTGGAACGAATCGACGATACCAGGTAGCAGTGCCTAAAAACCGTTTAAGCTCCTTCCTATTGGTAGGAGTAGCGTAATTTAAAATGGCTTCTACCTTCTCGGGATCAGTACGCAACCCATTCGCGTCAACTACATAACCTAGATATTTAAGCTGACTTCGGAAGAACTCACACTTTTCCAAATTGATGGTTAAGTTGGCCTTTCGTAGTTTATTTAAGACACGAAGCAGAAGAGAGACGTGTTCATCGAAGCTGCTACTGACGATGATAATATCATCTAGATACGCGAAGATGCGATGATCCACGTCGCCTAACAATGCATCAACTAAGCGCTGTTGAGTAGCGGGCGCATTTGTCAGTCCAAAAGGTGTCGTCTTAAATCTGAGCGTACCGCGGCCTGGAACGTAAAATGCTGTCTTATCTCGGTCCTCTTCTGAAATAGGAATTTGCCAGAAGGCCTTGGATAAATCAAGACTACTAAGAAATCGCGCGTCTCGTAAGTTATCCAAGATTTCAGATATATATGGCAGGTTGTACGCGTCTCGTTTTGTGACAGAATTTAGTTTCCGGCTGTCGAGGCAAAAACGAGGCTGGCCATTTTTCTTAGTGACGAGAAGAACAGGAGACTGCCAAGCGCTTTCACAGGGCTCCACCACATCCAAAGCCAACATCTCATCCACTTGTTCGACAAGGATCTTCTGTTTTTCTGGCGACAGCCTATAATATCTTTGTCGAATGGGAGGAGAATCGCCGGTATCGATGTGATGGGTAATTAAATGCGTTCGACCTAAACCTTTTCGTTCAAAAGAAATGTCGCTAAATTGCTTAATTACCTTATCTGCTACAGATTTTTGTGAACTGTCCAAGTTATCATAAGAGCAGATAGCGTAATTGCTTTTTAAATTTAAGTCCATTAAGGGAGCAGAAGAAAGTTTAAGGGAGCCTAAATACTTTGGACATAAATGAAAAGCGCGCCAGAAATCAATCCCTAATATAAGCGAAGATTGAACTCCAGGTACGACGTGACCCTTTATAATGTGAAAGTGACCTTCAAAAGTTATTGGCAAATTAATATAACCTATACTTTGAAGTGTTTGACCCCCAGCAGCTACAATAGATAAATTATTATCTGTAATCAGTTTAAGGCCGTGCTTGAGCAAAGTTTCATGTGCATTATTGCCAACGATAGTGACAGCAGAACCAGAATCCAGGAGACATGAAGCAGTGACGTCATTAATTTGAATGTTGACGTATGGCCGCGTATCATCTAAAGGTTTGTTTTGCAGAATTGTAGCAATGTTGTAACAGTTAAAAAACCTACGCACAGTTTCTAACCATTCATCCCAATCTTTTCTATCAAAGTGACCAACTCTAAAGTGAGGTGTACCACAATTCTGCGAAACTAGTTTTTTGAACCGATATTACACTTGGGGCAGTCAGGTTTCTTAACACCCTTGTGGCCACATTTGAAACACATAATCGCTGGATTTTGACAATCTCTTAAATTATGTAAATTATTACGGCATCTTGGACAATAAGGTTGTTTACTAATAGCATCAGAATTATTATTACTATTAATTGCGTGTAAAAATTGTTTATTAATATTAGAATTATTATAATTATGCTGCTGCTTATTAAATAGATTTTTATTGAAATCTTGTTTTTGTGTGCTTGGTTTTACTTTGTAAGCAAATTCTGGAGCAACTAAATTATTTGATGATGAAGCAGACGGTTCGCAAAATTGTACCATGCGGGACTGCACATTTTCGAAATTCTTACAAAGTAAACGTAACTGTTCAATGGACCTTATTTCCGTTGCAGAGGCTAATGTACTAGCATAATATGGACGAATATTGTGCAAAATAATTTCTAGTTTGTCCTCTTCCGACAAGGGTTTCGACAAACGCGCAAACATACCGGACAAAATTGACAAATAAATTGTTATGTTTTCCGTTTCGCCTTGAGTTCTAGATCGAATCTCAGCTAATAAACGGTAATCATAATCTGGTTTATCGAAATCCTGTCTAAGAAGAACTACAAGTTCGTCCCAAGAAGATACCTGATCTTTTACGCTACGAAACCAGTGTAACGCGTCGTCTACAAAAATCTCCGAAGCAAATGATATGAGTTTCGTGTCAGTAATACCACGTGCTTCGCTAAATTCCTTGGCTCGTTGTATGAAAGAACGCACGCACGACTTACCATCAAACTTAATCCTACCTAATTCGGAAGGCGTCCTATTGCTGCCGTCACATGTAACTGACACATGTAGCGGTGTAGGTGTGGCCTGCGGTTCTGAGCTAGAACCGGCGACAGAAAGGGGGTCTACACTCTTACACTTCAAGGCTAAGAGCTTTTCATAAAGCTCTTTAAATTGTGTACTGCACTGAAGATGCTTAGCCACAGAATATTTATCCGCTTCAATACGATTGAGCCTATGGTATAAATGATTAAAATTATTTTCAATTCGGCCTAAACAATTTTTATCTAAAACCTCTGTCTTTAATGTAGAATCGATCTTATCCAACAGTTCAGCACATGCAGATAAGTCCTCTACAGAGTCGAGATGTGAGCATAAAATGTCTTCTGACGGAAACAGTTGGCATAATTTACTAATTTGTTTTCTCAAATCCGCTACAGTACTAGCCGGAGTATCACCTCTAACGGCTACTTCATACTCTAACTCAGTTTTATTTAAAGAAAGATATTTAATTGTGAACGACATTTTACAAAAAAAAAAAAAAAAACTATAACCGATAGGTATTTTAAATGGCACACAAAAACAGGGTTAATTAATTTAAAATGAAAAATTACTCCGTTCTGTTACAATAAACTTTAACAGAACGTTCTGGTTTATGAACTACTAAACTACTGAAAATAAAACAAAACAAAACTAAAATAAAAACTAAAACACAAGACAAAACAAAAAAAACAAAGCAAAAAAAAAAAATGCAACTGGTGTGAAAACACCTTTACAATTATACACCAATGCACAATGACAAAAAGTGCACAGTGAAAAAGAAAAGAAAAAAATTTTTTGGAACAGTGTTACACTGTTCCAAGATTTATGTTCCAGACTGTACCTACTACAATAAAAACTAAAACTATGTTCACATAATACAATTAATTACAAATGAATAGAACATATTATGTTTACGAGAAATAAGGAAAATATTGTTTTCACCTCAGTTGCTGCAAACCAAAAGAAAAAAACGTTTTACAAAAAAAAACACACACGTACAAAAACTAACTACTTACTACGAAACGGAAACAAATTTTACCACGTAAAAGGGCGCCAATGTGCCGCGTTCCCTCGCGGGTTTAGCTGGCAGTGTTATAAGATAAACAAAAGAAAGCCGTTAGTGCAACAAAAGTCTATATTACTAAAAAGTTACACTAAACCAGCTCAGCGGCGGCACATACATTTGTATTGGGTCGTGGGTGTAACGGCCTCTTTGTTTCCGATTCGCAGCGTAATACTCTCCTTGTGTTTACGGCCGACGGATGGTAGACAGCCCCAGAGTACGGAGATGTAGTCAGGCGTTGTACGGCTCGTCGATCCCCAATGTTGCTCCTCAGCACTAGCGCGCGCAGCGAGGAAGCAGTGGCCAGCGTCAGTGGGCCGCGCACTGGTAGTGCCCAAGTGCAGCGGACAGCGGCGGAAGACGTTTAAAGGTGAACCAAGCTCCTGGAAATGGTTACGACGGAACCATTACAACCCAGTAACTACATTCCGTTCTGGAAGCCCACCAACGGCATCACGAAGAAGAGTAAGCGTAGCAGATTTGCCGTGGTGGTACAACCAGAACGGAGTTTACAAATATATTTAGTAAGCTGAAGGCCAAAAGTAAAAGAAAATAAAGTGAATTTAATTGCCAAACAAACATAGCCGTTACTTATTTGAATTTTGAAAAAAAATGTCGAGGTAGAAGAAAAAAAATATCATTATGCAACTGCATAGGAAAGGTAGGTAAAAGAATTGATTAAATGTAGCGTAGAACGGCTATAGCAATACAATAATTAAAACAGTTAAAGGAAACACGGTTGCAACACAAAATACACAAGAAAGATGAAGATAAAGGTCAAAAGCAAGGAGAGTAACGTTATTATGTGCCATTTAAAACTTACCCTAAAGCGGGAACACGGTCACACAAATTAATAACTATGTTTATAGGCTTAATGCCGATCAAAATTTTAAAATTCGAACTCAAACGCCAACGGACAGAGCGTGCGCAAAAGTGACGCGGGCTCGCCTTGTATGGGCTAGACCGCGACTGGCTGTCGTGCGGCTGGACTGCGTGCGAGTCGCTCGTCCCTTCCCCCTCGCGTCTCCACCCGCGCGGTGAGTCGTACAGTACGGACAAAAATAATGTAACGATCTTTTACGTTACAATGACACGCTCGGTTCTCGTCGTCATACTATTTAATAAACAAGCTACTCGTGTATCTAGCACACTTCATGTCTGTGGCAACGGTACTACTTGATAATAGACGAGGAAGGGTCGCCAAGTTAGCACTTGGCTGGAGTTCAACTGCGACCGCGAACACACTGCTATTACTTAGTTCGGCAAAGTTCTCGGTACGTGGTACTACTAGACAGATTTATCTCTATACTGTGCACTGCGTGTATTGACAAAGTCACTATGGCAGATAAGTATCGATGTTCAGTTAAAAAAAATCAAAGCAACAACCCATTATTGTCCCAATGCTGGGCTCGGGGTCTCCTCTCACAATGTGAGGGGTATTAGGCCATAGTCTACCATGCTGGCCAAGTGCGGATTGGTAGACTTCACACACCTTTGAGAACTTTATGGAGAACTCTCCGGTGTGCAGGTTTTCTCAAGATGTTTTTCTTCACCGAAGCAAGTGATAATTAATACGCACATAATATTTGAAAATTAGAGGTGCGTGCCATGAGTTGAACTCGGGCCCCTGCGTTCGGGAGACCAACGTTCTAACCGCTAGGCTATCACTGCTCGATGTTCAGTTCAAATAACATGCGTTTACATTTCGCGTAAAGTAAATACAGCACAGGCAAACATGAAATTTTAATTTATTTAATTCCATTAAAAACGACCTCCCTATATAGCTGGAGGCCGATTTAATACAATATTTACTTATTATATTGCATTGCGTTACATTCTATTTATAACTGTAGGGGATGTGCAATAATGTCTATCAGATAAATCCAAGCAAGTCACGGCACAGCTCAGCTGCGCTGCCTATTAGTCAGCCATTTCGAAATATCAATAACTTTTTCAAACCAAACTTATTTGCACAAGAAATAAATACCCAAGAACTGTCTTTATTAATTAGGAGTAAATGTATTTCTAAAAACTGATAACTGTCGGGAAGCGTGGTTAACTCTGGCTTTAAGTTAAAATATTCGAACCTAAAGTAAAATATTTCCGTGCGTCTAAATACTCTAAATGATTATAACACAGGGAAATTAAATTCAACATTGTTTTTGAAATTGCGAACTTTTTAATTTAAAACTTTTGTCTCATTTGTTATGCACGTAAACCTCGCCTAATCCACATTTTGTAAATGAAATTTGGTCGTCTCTTGCGTATTTTTTTTTAAACTTTTTAACTTAGTAGTTTCCTGTAACTTTTTAAAGATACATTTAAAGTCTTACACAGTCAGTGTTAATGTCTGACAAGCTGTAAACTGTAACTGCCAAAGGCCGTTTCTTTATGGACGACTAGCTGTCTTGGCGAACTTCGTATCGCCTAAGGGCCCGGCCACAGCTACTGGCGGCGCGGATTGCGGCGCGGCGAGCGGAGCGGCGCGGCGGCGGGCGGCGCGATTTGCGGTGGTATGCCACAGCTAGATTAGTTGCGACCGCGGCGGCATCAGCGGTGGATGTACTTAGACTACTATATAATAATATTATATATAATAATATTGATAAATAATCTGTATATAAATAGTAACATTGTTTTGTGTTCCTTCCTTGTGCTCTTTATGTATATTATGTTTTGGTGTACAAACAATAAAGTGTTAAATGTAATAAATAAATAAATAAATAACATAACAATGTAAGCAGGTAATTTCTTGATACCGGCCATGTTTGTCATTATAAGAAAAACGAATACAAAAGGGTATGATGGAATGAGCTGTCACATGGATTATTAAGAAAATATGATGAGAACTAGTCTTTGAAGCAACCGATTGTTTTACTATTGTTCATGAAATAAAGATAAATATAATACATCAAGAATAAAAAATAATAAATAATAAGATAAATATAATACATGCTGAGTTCGTCCACCGATACGGCCGCGCGCGGCATTTGTTTCACTCGCGCACCGCGCAGTCCGCCGCCGCCGCGACTCTCACCGCGCCGCAATCCGCGCCGCAAAACGCGCCGCTGTAGCTGTGGCATACTCCATACATTGTCTACCATTTGTTCTCGCCGCTCACCGCTTGCCGCGCCGCTCACCGCGCCGCAATCCACGCCGCTAGTAGCTGTGGCCGGGCGGTAACAATCAGTACTTTATTGTTACTTTGAACTTTTTTAGTTTTGTTAGGTTTAACAAATCAGAGCCCATTAAATCCTCCATTAAATCTCTCCCTTTCCCTCCCGTTCCCCCTCCCGCTTTCCTTCCCGCTCCCCCTCCCCCTGCCGCTCTCTTCCCCCACCCCCTTCGTATCTCATTGCACAAGAACGACACGATAATAATTTATCGTTAACGTCCAAGGCTCTCACTGGTGTCGTGATGAAAATTATATTATGTATGTGTATTATATATATACGGAAGCTTCCATGTGTGTGTGTAGACAATACATACTCAAGTTGTTGTTATCGTTTTGTCCAATGAAGGAATGGCCAATGGTTCAGCCAGCCGCATCGCAACTTGCTCCATTAACAAACCGTCATTTGTTAGACGAGCGCCTACTGTTGGTAGTTTACATTTTCAATTAAACTTCGGTCATTGATTTATAAGCAAACTGGAAACATTCCTCATGGTATTGGTATATTTATCTTTGTCCAAAATAAAATTAAAATTAACTTAGTTACTTTCTTAGTCAAATAGTTCGAAAAAATATTAAAATAGGATTTAAAATTATTTTTGAAATGGGCCAGATCAATAATAAACGTAACTTACTGAGGACTACAGATAGAAAATAGGAGCAGTCATTAGATACTTTACGATATAGGTACATTTACCCATATACCTACTTCAAAATATTTTTAACGCATGTTTGGTATCTATTTAGTCACACCCGCCGATTTCTTCAGAAACATACACTGAGGGATTGTGTCAGTCATGACTGATCGAATATGTTTAGTGAAACGGCCTCCATCGAAAGTTGCATGTGTGATCGTTGCATTTTCACAAAGTTTTGAAAAATTCCGTTAAGCCATCAGCTAGATTTATTATTGTTAGATAGTAATCGAAGTCATGTCGATTATTGAGCCATATAAAACATCTGACACTCAATTCACACTGCAGCACAATCTCTACAATAATAAAGAGCCCGCGTGGTCTATTGCAGCCATTAATGAAATGGACTCTTAAATGAAGGCATTTATTTAAGAGTCCCGTCTACTGTGATCAATTCAATCGCATCTTGTCGAACCGTTTCAAAACAAAGTACTCTAGCGTATTGAGCACAACCCTATTTGTAGTTCCGATTCTCCATTAAACTTTCCCATTGATTTATAAGAAAAGTTTTCTCATCCTTGTCGTCTTAGTTCTAAGAACCTTATTATTTTTATAAAGTTTAGAGTAGCTGTCTAGTTATTCTTAAGGACTCTCTTTCTATTACTAGTACTTCTTATTTAAGCTCGAAAACTATCGGTTAGAAAGCTCATTAGATAGGAAAATCGGTTCATAGAATAATAAAGGAGTATTATATTCAATATGATAAAAAATGTCTGGTATGCAACTATTACCTGTAATTTTATTCCAATTTATGTGTGATATAAATTAACTAAAACTTGTGTATCATTATAAAACTATTACAAACATAAAATGCAACCATAGTTAAAATAACATGACAACTATTACATAAATTAAATTCATAACGAAAATTAAAAACAATAGAATCTTAAATTCTGATTTCTTCCAGTTACTTGAAATATTACTCGTTATCTCATTGTAATAATACTGTTTTATTGTTTCAGATAAATGCACGAAACGCAGTACAAAATTATGTAATAGTGAAAACCAGTGAACAAAAAATCAAAATGACGTTCAAATATTACAGTGCGTACGCGGCTGTGGTCAGCGCGATACTGACAGTTTTTGTGTCTGCTGCGCTACAGGTAAACTCGGTGGAGGGGAGAGAAGAGCCACACAAGTACACCATAGAAGAGTTGTTATCAACGCAGTTTGAACACAAAGACTCTAATGATCTGGGAATGGATCCTTGTAAGGCTAGTAAGTGTTTCAATTTGTTTTGTTTACTTAGTTTATTAAGGAAGTATTTATTCATATTTTTTTAAAAGGTTGTAACTATCGTAAGTGATAAATTTTGTTGAGCCTTAACCCTTTAAGGAGCAAAGAGGTAATGGAATTGTTAAATAAAACAAAAACTAAACCAAGCAAAATTTTTTTGATATATTAAATAAATTTTATGACAAAAATATTTTTTCAGGAATAAGACACTGAGTTTTCAGGTTGTATCTTTTTAGATACAAAAACACAATTATACGAAATAGGTTATTGCGAACTTCGTATCTAAAAAGACACAAAATGACTCTAGGGCTTATACACTAGAAACAATAATTAGCTTTAAACAATAATAAATAGTTAACTGAAATATGAATTTCTGTGAAATCAAAGGTTAAAAGTAAATAAAATAAAATGAGTGTTTATTAGTTTGTTTAATTATTCAAAGTAAATAAAACAAATAAAATAAATTGAGCCTTGAAAAACTATTTCCTATGAAATTCACGAAAACAGTTATGTTTTTCCATGAGGCATAGCCTCGTATCACATTTCAGGCAACTAATATCTGACATGTTGTGCAGTTTCTGCACCGACCCTTCCTTACAACGGTAGGTATATGGTATAAGCAATCAGTGCGTATATCCATTTTCGGCGTTGACACAACGGGTTGTTTAATTTTCACTGTATTTGTGGCCATAAATAAATAAATACCAAATGGTAATAATTATATTCTTTTATACCAATTCCTACTCTTACCGCCTGTTCAATAAAGAGAAACGAACATTCACCACATTAAGTCCACACCGCCCATGTGCTGGTTATATTCTGTAATAACGGTTGGGCATTTGACATCTACTTTACGCTTAGAGGTCTTGTAATATCTTTTTACAAAAATTTTCCTGTTGTCTGCTGCATATGAATTCGCTAAAGTAATACATTTATTATCCGCCCATTTAGTATCAGCAATATTCTTATTGTTATCGACCATAACCTTATAGCTACCTCTTCCTTTCTTTAGCAAGTCTTTGTCCGATATCATGTCACATCCTCACAAACGATCTTTACGGATAACCCCCAACGACAGGATGCCAAACTCACTTCTCAAATACGATATAAACTGTATAAATATTTAATAAATGACCTATTGACATTAGAACAATTAAAAATGACAAAGAATTTTCTGCTACTCTCAAAAAATATTTAATTAAAAAATGTTTCTACAATTTAAATGAATATTTTGATATATAAGAATGTAATTAAATTTTATGTAAATGAACTATGTCAAGAGTCAATAAAATAACGATATACTATTGCATATAAAATAATAGAATAAATCGGTTCGCTCACGCTATATATTGCTCCCCTAAATTGCTTACCCTATCAGGGTTATATGTGACACTAATGTATAAGGCAAATTATTGTCCATAAATATAAGACCTAAATGTACCACATATATTGCAATAAAATACTGAATACTGAATACTAAATACGACTGATAAAGTCGCCCAGTATCTATTTAGATACACAAGTAATAAACTCGATTTATACAGGTAAGTCGCAATGTATCTTTTTAGATACACATACTTTATTCCTTCATTATACATAAAATAACATAATTTTGTAATGAAATAATACTTACTTGTTATTATTAGATGCCTTTCAAATAATATGACACTAAAATATTCACAGTTTACCCACTTTTACTAAATTTTTTAACAAAATTTTAATTAACCGTCCACTATTCCTCAATTTCGGCGCGAACCGTCTAATTTATTGCTGTTTTTGAAGATAAAGGGATAGTACCTGCGGCGTGACTTATTGATTTCTCCTTTTATTGTACGTTGATAATTCAAACGGAAGAGTCAATACTTTCGTGTGACTTTTAAATTTTGTGTAAGGTGCGTTTAAATGTGTTGTGCATATTTAGATACAAAAAACCTTAAAGGGTTAAAATTTTGCTGGATGAGCTCTTTGATGCTTTAAACATTCCATTTTGGTAATAATCAATAAACCAAATAGTCAAACTTTTTTGCAAGGCTGCAGACTCAGGCAATATGCACCAATGCATCGTTAATTTAGGGCTGGAGCCCTTGGTTATTTAAAAAAGTGCTTTGCATAAGGCTCCAAATACGTCGTAGTAGAAAAAAATAAGTTTAAATCTAGTATGAAAGTCAGTGAGGATAAAAATTAAGGCCAATACGAGTACGAGGGCTGAGCTATGAAGGATGGAATTCATTATAAAATTCCTATAAACATAACTGCGATATTAAAACCTTGGAATGTCTGTGTTAGTACAATGAACACATATTACGGCATTGCTTCTAAACCTCTATTATTACACATTCTTATAGGAAAACAGTGCTTAGTAGAATGACCTAATGATAAAATTTAAATTCGTGTAAAAGTGAATACTTATTTGGCTGCGATACTTCCGGTTACTATTAAGTAGTGAACGTTTTAAATGTCAATAAAAAACTTAAATTTTAGAAATCACATAAAAATACTGCACAAAATGATGTACAATTCTCAATCATTTATTGCCATAAATTAAGTAATAACTACATTATTATAAACGAAATGGTATTTCAATCATTTATAGTGCTTTCCATTTGTAGAAAATATTTTACAATTTCTAAGAATGTAAAAGAGATTAGGATACACTTGATAAATTTATGATGACAGATCTATGTTAGAAGTCAGGACTCCTTGCATACTCAACTTACATCTTTTATTATCTATTTATGTTGCAATACAGGCTGACAAAGGTATATTCTTAAGAGAACTTGAAATAAAGCGACGTTGAAAGGAAAGATAACGAAGTGATTTGTTACCGTACCGACTTATCTTTTATTAGGAATACTGCTCCCCCGCGCGCCATCGAACCGCCACGGCCGCGCCCCTTACAATCTCAATGGCCAGGGCACACGTTAAATAAATACTGTCATCCATCAGTATTAAGAATACTTTGATATTTATATACCTCAAAGATTATTGTAATACAGCCATAGTAGATTAATATTATGTGTATGTAGCAGAAGGTGTATTCTATGGTATTGGTTATTCAATAATATTTCTTTTATTTTGCACCATGATATATTTCCAGTTCTCCTAACGTTCACATCAATATTCCAAAGTACTTCAACACTACGTGATCAATAATCAACTCATAGGATGTCCCAAACGTAATCTTCCGAATAGATTTACATATTTCATTATTCTAAATATTCAGTATTTCTTCATAACACATGGGTCAACCAACGGTTGAATCAAACGTAACCGTATTTTGAATTAATAATGACTTGTTTTACAGAATAATTCACGTTTTTAAAGCTGACAAAACTTACCAATACTCTCGTAATATTGATGTGTAATGTGGCTTATATTGATGGATGTCAGTATTTACTGCGCGTGTAGCCTACCCTACGCTAATAAGCCGAGGGTTGGTTTTTATCACCGACTGTTGATTTCTGTTTTAGCACTTTTTAATGGCGTTGCTCGGAGGTGAAATTGAATACATTTTTACATCGAGATATCGCTTCTTTTATCGTCGCTTTTGAGTGGTGCTGGTTACAGAATTTTATTTCGGTTTCAAATTTATATATTCTAGTCTATGTGTAGGTATTTAAATATACCTACTTAAAAGATATATTCCTCAACATCTACTGTATCAATATAAAAATGGCTTTTTTCTTATTCAATCAACCTAACAATAACGATAAGTTATTTCGACGTTATATGATTTCCACTCATGTATTTCCTTGCATATTATTGATTTTAAAGGTAATATTTACAAAAATCTTGACAATGCTAAGATATTTAAAAATGTACCTAGACAATATTATGAGGATGTGGACTGATTGATTTCTCCATACATATAATTGATCTTATAATATGAGATACATTTCTTTTAACTGTCGTATCTGAATTGGACTAGGTAACTCGAAACCATATGTTTTTTTATTTAATTATATTTGAGCTACAAATATCAGATAATTGAATATATTGTTGTACTGTAAACATGACTAAATCGGTCAAGCCGTTCAAGATTCGAACAATAATAGATTCTTCAATGTAAATATTGTACAATAATTTATGAAAAGTTATGTATTGTATCTTAAACTTTTAACCAACAACTAATAGTTCTGGATAACAAAGCCCTGAGGAACGCCGCAATCTGTAAATTGAAACCGCCGTTCCATAAACATTAAAAGTCAATAAAAGGGTCCGCTATCAAGCGGTCCGTGAAATCGGACAATACCACGACTTTGCACCGGACGCCATCCTGTGAAATGGTGCCTTTATTCGCGCGGCCTTTATTCGGATGACCTATTCCTGCCGATTGACTCTTTGTATTATGTTAACATAGGTTGGGTTAACTTGTGTTGTTAGCGTATTTATTGAGGCATCGCGATTGTATCCGTATTATAAAGGACTAATTAGGGATGTAATAGGTATTGATATGGAATGGAATAGAGGTGAAAACTGTTTTTTTAATTGCTTGTATATTTGTGGTCCTGTTAAAAAAATACTTATTAATATAAAATATTTTTGTAATTATGTATAATCAATATGCTACTAATTTAAAGAACATTAATGGTGACCTTTGAACCATAACATGTATACTTCTATAGTAACTTTATATACTTTAAAAAATAGCAAAGCAAAGCAAAGCAACAACCCATAATTGTCCCACTGCTGGGCTCGGGGTCTCCTCTCACAATGTGAGGGGTATTAGGCCATAGTCTACCACGTTGGCCAAGTGCGGATTGGTAGACTTCACACACCTTCGAGAACTTTATGGAGAACTCTCCGGTGTGCAGGTTTCCTCACGATGTTTTCCTTCACCGAAGCAAGTGATAATTAACTTGTAATACGCACATAATATTTGAAAAATTAGAGGTGCGTGCCAGGGTTTGAACTCGGGCCCCTTCGTTCGGGAGACCAACGTTCTACCGCTAGGCTATCACTGCTTATACATTATATATTATAAAAAATAGCGGACGTTACTAATTAGAACATAATAATACTTAATACAATAATATTTCATTTAGTCTATCTCTAAGTTCTTGCAAGGCGCAACAGACAAGAAATTGTCTAAATTAATTCAGAATTGTAATATAAGAGGCTGTTGCTACGAAATTTGTCGTAGCCTCGTAGCCTCGTAGCTCGTAGTGCTGCGACATAATGTATCGTAGCGTATAAGGCTCTACGACCGGCGTAGAAGTCGTTTCACTGAAACCCTAATAAATTGTGCTTCTTATACCTTGTTCAAATAAAATTCTACAAGTTCAATTGCAATTTATGCAATACATTTAGAAGGACAATAATAATAATTTTCCGTTTTTTTTGTAAGTTTAAAGTTGTGATTTTAAAGTTTATTACGTTGTTGTTTTCTGGTTTTGCAAACGTTCAGGTTGTACATGGTAATTTTAATCCTATTACCATATTCATATCCTATTATGTTATTCATATCTATAACTATAAGTATAAATAAATAAATAACGCTTCACACTCATAGCCCCACACTAGGATTCCCTGTGTCATGGGTGCCATGGACAACACACTAGACAAGGACATTCACACCCAGACCGAGAACAGAAACTCAAACTCATCATTCAAATTTCTGCCTCACTGGGAATCGAACCCAGGACTCTTGGTGCGGCGATCCGGCATGGTAACCATTGCGCCACACGGGTCGTATTAAGATGAATCTTGGCACAAACACATGTCCACGAGTGGATATTAAGATCAATTTTATTCCAGTCCCAGTCGTATGTTTCCCTGGGATAATTGGGATAGTCAGTGCTGTTTGTAAGACTTAACATTATTTTGAGAACATTTCTACATATTTTGTCATCAATTTCGCTGTTAGTTATTAAATTAGATAGAAAATAAACGAATTCACCCAAACTCTGAAATTCTTTTGCGAAGGAATTTAAAATATTCATTCTCATAAATTACGTGCATATACATTTTTGACAGAGTCATGAAAAGAATGTAATGTAATTTATGTTTTATAATATTTTCCGTAAAATCCGTTATTGTATCAGAATTTCATGAACATTTTCATTAATTTGCAAAAAATAATACCACGAAAAAGTTTTATAATTCGTCAATTTATTATTATAAGACCGTGTCGTCGGGAAACATTTTCTTAGAGTTTGAGGATATCTACCTGATGGTAAGAGCCCCCGTCGCCTCATGGACATCAGCAACACTAAAGGCATTACTTGTTGCTGACTAAGAAAGCGGAGAGAGAAAGGAAGAACTGCGACGAGTCGTTTGGCGGCTGATTAAAACAAAGTGGTAGGTAGCCATGCAGGCTTTACGGAAAGATAGTAATACCAGTTATAATTACTATAAATTTGAAAGTTTGTGAAGATGTTTGTTCCTCAATCACGCCACTACTACTAAACTGATTTAGCTGAAATTTGGAACGGAGATAGGCTATAACCTATATTAAAAAATAGGCTACTATGTATTCCGGAAAAGTTCAGGGTTCCCGCGGGATTTGTAAAAAAATAAATATCCACGCGCGTGAAGCCACGGGCATCATCTAATATCTAATAATTAATTTTAATTTCGTCTCGAATTCATTCTACCGCGGGCGAAGCCGTGAGCCAGTGACTTAATAATAACAATAATAATATCTATATATATAAAATTGAAAAGCGACACACCGCTGATTAAACAAAAAATCTCAGAAACTGCCGAACCGATTAAGATGAAATTTGGCAGGGAGATAGTTTATGCTAAGGAGACGTCCACTAAGAACGGATTTTTGGAAATTCATCCCCTAAGGGGTACAAATAAGGGTTAGAATACACTTTCATACAAACCAACTTTCTTAGTTTTAGATTTATAAATTTGAAAAATTTTATGTAGGTTTATAGTAATAAACAAAAGTTAACTTTAATATATTTTTTTGGAAAATCATCCCTTAAAGGGTTAATTTACTGAATGGAACTTAGTAGGCAACTTCGTCATTTTTGAAGTAAAAAACATGAAAATTTATGTATTAGTTCAAGATAAGAAACGAAATTTAAAAGTCATGCGCTTTTTTGGAAAATCATCCCCTAAAGGGTTAATTAAGATGGCGAAAGTTAGTATGGCAACTTCGTCAGTTTTGAAGTAAGAAGGGTGAAAATTTGTTTATAAGCTTATAATCAGACACGAAAAATAACTGTATCACTGTTTTCTCGAAATTCATCCCCTAAAAATAGGGGTTGTTAGTCAACTACATACAAATCAACTTCGCCAATTTTAGAGTTATAAATGTGATTTTTTTAATGTAAGTATATAGTAATAAACAAAAGTTAACTTTAACAATTTTTTTCGGAAAATCATCCCTTAAAGGGTTAATGTAGTGGATTTTATTTAGTATGCAACTTCGTCATTTTTAAAGTTAAAAACATGAAATTTTATATATAAGCTTACACAAAAAATAACTATATCACTGCTTTCTCGAAATTCATCCCCTAAAAATAGGGGTAGGAAGCCATTTACGTATAAATCAACTTCGTCAGTTTTAGACTTATAAATATGAAAATTTTTATGTAAGTTTATAGTTGTAAACAAAAGTTAATTTTAACACGGTTTTTTGGAAAATCATCCCTTAAAGGGTTAATTTAGAGGATTTCATTTAGTACGCAACTTCGTCATTTTTAAAGTTAAAAACATGAAAAATATATTAGCTCCAGATTAGAAACAAAATTTGGAACTACATATTACGTTTTTTTGGAAAGACATCCCCTAAAGGGTTAAATAAGAGTGTGCAAGTTAGTATGCCAACTTCGTCAGTTTTGTAGTAAGAAGGGTGAAATTTTGTATATAAGCTTATAGTTAGAGACACAACTGTTTTCTCGAAATTCATCCCCTAAAAATAGGGGTTGGTAGTAAACTACATACAAATCAACTTCGCCAGTTTTAGAGTTATAAAATATATGAATTTTTTATGTAAGTTTATAGTAATAAACAAAAATTAACTTAGAATTTTTTTTTCGGAAAATCATCCCTTAAAGAGTTAATTTAGGGGAATGAACTTAGTAAGCAACTTCGTCATTTTTTAAGTTAAAAATGGACAGGGAGCAGGAGAGGGGAAGGAGCGGAAGAGGGAGATAGAGAGGGACAGGGAGCGGGACAGAAATCGGGAGAGGGCGCGGGTGCGGGCGGGAGAGGGACTGGGAGCGATAGAGGAAGAGGGAGAGGGATATGAAGTGGGAGAAGGACCTCGAGCGGGAAAGGGAGAGGGAGAGGGATATGTGGTGGGAGAAGGACCTCGAGCGGGAAAGGGAGAGGGAGTGGGACAGGAAGAGGGAGAGCGAGGGGAAGTGAGACAGGGAGCGAGAGAGAAAAAGGGACAGAGAGGGAGATGGAGAGGGAGAGGGAAAAAAAGAAGAAAAGAAAAGAAGAAAAAATGTTAATGTTGTTTACTATTCCAAACCCGCTCCCGGAGGAATGATCTGTGATTGTATCGTAAGTTTCAGTATGTAAATTCCTAAATATAAGTACTTCAATATAAATGAACCTGTTTTTAAATTTTCTTTTGTAAGGGATACTAAATAATATGATAAGCATAATTTCCGCGTGCGAAGCTGCGGGCAACAGCTAGTTGATAATATAATTTTTATGTGAAGACTTACCACTAAGCGAGCCGGCTTCTTCAATATAGTTTTAGTAATGCTAAAAACATTAATACGAGTAGTAACCTTTAATTTATAGTTGATTTTCATCTACTTCGGTGTATAATTTTAGGTTGTTGGTTCAGGTCAGATAATCGGATTAACCTATCTATACAATGGATAAAATAAGTAAATGGATGGACTAAACCTAACTTCTAATCTACCTAAATCTAAGTTCTGTGCCCTAAAATACCAAGTTTGAATATTCCTACCCATTACCAATGCTCTACTCGTATAATTCCATAACTTGAAATGGTAATAATGTTATACGGATCTTTCAATAGAATTAAAATCACAATGGAGAGTTAACACAGTGAAAACAGTACCAATAATATTATCGACAACAGGAGTTATACATACCTCCTGTTATATGCTCCTGTTATGTGCTCCTGTACCTCGGACATTAAAGGACAGCCTTAAAATTTTAAATATTCATCCTCTAACATTCATCCTTTTGCAAAAGGCTACAATAATAAACACATGTAGTTAGAATAGTTCGAAAATTTTTATCATTAGCTGAATAACAGTTTCATTATTTAGGTTCCAAATAATCTGTTGTCGTTTGGCCAAAAGCACGCGACATCAGATTTATACTACCCCAGAAATGGGAGAAAACAAAAAGTTTATATATTGATCATAATATTATAATTTTTTATTATGTTGTTTACAATTATAATTATAATAGGTGCAAGGGCATTCAAGCGTTTTCGATCAATTTAAGCAGCATTTAATACTTTAGTCAACTACTCCCTTTACTATAAAGTTATTATTTAGTTTTAGATTATTTTTAGAAAGTTGTGTAATGTGTTTTAATTGTTTTAAAGTTTAATGTCTATGTGCCACTCTGTCGCATTGAGTGTGTCACCTGTAATGATAGATGTGTGTTATGAATAAATAAATAAATAATATTTTTAAATAAAAAAAGTGTAAGTATGTCATATTATTTTAATTGTTCACGCCACAAAACATCCCGGCAACTGCCAAACAAAACAACGAGAGGGACCATTAAAAACAATCGTACCATTAAAACAGAGGTCGCGTGTTATTCGCTCACTGACTACATTTACATTAAGTACATATCTGGGCTTGTGGCGATACAACAAAATACTGTGTATTGTACAGATTGATGAAATTTTAACTGTATTAAATCCATAATTATAGTTAATAGTAACGTGCCTTACTTTGCGGCAGTCCATTTTTAATCGACTTCAAAAAAAGGAGGAGGTTCTCAATTCGACTGTATTTTTTATGTTTGTTACCTCAGAACTTTGGACTGGGCGAACCGATTTTGATGATTCTTTTTTTAATCAAAAGCTGGTGGCTGTCATGTGGTCCCACATAAATTTTATTAAGATCTGACAATGGAATCCATGATAAAACCATATAAGTCTTAAATTTGTATTAAGTATGTGCGCGACAAATCAACGAATAACTCAATATCACGCCAACTGATTTTGATGATTCTTTTTTTAATCGAAAGCAGGTGCTTGTCGTGTGATCACACATAAATTTGAACAAGATCTGACAAGTAGTTTTTGAGTAACTTTGAAGTCGGTTATTTTTTGTTAGTAAAATTTAGATTATTATTAAGTTAGTATTTTTCGTAGTGAAACACCTGTTGTTGTAGTGCATGTTTCCATTTTGGGAGGGAGGAAGTTGCCACGCATGTCTTGCACATATAAGAGTACCATCATACAAGTTACAGGTTGCTGCAATGTAGACTCATACTAACTTAATTAAAAATCACTTTATTTACTAAAGTACAATATGAAATAGTAAAAAGACATTCCAAACCATATATAATAATGTTTAACACATAAAAGATACCCAAGTAAGAACCCAAATCATATCAGTATGTGTATTTCAGATATTACCAAAATGACTTCGATTTCAGGTCTACAAAAACAGGCAGTGACAACCCTAACACATCAAACATTGCTCTTGGCAGGAAAACTCATTTTACTGTAATAAAATACGTTGAGTGCGTAATCTGAAAACACATCCCAACTGTCAGCTGAATTTCAGAATTTACGCCAAAAAAATTGCCAAAAAATAAGACTTATTCGGAGTGTCTATGTTCGCCCCAGACTAGTAAATGTGCAATAAGTTTTCATAATTTCATTTACATTTAATATATGGAAATGTAGATAATAAAACAAAAGAAATAAATAAGTAATCCTGCGAAAACTTCGTACATATGTACAATTGTACAGTCAGTATAGGATAAGTACTATTATGTCTTCTGTGGTATATGTTAGTTGTTAGTAGTTAGTAGTGGTTAGTAGTTATAGGTTACTTCATAAAAAGAGTGAATAGGCTTTTACTAAGTTAGTGCGCTCACCATCCTGGACCTCATCTCCACTTAGTTTACCATCAGGTGGGATTGTGGTCAAGCACTAACTTATTTTAAGTAAAAAAAAAGTATGCAGAACATGATACAAAAACGTTCCTTAATGTAGAGTAAATATTACAGAATTCTTGTATCATGTTGTCAATGTTCAAATAAATAAAATTATACCTTACATTATAGATAGCATAATTTCATTTAAACTGCAAAATAAACACTAAATTGTCTTGTACTTTACATAAATGTTGTTGTGTCATAGCAGTAACGAAAAAACGTCGCATATTAATATTGTATAAAACATTCAATATTGTAATAGCCGAATTAAAACAATATTGAAGCAGAGCAACAAGATGTTAATTAAGACAATGGAAATGAGTAACAGCAGCCGTCAATTAGCCGGCATTATCGCGCTTTCGGGTTACGACGCGACGTTGAGATATTGCGCGTTAAAAGTAAGTAAACTCTTTCTTTTTATTGTTTCCTTAATAAATCGTAAACTGTTGTTTAGCACTCGTAAAACGCAAGCTGACTAACTTCAACAGGATCTACAGAACCTACTTATTGGCTACAAGTCTTAAGTCCGGTTTAGACGTATTAAGTAGTTAAATGGATAACAAATGTTAAGTGAATAATTTTAAGTGCGCGTCCAAACGTAATAATTTAGTAAAGCTCTTTAGTTCATACAGTTCTTCACGACCTACTTAATTATTTAAGCATTTTACTAAATTTTAAGTACAAAATGCCTGTTCAAACGTGTTAAGTGATAAGCTCCGCCCACTTACTTCACAAAAAATAGAAAAATTCTGAATTACTTGTTTACTTGCGTAATAAATTTTAAATACTAAATTGTTCGTTTACACGTATTAATTTACTTAAAATATAATTATCTAATTAATTACTTAATACGTGTAAACCGAAAATTATTCGAGTTTTGTCACAATGTCCATATCACGCCAAGAGATGGTGGACTCTCTTTTGCTATATTTATCCCAAAGAAATCTCGTAAAACACATGCTTGTACCTAATGTTAGCTCAAGCTCTAGAGAGTTGAACTTGTCTGTATTAATTACTACGTATATATTACAACTTTTTATTTTCGTTTTAATAAAATGTTGCATCCTACCTAAATATGTACGTAGGTGTAAACGTAGGTTAAAACGGGCCTAAGAATACCGTGTCCTCCATCTTAAATGGTCATTGATCTAAGAGATGGTATAGCGATAACTTCGTCTATTGTGCTTGATCAACATTACTTTACTGCGTCTCTTTGTAACATATTTTTTATTCTCTTTGGTGTGCTCCCGTGTGCAAAATAAAGTATTGTATTTGATACTTTCGGCCGTATTTCCCACTACAAGTCTCGGAGGAAAAATGCTAACCTACTGGACATGAACAGAGTTGAACAGACAGAAACGAGGTTGGCAGTTAGGACACCGGCGTGTTACAAACGGCCAGTAAAACGTACCCGACATTTATTATACACCTTCATACTTGCATACATATGTGATACTTAAAGAAATATGTTACAAATGATTGTAAATAAGTGATTTGGAAATCAATTTGTAATTTTAAAATATTTTAATTGCAATCATTCATGTAAGTTGGTCACTATAATTTTAACCTTGGCTTCAACCCATTAATGGCCCACTACTGGGCACGGGTCTCTCCTCTTGAGGAGGACTAGAGCATACTCCACCATGCTGCTCCAGTGCGGATTGGTGGAGGGGTTAGTGGCCAACCCAAGTTTCGGAAGTTTTCAAACCGCCCGAGGGCCTCCGACATGGCTTAACGACTGTTATCTTATGATAACAACCGGGACCGACGGCTTTTCGTGCCCTCCGTAGCACGGAAACGCTCAAGAAATTTTTGCCACTAGCGGTCACCCATCCAACTACCGACCGCGCCCGCTGTTGCTTAACTTTGTCGATCACATAGGATCGACGAAAGCCGCCGGGTTATGAGCGCTTCACATATTTTAAACTTCATATTTTGCAATTTTAGCCTTTGAACGTCATTATGCCGAAGCGACGTCATATGAGAAGTAAACCATATTTTCTGGTAAAAAATCTATCCGCAAGCATATTCTGCGCCTTGATATTAATAATCAAGTTATGAGAAAGCTCCAGGTGGGCCTGACGGTTGATCGGCGCGCCCTACTATTTCGATATATCTGTAGAAGCTTCTAACAACCGTGTACTACAAAATGAAGTATGTTTTTTAATCGTTTAGAGTAACTACCTATATTATTACCAGGCATAGGACGCCACTTCGCGCTATTATTACTATGTAAAACCACTTTTTTTACTCACAGAATTCCTCAATATTCTAATTCATCCATCAACCTCAAATTGACCTTGCAACTATAAAAAAATATTAAGTTTCAAATAATTTAATTAGACTAGATAGACTTCAAATAATTTATCCCCTTACATACACTTTTAACCTATTTTCTAAAATGGTTGTATGGATATTCCGCCAAAAAAAAACAAAATGGTTTTTCTTATTTATTTATGACATGATTCACGATGGCGGGGAGGGCTTCTGTTTAGTGGTATTATAAAAAAATATTTAATTAAAGTCCAGTTAATGAGAGTAGTTTTACAATGCGCTTCCTTTTTTCCGCTATTACAATACGAAAACAATATTAGGTTTATGCGCCAAAACCGAATTAATGAATTAATTTACTTTTGCTTTGGTATTTTCTACGACAAGATGTCAATTTTCTATAAAGCGCATTTAAAACAATTTTATTTATCCCTCGTTTTTATCAGGTATATTATAAATTTGTCATATTTACCACATATACCTTCCCTGTGGATCGTTCTCTATGTTAAAAAACCTCATCAAAATCAGTGCAGTATTTTTTTAGATAATTCCTTTTGGACAGGTTTTGTATAAGTAAAATTTGTGATAACATTGTCGAATAAATTACAAGGTCGATCAAAAATTACAAAGAATTCATTTGGCAATCGAATTTGAAGTTATGATAATAAGTACAAGAGCGTTCTAAAATGTATAAAGATTTTTGTTCTGTTCTATTTATTCTTACTTTTTGTTTTTAAGTGGATGGAAATTGTATTCTCTTTACTCACTTCTTTATAGTCACTTCAGCTGTCTGTTTGTTGACGACAGCCATCAAATTAAATACTGAGTTTGCGATTGATACAACATTACTCGCACTCGAGTCGAGCCAGCGTCAAAAAGACGTCGTTTGATTGGCAGACGGAAATTATAGTCCGTGAGCCAGATAGTATTTTTTGTCAGTCATTTCCTCTCAAGCGATAACTCGTGAAATACTTCAGAGAGTTACATTATATAGCATGGTGAACGTCAGCTGCCGCTCCAAGGGTGGGTAGGGGGGCGGCAGCCTTTCAATCATGTAAAAAAAAAAATTGTTTTCAGTCATTTCCTCCCGTCTGAAAATTTGTTAGATGATAGATAACGTAATTATTTAAAGGTAAAAAAAAGTCAGCTGGCCATACCGTGGTGGATTATACGTCAGCTGGGCACGCGAACATGCAAAAAAAATTTTTTTGTTCAGTGATATCCTCTCACTTGAAAATGCGTCAGATGATACTTTACATGTTATTTTGAGTAAATAAAAACGTCAGCTGGCTGTATGTTGGTGGAAAGGTCGTCAGCTGATGCAGTGAAAGGTGGAGATCGCTTATTTGCATTCGTCAGCTGACGGGTTTTCCACCAACTTAGAGCCAGCTGATGTTTTTGTTTATTCAAAATAGCACGTAAACTATCACCTGACACAATTTCAAGTGAGAGGAAATTACGTAACTACAATTATTTTACTTTAGGCTCTGTGCACGCGCTCTTATATGTACTAATCGAATCAATACTCTCATATCTATTTTGGATAGGAATCAATTACGTAAAAATTGATAAATATATAAATAAAAAAATGAAATTTAAATTTATTTATTTATTTATTTAAATTTCGTTTCAAAAATAATCATTCATCTGCTTCGCTTTCACTTTGACTCGTGCCACTCTCATCTTTTTCTGATTCACTATCACTGTCATCAGAGCTGTCCATTGTGGCTATTTCTTCATCGTCATCTATATAAAGATAAAAAATGAAGTATTTATATCATTTGTATTTTATTTTAATAAATATAAATAGAATAAATAAAATGTTACCTTTTTCTGGTTGGATAGTTATTGCAGTAATCGATGATGGTAATTGGTTTCCAGAAAACCACCTGAAGTCATATCTATTGTCGACTTCTTCCCATCCATAGTCTGAAGGTGTATGATTGGTTGGAACCTTCAGATGTGCGTGCGACCAAATTTGCGCTATGAAACATGCTCTCAAAAAGTGTTGGTATAATTCTGATTTGCATGGTGGTAGAGACGAGCCATCAATGGTTTTTTTGGGCAACACAAAAACATCATTTTTTTCAAGCAGTTTAAATATGTTTTTGAAACATTGCTGTTCTTGCTTCATTGACGTATTTCAATCGTTTGAAGCCATACATATGACAAACGAACTCCTCTGCTTTGCCAAAAAGTTCTTCTAGATTCTCTGATGGCTTTGACATCCGTATCAAGCACGTGTTGAAATCATTTCCAGAATGAGTCATAATGGAAAACGGGCGCTTTTTTCCTTTTCTAAAAAATGCCGGATTGAAATCACATCCTGTTAGAGCGTGAAATACTGGAAGTGCTGCGCTTGTATTCTTTCCGAGAGCTTCGTACAATTTTGTTACGTTTATCAGCGAGCGCGTGCACAGAGCCTAAAGTAAAATAATTGTAGTTACGTAATTTCCTCTCACTTGAAATTGTGTCAGGTGATAGTTTACGTGCTATTTTGAATAAACAAAATCATCAGCTGGCTCTAAGTTGGTGGAAAACCCGTCAGCTGACGAATGTAAATAAGCGATCTCCACCTTTCACTGCATCAGCTGACGACCTTTCCACCAACATACAGCCAGCTGACGTTTTTATTTACTCAAAATAACATGTAAAGTATCATCTGACGCATTTTCAAGTGAGAGGATATCACTGAACAAAAAAAATTTTTTTGCATGTTCGCATGCCCAGCTGACGTATAATCCACCACGGTATGGCCAGCTGACTTTTTTTTACCTTTAAATAATTACGTTATCTATCATCTAACAAATTTTCAGTCGGGAGGAAATGACTGAAAACAATTTTTTTTTTTACATGATTGAAAGGCTGCCGCTCCCCTACCCACCCTTGGAGTGGCAGCTGACGTTCACCATGCTATATAATGCAACTCTCTGAAGTATTTCACGAGTTATCGCTTGAGAGGAAATTGGTCATGAAATTCTGTCGCTAGCTCACGGACCATTATTTCCTTCTCGTTTTCGTTGCGTATTCCCTTTGAAACTCGCTTTGATTTGGGCTTAACGTGGGAGATTTGTTTATGTTGTGGTTTATTGAGTAAAAGGAAAAAATGTTTGCGAATGGTTCGACATGATAATCGTATTTCATAGGTCTTATAATATATATAATAGATGTATAAATGTCATTTCTATATTTTACAAAACAAAAAATATTTTTGATAACAAATAGAAGAAAGAGAGACTACACGTTGTAAAATTTTCTTAAAAAATACGTATTTTCGCTCTATTAGTTTCATTTTACTAGCTTAAACGAGTGCAGGTCGAATTTTTCAAGTTTGAGTGGATGGCCAATTCAAAACTATGAGGAATAGCGAAACATGGTCATGATAAAAACTAAAACTGCATCATTAGTTTTTTGAATGTTATAAGGACATTTTATGATACATAATAACATGTCATAAGAATATGGTAGAATATCCGTTGTGTATAAATACGTTCTGAGTTTTAATTTAAGAACAACCTTGCACAGCATGAGTGATGAAAATATTTTTAATTTCGTAATACGGAATCCCAAAAAGGAACGACGCTTTTTGTATTTTTTAATGCTTAAAATCCTTTTCATGGGACAGAGCATTCCTCATAAATTTTCATCAACGGAACAGTTTAAAGTATCGTTAGCGTAAAAATAATTTAAGGCAACTATGAGAAATGCCCTGGGACCCTGTAACCCTAGCTGAAATGAAGCAGGGTCGGACTTGTAATAACTTTCACTTTGTACTAATTGGTCGGCGCTGTCTTGACTAATGACTACATGTCTACAGTCTTTTTGTTTTGTATTGGAAAGCAAAATGTTATATTACTTTTAGGGCTTTTACATACAATGAGTTGATGAAACATAATGCTAAATACAGAATGAATATTCAAATTCATGCTAAATATATGTGTGAATGTTGAACTTTACTATTGACTAAAATTCAATACCTATCGAATGCACATTGCTTTTTTGTCTGTCTACTTGTATTTGAGAGCTTGTATTTGAGAGTCACTGTGATTTCAAAGTCTATAGACTGATTGCAAATTAATTTTGACTCCTGCCAGCATTAAAAACATAGTCCATTATAAGAATAAGCGGTGCAAGAAACTTCTGTGGATATCTGACTAAATATTACTGACACACTTAGCATTCAATGCAGTCATTGATGATGGTAATCTCATTGCATATCTGCGGCATAACGTACCACAAACTTGAATCAATAATGTTCTGTTCAGTAGCACGCTTCATGAGGAAAGTATGCTGATGTTCAAACGCTCTACTTACTACCATAAGCTCATCTGTGTGCCATGAAAATTGTATTTAGATTGTTAATGAGTGATAAATAATATGTTTTGTTTTCAAAAACTATTTAAGATAATACCTAATCAGCAAGGCTATTTTTTCTGTTTTGTAACTCGACAGCGGAATCCACGATGAGTTTCAAAATTGAAGTTCGAGTTCGAGACTCACTTCACTTCGCAAGTGCGTACTAGATGATTAGAGAATGACATATCAAGATGATGCAAGTTCGCTTTTGTTTTGTAACTTGACAGCGGATCCCCGATGAGTTTCAAAATTGAAGTTCGAGTTCGAGACTCACTTCATTTCGCAAGTGCGTACTAGATGATTAGAGAATGACATATCAAGATGATGCAAGTTCGCTTTCAAGTATCAATTGAGTGAGCTTCGATGTCGAGTTTGTATTTTAGAGAATAGCCCTCTAGGTCAGGTTTTATCAATCGCTGTGACAGTTTTAACGCACGTTATGCTCTGTATTTATTTGACAGCTTAGTCTAAATATTTTTTGTTCTACGTGTTTTTCTGACTTATTGGTGTTAAGGGAATATAGGCATGAATTATTTTTTCTGTGCATATAGTAAAATTTGAATATTCAGTTATTATCAATATTTCAGTTGTTCATTGACAATGAAACGCATTAACTGGCGGCTATCGATTACAATCACAGACCTGTGGTTAGAATGAAGTATGATTGCACGTTGCAGCGTACAGCGAACAGCGCCGGCCTCAACGCGTCCTGATCAGGAAATGGGAACCGCTTCCGTCTATACGATGCGCTTGACGTTTATCGACGCTTTTATATTCAATGTTTATTTATTAATGTACGCTTTATTGCAGATTGAATCACACAATGGGCATACTTGATTCCTGGGGGCTTACCATGAACTCTTAAAACAGGTCAATATTAGCCGATAATTGGCCTGTCCTGCTATATCCTACCATGATCTGGCTAAAACACAGGGCAGCCAGCGACCACGTCACCGTAACAGGACAGCGGTCACGTGACTTCAAAAATGATCTTCTGCCCTGCAATTCGTGTACCATGACGCGATTGTTGACGTATTGACATCAGAAAGTGGCATATGTTAACGTCAAAATATTACAGCTCACCGAAAGTAACATTTATTGTCCTGTTTCGGCTATTTCGTTGATGATGATGAAACACGACGGGATGCAGCCATGGCGAATTTCAAATACACCATCATCACAAAATAAATACATTTCATTTGTTTGGAAAATTTTAAAAACATTAATTGTACTTATGCTTTTTAAATTATCGCTCCTAACCCCGGTCACTCACATGCGCGCAAATGTTTGACATTTTTACGAATGTTTGCACATATATGAAGGGTGGTCAGGCAAATAGGTTCGCATATGAGTATACAATACAAGCCCATTGCCGCTTCCTCCTACACTTTGTTCACGAATGTTCAATCTTGCTGTTGTTATTATGTTGTTGTCATTAAAATCCATTTTCAATACAGAAAATAAATGGTAGTACGATTAGATGCCACGAACCACGAAAAATTAAGAGATACATCACCTTTTTAGTCGTGTGCGCAACTGGTCGCACGAATGTGTGGGAGACTACACGAAGGTTCGAGGTTCGCGCGCTTTGATGTGCGACAAAAAACCGACACAGCTTGGAAAACCCCGAATGCCTCGAAAACTTCGCATAATCATTCGCGAATGTCATCCCACACTTTTGGGTTCGCGTTTTCGCGCGAATGTGAGTGACCGGCATTATAAATCACACATTTTAATAGACATTTGGACATGTCACTGTGTCAATTCATGTCAAGTGGTGTAAGATTACGTTCAAAAATGTAAGCATCGCTTAGCGATAATTTTTTTGGTAATTTTAGAGAACGAAAGGTTAATAAATCACTACACTGAAGTATTTATAACAAATCTCAAAATCTTCAATTGAGATTGTTATTTTAAACTTTTAAAAACATCAATATTACGCATTCATTTGAAAACCGGTAAACCGATAAAACGCTCTATTTCAGAACATAATTAGTACAAATCAAGTGTCATAGACTAATGCCGGTCACTCACATTCGCGCGAATACGCGAACCCACATGTGTGGGACGACCTTCGCAAAGGATTATGCGAAGTTTTCGAGGCATTCGGGGTTTTCCAAGCTGTGTCGGTTTTTTGTCGCACATCAAAGCGCGCGAACCTCGAACCTTCGTGTAGTCTCCCACAAATTCGTGCGACCAGTTGCGCACGCGACTAAAAAGGTGATGTATCTCTTAATTTTTCGTGGTTCGTGGCGTCTAATCGTACTACCATTTATTTTCTGTATTGAAAATGGATTTGAATAACAACAACATAATAATAACAGCAAGATTGAACATTCGTGAACAAAGCGTAGGAGGAAGCGGAAATGGGCTTGTATACTCATATGCGAACCCATTTGCCTGACCGCCCTTCACATATGTGGAAACATTCGTAAAAATGTCAAACATTTGCGCGCATGTGAGTGGCCAGGGTAAGATGCAGGACAGAAGTAGAGGCATTGCAGGTCATCGGTAAACGTTCATGGTACAAAATACACTCCTGTCAGGTTTTAGCTACAAGCTGACCTGTCCTGAACATGACACATTTTATTAGAGTTCATGGTAAGGCACCTGCTTTTTGAAGTAAAAACGATTCAGTGTATATCTGTAGTATAGCATTTTGCTTACAGCTTTGCCCGTATTTTTCGGGAAAAAAGTACCCTATATTCTATTCTACCTATAGTCTATCTATGTACTAAGTTAGTTGATGATCCATTTAGGAGTTTTTTCGTGAAAAAGTAACTAAAATCGTCACAAACTTTCACATTTATAATATTAGTAGGAAGTAGAATAGTTGTACACATGAAAAAAATATTCAATCGCCCGATTAAAATGAATGACAAGCATTTAACATGTAACGTAACGTATTGGAGGTTATCTATGCGTAATAATCAAACCTAAAGCAAAGCATAAACTGGTTATTGATGCTTCTATACTTCAGGTAATCTTAAAATCGAGGACACGTGCAAAGTAAGAAAGAAAGAAAGAAAGAAAGAGAGAAAGAGAGAAAGAAAGAAAGAGAGTAAGAGAGAAAGAAAGAAACGCTTTATTCCAACAGTTACTACAGATAACAGGTATGGGTATAATAAAAAAAGTATTGTACAATTTAATTCAAGTGATTTACTACGTTCAAAAATCTTTTGTACAGATATTTTGAGTAAAGTATAATGTTTACGAGTTTCTTCGTAAGGCATCTGTATTACTAAATGAGGTATAAGGTAGCGCGTGTCCAAGCTTTGATGTATTAAGGAGATTTTGTCATAGGAAAATAGCCTTTATAACAATATGTTAAGGTTTTAGGTTATACAAGGGGGATTGTTTGAGATCTCGACGGTTTCAATGCGTCGCGATTATGTCAACAAAGGTAAAGGGCCATAGAATCAATGTCATTTAGAAATGACACTTACGCCCCAACTCAGAGTCACTAAGTGCTTGTTCACACTGAACGCGCGGGCGCGGTCGCGGGCGCGGTCGCGAAATATCAAATATGACCTACTATGAAAGTGTTCACATCAAAACGCGCGCGCGGTGTATGTAGCGTATACCGCGCCCGCGCCCGCGCCCGCGCCCGCGCGTTCAATGTGAACAAGCGCTTACGGTTACTTTAATCGATCCTTAGTAAAGAAGCACCATACGAATTATGTATTAAGGAGCAATTTAAGTAATCGTTAGTGATTCTGTGTTGGGGCGATATTGCACCAAATAACTGCTTGAAGACTGAACTCTTGTTAAGAACAATGTAGCTAGGAATGTGCTTATTACATTGTAATAATAACGTTGGTTTAAGTTAAGAGGTTTCCCAACAGTTAAATTGCGTGTTTAATTTTAATTTTAAAGTAGAAAAAGTCTGGTATAAGATAAAAGCTATACACATAAAACAGGCGTGATTCTCAATCTGATTTTATTAATAATGTCATAAATTGTTCGGAAATATTTCGAAAGTTACTAAAATTATTTGAATGGCGTTCTTTTTATATTTATAGACAAAAATAAGACAAAAACTGAAGTAACTGTTTGTTTAATCACAATTTCTTTTACTGTTCGCGTTAAACAAAGAATTATAAAAACAAACCCTCACACAATGGCACAGTTCTATATTGTTAACGATATTCTTTATTAATTTTAGTGCCATTTCTACTTCGCGTGTACGCTGTGGCTATTGAGCTCCCAACCACTTGAGGTGAGTCCTTTCGAGACGCAATATTATGGAGTAGAAGCCTTTTTCCTTTACTTTGTCTGCCGCTATGTGATTACATATAGAATGAATTTATAGTTCATGTATAATAGACCGTACTTCTGTTTTGATACTTACGCATTGGTACCTACTTACTGACTTTGTGGCGACATGTATAGGTGCGTGCTTTCTATAAAACTAAAAATCCAAATTCAATTCTTCTTTTTGTGTTGGTAGTAACACATACATACGTTACTCAAAGGTCTATGCAAAAAAAAATGTGCATACCGGCGAGTGATTTCATTAGTTGATTACCTTTGACCCATAGACCGTAACCTTGTTGGTATTTTAGGCGCTCCACCCACTGAAGACGCGTCCCGCCGCGGTGCGCAGAACCACGGATAACACAACTGCGCGCGGGGCAATTTCCCGCGCGGTGCCGCGTCGGCAGTGTGTTGTGCTTGGCGTGATTTCTATATAAATTGACATAATTGCATACAATGGTAAAATCTGCCATCCCGCGCACCGCGACGGAGCGCGGTGCAGTGGGTGGAGCGCCTTACAGTCCAAATTGTTCGTAACAGTTGGAAATGTGAAAAGTTCACGGCAGTAGTATGTATGATGAATTTAAAAGAAAAACTATCATGGCAAGCGAATGATGAGTACCTAATAGTCGAACTAGGCATCCCTAAAGTGCGCGTGGCCTGACACGCACTTGGTTGGAACTTGAATCAAAATCAAAGTAACAGTCTACCATTTAATACCTAAAGGAACAAAGGAGCTTTTTATGTGGTCAATACCTCTGTTTCCACCACCCATCGACATCTGACAATGTTGTGTATGTATATGTAGGTACCTATAATTTAATAGTTATACCTAAATTGATTTGATAATGGCGCCTCGCTTGCCATTAATAATATAATATTTCACAGCCAGGTAGGACGTAGGAAAACGTAGTGTATTTGTGAACATTTTCTTCTGTGACTCCCAATATTAGAAAATATAATGTGTTTATCGCCTGTAATGGACAGACAGACAAACATAAGAGCAGAGATGAACCATACGTTTAATAGTAAATTCTACTACTCGTTTTCATATAAAGCTGTCATTTGTATCCTCCCCTAAATACATATTTACAGCCGAAACGTAATATCAACTTGTAACCGGTATATATATTTCAAATATATATTTCAAATATACTTTTTCAATAAAAACTAATTAATACGATTATTTATAACTAGCTGTTGCCCGCAGCTTCGCATACGGAAATTATGTTTTACCTTATTTGTACCTCTTGCAGAAGGAAATTTAAAAAACGGTGAATTTATATTGAAGTACTTATATTTAGTAATTTATATACTGAAACCCACGATAAAATCACAAAGGATTCCTCCAGGAGCGGGTTTTGAAAAATAAGCAATATTCACATTAGTTTGTATTTTTTTCTTTTTTTTTTGCAAAATTATGAAAAACTGAAAAATACATGTTCCATAAATTTAAGCAAGAAACATTTGATGCAAATTTGAAGCAAATCGGTTCATGTTTTAAAAATATTCCATAGAAACTTTCATCCCGTTTCCCGGGGAAACCTTTTAATTTTCCGGGATAAAAATTATCCTAAAATATGACCCGGAGTATTAGTAACAACTTTATCAATTTTTATCGAAATCCGTTCAAGGGTTTTCATGTGATGCCCGGACAGACAGACAGACAGACAATAATTCTAAAAAAAATATTTTTGTGCTCTAACACGTTATTGAAGTGCCCCCTAATCAAAATTTTTAAATAATATTCAATGTACAGTAAATTTGCCCTTTGAGTTTTATTATAGTATAGATTGTGAAATTCCAATTTTTAATTATCAACTTAAAATGGCTATTTCCGATTACAAAGTTAAGTCTGAAATTTTTAATTACCAATCTAGTACGTAAAATGAGTCTAGAATCGAAACCACAACGCGCACTCGACAATGTTGGCGTGTGTCCGAACTTGGGTAGTTTTTCATCTAGTGACGCTACACAGACGTAATTTTGTGTTTTACTTCGCATATTTTAGTTTCGATAGCACGTCCAATACGTCCAGCGTTGTGGTTTGATCCTCCGACGCACTGCGTCTATCTCAGAGGCGTAATTACCGAATTTCAATCACATTGCAATCTATTGTTCGTTAAAATCCGGTTTGACTTAACCTCTGTAGACCCTTACTGTCGATAATAGATTATATTAGACTAGAGCGCTGCCCGTGGATTTTCAGGATATAAGTTCCTTTTATGTTGTTCCAGATCATGGTCTAACTTTGAGCTAAATTTCATGAATCTCGTAAACGGCGCCTACGATTTTCATGAAATTTAGAATGCAGGGGGTTTCGGGGGCGATAAATCGATCTAGCTAGGTTTAATTTTTAGAAAATTTCGTTTTATGCGTGTTTTCAGGCAATAAAAAACTGCTATAATATCATTGGCTCTGCCTGACATCTATTGGCGTGTAATAATACTATTATTATTGGGAGCAACTAACTGCTTTAACGACACAGAGCTACTTCAATAGATGGCGTTGTGAAGCAATATTAAAATATCGAGCAAAGCTCGGTTATCCAGATATTTTTTGCGTTTAAGCAGGTATACAAAAATCTATTTTTTTTCCCATAAAACCATGAGTCCTGAAGGTCTACTTAAATCTTTTATCAAAGTCTTCTGAAACCTGGCGACGCTTCGCTATTTTACAGTGAAGAATTTTACTGCAGGGGGCTATCAGAATTCACCTGGCCCCCTGGCGGGCACATCTATTTTCATTCAAATGAGCAATAGGTACCACGTGATTAATCTTATGCAAATTCAATCTGGAATCTCCAGGGACGTTTATTAAAAAACATTTAGGCTTGATCCACATTTGTCTTCGCCGATTCACATTTTATCTATAGAAAATAGCCACTTTGTATGAAGATGCACAATCACAATGCATCAATTGTCGCTTAAGTGTGGATTCAGATTTCGTATTTTTTATTTATACCTATTAATTTATGTGTAACTTCCGGTTTTACGTGATAGAAGGTGCTTTCAACTGTCAACGTAAGGGTATGTCAAATGGACGCTAATAAACTAACGCATGACATGACGACATCGCTTCCGTGCATGCGAAAACGGATTGTTTAATGGTACAACTACAGAACCATATTTAAGGCAACTGTATGGACGTAATAGCTACCCTACATATTGATCCTAGCCAAAAGACCGAGAAGGAAATTTAAAGAAAAGTCTATCGTGTATTCCATAATACTGCTGCTTTTCCATGAGTTTTTCCCTTCGTTTTGATGCCTTTAAAAATTGTTTCGTTGTTTACTTATTATTAATGTAACATCATAAGTCCCTACCTAGTTGGCGTGCTTTAAATATAATAAACAAATTGCTACGTATTGCCTTTGACTAACGATGCGTAAATATGTATGAATGCGAATCGACGCTGATAAATGTGATTTAAGCCTTAGTATACTTAGTATGTATGTTGACAGAGGACTCCGCGCTAATTAGCGAACAGCGCAGACCCACTGGCTACTTTATATGTCTTACAGCTCGTATTTTGTATGTGGTTTTAATCTTCTAGTACCGTACAGTCTGCAATCCTAGTGATTGTGCAGTTTCTCTCAATATTTATAAACTTAGTGTTATAAATGTGTATTTTCTTGTTATTCAGACATTTATGTGGCAGATTAATGTTTAACCATTGATCTGATGTCTCATTATGTCCTTACCACGGAAAACCACGCGACAGCAGTCTAGAACGATCCTAGGATTATTGATTATCAAATCTGATGGTAAGTGGCTATCGTCGCCCATGGACATCAGCAACACCAACGGCATCAATGATGTGTTACCGGCCAAGAAAGAGAAGAAAAAAAAGAACTGGCTCTCAAGCCCCCAGCCGGAACACGAGTCGTTTGGCAGCTGACTCATGCTCAAGGGTGGTAGCTAACCAGGCGAACCCCATGGATAAATAATAATAGTAATAATGGAATTAAATAACAATTAAAATCAATATTATCAATATAACCCCTCCGAGGGGCCCTACCACCAGTGGACCGGATTTAGTCGCCTCATACATACATACATACATATAAATCACGCCTCTTTCCCGTAGGGGTAGGCAGAGACCACTTCTTTCCACTTGCTACGATCCTTACATACTTCTTTCGCTTCGTCCACTTTCATTATTCCTTTCATACATGCTCTTCGGTTTGCTGTACTCTTGACCTGGCCTTTTTTCAAGACGTCCCTAATTTGGTCTTGAAACGTCCGCCTAGGTCTACCCCTTCCAACACTCGCATTCACACTCGCCTTATACACTTTTTTCGTCAATCGTTCTTCATTCATTCTCTCGACATGTCCAAACCATCTCAGCATACCTTTCTCAATTTTTGTCACTACATCTTCTTTCACACCACACCGTTTCCTTATCTCACTATTTCTTATCCTGTCACTCAGTTTAACTCCTATCATACTTCTTAACGCTCTCATCTCAACTGCATTTATTCTGCTTTCATATTTCTTCTGCCATACCCAACTTTCACTTCCGTACATGAGTGTCGGAACCAACACCCCCTCATGCACAGCCAAACGAGCCTTGTTAGACACCTTCTGACTGTTCATAAAGGAGTGCAAAGCTCCATTCACCATGTTTCCTGCATTCACTCTTCTTTCAATATCGCTCTCACACTTTCCATCTCTTGTAAACTTTGAACCCAGATACACAAACTCATTCACCTGTTCAATTTGTTCATCTCCTATCACGATATTGCAGTCTGTCACTGCCTCATCTCTTTCAAACACCATAACTTTCGTCTTCTTTACATTCATCTTCATTCCTTTTCTAACAAAAGCTCCATTCATAGCAGTCACCATCTCCTGCAACTCCTCGGCTGAAGACGCAAGTAACACTTGGTCATCAGCGTAGAGAAAACATTTGACGAGTAACTCATTCATTCTCAACCCACTTTCATTCCCTTTTAAGTCTGTCAAGCAATTGTTCATGAACAGATTAAACAGCCACGGTGACGCTACACATCCCTGTCTAACACCTTTTTCGATATTAAACCATTCAGTGTATGCCCCGTTTATCCTTACACAAGCACTAGAATCCCTATAAAGAGATTGTAATGCTCGTATGAGGATACTGCTCACACCATTCACGGACAATGCTGACCACAATTCATTCCTCACCACTCTATCATAGGCCTTTTCTAGATCTACGAACGCGCAATAGACGTTCTTGTTTTTAGCCAAACACTTTTCGGCTATGCGCCGCAAGGAAAAGACCTGATCCGTACATCCCATTCCCTTTCTAAATCCCGCTTGTGCGTCCCATACTTTTTCGTCTGTTTCATTCACAACCCTTTCAATCAACACTTTCGCATACAATTTACCGACGACGCTGAGAAGGCTTATACCGCGGTAATTTATGCAGTCCTGCCGTGACCCTTTTCCCTCATACAATGGCACGATTACGGCTTTGCACCAGTCTCCCGGTACTTGCCCATTTCGCCAGCACAAATTGAAAAGGCGGTACAGCTGGCTAGCTACTATGCCTTGTCCAGCCCTCAGCATCTCGACGGTAATCCTGTCATACCCTGCTGCCTTACCTAATCTCATACTTTTCAATGCTTTCACTATTTCATCCATGCTTATCTCACTTTCATCAACATTTATATTAGTTTCCATGGAAGGTGCCGGATGTTGTACCTGCACTTCCTCTCTTTCAAACAAACTTTCAAAATACTCTTTCCATCTCTTTAACACACATTCTTCTCCTTTTATAATGCTTCCACCTTGACTCCTGATTGTACTCAGCTCCGAGGTAGATGTTTTACCTCTGGCTGTTTTGATGGATTTCCAGAAAAACTTGATGTTTGACTGGAAATCTTCAGTGAGCCTCCTATCAAAATAATCCTTTCGTTCTTCTTTCTTTCTAGACACAACTTCTTTCGCTGCCGATTTCAATCTTTTATACTTCGTTCTTGCTTCCTTTATCTCGTCATCCGTTGCCTTTTGAACTTTTTGGTTAGCTTTTGTTGCTAACCAATCCAACCACGCTTTCTTCTTTTCTTGCACAGCCCTTTGTACATCTTTATCCATCCACACATTATAATTCTTTCTTCCTTTCCTTCTTTTAGCTACCCCGCATACCTCAATAGCAACATTCACGACCCCTTTCTTAAATGTCTCCCACAACTCTTCAATCACACCTATCTCTTCTATACCTTTAAAACTTTCATTCAGTTTCTCTACATACTCGTCTTTCTTTTCTCTTTCTTGTAGGTTTTCCACTTTTATTCTGTCCAAAACACTCGTAGGCTTAGCCTCTCGGTGTCGCCACCGTTTAAAGAGGCCACGCATTCGAGCTATGACCAGGAAGTGGTCTGTGTCGAGCCCTACACCGCGGTATGCCCGAGTGTCTTTCACATTCTTCCTCAGTCTTTCATCCACAATTACAAAATCAATCATACTTCTAGACTCACCCTCATTTCTTGTATACAAATGGATCTTTTTGTGGTCAAACATTGTGTTGGCTACGCAAAGATTCCATTCCAAGCATACTTCAAGCAGGCTTGTCCCATTGTCATTCACTCTTTCATCCCCAAACGTACCCAGAACTCCTTCATACCCATCACGCTTTACTCCTACCCACCCATTAAAGTCCCCTAACATCACTATCCTTTCATTTTCTCCGCATTTATTCAAGACCTCTCTCATGCTATCCCAAAATTCCTCTCTCTCTTGTTGGGCTTTTAATGACCCACTTCCGCGCAGATCCGTCGGTGCATAGACCCCAAGGATAAACAAGCGAGTGAGTCCGACTTTTAACCTAATCCAGAGGAGTCTTGGGCTTACACATTCATGCTCTATCACACATTCAACTATTCGAGAGGAAAGAATCACACCAACTCCCTGACAGCCTCGGCTGGTTTGGGGGACTCCCGACCAGTATGCCGTGTAGTAACCATGAACCGTGGTGTCACATCCTTTCCTCTTGGTTTCGTTCACGCACAGAATATCTATGCATCGTTCATCCATCATCTGACATACTTCATCTACCTTACCATCCATTCCTCCTCTTACATTCAACGTAGCGAAGCGGCTCTCCCGCCTCTTACGAGACTAATCCGCCGTGGGATTGGGATTAGTATTCTAAGCGCCCCAATGCGTCTTAGCCTTATCGCAGACACAGAATTCCTTCATCTAGCACTTTGTATATGTAAAGACTAAAACCTTTAAGGCTATGGCATATTTATTCTTGACCGGCAAAGCATAAATCCATGTGCGACAATGCCCTTAGGTGGTGCCTAAATTCGTTTACAAAAAGCTATCCGCCGCCAATAATTCACAAAGGTTCGAGTACAGTATGATTGCGGGCATGCAACGCAGGCTACATCGATATTTGTGGCGATGATTACACTTATTGCGCGCAAATCGACCGTGAAATACGAAGGGGTGTTCATGCTCGCTCGCTGCATACTAATACACCAAGCGACGTATGAGAGATTTTTTTTTCTGCTGACAAAAGCAATGCTGCTAACGTCTTTTATCTTGGAGGAATATCCGAAGCAATGCTGCCCACTTCTTTTACCTTGGAGGAAATATCTGAAGCAATGTTGCTATTATTTTTTGCGTCATAGGAAATATCCGAAAAACTTATAAGTACCTATACTGTCATATTCTCTTATGATACGTAGTACATATTTCTGACTATAATTTTCTCTTCGTCCTGTTAGAAAACGATATTGCATTACTATATTAAAAACATTACGGTATCAAAACTTTTCAATAATTCAGTGACCATTTCTGTAAATTTGTGACATTGTACGATATCGACAAATCAGAAGATCGATTATCGATATTGACAAAGAACACACAGTTTGCATGTGTTTGCCAAAATGATAGGGAGAATTAGTGTGAATAACACTTCAAACTTTACCTTCAAAATATTTGTTTTTTTTTTGAAACAATTCTCTGAAATCTGAAATATTAAAGGACTTCCTATTGATGTTATTCGAAACTCACAATAGTATCTACATCTTTGTGTTTATACAGTATCATTTAAAATCCATTACACGATTGGTAGACGTCTGTGAAAGATACCGAAGCGACTCTTCAGCGTGTTTGAACAACGAAACAATCACGAGGAAATATTGAGAGGCCGAGCGACCACGTCGATGTAACTGCAGCTTTCAATAACGTAATGGAATGTATTTTTCTCACAAATAAAACTAGATTTACCACTGTATCTTATCCGACTTCCTACTAATATTATAAAAGGAAAAGTTCGTGAGGATGGATGGATAACTATTTCACGCAATAACTAATGAACTGATTTTCAGGATAAGCACACAGAGACCTGACATTTCATGAGAAAATGGGATTAATGTTCTTACGATAATATTATAATGAGATTATAGTTAAATTGATAATTTCTTTCATATTCCATTAGCAGTTTGAGTTACTTATTTCAGGCACTAGCACCCAAAATAACCGGTAATCGTTTCAGTAATACCACGGCCGTTTAATATCGTTTTAATTCGTACTGACAGGCCGGCGGCTAATGGACGAATGATTTAATAATTAAATTTTTCTGCAGTGCCACCATTACCGCAATATGTCAGCGCGGTTCCATTTTTGAACTGCCGCAGTGGGTTGCCAAGAGCAGTCATAGAATAATAATCAGAGAGTTCTAAGCATTGACATGCTTGACAAAGCCTTTGACTAGCTCTAGAAGCGTGCTTTGTGTCAAGATAGAATAGTGCACGATTTACGGTAATTATAATGTTCTTTAATTTTGTGGATAGGATGGGAAATACGATTAATTGTAGCGCGTGAGTGCAGGTTTCTTTTGGTACAAAATATGATAGTAAGGTATCACATGAAAAGTATACCTACCTTGCGATCGAACCCGGGACCCCTAGCTTCGCAGGCAGGGCCACTACCAACTAAGCTACAGGATCGTCATAACATAATTGTTCAGTTAATTACAATACAGCGCAAAACTCACATCCAATTTTGTATTAATCGTTCACAACCGTACATAAACAAATATTTTCGTTGATGCAATGCTATTTTGTCATCTTCTTTTTTTCGGTTAGGTTATGCTAGGAACTCTTTTCTCTTACTTTAAGTGGATGAAAAATTTCGAACTCCTGATGTGGCGCCCTGAACCCACCATATTTTGTTTTCTTTCACGTTATAAGTACCTACTGTTAGGCTGAAAAGACTTTTCTTACTTTCAATTACACAGTGTCCCAAAAGTAGTGGTAAAAGTAATACGGTGATATTTTTACTTATAATTTTTTGACTTACATTTTTGCAATAAAAATATTAAATCCTCAAATGCCATATTATGAAGACAGCTTATACGTATTTTAGGAGATAGTAAGGAATCGCGAAATTTAAAATATTCAGGGAGCTAAATATTATAAGCTTCTAGGAAACTCTACGTTTAGAAATCCAGCTAAGATTACCCGAGTTGGGATCTCGACTTGACAACTACGGAACTGAATTTTCATGTCCCTATGTGTTTATAATTTTCAAGAACTTCTTCCTACCCTCGTTTTAGTGGGTTCCCATCACTTCTGATCTGATCTGGAATATGACTTATTATTATCCTGAAAAACGCAGGCAAAGCCGCCGGCAGAAATTTGTCTTTATACTTTTTTTTTCGGTTTTTTATACCGAATAAGTTAGTGCTTGACCACAAAATCACCTGATGGTAAGCAGTAAAGAAGTCGTGGATGGTAAAGCACACTAACTTAGTAGAAGCCTATTCACTCTTGACTTGAAGTCACCCACATTATAATCAGAGGGGAACCCACATGCGGGCAATTTATTCCAGTCCCTTGTGGTACGTATAATAAAAGACGATGCAAAGCGAGACGTCCATACCGGAGGGATATTGACAATAAAGGGTGAATACCCGCCGTGCGTCTGGATGTTCGATGGTACAAAGGAGACGGGGGAATTAAGTCATGTACCTAATTCCTGCGCACACTCTCCAAAATGTGTCCTATAGTATACTGAGAGGCTGGCAACTCTGCGCCTGTGCTCGAGGCTTTGTTGACTAGGCTCTATCAGCTTTGGGTCACCAATAAGCCTCTTAGCACGCCTCTCCATTGAATCCAATGCTGAAAGATGACATTTAGGTTATTACCATATGTAATCTTTTATTAATTCTTACTTAGGTATCTTTATGATGCCCCGAAACAATGACGATTATTTTTAAAGCTATCCCATTTTATTTCTGTGTACACAAAATGACGGCAAATGGAAGTTTACAACTTTTCGAGTCGTCGCTTCTTCAGTTCAAACTTAGATCATAAACCATTATGGAAAGCATGTTCATGAAACTTTCATAGCATACTCAGTAAGAATGTTTTCAGAAGCGCAGCACAAGCTCACACACTATTAAATTAAGGATGTCTTATAAGACTCATGTTATATTTACTTACATGAAGAATTTCAGTTCACTGAATCACTTGATTTAAATTAAGGTAATAACAGTAGAGACTTGTACATAAATATGAACGAAAATAATAAGCGACTTTTCGGCTTTATATCGAAGCATTAGCGAAGACCTTTATTCAACGAAGGAATTAGGCGAATTGTTAAATGTTAAATGGAAACCCACGCTTTCTTCTTCAACTAGTGAGAATGCATACATATTTTATTATACAAATGGTGGTCCTGGATTGTTGGAAAATAGACTAATACTAACTTTAATTAACCCTTCGCCATTCTGCACCAAAGCAGCGTGTTAGACCTCAATATGTGTAAACCTGTGCCAAACAGAAAACCACTTTACACCAAGAAACTAATGTATTTGTTAAGGAAACTATAAACCCAAGAAAAGCGTTCCTTAAACAAACATAATTTATTATTAACGTTACGCTCCAAACTCCATAACAACTGACGCTACTATCCAACTGTTCAACTCATTCAAGAGTGAGTTCCAACGAAATACAACGTTCCCGAAACAATATAAAAACGTTGTCACAAAAGTTGGCTCTTACCGGATAATTTTACGCACCAGCCCCTTGAACACTCGTAAGTCATGTCCTCATGAGCAGTTGTGGAGAGAGCGGGTGAAGAGGGGAGCGACGCGACCTATGATCCCACTTACAGAGAAAAAATATCCCTGTATATCTACACACTGACAAAGCTTTTTAACACGTTGCGTTTATATATGAGTATAATATAAATTCTTTATTGTAAACCTAAAACCTAAACCTTACCTAGTTAACAATGGGTGAACTTAGTACCTGATATAATTATCATTCTCTACACTGGGCGGAAGGTAAAAGTTGCGGCTGGATAAATAAGGATACATTGTATACGTATTAGTACCCGACTACGGTATAATATAAATTAATAATATATACCTACATATGTTTGACATGTCATGTCGTATATAACTGTAATTAACGTAATGTATAAGTTCCTCGGAAGCGTCTCTAAACTAATAGGCAGATTTTGATAACTGCGGTGTCAATCAATGGAGAAGTTTACCAATTTGTAATTAGAATTTAATTTGTATTAATTAATCTTACCTAGCTGTCATAGTTTTCCTTTTAAATACAACATATATATTACTTTCAGATTTATTTCACATGTCCAACACCTAACGCGTTTAGCTGACAGGTGGGAGGACACTTTACATTTACCAAAATTAGCTCCTACAAAACCAAATATTTTGCAAACACAGCCCTAAATCCAAAAATGGTCTTTGTAGACACAGTATTGTTGAAAGACCTTTTTAACGATACCCCCCACGGAAAAAATCGGTAAATGAGGTACTTGAATACCCAAAAATATTTAAGATTTTATTCTAGAATGTAGAATAAATCTAGAATCTAGAATGTAGATAGTAGTTTGAGAAACTCCCCGTTGTATAAGTTCACTAGCAACTAAATAACGGGGTCGTAAATTGTAATCAAAAAATAATTAAAATTGTTTTTATTGAGCAATAATTGAATCTGTATCAATCTGTGATAAACTCGATCATTTAAACAAAGCGTTCAGTTATTTGCAATCACTGTTTGCGACCTTCTGAAACAATTCACAATCAAAGTGCTACAAAAACAATTAAGCTTACTGTCTTACCAATGGAGAGCGGCATTAAAGCTTCAAGCGAACTTAAAACGTTGCAAACCTTACTACTACTTTGTTTTTTTAGAATTTAAAATAATCGAATGCTTAATTTTTGTCCCAAAAATAACTTTAAAATTTAAGAATTAAAATTTCAAAATATAAGTCTTATTTCAGATTGTATAACTGATTTATAACGATCGATCGAACGATTCATAACGATTACGATCAATTTATTCCGAAACATGATAACTTTGTATACCAGCTTATAAGACGGCATTGTATAGTCTTGCAGCAAGACTATTCTGTTTTGTAACTCAAGAGCGGAATCTGCGATGAGTGTCAAAATTCCTTGCCAAAATTGACACTCATCGCGGATTCCGCTGTCGAGTTACAAAACAGAATAGCCTTGCTTATGACACTAATTTGACGCTGTTTTCGAGACTTGTACTAGAATTTCCTATCACAGCCGATAAGGTTTTCTCACGAAGCATAAGTACCAACCTCTCGATCGTTACTCGCCTACCGCTGTGTATACCAAAAGTGCATAGCCCCCGGTATTTTATTTCCAAATAGTAGAGGAAAACCGAACAATGGAGCAGCAAATGCTTTATCAAACGCAATGATTTATTACCTTTGCCTGTTATCGGCATTTTTGTGGCGCACGTAAACAGCAAGATTATAAATCCTTTAAGGATTAAAGGTCGCTGGGTCTGGGTATTGGAAGCTCGGGACGGGTTTTCCGGTGTTTATAAATACGTTAGCGCTTCTGGTTTTAAGGCTGAATATGGACGATCGTACCATACTGTAATACTTGTGATACATATGCTTGTTTGTAGGACACGAGCATGCATAATATAGTCTGCTAACTGAGGTGCGTGTGGAAGGTGACTTGCTCTGAGCGTTTGTGCTTCTGTTCAGATTTAATAACTTTACTAACAAAATATAACTGACTTTAAAATAACTCAAAAACTACTTGTCAGATCTCGCTCAAACCAGCTTTTGATTAAAAAAAGAATCGTCAAAATCGGTTCACCCAGTCGAAAGTGCTGAGGTAACAAACATAAAAAAATACAGTCGAATTGAATACCTCCTCCTTTTTTGAAGACGGTAAAAATAGATCGAAAGTGTGTTAAACTGGCATGCTACTTTCTAGCATATGTGTTGGAGGCCTTACGTATATTTGTTATGCAAACAGACTTGTGTCAAGTGAATTTTTGTTGTTGTCTTCCACTCAGGCAGGTCGAGTGAGGTTCGATTCCTGTACAATTTTAATATGTTGTGTAAGTATCGCAGGATAATCATAAAAATCCTGGGACAATTGCAAAGAACCGGATAATTTGATTCTAAATTTTCACTATAGTCGCATTTTTGGGTCATTAGCAAAAATCCTCTTACCTAAGGAATATTTGTGTAAGTTCTCAAGTGGGTGGAATTTACATCAGATCTTTGTTTATTAAACCAACCACATTACAGTGAAGCTCGGCTTGAAATCACATTGTTTTCGCTCGTCTGTTTATTCTAGCTCCAAATCAAATGCACAAATGCCGCTGGTTGGGACAGATTATCTAAAGCTATAGAGCGAAACAACATCAAGTTGTGCTCGAGACTGCAGCGTGAGACTGCAGCCTGAAGCCTTTAGCCTGCAGTCATGGCGTTTTAAACGTCTTATCTCCTCGTTTGTTCTGTGGATGACTCTAGTGTAACTCAATGTAATTGTTAAGTGTGTCAACAATAATAGTGCATGGTTAACTTAATTTTTTTCCATTATTGCCTTATTTTTCCCGAGGATTTAATTATATCTGACCACAATTCATATGCAATTATATGACAAACATTTTTACACAGTTCGTGACACATCCAAAATGATCCATTTTAAAGCAACTTTTAAACATTTTGAACCAAGCAAAATAGAGTATTAAAAGAGAGTATTAAAAGATCGATAGACAGTGTGCGGGAGTTATGCAGCACCTGTGACTTAATAGCGCTGCAAGAAACGTGGCTACTGCCGGAAGAGCTATCATTCCTGAGTACTGTTGACACCAGCTTCGGATATACGGGTACATCGGCGGTTGACACGTCTGGAGGCCTGCTGCGCGGGAGACCGTATGGCGGCGTCGCGCTGCTATGGAGATTCCGCGTATTCCAACAGGTGTCAGTCTTACGCTGCGATAACCCGCGTGTCTGTGCGGTTAAAATAATAACAAGTGAACGGCCAGTGATTGTGATGAGTGTTTATATGCCAACTAACGCGCCGGACAACTTAACCGAGTTTACAGATTGCTTAAGTGCGATGAGTGCTATTATTGAGGAATACGGTATTGAATCTGTTTTTATTTTAGGTGATTTTAATGCCAATCTAAATGAATTATTTTATTGTGAACTCATAAGCTATTGTCATGAACAAAAGTGGACGTGTGTTGATATCGATTTCCTTGGTGTGGACTCCGGTACCTATACTTATACTAGCGAGGTATACGGTTCATGTAGCTGGCTAGACCACTGTGTTGTATCACAGTCGGCTTATCGAGCCGTAGTAAATGTGTGTGTTAAGTATGACACTCATTGGTCTGATCATTTTCCGTTAATTATTGAGTGTAATTTAGAATTATTAACGCCAAAACTGCCTCAGATGAATGTAAACAACAACAAAGAAATTATATGGGGTGAAAGAAATGCACAACAACGTGAAAAGTATACCAATGAGTGTCACAACCGATTAAAATGTATTGTTTTCCCGACTGAATGCAGTAAATGTGCAGATTTTTACTGTGACAACCCATGCCACAGGCGACTTCTTGATAAAATTTACTCGGACATTGTGGCCGCCTTTCGTGTCGCGTCCTTGGCAAGTCGGGGTAGGCTAAAGGTTGGTGGGAGTGGGTCACGTGTGGTGGGTTGGAACAGACACGTCGCAGGCGCTCACAGGGAGGCCAGACTAAAATTTGAAGAGTGGGTAACTTGCGGAAAGCCAAAGACGGGTAATATATATTATGAAATGTGTAACAGCCGAAAAATATTTAAATCGAAGTTAAAATGGTGCCAAGACCATAAAGAACAAATAAAAATGGATATCCTTGCTGAAAAGCACCGTCAAGGTGACTTTCGGGGGTTTTGGAGGGAGACAAATAAAATGAACAGTAGGCCTGGTCTTCCTGCGAGCGTCGACGGTCGTGGTGATCATAAAGACATTGCAGACGTATTTAGAGAACAATTCTCTGTTCATTCTCCGTTGGGGCCGCCGGTGACCGCCGCCGGTGAGAATGCCGAGAGACCATCTGGGACGGTTGGGGTACGGGTCAATGCAAAAGAGGTCGCTAAGATAATAAACCAAATGACAAGAGGAAAATCCCCAGGTCACGATGGTCTTAGTATTGAGCACCTGCGGCATGGCGGACCTCATACAGCAAGAGTTTTAGCAATGTTCTACTCACTGTGCGTGACTCACTCGTACCTGCCAGCGGATCTGATAAAAACGGTGGTAGTGCCCATAGCGAAAAATAAAACAGGAGACCTCTCGGATAAAGGTAACTATAGGCCTATCTCTCTAGCCACTATTGTGGCGAAGGTGTTTGATGGTGTGCTTAACACACAACTAAATAAATATGTCAACTTGCACGACAACCAGTTTGGATTTAGACCCCAACTTTCGACTGAAAGTGCCATATTGTGTCTTAAGCATACCATCAAATACTACACCAATCGTAAAACACCTGTGTATGCGTGCTTCCTTGACTTGTCCAGGGCTTTTGACCTGGTTGCGTATAATATACTTTGGAAGAAACTCGAAAACATACACTTTCCGCACGAATTCCTAAACATATTTAAATATTGGTATTCGCATCAGGTCAACTACGTCAGATGGGCGGGCACGTTGTCCGAGCCATATTGGCTAGAATGCGGTGTGAGGCAGGGTGGACTGACTTCGCCCACTCTGTTTAATCTTTACATGGATGCATTGATTGTGGAGCTCAGCAGTCGCCGTGTCGGCTGTCACATTGATGGCGTTAGTGTGAATAACCTGAGCTACGCCGATGACATGGTGCTGCTGAGCGCCTCGGTCTGTGGACTGAGGGAGCTGATAAGGATCTGCGAGGAGTACGCCTGTAGGCATGGTTTACGATATAACGTGGTAAAAAGCCAATGCATGGTCTTTGAGGGCGTCGGTGCTAAGTGCCCAGAGCGTATACCACCGGTTCACTTAAATGGTGTCTCCTTGGACTGGGTGACGAAATTTAAATACTTAGGACACATAGTCACGGGCGACCTCACGGACCATGAGGACATCGAGCGGGAGCGGAGGGCTCTGTCGAGAAGAGCGAATATGTTGGCCCGCAGATTTGCGCGGTGTTCGGTCGGGGTGAAGGTCACGCTCTTCCAGGCGTACTGCACCTCGCTGTATACGTGTGCTCTGTGGGCCAACTATTCTAAGAAGTGTTACAACGCCCTCCGCGTCCAGTTTAATAACGCATTCAGGGCGGTGGTGGGACTGCCCCGCTTCTGCAGCGCCTCGGGCATGTTCGCGGCGGCGCGCACAGACTGTTTCCACGCCACTATGCGAAAGAGGTGCGCCTCCCTAGTACGCAGGGTGCGGGGCAGTTCCAATACCGTCCTGCAGATGATCGGTGGGAGGATAGATTGCTCCTATATCTGGCAGTGCTGTAATAGGCATGTCACATGTAATAAGTAGGGTAGCGACTAGCGTGTCTGTTTTAAATAAGTTCCATAGCTTTTTGAATATAGTTTATAGCTTTTAAAATTAAATTATTTTGTAGCGGATTAATTTTGAAATTATTGTTACTATTTCTGAATGAATTAATGCAATTTATAATTAATTAATTTAAAAAAATTTAATTTATCTACTTACTTATTTATTTATTTTTATTTTTATTTTTATTTAATTTGACATTTGACATGATTTTAGATTGAGATGATTTTTAACATTTGTATTTAATTTTAAAATGTATGGATCGAAGTTATCTGAAATAAATATTATTATTATTATTATAAAATTTCTTTTAAGCTGCGTATTGGAAAGATATTGCAATAAAATCAGTAGCCACTATGCGTTATCGTACATTTAATGTTAAAATATTATATTTCAACAGCCAGCCACCGCGGCGGTGATAAAAACGATGCAATACGGTGCGAAGTATTGACGTCCATTTAAAACTCCGCTTCAGGAGGCGAGATCGACGCTCTCAGACTCTATTCACCGTGTTTCAATAAAAACGTAAAAACTGTTAGCAGGAATGTTTGCGTAAACCTACGAACGATTCCTCTAGTTATGTCAGAAAAAATAATTTTCTATTGAAAAGATGCGTCCCTACCAGAAATTTTGTTCATTGACAGGCACGATAAGATTCTACATTTGCTATCACTTTATCGGAATAGGACGTTTTAAATAAACCTGTCGATGTCAAAACCAACACTACTTGAAATATAATTTTCCGAAACCGTAAACCGTGGACCTACAGTGTAATTAAAGTGCATAGATAGAGTAAAAACATATGTCCTCCCTTCGATTTTAACAATTTTTTTTACATAAAGGTCTAGAAAAATTGCGTTACTCCTTGAGAAACCTGAGAAATAATCTTTCATTTTTCTCTCTTCTTGTTAGCCGGTAACGCATCGTTAATGCCAGGCATTTCTGATCTGCATCATCCTTTTCAGCCATTTTCATAAAAAATCAACTATTATTCGAATCGGGATATAAATAAATATTGGATCGGCAAATACTGCAGAAATAATACCGGCAAAGTATGTGTGAGGTTCCGTAGTTGTAAGATATTTGACTCCCACTCTTTAACTTTTTAAGCCAACCTATCTCTAGTAGACTTTATTTTAAAATTGTTATAAATATTATTCCTCACGATATTGTTATGGTGACTCCAGGTAACCATAATTAGCAGTTTAAATCATTTAACGGATTCCTGAATTGAAAAATAGTCTCTCCAAACCCGCAACATTTAAAAAGCTATCCTATCTACACACCTCACTATCCCCTTACTTAGTGATTATTACGTTTATAATGTATTTTATTTTTAAAGGATGTGCTGAGGAGTTTCTTTCGGCTTTTCTTCTCCTCCATGACAAAGCACCTTTGCGAAAAGCCGGTTCATTAAGAAATGACGTGCATAAGTGTATCAATGATACCTACATGAATAAATGATTTTGAATTTGAATATAATCATTAGATTTTGACTACGGAACTCTTATACGAGGCAATATGGCCGCGGCATTTGCAACGCCACTCGAACGGCTCGCACTGCGGCTGTATTTATTACCATACTGTTCTCAGTAACGATAAACCACCACTACTGTCTGTTTTTACATTTTGCACTGTTCGGTTTTGAATACAAGCCCCAAGTCCCATTTACTGTACGCGTTTTGTCAGGTGTGAAAATGAATAGCCATTGCAGTTATTTGTATTTTTACTAGGATACAGAATTCTCGTTTAGTTTTCGTTCCGTTTTTTTTTTATAAGCAATGAGGATTGAGGATGCAGTACCTACTATTATCTGCACAGCAAATTAAATTTTAGAAAATTCCTGATATTAATCACTAATTAATAATTATTATAATTATTAAGGGGATTGGCACTACTTGTGCATATAAGAAACAAACACATATACAGAAGGAAGGCATGTGAACTAATAATCTCAATTGTATTTGTTGATAAGTAACCGTGTAAACGGCGGAACAGATTTGGCTACTTTTTAACCGACTTCAAAAAAAGGAGAAGGTTCTCAATTCGACTGTATTTTTTTTATGTTCGTTACCTCAGAACTTTGGACTGGGCGAACCGATTTTGATAATTATTTTCTTAATCGAAAGCTGGTGGCTATCATGTGTTCCCAATTGAGATCTGACAATGGCATCCATGATAAAACCATATAAGTCTTAAATTTGTATTAAGTAAGCGTAGTAGGTTGTTACGGGAAGAAAAATGGAGGTCGTTGATCAGGTGACGTGAATCATCAAGAGATCAGCCAAAATATTAAAGTTATTGAAATGCTGTATACCTACCTAAGCAAAAGTACGTACATTTCATGTGATGTGCATAGTAAACTAAACGAAAGTTAATTATTTGAAATTTTACACGACGTCTGTCAGGTCGTCGTTTATCCATCAGGTGACATATTTATTCTAAAATAAAAAATATAACTTACATTAGGCTATGTATGTTGTCCGTTTTTTTTCAACCTACCAGTATACCTTAACCTATTTTTGCTCAATTTTAAACTCTAGTAGAGTTAAGAGAGCAGCACTTATTTAATGTTATTTGTTCCATATTAACCGAGTTTGGGTCGTAAATTTCGCTTGATATATTTATTTCAACATCTGCCAACCACTGCGGTGATAAAACGGGTGAAACGATGCAATATGGCGCACAATATTGATGTCCATTTAAAACTGCCGTTAAATCGGTATAAACTACGTCCTTTCCGTTTTTCAGATCAACAACAAAAGTTGTGGGGATTTTTATAGTTTGACTAGCTGCCCGGACAGACTTCATTCTGTTAAAAGTTTTTTTTCTGAGATGTAAACTATCCTATCTTTCAAGTTGGATAAAACTGCACACGGTGTGCAAATTTGATTAAAATCGGTTCAGTAGTTTAGGAGTCCATCGCGGACAAACAACGTGACACGTAATTTATATATATTAAGATAAGATTATAGATTTTTATGCACGTATTCCATGTAAGAGTTCTATTCTACGTAAGTGTAAGAAATCCTTACACTCACCGACTCACCCACAAGATTCAAGAAAATGATCCGTCAAAGATGGTTCGTGATCAAATATCATGTAATAACAATTTGAAGTCCTGAAAGACCGTACCTAATATACTATTAATACGTAGACCTAACCACAGGTTAATCAATCGTAGTTCGAACTTCGTCGGTTCGACATGGGATCGCACAACACAATTGTACCAGATTGCATATAATGCGTTCACTGGTTACATTATGCAGCGATGCGTTGTATTGGCGATGGATGAAAGAATAAAGTTCATTCACCTGAAATAGACAGAATACCTGGAAATTAGTGTTATTTCTGCATCGGAAAACATGCACCATCCGTAGAACGTAAGGTATCTCTATCATAGTACCTTTTTTTTGTAATGGTTTAAAAGATGCGCAGTATAAACGCAAAATGGAATTAATCTCTATATCGCAATCTTTTAACACTTTCACTGTTAAAAAGTTATCAAAAGCTAAGCCTAACTTAACAATATTATAAACCCTTTGTCTTGGTCAAAAAGGCCGTTTCCAGGCCGTCCCAAGGAAATTTAATCTTACATTGTCATGCAATAGTTCTAAGAAACAGCCAAGTTTCTTAGCAGGGTTTGACAAAACGCTTGAAAAAAGCTAAGTACGTACCTATATAGTGCCACTCGTCTTAGCGACACCACTTTCATGCCCAGATATTTAATGTTTTAAGATATTATTTCTCAGAAAAATTAATGTTACATAGCTATATTTTCTTATATTCATCTCATCAAATTCGACCCCGTTAGTTTTATATTAAACAGACAGTGAGCTCAAGCAATCTCTCAAACGGAGTAGTTAATTCAACCTATGAATGCAAGCGCAGATAAGAATTGAGTCGCAGCCCTGAGATTAAGCCCCTTTATAAGCAGCTCAGCGTTCATATCGTTTCAAAAGTTCCGCACTACCTATTGGGAATAGTTTTGTGGTACAGACAACGGTATTTGCGAAGCACTTAACATGGTTCTGAAGATGTAACATTATGACGTCAATTTGTCACGTATACGTGTTACGAATGTAACAACCTTGGAGCACCTGCTACAACTACCTATAGTAGTAACCTTGCTGAGCGAATGAGCTCAGGTTCTATTCCGGTTAGACATTCAGATGACAAATAAATATGTTCTTCTCACTTTGTCTTTCTTGGTCAATAACGCATCAGTGATGCCTTAAGTATCGCTGATGATAGGCGACGGTGGCACGAAATAAGATCATCATCACAATTTGTCCCAACACAAAGTTTCTTAGTTCGTATTCCTGTGAGCTGTGAGCGACGCTTACAACAAACAGTTTATTATGTTGTTCCTTCTATCTTACTAAACATCTGTCACCGATCTCAAATAGAACTGCTATATTTGAGATAGATAACAGATGTCCATGTAACAGCGAATGTGCATGTATCGTGAAAACTTTTCTTTGAAACTTCCCATGAACTTCCGAAGAAAACAAAAGGAAGTCCGGATCGATATCACGTGTAATTTATCGAGGAATATTTTTCGATTATATGGAAATTTCAAAACGGGATTAAGTTCAGACTGTTATGTTTATTACGAGGAATTAATTTATATTCTCCATTATGAACTACAAAATTGTTTTCTGTATTTTTCTGTGCTCTTCCTATTAACGTCAACTATGCAAACCGCACACTTCTCTGTCCAGGTGTTATTGCTTTTAAGCCTCATTTGAGGTTTTAATTATAGTTTCTTTTTCATGTCTCCTCTAAGTTAGAAGCAAAATATTACGCGCATGGTATCTATAATTATGAATTAATTATTTAAAACATTGAAAAAAAAATTCCTTTAAAAAAATCTGTTAACCCAAGAACGAATTGGTGTTAACTATTAGAGTCAGTATCCAGCGGAGTTAATTTTCAAAGTGAGCCACATACACAGTCATTGTTTTGACTATTTTACTAACCAATAAAACTGAGTTGTAAAAACTTCCATTGCTATCGCATTTGTCGTAAACGCATTTTACGAGTTGTTGTGTTGTATTGGTTTGTGTGCCAAAGTTTTTTTTTTACACAAATAAGTTAATGCTTGACCACTTTTGCTCCGTAAAAACTGTTCGATCATGCACCGGTTTTACTAACGCTTAACATATTCTTCTTTTAATTCACTTCAATTCTAGTTTTGATTCCTTAACCTATTACTACAGGTCACGCGTATCTACTCATGATTGAGAAATATACGTATGGCCAAAGAATTAACTAGAATTTTAGCCGTTGACCACGTCTGACGGAGTCGAAACATTGACAATAAACTACTGATACTATGACGTAAAGAAACACATCTTTGTAGCGACAAAGTTAGCTATGAATTAAATTTAGGTGAAATTCCTATTTAGGACAGAACAATGCAACTAACTGCAGTAAACATTAGCCGTGCACCTGCCGCTCGTAAACTGTAATGGCACATGTTCCAATGCGCACTGCCAATTAATTAGACCTTCATAGGCGCATACACAATGCGTAATGGATACGCTATTATAAATCGAATGCAGCTTCTATGAATATTCATGTATTCCAGGATCCAATTTAATAGCTGGGCCGTAACCGATATGCAGAATTGATATTCGTTACTGCATTGTACTCGCAGTATGTTAATGAACATGCAATTAAATTAAAATAGCATTATTAAGAGATATTTTAAATTAATATACTATACTTTAATACTTTAGCTACAGCCGCGATAGACCGTGCGGTGACTTAGTGCTTTGAAAATAGGTCTCACGCACAAAAGGTCTCGGTAGAATGAATACTGCAGCTACAGTAGTACAAATTCATACTCATTTTTCCAATTTAGTTTTATTAAAATTAAATGTCACTTGCTTCAAATATTAATTATTTGAATAATGAAATTAACTTAACTGAATTAATTCATTGTCCCTTCCTGTCTGGTAGTATAAGAGTTAACATGGAAACTAAATCAACGTAAAGAAACCTGCACACGTGTTCTACTAGGTATATAGGCGTTCCCAATCCTGTGTGTGTGTGTGTGTGTGTGTGTGTGTGTGACCTTCTCATGTCAAACTAAGGGTTAAGATGATGATGATGACATATCAACGTGATGTAAGAAATTCTAATTCCTAGCTATATAAATAAAGAACCTTTTTCAAGTATTATGTTTGAATCTAAATATAATTTACTCGACGCTCTCAGTACCAACTAGTAATCGAAGACCAAGTTTTACCCAACACAACAATTAACACCCAGTGTTACATGCAAATAACATAATTAATATGTCGAAGCAAATTAATGTCTGAACGTTGTACTCGCTATAACCAACCTCACTACAACCATACTCGATATAACCATAACATATTGGAACGTTACTAACACGTCGCTGTGACCGCGACATGCACACGGAATTGAGTACAGCCAGTGTTGCCAGGTCCAAAAACTGTATTACGGTAGATTCTTCCGTGAAATACCGTGTATTTTTATAAAATACGGTAAATTGTATGGGATTTGTAGTTTCTCCTACTGAAATCAGATTTTTGGGTGGGTCAAAATACGGTAAAATGTACTAAAAACACTAAAAAATCTCCCGTATTTATGTGGTACCTGGCAACACTGCCTTCAACACTCTTTCCTAAATGCTGTTAGAATCCCGAGAAAGAATATCTTTCTGCACACTTTTAGGTAAAGTTTAAGCAAGGCTGCGGCTTAACAAATCCTTGTAACCCTGCGGGTTGAACTAAAACTAAGTGGTCGATAAAGTTAAGCATCGATGATCGGAAGTTGGAAGGAAAAGCTTCGCTCTCGTGCCTCCTACCTGCTTTCCATCCCGCTGCACCGGTCTGGCTTCGTCTCTAACTCTTTCACAGTTTTGGCCGCTCGATTCTGGAACTTACTCCCAGAGGATATCAGAAGACCCTCTGTTAAGCTTCTCTTTAAGAATAAGCTAAAGGCTCATCTACTGAACCGTCATCCATAAGTCATATGTTCATCATCTTTCATGTATGTATTTATTAATGTTATATATAATTTATGTATGTATGTATGTATATTATAGTATGTATGGTATATATGTATATATTATATATTTATCATATTATATGTATGTTGTGTTTATATAAATACTGTATTTATACCGCCCTTCGTGTTGTCTCTGTTTGGCTTGCTTGTACTTGGTTAGCTGGTAGAGAATGCATTAAGCATTAAGCTCGCCAATTGTACCGTAATTTAATATTGTGGTCAATAAAGAGTAAATAAATAAATAAATAAATAAAAGTAGTTGTGGTAAAACACTACTAAGCCCTTCTGTGCTTGTGAAGTTGTATCGGAATTAATTTTTATTCGAAAATGTATATGGCTTTCAGACTACGATTGCTTTAACCAAACCGTACTACCTATCAGTAAGTTTGAGAAAAAAAATATGTATATTTCTGTTCAGTTACATAGACTGATAAAGTAAATAAATAAACATTTTAGTCACATAAATGATGAGCCCGACTGGAAATCAAACCCGAAACTTCGGTTTGCAGGCTCATAATTATTATGATAATATACGAATAATACCTCGTCTTTGAAGTTATTTAAATACATTTGATTTGCTACTGCATAATTTGAGACAAGCCCTAAACTTATACGAAGATGAGGCTGTTAATTTCAAATTAAACCTCCAGGTTCGGACCTGTAGTTTATTTTGATTAAATTTTACGATAAAAATCTAGCAAAACTTATAATTAAACGTCTTTCCTACAAATTAATGCAATGTTATAAATATTCATTTAAATTAATAAATGTTATTTAGAAATTACTTTTGTTTTGACAAAAACCTATATGTCTTCACGAATATGAATAAAAAAATTTATTCAGCAATAAACTTTTCAATCTGCTTCGCTAACTTCAAGTTATTAAAAGTTTCAGAAACATTTCCCGAGCACGTCATGTGATAAAGGTTGATAAAAAATAAAAGATTATTAACTGATGTTTCTCTTGTTTCAGAAAATTTTCAAGGAGATATCGCTATTCCCGATATCGATTACTTTAAGCCAGCCATCACAGCACCTGCCACTTCAAAAATAAATAAATCACTTCAAGAAGAAGTAGAAAGACTGAAAAAAGAAGTTTTGTTAGAAGGACTGCAAGTAGAAGAAGAAGGCCTACCTGATATTTTAAGAAAACGAACTAAACAACCAGTGCCTCTATCGCAAGAAAAACCAAAGAAATACAACGATGCTTCAGTATTAACGAAAGTAAGTTATCATTTTAAATCTGTAACCTGTTTTAATATATTGGAATTATTAAAAATTATCATTAAGTGTTGTTGTAGGTGTTGCCTGCCGGTTTAGATAAGTCAATTCTGATGAAAAATGGTAAATTACCACCAGGAGAAGCGATTGAAATCTTAACAAACCTAAGTAATCAATCAAAACTTAATTATTTAAATCAAAGCACAGTTACAGACAATCTCACTGAGTCTGAAAGTCTAGAACAGGATGGAGTTCTCGTTGTAAACATATCAACTGACAATATTTTAAATTTAGATGAATTTTATCCTAATTTTCAAATGCCTAACTTTTCAAATAAAATGGATGAAGCCACAAATAAAATACAAAGCAATAGTAGAGAAATAACTGGCGATTCAAACAACAATATAAAATTTAAAGATATACCAGAAAATATGACAGTCGCACCAGCTCCAACAAACGGTGTTTTATCGACGAATGATCAAGAAGAAGATATGGAAAAGATAGATAAAGCAATAATTAATAAGACCGACAGGGATATTTATGCGAGGGTAGATGACGGCAATGATTTACTTAAGCCAACTGAAAGTTTACAAAGCTTACTGGATGAATCAAAGAGTCACAAACGCCGGAGAAGAAGAAGACACGGTAATGGAAGACGGTATGATTATTTATAATTTCTGACATCTGATCCCTTTTTTTCAATCCCATCTTATTTCTATTGACTGCATTAATTTTTAGATGAAATGTTCTAATACCAACATTTGTTACACGCCATAATTTATTGTTTTTATCTGGAACAAAATGATTTCAATTTATTCCTTTCCAAATCTTTTCTATAAAGTCTACATCTTATTGCTCCCTTGATAAAGCTGCGTAGGTTGGTATTTCTTTGTCAAGTCCTTCATCTATCTTTCATCGAGTCAAGCTTTTGTAAAGAGTAACGTCACGTTTACGACACGCGTTATTGAAATGAAAACACTTTGAGCTACAAACCTGCCGCTCCCTCGAGAATCAATAGGTGACTTGTGTTTTATTCAAGTTTTACCTTGCCAGCATTTCAGTACGTTTTTGTTAATGTTTCTTTTTCATGAACCTTTCTTGTTTAGATTTTTCGTGTCAATTCCAAAGTTATACCTTCATAAACAATGATTATTTTAATTTAATGTTTAGGTAAATTAAGTTTTGTTACAAATTATCGTTGAGTAGCATAAAAGTAACAAGACAAAAGTAACTTTACAACTTTCAAAAATTAAGTGTTTTATTTTATAGAATATATGTATGATAATATATTCATATTGTTGAGCCCATCAATTTATAATTCGACTGTGTTGACTGTGTTGTTGAATAAACAAGATAATAATTCATTTTTGACATTATATCATTCTGAATTTATCACATCAAAAGTAAATTTTGTAAGGCATGAAAAAAATGTAAGCCTGTTATAAAATTAAAAAAATCCTGAAAGGGCTCCTCGGTGCACTGCCATTCCACACGAAAGCGGTCAAGGGTTGGTGGAGGTGTAGGGTCCAGCTGTATAAATGAAATAAAAATTATTACTTGCTTGTTTTTCTTTACTCTTATGAGCAGGTTCGTTATACACGCGATCTTGTATATATTACTCTTATAATATGAGCAATATTTTAGATGAACGGTGCAAACAAGAAATTTATAAAGAACATTAAGTTTACTGTCAAATTATTATTAACCTACTTCAAAAAAGGTTTTAAAATCAGTTGTATTCATTCACTTCTGATAATGGGATCCACGGGTCATTGCCACCGGGCAGAATCACTTTGAAACTTTTGAATGTGGAGTTTTATAAGGACTCTGGTAGCTTAGCAAGTTATAAACTTTGCATGAATAATTCCAGAATAGAACTACAATAGTACAAAACTTTGCAAACTCTAAAAGGAGGGACCTATCGCCACAACCGCATTCGTTGTTGAGCAAGACACGACACTACTAAGAAAAGTTGGACTCAAAAACGGAAATTGTTCCCTCAGTCTTTCTTCTTTGTTACTCACCACCCCGTTGTATTTAACATTATTTCTTTAAGATGCTTTGTCTCAGTGTATTATGCTAATAAATTAAAACAACTTAGTATTTTCTTGCAGCTGAATTTACTTTTCCAAAACACTTCCAATTTTTCCAACCAATTTCTTTTTGTAGGTTAAGAAATGTACAATCAAGCGAACGAGTAGGACACAACTCTCTGAAATTTTCAGACGAAAGTAATGTCGATTCGTATTACAACAGAAAAAAGTTTTTTCGCCACCAAAAGAAACATGAAGGAACAGAAGGCGGTGAATACAAAAAGTTTGTCATACCAGAACATGAGTTTGAAGAAAAGTTTGAAGTTAAACCACCACCGAAAGAGAATGTAACAACAAATGAAACAGAGCATCAACAATTCAAAGACTGGTTTTTTCGGGACTCAGATGCCGACCTTGAAGTCGCGGAGAGCCAATTTTACAATCATACTGAGGTATATTGATTTTTAAATTATTATTCGATTACTTATCATTATCTCGTATTTGGGCTTGATAGTCCTGTATTAGCTGGCCAGTATTAGGTGGCTCAGAATAGACTTTTAAAAATAGTATAGACACGCTCTAATATTCAAATCCCCTTTGCATTCTTAATGAAATAATAGTAGTCTACAATACTTGGTAATACATTCCTGTACCTTGAATATCTTCTTCGCTTTAATTTTGATGTTCACTAAAGTTCTCTTCGAACAGTCACGGAAACACCGCACAGCACGGGCCGCGACGAACAGAAAAGAGCGCATTTGGGATAACGGTGTGATTCCTTACGAGATCGACGGCAACTTCAGTGGCGCTCACAAGTCCCTCTTCAAGCAGGCCATGCGACACTGGGAGAACTTCACTTGTGTCAAGTTTGTGGAGAGAGACGCTGATTTGCACAGAGACTACATCGTTTTCACTGAGAGACCTTGTGGGTGAGTTCAAACTTTGATGTATTAGCGATCCTTTAGCCTTAACTTTTCCATACAGTGTATGTAGATTATGTGAATTATTTTGCAATATCATTGGAAATACGTAGATCTATATCAATATTTTATGATGAAATACATTAAAAGGTGGTTTTAATTTTTCTTTTAACCTACTTATTTATTTATGTTTCGCTGATTGTTTTTTTCTTTTTTGAACCAGTTTGTTGGTTTTTTAATTAAAACCACCAACTTATTTATCAGGTGCTGCTCGTTCGTGGGCAAACGCGGCAACGGTGCTCAAGCGATCTCCATCGGCAAGAACTGCGACAAGTTCGGCATCGTGGTCCACGAGCTGGGCCACGTGGTCGGCTTCTGGCACGAGCACACCAGACCCGACCGGGACCATCATGTGCAGATCATCAGGGATAACATCATGACTGGTTAGTTCACACTTGCTTACTTCATAGTTTACATTGCGTTTGCTGATAATGATACAGAGAAATTTGTAAGATTTGTAAGGTTTGGATCGGAAGATGAAATTATGTTGGGAAATCTAAGTGGGAAATCTTTTGCTAGTAGGTAGCAAAATATTTATTCAATTGATAAACACATTATACATATAGGCAGGCTCATCATATCATACTATGTTTGTTGTGTCAATTGATTGTGTAAATCGCAAGTGTTCGACTGTTGAACAGCTTCGAAAGTGGCCAGGAAATTTTTAGATAAATAGTGGCAAATGTCTCAAGCGCTTCCGTGTGAAACAACTAGCAATAATCGCACCTCGAATAAACCTTTACGATATTGCCTCTGCGCAAAGCTCACGCTTGGACCAACAGCAGCTGTCCATTCGAAAAAAAGCGAAACTTATATAGTTAGTACACTGCACTGGAGCGACGCGGTCAGATATGTGCCCTGCAATGTCGTACTAAATGCTATCCAAATGCGATGCATTTATTCCAGTTGTTAGCCTTAGTTCAGAAGACCGCCCCAACTCAGAGTCACTAACGGTTACTTAGAGATGGGGCGAGTACTATCATTGTCAAACGAGTACTGAACAATTCATAAAACATACGCATTTCTTTTGTGATAAAAGTATCTGGATTTTAAGATCGGCCAGCTAAATACCTATATCTGGATATTTTCAAGGAATTGTTCTATTTTCAGGTGACGCTTCAATTTATCTTCGCTCGTAAATCAACACAGTTGTATGATGTTCCCTAAAATTAAAATGTCTCCGGCGTTATTGAGCCTAATTTGGTCCCAAATTATTTTAACTGCTCTCGCGTGTTCACTCAATTTTGTCAGTTAACTCCTGTCACGTCACGTCACTCCTCACGTCAAATCCTGTAGATACCTGTTTCATTTAATATAGCTCTATATACAGCGGTCATTAATTAAAAAACATACACATTTTTAAGTTACATATAAAATCATAATTTTTCTAATGTAATTTCCAGTCGTATTGGGAGTGACCTACAATATTGACTCCAATCATAGGATTGCAGATACCGACAAACCTGGGTGTCAAAAGAGGCGGCAGAAACCAGTAGAATTGGTTGTAGGGCTCCGCGTAAGGATTATATTGTACGTATTGCAATTTATAGAAAAAGTTAAATTAATAATTTTATAGGTCATAAGTTTTATTATCTACTTACGGAGCTAAAAGAACGAATAAAGAATTGTTAAAATGGTTTAAAATGGTTGAAGTACTTACTTGAAGCTGAAGAAAATTTTCAAGGAGACGTCCCTATGTCACAATCAGAGCTTCCCATTTTTCATTATTTTAATGTACAGACACAACTCCATAACAATTTGTAATGCTAAAGATCTGTTCACAAGGCGACACATTGTAATAATCTAATGTACGTCTAATGTAATGACTTCTAAACAGATACAATATATTATTCCAATCTAGTTCACCAAACAAAACATACTATACAAACCAAACCTTTTGAAATCACACCACATGTCATCTCATCTCGCCTGTGATCTTGTTTTTCATGTCACGGTTAACTAAGATAATCTTGAGAGAGCGTCAAAACAAACCATTCTCTTGTTAGGTAGAGAACGGGGAAAGACAAGAAAACCGGGATTTTCTCGTATGCCCTACTTCCTTGAGGTCACGAACCTCTATTGACGCTACTGGTGTAGGCTCATTCAGGTATACGTTACGTATATTATGCATGGTACAATCATCCTTTTAAAGTAGGTACGATAACGTATTAATTACTTTCCTTTACCTAATCTACAATATTTTTCTTAAATACATAATTTGGAGTAAAATTCTTGGTAGGTTACCTGTTATTTTTTTTATTTTTTATTATCTCTACTCTTCCAATTAAGCATTTCCCAAAGGTTCCTGGCATGCGACTGATATATTTTCCCCAGTAAAATGTTCCCGCCTCAGACCAAACATGTCATTCGTTCTATAAAGCTCAAAATTTATAATAACACTAATGAAATATAATATAACCTAACGCCCCAACTCAGAGTCACTAACGGTTACTTAAATAGTTCCTTAGTGCAGAATTTGTATGGCAATTCTTTACTAAGGAGCGATTTAAGTAACCGTTAGTGACTCTGAATTGGGGCGTAAATACTGTAAATCCTTCAATTAGTTAAGTAACTGGTTAGTTGATTGTTTTAATTTTTTTCGTTGTCATGACAAAGTTTGGGTTTCACTGGGTCATTGAACGAGATAATATGCACTGCCTTCTTTGTCACGGTAAAAGCTAATTGACTAGCTCTTTTTACGATCAAGTCATGCATTGACATCAAACAAGCTCAGCTTATTAAGAGCTCATAATGAAAAGTGACTTCAACATTCACAACTGTTAATAAGTTATAATTATCTCAAGGCGATCGACATAGCTCATTGAACGACATGACTGTGACAAGAGTCATCTAATAAGACCAAGATACGTTTGATAAGAGGGGTCAGAGTGCTTGATGATGTAATATGCGTTAACTATCGCTTTAATGTCCGCGGAATTAACTTGAAACTGGGTCACTGCCAGCCGACAAGGTGGATTGTTTCCGTCTATTGCCCATGGTCCGATCGCCGAGTTCGGTCTGCATCGGCACTGAAAATTATTGGTGTGGGAACATTTTTTTACATAAACACAGACAGATATACAAATCACTTGATGTACATGGACACCGTCGCTTATAGACTTCAGTAACATGAAAAGGCTTCATCGGTTTTAAATACACACGTCAGTAGTGAGATGACTAGTCCATGTTTCTTTATGGTTAATAGTTCAGGTTGCTGTCAAGTTGGAAGATTCTGCTAAAAATTAAGCGCTTCCGTACAAAAGGTATGTTAAGCTGTCGATCATAGAATTCAGATCTTTAATATCCTCCCAAAACAGAATGACCTCCGCTATCCTAGGATTTCTCTCATAATTTAACGAGCGAAGTCCGTAGACCACCTCACGGGCCAAGTGCGTAATTAACTAATGATTAGACATCACACACCTTTGAAAACATTATGTATAATAGTTAAGTATCCTCATTTTTTTCGCTCATAATTTGTAAAGGAGCCGTGCAGGTTACATCTTGGGCTCACGGGAAATCAAAGTCAAATCACAGGTGATCATTATTTATCAGTCGCTTATCCCCCTAGAAGACCTTTGAGCCAAACACTCTCGAGACTCGTTGGTCATTAACAGATTTGTCAATCGATTTTTTTTTACATTAAAAACCTAAGTTAGTGCTTGACAACAATCCCACCTGATGGTAAGTGGCTATGGAGTCCAAGATGGTGAACGCACTAACTTAATAAATGCCTATTCACTCTTCTCTTGAAAACACCTACCTACATTGTACCCAATTTCAAATATTTATCTGTCATATAAATATCTGCCCCGGCCGGGAATCGAACCCGGGACCCCTCGCTTCGCAGGCAAGGTCGCTACCAACTAGGCTACAGGGTCGTCTTGACAGTAAAATCTCTTTTAAAAATAATTTATAGAGTAGTTCCACCCTAGAGTGAATTTTCCTATCTTTCCTTTCCGCTACAGTTCAGGCTTTTATGTCTGGCCTGGAAACCTAATAGCTCCATAAGTAGGTAATGTAGGTAATTGTGAGTGTCATTAATGCTGTGCACGACACCACGGTATACCGTTGCAGTGGATGTGAAGGATGAGTGGAGGTTCTTTTCAAGTTAATATAATGAAATACAATAGAAAAATAATTATATCCACACCAAAATTTGAAAGAAAAAATTAATTAACATTATGATCATAAATTAAAGTTAAAAACCCCGACAGTATGGTTTACACTAAACATAGCTAAGAACACTCTCGATTAAGTCAGTTAAGTCACCTTTCATACTAAAAACTAGATCAAAATCGGTTCATCCGTTTGGGAGCTACCATACGGATAACACTTTTTTGTCGGGGGTTAAAAATTATAATACGGGAAGTTCTTATTGATCTTTATATACCAACATATTATTTTCTGTAATTTGCTTTGTGAGATCTGGAAATAATGATTGTGGATGCTTTCCTACTTCATAGGATCGCGAGCTCAAATTATGAATATAAAAAAATACACAACATATTTTACTATACTATATTATAACGTGGTACATTAATGTAGTTCTAGATTTCTTATACAAAAAGTATAAATTGTAACTGTAAAAAAATTCAAGTAATAAATAAGTAGGTACTATTATTTCTTCTGTGGTAATAATATAATAACTAGTCAAATCCATGTCATAAGTTTTGTTTTTCTAAATAACCCACAAATTGTGTAAAATATAAAAACAATTCCAAACAATAAATTAATCTAAATTTTAAATTAAGTAAAAAACAATCTGATAAAATCACACCAACAGTTAGCGAGCTAAGTCTCTTGTAAAAGAAGCTTAAAGTTATTTTAAATATCAAGTCAAGAGACACTTCGCAAAAACGTAAACTTGGAAAATTGTAAAGTAAAATGATCTAGAGTCTAGACTAGATCGTAGAAAAGTAGTGGAGACTAAATGAGACAATGCGGGCCATTACACTTTGTTAAAATTGTTGACAGTTGCTGACGAAGATACTTGCAAAAGGCCAAGTATTTCAAGTAGGTATTAAAGCGAAAAGGATTCTCAAACAAAGAGATTTTGAAACAAAAGAAAACAAAGACAATTTTCGCAAATTTCTATTTAAATAATAAATGGATAATTTCGGTATACTCATATTAAAAAGTGCATTAATGTAATGACAAAATAATAAAAATGTAAATGATTTTGAATTTTAAAACTTTAATAGACATTGAAGTCAGTTATCTTCATGGCGAGTCATAGCTAGGGCCTAGGCATGCATGTAATGTAACCGGTAACCGACCTTAAACACAACCAAGGAGGATAACTCTATCCTCCTTGGTTGTGTTTAAGGTCTCCTTCTACTCAGAAGGAGGGATCTCTGTGTATGAAAAGTGTCCGTAAAAACGCGTCCAATTACGGGTGGCGCTGCGGTGCGGTCTATAACAGCTATGTTCGAATATCTACTTGTCACACATTAGCGCCATTCTGAAATGGCCATTATTGCAACCTCTATTTTCAGTAAACAGCTGGATACTTTTTCAACTTTCCCCTCATACTCATATGAGGGGAAAGTTGAAAATGTATCTACCTTCTAATGGACCTTCTACCTTCTATGCTCCATGAACACAACCTCCAAACAAGCAACCCAATTAACAGGCAACCAACCTCAGTCAAACCTTCTATCATTTACAAGTACCGTTAGGATTAGGTAATCTCGGCGGTATAAAGCCAAATAAAATCAGGAAGGACCTGGCGCTAATCGTAGCAGGATTCTTGAGGGTAGAATATCAAGAGTAAGGAAGATTGGCTAGAAGTCAAAAATGGATAACCCTGAAACACCCAAAAACTATTTTAGAATTCTCAGCTTAGTTCCCGCGACCGTTTAATATACGTCATCATTAACTGAATTACTACAAATATCGCACCCTTTACATTAAAATAATTTATGGTTTACACAGAACAAATTATAGGCTATTAAAACCAGGTAGCACTATGGAAATAATTAATTTAATAGCTGTAGCAGATTTCCATGGAAAACATTATTCAAATGTGGGTCATTGTTACAGCTTTCGACGAAAATTACCGAATGCCTTCTAAGCACCCTCGATATTCTAGGTATTCCAGTTCTCCAAGGCTCGTCTTTGAGGATTAATCTTCAACAAAGGAGAATAAGCTCTAATACGATTACAGTAAGATTCAATTGAAACTTCCGAGCTATCGAACTGTAAGCATGTTGTTATGAAGCTAAATCTAGTTAAATTTCCACTTTTGAAGTTATGGAGGTTCCTAAAGTGGCCTGTATTAGTTTTGGAGTTAATCGTTCTGAAGATCGCCGCTTTGAGTTCAAGATTATAATCGAATTAACCAATTAGATACTATAATAATACAAATAGTAGGAAAATTAGTTAATAATTACAACATTACAAGAGCTCTTAGATCGATAGCTTAACGTAAGTGATTGAGTTAAGCGCTTTTGAGTGCAATCGGTAGTTGGAAAGATGATTTCTAGTATCATAATTTCTAACCTCTGCACCAATCCGCATTGAAGCAGCTTGGTAGAATATGCTCAAGGCCTCCTCAAGAGTCGTGCCCAGTAGTGGGCCATGTAAAGAAATGATCCCTGCATACGTAAGGTAAGGTGGACGGGACGGGGCATAAATATGCAATATATAATATGTGCGTGCCCCGTTCCCGTACCCATATCCCGTGGCGTATGCGCTATCGTTTACATTTTCTATGAAACGTTGTTTCCAAAACTTCACGTCCCGTCCCGTCCCCGTTCCGTCCACGTTACGTATGCATCGACCTTAAGTCGTTCTGGAACTGTCAAGTAAAATTACAGTCTAAAATAGTGGAGTAAGTATTTTTATTGTGAAAGAACCCGCCAAAGCTATAAAGAAGCTGTCGTATGCAGCAATGCATTTGTTTTCGGCTTAGTACGCTTATTTCATACTTGGCCGACCTGACTTTCTTTCTGCCATTTGTTATTCAGATTGTAACTGCAAGCGTTTTGAAATGTAATAACTAGAGACGCACTCTGCGGTCAAAATTCGACCGTAAGTATCAAAGGGTACTTTACATTGACATTTGTATGTCTTTCATTTTCATACTTAAGGAATTGACTCAATATAGTTATGTTTGACTTATTTTAGGTAAAGTGGTATTGATAAATTACTTAGATGTTTGCAATCACGAGCTGCTAATTGGTATTTATATTTCGACATGTGAGACGTAACTCAAATAGTGTTTAGTTAAGTAATCTGAAGTTATTGGAACATAATTTCCTCGACGTATATGTTTCTAATGACTTATTCTTGTTTGCTTGTTCGGAGTTTCGCCAAACAGAGTTTCCCACAACGTTCAATAAAATAATACTGGATGTCATTGAAGTATAATGTCATAGAATAGACATCTCGAACAAAATGTGTGTCCCCGCCGGGAGGTTCTATTTTCAAAATTGAGCCCCCGTTCTTTCAAAATCGAACGAATCCATTGGCAATTGAAGCCGCGCGGCTCCAATGAATTGGAACATACATTGTGTTCGCGGTGTCCATTCTATACGCTAGTAATAATACTTCAATGCTGGATGTCAATAAAATTGCCTTCTTTAAGGTGAGGCCTAACAAGCGTATTTTTTGAGCTATCAGTCACGTGGAGTAGGTCGCGAGAAATGAGTCGGTTTCATACTAAAGTCCAAACTCGTTTTGCGTTGCCGTGAGGTACAAACAGGAATTTAGTATGAAACCGAATGCAGCGTACACGCAACTCACTTTTCGCGACTCAAAAATCAAAAAAAAAAAATTTGACAGTTTGACAGAATGAAGTCTGTCCGGGCAGCTAGTATAAGTATATTATGGTGGTCACTCACGGTCATTCCATCGCGTCATTTTTGGAGCCACGACAAACGACATATGTCAAAATGGTTGGATGCCAAACATGATGCACACTCACGATCATTCCAATTCTCTTTCATTTGCGCGTTTGACCTCATCGAAAGACGTTGACATGACGTTGCGTTCGGAAGCCATTTTGTTACAAAAAATTATACAATGAAATTTGGAAGTGTCTCCTTCGTTCGACGTCTCGGCGCGAAACAGGGTTGGATTTTCTACTATAATAATTATAGTATTTACACTATAATTTCACCCTTTGTACTATGTACTATCCACATCTAAGTATAGTACGCTAAAATACTATAATTTTATTTGGTCCCGAATGTTTAGTTTTAAGACATATTATGAATATTTCGACAGTGCGTGTATCCGACCGAATTCTGATCTTGCGTTTCCTGTCTCAATGTCCTCAGCAGTAGGCTTCTTTTTTTTTACACGAATAAGTTAATGCTTGACCACAATCCCACCTGATGGTAAGTGTAGATGTGGTCCAAGGTGTCTTTTGTTCCTTTCCACTAACAGTAACTAATCTCGTTCCTTATGATTCCTTCCATTCCATACGAAATTCAATCAAAGCGATAACAATCGCTTGCGAATTTGTGTGTAATAAAATAATACGTTTATTTACGAAGTTCTTCCAACTACTTGACTTGAAAGTAAAAGTATTTTTTCCATTTCAACAAAGGGGGGGCGGGGTGCAAAAGCAGTTGATGTACCGATTTTGTGCTTGCAACACTCAGTGTACTATAATTTTTTTTATAAATACTATACTTTTCATTGTTTTGTACTATATTTTTCAATGTACCTAAATCCAACCCTGGCATGAAATGAACAAAAAATGGATGTGGGTTTGCGCATTCACGATCAGTCGGCGCGATGTTGCGGCGTGACGACATGGCGCGATTGGAAATCCAGAGTTTTATATCACGCCATCAGTTTTTCACATTCACGATCAAATTTTGGCTGTATATCACGCCATTTGACGCGATGGACTGACCGTCAGTGGCCACCTTTATAATTACATCAGTTTTAAACCTCGTTACATCAACTTCGCATAAAACGAACTGCGATAAACGAACCTAACTACGTACATATGTAATTTTTAAATCAATTAATCAATCAATCAATCCCACAATCAATCAATTAATCCCACAATCAATCAATCAACCTACCTACATACATAATGTATCTCTCGCGTTCACCAAACGACACCTGTTTCATTCAACCACTAACCCATTCCGTTTCTTTTCAGGTCAAGAATACAACTTTAACAAATTAACGGACGAGGAAGTAAACTCTCTAGGACAGACGTACGACTACGACTCCATAATGCACTACGCTAGGAACACATTCAGTAAGGGGACGTACCTGGACACCATCTTGCCGCTAGAAGTACATGGCAAGAAGAGGCCAGAGATCGGGCAGCGCGTGAGATTGAGTGCCAGCGACATCGCACAGACGAACCTACTTTATAGTTGTGCTAGTGAGTGCCTTTCTTTTTCTTCTCTTTCTTGGCCAGCAACGCATCAGTGTTGCCTTTGGTGTTGCTTATATCCATGGGTGACGATAGCCACTTACCATCAGGTGGATTTCCAGCACGTTAGTTGGCTGTTTCCGTAAAATTCTCCGTAAAAATCCGTTTTATTGTGAAATTCACTGTAATTAAAAAACAAAGACATTGACATATATTTTTTTTCGGGATGGTACAAGCACTAACTTAGTAAAACAAAGTCAGCCACACCAGTCCTTTTTTTATTAGTGAACTTATTTACCATGTATTTACCTCATCGAAATTGATCCTTTCTTAAACTATCGGAAACAAACGCACAAACAACAATAAATTCTTAAAATTTGATATGAGATTAACGATCAAACACCTCCAATCAGTTTTCCTTAAACATCTTCCATGTTCCACATCAATTAGTTAATGTCATATCTATGATCTTATTCATTAAAATCTCTTAGTTATTGTAGGTCTGATAGTTGTCTCCTCTCACAATGCTGATAAGCCTTCTATATCTTTTTTATGAACAAGACCGATAGATAGTCAATTTGTCTTCCCCAGAATGCGGCAAGACGTTCCTGGGTAACTCCGGCTGGTTCAACTCTCCCGGCTGGGGCGCCGAGACGCCGCCCGCCGCGCCGGAGCGCTGTGAGTGGCGCATCGTGGCCACGCATGGGGAACGCGTCATGCTCAACATTACAGGTAAGACCCGTCATCACGTCTCCTCATGTCACTTATTTAGTTTCGTGGTATTTGGCTTCAGGGGAATGATGGAGGTCTCTGTGTGAAACATAATATAATTATAATTTTACATTTTACAATTATTATACATTGAATAAATATGTTTTTCTTCTCAAATATTCCCCTAAAATAAATTTGGAAATTTAATGCCAATATTGCTATTCTCCCTTTCGGTGATTTATTTTTTAAATCCGTTTCGTTGAAGAATCGCTTTTGTTCGTATTGGCCTGAACAGCCGAAAAGGGCATCGTCATACACAGTAAAGTGTTTGCCGCTGGCGATAAGGGTCAACCCAATTTTGTACAAAAAGCCCACTCGAAACTCTCCACTTCGCAGAATACTGATTTGCTGATGTTCAAAAACGTCTCCCTGAGGGCATAAGTGCCTCAGATATTAACAGACCTTCGAGGGGATAATTCTTGCATATTTTGAAGGTTTTCAGCAAATCTCGAATACTTAATTAGGGCTCTAAGTAATAAAACGCTCGAAAGTTTCAGATTTTAGACTTTAGGACTATGGAGCCTTGATTCGGAAGTTTGTTCAGCTTAAATGTGCTCATTTAAATTAGTTACTTACATAGAAAATTTTGTTCAAAATTACTTAGCATAAAATTTGCATTTCGAAGTATTAGGTACAGCTATGTAATGAGAATATTATTTTGTCAATCGGAATAAAACTTATATCAGTAGTATAACAACTAGTTCAGATATGTTGTATAATCATAATATATACTAATATTATAAAGAGGAAAGATTTGATTGTTTGCATTGAATTTTTGGGTCTATAATGAGCTACTACATTACACACCCAGTACTAAACTTGTGCTCACCGGGAGCCAACTTTGAGTATTTAATTAATCAGATTAATTCAAAGGACTTAGATAGGAACACTTCCATAGTACTGATGATTGGTGATAGTCTGGACATTAAAAAGTGGCAAATTACTAAGTGTATAAAAAAGTTATTATTATTAAATGAGAAAACCAAATGTCAATTTGTAATTTGTGCATTTCCATACTCCAATAATTTAAGCCATACACAAAATGAATATATATATAAACTGAATAAATCTTTGTACAACTTGACAAATGATCATAGGGATGCTATATTGTATTTTGACATAAATAAATTTATTTCATCATGTAGGGTATCTAGGGATATTATTTATCTGCCAAAAAAATATAAAAAACAATTAGCTAAATTATTAGCTTACCATCTGAATGATGCTGTTACAAATAGGGTAACAAAGTCTATTGACACATTTATTGAGTGTGGTAGTAGTACCACTATTTCTATTTTAGACAAATGTACTAATATTTGTACAAGTAATAATTTAAACTAGATAAAAAGACAATGGATAAGCCCTCTTATTTAAATATAGTTCATCAGAATATACAAGGCTTAACCGGCAAAGAATTAGAATTAGAATTATTTGCTGAACATAGCAATATTAATGTATTATGTATAACAGAGCATTGGATACCATACTTACAAGGTCATGTTAGTTTGAATAATTATAGATTGTCAAGTGCGTTCTTTAGAAGGACTGCTATTCATGGGGGTTCTCTAATCTTAGTGCAAGATAATATTTCTTTTAAAGACCGAAAAGACATTGTTAGTTTATCTATTGAACGCACTATTGAACTGGCATGTGTGGAACTGGAGCGGTTTTTTATAGTCTGTGTATATAGGCCCCCCTCTGGTGACTTTAGTATTTTCGAAGATACACTGGAGGATGTACTTAAACGGTTAGTCTCTAAAAAAGAAGTAGTGATATGTGGTGACTTCAACGTAGACATCTTATTAGATAGTCCTATGACTACTGGGCTACTAAGTTTGTTTAAATGCTTTAATTTAAATCCAATATTCAATGAGCCAACCAGAATAACTGACACTACAGCTACATGTTTAGATAATATCTTTTGCAATTGTGAGATTTTAAATAAAGAGATATTCAGTAAGTTGAGGTCAGACCACTGCGGACAAAAAATTTCGTTGTATAATTCTGTTAATAAGAAAAAACAATTAATAAAATGTAGACCAATAACTAAAAAAAAGATTTCAACTTTTAAAGAGAAAATTCAATCAAAACTACAAACGCATTTAACGTTACAACAAAGAGATCCAATTAAACTATATAACACATTGTCAAATAACATAAATAATGAATTTAATCAAATTTTCAAGTTTAGGTATATAGATATAGCTAAAAATAGTAAATTTAGTGATTGGGCTACTGTAGGTATTTATAAAAGCAGGAACAAGATGTACGATCTCTATGCCGAGAAACAATACAATTTTTCTCCATCTTTTCAGGAGCATGTAAGAAATTATTCAAAAATCTTTAAAATAGTTTGCATTCAGGCGAAATCAATGTACATAAAGGACAAGATTATTAACTCGGATAACAAAATAAAAACGGCTTGGAATATAATTAGTAGTGAGAATGGTAACGCAAAGTCCTGTGATTTCAGTTACGAACTGTTGATTAATGATAACACAATCACTGCTGATAAAGACGTGGCAAGTGAGTTTGAAAATCACTTCTGTAATATTCCTATAACGTTAACTAGTTCATTAGCTTCTTCGCCGACGGAAGCACTTTCTATATTAAAAAATCATGTTAATGAATGTAATATTTTATTTGAATTTAAACATATAACCACTAGAGACTTAATTAGCGCATTTCAGTCTCTGAAGGTAAAGAATACCGGTGACTTATGGGGCATTTCGGTAAAAATAATACAGCATATTATAGATATTATAGCACCATATTTGGTCATAGTTTTTAATAAATGCATAGATCTAGGTATCTTTCCAGATCTTATGAAATGCAGCAAAATTATACCACTTTTTAAAACAGGCGAAAAAACCGATATTAATAACTATAGACCAGTTTCTATTTTACCAACTCTTAGTAAGATTTTTGAAAAAATAATATTGAATCAAATGCTGTCCCATTTCAACAATAATAATTTATTACATCCTGATCAATACGGTTTCACTAAAGGCCGTAGTACAACCGATGCAGGGGCTAGGCTTTTAAAGCATATATTTGAAGCATGAGAATCATCACAAAATGCCATAGGTGTATTTTGTGACTTATCTAAGGCATTTGATTGTGTTCAGCACGAAACATTGCTGTTTAAACTTGGCCACTATGGTATAAAAAACAAGGCCCTTAGCTTGATCGCGTCTTATTTGAGTGATAGGATACAAAAAGTTAGTATAAAAGATATTAAGTCATCGGGGTCACCGGCTGTGTTGGGTGTACCGCAGGGCTCGATCTTGGGTCCGTTTCTTTTTCTGGTATACATTAACGATTTACCACATTACGTAAAGAACCAAGCGGATATTGTACTATTTGCTGACGATACATCATTAATATTTAAGTGTGAAAGGAATAAAGTAAATTTTGACGACGTAAATAGTGCTCTTTCGCATGTGTCGCGTTGGTTCACTATCAATAATTTGCTTTTAAATGCAAAAAAAACTAAATGTATAGAGTTTGTACTACCTAATGTTAAAAAAGTTAACAAATCTCTCAGACTGAATAATGAAATATTGCACATGGAGGAATCCACGGTCTTTTTAGGGGTGACCTTAGATAGTAAACTTCAGTGGGGCCCACATATAACAAATCTCGCGACTAAACTCGGTAGGGCTGCTTATGCTGTTAGGAAAATAAGGCAGTTTACTGACGTCGAAACTGCTAGGATGGTTTATTTTGCATATTTTCACAGTATTATGTCATATTATGCCATCTTGCTGTGGGGCAAAGCAGCCAGTATAGAACAAATTTTCATACTACAAAAAAGAGCTATTAGGACTATTTATAAACTTAGATCTCGTGAAACTTTGCGTGACAAGTTCAAAGAAATAGGTATACTTACAGTAGCCTCACAATATATCTATAGTAACGTGGTTTTTATACGGAATAATATAAGCGCGTATAAACAAAATTTTGATATCACTAATCGCCAAACAAGAAAAATGCACCAGTTAGTAACGCCATCTTACCGTCTTTCTAAAGTGAAGCGATCTTTTATGGGCCGTGGTGTACAGTTCTATAATAAAATCCCAAAGTTAATACGTGATTTGCCAGTGGAATTATTTAAGAAACATGTAAAATCTCAACTTTTAGGCAAAGGCTACTATACTGTAGATGAGTACATAAATGACAAAGACGCATGGAAATGACCAGATCTGCAACCAGTTCCGTACAGGCTAGTGATACTTCTTTGTAAGAAATATAAGAGCAAATGTAAGCGTAAATGTGTAAATAATGTAAGAGCAAAATGATCTCCTCAGTGACCGGCAGTACGGGTTTCGCCGAAACCGGTCAACAGGGGATCTTCTAGCGTATGCCACACACATATGGGGCGAGGCCCTCGAGAAAAATGGGGAGGCGCTTGCTGTCTCCCTTGACGTCTCGAAGGCCTTCGATAAGGTCTGGCACGCTAGCCTCTTAAGCAAGCTTCCAGCTTACGGCATATCCCCTGGCCTTATCAACTGGGTAGAGGACTTCCTGAGCGACCGGTCTTTCCGCGTTGTAGTCGATGGTAGTTCATCAGAAACGATGACTACAAATTCCGGAGTTCCTCAGGGGTCCGTTCTCTCCGCCACTCTATTCTTGCTACACATCAATGACCTGCTCATGCCCGGTATATATGGGTACGCAGATGATAGCACAGTGGTAGAGAGATATCTACCGAGTTCCAGGGCCAGTAAGCGCGAAATCCAGTCGGAAAGAGAGGCTATGGTGGAACGTGTGAATCTCACACTGCGGGCTGTGTCCGAGTGGGGCGAAGCCAATCTTGTGAGATTCAACGCCACTAAAACACAGACGTGTCTCTTCACCGCCAAAAGGAGCCCGCTCACCTTGGCTCCTACTTTTCAGAATGTGTCCTTGGATTATGCCGACTGCCTTCAGTTGTTAGGAGTTGAGATATCCTCCAAGCTCAACTTTGGGCAATTCATCGAGTCCAAAGTTAAAACAGGTGCAAGGAAACTTGGCGTCCTTGCGAAGGTGCGGCGGTACTTCACACCGAGGCAACTTTTAACCTTGTACAAAGCTCAGGTTCGGCCATGTGTGGAGTACTGTTGTCACATTTGGGCAGGTGCAGCCAAATGTCACCTTTCTGCCTTGGATTCGATGGAGAGGCGTGCGAAGAGGCTCATTGGTGACCCAGATCTGGTTGTGACCAATTTGCAAAGTCTCGAGCACAGGCGCAGAGTAGCCAGCCTCTCGGCTTTCTATAGGGCACATTTTGGAGAGTGTGCGCAGGAATTATTCGAGTTAATTCCCCCTTCCCCGTTCCTCCATCGAACGACACGACGCACGGCGGGTATCCATCCTTTCGTCGTGAACATTCCGCCGGTACGGACGAGGCGGTTTGCATCGTCATTCATTATGCGCACCGCAAAGGATTGGAATAGCTTGCCTGCGTCTGCGTTCCCGCCCACCTATGACGTGGATGACTTCAAAAAAAGAGTGAATAGGCTTTTATTAAGTTAGTGCGCTCACCATCCTGGACCTCATCTCCACTTACCATCAGGTGGGATTGTGGTCAAGCATTAACTTATTTTAAGTAAAAAAAAAAAAAAAAATATACCAATGTATTTTATTTTTAAAAGATGTGCTGAGGAGTTTCTTTCGGCTTTTCTTCTCCTCCATGACAAAGCACCTTTCCGAAAAGCTGGTAAATTAAAAAAATGACGTGCATAAGTGTATCAATGATACCTACATGAATAAATGATTTTGAATTTGAATTTGAATTTGAATAGGCTCCGAAACTACTGAACCGATTTGAAAAATTCTTTCACTGTTGGAAAGCTACACTATCCCCGGGTAACATAGGCTATATTATATTTTCAAAAAAATAGGGATCCTTAATAAAACTAAAATAATGTAACCCAAGGTGTAAAAAAATAAGAAAACTAAAGCAAAGCGAGGGCGGTTACTCGTTATTTATAATCCAAGTTTTATAACTGTCATCCTCGCTAACTACGTACCTCACAGGTTCAAAGCGAGTTGATCTGGAAAGACTAAAAAAGTTATACAATTCCTTTCAGAACGTGGCTGAGAACTCGCTGAGTCGGTTGAAAAATCCCAATACCGCTACACTGCCAGAATTTGGTTTTGTGGCAAAGACCAACGATCTGCAAAAAATAAATTGAACACCATTGCCTTGCATTCAAGGGTGCACCACAAACACTCAGTGAAAGAATCATCTTGGTTGCCTACAACCCAATGGCCCATGCTACGGTCTCTCAAAATAAGCATTTTAAACCCCATACATATACCTACTGAACCAGAAAATTGCCACCCAAAACTGAACTCATATCTGAAACCTAAAATACGCCAAGTAGCTACATAATCTTCCATAAATTCACCTGCAAGATAACAGAATAGAACAGCAAGGGCACATGGCTTCTAAACCGTACTAAACTATAACTGTAGCACTTCGCCGTATCCGATTATTCTACGAGCAATTCGCTCCCCAACTTTAGAGTGAGTTGAGGACTTTGTTGTCATAACAATCTATTGTTTAGTGCCGTCGGTCGGACAAGGGCCATCTAATTCAATTATTCCTACCTCCGACTGTGACAAATGGCTGTCTGGACAACCGTTCACAATTGGGATAACCGAGAACAATTTAGCGTTATAATTATTTAGGCTTGTTCTCTATAACGAATTATTTTTGATAACTTCAAGGCATTGACCTGAATAGGCGTCTTATTATTATGGTTGTAATTTTAGGAAAAAAATATTTTTGAAGTAGACTTTTAAGCTTAATTTGGACTCAGTGCGGCATTCCGGGTTTATCTCCGGCTTTGATTATTAACATTTTTATTCTTACGAGAGCAAGTCGTGATCTCGACGTTTATTTAAGTCAGTCTTAAAATTTTTACAATTTCTTCCGTACTACATAAATCCTATAGTTAATAATACAATGTTGTGTTAACATTAAGAAAGCAATCGGTTAAGCTTAGCGACTTCACAAATTATAAAGCTAAAACGCACAAACTAGGACTTCAAACTCGTGAACTGGCGCTGAAATCCTGAAACTAGGTTTTCACGGAGGCGCAATAATAGTTCCTACAACGCTATAATGTCTTCGATGTATTATAAACACAGCAGCCACATAGTTTATTATCTAATTGCGCATCTATTTAGTGAGCTGCCGCCGCGCTAATGGATTCACGCCGTTTCCACTGAATTAATGAATTTATTACGCTTTTCGCTACTCAGAAGTACACTGGTACCGATGCAGACGAGCTAGAGATATCTCTAGCTTTCTGCTAATAATTTCTGCATCTATTAACTGTGGTGATTTATAGCGTACTAACATTATTTCGTCTTATCGGACTCGTATTAGCTTAGGGTTTTTAGTGTACGAGTATCTTTAGCTCGGGAAACCTAAGAATATACCTATAAAATTAATTTCTTTCTTAGTGACTGGACTTTAAAAGATTGCATTCCAAAAGCCCGACTTAGGACTGCTTTGCAAAGACAATCTTGCAATTTCAAAGAGACCTCTTTCAAATTTCAATACGGTAATTTTATCAAGGTTAATTACCAGTGGCCTATATAATTGCGTTGTACTTATTTATTTATTACCACACATTTTATGGTCTGCTATTGTAACATGTGGACTTGATATTCATGCTCTGAGTTTGGGCCAAACATGAACGTTTCACGATAAGGCCAACATCGCAAAACCCACAATTAATAAGGTTTCCACTCGCTGAGGCCACTCCTTACCCAATGCTAATGGATTCACGGTGTATTCAGTGAATTAGTGGATTTATCTTGGCTTTATGTGGTCCGGAACAGACGGGATTGTGATAAATCTTCGGTTTACACGACTATTCCTTTTATTGAATCAGAAAATAGGCTGTACCTATTGATGGTAATTTACACTCCATGCGTTGTTACACACTTGACTTGTCCGTATTACAATGAATTAAGTGCCATCTGCAAGCACTTTGTATTATCTGAAATTTATGTGTACCTATACAATAAACTTTCGACTTTTGACTTCGACGGTCGACTTTGAAATTCTTTACGCATTTTATTGTTTTTTTCGAGTTTGTCATTGAGAGTGTAGGCGTTTATTTATAACAATTGCCGACAGGACTAAATTCTACCAATAAAAGTCTAACTTTCACAAATAAAAGTATAGAAGAACTGACGTAAGACTTCCTTCCTTACCATAAATTTATGAGAGACCAAGACATACCTAATTGTTGTAGGTTTGCAGAGTTAAAATTTGTAGACTTATAAAGCTCGGCTCTTTAATACATTTTATAATTTTAACAAAAAAATGTGTTGAGCTATTTCGTTTCCAATCTAAGTATTTTACATATTTTTTTAGTGAAATTCAGTATGAACGGAAATAATTAAGGATTTATTTTATTTGTTTATTAAAATTTTACATTTTCTGTTCAACTGCAGTTCTTTTCCAAATATTTCCTATACTAAATTTGACTCCTCCACATGCCTATTTTACAACCGAATCCAAACTTTTCTCCTCATTAATTTATGTGTTTATATAAAAAGTCAACAAACTACCAGACCTAGTATGAAGTGGTTACTTTCACTCACAAATTAGAAACACCAAAGGTATCACTGATGCGTTGCTAGCCAAGCAAGAAAAAGAAGAAGAAGAGAAAAGAAACAACTGACGTGTCGTTTGATGGCTAATTCAAGCAAAAGGAATAGCTTTCCAAACAATTTAAGCTTCTTGGAATAACACTAGGAACAAAATACTATGGAGTCAGTATTGATATTGTCATCTTTACGTGGAGCCCTACCACCAAGCCAGCCGGTTTCTGTCGCCTTTCACGACACCTAGCGGTAGCTAGATATAATTTGAAATATATATTATTTTAGAATTATGTCGCGGCGAAATTGGTTCCACCATTGAATGTAAAATTAATTATAACCGAAACCAAGCACCCATCAATCAGTTGGTTTGTTTTAATTAACAAACACCGCAACACCGGTTAACCGTCACGAATTCAATTAGTCCAGAATTACACTAATTGCTCCCGAACGTTTCCACTTCGTACAATTAAAATACAATTATTGGGGGTAACAAGTTACTCCCAACTATTCAGTTATTACGAACTTGTAGTATCAGTCTTACCTACATTTTCGAGTAGCTGATACGAGTATAATCGACCCTTTAGCTTAGTGTTCTAGTTACGTAAAAGTCCAGGGTTGGATTTGCCAGTGTAATTAATTCTATATGTATTTAAATATTTATCCATGTGTACTAAAATAGCATGTTACTTTCAAGCATGTGTTGTATCTCAGGCCTAAAAGAGCGATAAAAAGATCTATCTCTAAGTTGGTTTAGTCTAAACCAACATAGACCTTTTCTTATTAATTCTCACAGCCTCAAACATTAATTGTATAGTGCCTAAACATTTGTCGTGTGTCCACCTCGACCACACAGACCTCAACCAATGAGTTCACGCTTCATTTCGAGGTATCACTGGCTAACTGAGGCAACTGAGCCGCCATTCTGACCACATGACCATTATACCTTGACCCTTCATATCGTATAGAAATCGCTTGTAGGTACTATTGCCGAAGTAAATGGTAGAGAAGAGTAAAGGGTCAAATTATAGTAGCGACTCCTAGCAAGGGTAGTAAATTTTGACCAGTCACTACATAGTTTACAATTGCTGTCGCGCTGAGTTTCATAGCTGTCAATCTTGGATAGAATTGGCAATAAACTGAGGAATTTGTAGCGAAAACGGCATTAGTTTCTTTAGTATTGGTTGATTAATATCGGGATAAAATAATTCTGATTTACGTTCTGGCTTAAATGTTGGTGATAAATAGATGGGACTGATTTCAAACCAAATATTTTATGTTGTCTGACTAGATACAGGCTCGTTGTTCATAATATACCTTACCTTTAGGCATATTGATTTATCATGTACTTCAATGTGAGTTATCCCTTAGACATTTTACACTTGGTGAGCCTTTCTAATAAACATGATCAATTGGGTAGATAATGAATGATAAAATGATATAGGTAATTATATTCTATGTCGCAGCAAAAAAAATTATCTAAAATCTAAAACGACTAACCAATGTATCCTATATCTCAAAAATTCTATAATATCTACAATAAAATTCTCATTAAACCATTTATCCTTAAAAGTATTCTTAGGATTTACCATTAGATGAAAATTTCTGAAATTATTTAGAATTTTCCACCCCGTACCTAAAAATTTAAAGAGACCATTATTTCTTAGGGGTCATATTATAACACCCGAACTAATGAGTTCCACCCTACCAAAGGTATGGCCAGGGGTATGGTGGGTCCGCAGTGAACTAAAATAGTGTTTGATTGCAGAGATAGACATCCACAAGTCAGACGGCTGCCGTTCAGAGTGGGTGGAGGTCCGGGATGGATACATGCCCAACGCGCCCGTGCTCGGCCGCATCTGTGGCTCCGGAAAAGGTCCTATGATGAGGTCCACAGGCTCTAGACTCACCGTGGTTTATCAACCTGGACTTAGGCCCAAACCGCATAGAGGATTCCGAGCGCATTATGAAGGTAATTTGTTATTTTCTTATCTTTTCTTTCGTTTGTTCTGTCTTCTTAGTCAGTAACGCGTCGATGATGGATGGTGTTTCTGACGACCATGACTGGTGACCATTTACCACCATGGTTGGCTCGCCTAGTTACCTACTTACTATATTTTAGTGCGCACAGCTAAATGTAGTGTTCTATTAATAGATAGTTCATACCAATACTGTAGAGATAGCAAAGTTCGAAGCATTGGCGATTAAGTTTAAGGTTCAAGTATCTGTACCGGACTGGCAATTTTTTTACGTACAAATTACAATAATATAATATCAGAAAATCTTCAATTATAGTGATTCTAATGGGCGCCATTGACGATGCGATCGATCGGTGCGATCGATCGCACCGATCGATCGGTTCAAAAGTGCCACTCATGAGCGGTAACAATCTTAACATACACTACCGATCCGTCGTTGCGATCGGTCGGCAACGACGGATCGCACCGATCGATCGCATCGTCAATGGCGCCCATAAGAACAAAATTTATTTCAATGCAGTACTTATCGCAAGTTCTCTTCCATTAAAAGTAGTACCGTCAATTCCTCATACCTAGGTACGAGTATAGTAATTCAATTATAGTGATTCTAAGAACAACATTTATTTCAATGTAGTATCGCAAGTTCGCTTCCATTAAAAGTAGTAGCTTCATTTCCTGATCGTTATATTAAATCAAAAGTTTCTCTAATGTTCATAACTATATTTATTTACACCTAACTCAGTACGGAACTTCGAGCGGCAAACACATTTTAAATCAATTTGCAGTACCTACTTCCACTGTCCATAAACTAATTTCATAATTCAATTAAACGGCCCACGCAGTAGCAGCAAGTTAGTAGGTACCAGTTGAGCAGTTTGTTTCGGGAATTAGGGATATTTTGCCGGTACAAATTGGTATCCGAACTTCTGTCGACAGCTTATGAGTTATTATCAATGGCCAGCGACGCACGCATCCTCAATGTAGCTGGGATTACGTAAGGATCAAGGGGAAACTGATCAACTATTTATTCGTATGGAATATTCCCACATGATTTTTTTTTCATAATGGTTACCATTGAAAGCTGCACATAATCTTTAATATACGGAAAAGAAAAGATTTGTATTTTTGTTTGTTAAATGATGAATTGGATTGATAGTGCAGTATTGGTCATTTTAATATATTTCTTTTGTGTTTTTGACACGAAAAAACATGACAATCAAAGTCAGGTAAGGCCAATAGTAAGTTAATAAAGGAAGATTGACAACTATTTGATTTTTATGTATGAAGAACAAAAAGATAGAAAACTATTTATTAAAAAATAACATAAGACTGCGAAGCATCGGGTATGCTGTAGTCGTTAAGTGAAGTAGGTAAGTCGATCAGCTTATAAATATTTGTTTCCAGCCGTGTGCGGCGGAGACATCGAGGTGGACAGCAGCGGCCACCTGGAGTCCCCCAACTACCCTGATGACTACCAGCCCAACAAGCTTTGCATTTGGAAGCTATCTGTTCCACAGGTACGTGGGGAAAACTTTATTTGCCTAGAAAATTACCAAGAAAGATAAAAATAAATTCAAAACCAATTTATTGATATACGTTGGTATTTTACCACATACCACATACCACATACCTACATATCCAGATGTAATACAATAATATTATGTAAAATAAAATCTGCACACAAATACGCGCGCGCCCGTATACACGCACACACACACACACACACCACACACACACACACACCACACCACACCACACACACACACACACCACACCACACACACACCACACCACACACACACACACACACACCACACCACACACACACATACCACACACACACACACACCACACCACAACACACACACACACACACACACCACACACACACCACACACACACACACACCACACACACACAAACACACACACACACACACACACACAACACACACACACACACACACACACACACACACGCGAACGCTGCACTGCATGCCAAGCGCGCATAACATAATCTTACCAATAATACACTACTTGTAGTGTTCATTTCATCCCTAAGACAACTGGATATTGCAGGACTACCAAGTAGCGCTGCGGTTCCACTCGTTCGAGGTGGAGAACCACGACACCTGCAACTACGACAAGGTGCAGGTTCGGGACGGGGACGCGGCCGACAGCCCCCTCATCGGCATGTTCTGCGGACATAAGATCCCGCCTGACATCAGGTATGATACCATGATACCACCTCCGCACGTCGTGATCATCATTAAATCTAACCCTTCTACTGCTGCAGTCTTTTAATAGAAAGATTAACAGTTAGACTTCAGGTGGCATAAACTTACGACTTTTTGGGTTATATCTAGGATATAACTACATAATAGCACCTCATGATTATAAATCTAAAGTCTAAAGTCTCCTACGGATCCATTCGACTTATGACTGGGAGGAGTCATCTATAGAGCACACATACTTTAACAGAGGTCTAGAGTTGACTGTTTTAAATAGTTTCGCATAAAAACTAAAAACATAAAAACTTTTAGAGTTGGTCCGTCGATAAGTAGGTATCAGTACAATGTAGTTAAGTATCAGTTTAAAATGTAACATCGTCGCGAGTTACGCTTCAGAGTAGTTCACTAGGAGATCTTCCTCTTGGAGGTCTTCACCGAAACAACACGATAAAGTATGTTCCAGGCCCGCTAAATTACTGATAAGACTTTGTAATACATTTTCCAACCTAGGAACAATATGGTATAAATAAAACTATAATCAGAATTGGTGGTAACCATGGTTGTCAGGTCGACGTCAAACAAGTTGCTGGTGATCTTCGAGTCGGACAGCTCGGTACAGAAGGCGGGTTTCTCGGCAACGTTCATGAAGGAGTTCGACGAATGCGCCTCCATCGACCACGGCTGCAGTCACTCGTGTGTCAACACGCTGGGAGGCTATGAATGCGCCTGCGACATCGGATACGAACTGCATTCTGATGGGAAGAAGTGTGAGAGTAAGTTGCTGCCTGTTCAAATTGACTATACTCTTTTTTTACTATCCCGTCCGCTCGTTTTTAAGTTAAAGAACAATATTTATTCTGCGAGCTATGGAAGATACATTTTGTTAACTTTCTTTTTACGGAAGCACGTATGCAAGATACATTTTGTTAACTTTCTTTTTACGGAAGGACGTCTGCTCGTTTGTCGCCTATTTCGATTCTTCCATCAGTCTTTGTCCACTGCTGGACATATCCTTTACTTGACTTGCGGTTCTGAACCTGCCGAATCCAGTGGATGCCCGCTGTTTTCTTCAGAGATCGTCAGTCCACCTGCATCCTATCCCTCCCTTTTTCCGAGAGATGGTCTTCATTTGAGGATCTTTCTTATCATAACATAAAACAACTTGTTAACGTACTTCCAGACGCATGCGGTGGCGTGCTGTACGCAGCTAACGGCACCATCACGTCTCCGTCGTTCCCGGACCTGTACCCTCCCTCCAAGAACTGTCTGTGGGAGATAGTAGCACCGCTGCAACATCGCATCACGTTGAACTTCACGCACTTCGACTTGGAGGGTAGCAATAATATGTATCATCAGGTAAGTTGTTAATATCATGTATACTAATATGTATAATCAATATTACATTACATGTTTTATTTGTCACGGACTTCTCTACTTACTTTTGTCAAATCAATTTATTGTTACCTACATGTTTTCACTATCACCCTGGGTTTACTGGTAGGTAGATAATGTCAATAGGCCCGTGTAAAATATAGCTAGACATTCTGCACTAATCCGCACTGAAGTAGCTTAATGGAGTATGCAATAGGCTTCTTGTAGAGGAGAGAATCGGACCCTAGCTGAGAAGTGGGCCATTACAGTAAGTAAGCTACGCAGAAGAATATTAGTAATCTCAGGTATTATTCAGGCCTTCACAGGAATATCATTGATTTACGACATCTAGCTCATTAATCCATTAAGGACTGATTTCATCGGCGTAATAGGACTACTTTAAAGTGTTACGTCAGGCTGAATAATTGATGATTACTACTTTGTATGTTCTCTGTGCAAACAATACAGAGTTTATCGTCGGCTAAAGAAGAACCTCACATCTTCAAGTTTCACAAAAATTGTATTTTATGTAATGCATGTTGATGTAATAATAGCGTATATGGCGAGGTAGACTCGCAATTACCTTCAATTGTCGGATCATTTTTCACTGGCTACTGTTGTTGCATAAAAATATCGCGTAAATATTCTAAATAAATTAGCGATGGGCGATTATTACTTAAATTAATCGAATTAGTCGATTGTTCAGTTTAGTCGATAAAAGTCGATAACAATTAATGCTAGTCGATTGTCATCGACTGAATGGCGCGCGGTGCGGTGCGGCGACAATCAAATGATAACTGACACGCGTGTAACTACTAGTGTGTGCGAACTACTAATTCGTAGCGCAGCGCCGCGCAGTTATGGGAACTACTGATTCGTAGCGCAGCGCAGTTATTACTATATTCGTACTACTAAATTAGTAGTATAATAATTACAAAAGGTGTCGCGTCGGCGATGGCGCTGCGCGACAAATCGTCAGTTAAAAAGATCGTGCGTAAGTAAGGAGACTAAAAGACTGGAATAAAAAAAGTAAAAAAGTTATAATCATTCGTTTTTAACAATATACTTAAACTAGTCCTGAGTTTGGTCCTAAGTTAGTTGTATTTTTATGATATGTTACAGAATGTGAACACAAATTACACTTAACTTTTTCGATATTTCCTTCTTTGATTTTTTCGAAAAAATCCCACACTAACGATCTTTTAGGCATCGTGTCAAACGGTTATAACCCGCGCGTGTGACCTTGCTCTAATAAAGTCAAAAACCAACTAACAACAAACTGAAGTACCTAATAGTATTTATAAGTACTATTGTTTCTTCTGTGGTAATAGGTACTTGAAAACAATCAACGCAACACTGTCTCGCCGCACGCAGTACCTATACCTACGCACTACACACAGCGCAAGGCAATTGAATGTTGATTGAGTATAACTACAGCTAGTATTTAGTAGTTCAGTTAGTAGTTTGTCGATTGTTATTCGAATAATCATCGCAAGGAACTACTAAATCGACAATCGAATGCGCAATGGCACAATTTTCGATTCAGTCGATTGTTTTTTTTGCAACAATCGTCCATCGCTAAAATAAATATAAATAAACTCTACTGAACCTTCTGGAGGGTGAATTCGAATGAGCCAGTTCTTTCTTTCTTTTTCTTCCCTCTTTCTTGGGTGGTGGTAACGCATTAGTAATGCCTTTGATGTCACTGGAGACCATGAGCGAAGATTGCCACTTCCCATCAGGTGGATCGTCAGCTTGTTTGGCGGCAATTTCCATAAAATAAACTCATTGTCGACCCTGTAGCCTAGTTGGTAGTGACCCTGCCTACGAAGCGAGGGGTCCTGGGTTCGATTCCCGGCCGGGGCAGATATTTATGTGACAGATAAATATTTTTACTCGGGTGCAGGGTGTTATTGTGATGTGTTATGTGTGTCCATGCCACCCGCGACACAGGTAAAAACCTACTGCGGGGTATGAGTGTGTTAGCGTTTTTTTGAATTGTGTGCAGGAGTGTGAGTATGACAGCGTGACGGTCCACTCGCGGCTGGGCGCCGACAACATCCTGCGGCGACACGGCGTCTTCTGCGGCTCCGTGCTGCCGCAGCCCGTCACCTCGGATGGCTCCGTACTGCGGGTTCAGGTTAGTTTGACATGTGGTTGATGTTCGACCATAATTACCTGTTAAGAGTTTGAGGGAAACGTTTTAATTCCTTTTTCTTGTTATTACGCTTGTAATTGATCGTCAAAGTTAAGCTTTCTGTATAAATAGCCGGATAAGGTAGATGTCGTCACCATCGCCCATGGACAACCCTAGATAACCATAGATTGATAGTAGCAATCTATCCTCCTACAACCAATACATGCAGTAGCATAGATTGTTAGTAGAAATTAACCCTACTACTATCAATCCTCTACCAATCCGCACTGGAGCAGCGTGGTGGAGTATGCTCTAGGCTTCCTCAAGAGGAAAGACCAGTGCTCAGTAGTGGGCTATTGATATGATATGATATGATATGATATTTATTTATTTGAAAAAATGAGGTTACAAAAGGTGTTGGCTGGATGTCGAATATCGCTCACATTTGCCAAGAATAGAGGCATGCAAATTAAAAAAATATTAACGGGTTAAAGCCACTGACAATCGATCCTACTACAACCAATCCATCCCGCAACCATCATCCCCAACAGTTCACATCGGACACGTCAGTGCACCACTCAGGCTTCGCGGCCCTGTACTACATGGACGTGGATGAGTGTGCGGAGAACAACGGCGGCTGCCAACACGAGTGTCGGAACACACTCGGCGGGTACGAGTGTGGGTGCCGCAGTGGGTTCACGCTGCATCCCAACCGACATGATTGCAAGGAGGGCGGCTGCAAGCATGACATCACGCATCCGCATGGGACTATATTTAGGTAAGTTACACAGAGTACTTAATCGCTACGTGTTAGTTAAAAATTCTAAATTGAATTCATAATTCAAATTCATTAACGCCCCAACTCAGAGTCACTAACGGTTACTTAAATCGCTCCTACTAAGGAGCGAATTAAGTAACCGTTCATCACCATACAAATTCTGTTCTAACAGAATTTCTGTTACGTAATACGTAACCGTTAGTGACTCTGAGTTGGGGCGTTAATTAGCAGCCTATTGTATTGTGGAAATAAAAAATATTCTATTCTATTCTATTTTATATTTATTAGTAACTATTTAACCTTTTTTCATAAGCGTAACCTTACGTGCATTAATTTGTTGACGATGTAAATGTATTTGAGAAAATCGCAGACATCCAAACATAATTAAATTGAATGCAACACTTATATACGTACCAAATACGTACAATTGAAATGTATAAAACATGTTTTCAGCCCCAACTACCCGGACACGTATCCGTCCAGAAAAGACTGTGTGTGGCAATTCTCCACGACGCCGGGACACCGCATCAAACTCATCTTCAACGTGTTTGAGTTGGAACCACATCAGGTACAAGAACAATCATAACCCGACTGCTTTAACTTATCCTTCCATAACTGTCGAATGATCCGTTATTTTTTGTACTCCTCTCCAATGTTTGATAATCCGTCTGAATTAAACTGGGCTTTACAGAGATAAACAATGTCCAACAGAACGGACCTGTCTTCACAATCGCGTCCGTTGAAATGAAATAAGTTTTATTCGAAGTAGGTTTGTTACAAACACTTTTCGAAAGTCACTCAACGCCATCGCTTCAACAAATCCCTACCGTGAGTGGTTCCGGGAGAAGAAGCGGCAACAAACTACCGGGGCTATTTTTCTTACTCCCAGTTACAGACAGCAGTTAATACTACTTATGGCAATATTTAATATAAAAAAAACTTGTTCACCAAGGTGCACCAAGGTTGAACTTATAAGATACCTACTTCTTACACACCAATCCAAAACAAAATTTCGTAAACCAGCTAACAAAGACTTAATTCACCAGGAATGCACATACGACCATGTGTCAATATACGATGGCTCGTCGGCTGATGAGAAGACCCTAGGCCGGTTCTGTGGCAGCAAGCTGCCGCACCCGGTGGTGGCGTCTCAGAACCAGATGTACGTGGTGTTCAAGTCGGACGCCTCTGTGCAGAGGAAGGGCTTCCTCGCTACATACTCCACTGGTACGTAACTGGTGGTTTTAGGATGTAGGCCTTTACTAAGTTAGTTCGCTCCCCATCATGGAACAAATCCCCACTTACCATCACTTACCAGGTGGGATTGTGGTCAAGCATTTGCTAATTTTAAGTAAAAAAAGTCGACAAATGAAAAGGACTACATTTTGGTAAGTGATTACATGTATGTGCAGAGTGTCCAATTCCTATTAAATTATAGGAACGGTTTCAAAATGCCCGATTGCCAAATTGTCCAGTGGTTTTCAAATGTCAAATCTCGGTAAGTTGAATTCCCAAAAGTACAGTCAAATTCCCATCGTCCGTTGATCAGCAGACGCATCACTACTAGCGTTGGTGCGAGCTCAATCCATCCTTTACACTTCAAACTTAGGCCTGTATTAATGAATCGATTTTCAGATCTTAAAATTCGGCTTCACATGAAGAAATATGTCAAATCATATAAAAAAGTGTCATTAAATTTGTTAGATCTGAATTCGCGCTCTTGAACGAAATTGGTTTATAAATAAGGCCCGCTTAATCTTAAAAAATCATCTTATCGCAGCATGTGGCGGCTACCTGGCCGCTACCGAAGCAGTGAAGCACCTGTATTCGCACGCGCGCTACGGCCACGACTCGTACGAGTCGCGCGCCAACTGCGACTGGAGCATCGTGGCGCCCATCGGCCACTTCGTGCGGCTCACCTTCCTCACCTTCGACCTGGAGCCGGAAACCAACTGCGGGTACGACTTTGTCCAGGTGTTCGGCGGCGTGGAGGGAAGCGCTGGAGATTATGGCAGCTTCTGTGGCACTAAGGTGAGAACCAATGTTTATACTTACACTTTGTAACTCGCTTTAATAGACAAAGTTCCATGCAATTTTCGACGTGGGTTTAGTCTTGTGTTGGTGTAAACGAAAATGTCACTATTGTTTGTATATTATTAATGGGCGACTAAGCAAAGCATAATTATAAATTATAATATTGTATTAAGACAATTTTATTGAGTGATAGCACTCTGATTAACCCATACGCGTATATCGACAATGGCTTTTACAATCCTTGAAAATTAAATAGACTTCGGATAACATTTCAGGTCTACCTATTCAGTAAACTCTTTAATGATTGAAGATTCTAATTGAATTTACTTTTTAATTTCTAGCGACTCTGCATTAAAACTGTTCTTAATTTCAAATCGATATTATCCGCCAGATGCCGCCAGAAATAGTTTCTACAACAGAAGCGTTGCTAGTAAAATTCCGAACAGACGACTCCATAGTATTCAAAGGATTTTCGGCGTCCTATCAAGCGGTGAAACCGGAAGTTTGGAGTGGAGAAGACAGTTCAGAGGGCGGGGAGTATGAGGAAGAAGAGGAAGACGAGCGGATGCCCCCCCTCGTGGTGGGGAGGCGGGGGCTCCGGGCTCCGATGCAGCGGTTCGTGCGACGGCCCACGTGACAGTGGTCGGTCCCGCGACACCCTCGCCACAGACGGCCACATCGCCCGCATCATCGATTTAAATCAGAGAACAGTCATTTGTAACAAGTTTTAGCGACAAAAAATCTGATTGAAACAAAACAAATTGCCAACTTTCAGTTCCGATGAATATGAGTGCGTACGATATATCGATTATTCGATTGCTTTTGTTGTGAGTATTGCAACACTGTTCTTAAGCCGTAGACAGAGGATACTGTACACAAATTGGGATATTATTTTATTTTACTCATAAACAAAAGAAAGCGACTTAAGCGAGATGCTTACTTCTAGTGAAGCAGAAAAACTTTGTTTTGCCCTTGATTGCGTCTTGATCCATCTACGCAACTTTGGTCAACTTGTTTGTTTGCTTTATGACTACACAAAATGTTTAAACATATACTATTTTTGTATAATTTTATCAGTTGTGTTGTACATTATGGCTATAATCTACGGTTTTATTTTTTTTTAACATGTTATATTTTTATTTACTTTATTTTGGTCTGTCTGTGTGTTAGAACAGTGGTTTTGATTGAACTAATGTTTACATGATAACTTAAGGTGTTCGAAGAGGATTAATTAGGGAAACGTCGATTGGTCTCTTTGCTTGTAGTGTTATAGCGTTTAAAATAGAATTTTAAAATGCCATAATCTTATACATTGTTCTTGAACAATTGAGTTCAACATTGTTTTTACGACTGAATTCAAATGTAAATAAATTATTTGTAGTTTACTTAGGGGTAATACTTACTTAATAGTGGTTACCATAATAATACTCATAATTATGAATGGGCTAGCCAAGCTCAGTTTTGATACTTGTTTTTAAATTACTTAACATGCCATTTAAACCAAAGAGTGTTTAGTTTAAAATACACCAAGATTTATTTAAGTTCCAATACGCTCTTGAATTTATTGTGTTCATGTTAGATGAAAAGACAATATTAATTAATTATAAGAAATACATTATGTTATAATACTTAATGTGGATACTGAATACTCGTTCACTTAATTTGCTATTCTAATATTAATAGTGTTTTAGGTATCAGCCATAATTTTAATGCACAATTTAACTTTGAATAAATACATAAGTATTCTGGTCAGTTAGAATGAAACTTATGACAATACATACATTACGTAGTGCTTAAGGATTAAATAATTAACGTAGCAAATAGGTGTTAAAGTCCATATCATACACTATCTAAAATAATTTCGATGTTTTGTACAATAGAGGTAAGTACACTATTTAAGGAGTAAAATCCTGATATTATTATTATTGAACAAACAATTATAGCGATACCAAAGAGCTAGCAAAAATCAGTTAATTTTAATAAGCAGTGTCTGCCTGACTGCATAAATAGCAATAACTGAAAAATACCAGTAAAGGATTTTAAACAAATTCTATATTTTTGTTAAATTAAGACAAATACTTGTAATAATTATTAACGACTTTATATATTTCTTTAATTTTTAAATAATGTAAATCTTTGTTAAATGTTCAGCATAATCATCAGCGACATCTATAACCAGTGCAATACTTGATGCAATAAAGTCAGTGAAATAATTATTTTGTTCAATTCATAATACATGTATTGAGGTACAATTTTATTATAATGTGCCAAAGTTGATACTTACTTAGTAATTAGGAAATACCTAATAAGTTAGTGTTTTTAAACTTAGCCGTGAAAATATTTATATGTAGGAATGTTACATTATTTTTTAATAAAATGTGGAGAAACATCATTAATGTTTCAATAAAAACCCTTTTTATACTCGTAATTTTATTGGAAAACGAAAGTGTAACCAACGCCAGAGATTTGCACTATGGTTTACATGATCGCAATCATTACTCAAGTTTTTATTAGTTTTGATTATAGGTACCTTAAAATATGTTTGCAACCATGGACCTTCTGCAACGTCTACCGTGTCTTCGTAAAACGAAGTGTTTAATTACTCGGTGGCTGCAAATATTATATCTCTATAAATTGATGCAATTAATTCCAACGTAATCAGTTTCCTAGATAGTAATACAAAATAACTAATTTTTTTTTTGTATTTTACTTAATTACTGTATACATTAAATAGTTTATGCAGCTTAATAAATAGTTATTATGTTATGACATAGCTGCAGGGGCGTAGCTACCGCCGTATCAGCCGTATCAATTATACGGGGCCCCGGGGCTGAGGGGGCCCCCAAAGCGCCTTAGAAAAAATTCGTAAAATAATCCGGAAATCAATAATTATGATTCGAAAAATGATCCGAAAAGCATCGATACTTCATCGAAAAGTGAAATAAACAATAACATTACTTTTTGGACCATCTTTCATCGTATTAATGCATTAATTACTTTAGCATCATGCAATTTATCTTTAAGAGGCCATGATTCTAAATCTGGAAACTCGACGAAATGAAGACAAACAGGCATTACAGATAATAATAAAAAAACTTCTAATCAGTTATTTAAATGCCCTAATCAAAATTTAAACAAAATATTTAATGTACAAAAAATTTCTTCTAAACGTTCTACACGACTCATGATGCTCTCCGGCACTCAGTGCTGCGCAGCCATGCCGGCGGCAACCCCATGGGCCGTGACACTGCGCTCCGTGAATACCTCAAGATGAAGCTCATTCTACACGTAGTACAGCTCATTCTACAGTTAACACGTGCGTGGTAAAAATGATCGGGTGAATTGGACCGTAGAAGTTCTCCACGAGTCTCATCGAGGTGGATGAAAATTCAATTCGGCCATGAGCTTTGTAAAGCATGAGCAGGTGCCTCCCTCGCAGTGAAGTACTCCTTTGCCCGGTTTAGAACATCAAGCTTTTTGGAAGCCAACTTAGCCTTGGCTTCCAAATGACGCTGATACTACACATCACTCGAGATGTCAACTCCCAGAATCTTACTCTTACAAAACTTTTAGTGACGGTGAGCGCGGTACCCTGGAATTGAGGCACTATGAAAAATGGGGTTTTCTTAGTGGTAAACGCGTCAACTTGTGTCTTCGTGGGGTTGAACTCGACTAAATTAACCCCATTTCGAGACATGCTCCAGCATGGGCGTAGCCAGGGGGGGGGTTTCGGGGGTTCAAACCCCCCCCCGAAATGTTAAGGACTGACATTTTTATGTGCTAATAAACCCTTAAAAAACATTTTTCTAGACGTCATTCCGAATCGAATGAGCTATCGCACATATTTTTAGGAGCTTTATTTCTATTTAACACGTTTTTGAACTTTCTGACTAAACTAATAATACCTAGATGGCACTAAAATAAAGTCTCAATTTTCTTTAGGGTTATTTTATGTACTTTTAGTCGTTGTATTTTCTTGAACACAGCCCCCCCCCCCCACCCCCCGAAACTTGAACCCCCCCCGAAACTAAAACCTGGCTACGCCCGTGTGCTCCAGAGAGTTCTCGACTTCGGACACAAGTTTAAGCCTGCTATCCGCCACTTGCAAGTTTTTCAACTGAGAGGAATTAAGAGGGGCTGTGTAGTAGGCATCCCCTGTGCTGTCATCTGCATAGCAACAGTTGCCACTCATACCATGCCATTGATATGCAGAATGAACAGAGTAGGAGATACCACAGACCCTTGGGGAACACCAGCATTTTACAGGTTTCATATCTGACCAACAACCATCTACTAGGTACATCTACCTAACTGCATAACCTCTCACAGCGATCGTAAGATGTTAACTTCGTGAGATCTCTTTGTGCCAGTCCCAGTCACAGGCCTTAGCGAAATCTAGACTGACTGCCAGTGCTTCTCTGTTGCGATCAACACCCTGACGGTGCCTACAGGTGCGTAAGATAAATTTGATGATCACTAACTGAACGACCGTCGCAAAAACCATATTGTTAATAACAGATTAGCTGATGATCTTCCAGATATCCCCGGAGCTGCACGTTAATCTCGCGCTCCATTACCGTTGCAAGCAGGGAGTGTCGCGAATGCGAACCATAAATGGAGCTATAGAGCTTTTACGTAGTCTGTGGACTTTGGATCAATGGTTGAAGCAGTCTGTGCTTGGGTTTTGACAGATATTGTCAATTGGTTTTCCGACAGGACTGGAACAGGAAATTTTCCATACACGCGGTTTTTAAATGGGAGAAAAGCAAATAGTATTGTTTCGTAGCATAAAAGCATAAGTGCGCACAAGAATAGATTATTGAGATGGTTGTGTCTCAATTACCGAAGAGTCAGAAAGCATGTTTGCAGGTAGTATTCAGATACAATTGCCGATGTGTCGGGCGGCTTGTGGGCAAACAATATTCAGAATAAGTTACAGACAGACCTGAACTAGAATCGGACCATGGGACCATTGGAGGCTGGGCGCGGCTAGAAGGGGTGTGAGGAGGCCGCTAGAGGGTGGAAACCCTTATATATACTGATATATGATATACTGATATACTGATATCAGTTATAAGCATCAGTATCAGTGATTCAGTATCAAAGTGTTGGTTGTTACTTAAGATATCACGCAGCGTGACCTTGGGTCAGCCCTGCGTTGGATAAGTGGAACAAAAGAGAACAGAACAGACTATAGGCATTCACTTTGTTAATATTTCACTTTACGGATCGACCGTCTCGTTAAACGAGTTCGGTTCACCGATCCTCTACATCTTCTTACACATCGTCCCTGGACGATAAAGGTATGCGTATAGATATTGTAATCAGCTCAGACATTCGCCGTGTATCTTCTACCTTTAGGTAAGTGGCGACATGGTGGAGGAGCTGGGATAAACAAATCAAATAATTACAATTATAATGGTGAGCTGTCTTATTTGTTACATTAATAGCAATACTTCGTCTATGTGAGACAGTTTTCATTAGAATCTCAGTAATAAAGAAATAGTGATAATAATAATAATAATAAAAAAAAAAATACAACTAGTAGTTACGATGATATGTCAGGAGACACAATAGTGTCTAGGCCCAAGTACACTAGTAGTTACGATGATATATAGAATGAAGTGAGCTGGTTCCGTGATCAGAATGGGTGGTTAAAGGGCGCTCTTTCGAGTTGTTGAACAGGCATAAGACTATTGAATAGTCAGTCGGTCAGTTTGGTATAAGTGTATGGTTATATGGTCAGTGTTAATATTGAATACTGGTTGATTCAGTTTCTCTTGCTGGCGGGAGTGTCGCGAATGCGAACCATAAATGGAGCTATAGAGCTTTTACGTAGTCTGTGGACTTTGGATCAATGGTTGAAGCAGTCTGTGCTTGGGTTTTGACAGATATTGTCAATTGATTTTCCGACAGGACTGGAACAGGAAATTTTCCATACACGCGGTTTTTAAATGGGAGAAAAGCAAATAGTATTGTTTCGTAGCATAAAAGCATAAGTGCGCACAAGAATAGATTATTGAGATGGTTGTGTCTCAATTACCGAAGAGTCAGAAAGCATGTTTGCAGGTAGTATTCAGATACAATTGCCGATGTGTCGGGCGGCTTGTGGGCAAACAATATTCAGAATAAGTTACAGACAGACCTGAACTAGAATCGGACCATGGGACCATTGGAGGCTGGGCGCGGCTAGAAGGGGTGTGAGGAGGCCGCTAGAGGGTGGAAACCCTTATATATACTGATATATGATATACTGATATACTGATATCAGTTATAAGCATCAGTATCAGTGATTCAGTATCAAAGTGTTGGTTGTTACTTAAGATATCACGCAGCGTGACCTTGGGTCAGCCCTGCGTTGGATAAGTGGAACAAAAGAGAACAGAACAGACTATAGGCATTCACCTTGTTAATATTTCACTTTACGGATCGACCGTCTCGTTAAACGAGTTCGGTTCACCGATCCTCTACATCTTCTTACACATCGTCCCTGGACGATAAAGGTATGCGTATAGATATTGTAATCAGCTCAGACATTCGCCGTGTATCTTCTACCTTTAGGTAAGTGGCGACAGGGAGGCTATAGGCTTATCGCTGTAGGCCTGCAGTTAGCCGGGTCACTGAGATCGCCCATTGTGGGGATGGGATGAAAAATTTTGATGAATTTTCCATGAAGACGTATATATCACGTGATATAAGATAGCGAGAATAAGCATGTTGAGACGGGGAACCAACCAGCCGCGGATCTACGATTTTTTGAACCGGGGCAGAAACTTGATAGCGATAAATATAAGATAAAAAAACTCACAAATAAATAATAGTTGGCATTTTTCGTGAATAAGACAATAAGAACTCTTTTTTAACAAATTTATTTGTTCTCCCAACCAGGCTTCAGTATGTTAGGCGTTTTGTGCAGCAAGTTTTTTATTTTTAATCATACTATATTATGATTTTGGCGCCCCCTGAATTACCGCCTGCGGCGGGTGTCTTGGTTTGATCCGGGGCTGGAATCAACTCGGGAGCACACATCTTTAACACCACTGCGTGAATACCGTCTGGTCCTCTCAACGTCAAGGGGCTATAAAGAGCTCTCTGACAGACTTTTGGGAAAAAGTATATAATATCATTCAACGAGCTCTCACAGGTTTTTAGGCGGAGGCGAACCCTGTATCATGAAGAGTTGAGTTGGCGGCAAAAAGGATGCCAAGAAGTTCGGCTTTCCCCTTTGTCGTATGGACCACGGAGTCGTCCGATTTATGCAGTTGTGGAAGAGATGACCGACAGAAGTTACCCTCTGCAGCTTGAGCTAGCGACCAGAGTACTCGACTACCAGAGGGGTAATCGTCCATTCGCTAGCCAATTCTGCCGATGAACTTTAAATTGCCTTCCTTTTAGCCATTTGCTTCTTTGCTAACCAGGATGCAGTGTTGAACTTTGTATTAAGCCCTGGGGTGGATAGATCTATAAGCGTGTACGCGGATGGCCAGGCCTTTTAAGCGGCATGTTTTTGGATAGATGCCGAGATACAGGGACTGCTATAACAGAGCTGGTTTTTACCACCGATGAATATGAGTTACGAATAAAAAATTCCCTGCCTTGTCGTATCACATCGACTATTGAGTCTGCGCTCGCGTTCGGATCTCCGGAAACTAAACAGAGCTGCCTCCAAAGTCCAGATTAAAATTTTAGAGTATTGATTGTATGTGGTTTATTAATCGATGTAAGTATATTATATTTGTTTTAATTCACGTTAGCTTTTTTATTTCTTTTGAGAAAATCTTTACCCTCGAGTCGAGAGGGGGCCCCCGGCAAAATTTTGATACGGGGCCCCGGAAGGGCTAGCTACGCCACTGCATAGCTGCATACCAAAATTTGAAAGACCAAAGAGTATAATATAGTAATACCTACAATACACAGTAAGCCCATTAAAACGAGATAAGACTAGCCTGTACGCAGGTTTTTTTTTTGTTTCGAATGATCAGTTGCTGTTGACCCTAGTGACCTTTACAGCTTCACCTAACTTTTTGACACCGTTTTTAAAGTAGGCAGATATTAATTATACTGATATTAGATATCACGATTCCCGATTCTTTATTCTCGCACGACAAGCATGACGTGTTGTTTCGCGTTTATTACAATCATTACAATCGTGATTAAATTTGTGGTGCCTGGGTACGAGTGAAAAAAACGGATCGATAATGTCTCATGGTGACATCATGGTGAGTTTTATTGTCAACTAGCGCTCTGCCTACGTTTTCCGGGATAAATCAGTAGGAACTTCTTTTATTTCAAATAGTGGTCTACCTGTGTGCATAATTTCATGAAAATCTATAAAATAGTTTTCGAGTGAAAGAGTAACAAACATTCAGAATTTCATACATCCTTTCAGATATTTTACAATATTAATGATGATTTTATATAAATATTTGAAACGTAATATATGGTTTGTATGTATATGTATATCTGTCTCGTTGGCTACACTTCGATCGAAATTCCTTTGAGAGTCATTTCGATTAATAATAAAATCGATTTGAAAATTAATTTTCTCTGCTTCCTGTATATGACTACTGGCAATACAAGCGGACAAAACGTCAAATCATTTGCCATGTTTGTTGTTGTCATGATGCTGTCAAACTCAACAATATGATGTCAAAATTGTCAAGTCATTTGAAAAGTCGTACGTAACGTGATGTTATTTATTTATTAGGTGCAATTTTTATCAACGTCCTATTGACGATTATTACGTTAAAATTTTAAATAAACGCGTATTTTGTTGTAAATAATTATAGTAGCTTAGTGCAATGGCAACGTTGGCTTTTAAAGTTAAAAGTAAAAACGGGCAGCAGATTTTAAAGGATTTGACCTCTGATAGTACCGTGGGTGAACTAAAAATGTTTCTCTCGAGTTTAACGGATGTGAGTATTGAGAGGATTTACGTGTTGTGTGGGTATCCACCGAAGGCGTTGGATATTAGTAATGATGGTAAAAAAATTGGTGAAATTGGTTTGAAAACTGGTGAGACTTTGATTGTTGAGGAGAAAGCTACGCCGACGCCGACCACAACACCGAAGCACGAGCCTACGCAGCCCGTGGAGAATGGCGTGACGTCCCACGGTCCAGTGGGACCCTGCAGGCCAGGAATCCTTATGAAAAAAGTTGTCCCTTCAGATAATTCTTGCCTCTTCACTAGCATAGGTGAGTTAGCTTCGCCTAGTTCTTCTCGTCTAGTACTTCATTGGCCTAGTTTCCCACAGATGCTAGAGGGTTTATGATGCATAACTAAGTATACGGCTTGGATAAGATGTACCTAATTTTAAAGCATTTTAGAAACTAGACTTTGGTCTCCTTTTTCTGTACACTGTCAAAGATAACGTAATGTTATTGTTTCACTGAATGGCTATATGGCTCAATTAAAATCTGAAGAAATATGCACACTGTGAACTACATTACTCACATCTTTTTTTCAATTATTTTATGCATGGGTAGTGGGTACTATGTACTAATATTACATAAAAAAAATTGTTGATCTTTTACGCAAAAACTACTGAATGAATTTTCATGGAATTTAGCACATATGACCTGGAATAAGATATGGGGTACTTATTGTCCCGGAAAATGAAAACAAAGCCGTGGGTAGAGTGCTAGTTAATTATAAATCTTTGTCAGAAATAAAATGCATAATACTCTGAAGTTAATATTCTTGAATGATAACATTTACACAAAGAGCTTTGTGATGACATAAATAGCATGATATATTTACCCAGTACCAATAAACATGCAACTGTCTTATTATTTATACAATGTACCTATGTATTTAATTATTCAGTAAAATTGTAAATTAATGGGCACAACCAAATTGATTTTATTTGAATATCAACATGAAAATTGTTGAGTCATGATCCAACAATTTATTTCGACCTACATACTTTATTTCCTATATTTTTTGCAGTACAGCATTAGTTCTTTTGTGTTGTAACACTTTTGTTAGCAATTTGTACTTTGTACTCCATTTTGTAGTTTGCAATAATAATAATCTAAAAACCTATTTATAATTACCTACTTATTTATCGGTACTACTAGTTATAGGTACTAATTTTAGGATTTGTAAATCTTACAGAGTGTAAAGTTTGCTAAACGCTGTGCTTTGATAGAGAAACTCAGTCGTGCATTTTCGCACTGTGTAAAAAAAGGCTACTTTACTTATGGATAAGTTTTAAGTTTTAGGGCACAGGTGTTCTTTGAATCTTTTTATTATCTTCAGTTGTTTGGAATGTATAATAACAAAATGCAAAGTTGAAACAAAATACAATATTAAATATTTCAAGTTGGTTCTGAATATGTATGAATTTTAGTAAAATCACTAAATGTAATGCAACATTTGTGTAATATATTCAGGCTAACCCACTAACTTTGCAGTCAACCAAAACATTGTAATAATTATATTTGACTAAGTTCAAAAATATACATTGTGCATATCTTAATATGACTCTAAATCACATCCTCTGATCTTGAAAGCAATACATATACTACAACAATTCACTGGAATAAACAATTATAATATTGTAGAAATAAGATCACAATCAATCAAGTCATTCATAATTTAAACAATCACACAGGCACATGAAACGTTACACAACTTACTTGAATGTTGGTCATCATCATGATGTCTTTTTCTTCCATACTTTCCCATCAGTTGTCATCTCCACGTAAATTCCCTTATATTTCATATAATCTTTCACACAATCCATCCATCAGTTGGATCATCCTTGTCCCTTTCATTCATCCACATTCATATCCATCACTCTTAGTGAGTGTTCACACTGAACTCGCGGGCGCGGGCGCGGGCGCGGTGGCGGATTCGTGTTCACACTGGCCGCCAGGCGTTTGCGCGATTGTGACATGTTGTCAGAGGTTGAAAACCCTTTAATCTGGGGACATAATGAATTCATGTGCTATCGTTTCTAGCGACAAGTTCAAAATGGTTGAACTTACCTGACATCGCGAGTGAGTCGCGCGCTATTAATATTACTTACGTAAATGTTGGTGTTTCAGGTTTCGTATTAAATGGCCAAGTGGACACGTCGGTTCACCAGCTGATGCGTCAGATAATAGCGATGGAAGTGGCCAGCGACGTGGAGACTTACAGTGAAGCCATGCTGGGTAGACCTAATGCGGAGTACTGCGCTTGGATACAACAGCCTAGTTCTTGGGGCGGCGCTATAGAGGTATGTATAGTTAAATTTAGATGAAAGATTTGTTAATTTTTCGTTTCTCTCTTTCTTGGCTAATACCGCTATCGGTGGCTATTTGGTGTCGCTGATGTTCATGGGCGACGATAGCCACTTACAATCAGGTGGATCGCCAGCTATTTCCATAAAAAAATGAAGTTATTCCATGATATCTTTATTACCCTTCTGAATTTATCCTGTAGACAGAATGTACTGAATTTAATGTATGGATGTATAACCAAATGTTTGTATGATGTTCAGGTGGCCATCCTATCACGGTTTTACGGTTTAGAAATGGCGGTAGTGGACACATTGAACGCAATTATTAACAGATTCGGAGAAGACAAGAACTACGGCCAGAGGGTATTTCTCCTGTTCGATGGGGTACATTACGACCCCCTGTTCCTCGAGCAATCAGACGTAAGAGTTTCACTAATATTATTCATACTGTCAATCCCGTACTAGGAATTCCCGTGTCGGGGGTGCGGTGCACATTAATAAGATATCACAAACACCAACAACCCGAGAAAAAACATGTATCTGTTACACAACTGCACAGTGTCAAATTTTGGCTTAGTTGCGGTCATGTATAGTTTATCTGTTTTTTCGAAAGAGATTGATGTGGCAAACAATTGATAAAAATTCCCACAGTAAATTTCTGTATACTTTAAGAGAAATATTTTTTTGTGTGAAAGGTCAATGACCTCAAGGAAAATTTAATTATTTTTTTATTCCTAAAATATAATTGTTTTTGTTTTTGTTAGTATCTTAAATAATGTAACATTGTATTATCTATTCATACTAAAAAAATAGGAAATGTAGCTGTAATATTATAAGACATATTTAAGATTTTTTTATTTCCACTTTTTATTGATTTTTAATTTAATCTTGTTGCGGTCGCATTTTATTCTTCATTATAAATATGCACAATATTGTTCTTTATAATGTCCTAAAAATTTAAAAATTACAATAAAAGGGGTAGAGAGATAAAGCGTTTCTAAGTATTTTAGAAATTTCTATGGAAATAGGGTTGTCTAAAAGTAATCATAAAAATAAATTTATGTATATATAAACAAACTTCGTTTCACTTGGTCACGTCACGCCATAACATGAGAACGACTTGAACAATTTCATTTATCTTTTTTTACGGAAAGAAAAAATAAAAAAAATACGCAGAAATTTGGATAATTTCAGAAATCTTAACATCTGTCGGTCAGCTATCCTAGGTATATTATAAATGCGAATGTGTGTCTTACCTCTTCACGCTTAGACCGCTAAACCGATTTAGATGAAATTTGGTATATAGACAGTTTGAGTTCCGGGAAAAGATATGTCTTATCCCAGAAATCATCCTATAAGGAGGGTGAAAAGGGGGGTGAAGTTTATATGGGACATCAATAACCGCTGAATCGATTAAGACGAAGTTTGATATGGAGATAGAGAGTTGTGGAGAAGGATACAGCACAAATGTGAAAATTTCTAAAATGGTCAAATTATTGTACTCCACGAGGACGAAGTCAAAGGCAAAAGGTACTTTATAAATAAATGATTAAAAACTACCAAATACCTTTAGGGTAAGTTGCATTTAAAACTATTGTTGTTCTCTCGTTTTCGGGAATGTCCAGAGGTCGTTATTTCAGTCCTCGTAAATGAGCACTGTTTTCCAATAACTTGAACAAGTCAAGATGAGTCAATTTAATTATTTCTGCCACTCGCTGACCAACATGAGGGTTGGCGCACTCATGCCCCTCTAACATTAAGTCACTCGGTCGAGGCCCGATATGACATCCCCAGGAGAATGAGTCAATATCTCCTGAGGCAAAGCAGCGCCATGGGTCTTTGCCGGCTCCATGACGCTTCACCACCGCTTCTCCGGACATTGAGTACTGATATTGGGTTTTAGCGTAAGCTTCACGAGGGCGGACCCCTTCCCAATACCACTCAATGTTCTTCATCGAAGATCTTTTCGTGTGAAAAGACTTGACGCAACGTTATATTGCGTTAAATTTTAAGACAAAGTTTTTGTTTTTAAAACAAAAAAATGTGACTTTTTTATATTAAATTTTGATTAAAAAAATCAACCTTTAATATTATTATATTATTATTATACATATTACTATTATTATTACAATATATACCGAAATAACGATATAAATTAATATCAATATGGTAATTAAATTTTCATAGAAAAGTGACAACCCTTAACAAAACTTTCAAAAATTCATATCTTGTCACCCCTTTATTTTTATTAGCCAATATTTTTTACACAAATACGTTATTACATGTAGATTATTTCCATTCAAAAATAAAATGCGACCATTAAGAAACCGTCCCACAAAAAAAAAATTTCATTTTTGGTAAAAACATTAATTGTGCCATAACTTAGCGTGTTTTTTTGGTAGTTTTTGGCTAGGTCATAGATATGAACTTCTTTTATGAGAACATATTTTATTTATTCTCAAATAATGTACAAAAAAAATTATATTGCATTTCTATGATTTCTATGGGTTTTTCTCGATAATCACATAAACTCAGAAAATAATTAAAAAAAAAGCTTCAGTGTCTTTGTCAATTCTTTATAATAGTTACAGCTATCAATTAAACACATAAACTATACATGACCGCAACTAAGCCAAAATTTGACACTGTGAACTGTGTTCGCCGGATGCGGTCTGAGGTCGATGATCCTGGCTCTACAGGATAGTTAAAATAGTTCCATCCACAATACAGGTTTTGTAAATCATAATCATTTTATTAATATTTAAGCATTGCTTTCTTTCTCTTCTTTCTTGGGTGGCAATGCATCGGCGATTGGTGTTACTGAGCCACTTACCATCAGGTCAATCATCAGCTCTCGTCGGCTAGTTACATAAAAAAATTAAGCTTTTTGCACATCTCATTTAACATTTATCAGTGCCAAATATCACATTTACATGCATTATTTAAAAAAAAACAGGGTTTGGATTGTCTGGAATAAAACGCTTGTAAGATTCTTTGTAGATGTTTTATTTGGTGTGTGCAATCAATAAAGTGCTTAAATAAATAAATATGACTATTTCAGGGTGGCATCCAAACAATCTTCCCAGCTGAGGATCTAGATATTTACTCCGAAGCAGAACAATTGGCACACGAAGCAAAATCATCTCGACAGTTCACGGACTTGAACAAGTTCACCCTCAAGTGTACGGTGTGCGATAAATTGTTCACGGGACAGGTGGAAGCACAGAAACATGCCAAGGAAACCAAACACACTAACTTCGGAGAGGTGTAGCAGAGGCTTTAAGATAAGGGTGAGTTCTCACTGTGTCGTCACGATACGGCGATTTGTCGTAAATGGAGTTGTTCAGGTACAACTTTACAAGATTAATGTTCAAGCAGATTTTTACATTCGCTCGCGTATTTGTTTCACAGTCACCGAACTGGTCTTTGTCAATTATGGTATTTTATTTAATTAGAAATGAACACTTAGTTTAATAACTTTAAATAAAATTAAATATTTTAATATTATTTTTATATGTTATTTGAAATAATCAGGAAACCTAAATTTTCAGACAAACTTTGTACAGGAAATTGGGAAAAACCCATATACAGTAGGGAACTTCATCGCATATTAATTCAATTTGGATTTGGAGTTGACGATTGAGAGACTACACCGTCGTCATCGCGTCATCTAACGATGAATATCGTCACGACACACGTGTGAACTCAGCCTAAGCCATGTCCACTTGCTCATAAGAACGTTCACTGTCCATTGTTCAATCAGGCGTTTTGTTCCGACATATTGTTGTCACAATAGCTTAAATAAATCGAATTGTACATTTTGTATGTTTGTTACGGCAAAATAATATAGTGTAACATTGTTGCTAATATTAACAACATTATTTAGAGTATCTTAAACACTTGGCTTGTACTCAAGATGGATAAAATACGCTCTTCTTCATAATGTGTCAATGAATAACTCAATATTCGAAGGCACATGTTCTGTTAATACAGCTATACATTTAGTTGCTTATTAAAGCATCACAATTTAAATACAATAATTTATTTATTTTAAATTAGCTGAAATGATTGTTAACTCACCTGAATAGCAAAAATATATTAATTGTAAATACATAGTTTAAATGTTTATTGTTTGAACTTATTGAGATGATTACTTTAATTTTTCCGTGTAATTTCCTTTTTTTTTTGTTTTAATTCCGCCACATGGCAAGTTTACCGTAAAGTCCGGTTTACACGTATTAAGTAGTTAAGTAGATAACTAAATTTTAACTAAATTAATACGTGTAAACAGACAATTTTACTAACAGACAATATTAGTAATAACTTTTTAGTTAAAATTTAGTTAACTACTGTGTAAACCGAACATAAGTACTTTTTAAGAGGTCATAATCTGGAGGTATGGAACTGTTTTCATCAAAACATTACATTACAGAGATATTTAAAGAGAGCTCATAGGTAATAATCAGTATTTTCTATTGCCTTTTGAGCATCATGCAACGAAATTAGTTACAATTTGCAAAAAAAATTAAGTTACGCGGGAATATGGAAGGAGTCACCATACATACCAACTTGACAAGAAAACCGAGGATTATTGTTGATACACTGAAATATTCTTAGATGGAAGCACTTTGTTATTATTATAATCGAATGTGGACACTGACTCTATGAGTATGTTTTGGGTTAAGTATAATTTTATTACCTTATGTTGTTTTGATTTTAGGTTTTATGAATGATCCCGGCCTTTTAACCTGCCAATGTTTTATTGTCTAAAGCTTCTAAAGACCTTGTGCTCAAAAAATTCAGTATGTACTTCTTTTCTTAGCACCTAACTTGCACTAGAGAATAAACCCTAAAAACTTTTCAATTTAAAATTAATGTTAATAATTATTAAAGTTTTTTATTTTATTTTGGTTTTATTTATTTCTCTTATTTTTATATTTTATGTTAAAGAACCGTTGAATTTATATATTGCCTAACTACATCGAAGATATTCAAAGACTACCTAGCTAGATAAGCTAGAGTATATTCTGACGAATTGAGGTTCAATGGGCATCAAATAGAACGCAAAAAATTACTTTGTAGTGTCTGTTCTAGTACGTATATTATACCACAGAAGAAATAATAATACTTATAATATATCTCAATATGAAAAACAAAGCAATACCGTTACATAAAGATCACACAAATTAAGTATGATAATTAAAAACTAAAAAGATAGATATTTAAATCATTATAGTGCATAGATATTAGTGAAGATTGATAATACAGTTATGCTAGTTTTAACGATAAGTACCTCATTATACAAATTATATAAAAGTACAGCTTTATGTAAGAGTTCATACGACTGTTGATTATATTATTAAAGTAACGCCGTAGATTTTATAATGCTGATAATAGTGCTCTCAGGGTGAGGTCTATACCTAAAGCAAGCGACTTGGTCGGACAATATCAAAATGAAGGCACTAAATTGTAATCTAGTTTGTTAATGTTCTTAGTATTGTTTTGATTTGTTAATACGACAAAAATTAAAGCCGTATAAAACGGCTAACGTAAAGGTTCATTTAAGACCATTATTTTTATTCGGATACCGATTTTGTTAATACGATAAAATTCAAAAGTCAAAACATTGTTAAGGTTGATTTAGGACCATTATAATACTTGTTCGGATAATTTTAAGTCTGAGCTATGCCTAAGTACTGTGTATAGCATGCTTAGTGCGAGTTTTACTTGACATAACGGGCTCGAAAAGTAAATGCTAGTTGGCTATTTGTATGGGACCGAAGCTTTTCTTTTCACTGCCGCTAGATGGCTCTGCTTCGGTCCCATACAAATAGATAACTCGCATTTACTTTGCGAGCCCGTTATGTCAAGTAAAACTCGCACTATAGTCCCTGATCAACGTTATTTAGGGCGCGTTCCACTTGACGTTCACAACGATCAAAATAACCCTTTAGTCGTTCCACTTAACGACCACGGTCGTTATGGTCACGGCGAAAACGTCACTGATGACGTCATTCATTTCGCTCACACCGAGCTCATAATCATTTGAAGTGGAAGGGATTTGAACTGCTATCGTGATCGTTGTGAACGTCAAGTGGAACGCACTAATAGAGTTGCTAGACTAGAGATATCATTGCACTGCCAACATTCTGTTCGTTACTTTACTGATGTTAATGATAGTAGAACGCTAGAATGATTTTGAATAGGAAACATAAGTTTTGGGAGACTATTTTTATAACAATGGATAAATAACATACCAGTTTACAGGCGGTTGGACTTTATCCTTGACGAAGCAGAACTTTGCTTCGGTCTAGATCAAGTATCTATTAAATATGGAACGCTTCGATTGAAAACGAAGGAACCGTTCGACTTCAATCTGCACTTTCCTTGTTTTTGTTATAAAATTTTAATAATAAGACATGCAATCCCGTAAAATGTCTATTGTCACTTGGCATCAGAAATGCTCCATGATTTGTCATAACAAAAACATGCGGCTCTTTATTAATAACAATACGGCATTCTTACCATTATTAGGTTTAAAATAAGTACCTGGATTATTTTCCTAGTTATAACATTTTTGACTTAAAATTCCTCGCATCGCGTATCGATTTACCCATAAATTGTCATTAGCTTAATTTGTAGTTAACTGTAATACGATAACAATTTTAATAGCAACCCTCCCTTTCAACAAGTTTGTGACTTCAGCATCCTTCAAATTGTCAGTAACTGCCTGGCTGATTGGTAAATAAATAAATTTCATTATAGTATATTTTTCATTCATCTTAATATCCTGTCCCAAACTCTTATACCCAATGAACTAATATACTAACGTCTTATACCCTAATTCACTATTTAATATTTTGTAATGTTGAGTAAAATTATGTTACCTCGTTTGTAGTTCTTTCCAAGCCACTACTGTTTCCTACATGATGACAAATAAAACAATAGGTTTTAGTATAATTAAAAATATTTTTCTAATACCTGAGGTACTTGTGCAATCAGAAATCAATAAGCAAATCATACTACTGTACCATTTAAATAATCTTTGGGACAAAATTAATTGTTTTTAGGTTTTGAAAGGAGGTTGGAGGGTAGTTAGTGATTGGTGTTTATGTCTAAAGTACTCGACAATTTCATAAAAAAAACACTTGACGATGAATTATTACCAACTCAAGGCAGAAAGTTATCTTCAAAGACACTTAGAAAATTTTGCTACAAACGTTCACCCAACTGTCTTCTACATCCTGAGCTAACTCACGATCTCTTTCGAGCGACACAAACCGACGAGTCACAAAACAGAGTCAATAAAACAAACCAGTACATTTTATTCAATTTATTTGTAACACAAAAATGTACAATATCAATAAATATAGTACCTAGTCACATCAGCTCCTATCACTTGTCTTTATACTATAAATCACTTTATAGCGTTGTTTAACAACATGACACTTACAATTAACTCACAAACTAAATTCAGTTGTGCATTTACAGTGGGCCATCCATAGCACTAGTTGATACGAGTATTTTATACTCCACGAGCCAAGATGACTGGTAATTCTATAACAACTACATCGATTTCAATAAATTATTATAATAGGACGAATTTAGCTAACACAAGAATTTTACAATTGATAAAGGCGCTGCGCAAACTGCTCTTTTGTTTCGGCAACCGGTGACCGAGACATAACATGTTTAAGACGATATTTATGTATAACATGAAATCGCGAAAACTTGCACAACTTGCGCAACTCTTAATTGCTAACACTATAATTTTAATTAGTTGATAATAAAGTACGTGAATTAGCAATCATCGCCACAGCGCCTACGAAAACTTTAGTGAAAACACATTAAAGTATCATGACACGCTAGTAATAATACTTCAATCATCAATGTGACTTGACAGTTTGCAAGTTGCGTTAACTAAAGTTGCAATGTGTGCGCAGCGCAACAAATTAGTCAATATAGGTATTGAAATAAATAATTTAGAAGATGCTCATTAGCTGTGCTCAATAGATGCTCAATATGCTCAAGATGCCGAGCATGTTATAATATTAACAAAATATATCCCTTGAATTTTTACTTTTGTAATACCATGTTTCTATGATATGACAGAATATTATATCTTATAAAATACATATTTTATCTAGAACATCCCCGAAGAGACCACGTTTTAAAGTTTACAAACATTATTATTCATTTAACCGAATTCATATCATATAATATATTATTAGTTATATACAATTGTTTCGCTATGGATGCTCCCAACTAGATCTTATCGAAATATTAGTTAAGCGATTGAAGGTAAAACTGCAATAGATCATTCCCTAACTACACAATTATACACTCTATTATAATATAATCTCGATTGGAGGGCAGAACTACCATTTAACGATATTTTAAACGAAGTTAGTTTTAAAACAAAGAAGCCATTTTAGTCCTCAATATTATTATTGTTATATAATATGAATATATTTTAATTTTCACTCAGACATATATTTCAATGAGAAATCTACACACACCTAGACTCAATGAGTCAATAAGTATATTCTTCGTCTCCAAATGTAGTTCTACCCTCATAAATTGATATTTATCATCAATGTATAATCTCTTACCTAAACTCACTTCTATTTATCTTTGTACAATCTCAACGCTCTTAATTTTGTACAACTGTTTCGAACAACGAGATATAAATTAGAAAAACTATTTAAATCTCAACTGAGTCCGATTCTGATGCACACTAACAGAAATTAGACAAAAGTTTTAAATTAAATTAATTTAAAAAGCGTACTAGTAGCTACAGCAACACCGTTGATTTTTGTTTGAAGTACAATATTTTAGTACAGATTAAAAATATATTTAGGTGTGTAAAAGCATACCGGTCTAAATGCTGCGAGGTGTAAATGGACTTACAAACAAGAGCCCGACCAACAATTATGCGTTATTTTTTATAAAATTTATGGTATTTGAATACTAAACAATTGATATTTTAGCATTTCTTTTGACTAGTGTATACAAAAAAGCATTCATTTAAATGTTTTATTATAATTTCAAATAATTTTATCGACTTTCATAAATATATATATATAAACTCCAAATAAAATTAAATAACTCGAAATATCTTAATCAATAATCGATATTGCAACAAATGCGTCATCGATAGATGTTAAACAAATATATAATTGTCACGCAATCGTGAATCGGGCTCTAATATTTAAAATGTAGTTGTATTTCAATACTAATGTTTTCGCTTACTGTATAAATAGTTAATGTTCCTTCATCTATCAGCACAAGAAAATACACTTAAACTAAGGCAGTTGTTAGCGTACACAAACCAATGTTCTATTTAAGTTACAGCTTAAAAATATTAAAAGCTTAATTTATTCGAAAAGATTGCCTCATTATTGCTATTAAAACTCTCTCTAGAAAAACGTTTTTTTTTTTCAAGTTTAATCCTCTTATTTTCATTTCAAATAATACAAATAGTTTTTTAACATTCGCGTTGATTATGCGTACAAACAGAACAAAAAAAAAATATATAAAAATATATATTAAAATAGAAAATCGTTCTAATCTGTTAGACACAGCCTTTCACAATGCCCGCTGAGATAAATTCTGAGACCGGAAACCAACTAGGTAATCTTTTGAATGGGTTTAAGATACGCCCTATAACCGAAGACTACGTTGAAAAATTTACAAAGAAAATTACGCAAAAATTATAAAAGATTTTATATTGTAATAGTATTTTAATCGTAAGTAGAAGCAACAAAGTACTAATTAGCCTATGGACGTGTTATAATATCTCGTGCTATATTTTGAGGTATACAAATAAAAGTTCAAACAAAACATAAGCCGATTCATCGCTAACATAATAATTGATCTGATTGTAGATTTATCTACACTAGGCCTTTTGATCAACTGTAAGATATAGTACCCAGCAGAACGAAAAAAAATGCTTGATTCCATAGAAGGAGGATTACATAAGGAAAATGCATAATTATTGAATAAAATCCCTATAGAAACGGAACTTGGCGTAAAACATTTACCGAATAAATAGTAGTTTCCACACTTAATTATTCTGTAATTAATTAGGTGGGTTACAAGATTATTATTGTATTCCTTGTAATTACGTTTAAAATTTTTTGTTATCTTGTGAAGTTAATACTATCAGTAATTGCATATTAAAAGATTGTTGAAACAGTTGTGTGATATTCTACTAATAAATAAAGATTTTTATCTAATGGTCCTTCGAGCCGGATAATTTATTTTTCAAACTAGTTGATTATACTCAATGGTTTCCTCCCTCTATGGTTTATAAATAAAAATGCAGGTTTAAATAATCAAGAGCGAGTTCTTGTAGATAAATATTAAATGCCTTTTATGTAGTATAAAAACTTGCGTAAATTAGGCGGGGTGATTCAGATTGTTATGTAAGCGATAAATTTTATACATCGATATTTTCCGTAACATTTCCATTTAGTGTATTTTACTATAAATTGTTTATTTTCTAATTTAACACTCTTCATTGATCATTTGAATTTTAACAATATTGTATGTACATTATTGGTATATTCCATATAATTTATATTAATTATAATTATATTAATGTTGCTATTTTCTATGAATTTTTAAATATACTTTATTTGCTTGGTTGGAAAAACGTTTATATTTTGTTAATAAATAATAATTAATAACAAAATCTGAGCCATACTTATAATAATAACACAAATAGTGAAATTAAATATAGATACTTTAGATTATTGTGACTTTAATTTGCTACAGTTTGTATAATATCAATTTAGAGGTCTTTTGAACTACCGGACGCACATGGAGACCTATACACAAATAGTATATTATCAAAGATAAGTTATCATAATAATTCATAGTTATCAGTTCTATCTTACATTGAACCCTTTAGAAACCCTTCAGATATACCTAAGCTAGCAAGTTATACCATTTTGCGACAACACTCTTCATAGGCAAAGTAAAACTCAAACAGATATCGCCTCAAGTACTTAATGTTACTTTGTAAGTACTGATAAATCGTATGCCTTCACATAACTTAATTCTTTTGGGTCCTCATCAGTTCATCACACACGGACAGATATTATCTAGTATGTTGTATCCAGTATCCAAACGGATCAATAAAAATAACTTAAACATCTGATATCCTAAATAATTTAGTTCAAAAATTTAATTATTCTTAAACATCCGGCTTCAGAGTATCGAGTGAAACGATCCGGCATACAACTCAATCCGGTAGACCTATCCGGGTGTCAAGAAAAATCTACAGCGTCCAACATAACGCCATCTTTCCGGTATTCACCAGTAAACACTAGTATAGGAAATACTATCCGGCATACACGATTCGATCCGGTCCGGTAGAATTAAGGCCGCCATTACATTTGCAAATATACGTTAAAGTTACTTACGTCAGTAACACTACACACTTTGTAAGTAGCTTATCGTAATTTCTTAATACCCATTAGTTCCGACGTAACTACGTACAATACGTTACAGTACGTACGTTACTTACGTAAATTTTTTGTAAACAACTTTCAAGTGTAATGTCGGCGTACATTACAGTACGTACAGTCGGGAAAAAAATTAGGTATGGCATGATTCTAAAACTGTTACTGTTATTATCATTATAAAATCATACCTTTTGTATACAGGTAGCATTTAACAATGATAATAACACAAACATTCAGTAATTTTAAACACTACCGAACGTTTTTATTTCATGCCCTGCAATAATGCCCTAATTCTTTTGGCGACTGTACGTACTTACGTAAATTTTACGTTGCTGACGTAAGTTGACAAGTGCAATATCGGCGTACGGATGTAATATACCTGTCTACTGCGGCTTGGGGTAGGAGAAGCGTGGGAGCGAGATACCGAACTTGGTCTCCAACCCGGTGAGGACAGGCATCGCTACTTGGTACCCGCCGATGTGGTCCGATTTGACCTTGGACTCCTCGACAGGGGTCGCTACGTGCAACTCTGAGCCTGTTGGACGCCTGTTTGGAAACATAGGGTATTTAGAATACAAGGGTACAAACAAACCGTAATGACGAGTTCACTGTCCCCCTAGACAAGACCCCCCCCCCCCCCCCTCACAAAGAAACATGCACCACAAGGCATTACCACATGTTTCGTTCTCATACCGTTTCGCCCCAATGTCTTCCACCAAGCAACGTTCTAAGCCAAGGCGAAAATACCCCACAGAGGGTGACCTTAGAATGCTCATAATCCCTAGTTGTAGGGGAGTTAGCTAATCCTTTATTTTACTCTACCTTTGTAATTTTATTGTTGTGGTGTATTCATACTGCGGTAAACCTTTACAACCATACCTCTTATTATAATGCGTTATGCTTTTGGTATTACTTATGTCCATGGGCGATGCCCTACCTTCCGGTGGATCTTCAGCTCGTTTTTTGGCTAGACACATAAAAAAACATATAAGTATAACACTTACGATCCTCCAAAGTCGACGTAGAACAAACGCTGCAGTATTTCGTAGGTGACGAGCGTCACACCGAACTGAGGCGATGAGCGGAACACTCGAGCTGTAACACAATATTATTTATTTATTTATTTATTATGAAAACAAAATACATTAATTTTATTGTACTTGGTTTTCTGCCCAAACTGTTGGCCAGTTTGTCGGCAGTATAAATTATATTATTATTAACTGTAAGACAAATAAAAGTAAAATGCAACGTTTATGCTGACCCTCAGTTGCACATAAAGTCTATCACATTGTTATTCCTATGACTAATGAATTGCCTGGAAGAAATCGCTATGTAGTGAAGGCCGCCTGATGTTGTATAGTAATATTCTGTTTGTTTTGACCTTTCAATGTTCAATGTTTTACGAACAATAAAGAGTTGATCAATATATCTAGTTTTTATGTGCACTTAATTTATTTATTATTTATTTTATATTGCAACCGTCATATTTTTCCTTGTACCACCCTTTCGGTAAGGTAAATAAATAGTACATTACATACTTTGTCATGGAGAAGAACTGGCGAAAGAAACTCCTCAGCACATCTTATGATAACAACTTTCAAACGAGCCATTACAATCATGTATAACATATTATTCACAGGATAAAATACATAATATAAATTTATTAGTGATCTAGTTAGTATTATAGTTGTATAGTTAGTTACCTATAGCTCCCTTCCAGAAAGCTCTAGCACCTTCCTCGGCATATATTTTCCTCGCCGCATCCAACACTCCACTGTACGTCGTTTGGCCTGACCGAGCTACCACCTACAATGATACGTAATAGTAATATAATACAAATGATAATAGTAATACAATGCAAAAAATGTTGAATATAATATAACATAGGTTAATAAGGTTAACAAAATAGACAATCATTAAACAGGGTGTCCCGTAAGTAGTGGATCAACCCTAAGGAGATGAGGATCTTGTGGGTGATGAGTTATCAGATGTATAGAAATTTCGCTTCACACTCATAGCCCCACACTAGGATTGCCATGGACAACACACTAGACAAGGACATTCACACCCAGACTGAGAACAGAAATTCAATCTCATCATTAAAATTTCGCTCGCTGGGAATCGAACCCAGGACCCTCGGTGCGGCGATCCGGTCGACTGATTATGATAGTGATAGTGTTGGAACAGACCTGCAGGCGTGTCTTGATGACGTCAGCGGGCGTGACGAGCGAGGCGGCCGGTATACCGGCGATGGCGCCCGCCGCGAGCAACGTCAGCGGGTGGTTGTACCCGTTCTCGTCCGCGAATTTCGCCTGGAAACATTTAGTTAATACGTTAATGCTGACAAATGTTTATTCTTAATTGTGCACCCTACCCTGTTTCCAAAATTACTCACTTTATTAGATTAATAGGTTGTCTGGAATATATTGCTATTTAAGTAATAAGACCGCTTATTGTACTAAATTTTGTATTGTAAAATGTATCTAGAAATAAAGTGTACTGTGTGTATTTGGTGTACAATAAAGAGGATTTTGTTGTTGTTGTTAATATTGATTTTAATAATTCATTAATATCATTATTACTATTATTATTTCTCCATGGGGTTCGCCTGGATAGCTACCACCCTCGAGCATGAGTCAGCCGCCAAACGACTCGTCGTGTTCCGGCTGGGGGCTTGAGGGAAAGTTATTTCTTTCTTTTTCTTCTCTCTTACTTGGACGGCAACGCATCGGTGATGCCTTTGGTGTCCCTGATGTCCATGGACGACAGCCACTTACCATCAGGTGAATCGTCAGCTCGTTAATCGAATATTTCCATAAAAAGAGCCGATGAGTTTACAGTATTTTTTCTCACTGTCAAAGCACCTTTCAAAAATTTTAGTAGATAAAAAAATTACCTGCATAAGCATCTTTTACGAGAGGTAATACCAACATAAACAAAAAAGATTTTAAATTATATAGTTAATAGTATTAGTCAACTTTGCAACAATCCGCGGTTAACATGTATGATGGTATATACTTTAAAACATGGGTGGCCCCTAGTGGATTTTAAATTTTAAAAAATCTAAATTTTACTAACAAAAAATAACCGACTTCAAAGTTACTCAAAAACGACTTGTCAGATCTCGTTCAAATTTATGTGGGACCCCATGACAAGCACCTGCTTTTGATTTAAAAAACAATCATCGAAATCGGTTAGCGTGATATTGAGTTATTCGTCCATTTGTCGCGCACATACTTAATACAATTTAAGACTTATATGATTTTCTCGTAGATACCATTGTTAGATCTCAATAAAATTTAAATGGCACCACATGATTAACAGCTTTCGATTAAAAAAAGAATCATTAAAATCGGTTCACCTAGTCGAAAGTTCTGAGATAACAAACATACAAAAATACACCTTTTTTTTTGAAGTCATAAGAATCATTAAAATTGGTTCACCCAGTCGAAAGTTCTGAGATAACAAACATAAAAAATACACCTTTTTTTTGAAGTCATAATCATAATCATTTTATTGCATCATGCTTACATACAATGAGATCTTAAAGTATATTACAATCTACAAAGTATACAAAGTCTGTTAAAAGACACCCCTCCTACATGCGCATACCTCCTTTTTTGAAGTCGGTTACAAAAACACCCCTCCTACCTTAACATGCGCATACGCCGGGAAGTAGATGGCGCTGAACGGCACGTCCCGCAGCAGACAGGCGCGCGCACCCTTGTACAGGCCGAACAGCCCCAGGTCCTTCACGACGGCCCACGCGCGCACCTTGCCGCCGCCCGCGATCTCGCCCGCCACTTGCAACCGGATCTTCACTATCTCTAGTGGATTCGTGAATACTACTTGCGACCCGCCTGCCTGGAGTGAATAAATAAACGCTTCGTTTTACATGTATTAAGCAGTTTAGTTAAATAAATTTTATGTAAATTAATAAGTGTAAACGGATAATTTAGTAGTTTAATAATGAAGTAGATTAGTAATTTAGAAATGTTTCTAGTTTCTGTTAAGTAAGTGGGCGGGGCTTATCACTTAACACGTTTGGACAGGCACTTTTTAGTTAAAATTTAGTAAGCAAAGGAAAAATTTTTTTTTTTCAATATGGCGGTACTTGAAGATATGCCAACTAGGTTCAATTCTCTTTTCTTTTTATTTATCAGTCGATTTGTTAAGCCACGAGAATAAATGAAATCTTTATGTACTTTAAGTAGTTATGTAAAACCAAAAAAGAGATATAGCAAGTAAACTTACACAAGCACCGGCGAGAATTTCTGCATACAGCGAGATATTCCCTTTCTTGTCCATTAACTTGTCGCGGACCAAGTCGTTTACCTGGAAATTGGTCAAACTATATTAGTATATTTCCTGAATTGACTGTAAGATATCGTTATGCAGTGAAACGTTATGAAGACACATTATCATATCACTGTTTTCTGGTAAAACAGCAAAATATTATTACAATCAATGCACTTTTCGAGTAGTGATAGCAGTTGTAAGAAACATGATATAAATCTCACTTGCTTCCATTGCCAATTCAAGTTGAAGTGGAGTTAACATTTAATTAGTGTAACATGCAGACCTTTAGCGACATTATGCTTTGCCTACTGACTTATACAAACATAATGGAAAGATATATTAATGGGTTTACTTTGCCTTCTAACGTCCCAACTAGAGTCACTAACGGTTACTTAAATCGCTCTTTAGTAAAGAATCTCCATACAGATTCTGTACTAAGGAGCGATGTAAATAACAGTTAGTGACTCTTGAGTTGGGGCGTAAGTTATCAAAGCAAATAGATACGATTCATTTAGTTCATAGATTAGATTCATTTTTAAAAACATTATTGCAAACTCACCGTCAACTTAATAGCCTTCTCAGGAGCTACACCGATCAGCTGTGGCACCAGTCCCCGGTACAGTCCAAACACTCCCTCGTGCCTGATGACCTTCTTGAAGCAGTCCCACGAGTTCCTGTAGGCCACTTCCCCGATGAATGACCCCGTCCGTTGGTTCTGCATACGAGTCTTCACCAGGTCTATTGGGTATACCGCTGATGCGCCCACCGCTATAGGCAAAGATATAGTTAATAGTATCTAGCCTTTTTGTGGAAATACGTTGTTATTAAATTAGTATTGGACTATGATTATCTTAGTAGATAAAGATATGTATAATTATTATAATACATTAGGTAGTGCATATTTTTGTATAGGCTTTTGATTTAAAAAGATGAAGGTATTCTTTATGTCACTTTATATGTTAATTTCTATTAATTTATATTTTTAAGTTAATATTACAAATTACAATCAACTTAACTGTTTAATCATTTTCTTAAAAATTATAAAGTTTATTACTATAATATATTTAGGGCTAAAATATTATAATCAATGACAACATTGAGAATGCGATCATGACAGCATAGTAATTTAAGTCTTATTTGAATAGGACGTAATATTAAGATTCCTTTGCACGAAGCGATACGTGTAGCACAGAGCTAATGATCCAAAATACTTGCCACCAGCGATAGACCCGAGGGTAAATCGGTATGTGCTCTCCAATATTTGTATGAGAACACTTCGCTCTTCTGGGCTCTGAAACAAACATACAAAAGTATTTATTCTACATCAATCAATTATTATCAAAGTCAATATAAATTCATTATTGGAAATCAAAGTTTATAGAATTAAATCCATTTATTAACTAGTCCTCTGCCCGCGGCTTTGTCAGAGTTTTACGGGATAATATGTATCCCACATCCTATTTCAGATCATGGTCTACCTATGTGCTAAATTTCATGAAAATCCGTTCAGTATTCGTAAATGTACCTTTTTGTGAATCATAAACCAAGCTATTGCAAACATTACATAAGGCTTAGAGAACAGTAAATCGTGGCGCAATGAGTGTAAAAATATGCTGAAAATGTTTGTTAACAAGGATATGATAATGTACTGTAGTCTATAATAAATGATAATCTGTATATATCTTGTATAATGGAAACAATAAAGATTTATAACCCTCTCGTCTCAAAAAATAATCCTCACTAAAAAAGTTACTCCTTTTTATCATGATTTTATACATCTTTTTTTTTATTCCAATCCCCATTTAAACTTCCTCAAGAATAACTGTATCTATTGGTAAAACTGCATAAATGCTTTTGCAATAACTTACAAGATAATTTCTTTTAAACAAACGAACGTTCTGTATTGTATATGTAATGTAAGAAATTAAACACCATACTCAAGAATAAATAAAGATTTGTAAAAAAAAATTACGATGCTAAGAGCTCAGCGGATTGAATATTTATTTGATTGAATACCCTTTTTGCATCATGTGATAGGGTGCGTCGCGTTCGCAGTGGACGCGTGCCTTAATAAAATAAGTGATGGATATGTCAAGATTTATGTGTAATGAGAATGACGTCTATCAGTGATGCGTTTACCATTTCAAGTTTATTTATGGATGTCATTATGCATTAAAAAAATATTGTGTTAATTAATAAAAATAAATAACGTATAGTGTGCTAAGACGTTAACTTCAATTATCGAGTCGAAATATAAAGTAAAAATTTGTTTTAAGCAATTTATACGATATTAACTTTTAATTAAATTAATCAGTACAAAGAAAAACTTACCTTGCATGAATATAAAATAAGTTTCTATAGCTTAATGTGACTGAAAAAAATATTATAATGCGAGGTTCTGGTTGTCTGAAAATCGATTTTTATATCATCGATAATATTTTAAAATCGATTTTGCCAATAAATTTTGTGAATCCACCTAAACGATAAAATATCACCAACTAATTAGTAACAAAAGAATTGAAACAGCAATTTTAGAAAAAAATTCGAATTTTGCATCGGACGACTAAAATCTCGCTACAAGAAGGAAGATATAGAGGTAGAAACGTCGTGAACTTATGTGACCTTACCAATATAATGCCCATACTTACCAAAAGGCGTTCCAGAAAGTTTACTAAGCGAAAGGGCTCTCTTAACGTATTTACCTCCTCCTTTTTCAGCATTGAAAGAAAGAGAAAAATACAGAGCAGTAAGTTAGATATGGTCCCCAAAACAACTGTTATAACGTAACAAAATTCATGCCTAACATCTAAACATACATTTTAGAAAAAACGTGAAATCTCGCTGTCGGCTCCTGTAAGAATTTCCCAATTTCGTGTTAAAGCGAGACAGGTTTATTAGTGTTATTATGTTAGAGAGGGACTAAGGATGCTTACCGATACAGCCTTTATTTCTGCGACGCGTCGTGTTACTTGCTTGAAGTATTGTTCGGGGGTTATCGAATTGAGGTCGTTGTATACGATGCGGCTGGAACGAAAAAAATAATTATTTTTATAAAATGTAATCAAAATGATCATACATCACACATAAAATCTGCCATATTTAAAGCAACACGCGTGAAACAGAACTGTTTTTTGTGTATGTTTATTGTCCTTTGTAAAATTAGGTATGTTCAATACTGTTACAAGTTATTAAGTAAAATCTAAAAAAATCAAGTAATAGTAATTTCATTTAATAAATTTAAATGCAATGGGAGTTGTATTAAATATAAATGTTAAGGAGAGAATAGGAAATAACTGACGTCAAGCGAATTTTTGTAAAAAATTTAATTCTAGAGGGTGTTGGTAGTATAACGTAATAATCTTAATTAATAAAATTAATAATGGCATTAAGTCTATCCACACTGGAGCAGCGTGGTGGAGTATGCTCTAGGCCTCCTCATGAGGACCAAGAGAAGACCCATGCCCAGTAGTGGGCTATTAATCGGTTGAAGCAAATCAAAGTTTATTCAAGGAAATGTCACACGTCCGGTTTCTATTCGTCCCTGTGTTGGAACCGGCACAAGGTGGTTCTATTGCTGCGCACGGGCTCATTAGGTACCTGATAGGTAATTATTTAGCTTCCCATATAAAAATTTATGCATAAACTTCAATAATGCTGAACGTGGTTGAAGACGTGATAGTACAAGATAAATGGCAATGTCATTTAGCTGTGAACGCTATGAACGGTAAGTACAAAAAGGCGTGAGTCGTGACAGTTTTGTGTGTTGTCCAAGTCACAGGGAATCTAAATGTAACATTGTAAATGGAAATAGCCGTCAAACGAGCTGACGCTCCACCTGATTCTAAGTGGCTATCGTCGCCCATGGACATCAGCAACACCAAAGGCATCACTTATGCGTTATATAGAAGAAAAAGAAAGAAAGAAGTGGCTCTCAAGCCCCCAGCCGGAACACGACGAGTCGTTTGGCGGCTGACTCATGCTCAATTGTGGTAGCTATCCAGGCGAACCCCATGGAGAAATAATATAATAATAGTAATAATGGTATTAATTAACAATTAAAATCAATATTACTAAAATAATCTCTCGAGGGGCACTACCACCATTGGGCCGGATTTAGTCTACCCTTACGACACCCATCCGGCGTGGGATTGAGATTAGTATTCTAAGCCGCCCCAATACGGCTAAAACTAACTAACTAAAATACGCCGATTACCCGTGCGCCGCAATAAAACCGCATTACAGCTAAAAAGGTACAGCCGTAAACAAATCAATTAACAAACTTGCTGTGTCTCGACACTCCCGAAGTTCCCCATCCCGTCAGCGTCTCTCTGGTGTTAAGGCGTATGTAATAAGACTACAATTAAAATTCAATCCGTGGATTATTGTTCGATGGATTCCATTGGATGTTATGTCTGTATTGTGTTGTTATCAGTCAGTTTTGTGATATCAAAGGACGTCAGGGCATGGAGTTCAGTGACACCTGGTTAAAGGATATCTGTAGCCACCTTCAAACACTTATATATATATTGGTATTTATGGTCTGTTATGTAGTTTAGCCACCTGATTGTACGTCCCTATAGCCTATAGACATGGACGAGGACAGAAGAGTACCAATGCAACAGCAACGCACTCTTCAGACACTTGCAAAGAAGTCTATCGCCCCAACTCAAGAGCCGCTAACGGTTACTTAAATCGCTCCTTAGTACAGAATTTGTATGGTGATTCTTTACTAAGGAGCGATTAAAGTAACCGTTAGTGACTTTGAGTTGGGGCGTTAGTCATTAACCTTATTGATTACTTCAGAAGGAAACGATTACGCTTACATTGAGTCTTGTAGATTGCTCATGAAAATTTTAATGTATTGTAAATATTTGTCAAGAAACAAATGTGTTTTTTCAAGCTGGACTAAGATGTTATAGAGTCATTGGATTCTCATATTTAGGTATAAATTGTTAGGTAAAAAAGGATTAGCATCTGATATCAACCTGATAGTAAGTTTATAGTAAGTCCGACCTTAACATTACTTGTCAAGTCATTCAACTTCACCCATGAATCGATCATCACTTGACTTGGTCTTATCTATTGGATTAGATAAAGATTAATGGTATCAATGATCATCACGTGATGACTCCGATATCACGGCTTATACACGCTTCGACACAGTGCGATTATCACGTATCGTAAATTAGTGAATTTACGATACATGATAATTATATTGGTACAATAATTGCAAGTGGTCTCGTCATTTTGGTCCATGATTGTTTGGTAATAAAAACTTCTGGAATCAACTCTCTTCCGGTCGAATCTCATTTTTAAAATTCGAAAATATAGCTACGGTGGTCAGCGATTTATAGGCAGCCTATAAATTAGATGAATTATTCTGGGATATTAATAGCAGTTTCGCGAAAAAAAATTAAAACTGGCACTACCTATAAGACTTGCTCTTATATGAAATTATCGCGAACTGTCCATTCGGAGCTTCATTTACAGTTACACTAAAATATTATTATTAAGTTTCTGAAACCAGATATTGAAATATTAAATGTATTGCTATATGCAATAAAGTCCCAAATTGTCCGAAAGTAGTCACATCCTCTCACGCACAATAGAAATAACGCCACAGGTCCTCTGTGGTATTTCTCGAACCTTATATTGCAAAACCTAATCATCTAATTGCTAACCTAAATTTTTTTTTCAACAATAAAAACCTTAACAAAACTCACCCATTCGAATGATGTATCATATCACACAGCGTATACAGTATATCCACTTCCAGCGGTGTAATCTGACTCATCATCTGAGCAGAGTGCAGGAACTCTTCCTTCGTGACCTCCTGGGTACGGTGGCCGTTGGTCGCGTTAAGGTACACTCGCTTGATCAACTCCATGTTGTTTAACAAGGAGTTGAATGCCATGTAGTAAGGGAAGCTGATCTTACGCGTACCTTGGGGGAAGCCGGACGCCTGTGGACATTAAAACAATTTTTGTAACTATCTAATATATAAAATTTTCGTGTTCGATTTTCGTGAATCTTAGCGTGCATATCGGCTAGGGTAGAGAATCGGACATCTATTTTTCATCCCCCTAAATGTTAAGGGTGGTCCACCCCTAAATTTTTGGCAGAACAACATTTGCCGAGTCAGCTAGTATTGATATAAAAATATAGTTTAAAACACGCTTTTATATAAGACTAGCACCCTGCCAGCGGTATTTCCCGCGTTTTCCAGGATAATAAGTCTATTATGTTTATATAATAATTATAATGTAAGACATAGACATATTATATCTATCTATATAGTATGCTATGTCTTATTCTAGATCATCATCACAAATCAAATCATCAAATTCGTTCAGTAGTTTACACGTGAAAGAGTGACAAAAACCTCACAAACTTTCACATTTATAATATTAGTAGTATTAACTATAACATGAGATTCTTATGTTGTGTTGAAATTGTGATACTTAACATGATTGAATTAATTAATTACGTTTTCAATTCATAATGAAAGTACGTTTAATTATGGTCATTATGAATTGTGTGTACGTAATCTACTAATCAGCAGTTATGTAATTAAAGGTATTAATAATTAGATCAATTAACGTATTACTTACAATTGAATCCGAAAGCAATTAAACTATATCATTTAATTCAACTGGGTAATTGTTACCCAAATATTATTTATTCTTTAAATAAATTATAAATGAAATAAAAAATCATAGACCAAAATGAACTTGTCTTTTTAGGTTCTGTACTTGCGATGAGAATCATTTCTGAATACATATCTGAAACAAGTCATATTCGACGGTTTTGTTCATATTAGCCAAGTAGTAACAATATAATATAGATAAAATGATTAGTCATAAAAGTAATGCGATGCAATTTCAATGCAAGTCCGGATTGCCCTAGATGATAAGGTATAATTTTATTTAGTTTTATATTCATAATGTGATTATTTTTACTGTGACTTACAAAAGATAAATAGAGAGATAATTATGTAATAGTACACATTTTTTGTATCAGAATTATCCTAAGGAACTAAAACTATCTCCATAATGTTCTCAAAGCGTGACTGTGAAGTCTGCCAATATACTAACTTTATAATGGTAGTTCACCTCTCGAACTGTAGAGACATGGAGAGGAGACTCGAACCCACACAGGCAAGTACTCATTTTTTGTACCAGAATTATCATATTCATGTCAATTAAGAATAAGCATTACTAAGTAATGTAAGAGGTTGATTTTTTTTAGGGTTCCCAACCAAAAATCGAAAAACGGAACCCTTATAGGATCACTAGTGGGTCTGGGCGACCGCCCTTCACAGCCAATTTTCTCCGAAACTACGGGCCAAAATGAGTTGAAATTTGGTACTCATGTGCTATTTTGTGACCCAAAGACGAAGGTAAGTTAAGGAAAACTTATAAGAAGTCTATGGTCTTCAAAAATAGGGCAAAAATAAATAAAATAGAAAAATAACTGTAAATACATTATCAACGTACGGAACCCTCTCCAAGCGAGTTTAACTCGTACTTGTCAAGTTTATTTAATGTTAAGATGTCAATTATTTATTGTAAGCAAATAGAACAAAAAACCTTCCTACAAAATAAACGTTACTTGAATGTTTTTTTTACATTGTACCTTGATCTGCTCAACCAGTAATACTTGGTACTTTTCAAATGTTACTTAGGTATATTTTTTATTTATTTAACACACAAGAGTTACACCCAATATTATTCAATTGAATGCGTATGTCCTCATAGGAGTATTTGTTGAGTTACCAAGATTCTGATTCTGACAGGAGGTGGGCCTGATATGTACGTGGCACGGATGTTGAGCGCTGAGACCTACCTGCGCGATTTTTCGGACCAATTTGGCGGTATGAGGTGAGAATCAGATCACTGTAGGCGTTGGCGGGAGCGGCCTGCGTCATGTCGTGCAATGTGATTGGCCCCTCAAGCGACGTTAGAGCAGCGCTTGCCGTAATTCGTTCTCTGAGTGTGCGGTCACGTCTTGCGACAACTGAATGACCATTTAATTTCACCAAAAGTTTACGATGCACTAAGTTTTTTGCCGAGCGCTCAACATCCGTGCCCCCAACTATACGTAAGTGTTGTAAAGTGTAACCATTGTTATAAGGCTAAGCGTACACTGTCTGTGCCTGACACACGCTCTGCCCGTGTTTTCCAGGATAACAAGTACCCTATATCTTATACCAGATCATGGTCTACCCGTGTGCAAAATTTCATCAAAATCCGTTCAGTAAAAGAGTAACAAGCACCCATACATTCTCATAAACTTTCACATAATAATATATTAGTAGGATTCCGTTCTGAATATTTGGTAAATGAATTTTCATTTTCATTTGCAAATTCCACTATTTTAACTCACGTCGCAGTCATATTTCTCCCTAGACAGTGTCAAGGTTAACCGGCAGTTCACGCCGTTATATAATTTATCGCGCTAACTGGTTTTAATGTCAATGTTTTCCTTTAGCAAACTTTATATTGCTTCTGTTTCCTTTTTAAGGTAAAGATTTTAATACAAATTTGCGAAGGTAGAATAGGAACGGACTACAAAAATATTTCTTCATATTGTCAATCACTACATTACATTCTCTAGACTACAACATATTTTGGATAAACACATTTTATTTTTACTCTTACTACTAATAATAAAACGATACCATGTTTTCGCTGGCAATGTTTCAATTAAGGTACTAACATTTTAGGAGCTTTAAAACAATGTGAGGAAAATAAAAAGTGGCCAAGTGCGAGTCGGACTCGCCCATGAAGGGTTCCGTAGTAGCAAATAACATAATATAAAAGTTCTTGAAGTTCGTTGTAACTTTGATCGAGGTAAATTGTGGTTTACGATTTATGACGTATTAAAAAAAAACTACTTACTAGATCTCGTTCAAACCAATTTTCGTTGGAAGTTTGCATGGTAATGTACATCATATATTTTTTTTTAGTTTTATCATTCTCTTATTTTAGAAGTTACAGGGGGGGGGGGGGACACACACTTTTTACCACTTTGGAAGTGTCTCTCGCGCAAAATATTCAGTTTAGAAAAAAATGATATTAGAAACCTCAATATCATTTTTGAAGACCTATTCATAGATACCCCACACGCATGGGTTTGATGAAAAAAATTTTTTTGAGTTTCAGTTCTAAGTATGGGGAACCCCCAAAATTTATTGTTTTTTTTTCTATTTTTGAATGAAAATCTTAATGCGGTTCACAGAATACATTTACTTACCAAGTTTCAACAGTATAGTTCCTATAGTTTCGGAAAAAAGTGGCTGTGACATACGGACGGACAGACAGACAGACAGACAGACAGACAGACAGACAGACAGACAGACAGACAGACAGACAGACAGACAGACATGGCGAATCTATAAGGGTTCCGTTTTTTGCCATTTGGCTACGGGACCCTAAAAATGCCACTAATGATCTCAAAGTGTGGAGTCTACCAATTTGCTTGCCTTTTAACGGTATTCACCTCTCAAACGAAAAGGGGCATTCTTATGATCTTATAAGGATAATGATAATGATAATATTGACGATAATGAAAACTTACATTAATAACTTTTGTCTTCAGATCCTTCGTCAACAGATGGTTCTTAACACTGAGCATGATGTCTCTAAAGTCGGCAGCGGTGATGAAGCCAGTGCCGTCATTGTCGCACTTCTTAAAGGCCTCCACTCCATACTCCTCGTGGAAATCGTGGAGGAACTGGCTGAACTCAGGGTACGTCACTAGCCGCTTTTTGTCCTTCCCGAAGTACAGCCGTACGAACGTACTCTCCATGTTGAACGGCAATTTCTTGTGGAGAGCCGTTTTACGCATGACCTCTGCGAACTCATCTGTGGAAAATGATATTATTTTAAAACTATATGGTTTGTAATTATGTATTGATCAGAATGTAAAACTCATCATTCAAATATCCGCCTCATTGGGAATCGAACCCAGGACTCTTGTTAGGTACAGCGCGGCAGTCCGGCATGGTTACCATTACGCATACGAGTTTTCAAAGATCGTATCAATGTCGTTGCACATTCGGCAGCGATCGAATGTTAGATGGGTGGTCGTAAGTTATTGTACTTTTTCTAATTACATATGTTCAAGGAACCCATTTATATCCATGCGCATGCAAAACTGAACACAATCCGTATATAATATAATATTATGTAGTTGAAAACACGTGGATACCATACAAAGGACAGTTCAGTCAATCCTACAATCTGATCCAATAAGTAAAACATATTAAAACTATTTGTGTTACAATTAGGAATATGGTGATGTATTCGAAAGGATTCTTGTTTCTTAAATATCATATCCTAGATTAAACATAATCACAATGTCTTACATGAGATTTCGTAAAACTGGATTATCAATAAACAAAATAAAACGCCTACACACGCAAACCTCCGCAGTAGGTTTTTACCTGTGGCATGGACGACACATATTTTAACACACATAACACCCATGACCCGAGTACAAATACAAATAATATTTATTTGTCACATAAATATCTTCCTCGCTTCGCAAGCAAAGTCGCTACCAACTAGGCTACAGGTCGTCAATACTTTAGATACTACACTGGTCCCCGCACCTTTTTGACAACGCATCGTTTTCCAACGTCCTATAGCAGACAAACGAACAGACGTGTCACCTGATCAGAACGTTAAAGAAGCGGTAAAGCCATCGTTTTGTCATTAACTTATTGAGTTAAAAAAAAATCTTTTCGTCGAATAAAACGCCTATCGAAGTCAGAGATGTTCACATCGTAGAGTCAACTTACCCTGATGATGCTCCGTGTCGGGGCGAAACATGTGTTGGTGCTGGTATGTATGTTGGTATATACGTTTAATTATTGTAGTGCATGTTTCCGTTGTGGGAGAGAGGGAGGTGCCACGCATGTTTTAAAGTATATATACCATCATACATGTTAACCGCGGATTGTTGCAAAGTAGACTAATACTAACTTAAGAGAAGTCAACGTACCGAAAGCGACAAGTCCATTGCCATTGGTATCGAACAGCTGGAAGGCGGTCTTGTAGAGCGCGTCGGGCACGCACAGCAGCCCCTCGAATGCCTGGAACTCCGAGAACGAGATGAACCCGTCCTTGTCCATGTCCACGATGCCAGCGATGAGCTGCACTGACTCCTTGTTGTAGTCATCTGGAACAGGTTTGTATAAGACAGGATTGTTTATGTCTGATGCACTGATGATATTTTATTGCAGCTTGCATATTTATATTAATAAGGTATTTAATTTAGCACCTTTGATACTCAATTATCCAAAAACGGCTGAACAAATTTTGATGAAGCTAAACTTCTGGATAATTGGTTTTTTACTCCATTGGATAATTGGATCTTTTTAAAACGACGAGATTTATTAATCCATACACTACACTGCATTATCTGCATAATGAACCGTTCCTAGAATTTAAGATTTACAAAGAATATAAGGCGCATTGCAAACAGTAGTGCTTGTTCATACTGACTCGCGGGCGCGGTCGCGAAATTTCAAACATATGAACTACTGTAACTATGGAAGTGTTCACATACAAAACGCACGTGCGGTGTAAGTAGCGGGCACGCTAGCGACAACCGCGCGCGGCCCGCTAGCGGCAATATCAAACGCATGAGAATGTATGAGTGTGTTCACACTGAACTAGCGGCGGAACGCGCGATTATGTCAGGTAAGTTCAACCATTTTGAACTTGTCGCTAGAAACGATAGCACATGAATTCATTATGTCCCCAGATTAAAGGGTTGTTCTTTCATCTAAGATCATGTCCTTCAATACAGAAGAATTTATTAGTACTATTCAGGCTAGAACTGATTTGATTTGAACTCAGATTTGGCAGTGTAAACACAGGCATCTTATGAACAGAAACATTCTTAATAAACTATGGAAGGAAATTGCTGAATTGTTTCCTGATATGGAGGGTGAGTACCTAAATGGAACTTTTGGTATGAATTTTCGGTTAAAAAAAGATCGTCGTCCATGTTTTCAACCTCTGATAACATGTCACAATCGCGCAAACGCCTGGCGGCCAGTGTGAACACGAATCCGCCACCGCGCCCGCGACCGCGACCGCGCCCGCGCCCGCGCCCGCGAGTTCAGTGTGAACACTCACTAATATGAGTTTGTGGGTGGCAACGATGGCAACAGTGTGTTCACTCATAATAGGACTAACGTTCGGTCTACTCGTGACCATGATCATTATGATTATATACGTATACCTATATGACCTTAATAATCTCGATAATGACACCAGAACGACACGAGCATTGTAACTAACAAAAACAATCGTACATAGAGGTTTGAATTAGTATTAATTTATAAGCCGTCTTAGTATCAATACAGTTTCATGTAATTCACTCTTATGCTAAGGAGATAAGGTTAGTAACAGAAGTAACAGAAAACCGCTTGGCAACTCGGAAAAGTGGAGATGTTTATCTTTTCTTAGGCAGAGCTCGGCAACAATGTCAAGAGCCTCGCCTCTCGACCCACGGCCAGTGCTTTTCTAAGGTGATGTCTCTTTCACACTTCGTACAAAAACCAGGATATTTTTTAACTATATGTAATACGGTCCTTAGACGCTCTTGCAGTATAACCTACACTTACAGAGGTCTCTATTCACTACGCAATTTAGGCTGTAATGCATTGAAATTATTGATGGAATGCATGAAGGTCGATCCCTAGATGATCCCATGCATTTATTTGCATAATTATGTTGCATGATGGACCATCAGTACCATCGTGCAAGCCTAAATAGTACAGGATAGAGAGGTCTCCTGCCGTGTTCGTAAATGTTGTGCTGCATGATAGTTTAGGAACCCCTTATCGTATTAGCGAGGCATAGACAGTTTCTTTACGTTAATATAGTCGACATACAGACGAACCATCTGAAGTCTTTTCTACTTGAGTAGCACCAAAGAGATTGCCGAAGCGTTGCCGGTTAAAGAGGAAATGAGAGAAACCCCTTATTACGGGGCCTTGCTGACACTGCAACCTAAATAGTAATGGCTGTGGACTTGGGTCTTTGCTAATTCATCTGTCCGTTAATCAGTCTGTAGAAGGCCACAGTTGGCCACAATTTTTTTTATTTAAAACGTAGTGATTAAGTACTCTGTGATTGGGTCTAAATAAAATTCTTTAATCTATATAATCATAGTATTCCATCAAATACTTCATTATCAATCTGCGTCTATTTTATCTGCGCGTAATTCTGACGGAATTCATTGACGTCTACGACTATATCCAGTTCTTGTATTATCGATTTAGAATTGTATTATTAAAATTATTACAAAATGTTTATACAAGTGTGTTTACTATCGCCACAGAACAATAGACAAAGGGGTATTCTCGTATGCAGTGGGACAATTAGCGACATATTGTGACTCCGTTCAGTGTAATTCGACTACGAGGCGTACGAGGTCTACGAGGCTACTCGCGTTATTGGTTCCGTCCGCATACCGCAACCGAGAGTTGGTAAGCAGTTATATTACCTTTAATACCTGATCAATTATCTACTCTGTTACCTTAGCGATGTTACATATAAACGTAACATCTCTGTAGATGTACACAATTACAACTATTATATTACAAATATTAATGGAACTTGGAAGTACGGGGCGTGGCGAAAGCCTTATCGCCGTAGAAAGAAAGTTTTGGTATTATTTTTAAATAGAGTCCGACCGAAACTGGTTTTTCAGCCGAAACCGAAACCGAAACCGAACCTTCGGCCTTAGGTCCAGTTTCGGCCGAAACCGAAACCGAAACCGAAACTTAGGGTGAGGCCAAACGAGCGTATTTTTGGTGCTGTGAGTCACGTGAAATGAGCTGGTTTCATACAAAAGATCTAATTCAATTCTTTGAAATTTGTATTTTACGCGATTTTACGATTTACGCTATTTTACGCGACGCACAACTCAAAAAATACGCTCGTTTGCCTACACCATTAGGGTATTTTTTGAGCTGCTCATTTGTGGACTCAACAGAAAAAAGTAAGTTAAAGGAACCGAATTTTTTAAATTTTACAAAGGTCATTTTTGACATTAGGTAGGTCAACCCTCAAGCTATCTGTCCCCTAACGTTGACCCACTACTTACGGGACACCCTGTATAGGTACTGAAATCTAGCGTGTTTTTTTACACATTTGTACATTTTTATGTGTATTAACTGCCTTCAGTTCGGTAAACTTATCTTAACGTAAACGACAAAATTCGAAAAAATGTGGGTACCTATGGATGAACGCTTTTTTTAGCCCCTGACGAAAAAAGAGGGGTGTTATAAGTTTGAAGTGTCTTAATCGAGTGTGTTCTTAGCTATGTTTAGTGTATATCAAACTGTCGGGGTTTTTTTAAATTTTAATTTAAGATCATTTAAATAGATCATTTAAATCTTAGCCCCATTTTACTAAAATACGTCAGTGAAAACCGCATGCAGATCGATTAAGCCGATTTTGAAATTACCCTGAACAAACGCACATACATACAATCAGACGAAAATTCTAAAAATAATTATTGCTATCGCTCTTTTGCGTTGACAAATACCGCTCGTGATAGATTTTCTCAAATATATTCCATGTACAGACATATCGAACAATTACCGTTTCATTGCAATTGATGATTTGGGATTTAGACTTCAAAAATACTACTAGTGAATGCCCTCGCTTTGCTTCCGTAAACCTTTCGGTAAGCCCTCACTCAATAAATGTAAGTATGGCCTATGGGCGAAATTGACATAACGTTATTTATTTATTTGTAAACCGTTTGAAATAAACCAACCAGTAAATGTTAACCAAAGCTCACTACAATACGTATGTATTGTAAGTTATAAGGGAGTGAAAACCGCAAGTAAATCTATTATGTCGTTCCTGAGAGTAGCGAGAACAAACGTACAGACAAATAGACGAAAATTACTTTTTATATAATCTATTACGATTTACGTCTAACTAATACCCCTAGTAAAAGTTTTACTTAAATATCTTCCAGTTATAGTTTCATTACCATGCTTGGATATGAGTTCCGTATCATTATCTATACAGCATTAGACACTATATTATATCCTTTTTTCTACCTTTTGCCGTTATTAATATCGAGCAAAAAACGGCTAAAATCAAGCGCCAAAGCACCCAGTCAGACGCTCTTCAGATTAATGAACAAATATAATAAACATGTTAAAGCAATGACTTCACTTGAAAAGTCAGCGCCCACGGGTTAGCCACGAACTTAACCGAACGACGCACGAAAATTCACGAACACAGAGTTTCGGTTTGGCCGAAAGTTTCGGCCAAATTTTTCCGAAACCGAAACCGAAACCGAAACTAGATTTTTTGGCCGAAACTGGCCGAAACCGAAACCGAACCTTCGGTCGGTCTCTATTTTTAAACCGATTCCGCGTCGATAAGTGGGGGAAGACCCTTAGAAAAATTTACAAAAATCAGTGGGCGTATAGGCAATTTTTTAAGTGAATACAAAACTCTCAATACAATAAAAAAAATGACATACTGAATACACAGGGAAGTATTATCGCCCTATACTCTATAGCAATAATATTTATTATTGTTATCACACTAATAATTGAATGACGTAATAATTACATAATAATTACACAATTCTAAGACTGCCTAGAGGTTTTTAAGAATTTCTCTTTGTATGTCATTTTGGTGTACAAATATAGCGTTTTTGTAAAAAAAAAATATCCCATCTAATAGGTACGAACTTTGTTTCCTAACGTAATAGTTGATAGGTACTTAGAAGTAGTAAGTAATAGGTTATTTAATAAATTGTTTATTAGGTAATTTGATAAACATTATCTCGACATGCGTAATCGACCTAGCACGCTAAACAATTATGTGACGCTATATTATGACACATTTCGTGAAAAAATACCGTTATCTTTTGAGACATTGTAGGATAAACGTATTAAATTAAATATAATATAATGTAAGTAGTTACTTATTAGCTATGGCCAATTATAACCGCAAATTGCCAATTCATCTGTCTGTAACCTGCCATATTTATAAATGAATATTATGAGAATTATTACTTAATTTATATATTTTCCAATCGCGGAAAATCTGTATAAAAATTATATAAAAACACTCTCCTATTAAAATACTATTATATACTATTAATAAAAAAATTAAAATAATTATAGTGATTACTTTTATATACTGATTATAAACTGATTGGTTTTATCCTATCTCAAAAATGCCCAACGCACCTAAATAAGTTTTCACTTCAAAAATCCCACATAACAGCCTCTAGGGCGCGATTGATTAAATTCCAAAAATTGTTTAATTATAAAAAATCCAAAATTAATTTTAAGTTATGAGATTCAATTCTTACCTTCGTCAAACAATCCAAGGTACTTCCTGACAAAATCCTCACTTGTGATGAGTTTTTCTCCATTTTTTTCTACTGTGGCGTACTGTAGAAATATCTCATGAAGACGATCTGTATCGGCCCGTTTTAAATAACCTGCCCCCTGTAAAGAAATAATAGAATAAATATTATACAAAAATAAATTACAAATGAATAAAAAAGTTTTATAAGTGACCACATTCAATGCAACTGGGTCGAAACAATGGTCAATGGGTTATAAAACACGAATGTAAAACCCATAACAATAATAGCGAAACAGTAAAATCTTCATGACAATTTATCTTAACCCTGTCAGATTTTACTCCTCATTTATGGGGTGAGCCCCCGTAGTGGCCCATTTTAGAGTTGAAGCCAAAATTCTGTAATTGCTGGCATATCCTCTTATATTTCTTTACGTTGTTTGTCATTTATGATATTATGATTAATGATAAGCCTGTATTAGTCTGGGGTCACCACAAATAGATCATGGGTCACTATTTCTCAGAGCAGGATTTACAGCTTGCTAAGAACTTTTATTTTATTTTGGTCTTAGCTGCTTTTGTTCTAAAATGTTTGTGAATTCAAAATGAAAAACAAGACCCTTATGAGTGTGTGAGCATTTAATTAGATATCTATTTGTGTTATTATGTTGTATTAGAAAAAGAATATCCTAACATAGTAAGTACAGAAGTAATATAATAAAATTTCAATGAAAACATTGAAGCATTAATCAATATTTATATCAAAATAAAATGAACAGTTGACATAGTGCAATAATCTATATGGATCAAGGTTTCCCTCTTGACATTGCCATTGCAAGCCCTTATGGCCTAGATATATTGTTCTGTTCTTGGAGGTGTAGATAGGAGTGAGATGGAATACTTTATGGGTAAGCTTCATTTTATTGACAGAGTACATCCTACATTGTCTAGTGTCTCTGAGTGAGACATTGCACAAAGACTAGAAACTTCAAAATAATCACAGGATTTATGTTATAGCACAATAGGTATAGCACAATGTCAATGTACAAGTTTTTTTTTATGTGAAGAATAACTGACAAACAAGCAACGCAATTATGATCATCGCACACTAAAGGACTCCTGATGGGTTAGTGGCCAAAGGAAGTGGGACCTGCATAATATTTGGCTCTCTGACATGACTGAAGCATGTAAATATTTCACAGTCTATTTTAGAAAGGATGGTAGAGGATTATATCCAGTCTGGTAAATAACTCTTTGACCATGCCTGTTTAGTTACAATGTTAATTAACCTCGATTGATACCATAAACAAGTTTATGGATAATATTAACAAGTACTATTGGGACCTATGCCAGTGCGAGAGGTAGCAGGACGAGATTGTGGCCAACGCAGGAAGACACTGGATGACCACCGCCAAAGACAGAAAAAAATGGAATTCTTTCGAGGAGGCTTTTACCCTGAGGGGGTCCACAAATTAAACATCTTATCATAAAATAAATAAATAAATTGTGTATGTATAATTTCTTTTGTGGAACGAAATAAAGCTATTTTATTATTATTGTTATTATCGGGACCTACTGGGATTAGTATTGGGAAGTTCCCTCATGGTATACAGTAAGAAAAAGCATAAAAGGTTGTAGATAGCTGTCTTACTTTAGCAAGTGCAAACTACTATAAATATAATAACTTTATTATTCTCTTCGACATACAAACAAGAAATACTTATTTTTTATTCCTTCTTCTTCGTATCAATTTTACATTACAGAAATTATTCTATGCCATTTAATTATTATGGAACTTCCACATAATAGGAATTAATATAGTATGCCGTCATTAAATGTGTCTTCAATGGAATCTTAAACATGGAGGATATACTAAAAAACAATAGATTAGATATAGATATAAATGAATAAACAAAACACTTATTTTACCTCTATTAAAATCTAAAGCATGTAGGTGACATTAACTAACATTGATAATATCAGTGTAGTAATATATCTTGCAACACACCATATACATTTAATTGTTACATAATTATTATGGTGTAATTATGTTTTGATAAGGGTGATGTGTTACTCACAGATAATTAATTACCTTACATCATACTTTCTGTTCAAACATTGAACACAATTCTGAAAGCGGCCTATTAGAAAAAGCCAATGAATGAAATGCTTAGCAAAGGCAAACCAATTAAAAAGTTAAATGGTCGCAATACGCTATCAGCAGACAGCAGCCGAATGACACAATAAACAACGGATATGTCTCGGATAGCACAAGCATAATATCCACTACTCATTTATTTCATAATGCTTAAAAATTGTTGTTATCAACATGAACTTTAAATCACCGAGCCAGTTTTGACAAACGATTTAAATCACAAATGAGTATTGGTGTCGTTAAATAACTAGTTTACACAAAATTAGGAACCAGTTCAAGAATGAGTTACTTATTAATAATCACTTTAACACTATTTAGTCACAAAACTGCACATGTCAACTCAAAAGGCAACTTATACACAACCATACTCGCTTGTTAACAGTAAAAATATTTAGTTACCCGTTGCAAAGGCATTGTCGTTTGCCGAAGACACAAATTGGACTGAATTGATATTGAAAATGTTGACGTAACAGATAAGAATTATCTTGTGAGCTAAACTAATATACATATCTCGCAGGGCCATATTGCTTTCATCGTTCAACAAGACTGGAATATTACGTACTCAAAAAGAAGGGTATGAAAAAGGGTCTCCATATCTAAAGTTCAGGTGAGTCAAGGAATGTTTACTATCACATATAAAACTTAAGATGCCAACTGGCCATTGTTTGACCAAAAACATCGTTGGTTAAAGGTTTCGTTGTAAGGTCAAAAAGGTTAGGTTGGTCGGTTATCTAACAATTTAAGAGACGTTCCAGAATACGTAGACGTGTAAATATATTATGAAGTGTACATCATCAATATTAACATAATAACAGGGTGTTTATCTTGCTTTTTGTCTGCATACCAGAACACCGCATCAGTTCAACCGAATTTCAAGGGCAGATTATTCAAGGGCGTTCGCGACATAAAAATAAACCAAAATTCCGCATACAGTTTACCGACGACTGATAAATGATTAACGTGAAGTTAAGCGGATGTTTTATTAATGTAAAAGCCGTAGCAAAAATCAAAAACTTACCCACCTCTTGACAGATGGCCGGAGTGATCAGAGAATCGAACAAAGATTTAAACATTACAGTGTTTTTCTGCACTGCACTATTTTTGTTAATTTATTCTATAATATTGAACTGGGTAATAATTGTGTAAAGTTCGTTTGCCCTGTTAATTCACGTCACAAATTATAAAAATATTACAAAATCTATTTTAGTTGACCACGCACTCTACTCATGATCAACCGAGAAACCGAGAAGCGCGCAACCGCCGGGTAGTGTGGTGCCGTCAGCCGTGGTGCGTTAACTTCGGAAAACGGAACTTGGTTGAATAGGGTTGTCTCAATCGCGAATTACATCATTCGCAAAAACAATACAAACTTAACGTGCGTCGAATAGCTTACGTTACGAAGTTAGTTCGTGACGATTATTACCATAATAATTATTAAGTATTGTAATATTATTAATCAATTAATAAAAAGAAAGTTGCCACACTTGCCAAATGCCACATAACATTTTTATCAATTTTACTAATACAAAAGGGATCAATGCAGTTATGCATCTACACTATAGCCTATGCCTACTATTATTTAATTATGCCTGCATGCCTAAAAGTAAACATAATTTTAATTTCATTGATAATATACCTATCTTTTTTTTATTTCATATCTTTTTTTGAGCATTTTTTAACGTTTATAGTGGGTATTACGCCTTATTGGTCATGAATTAATTAAATTAATGACAATAGTTATTATTAACAGCAACATAATTCGATTTTAATCGAACTCGGTTAATATTGAATCGAATAAATTATTCGAGCTTTACTGTTTTGTCTAGTCCGACGCTAACAATAATTATTAATAAATATTGTTTACAATGCATAAATATAAAAATATGTAAGTATAAAAAAATACGAAAAAAAAATCCTTCATTCTAGCCAGTGCCTGCAGTGTTGACATAATCATAAAAATACAGTAGGTAGCAGTTAGGTTTAAAGAACGGATTTACTCATAATTTAATAATTAATTATTGATCACATAAGCATTACTTTTATTATATCCTTAAAATAAAACTTATTGTTATGAAAAATATATAGGTAGGGTACAGTTTTTTTGTAGGTACACTAGGTACCTACCTACGTATATAGTTGTGTGATTAACCGCATGCCCCTTGCAAAATGTAGGTACATACAATGCATACAGTACAATGTTGCAAAAATGCCAATGAAAAATGCAGATTGCCGATATTTTCTATTTTTACTCAACATTGTTATTGTGAATTACGCAATACGCCCTCTTATTTTGTTACACATACAGTTTGTTTTCATTTGTATGATTAATGGGGTTATTTTTAAACTAAAAACTTGAAATGCACTTCACTGCTACAAAAACGCTTTAGAATTAAAAAGATTTTTAATTTATTATAGCGAGTTGCACATATATATATACCAGAAAATATTTTATATAAAATCAATTGATAGGCAAGTGCTTCCATCTAGGTACCAAGATACCAAAACAAACACAGAAGGTCCCTTAGAAATTGGTTCATTATAGAAAGCATAGATGTCACTATTTAGTACAATTAAAATTATCAATTATAAAATTATTAATAAAAACCAGATTTTAAAAATATCCTTTTTCATCATTGAAGTATAATGTCATAGAAGAGACATCTCGAACAAAATGTGTTCCCGCCGGGAAGTTCTATTTTCAAAATTGAGCCCCCGTTCTCCTTTCAAAATCGAACGAATCCATTGGAAATGCAGCCGCGCGGCTTCAATTCATTGGAACATACATTGTGTTCGCGGTGTCTGTTCTATACGCTAGTAATAATACTTCAATGTTTTTCATTACTTTATTAATAATTATGTTAAGGGATTTTTCCATTAAGATTAAAAGATTTCCGGCTGAGTCGTAGGTCGGTAGGTAGGTTAAATTAATCTATTCATAATTATTTTTCATTTTTTTAATGTTGGTAAGTACCTAATTAGGGGGCGTCCATAAATTACGTGAGATGTTTAAGGGGGGGAGGGGGTCGAGTCAAATCTCATCTAATCTTACGTTGGAGAGAGGGGGGGTCTCGGCAAATATCACGCAATTCTTTTTCATATTGAAACAAAAAAAAATTATACTATTTTGGTCCATTTAATCCAGATTGTACATGCTTAAGATTTAATCTTAAGCGTAATCGTAATACGATTAAGATCATTCAATAAATAAAAGCACGAAGCAATTTTTTTTTTCTTTTTACAATAACGATTCAACGCGTTTATGTAAGAAACCCACATTTTGAAAAATCTCACGTGAGATTGAGGGATGGGGGAGGGGGTTGAATAATATCTCACGACATCTCACCAGGGGGGGAGGGAGGGACGGAAATTTTTAAAAAACACCTCACGTATTTTATGGACGTCCCCTTACTACCTATGTAGGTATCAACATTGACTGACTAAAATCTCCTATACCTACCATAGACCTACATGTATCTACCGATTAAGCACCTTATTATTAGTGTTTTAGTCTTCTATCATTTATCCAGATATTATCTCGTTCATTCAACAATAAGTCTGTCCTGCCTAGGTATCTCTGCCTTCGAATGGATTCAGCAGTTTGCATAAATAAAGTTCAGTCATTGTCCAGACAGACCAGACAGGATTGGCATTCGTTCGATCGAATAGCGAACGAATAATAAGTTCGTTAGCGAATTCGCCATGTTGTGGTCGCATCGCAGTGGCAAACAAATGCACGTCACAATTTCGCCGCAAGCTTGCAAATACAACCTAAATGTTCGATATCTGAAACCACTGCATTTTATACTTTATTTCTGTTTATTTAAAGTAAAAATTGGATAAAATACCACTTGGCCAATTTATTTCTGTTTATCGCGAAGGGGTTAGCCTACAGGCTTGCCAGATAGATACAAAATCGTAGTTAAGTTACGCCTGATTTTTTAACCCTAGGTAGTAAGTAAATTAAATTAGATAAGACGCTCCTAATTCAGGTCCTAATGTTTCTAATAAAATAAAAATGTAATGGGGCACGTTACTAGTACTTCTACTTTTTTTAATTATTCCAGTGCAGTTACATATGTACATAGGTAACATATGATTACGAGTAAGTTTCATACAGTCAGTCATTATGTTACATCACATTGTTTGTGCGGATTGTTGCAAAGTACACACCAAGTAAGACAAATTAATAACGCCCCCGTGCGCCCCATGAAAACATTCATCTTTCACAAACTACCGGCCTCAACGGTCGCTGTGAACGTTGTCTGTGCGTGTGGGAAGTATTTTTGATGTAGGTAACTATATTTTAAACGACTTTTCGGCACCATAGGCCTGAATTGAGCATAGGCCTTAGGGGGCGTCCATAAATTACGTGAGGTGTTTTTTTTTTAATTTTCTGTACCTCCCTCCCCCCCCCCTGGTGAGATGTCATGAGATTTTATTCAACCGCCTCCCCCATCCCCCAATCTCACGTGAGATTTTTCAAAATGTGGGTTTCTTACGTGAACGCGTTGGATTGTTATTGTAAAAAGAAAAAAGCTTGATTCGTGCTTTTATTTAGTGAATGATCTTAATCGTATTACGATTACGCTTAAGATTAAATCTTAAGCATGTACAATTTGGATTAAATGGACCAAAACAGTATAATTTTTTTTTGTTTCAATCAGAAAAAAAATTGCGTGATATTTGCCGAGACCCCCCCTCTCTCCAACGTAAGATTAGATGAGATTTGACTCGACCCCCTCCCCCCTTAAACACCTCACGTAATTTATGGACGCCCCCTTATTTGCATCATGTACCTTAGTGACAACATCAAAGATCAAAAACTTAGTACCTAATACTGTGTTTCTCAGCTAGATAATTTGTAATAACACTATGAACATGTTTGTAATCGAACCAGAAAGATAATCCGAAAGCGATCCGGTCCACAATCGAATGTTTAGCTCTCGGTCTCTCGGACGTTCAAATTCTTCCACCGAGGGACACTTCGCCCGCTTCGCTTCGGAAGTAGTTTAAAACTGTGATGATAAAGTTCAGTGTGTGATTTTAGTTTTAAAGACACTTACAGACAATCTTTTTATCGCCCCCTGTAGCTTTGTCTAAGTTCAAATGGATTTTTCGATTTCGCCGATGTTTCTTTAAATGTACGTACCTATCTAAAGTTTTGTTCTAGAATTAAATCGATGAAGATGTAACTATTCGTCTAGTTTTTAAATATATTTGTCTTAAAAAGGGGAGGGTCTGGTTAGAATCCATCTTTTTATCCCTCTATTCATCAACGTACAAGTTTATTTTATGAGCTTTAGTGATGATTTGAAGATGTAGTGTAGAGATTGCTCATTAGAAAAATCTCCTTCTAAATCCTAATAAAATCCAATAAGCTACATCTAAAGTAATATAAAGTAATAGCTAAAAGAGAAGTTGAATTACTATTAGTAACTAATAGTAGCATTAACAATCAAATTGTAAGACAAATAATAGTTTAAAGTACAAAACAAAAGTGAGTCTTAAAAACTAGAGACAGGAGTATTTTACACGGTTCTTACCAAAAGAAAAAAATATTAAGGTACCTATAAAAAAAAAACAAAGCAACAACCCATAATTGTCCCACTGCTGGGCTCGGGGTCTCCTCTCACAATGTGAGGGGTATTAGGCCATAGTCTACCACGCTGGCCAAGTGCGGATTGGTAGACTTCCCACACCTTCGAGAACTTTATGGAGAACTCTCCGGTGTGCAGGTTTCCTCACGATGTTTTCCTTCACCGAAGCAAGTGATAATTAACTTGTAATACGCACATAATATTTGAAAAATTAGAGGTGCGTGCCAGGGTTTGAACTCGGGCCCCTTCGTTCGGGAGACCAACGTTCTACCGCTAGGCTATCACTGCTTATACCTATAATACAGGCTACACAACTAAAGATTGTGCGCATTTTCAGAATAAAGTCCTAATAAATTCGGTCCCAGGTGACTTCCAAGTCTTGGGAGTATGTAGTCTGTATGCAGATAATTGAACAGGTTCCCTGAAATTTTAGGGCATACAAATTTCGCATGTCTGTGAAGTGGGTTATCCAATGGCTTGCAAAATTTAGCCGTAAGGCTTGCTCTCATTATTGAAGCCAGTGGATCCATAGTGGAAATATGACCGCTTTGAGCGCAATTTCCATAATAATGTTCGCAAAGCGAGCTGGAAGATTGCGAATTCTTTGGCTTTCATTTCTGTGTTTGGTATTTATCAAATTTACATACATAATAGTTTAGGTATACGTTACTACGTAGTATAGACATACCGATATTGGTGTACTCAAATAAATAAATGAAATTGTGTCTTTCAACACTTTCCATCTTTTTTTTTTTATGGAAATAGCCGGCAAACGAGCTGACGATCCACCTGATGGTAAGTGGCTATCGCCGCCCATGGACATCAGCAACACCAAAGGCATCACTGATGCATTGCCAGTCAAGAGAGAAGAAAAAGAAAGAAAGAAAGAACTGGCTCTCAAGCCCCCAGCCGGAACACGACGAGTCGTTTGGCGGCCGACTCATGCTCGAGGGTGGTAGCTATCCAGGCGAACCCCATGGAAAAAAAATAATAGTAATAATGGTATTAATTAAGAATTAAATCAATATTACCAATATAATCCCTCGAGAGGCCCTACCACCAGCGGGCCGGATTTAGTCGCTTTTTACGACACCCATCCGGCCGCGGCGTGGGATTGGGGTTAGTATTCTAAGCCGCCCCAATACGGCGTAGACACCTATATGCGTTAATTTTAGAAAGGGGAGATTTTAGTTAACCAAATAACATCGCCATATTAATAAAAATAACTTTTGAATAAATAAGTATTAATAATGGTATCTATACTGTTAAACAGGCTTTCATTCATTAGTTTCACTGACACTGAGAATAGCTCCAGTTGGATCTATCTTTGTATAAAAGTTCAGCATTTTGAGCGCGCGCTGGCCCTGTTCTCACGCAGTAATAAGTCAATGTACCTACCTATAGATCTAACAAAATAATACAAACAACGAAACGTAACATTTCCGTTCATAGTTTATTGCTGAACGGAGAAAAATGCCACCAGGCCAACCGTTAAAACAGATCTAACCAATAATTCAAGCGTTCTAAGCACAAACAGTTTTGCTGGCTTCAGCAGTCAAACTGAGTCAAACTAAAAAAGTTTGCCGCATTTATAGAAATCCAGAAAGGAGCGGTCTAACACGAAAAGTGCATAGAGCTCAGAAACTTTAAAAGGAGCTTCTTTCATGTGGATGACGGCTGGATAGTTGCCAATTTAATTTACTGCATGAATATTTCATCATAGTGCATTAGAAGGAAATTACTGGTTTAATTGGTCTTCATATTACTATTGTATTCTTTTAAAAGATACCAGTGCATTGCCCGCGGCGTTGCTCGCGTTTTGTAATAAGTAGCTTAAATCTTATTCCAGGCCATGGTCAATCTGTGTGCAAAATTACATGAAAATCCGTTGTAAAGTTTTTGATAGAGTGAAAACATCCATACTATACATCCTCAAACTTGAACATTTTTAATATTAGTAGCGTTGATGTCTTTAATTAAAGATGGCTTATACCGTCTGTTGTTTAAAAGCGTATACAAAAAGAGAGAAAGTTAGGTTGGGTTTAAGGTTGTGTGATGCCCTTAATACCCTAGCTAGCTACGTTATACCTACTACTTCAATGAATAGAAGTCATATCAATTTTTACCCTACTTGCAAACTGGCATAATCCAACCATATGAAATGTAAACTGACCCAAAGAAAAAATGCTAACATTGAACAGATTTTCTACATACGAGTATGTATCAGTGGTCGCTTTAATAACGATTTAAGCTTTAGAAGGGTAGGTAAATCCCTATTATTAAGTAATCTTTTCTTGGGTACTTAATCCATCTTTTCAAAGATCCTAGGAATTGGACCAGGGTTCAGTTATAAATGTGACGGGTTTTTTTTTACCTTTTACGCAGTTATGTAAGAATGGGTTGTTGTAAACTCGTCACATAGTAAACTCGTTTGAGACCACCTTGGATAGTAATAATAAAACAACATCTTTAATCATTTATTTCTTTATTTTTTATTGGTTTGTTGTTGGCTATTACTTGCATGCTTACGTTCGTATGCGTGGAATGTTGAAATGCCAAAAAAAAGATGAACCGATGTTTACCGTACTTCATAGATTACTCGCGCTGCCGCACTGGTTAATCTAAAGATTACCTGAAAATTTCATCAAAATAGGTCCAGCCGTTTTGGTGTCCATAGGGAATATACATACCCACATCTATTTTCATAGGTATTGATATTCTCTGTTTGAATTTAATGGGATAAGTGAAGTTAACATTATGTAATGGTTAAAAAAATATTTGTATTACAATTTTATTGTTTGAGTTTGTTAAGTTATGCCATGCCATGATTAACTGAACAGTTACTAAAAGGCACTTCATGTGAAAAACATCATTTTGTTGTTGTTTGGATATCTCTGTCCCTGTCTGCCATGGAATGAAAGGAGTTAATGAATACCATTTGATTTACATAAAGACAATAAGAAGTCAAATGCCACCAACAAAGGAACCACAAAACATGTTTTTGTTATTCACAGTCTGAGCAATAAGCTTGGCTAGCTTTGTGAGCTCAGCAGCTGTAGATAAATCGAATTTAGCTGGAGTTTCATACAAATGTTTGTTTTTTTAATTTTGTTGGTTTTTGTTTTTATTTAGGTTAACAAACATTAACACAATAAAATTATACTAGGTCGTGAACCAATACCGTTAACTTATTCTTAGTTTATTCTTGATTATTCTTAGTTTGTATATTAAAAGTGAAGCAGCAATAATTCGGACCTAAAATAAAATTAACTTTAAAATACATTGCAACAGAATGAAGTTAAGATGGCCAATTGGCCATCTATGGTCAGACCCAAACAAGTTCGAAAAGCGATAGTAGTCTAGAACTTTTTGGAGTTTAACTCCTTATGTATCGATTTTCGCATATTTAAACCCGCGGTACCAACTTTTATGGGGAATAAAATCAACGTTCCTGCGTTACGTTATGCGTTATATTTATAATTCGTTAGGCACGTTATAATAATAAGACACAATATTAATTAGGCCGGTTGTCATTAAGTAGAAAATGTCTAGGTGTTCGTTAGTTCTATTTGAGGGTTAGCATTCATTATTTTATGCTTTTTATGCCCTTAAAATTGAATCAATTTGGTTGCCTCAATTTGGTTATTTTAAGGTAATGAGCTTGCATCCAAACCATTCAGAGGAAATTTGAATCGCAACTGTTGCAAAAAATGTTTGATTAAAATTGTTCCAGTGTTTTTCACGGAGTAAGTTTATGCATTTCAGCATTTCCTGCACAGGACCGAGTTTTCGAAAACTTGAATTGACGCGTTTCTATAGTAATCCATTTTATAACGATTTGATTATAATGAATAACCTTATTATACGTATGTATATATTGGTTTTAAGCCTTTTATTGGCAATAGAGCTAGCTTTGGTTCGCTTGCCATGTTAAATTGTTTTGCCTGCACGGATCTTTCTATTCTCTATACGTTTTGTACAACTTGGATGTCGTACTTCCTAGGTAAGAACGATCTGTTTTTACTACGTACACGTATACTTTATTTTAAACATTTGTAAATGGTCTGTTTATCAAACTTTTGAGATGATTACCTAGTTGATAAAAAGTAAAGCTTTTTTCTTTAAATGAAAAACAGTAGGTATAATCCGCGCGCGATCAGAATGGGATGCGACCTTTTGGAACCGAGACGCTTACGTGTCATCGGCAAGCCGTAGCGTCGGCAACAATGATACTTATTTATTTGTTTATTTATTTATGTACACTTTATTGACCACAATTTAAAATATTGAAGAACAAATGGCGAGCTTTATGCTTTTGTATGTATATTGTATGTATAAAAAAAGGTAAACGTGCCAAGAGGGCGCTGAAATTGAGGCAGTCGAAAATTCGACTAAATAGTCAGGTGTAGCGATTTTACTATGACTATTTCAAATAAAATATGTGCTTTTAAATTATAGGCGAAGCATATTATTTTAAAGTAGAACGTCCCCAATAGTGATCTCCATCATCTGCAGTACTTAGGTAGTCTGTTTACATTTTTATTCTATTTTTCAAAAGGTGACTTCTGACGAAAGTGAAAGCTCTGAAGATGACGAAAACTCTGATGATGATTGCCATGAAGCAAATAGGCATTAATGTAAAATAATGTATCTAAACATTTTATTGAATTGATTACAACCATGAACATTTTTTTATATATAGGTAACCATTAGGCATTATGATAGATCGTAGAAATAATTAATTTATAATTAATACTAGGTAATACTAAAAAAATATTATCTCAATTTTTCAGGATTTTTTTTGCTAACGCTACTTGAGAACTTTTGTTTTTGATTTACTTCGACAAGGTTCCATACCAATCTCGTCGCGCGCGGATTATAATATGACTAATAATATTGTTGTCTGTTTCACTCCAAGGAAAGCACGCTACATAAGCCTCGTTCGAGTGAAAGGGAATAGGAAAATTATTCATCTGTAGCATTTTTGTCTATATACAATAAAAAAATAAAAAAGAATTTCTAAATTTGAATTTGAGAAAATCCTTTTCAATTTAAAAAATACGAAATAACGGAAAGAAAAGAAAGAAAACCTCAATGTTAGAAGAAGGGAAGCCACAAAGACAGCGCAATTCGCAGCTGTAAATAAATCGAATGAACGGTACGAGACGAGGAACTTTCTTTGTCATTTATCTGAACTTGAAGTACAAAGGATCTTGGTGTGTTGTTGAAGTCACAAACGGTCTGCTAGAGTTGAAGCAGCCGTGGGTGAACTTTGAAAATACTAGGTACTGTAAAATCTACTGGCTAATAGGAACACCTAGCTCAAAGGGTGGATTCGGAGGGTACACTTGATCGTGTATGGCCAAGGTATAGCGATCTGGCTATATAGCTATCTCATGCACACTGGATGCCGCGTCAAGTCAAACTGCAAAGACAACTCAAACTGCAGACTTGACAAGTACACTTGATCGTGTATGGCCTCTATAACGGTTACTTAAATCGACCCTTAGTATAGAATTTGTATGGTGATTCTTTATTAAGGAGCGATTAAAATAACCGTTAGTGACTCTGAGTTGGGGTGTAAGTCTTCTGCGAATAAGTAACATATGTACTTAGGTTATGTTATGTTTATGGCTCAGTAGCTAAAATAAAGTTAACTAACATAAAACCAAACAGTAAAATTCCAGGGATAGTTATTCTTATTTTAACATGTCTAGTTTTGCCCGCAGCTTCGCCCGCGTAGAGGGGTTTCGAAATTAAATTTTTAATTAATTAATTAAGTAGATATTAAATGATGCCTGTGGCTTCGGGCGCGTGGATATCGATTTTTTACAAATCCCGCGGGAACCCTGAACTTTTCCGGGTTAAAAAGTAGCCTATGTTTTAATCCAGGGTTTAGATATTCATTCCAAATTTCAGCCAAATCGGTTAAGTACTTGTGGCGTGATTGAGGAACAAACATCTTCATAAATTTTCACATTTATAATATTAATAGGATTTTTGGCGAATTTGCACTAACAATAATTGACCTTTTTTCCACCATTATTGTAAGGTTGACACTAAAAAACTGCCAAGTGACGCTTAAAGTGCCACTTTAGGCTGGTTACCATTGCAACAGACTTGCCCCATAATCCAATTTCATAGTTATAGACTACGCATAGGGTTAATAATCGTCCTCCAGGTAACACAACCCTCCATTCACCCTCAATTACAAGGTAACATTCTCGACAAGACCTGTCATGTGTTGGATTTCAGTTCGGGGATCCGTTTTGATTATATCCCACACTGTAATTACAGCGCAACATTGTTCGCGAAGATAGCTTTTGTTCATGAATTCTGTCATGTAAATTAGGCATAGGCCTGCCGGATTCTGTTGCAAATTACACAATAATAAATTATAATAATAAACATCCTGATGGTTGATGGAATGGGGTCAGAATTCTAGTTTAACTTACGTCCTTGTTTGAATTTGAGCTCATCTCGGATTTTTCACACGTGTGAAATTAATCATCAAACATGAAGCCTTTAGCATACTTTAAAATGCCGATTTATATTAAATTTCACCCGTGGGGGATTGTGGTACAGTAATGCAGTTGATTATCATACGACGACCCGTGTGGGTTCGCTTCCCAGCCAGACCGAAAGAATGATGAGTTAAAATTTCTCTTCTCGGTCTATGTTTTTTGTAGATGGCGCCCACGACACACCACGACACAGGGAATCCAAGTGTAGGGCTACGAGTTTGTAGCGTTTATTTATTTCTTTATATTACAAGACCTTAAAACTCTATCGGTAGTGAATCTGTCAACTGTGATTCGAAGACAATTCCCTATCCATCATCTTAAATGATGTGATGACATGTGTCATATACGTGTTCGTATTTGCACCAAACTGTGACTTCTGAAACAGGTTTGTCCCACGACAGATTTCCAACTTCCAACTTTCCACGACATGTGAAATTACATTAAAAGGTAGCTTAGTTGAATCCGTTTCTACCAGTGATATGCGATGTGGAAAAATGAATATGATTGGTTGATAACAAACGCATCCATAGCCACGTAGCATAGCAAATCATGGGCGTAGCCAGGGGGGGGGGGGGGGGTTTCGGGGGTTCAAAACCCCCCGAAAAGTTAAGGACTGAAATTTTTATGTGCTAATAAACCCTTAAAAAATATTTTTCTAGACGTCATTCCGAATGAGCTATCGCACATATTTTTAGGAGCTTTATTTTTATTAAACACGTTTTTGGACTTTTTGACTAAACTATTAATAGATGGCACTATATAATTAATTAATTATGTCGTGAGAAAAAACAAAGTCTCAGTTTTCTTTAGGGTTATTTTAATGTACTTTTTAGTCGTTGTATTTTCTTGAACACCACCCCCCCCCTCAAAACTTCACCCCCCCCCCCCCCCCCCCCCCCGAAACTAAAACCTGGCTACGCCCATGTAGCAAATCTTTGGTGGAAAAGCTCCCTTGTACTGAAGCCTCACCTCAGACTAACGTGGCCAAAAACCATTCCGTAATGTGCTGTAGTAAAATCTTACGGTACTTGACGGTACGGTGATATTTTTACATTAAATAAAAATACATAATATGTTTTTCACGCAACTGTTATCGGAAAACAACTGTGTCAAAAACCATTGCAAAACGCAAATTAATTTACAAACGTATTTGTGACATACGTAAGTATAAAATAATATCCGTATCAACATCGCAATGTGGTATTGATAAGAAATGAGAAGACAATGGGAGCGAATGGCCTGTGTCGCTATTAGCGTATTGCGTTTGTCGTATTGTGATCCGAGCTTGTCACGGCTAACATTTGTTGATCAACTCATTGTACTGTTAAATTCAGTTCTATCACGATAATCGATAGAGAAAAACAACAGTGGATTAGTATCGCCATTTGTCTAGGTTCGTTGCACTCTTATTTTAAATTTTAAAAACAGTATTTGCATGAGTTTTGCTTGTGTAGCGGAATAGGATTGCTTTTGGCAATTTTTTTGTTCTATTAATAAAAAGTGTTTTTTTATTGCTATTTGCGTATTGCCAAAATGGTAGTAGAATAAAAAAACGTGCATAAGTGGAAGAATATCAGCTGTGGTATCAGTGATAACTAAAAGATTAAATTATTTTGGAATTTGAAGTATGAATTTGAAATTATTTATTTTCAAAAATTTACCAATTATACTAGGACGCTAAAAAATTATTATTTTATATGGACGTAGGTATATTATTTATTAATGTACAAAATAATAAAATAGCATGCAAATACAGGGGTCTAGGCTCCGAATATGACTTTGTCCCATTCGGTGTCGAGACCCTTGGTCCGTGGGGTCCTAGCGCTTTAAGACTTTTTAAGGAAATAACAAAAAGGTTAGTCGATATCACAGGAGACCGAAGAGCTGGCAGCTACCTCGGACAAAGAATTAGTCTTGCCATTCAAAGGGGGAACGCTGCCAGTATCTTCGGAACCTTGCCTAAAGGGACTCCTTTTAATAATTATATATTTTAAGTATTGTATTATATTTTTTAAGGTTTTTAGTTTTAGGTAATTAAGTATAGTATTAGTTATTTTATATTACATTATATTTTTTTGTAAATTTCACTATGTACCAAATTAATATTACTTCAACGGCGCTGTCGGCATTTTTAAAACTTAAGTTTTGGAAAAAAAATGTTATGAATTCAAATAATCCATTTCCTATATCCTTCAATTCTTACTACACATTCCTTTGTACTTTGTGCCATTTCCTGCGACAATAGTTTTAGTTCGGCCAACAAATTTCTTTTCTGACAATAGTTCAAAATTTATTTTCTCCAAGAAACAAGAACGGCGCATATGTCTATTCCATTGAATGGTTATCGACTCAATAATGTCGGCACAAAAGAAGACTATAAAACTAATTTCGTTCCAGGATGGATATTAAAACTAATAAATCGACCATTGCAGGCTTATAAAAGTTTTAGCTTGCAGAGTTTCTCTTCCTTTTTTGTGGTACGCCGGTATCGAAGCGGAGTTTGAATATTTTGAGTTTGTTGTTTGTTTAGATGGAAAATATCTACAATAGAAAAACAACAATAATACAACTCGTCTCAACACAACACAATACTTTTGTTGGTAGACTCAATGTATAACACAACACATTCAGTTTTAGATAATTTTGAAATCGTTTAGGACAACTGTTTAATTAAGTGTTTATCGTTAGTAAAGGATCTGAAGTTCGCTTCCAGTGATCAGTCTCAAATTCCCTAAGTAGGTATGAGACAGACGAATTGTGTAATGTACCTAATTGGATCCAGTAATAACGCCGGTGGTAATGAATATTATTGTGTTCTGTTATTTTATAGTAGGTATCTGTTATATTTTCACTAATTTGCGTACCTAGTATTCCAAAATAATATTATTAAATAAGTCAGATTCTTTACAAAATGATACCTTAATTTCATCATTACATTAAAACGCTTTCAATGTCATAATTATCGCAATAATCCCCAATTGGCTGGTGTTTACTATAAATATTGATATGATTCCATAATATTATCACGCCTCAATAACTTTTCCATATAAAACGCAGCGCCAGCAAAGCTATACAACATAAAATTTTAAGCTCCATACATTGAGTATAAAATTGCAAATCAGTCACAATTGAAACTCATACTCGTACGTCGATTTTATTGCGGATTTCTGCAATGAAATTTAAACTTTATTGAACACAGATAAAATGTATATTTGTATGTCTATGTATGTATTGAAATGAATAGATTATGAATGATCCGTACGCCGAACATTCCGGGAGATAAACGAAGCTACCGTAGCGTTGGCAGTGGCAAAAATACGAGTAGAATCTACTGGATTTGAGATACGCGTATCGTGCCTATATCGAAAAGGCACAAGAAGTTTTGAACAAATTAATTATACCTATGGATCTACCGATTTTCAGTGCAAACTGGGTCAAAAATAGCATATACCTGATACCTGCTAATAAGATTAAAAACCCTTTCAGTGATGTGCGCATAACTGCAACTGGTTTGATGCACCAAAACTTAAAACCTACCGAATTTAATTTAATAATTATAAGCATCGTTACTTTCTCACTTAAGGGAGATACTTAAATATATTAGGTATCATACAGAAAGATTAGAAAGATCTTGAAATTTTTATCAAACAGCAATAATTGTGTTCCTTGTCCCAGTAATTATTACATATTATTTTCCTTTAAACCAAGCAAAACCCGAATGAAAATCAATGCAATATATTTTTTTAATTATACTATGATGAAAAGACAGTATAGTTGTACTTGTAAAAGGAACGTCTCATTTGTAAATGTCTCGCAAATGTTAAATTCTGTTCAGGTCACCAATCATGCAGCAGAATCCAGCTACCAAAAGACCCAAACAAATCCTACATTGGCTGTACATATCGAGCATCCTATCTAAACAGAGATATGCAAAAAATCCAGGAGGTCACATGCAAAGTAGATTTATTGCCTATTCGCTTCGCCTAACATTGAGCGAATTAAGTCATGCCCTAGCGAGATAGCCGTATCGGCCCATAAACCGACCTATGACCCTTGCGCATTCGAAGCCAACTCGTAAAATATGTTTTAGAGTGTTCCCCGACATATTGGCAGTCGGAAGATATTGAAAATGAAGTTTTTTGTATGCATTGAAGGTTTTATGGCGGGAAGAGACGACGGGATAACGCGTGACGCGTTGACTGTTCCATGCCTTCGTCAATGGATTCACGGAACGAATTACTATAAAAATGAGATGTGTCAGGGTTTAGGTCTCGAGTTTAGGTTGGGTATAGGCATACGGTCGTTTGATGCTGTGCCCGGATGGTTTGATGTATTAGGAAGAATAGTTGTTATTCAAAGTGTACTATGCTCTATAGTTAAGCTCCATTTGAGCACTTTGTTCCTTTTAAACTTTTTGGCGTTCACTCTTTTTAACCGACTTCTAAAAAGGAGGAGGTATTCAATTCGACTGTATTTTTTAAGTTTGTTACGTTTATTATTATTCTCAGTTTGTGACCTCAGAACTTTCGACTGGATGAACCGATTTTAATGATTCTTTTTTAAGCAGGTGCTTGTCATGTGGTCCCACTTAAAGAGCAATATCTGACGAGTAGTTTTTGAGTTATCCCTAATTTTGGAGTCGGTTATTTTTGGTAAATATTTATTCAGTGTTTCAACAGCAATAAGACATGCATACTTACGAATTCTTATAATAAATGTAATATGAGTATAATTAGTGATAAATATTTTAACGCTACTTTTTACTAGCCTCGCGGTTTGAAAGTAGCCCTTTCAATTTTGGGAAGTGCATTGAATTCTGCACGCAGCTTTATAAAGACTATACGCGCGATAGACTTTTTTCAAAATAAAAACAGCATAATATATTAGAATATTCTGAAACGTGAAGTTTGCTAGACAGACTAGGCGGTAGACGTCATGAGCTCGTGGTACTAACTTGTTCCAACAGAGGTATGAGAATAGAGATAGGTAATTATATTTGAATAACTTAAAGCTTATGTGCTCAAGTTGTCCAATTAAATATGAAGGATTAGTGCATGCAGAAATTATTAATATTATTCCAGCAGTTTAAGGAGAACTATGTGTAGATTCGATTTAGACTTCGAAGCGGACACATTCAAATTTTTTACATACCTAATATATGTTCAGTTATTAAATTTCTAAACTAATAAATTCGCAAGGTTTTATCGTCTCTACAAATACACCCATGACAGATCCCGACCCAGTGGAAAGTGAGTTATTATTTGTGATGTTGGTGAAAACATTAGACCGTTAGTAACTTCATCATACGTGAAAAATCAAAATAAAAACGTGACATCCAGCCATTGTCATAATACTTATAATAACAAGTCATCTCTGTATGGACTGAGGTAACTTGAACGTTAAATTTAAATTTCATTTAGGAGTGAATTGGTATAATTGGATTGTTAAAAAACTGTACTGTTATCTTTTCATTAACCCGCAGCTTAACTTTACGGAAGCTAAGGATGATTGTTATTTTTATCCATATTAGAAGATTGCTTTTAGATATAAAAATATACCTTTAGGGCTCCGCGAAGCTCATGAGAAAAACAAACGGTTAACGTAAAAATAACAGTCTGTTTAGCAATTAGGTATGTGTGGCTTGTGTCGGTCTTCCATATAAGGCGTTCTGGTTTTAAATTATTTCATAGATATATTTTTTTCTAGCCGTTGTCGAGCATTTATTTCAGTGACGGAGTATTATCTTTTAAAAGCGAAATTTCTATATACTTTCGAAGATTTACTATGTTTATTTGTTAGCAGCTAAGATTTTATAAATACAAAAAACCGACACACCCGCGTGGAGTAATGGCTACCATTCCTGGGTTCGATTCCCAACGAGGCGGAAATTTGAATGATGAAATTTATTTTCTGTTTTCGGTCTGGGTGTGTGTGTTTTTATCTGTGTATGTTATTCATGGCACCCACAGAGAATCGTAGTGTAGTTCTACGGTAGGTTTCATCATCATTAATTGTCATCGTTAGACCCTCTTAATGCCAAAGATAATTCGAATCGCTACGGATATAGACGATTAGTGTGACGACAAGACTAACCACACAGGGCTAAAGCTAAAAGACAGCAAGTTAAGTTAATTTAGTTAAATATTATCCTTTAGTCTCTTAGGGCCCTGTAACCAGATTACAGCTCGGTCGAGTAGGATAACTGAATTTCTCTTCTCCGATATTGATCCATACGTTATTTACATGTCAAACACGAACAAGAGTGTCCGAAGGTTTTCGTACGATACACACTGATGGACAAAATTTATTATTGTCTTCATAGTTTACAAGAACATAATTATTGATGTTTCAAGAATTTATTGAAATTGACGTTTCGGAAACTTGAATCAACTATCAACAACAATCAACATTTAAAGTGTGAAACCTTATTTCCTATCCATAATCTTTAACTGGATAAGTTAGAAAGTAGGTATTATCTACTTAGTAACACCTAACTAACCGCCGTATTGGGGAGGCTTAAGAATTCGGACTCCAATCCCATGCCGGCATACTAGGGTTTCGTAATAGGCGACAGAAGCCTGGCGCTGTGTGAAGCTTTCACATGGATAATAGGCAAAAAAATTCAGAACTTTATCTTTACAGAGCTTTTTAAAACGAAAATGTAAACGTCCATGCAATCCATTTCAACTTTTTTTCAATTAAATATTCGTTATTCTGCTTTCAAATTTTACAAAATTTCTATTCAATGGATATTCGGAATGGAGGCAAAATTTGAGTATTGAAACAATAAAATCGTAACGAGGGCCTGACCGAATACGCGTATGAACAAATTTTTGAACAACTTAACGAATGGAGCGATAAAATTGGTGTAGGAACAGAATAACGCAAAAAAAGTTTATTTAGAACTATAATTTTAAGTAGGGATGAGATATGCGATTTAACAATTCCTTATAAGTTTCATCTTAATCCGTAGGTACAGAGATTAGTGTGTGATGGAAAGACGGCCATCCCGATATCTAGACGTCCAAAAATCATCACAATCTTTAACTTTAATTACTTCTATCTGTTGAGGAGTTCCACTCTATATCTCCGGAATCCATCATCAAATCTATTTTCTATAGGACCACCCTGGAGTAATCTCCTATTCAATACAATTTGAATCATCTAAATAGGTCGAACCGTCTTCAAGTATTCGGTTAACATACAAAGAAAAAAACTATATATAAGAATATACGCGGCGAATTGATAACCTCCTCCATTATTAGAATAACAAATGCACCAGAAACTATAAATGAAGCAAACAAGTACAAAAGATAAATAACATTTTTTTTTTTTTTTTTTTTTTTCCTTTGTAGGACACGTATTTGTCCACACTTATATTACGATCTAGCCTGCAAGACTAATAAGTAATATTCATTTAACTTAAACTGATACACTAAATTTATATAAGAATATGTCCATTAACACTTTTCTTATTGTCTCTATTTAAGGGGAAGTCACTTTGTTCATGTGTCTTTACCGGTAGCACTAACACTACATTGCACTATCTAGTACACTATAACACTTGCACTACACTAACTCAAATGGTTTTGTTCTTTTAAGTCTTCTCACTAGATCCGTGTGGTCGAGAAGCTGGATAGCCTCGACATTCACATGATGATGAAGTCTATGATGGTGAGCTTCTGCATATTTTTTAATAATTTTAACAACGCACTCCATGTTAAGGTCCCGGTGGAGATCATCGTTCCTTATGTACCAGGGAGCATTTACTGCTTCCCTTAATACTTTGTTTTGAAATCTTTGGATTATCTGTACATTACTTTTTTTAGTGCAGCCCCACAGCTGTGCACCATAGGTCCATATTGGCATTAGGACCTGTTTATACAACATAAGCTTATTACGTATTGATAGCTTTGAATGTTTTCCAAGCAGCCAATACATATTCCTATATCGTATTTCCAGTTCTTCTCTTTTTTTCTTAACATGAGCTTTCCAGCGTAACTTTGTGTCGAGCGTCATGCCAAGATACTTTGCTGTATTTCCATATGGTATTTGTTTTTCTTCTATGTAAACGGGAAAATATTGTTCTTTCTTGTTGGTAAAATCTATATGGATGGATTTGGATTCATTAAGTTTAATCCTCCATTTTTTAGTCCAGCTAGTTACCTGTGTAACAGCGTCTTGAACTTTTTCAATCGCTTCACTGTGCGTATTGCCTACAGCCATTAAGGCCGTGTCATCAGCAAAGGTTGCTATGCTGTTGTTTTCCATTTGTGGAATATCACTTGTGTACAATAGGTATAGGACCGGACCTAGTACACTTCCTTGTGGTACTCCTGCTTTAATTTCCTTCAGTTGGGAATATGTGTCTTCATACCTTATTCTAAATACTCTGTTTGTGACGTAAGATTCTAATATTTCTGCAAATTGTGTCGGCAGCATACTTTTTATCTTATATATCAGACCTTCATGCCATACCTTGTCAAAGGCTTGGGCCACATCAAGAAATATAGCTGAACATACTTTCTTTTCCTCTAGGGATTTTTCTATAATATTTGTAATTCGGTGTACTTGTTCAATAGTTGAGTGTTTTTCTCGGAATCCAAATTGATGTTCAGGAATGAGATTTTTGCTATCAATGATTGGTTTTAGTCTTTTCAGTAACAGTTTTTCAAACAGTTTAGAAATTACAGGTAGTAATGATATTGGCCGGTACGACGCTGGTTCGTGGATCGGTTTTCCTGGCTTTGGTATCATTATTATTTCAGCTACTTTCCATAGATCGGGCACAAATCTTAACCTCAAGGAAGCATTAATCAAAGTTGTTAATTTAACTACTCCTTTCTTTGGAAGATTACATAGAATTTCCCCTGTTATAAGGTCAAATCCAGGAGACTTTCGTGGGTTTATATTTTGTTTAATTTCTCGTTGAACTTCTTGTGGTGTTACTAATTTTATTTTACAACCATTTTCGAATAATCCGTCATCTAATTGTAATGTTTCACTATTTTCAATCTGATTTGGCCGGAATATAGTCTCTAAGTAATCTGCAAATGTATTGGCTTTTTGTTCATTGCTAACTGCCCATTTCCCGTTGCCGTCTTTTAATGGTGGAATATGAGTAATTGGCTTTTTTGAATTTTTTGTAGTTTTCCATAAGGAGTATATATAAATAACATAATACTTATTGTATAAACAAAGCATTCGTACAGCTTGTAGATTTTTTAATAATTTTCTAGTTCACTTCGCTTACTCAAAGCGTAAAAACTACGGATGAACGTAATATTGTTCCGTGTATTTTCCAATCAGCGTGTCCCACATTTAGACTAAATAAATCACAACGAATACCAATCACATTACTACATATTATTATGATCTGCGATATGGTATACGTATTACAAGCGAAAATTTACCAGGCATTATCAGAAAAATATAAAACTGGGCAATCCATCCCTTGTAAATTTATTATTATAACCTATTTTTGAGAATTTTTTCATTTGTCCAACCGTTTAGCCGGCGGGGGGAGGGGGACACTTGACTCTAACCAAAATTAGCAATTTGAAGCCAAATATTAAATATTAGGACCCCTAAATCCAAAAATGCACTTTATTAATGCCATCCGTGCCACAGGGAATTTTAAACCCCGCACTATGAGGGCGTAAAAGCAAAGCAACAACCCATAATTGTCCCATTGCTGGGCTCACGGTCTTCTCTCACAATGTAAGGTGTGTTACTTGTTAGGCCATAGTCTACCACGCTGGCCAAGTGCGGATTGGTAGACTTCACACACCTTTGAGAACTTTATGAAGAACTCTCCGGTGGGCAGGTTTCCTCACGATGATTTCCTTCACCGAAGCAAGTGATAATTAAGTTCTAATACGTACATAATATTTGAAAATTAGAGGTGCGTGTCAGGATTTGAACTCGGACCCCTTCGTTTGGGAGACCAGCGTTCTCACCGCTAGACTATCACTGCTCTAACTGCTGCATAGTTCTGTGAAAACATGTGTTTCATCATAGTGTTCACGAATAGCCAGAAATGGGTATCCTTTGGAAACCGACTAGAGCCCATCAAATTAATGGCAAAGATCGTATAACCTTGCATGTCAACGCGACGGTGTAAAACTTATTATGGCTGCCGACTAAATTATATTTCATTCCATTTTGTTTATTTCAAAACTTTGTAGTATTGTCAATTTGTCGACGCTTTTTCCTTAAATTGCTCGTTAAATTCCATTACTCAAACCTCCCGTTCACCTTAGGTATGTTTAATTGCACATTAATACGACATCTTTTTAACCGACTTCAAAAAAGGAGGTATTCAATTCGCCTGTATTTTTTTTATTTTTGTTACCTCAGAGCTTTCGACTAGGTGAAACGATTTTGATTTTTTTTTTAATACGCTGGTGCTTGTCGTGTGGTCCCACTTATATTTGAGTTAGATCTGACCAGTAATTATTGAGTTATTTTGAATTCGGTTATTTTCTGTCAAGAATTATTTAATCCATACTTTTATTCTAATGTTAAAATTAATAAGGGTTACTCATTACAGGTTTTATGCGTGTAAGATTACAGTTAAGATATATTATCATACAGTTCATCATCTACATGACATTTACTATTTTTTATCGAAATCGGTATAATATTATTCAAGGAAAACAATGCATGACTATTTAAAGAACCACAAAAAAATTATTTTTGCAATGAGGATACGAAGGTTTAGGTTTTCCGAAGTAAAACGATGGTGGTCACTAGTGCTGCATAAGTCTGCAATATTCGCAGTCCATAGGGAGTAATTTTAGAACAGCTTTCTTGATATTTATGACGCTGGCTTAGAAGCTATCGGGACGTTAGGGCTTATATACGGCGGCGGTTTTAGAACTCATTTTAACAGACAATATGGCTTCTTTATATTTACTTTTTTACTAGTCATAAATATGCCACTGCTACACTCGAGTCCCATCTCAGAGTTCAGGCCTTTTTATGTCAATAGCCAGATAATAACCGAATAATGTTGCAGTTTCTTATTTTTTACAAATATGGGCGGTTTAATCGATAAACTTGTTTGGAATTAAAATGTCATATCCTTCATTCATTATCCTCCAATTTTATATTGTCGTGGTATAACGTTTGACGTTATTATAAGTTCGGTAAAATATAATTACTTAATTAGTTATTTTTATAAATATTGTATTTTATTTTTTTGGTTGGTTTTAGTGTTCTTTCATCATTATTTTGTAAACAAATAATGTAATCGAATTTGACCTCAAGCGAATTAATTTTGTGATACGTATTTATTTTTTATATAACATTTTTAATTGGCTTTTTACTTACTTTCATTGTTTATTTTATCTTAGCTGCCTTCCATTATTTTCCGTTTATGTTTCCTCTAATACTGACTCCAGCCTCTTACAAAGACGCCTAATGTTTATTTCATTAATATTTGGACTTAGAAACTTTGGAACTTTGTCTTTGTGAAAATAGAAAGGGAATCCTTACTATTGTCTTCATATTCCGTACTTCTAAAAGAAAGTTTACGTGAAAGTTTAGTGTTGCAAAGACAAATTGATCAAGTCTAATCAATTTCAATTTACTTTACGAAGTACGGTAAAGTAACTGTGGAAATTAGAGTCTGGTTACTAAGTATATCTGATTCCAGAGCCATTGTCTGGGTTCAAAATTATATTATTATAAAGCAAACAATTTATTCTGGAAATGATATATGATTGAAATTTTATTTCATGATATAAAATTGTGTTTTTATCACGAGTAATTGTTTGTTATTAACATATTATATCTAACTGTTATTTAAAATTTATAATATCGTAACTATCATTTAATATCAAACTTATACGAGATAATTTTTATGAATTACAGGGTTACATTGCATATTTTATGATAGACTAAACAGAAGTACAATCCTTTTCAAACTAGTAAAATACTTTCTTAGAACAATGTGTTTTATTTATATGCCGTTAAACTATTTTTTATTTTTATCAAAATTCCAAATGATACCAAAATGATTATAAAAAATCCGACAGTTTAAATAGCGTAAACTCATAAGACTTCAAAATAACTTGATAATAAAGTTTTAAATTGATTTGCAGGTAACAGTACTACATAGAAAAATGGCAACAAGTAACACTGCTCCGAGAGGTATGGTGGTAACACCCCACCATCTTGCTACACAAAGTGCACTGAAGATCCTTCAAGATGGTGGTACAGCAATGGAAGCTACGATTGCAGCAGCAGCAACTGTCGCCGTCGTCTATCCACACATGAACAGTATAGGAGGCGATAGCTTCTGGCTCATTGTACCCCCAAAAGGAGATCCAGTAATTATTGAAGCTTGCGGTGCCGCGGGTAGCTTAGCAACGCTAGATTTCTACAAAGGATACAACCAAATACCCTATACAGGACCCAAATCAGCAATCACCGTAGCAGGCACGATTGGTGGATGGGAGGAAGCCTTGAAGTATGTTGCTGAAAATGGATACCAAAGAACGTCTGTCTCAAAACTCCTTGAAGATGCTATCACTTACGCCGAAGAAGGATTTCCAATGTCTTCGTCCCAAGAAATGGCAACTTGGGAATTTAAAGATACAGATTATGTTTCGGACGAATTTAAAAAAGTATTTATGCCCCAGGGCGAAGTGCCGAAAACGGGAGAAAGGTTCTGTCAGAACAAATTAGCTGAAACCCTTAGGGACTTAGCCGACAATGGACTAAATAGTTTCTACCGTGGCAAATTGGCAAAATTGATAGCGAAAGACATGGCGTCCCTCGGTATGCCAATCACAGAATCAGATCTTGCAAATTACTCGGCCGTTAGGCGGACTCCTCTGAGATTACAGCATAAATGCGGAGAGATTTTCAACCTTCCTCCGCCGACTCAGGGTCTAGTTTCACTAGCGATTCTCGGAATCTTAGATAAGTTACTTATCGACGGCCGACACGAAGGTCAATTTATTCACGCTACAGTCGAAGCTACAAAACAGGCATTTGTATTACGAGAGCAGCATATCACCGACCCACGTTACATGAAAGTCGACGCCCAATCACTGTTAGCGAATCACGCAATTTCCGATATGGCCGGTAATATCAGTCTGGATCGAGTATCTTCTGCGGGAAAAGGTATGGGCCCCGGGGACACAATTTGGATGGGCGTGATGGATAGCAAAGGGTTCTCCGTATCGTTTATCCAAAGTATTTACCATTGTTACGGTAGCGGGGTTGTATTGCCGGAGACGGGTATATTGTGGCATAATCGCGGAGTTTCCTTCAAGTTGGAGAGAGATCATATAAGGTCTTTGGAGCCGGGTAAAAAACCGATACACACCTTGAATCCAGCCGCTGCTAAGCTGAATGATGGTCGTGTTATGGTTTATGGTACCAGGGGTGGTGACGGGCAACCGCAAACACAAGCTGCTATTTTTCATAGGCATGTGGTTCAGGGGTTAAATTTGCAACTGTCTGTGACTGCCCCGAGATGGCTGTATGGGTCGCATATTGGGGAAAAAGATGACACATTGAGATTAGAAAGTAGGTTTTGTGAAGATACTATAACGTACTTAAAGGAGCGAGGTCATACAGTGGTTATGCTGCCTGAGTATAGCGAGGTAGTAGGTCATGCTGGGGCACTTGTAAGACATACCAACGGCATGATGGAAGGTGCTTTCGATCCCCGAAGTAATGGGAGTGCAGCGGGATATTAGGTCTTACTACCACATGAATAGGTATCATATTATTACCATACTTTGCGGACGATCATCGAAGGGTATTTTATAAACTATTAGTAGGTATATACTTTTATTTTTTATAAAGTGAAAGAGCAGTACTAGATTAATATACAGGTACATAATACCATACATTGTACTCATTAAATTAGTAATGATATAATATTAATGAATTAGCGCAAAGCTGATATTATTAAATATATTTTTAAATCAATACGACTCAATTAATAAAGGCTGCTTAGATTTTATTATTAATGTTGTACTTAGTTCAAGACAATTACTATATTTGTATTTTTTTTATATTTTTTGTATTAACAGGGAAATAAACATTTTATTCTTATGAGTAATGTCTAATTTTCTTAATTTAACCTTTTCGATAACTTACGCCCCAACTCAAAGAGTCACTAATGGTTACTTAAACCGCCCCTTACAGAATCACCATACAAATTCTGTACTAAGGAGCGATTTAAGTAACCGCTAGTGACTCGGAGTTGGGGCATTAGAAATTATCTAAAGCCACTTAGTTTGACTACTTTCAATATGCCTGGATAAAACGAGAAATTGTAATCTTTAACATACTAGCACATGAGTAAATAAATACATATCTATTTATGCGATTATAATCAGATTTCTGCACTTCTCCTATATGTAAACTTTAGCTTGGCTATGCCAAATCTCACACTCCTACATGCGTGTATTAGGGGTTTCTTTACAGGGGTACAAAACTTTCTCTTCGCACATCATCAATAGATTTTGTTATCTTTGGTCTAAACAAAATGTTACATCCAGACTCTAATTACTCTAATGTTGAGGTTGCCAGGATTCGAGATCAAACATCTGTCAAATATGACCAGCCAGGAATCCTATCAATCCAAGCCGCCAAAGACTTGACCATGATACAGGGTCTTCTATGATACATACAAGTTAGTCACCAGTATTATAGATAGACTAAGATAGGGAGCTGTTTGTGTAATGAAAAATCCATTTCGGCAGGAAATTCTCACGGCGGTGGCTCAAAGCGATTCAAAGTGCAGACTAGCTCTTTGTATCGGAGTTGAGCGATAAAGCGAACGTATGTGTAAATCCTCTGTAGGTACTTATTTTAGTAATTGGAGATTTCAGGCACAAAAAATAGGGATGTGCAATAGTTATGATTAAGCAGTAATAGGATCCTTTGAATATTAGAGAAAAATATTAAAACGGACACACAAACAAACATTGCACACACTAAACAGCAATTACGACCACGTTAATTTTTAAAGTAGACGATCTTCAACTATGTATGCCAAATGTTAATTCAAAACGCTTCTTTCCCAGTATTATGGGAACTGTGGAATCAAAAGTATATAAAACACTCACTATTGAGTACTATCCTACCCTAGTAACTGCATTTAAATACATACTAATCCATTATTATTATTTAATACGCCTTTCAAAGTTTCAAGTAAAAAAACATATATATCACTGCGTCTTTATTAGATAACAAATCCTATTTAAAAACTCCAAAATATATTTATTATACAGCTTTGACCCCATTTCACTTTTATTATTAGTACCTACCTACTATAAAAGGTCTAAAAATATTTTATTATCCCTTAGTTTTATGTTCCTGTGCAAATTTAAAGACTTTGAGTTTTGTTTAGGCTTTCTTATGTACTGTACTCAGAGTCTGTATTTCCTATTTTTCCCAACTTTAGCCTCGCTAATTTTGAGACTGGGAGTAATAAAGTTCCGTATTTTATTAAGTATACGAGTAAACTGTAGGTACTATATTTTATGTGAAGTACAGGTATAATATATTGTATTTATTATGTCTTTAAAACGATCACGTTTTAATGCACTGGAAGATTTTATTGTTTGTACACCTATCACAACACCTACCTACCTATCACACAATTTACCATCCAACAAAATCGATAAAAAAAGGGGCAGACGAAAAGACAGACAAAAAGTGCGAGTGATATGTACGAAGTCCAAAAAAATACTATAGTCTGCCACATAATATGATGAGGTTGTGATGAATGTTCCAAAAAATATGTAGCAGGTTACGATAGCTAATTTCGTGCTCTCGTACAGTGCAACACGTGAGATTGACTACTCCTTGTGTCCTTTTGTCCACAAAATGGAAATTATTCTTATCTTAACATGAGCATTGTAAGCAGAGCAATTTGTTGGACAGGACAAAGCAAAACTTTTTAATGAAATAAATGAATAAAAATATAAAGTTTTTAGTGTTACCCTTTGAATCATTTATTTAATAACTGATAAATTATGATAAATTTATCAAAATCAAAACGAAGTGGCAAAGTTATTATTGCGGCAAACTCACACAAAAAGAAGACTGGACGGAGCTCACTAACTTCTTACAAACGAAGTTGCGACAAATGTCTTTACAAGTATAAACCCAGTTCCATTTTATTAAACACTAAATTGCCGCACAAAATTGGCAACTCTCTCTAATAAACCGTATAAGCAGTTCCCAAAACTGTCAAACAGCTCCACTAGTGGAAACGGGACCCGAAACTTTGCGCGACTTAATATGTATCTAATAAACAGAGTTGGAACAGCAAATGAAGATGAATGCGGTCACTTCATTATTCTGAGAGTTTAATTTCTCTGTTGCTGTTCGGACCATTCGTTCACATTAGCGGAACCGGTGACAAATTAGCAGATTTATCGCCTTTTTACAACCGTGGTTTGAATTTACGTCGGATTTGGAGATCTCCAGGCTGTGTGGTGACACGTAATTCTAAGTTTTAGACGTTGAAATGATATGCATGCTGTTTTCCCAACGATTGTATACAGTGAGAGAAGACAGGAGAAGAAATTCCCGTAACAAGTATATACAGCAGTATATACAACAACAAGCTTTTTACTTGCTTTTTACTTTCTCTGTAGTTTTTATAATTCTAATATTAATTTTGTTATTATGTATGGAATTTATTCTGAGTTAAATAAATAAATAAATAAATATAGACCAGTAGCTCGAGCACGAATATTTGCGAGAAAGTATTCGTATGGTTAACGTAAGCAATTTGTGAAATTTGTATGGCATTTTAGTACCATTTACGCACGATAGGGGCGCTTTGAAAAATGCCATACAAATTGCTTACGTTAACCATACGAATACTTTCTCGCAAATATTCGTGCTCGAGCTACTGGTTGACATAGAACTGGTTGTTCAATTAGATCTATGAAGCTTATTGTGTTGTTTGATTAAATCTATAAAGCTACTAGCTGCCCGGACAGACTTCGTACTGTGAAAAGTTTTTTTTAGATGTAAGCTATCCTATCTTTCAAGTTAAATCAAAATGCACACGGTGTGCAAATTTCATTAAAATCGGTTAAGTAGTTAAGGAGTCCATCGCGGACAAACAACGTGACACGTAATTTATATCTATATATTAAGATAAGATAGAGTCTCTAGAACCCCATGTGTTGCAGAAGACATACATAAACATACATGTAACTTAGTGTTTTTCTACTGTAATAATATATTTCATCAAACATTTTTTTACTTCTATAACGTTAGTTATTGATGAGGAAGGTATAGGCTGTAGGTACCTACATATTCCTGACACATAGGAGTTGCTGAAAGACCGATGCGTTGCCGACTAAGAAAGAGAATAAGTTCATCCTCATGGTTTATTTTATCTTAGGGTAATTCTTTTTTTTGGGTAAACATTAAGGAATAAGATCGAAAGAAGAAAGAAATAAATATCTGGCTCTGAACCTAGTATTTTAATGTAAAAAATTAAATGTTTTAAAAATACCGAACATTTTATCTCAAATGATCAGGGTTTATGAATAAAATTCTTTATTTCTACTATACTATCTTAATATATCTTATATATATATCTTAATATATCCCCGTGTGGTGTCCGGGTTCACTTTGTAGAATAGCACCACTCCCGTTCTTCCTGGGATGTCGTAAAAGGCGACTAATAGGACAAATCCAGAAGATGGGCAGCAGCATCTTTCTGTGCATGACGAATACCAGTCAGGTCTCCTGCGGTCACCAACACGCACTAGCCAAGCGTGGTGACTATCGGCTAAAACCCCCGCATGTTAGTCACGGATGAGCCTCGGCCCCCAGTCCCCGGCAGCCCCGCTATTCCTAGTTACGGTAGCGGCTATGGTAACGGCGGGGCAGGGGGTGCTAAGAATCGCCGGCAGAGATCGGGCTACCAATCCAAACGACGACTTCTGCACCTGGAAACATATAACACCAGGACACTGAGGACCGACGACAAGGTAAAAGAGCTGGAAGAAGAGATAGACAAGTTAAACTGGAGTATTGTGGGTTTATCTGAAGTCCGAAGACAGGGGGAGGACACGATAATACTCAAATCCGGAAACTTGTTCTATCACCGGGAGGGCGAACACCTGTCCCAAGGTGGTGTCGGGTTTCTCGTTCACAGGTCCCTCGTCAACAACCTTGTGCAAGTTGGGAGCGTGTCGCCTAGGGTAGCGTACCTTACACTCAGAATATCCAAACGGTATTCGTTGAAGGTTGTACAGGTATATGCGCCGACTTCGACACATACCGACGATGAGGTTGAGGTTATGTATGAGGACATAAGTAGAGCCATACATACCTCTAAAGCTCACTTCAATGTTGTGATGGGGGACTTCAACGCGAGACTGGGCACGCAGAGCGGCGCTGAGACGAAAGTGGGTCCCTACGGAATTGGACGACGGAACCACCGAGGACACTTGCTGGCCAACTTTTTGGAGAAGGAAGGTCTCTTCATGATGAACTCCTTCTTCAGAAAGAAGCCACAACGCAAGTGGACTTGGATAAGTCCTGATGGTTCCACGAAAAGCGAGATAGACTTCATTCTGGCAGACAAACGGCACATATTTAATGATGTCTCTGTGATCAGCAGGTTCAAAACCGGAAGCGATCACCGACTTGTAAGAGGCACATTAAATATCGACCTGAAGCTGGAACGGTCACGCCTGATGAAGTCTACGCTTCGCCCAACATCCGTCCAAATCCAGGGATCTGAAAACTTTCAACTTGAGCTGCAAAATCGTTTTGCGTGCCTAGAATCGTGCACGTCAGTGGACGAGTTTAATACCAGGATGGTAACAACTGTCCACGAGGTAGGGTCGAAGTATTTCAAGACCCACCCTAGTGGTAGATCTCAGGTTCTCTCAGAACAAACACTCGGTCTTATGAGGGATCGACGAGAACTATGTGTGCAGTCTCCAACCTCTATGAGGGAATACCGACGGCTCAATGAACAGATCTCCAAGTGCAGGCGACGCGATTTGCGAAAACACAACGCAAATCGTGTAAAAAACACAATTGAGCAAAACCAGGGCTCCAAAGTGTTCGCCAGGGATCTGTCTATTGGGCAAAGTCAGCTTACAAGGTTGAAGACCGAGTCCGGCACCGTGGTTTCGTCGAAACCGGAAGTTCTGAGAGAAACTGAGAGATACTACGGACGGTTGTATACCTCCTCTCAAGCTCCACCTCCTCGCGAGGAGAGCGACAAGCGAGCTAAACTGACCCGACACTACACAGAGGATATCCCGGACGTCAGCCTGTATGAGATTAGAGAGGCTCTCAAACAGCTTAAAAACAACAAGGCACCGGGAGATGACGGAATCACAACCGAGCTACTAAGAGCTGGAGGTAAACCCCTTCTAGTGGCGCTCCAGAAACTGTTCGATTCCGTCATTAATACTGGAACTACCCCGGAAGCGTGGAGCAGAAGTGTGGTGACGCTGTTCTTCAAGAAGGGGGATAAAGCCCTTTTGAAGAACTACAGACCCATTGCACTTCTGAGCCACGTTTATAAGCTGTTTTCGAGGGTGCTCACAAATCGCATTGCACGCAGGCTTGACGACTTCCAGCCTCCCGAACAAGCAGGATTCCGAAAAGGCTACAGCACCATAGACCATATACACACACTGCGGCAGATTATACAAAAGACCGAGGAGTATAATCTGCCGTTATGTGTTGCCTATGTGGACTATGAGAAAGCCTTTGATTCTATCGAGACCTGGGCGGTACTAAATTCTCTCCAACGGTGCCGGATCGACTACCGGTATATCGAGGTGTTGAAGTGTTTATACTCATCTGCCACCATGTCCGTCAGAGTACAAGACACAGCAACGAACCCCATCCAACTGCAGAGAGGTGTCAGACAAGGGGATGTCATATCCCCAAAACTGTTCACCGCTGCGTTGGAAGACGTGTTCAAGCTGATGGAGTGGAAACGACGTGGCATCAACATCAATGGCGAATACATCACACACCTGCGATATGCCGATGATATAGTCATCCTGGCGGGATCCCTGGAGGAACTTGGTACAATGCTCGGGGACTTGAACAGCGCCTCACAACGGGTGGGTCTTAAGATGAACATGGACAAGACGAAAATCATGTCGAATGTCCATGTCACACCTGTACCGGTTGTTGTTGACGGCGCTGCTCTCGAAGTTGTAGACGAGTACATTTACCTGGGACAAGTGATCCAAATGGGTAAGTCCAACTTCGAGAAAGAAGTCACTCGTAGAATCCAACTCGGATGGGCTGCGTTCGGGAAACTACGTCATATCTTGTCGTCCAAAAAGTTACCTCAGTGCCTGAAGTCGAAGGTGTTCGAGCAGTGTGTGTTGCCAGTGATGACATACGGATCCGAGACGTGGTGCTTCACTATTGGCCTTATGCATAAGCTTAGAGTCGCCCAGCGGGCTATGGAACGAGCTATGCTCGGTATTTCTCTACGCGATCGAATCAGAAATGATGAAATCCGTAGACGAACGAGGGTGACCGACATAGCTCAGAGAATTAGCAGGCTGAAGTGGCAATGGGCTGGCCACATAGTTCGAAGGACCGGTAACCGTTGGGGAAGAAAGGTCCTCGAATGGAGACCACGCCTCGGTAAAAGGAGCACAGGACGCCCCCCGACCAGGTGGACCGACGACCTGAAGAAGACAGCGGGTATCCGCTGGATTCAGAAGGCTCAGGACCGGTCAGAGTGGCGGAAATTAGGGGAGGCCTATGTCCAGCAGTGGACCTACAAAGGCTGATGGATGGATGGATGGATCTTAATATATATAAATTACGTGTCACGTTGTTTGTCCGCGATGGACTCCTAAACTTCTTAGCTGATTTTAATCAAATTTGCACACCGTGTGCAGTTTGATCCAACCTGCAAAATAGGATAGCTTACATCTCAAAATAAAAAAAACTTTTGACAGAACGAAGTCTGTCCGGGCAGCTAGTTATAATTTATAATATTTCTAAATTAGCTATGATAGAACTTTCTACGATGGGACGGGCAAGATGATATGATATTGTTTACGGATGAGTAAATGTATAAACAAGAACAATATTCAATTTGTAACAAAACCCATCCTCCGGGGCATTCAACTGTAGTTTACGTTAATAGTGTAACATATTAGCCAAGTTTTCATCTGTATTGATGTGGAAATTTTGGGTAACGGTATTTGCATATGTTCTGTTTTACAAGGTTGATCAAGGATTTGCCATAGAGTTAGTAGCATGTAGAAACGTCATCTTATTATATGTAAACGCGTTCCTTTCAAGTCAAGCCTTTCAAGTATTTTCACTGATGAATCTTAATTGTATACTCCACTATACTCCTATACACTATATCCACTATATTGATTATAAAATATTGAATACCGTTACCATAGGAGGTTGATATGGACAAAACGGCGGATAAAACACCTTAAAGATAAAACAATCATATTAAATGGAACTTGCAGAAAAATAAAAGAGAAATAGAAAATGGCGTAATTAAAAATACGTATTATCTATATTCACAAATAAATTCTACAGTTCATCCGTATAATAATGCGTCGAATATATTTTTATTTTATTGAAGTCCTGATTCATTTTAAGCGAAAAATATAAAATGAAACACAGGATCATTAAAATTAAAGGTGGGAGCTCCGTAAAAATAGTTCTTTATGAATTAAAATTGTTGGTCGCTTTTTTCCCTAACGACCAGAACTTATTAGTGCTGTCATTGCCACGATTGAACGTCGAAAACTTTAAGGTCTTTCTTTAAAATCTTTTATATCTGCGACCTCATTGTTGGAGGGAGGTCGAACAGAAAAGCGACTCCAGACCTCGGTAAATTAACTGTGTAGAACAGTTTTAAATTAGACAATCTTTCTGAAATATACCACCGCTCCGGGCAGCGTTTCCCAATAATTTACGTTCATTGGAAGATAAGCGAAGAATGAGCGCGCAATGTAAATCAAACGTAATTATTTTAAAGATTATGGTTTTGCCGTCTTTGTAACTAACTTTGTAACTAACTGACAAAAGAGCTGACGATCCACTTGATGGCCATCGTCCTCCATGGACATCAAAAATACTAAAGTCATCACCGATGCGTTGCCAAACGAGAAAGAAGAGAGAGAATAAAAGAATGAAATAATTGGCTCCAAACCCAACCCAAGACCACAGTAAGAAAACTAGTAGAAGGTAGTTTGGGGGCTGACTCAGGCAGGATGATGTTAGCTAGCACGGAATCATACTAGTAATGATTTTGATAATATAATCCTAATGTGAAACCTTACCACCGGCTTTTATTGTTCAGCAAAGAGTATCAGCAGAGACTGGCTTGGACTCAGGAATAGATGAAGTCCCTTAAATCCCAAAAGTAATAAGATTCCTTTCCAATAAACTGAAATAATCCATTTCTGTTCATTATAATTCCAATTCATCCCCGATGATAACAATGGGCGCGACTGTAAATCAAATTTCATTATTTTAAAACCATTTCCAGATATCGACGCGTCACGTTGCGGTTTATTTAATGAACTGGATAATTAATTTATATCCCTTTTTAGATTTCTGATGCGGGCGTATTGTTTGTTTCAGCTCCAAATCAATTTAATGGTTATAGTTCAAGTGATTAATTAGCGATTTTATGTTTTTGTGTTAAAAATGAAGCTCATTTTTATGTAAGTGGATTTGAAAGTGGATTTGTACAACTTTGACTATACTGTAACATTCATTAAACTATAACAATACAATAATATTTTGGAGGACTTCCTTCAATGAAGTTTTTTGTGTGTATAAGTCACATTGCCATTTACTGTAATTTTTATCAAGCTATTTATAAATCTAGTCGCTCGTTTCCCCGTGTTACCGACAAAAAACAAGAACTGCTGCATTTGACTGATCTCTTTATTGACAATACCTGTCTTTGTGAAGATTTGTAAGCTTTTAAAGTGACAACAGTTATTATTTTCGCAGTGGCACATATATTCTCATGAACTATTGCGAAGATTTTAGGAAGAAAGTGGCAGTGGTATTAAACCCTCTCATCACCTTGGTCTATTATGGCAACATGCTCTTTGGATTTTTAGTCAGGTTCAACTCGACAAAGGATGGGAACCATTTTCACTCTAAATAAATACTTAAAGAAACAGTAGAATTCTGTAACAATAAGTCTAGATAGTGCATCTAGATGCTGTGCAAATGAAATTATCCAAAGCATGATAACTAGGGATTGTACACTTAACTACATGCTCGAACTAGAGTAATGTGTGATTCACAATATTCACATGCACTTAGGCGCCTTGACGTTATTAAACAATATCCCGGAGGATATCGTCGAGTTAAATTGTTACTAACGTTCTCACCCTGCATAATAATTGAGAGGAAATGCAGTTTCACTCTAAATAGACTTAAGTAAGCGCATAACACGTATTAAGTCGACTATAAGCGTTTGGCGGAGGTAAGATGTCTGAGGTGGTAAATAAACCTACTAGTGATTTTTTTGAGCGCTTCAATGATTTGAAAGGTACCTTCGATGAAGGTATCTTCAGATGCTGCTCAGACATTTTTTTTTGCCTGAGAGGTGGACTGTTAATCTTAAGTCTCACGGATGATACTCAATTCTAATTCCGCGGTGATACAAATAAATTGATAAGTATTGATAATAATATATCACGTATTATTATGGTTAAATTTACCATTAATGATTATTTTTACCTACAACGAAACCTCGTTTTAACCTAGCGTGTTTCTGCTAGGTTTAGTTGTGGGTTTAAAGTTAAAACTAGGTAGTTTAAAATTGAAAAAACGCGTTATGAAAAATAAAAATACGTCTATGCCTAAAGTTCATTGAATTAGCTAGCATTGATCTAAGATCCGAACGACCTTCATCGATCTGTTTATTGGATGAAGTATTATGTCTTAGTATGCTAAAAATACATCGCGAGTGGGTTAACTGAAAAATTGTGTAGAGTAAGCCGTCTTGGGAATCGAAATCTTGGGCATGCGCAGAAATACCACACGTAATCGGAGCTGCGTGTTTCAAAGTTACTCTAAGTAGCGCTAAGTAACTATATCTTTAGAGCTTATGACGTGAAGTCATGTTCAGATTCTATAAAATTGAGTTTAACTTGCGAATAGTGTTCCGAATAGTGTCTTGCGAATAGTGTTCTTCTTCGATGAAATAGGAATTTTATTATACAATACCGTGCGAACGGTGCGAACCCCAAACACTGATCATTCTATCACGAATTAGAAGCAATATGGGATAATTTTTCATTTAATTGTTCCAATGCTTAGGCCTACTAAAAATTCTTCTCCGGTAAGCAGGTTTCTTCATATTATTAAAGTAAGCACAAAAGAGTTTATTCACAAACGAGTAAGAAATATAGAAGTGAAAGCAGACAGAGCACAATAATGAAAATCCATAGAACAACGGATAAGCACTGTGCGGTAATCGCAGGGGCGATCCTTCGATGTATGTAATGTGGACTGTATAAATGTATGTATGTATTTATGAAGCAGTAGGTTGGTAGTATGTCCAATCCAATACCAAAATCAGTAAGAAAGAACCCACCAACCTTAACATCCAATGTCGCAGGATTGCGCTGCGCACGACTGCTTCTTTGTTTCACGGCACGGCCGGAGGACAGCACCATAAACGTTATGGTCTTCTTAAGATGGAAACTCCACGAACGTCGTGAATTCAACCGATCTTTTTCAACGGAGTTGACGCAACTCACCATATTTTTTCCTTTGACATTAAGTGTCAATTTTGGAAGGGTTTTACTTTTCTTTCATACCGACCAGTGCTAAAGGATTGAACATACCCCCCACCGAAATCAGTGTGATGATTTCCTAATAGTGTCGGTGTGAAGAATGAGTGTGTTAATAATTTGTGTTAATGAATATTTACGAAATAATTCAAAAATAAAATAAACTTGTTAGTGTTAAGTAAAAAAGTTGAGTGTATGTGCCTAATCTAAGTCCTAACCTAATAACCTAACTTTATATTTAGTTTGCATATGGCAATGGGCAGATCTTATTTACCGGTCTTTTATAAACCCCAGTTTGCGTGCGTACAGTGACTACACGTACAATGTTATCAAAACCAGGGTGAACCTCTTCTATTCTGCCAAGAGGCCACTGTAACGGTTTGGTTAAGTTAGATTTAAGGAGCACTAAATCACCCTTCTTAACATTTGGAATTGAGGTGAACCACTTTTCTCTTTGCTGTAAAGTGTGCAAATAATCATTTGACCATCGCTTCCAAAATGATTGTGATGCCTTTTGAATACATTGCCAACGTGACAATCGCTTCATCTGTACATCTTCAAAATTATTCTCCGGAACAGTTAATAAATTCTGTCCAATTAAAAAATGACCCGCAGTCAGAACTTCAAATTCATTAGGATTATTTGAAAGGGAGCATAATGGTCGCGAGTTCATAATTGCCTCAATTTTACAAAATAAAGTACTCAACTCCTCAAAAGTCAAGGACCTATCACCTACTACACGGTAGAGATGATGTTTGGCTGATTTTATACCTGCCTCCCACAGACCACCCATGGAAGCTGCATTAGGCGGGTTCGTGCGCCATTCGACGCCTCGCGAGGATAATCCAGAAAGGATTTCATCAGAATTTGATGTAGAATTAAAATAATTAGTAACGTTTTTTAAATGTTTAGCTGCCGCAATAAAGTTTTTTCCACAATCAGAATATAAGCAAGTACAGAGACCGCGGCGTGCCACAAAACGATCAAATGTGGCCAGAAAACATTCGCAAGATAAATCTGAGAGCACCTCTAGGTGCACTGCTTTTGTAGAGAAACATACAAATAAACATAAATATGCCTTAGTAACCTTTGCGTTTCGCCGCATACCTTCTTTTATAAAGAATGGACCACCAATATCGCAACCAACATGGTCAAACACCTTGTTGGCCTTAAGCCTAGTTGCAGGTAACGTACCCATCATAGGCTGTGTGGAGTATGGACGAAATTTAAAACAAGCCCGACATTTTGACAAAACTGAACGAATTACACTACGAGCATTTATTATCCAATATTTGTTATTCAAAATGCCTTGCAAGGTGCGCGGTCCTACATGCATGTACAATTTATGAAAATAATCAATTATTAAATTTGTTATGTGGCACTTCTTGGGTAATAGTGCCGGATGTTTTACATTATATGGTAAATCCGACTGTTGTATTCGACCCCCCACCCTGAGGAAATTATCAGGGTCTATAAAGGGAGATAGTTTGCGAAGGGATGATACATGAGTTCCCTTTGCCAACATTTGTATTTCGGAATAAAAATAATTATTTTGAATGACTTTGATAATTAAATCATGTCCATGCTTTAACTCACAAGACTTTAGTGAACCAAATGTTCGATCAGATTTTTTACATTTTAAATTATTTACAAAACGAAGACACCACGCTGTTACGCGCTCGAGTTTACTAAACGATGAAATATTATTAAAGGAATGTTCAAGATCATTGAAGTTATTTAAATTGTAAGAATTAAAGGTAAATGTGTCTACATTAGTTTTAAGTTCTGGAATGATATCACTTTCTTTTAAAATTAAAGTACTTCTTGGCCAACTACGCGGATCTCCAGCAAGCCATGCAGGGCCACTAAACCATTCGTCCGCTACTGCTAAAAGTTGTTCAGGCAGCGCGCCTCGAGAACAGAGGTCGGCTGCATTGTTCTCACTGTTTACATGAAACCAGCAATTGGGCGGAATCACATCAACAATCTCGCTAACACGGTTAGCCACGAACACCTTTAGCTTGTATGGCGGAGTCTGTAGCCACGACAAAACTACACTCGAGTCGCTAAAGGCAACTATTGGTAAATTAAAATCTTTAACGTTTTGTACGACAAAACGAACTAGCTTCGATAACAGCACGGCTGCCATAAGTTCAAGCCTAGGGATAGACATTAACGGCTTCAATGGAGCAACTCTAGATTTGCTCGTCAATAGTTTGACTTTGACGTTCCCATCCTTGTCAGTACTACGAAGATATATGCAAGCTGCGTAACCCAGTGATGACGCATCACAGAAACCGATTAATTGCACGTTTACAAACGAATTCACTAGAAGGTGTCGCTCAATGCGAAGTTGTGAAAGGATCGGTAATTGACCGATAAATTTATCCCATTTTTGTAACAATTCGTATGGTAAACGGTCATTCCAGCCGAGGCTCAGTTTCCAAAGATCCTGCATGATACATTTGGCAACGAAAGTACACGGCGAAATAAAACCAACCGGATCGTAAATACTAGCAAGCAGCTTAAGTACTGAACGTTTCGTTCCGTTATTATCTTTTAAATTATAATTAAATGAAAAGAAGTCGCATGAGGGCAACCATGTCAATCCTAGGACTTTTAAGGACGATGATAACGTATCATCTTGAAAATTTATTTGCGTTATTTGTTCTGATTTCATACGTGTCAGTAGCTCGGGACAGTTGCTAGCCCACTTACGTAATTCAAACCCGCCCTTTTTCAGAAGATTCATTAAGCCGTCTTGTAAGGTACAAGCTTCATCTACAGATTGACATGACCACAAAAAGTCATCGACGTAGACACCCTCTTCTAGAACTCGGGAAGCCTTACAGTCTGACCGTTCGTCTTGGGCAAGTTGAAGCAGCGTGCGAATGGCCGTGTAAGGCGCGCTACGCAGTCCGTAAGTGACCGTTTTCAACTCGTAAACTTGTACTGGGTCTGACGGTGTATCACGCCATAATATGTGTTGATAACACCTATCAGCGGGGTCGATGAGCACGGCTCGATACATCTTTGACACGTCCGCCGTAAAACATATGTCGTAGAGACGAAAGTTAATAATAATTTTTAAAATATTTGGAAGTAATTTACGGCCGGTCAAAAGGTTGTCATTTAGTGACACCCCAGTACTAGTTTTCTGTGATCCATCAAAGACCACACGCAACGGTGTTGTGGAGCTAGAAGGCCGTAACACACATTGATGTGGTATAAAATATTTAGACGGCTCCGTACCACGATATAGCTCCATATGCCCCAGTGACTCGTACTCCTTCAGAAAATCAGAATAAGCCTTCCGGAACTCGGGTGAGTGCGCAAGTCGGCGCTCGACATGCGTGAGTCTCCTAAAGGCTATGTCATACGAATTACCTAACGGTTCGTGATTTGGCTTTAATAAAATAGGTGAAACATATCGGCCACTTTCGTCACGATAATGTTTCTCAATATATAGTTTTTCAGCGACTTCATCATCGGGATTTAAAGGAACATCGCACGGCGAGGATTCTATTTCCCAAAATCGCTTAAGAGTATCATTTAAATGATCATCAGTGGTGTACGACACCAACGTTGTAGACGCTACAACGTTCACATCAGTGACGTCATTAGTCGACGGGGTAATTAGTTTACCTGTGATAATATACCCAAATATGCTATCCAGCACGGCTGGCATATTGGGACCCATAATAATTTTCTTCCCACTGTAAATATGGGGAAAAACGTCACCGCCTAAAATTAAATCAATTGGCGATTGCTTATAGAAATGAGGATCAGCTAAAAATAAATTATCATACTGTTTTATTATATGCTCAGGAATTTGAATGGTAGGTAAATCTGAAGTTACTTTCTGAAGAATAACAGCATCAATATTAAAAACAGGTTTATCAGTGTGACGCGGCCTTAAGCTACAAGACGTCATGCTGTAGTTCTTAACTAAACCATCAGCTAATCCGCAAATGCTAAACGGACATTTACGTTGAGATAAACCTAAACGTTGTAAGCATGCAGCGGAAATAAAATTGGATTGTGCACCGGAATCAATTAATACGCGACATGGTTGATAGACGTTAAAGTTATCTAAAATATAAACAATCGCGGTACCCAACAACACCGTACTGTAACTGTTATTATTATCAGTTGAAGGGCCTCCCGACTGGGCGGGCGCGCTTGCAGGAATCGATGCATTACCGGAGTCATAAGAGGAAGCGAGAAACGTTTTCGTTACGTCCTGATGCAATAATAAGTTATGTGGTCGCTCACAAATAATGCATTTAAATTCACTCCTGCACTGTTCAACAGTATGATTAGGTTTAAGACAATTATGACATAACTTCAACTCATCAGCACGGCTGATTCGTAGCGAAGCACTCAATTTACGAAATTGAGCACAGCGATATATCATGTGATTGTCTCCGCAATGCAAACAAGATAAATTATTTTTTGAGTTTGATGACGATGCATGCGCGTAGCTTTTCTGTGCACTATTTCTAGTTCGCGCCGTAAACCTACTTACATCCGGTTGACGTTTATTTTGTACGACGTTTTGGTTGCTTGTACTAGCACCATAAGAACTAGAATGATCCAACACTTTTATTTGATTAGTAACATAAGTAATCAATTCAGAGAATTTTGGTATCGACTTTTGATTGATACTTTGTTCAAATGACCTACGAGTGTATGGATCCAAGGCTCGTAATGCTATATGACACAGAATGTAACTATTCAAATCTTCAATATTAAGAGATTGTATAGCTTTGTATGAGTTATCAAAGGTTTCCAAGAAATTATTCAAATGAAAGGATGATTCCTTCGCAATAGGTGTAAAGTTTAACATTTTATCTAAGTAATTCCGAACTAACATACGGTTATCTTGATACCTGTCGAGTAAAGCTTGCCAAACAATGTCGTAATTATTAGCAGATATCGGAATACTTTTGACTATGTTCAAAGCGGAACCTTTGATACATGAGAGTAAATAGTGAAATTTATCTATATTAGGTATCTGAGGCTGATTATGAACCAACGAACAGAATGTCTCGTAAAAGGTATTAAAATTCTCAATATTTCCATCGAAACAAAACAACTCCAATTTTGGAAGACGTGGCCTAGATTCGATGCACGACTGTGTTTTTTCAGTTATAACGTTCTTATCATTCGCTAATAATTTTGAAGAAATCAATTTTATACGGTAATACAACTCATCAAAACTATTCAATTCCTGACTTTGAAATATGGTTTTCATACCAGCTTGTAACTGACATTTATAAATTTCAAAAATACATAATTCGAAAGATGAACGTAGCTCATCTATATCCGTGACGCGCAATAGAAACATTTCACGAATATTGCTGTCAGTTACATTTAATGACATGTCAGATATTGTCTGTAATTGTTCAAAAATTCTTTGCTTTTTGTTGATTAAAACGTTTAATTCAACATCACCTATGCACTCCTCGTACACTTCCTGAACCTTCTGACCCTTTTTAGCCATTGCAACGTGCAAACTAAATATAATATGTCAAATAAAATAAAAGAATAATGAATAGCCTACTCTATGTTCGGCTCGAAGGCCACAAAAAATTGTGCGGTAATCGCAGGGGCGATCCTTCGATGTATGTAATGTGGACTGTATAAATGTATGTATGTATTTATGAAGCAGTAGGTTGGTAGTATGTCCAATCCAATACCAAAATCAGTAAGAAAGAACCCACCAACCTTAACATCCAATGTCGCAGGATTGCGCTGCGCACGACTGCTTCTTTGTTTCACGGCACGGCCGGAGGACAGCACCATAAACGTTATGGTCTTCTTAAGATGGAAACTCCACGAACGTCGTGAATTCAACCGATCTTTTTCAACGGAGTTGACGCAACTCACCATATTTTTTCCTTTGACATTAAGTGTCAATTTTGGAAGGGTTTTACTTTTCTTTCATACCGACCAGTGCTAAAGGATTGAACAAGCACGATGTAGCGAATTAACGTGGCATGCGTCTCACATCAAAAGCAGTGCGAAAAATTAAATGCGTAAAAATATAATAAAATAAAAATTAAATGAAAAGATTACTCATATGAAGTCATTATTGTTGTTGAGGAATTCCCTCATGGACTCATTACTAAATATTGAAGTCATTTGAGCCAATATGAAGCATCACGCAAATGCATTGTCATTGGAACTAAGGCAGTAAAATGTTACATTTCAACCCCGTCGGATACGAGGAAGTACCTAGTTGTATATAAACATGCAAGATATGCCCAAACAAACTACCAAATGCAAGGTAAATAAACGCTTGTAAAAATTGCAGTTTTTCAATTGGAACAAAGTTTGTTTTGTCAGTCAGACTTTGATGGTTTATTTTGCAGGCTTTGCCCGCGGAAGAGTGGTTTTATAAAACGTAATTACGATACATAACGACAATAACAAAATATAACATGGTGTAAAAATTATTGCGATCGATTCAGTTACTGATTCTGAAGTTCTGAACAAACTAATTTCAGGTTTCGTATATACTAAGAATAACGTTGTATAAATGTGCAAATTATTCCAGGTTAACAGACATTTATATTATATAACTAGCTGCCCGGACAGACGTCGTTCTGTCAAAAGTTTTTTTTTATTAAAACCTTCCGTGTGCCTTAAGGAACATTGTATGCTATCCTATATTTCAAGTTGGATCAAACTGCACACGGTGTGCAAAGATTAAAATCGGTTAAGTTTTAGGAGTCAATCGCGGACAAACAACGTGATACCTAATTTATATATATTAAGATGAAATATATCCTACACATGGATTCTGATCTTGGCCATGGTGTTTCTAGGTTTATCATAATTCGTAAAACAGTCAGCGCATAATGGAAATACAAATATCATCACAATACGAATGTATGACACATTTATAATATTATGTATCATTCAGTAAAATTAATATTGGATTATAATATTAACGACACTAAGTTTATTGGATTTTAAATATTTATTGAATCCGTCAATCAATCTCCGTTGTATAATTTCTGATGTCGGATTCACTCAGACTCGACCTGTGTTTCTGACATGTTTATGCCGTAAGGAAATTTCACTTAGCAGACCGTAATAATAGCATAGTTTGTGTAGAAATGTATAACAAGGAAGTTGTACCTTACAAGTAATTGAGGCGACGTGCACTACAAAGCTACTTGGGCTTATGTAGCGAAGTGAAATATCCCCAGGGCTTGCGGTCTTCGAGTTATATTAAGATTCTTACACCAGCTATTCACTGTTGCAGTTTGACTTAGCTTAATTGACTTAAGTTTACAAGTACTTACTGCTTTTAACATGCGTTTACCATGTAATCTTTTTAGTAGAATGCTATGAAATATTTGTATTCCGTTTACGGCATTATTGCATAACCACAATTCTTGTGTTTTTTGTGAATGATTAATTATAAGAGGTGATAGATGAGCAGCTTATGAAACTACTACGGAAACTACTACGACGCACTAGTGCCTTAATGAGTAAACTGGGTGACACAAAATGAACTGCACCCTAATTCACGTAATTTAAGAAGTTCGATTGCAGTGCAGTTGCAGTGACGTTCCGATCAAAATAACACTTTCGGTATTCTCTTAGCTTTCGCGAGCGCTGTCGAACACGCTCGCGTCACGCGAGCGCTAGTCAAACACGCTCACGTCACAAATAGGTATTCTGTTGATGCTCGTCAAGATAGCGTGTTTCCGATCGCAGTTTGAGGGTATTCTCATAAACTTTTAACGTTGAAATAACATCTCGGTACGAGTTTTTAAGCAGTTTTGTTGACGCTTTCTTTAAGTTAGAAGTCAGTGAAAGTAAAATTATATTTCGTAAGTAAATTATAATTTAACTATTTAATAGACGTTTATCATTTTTAATTATTAATTACCGTGTTTTTGAATACAATACTAACTCTAATATACTCTAACCTAATTAATTTAATTTTTGACGTGATAACGTCTATTAAAACGATGAGCGCCGCACCGGGCGCATCTTTGAAAAAATGTAGCATTCCGCGAGTGAGACAGCGGCAAAAGCGAGAGAGAGAGGCACTATCGGCTACGGTTGGTGTATCGTAGCGTAGCGAGCGGTGTAGCGAGCGTAGGCGATCGTAGTTGATTGGAGCGGTCATGACGTTGTCACGTTAAACTACCGTCCGTAAACCGACTTTACAGACAACCATTTTTTTCTAGTGAAAATGAGTTTGCGCTTTGGATGGAGGATGTTAGCCTTAGCTAATGAAATATATGAACGAGATCACCAAGCTAAAGCGCGAACACGTAGGCGAACGGCGAATCCATACGCCTTAACGGATCGGGAGTTTAAAAAACATACCGACTGAGTAAGTCTTTGGTTTGGTTTTTTAAGTTCTCCAAATCTTTCCAAATCAAAAATTTTTAAACAAAAAGAAAATAAGCAGTCGCAGTCGGCTCGAACTTTGCCGCACATTTTGTTTTGATACTTTTTTTATTACTTATTGCATTACGAGGCAAAGTAAAGACCTTCATTCTGCCATATTGAGGTAATTTTTTTGTGAATTGAAGAACAAATCATTACTGTTTTTACAAAAAGTTTCACAAAAATCATTATTGGGATAATAAATAAATATTCTTCAACGTTTTTTAATGGAAACATAATAAATTTTATTTGATTAATTAAAATAAGTTTATTTGTTCTCTCATATGACAACACTAACACAGAGTACTAAATAGCCGAAGAAAAGTTTGGCAGGCGCGCACGGCGCAGGATGCGTGCAGGAGAAGTGAAGTTCACGCGCAGTTTGCGTGCAGTTGACGCGCAGTTCAAAAATTACGAGATTACGGTTTAGACGCTAAACGTCAACCAACGTCAACTTGATTGCAGCGTCACTGCAACTTGATTGCAGCGTCACTGCAACTCAATCGATGCGTCTTAAAGTTACGTGAATTAGGGTGCTGGTACCTAAGCTTCGTCCGTTGTCAACCAGGTGTCACCATCAGACCCTCCAGTAGATGTTGAACTTCCAATAGGCTTAAATGTTTATATTCCCTATTGTATATGTTACCGGATATCTGTATAATGCAGGTATTCAGCACAATCCCTAGGTAATGTGTATAATACCTGAGTCGTTTTGGCAATGTATTAAATGATATTAATATTATTCACCATTACATACTTTACCTAGTTAATGTATACGTTTCCCATCTACTGTACAGAATACCTGCAGGTCCACCGGCAATCAATAAAATTAATAGATTTGGGTATGTGTAGTCAACTTGGATGTAGGTTGGAATTAAGATTTTACTTATAAACACACTCAAAACAAATTGTATTAACCTGCATGAATAGATATTTTTTTATACATTTTAAATTAATGCTTGACCGTAATCCCACTTTATGATAAGGGGAGATGCAGTCTAATGGCTCCTACACACTATGCCGCCATCATCCCGCGCGGTATGAAGCCATGGCGACATATTTTGCGGATATCTTGCCGGCGGCATGTGCCGCAGAAATCGGATCAGTGCCGGATAGCAACATCAGTCTTGTATAACACATGGTGATGATGATACATGTGCACGTTGTGTTTGTTTAACTCACTATACTATAATAAAATGAATATTTTTCAAAGTTTCGATTAGGGAGCACTAAATTGATAAAACTTGAAGGGATATTATTTTTAAATTTGGAATAGGGGGCACTAAATAAAATAGCTAGAACTCAATTTTTTTTTTAATTATTATTTGTAACTATGTCTGTCTGTCCAGGCATCAATGTAGGTAATTGGGTAGGTATATTAATTAGGTACATCATGTCATATTATATTAGAAAACTTTATATCCCGAGAAATATAAAGGCCCTTGAAAAATTTCAATTACCAGCAATGCTTCTTTTTAGTTATTAAATGACATTTAATATTCCTTTTTCGTGCCAGGAACGAACTGATATTAGGCTTGTGGCTTTTTTATGCTTTTTTAAGCCGACGTCCATAGTGTAAGAGCCATATTTAAGATTCACTCTTTTCTTGAAGATTAGATGAGTACTTAAATGAAAAAGACGCATGGAAATGACCAACTCTACAATCAGTTCCGTTCAGGTTAGTGATATTTTTTTGTAATAAAATATAGTTATACCAATGCATTCTTATTTTTAAAAGATTTGCTAAGGAGTTTCTCGACGGCTTTTGTTCTCCTCCATGACAAAGCACCTTTCCGAAAACCTGGTAAATTAAAAAACGTGCCAGTGATACCTATATGAAAAAAATATTTTGAATTTTGACTCTCTCCACGTCATTGGCGGGCGGGTGTAGTGTTTGCGCAACTTTGCAAGAATTCCATGTATCGTTGCAGCAGCTTTAGCGTTTGGTTCAATGCACCGCCAAAAGTTGGGCTTTTTACCTTAAATCGTAACAACTGAAGGCGATCGGTATATTCTTAATTTCTTAATGTACGTCATAAAAAGTAGGGCTCTGGTGAGCGGGCTCCTGGTACGTGAGGTAAATATACCTACACGTATCTGAGTCTTAGAATTCTACAAGATTGGCCGTGCCCCACTCGAATACCACCCAAATTGTGAGATTTATACGTTCCACCGGTTCCACCACCACTCTGCTATCGTCTGCGTACACATAGTAATGACTCGCTCATGCCTGTTATCTATATAACAGGCATGAGCGAGTCATTACTATGTATCAAGAAGAAATCCCAAACCTAGCCAATAAGGCCAGAGGATATGTCGGAGCTGGAAGCTTGCTTAAATGTAAGAATGCCAAAGTTTGGGTTTGGCAGCTAAAACCCTTTGTGGCAAGTAAACTGCCTGCCTTCACGTCTTGCCCCTCTCCCACTTGCTTGTTGAAGTGAAAACTTCTTTAGTACGGGGATGATTTGAAATTCGATGAAACGAAACTGTCCAGTAAAAAGAGACAGACACATAAATTCTAAAGTGAGATAGAAGCATTGTACAGGCTACAGGGGTAGGGGTAGGGCTGGGGAAGGGGAGGGGGAAAAGGAGGGGAGGGGAAGAAGAGGACGAAAGGGAGGGGGGAGGGATGGGGAGGGGAGCGGAGGGGGAAGAGAGGGGAGGGGGAGGGAGGGGGAAGGGGAGCATTTCATACTTTAGTTACCATAAGCATCTTGTATCATTTATCGAAAATGTAAGCTCTGAGTGAATAAATTTAAGTGATACAGTATACCAATAAAATGTAAAATAATTATCTAACTTGGCATCACTATTTTCATTACTAAAACCTACAATTATCATCTTCCCGAAATTTTACATTCGTCTCATTATCTTGAAAACAAAATTTATGAAGGTTTCACTTCTACTACGTGTGAATTGCACACATTTTAATTTTATTTTTGTCTTTTACACACAATACCAACTACGCATGGAGTATTGTATAGAATGCCTGGGCGAAGTATGAAATAAATAATATTTCAAACGTTACCTGAACGTTTTAGATATTCTATACATTTCCTAGGTATTGTATAGACTGCTGAATTTTACAGATATCCGGTAACATATACATACATCAACCTCTCAACATTTCCAAGGCTTGGCTGGTAGAGGAATGCCATTAACTTAGGCATTAGATCAAGCCATTGTAATTTCAATAAAGAAATAAATACTAAATTACATTACAAGTACAAGTAAACCTTGACATTATTTTCAGTCGCCAATACGTCTGTGACTCTTAGTGTACCTTATACATGGGTGGTAAGAACACAGATACTTACTGATAGTTTTCCGATTGTTACAAAAAAAAAAAAAAACGCCTACACACTCACACCCCCGCAATAGGTTTATATCTGTGTCGCGGGTGGCATGGACGACCACCCGACGACCCGAGTACAAATATTTATCTGTCACATAAATATCTACCCCGACCGGGAATCGAAACCGGGACCCCTCGCTTCGCAGGCAGGATCGCTACCAACTAGGCTACAGGGTCGCCTAAATATCTAAAATCGTCGTCTAGAATCTGCAGTACGTTTCACTAAACTTTAACACACGCCCCTTTCAACGAACAGATCCGAAGGTGTTCAGACACTAAGTTGGTCTAAGCAACAGTTTTGTTCAACTTCCTAGGTACCTGCGCCAAGTACTACAACTATGTACATCCACTGGGAGTGGTGGTCTTAAAGTCGTATCAGAGCTTTGTTCCAGGTGTTCAAGAATTGATTGTTTGAACGAGCTAATCTAACTGCGGTAAAGGATTAGCTCAACTTGTTCGCAGCTGTTTATATAGTTAGTGCAACTTCGTGTTATAACTATAAAACTATAATAGAACAACACCGGGGATTATTAACTTTGCTATCGATATAGAAACCGCATTTTCCTTTTTTGCCCCTCTGTCTAAGCTCGTACTTAAACTCTGAACAGATCTTAATGATACTCAGCATATTTTGTAGGATATTTTTCATTGCTTAATGTACATTGAACGAGCTAACACGGAAAAGAAGGTATGACCGATTTTTGCAGCTACTCTGATATAAAATGGGATAGCCATTAAATTTATTAGGTCGCCAGTGCCTTTGTAAGCATAAATATTTAGAGGCAAAACGAGAGTGGATTACCGATATGATAAAAAAAGATATTTTCTGTTTTGTGTAATATCTAACCTTAATTATATGAAAAAGTTCAAAGAAAAAATTCATGAATTGTATATTCATAACTATGTAGGTAATTAGGTATTATTAAGAAATATTTTAAATTTTCCTGTGAAGCTAGTAACGACGTACCTAAATATACATATACGAGTAAGTATGTCATTTTTATGTTATTAACAGACTTATTTTTTATGTTTGTTGCCTCAGAACTTTCGATTGGGTCAACCGATTTTGATGATTCTTTTTTTAATCGAACTCTGATGCTTGCCATGTGGTCCCACTTAAATTTGAGCGAGATCTGACGATTAGTTTTTGAGTTATGCCTAATTTTGAAGTCTGTTATTTTTTGTCAAGAATTATTTTATTTGACATTCAAATATCGGAATGTACCATGTTTTATAGTATTAGCAATATTAGGATACACTCTAATCATCCTCTTTTAACTGCTAATAACGGCACTTCGTTTCTCTAATCCGCTCTGGAGCAGCGTTTTAAGTACCTACCCTTCCAGCCACTTAATGGTAAGGAGAGACCTTTGCCCTGCAGCAATCAAGTACCTACCTACTTAAACTTAAAAACACTTTTAAAATCTTTTCGGCGCTCAACCATTTGTGTATTGAACAAAGAACTGATCAAGAGTGAATCGAACACAAGTGGGATTAATTTTATTCCTTTTTAGGGTTCCGTAGCCGCATGGAAAAAACGGAACCCTCATAGATTCTTCATGCGTATCTGTCTGTCCATCCGTATGTCACAGCCACTTTATTTTAAACTAGCGCTCTATGGTATGCTGTTTCTTATTCTTTCACGCAAAAAAATTTTCATGAAATAAACACTAAAGTAGACCATGATCTGAAAAAACATAGGGTAATTATTATCCTGGAAAACGCAGACTAAACCGCGGGAAGTGCACTAGTAGTCATATAGTTATACTAGCTGCCCCGACAGACTTCGTTCTGTCAAAAGTTAAAAAAAAATAGGGGTGGGACCACCCTTAACATTTAGGGGGATGAAAAATAGATGTCGTCCGACTCTCCACCCTAGCCGATATGCACGCTAAGATTCACGAAAATCGGTCGAGCCGTTTCGGAGGAGCTCAACTTCTAACACCGTGACACGAGAATTTTATATGTTCGATTACGTACTCCAGTATTCTATTCTCAGAGACTACAATAAAGTGGCAGATAGGTGAATGATTAGAAATAAAGTTTACTGGAAACCTAAAAAAATAAAGCATTTTCAAACGTTAGCGTGAAGCAAAGTACAGATTAATCGTACTCCCAAAAGTTTTAAAGTTTTTTGCACAAGCTGAAATAATTTAAAGGTACGTCTTTGTAGCATTCTCTTAGCATAATTGTAAGACTTTTTCTCACTGGAGCATCAAAGAAAGTGCATGTATAGGACCTGTATAAATTGTATAAATTCTCTCTGCGCAACGTCCGATCAACATCTCATTTGACTTTCATGGAGTTGTGCTGAGTTTCCCTTAAGGTTTAAAATGTACTTATTTATTACTTTTTAAATGTTAATTGCAGGTTTGTTTCTTAAATTTATGGTTGTCATCAATTAAATAGGCTTTGAGTTTACATAAAATTGAGAAAATCCGTATAATACAAGAAGGGGATTCAACCGACACTCAGTACTTTTACAACTTATAAGTACTCGTTCATGTTAAATTAGAAGTACACGAAAAATATTTTGAGTTACTTCTATAATGTTATAATGTATAACTGTAAAGACTTTGGGAGCTTCTCTACTACAGACATAATGACCCAGGTCACCAGACAGGAATTAATGACTAATGCAAGTGCTGAAAATAGTTTGATGCACAACCCATTAGCTTTCCATGTGAACTGTCAACTAGGACCGACAGTTTCAAAATTAAATCTATACAATCTATACAAATATATATAAAATTGAAAAGCGACACACCGCTGATTAAACAAAAAATCTCAGAAACTGCCGAACCGATTAAGATGAAATTTGGCAGGGAGATAGTTTATGCTAAGGAGACGTCCACTAAGAACGGATTTTTGGAAATTCATCCCCTAAGGGGTACAAATAAGGGTTAGAAGACATTTTCATACAAACCAAGTTTCTTAGTTTTAGATTTATAAATTTGAAAATTTTTATGTAGGTTTATAGTAATAAACAAAAGTTAACTTTAATATATTTTTTTGGAAAATCATCCCTTAAAGGGTTAATTTACTGAATTGAACTTAGTAGGCAACTTCGTCATTTTTGAAGTTAAAAACATGAAAATTTACATATTAGCTCCAGACTAGAAACAAAATTTGTAAGTATTATGTTTTTTTTGAAAATCATCCCCTAAAGGGTTAATTAATAGGGCGCAATTTAGTATGGCAACTTCGTCAGTTTTGAAGTAAGAAGGGTGAAAATTTGTATATAAGCTTATAGTTAGACACAAAAAATAACTGCATCACTGTTTTCTCGAAATTCATTCCCTACAAATAGGGGTTGGAGATCATTTACATACAAATCAACTTCGCCAGTTTTAGAGTTATAAATATGAATTTTTTTATGTAAGTTTATAGTCATAAACAAAAGTTAACTTTAACACATTTTTTTGGAAAATCATCCCTTAAAAGGTTAATTTAATTGATGGTACTTAGTAGGCAACTTCGTCATTTTTGAAGTTAAAAACATGAAAATTTACATATTAGCTCCAGACTAGAAACAAAATTCAAAAGTTATGTGGTTTTTTTGGAAAATCAACCCCTAAAGGGTTAAATAAGCGTGTGGAAGTTAGTATGGCAACTTCGTCAGTTTTAAAGTAAGAAGGGTGAAAATTTGTATATAAGCTTATAGTTAGACACAAAAAATAACTGTATCGCTGTTTTCTCAAAATTCATCCCCTAAAAATAGGGGTTGGAAGTAATTTACGTACAAATCAGCTTCGTCAGTTTTAGATTTATAAATATGAATTTTTTTATGTAAGTTTATAGTTGTGAAAAAAAGTTAATTTTAACAAGTTTTTTGGGAAATCATCCCTTAAAGGGTTAATTTAGAGAATGGAACTTAGTACGCAAGTTCGTCATTTTTGAAGTTAAAAACATGAAAATTTATATATTAGCGCCAGATTAAAATATAAAAGTTGTGTTTTTTTGGAAAATCAACCCCTAAACGGTTAAATAAGTGTGTGTAACTTAGTATTGCAACTTCGTCAGTTTTGAACTAAGAAGGGTGAAAATTTGTATATTAAGCTTATAGTTAGACACAAAAATTACCTAACTGTATCACGATTTTCTCAAAATTCATCCCCATAAGGAGTTAAACAAAGGGGTTGTAAATATTTAAGAAACTACGTCAATTTTGAACTCAGCAATGTGAAAATATTAATTAAGCTTATAGTGAGAAAAATTTTTAATGTAGAGAACTTTACGGATGGGAGGGGGATGGGAGAGTGACAGGAAGCGAGAGAGGGACTGGGATCGGGAGAGGAAGCAGGAGAGGGTGCGGAAGAGGGAGAGGGGCAGGGAGCGGGAGAGGGAGTGAGAGCGGGACAGAAAGCAGGAGAGGGACCGGGTGCGGGCGGGAGAGGGACTGAGAGTGGGAGAGAGAGGGACATGAAGCGGGATAAGGACCTCGAGTGGGAAAGGGAGAGGGACAGGGAGCGGGAGAAGGAGAGAGAGTGGGACAGGAAGAGGGAGAGGGAGAGGGGAGGGAGAGAGAGTATATGTAACTTTTGAACGGATGGAAACAACAGAACCGTTTTGAAGATATTTTTTACTGTTTAAAATTATTGTCTGCCTGTCTATCTGTTTGTCTGTCCGGGCATCACATGAAAACCCTTGAACTTATTCGTAGTATACACGTAGGTTTCAGTATGTAAATTCCTAAATATTAGTAATTAATAAAAAAGCATAATTTCCGCGTGCGAAGCCGCGGGCAACAGCTAGTACAAATATAAAATTGGAGTGTGTTTGTAATATTAAAATAACCGCTTTTTACTAAGTGCATTTGGATGTATACATGGTACATATACCAAAACAACATTTATTACAATTTTTGTCTGTCTGTCTATCTGTTTGTTCTCCCTACCCACGAGAACCAACACAACCCAAGAGAAAACAGCCAGTATCAAATCTATGCCAGAGATCTATGAGAGTGTATCCTTAATCCATGAAAGTAGATTATACCCCTGAAATATATACCCTGCTATAGAATGCATTGCAAAATTCTCGCGAAGGATGAGGAGCCGCGCTTGCAAAATCTTGTTATTAATAATAACCTAACTCAAAGACTTTCTGCCATATATTGTAGGCTTCTACCTCCAAGGAAGGCCGGAGGCTTTATCAAAGAAAATGCAGAGAGGACTGCACTGTATAAATTGTATAACTCCTCTTTGCATATCCGAAGCTCAACATCTCATTTGAATTTCATAGAGATGTAGACGCTTCACCTTTAGTTTTACTATGCATTTATTTGAACATTTCTATCGGGATGGTGTTTACTGAAACTACGTCGATGACTTAAGGGATCTGATGAATTTATTTAATTTATCTTTTAAACATTTCTGAGGTATCTTAATGCCTAAGGTTATACTATGACCATACATATGACCATAACAGGCCCTAGGTAATTGTCTACAAACCAATTTAGTCTCGACTCCGACATTTAACTAGTAACCAATTTGGATTTTTTTTATCACACCATTTTAGTCTTAGTGATGTCTATGAGTAACGGCAAGTATAAAAACTTTCTTTTTTAATTTAAATTAATTCTATTTAAAACAAAACCTTTTTCTCCTTATTTAAAATTGACATATTTTAAGTAATGTGTAAAAACGAAGTACGAAGATTTTATGTTCATTGCAAGTAACGCCAAGATACTTTACTAGGACCTAAGTTTTGACTGTAACTTGGTAATATAAGTTACATTTAATTTTAAACACAACCAGGAAAGTTTAACTTTTCCCATATTTATTTAGTTCTCCCAAAGTAAGTTTGTAAGTTAGAGAAGGTATGTCAAAGTCGGCTACGGCTCATACATACGTTGCTTATACGGGTGAACTTTTCATCGTCACTGTTATAAGTGGAGGACAAGTTTCGCTCATTTTCAAAATCGTCTTTACACCACACGACTCAAGTTTCTCTAAATTAGTCGCAACGAACAGGAGATGATACTACAGTTCTTTTATAAAGGACGATTGTAATAATAATGACTTCATGACGGTCTTATTTTAAGCAAATAGAAATAGTTTAATTGCTAAACAACGGACGAGATAGCGTTACATGACTTCAGCGGGAAATCGTTCGGCTAACTTACCCGGTAATCCCTTCTCTTGTATTAGCGGGCTGTGGTAGTAATATATTCGAGAGAAATGGAGATTATATTAGAGAGAGAAATGTAAGTTGTATGATACGTATAGTTAGGAAACATTTTTATAAGTCAATATGAATTACAACCACTTAACTAACTATGCATATTTAATACTTAATTCTTAGTACTTAGTTCAGTCAGTTGGTGTGTAACGTAACGATATTGTTCTTTGTACTACTGTACCTTTGATTTTGAGTCGCACTCGCAGTCGTATCTTGCCACATCATGTCGTGACGTCTAATACCACTCGTCTCATATTCTCCCCACTGTCGAGAACGCTAGCAAAGTTCGAATCTCCACCTTATTGTTTTAACACAAACTTTATTCGAGTTCAACAAAGGTTCAGCTAACAGAATCAGTAATTTACTCGTGGAAATGCTTCCATTACCTACGTTGACTGTTGTAGTCTGTATTTCACGATATAAATGTTGCTGTTAATGAAAAAACTCATTTACTTAGCTGCTCTACGTTTATTCTCTGAGATAGGATTTCTGACTTAAATACGTAGTTTAGAAACCTTACAGTTAGTAAATTGTTTTTTGCTTAAGTAATTACATTTTTGTTTTGTTTATAATGTAGCCATACGCGATTAATATGAACACATATTTATCGATTAAAATGGTTATAAATACTAAAAACATTAAATCTACGGGAGGGTTTATTCCTGGGTAATTTTTTTAAACGACTTTTCATTGAAGCTTTGTATTATGAAAGCTCTATTTATTTTCAAGAGAGTAAGAGTTGTAATGAGTTTTGCTTATTTTTCAATGAACATAATATTTTCACATTTTGGTCAACTTTTATCAGAACCAAAAGTAAAAAAGACTGCAAATTTGTAAACCGTTTGGTTTTGTAAAAATGACTACTTTGTAAAAAGAAAGAAAGTTTGAATATCGCTGCATCGAACGATCAAACATAATGGAAATAGTGAGTAGAATAGTAAGGAGAGTTTACAGCAAGCTCGCTGTCTGCAAGTGTTCCCACCATTTACAAAATGTATACTATACCTAGTTCACTACAATCTTCAAGCAAAATCTTTACATCTATCGATAAAAACCGAACAAGTGGAGAATCGGAAGAGCGAAAGTGTTTTGTAAATGTATCCATGTTTAGCCTGTTTTAAATTTGTTAAAAAAAGAGTTTTAAGAATGAAACACAGTTACGACTACCTCAAGGACCAGAGGATTCATAAATATCATGTACATGTGTTTAATCAATAAAGAAATTATTATTATTATTATAAGAATAAGGTATTTTTTTAAACCTGCCTAGAAGTATTATACAAAGATATTTTTCCAAATCTTCAGTGTTAGTAGGATCGAAGATAGGTAAGTGAGAAAATGAAAATTTTGAATATTTTAAAATATCCTTCTTTATTACTGATTTTAAAATAAAATTTCTAACCCTTGCCACAAGTTTTTTTTAACAATACTGCACTTTCATTATATATCGAAATCAGATACAATACAAAGAAATACATACATACATAGACGGGCTCTAAGGGAACAAAACAATATAACAACAAAAATCATTAACATTTCGAAAAACATTTTAATTGAGCTCCCAAGCAATAGTAAATAATTCAATCATTGTCCATTACAAGCCGTGACATTATTACCCGTATTTGTCGCACAAAATACCATTTATATTTGACGGCTGATTAAAAGTGTGTCAATTGGGTTGACAGGCAATTACCCTATTCAAAGGAAGGGCTACTTTTATTGAAGCCTAAATAAGTTGGAAAGGGTGAGAGGTGGAAGGACTCAGTGGAAGGATTGAAGTTGATTTTGTAGGTTACGAGTTACGATGCTTGGAGAAAAGTATCTTACTGAAAATTCTCTAGCTTCTTTTTTCTACGGTAACAGCCAATGGTAAACTAACCGTGTGTTGGTTAGGTTATTAAATATTAGACACTGTTCCTCATTATAATCCCATCCTCCATTGGAACCCAGCTGAAAGATACATTTTTGAAAAACCAACTGTCACGATTTAAAAATTTTGAAGAAAAATACATCTGCCAGCCAAGGAATATTGAACGAGGGATTACACCTCGTTACATACCTATATGTATGTATGTTCCCTGCGTGGTGTCCGGGTCTACTTTGTAGAATATCACCACTCTCGTTCTTCCTGTAAAAATCAAAAAAAGCGTCCGAGTTACCCACATGGATGGGATTATAATGAGGATTGTATTAACTTACGGGAGACATTGTCGCGTTGCCAGATAAAAAGGAAAAGGTGGAGAAAGAAGGAAACAAACCCAATAGTGGAATAGTTTAATTGATGAATGGACTCAAAAAGTTCACACCCATCCATCAGTACGTACACGTCTACATATTACGACACGGACATGGACAGATTGTAAATCGAATACCTATATCAATGTTTTTACCACTTTGCCTGCGATACATCCGACGTCGTCTTTCAATACGAATGGCTGACTTCCGTCCATTTGTTACATTAAAATTCGCTTCATCTCATCTGTCCATCGATCAATTCGCCAGTCAGACTGCGATATTGTGTCGGAATTGATTTCTCTTTGTAACATTCTATGTTCAACTAATATTAATATTCTTGCAGTATTCTCTTGTAGATATTTTGCTAGATGCAACTTATTAAAGTTTTTTTATGGAAATAGCCGGCAAACGAGCTGATGATCCACCTGATGGTAAGTGGCTATCGTCGCCCATGAACATCAGCAACACCAAATACATTAATGATGCTTTGCCGGCCAAGAAAGGGAGAAGAAAAAGAAAGAAATAACTTTAGATACATAAAAGTATAATATATAAATCAGTGTATACCGATAGGAATACCCAAAACGATTTTGAATTAGTATTTAATTATAAACTACCTACCATGCCCCTGAATAACTCAATTTCATAATTATACAGAGGAAAAATTATCCTAATTCAGTGATGAAACCACTCAAACCACTCAAATACGTGGGAAAGAATTTTGATAATCGAGAAACGGAAATACCTTGGTTCTTCCCAAACGTCAGCATAAAGAACCATTTTCAGTTTGACCCTACTCAATGTAAGCGTCCGCGTGATTTGAATATTAAGAAATGCTCACTTTTTAAATGTACTCGTACATCGCGGTGATATACGAGCACTTTTTATGAAGCAATAAATAAATCTATATCTATACTAATAATAAAATTGAAGAGTTAAACTGTGATTTTAAAAATGATTTTTTCAAGTTGTAAATCGTTACTTGCATGATACCAACACCGAAAAATGAGTTTTTAAAAAAAAATCCTGTCTGTCTGTTTGTTTGTCTCCGCAAATCTCTAAAACCACTGAACAAATTTTAACACGACTTTTACAAATATATTGAAAAGTCTTCAACTTAGTATTTAAGCTACTCTTTATGGTTCCACACCAAAGGGTTCCTTAGGGATATTTTGTATGGAAAAATAAAAAAATGTCAGCTGATTTGTTTTATGTAATAAAAAACGTTTTCTCCGTCCAAAAAGACTAATACATGCATATCTTAGTTTTTACTTATATGACATGGAAAGACCATAAAATGCCTTTAAAGGATATTTTTTTCATTAATTCAAATCCATATTACCGAGTGGATATCTGTTTTCTTATTTTGTTTTCGATAACATGTTTTTTGCGTATCTATGTGCTCCAATATAATTTCAGCATTTTATTAATTACAACTTGGAAGTGGTGGAAAAACGCAAATTAATTATGTATGAGTAACCGATCGATTACTATCTGGGCCACTAGATGGCGCTGTACATGCAAACCACTTTTTTACCTACAAATAAATAAAATTGAAGAGTCCGTCTGCGATTCCGAAATAACTGCATTTTTCATGTTGTAAATTCAGTTACTTGCACGATATCAAAACTGAAAAATAAATTTTTGATAATTTTTGTTTGTCTGTTTCTATATCGCCACTTAGCTCTGAAAACACTGAAAGGATTTTAACAGGACTATACTACGATATCGGGTCTTCAACTTAAATTGTAGGATATTTTTTGGGTTCCATAACAAAGCGAGAAAATAAAATATGAGTTGATTTGTTTAAACTTACAAAACCTTTTCTTCATCTGTCTATACTAATAATAAAATTGAAGAGTTAAACTGTGATTTTAAAAATGATTTTTTCAAGTTGTAAATCGTTACTTGCATGATACCAACACCGAAAAATGAGTTTTTAAAAAAATTTCCTGTCTGTCTGTTTGTTTGTCTCCGCAAATCTCTAAAACCACTGAACAAATTTTAACACGACTTTTACAAATATATTGAAAAATCTTCAACTTAGTATTTAAGCTACTCTTTATGGTTCCACACCAAAGGGTTCCTTAGGGATATTTTGTATGGAAAAATAAAAAAATGTCAGCTGATTTGTTTTATGTAATAAAAAACGTTTTCTCCGTCCAAAAAGACTAATACATGCATATCTTAGTTTTTACTTATATGACATGGAAAGACCATAAAATGCCTTTAAAGGATATTTTTTTCATTAATTCAAATCCATATTACCGAGTGGATATCTGTTTTCTTATTTTGTTTTCGATAGCATGTTTTTTGCGTATCTATGTGCTCCAATATAATTTCAGCATTTTATTAATTACAACTTGGAAGTGGTGGAAAAACGCAAATTAATTATGTATGAGTAACCGATCGATTACTATCTGGGCCACTAGATGGCGCTGTACATGCAAACCACTTTTTTACCTACAAATAAATAAAATTGAAGAGTCCGTCTGCGATTCCGAAATAACTGCATTTTTCATGTTGTAAATTCAGTTACTTGCACGATATCAAAACTGAAAAATAAATTTTTGATAATTTTTGTTTGTCTGTTTCTTTATCGCCACTTAGCTCTGAAAACACTGAAAGGATTTTAACAGGACTATACTACGATATCGGGTCTTCAACTTAAATTGTAGGATATTTTTTGGGTTCCATAACAAAGCGAGAAAATAAAATATGAGTTGATTTGTTTAAACTTACAAAACCTTTTCTTCATTGATAATAAAATACATAACTTCACATACGTAAAGCGTATTGCGACGTGTTATGAAGCTTAGGATTGTTATTTGAAATAACTGTTTCGTGATTTTTTTATGGAAATAGCCGACAAACAAGCTGACGTTCCACCTGATGGTAAGTGGCTATCGTCGCCCATGGACATCAGCAACACCAAAGGCATCACTGATGAGTTGCCGGCCAAGAAAGAGGAAAGAAAAAGAAAGAAAGAACTGACTCTCAAGCCCTCAGCCGGAATACGACGAATCGTTTGGCGGCTGACTCATGCTCAAGGGTGGTAGCTATCCAGGAGAAAACCATGGAGAAATAATAATGGTAATAATGGTATTAATTAACAATTGTAATGCATAATATCCTTAGGAACATCGTGTTGAGAGTGCTGAGAGCTGAATTTTCTCATTTTATGTGAAGCAATATCTTCCCTTTGCCGAATTATTGGTTTGCCAAAACTACAATCTAATAAATGCGAAAATGTGTTGCCTCCTTTATTACCATTCACACATAACTCATCGAATTAACCTTAACTCTCTCGCACCGCTGAATCAATTTTGATGTGTTTGGGTATAGACACAGATTGTACGTTGGAGAAGGATTACTACTTTTTTAAAAGTCTGGGTACCTATCATGTATGTGATGTGAAATACTGATGGATTAGTCATACGGCATCATAAAAACTATTTATTCAGTGTAATTTACTATGGGTTAAGCAGGAAACACAAACATTAGAAAATAATATCATGAAATAATAATAATAAGTAAAAGCAACCGGCCAAGTGCGAGCTAGGATTGTTGAATCTAACTTAACTATTTAGTGAAACCTAACGGAGCTGTGTAACGAAAAGATAAATGGAATTAAGAAACAAACATAACTTTGCCGTTGAAAAACTGTCGTCCCCATACATCAACATAGGCCCTGATCAAATTACCAAGTTTGCAAATAGGTGTAAAATCATGTTCTTTGTCATACCTACTTACAAAACAGTTTTTAGATTTTTTCTTTAACCTATGTTATACCTGAGACATTTCTTCTAGCCGAGTGTCTTTTGATTGCGTTGACGACAGAATATTGATCTTTTCACAGCTCCTAGGGATTGCAGATCTGAGAATTGGATATTAATTTTAATTGGTTACCTTCACGCGTTCCTGCGAAAAAAGGTCTTGAGAAACAGACAAACAGAAGGGCAATGGAGTGAGTGATCTTATAGGAACCGTGTTTTTTTCTTTTGAGGTAAGGAACCCTAAAATATTGAAACGTTATGTGGTGTATTGACCTTTCATTGTAATGCCGTTCTAATCAATTCGTTTTGATCAATCATGCTGCTTACGAATATGTTCTGTAAGTTAACTAAAGTACCTACCTACTATTTTTGCCGAAGCGAAGCGAGGGCAACTGCTAGTAATAAATAAAATAAATTACACTTCACACTCATAGCCCCACACTAGGATTCCCTGTGTCGTGGGTGCCATGGACAACACACTAGACAAGAACATTCACACCCAGACAAAATTCCGCCAGATTCCAGATTCAAAGTTCCGCCTCGCTGGGAATCGAACCAGGACTTTTGGTGGGGCGATCCGGCATGGTAACCATTGCGCCACACAGGTCGTCAAAATAAATATATAAAAATAAACAGTAGGTACATTTTGCGTGAAGGAGAAAAATATACCCTCACGAACTTTCACATATATAATCTGAGCAGGATTAGCATCAAGTAGGATAATTATTCTTAAACATCGTCTTCAGTATAAATTAAACGTAAGTTATTATTTTCTACACCAAAGTGGCATCGAATCCAATTCCATTTAAGCCGTTGAATTTTTGTAGCTATTAAGGAACGTGAAAAGGTATGGTTTTAACTGAGCGGAGAGATATCGTGAAAAGCTTTCCGATCATCGACACTCGACCGTGAACGGCCATTTTAAATTTCTATATGTCCCGACTACTCTTGGTTCTCGCTTGCATCTTATATTTTTTTTATTAAGGATTATGATGTTTCAAAGAAATTAAATGATATTTGAGCATTTTGCCCATATTAAAATAAATTTAGTGAGCTAATTTTACCTTCAGATATGAATTAACTCGGAAAAGTCTATCGATAACAAAATAATGTATGTGTCAATAAAACTACCTTATAAAAATATGATGCGTCATTTATGGTACTTTTCAATCTTAACTTTGGCTTAAATACAAAGCAAATTTTCAGAGGATATAATAATATGTTACTACATCTTTACCCTTTATTCCTACTGGAATAAGAGCAATAAGGCACATTTTATCATATAAGGACATTGAAGTATTATTACTAACGTATAGAACCGACACCGCGAACACGATGTTTGTGTCAATGAATTGGCGTCAATGGGCTTCAATTTTCAATGGATTCGATTGATTTTGAAAGGAGAACAGGGGCCCAATTTTGAAAATAGAACCTCCCGACAGAACACACATATTGTTCGACATGTCTGTTCTATATCATTATAATTTAATGAGTAAGTATGCCTTTTTTGGCTTTAATTTTTTTATGCTAACGACGGGCAAACAGGCATACGGCCCACCTGATGGCATCAAGGTAGCTGCAAGTGCGTTGCCGGCCTTGAAGGATACGATATACAATTAAGATTCCTCCTGCACCTCAGTGAACTTTTCTAGCATTGACCATCTAATTTCTAACTTCGAGTGACTTTCAAACATTGACGGTAGTAGGGGATATGAAATAACCCCCGAGAGGTAACCGAGGTAATTCCACTTGCGTTGGAGGGAGCTACATGTGCAATGATTAAGCGGTGGGACGCCTCCTGACTGAGCGAAATGGGCTTCCCTAAAAATATTGCGCGTACGTTAAGGTTGACATCATGGATCCTTGTACTCAAATTTTTTTTTTTCGGTTTTAATTTAAATCATTTATAGATATTGTGGCAAACATGATAATTATTTTAAGCAGTATTTCGTTACTAAACTAATTATGTAAATCATACAATCTTAATCTTAATATATATAGATAAATTACGTGTCACGTTGTTTGTCCGCGATGGACTCCTAAACTACTTAACCGATTTCAATCTTTGCACACCGTCTATGGTGTGGCTGATGTCCATGTGCGACGATAGCCACTTACCATCAGGTGGATCGTCAGTTCCTATAGGTACAGGCTATTTCCATTAAAAATAACTCTTTATCGCAAAAATACAAAATTTAGCACTCAGATAAACCATAATATGAAATAGGACATAGAGTACTTATTAAATCGGGAAACGCGAGCAAAGCCGCGGGTGGAAAGCTAGTAACAATATAATATCGCACCAAACTCGTCTGTGATTCATGAGTCGCGGAATCACCACGTCATGATCAGTCTCCACATTAGTTGACTAATTTGTTGTTAATGTAAACAAATGAAACATAATAAAACTAGTGCTAACGAAAATATCTACTTAATTTTGTTCTGACGTGAGCGTAAAATTTTAATAACATGAGCGCACTGTGAACAAAATTACTATAATACTATAATAATATAATCCTATTAAAAATATCGTCAGCATCCGCTGCTCTCAAATTATAGGGATGCACGCGAAATATTTGCGGCGAATCTTGCTCTATTCGCGAGATTAAATTCAAGACAACGTCTTGGAATCTATGCACGCACTGAGCGGTTAGGACGCCGCGTTCGCGTCCAAATGTTCTAAGAACTGTAAATTCAAATTTTTATTGAATGCTTAAAAATGTTGATCAGCTTTTCATACAAAATATGGTATAAGTATCAAGTTCTGTTTAGATAGTTTATAAAAAATATTTCGACTAGCAACAGTACGAATATTTTGATCTAGAGGCATGGGTTTTCAAACAGCCACTGAAATTGAGCAATTTTGTTTACAATTTTTAAATGTGCATAAGAAAAGGTTTTCCATTATTGCTATACTAAACAAATGGGATAAAAAATCTCTGGCAAATGTTACAGAAAACTAACGATCTACCTGATGTAACTGAATTATTAAAAACAATATTACCAATATAAAATCCCTCCGAGGAGCCCTGCCACCAGCGCGAGCGGGCCGAATTTAGTCGCGTCTTACGTCCCATGCGGCATGGGATTGGGGTTAGTATTCTAAACAATACATCTCCTAATCAAAACGCAGCTTTTTTTAACCCTAGTGCGTTCCAAACCAAATCCTCGGTTGACAAGCGTCAACATTTATCAGTGTCTCGCGACAAACGACAGCAATTAACATTCCCGGCCATTGTTAGCGACGTCGGTCTGCGCTGCACCCATTGTGAGGTGTCCTTTGTGACGAGTCGCTTAGTTTAATCTACTAGCTTCTAATATATCAACCATTAATATTATGTACTGTAATACTCCCCTTACAGAGAGCGTATAATAGGCTGGAGTAGGAATTCATTTGCAACGCATATTGTTTAAGTAATTATTACTCAGTGATTGCCTTGTGCAGCAGTTACAGGAGTGGTAGAGTTTATTTGTATGATTAAATCTTTGTGGCGTTTTCAGTGCTTACTTTTGGGCAAGCGTTTGCCCTGTCCTCAAGCAGTAACATATAAATCAATGCATGTACGACATAAATACCTACAAAACAAGATAGTTTAAAAAACTAAATACCTATCATGATAGCTTTTTTGATAGCAGGCGGGTTTTCTTTTTAATTTTAAATTTATACTAGTTATGTTTTTTAATATCGTCATCATTAAGTTACGTTGTTTTCTGTCCAGTTGCAATGCGCATTTATCCACGTCGGGAGTTGATGGCGGTGGCTTCCGAAGAAACATGGTCTCGGTTCATTATAACAAGACTGCGGTTGCCCGTAACATGATTAATGTATTTATCGTATTACTGTTATAAAGAAATATTAGTTTCTCTATATGTGGCGTCTGCATGTGTAATAGTAGTAAGCATGTTGCCAGTGAATTCTTGGCTACTTCGATGATATTCCCTATTCCCTAAGCCTTCGATAGAACGGGTCAAATTCAATGAATAATGTATCACTTCTAGGTTAATCCTTTTGTTTTGTTTTCTATCTAGGTTAGTCCTTGTATTTTGCTGTCTACTTGCTTTTATTTTCAATTTAGTTTCAGTTTCACGATGTAATACCTGTCTCGGCTGGATTTCCTGTCTTATTCGCTATTGCTTAAGCTTATTCATGTGGGCTGTAAGGGGGCCTCATCTACCTCGAGTCCAAGTCAATCTCCTCTGCTCATGGTGTACCCTACAGAACAACGAACTACATTATTTCGGAATAAGATTTCATTTTTTTTAAAAAGAAATTCGGTTATCAGTCAGGAAATAAACATGTACCTATTGAACTGTTCCGGGTCCCTTTAACCTAACTTTATACACGCTCAGCAAAAGAGTTACAGAGGTATGTATGGCATGATCTAAACACGCGGTAGCGTGTAAGCCAATTTTCTAGCTAACAGAATTGGCGAGCAGCACCGTGTGTAATATTACACGAACCATTTGGAGCCACTTTTGACCACCTCATAACTCAAAAACTATTCAACATAAACCTGTCAAATTTGGCTCATTTATTAAGACTTGCGAAATACATACGTTTTCCAAATTTCATAAACACATCTCAAACGGTTATTTAGATACTAACGTCCAAAAATCGAGAAATTTAACACTGACTGACCTATAGATCAAAACTATATCCAACTTCCAGGTGACCTAGAAAGTTAAAATTTGGCATGCAGATAGGTAGTCGGGTGAATACAAAGGAATAAATCTGAAAGTAGTAAATTTTTATCATTTTATGATAATTTTTCAAAAAACTGATTCTATTAGGAACACTTACTTATAACGCCTGAAATTTATAAACAGCAGTCAAAATTGATCACAGGTGGTCATTATGTGGAGTGGAATACCACCCTTAATTTTTTTTAATTGAAACATATCAGTTTTAGTACTTTGTGAAGCTTCTAACGGGGGGAAGATGTTCAGTGTACGTACGTATTATTTACGTACAGATTAGTGAGACGTCAGTAGCCGTTATTTCCAGTGTATTGCATTGTTTCATTTTTAATGTGTGAAAAATTATTCTTCTCTTATCTTGTATGGCATGTAAACTACAAAATTTTGTATTATTTCCGAAATTATACCAGTTTAAAGTGATTCGAAGTATTGTTTCCAAATATATTATGGCACGTTATCTCATCGAACACAAACTACTTATAACTAATAAGAGTATATTCGACTATCGTATTTATTATTATTATTACTACTATCGTATCGTATCGTATTTATTATTATTATAACAGACTGGAATTTAGTATTAATTATTATTTCAATATTTAGCGGACATGAATAGTAGAAGATCATTACTTATAAATAATGAAGTAATAGGTATTTTGGACCACGGTGCACTAACTACGGATTTAGTTGAAGGGCACTATTACAGTTCATGTATAAGGTAACAAAATTAATCAGTAACGTTATGAATAAGTACCTACTAATAATTTCTGTACAAAAAGTAATGATATCCCATCAAAACATGAATGTAAAGTTTAAGCCAATTAAAAAAAAAGAATTGAGATCTAAATGGGTTCCAAGTTCTGTGTAGAAAAGCCTAAAATTTTAGTCACAAGAACATGTAATTCAAGCTTTACATTTGAATTGGCTAGTTTTCATTAGTTAGCAACCAACAAACCAAATTTTAGAAAAGTAACATAGGTCATCAACCTAACAGACTTAACAAAGATAATTATACAAATATAATATTATAGCCTAGATAGGTACGTGAAAACTAACCAAGTCAAATGTGGAGCTTGAATTACATGTTCTTGTGACTAAAATTTTAGGCTTTTCTACACAGAACTTGGAACCCATTTAGATCTCAATTCTTTTTTTTTTAATTGGCTTAAACTTTACATTCATGTTTTGATGGGATACAAAATGTACCCTAATGTTTATCACAGAATATTATCAATGATATAAGCTACCTAGATAACTAAGGTATGACTTAACATCGATAATAATATAGATAACACAACAACAGATTCCTACTCATTAAAAGCAGTTCTATTCTAGTGTATTACAATGTAGATTTACTACTTCAATAACAGTGATACAAGACTCCAGGTGAACTTGATTCAGGCTTTGAATTATACAAGTGGATCTTCCGCATGAATACCGGACACCTGACGTCGGAGTCGATGATTTATTCACCCGCTTTCTGCCCGTTCTCTGGGCTATTGTGACCCGCAGACCAAAACTTGAGAATATTTGCATTGTAAATTGTGTGAAACTAACAGTAGCGAGTGGTCACACTGCTGCACTGTCGCGGATGTGGTTTGTAAGCGGTTATGATTCATGCATTGCTCAGGGCTACGTGTATTTTATTCAACGGTTTTATGTAGCTCTTGCAAGCTTAATTAGATCTTCTTTCTCATATCCTAAAGAGTTGTTTAACATATTTCTTTAGTTCTGCTAACAATATTATAGAGCCTAACCTAGTCTGGACGACGGAACTCCTTAATGGTTTACAGCGCGGTTATATTTTATACGAGTAATCGCCCTCGCTTTGCTTCGGTTTTCTTATTTTTTTTACCCTTGGGTTATATTATTGGAGTTTTATTAAGGATCCCTAATTTTTTTGAAAATTTAATATAGCCTATGTTACTCGGGGATAGTGTAGCTTTTCAACGGTGAAAGAATTTTATAAATCGGTTCAGTAGTTTCGGAGCTTATTCAGTGCAAACAGAAAATCAAATCTTTCCTCTTTATATATTAGTATAGATAAAGGTCAACTGGCTGATAATGCTTATAGAATTAAGTCCACCTTCTGTACCACTTAGCTTTAAGGGTATAATAAAGTGTAAATAAATAAATATTTTTTTTTACTTTGGTACGTTGATACTATAAACCTTTTTGAAAACCTTATGATGAGCTCTTTAATTGGATACCCTTATTGCATTATTTGATTCATTTTTATTTTTTTAAACTTTAAGCAATGGCATCTCATAGCTACCATTTCTGTTTTTTAACGTCACCTATCTAAGAACACTTGGGTTATCATGACGAATGTAACGATATCTTAAGTATGTAAATTGGTTCAGTGGTTTGGAAGTTATGAGGTACTAAAGAATATTACATGTATACATACAAACATACATACAAGATGTGCGCGAAAAACATAACCCTTCATGATTATAAATGTAAAATTTCGTGAGAATATATGGATATTTTGTTATTCTGACAAAAAAACTGCTGAACGGATTTTCATGAAATCTAACACACAGGTAGACAATGATATGAAATAAGATACATAATATTTTCCTGGTTAACACGTGCAACGCGGCGGGCAGAGTGTTAGTATAATATAACTGCCGTCCTCAAACTAAAAGGTGACAAAAACAGTTTTTGAGGTAGAGCTAAAAAACGCAGGATTATTTTGAATTCGTGCTAGTGATTCTCTATAAACAATTGTTAATGTTGTCATATTATGTCAAACTCAAAAGATATATATTTTTTTGAACTTTAATATTAATAAAGTTCAAAAAATATCAAACAATGTCAATAAACTAAAAATTGACCAGATGACATTTAGCCGCCTTTTAGCTTGAGGACGGCAGATAACAAGAATAATAATATTATAACAAACATAATAATTTTATAACAAGAATAATAATTTCATAACAAGAATAATAATTTCTCACTTTATGCATTCGACTGAAACAGTGATAAAGTAGAGGTTTGAATGTTGTTCTCTCACACAGGGTCTCTTGACCTCAAATCCTGCGCCTTTAATTTTCAAAGTTATACGCCTATTCATCTTTGTTGAATAAAAATTTTCTCGTATGTTAGTCCCATTATAATCACCGAACAAACACTCATTGCCGTCTATTGACATCCGTAAAACGAAAACTCTTTGGCGTCTTTTCCAGCAAAGAAAAGTGGATTAAACTCGCTTGTTATCAATCGTAAAACTTTTTACCCGACTGAGACACGAATTTGTATCCTTTCGCTCGAGAAGCTGGCTCATTACACTTATTTCCAACTACGCTTCAAGGCCGTCAACACAGAATTACAAATCATAAGTTGGAAAATTTAATTAACAATAAAATCATACGCAATAGGTCCCCTTGAAGGGTCAGACCTAGAACAATTAGAATACGAACTTCCAAACAAGTGTTACTCAAAGTGGACGATAATTTTGTTCAATTGGCGCCAGAAATAAGGCTTAGAAAAATAAGGTAACATTAAGAACATATCTAGTTTGTGTTATTAGACACTGTGCTAGCATCAATCAACTAGCGTAGGAGACTATACGTAACTTCTGCTATTAGGAGAGTCTCATGTTCCTACAACAATGAAACCGTTCGATGCGTTTCGACGCTTCGGCTCTTATGACTAGTTTTCCGAAGTTGCAACCAAAGCATGAAATGTGCTTTGATATCACGCTTGATACTAGAAGGGCGGTAGCTGGTAAAATTATGTTGCAAACTGGACTGTTGGGAAAACTGGGTGGTATAAAGCCCAGTGACACATAACAAGAAAGACCAAGCGACTTTGCTGGTCAATTTTTTTTGGAAATAGCCGGCAAATGAGCTGATGATACATCTGATGCTAAGTGGTAATCGTCGTCCATAGAGAACATCAACACTTAAGGCATCACTCATAAGTTGCCTGGCAAAAAAGAGAGAAGAAAAAGAAAAAAAAAACAACTGGCTGTCAAGCCTCAAGTCGGAACACGACGAGTGGTTTGGTGACTGACTCAGCAGGATACATCGACAACAGGTCAGTTTGGATTTCATGATCAATTCTTTTAGTCCGGTCAATTTAGACATTCGAAGGTGCATAAATTCCCAACAAGCTGAAAATCAGTAAGATTGTTCAAAACATAATTATAAATAATTTTTTTAAGTTCCCCATCATTCCCGTGTATGGAATTTTTTTTATTCAAGGTCAAAGGTCAAAAAAATGAGTTTTTCGCGATTTTCAGCAAAACGGTAAGTTTTATCATAAAGTTCAAAAATTTGTAAAAATTGCTATCGAACCTATGAGGTACTTGAGTCTACTTGGCGCGTTAGCGATAGCAACTTTTACGACTTTTTGAATCGTTATATCTCAGAAACGGTGACTCGTAGGAAAAAAGTATTGATACATTTTTGTAGGTAATTTTTATGATCTACAATTTTTGGCTGGGGTACTTTATGATAAATCTTACCGTTTTGCTGAAAATCGTGAAAAACTCATTTTTTTGACCTTTGACCTTGAATAAAAAATTTTTCATACACGGGAATGATGGGGAACTTAAAAATTTTATTTATAATTATGTTTTGAACAATCTTACTGATTTTCAGCTTGTTGGGAATTTATGCACCTTCACTATCATTTTTTGGTCTAAATTGACCGGACTATTTTTTATGTAATTATTCAACAAAGCCGCTATCGAGCTATCTGTTTTTTAAGTGGTCTATATTGCCCTAGGAAATCAGAAAAGACATCATCATCATATTTTAAAAGGCCCTCTCCTTCATCGAGAAAGGTTTGAGAACCTATGTTTTAAACCTATTAATACGAAACAATGTAGACAATGTTTGTACATACTAAATGTATGGTTTGTACAGATTTGGGTTGATGTAAATTTATAATTAGTCCCGGTTTGTTGCGGAGCACTAAGCTTACTTTATTAGAACGTGTGGTTTTTACATTGAATCAACATTAGGTACTATTCATAACTATGGGCAGTGGTCTCCTTTCACAATGAGGGATTACGGTCATAGTTCACCACGCTGGCCGAGTGCGGATTGTCCGACTTCGCACAAGTTTTAGAACATTGTATGTGGAAAACTCTAGGTGTGCAGGTTTCACGAACAAAACTGAACATTTCTTTCCTCAACAAAATTGACAATTAATTTCTAATTTGCGCATAAACTGAAAAATCAAATGTTGGTAAAACGGATTAAAAATTGCGATTTAATTTCTTTTGGATTATTGTAGATTTAAACCCGATAAAAACAAAAAATGCAACATGCATTATATTGAAAAAAGACAATTTTAATATAGCTCATCTGATTTTTGGAACGAAGTTCCTTATCGCGCGTTGCGAAAGGGGGCTAGGCGGAAAATTTGGTAACGACACATTTTGCCGGTAACGATACTTTTTGCCGTCGCAGTTTTTTTACATAGAAAGCAAGCCAGAGTACTAGGATAGCAAAAACATGCAAGCGAGTGTATTCTCACGAAATTTAATACCTTAGATTTGTTTTGGCACACTTGCTGCATGTTTTTGCTATCCTAGTACTGACTGCAAGGAACTTCGTTCCATCCGGGTGTCCCTTGACACCTCTCAAGTTTTTTTTTATCGATAAATTAATTTCCACCCGAACAAACATACAAAAAAACATGAAACCTTGTAGAAACATACCTTAGTAGGAACATTAGTACCCTACAGTAGTACAGTAGTAAGAACAAGAACCCTAGTGGACAGTTTCCTTCCACCCAAGTATCAATAGGGAAATAACCACAGACATATATCAAGAACATGCAGTGGAAATAACCTAAACGAGACTAAACCACTAGTTAACCGCAAGTGATTTCAACTGTAAAATAAAACTTACCATCACGTTTAACATTGCCTAAACTGCAAAAATATTTAAAATATGCCAGTTGGAAATTGTGAAGCTTCAACATTTTTTAAATCTTCGCGCTAGGTAATTAAAAATGAAAATATTATTAAAGTGCTCGTTACTTATATCTCTCGCTCTTAATTACTTAAGTCACAAAGAGTGGTAACTAGTTGCAAATTGCGAAGGCCTTTTCAAGTTAAAATCTTTTCATCCACCTGCTAATAGCCGAGTTTACACTGCAATTACATTAAGATGTAATGATATACTTGTATCTTATCTATCTATACTAATATTATAAAGAGGAAAGCTTTGTATTTTTGTATGTTTGCAACGAATAAACTCAAAAACTACTGAACCGATTTTCAAAATTCTTTCACCATTAGAATGCTACATCATTCATGAGTAACATAGGCTATATTTATTACTAGAAAAAATTAGGGATCCTTGCTAAAACATCAGTAATGTGAACCAAAGTGTGAAAAAATTTGCTTAAAATTTTCTTTCATCGCATACGCTGCGGAAACTATTGATGATAGAACAAAAAAATGTTCTACAATATTATAGAACATATCAATATCTACAAAAAACCATATGTCCAACTATTGTCGTTATGTCACTATAACCACTTTTTACATTTTAAAAGTTAATAAAAAAGATGACCAAAATCAGATCATGAAAACCATACCTTCGTATTAATCCTTATCCAAATAAATAATTTCATATTCAAAACTGTTTCAATACCTACCTGGAGTGGGAGCGGGAGAGGGAGAGGAAGAGAGAGAGGGAGAGGGGAGGGGAGAGGGAGAGGGAGTGGAGTGGGAGCGGGAGAGGGAGAGGAAGAGAGAGAGAGGGAGAGGGAGAGGGCGAGGGCGAGGGAGAGGGAGAGGGAGAGGGAGAGGGAGAGGGAGAGGGAGAGGGAGAGGGAGAGGGAGAGGGAGAGGGAGAGGGAGAGGGAGAGAGAGAGGGAGAGGGAGAGGGAGAGGGAGAGGGAGAGGGAGAGGGAGAGGGAGAGGGAGAGGGAGAGGGAGAGGGAGAGGGAGAGGGAGAGGGAGAGGGAGAGGGAGAGGGAGAGGGAGAGGGAGAGGGAGAGGGAGAGGGAGAGGGAGAGGGAGAGGGAGAGGGAGAGGGAGAGGGAGAGGGAGAGGGAGAGGGAGAGGGAGAGGGAGAGGGAGAGGGAGAGGGAGAGGGAGAGGGAGAGGGAGAGGGAGAGGGAGAGGGAGAGGGAGAGGGAGAGGGAGAGGGAGAGGGAGAGGGAGAGGGAGAGGGAGAGGGAGAGGGAGAGGGAGAGGGAGAGGGAGAGGGAGAGGGAGAGGGAGAGGGAGAGGGAGAGGGAGAGGGAGAGGGAGAGGGAGAGGGAGAGGGAGAGGGAGAGGGAGAGGGAGAGGGAGAGGGAGAGGGAGAGGGAGAGGGAGAGGGAGAGGGAGAGGGAGAGGGAGAGGGAGAGGGAGAGGGAGAGGGAGAGGGAGAGGGAGAGGGAGAGGGAGAGGGAGAGGGAGAGGGAGAGGGAGAGGGAGAGGGAGAGGGAGAGGGAGAGGGAGAGGGAGAGGGAGAGGGAGAGGGAGAGGGAGAGGGAGAGGGAGAGGGAGAGGGAGAGGGAGAGGGAGAGGGAGAGGGAGAGGGAGCGGGAGCGGGAGCGAGAGAGGGAGGACACGGAGACTATAAAGGCTAAGAACGGCTGTACCGATTTTAATGATCTCTGATTTGTTACATTCTTAGGCGATACGAAGTTCGCCGGGTCAGCTAGTACTTAATAACATGATTGTGGTGTCTTCAAGTTCAAGTTGTAGTAGAATTTACTATATGGTCTCTTGTTTGTCTGCATTTTGTCCTGGGTTTAAATGAGACGAAAAGAAAAGAATCGAAATGGCAAAAAAATCAAATATAAGGAACATTTATATCTCTGCTTTTAAGTTTCCATATTTCCTTGTTAAAATTATTACAATTACCCATTTCCTACGGTCTATTGTTATAGAATACGAGGAACAGCCCTCGCTTTGCTTCGGTTCTCTTATTTTTTATACCTTGGGTTACATTTTTGGAGTTTTATTAAGGACCCCTAATTTTTTTGAAATTTAATATAGCCTATGCTTCCCAACAGTGAAAGAATTTTTCAAATCGTTTCTGTAGTTTCGGAGCCTATTTAATGTATTATTATTATTGTTTATGAAAATAGCCGGCAAACGAGCTGATGATCCACCTGATGGTAAGTGGCTATTGTCGCCCATGGACATCAGCAACACCAAAGGCATCACTGATGCGTTGCCGGCTAAGAAAGAGAGAAGAAAGAAAGAACTGGCTCTCAAGCCATTTATTGAGCAGCATATAATTATAATGAAGCTGAATAAAGCTCCTCTTCACCGCTTACTTTATGTAGCCGTTAATTGAAATAGAGAAAACGATTCAAATTAAAGCCTTTTGAACGTAATGCCAGTGCTGTTCTTGTAACGACACTAAATGATTCGCCAAACGTCCTGACCCATTAAATGGCAGTTCGTTTTTTTATTTAAACACTGCAGAGTGCCGGAATGTGGCACTTTTGTTTGAAGTGAAATTCTCGTAAAATACGTACAATATATTAAAATGTCGGCTTATTTTTCGCTTTGTTCATGGAGTTGCGTAGGCGATCGATGTATTATAGTTAAACATATATTATTTTAATATGTTTTTGATATGTATAATTATATATACTACACTACATACATAAAAAATAAAATAAAAAGAAGCGACAATTTGAGCGTATATGTATGTCACTTAATTATATTTCACTTATCCTAAGCATATAAAAGAACAAAAGGTTTTTAATGTGAGATAACCTGTGTATTATTATATTTGGCTTTGCTTTCATGGTAACTATTTTCTATAGTGGTAAATCCTACAAATAGTATTTGCGCAGACTGACAAAACTTGTGTTTATATTAGGTATATTAAAATACTTAACTAAATAAACAATATTCTAACGAAATTTAAAAGTCATTTTTAACCGACTTCAAAAAAGGAGGTATTCAATTCGACTGTATTTTATATGTTTGTTACCTCAGAACTTTCGACTGGGTGAACCAATTTTGATGATTCTTTTTTTAATCGAAAGCTTGTGCTTGTCCCTTTAAGTGAAATTAAATGTGAGCGAGATATGAGTAGTAGTTTTTGAGTTATCCCTAATTTTGAAGTCGGTTATTTTTTGTCAAGAATTATCTCATGGGTATTTAGCTAAAGCGATTTATTACCACACATACATAGCGCTAGAATGGTAACGAGTATGTATAGTGTTGCTTTTAACAAACCACCATTTCCTTTCCCAGTTGCACACTGAATAAATAATGAGAGAGCCAGAAAAATGTTAACATAAAAATTACGTAAGCAACCGGTTGCAGAGAAAATAAAATAACTCTCTAGAGCTAGAGGTAAGTGCGGTAATTCGAGTGTTGCACTGTGAGTACACGCTAGCTCCCTCTCGCGATGATTAAGGGAGGGGACGCGGTCTCCACTAAGCCTGTAAAAATATGCACCATATACAAAGATGTATCATTGTACTAGATACATAATACGCATGCAGTCGCATACAAAATCAAGTCCGAAAGTCTGACGTTTGTCGAATATTTTTACTCGTTACAAAATGTTTTACGCAACGTTGTTTTACTTAACAGTGAATTTAGAAATATAGGGGAAATATTTCCTGCTAGATAAATGATTTTTTTAAAATTTGAATGAAAAGTGTGTTTTATTAATAACAAGTAGTTTTTTTAAATTCAAATTCAAATTCAAAATCATTTATTCATGTAGGTATCATTGATACACTTATGCACGTCATTTTTTTAATTTACCAGCTTTTCGGAAAGGTGCTTTGTCATGGAGGAGAAGAAAAGCCGAAAGAAACTCCTCAGCACATCTTTTAAAAATAAAATACATTGGTATATTTCTTACAAAGAAGTATCACTAGCCTGTACGGAACTGGTTGCAGATCTGGTCATTTCCATGCGTCTTTGTCATTTATGTACTCATCTACAGTATAGTAGCCTTTGCCTAAAAGTTGAGATTTTACATGTTTCTTAAATAATTCCACTGGCAAATCACGTATTAACTTTGGGATTTTATTATAGAACTGTACACCACGGCCCATAAAAGATCGCTTCACTTTAGAAAGACGGTAAGATGGCGTTACTAACTGGTGAATTTTTCTTGTTTGGCGATTAGTGATATCAAAATTTTGTTTATACGCGCTTATATTATTCCGTATAAAAACCACGTTACTATAGATATATTGTGAGGCTACTGTAAGTATACCTATTTCTTTGAACTTGTCACGCAAAGTTTCACGAGATCTAAGTTTATAAATAGCCCTAATAGCTCTTTTTTGTAGTATGAAAATTTGTTCTATACTGGCTGCTTTGCCCCACAGCAAGATGGCATATGACATAATACTGTGAAAAAATGCAAAATAAACCATCCTAGCTGTACGGTGTAACCGTACACTCTTTACTTAGCTATGCACTTTTACGCGCCAAGCGTCGTAATTAATTGATTTATATTTAGTACGTTTTCGGGAAACGAGCAAACCGCGCGTGCTCACTACCATTCATTAAACAACATCTTTAATTGGTCATTATAATTAAACTTTATATCAAATCAACAACGTCAATCTTTCATTTAACTATCGTATGGTAACAACAACCTGTACATAGTTAAACTGGTCCTTCGAGCGTTTAAACTGAACTAGTGGACCTCGCGTTGAAGTGGTTCTGCGAGAGAACCGTAACTCGCGGTGGAAGGAACAGTGCTAGTGACTACCGGAAGCAGTGTCTGGAGGTCGCAGCGATCGCCTGGCTGCAGCTAGCAGGGGGAGCAGCTGTGCCGGTAACCAACAACAACACCAACAACAACATCAAGTAAGATCTTTCCATTTTTATATTATTAAAGAGTAATATAATTATCTACATACAATATGGAGGATCTCTATAAATCGCAGACTGAAATTTACGAGGCTATTAATAAACTTGGGGTCAATTTGAAAAAAGACGGAGCTGAACGTAAAACCGTCGATTATTTCAAAAGAAAATTGGGAACTTTAGAGGACTACTGGAAGGAGTATGAGAATAATCACGACAAAATTGAATCAGAGGGTAATAAGTTACATCCTTATTTTACGATGTCTGAATATGATAGGGCTGCTAAGCTGTATACAGATGTAAAAAATCTTATTCTTCAACAACAACAAGATTTATTAAGTAAAATATCCGATCCAATAGCCGAATCCTCTCATATCCAACCGGTTTCCGAAAAAGTTCCAACTCAATACAAAGATCAACCTGGACCCTCCGTACCGTCCAGGGTAAAAACGTCAACGGGCAGCTCAAGTAAATTAGATGAAATGCTTAGGAAACAATCTAGCAATTTTCGAGCTTTCACAAGAACTGTATACAACATAGAAAGTAAAATAGATTTACTTAAACAAGAGTGGGAGATTAACGACTCATTACGCACACTTCAGGCGCGATGGGGTAACATTGACTCTCTTCATTGGGAGTTAGATCAAGATCTGGAAGGTTCTAACACAGAATATGAATTATCTTTCTCAAAATCGGAAGAAATGTACGAAAGATTGAAACAGCTGTTAAATAACAAACTAAGTTCAGCGTCATACAGGGAGATGTCTGCACCAAAAATGGACATCCCCGTATTCAGTGGTTCATTTCAACAGTGGGTACCTTTCAAAAACTTATTTACTGAGGCCATTCATAACAATCCGTGTCTCACGAACTTACAGAAAATGCAATATCTTAAGAGTAAAGTAAGAGGAGAAGCCGAACATCTCATACAAAACCTTTTAATTTCCTCAGAAAATTATATTGGTTGCTGGGATATCTTAAATAATAGATATGATCATCCTAGGTTGATTTTTTCATCTCATGTCAATCATATATTGAATTTGCCAGTTATTCAACAACCGTCTGTCAGTCACTTTAAACGGGTCCATGATACAACTTTCGAATCATTAAATGCCATAAAAAATTTGGGAGTGGACACAACGTCTTGGGAACCACTCATCGTACAAATTTTACTTCAAAAAATAGATTCTGAAACTCAAAATCAATTTCTAGAATCGTTAAAAAATCCTCGGGAATTATTCAAGCTAAACGAGTTCATGGATTACTTGGAGAAGAAGTTTACATCTGGAATAGAAACGCGCAAAAAACAAGAGCAACATAAAAATAATAACTTCACTGTAACATCAAAACCATTTAAAACGAGTAATTTTTACACAAAACCTAATTTCAATAAAACAACGCAAGCTAAAATTTCTAACAAAACAAGTTTCAAATGTCCGTATTGTAACGAGAGCCATTGGTTAAGTGCATGCAATATGTTCGCTTATTTGTCGCCGCAACAAAAACGCAATTTTGTTACTAAGAACAATTTTTGCCTTAATTGTTTATTCAGCCACGGTGGCAAAGAATGTATATCGACTAGAAGATGCCACGAATGTCAGGGAAAGCACCACACCATTTTACACGAAGCGTTCAAAAACATCGTATCTCAGCATGTTATTGATAAACCGTCTACTTCTAAGCCTGCGGTCCTGGTCACAGAACAACATCAACAAGGCAGAAGTCAGAACGGTGACGTTTCACAACAATTTCCTAACTCTACGGAAATATTACTAGCTACCGCGATCATTAAGGTACGAGCTAGGAACGGTGCGTATCATAACTTACGAGCGCTAATCGATCAAGGTTCGCAAACGTCTTTAATTTCGGAAAAGGCCGCCCAATTATTAGCATTACCGAGAGAAAAATGCAAGGGAGCCATTTCGGGCATAGGTACAAAGATTAGTCAATGTAAAGGAGTCATAAACATAACATGCGCGTCACTACACACCGACTACGAATTTACAACAAATGCATTAGTCATGAACACCTTAATAAAAAACTTGCCAAGCTTCACATTTACTAAGCCCACATGGTCACATCTTGAGGATATTCCGTTGGCTGATCCAGAATTTTATGTTAGTCGCCCTGTAGACATATTATTAGGCGCTGATGTATATTCTAACATTATTATGAATGGTATAAGCAGATCGGACCAAACTGTACCTATCGCTCAACAAACACGTATAGGCTGGATACTTTGCGGTAACGTGACAACCCTACAATGCAACGTCGTCCTGCATCAAGATCAAATAGATGAGATACAAAAATTTTGGGAGATTGAAGATATTTCAGAAGAACAAAATCTATCTTCTGAAGATTTGTACTGCTTAGATTATTATAAATCAACAACTTCACGTCGGGAAGACGGCTCATACGTAGTGAGATATCCTTTTAAACAAGATTTCAAAGAAAAAATAGGTTCGAGCAAAAACTTAGCTTGTGCACAATTTCGCAATTTAGAACGGAAGTTTAACAATAATTATAATATAAAACAACAATACATATCTTTCATTCGTGAATATCTGACACTCGGACATATGAAACCAAGCGATGGAAGTCAACAACCTGAGTGTTATTTACCGCACCATTGTGTTTTACGAAACGATTCTACAACAACAGCATTACGCGTCGTATTTAATGCATCGAAAAATACGTCATCAGGGTTGAGCCTTAACGATCTTATGTATAAAGGGCCAAACTTACAACAAGACCTACAATCCTTACTGCTAAAATGGAGACAGTTTAAATTTGCATTTACCGCGGATATTGAGAAAATGTTTCGTTTTATTTGGATAAATGACGACGACCAGACGTTTCAAAAAATTGTATGGCGCGATTCACCTAACGAGTGTTTAAGGGATTATCAATTATGCACGGTTACATACGGCACGAAGGCAGCGCCTTACCTTGCGATGATGACCCTAAAGCAGTTAGCAACCGATGAAAGAAACAACTTTAATTATAATACAATAAAAACACTTGAGGAGTCATTTTACATGGATGACGTATTGCACGGCGCCCATTCATTGGAAAGTAGTAAACAATTGATACAAGATCTTATAAATCTATTAAAACGAGGTGGATTTAATTTACGTAAGTGGAAGTCAAATTCATCGGAGTTAATTCAAGATACGCCAAATTTGGGTAATAAAGGGGATAATTTTGAATTTAAACAAGAAAATTCAACAAAAACGTTAGGACTTCGGTGGAATACTTTAACAGACAGCTTTATATTTCAATGCAAAATCGAGAACTCGAACACAACACATACTAAGAGATCGATGCTTTCGGACATATCTAAGTTATTCGACCCCTTAGGGTGGCTTTCACCATTATCTACGAAATTAAAATTACTTTTCCAAACCGTTTGGACAGCAAATATTCTTTGGCATGAGAAAATACCTGAAAACATCCTCAACGAGTGGATATCATTAAGAGATAGCTTGTCACTCATTGAACAATTTCAAGTACCAAGATGGCTAGGAACACAAGAAAATGATGAAGTTGAATTGCATGGTTTCTGTGATGCTTCTAACCAGGCCTATGCATGTGTTATTTATTGTAGAATAAAAAGAGAAGATAAAATATTAATGACACTCCTGGCGGCCAAGGCACGGCTGGTACCTGTATCTAAGAAAATATCCCTGCCTAGGATTGAACTAAGTGGAGCTTTACTTTCGACTAAACTGATGAGCAAGGTTCAGGAATGTCTTCAAAGCCATGAATTGAAACTTTTTTGCTGGACAGATTCGATGGTAGTCTTGGGTTGGCTTCGTGGGGATCCAGGACGCTGGAAAACCTTCGTCTCTAACAGAGTCAGTAAAATAACTGAGAAAATACCTGCCAGTCGTTGGAGTTATGTTAAATCAGCAGATAACCCAGCTGACTGCGCTAGTAGAGGTATGACTGTTAACCAATTACAACAACACTCCTTGTGGTGGAACGGCCCTACCTGGTTGTTACAGGAATACGAAGTAACGGATCCGCAAACAATTCCTATATGTAATGAGGAGGTTCGAAAAATTAAACAAGTTAACTTTATTTCCAACGATGATAACTCTATTATAAATATACTAATTAATAAATACAGCTCTTTTAAAAAGTTAATACACGTGTTAGCATGGGTACATCGCTTTATTAAAAATTGTAGGGATAAAATTAAAATTAAACAAACATTCTTAACACTTGAAGAAATAAAACAGGCGCGTAATACAATTATAAAACATGTACAATATAATGAATATATTTCAGAAATTACAAACTTGCAACATAAAAAACCTATATCCACAAAAAGCAAACTATTAGAGTTAAATCCATTTATAGACTCAAATAATATTCTAAGAGTTGGTGGAAGGCTCAGAAATGCAACGATCGATCCAGAGATGAAACACCCCATCATTTTGCCCCATCTTTTTGACGGACACGTTCGCGTGGTCACCCTTAAAACTAAAAGCGGACTCATAAAACGACCAGTTGTCAAGATCTCTGGAATGCCTGTTGACTCAGATAGTTCGAAACAAACGACCAATAACAATAACAACGGAGCGGAGCAACCCTCAACCTCAACGAATGAAACACCTAAACGACGTAAGAAGTTGAATGTTTCATCATTAGCGATGTCCTTTATTTACTTCATGTGCTTACTGACTACGTCTCAAGCGAGTTATAACTATACTTCGTTAAGAGAAAACCAAGGCATATACTTCGATAAAATTTCCAACATGCAGATAATAAGAGATGAGTGGAAGATAGTTGTATACTACGATATGGATCCGTACTGGCAAGGCACAATGACCTGTAAAAAATACCTAGACTATGTTGAACAATTATGTAATAAAATATCGGACAATACCCACTGTAATATAATAACCCTCCAGCTGCGAAGAGAATACGAGGAAATTGAATATTACAATCAAATACTTTTAAATCAGAATACCGGCATGCGTCACGACATACGCCGACGCGGCATTATCAACGGTGTCGGATACCTGGCTAATACACTATTCGGTGTATTGGATGAGAGATTCGCAGAAAAATATCAACGAGACATCCAACTCTTACAAGATAATGAAAATCATCTGGGATCGCTCTTGAGAAACCAGACCTCGCTATTTGAAGCGGAGTACAATATTCTAAAGAGAGAGGAACAATCAATTAACAAACAACATAAATATCTTAATCAACTAAATAACAAAATAGATAATCTTTCGGAAACTTTCAAACATGAATCTGAAAAGAATGCCCTCATTAATGACGTTAGCCTAGGATCGTTAGCTGCTACAAATATTTTGAGAAACTTGAAAAATATACAAACTTCGCTATTGGATACATTAACGGATATTTATCACGGACGTTTTAATTATCATCTGTTACCCCCGGAACAGCTTAAACAACAGCTCAGCCTTATCTCTAGTCATCTAGAAAAGGATATTACCCTACCCATAAATAACTTACAAAATGATATTAAATCTGTATATCGCTTATTAATAGTGAAGGCCAGAATGACTGAGAAATATTTAATAATAGAACTAAGGATACCTTTAGTAACACGTGACTCATTTGAACTATTCAACACCATCCCTGTTCCAGAATCGACAAACAATAGTCAGTTTAGCATCGTACCAATATCACCGTACGTTGCTGTAAATCTAAAAAAGGACTCTTATTATATACTCTCGTCGGAAGATATAACAACATGTCGACATAAAGATAATGATGTGTTGTTCTGTCACATGAGGAAACCTGAAACACACCTGAAGAGGGATGAGCAATTTTGTGTGAAAAACCCTAAAACTAACGCCTGCTATTTCAAAGTTTTAAATAATTGTGAGAATAACTGGACAGAACTACATGTAACTAATAAATATTTATACTCTTGCTGCACACAGTGTCATGTGCGACTGTTATGCAACGAACAAGTCACTTCAATTCAACTAAAACATGCTGGAGTCTTTACAATCAATCATGGATGCATGCTCAAAACAGATACATTTTCCTTACATTCAGAAGGAGAGAAAAACAGCCAAGTGTATACAAAGAATAATCAAGAAATAATACCAATAAGTCCTATTAATCACTTAATTAACTACTCATTCCCCTCTGTGACCGACTACATTGCCGAGAATAGCACTGATGTTGAATTGAGACAAATAAAAAATCGTTTAAATTCATTAAAAGAAAACAATGTCCAGCTGAATCAAATATCATATCATGATATACATCATTATACAGCTATATATGTGGGACTCGCAGCATTGATAGTAGCAAGCTGCGCATATATTTACTATCGTCGGAGATTGAGTCACCAGGTGACTTATCCCGTGGCCGTGGCGAGGGACGCAGGAGCGGGCTTGGAGCTCTCCGCCGCCGCCGCCGCTGCACCGAGGTCGGGTCGCGACGTGACCGTCGCTACCATTTCTACCAGTGATCAGTGCAGTGATCAGTGCTAGTGCTAGTGTTAGTGATAGTGGTAGAGTGTTCAATAGTGAATTAGTTGATAAAAGTGCCTCACCCGTTCAACGGAAAGTTGTGTTTAAATAGAGACATTAAGATTCAAAATGCAATCACCTTGTATTTCATCTAATCTCGTCTCATCTTGGTGGGGAGCATGTACGGTGTAACCGTACACTCTTTACTTAGCTATGCACTTTTACGCGCCAAGCGTCGTAATTAATTGATTTATATTTAGTACGTTTTCGGGAAACGAGCAAACCGCGCGTGCTCACTACCATTCATTAAACAACATCTTTAATTGGTCATTATAATTAAACTTTATATCAAATCAACAACGTCAATCTTTCATTTAACTATCGTATGGTAACAACAACCTGTACACTAGCAGTTTCGACGTCAGTAAACTGCCTTATTTTCCTAACAGCATAAGCAGCCCTACCGAGTTTAGTCGCGAGATTTGTTATATGTGGGCCCCACTGAAGTTTACTATCTAAGGTCACCCCTAAAAAGACCGTGGATTCCTCCATGTGCAATATTTCATTATTCAGTCTGAGAGATTTGTTAACTTTTTTAACATTAGGTAGTACAAACTCTATACATTTAGTTTTTTTTGCATTTAAAAGCAAATTATTGATAGTGAACCAACGCGACACATGCGAAAGAGCACTATTTACGTCGTAAAAATTTACTTTATTCCTTTCACACTTAAATATTAATGATGTATCGTCAGCAAATAGTACAATATCCGCTTGGTTCTTTACATAATGTGGTAAATCGTTAATGTATACCAGAAAAAGAAACGGACCCAAGATCGAGCCCTGCGGTACACCCAACACAGCCGGTGACCCCGATGACTTAATATCTTTTATACTAACTTTTTGTATCCTATCACTCAAATAAGACGCGATCAAGCTAAGGGCCTTGTTTTTTATACCATAGTGGCCAAGTTTAAACAGCAATGTTTCGTGCTGAACACAATCAAATGCCTTAGATAAGTCACAAAATACACCTATGGCATTTTGTGATGATTCCCATGCTTCAAATATATGCTTTAAAAGCCTAGCCCCTGCATCGGTTGTACTACGGCCTTTAGTGAAACCGTATTGATCAGGATGTAATAAATTATTATTGTTGAAATGGGACAGCATTTGATTCAATATTATTTTTTCAAAAATCTTACTAAGAGTTGGTAAAATAGAAACTGGTCTATAGTTATTAATATCGGTTTTTTCGCCTGTTTTAAAAAGTGGTATAATTTTGCTGCATTTCATAAGATCTGGAAAGATACCTAGATCTATGCATTTATTAAAAACTATGACCAAATATGGTGCTATAATATCTATAATATGCTGTATTATTTTTACCGAAATGCCCCATAAGTCACCGGTTTTATTTACCTTCAGAGACTGAAATGCGTTAATTAAGTCTCTAGTGGTTATATGTTTAAATTCAAATAAAATATTACATTCATTAACATGATTTTTTAATATAGAAAGTGCTTCCGTCGGCGAAGAAGCTAATGAACTAGTTAACGTTATAGGAATATTACGGAAGTGATTTTCAAACTCACTTGCCACGTCTTTATCAGCAGTGATTGTGTTATCATTAATCAACAGTTCGTAACTGAAATCACAGGACTTTGCGTTACCATTCTCACTACTAATTATATTCCAAGCCGTTTTTATTTTGTTATCCGAGTTAATAATCTTGTCCTTTATGTACATTGATTTCGCCTGAATGCAAACTATTTTAAAGATTTTTGAATAATTTCTTACATGCTCCTGAAAAGATGAAGAAAAATTGTATTGTATTGTTTTATGTAGAGTAAGTTAATGCTTGACCACAAAACCGCCTGATGGTAGATACCTAAGCGAAAAGGAAGTCGTGGAGGGTAAAGCGCACTAACTTAGTAGAAGCCTATTCACACTTGACTTGAAAACATCTATATTATAATCATAATAATCAGTTGGCCCCGCAGTTTCGCTTGCGTAAATTTTATATTTCAACCGACCTAATGGTCAGCAATGATTGGAGTAACTGAAACTATCTACGTAAGTCTTAGTTATATCTTATAACGTACCTCATCATCTCATCTATTCATCTCATTGTTTTTAAATTTAAATTTCTACAATTAAAGGCATCTCAATCATTGAGGTATAAGTATACATAGAGAAGACATCTCAAACAAAATGTGTGTCCCCGCCGGGAGGTTCTATTTTCAAAATTGAGCCCCTGTTCTCCTTTCAAAATCAAACGAATCCATTGGACATTGAAGCCGCGCGGCGCCAATTCATTGGAACATACATTGTGTTCGCGGTGTCCGTTCTAAGACATCTCAAACAAAATGTGTGTCCCCGCCGGGAGGTTCTATTTTCAAAATTGAGCCCCTGTTCTCCTTTCAAAATCGAACGAATCCATTGGACATTGAAGCCGCGCGGCGCCAATTCATTGGAACATACATTGTGTTCGCGGTGTCCGTTCTAAGACATCTCAAACAAAATGTGTGTCCCCGCCGGGAGGTTCTATTTTCAAAATTGAGCCCCTGTTCTCCTTTCAAAATCGAACGAATCCATTGGACATTGAAGCCGCGCGGCGCCAATTCATTGGAACATACATTGTGTTCGCGGTGTCCGTTCTATACGCAAGTAATAATACTTCAATGATCTCAATAAATTTTTTTGCATTTCAAGGTATGTTACAATTTACCTAAGGTACCTTACCATCTCATCTTTCAAGCAGCTAGTTACATAGCGAATTCTTGTGATAAATTGACATAGACTACTTCATTTTTCCACAGTTCATGCACCTCCTATTCTACATCGCTGACACACTCGACTAAAAAAACAAAGTCATACGAAGACAAAACCCAGTTTCGCTGTGAATATCGTGTTACGTATTTGCTTTGTTATTAAACTGCACTGTTTGTGGAGTTAAAAGCGTTTTTCTGTAGCGATTCTATATCTCATTTACATAGCATTCCAATTTATATAATAGGATGAACATTAAGCCCTAATGACTTTATCGAGTCTAAGTGATCGAGTAAGTAATTGACTAAAGTAATTGAACCTCTCACAACTGTACATGTCAATCGCACTGATCCAAGTTAAGTAATTCCGTGTCTTTATTACAGTCATTTACATTTGTTTGACGATCTTGTCGTTAAACGAAGAGTTCCGGCTCGATTCTTGGCTCGTCCGACAGTAAAACCCATTAATATAAGTGTAGTATTCTGAAAATACGGGTACCTACTGAATTCTAGATATAATAGTAAAAAAATAGCTGTTCATAAATATTTCAATTCTGCTCCACTAATCTGCAATGGAGTAGAGTGGACGAATACTCTAGGCCTCCTCATTCCTCAAAAGAGGCCTGTGTTAAGTAAACCTACAATCATTTCGAATCGATTGACGGATAAACCATCCATCCATACAACTAAATTCATAATACAATATACATGTCATGGCTCTACTCAGAGACGAAGATAAGCTAATATAAAGCTTTAAATAAAACAAACAAGTATAAACGGTGTAATGAGCCGTTCCGGCGGAGAATCCGTTAAGATTCTCAAGTAACCCTAGTTTCCCAGGAAGATTTAGAACTGAATCAATAGAGCTTACGTTTAATCTGCGATTACTTCGCCTTTCACCGACATCCGAGTTTTCACCAAATAAATATACCTTAGGAGCAAGCGACACTCTTGCTCGCGAATTCAGTTTTAAACGGCTTTAAATATATTACGCGTATTTGTTCGTTTGACCCTTTAATCTATGCAACTGGGTGAAAATATTGGCGTACAAAATACATATCATGGCATTTATAAGTACTCTTACCATATTAAATGCGAGTAAAAATACGAGTCGTAGTGATACGTTTTGTTTTAAGTAATTTCACTTGAAAAAGGTTCACTGGTTCTGAATTTATGAATTTTAAAAAAGTCTGTTTAAAACATAAAAATTCATGTCTTTGAAACACTGGAGTTTGGACAATATTTTTTGTGATTCTCGTGCTTAATGGGAGCATGCGGGCTTCTGTATCTCGTTGGGCCATTCGTGACTGGTCACCCTGTATAATACAGCTGTGCGACCTGAACTACACTCTATTGTGTCGGAGCAAAGGTCGCTATTAATTTAAATGATTTTGCGGAGTGACCCTTCTGTACCTGCACTATTATGTATTCTGTGATAATACGTACGTCCTTTACTCGTACTCCTTATGAACAAGAGATGCAATCCTAATTTCGATCTTAGCTTCAAATGCTTTGAAACTCATGACTTTTTAAAGGTCCCTGTCTTATAATCCTGACGAGAGTGTCGAACTACCCTTCAAAGATCCCCCCGCAGCGTTACATGCACAAATCTCTTAAGAATGGTTTTCTCTAATGAATTTCACATGTTTGCGAGTGTTGTGAGGATTTATCGTTCTTGTTAAGACGATTACGAAATTATTTTTGAATACTTTACAACGCCATCTTTGCGATGCGGAAGTTATGCTACGTTTATGTATCACTTGAACTATTCACGTTGAAATTGCATTAGTACACTATGACATTGTTGACACATTTATAAAGAAGAGAAAACTACAGGAGTGTGAATGTTTATTTATTTGTAAGCACTCTTGTATCTCGCCCGAACGACTTAGCTATCGCAGAATAAAAAGAAACGAAAGCTCCTTTGCAAGAAAATATAAAGCACTGTGATTAACATAACTAATTGTAAGGCTTGTTGAAGTTGTTGAAGTGCCGCAGACAGAAGCGTTTTAACCGACTTCAAAGAAGGAGGAGATTTTCAATTCGTTGTTGTTTTATATCTATTACTTCAGAACTTCATCATTAACAACCGTTTTTTTTATTTGAAAAATATACCTACTTCTATTGATTCCATACTTATCAAAATTAAAAAAAAAGATAATGAGATCCACGAGGAATTAATGGAAATCCTTAAATATAAAGGGAATACAAATTTTAATGTTCATTTTTACGCTATGTTTGCCCTCATCAGACGCTATTTCGTTGAAGTCGTTTATTTTTTTGCATTTTTTTCCTTCTTTTTCTTCAATTATTAACGCGCTTTATTCCCTAATCTTCTTCCGTGACTAAATCTCTTAACAATTTATTTCTCCATAGTCTTCAACACAGTGAAGGCTTGGTAAGTAACTTTAAGTACCTGAAACATAAACAACAAATTTAAATGCTCTCTCAGTCATTGGTTCGGAAAACGAATTGAAAAGTAGGATAGACGCGAAGAACAAAGGAATTGAATTGACGGCATCGGCGGGAACATTGGAAATCAAATCGGTCAGCTTGTAATGATGCAGTCACGTGGAAGGATCGCCCCATGGCTGTGACGTAACACTATGCCGGAGAGAATTATTGCACGATGACAGAGTAAATTGATAGTGATTGCTCACACGAATGTGCTGACTAAAAATGTCTTCCACGTCAATTGACAGTTTTAGGAAAGTCAATCGTTTGGAAACGGAACTAGGTTCGGACGATGACGAGTTCCAGATTTGGAACGCTGAGAATAAAGCGCAAAACATAGAGGACGGGTCGGGACGGGACGGTTGGTTTCTATAACCTATCAAGTTATTGCCTAAAAATGTGTACGTACCTATTTTATTTAATAAAACGAAAAAATACAATGCATGTTTCTGTCTTTTTAAACTGAAGTAAGGGATAAAAATGTAATTGAAGCCGGTGATGGTGTACATATATTAAGTTCTAATATTTTATCTGTTTAATTAGATTAAACGTGTAACGTTCACTGGTAACAAAAATTACTAGTCGCCCGTACAATCGTTAGACGTCTCTTTTACTGGATTGATTGCTTTTTTGGCCGCGAAGAAAACTGTAGCTGCTTCATAAACTACATTTTAAACAACTACAGTAATATGCATTCCTCTGTGTTAAGGTTAACGCAAAAGGTTAGGTTAAAGGAGCACAGGACGCCTCGCGATCAGGTGGACCGACGACCTGAAGAAGACAGCGGGTATCCGCTGGATTTAGAAGGCTCAGGACCCGTCTGAGTGGCGTAAAGTAGGGGAGGCCTATGTCCAGCAGTGGACCTCAAAAGGCTGATGGATGGATGGATTGAAAGGTTAACGTGAAACGCGACCTATGGCGTTCGTAACAAGCCCCAATATTGTTTGCTTACAGCTGTCATGGTGATTAAAGACAGGTCATTCCCAATCACAGTTTTGATGCCAAAGTTCTTTTGCATATAACCTATTATGACGTAGTATTTCTTCTTGTCTTCTAGCTTCAGATTTATCCAGTCGAAATTAAGTAACGCCGTGTTTAAATCGCTAGCCTGCAAGTAATGAATATTATTAAAAGGAATTTTAATTTATTTTAATTTCTTATGCTGATGTGGGTGATATATGGGAGGTAGGATCAGTTGACGCTTTGACAATATTCGTAAGCACAACTTATGTTTAAGTAAAAATAATTATAATAATCATCATCACACATTCTATTTTTTTTTGTGTGTGCATTTTAAAGAGATTTAGTATATTAAACTTAGGGTAACATTTAGTGTTAGTTTTATTTTAAACGACTTATAAAATTAAAAAGTTATGTCCAATTAATTAAATAATTAAAGCAAGGCATAGTAGTTTATTTAGTAGTTTATTTCTGGAGCATCGTGGTGGATTATGCTCTAGAACTCTAGAGGAGAGACCTGTGCTCCGCAGTGGGCCGTTACTGCGTTGAAGCTATAGTATTTTACTTTGCCACTACACCATCTAGAGGTGAGTAATTCATTAGTACATTAAATTGATTTATGTAACTAACCTTTGTTTTCACTTGTTCTCCGAACCAATTGTAAGCAAATATTTCAGCAAACATTGGTAGCATGTGCGGTGCAAACCGCCAGTTAATGTCCTGAGAAATTTAACATCTATGCTATTATTACCTACTCTTTATGACAGAAACGTTTACAGATTCAGCTCACTTTATTAACCGACATCAAAAAAAGGAGGAGGTTCTCAATTGGACTATGCATTTTTTTATGTTTGTTACCTCATAACTTTTAACTGGATGTACCGATTTTGATGATTCTTTTTATATTCGAAAGCTGGTGCTTGTCACGTGGACCACGTGACAAAATTTAAATTTGTGCGAGATATGGCGAGCACTTTTTGACTTATCCCCAATTTCGAAGTCGGTTATTTTTTTAGAAGAATTGTTTGATTATAAAAAGACATTATTCAGGATCATTTCAACTTCAACTACCACATAAGTACTATTGTTCTTCTGTGTTATAACCCATTAACACCTTACCTTTGATAATAACAGCAATATAAGACAAGTGCACATGGCAGCATTGCAAAGAGGAACGAAAGCGAGCCAACGATACATTAAACTAAGCGAATTCAAGTATCTGAAAATCATAATCAGAAATATTATATTACCTTATACATATAATCTGCTCGTATACAATATAAATTATAATAATATTTTTACGTAAAAAAGTACCTAATTAGTTATTTTTATACACAAACAAACGTACCTACATAATGTTCACACACAAGAGAAAGATAAATTTTTGCAGCAATGTTAGAGTGTAAAAAGCTTCACAACGTTTGCAATTCAAGAAAAATGTATGTAATTTAAAATAACATACTCGACTTGCTTCATATGAATAACGTGAAATTTTTTTAACACTTGGTTTAATCGGGATGCGTATGCTAATTTCCTTTCGTTCTGCTTCCGCTTTTCCACGTTTAAAATCCTCTTTATGCTATCACTGGCTGCACACAGGAAATAAATCAAGAGAACGAACCACATGTCCAGGATAATCGTTGAAGATATCTCAAAGAGAAACACGCTGTGCAGAAACCATGCTATTTCGTAGTACGGCGTTGTCATCGACATTAAGGTTTTCGTCGAACGCGATAACAAAACTCTGTTTCCGTTTAAATAATTCCATAGCGTTGTCAATTCGTAAATCGAACATGGCACTAGAACCAGCGAGAACAAGGTATATACAATTCTGTTTGCAGCTGTCAATACCTTGCTGATATCAGCCGAAGGATCAGCCTTGATAATCTCCACGAGAGTGGTCTTAGCTGCGATGTAAAGCTTACGAAATATGAATCTGTTTTGAATGAACAACAACATTTTTAAGGGGAAAATGCCAATCATGATTAAAGTGTAGCAGGCTTCCGCGATAACCTCCCGATCAAATTCTTCCTTCAAACATTGTAAAGTGCCGAAAAATACATAGATGAAGAGCAGTAAATTCAGCATTTGGTGCAGGGAAAATTTTTTCCACGTCCAGCAGGGATCTAAAACCTGCTGTCCGAAAGCTCTTTGAAGGATCAACGCTACCGATGCCATCTCATCAACTTCGTTTGTATCGCCAATAGTCTACTCGATAAGTTCAAAATGGTTGAAATTAGAGATACTGCTCTTAAAAATACGTGCGATAGCTCATTCTGTTCGGAATGATGTCTAGAAAAATGTTTCGGAAGCGTTTACCAGCACGTAAAAAATTGCAAAAGTTATTGACAAAATAAAGTTGAAAAAAAAAAGTATTTTGTTTTTGGTAATCACTCCGAAACTATTAATATTTAAGAAATTTTAAAACAAGATTCTTAAAGTAGAGGAAATTTCCAAACAATGACTCGCGACTCTCGGAACTCTATCTCCATTATTTATAACTTTAATTTAACGCTGAAAAAGGGTCTCCACGCTGCATTTTTAGGTTGCGCGTGCGGCGTCAAAACCGAGTTCGTCACACTCAATAATTTTTTAAGGTATTAATTATTAATTAAAAAAAATAAAAAAAATATGGTGTATTCGAAACACTTCAAAGAATTTGCTCCCGTAGGAAATTTTGCTTAAAGTTAATTTTTCAACAAGTTAGACGATTGTTAATTAACTAAATTTTCTCGAACTTCCATTTTCATTGTACATTAAAAAAAATGTTTAAGTAATTGTCCTATAAATTTTTCGCTTCGTGGAGCCCTTCTTATATACATGCTTAACGAGATCACGTCATAAAAGTTTAAAAAGTTTTAATACTTTGTGTATAATAATTTTATAAGTTGAACAAACAATTTTTTCGTTTTTTTATCGAATCGAAATTAAAAAATTTAAAAATGTTTTTATCTGTACTTTGTTATACATCGTTGTTTTTTTTATTTTTAGGTGTTTCAGAAAAAATATATAAAAAAGTTGAGAATTTGTTTATAAAAAATTGTTAAGTTAAAAAACAATGAAATTGTTGATAAAAAAAATATTTTTTTACATTTCTATTAAAGATGGTTAATTATAATTTTTAAGAAAAAAAAATTATTAACTAATTATTCAAACAATAGAAATATTAAAAAACAATTATAAACAATTAAATATCATTATTAAGAAAAAATTTTTTTTTTCAAAAATCATAATGTTTTGTAAAGAATAAGATATTAAGAAATTTTTTCTTGAAAGCATTGAAATAGTCTATTTGTGTATAAAAAAAAAATTATAAAAAAATTAGGGATTTTTTTTTTTCAAGTCATTAAATGTCTTTTATAAATGCCAAAACGATTATGTAATAATAAATTGAGAAAAAAATATTTTCAATAATATTATTTGGATTTTTCATTTTTTGTTCAACTTATAAAATTATTATACACAAAGTATTAAAACTTTTTAAACTTTTATGACGTGATCTCGTTAAGCATGTATATAAGAAGGGCTCCACGAAGCGAAAAATTTATAGGACAATTACTTAAACATTTTTTTTAATGTACAATGAAAATGGAAGTTCGAGAAAATTTAGTTAATTAGCAATCGTCTAACTTGTTGAAAAATTAACTTTAAGCAAAATTTCCTACGGGAGCAAATTCTTTGAAGTGTTTCGAATACACCATATTTTTTTTATTTTTTTAAATTAATAATTAATACCTTAAAAAATTATTGAGTGTGACGAACTCGGTTTTGACGCCGCACGCGCAACCTAAAAATGCAGCGTGGAGACCCATTTTCAGCGTTAAATTAAAGTTATAAATAATGGAGATAGAGTTCCGAGAGTCGCGAGTCATTGTTTGGAAATTTCCTCTACTTTAAGAATCTTGTTTTAAAATTTCTTAAATATTAATAGTTTCGGAGTGATTACCAAAAACAAAATACTTTTTTTTTTTCAACTTTATTTTGTCAATAACTTTTGCAATTTTTTACGTGCTGGTAAACGCTTCCGAAACATTTTTCTAGACATCATTCCGAACAGAATGAGCTATCGCACGTATTTTTAAGAGCAGTATCTCTAATTTCAACCATTTTGAACTTATCGCGTAGACTACAACTGTTTTTGAATATTTTTTAATAAATCTCTCGCACAACTTTTTCATTTTCAATACGTTTAATTGGTAATACTGCGAATACAGTTATAAAATGAAATCAATTTGAAAAGTCAATATTATAGGTTGAAGTACAGTCAGTGTCATAAATGTCTTTCGAGATATCAATATTTTAATTTAATCGTTACTCTTATAAGTCGATATGATAGGTTGGCGCCGATCTTCAGTACCTAATTCACTTTAACATAGATTGTATGTATGGTCCGAATGTAATGATCCAAAGATCCAGAAATAATGATCAAAAATTCTTATAATAATATGTATTAATATTTTTTTCCTTTAAAATGCTTATTATATAATTATCTGACATATTGTTGTTTTGTAACCGCGGTAAATGAAGCATATAAATTATCAATCAATTTACCTAATGCTGCGTCTCAAAACACTATTTCTATATTGATATAAGAGTAATATTTTTTTTTGTAATTGCTTACACATTGGAGATGGAATATTTATAACGGGGCTTCAAAATAATTAGTCACGAACGTCCCCCAGGAGAAGTGATGTCAATCACGGAAAATACCACTCACTACGGAAAACATTTTATTTTTCTTACAGATGACAGAATTTTAGGGTTCCACTAATCGGATAAAAATACTTTGTGTCCTATATACTTCTGTCTGTTTCTTAATTGCCCACTTCTTGTTTTCCCTCATCTTTACTGGGCTTGAATGTTATGGGCTGGGTTATAAACAAAATAAACAATTTATAATCAACAGTGTGCGTAAAAACCCTTCAAAAGTAACAAAAAAATATACTCGTATAGCTCACATTTCACTGGGGATTAACGTACGTTTAATTACAACTATGATTTAATAATAATGGTTACATGATTAAAGTACTATTAGTATAACAAAATAACAGTAATCCAACAACAAAACTCATAAATCTGAAGTTTTAATAAATATGTATATCCATGCCAAATTATAGCTTTCTAGTACTAAGAAAGACGGACAGGCGGACGGACGGACATGACGAAACGATAAGGGTTCCGATTTTACTTCGGAACCCTAACAAATAAGGTGAGTCAGAACAGAAAGCATATGAACACACTCATCTGCAATTATAATCCGTTCACAAATCTTAGAGACTAAATTGACGTTTCATGGGTGACCAGTTTCGGGTGCAAATTAAATAGTGATGACCATAAACCGAAAAGTAAATCGGAAAATTTTTCACAGCTTTTAAAGAAGGTCAACTATTTGTGTGATTATTGAAGAGTCCCTAAAACTAGTATAAAAACAAGTTTAAACAATCATTATCATTCATATATCCTTAATATATTTGCCCTTACTTACTAAATTTATAAGTTATTTTGCTTACAAGAACGAGTATTTGGTTAAGGTTACATTCGGTATACAGATTATTTCATACTATTTAGCCGAATACTAAATATCTAGGTAGATATGAGTGTCACTACTAATATGTCACTATTCTTATTACATAGTTTACAATTCAAAAAACCGGAAAAGTAGATCGCACAAGTTTAGCTGGTATCATTATTTCGAACTTTGACATTACGGGTTGTCATTTTAGTCTCTAAGATTTGTGAACACAATTTGTATACTGCAATTACAAATATACCTACTACGTACATATTTTATCGTAATGCGAAACAAAATATGGGATAGCAAATTACAAACCAATCCGACTCGTCATTTGAATTGTTCATTTGTTTCGGGACAGGTTTAATGAGCGACTAATGGGCGGTAAATAGAGCCGTCGGACAAAACCGCGGACCGCGGATGTATGGTGGAAGCAATTCCGGTTCTAATGTGTACTATGAATGACATTTACATTTCAAATATCAAATAATTTATGTTAGCTTTAAGCCTTGCAGCGGACAGAAACAGTTTATTTACCTTCTACTATGTCTGGGCGCCATATTTGTCAACATAGTATTTTAAAGAAAACAATTAGTATCAATGCAAGTCTATGTAAAAGAATAAAACAACTCTTTCAACATGTAGACATGTAAGTAGTAGATTAATGTTGTTAAGATAACTTACTTAGTTTGATTTTTGAATCTTATTTATTTATACACCTTTATTGTATTACCTTATATACAATGTATTTAGGCGACCTACATTTACAACAACTGTAAACACCATTTCTTTAAGATGATGCTGTACTGTCTGGCACTAGCATAGTGGTTTATGCTGAATGCATCAAGACGCTAATTTGCTTTCTATTCAAAATTAATTTCTTTGAAATGTTACTAACCTTTTTGTCGATAACTGTACAGGAACCATTGCATATTATTATCCAATCAACAAATTAATCTTTCGCCTTGTTATCGCCGCGCCTCTGTAATTTTCACTGTTTCTCTATGCATTTACTGCAATTATCTATCAATGCATCTTCGCCGTTATATTTTGTTCCTTATGTTTCTAAACAGATTTGCTGTTACAAAACTATGCCTTATTGTAGGGGTATAAGGCTTAATTGCGACTAGCATATCATGTAACACTTGTGACGTTTAAAGACAAAATGAAAACTAAAATCCATTTCTCTAATTGCTTTGAAAGTTTCAAATTGCACAATAATATTCATTAGCAATGAATAACGCGTTTGGAAGGCTGATTTACGTCTTCGAAAATATTTCAAATTGATTTTGTGAAAGCTTTTAGTTAAATGGAAAAAGGGATGTTATATGTTCTCAAAAATTTGTTTCCGAGTTATGTTTTTCTGCACCTTAAAATATTTGTGTTGCAAAAGATTTGATATTTTGACAAGATGTAGGTATTGTTTTTTTTTCGTATTTAGACATACTAAATTATATATAGAGTATTTTTATACCGTCCTGGCATGTATCAGACTTGACCTTAGTTAGAACTTATTATAAGTACTAGTATTTCTTCTGTGGTTAGACAAGAACTTTTCTATACCCTGTTCACAAATCTTAGAGACTAAAATGACAACCCGTAATGTCAAAGTTCGAAATAATGATACCAGCTAAATTTGTGCGATCTACTTTTCCGGTTTTTTGAATCGTAAACTATGTAATAAGAATAGTGACATATTAGTAGTGGCACTCATATCTACATAGATATTTAGTATTCGGCTAAATAGTATAAAATTAGCTGTATACCGAATGTAACCATAACCAAATACTCGTTCTTGTAAGCAAAATAACTTATAAATTTAGTAATTAAGGGCAAATATATTATGCATATATGAATGATAATGGTTGTTTAAACTTGTTTTTATACTAGTTTTAGGGACTCTTCAATAATCACACAAATAGTCGACCTTCCTTAAAAGCTGTGAAAAATTTTCCGATTTACTTTTCGGTTTATGGTCATCACTATTTAATTTGCACCCGAAACTGGTCACCCATGAAACGTCAATTTAGTCTCTAAGATTTGTGAACGGATTATAGTCAAGATTTTAGTTTACCTATGCAGGGTTTAGTTTAAACTCAAGACTTATACCCAATCGAAATTCGCCGTAAAATATAATTATCTTCTGTATATTTATTGGCTTAGATACATGTTGTCAATAGTAATTTCTAAAGTTGAAATTTCAAAGCAGTGAAAACAAAATGAAAATTTTAATTTGATACTTATAAGTGGCTATAAACTTTGTGGTTACGGAACACAGGGGATATACAGATATTTTATGTGAATTTATACGTATATTTTCATCGTTTCCTTTATAGTGTCGTTAAAGCATTAACTGAAATTATGACTCATATAGAAGTGGTTGGAAGCGTTTGTTATATTATGTTTACGTACATTGTATCCATACTAATATTATAAATGCGAAAGTGTGTTTGTTTGTTTGTTTGTCCGTCTTTCACGTCGTAAAGGAGCGATATTATGGTAAGATTTTTTGTGTGGAAATAGGTAGGAGGCTGGAGAGTAACGTAGGCTACTTTTTACCGCAGTAAAACAACTCATTCCCATGGAAAGATCCATTATGATGCGTATTTGTCCATACTTCTATACTTCCATATCCTTATAACATAAAATAATAATAAATAATAATTCATAAAGTAACAGGAATAAATAGCGGCTAGTTCTCAATAAATTAAAGTATAGTATAAGTTTTTTAACACGTGATTTAATAAGTAAAATTTCAATTTATCGATTATTCGATTGAAAATTATTATCAAAATCGATTCACCTAGTCGAAAGTTCTCAGGTAACAAACATAAAAAATACAGTCGAATTGAATACCTCCTCTTTTTTTGAAGTTGGTTAAAAAGTACTTCTTATAAAGAATTAATCTCTTCAATATGAATCTGAATATTATCTGAGTCTTGTGTAATAAATTTTAACTCTCATCGGTAACTGCTGCTATAAACGCAATATAGTTAATCAGGCTTTTGATTAAATGAGAACTAACCTTTTGTTGCCGTTGCCCTGGAAAGGTTTTATACAGCCTTTAAAACAGGATAAAATGATTAAAGTACGCAATAAATAACTTTATGGAGCTGAGCTATGTGTAATGAACTGGTCAAGAATGAATCGGGATCGCGTATCTACCTATAATCTTGAGCTATGAATGTAAAGAATTGTTTTTCTGAGTAAATTTAAAACAATTTTTAAATTTAATTCATAATGAGACCCATAACTAAAACAATTCGATGAAGTAGAAAAATGAGAGCATGACTTGGTAATATTTAGATAAGTTATTAGCCTAAGAGACATTTGCATGGGTAAACAATGGCAAAATAACATAGAAGCAGAGCTCACAAAAAACGTTACACACGAAGGTATAGCCCTAAAATAACAAGATTTACTCCTTTCTATTGTTATTAGAGCGAACAGAGACGGTTGTGATTTTTACGTAACTTACGCTGCTGACTTTCTTTAAGCAGAATAACTTAATGTTTGATATAATATTACTTTATACTGCTAAAAGAAGGGCAAGGTTTAGCTAGCGGCAACGTGATTTTATTTTGCTTTTAATTCTTGACTCCAATATAAAGGGCTTGTTTCACAATCTCCAAGTAGAGTCCTGAGTAAGCTATTCGCCGGTTAAAGTGCCGTTTAAGTGTCATTTTACACACACGAAATGTCAACTTAACCAACGAATAGCTTACTTCGGACTTACTTGAAGATTGTGAAACAAGCCCTAAGAGTAGTTAAGTGCATGCGTAAATGAAAAAAATAATTTGAATTTCGAAATGTGTAGAGCATAGAGTACTGAGTACCATAGAGCAAAAATAAAAATAGAAGTATTAAGTATGGAATCGTTATCGCGTGATATAACTGCGCAATATTGCGCAGCGTGTACTCAATGTTCGCTACAGTAGTTCTGTGATTGGTTTTTATGTAGCAATACATAAATTCCAATAATAAAAACCCTGCTCACTTATATTATACTTTTATATTATTTGGGGCGTAAATGGCTCCATGTCTAATTGAGTGCCAGTCGACCTCATCTAGTATAGAACAGAAGTTATTCGTTGATAAACACTAATGTATTTGTAGCTCCGTTAAGAGTAGAGTGTAGGTGTAAGAGAAATCTAGTCAAGTGTTCCACAGCGTTGTAATCCACTTGCATGTTCTAGATGCTAGATTTTTTTTTCAAAAATTAAATAGAATTTAATGTACTACCAGAGTAAAAGGTTTCATTTATATATACTAATCCTATATGAGTCAAATAAAAATCTCTTATACCAGAATATAATTTATAAAGAGAATATATAAATCGTATACCAAAGTATCGTAAAGAGAATATAATATACAAATTCTCGTAGTATAAATTTCATAGAATCGAATCTATATTTTACAAAACAATGGATCCCTGGAATGCCTACGAATAAATTCACCGAGATTGGGCTCAATACATTGTTCTCAATCGATGTTCATTGCAACCGATGACAAGGATCAGTGAGGAAAGTCAAAGTCAAAAGTCAAAGCATAATTATTTATTTTGGACATGTACATAAAGGTTATAGGTTATAGTGGGTGTGTAAACTGTGTAATGTAAACAGGAAGTGTAAATAATGTTTGTTTTATTAAATCAAAGATAATTTGAATTACAAATAGTGAACTATGAAAATAAAGAGATTTGTTTGATGTTTTTTGCTGTTTTTGTGCGTGTTAAAAGGCTTTTAATTTTTAAATTATTTATTATATTAATATCCAGTTTTCACGAAATATCGACGGCGCGCGGACTTTGACTGCCTGACACTTTTACTGTATATTTGACCATGTACGTAATTCCTAGAATTTTGCCGAGGGATGGGAGATAAAAGTGTTTTTTTTTATAAAAGTTAATATGGTTCAGGAGAGGGTATTAAATAATGTCATTCATGTAAGTAATTAGGTACCTAATTAATGTCTGCTTTTGTCTGAACCATATAACAATGTTATTTATTAAGTATGACGCAGAAAGGGGTTATTCTACAGTGTTGGTTATTCAATAATATTCCTTTTACTTTGTTCCATGATATATTTCCAGTTTTCCTAACGTTCACATCAATAACAATCTGTACTAGTCCGTGATCACTCCTCGAATCCCCATAGAATGTCCCACACATATTATTCTAAATAGATTGACACATTACTAATTCTAAACATTTGGTTTTTCTTCATGACTTCTCGCATGACAGACCAAAGAGGTCGCTCGCCGTCAAGTATATAAAATTAACTTCTAATTGATAAAATTTAACAAGAATGAATTGGTTATTGTTCCGAGGTGAACACTTTGATAGTATTGGTAAATGTACTAAGCTCCCAGAAACGATAGCGGGTTATTGGTAAAATTAATAAACAGAACCTTTCTTTCGATCGCTCAATAGGCTCCTTTCCATTATTATTTAGAACAATATGAAGCAGACTTATCAATTAATTGGTCGAGAGAATTGTTCCGATATCTCCAAGTCGTTCGACATTCAATACATCGTCCGTCTTCCCGTAATTAATTTCGAGTGGGCTTTGTGCGATCCGCCAAGAAAATTTGAGATTTAATTCCAAATTACGTCACTTCGTTTATTTTATTGACGTTGGCGTGGATGAACGAATGCCATTTGGTCGTGAGTAATGTAATCTGTATCATTGGAATTTAAATTATATAACATTATTGTTACATTTAAATTGAGGGCTAAGGGCTACAAGTACAAAATGAGAGCAGTAAGTCGTGTTACTACGTGTTTAGGTAATCATCATCTATCTACCCTTGAGTCTAAGCTAAGATCACCAGCTCATGATACATTTTGCTGAACAAAAGACGATGATACTAGTTTCTTCTTATGGAGGTGATTCGACTCCATTCAAAACAGCAGTATTTTTTTTATGCCTTTCAATAAACAGTAACAACTTATATCGAATAGACATCTTGTACATAAGTCACTATTAACTTCTATTCATAATCTAGTTTCATGACAATGTTCCATCCGCTGTGACATTTGCATTTCTTCCCACCCGCGTCTTCAGTGACATAAATCATAGAACATTATTATTCCAGATGCTTTCCTACCCAAACAGGGTCATTATGGTGCGTTTACATTAAGCCAGTTACTGACGATAGTAGGTACCAGATGACACTTTATGTACTTGCTATGGAGACAGACAATGAAGATGAATGAGACATATTATTGGATAAATAAATGTATATTATTATAGCGAAATTAAATCGTCTTTATTAGGTTGAAAATTGACTCTAATCAGATTTCAGAAAATTAAGTTTGCAGGAGACTGACGTTTATAGATAAAAAAACTAACATAGCTGGATTGATGTTTGGATGTATAACTATTATTTACTTCAGACATGATTCTGAATTCTAAGGATTCTTGAGAAGATTCAAAAAGCCTATCGAGACTTCAATAGACGAGACTACTTAGCGAGTTTATCTGTTTTTTAGTTCAGAAGTTCTCGAACTTGCTTGGTCGTATACAACGCTCTACAACTTACTTAGCAGACGATATAATATAACGACAAAATAACCGTAGTAAGTAACTTTATTACTATCAAGTTTGAATATTCCTGATGTCCATGGACGACGATAACTACTGGATCAGATCCTTTGTCGACTATTTCCATAATAAAAATATTCCTTTCAGATGATTTGAGAGCCAGTTCTTTTGTTTCCTTTTTTTTCTCTTTCTCGATCGGCAAAACATCGGTGATGCCTTTGGTTTTGCTGAAGTCCATGTATGATGGTGAGTATGGTGACCCTTTGTTATTACCAAAATGGCCACTTGGGTCGATAGTCAGTTATTTATAAAACATGGACCTTTTCTGAAATTTGCCTGTCAGCACAGGCGTGTAAGCATTGGCGTGAGTGGCTAGACCAGTGTAAATACACATCTGCGTGAATCTACCCGCGTCACGGTCCTCGCGTAAGGGACCCCACGTCATTCAGGGGCCCTCACGGAGCCTCGCGTCACGGTGACCCTGTGACACGTTTGTCACTTCAAAGCACGTGTCGGTCATTACACCTTACTCGGAATGGGATCAAGGTTGTGAGGAACGGTTGTAATTTTAATTATGACAAAATGAAAAACGTAGGATTAGTGTTCTGAGTTTAAATTTCGTACTATTTTAAAATTTTATCAAGTGTCGTCTCCCCCACCCTCTGCCGGCTAAACGGTTGGAGTTGGACAAGTGAAAAAATTCTCAAAAATAAGTTACATGATGAATTTACAAGGAAAACTATCAAGGCTACGTTAGCATCAGTAGTTAATGAGTAATAGTCGATTAACTTACTACTTCGGAACCCTATATTGCGCGTGGTCTGACACGCACTTGCCCGGTTTCTAGGGTTCCGTAGCCAAATGGCAAAAAACGGAACCCTAATAAATTCGTCATGTCTGTCTGTCTGTCTGTCTGTCTGTCTGTCCGTCCGTATGTCACGGCCACTTTTCTCCGAAACTATAAGAACTACACTGTTAAAAATTGGTAAGTAGGCGTATTCTGTAAACCGCGTTAAGATTTTTAGACAAAAATAGAAAAAAACAATGAATTTTGGGGTTCCCCATACATAGAACTGAAACTCAAAAATTATTTTTTCATCAAACCCATACCCATAACCCAACCCATAGTGGGGTATCTATGGATAGGTCTTCAAAAATGATATTGAGGTTTCTAATATCATTTTTTTCTAAACTGAATAGTTTGCGCGAGAGACACTTCCAAATTGGTAAAATGTGTGTCCCCCCCTGTAACTGCTAAAATAAGAGAATGATAAAACTAAAAAAAATATATGATGTGCATTACAATACAAACTTCCAACGAAAATTGATTTGAACGAGATTTAGTAAGTAGTTTTTTTTAATACGTCATAAATCGTAAACCGCAAAAAACATCGATCAAAGTTACAACGAATTACAAGAACTTTTATACTATGTTACTTGCTGCTACAGAACCCTTCATGGGGGAGTCCGACTCGCACTTGGCCGCTTTTTTACTCTAACTTCTCATTACTTCTTTATCTTTGCAAGGTAATGTAACGCGAAAGTGATTTCCCAGTATTCTTACAGTTAACTGCATTAAATGCTGCGATGTAATTCTCTGTAACATATTTTCCGAGATAAAAAAGCTATCTACTCTATTTTAACTCTAACGAATGTTGAGTAGAAGTGCTTAGGAAATTTTTTACTGTTCACTATATTCTTGGGGTTGGGAATGGCATGTATAACCATATTTAGCCAGAGATAAATCAGAATTAGCAGATGTTATTCACGTTTGAAAATTTTATTAAAACAAAAGGTTTAATTAAGATTGAATCTGAATAAACAAAATAAAATGACATAAAATATTTATTGGAATATTGCAGAATTAAATTTCCGTGCAGAGTCTTGCGAAGTTGGGAGCTTACAAACAATTCAAGTAAGGAATGTCGGTAGTACCGTCAATAACCGTCGTACCCATAGATATTCTGGAAGATTTTTTGGGTGCTAAGATTTTTTGATCAATTTTTTAATCTTTCAGTCATGGAATAATTTTTTCTTGATTTCAGCAACTCAATAATTTTCTTTCATATTCTCACTTTAATCAACCGAATTGCCTTTCTATTATAGTTAAATATTCTTTACAGTGCATGATTAAAGGAGCAATCTTTGCCAATTTAATTTTGTACCGTCGAAAATTATGTATATAAGTTTCTTAACTGTTAAATTCCTTGACTTTGGTTTCAGGTATTTACTATTTTTGTAAACCATCAAAAATATCAATCAAGGTCTTCGAAGCGTCAATTGGAAACTTATCTCTTCTTTTTTGCGGATGTTAAATTACTTATAAAAAGATTCTTCCCTATGAAAGAGGCACAGATCTTAACTGATTATTTTAAATAAGCTTAAAATAAATCCCTCAGCGGCATGAACAAACTTCATCAGTGAAGCAGTTTTAATACGTACAAAGGTGTTCAAAGAGGAAAAAAAAGCTTTCGCTGCACGGAGCTGCGAAATTAATTTTGCTCCGAGAACGCCTAGGCTTCTGAAATTTGTCGAGTAAATGAGACAATGGGGAGTTAGGCAATTTACGACATCATGGATGTGTTATTCACGCTTTTTTACTTTAAGTATTGCAATTGATAATCTAAATTTTACTAACAAAAAATAACCGACTTCAAAGTCTCAAAAACTACTTGTTAAATCTCGTTCAAAGAACAATGCCGAAAAATTATTTTTATTTTTTGTAGCGTCTTAAAACGTCAGTTACACCGAAGCAATTCAATATTTTTTTACGTTTTTTAAAATTAATATCTGTACCCGTATTACCCAGGGTAAAATAATTTTAATAATAAGTGATGAATTGACTATAATAATAAGAATGATGTCGATATTGTCCATTTTCATGCAGTAAAAATGTTACCATTTCATACTTTTTTCCTATAATGGTAGAAAATATATTTTGATAGTCGTACATATTTTCTGATTTTAATTATTTCATATTGTATAAAGTGAGTAATTTGGACAATCTTTAATAAAAAAGTAACATTCTGCTTGGACTTTTTTATTTTTATATTTAAAAATATTTATTTTCGTCATTCTCATGAAATTCTTTTAAGTAATTTAATCTTTCAGTAGTAGTAAAATGGCAACTTCTGAATCGTTTTTAAAATTGACGTTGACGTTTAGTGATCAAATCTTGACATCACTGTCATCACATACTCTTCCGGCATCGTTGTTTTGTTGTGTACCAGGTACTCTATGTATAATACTTCTATGGTTATAAAACATTCAATATCAAAATACTTTGGTTCTGGGGTGTGCCTGCTGAAAATTCTTATATATCTAAGCTCAGAAATAATTGCTGTATTTTTTAGATTTTTTTTTATTTTAAGACGCTTAAGTTGAAAATGAAATAAAACTATGTATGGCAGTTGGGCATTGTTCTTTATGTGGGACCACATGACAGTCATCAAAATCGGTTCGCCCAGTCCAAAGTTCTGAGGTAACAAACATAAAAAAAATACAGTTGAATTGAGAACCTCCTCCTTTTTTGAAGTCGGTTAAAAAATATACTTATCTACATTTGAAATGTGTGTAAAATCCAGTCAAGTGCTTTGTGGTTCATCGCAATCATAGAAAAAAAATCATCATCACTTTACGACTTTTTGGGGAGGGTCCCTGAATAATTGTTTTATAATACGATTTTGTCATTTTAATAAACATGACTCTACTATATCTATGCCAAATAGCAGCTTTCTAGCACTAATAATTGTAACATCGAAAGGTAATATCTTAATATATTGAAGTATTCCAGGATAAATCCTTTATAATTTGTCATGTTCAAAAGAAAACGGATACTTTTATACATCGGAGACTTTAAACAAGCATCTGAGAGCTTAGTGTGAGCTTATGACGTGGCGGAAAATTCATTACTTTCTCATTAGGGTAATGTCTGTTATTAAATATTCTAATATGAACCTTTAAAATGACGGTCATCCCGAAACCGGCGTTGTTAGCCGTCGAAATGCGTTATCTAGTTGAGGTAATAGTCATTATGACTATTATAATGATATCGTAATAGTCATTATGACTCGCTTATCTCCTATTATCTGTGTAATTGTTATTGTTATTAATACATTTTATATGTTATTGTGGGCATTTATTTTATACGTAATGTTTGGCTGTAAAGGGTGTTATTAAAGTTAGGTAAGGTTTATAATTAAGTAGTTTACGCTAAACATCCGTCCATAATCGGTTTGCTCTTAGTAGAGACGGGTTGAGGTCATTGTTTATTTAGTGATCAAGTGCGGGATGATGTTCATCCATTTAGGAATTCAGTATAGAACACCAGCTAGATAAAAAAAATGAAAGATTTTTAATAGCTTAAGAAAATCATGCAGATACTAGGTATATAATATTACATTAAAATGATACAGCTCGTAGAACAGTGATTATTATTATTGTGCTATAAATAGATTACCCTGTTGTCTAGACGGTAGTGATCTTGTCTAGTGAGGAATAGGTCCCGAGTTCGATGACTGGCATAGGCAGATATTATTGTGACACATATCTAAATAATTATGTTCTTACTGAGTCATGCAAGAACATGGCTGTTTATTAATAGTAATTTGTCTTTATGTTAGATATTGAGCTGACGACCCGTGTGGCGCAATGGTTACCATGCCGGATCGCCGCACCAAAGGTCCTGGGTTCGATTCCCAGCGAGACGGAAATTTGAATGATGAGTTTGAATTTCTGTTCTCGGTCTGGGTGTGAATGTCCTTGTATATGTTATGTGTTGTCCATGGCACCCACGACACAGGGAATCCTAGTGTGGAGCTATGAGTGTGAAGCGTTATTTATTTATTTAATTAAATTATAAAGTCCCTACACCAATATTTATATGGTAGATACGTTATAAGAGAAACACTGTACCTTCCAGACCAATTTGTCAATAAGGTCGCGACACATCAATACACTTCGGAAAAACGTGCCGACGTATACTATGATCAATCACGAATCAGGTCGAGCGTTTACATTCGTCCGGAGTGATTCCAAATGGGTTTATTTCAGCTGAAAATCAATTTGCCATGCAGACTTTTGCCGAGGTTTTAGGGGAAATGACGTTTCGGTACGTCATCGTTGCTGTCATTGGCCATTACTGTCCCATGTCAGACTAAAGATTTCCCTGAGTAATTATTGTATATGAGCATTGAAGTATTACTACTAGCGTATAGAATGGACACCGCGAACACAATGTATGTTCCAATGCATTGGCGCCGCGCGGCTTCAATTGCCAATGGATACGTTCGATTTTGAAAGGAGAACGGGGGCTCAATTTTGAAAATAGAAGCTCCCGGCGGGGACACACATTTTGTTCGAGATGTCTATTCTATGACATTATACTTCAATGTATCTGAGAAGTTATTTACATTTGCTGCTAGAAGCCCTGCGCTTGAGCATGAGTCAATTGGGTTAATGGAGAGCGCACATTTGTCCTCAGCGTCCGCGCCGGACGCATCGCATTTGTATGAAATATGCGACATAATTATGTGGCATACACAACGTGCGTTCAGCATTAGTTAATACTTTTTAAACTCACAGAAAATATATGAACATTGAAAATATATGAAAATGTATGATTATATGTTTTTGAATCCTTAGTTTACCATCCGCTAGTCCTAGAGTCAACAGACAGAGAGCAGTCCAGGTGGGATTTTATTGTAATACCACTTGTAAAGTCAAAATCTAAGTTTAGCTGCGCGTCCGAAAAACTTCTGTATTTTCAAGTGTTTGTTGATTCTAAAAGTTTATTTCACTCTAAAATCACACGTGAATCAGAAAAATATTGTAAGCGTACTACTAGTCTACTACATGTTAATTTTTATAACTTATAACTGTTTTGAGCAATAGAATCTTATGTTTTCTGATTTTGGCTATATAAAGAAATTGTTGATTGTTGAAATTTTCAGACGTAAACCAATATATTACAAGATTCGAAGTACTGATAACGATCGATATTCGAACACTAGGCTGATTCTTCTTTAATTATACACAATTTTATGAAATATTTTACGATACGAAGAAATTTCATTCTTCAAATTCAGCAGACAATGCAAACATGGCACCATGTTAACGTTATATTTTAAGAAACTGATTTGTCATACCATAAATATTTTAAAAGCGGTTGTCCTCAGGTAATGCAAGCCGGTGATCCATCACATCTATGTCAGGAATCCATTACGCCGTCGCCTCGTCGGCTGCGGCGCGTTGTTTGAACAAATACGGTAATGGCATGGATATTGGCGATAAAACGTGACTTGCTAGTCTACCAGGCACAAAAGCCGTCAAGCATGAATCGACTTTAACATTGTGCTCGTCGCGTGTTTTCTCTTTCTCACCTTCCCATGATTTCCATACTACAATCTTATAAAAACGAAGCCTGCTCATTGGTCTCTGTATTGCTGTGCTCTTTGATGCCAAACGCTTGATAGAGTAACATCTATACTATAATAAAACTCAAAGGGAAAATTTACTGTACATTGAATATTTTTTAAAAATTTTGATTAGGGGGCACTTCAATAACGTGTTAGAGCACAAAAATTTTTTTTTTGAATTATTGTAATTACTAAGATCATTTGACCTAATGCCACTTGATATACGTTTTTTTTTGTACATATAACGATCAAAATGATCGATTAAATATATTTTTATATTTCCTATTTTTACATGGTCTCACGGACATTCTATATAATCTACATTTGAACTAGTATACAATTTAATATCATTTAGAAATCTAATTTGTATTTTTTTAGAAAATTCCAAATAATTGTCGTGTGGCCGAATGTTAACGTTAATGACAGAAACAAATCGCTGCAAAACCGACTCCACGTAGTCTTGTCTGCCCTACTCCTAGAGAGTAATGTAAACCCGCGTAGGCGCGGAGGGGTGAGGCCGTCCGCGAGCTGAGCAGCAGGTGGTTTTAGCGCTCGCTGCAGTGGCTGAGGTTGGCCTGCTTTGCCAGCCATGAGCCAGAAAGCCGAAGCCGCGGTGGTAAGCGTTACGTACGTGTTCTTCATAAAGACAGACTTTTTAATATCAAATCTCCTTTAAACTTAACCCTTTTCTAAAAAGCAGAGATTTTATTGGTATTGCTTGGAATGTTTTCGCAATTTCAATCATATTTTCAAACAAGCAACAGTTTTTAAATAATCACTCAGGTCTATTGCAATCTATTGCAGGTCTCCTAACGCTAAGGTCATTAAATCAATCAATTAAATCAAACTATGTTTCCGAGTAATATATTAACGAGATACATTAATTTGTGTTATTGCGCGTGAAATTCTATGATAGCGTACACAGAGTAGGGTTCCGTATCCAAAGATTTCTGAAGACCAAACCTTCTACAAAGGTAATGTCACAACCCATAATTGTCCCACTGTCCAGCTTGTGGTCTCCTGACTCCTCTCACAATGTGAGGGGTATAGGCCATAGTCTATCACGTTGGCCAAATGCGGATTAGTAGACTTCACACACCTTTGACAACCTTATGAAGAACTCTTTGGTGTGCAGGTTTCCTCACGATGTTTTCATTCACCGAAGCAAGTGATAATAAACTTCTAATACGCACATAATTTTTAAAAATTCGAGGTGCGTGCCAGATTTCGAACTCTGGCACCTACGTTCAGGAGACCAACGTTCAAAGCACTAGGCTATCACTGCTTTTAACTTCTACGCCACTACATATTACCAACCTTTTTATGTTTTCTCAAGTTAAGCAACGTGCGCCAAATCAGAATTAACAGGTGTGAAAACGTTTCCGTAAGAAAATCATACACACGTTTCAGATTAAACTATGTGCTATAAATAATACTTAAAACATTGTGCTGTGTATGGCCACTGCAGAATGTGCTATCCATCACTGTCGGCTTCAGAAATCCATTATCTAGCCGTCGACTTAGCAGCGGTATTTGATTTAAAGCGTGACGAGGGAATCTTAGCAATACCTAGGTATTTAACCCCTGCTAACACTAGGGATATAACCCGTTTGCTACATCTACGATGAGTACTCACGATTCGTAATTTATAATCACTTTATAATACTATAAAAGCAAAGCAAAGCAAAGCAACAACCCATAATTGTCCCACTGCTGGGCTCGGGGTCTCCTCTCACAATGTGAGGGGTATTAGGCCATAGTCTACCACGCTGGCCAAGTGCGGATTGGTAGACTTCACACACCTTCGAGAACTTTATGGAGAACTCTCCGGTGTGCAGGTTTCCTCACGATGTTTTCCTTCACCGAAGCAAGTGATAATTAACTTGTAATACGCACATAATATTTGAAAAATTAGAGGTGCGTGCCAGGGTTTGAACTCGGGCCCCTTCGTTCGGGAGACCAACGTTCTACCGCTAGGCTATCACTGCTTTACCAATTACATGGATGGTGGATGATACAAGTTTAAAATCATAACATGGTTTTAGATTTCAGCTAGCATTATTAATTATGCTAACTAATAAATTCGAATGAAAGATAGTTTGTGCATTTCTACTTCGTGAACGAATATTTTTTTTTTATAAAATTATATTTACAATTAATGTTTGTAAGTTTTGTAAGTAATTAGCTTTTCTAACCTACCTACAGATAATTGAATAACCCTTTAAAATAAAAAATGCTTTTCGGTAATAACAGAGACGTGGACGTAATTTTAACAGAACCTATAACAAAGGTTATGGCTACGATTTCATTTGCATATAGGTACAGATTTTTATTAGACTTCTTAATATTATTACATCTTATTTTTCCAAATCCCTTCCATTTTCTGAAAAGAACACATAAAAAGTCATGGTTAAACAAAACCCGCAAACCAACTCATAAAATTCCTCAAAGTTATCGTCAACATTATGACGTATCACACAGATGTAAATTCCGTTCTTTACTGGAATCGTTCACCATCAGAGATATAGATGACGCGGTGTTGCGGTAGTAAATCGGTGTTGGATACAAGGGGCAAATCCTTTTCGGGAGATTTACCGGCGGGATTCGACTGGTCGTTCCGTGCCGCCTAGGCGCCTGCTTGAGGTGGCGTCTGGGACAAGGCATAAAACAAAGCGGGGATAGTTTTTTTGTTTTAAAAGATGACAATCATTTTGTAATATTTTACAGAGCAGACGATTCTCATACTCATTATCAAACCCGGGACTCTTTGCTTTGCAAGCAGGTCTAACGGCTAAGGCATACTCGACTAAGTCTATGAAGTCGTCAAGCAATTCAAACACATTAGCAATGCAATGGGCATTGCCGACATGTAAACGGCCAAAAAGGATGAAATTTTGTTGTGAAGTGGCTCCATTCATCTTTAGTCTAAGTGAACCTCACCTATTCGTGATGCACCCTGGCGAACAACTATTGAAACTGTGACTCTGAACGCTGCACCAGTAGCTAGTCTACCATCCTGCATGTGTACCATTGGAATAACTTCGTTAGCTTGTTGGTAAAGAGCTTAGCGTCCAACAAAAAGTACCTGGTGCCTAGCATCATTTGTTATTATAGAAGTTGCAAAACGAGTGTGGAAGATTGCTTTGGCCACCAACCACTAATTAGGCTACAATGTCACTTACAATAGCACTCTTTTAAATCCTGCTTCCACTTGTCTCTCATCACTTGATATCCATCTACAAAAGATTTCAAAGACTGAAGTCGAAAGCTAAGGTACATTATTGCCGCATTTTTTATCCAAAGATAGGACCCCTTAACGTTAATAAGGTTTTATAGATTTAGAGGAATCCAGAATCTTCTATGAAACATAAGTACGAAGGTCGAACTGCTAAAGCTCAAATTACACTTGACTTGTTTAGTGTTTCTTTTGATGTTGTATCTCACGTAGACCTCAGTCGCATTTCAGTCAATTAGAGCTCCTTTGAGGATTTAATGTAGATGAATTTTTTTAACATTAAATATATCAACCATAACACTCACAAATCAAAAGCTATTATATATGAAAAAATGTTAGTAGTCCAGTGCCGATAATTTTTGAAACGAAAAAAAATTATAGTAGAATGAAACCTATTGCAAAAGGAAGAGAATATAACGAAGATTATAGGAAAAATAAATTACGGGCGATCTGAGGTCGGGAAGGGGGGGGGGGAGGGGGGGTTTAAGGGAAAAAAATGGTTTATCTCGATTTCCGGAAAAACTACAAGTCCTATTGAAAAAAGTTGAATGGCAAAGTTGTAGGTAATAAAAAGATCTACAACTTTTGTATTTACACTTTTTTACATAACCTCAAAATTTATGTGAAAAATTCAAAAAACCACGTTTTTGGTTTTTTATTTTTATCTTTTACAAAAAAAATTTTTTTTTTCACGAAATTTGGTGAAAACTTCCCTTTGTATGTCCTTAACATACTGTAATTTTTTTGATTCAAAAAAATATTTTTTTCCACCTTATTTTGACCTTAAATCAAAAAAACAACCTTATTTTCAGTCGAAAAATCTCACGTCAAAATATCTGATTTTTTTTAAAAGTCGGTAGTCTTCTTGTTCGTTGGAATCTCTACTTTCTAATGGTATATAAAAACCTATACACTACTATGGTAAATGTTCTCAGAAAATGCAATGAAACGACAACTATTTTCGCAAAAAAAATTCGGATTCCATTGATTGCATATAAGATTGCAAAAAACATGCGAAAATAGTAGTCTTTTCATTGCATTTTCTGAGAACATTTACCATATTAGTGTATAGGTTTTTATATACCATTAGAAAGTAGAGATTTTCGCAAAAAAAATTCGGATTTCATTGATTGCATATGAGATGGCAAAAAATATGCGAAAATAGTAGTCGTTTCATTGCATTTTCTGAGAACATTTACCATAGTAGTGTATAGGTTTTTATATACCATTAGAAAGTAGAGATTCCATCGAACAAGAAGACTACCGACTTTTAAAAAAAATCAGATATTTTGACGTGAGATTTTTCGACTGAAAATAAGGTTGTATTTTTGATTTAAGGTCAAAATAAGGTGGAAAAAAATATTTTTTTGAATAAAAAAAATTACAGTATGTTAAGGACATACAAAGGTAAGTTTTCACCAAATTTCGTGAAAAAAAAATATTTTTTGTAAAAGATAAAAATAAAAAACCAAAAACGTGGTTTTTTGAATTTTTCACATAAATTTTGAGGTTATGTAAAAAAGTGTAAATACAAAAGTTGTACATCTTTTTATTACCTACAACTTTGCCATTCAACTTTTTTCAATAGGACTTGTAGTTTTTCCGGAAATCGAGATAAACCATTTTTTTCCCTTAAACCCCCCCTCCCCCCCCTTCCCGACCTCAGATCGCCCGTAATTTATTTTTCCTATAATCTTCGTTATATTCTCTTCCTTTTGCAATAGGTTTCATTCTACTATAATTTTCTTCCACTTTTTACCGTTTTTAGAGCTATCGGCACTGGGCTATAGGCGCATTATATGGATGAAAAAATATTAATTTACTATGAGTGTTATATATTATTTTCATACATTAATTTAGTAGTTTGTAACAATCCGCGGATAACATGTAAGATGGTATAGACATGCGTGGCACCTCCCTATAGGTATACCATCATACATTTTTCCGCGGGTTGTTGCAAAGTAGACTAATACTAACTTAATAACAATGGATTTCGCAAAGTAACGCCTGATACAATCTTAATATATATAAATTACGTGTCACGTTGTTTGTCCGCGATGGACTCCTAAACTACTGAACCGATTTTAGTCAAATTTGCACACCGTGCCCAGTTTGGTCCAACTTGAAAGATAGGATAGCTTACAAAAAAAACTTTTGACAGAACAAAGTCTGTCCGGGTAGCTAGTTAACTATAATTTCATACATTATAATAATACTGTAATTAATTTAGTGCAAACAATACTCCACATATATGTAGAATAGTAGTAAAATAAACAATTTGCTACTCCGTATCCATTTCATTCATGGTGTCGATACAGGTGAGAGATTCCTTTGCGCGCTCGGTACTGATTAAAGCCGCTCGGCCTCATTATTTTTCTCATTAGCACAGACCTGTCTTGTCTGCTGCGATTAAAGATGATGAGGGTTCAAGGCGTTTGTTCTATGAGTGGAAAAACATTGCGATTTTGCGACTTTTTAAATTTAGAGAAAATTAAATTTTAGAGAAACTTTTGTGGCCCTTTACTGGATAGGGGAATCAGACTTTTATTTAATGATGAATGTCTTTGGATCATTAGTGTTTGAGATGTCTTATATAATATTTATTTATGTCCATTTTTCTTAACGTCCTAGATCAGTGAGTGTGTATGAGTTTAATTCAGTAATTAGTACAAAAATGTATAGTCAGTATGTTATTTCGGTACGTAGAACATGAAAGCATACTGATATATCTACCTATATATTTTTTCTGGCCTCTTTTAATATCTTTTAATAAAGTATCTTTGCCATAATACTAAGGCAACTAGTTCTGCTCAGGATAGAGAATACCTATTTTTGTAATTAATATAAGTTTTATTTTTAAAAGATGCGCTGAGGAGTTTCTTTACGGCTTTTCTTCTCCTCTATGAAAAATCACCCTTCCGAAAAGCTGGCAGATTAAAAGAATGACGTGCATAAGTTATCAGTGATACCTACATGAATAAAAGATTATTTCATTTCATTTCATTTCATAACTTTGACATAACTATGAAATCATCGTTTTGCTTTTTTTAACCGACTTCAAAAAAGGAGAAGGTTCTCAATTCGATTTTTTTTTATGTTTGTTACCTCAGGAAGGCTATTCAGGTTTGTAACTTGACAGCGGAGTTTCAAAATTGACGTTCGAGTTCTAGGATCACTTCACTTCGCAAGTGCGTACTAGATGATTAGATAATGACATGTCAATACGATGCAAGTTCGCTTTTGTTTTGTAACTTGACAGCGGAATACACGATGAGTTTCTAAATTGAAGTAAGAGTTCGAGACTCCCTTCACCTCGCAAGTGCGTGCCAGATGATTAGAGAATCACATATCAAGATCTCGGACTCGAACTTCAATTTTGAAACTCATCGCGGATTCCGCTGTCAAGTTACAAAAGTGAATAGCATTGCTGAACTTTGGACTGGGCGATCAAAATCTGATGATTCTTTTTTTAATCGAAAGCTGGCTGTCATGTGGTCCCACATAAATTTTATTGAGATCTGACAACGGCATCCATGAGAAAACTACATAAGTCGTAAATTTGTGTTAAGATGTGCGCGACAAATTGACGAATAACTCAATATCACGCCAACAGATTTCGATCATTCTTTTTTTAATCGAAAGCAGGCGCTTGTCATGTGGTCTCACATAAAGAACGAGATCTGACAACTATGTAGTTTTTGAGACTTTGAAGTCGGTTATTTTTTGTTAGTAAAATTTAGATTATTTGCAGATTTTAGATAAATAATTGTTTACATAGGTATCTTAAATTCCAGTTCAGCTATTTAATTATTTGTTACCCAATGATATTGTAATTTGTTTCCCTAATTTTATAATACTATGCACCAGCAGAACAATAGGAAGCATATGAATAAAAAGATTGCTTTAAGCTGGTCATACACGATCAAGTTTACTTGTCAAAGCAGCGGACTTGATGTGGCATCCAGTTCGCATGAGTGGTCTTCCATACATAGATGGTCATCAAGTCCGCTGTAAACTTGACAAGTAGACTTGATTGTGTATGGCTAGCATTATATTACATCAAACGCATTGTGTATTTGGCTACATGTGAATTTCCAATGCGAGATATTTTTCGAGTTAGAGCGAATAGGGTTTTCTTTTATTTTAGTTCGTTCGTTGCCTTACTGAATTCCAAAATAGAAATAAAAAAGAAGTTCAAACAAATCGCAGGCATGTAGTGATTATTATGGACGCGCCTTATTCAAAGGTTCTCGTTAAGAACTAGCTGGGACGGATTACGCCCTTATATTTGTGCACTAATCTACGGATCATGTTAATAAGGATTGATAAATGGCAGTTTTACCCGTGAGGACCCTTTGAGAAATGGCCTCTTTGAGATTTGAATAGCGAACAGGGCTGAGGTAACTTTTGACATCTTGTCCAACTTTATAGATTTGTTTGGTTGCGGCTTTTTGGAAGTAGGGTAAACGGCCCAATATCCGTGAAGTTTTGATATTTACGAACTTTGCAGGTCTGTTATGCAAAAACTAATAACCTTAGAAAAACGAGATATATATGACTTGGTAGGTAATTTATTCTAGTTTTCAGATTATTGTATCGTTTCATTTTAGTAAAAAGATTTATGCACAATAATTCGAAAAATATTAAAAATAAGCCTTTTGTCCCAGTATCCGTTAAATTTGCACTAGTTTTCGTTAAATAGTCCTGGAATCCGGTAATTTTTACCGCGAATTGAAACTTTATTGCTTGACGTTAAAGTTCACAGAAATGTTGAAATGAAAAATTCATACCAAAGAAATGTTGAAATGTTCATACCAAAGAATACACATTAAATAAACAAAATATGTATATTTAAGACAAATTATACATACATAGGTAATTCCTTTATTAAATTGTATAATCATTAAATTATTTTAATATGATTTATTTAAATCAACTATCATTAGGGAGGTATTTATGAATCACATTATTTTTGAACTCTTAGCTATGCACTACTTACTGCAATTATTTGTGAAATTGTAGACTATTATAACTTTAGTAACAAATAGGTATATCACTAACCTTACATGAACAGTATATTAGCTAGAAAGCACTTAAATACGCTTACAAAATAGAACAACATACAACACCAGGACACTGTGGACCGACGACAAGGTAAAAGAGCTGGAAGAAGAGAAACACAAGTTATACTGGAGTATTGTGGGTATATCTGAAGTCCCAAGTTAGGGAGGAGGACACGATAATACTCAAATCCGGAAACTTGTTCTATCACCGGGAGGGCAAACACCTGTCCCAAGGTGGTGTCGAATTTCTCGTCCACAAGTCCCTCATCAACAACATTGTGCAAGTTGGCAGCGTGTCGCCCAGGGTAGCGTACCTTACACTCAGAATATCCAAACGGTATTCTTTGAAGGTCGTACAGGTATATGCGCCAACTTCGATACATCCCGACGATGAGGTTGAGGTTGTGTCTGATGACATTAGTAGAACCATCCATGCCTCGAAAACTCATTTCACAGTTGTGATGGAGGACTTTAACGCAAGACTAGGCACGCGAAATGACAACGAGATGAAGGTGGGACCCTTCGTATATGGACGACGGAACCAATGGGGACACTAATTGCTGGCAAACTTCATGGAGAAGGAGGACTTATTCATGATGAACTCCTTCTTCAAGAAGAAGTCGCATCGCAAGTGGACCTGGATAAGCCCTAATGGTTCAACAAAAAGCCAGATAGACTTCATTCTGGCAGACAAACGGTATATATTTAATGATGTCTCTGTGATCAGCAGGCTTAAAACCGGAAGCGATCACCGCCTTGTAAGAAGCATATTAAATATCGACGTCAAGCTGGAACGGTCACACCTGATGAAGTCTACGCTATGCCCAACACCTGTCCAAATCCAGGGTTCCGAGAGCTTTTAATTCGAACTACAAAACCGTTTTGCGTGCCTAGAATCATGCACGTCAGTGGACGAGTTTAACACCAAGATAGTAACAACTATCCACGAGGTAGGGTCGAAGTACTTCAAGACCCACCCCAGTGGTATATCTCAGGTTCTCTCAGAACAAACCCTCGGTCTAGTGAAGGACCAACGAGAACTATGTGTGCAGTACTGCAGTGTCAGACCTCTATGGCGGAGTACAGACGGTTCAATGAACAGATCTCCAAGTGCAGGCGACGCGATTTGCGAAAAAACAACGCAATTCGCCAGAGATCTGTCTATTGGGCAAAGTCAGCTTACGAGGTTGAAGACCAAGCTCGGTACCTTAATGTCATCGAAACCCGAAGTTCTGAGTGAGACGGAGAGATACTATGGATGATTGAATGCCTGCTCTCAAGCTCCAGCTCCCCTCGAGGAGAGCGATAAGCAAGCCAAACTAGCCCGACACTACACAGAAGATATCCCGGACGTTAGCCTGTATGAGATTAGAGAGGCTCTCAAGTAGCTTAAAAACAACAAGGCACCGGGTGATAACGGAATCACAACTGAGCTGTTAAGAGCTGGGGGGAAACCCCTCTTAGCAGCGCTCCGAAAGCTGTTCGATTCCGTCATTAATACTGGGACTACCCCGGAAGCGTGGAGCAGAAGTGTGGTGACTATGTTCTTTAAGAAAGGGGATAAGACCCTTTTAAAGAACTACAGGCCCATAGCACTTCTGAGCCACGTTTATAAGCTGTTTTTGAGAGTGCTCACAAATCGCATTGCACGCAGACTTGACAACTTCCAGCCTCCCGAACAAGCAGGATTCCGAAAAGGCTACAGTACCATGGGCTACATACACACACTGCGGCAGATTATACAGAAGACCGAGTTGCCTATGTGGACTATGAGAAAGCCTTTGATTCTATCGAGACCTGGGCAGTACTAAATTCTCTTCAGCGGTGCCGGATCGACTACCGGTATATCGAGGTGTTGAAGTGTTTATACACATCAGCCACCATGACCGTCAGAGTACACAACACAGCAACGAACCCCATCAAACTGCAGAGAGGTGTCAGGCAAGGGGACGTCTTATCCCCAAAACTGTTTACCGCTGCGTTGGAAGACGTGTTCAAGCTGATGGAGTGGAAACGACTTGGCATTAACATTAATGGCGAATACATCACACACCTGCGATATGCCGATGATATAGTCATCCTGGCGGGACCCTGGATGAACTTGGTACAATGCTCGGGGACTTGAACAGCGCCTCACAACGGGTGGGTCTTAAGATGAACATGGATAAGACGAAAATCATGTCAAATGTCACACCCGTATCGGTTGTTGTTGACGGCGCTGCTCTCAAAGTTGTAGACGAGTACATTTACCTGGGCCAAGTAATCCAAATGGGTAAGTCCAACTTCGAGAAAGAAGTCACTCGTAGAATCCAACACGGATGGGCTGCGTTCGGAAAACTAAGTCATATCTTGTCGTCCAAAAAGTTACCTCAGTGCCTGAAGTCAAAGGTGTTCGAGCAGTGTGTGTTGCCAGTGATGACATACGGATCCGAGACGTGGTGCTTCACTATTGGCCTAATGCATAAGGTTACAGTCGCCCAGCGGGCTATGGAACGAGCTATGCTCGGCATTTCTCTACGCGATCGAATCAGAAATGATGAAATCCGTAGGCGAACGAGGGTGACCGACATAGCTCAGACAATTAGTAGGCTGAAGTGGCAATGGGCTGGCCACATAGTTCGAAGGACCGATAACCGTTGGGGAAGAAAGGTCCTCGAATGGAGTCCACGCCTCGGTAAAAGGAGCACAGGACGCCCCCCGACCAGATGGACCGACGACCTGAAGAAGACAGCGGGTATCCGCTGGATTCAGAAGGCTCAGGACCGGTCAGAATCGCGCTTGTTAGGGGAGGTCTATGTCCAGCCGTGGACTTCCAAAAGCTGATGGATGGATGGAGACTTTTAACTGAAACTTTCAATTGAAAAATGATTTTCTTCTTCCTTCGACAAAACTGTACCCGGTCCCTTGGAGCAATTGACGGGATAGAGACCACGGATTATAACATGCAACGTTGACCGTGGGATACCGTACTGCGCGTGGCAGCAGCTGAAATTGAGGTCCCTTTTTTGACTGCCTCCGTGGCTTTTAATACAGCCTTTTGCTTCTCAGTCTTAGCTGAAATAAAAAAATGAAACATTTCTTGCAAGTCTTGCCACATGCCTTAATATCCATCTCAGCTACCAATGATATTATAGAAATGCTACAGGAAAACGAAAAAACAACCAAAATAAACAAGGTAGGTAATTATTATTAATTCCAAGGAATGTGAGACTTTAACTCAAGACAATAAGGACCATGACAGGTTTAGGAGCAACTATTAGTTCACGAACCAGTATCCGGCAGAAAAATATACAGTTTCAAGCTAAAATGAGACCTATGTGAAGGCAATAAGGTTCAATAAAGATAGTTTAACGGGTTTTGGTTCAAGTTTGATGCGCGTACCAATATCCGGTAGAAAATGTACGATTTTGCCGGGTACTAGGTCTAGTAGGGATTTATGAGTACCAATAGATGTGAAACGCAAAAATATTAACATTTTAATTAGATTCACCTCAACTTGTAGGTTAGATCGCTAGATAATTCATTCAAATATTACAGTAATGTAATCCTGTTACCGTATCGTTATCCACAGCAGTATGGAAAGCTCAACAATATGACGCGGTGACGTCCTAGTTCAGTAACTGAACTTTGTATTTTTGTAAAAAAATCCTATAACACAACTTTCATGTCAAACAGTTTCGACGCTATTGCACTTTTTAGACAGTTTTACCATAGCATTTGTACAAAATATTACCAAGAATATGTTGCCATTAACAAACTTTAATGTAATATTGGTAGAATGGTGCACTGATAGAAAAACTGACTAGTTACCGGATACTCGGACATTACCGAGAATACGTGCTTCTACCCTAAATCCGACTTTGCTGTGACATTCTATTTTTGTATATTCAGTGTTATACCTTATAAAAAAAGCAAAACAAAGCAAAGTAAAGGTAAGTTAATAAGATACTGGTAAGGGTAATAATTGTTATTGAATTACAAAATAAATATTTGCGGAGAGTTTATTGTACAAGTGTCTGTAATAGTTACTTTATAAAACTGTCCAATCATACCGCATTACCAGAAAAAGTGGACATTAATTGAATGGTCCCGATGTTGAAGATTATCCGAGATCTAGGAATAAAATAAGTCATTGCTCTCTCTTTATTTGACAACGCATCATGTCCATCAGCGTTCGTCAACTCACTTGTCAGATATTTACATAAGGTACCAGAATGACTGAGCTTTGCTCGGTATTTTTTGACGTGATAACGTCTATTAAAACGATGAACGCTAGGCGCACGCACGAAAAACTGTAGCGTTCCGCGAGCGAGAGAGAGGCAAAAGCGATAGAGAGGCAAGATCGGCTACGATCGGCTGAAGCGCTCAATTTTATCTATAAAAGTATGCAAACATTTCATCAATGTTTTGTCATGACGTTGTGACGTTAAACTACCGTCCGTAAACCGACTTTACAGACATTATTTAGCAAATAACGCCATCTACTGAAGTAGCCTTAGTGTTGCTACTCGCCAATAGATGTCAGGAAGAGTCTATTGTAGCAGTTTTTCATTGCCTGAAAACACGGATAAAATGACATTTTCTAAAAATGAATCCTGGCTAGATCGATTTATCGCCCCCGAAACCCCTTGTATACTAAATTTCATGAATATCGTTGAAACCGTTTCCGAGATTCAGATTTTATATATATACCTACAAGAATTGCTCGTTTAAAGGTATTAGATTAAATCATTTATAACCAGCATTAAGTACAGTACTTTTACCCTTTATATGTAATATTGAATCAACTTGCCATTAATATACAGGTAATGAATTACTTAGAAGCCTGAATAGCTTAACGGTCACGCAACGTTTTGAACAATATCATAACGAACGCTTTAAGAATGAACGCCATTCGATATCGATCCTTTCTGATCGAGAGTTACTCCCCTCGGGACGGGGAACTATTTCCGTCATTTTGTTTCGCCGTCATTGTATCGCAGTTATTTTCGATTTAGGGCGGATTTGACCAAACTCTTATAAATATTATCCGGAGAACAAAATGTCATATCTGATTGTTATGTCCTTCGATTCAATGGTATCATGGGAACGACGGTTGACATTATTTAAATTAGTTTAGCCATTTTTTATTACGGTTTATTATATCTACTACTTAATATTATAAGTGCGAAAGTGTGTGAAGATGTTTGATGTTTGGGTAACCATAACGCGCTAATCGTTGCACAAATTAAGCATGGAGTATAGAGGAAAGGAGAGCCATCTCATATGCGGGGAAAGTTGAAAAAGTGTCCAGCTGTTTACTGAAAATAGAGGTACATAGGTACCACCATCCTACCACAATAGAGCTGACGTCGGAATAACTACGATATGAACATAGCTGTTGTAGACGGAGCTGCGGAGTGAAGTTTGCTGAGTTCAATAAAATTTATCCTAGGCTACCGCTGCGCGACCCGTTATTGGACGCGTTTTTACGAACAATTTTCATACACAAAGATGGCTCTCCTTACCCTCTATACTCCATGAAATTAAAGTAAAACTTGGCACACAATAATCCATATCCAGAATAATTAAAAAAATAATTATATCCCGGTTCTACGTTCCCGTGAGATGATTTGGATGTTTACATGTTTGTGAAACTACTCTTCCGCAGGCGAAACTGCGGGCGGAATCTAGTTTATGATATTCTTGTCGTCATACCTCCATGTCCAATCGTCATTCATTTGTTTAGTTCTGTTGTGTATAGTCATTGTATAGTAGGTACTTGTTCGAGCGTACCCTTTGTAAAGTTAGTAAGTAGTAAATATAAATATACTGGGTAATGCACCGGACATTAAATTTTAGTTTAAATTTAATTAAAATTTCATTTTAAAATGAGAATTAATTATCTCATTGAAATATGCATTCAAAGTTCATCTGTTTGAAGACAATACGATTCGCGGAGCGTAAAATATGACAATTTAATAAATGTCAGACAAACCGGTATTTATACAATAAAAATACCAATCTATAGTTTTAATGCAGTGGGACAGAAAAGCTATTTTATAATAAAAGTTAGTTCCAGTAGATGTGGCGCTGCAATAAAGGTGGGATTTGACCAAATGTCATGTTTAAAAATGTTAAAAATAGAGTAATTATCCTCGAGTACCTAGTTAAAGAATGAATAACATTTTAACCAACTGAAAAATAACATCGTATTTTTTCGGGATGGACATATTTAGGTGCCGCCATGCTGTTGGCCTGTAGTTGAACAACATCACGTAGACGGAAGACAACGTGTAGAAATCTCATGTTAACTCAATTTTGCTGCACTATACTATCAACTATTCTTACCATGAAGACATGCAGACGAAACATCAATCAAATATCACATTTTATAAACGTTTTGAACAAGTTTGAACTAGTCCTAAGTAACTATCTTACTTCAGGCTTGGCGTATGTTGTTACTTGAGAGATACAGATACTAGGTTACCACATGAAACTCATTATTCAACAATTAAAACTAAGGAAAAAATCCTGTACACACTGAAACTTGGTCGCACATATTTGCGGAGATCATAAATCTACGGGAGTAGAAAATACTATTCTGTAAGAACGTCGGAACCCGCAAAGAAATTCCAACACAAAACATATTAAATAGTTGTCTCGGCCTTTCGTGACGGCGCGAACTGCGCTGCCTCCAACGAGATCCGAATTAAAATTGTAAAACAAACTTGCGTTATTAAAAACTGTGTATTTTTGTGTATAAATATTGTATATGAACATTAGCTATTTATAAGTTTAAAGTTGCGTTTTAAGGTGCCACTTTTATGCCAATTTAACGATCATAAAACACTTGAAGTTTATATCAGCGGTGCACATAAATATGGCACTCTAGTTTTAAGTACCAGTTACTATAAATCCATGTACAATAAAATTCAAAGTAAATATTATTTTATGTATCTATTTATAAATACGCTTATATTATATCCTTTTGAAAAGATGCGGCAGTGGAGAAGAATCGTACGAAACTCGTAGACCTAAATATAATTACAAAAGTGTCCGTGAACCCCATTGGGGTGCCAAGCTTATATATAAATATTTAGTGTCCTCAGTGCCCCTGGGGGGTTCTCGCAGGGGGTCCAAGTGAAATGCACCATTACAAATTACAAAATCGATTCAAACTATTAAAAGCATTTCTAATTAGCCCTATATTCAAAAACATCAGTACATATTTAGAGGCATTCATAATTTAATGCGTGAAACCTCAAGTCGTCACGAGAACTAATAGGTACATTAATAGATAAGTGAGGTCCTGAGATATCTGAGGTCTAATTAGTTAAGTCCTATTCACTAAAATGTACACAGGCTTCTCTCAGGCTCAAAGATGAGTGTCTATCTGAATCGTTGACAGGACGTGAGAACTTAGTAACAGGCGTAACCTACAGAACGCCACAATGAGCTGAAATATACAGTGTACAGTCAACAACAAACTTGCAAAATCACAATCAAAAATACAAAAACATTACACACTGCTTCATGCTACAGAATATTTGTATTATTATCAATGTTAAATTATTCCTTACGTATGAATATTAAAGTCGTAATTTTTTTTCACAATATCAAACTTTACGGAATGTTTTTGTATCATGCCCTGCAAAAGAAACTCGTTTGCTGACTGTACTGCTCGGTACAATACCAACTCGTACTCCACAAAAGATCTTAAAGTCAACAATAGAATGTGGAGTTAACACGCGTCGCAAGCACGCGTTACAAATCCAACTTAATATTAAAACGTGTGTGAAGATAAAGAATGGGGCAATAATAAGTGTTCCCACAGTGGTCGGAATTTGATCGTAATTATTATTGAAAATTTGAGGTAGTTAAGTATTATAAACTAGACCATCTGCAGCTTCGCTCGGAGAAATGTTTCACAAACATATAAACCTCCAAATCATCCCATGGGGACGTAAAACCGGTATAAAGTAAATTATTGATGTAGGGCAAAATTTCATCGTAATCCGTACATAATCCGGTTAGCGAGTGATGGTTACTCAAACATCCAAACATCTTACAAATCTTATCTTTCGCATTTATAATATTATAGTAGTTAGGAATTACAAATTTTTATTTTAGCTCTCGTTTATTATATTTTATTGTATCCCCCCAAAAACATTTGAACTATAGAATTAGATTGCCAAGATGTGACGACCATTGTCAAAATGTTCATTGTTAACAAGTAATAATGTGACGACCAGCCAAAATCTTAACTCAATATGGTAACAAGGTAAGGTCAACAAACTCAACGCAATAAATGACCTATAGGTCAAAAAGTACCTATAATAATAATAATCTTTTATTTTAGAAAGAATCCATAACTTGAGAGATTTGACTTCAAAAATTTCAGTAGATAACGCTATTTTGAAATATTATAGGTAATATTTTATTATTAATATTAATATTAGAAAGAGCTCTGTGAAGAGAATGTCCTTAACTACCGGTTTCTGCACTAGGAGATATCTGTATGTTCATAGTCTGGCCGCAGATAAAGGCATCCATTACTTTACCCATTCATTCCACACACTGGGACCATATCTGCAGTGACCAGTCCGACGGGGAATTCTACCGTTTATCTTTTTATTAAGACTTAATTGGGTGAAACTGTGTTTTATATGTATGTGTACGTATATTGGTTAGGTAGTTTATTTTCTATCTTCTTCTTGACTCGTGGCATCGATGATGCCTTTAATGTTATTAATATCGATGGGCAACGGTGACCACTTATCATATGGGGATTCGTTTGATCGTTTTTCAGCTATTCCAACACAGAAAGTAGATTTTGATTTTTGATAAACTTCGTATGTGTCCTAGTGAGCGTAGGGATAACGATATCAAATTAAACACAATATTATTACACGGATACGGATGGGATAGAAAATTTTTATTGTTAGTTTATTAATTTATTTATTAGTTTATTAATACATTCAGTGCTCTTTAATCGGATCCGAGTATGGCGGGCCCATAGTAGCGGTGCTGTCTACTCGGCTCCGAACGATCCCGTTCATTTTGTTCATCATAAAAAGTTTTGGCTCCTGGCTATTTGTATCTATTGTTTAAGCAGCTGATTCCACGTTCTAAAATCAAACGTTTTTTTTAATTAAGCTATTATTATCTGTAATAATATTAGAATAGCTTGGAAAGAATGGAATGGATTTTGTAGTGTATTAGTAGATAAAAGCTTTCATAATATCATAATCTAGAAGAAACAGCAAGGTTTATAGTGTTTTTTCGTGGAAATATTATTGATCACTTTGCATCGGGATTCATGAAAACAATTCAAGTTAACATTCTGCTAATGGAGTACGATTGAATTGTAAAACTATTTCGGACAAGGACTGCGCCGACGACAGCTGACGATTTTAGCCCTATATTCGATGTTTATAATATTCAAACTGTTACATAATTTATTAACATTTCAAAGTTTGTCAGAATAAAATACAAATACCAATATTTCAACTACATTGATTGCTACAATGGTTACAGTGATATTCCAGTGATAAGTTAAACTTTTGACAGTTGAGAAAACGATACGTCTGTCAACTTTACGTAGTGCTTGCTTGTTATGTTATTTACTAATGGTTACAACGTATATCACCTATCCTTCTGTTATTAGGTTGTCACAATAAACAACACTAATATAATATTCATCAAGCATCAATAATATAATAATGTGCATATCGTCTAGGCTTTATATAAGTAACTTAAATTGTTGGAAAGTTAGGTTAGTTAATAACCTAATTATTACAGTTAGCGTTTTATGTATGCAGAAAAACAATGTATTTGTAAATTGTATTTCACATTTTACCTGAATGTTTTATTTTTTATATGTATGTATTCTATACCCAATTATACAGATTATACACAAAACATACACGACGTTATGTTGACGCTTTGAAAAAGGATCTCTTCATTAATATACGTAAATCCTGTACCTATAAGAGCTTAACCTGAAAACTGTTTTTTTAACATTTAATTAAGGCTTTGTGCGACTGAATATCAAACTGACTGTTGATTTATAACGGTCAGATCAGAATGCAAATGTTTGTTCACAAAACAAACGTGAGCGTACTTACAATGTACCGACGATATATTGTTTCATTGGAAATACGAAGACCAAATGGATTTCTCGTTCGATTTGACAGTTATTCAATTATTCATAATAAAAACTCCTATCGTGCATTTTGTTATGACAGATATTCGTTGAGGTACGGACCAGATTTATTCGAGATACATACAAATTGTTATGGACATATTTGGCTTGACAATTCCAGTAAAATTCTAGTTGAAATAACAATGTCTGCCGTTGTTGATGTCTATGGCGACGATGACCACTTTTTCATTAGGTGACTCGTCTACAGTCTACACGTGTTTTGTTTACTTATGTAGGTGCTAAAGAAAAAAATGTGAATGTGCTGCTGGCTTCAACCCATTAATGGCCCACTACTGGGCACGGGTCTCTCCTCTTGAGGAGGCCTAGAGCATACTCCACCACGCTGCTCCAGTGCGGATTGGTGGAGGGGTTAGTGGCCAACCCGAGTGTCGGAAGTTTTCAAACCGCCCGAGGGCCTCCGACATGGCTTAACGACTGTTATCTTATGATAACAATCGGGACCGACGGCTTTACGTGCCCTCCGAAGCACGGAAACGCTCAAGAAATTTTTGCCACTAGCGGTCACCCATCCAACTACCGACCGCGCCCGCTGTTGCTTAACTTTGTCGATCACATAGGATCGACGCAAGCCGCCGGGCTATGAGCGCTTGTGCTGCTGACCTTAAAGTAATATCAAAAATTTCAATTAGATACCTAGGATAAGAGGAAGTTGGTCTAATAAAGCTTGCAAGATTTGACCCACAAAAGCAGGGTAAGCTCAATAAAACCGTTTATAATCTAAATTTTACTAACAAAAAATAACCGACTTCAAAGTCTCAAAAACCACATAGTTGTTAGATCTCGTTCAAATTTATGTGAGACCACATGAAAAGCGCCTGCTTTCGATTAAAAAAAGAATCATCGAAATCGGTTGGCGTGATATTGAGTTATTCGTCAATTTGTCGCGCACATCTTAACACAAATTTACGACTTATGTAGTTTTCTCATGGATGCCGTTGTCAAATCTCAATAAAATTTATGTGGGACCACATGACAGCCACCAGCTTTCGATTAAAAAAAGAATCATCAAAATCGGTTCGCCCAGTCCAAAGTTCTGAGGTAACAAACATAAAAAAAAATACAGTTGAATTGAGAACCTCCTCCTTTTTTGAAGTCGGTTAAAAATAGTTCAAGTGACAGTTACACTAAGATGTGCAGATTATTATTTATACATCGACGCTAGAAAGCAAACACGTAGTAACCTGCAAAGATCAAATTGGTAATCAGAGCCGATAAACTTTTTGATTTCTCGAAAAAAAATCATAACTTCTCTACTAAAACAGAGAAAAATTCATAACTTCTCTACTAAACAGATAAAAATTATTTTTTTTCGAGAAATCAAAAAGTTTATCGGCTCTGATAAACAATTTTATATTTGCAGGTTACTAGGTACGTGCTTGCTTATTAGCATCGAGTCATAAATATAACATTTAAAGAAAAAAAGAAAAAAGAAAGAAACAAAAAAAACCTAAATTTCATTTCAAAAAATCAAACTAAAATCTGACTGAAATCTGACCGTTTAAAGCTAATATAAAGCGTGTAATTAGGTTGTTTTCTTTCTTTGTTTCTTTTTTTTTCTTTAAATATTGAATTGCCATCGGTCCTCAATAAGTCCACGAAGTTTGAAAGAAATCTGACCGTTTAAAGTGGATCCAAATCAAGTCCAAAGAGAAGTTACAAACAAACAAATCAACAAACAAACATACAGGTGAAGCTAATATAAAGCGTGTAAAAACAGCATTAGTATTGATGTGCCGGCCGCGTCTGGAAAGTTCAGTCCGTCTCGAAATGGAATCGTAACTCCGAATAGCGCCTTTGTCGCCTATTTCGTTTGTTTCATCGCAAGCAATTAGCAATGCATGAATTTTATCACTTTGTACAGTTCTGCAGAAAGCTGATATCACTTGCATCTTGTAGAAACATGAACTTAGACACGTAGAGTTAAAGTTTAAATTCGATCGCTCCGGCCTGGTTATAAAGTATTCTTCGTTGGAGATAGTGACTAAGTTTAAATTGATTTCATTGTCGCAATGAGGGGTGAAGAGTAGCGCAAATGGTTACGGGCCGTCGTTTTCAAATTAGACCAGATTGTTAATCATTCAGTATTGTCTGTTGAAAGTAACAAACAGTTATATATGTCTGTATATATATATATGTAAGTCATGTAACATATATGGGCGAGGGCGCCATAAAATACTTATTTTGATGAAAGACAGTGTCTTTCAAAACTTTAAAATAACTTTTTCGAAGACAGTTACATTTTTGTATTATATTTCAGTGTACCTAATTTTTACTTATCCATGTTTTACAATTGTTACATGTCGTAGCGGATCAATATTGAATATAACATTTGTATAAGTAAAATATCTTTGTTACTTACTATTATTACTCTGTCTATAAGCAAATAAAGTTTATTTTCGTTGTAAGCCGGCGAGCAAAAGACTTACAAGACAATCCTCTCATCGCTGCTAGCGCTAAATAGAGACGAATTGTTTTCATTAATCGCTAAAGCTTAGTAAAGAACTCTGCACATTGTAGACAGATCGATTTTACAAATACATACAACCTTTTCGATATCGATTTTTATTATATTTACCGGCAGAATTTGAATAAAGTTTGTTTCTTAAATATTATAAATAAATAAAAATGTAGTGTACATAGTTAATTATCATATTATGAGGTAAAATAATTTGAACTACTTTTGGTTACTTTGTTCACTCGCTGCCGTCAATATCCAATTATTTTAAGCTTTATCTTATAATATTAAGTTAATTAATATCTAGTTATTAGTTATCTTATTATATTAATTGTAAGTTATATTTTCGTAGAGCAAGACAAAAAGATACAACAATGAATTTTACCAAGAAAAAAAAACCCACTTCAAATAACTCAAGAACTACTCGTCAGATCTAGCTAAAATTTGAGTGGGACCGAAAATGCTTGTCACATGACAAGCACCAGCGATTTCGATTAAAAAAGAATCATCAATCAACCTAGTCGAAAGTTCGGAGGTAACAAACATAAAAAAATAGAGTCAAATTTAATACCTCCTCCTTTTTTGAAGTCGGTTAAAATTAAAAATATGTTGTGTATGCGGTGTTCCTAACGAGGATATTTATGACCCACTATTTACATCTGCAGTGTCGGGTTAATTAATTTATTTCGCTGTCCACGGCCGCTCAGGGAGCGCGAGTTTTCACTTTGTTGACGAGATATATGTTGGTACTGTGATTAATTGTAAAGCGTAATTCGTAAGCTTTTTGTAATTTCAAAAACTAAGTATTACATTATACATACATACTCTTGAGCAACTATATTTTGTTTATAATACACCTACCGCACATTCTCAGAACACCAAGGGTTGACTGGCAGATAATACATCTTAAGTCCGCCCACTGCTGCACTGTAAGAAATGCAATAAAGATTTAAATATATAAATCTGGCCACCTCGCAAATTACCTCATTTGATCCATAAAAATAAATGAATTAAAATTCCAAAATACATATTTGAAACAATACTCAGTTTATTATAAAACTATTAATTGACCTCACTTTGCTTCGGTTTTCCTATAGATCTCCTATTTTTTTTTATAAAATACAGCCTACTAGCTTTTACCCGCGACTTCGTCTGCGTAGACTTCAGTAATTGATTTTTTAAGAAATTAAGAATGTGATTAATAAAAAAATGCTACAGAAATTCTACGCTAGTAGTACAGCCGAGTACATACATAGGGTTATGTGTATAGCCTACGTCATAGTTGGTAGTGATTCGACCCATCCTGCGAAGAGAGGGGTCCCAGGTTCGATTCCCGGCTGGGCAGATATTTATGTGACTAATAAATATTTGTAGTCAGGTCTTGGGTGTAATAGTGAAGTGTTATTTGTGTCGTCCATGCCACCCGCGACACAGGGAAACCTACTGCGGGGGTATGAGTGTGAAGCGTTATTTATATTTACATTTATTTAACAACCATTGTTTTGGGATCTGTTGCTTCAATAAATACACGTGGTACCTCCCACAATAGTCTTTCACAAACAAATATAATTCATGTCCAAACATCAATCTGTTAACATAAGTGAAGTGAAGTTAAGATAAGTGAAGTTTTTATATTAAATTCAATGAATTAACAAAAGCAAACGAAACAAATGAACGTAAGTAAAACAAACTATAAAACATTAGAAACCACATGACTTTCCCGAAGCTAAGCAGAAAAATGTTAAGCGAATGACGTGTAAACTAGTCAAAGTAGCTTTGGTAGTGCATTGGGTAAGCACAGGGCATTCTGGAACGATGGCAATAACCGTATCCAGTGGCCAACTGCCTCCCATAAAAATAAATAGTGGAATGTGGTTTTCGCTTCGTATTAAATTCTTTACCCTAGCGTAAATTAACGCTGAGCAAAGTATTCGCATACTGATGTTATTCTAAACTTAGTCGATGGAGTGTTCGTAGGCTATGGCGCTAGTTCAGAGCAAAACCGGTAATACGGTGACCACAATAATAACCCATTAAACCGACTGTTTGAAAAGTACCATTCCGCTAATGTGCGGAAATCAGAGTCGGTATCAATACTTCGTTTATGGACGATTGGATTCTGGTTTCTGTTTAGCTATTGACGTTCGAATTTTGAATGGATCGTCCATTTTGATTAAACATTTTATGAGTTGTTTTGCATGTTTTATTAACTTTTTGATGGGTTTTTAACGGAATGAGTTCGTCTGTTTGAATTAAATTATAGTACTGCGATGCTGCTGTATTATTAATTTAAAACCCAAGATTGAATTTATGTTTCAACGAGAACTTCATGAAGTAAAAATAAACAATAATATAAAAAAGAAAATTTTAATAGAATAAATATACATCGAGTAAACGATAAACTTATAAAAACATCGCTCTTCTATCCACAAATTGTCTAGTGACGTAAGCAAGTACATGCTCTTCATACATTTACCAATTTAAAAATCGATTTACTCTAACTAACATTGGCTCCAATAAGACTGAAGCGATGTGGCGAAATATTTTCCACTTTTCAGTTGCGAAGAGACTATTGCATAGCTACATTAGTTACAAAGTTATATTGCCGTACAGTGTAAAATCTTTATTAATATACTTGTAGCATCACTATTTTTATAAGGAGTGAAGAAATAAGAAGATAATGAGATAATAAAGCAGAGTCACTTTAATACACGTCCACCAGTTGGTCGTAGCTCGTAGATTTAATGTAGCACCAAGTGCTACGAAGAGTCTACGAAATTCGTAGCTGCTACGAATATCAACAGTTCTTATCTGTACTCATTATCTCCTAACAACAACGGCGTAGTTAAAGTTTATTTACTACACCAGATTAAGCCCATATTTTATGCAAACACCACTTTAATATCGGACAGAAAATAAAAACACGTTCACATCCAACCTTTAATAAATCTCTCGGAACCGAGGCTTAAGCAAACACCTGTTTTTGCGGTGCCCCTACTTAGCGACAAAGATTTTACCAATTACTTTGCGACTCCATTAGACTTTATGTCTTATTAACAAAGGCTATAATCGTCTGTATTGTCACAAAGTGTACTAATAGGAGTTTCTTGTGCCAAAGTTCGCGAACTAATCTCCTAATAGCAGAACTGTATGTGCGAATAAATGAAACAATAATTACTGTAGGCGACAAATTTTCGCCTCCAACGCTTGTGTGAGATATCTAAATGCCTTTTAATAAATTATGCCGCCATTACGAACGAGTAAGTTGAATTGCGAGGCATTAACAAATTGTTTGCGCGACGCAGTGCTTATGGCGGGGCATAATTTAAATTTATCATTTCAAACTTGAAACGTCCCAGAATGTGAATATGTTTTAGAGGTCCACACCCAAAACAGTATCTAATATTTCTTACTTTCTCTATTTTACTCATTTGTTCGTCTATGTACAGACTTTAAATGAATGAGATTTGGAAAAATGTTTAATTCTATAAAGCTACATGAATATAAATATTTCCTGTAATGTATACGCTTCATTCACAGTTTGGGTTTAATCCTGCAGAATAAAATACTTCCCGTCCCTATTCTTTAACAACTTGGAGAATGAAAGGTAGTTCTTAGAAATGAGACAAGGGAATAGGAGAGTTATAAGACGCCGTGTTATGGTGAACGCACATATGGGCATCGTCTGCGCCTGACGCATGCATTTGTATGCAATCATATATGCGGACGCATTCATCATCCGCATGGGGCACTCATATGATTTCATACAAATGCAATGCGTCCGGCGCGGACGGTGCCGATAAATGTGCGTTCATCACTAGACTACGATAGTATATAGTTCAAAGTTTTTAATAAAAACAAGGCTTGAGATCCAGTTCTTTCTTTCTTTTTCTTCACCCTTTCTTGGCCAGCAACGTATCTGATGCCTTTGGTGTTGCTGATGTTTATAGGCAACGATAGCCACTTTCCAGCTATATCCATAAAAATATTAGATAAGTAAATTTAAAGTTAAGTCAAAGAAAAAATTTGCTTTTTTAATAGCGAAAACGCCACATTGTAAGTGCTTTTCATATGGACATAAAATACATTTCGTGTAGTCTCTAGACAATTATTCACTTCTCCATTTTATATCAGGAAGATTATTTATAGATTGTCCGACACGGCATTCGTAGTGCGCGATATATCGAGTGCTGTCTAATGCAATAACAAATAGTGTATGTGACTTGTGTATTGTGTATTGTGTAGGTTGATTTATGAACTGCAGTTCAATTTTAAAATACTTTTGAGTTTGAATTTATGAACGGTATTTCTTCAGGTAACGGAACTTGTCATCGATTTCAGATTTCATCGTCTACCTGTGTATTAATTTTATCGAAATCCGTTCAGTAGTTTTTTGGACCTTTTACGCAACGAACATTCATACATCAACAAAAAACAAGAGTAACATCTCAAACAACTTTCACATTTATTAAATTAGAAGGATTTTATTTTCCTTATTCTCGGAAGTCAAAAAACATAGCACGATTGTGTATCTTACTATACTTGTTTTTATATAATCGTTCTGGTTAAGTTGATAAAAGCTTGAGTTCATTATCATTTCAAATTACAAACGAGAGTAAACTGTAAAACGGGTTTTAAAATGTAAAGTACGAGTACGACAGTGACGACTGCCTCTGCGTCGCAATCCATTCGTAATGTATTAAAACCTTTTAGTACGGAACTGAGAATAGGTATTTCGTGTTTTGTTCTACCGACTGACGACTACCTAAACGGCTTGGGAATATTGTTTTATTGTTTTGTATACGGAGGTGTATGTGGCACATTAAAGTTTTCATGGAGAAACATTGCAGAAAGCTAATGAAATAAAACCGGACTTGATAAGTAAAGTTTTTTGGGTATTTTAACTGGTTCATACTAGGATGCACAGATGAAAACACGGAAGTGCACGGAAATTTTTTTTTGATCAGTTCTTTTTGATTTGATTAAAATTAATATTTTTGAGATATCTAGTGTTATAAAAAGTGTTCCTCTTGATATTCATGAACTCATATTACTCTGAAAGTGCAACATTTAACTGATAAAATCAATTCAAGTCGAGAAAATTTATTGTCATTGAAACGTCGAGAATAGAGACACGTCGAGGAGACTTGCAATTATTAATATACTTGCTTTAATTAATTGAGTAATGATGCAGTTCGTTCAACTTAGAAACGGTAGTAGAGGACCTAACGATTGTCACCCTAATCGATTACTCTAGAATTTTTAGATTTTAATATAGTCTGCTGTAAAACTGCTATTTGTTTTTGTTTAAAATATAATATTTATCTCTCAAGGAGAAAATTAATATGAATGCAGTGTTCTAAAAGAAAAACGCGTAAAACCATATTCATTGACACCCGAATACAATTCGAAGAAAACGAAAAGTATTCCACTAAGCAAAGTTAGTAAAATCGTGAAAAAACACTTAATTTATGGTATGATTTTACAGCCAATACATGAAACTTCTTCATTAACTTGCCAAGGGCGAACAAAAACGTCAGATGGAATGAGAACCGCCTTGTAAGCCGTGTTTATTAATTTATATCAATTCACGAATCCTGCTAGTTTCAAAACAGCAGCTGGTAAAAAATGGCAAGAGTAGCAAATTGGTAAACGTTACCATACATACTATACAAAGATACCAATAACAGCTTAGTAATCAAAGGCATTTGCACGTGATTTTTATATTATTCAGAATTCAAATATTCACAGCGTAGCATGACCGTTTGGTACATTCAAAATAATTGTAGAATTCGGATATTCGTCACGAAATATCCGGCCATAAAAATAACCACAAATGCCTACTGCATTTCCTTTAATTGGCCACCAAGAATTTATCAAGGTTTTTCAAAGCAATCAAATGTTTAATTTGAGATTATGAGCCACTATAATCGTTGAGGTCACGTAAATAAGGGGTATATTTGCGTGCATTTTAATTTTCATTGTTTCCCCTTTTCTTTACCGTGTCGTTAAGTTATAAACTGAGGCTATAATATTTGCTGTACTACTGGTTCATACTTATACTAATTATCATAAAGTGTGTACGTATACGAGTATTATACTCTTACAAAGATGATTACTCCAGATAAGCAATTATGAATGCTGGTTACTTGCATGGAAGCCCCGATTTTGATCGGCAAATAGGCTACCATTACTCTCATTTCAAAATTGTTTATTCACATTGTTATTACTGATTCACTTATTGTTTCGAAAAGGTGGAGAAATCATGAAAGTGAAGAAACGGCAAAAGTAACTCCTTAACGCATGATACATTATTTTATTACAGAATTTTACCCTGACCGGAATGAATCTTTCAATAATAAATATAGTTATCTACAGTATAGTACCATATTTCTAACAGTTGTGCTTTTTTGTTGCAATTTATAATACTAATAATATGGTACTACAATAATATTTTCTAGAAATTCCATTGTAATGACGCGGCTGGTCTGGTATCCGCAAAAATTGCGAAAGAATCTAAAATTGAATTGTGTTGAGATTAGCCACACGTTCACGCTATATCGTTAAATGTCTTATTATGACTATTAGATGTTGCTGAGCTTCGTACCAACCAATTTAATCTCGACGATACTCGACCACACTCGAGTAAGTGACGTTCTTTATCTGGCTTGCTAGCAACAGCCTTTCTAGCAATGTGAAGTGTTTTGTACTTGCTGGTATATTTACCATTAGATTAATAGTTTTGTCATTTACTCTTGATGTACCAAATAGAAAATACAACTTAAGTATGTAGCCTATATTTATGGACTCAAATCAAATCAAAATCTTTTATTACATAGGTATCACTGATACACTTTTGTACGTCATTTTTTAATCTACCAGCTTTTCGGAAGCATGCTTTGTCATGGATGAGAAGAAAAGTCGTAAAGAAACTCCTCGCACATCTTTTAAAATCATGAAAAGTTACATAATATGTTCTAACCTACGCGGAACTGGATTCGGTACTAATTTCCAGGCGTCTTTGTCATTAATAGGCTTTCCCATTGTTATACTTTCGATCTACCCTGAAACCTTGAAATTAAACGGTTTAAAAGATTTTTCCCAGCTCATCAATTCACCTGGTTGGTAGCTTGAGGACCTTATACTAAGGCGTGACGCCATTGAGGACAATACTTCAAACTATGCTCTGCCCATTGCCACTTTAGTCCAACTAATGCTAACTATGCAAGGTCGGTTCACGATTGAATTTCATCGTTACAAAATGCAAAATACGTGACATAACTCTCTCCGCAGCGTAACTTTGAGCCTTCAATTGAGGCCAACTGTATCAAATCATGCATGAATTACGAGGGTTCGAACGAATGCCAACTCACATATAAAGCCAGTGACTAGTACCTGTGTTAAATGATTTAAAAAAACTCTCTATGGATATAATAAAACGGAAAAGAAAAATGTAATTTTCGCATACTCTCGTACTTCATAGAAATTTAAAAACATTCTATATCCTCCAAACCGCTCTTTATGGCGAAGCGTGTATAAAACCGCTTTTGTAATAACTTCACATCCACACGTCAGCTTTGTGCGAACGTAAAATAAATCATATTTCCAAATAAAATCACATCACGAAAAGAAACGAATACGAACGTGTGACATGTTGGAAATCGCGAGAAATAAGTGTTTACGGGTTGAAAGGCAGGGTACAGGTAACTCTCGAGAGAACTTTTTACCTCTTACCTCGTTTTTACCTAAAGTGGTGGTTTAGTTGCGAAGTTTTTAGTGACGGGCGTAGGCCGGGAAACCCGTGTCGATTTTGTCGACAATGGCATAAATAGTTAAGTAAGCAAAACCTGATTTGCAATAAGGATTTTCATAGAACGGTTGCTAATAATTGTTATATTTTACAGGAGGATCCATTCGGTGTGGACTGCTCGAAACTAGTTGCATTTGAATCGCCACTTTCCACTCTAGGTAATTATTACCTATGAGGAGTCACAGGCCTTTTAGTGACCAGTTTTAGAGGAGCATTTTATAAGTAAATAAATGCTTACACTCTCATACCCCCGCAGTAGGTTTTTACCTGTGTCGCGGGTGGCATGGACGACACTTAACACATCACAATAACACCCATGAACCGAGTACAAATATTCATATGTAACATAAATATCTGCCTCGGCCGGGAAAAGAACCCTGGACTTCTCGCTTTGCAGGCAAGATCGCTACCAACTAGACTATAGTGTCGACGAGTCAACGTACAAGGTCGAGAAGCCAACATTAGCTGCCAGTAATGGGTATGAAAGCGTTTATTGTTATTAATCTAAAAGCAACAACCCATAATTGTCCCACTGCTGGGCTCGGGGTTTCCTTTCAAAATGTGAGGGGTTATTAATCTAAACACACTTTAGTACCTTTTTATGACAAGTGCATATCTGTTATTGCTGATGGGAGCTTCGATATAAGTGTAATATTTTCAGTTAGGGAAGTAACTTTTCTTGTTGTCTTCAGTATAAAGGGTCCTTGGGACAGAAATAACACTTCAGGCATCCTAGCTCCCGCCCCGTGTGTTTTATGTGCCGCGTCAAGGGGTTGAATTTTCCCAAAACTCAACACTTAGGGAACCCGTACAAGAGAACTCCATTACTTAACCACCCCTTCGTCTAGCTACAGTTTTTTAGGCGCAAAGGGACTTAACTCCTATAAATCATCCGTCCGTCCAAAATTGTTTATTACCATCTGTGATATTCTAGTATGTTTATCAAATGGCACCTAATTAGTTAATATATAAGTAGGCTATAAAAAGTTAATGAATCTAGTACTTTTGCGGTTTTGGTTTCTGAGCAAAATAGCTTACAATCAAAATAATTTGGTAAAGCCAGACTCTCGAAATAATTTTAAAAAATGTTTGAATAAACTACCTTTTTTTCTTTTTTCCTGAAATCCCCACTGGGCTTTGCTTATTTATGTGGTGGAAATTTTAAGAAAAAATCTAGAAATTCTCATCAGTGGGGACTTCGTAGTGGAAATTTCAGGAATAATCTGTTTATACAAGGGCTGCTATACTGTAGATGAGTACATAAATGACAAAGACGCATGGAAATTACCAGATCTGCAACCAGTTCCGTACAGGCTAGTGATACTTTTTTGTAAGAAATATACCAATGTATTTTATTTTTAAAAGATGTGCTGAGGAGTTTCTTTCGGCTTTTCTTCTCCTCCATGACAAAGCACCTTTCCGAAAAGCTGGTAAATTAAAAAAATGACTTGCATAAGTGTATCAATGATACCTACATGAATAAATGATTTTCAATTTTGAATTTTGAATAAATAAGTTAGGATGAGACAGGACAGACAACATAATATACCTAGGTATTTAGTCACGAAATCCTCTATTAAATTCAGACAACGCAGTAACTCAATTTTGCTAAATTTAACCTGACGCGGGTAACGTCAATGAAGCCCATTTGATCTTTAACACGGGTCGGAACTGACTAATACATTTCGATTGACTGACGTGTGTAAATAAATTATTTGACTCGATCCTGTTCATATACTCATTATTTTTAACTCTACTTATATTATAAACTAATTTCATTATTTTATATATTACTAGCTGCCCAGACAGAATTCGTTCTGTCAAAAAAAAATTTTTTTTGGAGATGTAAGCTATCCTATCTTTCAAGTTGGGCCAAACTGCACTTGGTGTGCAAATTTGATTAAAATCGGTTCAGTAGTTTAGGAGTCCATCGTGGACAAACAACGTGACACGTAATTTATATATATTAAGATATTTCATTTCATTCCAAGGTTGTCATAATCTCGTTCGTTCTTTCGTTTCTTATAGTCATGGTTGGACAAACCATCTGACTCCTTTAAATGATAAAATAATAAGAAGTCTGGAAGAAATCGCTTATAAGCATAAAGTCACCCATTGTATTGTGCATATCAATTATTATGCTGAACGCACATTTGTCCATTAGAAGTACTTTTTGAGTAAAACTTTTATATTTATTTTATAATATGAATGAATACGTATGTATATATGCAGACGCATATATTATCATCCGCATCTGGCTCTCATATGATTTCATACAATTGGGATGCGTTCAGTATTAGTGTAACTTTCTTTGTAACTTTTTTCTTTAGTGTGTACAAACATTAATAAGTTTAATTAAATAAATAATATTATCTTTCACCATTACTTGGAAACTTACTTTTTTATTACCTTTGTTACCGGAATGGTTACCTTGTTTTAATGTACGGAATAATAAATCAACTTATCTCATTCCCGCATTATGCGTGGGACCCCTCCCCGCCTCCCGCGTTCGTCCAGAATTTTCCCATTTCGTATCGCCTTTAGTGTCAAGTCAAAAGCCACATTGATGCGGGTAGAACTTGGCGTGAATTCCTAAACTTTTGACCGCATTCGCGATTCCAGACTTGTTATTATGTTGCTTCCAGTTCGTAATCTCAATTATCGTGTCATTAGCAAATTGCTTGAATGTTTTATGAATGAAAAATTGACTTCTGTTTTTGTCTTTTATATATTTAGATTGTAGACTATTGGAACTGTATTTTTATTTTTATTTTTATTTAGTTTGTTTATCGTATTATTTATTTCATTAAAGGGCATTGAACCTAGTTGGCATATCTACAAGTACCTAGCGCCATTTTGACTCTTGCCAACTGTACACTTCTCATCATTACTGTTTCGCTAATATCTTAGATTCAAGCTCGTTCATTAATAACATGCACAGAAAATGATTAGTAAGTTACGATATTGAATTGCAAGTCCTGTCATTTATTCATAATATCATTTTTTCTTAGGATTGATACATTCTTTGATGCATAAAGCTACAGGAAGGCTATTCAGATTTGTAACTTGACAGCGGAGTTTCAAAATTGACGTTCGAGTTCTAGGATCACTTCACTTCGCATAATGACATATCAATACGATGCAAGTTCGCTTTTGTTTTGTAACTTGACAGCGGAATACACGATGAGTTTCTAAATTTGAAGTAAGAGTTCGAGACTCCCTTCACCTCGCAAGTGCGTGCCAGATGATTAGAGAATCACATATCAAGATCTCGGACTCGAACTTCAATTTTGAAACTCATCGCGGATTCCGCTGTCAAGTTACAAAAGTGAATAGGCTTGCTGATATAAACTAATTATTGTTATTTTTATTTCTAGAAAAATATAATTTATATACTTTGATTAGCGTAATGGACTCAATGTAATAAATCTGATAAATTATATTAAATACCAGTAGAACTGATAATGCTTTCTATTGGTGTCGGTGATATAACCAAAGTTGGAAGTTATATCTACTCAACTTATACTAACTTCAACACAAGTTGCTATGAAAAGTACAAGTTTCAGAGTTATTAAATTTACATTTAATATGGTGAGCGAAGCGGTCGCGGTGGACACGGGTGGTAATAAATTTAAATGTCTCGTCCTCTGACGGAAATCGTTCAACTAAACCATTCAAGAATTTCAGAGGAACATTATTTTATTATGAAGTACTTTTTGATGTAAAACCTTTATATTTATTTTATATGGATGAACTATGTGTACTTACAATTTTTAGCAAAAAATTATAGTCTTAATTAACCGACTTCAAAAAAGGAGGAGGTTCTCAATTGGACTGTATTTTTTCTATTTTTTTATTTTTTATGTTTGTTACCTCAGAACTTTCGACTGGGCGGAGCGATTTTGATGATTCTTTTTTTAATCAAAAGCTCGTGCCTGTCATGTGGTCCTACATAAATTTGAACCAGATCTGACATGTAGTTTTTGAGTAACTTTAAAGTCGGTTATTTTTTGTTTGTAAATTTATAGTAACCAAGAAATAATTTTTTAAAACAAAAACATAAGTTAAATACTGTAGGTATTTGTAAAAAAGTACATTAAATAAGACGGGGCGAAAAATATATAAAATGTAAATAAAAGATTTGAACGATTTGTAATTTATTATAATTATTAATATTAAATTGTAAATAACCATTTGCAACTTATTATACATTTAATTACTATATAATCATTAATTAAACTAATACAACTAAAAATAAAATACTATTACTTACAAAATAAAAAAGATCTTAACTAAAATAAGTACTATATTACAAAAGTATATTTACAAGAGATAAATGTCATCCAAAATTCCCAGATTAGGCATTGTACCCAGAACGCTGGCAGCATTGCCCCGCTGAATTGCTAAACTAATTCTTTGAGCAAAGTAGCTGCCAGCCTTCAGGTCTCCAGAAGTGCGGACTAGTCGTTTCGACATGTCTTTCATGAAACACTTCATGTCTTCCGACCACGTACCCAAAGTTTCAATTGCAAGCGCCGCAAACTCATACTCTAGTCATTGTAAATAATATGGAACTTTTAATTCTGTAAATTATTTAATTTATCGAGATAAAATCGTTTATGTTTAAAGTACAAGTCGGTGTATAACATGAATACACAAGAATTCAGTGGATGCCAAGAAAACATCTCCAAGAGGAAACGCTGTTATTAGTAATACAATTTTAGCAAACCATGATTGATCCATGGACATTGGACGTTCCAGACATACCGGCCTGCAGTACAATTCACGACTGAATTAAGAGCTAGCCGACGATATTGGATTGGAATCCCGTGGCAGCTCGTCCTATGATTGGATGAGGATTTCGGATAACAAATGTTTTCCATGACATGGAATTAACAAAAGGGCAATGTTGAACGGATTTATTTTAGCTGTATCTATTTAGTTTTAAATATATTGATATGATTAAATACTATTGGGTATTCTGTAGGGATATATCTACTCCTAATATCATAGCCAATATTTTTTATTCATATTTGAATTAAAGATAAGCTTTTCTTTTCGAGGTGGGCTGCTGTCAGAATAAACTAAGCTATGGCGCCCGGTCCCTTCTGTTTCCATTCACACTTTATAGAATTTTATTGACCATTAATGTATTTACTTGTTTTGAATATAGTTAGAACAGTCTAGATTAGAGTAATTTTGAAAATAGTAAAGAAAAAGAGATTTTTCACTTAAAAGCACTACGTACAGCACTATTTTTACCATAATAATTTATTACCCTAGTTATAAAATAAATAAATGAAGTACCTAATTAAAATAAATTTATGTTTTTTTTACGTTTCCCTGATGTCTCCTCTTTAATAAGGTAGGTTTCCAAAACATTAAATTAAAGATAAATAAAGTAGATAAAATATATTTTTTCGTTTAAAATCAGTTTAATATAGCAGAATATAGATTTTTCGGTTACCGCAATGCACTCGGACATAATAATCATTGATATGTAAATTATATTATCATTGTTGTATGTCGTTGTTATAGATCGGCTCTGGAATGATATCGAGTTACAAAATTAAGAGCAGGTGTCCACGATATTGGATTGTAATCCCGTTGCAACCACTCGCCTATCGCGTGAGGCTTTGGGAATCAAATCGACAAACTTGATGTTTACAAACTGAATTTGTGTCAGATTTTCACATCCACCAAAGTTGTTACTATCCGCGCGAGTGGTTGAAAGTGTCACTCGGGGGTACATGACCGTCATGTCAATCGTTGCGTTGCTAATGTGGTTGCCAGTACTTTTACACTTTTCACCAGAGATTTTCACATACAAAAAGATTTAGAGAGGTTTGATATTTTCATCAAATTTCGGTTAAATTAAGACATAGGATTTATAGTTTCATTGCTGTGGGGTGAGGGCCTGGAGATCTGTAATACAGGCTATCCTAGTACGGACTCCAGCCTCTTACAAACTTTAATATTAATCCTATAAAAAAATTATATGATGTAAGCATAGTAACAATCTTTTGTAAGAGGAAATAAAGCGCTATTATTATTATTATGGGAGTTTATTTCGTTCTGTCTTCTCCTCGATAATAAAGCCATTCCATAACAGTGATAGATATAATTATTAATGTGGACGACAAAATGACGGGCCAAAACAATGTATGTACGTATCATGGATGCCTATTTACATGAATAAATAAACTCGAATGTAAACACCACCAACTTCCCTAATGGATAAGTGGACAGAATAATGACCACCAGAGTGTCGAAAGACATTAGTCTGTGACGACTCTCAACGTAAAACAGTTGAATGCGGTCTTGATCCAACTAATTATGGGGTTCTCATGGGAGCAACGGAGTCGCGTGTAGCGCTACTTTCTATCACTTTAATTACATTACTATTTTATAATTAAGTTGTAACTCTTACTTGTATTAAGTGTAATTACCGGACAAACCATTAGATGCGCCATCGAGTGGTAAGAATTCAGCGTCAACTAACGTCGTCGCCACTTGCACCATTACCGCGTTGGCATCATTGCTTTGCCGGAGAAGTCTAGCTAGAGAATTGTAGATTTTGTAAGTAATTATATATTATGTAGTTGATTTTGTAAGTACATCCTCGAGGAAAGATAATGTTAAAGATTTAAATAAATCCCGTACCAATAATCATAAAAAATACTTACTAGTTACTTAAATAAATAATATTGATAATACAATCCCGAGATTTAATAAAATAAATGTTTAAACTCCATCCCTGTTTCATCATATCGTATGTACGGTCATTGTAAATTCTCTTTAATTACGTAAATATCGAATGCGTAGTGCCTACACCACATGCACGGTTCAGTCCTTATATTATGCAAGAGACCCAATTTAACTTGTGAGCTGTGACGTCAGAGAACCCTCAACTCGGGATGCGATCAAATTGACCGTGAATTCGATAGTTCCAGTTTTAACTTAGTTATCTATCAGGAATATTGTATGAACTTTGATAGAGGTTCTGTGTCAATTTCGGAGTTGTGGTTTTAGAGTACCTACCAGAAAATAAAGATAACCTCTATAACATAACTATATGGATAATGTTCATTATTTTATAGGTGCAAATAACTTAAGGTGATGTTACTTCTATTTCACAGGTATTTAAAACAATGTTTAAATATGATGATGATAATGATGATGATAAACCGTTGATTGCCACACATAATAAAAAGAGAGGTACAAAAAATAAAAAGATCAATACAAAAACGAAACAAACATTCTTAAAACTAAACAGCTGTTGTGTGGGCAAAGGAAGTGGCTCAGCTTCTGCTAACCCGGGACCTCAGTCTTCCATAACTTACTACTTGACTACAATGTCATATGGAAAAGTTTGTGGTAGTAGTGATTTACCCATAATTATATTTATTAATAATAAGTTCTTTATTTAAATACTTGATTATCTATACTAATATATAAAGAGGAAAGATTTGATTGTTTGCACTGAATAGGCTCCGAAACTACGGAACCGATTTTAAAAATTCTTTCACTGTTGGGAAGCTACACTATCCCCGGGTGACATAGGCTATATTATATTTTCAAAAAAAAAATAGGAATCCTTAATAAAACTCCAATAGTGTAACCCAAGGTGTAAAAAATAAGAAAATCGAAAAAAAGCGAGGGTCGTTACTCGTGCAATATAAATGTGATAATAACATAATTATCTGCTCGTTACAGTCGTCGTAAACATTAGGTAGAAGAAAACTGTTGGGGATAGCTATGTTATAAAATTGAGCCTCTAATGGATAACTAAACATAAGTATCATAAAGAAGAATTGGGATCGGGCGTTTACGTCCCCGCATTAAATTATCTGTGTCCATCAAAATAGTTTGGGCGAGAATAATTTAGTTATAACTGAAATTATCACATTTACGGTCGATTTGAAATGTGACCCAGTAAAGAAGTTTTTGGTAACATCTATGTATTAACATAAAGTTAATACGTAGAAGGTAAAGTATAAAAAATACTTATGATATATATAGGTAGCTCTACTAGTAACTATCTAGTATCGTATCGTATGTTTTGTTAACATCTTTTCAGAAAATGTTTAGGTGATTCGATGACGATTTATACAAGACAAACTATGAAATTGGAAATATATATTTTGTTATATGTATTTATATATGGCATTTAATTATGTAGGTACGCACTGAGTTTGCCTCATTAAATCTCTGTTTCACTTATGGGGCCTACTGGAATAGATTTCTTATTAGGAATAAGTACTGGAACAAACTATTTTACAAAATATTTGTCCTGTAAATATTTTTGTGTGTACAAAATAAATAAATAAATAAACCGATCTCTGTTTTTACTCTTACGACTACTAAATTCATTAGTCAGGTCATTTAAACTTTTAGAACTCTCTGTTACCACCTAAACAAGTGCTAAACAAGTAACATGGAGTGCTTTAAGAAAGGCATTAAAAACCACTTCTTAAAGGCCGGTGACACATTTGTGACTCTTCAGGGGGCTTACCATGAACTCCTAAAACAGGTCAATATTAGCCGATAATTGGCCTGTCCTGCTATATCCTACCATGATCTGGCTTAAACACAGGGCAGCCAGCGACCACGTCACCGTAACAGGACAGCGGTCACGTGACTTCAAAAATGATCTTCTGCCCTGCAATTCGTGTACCATGACGCGATTGTTGACGTATTGACATCAGAAAGTGGCATATGTTAACGTCAAAATATTACAGGTCACCGAAAGTAACATTTATTGTCCTTTTTCGGCTATTTCGTTGATGATGATGAAACACGACGGGATGCAGCCATGGCGAATTTCAAATACACCATCATCACAAAATAAATACATTTAATTTGTTTGGAAAATTTTAAAAACATTCATTGTACTTATGCTTTTTAAATTATCGCTCCTAACCCCGGTCACTCACATGCGCGCAAATGTTTGACATTTTTACGAATCTTTGCACATAATATGTGAAGAGTGGTCAAGCAAATGGGTTCGCTTAAGAGTATACAATACAAGCCCATTTCAGCTTCCTCCTACACTTTGTTCACGAATCTTCAATCTTGCTGTTGTTATTATGTTGTTGTCATTAAAATCCATTTTCAATACAGAAAATAAATGGTAGTATGATTAGACGCCACGAACCACGAAAAATTAAGAGATACATCACCTTTTTAGTCGTGTGCGCAACTGGTCGCACGAATGTGTGGGAGACTACACGAAGGTTCGAGGTTCGCGCGTTTTGATGTGCGACAAAAAACCGACAGAGCTTGGAAAACCCCGAATGCCTCGAAAACTTCGCATCCTAATCATTCGCGAATGTCGTCCCACACTTGTGGGTTCGCGTATTCGCGCGAATGTGAGTGACCGGCATTATAAATCACACATTTTAATAGACATTTAGACATGTCACTGTGTCAAGTGTCAAGTGGTGTAAGATTACGTTCAAAAATGTAAGCATCATTTAGCGATAATTTTTTTGGTAATTTTAGAGAACGAAAGGTTAATAAATCACAACACTTAAGTATTTATAACAAATCTCAAAATCTTCAATTGAGATTGTTATTTTAAACTTTTAAAAACATCAATATTACGCATTCATTTGAAAACCGGTAAACCGATAAAACGCTCTATTTCAGAACATAATTAGTACAAATCAAGTACCTTACATGTCATAGACTAAAGATGCAGGACAGAAGTAGAGGCATTGCAGGTCATCGGTAAACGTTCATGGTACAAAATACACTCCTGTCAGGTTTTAGCTACAAGCTGACCTGTCCTGAACATGACACATTTTAATAGAGTTCATGGTAAGGCACCTGTTCTTACACAATTCTATGACAATGATCTCTTACATCAGTTGGCATGTCTGCTAACAATATTCATCACGCTGGCTCATTACGTATCCCTTACGATATTATATTGCTTCACCGAAACAAGTTATAGGCAAACGCTGCGAACGAACTAATATATTACTCGAATTAATTACGCTATTGAAACGTAAAAGCACTTTTATTATTAAATTACTTTTAAAACTACTAACTTAAGTAAAGGGCGTCTAGACTTTCAAAACAATTTTCTTTCTTTGATTTGCTAATGGATAATAACTTCACAGATAAGCAATTTCAACGAAATATTGAAAAAAATCTGTTTAATTTTAATTTAATTTTTTGCCACAAGTGTACGAGAATCAAAGATAAAGGTAGGGTATAAATTGAAATTTAATTTTATATAACTTTCAAAAAAAAAATCGCATCATTGTTGCTCTCAGGCATAATCACTTACGAAAACACCCTGTACTTAAGAAGAAGCAATTATAAAATTATCCTTAAGTTTAAATAAAAGAAACAAAAAACCTAATGTCGTGAAAATAAATAAAGAGTAAAAAAAACTGCAAAATGTGAGTGTAACTGTACATACAATTAACTTCTTTATTTGTTCCCAAAACTCCAAGTTACTACGTTACAAGGTGGAAAGTAAGTTTCTTAAGAATATCTGGAAGAAGTGTCATAAGTTCAGCTCAGTTAAACTTGCCGGTATGTCTTCGAGCTTAAGTTTATTACGTGGAAAAGTAACTATCTATTTGATTAAATTTTATCTTCTGGTATGATGGTGCTAACGCTAAAATTACAGTTTTTTTTTAGATAATAAGTCTGCTTCGGAGTCTTTTTTAGATAAATAATAGATAATGAGCGTTCTCTTGGCCAAATGATGTGTCGGTACGACTTATGACTTTGATGTTAAATCTACGGAAAGACGTGACCAATTACCCTGTTTAATAAACGTTACAAATTGTAAATTGTAATTGTATTTTACAAGTTACAAATCTACAAGTTTCTGTTTAATAAAGAATACAACTTAAAAGTTTACCATGGTGGAAAATATACAAAATTGTCAAATTGTACCTACAATTTTACATATTTCTGTTTAATAAACATTTTCTCTTTAAAGGTGACAATTAACATATTTGTAGGGAAAATTGTTTTATTAAACAATAATTGTAATTACAAGTTTACATATTTTGTAAATTGTAGTACAATTCCGACAGGTGGATTCGTCCTGTGTCAGAACTTTACAATTTAGTGCCTCAACCTAATGAGTAGAGAAATTTATTTGTTGCACACAAAAAAATGGCTCTAACAACTAGTGGTGGAAGTAGTGATAGTAGTGATGATGAATATAATAGATAAAGTGAACGGCAACGGCGAGTTTTTCGTAAAATGATTAACTTTACTTTTTATTGAAAAATTTTGGACCAGCAAAACTACCGTCGAATATTCGGTAACAAAAATAGAACATGACCTTAAATACGATTCTAGCAGAAATACGATTCTAGCCCTTACACCCACTCAGTAAATTTTGTGTGCATTACACTGGATGGGCTGTGGCTCACAATACCATGTTATAGCTGTTGATGCACATGGTGTAACTAAAGGAAGGATATATAACTACGTTAAAAATGTGTCTAGGTTTGTGGTCAATACATTATTTGGAGAAGAAGTCCGCTGGCCAACTAATTGTCTCGATAGCCATAGATTGTTTATAAAATATAATATACCTAAAATAGCAGGCATTGTAGATGGTTCGCTGATCACAATGGATGCTCCTCGCCAATTTCTTCATCAAAAATTTACATTTTATGTACCATGTAACTTACAAGTACTTTGTAGATACAAAATTTCATCGAAATCTACAGGCGTTTTCTACATATTTAAATGTTTATTAAACAGCATTTACAATTCTAATGTTTGTAAGATTTTTACATGTAAAATTCTTACATAATTGTAAGGTTTATTATACAGCAATTGTCCTACAACTTAACAAATATGTCACTTATTTACAAAATTGTCGAATTGTAACGTTTATTAAACAGGGCTCGTCCGCTCGAGGGAGTATTTAGATTTAAAAATATAATTTAAACCCCAAAGTAAAATTGTTTTGAAAACTTTAGTATTCATTACGTAAAGAGAACAAATAATACCTCTGTTGTAATATAGATATCATCATTGTTTTATTATATTACTTTGCTCCCATGCCATCGCCCGCGCAAGAGTGGTTTCACAAAACGAAATCACAAACATATATTATGAATGTCCCGTCCCAATCATCCTAGTTTACATACAACCAGGGATTAATTATATCTACTACCCTATGGAATACGCACCCAAAATTTTATTTAAATCAGCACAAAGGTATCACTCGATACATTTACACGATACTTAAATAAAACTTACACTAATAATATAATTTATGAAATCGTAGCACAAATACAGAATTTATTTTGACTGTATAGTTGTTGTCAAATTACTATTATTATTTAGAGGAAGGGGAGGGAGAGGGGAGGGGAGGGGAGGGGGAGGGGAGGGTGAGGGGACGGGACGGGAGAGGGAGAGGAGGGGGAGGAGGAAGGTGTTAAATATTTATTTAATTATGCCAAAGAAGTATAACTTCTCACGCGCGTACACGCACCCTTTTTTATGTTATTTAATTATAATAATTTTATTTAAGATACGGATATTTTTAATCAGATTATTTTTTTAAGCAAGTATCAAATTTAGAATCACGAAAATCTTACTTATCTGTATAGATGCTAATGATTAATTTTATTGTAAGTAATTTTTATATAAACAAAATTAAACGTCTGACTACTACTTTGTTTTTGTCTAGTTATCTAGTCACGTTGGACGCACTTCACTTATCTAGTTAGGACAGAACCATGGAATTTCTTCTGTCCAAATACAGCCAGGAAAATCGATCTGTCCGACACCGCCGTACTAATTAGAGATAGCACAATTCTCTGAAACCAGCAATAACCAAACGCTACAATTGCAGGAAATTTCTATCATATTATTACGAATTGAATAATCAAGAGATGCTCAAGTTCCAGAACTTGAGATTTCAATATTTGGTAAAGTTTCACGTCGGGAAATTGATTTTACAAAATTTCGCTTGCTTTATTAGTACTTTGCTTGTTTTGTACGCTTCCAATTCAATCGTAATTTCTTTGAGCACTTTCCAAATTAGATATATTTTGATAAGATTTTAGTTTAGCAAGCCATCTCAGTTTATAAGAAGACTAAATTACTTTTTTCAGTTGTATAAGCCCATCAGCTGATTCCTTTTTATAAAATATATAAGTAAATAGTTTTATAAATATACTTTGAGAATTGCTTTAGGTAATATAGTGCGCAATAAAATTTAGAGAGTGTATAAACGGATAATGTAATAGTTAATTATTGGGATCTGGAATAAATTAAGGTTTAATAATAGGAAGAATAACTGATATTGAAAATATTTTAGAAGCAATTAATTAAATTTTTAGCTCAAAGAATTAGGCAGCTGAAGTGGCAATGGGCTTACCACATAGTTCGAAGGACCGTATAAGCGTTGGGGAAGAAAGGTCCTCGAATGGCGCCCACGTCTCGGAAAAAGGAGCATAGGACGCCCCCCGATCAGATGGACTGACGACCTGAAGAAGATAGCGGGCATCCGCTGGATTCAGAAGGCTCAGGACCGGTCAGAGTGGCGCAAGTTAGGGGAGGCCTATGTCCAACAGTGGTCCTACAAAGGCTGATGGATGGATGGATGGAATTAATTTTTGTATGCTTCTAACGTTCAGAATAAATATTTCATATCCTGTTCTATTTTTGAAGCCCATTTACCTGAGAGATTGGATACAGCTGTTTTTTTTTAATTTATATTGAACAAATATCCAATAATAAACTGAACGAACAGTGTCGGTTACTAGTTATTGGTTTCCAGCCTCTAAATGACATGAATTTAGAGTGGTGTGGGAAATTGGTATGAAACAAAATATCGAGAATTTTAAAAATGTTTTAATAAAAAATATAAGTTCATGTGCTTTTGTTACTCGAAAGGATTTCTGGATAATTGGAACGATATAGTCCACTTATTACTCGTAAGGTCATCAGTAAACCTAAAGTATCTTAGTGGAGGTACCAGTTTAACTTGCCCTTTGTACTTTCACAAGTGAAGCACGTAAAATAAAATACCTACCCGTTGAAAAGAAATAGCATTGCAACTTTCATCTGTTTACAAATGGCGTAGGTTTTTAAACGATGCGAGAGAGAAATAAAAGTCTCAAAAAGAATCGATACGGCTTATATTTAATACCTTTTGAACTTATCGCAATCCATTTACCGTTTTTTGCAGACTAGTCCCTTAAGTGGATATACATTGTACAATCTCAAATAAGATTATGGCTCTACTTAAATAACTAAAAGGTTTCGATACGTTTTAATTTATTAATGTAAATCACTTATATTTTGCTCGTTTATTGTGATTTATCTTTCAGTTTTATATGAAAATAGTTTAAAAGCTTCAGTAAATGCAGAGGTATATATTACTAACTAGCAATCGCCCTCGCTTCGCTTCGGTAAAAATAGTACGTAGTTAATTAACTTACAGAACATACTCTTAACGCAGAATGATTGATAATTAGAACCGCATTACAATGAAAGGTCAATACACAACATAACCTTTCCATATTTTTAGGGTTCCTTACCTCAAAAGAAAAAGCGCGGTTCCCATAAGATCACTCACTCGACCGTCTGTTTGTCTGTCTGTCAAAACCTTTTTTCTCAGGAACGCGTGAAGGTAATAACGACGACGACAGTTTTGCAACGGCAAAGTTTGTTTCTCAATTCCGTTTATCTTTTCGCTACACAGCTATGTTAGGTTCCACTATATAGTTAAGATAGGTTCAACAATCCTAGCTCGCACTTGGCTGGTTTCTTTTACTTATTATTATTATTTCATCATATTATTTTCTAAATTTTGTGTTTCCTGCTTAACCCATAGCAAATTACATTAAATAAATAGTTTGTATGACGCCGTTTGGCTAATCCATCAGTATTTCACATTACATAGGTACCCAGACTTTAAAAATAGTAATCCTTCTCCAAGGTACAATCTATGTCTATACCCAAACACATCAAGATTGGTTCAGCGGTGCGAGAGAGTTAAGGTTAATTCGATGAGTTATGTGAGAATGGTAATAAAGGAAGCAACACATTTTCGCATTTATTACATTGTAGTTTTGGCCAAACAATAATTCGGCAAAGGGGAGATATTGCTTCACAGAAATTGAGAAAATTCAGCACTCAGCACTCTCAACACGATGTTCCTGAGGATATTAATAGATAGGTACTATTATTACTATTATTATTTCTCCATGGGGTTAGCCCTTGAGTATGAGTCAGCCGCCAAACGACTCGTCGTGTTCCGACTGAGGGCTTGAGAGCCAGTTCTTTCGGTCTTTTTCTTCCCTCTTACTTGGCCGGCAACGCATCAGTGATGCTGATGTCCATGGGCGACGATAGCCACTTACGATCATGTGGATCGTCAGCTCGGTTGCCGGCTATTTCCGTAAAAAAAATCACGGAAAAATTAGTTAACAATCCTAAGCTTGATTTACAGATAACACGTCGCAATACGCTTTGTATGTGGAGTATGAGAGATATGTAGAGTTATGTATTTTATTATCAATTGTTCAATTTGTTCAATGTCAACTGTTCGTACAACTAAATTACGACTTTCAATCCCTTCCATGATGACATATAAAAAATACAGAATTTTAGTTGGAGGCCATAAATAGGCAATTCACGGTTAAAAAAACTGAAGATAAAAATAGATATTTAGTCAGTTATAGGTATTTGAATTATTGTAAAAAAATTACTTCGTGCCACATTCTGGCTCTAGCTTGCAAATTAGGAAAAAAACTAAGATATGCATGTATATGAAACAAACAAACAGACAAACAAAAATTGAAAAAAAAACTCATTTTTCGGTTTTGATATCGTGCAAGTAACGATTTACAACATGAAAAATGCAGTTATTTCAAAATCACAGACGGATTCTTCAATTTTTTTCATTTGTATGTAAATAAAGAGCTTTGTATTACTAAAGTCGTTGATGTGAATCAACAAATACAGCGCCATCTAGTGGCCAAGATAGTAATCGTTCGGTTAATCATACATAATTAATTTGCGTTTTTCCACCACTTTCAAGGTGAAATTAATAAAATGCTGAAATTATATTGGAGCACATAGATACGCAAAAAACATGCTCTTAAAAACAAAATAAGAAAACAGATATCCACTCAGTAATAGGGATTTGAATTAATGAAAAAAATAACCTTTAAAGGCATTTTATGGTCTTTCCATGTCATATAAGTAAAAACTAAGATATGCATGTATTACTCTTTTTGTACGGAGAAAACGTTTTTTATTATTTAAAACAAATCAGCAGACATTTTTTTATTTTTCCATACAAAATATCCCTAAGGAACCCTTTGGTGTGGAACCATAAAAAATAGCTTAAATTCTAAGTTGAAGTCTTTTCAATATCTTAGTGAAAGTCGTGTTTAAATTCGTTCAGTAGTTTCAGAGATTTGCGAAGCCAAACAAACAGACAGACAGACAAAAATTTTAAAAACTCATTTTTCGGTGTTGGTAACATGCAAGTAACGATTTGCAACTTGAAAAAATCATTTTCAAAATCACAGTTTAACTCTTCAATTTTATTATTAGTATAGATTGTTCAATTTGTTCAATGTCAACTGTTCGTACAACTAAATTACGACTTTCAATCCCTTCCATGATGACATATAAAAAATACAGAATTTTAGTTGGAGGCCATAAATAGGCAATTCACGGTTAAAAAAACTGAAGATAAAAATAGATATTTAGTCAGTTATAGGTATTTGAATTATTGTAAAAAAATTACTTCGTGCCACATTCTGGCTCTAGCTTGCAAATTAGGAAAAAAACTAAGATATGCATGTATATGAAACAAACAAACAGACAAACAAAAATTGAAAAAAAAACTCATTTTTCGGTTTTGATATCGTGCAAGTAACGATTTACAACATGAAAAATGCAGTTATTTCAAAATCACAGACGGATTCTTCAATTTTTTTCATTTGTATGTAAATAAAGAGCTTTGTATTACTAAAGTCGTTGATGTGAATCAACAAATACAGCGCCATCTAGTGGCCAAGATAGTAATCGTTCGGTTAATCATACATAATTAATTTGCGTTTTTCCACCACTTTCAAGGTGAAATTAATAAAATGCTGAAATTATATTGGAGCACATAGATACGCAAAAAACATGCTCTTAAAAACAAAATAAGAAAACAGATATCCACTCAGTAATAGGGATTTGAATTAATGAAAAAAATAACCTTTAAAGGCATTTTATGGTCTTTCCATGTCATATAAGTAAAAACTAAGATATGCATGTATTACTCTTTTTGTACGGAGAAAACGTTTTTTATTATTTAAAACAAATCAGCAGACATTTTTTTATTTTTCCATACAAAATATCCCTAAGGAACCCTTTGGTGTGGAACCATAAAAAATAGCTTAAATTCTAAGTTGAAGTCTTTTCAATATCTTAGTGAAAGTCGTGTTTAAATTCGTTCAGTAGTTTCAGAGATTTGCGAAGCCAAACAAACAGACAGACAGACAAAAATTTTAAAAACTCATTTTTCGGTGTTGGTAACATGCAAGTAACGATTTGCAACTTGAAAAAATCATTATCAAAATCACAGTTTAACTCTTCAATTTTATTATTAGTATAGATAGATAGAAGATTGTTCAATTTGTTCAATGTCAACTGTTCGTACAACTAAATTACGACTTTCAATCCCTTCCATGATGACATATAAAAAATACAGAATTTTAGTTGGAGGCCATAAATAGGCAATTCACGGTTAAAAAAACTGAAGATAAAAATAGATATTTAGTCAGTTATAGGTATTTCAATTATTGTAAAAAAATTACTTCGTGCCACATTCTGGCTCTAGCTTGCAAATTAGGAAAAAAACTAAGATATGCATGTATATGAAACAAACAAACAGACAAACAAAAATTGAAAAAAAACTCATTTTTCGGTTTTGATATCGTGCAAGTAACGATTTACAACATGAAAAATGCAGTTATTTCAAAATCACAGACGGATTCTTCAATTTTTTTCATTTGTATGTAAATAAAGAGCTTTGTATTACTAAAGTCGTTGATGTGAATCAACAAATACAGCGCCATCTAGTGGCCAAGATAGTAATCGTTCGGTTAATCATACATAATTAATTTGCGTTTTTCCACCACTTTCAAGGTGAAATTAATAAAATGCTGAAATTATATTGGAGCACATAGATACGCAAAAAACATGCTCTTAAAAACAAAATAAGAAAACAGATATCCACTCAGTAATAGGGATTTGAATTAATGAAAAAAATAACCTTTAAAGGCATTTTATGGTCTTTCCATGTCATATAAGTAAAAACTAAGATATGCATGTATTACTCTTTTTGTACGGAGAAAACGTTTTTTATTATTTAAAACAAATCAGCAGACATTTTTTTATTTTTCCATACAAAATATCCCTAAGGAACCCTTTGGTGTGGAACCATAAAAAATAGCTTAAATTCTAAGTTGAAGTCTTTTCAATATCTTAGTGAAAGTCGTGTTTAAATTCGTTCAGTAGTTTCAGAGATTTGCGAAGCCAAACAAACAGACAGACAGACAAAAATTTTAAAAACTCATTTTTCGGTGTTGGTAACATGCAAGTAACGATTTGCAACTTGAAAAAATCATTATCAAAATCACAGTTTAACTCTTCAATTTTATTATTAGTATAGATTAGCCAATTAGAGCTTTTATTTTGTAAATTCAAATAGTAACAGTTCGCGACTTTGCTCGCATGGATTTTAAAAATGAGGCAACTAAGAGCAAAATGTCAATCCTATTTTTATCTCAAAATATTCAAGTGAAAAAACCAATGTGGTTTAAGAATTTAAATAGGTTCTTGTACTCTAAACATGATTGTGGCGTTTTATATTGATACAATGAAAATAACGTCAGGTCTGTTCAAAAGACGACAACTGTTCTTCTAGCTCGCTTGCAGTAAACTAAATGAAATAAAGAGAATTGACTGTAGCTTAGTTTGCAATTTCATACCACCCACAGCCGGTCTAGTACAATTCGTGGAAGTCTTTGTGTAAATTGACTGAATCTGTAACTCACCCGCAGTAGTAATCTGAAACACGCCAACTATCCAAACGTCTACTTATAGCACTGAAAATGGAAACGTAAAACTAGGTTCACAGGCTACAAAGGCAGGCTATAAATAGTGCACTGGTAGACGGTACGTAAGCGGCGTCACAACGAAGACACGTAGTATTTGTCCAAAATAGACCATGAACCGACACAGGCGTCAGCCGGTCCAGTGGGTATTTAAGTTGAGGTACAGTGCAGAACAGACACCGTAATAGAATTTAATGGGTCTCGGAACACTTCGTAAGCGCCGTGTGCAATAGAACACGAATCGTCGACCGCAATGCGAAAGACAGATCTGCTACATTCAACTCGTAAATTGATAGTCGTCAAATTGCTAAGCGTTGCCTTTAAAATTATTTAGAGAGATTATTATTTGATATTATTATGTGCATTCTTAATGAGGAAATGTGTTATCATAGGTATAAAATGTGTTATTAACAATGTTTTAGCGTTTCGTAGTTCTAAAGAGAAAGAATGTCCAATATCTACAGACATTGAAAGGATAATTTCTATTAAAATGTTTCATTCTTAAAGTAGGTATACCATACGTTCAATTGTATCAAAATAGTTGATCGATATACTTAATAACAACTAGCAGAAAATCATTTACATAAACGCAGGTCATAAATTGTGGGCTCTGTGTCTTTAATTAAGAATGTTTCACGATATTCTATCGCGGAGTACACAAGGCACAAATTAAATTATGAGCATGGACCTACGACGCAAAGCACTTGAAATTTCAGGCCCTTAGCCTAAACTATAATATATGAGGGTCCCTTAAGAACCTTAAGTCGAGAAAATTATTGCCTCCAACACATTACCTTTAATGATAAGCGAACGCGAATAACGTTCGCGATGAGAAATGGCTCGTCGTGATAACCGCGTAATGTGGAAATTGTAAAGTTTATCTCACTTATATAATATATCATAGCATAATTTCAAGTCGCGTTATACATATTGACTTCCGCAGCCATTTGTTATAATACAAAAACAGATCAAATATGAATCATTGGTGCCTGAAGATATACGAGTATTAGAATTCTAATAATGTCAATAAAAAGGTTAAATAAGAATGAATAAGACAAGGAACGTACCTAGGTAAGAATTACCTAAGTTAAGATACTTCTTAATCGTCTGACTTTTCACCAATTTGTGATTCCCGAAAAGTGCAGAATATTTTAATACTTTCACAATACCTATCCTGTCTCATTTGCTAATCCTATTTTTGCATTAAAAACAAACCCAATGATCAACTGAGCATCAAATAATAAAAATTTAGTAATATATTTAATAAGTCAAGTTTAAAGAGCTTCTTAAACCACAGAATAAGAACTGTATAATCTACTTTTACACGAGCCAACGGGCAGGTGAAAAAAAGAGAAAGAGAGAGACAAAGAAAGAAATAATAATTAGTTAATTACTAAAAACTAATATCACTCCCACTTGGTTTGATCAAATAAATTGAAATTAGATGACCAAAAAAGAATTGAACACCTGAATAAAATATTAATTATTTAACCATTTCCGCGTTCTTTCAGTAAATTCATACAATCACTAATGCACAGTTAATGAGAGAGTAGTCGGTCATTTGCGTGTGATTACGAAATATCCATGACTAATGAGACACTGTGTCATCAAAGCGTATCCAAACATTTGCTTTGATTTCAAAGCGTCGATGCACCAAATAAGTCACAGGCTTTGATTTTGTAAAATGAATATTAGTGTATACGTACGCATTTACAAATATAAATTAAAACTTAAAAAAAACCGGGCAAGTGCGAGTCAGGGATTTAGGGTTCCGAAGAAGTAAGTTTATTGACTATTACTCGTTAACTACTTACGATAACATAGCCGTCATAGTTTTCCTTGTAACCCATTTTTGAGAATTTTTAGGGTTCCGTAGTAAAATCGGAACCCTTATAGTATCGTCATGTCCGTCCGTCTACGCCAAAGCGCCGAGACCTTTAGTGCTAGAAAGCTGTAATTTGGCATGGATACACATATTTATTAAAACTCCAGTATCGAAGAATAAAATATTGAAAAACGTTTTTTTTTCAGGGTAACTCTCCAACAGGTAACGTGAGTATAAATTTTTTATTCGTCGCGTTCCCTATATTATGGTTATCGTTGAAAAGGTCTTTCAAATTATTATGGGTTTTTAAGACCATTTTTGGAATTAGAGGTCCGCTTGCGGCATATTTGACTTTAACGTGCTAATTTTGGTTAGATTCAAGTATGGGATGGACACTTGAACCCTTGACACCTGCTGGCTACACAGTTGGAGTTCAATTTAATCATTTTGACTCCCTAACACAGGCATTACTGATGCTTAAAAGGTGGGTCCCAACAATATGTAAAAATTTAATGTTTTTTGGACCAATAAAAATTCCTTAATTCTTAAATTTTTCAATTTAACCATTTTGAAAGATTTGATGGTTACATAAGCATTTTAAAATTGACGTTACCCAGTCACACATTTGCGTTGGGGGTTAAAATAGTTTCAGACATAAAACCATATAAAGATTGTTAATTTTCGACAGTTCTAGCATAGAATAAATAATTGGTTCTAGTAAAAAAAAATTAATTAAAACTTTAAAAAGACGAGTATATTATAATATTAGCTACTCAATTTACCATTATTATCTTACTAAGTTCCGGATGCGTCAGAAATCTTCAAATTTAAACTGTTATTATAGCAATCAAAAACAGAGCTATTGGCCGCCATAGCGTAACTCCAACAAGTTAGGTGTTCGACAACATTCGGTGAGCAAACATGCATCTCAGTTCAACTTCGCCCTATATGCACGTACCGCTAAAGTGCCCCCATAAATTACTACAGTAACTTTAAGCAAACACGGAACCAAATAGCTGCTAGAAGTGTTACTGATTGATATTAATGTTGTGGGGTTTATAAAATGTCGTCCTGAAACTTCTTAGAGCAAAGTTTACTGTTCGGATTTGTATGTTACGTTTTCCATTCGCTCTCAATTTTATTTTAATAGATTATTTAATATTTGTGTAGAGCTAAAAAATATCTTCTTAATTGCTCACGTAACATAAGCTCCTCTCATATTAACCTTCCTAGTAATTGACGGCAATGACCAAGTGGACGGTGCTAAGTACCATCAAGGGTGTAATGGACTCCATCCATTCTTAAATACAAGGCACTCCCCTATTCATGCTTTACCGTATACATACACAGACACCAAACACCACCAGCATCATCACTAACAACACCGAAAAATTTATGTTTACGCAGTTATCTGGAGCCACTAAGAATGCGGGTCCTCGCTTGTTTTTGACCGAAGCGCAATGTTTGCAGTCTGCAAGTGAGCAATGGTTCACTTACCATGAGATAAATGGCTTGTAACCTAGCGTACCGGCTATTATTAAAACATCCGACACATCTTACTTTGAAACACCACTAGTCTGCCCTGAAGCAATCCGATGTATGCTCTAGGTCTAATTCAGAGGAGAGACCCGTGCCCTGTGCCAATGAAACATCAACATGAAAGCTTGCTATGAATCCTATGGTAGTCCACGAACTAAATATATGGTTGCGATAATAAGCAGTTGCGGTCAGTAATTGAAAACCGCATGTCACTTCTCTTGTTTAATTGACAGCGAGATTGAAGTTTGGTTGTGTTTAACTCGAGTATAATAACACTCATAATACTGATGGTTATTAGAATAGACCACAAAAATATTATGAATTATATTTTGTGTATGACATATTAATCCATCCTAGTGCATGTGCGATGAACTGAGACTGATGAAAATAATCGATTTTTATTATTGAACGCATAGGGTCTCCCCATACTTGTCGATGCAGAATCAGCTTATGTGTAAAATGTAAATTGTACTTTATTTTACGAGCAAGAATACAAAACTTTTTGCTCTAGGTTAAAGACATGTATTTTTATAATTTCTAGTATCTAGCAAGTTCTAACATTAAAGATATTTTTGGTAAATACCTATTTTGGTAATTTCCAAAGCACGGTTGTAATAAACGTTTTCAATAAATCGCCACATTTAATCCTTGTTCATTCCGAAGACTCTACGTTGTTGGTACAACTTTTCCCCGAAGGCGTATATTTCTGTATACAGGTCCTTGTCTAATAAAGTGGTCACAGTCGAAGCAAGATTAACAGCACCGGTTTATTATTCGTGTGGATAGGGGGCGTGCATACACGATTTGTGGGTTATTCGGTTTTGGTTTTTATATTCAAACTTTCTGCTTTATACAACAGTACTTTGAATTGAAGGTTCGTATGCTTACTTTGTGATGTGCATTATATTTATGAATTCTGGCTATTTCGTTTTACTTAATATTTTAAATGTCGTAATTTCAAGAAAAATTATACAGTAATGAACGTGAAATATTTGCATCTGCTACTTTACTACCAACCCATTATAAGAATGGTTTAAAGTTCCGATTCTTAAGCATGTGAGAGATACAGTCTGTTAATGTAGGTTTTACTTACTTCATGTAGAACCTAGGTATTTTTCTCTGCGGAGAACTAATGAAGGAAGACTGATACTGTATCAACGAGATTAAGTAAGTGAAATAAGGGAATGCTCCTTGATAGTACTTTTCCGATACTACAACAATTTTCGCTTTTCTTTTCGCTTCGAATGCTAACCCTTGGTTGATAATAGACAACACTAAATTTGTTTTATACCAAGATTTACAATACTTCTGTAAGCTATGAAATGAAATTAAATCCTCAAAACTCAAAGGAATATTTGTGGAAATGGTTTGTTTTGATCCTGGAGACAATATCTTAGTTATGTTATAGGTACAGCTTGGGTTAATACGCTTTGTCCTTCATCATTTGCAACGTGTAACTAATGGCCGAGATTATTGCAAACCATTGCATGCAGCAGATGTTAGGAACAACGAACTCTGCTTATTGTTGGATGAAAATTAAATTAACGCTATCTATAAGAAGTACTTGTAGCTCAAATTACTTAATAACAATTGATTTGCTAAAGGCACGGAAGGACGAAAGGACGGTCAAGTTTTGCCACTAGCGGTCACCCATCCAACTACTGACCGTGTCCGCTGTTGCTTAGCTGTGTTGATGTTACCGATGTATTTTTATTTCTAAAAGATGTGCTGAGGAGTTTCTTTACGGCTTTTCTTCTCGTCTATGACAAAGCACCTTTGCAAAAAGCTGGTTGATTAAAAAAATGACGTGCACAAGTGTATCAATGATACCTATATGAATAAATGATTTTCAATTTGAATTTGATGACAAAAGCCACCGGGAGCATTATGAATGCTTCTTATAAATTAACTCACGGTCAGTCCATCGCGTCAAATGGCGTGATATACAGCCAAAATTTGATCGTGAATGTGAAAAACTGATGGCGTGATTTAAAAAATTTGTATGTCCAATCGCGCCATTTTGACATATGTCGTTTGGCGTGGCTCCAAAAATGACGCGATGGAATGACCGTGAGTGACCACCATAATAGATCAATTTTATATCAAATTTATTTTATTACGTACTCGTAAGTTAATAGTTATAAAAGTAGATATCGTAGAATCGTGTTGTAATAATGAAATTGGATTTGTATTATTGTATTTGAAACGATTAATTTGTTTTTAGAAACATGCAACACATTTTGTATTCTGATGTTCATTATTTGATGCTCAGTTTACTGAATCACACGGCTCACTAAATAATTGTTTGAAATTTATGTCTGGTTCAATTGTCATTTTAACTGTAATGAAAGACAAAAAGAAAATCGTAACTGGTGGTCTGGATCAATATTTCAATGGTTATTTTAAATGTAATATGAGACAAAGGATAATTCCAGTCATTGCCTTTTGTGACTTTCGTAATAATAATCATAATATGATAGTCGTCTCACTGTTGGTATCAGACATCCTTTCGCAATGAAAGGAACAAAGTCATAGTCAACCGACATACTATCCATGTGTTTGCAGAATTCACAAACTTGAATATGAATTATCAAATATTCGATTTTTCTCATGGTGAAATAATTGTTAGTTTTTACTACGCAAATACTTAACTAATTAAAAATATGAAGAGAGTACAGAGAAATCAAAGTACCCTTACTAGAGAATAAAAACCTTATATATGTGTAATGTAGAGTACCTATATTAGCTATTCAGTTCATTGGTTTTAAATTTTTAAGTCAGTGTGAACGCACCCCTAACAGTAGAAGCCACATGGGAGGACTTGTATAAATTAAGAGAGAAGCGACAATTTCTAAAATTTATCATTCGGTACGTGAGGCGGGCGTTATTGGCAAACGGCTGCCTTATTTAATTTGGCTTTTGCGAACAATTTGTTAGATCTTTCAATTATATAAGATAATGCCCAGGGAATATTGCAAAGTGTTCACAAATCATGCGTGAAAATGTTTCAAACAAGTAAAAGTAAAATTAGCTACTTATATTGTTTCCTTTTAATATGAGAGATTTCATCTTTTTCCGTAAACGCGGTAGGAATTTTAAAGTCAAAGTCAAAATCTGAGGTCAAAATATTTTATTCGTATTTGTATCACTGATACACTTATGCTGTCATCATTTTTTTAATCTACCAGCTTTTCGGAAGGGTGCTTTGTCATGGAGGAGAAGAAAAGCCGTAAGTAAACAAACTCCTCGGCACATCGTTTAAAAAAATATTACAAAAAAGAAAATATTATACCAAATACAAAAATATTTACTAATCTGAGCGCAACTGGTTGCAGAATTTCCATGCGTCTTTGTCATTTAAATACTCGTCGTCATTCTTCATAATGTTTTCAAAGGCGCAAAGTCTCCCTTTCTCCCTCAGTGACTAACCAGATAGCCTAACGGCCATTTTTACTCGTAAATTTAGGTTTTTAGTGCTAAAAGCAATTACAACTAAAACTTAAATTCATGACTGACAGTAGTAAGCCTTTTCAAAAAAATTCAAAATTCAAAATCATTTATTCATGTAGGTATCATTGATAAACTTATTATGCACGTCATTTTTTTAATTTACCAGCTTTTCGGAAAGGTGCTTTGTCATGGAGGAGAAGAAAAGCCGAAAGAAACTCCTCAGCACATCTTTTAAAAATAAAATACATTGGTATATTTCTTACAAAGAAGTATCACTAGCCTGTACTTTGGGAAACTTACAGGATGCGATGACGATGAAAGAGTGGTGGCAACGTGATGATGATTACCATGAAACTAGCTCTCTGCCGCGGCTTTGCCCACGTTTCCGGGGATAATAAGTACCCTACATCTTATTCCAGGTCATGGTCTACCTGAGCGCTAAGTTTCATTAAAATACGTTCAGTAGTTTTTGCGTAAAAGAGTAACAAACAACCATACATCCACACACACTTTCACATGATCTGGAATAAGTTATAGGGTATTTAATATCCTGCAAAACGTGGGCAGAGCGATAGTTCCCTATAATTATATAAACAGACGACCCTGTAGCCTAGTTGGTAGCGAACCTGCTGCGAAGGAAGGGGTCCTGGGTTCGATTCCCAACCGGGGCATATATTTCACTGACAGATAAATATTTGTACTCGGGTCATGGGTGTTATTGTGATCTGTTATAATTATGTGTCGTCCATGCCACCCGCGACACAGGTAATAACCTACTGCGGAGTATGAGTGTGTTACCGTTTATAATTTTAATTCGCCCATGGACATTGTAAAATTTACCTGTAAAATTATTAAAGCCCTATCTTTGGGCAACGGTTCCACGCACGGAAGGCCACAGTCCAACCAACTGGGATTGCAGCTCGATAATGATAATCAAACATATGTTATTGGAATCACAGTGCATATCGAGGCACCTTTAATTGTACCATTAAGCTCGGTTTACCGTGCGCTGTTTTACGCGTGCGATTTAGTTGCGTTGAACCACGCGTATGTTAAATTAATAGTGGTTTTAGCGGGATAATGATAATAAAGTTGTTTTGTTTTAATTCAAATATATTGTTCTATGTATTTTGTTTCATTGTATGCTTATTTAAATGCGTGGTCAATTAGATCCTGTGGTCATGTTGTTTCTATCTCCTGCTGGCCATGGTTTGGAATTCTGATAGCATAAAATGTTTATGAAACAGAATAAATATTTTTGTACTCAAATTATGGTGCAGTGAGTGTGATTATTTATTCTCATGATTAACGTGGCTGCTGAGTAAAGCATTTTAGCAACCGTTACTATAGAAGGAATTTTACTTGGAAAATTCAGTTACCAATTTTCGCTCTTCTGGACATCTGTCATTCCACATTCATAATTGAAGGTTGTCCTATTTTGGCAGTGTTCCGGCTTAATTAATGACTGAAAGATAAGCTGTTGGCATTAATTAAAGAGACACTTCGTTAAGTAAAAAATTGCCAAGAATTTCCGACACACTTTCACTTAAATCACTTACTAGATTTCGTCCGTAGCCAGTAATTAAGTTGGAGCTCCGGGAAATTTTTATATAAACATTGGAAGCCAATGAACTGTTCAGAGACAAAACATAATTACAGGACGCAGTTAAAATAGCTGGCTGTTTATTACACCCTAGAAAGAATTTAAGATCGTTAACTTTTTAAAACTTGGCACGTTCGGCCGCAAAAACAGAATAGTTGGCTCGTTGGTAGTTTGTACTAAAGTTTTTTTGTTAAGGACGTCTTTTGGCTATTTAATACCTACGGTAGGCGATTTATTTATACTTGAATACAAGTAAAGTCATTCAAGTCAATTTCCATGTAAATAAACTTTAAATTCGTATTCTTTAGTGTGAATCTACAATGGATTGTCTTAAACGTAAAAAAATAAAATGTATCCAAAACTATACATTCAAAAGTGTACCTACATCGGAAAATCTTTTAATTTTGTACGTGTACCTACGTAAACTTGAAATGGGAAAGTGCAACAGCCTCGGTATTTCGAGGACTAAGATGGATTGCCTCGATCGCGCAAAACGCTGCCTCGCTAGGGCAAGGCGTGAGCAAACTCTTTAAATAATATAATGGATTGTATTAAAACTAAAGTGCCTTGCGCCTTAAACCTTCCTTGTTTTTAATATGATAGTATTGATATACTATTTTGGGCAACACTACTATCAATTTGATAGTATAATCGATTGATAAAATGAAATAAGATTTTTTTGTTTTGTTACTAGCATTTACTTTTGCAGGTTTTGTTGGTATTGATTTAAATTTAAAGAGGATTTTTTTATGATAAATTTTATTACCACCCAAAACGAGTACTTGGATGGATTCTTGTACATCCTGTACAAAAACATTATTATATTTTTGAATATTTTTACTAAGTAACCAATTAATATTTTCTTTTCTAACAGAAACGCTTTTTCCCAAATGTATTTAATCGGCTTCAGGGAACACGAAGCTGCACTGGTTATTAAAGTTAGATAACAGGTTATCATTTTCATAAGTTTTGCTAGAGGAGTTTAAGCTACTTAACATTACCGCTATATTTAGATGCTAATCTGCAATCTAGCAACACAGTTGAGTATGTTTTAGGCAATTGACGACCCTGTAGCCTAGTTGATAGCAACCCTACCTGCGAAGCGAGGGGTCCCAGGTTTGATTCCCGGCCGGGGCAGATATTTACGTGACAGATAAATATTTGTACTCGGGTGTTATTGTGATGTGTTATGTGTCCATGCTACCCGCGACACAAGGTAAAAACCTACTGCAGAGGTATGTATGTAAGCGTTTAAAATGCGTTAAAAAAATTTAACAACAGAAACATTAATTACCCTGCAGCCTCGCGTTTATTATAGGAATCAATATAATCAAAATTTTACTAACAAAAAATAACCGACTTCAAAGTCTCAAAAACTACATAGTTGTCAGATCTCGTTCAAATTTATGTGAGACCACATGACAAGCGCCTGCTTTCGATTAAAAAAAGAATCATCGAAATCGGTTGGCGTGATATTCGTCAATTTGTCGCGCACATCTTAACACAAATTTACGACTTATGTGGTTTTCTCATAGATGCCATTGTCATATCTCAATAAAATTTATGTGGAACCACACGACAGCCACCAGCTTTCGATTAAAAAAAGAATCATCAAAATCGGTTCGCCCAGTCCAAAGTTCTGAGGTAACAAACATAAAAATAAAAAAAAAATCAGTCGAATTGAGAACCTCCTCCTTTTTTGAAGTCGGTTAAAAATCAATCTATTTCTGACCAAAAACATTGAATTTTCTTTAACTCTCTTTCTTTCTTTTTCTTCTCTTTTCTTTCTCAGCAACGCATCAGTGATGCTGGTGCCAATGTGTCCATGGGTGAAAATCGTGAGCTCAGCAAATCATCTCTCATTTTTGCAACAAAAACTGACCTACCATTCTTATATGGTAACTCGTAGACCACACATAGTAATCAGATAATTAAAAAACACATTTTCTATACACGGCTCGTTTACTTCCCAGTATTTACGAGTAACAGATGTTATGAGCATTAGGTACATTGAATCATTGCCTACACGTTCATTAGTCACTGCGCATTGCTCTTAACCGCTGATCCCTCTCCATTGACGAATGAACTCGATAAAGCTAGGAACATTGCTTGGCTCTCGGCAGCTAATATATCCCGCTTATCGTAATGACTGCACTCTAGTTAGCCGGGATTAAGTGGCTGCACACGACTTGGAAATATAACCTTATTTTTAAATCCCGGGAAATTGTAACGCCTGAAAAGTATGTTGTTGGTTGCAAGAAAGGGTAAATAAATTCGTGTTTTAACTTAACTATCTATTTACGTATAGTAACGGACCTTTCATTCAAAGTAATTGATGAATTTTAGTTAAAAAAACAAACATTTATCTGTCAAATAAATGTCTGACCCCTTGCTATGCAAAATCACTACCAACTGTCTTTGTTATAAAAAAGGAAGCAGACTTCTATATCATCTATCTATCTGTATCTCATAGATCATCTTGCTACGAAACCAGAAAAAAATTCGGAATTTTTTTAAAAAGACAATTCACAGAATCCTACAATATTCATATACCTATCATCGTGTAGGACCCCATCGCAAAATGGTCTTTGAAGAACCTTGATATTTTTCAAAGTCCTTTACCATTTTTACCACATTGTTAAAGTAATAAACATGTAAGTTCATGCTGAATTACAACTTTCTAGAGTTTCTATCACTGGTCTTTGCGCTATGTTGCGGAAGGATGGGCGGACGGACATGTCAAAATAATAAGGGTTTGTTTTGACTACGGAGCCCTAAAAACTTGATTCGTTTTGAAACAAAGAAGATACAATACTTTCTATTCTACACACAATAAAACAATTATATCAGCTTTCAAGTGGGACTGGACAGCCTTATCGCTAGACGATTTCTTCCAGGCAAGCTTTGGACAAAAGACAAAGTAATTATTTATATTATACGTATATATCTAGTAGAGAAAATACATCCATACTAATATTATAAATGCGAAAGTGTGTTTGTTTGTTTGTCCGTCTTTCACGTTGTAACGGAGCGATATGATGGTATGATTTTGTGTGGAGATAGGTAGGAGGCTGGAGAGTAACGTTACTTTTTACCATAAAAAAACAACTCATTTCCATGGTAAAACAACTCATTGTTACTTCCCTTTGAACACGCAGGCGAAGCCCCGGGTAATAGCTAGTACATACTCATATCACACCAATAATAGTAAACGAAGGCTAAAGATTCAGGCAACACTGGGCAACTATTGGAGACACTTAATTATGTTTTTAGGTATTGAGTAGCTGCTATATTGTGGTTTTCGTGTCCTCACATTTTGTACATTTGTACCGCACTAATCGTGATGACTATACTATGTCTTTAGTTAGGTCTGCACCCAGGATTAAGAAGCCGCATAAGACTGAGATAAATTTAAGACTATTTTTAAATCCCTGAAGAATTTACTCCACGAAATCCACAATTTATCGTTCGAGAGAATTAATTGCGTAAAATGTTTTTCAAGGGCTTAGCGAACAAGCGGTTTGGATGCGAGTAACTGGAGCTCAGGTTAATCAGATTTTACAGTTGATGAATAATGAATATACTTGTTTATGAGATAATATTAATATCGATTTCGAGGCAATATGAATATCGATTGTTGACCATGTTTGTGAATCACTCTAAGGGTGGCCATTCACGGTCGCGCCATTTGGCGTGGCTCCAAATGACGTATGTCAAAATGATGCGATTGGACATACAGATTTTTATATCACGCCATCAGTTTGTCACGTTCACGATCAAATTTTGGCTGTATATCACGCGAATTGACGCGATGGACTGACCGTGAGTCGCCACCATAATGTAGTTTGCATAAATAATATTACATTTTATTTGTAAACTGATCAAATTAAAAAGATACTTAATATCACCATCCTTATTACATAAGTGAAAACATTTACTTATAAGATAAATGAAAAACCGCACACAATTAGTAAGCATTAGTTTCGCAGGAACAGAGCTACAAACACAAACTAGTATAAAGCTCAATAAGTAGCACTAACCAACCATCATTGTGGTCTGTATGTACGGCAGTTTTTCAACCCATTGGCTATTATAGTTTCACATGACGCGTCTTTATCCGACCCCATCTACATACCACATCGCCACGTTACGTGGATCACCGCGCTTTACATGAAAAAGGGAGGGCCCATAAGTGAAAAAGCAATATCGTGTTAGAGTCGGTATTTTATTTTCAAGTTCAAGCTATAGGCGATGAGCGAATCATTTTATTTTGAGCTCTGAGCGTTAATAAAAAAATGAATTTATAATAGTATATGATTTCGTAAAATTCATTATGATTCTTATGTTTAACCCAAACAGTGGTTTTCTGGAAAGGATTAAAATACATATTCAATAATATTTTATACAGAGGTTTCTATATCGTAGAAACAAAAATAACTATTTCTTGATATCGACTAAAATTTTATAACAACGCACAACGCATTTAAATATTATTACATATTCTATTCAGAAAATCATTATTACAGTAGTTTGCTCTTGAAGGTTACACAACTATATTTACAGGTTTCGGGGGAAACCTTAACAGCTGTGTTGAACAGTCATTTCAGTCCCATTAAAACACTCGAAGTGAGAGACGCGTATTTGTTCTGGTGATATACAATTAATTAAAAAAACTAACGCTACACCCTCATAGCCCCACACTAGGATTCCCTGTGTCGTGGGCGCCATGGACAACACACCAAGACAATAACACTCACCCAGACCGAGAACAGAAATTCAAACTCGCCATTACGTCACGCGGGTTGTCAAACATTCGCTTATAACTTAAACCCCGTTAAGATTGCATAAAGCGAGCGATGGCTAGCTGTTGTGGATGAACTCATCACGGCTTAACAGTATACTCTGTGGCTAATGCAGGTGAGTGGATTAAATATATAGTATTTTTATGATTGAAGTAAGCATTTTCTTAATGGAAATAAAAGGATTTGTTTCAATATCCATTTTGGAGGATAAGTTATAAATCTACGTAAAAAGGCTTTTGTAATGAAGAACACATTACAAGATTTTCATTGTTCGATCAAGCATCTTGTATCTTTGTAGCCACCGAAAATGCTTAGTTTGATGATGTACAATGTCCTTCAACTTCAAAAAATTGTAATTTGATTTTACATACTTACTCTTTATTTTTGCTTTCATCGACAGATTATTTAATAAATATAACGTTTTAATTGGAGCATTCGATTACGAAATTAATTATAATATACATTATAGCGCCGTAAATTGAGCGTCTTTTGAAGTCTTTTGTTACTTTTTTTATTTAGTGGTAATAAAATTTTATTGTATTTGACTTACCCGCCAAAATAGTTGATGACCTAACGGTAAGCGGTTTTCATGAACGGTATTCATGAACGACCATCAAAAGCCATCAGAAACATTCCTCTGGCCATCTTTCATTCGCCTTAGCCACACGATTGGCATGGCATGTTGCATTTTGCCACGTGAACAGTCAGTGAACAACATTAAATGTTTTACCCGTATTGCGCGGTCACCTACCGCATCATTTGCAATGACGCTACTTTTGTGGTTTAGTCTTTACGCTTGTTTAATATTATGCTATTATAAACAGTGTTAATATAACCGTGACTTTTTTATGGAAATAGCCGGCAAATGAGCTGAAGATCCACCTGATGGTATGGCTATCGTCGCCCATGGACATCAGCAACACCAAAGGTATTGCCTAAGGCAAGGCCAAAAAAGAGAGAAGAAAAAGAAAGGAAGTACTAGCTCTCGAGACCCCAGCCGAAACACGGCGAATCGTTTGGCGGCTGACTCATGCTCAAGGGTGGTAGCTTTCCAGGCGAACCCCATAGAGGAATAATGGTAGTAATAATGGTAATAATTAAAATTAAAATCAATATTACCAATATAATCCGTCGAGAGGCCCTACCACCAGCGGGCCAGATTTAGTCGCCTCTTTAGTCGCGTGGGATTGGGGTTGGTATTAGTTTAGATTGGGCTTAAAGTACTAGTTCAAATCTAATACATGTACCTTTAAGTGATAAATAATATACCTACTTGTATCTTCAAGTTCACCCTTGAATTGTTTTTTAACGCTTTTATTCAGGTTACCCTGTATAAGTGGGTCAAATCTTGCAAGTTTAAACTTTAACTACACCTACTTCTTCTTATCCTCAGAAAATGAAATACATATTTCATATCGATTTAGTACTGATGACAATACATTTTTATAAGCATGACCTGATTAGGCGCGTTAGGACCAAAGATTTTATTTTATTTTACTACACACTTCCCGCAACAGTTCCCTGGGTTGGCTCCAATCGAGGGACATCCTCAAAGTTAACAGCACATTATCAATTTTTGTATAAATGCCTAGATTGAAACTTAAAACCGTGTTTTAAACAATGAACTTGGCCTAGATTGAAACTTAAAATCGTTTTTAAAAGAATGAACTTGTTTTTGTTTAATTTTATGCGCGTTAGGACCAAAGATTTTATTTTCACTTACTTCTCAGTTTTCTTTGTCTTATTACCTGGAGAATGATGAAACGGGCTACGACACTATAAATAACAAATGCGGCATTGACTTTGTCACTCCAAAAGCATTACTTACAGTCTGTCGGAGAAGAAGGAAGGGAGAAAGTTGCTTGTTGTAAATTGGCTTCCTGAGCTTACAAATGAAAAAATATCATGGTGCGGTTTGTAAAGTTTTTATAACAAATATTAAAAAAAAAACTATGAAGAGATATTAGAAGAAATGGATGATTTTTATGTTTGTAGTAATGAAAACTAATAGTACTATGAAATTAAAAGTCCATTAGATCCATCTTGCATGGCAGATTTGCTTGAATGAGCAGAGATTTTGTGTAACTTAAATGTTGAATTACGATTCAGGTTTTAAAATAAAAAAAAATACCTTTACATCGAAATAAAATCTATACTATAATAAAACTCAAAGGGCAAATTTACTGTACATTGAATATTTTTAAAATTTTTGATTAGGGGGCACTTCAATAACGTGTTAGAGCACAAAAATATTTTTTTTAGAATTATTGTCTGTCTGTCTGTCTGTCTGTCCGGGCATCACATGAAAACCCTAGAACGGATTTCGATGAAAATTGGTAAAAATGTTACTAATACTTTGGGTCATATTTTAGGGTACTTTTTATCCCGGAAAATTAAAAGGTTTTCCCGGGAAACGGGATGAAAGTTTGTATGGAATATTTTTAAAACATCAACCGATTTGCTTCAAATTTGCATCAAATATTCCTTGCTTAAATTTATGGAACATTTATTTTTCAGTTTTTCAAAATTTTACAAAAAAAAAGAAAAAAATACAAATTAATGTGAATATTGCTTATTATTCAAAACCCGCTCCTGGAGTAATCCTTTGTGATTTTATCGTGGGTTTCAGTATATAAATTACTAAATATAAGTACTTCAATATAAATTCACCGTTTTTGAAATTTTCTTCTGCAAGAGATACAAATAACGTAAAACATAATTTCCGTATGCGAAGCTGCGGGCAACAGCTAGTTATTAAATATGATGCACCTATCAGAGGTTAGATATGGTCGGCATATTAACTTAATAGGGTGGGTAGAACACTCTATAGATTGGCCCGGATAATTAGGGTAGCTTCTACACGAGGAACGATCCCGTTTCGAGCCTATTGATCAAAGAGACGTCATTAAACGTTCCGTGTTTCCGTACACCATCAAAATTAGGCATCTCTGATATTTACGTTCCTTTGATTAACCTCTGAGTAAAGACTTAACATTTTTGACGTAGGTCGCTATTTACTTCTGTACTTTATTAACAATGATTGAGATTGTTACGTCTTTTTATGGCGTTTCCTGTACTTTACTTTTGTGCATAAAATTACTTGAATTAATGGTGGTTAATAACTTAGAGAGATTAAAACACCTTCATACTCATAATTACGCTTCACGAAATTTGCAATGATGATTGTGACATAATATAAGATGGAGAGATAATATGAGATAGTATACATCTAAGAGTTGAAAACATATTTTTATCAGTTACAAAATGTCAGCTAGTATACTATACAAAATAGTATAATATACAAAATGTTTGGCTAAAAATTCTGAGTTTTACAAATGAGAGTTACAAATAAGATTGTCTTATGGTGTAGCATTCAAAAAGAAATTGCGTAAAACTTGAGAGACACCAAGTTATTGTATTGGCGCAAAATACGAACTGCTAGGTACATATTACGATATTATACTTACGTTTGTTTTTCTCATTACGTAAAACGTATATCAACAGTTTTATCTCGAAATAAAAATAGAAGGCGGATGAAATAACAAGGCTGAATAAATACGTATATGTATTAGAATAAATCCCAAGGCATATCTTTGATCCTCTCCAGATTAAAGAGCGTGAAAGTCACTCGTATGGAAAATATCTAGCGAATGAATACAAGATGAATAATTTTTAATGTGTCTATACGAAGCAGAAGCTGATAGGATAGCCATCTTCTATACTGAAGCCGTGCACACATCTCCTTTTCCAACGATTTGCGTGTGTTAGAAATTAATCACTATTATCTGTTAAAGAGTTTTTTTCAAATGTTTACAAAGATGCATGTACAGTCGGCAAAAGAATTAGGTAAGCAGGGCATGATTCTAAAACCTTCTGTAATTATTGATATTACAGATTGTTTTTATTATTATCAATGTCAAATGATACCTGTATACGTAAGATATAATTTAACATTGATACTAACGTAAACAATATGTAATATTAAACATTACAAAGGGTTTTAGAGCCATGCCCTGAATACTTAATTCTTTAGTCGACTGTACTTATTTCAAATACTGCTCTTAAAAACTCCGTTTAGCTATACTGGCAATCTTGGCACTCCTTTTAATTGTAATATTAGTTTAAAAAAATAATTAATAGTAAATAAAAATTTGTGTCAGCATTAGATGAATATAATTTGTCCTCAAATAATTTACATTCTATACCTGTCTACTAAAAGTTCCTGTATACTATACAGGACTCGTCTGAAAAAAAGGACTACAGAAACAGTTATGTTTAACAGTTATGAACCTGAGGTAACCCTGACCGTGACCACGATACATGCAACTGGGTCAAACAATAAATGTGTATAAAGTGTTCAGTCTGCTATAAATTAAGTTTAAAATTAGTGTAATAATTTATGAGCTGTAACGATGATGAATAACCTTCTTAAAATAAAAAAAACAATCAGAGTTCATGACCGACATTACTCACAGACTGTGAGTTGAGATAGTGTCACGAAAACTCATAAAAATACTTTCACGGCCGTAAAATAAACCCTCCCATGATAAATTACGTGCCATTGAAATTGATTTTTTGCGTCGGTTTAATCTGTGTGCACGGCGCAATTTATCTTTTTAATTGCGATACCACAAGTGGGTTATCTGCGGTATAAATAATTTAGTTGTGTTGATCACGTCTCGCCTGCCGGTAAAAATTGTTCATTTGTGGCTGGAGCTTTACTGAACTGGAAAGGTAAAAGAAATCACATCAAAAAAAAAAACTTTATTCAGTCTAAGAGTTACATTTAAGTAAATCAGTTTTTGAAGCATCCTAGTAAGCATAAAATATTTTATGCTTGTGGCAATCCTGCCACTGCGAGGTATCCACCCCGCTCCTCCTTAACACAAGCGTTACATAATTTTATTAGACAGAACATAAAATTTTCTAATGAAACAATGTACTATTGACAGTAAGTAAAGCTAAAACTTAGTACTTTTACAATGCGCCAATCTCTCTCTCTCTCTGCGTGTATCTGTCTGTGTGTGTGTGTTTCTGTCTGTGTTTGTGTGTGTATGTATGTTTGTGTGTGTGTGTGTGGATACCTACAGGTGGTTTATGAGATTTTCAGTAGAAATGTAATTTAATGACTGAAGAAGAAGAATTTGAAGCCAATTTGTAACCAACATCAGTAAATAATCACACAATAACTTTTTATCCTTTTATCTCAAGTCTTTAAAACTTTAACCTCGAGAAATGTAGAGATTTTTGTAAACCATATTCATACTTTGACTCAATTTAAAGTTATTGCCAACATCAAAATAATAATATAATTTATCAAATAACCTAAGCTAAACAATACAAAGAAGTATTACGTCATTAAACTCTGAACTGATTATTCAGTAAGCGAGGAATATTTCTTTTTTACATAAACAAACGTAAAGTGGTCCGCTTAAGCCCGACGCGACGATACACCGGAATAATTTACGGCGGGCCGGCAGGCTGCCCGGCAACAGACGACCGGCAGCGGTCGTTCGTTACATGTACGTTATGAATGGTTGTATCACGCCGGAAATTTGAGAAAAATGCTACGTTTTACATGGTGGAATTTTAATCATCTTATATGTATAACTGAAACTGCCCACACTAAATAATAGGTATTACAACCTGGAAGTGGAAAGATTGATTTGTATTTATTTAATCCAACATTGAAGTTGATTTGTTAATTTATAATTATTTACATTATTTTAATGTAATAGTTAAGATGTTTGATATAATGCCATTTAGGTGTTAAAAATATGACGTGCCCCCACGTTAATTTTTAAAGTGGATGATCTCTAGCATTCCACCGTGGCAACGATCCACGGCTGGGTCGAAATATCGGCATACAAAATACATAATATATTGATTACCAGTATTATAGTAAAATGATTGGTTACCTTTCTAAAGAACCGTTAGTTTATAAACAATATGGGGAAAATTATTATATTTTTCTTTACATCTCGAATGTATATCTTTGAAGCCCTTTTCCTTATTTCCTCATTGTTATCATGTACTCTTTTAGTATACAAAAACGGAATTGTTACTGAGATATCTGGAATACTTGTGAAGATCATAATTATTTGCTTTACTTTCTTATCAATTAAATTTATTCTTAGTCATTCCATATGTTGAAATCTCTTCTAAACTGTAAATATTTCTACATGTTCATAACAAGCCGTAACGTTCCTAAAGCTTGTAGTCTTTTAGCATTTGACAACCGTAGTCTACTAGTACCTAGCGTAGCTTACTACGTAGTGCCCTACCTGTGAAGCAAGGCGAACTGGGCTTCGATTCCTAGTAATGATCGATAATTTTTTTCTCTCAAATCACGGTTTACCGATAGGTATATATTATATTTTGTGTTGGGGTAATGAGCGCGTAAACATATACTTAGCGTAAGAGATATAGAGACCAAGGGCGTAGCTACCGCCGTATCAGCCGTAGCAATTATACGGGGCCCTCAGCGCATAGGGGCCCCCACTAACAGTCCCAAAAAAAGCTTGCCAGCGGCCTACGACCCTACAGCTGGCACATTTGACAGCTAACGTCGAGGGGACCCTACAACAAATATTGATATGGGGTGTACTTAGGGCTAGCTACGCCACTGATAGAGACCCATTTTACTATGTTTGCCAGTCAAATGGTACTTACCAATTAGCAGATTTCAAACACCCTTGAGGATAATATTAGTAATTCCCGTATAATCGTTTCTTGGGATATTTTTTTTCCTTACCAAAGTGATAATTTATTTGTGATTTGTATATTATTTCCAAAATTTTGAAGCATTTTTGGAGATAACCCGGGCCTCCAAGTGCGGACAGCTTAAATCCCTGACACTGCTTATATACATAAGTTTGCACAAGTGACTATTATAGCCAGATTAAAGGAATAAACAAAAAGATAAAATACTAACGTACATTTTCCATATTTTAATATAGTTTAAGCTTAAGTTGACTAACTTGACGACGAAATAATTTACAGCACGCGCCGCTTGGCCCGCCAACAGGCGGCTTGTTACGAACTTTGTGACGTAGGGTTGGCAATAGTTACACTTACACTACTGAAAGAAAACAAGCGATACACATCAAGTAACAGTTGTTTTTATAGTACGGGAAGCCCTAAAGAACTTATACACTTATTTTGTATAGATTTTTTAGTGGCAGATGCAAGAAAACCCTTGAAATTATACTTGTTTTTATTGCACGCGAAAGCCATAAGAATTATACTTGTATGTATAGTTTGCAAGCAAACCCTTGTACCTATATATGAATGACCTATTGAGCAATTTCTCACATAATATTTGTGCTCAGTGGATAAAACATCTTTCCAAAACTGTGGAATAGGCGAATGAAGTTCATATGTTAAATACATAAATCAATAAATAATTTAGAATTTTTATTATACGAAAATGATTCGCTTGTTTATGTGTTCTAATGGGTAGAATCATACTAATAATGACTTGCAAACACTGCCTGTGGTATCGAGGAATAATCCTGGTCTATTTTTGTACCCCTCATAATAGAATGATTACAACTCCATCGACAACCCCACATGGCACTGAGGGAACCAACAATCTGTACCAATATTCCGTAATCTGGATTTTTTTTCGCCACAACACCGCCACGGATCACCAATCCACGCAAAGTATTCAAATGTACGAGGTAATATGGCTATATCTTCTATTACTGCTTATTTTGGTTCAGCCCTCGTTCTTGCGAGCTCTTTTAAGCCTTGAATTTTTTGGGATGTATGTCGCAAACCCATTTCTCTACCAAACGACTTAGTCTCGATACAAAAGCGGAATGTATTTTTAAGCGTGGCTCGGCACGCAACAAAAATTAATTATGCATTAAAAGAATACAAAAGGCAAAATAAAATGAACACAATAAACATTGGCAGCCCTAATGAGTTATGTAAATGAAGAACCCGTGTTTACGTTCCGACATGGCTCGCTGATCAATAACTTCGTTTTACACTCAAAAATGTTTATTAGAAAGATTTTACAAGGAATTAATAGCTGCAAATATTAAATTTATGTAATCTTGATTCCGTTTCTTTGTTAATAAATGGGAAGGAAAATTGTAAAAAAATATTTTACATCCCGTAAAATGTTCCAACGTTTCGTGCTTAGGTTGCAGTTACGCAGTGCCGGATCTCTTGCAGATTTTGTACGATTTTGTTAACTACTTGACGACCCGTGTGGCGCAATGGTTACCATGCCGGATTGCCGTATCAAGGGTCCTGGGTTCGCCGTTCGATTCCCAGTGAGGCGGAAATTTGAATGATGAGTTTGAATTTCTGTTCTCGTTCTAGTCTGTTCTTGTCTTTGTGTGTTATCCATGGCATCCACGACACAGGGAATCCTATTGCGGGGCTATCAGTATGTAGCGTTTTTATTTTATTGTTATTACTAATGCTCATGAGCGATGGTGTCCGCATATACAAGTGGATCTTGGTAACTCAAGTATGAAAATATTTTAATAGAATATTACCATACAATAAAATTAAGAAGAGAATATTACCATACAATTAGTATGACATGGAAGAGAACTCTTACGTGAAACGCACTTAGCGCTCGAGTCGCGCGGCTGGATTGTGTTTCTGGTGTTGCTCACATTTCCTGATGCGGCATTTGCCACCAAACGGTGTTGCCATGAGAGGTTTTAGAAACACCACTAAGGCATAACCACTATGACACCAAAATTATGGATTGTGATGATGATGTCGAATATAAAACAATAATGTTACACTCATCATATCACATGGATACAAATACAATTTACTGAAGCATCAGTCTGATTTTATGTCAACTTGTAGGCGAATCAGAACTCCCACGATAGGCGCACTGTATTTAAATAAGGTCCTCTCATACAAGTTAACGATACAAACAGAGTTAAATATAAAGGTTGTCCGGTTGTTTGTGTTAATTTGCAGCTGTGTGTCAGGAAAAAATGCGGGATCCTTTGGCGAGTTCGCTCAACTATCTGCTATTGTGTCTCATCGTCAACGATGAGCTATATTATCAAAGCGAAAGGAGATGTGACGCAGGAAGCTGAAAGACAAGGAGGTAGTTTGTGCGTTGGGGACGTAATCTAAGAATGGATTTTTGGAAACAGGGGAGTTTCCAAAAATCCGATTTTAAATGGTAAAAATAGGGGATGGAAGAAAAACAAATATCGTGATTATCCGTTTAAAAACTTCACCATGTATATCTAAAATCCAACAATTTGAGAATAGGCATGGTCCATGGTTATAGTGCATCACAAGCGACATTATTCGCCGTCAGTATGCCCAGTGCCTTAATGCGAGCGAATACTCGTATTTTCTGACTTCGCAAACAGACTGTTTACTTAGCGCTACTTTAAACGAGGAATAGTTGTTCCTGTTTATGATAGTAAATAGTCTAGGACTTTTACGGGTTTTTATTTTCCCGGACTAAATTGCGGTCTCGTTTTTCATACATAACAATTTTATATAACATTCTAGCTACTTCTATCAGCGGTGTATAAAATGATTGCGGATTCTAAAGTAACATGCCAGATTTTAAATCGTAAGGCACATATTATGTATTTCAAATGCAGAAAAAGGCGACCTTACCTGCTCGCGGTGTATCTTGTTGAACTGTTGTTGTAGGTTTAGGTCTTTGGTAGGGTTTTTGACCCAGATGAATAGCTATTACCCTCTTTCAATAATCGATCACTCAGGAATAAATTAAGCCTCCGGGCTATGAGCGCTTCTTGTGGTTCCTTTTATTCACAAATAATTGTCACTGATAAAAGCGTATGATACATATTTCTAGTATAGTGCTATAGCACTATTAATATTACCCATAGCGGGAAAGAACCTTCCTGTTGACAAGTTGTTCGTTGAAAATTTTTTAAGGTACTCGATATATTTAATCCTATGACGCTTTTTATTCTACTAATATTATAAATATGAAAGTATATGAGGATATGTTGCTCTTTCTCGCAAAAAATACTGAACGGATTTTCATGAAATTTAGCCCACAAGTAGACCATAACCTGGAATAGGATATGGGGTCCTTAGTATCCCGTAAAACGCGGCAAAGCCGTGAGCAGAGCACTAGTCCTAAATATTAAAATATCTGCGGTAAACTTTTTGTGAATGAACAAACGAGACGAGCCTCGTGGTGGTAAATATTGCAGTGATTGGAAACACGCGAAATGGAAAAACACGACCATAGTTGCAAAATACAAATATTGATTTGTTATTTGTCTCTCTGTCAACAACCCAAACCTGTCTTCTGGCTTGAATTTTCTCTCATAATACTATTAATGATAAGAAAGTAGGTACCTATGCAATAACCAAAGAAAACCAATAACTTTGGCTTCAATCCATTATTGGCCCTTTTGATTAGGCCTCGAGCTTGTCTGATAGTGACCATGCTGCTCCATTGCGGATTGTTCATAATATACTCTCCAAACCACGGCAGCAGTCAATGTTCTTTTGCTTATAATAGTTATGGACAATCGTTTATATGTCTTTACTACAGTTACAGTCCAACTCATTGATATAAAGTATTGTCCAGAATCCATGTCCATGGCCAAGATTTATGTAATTTTACCTAAACATAAAATGTCACTTATTTTGTTGATAAATCAAATAATTTTCCTGCTACATAAAATCTGTAACGACATACAGTCCTGTTATCTCAGCGGCCGCTAACAGTTAGCGTGTGCCAGAGACACGTATTTGTCAATGTCTCGCGTCAAATAGCGGCTATTAAGATCTCTGGAGGGCGTGCTATGTTACATTCGACTGTGACATACGAATAGAAAGAACCTCTTACTAGCATAGTTATACCTAATTATACCAAACGCAAAAAAGTCTGATGAGAATGACAGATCAGTGTTTTCGTTTGGACGTTGATGCGCCATCTTTACATATTATCTTCAAATTGCTGTGTGGGAAAAGTGGAAAATCGACCAATGGATCAAATGAGCCTAATGCATCGTTTTAGTAGTCTCAAACCACCTTCGGATTATTGCCTTTCAAATGAAACCATTCTGAAGCATATCGGTTGAATGGTTTCAGAGTCAATAAAGAACATCCGTACAAACATTTTTTGTGTCTTATATACAGCAATAGTCGAAGTCAGAACAATAGCATCTAATGATATTTTTATCAAAAAATAGTTTTTTTTTAGTTCGTTTTTAGTTTTTGTTTAATATTAAAGTCCCTATCCACACTGACGAAATGTTGGCCAAATTGCGCGACCACGAATGACCAGTTTTATTGGCATTTGACGTGCTCCCTAAACAAGTTAGCCGTGTGTCAATCCCGTAGTGCGTAACCCCATATTCCGTCGCGATCCCGTTGAAATGATTGCGTCTTTATATAAAATTATGTGTTTGTTTGACAACGTAATTTACTTCTTCCTGCTTTTAGCGACTCCGATGTCAGTCCCTCGTGCCTTGATGTAAGACTTTTTGTAATATTAATATTGTGTACGGATCCATTTGTATCCATTTCGGTGACGTTGGCCTGTGATATATTTGAATCCTTTGTGGCTACTGGCGGCAAAGAGAAAGAGGGTTACAATAATAGAAAACGGAAGAATATTATACCCTTTTTAATATTGCTTTGGGAAGCTTTCAGCTGTATTACAACATAAATCATAAACTTTTGCAAATACATATTTTATTATGAAACTAATTAGATGAATACGAATAGAAACCTCTAAAATATTAATTTTGAATTACTCAGCTGTGGATCAGAGGAGGTTTTTATCATAGGCTCGAATTTGTTCTAGATATGTCCTTGAACTGCACCGCTAACAGGATATCAAATAGCACATTCTTCATGAAATCTCGCAGCGCTGATTTTCAGTGAGATCCATGCTTTTGTAAAGAGAGTCGAGTATTTTACCTACTTAATTGCTTAATGATGAATGATAGTACCTATCTATAAAATTAGACTAGAGGTAACCTAATCAATTTGCTTATCTTGACCGATCACTTATGTATATCGAAGTTGCGTTTTTCGGTTAATTTATTTAAAACACGTTTTTACAGTGAAATATAAAGCAAAAAAAATACATCACCGTTGGATGATATCCTTATAAAATTTAAATGTAATTGTGCGGTAAATAAAACAACAAATATAATTTCATGCTTGAAAAAGTTGAACCAAAAAACATCCCTACTAACAAAGTAGCAGCAAAAAATGCAATTTAACAAGAGCTTGGATTAAACTAAACTTGAGAAACTATAATTTTGATGACAAAACCATCGTGAAAACAAAGCTAGCCAATAAATTACAGAATTACTATAACCCTAAACAACTCACAGGTGTAAAGTAAGCCAAGTAGCGCCTAAACTTTGAGTACCCACTAAAAATAGTAGCAACCAGTAAAAAGTAAATAGCTATACTGACCCCTATTAACTGTCTTTACAAGAGCCCCGTGTTTACGGTTATATCTTGGGTACAAAAGACCCTTAGGCGACGTACGGGTTTAGTTTAAGCGGTTTTGTTAGCGAATAGCGGAGTGGTCGGTGTTATTATTATTTAGCATATATTTCAGTCATGACATGACTGACTCATAAGCTAAATAATCTTAGATAACTGAGTCTGTTAAGATACCGTATTTTAAAACTACATAATATTAATAATAATTCTTGACAAAAAATAACCGACTTCAAAATAACTCAAAAACTACTTGTCAGATCTCGCTCAAATTGGGGACCACAGGACAAGCACCAGCTTGCGATTAAAAAAAGAATAATCAAAATCGGTTCACCCAGTCGAAAGTTCTGAGGTAACAAACATAACAAAAAATACATTCGAATTGAATACCTCCTCCTTTTTTGAAGTCGGTAAAAATGAAACAAAATAAATGCAATAAAGTATAAGAAGTCTTCCGGTCCGATACCTTTGATTTTTATTGAAATGATGAAAATCCTTAATACGAGTACCTATGATAGCGAACGAAAATAAGCCATTTCTATTTTTTGTTTTAGTGTTATAAAAATCTAAACGTTAAAATTAATATAGTGCCAATTAATAAAAATATAGAGAACGGATTTCTTTACATCCTTAATTGTAACCTTAGTTGGAAGTTACATAAAACCTTTGAAACTTGTAACCGTACATTAAAATCATGCTTTCGCTTAAGCATTAGAATGCAATCTAAAAGGAAAACGAGGAAATACTGAAATACGTCAACGTTATTCTGTCTCTGTTAATACACTACGAGTGTAAAAGCGATTTTAAAATGAAACGCGGGACAAAATGAAAAGGAAAAATGCAAAGAAGTGATTCTCGGTTTAAAAAATAAAGAGGTCCGGAAAAAGCAGACGCGATATTGCGTTTTATACTAGATACAGAGATCTGTCTGTAGGCGCTAAGTAAACTTTGTCGGTGGAGGACAGTTAAAAGACGGAATTGAAAACGGGGTCCATGTTTTTAACAGCGTCTTGGCTTGGCAACCTATTATCGGTGCACGAGACCCTCTCACTACTGAAGCTGCTACTGCATCTGTGTACTATAACGAGCACGATAAAACAATTTTAAGAAGAACTTCTTAAATCATTCCTATTATTAGGTGATATTTTGGTACCTGGATCTTGGTAAATTAGCTTTCTAAATAAATTTAAATAAGGCACCTGAAATGCCTCAGCTAGTAACCTAGTAACCACGATCAACTGAGTTAATTGGTCAGTAATTGAGTGAATGACCGCTAGGAGCATAAAGTTCTTCAAATAGTTGGATATTTAATTATTAAATTATTTTGATATTATAGCCCTACAGTTTATTTAAGTTGCAAAGGTATTTTGTATGTATAAATAGCACCAAAGTCTCCGTTACATATTTAGCAAATCAAACGTTTACTTATAAATTTTAGATAAAGAATTTAAGTCTTGAAATTTAATAATCGAAAACATGGACAGGAAATGAATCACGTATGAAGAATTAACACTGCTTTTTCATTCGCCATAGAAAAAATATAGAAGAAAGATGCACGTGATTTTCAATGTTTTCATTTATTGAGGCAGCTTGTTTTGCTATCCATCCTACTCTATACCAACAATTGATACTCCTGACCCAGATCGATGTTCTAATTAAGATTGTTCCAACACACGTATTTGTTGCGAGCCACAAAGAAATGTTTGCAACAACAATGCAGCCCTCCACGCGTGTTTGTTCTGGACTACAAAGCACAGCGAACAATATTGTTCTTAGCTGTTGAATTTCCGCAACCGGTTTTGCGTTGCCCCAAATTTTTATTAAGCTTTTTCCAATTACTTTGCGAGTTCGCTGATGTTATTATTTTCATCTGTGTAGAAATTCTGTTAATAAATATTGGGGATTTTGTCAGTCCCGTTTTAGTATTGGCAAGTGATGTGATATACTGTTATTTTTAGTGCTAAATGTGACTGTAAATGTGACTGTGTGTTTTCGTTCATTACTTATCCATCAATATTACAGTACCATGAGTAAGTCTTGTTCGAACAATTTAGAGTGTATAACAGAATAAGTTAGAAAGAGCAGTTTCCGTCTGCTAGTGATCGTCTTATATACGATAAAAAGTTAAAAGGCGCTTCTAAATTACTATGCTTACCATCCTGAAATCCATTTCCACTTATTCTGAAGAGGGATTATGACAAGCACAGTCTTGTCTTGTATTAAGCAAATATTTATAAGTGGTTACTTAAGAGATATTAAAACGCGGGCAACAGCTAGTTTAGCATAAAATGTTTCTTAAATATTACTAGTTACACTTTATACCAATAATATAATGTGCCCTCACGTTCATATATAAAGTAGACGGTATCTACCTTCAAAGATAGATCTGTATTGGATAGTATTAATACGCTAACACTCTAGACATACACTTACTCCGCAGAACAACTAACAAGGCAGCAATTCCGTTAGTCTCTTACGTGCAGGTACCAACCTACCAGCAGTAATTACGGAATTGTATCCAATGTTCCGTTTGCGAACGCTCATTGGATACACTTCTGTCTTGAACCCACGTGATACTACGATGTCACTTGCTTCATAGGAAGGATAAATTAACACTAAAGGATTAGATAATTATGATGAAGTTTAAACCTACCTATCATCACTGAATGCGTTTATAAAATTTCGCCTTTTTAATGTTATCTGTGGAAGAGATACTTCGTCTTCAACTAACCCGGAACTTAGCATCAGGTCCAATTTAGAACATAGGAATATCTTCCTATTCTATTATATTATTAAATTCAGTATCGGAAGTAGTTCTAATTCAGGTTGCAAGATTTTACCCGTACACGTTACATGCTAACAAACTAACGAATAAAGTAAATTTAATGAAAGCTTGACATAAATAAATTAAGAAAAACAAATGAACTTAGGATAATAGGTTTAGTGTATTAGGAATACATGAATTCGCAGACTCCACAAACTAATACGTCTTGAGATGAGATGGGACTTTGATCGTCTCAGTTATAATTAATGTAAGTAACAAGCTACTACACAACCAATTATTATAACAGCAAACAATGCCAGTCACTACACAAAGCATTATGCTTCTAAGTCGAATGATCAACTCTCTACGGTGCCCTAAATCTCTTGTTATTAATGAGACAACTTCTGATTGCATGTCATGTGCTGTGTGATGCGCGAGTTAGTTTTGATAAAGCATTATAAAGGCACTTATTCTGCTATGTACTATAGAGGTGCAAGTATATGGATGACGATTTGCATTGTTTTGAAATGAATTTGGTAAAGGCTTGTTTCCAGGAAGAATCTCCGGATCGTTATTATTCGGGTTCGTTAATATATTGTAGTGGCGCATACATTCTTATGGCGCTATTCACAAATGCATGATCCGACATGAACCGTGACCTGTAGCTCGAGCACGAATATTTGCGAGAAAGTATTCGTATGGTTAACGTAATCAATTTGTCAAATTTGTATGGCATTTTTGTACCATTTACGCCTGATAGGGGCGCTTTTGAAAAAATGCCATACAAATTGCTTACGTTAACCATACGAATACTTTCTCGCAAATATTCGTGCTCGAGCTACTGTAGTGACACGAACGAATCGACTGTCGACTTATGTCTAATTTTACGGATTGATTTTTTCAGATAACCGTCTTTTGAAATTGATAACGCTTCAAACTTCACACTCATAGCCCCACACTAGGATTCCAACCATTGCGCCACACGGGTCATCTTGAAATTGATTAAAACTAAATAGTTTTCAAAATAAAACTTCTTTGCTTTGCTTTTGCTTTGCTTTGCTTTGCTTTTTTTATTATTATTTCATACATTTTTAGTCCAAACATTTCTTCGGGTATGCGCTATCTGTGTATTAAGAGTTTACCAAAGCAAATCGAGAGAAAAAGGCTATTCTGTTTTGTAACTCGACAGCTTTCGAGTCTCACTTGAGTGAGCTTTGATTACGAATTTGTATTTTAGAGAATAGCCCTCCAGTTACTACATAATCTAAACACGCGGTAGCGTGTAAGCCAATTTTCTAGCTAACAGAATTGGCGAGCAGCACCGTGTGTAATATTACACGAACCATTTGGAGCCACTTTTGACCACCTCATAACTCAAAAACTATTCAACATAAACCTGTCAAATTTGGCTCATTTATTAAGACTTGCGAAATACATACGTCTTCCAAATTTCATATACACATCTCAAACGCTTATTTAGATATTAACGTCCAAAAATCGAGAAATTTAACACTGACTGACCTATAGATCAAAACTATATCCAACTTCCAGGTGACCTAGAAAGTTAAAATTTGGCATGCAGATAGGTAGTCGAGTGAATACAAAGGAATACATCTAAAAGTAGTAAATTTTTATCATTTTATGATAATTTTTCAAAAAATTGATTCTATTAGGAACACTTACTTATAACGCATGAATTTATGAACAGCAATCAAAATTGATGACAGGTGGTCATTATGTGGAATATATATAAGGAGTGGAATACCACCCTTAATTTTTTTTAATCGAAACATATCAGTTTTAGTACTTTGTGAAGCTTCTAACGGGGGGAAGATATTCAGTGTACGTACGTATTATTTACGTACAGATTAGTGAGACGTCAGTAGCCGTTATTTCCAGTGTATTGCATTGTTTCATTTTTAATGTGTGAAAAATTATTCTTCTCTTATCTTGTATGGCATGTACACCACTAAATTTTGTATTATTTCCGAAATTATACCAGTTTAAAGTGATTCGAAGTATTGTTTCCAAATATATTATGGCACGTTATCTCATCGAACACAAACTACTTATAACTAATAAGAGTATGACGGAAACGGAACCGGACAGCGCCTTGTGGCGCTAGTGAAACGTGCACCGAATGTCATCGGATTGCCCTGTCATGGCCGCCATTTGCAGTCGAACCAGTCGCCCGTCTATAAAAGCAGCGGTCGCCTCGATTCGGCACGCATTACAGTCGGATGCGTCTTGGTGTACGGATCACTGTCCCAGTGAACTAACGCCGCTAACCGTCCCAGCCATCTTGGCCGGATAATTAAAATTATAATAGTGATTAATATAAATTATATCATATTAAATTACAGATTGTCACGAATTACAATAATTGTACTATAAATTAAATTAATATCAATAAAGTGTGCAAATTATAAGTCTCCAATTTATGATGTCGGGACCTAACCCCTCATCAGAAGTGGGATCTGAAGACCAGCCCACTACTGGAAATCCTGCTGGTGGCTCCATGCAGGATCCGATGGCTTTATTCGCCAGAGGACTCGAGGATATGTTCTCGAGAGCAGCTGCGGCTTTTTCAAGTCAGCAACACGCAACACCTTCATTTACTTCGCTTGTGCCATTTGACCCAGATGATCCCAACGCAGAAATAGAAGGCTGGTGCCAATTAGCTGACGTCATCATAACCACTAAGAATTTAAAAGGGATCGATTTAATTTTGGCTTTAACTCATTGTCTTAAGGGACGTGCGGCCACATTTTTGACAAAGATACATCCAGATCGATTCGAGTGGTCTTCAATAAAAGATATGATGATAGCTCAGTTTTCTCGACCTATGCTTATACAAGATTATTTCGATCAGATTTTAAAATTTCAAGTAAATCCTGCTGAATCACCAGCCCAAGCTTGCTTACGCTTATGGCAGTTGATCGAAAGAATCCCTGATGTTGACCTGCCCGAAAACGTGACTACAGGTTTTGCTATCTCAGTGTTATCACAATGCGATACCCTGATACGCCGCGAGCTTAACTCTGCTGTTATTACTACTAGAGCACAGTTATTCAGGGCTTTGCGAGGCATTTCTTTGAAACGGAAAATTGACAATCCAGAACCTAGTCAAGTTGATATTAAGCGGCCGCGATTTACATTGGGCTTCCGTGGTAATTGCAACAACTGTGGTAAAAAGGGACATCGAGCTGTAGACTGTCATAAACCTACTAACGACGGGATCATTCCAGAAACTCGGAACAATCAGAAATCTCGAGTGACATGCTACGTGTGCGGCGAGCCAGGACACGTCGTCTCCAGCTGTCCAACGAGGGCTGAGAACACGAAGAGGGACCAGCCGGCTGCGGGAAGCAAGGAGGTCAACGTGTGCTACAAGACTGCGCGCGGTGTTTTGGACTGTAGTGGTATGACATTATCCTTTATCTTTGACTCGGGTTCAGAGTGTAGTCTTATTAAGAAGAGTGTTTCGCATTTGGTTAAGGGAGAAAGATCGCATGACCTTATTCACATGACAGGGATTGGTAATAGTCGTGTCAGTAGCATTGAACAGATCACCAGCGAAATTAAAGTCCAAAATATTTTAGCTAAAATTACTTTTCACGTTCTTCCTGACCAATACCTTCATGACGATATCTTATTGGGTAGAGACATTCTTACACAGAACATTAATGTTGAAATTAGTGAGACAGGCATAATTTTTAGAAAATTTAAAGAGACCAATATATTATGTTCCGAAACTGAAAAATCTTTTAATTATGATTTAATTAATACTGATCTAACTAATTCTGACAAGGAAAAATTACTTGTTATATTGGCTAAATACTCGAGTAATTTTATAGAATCTTTGCCGACATCCCGAATTAAAACTGGCGAACTAAGTATAGAGTTGCTTGATCCACATAGAACAGTACATAGGCGACCTTACAGGTTGTCTCCCGAGGAATCAAAAATTGTTGATGAAAAGATCGATGAATTGTTAAAAGCTAACATTATTCAGGAGAGGTCGTCCCCATTTTCTAGTCCAATAATACTGGTACAAAAAAAAGATGGTAGCAAGCGAATGTGTGTAGATTATAGGGAGTTAAATAGCAATACTAAGTCCGATAATTATCCATTACCTTTAATAAATGATCAAATAGACAAGTTACATGGCGCCCATTATTTTAGCACCATTGATATGGCCTCGGGCTTCCATCAACTCCCTGTGCATAAAGACTCTGTAGAAAAGACCGCTTTCGTCACTCCCAAGGGTCAATACGAATATTTGACGATGCCTTTTGGTCTCCGTAATGCACCCCAAGTATTTCAACGAGCCATTAACAGCGCTCTTAAACCTTTGCATGATGATAGAATACTAGTTTACATGGATGACGTTCTTTCTGCATCTGAAACTATTGATGAGGGTTTGAATCGCTTAGATAAAGTATTGAAAACCTTACCAGAGGCTGGTTTTTCTTTTAATATAAAGAAGTGTTCATTTATGAAAACTCAAACAGAATATCTTGGTTATGTTATCGCTGCGGGTGAAATTAGACCAAATCCCAAAAAAATTAAAGCTCTAATTGACGCACCTAGTCCAAATACTGTGACACAAGTTAGACAATTAATTGGGTTGGCTACTTACTTTAGACAATTTATCCCCAATTTCTCTCAATTAATAAGACCGATATACCCATTAACAAAAGGTAAATCTTTAGGTAAAGTCAAATGGACTACCGAACATAGCCTTATTCATAAAAAAATTATTGACATATTAACTTCTGAACCTGTATTGAAAATATTCGATCCAACTTTGCCTATAGAACTTCACACAGACGCCAGTTCTGAAGGTTACGGTGCAGTGTTGATTCAAAGAAACATGCAGACCCCTCACGTAGTCGCGTATTTTAGCCGTAAAACATCGGATGCAGAAAGTCGGTATCATTCTTATGAATTAGAAACTCTGGCCGTAGTAAGGGCCGTTGAACATTTTCGCCACTATCTATATGGGCAGAAATTCATAGTGTTTACTGACTGCAATTCTTTAAAAGCTTCCCATTCTAAGCGTGACTTAACACCTAGAGTTCATCGTTGGTGGGCTATACTCCAAGCTTACGATTTCACGATAGTGTATAAAGAAGGCCGTAAAATGGCCCACGCAGACTTTCTATCCCGTAACTTACCCAATGACTGTAATTCTAATAAGCCCAGAAAAATAAACTTTCTTGAATTTGACAAAGGTTGGCTGATTGTTGAACAAGAGAGAGACTCTGAACTTTCAGATATTATTTCTAAAATCCGTACAAACCAATTGCCTGAAGAAATATCGCGTACCTATGATATAAGACAAGGTATCTTATATAGAAAAATTGAGCGTAGAGGGAATTCTAGTTGGTTACCTATTATACCTCGTTCTCTTGTCTGGTCTCTCATTAGCCATGTTCATAACGAAATCAAACATTTAGGTTACGATAAAACTTTAGAAAAGCTTTATGAACTTTACTGGTTCCCTAATATGGCAAAATTCGTAAAGAAATTTATTAATAGCTGTGTCATCTGTAAAGCTTCTAAGGGTTGCTCTGGTGCGCAACAAGTTCAGCTCCATTCAATCCCAAAAGAACCAGTACCTTGGCACACGGTTCATTTAGATCTGACAGGAAAATTAAGCGGTAAAAGTGAACGTAAGGAATACTGTTCTGTTCTTATAGACGCCTTTACAAAATATGTGCTTCTTGAATACAGTCCAAACCTAAGTTCTTCCTATGCTATAAAGGCGATAAGAAATGCCGTTCATCTCTTTGGAGCACCAAAGCGCATTATTGCTGATCGTGGACGATGCTATGACTGTAATGAGTTTAAGGATTTTTGTAAAGAGAGTAACATAGAGCTTCACTTGATAGCCGCTGGTTCCAGTAGAGCCAATGGTCAGGTGGAGAGGGTCATGCGAACTTTAAAAAATATTCTGACTGTAATTGAATGTAATTCTGAAAATGTATGGCAGGATCAACTGGGAGAAATCCAGCTTGCCCTAAATAGTACACGTTCTCGAGTAACTGGTTTTACACCAATAGAACTTATGTTTGGTATTCAAGCTAATTCATTAAACTTAGCTAGATTATCTCCCGGTTCATCTGATGCAAATCGAATAAATGTTACAGCTGCCCGTGCATCTGCATCAGAAAATATTCAGAAATGTGCTAAAGCTGACAATTTAAGGTTCAATAAGGGGAAAGCTTCAATAAGACCCTTTTCAGTAGGTGACTTTGTTTTCGTAAAATGTGAAGAAAGACATCAAAGTAAATTAGACAAGAAATTCAAAGGCCCTTTCAAAATTTTAAAAGTGTTAGACAATGACCGTTACGAACTCAAACATATAAATGGTTCTAACCGAGTTTATAAGATTGCACATGAAAATTTAAGGCAGGTACCTAAGGGTCAAAAGGGTTTTATTGAAATTGCTGATAATTATAGTGATGTATCTGATGATGATGAAGGGGCCAGTACTACGGCTAGTGCACAAGATGTTGTACCTGAATCGATTAATGTTGAAAATAACTTGATGAACGTTAATAATAATGCAGATATGTCCCAAACTTTGTGCAACGTTGACTCTGACACTCTAACAGTAAATTCAGATACCTTAACTGTAACAGAAAATTCAGACACTTTGTCCATTGGATCTGAAACTATGTCTGTTGATTCTGAAGAAACGCTATCTGCAATGTCATTTTGATAACATGGGTGGCTGAAGGGGTCTCACCTACTTTAGTGGGTGACGATCTAGACCAGCATAAGAGCGCTGTAGGGATCTTACCTACTTCAGTGGGTAAGGATCTAGACCAGCAACTATGTAATTTAGTTACGGCGCTGCAGGGGTTGATGGCAACCTAGTCCAGCATTAACATGATGATTATTTTTCGCAGATAAGTAGAATAAAATGCCCGAGGTCAGGCAAATTGTCAGAATGGCCGTGACGGAAACGGAACCGGACAGCGCCTTGTGGCGCTAGTGAAACGTGCACCGGATGTCATCGGATTGCCCTGTCATGGCCGCCATTTGCAGTCGAACCAGTCGCCCGTCTATAAAAGCAGCGGTCGCCTCGATTCGGCACGCATTACAGTCGGATGCGTCTTGGTGTACGGATCACTGTCCCAGTGAACTAACGCCGCTAACCGTCCCAGCCATCTTGGCCGGATAATTAAAATTATAATAGTGATTAATATAAATTATATCATATTAAATTACAGATTGTCACGAATTACAATAATTGTACTATAAATTAAATTAATATCAATAAAGTGTGCAAATTATAAGTCTCCAATTTATGATGTCGGGACCTAACCCCTCAAGTATATTCGACTATCGTATTTATTATTATTATTACTACTATCGTATCGTATTTATTATTATTATAACAGACTGGGATTTAGTATTAATTATTATTTCAATATTTAGCGGACAAGAATAGTAGAAGATCATTACTTATAAATTAATAATGAAGTAATAGGTATTTTGGACCACGGTGCACTAACTACGGATTTAGTAGAAGGGCACTATTACAGTTCATGTATAAGGTAACAAAATTAATCAGTAACGTTATGAATAAGTACCTACTAATAATTTCTGTACAAAAAGTAATGATATCCCATCAAAAACATGAATGTAAAGTAAAAGCCAATTTTAAAAAAAAGAATTGAGATCTAAATGGGTGCCAAGTTCTGTGTAGAATAGCCTAAAATTTTAGTCACAAGAACATGTAATTCAAGCTTTACATTTGAATTGGCTAGTTTTCATTAGTTAGCAACCAACAAACCAAATTTTAGAAAAGTAACATAGGTCATCAACCTAACAGACTTAACAAAGATAATTATACAAATATAATATTATAGCCTAGATAGGTAAGTGAAAACTAACCAAGTCAAATGTAAAGCTTGAATTACATGTTCTTGTGACTAAAATTTTAGGCTTTTCTACACAGAACTTGGCACCCATTTAGATCTCAATTCTTTTTTTTTAAATTGGCTTTTACTTTACATTCATGTTTTTGATGGGATATCATTACTTTTTGTACAGAAATTATTAGTAGGTACTTATTCATAACGTTCCTGATTAATTTTGTTACCTTATACATGAACTGTAATAGTGCCCTTCTACTAAATCCGTAGTTAGTGCACCGTGGTCCAAAATACCTAGTACTTCATTATTAATTTATAAGTAATGATCTTCTACTATTGTATTGTTTTTGATGGGTACGTAGTACTTACTATGTGACTATCGCCTATGTTACTTCTCTATCTAAAAAAATCCGTTCACCAAGTTTTATACCCATCATCAATCTATCCGTTTTATATCTTACAAGGGTGCAGCAAGTTGAACGATCTGCTCACCGCAGCGACCCAAATCTCCAGTTATTAATGAGACAAGTTTTAATTGTACGTCACTGGAAGTGTGTTGTGTGGGTTTATTAGAGTTTGAGCTTCAGCTGGCTAAATATTGTAACAGTATATGTTTTATCCCGCTGATGAATATTATTTTACTTTATAACTTGCAGAATACTAATACCTAAATTTAAGTTTGAGGTCGGTGGGTCATCCGTTATATTTTTCATAACTATGTAATAAAACTATGACTGAGGCAAAACTTATAATTTTATTATATATAACATTAATTTAAATAGAATTTTTAATTATATTTCAATAACAAAATAGTATTTTGTTGAATGAATATAGATACCTACCCCAAACTTTTAACAATAGATACATTCGGGTCATTTGGTGAGCTATTTTTGAGTTTAGCAGGAACAAAAGACAAAAGAAAAAAAATCTAAAAATTGCTGTTAAGGGTTTATGTAGAAGACATATAGGCGACGATCAGTTACAGTTTTTGTATTGATTTTTTTATTTGTATAGTTACATAATTATACAGGACGTTCCATGAGTACATTAAGCCATGTCGGAGGCCTTCAAAACTTCCGACATTCGGGTTGGCCAATAACCCCTCCACCAATCCGCACTGGAGCAGCGTGGTGGAGTATACTCTCGGCTTCCTCAAAAAGAAAGACCCTTGCTCAGTAGTGGGCCATTAATGGGTTGGAGCCAACATATATCTAAAGTGTTAGAACGATCGTTCTTTGAACGTTAGGTCCGGCTATCACTAATAGTGTTTGCGCAAAGCTGATCTTAATGGGTTACGTGAAAGATTTACACGGAACGGGCGCGTGAGGCATGTCGGGCCAACACTAAGAACGTGACTTAGCAAACATGGCGCATTTTAGACTTATGTGACCTAATCTTATGCCGTTATGCCGATTTAGAGTCGTGCCAAAACACGCCCATCTGTGATCAAATTGATGGTATTTTATTCCGCTTACAATATTAGTTGGCATTCATGTTTTCACTCGTATTCATTATATTTGTAATAGCTTCAATAGTTGCCAAAAATGCGATCAACATTCCAGGGAAAATTATATAATTTTGTTTAGGTAAATTGATGTAAAGAAATGTGCCCTCGAATATACTTACATTGGATCAAAACAAAGTGTTCATATCAAGTAGATATTCTATGTATTTCAATGTATATATTCTCTTGCTCACGTGCCTATTTTTTAAAATCCGACTGGCGATTTCAGAGAATAGTGCGATCAAACCAACACAAAACTCTTCAGTTTTATGAAAGTACTAGCTGTTGCCCGCAGCTTCGCACGCGGAAATTATGCTTATCATATTATTTAGTATCCCTAACAAAAGAAAATTTAAAAACAGGTTCATTTATATTGAAGTACTATTTAGGAATTTACATACTGAAACTTACGATACAATCATAGATCATTCCTCCGGGAGCGGGTTTGGAATAGTAAACAACATTAACATTTTTTTTTTCTTTTCCCTCTCCCTCTCCATCTCCCTCTCTCCCCTTACCCTCTTCCTCTCCCGCTACCTGTCCCTTTTCGTCTCCCGCTCCCTGTCTCACTTCCCCTCGCTCTCCCTCTTCCTGTCCCACTCCCTCTCCCTTTCCCGGTCGAGGTCCTTCTCCCACCACATATCCCTCTCCCTCTTCCTCTATCGCTCCCAGTCCCTCTCCCGCCCACACCCGCGCCCTCTCCCGATTTCTGTCCCGCTCCCACTCCCTCTCCCGCTCCCTGTCCCTCTCTATCTCCCTCTTCCGCTCCTTCTCCCTCTCCTGCTCCCTGTCCATTCTTAACTTAAAAAATGACGAAGTTGCTTACTAAGTTCATTCCCCTAAATTAACTCTTTAAGGGATGATTTTCCGAAAAAAATAAAATCTAAGTTAACTTTTGTTTATTACTATAAACTTACATAAAAAAAATCATATATTTTATAATTTTAAAACTGGCGAAGTTGATTTGTATGTAGTTGACTACCAACCCCTAATTTTAGGGGATGAATTTCGAGAAATCAGTGATACAGTTATTTTTGTGTCTAACTATAAGCTTATATACAAATTTTCGCCCTTCGTACTTCAAAACTGACGAAGTGTCCATACTAACTTTCGCACTCTTATTTAACCCTTTAGGGGATGACTTTCCAAAAAAAACGTAATATGTACTTCCAAATTTTGTTTCTAATCTGGAGCTAATATATAAATTTTCATGTTTTTAACTTTAAAAATGACGAAGTTGCGTACTAAATGAAATCCTCTACATTAACCCTTGAAGGGATGATTTTCCAAAATACCGTGTTAAAATTAACTTTTGTTCACAACTATAAACGTACATAAAAAATTTCATATTTATAAGTCTAAAACTGACGATGTTGATTTATACGTAAATGGCTTCCTACCCCTATTTTTAGGGGATGAATTTCGAGAAAACAGTGATACAGTTATTTTTTGTGTCTAACTGTAAGCTTATATACAAAATTTCACCCTTCTTACTTTAAAAATGACGAAGTTGCATACTAAATTAAATTCACTAAATTAACCCTTTAAGGGATGATTTTCCGAAAAAAATTGTTAAAGTTAACTTTTGTTTATTACTATAAACTTACATAAAAAATTTCATATTTATAACTCTAAATTTGGCGAAGTTGATTTGTATGTAGTTGACTACCAACCCCTATTTTTAGGGGATGAATTTCGAGAAAACAATGATACAGTTATTTTTTGTGTCTAACTATAAGCTTATATACAAATTTTCGCCCTTCGTACTTCAAAACTGACGAAGTGTCCATACTAACTTTCGCACTCTTAATTAACCCTTTAGGGGATGATTTTCCAAAAAAACATAATACTTACAAATTTTGTTTCTAGTCTGGAGCTAATATGTAAATTTTCATGTTTTTAACTTCAAAAATGACGAAGTTGCGTACTAAGTTCAATTCAGTAAATTAACCCTTTAAGGGATGATTTTCCAAAAAAATATATTAAAGTTAACTTTTGTTTATTACTATAAACCTACATAAAAAATTTCAAATTTATAAATCTAAAACTAAGAAAGTTGGTTTGTATGAAAGTGTCTTTTAACCCTTATTTGTACCCCTTAGGGGATGAATTTCCAAAAATCCGTTCTTAGTGGACGTCTCCTTAGCATAAACTATCTCCCTGCCAAATTTCATCTTAATCGGTTCGGCAGTTTCTGAGATTTTTTGTTTAATCAGCGGTGTGTCGCTTTTCAATTTTATATATATCGCACTGCTAGTTCAATAGTGTATTAAGTCAAAAAATCACTTTTTTCAGAATAAGCGAAAAACTGATTACTCAACCCCATTAAAGAAATGTTAGAGATTAGGTACTACATAATATTTCTTACTGAAACTGAAGGTATTTCTTACTAACCAGATGTACTTAAAACCCACAGAAAAAAAATATTTCGAAATTTTTGAGTTAAAACGGTATTCTACGACGTGTGTGTTCTTAAAATTTGTATTATTTGTAGTTAAGTAGTTATTGTCGAAAATATTTGTGTTACAACAGGTTTTAGGTGATTGACTATCTATAAATTTTAAGATTTTTTTAAAGATACTACAAAGGTTTCCAATTTCAAAATTACAGTACAAGTTACAACACACTTATTTTATAAGTATATCGTGAAGTCTGTGCTCTAAGGTAGTGGGATTCGATTCTCGGTATAGCATTAATAAAACTTGTTACACTCTGGTACACCTCAGGTTCAACAACGCGTTGTTTACCATGTTTTCCTCGTAATTCTCCCTGTATTAATCCATTATCAATTTTTTTCGATAAAGCGGTAGCGATTGGTCTATCATTTAATTCCAGTGTATTTTTAAAAAATGTTTTGCAGACTCTAATACGGCTGTCTGTCAGCTTGAAATAAAATGCTGTATTTAATTTACGAAAATTTTGTGTACTTGAATACCGATATTTAGGTTTAATTTCTGTAGTGTGTTTAATAATAAATTCTCTTTGTTTTTGTAAGTCTCCTAATCCCCAGTAAGCGTTGGAAATTTCCAGTCTTGATATTTCATTTAATTTCAAACCACAACCTAATCTACACTTGTCGCCGCATGTCGGACCCATCTTCTTTTCGGGCACTTGTTTCTTGGTTACAGATTTCTATCCTTGACCAGAATTGCGTAGTTTTTTCGCTAGCATGCATTTCCATTTCTCTGGATTGCGTACCCTTTTTTTGCCTCTTTTGTTATCTTCCACCTCAGAACTCGTAGATGGCCCCATAATTTGGACTATAGATTCACTGGTAGAAGTGACGTCATTTGTGATAATTTCAGCTACATTATTCGATGAGCTGCTAGATGAGGAGCTCGAGCTAGAATCACTTGAAGATTCGCTCGAAGAAGAATCGGTCGAAGGAATTCTACTTCGATGTTTTGAGCTTTCAACAGGAAGTAAACTAGGGGCTTTGCATGGTGATTCAATAATAAAATGAGGGTCATGGTCAGAATCATCAAAATCACTCTGATCAGAATGCAAGGGTGAAATATAATATTTACCCTTTATTTCCTCGGTTGCCGGTACAAGATTAGTACTTTTAGTCAATTCTCTGTTAGTATTGACTTTTTGAAGTACCGAGACAATAATAGAAGGCGAAGGGTTCGAAGATGATTGCAGTATTTCTTTAGAAGTTTCATCGTTTTCCTTGTCTGACTGATCGTCGTCAATATTATTGAACCTCGTCTTATTCACCATCTCCACAAACATTCGTCCACGATACATAGTTTTTCTTTAAAATACAAAAAAATAAATAATAAAACTTATAATTAATTGTATATCACCTAGAGTGTAATAACTCAAAATTATTAAAAAAGAAATAGATAGTGGGCTATCTTTGTTTTTATTTCGACATATTCGCTAATATTACTTAAATTAGTACGATTTACGAATAATGATGCATTCATATTTTCACAGATTCTCACAAAAAACGAAAATATACAAGTACATCAACAAGACCGTATTAAAACTAAAAATACAAACTTAACCAATAATAATGCATTAATGCGAAATATTTTTTTTATTTTTCAGTACGTGAATCAATAATAATGTAGCAAGTCACAATACATAAAACTTATTTCATTCTTCGAATCAACTGTATCGTATGAACTCGAATTAACTATTTAAAAATTACAAACCTGTGTCAATAATACTGTTGTAATTCGAAATAATGCGGTCTAAAACACACTGCGACACGTCCTCACTTGACGAATTTTGATCGCAACTAAAGATGACGCTATGTTGGGGGGAGGCGTAGCTATGTCCACCAACCGTCGACAGTGATTCATAGTGCCATCTTTTGTACAGTTTTTACACTATGAATACGCCGGTTACATTGACGTGTAGAGAATCAAATTCTACGCTAGAATATCGTATTATCTCGTTTTGATAAGATTTTGAGTTGCAACGGTATTGTAATAGCAGTGCGATATAGATAAAGATTAGCGATATACCTACTCACTATCTACTAATAAACTCAAATAGTTTTATTCGAATTAGGTTTCTTTACAAATTCTTTTCGAAAGTCACCCAACGCCATCGCTTCAACAAATCCCTACCCTGAGTGGTCCCGAGAGAAGAAGCGGCAAGAAACTAGACTAAACAAGGAATAATCTAAATTTTACTAACAAAAAATAACCGACTTCAAAGTCTCAAAAACTACATAGTTGTCAGATCTCGTTCAAATTTATGTGAGTCTACATGACAAGCGCCTGCTTTCGATTAAAAAAAGAATCATCGAAATCGGTTGGCGTGATATTGAGTTATTCGTCAATTTGTCGCGCACATCTTAACACAAATTTACGACTTATGTGGTTTTCTCATGGATGCCATTGTCAGATCTCATTAAAATTTATGTGGGACTACATGACAGCCACCAGCTTTCGATTAAAAAAAGAATCATCAAAATTGGTTCGCCCAGTCCAAAGTTCTGAGGTAACAAACATAAAAAAAAATACAGTCGAATTGAGAACCTCCTCCTTTTTTGAAGTCGGTTAAAAAGAATATTTGACAAACTTTACCATAGCTAATATTTTTATTATTGTCATGTGACAATAACAAAGTAAGCGTAAGCGAGTGTACGGTGGGTGTAACAATGTGGTTTAAGTCTCCTTTGTTTCAGTATCGTATCGTGAACTGAACCGTCAACGTTCCATTCTACTTCGCTATTGTGTCAACGTCGAACGAACCCTCTGCCCGATAAGGCATTATTTACGTGTTCATAATACCAGGTTCGTCGCAGTTTCGCTCGCGTTAAATTTGATTTAACTGAACTATAGACCGCATTTAACCCCGTAAGGTCAAAATTATGGTTAAAATGCTGGATATTCAGTTGCTTAATAAATAAATTTTTACACGCTTTTACTTTTCTACGATTGCTGTTACGGTGGCATAAATCTAACTAGCTGTGTGTAAAGATAAATCCTAGTTTTCGTAGTGCTTACTTAAAAACTGGTAGATTTTCAAACAACATTTCAACCCTTATTTAACCCTCTTAGGGATAGAATATCAAAAAAAAATTCTTATCGGTTACTTACGTCACAATACGAACCTATTGTCCCATTGCCACGCTTGTAACTTCAGACTTTGTGCTTTGCGGAGATATTATTATATTAGTCAGTCTGTCAGCTATAGACCAAGTCATTTTTGCAAGTTAGATGATTTGTGATTATAATTATATTTAAAGTAAGACTTTTTACTGTATTAGGATATTGACAAATTTGTGAGCATTATCATGATTGTCATTAGGTCAAGTCCAATATTCTCTTTATCTATCATCTTTCATATCATATTTCCTATCTTCTCCCTAAGCGAAGATGCGAACCAATAAATATTTCCTCTCACTATTATAGCCCATTCATTTATGTCGGCCAAGTATGTGCTTGAGCATGCAGTGTTAAATGACCTATAACGGGCTTCGCTCATTACAATGTTTTTTTAGATTGGTGTAAAAAATCTCGTAAATCTCAAATTCAATTCATTTAATTTTTTTTCTGTAAGTATTAATCGATACATTTGTGAATCCAGCTCTTAATGCATTATAAGTTTCTTGTCTGATACTTTCCGTAAAGCCAGTCTGAGTAGCTACCACCTGTTTAAGTCCGCAAACGCTGACTCTTTGTGTTATGGCTGGTGGCTTCTTTTTTCTATGTGCCTTGGTGGCCACTAACCATCAGTTAAATCGTGAGCTATTTTGTCGGCTAGTTCCGTCAAAAAAATAATAACTATTCTGTTAGTAATCGTTGAGCTTTACTAGTAAATTCCTGTACCTTCTATATTTTAAATGTATTTACCCGTATCACTGGAAACTTAAAAAAAATATAATTGCACACACATAGTTACATAATTATAACTGTAGCGTGTAACAATACTTTTTCCGTTGTTAAATAACTTAATACATCGTCAACAGTTTTGCGAAAAATATCACACAAGAATCGTCGCGACGCATAAGTCAACAAAATGTAACACCTGCCAATGGATTCCTTTATTGGCGAATAAATCAAATTTATACTTACAAGCATATGCTGCCCGAGTAATGGTTATATGATCTGATTCACACTTCGATAAAATATATTTTGGGATAACCAAGACCCTATCCCGTATATTTGAATAGGAAAAGTTTTGATGTAATTGACGTTATTGTTATAAGTTAAGGCCTTATTCATAAACGCTTCATAAAGTTATTTTAGCTATTGCTGTTATAATGTAAATAGACGACCCGTGTGGCGCAATGGTTACCATGCCAGATCGCCGCGCCAGGGGTCCTGGGTTCGATTCCCAGCGAGGTGGAAATTTGAATGATAAGTTTGAATTTCTGTTCTCGGTCTGGGTGTGAATGTCCTTGTCTATGTTGTGTGTTGTCCATGGCACCCACGACATAGGGAATCCTAGTGTGGGGCTTAAAAAAAAATATCTTTATCGTTTTTCATGCATTACAAATGCGATGCGTCCAGCGCGGACGGTGCGGACAAATGTGCGCATTATAAAGTGTATTGTTTCTTCCGCTATTATGAAAAACGATAAAGATATAACATTATAACAGCAATAGCTAAAATAACTTTATGAAGCGTTTATGAATAAGGCCTTAACTTATAACAATAACGTCAATCACATCAAACTTTTTCTATTCAAATATCTACTATGTGTGTACTTTGATGTTCTCTATATCTATTTATATTGTATTTTCCATCCGTAACATGGGTTTCTCGTACGTGAGTTCTACGTTCAATATCTTGATGCATTGTCGCCGACTGTGTCCCTTGATACGAAATAGAGGCAATAATATATTGAATGTCAATACTGAATTATGCCCAAGCGAAGTGGGAGTTTCCACATATCATGTTTTATGTTGCAGTGCGACGATTGTGACATAATGTGTATGTCCATTTGATATATTTTGATGAAAGTTCACGGGAGGTCTAGATGCGGCTTTAGTTAAGAAATGCTTTTGTTAGTTCGTTAGTTTTATAAATAAGTCTTGATGCTTATAATTGGTTCATAAGCTTTTGTTGCTGTTTATCGTAATTGATCAACCAAGTTACAAAAAAACCCATTTCGAAGACCATCGATCGACCAGTAACCCCTTCACCAGTCCGCAGTGAAGGAGCATGGTGGAATTTGATTTAGTGCCCGGTAGTGGTCTTAATATTAACATTACCTACTTTACAATGGTACCTTCCCTTCAATCATTACACCAAATCAATGCACCGGAGAATAAAGTTTTATCCAGTCCATAGTGGGGGTTTTTCCCATTTGTCCCCACCATAGACGTCCCCAGTGCATGGCGACCTATGTAATACATACTGTTTAATGGATTAAAACCAAAGCACTTGATCGCAGGTCAACTTCTCATTGGTATCCATTATGACGACCGATAGTTCAACTTTTTAGGGTCAATACGCTTGGAAAGTGGATATACCTAATAGTCTGCGGCTGGCTGCGGTTAGAACTGCATTAGCCATATTCAATTCCATCAATTTTGCGATGAGTGAGACTTTTGATATATAATTTACTGTCATTAGAATTTTCATTCATTATCACACAACTAAATGTAATGTTATACTGATATACATATAATATAAAGATCACTCCTTCATTAATGAAATAGTAGGATAGATACCTCGTATTGTGGTTGACCAATAGCTACTTAGTTCTACACTTTTTACTATGAAATATCGTTATAGGTCGAGGTAATCTTTTAACAACGAAACTTCATATACATTTAAGATTGTCAATGTTAACCTATCGAAATAACAATGTATCATTTAGGCCTATAAAATAACTCTGTATAAAATATCGTCATATAAACATTGAGATGAGAATAGCTCAGTGCCGTACGTAGGCGGATAAGGTTATATCTTGTTAATAGTCCATTAAGTTGCCGCGGCACGCGACGACACGGTTCGGATTGGGCCGGTATTTATTGTCGAGCTGAGGTTTTGGGGCCATAGCTGTAGCGTTTACAATACATTTATGTGATGGTCATAATCGTAACTCATGACCAGTCTGATAGTCTTGGAGCTAAGCTCAATGGGTACGCGGTACCTAGTTCATCTAACTAGCTAAGAGTGGATTAGAAGATTGTTGAATGTATCGAGTATCAACTATGTAAAAAGCCAACGTAACAGATGTCATCGTCGCCCATGGATATCAAAAATACCAAAGTAATTAATGATTCGTTGTTGACCAAGAGAGAAAAGAGAAGTAAGGAACTAAGAACTGGCTTTCAAGCACCCAGCCGTCACGTGAAATCATTTGCAAGCTAACTCAAGCAGGAGGTTGGCAGCTGGGTAGATAATACCAGTAATAAAGTAATGTGAAGAATAATACCAGTAATAATATTGATAAAAACAATAATATCGATAATACACTTGTGCGGAGCTCTACCGCCAAATCGGCTTTTGGACACAATCCTCTCCTGGCATAGGATTGGGGTCAGTGATAGAACACTGACCCTGCCCCATTAAACCTACAGATTTTATTACTATTACTACGAGTATTATCGTTTTCTATGCAAAGAAAGAATTACATCACGGGCTAGAATGTGGGCTTATTTTTCAACTCATTTTCCAATGTTGATCAATATTTATCGCACGGATGGCGCCCGCTAGTCTAATAGCTTGATGCCGAAGATTTACTCCGCAATGGGACGTGAAGCATGTTGCCCCAGCACGCATGTGTGGGTGCAATACACTAACAATATGCTCGCACGTGAACACTGAGCCGTGGACGAGTGGAACAATGCGCTCCAGAGGCCATTGTTTCAGTATCGCCGTATTGTGAACTGGCGATCCGTCAACGCCGTTCTGTGCCTTTGTGATGTCGATTGTAGCGTTTTGGTTTTTGGCCCTTTGTTGTGTGATCAAACTCTTCTAAATCGCGCTCGTTTAGCTGTTTGTGGTCTAGCAGACTAGATATGGAAATATCCGAGCTATTTGCAATAGTTTTATTCAACGCAAACTTCGAATGTTTCTTCCATTGTTTCTGTTATCTGTCTATTGTTTTCTGTTATAGTTTGTCGGACATATGTTTGTGGGCATAAGCAGTGATAGCCTAGCGGTTAGAACGTTGGTCTCCCGAACGAAAGGGCCCGAGTTCAAATCCTGGCATGCACCTCTAATTTTCAAATATTATGTGCGTATTAGAAGTTAATTATCACTTGCTTCGGTGAAGGAAAACATCGTGAGGAAACCTGCACACCGAAGAGTTATCCATAAAAGTTCTCGAAGGTGTGTGAAGTCTACCAACCCGCAAATGGCCAGCGTGGTAGACTACGGCCTAACCCTCACATTCTGAGAGGAGACCCCGAGCCTAGCAGTGGGATAATTATGGGTTGTTGCTTTTATGGGACTTTCTCTTCATTTCTATTTTTATCTTTACTTTGCTTTGCCTCGCTTCACCTCACCTGACCTCACCTCGCCTCATTTCACCTAACTAACCTCATCACGCTTCATTTCACCTCACCACTTCCTTCCCTCAGTAGTTGTTGATACGAGTAGTTACATTTCATTGTTGAATTTTGCTATTATTCTCCACTTGATTTCTCCCCGAAGAAGCTTCTGTTTCTAATACCTATAATTACTGAATCATAAACCTTTCTCCCTGCATCATAAGGTATTGAAGAAACTTGTATTAGAAATATGATTTAATTTGCTTTTTAACCGACTTCAAAAAAGGAGGAGGTTCTCAATTCGACTGTATTTTTTTTTATGTTTGTTACCTCAGAACTTTGGACTGGGCGAACCGATTTTGATGATTCTTTTTTTAATCGAAAGCTAGTGGCTGTCATGTGGTCCCACATAAATTTTATTGAGATCTGACAATGGCATCCATGAGAAAACTACATAAGTCGTAAATTTGTGTTAAGATGTGCGCGACAAATTGACGAATAACTCAATATCACGTAAACCGATTTCGATGATTCTTTTTTTAATCGAAAGCAGGCGCTTGTCCTGTGGTCTCACATAAATTTGAACGAGATCTGACAACTATGTAGTTTTTGAGACTTTGAAGTCGGTTATTTTTAACCGACTTCAAAAAAAGGAGGAGGTTCTCAATTCGACTGTATTTTTTTTTTTTTTTTTTTTTTTATGTTTGTTACCTCAGAACTTTGGACTGGGCGAACCGATTTTGATGATTCTTTTTTTAATCGAAAGCTGATGGCTGTCATGTGGTCCCACATAAATTTTATTGAGATCTGACAATGGCATCCATGAGAAAACTACATAAGTCGTAAATTTGTGTTAAGATGTGCGCGACAAATTGACGAATAACTCAATATCACGTCAACCGATTTCGATGATTCTTTTTTTAATAGAAAGCTGGTGCTTGTCATGTGGTCCCACATAAATTTGAACGAGATCTGACAAGTAGTTTTTGAGAATTTGAAGTCGGTTATTTTTTGTTAGTAAAATTTAGATTATTTGTTAGTAAAATTTAGATTATCATAATAAAAGCTCGCATATTCTAGCACTTGTATTTATTTTCATGTCCATCCTTGTAACCTATATTTCACTATGTGAAAAACTGTTCATTCGACGGAAGGACTGCTGTCATTTGAACTCGCTGATGTGACGTGATAAAATATACGCGAATATGTTTCAGAGGGAGCCAACTGATCCGGAAAATTTCCGTAACTACCTACTGAGAGTATTCCTTTCCGTTGAACATGAATGTTGTGTGAACTACATAAAATCAGTTGAGCGAATAAGATGAGTTTGTTATGTAACTAGTACACCCATTACAAATTTAGCGCTTGTCAAATATCTAAACACGCGGAGCGTGTCAAGTCAATTTCTTAGCTAACAGAATTGACGAGCAGCACCGTGTGTAATATTACACGAACCATTTGGAGCCACTTTTGACCACCTCATAACTCAAAAACTATTCAACATAAACCTGTCAAATTTGGCTCATTTATTAAGACTTGCGAAATACATACGTCTTCTAAATTTCATAAACACATCTCAAACGGTTATTTAGATATTAACGTCCAAAAATCGAGAAATTTAACACTGACTGACCTATAGATCAAAACTATATCCAACTTCCAGGTGACCTAGAAAGTTAAAATTTGGCATGCAGATAGGTAGTCGGGTGAATACTAAGGAATAAATCTGAAAGTAGTAAATTTTTATCATTTTATGATAATTTTTCAAAAAATTGATTCTATTAGGAACACTTACTTAAAATGCCTGAAATTTAAGAGTAGCGATCAAAATTGATGACATCTGGTCATTATGTGGATTCCAAGGTGAATATATAACGAAACATATCAGTTTTAGTACTTTCTGAAGCTTTCAACGGGAGGAAGATGTTCAGTGTCCCAAGTGCCTGTGAGAAGTGCACAGCACATATACATTTACGTGAAGATCAGTGGTTCGTCAGGAGACGTTATTTCCAGTGTATTACGTCGTTTTATTTTTAATGTGTGGAAAATTATATTTCTCTAATCTACAAGATTACACCACAAAATTTTGTATTATTTCCGTAATTATACCAGTTTAAAGTAATTCGAAGTATTGTTTCAAAATTTATTGTTGCACGATGTCATCGAACATAAACAACTTATCTGTACTAATAGTATAAAGAGGAAAGATTTGATTGTTTGTTTGCATTGAATAGGCTCCGAAACTACTAAACCGATTTGAAAAATTCCTTCACTGTTGGAAAGCTACACTATCCCCGGGTGACATAGGCTATATTATATTTTCAATAAATTAGGGATCCTTAATAAAACTCCAATCACGTAACCCAAGGTGTAAAAAAATAAGAAAACCAAAGCAAAGCGAGGGCGGTCACTCGTAACTAATAAGAGTATAGTCGACTTTCGTATTTATTACGATAGTATAATTGGGATTTAGTATTAATTATTATTTCAATATTTAGCGGACATCAATAGTGGAAGATCATTACTTATAAATAATGAAATAATAGGTGCCGTATTTCGGACCACGGCGCACTAACTACAGATTTAGTTGAAGAGCACTATAACAGTTCATGTATTAAAATTAATCAGTAACGTTATGAATAAGTACTTACTAATAATTTCTATACAAAAAGTAATGATATCCCATCAAAAACATAAATGTAAAGTGAGAGTCAATTTCAAAAAAAAAGAATTGAGATCTAAATGGGTGCCAATTTCTGTGTAGAAAAGCCTAAAATTTTAGTCACAAGAACATGTAATTCAAGCTTTACATTTGACTTGGCTAGTTTTCTTTAGTTAGCAACCAACAAACCAAATTAGAGAAGAGTGTCATAAGCCATCAACCTAACAGATTTGACGAAGCTAATTACATAGATATAATATAGCCTAGGTAGGTACGTGAAAACTAACCAAGTCAAATGTGGAGCTTGAATTACATGTTATTGTGACTAAAATTTTAGGCTTTTCTACACAGAAATTGGCACCCATTTAGATCTCAATTCTTTTTTTTTGAAATTGACTCTCACTTTACATTTATGTTTTTGATGGGATCATGCTTCTCTGTGACCCACTGGTAAATGAAGAAAGGACCATACTCCACCACGCTAGCCTAATAAGTACGGTTTGGTGGAGATCGGTTTTTTCTTATCTGTTGGTATCTTAATTTAGACAAAAGCAGCTAATATCGACTTTTTACTAATTTGACTCGCGCGGAATTTAAAGAATTAAGTTATAAGCAGAGGTTGAAAATTAATGTACGATAATATATTGTTCATACAAAAATATTAAATTAGAAAGAAAGAGTTTATTTTGTTAAGCATTATGCAATGCAAAAAGTTATAAATAGTTATTTAACAATAATGAGATTAACAGCTACATTACGTCATAACCTGCTGCAGAACTGCTCTGCTGCTGCAAATCATCTTTTGGAGTGTTTAAGCAACATGTAAATGCTCAGCTTGTATAGGATATAATAGTATAGAGCAGATGAACAACCTGTATAATTAACTACCAAAACAAAATATCACTTTTAAAATGTTTCTGAAGTGCTGTGATTTGCGGAATTACAAATTATTTTATATTTAAATATTTCAAAAACGCTCCTGCGAAATTAGTGTAATATTTCAAAAGCGCCAGATTGACTCTGGCTCCTTACAAAGTATTTCAAATAAGGCCCGAAATTCATTCGAACTTAATCAGGACTTTCATCGTATATTTTGAGAGGAAACGGAGAAGCAACAAGGAATAAATTATATTTATTTGACATTCAAAGCCCCGCAAGTACATGGGTAATTTGATATGGGATTTTGTGCCAAAATAGGCAGTACTACTAAGTCAATAAAGGCTACTATGTATTATTGTTTAAGAGCGCGCTGAAGGTAATGAACACTTCAATCTCTGAGTATTTCTCTCATATTATAACGAGGAATCATAGCACAAAACTCAAATCATACCAAAGCAAGAGATCAAAGGTCGATAAATTATTTCATGTTTAATAATCTTGTATTGATTGAAAGAACATAATAATAAGCTATTTAATTCAGATATAAACAGTGTTGGATTGGTATTGGTCGACATTTTAACCATAACTCCATGCTGCTTGTAGTAATATACCTATTCTTGCACATGTGAATAGATAGCAGAATGTATTAGCGATTCAAATAATTTAGATATGGCAGATATAAAAGAAATTGGCCGATAGTTATTTCATCCTTCTTTCCACTTTTTTATATTGGCAATATTCTTGCTTCCTTTCATGCATCTCGGAAAACTTCTGCTTGACGTGATTGGTTAAAAAAATATGCAAGTGGAAAACCAAGTAAATTGGCACAGTTCACCAAAAATACTGCATGTTGTCTGGGGCTTTGCCTTTAGTAGTATCCTTTTAAGTTTATTTCTAATTTCTTCTGGAGAATACAATGTGTATGGTATCTAGTGGTTCCTTATATGATGATAAACTGGAAGTGGAGCTGTGGTTATCGTTGTCTTTTTTATAAACTGAGGCTAAATGATTTCCAGACATAATATCTGAATTCACTACTAGGAAAAGTTTGCTAGAACTAAAGATTCTTACAACCCAGAGTTCTTTGCTTTTTTGCCTTAAATCAATCGACGTATAATTATTATGATTTTGAATAAAATGCAATATCATAACAATAAAATTGAATTGCCTAAAAAGACACAGTATATAATTTTGTCCTCCTTCATCTTCTGAAACTACTGTTTATTATTAACATGAGACAATAACAGTAAATATTTTGCATGCGCATTAAGGATTAAATTGATCTTGTATTAATTGTCCCAATAAATAATTCATAAGTTAAAACATCGATCGCTGGATTAGTAATGTTATCCGCCCATTAGGAGATGTCGTTAGGAAGGACTGAGTTCCCGGTAAGGACGATGCTTACGATACTGAATGTATTCCGCAGAATGCGGATGCAACTTATGTAAATAACGCATTGGTCATGCAAATTAACGACATTTGCAATGAATTTTATTCATTGTATTTGTCTTCTCGAGACTAGAAGAATGATATTGTTAGAGTTACTAGAAGAATGATATGTCAATTTACCTTGTATTTTTGGCTATGTAGAAAATCTCTGAGAAATAAATTAAAAAAAATAAATATTCTACGTACACCGCTACCCTCTTTTTTATGTGTTTTTTTTTCCTCTACCCATAGGTCGCCTGGAAGAGATCGCTACCTGAGCGATAAGGTCGCCCTTTGTATACCTTACTGTATTTTATTATGACTGTGTTCATTATTGTATTTGGTGTACAAATAAAGAGTATTTGTATTGTATTGTATTCTCACCTTTGCACCTACGAAACACCTACGAAAATCTTATATTTATATTCATAAAAACATAAGCATTATTATACCTAAGACAACTATGAATTACAAATCCTTTTGGAATTCTTCTACCCACAGTCCCCTCTATCCGTATCCTCACGGAATGCCAATATATTGTTTATTTACTTACATTTTTGAGTTTTTTTTTGTAGAACTTAAAGTAACAAACGCAACCCACGTTTAATGAATGCAACGTCGTCGGTGGTTCACGCTAAATTTGCCAATGAGATAACGCGAACTCACGCCCTGCGGATCTCGGTAGAGGGATGAAACGCTATACACCGTCCGCCAGTATCATTGTCATCGGGTCATTATCTACACTTAGTCCTGAAAACCTGATAACTTGTTTGTTTTTGAAATGAAAACTTCTTTAGTACTTGAAATTTTATGAAACGAAACTGTCCAGTGGAGACTAGAAATGAGTGGAGACTGACTTGAAATTTTATGAAATGAAACTGTCCAGTGGAGAAACAGGATTTTTTATTTATTTAATAAACAACCAACAAACAACTTACAAATAGTTTCAATCAGTGTTAATAAACTTCATAATGTCACAAATAAAACCTATTTAAAAATTATATGACGTCTTAGTATTTTTGTGTTCAACAGTACTTTACTAAATTACGAGCTGATCTGAACAACGGGAAAAAAAAAATCCCGTTGGCCAGACTAGTCTGACCATCAATCTGACCACTGGGAAACACCCACTAGAAATGAGTGGAGACTGGAGTTGAGTGGAGACTAGAGTTGAGCGGAGCGGAGCGGGCCGGGGCGGAGCGGAGGGGGCCGGGGCGGAGCGGAGCGGGGCGGAGTGGAGTAAAGTAGATTAGTGAAACCTACATTTATCATCTTCCCGAAATTTTACATTCGTCTCATTAACATGAAAACAAAAATTTTGAAGGTTTCACTTCTACCACGTGTGAATTGCACACATTTTTTTTTCTTTCGTCTTCCCTGACCGGCGACGCATTGGAGATGCATTTTTGGGTTACTAATGTCCATGGACTACGGTGCTTACTATCATTGTAGCTAGTCCTGTAGGCTACTTAAAAAAAGTTTATTAACTATTCAGAATTAAATACTTTCAAATTTTCTATTGCACACTCTACACAAATTTTGGTTCTACGAACGGCACGTTAAGCTGTCGGTCCCGGTTTTTATCGTAAGATAACTAACAGTCTGTGGCCTTTGGGTGGCATGAAGACTTCCGACCATCCCGCCAATCCATTCCACTTTTCCATCCCGCCAATTCGTACTGAGCAGCGTATTGTAAAATCCTGTAATAAAACCTTATGGTGGTCACTCACGGTCAGTCCATCGCGACATTTTTGGAGCCACGCCAAATGACATATATCAAAATGGCGCGATTTGACATACAGATTTTTTTATCACGCCATAAGTTTTTCACATTCACGATCAAATTTTGGCTGTATATCACGCGATTTGACGCGATGGACCGACCGTGAGTGGCCACCATTAGAGTATCATTCGCTTATCAACCAGCCACAATAGAATTTTCTGATTCTACTGACGAAAAAAGTTTAAATCGATGTGAATTGCTATTCAGTTAAAATTTATTTATTTTTTTGCCAATACAGGAAATGTTAATCACATATTTAAATGCTAAAATCAATTTCGTTACCAATGATTAAATAATACACATAAAATTTATTACAGAATAACATTTCTATTTCCAACACAGTAGCTCTAATTGCGGCATTAACTCGTTAGGCTATGAAAACAACTCTTCTCGTTTGCATGATTATTTTACTGATGGAACTATAATTTTAAACGCAACAATGGTCTTTAATGTTACATGTAATAAGATATTTTTTTCGTTGTAAACTTTTAATAGATAGGTCATTTTACTTTGTTATAATTAAAACAGTAGCGCAATTACTTCTGCTACAATTATTTTCGATGGCCCATTCGTGGGTGCCATATAATCGTTAGTTTGACTATTAAGGTAAAAAATTACAGTTCATAATTTATAATTTGCTTTTTGCGATCCTTTGATTCTTTTTTCATGCTTCAGAAGGTAATAGTTACTATGCTCACTGTGCCTTAGAGACGACCCACTGGGTACCACACACGCCATTTAAATTTAATGACGCAATAACATAAACTTTGACTATGGTGATAATACTTAGTTTACTATCAAATTAAACCGCCAAACAGCCGCAAAGTCTATACTTATTTAAAAAAACCACACACTTTGAGTTTTACAATTGTGATTCGTAGAGTTAATATCGTTCATATCGTTATCGTAAATCAACTGATATCGATAAAGAAAACGCTTACATACTCACAGCACTATGCTAAGATTGAACATACAAAAATTTGACACTACGAAACTATATTTTACATAATACAAGATAATTAAAATAACATACACGTTAATCAACGAAAAACATTTTCCTGACCGATACGTTATTATACAAATATCTCGTTCGTTTATCCGAGCGCAGCGATCGTCAGTTCATCGTTAATCAAGAGAGCATGAGCACATTCCGTCTGTCGATTTTTCCGAACTGTGTCCACATTATATATCGGCCATACTGATCCCGGGGGACTTTCAAATATATCCCGAGTTTTTAGAACGGTTGGCTTTCTATTATTTATTGCATGCGTTGAATGGACTATACGGGCCCGTTTGATGGTATTGTGTAAAAAAATTGATGCACAATTCGCTCGTAACATTCTTTTTTGCGTGGATAAAGTGGCACTCTTGTTATACTCGTACAACATCAGGTGTTGACGTACTGGAAGCTCGAATATTGGCGGGAACTGGTTACTCTTATCGTTCGTATGGTGAGGTTGAATGCTGTAATTGTTTATTCTTTTGTTCTTTTGCAACGTATGTGATTTTATTTGGGTGACGATGATGGTGAAACAATATTGGTCACGTAAATAAATTCATCGAAAAATCGAGAGAACGAATTCATCATACGAATTATTTGGAATTATTTGTGCCTGTTTGTTAAAGACGTCAGCTTTGAAGACCGCTGTTTTTATTTCTAAACATTTTTGTTTTATACTTCTATCAAGATAAATCTAATGCGGAGTTGTGAGTATGTAGGAATATTTATATGACTAAATATTATATGAATGTTTTCAAAGCGAAGGCTACATACCAATGATATACAAGATGGCGGGGAGTTATAACACAAACCATGTGGCGTTGTGTGTACACATTTAATGACATATTGGCCACGTCATTAATAATTTTGATTACATCGCGAATACGCTGTATATTGATGAACGGTGACGAGGTAATGAGCTTAGTACGTCATCAATGTACGATAATGTATTTAAGTGTACTGAGAGTGGATGCATGGTTTTTAAACTTTATTTACTACCGATTTGGACGTGGCTTTACTCGCGTCTTCCGGGAAAATAAGTATCCTAGGCATTGAAGTATAATGTCATAGAATAGACATCTCGAACAAAATGTGTGTCCCCATCGGGAGGTTCTATTTTCAAAATTGGGCCCCCGTTCTCCTTTCAAAATCGAACGAATCCATTGGCAATTAAAGCCGCGCGGCGCCTATTCATTGGAACATATATTGCGTTCGCGATGTCCATTCTATAAGCTAGTAATAATTCAATGATCCTAGGTCCTATTACAGATCATGGTCTACCTGTGTACTAAATTTCATGAAAATCAGTTCAGCAGTTTTCGCGTGAAAGGGTAAATAACATCTGCACGATCTTTCACATTTATAATAGGTTGATATATAATTATATATAGTAGGTTAAATTTATTTTCTGCTATAAAAATATTTTCATTCATAAAATTTCAACCCGACTGCATCACATCCGACAACATTACTTAACACTACAATCAAACAAGAGCATACCGCTGCGTTACGCGTCAAGAGATTGCACATTCATAACCAAGTTGTTTTTTTAATAATTCATAACTTCGTTGCGACATAAAATAATTTAAACTTTAAAAATATCATTTCGCGACAAATAAGAGCTCGCGAGAATAAAATCGCATAACGAATGCGTTGGTTTCGTGAATAAATCCGTTTTACAACAAAATACCAACTCGACGACACCGACAACAACAACCATATTTCACAAGTGAAATTTAAAAAATCTCAATTTTAACCGGAAAATAAAAATCGTACGAGTACCTACATACCGCACGAGTATATGCAGCACGCGAGTTTTGTAAAAGCAGTGCGCACAATGATACCGACGCGCTTATCGCGCTCTAAGATTGCCTCTGTTCAAAGTATGGAAAAATAGGAATTTCCTTTTTACGCTTCAAGAAAAAAAAATCTTAACATTTGCTTCAACCGGAATCGAATTAGGGTTATCTCAATTAGATTGCTACTAACAATTAAATTGTCACTAAATTATCGAAAGCAGAATCTCCTTATGATTATGGTGACCTACGGTTTACATCATCTTGCTTCCTGCTTCGTGCTTCTGACTTCTTGCTTCTTCTGTTGAAAGTTTGTGGGCAATCCCAGTCAGCAATCCTTCAAAGTAAACAGCCTTATCATAACCTGACAAATTGTATCCACAGCATACCAACAGAAAATGTAGACAGAGCAATTATGCGATTCGTGCAGCGCAATAATTTTAAAGTTCACTCATCGTGGAATGTACAATTTTTAATATGATATTCATTCTTATGATATTAAATGAGTGGAATATACAGTATCATACCGACCCGTGTTATTAATTTTTGTTATGAGTCAGTTATAAAAATGAGTTAAATATTCTTATTTTGTAACAAGTTATGAAAACAACAAAAACTGGGACCGAAGTCTTTACGTGACGTCTGAAGCACGGAATCGCTCAATAATTTTTTTCCATTCAATCAGTGGCTTAATAATGTTAAATTAAAATTTAACATTATTGACAACAGTTTTATTTACACTAAACATAGCTAAGAACACTCCCGATTCAAACAAAAAACTAGATCAACATCGTTTCATTCGTTTGGAATATGGTTTGGAAGCTACGATGCCATAGACAGACACAGATCAACAGATACACAGACACACTGTTTTTTGTCGGGGGTTAGAAATGAAACTGAAATAAAAAATGTCGCAAAATTGAGTGTAGTCTTGCTAGGCTTGATGTGTCTTGCAAAGTAAGCCTTAAAGTCCGGTTTACACGTATTAAGTAGATAACTAAATTTTAACCATATTTTGAGTAAATTAATAGTATACGTGTAAACAGACAATTTTGTACTTAACTTTTTAGTAAAAAAATAATTATCTACTTAACTACCTAATACGTGTAAACCGAAATGAATTCACGAGGATAGGTAATCTTTCCTTTTTAAAGTATATTGCTAACTTTCGTAGTAAAAGTAGTCGTACGTAATTACTGGTGCACAATCCATATCCAATCATTGCAGCGAGGACCTTGTTTCGTGCTTATACTTGAAAATATATTAATTCTGGCACATTCGGGCTCGGATTACGGGAATTATTAGTGCACGACCGCATTCCGCAGTGACTTCCAGAATAAACATGCCTTTTTACGGTCAGAATTTACGGGCATAGATAAAAAATAAACATGGCGGGCGCAACACACAATGTAGAAGTGTTCCGTATTCTGTTATTTTAGATAAACGTTTTATATACTTTGACACGCAAAATATTACTTGGAAGTAAATTTTCATAGTCGCCAATAGAAATCTTTGGATCGCCCTTTGAAAGTGAGCTGGCCTGAGTTGATGGTCAATTTTATTGGGATTGAAAATGTTTGACTGTCATAGTGGATCTGTTGAATATTCAAGATGAACTTTATTTTGAGAATTTTCTTTAAGAACATGTCAATTTTTAAGACATTTTGCTTCGTAACGCAGATAAGGAACCCGGGACTCATCACTTCGCTAGCTGAGTCACTACGAACAAAGTAACGAGGTCGTCAGAACTATGATTCTGTAAACTATCCCCAGGGATCTCTCGTAGTCTGATTAGTGTATTTATATATTTGTAGATTTTCAATATTTTCCAACCAGACATAATAATATGATATGAGTTATGACAAGTGCATAGACAAAGACGCAATCGAAAAGCTAGTAGATAAAGGTTATTTCATAAAAATGCGGTACCCTAAAAGGATGTACAAGAATAATGTTTGCTGGATGATTCATCTACTTCTATTTCATTACTTAGGGCATACACTTAGAAAGGTTCACTTAGGATTCAACGGGTTAAGAATAGATATTTGAAGCTGGAATAAAAATTCCAAATATCCTTGGGTTTTATTTTATTATTATGGTTACTATTATTGAACTAAAAGTAAAAGTAACTTGATTTATTTGCGTGTAAATTCGTTATTCATTTCTAACTTTATGCAATAGTACCTAACATTTTAAGAGAATCAAAGACAAACTGGTTTATTTTTTAAGGCAATCTTCAGGACATAGATGGATATAGATAAGACATTACGACATTATACATACAGAGTAAACATAAAAATGCAATAGTTAGTGCTTTAAAAACACCATTTTAACTTACCATGATTATAACAGAATATAATAATTATTAAGAGTCTAAAGCTCAATGCATACGTAACGGGTTTTTTCCCCGTACGGGACGGGGACGGGGCATATAATATAACTACGTGCGTGCCCCGTTCCCGTCCCGCACGGGATTCCGGCTGCGTATGCACTATCGTATACATTTTCTATGAAACGATGTTTCCAAAACTGCACGTGCTAATTAATATACCTAATGTTTCAGTAGCCGTTAAACCATCTCAACCATTATGATAAATATTCCCATAACCTAACAGTAGATTTGAACTCAGTCCATATCACGATCGTTTCGAGTTGTAGTTGCTAAGTACACGAATTCAACAAACCGTGTATTTTATGGATATTCAATGTAGTTTCATTAAACAAATAACCATCCATTATTAACGGAACCCAAATGGAGTGTGCGAGTCTCGTATTCAGTGGGCATATTAAATTGGCCAGTAAAAGCGGATTGCCTTTGCTTTATTAGAACGCTAATTTGATTTTACGTCCCACCACTGCGGTCTTTCCCGTGACTGGAAAAGTAAACAAAACAAGACCGTTAGATCGAAATTCCTATGTACGTCGCCTTTATGCGATGCAGTAAAGCTGAGCTTGTCGTAAAGTCACTGCAAGCGATTTTGGAACGTGTGAACTGGGAAAAATGTTCTCCCGATACGGATAATTAAGTAAACGTTACTTTAGTACGTATTCTTGTTTTCCTCTTAAGAGTAGTACGTAAGTTGTAATAAACACGACGTGTCTCTTAGATCTATATTGGCGTGTACTCACAATTTATATAGTGCAGTAAAGCTTAGCTGCTCGTAAAATGAATGCAAGCGATACTGGGACTTAGTGCCGTCAACGTAAAATGTTCTTGTGTGATACGAGTAATTAAGTATACGATAATTTTTTATGAGCCCTTATTACTCGTTTGTGCTTGTCAATGGCTTTCTGTTTGAGAAAGATTTATTTTAATATACGTCGTGAAATTGAGTAACTTAACTTTATCTTTTTTGACCGAGTTCAAAAATGGAGGAGGTTTCAATTCGACTGTATTTTTTTATGTTTGTTACCTCAGAACTTTCCACTGGGTGAAGCGATTTTGATTATTCTTTTTTTTTTAATTGAATTTGAGCGAGATTTGACGAGTAGTTTTTGAGTTATCGCTAATTTTGAAGTCGGTTATTTCTTGTCAAGAATTATATATTTTTACTAGCTGACCCGGCGAACTTCGTATCGCCTAAGAATGTAACAAATCAGAGATCATTAAAATCGGTACAGCCGTTCTTAGGCGTTATAGTTTCCGTGTCCTCCCTCTCCCTCTCCCTCCCCCTCCCATCCCCCTCTCCCTCCCCCTCTCCCTCCCCCTTCCCCTCCCCCTCCTCCTCCCCCTCTCCCTCTCCTTCTCCCTCCCCTCCCCCTCTCCCCCTCCCCTCCCCTCCCCCTCTCCCCCTCCCCTCCCCTCCCCCTCTCCCTCCCCCTTCCCCTCCCCTTCCTGCTCCCCCTCTCCCTCTCCAACTCCCTCTCCCTCACTCTCTTCCTCTCCCTCTCCCACTCCCACTCCACTCCCCTCCCCTCCCCGTGTTACATAATCGGGATCCGCGGAACATGCGCAAGCTGTCCCGCCGCGGGGCCGGTGATGATTGTTGCTACTCGTACAATCACGTTGTCACGTAGTTCCTTTACTACGTAATATCTTCTGAATGGAATGTCCGATTTGAGTAATTCAAAAAGTTATCTATAGGTATTGAAACAATTTTGAATATGAAATGATTTATTTGGATAAGGATTAATACGAAGGTATGGTTTTCATGGTCTGATTTTGGTCATCTTTTTTATTAACTTTTAAAATGTAAAAAGTGGTTATAGTGACATAACGACAACAGTTGGACATATACTATCGCGAGGTTTTTTGTAGATATTGATATGTTCTATAATATTATAGAACATTTTTTTGTTCTATCGTCAATAGTTTCCGCAGCGTATGCGATGAAAGAAATTTTTAAGCAAATTTTTTCTCACTTTGGTTCACGTTACTGATGTTTTAGCAAGGATCCCTAATTTTTGCTAGTAATAAATATAGCCTATGTTACTCATGAATGATGTAGCATTCTAATGGTGAAAGAATTTTGAAAATCGGTTCAGTAGTTTTTGAGTTTATTCGTTGCAAACATACAAAAATACAAAAATACAAAGCTTTCCTCTTTATAATATTAGTATAGACTAGCAGTTGCCCTCGCTTCGCTTCGGCAAAAATAGTAGGTAGGTACTTTAGTTAACTTACAGAACATACTTTTAAAGCAGCATGATTGATCATTAGAACCGCATTACAATGAAAGGTCAATACACCACATAACGTTTCAATATTTTAGGGTTCCTTACCTCAAAAGAAAAAAACACGATTCCCATAAGATCACTGATGATATGATCATATGATCACCCATTGCCCGTCTGTTTGTCTGTTTCTCAAGACCTTTTTTCGCAGGAACGCGTGAAGGTAACCAATTAAAATTAATATCCAATACTCAGATCTGCAATCCCTAGGAGCTGTGAAAAGATCAATATTCTATGTCGTCAATGCAATCAAAAGACACTCGGCTAGAAGAAATGTCTTAGGTATAACATAGGTTAAAGAAAAAATCTGAAAACTGTTTTGTAAGTAGGTATCACAAAGAACATGATTTTACACCTATTTGCAAACTTGGTAATTTGATCAGGGCCTATGTTGATGTATGGGGACGACAGTTTTTCAACGGCAAAGTTATGTTTGTTTCTTAATTCCATTTATCTTTTCGTTACACAGCTACTTTAGGTTTCACTAAATAGTTAAGTTAGGTTCAACAATCCTAGCTCGCACTTGGCCGGTTGCTTTTACTTATTATTATTATTTCATGATATTATTTTCTAATGTTTGTGTTTCCTGCTTAACCCATAGTAAATTACACTGAATAAATAGTTTTTATGATGCCGTATGGCTAATCCATCAGTATTTCACATTACATACCTACATGATAGGTACCCAGACTTTAAAAAAAGTAGTAATTCTTCTACAACGTACAATCTATGTCTATACCCAAACACATCAAAATTGGTTCAGCGGTGCGAGAGAGTTAAGGTTAATTCGATGAGTTATGTGTGAATGATAATAAAGGAGGCAACACATTTTCGCATTTATTACATTGTAGTTTTGGCAAACCAATAATTCGGCAAAAGGGAGATATTGCTTCACATAAAATGAGAAAATTCAGCTTTCAGCACTCTCAACACGATGTTCCTAAGGACACAATAAGGTAATGCATTACAATTGTTAATTAATACCATTATTACCATTATTATTTCTCCATGGGTTTCTCCTGGATAGCTACCACCCTTGAGCATGAGTCAGCCGCCAAACGATTCGTCGTATTCCGGCTGAGGGCTTGAGAGTCAGTTCTTTCTTTCTTTTTCTTTCCTCTTTCTTGGCTGGCAACTCATCAGTGATGCCTTTGGTGTTGCTGATGTCCATGGGCGACGATAGCCACTTACCATCAGGTGGAACGTCAGCTCGTTTGTCGGCTATTTCCATAAAAAATCACGAAACAGTTATTTCAAATAACAATCCTAAGCTTCATGACACGTCGCAATAAGCTTTACGTATGTGAAGTTATGTATTTTATTATCAATGAAGAAAAGGTTTTGTAAGTTTAAACAAATCGACTCATATTTTAATTTCTCGCTTTGTTATGGAACCCAAAAAATATCCTACAATTTAAGTTGAAGACCCGATATCGTAGTATAGTCCTGTTGAAATCCTTTCAGTAGTTTCAGAGATAAGTGGCGATAAAGAAACAGACAAACAAAAATGATCAAAAACTTATTTTTCAGTTTTGATATCGTGCAAGTAACTGAATTTACAACATGAAAAATGCATTTATTTCGGAATCGCAGACGGACTCTTCAATTTTATTTATTTGTAGGTAAAAAAGTGGTTTGCATGTACAGCGCCATCTAGTGGCCAAGATAGTAATCGATCGGTTACTCATACATAATTAATTTGCGCTTTTCCACCATTTCCAAGGTGAAATTAATAAAATGCTGAAATTATATTGGAGCACATAGATACGCAAAAAACATGCTCTCGAAAACAAAATAAGAAAACAGATCCACTCGGTAATACGGATTTGAATTAATGAAAAAAATAACCTTTAAATGCATTTTATGGTCTTTCCATGTCATATAAGTAAAAACTAAGATATGCATGTATTACTCTTTTTGTACGGAGAAAACATTTTTTATTATTTAAAACAAATCAGCTGCCTTTTTTTTATTTTTCCATACAAAATATCCCTAAGGAACCCTTTGGTGTGGAACCATAAAAAGTAGCTTAAATACTAAGTTGAAGACTTTTCAATATCTTAGTAAAAGTCGTGTTAAAATTTGTTCAGTGGTTTCAGAGATTTGCGGAGACAAACAAACAGACAGACAGGATTTTTTTTTAAAAACTCATTTTTCGGTGTTGGTATCGTGCAAGTAACGATTTGCAACTTGAAAAAATCATTTTTAAAATCACAGTTTAACTCTTCAATTTTATTATTAGTATAGATGTGAAGTCAGAAAATATATTGTTTCTGGTGTTGGTGATGTCCATGGGCGACGATAGCCACTTACCATCAGGTGGATCGTCAGCTCGTTTGCCGGCTATCTCCATATTTTAAAGTAACACTAGCTGTTGCCCGTAGCTTCGTACGCAGAAATTATGCTTATCATATTTATCCCCTATTTCACCCACTTGGGGGTTGAATTTTGAAAAATCCTTCCTTAGCGGATGCCAACGTCATAACAGGAATACGTGTGCGAAATTTTAAGGTATGCTGTGCGTTGATACATCAGTCAATCACTTTTTCCTTTTATATACCTACATACAATAATATAACGCTGTAGGATTGCCTGATAAACGGTTAAATAAATAAATATTACTATTAAAAAAATCTCTTCGTATCGCTAAAATTTATTTCAAAGCAACTTTTTCAAATAGATATCGTTAAGCAAGAAATGGTTTATACCCGACACAGAACTGTTCAAATTCGAGTTTAAAAGTATTTTTTCATGCCAATTCTTTCCCAAGCTTTCCAGTTGACCTCCTCAGACCACCCGGGCACCCCAAAATGTATACAGACGCTTAAACCCCCATTTTTCTGTCTTATCATCATTCCTCTGTCCTTTCCCTAAATTTACAGGGTAGTTTGGTCACAGAATATTATTTTTATATTTTATATGTAGAAAATTACAGCTTTTGACAATATGACATGGTCTGATGTTCTATAATATAGATATTTTTTTAATTATTTAAGAAATAAAAGAAACAATTTTAGTAAATTATGGCAACTTTACGATAATCTTAAATGTGTAAATAAATATATATTAAAATAAAATTTTAACCTAAAAAGTCCGTCTTTAGCATACGACGATGAAGTTTCCGCTTTATCTTCGATAGTTGTTATTATAACAACAACAACGTTCCGAAATGTGATAAATAATGATATGCTTAATTAGACTTTATCATTATTTAATGAATTTACAAACAAGCTTAAACGCGGATTAACGAATTATGGCTCGGATTCATGATTTATATCTACATTCATTGGTCGGATGCTTGCCATATTGCAACGTTTGCGGTCGGGGACAAACATCAGGTGAATCGTGATTTTAATGTTTAAATAGAATATGTAAAATTATCTGATGATTTATGTTAAGTATGTAAAAGATATTAGTGATTTCAAATAATTATATAATATATCTGCTGGATTTAGAAGGCTCAGGACCGGTCTGAGTGGCGTAGATTAGGGGAGGCCTATGTCCAGCAGTGGAACTCAAAAGGCTGATGGATAGATGATATAATATATTTGCCTATATCTGCAAAACATATAGATGACTTTTTATCGGACTGCCAGGAAGGGTTATGTTTTTCGCGCGTATCTTGTATAGATGGTACCCTAATAGATTTGATTTTCAGTTATAGAGAAAACAATAAATATTACTATATTTTTCTTTTCGAGAATATCAGGCTATGGAGAATATTCGGGAGTATTCTCCACAATCCGCAATGAAAGTTCATGTTTTACGTTCAGTAGTTCACGTTTCAATACTCAGCCATTGGCATGTTACTTAGTCTCTGCAGTTGTTTTACTCTGTGTCGACGGGAATCATCTCCATCCTGCGAACATTTCGTACGTCATTTAACAAGTAGCGCGGGAAGCAAGCTCGACAAACGAGCGTTCTCTACAACATTAGCCACGTGATTTAATTGTGTACGAAATACATGGAGCTAGTCGTTAGGGGTTTGGAATAGTTTATCGTATGTACGCCGTAATAGAGTGAATATACAGAACGTTACGGAGAGAGTGGTCGATGAATAACATCATACAGAAGTAAGGTCTGTTTTTATGGGTTGTGGGGCCTAGTGACCTAAAGACAAATGACCTGATGGTTAAGTGCATGCGTCTGTTGATTTTCAGTTGGGTGCTTTTATACTTTTCTGCTGGTCCAATAAAAGTACTTATGAACAAGGACTTTTATTTATATGGCGTGAAATTCACATCGCGTGTTTACATGTATTCTAGGCGTGCGAAGAAGCCACACTGAATATACCGAGCTAAGCTTAACTGGTTTTGTACTGTGTAACCAACGTCCTAGTAACAAGAATATACTTATCGTGTAGCGCGATCGCGCCCAACTACGCTCTAAATTTTCAGTGAATTATTTAGTTTACTAACATGCCGTTGACCAATCACCATAGTTTTGTTATCACCCATCTACTCGTTAGCTCACTGCTACTATAGTAGTATCACAGTACATACAGTACTTTAACTCGGCCCTATTCTTGAAAAACTTGCCTACAGCCGCGCGGAGCGTAGCCGCGCGCTAGGGCTGTCCGCCGACAGTATTTTAATTTTATCAAACGACTTGAGTTTCTTTGTAGTTTTGTATTTAAAAATTTTATATTTTCTATTTTAATAAATGCAATTCATCTATATCTATACAAATAAATAAAATTGGAGTGTCTGTTTGTAATATTAAAATAACCGCTTTTTACCAAGTGCATTTGGATGTATACTTGGTACATATACCAAAACAACATTTTTCACAATTTTTGTCTGTCTTTCTGTTTGTTCCGGCTAATCTCTGAAATGGTTGGACCGATTTTGACGGGACTTTCACTGGCAGATAGCTGATATAAAAAGGAGTAACTTTGGCTACTTTTATTAAAAAAAAATAGTTTGGTGCGATACGAAGTTCGCCGGGTCAGCTAGTTGTGAATAAAAAGGAAGTGTTTCATAAAAATATATGTTGTGTTTTTATTAGTACTGTGAAGGTTCGTAAGCCATCAGTATTGTATTAGAGACTGAGACTCTTAGGGCATGGTAAGTTCTTCTTGCAGGTTAAGGTAAATAAAAAAGGTACAACTGTCCAATTCTATAAACTTTATACCTATTGCTAAATTAATTTATAACATTGAAAATTAAAATCTATATTACCAATATAATCCGTCGAGGGGCCATACCACCAGCGGGCTGGATTTAGTCGCCTTTTACGACACCCATCCGGCGTGGGATTGGGGTTAGTATTCTAAGCCACCCCAATACGGCAAAAGTAATAATAATCAACCATTTGATTTTTTTAGCCCCTTATTTATAAATCTAGGCATTTTACTCGGTGGACTTATGAAAAATAAACAATTTAGGTACCTACTTATTGCAATACGTACTTGTTTTTATTTATTTATCCTACATGCACTGATCTCCTTCGGCAGGACCAAAGACCTTGAATATAATAATTTGATTTCTTAATAATAATTACAATACAATAATAAAGTTGATATTAATCAATGACGCAATAATTATACAATACCTACTTACCTACAAGTTACTTACCTACAATAAGTATATATGTATATCTACCTACAAGTACGTATTACATATTATATTGTATAGTATTATATATACTATATAATACGTACTTGTAGGTACGTATATAAAAATAGTCTTACCTTTGGGAGTCTCCAGGTAATTTAAACAATGATATTCCTGGGTGACTTAATGTCGTATTATAACACCCAAAAACCGCACAATATCTTGTATTCCTGTTTGCCATACTTATTAAATAGTCACACGCCGCACACGGTCACCACAGCCGCCGTAAGGAACTAAACTAAAATAATTTGTTATTTGTACCGTGGGCCGCTCGGCCTCGGCCGTGGCTCAACCCGCGCTCGTTCGCCACAGATACTGCCCTTTACTACACTTATTCCGACTTGCGTAGGTATGGCGCGCGTTTCGACCGTTTGTATGAAGAGCGACTACTGTATAGATCTATATACTGTGGTAGTATAATAAAAGCTACAAGGCTAATAATAAAAAGAAACATGGCGCCACTTTACTAAGTTTCACTACGTATTATTGCACAAAGTCCGTCATTTTCTTATTTTAACCGCGTATACAATTGCACTTTTCTCAGCGAGAATCTCCAAGGCGAGTGATATTTTAAAAAGCGGATCATTTCTTAAGAGCACTAGCCGCGTAATTTAATTGTGCAGAAAATACACGGACACTGTCGCGAGCTAATAGGAGAGACGAGATAGGATACATTCTCCAAGTAGGCACTTCGCATGAGAGCGCCGTAGAATAACAATTCGGTTTGAACAATCTAGAATAAAATTGGCAAGAATATAAAGAAGTTTAAGGATACTGTAATTTGGGATACATTCGACGTGAGCGATGCTTGAAAAAGGTTTAAAATTGGGTCTTCTTTCTGGGTGAGTTAAAACAAAAGTAATCACGATGGTGGGTGATACACAGAATTGAAATCCTACTGCGGAGCACTGATTCAAATTCAAAATCATTTATTCATATAGGTATCATTGCACTTATGCACGTCATTTTTTTAATAGCTATAACTAGCTTTTCGCAAAGGTGCTTTGTCATAGAGGAGAAGAAAATCCGTAAAGAAACTCCTCAGCACATCTTTTAAAAATAAAAATACATTGGTATATTTATAAAAAAAAAATATCACTAGCTTGTACGGAACTGGTAGCAGAGTCATTTGCATGCGTCTTTGTCACTTAAGTACTCATCTACAGTAGGTATAGTTTGCCTAAAAGTTGAGATTGTGAGTCTAATTATATTTTTAGCGCAGAGTGGTTATTAAAAACTAATAAACATGGACATTAACGATGGAAGACATGTCTCTACACTTTTTAACCGACTTCAAAAAAATGGAGGAGGTTCTCAATTCGCCTATATTTTTTATTGTGTTACCTCATAACATTTTACCGATTTTGATGATTCTTTTTATATTTAAAAGCTACTGCTTCTATGTAGTTAAATTTATTAGAGATCATCGGAGCCTAAATCCATACTAATATTATAAATGTGAAAGTGTGTTTGTTTGCTTGTTTGCCCGTCTTTCACGTTCCAACGAAGCTGTTATATGGTATGGTTTTTGTGTGTGGAGATAGTGAGGAGGGTGGAGAGTAAAGTAGGCTACTTTTTACCGCGGTAAAACATCCCCATGGGAAGATCGATATTTTTTTAGTTGCTAGATATTTTGTTCCGGGTGTTGTTAATAGATGGCGTTAGTAAAATTCATTTGCATTTCACGCTATCAAATGATACATGTAAATTATCATATGCAACTAAGTCTAACTAAGTAAAAGTAAGTAGGATTTGTAAAAAATCGATCTCTACCGCGAGCGAAGTTGCGGGCAAAATCTAGTGAGATAGTAAAAATGATAAAGTCTTTCATCACATCAGCATTCCTATGAAAGTTTGAATAATAAATTATGATAAGAAAGAACAATATAATATGTTGGGTCGTTGCCAACATACGTTCTGAGAGGTAGAAAGAAGGAGTAGAACTGAATGAGACAAGAAATTTTTCTTAAGTCCAGACCACCTGTGGGATATAGCTATATCTATGCGAATCATTGAAAGCTTATCCCTATTGTTTGAGCTACTGAAACCGGACTTTATCATAAACTTTACGGATTCAGAACCCATCTTCTAGTATAACACTATGCACTACGCAATAAGGAGAGTCTGAAAAACAGCGCTGTACGAGGTTCCTTATGCTAGCAGAAGCTGAGACTCTTCCTTTGCCCACAATAACTAGTTATGTAAGTTGCTAGATTTTAGTGTTTAGTTAATTTTTCTTTTTTTGTTGTTGTGTGGCAATAAAGCATAATTTCATTTCATTTCAATATGATAAGTAGCATCCTCAAGTAATATAAATTCATTGAGACTTACAAATTGAAGCCCAGACTTATTACACGTGTTACAAAATTAACAAATTATTCGTACGGCTTCGGAGACCTGAAGATTGCCAACACACATAATTTATTTCGGAGAGCCACACCTACACCCTCTCGCAAATGGACCCGCCCTATTTATTATATTGCGTTTACCCCAGTGCCTTCTGTTGCTAATTAAAGTTGGAAAATTAATGACTGCTTACTAAGAACCGTTTAAGTAAAATATATTTGTTAAAAAGAATATTAGTGCCAGGTTTTCTAATACTGTTTATCACGTCTCTATTTTAGGTAATAGTAACGTGGTTAGTGGGTTCGATTACTGATTGGGATATCTATGTGATAATCTTAGTTCCTTATTTATGTAAGTACATATGTATACCATACAAGACATATAAAACATACGCATATAAACTCACACTCAAATATTTTTATTGAAAATTGGTTTCATAAACTTTGAACACTTTGAACGTCGAATTTTGCCGTTCGCGTTGCTTCAACAAGGCGTTCCGTGAGTGAATGGGAAAGAAGAAGCAGCAAGAACTAATACACATACAATATAATAGTGACGTTATCAATTAAAAACGCGATAAAACGCCCAAACCCTCTCTGAATAGCGACAAAGCGCGGAGTCGTCCCTTTCATGTTTTTATGGTTTACTAGCATTTTACCACTTTTTCTAACCTAACCCTTTTGGCCGTATATCGAAACGTATTCATACGGCATAAAATACCCCTTGAGTGTCCACTTTAACAAGACCTTCTTTGAAAGAACTGACACGTTTCTCTTGGATTACAAAGATGGGCGCGAGAGCTTAGTTTATAGTGGACGTGTATTTGCACTCACGAAGAAAAAGGTCACTATGGGCACTTACCGCAGCGAGTTACCCTACCGATTAGTAATAGTAGCGCAGTCCTTAGAAAAATATACGTTTGGAAACGCAAATATATGAGCGTTCGTATCGAATATTGGACGAATACTTTATGGAATACTCTAACACTCTCACTATAGACGAGAAAATATTGAACAATGTTATCACTAGAGAAGAACTTTGAACTTCAAGTAGGCTCATTGAAGTTATAATTATTCACACAAAATACTTAATTGATTATAAAAAACATAGTAATCTGATAGCACCTCGAATGTTCTACCTTTCCGAAGTATAAGTAGTTGAAACGAGTTTCATGTATGATGCACTCAGGTGATAAATATTGCAAGTTAAAACTACTTCTTCCTTTTAGGTTTATACAAAAGTTTTGTACATTACAAAAGCATCTGCTATGAAAATACTAATAATATAGGTACTCATAGAGTAATAAGCAAATGCATTGATCGATCTACAGGTATTAAGCATGTACGATTCTAGTGACAGGAAACCACGGTATCGCGTTTGGATCAAAGTAATTGACAGGTGGCAGCTGACCTGCATGACCTGCATTGGACAATTGCAACGCTATTGCTATACACCCACCATAATGGTCGATTTGACGATTGTTCGATCATGAAGTAAACTTTCGTCACTAGAGATTTTATTCTGTTATTATTCTTATTTAAGGAAACAACATTTATATTTGATATCCTATTAATATTATACATGTGAATGTTTGTAAGAAGTTTTATTCCTTCACGCAGAAATTACTGAACGGATTTTCATGTTTAGTACACAGGTTGACCCTGATTTGGAATCGGACGGTACTTATTTTTTATTAACGTTTGCAGTATTCATAAACCATTAGATTAATAAAAATTAAAATGTGTGCAATTCACACGTGGTAGAAGTGAAACCTTCAAAATTTTTGTTTTCAAGATAATGAGACGAATGTAAAATTTCGGGAAGATGATAAATGTAGGTTTCACTAATCTATTTCACTCCGCTCCGCCCCGCTCCGCTCCGCTCCGCCCCGCTCCGCCCCGGCCCGCTCCGCCCTGCCCTGCTCCGCCCCGCTCCCCTACCCCTCACTCCCCTACCCCTGTACAATGCTTCCTACCTCACTTTAGAATTTATGTGTTTGTCTCTTTTTACTGGACAGTTTCGTTTCATAAAATTTCAAGTCACCCCCGTACTAAAGAAGTTTTCACTTCAAAAACATCATAATATAATAGAAAAATATCAAATAAAAGACCGCTAGTGAACACAGTGTCGTGTAAAAAGTTGTACATCCCTCGCTATTGCCTCCGGCTAGCTCGCAATGTACAATGCAAGGCAAATCAGTTTCGACGCTTTCGACTTTCCGTTACATCTCAAAAAACAAACTAGCAGCGCGTTTCACCTCTAGGTATATTGTTTACATTTTTTGCTTGTAAAATCCTATGTATGTGTGTATATATATGTAATGTAAATCCTAGGTATATTGTTCCGATATTTTTTGTGGAAATGTATTGGGTTTCAATTAAACTTTATGTATGATTACTATTTTAATATATGAAGAATGAAAGTTGTAATACTTGGAAGTGTGACTTGCATTATATTATTTTTTATAATAATAATTTTGAACCCGGAATATCTCGCACCTCAGTTATCATTTACCTACCAACTAATGGGTTACTTAGGTTACTACCAACCTACTCAACAAGATAAGTGGGAATAAACGCCTTGGTCGTCTTATTGAACCGAACCTGCATTGTTAAAAATATTTATACCAAAATTTCGATAATGATGTTTCGTCTACGAAAACATTAAGTGAATTTTTTGAAAAGAAAAATCTGATCTAAGTATCAAACGATATTTACGTATGAAAAATGTCTAGTCTTAGAAAATTGCTTTAATCGTGAGCTAGATAATAGTAAGATTAAGTTTCTTCAAAGGAAAGTTTTTCAAATAATTTAAAATTTTCTTAATATCAACCCGTAGTATTATCTGAAACTGCAAAGAAGCTTACCTTTAAAAGCCAGCAAGGTGGATATACTAGAACTATTACTTTTTATATTGTTAATATCTAGCTTATAATTTTAATCTAACTAGATAATAAGAGTAAACAATATATTTATCAAACCAAAAAGCAGGAAATTCTATATACTATCTATTGTATTATGAGTCAAAGTCAAAGTTACAACCTTAATTGTCCCACTGCTGGGAACGGGTCTCCTCTCACGATGTGAGTGGTCCAGGCTATAGTCTACACGCTGGACAATTGTGGATTGGTAGACTTCACACACCTTTTAGAACATTATGGAGAACTCTCAGGTGTGCAGGTTGTTTCCTCACGATGTTTTCCTTCACCGAAGCAAGTGATAATTAACTTCTAAATTGCACATAATTTTTGGAAATTAGAGGTTCATGCCAGGGTTATATCTTGGGCCCCTGCGTTAGGGGCGTAACTGCTATGGGTATTCAGAATGATGATGATGTGTTTATTATTAAGTTTGTATTAGTTAAAATTACTTATTACTTAAAGCAAATAATAGAGAATGCATAATATGTTTCTAACTTAATTTCGTCTCTTCGGTGTAATTATTGTGTTCTCTTAGATTCAAGATACTCTTCTCTTCTTTAGAGAGAGCGCAACGTGCAGTGTTAAAGGTAATTCACTCAAAACCAATCCGTTTTCCTACAACCGAACTTTACTCGATTGCTAATGTTCTGACAGTTCGACAGTTATATATCCGGCAGACTGTACTGCGTAAACATTTAAGTGTCCCATATGTCAATATAAATGCAAACTCTCGACGGGCTGCTCGGATATTCGATATAACAAGATGTAGTACTGAATTAGCTAAGCGTCATTTTGATTATCTTGCAACACGATTAAATAATAAAGTAAATGGAATCTTACATCTATACCCACTTAGGTACCATGAATGCAAATTAAAATTGACAGAATTCTTACAAAAGCTAACGTATGATGAGACCGAATTATTTATTTCTAATAATATTTTATAATTATTCCTTGTAAACACACACGCAATAACACACACACACACATTAACTTTAAATTTAAATTTATTTAAATTTAACTTTAAATCTCTTCTAATTTTTATACTTATTGTTAGCCTGACATGCACCGACGCTTAGTTTCTACCAAAGAACTCTGCCAATCTATATAGGTATGCAATGGTGCTTAATTTCACTCAATGGACTCAACCAATCTCTATACTTAACGTATCGTACATTGACGCTTAGTTTCTACCAATTTACGGCCGGTCTCAATAATGTACTAACAGATGGAAGACTGTGGATAGGGCTGTCATCTGTCATATTTGTCAATTTTTCAGAGGCAAAAATTGACAAATATGACAGATAACATACTAATGATAGCCCTATTCACAGCCTTCCATCTGTTAGTACATTATTGAGACCGGCCGTTACTCTGCTTACCTCTTTAAACCTAGCCAATCGTGCAATGGTGCTTAGCTTCAGTCAATGGATCCAACCAAATACTATGATGTTTGGCTTAGCGTCTTGACTCTGTCAATCTTTAATCTGTCCATCTTTAGTCTTTGCAATTTTCTTGGCGCTTTGAACTCTGTCAATCTCCCTAGTTGGCATTATATTATGCAAAAAACCTTGAACCCTGGGGCTTTGCTTATTGCTATTTAGCCTTTTGTGCATTTTTTTTTTTTTTTTTTTTTTTTTTCGTGTGGCAACACTAACGGTAACAGCTGATTTTGATAGCTCCCGTAAATTTTAATTATTTAATTTGATATATAATATTAGTTGGGCCTCTTTTCAATAAATTAAGTAAATTTAATATTGAGTGTAAAATAGTGAATGTATAAGCAAAATAATAACTTTAGTTGCGTATTATAACCGGCCGTGAGAAAGCCGGTACAAAGTGACAGTAAATAATTTGAATTGTGTGATCGTTGTAACTCCTTTCATGTAAGTTTTTTGCATTTATCTTACTGATAAAGAAGTATTTTTGTAGAATAAATAAAAGTCTGGGGTAAACTGTTAATGGTGGCTACCTGAATGTTACTTGATATATATGTGTTCTCTTATCCAGGGTTACGTAAAAGGTATCTTGATGCAATTTTTGCGCGCGGAGACGTAATTTTTTTTCACACCGAGAAAAGCCGAAATCTCTTATTTTAAAATCACTTAATGCATTATGCAAACATGAAATATTACTATTTTGTCACTGTTATAACTATCACTGTGGATATGGGGACCCATGCAAGCACCTTGATGCCTAATTTTTGGTGCGGGAGACACCAAAATATTTAAAATGAACTAAAATACTTTTCTTTTTTCACGACTTAATGTAAACATTCATACCGCCATTTAGACATCTGTCATAGAGTATGTAAACACTACTAGAGCTTTGAAGGCGATTATACCAATCAGAATCGAAATAATAATCGAATCGAATCGTAATAGCATGGTACTACGTGACAAACATAATACTACAAATTAAAAATTTGTAACTAATGCATAAAATAGAAATATTTTATTACCTATCGAATATAGTATCGAATATTAGTATTGTATTTTGTAAATACTAATGCAGAATCGAAGTATTTTCGTAATTGTATGATTTCGTTAGGATTTTTAAATGAATAGTATTCGTATCTACCCACCACCATTACATTTTAAAATGACACAATTTTTTATTCCGTTCCGTTTTGGAATTTTTTAATTTCCAGATGTAGGTTGAAATGGTTACAAAACCGACTTAGTCAACCCCGACCCCACGTGGTACTGTTTGCCCTACCCCTAGAGTGAATGTAAACCCCGGAGGCGCGGAGGGAGAGCAGCCCCCGCCCGCTGTAACAAACTGCAGGCACCATGTGAGCCGAAGCGGCTGAGGCTGGTCGCCGAAGGCGACCAAAAAGCCGAAGCTGCGTAGGCGAGCATGGAATGCCTGCAGTTTGTTACGCAAGGGCGGAGGGGCTGCACTTCCCGCAGCGCCGGAGACGTTCGGAAGCCTGTTTGTGAATCAAAAACCCCCAAATTCTCCCTAAAAGTGCATATAATGTAATTTTGCATGTTTAATTATTTTTGTCATTATTTTTCTAAAAATAATAGTAGAAGTGGTGTAGTGTCTCCCCATACGGAGCTCAAAATTTTTCTTCTTCCTCCACAACCTGACATAAATTTAGACAAATATTGAGCAGTTTTCACAGATTCCTTAGATCTATAGTTTTACTAAATAGATAGTTGGATTAGGTTAGTTAGGTTCCTGTTTTTATTTACGAGAAAGGAGGGACCCCGCGAAGCGGGGTCCCGTCGACATTTTTGACGAAGGTAAATCGATTAAAAGAGTTGTAATCGATTTATTGAGTCATTGGCTGAACGTATTTACGTCAATGCTATGTATGGGAAGAAAATGTAAATTGTCGACTGTCAAGTGTCATTGTCATGTCAATAAAGCAGTGGTGTGTTTAGTGTATTGTCTTAGGCGCTCCACCCACTGAAGACGCGTCCCGCCGCGGTGCGCAGAGCGACGGATAACACAACTGCGCGCGGGGCAATTTCCCGCGCGGTGCCGCGTCGGCAGTGTGAAGTGCTAGGCGTGATTTCTATACAAATTGACATAATTGCATACAATGGTAAAATCTGCCATCCCGCGCACCGCGACGGGGCGCGGTGCAGTGGGCGGAGCGCCTTAGTACTTTGAGGTTAGGTTCGTTTTTTCTAAATATCTCGATATTACGTGCGTCGCGGAGGATTGAGGGTGGCATCACAGTATTCAGAGTCGAATTCTTAACAGTTTCACATTTTAACGTCACATTCTCGACGTTTGGCATTCTTAATTTAGAGTGTTAAGTTGAATCAAAGTTAGAATTTCAAAATTCAATAAAAAAAAAAGTATTCGTTTCCTGCGAAAAAAAATTGTAGGGGGGGGGGTTTCTTACAAAGTCTGAAATAGGTACCTACTTACCAGCTTAATCTTACTTAAGGCTGAGTGTAAAGTTAAGTAAGTTGTCCATCTGACAGACTTACTGAAGTTGGTTAAAAAGTTTCTTGGATTGATTTTTTTTTTGTATTCGGTGATAATTATTCATATTATTCGGTAAAATGATGACTCGCAGGGCCTTAGCTCGCCAGGAGGAGTCTCAACTCCAACTGGTTTTGCAGGAATTGAAGGCTTCCAAGGAGCTAGTTAAACAACTACATTGCGAAAGGGAGGACAATGAAAAGGAATTGTTGGATGTGTTAGATAGAAATAATTCATTAAAGAAACAATTGTCAGACCTACATACACAATTATTAGCAACCTCCAACGAACGTGACAGACTTCAGTCAATAGTTGACAGGTTCGACCAATGCAGTGATGAGTATGAGCAGGCCCTCAGGCAAATTGCTGCATTGGAAAAACAGCTTCACGAGGCTAACAATCTCATCTGCCAATTAGAGAGCAGTCAATCTCAAATAATAGCCTCCCAGAACCAAAGTCTGTTCGAGGAGTTGGTAGTTAGTGTGCCTAATCTGGTTTCTGCTTCATGTGATCTTAATCCCATTGCAACAATAGACTTGACAAGAGAGGACTCCCCTTACCGTACAGTTGCCAGGAGCACAGTTACATGCAGCAGGAATAAGTTGAAAAAATATATTAAAATTAATAAGTACATAAATAAAACTAATAAACCATAATATAAAGAAATCAAAATACACCAATTGCATAAAAGAAAAGATGCAATTACTTGACAAATTACAAACATTATCATCTATTATTGAGGAAAATAGAAATACTTATGAAGAAAACATTAGCTCACTAAATTGTAAATTGTGTCGTTTACAAGAATCCTTAAAAATTATGACACAAAATTATGAAGGATCCAAAAAAGAGATTAGGGAATACATACTGGCTTTAAAATGCTTGTCTGATGTCTCTGCAAACAATGAGACCATCTCCAGAAGACATTCTGTGGCATCCGGCCTAGGTGCCACAGAACCATTGACATACGAGGATGCACCAGTGTGTGAGCCATTAATCTCTAAACAATGTAAGACCTTAGAAGTAGCTCACAACAATAATTCCTTTGTGCAAAATGATTGTATTAAAAATGTTATATTTAGTGATGAAATTGGAAGGAATTTTGGCCAATTAACAAACATTTATTCGGAGCTCAGCTGTGTTAACCATTGTTATCATTAAATGATATTTTTGAAAAAATTCTACACAGTAAATTTGATAGTAACACAAACTTAATTATTTTTGTTGGAAATAGAGGTAAAATAAACAGAAAAATGTTAATATATTATTACAATAAATTATGCACATTAAAAGTTAAAAATATTGTAATGTTTACTTTACCTTACAGTGAGTGTTTGCCACAGGAAGAAAATAATATTAGGTATACTATAAATTTAGCCATGTACACTATGTCTTTGCACAGCAGTAAATATTTTGAAATAATTGACATTAATAAATTAATTCCTAGAAGTTATATGACCAAAGATAATTACTATCTGTCTAATTTTAATAAGAGACAAATAGCATGTTCGCTATCATATTTTATTGACAATTTAGCCAAGAATTTGGCTGGTACCTCTGCTTTTATTGAGCAGTCACTTAATGACATTCAGCATGCATCGTTGGAATACGTTCCAAGTAATTTAAATTAGTCAATAAGACAACAGAGGACATCTCTAGCAATATACTGACCAAGGAAAAGCACCTTAGCTTAAAAATTATACACCAAAATATACAAGGCTTTTCCGGCAAAGACTTGGAATTAAATTTATTATTAAATGAAATGAATATTAACATTGTTTGTGTTACAGAACACTGGTTAAGAAAATATGAATTAATGTTATCCATAGATAATTATAGTATAGGCAGCTCATTTTTTAGAGAAAATATACTTAGAGGAGGGTCATTAATAATTATTCATAACAGTTTGATTTTTAAGGAACGTAAAGACATAGTATCCCTCTCTATTGAACATAATATAGAACTTTCTTGTATAGAACTTGAAAAGGTGGTCGTGGTATGTGTATATAGACCACCTGCTGGCAGCTACCCATTGTTCGAATCCGCTATGGAGGATGTTCTAAAAATTGTATGTAAAAAAAATAAAAAAGTAGTTGTGTGTGGAGACTTTAATATTGATATATTAGTTACAACTTCTTGCTCAGTACGGTTCATTAATTTATTTAAATCATTTAATTTAGATTATGTATTTTTGGAACCTACAAGAATAACTCCATCTTCGGCTACTTGCTTAGATAACATTTTTTGTGATTGCACAATAATAAATAAGTCAATCTTAAATTGTATTAGTTCAGACCATAGCGGACAACTTGCCACCATTGAGTACCATCATGACCTTCCTAAACAGAATATAATTTGCAGGCCAATCACACAAAGAAGGATTAATACATTTAAAAAAAACATTGCGAATAAACTCCCGTCATTGAATATTAACCCAGATGACACACCTGACAATGCATACTCGACAGTTTTTAATTTAGTAAAATGTGAATTTAATAATAATTTCAAACAAAAAAAAATTGAGTGTGATAATACCAAAACAAAATTCAGTGACTGGGCCACACCAGGAATATATAAAAGTAGAATAAAGCTTTTTGAATTATACGCAGAAAAATCAACCTCCACAGACCTGGAATTTTTAAATCGTGTTAGAATGTATTCTAAAACTTTTAAGTTAGTCTGTGCTAAAGCGAAATCTATCTACATTGCTGATAAAATAAAGAATTCTTCAAACAAAATTAAAGCAACCTGGAATGTTATTAATAAAGAAACAGGCAAAATAAAATCAAATAAGCATAGATATTCGCTAAAAATCAATAATGTAAATGTCACTTCTGATAGTGTGATTGCCACCGTATTCGAGGATTTTTTTTCTAAAATACCGCATGTGATTACAAAAAAACTTAAATGCATGCCCCCAACTAGCTATGACCATCTTAGAATCATGTGTTGATAAAAGTAACAACTCATTTAACTTTAAACCCGTTACTTGTAATCAAATTATACAAAGTTTCAATTCGATAAATGTTAAAAAGTCAAGTGATATCTGGGGTCTTTCTACAGTTGTAGTTAAATCAATAATCAACTCAATTGCCCCCCACTTAAGTTTTATTTTTAATAAATGTGTTGAAGATGGTATTTTTCCCAATCTTATGAAACATGGGAAAATAATACCGGTTTTTAAATCTGGAGATAAAAACGACCCAACAAATTTTAGACCAATATCCATCTTACCAGCCCTCAGTAAAATTTTCGAAAAAATTATCTACAACCAACTACTATCGCATTTTTCTACAAACAAATTATTTCATATTAATCAGTTTGGTTTTTCAAAAGGGAAAAACACCACTGATGCATGCATCGCACTTCTTAAACACATTTTTAATGCTTGGGAGGATAAGCATGATGCTATTGGTATATTCTGTGATCTCTCAAAGGCATTCGATTGTGTTGATCATAATATATTAATAAACAAACTTAGGCATTATGGTGTCTCAACACAATCAGTTAGTCTTATAAAATCTTATTTATCTGAACGTAGTCAAAAAGTAGTTATTAATGGAATAGAGTCACCTGGAGTGCACATGACCATGGGTGTGCCCCAGGGATCAATATTAGGACCACTGCTATTTTTAATATATATCAATGATCTTCCTTATTTCACTAAGGACATGTGTGAAACGGTATTGTTTGCTGACGATACTTCTCTAATTTTTAAAGTAGATAGGAGGAAAAAATGATATGACGACGTAAATAATACTGTTTCGCAAGTATTACACTGGTTTACATGTAATAACTTGATGTTAAACGCGAAAAAAACTAAATGTGTCAGATTTGCCTTACCTAATGTGAAACAGATCCCAGCTCAAATTGTCCTAAATAAGGAACTATTAGAACTAGTAAATTCTACAACATTTCTCGGCATTACCATAGACTCTCGACTACAATGGGGTCCTCATATTGAAGCCTTGTCAGGGAGGCTCAGTTCCGCTGCTTATGCAGTTAAGAAAGTAAGGCTCTTAACTGATGTAGAAACAGCAAGATTAGTTTATTACAGCTACTTTCACAGTATAATGTCCTACGGTTTGTTGTTGTGGGGCTCAGCTGCAGATATTGAGTCAATCTTTGTATTACAGAAAAGAGCAGTTCGCGCTATTTACAACCTCAGGCCTAGGGACTCTCTTAGAGAACTCTTTAAAGAAATCAATATACTAACTGTTAGTTCACAATACATTTTGGAAAATATTATGTATGTTAAAAAATACTCCGATGCTTTTCTTAAAAAGAGTGATGTTCACAATATTAACACAAGAAATAAGGCTAGACTGATTGTGCCTCGTTTTAGACTCAACAAAACTGGTGGCTCGTTCATGGGTAGATGTGTAAAAATCTACAATAAAATCCCGTTAGAATTAACAGAAATGCCATACTGTAAATTAAAAACTCATGTAAAAGGTATTCTCATGAAGAAAGCATATTACAAAGTTGATGAGTATTTAAATGACAAGACTGCTTGGACATGAGTTTTTTTTTTTTTTTTTTTAATTAAATAATGTAATAAGTAGTAGTAAGTACTGTCTGTAACTGTGAGTAGGAAAAAAAATAATCCCGGGAGTTTCTTGCCGCTTCTTCTACCGGGACCACTCACGGTAGGGATTTGTTGAAGCGATGGCGTTGAGTGACTTTCGAAAAGTGTTTGTAACAAACCTACTTCGAATAAACTAATTTCATTTCATTTCATTTCATTTCATTTCATTTTTAGAGATACAATTGAGCGCTTCGGCCGATCGTAGCCGATCGTGCCTCTCTATCGCTTGTTCCGCGCTCTCGCTCGCGCGGATAGGGACAATGAGTCATGCTTTTTCGTGCATGCACCCGGCGTTCATCGTTTTAATAGACGTTATCACGTCCAAAGTTTTATCAAATTGTAAGGGTTAAGCAATTGAAAAATAAAACAAATCTCGTTTAAGTAAATGATTTATTTACTTGTTTCTTACATCGAATCTCAGTTCACGAATGTAATCACATGTTACTAATATCAATTATATACAAAACTTCAATTTCATTATATCACAATCAAATCTGCGACGAAGTATACGAACGGTGACTAGATACATTACGATTTCGAATTGCGGACATTATACAGGGTGTCCCGTAAGTAGTGGATCAACCGAAGGTGGCAGATAGCTTGAAGGATGACCTATCATACGTCAAAAAATTACCTCAATAAAAGTGTCACCGTTTTCGAGATATTGACCATTTTTTAAAATTTAGAAAATTCGGCTCCTTTACCCTACTTTTTCCTGTTGATTCCACAAATAAGCAGATATTTTGATAAATTTTTTTTTCTAGAGCTCTCAGATAGTTGCTTTATAATTATCAGTGTGTAATGTTGTTGAAATTACTAGGAAACGCTGAGAAAATAGCGTCAACTTTGGATATTTTTGTTTTTGATTTTCTTCGATACAACTTTGATGCGAGGTGGTTGAAAAAAAATGTATTGGGCAAGTATGCCCCGGTATTTCAAAAACTTGTCTGTTTAATGCAGATTTTAAAAAGGTACAATACTGGCTACTTTGATAGGGAAAATTTTCATGTAAAAGCCATTTCAGTGTTAAAGGGGTGAATTTGAATCAAAAGTTATTTCATTGTTTACTGTTATGGGATGAAGTTTTTCAATGGTTTTTGCTTAATATTACGTTAAGTTAAATTATCGCTCTAATAAATATTGAAAATAATGATTATTTTCCGATATTCCAACCTAATAAAAAAATTACCAATTACTTGAAAAATATTGTTTATTTCAAAAATAATGCTATGATTTACTGTTTTTTAATACTAGATGATTAGGAAGCCTTGTAAATTATTGTTTTAAGATTATTTTTGTACGAATATTCAACAAAAAAAAAAGAATGAAAAAAAAAATGTAAGTAAAATAATTATTTTTGTTTATTTTATCATACAAAAATAATCTTAAAGCAATAATTGAAAAGGTTTGCTGATCATCTAGTGTTAAAAATAGTAAATAATAGCATTATTTTTGAAGAAACAATATTTTTCAAGTAATTCTTAGGTAATTTGAAATTTCTTTTAAAAGTTGAAATATCGCAAAATAATCATTATTTTAAATATTTATTAGAGCATTAATTTAACGTAACGTAATATTAAGCAAAAACAATTGAAAAACTTCATCTCATAACAGTAAAAAATAAAATAACTTTTGATTTAAATTCACCTCTTTGACATTGAAATGGCTTTTACTTGAAAATTTTCCCTATCAAAGTAGCCTGTATTGTACCTTTTTAAAATCTGCATTAAACAGACAAGTTTTTAAAGTACCGGGGCATACTTGCCCAGTACATTTTTTTTCAACCACCTCGCATCAAAGTTGTGTCGAAGAAAATCAAAAACAAATATATCCAAAGTAGACGCTATTTTCTCAGCGTTCCCTAATAATTTAACAATATTACATACTGATAATTATAAAGCAACTATCTGAGAGCTCTAGGAAAAAAAATTATCAAAATACCTGCTCATTTGTGGACTCAACAGGAAAAAGTAGGGTAAAGGAGCCGAATTTTTTAAATTTTAAAGAATGGTCAATATCTCGAAAACGGTGACACTTTTACTAAGGTAATTTTTTGACATATGATAGGTTAACCTTCAAGCTATCTGCCACCTACGGTTGATCCGCTACTTACGGGACACCCTGTATAGTTTAAATATAATAGCTACTTACGATTTTTGCATTTATACAATTTCATCGATTCATGTAAGATCGCCTATCTGTATAAACATAAAAATCGGGAGTATCCTTTATTATTTAACACGTAGAAAGTGACTAGATACAATGATGAATAATGTTTCTTTCTTTTTGGTTTCAAAGAGATTGAGATTATTAATATTTTAAATCGTATCTTGATAAGAATCATAAAGTCTGATATTACAATAGTATGAATGTTTTCGCCCAGTAAAAGTTTATAAAATTCTATTTATATATATTATCTAGTTATACTTCAGTAAATAATGCCTCTAAAACATTTGCCTGGGATGTTGGGTCATACATTAAGAGAACAGAATTTAAGCCTTACGTGTGTTGAACAAAATGCCCCGAAATGCCTCGCAAAAGTCAGCAAAGAATTACTAATTGAATGAAATGATTAAAATAATAAATATTTCCTCATTCTTTTTAATTTTTAACAAAGCAATGCGTGTAATATTAATATTTAAAAATACATTTAACACTAATTCACATCGATGCTGTACACTTATTTCTGGTATCTTAATCCTACATTGTTTTATTAAGCACACTGCCCTTTAAGGGATATACGTACATTTAAATGTCATATTTTACAAGATCTTAATCCTAGTGATAGAATAATATTGAAACACGTTTTTCAAGGATAATAATATTATTATGATGTGATCAACAGTGTTGACAATATAAAATTCGTCTTGATTGATAAGTATCAGAAATATTACCTGCTAAAGACTAGAAATATAATACAAGAAGTATTGGTACAGGGAAATAATGATTAATCGATACGTATAATATAATAAATTAGTTTAATAGGAAATGTGTGTGTACGCATCGAACATAATATTGACAAAAAAGGCTTTAAATATTTAAACTCAGTGCAACAGAAGTATATAATACAAAAAGTATTCTATTTTATTACCTTATAAATATAAATAATAAATTATTACATTGATTGATTAATTTACCAATATAATTAGCAAAGTTTTAATCTGGGGATGTAAACTCATTTTTTAACAGAAATAGCCTGGTATTGCACTTGTGGTGGTAAATAATATGGATAACCACACAAATAACAAATACATAGCATTACAAAGTATTACAAAACAATACACGAAAAGATGGCACGCCTTGTCAACATCGTTGTCTTCGACAATTTTATTAATAAGTACCCTAAATTAATGATAACACAAGAAAATTTTTCTCTTAAATAATTAAATTCATAGTTTACCGGTGGTACAAAGTTTATAATGATAATAATTTGCATAACAATTTAATTGAGAAAATGAAACTTTCATCTTAGATTTTTTATTAAGCCCAAAGTTCATAAATGTAATAAGGTATAATATTATCAAAGCAAATAAAGTATTCTCAAAGTATTTTGATTGAAAATCATAATAAAAATAGAATAGAAATAGCGATTCTGTTTGTGTAATTAATTCATAGATACTGTGAAAATGTTTTTTTTTATTCGGAATTTTTATATCGTGTGTTCTTGTATGAAAAACAAGATGGATTCAAATCAAAATTTTCAAATTAGGGATCTATTGGTTCAGTATTAAAACAAGCCAAAGTAGTTTAGCCGACAACTACCAATAATTATAGTGTTTTAAATTAAATCACATAACAATAGGAAATCAAAACGCGATAACTGATTAGATCAACGATTCTAAAGTTATGGTCAAAATTAGTATGATTAAAATTAAACCTAAATTTGAAACACACTCAATAAAGAAACACACTAATACACTAATAAATACAACAACTAACCAAAGCAATACAACAAAACGAATGTTGAATTGCAATATCAATGTTATGCAAATGAAACCGCGATAAACAGTAACCGCTACTGAACGTTCTAAACGTCAGATATATCCGGGCCGGTTTACACAATAATTCTGCAGTGAAATAATTTATAGTACCTAACCCTTTTCAGCCGTAAGCTATTATAGATAATACGCTACTAAATAATTGTAGTAGGATTTAAAAATTAAATCTGCCTGGATTTACGTGTGGAATATATATAATATTTACTACGACTCGATTTGCGTAATGGTTACCTTGCTACAGTGCCATGGGTCTTAGGTTCAATTCCCAGCGAGGTGGAAATTTAGATGATGAGTATGAATTTCTGTTCTCGGTCTGGATGTGTGTGTTCTTGTCTTTGTGTGTTGTACATGGCGCCCATGACACAGGGAATCCTAGTGTGGAGTTATGAGTGTGTAGCGTTACAAAAAAATCCACTAATAGTCTTTTTTAACCGACTTCAAAAAAAGGAGGAGGTTCTCAATTCGACTGTATTTTTTTTTTTTTTTTTTATGTTTGTTACCTCAGAACTTTGGACTGGGCGAACCGATTTTAATGATTCTTTTTTTAATCGAAAGCTGATGGCTGTCATGTGGTCCCACATAAATTTTATTGAGATCTGACAATGGCATCCATGAGAAAACTACATAAGTCGTAAATTTGTGTTAAGATGTGCGCGACAAATTGACGAATAACTCAATATCACGTCAACCGATTTCGATGATTCTTTTTTTAATAGAAAGCTGGTGCTTGTCATGTGGTCCCACATAAATTTGAACGAGATCTGACAAGTAGTTTTTGAGAATTTGAAGTCGGTTATTTTTTGTTAGTAAAATTTAGATTATCAAGGTTCTTCTCATAATTGAAAAGACTTAACCACGATGCTTTAATACGGATTGGGGAGGTTAATGGTCAACCCAAGTGTCGAGGTCAAGATTCTTACCACCCGAAGTCCAGATAACCGCATGTCTTCTATGTGATGGTAACATAAACTTATCGAACGTTTAACGTTTTGAAGTACGAAAGCGCGCAAAGAATTTTGTTACTTGCGGTCTACAACCCCATTGACTGAGGTCAAGTTGGTTAATGTTAGCTGATCACTTATATTGAGAAGCCTTTGGCTAAAATGTTTCCGACGATTATCTTACTTTGTAAACTCTATTATTTTAACAAATAACATTTCTTAAATCCGAATAAATTAACAAAAGTGTAATCCTCCGTACTCTTAAAGAATGAAGCTATTGATTTGCACGGTAATGGAGAATATTATTATTATAAGACTGAATTTTTGTTTTAAAAACTGATATTATTTTCTAAATTTAGTATTCAACATGGCAGTATTTGAACAATTACCTTGCATAAAAATCTGCCGTTTCCGTCCAATATTCAATAAAAAATTCAATGCTGTCAAAATATAAAAACGTGTACGCCCTCGTATCAGTTACAGTGAAGTATTGTTATGAGCGGAGTGCGTCATTATTATCGAAAGACTTTATAATGAACATATTTTGACATCAATATATTGTTATGTGTTCAAACAAAATACAGGTTTAATAAGAGCGAAACAAGTCCGTAAATTGTGTTGATAAAATTATTTTATAAAATTTTAGCTTGAATTTTATGTGGGTGTGGTACTTTTATGTACGATGTTTGGGATTTTTATTAAATAAAATAAGAAGATTTTAGCTTGATTTTACTATGAATAATTAAGTCGGCCGGCTTTATTGGGAAAGTGGCTTCATTATGACGATAATTTACTGAGCTTGCAGATCTTTGATGAAAATGATCAAAGCAATATCGCAGTAAGATGCCATGTGTTCAAGGCTTAATACACAAGGCGTCAATCCTTAGACGTGCATTGAATACTTTAGGATTTCCTGAATACTAGAAATGTCAGATACCTTTAACAAATGACAGTGCGTACTTCTGTCCTAAGGTAATTCCATGGCATTGTTAGACATAACACGATACAAGCGGCCCAACCAGAGAACAACCATTTATTTATTTGCGACATAATTTACCTCAATTCACCCTAGTTCTGCAGGCCTAGTGTAGCAAACTGGGCTACGAAGTCATCATAAAAATGTAACTGCATTGAGTTACGTAATAGTTACTGCTATGTATCTGGTATTTATTAAAGCCTTTGAAGTCATTTATTTTCCTGATCGCTGAAGAAAATTAATTTGATTTTATAATGGCTTGTTCAGTAGGTACCTCCCGTCGGTCCCAGATTGGACAGCCTTCCGCGATCCCCAGGGACGTCACCGATGGCTCCGTCATTTATTACTATGATTTAATTCCGTTGAAAGATAATTTATCTACCTGTGCTTTCACGTTAATAAATTGCATGTCAAATGTTAAAATATTAAATTCTTTTGGATTTAATGTAGGTATATTATGTCAGAACAATTTTGTCTTTTTGAAAAACTCTACTGTATTGGAAATAATTATTTGATCTGCATGTCCATAATAGTTTTAAGTAAGCAGATTGGTAGCAGATTTTCGTAGATATCTAAAATTTTCGACAGGTGAAAAAAAATGGACTTAGCAGTTTAAAATCAATGTTTAAATGTATAAGACCGAGTTTTTACTTAGTATGTTGGAAGCTGATATAAATCCTTATTTATACATATAATAAATATGATTTTCTATACAGGGTGCTGCTAAAGGCGAGTAAACATTAAATTCCGGTAACTAGTTATCTTAGGGCTTCCCAAAGGGTCCGGTCACGAGCGCTTAGTGTTGAGGCTAATGGCCACTTTTCGTTATCTTTATGACGTGGAGAAGGTAGACGGTAGTAAAGTTTTGGGTTCATATATTTAAAATGTGTCCTTGAAGAATGGCGCTTGAGAAGAACCGATGCTTTATGACGAGGTGCCGGCTTTATGCCTTGTTGTCTTCGATTAAACGTTGCGTGTATGAACTTATCCTTACTTAAATTTTGTAAGATTGACTTTCATAGTAAAGTAGGTAATATTTTTTTTTGAATTACCTAACTTCTTTATCTTTATTTATTTTTGGGAAGATTGAAAATGGCTATGATTTTTTCAGTATTACACACATTAACCTTCGTTGATTTAAACACAAAATGCAGTTAATATCTAAGTAGGTATATTTTAACGAGCAGGAAGTATTTGATAACTAATTTACAAAAATCAGGAAAAAGGTATTTTACATGAAGGAAGTGAGAGACAAATGTATTAACGAATAAAATTAAAATCGAGTAGATAAATATTTATTCACTACATTATTAATACAAAAATTACAAACAATTTATAGCTTACAAATAACTGATTCGATAAAACATAAAGAAATTCAAAAGAGCAATTTAGAACCAATTCTTTATAACGGATATAATTAAATTTAAATAAAAATGGTATCTTTGGATAAGTTAGTTAAACAAGTTTTAAATAAAAATTGTATCTTTGGATAAGTTAGTTAAACAAGTATTATTAACTAATACTACAGGTACACACTGTCGTGATAACTTGCGTTTCACGTAAGTTTTTCCTTCGCTGTCTTACAAATAGTACGTTACGTACAGCAGCAAGAGGAACTCTTATGTGAAACGCACTCTAGATGCAATCGAAATAATTGTTTTACGTTTACACATTACTTACAGGTTACCATGAAATCAGAATGAGTACGGCGTACAACACGACGGCTGCGGATATCTGCGGAGCTCGGGACGCGAGTGCGGATGCGGGGTTGCGGACGCAAGTGCGGTACTCGTGGAACTCCGCACGGGTTATTGCACAGAAGTGGACATGGGTGCACGCTGCGTCGCACTCCGACACGTCCGCCATGTGACGCACGCGAAGCGCTGACATGTACCTGTTTTATCAATTAATTGAGTTATTGTTTGGTGTCACATGCTATTAGGTATAGTAATCCATGTCTTCAGTATTATATTGTATTGTATTAGCGCTTTGTCAGCGGCTTTTCCCACGTTTTTCGGGATAATAAGTACCCTATATCTTATTCCAGACACAGGTCTACTGTCTGTTAAATTTCATCAAAATCCGTTCAGTAGTTTTTTCGTGAAAGAGAAAGAAACATCTATACAAACTTTCACATTTGGGTGAATTTCCCAAGTGCATTTTTGAGACGGCGAGGTTGAAAATTAATGTGTGGAGGTAAACTACAATTATGCATAATTTTATATAGGTAGTTTAAATAGTGATCTACATGATAGCAAAGTATTCAGATGTATTTAATACATAGATTCTTAATAAAAAAATATCTAAGACCTAAAATCTAATTCCGATGTACTGTCCGACCTCCATTTATTTACATATTTTATATTTTTAATTTTTTTTTGGTAAATAAATTTTATTAAAAACGAATGTTTTTTAGAAATATATTAAATAACACAACTAATATATATTTACGGAGTAATTTAACATAGTGCAACAGCTCTTAAAACATCTTTTAAAAATGTCCTACAAAAAAAAGCAATACCGGTGGCGCATTTTGTATACTTCATATCTTGTTACGAAACGATTTGGAAGACACCTTACTGGCTCTCCCCGCACCGTTCAGTTGTGCTCTTGCAAACTGCGTATTAGGATGACCGACTGGCTGCGTAATTTTCCTGTCAAACACGTAAGTACTCACTGCGGTGGCGCAGGAATACAAAATCATCCAATTCCGATGTCATGTATATTAGTAAAACTACAAAGCAGATTATCAAGAAATTTTATGGAGGCTTCCATTAAAGGTTTTCAGCCATAACTGTGAAATAAAAGTTAACCTGAGAATAACGGTGTTCTTTAAAATTCAAGTTTTGACTCTAATTCTAAGTCCGGTGGCCTAATCTCGGTGGCTCCGGTGGCAAATCAAAGCGCATAGGGACGTGTATAGACCAGTGCCGATAATTTTTGAAACGAAAAAAAAATAATCGTAGGATGAAACCCATTGCAAAAGGAAGAGAATATAACGAAAATTAAAGGAAAAATAATTTACGGGCGATCTAAGGTCGGGAGGGGGGATGGGGGGTTTAAGGGTAAAAAACGGTTTATCTCGATTTCCAGCAAAACTACAAGTCCTATGGAAAAAAGTAAAATGGCAAAGTTGTAGGTAATAAAAAGATCTACAACTTTTGTATTTACACTTTTTTACATAACCTCAAAATGTATGTGAAAAATTCAAATAACCAAGTTTTTGGTTTTTTATTTTTATCTTTTACAAAAAAAAAATTTTTTCACGTTTGGTGAAAATTAAACGACAACTATTTTTACAAAAATTTTTGGATTCAAGTTTTAATTTTTTTTTGTCTTTCATTATGTACAATTTTGAGCTATTTATTAAAATTTACACTTTAATTAATCGAAAAATGTAAGATTTCATGTTACTTTGTTAGACAAAACAATTACAAAAACATAAAGATTGCAAAAAACATGCGAAAATAGTTGTCGTTTCATTGCCTTTTCGGAGAACATTTACCATAGTAATTTATAGTTAGTAGTTAGTAGTAGTAGTAGTAGTAGTTAGTAGTTTATAGTTTTTTTTATATACCATTAGAAAGTAGAGATACCAACGAATAAAAATCTCACCGATTTAAAAAAAAATAGATATTTTGACGTGAGAATTTTCGATTGAAAACTAGGTTGCTGTTTCGATATTAAGTCAAAACAAGGTGAAAAAAGAAATATTTTAAATCAAAAAAATTACAGTATGTTATGGACATACAACGGTAAGTTTTCACTAAATTTTGTGAATTTTTTTTTTGTAAAAGATAAAAATAAAAAACCAAAAACTTGGTTATTTGAATTTTTCATATAAATTTTGAGGTTATGTAAAAAAGTGTAAATACAAAAGTTGTAGATCTTTTTATTACCTACAACTTTGCCATTTTACTTTTTTCCATAGGACTTGTAGTTTTGCTGGAAATCGAGATAAACCGTTTTTTACCCTTAAACCCCCCATCCCCCCTCCCGACCTTAGATCGCCCGTAAATTATTTTTCCTTTAATTTTTGTTATATCCTCTTCTTTTTGCAATGGGTTTCATCCTACTATATTTTTTTTTCACTTTTTACCGTTTTTGAAGCTATCGGCACTGGTCTAATAGGCCACAGAAACTCAAGCGTGTCTAATCACCGCTAAAAAGAGTCCGTTCATCTAGACTCCTACTCTTCAAAATGTATCTTTAAAGAGTTTAAAGTATTAGATGATCTTGCCTTTATTATTCCTCATTGGCATAATCAATTTCGGTGGATTAGATTCTAATTCCAGTGGTCCTAATTTTGGTGGCATTTGATAATGTAATTTGAAAATATCTCCGGAACTAATGAATTTTTTTTCGATCTCTACTATGTGACTAATTATTATTACTATTTACATATTATTTATGCCAAATAAAATGTATTAGAAACAGCAGGTTTAAATTTAATCAATTTCGGTGGCTCGGATTTTAATTCCGGTGGTCCTTTAATAATTTCGGTGGCATTTGATAATTTCAAATGGAAATATCTCATGAACTAATAATTTTTTTTCGATCTCTAGTATATGATTAAGTAGTACTAATATTTACCTATTATTTAAGTCAAAAAAAATTATCAGAAACAGCAAATTTAAATTCGCCACTGTAATTAGGCAAAATTCGTGTTTGTTGAAATTGACCCATTTACGAGTATAATACTGGTAGGATTATATTGTATTGCATTGATTTAAGCATAATTATGATCTGATTAATAAATTGTACAGATATAAATGTGTATCCATCTTTGTATATTGGTTCGCAATAATAAAGTAAGACCTAACTATGTATTACATATGTGTCGATATGTATTTATGTATTGGTACCACAGAAACAGGTAGTAAAAACCAGTCGTTGACTTCAACTCAGCATACTGTAAAGCTAATTGTTTCCCGTAATTAGGATATCCGTAAAGCCGCTTCGTTTTAGTTTAGATATTCATCAATCTAGTTACACAGTTAGTTTTAGTGGATTACAAATTATAAAATGCATCGACATAGTAGTAATGATGATGTACAGAGTTACAAAGTTATCTACATATAATACATATATACGAAGCGAGATGTCAATAAAATATTTTTTTTTGGCATTAATCGATTGATTGTGTCTTGGATGTAAATGCTCAAGATTTTTTTCCACTACCGATTATTCAGTTGGATATCCATCAATTAATTTAATTGTTTTAAATATACAAATATACTAAGCGTTTTTAGTTACAAAGTCTTTAAATAATTGTGACCGGGCACCGGGCAACATCAGTAAACTCCGTGAAAGAGCGCAGGTGGTGCGATTTATTCTGACAACCTGCCATCCTGTATCGGATGGGGCTAATCTAGCCTAACTTAGGTAAATTAATATCAGATAAATTGAAGTTTGAGACAGGGTCGTTATTAAACTTTAAAATTTGGTTATCTCTAAGCCGCTATGGCTTCAACTTTCACTAGCTCCTTGCAAAAACTTTAATAAAATAATGAAGACTTCTATCTCATTTTAGTAACGTCTATGTTTATTATGAAGAAAATATAAAAACTAAACAGTTGCTAACCCCATCATGGAGTGCTCGAATGGTAAAAGAACCACGTCTCGGGAAAAGAAGTTTGCTTCATAAGAAGATGGACTGAGGACTTAAGAAGACAGCGGGAAACCGTTGTATTCAGACAAAACAAAAAACTGTGGTGCGTGGGAAGGCCTATTTCCAACAGAGGACTTGGAAAGGTTGAATTAATATTTAGTTATCTGATATTAATTATTAGATATTTGATTTGAAATACTAATAAGTACCTACGTACAATTAATTAACTAGCATATCGAATGTCATTTGTAGAACAGAAATAAAATTACTGGAGGTAATGTCAACGACATTTTCCGATCACAGTAAAACACATCATTAGTCGTTCAAGAAACATATTAATCGTAAGAATGGGTTCTAAAAAATAAGATCGAATTTTGATTTTCATGTACTTCAAACGTCTACATCTTGTATTTAAAAATATACATTTTTTATAGAGAGATAGAGAGCCTTTCATGATATTTCTGAGTAAAAGCTATAATTTCGCATGAGAAAGCTTACTATTTTCTGTTTTCTTACGTAATTATAAATCTGCTTTTATCGAATCCCTTAAAATTTTCTTAACGCGCTGTTCAGTTTTTTTTTTATGGAAATAGCTGGCAAACGAGCTGACGATCCACCTGATGGTAAGTGGCTGTCGTTGCCCATGGACATCAGCAACTCTAAAGGCATCACTGATGCGTTGCCGGCCAAGAAAGAGAGAAGAAAAAGAAAGAAAGTATATGATAAGACGTTTACAATCGGCAAAAGAATTAGTTATGCAGGGCATGAAACAAAAACGTTCGGTAATGTTTAATATAACAGAATAATTGTATTATAATCAATGTAAAATGCTACCTACATACGCAAGGTCCTGCATACCTAATTCTATTGCCGATTGTACCTTTAAACTTCTATGAAGATACCAAGTTGAATATACTTATCAACCTCGTTTCAAAACAAAAACTGTCGAGTCACTTCCTTTAAACGTTCAGATGACTGACAAATTACCCATAATATTATCTCAAACTCTCGGTTATAAATCTTGACATGATCTCCTGTCTACTTTGCCTAAGTATACTACAGATAATTACGTTATTCACCCATATTCCCACATAGAATTATAATATATTTTTATAGAATTATAATATATTTAGTAACATATAAAAAATATAATTGACAATCATTTGTTCATATAGTTTACATTGTAACTCGTATTTATCTACGTCATTTCACTGCCACTAACTTATACGCTTTTCAATCAAAAAGAAGAAACGGTGGAAGAAACATGTCGATCAATATCAACAATCAATCCAACCTTACATAGGTAATCCATCAAGTTTTCAATTTTTCATCCATCCATCTTTGTCATTTACATGTCAATCTACAATACAAGATAAAAGTTTGTTTAGTATAGTTATACTTACTTGGCAAGAGCAGTTCTGTCGTGAAAGTTTCTTATTTTCTTAGCAAGGAGGTCTAGTGACATCGCGCTGACTTCCCTCAGACCGTAGTATTGTGTGAGGTTGTATTCCACAGCCCATTGCACTTCTCCTCTCGTGTTTGTTACGTCTAAATAATACTGAGTGTAGTCCAACACCTGGGTAAAAGATAATTATAGTTATCAGTATTATATTAAAATTCCATATTTATATTGAAAAACCATACCATTTTTGTTGCAAGGCAGCAAATTGGGGCATTAAAGCACACGCGTGGATAAAGATAGGAATATTATTTTTTTGTGTTTTTGAGGTGATATTTTTTTAGGTATTAATGCAGTTTTAATGTAGTCTAAGAATAGTACAATATAATGTTTGCATACGAGAATACTCGCTAATCAAAGCTTTCGATAGCATTAAGGTAAATGGCAAATACATACAGAACCTAAGAAAATTAACATTCATAATTTTTCGATTTTCCGGAGCAATTGCAAACGAACCGTAGAGTGGATCTTGGACTACAAAAAAATTAGAAAGTCCGCCGGCTGGATTATGTACCACGATTATAACAAATATGTACTGATGAATAATCACATAATCGGACTATAAAAGTGCTCATTTTCATAATTGAAAGATTTTGTGTATGATAAATATTATTTTATTATTACTAAAATATTTGTCGGGTAAACCCGAAAACTAAGCATATCTAAGCACAATTCTGCTGTTTTATATCAATTGCAATTATGGTTCAGATGTAATGATACCCCTTACTTTTCCCTACTCGAAGAAATTTCAATTGCTGTAGACTCCTTTTTACATTTATTAACGAAGCAAAAATCTGTTCCCAAGTGCATTTGTCTATGCAATACGAGTATTTTCCTTTCTTTGAATTCCGGATGTTGTTATTATTTACGTTTCCAATATGATTGAAAAGTACATTTTCTTTTTTATACTTAGTCTTTGTATATCTTTGTTTTGTTTGATAGTTATTACTGTAGAGAACAGAGTTTTAAAGGTTAGTACAACAATATTTATAGTATTACACAATAGAACAAATAAAATAACTAATAATAAACTGTAATATTGACGTATCGTAACGCTTAAAACACATATTTTTTGTTCTTAACACATTGTTGATTAAAACATTGGAAGTATCAGATATACATTATAACGATATGAAAATACGATAATTAGGATAATACCTAAGTTACGACAAAACAGTAGTTAGGATAGGATAGGAACAATTCAAACCAATTTAACACACACCCACACCCACCCACACACACACACACACACACACACACACACACACACACGGACACACACGAATACTCACGCACACATCAAGTCAAGCTGACAATATACACTCACTTTGCCGGTATTCGAATCAAACTTGTATAGCCTCAACCCTGGATTGGACATGCTGCCGGCGCCGCGGGGGGTGACGGATGGAGCCAGGAACGCCCAGGACACCGGCCGACCTGAAACAAACTTGCCCGTCAGCTATCTTCAGTATGGACGTTCGACCGGTGTAGGGTTAGCAGGTAAGCTAGTGCTCAGCGATGCTTTGGTATGATTTATTATTATCAACAGCTTTTTGTGCCAAGGCTGTAGTATGTCACTTAATTATTTGTCAATAATCCCCGGCCCGACAGTATTAGTAACCTGTGGATCATTGAGTGGTTAACATTAATAAAATTGAAGTCTTTCATAATTATCATTGCAATTAAACATTATTTTAAAATCTGTTATATTTACAGCAATGTCCAAAATATAAAAGTGGTAGTCAAACAATTTCCGACTACATCCGATTTTTCTTAGCCAACAAAGCAAACGCTTTGTTACAAAATGACGCCTAATAATTCTAAGTACTTTAACCAATTACGGTTAGTTGAGTTAGGCTGGCTCAATTTTTGTTTTGTAATACAGTTATTTTCCTGTTAAAGAAGATGTGATACTATAGGTACTAGGTAACCGTATACGGCGAAAATTTGTAGAAATAAAAAAAACTGTTTTCAGCGATGTTACTATAAACATCGCAACGATTTCATCGTAACAACGACGATACCAGTCTTATACACTGACTCGCTTAGTATCACTAATAGCTCTTCGGTGTTACTGAAACAAGTCCTTTATTTAGGCTGCAGAACACATACGAAGTTCAAAAGCTACCGCAGCTTTCAAAACTTTTCTGAGTGGAATTCAGAATCTTTTAAAGTTCCTTGCCAACTTTATATAGCAACAATACGAGAATTTCCTGCCACATATCCCCAGCCATTTCTTTACGAGAACTTTTTAAAAGAGTTGGAGCGGATTTTAAAATGTATTGTTTCGGAGCTTCTGTTAATCTTACGGTTCGGCTCACCGCTATAACTCGCTGAATTTATACTAATATAAGATTGGGTTTAATCTAGATTTATATGTATAGTGAATATAATTAAAGTATAACAAATGACCACGTTTGAATTTGGTATCCTGTGGAAGGTTAATAACTAGTATTCATCATTTTTTATCGAGTTTTGTATAAAATCAGTAGCTTTTCCATGCGTTTTCTGTCTATGTCACACGTTTGTGGAAAAAGCCGTCAAACGATCTGAAGATCCACCTGATGGTAAGTGGCTATCCGTCGCACCATAGGCATCACTGATGCGTTGCCGGCCAAGAAAGAGAGAGGGAAAGAAAGAAAGAACTGATTCTCCAGCCCCCAGCCGAATCATTATTCCTATTTTGTTTCTTAGCTGACCATGCAACAGTGATGCAGTGAGTGTTGCTGATGGCCATGGTCTAAACTGAACATTTCCTATCAGGTGACCAATCTTCAAGTTTCTCGGTTTATTTTTATAAAGGAAAACAGAATTTTACCAAGAAAAAATAGCCCACTTCAAAATAACTCAAAAACTACTCGTCAGATCTAGAGTGGTACCACATGACAAGCACCAGCTTTCGATTAAAAAAAAACATCAAAATTGGTTCACCCAGTCGAAAGTTCTGAGGTACCAAACATAAAAAAACAGTTTAATTGAATACCTCCTCCTTTTTTGAAGTCGGTTAAAAATAGAAAAGATACTAATATCTTGTAAATGATAGTGGTGATGAAGACTAACCTTCACTATAAACAAGTCTGAACGTATCCGCATGTCGGTGTCCATAGAACTGTCCAGCGATGACGTCACTGAAGGCTCGTATGACGTGCAGTAGCCGAGAGTTGGCAGTAGGAGTCAGCTCCCCCCCGCCCGCCGCTGACGAGCTACCCGCGTTGTGTCGCTCGTCCACGCCTGGGCCAGCGTGGGCTACTAGATACACCTGTTGGGTTGGATGAAGAATGCATTAATTAGAATATTTTTGGTAAGAAGACGCCGTCATTTTAGTGACACACACTAAGATTTCTACTAGATGTTTTTTTATATGAAACTAGCTGCCCGGACAGACTTCGTTCTGTCAAATTTGCAATAAAATAAAGTGAGACCTAGTACTTTCTACTCTTTTCTTTCTCATCCGACGCAGCGTTGACCGAGGTGTTTCTGGTGTCTACCGTCTATCACTTACCATTTCGTTTTTCCTCCTGGCCTTAGCAAGGACATGTTCAAGCCACTCCCACTGCTGCCGCCCTCTGTGCGGGCCGTCGGTCTTGGCCGCGCCGCCAGCCCACAGCACACTGTTCAGCACCACTATCCGTAGCTTGCTGTGTGACTGTTCTATTGTATAGTAACCTCCTGTGAACGAAATTACTTTAGTGTTGACTAATATGTGACCCGTAGCGTAGTTAGTAGCAAAGATGCAAAGCTAGGGATCCAAGGTTCGATTCCCGGCCGGCAAATATAAATAAATAAACTTTGTGTTGTCCATGGCATCCGCGTTACAGGGAAACCTAATGCCCTAATCTCCGGAACTGCATGTCGGATTTGAGAAATTCTTTAGGTGTATAAAAACCACATTTATGAGCACTCTTTTTCATGTATCAGAGCAAAAGGTTTAGAAAATACTGTAATTTATGAAAAGGTCTGTTCTATAGATAAAAGTTATGCTTAGAAGTTGTGTCGATTGGATAATAACACACTACCGTACTGCCACTTTTCTCTATGGGGCTTATATCGACACAAACAAATAAGAACACAAGTAACCAAGATTCGAAGACCAATATTTATTTCTAGTAAACGTTTACCTTGGCAGAAAATGGTCGACGGAATCCGTACCGCGATTGGCAAGGATTTTAGGGTTTCGTACATCAAATTAATAAACAGAACGCTTGTAAAATCGCCTTCTGTAAATTGTCTGCAGTCATGTCTGGGGCATTATAAATCCAATGAATTATAATTATCAATTACAATTTTGATATCTGGTTCAGTGACTCGATTGCCAAATGTCAAAGATAATTCAATTCTCAGTCACGTGTTGTATGAACAGTGAATATACACAAAACTATATGGAGAATAGTTAACTCCCGCAATCCGAGAACAACACTTTTCGCTCACACAAATATCTGACTCGGTCGAAAATGAAAATAGGAATATCAACTAGCAGGTTGTCGAATATTATTCTACTAATATTATTAATGTGAAAGTTTATTTCGATGTCTGTTGCTCTTTCAGATAAAAACTACTGAACGAATTTTGATAAAACTTTGCAAACAGATAGACCGTGATCTAGATATGGTAAGTATAATTATTATCGCGGCAACCGCGGGCAAAACCAAAGCAGAGCGCAAGTTCTACTAACTAAGAAATATATTCAGAAAATACAGAATCTTTCTTAACCCTAGTCCGATTCGGAGTAAACTAGTATTTTATTGATTATCATTTTCTTCAGAGGTGTAATCCCTATCTCATCTAATAACAGTAATAGGTTATCGGACCTCTATTCCACGTAAGAGTAAGCAGAATATACAGAGTAAGTACGAGTACCTCTCGCATCATCAGATAAATGAAGCTATCAGATCTGACACCAATTCAGCGGAGGGTCGATTAGACCTGATTGCTGGACTATAAGATAAAAATGTTCCAGTATGCTGTGTCATTTTTATTTATTAACGCAGTGATGCTTTTGGTGTTGCTGATGTCCATGGGCGACGATAGCCACTTACTTCTTCTTATTTCACTAAAGAAAAATTATAAGTACAATTGGTTCATTTTGTAGTCACTTCTTTATTTCCGTTTTTTTTATCTCGAATTTTTTTGCCAAAAATTGTTACACTAAATTGGATGTAAAACACTTTTCGTCCATTAAACATAATGGTATAAGTAGCTTCTAGTTGGAATCTTAGGGGTTATCGTAAGTTATTTAAAAGATTTAAGTTAAAAACCTTGGATTTTCGGAAAAAATATACTAATTCGATATTTAAAGTACTATAAATAAAATGTATCTCCTTTCTTATTCTTTATTTAGAATTTAGATATTCTGAGGAAATATTCCCGGAAAAATTCACCGCACTTTCCGAAATTCCAGTAAGTAAATTATGGATTGAAATTCTTTGTGTTGTTAAAATAGAATTACTATTTTGTTGAAACAACCTTGTCGTGACCACAGAACAGCTAAACTAGCTAAAGACTATCGATTTTAATACCCAATAACGATCCTGTATATGTATCTTTATCAATACACAATCACATTCAGTGCTCTTTACTCGGATCCGAGTATGGCGGGGCCATAGTAGCGGTGCCACCCACTCGGATCCGAGCGAACGTTTCGTTCATTTTGTTCGCCATAAAAAGTTTTGGCTCCTGGCTATTACTTTGTATCTATTGTTTAATCAGTGAACGAAACTGTTTATTTGTGAATAGGTAGGTACATCAGATATTCATGTACTTTGTAAGTGAAAACAGTTTCTGAGATTAGTAATAATAACACAGGCAAATGGATAAATAAACAAGACATCTAAAAACCATTTTGTACTGCGTTAGTAAATAGTATTAGTCGAAAAGTTTTTCTTAGATATCTTCCATATATGTACATCGATCAGTTACAGCAAAACAAACAAAATTATGATGTACAGTATGCAATATCAAATAATATTATGTTTGTATATAACGTATCTGTGTCCATAGCAGAAACGCAAAGAATATGAAGAAAAATGAGAACGCCGCCGCACCGGCCATTTTGTCTAGCAATGTACTGTTGTTTTATGAGTTACATAAATTTTAATAAATTGGTGAAAATTTATTGACTTCATTAGGTGTGATGCGGCCTGTTTTTATTATTCAGGGACAGGTAATTATATAAAAAAACGCTACATAGCTACAGACCTACATTAAGATTCTCTGTAACGTGGGTGGCATGGACAACACACAGAGAAAGTTAGTATTAGTCTACTTTGCAACAAAGTAGACTAATACTAACTTAATAACAATGGATTTCCGCAAAGTAACGCCTGATACTATTAACTACACAGAGAAAGCTTTCGTCTTGGTTTACTAGCTCCCACACTAGGACTCCCTGCGACCTCTATTCTTTCTCTCTCCCTTTCTCTCTCTGTGTGTGTGTGTGTGTGTGAGTGAGAGAGAGAGAGAGAGAGAGAGAGAGAGTATGCATATGCATGTGTGTGTGTGAGTTATTTTATTTCATCATCAGTAGTATTGCATCAGCTAAACTCACCCGTCTCAAAAGTCTGCAAGGCCTCAGTTGGAAGCCACTGCATCCACATATCGACCAGCCGCTTGGACGGCGGGGGGTCGTTGTGCCCCAGCGCTGGGAACACGAACTGACTGCTGAACGTCCGGCTCAGGATGTCCGTGACATTCCTCACTGCTTCCAACTTGATCTCGTCTGGGAGGTGTTCCATTGATGATGATAGAATATCCCTGTGGGGAAAAAACCTCTTTTAATGTGCGTCGGATAAATGTGAATACACCTTTATCCAACACACTATACATATTCATAATTCAAATTCAAATTCAAAATCATTTATTCATGTAGGTATCATTGATACACTTATGCTGTAACGTAAAAGATCGTTACATTATTTTTGTCCGTACTGTACGACTCACCGCGCGGGTGGAGACGCGAGGGGGAAGGGACGGGCGACTCGCGCGCAGTCCAGCCGCAGGACAGCCAGTCGCGGTCTAGCCCATCCAAGGCGAGCCCGCGTCACTTTTGCGCACGCTCTGTCCGTTGGCGTTAGAGTTCGAATTTTAAAATTTTGATCGGCATTAAGCCTATAAACATAGTTATTAATTTGTGTGACCGTGTTCCCGCTTTAGGGAGCTTGGTTCCACTTTGAACACCATCCGCCGCTGTCCGCTGCACTTGGGCACTACCAGTGCACGGCCCACTGTCGCTGGCCACTGCTTCCTCGCTGCGCGCGCTAGTGCCGAGGAGCAACATTGGGGATCGACGAGCCGTACAACGCCTGACTACATCTCCGTACTCTGGGACCGTTTGCCATTCATCGGCCGGAAACACAAGGAGAGTATTACGCTGCGAATCGGAAACAAAGAGGCCGTTATACCCACGACCCAATACAAATGTATGTGCCGCCGCTGAGCTGGTTTAGTGTAACTTTTTTTTTTGTTAATATAGACTTTTGTTGCACTAACGGCTTTCTTTTGTGTATCTTTTAACACTGCCAGCTAAACCCGCGAGGGAACGCGGCACATTGGCGCCCTTTTACGTGGTAAAATTTGTTTCCGTTTCGTAGTAAGTAGTTAGTTTTTTGTACGTGTGTGTTTTTTTTGTAAAACGTTTTTTTTCTTTTGGTTTGCAGCAACTGAGGTGAAAACAATATTTTCCTTATTTCTCGTAAACATAATATGTTCTATTCATTTGTAATTAATTGTATTACATGAACATAGTTTTAGTTTTTATTGTAGTAGGTACAGTCTGGAACATAAATTTGTTACACTGTTCCAAATTTTTTTTTTTTCTTTTTCACTGTGCACTTTTTATCATTGTGCATTGGTGTATAATTGTAAAGGTGTTTTCACACCAGTTGCATTTTTTTGTTTGCTTTGTTTTTTGTTTTGTCTTGTGTTTTAGTTTTTATTTTAGTTTTGTTTTGTTTTATTTTCAGTAGTTTAGTAGTTCATAAACCAGAACGTTCCGTTAAAGTTTATTGTAACAGAACGGAGTAATTTTCATTTTAAATTAATTAACCCTGTTTTTGTGTGCCATTTAAAATACCTATCGGTTATAGTTTTTTTTTTTTTTTTTGTAAAATGTCGTTCACAATTAAATATCTTTCTTTAAATAAAAGTGAATTAGAGTACGAAGTAGCCGTTAGAGGTGATACTCCGGCTAGTACTGTAGCGGAATTAAGAAAGCAAATTAGTAAATTATGCCAACTGTTTCCGTCAGAAGACATTTTATGCTCGCATCTCGACTCGGTTGAGGACTTATCCGCTTGTGCTGAACTGTTGGATAAGATCGATTCTACCTTAGAGACAGAGGTTGTAGATAAAAATTATTTAGGCCGAATCGAAAATATTTTTAATCATTTATATCATAGGCTCAATCGTATTGAAGCGGATAAACATTCTGTAGCTAATCATCTTCAGTGCAGTACAAAATTTAAAGAGCTTTATGAAAAACTCTTAGACTTGAAGTGTAAGAGTGTAGACCCCCTTTCTGTCGCCGGTTCTAGCTCAGAACAGCAGGCCACACCTGCACCGCTACATGTCTCAGTTACATGTGACGGCAGCAATAGGACGCCTTCCGAGTTAGGTAGGATTAAGTTTGATGGTAAGTCGTGTGTGCGTTCCTTCATTCAACGAGCCAAGGAATTTAGCGAAGCACGTGGTATTACTGACACGAAATTTTTATCATTTGCTTCGGAGATTTTTATAGACGATGCGTTGCACTGGTTCCGTAGCGTAAAAGATCAGGTATCTTCCTGGGACGAACTTGTAGTTCTTCTTAGACAGGATTTCGATAAACCAGATTATGATTACCGTTTATTAGCTGAGATTCGATCTAGAACTCAAGGCGAAACGGAAAACATAACAATTTATTTGTCAATTTTGTCCGGTATGTTTGCGCGTTTGTCGAAACCCTTGTCGGAAGAAGACAAGTTAGAAATTATTTTGCACAATATTCGTCCATATTATGCTAGTACATTAGCCTCTGCAACGGAAATAGGGTCCATTGAACAGTTGCGTTTACTTTGTAAGAATTTCGAAAATGTGCAGTCCCGCATGGTACAATTTCGCGAACCGTCTGCTTCATCATCAGATAATTTAGTTGCTCCAGAATTTGCTTACAAGGTAAAAACAAGCACACAAAAACAAAATTCCAATAAAAATCTTTTTAATGAGCAGCAACATAATTATAATAATTCTTATAATAATAATCAATATTTACACGCAATTAATAATAATAATTCTGATACTATTAGTAAACAACCTTATTGTCCAAGATGCCGTAATAATTTACATAATTTAAGAGATTGTCCAAATCCAGAGATTTTGTGTTTCAAGTGTGGCCACAAGGGTGTTAAGAAACCTGACTGCCCCAAGTGTAATATCGGTTCAAAAAACTAGTTTCGCAGAATTGTGGTACACCTCACTCTAGAGTTGGTCACTTTGATAGAAAAGATTGGGATGAATGGTTAGAAACTGTGCGTAGGTTTTTTAACTGTTACAACATTGCTACAATTCTGCAAAACAAACCTTTAGATGATACGCGGCCATACGTCAATATTCAAATTAATGACGTCACTGCTTCATGTCTCCTGGATTCTGGTTCTGCTGTCACTATCGTTGGCAATAATGCACATGAAACTTTGCTCAAGCACGGCCTTAAACTGATTACAGATAATAATTTATCTATTGTAGCTGCTGGGGGTCAAACACTTCAAAGTATAGGTTATATTAATTTGCCAATAACTTTTGAAGGTCACTTTCACATTATAAAGGGTCACGTCGTTCCTGGAGTTCAATCCTCGCTTATATTAGGGATTGATTTCTGGCGCGCTTTTCATTTATGTCCAAAGTATTTAGGCTCCCTTAAACTTTCTTCTGCTCCCTTAATGGACTTAAATTTAAAAAACAATAACGCTATCTGCTCCTATGATAACTTGGATAGTTCACAAAAATCTGTAGCAGATAAGGTAATTAAGCAATTCAGCGACATTTCTTTCGAACGAAGAGGTTTAGGTCGAACGCATTTAATTACCCATCGCATCGATACCGGCGATTCCCCTCCCATTCGACAAAGATATTATAGGCTGTCGCCAGAAAAGCAGAAGATCCTTGTCGAACAAGTGGATGAGATGTTGGCTTTGGATGTGGTGGAGCCCTGTGAAAGCGCTTGGCAGTCTCCTGTTCTTCTCGTCACTAAGAAAAATGGCCAGCCTCGTTTTTGCCTCGACAGCCGGAAACTGAATTCTGTCACAAAACGAGATGCGTACAACCTGCCATATATATCTGAAATCTTGGATAACTTAAGGGACGCACGATTTCTTAGTAGTCTCGACTTATCCAAGGCCTTCTGGCAAATTCCTATTTCAGAAGAAGACAGGGATAAGACAGCATTCTACGTTCCAGGTCGCGGTACGCTCAGATTCAAAACAACACCTTTTGGACTGACAAATGCGCCCGCTACACAACAGCGCTTAGTTGATGCACTGTTAGGCGACGTGGATCATCGCATCTTCGCGTATTTAGATGACATTATCATCGTCAGTAGCGGCTTCGATGAACACGTCTCTCTTCTGTTTCGTGTACTAGAAAAATTACGTAAGGCCAACTTAACCATCAATTTGGAAAAGTGTGAGTTCTTCCGAAGTCAGCTTAAATATCTAGGTTATGTGGTTGACGCGAACGGATTGCGTACCGATCCCGAGAAGGTAGAAGCCATTTTAAATTACGCTACTCCTACCAATAGGAAGGAGCTTAAACGGTTTTTAGGCACTGCTACCTGGTATCGTAGATTCGTTCCAAATTTTAGTACAATTGCAGGGCCACTCAATAAGCTGACTTCTAGTAAGAAAAATGCTCCACCTTTCCAATGGTCAGACGAAGCAGACGCGGCCTTCAAGAAATTGAAGGAATGCCTAGTTTCCGCTCCGGTTCTTTCGTGTCCGAATTACGATCTTCCATTTGAAGTGCATACGGACGCGAGCAACTACGGTATAGGTGCAATGCTGACGCAAGCTGTAGATGGCAAAGAGCGACCTATTGCCTACATGAGTCGATCGTTGACGACTGCTGAAAAGAATTACAGCATCACGGAACGAGAAACTCTGGCTGTTCTCGTTGCTCTCGAGCACTGGCGGTGTTATGTCGAAAACGGCAAAACTTTTACCGTTTACACCGACCATAGTGCTCTTAAATGGTTTCTCTCCTTGAGCAATCCTACGGGTAGGCTCGCGCGTTGGGGTGTGCGTTTATCATCATTTAATTTCGAGATCAAGCACCGTCGCGGTGTAGATAACGTCATTCCCGACGCTTTGTCTAGGGCTATTCCGGTCGCTTCAGTGGTTACTACCAAATCATTCGCGACTACTAGTGATGATTGGTACAAAAATATCTATAACAATTGTTTAAATAAACCTTCACGTTTTCCAAATTACCAAATTAATAATGATACACTTTACCGTTTGTCTAAAAATAAGTGCGTTCTTACAAACGAGTTTTCGTGGAAGGAGGTAGTCCTTTTTGAACTTAGGGAATCTATTATCGCGGAAAATCATAACGAGCCTACAGCTGGTCACTTGGGTATTTTTAAAACGTATAAGCGTATCGCTCTTAGGTACTTCTGGCCAGGCATGTACCGTGATGTAGCAAAATACGTAGGTTCATGTTCCACTTGTCTCCAGTACAAAGCCCAAAACCATGCTACACTCGGTGAAATGGGACGTCCCAAGCAATGCTCCAGACCATATCAAATGATCTCTGTCGATCTCATGGGCCCGCTACCTGTTACGCGAAAACAAAATAGTTTTATATTGGTAATTACATGCTGTTTTTCCAAATTTTGCCACATATTTCCAATTAAAAAAGCTACCTCGCAGATTATTGCAAAAATATTGGAAGAACAAATTTTCTTAGTTCATGGTGTTCCGCAAACTATTTTACTTGATAATGGCCCTCAATTCATAAGTAGTCATACCAATGAACTTTTCAAAAAGTACAGCATCCCAAATGTATATTTCACACCGAAATACACTCCCCAGGTCAATACTGTGGAGCGCTACAACAAGACGATAATTACTTGTATTTCTACATTTGTGGATAGCGATCACCGTTCATGGGATTTGTTCATACCTAGAGTTCAGTTCGCAATTAATAATTCCGTGAACGAGGCAACAGGCTTCACTCCGTCGTTCTTGGTATTCGGCCGAGAAATTGTACTATGTGGATCTCATTACGTTGACACTGACTTGGGTGATGAAATTTTGTTTTCGCCTCGCGATGCTTACGCAGAAAATCTTGGTTTATTGAGCAGTATCTTTGACCAAGTTCAGAAATCGTTATACCACGCACACGTTAAAAATACTGAAAAATACAACCTAAGACGTAAAGCATATGAATATAATGTCGGTGATATTGTTTATAAACGGGCTTATGTTCTAAGCGATAAGGACAAATATTTCAGCAAAAAGCTGGCTCCTAAGTTTATTAAGTGCAAAGTTGTTGAAAAACGTTCACCACTTGTCTATATCTTGCAAGACATGTCAGGTAAAAATTTAGGTGCATGGCACATTAAAGATTTAAAAATAGTTAATAATTGTTAATTCGTTCTCTAATTTCCTCTTTATTTTTTATTTTAATTTCATTTCATATTATTTTTTTCGTTGAAACATAACTATATATTTGCGGATTTTAATCTTAAATTAAAATCCTTAGGTGGGACCGGGGGTGATGTAACGTAAAAGATCGTTACATTATTTTTGTCCGTACTGTACGACTCACCGCGCGGGTGGAGACGCGAGGGGGAAGGGACGGGCGACTCGCGCGCAGTCCAGCCGCAGGACAGCCAGTCGCGGTCTAGCCCATCCAAGGCGAGCCCGCGTCACTTTTGCGCACGCTCTGTCCGTTGGCGTTAGAGTTCGAATTTTAAAATTTTGATCGGCATTAAGCCTATAAACATAGTTATTAATTTGTGTGACCGTGTTCCCGCTTTAGGGAGCTTGGTTCCACTTTGAACACCATCCGCCGCTGTCCGCTGCACTTGGGCACTACCAGTGCACGGCCCACTGTCGCTGGCCACTGCTTCCTCGCTGCGCGCGCTAGTGCCGAGGAGCAACATTGGGGATCGACGAGCCGTACAACGCCTGACTACATCTCCGTACTCTGGGACCGTTTGCCATTCATCGGCCGGAAACACAAGGAGAGTATTACGCTGCGAATCGGAAACAAAGAGGCCGTTATACCCACGACCCAATACAAATGTATGTGCCGCCGCTGAGCTGGTTTAGTGTAACTTTTTTTTTTGTTAATATAGACTTTTGTTGCACTAACGGCTTTCTTTTGTGTATCTTTTAACACTGCCAGCTAAACCCGCGAGGGAACGCGGCACAATGCACGTAATTTTTTTAATGGACCAGCTTTTCGCAAAGGTGCTTTGTCATGGAGGAGAAGAAAGGCCGAAAGGAACTCCTCAGCACATCTTTTAAAAATAAAATACATTGGTATATTTCTTACAAAAAAAGTATCACTAGCCTGTACGGAACTGGTTACAATTAAGCACCAGAATTCCCTACATCACGGATGGAATGGACAACACAATTCAATCATCGCAACCACGAATGACAACTTGCAAACACTCGCTTTGCAGAATCTCGTAACAATAAAAAAAAATATAATACGATTTGTTCGAAATACGATGTGTATTTCGATATTTCGATTTCGTAACATCACTATGTTACGCAACCAGTTTTAGATTGAGACTTGTGGAAATAGAGCTATTTATGTTTTAAGTGAAAGGCTAACTGAAAAAGTTATAGACGTTAGAACGACGCATAAAATGAAGAAAAGCGCCTAATGTGCACGAGACTGGCTTAGACTCCAGAATAGTTAGATCTCTTTATAACCCCATTATTTACCCTTAAAAGCTAGGAAACGCTTATAAAACTTTGTCACTAGCGGTCACTCACTTCAACAACTACTCTACTTAAATCAATCAATTGCTTCACAAACCATTGAGCTACAAGCTCTTGATAAGTACTTTAATAACATAGCCACAGACCTTACTAATGCGTTACTTGCGTTAAGAAGGAGTTCTAGGACAATTGAAGATACCAATGAAATTCAGCAAAGTTGGTAAGATGTCCAACTTTATGCTAATTTGTCAAAATTAATTGCTTTAAACTCATTTCTGAAAAGGGTTGATTTGAATAAAGGCCGTGTTGAAGATGAAACTAATTTGGTTATTTCAAATAGATCAATTTTGACTGGAAATTGTTACCCGGTTGGAGGAATTTCAACAATTAAAAGAGCTTTTCATAACAGTTGCGTTTTCTTTATAGGAGAACTGCAAACTGACTTTAAATACAATCCGGATATAATAACTCAATGTGGTATAAAAGTCTCTTACCGATCTTGCACTAAAAATATTAGCACACAGGTAAACCTGATCTAGAATAGGATATGGGATACTTATTATCCAGATAACAGGCAAAACCGCGGGCAGAGTGCTAGTAAATAAATAAATAAACGCTAACACACTCATACCCCCGCAGTAGGTTTTTACCTATGTCGCGGGTGGCATGGACGACATAACACATCACAGTAACACCCATGACCCGGGTACAAATATTTATCTGTCACATAAATATCTGCCTCGGCCGGGAATCGAACCCGGGACCCCTCACTTCGCAGGCAGGGCCGCTACCAACTAGGCATGCTACAGGGTCATCAATAATACAAATCTCACCCTGTCCACAGGACAAACTCGAGCGTGTCAGGATGCCGTTCCGCCATGAAAGCCGCCGCGCTCTGTATCAGAGACCAGGAGCTGTCGCAGGTGTGGTCGCGGTGTCTGCCGGCGCGATGACCGTGCTCGATGTCCCCTCGGTTATACTTGCACCCTGTGATACAGAGATGGCATTAGAGTTGCATCAGATAAAGACGAAAGCAATGAGTGTATGGGGTATCTGCCGCTTTCTTATGGGCTAGCAATTCCTTGTGTGTGTGTGTGTGTGTGTGTGTGTGTGTGTGTGTGTGTGTGTGTGTGTGTTTGTGTGTGTGTGTGTGTGTGTGTGTGTGTGTGTGTGTGTGTGTGTGTGTGTGTGTGTGTTTAATCAACAGCTTCGTACCACACACACATTACGTACGAAGCGCATGAACCCAGTTTCATTTTGTGGATGTTGTGTATTGTAACCATTTATTACATGGCAATCTGGTTATCTGATAGCTGTTATTATAAGTTTAAGATTCACCAATCAGTTATTCCACAATTCCACATAATATTATCTCAACAGCAGCTTTTGGTTCTGAGAAATGTAAGTAGGTGTAGGTTAAATAAAATCTTTTGATCATACAATTTCACTGTAATACGTTCCCTTTGAGGTTTGTAAGAATAACATCATGAAGAAAACTGGGATAATATCATACTAAAAAAATATTATATTAAATGTACAATGACACAATTTACTTTCTTTTAAATTAAATAATGCTTGATCCCACTTGATGGTAAGTGGAGATGTGGTCCAGGATGGTGAGCGAACTAACTTAATAAAAGCCTCTATTCCCTCTTTTCTTGAACACATCCACGTCATAGGTGGGCGGAAACGCAGACGCGGGCAAGCTATTCCAATCCTTCGCGGTGCGCATAATGAATGACGATGCAAACCGCGTCGTCCGTACCGGCGGGATGTTCTCGACGAAAGGGTGGATACTCGCTGTGCGTTGTGTTGTTCGATGGAGGAACGGGGGAGGGGGAATTAATTCAAATGATTGTTATTGAATTATTGAATTTTCTTATTTTATTTTTGTCTACAATTGAGAACCGAGGCCTATGTGGTTTCGAGTAATAATGGTAAAGTGTTAGTAAGAAACCTGCACATTCTTCTTCTTGGTTCTTTACATTTATTTTGTGAAATCATACCACGAAAAAATATATTTTTCAGCTGATGGCTTATACATATCACGTATAATTGTGTCTGAAATGTAGGATAAATAGACGCAAAACAAATCAGAGCATTATCTGGGAGAGTATTTTCCGTATAATAATCTTATGTAAAAAATATGGTAGCACTTCTTCTTGATACCTGTTTAAATATTGTAATTCTTTAGGAAAGCTTAATTCATACTTCAACTACTTTTAGCAAAATTTCAATCTTAACAAAATTGCAGTTTGTGAAAATTTGGAAAATAACTTATTTAATCAAAGCTCGTTTGTACGCCATCTAAAATTATGTACATCGGTACACACATTACGTGCAAAGCGCATGAATCCAGTCTTCGAAATATATCCCAACATTTCCCGGAAAATAAAACCACTGGCTGCACTAATCTTTATCTCCGATTTCACAACTTCTCGCATTCTCAGGATTTATTCCTCTACACATCCAGTTTGTTCACAATAGACAACAAAAGAACTACTCAGCCCGACTTTTAAAATTAAATTCTAAATAAATTTTTATCCCTCGACACCATAACGAGCTTACCTCTGTGGATCTCCCGGGAATTGTGGAATGGATCATAATGAAGATCTGTGATGTGCCAAAAGTACCCTGGAAAGAAAATTTGAATTTAGTACAAAGAAAGGTCCATTTGCCTGACTAACTCGCGACTCGCAATCAGTTCGCCCGAACACGGCAACGCGACTGAAATACAAAATAAATGTGATTGTACTGAATAAAGATTGGTACTTGTATAATGAAACAGAATTTGAAAAATAAATAAAATTCATTCTTGTTGACAAAACTGCTGGTTCAAACATGATTATAAATTTATATAACGCGGATTCGGTATGGTTAGATTTCAACATTAATAATATGTCAATTCAATGCAAGTCAATGCATTTTTAGTACTGTAAAAACTAGTCATAAACAGAAACAACAAAACATATTCAACTGATACATATCCGTCGATAATAATAAAAAAATACCAAAAAATAACCGATTTCCAAGTTGCTGGCCAAGAAAGAGAGAAGAAAACGAAAGAAAGAAAAAAAGAACTGACTCTCAAGCCCCCAGCCGGAACACTACGAGTCGTTTGGCGGCTGACTCATGCTCAAGGGTGGTAGCTATCCAGGTGGACCCCATGGAGAAATAATAATAGTTCTAATGTTTTTGATTAATTGAAATCAATATGACAAATATAATCCCTCTGAGGGGCCCTACCACTCTTATGATACCCAACCGACGTGGGATTGGGGTTAGTATACTAAACCGTCCCAATACGGCTAAAACTTCTATCTTTATTAATAACTTCGTTTATATTTATTTAGCATTGTACCATGTCATAATGTGATAGGAAATAAAATAAGCTTTTTGACGCTTTGGCTGTTACGGGATTCATACAATCACTATATAATATACATATAATCAGATAGATAGATAACGATTACAACCCTTTATCAAGTAGTTGGCTTCAAATAGTCTTGTTTTATAGATTGAAAAGCCGATGGAACCAGCGATATTGCGATCGAAGAGATAGTATCACAGCCTCACAGGGATGAGGGTCAAAGCGCGTAACAACCAGCCAAATAATATACTGATGATTAAGATAATGACGATGATGATGATGATGATGATAATGATAATAATAATGATAATGATGTATTAAATGTTGAGATTAATAAACTTACCAATTTTAGCGTCAGTCAAGTTAAGCCAGAGCAGGCCAGTGATGTACACGATGAGATTGTGCAGATTCATGTTACGATGTTACATGGTGGACGTCTGTACTGTAGCGTGATCGCTGCTGTGACGTGCTCATTGTACGCTATTCACATCTGGAACAAACGAACATTGTTAGTCTTTATCTTCAGTTTGACGACCCGTGTGGCGCAATGGTTACCATGCCGGATCGCCGCACCGAGGGTCCTGGGTTCGATTCCCAGCGAGGCGGAAATTTGAATGATGAGGAGTTTGAATTTCTGTTCTCGGTCTGGGTGTAAATGTCCTTGTTTATGTTGTGTGTTGTCCATGGCACCCACGACACAGGGATCCTAGTGTGGGGCTATGAGTGTGAAGCGTTATTTATTTATCTTCAGTTTGGGCCTGTTTGAGGCCAGGGCCATCTCTCCAGGTAAAAGGAACATTTGAGTCACAAAGCAAATATGTTAGTCTTGATTTGGTTCAGGTCAGTTTGAGGCCAGGGCATGAATCTCTCCTCTCCTAGTGATATTCCTAATAATACGTTAATTAACAAAACAATCCTACACAAGTTTATTTTCTTAAGTACATTAATAATAACTTACATTCTACAATCATAATTAATTAATTTATTTGTATTATGTATAACCTAGCCTTACCCTTAAGTTTTGCAGAGATAGACACAATCATATAGGTTTATGTTTACAAGAGGAATCAACTGGTTCCGAACAAGCTCCGAACTATTTGACGAGACACTTGTGAAGATATCATGTTCCATTATGTAATTGGAGGTGAACTGAGCTATTTACAAAGGCCGGTGTCGCGTCTATAGAGAAAAGTGGAAGCATTTGGACATACTTGAAACTTGAACATACTTGAAAACTATGCGATAGTTCGATGCCGTACATGACGTGAATATTATGTTGATAAGCCGATAAGAATACATCCAGGGCGGTCATTTTTAAGCTTGCTATTTATTTGTTTAGTTTGTATTTTAATCTTATAATGCTGCTTAATAAAGTTTAGTATATAAAACTACATAGTTCCGTTTTAACTATGAATCCTTAAAAACGACCACAAAGAAATATTCTTCCAAAATAGCTGACTAAATTTATCATTTAACATAAATGTACCTACATGAAAATCGTCGTTATGAATACCAATAAGAAATTCCTTATGGATCAGAATCTCCTTTTTTGGATGTTGGTTAAAAATAATGATATACCTACGATTGAATGATGACTACAAGCGAATCAGGCGATACTACTTATCATAAGTAATCCGAATTAATTTTACGACCACCGCGAACCTACTTAATACAAATGAAAACCGAGGGACAATATTGAAACAATATAATTAGCAATTTATATTCCCCACTCTGTTAATCAACCTTATCTCCCACATACATTTTCGTCTCACCGGTATGTTTAACTTGAACAACACACGCCAAATTAAACTGTCTTCCACACACAACGTACGTTAATAGTCGTAAAATTAATTAATCATGTGCCATCGACCTCGGTGCTTGTGCGGAGACAGCGATTTATTATAGCCTGCGGGTTATCTATAACGAACTGTATCGTATGTTCTGTACTTATGATAAGTGTAACAAAAACTATAAAGTCCATTTTAGGCCTCTTATTTGATAAACAATCTTTGCGCTACTTTTTATTAAAGTATTAATTTAAATTAATTTGAAAAAATATGTTAACATCGTGAATTTTGTTGTTGGTTCATTTTATCGATACTTTATCGTAGGTCAATCTTAAGTTTAAACATATTTTATTTTTGTTTGTTTTTAAATGCTTTTGTTCTGTTTCATCTGTCCCGGTGCCAGTAGATTTAGCAGGTTATAATCGAAATTTTACCAAAAAATTACCGACTAAACAGTTTTCGAAAATTGTATCAAACCTACGTATACTATTTGAGGAGTTCGTTTAATCCCTCGTAGATCGCATCATCAGAACTGAATTTTGATCAACATGAGATCAATCTGAAACTATATTTGAAATATAAAATAAAAAAACAATCTTCCAAATCGGTTGATATACGTAGATGACGGAGTTCCGACGTAACAAACAAAAATACAATTAATTTTCTCAATTTCCACCTCCTCCTTTTCTTGAATTCTTAAAAATTTACCCAATTTCCGAGGCTTGACTGGGCTGAAAATTTAACCTACTTAATATAAATCGGATGAACCCCTTGATGATCGAAAGGTTGAGGAACTCTGAAAGCAAACAATGCAACATCAAACTTGATATTTTTGTACACGTTTGATTTATCTGGAATACTTTGGTCCAAGGTACTCAATACAATAGACAGAGTATGACGATAAAAAAAATTACTTAAAACGTTTACAAACTCTTGCGTAATTTTAGGACACCTTTCATTATATGCTTGTAGTTTCCTCGCTTACTTAAATGACTTATTAATATATCCTTCCGTATAATTATATTCGTATTCATTTCGTGTACCAAAAGGCAGTCAAAATAAATTAAGCACAACGAAATTAAAAATTCCTGTTACGTTTTGAGTTAGAAATATTTAAAAATAATTGCTTTGAAGTATTTTTGTGATTTCCAAGTAGGTCAGAGTTATTTTGAACGGATTCCAGTTCTGGTATATTAAACGAATTTATAACCTTTCTGGCTTCTTGAGTTTTTAAATTATTAACTTTGCTTTTTATTATCAAAAAGCCATAGGAAATACACAGAAATAGATGAAAAAAATGTGTATATGGTTTGAAATAACAAAAATATTGATATGCCATTTGATCTCCCTACAGTTTAACTTTGTAAATATTAGATAGATGTAACATTATAAGAGTGGAAATTGCCGGAAACACACTTGACCGTACATAAGACGCTCTCTCCAGGCCCTTGAAGCGGTCAGTGTGATCGACAAATGGGTACTTCAGATGTCGACCGTCACTCAGTTGACTGACGCAGGTTTGAAGATACAGCGATATGGTTCAAATATCATCAAAATATTAAACATAAAAAAGCCATTGCATTCTCATATATTTGAGGGAATTCATCAACCTCACCGAAGATAGAACTGGATTTTGATAATTATGAGATCATTCTGGAACTAATCAATCCTTTTTGATATAAATGAAAAGTTTAAATATATTCCAACCAAGCCTACTTTTTTACTTTTTATCTTTTTACTGGCTCTACGACACCTTGAACGAGTATTCGAAATCAAATTGGGTAAAGAAAATCTAAGTATAACGAAAGATCCGACGATCCTTTGAGCAGAGAGCACCACAAGTAGCGGACGTAGATGGCACACAAAAATGGACAAATTTTCATAAAATGTAAACAGGATCAGAAAGAAACAATAATTTTGTATACGTACAGTCACCTGCAGAGAAAAGTAACCCATCTGATACTGTGTGTTTATAAACAGATAGCTTACTTTTCTTTGCAGGTGACTGTACATGTGTTCAACTGAAGTTCAGTTCCCGCTACATTTTATAAATCGTACCAACAAGACTTCCTCCACTCCACTGGCGATCGTTGTTCCGAGAGATCGACATACAACGTTGTTGGAATGTCTGAGTGCAAATGAGGTTTTTTGTTTACTGTACCTCGTCATTGTATGCGAGAACAGATGCCTTATTTGTTTGAGTGGCTTGTGAAGAGGGCTTCCGAACGATGCTTTTTCGGCCACTTGATCCGGAAAGGTCGAAGGGCAATGATTGATCGAAAAAGGGTTCGCCGATGTTTTGCCCTTTTCTGTTTCTTAGAAATACCATTAGCAGTGAATATTCCATTGGTACGTTAATGAATCAGTAATGAATGGAAGTTTGACGGCAATCTATGCGAAGCACTCGGTTATTGGATTTGAAATGAAAAATGATTCAATTGCGTGTTTCAGCAGCGTGAAAATTTTATACTGTCTGAACGCGAAATGATAAGCATTTAGTGTGACTTTTACGTGTTGGGGTGTAATTAAAAATAACTTTTAGGAATTTGTTTTCTGGTTTTTGGAGGTAAATTTTGGCTTTATTTGGTTTTATTTTAAAGAAATGTTAGCTGATGGCTCTTTGATTTAAAACGTCTATCCACCTTATCGATTAAAACTACGCATGTGATGTCAAAGGAAAACATCACAAAGCCTTGATGTTCAATTTTTCCAGTTTCTATTTAAACTTTTGATTGTTAAATAAATAGTAGTTTAAAAATTAGGGACCTACAATTTTTGAGGTCGATGCCTTTCTATACTCGAAAGCTCTGCAACGATTTTATAACCTTCTAAATATATTTTAATCTTTGAATAAATCACTCGATTAGTAAATTTAAACCAGAATGTCCTAATAATAATCCTAGTGATAATAATTACGTAATCCATACCTCATTAGAGACAGCACCAGCTTTTTTTAAGTCCGTTAAAAAGGAGGAGCTTATTCAATTCGACTGTATTTTTTTGTTTGTTACCTCAGAACTTTCGACTGGGTGAACTGATTTTAGTGATTCTTTTTTAATCTAAAGCTGGTGCTTGTCATGTGGTCCCACTTAAAGAGCTAGATCTAACCAGTAGTTTTTGAGTTACTTTGAACTGGGTTATTTTTTGTCAAGAAAGTTTTAACATTAATTAATTTTAGACTACTCCATATACTAATTAACGGGGCGACGAGACGTCAGGGCGCCAATTGATGTTAAAAATTGTTTTCGTGTTTTGGTTGACTTGCGATGTATTTTTAGCGTCTGTCAGTGCCACACGACAAATTAAGTAACCTAATTATAAAAATATAATAATATATTTTTATTGATGAAATTAAACTAGTTATAAAACTAGTTATAAAATTAAAAAAATAACTATAAAACAAAAAGAGATAAAATCGGTTGACAAATAAGTAGGTAAGGAGAAAAAGATGATGACTTGGTTTCTGTTTGTCTTTGTCAATCTTTAAAAAAGTGCAATCCACGTCACAGAAAAAATTTACTTATGTTCTACGTTCCAATAGATCTAGATATAGAAGAACCTGAATATAATAAAGTTAGTTAATTGAACATTAAAATGAATGCCTGCTCATCAACGTCAGACACAAGCTTAGAAGTTGTCAGTTGACCTATCACGAATGCTCTATATTTGGTTACATATTAATAGCCTATGTACAATCACCTGCAAAGAAAAGTAACCCATCTGTTTAAAACTTTTATAAACAGATGGGTTACTTTTCTCTGCAGGTGATTGTACCTACTTACTATCCAGGATACCGAGTAAGAAAGTCCATTTACAGAACTACGGTTGACTGCGGATAAAAAACTGGCATCATTATCATCATTACAACCCATAATGCCCCACTGCTGGGCACAGGTCCACAATGTGAGGGATACAGGCCTTAGCCCGTGAATTAGTCCTAAGTCTAAACACTTTTTTTGAGAAATGTGTATAGAACCATAGCTTTGCCCGCGCTATCCGGGTATGATAATTATATTCCAAATTATAGTGTACCAGTATGCTAAACATGAAAATCCGTTTAGTATCCGTCAGCGCTAGTAATTTATATTTGGAAAAAACTTTACACATGATTTGTAAATCTCTTTTTTTATTTGTGTGTTCGCATGCACAGTGTAAACTGTACGTACAAGATGTGTGAACGTATTATTCACTTACATTTACTACCCAATACATCACGCAAGTAAAAGTAGCTCAGATAAACCTTACGAAGGTACAACCTATTTCACGCTTCCATTAATAAAATATAAGGTTGGATTGCTCAAGTTCTTTGCGTGATAGGTTAAGTGGAGGTAGTTTTAATCCGCTCTACAAGGATTCTTTTATGTAAATTACTTCTCAAAGTGTTACACAAGACACATACCATTAATATAATATACAAATGTACCCATGTGGGAGTAAGTGGATTTAGAAGACCAACTGTAGAATTAATAGACAAGAAAATAAATGGTTTTTAAAATGTTTAGCTTAGAAGCCTTTATCTTTCCTTCTACGTAGGTGTGTCGTAGGTGAAAATTACTATGGGCAACCATCTGAGGGGCAACCTTTCAAAGTTTTTCAAAAGCTGTGTGTCAAAGAGTTCTTTAAAAAAAGACACAAGAATTACTTTTCCTTAGGGCATTGGCGATTGACATGTAACTCATAATGTAGTACATATTACCTAAATTATACACATACCTACGTAATACCTATTTAAGCATAGAGATAGACTAAAAATCAACGTGGGGGACGTTACGGGGCAGGGTAACAGATCCGCTCTCGCTTATAATTTTCACGTGACTGTCCAGTGTTCCCCCTCAGTGTACCCGAGATAAAATAATTTATTCCATAAATATAATACCAGTACAAACACTACAGGAGATATTGATGCTAAATTTTAAGCTAACAAATAGAAACATAATTGCAAGCCATAGCATTTTTATTACAATCATTGCCCGCAACATAAAGTTCAACAAAGTTACCGTGAAACTACCACACTTGGTAAAACAACTAGAATATGAACCGGGTCGCGTTACACTCGTCCCCATTGTTGCCGTGGCCTTTTGTTAGCAAGTTTCTATTTCCAGAGTTTATAATGAGCTTCGTGCCCGTGTTACTCGGTGAAGTAATTTTAAGCCGAAACCAGACCCCGGCAACTTGGAAACTAAGCTTCGTGTAGCAGGTGCCGCGTAATCTGCTACGCGGTTAAGTTAGGTTAGGTTAGGTTAGGTTAGATTATCTATATAATAACACCCATGACCCGAGTACAAATATTCATCTGTCACATAAATATCTGTCCCGGCCGGGAATCAAACCCGGGACCCCTCGCTTCGCAGGCAGGGTCGCTACCAACTAGGCTAGAGGGTCGTTGATATTAAAATTTGACTTTGATTTTTATATTTTTGGCGTTGTTATATTATTGGTTGACTTTCATATGGACCTGAATTTTCTTACCAACAAGTTAGTCTAAAACCACTAACGCCCCAACTCAGAGTCAGTAACGGTTACTTAAATCGCTCCTTAGGATATTGTATTGTGAATCTTTACTAAGGAGCGATTTAAGTAACCGTTAGTGACTGAGTTGGGGCGTAAGTACTGTAACGAACAGTATTAACAAAAGAACTCTTTCTAAAACATCTAACACTAACAAAGGCAGCGTAAATATGCAGCGTATTCCTCTGGGTGGCTAATCTGTGAGTTAAGCTTGTCCCACATAGCCATGTCACTCGTCCGCATCTGAGCCCTTGCATTATAAATCACGGGGCACGCACCTGCGGCGCTGGACTAAGTAAAAATAGCTTTTTACGTTGACGTACTTGGCTTTTAAACTTGTAAGGAAGAAAATTTATAGAATATTTTACTGCAGAAATATAATAAATCGTACGAGTAAATAGTAAACTTATTAATATTATGAACGTGAAAGTTTGTTTAGATGTTTGTACTTTCACGCAAAAATTACTGAATGGATTTTCAAGAAATTAGGCACACAGGTAGACCATGATCAGGAAGGCTATTCAGATTTGTAACTTGACAGCGGAGTTTCAAAATTGACGTTCGAGTTTTAGGATCACTTCACTTCGGAAGTGCGTACTAGATGATTAGATAATGACATGTCAATACGATGCAAGTTCGCTTTTGTTTTGTAACTTGACAGCGGAATACACGATGAGTTTCTAAATTGAAGTAAGAGGTCGAGACTCCCTTCACCTCGCAAGTGCGTGCCAGATGATTAGAGAATCACATATCAAGATCTCGGACTCAAACTTCAATTTTGAAACTCATCGCGGATTCCGCTGTCAAGTTACAAACGTGAATAGCCTTGCTGAAATGGGACATAATATAATCTAAATTTTACTAACAAAAAATAACCGACTGCAAAGTCTCAAAAACTACATAGTTGTCAGATCTCGTTCAAATTTATGTAAAACCACATGACAAGCGCCTGCTTTCGATTAAAAAAAGAATCATCGAAATCGGTTGGCGTGATATTGAGTTATTCATCAATTTGTCGTGCACATCTTAACACAAAACGACTTATGTGGTTTTCTCATGCATGCCATTGTCAAATCTCAATAAAATTTATGTGGGACCACATGACAGCCACCAGCTTTCGATTAAAAAAATAATCAAAATCGGTTCGCCCAGTCCAAAGTTCTGAGGTAACAAACATAAAAAAAAAAAAAAAATACAGTCGAATTGAGAACCTCCTCCTTTTTTGAAGTCGGTTAAAAATACTTATTATCCCGGAAAACCCAGGCAAACCCACGGGTTGATACTTAACCCCCTAGTTTAATTTTGTATGTTTAAATAACCAACAAACAAGTCTAGTTTCTTAATTTTTAACCGACTTCAAAAAAAGGAGGAGGTTCTCAACTCGACTGTATTTTTTTTTATGTTCGTTACCTCAGAACTCTGGACTGGGCGAACCGATTTTGATGATTCTTTTTTTAATCGAAAGCTGGAGCCTGTCATGTGGTCCCACGTAAATTTTGTTGAGATCTGACAATGGCATCCATGACAAAACCATATAAGTCTTAAATTTCTATTAAGTATGTGTGCGACAAATGAACGAATAACTCAATATCACGCCAACCGATTTCGATGATTCTTTTTTTAATCAAAAGCAGGTACTTGTCATGTGGTTTCACATAAATTTGACCGAGATCTGACAGGTAGTTTTTGAGTAACTTTGAAGTCGGTTATTTTTTGTTAGTAAAATTTCGATTATTATTCTGTCAACCGCCCATGAATACTACGATATTAAAATCGCCAGCGCGTTATAGTTCAGAAGGAAAGCAATAAGTTAGACTGTTTACAGTCTGTTGAGACTTAACAATTGAAACACGAAAACTATTTTGTAGTTTTAACTGTACTAAGTAGCTCCAATTACCAAGATGAAAACTTACGTAATAGACCAATGTTTATTTTCGAGAGAAGATTGTTTGTGTCGTCTTATTTTATTCAATTCTTTTACGTTTGTTTCTGTTACGCTTTTCTTGTTTTGGTATTGTACACCTTGTTGTAATTGTTTAAACACGAGCTGTAAAAACATCTAGTATTTTAATTTGCCAACTTTAACACAAAAAAATTATCGAAGCAATTTAAGTAGGGAAACAGTCATTAAAATGATAAGACCTTCTAGTTTTTGCATTTCTACCACGAAACTGTAAATAGAACACATCGGTTGAAGTGTCTCGTTAAAATTTTCGTACACTGCATGTCTTTTATCCGACACAAGGACTGCACATCTTTAGTCAAACTTACTGAACATGTAAGATTTCACGAAAAACGAGACGTAACGTTGAAAAGGACTTTATTTTGAAATAATTCGTAGCAGTGAGTTCGTAAAATAAGTATTTTATAATAATACTAGCTGCCCGGACACACTTCGTTCTGTCAAAAGTTTTTTCTTTTGAGATGTTAGCTATCCTATCTTTCAAGTTGGATCAAACTGCACACGGTGTGCAAATTTAATTAAAATCGGTTCAGTAGTTTAGGAGTCCATCGCGGACAAACAACGTGACACGTAATTTATATATATTAAGATATTTCTTCCTCTTCTTTCGTTGGCAGGTAAGGCATCGGTGATTGATCTATGCTGTTAAATGTCAATGTGTGATAGTGTCCCGTTAATTGACTTCTTACATAAAAATATATTTCTATATTTGTGCACGCAGCTTTGCTCGCGTTAGAACTAAAAATAAAAAATATCATATTATATAGATTCGATGTTACACATTTTTTTATTAATAAGGTGAATTAAGTTTACTAATACAGATCGGCAGTAGAATCATGTGTAGCTTGCCTTAATCACTTGTTTGAATTTAGGTTTACCGATTTAGTATACTTAATTCATCTGCGGCCAGTAGATTTAAATCACCTGGGTGCATAGGTGAATAAAGTACACTAAAAGTAGACTTAAGACACCTGGGTGAATTAACTCAGGTGAATAAAGTCGACGGAACCGCATTTTCCGAGATAAGTACGAGTACCTACCTTATTCCTTACTAGCTTTTGCCCACAGCTTCGCCCGCGGTAGAGATCGATTTTTTACAAATCCTACTTATTATACTTTTACTTAGTTAGATTTAGTTGCCTATGACTTAACTAATTTACATGTATCATTTTGATAGTGTGATTTAGAACCTGCAAATGAATTTTACTAACGCCATCTATTAACAGCATCCGGAACTAAATATCTAGCAACTAACAAAATATTGATCTTCCCATGGGGATGTTTACCGTGGTAAAAAGTAGCCTACGTTACTCTCCACCCTCCTCACTATCTCCACACACAAAAACCATACCACATAACAGCTTCGTTGCGACGTGAAAGACGGACAAACAAGCAAACACACTTTCACATTTATAATATTAGTATGGATATCTTAAGATCATGGTGTACTTTCGTGCTTAATTTGCAACTAACGCATAATATTGTATCTATACACAACACAAAATGCAGTTTATAATTTTGGCGTCCCGTCAATACCCAAGGGTCCTTATGAAACCCTAAAATGGTCTTCATTTGCCGAGTCAAAAACAATGTAATATGAAAAACTTAGGCACTCTTGTCCCCAGATGTCCTTGAAGCTTTATGGCTGCCGCAGCTGCGACCAGAGACCGCGATAATAGCCCGGAGCGAGCTTATAATAGGATAATGTGGAACAATTTAATACAAAACTTTTACTTCATACACGTATGAGAAAAACTTTTATGGGATTTCGTAATTATAGCTATTCTCTGTAGATTTGCTCGTTACCAAAAAGGATCCGAAATAACTATTATTTATATTTTTATTGTGGTTTATTTCAAGAATAATACAATGATGTTATAAGCAACGGGCTTACAAGAAATGAATGTTGTTGAATGAAAATGATTTTAATGGAACTTAGATCCGAGACAGTTTTTTGTTTCTAATAGATAGTTATCGCTGTAACAATACAAATTACGATTACACTTCATAAAATCCTCTCATATCCTCTTAAAAAACCACTTTGTGAAACGCTTCAGAAAATCCCTTAAGTACAACCCATTGCCCATAAAACATTTAAAGGACTCTATAATGTACCTGATGATGCATTATTACCCTACGCATTTAAATAGTAGGGTAAAGTATTTACATAATGAGGCTGTAATGGTCCATGAGTTGAAGAGGACAGAGCAATGTCAGCACAATGCCTCGTTGAAATATACGAGCGTTTAATATATTTTAACAGTTTTATAGGTTTTACCTCATAAACAGGCATTAATGGCAGCCGTCTCGGGGTTATAAACTGGATGATTCATCTAAAGACAGGACTGCTTGAGTACTGTATTGATATTTAGGCATAAGTAAATGCTATCTGTAAAACTGTGAGTAGAATAAAATTTACCCTACTTTTAAAGTCTGGATATGATCCGTCTGTGTGCCAGATTTCATCGGATAGCGCGGGATGCTAACTTAAACATCAAAACAAAGAGTGAATAGGCTTTTACTTAGTTAATGTGCTCACCACCTTGGACTACATCTCCACTTACCATCAGGTGGGATTGTGGTCAAGCATTAACTTATATGTGTAAAAAAAATGTTCACTTTACATTAGTACCTTTTTATATTCCACTCACTATCATAACACGTAATTTTCGGGTCTGCGATGAGATAATAGCCATTTATTACATTATGAAAGCTGACGTCACCAGAACCATTACAAAGGACCGGCTAAGAGGGATTGGGATTGAATTATTTTAATTCAATCAAGATGGGGTTTGATCCTAGTAAAACCCTATTAATAAGGAAATTCAGGAACTAAATTACCTTTATATTAAGTAATTATGCTGAATTTTGGCATTGCAATCCATTTTTTGTCAAAAAGCTCTCAAAAATCTCGAGTCTGTTACATAATGACAATATTTTTTTTTTAATTTAAAGTAGAAGAAGTTCACCGGCCTTTGGATACCCACTAAATTGTGATTTATATGGATGAGTTTTCTACAAATGGTCAAAAGACCGAAACGATTATGAAATATATGAAAAATTTGAAGAATACATACATTGAATTATTATTACTAGCGTATAGAACAGACACCGCGAACACAATATATGTTCCAATGAATTGACGCCGCGCGGCTTCAATGACTAATGGATTCGTTCGATTTTGAAAGGAGAACGGGGGCTCAATTTTGAAAATAGAACCTCCCGGCGGGGACACACATTTTGTTTGAGATGTCTACTCTATGTATATACCTCAGTGAATACATACGATAATTATGAATTTGTGTCTCGACTTTTTTTCTAGGCTCATACATATTGGAGTCCCGTGATCCAACCGATCCGATATATAATCTTTTCTATTATGATTTAAAGGAAAAGTACAAAATAGTTTAGTCCTTTGCCTAAAAATTTTATTACCTATTGCCAGAGTGAATTTTCATTTTTTAAATATAATAGGTTAAGTAATAGTTATTCTTTGAATGATCGTAATGTTTTTCATTTATAAATCGATTCAATTTTTCAATTTTAAATGATCTTTATAAATATTACATAATACATATCTAGTGTACATTTTAATCCTAGATATTGTAAACACAGGATTAAAATATACACTATAAATCGATTGAAACAAAACAAACACAACATTTTACTCTTTTCGGTTACGAAGTTTAGCGTGGTTAGAGTTTACAAAGTAATAAGGTATATAGGATTTCTTCAACGACGACAACTTTAAATAGTAAACGATGTATAATCGGCTGGATACAACAAATTTAACCCCAAGCGACTGCCCTAACTATCAGCCTTGTAATTTAACAATTCGTAACTTAGAGTTTGACTTTGAAAGTGGGTCTGTAACTGGGAAAGGGTCACTTGAACTGAAGGACACCCCACAAAGGTTACTTGACGCTTTCGATAACTATAGATTACTTGTACTTTGGTAAGGGTGAAGTTGCTCAAGAAACTTTGATTTATATGTCTAAACTAATGTTCTAGAATACTTAAAGAATTTATGTAATTGAATAATTTAACGTTAATGTAACCAATAATTGCGATAACATTTGAATAATTTATATATAACAATGTTAGCTATGTGATATTACAATAAATAGGTAGTTTACTACTTGAAGAAATTATATAGAACAATAAATTTATTTCTTCGTGAAGGTTTGATTTAAACTAATAATATCTATCTCTAATTATCTTTATACTTTAATGTATTGTTAACCTAATATGTTATGGTGTATGGAATGTTGGTGACCTAAATAAATAAATAAATAATAAATAAATAAATAATTCACAAATGATTTATCTTCAAAATCGGTACTGCGACCGAACTATTAGCAGGAATAAAGTCTCTTTCATACCGTGCTTTATTCGTACTCGGATATTTTGGTGTTTTGCTATGGCAAAGGCCACGAATAAATATCGCTGTGCTCAAACTGCCCATTGACTGGGAGAGAATGCTTTTAGCATTAAGGCCGCATTTGTCTATAATACTTATGTATGGGGCATAGAGATTTAAATCTATATCTATACTAATAATAAAATTGAAGAGTTAAACTGTGATTTTAAAAATGATTTTTTCAAGTTGCAAATCGTTACTTGCACGATACCAACACCGAAAAATGAGTTTTTAAAAAAATTTCCTGTCTGTCTGTTTGTTTGTCTCCGCAAATCTCTGAAACCACTGAACAAATTTTAACACGACTTTTACGTAGATATTGAAAAGTCTTCAACTTAGTATTTAAGCTACTTTTTATGGTTCCACACCAAAGGGTTCCTTAGGGATATTTTGTATGCAAAAATAAAAAAATGTCAGCTGATTTGTTTGAAATTATAAAAAACGTTTTCTCCGTCCAAAAAGAGTAATACATGCATATCTTAGTTTTTACTTATATGACATGGAAAGACCATAAAATGCCTTTAAAGGTTATTTTTTTCATTAATTCAAATCCATATTACCGAGTGGATATCTGTTTTCTTATTTTGTTTTCGATAGCATGTTTTTTGCGTATCTATGTGCTCCAATATAATTTCAGCATTTTATTAATTACAACTTGGAAGTGGTGGAAAAACGCAAATTAATTATGTATGAGTAACCGATCGATTACTATCTTGGCCACTAGATGGCGCTGTACATGCAAACCACTTTTTTACCTACAAATAAATAAAATTGAAGAGTCCGTCTGCGATTCCGAAATAACTCCATGTTTCATGTTGTAAATTCAGTTACTTGCACGATATCAAAACTGAAAAATAAGTTTTTGATAATTTTTGTTTGTCTGTTTCTTTATCGCCACTTATCTCTGTAAACACTGAAAGGATTTCAACAGGACTATCCTACGATATCGGGTCTTCAACTTAAATTGTAGGATATTTTTTGGGTTCCATAACAAAGCGAGAAAATAAAATATGAGTCGATTTGTTTAAACTTACAAAACCTTTTCTTCATTGATAATAAAATACATAACTTCACATTCGTAAAGCGTATTGCGACGTGTTATGAAGCTTAGGATTGTTATTTGAAATAACTGTTTCGTGATTTTTTTTATGGAAATAGCCGACAAACAAGCTGACGTTCCACCTGATGGTAAGTGGCTATCGTCGCCCATGGACATCAGCAACACCAAAGACATCACTGATGAGTTGCCGGCCAAGAAAGAGGAAAGAAAAAGAAAGAAAGAACTGACTCTCAAGCCCTCAGCCGGAATACGACGAATCGTTTGGCGGCTGACTCATGCTCAAGGGTGGTAGCTATCCAGGAGAAACCCATGGAGAAATAATAATGGTAATAATGGTATTAATTAACAATTGTAATGCATAATATCCTTAGGAACATCGTGTTGAGAGTGCTGAGAGCTGAATTTTCTCATTTTATGTGAAGCAATATCTTCCCTTTGCCGAATTATTGGTTTGCCAAAACTACAATGTAATAAATGTGAAAATGTGTTGCCTCCTTTATTACCATTCACACATAACTCATTGAATTAACCTTAACTCTCTCGCACCGCTGAATCAATTTTGATGTGTTTGGGTATAGACATAGATTGTACGTTGGAGAAGGACTACTACTACTACTACTACTACTACTACTTACTACTTTTTTTAAAGTCTGGGTACCTATCATGTATGTAATGTGAAATACTGATGGATTAGTCATACGGCATCATAAAAACTATTTATTCAGTGTAATTTACTATGGGTTAAGCAGGAAACACAAACATTAGAAAATAATATCATGAAATAATAATAATAAGTAAAAGCAACCGGCCAAGTGCGAGCTAGGATTGTTGAACCTAACTTAACTATTTAGTGAAACCTAACGTAGCTGTGTAACGAAAAGATAAATGGAATTAAGAAACAAACATAACTTTGCCGTTGAAAAACTGTCGTCCCCATACATCAACATAGGCCCTAATCAAATTACCAAGTTTGCAAATAGGTGTAAAATCATGTTCTTTGTGATACCTACTTACAAAACAGTTTTTAGATTTTTTCTTTAACCCATGTTATACCTGAGACATTTCTTCTAGCCGAGTGTCTTTTGCTTGCGTTGACGACATAGAATATTGATCTTTTCACAGCTCCTAGAGATTGCAAATCTGAGAATTGGATATTAATTTTAATTGGTTACCTTCACGCGTTCCTGCGAAAAAAGGTCTTGAGAAACAGACAAACAGAAGGGCAATGGAGTGAGTGATCTTATGGGAACCGTGTTTTTTTCTTTTGAGGTAAGGAACCCTAAAATATTGAAACGTTACGTGGTGTATTGACCTTTCATTGTAATGCCGTTCTAATGATCAATCATGCTGCTTTAAGAATATGTTCTGTAAGTTAACTAAAGTACCTACCTACTATTTTTGCCGAAGCGAAGCGAGGGCAACTGCTAGTAAATAAATAAATTCATTTACCGCGTTATCCAACACTGCAATAATATCACGAATAAAACACTACACAGTTAAGTTACTTTATTTCACAACTAGTGTATACCCGGCGTGTGCTACTACGAAAAAAAATACTTGTATGGAAAAGTCAAAAATTTAAAATGTGCCTAATGCATGTTTTAGTGGTCTCAAACCTTCGCATTATTGCCTTTCAAATGAAACCATATTTGGGGCATATCTGTTGAATAGTTTCAAAGTCTATATAAGATATTCGTACAAATATTTTTTTTGTATTTTATATATATTATAATATAAAGATTTACTATAACTAGTCCAGCCATAAGTTCTGTTACAAATGAAAACGATTTTTTTAAATGAAGTAATGTAATATTAATAAAATTTATACCTTCATATTTATTAAAGTCTCAGCAAAAAATAAAAAATAAAATTTATTCGAAATGGCCACCTTTGGCTTTTATACAGGCCTTTAATCTGTTTGGCCACGAATCTATGGATTTACGCACTGTTTCCAAGGGAAATTTCGCCACTGCTTGCTCCAAAGATTTTTGAAGAGACTCAATGTCGCCGTGTCGTTTAGAGCAGGCCATGTCCTCTAAAACTGACCATAATTTGAAGTCTAAAGGGTTGAGGTCTGGGCTAGATGAGGGCCAGTCTTCAGCTCTTATAAAGTCCGGAACATTGGTTTCAAGCCAGGCTTGGGTAGTTCGTGCCTTGTGACCAGGTGCAGAGTCCTGTTGGAAAGTCCACGGTATATTTTTAAAAACAGTATTGCTGAGAGGTTTCACAACATGATCCAAGACTGTATCTTGATACACTTTGGCTGAAGTTTTCACTCCTTTTTCACAAAAATGCAGTTTTGTGACTCCTTGATAAGACACGCCCCACCAAACCATCACTGACGCAGGATGATGACCACGTTGTACCTTCCCGACCACTTGAGCAGCTTCTTTAGAACTGTGAGCGTACACTTTATCATTTTGCTTATTGTAGTGTTCTTCAATCGTGAAAATTTTTTCATCGGTAAAGAGGATATTTCTGTGCCTTTCACCTGCGTATCGCGACAGAAGGCGTTTTGATCGATCCACTCTCTTTAATTGTAAAGATTGATTTAGGGCATGTCCTGTATATCGACGATAAGCACCGAGCTTCAGGTCTTGTTTTATAATACGCGACAGAGTCCTAGCGGGAATCTTCATTTCTCGCGATAAGATTTTTTGCTTTCTAATGGGGTTTCGACGAATTCTGGCTTTAGCATTAACAGCCTTTGTATTTCTAACAGCACGCGGCCGCCCCGATCTTTTCTGGTCTTCGACAGACGAAGTGTTGTTGTATCTGTTGATTGTACGATATACGAACATACGGCTGATACCAAGCTTTTGAAGTGTCTGGAATATGACCGACGGCTCCATATCCACTTTGTGCATGGCGATCACTGCAATCCTATTTTCTTTAACACCCCATTCCATATTGTAATTTGATAATGAACACGAAAAAGTATGTGAAATGGCGCGAAATCGAAAGAAGTTTTTAAAATAATATACGTGTTCCAAATTCAAAATAATTAAAAAGCTGAAAAAAAGAAAAGTTTTTATGTAACAGTATTTATGGCCAGACTAGGTAAAATTCATATTATTATAGTTAATGTTTAGTTGAGTAGGACTCATAGCAGGATCTTCTTGCGTTTTAAATGTATTAGTACTATTAGTATGTAAATTTCACTTGAAATGCGGGTATTTAGTTAGTTAGCTAATGTCTAATTAGGTACTCTGTCTGCCTTTGGTACAAATGAAACATTCAATTACATACGTTGTTATGCGAAAGAAAACCGCCTAATTGGACATACACAAACAACTTCACCTAAAGTACCATCTCACCCCAATTTCATATCGTATCACAAAATCAAACTCTGTTTCAAATGACATAAAGCTGAATTTCCATTTTTCTAATCGTCTGACGGTCGGTACAGAATTAGGTAGGTACACGCCGTTTATATTGAATATGCTTGGGGAAAATCCTGTCGGTAAAAGGTAGCATCAAAATATACGCGATTGAGATTTGACAATAATACGACATTATTAAAGGATCAGCGGTGACAGTCGCTTCGTGATTTGAAAGACGACTGGGGCGGACTGGGTTCAAATCCTACATTCACAAAATTTTTGATCTTATCAAATAAATAATTTATTTAATCGGTTTCATTGTAGTTAAAAAACAAATGAACTAATATTCTAAATAAAATAAACCCGGCATGGATTAGAATAAATGTAACTGGTATTAATTTAATTGTTCATCCTATTTAAAGTAGGTACCTACTTTTTAAATGACTTCTAATAAAAAAGAAGATCAGTTTCCGACATCTATAATTAATTATCGGCATATTTCAAATAATATTTGCAAAAATTCAATTACAATACATGAACCTTCCTCATAAACCAATCCATGTATTGCTGAGAACTGTATGAAAATCTGTTCCAGAATTGCTGAGACTTTCGCTTACATTTCATTCAAATTTCTTTCTGGTCGGGAATAGAACCCAGGACCCTTGGCACGGCATGGTAACCATCGCACCACACAGGTCGGTCACCTAAGTATAAACTTACAAAATACCTACATTTCAAATTAATAGCATCGCGGTCGTTCATATGAATACAGAAATCAACATCAGACATCAAATATTCTAATATCGACCGCAAAGCCATTGAATAGCGCATGCATATCAAAATTTACACATGCAAGCCACAAAACCCAATTATCAAGGCGTTTGCAACGAGGCGAAACCACCGACATCTTTATCCGATCCTGAGTTATAAGCCTTTCACAAATTCGCGGTGTAGGCCGTACTAGGTAGGTACCTACTATTAAGTATTCTGGGGCCGACCGCAAGGTAAAATGTATTTTATGTGTCGATTTCTCCTATATCTGCATTCCTTGCAACAGATACTCACTGATACTCGTATTATAACTGTTCAGTAATCACTAATCCGAGAGTATTAAATGAAAGTATTAAATTGACAATCAGGAATGTACCTATTATAGAGTAAGGATATTAAGGCTGGTATTAATAAGCCAATCTCAGTTCAAGAGGCCATCTCAGATCTTACAAAAATGTCGTTTTTACATACGATCTCATGTAGGTATGTCAGCATACCAAAACCTATCTTGTGGTTTACATCTTGTGGTGTCCGATTTAACATCGGTTATTAATATGGGCCTAAATTAGGCTGCCAAAGCCATTTTTCAGTTGATTCCTTCGTGGTCTAAGATCCGAACTAGGTGCGACCCATTTGTTTATTGGATGAATAGTGTTTTGTACCCATTTTATTATACTAAGAAATATATCGCGATTGGGTTGACTAACCAATTCCTGGCTAGACTAGAATTAATTAATAATACTTTTCATCCGATAAACAGAAGTGTGACGGTCCCGCCTAGTTCGGATCTTAGGGTATTATAAACAAAAACTTTCAACAACTTTCTTCAGATTAAATATTAAATATTTATATTAAATATTTCGTTTAATACAATCCAGTCTCAAATATGCCGTTTCGATAGCAATTCGAAAAACAGAACCGCTTGCAAGTCTTACTGCAAAGAAATATGCACGTGCACTGCGATCCGCTCAGCGATTGCGAGTGACACTTTAATCATTCTTTGACAAATCGCGCTGAACTACGAGGAAGGTTCTTGCAGTCGGCTGATTCAAATGAAATGCATTTATCTACTTCGTGAATGTTATTGAGTTTGTCATTTCGAGTTATACTTCTTTTTATGGCACTCCGGAAACGTCGGCCTGATGGTAAGCTGTCGTCGGTCATATCAGCCGTTTGATGACCCACGTGGTGTAATGGTTAGCACGCCGGATCGCTGCGGCGCTTCGCCAAGAGTCCTGGGTTTGATTAAATTTGAATGATGATTTTGAATTTTTCTTTTCGATTTGGGTTTGTATGTGTCCTTGTCTTGTGTGTTGTCCATGGCACCCATGACACAGGGAATCCTAGTGTGGGGCTGTGAGTGTGTAGCGTTATTTATTTATCATTGGATAAAAACTACTCCGTAACTACTAACGTACTAACGTAACTACTAAATCCGTAACGTCAATTGTTGAATACCACATTCTTCACACTAAAGATAAGATACGCAGGCATATAAAATAATAATATTGAGTTACTATCAATACGATTATGTCTGAAATCCCTAGATACAAAATAAGCAATTTCCTTCAAACCAAAACATTAGGTTGTATGAAACTAATTTCTTCATTATTACAAAGATTATACACTTATCTTAATACTATCTAAATGAAAAAAATCTCCATTCAATTCAAAAAGGCTGAGTTCGCTTAGTGTATCTTGTAAAACAATCTCGCTTCATATCCATCGAGCTTTGTAGAAGTATGTCCTAGAAACTTAGCCGTCGATAGCTCTCGCGGCGTAAGCATTGCTCATGTTCATGCATGTTCGCTATAATATCATATTACTTGAAAGTTTAAGCCAGTAGTCTATGATCATGCTATACAAGTATATTGGCTGTCATACTCAGTCCAATAATCGGTTTATTGAATTTATTGAGGACTTTGAATCATCACTACTACTATATAATTAATTTTTTGAGGGTTGATTTCTCAAGTCCAAAGGTTGCCTAACCCTAAAGCAAAGCAAAGCAAAAAAAGCTTTGCTGTCATACTCAGTCCAATAATCGGTTTATTGAATTTATTGAGGACTTTGAATCATCACTACTACCATATAATTTATTTTTTGAGGGTTGATTTCTGAAGTCCAAAGGTTGCCTAACCCTACAGTAGACAATATTAACGGTGTCTTCAGTAGCAATCATTACATACTTTGGTTCAAGATATTTTATCAAATTGGCTAGCATCACACCTCTACCTACAACACCTTCCAAATAAAACGTGTGATTCCTTTTACGTATTTTATTTGCAGCAGGAGTGCCAGTTAAACGCGAGGTTCTTACTTCCGATTCCATCACTTTTCAAAAGATTCTTTCACCGTTTCTTCTCCACTTTAATAAGACACCTTTCCAAAATACCACCAACCGTTGATAAATTCGAAATACTTGTCATTCACATAAAACACAAAAGAAACTCGTTAAGTTCTAAAGCACTTTATGAAACTTGCATAACACAATTACTCGCATGTTCGATCGGTTCACAATAAACTTCATTCTCTCGTAGCAACGTCGCCCGAAGCGAGGCGATGCTCTACACAAACTCAATGTTTAGATAATCCTTTAAACTTTGACGCAGATGAGGATAGTGGTGTTCGAAAAAAGTATATGTAGGTATATGGCAGAAAGGGTATTCTACGGTGTTGTTTATTCAATAATATTCCTTTTACTTTGGTCCATGATATTATATTTCCAGTTCTCCTAACGTTCACATCAATAACAATCTTTACTACTCCGTGATCACTTTTCGAATCCCCTAGAATGTCCCACACGTATTATTCTAAATAGATTGACATATTCCTAATTCTAAACATTTGGTTTTTCTTCATGACTTCTCGTATGACAGACCAAAGAGGTCGCTCGCCGTCATGTACATTTAAAAGGGAAGGAGGGAAAATGTATGATTACAGTAAACATAATATGAATAATGGACTTCAAAGACGATAGGATAATTATGGCCTGACTGACTGTGAATGAGCGGATGACTGAATGAGTTTTATAATGGATGTATGGATGAATAAAAGGATTACTGAATGGATGAGTGTATTTAGGATTAAAGTGTCCAAATCCAACAAACAATCTGTCAACTTAACATATCTGCAGGCTGCTGTACGGCTTAATATTAATTAAAGTTGGAGACCAGGCAATGTTGTGTTGCCGGATTCCCGAGGAATCTGCCGGCTTATATGCATGAAACTTGGCCGTCGATGGCTCATGTTCATGCATGTTCAGGTATGTCAATATTTATATTATTCCTTGAAACTTGGGCATTGTTCACAACTAGTTCGTGGACAGTCTGGGCCGGATAGCATTATATCTGATGCATATAGTGAATGGGGATTTAGGAGATAAATTGTATATTAATAACATTATGTCCTCGCCTTACACTGTGGGATATTTTTCGTTGGGTGGTGACTGATGACGGTGATCACTTACAATTAGGATTGTTGGCTTAATTTTATTTACTCTACAAAAACGAAAGAATAATAATATGGTCAAAATTAGAGGAAGTTTACATATGTAAGTAGTAAGTACTCTGTAAATAATTTCAGAAACAATAAAATTCACAAGAAAACTTAACATTATCTTACATTTTTGCATCGCATCGTATCGTATTACTGTAGCATAGTCAATGGGCGAGTTCAGAAAACCGTAAAATTGCTCAATTATTGCGCACGAGAACGTCCGTATCGCTTCTTTGTATTGTCATCTACGATGTAAGTAATTAAAATTCTCTTCAATACGTTTGAAACTTTTTCGAAACAACTACTTAATTGCTCTGGATGTTTGAGAGGGTTCAACTGAAGATGGTTAAGAATAGAGCCTAAGTATAATAAGATTACACTTGCTAGTGTTAAGTGAGTTCTACACCTCGTCTCATCAGTCGGTATGAGTCTCGAAGATTGTGGTCCTGTCTCTCCTGTAATCCTCAATCGTCTTTTGAAGACTAAAAGAAGAAAAGTGTGTAAGAGACTGTACTTATTCTAGTTCGAAAATTAGACTTATGCCTAATACAATACAGTCCAATATTATCTGTATCCAACATAAAATCAATGCACATACATAAACCATGTTACTCAGCCTTAAAACTTTCATTGTTAATTCCAGACATGCTCTCAGAGCGACCTGCGCTCGCTTTATTTTTTAATCTCAGCGCCGAAGTTTTCCGCGAACTAATTATGTATTTTCTATGTTTCCTAATTAAATCGCGGCAAACTTCACTCGGCACGTTTATTGTTCCCACTTGAACTAACTTTTGTGGAACGAGCAACATGGGCCGAACAGTTTTTCTTATCATAACGAAATGCTAACTGCTTTTTAACACGCTGTTATTACGACTTAAGTGCAACTGTGCTATCTGTATGATGCAGACCATTGTTTTTATTATGTTTTTTATGATAATATGCACATTCCAGTACTGATTCCTTAGAGCACAGCTATGTACAATTGCCGCGTTATGAATGTTAAAGCTCGGAATAAAATTTGATTTTCAGAAATATATCTATGAATGTCTGACCTGGTTCTTCACTTAACAAGCTTGTTGGCATATAGGCATTAGGCACAGTCGCCTATAGACTGATGGACATCAATAACACCAAAGTCACTGTCTATGATGGGTATTGCAGAATAAAAAAAAACACGGATTAACACAGTCATAAGAAGAATAAGAGATAAGATAGTAGAATGTGACTTCAACGCATTTCTTGTGACAACTGAACAAATCTAAAGCATACTTTGTTATGCCCGTTTCATTTGAATAGATTCCTTTTCCAGCATGAAAGGTTCGTTAGATTACCTACGTCTTATTAAAATAAATCCCGAAAAGACACTTAACAACATCTTAATATATTTAGGGTAGCTATACACTTTACAAACAACAAAAATTTCGACCAAACAGAACAAAATCCGAATAAAATTTAAGTTTAAATAAATAAAACTTATTTTCATCATGCACGTAGATATTTACAAAGAACAAAGTATTAAACAGTACAAAGCTTATATCAATAGTGCTAAAACAAATAAAAAGGACAAATCTCAAGTTCCGTGAAACGTAGAAGCTTTTTACCTCCCTTTACCTCTACCGAGATACAGGTAATGGACGTTATGTCCTATGGCAACTCAAAACATTTACATTATTGGCCATAAAGACCTTTGAACGTGCAGTGTTCGTGAGCGAAAAAATGGGCGACATTTTCAGTAGAGATGGGAACGCAAAAATACTGATCGATAATTGTAATGCGTTTTTAGTATTTTACTCAATTATTTTTAACCCCCGACGCAAAAGAAGGGTTTGTGTTGTGCTGTGTGTCTGTTTGTGGCCAATTTATGGACCAATTTTGATGCGATATTTTGTTTGACGTGATCGAGATAATTATAAGCTTTGTATAGTGTAAATAAAACTGTCGGGGGTTTACTTAAATTTTTAAATGTATAGTTATTATTCTAGTAAATTATGTGATTCTTGATGAAATGAAGACTTGGCATTATTGAATATAACCAGAGTTGGATGGCACTGAACAATGGATTTGAAAATAACCAATGGTTTCATTGTAAAACGATCTAATATAATTTTCTTAATCTCGTTTGTAAAACCCTAGGCAAATACTCATTTACCTTCATCATAGACATTAAACACTCTAAATTTGACAGATATGTATGATTGTGATTTGTGACTTACAAATGCTCAGTATTGCAAAATTTTGCTTTGGCTACGTGTATACTCGTAATTTGCGCCAACCCATTCAAGTTTAGTTTTTACACCATTCATGCAACTGAATCGAAATATAAGTCTTAATTTTTTATGAAAACTAAATTAAATTTATCGACGAAATAACGATAGAAATACAAATACAATATCATGCCACATCCCTAGTTTTATTAAAGAAGCAGAAAGGGTTGGAACGATGGCAGTCATAAACATTACCGGGTCCAAGAATCCCCAGGGGTGGTACAAAAGTGGGTTGGAGCTTAGGTGAGTTCAGGAGATGACATTAATTTGTGTCTCTTATCATTGTACTGTTCCACTGAATTATCAAGAATACAGTCCGTATTTTTACACTGGCTAACCAGTCTTATCGTGGCCTATTAAGTTTGTTGGTTTTAAATATTATTGTTAGAGATAACATGGAATGATGGAATGCAATAGTCTATAGTCACTGGTGATTCTGTTGATAACCATATTTTTGACGACCCTGTAGCCTAGTTGGTAGCGACCCTGACTGCGAAGCGAGGGGTCCCATGTTCGATTTCTGGCAAGGGCAGATATTTATGTGACAGATAAATATTTGTAATCGGGTCATGGGTGTTATGATGTGTTATATATGTAGTCCATGTCACCCGCGACACAAGTATAATAAATATCCTACTGCGGGGGCACAAGTGTAAGCGTTTAAAAAATATATCTCATAAAAGTTTGAGGTAATTTTATCAAAATATTCTTTGGATGTAAATAGGGTCCGCTGATGTAAAATAGGTATCGTCATCCATGGCCATCAGAAACAACAATTGTTATTATAATTAATCAGGTGATCGAGATTTGTTCATCAGCGGATACCCATTACGAAAAAAAATTTCAGAGTAAATTCAATAATTATATCTCTGCAATGATAAATATTTTGGGTAGGAGATAGGCTACATTTTATCTTTTGTTTTTATGTAGTTAAGATAATCAAACATGCAGTCGCTCTCTTTGATGCGCAAAGTATGGACTTAGTGGTAAATGACCACCAAGAATTCACAACATCAAGGACTTACTTACTCGGTACTGGTTTAGTACCTACGGCTTGAAAGACACCATTTCACACATTATTTCGTTTCGGATTATAGACAGATTTAGGTATTGAATGTTAAAGCCTAAAAATAAATTCAAATAGCATGGTATCCACCCTAAAGTAATTTATCTGAAGGCCACATGTTATGTGTATTGAAAAGCAGTTTTCCACCGAATTTAATTAAGTAATGTTATTTTTCGAATCAAGCAGCGCTACGTCAATGACTGTTTCATGAAAATTATACGTTCATATAGAACTAACAACTCTGAAATAAAACGACGAAAAATAAAAATTAACTCTCGGAAATCGAGTCAACCCAAATTAGGTTGGATGTAAACTATAACATGTTGAAACTTCAATAAATTAAAAAATCATGTAAAGCAACACTCGCAAAATAAATATGCCAGCGACGACATTGCATAAAAATGTACTTGTTCTATTTTTGATTTTATTTTGTTTATAACAAAAAGTAATCTCTGGATAGTACAATATTTTTTGTAAATTGCCGACAAGCGAACACACAATCCCTCTGATTGTAGGTCATCGTTGCCTACAAATACTTAGCCGTATTGGAGCGGCTTAGAATAGTAACCCAATCCACGCCAGATGAGTGTCGTAAGAGGCGACTAAATCCGGCCCGCTGGTGGTAGGGCCCCTTCGAGGGATTATATTGGTAATATTGATTTTAATTGTTAATTAATACCATTATTACTTTTATTATTTCTCCATGGGGTTCGCCTGGATCCCTTGTGCATGAGTCAGCCGCTAAACGATTCGTCGTGTTCCGGCTGGGGGCTTGAGAACCAGTTCTTTCTTTCTTTTTCGTCTCTCTTTCTAGGCCGGCAACGCATCTGTGATGCCTTTGGTGTTGCTGATGTCCATGGGCGACGATAACCACTTACCATCAGGTGGATCGTTAGCTCGTTTGCCGGCTATTTCCATAAAAAAAGAACATCCGTAAGATTACACGCATGACCAACGCGTAGTCGATCGAATGAAAGCGGGATTCCCGCATTATTAACTCTCCAGCCCTGTTACCAAAACACTTATGAAATAGTTCAGGGTCAGGTTGAGAAGCTTAGAAGTTTATTAACGGTATAACTAGAGGACAAGAGTCTTTCATCGTAATTAAGGAGGACTGGAATGAATTCCACCACGTTATTCCCGCGAAAATTTGTGGGAGAATTAATGGGCGTCTCAAGTAGTTAATTTTGTTACTCGGCTTGAAAGCCTTCGATATGTTTATTTTACAAGGAACTTATCTACCTAGCGAAGAGGAAATACCTTTTTTTTTTTAATTTCACTTAAACCCATTAATGATGAAAAGACCACGCGGTCGCTCACCTACCCGCTGGTCCGACCTAGTAAAGACCCTCACAGGCCTGCCGATAACCAAAGCTCTGAAGACCGCTGAGAACAGGACATCATGGAGAAGCATAGTGCACCGAGTGACTAACACTTCAAGCTAGACACGACCTTCAGCAATGAAGACACCGACTAAGAAGAAGAGAAACCCATTAATAAGTATTTTTAAGGGGTAATATCAATAATTTTAATAAAATATGGAACAATAGATGGCGTTGCAATATTTGTGAACCATGCGCGTATCGACACCACAAGAGATACTCAATATACCGATACGGTTACGCTTTTATTAATAACCTTATTAAATGCTTTATTAGTTTACCTCAAAATTAATAAAACAGAGCCGCCTCGATATTAAACTTGATGAAACAAATTCACATTCAATAACCTACTTACCCGGGTGTTTTAATAAAATAGAACTCTAAATTTTGCCTTAAAGAAACTCGGTAAAGTCGTACGGCGAACGGTAATATTTCAGTTCAGCATTGGTTTTGGCATGCTGACAACTTTTCCATTAGTTATTGGAACTAAGGATTGATTTGTAGTAAAAACTTAGCTAGTTAATAAATAAATAAAAAGGTAAATTAATTTATTTTCAGTTTAATCTAGTTGATTTCAGGTAATAACATATTCACGAACCACTAATGTTACTTAGTCGGATCGATATTACAATACAAAATTTACAAAACGAAAATTAATAATTTATGTATATTTAATAAAGCGAAATTATAAAGATGTTAACCGCTCTTACCATGAGATCACTCAAATCAAGGATATGAAAATCAGATATGGCATTTAATTTGCAGAATAACCCTTAATCGACCTTTATTAAGAACGAGTAATCGCCCTCGCTTTGCTTCGGTTTTCTTATTTTTTTACAACTTGAGTTAAATTATTGGAGTTTTATTAAGGATCCCTAATTTTTTTGAAAATATAATATAGCCTATGTCACCCATAGCTTCACGACAGTGAAAGAATTTTTCAAATCGGTTCAGTAGTTTCGGAGCCTATTCAATGCAAACAAACAATCAAATATTTCCTCTTTATAATGTTAGTATAGATTAGTGCTCTGCTACATTTCCCGCATTTACTGGGGTAATACGTACCCTGTATCTTATTCTAGTTAATCTTCTACGTGTGTGCTATATTTCATGAAAATCTTTTCAGAGTATTTGCGTGAAAGAGTAGTAAACAACCTCACAAATTTTCACAATAATAATATTACACGGATTGAAATAAATAAATAACACTGCATTCTTCGTAACCCGTTAACGTTATAACTGTTTTGTAGAGAATTCCTTTTAAACTGTCGGTAATAAAACCCATGGCTCTCAGCGCAGGTGGCTTGTCGTCCCGCCATTATCACGATAAAACTGAAGAAGTTTGTGAAGCACGTACAGCTTGCAGAAACATACAGACTACAGTATACTTTGAAGCACAGATACTTATAAAATAAACTGAGTCGGAGCTAAGTAATAAAATGAAACCGGTAATATAAAAAATACCGGTAGTATAAAAGAAACCTATTCGTATCAGTTGCTAATAATGCGATGTGAGAGCTTACATGACTCGATGGCTGTTAACCCTATATTGTCATAATCTACAAGTGCGTTTTTACTTTTAGTAGTTTTTTAGGTCTAGTGGCAGTAGTTCGGTTACTAGTCCGGTCAACGAACTAATGCAACTTTTTAGTGTCAGTAGTTCGGTTAACCGGACTAACCGAACTACTAATACTTTTTAGTGGCAGTAGTTCGGTTATTATAACAATACCGGAAATTAGGTTGATCCTAAGTCGCCACAAGAAAAGAGTTGTTTGTTATTATATTTTATTGTTTAAAATAAAAATCGCCTGGAAAAATAATGATTGATCCGCCGCCTAGATCGAGATCTCCTACTAGTAAGGCTTTAGAGAACTGGTGTGTAACAATAAACAGGTCTGCTAAGCCAAATAACTGGATACGAAATCTAATAAAAAAAAATAGTCTAGCCGTGACCACGATCCCTGCAACTGAGTAGGAATATCGCTGTATAAAATATATATCGCGAGTCTAAAAAATAAAAAAAATGTCTATTATAGTTAGGGGTGACCCAACTATCGACCCAAGTACGTTAACTCGGACAGTTTTCTATTAAACCGGGCTATGACTGCTTCAGCAAAGCAAGAAGAATGAAGAATATTAATATTCATTAATGTCTTTTCTATTCCCTACTGGATTTGAAAATCGTGATAAATTAAACTAATTATTATGATCATAAAGTACACTGAAAGTATCTTAAAATTATTTAATTGGAAACTTGATGTCGGAGATCATTTTTCATTGATTAAAACTGCTGTAATGTTTATGCCGCTTCTTGAAATTAATAAAGTAATTCATTTCCCTTCTTCTTCATTTTATACACCATGACCACAAAGCCTCAATATACCTTTCTCTTCCAATCTTTCATCCCTTCTCTTGCCTGGCTTGCATTCCATTTATGTTGCTAATATCTATGACCGAGCATGATCAACATCACGATATTATTATCGGATGGATAACACTAACATAACACAATAACGTAAATGTACATATACACGATTCCGTACCAACGTCTTTCCTAATAGACGTAACCTTCTAAGTAAAAGAGCTATTACAATCATTGAAGTATAATGTCATAGAATAGACATCTCGAACAAAATGTGTATTCCCGCAGGGCGGTTCTATTTTCAAAATTGGGCTCCCGTTCTCCTTTCAAAATCGAACGAATCCATTAGGTTTAGGTTTAAAGAAATTTATTCTCATAAAGACATCACTGTCACTTACATGAGAACATAACTAATAAAAATATTTATACAGTTCGTCATCACACTGGCACACACTAATGCAAAAAACTATTAATTCGACTTGCAAAACAGTTAAAACCATTTACCTTATACAAGTATTAAAAAGAAAAAATTTAAACACCCATTCAACGCATTTGTTTCATTTAAGACGTCTGACTTTGGATTATATATTGAGCAAGTTCCTTTTTAAATGCGTTGAACGGGCTTACACTTTTTATATGTGAGGGTAATTTATTATAAATTTGTGCACCTTCAAACGTTATCATTGTCTTACCGTAATTTGTTCTAGTCTTGGGTAGTACAAGGAAGCTACCTCGGCGAGCGCTCTTTGAGTTTTGTTTTGTGAACGTTATGTTAGCATGGATATTCCTATTGAGTATTTTTCGAACTAAAATGCAAACGTTGTACATATAAAGATTTTTGATGCTCATGATTTTTGTTTCACTAAATATTTGTGTAGTAGGTGTTAGGTAGTGATAATTAAAAAGCGATTTAATTATTTTATTTTGTAGGGTTTGAATTTCTTTTATTTTTACTTTTGCCGCGCTTCCCCAGACCTCGATAAGATAAGATAGGTGTGGTTTTACCAATGCATTATATATTGTATAACGTAATTTCCGTGGTATGCATCGCGAAATATTGCGTAATGAGTAGGTAAGCGTTAATAATTTTGTCTTTACGTGATTAATATGTTCATTCCAAGATAAATGTGTGTCCATGTGTAGGCCCAAATACTTTTCATGACTTTTTTGCTGTAGCGGTATATTGTTGATGATAAGGGGTAAGTGTGAAGGTATAGGTTTATTTTTTGCCTTAAATAACATGAAGCAGGTTTTGGAAGTATTTATTGTTAATAAGTTGTACTGAAACCAATTATATAACCTGTTCAAGTCTTCTTGCGCTTGTGAAATAAGGTTATGTATGGATGTCCCAAAATAAAACAAACAAGTGTCATCTGCGTAAAGACTAATGTGACCATGTAGCCCCAGTTCATGTATATTGTTTATATAGATTAAAAATAGCAAAGGGCCTATTATCGAACCTTGGGGTACTCCATAGGTTATTGGCAGTGAACTGCTTTGATACCGGTCTATTTTAACTATTTGTGATCTTTGTGTTAGATAGGACTCAAACATTTGTAATGCTTTGCCAACAATTCCGATGGTTTCTAATTTCTTTAGAAGTAGTTTATGGCTGACAGTATCGAATGCTTTTTTTAAGTCTATAAAGACACCGAGAACTATATTTTTACTATCTATATTATGTTTTATTTTAGTAACAAGATCGACAGTAGCTGTAAGTGTGTTACTTTTGGGTCTAAAACCATATTGGTGTTCGGAAATGAAGTTAATAGAGATTAAAAAGTTTTGTAATCGTGTGTATAAAAGTTTTTCAAGGATTTTTGACAATACGGGCAAAACAGAGATGGGTCGATAGTTACTTGGATCTGTCTTTTCACCTGCTTTGTAAATTGGTGTGACCTTTGCTATTTTTAACGTATCCGGAAATATACCATCTAAAAATAATTTATTAAAGCATTCGGTTAATTTGGTTGATATTATGTTTTTAATACATTTTATTGCTTTGGTACTTATACCATCAATACCTACACTGCAGTTAGAATCAAGATTACTAATTATATTCAGAACTTCTTTTTTAGTACATGGTATAATAGATGACATTTGTGAGTTTTGCGTGACATTTAATGTTGGTAGTGCTTGCTTAAAATTTTCGTGAAATTGTTTAGGTATTTGAGTTGCTAAAAGTTCGCCTATAGTAGAAAAATACTCATTAAAAACATTGCATATTTGATTGGGGTTTGTTATTTCATTGCAATCTAATACGAGTTTTGGAGGGGCACAAATTTGTTTTAGTTTATTAGTCACTAAAGTGTTCACTAAATTCCACATTGCCTTCGGTTTGTTGCGGCATTTAGTAAATTCTTTAAAGTGGTACGAATCTTTTTTATCCTGAATAAGTTTAGCAACTTCAGTCTTTTTTTGGCAAAATTTCTCCTTCAAAGCTTCATCATCTGGCTTCTTGCTAAGTTCAGCCCACAATTCATTCCTCTGGTTGATTTCAGTTATTACACTATTGTTTATCCAATCATCTTTTGGCTTGTTAAGTATTTTGATTTTGGTTTCTTTGCTATTTTCTATACAATGTTTGATCGTTTCTTCTAATATGGTGTAGTCATCGGTTACTTTCTGGAGTCCTATTTTTTCAACTGAATTCAATAATTTTGTGTAATTTATTGCCTTAAATTGAGAGTAAGTCTTAGGTGGTGGTTTTACTTTCTTTATTTCTAAATATATCTGTTTGTGGTCCGATAGTGAAGAATTAACTGTTATCATGTTAAAGTTGTCGTTTTTCAAATTAGTGGTAACATGGATTAAAATGGATTTTCTATTTGCTGTTGCTCTGGTGCAGTACTTTTTATTTATTTTATTAATAATTTTGTGTCCTGATGCCTTTAGAAGTTGCTTATATTGCTTACTTTTTGTGTCTTTTGTCAAAAGATCTATATTGAAATCACCAAAGACTATGGTTCGGCTTCTGCTTTCCAGGTAAGTTTCGTATGTTTTAAGAAATTCCTTAAAATCAGTATGGCCAGGATTGTATACCACTCCTACTTCAAGGGAATACTTTTGCAGTTTTACCCATAGATAGTTATTTCCTCCAATATACTCAGATACTGATAAGCTATGTTTGATGTTGTTATGAACATACGCTGATACACCTCCGCCTCTAGAATCTGTTCGATAATTATAATAGTGTGTATAATTAGGAAGTTGAAAATGTTGAGCTTGGTACTCTGTGCGAATCCATGTTTCAGTTAATAAAATGATGTGTACAGTATTTGGTATTGCCCGCAGAATGCACTTGAGCTCATCAAATTTACCCTTTTTACGAATACTCCTGGCATTGAGGTACAAGAATGTAAGCCGTGATTTGTTTGTTGGAAAATTTTCGTAGCTGTCTAGTATTTTATAGGTATTTGTATCGGAGTTTGTGTCATTAATAGTGACATTCATTGTTTGCGGTTTTTTGAATTCAATTTAATTATTTTCGGCGTCCCATTTATATATTTAATTATCAGATCAGTTTCCCCATTGCTTCCACGATGTTTTAATTCTTCTTGTAGACTCTTAAGAAAGTTTTGTTGTGCTGGTGTCTGGTCAGAGTATATTTTAATTCCATCAGGTAGCTTGTTTTTATTACGGAGAAGTTGCTTAGCAGGACCAGCTATGTCAAAGCACACCTTGATACTACGGTTCTTACCAGTATTATATTTACCAATTCGAAAAATTTTTACTGGTTTTGGGATTTCCGTGCTCAACGAAGAAATAATATCTAGGACATGGGTCTCATCTTGGGCTATCTTTTCCTCAATTTTAGAAGAAGTTGGTTCTGGTAGGCCCACAAGTATTATATTTTTCTCTCGATTGTTACGATTCTGAATTTCTTGGATTATTTGCTCACCTGCTGATAATTTATTTTGCAGATTAAGAGATGTGGTTCCTGATGATTGTTTTAAAATATTAAGATCTGATTCAAGTGATTTTATTTTATTTTCACCTAGGGATATTGATTGTTCTAGTTTTGTCACATGATTTTTTATACCTCTCTGCTCCGTTAACATACTAGACGTCGATGATTTTATATCATTAATTTCTGTGATGAGCTTGTCCACGTTATTTTGAATTGTATTTATTATTTGCTCGTTAGAAGATTTCATAACAGTAATTTGGTTTTTAATATCAGAAATATTTTCATGCATTTTTTGCATAATCTGTTCATTTGAGCCTACATATTTTTCCAACAACGTGCTTATTCTAGACATCTCTGATCGCATATCCTTTAAATCATCAAGACATTGACATTTTTGACCATCCTGCTTTCTGGGTTTACGAAATGTTATTTGCGTATCCATATTAGGATTACCCATATTAGACAAGTCCGGTTACGATCCACCGATGTTTGCTGCAGTGCTTGTTGAGGGTAGATGCGAACGAGTCGGAGATCGTTGAGCACTCATATTATAATAGCCACACGATGCGTGAGCGAGTTAAAAAATGACGACTGCCTGTTCTAGAGGTGAAGACGGGTCGCGGGGGGTATCGCGTCGTAGCTTCACTGATTTAATAACGATGCACTGTTCTAGTAATTTAGGCCGTAATGTACAAGGTTTATAGAGGACATATTCGGTAAATACTGACTTAAGAACTTCGAGTTACAAACTGATACACGTCTGCCTAGTGTGACGGCCGAACAACATTGGCAATTGAAGCCGCGCGGCGCCAGTTCATTGGAACATATATTGTGTTCGCGGTGTCCATTCTATACGCTAGTAATAATACTTCAATGATTACAATGTACATTTTTTTGCGACTATATCATTGGTAGGGAGTCTCGATCAGGCGAGTTAATGGGTTGTAACTAAGTTTTACTAACTTAATAAAGTTAGTGCGCTCATCATCTTGGACATCATCGCCACTTAACATTACATGGGATTTTTGTCAAACATTAACTTACTTTAAGGTACCATTATTTCTTCTATGCTTTAAGTAAAAAAGCTCTAACCTCCCAACTCAAAGTCACTAACGGTTATTTTAATCGCTCCTTAGTAAAGAATCACCATACGAATTCTGTACTAAGGAGCGATTTAAGTAACCGTTAGTGACTCTGAGTTGAGAGTTAAGAATTACAAGGTTACAAAATATCTGTAAGTACCACATAATAACTGTAGGTAATAGGTAAATATAATAAATAAATAAATATAATAAAAACCGTGGCCACATAAAAACCACTTCCTACAACGGAATGAACTAAGAGACATTGTCATAAGGAGTTGTGCATATGAAAAATGTCTCTTATTTCATTTCCATACTTCTAAAATGTTATCAAATAACAAAAAAAATCCTAAAAATTTTCCTCACGTCGGTTTCCTTTCACACTTTCTTGGCTCACATATTTAGAATGCAAACGCGGTTCCAAACATTTTATAAAACCTGCTAGAACCCGTTTTACTTTTTGTTGGTACAATCTAGTTGCTCCGAAGCGCAGTACGCTACATCTGGTCTGTTTATGGCCAGATTGCGCTACTTTTCTTAGTACAATGTTAAAATATAACTATGTTTTTATGTAAAAGAGCAGTTGATACACTTGATGATAAGTCACTGGTACGACGGGATAACAACAAAAAAAGTGGGGGCACGTTAATTATTACTTTTACGTTGTATATAATAATATCAATCAAGTTGAATTAGAAATCTGATTGAAACATCTAAAAATCCAATAATATTAGTAGGAATCAGGATAGTGACGTTCTACATCAATCCAGTGGGCCAATAATGGCCAAGTGCATCAATAAATCTCTTAAAAATTATTGCGATTTCGACGATGATTTGATTTCATATGAAATAAGTTGATGCTTGACAATAATCCCACCTGATTGTAAGTTGCGATAAACTTCAACGAAGGGATGTTTACAAAGAATATGAGGGCACATTATTATCGTGATGTTATAAGACGTTCGCATATAATACTCCACAGATTCTAATATCGTTATACATACTTCAAAGGAGAAGAATAAATGAGAAGGTTTTTGTATACAGTAGGAATTTATTTTTTAAATTGGAGTTCCTCAAACTTATGGCTTCATATTATATAACTGTTATCACGTATATATTTTTACATATGATTTATTTTGCGTAACGCCTTATAACTACTCAACTGCTGTATCTCAGTGTATTCTATTTTTCTTGGACTTCTAAAAATGAGGAGGTTCGGTATTAGTTTTATCTTTAATATATATAAATTACGTGTCACGTTGTTTGTCCGCGGTGGACTCATAAACTATTTAACCGATTTTAATCAAATTTGCACACCGTATGCAGTTAGATCCAACTTGAAAGATAGGATAGCTTACATCTAAAAAAAAAACTTTTTTGACAGAATGAAGTCTGCCCGAGCAGCTAGTTTATATATATTTTGTTACCTTTAAATCTTTTAACCCATCTTGAAATTAAGGATTATAAATTCAAATTCAAATTCAAAATCATTTATTCATGTAGGTATCATTGATACACTTATGCACGTCATTTTTTTAATTTATATTTCTAGATTGGTCTTTTATTTATGAAATCCATGCGAATATCTACATATTATCAAGTTTAGTAATAATTTTCGTGATCCTTTTTGTTATTTTGTTAATAAATAAAAGCGCTAACAAAATTTCAAATACAAGTATTACTCATAATACCCAAGAATATTTCCTATTAATTTTATTTTGAAGTGTTTTGTACTTTTACCCTTGAAGATTACATTTTATACTGCATAGCGTATTATCTACAAACTCTTAGAGCGCTGAAATTTCGTAAATGCTCCTTGAATAAAGCCGGCGTATATGTATATTGCGAATAGCTATCTTGTAACGTACCTACTCAGCTTAACGCAAGCAAAATAATTTAAAACGTTTAGCCAACATGTTTAAGATAAACAAGATTTTATGTCGAAATGTAGAATAATTTTGAAAAGCTTGCAAGTATACTTTGAATTTTACTATAAAATGGACTGTTTATGTTTTTATTATTATTAATAATAATGCTTCACACTCATAATGTAATTATACCGGTTCCATAGACCTCATATTAATATTATGTTTGTCTATGGATCTCGACCCGCCGGTTAAGATATTATGTAAATGTTACAGGTTATACTCGTGTAGTTAAGGAAATATTATTTATCTTTTGTAACAATTACTAATAAAATTAAAAAGAACAAAGTTATGCTTATTGATAAGAGGATGTTATTTATTGGTATAAACGGAATACCTTACGTAGACATGGGATAGGATTAAAGGTCTGTTAAAAAGAGAAACTCAGTTGTATTTAAATAATAACTAATGAACAAGTAAAAACAGTTATTTGACAATATCTCATTAACTCCCGACGCAAAAAGAATACTTCTTTATGAGTTTGACGTATCCGTCTCTGTGTGTGACAGTGTGTAAGCGTGCCAATGTTTCTATGTGTGGCATCGTAGCGAATGGTCTGATTTTGATGCGAATTTTTTATTTAAAAGCCTTTCTATCAAAATCCTTTTAAGCTTTGTATATGGAAACCAAAGTTACGGGAGTTTTTAAAGTTTTAAAATTTAGGTTACGTCCACACGCAACGAGGCTACTAAGGTTTACTATGTGGAAAAGTGAAAGGGTTACTTATCTCGTAGTATATGAAGATCCCGACTTTATAATGCATAGAGCTACGATGTATCGTAGCACTTATGGGAATTTCGTAGACGCCTCTCGTAACCGTAGCAAGGCTACGCCAGCAAATTGCTACGACGAATGATGTTACTACGAAGTAAGCGTCGTCGCGTGGAAGTAAAAAAGCGGCCAAGTGCGAGTCGGACTCGCCCATGAAGGGTTCCGTAGCAGCAAGTAACATAATATAAAAGTTCTTGAAGTTCGTTGTAACTTTGATCGAGGTAAATTGCGGTTTACGATTTATGACGTATTAAAAAAAACTAGTTACTAGATCTCGTTCAAACCAATTTTCGGTGGAAGTTTGCATGGTAATGTACATCATATATTTTCTTTAGTTTTATCATTCTCTTATTTTAGAAGTTACAGGGGGGGACACACATTTTACCACTTTGGAAGTGTCTCTCGCGCAAACTATTCAGTTTAGAAAAAAAATGATATTAGAAACCTCAATATCATTTTTGTAGACCTATTCATAGATACCGCACACGTATGGGTTTGATGAAAAAAAAATTTTTGAGTTTCAGTTCTAAGTATGGGGAACCCCCAAAATTTATTGTTTTTTTTTCTATTTTTGTGTGAAAATCTTAATGCGGTTCACAGAATACATCTACTTACCAAGTTTCAACAGTATAGTTCCTATGGTTTCGGAAAAAAGTGGCTGTGACATACGGACGGACAGACAGACAGACAGACAGACAGACATGACGAATCTATAAGGGTTCCGTTTTTTGCCATTTGGCTACGGAACCCTAAAAATTAAGTAAAAATAAAGTTATAAGGATTTTTTGAAACTTGGCTCCTAAAAAATCCACCTTTAGGTATGTTGCGATTTTTACCTTATTAACCTTTATTTTATGGATATATTTATTGTATTGGATTTATGTAGCGCTCATAGTCCGGTGACTTGTGTCGATCCTAATTGTTGTTTTTTATTTTTAGTATTTTATACACAGTGTTTTTTTTTGTTTCTTTTTTATTATTTTACCTTTTTATCTTGGCCAAGTCAACAGAACTAGAGTTTATGAATTCAAAATCAAGGTTGGATAGACGCATAATTTAGTACTAAGACGATGTGGAATCAATTGCACAAATGAAGTTATCAAGTTTATAAAATTGTTAATTATGCAAATTCCATGCTCATAAGCATAATTAACAATATACAATTAAATGACATAACAAATATTATAATTAACAATCATTGCATAAGTACATACCTAATAAAAAATATTATATTTTGATTACCAACTTTATAACAAATGCAAACTAATAATGTACCTAAACTGCATTCGAAGCGAGGAGAAAGTTCCCATTATGAAGTTGTAAGATACTGTCAATTTAACTCGTTTACAAGACCTTATAGTTACATACTAATAAGCGTTTTCGCTTCGCGCTGGAAAATATAGATTTTCCGTTAAGAAACAGAAAGACATAGAGAGGCCTTCATCCAGATTCGGAAAATGTAGACTGTTTTAAAAACGTGTAAATTAATATTTAATTTAATAATATCTACTCTCTTTATTTATATTAATGTCTACTTATCTACTTAAAAAATTATTATATTTTTTTATATTTTAATAAATTAAGCTTCTGCTTTAGGACGATTTTTATAACCCTAAGAGCAGACAAAAAACCACACGGGTCACCTAATTTTAAGTGGTCACAGTCACCTGAGACAGAGAGACATTTAGTAGACATGAGCAACACTAGAGGAATCGTCAATGTTACGCCGGCCTAAAGGACAAAATTTTTACACCTTTTTTTTAAGAACCTCGTGTCACAGTGCCTCGGGAATACCTCGGAAGGAAGCTCATTCCACAGTTTGCACGTGCGTAGCAAAAAGGATCGTGAGAATTATGTTATGGTATGTCAAAATTTCAAACTTCTAACGGTCTATACATTATATTACTTACGCCCCAATTCAGAGTCTTACTTTAATCGCTCCTTAGTAAAAATCACCATACAAATTCTGTACTAAGGAGTGACTTAAGTAACCATTAGTGACTCTGAGTTGAGGCGTTAGAAATTTAGTTTAAAATGATTTATTAATGGAATAGACTAGCTATCGGTTCAGGAACTTCCTCAATTTCAAACTCCCTGGTAGCATGTGTTAGTATTTGAGAATTTATTGCCTAGGACACTGTTAACGCTCCGTATCCTATGAGATGGGTATTAAATTGAGGCTACTTGACTTCTGCATTTAGCTTTGCTTTCGTTATTAATGTTTCTCGGGAATGTTAGAGTTTAAGTTGTCTTCGTGTTTGTATGTCGTCATGTTTTGTATGATGTATGATGATGTTTTGTGTGCATGTTTTGTGGCGTTTCGTGCTAGTCGTGTCTTTATAACTAGGTGTTCACGATTATTTGAATTATAATATATAACACGCACCACACACACACACACACACACACATACACACATACATGAGCGCACACAGACAAGACATACACGCACGCAAATATATTTAGCGACTGTTATTGTAAGTAGATAATAAGTAAAATGTAAATCCTTAATTGGCTTTCATATTTAACTTACAAGTTTTATATCTGTAAACATATTAAGCTGTGGATTTTGTAAAATAAAAAATAAAATAAAATAAAATAAAAATTAATTATTATGCGTATGATACGTATTTAGTAATTTTTTAACCGACTTCAAAAAAGGAGGAGGTTCTCAGTTCGACTGTATTTTTTTTTTTTTATGTTTGTTACCTCAGAACTTTAGACTGGGCGAACCGATTTTGATGATTCTTTTTTTAATCAAAAGCTGGTGGCTGTCATGTGGTCCCACATAAATTTTATTGAGATCTGACAATGGCATCCATGAGAAAACTACATAAGTCGTAAATTTGTGTTAAGATGTGCGCGACAAATTGACGAATAACTCAATATCACGCCAACCGATTTCGATGATTCTTTTTTTAATCGAAAGCAGGCGCTTGTCATGTGGTCTCACATAAATTTGAACGAGATCTGACAACTATGTAGTTTTTGAGACTTTGAAGTCGGTTATTTTTTGTTAGTAAAATTTAGATTATTTAGATAATCAATAAATATTTATCATTGTATTTTAATTGACACAGTATTCGACTGTTGTCACATTTGATGTTAAAAAATGACTTTTTAACTTTGTTGCTGTTGTGTTTCAGTAGACATCGTATTTCGAAAAACAATGCGTTTCGGCGGGCTGTGACCATGTTGGTATGTCGACGTGTTTGTCTGTTGTCATGTTTGCGCTAAAGTCGTGTTTTGGTTGCTGTTGTATTTTGGTTGACGTCATTTTTCGCCAAATATTTTGTTTCAGCTGTTGTTGTGTTGAGATGCCATCTTGTTTAACTGTTGTCATGTTTTGACTGACATCGTGTTTTGGTTGCTGTTATGTTACGGTTGACGTCGGGTTTCTTCAAACGTAGTGATTTCACTTTCTCCGTGTTGAGATATCGTCGTACTTTACTATTATAATGTTTCATTTGATGTCTGTTGTGTTTTGGTTGACGTCATGTCATGTTTCGACGAACATTTTGTTTCGGCTATCGTCATGTTCAGATGTTGTGTTGTATCGTAGCGTGTTTACTATTATCGTGTTTCCTCTGACGTCGTGTTTTGATTGCTGTTGTATTTCAGTTCAAATCGTGTTCCGGCAAATATTGTGTTTGAGTTGCCTTAGTGTTCCAGCTGGCTCGATGTGCGATTCTCGTCCGGAGAAATATCTAAATAAATGTGCCAAACATTTGGTTTTGAATCTTGGTTGTTCTGTCGATAGTGATTTCTACAATGACGTATATCGAAAGTGCCATTCGCAAAATAAGTTCAGACAACATCTGATGTTTATTTACATACTTGAAAAATTCTGGTCACTTCAATAGTGTAATATTAAAATACATTTCAAAATTTCTAGCAACTCCTTTATTATTATCATTGGTGTTAATAGTAAAATTCAAGGTATTCTTTTTGTTACTTTCATCACAATACTAAGTGAAGCGTTTCCTGTGAATCCTAAATAATAATATTGCATCAAGAAATAAATTAAAACAATTTGTTTTGATTATAGTTGATTTCAATACGGATAGCTTCCAATTACCACGTAATGCTAGCCTATATGCCTATTTCAATATCAATAAAAAATAACATTTACAACTCAAAGCGAACGCACGTAAAAGATATCATAATAAAAAGCAGAACCTATAAAACGAAGTCATACATTAGAGGCAACCTACTTTCAGAATAACATGCACAATCACGTGTTTAATAACAGAGGATGCAATATTGTATAACCGGCCCCTGCATAGAACGGGTACACATGAAATTAGACTTAACTCTCACAGGTGTAAAGTTCTAAATCCAGTATTTCATTTCAAATGGACTCCGAACGGAATAAAGCTTGGCAAGTGTGTTTTCGTATGCGTTAACTGATGGTTAGCAGTTATATTACGTCGCTTATAGCACGTTCGATAATTCAAACCCGTATTAAATTCTTGATTTTTATAAAAATGTATTATTAATACTTTAGTACTGAATGTAGAATTTATCGTTGCATGTTATGCTCGATTTAAATCTTAACACTATTGAGGTAGTATACTAGATAAGCTACAGAAAAGTATGTTATTAGTTACCCGATATAATATAACTATATAATTAAACTCAAAAATTATGGTCGTTTAAATATTCAAAGCACATTGAAGGCATATTGAAAGCATATTGAACGAAGAGTGTGCTAAATAATTAGAGCAATAACTTTTATATTCATATTAAGAATACGTCGGTCACATTTCCTCTTTTTTATGTGAAAGACGAGCACCCACCTGATGGTAAGTGGTCACGGTCGCCTATGGACACGTGCAGTATCAAGGGAGCTACAAGCTCGTGGTTCGCCGTGAAGGACACGATGGACATACTTTTTAAAGAATCCCATATCGTAGCACGCAGGGAATGCCTCACATATTATATTCAAACAAAATGCGTGTTATGATAAAAGTTAAGGACGACTGGACATTTATTTCATATTATCATCTGCTGACGACCTGAAGAAGACAGCGGGTATCCGCTGAATTCAGAAGGCTCAGGACCGGTCTGAGTGGCGTAGATTAGGGGAGGCCTACGTCCAGCAGTGGACCTCAAAAGGCTGATGGATGGATGGATGGATCATCTGCTAGAGCACGTAGCTCATTATGCTTCAATTCCAGTACAGCGATATAAACTATAGATAGATAAGAAGACGAATGTATTATTTGTAACATTGTGAAAACGTACCAGTATCTATGCCTGAAAAATGCTTCGTAAAAATGTGATATTTGGCAAATCCCTTGAGTAGCGGAATAAAATAAATTCAAGTGTTTTCAAGAAAACTGAAATCTGTTCCTATAATTAAGTTGTTATCTTTCTTATGATAGCTGGAGAGCTATTGAACCATTTGACTATCCCACTTCCCACAAAGCTAGAAATTTATTAAATGATATTTTATTATCAGTCAATTAAGAAAGTACCGTTCTGGCAGGCATCTCGCGGGTGCATCATGGCCCATAAATTTTTTGAAAATGCAAAAAATATATTTTTTTTATCCCACTCCCACAAGGCTACAATTTTAATATGTTGTAATTTACATATGTTTAAGTGTAAAAAAAAATTGCCAGAACATTTTGAGGGTTGCAAGTATGTGCCAGAACAGAGCAAAGTTGTCATCGGGATTGCAATCTTTCTATGTATAATTTCAGGCTCTAGTCTGATTTGATATCATTCAAATGTATAAGGCGATTGTTGGTTCTTACAGATAGTACACATTGGTGGAAATAAATTTCAGTACTGCCATACAAAAAATAATAATTTTCATACAAATGTATCCTTCTATTCATAAATTCAAGCTCTAGCCTGCTTTTGATGTCATTTAAATGTATAGGACTATTCTTGGATCTTACAGATCGTACACTTTGGTGGAAAAAAAAAATCGGTATTGCCATACAAAATATAATAATTTTCATACAAATGTATCCTTCTATGCATAATTTCAAGCTCTAGCCTGCTTTTGATGTCATTTAAATGTACAGGACTATCGTTGGATCTTACAGATCATACACTATGGTGGAAAAAAAATTCGGTATTGCCATACAAAAAAGAATAATTTTCATACAAATGTATCCTTCTATGCATAAATTCAAGCACTAGCCTGTTTTTGATGTCATTTTAATGTACAGTACTATTGTTGGATCTTACAGATAGTACACTTTGGTGGAAAGAAATTTCGGTATTGCCATACAAAAAAGAATAATTTACATACAAATGTACATCCTTCTATTCATAAATTCAAGCTCTAGCCTGCTTTTGATGTCATTTAAATGTACAGGACTATTCTTGGATCTTACAGGTCGTACACTTTGGTGGAAAAAAAATTCGGTATTGCCATACAAAATATAATAATTTTCATACAAATGTATCCTTCTATGCTTAATATCAAGCTCTAGCCTGCTTTTGATGTCATTTAAATGTACAGGACTATCGTTGGATCTTACAGATCATACACTATGGTGGAAAAAAAATTCGGTATTGCCATACAAAAAAGAATAATTTTCATACAAATGTATCCTTCTATGCATAATTTCAAGCACTAGCCTGTTTTTGATGTCATTTTAATGTACAGTACTATTGTTGGATCTTACAGATAGTACACTTTGGTGGAAAAAAAATTCGGTATTGCCATACAAAAAATAATAATTTTCATACAAATGTATCTTTCTATGCATAATTTCAAGCTCTAGCCTGTTTTTGATGTCATTTTAATGTACAGGACTATCGTTGGATCTTACAGATCGTACACTTTGGTGGAAAAAAATATCGGTATTGCAATACAAAAAATAATAATTTTCATACAAATGTATCTTTCTATGCATAATTTCAAGCTCTAGCCTGTTTTTGATGTCATTTTAATGTACAGGACTATCGTTGGATCTTACAGATCGTACACTTTGGTGGAAAAACATTTCGGTATTGCCATACAAAATACAATAATTTTCATACAAATGTATCCTTCAATGCATAATTTCAATCTCTAGCCTGCTTTTGATGTCATTTAAATGTACAGGACTATCGTTGGATCTCACAGATTGTACACTGTGGTGGAAAAAAAACAGTGTTACCCTACAAAAAAAAATAATTTTCATGAGGCAAAATCAGCGAGTTCAATTCCTGGCTAATAATATTAATTTTTCAAAAATCGAAGTATGCCGTTTTGGTTTTCATCAAAATCAGCCCTGAAACTCCTTTTACCACTTTTCGCTATTCCTCATAGTTTTGAATTTGTCCATCCACGCTCACATGAAAAATTCACCCTGTATACTCTTCTGGCAGATACTTGCAACCGCTAGAATGTTCTGGCTGTTTACACATATTTTTTAAACAATTGAAAGAATGTTCCCTGAAAATTTGAGCCTTGTGCGAGTAGGTTATGAATTGCTCTCCCGATGACAACTTTGCTATGTTCTGGCATATACTTGCAACCCTCAAAATGTTCTGGCAATTTTTTTTTACACTTAAACATATGTAAATTGCAACATATTAAAATTGTAGCCTTGTGGGAGTGGGATGAAAAAAAAATATTTTTTGCATTTTCAAAAATTTAAGGGACCATGACGCAACCGCGAGATGCCTGCCAGAACGGTACTTTCTTAATTGACTGATAATAAAATATCATTTAATAAATTTCTAGCTTTGTGGGAAGTGGGATAGTCAAATGGTTCAATAGCTCTAGGGCTATGAGGCTCTGTCCTTACGTATACCCATTATAGCGGATCAATATATCGTATCGTACTCTTCAATACGAAGATATTTTTTTGCCGATACGTCCCATTATCATGTGATATATATCATACCGATATTTTCCTCCAATTTCCTTGATTGATAATTAATTACGACTTAAATCCGGAAAATTGAAGATTCAGGAAAATTAGACAAAAAATCTCCTAACAATGTTCCATTACTGTAACGGGAATTAAGTAATTAACTTTACAACATTCACTATGAGATTCTGAGACAATTGAGCAACGAAAAAGACAATTAGACAACGAGAATCAAGCCATAGAATTAAAATGAAACAATTGAAATGAAAACAATTTATAAAACTCGTTATCTTCGGGTGGCTACGCAAATTCGTTATGGGGAAATCAAAGATAAGGGAATCAATGTAACGAAAACAATAAAACAGGGTTGGGAAATTTAATAACGAAGTTTGTGAAATCGAATTATTCCAACAATAGGGTGGAAGTCACTATTAGGAAGTTTTCGTTCGAGCCGACCAATATAGTGATAACTTGCTAATGATTACCATTATTTGCTTTATAACCCGGGAGTTCAGTTTATAGAAGCCCTGCTGAAAAATGAAGGTTCACTATTTCGATTCCTGTCCTAAATATATTGCATTTAACAGAAGTGGGTACTACTGGATGGCAAGCTTTGAACCTGAAGACGGAACACTTGATATTGTATGAATATCTGCGCCCTATTATTGGTCAAAATTACACACAGACACTTTACGAGTACGAGGCTTAAGTTCAACGTAAAACAGGCCTATGATTGGTTGAAATTGTTCACCAAATGTCACGTGATTGATCCGTATTCTTATATAATATGAAGTTCTCCGATCTGACCATCAAACTAAACACTCTATAGAACAAAGTACGTTAAAGTAAAATAAAAATATCAGCTGTAGCGTATGTTTGGGTCGAGTAGAAATTGATGATTTGCATGCAACAGTTGTTAGTTTTTTCGCTATTTTGTTGGTTATAATTAGAAAGTTTGATGGGCTAATTTACACGCTCAAGTATCTCTATCCAAGACTGTTACATTACGTATCGAACCTTCAATAGAAATACTTGAGAACAATTTTAATGGTTGAGCCAGGGTCGTGTTTGTTTGTGATATGAACAAGGCAAGTTTTTTGAGATAATGGCCTGTCCTTTTATCTATACAAATATTATAAAGCTGAAGAGTTTGTTTGTTGGGTTGAACGCGCTACTCTCATTAACTATTGGTTCAAATTGGATAATTATTTTTGTGTTTGATAGTCCATTTAACAAGAAAGGCTATAGGTATATAACATCACATATTTCTGTAGTTAGTTTTTTCCACAAATTAACGCGTGTGAAACCACAGGAAATAGCTAGTTTATTATAAACCCTATGGTTTATTAAGTATCATAGCTTAATCATTATTATGCGCAAAAAGTAGTCTTATTATTTTTTTATTTTATCATTTGGCCTCGATGTTGTATAACAGAAATCAATAGCACGACCTAAGAAAAGCTTATAAAAGATTCTCGAAAAATATTGAGATCACAAAAATGGATATTTATTTAGGTGAGGAAATTATATTTTTTTCTTTTACAAATGAAAAATCATTTCTGATGAATTAAAGAGAGATTGACAAGACGAAACGGGGTCGGGCGACCTATCACATTAAGTTTTGTTTCATAATGTTAAAAAGAAAAATTTTAAAATCGAGTTGGTATATTAAACAAGCCGTATTGGGCTGGCTTAGAATACTAACCCCAATCCCACCTCGGATAGGTGTCGTAAGAGGTGACTAAATTCAGCCCGCTGGTGGTAGGGCCCTCGGAGGGATTACGAGTATATTGGTAATATTGATTTTAATTGATAATGAATATCATTATTACTATTAAATTATTTCTCCTGGGGTTCGCCTGGATAGCTACCACCCTTGAGCATGAGTGAGCCAACAAACGACACGTCGTGTTTTGGCTGGGGGCTTGAGAGCCAGTTCTTTCTTTCTTTTTCTTCTCTCTTTCTTGGCCGGCAACCCATCAGTATGCCTTTGGTGTTGCTGATGTTCATGGGCGACGATAGCCACTTACCATCAGGTGGATCGTCAGCTCGTTTGCCGGCTATTTCCATTAAAAAAAAAACAAAGTGTTGTTCCTCGCACATATTGTATTTGTAATAAAACAAGGAAAGAAAGGTGGATTCACGGATTTCTCTTGGTCAATGAGGTTGTGTCACAATGTTTAATTGGTTGACTGAAGTAAGTAAAACATAAAACTTCGAGGTTAGTGCAGTATTGAGGTCCAACGTTATAATAAATTCGCATTGAATTTAACTATGTTTTTTAGACATCATAAAAAATACAGAAGACTTGTGACCTCATCACACTTTTGTCTTTATAATAGGTTCTTTTCAACCTTTTGATCCAATTGAGTGTCTGCACACTTTCTCCTACTGAATGAAAAGCCTAGGGGTACTTTACAGAAAAAAATTGTTCGTCGAGCTTTGTTGCCATTGACTTTTTATGTAAACAGAAATTAAGAACTCATCGCAATCTCGTACCATGGAAATATTGACGCACTGGAATTGTGCTATAGGAACAAGGAAAGTGGAAGTCTGAAGAAATTTTAATTCCCTTTTTTCTTTCCTCAACGGGTGAATAGTGAATGTTATTACTATAGTCCATTTTATATGACGTTGTTTACTTTTATTGGCTTCGTGACGACCTCACGCTGTTAACGGGTAGTCGGTGGTCACTCACCATTTTGGCCAATCTACTAGAAGAGAACATATTGGCTGTTAAAATATGTATAAAAAATTTTTCTTTAATATTTATCTACTTGAATAATCCGGAAAATTTACCTTAGAAATTCTATTACGCATTATAACAGAATTACCGGCAGACCACTTATTTATATTTCTGTAAAGAAGATCTTGATAAAATTGACCGTCTTATCCTTTATACATTTCTTGGAACTATCTTTATTCGGAAAAAAAAAATATTTTTTCTAATATGGCGTTTCTAAAAACACATAATGAATGATTATTTATCTGACTTGAAAATGTCGAATAAATGACAACAAATGAAAGGTAAAAAAAGAAAGTTATCTAGGAATAAATAAGATTATCTCTTCGAAATCAAAAGTTTATATTGAAGTTAACGAAAATTATTTAGGTATACGACGCCACAATATTCGACAAGACATAGTTTTTTTGGGATACGACTTCAAAACTATCTCATAAAAAGTATTATACCCATCCAAGTTCCTCTATCCAACTGGAAAGCAAAGGCTTGAAGATTGGAAAACATTTCTACAAAGTACTCTATAATCAGGATAAACCAGGACGTGTTAATCCGGGGAACAAACTCAGCAAAGAAAACACACTAATCCGCTAAAGCCAAAAGGGTGATTGATTAACGAACAAATCGACGAAACGAACGCTTCACACATTATTGCTGAGTGCGCTGTAGAGTTGAACATCTTTTATTACTTAAAGATTAAATAAGAAAGATGTTTTAAGCAATTGGATATTGCGAGTACGTCTTTGAGCGACTAATTGAAATATTTGTTGGGGAATAATGAAATAGTAACCTGTAGCACTTTTCTATCACCGGCCGTAGTAGATGTATTTTTTATTTTTTATTTACAGACTATACAAAATACCATTTTAGAATAATAAAAGTACAATAATTGTATGAATTGACAACTAGTAAAAAATTCAAAAATGAGGAATATTAAAAAAAACATATCAACTTTAATTTCGTACGTTTAATTTTATACAGTTATTATTTTCCACTAGTTTTGTTATTTTATGTAATCAGTACTCAAGATCCCTTCGGAGCATAATGTACAAAACGCGAAATTCGTATCTTATAATACAGATATTAAATCGTGGTCGCCATAATCGTGGTTACGGTGGATTTAAAATGTTCAGTGTCTGCTATGATTAAAGTTTTCAATCTTATTTTCACAATCAAATTAAGCACTTAAGAGTTTGATTTACTTGCTGTTCTCTGTAATACAACTTGTTTTTATTTCCACAAAATTGTTTTCCTGCCAACATCAAAGTTCTTTGAAATTATTACCATCACAAAGCAATAGGTACAATCAAAAGGAATTAGCTTTTCAAACCAATTAAAGTACTATTATGTTTTGTTACTCAGCATTATAAATTTAATAAAATATGAGTATATTAATGATATATTGTAAGAAACTTTAAATAACGATTGCCCATTATTTAAACTATTACAATCCATATTTGAAATAAGTAACAAGCCTCATTTTATGTTTCCCACTTCCATGTTCTAAAATTTGTATTTATTTACATAATAAAATAATATTCAATAGGTAACGGTCCAATAATATCGACAGACAACATTGTCATAGGTCGAACAACCCCTACCCTTTTTATTGTAAACTTTTTAGTATACAGGGTGGATTTTTGAGACGGGTCAGTAAGGGCAGGTACCTTAACCGTTATAGTTACAGGAAAACGTTCCAAGGAGACTATCCATAACTTTTTTAGATATTCTGAACTGCATTCACAGATTTTTGAAAAAATGTATGGTCAGCGAAAAAAGTGCTAAAATCCAAAAAAAAAAATATTTTTATGCCTATCGATCCTACTTCTTATGGGGATCAAAATACTCTATGGACCATTTAAGGTATGAGTACTAGAAATGTCAGAAAACGCTAAAATCATTTTCCATACATTTTGTACTGAAAAACGATAAATCAACTCGAAATATTCTTTATCGCCAAACAATCCTATTTGTTACTGCGATTAAAAGATTATGAAATTATTATTTATTATTATGAAATTATTTATTATTATGCCTATTGAAATTTAAATACAAAAACTACGGTAAGACACAACATATCACACAAACTTAAAAATAGGTTATCTATTATTCAAAGTGACCGCCGTTTTCACGAATACATAAGTTCACTCGTTTTTGTACTGAGCAAGTAGCAGCGGAAAGTTTTCTTTGATGGATATTATTTAAAATCCTCGTTAATGCCTCTTTCAGCTCCTGAACACTTTCGTACTTTCTTTTGTAGACTTCATTTTTTAGGTGGCCCCACAAAAAAAACTCGAGAGGCGTTAGATCGGGGCTGCGAGGTGGCCACTTAATTGGACCATGTGTTGGACCATGGACCACTAACAGCACCTCTTGCAGCGTTTCTTCGTTTAAACGGCGGTCATTTTGAATAATAGATAACCTATTTTTAAGTTTGTGTGATATGTTGTGTCTTACCGTAGTTTTTGTATTTAAATTTCAATAGGCCTTAAATAATCTTTTAATCGCAGTAAGAAATAGGATTGTTTGGCGATAAAGAATATTTCGAGTTGATTTATCGTTTTTCAGTACAAAATGTATGGAAAATGTTTTTAGCGTTTTCTGACATTTCTAGTACTCATACCTTAAATGGTCCCATAGAGTATTTTGATCCCCATACGAAGTAGGATCGATGGGCATAAAAATATTTTTTTTTGGATTTTAGTACTTTTTTCACTGACCGTACATTTTTTCAAAAATCTGTGAATGCAGTTCAGAATATCTTAAAAAGTTATGGATAGTCTCCTAGGAACGTTTTCCTGTAACTATAACGGTTAAGGTACCTGCCCTTACTGACCCGTCTCAAAAATCCACCCTGTATAGTGTATCCTTGTCTTTGTGTATTGACGATGTCACCCACGACACAAGGAATTCTAAGGGCTATGAGTGTGTACCGATACAGAATCGAATCAATCAATCAAATCGAAGACAAAAGTAATAAATAAACACAGATTGATAATCATAGCTGAAAATTAAATAGTTCAGTAGTTTTAAATCTGATACTGATTTTAATGAACATTTTTTTAATTTTGATTTTGGAACGAAGTTCCTTATCGCGCGTTGCGAAAGGGGGCTAGGCGGAAAATTTGGTAACGAAAAGTTGTAATGACACTTTTTGCCGTCGTAGATTTTTTTACATAGAAAGCAAGCCAGAGTACTAGGATAGCAAAAACATGCAAGCGAGTGTGCCAAAACAAATCTGGGGTATTAAATTTCTCAGGTATAAGATTTGTTTTGGTACACTTGCTGCATGTTTTTGCTATCCTAGTACTGACTGCAAGGTACTTCGTTCCATCCGGGTGTCCCTTGACACCTTTTAAGTTTTTATCTATCTTTTCTATCAATAATATATAATTATTGAATAATAGAGGAAAACATGCATGTTTCGAACATAGATTGTAGTTAAAAAACATGAATTAAAAAATATCAGACACAATATTTTTTTGTCCAAACAATTAAATTTAGTGTTATTTCATTATTCCATGAAACAAGCATACCTTGAAAACCAAATACCATTCATAAATATTCCAAAATATGTCTGATCTTACAAGCAATCAACCTACGCCCACTCGATTCGACATATCGTTATCTTTCGCGTACTATCAAACAAGGTTGCGTGATAAAGTTCAGAGAGTAAAAACCGTGTTTTGAATGCCTTTTCTTGTATTTTGTAGCTCTTGCAATAAGTAATAACTTTTTCAATCTTAGCACATTAAAATTTCCTCGGGAGGTTAAAATGGAGAATATGAAAATAGTAAACGATTTTTTTTGATGCAAGCTCTTGCAAATGTAAATAATTATTTAGTTCCCTTAATCGCAGAGAACTGTTAGGTATTTCAAAAAACATGTACGAATATAACGAAAAATTGCGATAAACTCAACCAGAGTTTTTATATTTTTACCAAGAGGTCTAATTCATTTTGTAATTAAAATTAAGCTTAAGGTTCTTTTAAACTTTTGTTTATATCTGATTTAGAGTTACAGATTATTGCTTTTCAAGTAGGTACCGTATGTTATGCTAATCATAAATGAAATATTGTTAAAGATGACAATTAAATTCGTTCAATGCAAGAACTAGAACTCCTGAACATAATTTGAAATATAACCCATTGTCGATTGTATTGTACCTAATGTTTTCATATTATGAGTCTTTAAATACCATGACTACATCAGTAGTCATCTTAATCATCCCCGATCCTACATAACACAATTTCATCATTAAAAACGCCCTTCAAATATTAGTCTACAATCTCTATATGCGCCTGATAAATCATCAGCAATGCTTTTGTAGAAAATCTCGTAAACCAATTCTTGAAAACCACTGAAATACTGAGACATACCTATTTTGTGGCATTTTATAAAACCGTAACATACCACAGACATTTGCGTGTGGCAAATAAAATCACATTTAACAGTAAAAACATTTGAAACATTACAATGTAGTAAATAAATCTAATGCTGCACGCGACTTTTCAATTAAATACAATTTCAATTGTCATAGCTCGATAGAGCACTGAAAACAGGTGTTAGCATAAAAGATCCTCACGTTTCGTTTTCCATCGGTGGCGGTGGTTCTCCGAAGGTAAGTCGGTAAATCACGAAATTAACATTCACATGTATCACGCACTCGCGAGCTTAAGTTCGGATAGATTCGAGAGCGAAGCGACCGCTCACCGCGACGGCTCGACGAAGAATGGCTGTGTGGCATGCAGGTGTGAACTGTGACACTACGACGCAGACGTTTCAGAGTTTACAGGGAATGGGAACGTTATACGAGTAGGTACTATGTTAGGGGAAGGTTGACGATTTCTTCAAATGTATCGGATTCATTGTAGTAGTTTTATAATAGAATCTTCCCTCGCTTCGATTCTGAAAACGCTTTACGATAACAACTAGCATACAATTAAAGCTATTTAATTCCTTTTTAATAGGAAGTTTATAAAATGATTTGATAAAATAGTTCCAGAGAAGACGGACCACGTTTACCATTTCCTAATTGCTTGCTAATTACTCCTTTTCCTTATTTGGCAACCAATTTATTTCTTAAATCAACTGCGTAAAGTCTTAATGTGTTTTGATAGCATATAGGAGATAAGGTTATAAGCATCTTTTGGTATCACAACCGATTAAATTCAAATTCAAAATCCTTTAATGATGTGAACGTTTTATTAACACTTTAGCATATTTTTTGCTCCTACCACCACTTTGTAAAGAGGACAAGAAAATGGTTTATGAAGTTCCTTAGCACCTTTTTACAATGAATACACAAAAGTTAGAGACTGAATTTCTAGTCTTTAACTTGATGCGGTACTGTTTTAGAGCCATTAACAATAGCATGTCTTGTCCGCTACTTTAAGGGCTATTTATACCAAAAAACTAATACAGAAGATTTCGTGTCAAATCTTGCCAACTTAAGGAGACGTGAAGTACACGTATACATTACCTAACCCAAGTACAGATCGCTGGAAGACACATTTTCTATAGCAGATAAAGGCCAAATCCGTTACATTTTTACTCTTTCTATTCGTGAATTCCGCAGTCAGTTTTTGTTTCTTTAATCTCACTGTTTTGTTGCGAGTTTTTGAAGTGCAGTCCGTTAGTTCAACAATAACAAACTCAGATGTCAAAAGCTGAGCATTTTTTAAATAATAATTTTCGCAATGTTTTCGCAGTTTGTAGAAGTTTTCACCATTAGATATCGAATTTCATAGGAATATTATTTTGTTAAAAAGTAAAAAAATAATAATATTAAAAACAATTTATTTACCCTACCTAGCCGTCAGAGATTTCTTTAAATACACCATTAGGTAGGTATGCTAATGCCATGAATTTTTTACATGTCAACTGACCACTTAGCTGACAAAGTAATGACAAAGTAAGTGAGCTGATAATAAAACATCTAGGTTCAGGAGGGCTATTCAGTTTTGTAACTTGACAGCGGAATCCGCGATGAGTTTCAAAATTGAAGCACTTGCGAAGTGAAGTGATCCTAGAACTCGAACGTCAATTTTGAAACTCCGCTGTCAAGTTACAAAACTGAATAGCCTTCCAGGTTTCGAAGCTTTAATCAACATATACAGTGAAGTCAAGAATTTTACAAGAGCTTTTAATATTTACATTTTATTTCGTGTTTTCCAACTTTCTTGTACGTAGTAAGATTAAAGAATGGATGAATAGGAAGCATTATTTTTCAGTTTAATTCAGATATATATATATATATATATATATTTAATTCCAATGGCACCTCCGCATCGGAGAGAAATGACGTTAAGAAGCTTACCTTGCTACATGATACAATCCTAAACTGATTGATCTAGGAAGATGTGACATGTTACGTTTGGATATGGATGTAAATGTTAGTAAATTGAGATAAATATTACAAGTTGCGTGATATATTACATCTTTTTTAAAAATACATTTTATTATAGTACATAAATTTAACATATTTTGTATCGTGTAAGTTATAGGTTTTTATAACTAGTTCTATTGTTTTTAATTAATTTGATACAAGAACTTTTTAACATGATGAAAATTCTACATTAAATTTGAGATAGTACAAAGTTGTATGTAAAAAGTAAAATAAGTATAAAAGTTCCAAAAACGATCAGTCGGATCGCGATTGCTCTCCAAGCTTGATGCCTCGACAAGATGTCCCTTTGCCAAAATGACAACCCTTGGACAAGAACACGTTCCTTTTGGGCACCATACTAAATGTCATGTTACATATAGAACCAGGTTATTATTACGTCTCGTTACAAAATCTCCATATTATGTAACAAAAATATATATTTTTCAACAACAGAACAATTACTAATTAATACATCGTACGTTTTACAAAGAAACTCGTAAAGAAAATAAATTATAAATACACTAGAGTAATCGCGTTACGAAAAAATTGAAAACCAATTTCGAGTAAAAGGCACGTCGTTAGTACACGTACTTAACTCTGTGTTTATTGTGTGATAATTAATTTAGTCACGCAATGTATACTACTATTGGAATTTAACTCGATTACACGTGTTAAGTCGAGTCAAATTTTAAGCAAACAAAAATCACTAGGATACTTATGGCAAGTGCTTCTACTTGCCCTTATATTTTAGTTAAGTGCCACAAAATACGTAAATTATTAAATGAATAACATGTAAAAGAAAAATATACATGAATTATTTAAATGCAAAATTCAGGCCGATTTTATTCGAAAATAATGATTGTATTACAGTGAGATAAAATTCAATTCCATCTGGTGTCAATGCTTTTTTAATTAAAAAATAATGTGCCATAATAAATACGTGATAATTATAGAATCATTGATTAGAGAGTTGAAAAACCCTTGAGCATAAGTCGTGTTCCGGCTGGAGGCTTGAATGCTAGTTCTTTCTTTTTCTTCTTGACCGGCAACGCATCAGTGATGCCTTTAGTGTTGCTGATGTCCATGGGTGACGATAGCCACTTACCATCAGGTGGATCGTCAGCTCGCTTGCCGGCTATTTCCATAAACAGAAAAATAAACAAAGAACGAATAACTTTAAGTACGAGTATATAAATGTAAGTAAACATTTAGAGTATAATACTTGACAAAATATATCCGACTTCAAAATAACTCAAAAACTACTCATCAGATCTCGCTTAAAGTGGGACCACATGACAAGCACCAGCCTTCGATAAAAAAGAATAATCAAAATCGGTTCATTCAGTCAAAAGTTCTGAAGTAACAAACATAAAATAATACAGTCGAATTGAATACCTCCTCCTTTTTTGAAGTCGGTTTAAAATTAATATTAATGATTTTAAATTTATTGCAAGTTTTGACACTTCTCGATAGAAACAGAAGATAAATAGTAATTATCTTGCTTACTCTTTTATGCACCAAATAAACTGTATAAGTGTATATTCAATGATTATCCTACACATCAGAGGTGGATGTTAGAAGGCTTGCATGCGAGCCGGAGTTGTTTTTGTACAGGATAGTTTTAAAACGGGCCCTGATAATGTATTATAGTTCAAAGAACAGAATTTACTCGGGAATTATATAAAATTTTGTCTTCTTTTGTTTGTCCATTGATTTTTTTTCGTTTAATACGTATTACTAAAATGTTTTTTCATCGTAACGGCAGGTATTATACTGAAATGTTTTGTATGTCATACTTATAAAACAGTATGTGGTCAGAAAAACAAGAATTAGGATTAAGGAATGCACCAGATACATAGAATATGATATTATAGGTATACATAGAGAGAGAAAATTAATTGTTTTCATAAAATTTTCAAATGCACTGTTTGTTTGATCCACTGTACTTCATGATCTTAATTATCAATTATTTCGTTCATCGAAAATATCGTGTCAACTGTCACACTTATCATACTTTCAAACTAAAATGAATTGCTATTTTGTACTAATACAGACACAACACACCAAGAACAAAGGAAAATGTCTCGAAAAAGGTAGGCCTTCACACTCCAATACATTACATTTTTGCTTCCACCTGACCGCCTTAATTCCACGATTCCCTTTTGCGACGGACTTAATCGGATCTCGTACCCACTCCCTTCATTAAAAAGGTGCTTTTCGAATCAACCACCATGTTTTCAAATCCAAAAAAGATAATGCACACCATTCTGATCCTTAATAACGTGACGATGTTGCATCCTAAGGTGAGATTCCCATGCGGTCATTATTAAGTTTGGTTAAGAGGAGGCTTGCGAATACGGTTCTAGCGCTAAGCAAGTTACGTTTCGTTCTTGATTTCTCTAGGTATGCATTCGGTTGTCAACTGCATTATTACTATAAATACTAGTACTTTATATTTAAAAAATACTTATTCAGACATCTGAACGAATTTGGATGAAATTTATCTATGTATTTATGAAATGATATGATTAATTTATAAAATTTATGGCTTAACCGATTTGAATGCGGTTATCTTTGACATATGAAAAAGATAAGTACGTAATAATACTTAATTTCCTCTTACAAAAAAATACAAAGCATACATTGATATAAGTCAATCAAAAGAATCCCATTTAAACATTCTTTGAGAACGAGTTCCAAGATAGGTTTCTCGAGCGGAACTGGAACTAATTATAACAGACTACGTACTGGACTTCTATTAAAAATTTCCGTTTGAATTTAATTTATAAGTATTTTCATTTAAATAGAAAATAATACAACTTAAATTGGCTTAAAAGAGAAATACAAAGCGTAGGTAGCTGCCGAAACAAACATTTTTAACCGACTTCAAAAAAAGGAGGAGGTTCTCAATTCGACTGTTTTTTTTTTTTATGTTTGTTACCTCAGAACTTTGGACTGGGCGAACCGATTTTGATGATTCTTTTTTTAATCGAAAGTTGATGGCTGTCATGTGGTCCCACATAAATTTTATTGAGATCTGACAATGGCATCCATGAGAAAACTACATAAGTCGTAAATTTGTGTTAAGATGTGCGCGACAAATTGACGAATAACTCAATATCACGTCAACCGATTTCGATAATTCTTTTTTTAATAGAAAGCTGGTGCTTGTCATGTGTCCCACATAAATTTAAACGAGATCTGACAAGTAGTTTTTGAGAATTTGAAGTCGGTTATTTTTTGTTAGTAAAATTTAGATTATACAAGTTTAAAATGTATCTACAAACATTATAAACAATGAACGCAAAGTAATAAAAGGGTAACTTGAATGTTCGTCAAATACAAGCGAAATAATTGTTATGTAAAGAATAATACCGTCTATAGAGGGTACTTCAGTGTTACGCTTATCATTGTTAACCAATTAAGCCTCTGAAAACCGAATGTTTAATAAACGAACTCAAAGTTCGTGGTATTGTTTCACTAAGAGGGGAAACGACATTGTACAATGAAATCAGATTTTAACCGACTTCAAAAAAGGAGGAGGTATTCAATTCGACTGTATTTTTTATGTTTGTTACCTCAGAACTTTTGACTGGGTGAACCGATTTTATGATTCTTTTTTAATCAAAAGCTGGTGCTTGTCTTGTGGTTTCACTTAAATTTGAGCGAGATCTGACAAGTAGTTTCTGAGTTATTTTGAAGCCGGATATTTTTTGTCAAGAATTGATTATGATTGAAATGATTATTACGTAATTATATTACGTAGGTAAATGAAGGCTTTTAAAAGATTTTAGTATTTTTTAATGTACTAGCAACGCTTCCCTGCTTTGCACGAACACGAACATTATCGTTTTGAACATTATTCTACTAATATTATAAATGTTATTTGTTTGGAAGAATGGATGTTTGCTACGCTTTCACGCAATTTGTACACTGGTAGAACATAATCTCGAATAAGATATAAGGTACTTTTTATTACGGAAAACATGGACAAAGCCGCGTGCAAATTGCTAGTTATCTTATAATGCCTATATTTTTTCTGCCATAGTACCTATTGTATCAGCCTGTTACATCAAGTAAGCTAGTTAGATTAAAATGTGAAAAATTGATTCGTTTAGCTAGTATGTTTTTTGGTACCTTGGAGTACTTTCAACTGACTTCTAAAAAAGTAAGTCCTGAATTCAACCCGTTAGTACGAGTATGTATCTACGTTTGTTTGTTTGTTTACCCTTAGCGAGCGTACTTTCACTAGGGGAATACTCTTTATTTTTATATAGTATTCTATAGCGTTCTATAGGGAATACTCTTTATTGTTCTTTAGTGTACGGAACCACATCGCTGACCGCTAATAATTTTATTATTTTGCTCGTGCAATTTTTATTTTTTTAGTTACGTACTCATTCTTAGAACATTAGAAAAACTTTACATAATTGAGTTCTGATGTAAAAATAACATTAAACAAGAAACAATCAAATTGAAAACCTAATTTATTTATGAAATCGATAAAAAAAATTCATCAAAATTTTTATTTATAATAAAACTCGAAGGAGTGTTTTTGGATGTGAGGCACGTATGGATGGATATTTCTCGCGCTACTAAACATTTCTCCCAAGCAATATTGTACCTACATACTCGTAGGGAATGCGTCAGCTATTTTTATGTGCGAGAAACATTCAACGGATTGATTTCAGTTTTGTAATCTTTGAAAATATAATAATTAAAGAAATAAACGCCCAAGCAAACACCTTTTACAAGCATCTGTTCAAATCACACAACAAACAGTGAAGATCAGATAACAATTATTTAATTTTATTTGTAACAAATATTTGGGAATCAAAGGACTGATTTATATACTTAGTACTAGCTGCCCGGACAGACTTCGTTCTGTCAAAAGTTTTTTATTTATTTTGAGATGTAAGCTATCCTATCTTTCAAGTTGGATCAAACTGCACACGGTGTGCAAATTTGATTAAAATCGGTTTATGAGTCCAATAAATAGTTTCTAGGAGTCCATCGCGGACAAACAACGTGACACGTAATTTATATATTATATTAAGATTAGAATCTAAATAATTCAACTAGGTTTTCACTGCAATATTGTTTTATTTTCATATGGAAATAGTTGGCAAACAAGTTGGCGATCCACCTGATGGTAAATGGCTATCATCGCCCATGACCATCAGCAACAAGAGCAGCAAAGAGAGAAAAAAAAGAAAGAAAGAACTGGTTCTCAAGCCCCCAGCCGGAAAACGACAAGTCGTTTGACGGCTGACTCCTGCTCAAGGGTGGTAGCTACCCGGGCGAATCCTATGGAGTAATAATGATTCACGCGGGCAGAAACCGGGTCAGACGTAATGTGTAGTAATATTTATTAGACTAGAGGGTATATAAAAATATTGTTATTGCATATCACCTGCGTGTAGCAAATAAATCAGTCTTTATCTGGCAAACGTAGTTTCATTACATGGTGGCAGCGGCGGTTAAATTTTCTAAAGTTTTAAAAGTTCTAAAGCGGTGTTAAAGTTATTAAATTGGACATTCAGTAGTGAACTGCTGTATTTGTGTGTTAAAATGGAGCACGCAAGACCGCCATCGGAATTAACTTTGGAAGGCGGACCGGCGAGTCGAGCCGACGCGTGGCGCAAATGGCATCGCCAATTTGAAATATTTTTAAAAGCATCCGGAATTCACAAGGAGTCCAGCGATGTCCAAGCGAGCTTGATGATCAATTTAATTGGAACGGAGGGTTACGACATTTATTCTACTTTCAAGTTTACGAAGGATGAAGATCGCGACGACATCAAGGTGGTAACGAAAAAATTTAATGAGCACTTCACAACGAAGCAAAATATCACGATGGCTCGTTTTAAATTCTTTACGAGAAATCAAGATAAGTGCGAAACAATCGACGAGTACGTGACCGCTTTAAAACTGCTTAGTCAGCACTGTGCATTCGAACATTTAGAGGACGGGCTCATCAAGGATCGAATCGTGTGTGGAGTCTACGATATGTCAGTACGTGATAGATTGCTGAGAACGGATGAACTAACGTTAGCCGCAGCCGTTAAGATTTGCCAGGCGAATGAGATGTCGAGCGAGGAGAATCGGCACATAGAGGTAGCAAAGACGGGCAATAACGAGTTGGACTCATCACTCGTCGCCGTGGACGCCATCGTCGGCGGGAACCGCTGGGTTCAAGGTCGAGGGCGCGCGCAGGCCGAGCGCGGCGCGCGGTACGGCGGCGCGGGCGGCGGCGGAGCGGGCGCGCGAGACGGACAGCGGGGGCGCGGCGGCGGCAGCCGTGACAATTTCGGCAACGCGTTGGCTACGCGCATATGTACTTGCTGTGGAAGTGCGCGATGTGCTACCGGTACTTCTAGATGTCCAGCTACGTATACTAAGTGTTATAGGTGTAACAACGTAGGCCATTACAAGAAGATGTGCCCTGCCAGAATGAGTAAGAAAATATACGAGGTATGTGAATTTGATAGTAACGAGCGAGACGAAAACTTATATTTTGTGTCGACTATTGATGAACACCGTGAACGGAAAGACGCGTGTAAGTGGTATGAGTCATTGTACTTAGATCGTAATGGTAAAGAAATAAGATTCAAATTAGACACTGGTTCCGACATCAATGTGATTTCTTTAACAACATTTTTAAGCTTGGGTTATAATGATAACGATGTAATGCCTAATACAATTATTGCTCAATCGTTTTGTGGTAACTATATTCCTGTCATGGGAACACGAATTATTGCGTGTAGGTTTAAAAACAAAATATATAATCTTAAGTTTGTTATTACTTTTAACGAGTGTCAGAATGTATTAGGAAAATATGCTTGTGAGGAACTCAGTTTAATTCAACGTGTTTTTACCTTAAGTATAGATGATTATAATGATTTATTTAATGGTTTAGGCAGGCTACCAGGTACATACAAAATTATGTTAGAAAAAAATGCAATGCCCTGCGTCTGTCCGGTGCGAAAGATACCGATCGGTGTGAGAGATAAATTAATGAATGCATTGAACGACATGGTAAACATGGGTGTCATTCGCAAGGTAACACATCCGATGCCGTAGGCTCACAGACGACGTTGCGCTGATTGCAAACATTCTTCTCGCACACACTCACGCTTTCACTCCCACCTGTCTCTGCTTCCATAAATACATCCTCTTTATCATCATCATTCGAAAGTTCTACTTCATCCTTATCATCCATCATCTTTCCTTTCCGAGAAGAAGAAGGAGAAGTAGGGGTAGAAAGAGATCGGTTGAGTTTGACCAAATGTCGCCTGTTACGTCTATATATCTTACCACTATTATCTATAACAAAGTATGACCGCGGCTGCGGAGCACCGCTGTGCACGCGCACGCAGCGCTTGCTCGCGTCGTTGGCCATTATGACGTCATCCCCGGGAAGCAGATCGGGCAACGGCCGTGTATGTGCATCGTAATAATTCTTACTTTTTTGCCGATTATGGCAAATTCTGTCATAATCCGGTTTGTTATTGCGCTCCGGTCGAAGTTTATCAATATGTACCGGTAAACGTGTGTTCAGCCGACGACCCATAAGCAGCTGAGACGGTGAGCTGATTCCGTCTCGTGGAGTAGTCCTTAAATTAAGAAGACCAATATAAAATTCAGTTATGTTACCTTTTGTTTTAATTAAAATACTTTTTACCGTTCGCACGGCCCTTTCACTCATGCCGTTGGACTGAGGGTAATGAGGTGAACTGGTAACGTGTTTAAACCCCCATTCCTTGCTAAAGTCAGCGAACTCCTTTGAAGCGTACGCAGGTCCGTTGTCCGTTACGACCTCCATCGGAATGCCGTGTCTCGAAAATTGCTCCTTCATAGCCGAAACGACAGATCTCGTACCGATAGAATTCAAAAGGTTGACTTCAATATAATTAGAAAAATAATCTACAAGAACTAAATAGTATTTTCGTCCGTATTCAAATATATCCGACCCTAATTTGACCCACGGGACATCGGGCACTGCGTGCGGAATCAAGGGCTCGCGCGGCGGGCGCGGGGCGTGCTGCGCGCAGGCGGCCTATGAGGCGGTCTGTGAGCCTACGGCATCGGCGCCACAGTTGGGTCGCGCGCGAAGGGAAGCCTCACAGAAGGCTCGAGATAAAATCGGTGGTCTGTTTACATCAAATAAATAAAATAAAATGTTAAGTAACATTAAATATATTATATAGGTATACTTAAGTTTTTATTACACTGAACTTATTGGTGTGTTATGTTTTACTGTATTTAAGGTTAAGTTTTGTAAACATATATAATTTAACATAACGAACGCAGTACAATGTAAGTTTTGTCTTTCATTTTTATAAAGGGAAAGATGTAGTAATATTTATTAGACTAGAGGGTATATAAAAATATTGTTATTGCATATCACCTGCGTGTAGCAAATAAATCAGTCTTTATCTGGCAAACGTAGTTTCATTACAATGTTCACTGTTGTTTGTTATACCAACCAAAACTAAAAGTATCATTACTTTCATTGATTCTTAGGCGATACGACGTTCGCCGGGTCAGCTAGTACATAATATACAGGTCCGTCCAATCCTCCTGACCGTTATGGACCAAAAATCATTATAGTATTTTTATGTTTAATATCATTATAAATATTTGTTTAATTTATTATGGCTGACTAAATCAAAAGAGATTTGGTTTAGTTAGTGGTCTTGTACACATTATCTTAAGCAGAAAAGTAATAAATTCGAATATTGATGATATTATACTCTTTAATATACATATATGTATCTATTTGTGTTAGGCATATCCGAGGCACATTTCTGGTAAAAGCGTGTACTGAATATCTAATAAATTAAATTTGGAATTAATTTATCCCACGATGAATGAGTGATTCAGTACCGCAGAGGTTCAATGAACAACCTTGTACATCTTTAGTTGCACAATGGAACGTAATTCAGTGGCATATTGGAGTTGGTGATTTAACATAAAGTATAAGGTTAAAACCATATTGATAAGCGTCAGCAGATTACATTAAAAGTTTTCTACTCAGTAAAAGTAAAGTTTATTTTAAAATATCAACTTTATAATAATGATATTAATGTGACAACTATTTCACACAGTTCCCTTACAAAGTATTAAGACTGAGTAATTTTAATTATTATTATTAAAATTTAATTTATTCGCCAATCTTCGCAACTATGATAGTTTAATTCCTGTTTAACTATAAATCATTTAACAGTATGGTAAAATGCAAGAATATCTGAAAATATAATTGTGGTAAGAAGTCCTCTAAAGACTTGAAAATTGGAATGATTAATTGAAATTGCTGCTTTTGGTAAGTGATTACATATTTTTATATCCACAGATATCGGATTTAAATTATAAAGGTTATTTTGGATTATAAATTAATATATTCAAAGTAGGGTCGATGTGCCAGTATACGGCCTTTTAGTGGAGTTGGCCACTTTGGGCGAGTGAAAACATATGTTATCTACACGCAAAATAGTCGATCTATGTGTATTTGGATCCCTAATATAGTCAAGATGTGAAATAAAAAATAAACCAGTGCCCTCCCATGTATACATTTTAAAATATAACGGATAAAGTGAAAAACTAGCGATTGTGCCAGTATACGGCCCCCTGTGCCGGTATACGGCCCCTAGTGTGCCAGTACCCGGCCACCCCTTAAAAATTAATAACAGGCTCAGAATACAACGAATTATTACTGATATACAATATTTATTATTATTATAAACATTTACTCACATCTTATTACTGAAAAAGTGGCCAAGTGCGAGTCGGACTTGCCTTTGAAGTGTTCCGGTGAAAATGTGCTATATCTTAGAAACTGCTGACTATATCTCATTCAAACCAAATTTTCGTTTAAAGTGTTCATTGAGATCTCCAGCATATAGTTTTTTTAGATTTTTCACTCTCTTATTTTAAAAAATAGAGGGGGGGGGGGGGGGGGGGGCATAATTTACCACATTGAAAGTGTCTATCTTTCAAAAGATTGACTTTGAGAGAAAATAGTTAGGAACCTCAATGTCATTTTTGAATACCTGTTTACAGACACGTAGGTATAGGTTACATAAATGAAAAAAATATTTTTCACTTTCAGTTCCATGTATGAAACCCCCGCTAGACAATCAGACAGACAGATATGACAAATTTATAAGGGTTCTGTTTTTTTTCCATTCGGCTACGGAACCCTAAAAAGTAGGTGTCTGTAAAATTTTGTTCTGTTGTTCGTACGCCAGAGAGGTCTCTTCTGCCATTCCCTTTGTTTTGAATATCATGAAGAACTTTTTTTTAGATCTTCATAGCAGAACTAGGAAATGTTTTTATCTTCTTATTTATTTGGAGGTTCGTCAAAAACATTTGATAATAAAAGTATATAATATTTTAGGGTTCCGTATGATTATTATAGATCACTAATTCAGGGGTCTGTCTGTTCGTCTTTAACTGTCATGTCTTTGCACACATTATTCACACATACCAAATGAAAAGGCTCGTTGTGAGGGTCTTTAATTATAAGAATAATAGTTTTAAAGTTAAATATAAAAAATAGATAAATATTAATCTTTCTCCTCCCTTCCCTAATCTCCAAAACTACCAAGCCAAATATTCGAAAAAAAACAAAAAAAGCGAGGAAAATGAATGAAAAACTGGAGTAAAAAGGTATACCTATACATATATTATTGGTCATACGGAACCCTTTCAACGCGGGTGTAACTCGCACTTGGCCAGTCTTTTTTAATGAAACCCACAATTAATTTTAATTTAAGTACCTACTAAATGTTAACCTCGCAAAATAACAAATCGCTAACTGTATTAGTAAGCGGAAACTTATATAGTAAGTATCTGTTTATTTGTGAGTGAATCAGAAATGTAAAGAAAACATGTGGCCGAATACTAGCTTACGGCATCTTTACGACTGGGTGAGCCAGTAGCCGGCCACCCGGCCGTATACTAGCGTTTTGCATAAATTGGTAGTCCAGTATCCGGCCACCTCATTTTTATATAATTAAATGTTATAATTGGAAAAAATACACTTTAATAATAAAGATCAGTTAATGATGAAAGTAATAACACCAGTAACTTATGTAAATAACTAATACAAACTAATAAAACATCCCTTCGAACGCCGCACTGCTTCGTATATTTTAGCTTGTGTATCGCATGTGCGCACAACATTTAGACAAGAGGTAAACTGAGTGGATTTTTTTAGCTTCCTGGTTAAGTGAATAGTTGTAAATATTGCAAATTCTTATTACTACATCATCTCAAATACGTTTAAAACTTACACTTTACTATTATCTCATGTAGAAATCTTATTATCTCTAATTAAAGAAACGTAGTCCGTCAGGTGGCCGGGTACTGGCGCATGGCCGGCTACCGGCACATCGACCCTATAATGAAAACGCTGTCGCCTCCTCTCGCGCTCCTCCTATTACAAGGATCTCAATCCAATCTAAGGTAAGGCAGCAAAAACCACAAGGGTAACCATAAACTTTGATTAGATTTTGTATCACGCCACCGTGGCGTACATTAGAATGCGTGAATCGCGACCGCCCGTAATTGAATTTTCTAGGTCATTGCTTTAGATTTCGTGTTAGTCTTAAGATTATGCATTACGTCGCGGTCGGGGATTTTCTTTATCTCATCCGACGGAGATACGTCTAAGATTGTACGTGAGATTTTTTTATTATTTGCTCACTGTAAAGGTTTGAGGGTGTACTTTCTTGTTTAATCTTTAAGGATATTTTCCTTTCAAAATCCGGTGGTGTTACACTTTGTTTTCATTTAATTTTGCAGATGCCTTTCAATTTTATTCCTCGTTTTATTTTAACGATTGCTTTTGTACGTAGGTATGTGGTTTTATACTTTAAAAAGATTAAGAATAGTAGGATATTGATGAGATAACTATATTGAAACTATCGTATCGATTATAGTAAAGTGTGTCGCCGTGTTTATCAGCTAAGTTTGTCTAAAGAATTTTCATTAGATTGTGACCAAAAATAGATCGTTGTTATTTGAAACATTCTAATATATGGTCTCAAACGCTTTCACAAAAGCCTAAGTTTATAATTAAATTAAATTTTGTTGTTGTCTCAGAAACTTTATATAGACGAAGTCTCGGATATGGAAACGGTGATGCCACGAATTGTATGTTGGATATAAAACTTGAAAATGTCTTCAATAGACATTATATACTAGTTATTTAAACCGTAACTAATAAAATACCTCTTTCTATATATAATAATTTAATAATAGTATTCGCGATTACAGTTATCATCATCTATATTTTTATTATCTGTAGCTGATACATATTAATGAAAAAATATCATTCAAGATCTCTGCTATCTTAAAATTCGGTTTGACATGCTGAAATAATATGTCAAATCGTATGAAAAAAAAATACATTTGTTACTTCTGAGATTAGGAATATCTGCATATTAGTTATAGGTACCCCTAAATGCTATCTATACCTATAACAAAGATTTACAGATATTTTTGGCTATTCTTCTGTGTGTATGTTCCCTATAATTTCTCATTTTTGTATAACAATAAACATATTTTTTTTAATCGCACTTTATACTAATTGTAAGTAAATTTTCATAATAATAATATTATAAATTCAACAAAGAACAGATTAAGTAACAAACGCACATTTAATTACAATGTTAACATTAAGCGCCGAGCTTCAAAGCCCTTTTGTACGACATAATTGTTTAATGATCGTATCAATCGATCTCAACTTCTCCTTTACAAGTCTGCAAGGGGCAGTGAAGTACGCATAAGGTTTCCTTAATTAACGAGAAATACCCTTGCAGTAGGTTGATTACATTCCTATAAAACGGAGTTTTTTTTCAAAAGGGTATTAATTTATAATTAATACTTAGCTCACGAGGACTATCGACATTTTAATTTATATTCAACTAGCTTTTGCCCGCAGCTTCGCCCGCGGTAGAGATCGATTTTTTTACAAATCCTACTTACTTACTTTTACTTTGTTAGTGTTACGTTGTTTTACTTTGTTTTACTTTGTTGTGCCTATGACTTAACTAATTTACATGTATCATTTGATAGCGTGATTCAGAATTTTACTAACGCCATCTATTAACAATATCCGAAACTAAATATCTAGCAATTACAAAATATCGATCTTCCCATGGGGATGTTTTACCGCGGTAAAAAGTAGCCTACGTTACTCTCCACCCACCTCACTATCTCCACACACAAAAACCATACCATATAGCAGCTTCGTTGCGACGTGAAAGACGGACAAACAAACAAACACACTTTCACATTTTTAATATTAGTATGAAAGTATGGATAAAATGGGTATTTACATTGGGTGTGTTCATCTTATTTTGTGTTTTATAACGATATTTAGTCTTTATTACATGGATAAAAAGCTTTAAATTACAATTACTGAGCAAATAAAAAATTAAAGAACTTTCAGATGCAGTTCTTTCATTTGTCGCTTTTTCTTAGTCGGCAATGTTTGCCTTGCCATGCTGAAGCTCGGCAGCTTATGGCAATGCTAAACCTTCGTATCCAGATTAGATCCTAACCGCCCATTTGACAAAACAAATGATTTTATCTGCTTGTCTTTTACATATTCATCCATACTAATCTCGCCTACGTTAGGTTTATAAAGAAACTATTTTCACGTAAATGTAGTAGAAATGCTTGTCACGCACCGCGTTGTATAAATAAGGACGTGTCACTCTTTATTGCGAGAGCGTGCAATTTGTTCCAGGTGGGATATGATGTATGACGAATAAGAAATACGCGAGAAAACACTTGGATTCCAAGAAAATGGGTAATTTTAATTCAAAAGAGCGCGTAGACTTGCTTAAATGAAAATGGGGTATAAGCTTCGTGTAAATTCTTTCTTTTTCTTTTCTCTTTCTTGGCCTGCAACGTACCAGTGATACCTTTGGTGTGGCTGATCTCCATGGGTGACGATAGCCAGTTACCATCAGATCGTCAGCTCATCTGCCGGATATTTCCTTAAACCATCATCAGCAAAGAAAGAAGAAAAAGAAAGAAAGAACTGGCTCTCAAGCCCCCAGCCGGAACACGAGTTGGACTTGTTTCTTGGTTGTTTACTAAAAGTGTGCTAAGCCTACAATGACACACATTTGTTCCTTAGTAAAGTTTGAATCTTATCTCCAATAAAAAGTAAATAAGTGTTTACTTACCTAATGTTTTTTTACTTACAATTAAGTTAATGCTTTACCACAATCCCACCTGATGGTAAGTGGAGATGTGGTCCAGGATGGTGAGCGCACTAACTTAAAACTAAAAGCCTGATAAATGTCTTACGACTCCATTGCTATGCCAGACAGAATTGTCGTTAAGCTTTAAGCATGACTTATAGTAACTCTGTAGCGACGTAATTATTGTGGTCAAGCATTAACTTATTTGTGTAAAAAAAAGAAATTGTAACTCTTACAAGAACTCTGTAATTTATAGATCAGGCACTAACGAGAATGCTGGCGATTTGTCTACATCTGTAAAATCCCATAAAAACAAATGACCTGACTTTTTGTCTTCTGCTAACTCTCTTTCTGCTTATTCTTTCTTGAATTATACTTTATCCTTGAAACCGCAATTATCCCGAATTCAAGGCAGGGGTGACTTTGGTGATCTTCGTAACTCCAACAATATTGCTTGGATAAAAAGAGTGTTTAGTAGTTCTAAGCCATGGAGAATCTACCTGTTTCGAAGACATGAAAGAGTTATTTATATAATGAACACGTCAAATAAGGTAAAACATACGCATGTCACGCATAACGTTGTGTACACTGTACATAAAAACATGTTACAGTTAGGGTGAGGACAAACGAGCGTATTATTTTGAGCGTTCTCTCTGCTACTTTATTCTTGCTACACATTAATGAACTGCTCATGCCCGGTATCTATGGGTACGCAGATGATAGCACAGTGGTAGAGAGATACCTACCGAGTTCCAAGGCCAGTAGGCATGAAATTCAGTCAGAAAGAGAGGCGATGGTGGAACGTGTGAATCTCACACTTCGGGCTGTGTCCGAATGGGGCGAAGCCAACCTTGTGAGATTCAACGCCACTAAAACACAGACGTGTCTTTTCACCGCCAAATGGAGCCCGCTCACCTTGGCTCCTACTTTTCAGAATGTGCCCTTGGATTATACCGACTGCCTTCAGTTGTTAGGAGTTGAAATATCCTCCAAGCTTAACTTTGGGCGGTTCATCGAATCCAAAGTTAAAGTTGGTGCAAGGAAACTTGGCGTCCTTGCGAAGGTCCGGCGGTACTTCACACCAAAGCAATTGTTAACGCTATACAAAGCTCAGGTTCGGCCGTGTGTGGAGTACTGTTCTCATATTTGGGCAGGTGCAGCCAAATGTTACCTTTCTGCTTTGGATTCGATGGAGAGGCGTGCGAAGAGGCTCATTGGTGACTCAGATTTGGTTAAGACCAATCTGCAAAGCCTCGAGCACAGGCGCAGAGTAGCCAGCCTCTCGGTTTTCTATAGGGCACATTTTGGAGAGTGTGCGCAGGAATTATTTGAATTAATTCCCCCTTCCCCGTTCCTCCATCGAACGTCACGACGCACGGCGGGTATCCACCCTTTCGTGGTGAACATCCCACCGGTACGGACGAGGCGGTTTGCGTCGTCATTCATTGTGCGCACCGCGAAGGATTGGAACAGCTTGCCTGCGTCTGCGTTCCCGCCCACCTATGACGTGGATGTCTTTAAGAAAAGAGTGAATAGGCTTTTATTAAGTTAGTGCGCTCAACATCCTGGACCACATCTCCACTTACCATCAGGTGGGATTGTGGTCAAGCATTAACTTATTGTAAGTAAAAAAAAAAAAAAAAAAAAAAAAGCTGTGAGTCGCGAAAAATTAGTAGGCTGCATTCGGTTTCATACTAAAGTCATATTTTTAGCAAACAGCGACACAAAATGTTGACGTTTAGTATGAAACCAATCAGCCTAATGGAGGCCATACACGGTCAGGTGTACTTGATCAAGTCTGCAGTTTGACTTGACGCGCCATCCAGTGTGCATGAGATAGATATATGGCCAGATAGCTATACCGTGGCCATACACGATCAAGTATACTGGATGCCGCGTCAAGTCCGCTTGACGCTTGATCAAGTACACTTGATCGTGTATGGCCTTCATAAGGGTGAGCCCAAAAAGGAGCGTATTTTTTGAGTTTTGAGTCAAGTAAAATGAATCGCGAAATTCGGTTCGGTTGAATTTCATACAAAAGTCTCAACTCATTTTGCGTCGCCATGTGGTACAAACAGGACTTTAGTGTGAAACCGAATGCACGATACTCATTTTTCGCAACTGACAGCTCAAAAACTACGCTCGTCTGGCCTCACCCTTAATACAAGAACGTGCAATTTGTTCCCGGTGGAATATAATGTGGGATGAATAAGGACAGTTTGATCCACTTGGATTTTTATAAAATGTTATGTTTATTCTTATGTGTGATCCACCGATGTAAGGGTTTATTATACAGTAAATTTCTAGGCCGGTATTTGTACCTTGTCGCGGCGTCGCGCGTCAATGAACGGTGTGGCTGAAGAAGTTTTGATCATAATCGATCTTGATCATAAGTTTGATCATAATTAATGACAATGCTTCATGTTATTAATCGTGTAATTGGTTCACCGTTCTAATTAACACAATAAAATAATTAAGTAATCAATAAAAAATGATGGACATTTACTGACTTGCACTCTCATACTAATATAGCTATTCTCGCACATTGCAGTCAAGAATCGAACCCGAGACCCCTTTTTCAGCAGGCCACTATCATAACAAAGTCCATTTACTCGTATACCGCCTAAAATGTAATCAAATTTTTCGATTATAACGATGTATTTATTTAATTGTGTTCAGCCGTGCGGACGGATAACCCAGTAACATAGATACATATTGTGATAATTGGTTTATTAAACAGGACAACGAACCAGTTACGCATCAGTAATTCCATTCGCCAAGGGTTGGATACATAATTTTGTAGACCGCGCTGGTATTTTGTAAACTTTGATGAGAAATCTAAGCAGCCATTCGACCGTGGGATGGATTCCTTATTAAATTTAACCTCGACTAGTTATTCACCCTCACCTCGGTTCCTTGAAAATTGTTACGAAATGGAATTTATTGCGTTATACTTGGATGCTGAAGTATGATGTCAATTAACTTAGATTTGTTTTAGTTTGAAACTTGAAAATGTAATATCTATTGAGAAAGTTAGATCAAGGAATAGAGTCACTTTGAAAGCAATATCTATTTTAGAATATAATTTCGTACAGATTTTGATATAATGGCATTAAAATATTTGTTACGAGTTCTTCGTGCAGTGCAGGAGAGTGAAATAGCGAGCTGTTTTGTCGCTTTCTTTTTGATCGCATCGGGTTCGTAAGACCTCTTTTACGTTATTATAAAATGCATCGATGGCAGAGGAAAAAATGATCAATGTTGGTCAATGATGATCAGATATGGTAGATATACGTACAATCGCATTGCTTGTCCATTGTTTGTGTTTATCAACATCGTCATAGAGAACAAAATGTTTTCACTTCTTCCTCGGCTTTCCCTTTCAGATCGAGATATCTTATGACCGTTTTCTTACCACACTAGTTAAGAGAAAAATGGCACCATACCTTCAGAACCGTATTATGCAGGTTTGTCAACGAAAGAAGTGGTAATAATTGTAATATGGAAATCAAAGACTTCAGCATTGACATTAGAACTTAGTCTTGTGAGCCGGCGAAAAACGTTCAAAGTATAATTATGTTGATTTTTACAATCAGATTTTGTCATTTTACCATTTATGAATAAAATTAAATTTTATGAATTTTTTGTATATTTTTAACCGACTTCAAAAAAGTAGGAGGTTCTCAATTCGACTGTACTTTTGTTACCTCAGAACTTTGGACTGGGCGAACCGATTTTGATGATTCTTTTTTTAATCGAAAGCTGGTGGCTGTCATGTGGTCCCACATAAATTTTATTGAGATCTGACAATGGCATCTATGAGAAAACCACATAAGTTGTAAATTTGTGTTAAGATGTGCGCGACAAACTGACGAATAACTCAATATCACGTCAACCGATTTCGATGATTCTTTTTTTAATAGAAAGCTGGTGCTTGTCATGTGCTCCCACATAAATTTGAACGAGATCTGACAAGTAGTTTTTGAGAATTTGAAGTCGGTTATTTTTTGTTAGTAAAATTTAGATTATACCATTTATGAATAAAATTAAATTTAATGAACTTTTTGTATGTTTTTAGCTGAACCATATTCTAGGTTCCTAAGTGCATGATTCTATAAAAGGATACAAAGGTTTTACCTTCAATTTTAATATTATAAATAAATTGCTTACGTACGGAATAAATAGGCAGCTCGCATGGTGTCAGTGACCTTTGTGAGTCTAAAAAGTTTCTAGGCCCGTGCTCCCATTCCGCCTGTAGCTTCCTATTTTATCCCAAAAAACTGAGAGAACTGAACATAACAATTACGTAACATTTACTATTTTTTATACCAAACCCTAGTTTCTAGTTTTTCTAGTTTTGTAACAAAGTTCATTGAAATCCGTTATAATGGACATGACCAATCTCTATTTAGTTCCTCAGTTACACATTTACTTAAGTTAGTTACAACTACATAGATTATTTAAAATATTTTATTAAATCAGTTACGACTACATTCTGTCATCGTTGCTAAACCCATCCATGCAAACAGCCCATCTGTACCGGCCTTCTTATAGTAGTTCATTAAAATTCAATCTTAGAAAATACTCCGTTAGAAAATACACCGCACTCGTTTGGAGAATTTCAAATGCTCGTGCCTCGTGGACGCTAGGCATCAATGGCGACCGAGCAGACTTTAACGCTTAGTATCGGCTGAGATTGCTATGCCATAGAAAACTAATCGTTCAGAAGGGACGCAATAGTCTTTTTTGTCACATACCTAAAATTAATATCGTTTGGAAAAGGCGTAGGTAATTCTGGAGTAATGGTAGGTTTATTGTGAATTTTATGTGCACTAAAGTTGTTAATTCTGGAGCTCCGTAAATAGATTCATGATTTATTTATATTTTCTTTTTTAATTAACATACCTACCTACTTAGACATTATTTAATATTATGTTAATAATATGGCATTGTGTCTATAAGTAACATTATCGTAGGAATTTTGTTCCTACATAATTAAAAAAAATAAAAGATAAAATTAAATAACTCTTCGAAAGAATGACGCAATAGGAAAACGATTTGAACAGAACTCACGTTTTACTCATTTTATGTTACACGTAATAGCAATAACTATATTTCATAAAAACCTATAATAGTCTCACAGTAGTAATAAAAATACTAGGGGTAAACTGAGAAACGAAAAAATACGTCTATAAAATGTTATATAATAAATCCTAAGTACCTACAAGCTTACGTACCACTATGTACCTACTAGCACTTCTCCGATAACTTTTCTATGTTCTAACTATCCCCATCTATATACGTCTAATTGAACCTTTAAACGGCTTTGGTAAAACGATTTAAGTTTACGAACCGTCGCGAAATTTCCTTGTGGAATAGTATTGGAACTTATAAGCTTGGATCGCTCCATAGGATCTTAACTTCCCGATCGAGGGTGTATAGCAATTAGTTCACTATTGCATAGATTCACTATAGATTGCTCGTCAGTCTGCGTGACATTTTATGTCGCGCGGCTGAAATTGGGAATTGGATGTGTGTTACGTTATACTCATGAGCGTTTTGTGTTTTAGAGGATACGTTTACAGCTGGTACACTTCTTAAAAAAGGAGCGTTTGCATGTGTTTATAAGGCGTATTTCTTTAATAAACTGAAGAAAGTATTCCTCATTATAATTTAGTAGGGCTGCTGTCTTTTAATGAAACAGAGTTCGGAAGAGCCGACTGTCTATTCTACGTATTAGGAGTTCGATATCGATTATAAGGTAATGGTAGCTACTGATAGACTTATTTCATATTTCTTACTATTTTAAAATGCATAATTGATTTTCTCTTAACTTGCATTTAAACTTTTACTACAGTACCTTGATAGTTTTGTACAAACCTATAAAATAGTACACATACATACGTAGTTTTGTGAACCTAACCGATACTGAAGTCCTTAATCCTGTACTAGAAGTAGAAAAAATTCAAATTTACCTTATTTGTAACGTCCTAAAAGACTGATTTATACTCAATCATACTCTTTTTAATATATCGATAAATCGAAGTTCTATCGCCAAAGTATCAGATCAGTCTGACGAAATTGTATCTAAGGCTGTTCTTTTTCTTTCTTATTCCAAACTCTTTTCTATATTCCCGTGGGCTATTGAAACAGATAAAATTATTCCTAACTGAAAATAATTACACTTCAGTAACAGACGAGCTTTTCTTTTCGGCTTGTGTTTTATAAAGCAAAGTAATTTTAATTCTTTGGTTTGAGTTTGAAAGTTGGTTAGTACTTTTCAGTTACTTAGTCCTACTTTAAATAATTTCCTCATTCTCCAACAAAAAGTCGTCTTTATTAAAGAATACTGCATCATTTTTTCAGTTTTCTGGATTGGTTGGAGTCAGTTAAGTTTTTCTTAATTAAAATCTTCTACTGTGAGGAAAATATACACTTTAATTGCTTAACAAATCTCATCGAGCTTCGAAATAATACAACAATTAAGGATAATTTGACGACCCTGTAGCCTAGTTGGTAGCGACCCTGCCTGCGAAGCGAGGGTCCTGGGTTCGATTCCCGGCCGGGGCAGATATTTATGTGACACATAAATATTTGTATTTGGGTCATGGATGTTACTGTGACGTGTTATATGTGTCATCCATGCCACCCGCGACTCAGGTAAATAAAACCCACTGCGGGGGTATGAGTGTGTTAGCGTTTATTTATTTATTTTACTTTTAATGTACCTTATATATTTTTAACAATTCATTATTATTTGTTTTCAGTCATTTATCTGCGCATGAGATAATAGACGCCTTTAGGCCCGTAATATCAATATTACGGGCCTTAGAAGCTGTTTCTCATGACGAGAAAAATAACAGAAAGGTGACAATATATTCTACCTCCTTCTCCGTACCACGATTGTCCAACTGACGAAGATTCGGGAGGCGAGGATAATGTAACTCTAAATAACTTGCCCAGAAATATATTGCTTCAACCTGCCGAAGTTACTAACTATTCAAAGCCAAGATTCCGAAAGTGAAGTCGACGAGGAACCTGCTGTTAGCAAGGCTAAATGCAGAAAAAATTACGCATGGAGAAAAAGAGATTTAGAAACATCTCTAGTGGACTAGCCTGAGGATCAAGGACCTTTTCAAGATAAATCTCCTATAGACTGTTTGGTTACTCGGAGTAATATGTTTGATATTAAAATAATATGTCCGTAATGATGAAACGAAATGTTCCCTTGGAATTTTTTTGGTAAGTAGTTAAGCATTGCTTCCGCGAAGAAGATTGTATTGCGAAAACTCTCCCGAGCTCATTAGCCCATGTCTAGGGATAGATTTGATTTTATTATTCGCCACCTACATTTGAATGATGACCTATATAGATCTTGAAGATAAATTTACAAAAATACACCCACTTTTGACATTGCTGAATAAGAAATTTCCTTTTTTGAAGTCGGAAAAAACCATGTCTTGTGCACGTACATGCCTGTATTTCGCTACAGCAATAACAACAGCCTTTAATATAAAAGCTACGAACCATTTTTTCAACCAATGTGTAATGAAATTTTACAGTCCAATATTACTTTACGTAATATGAGGGAGTATGTACAGGAATGTAAATACACTGATTTACACAAATAACATGGTTTGTGTAAGGATTCCTTAGTTAGTAATGTGGACTACTCTAGCAGAATTTAATCAGAGTCGACACGCGACGTCACGTGATGCTATTACGCAATAATTATCTTATCAATTCCAGCTCTACTTACCCTGTTTCTATGTCAGATTATCTGCTAATACCACTTGGATTTATTACATTGGTCTCTTTATATTTTTGTCCACTCGTATCCATGAAATCAATTGATTACTAGTAATAAAACGTTGCTTTACGAGATCACTTCAGCTCTTCCATAAAAACTATTTAGAAAGATTGTAGGTATTTTTGTTTGAAGTATTTACTTAATAACATTAGTTACATTTCAACAAAAAATTATAAAGCTACATTAATTATTCCTTAAATATTTTTACTAATGATAGATTCATGATTGCCAAAAATCCCAATCGGTTGTTTGTCAATTATCAATGAAGCAGGTACAAGATAGTGGTGAGCTCACAAAGTAAGAACCCGTGGTAAAACCCATTCACTCTTTTCTTTCTTTACCATCGACACATGTCAATAGGCTATTAATACTTCTATTTAGGTTATAATAACGCAAAGAGAATATGTGCCTCGACTACGGTCGTTAATTTTCGGAAATACCACTTCCGTAAACCATCGTTTAAATTCAACCTACTATAACCCGAACACCAACACTCAGCTATGAAAATACAATGGTTTCCGAGGCTCATAATTTATTTCGGAACTGGAAGGCTATTCAGATTTGTAACTTGACAGCGGAGTTTCAAAATTGACGTTCGAGTTCTAGGATCACTTCACTTCGCAAGTGCGTAATAGATGATTAGATAATGACATGTCAATATGATGCAAGTTCGCTTTTGTTTTGTAACTTGACAGCGGAATACACTATGATTTTCTAAATTGAAGTTAGAGTTCGAGACTCCCTTCACCTCGCAAGTGCGTACCAGATGATTAGAGAATCACATATGAAGATCTCGGACTCGAACTTCAATTTTGAAACTCATCGCGGATTCCGCTGTCAAGTGACAAAACTGAATAGCCCTGCTGTTCTAAGCACGGTATTCAACCTAGTTCGATATTACTCCATACATTCTGTATATTGACGTATCTCTAGGTATTCGGTTGAGGAATCGTTTAGAAAATATCACTGTTAGATTTTGTTAGTATTTTATAGAAGTAAATATTAGTTTGAATTTTATCGCTTCGAGATATAAAATAACATTGATAAATTTTAAATATAATTGAAAATGCTTTTAAAATATTATTATTCAGTTCAAGAATTTCTAGCTGACAATTTAATTTAATTTTTTTAACTGTTTATTATTTTATTTTATTTTTATTAATATTTGTATGCCTGAAAGGGCCGAACATAGAGTACTTTTAATGTATTTTAAGACCTGCAATACCTATGATCACAAATAAAGAATGATTATGATTATGTTCCAAATTTTTTAAACTATATTTTGGAAGTATGGTAAGAATCTTGAGGTTGTTGTATTGTTTACATATATATTTGTGGAATCGTTTGCGACTCACATTTTGTAAATTAGTTATCCCTTTTTTTATTTAGTTACCTCTTTCAGCAATCTGAGAATGAGGCATTATGCATGCAAATGTGTTTTGACTGATCACAATTTGTACGCAAAAGGAGCACCAAAAAAGCGTTACTAAATTGACGACGTATCAGACAATAATATTATACTTCTTCTCATCACTACTAAGTATTTGGTATGGGGTCTACAAAACCTCGTGTTATGATGCCAGTGAAATAATTACAGTTTACAAAAATTCACACTCTTCTCCAGTTGAAGCGGTGAATGTGTGGTGTAAGCTCTCAGACATTTGTAATTGTATAACGCACTTCAGACACCCCTGACGTCTAATTTGAGTACATTTTCTGTTATTTTAATTACTTCTGTTATTTTAATTCAAATTTTAATTCTGCACATTTGATTCAAAATTGAATTTTTATGTATGAAAATAAACATGTACTCATTCCTAATTGGCTGGCAAACCGGGTATACTGGATTTTTTCAAAGAAATAAAACATACTTATCAAAATTCATTTCATTGTATAAACAAAAAAAAAACGAGCCGCGATGAAAAATGATAAGAAAATGAGCAAAACGCTCACCAGCTACGACCGCAGCTATTTTCATGGTCAATTTTAAATATAGTAGCTTGTAGAGAAAGTTGTATGTAATAATTAAACAAACAATAATTTCACTGACCCACAGGTATTTATTTCCAAATAAACGTTCAAAGTGAATACAAATAGACACACATTCGTAGAGGAATTATAAATTCGGAGGCAGCGCAGGCCGGCGCGCGATAAATCATAATAATGTCTCGGCCATTGCTCACAGCCCTGAACAGCTTGCGTACCGCTTTGTACAGCTTAAACTCTACATACTGTGTACCTTAAATTAAGTATTTATTTTGGAACTTCTGTACAACCTCCTTTATTACATCTGGCGTACATGTAAATTGGATCTTTTCTCTTGTTTATTTTATACCATTACACCCCGAGACAAACTCAATCGTCTTAATGTGAAAAATTGTGTTAAAGAAAATTAAAGTAATGTGATAAATTATTTGCGTGTATTGTATTTCACTTTTTTCTATTATATTTCAATACACCTATGATTTTAAACCCATACTTTTGCGATTACTTGATATTGTAGTAAATATTGATTAAAATAGTCAACTATTTTTGATAATGGCATTATTAGTTGTGAATGTAAGAAATACGTTATGAACTTACTTATTGACTTATTTTAAAAAATATTTTTTATTTTAGTAAGGAAAATCATAATATATAATAATACCACGGAAATGTTTAGTAAATTTGAAATGAACACACGATCCATATAAATGGAACTCATTGTATTTAAAAATAATAATATTAATAATCTAACGTACGGGAGTAGAGATAAGGAATGAGAGTAGTTAATAACAATTTCAGAATTTTATATTATTTCTTCAAAAAAATTCATTGTAACTTAAATTAGATTACATTGAGATTATTTTATCGTTCCCACGTATTTCACAATAAATTTAGTAGCCACATCACGTCATATCAGTAAGTTTGATAATTAATTATAATTATATGTGCGTACAGGAAATTAACCACTAAGCTACTGCTGCATCGTTTACTGAATTACTTTTACAAAACGTGATAATAAATTAATAAGTGAACTATATCAGTTCTACTTCACCAAACAATACTTTTTGAATGTTGAAAATAACAGAATAAAAGATAAATATATTCAAAACAATATACAAAAAAAATCGATATACACAATCCCTAATGTGTTTAATACCGTAACCAGCAAGACTATTCTGTTTTGTAACTTGACAGCGGAGTTTCAAAATTGACGTTCAAGTTCTAGGATCACTTCACTTCGCAAGTGCGTACTAGATGATGAGACAATGACATGATATGATGCAAGTTCGCTTTTGTTTTGTAACTTGACAGCGGAATACACGATGAGTTTCTAAATTGAAGTTAGAGTTCGAGACTCCCTTCACTTCGCAAGTGCGTACCAGATGATTAGAGAATCACATATCAAGATCTTTGACTCGAACTTCAATTTTGAAACTCATCGCGGATTGTTGTCAAGTTACAAAACTGAATAGCCTTGCTGGGGTGGAATTGAACCCACATCTCCAGTTTCATAAAACCGGGTCTTACCACCATAGGCCATATGGTTATGATTGAAACCTCACAAATAAGGTTTATCGCATAAAAATATCTTACATGAATTGATAGCCACAAAAGCCTTTTATTTTTACTTTAGGTAATAATTTCCAAGAAAGCATGTACAGTAAAAGATAAGATTTCATCAGTATGAAAAGGTTTCCTATAAAAAGATTCTGTTCTTTAAACAAAGGTTTCCACATTGTTAACTAGATGGAAATCTTGGAATTTTTATTTCAAACAAGATTTATACGCAAACATAACAATTTTTTTAGGAGGTACTTAGTTGAGTTATTATATTTCGAAATTAGGATCTTTTTGTTCGCCTGTTTTAGTCATATTGTTTTTTTTATACTTTTGTAATTAAAAATATTGCCGTGAAATCTACACATACTGGTAACATTTATGCTAATGAGACAATAATAACAAATACTTATAAGAAAACGTAATCCTTAACGTTTAAAATAAAAACTAATAAATTCTTTCTTAAACCAAGGCATCTCTGAAAAAAAAAAATGTAAGCTTATATTATAGTATTTGACGACTCTGTAACCTAATTGGTATCGACCCGGCCTACGAAGCGAAGGGTCCCGGGTTCGATTCCCGGCCGAGGCGGATATTTATGTGACAGACAAATATTTGCACTCTGGTCATGGGTATTATTGTGATGTGTTATAATATTAGGTGTCGTCCATGCCACCCGCGACACAGGTAAAAAGCCTTTAAGCGTATCTCACATTTTTTTCTGGAAAAATTAGTTTAGATTTAATGGAAAAAAATAATAGACTGTAAGTATTATTCTATCTATTGATTAAAAAGATGTGGCTAGTATTCCCGTAGATGGTGCGTCTACATCGTACCAAACACTAGTGACAAAAGAACAAAAGTGACCAATCTAACGTTCACATAACCTGGGGAATAGCTGAATCGACGTAATTGTACAATAGAGCTGTCACAAAGCACCCGTAGCCAAGGCGAGTACAATGAGCATTGCATATGCATAACGCAATATCGCGTCACATCGATTAATATGTTAGTTATGTCTTAGTAACGCACATTGACGAGATGACGTGAGATGATGTCGTAATGGTACATCGTCATCAATAAATGATAACTCGACTAGTGTGACAATTTAGAACCAAAAACTTTGTGGTTCTTTTAGCAACAGTGACCAACTTGGCTCATAAGCTCGGTTGTCAGCCGGGAACATACAATATAAAGAATTTGGTATGAAACGCAATCGTCGTGACGTCACTTAACCTCGATATTTTAAAGGGTACATTTTGGAGAGTGTGTACAGTAGGTACAGGAATAACATGAGCTAATTCTTCCATTACCGTTTCTCCATTGCGAAGGACTGGATTAGCGTGCCTGAGCCCTGAACCGGTGTCCCTGCCGCCTATGCTGTGAAAGCCTATGAAGTGAAAGTGAGATGCCCTTTACTAGGTAAGATTGGATTTCCACTTACCATCACTTGGGATTGTACTCTAGCATTGAGTTACATAAGTATATCAAGAAATCTAGATGTATAAAACACAAAATAATGTTTGTACGGATGTCCTTTATAGACTGAAACCATCCAACCGATGTGCCCAAAACTGTTCTCATTTGAAAGGCAACAATGCGAAGATGGTTTGACACCACTAAAACAATGCATTAGGCACATTCGACCTATTCATGAAAACGATTTTCTACTTTTACCATACAATTTTTTTGTAGTAAAACAAACCGTTATTCACTAGTGTATGCTAAAACTGAAACTTATACAACACTACTAACTCATCCATCAACCGATTCAGAAAAGCGTGTGACCATTTTAATACAATCATGATTGACATAAGCCGTAGAGACATGAGCGTGTCGCAAATGCATAACGCTTATCATCTCCCAACTGGGATTATGCCTTTGTCATAGGTCTATTGTTAAATCATATCGATTCAGCTGGTCTTTGACTTAGAATTATAAATTGATCTTCTCATATTGTTTTTTTTAACATAATGATGTATTTATTTCCTCACAAAAACCATCGATTATTTGACATATTAAGCAATTAGGAAAATATTATCTGAAGTAGCTATCTATAATAGTTCTTCTGATAGTGAGATAGTGTGATAGGACGCTGTAAGACAGGATGGACACAGGAGCTGTGAGACAGGACGGACGGACGGACGGACAGCTAGACGCATCGTGCTGAATTCGAGTGACATAGCATCGGATCGCTTCACGGTCACGTTCGCTTCGAACCGTCTATATGGACGTCATGTAATTGTAATCAAAGCGTGGGATACATTTAGAATGTTCTAAAATCAAATCCGATCTGGCAGGTGAGTTAAACTTTTTAATTCCAGATCCAGTTATACAATTATACATGCAAATTATACAACCCACCTACGCCGCATCAACTTTCCGCACACGGTACAGACAGCAAATTAAAACATATCTATTGCGCAACGTTTTAATTAAACCACGCAGCCTTTGCCAAAGTTATTTAGTGTAGTACCTTTATTAAGTTAGTCTCGTAAGTATGGTAATAGCTGCTTTTATTAAATTACGCCTGTATTGCAATTTTTGGACGGGACGTTTCTTTAGGTTCATTAGAGCAATATTTCTTAATTTTGAAAAGATGATTAATTATTCAATATAACGTGTTTTTCGTTCGTAATTTATTTACATAACTGATATTTATGATTCTATGAGTAAATGTTTTATTTCTCCTTTGAACTGTTACTTCAAAGGGGTACGTAACATTCAAAAGCTTGTTCGTTCGAAGGTTTTCTTTTTACGAAAATAAATCGTTTACTAGATTTGATAAAAAAAACTTACACATATGAAAGGCTTTGTTTGTAGACTATTAATTTTATTTTATGAGCATTCTGTTCATACTTTATTGCATACTAGCTTTTGCCCGCGGCTTCGTGCGCGTGGATGTCGATTTTTAGGGTTCCGAAGTAAAATCAGAACCCTTATCGTTTTGTCATGACCGCCCGTCTGTCCGTCTGTCCGTCCGTCTATCCGTCTGTTGGAGATGGACAAGTGAAAAGTTCTCAAAATAGGTTATCTGATGAATTTACAAGGAAAACTATCACAGCTATGTTATCCTAAGTTGTTAATGAGTAATAATCGATAAACTTACTACTTCGGAACCCTACATTGCGCGTGCCCTGACACGCACTTGCCCGGTTTTTTACTATTAGATATTAGATGATGCCCGTGGCTTCGCGAGCGTGGATATATATTTTTTACAAATCCCGCGGGAAAATCTGTTTAGTAGTTTTTGTTTTATGTAAATAGTAACAAACACACAAAGAAACTCACATTTATAATATTAGTACACATTTATAATATTATTAGGAATTAGGATAACATAAAGTAACAGCCTTTTATTTCTTAAATTGAACGGTCTTCAAAGCATAATTACAACTTTTAATTATTAAAACTCTAGAATATCCGTAGAGTGAGTTAAAAAAACATTTTATTACCAAACATAAAAGCGAGTAACTTTAAATGGTAAATAGTGAGTAATGGGCGCAAGTCTCTCGTCTTGCTCGAGCTTGTTAGTAGTGTTTGAGAGCTTTACTTCGTGTTCTGAGATTTGTGTTACTTCAATCTGTGTTGTATTTTGAACTATTTTTAATTACTCTACAAAACTTAGATAAGGAAGTTATTTAAAAGAATCTTCAATCACTTCACAAGACACTACTAAGTCATCTCTCGGATCTGCTTACAATTTAATTTAAATTAGTAAAAGTTGTGCTAAGATTTAATAAACAGGGAAGTCAGGAAAGAACACTTAAAGGATTATCTAGGAAATTAATTGTGTGAAGCAAAATTACATGTTGTAACAAACAAGGTTTTTGTATGAAGTTGATGGCGGTAACAAAAAGTAACTATCTCTATTTAAAATTTGGGTCTAAATTAATAATTCGTGTATTTTATGTGGCGTCAAATTACACAATTAATTTAATCTATATGTATAAACATGGTTTGTGAAACATCAAAAGTAATTATTTTAAAATAAATATATTTTTCTCGTCATTCTTTTCATAAAAATATAAATTTATATTCTGTATTAAATACAATTATTGTATGATACATAATAGTATGTAGGTCTACTATAAATATATTAAAGTTTAATAAAAGAGCGAAATGCTGTTTACCCGAGCCTGTCTTAACCATAGCGAGAAATTGGATTTTTAATATAAAAATTAGAATTATTTATTTTATATATTAAATTATATTTTGGGTAATTTTGTACTTCTGAAACCTAACAGAAAATAAAAGGGTCCGTATATTCGCACCCGCCGAGCCCATAGAAAATAAAACCACAAAAACCATAAATTAAAAACATTTCAATGATGTCAGACGTAAGTCCGCAGAAAGTGCTGAAAATAAAACCCGTGCACATTAAGCCACATCGACGCGGTGCAAATCTACTTTTTTACATTTCCTTCTCAATACAACAAGCGATGTAATTCATTTGCTCTTGAATAATTGAATAAATCACGCTAATGGACTCCGGTTTTGGAAAATGGGCGAAGGTACTTTAAAAACGGCATGATTGCAACGTATCATGGAGCTTTTCAATGTAACACGACGTAAGCTTAATCAGTATACTAATGGTCAATTTATTTATTTGCTATAATGATGTTTTCCATTTCCATTTTGGTACTTGAGTTGCAATTGTTATCTTACAATCCTTATTTATCTCCTATTTCTGACCTCCAGATCTCCTCATAACAAGAGAGGGATGGATAAGCCGCAATGTGGCCTACATGCATAAATTCGAATTGACAAACTTCAGACGTATGTATAAGAAAAATATCTAAAACTCAATACAAGCAGGTTTCCCCACATCATTTTCTTTCACCTTTTTAACAAAATAATGGCACATGCAGGATTCCAACTCATTCGTCATTAAACTATCAGATATTTTAATCCTGTACACTTCCCTATTTTTTCAAGTTATGCAAATTAATTGTCACTTTCCTGTAAGACGTAAAGGTACGTGAGGAAATCTGCATACTTGAAAATCCTCTATATTGTTCTCAAAAGCGTGTGTAGTCTGCCAACATGAATTTAGCAAGCGTGTTGAGGTTGAAAATTGCTCTCAGCACTTTGCTAGTTTACTCATAATAATTTTATTATTAACACTTAAAGTTTAAATAGCTGAACAAATGAGCTGACGATCTACCTGATGGTAAATGTCTATCGGGGCTTAAGGACGTCAACAAAATATACATAAAATAATACCAGTAATTCTTAACTTGTTCATGTCTTTACTTGGTAAAAATTTAGATATTGTCTGATTTTTAACAGTGGAGTCCGGTTAATACGTATTAAGTAGTTAAGTTGATAACTAAATTTTAACTAAAAAGTGAATACTTTTTAGTGCGCGTCATACATAATTGATACAAACGTGTTAAGTGATAAGCCGCCCACCTACTTAACGGAAAAGTAGAAAAATTTCTAAATTACTTGTTTACTTGCATACCTACTAGATTTTAACTACTAAATTGTCCGTTTACACGTATTAATTTACTTAAAATTCAGTTAAAATGTAGTTATCTACTTACAAACTTAATACATGTAAACCGAACGTTAGAGAACCCGTTAAGACCTTTTCGACTCTTGTGGTGGCCACTAACCTTGATTGAAAATTGATTAATCTGCATTGAAGAAACATGATTGAGCATACTTTGAGCCGACTTAGGTACATAAGAGAACTATGCCCCATAGTGGGCCGTTACTGGGTTGTTTATAATATAAAATATGCAGACAAGCTTGAAAATGAGATGGGATCATGTACCTATATCCCTAACTACGTGTTATATTACCAACGAACTATTTTACTATAAGAATTTATACTTCTTTTCCTGTAAGCAGCCAAAAGGTTAAAAGTATGTTTATAGTACCTATAACAAATGTACCTATACATTAATAATTTTATAAAAGTGTACGCGAATCCTTTCAACTTGTTTCTATGTACCTTAGTATTAAATTTTCAACGGTAGAATTATATCTTTATTTAAACTAATAAGCCTTAAAGGTATTTTGCAATTTTGATACTTATTACAAAATTTAATCAAAATGTACCTTAATTAACTCCCTACAACCCCTTAAGATAGTAACGATAAGCGGGAAATCAGACTGTTTTAAAATCTCAATAATTTAATCATCAAAAATATGAAATTATCTCAGATTCATGTTTATTAGGTATTAAATTGCCTCAGTATATTAAATTCACTCAGGATATAAAAGACCGACATTATTATTAACTAATTATGAGTTAATTACTTTAATCATAATATTATTATGAATTTAATAATCGAAAATCTTACTTATTCTCAGCCAAATAGATAAAAATCTCGTGTCAGTATTTGTGGTCGCACTCCTCCAAATTGGCTCGACCGATTTTATGTTTTTTTTTTGTATATTTGGTCAAAAGGTCTAAAAGGTCGTTAAATATATTTCATACTAATGGGTGATTAGGGTGTATCTATCTAGAATTTTTTTGTTAGAACAACGTTTGTCGAGTCAGCTAATAAATTATATTAAGATCATTACCTAATAAATATGAATTGGAGATCTTTAATCTTTTTATAACGTACCTATAACCACTTACAGGTAACATAACAATAAGACTTAGTGGGGGCATATTCGTCTCTACTTGCTTGTAATCGTGAATTTATTTCAATCGCTTATCGTGTCTCTTTGTTAGTGGAGTATATTCCTTTAACACGAGGCAATTTCGGACTACTATATATTGTGAACAAAATAATTATCATGTAATATTATGATAACCTTCTTCATACTAAGTATAACGTTATTAGCTTTTGTAAATATTACAAAACAAGTTCGGGTTTGTTTAATTTAAAGGTCGAGAAATAGCTACTATTCTAATTTTAGGCTAAATTGATATTTTGTTTATTTCAGTTGGGGATTATGTAACATTTTAGAACCCATTTTTGTTATAATCTACTTCTGAATATCTAGTCTAGTGTTACTTGAAATTATTATGACTTGTAAGATAGAAGCTATGAATATTTTCAGATATTGTTTATGTTTCATAGCTTCTGCAATTCAGTAATAGAGGATGTGGTTTGTTAGTATAAAATACAAAGTCGACACGGGTCGTCGTTTTCTTTATTACTTTGAAGAATTAGATCGGTACTTAGACATAATTTTATTATACTCAAACAAAACACAAATCTTTATTAAAGTTAGTTGAGTCGGTAAAATTATTTAACCTTGACCACAGAAGAAATTATAGTACTTATAATAAAATTATATACCTTGACCTAGTTTTTATCTGTTGTAGTACAAAAAATATTCTGGAGAAATTCCAAACAAATTAAGAGTATTTTAATATTTTGCGAGTAAATAAGATAGTGTAATAATTCTTCCTTAATGTGGATGCTATCCTGGAACAAAGATTTCTATGAAAACTCCTTAATTAATGCCATAATTCATGGAGCTAATTAATGTACTGGGAATTAGCAGTACTTTATAGGATTGCTTAATTCCTAGGGAGATCGTGTTATGTTTAGGGTAGTAAAGAAACCTCCTTTAATTATTTGTGAACATCGTTTCTAAGGAAAATGCTTATGAAATTATAAGATTCCTCTTTAGAGGCTTGGGATTACCAATAGGTAGAAACGCACACTAGAAAAAATTGTTACAGTTTTATTTATGTATTTATTTTGTAAGGTCTGTTTATTATCTTATATGTATTTAAAAGCTGAAAAACGTGCATTTTTTGATAACGAGTGACCATGGATGGCGATTTTCTTAACTTACTTTGACTTACCTAACGCTTTTATCTAGATTTTTCCGCAAAATTCATGGACATAAATATATGTATTATTTATATTGAATATAATACATATCGAATTTATCCATCACCATTTTGTGTAAATTCTGAAATTTATAAAAAAATAAACCCAAAAAAAATACGATTTCTACCAGTTTACTCTAACCGCAAGTCCTATTATAGCCAGAGTTTCCCAGACTTTTTTCTTATACACAACTTTCAAAATTTAGCTGGTTCCGGTGGACCCCCTGAAGCTACATTTCTTGCATATCCCCAAAACTCGACAAAAATGTGAAGATTAGATAGATCTAACTATGGAAATTTGCGTTGCGGCTGAGTTTAGATTATAAGATAAATAGTTCTCAAAAAAAAGTGAGAATTGATTGGTTAATTAATTAATTGATTTTTTGTCACGTCAACTTAGACCCCCGACGAGTCTCTCGTGGACCTCCTGGGGGTCTACCTGGACTACTTTGGGAACTAAAGCATTAGACTTACGTTTCAAAAATCTTAATAAACCAATTTCTAACAATAATATCAGGCGTTACTTTAAATAAAAGAAATCCATTTCCAACAATCCATAAACCCATGAAAGAAACATTATTATGATACCAAATCCGTATTTTTCCCCGATATAAAAACAAACGTTTTCCTTTTTACAGTTAAAATGATGAATGTCCATCAGATGCCCGATTACCAAAATATCTATTTCCTGTAAGCCGAGAGTCACTCAAACATTTTTACTTTTTAACCCTTTCTATTTTAGCCAGTTTTAATTGACTGCGCGGATGCCTCACAAAGATAAATGTTTGTAGAAGGGTTTCTGCACTTTCTTCAATTGAATCTATACCTTGTACTGTTAGAAATAAAGCACAAAGTGTTCATGCTAGTTAATTTTGTTCTTTCAAAGTTAGTACCGTGTATTGTTCGTGACACAGACACGGCTTTGGTGGGGTTAAGGCATTATACAGGATGTACGTTATCCATTCATAGGATGACTGTACGTTATGATGGATACATTTTGTTCATGTGAGAACTGAACTTCTGCTAACGAGAACTCGCTCAATCTCTTGTCTCTAATTGTATTTACTTATCTGTTTATGAGGCTGTCATTTGCAAGTTATGTAAGACAAGTAAAAGAGGTTTATTGTCAAACTGTGTTATATCAATGTGCAAACTGAAGTATTCCCAGAGCAATATGATATGGGGTTCTTCAAAAAAGGTGTTAATGTATTGGCGATTCCTCTGGGATTAGTCATATTCATAGGCGATGATGACCACTTCACGTGGCCCATCTGCTTTTTCGTCAGCCCTTATGTTTCGTTTACACGTATTAAGTAGTTAAGTAGTGAACTAAATTGTAAGTAAATTTATACGTGTAAACGGACAATTTACTAGTTAAAATTTAGTACGCAAGTAAACAAGTCATTTAGAAATTTTTCTATTTTCCGTTAAGTAGGTGGGCGCGGCTTATCACTTAACACGTTTGGACAGACAATTTTTAGTTAAAATTTAGTAAAATGCTTATGTAATTAAGTAGGTCGTGAATAATTGTATGAACTTTAGTAAATTTATGAAATTATATGAGCTTTACTAAATACGTTTGGACGCGCACTAAAAATTCGTCACTTCAAATTTAAATAAAATTAAGTTATCTACTTAACTACTTAACACGTCTAAACCGGACTTTAAGGCTAATAAAAATCATCCTTATTACCAACTAATTATAATCTACCACTATTTATCATACCCATACACACTCCCATTATTTATCAATGTTTTGAGAAGGTCCGATTCCGACCTATTGCTTACAATTAATATTTATTACATTAACCTCGCCTGCCAATTTAGCACCTAACGGTGAAATAATAGTGTAAGAAACAGCAAACTCCACACGATATCATCTCGAGCTTCTTAATAAGCAATCAGCAAAACAATTCCCAGGAGATAGTCATCTCTATTAGCTCTCGAGGAATAAATAAAGGGGGAATAATAGGCAGCGCCGGTATTAATATTATCTCTTGGCGTCCGTGTAAATTAATACGAAACGTCGGAGTAGAACGTCCGGACAATAACTGGATGTACTACTGGATGTGCTAAACTTGACAGTTTGTTTCGCTATTAATGTTTTCGTAATATGGCTGTGTCAAGGTGAGTATTTTGAAATTTTAAAAGGCGTTTGTGGTCGTGGGTTGGATAAGATAGGATAGGATAAGAAAGGATAGGTTTGGATAGGAAAAGAAAATTAGTTGTTATAAATAAATATGTGTCAAGGTGAGTATTTTGAAATTTTAAAAGGCGTTTGTGGTCGTGGGTTGGATAAGATAGGAAAGGATAGGATATGAAAGGATAGGTTTGGATAGGAAAAGAAAATAGTTGTTACAAATAAACAGTTATTGAGCCCATGTTGTAATCGCAAATGAATACTTAGGTATAACTCACAGCCATAGGCTACGACGGATCTTTTAGTGATACGCTTCAGAAAATTACTCGAGAAACAAGGTAAACCTAAAACCATATCCTCACTAACCTTTCTTCAAGTCGTATCACAAGGTACCCGTTTAATTTGTTGACCGTCTCTCCTAATATCGGGGCATAAACATCAAATATCCGAAAGGACGCCTTTAAGCCGTGAAATTAAGTCTTTACGCCTATCCGTTGTAACTCTCGTGTTCCTGACTTTAATAAAGTTTAATGTACTAGTTCGGAGGTTAAAGGACTCGATATCAATAGATCAGGTGAGGTGCTATGATTTTACAACTAAAGTAAGTACATTATGTTACACTTCGTATGAAACAGTTTATAACTAAAACAGTTTAACGTTTAATCCATCTTCAATTTAGTTGTAATGTTTAGCGATAGCGTTCGAGGTAGGGTTTTCAGTAAATTCATAATTATAGAGGCTTAGTAATTCTAGCTTCTAGATTTAACGCCCTTACGCCTCTCTCTTTAGCTCATATCATCTATTCTATACCTCATAGGGTAACGTAATAACGTACAGATATCTATTCAAATTATACGCTTCACACCGATAGAGTCACACTAGGCTTCGCTTTGTCGTGGGTGCCATGGACAACACACAGAGACAGGAAAATTCACACTCAGGCTGAGAACAGAAATTCAAACTCATCGTTCAAACCGCCTCGTTGGGAATTGAACCCAGAACCCTTGGCCCTTGGAAATTGGCTGAAGACAGTCCAGTAGGTATAAATTATATAGGTACTTAATAATATTCGTATTTGTGTTATTTGTCTGTGGTATGGATTCAAATCGAAGATGCCTTTTACTATTATACTGCGTTTTAGCAGGATAGGATAGTAAACCATTATCTAGGCCTCCTTAGAAGGAAAGACCCGTGGACTCTAGTGGGCCATCCCCTTATACAAAATGATAAGCATAATATTATTATAAACTTTGAACGTCAATAAATTTTCTCGATTTTTCTGTGCAATAAGAACGACGCAATCAGTTCAAGCCAAGTAAGTTAAAAACTTTTACCTACTTGAAACCACTTGTTCTGAATTAAAATCAAACCATCACCTCGTCTCAGACATTTTAACTTTGAAAGTTTCTGTAAATAAGGAATATTTTGCAAATAAAAACTCACGTACATATGCTGGGAATATTTTGCTGCTTTTGTAACTATTATTACTTAGTTCACGTAACTTTTGTGAACTGCTTTAATTTGTTTTTGTACAAAAAGCTTATAGTTTTTATAGCCTGATTGGCTGACGAAAAAAACAAACGGGACACCGGATGGTGAGACGTGGTCACCAAAGCTCATTCCTCTCAATCAGTAAAAGTAAAGTTGGTTAATCTTCTAGCCAATTGGATAAAACCCAGTAGGTACATCTGGACATATTATAATGTGGTTATCTATAACTATTTCTTCAGAAAAAGTATTTTTTTTTTAATTCATATCTAATACCATAAACGAGCAATTTTTATTTATTTTTGTATATTATATTCTCGGAATCTCGGGAACGCGCGAACGGCGCGGGCGCCTACGATTTTCATGAAATTTAGTATGCTGGAGTTTTTTGGGACGATAAATCGATCTAGTTAGGTTTCATTTTCAGAAAATGTCGTTTTATCTGTGTTTTCAGGCAATGAAACACCTACAATATCATATAATCTTCCTGGCATCTATTGACGAGTAATAACACTATTATTATTGGGAGCAACTAACTGCTTTAACTACACTGAGCTTCTTCAGTAGATAGCGTTGTTAACCAATATTAAAATACCAAGCACAGCTCGGTCATCCAGATATTACTTTTTTATATAACTAGTCGAGAAACAAGCAGATATGCCACCTGATAGTAAGTGGCCTCGCCCGTGGAGTGCTGATGAAACTTAAGGAATAACCCACGGATTTGCGACCGAAAGGCAGTGGGGGACTGAGTACTCGCATTATTGCAGGTTAGGTGTCCCACACTGAGACCGAAATACGTCTACCTACAACATTACATAGTCAATTTTAAAGGAACCATAACCATTTATATAAAAGTAGGTACAAAGTCCAAAGTACTAAAATCAAAAGTAGGTACAAAGTACAAAGTCCAGTAGGTACAAAATTCAGCAATGGGTTAATATGGTAAATGAATTTTCCAGGTGTACTTCGTAATTTTAACAATTTGTCCTTATCTGCCGTCCTCAAGCTAAAAGGCGGCTAAATGTCATCTGGTAAATTTTTACTTTATTAATAGTTTTGATATTTTTTTGACCTTAATATTTAAGTTCAAAAAAAAATATATATCTTTTGAGTTTGACATAGTATGACAACATTAACAATTGTTTATAGAGAAGCACGATTTCAAAATAATCCTGCGTTTTTTGGCTTTACCTCAAAAACTGTTTTTGTCACTTAACCGCCTTTTAGTTTGAGGACGGCAGTTATACGAACCTGTCCTTTCGTGAATCTGTCTTCTTGCTTTCATCGCTAATTATACAAATACGATTTATGATGGCTCAAGCTTCCAATTTTTCCTGGCAGCTAATTTTGATTAAAAAAAAACTAATGCAATAAGTAAGTTCTCTTTTTCGAAGCCGATAACCTTACTCATTCCGAAATCCCTTATTTAAGCGAAATCTCGAAGTTGGCAAGTAACAGTCGACTTGGACTGGACTTCGGAGAATTCATTTAAAATGTTACAATTTATGTGCGGAGGCCGTCATAAATTTCAGCTCCTAATTGGCTTTGCCGAGTTGTGCCGTCGTAAACTCTTTTACAGCTCAATAACGCACTTTGCTAAATACTAGGCTAGCTGCTCACAATTTGCCTGCATTTCAATCAAGTCGTTTGAATGATGTCACAACGTTTTGTCCGTGTCATTTGGGCTTTAAATAAACGTCGTCTGTCCTGAAATAGCCACTTGAGATGTCTTGGGAAAGCGATACAAATACAGTTTTATTGCCAACTTACGTAATTTTATTTAAGTTGTAGAAACAAAGCATCCGTGCGTCATCAGTAATGATAGGGTGGCACCATTGCCACACTTTAAGATGTGGATTTAACTCTTAGCAAATTTTAAAGCTATAGATTTTAAGTACTATGATAATCATCACATCATCATCATTAACTGTCTCACTGTTAATAAAGCTAGGAATGTTTCTCATACTTGCTTAAAATTATGAATTAGCAGGCTTTGCGTCCATTGGAAACATCGTGTTAGGCTACAAGTGGCTGGTACTGACAATATCGGTACCAGCTACGTTAATGCCATTACCTATAGGTTAATGTTAAGCTTTTTTATGTCTATCGTCTTTTCATTTTAAGTCATTCTTGGGCTTTGAAACAAATTAGGCTTTGGATCAACTATTTCGTTTGACATCAAAATTCATTCCAAAGAATGTCATGTCATGCAATATTTTATCTTAAAACACTTATGGAGCATCTGAACCTTTTCAGCTTCCGGTCAAATTTGAAATATGTGATATCTTGAAAACTTAATTTTCAGCAATTGGACCTGAACAAATCTCCGAATATTTTCCAGCTGAAATTTAATAAGTGCGCATCGGAAAAGTTCTTAAATGTATATAAAATTACTCCGAATCTTACAACAATTCCAGTTTAACAGACCAATTATGATATACAATCTCCTGCTGTGGAGTTTTAAATTGGAATATTTTCCGCAAAAAAACCATTGCAGGAGCGAAATAAAAATTCTTCTACGTCTCATCAAGATAGAGTACAATTTGTCGTGCGAAACAACAATATTACTTCCCAGAGTAATCCAATTATAGGATGGAACAGACGAACAGGCATGAAAGAATTGCGTACGTAAGTTCCCAGTTTTATCCCGATGCAAAGTTTTACTTGTAAAATATTGTACATTTGAAAATAAAAGGAGGCCAATGGCGTAAGTTAATACAACTGTAAGTAATTTAAGTTTAATGCTCATTTTTCTTTGTATACGGCAAGAATTTCTGTTTCAAACAAATGTAAGAGAACCACAATTTGGAGTTATATGCGTCTCTGTAATATAACTTTTATTTTATACTTGAATCTTTATATCTTTAAAGAGAAAGAAGCATTGTAGTTTTTAGTAAATTTAATAATTACTTTCTCTACGAATCTATCTAGAACTGTTTATTGCTTTAGACATTAGGTAATACTAAAATTAGAACATGTTCTTAATGTGACTTGTTAGATTTTATTTTACTCGTATTGAGGTAATTGGGGATAATACTTTAATTGATGACTGTTTTGACCCGTAAATGTTTTAAGTCGATTAATTATTATCGTTTAATTTTCTTTCTTCTTCTTCTTTCTTTCTTGGCCGGCAACACATCAGTGAAGCCTTTAGTGTCGCTGATGTTCATGGGCGACGATAGCCACTTACCATCGGGTGGATCTTCAGCTCGTTTGCCTGATATTTCCATTAAAAAAAAACTAATAAGTTGAAGGTAGCCTCTCGCCAGCCATTAATATTTTGTAAGACTCCCTCACCGACCTGCACCTCAACCCTCCTCTTCTCACTTACCACATAACATTACCTCACCTCAATTTGCTTCATCTCTTTGCACCTCAAGTCATACCTTCTGCTCTTTCTGTTGTTATTGCTTGAGGTATAAAACTACTCCATGATATATTATTATTACGTGGGATTTTAATCAAACATTAACTTAAAATTTAACATTAAATTTTCTAATTAAAACTCCTCTTTAATTTTGTGTTTCCGTTCGCGTTTATATTCCAATAATAACACGACGATCATTACCACGTCATGTTGAACGTCATGGCCATCACTACGCTTTAATTGAAGGATCATTATCACTCATCACCCTTACGTCATTACGAAGGGTTTGTACAGCAAAATAACTACGTGTAGTAAATGTGTTTGCTGTCACTTTAATTTTGTATTTTGTAAGCATCATTATCCGACGTCATGTTTAAATTGTCCTATTCTAATTACTTATTAACAAGCATCATAGTCATAGTGTAAAAATTCGTATATTTTTTATTTATTTTCGGACTAAAGCCTAATACATACGTAACGGGATTTTTCCTGTACGCCGTATTGTCCGCAACGATGTTTTTCCCGTCCCGTACGTTCGTACGTACGGGATTCCATTGCGTATGCACTATCGTTTACATTTTCTATGAAACGATGTTTCCGAAACTTCACGTCCCGTATTAAAATAAACTACTATATTATATAGATAGATTTTAATAAAATTATTACTATCCGGAACCTTTTACCGCACCCATTAGAACGCGACCGAATTTATTTTATTCAACGTTCAGCTGAAGTAATATCTAAGCGCATAAGAGTATTCAGTTTTTTTCATCCATTCGATCGCGGACCGATACCCAATGGGAGTTTCATTCACTTTTATGTCCGTTTGTCACACATGAGCTGGTTTTTGCCCCCCCAACTTTTGTTTCGCAATTTACCGTTAGTAGAACAGTTTTTTTGCAATGTGGCCGGATTTTTTTACATTACGACGCGCCTGCAGTCATTCATTCGGTTCACGCTTCATTCGATTGTACTTGAAGTTGCGAACGTTGGAGCGATAGGTGTTATCGTTCCATGGAGTGTTAGGTTTTCGTTTGGAACGGTGAGAAGGAATGTTTAGGTACGGATATCGCGCGTCGTGATATGGCGTGCTCACACCAATGTGTGTAACCACTTGCGTCTTTACCACAGTATAAGTATCAACCAACCAACTGATCTTGTATAACTTGTAGTTATACAAGTTATCTTTACCATGTCTTTACTGAACTCTCACACACTCATGAGATAGTATTAAAACTAAATTGTCACGGATATAAATACAATATACATGCTGTATACATGCAACATCGACAAAATTATTAAGAGGTGGGTCGGATGGCCGATATAAAATACGTAATTAATCACTTTCCATATGATTATATTTGGGCAGAGTAACACCTTACACCTGTTTCTGTCACCGAATGATCTCGGCTGTACGTTACATGCGCATATATAGAAAAATCAGAGTCAATACAGTGTCTCATTAAGACTTATTTGGTAGTGTTGCCAGTAGTTTTTAACACAATATATTTTTCAGTGTGACAAATTAAGTGAAACGTATTCTAATACAATATGATCAACCAACTAGTGATTGCCTGCTGAGCGAGAGGTCTTAGGTTCAAACTCAGAGTCCAAATTACTAATATTGATAATAGCGTAATAGTTATCTGTTTTGTTATCGAGTTGATAATGTTTGTAGGGTATAATTTCCTCATTATAATTATGAAATTTTGGAAATGAATTACTTTAATGTGTTCGCCGGTAACAAAGACCACAATGTATTCGCCCCTTTTTTCATCGAACCTTTTTTTTTCAAGTACAATTTTAGTTTCACATATGTCTATGGATGTCAATCAATTTCTAAAAGGTAGGGAGCTGATCTATACTAATCGTCCGTAGCGATCAATATTGTTGTAGAACGTCGTGCTTCATGAATTCTAAAATGACACTGAATTCTCTTGGTGTGAGTTTTATACGTATAGGAACTTTTAATTTTTTTACATCATTTCAAGATACATAACATATTATAGTAGAAATAAATTATTATGCTTCGATTTAGAAAAACATCGTATGTAATTGTGTCTATGTTCTCCCCGATCATAGTTTTAATAACATAAGTCTACTATATAGGTACAGTTCTGCATTAACTTTTCAATATAATAAACGTACAATAAAATAAACGTAGGTATGCATCATTTATTCACGTCGTATCAATAAGAAAAGAATAAAATATTGAGTCAATAAAACATTATCTTATAATGTACATGAATTCGTAAAGTTCGACGTCCCACACGTCTTGAATACTTAATATTCTAGACTATGCTCGCAATAAAATTCGTCTCAAACTTAAATAAAAGAGTACGAATTATAGTTTCTGTAAAGCGTTTGAATGCGTAAAATTTATATTTTATGCTTCAACCCTTGATAAATTTCAATTTATAAAAACATCGACCACCACTTTAACTTTATTATTAAATCTCCCGAGTTTCAATTCAGAATAAATCTAAAACCGACGTAGTGAGGAAATTATATCGTTTTATTGAATCGATTCAATGTGAATATTAAAGCGCGATAAAATACCTTCTCTGCTGAAGCCGCGTCTAATATTCGTAACTCACTACTAAAAGCTGAATGTTATTTGAATGTGCGTTCCATTCGGCCATTTTGTGAGCGAGAATGGAAAAAATGGTTGAAATGGCAAAAATGCCGATGTGAGCATTTGAACGGAGCAGGCGATCTGAGCGGGTTAAGGGAATAGCTTTTTGACGGTAAGCCGCACTGGGAATGAAGCGTCGGTTTACTACAAGTTTACTTTTCAAATTCAGTTGCTGACTTTTGCGGTCATTATGCTGTTATTTTCTGGGCTCAGTTTCCCAAACACTAAACCTTTATAATTTGGTTATAGTTCTGTTCACACTATTTAGATATGTCACAGATTTGTATACCTACTATTGTATACTGTTGTGTAAACAAATAGTTAATACCTACTGCTTGTTATAAAAGTATAAATTAATTAAATTATATTTGGAAATAGGTCTAGAAAAAATCTAGAAGAAAGTAGGTAATTTTATTTAGAAACTTGTAAATGTTAATAATATTTAACTATTTTATAATTTATAGGAGCGTCAGGTTTAAATTAATAACAATAATTTATTATGATTTGTTGACGTAACGATTACGTTTCTTGAAGCGAAACGAATACGGATTAGTAGTAAATATTAACGACCATAACCAAGCCTTTTGTAAATATTCAAACTCCACAAAGCAAACTCTGATACATATCTGAAATATTTATACATGATACGAGTACGTAATTAAAAAGTTTTACTAGCTGAAACATTATCTTAATTCCTGTGTGATAGCGGGAAACAAAATCCCTTAAAATCGGCTTACAATTATTTATACCCAGAGGGCCCACTGAGGTAAAATGTTGGGACATAATACTTTCACGTGGTAATTGATTTTACCCACCCAAATATTAATTAACATTGAAGATGAAAAGGATTTACGATTTTTAAGGTTTGCTTTGAAATTTAAATATACCGACATGTCAGTAATATTGCGGGGTGGACGTGAAGTCATGAGCCGTGTACATGATTATCATAATTAGACATAAATATGTACTCGCAGATATATCGGATCCAGTCAATTGAAGTGTTACCTAGATGACGCATTCAGCTAATTTTATTATTAAGAACTAGCTGAACCGGCGAACTTCGTATCGCCTAACAAACTATCTTTTTTTAATAAAAGTAGCCAAAGTTACCTACTCCTTGTTACATCTGCTATCTGCCAGTGAAGCCAAATTGCAGAGCATAATATATCACATGATATATCGAAACTTGTTTGTCACAAAAAACTTTTGATCTGCGGTATGCAAGCTGCTTCTATAGAATTATTAATATTCGAACAGTTATAAGTTCTACTGTCGAGAGTGGAGCTGAGTCTTCGAATCGTAAATGTCAGCAATTAGGAAGTAAGTAGCGACTGCAAAAAAGGTCCCATTAGATTTCGGCTAAGGCATCATTTAGAACATTATTCACAATACTTTTTCTATAAAAGACATTTTGATTTCTCAGTTTTTATGCCATTCTGTGACAAAGCATAACTTTACTATAGATCTATCAAGCGATAAATCGGGAAACATTACCACAAAGTGACCTCCGAGGCAGACTTCTTTAAAAATTGCTTCTATTAGAAGCATACTTTCTTCAGTCCAACTCCAAACGTTAGTTATGTGGTTTGATTGCTTAGAATAGACATTTTTATTTGTCAAAAATATTTATGTGTTCAGGCACTTGAAAGAGATAACGAGAGAGAAAAAGCGAGGGAGTGAGTTTTCATCTAATACGAAATTAGTTACGAATACGAAGCTAGTGAATCGATAAAAAGGTGGAAACTTCAATTTTTTTTTTTCATATAATGACTACAAACGAAGAGGAAAAACTACCAATAAGCAATTGGTCACCGTCGCCCATAGACGGCAGCAACATACCACCATGGATGTATTTACCGGCCGATTTATTACCGGCCAAAAAGTAGAAAGAAGAAAGAAAGTTGTGAATGTTTTTTAAATTACACTGCTGACGGTACAAGCGCTACAGTTATACGTGTATAACAAGCAAGAGTCATAGTGTGCAATCTTTACGCCTATTGTAAGAACGATGTATGCATTATTACGCCATTTATCGAACGGAACCGATTGTTCCATTGTTAGTTGTAAAGTGAGAGCTTTTGCTTTTCAGTTGAAATGAAGAAGCTTAAGCGATGGTATTAGTGAACACCTTAATTAATTTTATAAAGTATACTGTAACACGGAATGTACAATGTTTATACAGTGTTCATTGCTTTTTCAGACTGAATCGTTGTAGTTTGTTTTAGTATCGAAATAATAGTGTACGTTTTTTAGAGTTACGAAGAAAAATCGGAACCCTTATAGTTTCGTGATGTCCATTCGTCCGTCTGTCCGTCCGTCTGAAGCAAAGCACCGAGACCCTTAATGCTAGAAAGCACGTCTCGGCGCTTTGCTTCGGACAGACGGACGGATGGACGGACGAACGGACGGACGGATGTGACGAAACTATAAAGGTTCCGATTTTACTTCGGAACCCTAAAAAGTACTGTATGCAACAAGATACGTGCGAAAAACATAACCCTTCCTAGCAATTGGATAAAAAATCTGTCCCAAACTCTGCACAACAATAAAGATTACATTAAAAACCTTTGCCGAACAACCCATCTCTAAGTGGTAACAATTAAAAACTTTCCATTTGAAGCGTCGACTCGCAACTTTCCTCATCTAATCTGCACTAGCTCCCATTATAGTCAAAAGCAAACTAACAACATTAAACTTTAAGAATAAATAGGTGAATGGCAGACCTAAGTAGCTAAGTGACCCAAAAGTGATGTTTCGACAACTTCTACGTAGACTCACTCACTCGATAAGTTTTAAGATGCTCGTAATTTAAAAATGGAATGCATCTGTGTCATATATTTTTAAAAAGCAAATTTATTTAAAAATAGAACGTGTTGAATGTGGATAGCAGAAGAGAAAGACCTGAAGCTTTTCCAAGGAATATAATGCGAAAATTATTAGAAATTTACAAATTCTTTGAAAACTGCTAACATCGAGATGATTAATTTAGTGCGTATAGGATTGCGTGTAAGATGCGTGTGTAAGATGCGTATGAAAGATGCGTATTAAAATGCAACGTGCGTAGACTCGGCGGAGGGTCCATAAGTCGCCACGCGATTGGCTGCCCATGACGTGATAAATGGACCCTATTGGTGCTGGTACTGTATGACGAGACATGACGAGATACTCGTAAGTCCAAATTGTGCATAGGAGTGACCTCTAGTGTTGAGTAGCTTGAACATCCTCCCGGCCTTGGAAGCAGCTAGCCTTCCAATGTTATTCTTCATCAACTGGTAGCGGGCATATTTTCGAAAATGCACGTCGAACAGTACCGGTCGATGTCTTGATGTCGGCTACCCTCGAAATGCCGTCAGGGCCTGGGGACGTCTTGATAATGCGGCCAAGACTCCATTTTAATGGCGGAAGGTTCTCATCCTTTATGAGCACGAGTGTATGCTTTGATAAGTCATCTGTATGCTGCTTCCATTTGGTTCTTATCTGGAGTTCCGATACATACTCCTTCGACCACCTGGACCAGAAATGCTGACGCATCTGCTCCACCCGTTGATACCGCGTGAGAAGATGGACGGGCTTGTCGTGGAGATACTCGCCAACCGGAGCTATCAGGGAGCGGCCAACCAGGAAGTGCGCCGGGCTGAGTGGTTGCAGGTCATCTGGATCTGTCGATAAAGGACTGAGAGGACGGGAATTCAATACGGCTTCAATTTGAATTAAAACCGTATTAAATTCCTCGTACGTTAAGTGAGCGTTGCCAACGACACGTCGCAAATGATGCTTGCAACTTTTGACTCCCGCTTCCCATAACCCTCCAAAATGGCTGGCGTAAGGCGGTATCAGATGAAGTTTGATATTTTGAGAGGCTACATAATCTTTAATGTGTTCAGAACAAGAATTAAGAAATTTAGAAAAATCACTTATCAAACCCACAAAGTTTCTCCCGTTGTCTGAGAATATTTCGCTTGGTTTTCCGCGACGCGATATAAATCTTTTAAGCGCGAGTAAGTAAGCCCCCGATGACAAGTCACTGACCAATTCAAGATGAATAGCGCGAGTTACAAAGCATACAAATAAACAAATATACGATTTAATCATTCTCGCGCCTCTACCTTTACGGTTAAGTATGAATACCGGTCCTGCGTAATCTACCCCGCACTTCATAAAAGGGAAACCCGGTTGTAACCGTTCAGTAGGTAGATTACCCATGAGCGGTGTTAAAGATTTCGCTCGCATGCGAGTGCAGATAATGCATTTGTGCGCTGTCATTCGAGCCAAGTTCCTACCACCAACTGGCCACCAAGTTTCTCGAAGTGAGTATAAAAGTAACTGTGGAGCTGCGTGTAATAATGTTTTATGTTCGTGCCTAAAAAGTAATATAGTAAAATGATGTTTAGCTGATAGTAAAATTGGATGTTTTTTGTCAAAATTAAAATGTTGCGAATTACAAATGCGACCACCGACTCGTATTATATTTTTATTGTCAATAAAAATATTTAAATTCGTTAATTGATGAGTACTACGTAGTGGTTTCTTTTTAATAAGAACCTCACACACATCAGGATAGGCCTCACGTTGAGACAGCCGCGCAAGCGTTAACGTGGATTCACTCAGCTCGTCCGCAGTCAGCGCGCCGCACCGCCGATCTTGTTTTTTACAGCGGGTGTTGTGAATAAACCGAAGCGCATAGGCTGCGGCACGCTGCATGCGACCGAACTGAGAGAACCTGGAAAATGTAAACAGCGAATCATGAGTAACTTGATTACACGTTAATACTTTAACAGCGTTCGATTTTATTTCTGGCAAGTCGGCGGAATTAGAATCTATGTTTGTGTAGGAAGAATCGTATTGAGGTTCATTAAGGAATGGCGGTCCATTCCACCATAACGCTGAGTTAGCCAATGTGTCTAAGTGCATTCCGCGCGATATAAGATCAGCTGGGTTGTTGCGGCCCTTGACATGCCTCCATAACGTGTCCCTTATAAGCTCGTTAATTTCTGCAACCCTGTTCTGGACGTATGTTTTTAATAAATTAGGTGACATGCGTAACCAGCCTAAAACGATAGTAGAATCAGTCCAGAAAATCACTTTATCAAAATGACCTCTGAGTGATTCATTAAGCTTAGAGTACAGACGAGCGCCTAATCGAGCTCCACACAACTCTAACCGAGGTATAGTGGTGGGAGTGAGCGGTGCGACCTTGCCCTTGGAACTTAACAATCGAACTGTCACAGCTGATCCCTTACTAACGCTGCGAACATAGGCGCAGGCGCCGTATGCTACTTGTGACGCATCAGTAAATATATGCAATTCTTTACTAATTACTTCCTCACACAAAACATAACGCGGTATTCTGATGTTTTTAAGAATTGGAAGGTTGTTTACGAAAATAAAAAATTCTTGTGCTATATCACTAGGTACATCCTCATCCCAAGTTAATTGCAAAACCCATAATTTTTGTAGTAAAATTTTTGATAATATTATTGCAGGGCTTAATAATCCAAGAGGGTCAAAAATCTGCGATGTCACGGATAAAATTATGCGTTTAGTAGGTTTTGTTATGTTATTATTATTGTGATCAAAATGTGTATTAAAATGTAAATAATCGGATTTATTGTGCCAACCTAATCCTAATGTTTTACTGTGTGCGTGTTCACCCAAAGATAATTCCTTTACGGTGTTATTTGTAATATAATTATCGTGATCGAAATTAAAAATCCATTTGCGAAGGGGAAAGCATCCCTTATTTAAAGTATTCGAGACTTCTTCGCATAAATATATTAACTTTTCAATGCTTTCCTCCCCACAGATTAAATCATCGACATAAAAATCATTATTGATTACTCTGGCGACATCGACATTGTTACAATCGTGTGCTAATTGTTTTAAACACCTACAACTTAAAAAAGGCGCAGAAGCGGTCCCGTACGTCACGGTGTTTAATTGATAGATACCAAGTTCTTCAGACGGACTGTCCCGCCATAGAATCAGCTGCAGGGGACGTTGTTCAGGGTCGATGAGTACCTGCCTGTACATTTTTTCGACGTCAGCGCAGGCGACGTATCGATTTTCACGAAATCTGAGCAAAATAGAAATTAAATCTCCCTGTAATGGTTCCCCAATGAGCTGTAAATCGTTAAGTGATATTCCGTTCGACGTCACTGCGCTGGCGTCGAATACTACTCTTAAGCGCGTCGTAGTACTGTGCTCACGGAATACACCATGGTGTGGCATAAAGTAGTGAGGGCTACCATAAGCTGTGATGCGACTCATGTGCCCCATCTGTACATATTCGTGCATGAAATCGCGGTACAGTTGATTATAAGCAGGGTTGTTCTGCAATCGTTTTTCTAACGCTAAAAAACGACGCTCCGCTTGCGAATATGATTCACCCAGTGTGTCAGGTGGTTGTTTAAATGGAATACGAACGCAGAATCTACCATCAGCACCGCGCCGTGTTGTCTGAAGGAAGTGGTTCTCACACTGACGTTCGCTTTCACTGCGCGAATCCCCTGACGTGCGATCACTAGGCAACTCCTCGAGCTCCCAGAACAAACGTACCTGTTTATCAATAGCTTGCGTGTCAAGTGTGCTATAATTACAAGAAACGGCTTGTGATGGTTGCCCGCTGCGATAAATAGGACCTGATACCACCCAGCCCAATTTTGTATTTTGAAGGAAGGGACCACTCGATAGTCGCAACCTTCCTTCCTCCAAAAGATCCCAAAAATGATCCGCGCCGATTAACATGTCGACTGGTTGGCTATCATAAAATGTAGGATCCGCAAGTTGAATGTGTATTGGTATGTGTAGTTTATTTTTATGAATTGCGAAAGTTGGTAAATTAGAAGTGATATGTGGTAAGACCAAACATGAAATGCGCATGTTATATGTCCCGCAAATCGCCTTAATTTGTACATCACAATTTTGCGTGCTTTTTGTGATTACATTACCAACCCCATTGATTTGTGCAGTGGACTGTTTTAGTTGTAGATTGAGTTTATTACATAAACGTTGCGATATAAAACTTCGTTCGCTGCCACTGTCTAAGATGGCGCGAATCTTATAATAATTGCCTACTCGGTCGGCTATCTCGACTATCGCAGTAGACAATAATACAGGTTGTGAATGTGAGTGTGTATGTAACGTATTTGTGCATGGAACTGCAGGTGTGTTGTTGTTTACTTGCTGTAGATGCGCGTGCAGCCGGTGTGACGGGCCGGACCCGCGATCACCCGTCTCATTAGCCGAGAGCAGCGATGGGGAGCGCATCTCCGCGTCGCTCGCCTCAGAATCACGATGAATCAAACAATTATGTTTTTTATCACACTTCCTGCAAGGACCGTATCGACATTCACTAGCTGTATGACCAGGATGCAAGCAGTTTTCGCATAAGTGATTATTTAGTACAAACTTGAGTTTCTCATGTAGATTTAAATTTAAAAATTGTTGACAAGAATATAGTGCGTGTGGTGCGTTACAAAACAAGCAAGTTTTTATGCGTGAATTTGTAGTATGGATGGCTCGCGGCTTAGACTTATTATTGACTACATTACATTGTACCTTTGGATGTGTTTGTGTATTAATAGAATGACGCCTGAAATCGGATGAATGTGAGGTTCCAGATTTTGAATGTGTTAATGATACAGTTTCCAGAATATCAGCCTTATCTCGTAAGAATGTAATCAAATCGTCCAATTTAATTTTAGTTACAGTATCGGTGTCAGCGGCAGAAGGCAACAACATACTTTTATACCGTTCCCACTCGCGTTCCGTTCCGGGATCTAACTTACTTACAACTAAATAAATAACAAGCGTATCCCACTGATCTGTCGGTTCGCCAAGTAATTTAAGGGCTCGAATATTTTTCAATATTGTGTCGATAAGCTTGCGAATCACTGCCGGTGACTCCTTATTGACATTAGGAATATTAAATAGGGATTTAACATGATTATGCACAAGTAGCCTGCTGTTATTATATCGGTTTAAGAGTAGTTCCCAAGCGATTGTATAATTGCGTGCCGAAAACTCAACTGAATCGATTACTAGTTCTGCACTCCCATGAAGTGAAGATTTGAGATAATGGAATTTTTGAATGTCTGAAATTTCACGAGAATTATGAACAAGTGCCAAATATGTGTCACGGAACTCTAACCACTGGTCATAGTTACCGTTAAAGGTAGGAAGCGAGATAGTAGGTAACTTAACTGATTGGAATGAATTGTTTATTGATGAGGACCTGTCACAGGGTGGTTCCTCGTCACTGATCATACACTCCGCCTTCGCTATGACACTATAATAATTGTTTTCAAATTCTTCACGAATTAGTAATTGCGATTCTAACTCAGACTCTGGGAGTAAACATTCTATTTTATTTTGTACATCACTGAATTCATTATATAAGTTTTTAGCCCCTTGTAACCGTAATTTTAACTCTGCGCGATGCGTGTACGTTATTTCTAAAGATTCAAAAGAATTAACATAGTTTTTAAATACCGTTAGTCTACCCTTAATAGAACCCCTTAGCTTCTTTAAACCTTTAATAGCAGCATTATCATCAGATTTTTCATGATCGCCCGTAGACATTTTGGAAGGTAAGGAAAGTTGAGTACTTACAGTATGCAAACACCAAAATTAACGCGTCACAGACCACGACACCCTCGTCCGTCTACCGACTTGAACACTGCAGTAAATATTCCAAGGAAGCAGCTTCACGAAAGGCCTTTGGGTACACGTAGACTTCTCTCCCAAACGGTGCGTCTTCTGGCTTCTTCTTCTTGAATCCGACTCGTAGGTCCAAAATGTTGAATGTGGATAGCAGAAGAGAAAGACCTGAAGCTTTTCCAAGGAATATAATGCGAAAATTATTAGAAATTTACAAATTCTTTGAAAACTGCTAACATCGAGATGATTAATTTAGTGCGTATAGGATTGCGTGTAAGATGCGTGTGTAAGATGCGTATGAAAGATGCGTATTAAAATGCAACGTGCGTAGACTCGGCGGAGGGTCCATAAGTCGCCACGCGATTGGCTGCCCATGACGTGATAAATGGACCCTATTGGTGCTGGTACTGTATGACGAGACATGACGAGATACTCGTAAGTCCAAATTGTGCATAGGAGTGACCTCTAGTGTTGAGTAGCTTGAACAGAACGCAAATAGCCAGGTTGCTGGTTTAAACAAAATACCTATGATGTTCTAGTCATTTAACTGCGACCATAACCGCTTTTTTCTTTGCAACAATGGAGCTTAATCGCGAACATTTGCGTCCTATGATATTTTATGATTTTAAACTTGGTTTAACTGAAAAACTTAGCCTTCAAAGATTACGAGCAACAGTTTTTAGATGTTTCAGTGAATTAAGAAGGGGTAAAACAAACTTCGATGATGACCATAGAAGAGGTCGCCCACAAACGGCAGTAACTGTAGAAAATGTGTGGACTACTGAAATGATAGAGCGAGAAGACCCACGAATTACTAACTCAGACATCGAGAAGATTCTTGGCGTTAATTCGGGGAGCGATAACATTATTTTGCATCAGCATCTTGGAGTAAGGAACCTTTGTTGTCGTTGTCCCGTGTTTGCTCTCAGACACTGAAAAACAGGCCCGTCTGGATTGGTGCCATGAAATGCATCTACGATTTGAAAACGGAACGTCTTGACGTTCCACATGTCATGTCTTGACATGTTTCGGAAATCATCACAGGCAACGAAAGGTGGATTTATCAATATGATCCGGAAAACAAGAGACAGTCGTCAGTATGGGTCTTTTCAGAAGGAATGTTGCCGACAAAACTACAAAGACCTCTTAACGTTGGTAAAAAAATGAAACAGAGTAGGTAATGTAGTAAATATAACAGCTTGCAACGCAGTTAACTCCATCTAAAGCTCCACCTAATTAAACACAGTGTCTTTCATTTGCTGTTCTGTGGTATTTATTAAAACTTGCAAACTGTATGCGTTCAGAAAGCTGCGGGAATTGCACAAGTTTCACCAAACGGCCATGTCCACCACATCGCTTGTTAGTGAAAGTTGGGCATGTCCTGGCATTGGACGAATGCAGCTTAAGGTTGGTGAAACTAAACTAAATGAAACTCTCGCGATTGTGGCTGGCGACAGCGTGACGCTTGTGTTAATGTTGTTGTTTTAATATTTTGCTTCATATCTACTACTGATTATTATTTGAATAACACGCTTAAGTTTATCATGATATTGAATAAAATTTGTATCCCACTTATTAGGACAGAGGGTAATTATTATCCCGAAAAACGGGAGTAAAGCCATGGATATGGATTATGGATAAAGTGGTGTTGAACTAGATGACTCATCGGATAAATATAGTAATGATAATATGAAGAAGTCCTTAAACTAAAGTTGGAAATCTTTAAATATTTCTTATTTATGGAAGTAACAACTCGCAATTCTGTATAAGCAGTTGTGGTCTGGTTAGAAGGGTGCCGGTTACACTTCTACTTATAAAATACTAACAATTAGAAGCTGGACGATTACTAATATTTACCAAAAGGACTTACCTACAATAGATACATTGATATTCTTAATAACAATCAATTATAACAGCAACTACTAACTGAATTCCCTCCTGCAGTGCTATTCGTGTTTTGTCACAGATTTTGGCCGCAAGAAATAGTGGCACTGTGAGTTCATTTACTATCCTCATCATATAAAAAGAAAATAGTTGGACTCAGCATTTCACCTTGATATGTTTGTTAAAAATAGCACAAATAATTATATTATTATACAAGTTTGTAATATAATCAGTTTCTGAATTTTTAATTCAGTTTATATCTCCACTGAACGACACGATGCACGGCAGGTATCTATCCTTATATTGTCATGAACATCCCGCTGACACGCACGATGCGGTTTGCCTCGTCATTCGTGATGCACACCGCGAAGGATTGGTAGCTTGATATCTTGCCTGCGTCCGCGTTCCTACCCGCCTATGAAATGGATGTGAAAAGAGTGAATAGGCTTTTACTAAGTTAGTGCGCTCACCATTCTGAACCATGTGGTCTACACTTACCATCAGGTGGGATTGTGGTTATAGCCCAGGATCCCTGGTACATTTTGCACTTGATCACGCTAATTTTTCATTAGTACCTTTATTTTGATGAAACGCCTAACAATTTCCTGTAATAAACTCTCAGTTGTGGTAGCTAACAGAGGTAGCGAGGATACAATATGTCGGTTTGATGATTCTCAAAAATTTATTACTAACCGGGGTTTTTTTGTTAATTCTCAAGATATTTATGTTAATTATTCGAAAAAACATTTGTCCTACAAAATATATGGTTTGATCAAAGATTCCCCTCCTTCCAACATGATTGTATCGATAACGAGGTCATCATAAATGATTACTAATCAGCGGATTATTTTTTAAAAAGAAGAACCCAAACACTATATAAACTATCAGTCACGTTATAATATCAAATAACAGACATCTCAGCTAACCCTAACACAAGCAAGACCATTCCTTCCTAGCCTCAACGATGAAACAGAAATGAGAAAAGTTTTTCCTCCGACCGCGCTGCAATTTTGATCCATGTTTAGTTTCCTGAACAAAAAGGGTAAAAACATAGTTTGAATTTCCAACAATTTTAGATGCTATTCGTAGCTTAAGCTTCGTGCTTATGTTACAATCAGGATATTTTTAATCGAACAAACGCTGTGCCCAACGTTGCCCGAGTTTTCCGTTTTTTTCCTCTTTTTTTGTACCCTATAACTAGGTACTTCCAAAATGATATACCCGTTGTGCTAAATTTCATGAAAATCTGTTCTGTAGTTTTTGTTTGGAAGGGCATCAAACAAATCCTCCAAACTTTCACAATCGATAAATAATTAATGTTAGTAGAATTGTCCATTTAAAACACTTATGCTCGGGGAGAAGTCCCCGACTGCAAAAAAACATTATATACCTTTTTGAAATACTTATGATGAGCTCTTTAATTTAATCATCATTGTAATATACTCAGTGGCTTATAAATTATTTTTAGATATTATACAAATGACGAATGCGACATAAATAGATATCACAGTAAAACGCATATTTATGATATTCGTGAATTGTAACACGTCGATACTAAAACCAAATATATAATGACTAAATGTGAAATAATATGTTGTTGCATAAGATTATACGAGTAGTTGATGAATTCACATTCTGCTTCCCTATCAAACTATACTAATGGAATTCATACGAAATTCCATCACATGTCATTTCATTCGCATCCGTCGTATTGTTAATAGGATTCTAATTCTGAATTTCAAATATCCAACTAACATTGGTAATTCCCTCGCGACCGTTGAATAGTTGAGCGCAACGGATGATTAATATCCAGATATTAATCAAAGCATTATTCTGGCAAGCGGATTATATTCCCGAACCGACGGCTTCGAAATGGGACTAGGGTCGCCAGATGAAAATTTTTTGAAAGAACTTAGCATTGAATTTTGAATAATAAGTCTGCGTATATCCCGTGATGGTTTCTGAATATACTGAAATAATGTACTATCGGGTTTTAGTGCACTTTTCATTAATATTTTTGTTCATAACCGTCATAAATTCGGCTTATAAAAATATACAGCAATATGTTTTGTGTTGCCGTATTAAATTTTAAAAATTTCGAAATAAGACTTGTCTGACAACCCTGTTGACCAGTAGTGACTTTAGCTGCCAATCAAAGGATGCCGGGGTCAATTCCCGACCGGGACAGGCATTAATACGAATGTGACAGGAGAATATTATTTGATATTTGCATTGTTTATTAACCTGCGACAGGTAACTCTATATTCACATAAACAAATGAATTTTATCATGACAATATAACCAACTTCAAAATAACTCAAAAACTACTCGTCAAATCTAGTTCTTTAATTGGGACCACATAACAGCACCAGCTTTCGATTTAAAAAATAATCGTCAAAATCGGTTCACCCAGTCGAAAGTTCTGAGGTAACAAACATTAAAAACAAAAAATTAAAAATACAGTCGAATTGAATGCCTCCTCCTTTTTTGAAGTCGGTTAAAATCAACAATAAGAGGTCTTTCAGGTCCCGGCTAATGCCGAAATTATACATAGTACATTAGTTCAAAACTATTCATAAACATTAAACAATACTTGATTTTGTTATTCAACGCATGGGTAGCACTACCCCTCATGTCTCCTTATCGCTGTTAGTTGGTTGGATGAAAATGCTGTGTTAGCATTAATGCCGCCTTTTGTACCTTATTTTGTTGAGTGCAATAATGTATTTTCATTTCATTCCACTTAAAGCACCTGCCGAGCTATTTTACGGGAATGCATAGCGTTGGATCGAAATAGAAAGAAAGTATCGATTGTTTGTATTAGACCAACTTTGTGTTTGGCAAGAGTAGATACATCAAACCGAAGAGCATGTATGAAAGGAATAATGAAAGTGGACGAAGCGAAACAAGTATGTAAGGATCGTAGCAAGTGGAAAGAAGTGGTCTCTGCCTACCCCTATGGGAAAGAGGCGTGATTTATATGTATGTATATGTATGTATGTATGTTGTGTTTGGCTTTTTACAAATGAGTATGTTTGCCGGCTATTTCCAAAAAAAAATGGCCCAAGGAATAACTAAAACCGCTGAATCAGGCTTTGCTTCGATAAACATATTGATGGATACAAAAACACCTCACGCTTAATGAGTTTATTACAGTAGTCATATTTTCATCCGTTGCATGGGTCATGGTTGGACCCATTAATGACCCACTACTGAGCGCAGGTCTCCAGTCTCGAGGAAGCGTAGAGCATACACAAACAGCCACGCTGCTCCAACAGTATAACAAAACAAATAAATATTCGAAGTTTCACTTATCATTACGGAGATTAACCGCCCAAGTTGAGGTGAGCAACGGCCGGCGCGTTTTGCCGACTGCGCCGCATTGGAATACAAATCGGCCACCCGCTGCTCTCACTAGGAAAAGCATTGGCCAAGTTCGACAAATATCATTTCTTTTTATTGTTGCGATTTTAACGTTGCTCTGTCCGTCAGAACATCGGGTCCCAAAGGACTGTCAATTGAAATGAACTCATCTCTTGCTTTAATGTAAAGGAAAACGTACTAAAGAAACTTGTAAATCTGAGAAATCTTTCTGTAATCGTATGAAGTTAAATGATGATAAATATACACATAAGCTCAAGATTTTTTTTAATTAGGTAAATTATTGCACTTTTGGTGACATCATTTACTTATGATATGATAAACGAAGTTTCATTATACTAGGTTTTACGTGGTATTTTTATGCAAGAATGTGCACAAAAATAAGTAAAGTGTATTATTAAGGAAAATATTATATTTAAATTTGAGCATTTTTAATGATTCTTGATTAAATTAAATGTAAAATAATTTAATGTTAACAAAAAATCTCAATGATAATGTGATATTTTTTTTACTAAAACAAGTTTTTTCGTTTTCTAAACAGTCAATTTTATAAATTTAACAATTATATTTAATAAGTTTCGTAGAAGAAATCACTCTTTCATTAAATACATTTATTTACAATACTTTTTTATTTCCTACGTTCTTGTAAACAGGCCCACTGTGCGCTCCAGCCGTCACGTGTTCACCGTAATATTACCCCAATAAATATCACTTGCTACACTCATCTTTATTTGCTTTTGCTTAGAAATAACATCTACCATCTGATTCTACTATTACTAGCTTTCAAACTTGAATAACCATCTACCAATAAAATTCAAAATTTTATTGATTTTATGGAGGACAAGAAGAGCGAAGACGGATCGTATGGTTGGAAATTCCTCATTGGTGACCCTCATATATATTTGCCTCTATATTTGCCTAAAGGAACTCCTTTTAATAATATATTTTAATTATTATATTATTACATTTTTTAAGGTTTTTAGTTTTAGGTTCATTATTTCATGTTTGTTTATGATAATAAAAATAGCAATGATGATTAACATAGAGAAGTGAACAATTTTCTATCTACACTTTAATTAAAAATTTACACTCGAATATCATTTTAACACAATATCGTCTATATAGCTTCTAGGTATATCTTAATTATTGAATGTCGATTTCAATTTGCGCGCAAAAAAATCGAAATAACCTCGGTTTAATGCGAAATTTAACACTCCCGTAATAAAATAATACCATTAAGCTTTAACCCACGGACCCTGACTTTGGGGTCGCTAATTCGTTTTTTATTACAATCGTTACGAGCTGGTGAAAAAATAAAAAACGCGAACAGATTTATCGTTTTTATGAGATTTAATAGCCTTTATTGAAGTTAGAAAATGTTAAGTTTGAATTTAATATCGTGTTATGACTTTTTGTTGTTTATTAGTTTTAATGTAAATAGTAGGTACGTTTTAGACGCTGTTATATTGACTTATCAGCTAAATAGGGTCATGATGAAAGATATAATATTACGCATTTATTAGGATAAGTTTCATTATTCGTATTCTATTTTCAGTGTTTGTATGTACTCTACCGTAATGTGTATACAGATATGTACTGTACCTACTACGTATAAGGATCATTCTAATAAAGTCTACTGATTATGTTACTTAGCTTAATCAAGCTGTAATAGTGACTTTTAATGATCCAACCCAGACTCTAATATGTATTTTTTATTTGTGAACATTAATTTAATTTGATTTAATTAAATTGAGTTTGATTTGGGATGGTTTGATTTAATTTAATTTAATTTAATTCGATTTGATTTAATTTAATTTTTATGTCTTGATTTTGAGGTAATTAATTATTTACATTTTGTACTAACATTCGTTTATAAGTTTCGCTGCTACTAACACAGAATATGGATGTATTTCCGAAATAAAATGATTATTATTATTATTAATAATAATGATATTTAAACAATATAGATACGTTATACCCTTACAAATCAACCAATAATCTGTTCCGAAAAGAGCTACAACACACACACACACACACGTTTATCTTTTGTTTCACTACACCAATCACATTGGTATAATACACGAAGGCATTTTCACGCAAATGTATAGAACAAACATTAAATCAAGCGTACTAAACACCTACGTGAAAAAGTTCCCTTTCTAGGGTTATAGAAATGTGATATAATTGAAATTATATGACATTTCTATACATACGCTATATTTGACCTTTACAGATGATAGACCAAGATGTTAGAAATAGCAACGGCTTATGAAAATAAAAGCTTGTGTTTCAAAAAGATTCTTTAAATTGCGACCTTATAAAAGAGACGTCAGCATAAGGAAGCGACTTCTGTCTACAAATAAGACTAGGAGCTCACAATTTCAAGTAGGTCGGGGCTCGAGTATGACGTACGTTTGCTCTAATGAATAACATAATTAAAATATTTTTTCAAGCACGCAACCTTGCTTTATAATTACCGTGGACATGGATATACAAGTGTGGTTGATATAAAATGTTCAGATTTTATTAAAAGTAGGTAAAAGAGTAAATAGGGCATGGGTACTATTTATAAGGCTTATAGTAATATGGAGGCGCTTTGAAGAGGTAGCTACCTAAAGACGGACCACGCGACATTGGATATATCAAACTTCAAATTAAACTTTTTCGTTGTCTTATAAAAGGCATTTCAGTGAAGCTGGCTATACATGATCAAGTTTACTTGTAAAGTTTGCAGCGGACTTGAGGCGGCATCCAGTTTGCATGAGATAACTATATGTACATATAGCCAAATAGTAATACACCGTCAAATTTACTGGATGCCGCATTAAGTCCGCTGCAAACTTGACAAGTAACTACATATTTGATCATTGTATGGCCAGCTTGAGGCTGCACTAAGTTGCATTGGCATGCAGTCAGTTTCGCCAATCACATAAAACAAACTATTACGCTATTATGAATCATTTGCGTGCTATGTGACCTACTTACATAGTAATTTCATCCTAAATATGCTGATATCCGTAATGAATTTGCATGCATGATGCATAGATGTATTCATTACGGCACCGACGCGGGTACTCAAAATGCAAATAACCTTATTAAACCCAATTAATAACCCGAGGATTATAGTAATCGAGACCAATTTTCGGAGAATTTATTTATTTATTACTTAATTAAATTTATAACTCTTGTAAATAAATGCGTCTTTAAAAAAGTGATTGTTGTGGAACTCATATAACTCAGAGTCACTAACGCTTACATAAATCGCTCCTTAGTACATTAGAATTTGTATGGTGATTCTTTACTAAGGAGCGATTAAAGTAACAGTTAGTGACTCTGAGTTGGGGCGTAAGTATCACCGAAGAATAAACATTCATCCACATGATTGTTATGATGAAAAATCTACACGGTCCATATTATAGGATTTCTTGTATTGCAGAGAATTCCCTTTTGTTTAATTATCGACATACAATAACACAAGCATGTAGTTCAATGGGTTCGACAATTATAAAAAAATATTCATTTAAAACTTTAAAGAATTCTGTCTAAACATTTCTCTCAGAGTGAGTATTAATAGATATAAATCCATATTAAATCATAGTTATCCCGTATCTGGTCCAGTTACGAAATAAAATTCATGAGAGTTAGTCGAACAACAAAAAGATCATTGGATTGGTTAGTAAACAAGCTTTCTATATGCAGAGTCCATCTGGCGGGAATAACCAAAGGAATAGCAATGAAGCTTTATGTTGCTTACACTAGAGCTATTGGCTGTGTTTGGAATTATTGATGTGTTCAAAACGAGGCAATATTTCACTTAGCAAATTAAAATGTCAACCATTACGAAACAAGGGATCTGTCTATGTGTGAAACAATATTAATTTCCTATTTTTCTAAGTGTGTGTATTTTGTCGTGTGGTTCTTTGTTGCATAAATAGATTTGTGAGAAAACTTGTAAACTACCCTCGCTTTGCGTTTTGGAAAAACAATGATTTATAATAGTCAAAATCTTAAACAATCTTATAAAACATCCCATACTGACTTGTACCATTTTTTGGGGTAAAAGTATCCTATCAATGTATAAGTGGGCTAAAAGAAGTGTTGTGTGTGAAAGAGCAACAAACACACATCCATACATAATTAGTAGAAACTAATGATGGATGGATCTACTTCTATAGATGTAGATAAATATGAAAATTTCATGACAAAGCTGAGAAATAATGTTCATTGCATTATTTTGTACCACTACTTAGGCACGTTTGCTTGTTGAATACGGTGGTAAGGGTAAGGCAACTTCAGACAGAATGTTATGTTCTAACTCTAGGATAATTATTTTAAAAACACGAACACGTCAACTTTATATAGAACCAATTAACAAAAAATCCATTGTCGAACTCTTTTATCTTAGAGCTTTCACAAATAAATCACTTCCTTTTTTCTGAAGTCAACTACAATAATATAATTATAATAATACAAATTAACTTGTGATAAACAAATACTTTAATTAACAAACTTCGTTACTTTGAAGTCTGTTAAAAAGAAACTCATTCCATCTCTTGATTCGTTCCAGATTATATTAGATGCGTTTAATGTGTTAAACCAAGATGTGAATGTGCTGGAAAGACCTCATTCTATCGGTCTATCGGGTTCTGATGATTACTATAATTACATTATAACAACATAACTCTCATGACTATAATCCAAAGTATTAGAATACCAAAAACATATGTAAATGCCACATTCGAAATTATTGAAGTTCGTACAACTGGCTTAAACCCATTGGTGGCACTCTATTGGGCGCGGGTCTCTCCTCTTGACAAGGTCTAGAGCATACTCCACCACGCTGCTCCAGTGCAGATTGATGCAGAATAATCATAATTATGGGTTTTAAAATCATGCAAAAGTGTTCATTAATTAATTTATAGTTTTTATTAACTTTTGGTCACTATTGCGACTCTGACTATAAATTAATAGAGAGAAAAACTTTTTATTTATGCGCTGTGAAGTACAAAACGATACTAAAATTAGTCTTATTATTGCTACACCGTCAAATCACATAATAAAAAGAGAAATCTTCGCTCTTCTAATTGACTCCACTGATGCGTTGATGAACTTTCTAAATTCGGCATAGTTCGTTTCGATATGCGTTTATTGTTTTTCCTCCAAGAAGCCTTGCTTGGCATACCTAGCAACCTTGCCATGTCTAGCACCCTAACATCTCTGTTTCGCGTGAGCTCCCATATTGAGCACTCAAGAAAACCCCCACTGAGTCGAAGTGAAAACAGGGCACGCAATAAAATCAAGAGCACGCAAACACGCGATCTTCGGTGGCGTGACGGCGACGCGACGGGAACGGAACGCGTGGGGTCATTTGATCAATGAGTACCCACGTTTCGGTTCATAATTATAGGTTGTTACTGTTGCTCGTATTAGCGTGGAATGGACTGATCGATGGAGGAGCTAAGACGCACGTTATTTTTTTGTAGTTTTTTAGGCATTGCTGTATCACGTGCTATAATAATGTATTACTTACTACTTTAATATTAAAGTTGGATATAAAAGCAGTAGGACTCGTAACTAACAACATATCTGTACATGTCGGCGAGCGACCTCTTTGGTTCTACAACGATCGGCCGATGCAGATGCTGTCATACAGGATGTTGTGAAGAAAAACTAAACGTTTAGAATAAGGAATGTGTCAATCTATTTGAAACAATACTTGTGGACATTCTATGGGATTCGAATAGTGGTCACGGAGTAGTACAGATTGTTATTGATGTTAACGTTAGGAAAACTGGAAATATATCATGGAGCACAGTAAAGGAATATATATTATTGAATAACCAACACCATAGAATAACCCTTCTGCGTTATACATAAAAATCGAAGCGTTACCGGATTGTAGAAAGCAGACTCGCTTTTTAATGCAACCTAGTATGGAAGTTGCTGGCTGTACCTATTTACTTTGTTTCCACTATGCGTTAAAGCCTACGTGTACCTGTAGCTATATAAAACTATGATGTCGAAAATCGTTGCATTGCAAAAATGCGCTAATCCCAATAACTGACACTACAAATTGAAGTAAAATATTCAAAAAGAATATTTTATACGCTTTTCAAATTATACTATGACGTACTGTGATCCGGTGTCGGGTCCAGTCGGCCGCAGAAGTAGCTTAACATTATAGTACTTTGTAATAGTAACTGTTTCGACGGTTTCTTATCAACATCTATGACAAATTCAAGAAATGTACTGACAAGGTACTAAAATGTTAAGCTACTTCTGCGGCCGACTGTCCCAATTGTCTAATGTCTGGTGTACTACATATGGAATAAATAATACTATAAAAATATACTAAAAGTGTAGAGATTATACCTACAAAACCACAGTGATTGCTCCTCACATTGAATAACTAGTGCTATGAAGACATTTTTAATTATAGTTAGGCAGATCCCTTAGTGTTCCTCCAATCGTCAGATACCTCAGACAATTACTACCTGCCTTTGGTAAATAAAATTCGTGGTTGTGTTTTTTTAAAGTAAGTAAATCGATAGTAGATAACCCTGCTGATAAGTAATGATCGTCACCAAAGGACAGCAATAACACCAAGGGCATGAGAGCAGAGTAACCATACTAATACTTAAACAAGAGACCAAGTAAATTAATTATAAATTCCTTAACTTCCCCCTCAGGAAATTGTACCCAGTGGTTTCAAAACATTAAGTCACACAACAAGCTAATCTAATATTTGCACAGTACAGCTTGTAGGGCTGTCCGCCACTCAACAATGGACTCCGCTCAAGTGTCCCAAATAAACATCGATCTTGTACGTTATTTGTTTTAACCAACGCAGAGCAAATACGCCCTTCACTTGATTAAAATAAACGGGCGTAAGTACAGATGTCAAGATGTTAGAAGCCGCAGGGAATACAGTGAAACTGTTTCGTGCGGCGCCTATCTTCATCATTGTCTTATGAGGCAATAGGACCAAATATTATATTCATTTTAAACATTTTTGCGCAGTAACCAGAAATGTTTAGGGTTAGAGGGGATTGAATTTTTTGTACCTAAGTACATTAATTACTTTCTTATTAATTTATAATCATTGTTAAAGTAATTTTCATTCGTATAAATTTTCTGACCTCAGGAATTTGAATTTCGACGATGTTGATAATTCTAACATTTTGTCTTTTATGAAGGTATGTCCTCTAAAAAGTGCCATGCTGAATTTGCTGTGACGACACAAATAACCAACGGACAATAAAGACGCTTCTAAGGATTATTAATTGATGAAAATATAATGAATAGCTAAGTTCAGGGAGAAAATATCGAATAAGACATTACATGCAGGCTGAAATCATAACGCTTCGCCGTAATCTACCATTCAATTGTCTTATTTATCATTATACATTAAGAAAGTAGGCAATCTTCACGCTATTTAAAAACTTTAAATATTGCGACGTAAGGAATACAAGAAAACGAGCGTTTAAAGGCTAGCTCTTTGATATCAACAGCGCTTTAAACGCTCGTCTATACCTTGTAAACCGCCTAAACCTCTGTACATACAGCAATCAAACAACAATTTCTCAACTAACAAATTCTATTCAGTTCTATTGCTCATTCGCTCAATCTCTCTCACGCACTTTGTTCCCATTTCTTTGACTTTGTGTAAAGGAAAGACTTCGTCAACTCAAATATTTTATGCCTATACAAAGCTTATGCTACTTTATTGGAGTAGACGTGTAGAGATTTACGTCCAAATGACTTTATTACAAGAAAACTAAATATTAATATATTGAAATAACTATTAATATATTAATATACCTATTGAAAAATAAATATTCTTTATTTCGAAATTTTTATTTTAACATAAATACAAGAAAATAGTTGTGATAATTATAAATTCAATAACTAAAGAAGGTATTTTACTGTCCAGTAAGGGATTCATTCATACCACATTAAAGTGTTAAACTGATCAATTTACAGATTTTATAGTTAACATTTTCTTTGATCTTTTCTTTATAATTTATATAGCAGTTTCTTCAGTTTCTGTTGACTCTTCAGCAACAACAGAAGCATTATCAGAAGCAGAGGCAGCACTAGCAGAAGCAGATTTTTCATCTTCATCAGGTTTTTCAACTACTGGTATTTCATCTACTGGTTTTTGCGTAGCATCCTCTGCATCACGTTTGTGACTACCATATACTATATCACCACGGTGTAGACCACTGATACGGTGATAAGCATGATCATTATGATGGTGGCCATGATGATGGTTAAGGTGATGAGCATGATGATGATCTGGGTGATGATCATGGTGATGAACACGATTATGATCACGATGATGATCATGGTGATGAACCCGATTATGATCATGATGATGATCATGGTGACGAACACGATTATGATCATCATGATGATCATGGTGTTGACCTGAGTGATGATCATGGTGATGACCCAGATGATGCTCATGGTGATGACCCGGATGATGATCTTGGTGATGATCAACGTGATGATCGTGGTGATGCTCATTGTTATCATGATGATGTTCTCCATGCAAATGTACGTGATGCATATGATGTCCTTCATGAGTATAGCCTAGTTTAGACATTTCATGATGATGGGTATGGTGTTCAGCCAAACTCTTTTCACGCAAAAAGTGAAGCATTTCGTCGAAGTTGTCGAATTCCTTCTTCTCGTGAATCCTCACGCCTTTCGGGAGCACGAGGATTTGACCACCTGCACCGCGGGTGTAGTCTCGACCGCCGGTCTTCAGATATCTGTAGTCAAGCACTGTTATCGGTTCCACATAGTCAGGATTATGCATTTCTGATACTATCCTGGAAATAAAAGTTTAATGATAAAATATGGAAAGAGAGAGAGAGAGAGAATACTTCGTTTAGTTATAATATTACATAGATTTAATAAGGTGGCAATACTGAATTTGGGAAAGAGCACATCAAATCTATAAAAATACCAATTTTAAGAACTCCCGGAAAACTTTACAGGTAAAACTACCAAATGACTGTATTATTTAATTAAGTTGCAAAATTCGTCCAAAGCGATCTTACCTGTCAACCTTAGTTTTATGAGTCTGTAACAAAAAAGAAATATAGTTACTAACAAGGGATTAAGGTCACATATTAGTCTTGTCAGGATTTTATCATCAGATCATGACTGTTACACCAAAATATGGTGGTTACTAAACTATCTGATAATTTTGATATTTTACACTGCCAATGTCTTTTTCATCACAATTATTTGTATCGTATATCGATCAAAATAAGGAATTCTGAAATTGCGTTGTGGTCGGTAATTTCATAGGTGACTACGAATGAGGAGGTTTACAGCAGCATAAAATTTGAACTTTCGACTTTATTATTTCAAGTAGGTATCATTTAATTATGTTCAATGCTTTCCGCGTACAGACGGATAGTCAATTATAAGAATAACTGCAAAAATACAATTCGTACTCTATATCGAAACAAAGCCAAAAAAATATCGAATGTTCAGATGGCTACTTCACAGTTTGTAGTAGGTATAGATGTGACGTAAAATATGGGTGTTATAAGTTTGACTGTGACTGCGTCTGCGTGTGTCTGTGGCATTGTAGCTTCCATCCTATCGACGAGATCTAGGTGGTTGTTGGCTATGACGTAAAACTTCAAAATTCATTAAAGTGAAACTTTTATTCTAACGCCCCAAAATTTTTCGTCCATCTATCGCATGTCGCATTACAGCCGGCCGGAGTAAAAATAACAATGAAGATTCAATGATTTAAATAAATATTGCTCTTAGTTTTAATTATGCGACTATTGTGTATTCCGTATTCTAATACGCAAACTGAAATTAAATTTTATAATTGAATATTTTGTCTACTATTTATTTCCTATTATCATTCCCATTTTTCAATAATTAAGAGATTAAAAACGCAATTTGAATAGCCTTTAAAAAAATCGTTTTTTTTTTAATTTGCCTACAAAGCGAAAAAAGTTTCACTTGTATCGTGGTTTCATAAAACCACACTTTTTTTATTAATATTCACTTAACATACTGAAACAATAACTTACATGAACATCTCCTAAACGGACGCTATGTGGTTTATGATGATGGCTATCATGATGCACATGATCCAGATCGTATACTTCCACGTGTGCTGATTGCTCCGCAGTGAGGTCCTCAGCAGAAACTTCCAGAAGCAATACTACCAACAGTAGCTGTTGACATTATTGAACCGTCATTATTAGGTAAATAACAATTCCGAGAAATAAAATGCTCGGTGGCAGAAGTCTGTCAATATTTTATTTATTTATTTAGACTTTATTTAGGCAACAATTTATACAGGTCCATATTATGTTATTCAGACTTAGTAACTAGGGGTTAATAACAAATAAACAAAATGAATGGCATTAAATTAAAATATAAACATAGACTTAACTGTCCTTTATTTAATTGGATTAAGTTAAATGAAAAACGAAATAACGAAAGTTTCACTTCTAACGTGTGTATACTAATAAAAGCACACATTTTCTTATTTCTATCAAATGCAAATTAATAAAATAAAATAGTTCACAAACTTACACGAAACATTGCAACCGCCTGTTGTTCATCGACCACAAACAACAACTACTCTTGAATTTACATAACATAATATTATTAACTTAAAAACGATTAAAAAACACAATTATAATAATATATCGACAGGAACTATGCTATAATATTTATGATTATTTATAATTAAAATTATTGGGAACGAAATGTAAAAAACGTAATCGGACGTATAAAAAGTGTTAAATTTTTTTTAAATTCATTTTCATAATTTCGATATTATTATAATGACTACGAAATACGACCTATACAGAAGCAGCTTCAAGAGATTATAACAGGAATCTCGTAGTATCTCTCTATGTGTTTTGGATGGGGGCTTAAAATCCATTAATTTTCTTCTCTTCCTTCGTGGTACATCGATGAGAACTTTGGTGTTGAGTTCAGCAGAAGGCACTTCAAAAAAAGAAGATAATATGATTGTATCCACAGAACACCTAATAATTAGTTTGTATCCACAGAACACCTAACTAATTATTAGATGTTCTGTGATTGTATCGATATCAGTTTCTCGCATGGGGGATTTTCGAGGATAAGATAGGATAGATAGATAAAGATAAGTACCCTATATGTTATTTAAGGTCATGGTCTACCTGTGTGCTGAATTTCATGAAAAACCATTAAGTAATTTTTGCGTGAAATAGTAACAAACATCCTTACAAACTTTCACATTTATAATATTCAGTAGGACTAGCTGTTACCCGCGACTTCGTCCGCGTGGTATTTAATATTATTAATTTTTTCATTGATCCTATTTTTTGGTCTAAAACAATTTTTTTTTCTAAAATAAAAGTAGCCTAAGTTACTCCTTGTTACATAAGTTATCTGCCAGTGAAAGTCCCGTCAAAATCGGTCTAGCCATTTCAGAGATGAGCCGAAACACAGACAGACAAAAATTGTAAAAAATGTTGTTTTGGTACATGTACCATGTATACATCCAAACTTAGTAAAAAGCGGTTATTTATTTATTTATTATTTATTACACTTTATTGTACACCACAATCAACAGTTTAGAGACACATACATGAATAAAAATTAACAATATTTGTGTACAAAAGGCTATCTTATCGCTAAATAGCGATCTCTTCCAGATAACCTTTGGGAAGATGGCGAAGGAAATTTAAAAGAGATGCTGGTAGGGTGTACAGTGTAATAAAGATTTGCACTAAGAATTTATTTAGAGAGAAGAGGTTATTTTAATATTACTACTCTAATATTACAAACTGTGGTTGACGGTGTTGGTCCACAACTTAATATTCAGTTAAAAACAAATTGTATACCATAAGATCTGTTGTGACTGTTTGTTGACCTAAATAAATGAAATAAAAAAAACAGACACTCCAATTTTATTTATTTGTATAGAAGTAACCCTGTTTTTTCCCATACGGTAATAAAGTATTCTGAAATAACGAATACGGCAAGAAAAAAAATATTGAGTAAATCAAATGAATGTATTGAAGCGTAACCACAGAAGAAATAATAGTACTTTGGTGTAACTGTGACCGACTTGTCTAGTATGACCGTTACTCATTACATTAACATTAGACATTGGTGCATTCGCGCGTGTCTTGGAATTATTTACAGGTGACCGGGAATATTCAAATAAAAATCATTTATTCGTACAGGTATCACTGAAACATTTACGGACGTAATTTTTTATCCTACGAATTATAAAACAATTTCCATCACCGAATCAATTTTTGTAAGAGCAGAAAAAAATAATGTATTCGATGTACGATACACAATAAGACTTTGAAATACCAGGTTGGAAATAACATAAAATAGACGTAAAACAGATTCCTTGAAATCCGAAGTACAAAAAGGAATGACAGTTATTGGTACCATCCTAGACGTTAATAAAAAACGTTCAAAGTACTGTGTGACTGACCCCCGTATTCAAGAATAATACTTGTCTAAGTAAAGAAGCAATACTATGCGAAGTAAGGCATCTCTCAGTGCGTTAGTCATGGCAAGCCTTCAGTTTCACAGTCGACCCTTAAGTATCACTTGGCTATGCGGACGCACAGAGCTGTATACAGCCCTCTTATTGGTCCATTTGATGCGGCTAACTTCACTCTAGTCATTTGACATAGGCAAAAAACAAAGATAACAATACAAATAATCGATCCCCTCTTTCTATTTTGATAGAAGTCAAAGCAACACTATGCGTTCGGTTAAGTAGCTCGGCAGCTACTTTATCGATTTTGACAAACGCACAGCGAAGGACTTCAATCAAGTATTGTTTACGAAATGGTTTGAATCACCCTATGCGTCCGTGAGCACTGTGAGACCTCATAGTATTATTCTTGAATACGGGGGTTAAGATATTACTTAAGTTGCGCTTCGTGACCTTGGTACATAATTTGTCAATTAAACGATTAACTTAATTCGGTCTTAAACAACTTGAGGATCAGAGTGTTTCTGTTAATTGGTCGTACATGAATTACTCAGACACTTAATAATTAGTTACAAAATTACTGACAGAAATGATTTGTATAGTGTTTTTTAATTACAAAGTAAGAACAATAACTTAGAAGTTTGTCGATCTAATGTCAGATATTTACATTATAATACGGCTTCTCTATTACGAGTACTAACGACACTTACTTACAAAAACCCTTCCTACAGTTGCTTGCTACCATTCACCATTCAGTTGTATTCAGGAAATTCATTTCTTCATCTGTAATAGTACAGAAATCATTTTCCAAAAACTCCAACTGTCGTATTTAAATTCTAAATGTAAATTCCAATATCAATTTAATTACTTTGGATTTTGAAGGATTTGATTACTGCTAAATCTAGATATTAAAACAATGGACTACAGATCCACTGGTGACATCATTGATCTACAAAGTCATCTAAGAGACTTTTATGAAAGGTCAATAATATTTTCAGTTCATCCTAGGTATAGAGCGTAAGTTGTTATCTATACTAATATATAAAGAGGAAAGATTTGATTTTTTGTTTGCATTGAATAGGCTCCGAAACTACTGAACCGATTTGAAAAATTCTTTCACTGTTAGAAAGCTACACTATTCGCGGTGAACATAGGCTATATTATATTTTAAAAAAATTAGGGATCCTTACTAAAACTCCAATAATGTGTAAAAAATTACCTAAAATATTCTTTACATCGCGTGCGCTGCGAAAACTATTCATGATAGAACAAAAAAATGTTCTACAATATTAGAGAACATATCAATATCTACAAAAAACCTCGCGATACTATATGTCCAACTATTGTAGTTATGCCACTATAACCACTTTTTACATTTTAAAAGTTAATAAAAAAGCTGACCAAAATCAGACCATGATAACTATACCTTCGTATTAATCCTTATCCAAATAAATCATTTCATATTCAAAACTATTTTAATACCTATTGATTACTTTTTAAATTACTCAAATCGGATATTCCATTCAGAAGATATTACGACTTCAGGAAAATAAATACCCCCGCCGCCGCGCAATGACCAGTGTACTAGCCAAATCTCTGAAACTACTGAACGAATTTTAACAGGACTATTTAGGATATTGAAAAGACTTCAACTTAGCATTTAAGCTATTTTTTAGGGTTCCATACCAAAGAGTTCCATAAGGACATTTTGTATGGAAAAATAAAAAATGTCAGATGATTTGTTTTAAATAATAAAAAAACGTTTACTCCGTACAAAAAGAGTAATACATGCATTTAAATTTTACTTATATTACATGGAAAGGCCATAAAATGCCTTAAGTTATTTTTTTCATTAATTCACAACCCTATAACTGAATGGATATATTCTATTTTCTTATTTTGCTTTCAAGAGCATGTTTTTTGCGTATCTATGTCCTCCAAAATAATTTCAGCATTTCATTAATTTCACCTTGAAAGTGGTGGAAAAACGCAAATTAATTCTGTAACCCGATATTCAACAAATTCGGGTAATTTATTTGTATGTTCCTTAAGACCCTCGGAAGTTACTTAAATAAGTTGATTACATTTTTTAAAACTGCATTGGATCTGATATAAAATTATAATATATAGTTATAAAATTGTAATTGAGATATCCTAGGGCCGCCACGATCGTTCTGGACACTAAGTTTAGGACTTTTAAGGAAAACACTGGTAGCAGCTTCCACGGTATTTAATGAACTGACAGAGCTGATAAAACTCCTGTAGGACAACATGCAAGACGTTTCAATGCACCAAAAATTTATGAAGTTGCCATTGTAATGGTTGGAGAAAATCTGGAAGCCCGTGATATTGATTTACATCGCAGAAATGATCAGTTACAGCGTGTGCATGAATCACATCTCTCATGACGCGTTACAATATCCAATATTATTTTGAAAAGGTGAAAATGGTTATCATTTCTCAATCAAGATGATAAATCCTAATACAGGCAATTATAAAGTGTCATTGGATTGTTTTTTGACTTATTGTTTGTTATTGTTGAATGACTGTCATCAAAACATTATCTTATTTACAGGAGCTGAAACTAATAAAAAAGTTAGTTCAATAAATTTTTACTCATACCGTCTGATGGTTCTTGAAAATAAAGACAATCACATATTGAAATGTCGGCGATTATTTCATAAATATGCTGTTGATATGTATCTATGTAAACATAGAAACATAGAGAGATTGACCAAACTACGTTCTGACGAGTTTATGTATTCACCTTCGAGATGCAATTACTACCGATGGAAATCCAAACAATGTCAGGCGGATGACAATTCTTCCAGCAACATATTATATTGAAAGTCCTCGGCATATGCATGAATACGCTCAAAATGCCATGACATATGTATGTTTGTTATTATGGCACTGCAGGTTTATTTATCACATTCACATGCAGTCTTTAGTGAATAGAAATCAAACAGGAGTTTTTACCTGGCCAATCACCGATTGATCGCCATGATATTACCTACTGCACGAGTCTTCTGACTAAAGTTGAAATCTTTAATGGATTTAATTGTAAAACACAGTGTATTTGGTGAGAGGTTACGCGCTGCGCCCAGGTTGCCTCATGCTCATAATCATGATTTGGCTAATTGAGAAAATAAAGTTGATACCAAATGAAGTTGATCAAATCATATCTACTGAAATTCCTGATGTATAAGTCAATCCAGGCTTGCATGAAGTTGTTATTAAAAACATGATTCATGGCCCATGTGGAAATCTCAATTCAAATTCACCATGTATGGTAGATGGTCAATTTTCGAAACGGTGTCCACGGGAATTAGTGGCAGAAACAGTTACCGGGAACGATGGCTATCCGCTATATCGTCGCCGATCGACTGCAGATAATGAAAGATCAACAGTTGTAAAAGTAAATCAACAAAATAAATCACAGAGTCAGTCTTTAAGTATTTGCGGCGTTAATCTGGAAAACCCATGCTTCTCTCATGGACAGTTGTATGTTGCCTGCTCCCGCGTTAAGCTACGTTGACACGGCGTCCATTCGATTCGATTTTTTCCCGTATACGGTTTCCCCGTATACGAGGCAGTCGTTCACACGACAACACGGTTTTAACGTTAACGTTTATATCGAATGGAAAGCAGCCAGTTGTTTAGTACGGAAACTATTGATGATAGAACAAAAAATGTTTTACAATATTAGAGAACATATCAATATCTACAAAAAACCTCGCGATACTATATGTCCAACTATTGTCGTTATGTCACTATAACCACTTTTTACATTTTAACAGTTAATAAAAAAGAAGACCAAAATCAGATCATGAAAACCATACCTTCGTATTAATCCTTATCCAAATAAATCATTTCATACTCAAAACTGTTTAAATACCTATAGATAACTTTTTGAACTACTCAAATCGGACATTCCATTCAGAAGATAATACAAATTTAGGAAAACAAACACCGCCGCCACCGCCGCGGCCGCGCAATGACAGTGTGGCCCCACGCAAAGCAACTGTAGCGTAGTCCTTTATTTACTAAAGCAATAAAATATGTATGTAAAAAAATAAATAGATGTATGTATGTACAAAAATGTCAATAGAGGAATCTAAAAAAATAGTTCAAGTAAAAAAATAAACCCATTACAAATAAATTAATTGAGTAAAATGTATATGTTATAAAAATAACAATAGGTTGGCAAGTAAAAATTTAAAATTTAAAGAAAAAACACATACGTCCTTTAAAAAGATAATAAATAAAAACAAATAATAAATAATAACGTTTCACACTCGACATAGCCCCACACTAGGATTCCCTGTGTCGTGGGTGCCATGGACAACACACTAGACAAGGACATTCACACCCAGACCGAGAACAGAAATTGAAATTCATCATTCTAATTTCCGCTTCGCTGGGAATCGAACACAGGACCCTTGGCGCGGCGATCCGGCATGGTAGCCATCGCGCCACACGGGTCGTCAAAACATAAAATTATAAATATATCTCTAAATGTTTAAAAATAAAATTACACCCGAGCGAAGCCGGGGCGGGCTGCTAGTATGAATATAAAGAACATTAAATGGGATGAAAATATTTTGTCTAAGCCTATAGTCACGTTGAATAGTATGCATTGAATAGCTTGTAAACTACCGCCATTAATAGAACAAGTCTGCAATGCATTGACAATAAAACCGATATATATCGTCGTATACCGTTTCAATGGATACCTTTCAATCATCCTGATGGGCTGCAGCTATTAGGAAATGGATGGCTATGCATATCCATCGAAAGACAGAAACATTGAATTGAACTGGCACTTCGTTATTGCAACCACGACGTTCTAGTGAGACAAAGTATTTGTTTTTTCAAGAATTTTTACCTATGGTTTTGTCTATTGATTATGCAATTCAATCGTACTAACTACTTAAAAGTTTAAATGCAAAACAAAATTGAAACTCATCCATAATATTGTGACTGTGATATGTCACATTTTATTCACTAGTTACTTCAAGTTTATTACATTTATTATTATTTATTTATTTACATATATATGTCACCTCTTAAAAAGAAGAAACAAAGGGCAAACGCCTAATGGCATTGTCCATCAGTCAACCCCGGTTACATGTACTCACGATTCGGCTTCCATAAGATGAGTATTCCATACTCATGAATCGGATGGCCTGATCTCTATGTTTCTTACATCCAAAGCTAGCCGAAAGCCTTGTCAGTAATAAAGGAAAGTATCTGAACGAACATTAAATCGTAAAATCAATATTAAACGATAAACAAAACATTTTTGTTACATGACCATATAAAAACAAAGCACTCTCTTACAACAATGTAACTATTGAAGCTGAAACAATTAACAGATTCTTCCGCTACGTTACGCTAACTGCAAATGAGTAAGATTCATAGTCCTGTAATGAAGCGAACAAATGGAATGTGTACGATGATATTAATCATAATACTAATAATCACCAATTATCAATATAAAACAGGCTTCCAATATATAGAAATTTAATAACATTGTTGCTTATACTTCGTGATCGACTAATCTTCATCATACATAATTATTATTTTGGTAAAACTAATTGGATTCTTCACATGTAATGATTAGAAATTGATGAGTTTGACCCTATATGATCAGACGGACAACAGAGTGATCCTATATGGGTTTTTTTTATTGAGGCACGGAACCCTAAAACTGAGACAAAGTACTTATGAGTGTTGGTAGGATTATAATTATCTATTTTTGAAACAAACTATATTGGCATTTTTTTTCTTGTTACTAATGTCTATGGGTGACTTACTATCCGCCTCTTTTGCCAGTTATAATATGAATATGAAGAATAATGCGTATTCCTTAATAAGAAACAAACTGCATAGTCATTTGTATTCCCTCATACCAAAGGTAACAATGGACGGAAGTCACAAGCATGGTAAGCAGTTGCCAGAATACTTTAACAACTGCACTGTGGATTGTCTTTGAGCAACATAGTACAATAAACAGTCTTTAGAAGGCAGCTGATGCATGCGATTAGCTGCCCCAGACAGAACAAAACTACACTCTCTCATTATCTACATGTTGTACGACATTCTCGCTAGAAGTTGTGAGAAATGTGAACATTCGCACACAACAATGCACGTTGTGTTTTGTGATTAACATCATTACTGATATTATGATAACACGTCGAAAGGTAGTAAAATATATAATTTACAAAATCAATTTACAAATTCGTAGTTATATAATTTTTAATATGTAGGTACAACCATTTTTCACTGATAATTATATTCATAATAATTATGTTTAATTGTACATACCATTACGTTAAGTTATTAATGTTTCAAAAAACATAAAAAATGAGTAACGTTATTATGATGAAACTGAGTGTGTTAATATTATAATTACAGTAAGCAATAAATTTTGATTACATGCACGAATAAAATGAATTTATTATTAGGTACTGCATGTGAGAAATTTATTATTCTTTATATTTATTTTAACAATGTACAATAAGTGAAGTTTTAAAATACTTGTTTTCGTCACATTTTAGTTATAGAATTGAATTCAGTGTATCCATCCATCCATCAGCCTTTAGAGGTCCACTACTGGATATAGGCCTCCCCTAACCTACGTCACTTAGACCGGTCCTGAGTCTTCTGAATCCAGCGGATAACCGCAGTGATACATTTAATGTATCCAATTTGCTGAAATTCGGCTTCCCACTTCAAATTAATCAAGCCTATATTAGTGGTAATAATTACGTGGAAATTCAGTGCAATCAGAAAATAATGAGAACTTTGTAGTTAGGATTTCGCCGAGAATGTAGCACAACCTTTACATTATGAGTGTGTATGGGGCACTCAAGACTTTTGTTTTGACGACGCAAAAAGCGGCTGTTGACTTGAATAGCTCTAATGCACGGCCTTTTATGGAATGTTTGAGCTTTTTATACACTTCGACTAACCCTTTTTGGGGTCAAAAGGGTTAAGTTAATTATATGTCCCAAATTGAAATACATACCATAAAATGGACAAAACAGTTTTAGATCAGTAAAAGCTTTCAGGCATAATTAAAAAATACTCCGCTTATATTTTGTTGAAATAATCATATTCATTCATTCATTCAATAACTTAACAGTCCGATACTCTAAAACATTTTTATTAATCAAGAGGTATAGATAGATCCAAAAAAGAATTATAAATATTATATTACTTTATAAAATTTACACAGATTTCCTTTATTAAAAATAAAAAATCGCAGATAATTTGAGACACAATTTACACTAAACATATCTAAAAACTATCGATAAAGTCACCTTTCATACAAAAAAACTAGATCAAAATCAGTGCATCCGTTTAGGAGCTAGGATGCCACAGACAGACATACAGATACACAGATTCACAAAAACACAGATACACAGACACTCACTTTCTTTTTTCGTCGGGGGCTAGTGAGGAATATAAGAATGAAGAGGATTTGTGTTAACAAGCGTAGCCACAAGCAGTGGCTCTACAAAGTAAGCAATCTATATATTTTTTACTGGCGCTTTCCCACGGCTTTGCCTACGTTTTTCGGTATAATAAGTACTCTATATCTTATGCCAGGTCATGGTCTATCTGTGTGGGCTAGTGAGGAACTTAAGAATGAAGAGGATTTGTGTTAACAAGCGTAGCCACATGCAGTGGCTCTACAAAGTAAGCAATCTATATATTTTTAATTAGCGCACTGCCCGCGACTTTGCCTACGTTTTCCGGTATAATAATTAAGTACCTTATATCTTAATCTAGGTCATGGTCTACCTGTGTGCAAAATTGCATGAAAATCCGTTCAGTTGTTTTTGCGTGAAAGAGAAAAAACATCAGTATAAACTTTCACATTTAGAATATTAGTAGGATTAAATATCAATGAGTACATAATTAAGTTTTTCAATGTTACTAACCAACATATGGATGAAAGTCCGAAATAAATTATTTTATTATTATTATATCAATATATAAACTTTTTGTTTTCTCCCATTTCTGGGGTAGTATAAATCTGATGTCGCGGGCTTTTGGCCAAACGACAACAGATTATTTGGAACCTAAATAATGAAACTGTTATTCAGTTTACTATTATTATTATAATTAGGTACATCTTATATTGAGAATAGTTGATACACAACTGGCAACGATATATTACACAATCTGAATATGTATAGCTGGTAGTTCGTAGTTCGTCGTGACATTAAACAAACTGGGAGTTGGGTACAATTTCAATAACACGGTCATAGATTGTACTGCTTCGAATACAAGGATTACAGATAAGCGACGGACAGAGACTTATTAAGTTAAGAATGAGAATAACTCAGAGAGGTCGGTCCAAACAGATCGTCAAAGTTAAGCAACAGCTGGCGCGGTCGGTAGTTGGATGGGTGACCGCTAGTGGCAAAACTTTCTTTAAGCGATTTCATGCTTCGAAGAGCATGTAATGCTGTCGGTCGTCGGATGTTGGAGGCCCTCGGGCGGCATGAACACTTCTGACACTTGGGTTGGCCACTAACCCCTCCACCAATCCGCACTGGAGCAGCGTGATGGAGAATGATGTAGGCCTCCTCAAGAAGAGAGACCTGTTCTCAGTAGTGGACCATTACTGGGTAGAAACCAATTAAGTAACTGAAGATACTAAGCGTTACAGAAATAGCGTCGTGGTTGGAACGTTACACTTGCGAATAGGGATATGAAATTATTGGGTACACGTTGCTGATGAGACAAAGGTATTCCCTGTACCATGCACCCATAGATGACTTGCAAAGACAAGAATGAAAACATAAATCAGACTGAAAACAGAATCTCAAACTCATCATCCTTTGAACCTCGATGCAATGGTAATCGAACCTATGACTCATCGAACGGTGCGGCGCGGCGGCGGTCTGGCATAGTAACCTTTTGCCACGCGGGTCGTTACAAACACCTACATGATTCAATGATTTTGAATTAAAATAATTATAGCGTTGCAACCATTTTTTTAACCGACTTCAAAAAAGGAGGAGATATTCAATTCGACTGTATTTTTTTTAATGTTTGATACCTCAGAACTTTCGACTGGTGACCCGATTTTGATGACTCTTTTTTTAATCGAAAGATTTGGTGCTTTTCATGTGGCCACTTAAATTTGAACCAGATCTGACGAGTAGTCTTTGAGCTATCTCTAATTTTAAAGATGGTTATTTTTTGTCAAGAATTATTCTTGGAATTAGCCGACAAAGGAACTGACCTAATAATTGAATATCGTATCCCATGGACATCAAACGATACCAAAGGCGCCACTGGTGCGTTGCCGGCCAAAAAAGATATTGTATAAATAAATAGTGTCTGTAGTTACGTTTATCTGTGTCTCACCGGCAGGAGCAGTCCCGTCCCGAACCAGCCAATATCCGTCCGGGACGCTCTGAAGCCGTTTTGCGTCATCCGATGACACTATTTGGCGTTGTTTAGCCTTTTTACATGCCCTATTTTAGCTTCAGTTTCATTTATGCGCGGGTAAATGGTGGTTTTGTAACATGCATTTAATAACTATCGCTACTTGTTATGAATAATCTAAATTTTACTAACAAAAAATAACCGACTTCAAATTCTCAAAAACTACTTGTCAGATCTCGTTCAAATTTATGTGGGACTACATGACAAGCACCAGCTTTCTATTAAAAAAAGAATCATCGAAATCGGTTGACGTGATATTGAGTTATTCGTCAATTTGTCGCGCACATCTTAACACAAATTTACGACTTATGTAGTTTTCTCATGGATGCCATTGTCAGATCTCAATAAAATTTATGTGGGACCACATGACAGCCATCAGCTTTCGATTAAAAAAAGAATCATCAAAATCGGTTCACCCAGTCCAAAGTTCTGAGGTAACAAACAAAAAAAAAAAAAAAAAAAAAAAAAAATACAGTCGAATTGAGAACCTCCTCCTTTTTTTGAAGTCGGTTAAAAAGTATTCCAACGCATCGGTCCATCTATATGATTGTTGAAAAAATCATTAAAAACAATCATGGGCGAAACACGGGCGGTCATTAGACTATTAATTATATTCTGTAATTTCTGTATTTTGTTCTAAAGTAATAAATGATTGAAGATTGTTGTATCTTTCACATTTCGCTTAATAATATTTATACCGTCTTCTCTCTACATGATTATAATTTTTGATGACAATGATATTATGTAACTTTTACAAGGATTTCAGCTGAAAACTCTTCAAAATTCACTTAGTTATTATAACTGCATTAAAATGTAGATTTCTAGGTTCCCCACAAATATTTTTTGCCAAAAAAGTAACCGGATATGATGCAGAACATGAATAATAGGAATGCCAAGCCAAGCCATACTTTATTCCATGCTAGTCCAGTCATTACGTCGGAAAAAACGGGTTAGAAGTGCATGTGAACCGAGAAGGCTAAATTTTGGATATTACATGGAGTAAGGCTAGAAAAGCTTAACTTCAAACTGTCGCATTTCCAAATGTATATAATGAATGGCGTAAGCTATTTTTAACTAATAAACCTTAAAATGTAGAAAAATAAACCCATGTTAAAACAAGTCACAATGCCTTCTGACATCCCATTGTTTTTCCCCATCCCCACAATATAACTTCCCTTAAAATTAAGCCATTCTATCCCTATCAAAGCGTCAACTAACTCACATTATCCCTTATCGCAGCTGACGTGCACATGTTAGAATAATTTATCTTCACGGAGATATTACTCGGGACAAAGTTGTATCTACTCAGATCCAGAAAAGGGGTCTGTTTTGTATGGGACACATAAGTGAAGTACGACTTTGTAGTAAATATTTAACCCTTAATGTTTTTTGAAGCGAAGCTTTCAGAATCTTTTGGGCTTGACAGCTACTTACCTACTCCATAGCTCAGAAAAACCATTACCGATATCCTTTCCATTGACTTGAGACTCGCCTAAAATATTGTCTTGTACTGATGTAAAGTAAAATAAAAATAGCTAAAAAACGAGCTAAAGATCCACCTAATGGTTAGTGACTATCGTCGCCCATGGCCATCAGTGACACCAAAGGCATCACTGATGCGTTGCTGGCCAAGAAAGAGAGAAGAAGAAGAAGGAAACTTATTAAATAGCGCTCTTTTCATTAACAATTTTATTGCTTGTCTTAAGTTTTTTAGTCAGAGAATTAAAATCATACCTACGAATATCCCAATGGTAAGGTATCGCGATCCATAAACATGTAACACTAAAGGTATTAGCAAAGTGTTTCTAAGAATGTAGCGTAGAACCCGCCTTTCCAGTCGTATCAATTCTAGGATGGCACTGAAATAGTTCAAAACATTTTAATAATAGATTTAAAATTTAATCAATTTGGTAAAGGTAAACATTAGATCTTTGCGCGGTCACGCCTTTGTCTAAGTTTGAAGTCCAAATGTTTACTAAATAACACTCTTTTCATTTATGATTCAATTAAATAAAAATCACCGTACTTGTCTACCCTTAATACATTTAACCATTTGTCATAAGCACAAAACAGTAATTAAATTCCACATGGCTAATCTGTAATAGTGTACGCACCAATCAATTAATTTATTTATAGGATAGATCCCGTAATCAATTAATTATTCGGCATAGGTAAGACAATTAAATAATTAATTGATCATCGTAACAAATAATTTCAAATGGCAGTCAGCCAGCTAATCCCGTCGCTAATATCATAAGGCGGTGAGATTTAATTGGACTTTCGATTAAATTTCCAATCGAAATCACGTAATGTTATAACCACGGGTTTGAAGGAAAGAAGGAATTCCTGGGATCAGCGCAGCACCGCAAACAAGTAGAACTCACTTTCAAATACTTCAGTATCCTAAATATTTGGATGAGTAAGGAAGAAATAAAACGATTGGCTGTGCGCCTAATCTAAAAGCGTCCTTTTAAGCCATTCGTACATAATTAAAACATTTCTCCAAAGAATTATTTTGTCATTTGTCAGAAATTCTTATGCCACCTAAAGCCCTTCGATATGGCTTAACGACTGCTACGTTGCGATAAGTTTTCGAATTAATGACTTAAAATAAGAATTTTAAGATAAGAATTTCTTAAGTGGTTTGTAAGAACAAACCACTTAAGAAATTTTACGTTTTACTTATTTTTATGTGTGTGACGTAATAAGAAAGATATGCACATAGCTGTTGACGCTGATGTAGACGGATTTGCGGAGTGAAGTTTGCTGAGTTCATCCTAGAGCACCGCAGCGCCACCCGTTATTGAAAGCGTTTTTTACGGACACTTCATAAATAGAGATGATTCTCCTTAACTCTATGCACGAAATGAAAAAAATTTAAAGACAGATGATTAATTTTTGTTGTCAAATCAAAACTAATTTCTGTTGACTATCATTTTTCTATCTAAGTTTTTTACTAATTTAATTTAATATTTCAATTTAAAGTAGTGCCGAGATCGTTTACCAAATAACACTCGTCTCAAAAACCAGGCTATAGAACAGGAGGCGTCCTATGTAATTTGGATATTTCGGTAAACCTACAGCTTCGGCATCTCTCGAATGAAACACGAACGGGCTCGCTCTGCAATATCTATCGGGTTATTCTATTATTAGATCTTAATCGAACTGGATGTTTGTTTCTCAGCTATGTAAGGTACTGGTAGTATAGTGGTTTGAAGTAAACCACTTATTTAGCTGATCTTGAATCTTTCTTTCTTTCTTTTTCTTCTCTCTTTCTTGGCTGGCAAAGCACTCATAATGCTTTTAGTGTTGCTGATATTCATGGACGATGATAGCTACTTTCCATTACAGGTATATCGTCAGATCGTAGCAGCTATACGTATTTCCACAAAGAAAATTGTTATTGTCTAATTGCAGATTGGCGGACTTAATGTATAATTATGTTTAAAAATACTAAGGTAGGAATTGTAAGTTTGTTGAGGAAGTGAAAATATTATTAGGTAAAAACCACAGATTACGTAAAACATGCTTCATAACATAACGACTAGCGTGTAAGGATAAAACGACAAGCAAACAGGTGAAGAATTAGAGAGCTATTATTATAGTAGGTATCACCTATCCGACATCCGAATTCATCTATGTCTTAGTAAAGTTGTTTAATCTTTGGCTGCAACCCAAAACCAGCTCACTACAGAGCACGTATCTTTTTGCGTTACTGAGGAGGCCTAGAACATCCACCATGCTTCTCCAGTATAGATTGGAGATGAATTAGTGGTGAACCGAAACTTATAAGTTTTATGGCTAAGGGACTACTATCCAAACAACCAACCGACGGCTTTGCATGCCTTTGGAAGCACAAAATCAGTTCATAAATTTTGCCACTAGCGGTCAATTCAAACCGCGTTACTTAATTCATCAGTTCATCATCAGTCAGTTACTTAATTCGGTTCATCATTGAACAAAAGCCTTCAGGCTATGAACGGTTTATCCTAGAAACACGTACCTGTTTATGCCACCGTATGTATGTTGTTTTAGGATCAATGATAACATACACTGACGATTATGTTAATTATTAAAATAATAACAACATTCATAATGTCCTTGTTTCGGTTCTGTAAATGTTTTCCTTATTTACAAGAAACAATAGTATTATCTTAAACGTAGGCATGACCAGATTGTTAATATTGTCCACCAAAAACTTCTTGTAATTAAACATAATTTCATTAAAACAGCAACTATGCCTTACTACAAATGTACTCGAGTTATTACATACTATATAATTTTAGTTGTATGCTCTATAAATACTGAAAGACAAAACAATCCACTATCTATTATTTCAAACAAAACTATCGGAAATGTAAAGAATTCACTTTGTTCGGTACATCGTAATGTAGATAACTATACGTTTCAAAATTGTTCAGAGGTACCTGGAGCTGGTATCAGATAAAAGATTAATAGATAAAATCAATCAATTTATCAAGGAACCTCCTACATCAGTGTTCCCACAGGGAATCCTTTAAACAACAAAGACAAAAGAGAAACAAACACATAATTGGCTCTCAAATCCCTAGCCCGATTGATATATTTGCACATGTTTTAGAAATTAAAAAAAATATATATAAATAAATCAAAAATCGAATCAGCCTATTAGCACGGTTCCCGTATGAGAACGAATGTCGCCCTCGCAGCGGTACATTGTAAATTGCCAATTATCCGATATTGTGCGATATTTCGTCTGACCCTCAGGCCCTGAGGACTGAATAACGCAGACATACAAAAGAATATTATAACTAGATACTCATCACATATGTACGATCAGTTTTTACTTGGCTCATCTACACCAAACCGAATAAGCCCTTGGCCATAAAAATATGAATAATAAACTGTAACTGGTTGTTGGTTTGTCTGTCTGTGAACATTGATGCTCATCTCAGAAACGGCCAAATCTAAGCCGATTTAGATACGGCTTTCACCTATGTTCTAAGATACGTATGAGAGTAATTTTGGGATATATTTTGTTTTATTTTAATTGGTTTAGAAAAAGAGTCAATGTTTCAATTTAAAGAATTTCCTCCAAACATTTCAAGTATGGGCAGGAAGACATAGGTTCACCTACAGACATGTTACAAGAAATATGCCTGTGGATTCAAAGATGCGAAACGAAGGTTTGTTTATTAGTAATAAAATTTACAGATTTCGTTATAAACAAGAATAAAATATGCACGTTTCATCTTCAATTCTTCGATTCCTTAAAATATTCGACAAACAACCCATAAAATTCAAGTCTGAAGTTTCCAGACTTTGTATTGTACAGTGACAATGACTGTGCAAATGAAGACAAAACAAATCCAGACCTACTGAGAGGCAATGAGGCGACGAAGCAGACGTGACTGTCTTTAAAACTTTTTACCAATCGTTGGCAAAGCGATTTCATGTAAACTTACAGAAGCTACGACGTCGTTGACAATCTGTCCTTATGCGAATTTGTCTTTATGAGAATCTGTCCTTATGCGAATAATGTAAAAATGCAGTACAGAAAAATTTGAGCCGTAACAGGATGTGATTCACATGTCATGATGCTGGCGTCCTTTTTTATGGAAATAGCCACCTGATGGTAAGTGGCTATCGTCGCCCATGGACATCAGCAACACCAAAGGCATCACTGATGCGTTGCCGGCCAAGAAAGAGGAAAGAAAAAGAAAGAAAGTCCTGTGATGTGATACATTAAAATCATATTGTACAGAAAGTATGGGTGCAAGTAAGATGAAAGAAATAAATATGGCATAATAGAAAATAATATTTTGAATAAAAGAAAATGGCTTATTATTGTTTATTATTTTCATACGAAAATTAAAAATGGAACGGTTAAATTCTTTCAATATATATTTCTGCAATAATACGATTCTAAGAACGCTAGCCGGTAAGTAATTAACATTTTCAATGCAAATGCCACTGAACTGCGTAATATTAAATATCGCTTTGTGAAAAAACGCATTCGATCACGTCAGGATATAATTTAGTTTTTGCTGTAATTTCCTGGAAATAATTTTGGTTTTTATTGAGTATCGTGAATTTCATAATTTATATTTAAGTACTAGTTTCCACCCGTGGTCTCGCCCGCAGCAGAGTGGTTTCATTAAATGAGATAACAAACGTATCATCGTTATCATCCGAGGGAAACATACAACCCGGAATAATCTACACTATAATATTATATACAGGCTGATTCCAAAAAGTGTCTCGAAAAAAAGAAGAAAGTTTTGATTTTTTGTTTGTTCGTTTTTTTCTAATGAATAAACTCAAAAACTATTGGACCGATTTCAAAAATTATTTCACCAATAGGATGCTCTATTGTATCTGAGTAACATAGGCTATATTTAATTAAAAAAATCCGGTTCTATAAGAAAACCAAAGTGATGGTGGTTACTACTCTAGTATATTTTCGTAGCCTGAACATAGAAAAATTAGTTACTTATCCCGGAACATATAGGTATATATAGCTCATCGTACTGAGGTCGATGAAGTTAATCGAAAATCAACGAAGGCTTGCTAGCAAATTGCTCTCTAACGATTGAGTAGCCTGCGTATCTAAAGAGTGGATTTTAGTTATTGAATAGTTTTATGATTATGTAAATCCCCATCACCCATCACTAAACATCACTAAAACAAGAATGAACATCCTCAATGATTTACTCGAATCGAAAAGTTTGCGGGGGACTCGCATAATTATATCCAAATTTATGTAATTAATTCCTTCGCTGGATCACTAAAGAAATGTCAGCATGATTTTTGTGAAACCAACCTCTTAGTAAAGAGAACTAGTCTCAAAAATCTAAATACCCTAGTAGGTGTTACTCATTGTATTCATCGTTCACAAATTCAGAAGTTTTATTCAAACCCGCGCCGTAATTCACGCACGTGAAAAAAGCTTAGCTACCGTAGTGTGTACGAGTACCATTTTTCAACGCATAACGCACCAACAATTTAATTTATCCGCAGAAACCATTCGTATTTCACGTTTATTTTTTACGCTTAAGTTTTTTCGCGCAAAGTGTTTTTACGTGAGTTTTTTTACGCATAACGCATTTTACGTGAGATTTGTTACGCGTGGCTTGCCCTTACTAGATGAGGGTCTATTCACGTCGATTCATTAGAACACTCAGGTGAATGAATACTTACTCTCTTTTATTTCCTGTTTGTTCTAATTGACCGTTGTTGGTTTAATTGCTTTCAGTTTTTTTTTCTGTACAGTAAATTATTTAAGATAGGTATGTTGTTTTCTACTTCATGCAATGCAAATTGAGAGCAACAGATTCAAAATTTTACATTGTAGTATTTCAATTATTGTAGTATTTCGCTGTAGAGTATAGGAAATTGTTTTGTTTTAGTTTGATGATTAAAAATATTGTAAGTTTTTTTTAATAAATGATACATAAAAGTGCATAATTATCAGGCCTGATGTCTCCTTTTGTTCAGGAGACTAATTCTTAATTAAGGAACTATTAAAGTAACCGTTAGTGATTGCTTAATTCTAGGTCACTAACTTCTAGATGACGAGAACATAATTTTATAACACTTCTGTTCTACTCCACTTCTATGGTGCTATCTAAAATGCGACAGTTGACACAAACATAAAGTTGAGAGATACTCTTGCTTGGCTTTTACTGTGTAGAGTCGTGTGTATAATGGAACTTTTTTATTTTAGAGATCGTCTACTTTAAAAATAAAAGTGGGGGCCTAACGACTCGTCGTGTTTCGGCTGGGGACTTGAGAAACAGTTCTTTCTTGCTTTTTCTTCAATCTTTCTTGGCTGACGCATCAGTTATGCCTTTGGTATTTCTGATGTCCATGGGCGACGATAACCACTTACCATCAGGTGGATCGTCAACTCGTTTGCCGGATATTTCCATAAAAACCAATCGGCTGGTGTTATATTCGTTTCTGGCCAGCAACGACTAGTTTATGTCTATATGTAGTTACAGTACTGGTGAGGCAACCTCGTATCCTTTGGTAGTGACCCTGCCTGCCAAACGAGGATTTCCGGGTTCGATTCCCGACCAGGGCAGATATTTATGACACAGATGTAGGATGTTACAACTTACAATCAGGTGGCTCCTTTGCCTTTGACTAGTTTGTCCTCTATTCGTGTAAAAAAGCTTATGTGACCAGACCTTTATTCCCACGACTTTTTAACTAAAGGAATAATGACATTATGCCATCACATGACAACGAACGCTTTAAGAACCGACAGTAGTGAATGTGCCGGCAGCACGCCATGCCAGTTTTTGTTCATTATCATATAAATTGCAAATTGTTGACTTTCGCTCACATTTCATTTTGCTATCTTAAAGCTCATGACACGTGAGTGGAAAGTATTACAATATTTGCAGCAGAAAAATTCTGAACATTTCTTGAGGAACAAAATTTTAAAGAAATGACGTAAAATTTGTAAATGTTCGTCTGTTTCTTTACATCTTATTTTCTAGGTATTTTCATCTATTTTTGAGTTATGTAATGAAGTATTAAATGGGTCAGAGCCCTGTCTTTTTATGCGGTCTTTTAGTGGTTATGAGGTACATACTTTCTTAATGTTAACCTTGACGAGGAATCAAACCCTTTTAGCTTAGTATACAACAATACTACCAACTCCGCATTTAAACATAATAAACATTATAATAATTTTATAATTCCTTTGCGATAATATTAGGTACTCTTATTCAATCTATTTACTTACAGTATCGGTCATATACTTTGTAAAAATTACACGATCCATTTTTGTGTGCTTAATCCACTTGAGTGGCTCACCATAACTTCCTTATTCGATCATACAAAACGCAATACAAAGTTTCACAACGTACTCGTACGTAAAGTGAATAAAACAAGGCGCGGCATCAATTTACGATATTGGTACCATATGCATACACGCTTCGACCTCCAATCATACATAGCGTATTTTTTTTTCATTAATCTTTTCACTCCGTAAAAAATGCTAGGTAGACCATTTGTCATAATTGGTCTTTATTTTAGACGGTAATAGGTCTTCGTGAAGAGTGTTAGCTAGATATCTACTATCCTTTTGCTCGAGTCATTCGTCGTGTTCTGGCTTTGAGCTTGACAGTTCTTTCTTAATTTCTTTTTCTTCTCTCTTTCTTGGCCGGCAATTATCAGTGATGCTTTTGGTGTTGCTGATGTCCACGGGCGATGATATTTACTTAGCATCAGGTTCATCAGCTCGTTTGCCTGCTATTTCCATAAAAAAATACTTCAGATTTATAATATTAGTAGGACTACAAACACCTGTGTCGTATGTAATAGACTTAATAGAAACATTCAGAAACCCAATAGATTCTTGTAATTTCATCCCACGCATAAAATGTATGTTATTACAGCGGTCGGGAGGGATCAATTCTCTAAATTGGCGTCATCTCAATACGATCCGACACGTTAGGACCACGGATCGTAAAGCCAGTTGTAATTTTCACGGGGTCGTTAAGTCAGTCTTTCGTCCATGGTGTTCACTTGATCGGAAGAAATGGTCATTTAGTTATTAAAGTATGTAGGTTACTTGGCGATAAGAAAGCCTGGCAAGAGTACATTGTAGAAAATGAAAAATTAGAAACTGAAAAAAAAAAATTTAAAGACTTTAGTGCACAACGTTTATCCATGCGAAATTACAGCTTTCTTCTTTCTTCTACTAAGTAAACCATCCAAGGCTAAGTAGCAGTTAAAGAAATTCGTTCCAAAACTTTTTTATCAACTTTTTGTTAGATCAACAAAGATTAACTGGGTCAGTATGTGACCTATAGCCTTTAACTCTCTTTTGGAAAAAGACTAGGGAAGCATATTACCGGTATTTGTGAGAGATCTACACTACTAGCAAACGAACTGAATGACTTCCCCGAATACGATTTGTTCAACACGTCACATGTACGAATAAGGAACAAAATTGTCTTCTCTGGTTTGGCGCGAAATCTTTAATACGTATATCCTCCAAGTTAACATACATTTACTCTAGAGATTTCTGTGTTTTAAATTGTAATTATTTGTTTTTATTATTTTTGTTTCTTTATTAATTTTCAACTGAAAATTCTATACTATATTGCCAGTTTCTTTAAAATTACTTTGTTATTTTTTTATTACAGAATCTTGTATATATTATAATATTAATATGTATGGTCCAAGATCCCAGGGCCACCAGACGTCACGTATTTTCTGACGGACGAAATGTGGACGATTGAGTAGTGTTAATGTATACTACGGTCGTATGCCTACCTGCTAACTTGGTCAAACGGCCAATTTCCAGGTATCAGGTGATCAAGGTACATAAAAACATTATAAACTTCACGTGAATTCTCATGGCTGATTTTCACGATGTTCTAGATAATATAGTTAAAAGTAAGTCGTCAATGCTCCCAGATACTTTCCGTTGGCCATATTGCTTTGTAGACGCTTTAAATCTCCCAAAATAATTAGTTATGTGCGCCTACACCAAAACAGACACTTTTACACCGCGCAATTTGATTGCTCTTCGAATTCTACAGGAGCCGATTAGTGTTGATACCTTATTATTTTGAGAGCTTTAAAGCGTCTGGCAAGCAATATGGCCGACGGAAAGTGTCTGGGAGCATTGACGACTTATTTTTAACTATATTATCTAGAACATACGTGAAAATCAGCCATGAGAATTTACGTGAAGTTTATAATGTTTTTATGTACCTTGATCACCTGATACCTGGAAATTGGCCGTTTGACCAAGCTAGCAGGTAGGCATACGCTCATAGTACATACTAACCCTACTCAATCGTCCACATTTCGTCCGTCAGAAAATACGTGACGTCTGGCGGCCCTGGGATCTTGCTCTAGTATTTCTAGTTTTTAAAATAATAAGCATTCGAGCTAGATTCATTAAGCGAAAGCAAGTAACTGGTGTTTAGATTTATAAGTAGGTATGTGTTCCTAAGTAGATTAGTAGGTATCATTGTATGCTTTCCGAAAACAATAAAATAAATAAAATATATTGTTGTTTGTTTTACGAAAGTGCTACATAGAGCGGGAGCAAGAAATTGAAGTAATTTTATTAGAAAAATGTGAGAGTTCAAGGTCGGAAAACGATGCGTGGCTGAGTAGATTGATTCGGTAATATCACTCGGTATAATGGTATCTCGGCTCAGAAAATGCGAACACGTAAAATAAAGTAGGTACCTAATGTATAACTACCTTAGACTAATAATAATTACTCTAAGATAACTACCTACATTATTTCTGTCGAAGATACGTACAAAGCTGTTTGTCAATCAAATGATTTTTTAAAGTTGTGTTGTCTATTGGTTGTAAGACTGGGAATACACGTCAAATTTTGTTTCCGATTGTCTGATCAGACTATCTGATCGTATTTACTCGATACACATCCGATTCTTGCGTCAGACTTTTTCTGAACGCAGTCGTTCTCGAGCTGTGGCCTGTGAGAGCTGTGAGTGCTTGTTTGCCAGAAAGAAAAGATGGACGACGAATTATTGTTACCTATTGCATATTTGCTCGTGTTAGCGCGTAAGAAGAAAAAACGTCGCTATTAGATTCACCCAATCAATCTGACGCTTACCGAGAGTAATTTCTACTACATATTATTTTTCTATTGATATTAAAATGTGCTTATTTTTAACGTAAGTAAACTGAAAAAAATTTACTATATCTTATATAGTTGGAGGTACAACCGTGAAAAAAAAAAAAAAAAACAAAAATTAAATGACATACATAATTATTTTCTTTCTTGAAACTAGGATTGCCAGCCGGCAAGACTGAAATATCTGAACAAAACTTCAAAAAGTCGGGATTTGTCAGGACATTTTATATCTTGTCGAGACTTGTCTGGACATCATGTGAAATGTCGGGACAATCCAGATGAATCCCGACCATCTGGCAACCCATGCTTCTTCCAATATTTCGTTACACACGTTTTCCCAAGCCAAATATTTCATTTGTCTATCGTGACACCCTTCACTGCCTGTATCCCTTATGCAAATACGTTTTTCTACGGCCATAATAACCCGTTCGATGTCGTAATTTTCCACCATCATCCGAACTACAACTATGCGATGCGTCCGTTCAGTGTCACGCTAGAGAGTCAAATGGCAAGTCGGAAGGAGGAATCGGACGTCTATTTGGTCTATGTACAAAAGCATGCAGACCGCACCTTCAGACAATCGGATCGGCAATAAAATCGTAAACGTCTTGGCGCTGTTTCCGACTCGGACGTCCGATCCGACTATCGGATCGGATGTGTATTACGTACTCAAACAAATGTATGGCACGAGTGCCTTCCGATTGTCTGATCAGACTATCGGATCCGACTATCGGAGAGAAAAATCGGAAATCTATTCCCAGCCTACAACTTGTTGATTGGTTGATTTAAATATATTATTTACTCGTTTTCAATGCAATTATATTAATTAGTCACGTATATTGTAATACACCCATTTATTTGTAAAAATGTTTTACTAGTAGCCAATGCTATACAGAATAAACAAATAAGTGACGTAGACACTCATTACTTTTCGATATTATTAGCAAAAACCTATATGGTGAAAACACAAAACAATAAAAAGTTTCTTTGACAAATCCTATCCACAAGTTCCACACGGACTTTCATATTCCCCGTCATTAATTCTACTTTGAACATAATATAACATATCACATAAAGTAATAATTCATGGCACGAGGCGTCACCGCCATCTGTCGAAGCCGTTGATCCATCTTCGAAGTTCGTTCGTCAACAAGGCGGGTAAGGGTAGCCGTGCACTACGAAACTATGGGAAAAGAATAACTGACTTTTTCTCGCTCTATCTTTTTTCTTTCTTTCTTTTGTTCTGTCAACCCATCATTAATGCTTTTAAAGCCCTAAAGCAAAAAGATGGGTATGATAAGTACGACGTGACCTGAAAAATATTCTTTGAGGGTAGTCGTATGTTTTACCCTACGTCATCGTATCAATTAACATGCAACAATTAGGTCGGGAAAGTCTTGGAGCAATGAAAAATCACGCTACGGCTAGCGGTAAATTGATCGCGACATAATAATATTATGTAGATTTATGGGGACGACAGTATTTCAAATAAAAAGTTAAGTTTTGTAGTCAACTTTGTTTAAATATGAACAATTCGGTTCTACACGCTTATACGGAAGCCTCGGTATCTGACTCTCACTTGGCCGGATTTTGTAGTAAACGTAGTTTACGTACGTTTACTTTGTAGTGTAATTTTATAGATAGTAAAAGAGTAATAGTAAGGTACTCTCAACGCAAACAAAAGCGACTCCTGTGTGCGAATAGCTTTTTATAAGCACTGAATTGACACTTATGTAATTTCTTTCAACAAAGATGTCGCTACTTGAATAGCAGATGCTCAACACGCATGTATTATTCCCCTTATCACGTTCCACAATTTTACTGCTCTCTTATTTTTGCTTAAATCGTCACTTTCAGAATACAGACTGTTATGTCGTTAAAGTAATATCACGAATAGAAAAACATTATTGTGACTATTATTATTAGGAGTAGAATACCTTATCTGCGTGTGTATAATGTCGGAGTATTCAAAAAAAGTAAAAGCATATAGGAATATATCTAATATAAACATATTATATGCCACTGCAAAAATAATAACGAATCATTATAATTACGTTCCGGAAAAAAATAATTCATCCAAGTGGGAATGAGCCCTTATAGTTTTATTGCCTTAGGATATTACCACAAGGTAATAAATAATTAATGAATGTGCACTAAACTGTGTAAACACAATAATAGTCATTTAATTATTCAATTTGTGTTCACGGTTTAATTTATACTAACGGGCATTTACCTAATGATTATAGAGTAAGGAATAATACCATATGAGTAAGGAAAATACAGAGTCCAAGCTTTCTAGCAATGTAGACATTTACACGGTTTTACACCGATTCTCGTAGGAATGAATTTACACTTGTAGCACATGAATATCTCAGGAAAAAATATGGCATAACATACTCAAATTTATTTCTCATCATAAACCAATACAGGTTTCCAATCCAATCGCCGTTTTGTGTGTTTCTGCAAAGCTCTTTTACGGAGATAGCTGGCAAACGAGCTGACGACCCACGTGATGGTAAATAGTCGTTGCCCATGGACATCAGTGATACCAAAGGCATCGACCATGAACTGCCGGCCGAGAAAGAGAAAGAAAATAATAATATGAAGCGTTGAACGTTTAACGCAACAGTGCTTTCATATCCCCTACATACCTTGTTGGAAGTCACATTAGAAGTTTCACATCAATTAATTTAATTACGTGTATCAGTTTTAATTATCTTTCAAAAACTATTTTTGTACTAAATAAAAATAAAAGAGTGGTAACTAACGCTATCTTTTTACATAATATGAAGAGTACATCGAGCAGCTAGCGCCATCTATCCAGCGATTGACGCAACAGTGCAACGTTAAACGTTTAACTAATTCTTCTTAGTAGTCTGTGGTTTAACGCAACCTTGTTGCAAGTTGCATAAGAAGTATAACTTCAGTAAAGAAAGAACTAGCTCTCAAGCCCCCAGCCAGAAAATAAAGAGTCGTTTGACTGCTGACTCAAGCAAGAGCAATGTAGCTAGCCAGGCGGACCCCATGGAGAAATGATAATAGTAATATATTCCTTCCAAAGGACACGTACACCAGCGGATCAGATTTAATCGCCTCTTACGGCATCCATCCCGTGTAGGATTGGGGTTCGTATTCGAAGTCCTAATACGGCTAAAGCTTAGTTAGTTTCTGTGTGTTATCTGTTCATGGGTTTATACCTTAATATTGCAATTATGAGTAATAACGCTCCACAGTATTCCGAATTAACTTGTAAACACATTGTATTTGTGAATGCAATATAGGCTATCGAATTAATCTATAAATTTAATAAAACAATCACTGATCCATCCTTTACATTGATGATAATTAAGTAAGAATATTTGAGTGCATGCGAAAAGGATTGCATAAAAGGAATTTCTAAATAAGATATCTTTATTAAAAGTCTCGTGACAACACCTAACTTGACAACAAGTATCTTTTTGTACAGCTCTTTGAACAACGATTCAAAGATTTTAATTCCTCAGTACAAATGTTACTCGAATCTAGATTATACTCTAGCGCTTCTAGCTAACTATCCCTGACAACAAATAGAATACATTTTAATTCACAGAACTACACATTAGTCACAAAAACTAACCTTCTCTATACACAAAATATCTCTATTTCTATTGGTAGTTAGCTTAGTAAATTACTGTGAACCAGATTGAATATGTGAACTGTGACGAAATGTACACTAACAAGGAAAGTTTGGCTGTTGCAGCTCCGAAAAGGCAAAACAAAAGGTACATACAAGGATTGTAATATAATGACGAAGTAAAGAGATAGAGCGTAGAAAAATAATATCGTAATTGAGATACATGCCGCTCTCAAATTGTCATGTCTTACACACGTTACTATTAAAAATAAAGTTGTAATTGAGTTTCTCGTGTAAAAGTGTAACAAATTTTTTTGGTATCCTATGCGTATGTTTTTGTCCCATCGCATCCGGAAAAAATAAGATTGGATTTATTTCAAACACATTAAGTTATTTCGACGACCCGTGTGGCGCAATGGTTACCATGCCGGATCGCCGCGCCAAGGGTCCTGGGTTCGATTCCCAGCGAGGCGGAAATTTGAATGATGAGTTTGAATTTCTGTTCTCGGTCTGGGTGTGAATGTCCTTGTCTATGTTGTGTGTTGTCCATGGCACCCACGACACAAGGAATCCTAGTGTGGGGCTATGAGTGTGAAGCGTTATTTATTTATTTATTTATTTATTATATTCTATTTACTATGTTTCTTTATGTGAAAACTTGTCGTTAACACTCCATCTCTTTCCCGCATTAATCTATGCTGAAAACACCAAGTTACCCCCAACGTGTTCAACATGTAATAGAAGGTAATACCTACTAACTACTCGTAGTTGGTCGTGGATACCCAAACGAGCTAACAAGAGTCATCTGATGGTAACTAATCACCGTTACTCAGGGACATTTGTAACGCCAAAGCGTAACCGAAGCATTTCACAAATGTACACAAATATTAAAATCTATCTCCCTTATTCATTAAAATAAGCGCAAGTTCTAAAATGCTTCTAAAGAGTTTTTTCTTTCTTTCACTCTTATGAAAAACGATAAAGCTACGAGTACAATATATGTATTATAACAGTACAACAGCTAAAATAGGTTTATTAAACGTTTTATAAACCATAAATCGAAAGGATGTACGCTTAACTCGAAACTTCAGAAACCACTTCACTTACGGAGATGACGTTTTACACCGAGGTAGTTAATGAGTTGGAGACGTCAGCCAAGAACTGGTTTTTGGAATTTATCCCTTTGGGGGTTAAACTTCTTCACGATGAGCATTTCAGCAAGTATTTTTAGCGTATGAAGTCGCGGGAAACAGATTTCATTGTTTTATAATTCTCGATTATTGGCAGATTTCACAAAACTTTGAAAGAATTATGAAGTTAATAGTATCAGGCGTTACTTTGCGGAAATCCATTGTTATTAAGTTAGTATTAGTCTACTTTGCAACAATCCGCGTTTAACATGTATGATGGTATATACTTTAAAACATGCGTGGCACCTCCCTCCCTCCCACAACGGAAACATGCACTACAATAATTAAACGTATATACCAACATACATACCAGCACCAACACGTGTTTCGCCCCGAAACGGAGCATCATCAGCGTAAGTTGACTCTACGATGGTTAGTCGGAAAGTGAGCATCGTTCACTGAGCGTGGCGTATTTATACCCAACTCGCCCACTAATTATCTAATGATGTTGTAACAATTAGTTAATTAATTATTTAATCAATTAATTAATTAATTAATCAATTACTGATTCACGCCGGCAGGAACCGGGTCTGACGTAATCTGGTGATGTGTACTGTTGAAAATCCTCAGAATAAGATAATAATAATCCAAGTTTTACACTGCTGAATGAACAAATAAATGTATCCAACTCGCCTTTACTGAGGATTTTCAACAGTACACATCACCAGATTACGTCAGACCCGGTTCCTGCCGGCGTGAATCAGTAATTGATTAATTAATTAATTAATTGATTAATTGATTAAATAATTAATTAACTAATTGTTACAACATCATTAGATAATTAGTGGGCGAGTTGGGTATAAATACGCCACGCTCAGTGAACGATGCTCACTTTCCGACTAACCATCGTAGAGTCAACTTACCCTGATGATGCTCCGTTTCGGGGCGAAACACGTGTTGGTGCTGGTATGTATGTTGGTATATACGTTTAATTATTGTAGTGCATGTTTCCGTTGTGGGAGGGAGGGAGGTGCCACGCATGTTTTAAAGTATATACCATCATACATGTTAAACGCGGATTGTTGCAAAGTAGACTAATACTAACTTAATAGAATTATGAAGAACTGCCCGTGGCTTCTGCCCATGGCTTTGTCCAAGTTTTTCGGGATAATAAGTACTTATAATAAGATATAGTGTACACTACATCTTATTCCAGGTCATGGTCTACCTGTTTGCTAAATTTCATCAAAATCCGTTCAGTAGTTTTTGCGTGAAAGAGAAACCAACTTCCATAAAAACTTTCACATTTAAATTATTCGTAAGATTCTTAATCGCGCAGATTTCCTCAAAGTAACTCTTTGTAAAATTGTTTGATTTCATTTTGTTTACTGTTGGTAATTTAAACAACTTATTTTCTTCACTTCTTATTCATGTAAACTTTAAAATAGATAAAGACGATTTATGATTAGATTAACGTATCATACGATTAGCTACAATATTACATGTTAATTCAGCATATAATAGGTAACTGTGATAATTGCATGACGTCATCATTTAATTGAATAATTGAATGCGCATTGGACTAATGTTATTGAATGTTACAACATTGGGTATTCTTAGGATTATCACCTCAATTCTAGTTTCAACTCAATCCTCATGAATAGCCACATATACCCTACGTGTTGACCACAAACTTGCTGGTTTTAACCTTTTAACGGCATTACTGAGCACGGGTCTCTCCTTTTGAGGAGGCCTAGAGTATACTCTACCACGCTGCTCTAGTGCGAAATGGCTGAGGAGTAAGCGGACTACGCAAGTGCCGGAAGTTTTTATACCACCCGAAGGCCTTCGTAACTACTTACCTAACGACATTTATCTTACGATTACTTTCATACCTGGTTTCTACCAGGACTGATGACTATACGCGGTAAACACAATTAAAAAAAGCAAAGATCAACCCATAATTGTCCCACTGCTGGGCTCAGGGTCTCTTCTCACAATGTGAGGTATATAGGCCATAGTCTACCACGCTGGCCAAGTGCGAATTGGTAGACTTCACACACCTTTGAAAACTTTATTAAGCACTTTCAGATATGCAGGTTTACTCACGATGTTTTCCTTCACTGAAGCAAGTGATAATTACTTTTTAAACGCACATAAGGTTTGAAAATTGCATGCCAGGATTTGAACTCGGGCCCCTTCGTTCGGGAGACCAACGTTCTAACCGCTAGGCTATCACTGTAAACACAATTTTTATCTTATATCTATGAAGTAGTTGTTTCGTTATTTTATTTGACTCCTCTCAAAACTCTCATATTGTGGGGAAAACTTTAGTAACGGGTTGTGACAATGATACCGAACTACGAAAACACAAGTAATTTTTCTATCCCACGCCCGCGCCCCTCAATTTTAATCCCGCCCGATCACGAATGACATAAGCAAAAAGGGGTAACAGAGGAACACATTAACGTATTGTGTAAACATACCACACCTCGCCATAAACAGAATCATAATGCAGAATTATGAGTGCTAAAGCCTTTATTTATTCATCGTTCGTGCCTTTCATAACACGTTCGTATCTACTTAAACAATTTGCATACATTAATTTACAAAACACATTACAATATCCTTTGATATAATTCAAGCCGTGGACAAAGTTACACGAAATTTAATATTTACTGCTGAAAATGAAAAAGAGAATGTCCTAATTGGACCGCCTACATGTGCATGTGCAAATGTAATTATGATTTTGGACCAGACATAGGTTTAAGAGACTTACCTCATTAAAGAAGACTAGCGAATTTTATGCAGGTTTATTAGCTTCTATGTAATTCTTATAGTTTCTACTTTCGAATATACGTTTTTAAAGTTAAAATTATTTATTGACGTATAGAAAGTTACTTGTAACATTTTACCGTAACTACGGCAGTTAATATAACTACCTACAACAATAAAAAAAGTAGCAAAATATATCAAATCACCTATTGGTAAGTGGTCACCGTCGTCTATGGATAATATTAGTAATATCCTAGACATCCAAATAATCATACTATTTGGAGCGAAATTATAAGATATTTCTTTCTGACGATGATATTAGATACTAGGTTGACATACCGGGGCATAGCATAATAATGATAAAACAGAAACATTGGCAAATGCAAAATATAAATAAATATAAAATAGTTAATTCTAGACGTTATACTAATTTTAAGCATACTAATAATAATATATCAAGCACCTCTTTTTAACATAGTTAAGTTTCCTATTAATCATTTATGAATTATAAATTTATACTTTATCGCTTATCGCATATACAGTGGCAATGAAACTCGTAACGTAGAAAGGCATATTAGCGTAATTCATTCCCGAAATTTAATACAGACAGACAGATGTTTGAGCTTGTTAGTATATAATCGGCCCCCAAACACGGGAAATTGAATTATGGAAGACCGGATGAGGTTTTAAACTTTGTTTGTTGTGAAAATGTATATTAATGGACATGAAATTTCTATAAGACGTGGCGTAAAAAGTTATGGATACTTTTTGATAATTTTTATGGTTTGTTAATTGATTATAGAAGTTTAGTTTAAAATGTTTTTGGCCACTTATCAGATTGGAAACTTAAGTTACCAGAAGTTACCGCTCAATTGTTATTTAAAAAATGTTTTTTGTGTCTAGCTGGCGGCTATTTTTTTAAGTTTTTTTTATCGACTATTACTATTAAGATGCACATACTATATATACAATCATACAATTTATCCGCCGATTGTTGCAAAGTAGACTAGTACTAACTTAATAAATAAAATGATTACTAAAATTACGTAATAGAAAATGATGCATATTTTTATTTTATTAAGTTTCGGCTTACACACGTTTTATTTGTGGTTAGGGGAAGGTGCCATAGATGTCTGAAGGTAAGGTACATTATACAATCAAAGGTATACTGTGTTCATGGACCCTTGCAAAGTAGTACCCTAACTTTATAAGAATTTCCGCAAAGTAATCCTGATGATTAACTTATATATTATATATTACTTGCTTCAGTGAGTTTAAACCCCTTGAAACCTGCACACCTGGGAGTTCTTCATATTGTTTTCAAAGATCTTTGCCAGTGACTGAATGAGAAGCGAGTGACGCGGGAAAACCCAAGTCTAGCGAGTCAATAATGGGTCGCGATGAACGATGATAACTATAACTTATGTCAGTTCTTTCGAACTAACTCACACTAAAACATTCATGTAGAAGTTCCTGCCTGTGTTTTTCCCATGGCCTTAGTAGGGCCATTTCAAGCTACTTGGCTGTTTTTTACACCGCCTGGTCCTTGGAAATGGTAACTGAGGCTCTTATCGTCAGCGAAAAGCTAGCAACGATATCTTTATTATCAGGGCTAATTTGGCATTTTTAGGATTTCGAAGTCAAAATGGAACCCTTATAGTTTCGTCATGTCCGTCCGACCGTCCGCCCGACCGTCCGTACGACCGTCCGTCCGTTCGTCCGTCCCTTCGTCCGTTCGTCCGCAGCATAGCGCAAAAACCCTAAGTGCTACAAATATGTAATTTGGCATGGATATACATATTTAAGAAAACTACAAAGGAGTAGATTTTTTTCAGGGTTCCTGTGCTACAGGTAATGTGGGGATGATTTTTTTTCCTTGTCTACCCACAAGTGTGGAGTATAAATTGATGCCCAAAGCGTAGTGTAGCATAGCATGCTCGCTTACTGTGGGAAAAGGGTGTAACAAATGGTCTCTAAGGGACTTTAGTGTTAGCGCATTCAAACTCTGCCAGGGTTTTACTATTAATGACAACGCATTAGGTACTAATGAGCTTTGTTTTTATTAATAGCAAGAGTTTCACCGTACTTTAATTTTTTATTACCAGTTTTTGTAGAGTTTGTTGTTTCGCCCATTTGTTGGTAGCTTTTGGGATAATAAAGCCATTTGTTATGCTCTTCTATCTGATTATTAAATGAATAAAATGCGTTATAATTTATGTCTCGTTTAAACTCTTTTGTAATTTTGATGTGTGAGGTGTTTCATGTTTTGTTTCTTTTTTCATGAAAAGTTAATCGCTACTATTAAGCCTTTGAGCGAACATTTTTTTTCAGTTATTTAGGAATAATTTTAAAGAAATCTAAGATGTGAATTTTTCTTTAAAACATTTTTATTCACCGAAGTTAAATTATTTTCTAAAAGCCCTTTTAATTCTGAAAGGAGCAGGCAAGATCATAAAATAGTCTTTGGTATAAGAATTATAATTAAGTGGATATTTTTAAATAAAAATACATTTAATTATAAGTATTGTTAATAAGTAATCGCCCTCGCCTCTCTTTGGGAAACCTACACTTTAGTACCTACGCATATTAGAATAAGTGTTTATAGAGTTTAGAGTGGGCTTTTTATTTTGTTATAATTAGTGAACCGATTGAATTAAAAGAAATTACCTAAAGCTTACTATAATACGACCCGTGAGGCGCAATGGTTACCATGCCGCATCACCGCACCGAGGGTCCTGGGTTCGATTCCCAGCGAGGCGGAGGTTTGGATGATGAGTTTGAGTTTCTGTTCTCGGTCTGGGTGTGAATGTCCTTGTCTATTTTGTGTGTTGTCCATGGCACCCACATTTAATACGGTAAGTATTATACCTAGTTCATTCAAAAACAATAAAATAAATTAAACACTTTAAGTTAGATAAAATTAACGGTACTTCTTATAAAATTAATAGAATATTAAAATAATAATAGAAATCCAAACATATCTATAAAAAAATAACAATAACTCTTAGTGTTTAAATTCTCGTAGAAAAAGGAATTTATTCTTGGATATAATAATTATGTTTACTCAAGAAAATATAACTCACCACTGCGAGTATTTTAATGTAGGTCAAATGTAATCACAATAATGCGAAAGCGTTCACCCGTGAGACCGTGTTTGAAACATTGCTCTGTAGAAGTGTTCAAGGTTCAAGCATTGTTCACAACCTTTTGACCTGCAGCAAGCAATTTCTTTTCTTACGGCCGCTAACCCATTATGTGTGGTTTTTTGGTTCACAAAGTAAAACAGTTGGATCTTGTTTTCGTGAAGGGGTTAAGAAAATGAGGATTGAATGATACATTTTTTTATATAATAATAATCTGTCTGTTCATGGATGATATTTGAGAGAAACTATTACTATTACTAAAATTTATTGATTCTAAAACGATGATTTTTATATTTTTTCACTGTCGAGAAAAAGGTATTCAATTCCACTGTATTTTTTTGTTAAATCAGAACTTTCGATTGGGCGAACCAATTTTGATGATTCTTTTTAATCGAAAGCTGGTGCTTGTCATGTGGTCTCACATAAATTTGAGCTAGATCTGACCAGTAGTTTTTGGGTTATCCCTAATTTTGAAGTCGGTTATTTTTGTATAGAATTATTAGTGGGTTAAGGGCCATATGACTATTATTTTAATGAGTGGTAAAGTATATTATCATAAATATATTATTATTGGATTTGTAAGTTACCGGGGTTACGAGGTCCTAGTCACCATAGGTATAACGCATTTCAAATGTTATTGAATTTTATATTGCAAGTAGGTACTTACGTGTTATTATTGTCTTTAATTCACAATAACCTCTCATGTAAAGTACTTTTTCGTAGCTCACGCGAGCATAAACTTAACCCAAGCATAAACTTAACCAAAGTCAGACTTAACCCAACTCCAGGAATCGTACCAACAACATCCGTTGACACAAGCCGTACCTAGATCACTTATGTTCGGTTTACACGTATTAAGTAGTTAAGTAGTTAACTAAATTTTAAGTAAATTAATACGTCTAAAAGGAGAATTTAGTAGTTAAGTAATCAAGTGGACAAGTAATTTAGAATTTTTTCTATTTTCCGTTAAGTAGATGGGCGGGGCTTATCACTTAACACGTTTGGACGGGCACTTTTTATTTAAAATTTAGTAAAAATTTAGTAAAATGCTTAAGTAATTAAGTAGAATTGTATAAACTAAAGAGCTTTACTAAATTATTACGTGTGGACGCACACTAAAAATAATTCACTTAAAATTTAGTTAAAATTTACTTATCTACTTAACTACTTAATACGTGTGTACGGGCTATTAGTGTCATCAACCTCGACTATAATCTGTACTAATGTCGTTAGTCTCAGTCTGGCTTTGATCTCGGCAGTAATTAGAGCAGCTTTGTAGAAAGTTTCAGCGTTTTTACAGCAAGCACCTGTTCGGTTGTGTCCCGTGCAGCGGTTATTCGTCGGCGCTAATAATACGCTGAGTAGTAAACTTCGGCTCTGGAGTCCTTTGTTAACTTTTCCATTGGAATTCTCTCCCGGAATCAGTTCTGGTTTAAGCTATTTTGATCTCTATGCGCTTGTGTTAAGTCTTATGGTAGTCAGGGCCGTTGTTGTTGCAATGAATGGGAGATTCAAACAAATACATCCCAAAAACTTTTTGTTATTCTCTAGTTTGAGTGATGTGCTGTAATGTCGAATTTTGTTTGATAACCAGTAGCCGGAGTGAAATTGAATGACATCGAACCCTTTATCAAAATAGACGAGAACTTTGCCTGGCTCAGTCGAGGTATACCGTATTCAAACTTCAATTAATTTTGAGTGGATATTGAATTGATGATTAAAAAATCGAATTATGTATAATGTTACCTAACATCCAGTCAATTTTACGTGAAATTGGTTGAAATCGTTCAACTACCAATAATTGTCAATAATTTCCATTCTTAAGTTGCCACTTCATGGATGCCTTGATTGCAACTTTTGCAAATATGGTGTTTAAAAAGTATGTTTTTATTTAGAAAATGTCACTCATTTTGATGTAACTAACTGACTAACGAGAGTAACGCAAAAGGCTTTGAAATGAAATGAAATGAAAATACTTTATTGCACACAAAAAAAAAAAATGGTACAAAAGGCGGGCTTAATGCTAACACAGCATTTTCTTCCAGCTTTCAAAGTCTAAAGTTAAAATCACTTATTCACATAGTTAATCTTATGCATTGTACGCCTTTAAGGCAGGGCATAGCGGTCAATTTACTTATTTGTAACATCTGTATATTACATATTGTCCACAATAAAGAATGATTTGATTTGATTTGATTTGAAGGTATCACTGATATACCTTCTTCGCATTCTGATATGTTGCCGGTCAAAAAAGGCAAAAGTTGATGATTGGAGCATCCATTACAGTAATGTAATGATACATCGAAACTGGTCCCAATAACTAGGTATAGCTGAGATTTTTCACCACATCATAATTATCCTAAGTCATCCTCCAAGCTACTGCAAGTGTCTGAACAACTGCAATCAATTCCTTCAGAAAGTTGTTCCCGTTGGTCGCAGGTGTTCTAGAACTTAATTTGTTTGCATCCAATTAAACTGCATCTTCTTACGCGGTCGTCGCCTCAACTTGGTTTATTTGTGAGCTATGTCTATGTCAACTGGCTTCAAACGGCAAGGTCTCTCCGTGTAACTGAGGAGGCCTAGAGCAGTTATGATTGTCTACAACGCTGCTACAGCGAAGATTGATTGAGAGAGATTAGTGGCGCTAGTATCGGAAGTTTCATGGCAATCGAATGCCGACATGGCTTACCTAGCTACTGCTATGAATACGAGTAATGACAACAACTTTACGTACCTTTTGAAGCACAGAATCGCTTGACCTTCAGTACACTGTCTAATCTAACTACTTCTACGCTAACCAAACCTTCATTAGCATTATGTTTCTTGTGCATTGAGCAATCGTGTACCTAACATTGCCTACTACTTCTGACTAGGGTCAAATCCCAATTGAAACCAATATTTATGTGACAGATAAAATGTGTTTATTCTAAAGTAATGAATAATTGGAAGTTTGAGATATCTTATTTGTGTCTGTCATTCACATTAAAAATCATATAATTTTAACTCTCATACACAGAGCCTACGAAAGCGTTGACGTAACGTTTGCAACGTAATCAAAACAAAAATCAATATAGTTCAATTTTCTCTGCCGGTGTACTAATAACAAAGATTATTTACGTGAAATTTATGGTCTGAAAGGGGTTATCTATGGTCGGGGGTCCTGGATTTATATATCCGCACCCGTGTTCGTGGGCAGGACTCGATATCCGAATTGGGATAAATACTTATAAATCTTCAATTCCATAATGTTATATGGCTAGTACGAACTAGGTATAGTGATTGGATGGTTAAGTTATTTTGTGTCTATAATAAATTAACTTTGTGGTAATTTTACAGCTTTAATGTTACCAAAGTTAACTCTGGAATTAGGCAGAGACTCGAGCACGAATTGAGGGTTTATCTTTAACAACTGTTTGTCCCTAACAACTGTAATCTCTTTGCGTTTTCGGTTCTTTACTTTTCAAACTATTTACTTACTAAACTCCTACCTAGCTATGAATAGAATCTCAGAACCAAATTCTGATAATGCTTCGTAATATAATACACCAAATGGATTTAGGAAATGCGTACGACATCTTGATAACCTCGTTTCTATTTGGCGAAGGAAAAATTCAATTTGGCAAATGTACGCTGCCCGGTTTTGTTTCATCAAATTAGGCCATTTAATTTGATAAAAGGAAGGTTTTGGTCAGCCAGCAAGCGGTATAACGTATGGCTAAGTGAATATATTAGTTTCATGTAACTTAGCCGTAATGAAATTAGGCACTATAGGTATTATTAGGGTTCAAAGGAAATGTCAATGATTTTTATTAAATGGATAAAAGCAGTGTAATCCATTAGATGTAATTTTATCAACATTTTGTGTTATATTTTCTGATAATATTTATAATACTCGTAACAAAATGATACTTAAAAATTATGATGATACGAGCAGTACCTAATATATTCTTATCATACATGACCTTAGATTACTTCGATTTACTTTATCCCAAATCCTGTGGCATTAATAATATATCATCAGAATACAAAATTAAGATCGATTAATACCCCATACATCAATGGTATTGTAATGTAAAAAAGAAGTAGATATGTATGTCACTAGCGCGCCAACGACGAAGAGTGTTATTAAGTTAGTATTAGTCTACTTTGCAACAATCCGCGTTTAACATGTATGATGGTATATACTTTAAAACATGCGTGGCACTTCCCTCCCTCCCACAACGGAAACATGCACTACAATAATTAAACGTATATACCAACATATTGTAGTGCATGTTTCCGTTGTGGGAGGGAGGGAGGTGCCACGCATGTTTTAAAGTATATACCATCATACATGTTAAGCGCGGATTGTTGCAAAGTAGACTAATACTAACTTAATAACAATGGATTTCCGCAAAGTAACGCCTGATACTATTAACTAGATGAAGAGTGTAATAACAGGCAATTGACCGTTATGCTCGTAGTCGCTCTGTCATATAAGACGATATGCACGCTTTTGTTGTTGTCAGAAGTGCTTGACATTTGACATACAGCGCTAAAATGCCTTCTTGTATTATACCAATGTGATTGGTGTAGTGAAACAAAAGATAAACATGTGTGTGTTGTAGCTCTTTTCAGAACTGATTTTTTGGTTGATTTGTAAGGGCATAACGTATCTATGTTTTTTTAAGTATCACTGCCATACATGTATTTGTTTTTCATCTTTCTTTTTTCTTCTGTTTCTCGGTCGGAAACACATCAGTGATACCTTTGGTGTTGCTGATGGTCATGGGTGACGATAGCCACTTACCATCAGGTGGATCGCCAGTGTTAGTTGCTATTCTTCTATTACACATATATTATGTGAAATGGAAGATTTCGATAACTGCAATTGATTTATTATACATATAAAAATGTTAAAAAACTTAAAATTAATATTAAATGCATTAAAAGCATTGAAATCAAATAGACAAAGTCAACTGCCGAATTCATTACATCGACTTAGTGAATTCTCTGGAACTGGCAGCGAAGTGGACCAATGCTGCTTGCCATAAGCTGCTTAGTTTCCAGGTATGGCATTTGGCTTGTTGGTTGGTTTAGTTTGACCTACTTGAAATTACTTATTTTTGGCTGGAGTCCTGTAGGTAGGTATTTATGTAAACTAGAAACCCGCTGTGCGTAAAATCGGACCGTAATTCAGTCTGTGAAGGGCTTATTTTTAACCGACTTCAAAGAAGGAGGAGTTATTCAGTTCGACTGTATTTTTTTATGTTTGTTATTTTTTGTGTTTTTTATGTGTGATGATTCTTTTTTCATCGAAAGCTGGTGCTTTGCATGTGGTCCTACTTAAATTTGAGCGAGATCCGACAAGTAGTTTTGGAGTAATTTTGAAGTCGGTTATTTTTTGTTAGTTAAAAGATTATTCAATGATATTTGAATAGAATCTTCTGCATGTCTGAAGGCATACCATAACACATAATGATCGCGAATTGTTGCAAAGAATTAATGGCATTGGATTTCTGCAAAGTAGTGCATGATATGACATGTAACAACTAGCGCTCTGCCGCGGCTTTGCCCGCGTTTTCCGGGATAATAAGTACCCCATATCTTATTCCAGGTCATGGTCTATCTGTGTGCTAAATTTCATTAAAATGTGTTCAGTAGAGTGACAAACATCCTTACAAACTTTCACATTCCTTTGGCAAAGGGAGGTCTCCCGCCAGGCGAGGTGTGTTGCCTGGGAGGCGGCCGAGCCCCAACTGATCTGTCGGAGCATTTGTATAATATGTCTTGCGATTGTAGAAACTTCGATAGCGTGATTCAGGGCGACGTCACGTCACCGTGTGACGCGTGTGCGCTGTCGCCACATCTATACTAATAATAAAATTGAAGAGTTAAACTGTGATTTTAAAAATGATTTTTTCAAGTTGCAAATCGTTATTTGCACGATACCAACACCGAAAAATGAGTTTTTAAAAAATTTTCCTGTCTGTCTGTTTGTTTGTCTCCGCAAATCTCTGAAACCACTGAACAAATTTTAACACGACTTTTACTAAGATGTTGAAAAGTCTTCAACTTAGTATTTAAGCTACTTTTTATGGTTCCACACCAAAAGGTTCCTTAGGGATATTTTGTATGGAAAAATAAAAAAATGTCAGCTGATTTGTTTTAAATAATAAAAAACGTTTTCTCCGTACAAAAAGAGTAATACATGCATATCTTAGTTTTTACTTATATAACATGGAAAGACCAAAAAATGCATTTAAAGGTTATTTTTTTCATTAATTCAAATCCATATTACCGAGTGGATATCTGTTTTCTTATTTTGTTTTCGAGAGCATGTTTTTTGCGTATCTATGTGCTCCAATATAATTTCAGCATTTTATTAATTTCACCTTGGAAATGGTGGAAAAGCGCAAATTAATTATGTATGAGTAACCAATCGATTACTATCTTGGCCACTAGATGGCGCTGTACATGCAAACCACTTTTTTACTTACAAATAAATAAAATTTTATTGTAGAGTCCGTCTGCGATTCCGAAATAACTACATTTTTCATGTTGTAAATTCAGTTACTTGCACGATATCAAAACTGAAAAATAAGTTTTTGATCATTTTTGTTTGTCTGTTTCTTTATCGCCACTTATCTCTGAAACCACTGAAAGGATTTCAACAGGACTATACTACGATATCGGATCTTAAACTTAAATTGTAGGATATTTTTTGGGTTCCATAACAAAGCGAGAAAATAAAATATGAGTCGATTTGTTTAAACTTACAAAACCTTTTCTTCATTGATAATAAAATACATAACTTCACATACGTAAAGCGTATTGCGACGTGTCATGAAGCTTAGGATTGTTATTTGAAATAACTGTTTCGTGATTTTTTTATGGAAATAGCCGACAAACGAGCTGACGATCCACCTGATGGTAAGTGGCTATCGTCGCCCATGGACATCAGCAACACCAAAGGCATCACTGATGAGTTGCCAGCCAAGAAAGAGGAAAGAAAAAGAAAGAAAGAACTGACTCTCAGGCCCTCAGCCGGAATACGACGAATCGTTTGGCGGCTGACTCATGCTCAAGGGTGGTAGCTATCCAGGAGAAACCCATGGAGAAATAATAATGGTAATAATGGTATTAATTAACAATTGTAATGCATAATATCCTTAGGAACATCGTGTTGAGAGTGCTGAGAGCTGAATTTTCTCATTTTATGTGAAGCAATATCTCCCCTTTTGCCAAAACTACAATGTAAAAAATGCGAAAATGTGTTGCCTCCTTTATTATCATTCACACATAACTCATCGAATTCTTAACTCTCTCGCACCGCTGAACCAATTTTGATGTGTTTGGGTATAGACATAGATTGTACGTTGTAGAAGGATTACTACTTTTTTTAAAGTCTGGGTACCTATCATGTAGGTATGTAATGTGAAATACTGATGGATTAGCCATACGGCATCATAAAAACTATTTATTCAGTGTAATTTACTATGGGTTAAGCAGGAAACACAAACATTAGAAAATAATATCATGAAATAATAATAATAAGTAAAAGCAACCGGCCAAGTGCGAGCTAGGATTGTTGAACCTAACTTAACTATTTAGTGAAACCTAAAGTAGCTGTGTAACGAAAAGATAAATGGAATTAAGAAACAAACAAACATATATCAACATAGGCCCTGATCAAATTACCAAGTTTGCAAATAGGTGTAAAATCATGTTCTTTGTGATACCTACTTACAAAACAGTTTTCAGATTTTTTTTTTAACCTATGTTATACCTAAGACATTTCTTCTAGCCGAGTGTCTTTTGATTGCGTTGACGACATAGAATATTGATCTTTTCACAGCTCCTAGGGATTGCAGATCTGAGTATTGGATATTAATTTCAATTGGTTACCTTCACGCATTCCTGCGAAAAAAGGTCTTGAGAAACAGACAAACAGACGGGCAATTTAGTGAGTGATCTTATGGGAACCGTGTTTTTTTCTTTTGAGGTAAGGAACCCTAAAATATTGAAACTTTATGTGGTGTATTGACCTTTCATTGTAATGCGGTTCTAATGATCAATCATGCTGCTTTAAGAGTATGTTCTGTAAGTTAACTAAAGTACCTACTATTTTTGCCGAAGCGAAGCGAGGGCAACTGCTAGTTCATAATAATATTGGTAGGATGCAAGGTTTGATCCAAAGCCATTCGAAATGTGAATTTTAACTTATCAGCCACGTTTAATAATGAGCACTTGTTAATTCCTATAACAATAAAAATACATTACCCATTGTAAACATCTACTGACTTAGAAATTGGCCGGCCCAAGAAATGTTTAGTGTCACGGAGGTAAGCCGCTTTAGGAAACATTCAGCTTATTTTGCTCGCTTGGTACCAATACTATCGTGTTTTCTCGCTATTTTACAATGCTATGGACCTACTTACTCTAAACCCTTCGCAGTAAAACTCTGTTAGAAAATTCAGAAGATACAAAGAAATATTCTGTAAAGCCAAACGTATTCCTTTAATATTCATTCGCTTGGCTTAATGTTCTATCTTTAAAGCGTTGTCTCTTTGAATTGTTACAAGTATCCGGTCAAAGGTTTTACTCATACGTAATGAGTTTAATGGCTTATATTTAACCGACAAATGAGCAGATGGAGCATTCTAAGTAGTCACTACCGCCCAAAGCCATCTGTAACACCATAGGATATCCGTAACGCATGCCAGTCATTAAGGACCAAGCTGCTTACTGGTTCTCTGACCCTGCAAAACAAAAAACAAAATGACCTTTAACGGTGGGCACTACCCTGTTAGTAATACCACACTGGTAAACAAACCGAATACTACACAAAAATACCAATAAAACTTAGTGGTCAAACTGGTCCAGTGATGAATAAAGGGTCCGATATCCTTGTAAATTGTTCATCACAATGAACCACGTTTAATAGACGTTAAAAAATAGACAAACATGTAGCCCAGTTGGTAGTGACTCTGACTGCACAACGAGGTGTTCGTGTTCTGTCAAAATGTGACATGTAAAAGTTTGTTCTAGGGTCGATATTGTTTGTGATATACATTGTGTTGATCAATGTTACGTGCCACAGAATCCTAGTGCGGGGCAAGTGTATGAATGTTAAGAAGCCTGCACACAATCGACGACGATCGTTGACGCCTTCGTAGTCATTTGTCATGTCATGTCAGTGGCGATAACAGGGAATGAGATCCGAAGACACGAGATTATTATATACGATTATTATTATACCTTTCACACAATCATCTTCACCTGTCGTCAATTGTTTGGAGGCACCATTACTTATATTCTTAATCGCTGAATGCCAAAACATCTGGAAACACGTCATTCATCAAGTAGTTTGCCTATAAGTAGTAAATTAGTTTAATTAGTTCCACTTCATGCTTCTCTCGTCGCACAACGGTGGCACAAAACTTATAATTAACAAAACTTATAATGCGTCCTATGCAGAAGGGTACAGCCGGTTTATTTTAACAAGTGTTTTTTAGCTTTAATGAAAGTAAGAACGTAATTATTTTATCAACGTGGAAAAAGATTTCAAACAGAGTTATGTTAATCACCACCCTACCTTTCGTGGGTACCCACTCCACCACTATACCTTTGAGATCCTCAAAAGATTTATAAAAGATATATGAGAAAATTATAGGTGCTCACAGGATTTCTCTGTAGGTACGAGACTCAGGTACGAGAGAACTTTCAGCTAATGCCATGGAGCATCCATACTATCCATACTTCCATACTAATATTATAAATGCGAAAGTGTGTTTGTTTGTTTGTCCGTCTTTCACGTCGTAACGGAGCGATGTTATGGTATGATTTTTTGTGTGGGGATGGGTAAGAGGCTGGAGAGTAACGTAGGCTACTTTTTACCCCGGTAAAACAACTCATTCCCATGGAAAGATCCTTTATGGTGCGTATTTCAATTACTACAAACTAAAAGTAACAATGTATTGCTCCTTCTAAGTCGTAAAGGATCTATGGATTGATATACATTTATAATTAGAAACTAGCTATTTCCCGCGGCTTCGCCCGCGTGTTCAAAGGGAAGTAACAATGAGTTGTTTAACATACATGACTCATTGATATATAGCATCTCATCTCATGAGCATTGATATATAGATGGAGGGCCATCTCATATGAAGGGAAAGTTGAAAAAGTGTCCCGCTGTTTACAGAAAATAGAGGTTCCAATAATGGCCATTTCTGAATGGCGCGGGCGCTAGTGTGATACAAATAGCGAACTATGAACATAGCTGTTGTATACGGAGTGAAGTTTGCCTAGTGATTACAGCACCGCAGTGCCACCCGTAATTTTACGCGTTTTCACGGACACTTTTCAAATACAGAGATGGCATTCCTCATGCTTAAATGCTTGTTCACATTGAACACGCGGGCGCGGGCGCGGTAGACGCTACATAAACCGCACGTGCGTTTTGATGTGAACACTTTCATAGTAGGTCATATGTTTGATATTTCGCGACCGCACCCGCGACCGCGCCCGCGAGTTAGTGTGAACAAGCACTTACAAGACAACGAATGACGCATGACGTATTTCATAATTTCGCCTCATTTATTCGTATCTTGTCGAATAAAGACGTGTGATTATTTAAAACAAAACATCTTCAAACAATAGGGATTGTTAACAAAGCACAAGCATACCCAATTTGGAGAATTGGTGAATATTTACCAAGTCTGCTTCGTTGAACGCTTGAAAGCCGTAAGTCACACGGTGTGCATTAAGGCTGAAGTTTCAGTTCAAACATGATACAGCTGAGAGGTAAACAGCGTTCAAACATTGCGGAACAAGGAACAATTCTGCTTACAGTTCCATATTATATAATTATAAGACTGAATATTATTATACCGTGTACACTGGTCTTTATTTAATATGCATTATATAATTATGCATTTACACTATGTTTATGTAACAGGCCCGGCGGCTTGTTGACACTTAAGCTATAATTAAAGGACTGAATATTATACCGTGTACACTGGTCTTTATTTATTGTAATGCAATAATTTCTAGTAAAACTTACTTACTATCTACTAATATACATTTACACTATGTTTAAGTAACAGCCCGGCGGCTTGTGACTGACGATCTTAAATGACACTTAAGCTAGAGCGGGTGTGGTCGATAGTTGAATGGGCAACCGCTAGTCAAAGATATTTACATTTTAATATCATTGTCGCTAGTGGCAAAAATTTCTTGGGCGCTTCAATGCTTTGGAGGTCAGATAAATCCGTCATTTCTCATTGTTATCGTAAGATAACGGTCGTTAAGACATGCCGAAGCACTTCGGGCGGCATGAAAACTTCCGATACTTAGACCAACCCCTCTAGCAATCTTCACTGGAGCAGCGTGGTGGTAATAAGCTCTAGGCCTCTTCAAGAGGAGAGACTTGTGCTCAGTTAACTAATAGTGGGCCGTTAATGGGTTGAAGCTAAAATAGTTTGCAAAGCGTACTAAAAATAAAACCGAATACATTTTTTATTCGCATATTTGATATAGAGCAAATATATTTTTATAGTAGTGGTTATAAGTATATACATGATACTATTATTTCTTCTGTGGTAGTGGGTATTATAGTAAAAATACAAAATGTTATAACAACGCCATCTGTTATAAACATAGTAAACTATAGAGGCTAATTTATAAAATAAGCCACTATGACTAAATAGAAGAAAATAAAATAAATAGATGTCGCTTTTTTGTAATCAAAGACCTTGCAGATTCATAAGATAGCTTAACATAACATTTTGTACATAGGGACCAAATAAGTAGTCTTCCCCTCAATTACGAGATCTAAACGTCAAGCTCAAGAATGAGCGCATATTAGATTTTTTCCTCTCTCTTTCTTGTCCGGCAACGCATCAGTGATGCCTTTGGTCTCGCTGATGTCCATGGGCGACGATAGCCACTTACCATTATTACAATTATTATTTTTCCATGGGATTAGCCTGGATAGCTACGAGTACCACCATTGAGCATGAGTCAGCCGTCAAACGACTCTTCGTGTTCCGGCTGGCGGCTTGAGAGTCAGTTCTTTCTTTCTTTCTTTTTCTTATCTTTCTTGGCCGGCAACGCGTCAGTGATACCTTTGGTATTTCTGATGTCCATGGGCGACGATAGCCACTTACTTACTCCTTGTAAATTCATCATAATATAACATATTTTTGAGAACTTTTTCACTTGTGCAACTCCAACCGTTTAGCTAGCAGTGTCCAACACACTCACCAAAATTTCCAAAAATTTTAAATACAAACAACCAGGACCGACGGCTTTACGTGCCCTCCGAAGCACGGAAACGCTCAAGATTTTTTTTCCACTAGCGGTAACCCATCCAACTACCGACTGCGCCCGCTATTACTTCACTTTTTCTATCAATAAAAGATTGACACAAGCCGCCGGGCTATGAGCGTTTCACCAATGTCTTAATTACCAACAAGACGAAAAGAATAAAAATAAAACACTAGTTTTCAGAAGTATAAGTTATAATAAAAGTTCATATAAGTAAATTACAGCATTTTCAGTAGATATATAACTAGCACAGTGTTCGAAATATATAATTTATGTTGTGAGCATATTTTTCGTTAGAAGATTCTATAGCTTAGATTTCTCGAAATAGCTTACTTCAGTACACTTTTATTTGTATTATCCAAAAATGTTGTCGCGTATTTTATACGGCTCACACTCCAATTCTTCCCCTAAATTGTTGTGTGAATCGTATCGTTTGATGAGAATGACATAAACTCACACACACTACATCCGATAGTCAGTGATCGTAAGTTGTTTTACGAGAAAATTGATGGCTTCAACGTCACTTACTTGTGCGTATTGCAAATACATTTGGTCTAAGCTTCTGAGGTGCAACGAAGCCTAATCTAAGATGTGTAAACTTCCCCGGTTTTACACATTACGTATTGAGTAAGAACAAGAATAAGGTAGGTAATAAGAGAAAACACAGAATTACTTGAATCACAACTCTCAATAGAAATGGTTCAAGATAAACTGCGTTCCTCACACAAATTAAAGCTAGAACTTGAAAGTCTTACATTATTAGAAGCAGCAGACCATTCCGACTCATCTAAACCGTTCTATTCGTTCTAAATCAAAATTCAGATCACTCCAGCAATGGAGGTGGTCCCCTTAATATAGTATTAACATCTATTTGTCGCTTATATAGATTTGTGAGTTATTATTTAGACCTCTAAGGCAGAAAATCACAAAATCTAGCTTGTACTTAGGTATTAGAGCTGAAAACGAATATTATTTGAAACAATCATTTAAACTTACATAATCTTAGTAATAGACTTTTAAACTATCGAACTACAAAACTGCCAAAAAGCCATCGTTCTAAGGCTAAATAAGCTAAAATATTTCACTCTATAAGTCTAGACTAATAATATCGTTGAATATTTTGTGTCCTAAATCTATTATCAAAGTAAGTGTCTCAATATTTGAATACGTGACCGTGATATTATTGTAATAAACTGCTTTAAATCTATAGTGTGTAATAATACTTTAAAATTTAAGTATCTTTAATAATACGATTTTATGACAGACAAACCTTTATGCATTAGAGGCACTTCAAGAGTGACTGAATAAGACAGATACAATAGTGCACAATATTATTGCCAAAAGGTAGCAAGTAGTCTTATTTTTCACGACAGTTTTAAGCTTAATATATTGGTAAATTTTATCACAAATATTGTAAACATTTGGACAAAATGCATTCAAGAATATTTCCATTCCAAATTCGGATCATATCTGTTACGTCTATGCATGATTGGAAAGCATTCACCACTTCTACCTCTATACAACTTTACAATTTTCTTTTCTCACATTAATATAAGTCTTTCAAATGTTCGCATCAATGTTTATGAATCTGGGGCCCGTATTTCAACTGTGACTGATGTAGGGCCGGGTGCGGTTGGAGACCGCAGAGTCGCTGATCTTAGGGATGATGCCGAATGTGCACTGCTGGTTCTAGAGCCGCGGCGAGACCCTGCAATAGTAGAAATATCTAAGAAAAACAATGAATACTTAATTCAGAAACGGCATGCCTAAAAGACTTATTTCATCACGACCGAGAAACGAATGATATTTAACATATTTACGAACACGATTATCAAGAAAAGTCAGGGACTTTAATAAATATGATTTCATGTCTTTCATAGATCTTTATTATGATCACAATTGTCATCACTTTTCGCAACTCGATCGTTTCAGAAAAAGTCAATACAGCTTGCTTTGCTTAATTTTAGCAAAATAAGTCACACATGCTATTATAAAGTTTATCTTTCTCTAAATCAACGCGTCAATCATTCGACTAATGGTTTAAGCCAGCTTTATTGATTTCTATTTAGTCTCTATCAGACAGCATTACAAAATATGAATCTAACTATGAAATATCTATATCCGCATTGTATATCAATAAAGACCTTTTAATGATAGCTAGAAATCAAGTCATGCTTAATGAGTAGGTTAGATAAGTAATTATGGTCCGTGAGCTAGCGACAGATTTTCATGACCAATTTCCTCTCAAGCGATAACTCGTGAAATACTTCAGAGAGTTGCATTATATAGCATGGTGAACGTCAGCTGCCGCTCCAAGGGTGGGTAGGGGAGCGGCAGCCTTTCAATCATGTAAAAAAAAAAATTGTTTTCAGTCATTTCCTCCCGACTGAAAATTTGTTAGATGATAGATAACGTAATTATTTAAAGGTAAAAAAAAGTCAGCTGGCCATACCGTGGTGGATTATACGTCAGCTGGGCACGCGAACATGCAAAAAAAATTTTTTTGTTCAGTGATATCCTCTCACTTGAAAATGCGTCAGATGATACCTTACATGTTATTTTGAGTAAATAAAAACGTCAGCTGGCTGTATGTTGGTGGAAAGGTCGTCAGCTGATGCAGTGAAAGGTGGAGATCGCTTATTTACATTCGTCAGCTGACGGGTTTTCCGCCAACTTAGAGCCAGCTGATGCTTTTGTTTATTCAAAATAGCACGTAAACTATCACCTGACACAATTTCAAGTGAGAGGAAATTACGTAACTACAATTATTTTACTTTAGGCTCTGTGCACGCGCTCTTATATGTACTAATCGAATCAATACTCTCATATCTATTTTGGATAGGAATCAATTACGTAAAAATTGATAAATATATAAATAAAAAAATGAAATTTAATAATATATAAATGCAGTTATTTATTTTCAATGAAACTGTAGTGTATAGAATGATATTTATTTATTATACATCTTTAAATTTCGTTTCAAAAATAATCATTCATCTGCTTCGCTTTCACTTTGACTCGTGCCACTCTCATCTTTTAAAAAAAAAGAGAAAAAAGCGCCCGTTTTCCATTATGACTCATTCTGGAAATGATTTCACCACGTGCTTTATACGGATGTCAAAGCCATCAGAGAATCTAGAAGAACTTTTTGGCAAAGCAGAGGAGTTTGTTGGTCATATGTATGGCTTCAAACGATTGAAATACGTAAATGAAGCAAGAACAGCAATGTTTCAAAAAACATATAAACTGCTTGAAAAAAATGATGTTTTTGTGTTGCCCAAAAAAACCATTGATGGCTCGTCTCTACCACCACGCAAATCAGAATTATACCAACACTTTCTGAGAGCATGTTTCATAGCGCAAATTTGGTCGCACGCACATCTGAAGGTTCCAACCAATCATACACCTTCAGACTATGGATGGGAAGAAGTCGACAATAGATATGACTTCAGGTGGTTTTCTGGAAACCAATTACCATCATCGATTACTGAAATAACTATCCAACCAGAAAAAGGTAACATTTTATTTATTCTATTTATGTTTATTAAAATACAAATGATATAAATACTTCATTTTTTATCTTTATATAGATGACGATGAAGAAATAGCCACAATGGACAGCTCTGATGACAGTGATAGTGAATCAGAAAAAGATGAGAGTGGCACGAGTCAAAGTGAAAGCGAAGCAGATGAATGATTATTTTTGAAACGAAATTTAAATAAATAAATAAATAAATAAATTTAAATTTCATTTTTTTTATTTATATATTTATCAATTTTTACGTAATTGATTCCTATCCAAAATAGATATGAGAGTATTGATTCGATTAGTACATATAAGAGCGCGTGCACAGAGCCTAAAGTAAAATAATTGTAGTTACGTAATTTCCTCTCACTTGAAATTGTGTCAGGTGATAGTTTACGTGCTATTTTGAATAAACAAAAACATCAGCTGGCTCTAAGTTGGTGGAAAACCCGTCAGCTGACGAATGTAAATAAGCGATCTCCACCTTTCACTGCATCAGCTGACGACCTTTCCACCAACATACAGCCAGCTGACGTTTTTATTTACTCAAAATAACATGTAAGGTATCATCTGAAGCATTTTCAAGTGAGAGGATATCACTGAACAAAAAAATTTTTTTTGCATGTTCGCGTGCCCAGCTGACGTATAATCCACCACGGTATGGCCAGCTGACTTTTTTTTACCTTTAAATAATTACGTAATCTATCATCTAACAAATTTTCAGATGGGAGGAAATGACTGAAAACAATTTTTTTTTTTACATGATTGAAAGGCTGCCGCCCCCCTACCCACCCTTGGAGCGGCAGCTGACGTTCACCATGCTATATAATGTAACTCTCTGAAGTATTTCACGAGTTATCGCTTGAGAGGAAATGACTGACAAAAAATACTATCTGGCTCACGGACTATTAGTTTTTTGGTGGCCGATGATCTTAAGGAATTTGGAACTCTTCTAATTCTTCAAATATAATGCTACATGTGTATTGTTTATGAATGTCCTTTTATTGTTGTGAAAAACTACATGCCGATTAGAACAAATATCAGAATCAGATCAGATTAGAATTATGGTACAGAACACCAAAATTACAAGTAACAACATAGGTGTGATCATGATGTGTAGGTACTCCAAATTTCAATATTTTTATCCACAATGTGTTAATACACTAAAATATATACAATGTGATACAAATAAAATATAACACAGGTGTCCAGCGTGCTTTAAATTATAACGCGATGACGAATGAGGTAGATTAGATTATCATGAAATTGTTTTACAACTTGTATAGAAGAAATTATGAATTAATTTCATGCTATTCATTCATTCTAAAGTGACATGCTATGTTTTATTATGATCATCTAAATATTAGGAGTTTTTCATTCGTTGTTAAATAACCATAGCACATAGCGTATAAAACTTAGATTTAGAATAGCATCTAAGTGTTGTAATAAATTTAAAGTCGTTAAGCATTAAAACATCACCAAGCTATTATGCGAAGAATAAAGCTCTACCTCATCGTCAATTATTTTATTACTTAAATATAATACAGATGAAGCAATATGAAACAATCAAGTAACCTGAGGGTTTTCGGTGAAGCTGATGGCTTTGGTGATGACGTGCTGTCGATAAATGGAGTCATGTATGAATAACAGTCACAATGGAAACCATTTTATGTAAGTGTTGATCGAGTAACATATAAGGATTTAAGTGTATATTGAAGTGTCGTACATATTCGGATATTACTCATTGATTTGGTTTTAAAAAATTGTACGCATGTTAATCTACACACCTAAGAACTGAAACTTCTTTAAGACAGGTAATTTTGTTAATATTAAATTAAAGCTGTTTTACTTCGAATTTTATTCTGATTTATTATTGTTATGAAGGAAACAAAAGAAAACGTTGCATTTCTTTTGTTTCCTTTTCTTCAAAAAGTTGATATAGAAGTTTCACTTCAAAAAGAAAAATATTAATTATATTATTATAATAATTTGCGTATCATCTATACATTTAATTTAATTTTTATATGAAATTAAAAGTAAACTAATATATTTCATAAATCAATGAGTAACATAAATAGATTTGCATATATATAAAATCGTGTTCTTTTGGTACCTTTTCTGAACCCAAGGTGTATAAGAAAAATATTTTGTTATTTAAATTAATTTCGTAATGACATAAAGTTTTACCCAAACAAAGTTCTATACAATCATTATAACTAAGGAACAATGCAATAATGATATTCCTAATCAATTTTTGTTTGAATAGACTATCCTAAAATTAATTCTGTCTGATTATGTTGTCTTAAATGAAATAATAAAGAAGTATAATAAAAATATGGCGGTGTAAATCCATTCATCTCTGTTGTAAAAGAATTCCTTACAAATAATTATATGAACTCACAAAACATCGGATAAATAAAAGTGATCGTTTAAATTACTATTCATATTTATAAAAACTTCTGTATTATTTTTCAAACTATCTTATTTTTTGATGTCGAGCCCGCCTTATTCAATGGCTTCAACCCATTAATGGCCCACTACTGGGCACGGGTATCTCCTCTTGAGGCCTAGAGCATACTCCACCACGCTGCTCCAGTGCGGATTGGTAGAGGGGTTAGTGGCCAACCCGAGTGTCGGAAGTGTTCAAACCACTTGAGGGCCTCTGACATGGCTTAACGACTGTTATCTTATGATAACAACCGGGACCGACGGCTTTACGTGCCCTCCGAAGCACGGAAACGCTCAAGAAATTTTTGCCACTAGCGGTCACCCATCCAACTACCGACCGCGCCCGCTGTTGCTTAACTTTGTCGATCACATAGGATCGACGCAAGCCGCCGGGCTATGAGCGCCTTATTCAATACAATCTATAAAAGAATGTCTTGACTACCGTCTATAATGAGCAATAATAATAACGACGAAATGTTTTACGTGTTTCGGTAGCAACGTCGGAGAGGCAGTTTCCCTTTCGGCCGGCAATGCGTCGGTGATGTCTTTGGTGATAATGGTGACCACTTACCATCAGAGTTTTCGTCTGCTCGTTACTTTGTCGAATAGCTACATAATTACAGGATATAATCTCTACTAAGGAATAATAATTAACCATCACTTCACAAGCAGCGTAATGGCTAGGTAGGTACTGCGATCACAATTCATTTCTTGTTTAACAACGAACTTAGCTTGAGGAACATAATGGAGCTTTGTATGCAGAGACGTAGCTACCAGTGTATCAAGCGTATCAATGATACGGGTACTGTTGTAGAGTAAGAGCGCTAGGGCGCCCAGTCGGTCCACTGACTTTGGCTTTTTCTAGAGAGCTTTTTCTAGAGGTTTTAAATGGCAAGTGGCAAGGGGCACTAACTGTGAGAACCCTTTTACAATTTGCTTTTAAAAATTAAGTTATATATGATTCGCTGAAACTTCGCGTCCCCTAAATCCTCGCTAAATCTCCCTCAATCCTGACAAAGTCCATGTCGTGTGTAAACAGATTCGTAATGCGTATTCGCAATTTTATGAACCTTAAACGTTACGCTAAAAACGTACGTAGAATTTAAAAAATCAAACATTGTACTTAGAAGGAACACTTAAACTTTATGAGTACCTGGGCTTGGTGAGTGAGGTCTCAGTTCCTGCTGACTGGCCTGCCGAGACGGTGGTCGCATACTAACTCGAGAGCCCCGGCGATCCTGGAACATAATAGATTTTAACATAAATAGCATGTTAAAACAGCAAGCAGTTTATCAATTATCTATTGGCCTATGAATACATGGTACAATTCTTGAATCACTGTCTCCATCACAATAGAACGCTCAATTGTATATGTAGATTAATGCACATGAGAGATTGAGCAAGGTAGCTTAACGACTGTTAATTTATAACAACCGGGACCGACGGCTGTACGTGCCCTCTGAAGCACGGAAGCATTTAAGAAATTGATGCCACTAAGGGTCATCCATCCAGCTATTGACCCTCATTTAGAATTGACAAAAGCTGCCGAGCTGAGCGTATTAGTACTTCTATATATTGAACATATTCTATACACCTATTTAATTCCGATGATGACAAAATTCAATAAAACAATATCCAGGGTAAAGTTCTTTAACCAATACGCTATGTCACTATGGACTGTCCTAATTTATTTATTTGTTACCACAAAAAAAGGTGTTTTAGGTCTTTAAAATGTTATAACATTTGAGTAGTTGTTTAGAGTTAAAATAATAATATAACCCACACTTTATGGGCTACTTAGCCGTGACCCTGCGGAGAAAAGGGTTCTGGTTTTGACCCCTAGTCGGAACATGCATCAGCCTTTAGAAGTCCACTGCTGGACATAGGCTTCCTCTAATATGCGCCACTCTGACCGTTCCTGAGCCTTCCGAATCCAGCGGATACCCGCTATCTTCTTCAGATTATCGGTCCAACTCTTTGGGGGCATCCTGTGTGACTTTTACCTTATCCTGACCTCTCTTTCCCAACGGTTATCGGTCCTTCGAATTATATGATCAGCCCATTGTCACTTCATTGGCACTTACATAGTGACATAATTGTTCTCGGGTCATGGTTCTTAGTCAATCCTTACTTGTGCTAGCCATGCCACCTGTGATACAGTGTCAAGTGCGTGGTATGAGTGTGTAAGCGTCCATTATTATAATTGTGTTGTCTTCTACGTACCTGAGAATGCAGGAGTTTGGAGTCCCGAAGCAAAGAGACGTTCATCAATCGAGGGTTGGGAGTGTTGAAGATTGTACGGTTCTCCCTCCATCTGGCCCTGTAATACCAGAGATTTTAATTGTTTCACTACAATAAAATGAAAACAAATTATCAGAAATAATATTTCAATTAAAATTTCAGTTGCCAGTTTTGCGACGTGTGTTTTTATTTACCATGACCAAAATTTTTATTTAAAACTCCAAGGACATTTTATATTGAACAAAATTGTTTTCTTTACTTTTAAACAATATAGAAATCGTGAACAATTTGACGACTTAAGCCCAATGCATACGTAACGGGTTTTTCCCCCGTACGGAACGGGAACGGGACGGGGCAAACATCGCCTTAGCACCCACAGTAAAAAGTAATAAAATTTTAAATGCCAAGGCACTTGTAGTAAAATATAATAAACTTGTTCAAATTACCTGCTGAACAAACGAAGCACAACACAAATGATGACGAACATAAGAGCCATTCCGACGAGCACGCCAATCATAGCCGGGTCCAAGGTTTTCGTTGATTCTTCGATCTGCTTTTCCGCTGAAAATTGCAAGAAAACAACATCTTTTTAGTACAAAAATCGATTATATAAAACAATAAATACAAGCCTATCATTGAGAAACTGACGAGGTTAAGGACGGGATAATTGACGAGAACGGGAAAGGGAAGCAAGTGAAAATTAGCAAGGAGAAACGAATAAATTAAAATATGTTTTCATGTTTATAAAATTCATAACTTGCACGGTCATAAACATGGACATACAAGACGTGCATGTAGATTAGGACGTAGAAACAAAAAGAGATGGGGTTGTGGATTGGGACAAGACAAGACGGGAACGAGGAAGCAGTTCATGCGGAAAAAAGTAAACAAAACAAAAATAATGTATTCAATTCATTAGATAAATTCCTAAACACGAATACAATGCAATTGTAGATGCGGATGCTAATGTGGACATGGACATGACAATGACTTAACAACATGTATATATTATAAGGAGACGATGACTGAGACGAGAACGTGTAGGTGCTCGAATATACTCACGATTGCATACAATAGCGCCATCTACAGTCACTTCAGCGATCATCTCGTACTTGCAGACGCACCTCTCGTTGCGGCATTCTGTCTTGGGCACCACATCCTCGCATTGCGCGTTGAACGTGCATGTTTCGTTGACACCAGCAGCTGGAAACAACATTAAGTGGAGTTAGCATTATATTCCTGTTAAATGTCCTATTAAGGCCCTCTTCTTCCAACGAAGTAGGTATTTCTGACGTTCCGAGACCGGCTGAATTAAATACCGCTAACGCGCCGAGAGCCTGAACTCGTATGATCCCGGTGACTGACCACAGTACAGTAGGAGCACGGCACTACTTTTATCGTACAAATTTAAATTATTTTATAAGTACATTTATGTGAAAGATAAATATTTGTACTCGTGTCATGGCTGTTATTGTGATGTGTTATACTTATGTGTAGTCCATGCCACCCGCGACACAGGTAAATACTTGTAACCTACTGCGGGGATATGAGTGTGGAAGGGTTTTATTATTATTATTATTAGTAACCGTTAGTGGCTCTGAGTTGGGGTGTAAGTATACTTTATTTTGATTTATTAACTGGAATTTTAGGTGCTTTAAAATAAGAGTGATGATAATTTTAGCTTATTTTTGTTTTTATTATTTTTTATGTATCTTTAGGTATTTTATTTTAAATTATTCTTATACTTTTTATCATTCTCAATATACTTGTAAAATGTCTTATCCAAAGGGTTTGAACATTTTTGTACGGAACCTGGCATACCTACAAGTCCGCCATTTTGAAAATAAAAACTCGTTTCGATTTTGAAGTTGGTTATTTTTTGTTTGTATTTAGATGATATTAAATTTAGTCAATTTTGTATGTACCTACTTATGTGTGGGTGAACCGATTTTGATGATTCTTTTTTTGGTCGAAAGCTGGTGCTTATCATGTTGTTCCACATAAATTTGAGCGAGATTTGACAAGTAGTTTTTGAGTTATTTTGAAGTTGGTTATTTTTTGTTAGTATTCAGATGATATTAGTCAATTTTGTACGTAAGTACCTACTTATATGTGGGTCAACCGATTTTGATGATTATTTTTTTGGTCGAAAGCTGGTGCTTATCATGTGGTTCCACGTAGATTTGAGCGAGATCTGACACATAATTTTCAAGTTATTTTGAACTTGGTTGTTTTTTGTTAGTATTCAGATATTAGTCAATTTTGTATGTAAGTACCTACTTATTTGTGGGTCAACCGATTTTGATAATTCTTTTTTTGGTCGAAAGCTGGTGCTTATCATGTGGTTCCACATAAATTTGAGCGAGATCTGACAAGTAGTTTTTGAGTTATTTTGAAGATGGTTATTTTTTGTTCGTATTCAGATGATATTAGTCAATTTCGTATGTAAGTACCTACTTATTTGTGAGTAAACCGATTTTGATGATTCTTTTTTTGGTCGAAGGCTGGTGCTTATCATGTGGTTCAACATAAATTTGAGCGAGATTTGACAAGTAGTTTTTGAGTTATTTTGAATTTGGTTATTTTTTGTAAGTATTCAGATGATTTTAGTAAATTTTGTATGTAAGTACCTACTTATTTGTGGGTCAACCGATTTTGATGATTCTTTTTTTGGTCGAAAGCTGGTGCTTATCATGTGGTTCCACATAAATTTGAGCGAGATCTGACAAGTAGTTTTTGAGTTATTTTGAAGTTGGTTATTTTTTGTTAGTATTTAGATGATATTAAATTTAGTCAATTTTGTATATAAGTACCTACTTATTTGTGGGTGAACCGATTTTCATGATTCTTTTTTTGGTCGAAAGCTGGTGCTTATCATGTGGTTCCACATAAATTTGAGCGAGATCTGACAAGTAGTTTTTGATTTATTTTGAAGTTGGTTATTTTTTGTTAGTATTTAGACGATATTAAATTTAGTCAATTTTGTATGTAAGTACTACTTATTTGTGGGTGAACCGATTTTGATGATTCTTTTTTGGTCGAAAGCTGGTGCTTATCATGTGGTTCCACAAAAATTTGAGCGAGATTTGACAAGTAGTTTTTGAGTTATTTTGAAGTTGGTTATTTTTTGTTAGTATTTAGACGATATTAAATTTAGTCAATTTTGTATGTAAGTACCTACTTATTTGTGGGTGAACCGATTTTCATGATTCTTTTTTTGGTTGAAAGCTGGTGCTTATCATGTGGTTCCACATAAATTTGAGCGAGATCTGACAAGTAGTTTTTGATTTATTTTGAAGTTGGTTATTTTTTGTTAATATTTAGACGATATTAAATTTAGTCAAATTTGTATGTAAGTACTACTTATTTGTGGGTGAACCGATTTTGATGATTCTTTTTTGGTCGAAAGCTGGTGCTTATCATGTGGTTCCACATAAATTTGAGCGAGATCTGACAAGTAGTTTTTGAGTTATTCTGAAGTTGGTTATTTTTTGTTAGTATTCAGATGATATTAGTCAATTTCGTATGTAAGTCTAAGTACCTACTTATTTGTGGGTCAACCGATTTTGATGATTTTTTTTTTGGTCGAAAGCTGGTGCTTATCATGTGGTTCCACATAAATTTGAGCGAGACCTGACAAGTAGTTTTTGAGTTATTTTGAAGTTGGTTATTTTTTGTTAGTATTTAGATGATATTAAATTTAGTCAATTTTGTATGTAAGTACCTACTTATTTGTGAGTCAACCGATTTTGATGATTCTTTTTTTGGTCGAAGGCTGGTGCTTATCATGTGGTTCCACATAAATTTGAGCGAGATCTGACAAGTAGTTTTTGAGTTATTTTGAAGTTGGTTAGTATTTAGACGATATTAAATTTAGTCAATTTTGTATGTAAGTACCTACTTATTTGTGGGTGAACTGATTTTGATGATTCTTTTTATCTTTTCTTATCATGTGGTTCCACATAAATTTGAGCGAGATTTGACAAGTAGTTTTTGAGTTATTTTGAAGTTGGTTATTTTTTGTTAGTATTCAGATGATATTAGTCAATTTCGTATGTAAGTACCTACTTATTTGTGAGTCAACCGATTTTAATGATTCTTTTTTCGGTCGAAAGCTGGTGCTTATCATTATTGTGGTTCCACATAAATTTGAGCGAAATCTGACAAGTAGTTTTTGAGTTATTTTGAAGTTGGTTATTTTTTGTTAGTATTCAGATGATATTAGTCAATTTTTTATGTAAGTACCTACTTATTTGTGGGTCAACCGATTTTGATGATTCTTTTTTTGGTCGAAAGCTGGTGCTTATCATGTGGTTCCACATAGATTTGAGCGAGATCTGACAAATAATTTTCAAGTTATTTTGAACTTGGTTGTTTTTTGTTAGTATTCAGATATTAGTCAATTTTGTATGTAAGTACCTACTTATTTGTGGGTCAACCGATTTTGATGATTCTTTTTTTGGTCGAAAGCTGGTGCTTATCATGTTGTTCCACATAAATTTGAGCGAGATTTGACAAGTAGTTTTTGAGTTATTTTAAAGTTGGTTATTTTTTGTTAGTATTCAGATGATATTAGTCAATTTTGTATGTAAATACCTACTTATATGTGGGTCAACCGATTTTGATGATTATTTTTTTGGTCGAAAGCTGGTGCTTATCATGTGGTTCCACATAGATTTGAGCGAGATCTGACAAATAATTTTCAAGTTATTTTGAACTTGGTTGTTTTTTGTTAGTATTCAGATATTAGTCAATTTTGTATGTAAGTACCTACTTATTTGTGGGTCAACCGATTTTGATGATTCTTTTTTTGGTCGAAAGCTGGTGCTTATCATGTTGTTCCACATAAATTTGAGCGAGATTTGACAAGTAGTTTTTGAGTTATTTTGAAGTTGGTTATTTTTTGTTAGTATTCAGATGATATTAGTCAATTTTGTATATCGGTTCACCCACAAATAAGTAGGTACTTACATACAAAATTGACTAATATCATCTAAATACTAACAAAAATTATCCAACTTCAAAATCAAAACGAGTTTTTATTTTCAAAATGGCGGACTTGTAGGTTGTATGCCAGGTTCCGTACAAAAATGTTCAAACCCTTTGGATAAGATATTTTACAAGTATGTTGAGAATGATAAAAAGTATAAGAATAATTTAATATTAAAATAAAATACCTAAAGATACGTAATAAATAAATTAAAATGTTTGCAATTCACACGTGTTAGAAGTGAAACCTTGAAAAATTTTGTTTTCAAGATAATGAGACGAATGTAAAATTTCGGGAAGATGATAATTGTAGGTTTTACTACTCCACTCCACTTCACTCCACTCCACTCCACAAATTTTGACTTTTGACTATTTTGACTTTTTGACTATTTTGACTTTTTTGACTTTTTTGACTTTTTGACTTTTTCGACTTTTTTTGACTTTTGACTTTTTTTTACTGTTTTGACTTTTTTTACTTTTTTGACGTTTTTGACTTTTTTGATGTTTTTGACTTTTTTGACATTTTTGACTTTTGACTTTGACTTTTGACTTTTTTTACTGTTTTGACTTTTTCACTTTTTTTTTTACTTTTTTGACTTTTTTGACGTTTTTGACTTTTTTGACGTTTTTGACTTTTTTGACGTTTTTGACATTTTTGACTTTTGACTGACTTTTTTTACTGTTTTGACTTTTTTGACTTTTTTTTACTTTTTTGACTTTTTGACTTTTTTTGACTTTTTTGACTTTTTGACTGACTTTTTTGACTTTTTGACTTTAGACTTTTTTGACTTTTTTGACTTTTTTTACTGTTTTGACTTTTTGACTTTTTTGACTTTTTTGACTTTTGACTTTTGTTTGACTTTTGACTTCACTTGACTTGACTTCAACTCAAGTCAAGTCAGTCTCCACTCATCTTTAGTCTCCACCGACAGTTTCGCTTCATAAAATTTTAAGTCACCCCCGTACTAAAGAAGTTTTCACTTCAATAAAAACAAAAATAAGCTAAAAATATCATCACTTATTTTATAGCACCTAAAATTCCAGTTAATAAATCAAAATAAAGTATACTTACACCCCAACTCAGAGCCACTAACGGTTACTAATAATAATAATAATAAAACCCTTCCACACTCATATCCCCGCAATAGGTTACAAGTATTTACCCGTGTCGCGGGTGGCATGGACTACACATATAACATGGTCATGGAAATTATAGTAATGTCTTATTTGTACTCCAGTCTCCACTCAACTCCAGTCTCCACCATGGGCGTAGCCAGGTTTTAGTTTCGGGGGGGGTTCAAGTCTCGGGGGGGGGGGGGGGGGGGAGGTTGTTCCAGAAAATATCAGAAAATTGAGACTTTACTTTTTCTCACGACGTATGTAGTGCCATCTATTATTAGTTTAAAATATTATGTGCGATAGCTCATTCGATTCGGATTGACGTGTAGAAAAATTTTATATGGGTTTATTAGCACATAAAAATTTCAGTCCTTAACATTTCGGGGGGGGTTTGAACCCCCGAAACCCCCCCCCCTGGCTACGCCCATGGTCTCCACTCAACTCCACTCAACTCCCCTCAACTCCACTCAACTCCCCTCAACTCATTCGTTTTATTGAATTTCAAATCATCCCCGTACTAAACAAAGTTTTCACTTCAAAAAACCATATAATAATAATCATTTTTTCAAAACGATTTTCCATTTATTTCATAACACGCCTAAAAAAGTAGGTATAACTTCAACAAAGAAAACTGGCTCTCAAGCTCCCAGCCGTCACGACGAGTCGTTTGGCGGCTGACACATGCTCAAGGGTGGTAGCTATCCATGCGAACCCCATGGAGAAATAATAATACTAATAATGGTATTAATTAATATTTAAAATCAATATTACCAATATTATCCCTCGAGGGGCCCTACCACCAGCGGGCCGGATTTAGTCGCCTTTTACGACACCCATCCGGCTTGGGATTGGGGTTAGTATTCTAAGCCGCCCTAATACGGCAAGAATAATTGTGTAATTAGGACTTGACTTATACCAATACCTAATTACTACAGTAACTAAAGTTTAAAAACGAACAATTTTTATTATTTCAAATTACAGCAGTGTGGATACTTTGGACTGGGTAATATAAGTCCAGAAGGCGCGCGCGCCAAATTCGAAATTAAAATAAGTGTCGGAAATTCGACGTCGTGCGGCTGCGATACGGATCGACACAGGTCCTACCTCGAAGGCGACTGGCGCGAGAGTAAAATTCAGTAAATGAACGCGTCGGGCGTTTCGTAGCTAGTGGAAAGGGAAAAAATTGGAATTGAAAGGGATGTTTTTCAAAATTTCATATTATGATGCGATAACAATATTGGTATCTATAGGACCTATACTGTGGTATATTTTTTATTATCTGGAAGCGATTAAAACGCGAATAAAACGCCATTTTTATGCCAGATTAGACCCAACTTTGTGATTTATTTCTATCTAATGAAGTAACGACTATCGTGTATCAAGTTTGATAAAAAGAAAGAACAAAGACTGTAAAATAACATATATTTTTTTTAGAATTGTATTATGTACCATTTATGAGCAAAACACCTTCAAAAATACCATTTTTGGGATAAGACCCCCTTAATAGGAGTTTTCTACAGTAACGTTTGCTACAGTCTAATACTTATCACGTAGTTAATTTATCTCCCATCAATACTGTTTTGAGTATCAAAGGATAATATTCAAAAGATGTGTCGTCGGATACCATTTAATAAAACCCCAAAAACGATGTATTGAAGGGCGATGCGAGCGTCAATGATGTGAGTATCAGAGGGATGTCTGCAAAGGATGTGTTTCGATACTCAATAAAAGCTCCTCAACAATAACACTTATATCGAAGAACACTCAAGTCCCAAATCTTAAAAGAAATTCAACAAAAAACCACAACGCCAATTTTGAAACAATGAGCCATAAAGCAAGTCAGCATATCGTTATGCAGATCAAAAAACACAGCGCTATTTTCACATTGCAACTATTCTAAAAAGTGTTCAATAAAAATTGTATCCAGTAACATTCGTGGTACGAATAAAACGACAGTCTATTCGAATTCTAGAACGTTAAAAGCTTTATTCCCTTTGGCTTTACAATGTGCCTGATGCAAGCCACCGCGACCGGCGACCGGGTCAGTTTCTAAATATTTTATTCATCGGTCACTGCAAGTTTCTGTAGCGTCTTTTGGAATTTGTTGGAAATCTGTTTTATTGAAATTTTGTTGATACTTGATATGCGCATGTTTCCAATATGTATCTTTACCTTTCTATTTAAACATGAAGAGGTATTTGGTCTTAACTAATTACCACGGGTCTCTCCTCTCCTCTTGAGGAAGCATACAGGATACTTCACCACGCTGCTCCAGCGTGAGATTGATGGAAAGTTATAAGGGTATTTACGATAACAACATATTACACTCATTTCCTATATTTAGGTCCATGTTTCCGACACAATGATTTTATTATCTTGCGCATTAGCACAAGTGGTATGGACAAAACAAGACATACGAGTAACTAAGGCACACGACTCGAGAACTAACATTAGGAGAGGCCAAACGATTGTATTTTTTGAGCTGTGAATCACGTGAAACGAGTCCTCGCCCTGGGTGAGGCCAAACGAGCGTATTTTTGAGCTATAAGTCTCATGAAATGAGTCCGTTTCATACTGAAGTCCATACTCATTTCGCGTCGTCGTGTAGTACAAACAGGACTTTAGTATGGAACCGAAAGTACGCCACTTATTTTTCGTGACTCACAGCTCAAAAAAATACGCTCGTTTGGCTCACCCATCACCTTTGCCGACCGATAACGTAAAGATTAACCGAAACCGATAACTTAATGATCCACCCCGAAGCCCTTTATTAACATTCATCATCAGAAGGGTATTGAAAGGAGAAAAAAGTAATATGAAATTATGTCGAAATGTTAGTAGAAAATACAATCCTGAGTACCTGTTTGCATTTTAAATATTTAGTGTTCACTTTGATTTAAGTTTAAAAAAAAATTGACTCCATATACGAGTACAAGCAATATTCCTTATACCTACTGCAAAATGATGCCATTCTTTCCTAGTATCCGAATGAAACACCGGTGAAACAGTATGACGTGTAAGAAACTAGGTTATGTTTAATGGTATGGTGTCACGATACCGTGGCGTCGTCAAGATCATAATTATAATTAAATACAGATTTACAGAAAAAAAACAATATAAGCATGTCGACTTCAAAACTAATGGAGTTTTTATTGATATTGTCCTCTTTTGTAAACTAGTAGATACGGTAGCCAAGCATTTACGACATTACCTAAATGTATCGTAGTATAAGTACCTAATCCTTAAAACTGCATCACTCAACAGTTCTCCGACAAATTATCAAAATACATGCAAAAACATTTCACACTAAATTTTAGAAAAGAGGTAAGCCAAGAAGTTTATAGATTTGTATACAAAACTTCTAAGAAGTACCTGAAGACCGATCACGTGACACTGGATGAATATCTGCGCCCTATCATTGGTCGAAGTCACACACCGACACCCTACTATGAGTATTAAGGTCAATCAAACCTATGATTGGTTAAAGATGTTCAATGTTCATCCAATGTAGACGAACCTAGTTGATAGCGACCCTGCCTGCGAAGCAAGAGGGTCCCGGGTTCGATTCCCGGCCGGGGCAGATATTTATGTGACAGATAAATATTTGTGCTCGGGTCATGGGTGTGATTGTGATGTGTTATATGTGTAGTCCATGCCACCCGTGACACAGGTAATAAACTACTGCGAGGGTATGAGTGTGTTAGCGTTTATTTATTTATATATTCAGTGCTGTATCTCTTCGCGTTAGTAAATTTTAATAAGTTTACCTAAGGGGTAAAGAAGTATTAGCGTACTCTCAGTACATAATTATGCGGTATCTATTTGCACAAGGCCACTATCTACGTAATTACATAACCTATGTTTGCTCCGTGCAATTAATTTAAAGCACAGCGATACCGGGGCGTCTGATTTCACAGTTGAGCGGGAAGTTGTTAGAGTAAAGCTACACTAGCTATTACATTTATAATTTACTAGCTTTTGCCCGCAGCTTTGCCCGCGGTAGAAATCGATTTTTTACAAATCCTACTTTCTTACTTTTATTTACTTAGACTTAGTTGCCTATGACTTAAGTAATTTACATGTATCATTTGATAGCGTGAAATGCAAATGAATTTTACTAACGCCATCTATTAACAACATCTGGAACTAAATATCTATCAACTAACAAAATATCGATCTCCCCATGGGGATGTTTTACCGCGGTAAAAAGCACCCTCCTCACTATCCCCACACACAAAAACCATACCATATAACAGCTTCGTTGCGACGTGAAAGACGGACAAACAAACAAACAAACACTATCACATTTATAATATTAGTATGGATCGTCTAAAACCACATTTGGATAAACTTTTATGTATTCATTTGGATTATTAAGTTTAGCTTAAAGATCGGATATTAAACCTATTTTTCGTGATTAAAAGAACGACTTTTGCCTAACGGAAGCATAGCATATTATGCAGTTCGAGTACTAAAACTGTTAAATTACTCTCTCTAAACAAAGCATCGTAGTCTTTAACGTTAAGAGGTTTTTTAAAGACCAGGAAAAAACATAAATCATACATCTTAATATATATAAATTACGTGTCACGTTGTTTGTCCGCGATGGGCTCCTAAACTACTTAACCGATTTTAATCAAATTTGCACACCATGTGCACTTTGATCAAACTTGAAAGATAGGATAGCTTACATCTTAAAATAAAAATAAAAACTTTTGACAGTACGAAGTCTATCCGGGCAGCTAGTAAATACGATATAAATAGGTACTTAAAGTTAATAATTAATTAAAATTCAGAAATTCTTTATTAATTTACAAAATAATATTATTGCAGCTTTCGCAGATAATAAGAACAGTTACTTAAATGCAGGCATCAACCCGCATAGTTTATTCCTTTTGCATCTTGTGAGTAATGCTTCGCCAAATGTATTTGGGTCAAGGAAAATTGTCTCTTAGAAGTATTTTTCTCTCCTTTACACAACAGAAATTCTCTATACTCTTGCATAACAAGACTAAAAGATTAACAAGATTAAAAGAACAAACTAATTTGGTCGTTTACAGGCTATTGATTCTGACGAATACGGAAGGGATATTCTTTCTTATTTATTTCTTAAATATTATTTATTTCTTAATTAATATATGTAATATCTTATTCTAGACCATGGTCTACCTGTGTACTAAATTTCATGAAAATCTGTTCAGTAATTTTTGCGTGAAAGAGTATCCATACAAACTTTCACATTTATAATATTAGTAGGAAGTGTATCTTTCTTCTGAAATGTCTTTCTTTAAGGTTGCTCGTTAAAGTTATTACAATGGTTGGTAAATTGCTGTCTTTAAATTCCATGACATCTTTTGTTAGCTAGCAAAGGTTAATAGGTGTTTGAGTTTCAAAGTCGAATAATATAAAAGGTCACGACCAAGTCAAAACTTCATGCTATTTTATCTTTGCAGTCATTATAATTTTGCTGGAAGTAAAGAACATTAAGGGTGACGACTACTATTATAATTATAGTTAAAACATTTCTTAGTGAAATGAAAGGCAAGTTACGGTTCTGTTATTTATACGAACAAACTACAAACTCTGAAGCCTTCAAATCTAACCGCATTGCTTATTTGCTTATGAAATTAATATAATGTATGAGTTTTTGTATAAAGACACATAAATCCAAATTAAATGAAACACTTAAAATTCAATATCATGTGCAATTTTTTAGAAAACAACAACATGTTAAAACTTGTAACAGATGCATTGTAACCAATAAAATATTATCATACAAGCATTTTCTATCCTAAATCAAATTATAAATATATCGCTCAGTAGATAACCCTACTTATGGCTAGCTGGCTTAAACCCATTAATGGCCCACTACTGGGCACAGGTCTCTCCTCTTGAGGAGGCCTAGAGCTTACCTTTTTTGATAAACTAACAACAATGAACAAATATTTTATCGTTCAATCAGTTTTAATATTTTTTCTGTATTTTTTTAACTACGCCACATCTCTGTCACTTAATTCCATTAGCGATTATAAATTAATTTAATAAAATAGAAGAGCAGCCGTGACTCAGAACAAAGAGAGATTATCTGAGCGAGGGATCAAAGTGTACTTCACAAAGGACGGCTTAGTTATGCCGCGATGAACGTTGTTATGGAGAAAGGCACAAGTGTTGGTGAATGTACTCGTACATTATCAGATAATAAACGAGGCATTTCAGTATGAGGTCTTGTCAACATGAATGTTCATTTTTCACAAATTGTTTTTCCGTAAAATAAAAATAATATTTTTTTCTATAATTAAGTATAGGTAATAATAATTCTATCCTGGTAACTAGCCTAGGGTAACTTGAGTATATTATACACTTTATAAACTAGTTATTTTTTTATTTGAATAAACACTTTAAAATAAGAATGGTAACTATTATTTTTTCCCGAAGCAGCAAAAAAGCTCTTAAAGCCAAATATGAAATATCAACTAAAAAAATAGATGAAATTGCTGCATACAAAAAATATTCTTGTTATTTCTTTCCCTTTCCCGTTATTTACGAATTACGATTCGGGTTTCTCTTGGGAGTCGTATTTTATTACGCTCGCATTTACAAAAATACAAAGGGATAGCAGAATCCAGTAAAAGGAACCGAAATGTTCCTTAGATAAGTCACAATACACATAAAATGAAATAAAAGAATCACCATACAAATTCTGTACTAAGGAGCGATTTAAGTAACCGTTAGTGACTCTTACTTGGGGCGTTAGTCTTCTTATAAATCACAATACACATAAAGTAATTTAGCTTACAAAAGAAGCTAAGCTTTAGGCCAGTTGTTTTCAATTTCTTAGAAATCACATTACATTAATGAATAAATAACATGCGATGACTAAATAAATCGCGTGTTAAAACTACATGTTATGCAAATAAAATACTTGTGAGTAATGATTAACGTGAGTTGCTGACTCAAAAAGATGAAGTTAAGTCGTGTCGTGGAAGCACTAAACAGACTCTCAGGGTGAAATCGATAAACCGTGTTTTGCTCATAAGGCTCATACTTACTTTAAATTATCCGAACAAAAATAATGGTCCTAAAACAACCTTAAAATTAGCTGTTTTGTAGGACTTTTTAATTTTTTCGTTTAACAAAGCGATAGTCATCTACTTAGTACTTTTGACTATTGTGTGAGCAAATTTCAAGTCTAAGTACGCTTTACAGATCTCACCCTCAGACTTTGCCGTCTAATTTCAACTGTAATTAAATTTTTCAAAGTTTTACTTCACAGAGACTTTACTAAATGCTGATTTATATTAGGAGAATGGAAGATATTAAGAAAAACTATTAAGGTATATTAAATTAACGCAGTAGATCCCAATAGTTTTGTTCGCTTGACTGCGTGTCTAAGTTTTCTAACTTACAGGCATGTACCATATAAACGGCTTAACTGTTTTGGAGATATTTTTCACTGATGTATTGCGGTAATAAAATTAAATCTTTCTTTTATTTAAACAAGTTTTTCCACTTCGTAGTATGTTAGCTACCTACAATTGTATTATTATCTGATCATTAGCGAGGATTTTTACAAGTCAGCTGGTTTATTAACGAAGCTTTATTAGAAGTGGCATTTTATAACACGCCAAATGAACCACAGAACTACAAACAATAGACTGCGATATATCCATTGTCTTTTGATGAAGTGAACATGAGATTTGATCTACATTCATCTTGACGCTTTTGTTTTAATGACGTCAATGCCCAAGTCTAAAACTAATATTTGCTGTGCGTTCTATTGAACTGTATTGAATACCTTTAAATAGGTATGTACTCAGATTGTACAAATTTGTTTGTGCAAAAAAGGTTTGTACCTACAAATGTACAAACGTTTAAATTTACGTTAATGTTTAAGAATGCACACCAGTAACAAGTAACAATCAGAGCTTTAGTTAAAGCTTACACGGCAAAGAAGTACAAAATTAAAAAAAAAAATTGGTTACAAAGCCCTAAGGAACATTCAAAAATATCAGTGTGAATGTGAAGTGACCTTTTGCCAATTTATTATCTACTCAGATCAGAGAATATTCGGCAATGAACCCACGAACGCACAAGAGGCCAATTTTACGACTGCTATAATAAAATTATATCAAAGGACGAAACTGCTTTCCTGGTACTTAAATGAGCAAGAATATAAATATTTTAGCGATCATCCAATCACTTACTATTCAATACAAAATAGCATTAAAAGAACGAAAGCAAAATAAAACGTGTATGTATAGGGAATAGTAATGCAGTATTTTGCTCTTTGGCGAGTTACAACTATTTAAGAAATCAACTGCGAAATGTTTTTAATGTAGTTGGGCAGTGTTGGGGCCGTTTCTCATGCGAATTGAATGCCAATTCCCTCTTATACTTGTTACTGATGAACTAATGTCCATGGGCGACGATGGCCGCTTACCAATTTACCATCATATGGAACGTCTGCTCGGTTGTCGATAAAAATATAGACAAAGATTAATCCTTACCCAGGTCTATTAGTGTATCGACTATAAAAAGGCATGCAACGTAACATTAATAGGTGAATTAGGTGAGGTCAACGACTGTCATAGCCACGGGTCATAGCTATTGCCATGCAGTTAGCAATCCTATTTTGTGCTGTCAACAGAATCTAGACTTGAACATCATAATCTTGATCTAACAGTATATTGCGGTAAACTTCATTTATGTTCTATTTTTATTTCTTCTGATGGTAAAAATATACAAAAAACTCTGAAATAATTAAGCTTTTAAAATGTTGTGTTTGTGCTGTTGGTCGCTGAGGAGTTCCCTCGTCACCCATAAAAAAATATTAGGATGTTTTATCGCGGTAAAAAGTAGACTACGTTACTCTCCACCCTCCTCACTATCTCCACACACAAAAACCATACCATATAACAGCTTCGTTGTGACGTGAAAGACGGACAAACAAACAAACACACTTTCACATTTAAAATATTAGTATGGATTTTTGGAAAAATTAGGTTAGGACCATTGAGGTATAAGTATACATAGAGAAGACATCTCAAACAAAATGTGTGTCCCCGCCGGGAGGCTCCATTTTCAAAATTGAGCCCCTGTTCTCCTTTCAAAATCGAACGAATCCATTGGACATTGAAGCCGCGCGGCGTCAAATCATTGGAACATCATTGTGTTCGCGGTGTCTGTTCTATACGCTAGTAATAATACTTCAATGGTTAGGACATGACAAAATGGCGTTGACTATTTTACCGATATCAATAGCGATAAATCTGTTGTAACGTACAGAAAATTTATTATCATCATAAATGACGCGCAGACATCGCGAGTGATGGTCACATGATGTATACTATACGTCTATGGATATACCATAAAAACGGTCCAACACTGCCCGCTTAATAGATTAATTTCGTTATAGGTAGGTAGGTAAGTCGTTAAGTGATATTTTATTTCAATTTCACAGATTTTATAAATCTATCCGAGACTAGGAAGGTACAATAAACTAAAATAATATTTAATATCAATTAATCATTTACTACAATCCATTCAACAGTATTCATCGTGTTTAAGCACATCATCATTTCTATCAAAAATAAAATTATATTTATTATTATTGTAGTTTAAAAATTAATCACACAAAACTCTTTTTATTTCCCAGGCACACAATTTTGCGGTATTTAAAGAACATGAAAATTAATTTTACATTCACAGCCAAACGTAAAAGCTTCGTGGAATCCAAAAACAGTGACGTGCAACAAACTACACTCATTAAACAGATTAAAAATATGCAAATTTTTTTCCTTATATTTTGGTTTTCATGTGCCGGATTATGAAAACATGCGTGTTTGTTCGTGTGTTCAATTGAAACACATCATTTTTCCGATGACTATAATATGTGTTATTTCTAGTATTTAAATTAATGAAGTTTGTGATGATGTATCTCTTCACGCAAAACTACTGAAGAGATTTTCATGAAATTTAGACTATGGTAGGTTACTTATTAACCCCGTAATACGCGAACAAAGCCGCGGGCATAGCGGTATTTAATATAAATTGTGTCGTCGTCGACACTTTTGGCTGCTAACGCTTTCCGCCCACGACCGATAATAATCGGTGACCGATTTTTTGTAGGAGAAAAATAGAACGTACTGATAACAATAGTGCAACGCACACGTCTACAAAAAGTCGGTCAGAAATAATATGGCAGGAAGAATCAGCCCGATTATCTCTCCTACAAAAAGTCGGACGTGGGCGGGAAGCGTAAATAGAAGAAAAAACTAAAAAAATCTCGATATGTACAAATATCGTATCCATTTACATGTTCCTAAAGTAAAAAACGAATTCATATTTTATATACAAGCTCCCTTTTTTACTCTTATTCCTTTTTACTGAATTGAATTTACTCACTCAACACGGCCTTAAATGTGAAATATGAATACCATTTTCATGTAAAGATGATACTATACAATTTAAGCTTTCTTAGAATATTTTCAAAGGCGTTGATATCATACAGATGTTAAGCCGAGATTCACCAAGACACTTTTGACATAATATAATTGAATATTTGTGTATTTGGGCTTATAAGAACACATGAACTTATTGTTCAGAATGTTTTTATGGTTTTACCTTGAAAAGTAGCAATATTAGTATCCCCAATAGGCTTACACCTTTCTGTAGGAGTTGCCTACCTTACTTATTCTTTCTTACCTAACTTCCCAAGCCAGATGGTACCATACAATCTATAATATATTGTCATGTCAAGGGCTATGTATGTGGGCATTTTCGCCAAAAAGTGTACATTTCGTTTTTACCGTGTCCCCTGACTTCATACTTCGAATTTTCTTAATTATAATGCCCAAAAGATAAAATCGTAATTTTTTTCTGTTTCTCTGTTTAATAATCTTTACGGGAACACCAACAAAAGTTGCAATTATAGCTTTATATAATTTTTATTAATAATTTAATAAAATAAGACCATCGTTTTTACGGTGTCCCCTGCAGATTTCGACTACAAAACATGCGATAAAACATGTTTTGTATGTTCGATAGCATTCAAATTTGGGGCTATATAACATTAACTGAATATCGAAAATATAAAAAAATCATTTTTTATTCAGTTTTTGACTGCTAATTAGCAGAAATAAGAGTTTAAAAAAAATTTCAAAAAATGGTTCGGGTGGAATTCCACCATCCGTTACCGCGGTTTTTTATTTTTTGTAAATTCTACCATGAGAACTGATAAATATTACGCATGGCAAATCATTTTTGGATAATCGCATGACAATCTGTGTATGGTTATGTCAGTGTTTTTTCAGTAGTTTTCCAGGGATTAAGTAAATAAAGTTGAGTCGACTTCGTAGCAATTTTGAAGTTCCCTTCCGAAACAGCTGATTTCTCAAGGTAAATGTAAATATATTTTTATGGAAATGATTATATCGAAAAGCTAATGTTTTAACGAAACCTATATGTTAACATTTTCCTAGTATATATAATTAGATTTAATCAAAATTTCAATTTCAATATTCTATTTGGGAATCCGTTACTTCGGTTCCGAAACTATGCTAGTGGTAACGTATTATGTGGAAGGCAAAAGTAGCGGAATGGAACAGATAAAGTTGATGTTACGCTGTGGTAATTTGGTTGACTTCAAATATTTTTTATTATGTTTTAATATGGTTTTTTCTAATTGCTGTCAGATTATTATATGAACTGTTTTCAAATCAAATCAAATCAATTTATTGTGGAATATAGGTACACATGTTATAATATAGGTAAAAAATATCAGCTATATCCCTGCCACATACGGGCATATAATAATAGTTTAGGTCCATAATAAAATAATTATACATCAAGAAATAATAACGAAAGAATTTTAAATTTTAAAAGATTAGCAAAGTATGACAATTAAGCAATTAAATTATAAAGTATTAACATCAATGGACTTATCAATACAAAATGTCAAAAATGATAAGAAATGTTATATTATGTAGAATAAAGTAATGAAAATTAATAATAATAATAATTCGCTATAATTTATTGCGGCAAAAGTTTTTGGAAACTTTATTCCTAAAAATAGCTTTATTTTTGTTTTAGTCTTCTATTGTTTTTGAGTATATTCAACTGTATTGGGGTGGCTTTTACGACGCTTAAATTGGGGTGAAAAATATGGATCCCAATCCCATGCTAGCATACTAGGGTGTCACAAAAGGCTACAGAAGCCGGCCCGATTTGTTATAAAACTGCACATAAGTATAATCTTATCAATAGGTATTAATTATTAAATAATATGGATAAACTTCTTTTTAGCCCATACCCCCGATTTATCTAAATGGTATGGAATACCTGCGTATTTCAACACGCTGAGTAATTTTCAGAAATTATGCGGAACGAGTTTTGCATTTTTCTTCCAAACCACTGGCTCTACCAGAAAAATATAATGTACATAAAATATCAGTCTTTTAATGGGCTTCAACTTTTGTAGAAAAACATTTTTCTGTAAAATCAGTACTTTGCCAAATAAACGTGAAAAACGAAAAATCATGTTTTCTTCAAGGTGACCATGAATATGAATGAAATATACTTATTTAATAAGTAAGTACACTATAGTTTTATAGTACCTAAAGTTAATTTTGTGATAGTCTAGTGGTTAAAATACTTCTGCCGCCTATTTGGGGACTTGTGTTAACAGTGTGTGTGTCTGATACCTTACTTTCCATTCCATTACTTCGAGCTTTCTTATCCGTGACTGTCCCCAAAAAAAGGAAAAATAAAATATCCTATTGTTAATTAGTTATCCAAGAAAAGTTATTTATTTTATTTTATAAAATTAAGGAATAGTTTTGTTTTCTCTTTAAAAATACCAAGATTTAGACTGTTTGGTTTTTTTGCTTTTAAAAGACAAAAATATAAAGTAAAATGACCAAATAGTAACTGACGTAGGTAAATGACACGCTAACACTACGTTTAAGGTTGATTTTACTGTTTTTTTTAAATTAATATATTCCTGTATCCCTAGTGAACCTAATTAAAGACTAATTTTACCAAAACTGTGTTTAAATATCTTTATATTGTCATTTGTATAGGTCACTGAATGGAACAATTTATTGTCCCGCCTTACACAAAATGTCCTGTAATTTTAATTTCAGTAAGTATTTTATCACCTTATTATATTTTCTGGCAAGAAAATGACATAACAATACAGTGTAATTCAAAAAATCGTAAAAATTTCAACAAAAAATAAAAATTTAACAATTTAAGAAATGTACACTTTTTGGCGAAAATGCCCATGTGACATTGTATATGAAAACTAGCTAAACGGGCAAACGTTGTTCTGCCAAAGAATTTTTAGGGGTAGGGGGATGAAAAATAGATGTTGTCCGATTCTCCACCCCAGCCGATATGCACGCAAAGATTCACGAAAATCGGTCGAGCCGTTTCGGAGGAATTCAACTTCAAATAAGCGTGACACGAGAATTTTATATATTAGATAGATATAAATAAATCTGTTCGAAATAATAATATATAAAATGATGAAAAATCGAAAAACATACTATACATACTTTAGCTCTTACATAATATGTGTATTCGATATCTCTGTTTCGATATCTCTGCTAACCATGAATGAGATGCATCATCGATGTATTATTTTATCGGTCTATAGAAAGAGCATTGTAAATGTTTTCAACCGATCAATAGCCCATTTCTTTCTTTAGCCACAACTAAAGACGCCTAAAGAATTCTCTACCGGTTGGGCCAAAGTGGATTGGTGGAGAGATTAGTGCTCAACTCAAATCGGAAGATTTCGTCTAAAGCACTTCGTCATAGCTTAACGACCACTATCTAACCCGAGATAGGAGCCAGTAATATCGATTCGTTCAGATCATATCGGTCTCGCCCTATTCATAACTTACAAATGTCTGTCGTCACACGCCTTACCAAGGGTTTAAAAGATTTTACGGTATTCTCATGCCTGGTATACCTATTGGAGGAACATTTTGTTTCTTATTTTTACTTCACTAGACGACCCTGTAGCCTAGTTGGTAGCGACCCTGCCTGCGAATAGAGGGGTCAGATATTTATGTATGTGACAGATAAATATTTGTTCTCAGGTCATTGGTGTGATTGTGATGTGTTATATGTGAATTCCATGCCACCCGCGACGCAGGTAATAATAACCTACTGCAGGGGTACGAGTGTGTTATCTTTTTTTTACTTTAAATGAAAGTTATTCATTTTTGAGAAAAACTATATCGGATGTTACCTATTTATGCAATAGATCTCAAACGACCAGACTTGGCACCCGATGGTAAGTAATCACCATCACCTATGGACAGCAGCAATATCAAAGGCCTATGCCTTAGAGGAAGTTATAAAAGAAAATACCCTCATACCCCCGCAGTACGATTCCATGTTGCGTGTAGCATTAGCATGGACAACACAACACATCAATACCACCCACCCGAATACAAATATATATCTGTCACACGGGGCAGATAAGGGTCTTAGGGACGTCGAAATTGTGTTCATAATGAAAAAGAAATACTCACGCCTTCCACACTTATCCACATGGTTAGTGACAGTCATCTCCGGATGGCAGCGGCAGATCTTCAGCGTGTCGTCGCAGACGGAGTCCGGGAACCCGCAGTCCCGCACAGTGGAGCAATGGTCGCCGTGCATCATTTTACCACGTTTTGAAGGGTCTGGACAGAAAATAAACACCGATGAGTAATCATGGTAAAGTATTTAATACTAACATCACTAACTACAAAGATGCCATTAAGTTCATCTGGATTAGTTCGAGTGGCTTTTAACATCTCATTAAATTTAATCTTAGTGGATATTATCTAAGTTCTCAACTTGCGTCATTTGTAGTTTATTATACTGTTGATGCCTTTATGATGATAAAACTTTGTTGAAGATCGAGGTTAGAACGATACTTTTGATATTGGTCATACTACAAGCAACATAGTTAATAGTATCAGGCGTTACTTTGCGGAAATCCATTGTTATTAAGTTAGTATTAGTCTACTTTGCAACAATCCGCGTTTAACATGTATGATGGTATATACTTTAAAACATGCGTGGCACCTCCCTCCCTCCCACAACGGAAACATGCACTACAATAATTAAACGTATATACCAACATACATACCAGCACCAACACGTGTTTCGCCCCGAAACGGAGCATCATCAGGGTAAGTTGACTCTACGATGGTTAGTCGTAAACGTGCGTTTCATATTCATGCGCCATCCGCGCGCCGTTCGCGCGCATGTCACGTGCCTTACATTCTGTACGCGTTTCGTTATCTAGTGGCGCAGAATCTAGGCACACGAACTACACGTTTCGTGGTCACTATCATACACACACCATGATTATAAGGAGTAGATGCTGAATAGTATCTAAATAGTTTCCAGATATGAACAATCCACCATAAGCATTTATAAATATGATATTATTCGCCATTAACTAACAAACTAACCATTTCATTCATATACTCAAGCAAGAGGGATGCACATCTCAGCTCTCTATCCTCAGTAATGTGTGACAAGGACAGAACTAATTACCGAAGGCAGAAGCAGCGGCAGCGCCAACATCACGAGCTGAGCCGCCTCACTATTATCTCCACACCTCAGTTCTCTCTCACCTCAGTAACGTATGACAAGGATAGAATTAATTACCGAAAGCAGGAGTAGTGGTGGCGTCGGACGCGTCGGGCTCAGCGGAGCCGGACGCGAGCGCCAGAAGCGCCGCGAGCGCTAGTGCGGCCTGCATGCCGCTTGCCTCGCTGCGTCACATACCAACAATCCGCCTGCAACAACACAAATAAGTAGTGTAGTAGTTGTTGTAGGTACTTACGTGCACACGTATTTTTTAGATATAATAATATGGTTGACTTGCATTAGCTCGTTACGACACCAGTAGCTAGGGTAACACGTCCGCTCTCGTCTACGGCTCTCTCGTGACTGACTCAGTGTCGCCCCTCTACCCGTGTTCCCGAGATAACATGATTTCTGCTATAACTATAATAGTAGTACAAACACTACAAATAGGTACCTTAAAATAAATATTGATTTTTTAATGGAAATAACTGGCATACGAACTGACGATCCACCTAATGGTAGGTGACTATCGTCGCCTACGGACATCAGCAACGCCAAAGACATCATCGATATGTTTCCAGTCAAGAAAGTGAGAAGAAAAAGAAAGAAAGAATTGGTAATCAAACCCCAAGCCGGACAAACAACTCGTCATGAGTTACAAAAGGGTAGCTGGTATAATATACTGCTTAATACATCACACAGTGATGTGACGTCCAACCTAAATCACGCTATCGAAATTTTCTACGACCCTCGCATATAAATAAGTTCAAAACTTGGACTATGGTGCACCTTTCTCATCAAGTCATCTAGTCTTTGCTAACCCCCTTTTCCTCCTATATTTCTGAATCGATTTTTTTTAAATAAATATTAACGAGTTTGGTGTTAAAAATTACATTTTCCTCGAATCCTTATTTTAAATAAAACTGCTTCTACATCTGTTTGAATTATAGCGGCAAATCGTGTCCAGAATTATTTATTACCACGAAATATACAAGTTGCAATAAAATTCAATTATACTCAATTCAATTCTTTGCTAACCTCCGCCAGTAAAAATTTATTCCACAAACATAAGATGAAGCTGTGATAATCAACTATAGAATAAATTAAATCTCGCCTCATCTGCTTAATTGCTTTTCCGTTGTGATGATTTTTCATTTCAGTTACTTTTAAATGAGAGGAAAATTTTATTTTATGAAACTTTCTGCACTCTGTATTTAAAAGGAAATGAGAGAATTCTTTTTGTAATATGAAACTGTTAATAAAGATTAAGATGAGTTTTTTTTTGCATTATTAAAATACTAGCTTTTGCCCACAGCTTCACCCGCGGTAGAGATCAATTTTTTACATATCCTACTTACTTTTAGTTAGATTTAGTTGCCTATGACTTAAGTAAACATGTATCATTTGATAGCGTGATTCAGAACTTGCAAATGAATTTTGCTAACGCCATCTATTAACAACGTCTGGAACTAAATATCTAGCAACTAACAAAACATCAATCTTCCCATGGCCTGGGCATGTATTACCGCGGTAAAAAGTAGCCTACGTTACTCTCCACCCTTCTCAATATCTCCGCACACAAAAACCATACCATATAGCAGCTTCGTTGCGACGTGAAAGCCGGACAAACAAACAAACAAACACACTTTTGCATTAAAATATTAGTATGGATCATACGATTATGGCATGATAATATATGAAAAAGTATTTGATCGTAATTCAATTTCTGAAGAGGTTTTTATAACAGGCTCACATAAACACAATAATCCGTAAATCTCAAATAATCTGTATGGTATAAAAACAGATCAGCCCAAGAGTATTACCTAATTCTATAGACCGACGTGTAAAATCGCAGATTACACATTGTGCTGTTAGATGGCGCTAGTTTGTGGGACGCATAGGAATCATTCAGCCAACTGCCAAGGCAACATAATTACATCGATGAAAACATGACACGACCAAAGATTTTTACCATAGATTTGTTATGTCCATACATTACGAGGTTCAGTTTTCGATCCGCGTTGACATGTCATAATTGTCAAAGCATAACATAGAGTAGTCAGGCAGAAGGGACACGGAATGAAACGAATAATTAGTACATATTAGGCATAATATTATTATTGTCATTTAACATTTTGAAATTATATTACACAACAAAAAACTTAAAGTAAGTAAAAAATACAATAACTTAAACGAAATTGTGTCTGATTTTGATAAGAAGAAAACACGTAGGACAGCGCGTCATTGTATTCGTTATTCATTAGTGTCGTTAATGTCCATGGGCAATATATAAATATATAAAAAACATTGATAATATTAGTAAAGGAACAACGTACACTTGTTATTTACTCACAAACACACTGATACTAAAACTGAAAAATGGGCTTTTATTTACCGACGCTACCACAGGCACTGCATTTTTTTTTCAGACGCGAGTATCCTTTCGTAGTAATAGGTATACTTATTTCTTCTTTAAAATGTACAGAACATATCATACTATTTTTTGTAGGCATCCAGTTGGCTTCACTGCGTTCTTTTTGAACAATGCTTACCCAACGACAACACATAAGCTCATCACTTGGAAATCTAGGAAAATTAAAAATAATGAAAGATAAAAGGATATTTATTATTTAACCTTTTTATTTTACGAACAATCTAAAACTTGATATCATAATAAAATTAGCTTAGGGTTTGCATAGGGCGAAGCGCTCATAGCCCGGCGGCTTGCGTCGATCCTATGTGATCGACAAAGTTAAGCAACAGCGGGCGCGGTCGGTAGTTGGATGGGTGACCGCTAGTGGCAAAAATTTCTTGAGCGTTTCCGTGCTTCGGAGGGCACATAAAGCCGTCGTTCCCAGTTGTTATCATAAGATAACAGTCGTTAAGCCATGTCGGAGGCCCTCGGGCGGTTTGAAAACTTCCGACACTCGGGTTGGCCACTAACCCCTCCACCAATCCGCACTGGAGCAGCGTGGTGGAGTATGCTCTAGGCCTCCTCAAGAGGAGAGACCCGTGCCCAGTAGTGGGCCATTAATGGGTTGAAGCCATAAAAAGATTTCATTTGGTTCAATTTGCGAAATGTCTTAAATTGACTTTTATGCCTAGATTTCACTTCTGCCTTATTAGTCTATGACGAATGGCATGTGCCTTAATACATTTAATATTTTAATCAATTTTAAAAGAAATATTATATATTAGTAACAAAATTAAACATAACGTTTTATGTACTTACCTATGGTATGTAACTCCATCATTCTTATTGAATTTGGAGAAATGATTTTTGCAAAATCTCAAAACACAACTCGGCATTTTTGTGACAACTACAGACAGCCTCACTCTGAAGCATCTATCAACTGTCTACAATGAAATCGCTACACTTGACTAGATTCGACTGACTTAATTTCAACGCCCTCTCAGCATATCTACCTCCCTATACATACAACATCATTGGACACGACCTATGGATCATCAAACAAGAACAGCGTACATCGTGTAATTGCTACTTGACCCGAATCTGTCTTTCCTTATCCCGGCGGTATTGGAAATTCAAATTCAGTTAAGCCCTGAATTCGTATACAGCTTACTGCCGACGATATTTTGGATGCTACGTTGAAATATTGATTTTCTTTCACGGGATTCGGACTTTAAAGGATTGACTCTAATCCGGTGAATAAAACCTTTTGTTTGTTATAGGAAAATGACCTGAATAAATCCGACAAGTATAAGCCCTTTGTTTTAAATAGGTTCAAGATTTTTATGCAAAATAAATTCGAACGATTGTCTTTCAAATTTTACATTTGCTTTATGCGCCCATTTATTTATTTGGGCCAGTAAATTGTTGATACTTAAGATGATTTAAATATTAAAAAAAGCGGCCAAGTGCGTGTCGGACTCGCCCATGAAGGGTTCCGTAGCAGCAAGTAACATAATATAAAAGTTCTTGAAGTTCGTTGTAACTTTGATCGAGGTAAATTGCGGTTTACGATTTATGACGTATTAAAAAAAACTACTTACTAGATCTCGTTCAAACCAATTTTCGTTGGAAGTTTGCATGGTAATGTACATCATATATATTTTTTTTGTTTTATCATTCTCTTATTTTAGAAGTTACGGGGGGGGGGGACACACATTTTACCACTTTGGAAGTGTCTCTCGCGCAAACTATTCAGTTTAGAAAAAAATGATATAAGAAACCTCAATATCATTTTTGAAGACCTATTCATAGATACCCCACACACAGGGTTTGATGAAAAAAAATTTTTTGAGTTTCAGTTCTAAGTATGGGGAACCCCCATAATTTATTGTTTTTTTTTTCTATTTTTGTGTGAAAATCTTAATGCGGTTCACAGAATACATCTACTTACCAAGTTTCAACAGTATAGTTCCTATAGTTTCGGAAAAAAGTGGCTGTGACATACGGACGGACGGACAGACAGACAGACAGACAGACAGACAGACATGACGAATCTATAAGGGTTCCGTTTTTTGCCATTCAAATTCAAATTCAAATTCAAATTCAAAATCATTTATTCATGTAGGTATCATTGATACACTTATGCACGTCATTTTTTTAATTTACCAGCTTTTCGGAAAGGTGCTTTGTCATGGAGGAGAAGAAAAGCCGAAAGAAACTCCTCAGCACATCTTTTAAAAATAAAATACATTGGTATATTTCTTACAAAGAAGTATCACTAGCCTGTACGGAACTGGTTGCAGATCTGGTCATTTCCATGCGTCTTTGTCATTTATGTACTCATCTACAGTATAGTAGCCTTTCCCTAAAAGTTGAGATTTTACATGTTTCTTAAATAATTCCACTGGCAAATCACGTATTAACTTTGGGATTTTATTATAGAACTGTACACCACGGCCCATAAAAGATCGCTTCACTTTAGAAAGACGGTAAGATGGCGTTACTAACTGGTGCATTTTTCTTGTTTGGCGATTAGTGATATCAAAATTTTGTTTATACGCGCTTATATTATTCCGTATAAAAACCACGTTACTATAGATATATTGTGAGGCTACTGTAAGTATACCTATTTCTTTATTTGGCTACGGAACCCTAAAAAGTCTTTATATGGTTAAGTCCACATTATAAGTATGGATTGAATTATCATCATCATTAACATCCATAACTGGTCCACTGCTGGACTAAAGTTTCCTCTTGCAATATGAGAGGTATACCACCACGCCAAGTGCGCAAATTTCATAGAAATAAAAATTTTAAGAGAACTTTAGGTGTGCAGGTTTCTTAACAATGTTTTGCTTCACCGAAGCAAGTAATATAATAACTTCATCATTACCTCGGAGTCTTTGAAAATTAGAGGTGCGTGCAAAATTCGAACTCAAGCCTCCACGTTCAACGCGTGTGCTACAAATCGAAAAGGTGGTAAAAATCAAATTGAAGTTTTTTCGGTAATTGTAATATTATTTCAATTATTTGATATTATAGCTAATCTGTCTGTACTTACGTCTTGTCGGAAACGTGCTCAACTTGCAGTTACAAGACTCGCAACTTTACAAGTACTTATGTTATGTAATTTTTGGCATTCGGAAAAGTGCAATAAAGTAAAACAACTGTATTGTGTCAATTCAAAACTTAGAGCTATGACTTATGTTTTAGTCTATAGTTTTTAAATAATCAACTCATGATTGAAGCATTGGCGTAGATTGCATGACTTTCAAAAAGTATTTGTAAACCAAACCAATTTTGGAATAAAAACATTTGATTTGATTTGATTTGATTAATAAATAATTAATCCATTAAAGAAAATATTGGTTTCTGTCAAAATATTGTATTTCTTCAGACGAGCATAACAACATCTGGATCAGGGAAATTAGCCTGTTTGGCATAAAAGCCAGCATTATTGCTATCTGTGGTAAGCGGTGGTTAAAGTTCATCGTCATGTCCTTATATGGATAAGGCATTTGCCCGGTATTTTCTCATTTCGCTTTGCCTTATTTCCGCTATGCAGACCAACGGGTGCAGACTTTAATTATTTTCTTCGCAAGATTCCAAAAATCTTGGTGATAAGACCTAATATCACGAAATATAAAGGGCTCTAACTCTTACGCCCCAACTCAGTGTCGGCAACAGTTACTTAAATTGCTCCTTAGTACAGAATTTGTATAGTGATCCTTTACTAAGGAGCGATTAAAGTAAACGTTAGTAAACTGCTACAGTATCACTTATCAGTGACTCTTCCTAACATCTATTGGCGTGTAATAATCTAAATTTTACTAACAAAAAATAACCGACTTCAAAGTCTCAAAAACTACATAGTTCAAATTTATGTGAGACCACATGACAAGTGCCTGCTTTCGATTAAAAAAATAATCATCGAAATCGGTTTGCGTGATATTGAGTTATTCGTCAATTTGTCGCGCACATCTTAACACAAATTTACGACTTATGTGGTTTTCTCATGGATGCCATTGTCAGATCTCAATAAAATTTATGTGGGACCACATTACAGCCACCAGCTTTCGATTAAAAAAAGAATCATCAAAATCGGTTCGCCCAGTCCAAAGTTCTGAGGTAACAAACATAAAAAAAATACAGTCGAATTGAGAACCTCCTCCTTTTTTGAAGTCGGTTAATAATACTACTATTATTGGGAGCAACTAACTGCTTTAACGACACAGAGCTACCTTGAACTCTTACGATATCTAAAAGCATCAATTTCATGTTTGCTTACAATATGTACAGTAACCATAGCTGAAACAAAAAGCTTCTAGCGACACGCCTTTGTCCAAATAATGCTTGTCAATGCTGTGTTATATTTTACCTAGGCAATATAGATTATTTTTAGGTGGCTTCAACCCATTAATGGTCCACTACTGAGCACGGGTCTCTCCTCTTGAGGAGGCCTAGAGCATACTCCACCAATCCTCCGACATTGCCTAACTACTGTTATGTTACGATAACAAACGGGACCGACAGCCTAACATGCCCTCTGAAGCACGGAAACGCTCCAGAATTTTTTGCCATCAGTGGTCATCCATCCAACTACCGCTGTTGCTAACTTTGTCGATCACGCCGGCGCGCCGGGCTATGAGCACTCAAATTTTTACGTAAATATATATTATTTAAGTGAATGTTTTTAGGTAGGTAAACTCCTCAATAATATTTAATGATAAAACCTTTAAAACAAGTTTTTATGCTAGTAAATACTTGCTATAATTGCATGTGTATTACGATGATCTCAATTTTCCGAATCATTTATTTATATATAGGTTTCACTGATACAAAAAGCTAAAAATATACGAGAGAGTTAGAAGAGCATTTCTACTCGTATAACAAAACCTACATAGAACCAAGTATTGCTCAATTTGTATAAATGTTATACCGTAATTGTATAAGTGGGAGCTCCACTTGGCTTAATTGAAGAGATGTAGAGGACCCATTGACATGGCAGTCACCAGAGGCAAGTCAGCTATACGAATAATTGGGTATTGTTCGCTAGCGTGCCGAATCATTATTGGAAGTAGTCGATGTAAGGCCGAGTGAGACAGAATGGTCTGTAGGGGCCCCAAGGCTGTCGTAACAAGATTTTGTAAGGTCAACTCAATACCTTTGTAGGTAATGCGGATTTCTTTCGTTTCTTTTGAAAATACATAATTGTATCCTTATGTTCAGGATTTTTTGAAGTTTTATTATTAAAAACATTTTTTAGGTTCCGAAGTAAAATCGGAACTGAAATAGTATCGTCATGTCCGTCCGTCCGTCCGTCCGTCCGAAGCATAGCGCCTAGACCTAGTGTTAGAAAGCTTCAATTTGGCGTGAATATACATATTTATTAAAACTCCAAAATCGTACAATAAAATATTGAAAATATTTTTTTCAGGGTACCTCCCTACAGGTAACATGGGGATGAAATTTTTGATGGTATTGCAGAGACATTTTTGGATTTAGGGTTCCGTTTGGCTTTAAAGTGCTAATTTTGGTTACAGTCAAGTGTCCCCCCCTGCCGATTAAACCGTTGGAGTTGGACAAGTAATTTTTTTTTCAAAAATAGGTTATATAATGAATTTACAAGGAAAACTATGGTAGTGTGTATAGCAGTATAGTATAGTAGTATGGTAGTGTGTAGGGTAGTGGGTAGCTATGCGGAAAGCAGTAAGCAAAGTTAGTTGCACACAATAGCACGGTACGAAGATAAAGTATATAAAGGATACAGACAGTTCAAGAGAAGGAGGAAAACGCGATAGTAGTCACACAGAACAGTTTAGCACACCCAACCGAAAATGCAATAATTCAGCGATAGCGCGCAATGGTGTCGGGACACGGGCTTCGCGGACCAGTTGCAGTGGCCGACTGACTCGCTCGCACTTCATTTATCAGTACTTGCGCAGGCGCATGGATAAGCAATGAATAAGCAAGCGCCCGTTTCCGCTGCGCGCAGTGTATGGTGTATGTTGATATTGACTTAATATAATATGTGTGTATATATATGTATAATATGTTTGTGTGTATTTGTATTTCTGTACGTGTGGTGTGTCGTATCCGTGGTAAATGTTATATAATATAATACATGTATATAGTTGTTATGTGTAATGAATGTAATACATAATGTGTATGTGGTTAGCCCACAAAACTATCGCGGCTATGTTAGCGTAAGTAGTTAATGAGTAATAGTCGATAAACTTACTAATTCGGAACCCTACATTGCGCGTGGCCTGACACGCACTTAACTTGGTTTTGTTAGTAGATATGTTTCACATTTATATTTATGTACACTCACTATAATTAAAACAGAAAAATTCCTTAAAATATTCCTTACTCCTAAAAGTCTCAAATAAGTACTCACAGTAGAAAAACTTATACCTACAGCATAGTTACCTGATAGTAAGTCTCAGAGGGATTCAACTGGTTAATACAGCGCAGTGCAACCTCCAATAATTTAAATGGATCCTTCCACAGAGTCCATCAGCCTTTTGAGGTCCACTGCTGGACATAGGCCTCACCTAATCTACGCCACTCAGACCGGTCCTGAGCCTTCTGAATCCAGCGGATACCCGCTGTCTTCTTCAGGTCGTCGGTCCACCTGGTCGGGGGTGGGGGGGGGACGTCCTGTGCTCCTTTTACCGAGGCGTGGTCTCCATTCGAGGACCTTTCTTCCCCAACGATTATTGGTCCTTCGAACTATGTGGCCAGCCCATTGCCACTTCAGCCTGCTAATTCTCTGAGCTATGTCGGTCACCCTCGTTCGTCTACGGATTTCATCATTTCTGATTCGATCGCGTAGAGCAATACCGAGCATAGCTCGTTCCATTGCCCGCTGGGCGACTCTAAGCTTATGCATAAGGCCAATAGTGAAGCACCACGTCTCGGACCCGTATGTCATCACTGGCTCAACACTGCTCGAACACCTTCGACTTCAGGCACTGAGGTAACTTTTTGGACGACAAGATATGACGTAGTTTCCCGAACGCAGCAGTTTCCACAGTTTCCACAGAGTAATATACGTAATATTGAACATGTAAGTATTAATTGAACATGTAATATTGAACATATACAAATGCTACACACGCATAGCCCACCTAGTGTGTAATTCCATGAGTCGGGTGCCATGGACAACACACAAAGATACATAAGAACACACAAATGAAATTAACAAATGAACCAAGAACAAATAATTATTTAACCCGACAACATACCTAAAATCTAGCTCAGTCTGAAAATCAGTACCCATTCGATTAGTCATCCAAATTTTTCTGAAACAACTTGAAAAAATGTTTAAGTTATGTTGAAAAGCAGCACAGTTTTTGAACGACTTTTGGGCGAATCAGCTATTTTCCGATCTTGTCTGATGTTATTTCGGTCTCGTACCCAAAGTTAATTTCAGAGCAAAACCCTGTGTAGCCAATTTCATCGCTTCGGTTAATGGAGAAGATAATTTGTGTCAGACTCGCAAATTATAAAACACTCAGTACTTCGTAATAACAAGTTTTGGGAAATCGTAGCAACCGTCCACGATATTGACTCATCAATCACGAGTTATAATATTTAGACTGTTACATCAGTGGGTTTCAATGTTACGCTTTTGTTTCGATTTATTTTTATGTTACCATTACTTTATGATTAATGATCATGTAATGTATACAAATGTTTTGAGAAATGCAATAAAAAAAAAATTAAAAACAGTGAAATACATTAAAAACAAATTTATTGACAGCAAAATAACATTAACAAGCCACAAAAGGAGTGGATTAACAGTCATTTAATTTTAGAGATTAGTAAGAGGAATAAATGTTGAAGAAAGCTTAAACGAGACCCACCGAACGAAAAATTAAAAATGGATTAGACTGACACCTTAACCTTAAGAAAATACTCTGAGGCTATTCAGAAAACACCCAATTTATCCTTTAAAGTACTATGATAATTTTGACCCATTTTCAACGTCAAATGTAATAGTGTCAACAAACATCCAGCGAAACGACATCATTAATGTAAATGGAATATAATTACAAACATTTTGTAAAGAGAAATTTAATTAAGAATTATAACATGAAGTAAATTCTGAAGGTTTGACGATAACCGCACAAACCAAATACAAGACGAGGGTTCGTGAGAAAATGGGCACTTTGGTCTCTGTAGAATTTCTTAACGCTTTTGTGCTGGAAAATATCGTTATATAATTTTCTTACGACTAATTGAAAATTATTTATTGACAGAATTGTAACTAAAGTTATCCGTTAACAAGCTTTTCATAAAATAAGGTTACCATTTTTAACAGACTTCAAAAAGAGGAGGAGGTTCTCAATTCGACTGTATTTTTTTATGTTTGTTACCTCAGAACTTTCGACTGGACAAAACCTATTTTGATGATTCTTTTTTTAATCGTAAGCAGGTGCTTGTCATGTGGTCCCACGTAAATTTAAACGAGATCTGACAAGTACTTTTTGAGTAATTTTGAAGTCTGTTATTTTTTGTTATTAAAATTAAGATATTCAATCGCAAAATGAAATTTACTTAAAAGCTTTGAAAGCCACTCATAGATTTTCTTCAGATATCACAAAAAAAAAACTTTCAAGGATTATAAATCAAACTTACACATCATGATATAATTCTGAGATTTTCTAAACTACTGCTAAAAATACTGCTTAAAAACACTAATATTATTCTTAATTTAATGATTCGTAGGCAATTTAACATTCTCTGCTCACTAAAGCCGCACTGCCGCCTTATTTGCCGCAAATCCAACGTAGCCCTAAACTTTCGTAATAGAAATAATTAAAATGTGCGTGTGGCACGCAAAACTCACCGATAATCAATGCAAAGATTAAACGAGGAATATACTTATTATACCTACATTGTAATAAGCACAATTTCTAATATACATAATAAATATATTGTATCATATCGATGCAAGAAAACGTATTTGCTGTAAGTAGCCAAAACCCAACTTTTCACCAGAGCCAAAAAACTTTTAAAAAATTAGAAAAAAAATCATATCTTTTTAATTATCAGTGACAGAAACATGAATTTTGGAACAAAGTTTTGTTAAAAAAATACTCATGAATAGCAATGAAAATATTTTTGTTAAAGTTATTAGCAGTAGGCTTTTCACTACTTACAGCAATTGACTTTTCATTTTAAAACCTGAAGAACGTCGTAAGTATGTTAGTGACTTCTATGGAGATAGTTAAGTTTCGTATATTTCCAAACATTTAAAACGCTGTACTTGGAATATTTAATTAATTACGTACTATTGAAGAGATGTAAGACTAACTCAAAAAAAATACTAATACCACTTAATTGTTATAAATAAAGAATTGTTTGAATGTGTGGTACAAATAAAATGCTGTAAGTTTATTATTTTGTTTATTATTATTACATAAAAATGTAACCACAATACTACTGTAAGTAGGGATAAAAGGAAGCGCGGGCTAAAATTTGTCGGCGTAACCAATTTCGTTGTAAGTAAAATGTCACAAAACAATGCCTTAAATGTTAAATTTTTATACAATTCCTACCTTAAAAAATTTATTTTTTCTTATTTTCTAAGTATTTATAACTCGCTAGAATGAAGTAACAAGGAATATATTTTTAAAAGCATCACTAGAAAAGTGTTGTAACCTTATGGCAAACTTAAATTACAGACTGAAAGAATGTTGTAAGTAATCTTGTATTTAATTCGCACCCCAAAAGAATGCTGTAAGTAATCTTTTCACATGTTAGTTTCATTCCATAAGAATGCTGTGAGTTACATCAGATGTTTAATAATAAACCGCTCTTTTGCTGTAAGTAAAACAGTGTTAAAACACCGTTTTTTTAGTGACTTACAGCAAATTAAATATGTAAACTTTTCAAAATTATACCCTTTTTTCGAAATTTTTGTCGTCGTAGCGATATGCGACCCAGACCATTCGACGCAGAAAAAAAATCTAAATCTAGCAGTGTATTCAGTCTACTTACGCCATTCTTGCTACTTACAGCAAATACGTTTTCTTACGTCGATATGATCAATGTCTTACGGCCGCGGACGGGCTCACGTAAGTAACCGTTAAGTGATTCTGAGTGCGACAGTTACACAGTACCTAAGACCCTAATATAGATCATAATGACTAAAAGCAGAATCGCGTTCTACACATTCCTGAGATAGTATAACTATCTCAACATGGATATAATTGTAGCGACGCGACCCTACATTTGTGGATGTTAAATTGTATGTATTTGCTAACACTCTCAACTCTCACTCAGTCATTGACATCTCTAGTACTGGTAAAGCTTACATCTCTCATTTTATTGCAATAAAACTACAATTTTATTGACACACATTGGTGACTCCGAAGTGTCAAAAATTTATGTGTCGTTTAAAATAAACACGCTATACACTTTTAAAAACGCTTACCTTATTGATATTTATTATTTTGGCAACCTCATAAAATAATAAGTAGATTCCGACTCTATTAGACCCATACTTGATTCAGTCTTTGTACACAAACCTAGTTTCTTGAGGGTACCACTTGTAGATCTGGGAGTACGTACTCAACTAAAAATAGAAGGGCTCATCAAATCTAGTCGGTAGTGAGCTTCGTCAAAGGAATAAAGAAAATGTGTGCTATTTTCGCAGAAACACTATTCTGCATTTTTTCTCAGGCACAAAAGTGTCACCTTAAATGTAAGATATTACGTAAGCTTCACTGAGCGAGCGTAGTTGGATCAAATATGAATACCATTTGGTCCTTAGGGCTGAATCTATTGTACCCTCTGGTATGTCTGAATAATGATTAGAGGACGACATTCGTGTGGCGTGTGCATACACAGTATTGCTTAATTTGAGGATTGTTTTTTTATACTTACATAGAAAACATTTCTCAGATGTTGGGTAAACTTAGCACTTGTCATTTTATCCTTGAACGAATTAGGTTTCGGAGATTTATAAATGTATATCCCCTAAATATTTTAACAAGTCCATAATATCATTCTACTCGTATTATTTGTAATTACATATACGAATGTCCAAAAGGAAAGTGATTTCCTAATGCTAATAATAATATAGCTATTAAGTATTGGTGATATTCTAGATAGACAAATGAAAAGGACTAATATTCAATCGTATTAGTCTCCAGATAGGTAGCTCCAATATTAGTGAATACATAAAGGCTTACTAATGCGTATACGGCAAACCTTCCTAAACAAATGCTGCGAATAAGAACATAAACATACCTATTATTCTGCAGTATTCAGAAACTTACGGATCAATACGTATCAATAATTTCTCAGTCTTGAGAATATAAAAAATTCATTACCTCTAGGGAGAGTACCTATAAGTCAGAGAGTAGAAAAAGTTATGAGGAGAAACCTGTGTCGTATAGAAGGCCATTACTTAAGGCTTGTTAAACTTCACAACATTTTTTTTTATAATTTGCTTGCATATGTGGCGCTAAATAACCTTACTTCTAAAAGTTCAAACTCATCTCGATTCAAAAATGATTTATACTTTTCGGATACCTAATATCCGACAAACATGGACATGGGTAGCAACGAAGGCATCACATCACATTATTTTGAGTCTCCGACTCCTACTTTCCAGAATATTGTACTTAACACGCATTTCCATTTTATTCTAACGTAACAAGATTCCATTAACAAGTAACATGAAAACTCCATCAATATTCAACTGAAGTCGACCATAAATCCACAATTGCGTCAACAACTTGAGTTGACGCTAAGTGAATGACACGTTTCATGTAAACAACAAAACAAAAGTATTTTGACAAAAGGTTGTAGTAAATAAAATATTCAGGCAACTAGGACAAAATATTGGCATCATTGCACGAAATTTTATCCTTATGAACTGTTATGGACAAGCCAAGGTTAACAAATACGCAGTAATCTGAGTGCAAAATGAAGTCGATGGATAAAGGATAGAAACTAAGAAACTTTTTCTAAGAAAGTAATTCTGGGAATTCTACCCATAGAGGGGACAAATTGTGGAGTAATATTTTATTTATATGATCGATAATCAGTTATTTTTGCAACCAAGTTCTAGAAATAGTTTTTGTAATAATAAATGCTAAACAATAAACAAAAGAAGAAAGATACACTCAAGAAACAAATATTGACAAAGACGAATGAAAAGAAGAAAGGAGATAAATTAATATAAAACAATCTAGATTCAGAAGAATCAGATGTAGCTTTAGAAATCAAGTTTTACGTAAACATAACGTATAACAGTAAAATTCTCATAACAGTTTAGCGCATGCCAATCGTAAATGATACCGAGGAAGCAATAACTACCGCCGTCGGAAATTGGATGACCCTCGTCGCCTTTCTAGAACATTTTCTTGCTTTGAAGGATACGTTAACAAATTGTTCCCGGTTTGTTGCTTACAGCAGTTTGTTTTGTCTTGTCAGAACGGGTGATCCAAACTTTACCTAACTTTTAGATAAGTACAACCTTGCTGAATAACCAATGATTTTACTCATGATATTTGAGAATTACCATGCACAGAATTTACCTAAGTATAAACAAAACACATAATATTTTGTCAACGGATATCTATTTTCAAGTTCACGTAACACCAATATTTGTTGACAATTTTATCTAGGAGAGCTTGTTAGTGCTACAGATGCCAAAACATATATTTTTGGATTTTTCTACCTGTCACACTCTATGTGTGTGCACATAGCGTGACACGACAGTCTTCGGTAACATTTGGCACGTTTGTAAGACGTTTCTTCTCAGGAATTATAATTTTTTTCCGCGGAATCAGAAACAAGAAGAATGAATATTCCGCGAAAAACAAGATATTTACTGCGGATGATTTCACAATAAATGAATGTGCTTTCAGTCATAAAACTAGGAAAATATATAACCTTAAAACTTTACTACACAAAACAAGTAGCATATTCGACGACCCGTGTGGCGCAATGGTTACTGGTGGCGCAATGGTAATGATCCTGGGTTCAATTCCCAACGAGGCGGACATTTGAATGATGAGTTTTAATGTCTGTTCTTATTCTGGGTGTGTGTGTGTGTGTGCTTGTTATTGTGTGTTGTCCATGAAACCCACGACACAGGCAATCCTGCTGTTATTTGTGACCGTAAAACATTTTTCGTATGGAGGCGAAGGCGAGGAACTAGATATTTATAAACCCGCATAAAATCTTGTGTGATGGCACTCGAAACTTGATCTTTGCCAACATATTTTGTTGTCCTTGTTTTCTGAATCTCAAGAGGATCCATCGATCAAATAAAATTGATTTAGTTTACCACATATTTAAAAATATCGTATCACTTTCTAGTTCAATAGGGCCATTGAACTTTGAGTATTATTTCTGATCTTTATGTTAGAAATTTAATGGTAAAGCTATAGCTTACGGAAATATTTTTCTATCAAAATTCCATGCAAATATTCAAACATATTATGACGCACTGTTCAAATTATATGCTATTTTTAAAGCGAGCGGAAACTGACGATTAGATTATTAATTTTATGCCGAATATTATTTCATTCCAGTTAAATTGCGTTTCAGCAATATTCAACGGAACTATCGAATTAGAATACACTTATGTCTAAATAATAAATACTTATGTCTAAGTACAAACAAACCCATTGCATGTAAAGTTAAGAACTGTGTGTAATGCTGTTGGTGTGTAAATAAATAAAAAAGTGCTACTGTTCGCAATGATATATTTTCAAATGATGTCATCAGTTTGATTTCATAAAGCCACAACCATTTGGAATACGATTTCCGATTTAAATAGCATCAGAACTACCGGATAACAGAACACAAATAAACTAAACTCACTTCGATATAGCTATGTGACCGAGCAACTATGTCGAGCAAAGCTTTGAATATTCAGCACTTACTACAAGAGGTCTTTGCAAACGCAAACTCGTGTTAACTGACCGAAATGCCAACAATAGTATTTATGTTGATTGTTTAGCTCTGGTTTAGCTCAGCCATTACTTGACGTACTTATTATAAGACTAAGTCATAGAGAAAATTTTAAATGTTTTAGGGATACGTAGTCAAAACGGAATCCTTATAGTTTATTCATGTCCATCCGTCCGTCTATCCGCAGCATAGCGCTATCATCCTTAGAAACCTGTTATTTGGCATAGTTATACATACTTTTTTTAAAATTACAAAGTCCTTAAATATTTTTTAATAGCCCTGTCTGCTAGAAGGTATGTATTGGACATGAGGAAAAATTACGGCAGTTGTAGATATCGACGCTTGAAAAGCAAAAATTACCAAGCGACATGTTGGGCGATATTGAGTTTCATACATCACTGAAATAAGCAAAAATTCCGCGTCGATTGATCATAATTGATCGATTGATGCTAGGAAGAGTTGTTGTCGCTTGGTAACTTAAAAAACAATTTCAGCGATTTTTTACGATATTTTTTCTAAAATTAAAAACTTTAAAATGCTCTAGTGTAAAGTTGACAACATGTCGCTTAGTAATTTTTGCCTTTCAAGCGTCGATATAAATGAATTAAAGGCAATCTATCACGGCTAGGGTAGCTTAGTTAATAAGTACTAGTTGATTAACTACGGAACCCTTCATTGCGCGTAGTCTAACACGCCCTTGTCTGATTTTTTTAATATACCTACTACTACGCAAAACGACCTATTAGCTAAAGGAGAACCCCGGTTTCCGGCCACGAATTATATGTAATCTGTGCTAGCACATAAGACTGGACAAGAGTAAACTATATACATTAAAATTCGTCTTATTTACTAAATAAACATATTTAAATCTTAGCCTCATTTGCAATCGCCAAATGAACAAAATAAAGAAAGAAGTTCTCATTGTATTTACCTCATTACAAACGATTTTATAATCGATTGATTAAGGAACATATGTATTAAATTAACTATTTATTAAGTATAAAAACAATATTTATTCCTTTCTGATATGTTTTCATGTTCTATATAAAGCTAAACTATTTAATATATAATAATTACCATTAAATCCTTTAACGACATCGTTACGCTTATTAAAAGACATTTTGAGTTTAACTTATCTGTGTAAAAAAAGTAAAAGAATATTATGATGACATTTATGACAATTTAATTTTATATTGCACAGAGTACTTACATAATCACTATGTTCTATTGCATTCGCTTTTCGTTTCGTGCGTTGGTGAATGTGTTTTTGATACAATTTCTAGATTTGCTTTTCTTACTACCACTGCCTGAATATTGGAAATAGGAGTATAGCGCCTCCTGCACAATTTCTTGACGAAATATTGATATATTTTGATGATAATGAATAAAATATCTTTAAAAAATTAAAATGCCTTTATTACACAACCTTTTTGACATTTTTTTGGGTAAAACCCATTAAAGTGGGTAGGTAGTAGGTAGTATTATACCCACCTACTCAGTTTTAACCATTATGGTTTAAGTAGTATTTATTTATTTATGGTCTTCATTATATTCCTGACATTGTCTATATACTCGTAGGTGTTTGAGGTAGTAAGTGCCTAGTAAAACGCATATTCAGTAGATAGGTACTCACCAACCGGTGACCAACCGACCTTACGTTACCCATAATAAACGAGAACTTTATCAAAAACATATTTTTTTTCATCAGCACTGTGACACGAGTGTGACATAATCATAACCCATATTTAAGGTGATTCATTAGGATTTCATTAGTTGGCCATTGCTAGCAGACGTGAAAATTGGAGAAATTAAAGCTTTTACAATGATCTAATTGACCACCAATTTTCATTCTTGTCTATTCTGGGCCGGTGTCTCTATGGAAGATGGGGTTCTCCTTTGCAGTGAATCGAGGGAACATGAGTTTAATTACCAGTGGGGGCACGCATTTATTATGACAGTTGAATATTTGTTCCCGGTTCGTGGGTAGGTATTATTGTTATCTTTTGTGCTTTATTTGCCAACTGCGATACGAAATAATCAAGGTCGTACCTTCTACACATTTCTACGTAAAAAGTAAAAACGTGTAACACGATGGTAATTTATACTTATCGTCTCATTTATTACGGCTGTCTTTTACATTCTCTTTCTCCCTCGTTCTCTTTGGTTTTTAACAACGTCATTCTTCGTAATCGAGACAACAGGTTTGATGAGAGTAAAAATGCAACAAAAATATGGAGATGAAGTATTATAATATACCTAATCAAAATTTTACAAATTTTTGAAGTCAGTTAAAAACTTGTGTTTAATTAAAATAATCACATAGTAGAACAAACATTAAAAAAACCCGGCTGCGTAAAAAACTAAAAAGAAAAAAAACAAGCCCAGTACTTTAGAATGTTGTTAAAAGTAATACTGAACAACTGCACCATAGAAGGATTAACAGTCCCTTGATTTTTTTTTTGACAATATGACGTCTGGTTGTGGCTGTGATAAATTTTGATTATTTCATGTCTTTAGCACGCACTCGCAAGACGAATTGATTGACGTAAGAATCATCAAAATCAGTCAACGCATTTGGTCTCTACAACGCCACATAGGACCAAACACACATACATAGACTGATAAACACATTACCCTCCTTGCGTCGCGCAATCGGATAAAAAAAAGATAAACAAAATTGTAATCTGAAAAGTCGCGCCCTTATAAGAGCACGCGTGAAGCTTTCGTAGCATTCGTAGCATCGTAGACGTACGGCTCTATACTGATGTCTGCATTTGCTCCCGAAAACTCCACAAATAACGTTATATACAATTATTATTATTTCATAAAGATAACTATCATATTTTACTAAAACTTTTTATTTTCTTTTGTTTATTTATCTTTTTGTGCGTACGGGAGTTACTGATCTGAATAAGAGAACACTTTGTATATTAAAATTTGTAAGTCATATAAAAGATCTTTATCTAAGACACTTTTCTATCTAAGAAATGGATTTGTTCCCGCGGGATAAAAAACATAGAAACTTAGATGTAAGGTCCTGTAAAACGACTAGTATTAAAGCTTTAACAGCTGATAAGAAAATAATAAAAGGATGTAAACATGAAACTTGTTTTAGTGCCTGACAAAAACCAATAGCAACTGTTTAGGGTGTGGGTACATGGAAAAGTTTCTTGTTTGAAGAACGAGAGTGGGGAAGTAATATTTTTGTCGTAAAGTGGGGCAACCAAGGTAATAGTCAAATCGTAAAATCAAACCACGAGCATTTCAAAACGAAACGAAACACGAAAGTATTTTGACACTGATTCGAAAACACGAAAGTAATTTTCACGGGAAACGTAAGTGACTTGGACTGCATTCAATCAAGCCTACGTTTTTGACCGGAATTATTTCTAGTGACAATTTACTCATGGGAATTTGTTTCTATAACGCTCTTTATGGTATACGCTATAGAGTCGCAGTTCGCGTGAAGTTCCGACGCATGCGTAGTGGTGATACCGCAGTGCGCGGCGCCTCTTAGACTAAATCGTGAGGTTTTCCCATTAAATAAAAAAGTTGCGACTTGTAAAGCTTGCAAACGTGATGCCAATATTTATGTATGTATTGCAACGCATTCTTTGATTCATATATCATTATAATACATTTTTATGAACATAAATACCATTTTTGTACTTAAACATAATTATTGTATTAAAGGTTTAACGACCCCGTAACTTAATCAGCAGAGCCTATGAATCTTGGGATACCAGGTTTGATTTCCGGGTTCAAGAGAGTTTATGACGTTCTATTTGCGTGTCCATCCACAGGGAATTATTGTGGGGTAGGAGGGTGGCTCGAATATGAACTTTCCTTCCCTTTACATTTAATTATATTTATAATTACAAACATTTGAAATTATATTTGTGACCTTTCCGGTAAATAGTATAGTAGACTACCTCCTAAATCAAAAGCAATGACTACTTATTAATGCGTTTATTAGTGTTTATATGTAACATACTATGTGTCGTGTATTGGGTCAAGAAAGAAACATATTTTTTTTTTACTTTCGACCAATTCACCTTCAAGTAAAATCGGAACCCATAAAGTTTCCTCATGTCCGTCTGTCTATCCGAAGCAAAGCGCCGAGACTTTTAGTGCTAGAAAGCTGTAATTTAGCATGAATAAACATATATTTATTAAAACTCCAGAATCGTAGAATAAAATATTTTCAAACAATAACATTTAATTAACATTTTTTCAGGGTCCCCTACAGGTAACGTGAGGATGTTTTTTTATTTGTAACGTACAATATAGTGTGGGGCATCGTTAAAAAGGTCTTCTCTAATATTATGGGTCATCTAAGGCCATTTTTGGAATTAGAGTTCTGTTTGGGAAATATAATATTGAAGCGCTCATAGCCCAGCGGCTTGCGTCGATTCTAAGCGATCGACAAAGTTAAGCAACAGCGGGCGCGGTCGGTAGTTGGATGAGTGACCGCTAGTGGCAAAATTCTTGAGCGCTTCCGTGCGTCGGAGGGCACGTAAAGCCGTCGGTCCCGGTTGTTATCGTAAGATAACAGTCGTTAAGCCATGTCGGAGGCCCTCGGGCGGCATGAAAATTTCCGACACTTGGGTTGGCCACTAACCCCTCCACCAATCCGCACTGGAGCAGCGTGGTGGAGTATGCTCTAGGCCTCCTCACGAGGAGAGACCTGTGCCCAGTAGTGGGCCATTAATGGGTTGAAGACATTGGGAAATATTTGGGAAGTATAGTTAATGAGTAATAGTCGATAAACCTACTACATCAGAACCCTACATGGCACTTGGCGTAACACGCACTTGCCCGGTTTTTAAATAATAATAAAGATACATAGATAAATAAATGTTGGTCACTACAATATTATATATTTGCAATGTGCTCGTAATTTAAATAATAATGAGCCCTGAATTTGTAACATTAAAATGCGAAACCAAAATTTTATTATTAATGAGTAATGTTTTATTATAATTTGCTGTTACCGTTTTAATACAAAGTCCAATATCAGCCAAACATTTATGCAGGGCTAAATATGCGGTTTTAGCTTAACCATAGTTAGTTTATGCCGGGTTGAAATGGTGCGGCTAGCAGATCTACCTTAATCCACATGCTAAATAAGTATACTTGTGTGTGTCAGATTTAATGTTTGTACATAAATAAGTAGGTATATCTACTTGTGTGCGTCAGATTGCAACATTAAATATGTTTGGGTAGTAGTAGTGTGACTAAGAAAGTTGTAAAGAAAAAAATATATGACTAAGTGTTATACTTTAAGGATTTCACTCACCTGGTATCAAACCTGTGTCAGATCATGCTAATGTTAAAAATATTTTTTCATCAGAACTAAAGCAATATAAAGCAATATTTACGACCCTGTAGCCTAGTTGGTAGCGACCCTGTCTGCGAGGGGTCCAGGGTTCGATTTCCGGCCAGGGCAGATATTTATGTGTCAGATAAATATTTGTACTCGGGTCACTGGTGTTATTGTGATATGTTATATGTGACGTCCATGCCACCCGCGACACAGGTGAAAACCTACTGCAGGGGTGTGAGTGTGTAAGCGTTTTTTCTTAGCGTTTATGTAAATAACTCCATAGGATAACTCCTTAGGAAGTAGATCTAATTAGGCTTGCAAGGTTTCACCCGCTCAAACAGGATAAGCTTAATAAAACAGTTTAAAACATCCTGGATAACTGACTAGAACGACAAATGACTCAACAAACAGACGCTCTTGCTTAAGTTGTTTCTATTCTGAGTAGAAAACTTATTGAAGAAACTGGGAAGTAAACGCATTTTTGGGAACACACGCAAGTTATCATCAAGCCATATCCAAATTTAATTTGGGTAGGCGCAATATGTTTTTCTCATTCATTCTTCCCTATCAGCCGTCATCTCTACACTTACACTCTTATCTTTCATACCATCTCTTACACAATCCATCTTTCTGTGGTTCCCCTTCGTCCATCCATCCAGATACACATGGTTCTGCATCCAAGAACACTCGCAAGTGACAAATTCAATTTTATATTAACGTTATGAACCACTATAATATTTATTTGCACAAAAATCCAATAAACAAATAGATGGGCCAACTGATGTTAAGTGGTCATCAGTACACAGCTAAATAAACAACAGAACTGACTCTCAAGCTCCGAGCCCGAATAAGAAACATGATATTATATTATACAAAGTGAAATATGATATTAAGCAAAGTGAACTATGATATTAAACAAAGTGAAAACAACAAAAAATGCGCGTAGCATTTCGCAAGATGAGGATAAATATGAGATATTTTAGTCACTGTCAGCTATACATAAATACATAAAAACCGGGCAAGTGCGTGTCAGTAGTAAGTAGTCATCCAAAGTAGTAAGTTTATCGACTATTACTCATTAACTACATATGCTAAAATAGCCGTGATAGTTTTCCTTGTAAATTCACGATACATATAACCTATTTTTATGAATTTCACTAGTCCATCTCCAACCGTTTAGTTGCAAGAATCATCAAGTTTCCAAACTGTTAAAAGTAAAATGTAGTAATTTTTAAGCCGATCGCAATTAGCGACCCGTTCATGGTCTGTAGAACAATTTACTTAAAACACAATACTTCAAATCTTTTCCAGTTTTATTCCAACAGAATAATGACCGCATGAACAAAATACGGAATTCCAGTGGTTACAAACTTAACGCTTCGTATTAATTTCCTTAAACTATCTACTTCCAAATCTTTACATTGTTTGCGTGTCTGGATTACATTATTAAAATAACAATATGCAAAGGACATTGACACATAAACATACGAGACGTAAAGTCAACATCCGCGAACATAATCCATACAAAGGGTCAAAATATACGCCAACATATTGTGAGTACCTATTAGAACACATTTCTTTGAAAAAAGAGATTAGTGATGTTGACGTAAGATTAATATCATTTAAAAATTCGCTTTAAATGATTATTAAGTTGATGAAGTCAGGGAATTACTAATAATGTAGATATCGTTTCCAGTCGGCAATGCGTCGGTGATTCCTTGGGTGTCACACATTTGTGACATGTGTGACGGTAATAGAATTGTGACCACCAGGTAGCTCATATACTTTAAGAATCAAGCTGAATCATACCTTTTCAAATATTTAAATAATTATTATGGTAGGTATTAATAATTTTACCCAGACTTAACGAAACGCCCAGCAGTTATTAAATCACGCGGTACCAAAGAACTGCATTTGAAGCCACAGTTGTATTGTAAAATATAATTGCTTCCCAGCAATAGCAGATACAACGACTGAGATCAAAATTAAAAATAAATTTTATTTCATTTTTCAGTGACGAAGCGTTTCTTTTCATACGTCTTTTATTCGACTCCAGTTTCGCAACAATGACTTGTTGAACCTCCCCTTGAGGTCTTTTTGCTGAATAAATGTTTGAAAGTCGAGCTACAATGGTCGCTATTACATCGGACGATACGACACGACACAACGTTATAATAACCGACTTCAAAAACAAGAAGGTATTTCTCAGTTCGATTGTTTTTTTATCAATGTTTCTTACCTCAGAACTCCGTCATTTATGAACCGCTTTAAAACAATCATAATGAAAGGATAATTTTATTTTTCCAGGTTGGTTCTCTGAGTATGGATAGATTCGTTCTTCTAGCTGTCCAGAGGATGCGCATTCTTTTTCAGCACCATAACGCGAAGACGTTAACACGTAATCAGTCTGTTATTGGAGTGCGTTTTTTGCACCCGGGCAATAATGGACCACTTTATGTACCTTAATGCACTGTTATAACTGCAATTTGTAGCGCTCAAAAAGCTGTATCAATGTCGTATCGTCCAATGAAAATGCGACCAATCTCAGCACTTCACCGTTTCAATTCGACTTACAATGTTTAGATTTCAATCCAGCAACAATGGCAAGCAATGTCACTTTGAATGGAACAAAACAAATTGATTCTACTGGATTTAAGCAACAGAAAGTGTATATTCTATTCCAGTTCAATAGCTTTTCAGTTTTCACTCAAGTGATTTTTCAAATCTTATTCTAGTCAACAAGATTGTTAAGTGAATTATATTATTATGTTAAGTAACATGGTGTAAAAGTGTTATATAATTTTGAAAAATAAAAACATCTTATTTATTTATATAATATACAGTTGACAACGAGTATGAGGGTAAAAATTGTTGCTATCTGTAAGTATGCAATATCGGTGATATTACAGAAGCATGTAACCACATGCTTAAAAAAGTACCACACCGATAAATTATGTTATTTAGCTGCTATTACAAAAAAGAATGCACAAAAAACCTAATCAAAAACAAATTAATTTTTTTAATAAATTAACAACTATTGACGTAACTTAAAATAAAGGCAGGTGATGAGATAAATAAACTACTAGACCTAAGTAACTAAGTAACTTCCTTTGCCATTCCTTAAAATTACTTATCTATACTAGTATTATACAGAGGAAAGATTTGATTTTTTGTTTGCATTGAATAAGCTCCGAAACTACTGAACCGATTTGAAAAATTCTTTCACTGTTGGGAAGCTACTCTATCCCAGGGTGACATAGGTTATCTTATATTTTCAAAAAAAATAGGGATCCTTACTAAAACTCCAATAATGTAACCCAAGGTGTAAAAAAATAAGGAAACCTAAGCAAAGCGAGGGTGGTTACTTGTAACCAAATAATCTAAATTTTACTAACAAAAAATAACCGACTTCAAATTCTCAAAAACTACTTGTAGGATCTCGTTCAAATTTATGTGGGACCACATGACAAGCACCTGCTTTCGATTAAAAAAAGAATCATCGAAATTGGTTGGCGTGATATTGAGTTATTCGTCAATTTGTCGCACTTATGTGGTTTTCTAATGGATGCCATTGTCAGATCTCAATAAAATTTATGTGAGACCACATGACAGCCACCAGCTTTCGATTAAAAAAAGAATCATCAAAATCGGTTCGCCCAGTCCAAAGTTCTGAGGTAACAAACATAAAAAAAAAAAAAAAATACAGTCGAATTGAGAACCTCCTCCTTCTTTTGAAGTCGGTTAATGAAAGTATTCCTAAACTTACATTCGAGTAGTACCTACCGAATGGTGCATAAACATGCAGAAACAATTTTTAATTTTAGCCGGCTACAACTCCGCTTACAAAATGAAGTTGGGAAAGCAGCCATTTAGAAAGTAATAGTCAGGCCAGCGACCTCTATGTAATATGTATGCGTAGTTCAGTGAGTTCACTAGTCGACTTAAGTGTCCAACGAACCAATTTGTTCTAAGTTTAATTGCATAATTTGAGTAATGTGTCTACTAGTCCCACGGGACAAGTGAGACTCAGATGTGCTAAACAGTACCAGTTGTCCCGTCACGGAACGACTCAAAGGGACTAGTGGGACAGACCCCAATTAGTGGGGTACGGTTAGAAAAACAAGAATTAAAAACTATAATCAACCCATTTGACGATCATGTAACTTACTTGGCAGTGATTTTAAATCAAAGTAGACTCAACTCTATTAATTATGATAAAGTTTAGTCCTTTCGGCGAAATTTGATACCAAACTCATTCGTCATAACAAATTGCGGCCTGCTATTTATATTTACTACCGACGATAGCTCGGTTGAGCGGCTCGCATTTGGCGACAACAACGACCCTCGTACCACGAAACTGCGTACGGCGATAAACGACGCTCGTCGTACAAATTGCAATACATAACGACAGGTTTTATTACGACACGTTTACATAATACTTAGCAACTCTCGATGAAGTCTATGAATATTAAACGATGAATCTTAGACGTAGTATTATTAAAAATAAATAAATAAACGCTTGTTTACACACTCATACCCCCGCAGTAGGTTATCACATGTGTCGCGGGTGGTATGGACGACACATATTACACATCCATATAACACATCACAAGAATACCCATGACCTGAGTACAAATATTTATCTGTCACATAAATATCTGCCCCGGCCGGGAATCGAATCCGAGACCCCTCGCTTCGTAGGCAGGGTCGCTACCAACTAGGCTACTGGGTCATCAATTTATCTCTCCGTGAAATCTGCCTGGTTAACTATAGGACGTAGTTTCTGAAATACGTTCCAATCCACACTCATGTTGAAATTGAATTAATATTTAACTATTAATACTTAACGCCCCAGCTCAGAGTCACTAACGGTTACTTTATTCGCCCGTTAGTAAAGAATCACTATACGAATTCTGTACTAACGAGCGATTTAAGTAACCATTAGTGACTCTGAGTTGGGGTGAAAGTGTATTACTTAAGTATTAATACTTAATAATACTTCCTTACTTAGTATAATTACTTATTAATAATACTTAAGTATTAATTACTTAAAAGTATTAATTCAATTTCAACGTGAATGTGGATTGGAACGTTTTTCAGAAACTACGTCCAATTTATTTAATCTTATACGTTGATAATCATCTACATTTTCAAATACATAGATAATCTGATGATACTTTTAATTTATTTTGGAATCCACGAGAATAAACGCTGAAATGCGGAAAATAAATGGATTACACATTTTGTGGTTTAAACGTCACGTCACGTCGGTGTAACATTAGCGGTCTGCCGCGGCCGGTCTCTAAACCCTTTGATCAACTGAGGTATTGTCAAACTTGTGGACATCGCAGTATTACGTGGTATTACTCATTGTCAACGCTTTGTAGTTTGTAGCTCAAATAACAATGCTTGAAACCGGCTTTACCGAAATACTCGTATTTTTATGTAAAGGTAAGTAGTGATAGCTTGGTGCTTTTTTGGAGGGTTTGAATATCCCAGAGACATATACATGAAACTCCTGACTTTTTATCTAATGGCATGAAATAACATATTTTTTTAAAAGTGTGTGAAGATGTTTGGATTTTTAGATGTTTCAAGGTTTTTCAATACATTACGCGCTAAACGTACCTGGGGATTAAAATAAATCTTAGACACAGATACTCCAATACTAATTTTTTTTTATCCCGGTTGTTTGTTTACTGGCATGATAGAGTCGTACGTTTGCACTTTCGTTGTTAAATCACTCTTTCGTGGATGAATCCGGGGGCGGAGCCTAGTAACATAAATCACCGTCTAGTTAACTCTTTATTTATTCACAACATACATTTGGAAAGAAAATCTATTTCGGAGTTTTCCTACAGCTTGTCGTTTATCACTAAGCTACGGATGTCACGGAGTTTGTGAGAATTTCACTGCCTTTGAGAGATTTAACCGTTTCAAACGCTATTTTTCACATAACATGTTCGCAGAGGTTCAGAGGAATACAAATTTGATTCTCAGGTGGGAAAGAATAACGGAAAATTTTCAGTGAAACTTTTAGGATTCCGTTCACTCAGTGCGGAAGAAAGGCTTATTAAATTACTTGCGAGTCGAGTTTACCCAACTTCTCTGAATTGCTTCTTCGCCCTATCAAATTGGGGCGGCTTAGTACCTAATCCCACACCGGATATGTGTCGTAAGACGCGACTAAATCCGGCCGGCTGGTTGTAGGGTCCCTTGGAGGACGATAGCCACTTACGATCGGGTTGATCGTCACCTCATTTGCCAGCTATTTCCATAAAAAATCTGTTATTAGCTTAGATTAAAACAAAAATAAAGAACGATGGCGACAAGTTAATACACAGTGCTTCCATTCCTTTAATAAAATTTATCTTCCAAATAACTGAGTCTGAAATTTTGAATGAAATACGTCGTAGGTAATGCTTGCAAATATATTGGAACGAAGTTCCTTATCGCGCGTTGCGAAAGGGGGCTAGGCGGAAAATTTGGTAACGACACTTTTTGCCGGTAACGAAAAGTTGCGACACTTTTTGCCGTCGTAGTTTTTTTTAGATAGAAAGCATGCCAGAGTACTAGGATAGCAAAAACATGCAGCAAGTGTGCCAAAACAAATCTAAGGTATTAAATTTCTCACGAAATTTACTAAATTACTGACTGCAAGGAACTTTGTTCCATCCGGGTGTCCCTTGACACCTCTCAAGTTTTTTTTAGTAAGAAACGATTATCTATATATCAAGCCTACGTTTTTGACCGGAATTATTTCTAGTGACAATTTACTCATGGGAATTTGTTTCTATAACGCTCTTTATGGTATACGCTATAGAGTCGCAGTTCGCGTGAAGTTCCGACGCATGCGTAGTGGTGATACCGCAGTGCGCGGCGCCTCTTAGACTAAATCGTGAGGTTTTCCCATTAAATAAAAAAGTTGCGACTTGTAAAGCTTGCAAACGTGATGCCAATATTTATGTATGTATTGCAACGCATTCTTTGATTCATATATCATTATAATACATTTTTATGAACATAAATACCATTTTTGTACTTAAACATAATTATTGTATTAAAGGTTTAACGACCCCGTAACTTAATCAGCAGAGCCTATGAATCTTGGGATACCAGGTTTGATTTCCGGGTTCAAGAGAGTTTATGACGTTCTATTTGCGTGTCCATCCACAGGGAATTATTGTGGGGTAGGAGGGTGGCTCGAATATGAACTTTCCTTCCCTTTACATTTAATTATATTTATAATTACAAACATTTGAAATTATATTTGTGACCTTTCCGGTAAATAGTATAGTAGACTACCTCCTAAATCAAAAGCAATGACTACTTATTAATGCGTTTATTAGTGTTTATATGTAACATACTATGTGTCGTGTATTGGGTCAAGAAAGAAACATATTTTTTTTTTACTTTCGACCAATTCACCTTCAAGTAAAATCGGAACCCATAAAGTTTCCTCATGTCCGTCTGTCTATCCGAAGCAAAGCGCCGAGACTTTTAGTGCTAGAAAGCTGTAATTTAGCATGAATAAACATATATTTATTAAAACTCCAGAATCGTAGAATAAAATATTTTCAAACAATAACATTTAATTAACATTTTTTCAGGGTCCCCTACAGGTAACGTGAGGATGTTTTTTTATTTGTAACGTACAATATAGTGTGGGGCATCGTTAAAAAGGTCTTCTCTAATATTATGGGTCATCTAAGGCCATTTTTGGAATTAGAGTTCTGTTTGGGAAATATAATATTGAAGCGCTCATAGCCCAGCGGCTTGCGTCGATTCTAAGCGATCGACAAAGTTAAGCAACAGCGGGCGCGGTCGGTAGTTGGATGAGTGACCGCTAGTGGCAAAATTCTTGAGCGCTTCCGTGCGTCGGAGGGCACGTAAAGCCGTCGGTCCCGGTTGTTATCGTAAGATAACAGTCGTTAAGCCATGTCGGAGGCCCTCGGGCGGCATGAAAATTTCCGACACTTGGGTTGGCCACTAACCCCTCCACCAATCCGCACTGGAGCAGCGTGGTGGAGTATGCTCTAGGCCTCCTCACGAGGAGAGACCTGTGCCCAGTAGTGGGCCATTAATGGGTTGAAGACATTGGGAAATATTTGGGAAGTATAGTTAATGAGTAATAGTCGATAAACCTACTACATCAGAACCCTACATGGCACTTGGCGTAACACGCACTTGCCCGGTTTTTAAATAATAATAAAGATACATAGATAAATAAATGTTGGTCACTACAATATTATATATTTGCAATGTGCTCGTAATTTAAATAATAATGAGCCCTGAATTTGTAACATTAAAATGCGAAACCAAAATTTTATTATTAATGAGTAATGTTTTATTATAATTTGCTGTTACCGTTTTAATACAAAGTCCAATATCAGCCAAACATTTATGCAGGGCTAAATATGCGGTTTTAGCTTAACCATAGTTAGTTTATGCCGGGTTGAAATGGTGCGGCTAGCAGATCTACCTTAATCCACATGCTAAATAAGTATACTTGTGTGTGTCAGATTTAATGTTTGTACATAAATAAGTAGGTATATCTACTTGTGTGCGTCAGATTGCAACATTAAATATGTTTGGGTAGTAGTAGTGTGACTAAGAAAGTTGTAAAGAAAAAAATATATGACTAAGTGTTATACTTTAAGGATTTCACTCACCTGGTATCAAACCTGTGTCAGATCATGCTAATGTTAAAAATATTTTTTCATCAGAACTAAAGCAATATAAAGCAATATTTACGACCCTGTAGCCTAGTTGGTAGCGACCCTGTCTGCGAGGGGTCCAGGGTTCGATTTCCGGCCAGGGCAGATATTTATGTGTCAGATAAATATTTGTACTCGGGTCACTGGTGTTATTGTGATATGTTATATGTGACGTCCATGCCACCCGCGACACAGGTGAAAACCTACTGCAGGGGTGTGAGTGTGTAAGCGTTTTTTCTTAGCGTTTATGTAAATAACTCCATAGGATAACTCCTTAGGAAGTAGATCTAATTAGGCTTGCAAGGTTTCACCCGCTCAAACAGGATAAGCTTAATAAAACAGTTTAAAACATCCTGGATAACTGACTAGAACGACAAATGACTCAACAAACAGACGCTCTTGCTTAAGTTGTTTCTATTCTGAGTAGAAAACTTATTGAAGAAACTGGGAAGTAAACGCATTTTTGGGAACACACGCAAGTTATCATCAAGCCATATCCAAATTTAATTTGGGTAGGCGCAATATGTTTTTCTCATTCATTCTTCCCTATCAGCCGTCATCTCTACACTTACACTCTTATCTTTCATACCATCTCTTACACAATCCATCTTTCTGTGGTTCCCCTTCGTCCATCCATCCAGATACACATGGTTCTGCATCCAAGAACACTCGCAAGTGACAAATTCAATTTTATATTAACGTTATGAACCACTATAATATTTATTTGCACAAAAATCCAATAAACAAATAGATGGGCCAACTGATGTTAAGTGGTCATCAGTACACAGCTAAATAAACAACAGAACTGACTCTCAAGCTCCGAGCCCGAATAAGAAACATGATATTATATTATACAAAGTGAAATATGATATTAAGCAAAGTGAACTATGATATTAAACAAAGTGAAAACAACAAAAAATGCGCGTAGCATTTCGCAAGATGAGGATAAATATGAGATATTTTAGTCACTGTCAGCTATACATAAATACATAAAAACCGGGCAAGTGCGTGTCAGTAGTAAGTAGTCATCCAAAGTAGTAAGTTTATCGACTATTACTCATTAACTACATATGCTAAAATAGCCGTGATAGTTTTCCTTGTAAATTCACGATACATATAACCTATTTTTATGAATTTCACTAGTCCATCTCCAACCGTTTAGTTGCAAGAATCATCAAGTTTCCAAACTGTTAAAAGTAAAATGTAGTAATTTTTAAGCCGATCGCAATTAGCGACCCGTTCATGGTCTGTAGAACAATTTACTTAAAACACAATACTTCAAATCTTTTCCAGTTTTATTCCAACAGAATAATGACCGCATGAACAAAATACGGAATTCCAGTGGTTACAAACTTAACGCTTCGTATTAATTTCCTTAAACTATCTACTTCCAAATCTTTACATTGTTTGCGTGTCTGGATTACATTATTAAAATAACAATATGCAAAGGACATTGACACATAAACATACGAGACGTAAAGTCAACATCCGCGAACATAATCCATACAAAGGGTCAAAATATACGCCAACATATTGTGAGTACCTATTAGAACACATTTCTTTGAAAAAAGAGATTAGTGATGTTGACGTAAGATTAATATCATTTAAAAATTCGCTTTAAATGATTATTAAGTTGATGAAGTCAGGGAATTACTAATAATGTAGATATCGTTTCCAGTCGGCAATGCGTCGGTGATTCCTTGGGTGTCACACATTTGTGACATGTGTGACGGTAATAGAATTGTGACCACCAGGTAGCTCATATACTTTAAGAATCAAGCTGAATCATACCTTTTCAAATATTTAAATAATTATTATGGTAGGTATTAATAATTTTACCCAGACTTAACGAAACGCCCAGCAGTTATTAAATCACGCGGTACCAAAGAACTGCATTTGAAGCCACAGTTGTATTGTAAAATATAATTGCTTCCCAGCAATAGCAGATACAACGACTGAGATCAAAATTAAAAATAAATTTTATTTCATTTTTCAGTGACGAAGCGTTTCTTTTCATACGTCTTTTATTCGACTCCAGTTTCGCAACAATGACTTGTTGAACCTCCCCTTGAGGTCTTTTTGCTGAATAAATGTTTGAAAGTCGAGCTACAATGGTCGCTATTACATCGGACGATACGACACGACACAACGTTATAATAACCGACTTCAAAAACAAGAAGGTATTTCTCAGTTCGATTGTTTTTTTATCAATGTTTCTTACCTCAGAACTCCGTCATTTATGAACCGCTTTAAAACAATCATAATGAAAGGATAATTTTATTTTTCCAGGTTGGTTCTCTGAGTATGGATAGATTCGTTCTTCTAGCTGTCCAGAGGATGCGCATTCTTTTTCAGCACCATAACGCGAAGACGTTAACACGTAATCAGTCTGTTATTGGAGTGCGTTTTTTGCACCCGGGCAATAATGGACCACTTTATGTACCTTAATGCACTGTTATAACTGCAATTTGTAGCGCTCAAAAAGCTGTATCAATGTCGTATCGTCCAATGAAAATGCGACCAATCTCAGCACTTCACCGTTTCAATTCGACTTACAATGTTTAGATTTCAATCCAGCAACAATGGCAAGCAATGTCACTTTGAATGGAACAAAACAAATTGATTCTACTGGATTTAAGCAACAGAAAGTGTATATTCTATTCCAGTTCAATAGCTTTTCAGTTTTCACTCAAGTGATTTTTCAAATCTTATTCTAGTCAACAAGATTGTTAAGTGAATTATATTATTATGTTAAGTAACATGGTGTAAAAGTGTTATATAATTTTGAAAAATAAAAACATCTTATTTATTTATATAATATACAGTTGACAACGAGTATGAGGGTAAAAATTGTTGCTATCTGTAAGTATGCAATATCGGTGATATTACAGAAGCATGTAACCACATGCTTAAAAAAGTACCACACCGATAAATTATGTTATTTAGCTGCTATTACAAAAAAGAATGCACAAAAAACCTAATCAAAAACAAATTAATTTTTTTAATAAATTAACAACTATTGACGTAACTTAAAATAAAGGCAGGTGATGAGATAAATAAACTACTAGACCTAAGTAACTAAGTAACTTCCTTTGCCATTCCTTAAAATTACTTATCTATACTAGTATTATACAGAGGAAAGATTTGATTTTTTGTTTGCATTGAATAAGCTCCGAAACTACTGAACCGATTTGAAAAATTCTTTCACTGTTGGGAAGCTACTCTATCCCAGGGTGACATAGGTTATCTTATATTTTCAAAAAAAATAGGGATCCTTACTAAAACTCCAATAATGTAACCCAAGGTGTAAAAAAATAAGGAAACCTAAGCAAAGCGAGGGTGGTTACTTGTAACCAAATAATCTAAATTTTACTAACAAAAAATAACCGACTTCAAATTCTCAAAAACTACTTGTAGGATCTCGTTCAAATTTATGTGGGACCACATGACAAGCACCTGCTTTCGATTAAAAAAAGAATCATCGAAATTGGTTGGCGTGATATTGAGTTATTCGTCAATTTGTCGCACTTATGTGGTTTTCTAATGGATGCCATTGTCAGATCTCAATAAAATTTATGTGAGACCACATGACAGCCACCAGCTTTCGATTAAAAAAAGAATCATCAAAATCGGTTCGCCCAGTCCAAAGTTCTGAGGTAACAAACATAAAAAAAAAAAAAAAATACAGTCGAATTGAGAACCTCCTCCTTCTTTTGAAGTCGGTTAATGAAAGTATTCCTAAACTTACATTCGAGTAGTACCTACCGAATGGTGCATAAACATGCAGAAACAATTTTTAATTTTAGCCGGCTACAACTCCGCTTACAAAATGAAGTTGGGAAAGCAGCCATTTAGAAAGTAATAGTCAGGCCAGCGACCTCTATGTAATATGTATGCGTAGTTCAGTGAGTTCACTAGTCGACTTAAGTGTCCAACGAACCAATTTGTTCTAAGTTTAATTGCATAATTTGAGTAATGTGTCTACTAGTCCCACGGGACAAGTGAGACTCAGATGTGCTAAACAGTACCAGTTGTCCCGTCACGGAACGACTCAAAGGGACTAGTGGGACAGACCCCAATTAGTGGGGTACGGTTAGAAAAACAAGAATTAAAAACTATAATCAACCCATTTGACGATCATGTAACTTACTTGGCAGTGATTTTAAATCAAAGTAGACTCAACTCTATTAATTATGATAAAGTTTAGTCCTTTCGGCGAAATTTGATACCAAACTCATTCGTCATAACAAATTGCGGCCTGCTATTTATATTTACTACCGACGATAGCTCGGTTGAGCGGCTCGCATTTGGCGACAACAACGACCCTCGTACCACGAAACTGCGTACGGCGATAAACGACGCTCGTCGTACAAATTGCAATACATAACGACAGGTTTTATTACGACACGTTTACATAATACTTAGCAACTCTCGATGAAGTCTATGAATATTAAACGATGAATCTTAGACGTAGTATTATTAAAAATAAATAAATAAACGCTTGTTTACACACTCATACCCCCGCAGTAGGTTATCACATGTGTCGCGGGTGGTATGGACGACACATATTACACATCCATATAACACATCACAAGAATACCCATGACCTGAGTACAAATATTTATCTGTCACATAAATATCTGCCCCGGCCGGGAATCGAATCCGAGACCCCTCGCTTCGTAGGCAGGGTCGCTACCAACTAGGCTACTGGGTCATCAATTTATCTCTCCGTGAAATCTGCCTGGTTAACTATAGGACGTAGTTTCTGAAATACGTTCCAATCCACACTCATGTTGAAATTGAATTAATATTTAACTATTAATACTTAACGCCCCAGCTCAGAGTCACTAACGGTTACTTTATTCGCCCGTTAGTAAAGAATCACTATACGAATTCTGTACTAACGAGCGATTTAAGTAACCATTAGTGACTCTGAGTTGGGGTGAAAGTGTATTACTTAAGTATTAATACTTAATAATACTTCCTTACTTAGTATAATTACTTATTAATAATACTTAAGTATTAATTACTTAAAAGTATTAATTCAATTTCAACGTGAATGTGGATTGGAACGTTTTTCAGAAACTACGTCCAATTTATTTAATCTTATACGTTGATAATCATCTACATTTTCAAATACATAGATAATCTGATGATACTTTTAATTTATTTTGGAATCCACGAGAATAAACGCTGAAATGCGGAAAATAAATGGATTACACATTTTGTGGTTTAAACGTCACGTCACGTCGGTGTAACATTAGCGGTCTGCCGCGGCCGGTCTCTAAACCCTTTGATCAACTGAGGTATTGTCAAACTTGTGGACATCGCAGTATTACGTGGTATTACTCATTGTCAACGCTTTGTAGTTTGTAGCTCAAATAACAATGCTTGAAACCGGCTTTACCGAAATACTCGTATTTTTATGTAAAGGTAAGTAGTGATAGCTTGGTGCTTTTTTGGAGGGTTTGAATATCCCAGAGACATATACATGAAACTCCTGACTTTTTATCTAATGGCATGAAATAACATATTTTTTTAAAAGTGTGTGAAGATGTTTGGATTTTTAGATGTTTCAAGGTTTTTCAATACATTACGCGCTAAACGTACCTGGGGATTAAAATAAATCTTAGACACAGATACTCCAATACTAATTTTTTTTTATCCCGGTTGTTTGTTTACTGGCATGATAGAGTCGTACGTTTGCACTTTCGTTGTTAAATCACTCTTTCGTGGATGAATCCGGGGGCGGAGCCTAGTAACATAAATCACCGTCTAGTTAACTCTTTATTTATTCACAACATACATTTGGAAAGAAAATCTATTTCGGAGTTTTCCTACAGCTTGTCGTTTATCACTAAGCTACGGATGTCACGGAGTTTGTGAGAATTTCACTGCCTTTGAGAGATTTAACCGTTTCAAACGCTATTTTTCACATAACATGTTCGCAGAGGTTCAGAGGAATACAAATTTGATTCTCAGGTGGGAAAGAATAACGGAAAATTTTCAGTGAAACTTTTAGGATTCCGTTCACTCAGTGCGGAAGAAAGGCTTATTAAATTACTTGCGAGTCGAGTTTACCCAACTTCTCTGAATTGCTTCTTCGCCCTATCAAATTGGGGCGGCTTAGTACCTAATCCCACACCGGATATGTGTCGTAAGACGCGACTAAATCCGGCCGGCTGGTTGTAGGGTCCCTTGGAGGACGATAGCCACTTACGATCGGGTTGATCGTCACCTCATTTGCCAGCTATTTCCATAAAAAATCTGTTATTAGCTTAGATTAAAACAAAAATAAAGAACGATGGCGACAAGTTAATACACAGTGCTTCCATTCCTTTAATAAAATTTATCTTCCAAATAACTGAGTCTGAAATTTTGAATGAAATACGTCGTAGGTAATGCTTGCAAATATATTGGAACGAAGTTCCTTATCGCGCGTTGCGAAAGGGGGCTAGGCGGAAAATTTGGTAACGACACTTTTTGCCGGTAACGAAAAGTTGCGACACTTTTTGCCGTCGTAGTTTTTTTTAGATAGAAAGCATGCCAGAGTACTAGGATAGCAAAAACATGCAGCAAGTGTGCCAAAACAAATCTAAGGTATTAAATTTCTCACGAAATTTACTAAATTACTGACTGCAAGGAACTTTGTTCCATCCGGGTGTCCCTTGACACCTCTCAAGTTTTTTTTAGTAAGAAACGATTATCTATATATATTATAAAACTGTAACTCGATAATGTCTGTACATTGAAGATATTTAAGAAAATTTGGTATCAGGGGACTATATAGGAGCAATAGATTGCGAATCTGTCATTTTTAAAAATCTTGTCTGTCTGTATGTTTGACACCGCATCACGCCAAAACCACTGAATGAAATTGAGTGCGGTTTTCACAGTTGTATTACTGGTGGTCTAACTTAAAATCTGGTGTATGTTTTATTGTGATACGTCGCTTAGAAGCCGAGATATCAATAAATAGGACTTTTTGATACGCCACATAACTGCAGGAAATACTGAAAGTGCCCGATAGAGGGATATAAAAGATTGTTTAGTATCGGAAATATACGTAACTTCTTCAAAAAAATCAATGTGTACCAATTTTTTTTTATTTATGATTTTTCAATGAATTAGTTCTGCTAATCAGCAATAGATGTCAGTTTAGGTAACTAGAAGCCATAATTAAAAAATGTAAGTAGGTCTGAGAACGAGTCAACAAATATTTTACTGAAATTAATGTATTTATATTTATATTTACAATATATAAAACATTGGGGTTTTAAGAAATTAGTTACCCTACTCAATCAATAAATAACACATAACTTTGTTAGATTGTGCTATCAGATTCCTATATTCCTTGTATGATGGTGTGGGCCAGAGTTAGTGATAATAATATGACACAGTTTAGGAAAACTTTATTATCAAATATTGTTTTTTCTGTAGATTAATAAAAATCTTAAATTTTTACAAAGTATTGCAATTTAGATTTTCTTATTGTGATGTAGGAATAGGCACATAGAAAGTAGATAATAATAAAAATACAAATCACAATGAGTAAGAAATTAAAATATTTGCGAATAATCGTCTACTGGTGTCACCTACTTGGTCAATGCATACCAAGCCGGCCCCGCATAGGCTAATTATGACCGGACGTAAGTGCAATACAAATATGTAACTAAAATACTTTTGAATTTGCGAATAGCCACGTAAAAACAGACGAGCCACCTGATGCTAAATTGTCATCCTCCATGGATGACTAAAAGCATCGTCCATGATCAGATTAAGGCATATCACCCATTTGTTGTTATCCAAGAAAGAAAACAAGAATGAAAAAATAATAAATTATGAAGATGATTCTGATTTAATTTCCATTCTGTCAAGTTTAGAGTGAGTTATTTATGCTTAGAAATAATATGTATCGAGCTATATAAATAGTAGTAGTAAAATAAACTAATGTTATGGTAAAATGACGAATCAGTTTAAACAATGAGTTTCTTTTGAAACGTTTTATAGGTATAAAATATACGTCTGGTATTTGGGCCATGTTCTTGGACACTTAAAAATCCCAAAGTCATTCAGGAATAAACTCAGGAGAACTAGAGTCTCCTGGTTGAGAGGCGGGCCCTGCTGTCGGGTAGGGGATCCTTTAATTACTGTAAATCTAGCTGGTGCCGCGGTTGCGAAACCCAGATAGTTGGGGGGGGGGGGGGGCTCTTTGGACTCTTCCCGCAGAAGCGTTTAGGTCTCAGGTAGCCAAATACGGAGGGGCGAGACGTCCCTGAGCGACTCATGTAGCCCGTGGTCGGCGTGATCAAACATTGACCGAGAAACCTGACATGGTACACCTCAGGTACCTGCTAAACCACCCGATCTGATCATGGAGACAGAGCGGCGGGTCAGCGGCGGCAGTTTGCGTGATCTGGTGAGCAGCATGGGGCGTCTTACAGACATTACTTGGACAGATGAAGTCGAAAAGAAGGAAGAAGTAGTGCCAATAAGACACTACGTAATTAAAATGGAAGAAGAATTCAATTACTTTAGGTTTTGCTGTTTATATGTACTTACGTGGAATAATTTGTCGACGTCTATGAATAAATAGGAGCAGTCCAGTATTCCAGTAGTCTGAATTAAACTGTCATTTATAATCTCCAACTACTACAATGTCCTGGTTTAATTTCGGGAAGGTGTAGTCGAAGTAAAACTTTTATTTCAGTTGTCTTTATTCATCCCAGTATAATATCTTAATTGACCAGGGCTGAAGCCTTTGAAAATGGTAAGTGATAAAATAATAGTAGGATGATTCTTTTTCAATGGCTTTGAAAAAGGAAGAGAATATAACAAAAATTAAAGGAAAAATAATTTACGGGCGATCTGAGTTCGGGAAGTGGGGGGGGGTGAGTTTTTGACGTGACAAGGTCTATTAAAACGATGAGCGCCGGGCGCATCTATGAAAAAATGTACCGTTCTGCGAGCGAGACAGCGGCAAAAGCGAGAGAGAGGCACCATCGGCTACGATCGGCGTATCGTAGGCGATGCCGTAGGCGAGGCGAGCAGTAGGCGATCGTAGTTGAGTGGAGCGGAGCAGGGCGGGGCGGAGCGGAGCTTTGTCATGACGTTGTCACGTTAAACTACCGTCCGTAAACCGACTTTGTAACCCGACGTGAAAAACGGTTTATCTCGATTTCCGCCAAAACTACAAGTCCTAAGGAAAAAAAGTTAAATCGTAAAGTTGTAGGTAATAGAAAGATATACAACTTTTGGATTTACACTTTTTTCATATACGAAATTTATGTGAAAAATTCAAATAACCAAGTTTTTGGTTTTTTCATTTTGATCTTTTACAAAAAAAAAATTCACGTATGGTGAAAACTTAACTTTTCATGTTCCAAACTCACTGTACTTTTTTTGATTTAAAATATTTCTTTTTCACCTTATTTTGACTTACATAACATCGAAAAAGCACCCTAATTTTCAATCGAAAATTCTCACGTCAAAATATCTGTTTTTTAAAAAAGTCTGTGGGATTTTTTTCCTTGAAATCTCTACTTTTTGATGGTATAAAAATACATTATGATGGTAAATGTTGTGTGGTAGCTGCTAGGAAATAACAGGTGCTAAGTCCCAACCATAGGTAGGTCATATTGTATTAGGGTCTGGGTGGGGTTGGGTCTGGTGGTGTATCTTAGAGACAGACTGTGTAACTCCAGAATGGGTGGGAATTACAGTTTTAATAATATTTGTTGATGGTCACGTTGACATAGCAAAACCAGTACAACATTGACCAATTCAAGATCTGATTGTGTACGTATATAAAATCACACTAATATATCTTAGGCGTATAATAAGATATTTTTTTACTCTCGCTAAAACGGCTAAATGGATTTAGATGAAATTTGGCTCACAGATATTTCATATCCCGCATCAAAGAACAGGGTGCATGTCGTTCGAGATCGGAGATTGATCTGCTTCTTCATCAGGTCAAGGGTATAATTTAGTTTGAAAGTTGGGTGTAGGTTATTTATTTTTTTAGGGTTTTGTTCCTCAAAAGAAAAAAATATAACTCTTATAGGATCACTTCGTTGTTCGTCTGTCTGTCTTTCTATCGACCCTATTTTCTCAGGAATGCGTGGAGGTATCATTCCAAAAAAACTTAAACTTATTTGTATTTGGTTAATTGATCGCTATGTCCATGCATAGGAACGACAGTTTTATAGCGGCAAAGTTAAGTTTGTTACTGAATCATTTAATATTGCTCTTATGGCCGGTTCTCATGTTCAAAACCCTCGGTGCCAAAAAACTCGCATTTCCCGGGTTGTTTTTTAATTACTTTCATTTAATTCTCAAGTCCACGCAGACGAAGTCGCGGGTAAAAGCTAGTAATATTTTAAATGCAATATAGTGATTTTAATATAGGTACGATATAATAATATCTTTATTATAAAAGACGGTTTATATTCTATGCGCAAAGCTATTCATTTTAACTCTTTACAACTTAAAACCTAAATTATTATGTTTACAACGCGCTATGTCACCACAAGCGCTTAAAAGCGACTCCTAAAAGCACAAAATAATAATATGATAAACATGAAACGCCTGACAAAAATAAAACCGCACATTTTTGGTGCGGGTATGATGTGTTTACATAATGATTCGAAACTTCAAGAATGGGTTACTATTTTTACTAAATATAACATTTATACTCTTGTAAAATACTTTATTCAAAATCATATCAATACTTATCTTACACAATATACTCATATTTTAATATATCTTAATACTCCTAGCATTACGGCGCCAGTCTTTTAATTTAATAAATAAATAAATAAAATGGCAAAGATAGTTACTGCAACGATTAAAATTTTACAAATTTCGACGAACAAGTATATGTAGACAAATTCTAATTCATCCACGCAAAATTCTTGTATTAAATAACAGACTCATCCAATCAACCCATTTCATTCCTATGTCCATAAAAAATCAAATAAAAAACCGAAAAAACGTAGTGTTATATATAGTGTATAGTATAAATTGTATTTACAATATTGTAGTTTGCAGGCTATCTAATGAAATAAAGTTATGTGCCAAACTTTTGTTAATTTGTTTGTAATATAATTAACGAGTGTAATTACTTACCCCAACTAAACCGGATTTAACTTCCTGGTACCGGAAATTGTGTTATACGAAACCGGATATTACTATAGGCTTTTGCTTTGAGCTATACCCATGACGTTGTAATATTACGTTATACTACTATCTAGTATTATGTATCATATGATATATTTATTAAACCTATATCATCACCGAATCTAAGTATTAACAATTCTTGACAAAAATAACCAACTTAAAAATTATTGACAACTCAAAAACTACTTGTCAATTTTGCTTAAATTTATGTGGGACTATATGACAAGCACCAGCATTCGAATAAAAAAAGAATCATCAAAATCTGTTCACCCAGTCGAAAGTTCTGAGGTAACAAACAATAAAATACCGTCGAATTGAATACCTCCTCATTTTTTGAAGTCGGTTAAAAACATAAAATACTCGTCGTGACCACGTGAGGGGATTTCAGAAATAAGCCATTGTTATGTCATTAGTCCATAATAATTTAAATTTTACAAAGCTAGTCCTATAAGAAATAATAAAGACTGGTACAACATCCGAGCAAACGTTACTTCTTGCATTTTACTACGAACAATCAACAAAACAATATATTTTGGGTTTGTGTAAAATAATAAACATGACGTTAATATAGCGAATAAACTCAGCGTATGTTTATTACATCCCGACTCTCAAAAGTGGGTAAAATTATCAGTGTAATAAAGCTCCGGCAATTTATTGATACAAAGGACAACAGAGCGTTACAACAATAATGCTTAGGCTATTTATAACAACGCGCCTAGCAAAGGGTTAATTGCTCTCATTACTATTCATACAGCCTGAATGGCTGGTGCGAGATTCATGATAAATTAATTAGTTAATTCCGAGGTTTTGTGATTTAAAATTGATTGTTTAATTTCCGTTATAAAGCAGATAGTGTTTAAACGCGTAATTTTGTGACTTGCAATTCGCAGTCAATATTATGCTTCTGTTAATGTTAAATAGCTTAAATCACCTGAACACTAACTATAGGTTACTTCCATGGGCTCTTTTAAAAAAGGGAGTGCATTGGCTTAAATATGAAAATCGATTCTAAAGGAGTTAAACTCCCAAAATTATAAACTGCCTTTACTGCGTGATTGGAAACCTGGACTCCTCACTTCGCATGTAAGGCCACTGCTACATTTTTTATCAACTAGACTTGGACTAATTTGGATTAAATATCTCGCTTAAATTATTAATTTGAAAAACTTAGTAACAACTTTGATTCCTCAGACATTTTTTTTTTCCTCAGACACGTTATTTCTGAACTAAGCATCTGACGTAAGCTCTAAGCTTTATGGCAAATACTCATAAAGAAGGGGCTATCTACAAATAGAAATAGACCAACCCTTACTTCGTGATTTCTGAATGATGAAACTATTATGACATTCCGTACACGAACCATTTTATAAACCCTACAATTTGATACCCCGCAATTTTATAAACCCTATAATTTTTACCCCATAATTTCAAAAATCCCAAATGCATATTTATAATTTTAGAAAGAAAGAAAGAATGGGGCGTGTTTAGTCATTAGTCGGCAGGGTGAAGAAAAGACAGAAAAAGATCCGAATATGTGATAGTAAAAGCCGTTTACTTTATAGTAACACTGTACGAGTATGTCCCTTGGCTACGGCTGATCAGAAAGGCAATATTTACTTTGTAAACTCCGTAGAAACATTACACAAACTCCACATCGTATTTGTATTCTTATCAGTTGCACTTTGGAACAAGCTATCTTTCAGCGAATGCTCAGGAACACTTTATACTAGAAGTTCTATCGATTCAGTGTCTTTGGCGCGTCCAAACTTGGCTCTTATCCAAACTTTGTCCTCCTTGGCGCTACGTAACTGTGCGGTCATTAAGTGTTTGTAAACCCTTGGAGCTTACGAAATAACTTAAGACTTTTTGTGTCATATTTCATGACATTACATCATAGTTCATTGAAATCAGAATAGACAATAGTTATCATACAAATAATGAAAACGTCATACTTTAACATACTTAGTCAGAAATGTATTTTGTGGCAACGCCATAAATAATTAAGTTATTAAAATAAATGATTCACACTTAATTAATGCTTTATTGTAAAAGCATTTTCTTAAGAAACACTATTAACAGTCTGTAGTAAGTAATAAGACAATCGGTTAAATAATAATGTGGATAACTGCTTTTTTTGGCCGCTAAGCATGCGTAGGGCCTTTGGTATCTAGTGTCAATGGGTGACAATGACCACTTAACAACAGGCGGCTTATTTTTTTTGCCGGAAGGAACTGATCTTGAACACCAAGAATATAATGATGTAGATTGAGCTCAAAGACGAAGGAATGACGAGGGATTCAAAGTTGCGGTTTGTCTAATTTCAATTGTCTAGTTTTCAATGCCAGTAGCACTGAAAATCAACGAATGTCGACGACCCTTTTACGAGTCTACGAACTTTGTTCTATGCAAATGGAATGAAAACGCATTGAAAATGGTACGGATTGTAGAGTAATTTACAAACAAATCAAACTTGAATATATTCTCTTCTTCTTTCTATATATTCTACTTGTAATAGTCGATGTAATAATAAATGCTCTACATTTAGTTCTGCATTTTACTTATAGAAGAATATTTTTGGAAGACCTTTTCAACGATACCTCCTTTTTTAACGTTTCACACTCATAGCCCCACAATAGGATTCTCTGTGTCATGGGTGCCATGGACAACACACAACATAGACAAGGACATTCACACCCAGACCGAGAACAGAAATTCAATTCAAATTTCCGCCTCGCTGGAAATCGAACCCAGGACCCTTGGTGCGGTGATCCGGCATCAACCCTCGGGTCGTCCTTTACTTCGGAACCCTAAAAAACTAATTATAGAGAAGAAACTGCCAGATTTACGTAAACCTGTTTCGTACAGTTGCAACGTGTTTTCAGCTACGCCGACAAGATAAATACAATAATTAGCTGAAACTTGCAAACAAGTCTTAACAAGGTTGACTTGTAGCAAACTACGGAAAACCTTTTGTGTTACGGTGCTTCGTAATTTCTCTTGTAACTTATTTATATTATTGTTTCATACCAGAATCTTGTTAAGGTTCCATCCACTGTTATCTTATAGCCGGGTCTGCTCTCACAATAAGTGCGATAAAGATCATAAATCATATCATCATCATCATTATCATCATATATCATCATTATCATACATAAAATAAAACTGAAACTGATCGATGTCTCTACATGGAAGATATTTGAGAAAAAATATTACTAGAGATATTTATTAACGCAATAGATCCCGTAACATTGATTATTAGAATTTTTGTCTGTTTATCGAGTTGTCTGTTTTAAAGTGAGCTTTGTATTTTAGTGAGCTTAATTTAACATGTTATTTCAATCGGTTCACAAATAAAACAGTTATATAATTTTACGAATATCGTCGACACATTTATTCGAGTGTGGGCTTACCGAAAGGTTTACCGAAGCGGAGCGAAGCATTTACTAGTAAATAAACCTTTGTAGACAAATAAGACATCACAAATAACCACGACCCGAGAAATAGATTTTATCTGTCACTCAAATGTCTTCCTCAGCCAGAAATCGATACCCGGGATCCGTCGCTTGTTAGGCTCACACCAACTAATAGAAACGTCTGATATAAGGAATTAAGGATACATGCCAGCATCTTTATACACATTGGAAACATTATTGAGAACTCAGAGCAGGTTTATTTTACCGAAACTAATACCTAATCAATTGATATCTTCAAAACCCGATATTTTCAATTTACGATCCGCGTGGCTTTCGCGTGGGTTTAGATTTTCTGTGAGGCTCGAATTTGAATGATGAATTTGAATTACTGTTCTCGGTCGGTAAGTGTGTTTTCTTGTCTTTGTGCGTTATCGGTGGCATCCACGACACAGGGAATCCTAGTTTGAAGCGTTATCATTATAATACACATAACTTTAGATTTTAATCTAAAAGTGTAGGATTTAAACCTTATGTCAAAATAAGTATCAAAGCTCTAGACTGTAGCATTATTATAGTCGGTTAAAATACAGTGCCGCTTAGTACAAGGCACGAAACTGCTCGGTTTTAACGGGAATCTGATAATTACAGTAGTAACTGTGGGACATTATGTTTACAGCCGATGAAATATGAGGGTTGGAAAGATATGGATTTGTTATGAAGTAAAACATGAACGTAGGTAAATAATGTTCACGTTGGTGAATAGCTAAAGTTACAGTTAGCTATTTTATTTATTAAATATTAACATTAAAGTGTCGTTTAACATTAATGCGTTGATGACAATAATTCTTGACAAAAAATATCCGATTTCCAAATTAGGGATAACTCAAAAACTACTTGTCAGATCTCGCTTAAATTTAAGTAGGGCTACATGACATGTACCTACCAGCTTTCGATTAAAAAAAGAATCATCAAAATTGGTTCACCCAGTCGAAAGCTCTGAGGTGACAAACATAAAAAACAGTTGAACTGAATACCTCCTCCTTTTTCGAAGTCGGTTAAAAAAAGAAAACGGCAACCCACTTTATCTCTGGTTCTTTGACCAAATTCAAAATTTAAAAAAATACCCGACTGCAAAGGAACAATCTCCGAAAAACCTGAAATTTGCCAAATGTCATATACCTACCTACTATCAATAACATGGATGTTTGTTACTCATTCACGCTAAACTACTGAACGGATTTTAGTGAAATTACGCACATAAGTAGACCATGATTTAAAATAACGTATAGGGTATATTATCTTGGAAAACCTGGGCCACATTGCGAGGAGAGCGCTATATAATATTAAAACTTTGTCGCAAGATACCAGCAGAGCATAACAATAGACAAGTTACAACAAGAATTACGAAGTGCCAAAACATGCAAGGTCTTACCGTGTTTGCTTCAACAAAGACTTGTTCAGACTTGCTTGCGAGTTTCAACTATTTTCTTAACCTTGTCGGCATCGTTATTATACGAATAATAAAATTGTACCGCTGCCTAATATATCATTTTTTCATGTTTATGTTTGTTATAGAAGTCAAACTTTTAGTATAGAGGTCAACAGAAATAACCGGCAAATAAGTACAGGAGTCCCCTAATGATAAGTGCTCACCAATACATCAGGAACGCCCATGCATTACCGATAAGTTGTCTGGCAAGAAAGAAAAAAAATAGAGAAACATTTTCGAAAAAAAAACTTCGAACCCAAATTTAATAAAACAAAATTCTAAAGCGACAACTTATTTACGCACAAATACCTCGCCCCTATCACTTCATTTGGTAAGCCCACATTCAAGCCGACTTTGTAATTAACTATAGAGTAAATTAATTTGGTTTGGACGTGAGTTGTTAGAACTTCATGATTGAAATTCTTTACTAAATCAACGTTTACATAAAATGGTTTGGTGCAGTTCTGTTATTTAAGGTATTGATTAATCAAGATAATGACTGTTCATTCAATACTAGTGGACACCCGGGGTGTGCCATTACGCAAATAAAAAATTGTATTGAAAAAGTCGAAAATCGTGCCTATTGCATTGTTTTAGTGGTCTTGAACCACCTTCGGATTGCTATTCAAATGAAACATTTTGAGATATATCGGTTGGATAGTTTCAGAATGTAGAAAGGACATCCGTACGAACATTTTTGATTTTTTATAATTGAAGATACTCATTTTATCGAGGCGATAGACGTTTACTACGGTAGTTAGTGGACTTCTAATTTAATTTCATACTTACATATTGTATATAAGTTGCTAAATTTAAGTTTTTAGTTCATATTTCTTTTTTTGGTTGTCGTTGTGTAACAAAGCATTATTTTTTTTTTACTTTGGAAAACTACATTGCGCGCGGCCTGACACGCACTTGCTCGGTTTTTTAATTTTCTTCTACAAGAGGTACAAAATAAGGTAAAACATAATTTCCGTATGCGAAGCTGCGGGCAACAGCCAGTGAGAAAAAAATTCTTTAACCGTATTAAAGTATTAGAATACTTACAAGCAATTAAAAACCCATTAAAAAGTAATTGACTTAATAAAGGTCACTGCATAATGTAAAGCAACATCGCGTTCTTAGTTTGGCGAAAATTTTAAAGTCGAAATTTAAAAATATATAAATGAAAAGAATATTGTTTGAACTTACGTATATAATAAGTTAATATTGAGCAAGATAAACCTAAATACAACACGTCTGAGTCAAAATAAAACAAGCAGTTATATAATCCTAAAACCTAAAATTATTTTTATGATTTGGGAGGTGGAATTCTGGCACAGTATTTCATTTACTCAAAAAGATGTTACAATGGAAGAAACAACTTTATATACTCCGTTTTCTTAGACGAGTTTTATACGGTGAACAATCTTGGCACTACATTTTATTGAAATGAAATGAAATAATCTTTTATTCATGTAGGTATCACTGATACACTTATGCACGTCATTTTTTTAATTTACCAGCTTTTCGCAAAGGTGCTTTGTCATGGAGGAGAAGAAAAGCCGTAAAGAAACTCCTCAGCACATCTTTTAAAAATAAAACTTATATTTATTACAAAAATAGGTATTCTCTAACCTGAGCAGAACTGGTTGCCTAGCTGATCATTTCCAAGCATCCTTATCATTTAAATATTCATACATGTTATAATAACCTTTGCCTACTAGTTGATTTTTTACACGTTTCTTAAAAGATTCCACCGGCAAGTCACGTATTTGCTTTGGGACTTTATTATAGAATTTTATACCGAGTCCCATAAAAGAACGCTGCACTTTAGCAAGACGGTACGAAGAGGTAGCCAATTGATGCATCCTTCTTGTTTGCCGATTTGATAAGTCACAATTTTGTTTATATGCAGTTATGTTATTCCGTATAAAGACTAAATTACTATAAATATATTGGGAAGCTACTGTGAGTATACCTATTTCTTTAAATTTGACACGCAAGGACTCCCTTGATTTTAATTTATAAATAGCTCTAATGGCTCTTTTCTGTAGTACAAAAATTTGTTCAATATCGGCTGCTTTGCCCCACAGCAAAATGCCATAAGACATAACACTATGGAAATATGCAAAATAAACAAGCCTAGCAGTGTCAACGTCAGTGAACTCACTCATTAAATGATAATTTATCCTTAACTTCTTAACATTTTATGCTTGCCTTATTTTTAAATTGCAAATTACGACGATGAGATCTCGACTAAAAAAATAGACCATAAAATGAATATTTTCTATTGCTTTTTTATATTTGTACCTTCTCTGTTAGACCTGACAAAAGTTTAGTCATGTAAGTCATGTTGCTAGTTAAAATAATCATGTAATTCTACATTCAGCTGCATCTCCAGCATCATGAATTACGAATTTCAATTTGACTACATGTATTCTTATTCCGAAGGGTCCTATTCCAAGTCATAAAAGTCTTTGCTCTTTTTGAAATTCAGAACATGACAACTGCGTCGTGACGGGCATTTAAATGAAAAAAACCTTTTTGTATTTACCTCGATTACATAAATAATTACGAGCTAACATACAAGAGGCGAAGATTGTTTTATTTTAGCCGTATTGGGGCGGCTTAGACTACATACCCCAATCCCAAGCCGGATGGGTGTCGTAAGAGGCGACTAAATCCGGTCCGCTGGTGGTAAGGGCCCTCGAGGGATTATATTGGTAATATTTAATTGTTAAGAGTGACCAGATAGTATACAGAAGGTTAGCTCCGTGATGAGAATTAACTCCATTATACCCTGACTGCTATTCTCAGGGTTAATCCATCCATCCATACTTCCATATCCATAATATCCATACTATATACTATTATATACTATATACTATATAATACATAATATTATAAATGTGAAAGTGTGTTTGTTTGTTTGTTTGTTTGTCCGTCTTTCACGTCGCAACGAAGCTGTTATATGGTATGGTTTTTGTGTGTGGAGATAGTGAGGACGGTGGAGAGTAACGTAGGCTACTTTTTACCACAGTAAAACATCCCCATGGGAAGATCAATATTTTGTTTGTTGCTAGATATATAGTTCCGGGTTTTGTTAATAGATGACGTTAGTAAAATTCATTTGCAGGTTCTGAATCACACTATCAAAATGATACAATATGTAAATTAGTTAAGTCTTAGGCAACTAAATCTAACTAAGTAAAAGTAAGTAGGATTTGTAAAAAATCGATCTCTACCACGGGCGATCTGCGGGCAAAAGCTAGTAGAATTATGAATCTGTACTTCGATTTTGTTTATGGTTTTGTTTTCATTTTTAAATAGCGGAAACTGCGTCAACATACTATAGATCGTTATTTCCGTCCGAAAAATAATCTAAGTTACTCTCCAGTCGCGCCTTCAAAAATATTAATATTCGCACGGGTCAGTTAGTAGTACTTAATATTTTAAGCATAACAGTAACTGCCTACTGGCAATTTAGTCCTTGAAATATACATGTCCCGGAAAAAAATATTCTGGCAGCCTGACAAACTGGCAGACAAACTAGAATAGAAATATAAAGTTCGTTGATCTTTGGTATATTCAACGCTATTTTAGTTTAGATAACAATATCGTTCTGTACTGGCAAATCTGCGCAAATAATTGCGCAACTCTTCTTTTCCCAATAAAATAAACGGTTGATGAAACAATTTGTAGCAACAGAAATATTCTTCCAAGAAAAACTCATGGAACGGAATTAATAAAACGAAACATAATTAAATTTGAGAGTGCACTGTGCAGTTAATGAACTTCAATGAATTTCAATAAGCTATTTTTAATTAACTCTTACTTCTTCTAATTTTCCTTGCAATTGACCTGAGTGAAAGAAAATCTTTCTATTAGTTAACTAATAAGTTGAGAAATAAATTCGAAGTTACAAATTAGGTCAGGCTAAAGAATAAAATTACATTTACTTAAAGAAAATAATTACGTTTTACTTAACAGCTACAAAAAATATACTAGGATATGAATTTATTTATTTATTTAGAATAATATGTAGGCCTAACAACGATATAGACAGACAGACGGCTTACTACTAATAGACAACTGTTATAGCTCAATTAAATTAAATTAGAGTAGGTTTATAGCAATCCTACTAGAGAAGAAACATGGTGAATAAACCAGCGAGTGTTCCATTGTTCTCAATTGCTACAACACAATGATATTTGAAGCTCTACATACCCAAGCTCATATTTATGACAAGCTACAATATTTCTCCCTACAAACCTTGTCAGGTATTATCATATCAATTTCTTGTTTTCCTTTCAGCTTCGTGGGAACGGTAGCAACTGTAACATTTCCTGCTAAAACATCCTTTGTTGTCGCGAAAAAAAAATTGTTATTGTTCGGAATCGTTCCACGGAATAGGAATGGAAAAAATATTTGACGATAAAAGTTCGAGTAATACTGATTCTGGAAATGAATGCCTATATTTATGAAGAGACTGCGGGGATTGGGTATTTCAAGATTCGTATAGATAGAGTATGGAAATATAGGATGTCTCAAAATTACGCAATACTTGTACCTACTTGCTGCCATTTGCGAGATAAAGGGTTGCCGACAAAATGGAAAACCAGTTTAACAGCTGCTAGTTCAGGGTTAGCTAAATTAAACAGTTGAATGACCTATCCATTTAGTCAGAGATACATTGCTGCTCAAGAAGTGGGGGAAAACCTGGTTATTGCCGTTTCTCCGGCTGCTTATGAACCGTTCAGAAAGAGAGATATCCCACCATATCTTTCTAACAGCACTAGAACATAGCCTGATAAAGTCTCCAACTTTAAAAAGCTGAGCAACTAACATACAAAAGGACTTAATGGCATTGCTTTGTTTGTTGTTCAATAGGATGCACCAGCAAGTTGGCTAGGATTCAAGTATGAAAGCAACCTTTTATATCACATATGAGATAACTTGAATAAAAGTTGATGCGACGTTAGTTCCAAGCGTCTTTGTTATTGATATTATGGTTCTAAGTTGTAGTTATGTAGGTGTGGTATTTTTTTTATTATTTAATAATGGCTCCAAACTTTACAGGTTTTTAAACCCGATGCATTTAATTACACACTATGGATTGAAGGTATTCTCTGGCAGTATTGTGAAATACGGCAGGTTCGGAATGAAATAAGTCCAAATTAAGACTGTGAACTAATACACAAAGAATTATGGTAGTAGTCGTAACGTATTGATAATCATGGGGAAGCGTTGTAAAATAGCACCACAAAAGTGCACCAATTCTTTTCTCATATTCGCAGGTAAAAAATTACAGACAAATTATAGACGAAAATTATAAAAATCTATCTATCTATATAACAGCCTTTTAAAGTCCACTGCTGGACATAGGCCTCCAATAATGGACGCCCCTCTGACCGGACCTGGGCCTTATGAATCCAGCGACTTCCCGCTGTCTTATAAAAATCATTGTTAAGAAATCTGTAGAGTTTATAAATACCTCTAACTAGATTTTTCTAAAATATCCTCCGATACAGATATCGGTCATTAACAGCTGTACATACCTGTGATACATACGAATTTAAACTACGTATGTAACACGTACGCTAACGCAATCTGTCAAAACCTAATTGCCTTAAAGCTTAATCGTAATTGTGGCACAGTTCCACTACGCTCGTTGGTTGGAATGATGCCAACGAAAAACGCATAGCCAACATGTAAGCATAGAAACATACGGGACACTTTTGTGCCAAATGACGCTTTGGTGGTTTGTATTTTGACGGTTTAATTTGATGCAAAAGCTTGTGCTAACCTATGAGTAATGATGAGTTGTAAGTCATATTCATTTTAGATAACGTAATTTTATAAAGACTTTTGCATTAAATTGTTTGCTTATAATTTTGTATTCCTCTTTTATTAGTTTGTCGTGACAAATTACATTTTTTTTCTCACAAATTCTTTGTTTCCATGGTTACCATCCCTGGGTTGAATCGTAAAAAATGCCAATAGGCATTTAGTCCGAGCCTTGTAAAATCTAATTTTAAGATGTCACTAGAAACCTACAAATTCACCTACTTTTCCATCGCTACCGAAACGTTGCTAATATACTTACGTACGTTTTGCTTTTACAGGTCCGCATTGCAACTCAACATGCAAATCTAGCGATGCCGCCATAGAATTGTCAAGTGTGTTCGCCATTTGAACGTTAACAAAAACTTTACCACCCGCGTGTCAGCTTTTTATAATTATTATCGCATACGAGTCATGAATAACTTTAACTCTTTTCTGCACGTAGCCTTGGTGATCACTGATAACTTTTAAGCTTCATCACTAATGCTATAAAGTAAGGTCGTATTCTACTCAAAATATGGGAGGTAACGTTCAATTTAGTGCTCTATGAAGGTAACTATGTATGTTATGTATGTTGCTTAATACATAATGTTAACAAGTAGGCAACAAAATAATATTACTGGGCTACAGATCTGAATTCTACGCAACAACAATTACTACTACATGAATTGTAGCTAGCTTTCTTTGTGAATGTAAAATAGCTTTTGTCTCCAATTGCATTCTATTCATAACACCCGACTTTAAGAGCAAACGATGCTTTTAGATCGGAGGAAATAAACGATCGTATTCATACTTTCGCTTTGCCTATACTCAACCTTTTGTATGGTTAATTTAAACAGCGTATTATTAAGTGATGCCGGGCCGAAATGGTTTTACAACGGGAACAAAGACCAAATAAGATACATCGATAATGCCTGAGAGAAAAAATGATTTCTTGCTCAATTGCAAATACACTGCGGAATGTCTTTTGTCTATATGAAAGATAAAGATATGATGTTGTACGTTTTTACAATTAAAAGTGTTGAAAAAAATGCACAAAGATTGGCCATTCCTGAGCATCTTCTTTTCCACTGAACTATTCTTTGTCTTAAAACAAAATAATATGGGACTTGATCTATAGTTTACTCAGTCTCAAATCTGCAATAGTTATAAATCAATATTGTTGAATACATTTATAATACGAGACTCAATAAATGCGATTCGACGTGATCAGTTTTGTGCAAAAGAAACATCATGAAATAACTATACCAAAAGCGTATACTAATAATACATCATACAAAAGACAAAAAACCGATATATCTCAGAACTTAGCAAACTAAGTAAACTTAATAAAGCTAGCAGTCCACCTCAAGTGAAGTGGTCATCGGTGGTACAGATAACTGCTGCGGAACTACCACTGACCTTGTCGCTATCTTTAGAAACAGTTCTAAAACTGTAACAATAACTTACTGGAAATACCCTAAGAAGCTAGATAAAACGAATGCGGAAAGTCTACAATAATACTTTCTGACTATTGATTAAACAAAGGCAGCCTATACTACTGATAACAGGTCATTACAGACATATTGTAAGACATCGTCGAGAAATTACGAAATGTTTTCTCGTTCAATATTCCTCGGTGCCAGAGATACAAAGTTTTCGAGCAAATTTGTATAATCAGGGACGCTCCCTCGTGCTGAAGGTCATTGGGCACTGTAACATCCATATTAATAACGGTACTTGCAAATTAAAAGGGAGGTAAGCCTGGTAAATTACCATTTTCTTTTTAAAATAGATCGTTATTTTTTTACTTAATTATGCGGGCTTTCATTCAGTTGATAACGCATCGAATGATGCTTTAGAATTTAGATGTTACAAGTACTATTATTTCTTCTGTAATGTTACTAACTAATATCCATGGGTGATATTGGCAAAGAAGTATCGTTGTCTCGGCTGCTCGTTTTCTTACGTTAAACTGTCAAACGAGTAAACAAAACACCTGATGGTAATTGGTGAGCTTCGCCCATGGACATCAGTAACATCAAAGGCATCAACAATGTGTTGCCGGCTAAGAAAAAAGAGATTGGAAAGAAACACGTGCTGGCTCTCAAGCCTATATAATGCCGAATAGGTTCATAAAAAATATATTATGGATTTACCAAGCCAAGCAGTGGTACAGTTATAATTTTGTGACACTAAACTAACGGTTATAATTACAGCCAACGGCATTATTAACCTCAATTAGTAAGAACATTACTGAAAATTCTTAACATAAAAGTAAAGGAGAAAGGAAAAATAAACGCCAATTGCCAACGCTTCATTAAAAACCTAAGTTTAATCGATGTGTCGTTTAAAAAAGCCACGAACTACAGTCATTGGTCGCCCCTAACCGCACAGTTTATTTCCCTTTTCTTGTTCAGGGAAATTTAACGGCTCTGTGGTTCATTGTTGCCAACTGCGGAAAACCAATTTCATTCCCATTGAGACATATTTACATGAGAGATAATTATACCTATGTCTCAAGCCGGCTTTTGACTATGGGATATAATATAATATATACTAGCTTCTACCCGCGACTTCGTCCGCGAGAATTTAGAATTGGATCCTGATTCTACTAAAATTTTAATATTTTAGATGTTAGGTTTAGATGTTTGGATTTTGTGAATTAAACTTACAGTATCCTGCTTTTCAACCCAAGCAATGGATATCATTGATGTCGACGACATACTTATTATTTCGCGTTCTAGCAAGTTGCTAAGGATTCAAAAAATCATAGGGCATATCGTGAGAAGTTCAGCGGCAGGCTACCTTAAGAGCTGCCTTAACAGGCACATCATCGACACTTCATCATCATTATTTGGCGTCCCAGCGAGCTGCCGAGAGGTCATAAAAATGAAAGGTAACGTCGCGAGGAATAATTTCAGCCAGCTTGAGAGCTGCTACGCCGGAACAGGCAGGTAAACGAAGTTAGCAACATGCTCATGAAACAGAATGACGAAGACGGGCTGTTGCTAGAGTATGATGCAAGTCACAACTCGCGAGTCTCAATAGCTACATGCTTCTAAAAAGGGACAAAATTAACAAAGTGTTTAAATTTTGCAATGCGCAGAAAATAAAAGAACAACTATTATTCTGGAGGAAAACTATAAAGTTATTCCGCAATTAGAACAACCAGCAGAACCATTAAGAGAATAAAATTACGTTTACACAAACGTAACACAAACGAACTATAGCATTCTTTAAATAACATAGGTATATTTAATAATTGATGCTTCCATATGACATCTTTAAGGGCATTGAAATGAAACGAAACTAAGCGACTCAAGTGTTTTATGTACTCCATAGAGTGGTAAGAGCGAGGTTGCCCCATGCACATGTTTTAGTAGCTAAAAAATACTACCATATCGTCCTAGCCACATCGACTATATCAATAAAAAATTACACGATACCGTAGTCAAAAATATGATTCATGGTGCATAAGCTGAATGTGTCACCTCTCAAATTATTCATTTGTATGTGGATCTTATTTATGCAGATGAAGTTGCAGTTTGTTATATCGTTAAACTATGATTTAAAATAAAAAGTATGCCAAATTAAGTATTTTCCTGGCAAGTCAAGATGGCAGGTCATCATCATACTTAAAGTATGAAAACTATGAAAATATGTATTAATGTACTAAATAGATCCCATACTAAACCAAGACTACATCGCTATCATCAGGTGGGATTGTAGTCAAGCATTAACTTATAATTAAAAAAATGATTATTTTTCTGTGCGTCTGGTTTTGAAGTGCGATCTTGCCGGCGCGGCGGCTTGCGTCGGTCCTATGTAATCGACAAAGTTAAGCAACAGCGGGCGCGGTCGGTAGTTGGATGAGTGACCGCTCGAGGCAGAAATTTCTTTAGCGTTTCCGTGCTTCGTAGGGCACGTAAAGCCGTCGGTCCCGGTTGTTATCATAAGATAACAGTCGTTAAGCCATGTCGGAGACCCTCGGACGGTTTGAGAACTTTTGACACTCGGGTTGGCCACTAACCCCTCCACCAATCCGCACTGGAGCAGTGTGTTGGAGGCCTAGAGCGGCCTGCTGAAGAGGAGAGACTCGTGCCCAGTAGTGGGCCATTAATGGGTTGAAGCCAATATTACGAACAACAAATATTTTTAAAAATTGTTTAGTTATTTCAATTGTTCCGTTGAGGAGTCCAATTTCGTCTGTAATGGTGGGCATACACGCTACGAGAAATCGTTACGATCAGACTGTATCGAACGGTACCATTAAATTGCTACATGTATGTTACAAAACTGCACAGTTTCGTCCGATTTTTAAGACTGCGCAGTCGAACGAAACAGTACGAAAATTTCAATTGAGTAACGGAATCGAATGGAAACCACGCCTCAGTAAAAGGAGCACAGGACGCCCCCCGACCAGGTGGACCGACGACCTGAAGAAGACAGCGGGTATCCGCTGGATTCAGAAGGCTCAGGACCGGTCAGAGTGGCGGAAGTTAGGGGAGGCCTATGTCCAGCAGTGGACCTACAAAGGCTGATGGATGGATGGAACGGAATCGGAAGAATTGTGCCGACTGATCATAACGTATATGCGCTCGTTCAGTTTTCGTGTTCAGTTTTGTCGTCAGTCGCAGTTCGGGTGGACGTGCGCTGATAATTTGATACACGTTATTAAATTAATATCTTTATTTCTGAAGGTTTCACTTCTACCACGAGTGAATTGCATACATGTTAATTTTCCTTCAGAGCTTCTAAAACGTCGTCCGTCGAAGCCATCGCTGACACGTGTGCGTCGGCACCGTTTATTGTACCGTCTGATCGTAACGATTTCTCGTAGCGTGTATAGCTTGTATGCCATGTACGATAAACTTTACCGCTCGAAGTGTACAGTCTGATCGTAACGATTTCTCGTTGCGTGCATGCCCACCATAAGACACACCACCATACCTGGCGATGTCAACGATTGATAATAGTAACGACATGGACGATGTAAATGATGATAACAGCTAATATATTTGAACACGGTTCAGTCATTCCCTACGATTGAGAAGTTCACTCATTATTTCCACAATCCATCATCCCACTATACCTACTGAAATAGGACCAACTTTAGTAAATTCCCAATACAATAAAAAATCATGAAAATCGCTTCATAAACAACGAATCTATTCCTATCTAAAAACACTGTATACTAAAGGTCTTGCTCATTAAAAACTTATTGAAGGTTTGTAGATTTCGGTAAAAAGCACTGGTAATATATGCAGCAATAGATAGAAAAATAAAGAAATCTTGACATAAGGCCGATCTTGACAAAAGGCCGACACCACACTAGGATTTTATAAGCGTACGCATTCATCCGACACACTTGAATACTGATTTGCTAAATAGGTTAACAAAATTAATATTTATTTCTATAAAGTAAGTAAAAAAATATTGGTAGATATTTTCGAATGTTAAAAACCAAATTTGATTATTTTAACCTGACAAATAAAACCTAATGCGGTACGTATTATAATATTTCAATCGCACCTCATATTGAGAGCTAGGAAAAACCTTGATAAGTTATAGTATTTCTTCTACGTAAAATAATTTTTTTTTTATAGCTCATTGATTAAGCGTTGGGCGCGTGGAACGCTCGACAAACGCTGATGTGAAAGCAGCCTTAGTTTTGCGTTAAAAAATGCTGGGTTGGCTTTATTTGATTTTATACGAGATCAATGGCTACTAAAGCTTCCATTGTATGACAAAAATTATCACAATGCGCCTCACCGCAAATTTTTGATATGTTTGTTAATAAACATATTAAAACAATGTACCTTAATATAACTTTTATCCTTTGAGCTTTTATCACTCAATCAGCTGCTTTGAGTTTTCTAATGTCACTGTGAAGATAAACGTCAAAACTGTTTTCCTATTACTATAAAAATTACTTCTTTTCCCTCGGGAACAGATCAATATCTCGGGATAAAAAGTATCCTATACTTTATTCTAGGTATTAAACTATATGTGTGCCAAATTTCATCTATATCCGATCAGCCGTTTTTGCGTGATTGAAACACAAACATCCAAACATCCAAACATCTAAACATCCAAACTCACAAACTTTCACATTTATAATATTAGTAGGATTACATCTTGAGATATAATATTTTATCGCTCGTCATACATTTTGTACGAGACCTTTCACACTGTGCTATAATATATATTACATCCCAAACTATAAATATTTTTTTGAGCGATATTGAGGTCTATATTTTACCTCACGTCCCCGGACACCGCACCTCCCCCTGCCTCGCCCTCAGTTTGAATGATGACGTTCGTGTGCAGACGTGTCAACTGACATAAGTATTTGAACGTTTTAACGTTTCGATAAAAAACGTGATGACACAGTGGTGATAGAAGCTGAACTGCTCCAAAATATATATCTTACAGTGTGAACAGCAACCGCGGGATGTAATATATATCTCAAGATGTAATATATATTATATCCCATAGTCAAAAGCCGGCTTGAACACCTCCAACAATCGTAATGTTTAGAAATTCATATATGATTGTTCGTTTTTTATAAAAACAAGTGAATGAGAATCAGAAGTCTCATAGAATTGGGAATTACCCAGGATTGTTTTCGGTGGAAATTCTAGAATTTCTTTACCTGGCCATTGTTAGCAGTCGTGAAAATTTGAGAAATTAAAGCTTTTACAATGATCTAATTGACCACCAATTTTCAGTCTTGTCTATTAGTGAAAAGAAAGATATTGACGCTTTTCCGACCAAGAAGCAAGAACTGCGACAAGGCATGTAAACGAAAAAAAATCATAGCCGATTCTAGATGAAGAAGAAATTAATACTTGTCTAAACTGGGTACAAAGCCCAGCATATACGAGAGACACCTGATACCATAACATGATTATTTACCAGGGTTGACCACGAGTAGAATGTCGTCCCCAGAAAATAATTAAAAACTTTTACTAAATATGTGCGCTCACCATCTTAAACCACATCTCCACCTTCAATTGGATGATTGACTTGTGACAGTAATAATCTAAATTTTACTAACAAAAAATAACCGACTTCAAATTCTCAAAAACTACTTGTCAGATCTCGTTCAAATTTTTGTGGGACCACATGACAAGCACCAGCTTTCTATTAAAAAAAGAATCATCGAAATCGGTTGACGTGATATTGAGTTATTCGTCAATTTGTCGCGTACATCTTAACACAAATTTACGACTTATGTAGTTTTCTCATGGATGCCATTGTCTGACCTCAATAAAATTTATGTGGGACCACATGACAGCCATCAGCTTTCGATTAAAAAAAGAATCATCAAAATCGGTTCGCCCAGTCCAAAGTTCTGAGGTAACAAACATAAAAAAAAAAAAAAAAATACAGTCGAATTGAGAACCTCCTCCTTTTTTTGAAGTCGGTTAAAAAATATTATTATGTCAATCATTAATGACTACCACTACTAGAACTAAGACTATAATGCCCCAACTCAGAGTCATTAACGGTTAATTTAATCGCTCCTTAGTAAAGAATCACCATACAAATTTTGTAATATGAAGCGATTAAAGTAACCGTTAGTGACTCTGAATTGGGGCGTTAGATTGTAAGACATGAATCATTCATTTCTTGAGTAAGGTAACCATCATTAAGTAAAGATATTGCAATAACAATATGACTGGAAATAAAGTGAGATTATTACTTTATTAGGAAAAAACAAAACCAAGATTCTCTTTTAGAATTAAATAATAAAGTTCAAAATTACCCAACCCTTTCTCTAAACTGCCGTACTGGAGGAAGGTAATGACTTCACTTGCGTACAATGATCCTTTGAATTATTCATATAAATTTCAGGTATTCAGAAAATAAGGAACCCTTTCCACCTCAGTCTTACCACTTGAAACACATAGAATAAATAGGCTTATTAACGTTTTCTTTTGAAAATTTTATACAATTTGATAATTTCCTTGTTATTCGCCCTTATCCCATTAAACTATTTTATGATGAAAAAAAAGATAAAAAAATTGATTAACCCGTATTCCTTCCTAATTTTCTTTTTTCCTTCATTACTTGTAAGGCCACCTCGCCGTAGCCATGTTTCATGTAACTGGGTCGAAATATCAGATACTGTTGTATGCATACAACATGGAATATGCTCCCGGTGACTCATATTTCACTTTATCTTTGTATCTATTTTTATAGATTCTTGGTAGTATGGACTCTACAACCTTCACTACAACTCAGTTACCCTTGCATTGCATTCTACTGAAAAATAAACAAGGCAATACACGGTGCCTCTCGTTAGAAGTCGTTGGCCTCTATAGCAACAAATTTAATGCTAACTATGCCCATAGAAGGGTTCTTCTCCGGTCTTACTACCGCTTTGCTTCTAGAAACGGCTATAAAATGTTTTACGTGCGTCGGTTCCGTATCGTTTTATCGTACCTGCTTCCCCTTCTTGTATCTTAGCCGTCGATATGTCGATGAACTTTAGTAAATAGGTACGTTGTTTATTCGCAGCCGTAAAAAATTTGTCAAAAATTTGCCGTCAATCTTCTTGGCTCAGTCTTGGTCAGTCGTCGGATATTTAACAATGTATATGCTATCCGCCTGACATTCACTGCATCGCCACGACAATTTCTAGACTTTTATACCTACGCTTGTGCAATATTATGAAATTAGTTTTAGAATTAACGACGTTTTCATTGCTCCTATGACCCTATACACAATTAACTTACTATATGGTATCTGTAGCAGGTCAGATTGCATAAAGATTTTTTCCGAAACATGCTTGTAGCAGCTTATTTCTACACGCACTAGGTTAGGATGGATACTTATATTTATCGAAGCATAATTTTATTTGGATTTAAGTAGGTACTCGTATAAGTATATAAGAACTCCGATTTTATCTATATTTGTCACTTTTATACCAACTACGACAATATTATTATAGCTTTACGTATAGTTACGACAAAACAAGTCAGTAGATAACGTTATACATAATTGTATTGCACAGCGCTAACACGACATAACATACAAATGTAATACGACAATTTATAGTACTTTGACCTCTTCAGTTAAACAATAACATAATCAGGTCACAATTACTCACAGTCAACTCTATTATTCTGACTCATATTTTGTCGTATTTGCATTTCATTATTTCTAAGTAATAAGTCAAGTCTTGACATTATACATTTCTGCGACACACGTTTTTACGCGAATAACAAAGACCGCGTCACGTATCGACGTAAAAGTTAAATGTAAACTCAAAATATATTGCACAATCATCAATCAGCACTTTATATGCTCTACCTCTATTCACAATTCAACCAAAAAATACAACAAAACTACTCACCGTATCATTCCGGTGCACAAAGGGTATCGACACACAAAACTAACCAGGCTTGTGCCAAGCAGTATCAAACCTTATACCCCTTTGCCACATGTGTTAAACGCAGAACCTTGCAATCACTTCGATAGTTCGATTATTTGCGCATTTTACGCGCTTAGGGCGAAGTGCGAAGTGGAAGTTCTGAAGTGTTTCGGAGTCGGAGAAGTGATTGCGGGTCGTAGTGGGCGGAGACACGGGCGGGCCCGCGTAGCTTCGAACGCGGACTACGGCATTTCGTAGCGTAGTGATGTACTCGTAGCGCTACGAAGTCGATTTTGTAGCTTTTAAGCTCTATTAAGGATTAATGTACTGATCAGATGTATTTTGAATTTTATTACTAGATTAATTTTGTAAAGACAAATAATCTATTGGATTGAACATTATTTATTTACTTTTTTAAGTTTCAAAGTAGATATCACCGTTATTATGCGTACATTATTAGTGTAAGTGTTAGGATTATGAATTTATTCCTTATTCTTTTGTTTTCACGCCTCTATACATGAAAAAACATAAGTGTCTTGAAAAAACTTTCCTGTTTGATTTTTGTGACTTTACTTGAATATTCTCATTTGAAATCGAATTATCGAAAAAACTCCTTATTGTAGTTTAATGTTCAATTCAATATTAGTTTAAAGCTCAAAATTCATATATTACTATTTTTTGTCAATAATAACATACCATGCAATATTTTATTTATTTTATTCACTCTTTATTGTAAACCTAAAAAACTAGATTACAATGGGCGGACTTAATGCCTGATATGGCATTCTCCACCAGTCAACCCTGGGTGATAGTTAAAGGTTGCGGTAGGTGCTAAAAAAATAAATAAAAATGTATAGATACATACGTTTATAAATACATGCATACAAATATACATCCCTACAAATATAATAAATAAATTAAATATTATACATATAATTATTATATATATACATATATATATATATACATACATAATACATAAAACAATAGTTTACATACTTTATGGCAAATTAATCTAATAGCGTGTGATAATGTTCGCGAACTAGTTTCTTAAATTTCCACAGGGTCGAGGCCTTTCTGATATTTACGGGAAGAGCATTCCAGAGCAGAACCGCCCGAAACGTAAAGGAATAATTAAAGAAACCAGTGTTAGATGGTGGAAAATGAAGCTTTAAATTTGATGAAGAACGTAGTACTTTGTCATGAGTGTCACAAACGTACTGAAACTTTTCCTTTAAATATGACGGAGAAGAAACATTATTTATAATCGAATAAAGTAAAAACAGAATTCTGGAATTACGCCTCTTGCGAATAGATAGCCATTTAAGTTGGCGGCGATATTCAGAGATGTGATCATACTTTCGCAGATTGAAAATATATCGGATGCAATTGTTTTGAAGGCGTTCCAGCTTATTGAGAAGTTCTTCGCTAAGGTCTGGGTAACACACATCACCGTAATCAATTAAGGGAAGAACAAGAGATTGGATGAGCATAAGTTTCGTCTTGAAAGGTAAAAAGTGTTTAAATCTGTAAAGTGAATGCAGCGCAGCATTCACTTTTTTGCTAATATAATTTATCTGTGGGCGCCACGTTAGAGAATTATCAATCAGCATGCCTAGATTCTTGACACATTGGCTTAAGGGGATAACATCGCCGTTGTATAAAATAGAGGGTAGTGAAAGATGCTCCACCTTAGCCAACATTCGCGCACTGCCCACCAGTATCGATTGACATTTAGAAGTATTAACAGTAACCCCATACCGACACGACCAGTTAAGCAAGGCTTCCAAATTTTCATTCATTTCACTAATGGCCCTGTGAAGATTTTCGACCTCAGAGTGAATATATAACTGTAAGTCAATATCAATAGTAAATTGCATTAATATTCCACTAATGAATACCTCTCAACTATCGATATACTTAACATCGACATATACACATCACTATTAAATATACTGCACATGCGCCGTCGATTTGACATGAAGACTGAAATAACTGTCTTCGCTCTGTACTAAATTATACATCTAACTTAACTATACCATGCAGTATTATATCTAGTTATACATACCTACAGCTTATAAAGTCTTTGTTACGGTAGACTAGGGACTTGCTGCAATAAGTGCTTTTTAATGTACAGTATATCTAAGTGTTAAATATTTTATTGTGTGAAAAAATAGGGATTAAGTGGGATTTTAAATGTGACTGTATAAATTGTTCCATTTGCTTATTAATTTTGATTTGCACTTCAATGCTTCATCATTATGATAGTAAATAATAACTCTATGATAGTAAATAATAGCTTTGATCCCCACATTTGGGTCCTGGATTAGATTTTTGTAAGTTAAATTTTCTAGATATTACGTGCGTAGTAAACATTTATTATCACATGCTTTGTGTAGGAAAGATCATAAGGAAACTGCATACCTGAAAGCAGTTCACAATATTTTGTCACAGAGTTTTAGTTTAGTTCATCTTTTGAAATTTATTACAATCTTAATATATTAATTTAACCAGAGTAAAGGTCTATTTTAGCTTTGTGTTTCGTAATAAATAACTTCTTATAATCATCTACTATATACAGGAAAATCCAGTTACAATTTTACGATGGGTATACATATATTATTATCAAATCTATCAACAATAATTCACACTCTTAAATCAATGAACAAAATATCTCTAAGTTCATAAGTAACAAGTTGTAAATACCTATTCCGTTTTAATAAAAATAATTTAAAAGTTATTGTGAAACGTAAAACTGTCCACACAAATGTATACCCTATAACTAAACAATCAAGGATCATTTTCCTAATGTTACATTTAGTATCTTGGCTGGTTGGTAACGGGTTATAACTTTTTAATACCTGCTGTAATCTAATCGTATCTTTTAACTGGTTCAAAAAACGCAATGCCTTTTAAAACACAAAGTAGGTCACAATGAAATCAACATTTTTAACATAATCAGGACAATTGTAAATTTAAACCGTAGTGTAATAATATTAAGATTTTATATAATATTGTGTACATCTAATGTATCTTGTAGCAATGTTCAGGTCGCGTAGACATGACTATGGCTATGGTATCCATACAGAAAAAATAAAAAATCGATAACGAACAAAACCTAATACACACATCACTAAACTGACCAACTGATAGATGTCAGGAATGCATTCGGTGTTGGGACATGTCCGAACTGTATAAGATGAAATTCATTCATATTAAAACTAAATCTTGTCAATGTCTCTTTATGGTAAATATTTGAGAAAACGTCCTATTGGCGTAACAGATCCCATAACGAATTTAACATTTTTTATCTTCTTGTCTGTGCATTTATTCCCGCTAATCTCAGATACTTTAAAAGATTGGCATGCTTAGAACTAGTTTAAGAATAAAAAGGTCAATCTATTTTAAGAATCTTGTCTAAACAATATGTTTACATTTACATACAAACATAAATAAGATATAAACATCTAAGTAAATACAAATGAAATAAATAAGTACAAGAAGTATGTAGGTATATTATAAAATATCTCGTCCTAAGGAATCTGATAAGACGCTCAAGAGTCAAGATCAATAATATAAATATTTGAAGTTAAGGCGGTTCCCCTCCGATGAACTGTGGAGACGCGCGCCGAATACAAATTAAGAATATTGAGCCTTTAAGAGCCTTTTGACCCTACTTCGAGAAATGAAGACTTCTCCCCAATACCATTATCTGGGAAGTGAAGCTTGGTTATTTGCTTCTAATTAAGCTTACAAAGAGAAGCAGGGTAAGTATGTATATATGTATATTAGATCACCTTTCTGATCTTACTTGAATGCTTTAGAACTTAGCTTCAATATAATATCCTTGATATTTATAGAAAACTTTACTGAACCGTTTTTTTTTTCTTGAAAACGCAGCTAGTAGTAAATTTAATAGTATTTTAGTATAGCTCAGGGTAGGCTCCAGACGAGTGAATTCCTTAGCGACGAATACCAAAAAAAACACAAAATTTTAATAGGTTGTTTATAAAATATTTTTAAAATATTAATTTATTTACGCGTTCGTTGGTTATAATATTTTTTCACGCACAATTTTTATAGGCACATTAAATACATATTTTTATTTACCTAGGCCCGTTTATTTACGTGGCTGAAATACCACCTACGTATATTTCCGTGGAAGAGGAATAGAGATATAAACAATTTATCAGGAAACTAGTAAGTACAGTTTTGACTTTTTTTCATCTCATCACTCTTGCGATATTTTTTACTTTTTAATAGAATTGTTTACAAATTGAATTGTTTAAGAATTGTTTATTAGAATTATTGTTTTACGAAAACCGATTCGTAAAACAATTAAATAGGACTGACATAAAGTAAAATTCCTAATAAAAAGGTACAGTGGCGGTGGTGGTACAAATTGTTAGTACATTTATTATTACCTCCATGGCATGTGTCCTCTACATTTAACTACAATGTAACATGTAACGTAACACGTCACGTGTGTGATGCCTTATCAAAGTGTCGCATTAAAATTGTTTCAATCCATGTGATTGAAAAAAGACAGTTTAGGCAGTACACAAACGTAGTCCGGTAACGGACGTGCCGGCACCTGCAACTGACTTTACTACGTTAAACCAAAAAATATTCATGGTTTTTTAATTTATTTCAGTATGTCAGTAAAGAAACCTTTTCTGAAAAAACTCATTATTATTAAGCCAAAAAAAGCGTAATACATAAACAATTAAACATAGTACGTAACTCTTAATTAATTTAATATTTTGATTTTATAATTTTTGTAAATAAATTGCGCCTCACCTATAAAATAAATCAGTGGTGTTATACACTTAATATTTTTGTTACTAAAGAAGTACGAAAACCGGAGTCTGATTGCTGAAACCGGACACCGCATCGTTTGCATTGCGCCTTCATTTACGTAACGCTTTGTTAGGGTTAAACCCGTTACCTGCTGAAAGTTCAATGTACGTGAAATGTGTCATTTGTATAAAACTACGTGGAAAGCTTGATAATTTAATTCCACCTGTGTTTAGTATGAGATGCTTTGGATACTATACTCTAATTATTATACTTGTTAAGTACATAATAATTATTATTGTTGATAATAAAAGCAATCATATATCTAATTATAACGCTTAATAACTCCATTGTACCCTGAAGTATTTCTAATAACAATTTTTAATTATGTGGGTATTTAGTCAACGGAGAGCGGATTTGCTGATTGGTGTTGCTAAATAGAGATTTGGTCCCATTACGGATACAATATTTATATGAATTAGTTAAATATTTGTAAATGTTATTTGTATATTATAAGAACACCATGAATAACATAATGATATCACAGCACATTTAACCGAGTATCATATTTGAGACTACGCGCAATGCTAGCGGGATTTCAGTCCGCCTCACATCTCACATAAATCTGACATCGTTTTCTTTTGTTCAGTTTAAACCTCGTACTATAACTGGAGAGCATTCCCTAATGAAGCTACTAATTCCCTACTGCGGGTAGGTCAAGAAGCTTGTGTTTAACCCAATTCTGAAACGGTATGCGGTGGATGGATGGCAACCTCATGAGCGTTTTCGTGCAGGATTATTGTATAGAGGGCGCTAGTAGTATTGTTTACATGACCTTACCTTTTTAAACACTTTTTTGTGCGACTTTCAAGGAAGGGTTGTTTTTTTTTCACGCATATTTTATAATTATGTATGTATGAATGCATGTATTATTCTTTGTTATCTCATAATTCTCATATCTTCCAAACCGCTGGACCAATTTTATAATTAGCTTACCCTGTTTTTATGGGTTAAATATTGCAAGCTTACCTAGAGCTAAGATACTTAGGTACTCTTAACGTAAGAAATTGTCATTTTTCGTATTGCTTTAGTTGTGATGTAAGCATGGCTTCATACTGCATCACTTAATGCGTCATCAGGCACCCATTACAACCTGTAATACATCCTGTACATACAATATACGTATTACGTACATGGATACAATACATCCTGTAAGCATGTCACGCCAAGTTTCTACACAGTTTGAAAACGACTTAAGTTAATGATTACTCTAGTTAGTTTACTCACAGAACATTATACTGTTCAAGCGGAGAGTGTAACTTTATTATTAGATTAGTTTTAAACTTCTAATAGCCCCAGAGCTACCGAACCATTTGACTATCCCACTTCCCACAAAGCTAGAAATTTATTAAATGATATTTTATTATAAGTCATTTAAGAAAGTACCGTTCTGGCAGGCATCTCGCGGTTGCGTCATGGTCCCTTAAATTTTTGAAAATGCAAAAAATATTTTTTTTTCATCCCACTCCCACAAGGCTACAATTTTAATATGTTGCAATTTACATTATGTTTAAGTGTAAAAAAAAATTGCCAGAACATTTTGAGGGTTGCAAGTATGTGCCAGAACATAGCAAAGTTGTCATCGGGAGAGCAATTCGTAACCTACTCGCACAAGGCTCAAATTTTCAGGGAACATTTTTTCAATTGTTTAAAAAATATATGTAAACAGCCAGAACATTCTAGCGGTTGCAAGTATCTGCCAGAAGAGTATACAGGGTGAATTTTTCAAGTGAGCGTGGATGGACAAATTCAAAACTATGAGGAATAGCGAAAAGTGGTCAAAGGAGTCTCAGGGCTGATTTTGACGAAAACCAAAACGGCATAATTAGATTTTTGAAAAATCAATATTATTAGCCAGGAATCAAACCCGCCGATTTTGCCTCATGAATTTTTTTTTTGTAGGGTAATACTGCTTTCTTCCACCAAAGTGTACAATCTGTGAGATCCAACGATAGTCCTGTACATTTAAATGACATCAAAAGCAGGCTAGAGCTTGAAATTATGCATAGAAGGATACATTTGTATGAAAATTATTATTTTTTGTATGGCAATACTGAAATTTATTTCCACCAAAATGTACGATCTGTAAGATCCAACAATAGTCCTGTACATTTAAATGACATCAGAAGCAGGCTAGAGCTTGAAATTATGCATAGAAGGATACATTTGCATGAAAATTATTATTTTTTGTATGGCAATACCAAAATTTCTTTCCACCAAATTGTACTATCTGTAAGATCCAAGAATAGTCCTATACATTTAAATGACATCAAAAGCAGGCTAGAGCTTGAAATTATGCATAGAAGGATACATTTGTATGAAAATTATTATTTTTTGTATGGCAATACTGAAATTTATTTCCACCAAAGTGTACGATTTGTAAGATCCAACAATAGTCCCGTACATTTAAATGACATCAGAAGCAGGCTAGAGCTTGAAATTATGCATAGAAGGATACATTTGTATGAAAATTATTATTTTTTGTATGGCAATACCGAAATTTCTTTCCACCAAATTGTACTATCTGTACGATCCAAGAATAGTCCTGTACATTTAAATGACATCAAAAGCAGGCTAGAGCTTGAAATTATGCATAGAAGGATACATTTGTATGAAAATTATTATTTTTTGTATGGCAATACTGAAATTTATTTCCACCAAAGTGTACGATCTGTAAGATCCAACAATAGTCCCGTACATTTAAATGACATCAAAAGCAGGCTAGAGCTTGAAATTATGCATAGAAGGATACATTTGTATGAAAATTATTATTTTTTGTATGGCAGTACTGAAATTTATTTCCACCAATGTGTACTATCTGTGAGAACCAACAATCGCCTTATACATTTGAATGATATCAAATCAGACTAGAGCCTGAAATTATACATAGAAAGATAGAATTGCAATCCCGATGACAACTTTGCTCTGTTCTGGCACATACTTGCAACCCTCAAAATGTTCTGGCAATTTTTTTTTACACTTAAACATATGTAAATTACAACATATTAAAATTGTAGCCTTGTGGGAGTGGGATAAAAAAAAATTATTTTTTGCATTTTCAAAAATTTAATGGGCCATGACGCACCCGCGAGATGCCTGCCAGAACGGTACTTTCTTAATTGACTGATAATAAAATATCATTTAATAAATTTCTAGCTTTGTGGGAAGTGGGATAGTCAAATGGTTCAATAGCTCTCCAGCTATAACGTCGAGTTCGTTGTCGTTGTGGATAGACTGATCCATTACACGATAGTAAAGGAATTTAGCTTAGTATTGACACTGCAAGAACGTTATCGTAGAGACGTATTTATCGTCAGAAAGAACCATAATTTTTTTAATGAGCTCTCCGAATTTTTTTTTCTGATTTTTTTTTGAAAATTTGAAATTTTTTTGAATAATTTTTTTGATGCCGAAGAAGTATAACTTCTCACGCGCGTACATAAGTACACATGTATGATTTTTAATACTAATGTAGGTAGTTTGTTTTGATACTAACTCATGTGCTGTTTTTTCTTATTGTTAGGTATATTGTGTGAATTGATGAATTGTTTTTGATTGAGTATACTTACCTTATCCAACAACATCTCCAATTTTAATGAAGTGGAGTTGCGATGAAGTATTACTTTTTTTTCTTTTCGAATGGACAAGCCTGTTGCTATTAGCCCTACCTTCACAGCAGCTATAAATATTACTGTAGTTATAGCACAAAACTGTCTCGACAACATAAATAATTCTGTCAATATGACCTCGATCATTCAAGTCGTTCCGACGTTAAACGATCTACGGTATAATCAACCAATGCGATTCATGTTCTAAGAACTATTTCTCACATAATAAATTCATCAACGCAAGCCTCGCTGTAATGCGCAATGCACTTCCTTGTGGGAATACCGACTCGTTCAATATAAACAGTACAGTGCACTTTACGGACCAAGTGTGAAACTGTACAGTTGTTTAATGTTCCGTAAACCTGAATAATCTATTTACCAAAATAAATAACTGATTTTGAAGAACTAGATTTTGAAAAACATATTATTTAGGTATCTAAATCGCCATATGTAACCTATATTTGAGGAGAATCATAAGAAAAATATGAAAAAAAACATGGGCCCAATCTGAAAGCATACCCGTTTTAGTGAATAAATCTTCCAAATCGGCTAATAAATGAAGGAGTTCCGAGGTAACAAACTAAAAATACAAACAAATTTCATTTCAAATAACTTCATAAGTATTCCTCGGACTAATGTCCCTCGGACAAACCCCTGTAGTTGAACCATGATTTAACCCAACCGATGATTATGTCCACAAAGGATTCCTAAAACTGGTGCAAGCCAATTATAGCGCAATAAAATGCAGCAGCGGTAGGTGCAATATTGATTGCAGGACTGGCTGCGTAGCGACTAGCGAGTGCAGTGAGCTAGTGACGCGGGCAATTGAGTGTGTGAATACAACATTGGAACATTTGCTGCACATTCGTTGCTTGCTGTTGCTTCCATCTAACTAAGTTTATATGAATGTTAGCAGTGCGGGCTTAGAGCCACTGACGCCATAGGTAAGAATATAGTGACAAAAAAATATAAAAATCGAGATTTTTTTGCTCGAAAAATTTTTTACCGAACCAATGGGAACGTTTATTATTTTTCCTTTTTTTTTGCTCCTCACCCCAAATGGGGCGCCCCTCCAAAGGCGCCATAGGCCGCCGCCCCACCTCGCCCCCTCCCTAACGCTGGCTCTGGATGTTAGTTACTCTTTCACGCAGAAACTACTAAGCAGTTTTTAATGAAATTTAGCAGACCGGTAGAACAATAAGATATAGCTTACTTGTTATCCCGGAAAATGTGAGCAAAACCGCGGGTAATAAAAAAGTATCCCACCTTTAGGTTTCGGCTTTGCATTTTAAATTCTTGTATAGATGTTGATCAATCGTTAAAATATCAATTTATAAACGTTTAAAAATATTAAAGATATTTGTATTACTACTAACGCCATCTGTCAAAAATTATTACTAGTTGAAAAACCGAACTAACGTTTTTTGCGTACTTAATGTTTGACTGATCCCACATGTATTGTACTAAAAAATCACTAAATTCAAATTCAGCAAATTCCTAAAAATAAAATCAGTAAATTCCTATTCAACATTATTTGCCGTGATAAAATGGAATATATTTTATAATAGCTCAACAGGCGATACTAATTGAATTATATGGCTCGGTAGTGTGACTACTCACCGAGGATCATTTGTTGCCGCTTGAATACACCTTAACATGTAAGTAACCTTTGTGGTACTATGTAAGTGTATAACCATAAATAGGACTTAACTGAAGTCAGCTACCCGCTACGCATCATTACCTAGACCTAGGGGGATAGACGAATAGTAAACTCCTAGAATGATTTGAAACAAAGTAAAATCACGATTTTGAGAAATTCTTTGGAACATTGTAAAGATCCGGATATTTTTTTTCTAAAGCAAATTTTTGCTAGGTAGGTTCCTTAAAGGATTTGTGCAAAAATCTAAGTGTACATAGAAAGGCAATGTACATTTTATTAGAAGAAATTCAAAACCTGGGAAAATCGATAATTTCTTTATTAGATCTGTCATTTGTTTTGTCAGTTTTTCTTTAATTTTGTTTTTGAAATGTTATGTTATTATTATTTTTTATTTTCTTCTATTTACATTTACATTTTGTTAGCCATCACGAAATCCTAAGTTATCCTAAGTTATTGGGAATTGACTATTGAGTAAGTGTGGACTTCAGTGTGGAAAATTAGGGACACTTTTGGTGTCATGGCCATCATTAAGTGGTTCATCTCTTCGCTTGAAGGCTATTTAAATAAATAAAAAAGATAAATAAAATAAAAAACATAAAACATCATCAGGTGTCACCTACATTATAGAGCGTGCTATAATAGCTAAAATGCATCTTAAACCTGAATAGTAAAGCTCCTTTTTCTATGCAGATAGTTTGGTTGTTAAGCCTTTGATATCACAAACCAGTAGAGTTGACCTGTATTTATGCGCCTGAAAAACTTTACCTTTTAAACCTATCTCAGGCTTTTCACTAAACGAAACTTTAGAAGCGTTTATTATACCGAGGTCCGCTGAAAGGAACAAGAGAAAATAGCTTTTCTTTATTTATGTTCTAGTTAGCAAGCCTTAATGAGAATTTTCTTTTGTCTAATACCAGTTGCTGGAGACTTACTGAGATACAAAAACATAATATTAGATACATACCTGGGACACAGACTAGACAAAAACTACTGATAAAATGTCGCAAGAAAAACAACTTATCTGTGATAACTTTTATATCAATGAAAAATAAATTAAGAAACTATTAAAAAACCTTGACCCTTTTTAAATTGTAGAATTATTTTAAAGATAATTAGATAACACAATAGGTTATAATAGGAAACGTATTTTTAGGTCCGTGCTACACAGATGTTGCTAGGAGATTGTCGGTTCGATCAGCATGATAATATGTGTAGTATGTTATATGTAGTATGTACTTTGGTGACGTTGATGAATAGGTTAGGATACTGGATTCTCTTTTTTCTAGTCTATTTTCTTTAATGTCTATTGAAAGTTGTAAGAGTATTACAAGTATTTTTTTTATGGAAATAGCCGGCAAACGAGCTGACGATCCACCTGATGGTAAGTGGCTATCGTCGCCCATGGACATCAGCAACACCAAGGGTATCACTGATGCGTTGCCGGTCAAGAAAGAGAGAAGAAAAAGAAAGAAAGACACAAGTACAAGTAATTTCTTCTCCATGACAAAGCACCTTTCCGAAACGCTGGTAGATTAAAAAAATTAGTTAATCATGCATATGTATCCGTGTATACCTGTATACATATGATTTTGATTTTGACTTTTTGATTCTGAAGGTCGTGCCTTACTAGGCAGGTGAGTAAAAAAACCCTGCCAACATGCATAATTATCATCGGGATTAAGTCGAGTAGTACACATAGGTACAACAAAAGGAACCTGGCACTTTACCTTCATCCTCTTCAGGTGGGTGTACCAAAACAACCAAAAGCACACGAGATTGGCTTGGATTCAGGATAGATGGAGTATCTTAAATCTCAAAGAAATTGAAAGCCTTTGCGTAAAACCAGGGCATGAAAATAAGGCTAGATGGCGCCACTCGAAGCGAAGTGAGGACATAAAATTATATTTAATTTACTCCAAGTATTGACCACAATATTTAATTACGATACAATTGGCGAGCTTAATGCTCAATGCATTCTCTATCAGCTAACCAAGTACAAGCAGGCATTCACTAGTAATAATTTATAATTATAATAAAATTTGCCAAGACTACATTTATTTTGTCCCACTGCTGATCTTGAGACTTATCTCATGAGTCATGACATAGGTCAAGTAAAGTCCGTACCTCTAAGCTAATCTAGTGAAATTGGCAGATACCAAGCTATAAACGTAAACGAAATTAAACATTAACGTGTAATTTACATATTATTAATTTAATAATAATACAATGACACACGTTGACTTTCAGCGTAATACAATACAAATGACATCTATTGATACTTATAGGAGCCAGTTTAAACTAGCACAGCATAATTTTAGCTACATAAACGTAGGTTGGTATCACACGATATTAGTACTTCCAAAAGAACAATAGATGGCTCTGTATATGTATAAATAACTTGGAAATCCATGACCTCTCTCGGTACGAAACATAAATAATCTTAATTTTACTAACAAAAAATAACTGACTTCAAAGTTACTCAAAAACTACTTGTCAGATCTCGTTCAAATTTATGAAGGACCACATGAGAGGCACCAGCTTTCGATTAAAAAAAGAATCATCAAAATTGGTTCGCCCAGTCCAAAGTTCTGAGGTAACAAACATTTAAAAAAAATACAGTCGAATTGAGAACCTCCTCCTTTTTTTGAAGTCGGTTAAAAAATTAAGAAAGTTTTCATTGATTAGAAAATTACTATATTCTCCTTAAAGAAAGTTTTTCCTCTGAATTCACTGCAACAATTTTTTGACATGTGCTGCAATTCGATTACCTACTGTTGTGTTTCTAAAAATGCCTGGAAATGTTTTTCAGGGTTCTTCCCCAATATAGTGGTAAAATCACGGCTAGGTTAGCTTGTTAATGAGTAATAGTCGATTATCTTACAGCTACGGAACCATAGCAAACGATCTTGTAGTGCATCCATCCATCCATCCCCTGCCGACCGTGGACATCTGTGAAAAACTTCGAATAGGACTTTATAGGACTGTAGGAGACGCTATAGTCGGTTAGTACATCCTTTTTGTGTTATCATTTATTTATCCATAGAATCCAAATTAAAAATATATTTAATTGAAAAATGTTACTATAGTTTAACAGATTATTTTAACGACAAAAATGACCAGTAAGTACCTACTTGAATATTTTAATAAACTAATATGAAATTGACATTAAATTAAACTCCTTTATAACGTGAAATATGGTTTAATGATTATAACTATAACTTAATGTAATACAATCTTATTTAACTACACGATTTAATTTTGAATGGAATTTACTATATCTGGAAATAAAATGAATTGGTCCACCACCCAGAAAATTGCAACACCCTTTTAGGGTTATTATTGTGTAGGATGTGTTATGTGACTGCGTTATATACCATGTTACTACATATTTAATGCAATAAAGTATTGAGTATTGAGTATTGAAGAATATTAACTTAACGTAAGTTGACTCGTTTGCTTTTCGACTGACCTTTCGACTAACTATTTAAAATTAAAGTAAGAAACCCGACAAACTAATAGAAGCTATATTTTGCACCTTCAAAATCATTAGTCAGTATAAAATCATTTTACTGACGATATTTTTTATTGACGACCCGTGTGGCGCAATGGTTATCATGTCGGATCGCCGCACCAAGGGTCCTGGGTTCGATTCCCAGCGAGGCGGAAATTTGAATGATGAGTTTTAATTTCTGTTCTCGGTCTGGGTGTGAAGGTCCTTGTCTAGTGTGTTGGTTTCCATGGTACCCACGACACAGGGAATCCTAGTGTGGGGCTATGAGTGTGAAGCGTGGAGTGTGAATGTAATAAAAATATAATATATTATAGAAAAATGTATCTAATAATATAATATATTATAGAAAAGGTGTAAATGAACTTTGTTTTAGACCTAATAGCCTTAACGGTTTGAATCGTATCAATTTTACATCTGCTTCAAGTTTTGTAGAATTCATCAGATTCTATCTAACCAATGAGAATAAATGTAACCTTAAAATACGGGTCGAATCCCCAATCGTTCCCAGTGAGATCTTACTACGTGTCATCAAAGAAGTCTTGCGACATCTTTTATGTTGCTAATACTATTTTAAACCAGGTATTCATTCACTGAGCACTTGTGAGCTGCTTCTACATGTTTTGAATTATATAACTAACACTCCTGAGTTGAGAAAAATGAGCTTCGGGTCCCGGGCTCGAACATTTAATAATTGCAGAGTGGTAGAAGCGGCCATTCACTTACACAAAATTCATCATGAGAATTGTTTTAGAATAAATCTCAGTAGGTCGGAAAACATCTGTCTTAGATATGCTGATGATACAACTCTTCTCGCCCAAACAATGGAAGATATGGAACAATTTACGCATTATTGACACACTTGGAAACTAAAAGCCTTCTTCCTTTGGACTCGCGATCAATAGGCCAAAAATCAAGATGACGATAGAGGAAAGAGCTGAGTTAACCTGAAATTCTCGCCATTGGTAACTGTGAAGTAGTTTCTCGTTACGTATACCTTAGTTCCACTATCACGGATAATATCAAAGGGAGAAGTGCTATCACAAGATCTGGAGGGCTATTTTCTAAAATACAAACTCGAAATCGACGCTCACTCAACTCTAAAATACAAACTAGAAATCGAAGCTCACTCAAGTGAGACTCGAAAGCGAACTTGCATCATCTTGATATGTCATTCTCTAATCATCTAGTACGCACTTGCGAAGTGAAGCGAGTCTCGAACTCGAAATTCAAACGACTAAAGATAGGAATTTTGGCACTCATCACGGATTCCGCTTTTGAATTACAAAACAGAATAGCCTTGCTGCAGTGGATAAGCTTAACTAAGTCTGGAGAAATTGGAATATCACCAAAACCACCAAGGTATGTGTAATGAAGAAGATTCTCCAGGCACGCATAACTACAGATGAATCCAGTAGATGCTATATCGATATTTTGACCGTGGAAATTGGTGGCGAGGAAACATCTGCCGCAGTTTGACCGTGACCACGATTTATTAAACTGGGTTGAAATATCGATATAATAGTACAGCATTCTCGATGATCAGGTTCCGCACTACATTTGTAGTGCGTAGTAGTAGTGAAGTAATAAGTGTATAAACTTTCACGAAGTGTCCGTGTGTGTCTCTCTTCTTCTCTCTTTATTTCTCACTCATACACAAATAAATCAAACACATTCCAATTTTTGCAAAGCTGGGAATCGAAGCAAGGAAACTCCAAAGATGATCTTCGAACTTCTATTCTTCGGCTAGGTAACCTTATGGTGGTGGTGATCATGTAATCATGATGACACCACACAGGTCGTCAAATAATTTATTTCTAATGCCTGCCTTCCACTGCGAGCGGAACGGACTCCGCACAAACTCCGTTCGACTGGCAATAGTCAATTTCGTAGAAGCGCTTCCACCGCACACAAGGCAATCTCTTTTCTCATAATCATTCTCAGTAAACATGTTGATGATTCCGTCGAACCGACACCAAACCAAAAATGTCAAGCTTTTCTGAAAATTTCCAAAATTTAGAGCAGACAATCATACTGGGAACGACGATACGCCCTGAAGCAGCGTGGAGTAATAGAGCAATAACCCAGGCCTTCTCAGCGAAGCGCTCATAGCCCGGCGGCTTGCGTCGATCCTATGTGATCGACAAAGTTAAGCAACAGCGGGCGCGGTCGGTAGTTGGATGGGTGACCGCTAGTGGCAAAAATTTCTTGAGCGTTTCCGTGCTTCGGAGGGCACGTAAAGCCGTCGGTCCCGGTTGTTATCATAAGATAACAGTCGTTAAGCCATGTCGGAGGCCCTCGGGCGGTTTGAAAACTTCCGACACTTGGGTTGGCCACTAACCCCTCCACCAATCCGCACTGGAGCAGCGTGGTGGAGTATGCTCTAGGCCTCCTCAAGAGGAGAGACCCGTGCCCAGTAGTGGGCCATTAATGGGTTGAAGCCAACCCAGGCCTTCTCAGAAATGAGGAGATCCTAGACCCTGGGCATAGATGGCAAATGGCAACATACAACACGCGTTACAAACCCTTCCGTTTTCCCTTCAGACATACGGAACCCTAGTATCGAAACCTCTTTATCTGTAAACGATATTGTTTGGCATTGATCCTTGAATATTGGAGCACTCTGACCACACTCTCTTAAGTTCGCTAAGTAGCCAGATAAGGGCTGCGGCTAACTTTTCAAGGTCTCTCGGGTGTGTTCTCAAGTTACGGCTAGGATTACATGCTATAGGGTTGGCACTTCCCGAAAATGTTATGATATCTATCTAATATATAAAATTCTCGTGTTAGAAGTTGAACTCCTCCGAAACGGCTTGACCGATTTTCGTAAATCTTAGCGTGCATATCGGCTAGAGTGGAGAATCGGACAACATCTATTTTTCATCCCCCTAAATGTTAAGGGTGGTCCACCCCTAAATTTTTTTTCAGAACGAAGTCTGTCCGGGTAGCTAGTGCTAATATAATAATGCTGAAGAGTTTGTTAGTTTGAACGCACTAATCTCTAGACACTAGTAAACGTAAACTATAATAGCGTTAAAGTTAAGGGGGTTAAAAGGGGGTTAAAATTCGTGTGTGTTTCAAAATAAACCACCGATTTACTTGAAAAAGGGGTAATTTACGAAGTCGCGAACATCAGCTAGTAAATACATACTTGCGAATAAACTTCAGAACTCAAAATGGTCTCCAGTAGTAGAGCTGCAAATGTTAATGGATAAATAGATGAAATCACAAGCTAAAAATATTATTGTTTGCACCGGTCAACGGCTACAAAAATTAAATTTAAAGACCAAAGACATGACGGGTTTTGAAGGTTTTTGAGGCATAAGAGGCTCCTTGAGTTAAAGCTCAAGCTGCTTTTTTCTGGACAAAGAATAAGGCTAGAAAACCTCTATAGCTTTATAAACCTCTATAGGGAACTATGTCCCTCCTGTTACTGGATTCTGTTCCGCCTAGTTTAAGTTCAGTACACATTCATGGTGGTAGGGTTTTTAAAAGTCAGCTATCATCCTTCTTTATAAAATCGGAGTGGTTTTAAAAAATGGTTATCATAAACAAATAAACGTCCCAATCATCCTAGAAACCATACAACATTGCAACGATGATTACGGACGGACGAAAATAAAAAAAATCGAAGAAAGAGATGAAAATACATGAAAATAAATGAGAATAATGGTCAAAGTCAAAGTCAAAGTTTTTTATTTGCTAGAACATAGTGTACAAAAAGTTTTTACAAACTGAATTCAACCGTATGCTCTGCCTAAGGAGGCGTGCAAATATTATAAAGTAAATTAAACATTTATTATTAATATTCTACTTATGAAATCTATTATTTGATTCTATTGGTGATTTTAATTAAAAATAATTTATTAAAATGGCCACAGAAAATCCTCAACATATGTCTAACCATAACATGAAAAACAAATACGCACATTCGAAAGCTACACTTTTCCTTGCTTTGCAACGGGATAAAGCAGAATTAGGGTAAAAAATAACACATTTTTAAAGTGCATATTTATTTCAACCCTGCAGCAATCACTTATGTAGTTGATATCTAGATTAGCGCCCTAGATTCACACGCAAAAAGAACACTATCGTCTTTAGATCGCGCAGTGAACACAGCCAGTCGGTCCATGGTATCAGAACAATACTGCCCCAACTAAACAAAGGGCATTTATCCTAAAAAAGTAATCATTTTTTATATTAATTAATACCTAGTTAATAATAAATTAATTTTAAGCCAAATTTTAGTTTGCTTAAATTAAAAAATAAATAAAAAATATCAAATATAAATAAATCACAATTGTCCTATTTTTGGTATTCAAGATTTTCATTTATCTTTTTATTTATATTTTTTATTAAGTAGGTATCATTTTAGAGTAAATTTATGTGCTTTTGTAAAGTTTTATTACTAACACATTTAACCTTAATTGCGGCAGATTAATACGTTCGTTAACCCCAAATTCATAAGATTATAAATATGATTGCATAATATTACTCAAAAATAATCTATTGCGTAACATTATTCCAATTTATCTATTTAATATAACATTTCGTAAATTAATTAATAATATATAATAAATAGTATAAAATATAGTTTTTAAAATTTTTTAAAAATTCCAGTGACCTTTTTTACTAATTGTTTTATAATTATCACACCTCATTCTTAGTATAAAATTCATAGTTACTAATGATGGTTATCATTCGTAGATGACAATGAACGAAACGAACCACCAGCGAGGGCCAGTGTTTCTGGAGCCGGGGGAGTTCGTCGAAGGATTGGGCCGGATGTTCTACATCATAAACCCAAAAAATACGCGGTTTCAAAGAGAAACGGAGGTGCCTAATTTTTATGTGCAAGTGAGTAATAGTCCTTAGTTTTCAACACTTACACCCCAATTCAGAATCATTAATGGTTACTTAAATCGCTCCTTAGTACAGAATTTGTATAGTGATTATTTACTAAGGAACGATTAAAGTAACCGTTAGTGACTCTGAGTTGGGGCGTTAAACTTCACACAGTTCTAAAAACAACAGTCATAAGACGTTAGGGAAATTACTAAAACTCTAAATCCAACATACAGTCACATATTTAATCATGAATATGACAATGCAATTAAGTTTCTAATCATTGTAGATAATCATAAAACTTATTCCAAATCAATTGTAAGTAAGTAATCAAAGTGTAAGTAAAATCATGAATTTACTTCTCATAATGAAAATAATTATACTCGGCTAACACAATTATTGCACAATGCTTATTTTTAAGAAACATTAAACGAAATAATAATTTACTAATTGGAAAATCTTTTTTCCAATAACTATCCGCGTAGGATCGTCCCGCCGCGGCCGCGATAAAAGTTTTTGCACGCATTCAATGTGCCGCTGTCATTTTGTCTAATTTGGGTATGTATCTTCCTAATTCGGGTACGTCCCTTCCTAATTTGGGTAACTTCATTATTAGTACGGAAATTGTATACGTATATTGTTATAATTCGTGTTTGTCAACTTATTCGTATATTATATTTTTGTTTGATAGCTTTTGATTGATAATATACCGAATATTACCTACCTAACAAGAAAAAAAAACTGAAAAGATATTAAAAAATAGGCATTTTGTTCATTAGGTGACCATTTGTTTTACTTAACATACCATCTTGCAATTTTCAGAACTTAACCCAATACTTTATTTTCAGTCATGGCCGTATTTCTTCATGTTCATGATTCTGGAACACTTCGCGCTGAAGATGAAGGGCAAACGTGGGATTCGTCTGAACGATGGCATCACCAGCATATCAAATGGCATATTCTTTGAAGGAGGCAGGTAAGACCATTAATGGGTTGACCCACAGCCACAGGCACTAAGGCAGTTGTTTTCTGAAACAAAGTCAGTTATATTAATATCTGATACGTGTACATCGTAGATAGGTAGACTAAACTTGTTAGTTCCTACGATTCCGAAATGAAGCCAGTAATATTAATACTAAGTATAACATGAGAAAGGTGGATCGTTATGTCTTTGTTAGTATCTACCTACACAAAACAAGGTAATGTCGTTAAACCTTCTCGGTTAATTAATGTTGGAGATTTCCACGAGATTTCAAACTTATTACCGCACACCCTTAATACAGCCACATAAAGGGCTTCTTGGAAAATGATATCACCATGGAAACTAATTGAGGGCTCTGAGAATTTCAAGACTGCTTTTTGTTATAATTTTTCCATATGGAGAATTTTATTTTCGTCTTCAGTTGGAACCGCCGTTTTGTTAAAGAATTTTATATTTTATATCATTGTTATCATGTAAGATTGATGAAACAATAAAGATTTTCGTAGTAAGACTTCGCTTTACTTCAGCCAAACAACTTTAACCTATTACTACTACGATATTACAATTAGTATGTAACTACAAGGAACAGATTCTTTTGATTGATAAATCTTGCTAAAAAATTACCGACTTCAAAATTAGGGATGACTCAAAAACTACTCGTCAGATCACGCTCAAATAATTGGGACTACATAACAAGCACCAGTTTTCAATTAAAAAAAGAATAATCAAAATCGGTTCACCCAGTCAAAAGTTCTGAGGTAACAAACATAAAAAATACAGTCGAATTCAATACCTCCTTTTTTTGAAGTCGGATAAAGAGTTTTTAATGTTTAAGCAGCCATAACGGATTTTAGTTTTGCTGTAGCCGTCCGTCCGTAGCTTATCTCCTTGCTGTGTCCTTAGATCAGCAAGGCTATTCTGTTTTGTAACTCGACAGCGGAATCCGCGATGAGTGTCAAAATTCCTATCTTTAGTCGTTTGAATTCGAGTTTGTTCGCACTTCGCAAGTGCGTACTAGATGATTAGAGAATGACATATCAAGATGATGCAAGTTCGCTTTCGAGACTCACTTGAGTGAGCTTCGATTTCGAGTTTGTATTTTAGAGTTGAGTGAGCTTCGATTTCGTGTTTGTATTTTACAGAATAGGCTTGCAGATCTTAGTAATAGAAAGATGATTTGTCATGGCGGAACAAGAGTTCCTAGTTTACGATAGAGTCCTAAAATGACGAAAAACAGCATTACGATACAAAACTGTACTAAGTGTTCTGTTCCATATTTTTATTCTTTATTCCTTTTCAACTTAAGATACAATGACAAACACAATTTTTGTATTACTTGTATGTACTATTACTAGTAATTCCTAGAAATATCTCTCTCACAGACTAATCTGGCGAGGGGCTGAGTTCTACGCGTATTCATGGATATACTCCAACTGGAAGCTGGTGGACCTTCCGTGGGATCACACGGCCACGTGGTTCCTCGCTGCACTTGGAATGGACTTCTGCTATTACTGGATGCATAGAGCCTGTCATGGTAAGTACATTCTAATTATTTTAATTTTAAATTAACGTAGTCTCTGCTATATCGTTATCCTGCATTCCTATGAAGAAATAAATCATTTGAATTTGACTTCATCATACCAAAGTCACGTTGTATATCTACTTTTTTCTCCCAGCGTATCCTTGCTATATATTATGTGGAATCTAGGCTATCCGTATTATTTGTTTTTTGTTTTAAATGCAACAATAACGATGAATCTTTATTTTTTGCAGAAATTCATATCCTTTGGGCTCAGCACCAAGTCCACCATACATCAGAAGATTTTAACATGGGAGTTGGAATTCGGCAGTCAATATTGCAAGGGTGGTGTGGCTTTGTAAGTATACTTCATCAGTACTTTATAACTTGAAAAACAATTTACAATTTAGAAAAAAATTAACTCTACTACAATGAATTTCTATGAAGAATATCCTCGGTGTATCAAGACTACAACATAATAATTAATTATTACAGTTGTCATACTTACCAATTTTTACACTATTTATAAATAGTCTAGCTGCTAAAGCTTACTGAAATAGAACGTTTCTGTTTTCTTATATTGATACATCCATTTTAGTTTACAAACTACCGTAAAGTCAGTCATATAGCCATCAACGGATTTTCCTTTCTCAAGATTGATACACACAAAATTCACCGTATACCCGAAGACCATATAAATCCGATATTAGGAAACTTCCAAAGTCCGCCCTAGAGAAGAAACTTTAGCCTATTAATCACTCAAATTCGAAGATCTTGACGCGTTGTAGGCTAAAGTTTTTGAGTAACGATAAACTATAACTTGAGAAGAAATTCTTGTCCTTCCGAAGTTTGTTGTAATTGGTGTTATTGACCTATATTTTCATAATAATAACTTTCGGAGGATAATAATAATAACGCTCGGAATTCCTCTCGTAAGTTTGCTAAGCTAATGCTATGTATACTTTTAATAAAATTATGGAGAAATGACCTTTCAACTTACAAAAAAATGCATTTAATACTGGTGTTCAGTCTCTTCATCGAAATTGTTACAATTTCGCACGTGCATTAAAACCGCGAACTTCAACAGTCTTCATTTTTGTCGACTGCAATGTATTATATTTATAATACATTGTTGCTATTAATACGCGGCAGGAGTAAATGCAACCAAAAATATAAAAGTAATTACTACTTTATAAAATTTTATGTATGTACGTATATGTGTTGTTAACCCTCAAAGGTTTCCCTCGTCAGGAACTAACCCTAAAAGTATTATTAAGTCATGCTTATCATAAAAATGAATTTTCGTCGCAACCAATTTAGACTTCTTAGGATGAAAAAAGTAGTTATATTTCAGCTTGCAAGATTTGACCCGAACATACATACATAGCAAGTTAAATAAAAATTTAAATTAAATTTTAGTAAGTATTCCAGTATTGTCCATTATTTCTAGGATAACCAGTAAATACATTTTATTTTATTAAGTGTGATGATTTCCTCAGGTGTTCTACCTACCATTAGCACTGGCGATTCCCCCGGCTCAGTTCATGGTACATCATCAGTTCAGTTACCTGTACATGTTCTGGATCCACACGGAGGCAGTCAAAAGCCTGGGGCCCTTGGAGTACGTGCTCAACACACCCAGTCACCATAGGATTCATCATGGTATGATATTATTTTTCAATAGTAACTGCCCTCGCTGTACTTCAGGAATCCAATCTTAATGCAAAGACAGCCCCGCACAAAAAAATGTATGGACGGTATTTTTCTTGAACACGGTAAAAACAGTTTTCAAATCGGTTAAGCCGTTTCTGAGATTAGCTGGAACAAACGCAAAGATAAATCGTCAAACAGGCAACAAATCTAAAAATCAATTGTATAGGATCTATTGTGTTAATATACATATATGTATATACCTACATATAGTAATAGTTCTTCTTAAATATATTTCATGTACAGACACGGATCATATACAGTTTTATTATATGCATGTATGTGATGATTCGGATCATTTTCATAATGACAAGTTCTCAAGCTATTTTATAATATACTTACTGGCACCTTACTGTATATCTATCATAGTGTTCTGTCTCCTTGAAGTTTTTTTCGCCATTCCTTCTCCGCCATTATAGTACATTTCCGAAATGGTGGTAGAAGTAAAAGTCATTAAAAAACAGTATCAGTGAAATCTTTATGATTACATTAACTGTCTATTAAAGAAAAAAAATGTGTGCAATTCACACGTGGTAGAAGTGAAACCTTCAAAATTTTTGTTTTCAAGATAATGAGACGAATGTAAAATTTCGGGAAGATGATAAATGTAGGTTTCACTACTCCGCTCCGCTCCGCCCCGCTCCGCTCCGCCCCGCCCCGCTCCGCTCCGCCCCGTTCCGCTCCGCTCCTCTACCCCTCACTCCTCTACCCTACCCCCGTACAATGCTTCCTATCTCACTTCAGAATTTATGTTTGTCTCTTTTTACTGGACAGTTTCGTTTCATAAAATTTCAAGTCACCCCCGTACTAAAGAAGTTTTCACTTCAAAATTAATAAGCAAAGTTGTAGATCAGGGAACTATAGGATTATCTTGATAGAATATGCTAGCGCCTGCTTATAAAGACATGATGAATACGTTCATTCGTGCGTGGCGCAACAAAATATAACAAGGCGGTGTTGACGATCGCAAAGTATGAATATGTATAGTTTTATTCACACGTGCGTCAATTTGCAGCACAGAGACGTCTGTAACTTTGTGTTCATGTTTTTGTGTGTTATAAGTTTGACGTGTATGTATGTGTATCTGTGTGTCTGTGTACCTGTGGATCTGTATGTCTGTCTATGGCATCATAGCTCCCTAACAGATGAACCGATTTTGGTTAAGATTTTTTGTTTGAAAGTGACTTCGAATCGAGAGTTTTCTTAGCTTATTTTTTTTAATCCGGCTCGAAGGACCAATGTTTGAATTACAGACTAGTTGATAATGTTAGTGGCGAAGAGAAAACTCGATCCAGGAGATTTATTAAATTTATTACTTTTTTAGGACACAGTTTTAATATATCATATTTTATAGAATTTTGTGACAAGACGAAATAATCTGAAAAATTGTCATACAATTAAAATTAAAATTTGTGCAATTCATACGTGTTAGAAGTGAAACCTTCAAAAATTTTGTTTTCAAGATAATGAGACGAATGTAAAATTTCGGGAAGATGATTATAATTGTAGGTTTTACTACTCCACTCCACTCCACTCCACTCCACTCCACTCCACTCCACTCCACTCCACTCCACTCCACTCTACTCCACTCCACTCCACTCCACTGCACTCCACTCCACTCCACTCCACTCCACTCCACTCCACTCCACTCCACTCCACTCCACTCAACTCAACTCAACTCAACTCACATCAACTCAACTCAACCCACATCAACTCAACTCAACTCAAGTCAGTCTCCACTCATTTCTAGTCTCCACTGGACAGTTTCGTTTCATAAAATTTCAAGTCACCCCCGTACTAAAGAAGTTTTCACTTCAAAAATATGTTTAGTGTTGGTTGCCAACACTTGGCTTAGCTATGTTTCGAGTAAATAAAACTGCCCGGGTTTTTTTAAACATCAATTTAAGATTATTATTTATTACTTTTGTTTATTCTTATTATAGTAAGTCACAAGCTTATTGTTTCATGAGAATTTATTTTGTTTTCTCCCAACAGGCAGTAATCCATATTGTATCGACGTAAACTACGGGGGCGTGCTCATTATATGGGATAAGCTTTTCGGCACGTTCCGGCAAGAAAAGGAAGAGGATCATATCGTGTATGGCTTGATTTACAATCAGCCGTCCTTCAATCCCTTACATTTACAGGTAAGTTCTAGAAATAATCGAAGGAAAAAGAATTCTCACTCATTAGTTCGATTGCCCGGTCTAATAACCGAACTACTGCCACTAGACCAATATTATCGAAAGAGAACTATTAAGTTTTTATTAGTGAAACAAAACATTATTTTAATGTTCTTCATATTCATTCAGCTTTTAAACAAACTGTATTATAATTTCAACGTCTAAGGCTGGATTCGACCTAACATAAACTTATACACGAGTAACTATACGAGAAATAATCTATTCCATGATTTTAATCTCGAGTAAATCCATAGCCGTTTTACCACGTAGTCGATAGTATACTTGCGCGAGGAATAACAATACGCGAATAGCAGAGTGAATGGTGAACGAAAATAAAACCCGGCAAATAAATGTTGTTCTACAACGGGATAGTGTAAGAGCATACATCATGTCAACTCGATTTTGCCGTAGTATAGTGTGAAAAGGTAGCTGTCATGTAAGCTAACTAGCTTTCAAACGTGTTAATTTTATTTGTTATTTGTTTGAGGGAATTGTCAAGTTTTGTCGTGTGGTGACAGAAATCAGATGATTGGACTGACTGACGCCATTACATTATTCTAGGAATAGCTCCGTTATTCCGTGCGAAACGGCGGTATATAAACGATTCCCGAATAGGCCCACTATTCTTAGAATTGTAGATGGTAAAACGTAAAATTGATTTACTCTCGATTACCTGACGATTTATTCTAAGATTAAGATTTACTCTTGTTTGGTCGAATCCACCCTAAGACATGCAGATTTCTCTTTTATCCAAAAAAAATTAACGAGCATTAATACAGGATGTCCTAAAAACGCTAGATATAAACTTGCTGCTCTTGGCGTGGTAGTATTGCCGACAGAAAGGAAATGCAGTTTGAAATGTAGACAAAGAAACACTCATTTTCGGTGTTGAGCAATGTTTCAAAAATAAGAATTAATTCGTCGCTAATATAAGCAAGCCTCGAACAATATATTGTAGGAATTTTGACGAAACTTCTTCGAATTAGCAGGAGAAAGGAGCAGTGACTACCATGTGCGCTTATGGCTCCATAAAATCGTATCCGTCGAGTTTTTTTTTTTTTTTGTTACAATTAATTCGAATGTTGCGGTTTTTTTTTGGACACTCTCTATTTAGGCTAGAACTTTGATAAAAACGTTATAAGAAATAAATATTCAGATTTTTCCTCCACGATTCGTTATCTTTCCAAAGTCAGCGAGTTAGTTTTAGCATACATTTAGATAAAATATTTTACTTTAAGGCTTCATTTCGGTTTTGCTGATTAGAAAAGTTTTTAACTTTTTACGACTTCTTTTTCTTTTCGGACTTTGGTTTACGTTGGGTTGGGCCTGATGGATGAAGGTCGAAGATAGATTAAATTATCTTAGTTTTCATTTCAGTTGTAATTATACAGCTAAGGGGATTTGACCTAAGAACGTTTTTTGAAGATTGCTTGGACTTGAGCTGCATAAATAAAAATAATTGGAGCAGGAAAAAATCTGGGTAGTTTTTAACTGATCCTTCTACCAGAACCACTCACCGTAGAGATTTGCAAATTCACTTTCTAATCTTCGGAATAAGAAATATAGCTTGAGATTTCAGTTAAAATTCTGCTTATATGGACACTTTTGCAAAGACATGTATATCCCGGTAATTGGTTCACGTAGGATATTAGTGATATCACAGTAGAGTACTGATGTCCGGAGACGGTGGCCATTTACCATAAGATGGATCGTTAGCTCGTTTGTCACCAAGTTACATTAAGAAAACAATGCATTGCTATATAAAACATAATCTAAATTTTACTAACAAAAAATAACCGACTTCAAAATTACTCAAAAACTACTTGTCAGATCTCGTTCAATTTTATGTGGGACTACATGACAAGTACTAGCTTTCGATTAAAAAAAGAATCATCAAAATCGTTTCACGCAGTCAAAAGTTCTGAGGTAACAAACATAAAAAAAATACAGTCGAATTGAGAACCTCTTCCTTTTTTTGAAGTCGGTTAAAAAAGGCCAAAAGGGAAATGGACAGAAAGTGGCCTTTTCGACATTGTTTGGAGCAAAATATTTACTGGTAGAATATTTCTTTATGGCATAATTTTGCTTTATGGCATGATTTCGCTTTATGACAAACGTTATAGCAAGATTTTGCTTTATGTGAGAATTTTGCTTTACGACAAAATAAACAAACAGCCTTCTTGATTGTGTTATGTTAGGTAAACTTAACTAAATCTTTAGTTTTTTAGCCTTTAGCTTCAATCTAATGGCTTCAGCCTGTAAAATTCACTACACGGGTCTCTCCTTATAATTAAGGCGGCTAAGGGCAAATTTCGCAACGATGCTCGAGTGCTGATTGATCCTCTAGAATTAGTAGGCAACCTTAGTATCGGAAAATTTTCACTGTCACTCGAAGGCATCCAACATGCCTTAAGCCATAATTAGCGTTAACTACTGCTATCTGCTAATGAAAATTGAGACGGATTTACGTGTCCTCTGAAACATATTTAGCCGATATATTTGTTTAATTCCAGACATTCTACACTCGTTACGTGGTCCAGAAGTTCAAGGAATATACGAGCTGGTCACACAAGTTACAAGCTGTGTTCAACAGACCTAGCTGGAAGCCAGTCAACAACGTTCGTTTTAAGGATATGAAGGAAGATGTAAGTAGGTAAATTATTGGTAGAATTATCACAGTCTCCAACGCAAATTATTCGAAGTTATTGACCAAATCGATTGTTGGATGTAGTCACTCGAAAGATTTAGCAGATATAAATCATGATGGCGGACAGACGACTATAGTCTGAAAAATATGGTAGAACTCATAAAATTTTAACATTAACACATTCCAACATTTAAAATAAAATTGTCTCCAACTGTCACGTCAATGTAATTATAAGCTCAGATTATGAGAAGAGAAAAGAGGTAAAAGTAAAATACACTATCAACATTTTACTTTTTAACAACAGCACACACTTTAAACACAAATAACTCACTTTTAAAAATAACAAGATTTGTGGTAATATCAAAATTTTTCCTTTATTTTGCCGCTTGTCTTGGATACGAATTTCTAATGCAACCGTGATATTGTGTCGGCGTTTTAACTATTTAGATCGTATTTCAATTGTTTCGTCGAAAAAAATTTTATTTCGAGATTTAAAATTTTCGAAATTAGAGTGTTTTGAAATTTACTTTTTTTAATTTTAATTGCAGCCAAAGATCTACACCAGGGTGAAATATGATGTGGTGTTGCCTACTTGGTGCAGTGCATACTTACTAAGTCACTACGTGTTGGTGTTGTACGGTTTCCATCAGTTGTTTTACAGCCATTTGGTAAGTTTAATCAGTTTGTAAATTTTCAAAATTGATTATAATAAACTAACAATAAATCTCATTTAGTGGAATTACCTATTTGTATATCTCCATATTTATGAAAAAATCTCTTTGATAACAGTGTCGTCATTAAACGGTTTTTTGGTTCATTTCGACATATCAATATTTTTTACAATACTTACTATATAAAGGACACTTACAAATTAAGGATACGTATTATATAAAGAGATGAAAATGTATAGAAGAAAATAATTGGGTACCTACACTAGCTAGAATCATTTTTTTGTTAATGTCTTTGTAAATAATAATTCCGACGATTTTAACTGACGCAATAATATTTTGTTTCTACTTAAAATACCATTAGAACCCGATCCATAACAGTATAAACTGGGAAAAACAGAATTTACAAAAATTTAAAACACGAAAAATTAATGATGTATAAATATCAAATAATAATAGTATCGTCTTAAAGTATCCTTGTTAGCTCAAAGGCATAAAAATACTGGTTTTTAAAAGTCGTTATATTCTTCAAAAGTATCAAAGGCGAGGTATAGGTACTTAATACGGCGTATGGTGGTACAAACATCTGAAAGCGCTGAATTGAAGCAACTTCACCGTCTCTCGTTACCGTCCTTTCATCTCTTTGCCTCATCCTTGACCCCACAACTGCTAAAGTAGGTACTCCGTAACTTCAAACGCTGATTGACTTCCTTACTGATTGTATATAAGGGTACTAAACCGTCTTGGCTTGGGGAAATTGCCGTACAAAGAGTCAAAGGTTAGCCATTTTTATACGAATTTTAAAAGACTTTCGAATTGTTCGTACATTGTTTCTGTTGTCAACATAATATATGTGTTAGTTGCGGGTTGAAGCATGTTGGTAATTATACAATTTCTCGACTAATGATTATGGCAATTAGGGAAAACGATATATTGTTGGCGCTGCTTAAGGGTTTAATGATTGCTTGGTAATAATAATGACCGGAAGCAACAACTGAACATAGATTTAATGCCTGTTTGGTACTTGCTTTGTCTTACGCAATCCAGCCGCTGATTACTACTATGTACCTAAACATACCTATCTTTGATAGTTTAATAATAAATTGAACATACATCCATCGCCCACATGTATACCTCGTGATCATTTATTTACCTCTACTTGTTCTGTTAGAAATTAATGGCTTTGTTGAAGTTTATCAGCAGGAACTAACTCACCAGATCTACATAATGTTTTTATAGTTTTGCAAACACTGCCATCAGTAGCTCGAGCACGAATATTTGCGAGAAAGTATTCGTATGGTTAACGTAAGCAATTTGTATGGCATTTTTTCAAAAGCCCCTATCGTGCGTAAATGGTACTAAAATGCCATACAAATTTGACAAATTGCTTACGTTAACCATACGAATACTTTCTCGCAAATATTCGTGCTCGAGCTACTGTTAGTTATTGGCCAGCGTAATCCACTTTAAAGCCCACTAGTGGGAGTGGGACATTAATTACAAAGCTGGTGATGATGAAAGATTCACTAAGGGGTGATATTTTTAAAAGAATTTACTTACGAGTAGGTATATATAGTTCTGAAAGAAAAGATGAAAAAACTTTGATACACCAAACATAAACCAGACTTTCTTACGACTTCGAAAGTAAAACTTTTTTAATTCAATGTTACATAGGCGCAACAAACTGTCTTTGAATTGTAGATAAGTACTTACCAAGTGTTATGATATTAGCATTAACATTTCAATACCTGCTCACACGTTCGAAGTTTGCGAAGTTTCCAAAGTATTTACATTTTAGATGATCGTTTGGTGGCGTTGTTTCCTAGACTTTTAGTTGAGTTTCGGCTCTCGCGTTAAGTAGGTATGCTCTTAATCAATAGTCTTAGAAGAGGATGATAATCAACCAATTTTTTTTAAGAATAATACAATCTATACGCAATTTCTTTACTCATACTCATTATATCTATCACTACGGAAACCTAACAAAGCGGTTTCAAATATGGTAATTCTATGCATGTTTAGCTATAATTTCAGTTGATGTTGGTTTTTTTTTTTTTATTAAATTTTCATTATTATTGTTAATGCATCCCTTGAAGTCATGGTCACAGACACCGGCTAGCTCTTTAAATACAACCTGCTGGGAATACGCGGTACCTACAAAGTCCAAGGTTTACCATTAAAGTTAGTTAGGAAAGTTCTAAATGAGTTACGGTTAAAAGGCTCAAGAGACTAGGAATGGCATTGTCTTGATAAAGTAAGAAAAGTGATTTCGGATGCTATAATCTTCCAAGAACAGAAATTGTGATTAAAAGTTTGTAAATATCTGACTAACACCCCAACTCAGTGTCACTAACGGTTAATTAAATCGCTCCTTAGTACAGAATTTGTATGGTGATCTTTACTAAGGAGCGATTAAAGCCACCGTTAGTGACCATGAGTTGGGGCGTTAAACTGAGTTAGGCCTTAATATTATGATCAGCGAATTTGAAAACGTGTGTGAATAACTCGTTTGTAATTTTCACTACCTTAATTGCTTGTATTTTGTATAGGTTGCAAAGATAAAAAGGGATTAAAACTTGCTAGGCAAGTGCGTTTTCCCTCGCGGGTTCTCAATTAGACGCAAGGCAATTACCTGTTTAGGATATTTGACGAATAACTCTAAACTTATTATAAAGTAGTCTTCTAATTAATTGCAATAAACTACGACCAGTTATGTAACTGCCTATCTATACTAATATTATAAAGAGGAAAGATTTGATTGTTTGTTTGCATTGAATAGGCTCCGAAACTACTGAACCGATTTGAAAAATTCTTTCACTGTTGGGAAGCAACACTATCCCCAGGTAACATAGGCTATATTATATTTAAAAAAATAGGGATCCTTAATAAAACTCCAATAATGTAACCTAAGGTGTAAAAAAATAAGAAAACCGAAGCAAAGCGAGGGCGGTTACTCGTATTTAATAAAATTATATGATCACGATTACCACTCTTTTTTTATTTCAGACAATGTCCCCAGTTACCGTACTGCTATCAATGATGTATATCATCGGGTCTCTGACCGTCTTCGGGATGATTCTGGACGCCTCACCCAAAGCTTCGGCCTACGAAACCATGCGTTGTTTTGTTTTGGTGCTCATTGACAGATTGCTGTTCCCCAAAGTGTCACTCTTGGGCCCAATCCTTCAACTTTTTTACATCATCTCAGGATTGTTTTGGTTATTATTTGTTTACAAAAGCATTGTGATAAAAGCTGAGAAAAAAGGGGAATGATATCTTCATCTTAAGTCTAAGCATCATTATTTATTTTGTTTTTTTTTACATGATTGTGCTATATTGAATTTTCCCAGGAACAGTGTTTTCAATATTTTGTTGCATATACTTTATTTTTTGTAGTACGAGTTATATGATCTTAATATGTATGTTTGCTTGTTTGCTGCTGTCTGTTTGTGTCATTATTGTTTGCAAGATATCAATAGCTTGCAATTTCTTTTTTACTGCCTAGATTTGGTTTGTTATACGATTATTAAAAAGTACAAAAAAATCATGCATTTTTTTTATTTATCTAAATATTTAGTTGGTGGAACTTACAATTATGCCATAAAACCTTCTTTGATAATAACACAAACATTCTGTTATATTGAACAACCCGCGATTTCCGGGATAATAGTACCTACCTACCGTATATCTTCTTCGACTTCCTTCTTCAGCTTCCAGTTCATGGTCTATCTGTGCCCTAAATTTCATGAAAATCCGTTCAGTAGTGTTTGCGTGAAAGATTAACAAACTTCCATACAAACTTTCACATTTCTAATATTCGTAGGATTACGAAACGTTTCTTTAGTTATACCCTATCTATATGGCCTGACTAATTGATCAACACAGTTGAGTTAAAACACATACCTACCTATAAATTATAATCAAAGTATATTTCAACTATGCACGCTAAACATCTGACGCGTTCATTAATCAAACTAGAGACTCGACTAGAACTAATACAGTTGTCATCGGAAGACTAATAACTAGTTATACTAACGTAAACTATCGTATTTGCTCGCTTCATTGCATAATATACTCGAAGTATGAAGATGAACGTGTGTTCAAGTGTAATGGGCTGAATACTAAAGTTCGTAGCCAAACGTCTGGATTGACTGAATTGAGCAACAGAACTACAATAGTTAAGAGTATTTGAGTAGCTGCTAGTGACAAAATCAAGCACTTATGTGCTTCAGAGGACACGATAAGACGTTGAATCTGTTGAAGCCGCGGGTGGAAACTAAATACTTATAACGACGCCTTATATTATAGCACCGTTGCATTGGTACCAGTCATGTTTGAGATCAAAGGTATCTATCTAAGTTCGATTTAGTTTCGAGTCGAGATGAGTTAGTTTAGTTTCTCAATTATTCACGTACCTGTAGAGTAGTAGTAGTTCAAAATTAGAGATGACCACATGACAAGGACCAGCTATCGAATAAAAGGAGAATTATCAAAATCAGTACACCCACTAAAAATTTATGAGGTAACATACATAAAAAATACAGTTGATTTGAGAACCTCCTCCTTTTTTTGAAGTCGGTAAAAATAACACTACACACTCATAGCCCCGCACTAGGATTACCTGTGTCGTGGGTGCCAATATTACGCAAGTTGTATCAATGGACAAAATTTCATCGAATCAATGCACTGATTAAGATAAAGCGTATAGCAACGCTCCTTAGCAACAGAGTTCTATAATTTTCAACGAACAAAACTGTAAATGGTAATCGTAATAATAAAAAGTTCCGGTTATGACTGACGATACATTAATGTTTCCTTGTATGGAATTGGAGTAGATTTTTCTTCATAAAGCGATTGAAAATAAACAAATCAATGTATTGATTAATTGGATTACAAATCTAATGAGTTTGTAAACAGAATGATGCAACATAGATGTTTCTTGCACGGCCATTAGTAAACCAATAAATTAGAACGAATTGCAAATTAGATTACTGCATTGTATTTATTCTTTTACTTACAGGTTTTGTATATATAATGTTTTCCTTGTTTTGCTACTAAAATATTCAAAAAACAGTTTTTTGTTACATTATAAAAAATGTTATTTGTTTTGACTATTCACGTGAGAAACGTGTGTTAACTGATATGCATATAATTAGAGCGGCTTTTACCTTGAGATTTTAACTTAGTTCAAGTTCACAATAAAGAAAATGCTATTGATTTAAACTTTGTAGAATGCAAGTAATTTTATAGGACCTGATTTAATTAGAGATGGATCTGTGATTTTTCAAAGTTACTTGCCTATTATTAATTAAATAGACTCGGCCCGTGGCTTCGCTCGTGAGAGTGGTTTCACAAACATTTATAAATCCAAATCATCCCACAGGAACGTATAACAGGGGTATTTTCCCTATTGTTAAAGTTTGGACAGCGTTTGTCTGTGTGCCAAGCTTAATCTTATCTTCTTCAGCGGTTAGTGCGTAGCTACACTAGAATATTAGGAGGATTATTACTTGCTTCGGGTTTGTCAAACATTTTGAAAATACCCCCTACCTATCCTCCCTACCTATCCCCCCTACCTATCAACTGTCAAAAGCACACAATCACAACGTTATAGATATTTAGCTACTAAATTATCTGGAGATCATGGATATCATTTAACTAACCTATAGTAAAAAAATCCGTGAGACGTCATCCAAATGGACTGATGAATGGATTCATCGGGTCATTACTAAGGCTCGTATTAATGATCTTAAGATCCTTCGATCAAGGATTTTAAATCGATGTTAAGATCTCTGCGATCTCAATATTTGATTGGAGAAGCTGAAATACTTCAAATCTTATGCAAAAGTGACATTTGTAAGATCTGAGATCGCGCTCATTCATATTAATTCGACGACAATTCCATCTGAATATAACATTGGTGCACAAGAAATAGAAAAACTAAGTAACTAAATACCATTTGCTCAAAACAGAAATAAATAGACTCTGGAAAATACCAACTACCAAAATCCCAACAGTGATAGGAGCAACTGGAGTGATAACTAAAAGTTTACACAGCATCAATTTAGAAATCAAAAGCAAGCTGCCATATATGTATTATACAAGTATCATACTATCAAAAGCTTTAGGAAATGTCATATTTGCTGGGGAAACCGAACCTCCTTCTCCCTGAGGGTTTTATTGTGGGAGCTTTATGCTTTAAATTGAAGACTTCCTAACATCCCAGCAGCTGTTACAAACACTGTCCGCTAAACAAACTGTGTCTCTATTGATCTATTCTGAATGAACGCCATTTATGTCGCGCGAGTTTTTAAATCTACGATTTGCCCCAAGATAGTAACGTTTTATATATTGGAACCCTGTAGGTATTATATTATATATATTACACGTGTCATATTATTCCATAATATACAATAGGTATAAACTTTAATAGATTTGTAATAAGGCATGCATTTTGATCTCCCATGATGCAATAAGTCACAGGACTTTCATAACAAACTTGTTTTACAAGTTTTTAACTTCTTTCCTATTTACATAATCGTGGTATGTAGGTAACATTGTAATAATAATCATTGAGTTTCATTATGTCGGTTTGTAAAGGAGAATGCCCATTTTGTATGGAGAAATGTACTGACATTAATATTTTTGTGTCCTGATAAAAATACCTTTATTTGAATAAGTTATCTAAATACATTACACAAACCAACTTTAGTCAATTTTAATCGTAGGAGTTATGAGATTTTCAACAAAATTATTTTGTATTTAGGTTATAGTAGACACAGTAATATGGACTCTATGCAGGCGCATTAAGTCGTATATGTTTAAGTTTAAAATTCATTTGACAGCCCCCAAACGCCATCTAACTTTAAATGTAATAATTATCAAATTCATTTGGCAGTCCCCTAACACCATCTAGTTTGTTGTATCATAGTCATAATCGAATCAACGCAACCTATTGGCCCGAAGGATCTTAAAAGATCCCTGATTGGCTCCAATTCCAATATAAATGGCCGAATGCTTTTGTGTTGTAAAACGGAAGTAAAGTTACTTATTTATTTAAGAAAATAAAGCCCAAAAAGAATTTTTTAGGAAATACGGTAAAATATTTAAAATATTTTAACTTAATTTTTAGTACAAAAGTCATTGTGACACAATTATTTTTTTGAGAGTACTGGCTATGGGCATTCTCCTTTTCCAGTAATGATTTGTTTTGTTATTTTGACCTCGTGTTTTTACGATCTTAATTGCTCATACACAATTCTCAAAATATGATTAGTTAAAATTTAAAATTTTGTAGTCTGTTATTAAACATGTCATGGGACATTAAATATCAACGTCAAGCTTCAACGTCATGAAACATACTCTCCGCCCAACATCTGTCCAGATCCAAGGCTTCGAGAGCTTTCAGTTGGGAGTGAGCTTTCAGTTGGGAGTTGCAGAACCGTTTGCTACAGTCATAGATACAGTGGACGAGTACAACAACAGGATGGTAGCAACAGTCCGCGAGGTAGGGTTAAAGTTCTTTAAAACCCGCCCCCGTGGTAGTTCTCAAATTCTCTCAGAACTTATTCTCGGTCTTATGAGGGATAGATGAGAACTATGTGTGCAGTCTCCAGCCTCCATGGCAAAGTACAGGCGGCTCAATAAGCAGATCTCGCAGGATAGGCGACGCCACTTGCGTTCTCATAACACAAGGCGTGTAAAAAACACAATAGAGAAAAAGCGGCCAAGTGCGAGTCGTACTCGCCCATGAAGGGTTCCGTAGCAGCAAGTAACATAATATAAAAGTTCTTGAAGTTCGTTGTAACTTTGATCGAGGTAAATTGCGGTTTACGATTTATGACGTATTAAAAAAAAAAAAAACTTACTAGATCTTGTTCAAACCAATTTTCGTTGGAAGTTTGCATGGTAATATACATCATATATTTTTTTTAGTTTTATCATTCTCTTATTTTAGAAGTTACGGGGGGGGGGGGGACACACATTTTTCCAGTTTGGAAGTGTCTCTCGCGCAAACTATTCGGTTTAGAAAAAAATGATATTAGAAAACTCATTATCATTTTTGAAGACCTATTCATAGATACCCCACATGTATGGGTTTGATGAAAAAAAAATTTTTGAGTTTCAGTTCTAAGTATGGGGACCCCCAAAATTTATTGTTTTTTTTCTATTTTTGTGTAAAAATATTAATGCGGTTCACAGAATACATCTACTTACCAAGTTTCAACAGTGTAGTTCTTATGGTTTCGGAGAAAAGTGGCTGTGACATACGGACGGACGGACAGACAGACAGACAGACAGACAGACAGACAGACAGACAGACAGACAGACATGACGAATCTATAAGGGTTCCGTTTTTTGCCATTTGGCTACGGAACCCTAAAAATCGCGACTCAAAAGTATTCGCCAAAGATCTGCGGATTAGGCAAAGAAAACTGACGAGGTTGAAGACCGAGTCCGACACCGTACTTTTCTTTTTATCTTAAAGTATTTTACAAAAACAACAAAATAAATAATTTGTTGGATTCTTTCGGAGGTCAAATACTCAAAGGCTCAAAGACTGTTTTGCGTAAAAAACTAGATAAGGATAAATCACGTAGACACGTGTATAATGAAACGGATGTAAGAATTACGAAAACAATATGTTTAAAGTAACTTGATGTTATTAATTTATACATCGATAAAACTAGTAAAGATATTAATGTATTCACAATTTTTATTTACTATCGACCGTGCCCGCTGTTTGAACTCGGTCAACTTAGATTCACACACCCGCCGAGCAATGATCGCTTCAAATCACTTGTAAATTCACTAAATACAATAGAGCCTGTTATAGCAACCCGGCTAAAAGTTGTTATGGCGTAATCACCACCGACCTTTCCCTTGAAAAATCTAGTTATTTGTCACCACTATCGCTTGACCTTGAATGACCGAAATGCTTTCATTATCATATACACCTCGTTACCACATCGTCAATTAAAACCAGTTTCATATTATAATATAAAGGCTCGTCCACAAATTACAACATGCGAGTTTTGTAGCAACGTAAAACATTCGTTACGTCTAATTAAGGCCATAATATAAAGCGATCGATATTATGTACTGGTAACTACTGTTTTATCGAAGATAATGAGGAAAATTACAAAAAGCGGCGCTTTATTAAGATAAGAAGAATTGTATTAAAATAGCTTAGTTTATTTTCTTTGTTATATTCTTTGTTTTATTTCTTATAAGTAGAAAAAACCTTAACTTTATTAGTTTGATTTTATGAAATGAAATTAATTGTTTTCTTTCTTTCAAAAAAGAAATAAATAAAACAATCTTTTAAATATTGAATTGTCATCGGTCTTTGATAAGTCTACGAAGTTTAAATGAAATCTGACCGTTTGAAGTGGGTCAAAATCAAGTCCAAAGTAGTCGGTTACATACAAGTGAAGCTAATATAAAGCGCGTAAACTAACAACTAATTACATGTAAAACGTGAATTGTTTTATTTAATGTCATATTAACAAGATTATTAAATACCTAACAACATACCATAAATCAATTTCACAACTAAGTTTCAAAACAAATCAATTTCAGAAACTGCCTAGTCATTGATTTGTATAAATTCAACACAAATTATAAACCGCATACAATTAAATTGTTGTGTACTTGTTTTATTTGTAATTGATTGTCAAGTGGTTATCAGCCCTCTCACTACAACAAATAATATTATCAGGGCCAAAATGGCGCTTAGCATGAGTAACATAATTTATTATTGTGTATTGTAATCATTTATAACGGTACTAGAAATAATAATTATAGACTATTGCTTGGTGTAGACAGACTTGAAAAAATATCACTATTAGGTATTGAAAGCCAGTTCTTTCTTTCTTTTTCTTCTCTCTTTCTTGGCCGGCAACGCATCAGTGATGCCTTTGGTGTTGCTGATGTCCATGGGTGACGATAACCACTTACCATCCACTGAGCTGATGATCCACCTGATGAGGTGATCCACCTGATGAGGTGGATCATCAGCTCGTTTGCCGGCTATTTCCATAAAAAAATAAATAAAGAGAAAATGAATATGACTATTGAAAATAAGTAGTAACGGTAATAGTTCAACTAAATAGAAAGCAAGTGATACTTTTTTCTTTTTTGCCCGTCTCTTTCCCCCCTTTTTTCATTTACTTACATTACTTGCATGACTTCCATTTGAAACACGCGAAAAACATAAGATTCACAATACTAAATACATAATTTGGCTGTTTTTCTATTGAAGGTTGAATCTACCAGTCAACTTTAGGGTCTTAATTTCACCTTTTGTATCCTTTATTTTTTTAAGGAGTCGCAAAAAAAAAAATACACAATACCCTAAATACCCACACAATAATATTTAATCTGTGTAGACTTTGGCCATCTTGCAGACCACACTGCAGACACTATTACAATGTAGTCCATCGTTTCCTTATTATTATTATTAGATATATTTACGCCAACGGAAGCTCAGTAAATACTATTAATAACAAAAACATAGTACTTAAGCAATATGATGTGAAGTAAACGATATTATGATATTTTACACGAATAATTTTTTGCATAAAAAATAAACGAGTTCAACAAGTTAAATACTTATCATCCAGAAGTAAATGTGGCCAAATACCTACATACAAATAGATATATGTAAATTCATTCTAATATACATAATGCAGTACATATTTTATTTTACGCTGTAAATAATTGATTAATGCGTATAATTGTTATTTAACCTTCCTATACTCGCGCCAATTTTTGTTACACCTAAACTCGCGCACGGTGTCACAGACCGATAGATTCATACCCCCTACTATATAAATTTTTAAATATTTTTTTTAAATATTACAATTATTTTAAAGTTTAGGATATAATGAAACAAAATAGTATGCGTAGTACTTAATTTATTAATTATTTTATTGACTTTCAGTCTATCACAAATCAGTCTTCAAATTTGAGATATTTTTCTTAAGTAATAGTAAAACAAAAATAAAATCTGAACTTCTACTTAAAAATAAAATAAACTTATAAATAATAATAAAAAACATATCAAAGGACGTATTTATCTATGTTTGGCTTAGTTTTGAGCTTCACCATAACAATCAGGGCATACAGTTACAGCATGTTCCAAACAAAAGATTTTTTTGCAGGTGGCAAAGTTGTAACGTGTCTTGCGTTTTTTTTTTGATGAGCAGTATCCAAAACGACCAATCTTATTATTATTAGATGTTGCTAAAGACTCGGGTCCATCTAATTTACATATTTTGGCGAGCTTGAGCCTTATGGTTCTCGGCAAGGATGTATTTAGAGCCCGACGTCTAAGATGCGGATTGAAAAAAGCGTCCATAGCTCATCTGGTTCCTTCAAATTTCTGGCTTCTCTTCTAGCGCCTGGAAGTTGAGTAACTATGTTTCTAGCACGTCGCCTAGTTGGGTGAAAGGCTGGAGATTTATTCCACCTAGTCCGTTCATCTTTACCTAAGTAAAGATTCTTCAACGAACTTCCTCTATCTCCTACCTCAGATGTCTCGTCACTGTCGTCGTCTTGTTCAGTATCGTATGTCTCTTCTTGTACCTCCACATGGTCTTCCACCTCACTGTCATTTTCGTCTTCATAGTTAGAGTCAGAACTTAATTCCTCCTCCAGCAACAATCTGATTCGGTCCTCATCAATTTTGATATGATATATATCTAAAAAGAATAACGAAGTTGATTAAAATATAATATAGAGCAACATACATGCGTACATTTTACTATACATAAGTAATAAAGTATTAAAGGTTTGTAAAAAATATAGAAATTCAAAAAATATAAATATTAATACTTACACTAAAACTTGCACCTGTACTCGCGTCGGTCTCACGGACCGATTGGTGCCAAATGCTACCACACGTACACTTCGCAAGAACGCACGGGGTGCACTAAAATGAAGTAAGCTACAAATCCGGCAGCTAGCAAAGAACTCAACTTCTTAGGATTTTCGTGCATAAAAATAATTACGAAAATGTGTTTCGTCGGTCTCAGAGACCAACGCGCGAGTATAGGAAGGTTAAGAAGCTCCCTCAAATTCAAATTCATATTCAAAATCATTTATTCATGTAGGTATCATTGATACACTTATGCACGTCATTTTTTTAATGGACCAGCTTTTCGCAAAGGTGCTTTGTCATGGAGGAGAAGAAAAGCCGAAAGAAACTCCTCAGCACATCTTTTAAAAATAAAATACATTGGTATAATTTCTTACAAAAAAGTATCACTAGTCTGTACGGAACTGGTTGCAGATCTGGTCATTTCCATGCGTCTTTGTCATTTATGTACTCATCTACAGTATAGTAGCCTTTGCCTAAAAGTTGAGATTTTACATGTTTCTTAAATAATTCCACTGGCAAATCACTCAATTCCACAATCCCATCAACAAAACCAAATTTTAATAACAATAGTGGTTCTTTTTTTTACCCCACTGCCAAAAAAGGATTTGGTTTTTCACGCGTATCTTGTATGTGTGTAAGTGTGTTATATTCTTTATTACCTCATATCTTACAAACCGCTGAACGGATTTATATAATTAAGATATCGTAAGATTCATCTTGATAACCCAAGTGTTCTTAGATAGAACTTTGAAAAAGAAACAAATATGGTGGCCGTGTGATGCCATTGTTTGAAGCATCAAAAAATAACAATAAATTGAATACTCCAATATGTATACGAACATAAAGAGCTCAGCATAAGGATTTCAAAAGGGTATATTATATATCATGATAGTTTTTTTTATAGCAGGTGGGTTTTTTTTTAATTTTTTAATTTATACTAGTTTTATATGAGTTGATGAATGAAGGAGTTCTAAGGTACAAACAAAACATACAAATACAAAACAAAATATACAACCAAATTAAGAACCTTAAAAAGAAAAAAAAAAAAAAAACAAAACAATAAAAAAAAATAAAAAAAAAATAAAAAAAAATAAGGATAAATGTAAACTCTAAGTACTAGTACTACTAGTTTATTTTGCCTTTCCCCGAACTAAGTATCCACGCAATAAGGTTTTCTTGCGATTTTAGTATCAATCGTGTATCTCACCAAGAAGATATCACGACTTTGCTTCAATAATGTTCATTCAATAACTTACTAAGAAATCATCTCTTAGATCAAAAGGATCTGTAGGATGTGGTTAAGCCAATAAATAATATTATATTGAACCTAATAAGGAAAATTGAGTTTTAACATCAAAATCTTAGCTTCATCCTAATGCACTGGTTGATTCGATTTTGATTCCAATTCGATTTGATCTTGCCGCTGAGGAAAAAGGGAAAAAAAATCTAATAATTTATTGTAATGTTGCCAGTTCAATGCTTAATCTTTTAATTGCCACTTTTTTGTCATAATATTATTTTTTGTTAAGTTTCCAATACCGTACAAAACATTCTAATAAAATAGATAGATATACCTGATACAATTTTTATTTATTCAATTTTTTTTCCAAATGCGGTTATAATATAAGAATTATCAAATACGTAGAAATGACCTGTCTGGTGGCCAGAAAATTACCGTAGTAAGAACATTAGGTATAGGAACGAGAGTATTAACTATGGTAACTTCGAAATAAACACTAAAAAAATGATTGTCTGTAAAGTCGGTTTACGGACGGTAGTTTAACGTGACAAAGTCATGATAAAGCTCTGCTCCGCTCCACTCCGCCCCGCTCCGCTCCACTCAACTACAATCGCCTACGGCTCGCCTACTTCATCGGCTACGATACGCGGATCTTAGCCGATAGTACCTCTCTCTCGCTTTTGCCGCTCTCTCGCTCGCGGTATGCTACATTTTTTCATAGATGCACCCGGCGCTCATCGTTTTAATAGACGTTATCACGTCAAAAGCACTTAGAATTAATAATGTTAGTAATTTCCAGATAATGAATCAATTACTTTTCGAGTATGCCGCTAAAAATTATAGTGCATAGTAACCTTGTGAGCTAAATTGTGATGTCGTTAATGATATAAACACATTTACTTAATAATTTTCTTGCAAAACTTGTTTGGCTTCAACCCATTGATAGCGAATTACTTTACACGGGTCTCATCTCTTATGGCGCATGGCAGCTTTATGTGCTCTTTTGATGACCCTTGGTGAAATTTTCCTCGCGATATTATCCTTTACTGAAGCAAGTAATAATACATTTTTGAAACGCACGTATTTAAGTCGAGATATTAAGTAATGTAGGGTTGGAATTCATGTTTATTTTTGAAGTTAGGTATACTTCTTTTGGCGCGTTTGGAAAAAATATGAGAGTAAAATTTTTACGATGTGCACGCACACCAAAAGCCAAAAAGCGACATGATGAAGTTAGCTGCTAACTGTCTCTCAAGTTTTCGTGTAACGATGCGCGCGCATATCAACAGCCAAAAAGCGACATGATGAAGTTAGCTGCTAACTGTCTCTCAAGTTTTCGTGTAACGATGCGCGCGCATATCAACAGCCAAAAAGCGACATGATGAAGTTAGCTGCTAACTGTCTCTCAAGTTTTCGTGTAACGATGCGCGCGCATATCAACAGCCAAAAAGCGACATGATGAAGTTAGCTGCTAACTGTCTCTCAAGTTTTCGTGTAACGATGCGCGCGCATATCAACAGCCAAAAAACGACATGATGAAGTTAGCTGCTAACTGTCTCTCAAGTTTTCGTGTAACGATGCGCGCGCATATCAACAGCCAAAAAGCGACATGATGAAGTTAGCTGCTAACTGTCTCTCAAGTTTTCGTGTAACGATGCGCGCGCATATCAACAGCCAAAAAACGACATGATGAAGTTAGCTGCTAACTGTCTCTCAAGTTTTCGTGTAACGATGCGCGCGCATATCAACAGCCAAAAAGCGACATGATGAAGTTAGCTGCTAACTGTCTCTCAAGTTTTCGTGTAACGATGCGCGCGCATATCAACAGCCAAAAAACGACATGATGAAGTTAGCTGCTAACTGTCTCTCAAGTTTTCGTGTAACGATGCGCGCGCATATCAACAGCCAAAAAGCGACATGATGAAGTTAGCTGCTAACTGTCTCTCAAGTTTTCGTGTAACGATGCGCGCGCATATCAACAGCCAAAAAACGACATGATGAAGTTAACTGCTAACTGTCTCTCAAGTTTTCGTGTAACGATGCGCGCGCATATCAACAGCCAAAAAACGACATGATGAAGTTAGCTGCTAACTGTCTCTCAAGTTTTCGTGTAACGATGCGCGCGCATATCAACAACCAAAAAGCGACATGATGAAGTTAGCTGCTAACTGTCTCTCAAGTTTTCGTGTAACGATGCGCGCGCATATCAACAGCCAAAAAACGACATGATGAAGTTAGCTGCTAACTGTCTCTCAAGTTTTCGTGTAACGATGCGCGCGCATATCAACAGCCAAAAAGCGACATGATGAAGTTAGCTGCTAACTGTCTCTCAAGTTTTCGTGTAACGATGCGCGCGCATATCAACAGCCAAAAAACGACATGATGAAGTTAGCTGCTAACTGTCTCTCAAGTTTTCGTGTAACGATGCGCGCGCATATCAACAGCCAAAAAGCGACATGATGAAGTTAGCTTGTAACTGATTACTTTTACAAACAAAGAGTGATATACTAGATAAAATCTATAGTTATTTTTGTTGTTACGCCGAAAAAGTACTTCTTGCGGATATATGTATAAGTACACACCTATTTTTTTAATAATCCCATTTATTTTCCGTAACTATATTTTTTACTCTAACATAAAGCAGTACTAAATATAGTTTTACTAATAAATGTTAATTTATTTCCTTCTAATTGTATTATTAGTATCAATAACGTTTATGACTTACGGTAAGTAAACGATTTTAGTGTGATCACTTATCAATGAAAACAAATTGTTCAAATATTATACATAATGAAGCCAAATATAAAATATTCCATACAAATAGTTAACATTCCGTTTCAACTTATCAGGTGGGATAGTAGTCAAGCATTAACTTATAAGATATAAAAAATCTGTTGATTTATTAAAAGAAAAGGTCACACAGCCGGAAGTCGGAAGTCGCTGTGCTTAATACGCACACAAATATAATACAATGTACACATACATAAATCTCAACTTTTGGTGTTGTCTGTTTACGGAGCCCTGAAATACGCGATTTAGTATTTTTGTGGTGTGCTTGTTGTTTGATTGCGTATCTCTGCGTAAGTCGCTAAACGAGAGGTATTGTTTTTACATGTCTGTGGTTTTTACAGACAGTTCAAACGTACTTTGAAGTAGTCACAGCCGGTCATGGACATCATTATCATCAAAGGCAACAATACAGATAAAACCAGGCAAGTGCGTGTCAGGCCACGCGTAATGTAGGGTTAGGTGTAAGTTTATCGACCATTACTCATTAACTACTTATGCTAACATAGCCGTGATAGTTTTTTCTGTAAATTCATCATATAAACTATTTTTGAGAATTTTTTCACTTTTTCAACTCCAACCGTTTTGCCAGCAGAGGGGGGACACTTGACTCTAACCAAAATTAGCACTTTAAAGCCAAATATTTCGCAAACGGACCCCTAATTCCAAAAATGGTCTTAGAAGACCCATAATATTTTTGGAAAATCTTTTCAACGATATCCCACACTATAGGGTACGCGACGAATATAAAATTCATCCTCACGTTACCTGTAGGCCCTGTAGAGGATGTACCCTGAAAATTTTTATTTTTTCAATATTTTATTCTACGATTCTGGAGTTTTAATCTTAATATATATAAATTACGTGTCACGTTGTTTGTCCGCGATGGACTCCTAAACTACTTAACCGATTTTAATCAAATTTGCACACCGTGTGCAGTTCGATCCAACTTGAAAGATAGGATAGCTTGCATCTCAAAATAAAAGAAATTTACAGAACGAAGTCTGTCTGGGCAGCTAGTAAATATGTATATCCATGCCAAATCACAGCTTTCTAGCACTAAGGGTCTCGGCGCGGCGCTTTGCTTCGGGCAGACGCACAGACGGATAGACGGACGGACGGACATCACGAAACTATACGGGTTCCGATTTTACTTCGGAACTCTAAAAATATAATATTGTTACCAGCCGAACAACTCGTTCGCGATCTTTAATGAATAAAATAAAATTATTATTAAATTATACTCATAGCTTATATAAAAATAAAAAAAACTGACTTTATAGCCACATCCTTAAGGAAAATTAGGAAAAAATTTCGACAGGAAGTTGACGAACAAATCTATATTCGGAACTCGATTTTTAAAGGCTGACAGAATGCAAAGTATAATAATAGGTGTTTACCGTATTTACCGTTCATTAAAGGGCCAATTAAATAATCACTCATATTCTTGTTAATTTTTCAAGGTTTCGTGGTTTGCCCTTGAGCTGGGTCTTATCGCTTTTAATGGGTTAAGAAATTAAGGATCGCAGTGTTAAACTGTTTAATTTTGAATCGCCAAAAATTGTATGTATCTACCTATATTTACGTTATCTATGTACAATGTGACCTACGTTAACTAGACTTCAGTCACCATCAGGTGACTATCAACTGAGACGAGTTTAGGCCAATATCCGTCACGCTATATTTATATTACGGAAAATCTCAGAAGCACAGCTTTGCTTTTGTTTAAGGCAAAATTTTCAATGAAAGCTTGGTTCATTATTACAACATTTACGTAAATAGAATATACTACGTAAATAGAATATACTACGAAAATTCAAACCTCCAAAAATAGGATCACTAATGGAGCTAATAATATAATAATAATTTATACAGTAGAACATCTAAATGGTGAGTATCGAGTAGTAATATAAATTTTAATTAAAGGGATGTGTAAATAAATTAATATCTAAAATATATATACTAGTATTTTTATTAACCCTTTTATATTTTGTAACTAAGCTTACACTAAGCAAAATTATCTCAATATTTTTATTGCGACTTTACCATAATCCAGGTATAAAAGACAAAATTCCTTTACATTAAAACAGATAAATAATATTAATGTTACCTAAATGCCAGACAGATCAGAATGAATAAAAGAGGCAGTAAGAAACTACTGAGATGTTCACTTTTTTATTCTTAAGACTATTACAAATTATTGTGAAATAAGTGGTATCGTTGACCAGGTCAATATTGATAATAAAATTGACTTGAGCAATAATCCTATCACTATGGCCAGATGGACTTACACTATTGAATTAGGAATTAAAAAAAAATTGGAGTATTTAGAAAAAAAGAAAGAAAGAAGGAAGGAAAGAAAGAAAGAAAGCAAGAAAGCAAGAAATAATTTATTTATTTAAATGATTTAATATTTTTTAATATACTATGAATACTACTAATATTATTATTAATTATTATAATTAATATTGTGAATGTATTTTATGAAATTTAAAATGTATTCATGCAACGTCACCATTTATTTATCACATGTAAATGCCCTCTCCTCGTTTTTGTAAACCATATTTTAATGATAAGTTGAAGAAGTTCTAATTCAGGTTGCAAGATTTGACTCGTACATATTACATGCTAACAAACTAACGGACAAAGTCTGTGTATCTGTAGTTTATAGGAGGTAATCGGTGATTGGTTATCATTTAATTTTAGGTCACAGATTAAAGATCGATCTATGCATGGGAACAACCAATTCTCTAAAATCTAGGATTGCGGACGAACCACCTGATTCTATGTGGCCACCGACGCCCATGGATAACAGTAACACCAGTGGTTAAAAAAAAATCACTGCTACGTTGCCGACCAAGAAAAAAGGGAAACTATAGTTAGGTTCGTAGTAAAAATTAAAAATAAATCTAAATTACGCTAATTAACTGCTTTTATTTAACTTGTTTTTATTTTTACCCGACTGCGCGATGCAAAGGAGGATAATGTGTTTATCATTCTATTTATTTAACCTGATTACGTGGATCAAGATTAGACCTACATCCTATTATCCTAAGGAGATCATTTACTTAATGCTTCAGTTCTGATGACAATGCATTTTTGTGATGAGAATGACCTATTACTACATTCAGGTTTGGCTTTAGATGAGAGAACTCCTTAACTGTTAACAGAACAGTCACTAAATTTTCTTTAGTACATAGGTACAGTCACCTGCAGAGAAAAGTAACCCATCTGTTTACAACGCAACAAGCAACGGAAACGTTGCTGTTCATATATTTATAAACAGATGGGTTGCTTTTCTCTGCAGGTGACTGTACATCGAGACCATGCGTGTATTTAGTTTTTAAACTATATTATACTATATTGACCCTACCGCGACCGATAAGAGTAACGAACTCAGCTGAAATTTGTATGTCAGATGAATATTAATTTGTTGTCGTGTCAATAATATTGATTCAATATTCTGTATTTGTGATGTTACACATAATTATGTAGGAGTTTCTTTACCATCCATAAGAAAATGATAGGATTCATTTAATTCTTATCTCATCAAAAACATAAATGTGAATGAGAGCCAAGTTCAAATAATAAAAAAATGAGAACTAAATGGGTGCCAAGTTCTGTGTAGAAAAGCCTAAAATTCTAGTCACAAGAACATGTAATTCAAGCTCTACATTAGACACACGGTGCTGCTCGCCAGTTCTGGTAGCTTGAACTTGGCTTGACACGCTACCGCGTGTCTAGATTTGTATGGGCCCTTCATATCTTCATTCTTCATATCTTACTGTTAACGTGGACCACCACGAATTACACAATATTACACAATAGGCGATAAATATTTTGTTATAGTATTATTCCTTTGATAAATAAATCATGAGTTTACAAAGTTTTATTTAATAACAAATGTTATCAGTAGGCTCGTTTATTTAATTATTTTAAGTCAAAGATCAATCTCAAGACATTTCACGGCACTCGTCTTAAATATTTTTTTCTTATCTTTTTTAATACTAAAAAACTGTTGTGCTGTTAAAATTCGAACGTAAGTGTCAAATTCAACTTGAATTGAGATTAATAATGACAATTATTCACATTGACATTCGAATGTAATCTATAGGTACTTGTATGTGTCAAATGCATGGTAGTGCGTAATGTTTATTTTATTAATTTGAAGTATTTCTAACTGCGATTTTTAATGCATATTATATTATGCATAAATATTAGCTTTCTGCACTCCTTTTCTATGCAATCTTTTACTGTGAATTTCATACTCCTCCGTCAACGTAATTTAACTTTAAGTAAACTTATTTTTATGAATTTGCGGCAAATTCAAAGTCAAGCATATTTATTGTGGACGTGTACATTAATTTTTGCTTAGTCGCAAACAGTTTGTTAGTACATAAAATAAAACTGTTTTAGTCAAATATTGAATGTACAGTTACTAAATATTTTTAGGAGGCTACGTTATCTATGTAGAGCAAAAAATATAATAACATAATCTTTAAATATCCCGTCTATTTGTGTGACTGTTTGTTGTGGTATTACGCCGAAACTAAAAAACAAGTTTAAAATTGCAACTTATTTAAAGAGGCAATTCTAAACTTTGTATCAATGAAAATGGTTCCCTTCCTATGTAAATACCTCTAACCTGCCTCATAAATCACTATAATAATGTCTCAATGATGTCAAAAGGATGGATAGGCCAGTCGGAATATTTCACACATTTGTTCTTCATACAGACAAAAGTATCGCCGTCTCTTTCTCCCTCTCTCTCTCATTATCTCTTAACTTAAGTGTCACCATGTTGAATATCATTTACTGAGCATTGGTCCAATTAATATTAATTAACTTCGGAACTAAATGACCTACAGACTTGAAATTTTGGATTTTAAGTGTGTGATTATAGCTTACTGGATGATGAAAATTTCTGCGTTCTGGTCTTATCCAGAGGTTCTCAAATAGGGGCCTGAAAATGAGGCGAAATGGTTCCAGTAAAGGATGGTACGGCAGTGTTTGCTTAGCGCTCGACTTGGCGGGGGCACTACCGTGCCCCCCGATTTGTAAAAACTTTTTTGAATCAAACTGGTTGGTACTGCTTCACCCTTTGTCCAGCAGGGACAATACGAAGCAGCGCAAGCAGGGGAACTTGGAATAAAAGATAAAAAATTGTGTGTGTCAGCCTTACGAAGTTACGAACGATTATAAAATATATAGATTAGTAAATGAGGGTAAATGAACGCATTTTTTATATTACTGAAACCATGCTTGATACATTTATTTATATTCATTATTTAATTTTATATGACGTTATCGTCAAATCAGTAACAACTCCATCTAGATTCTTGGTTGTTTGCGCACGCACATAAAACGCGTACCTAACGGAGAAAGTTTGATTTAATTCCCGATAAATGTTCATACCCCGGGCTTATATGAAAATCTATTGTTAAGGAGTAAACTCCAAAAACTCTTTACATCTTATTTACAATCCTTGTTTACAATTAGGTATAGATAAATCGCTGACTCGTACCCACTTTGCTAGGCCTCAAACATTTTTAATTGTGATTTGATGAAATAAAATATACACAGCCTATGTCACTCAGGACTAATTTCTTTTCAGGAATACAATATTAATGTTCGTGAAAGAATTTTTGAAATCGGCCCAGTAGTTTTTGAGTTTATTCGTTACAAACATACAAAATACAAATATTTAATTTCCTCTTTATAATATTAGAATCTATAGATATTCTAACAGAGAGTTTTATAACAAGTTGTTTACTTCACTACGACGTCAACAATTATTCAATACATTAACCTTTGCACGTATGATCATAATTATCGTATTATCGCTAAGATTATGTAGACAACACACAAAGTTGACGCTTACCTCCCGCGAACCGCAACCAGCGTGGTTGCGGTGCATCGCACAAAATGTGGTTTATTTCTAACTATAAAAAGGTAATTACTCCACCACGTTACTCCAGGGCAGATTGTTGAAGAGGCAAACCCAAGGAAAGAAAAGAAAAAGGAAAGGAAGAAGGAAATTTTGATGCCGCCTGAAGACCTCCGACTTGGCTTTACGTACCCTTTGAATATTAGTGATCACCCATCCAAGTACCGACCATGCTTCATGGTCTTATTGTTTCATGGCTTCAATTTAACCCATTAAGGGTCCATTACTGAGCACGAGTCTCTCCTCTTCAGAAGGCCTACAGCATACTCCACTGAGCTGTATTCTTACATTCTTTCATAATAGTATGGTATGTTGCTGGCTAACACACTGCATCCTAAAATCAACCGTCATCTTTTTGACTGGCAACGCATCGGTGATGTCTTTTTGATGATAATGGGCCGCGGTGACCACTTGGTCGATTGTAACTAGTGAAGTGAATTGTCTGCTGCCTTTTTAAATCTGTTTTTTATACCACTCAGTTTTAAGTTTAGTTGTTTAGTTAGGTATATCTAATAAAAAAGTGTAAATAAAATAAAATGTAACGTACCAAATTTTTGTAGGTACATAGTTTGTTCTAAAGACAGACAGACAAAACTCCGATAACGGATCCGTTTTAATCGGATTTACAGCAGAGCAAATATTATCCACTTGTATCTATAACAAAACAAAATCTTCCATCAAATTGTCAGCTAAAATAAACGCCGAGTAATGACATATATTTACACCGCGTTGGTATATATATTATAGGTATATATTATTAACGAGCTTAACACTATAATGCTGAATGGTCTGCATGACCACTAGCTCTTGATATTTAGTAATAGTTCAGGGGTATTAAGGCTTATATCAGAGAATTAAAGCAATAGTAGCAGATTTTTATTTTGTACTTATTTGTTTATAAAAAAATATATGATAGTAAACAAAATTATAATATAAAATTAATTACATTTTCAGTCGTTTTAGCACCAACCATTAGGTATTTCCACATTCTTAAGTGTTTACATAAAAATCACCGGGTATAAAGTATGAGCGCTTTTAACACTTTTGTTTTTTTTTAATAAACGTGAACACTCAAATTGAATATGAAAATATGAGTAGAACATTGTGGAAAAAATATTCACTACTGATTTTATAAGCAAATTTCATATTTTGAAGCTGTATAAATAAAAATGAGACGAATATAAATATTGAATAATTTTGGAAGTTGACATTACAATATTAAATTAACTTCTTATCTCCTTTGAATCACTTTAAAACTATAGAGTCGGATATGTCCAAACTATTTTATATCAATAAAACAATACAGTTTTGTTAAAATCCAACTTAAATTAATGAACTAAAAAAGCGAATACCTTAAAACTTAAACATTTTGTTATTTTTCAAAACACTATTTACGGTAAATTTAAAACTAGTACAAATCACCATCGAATGCCGCTGCAGGGTTAATCTGCTTACCTTACGTACTCAGCCGGCTATTTATACAAATGCGAGTGTATCAGCGCCAAGCTCCCATTCGTACATTGTCGTGATACTGCGCGCGCGCTCACATACTGCATACTACGAAACATCGATCGCTCAATCGATCGTTAACCGTTCGGTATTAGTAATTCGGTAATCGTTCGTTAATTCGCTCTTGAAACTCTAGTTAAGTGATAATGTGAAATAGTTTCTTCATATTTTTTTTATTTTTTTTACTTTCGTGCGACGTACGAGTACGTATAGTAAGTATATTTTATTTGTTTGATGCAATGTTATTATTGTATTTAAATTTTTGACTATGAGGTTATTTAATATGCAAACAATATTGGAAAAATCTTGCGGTACAATAATTAATAATGAGGGTCATTACCAATTCATTATCAATTTATCAAATTGGGATTAATAATTGGATTTCCGGCCGGGGTCAGATATTATGTGTTCAATTTTGTTTTCGGTCAACGAAGTTTGTGACGAGGATGTCTCTACTGTTTAACTACTAGATAGAGTAAGGCGCTCCACCCACTGAAGACGCGTCCCGCCGCGGTGCGCGGAGCGACGGATAACGCGCGCGGCGACGGAGGCGCAGATCTGCCTTACTTAGCGGTGTAATCTGCTCCCCCGCGCGGTGTAGCAGATTACGACGGCCTCGCGCTAAATAAACGCATGTGTTCACTGTGTTGTCGATCGTCGTGGAGAATGGACGAACTTATTCAATTTCAAGATGTTGCAGTTATATTGTCATTTTGGTTTTTGTATACAAGAATTAAAAGACACTGCGTCCATAGAAGATTTTGGATACATCCCTATTTACGATCGAGATCTATAAATGGATAATTTGCACTGAATTACAAAGACTTAAGAAAATATGAAGATAAATTCTTATGTCAACTGCATCTTTTGATTATTTATTAAGCAAAATTCGAGCGACCATTACTGGAACAGATACAAATTTTCGTCCTTGCATTACGCCGGAAGAAAAACTTATTGGAATTCATTAGACGGCCATACCCACGGGCAATTCTGCAGACATGTCCGCCGGGCCACGCTACTATAGGTCTGTGCAATGTTTGCTAGTGTAGGACCGTTGCAGTCAGTCTGGCAGACTTGCCTGTTGCAAGTCCGCGCGATCTCATTTTGTCGTTGTAGCCTAAGCAATATTTTCAAAATTCCGGTAAAGGTCAGACATGCCCGGTCGTACCGCCAGTGAATTCCCCGCTTTAGGTACATCATGTCTGTTACACAGTATCAAATCACGCCCGGTACTGCGGAGCCGGTGTGCCATACCCCGCGGCACGCGCCGCGCTCCCGCGCAGATTGGCAGAAAACGCGCGCGGGCCGCCTTCCCGCGCGGTGCCGCGTCGGCAGTGTGTTGTGCTAGGCGTGATTTCTATATAAATTGAGATATTTGCATACAATGGTAAAATCTGCCATCCCGCGCCCCGTCGCGGTGCGCGGTGCAGTGGGTGGAGCGCCTAAGAGTTGTTGTTTTTTACTACAAATATTTACGGTATCTTAATAAATATGTGGGTTGCCTACATAGATTCTAATTCTAGATAGTTATAAGTTATAATATTGTTATAATTTATAACAGTATAAAATGAAGTGTTGTCGTTTATGTTCAACTTGAACGTTTTTGTAAACCATTTGATATTGATATGTGTATGAAAAAACTGATTGAGATTTTTTATTATATTAAAAAATAATATTTTTGAGTTGTTAAAATTAACAGACTTATTAACAGGCAACACCTTTTTCGTGGATACATACATGAATAGATAGATTATTAGACCGAATGTGCCTAATGCATTGTTTTAGTGGTCACAAACCATCTTCGCTATTAAAAATGAAACCAGTTTGGAGCACATTCGATGAATAGTTTCATAGTGTATGAAGGACATTGCCACAAACATTTTTTGTATTTTATAAAATCTTTAAGACAAAATCTAAACCTAATTCCAACCTACTACAGCAAATGTTATAATTTAAACATAATTATGTCATATTGTGCTCCATCTTACTCTATTGCATATAAAAATGTTGCCCTCTTTGATTTGATTTTTAAGTGTTCATTATTTGTCATCTTCACATTTATCCTACAAGCTAGGCTTAGAAAAGCTAGGTATACAAGCTAGGTACCTACAATATACAGGTGCATCTCAAGACACGTCATTCATTCATGTTACAAGTTACAGTATATTAAGTAGGTATTTAGATAGGTATTATTGGCATCAGCGTAATGACATGTGACATTGTTTTGTATTATAAATATCTCATTGCCAGACACAAAACACAGTCATATGTATAATTTATAAGGCACTTATTGTTATTGACAGACGACACGCTTGTATTGTGAGAAGAAATAGATAATATTATATTTTAAATAGCTATTGAATTTTGTTCAGCATTTCTAGCGCGAAGAAACGAAAAGAATCTACCGTGTTTCGGGTTCCGAAGTAAAATCGGAACCCTTATAGTTTCGTCATGTCCGTCCGTCTGTCCGTACTTGAAAACTAGTACTTGTAAGCTGTAAATTGGCATGGATATACATATTTATTAAAACTATAAAATTGTTGAACAATATATTGAAAAACATATTTTTTCAGGCTACCTGTCCTACACATAACGTAAGGATGAATTTTTTGTTCATCGCGCACCCTGTAGTGTGGAATATCGTTAAAAAGGTCTTTCAAAAATAGTATGGGTCTTCTAAGATCATTTTTGGAATTAGGGATCCATTTGCGAAATATTTGGCATTAAAGTGCTAATTTTGGTTAGAGTCAAGTGTCGGTTGTCCCTGCCGACTAAACAGTTGTCCAACTGACACGTGAAAATTTTTTCAAAAATAGTTTATATGATTTTACGAGGAAAACTATCTCGGTTATGTTAGCATAAGTAGTTAATAAGTAATAGTCGATAAAATTACTACTTCGGAACCCTACATTGCGCGTGGCCTGACACGCACTTGCCCAGTTTTTTTATTACATAGATAACAATGCCTAGGTACTTACACATTTTTAGATAATACTAACATAACTTACAATTAGTATTTAGTAAGGACAAAGTACAGATTAGATAGTTGCAAGAAACCTGCTCATACATATATCCGCACAGTAAATGGCATGAATTAAATATAGCTTCAAACACGCACCTATTACGAGTTACCAAAATGCTATAAAACATTCTGAGCCAGGCTGAGGAGCTAGGTTATTTTTACGAAAACTTGTTTTCTAGACATCAACGTAGAAACTAGTTTGAAATTGCATTTTAATTCTAAGAGTGATAGGTATTTTTTATATTTGATAAAAAAAATATTATTCTTTAAACAAACTCACTCATGATTTAAAATATACGAGTAAATACAAATTTTAAAAGAAAATTTATGTAGATCTCTGCGGTGCAATTATATATCAAGAGGGTGGCAGCATTTTCATTTCTAATTAATCCGGCTGCTTTCACTTGCATCTATTTTAGTCCTGTCTAGTTACAACTGACTTATGCAGCAACTGACTTGAGAATTATGTGTAGTTAGAAAATTGAGAACGGCCTTTTAAATTGCAGTTCATTAGCCTAAAAACCTTATAAACGGCCGCACTAATATCCCAACGCAGAGTCACTAACGGTTACTTAAATATTGTAGATCCTTAGTAGAGAATTTGTATGGTGATTCTTTACTAAGGAGCAATTACAATAACCGTTAGTGACTCTGAGTTGCAGCGTCATTTATTTAACGCTTACGTAAATCGTGCTTTAGTACAGAATCACAACACAAATTCGACTAAATACTATTCAACTAAGGAGCGATTAAAGTAACCGTTAAGTGACTCTGACTGAATGATATAAATGATTAAACTAACAAGAATAACACGGGCCATTTGACACAAATACGAATAAATTAAAAAGAAAAACAGTTGCGTAGAAGTTGTAATCCAATAATTAGTAATGATAACTCGATAAAGTTCATTGACTATTCGATGTTTAAATGAGTATAATCGTTATCTAAACATGTTTTAACTGCGTCCGTTATTTGCGTATTTTATATCATTATGTTTACAATGTTTCCATATTTTAATAATCCTGTTTGAATATTGGACAATTTGTATGGTCGCATAAAAAATTGGACCATAAGATTAGCGTGATTGTCTAAGGCTAATCGCCCACGACCGATAATCGGTGACCGATTTTTCGTAGGAGAAAAATAGAACATACTGATAGCAATAGTGCAACGCACACGTCCTACAAAAAGTCGGTCAGAAATAATATGGGAGGCAAAATCGGCTCCAACCTCCAATTCAAAATGATAAATCACATCCACACAACTTATTACTATCCCACGGGGTTCGGGGTTCCGCTCACAATGTTATAAACAGCCCATAATTCTACAACGCTGACTAAGGCTGAGATAGGCTCATAATAATCTGAATTTTACCAAGAAATAATCTAAATTTTACTAACAAAAAATAACCGACTTCAAATTCTCAAAAACTACTTGTCAGATCTCGTTCAAATTTATGTGGAAACACATGACAAGCACCAGCTTTCTATTAAAAAAAGAATCATCGAAATCGGTTGACGTGATATTGAGTTATTCGTCAATTTGTCGCGCACATCTTAACACAAATTTACGACTTATGTAGTTTTCTCATGGATGCCATTGTCAGATCTCAATACAATTTATGTGGGACCACATGACAGCCATCAGCTTTCGATTAAAAAAAGAATTATCAAAATCGGTTCGCCCAGTCCAAAGTTCTGAGGTAACAAACATAAAAAAAAAAACTGTCGAATTGAGAACCTCCTCCTTTTTTTGAAGTCGGTTAAAAAATAACCGACTTCAAAATAACTCAAAAACTACTCGTCAGATCTCGCTCAAATTTAAGTGAGACCACATGACAAGCACTAACTTTCGATTTAAAATAGAATCATCAAAATCGGTTCACCCAGTTGAAAGTTCTGAGGTAACAAACATAAAAAAATTCAGTCGAATTGAATACATCTTCCTTTTTTGAAGTCGGTTAAAAAGTTATGTAAAACTATGCTAACGTTTATGATGATTTAGGACCATTGTTTTTCTAAAATTATATGCGTCTTAAGTCTTAATATATTTTTGTAAAGGCTAGATGCAACCTTGCTTTGTGTTCTCTTTTTTTTTCTTGTTCTTCTTGATTTAACAGCTCTTTCCACATTAACCCAGGGTTGACTGGTGGACAATGCCATTAGGCATAAGTAACGCATAAGTAACCCTTTGTTACGCATTTTAAGAGGTGATACTTTTGTTTATTTTACCTACCTACTAACGTTACGTTGTAGCCTAATTTATTTTTCTTCTTTCGAATATGTTACCAGCCAAGAAAGTTATACCCACATGCGGCGCACACATGTGTTTCATCACTTTCATTCATATTTCTACTGACAAAATAACGTAGTTGTAATGTACCTATAAATAGTAAGAAATACATGCATAGTAGAATAATTAACCACAGAAGTAAACCTATGCAATAAGTATAATTAGTAGGCTACGAATTGCAGACACCTTTGACATCAGTAACTAACACGAAATGAAAGGAAGGACATACTCGTAACGTAGGTTGAGTAACACTCCAATTTGGTAGTAAAATTGTAGAATTAGTTTAATCTCAGTCAAGAGATAATTACAATTTGCCTTTAGTGTACAGATTTCCTAACAAAACTTTATTCGGAATATCAGTTTAGATGAAACTTTGGAATATTAAATTTAATAACTTTCCTCTTTTTATTTTATGCCGAGTATAACTTTTAACTATTACTAACATAAAAACAAGAAGTTTCAAATAATAAAAGTAACTAAACGTTTTTGTACCCTTTTGTAACCCTTTGAAGTTCATGACGTGACATGACGTTCATTGTGTGATAAATAATTAGTTGTTTATGTTAACATACTATTAAATTAAAACATCATTAGGCTCCCACGAATAGTTCAAATATGAAACAACCAAACCTTGTAAAGATAAAGCTATCTTTATTTTCGTGATTTATACTCGGCTTTATCACAATTTTATCTTTACTATGGATCAAACAGTATTTGTGTAGTTAACGTGGATGCTTACTACACAAATATTGGAATTAATTAAATTATTAATTGGAATTAACAATGCGCATAATTGTTTAGAGATATAGTGAAGAACATACCTAATGCAGTTAAACTTTCTACGCAAAAGTGCATTTCTAGAATTCTAGTGAAACTAGTGAAAAGTCTTAGTTATTTACTGGAATCTTCTCTTTTGCAGATGGAAATACACAAATGAGAAATCACAAATGTTCAAGACCTGAAAATATTTATTGTTTTAATTTGTTTCCTAAGTGTTACCTCTTACACGTTAAACCAATAATACAACATGCTCCTAGGCTCCTACATTCATTTATAAGGATACGATCTCTACTCTACAAAGTTATGAATAAGGTTTACTTTTGACTGTATGATATTCTACGATATATTCACAAGTCACCAATATCGTTTCAAACTGTTTAGCTTTTCGTTTCCCGAATACTTCTGCAAGTACATTACATCTGAAAGGTCATCGAAGTAAGGTTTTGATATAAGTACATCGGTGACCAATGCATTGAAGATGAACTGCAACCCAATTTGCAATGAAATATCAATGACAAAATTCACTTGGGATTTTTCTTGCTGTCGTATTAGGAGTTATCCTGCTTTGCCTCGTTTCAAGACAATAAACGCGTACTCGACTACATTCGAAGAACACTTTCTTTCTTGAACCTCAACTTACGACTATAATAATATTTCAGACTAGCTGCCCGGACACACTTCGTTCTGTCAAAAGTTTTTATTTTTTATTTTGAGATGTAAGCTACCCTATCTTTCAAGTTGGATCAAACTGTACATGGTGTGCAAATTTGGTTAAAATCGGTTAGGTAAGTAGTTTAGGAGTACATCGCGGACAAACAACGTGACACGTAATTTATATATAGGTATTAAGATAAGAATGGTATTTTATATCAAAGGTTATTATATCAAGTAAGTACATTTAGTGTGGTGTCTATGTTGTTTTTTTGATGAGTGTAATTTTTCATCTTTCTTTCGCACTGACGGAAGCTCTTAAGGATGTCGTTGTTTCTGCGAAGTGGTATTTCTTGTACGATGAGAAGCCGTATTATATACATTTTAGCATTATAATTTATGAAGACTAATATATTTCAATACTTTTGAAATATACAGTGAATGAATACATCGACGACTCTTATGAATAAGAGCCAATATGCATAATTACAGCGCTACAGGAGAGGCTCCCAAGTTAAAATCTTGAAGATTGGTAATTAAAATCTCATGAAACTTGACTGACAAATACGTCCTTTATTTACACCAGTGAGTATTTTTTGATACTCTATATTTTTATTTTTTAACTTACAATTAAATAAAAAATTTCAATTAATACCTACTTATCGGCAATGTAGACGACGAAAATAAAATAGTGATGTAATTAAAATACATCATTAAAACAAGTGACAAAACTTGCAAAAAATAAGTCCCATGAGTTATTTTCTTACATAAACTAGAGTAGAGGCCAAAGTGTGTGCAAATTGGCCCATCCTACAGTGGATATTGGCCGTTCGAAAACCTCGGCCACGAAGAGGTTTCACGCAACGTTTCCCATTTTTCACCATAGACTTAAATATAATTCATATAGGTCTATGTTTATCACAAACTTTCTGTACAAATCAGAATAAGTGATATAACAAGAAAATAAAATACCATAATAATTAGAATACCATTATACTGCTTTAAATACTGCTTTAAAGGAAAACATTGGCTAGAATATTCTCACTCGGTGCCATAATTTGAAGCGGTTTCCGCTACGAAGCGATATTTAAATTTTAAATAGCGGTGACCCTTGGCGCTTTACTCAAACTTAGTCCTTTATTCATAGTTTGTACGGCAAGGCAATTTACAAACAACAAAAAGTGAAAAAACACAGAAACTTACAATGTTTTATGAAACTTATAATGAACAAACCTAAAAGCGTAGATATATCCATAGACCTATATGTATGATATAATATCTCTTGATATTGAAATTTCTTGCATCATCTACTAGACATGTTATCCATTTGGATAACATGTAGATAACTATTTAGTTAAAGCAAAAGTTGTATAATTATATTTTTTTACTTATCATAATTCATATTTGATTATCTTTGTATTACTATGACTACTTAACAAAAACAGAACAAAATTAAAATTAATGCTTTTGAAGCTTCATTTTCTAAACATAAGAGCTACTAAAAGCATTGCAATTTCATCCTTAAAACCAATGCCATAAAGCTTTATTATTCCTCAGTAAAGACGCAGTACATTTGTTTACAACTGGCCTAACATTCATCAAATGATTCCGTTATTGGATACAATTACAAGTTTATCTCCACAGGCAATTTTTATTTTATTGTTTATCATGTTATTAGCTGATAAATTAACTGACAGAGAAGATATTTTGTAAAGGTCACGACCATTTTGACTTTTGATATCAGTACCAGAAACTTCGCGACCAATATGGCAAAGTGGGCTTGTAAATGAGGCTTATGAAAATAGCAACCAAAACGCGTAACAATGTTTGAATATTGATTTCAGAAGTGAACGTTATCAGATATAAATACAACCTTAGCAACGTACGTATACGGTTGAGATTCAATTGCACGGTAAACAGTCCAGTGATGTCCAACAGGAGAAACTTTAAAATGTATTTTATCAGATTCTAAAATTTTATGATCTGCAACTATTACTTCGTAACTTTCTACTACATACAAAATAAATCAGTGTACCAGAACACAGGCCAGGATTTTAATCTACATTCTCTAGCATTTCCAAATCCACGTTCCTTTCAGATTATTACGTTTGTTCAAATTCAAAAATTTGATATCAATAGCTATTATCTTTAATGTGTTTGCTACATTCAGAAAACGCTTTGCGTTAACAGCATTTCTGTATTACATTATAACAATTGTTTTGAATATGAAGAAGGCTATAACTTTCATCCCCAATTATGGATTATTTCGTATTTCCCTAAAAAATATTATCTAAAATAATTTAAATCTTATATCAACGCGGACATTGAACATTTTAAATGCAGCGTGTACTTACCATTCGTTCAGTGCTTAAAGATGTCGTTAGTGTAGTGTGTCGTGAAATGAAAAAATGATCAAGACGTAAGGTAGACAGGCTTATCTGTCATCAAAGTCAATTATTGCCACCTGTCAAGAGTTTCTCTCACCACCGCAGTTGCACCGTGACCACAATCCATGTAACTGGGTCGAAGTATCGTGATTATAAAATACGAATCGTTGCATTTAAAATTACCTAAAATGTTTAGGGTTTTTGTAGTACACAATTCTTGTAGAATTTCTTTGTTTGCTATTTTTTTAACTCTTTCCACTACCATCTACATTAAAACCATCCCTACTTAAAAATCATGGAATACTCTAGAAATTCTTCAATTACGATGAGAAACAGAGGGCCAATAAACGGTTCAATCCCATCATTTGTCTGTCCAGACAACCCTTCAACCTTTTTGGTAGTGATATAGTAGTATATATTTCCGGTAGACAGGACCGGAAAAGAGATCTCATTTGATAACATGCCAGGACTGAAATTTATGAATTAGGTAAATATGTTTCTCTCTTCACGGTATAGTGCCAATTGCGTCCCATAATAGTATCTATTTATCTTTAATAGGGAAACTCAATGGATAATGTTTCCTAAAACGCAGTAGTTTATTTATCTTGTCTCGTATCCTTTTATTACTGTCTACTATATACGCACCATTCTTTATCTTTGTTCAGATATTCTCTTGATGTGTTAAACTATTGCCTAAATTGGAAACGCTTTTGTTTCGTTTTTTTTGTTCTTTTCTTTCTAATTTTGAATTATTGACTTTTACAAAGACACAAACGCCCCAACTCAGAGTCACTAACGGCTACTTTATTAATCGCTCCTTAGTAAAGAATCTCCATACAAATTTTGTACTAAGGAGCGATTTAAGTAATCGTTAGTGTCTCTGAGTTGGGGCGAAAGCTTCGTAGATTTTGAAAATTTATATTAGTTTTATTAAAAACTAAAATTCTGAAAAGTAATTTCTTTGTGTTGAAAATAAAGTTTTAGGTTTCGTTACAAAATTGTAATTACAACTGAATTCAAAAAGTCATTGTAAACAAAAAAATATATTAGGACTAAACTTGCTTGCTGACTGGTTTCTTGATTGATGGAGTGATTAGATATTTAAACCGGAGTTGAAATTTTGAAAAAGCAAGTGTCTCTTTTTCCAACTGTTAATGTACATATGGAGTCCATTCTATTATACTGCTGCATTAGGAACTATTGTATTGGTTACTGTCAGTACACCAGCTAAATGATATAGTTTGTTTACAGTCGAAGCTAACTAGAGACTATTTTTCTAATCTCGTACGGCTCCGAGAGGATAGTGGCCACTTCAAGACTTATAACTTTTTAAGCCTGACAACTTCCGTACGGCTTATCCGTTGCTATTACCGGACAAATGAAGCCGTCAGTTTAAGTTACAAATTTAAATTTTCTCACTAGGTAAATCTATCTAAACGTCCGAAACTGCTTAAGTCAGTCAATCATTTTATGGTTAAATCATATCACCTATTATATTATGTATGCAACTAACTTGCAGGTACTTCTGCAAAAAATATTATAGTTTTATTATCGCTTACTTACGTTGACCTACTTTGAGTCAAGATTATAGACGTATATTGCAGAATTACAAGATAAGCACTATTAAATTTATCTGATCATTCAAACAGACTTATTTAATCAATATCAAATTAAGCTTGCATTTCATTTATTTACCTAGATTGCAAGTTATTAACCTAAATATCTTTATATCTAAGAATAAATAAAATCGCTAAGGCAGCACTGGCAAGTTCAGTTCCTGTGTCGAGTTACACATAATTTCTTCAGGAAATTTTATTAAACAAATAGCCAGTAAAAACTATACTGCACTGCTCAGTCTATCTATTTCTATCTCGTCTGCTACATCATAACACCTCCCTCCTACACAACACCATCTCCACGTCTTTTTTGCTTTTTGTATGTAATATAAAAAACGTATTTTCCTTGTGTTGCCATGCTCTATTTTTTTCCGGTCACGCTTTGTGGATGTTAATAATGTATATCCTTGAGGAGCTTCACCAGTATCAGAGCGATGATATAATAGAGAACTTTGAACTCAATTATAATGTAGGAGTAGAAACGCCAGTTTTTTCCGTCTTTTTCTTTGTTTCTATTTCTTCTCTCTTTCTTGACCGGCAACGCATCAGTGATGCCTTTGGTGTTGCAGATGTCCATGGGCGACGATAGCAACTTCTTACAATTAGGTGGATCGTCAGCTCGTTTGCCGGCTATTTCCATAAAAAAATCAAAACCTTCTTCTTCAATCTTAAATGTAACTCTTAGACTGAATAAAGATTTTTTGTTTTTTTTTTCAATCTTCATAATTGTTCTCAGGTAAATCACCATGGCTGCGGAGGTGTTTTCCAACGCTACTGCGGACAATGGCCTGTCCGATGTTCTCACCGCCCATCTGAAGGGGATGGGGCGCTTGTTCTACATCCACTCGCCCAAGGAACAGATGTATGAAAAACTGGAGGATGTGCCAAACTTTTTTAGACAAGTAAGTTGCTTTTTCATTGGTTCCCACCACTTTGATTATTTTATTCTGTAATAGCTCTTGCCCGCGGCTTCGCTGGCGGTAGAGATCTATTTTTTAAATTCCCGCTGGAACTCTGAATATTTCCGGGATAAAAAGCAGCCATGTTAATCCAGGGTATAGGCTATCTCCATTCCAAGTTTCAGCCAAAACAGTTAAGACGTTGTGGCGTGATTGAGGAAAAACCATCCCAACATCTTCACAAAATTTCACATTTATAATATTAATAGGACACATAATTTTTACTACTTTCAGGGAAGTGTGTACCAGAATTATGTAACTAAATATAATATTCAATAAGGAAAACATCCCGAACCTCGTTATTGCACCCACAAATGTATTAAATTATTATTATCAAAGTTACAATTCTCTGACAAATTCTCGAAGATACGATACAAACCGCATTAAACCAACCTTATACAACTTTTAACAAACCTTAAAGAAAAACATAGCAACATAGTTTTTACTTTTTACTTTATTGTGACAAAAAACACAAAATATCAGTGAACTATATTATTCGGAATAAAAATATCGTTGACAACATGTGACAGATCAGTCTAATAAATCAATTTAGTAATTAATATTAAACTACGCTTTTATTTTTTGTACAACAAAGATATGGTCAATTAGTGAACAACATCGATAAAAAATAACAATTAGATATTACCTAAGATAATAGATCTTTTTTGCGGGAATACCCGAGTCGAGTAGACAGATTATCCGATGATTATTAATGATACATAGATAATTTTAGCTTGCCATTTTCATGGATATACTCGTACAAAAACATCACAAACGTAGACGATCAGAAACATTACCCTATTTGTTTTTTTTATATTTATTAACACCAAAAATGATTACAGATTTTTTTACAGTAAGTACCCAAAGGTTCCAGAAATAACATAAATGTCAGCTAGGTCAGGAATGGAACCTGTTCCTCCGCTTAACTGGAACATCAAGCAGGTTCATAAAACCGACAACGGTTATACGTTAGAAACCTTTTACGGCAATATTAGCTCCAGATATAAAGTGCTAGATACATTCCAGACAAAACTGGGCACAACGTATATAAACTTCCAACAGCATAGGTTCTTGCACCATGCCTCGTTACGAGCTTGTTCAAGGATGCTTGTAGCTTCTACTCCAAAAGCTGATCATTGATCTTGCAACTTTGTTGCCACAAAAAGCTCTTTCTTATAAAGCAGGTGATAAAAGCTACGCAATGACTTGCAGAATATATATTATACAAAAACATAAATGGTTATGTAAATTTTTTCTTAATTGTTATTGCATGCCTAATGAATTGCACAAAAAATATGCGACAAACATATAAGGAACAATAAATAGTAGGTGCGGAAAAAACAACCTGTCAGTAGTACGTAGTGTAGTAACATTTTTTTGGACGATGATTTGCAATATTATTGTAAATATTTTATGTATAGAGTTTATAGATAGGGTTACCGGTCTCAAAGCTGTGGCGCTTATAACAAGGTCGTGAGAACTGCATTAGATGACCTTAGAAGCCCAGTTGGTTCCTGCCGAGAGAAGGGTCCGAATTTACTGGTTATTGAAGTTGATGAGACGATACGTTTTATAACCTTAGCAATTCGTACAGGACATTATAGAGTGAAGGTGGAAGATTTGAATGTGTAAGCGTGTATGCTTACAGAAATGAAAAAAAAGTTACTTGCAACCCTAACAAAAATAATAAAGGACTAGACGCAAAGAAAAAGTGCAAAATCACATAACTAATGAGACAAAAAATATTTAAAAGTATGCGACAAATCAATTCAAGGAGTCAATTAGGCAAATATAAAACTACGTTTTAATTTTTTTATACATGATAATGTCAATTTGTAAATGATATCCACGTTCATTAAAAATACCAGAACAACGATGTTTGTGCTTAACCTTATACTACTTTAATCATATTATACAAAACTGAAGTTCTTATACAAAAAATATAGAAGGATAGATGAGCTTGGATGTCTCATAGTAACGAGCAGTCACTGATCTTGCTCCCTTAACATTAGTAACACGGAAGGTTTCACTCCATGACTACAGCCTAAAAGATGCACCTCAAAGGTCCAACTTAACTCTGTAACTATCCCACAAAACTGATGAACAATTCCCAGGAGTGCATGTTTTCTCACGGTGCTTTAAAAATGTCTCATAAACATAATGTAGGTAAATTGGAATTCGTTGTGGTTGTTGCAGCCGATTTAATTTGATTTCATCAGCATCACCGGTGAAGCCTTATACTATGAGCTTTTTACTTTTAGCTTTTTTGTCAACTGGTTAGTTGACAACATGACTTGCAAGTTACACGAACAATGATTATATTTTTTAATGTTTCGCGAATGCTTAATGTATTAACTTAAACACGTTAAAGGACCCTAGCGAAGCTCCCTGCATATTTTTTCTTTAAGAATGACTTGCAGAATTTGCGGCCTACTGCAGGGCAGATATTTTTATCCACTAGTAATTGAGGTAGCTATAACGTAACATACCGGCATTATTTATTTATACTCTTTATTGTACACCAGAGCAAAGATATTACAATAAAAAGAAAAAAATACAACAATTTATACAAAAGGCTAAAGCTATTTGCTAAAAAGTTTCTTCCAGACAACCTCAGGCTAAGCTTGTTACAATTTAACAATAGGAAGTACATTTTAAATGGCACGTTGCACTTGTGTGATTGGATAAAAACATAGTGACTATAGTGAAACTGATAAGGTTGTATGTTGCTTGTCGGAAATTTTTGTTCTTGACGACCTCCGACACTGATATTATCGAATGTTTAACGAAAACAATCGGGAATGACCTCTTGCTGTCTGATGCACGGAAACGCTAAACTTTACAGCGAAAATAATCCTTCTAATATTATAAATGTGAATGTTTGTATGGATGTTTGTCACTCTTTCACGCAAAAACTACTGAACGTATTTTCATGAAATTTTGCACACAGATAGACCATGACATGGAATAAGATATAGTGTACTTAGTATCCCGGAAAACTCGAGCAAAGCCGCGAGAATAGCGCTAGTGTTTAACAAGCAGCTGTAACAATAAGTTTAGCAAATAACTTAATTTTTTATCTGGTTTTATGTATCGATCAATTATAATAGCCAATTAATACATTTATAGTATGCATATTTAGTGACTAATTGAATTACTACTGTATATTGTAGTGACACATAAAATTGCAAACATGAAACAAAACATATACTAAGTATCTTATCCTCGGATCTTAAGGTGGAAATAATAGCTTATAAACAGTGACTTGCAGAAAGTGAACAGACAATAAATATTTATTAATTGTGTAGTAGCATAAATAAATGTCAATGCCCTCTGTTTATGCAACGTTCAATTGAGGTAATTTAACGCGCAAAACTGCATTTATATTATAGGGTACATGTAATCAGATATAGATCAGAAATCTGTTCCGAAAAGAGCAACACCACACACACGTTTATCTTTTGTTTCACTACACCAATCACAATGGTATAATCTATGTATATTACACAAAGGCATTTTAACGCTGTATGTCAAATGTCAAGCACTTCTGACAACAACAAAAGCGTGCGTATCGTCTTGTAATGACAGAGCGACTACGAGCAGAACGGTCAATTGCCTGTTCTTACGCTCTTCATCGTCGGCGCGCTAGTGACATATCTACCTCTTTTTACATTATAATATCATTGGGTACATGTCACAAATTAAATCAGTATGAAATCAAATGTTGTGCGCATCATTCGTGTTCCTTTCATACTCACCTAACCTGAACACCGTAACCATAGTAAAGGAATCTGTAACTATACCAGTTACCAAGTCACAGCTGAACACACACACCCTCACATTGGTGACCTCCACAAGTGTTACTGACAATATAGGTAGGAAGCTAAGAAAAAAGCTGCGACACACTACATTGCATATTTTTTATTCTAGGACGATGATTTGCAGATCTACATGATAAAAATAGCTTTAAAACAGGCAGTAATGAGACTTAGTTAAAGTAACAAAGTTCTAACTATTTTAATAACTTCAACTTATTGTTATTCTTTAATTCCGTTATCTAGGTATATTTCGTTCGATATACCTAATTTTAAAGTAGTCTTATTGAATAATAATTAAAAAAATGCTAAAACCAGATAATAATGTATTTTTTAAATGGAAATGTTCAACAAACCTGACGATCAACCTAATTAAAATGTATCCAACCCAAATGCAGCCAACGTTTCGTTCGAGATAGGTACCTAATTTTAAAGTAGTCTTATTGAATAATAATTAAAAAAAATGCTAAAACAAGATAATAATGTATTTTTTAAATGGCAATATTCGACAAACCTGACGATCAACCTAATTAAAATGAATCCAACCCAAATGCAGCCAACTCAAATATAGCAAGAACTTTCATTAGCAACAGTTATCACAACCCGTTTTAAAGAGATTCAGATTACAACGTGCCAGATGTTTAATAACGTGTTTTAAAACTGTCAACTGCAATATAAATTAATTTCCGATCTGAATACAGATCTGTAATGATTATATCGTAACGAATGACTTTGCAACTTTGTGGTGCACAAATAAAATAGCTTGGTTCCTATGTGTATATACACCTTTTGTAGTGCGAGTATATACTCGTACTACAAAAGTTGTTATAAATACTTACTTGATTGTAGTTAAAGTCTTCACTAGTATTTTTCACGAGTAGGAGCTCCTATAGCTTAGTTGCCTGTCACACTGCTTTTTAACCGACTTCACAAAAGGAGGAGGTATTCAATTCGACTGTATTTTTTATGTACCTACTGTATTACCTCAGAAGTACTCAGAACTTTCGACTGGGTGAACCGATTTTGATGATTCTTTTTTTATTCGAAAGCTGGTTGCTTTTCATGTGGTTCCACTTTTTGAGCGAGATATGCTGGTTGCTTTTCATGTGGTTCCACTTTTTGAGCGAGATATGACTAATAGTTTTTGAGTTATCCCTAATTTTGAAGTCGGTTATTTTTTGTCAAGAATTATCTAGCAAATCATGAGCTTATCTTCGAGGTGACGCAACGGATTCTACATGAATAATTAAATAACTACATTGGACAAGCTTAAGTATTTTCATGTTATAAAATTATTGCCTACTAGCACATCACTATTGACAATAAAGTACCCTGTGTACTCAATATGTATTTCCTTCACAGGCATTTGTTTTTACAAAACTTCATTTTCCGATAAACGATATTCTAACGTTCCGCAGCTATAATTAATCTATTTAAAAACACTGTTATCTTGTTTCTAACTTGTTTATAACTTTAATATCGTGTTTCTATTATTCTTTTAGACGTTGTTGCCAATTATCTAACTAAAGTAGTTTCGAGAAATTTAATAAGTTGTTTTTTACCCCAACTAGAACATTGTTGTTTTAGCTCTCAATGATAATAATTATTCTTTTAATTTTGTGTCTGCCTTATTTTACAATAGTAGAATGGATTAAAGTTAAAAAGACTGACATATTTACTGCCATTAATTATCTGCCCTGAATGACCTGAATCGAACCCGGGACCCCTCAACAGGCAACAAACTAGGCTACCGAGTGTAATGGTTTGAACCAATTACATATTAACCGTGGCCATAATTTATTGTTGCAAATCAATTCAATCAAACATCTATGATTTAATCAAGCAAACAAACAACACAACTATTATTCCGTGTGTGTTTCGATATAACGCCGTTAACCTTAACCTACGGAACAGTGATTGCAATAAATTAATTAACTGTTAACTGGGGGCACTCGCGACAGTCACGCAATGCGATGTGTTTTAATTATCATATTTTAAATAATAACTGTTACATTTTAACTTATTTATGAGCCAGATGTATGGGTATGAACGTATCGAACATCAATTCTTTGGGCAAATAGGTACTTGTATACAATAACATAATAAATTAATTGCAGTTTTCAATCATCTGTCTACCTTATCTTTGGATAAATTATTCAGTAATAATAAATAACGCTATAATTCTGACATTTCGGCAAATCTCTGCGATACTAAAATGGAAAATTTTAATGATTTTAGGAAAAGACTTTCAGAGAGTTAGACCTTAGAAGTTAAACTTTAGAGTCGACACATTAGAGAATTAATTTATTTAAAAGACACGCTGGTCAAAGTACCCTCTACCACCGTACATAATATACATAAAGCTGAACATAAGCCTAGCTGCTTTGTTCACCATGCGCAGGGGAGATTGGCTTAGACTAGATAAACAGAGCCCCTTGCACATAAAGGAATATAAATTAAAATATTTTAGACACTGGGCAGGTTAAACGAGCGACGGGTATAAAGTTCGAGGATGTGTCACTTCAACTAGAGTTGAATAATCTGGTTTTGCATAACTAATATGAGGAAATAAAATAAGCGAGGAAATAAACAGAGTATAAAGAAAGATACACATTTTCAATGTCACAGCTTTTGCCTTGAATTCATATCCGTTGTAATATAAGTCCTAATACTATGTGTATGTATGTTATGTATTGTAATATATTTAAAACTATCTCATGACAGTTTGTAACCAAAACAATAAAATAAATAAATAAAACATCGTCACAAAACATTGATTCCCACGAAATAATCTTACCGTAATTTATTATCAACTAAAATATTTCCACCGCTCTGGCTTCTCAAACATTCGAATACAAGTTCGAATTGAGAAATTTCCAGTCATTCAATGTCAAGTTACAAATCTCTAGGATGGTGATCGACTCATTACGATAATAAGCGAGTCGATATACGATGAAGCAAGGATTATGTAACCAATGCATGGACTTAAATATATGGACACGCTGTTCAGTACTTACAGTTTGCTCACCTGAGGTTACCCCAATTGGGTTCACCTCAGTGTGGCTGGCGAATGAGACACGAATTTTGTATGGTACAGCGTGTCTATATATTTAAGTCTATGAACCAATGTTACTTGAGCGCTGCGGTGGAACATTCTCTACGGCGCGGCGCGGTGTCGCGGGGCGGTAACCAGCGTAACCTGATCCGCGCACAGGTGTGTGCATGCAATGCAGTGCAATGGTACAGTACGGCCGCTGTATCTTGGCGCATCCGAACATAGGCTTTGCGAACTTTAGCGCATGTAAGACAGAGATGGCGACACGAACATGCTAACGTATGACTGAGACATAATACACCGCGTATCAAGTATTGGCGAATTATGTTACTGCGCAGCCTTCTGCGCGAAGTTCAGACGCGCCAAGATACAGCGGCCGTACTGTACCTTTTGGTACAATTGGCGTGATTATTGAGGTTAGGCTTCGATATTGAATTTCAGACCGATCTATTCAGTACATGGCACATCTTATTTTTCATTTTATAGCTCTTAAAACAATGTTAGTTTGTAAAGACAAACTAAACAAAATAAAGTGACTTTGTGGTATTTTTAACCGACTTCAAAAAAAGGAGGAGGTTCTCAATTCGACTGTATTTTTTTTTTTTTTTTATGTTTGTTACCTCAGAACTTTGGACTGGGCGAACCGATTTTGATGATTCTTTTTTTAATCGAAAGCTGATGGCTGTCATGTGGTCCCATATAAATTTTATTGAGATCTGACAGTGGCATCCATGAGAAAACTACATAAGTCATAAATTTGTGTTAAGATGTGCGCGACAAATTGACGAATAACTCAATATCACGTCAACCGATTTCGATGATTCTTTTTTTAATAGAAAGCTGGTGCTTGTCATGTGGTCCCACATAAATTTGAACGAGATCTGACAAGTAGTTTTTGAGAATTTGAAGTCGGTTATTTTTTGTTAGTAAAATTTAGATTATTAGCTCTTTGGAAAGTACACCGGAAATTTAAATTTCCTAGAACATAGGCGGCTAATCTTGAAGCATAATTTAATCATTTTAAAATTAATTAAGTAGTATATATTATTTTATCGGAAATTTTACAAAATATTATGAGTCTTATCCCTCACATTGTAAGAGGAGACCCCGAGCCCAGCAGTGGGACAATTATGAGTTGTTGCTTTGCTTTGCTTTCTATGAGTCTTTATTTTATGACTCTCTTCCCTATTGACTTGTATCTAATGCGATGAGTCATTTGGTTTGATTGTGATTGACCATTAACCATTCAGTAATTCGTATCTATGTTTGTTTGTCAACTCTTGAAAATCGATCAAAAAATATTATATCACACTTTCTTTTGTTACAGTCATATCCATACTTCCTGATATTCATGCTGATAGAACACATAGTGCTAAGATTGGAAGGCAAGAAAGGAATTCGGCTGAACGACGGTATCACTAGCATATCCCATGGACTCTTCCAGGAATGTGGAAGGTAAGATTATCAATATTAATAAATTATTAATTAACCCTTAAACACTCATACCCAACACTAGAATTATATGTAGTCAAGCCACCCGCGATAAGGATAACACATGTCTTATTGTATCATCAACACCCATGACCAGAGAAAAAATATGTATCTGTTACATTAATATCTGCCTGGACCGAGATTCAAATCCGGGTAGTTTTTTTCTAATATAAAGTTACTCTTGACCCTAGAGTCCTATAGAGCTTCATGCGGATACATTTTGTAGTGGCCCTACCAAAAGGATTGCTTCTGGTTCGATTCCCATTGAGGGTACAAATTTAACGTAACATATTCGTATAGCCTTTGAAAGCTGTTCGTAATATTTTGTGTATGCCAACCAACGACATATTACAGGGATGCCTAAAGTGTCTATCGTTTTCTAAATATAACATGGTTGCCTATAATAAGATTAACATACTCATACTAAAATATTAAATCTTGTTAGTGAAGGTGACTATAGTCCATGAAATATAATTCGATACGTGATTCGCTTAGCATAGGGTCGATAATCACGTCAGTAAACTTTGACCGCACTTGACCTAGAGTCACATAATAATGAGGACACCACAGGAATCGGTAGAAGAGAATAAGATGAGAATCATAATTTGTTTCTTGGGAACGGGTAAACCGAACTACCCATTGAAATTCAGTAATTTTCATGAATACAAATGTAATACGTTTCGTACAACATCATTTAGGTAATGCAATTAAACACAGTACTAAATATTATGAAAACTGTGTCAAATAATAGAATTGTTTGATAATTAAAGTTGTTAATTTTGACTAATGAGAGGACGAAAGATATTAAAACGGAATATGTATACGGTATAAATAACATGTTATCAATCCTTTTATCAATCACTGGCAAGATAAAGTTGATAGACAAGGTGCTAACAAGATGTATGTCATCAGCAGATAAGTAACATTCCGTTTCGTAGATTTTAATGCAAATAATATCGTTATTGTATTCATTAATATCTGTACCCAAAATATTAAAGTGATTATTTTAAAAGATTTCAAAATGTTGTACGGTTTAAACGTAATAAAGAGGTATCTTAGAGATTTATCTGACATGATTTTATCTTAATTTTAATGTGGAAACAATCATCTATCAGGTTTTTCAGAAAAATATATAAAAAATATAACGTCCGAAAGCAAGTAAAACATTATATAAATTACAAAATAATATTTACTATTGTAGAGATATTTTTTCTATACCGGTTTGAACATTTATTACGCTCTCCCTCTCCTGTAAGACTTGATTTTTGACACGTCACTTTATACGTAGGGACCGTCGAAATGTCTACAGAATAAGATGAGGTATTTTCCAAATAAAATAATTAAAATCTTGAGAATAATAAATTATGTATAGGTTTCATCTTCACAAAATTCTAATTCTACAATACTTGTGACTTGACCTTAAAATGGAACAATTCATTAAGATTTTCTAATTTGAAGATCTTAAATTATTCCAACTCAAACATTCTAATAAAACGGACACTTTACTCGACCCATTTCATACTAATTTTGGTAATTAATTTAATTAAGAATTCAATTATCCAACAGATTAATCTGGCGAGGCGCCGAATCGTACCTGTATACTTGGATCTACGCGAACTTCAGACTGGTGGACTTACCTTGGGATAATACTCTTACCTGGTATGCTGCTGCCTTAGGGGTCGACTTTTGCTACTACTGGATGCACCGAGCATGTCATGGTGAGATTCTTTGACTATATCTTATATTCTTCTCTTCCATCTCTCTTGTTAATATCTCTTCTTTGTTTTTCTTTTGTTAAATTATCATCATTCATCAAACATTTTTTTATTTTCTTTATTTTAACTTCTCAACTTTAATTCTCTTTATTGTTTACAGAGATCCATATTCTATGGGCTCAGCATCAAGTACACCATACATCGGAGGACTTCAATATGGGCGTTGGCATCAGGCAATCTATTCTACAAGGATGGTGTGGATTTGTAAGTATTTATTTCATTATTTATTATTGGGCAACTTAGGCCCATAGACACTACAAATATTAATATAAGTCAAAGTAACAACCCATAATTGTCCCAGTACTGGGCTCGGGGTCTCCTCTCACAATGTGAGGGGTACAGGTAATTGCCTAAACCCCTTTTTAAACCTTTCCATTAGCGTGTTGAACATAATCCGTTATGTGAGTCACGCGTCAGCTTTTTAGGTGACATGCAAAGTAATACTTACTGGTTTTTATATTTTCGATACTTACCTAATTATTCTGAAGGATTCTGATATTTAACTGCAAAACAGAACATTATACAAAAAAACTAGTTACTTCTTTTTCAATTCTCTACACATACGACGACAAGAAATAAAAATTTTCGCGAAAATTACATTATTTTATTCCCTGACGTGACGAACACTTACACGAAAAAAACCGTCAATCACCATAAATCATGATCTTCCTTCAGAAAAGCTTTTCCCGGGATATCACATACAATATTTATAGCTATTTTCTTCGATAAAAGCTTTAAGTAACTTCTTTATTTGACAAGGCTTTATGTGAATTTTGTACACTAAGTGACTAGAATAACAAATTTAATATATTTTTTGTGATATACTTAACAAATTACGTTAATCTTTTATCCCCAGCTACAATAAACAAATTTTGTTTTACCTCAGTTAAGTACTGTAATTAAATATTACTGGGATCAAAAACCCTTTTAATAATCTGCTCAACTCAATCAAAATGTAAAGGCAAAGAATTATGAGATTTACAAGCAAATAATTATTAAGGATCAAACTTGCACACTTATTTAAAATTAGTATAAAATGTTTTTAGACAAAATATTATTATTTCAACGACGGATAAAGAGGTTTATACTCGCCTTAGACACAGAAACGATTTAATAAACCTACTTATAAATAGCTACAGATTTTAATTGTCTTTTTTCCGCGTATTAGATTACCATGTTTCATGACATCATAATGATATGAAAATAATGATATTAGATGAATGCTGCCGTGAATCTTTTACATTACATATTATTATCTTCTCATCTACACAAATCTTTTATTTGTACATTTTATTGTTTTCTGAAACGATACTTACCTACTAATATACACTCGCATAAAAATCTTTATCTTTATTAGGTTGGTTGGTACTATTACTTTGCTAAAATGATTCAATTATCCGTAGGTGTTCTACCTTCCCCTGGCGTTGGCGATTCCCCCTGCCCAGTTCGTTATGCATCATCAGTTCAGTTACATCTACATGTTCTGGATTCATACGGAGAGCATCAAGAGTTTGGGACCCTTGGAGTACATCCTCAACACGCCCAGCCATCACAGAGTGCATCATGGTAATTTGGTTATGAATACTAAATCATTTAGCGAAAAAAAGAACTAAAATTAATGACACTGGTTTTTTTCGCCCAAAAATGGAATTTTAACACTTTTTTGGAAACTTTTTTGTCTGATTAGAAAATAAACGAGAAAGCAAAAAAGTTACTTCATTAAAAATAAGAACCTTCAAAATATAATTATAAGATAATGAATAGGAAAGTAGTTCAGATTATTCTCATCATTTAAAATTGTTAATATTTTTTAAGAATTTAGTTTAGAAGTATAAATAAACTATGGATTTGTAATGTTCATGAATTCAATAGCGACACATACAATTTTATTGATACCTATTGTAGTATCTTATTGCTCATAAATTAAGCAAAATTGTTTCCTTTTTTGCCAATTCAAAATCACTGAAATTATATACGAAAGTTAGGCACTTATTTTCAAGATAACGAGCAAACTTTTTGTCCATTAATATCGAAATCACATTAAATTGAACAACTGGAAGAAATTGTATTCAACATAACCTTTAGGTATAGGCGTTAAGTAAAATTTTATTAAAAATATAGTGGTAGACTTTTTCTTTGTAAAACTTTAAGAGACAGAATACTTTTATAAAAGTATTTTTTTACTAATTGGAAACCAAGAGTGAAACCTGAGTTTGAAACGAAGAAAAAATTAATTTAGTAAATTAATAAGTCAATCTCAATAATTTTGCCCTAAAGCAAGATGCTTCAAGTGCACGAAACGCTTTAGCTTTACCAACAGCAAACATCTAATGCAGTAGGTAACTAATCAATGAAATCGTGATCTTGTTTGAGGTTGATCTGTAGATATTCAAGTGAGTAACTATGAAGTTTCAAACCAATTTGTGCCAAATATATAATTGGAGTAGGGCAAACCATCTTATTATTTGCCGATAAAAAAAAACTTCTGATTTGGGTTACCATTTCCAAAGTGTTAATAATAAAAGACTTTCACATACACATTGGTCACATTACGCGAAAAATAGTAACCATTCATTTGTTTTCCAGGTAGCAACAAATACTGCTTAGATGTCAACTACGGAGGTGTACTGATCATTTGGGACCGTATCTTCGGTACTTTCAGACCTGAAACTGACAAAGTAGAAATTGTTTATGGACTTATATACAACCAGCCATCTTTCAACCCACTGTATTTGCAGGTAAATTAATATTTTTAGGCAAGAAATAAAGTTGAAATTATTATACGAACATAATCTAATGGACACACATATTTTGTTGCTGACTGTTCTAAAAATGTTTTAATAGATAGGTATTTATTATAATTCTTACCGGGAGATCAGACCAGAAAAGAAAATAATTTTAAAATAATTATAACAGACTAATCTCCTAGGGTATCAGAATTGTGGATCTGAACGGTATAACTCATGTTGAATTATGTATGTTTTGCGCGTTAAACAAATACTGACTAACAAAACAAATCTTCAGCTTTCATTCATGACTGTACAATTCATTCATGATTTTGAGACTTATTAAGTTAATTATTTTTCTTCCAGACTTTCTACACGCGTTATGTGATTGAGAAGTTCCGTCGCTTGGAGACCTGGGAACATAAGATCAAAGCCGTCGTTTGGGGACCCAGCTGGGAGCCAGGCACCCCAAGACTTGGCGATGAAGATCAAAAAGAAGACGTGAGTACTCACTACTTACCCTTTTGCCTTTTTGTCAAGTATTATTTGACATGTTCCGTTGAAGACTTTACTTTCTGTCATTCTTCCCTATGCAGTTCTTTCAGTATGCAGTCCTGGTATAATGGATGTTCCTGGGAGGTCATGACTTACCATTGAGAAGCCCGTGTGCTAATTTTTTAAAACTCTAATCTCAATACTTTCTTCGTGATTCTTTAATTTTTTATTATATGTAATATAAATAATTTACCGTAGTATCAGTTCTTATAACAAAAAAGCGTTAATAAACCTTCAATACAACCGTTAATATGGAATGTACGAATTTTGAGTGGAAATTGCCATTTTGGGCGTTCCAGTCTCACCATTAATGCGAATAGAGACTTTGATTAATACCAGTTACCGAAGCGAGATTATACGTTGCGAGAGAGTATTAATTTGTTATTTAATCCAGGATTAAACATTCATGAATGTAATCTGCAGTGACATTTTGTGAAATCCTTCTTAGTTGATTAATAAAGTAATTTGACGACATGAAGTGAGAATTGGAGGAGGAATAACACCTTCGGTTTAAATTACAAAGTAGGAGCGTGTGTCTTTATTAAGATCTGACTCAGACTGTCAGAAATCCAATACTATAAGATATAATAGTTTAGAAACTCATTAATTTTTTACAAAAAATAAAAATAAAAGTCTTCTGTCCTGTTCAGACTTCAGTATTGAATAGTTTTCCCAAGCCAAACTTGGTACGCTATCAGCATTCTTTCTTTTTCTTCCCTTCTTTCTTTCTCTTCTCTTTTCTTGGCCGATCATGCATCGGTGATGCCTTTGGTGCTGCTGATGTCCATGGGCGATAGTAGCTACTTACCATCAAGTGGATCGTCAGCTAGTTTGCCGGCTATTTCCATTAAAATGCTGTTATTTCTTCCATAATGTTCATTATTACGATATGATATGAGTTGAAATTCGGATCATTAGATTGACATTCCTCACATTTTCGCAGGATTTCTTGCCTTATCGAAAACTTGACAAACAATATTAACTAGATTATGTCTGAAATCTTTATTAAGTTAAGTAAGTGAATTATTATAATAAGTATAATAATCATGCAACGCAACAATTGTTACAGGTGGAGCAACGTGATAAATATGACGTCCATCTACCTACTTGGTGCAATATGTACTTGGTTCTGCATTATGCTGTCGTCCTTTATGGGTTCTTTGAATTGGCGTCCAGATATATGGTAAGCAACATTTTTTTCATAAGATTTTTCTTTCTTTTTTTCTTTCTTCTTGGCCGGCAACACATTAGTGCCCTTGGTGTTGCTGATGTCTACGGGCAACGATACCCACTTACCATCAGGTGGATCGTCAGCTCGTTTGCCGGCTATTTCTATGAAAAAAGATGCTCTAAACCACCTCTAATCTCACAACTTCATGCACTTACTTCATCGTATGTGATCGGCGACTGTATAAAACATATTCGCAGTATGTGATCAACTGAAGATCCTTCACCTTAGCCTGCTCTTAGATAGATCAATGGAAGTGCCATAACTTCTTCAATGCTTATGTTACTAAGTAACCGTTCTTATTCATTGTTACCCAAGATTACTTTATTACAAAAGTGAAAACCCCATCTAAAACATTTTAACTTTTTTAGAGATTAGCTGAAACGAACGGATAGATTAACTGACAAGCCGTCAAAGCAGCTCATTTCTATAAATTTTACATTTTCTAAAATATCTTCCACATACAGTCAACAAAAAAAATAGATATGCAAGACATGGTACACGAACGTTCCGTTGTTTTAATTATAGAATATTGTTATTATTAAGGTTAAAAAGTATCTTTACGTAAGGTATGCTTTAATATAGATAATAACTTAAAACATTATCTAATTTACTGACTGTACTTACTGACATCGATCAGTTACACCTGTTACACTTGCGCTAAGTAAACGAAAATATTCCGAGCGAAAGAAAAAGGCGTACTACCTCCAATATTCACAAAAGTGAGCAGTCTTTTTAACAAAGTGTGACTCGTCATAATCGTGCCTCGCTCTAATAAACGAGTTCCATGAATTTTCTCCTTGTCAACGTTACAATATTTGTAGGAATAGAACATGTAATATTGCTTCGAATGTATGTTAAAGGATAGATGGGATTCAAACATGAAAGGATACACATACAACATGAAAGGATATAGTATACACACATAGTAAAGAGTCAGGTTTATAGAACAATACGAGTTCTAGTGGCTCGTATATAATTCACGTCCTGTGGGAACTTTCCTCACGTTGTAGCTATTGTAATCGTAACACGATTGGAATTCTTTATGACTTCACAGTATTTGCTCAGTTGTATTAATACAAAGAGAGAAGGAAAATATTTGTTCTAATTTCACGTACGATTTCAACTCGCATAGAATAATGAGGCAGTTTATAGGTTTGAATTGTGATGATACACAAAATAATTTCTATTAATATCTTAATTTGGATATTGTACATATCCAAATAGAACTTGTTATTCAGAGAACTCAATCTCTTTTGCAAAGTTGTTAGAGACATCGTCTTAGTAATATTACTTGTAAGTCTCGACTGTCTAAGTGTGACATTCGAGGCTTTAAATATAACATGTAGAATCCTTTATTAATATTAGAGACTCGAAACTATTTCACAACCTTTTTTATCACATAATTGGCGGTTAACAGACAATAGAAAAGACCGGAAGAGCTCTTAATAAACACCCATTATAACCCAAATAGACCCATTAAGGTCCATTTGAGCGCCGTCCTCGGTATATTGAACAGAGCGAACAAACGTCGTGTCTCATCGACTAATAGAATTGCACTCTTCTAATTGGCAAAGTAGAATGTAGATGAATCTTTTCTTCCTTTGGGTTTATTTGAGAATTTCCTAGGTGCATTTTATAGTATTTATAGTTATTTTGTTTTTTCTGTGCCCACTTTCTAACATGACCTTATTACCTGTGGTATTTGTAATACAGATTGTATAATGGTAACGAAGCTTAAAGCGAAGTTTATCTGTTGAAACCAATTAACCATAACCTTTCTTTCTCAGGGCATGACTCCAATCTCCGTTCTCATCTTCGTGCTGTACATCATAGCCTCGTTGTCAGTCATCGGAATGCTGTTTGATAACTCCCAGTACGCTCCGATGCTGGAAGTCCTTCGTTGTTCTGCCCTGGCTTTCCTTACCAGGAGTATCTCCACCACCAGCCCCGTGATGCCAGTACTCCAAGTCTTCTATGTGGTGTCTGCTATGTTCTGGTGTCTACATACGCTGAAACTGTTGGAAATCAAAAAGAGTAAAGTCGAGTAAAGTTCCTCATTTCATAGACTGATTTAAATGTAGATAGGAAAATGGCAGCATGGATTTCTTTGATTTTAAATTATAATTGATCCAAGTTATAATTACGATTTTTTTTTAAATATTTCTTCTGCCATTTTCATATCTCATTTTTGTTCTTAAGTTTGTTTTGTTTTTGTAAAAATTTAAAATTAAAAATATTTGTTAATGTAATAAGTAAGAACTTCGCAATGCGTTTTAAATAGAATGTGAAAAATAAAGTTTTTGCTTAGATGTAGATATTAAAGTATTGTTTTTCGGTTTACGGACGAAACCGACTAAGTGCCAAAACTTAATTAAAATTTATATTATAAATACTTAGTAAGTAAGATGTAGTCAATAAAATTAGTGCAGTGCCTTTATTTTTAATAACAATGCATTTAGTGTGTAATAAATACGGTCTTTGATTATTTTAATGTATTAGTTGAATGAATGAAATATGATGTTAATTTGTAACAAGGGCACTTATAAGAATATCAATGTAAATACTGAAAGTTACGTAAAAATAACTTCCAAACTCTATAATGCATACATTAATAAAAGAAGTACCTAAGCATAACAGGAGAAACCGGTGTTGTCAAATTCTGACAATTACTAATACGTATACACCTTTTCCTTCTATTAACTATAATGTTAAAATAAAAGAACAATAATGCAGAAAGTGCCAACGAATGTTTTTTATTGTAAAATTTATAAAAAAATAATTTCATAAATAAAAAATATCAAAATATAAATAATCGTTTTCATTCGCAAGGTTCATTTATCTTCTAAGGTCGTATTTTCTAGACTTTCAAAGAAAATCTGAAAGCAATATTTGATGATTAGATTCGTAACTATTATAAGTATCATAAATACTTATAATATTTTATTGTGCTTCTATATTTGATCTACAGCCAAGGTTATTGTGTCCTATAGGTATATTATTGCTGAATTCTCTGAGGAGTAGTACCGAGCAATTGATTGATATCTCGGTAAGCAATGTATTACGTTCCTTCATTCAACCTGAAACCACTTTGTAATATTGTATTCTCGGGCTAAAACATTGGCTTGATATGTCTCATACTGGTGTTGACCAGTATGAAACATATCTAGGGATATAATACTAGCACTGTACCCACGGCGGAATTCCTCCGCGAATTCCGGATCATCATTCTTTCCGGAATTCCTGTGTGCTGAATTTTATGAAAATCCGTTCAGTAGTGAAAGAATAACACATTTGTTTTTGGATCAGATGATTATTGTCTATACATTTAAAAATCTCTTCACCGAATCGTACCTATATCCATAGCGTTAAGTGTATAGCAACACCACATTCAGTCACAATAAAATACACAAGATCAGTAGAGTATGTATACAAAACCTTACATTACAAGATACACTGAAGTGTGTGAATATGTAACGGCTAAAGTAGTACAATTTTATTACGAGCCAGCGCAATCTGGTATGAATATGTCATGTAAATTCGTTTTCCGTCCCTTACATCCATCATATATGTACCTACGGTACTACGGTATTCTTTCAAACTCTCTTGGAGGGTTACCCTTCGTATGATTAAATTTCTACCTTTCGTAGCGACATACGTGTATATTCAATTCCCATTTGCTCTGGTAAGTTAGAAGGTGAAATAAGATAAGCATGTTATTATTTATTTTTATGTTTTCTTTTTTATTATCTTTTCTTATCTTAGTAACGTGATCAACCAAATTAAGAACGGGCACGGTGGCCGCTAGTGGACAAAAATCTTGAGCGTTTCCGTGCTTCAGAGGGCACGTAAAGCTGTTGTTACCGGTTGTTATCACGGGATAGTCATTAAACTATGTCAGAAGCCTTCGGCTGGCATAAAAACTTCTCATCCTATTAATATAAAAAATGTGAAAGTTTGTGAAGATGTTTGGAATTTGGATGTTTGTTCCTCAATCACGCTACAACTTCTTAACCGATTTGGCTGTAATATGGAATAGAGATATACCTATACCCTGGATTAACACATAGGCTACTTTTTATCCCGGAAAAGTTCAGAGTTCCCACGGGATTTGTAAAAAATAAATATACACCACGGGCACATAAATCTAAATTAATTAATTAAAATTTCGGTTTGAAACCACTTTACCGTAAGGGAAGCCGCGGGCAAAAGCTAGTATTTAAATCATGTAGACGTAAAAATAAAAAGCTAGAATTTTTACAACAAAATTAAAACCCTATTTATAATGCCTTAATAATTATTACCTTAACTTTTGCTAAATAAATTACACCCAAAAGACCTAAAAGTCCATGATATTACCTAAAACCTTGTACTTAATGTGTCTGATAACATTATCCAGGGAATAATTTCCTTTAAATTTATGTGAGCGACGTCAGAGATTCGATTCTAATGAGAAAATATTACAAGATCAAGACACCTCGTCCGTGAAATTTTAGGCAGGCTACAAACGTTACTTTTATCAGGTATCTTTTAAATTGACTTTGTAGGAATAATTACCTAATTTTTCATTACGATTTTAAAAACTTTTATTTAGATGTGATCCAGCTTAATGGTTATATGTAATTACGTCTTTTACTAACTTAATTTAAATTAACTATGCAAAATCTTTCTTTTTAAACGGTTTTATTTAGCTCTCCATGTTTGTTTAGGATAAATCTTACAAACTGAGTTAGAACTACTTCCTTTCATCCTACGAAGTTGAAATTGTTCATATTGCTGTGCTTCCGATGACAATACATTTTAATGATAAGCATGTCTTGATAATACTTTCAATTACGGCATTCTTTAAAATTTACCTATCTCTTTATTTATCTATGCAGTCATTGAAGTAAAACAAACTCTAATTTCAACTCTAACTTACTAAGATAGATCAGCTAACAAAAGTTATTATATGTGATGATGATGATGATGATGTACATTAAATATAAATGATCATATGAAAAATAATAAATCAGGTAAGAGTCAGAAATCAGGTAGGGCAACACTCTTATGTGCAATACAGTGAGGTGGGGCACAATATGACAGGCATTCGATTTGAACAACACGAATACATCAAAGACTTTGTAACAAAAAGATCTGACAATTTCCGAACCAATACTCTTTTTAGATTCATGCAAGCGTCTTCACTAATTCGATTTTTATGAGAAAATATTAGGAAATTGTGCCGTTATATCTTGTGACATCTAAGGCTGTCAACACACGATACAGTTGGAACAAAGTTAAAATACGAACGTATATGGAGCGTAATTTGAGTCATTTACGCCCCTTTAAATTAAATTATTGTTTGATGACATTTTATTAACAAATGCCCGTCGTGAAGTAAGTACTTTTGTGTCACATTAAAGGCAGAAAAGGGCTTATCTTTATAAGTGCTGTTAATGAATATCTACGACATTTTTCAGTCCATAACAAAATCCTGTTACGAGAAACATGATAAAGAGATTTTGTTTATGCATTTTAAATTTTAAGATGTCATAACTTAAATCACTCAAGGATATAGAAAGGAGTCCTCTGATATCTAAAGGCATCAAACGTCATATTTCAATCTTGGGCGCGACTCGTTGAAAAGCCGAACGAAATTGGCTTTCACGTTCACCAAAATTTCCAGTTCAAATCTTATTTAAATTGGATGTCTTCAAGTATTCTAAGTAATTACTTCGTTGACAAAGAACCAATTTTCAATCACTGCTAACGGGCATTTTGATATAAAGCCAATAATAAATAATAGGAGTAACCACAGGGAGTAACTGAATGGGTGGATTGAAGTTTTCTGACCATTTTCTGACACGTAGTTGTCCAAATAAGGGTAGGTATTACGACGAGCGAGGGACACAAAGTCAAGGATGTACTCGTATATACATATATGAATAATATCTCCTTACGTGTAACAGTATGACTGATACAAAATTATTATCACTTACATTTTACTCGTAGTTATAAGTAATTTTAGTTATTTCGTTTAAGAATTCGGTTACTTCTACGTATGCGATACTTCAGTTATTGTCTTATTAAAGTCATTTCACCTGAATTAAAATCGACATAAAAATTAGACAATTACTGTATTAAAATAATGAGTATTCTTTCCAACGAGTATCTACCATCCCATGATCCATTTCCATGAATTTCGGCTATCAGACCCCGAAGCAACTACTTATTCAAGATCAATACGTACAACGCCTCATAAAGTATTCAAAGCTGATTTTGTCTCGGAATTTCCTCCGAACAATGTCTATATTTACTTTGCATGTGTGGTATAATGTGATTGTGAAAATTTCTTGTAGTTATTCTATGGGATATTTATTTTATTGATATTATTGACTATCGATGACTCACCGAGACTGATCCAAATCCATAACTTACAATATAGCAGCCAGGCTAATCAACCCAATTATGGATAATTAATAATGTACACCACGCCACTACCATAACACAGAAACATTTATTTCCTATCTATCCCCGGCTTCTGAGATACTGCGAGCTGCATATCGATGCAATATAATTTGACATATCTGATTGAAGTTCTAATTCAGAAACAAGAAACAGCTGCAAATATCATCAGCGCCGCATCGTCTTCACACGCCGACTATCTTCAGTCTTCATGCTTCCGTCGACCATCTTATTTTAATTTAGGTGAACTAAATCTTTTCAGACTAGGACCAAAACTAGGTATTTATAACCGTAACAACCCTGTTATCAATTGATAAGAATCATATTGAGTTAAAATATTATATAAACAAGCAATACTTTATAATAACATTTATATTTTTAAAGGAAGTGAAATAGAGATTATTATTTTAACTTTTCATACTTATAACGTTGAATATTTCATGAACCAGATAGATTTCTGTTATCTTAATAACAAAGTTTTCTTGCCATTTGAGTTATTTTAAGTGAATTTTCTTTGTGAGCGAGCTACATACAAGTACATCTCAAGCCAATGCTTACAACATTGACAACTTCTTGTGACATGATATTAAAACTTGACTCATCGTGGGTCGAATACATTTCACTATAATACGAGTACTCACTCATTTATTTTGTATTCCGATATTTCGACCCAGTTGCATGGATCGTGGTCACGGTTGAACTGCGGTGATATAATTTTGTCGGATAACTTTAACTCCGTGAACTCATTAGGACAAATATAATTACAATAAGTTATATTTCTAGAATTAAGTAATTTTATTTTCAGGATAACTTATAAAGACTTTAATCTCAGATAAAGACTAAACATTGTACTTCTATAACTTCGCTTGTTTTTATGAATTAGGGGGTGAGACCCTCAGTTTTTACACGCTCTATATTAGCTTCACCTGTATGTTTGTTTGTAACTTCTCTTTGTAAGTGTTTGTTTGTGCTTTGCTCCTTCGAATAAATGCTTTTTATTTTCTTTTCTTTTTAAAAAGTAGAATATGACTTTAGAAATAGTATTACAAAAACTTTTCTACACATAGCCTCAGCAGGGGTTCCTTGTATCTTCACGCTCGGCCGCCGCAGTAGGGAATCAGCTAACCTGAAATTTTCGCTTCATTTGAAATATATTAACTGTGCACACACCGGGGGACCAAAGTATGAAAACACAGTTCTTGTTTGTCATAAGAAATATTGGCATATTATATATTTTTTATGGCCCAGATTTTTAGCTACATTAAACATTAGTATTAATTTCTGGTGAAATTACTCAAACCTGTTTTCATAGAATGTTTGGCTATACCTAATTTTAGAACATAATTTTATAATACGGTATAAGTTAACTATATGAAACTTTATATTGTCTGATATATACGTGAAATACGATGAAAATGTACGCGTTAATCATTTTAATTAGCTAATTTGTAGCATCAGTTCATGCCAAGAAAATTCCATATTGTCTTTTTTACGCGGCTAGAAAATTAACTTGAAACACTGTATAAATCTAAAATTACTTGGAAACAAAGGCAAATAGTTTAAAAAGTTAGCTTTATGGAACAAAAAGTAAGGAAAAAATTTGTACAATATTTTGTGTTATTATTTATGTTTGTAATATCTGGTTTATTAGTAATGGTAGTGTAGTATATGCTTCACGTTTTCCAATACAAAAAGCGTCGATTGAATATATTCAATCGAGGCTTTGACTAATTGACTATAGTCAATTCACCGAGCATTAATATCTACATCACTGAGCTAACAATTGGCTATTTGACAGTTGTCACGGTAAAATATGAAATGTGTTAAATATGGTTGCATATTGGTTAACATTAATTAAACAATACATTTTTTGCATGAAAATAAATTGTAAATATTTTTATTTTTGAAAAATAGATTTGAGTTTTTTTACCTGTGGACACGAGAACCGAAACGCGGGCGGCCATGATTGAGCATGCTATGACGTCACACTTCCAAAAATATAGCTTTGTTTACTACTAACTACATCGATTATCGTGTGCAATTTACTGAGAAAATTAATAATATATATTTTGATTTGTGCTTTTGAGAGGTTTTGTAAAATGGAGTCAGGCTATACAAAAGCTGACAGTGCGAATTTGCCTAAAGTTGATTCATTGATGGTCGCAAATTTCTTTGCGTGTAACCCTGACTTTTGCTCTACCGAGTTTCGGAATGCAAAAACCTCCTTGTAAGTACTGAAATTAATAAAGTAAAATTGGTCAGTCTTGCTAAGTGGTCACAGGGAGATTTTTTTGTAAGTTTTTCCTCAGCGTCCCCTTAACGACACCATATTACTAATGATTTTAAATTACTTATAGGTTATGTTTATGAACAATATTAGGTTAGGTTTAATTTGTTTTTTTAGTAAATCAGAGGCTAAGTTGATTTCTTCCAAATACTTACATCAAAGTGGTCCTCGCAAAAGAATATTGCAGATTTATCAGATGTTAACTGTTGGTCTCGACGTGCTAATTGTAACCACTGTTTTCGACGTTGAAGGCATTTAGGAACGTGTATAAACAATTTTTTAGGAAATTTAATTGTAGTACTTCTACACATAGGCACTGCACATGTCTTGTAGCTTGTCATTTTCACAATTCCAGTGAAAAAGGTGTAAGTTTTTCACATAAAATATCTTCAGAGTTAGAGCATAAACTGTTGTTATTTGAAATGTGACGTCACAGCCAGCAAGTGACAGATGGCAGACTATTTTCGCGCGAATTTCAAATTAATGGATTTAAAGTTATTTTTATTCCTACTAAATAACACTTTTTTGAAAAAATAAATATTGTAAGAGGTATAAAATAAACCTACGAAAATTTTAAAATATTTTTCCAAAAATTGTCTAATAGCCAATTGCCATCAAAATGTGGATTCAATTTCAGTTAGCATCCATAGACAATAGACAGAGCGATCAAATACAAAAACTTAAACAATGATTATATATGTACAGCGTTGAAATTATAAACTTTCAAATAACAGAATATAAACTTTCAAATACGAAATAACTTTATAACTAAGTTATTAATTATAACCAAGTTGTATCGCCTTGTATCAAGAGTAAATGAAAGAAGCTTAATCACTACTTAGTTAAGATACAGTGCCGAATAAATATTTTTCGCAACATCGCCTCAAATCTAAATCTAATTACAGAATTTACGTACAATGTTTCCTTTAATCTCAAAAGCACAAAATACGTACTTACAGACTTAATTAAAACATTAGCTAACATGAAGCTTTAATTTTAAATTATTGAAAAGGATCTTAGCATTAAAATATTATAAACATTACTAAGGCAAAAACCGGGCAAGTGCGTGTCAAGCCACGTGCAATTTAGGGTTCCGAAGTAGTAAGTTTATCGACTATTACTCATTAACTACTTATGCTAACATAGCCGTGCTTAGACTAACGAGACTTGAGGAGAATGAGAAACTATCCACTGCTTTTAACCGACTTCAAAAAAAGGAGGAGGTTCTCAATTCGACTTTTATGTATTCCTCTTAACTAATTACTGTTTGTACCTATTTTGATGATTATTTTTTTATTATAAAAACTGTCCCGTTTGAGCGAAATCTGACGAGTAGATTTTTAGTTATCCCTAATTGTATTCGAAATCGAAGTTTTAAAGTCAGTAATATTTTTAAACGAATTAATTATTCGATGTATATTTTAGAAACAATTAGTAAACTACCAAGCATTATTCTAGATCATTATTATCCCTACGTCAAACATTTCATCATATCGTTTAACTAACATTGTTTAGAAGGATATTGTTTCAGACAAATAAATCTGCGCCAAAGTGGAGAATTCCTCAAATACAAATGAGAATACAATAATGGCTGTTGTTGTATGTTTGTTTTCTCTATATTACTTGTAAACCTCTAAGAGCTCACATACAAACGCTACGCACAGAAAATTAAACTCATCATTCTAACTGGCTAGCTGGGAACCGAACCCAGGACTCTTCAAAGAGCGGTTCGCACTGACACCCATTGCGCTACACCGTGGCCCAGTTTGTGCTTCATGTAATTTTTTACAAGAGTTTATATACAAAATAAATATTTTGCGGAAATCCATTGTTATTAATTTAATATTAGTCTACTTTGCAACAATCCGCAGTTAACATGTATGATGGTATATACTTTAAGACATGCGTAACACCTCCCATGCATGACACGCATGTTTTAAAGGGTATTACCATCATACATATTAAGTAGACCAATACTAACTTAATAAAATAAATATACTTAATTATATTCAACGCAAATTCTGTTGTTGTATCGACAATCAAAACTCCGTCGATAATTCCAAACAATAGAACCAATTAGAGAGACTATCTTTGCTAATGGCTCGCTTTTGTACGCACACAATAACATTTCTATTGTGTAACGCAAAAACAAAAATATTTTTTCGAACTACCATTGCTATTGTTTCTATTAATATTCATTTACTTTTCAGGCTACATGCTCTAGAAAAACTTTGCAGAGGACATTAGGAAAGCGACTATTTTATGCTATTTTATGAATAGTGAAATAGTAAGTCCATGCCATAATAAGGCTGTGTTCCCAGGAGGCAAACTGTTAGCGGCCGACTGAGTTTGCGGCATATCGGTTTAGTACGCCCTTCCATATATTTGAAATGGAGTGTCCACAGTTTGCTAGTTTTGCGCTCACTATACGCAGTTTGCAGCGTTACGTGCGCCGACTGTCTCAGTAGTCAGGCTAACTCACAGCAAACCCGGTTCCAGTCGGCGGCGGCGATATGGTTGTTCGCCGGGCGTAGTGAGTCCGTTTGCCGCAAACTGTTCATGCGGACAGTTTTTATCCTCTTTCAGCGTCTCTAAGATACCAATTACTTCAAAAATATCCATCGTGACCAACACAACCACTCTCTTCGTACAACAATAGTAAAGTGAAAATTCAGTCGGTCGACCTAAATAAGCGGCTAACTCATAACAGTTTGCTTGCGACGCACGCAAATTGATCTGAGTTTGCAGCTAACTCAAATTCCAGTTCGCCACAAATTTGCGGCTCACTCAGTCAGCCGCTAACAGTTTGCCTACTGAGAACACAGCCTAAGGGTGTGTTGCACCATGTAACTATAACAATAACCATGCCGTCAAATCCCCGGTTAAGCAACATTTGCGTTGCACCATTTTAGCAACGGTTGTAATGACGTCATAACTTAACGCTAACTTTAACTGATCGATTTTGGCCGGTTATTGCTATTGTTATTGTCAAATGAACTGTCAACTTCACATTCAGCTACAAATTGTTTGGAAAATATTATTATATTTAGTCTAAAACCTTATTATGGCTTTAATTCGTGATATTCTGTAGGAATCCAGTTCTTCTGATGACGACAGTGATAACAACGTACCCGAATTTCAAGAGAAAAAAAGTATATCAACCTCGAATTGATCGATTTCGAAAATGGGATGATCTTGAATTTTTGGTCAGATTTCGGATTTCCAAGGGCTTTACTAGGGCGCTGGCTGCTCATTTAGGACCCTTGCTGAAAAGTAGGACCATGAAGTAAGTACCCATCTATTATATGTAGTTACTAATACAGTACTCAATCTTATAATAATAACTAACCTATTGTGATGTGTGAAAACTTGATATCGATATTAGTTGTACAATTGCTGCTGCCTATTGGCTTATTATAATAATAATAATATTTATTTTTTTCAGGAATTTCACAATTACTCCTGAGCAACAAATAGTGATGGCCCTAGAATTCTATGCATGTGGCTCATTCCAACGTTACATCGGGGATGCTGCAGGTGTCCATAAATCGAGTGTGTGTCGGATAATACATGAAGATAATACATGGAGAAATAATAATAATAATAATGGTATTAATTAACAATTAAAATCAATATTACCAATATAATCCCTCGAGGGGCCCTACCACCAGCGGGCCAGATGTATTTAGTATGAATATTATTTAATAAACACAATTTTGTAAAAAATAAATCTTTTATTTGCAAACTTTTCTACAAAACCCTAATATAAAAATTCCTTATTTGCACTTGTCCCATTTTTTTGTCTTGAAGAATATCAATTTGTAGTTGAAGTTTCATTAATTCAAAGCTAATATTTTTCTTCATTGTGTCTCATAAGCTGCTCGTGAAGTTATTTTTGTTGGCTGATGGCCACAATCACAACTTAACGGGCGCGTTCCACTAGACGCTCACAACGATCAAAATATCATACTTTGATCGTTGTGAGCGTTGTGAGCGTCTAGTGGAACGCGGCCAACATCACAATCTTATGTCGTAGAGCCGAAACGCCAGAAAGGCTGACACTGCTGACAGCTAGTATTTTGTGTTGCCATATCAAAATATGTTACCCATACATTTTTAAGGAAAAATATGGAACCTTAAATTTGCAACCCTATTAACTTTGACAATCACGAACAATTTCACGGTGCAACACACAATTGTTAAATATTATTGTCACCGTTATTGTTACCGCTAAAGTTAACTTTGACGAAAACCCTTAGGGTGGATTGCACCGTAGGCTCTGTTATAGTTTTCGTCAAAGTTAACTTTAGCGGTAACAATAACGTTGACAATAATATTTAACAATTGTGTGTTGCACCGTGAAATTGTTCGTGATTGTCAAAGTTAATAGGGTTGCAAAAAGGTTCCATATTTTTCCTTAAAAATGTATGGGTAACATATTTTGATATGGCAACACAAAATACTAGCTGTCAGCAGTGTCAGCCTTTCTGGCGTTTCGGCTCTACGACATAAGATTGTGATGTTGGCCGCGTTCCACTAGACGCTCACAACGCTCACAACGATCAAAGTACATATATTTTGATCGCTGTGAGCGTCTAGTGGAACGCGCCCGTTAAGTTGTGATTGTGGCCATCAGCCAACAAAAATAACTTCACGAGCAGCTTATGAGACACAATGAAGAAAAACATTAGCTTTGAATTAATGAAACTTCAACTACAAATTGATATTCTTCAAGACAAAAAAATGGGACAAGTGCAAATAAGGAATTTTTATATTAGGGTTTTGTAGAAAAGTTTGCAAATAAAAGATTTATTTTTTACAAAATTGTGTTTATTAAATAATATTCATACTAAATACATCTGGCCCGCTGGTGGTAGGGCCCCTCGAGGGATTATATTGGTAATATTGATTTTAATTGTTAATTAATACCATTATTATTATTATTATTTCTCCATGTATTATCTTCATGTATTATCCGACACACACTCTATTTATGGACACCTGCAGCATCCCCGATGTAACGTTGGAATGAGCCACATGCATAGAATTCTAGGGCCATTACTATTTGTTGCTCAGGAGTAATTGTGAAATTCCTGAAAAAAATAAATATTATTATTATTATTATAATAGGCCAATAAGCAGCAGCAATTGTACAACTAATATCGATATCAAGTTTTCACACATCACAATAGGTTAGTTATTATTATAAGATTGAGTACTGTATTAGTAACTACATAAAATGGGTACTTACTTCATGGTCCTACTTTTCAGCAAGGGTCCTAAATGAGCAGCCAGCGCCCTAGTAAAGCCCTTGGAAATCCGAAATCTGACCAAAAATTCAAGATCATCCCATTTTCGAAATCGATCAATTCGAGGTTGATATACTTTTTTCTCTTGAAATTCGGGTACGTTGTTATCACTGTCGTCATCAGAAGAACTGGATTCCTACAGAATATCACGAATTAAAGCCATAATAAGGTTTTAGACTAAATATAATAATATTTTCCAAACAATTTGTAGCTGAATGTGAAGTTGACAGTTCATTTGACAATAACAATAGCAATAACCGGCCAAAATCGATCAGTTAAAGTTAGCGTTAAGTTATGACGTCATTACAACCGTTGCTAAAATGGTGCAACGCAAATGTTGCTTAACCGGGGATTTGACGGCATGGTTATTGTTATAGTTACATGGTGCAACACACCCTGACTACTTATACTCCGTTCACTGTAGCACAATATAGGAATTTCCTATATATTGTGGCTGTAGCATGGTGCGGGTGACAGTTGTCTATATGATGTTGAGATCTGTCAGTACCTACCTATAGTAAATACGTCATGGCGTTACGTTATACGCATAAAACTTTGCTTAATTTTTATTACAAATATGGTACAGCTGAAATACTAAGTCATAATTTGTAAATCGCGGTAACTTTCAAGAGTGAAACGAAACGTTATTGAAACTGTCACCCGCACCATGCTACAGCGAACGGAGTATAGTTAACCAATTTTATTATTATTCAAATTTTTATTACGCTTTAAATTATGTTCGTTTGTAACCATTAATATTATTAATATTTATTTATATTATGTTCATTATGTTCATTAATATAGCTTTTCAAAAGGTAGTATAACTACATGTTATTTTTTTATTCGCCATAAATAAATAAACGCTTACACACTCATACCCCCGCAGTAGGTTTTTACCTGTGTCGCGGGTGGCATGGACGACATAACACATCACAGTAACACCCATGACTAGAGTACAAATATTTATTTGTCTCATAAATATCTGCCCCGACCGGGAATCAAACCCGGGACCTCTCGCTTCGCAGGCAGGGTCGCTACCAACTAGGTTACAGGGTCATCAACCATACACGATTACTCATTAATTTACACATGCAAATATCTCTTGAATTTTGCCAAGTGTAGGTATGTCAATGTGTAATTAATATAATTTTAAAAACTTTTTGAATGAATATACTTGACTCTCTCTTAAAAATAAATAAGTAAACGTTCAAACGATGACTACTTTACCCTCGAATACCCTATTTTGGAGCACAGACGTATGTGTACATGCACAACCAGATATCATATAGATATTACCTACGGACCGAAAAAAGTCGGCCCCATCAGAAATAGAGTTGTTTTGAATGACAAGGCATTCATAATATTTTTTTTATAACATGGATATAATATAGAACCAGATCCATTGTAAACGGAGATATTTTTATAACAGGGATAATAGGGATATTCAATCTGATTTTTAAATAGATCTTGTTATACGAGTATAAAGAGTTGTGTTCTAATCAAATTGGTACAAATCATTATTATATTAATTTGTGAAGCAAAACTTTGTACCTTTTTACTGACAATTACACGGACGGAGGAGTCAAAGGCACAGTCAAAGTTTGGCACCGTAAAATATGCATTAGAAACATGTAAGATCAATAAAAATATATATTACACGCACTATCATGCATTTAACACACACACATAGGTACACACACATAATATACACACAATGTTAATGTGAAGGAAAGAATTACGGTCGAATTTTGGCCACAGTCTCAAGTCTTAATATTTTTCTGAACCCTGTAATTTGATTCTGAAAATGCAAAGCAATTAGACTTCTTATATAAAACGTGAAAAAACTTGTTGCATTGCGAGGTTTCTAGTATCTCTATAAAATATAACAGCGTTAATTTTGGGGCTAGGTAGTCTAGGTACATCACTGGTTACTGGTTAGGAGCGGAGCTAGCTCAGTTGAAACGAAGCGCCCGTCCGTACGAACCGCTCCTACAGACCTACGCGCTACGGATCTACGAGTACAAGTTACGAACGCCGCTACGGAAATACATCCCTCTCATTTGCTACAAAATTTAGCTACGAATCGACTTGAAATTAAAATATTAAGTGGTCGTAAACATTTTTTAGCTTGGTGATGTTTTTCAAATATTCTGTGACTTATTAAATGCTGATGTGAAAGTTTTTATTCATTAATTTTGGATCCAGGTAAGTTTTATAAATATTGTCTTATTTATTTTGAATTAAAATAAAACAATGTTTTTATATCAACACAATAAATTATGCACGGGAATGAATTACCATAAAATAAACGTTAAATTAATGAAAATATTAAAATTAGTTTATATGCAAAATTACAAGAAATACATGTCATAAATAATAATATATCTTGTTTTTTATCTGTTAACTATTGCTACATACACATTGATGGAACCATTAAAATGTGCACCTTAATCAGGATGCAAGTCTATATTGTACAAGGAAAAATAAAATAACTATAGATTAGGTTATTCACAAATGAATGTTTCGTGTAAGTAGCATAAAAGTTCTTTGTCTGATGGCCATTTACTACCACTGGTCATCAAAAGCATTACCGGCGCAATGCCTGCCACGAAGGAAAGGAGAGACTGGAAGTTGGTATGAATGTTTGTTACTCTTTTACGCAAAAAATACTGAACGGATTCTTATTACATTTAGCACAAAGGTAGATCATGTCCTGGAATAGGATATGGGATACTTACTATCCCTTAAAACGCGAGGAAAGCCAGAAAAGCGGTAGTTGATAATATTTTCATGATGATACCTAATTGCTCCAGTTTTAATACAAGTTTTTTTAATGATGGCATGTAAAAAGTATTATTTTCAACTAAAAATACAACTACAATTGAAAATATTTAATGCTAAGTGTAAGGAATGGGATAAAACGCCTTATCTGTTAATCGCGGCTCAAACCCTTCACGAATTGAGGTCTCTGGGCTTAAGCGTGAGGCCGCCAATGCTTATTTCCATGAAGAATAGTGTCATTCAACTTCAAAAAAGTGTTATGTTAGTTTAAGATAAGTACTATTATTTCTTCTGTGGTTAAGTTACTGCTGTTTACTTCTGCTTTCATCGAAAGATTATTTTTTAAATATAATTTTTAATAGGAGCTTTAAATTACGAAAGTTTTTAATTATTTAAAATTCCATTTAACGAAGTTAGGTAGCTAATAATCTAAATTTTACTAACAAAAAAAATGCGGCCAAGTGCGAGTCGGACTCGCCCATGAAGGGTTCCGTAGCAGCAAGTAACATAATATAAAAGTTCTTGTAGTTCGTTGTAACTTTGATCAATGTTTTTTGCGGTTTACGATTTATGACGTATTAAAAAAAACTACTTACTAGATCTCATTCAAACTAACTTTCGTTGGAAGTTTGCTTAGTAATGTACATCATATATTTTTTTCACTTTTATCCTTCCCTTATTTTAGAAGTTACGGGGGGGGGACACATTTTACCAATTTGGAAGTGTCTCTCGCGCAAACTATTCAGTTTAGTAAAAAATGGTATTAGAAACCTCAATATCATTTTTGAAGACCTATCCATAGATACCCCACACGTATGGGTTTGATGAAAAAAACATTTTTGAGTTTCAGTTCTATGTATGGGGAACCCCCAAAATTTACTGTTTTTTTTATATTTTTGTGTGAAAATATCAATGCGGTTCACAGAATACATCTACTTACCAAGTTTCAATGGTATAGCTCTTATAGTTTCGGAAAAAAGTGGCTGTGACATACGAACGGACAGACAGACAGACAGACAGACAGACATGACGAATCCATAAGGGTTCCGTTTTTGCCATTCGGCTACGGAACCCTAATAACTGACTTCAAAATTACTCAAAAAATACTAGTCAGATCTCACTCAAATTTATGTGGAACCACATAACAAACACTTGCTTTCGTTTAAAAGAAGAATCATCAAAATCGGTTTACGCAGTCGATAGTTATGAGGTAAGAAACATAAAAAAATACAGTCGAATTGAGAACCTCCTCCTTTTTTTAAACTCGGTTAAAAAACAAAAACATTAACGACACAACTATAGGCGACCTTCAACAACCTTAATATACTTTCGATGAAAATAATCCATCAAATAAAATTACGAGTATTTTACCATCCCTTCAGGCCAAAGTGATATTAAGAGGGTTAAAATATTACCCATGTTAGATTTTATTTTGTCCATTCATGATGACTAAAGGCTCCCGCCATGCGGTCGTAATATGTTCCCCAATAAATGTACAATACAATACAATACAAACACAATACAAATTATCTTTTTTGTACACATAAAATTACATTACCCATTTATTGCACATTATATTACATTAAAATTTATCTTTTTGCACTTTTTGCGTGTAAACTTTACCTCTTAGCTTTACCTATACCAAATCTCAAACTATGTATATTTGTACATTATTTTTAGAAAGGGTTACCAAGAAGATTCCTAGAACTGAGCTGTATAAGAGGAACTGTTATGCAATGTGTGGCACAGTATACAATGCCCTACCAATATTCTTAAAAAAATTGCCGGTGAATAAATTCAAGTATGAGCTGAAAAAATGGTTAATAGAAAAATGTTATTATTCAATAGATGAATTCCTAACTGATATGAAAACAAAGAAATAATATTAAGTGTGTATTTGTAATGTAATGTGTGTGTATTATTATTATTAGAATTTTAAATATGTAATTTTAACATTAATTAAGTATAATTTTTATAATTTGACATTGAAAATAATATTGTTATGACATGTTACTGAACTACATTGAATTATTTAATCTTAAATTTAACTATGTATGATATTTAAGTAACATAATATTCGTATGTCAAAAACTGACGAAGTGTACATGCTAATTACTAAAAAAAATTAAAAACATCTTGTAAACTACACTTACACGAATAAATAAATTGAATTGAATTGAATTGTAAGAATCTCTCTTCTCTCATATATTATTTAAGTGAGGGAAATATCCCAATAACAAGGCAGGATAGAATGGGCAATTTCCGGCTGGCAAAGATATTTATAACCCTAAATAATTTGTTTCTAGATTTAAGCTTGTGTAGTCTGGCCGTATTTTATATAGGGAAACTGCGTAGGTGTGGGACCAGACTCATTTTGTTTCTATTCCCTATAAAGGTATTTCTCACTAGCAACCTAAGTGAGTTTCACTTGGGGAAATCTCTGCCTTAGTAGGTAGGTACCTACTAGATTAGACAAAGATAGTAAGGACTTCTTTAAATTGGCATATATTTTATGTTTCTGAGATTATTGAGTGAACGCATAATAATTGGAAATAAATTGTTATAAGATTTATTTCATTCATGCTCCCTCTGATTGTTTCTAAAATATCTTCCATGTTACATCGATCAGTTAAAGTTTTAATATATTTTGTACTAGCTGTTGCACGCAGCTTCGCACGCGGATATAATGGTTATCATATTTGTCCTCTATTTCACCCCCTTGGGGGTTGAATTTTGAAAAATCCTTCCTTAGTGGATGCCTACGTCATAAGAAGAATACATGTGCGAAATTTTAAGTTTCTAGCCCTAAGGGTTTGGCCTGTGCATTGATACATCAGTCAATCACTTTTGCCTTTTATATAAATAAATAAATAAATGTATATAGATAAATAGATAGCATACCAATGTGATTAATTTCCCCGCAATATTATTGCTGTTTTTGCAACCCAAATATTCCATCAATGTAAGCTGATTTATCGTAATGTTACACCAAAAAAACTTAAGACGCCCGAGTAGGGAAAAAGACAAATATATTTTCCTACTGACGTAGGGGCAAAATAAATACGTCTAGCAGTTCTGTTTCTATATCCGCAAACTGCCTTGTGTTTCTAATGGCAGATCCACTCAGTTTACAAATCCGATATTTGAGTGCCACACTCAAGTATACACTGACAGTGACACACAGAAAACTAATGAGTGTTATCCATATGTATATTTTACTCTTAAGTAGGTTTAAGTTTACTCTTAGGTAGTTAAAAGTTGTATGTAGGTACGTATTACAAATTGATTCATTTGATAGATTAAAAAAAATATGGAAATAAAATGATCATTTATTTGGAAAAATGTGGCTACAAAATGGTGTATTACTATAATGTTAACTTATGATTTTTATTATACAATTATCTCTTCGTAAACTCAGGTTATTTTGCAATAAAAATAACATTGATGACAATTTAAATTCTGTAACTACGCAGATTTTGATTTGGGAACCCAATAGTATTTCATCGAGCAGCAGCCGCTTAATTAATTTCCTCTTTAATGTTTCCTACGATTGAAGTTTCGATTAAAAATACGATTTATGAATGTTTTCCGTATTTTTTCATTGCAGGAAAATTGAGAAACAGTTTTATTGGTGTTATATTTTTTTACTAAAAGTAAATAACGTGTCTATAACAACATTACATACTGATAATTATAAAGCAACTATCTGAGAGCTCTAAGAAAAAAAATTATCAAAATATCTGCTCATTTGTGGAATCAACAGGAAAGAGTAGGGTAAAGGAGCCGAATTTTCAAAATTTAAAAAAATGGTCAATATCTCGAAAACTACGTGTGAAGTGACACTTTTACTAAGATAATTTTTTGACATACGATAGGTCAACCTTCAAGCTATCTGCCACTTTCGGTTGATCCGCTACTTACGGGACACCCTGTATATGTATATGACGGCGAGCGACCTCTTTGGTCTGTCATACGAGAAGTCATGAAGAAAAACCAAATGTTTAGAATTAGGAATGTGTCAATCTATTGAGAACAATACGTGTGGGACATTGTATGGGATTCGAGGAGTGATCACGGACTAGTACAGATTGTTATTGATGTGAACGTTAGGAGAATTGGAAATATAATATCATGGAGCAAAGTAAAAGGAATATCATTTCATAACCAACACCGTAGAATAACCCTTTCTGCTTCATCAGAAGAGGCCCTATCCACGCCTAAAGCAGCCATCCATTAATTATAAATTTGATAATGAAACATGGAATGAGCATGGAATATGGAACAAATGTTATTGTTTTGTCGGAGTAATACCTAATCGGTGTTGGAAGAACTGAGGCGCCCATAATGTCGGAAAGATCGGAAAATAAATGAGGAATGACACTAGTTCGGATGACATTTGAAGAAAATTTTGCAATGAGAAATGAAACAATCCAAAGCGCGATGAAGCGACAATCATGGAAGTTTATAATATGATCAACGTGGAAAATGCCAAACCATTGCGGAGTAAGATGTGCAGACTTGAGATGCACACTGTTCGCGTCTGGGTTTGAGTACCTACACAACACGAGGTCGTGTTGATGGTCACGATGGCCGAAAGGAGTGCGGATCGCAGATAAGTAGCTCTAGTGTAGTTTGAAATGTAAATTGTGACATCGTACGTGTGAAAATAACTTTCCTTGTGTTTTTCAGTTGTGGAAAACGATATAACGACGTGCCATCACAAAACAAGCGAACCAGCATTCAAGGGGTGGCAGTCCAGGTGACGGCAGCATGAACGCGGCCGGGAGATAGCGACGTGCTGATGTATTCGGTGTACAGTCAGCGTCAAATAGATGTAAGCGGTTAGGGCAGTCAAATTGATCTCACATACATAAATTCGTAAAGATGTACGCAGTCAGAGTATTCATATAGTTGTCAACATCTAAAGTGATCATTAAAACTAAGCAACATAGTTTCCAAAAACTTGTATCTATGCCTTCAGGATGTTCAATTTTATGTTTGCGAACAAAACGGTCAATGGTATCTAGGCACTGATAGTAATACAATTTTCCTTCAGAATTTTCAATGAACAGAGAACTACATATTTTAATAATGATGTATGTCAACTTTTACAAGCGTGCACTGTAACATCTTACGTTATGGTCGATTTTGCAACAAAAACGCAAAGGCTATCTTGTTCTTGGACAGTTGTAAAATCTGAAAATTGCGGCTCTTCGTAAATAGCTTTTGCAAACGATTGTGTCCCTTGCAGCGGTGACGCCATTTTTGACAATATGGAAATGGCAAAGGGGATAAAATATCACCTCAGTTTTGAAGCAGTCATTTTGACACAATAGATAAACCCTACGTGCCAGTTTAACTGCCCTTGCTTGACTATTTAAACTAAGCGGTAGTTTAAACTCTCTTAAACAGATTAACTGTCATTGATATTACGAGAAAACCAACAAAGATAGTTTAAACTCAGAGTCATATATTAAACTGCTATTGAAATTACGTTCCCTAGTCATCTAGTAATCGTTTTCTACCGAGTGTACTTAGTTACTAATTAGTTTTCAAAAACTTTCTTCCTATTCAGCGTAATTCGTCAACTGTCAGCGTACAGCGTTTTAAATAAATAACCATAGATTGCCGAAACTCAATAGAGGCAGATTTTTAATTGAATCGGAGACTTATTCAAACATTTTTTCAGAAACACTCTAAAACTCGTCAGGTTAAAAGGCTAATATCGACTTCGCTAATGGAATTACTCTTTCGTATTTGAAAATCGTGTTCGTATTTAACGATCACGACACGACATCGTTGGATTTAAATAACATATTCAGAATATGTAAAGGCTGATTTTGTTAACGCAATTAAATTGTTCACATATCGAGCGAGACAAAGCTAAATTATACTGTGCAAACACGATTAAAATAAAACAAATAATACATCCACACTATTCGACTGTATATCGGTCATTATCAATCAAACAGATTGTTCTACTCTTCCCCAATTAAGTACTTAAAATAGCAATAAAATTAAAATATGTATAGTGCTATTCAATTATACCAGGCAATTTAATGATTGCCCTTATTCAACTAATTTATCCCCTGGTATTAGATCTACTTCTACGTCCCATGCTCAGAGTTAAAAGTTTCCCAGATAATGGACTTAAATCATACTGATGTTAGATTTGAGGCCTTTGTGGGTATCCTTATTGATTCATTTCCACTCAGCCAAAACTGATAATGCTAGAATCAATTTGGTAGTATATTAAAGCTAATTTAGCAGTAAGAATTTTCTTTTATAACGTCAGCTCTAGAAAGTAATTATGGAAATGTTAAATTTAATTTGGGAAGACGCCTTTGGCAAAGTTGGCCAAATAAACCAAATTTTCGGTATCATCGACTCACCAGAACCATCATATAAGTTTTAATTGATGTAAAATACTGCGACTTTTAATGGGTTTGAATAAAGGCTTTTGTTAATAAACATTTTAAAATAATTTATACTGACTTTGTTGTTAAACTCACAAAAATATGTAAGTAAGTATGTGATCTCACTATTTTTATTGCGACAAAAGCGATTTCACATAAATCTCATAGGTGATGAGTTTTCGTTGTGACAGAATTGGGCCCAGCCAAGATGAAATCCGTAAATCAACTTGCTTCTTGTCTTAAAATAAATAAACATGACCCTACTCCAGCAAGGGTGTACTACATAGGTCACTCGATAAGTTTTGAGATGCTTGTAATTTAAAAACGGAACGAATCTGTATTATATTTTTTAAAAGCAAATTTATTTCAAAATAGAACGCAAATAGGCAGGTTACGAGAGGACCCACGAATTACTTTCTCGGACATCGAGAAGATTTTTGTGTTAGTTCGTGGAGCGTTAAGGCGCGGTGTGATCTCAATATTCACAAAACTGGGTTTCTTTGATGCTCGAGTACGAAGAAACCCAATTAAAATATCGCACGCAAAAAATACAGAGCATAGAAAAAGGTCTATAGAAACATGTTAACCGAATAGAATATTAAATACATAACTAGTTGTTTTTATTTCCAATAAAAAATCGTAATTTGCTATACAAAAATTACCTTTAGCGTCGAAATTCTCTGTTATTTCAGCGGTAACAACATTTTTTTTTGAGAATATAATAGTTATATGGTTTTATTAACACTTTAACCGAACAGATATTGAATTTAATGTGTATATTCTGAATCATCTAAGGAAAACCCTCAAATTAAATGTTTATTCGCAGTCTAGTTACATTGTTAGCAAAAATATGCTTTGCAATTTTGAACCCTATTCAGCGTCACGTAAATGTCACCTTAGATTAGCGCAGATATGCGGTTGTGTGAGTGAAATCAACGTTTTTGAATCGTAGTCATACCGCGCGTTAACATTATTTTGCATCAGCATCTTGGAATGAGGAAATTTTGTTGTCGTTGGATCCCGTGTTTGCTCTCAGACACGGAAAAACAGGCCCGTGTGGATTGGTACCGCGAAATGCGTCTGCCATTTGAAAACGGAACGTCAAAACGTTTTCGGAAATTATCACAGACGACGAAACTTGGATTTATCAATATGATCCAGAAAATAAGAGACAGTCGTCAGTATGGGTCTTTTAAGAAGGAAAGTTGCCTACAAAACTGCAAAGACCTCGTAAGTCGTAACGTTGGTAAAAAAATGGTGTCTAGTTGTTTTTCTCGCAGCGGGCATGTGTCGAGAACAATGTTGGAAAATGATAGATCTGTTAACTCAGAATGGTATACAACAGTATCATTGCCGAAAGTTTTCCAAGCTCTGCGAGAGAGGAAACCAAAGACTGGGCTTCGGGGAATCATACTGCATCACGACAACGCTTCGTCACACATGTCCCTCAGAACAAAGGCGTTTCTTGAGCAATCCGGTGTTGAAACCTTGCCCCATCCATCGTACAGTCCTGATTTAACACCCTGTGATTTCCCTTTGTTCCCGAAAATCAAGGAAAAAATAAAAGGGAATTATTTTTCGTGTGCCGAAGAGGGCGCCTACGAAAACGCAATTTCCGATCTATCGGATCAAGACTGAGAAAAGTGATTTAATAGTTGGTTTAGGCGAATGAAACTTTGCATAGAGAATGAAGGAGAGTATTTCGAAAAAATGTAAAATAAATACTTTTAAAATCTTGCATACTTACTTTTTTCTTGTCTCAAAACTTATCGAGTTACCTACGTAGTGTTAAATAAAATACATCTTCCGTCTGACGTTTTGGTCATTTATCATGGGGATCACCCGATAAAGAACACCCGTATCATTATTTATACTCTCGTTCACTGAATCGATTTCATTCATCGTTTTGTATTGTGCAGACGTATCACCGTAAACATTAAATACAAGGTATTTCAGGTAAGAAAAGGCCGGTCTCCCCCAACTAAAGTACTTTCGCCCATCCCATATCTCTTTACAAAAGGCTAGTTGTGAATTCAGAAAATTAGAATATCTATATATATTATAAAACTGTAACTCGATAATGTCTGTACATTGAAGATATTTAAGAAAATTTGGTATCAGGGGACTATATAGGACCAATAGATTACGAATCTGTCATTTTTAAAAATCTTGTCTGTCTGTATGTTTGACACCGCATCACGCCAAAACCACTGAATGAAATTGAATGCGGTTTTCATAATTATATTACTGGTGGTCTAACTTAAAATCTGGTGTATGTTTTATCGTGATACGTCGCTTAGAAGCTGAGATATCAATAAATAGGACTTTTTGATACGCCACATAACTGCAGGAAATATTGAAAGTGCCCAATAGAGCGATATAAAACATTGTTTAGTATCGGAAATATACGTTATTTCTTCAAAAAAATCAATGTGTACCATTTTTTTTAATTTATAATTTTGCTGTGAATTAGTTCTGCTAATCAACAATAGATGTCAGTTTAGGTAACTAGAAGCCATAATTAAAAAATGTAGACCAGGTACGTAGGTCTGAGAACGAGTCAACAAATCTTTTATTGAAATTAATGTAGGTATAACTATACATATTTACAATATTTAAAACATTGGGTTTTTAAGAAATTAGTTACCCTACTCAATCAATAACACATAAATATGTTAGATTTTGCTATCAGATTCCTATACTCAATTCGTTGTATGATGGTGTGGGTCAGAGTTAGTGATAATAATATTATTATGACACAATTTAGGAAAATTTTATTATCAAATATTGTTTTACCTGCAGGTAAATAAAAAACTTAAATTTTGACAAAGTATTACAATTTAGATTTTCTTATTGTAATGTAAGAAAAGAAATAAAAATACAAATCACAATGAGTAAAGAAATTAAAATATGTATTTGCAAATAATCGTCTACTGCTGTCACCTAACTGGTCAATGCGTACCAAGCCGGCGCGGCCGGGCGGCCCCGCATAGGCTAATTATGACCGGATGTAAGTGCAATACAAATACATAACTAAAACACTTTTGAATTTGCGAATAGCCACGTAAAAGCAGATGAGCCACCTGATGTTAAATTGTCATCATCCTCCATGGATGACTAAAAGCATCGTCCATGATCAGATCAAACTAAAGGCACATCACCCATTGGTTGTTATCCAAGAAAGAAAACAAGAATGAAAAAATAATAAATTATGAAGATGATTAAATATCCATATCAAGTTTAGAGTGAGTTATTTATGATTTAGCAGTGAGATATTTATTATTTAAATAGTAGTAAAAATAAACTAATGTTATGGTAATGCAGGCACGCTGTTTAATCCACAAATGGCGAATCAGTTTAAACAATGAGTTTCTTTTGAAACGTTTTATAGGTATAAAATATACGTCTGGTATTTGGGCCAGGTTCTTGGACGCTTAAAAATCCCAAAGTTATTCAGGAATAAACTCAAGAGAACTAGAGTCTCCCGGTTGAGAGGCGGACCCTGCTGTCGGGTAGGGGATCCTTTCATTACCGTAAATCTAGCTGGTACCGCGGTTGCGAAACTCCCCAAATAGTCGGGGGGGCTCTTTTGACTCTTCGCGCAGAAGCGTTTAGCTCTCAGGCAGTCAAATCCGGAGGGGCAAGACGTCCCTTAGCGACTCATGTAGCCCGTGGTCGGTGTGATCAAACATTGACCGATAAACCTGACATGGTACACCTCAGCTACCTGCTAAACCACCCGATACGATCATGGAGACAGAGCGGCGCGGCGGCAGCGTCAGTTTGCGTGATCTGGTGAGCAGCATGGGGACCGTCTTACAGACATTACTTGGTCAGATGAAAACACATAATAAGTCGAAAAGAAGGAAGAAGTAGTGCCAATAAAACACTACGTAATTAAAATGGAAGAAGAATTCGATTACTTTAGGTTTTGCTGTTTATACTTACGTGGAAAAAATTGTCGACGTCTATGAATAAATAGGAGCAGTCCAGTATTCCCGTAGTCTGAATTAAACTGTCATTTATAATCTCTAACTCCTACAATGTCCTGGTTTAATTTCGAGGAGGTGTAGTCGAAGTAAAACCTTTTTTTTCAGTTGTCTTTATTTATCTCTGTAGATATAATTATCCAGGGCTGAAGACTTTGAAAATGGTAAGTAAAAAATAATAGTAGGATGAAACCCATTGAAAAAGGAAGAGAATATAATAAAAATTAAAGGAAAAATAATTTACGGGCGATCTGAGGTCGGGGAGTGGAAGGGGGGGGGGGGAGTGAGTTTTTAATGGTAAAAAACGGTTTATCTCGATTTCCGGCAAAACTGCAAGTCCTATGGAAAAACGTTAAAGAGTAAAGTTTTCTCTGAAATATCTACAAGTTTTGGATTTCCATTTTTTTCATAATAATATAATCTCAAACTTTATTTGAAAAATTGTAATAACCAAGTTTTTGGTTTTTATTTTTCTTTTACAAAAAACAAATTCACGAAATTTGGTGAAAACTTAACTTTTTATGTTCCAAACACACTATAATTTTTTTTGATTTTAAATATTTCTTTTTTCACCTTATTTTGTCTTAACACCGATAAAGCACCCTAATTTTCAATCGAAAATTCTCAAGTCAAAATATCTGCTGTTTTAAAAAAGTCGGTGGGTTTTTTTTCCATGAAATCTCTACTTTTTGGTGGTATAAAAATACATTATTATGGTAAATGTTGTGTGGTAGCTGCTACGAAATAACAGTATATTGTATTAGGGTCTGGGCTGAGTTGGGTCTGGTTGTGTATCTTAGAGACAGACTATGTAACTCCAGAATGGGTGGGAATAACAGTTTTAATAATATTTGTTGATGGTCATGTTGACATAGCAAAACCAGTACAACATTGACCAATTCAAGATCAGGAACGCTATTCAGTTTTGTAACTTGACAGCGGAGTTTCAAAATTGACGTTCGAGTTCTAGGATCACTTCACTTCGCAAGTGCGTACTAGATGATTAGATAATGACATGTCAATACGATGCAAGTTCGCTTTTGTTTTGTAACTTGACAGCGGAATACACGATGAGTTTCTAAATTGAAGTAAGAGTTCGAGACTCCCTTCACCTCGCAAGTGCGTACCAGATGATTAGAGAATCACATATCAAGATCTCGGACTCGAACTTCAATTTTGAAACTCATCGCGGATTCCGCTGTCAAGTTACAAAAGTGAATAGTCTTGCTGATGGTGTACGTATATAAAATCCCACTAATATTTCTTAGGCGTATAATAAGATATTTTTTACTCTCGCTAAAGATGCTAAATGGATTTAGATGAAATTTGGCTCACAAATATTTCATATCCCGCATCAAATAACAGGGTGCATGTCGTTCGAGGTCGGAGATGGATCTGCTTCTTCATCAGGTCAAGTGTATAATTTAGTTTGGAAGTTGGGTTCACAGGTTATTTATTGTTTTAGAGTTTTCCTCAAAAGAAAAAACATAGCACTTATAGGATTACTTCGTTGTCCGTCAGTCTGTCTATCTAGCGACCCTATTTTCTCAGGAATGCTTGGAGGTATCTTTCCAAAAAAACTTAAACTTATTTGTATTTGGTTAATTATTGATCGCTATGTCCATGCATAGGAACGACAGTTTTACAGCGGCAATGTTAAGTTTGTTACAGAATCATTTAATATTGCTCTTATGTTCGGTTCTCTAAATTTGTACAAAACCCTCGGTGCCAAAAAAACTCGCATTTCCCGGGATGTTTTTTAATTACTTTCATTTAATTCTCAAGTCCACGCAGACGAAGTCGCGGGTATAAGCTAGTTCTTAATAAAAATAATGCTTTAGTGATTATGAGTTTGCGGTGTTTGACTAAGGAATTCATCAGCTGACATTCAGTTTTTTCATGTAACTATTGGTCCTCACTTCTGAAGATGGAATACAATACTATGAAAAAAAAAGAAAGAAAATACATTTATTTGTAAAAGATACACTTATATAATCACAGGCTACACAATACTTATACACACAAGGTAAGGATTAAAGTTATAAGTGGACCCTTTACAATTCGGAGCCTGCTCAGCATTGTGCTGGAGACGCTGAAGTACGGAGAGAGCCAGCACATAACCTTAAAAAATAATGTGTATAGAAATCGTTTCGAATAGTTTCGAATTAGGAGCCCAATTCTCATTTCGTAGAGATACATGTCTAACAGAAATATGTCGAAAAAACATGGCCGACCTCGTATAAAACGAGGCCAATCGATCGGCCATGTTTTTTCGACATATCTCTGTTAGACATGTATCTCTACGAAATGAGAATTGCCCCCCAGGTCCTTTGTGTGGAAGAAGCTCAATGCTCAAACCGCTAACCTAAAACGACTTAATACACGAGGCTCACCGCAAACCAACGACTAATTGGCCCCGATCTAATTAGGAATAATATATTACAGTGTCAGATAGAAAGATCAACTTAATCAATGTAAATGTAGAACAAGGTTGATACAGAGGTTCTATTTAGAATTAGAATATACCGAGGTATATTCTTACGAGTAAGAATACCTCAAAAAATACCTCGTAATTCGTAACAATATCAATCTTGCGACCTCGACCATAATAATGGCTACAGTTGGGTCAGCGTTGGATGGTAATCACATTACAACGTCCAGAATATTTGGACCTTTAATAAACAATCCTCTCAGAGTCAATTAAACTCTGATGAGCGTTTAAGCTTTAAATCGGATTGCACGCTCCACAAATAGCTCTATTTACAAGAACCGCTACGGTAGGTTTACTTGTTTCCCTGGGGCAAATAATTTGTTGCAGTTAAAGGTTCTGCATAATACTTTTGTCATACAAATAGAACAGTTTTCGACATTCAAACCCAATTGCTTTGATAAATGATTGATGCCGGAAAAAATGGCGACACAAAACTTCCAAGCAATTTATTAGAAATTTACAATTAGGAAGAAGACTAATAACTACTTAATACATAACCACTCACCTGTGACGTATGCTATATTAAAAAAAAAACGGGAATTTTTAAATTTTGCGGATTTGGAGAGTCCGATTGTAAAAAAACTTGTTGTATTATGTTGACACACATGCCCCTTAAGTATGATAATTTAGCCTTTTTCGTTTTTGACCATTTGCGTCTTTTTCAATTTACGTGTTTGACAATATGCGTATTTGACATTTTGCCTAAAGCGTTTTACTTCTTATCATTTTGTGTGTTTGACTTTATGCGTTTTTGACCTCAAGAGCACCTCAAGAGTATAATCCAAAATTTTCAGCTGTATTCATTGTGTACTTTTTAAATAGCAGCCGTTTAGGTTAGACTTGTTTTTATGACATCGGTGGTTTTTGATTGATGGCTTTTGCACCACGGTAATGCTGCACCTGCTCACACTTGATTGCTTGTTCGTGAATTTTGGCCAAAAATAGAATTGGAATGATGCCCCAGCCTCCAACACATTTTCAAGTCAAATGAAGCCAAGATGAGACCATATGGCTCTAGATCAAAAAGTTATCAGATCTGATGTAGAGCCAACCTTCTAACTCTACAAACCCTAAATTCACAAAATCTACAACTGAGGCAAAATATATGGCTTGGCCGTTACTACAACAATTAATGTATAACAGAAAAGTAATTAACAGTGAAAAAAATTTTTGACCTTACTCCCATGTGACGGAAGCGAAACGGCCAAGCCATATTGATGACTCTGTAGCATTGTTGGTAGCGACCCTACCTGCGAAGCGAGGGGTCCGGGTTCGATTCCCGGCCGGGGCAGATATTTATGTGACAGATAGATTTCTACTCGGGTCATGATTGTGATGTGTCATATGTGTAGTCCATGCCACTCGCGACACAGTAATACCTACTGCGGAGGTGTGAGTGTGTTAGCGTTTGTAATATTTTGACTAAAGTGTAGATTTTGTGAAGTTAGGCTTGTAGAGTTAGGGCGTGTGTTAGAAGCTTGGCTCACATGATAAAATTGTGTGTCGCTAGAAAGTAAACCTACGTCTACAAATTTCAACTTAATAGCATAGAAAATTTGACGTAAACAAAGTTACTGAGAAACATTGCAAGTTGAATAATAGCTTGTTAGCAAATGGAGTGATAACTGGTTAAATGGAGTGATGAATAAATCCTAAGGAAAGAGGCAGAAATATTACGCAATAAAAATAAATAAAGGAACGAACAAAGACGTGATACTTACGACGGTCTAAAGAATCTTATTTTGTCGCATTAAAAGCTTACTCGTATTCTGGGGCTGCTAATAAAATGAAGTGGTGCCCAAAGGCCAACAATAGTAAATAGAAAGAGATTTAGCGGATAGCTTCTATAAATAATATGAAACGGAAGTTTCTATATGTGATTTCAAAGGTACTGCGTTTTCCCAAGTACATTATAATTATGTCTGCTTATCTTTCAGTGTCTTCAGTTTATGTACCTTTAACTAATTTTATTGGAACCTTTACAAAAATAAGAGTTTGTAGGACTTTGCACAGGCTTCTTTATACAAATAGGGGCATAACAAACATAACAAACTTACCTTAAAGGTATTTCAAGAGCATCCAAAAATGTTCGTTGTTTTATCAGATACACAACCCTGAATTGAACACCCAACACAAAACATAAAAAGTACATCAGTTTTAAAGTACAAATATTCGAATAGGTAGTAAAAATAACGCTAGAGCTTTGCAGCTTATGAAAATAAAACCCACTAAAATAAAAACTGAATGTAAATTGGGCTCTGAGGAAAACTTTCAAGTAATGGCGTATAAATATAAGGGCATCGTTTTGTAAATGCAGAATTTATGATGCTATTCCCATGATAGGAATGCTTTTTTAGCCAAATTGCTACGCAAAACAGTATATTTATCCAATTTCGTGGATCTTTAGAGAAAAAATTATTGGACTGCGTTTAATGTTTGTTACTTACATTTGGTTAAATAATGGCATGATAACCAAAAGTTGATACACCGATGACCAAACTTTTTTTATGTAACCAGACAAACTAGGTGACGATCCACCTGATGGTAAGTGGCTATGGTCGCCCATGGACATCAGAACACCAAAGACGACCTGTGTGGCGCAATGGTTACCATACCGGATCGCCGCACCGAGGATCCTGGATTCGATTCCCATCGAGGCGGTTTGAATGATGAGATTGAATTTCTGTTCTCGGTCCGAGTGTGAATGTCCTTGTCTTGTGTGTTAACCAGTGCACTCACGACATAGGGAATCCTAGTGTGGGGCTATGAGTTTGAAGCGTTATTTATTTAAAAAAAGGCATCACTGATGTACTGCCGACCAAGAAAGAATAAAGTGAAACAAAGCAGAAACCTTAGTGCTATTAACAACGGGATTCCCTCTTCCTTCTAGGTTAGCAAAGCTTTATGTAGAACATAGCTTAACCTGAGTATAACCTACTCTTAACTTGTCGAGGAGCAGTTGGCTTAAGCCAGTCACCAAGCTGATTTGATTCGATTATCGTTCAAATGAGACGGTGTGATCAATTTTAATCGATTCCTGGCAGCATGTGCTCCATTTCATTTAATAACTCACAACACTGGCTTCCGTCGAGCTCAGTAAATGCTTTCCCCTCTGTGTGCCATGCTCTTCCCACACATACTCTCTCTCATGTTTCGCTAACTAAACTAAGTTAGGTTTGGTTCCATCGTAATTTCTCTCAGAAAGAAGATTAACAAAGACGTCGTAATGAACGGTGAATGACCGAAATCATGAAAGTTTTATTATAATAGACGTCCACCAACTAGCATAGTGGTTGTAAAGAGATATCTTCAAATAAACTGTGTTTTTATAATTGACAGTAACATGATTTGAATGAGAAATCCAGAATTACATTCAACATCCATTTTTCTAAAAAACATTTTAACGATCAAATTCATGTCTGATTTTACCGTGAGCACAAATTTTCATTATTCTCCGAGTAGTACGTTGCAAGCGAGATAACCTTTGAAAAGCAACTGGAAAATAGTAAAGTTAAAAGTCTATCTGCATAAAAACTGGAATAAAAACTGAAACACGATCAAAATTCTTCTAACTAATTTCACTGCAAAAGCCAAACGAAGAATCGAAAATTAATACCACGAACTGTAGAGGAACCGATTTTTATGGTTGATTTGTAAAGGCATAACGTATCTTATTTTTTAAATATCATTGATTAGAAACACATAAAATTCATAAAATAAACATTACACACTCTAAAATTATCAATGTGAATTAACCCTTTGACACTGACGGTGGAATGAATTTTGACCGTAGAACGGGTCTCTAGTTCCTAAATAAATACTAAATACCAGCGCATTCCGTGCACATTTGTGACATCAAACGCATTAACCTAGCGTTGCCGACTAAAGAAGGTTTTTTTTTCGAATAGATAGTTGCTGTAGCCCTAGTAGGCCTGCGGCGCACCCCTAAAAAGTGCTCTAGAAATCAAAAAACCGATCACAAAAAGGTAACCGCATGGAACTTTTTTTATTCCATTATTTATGTCTTAGGGCACCTTCAGATAATTATTACCCGTTTACAGCTGTTTGTTTACTGCGTCGCGTCGCGGCACTCCGACGCGCACGGTTTTCTCACCACGCGGCGCGGGCACAGTATAGGCACAGTACATACAGTACTTTAACTCGGCCCTATTCTTGAAAAACTTGCCTACAGCCGCGCGGAGCGTAGCCGCGCGCTAGGGCTGTCCGCCGACAGTATTTTAATTTTATCAAACGACTTGAGTTTCTTTGTAGTTTTGTATTTAAAAATGTTATATTTTCTATTTTAATAAATGCAATTCATCTATATCTATACAAATAAATAAAATTGGAGTGTCTGTTTGTAATATTAAAATAACCGCTTTTTACCAAGTGCATTTGGATGTATACTTGGTACATATACCAAAACAACATTTTTCACAATTTTTGTCTGTCTGTCTGTTTGTTCCGGCTAATCTCTGAAATGGTTGGACCGATTTTGACGGGACTTTCACTGGCAGATAGCTGATATAAAAAGGAGTAACTTAGGCTACTTTTATTTTTAAAAAAAAATAGTTTGGTGCGATACGAAGTTCGCCGGGTCAGCTAGTTGTGAATAAAAAGGAAGTGTTCCATAAAAATATATGTTGTGTTTTTATTAGTACTGTGAAGGTTCGTAAGCCATCAGTATTGTATTAGAGACAGAGACTCTTAGGGCATGGTAAGTTCTTCTTGCAGGTTAAGGTAAATAAAAAAGGTACAACTGTCCAATTCTATAAACTTTATACCTATTGCTAAATTAATTTATAACATTGAAATCAAAGTTACAGTAACAAGTAGCAATAACGTTTTAATGACAAATTAGACGCAAATATTCAAATTACAATTATTACAAATTACAATATTAGGTACAATTATTTCCAGACGAGATTCATAGATTCATCATTATATTCTTTATCACGTCATTCATATTATATTCGTCTATACTATAGCGAACCCTATAAATTTTAAAGGGTTTTATAGTATAAAAGATAGCTGCCGAGCTGATTTCTGCGACATGTGCCGCCGACATGATAAAAAGTAGGTATGTATTATTGCCCCCAGCCGGAACACGACGAGTCGTTTGGCGGCTGACTCATCATACTCAAGGGTGGTAACTATCCAGGCGAACCCCATGGAGATATAATAATAGTACCTAATAATGGTATTAATTAACAATTAAAATACATATTACCAATATAATCCGTCGAGGGGCCCTACCACCAGCGGGCTGGATTTAGTCGCCTTTTACGACACCCATCCGGCGTGGGATTGGGGTTAGTATTCTAAGCCACCCCAATACGGCAAAAGTAATAATAATCAACCATTTGATTTTTTTAGCCCCTTATTTATAAATCTAGGCATTTTACTCGGTGGACTTATGAAAAATAAACAATTTAGGTACTTTCTTATTGCAATACGTACTTGTTTTTATTTATTTATCCTACATGCACTGATCTCCTTCGGCAGGACCAAAGACCTTGAATATAATAATTTGATTTCTTAATAATAATTACAATACAATAATAAAGTTGATATTAATTAATGACGCAATAATTATACAATACCTACTTACCTACAAGTTACTTACCTACAATAAGTATATGTATATCTACCTACAAGTACGTATTACATATTATATTATATTGTATAGTATTATATATACTATATAATACGTACTTGTAGGTACGTATATAAAAATAGTCTTACCTTTGGGAGTCTCCAGGTAATTTAAACAATGATATTCCTGGGTGACTTAATGTCGTATTATAACACCCAAAAACCGCACAATATCTTGTATTCCTGTTTGCCATACTTATTAAATAGTCACACGCCGCACACGGTCACCACAGCCGCCGTAAGGAACTAAACTAAAATAATTTGTTATTTGTACCGTGGGCCGCTCGGCCTCGGCCGTGGCTCAACCCGCGCTAGTTCGCCACAGATACTGCCCTTTACTACACTTATTCCGACTTGCGTAGGTATGGCGCGCGTTTCGACCGTTTGTATGAAGAGCGACTACTGTATAGATCTATATACTGTGGTATAGGCGCGGGCGTAGCGCGAGGCAAACATATACTCGTATTAGGCCGTAAGTAGAATATTAAAGACTATTTGTTATTGATATTTGTTACTAACTATGAAGTTCAGAGTGAAAAATGACTCATGAATTTCGTAAGTTATATAATATTTATTCTATTCTTTTACATCTTCTAAAGTACTTGAGGAACATTCCTCATTGCACTTAAACAATTTACTTCATTAAGATTTCATTGAGTTCTTTATTACTCATTCTTTAGTGGCATTGTAGGCTTTAAGCTTTCCAATTCGAAACATCGCAGATGTAGTGTCGGAGTCAGTTAGTGCATATATAGCCAGTAGAGCGAAACAAATATCGTATTTTAGTTCTTTTAGAATTATTACAAAAATATATATGCAATTGTAGGTCCAAAGTAACTTCCTGCATGAATGCACAATCCTGTACTGTACCTGATTTGCAGCAAAAGTAAAATGTTGTAAATTGTGTAAGTGCAATGAGAAATGTTCCTCAAGTACTTAGGAGATGTAAAAGAATAGAATAAAATATATTATATAACTTACGAAAAACATGAGTCGTTTTTTTATCATTTTTCACTCTGAACTTCATACTTACTAACAAATATCAATAACAAATAGTCTATAATATTCTACTTACGGTCTAATACGAGTTAAAGTATGCCTCTATACGCCGCGTGGTGAGAAAACCGTGCGCGTCGGAGTGCCGCGACGCGACGCAGTAAACAAACAACTGTAACTTTTTAGCCATGGTATTTGAAGAGATCAAACTTTACAGAAAACTTTTTCAAGTATTCATCTTTGATGTGAAAGTATTAGAATAATTAATTTCGAAAATTTATACCACAACTTTTCAGTTTAAAACAAAAATCTCCTTCGAGTAACTTTATTTTTTCAAAAATTCGCTATTTTGTTGATATGCATTTGCAAGAATTCGGACTAGGCTTACATTTCGAGGAATATGTTGAAGATAATCGTGTAAAAATTTCATTAGATAAAATTGAGTACTTATTAAGCAATCGCGAGTTGAAGTCAAAATTTCCGTATTTTAAAGTATCGAGAAAAAAGAGGTTTTTGCCATTTTTAACCATGTTTGGCAAGTGTAAAAACGGGTAAAAATTAACTGAAGGTGCCCCAAGACATAAATAATGGAATAAAAAAAGTTCCATGCGGTTACCTTTTTGTAATCGGTTCGGGGGTAAAAATGGGGGTGCGCCGCAGGCCTATAGCGGCTTTTATAGCTTCACGGGGGCAGTAAATAAGGTGAGGTTCCTGCTAAATATTGGGTCTCCAAGTTTGCAAACACAAAACACGGGAACTGACAATAAAGCCTCCTTTGATGTTAGATAGATTAACTTGGACTAAAATAAAGGGGCCTCTTACCCTCATTTACAGAGTTTTAGATTATAATACCCGCGGTATTGAAATTTTACGCCAATTATGACCCAGTTGCACGAGTTTGGCCCCCTTTGTTCAACTTTATTGTCGTCAAAGTTTGCGGCACAATGTCTTTAGTGTGATGTTGTGCCTTCAGAACAAGCTTATGACGTAGACTGTAAGAAATAATGCGAAGAAAATAGTATTAGAAAAAAAAGAAATTCCTAACACTGAATAAAACACGACGACTGACCCGAATATTATCCTAATTAGGTACAATAGGTTGCAATAATGCGATTGCATGAATGAAGGATTATAATTATGAAAAATAGATGCGATTTATGAATATAAAATTAAGATACTAGTTTAATTAATATATCCATTTACTTTTCTGAGCACGATTTACGTAGTCAGGTTTTGATGTTTATTTTATTTAGATTATCGCACATAGACGGACAAAACATTTGTTTTATTCATAAGGTAATACCACGGTAAAGTAGATATGTTTATTGTTTACCGTGGTAATACTAACAAAACAATCCACGATATCCCATGTCGACTAAGCTGGTTTTTATTTAATAATAAAGGGAATAATATCAGAAAGACGAACGAACCAATTGGCCGGAGGAGGCAGTAAAGAAGCATGAAATATAAATATCCCCACAAATTATTGTCGGCGTGAAATACAACCTCCCGAATGGGCCATTTGGCTGCGATATAATAGACTTTCTGATAAGTTCTCCTTTATAGATTCACTCGGTCGTGATGAAGAGGTAAATAGTCGTGAAGTCCGAAGGTTTGTGAACCATCACGGTATTTCAATTCGTTTCATACATTTTATTATTTGTGTGTATAAATGAATAGATCAAATGAAAGTATATATAAATTATGTGTCACGTTGTTTGTCCGCGATGAACTCCTAAACTACTTAACCGATTTTAATCAAATTTTCACACCGTGTGCAGTTTGATCCAACTTGAAAGATAGGATAGCTTACATCTCAAAATAAAAAACTTTTAACAGAACGAAGTCTGTCCGGGCAGCTAGTTAACTGTATTTTTTGTTGGTGGCTATTGATAAAATCAATAGTGTAATAAGTGTTTCAATTATGATTAAGTGGAATTTGATCTCTGAAACAATAAATAAAGTAAGGCAAAACAGGTACGCCCGATTTGTCAATCAATTTCCTTTTTTTTTGTTTATCTTTGAGATTTAGTGTTATCAATGAAAAAAAATGTTTAAGGTTTAATTCATTATGATGGTGCTGAATTGTTTTTGTATACTGAATTGTTTTTGCTACTAGTATGTATAAGACTGCGAACACAATTTAAGTACAAATTCATACACAACCCTAAAATGTTCAATACTGATCGACTATTGTTACAAATCACAGTGAAATTCATTTGATAGATGATTCCAAAATCTGATAATAGGATCGGGCGTCTGTTATTTGTAGGCTGAATCAATGGATTCAGGCCAGCTCCCGAACAATGGATCTATAGACCGATATGGATCATGCCCAGTGTTTTTGCAATATACATATATTTTAATATCATGGTACATACGAGTACATAATAAAAAATATTACTAAAAATAAAACCGGCCAAGTGCGTGTCAGGCAATGTAGGGTTCCGTAATTGTAAGTTAATCGATTATTTAGTATTGTTTAACGTTAGTAGCCATGATAAATTTCCTTGTAAATTCATCATAATTAACTTATTTTTATTTCTCATGTTTTAAGTAACTCAGTTTCAATGGCCGCTTCTGACCGAACTACTCAGTGTATTGGTCCAAGATCCCAGGGCCACCAGACGTCACGTATTTTCTGACGGACGAAATGTGGACGATTGAGTAGTGTTAGTGTATACTACGGTCGTATGCCTACCTGCTAACTTGGTCAAACGGCCAATTTCCAGGTATCAGGTGATCAAGGTACATAAAAACATTATAAACTTCACGTGAATTCTCATGGCTGATTTTCACGATGTTCTAGATAATATAGTTAAAAGTAAGTCGTCAATGCTCCCAGATACTTTCCGTTGGCCATATTGCTTTGTAGACGCTTTAAATCTCCCAAAATAATTAGTTATGTGCGCCTACACCAAAACAGACACTTTTACACCGCGCAATTTGATTGCTCTTCAAATTCTACAGGAGTCGATTAGTGTTGATACCTTATTAATTTGAGAGCTTTAAAGCGTCTGGCAAGCAATATGGCCGACGGAAAGTGTCTGGGAGCATTGACGACTTATTTTTAACTATATTATCTAGAACATACGTGAAAATCAGCCATGAGAATTTACGTGAAGTTTATAATGTTTTTATGTACCTTGATCACCTGATACCTGGAAATTGGCCGTTTGACCAAGTTAGCAGGTAGGCATACGCTCATAGTACATACTAACCCTACTCAATCGTCCACATTTCGTCCGTCAGAAAATACGTGACGTCTGGTGGCCCTGGGATCTTGCTCTATATGTTTTAATTAATTATCTTTAATGTAACACTTGTATGTTTAAACTCTCAAATATTAATTTTTAAAAGTAACACAGTAAAAATGGAGTGGCGGCCTAAAGTTGCGCCTAAAAATAAAGCAAGGAAAAGAACTTCGTATCCCAAAAACTGGAAGCAAAATAAGGTAAAGGAAAATGAAGAAGATAATTATTGTGAGTCTCGTACGGAGAACTCTCTTTAGAAAGAAAGAAAGAAAATACAAAATGCATTTGTCGTAAAAAAAATGCTACGGATATTTAAGACAAAAGGTTGAAACAAGAGTGAGTACAATACATAATATACATTATGTATGTATGTAAACGTCGTGCCATCAGGATAATTTAATTAAGCATGTATGTAACGTTACAAATATTTTCTTTTTGACTTCACACATTTTTTACGGCGGCTTCAGATGCTTACTTCACAAAACCATACAAAACGCTAATGATCCAATTCTCGTGTCATGCGAGTCGATAAATAGACAAGAATCGACCGCAAACTACAACAAAGATGTCATTGTCATTCTTTCTTCTTTCTTTCATTGTATTTGAAAACCGATATCTCCCTTTGTCACCGACACTCACGACGACTGTATTTATACTAAAAATAAATATTTTTCTTTTATTGTTGAAAGTTCTATTGTAAGCTGTGAATAAAAAAATGGAAAAATAGAAGTTACGTATAATATGTTTTACAGGGCAAAGCTATCGTTCTCCAATATTATACATTTTTTGAGAGTAAGGCAAATTGTCGTGAATTTTTCACGTCTTATAGCAGTATTGGTGGGCCATGAAACCAAATAACTTCCTGTATATTTCTTAAATCCTCAGACAGTAATGAGTCCGTAATTACTTTGGTGATCCATGATTCACGCTAACCAGTCACCATCAGGTTGTCCTACAAGACCCATCCATTATTGGGGCTACTTATAAAACTAACCCCAATCCCATGTCGATATAATAAGACAGAAGTTGGCCCACTTGATGGTGTGTGTGGATGATGTTCCGGATGAAGGCTTGGGAGCTTCTTTTTTCACTTCTTCCTTGATTGGTAACACATTGGTGATACCTCTGGTGTTGCTGATGTACATTGGCGATGGTGGCTACTTACCATCAGACTGATTGTCAGTTCGATTGTAGGCTAGCTACATAAAAAAATAACCGACTTCAAAATAACTCAAAAACTACTCGTCAGATCTCGCTCAAAAAGTGGGACTACATGACAAGCACCAGCTTTCGTAAAAAAGAATCATCAAAATCGGTTCACCCAGTGGCAAGTTCTGAGGTAACAAACATAAAAAATACAGTTGAATTGAATACCTCCTCCTGAAGTCGGTTAAAAATATCAGTGAAATGTAATTTGTGAAGATCTTTATCAGTTTAATACCTTCCGAAATCCGATCTGATCCCTTCGAAAATCTAAAAAGCGTACTCAGCATACTGGGCATACTCGGCGCCTTCTCAATTACAGAGACAAAAAAATTAAAGCTTCTTCTACCCTTAATAATCTAAATTTTACTAACAAAAAATAACTGACTTCAAATTCTCAAAAACTACTGGTCAGATCTCGTTCAAATTTATGTGGGACCACATGACAAGCACCTGCTTTCGATTAAAAAAAGAATCATCGAAATCGGTTGGCGTGATATTGAGTTATTCGTCAATTTGTCGCGCACATCTTAACACAAATTTACGACTTATGTGGTTTTCTTTTGGATGCCATTGTCAGATCTCAATAAAATTTATGTGGGACCACATGACAGCCACCAGCTTTCGATTAAAAAAAGAATCATCAAAATCGGTTCGCCCAGTCCAAAGTTCTGAGGTAACAAACATAAAAAAAAATACAGTCGAATTGAGAACCTCCTCCTTTTTTTGAAGTCGGTTAAAAAATGAAAATTTATCTATCACTTTACGTTTGCTACCCGTCTGCAGCAAAGGCCAAAAGGATAATATTTTTTACTTTGACGAGTACATTTTGTATGTCGATTCTTAGAGTATTTTATGTAGGTCTTTAGATTCGACTGTATAGCGCTAAAGTCACTGCATACTTGCGTACATTTAAAATTTAAAAGTATCGAATAGATAATAATTTGTGGCGCCTAAAAGATATATAAGTAGGTATGCCCATTAAACTTTGTTAAAAAGTAAATAAGAAAACGTTTAAAACTTGAAAAAATATATACTGGAATAGTTATCTTTTCAGGTAGCAATTTCTACTCAGTCAGGTGAGTTTTTTATGTCCTCCGTCTATTAAATAGACGACTATAATTACTCCACTCACATGGTTCGTTCAGTTGGATCGAGTGTCGTTTCGAACGAGCCATTAAGGCTCATTAAGGGTCTTTCTTTATCCATCGAGCCGGTAGAGCTCGCCTGTATCACAAAGCTAAATCCACTAACGGGAAATTGCAGGGTTTAACAATGCGATGTTAGATTGGAGATTTCAGTACCTGGAGGGCTATTCTCGAAAATACAAACTCGAAATCGAAGCTCACTCAAGTGAGACTCAAAAGCGAACTTGCATCATCTTAATATGTTTTTTTTTTTCATTTTCATTCTCCAATCATCTAGTACGCACTTGCGAAGTGAAGTGAGTCTCTAACTCGAACTTCAAACGACTAAAGATAGGAATTTTGACACTCATCGCGGATTCCGCTGTCGAGTTACAAAACAAAATAGCCTTGCAGCAAGCACAGTAAGCTCAGTATAGGCTAATAAATTACTATTAGCGTTCTACTACAGAAGACTACTACAAAATGGGTCTTTTAATAATGAAATCTATTAACGGCCGGTCTCAATAATGTACTAACAGATGGAAGACTGTGGATAGGGCTGTCATCTGTCATATTTGTCAATTTTTCAGAGGCAAAAATTGACAAATATGACAGATAACATACTAATGGTAGCCATATTCACAGTCTTCCATCTGTTAGTACATTATTGAGACCGGCCGTAATACACGCTGGTCTTGCACTGGCACAATTACTGCCCAAGTATTTCTATTTTTAATCTTACACACCCATGACATGACTCACAGTGAAATTCCCTATGGTGTGGGTGCCATGGACAACACACAAAGAAAAGAATACACGCCCAGAACGAGAACAGAAATGCTGATACAAAAGTTATGAGGAATAGAATAAAACTTCGTATTTATTTTTGTTTGGAAAGTCGAATAAACTGGTGAAAACTATAAAACAAATGAAACTCGCGAGCTCTGTACAATTTCGCGCTTTGTCTTTGTTTCGGTTGGCCACAATTTTGTTCGGTCACTGAATCTCATATTGTTAGAATTCTTTCGAACTCGGCCAATGTTTGGTCCATATTGTTACGAGATTCACAAGTGAATTAGAAAGGTGGATTTGGTAAAATAGAGGAACGTGGATGAAATCTTCGCAATCAAATCTAACAACTGGCTTTGTTAATACTTCTAATATTATAAAGAGGAAGGTTTTAGTCGCATGTCTGATTTTTGATGAACCACAGAGCCGAAACTAATGAAATGAATGAAATGAAATAGATGGACAGTAGATTTCGTTTAGGTAGTTATATTGATATAGTGATGAAAGGATTTAGGAAAATTTAACGTTAAAGTGTGCATTAAAGGAGTTAAGTGTGTATGGAATGTGTGTATCTATGGTGAAAAATACATTCTTTTATATTAATTTGTTTTGAAGACGCGTGTGGCGCAATGGTTACCATGTGATGCCGGATCGCCGCACCGAGGGTCCTGGGTTCGATTCCCAGCGAAGCAGCAATTTGAATGATGAGTTTGAATTTCTGTTCTCGGTCTGGGTATAAATGTCCTTGTCTAGTGTGTTGTCCATGGCACCCATTAACAGCTGATCTATAGTAATTTTATAAGGTAAGATTTGTTTTATTTCTATATATTATTTTTTGTTTAAGTAACCATATTTTCCTTAAAAACTACAAAATTTAAGAATTATGTTACCGTTAGAATGCCCTATTATTTCTGAGTAATTAAGTAGTTAAGTGTTATGTTCATAGCCCATATTACTGAGAAATAATAAAATAGCTATAACAGTTTTAAAAACACGTATCAATATTGTTACATAGAACAGAACACAAATAATATTTCTGCTCGTATCCAATAAAAGTTTCAAAGAGAAAAGAATTTACAAAAGTTTTGGCACCACAAATATAATTCAAACATGTTTCCATTTGTGAAATATTCATGTCGAAATTGAAAAGTATGAAAGTTACGGGAACATGAGAGAAGTTTAGTAAGAAGCGACGAAATGGAAACGTTTAGGAAAACAATGTCAAAAAGAATAAAAGTGTACTAAAGTGCACTTCTCATTTGCGATACCGTGATTCGTGTTCATTGAATTTAGTAACTTGTTCATTTGCTAAATTCATTCATTTCATGATTTTAAACTTAACTCATCATGGACTTAACGCGTTTTACTATGATACAAATACTCACGATATTTTCTAGGCTGATATTTATTTATATTGGCGTGCAAAATAAGTAACTTGTTATTCAATCTATCCGCGCTTGTGACTACATAATAATTATACTGCGAACAATTTAGATTTTTAGCACTAGACATTAAATCGTCGAAATAGGCTGCTATCATTACATTAAAAAGTCTTCAAAGAACGTTGGAGGGTTTCACCACAGTCCGCCGTAGCAACTGTGCCAAATATTAAGCCTATCTAAACCGTTTATATAACATAACATTCCCATGTTAAAAACTTCAAAACAATTCATCAAATACTTTTCGAGACTTGCGGCCTCAAACAAAAGAAAGTTGAATTTTTATACATTTTTACATGAAACTAGGGCTTCAATTCAAACCAATATTCTAAAAGCATTACTCAAATCACAACGAAATAAAACACCTTACAAATTATATTGCCTAGACTTCGTTATCCCAAGACCTTACTCCGTCAATTTATTAGTCGTTAAAACTAGCTAGCCCTTTGCCAATCACCTACGTCTACGAGCTATGTCAGTTATCCTTATGTCGACGGATTTCATCATTTCAATTTGAGTCGCAAGCGAAATACCGGACATAACTGTCTCTAGGGCTCGCTACGTCGACAATGTAATGCGAATATAATAGCGACGCATCATACGTTCTTTATACTTATTTTAGAAATAGATAAAGACCATTATATAGTGGTGTATAACTAACAACGTCTACAAAAATTGAATCAATATAAAGAAGCTCATAATTTGGATACTAAATAGGTACACGCTTTAATAATGTAGATAAACATTACTAGAGAAAAACAATAGTGACTGTGCTTTTAACCGTTCAGGATTTCCGTCGCCTAAAAATATAATAAAAATCATGATACGTTAAAACATTTTATGTCGTCAATATCCGCACAGTAGGCGAAGTAATCCATACTAAGTCAGGCAATCCTAGCCAGCGAAATCCGCTCAATAGTCCGTAAAAAGGCTAGGTCGTGGCTGGAACAGTAAAACAACACGCGGGATTCGAAACGATAGAAAGCCGACTGGTGTTGCCTTTTTGTTTTTCCTGTTTGTCCATGTTGTATGTAAAATAAAATTATGACTTACTTTAATCTATACTAATATATAAAGAGGAAAGATTTGATTTTTTGTTTGCATTGAATAGGCTTCGAAACTACTGAACCGATTTGAAAAATTCTTTCACTGTTAGAAAGCTACACTATCCCCGGTGAACAAAGGATATATTGTATTTAAAAAAAAATTGGGATCCTTACTAAAACTCCAATAATGTAACCCAAGGTTTAAAAAAATAAAACCGAAGCAAAGCGAGGGCGGTTACCCGTCGATTATAAGTTTGTTCCGTAATAAAGGTTAAGTCATGAGGGTCGCTCGAGAAGTAAAACAAGAACAACACGCGGGACTCGAAACGATAGAAAGCCGACTAGTGTTCCATTTTTTATTTTTCCTTTATGTCCATGCTGTAAACTGTAAACTAAAATTATTCGTACAATCGATTATAAACTTTTATCATTCGATTTTCATGCACATTAATTTACATTGTACTGATTTATAGATATATTTATTGGTAGAAATTCCATTGAGAATAGATTTAATGAATCATTATTTAGTGCAATGTGTTGTATAAATAGATTAATGCTTCACGCTACCTTTATCGTACATTATCCCATAAAAAATGAATTAATTTTGACTCTGAAACTGCTTTCTGCGACGAAATTAAATCTGGCATAAGCGAATCCCCTTCAGGGATCTGTTGGCGTGATATTTCAATTTGGCCCCTTTTGCCGATACGCGGTATTGCAAAAAGCTCTTACGCGGCTTTGCACGCTCAGCGACGATACTGATAACATAGTATTTTATTATTTTTTTTTTAATTTAATAGCAACTGTCAAGGTTCACAAAAATTGTTATGCCTTTACCCACTGACTCATCCAGGGATTACGGATAAATAGATTTTTGAAAATTGCTACTATTATGGGGTTCTTCAAAAAAGGTGTAAAAAGAGTTCTCCTTCACGGCCAGCGTTGCATTGGCGATTCCTCTGGTATTGCTCATGTCCATAGGCGACGGTGACCACTTACCATCAGGTGGCCCATCTGCTTTTTCGTCTGCCCTTCAGGCTATAAAAAAAAATATTCAATCAATTAATTTACTTTTAACAACTGTACCATCTATTGATTCTACTTTCATGTTTATAACATACTACAATACTATACAATATACTATACTCTATACAATATTATATCAATTAGTATTGAAACCTGAGCTGCTAGTTAATTAACTATCAGAGCATGACGGTACATCACTGTTAGCTATACCTTAAATAAGGTGGTGGTCTAACTACCTATAAAGTAGTTCGCTGAAACCATTAGCTAATTAGTGCCGACCTCCAGCTATTAGTAATTCTCCAAAGGCACACCTAGAATACTTAATTAGTTGGCTTATTTACCGTTTGTATATCCGTTTGAGTTGTGTACATTTAAAGGTTGAATGACATAATCTAATGGACGCTAGTAGACAACCTTCCTGGGCTGGCTTTCTGTTCACCTAACGCACAATGAAAAAAATTAATATCTATTACACCAATAATAATAAGAATAAGGATGGATAATAATAATAATAATGGCTCAACGACTATTATTTTAGGATAACAGCTGGGATAGGGGACGTCTTTACGTACCCTCCGAAGCACGGAAAACTCATGTTTTTGCCACTAGCGTTCACCCATATAATTTGAAACAGTAAAGTATTAAAATGTCAACGACAAAGTCTAACATTGCAGTATAGGTCTGTACATACCACCGGGCTCAGTTATTCAGTAAATAGCCAAGAGACTAGAACTTTGCTAGTCAGATTAACTTTGGAACTTGTGTAATTACTTCATTAGTAAAATATATTACATTTTCTCTGAGAAAAGTGAACAGTTCTACACAAGAACAGTAATTTTGATTCATTACTGAAGTTCATTAATTAAAATAATTACTTTAATCCAAAATTAATGTAACCAATGTTAAAATAGTCTTTCTTTCTCTTTCTTCTCTCTTTCTTGGCCGGCAACGCATCACAGTGATGCCTCTGGTGTTGCTGATGTTCATGGGCGACGATAGCCACTTACCATCAGGTGGATCGTCAGCTCGTTTGCCGGCTATTTCCATAAAAAAGTAGTGAGTAGTTTCTTTCAAGTCAAAAATATATAATTATTAATGTGATTATTAAAAGTATATTAGTTTTTTCAAAGTTGAGCTGACAGGTTTCTTTCACCAGTTCTTCGACTAAATAATAAAGAACTATTTCCTTCTGTCTTTTATCTTTTAGAAAATTCATTTCATTAAATCACTGAAACACAAGACAATGTTTTTCTTGTTTAAAAAGATTAAGTTCAGGCGAATTAACTGCACTAAAGTTGTATTTGCATTTTAAATGCATTTATGAAATTAAATTCTAAAACCACAGCGCCGATTCAGCTTCAGACAGGAATGGAAACGAATTTTCTTGAGATTTCAAGAAAAGGAAAATTCACAAAATTGTATGCATCTGTACAATATTTTTTTTTACTTTTTGAAGCATACTCAAATATCATTGAACTGATGTAGTATTACATTATACTTTAGTGCCAAATATAGTTGTTTTCTACGCAACATGTGCAGTAGCAAAACATTTTTTTTTTTTGTTAAATTTTGAAGAGAATGTCTGAAAATTCTTTTTCCGTTATCGGCAATTTTTCATTATTTACGTAGGTTTTCTGGAAAAGATCATTGTCCTACGATAAACTCTAATAAACAGCGAGTGTATGTTTAATAATTTTGGACTGAATCCAGTTCATCAATAGAGTCCATTTTCATTTGGTTTTTCCACTTCTTGAACCTGACGACGGCAACAATAAATGAGATCTGTATTCAATTGTAATTTCAGTTATCGGAAAGCTCCCTGAAAGACTCATTTAGCCGACATATCAATATTATTGTTTTCCTTTGTACGCTTATTTTTTAGGGTTGTACATAGTCAATACCCAGTAGCTTAGTGTCATGTTCGTCTGACCGTCTGTCGACATCATAGCGATATACGATAGGTACTATACACATTTATTATGTCAACAAAGTGGTAGAGTAAAATAAAAAAATATCCCTAGAGGTAAAGTAGGGATAATTTATTTTTCTCGTCTACCCCATAGTATGGTTGAAAAGACCTTTCAGAAATATTACGGGTCAATTTTTAGCAATTTTTTGACGGCTATTTTTCTATTCAATTTGCAATCACAAGTACACAACTATAAAAACCTTCAGTGCGCGTGGCCCGACACACTTGACTGTTTTTTATTCGTATACCTGGGGCCTAGGGCTACAAAAATCCCATCTGATTGTAATTTAATACATGTGTAAGGTCGATACTGAGGCAAACGTTTGTATTGCGATCTTATTACATTTGGAATAGTGAGAAATACTTTTTGGTGTAGGAAATTTTACTGTATAAATTAATGTTTTTCTGAACTAAATAACCATAACAATTTTCACCACTTCTTTCAATTCTTGACAAAAAATAACTTTAATTTAAATGGGACCACATGACAAGCACCAGCCTTCGAATATAATAAGAATCACCCAGTAAAAAGTTATGAGGTAACAAACATATAGAACCTCCTCCTTTTTAGGGTTCCGTAGCCAAATGGCAAAAAACGGAACCCTTATAGATTCGTCATGTCTGTCTGTCTGTCTGTCTGTCTGTCTGTCTGTCTGTCTGTCCGTCTGTCTGTCCGTCCGTCCGTATGTCACAGCCACTTTTTTCCGAAACTATAGAAACTATACTGTTGAAACTTGGTAAGTAGATAGATGTATTCTGTGAACCGCATTAAGATTTTCACACAAAAATAGAAAAAAAAACAATAAATTTTGGGGGTTCCCCATACTTAGAATTACTGAAACTCAAAAAATTTTTTTTCATCAAACCCATACGTGTCTATGAATAGGTCTTCAAAAATGATATTGAGGTTCCTGATATCCTTTTTTTCTAAACTGAATAGTTTGCGCGAGAGACACTTCCAAAGTGGTAAATTATGTTACTTGCTGCTACGGAACCCTTCATGGGCGAGTCCGGTTCGCACTTGGCCGCTTTTTTTTTGAAGTCGGTTAAAAATCATGATGTTATCGTGATTACATCACAATTTTCATCAGATAAATGAGTAACCAAACAAACCTAATGAGTTACTAACCAAACCAAACGAAATACGTAAGCTTGCAGAAAGAAAATTTAAATCTCATGGCTAAATGGCTAACGTTATGAGTTATATTAAATGAAATGGCTAACGTTATGAGGAAAACGTTTATAATAAAACATTATTTAAAAGTATACATAATACTTAAGAAAACATCTCCAAATTATTTGAACACGTTTATAAAATAAATATCAGTTGTGGTGTTTAATGTTTAGACTGGAGTGCAAAGTATCTTTCAACGTTTATGTTTACGATAAAGTTTAGTTTTCGTCAGTGCCCACGTCTTTGAAGCCACTTTTATAGTTATTTCATAGCTCTGATTTTATGTAAACAAAATCGTATTTATTTATCCAAGTTGTAACTAGCAATTTTATTTATGTGAGGGTTTCTGGTTTTTAACCCCCGACGAAAAAAGAGGGGTGTTATAAGTTTGATGTGTCTATCTGTGTATCTGTGTATCTGTATGTCTGTCTGTGGCATCGTAGCTCCCAAACACGACAGATGAACCGATTTTTTTTGTTTCAAAGGTGACTATACTTAGTATAAATAAAAGTGTCGGGGGGGGGGGGGGGGGGGGGTTTGAATATATGTGGTCTTGCATCCAACTTTTAATTCCTTCGTCACTTTCTATTGCCAATTAGGGATATGATCGTTTTGAAAATCCACTAAAATATACTTTTCTATAAATAGATTTTCCAAACAAATAGATTTTACAAAATCCAAGAAAACTGATATAAATTTATATCAACTAAGGTGCGAGATGCGAGATCCATTTTTTATTCATAACTTTGTATCTCTTCGGGATATTGATCGAAGTTTTTGTATCAGAAATGATTTGTAGCTACGCGATAAAACTATTGCTTGACTTGGACACAGAAACAAGGGAACACTTGGTAAACGAGGTAAAACTTTTTACAACACTATTTACAAGTGGAAATAACATAGAGGTTAATCTGAAACGTTGTTGAAAGGTTGTAACACTGTCAAAACGATTGATCACAAATAATAATATACTGCTTAACACTTCCCGATTTGTTATTGTAATTTATGACTTTATTAATTATTATTAATCAATTTTACATTTTTAGAGATTATTTGTAAATGTCGACTGCGAAAGATTCCCGTGTCCTCATTTAATAATTTTCAGATTGATTCAAGAAAACCCTTGTTGACATTGTTGTGAATTAAAACTATATACCCTAATTTGGTGTTTGTACTCGTACATCTACCAATATATGTAAATTGAAATTTCGCCTAAAAATCGTTGAATTCACATTCGTTACTAAAAATATTTAAAATCATTGAACTAACGCCCCATTTCAGAGCAACTAACGGTTACTTATATCACTCCTTAGTACAGTATTTGTATGGTGATTCTTCACTTAGGAGCGATTGAAGTAACCTTTAGTAATACTTACGCTCAAACTCGGAGTTCCGAGTTTGAGCGTAAGTAATAAAGTAGCAGAATATCCATTTATAGTTCTAATGGAAAATGTTTATTACATTTATTTAAGGTCTACTAAAACAGTCGGCAGCTAGCGACAGGCGACAGTTGCTTTGTTCAAAATTCCAGACTTACTTCACCAGAGTTTACGTGATTAACATATTTTTTCCCAATTAAGTCTTTGTCTTCGGAGCACCCTCGAAAATTACGAGGTCGCAAAATATAAACGTCAGCTGCCAACCCGACGGAACATAATTTATTTAAAACAATTACGCCAAGTACCGGCCGCTTGGCTGCTTGTTCTACTAGAAATTTTATTCGTCATGGAAGTTTACTATTTTAGGGCCTTACGAATATTTCCGATGTAAAATCGAAGTCACATGTCACATGAACGGAGAAAAGGTTTATAGTATAAAGTATAAGTATATTGTGTATAAGGTCTAATTTACGATAATGGATGATAAATAATTCTTATTCTTTTAAATTACCAAGTTATACTTAGATATTGTTATACCTACATAGTATTTTATTATTATAAAGAAAATCTTGCATCTTTATCGGAAAAAGGTGCATTAGGTAAACAACAATTAAACATCTTTTGAATTATTACTTAAGGAGGCCATACACGATCAAGTATACTTGTCAAGTCTGCAGTTTGACCTGTCTTTGCGGTTTGACTTGACGCGCCGTCCAGTGTGCATGAGACAAATGTATGACAGATAGCTATACCGTCACCATACACGATCAAGTATACTGGATGCCCCGTCAAGTCCGCTTGATCAAGTACACTTGATTGTGTATGGCCTCCCTTAGCAACTATTTGTTTACTGTATTTTATTTACAAATGATTGAGAAACCTAAGAATTTTTTCAAACATCTGACAAAAGTGAATAAAGCCAACTCTGGACTGTTCTATCTGTATGATATATCTAAATACAAATTGTTCCCCCAAGGCGAAGTGAGGATATTCGGTTCGAATAAAATAGATTATAGAAGGGTACATATTTCGAAGGATAAGTTCTCCACTTTCCACAAAAAAGGGTAACTTTCGAAATATATCCAATAAATTTACAATACAATTACTTACTGTACCGAACCCAATCTGAAAATCCATTTTGAACGTAACCAGTTAAAAGTTTTTGTTGTTTCATTTCATGATGCCGACATTGAAAAAACTATGAGATAGGAGCGACGTAATAATTTTCAAGATAATAGGCCCTAGAAAATTGTTTTTATTGCGATCGTTAGTATTCCGTTTTATCTCTTGAAAAGTTACTTTTATGAGCATACCCTTCATAGAGAGTAATGACGAGTGGGATAGTTGGAAGTCCCTGAAACTAAATTGTCTTATTTTATTGACTTGTTAACATCCGCACAAAATGGGTGCTGTGTATTTAACGTTTGACTGTGTGTATCTATGAGTATGTTTGTAGCTCTTAAAACGGATGAAACCTATTCTAAGCCAATGAGAACTCCTGTATTGTGAGCAAATGGTTGTCAACTGAGAGATATCGCAAAACAATATTAAAATATTCTTTATATCAAAACGTCAGATTTAATTTAGGTTTAGGTATCTAATACCTTTAAACGAGTAATTCTTGTATTATGTATACCTAATCTGAGTCTCGGAAACGGCTCCAACGATTCTCATGAAATGTAGTATGCTCGGGGTTTCGGGGGCGATGAATCGTTCTAGCTAGGATTCATTTTTAGAAAATGTCGTTTTATCCGTTTTTCCAGGTTTGGCAAAGGGAGATCTCCCGCCAGGCGAGGTGTGTTGCCTGGGAGGCGGCCGAGCCCCGACTGATCTTGTCGGAGCGTTTGTATACCTATATGCTAGCGATCTTTGGAAACTTCGATAGCGTGATTCAGGGCGACGTCATCGTCGCCACACAGGCAATGAATAATTGCTACAATAGACTCTTCCTGATCTACTGGCGACTCGCCAGTGGCGAGTAGCAACATTAAAGCTACTTCAGCAGATGGCGTCTGCAGTTTGACTTGTCAAATTTGAAATTTGACTTGACGCGCCATCCAGTGTGCATGAGATAGACGTATAGCAGATAGCTTTACCGTGGCCATACACGATCAAGTTTAATGGATTCCGCGTCAAGTCTGCTTGACGCTTCATCAAATTTAATACACTTGAACTTGTATGGCCTCCATATCACACAAAGTGTAAGTTACTTTGTAGGTATATTAAACTCGCTAAATTATTGTACTTTAAAGGTCTCCCACATTACCTCGACATCAACACCACTTCGAGTCGACTGACTAGAAACCATTGGAATATTATATTATTATATTACATACTAGCAGTTGCCCTCGCTTCGCTTCGGCAAAAATAGTAGGTAGGTACTTTAGTTAACTTACAGAACATATTCGTAAGCAGCATGATTGATCAAAACGAATTGATTAGAACGGCATTACAATGAAAGGTCAATACACCACATAACGTTTCAATATTTTAGGGTTCCTTACCTCAAAAGAAAAAAACACGGTTCCTATAAGATCACTCACTCCATTGCCCTTCTGTTTGTCTGTTTCTCAAGACCTTTTTTCGCAGGAACGCGTGAAGGTAACCAATTAAAATTAATATCCAATTCTCAGATCTGCAATCCCTAGGAGCTGTGAAAAGATCAATATTCTGTCGTCAACGCAATCAAAAGACACTCGGCTAGAAGAAATGTCTCAGGTATAACATAGGTTAAAGAAAAAATCTAAAAACTGTTTTGTAAGTAGGTATGACAAAGAACATGATTTTACACCTATTTGCAAACTTGGTAATTTGATCAGGGCCTATGTTGATGTATGGGGACGACAGTTTTTCAACGGCAAAGTTATGTTTGTTTCTTAATTCCATTTATCTTTTCGTTACACAGCTCCGTTAGGTTTCACTAAATAGTTAAGTTAGATTCAACAATCCTAGCTCGCACTTGGCCGGTTGCTTTTACTTATTATTATTATTTCATGATATTATTTTCTAATGTTTGTGTTTCCTGCTTAACCCATAGTAAATTACACTGAATAAATAGTTTTTATGATGCCGTATGACTAATCCATCAGTATTTCACATCACATATACATGATAGGTACCCAGACTTTTAAAAAAGTAGTAATCCTTCTCCAACGTACAATCTGTGTCTATACCCAAACACATCAAAATTGATTCAGCGGTGCGAGAGAGTTAAGGTTAATTCGATGAGTTATGTGTGAATGGTAATAAAGGAGGCAACACATTTTCGCATTTATTAGATTGTAGTTTTGGCAAACCAATAATTCGGCAAAGGGAAGATATTGCTTCACATAAAATGAGAAAATTCAGCTCTCAGCACTCTCAACACGATGTTCCTAAGGATATTATGCATTACAATTGTTAATTAATACCATTATTACCATTATTATTTCTCCATGGTTTTCTCCTGGATAGCTACCACCCTTGAGCATGAGTCACCGCCAAACGATTCGTCGTATTCCGGCTGAGGGCTTGAGAGTCAGTTCTTTCTTTCTTTTTCTTTCCTCTTTCTTGGCCGGCAACTCATCAGTGATGCCTTTGGTGTTGCTGATGTCCATGGGCGACGATAGCCACTTACCATCAGGTGGAACGTCAGCTTGTTTGTCGGCTATTTCCATAAAAAAATCACGAAACAGTTATTTCAAATAACAATCCTAAGCTTCATAACACGTCGCAATACGCTTTACGTATGTGAAGTTATGTATTTTATTATCAATGAAGAAAAGGTTTTGTAAGTTTAAACAAATCAACTCATATTTTATTTTCTCGCTTTGTTATGGAACCCAAAAAATATCCTACAATTTAAGTTGAAGACCCGATATCGTAGTATAGTCCTGTTAAAATCCTTTCAGTGTTTTCAGAGCTAAGTGGCGATAAAGAAACAGACAAACAAAAATTATCAAAAATTTATTTTTCAGTTTTGATATCGTGCAAGTAACTGAATTTACAACATGAAAAATGCAGTTATTTCGGAATCGCAGACGGACTCTTCAATTTTATTTATTTGTAGGTAAAAAAGTGGTTTGCATGTACAGCGCCATCTAGTGGCCCAGATAGTAATCGATCGGTTACTCATACATAATTAATTTGCGTTTTTCCACCACTTCCAAGTTGTAATTAATAAAATGCTGAAATTATATTGGAGCACATAGATACGCAAAAAACATGCTATCGAAAACAAAATAAGAAAACAGATATCCACTCGGTAATATGGATTTGAATTAATGAAAAAAATATCCTTTAAAGGCATTTTATGGTCTTTCCATGTCATATAAGTAAAAACTAAGATATGCATGTATTAGTCTTTTTGGACGGAGAAAACGTTTTTTATTACATAAAACAAATCAGCTGACATTTTTTTATTTTTCCATACAAAATATCCCTAAGGAACCCTTTGGTGTGGAACCATAAAGAGTAGCTTAAATACTAAGTTGAAGACTTTTCAATATATTTGTAAAAGTCGTGTTAAAATTTGTTCAGTGGTTTTAGAGATTTGCGGAGACAAACAAACAGACAGACAGGAAATTTTTTTAAAAACTCATTTTTCGGTGTTGGTATCATGCAAGTAACGATTTACAACTTGAAAAAATCATTTTTAAAATCACAGTTTAACTCTTCAATTTTATTATTAGTTAAAAACAATAAAAACTCATTTTTCGGTGTTGGTATCATGCAAGTAACGATTTACAACTTGAAAAAATCATTTTTAAAATCACAGTTTAACTCTTCAATTTTATTATTAGTATAGATTAGCTTTACGCAAATCGTGTACTTTAACGGTTGAAGCCAATATTTTTTTTAATGTGTTTAAAGATTTAACATTTACTCGAAATAAGTATACGGGCGAGTCTCGTACCGTACCGGTTGAACGCTTTAAAACACTTAAAAATTTTACCGCTTTTTTTTAACGCTTAAAAATTTTACTAAATAACCATACAACCAACAAAATCTGAGTCTCACCCCCTTATTCATAAAAACAAGCAAAGATACGATGGCTTGTAAATTAATGTCTCCCTGACTTAAGAAAAAATTGCAACAGTGCAACTTAACTAAGAGCCCGTACACAAAACTGCGATTCGACGCGATGCGAATTCGCAACGCAAAAAGTTGCGACACGAATTGTTGCGATGCGATTTCGTGCGGCAAGGCGTGTCCCTTCCACGATAAGGTGACCATTCCTTTGACGACCGTTGAAAACTAGGTCGTGATATGGATCGTAAAAAGAAGTGTGCACTTTTGTTACTGCTTAAGAGATACAGGCAAAAGATACAAAGAAGATTTTGGGTTCATTTATTACTATTATGAACGCCGAAGGGAACTATTTTCATCGAAAATATGAATTTGTTATTAAAAGATTTGATTTTTAGGGTTCCGTAGCCAAATGGCAAAAAACGGAACCCTTATAGATTCGTCATGTCTGTCTGTCTGTCTGTCTGTCTGTCTGTCCGTCCGTATGTCACAGCCACTTTTTTCCGAAACTATAGGAACTATACTGTTGAAACTTGGTAAGTAGATGTATTCTGTGAACCGCATTAAGATTTCCACACAAAAATAGAAATAAAACAATAAATTTTGGGGGTTCCCCATACTTAGAACTGAAACTCAAAAATTTTTTTTTCATCAAACCCATACGTGTGGTATCTATGAATAGGTCTTTGAAAATGATATTGAGGTTTCTAGTATCATTTTTTTCTAAGCTGAATAGTTTGCGCGAGAGACAGTTCCAAAGTGGTAAAAAGTGTGTCCCCCCCCCTCTAACTTCTAAAATAAGAGAATGAAAAAACTAAAAAAAATATATGATGTACATTACCATGAAAACTTCCAACGAAAATTGGTTTGAACGAGATCTAGTAAGTAGTTTTTTTTTAATACGTCATAAATCGTAAACCGCAGTTTACCTCGATCAAAGTTACAACGAACTTCAAGAACTTTTATATTATGTTACTTGCTACTACGGAACCCTTCATGGGCGAGTCCGACTCGCACTTGGCTGCTTTTTTTAATGTAGAATCTTAGAAGAAAAAGAAAAAACGTTTCATTTTAACGTAACAAAAAAGATTTCGTATTTTCAAAGTGATCTCAAACTTTATTTGATGTGTGTACGTCTTGCCAACACGCTGTCTCAGAGTCGACTTAAAAGTGTTGTCAACAAGTATGACGTAACATCGCAGGAATGCGCGATGCGAATCAATTCGCAAGTTCTTGCGACGCGACGTGCGAGCTCGCAGGTTTTTGCGATGCGACGTCGCATCGCAGTTTTGTGTACAAGCCCTAAAATAGGTTTATTAAGCCTTTATTAAAAGGGCAATAATAAATTAAGTCTGTGCTGCAGCAAGTCCTTCAAAATGGTCCAGACTCGGCATATTATTATGTCGTTCGAGGCCAATACAATGTTCAGCCCGGCCTGTGTGACAATATCTGCTCCGTACATTTATTTAATTAGAGGTATCAACCAGGAACATATACTTGGGTATGAAGTTGGAACGGTGCACAAACACATAAAAAATTGCAGTAGTTACAAATAGATAAGATTAATTTTTTTAACAAATTGAATACCTATGTACATATAAAACTAAATTATAGTGATCAATATTATCTGGTGGCTACGCTTGGCGCACGGGATCAGGAAACTATTAAACTATAATTATGTTGCTTCCAACAATGACAGTTTAAACTCAGAATTTAGTATAAACTGCTATTGATATTACGGGCCTAATAGTAACTGTTTATATCTAAATTTAAAAGCCTTTACCGTGAGCAGTTTACATAAAGAAGGAGTAAGATTTTTCTAGCACTACGTAGAGTTATATTTAAAGCTCCCATTCAATGCTGCTGTACTATTATGTTATGGATGTTATGTGATTGAGGGCTATTTAAATGGGTGAATTTCCCAAGTGCATTTTTGAGACGGCGAGGTTGAAAATTAATGTGTGGAGGTAAACTACAATTATGTATAATTTTATATAGGTAGTTTAAATAGTGATCTACATGATAGCCAAATATTCAGATGTATTTAATTCATAGATTCTTAATAAAAAAATATCTAAGACCTAAAATCTAATTCCGGTGTACTGTCCGACCTCCATTTATTTACATATTTTATAAATTTAATTTTTTTGGTAAATAAATTTTATTAAAAAGGAATATTTTTTAGAAATACATTAATACGTAATTTTCCTGCCAAACACGTAAGTACTCACTGCGGTGGCGCAGGAATACAAAATCATGCAATTCCGATGTCATGTATATTAGTAAAACTACAAAGCAGATTATCAAGAAATTTTATGGAGATTTCCATTAAAGGTTTTCAGCCATAATTGTGAAATAAAAGTTAACCTGAGAATAACGGTGTTCTTTAAAATTCAAGTTTTGACTCTAATTCTAAGTCCGGTGGCCTAATCTCGGTGGTTCCGGTGGCAAATCAAAGCGCATAGGGACGTGTATAGACCAGTGCCGATAATTTTTGAAACGAAAAAAAATAATCGTACGATGAAACCCATTGCAAAAGGAAGAGAATATAACGAAGAATAACGGAAAAATAATTTACGGGTGATCTGAGCTCGGGAAGTGGGGGAGGGCGGGGTTTAAGGGTAAAAAATAGTTTATCTCAATTTCCGGCAAAACTACAAGTCCTAAAAAAAAGTTAAATAGCAATGTTGTAAGTAATAAAAAGATCTACAACTTTTTTATATACACTTTTTTACGTAACCTCAAAATTTATGTGAAAAATTCAAATAACCAAGTTTTTGGTTTTTAATTTTATCTTTTACAAAAAAAAAATTTTTTTCACGAAATTTGGTGAAATTGAAACGACAACTATTTTCGCAAATAATTTTCGGATTCAAGTTTTAAGTTTTTTTTGTCATTCATTGTGTACAATTTTGAGCTATTTATCAAAATTTACACTAATCGAAAAATGTAAGATTTCATGTTACTTTGTTAGACAAAACAATTACAAAAACATAAAGATTGCAAAAAACATGCGAAAATAGTTGTCGTTTCATTGCATTTTCGGAGAACATTTACCATAGTAATTTATAGTTAGTAGTTAGTAGTAGTAGTAGTCGTTAGTAGTTTATAATTTTTTTATATACCATTAGAAAGTAGAAATTCCAACGAACAAAAATCTCACCGATTTAAAAAAAAATAGGCATTATGACGTGAGAATTTTCGATTGAAAATTAGGTTGCTTTTTCGATGTTAAGTCAAAATAAGTTGAAAAAAGAAATATTTTAAATCAAAAATATTACAGTATGTTATGGACATACAACGGTAAGTTTTCACTAAACTTCATGAATTTTTTTTTTGTAAAAGATAAAAATAAAAAACCAAAAACTTGGTTATTTGAATTTTTCACATAAATTTTGACTTGTAGTTTTGCTGGAAATCGAGATAAACCGTTTTTTACCCTTAAACCCCCCCCCCCTCCCCTCTCCCGACCTTAGATCGCCCGTAAATTATTTTTCCTTTAATTTTTGTTATATCCTCTTCTTTTTGCAATGGGTTTCATCCTACTATATATTTTTTTTCACTTTTTACCGTTTTTGAAGCTATCGGCACTGGTCTAATAGGCCACAGAAACACAAGCGTGTCTAATCACCGCTAAAAAGAGCCCGTTCATCTAGACTCCTACTCTTCAAAATGTATTTTTAAAGTATTAGATGATCTTGCCTTTATTATTCCTCATTGGCATAATCAATTTCGGTGGATTAGATTCTAATTCCAGTGATCCTAATTTTGGTGGCATTTGATAATGTAATTTGAAAATATCTCCGGAACTAATAATGTTTTTTTCGATCTCTACTATGTGACTAATTATTAATACTATTTACATATTATTTATGCCAAATAAAATGTATTAGAAACAGCGGGTTTAAATTTAATCAATTTCGGTGGCTCAGATTTTAATTCCGGTGGTCCTTTAATAATTTCGGTGGCATTTGATAATTTCAAATGGAAATATCTCATGAACTAATATTTTTTTTTCGATCTCTAGTATATGATTAAGTAGTACTAATATTTACCTATTATTTAAGCCAAAAAAATTTATCAAAAACAGCAAATTTAAATTCGCCACTGTAATTAGGCAAAATCCGTGTTTGTTGAAATTGACCCAAATAAATTACCTACTTGAAAGAGTCCAGGGGGCTTACCATGAACTCTTAAAACAGGTCAATATTAGCCGATAATTGGCCTGTCCTGCTATATCCTACCATGATCTGGCTAAAACACAGGGCAGCCAGCGACCACGTCACCGTAACAGGACAGCGGTCACGTGACTTCAAAAATTATCTTCTGCCCTGCAATTCGTGTACCATGACGCGATTGTTGACGTATTGACATCAGAAAGTGGCATATGTTAACGTCAAAATATTACAGCTCACCGAAAGTAACCTTTATTGTCCTGTTTCGGCTATTTCGTTGATGATGATGAAACACGACGGGATGCAGCCATGGCGAATTTCAAATACACCATCATCACAAAATAAATACATTTCATTTGTTTGGAAAATTTTAAAAACATTCATTGTACTTATGCTTTTTAAATTATCGCTCCTAACCCCGGTCACTCACATGCGCGCAAATGTTTGACATTTTTACGAATGTTTGCACATATGTGAAGGGTGGTCAGGCAAATGGGTTTGCATATGAGTATACAATACAAGCCCATTTCCGCTTCCTTCTACAGTTTGTTCACGAATGTTCAATCTTGCTGTTGTTATTATGTTGTTGTCATTAAAATCCATTTTCAATACAGAAAATAAATGGTAGTACGATTAGACGCCACGAACCACGAAAACTTAAGAGATACATCACCTTTTTAGTCGTGTGCGCAACTGGTCGCACGAATATGTGGGAGACTACACGAAGGTTCGAGGTTCCCGCGCTGTCATGTGCGACAAAAAACCGACACAGCTTGGATAACCCCGAATGCCTCGAAAACTTCGCATAATCATTCGCGAATGTCGTCCTACACTTGTGGGTTCGCGTATTCGCGCGAATGTGAGTGACCGGCATTATAAATCACACATTTTAATAGACATTTAGACATGTCACTGTGTCAAGTGTCAAGTGGTGTAAGATTACGTTCAAAAATTTAAGCATCACTTAGCGATAATTTTTTTGGTAATTTTAGAGAACGAAAGGTTAATAAATCACAACACATAAGTATTTATAACAAATCTCAATATCTTCAATTGAAATTGTTATTTTAAACTTTTAAAAACATCAATATTACGCATTCAATTGAAAACCGGTAAACCGGTAAAACGCTCTATTTCAGAACATAATTAGTACAAATCAAGTGTCATAACTAAGATGCAGGACAGAAGTAGAGGCATTGCAGGTCATCGGTAAACGTTCATGGTACAAAATACACTCCTGTCAGGTTTTAGCTACAAGCTGACCTGTCCTGAACATGACACATTTTATTAGAGTTCATGGTAAGGCACCTGTAGTTGTGACTTGCCTTATATTTTATCTATCAGTGCCTATAGACGTCATCAAACAAAACGAACGCCACGAATAAAACGATCCTTCGTGGTTAGAGTAATAACCTCCATTTTCTATGACGATGGCAGATTTCAGAGCCCATTTCCTGGCAACCCTCCACAGCGATAAGCCATCCTGTCCGATGGCACATCCGATCCATTAGGACACTATTCTCCTCAAATGACAGCCGATATATCAATCCTACAGGGGACCATTTTGCGGATGCCAATCCAATGGCCGAGGTTTTTGTCTATAGCTGTATAATTCAATCTAGTTGGAGTCTATAATAAGTCGTGTCAGGGATATAATATGGTAGTTTACATTTTTTTATGTAAATAGCCGGCAAACGAGCTGACAGTAAACTTGATGGTAAGTGGCCCATCGTCGCCCATCAGCAACCAAAGGCATCATCGATGCGTTGCTGGTCAAGAAAGAGAGAAGAAAAAGAAAGAAAGATTACATAGAAATGAAATGAAATGCTAGTTTTATATTTGCTAATATTCATTTTTATTTATAGACCGGATTGTATGCATTCAAGTGAATAATTTAAACATAATATTAGGTATATTATAAAAAAAAAAGTTAATTATAAAATACTCAAATAAATGTCATTCGATTCTCCTAAACAACCCTAATAATCCAACTCTAATTCCTTCATTTCTTCAACATAAAATGGGTAACTAACAATTATTTCTAATTACTATTTGTAATTCTGGAAGATTTATATCGCGAAGGAAAGCGTGGTTGGATTAGTTTGGGATTAGGAGCGATTAATATTATTATTCAGTTCAATTCAAAGAGAAATCTTCACAGTAAGTAGAGGTTAAGTGCGTATGTTGTGTAATACCCATATCCCTGCGGTATTAATCAAGTTAATCGCTAAATGCAAATGGTTTTAATGATGATAAGAAGGACCCGTATTTGAGTTTATATGTCTTCAAACCATTAATCAAACTTCAAAGTTACTCAAAAACTACTTGTCAGATCTCGTTCAAATTTATGTGGGATTACATGACAAGCACCTGCTTTCGATTAAAAAAAGAATCATCGAAATCGATTGGCGTGATGTTGAGTTATTCGTCCATTTGTCGCGTACATAATTAATACAAAGGAGAATGCCCATTTTGTATGGAGAAATGTACTGACATTAATATTTTTGGGTCCTGATAAAAATACCTTTATTTGAATAAGTTATCTTAATACATTACACAAACCAACTTTAGTCAAGTTTAATCGTAGGAGTTATGAGATTTTCAACAAAATTATTTTGTATTTAAGTTATAGTAGTCACAGTAATATGGACTCTATGCAGGCGCATTAAGTCGTATACGTTTAAGTTTAAAATTCATTTGACAGTCCTCAAACGCCATCTAACTTTTAATGTAATAATTATCAAATTCATTTGACAGTCCCCTAACACCATCTAGTTGTATCATAGTCATAATCGAATCAACGCAACCTATTGGCCCGAAGGATCTTAAAAGATCCCTGATTGGCTCCAATTCCAATATAAAAGGCCGAATGCTTTTGTGTTGTAAAACGGAAGTAAAGTTACTTATTAATTTAAGAAAATTAAGCCCAAAAAGAATTTTTCAGGAAATACGGTAAAATATTTAAAATATTTTAACTTAATTTTTAGTACAAAAGTCATTGTGACACAATTATTTTTTTGGGAGTACTGGCTATGGGTATTCTCCTTTTAAGGTGGTCACTCACGGTCATTCCATCGCGTCAAATGGCGTGATATACAGTCAAAATTTGATCGTGAATGTGAAAAACTGATGGCGTGATTTAAAAAATTTGTATGTCCAATCGCGCCATTTTGACATATGTCGTTTGGCGTGGCTCCAAAAATGACGCGATACCGCCATAAGACTTATATGGTTTTATCATGGATGCCATTGTCAGATCTCAATAAAATTATATTTGTCCAAAGTTCAGAGGTAACGAACATAAAAAAAATACAGTCGAATTGAGAACCTTCTCCTTTTTTGAAGTCGGTTAACAAATAAATAAATCCATACCGACATTGACGTAAAATAAGTTATTTAAACACGTATTAAACCTGAGCGAGGCCTTTATCAAATGTTGTCGATTGCTACCACAATCATATTGAACATTCCCTTTCCTAAACTTGGCCCACAGCAATGTCTACTATAAACAAATCAATATTTAATTATCAGATGTTGTCCACATATACTTCGTTTAGTAGTAGGCGTTACTCTACAAAACTCTGCGGTGAGGATGCATCATAATTATACTTAATTTACTATTTTCTTTTTACCTTTCTCCTTCATTCTCCTTCGCTCTCCTTCTATCCCACTTCGCTTTAACTCCACTCCGATCAACTCTTCAACCACACCCAACGAATACCATTCCCATATCATTTTTACTACTCATAAATCATATAATTGTGGCATTCCGCTATACACAGAAATTTTCAGCAGTCAAAAAGGTCAAAACCTGAATCATAGTATCGAGATTTTCTACAATGCCACAATATATTATTGCGGAACTACAAGTACCAAATATAGAACAGTCGAAGCATAGCCACTCCCCATGCATAATACCTAGGTCTTCTGAAACGAAACACGCCATATTGTGAATATATACACGTTTTAGTACGAGTATATTTAAAATAATTTTCGGTATGGAAAATGCCGACTAACAAGCTGACGATCCGCTTGGTGGCTATCGTCGCCCATGGACATCAGCGGCATGTAAAACATCACTGATGCGTTGCCGACCAAGAAAGAGAGAAGAAAGCGAAAAATGCAAAATAAAATGCTTGCTCAGTAAAGTTTCAAGAATGAAAGACCTCCATATGAGTCGTATAGTCTTACTATGTCCTCATAACTTTCTCTTTTTTGTTTATATTTTTTATCAAAATGATAAACCTGACATCAGCTATACTAAACATTTCAAGGATAAAACGGTTTGAACATTATTCAAAGATGTCGCGTCACTCACCCCAATATTGGAACGGGTCCAATAGAAAACGGGCGTAATGGCTCGGATTTAAGGATAAGACCTTTACTCGTAAATGACAAGCCATAAATCAGTCCTATTTGTGTATGTACAGTAGGTATCGACCGTAGTTGAATTTCGACTAATTGCGTCTTTACAGTATAGAAACCAGGGAATAGATAGTTGGACGGGTGGTCGCTACTGGCAAAAAAAACATTTCAGCGTTAGATAATCTTCGATAAGCCATGTCGGTTGCCTCAGGGTCGCAGGAAAACTTCCGACACTTGGGTTGGCCACTAACCTATCCACCAATGCGCACTAGAGCAGCGTGGTGGAGTATGTCAGGCTTCCTCAAGAGGAGAGACTCCTTCTCAGTATTAGGCCATTAATGTGTTGCAGCCACCTAATTGATCGGAAGTACGGGGATTAGTCTTGCTAACCTCGTCTGCTTCTGTTGCATTCTAGTGAACAATGGCCTCGTCTCAAGGTGCCTCCAGGTTGGAGATCGCTGAGCTCTGAACATCTTTCTGATCCATCCAACTAAACGACCCATCTGGCGTAATCGATCCCAGCGAAGCGGAAATTTGATTAATGAGTTTAAATTTCTGTTCTCTTTCTGGGTGTGTCCTTGACTTTTAGTGTTTTCCATGACACTCATGATACTGGAAATTCTACGGGCCCTAAGTGTTATGAGTGTGTGGTTTTATTTATTTATTATTTAACCCTAAAGCTTTCTGGCTAGCTACCACCCTTCTTTTAAAAATAGAACGTGAAATGTGTTTACGTGTTCCGGTCGCAGTGCTGGAGAGCCAGTAATAATACAGAACTTAAGCGTCTTTTTTGACTGGCAACAGTGGCAATACATCGGTGATGACATGGATATTACGGTTGATTCGAGAAGGATTATAGACAGCTAGTGTAATCTTGTGTTTATTGACTGTGAAAGTTTATTTACTTATTTTTTTATTTCCAGATGACTGGCTTGTAATCGGGGTGGGTGTGTAACATCACGCTGGCACGCATGAAGCGGAAACTATGCGCCCCCTCCTTCAACTGTGACGACATGGAGGAGTTGAATGTGGTAAACAAATATCATAATATTATAACATAAACAAAGTCCTCATTTTAAAATTTAAAAATAAAATTTAAAAATATGTATAAGTTCTACCATGAAGCCTTAGATTCTAACCCTTCAGCTGTATTCAGTCATTTAATGCAAGACCCTGCCTGAGAAACGATGGGTCCCAGGTTCGATTCCCGGGGAAGATATTTATATGACAGATAAATATTTATACTCGGGTCATGGATGTTATTATGATGTATTATAATATAATGTGTCGTTCATGCCACCCGCGACACAGGTAAGAACCTAATGCCGGGGGGGGTATGAGTGTGTAAGCGTTTATTTATTTATTATTTATTTATTGATCAGTTTATGGTATCCAATTTTGAAATTCATGAGACAAAGAGAGAATGAAAGAGAAAGCATTTCCTGCTTCCGTTGACGACTTCTTGATGATTTTTATACACAATGAAGGCGATGTCTACCGGTCAACTCCTACCGCTAGCTACCGCTATCGTCAAAGGAGAAAACAGTTCTAAATTGACTCTCCAACTTTGCAACAAAAAGCAAATGCAAAGTATACACTTCACTACTGATATTAGTTGGACACTTTGGACAGCAGCCATCTAGCGAGTTAGTAAAAGACCGTTCTACTTCGCAAGAATAAAATATACTGGAGCTGGAGTCTGCTACTACAAGACTCACAAAGATTTAATATTACGAATGACATTATGATGTTCTATTGAACATAGATAGAGGCAAAACATACATACAATATTACGTATATATAGATGTATTGTTACACACACATTCTTGCCGCTTTTTCTCCCAAAACGTAATGTTCAAGTGCTCTGCTTCTCCCGGGACCACTCACGGTAAGGATTTGTTGAAGCGATGGCGTAGAGTGACTTTCGAAAGAAGTTTGTAACAAACCTAATTCGAATAAAAATATTTGACTTATGTATCAAACGTAGGGTTTAAGTGAGTTGTGTATCCTATGAAGTATCCAGACAACCAAATCTCAGGAATAACCTTATTAAATGTCTGCTCTGTAGCCTCTCCTGGAATCGTACCTAGGACCCTGCGCACTGCAAGTAAAGTTAATACTTTATTTTACGACTCTTTAGTAATCTAAAGAGTCGTAAAATCAAACATAAAATAAAACTTACGATCAATGTTCGTACGATTAAAATTCTATGAAAACTAATTGTAAACTTTTGTTGAGACTACAATAGACTAGAACCGAAGTGAAGGCGGTTTCTAATAATCAGTATTTATTTGCATCCCTGATCATTAAAACTAAAATTTTGTTTTTCGTCAACAGACCAATCAACTTGATGAGACAAAACAACGCTTATGTTTCTAACATTGCCTAATTACAGTATGAAATATTATTTCTTAGTGTTTTATACTACGACTACTTATTATAAGTACTATTATTTCTTCTATGCTACCCAAGAACAAGAGAACTGTAAATTACTTTTATTATTTCTTTCACCTTTCACGCCCATCTGTTGATGATCAAAAGGCTTATAGCCAATTAACATAAATTAAGTTTAAAACAAAAATATTCTTTGAATAAATTAGCTTATCAAAAGAAAGAAGAATTATTTTTTATGTTATTTATTTCAAAACTCTCTGAGGCTTTAAATAATAAAAATAAGTAACACTCATTTTAATCTTTCTCCTCGGTATCTGAAGTATCTTCAGTAACTTCCGTCACATGTTGTGACGGAGCCATGACTGGCATCGTATCACCGTTCTTCAGTCTCAACTTATGCATTTTAATAAAGTCTTCGTGAGCATTTAACGCCAATCTTCTTTCTTTCCCTTCAGCTAAAGTAGCATCCCATGAAAAGGTCATCTTATATGGATGATCGTTGACCATCTCAAAAGCGTTTTTCTTTAAATAGTCGTAATCTTCAAGGTATTCTTTTTTAAGCCCAACCTTATCGTCACGCAAAAGACTCTTCTTTAATTTTTCTGGCTTTTTAATTGCTTCGGGAAATAATATTGCTACCGTGTCATTAAAAATAGCTTTTTGATTTTTCATTATTTCTAACATTCGTCTTTCCTTTTCCAGACGCTGAGCTTCTAATTCTCTTAAAGGTTTTTCTTGTTCAATAAGTTCTGCTCTATTTATTCTTTTCTTTACAGCAATAGTACGTTCTATAAGTTTCTGTACAATCATTTTCCATCTTTCTTCAGGACCGATAACTTTCATCTTTTGTAGTCTTCTCGCTTCTGCCTCTTCTTCTAGTCTTTTTTCTTCTTCTTCACGAAGCCTCCGTTTTTCCTCCTCTTTCAAAGCTAAAAGTTCTCCCTCTTTTCGTTTCATTTCTAAAAGAATCTGAGGATTATTTTTCATCCAGTCATCTTGCCATGCTAGAAAAGATCGCATTACTTTTAATTCTCTAATTATCGTGTTTTCCATGCGACCTATATACAATGGATTTTCAATCATGAATATAGGAGGATCCAAAAACATTCTAAACGAGCCATTAGCATCACTAACTCCTATTAAATTTTTTTTCAAAGGTAGCGTATGTAAAGTTACTCCTGTCAACATATGTCCTGACAAAGTTTGGACCGAAATCGGTTTGTCACTTCTGAGTAATAAGTCCCAAGTTTCAAGGTCTCCTTCAGACGTAGCTATAAATATTAAACTTGGCTTATATAAAGACCATGCTGCATCCGTCAGGTTACATGGTCGTTTTTTCCAAATTAATGGTCGACCCATTAATTTGTCTGACCAAATAGCAAATATTTTTCCTCCTACTGTTAATGTAATGTTATTGATAAAAGGATTCTTTTGTGTGCAAGTTACAATACCATCGTGTATATGACAACTATATTTAATATCGCAATATTCCGAGTTCACGATCTCACCCGTGTTAAACTCGTGACCTTCCCATGTTATTCGTGCCAATTCACCGTGTTGGGATCCACAATAAAGAATTTTGTTTATTTCGCTTTCATTCTGACGAACTATTTCACACGTGAAATATTTTCGGCCAGTCCCCGTATTTCTTGGAGTATAAATATAATTTATCAAGGGAGGGTTCATTCCAAAACTTTGTAACGGCAAAGTTTGGGGTTGTCCGGCAACACCCAACAAAATCTTATAACAAGGTTGTAGATTTCTATCTAATACTTTAAATGGTGATACATCAACCAATAACCCCGATGGTCTCCTTAATATTCTTTTGGATTTTTTCACTTTCTTGCCTTCAAAAAGTGTAACATTTTCAACTGATAAGTTCCAAATTAAAATTACTCCATCCTCAGAACCAGTAAAAAACATAAGTGATTTCTTATTGTCTGTCATTACATTCATTTTACCCGTGGGAGTAACGATAAAATTAGGTGACAACCAATTAATTGATGTGACAGGACCATAGTGACTAGTCATGAGATTGCTTAAAGCAGTTGCTGATACTACTGTATTATCCTGAATTGGTTTCATCCAGCCCATGTGAGCGTTCATAGCTATTCTGTACTTTTCTCTCTTTTCACTTAAAACCTCTATTTTTTCGACATTTTCTAGTTTATTAGTTATATCCCACAATACTATTTGCCCATTTATACATCCACCGATTAAAATATTTTCATCAAATGGACAAAAAGAGAGGACTTTAACTTCACGAGGCGATTCTAAGAAAAGTTTTGGAATCAAGCTGTCAATATGGCTCCAAATTAATACGGGATTTAAACCATAAACAGCTCTTTGTATAGGATCTGGACGAGAACTTAAAGTTTTCATTACTCTTGGTGAACCATCTGAGTAAGCTATTGCTACTATGCCGGACCACATTGGGTGGAACACAGCGCTCGATACGTACTTATCTTTTGCCCTCACGTCAGTGAAGCAAACATATTCTTCGAACGTCATAGAATCATAAATATCTACGGTCTTTTCTGCAACAAGATTGGGATAATCGTTGCAATACATGTCCATCACGGTATTTAATTCGACAATTGATTCCATCTCGGTTTTTTTGTTACTTATAAAATTTGTTATCATTTTGATATAAGACGGTCTCCGCATACGTTTTAGAGCTGCTCGATAAGCTTGCAAACCTACTTCATCAGGAGGCTCTTTAGCCACTTCTTCCTCTTCATCGGAACTTTTACCATCTCCTTGACCTTTTTCTTTATCTGGTGATCCTCGACCTGCATCTCCTCCAGCATCAGCGTCATCCACTTTACCAAGAGCATCAGCAATGGATTGGGTCCACATATTCTTTGGATAGCGTAATTCTGTTTGTGCAGCCCTATCCGTTTTAGCAGGTGCTGCCTGTGATGCACAATCAACACGACGACGGAAAATATTATTAAACTTTTGTCTATATGGTGTTAATTCAATGTAGCCATCCCTAACAGAATTAGTATCTCGTACACGAAATTTATCCGTTTGGTTTTTTATTGGAAACTTGGCTCTAATTTCCACTTCCATTAGAGGTCTTGTATTAATAGGTATCAGCTCTTTTATTTCTGCTTCACTTCCTAAACCTTTCCAAGGTCTTGGTTTTTTTTGAACAGCTTTTTCAAGTTTCTTTTCTTGTCGTCTAATAAATCTGTCTGATTGTTGCTTACAATGATCTCTTGCTTCAGTTGTGCAGCAAACATAAAATTCGTCTACGTCATTTGATTCATCAACTATATAACCCATCAAAATAAACTCGTCAGTATATGCTTCTAAATGTTGTTTTAAAGGATAAAATTCAGATAGTTCTCCACCCACGTCTATAGTCTCCGTGATCTTGGCTTTACTGACCATTTTCCAAGGATGTTGAGCGTTCACGTGCGTACCAATGGCCATTTCTATTTGCAGCTGAGTTTCTTCCCCAAGAACTACTTTATAAACACCTTCTACGTCATATTTCGGAATGAATCGTTTTCTTCGTGGTTGTGGTTGAGTAGTCATTTTCGTTTGAGCACTTTGAACTGAAACAATCAAGTATTCAAGAATACATACAATATCATTGATTCAAGTAAAAGTTGTTTTCTTATTTGTTTATTGACAGTTTAGCCATCAAAATGACATCAAGTGTGTTTTCATAATTAAGAAAAAAAATCGAATGATACTTTTTTCATTATGCAATGGAAGGATAGAGATAATATAAAGTTAAAGTTAATTTATGTACTATTATGTTTTTCTGTGGTTATAGTATATTTTGATGACAACCGAATAATTACCCTTATATTCCTTATCTATCAGTTATATCTATGTAATTATTTATTTCTCCACTCCAAATGCGAAAACACCGACATCTCATTTCAACTAAAAGTTCCTATTCTCTGAAAGTTCGAACGTGTGAGAGTATCATGTTCTATGCGGAAATACAGATTCTGCGCAACTTTATCAAAATTTACGGAAGTTTGTAAGTACTGTAAAGCCTTATGGTGGCCACTCACGGTCAGTCCATCGCGTCAAATGGCGTGATATACAGCCAAAATTTGATCGTGAATGTGAAAAACTGATGGCGTGATTTAAAAAATTTGTATGTCCAATCGCACCATTTTGACATATGTCGTTTGTCGTGGCTCCAAAAATGACGCGATGGAATGACCGTGAGTGACCACCATTACACAAGAATTTATATTATTGAAGGTCTGATATATTGTATGCATTGTCTATTGTATCTCAATTAGGGCTTGAATATCGGAATCTCGGAATCTCGAAATATCGGAATCTCGGACCGTGAAACCCTATATTACAATTCCGATACTGAGTGATTCGATATCGTAATATCGGAATCAGTAATTTTTTTATTTTAATTTAAACAAAATGATTTTAATGCGTGCCACAAGGTATATTGGCCACTAGGTCATAAAATTGAGCAAGTAAGTATAAATATTTCAGCTGTGTAAGGAGGTAGAGTTAATATTTTTAACCGTATTCCTGTTGTGAGTCTGCTCAGCCTACTGCACGAATAATGCGACACGGAAAAAAATTATTCCAAACATAATTTATCTCCTTAATCTCGGTATACCTAAGTTAATAATTTCATCATCTTCTGCAGATCATCTGTACGAATCTCTAGTTGCTGAGAATTCGCATCTAACTGTCAATGGCCATTCACCGCAGATACCTCATTGACCATTGTATATCGGAGGTTCACATCTACAACAAAGGTTTTTAAAACCTTACGATGTCTACACGTGAACAAAGCTAGTGGACCAGATGGTTGAGATGGTATTCCAGCTCTCTCCAGTTATCTACTGTTTTGCCACGCTTGGTTCGTCTCTCAATTAAGACGAGCATAGTGACTCAGGCGTCGAAGCTTGCCAACGTGCAGTCCGTGCCCAAGAATGGCAATCGAGCTGACCCTGCTAATTAACGGCCAATTTCAATTACCAACATACTCAGGAAGATTATTATTCTACATGCGCCTCGTTGCATACCTAGAACACAATGATCTCCTTAGTGACCCTAGCGCTATAGCCTAACGCATACCACTCTACGGCATTCTAGCGTATCTCACCCACTCGTATCTGGGGCAAGGACCTTAAGAATAATGTAGAGACGGTTGCCTTTATCCCTTGACATCTCGAAGGCTTTCGATACGGTTTAGCATGTTAGCCTATTGATCATGCTTCCTGCGTATGTCCTATTCCCTGGCCTGATCAGCTGGGTTAAAGACTTTCTGAGTGAACGTTCATTTAGAGTCGTTATCAAAGATTATTCGTCCCAAGCAACCTTACATCACATATTACAAATAATGCCGGACTTTCTCAGATATCTTTTATCTCCAGAAATCTATTCCTGCTGCATATCAATGATCTGGTCGAGGGATACCTGGCAAGCTTCCGACCAGTAACGACCAAAATACAGTCTGAAGAGAGGCCCGGGTTGAAAGAGTGAATCACTGCCTGAAGTCACCGAATAGGGCGACGCCAACCTTGTGAAATTCAACGCCACGAAAACAGAAGCATTTATTTTGGCCCTACTTTTCAGAATGTATCCTTGAAATACACCCACCGCAAGAAATTGAGATATCCTTTAACCTTAAATTTGAGCGGTTTATTGAATCCAAAGTTAAGGCAGCTGCCAGGAAACTAGGCGTCCTAGCAAATGTGTTGCGATATTTCAAGTCACTTCAGCTTTTATCCTTGTATAAAGCATAGCTTCTGCCGTACAGCTGTCACATTTGGTGCAGCTGAATTTCATCTATCAGTAAAAACTATTTTGCGATTCAAAAATCCTAAAAAAATTAAGGTAGTGAATTTTTAACGCGAAAATCAAACCGAATTGAACAGATTTAGGTGATATTTGCAACGAACGGGAATAAAACAGTACTAAAGACGTCATTATTTCATTATCCTATTGATTAAAAACCTTTTTGCTATCCAAGACGTCCTACTTTACAATATAAAATGAAATTTAAATTATTTAAAAAAAAATGTATAATTCCGATATTGATATCGGAATTCCGATATTAGCATCAAATATCGAAAATCAATATCGATATTGAAAACCTTCCGATATTACAAGCCCTAATCTCAATACAGCCCCAATCAACAATATAGTGGTGCAACTGAAAATTTTACGCCAAACAAATTATTACAAACAACTGAAAGAAAATCCAGTCTTGCAATTTAGAGCGATGATTTTGATGTCGTTTTTAACCGACTTCAAAAAAGGAGGAGGTTCTCAATTCGACTGTATTTTTTTTTTTTTTTTTTTATGTTTGTTACCTCAGAACTTTGGACTGGGCAAACCGATTTTGATGATTCTTTTTTTAATCGAAAGCTGGTGGCTGTCATGTGGTCCCACATAAATTTTATTGAGATCTGACAACGGCATCCATGAGAAAACTACATAAGTCGTAAATTTGTGTTAAGATGTGCGCGACAAATTGACGAATAACTCAATATCACGCCAACCGATTTCGATGATTCTTTTTTTAATCGAAAGCAGGCGCTTGTCTTGTGGTCTCACATAAATTTGAACGAGATCTGACAACCATGTAGTTTTTGAGACTTTGAAGTTGGTTATTTTTTGTTAGTAAAATTTAGATTATGTACAGCTAAAGAACTCGCTTCATTCTTTTTCTTCTCTCTTTCTTGGCTGGCAACGCATCAGTGATGCCTTTGGTGTTGCTGACGTCCATGAGCGATGATAGCCACTTACCATCAGGTGGATCGTCGGCTCGTTTGCTGGCTATTTCCTTAAAAATAAAATTAATATCTATACAATAAGAACAATATTAATTAATATAAAGTAAGGGAAATGAATACGTTTATAGTTATCTTTGTAAATTTCTACGCTTATTAAAACACTTATAATTATAATTCGATGACCAGTGTAGCGCAATGGTTGTACCATGCCAGATCGCCGTGCCAAGGGTTCTAGGTTCATTTTTATGTCTCGGTCTGGGTGTGTGTGTCCATGGCGCCCATGACAGAGGAAATTCTTGTTTGGGGCTATGAATGTGTAGCGTTATATTATTAATTCGCAGGAAACGTCGTGGGGTAAATGTTTATGAATAATTTAAGCGCCTGATAAAAACGAATGGCAATGGTTTGAGGCTGCTGCTGTCTGTGATTTTAAAATCATAAATTTTACTCGAAGCAACGGCAGGATTCTATTATTTATTTGAACATAAAATGAAATTATAGAATGAATAATCGTAACTGTTGCAATATTGCAACGGTTACTTACGGTCAAGTCTAACAAGGAAGTAGATTATTCCATTTATTAGTCAAATATTTCACAATAACAATAAACGAACGCCCTTTTCCGATATGTCGTGTCTTGCACGACAATCGGGCGAATGACCTATTGGAACTTGTTGAAATTACTTAATTGGTGTTGGAAAAATTCGAACAGCTTTATAAAAAAGGTTAGCCAATAGAACACAAGTTACATTGTGCACGATACACGACAAGCAGAAACGGGGAGAGAAATAAAATACATTTTATCTATTATTCATTATTCAATACCCTAGAATTGTCATTTTTACGAATGAACATTTAAGCTTTGAAATTCAATAAAACATTAACTGGATCAGAGTTCGCATACAATCACATTATATTATTTATATGGAATAATTGTAGGTATACAGTATAAATTGAATGTTTTCGCCTACGTAGCAGATTATTTGAAGACTTCGTAATTTTAATAGCAGTCTTACCAATTAGTCGAACAATGCAGAGTGTATTAACCTCATAGACGACCTTTAACTGATATCTATACAAAAAAAACCTTAAGTTACTAATAAGAATCATTAAAATACTTACTGATTGCAAATAAGTTGGTATCTTTCGGCTCTTTTGGTAATTCGACATCTTCATAGCTGGAATCTGAAGAATCACTACTTTTCTCCACTTGCGTCTGTTCTTCTTCCTCGCTCTCAGAGTCACTCACATTTTGCACAGTATTCTCCATTTTTACAAAAGCTTACTACTTTGGTTACTGAAAACTAAAGGACTCTTAAATTGTATTAGCCTCATGGTACTTCTAACTTCTTGATAATTTAAAATTGAGTTGTATACAAGTTTCGCATCCTGTTAGCATACAGAAGACGGTTAGCATGCAGAACGTTTGTTGAATTACTTTGCAAACATCCAAACACACAAAGGATGGAGATATCTTATAACTCCTGGAAGATAAAGTCCAATATATCCGCGGACAAAGCCCGGTACTCGAAGAATAGAAGAGAAGACAGATACCAATACATACCGGCTTTGTAATACGATCACGTTCAATGTAATAAACTCGAACGGACTTCCAAGCATAGAGCTACTATGCAAACGATGTTAAACTCCGCAAACAGCTACTTTATAAGCGAATTATTCTACAACAATGTATCCCGGTATTCCGGTAATGGCTAACAGTTCCGTAAAATCGAATTATTCGAGCGATTGTTGATTTAGTAAACAAGAACTTCCGCCGTTGCAAGAGTTGCATCGCGCATGCGTTGTGTCGTACCAGGGACGTGTTGGCACCTACTATATCTTGTACTGATTGATATAAAGGAGGATTCATTAGGTGCCGTAGACTTAATTCACCCAGACGTCTTATCTACTTTAGACTTTCAGTAGACTTTATTCACCTATGCACGCTGGTGAATTATGTCTACTAATTAATACTAACCGAGGTAAACTCAATGATATTTAAAAATTACGTGTACTAAATAAGTATTTATTAAATATGTATACTGTACTAAATCAGTAGGCTTAATTTACATAAGTGATTAAGGTAAGCTATAAACGACTCTACTGTCCGAGATAAATTATGTATACTGAACTCAATGAGACTCTAACATCCCAAAATAAAACTGTCAATAGGATAGTAAAGCACAGCCTGTTCAGTATAATGTTATTTTGATTAAATGTTAAAGATGAAAAAAAATTGAAAACAGAATTCCTAGTGCTTAAGACTTTAAGAACAATGTTTTTAATTAGAAACATAATCCTTACTTTTATTTGAAATTGCTGGTACTGTAGAACGGCAATTTTTAATTATCAGATCAGTAATAACTCATGTCTTTGATATATCCTATCCAGCTCCCAGTTCGATGTAATAACTTTTATTACTCCACACTCAACAAGCATTCTTTTACAGGTCGCACTGTCGACTCGCAAGGAGTCCGTAGCTCCACTGACAGCTGGGAGGGATGGGACGATCTTCCGTTACCCTCTCTCATACCCTCTCGCCTTGGTTCTCCGTCTACGTGTTCTACAGGTAATTATATACTACAGTTATACACTGGAGTGATACCCCAGTTTTTTTACCAAATACCTACACCAAATATATAACTTACTTTTTATTATTCTAAGGTATAATGTAATATGGTGCTTTCAATCCACAAATAAGGGAACGTATAAGCCCCAATAGTAAGTCAAGAGGGCGTCAAAATATTCATAGCATTCAAACGGGGGCTCATCTGAGTAAACACTGACACAGTAATGGATTCCATTATCCACGAATACGTCTGTCCCGGGAGACTCATCATGTGGATGATATTAAGGGGCTTAATTTATTTATTAATACGTTACTACGCCAGAATAATGCACGTACACGTACGTACGGGTTTGGCCAAATGAGCGTATTATTTGAGCTGTCAGTCGCAAAAAAATTGTCATGTTCTGTTCATTCATGTTTGTTTTTCTTTCTGTTTGTACCACACGGCAACGCAAAATAAGTTTGGACACAGTATAAGGAGATTATTTTACTGTGGTTTGGAGTTTAGTATGAAATTAACTCGTATCACGCGACGAACAGCTCAAAAAAAATTAAAATGTGTGCAATTCACACGTGTTAGAAGTGAAACCTTCAAAGATTTTGTTTTCAAGATAATGAGACGAATGTAAAATTTCGGGAAGATGATCCACTCCACTCCACCCCACCCCACCCCACTCAACTCAACTCAACTCAGTCTCCACTCATTTCTAGTTTCCACTGGACAGTTTCGTTTCATAAAATTTCGAATCACCTCCGTACTAAAGAAGTTTTCACTTCAATACTCTGGTTTTTGCCTCACTCTTATACGTGTATACGCCAGTAAGACCGAATAATACACGTAGATAAGTCAGGAGTCGGAGATTTGGTATAATTTACACAGGGAAGAGACGTATAAATCATATATTATTACATGAAACACAAAATTTGATTATATTTCCGTTATAGACTTTGTAAACGTCTAACAGATATGCTTCAAACTGGTTTCATTTGAAAGGTAAGGAATAATGCGAAGATGGTTTAAATCCACTAAAACAATGCATTAGGCACACTCGGTTCATTACGTTCAAGAAGACGATTTTCGACTTTTCCTGAAATCTTTAAAGTAAAACACGCTGGGTATCTGCTAGTGTTACAACTACATAAAATTGCATAGTGAAGTAAGCCTTGGACAGTCGAATTTCGACTATAAAGCGGAATTAAGTCACTTGTTGAGTATTAATCAATAAAGAGACTTGTGGTAACTTAATAGACATCCTCTACTTAAAAAATTAATGTGGCGGCACAGTATAATTAATATTGTTATAAGATGTAAATGAAATAACTTAGAAATAATTTAGGAAACATTTTATATAAAAAAATATAAATTATCATTTCAACTTCAACGTTTTATTAATTAAATAAATTAGAGTCAGTAAGTAGATAGATTGTAACAGGAAATCTCTTACAAATTTGTAACAATTATAATTGGGGCACGTTAATTTTTAACATATTTTGCCTTTGATGGGGTTTGCAATAAAAATTTAGCAAATTATTTCTCTAAAATACTTTCTATTATTCTCCGTCTTTGTTTTAATACAACATTTATAAAATTATTTTAATCTCTTTTGATCTTGCAAGCGCACAAGATAATGCATCCTTTGTAGAGTCAAACCTCATTAATTACTCATTGTGCAAATGACGCGGAGGAATAAAGCTTTATATTAGTACATTGTGCTATTTTATGTATTTACTAATCCGTTCTCACTTCGCTTCAGATATAAAGCAAAAAACAAACTAATCTAAAATGAATAAAATATTTTAAACCACAGCTCTACCCGCGGCTTTCCCCGCATTTTCCGGGATAATAAGTATCCCATATCCTATTCCATATCATGGTCTACCTGTGTGCAAAATTTCATGAAAATCTGTTCAGTAGTTTTGCGTTAAAGAATAACAAGCATACAGACTTTCACATTTATATTAGACGAGTAACCGCCCTCGCTTTGCTTCGGTTTTCTTAATTTTTTACACCTTGGGTTACATTATTGGAGTTTTATCAAGGATCCCTAATTTCTTTGAAAATATAATATAGCCTATGTTACTCAGGGATATTAAAGCACTCTAATTGTGAAAAAAAATTCTAAACGTTTCAGTAATTTCGGAGCCTATTCAATGCAAACAAGCAAATCTTTCCTCTTTATAATATTAGTATAGATATTAGTAGAATTTAAATTTGAATCGGAGAGAGTGATAAGGATCGATTCACGAGCAAATCCTAAAATAAACTATTGTGCGAAATACTCCCGTATCGTACTCCGTCTATACCACATTATATTGTGTGTTGTCGATAACAAAGCTTACGTACAACGTACATCCAAGACCCAAAATAAACATTTTATCTGTCACATAAATGTCAACTCCCAAATACTTTTCTTGTCCAGTACCCTTATCTGACCACACAGACTTGTTACGGGTCGTTCCCAATACCAATTTGGTTTGGTTGTTGCCAATTTGGTTTCTTTGACAGTTCAATTAAATAACGTTACTCTAAAAACATTAAAAAACATGAATTAAGAATCTCCTATTCTGAAGTCAGTTAAAATGCTGGTTAATACAATACAATATAAAGGTACAATATTCCAAGGTAGAGCAAACATTCAATATTTTTATAGTAAACATTTTTGAAACGAAATAGCGATAAAAGAAAGTGTTACGTCGGTTTCGTATCGTTTGAATCAACACGAAACAATTCGAGCTTAGTATTTAAAGAGTGGCAAGACAAATAGACTCATCTTTAGTGTCTGTCTTTTCACACCTGCGACAACAATGCTACAGCGACGCGATAACGACACGTCGACGTCAGGACGTCACTTATTCCAACTGTATAATGTCGCATGTGTGAACGAGACTTCCATACTACGCCCGCGCAAACACCGTTGTACCATATTTTTATGGTACGTTTACATGCTTGCCAAGCCTCGGCAAGTCATAAGCAGCAAGCATTAACTGGCCGTTCGCCTTGGCTTACGTTGCGTTGCCGACGTTTGTGACCAATAAAATAGTAGTGTCGCCAACTCGCCAACAACTGCAGAAAGGCTTGTCGAGGCTTGGCAAGCTTCTAACTGCAGCTTTAAATGACTTTAAAATGGGCAGATGGTGTTTTTAAATTGGGTTGTATTTTTTAACGTTTGTCACAACTCCGTTCTAAACTATCAGTAAACACAGTAGACGTATCCGTAACGCATTATTGACAATAAAATTATAATATTGAAAACTGTCTGAAACCTGTCCGGAAATTCCGATCAAAGCTTAAGGAAGTAAGGACAAAGTATTGTATAGTATATGACAGCCCTTGATTATCCACTCTGCCAAATCCACCTGCCTGTCTTCCTCACCAAATTAATAGCCAATAGGCGATCAAGATAAGAGAATTGAAAGATATTTAGCAATATTCTCAGAAGCGAGACAATCTCGCCAGTGAATACATATCAAGGCAATATTCGCTCTACGCGGAGACCTTTTGTAAGGTTCTATTGAAAACCAGTGAACCTGGCCTCGGTTCGGGAAACTTTGGTTTTGATACCAGCATTCAAAACATGTTAATGACATTTCTCATACGTGTACCTATACTCGGTACATTACAAGCACAGTAAACGAATTATTTAAAAAAGTACAAAAAATTATTTCAATACTCCAAATTAAATTATACCATTTCACCTTTTTAAAGCAAACAGTTTTCAAGTTACGTAATTATCTTCTAAGGCAAAAACTTTTAAATTGGATTTTAAATATTAAAATGTTAATAAAATCCTAACCTAAATAAGTTGTAATTTACATTGATTTCTCAGTATTATTTTAGATACTAATTTGATTCAAATAAAGTTTGAGTTTAGACACTGAATAGATACAAAGTTCGATGTTATTGTTCATCACAGCCATTGTTCCATAGGTTCCATAATAAGAACATAACTCCGGAATAACAAGAATGAGGATCATTCACGAAACTGAAAACCGGGTTATTATGTAGCTAAGCGCATAGGATTTGTGTTCCCTAGTATGACACTTTTTAAATTTTCAAAATCCATCAAGAAATGACTGAGTTATTAATTATTCAAGGTAGGCACTATTTAAATCACGCGCGCTTTCTCGATTCTCTATGATGACGTCATTTTGCGCCTCGGTCGGGAGCGCCGCGCCCGGCGTATTTGACTTAGCTTACGCAAGCTCGTTGTAGTGGATGTTTTAATTATAATACGTATTTTCTTAGTGATTACTTATTACTTTTTATTTTGACATCGTTCTTATCATGAAATATTTTTTATAAAAGTAAAAATAACTGCATTTTATGGTGCAAACAATACTGAAAATTGGCTTTGAAAGCGTTCACTCGGATAAATTGGCGATCGTTTTTTAAATAATTATCCTATAGCCAAATTTTTAACAATAATAATGCATTAAAATATGATTATAATTTATGTGTGCCCATTGTACCTAAAAGTTAGATTTATGTTCTGCTTGAATACTAGCTGCCCTTCTTTCACTTAAACTTACCTAGGTATTATTATTATTCGGGAAACCTGTGCCTTACTAGCCGCACTCGAAATATTTTTAGGTACGATTATTTATAAATAACGACACAATTTTTTTTTCAATAGGAAAAACGGAAACTTTGTAGGATCTCTTCTGGTACATTGGTCCGTCCGTCTGTCCGTCTTTCTGTCGGGGAAGACTATTTTGCTCAAGAAAGCAGGTATTCATCAAGACCTACAGATAGGCAACGTAAGGCGACGTACAGATACTTCTCGGTAACCTAGAATCATGAAATTTGGCAAGAAGCAATTTCTACTACGACTTGTTATCTTGTGTACAAGTTAATGGGGAATCCATAAATGTGTAGTTACCTACATAAAAAGTTTTCTATCATTAGTTTACTACCTAGTAGCGTCGGAGGAGTGAACATGTCACTGTGTGTAGGTATGTAATACGTAAGTATATAAAGTGTACGCATGTGATGGATGAATACCTACTTGTATCAAGACTAAGATTGGGTACTTTTCAATACAAATTCATGACCTCCTTCGCTCAGCGGCCTACTAGACTGACGTTCCCGGGTTCAATCCCCGAGCGGGCTTCAGTTTGAATTGAAATTTGATTTTTTTTCTTGTGTTCGTTTTTGTTGTGTCCATATATGTATAACAATCACGCCACATATATATTTTCCAAATATACGATTTTTTTTATTTGAAACTAGTAAATGTCCTCGCTTTGCTTCGCGTTCGGTAAAACTTTCAGCTCACAAGTCACAATCTAATAAATTTATGGGCGGTACTCTTTAAATTTAATTTTCACCACTACTATACATAACTGAAACCTGCATCTAAATTCGTTAAGCCATACCCGAGATTAGCCGAAACAAACACACAGACAAACAGATAAAAATTCTAAAAAACTAAATCTAAAAGCTAAGTCTAACCTAATTCTAAGTCTAACGCCCGCGCGCCCCAGCTCAGAGTCACTAACGCTTAATTAAATTGCTTCTTAGTACGTACAAAATTTGTATGGTGATTCTTTACCCGGTTGAGGGTCTGAGGGCCAGTGGGGACGATGTTACCACAAATAGGTATCTAGATTTCTAGAAACGAGTCTATATCGATGGGGATACTGTCCACTTATCATCAGGTGGCTATCTGTTTGATTGCCGGCTGTTTACGTAAAAGTATTATTATCTCGTTTCTATTCATAACGTTATTTTACACTGTTTTTTTCCAATTTTACCGTAATTTAGAACACGAAAAGAAGTTAATTAGTTGTAGCAATGGTTGTACTTGTAAAAAACGGCATGTTATAAATATTAACTTGACATCATTTTGCCTCAGTCCACCGAAACAGTCTAAACTCATGCAATCCCCGTACGTCGCATCGCGGTGTTAGCGCAAAATGACGTCAGAGGCGATTTCGAGCTCGGTGCGCGTGATTTTTGAAACTCGTTAGTAAAACCGCTGTAACTTCTTTATTTTTCGTCCGATTTTGAAAATTTTTTCAATGATGTTTATAGTTTTTTCATATCTACAAATCTGCATACTCAAAAAAAATTGTGAATGATCCTCATTGAGAGATCAAACTTTACCCTGCTGAACGCCAGGTGGCTCACGTTGTTAGTTTGCCATTTATAACACGAATACATCGTTATTGAACGCATTCGGTGTATTTTTATAGTGTTCTATTTCACAGACCACGTAACGTAAGCTTTGATATCGAAGTTAGTTTTGGAACAATAATAAATTCAACGAATCTTAATTAGGTACATACAATGTACACAAATAGACAAAGTTATATTCAAGAGAGTTACATACATATTGTTTATGATTAATTAAAATGATTACGGTTACGTAGATCAGAGCTTCGTAAAGTAATATTGTTAAATTACTTTACTCAGCTTAACAACAAAAGATGTCACATCCTTTTTAAACTTATTTAAATCATGATTAAACTCGTAAATTTTATATAAATTTTATCATTATCAACAGCGACAATATAGGCGAATGGACGACACATTCTTTTCGTGAGAAGATTATATTATAAAGGTGTAAAAAGAGTTCTCCTTCAGGGCCGGCGATGCATTGGCGATTTCTCTGGTATTGCTCATGTCCATAGGCGACGGTGACCACTTACCATCAGGTGGCCCGTCTCTCTCAGGCTATAAAAAAATAGGAAACGTTGTTTTTGTGTTTACCATTGACTGACTATAAGTTCTGTTTTCACCAGATCGTCTGCGGTATATCGACGCTGGTGATGGGCAGCGTGGCCTTCATCGAGGAGCGGCAGAAGTTCAACATGGGGCTCGGTATACCGGCTGGCAGCTTCAGCGTGTTGGCTGCAGGTATCGGAGTATCTCATATATAAAAATCTCGTGTTATAGTGTTTGTGGTCGCAATCCTCCGAAACGGTTAGCTATTAGCAGTTTGAAGGTATTTGTATGAAGGTAAACATAAGCATAAATAACAAGCAAAGGTCATTTCAGAACAATAAATCGAATACAATATTATGTGCTTATATAAAAATTAAGCCCCGGGGAGTGGTATGAAATGTTCAGATAAAAATATCGGACGAGTCACTGGGAGTCCCCTAATTTATTCGGTGTCTATCGTCACTGTAATCTCAATTTATAAGGATCCTGTAGCTAAATTGCAAAAGTGGAAAGTTTATTTTTTCACGTTCGTCTGACATTCTGTCTGCATACTTACTTATTTACTTCAAAACTATTGTCGCTACATAAAATACTTTACCAAAGTAGATGTATTTTACCAACCACTAAATATGGTTCATAGTTCATAACCATTTCGATTGTATTCAACCCCCTGCTGGCTAAATGGTTGAAGTTGGATAAGTGAAAAAAATCTCATAAATACGTTATATGATGAATTTACAAGGAAATATATCACGGGCATCACGGCTATGTTAGCATAAGTAGTTAATGAGCAATAGTCGATGAACTTCGGAAAACATTGCGCGTTTTTTACAATTAATACGATTTTAAGATGATAAATGAGGTAAAACCTAGGCCATGAAAACCCACTTACTGCATATCTTATTCATATAATAACATACAGCAATTTAATTTTCCTCCAGCCGTGTCCATACATACATCACGAGGTTGGGGCTTGGTGACAGGCGGAGCTAATGTGGGAGCGAGCGCGGCGGGCGTGCTGTGGATCGCTTCAGGCTGCCTCTTGGTTGCTTTGATAGTCCAATGCTGCAAAACTATACTGGATCCACCTGGGTTGGATCACGGGTGAGGCCAATATTTATTAGCTATTATATTTTTAGACACTCATATTACCATCGTTGAACCTACTGTAAGTTTTATCGTGCTGGGATCTGCACAGCTCAGGCTGTAACTCGGACTTGTGCACAGTACAGTTCTAAATCCGCTTGGCTATTTACTTTATGGACTCTACCGTGAAATATTTGCAGTGCAAAAGGTTTAATTAGGTATAACTTACGTTTAATTATTCTTTACCTTTTACAATATAAATGACCATTACAAAGACTAAAACATTTTACAGAGTCACTCTCATCGAAGAAGATTCGCGTCCCTCATCACGCGACTTGGTAGTGATTGCGTGCGTGCAAATCGCTTTAGCGGCTGCCACGCTACTGAGCGCTGCGATCTGCGCCCGAATAGACTGCGGCGCATGACGTGAGCCTTCGGGGCGACTGGCGAATCGCCGCGTCAGCGAAGCCCCCGGCCCCGCTACCGCTTCCGCTTCCGCTACCGCCGATAACGTGCCTACACCCGAAAACGTGGAACGAGAGAAGGGAGGGCGCGTCGCGTGGCTCATATAAACCTTTAGTACTTGAGGTACTTTTAATGGCTTTAGGCAAGAGCCCGTGACTCTCCGCCGAGGATTTGAGGTCGGTAAAAGTTTTATCATATCGTGACTCGAGAGACTGTTTTAATTAACGAACGAACTTTGAGATGGAATAATATCTGAATTATTCGGGTATTACACTCTTTGTAGATATCATAATTCTTTGTTATGTATTGTATTCAAATTATGTAAAATTATTTTTTATTAATTAGTAAATAATGGTTTGGTAATAACAATAATTGTAAGTCTCGTTTGTATTAAAAGGTTCTTAGAATAAAACATTTTGTATCTTTCTTTAAGAGAAATGGCGAGGAATAATCCATAAAATGAGAGCCTGGCTTGAGGCTATCATTAACTACCTATACGAAATGCTTGTTATGCTCTTAGGCTGAATGCACATTCACTACTATCGCTTGAGCAAAGCGATTAAGTAGTGCTCTACAACGTTTTTTGATTTTTGCCTAGTAGCCTACGCATCGTCCCTGTTTAGCGACTGAAACAAAAAAATAATAACCACACCACTTTTGGATAAATCTGACAACAAATTGGATGAAGAAGCGGGAACAACTGTTCAGTACCTTAAGCGACAAGATAAACTACGCAACTATCGCTCACGATAGTAGCCTACGTGCGGTTAGCCTTAGCTCAAGATATGTTTAAGGACCATCCATAAATTACGTCACACAAATTTCATGACAATGTTATGAAAATTTACAACTAGAAATTATTAAATTAAGACAGCAGTTCCGAAATAATTTTTATTTCCATTATTTTTTAAATATGTATTTACCACGAATTTTCACGAAATTTAGGAATCCTCCCACCTAGTGGGTGGACGGGTAACGGCCCCTCTCGTCACACAATGTCACACAGTACATGGAAATAACGTGTGAAGTAATTTATGGATGGCCCCTTACTACAGAGATTATCAGCAATGAGATGAAGATGTTAGACTCAGAGATTACATCTGGGAATAAAAAAATGTAATTGTCACCAAATCAAATGTCAAATGTTTTTGTATGAAAGTTAAAGTATGAAACTTTTGTACAATTATTGTAAATTAATACGTACTTAGTAATAGAACATAGACATAGTTTATGATTCAGATACATTTAAGTAGTAGATATACATATCTAATTGTAACATTATTTATCATTAATTTATCGTAATGTGCACTACAAATTCAAAAATTTTAGTGTCTAATTTTCCTAAATTGATACTTGATAATTAAGATTATTTTAATTTTAATTTAAAACAAATGTCAATCCTTCGGAACGCAGAATCCAAATAAGTAACACAAATTCACATGTTTAACCAGCAAATAAGGTTTCACAAGGAAGGCATATTCGTATGTACATAGTTCATATGAATTATTTCTAAAACGTCTATGTAATGAAAAGAAAACGAAACGATGGCTTTGAGTCAATGATGAAAATGTTGTGTAGATAAACAAATATTTCTGTACTTTGATTGAACCCATGGAGTATCAACGTAAGGAGAGCCCTCTCTGAGTATGAAAAGTTTCCGTAAAAACGCGTCCAATAAAGGGTGGCGCTGCGGTGCGCTAGGATAAGTTTTATTGAATTCGGCAAACTTCACTCCCCAGCTCCGACTACAACAGCATCAACATATACGTTCATATCGTACTTATTGCGACGAGAGCGCTATTGTCGTAGGATGGTTGTAGGTACTGGAACTATTTATATTTTCGGTAAACAGCTGGACACTTTTTAAATTTTCCCCTCATATGAGATGTCTCTCCTTACCTTTATACTCCATGTTTGAAACAAAAAAACAACTATGTGTATTTTGTATTTTAATGACATTTTTTTTATTTTCACTGAATAAATTAGGTAAACAAAACCTTGTACAGTTGAAAAGTAAGTTGCTGATATTGTATTTTTAAATAAAGTTTCAGTCAACTTTTGTTTTCCTTCAATGCAATGCTTGTTTCCTTCATTGTTTTCCTGCAATTATAAAAGAAACTACTAAGTAGCTTACAGCTCAACATTATATCCAAACTAAAACACTAACATTGAATGAATTCATAGTGAGTACAAATAGATCATTCCTATAATCCCCGTCTAAATGGGAGCGAATTTCGGCTACGAACCAAAAAGTTACTTCGAGCCTAGTTTGACATTAAACCGTTCGTAACCCAGTATAATGTAAGCTGTCGAGAAATGATGAGATAATAGGAAAAACTTTCTTTTCTAAAATTTATTAAATAAGTAACTGCCCGTTTCCATTAACCTTTTTTTTATGAAATAAGCGATCGTTTGTCGGTTATCTCATGGCTGACGATCCACCTGATGGTAATTGGTAAGTGGATATCGTAGCCTTGGACAACAGCGACACTAAAAGATTAGCTGATGCGTTGCCGGCCAAGAAGGAGAGAAGAAAAAGAAATAAATAATGAAATATGTAAATACATAAACGCTTACACACTCATACCCCCGCAGTAGGTTTTGTATTAGGACTAGGCCTAGAGACTAGAGTGTACTCCACTACGCTGCTCTAGTTCATATATCAAGTAGATAGTTATTAGTGACGTTCCAATACAATTTGAAAGGTTTAGGCCATGGTACGTAAATTAATCAACTGGAAAAATAAATGTATTAAAAGTTCCTGAAATTTCTGATAGAAAACCTTTAAAGGACTTTGCATGGAACAAAATTGAGATTGTACTTGCAACCTTAACTTCAGTTTAGTAAATTTATTCTTGTCGGGATCCTTAACTTTCAGATATCTAACTTAAAATGACTCACAGTTTTAATATTTATTCAACTCTAATCTATTCAAACTTCTATTCAAACTAGTAAAATGGCCTCTTTAGAGAGTAAATGAAGGGTTTATCGAAGTATTTTGTTTTTTTTTATAGTTATAGCATGGAGCTGGAGTCCTTCATTATTAACATGTTTAAGGGAAAATCGAGAACGTTTTTCGCAGTATGTAATGCCTCAAACGACTGATATAGGTTGCCCATGTCGGCATTCGCGACACACGGAAATCTGTATGACTAAAGAGACTGAATGTTTTTACTAACAATAAGTCAATAAGTACATTTACTTAGACATGTATTTAATGGACTTTAAATTGGAATTATTGACAAGCAATTAATTTTTGAATTTATCTAAATCCATACTAATATTATAAATGTGAAAGTGTGTTTGTTTGTTTGTTTGTCCGTCTTTCACGTCGCAACGAAGCTGTTATATGGTATGGTTTTTGTGTGTGGAGATAGTGAGAAGAGTGGAGAGTAACGTAGGCTACTTTTTACCGCGGTAAAACATCCCCATGGGAAGATCGATATTTTGTTAGCTGCTAGATATTTAGTTCCGGGTGTTGTTAATAGATGGCGTTAGTAAAATTCATTTGCAAGTTCTGAATCACGCTATCAAATGATACAATATGTTTACTTAGGTCATTGGCAACTTAATCTAACTAACAAGAAGTAAAAGTAAATAGGATTTGTAAAAAATCGATCTCTACCGCGGGCGAAGCTGCGGGCAAAAGCTAGTAACCAATAATCGAGCAGATGTTGCGAGCAAGTGATCACCGTCGCTTATGGACCACAGCATCACCAAAGACATCGCCGATGTGTTGACAGCTAAAAAAGAGAGAGAAATGGTTAAAAAACCGGGCAAGTGCATGTCACCGCGCAATTTAGAGTTCCAAAGTTGTAAGTTTATCGACTATTAGGTACTCATTAAATACTTATGATAACATAGCTGTAATAATTTTCCTTGTTAATTCATCATATAACCTATTTTTGAGAATTTTTGACTTGTCTAACTCCAACTGTTTAGCCAGTTGACACATAACTCTAACCAAAGTGAGAACTTTAAAGCCAAAAGCCTTTAAAGCAAAATTTCACAAACGAACCCCTAAATCCAAAAATAGTCTTAGAAAACCAACAATATTTTTAAAAGATCTTTTCAACGATATCCCACACTATAGGGTAGGTACGCAAAGAAAAAAAATCATCCTCACGTTACCTGTAGGAAAGGTACCCTACAAAAATATTTTTCAATATTTTATTGTACGATTTTGGAGTTTTAATAAGTATATCCTTGCCAAATTACAGTTTTCTAGCACTAAGGACGGACGGACGGACATGATGAAACTATAAGGGTTCCGATTTTACTTCGGAACCCTACAAAATTGAAGTGTTACTCATCCATATAAACCTCTGCAGTTACATGCAACGGCCGCAATTGGAAGAAAAATGCTTGATGATATCGGTTGGTGATGAAGGTTCGAATATTCATAATAATAATAATTAATTTAAATACATTATTCGTAACATAATTATAAATGTTGCGTCACACTATAAAGTTATAAAGTGTGGAATCATTTAATTTAATTTTCAAACACAAACGCAAAATGGACATAAGACATAACTCCGCAGCTTTGATCTCACACTCATTAAGATCAGATCATTATAAATAGAACATCAAAGAAGTGATTCTGGCTTGTTATCACAGATAATGATCAAGATCAAAGTCTGAGCAGACGAGATACAATTTTCGCCGTACTTTAATCTCCGTCACGTCAGAAAGGATTGGAAGTGGTTAGTGGCAACCCAAGTGTCGGAAGTTTCCATTCCATCCGAAGGCCTTCGATTATGACTTAGCGACTGTTATGTTACGATAAGGTTTTATCGTAAGGAAGGGCTTCATACTCATAGCCCTACACTAGGATTCCCTGTGCCGTGGGTGCCATGGACAACACACTAGACCGGGACATTCACACCCAGACCGAGAACAGAAATTCAAACTCATCATTCAAATTTCCGCCTCGCTGGGAATCGAACCCAGGACCCTTGGTGCGGTGATCTGGCATGGTCACCCATCCAGTGTTGGTCAACTCGGTCGATCACTAAAGATTGTACGAGCTGCCGGGCAATGGTACTACCTACACTCAGATCAATAAAAAATGTAGATAACTCACCGCCTTGAATTTGAGTGTAGCCGAAAAATACCAAGCCGGTCGACACAATTCGTGTATTTACATGCTCACGCACACCAACCACGTTTAAACCAAATAGGTACTGGGGGCTTACCATGAACTCTTAAAACAGGTCAATATTAGCCGATAATTGGCCTGTCCTGCTATATCCTACCATGATCTGGCTAAAACACAGGGCAGCCAGCGACCACGTCATCGTAACAGGACAGCGGTCACGTGACTTCAAAAATGATCTTCTGCCCTGCAATTCGTGTACCATGACGCGATTGTTGACGTATTGACATCAGAAAGTGGCATATGTTAACGTCAAAATATTACAGCTCACCGAAATAACATTTATTGTCCTGTTTCGGCTATTTCGTTGATGATGATGAAACACGACGGGATGCAGCCATGGCAAATTTCAAATACACCATCATCACAAAATAAATACATTTCATTTGTTTGGAAAATTTTAAAAACATTAATTGTACTTATGCTTTTTGAATTATCGCTCCTAACCCCGGTCACTCACATGCGCGCAAATTTTTCACATTTTTACGAATATTTGCACATATGTGAAGGGTGGTCAGGCAAATGGGTTCACATACATATGAGTATACAATACAAGCCCATTTCCGCTTCCTTCTACACTTTGTTCACGAATGTTCAATCTTGCTGTTGTTATTATGTTGTCGTCATTAAAATCCATTTTCAATACAGAAAATAAATGGTAGTACGATTAGACGCCACGAACCACGAAAAATTAAGAGATACATCACCTTTTTAGTCGTGTGCGCAACTGGTTGCACGAATGTGTGGTAGACTACACGAAGGTTCGAGGTTCGCGCGCTGTCATGTGCGACAAAAAACCGACACAGCTTGGAAAACCCCGAATGCCTCGAAAACTTCGCATAATCATTCCCACACTTGTGGGTTCGCGTATTCGCGCCAATGTGGGTGACCGGTATTATAAATCACACATTTTAATAGACATTTAGACATATCACTGTGTCAAGTGTCAAGTGGTGTAAGATTACGCTCAAAAATGTAAGCATCACTTAGCGATAATTTTTTTGGTAATTTTAGAGAACGAAAGGTTAATAAATCACAACACTTAAGTATTTATAACAAATCTCAAAATCTTCAATTGCGATTGTTATTTTAAACTTTTAAAAACATCAATATTACGCATTCAATTGAAAACCGGTAAACCGATAAAACGCTCTATTTCAGAACATAATTAGTACAAATCAAGTACCTTGCATGTCATAGACTAAAGATGCAGGACAGAAGTAGAGGCATTGCAGGTCATCGGTAAACGTTCATGGTACAAAATACACTCCTGTCAGGTTTTAGCTACAAGCTGACCTGTCCTGAACATGACACATTTTACTAGAGTTCATGGTAAGGCACCTGGTAGGTAAGAGGTAACTGGCAGCAACCGGCTTGGTTTAAACGTGTGTTGCATTCACTTGTACTCATTTCAAGACGGTGAGTTACTCAGCTGTTTTATTGATCTGAGTATCTATATCTATTAATTTACTTCTACAAATGTAATCTTTACACGAGATAGAAATGTTTTCTTGACTTGGCGGAGATAAGAGCTATTAGCATCGCGTCTTACAACTTACAATGAGCCGTAGTCAAAGCAAAACTTGGGATAGCCGAGAATATAAGATAACGTTATTGTTTCCCTTTTCTCATGAAAACAGGCTAATCTGTTAATCTGCTTATAGTTTAAGTAAATTGGGTTAGATAAACTAATAATCCCTTCAATCCATTAATCGTCTTCTACCGGGCACGAATATCTTCTTAATAGAAAGCCCACAAAACTCTTCCAAACTCTTTCTAGAAGAGATTACTAGGAGTCTCCCCTTCCAGAAGTTTGAGCCATTCGAAGTCCTCCGATATGCCCTCCGAAGTGCTGTGGAGTTTTTTTACGGCTTTTCTTCTCCATGACAAAGCACCTTTCCGAAAAGCTAGTAGATTTAAAAAACTTACATACCCCTTCCAGAAGTTTGAGCCACCCGAAGTCCTCCGATATGCCCTCCGAAGTGCTGTGGAGTTTTTTTACGGCTTTTCTTCTCCATGACAAAGCACCTTTCCGAAAAGCTAGTAGATTTAAAAAACTTACATACAATAAGTGTATCAGTGATACCTATATGAATAAAGAATTGTGAATTTTTGAAGCACCGAATCGCTGAAGAATGTCACTAGAGGTCACCCAACTACCGACCACGCCTAGCAAGTTCATACAATGGATTGACAGAAGCCGCCAGGCTATGAGCAGTTCTCATCAAATTGATAATAAAACTATATTTATGTAGAAAGTACGTACATGATATGCTAAGTCTTATCTCAGACGGGTCATAAATCGACATTACGAAGACTGTAGAAGAATAAGAAGTACTGAATACATTTTGTCTAGCTTTTTAGAAGTCATTAAGGTACGGCAATAAACAATTTTATCGATGGAGTAAACACATAAACATCCTTTTAAAGGAGATCACTATAACTCACCAGCTGCATGAAAAAAGTTACTTTCAAAGCCATTTTTATTGTTATAACACTTTTTAAGGATAAAACCCGATTAAAGAATAAACTATGAAACAAAATTTGCTTTTTGATTTTACTCTTGAAGCGATTTTCCTCACGGCAAGTGCTTCGAATAAATACTCTTTGATTTATCCCTTTGTTCAATTAAAGCGCTATTGATCTTGCACTTCACAATACTAAACAGACGCGTCCGTTCGTCTATCCAGAGCAATCAAAAGAAGATTGGACCTTGTTCTACGGTTTAAATTGTTACATTTACAAGTCGCTTTTGAATTGATCACGACCATAATCTGTCTCATTATTAATCTATTACATATGTATTTCTATTACTATCACAAACTATGCAGCAATTTGTATTGGGCGGAGAATAGTGTGAAGAATCAATATATCGACGCTTGAAAAGTAAAAATTACCAAGCGACATGTTGGACGATATTGAGGTATATGCATCAATAAAATCAGCAAAAAATTCTGCGTCGAATGATCATATGATCGATTGATGCTAGGAAGAGTTTTGTTGTCGCTTGGTAATTTAAAAACAATTTCAGCGATTTTTCATGATTTTTTTCTAAAATAAAACACTTAAAAATGCTCTAGTGTAAAGTTGCCAACAAGTCGCTTGGTAATTTTTGCCATTGAAGCGTCGATATGTAACTGGCTGACTGCATAAAAAGTCGTTGTGTGTAACTGAAGGTGTGTACATAAGTGTGATAAGGAGAATCTCAAGCAATTATTATATTAAAGTGTGGGGTATAGTGACTATGCTGTCAGATTATAAGCGCTTTGCTTATTAGGTGTCAATTGTTATTAAGAAAAACTGTACACTTAATTTAACAGAACATTATAACTTTAAGTGCCGCCATCCCCTATTATGTGACAGAATTGCTAATTCCTCCGAAACGAAAATTCAATTATAAATCGCTACAACGTTTCATTAAGGCAATTTTGCTCAATTTCCACTCGACTAATTTTAATCCAAGACATTGAGTTTCTGACAAATTTTCTGGCTTATTTAACATTAATAAATAGAGTAAAGAGAAATAAGAGTATAAGGAAAAAGAGAACCATTTCGTAGCTGAATTCGGATAACCGAATTGTGAATAATCAATGAATAATCATTGATTACACAATCCGACTCCGTGGTCATTCCAGTGACTTTTATCTCCTTTGTGAATTTTACAATCAAATTGATTTTATTTGATAAAGTTACAAATATATCAAGGAATATAATAATAGATTATATCAAGTTTATTTATTAATCAAGATTTAAAACATCCTACAAATATTTTAAATGTGAAAGTTTATGAGGAATCCTTACATGACGGAAAGATGTTTGTTCACCCAAAAATACTGAACGGATTTTCATGATATTTAGCAGACAGCAGAAAGATCATTTTCTGGAAGAACAACACTGGCGATTCCTCTGGTATTGCTCATGTCCATAGATGATGGTAACCACTTACTCGTCTGCCCTTCAATAGGTTTTTACCTGTGTCGTAGGTGACATTGACGATACATATAACATAATATCACAATAACACCCAAAAACCGAGTACAAATCAACAAAGTAAAAATCTGTCACATAAATATCTGCCCCAGCCGGGAATCGAACCTGGGACCTCTCGCTTCGCGGACAGGATCGCTACCAAGTAGGCCTGTAGCCTACTACTACTACTACTACTAGTCGTCTTACTTAGTTGCGAGCCGAGCGATAGTAAACTAATAATATTATACGACTTTTGGGTTCGCCGTAGTCGGTAAAACAGAATTGCCTTTTCCAATTTAAATTTTACGTTTAATTTCATTGCTGTGTTAACATTAAGGAATAGGATATTTTATAGTCCTTAAAATATTAATTTTATACAAACAAGCTTGTTTATTTATTTATTTATTTATTTTGTACACACAAACATTTATAGGTTATACAGTTCAAGAGACAGTTTGTACAAGGGCACTACTTGTTTTTAAGGGTGACCGTACCACCGAACGTAAATTCAGTTTTTATCTTAATTTATATAAATTACGTGTCACGTTGTTTGTCCGCGATGAACTCCTAAAGTGCTTAACTGATTTTAATAAAATTTACACACCGTGTGCAGTTTGATCCAACTTGAAAGATAGGATAGCTTACATCTCAAAATAAAAACCTTTGACAGAACGAAGTCTGTCCGGGCAGCTAGTTTAATTATAAATATGAGCGTCTTGCAAGAGGTAAAAGGCGATTGATTGTGCTTAACAACCATATTCATTTACAATCAGGTGAAATTGTAGTCAAGCTTTGACGTGTAAATATTAAATTACTATAATTAAATAGTCCAACATATTATCTACTTACAAAATCAAGATAAAGCACGCATAGTAGCACTGCTGTCAATCAAGAAAGGAATCATTTTGTATCACTAATTTATTAAACTTACGAATAGGTACATTGGCTTTTTTGTGTAAATTCATGTAACCTTCTCCTTTTTGAAGTTAACAACTTTGTTATAATTTTATTAAGCTTAAAATAATATTAAGACAATGTTTGAGATCAACCCTCACTTGACCATTCTTTGAAAGTCAAGTGTCACTTTCGGCTGAGAACAAAAAACAATATTGTCCTAACCCTTAGCCTTGACTACCCTTTTAATTACATAATATTACGTTAGGACATTCTGTACGAAGTTTCCCTGCCTTATTATCAATATATTATGAGTAAATATATTATAAGTAAAAATTTACATTACAAAAAATCTTTGTTATTCGAAGTGCACTGCACCCTTTTCAAAATTGTAGGCGCCTGGAATTTAGGTATAAGATTAGCTAATTCTAAGATAGAGACTCCTACATGAGAAGAGTTGAGTTCAACCCGTCAAAGACTGCGTGTTACTTCTCAATTCAATCCAAAATTGTTTATATGGGTATCACAAATAGGGATGCACCTCAGTTTCTTGATTCTACAATACTATGATTTGTGAGACATGACACAGGGAATCCTATTATATAATGAATGAATTGAATGAATGAATCATTCATTCATTTATCCATTCATTCATTCATTTATTCATTCATTCATTCATTCTATTACATATGGGGCTAGGATTTTATGGCGTTATTTATTAATATCTACAAAAAAGGCCACAGTTTTCCAATTTTACCTCCCCGCTAATTTATGTTTGCTCAGTCTGGCGTTACCACGTTACTGGCACATGTCACTCGATGAACTAAATAAAAATAACTTTGATTTATGCAATGGACAGAATTCAGTGATTTGGATTTCCAATTAGCGTAATAGAAACAATGCATGCGTTTTTTACGGTCTACAGAGCTGTAATAAGTTTGGCAATTTTTTTTTATTTTGTCACAAATTTTTTACTGTTGACAATGTGGGCTTGACAAACTGATATAAAGAGAAAAAAATAGGTTACCTTGATTCATTACATGCAAAATTGGGAATGATTTTTTTTTCTATAAAATAGTGATTCCCAAAGTTTTTGTTGTATTTATTGATAAAAAAAGGTATTGTATTGTATTGTATTCGGTGTGGCTAAAAATGCTAACATCAAGAATATCTTACCGTCAATGCGAGAAAAACAAGCCCGCTTTTAAAGAATACCAATCTGTTTTGTATTCGTAACGTGCGTGGGTCTCAATTAGGGAGAAGTTGAAACTCAACGTACCCTTCAGGCTAAATGGTGCATGTATTTAAACTAATTGAAATGCTGAACTAAGTTAAGCACCCATCGTTTCAACTTCAATTTTGTGAACGTGTGTAGATACTATTAAAATTTGGATAAATAAGTTACATAAAACATTCCTAACAAAAAAGTGTAACCAAATTTGAAATGAGTATGTTTGCGTAAATGAAGCTTTCGCGTTGCAAAGTTTCAGTTAAATCCCCTCACATTGATAGTGCTTGTTCACACTGAACTCGCGGGCGCGGTCGCGGGCGCGGTCGCGAAATATCAAACATATTATGACCTATGTACTATGAAAGTGTTCACATCAAAACGCGCGCGCGGTGTATGTAGCGTTTACCGCGACCGCGCACGCGCACGCGCCCCCGAATTCAGTGTGAACAAGCACTTAGGAATAGATCGGTTGGTATTGATACGGATAAATTAATTTTGGTGTACAATAAAGAGGATTTTGTTGTTGTTGTTGTAGCTCTTGGGTTTTAGATAAGTTCGTGTTTTCAAGTAAACCATGCTATAAGCGCCGCCCTCAAACCCTGACTACATAAACTTATAGAAAGAAGTAATTTTCTCCCGATTTCAGAGAAATGAATTTCCAGCTTACTCCGATATTAAAATTTGTCCCCACAATTTTTCGCGTTTCAGCCATCTTTAATAAGATTATTATATTTTTACGTAAGCAATTTTATTTTACGTAATTTTTACGGAAGTAAAATGGGACTTTTTATTTTTCGTTGTAGGCTAAAAGGGCAATTGCAAAAAAAACTAGATCAAAATTAGTTCATCCGTTTGTAAGCTACGATGCCACAGACAGACACTTCAAACTTATAACACCCCTCAACAACATAAAATGTTTAAATTTTACTTGTTCCAGTCGCTTGTTTTAGTTATTGGAAAGCTAAAACTTTCCTCAAATTATATTTTATAACACATCTGATATGCCTATGTCTAGTGACGACCGCTTACCACCAGGTGACTCGTCCTACCCTGTAGCTCGAGCACGAATATTTGCGAGAAAGTATTCGTATGGTTAACGTAAGCAATTTGTCAAATTTGTATGGCATTTTAGTACCATTTACGCACGATAAGGGCGCTTTTGAAAAAATGCCATACAAATTGCTTACGTTAACCATACGAATACTTTCTCGCAAATATTCGTGCTCGAGCTACTCACATTATAATATATGCGAAGATTACGAGATAGTTATATACATAGCTTATCTACCCATCTTTATTCTTTAGTTAAGAATGTTAGTTAGTATTAACTATTAGTTGTGTGTGTTATAGATAAGTCTGAATATGGCTTCTGTCATTTTTCGTCTGCTCGTTTATTAAAAGAATAAGAAACCATCACCTCATAATAAAATCACTTCAGGACATAATAGTGGGTGTATTCCCTCATGTCATCGCGAACCTAGTCTCGACGAAGCGTACTTTGTTAACCAATAAAGTTAAGTTGATGTCTTCACTGCGACACTCCTCGATCCAATTACTCGATCTCAGAAACTTCGACGAACGTAGTCCAAGGCGTAAGACGAAGTAATGAATCAGCTGGGTCCTCTAATCCGCTTAGAAAATATCGATGTACTGCAGGGGAGGTCTTGCACTATTTCTCAACAATAAAATAAGTGTCTAACAAGGAATTAGCAGCAAAAAGTAATGTGCCGTAAAATAATCTTACTCTATTTTTAATAGAGCAGAAAGATATTTAGTAAAATCAAAAGAAACATTTAAACACTCAAAGTGTAATGAATTTACTTTTTAAATAAGTAATTACTTAATTACAAAAAAATTATTACATCTTAACTAACATAAAGGATGAATTATACCTACAATAACTTTCACCTGTTAACTAATAAAATGTACAATTATTACAGGGTAATTAAAATTATTTTAAAATAAACGATACATTTTATACTACTATTGGCAACACAGTTTATACTATAGCCAGTGTTTACGTACATTTATTTTGTAAAATTGTTTTTTGTTGTTGTTAATAATTTACGTTATAAGCGAGAACAAACAATACGCAAACCAACACGGTTTCCAAATAATACAAAAATACAATAATATTCTTGAAATAATATCCTTAATTTTTAACCGACTTCAAAAAAGGAGGAATATTGTATTTTTTATGTTTGTTGCCTCAGAACTTTCGACTGGGTGAACTGATTTTGATGAATCTTTTTTTAATCGAGATCTGGTGTTTGTCATGTGGTCCCACTTAAAGAGCGAGATCTGACGAGTACTTTTTGAGTTATCCCTAATTTTGAAGTCGGTTATTTTTTGTCAAGAATTATATCTTATTTTTTTTACCGTGTAATACGTGCTTTTTTCTTGGAATTTTATGCATTTTATTACGTAAATATATAATACAAAGGAGGATAGCGTAAAAAAATCCCTTTCTGCTATAGCTTCAACATCTGCTGGTGTGGACAATTTGTGCTCAAGAATGATAAAGCTCGTCCTTCCTGTCGTCCTTCCTGTTCTTTCACATATATTTAACTTCTCCTTGTCCTCTTGTTCATTTCCATCAACGTGGAAGGAAGCACACATTGTTCCTATACCTAAGGTATCCTCTCCTTCTGTTCCCTCTCACTTTCGTCCCATCTCTATTTTACCTTACCTTGCCAAAGTTCTAGAGCATATTGTCCACACTCAGCTATCCTCCTTCCTCACGGCTAATTCTCTATTTAATACCTTCCAATCAGGTTTCCGGCCCAGTCACAGTACTGTTACAGCTCTTATTAAAGTAACTGATGACATTCGATGGGCAATGGAAAATAGACAGCTGACTATTTTGGTCCTGCTCGATTTCAGTTCTGCCTTTACATCTGTGGATCACGACATCCTCATCGGAATTTTAAAATCAATAAATATTTCTTCTAATACCATTAAATGGTTTGACTCATATCTTCGAGGCCGTTCGCAACGTGTCCGTACTGATGGTACCCTCTCTCAGTCTTGCGATCTAGTCGCGGGTGTGCCTCAGGGTGGCGTTCTCTCTCCTCTTCTTTTCTCGATCTTTATAAACTCTGTCACTTCTGTTATTTCTTCCAACTTTCACCTCTACGCAGACGACCTGCAGCTTTACCATCATTTTAGTCCTACTCATATCGATTCTGCCATTTCTGCTGTTAATGATGACTTACGCCGCATCAATGATTGGTCTCGGTCATTTGGCCTGCTGATTAATCCCAGTAAGTCGCAGGCTATCATTATTGGCAGCAGATATATACGTAATAAAATGGATATTACCTCAATCTCACCTATTGTCTTGGATGGTGTAACTATACCTTTCTCTGATACAGTAAAGGACTTGGGGGTCATCATCGACTCCAATCTCTCATGGCTTCCTCACATCAATGATATTAGTCGCAGGGTACATTATACCTTCCACTTGCTGAAATGTCTCCAAGGATTCTTGCCCTTGAAAACTAAAATCTCTTTGTCACAAACTCTTATTCGACCACTAATAGATTACGCTGATGCCTGCTATTTGGATGCTACGGAGGAGCTCCTTAACAAACTTGAGCGTCTGCAAAACCTATGTATTCGTTTCATTATTGGTATTGGCAAATTCGACCACGTTTCTCATCTTCGCAAAAGTCTCAAGTGGCTCCCCATCCGTTTTCGCAGGAACACCAGGATTTTATGCTTGTTGTATAATATCCTTCGCTGTCCAACATCTCCCTCCTATCTGCGTGAGCGTTTCTCACTCGCTCGCCCATCTATTGCTCCCTGTAGAACCCATCTGAAAACGATCCTTCATTTCCCCCCTCACAAAAGTTGCACCTATTCCTATTCCTTCACTGTTCATGCAGTTAGATTATGGAACTCGCTTCCGCCAAACATACGAGACTCGAAAACACTCTCAACTTTCAAGAATAGAGTCAGAGAATATTATTTATCCTTGGCAATGTAATAGATATTATTTATGTAGATATATATTTATATTTTGTATTGTTTGTGTATATATTTATTGTATGTATGTATTTAGTAATATTGTATAGATATGTGTATAAATTTTATCTATTTATAACATATTTTATATTGGTATTCTGTTTTTAACCGACTTCAAAAAAGGAGGAGGTTCTCAATTCGACTGTATTTTTTTTTTTTTTTTATGTTTGTTACCTCAGAACTTTGGACTGCGCAAACCGATTTTGATGATTCTTTTTTTAAACGAAAGCTAGTGGCTGTCATGTGGTCCCACATAAATTTTATTGAGATCTGACAATGGCATCCATGAGAAAACTACATAAGTCGTAAATTTGTGTTAAGATGTGCGCGACAAATTGACGAATAACTCAATAACACGCCAACCGATTTCGATGATTCTTTTTTTAATCGAAAGCAGGCGCTTGTCATGTGGTCTCACATAAATTTGAACGAGATCTGACAACTATGTCGTTTTTGAGACTTTGAAGTCGGTTATTTTTTGTTAGTAAAATTTAGATTATAATGTGTGTGCACGCTGAACCTACCTCTCGAAATTATTTCTCCAGTCGCAGGTCTGCTGGTAGAAATTTCTTTAGAAATAAGCAGTGCCTTTGTACATAATTACCCATATGTTTTGTCTTAATTATATTTTCTGTTGTGTGTACATAAATAAATAAATAAATAAATAAAATACAAACTGGCTTCAACCCATTAATCGCCCAGGCCTAGAGCATACTCCACCATGCTTTTCCAGTGCGGATTGGGCTCCACAAATTATTTCATACAAACCGATCATAGCAGCAGCAGTAGGTACTAATAATAAGTAGAAAATAATTATCACTTTAATCATTCTTGTCTCACGCCTCCGTAAATTTAAAAACTTAATTTCAAACGAACTGTTTTTCATTCCTATGTTTTAACTACTACTTTAGGTACAATAAATTTCATTACAATATTTGATGAGCATTCGTCCATTTTGGGAATTTATTTAAGTAGGTTTATGGAGTATTTTACTTGCCGCGAAATTTTGAGGTCTAGGTAAAAATTATTTTTATAAATTGTACCGTAAAATATACCTCAAGTCTTTACTGGGAAAATTTTATCGATGTTTTTTCAGATCTATTTATCAGAAGAAGTATGTAATAATGTTGAGAGTGTAGATGTGTCTGTGTGTGTGTGTGTATTGTACTTGTGCATAGACACTATTGTGTCTCCTGATATGGGCTTGGAGGATTATTCGCTATAATCCGAATGACTAGTCAGGTATGAAATTTACTTTCAGATTTCTGATACACAGAATGCACTCCTTGAAAGATAGAGACGAATTTGGTGTAAATTGCATTATTACTTAAAATATTAGTTAGAAAATATTAGTGCAGTCAAAAATAACTACCCAATAAAGTTTGTCGTAGCAAAACATATGATTGAAGCTGTTGCTGACCATTGAATGGAATTACGTAAACCTTAGGTGCTCACAAAAACTCAAGTTATCACATCGGATGTAAAAATCTATACGGTTAAATATCACCTATGTTACGTATTAAACAATGTATATGTTTATTTTATTACCTGTTTTACGTCCGCAACATTTCCTGGGTCAAAAATTTACATAACGAAATGGGTAGATACGTATCCCTCATTCATTTCCATTACAAATAATCCTCAGACATCAGCGACTGACAGACAGTGATACTAACAAACGGCCTACCTCAATTTCTAAAAAGGATAATCTTATCCCACAAAAGAGCGCATTTCACATCAAAGAACGGATTCAATTTGACCCGCTTCTCTGGATTTTGTACGTCGTAAATGACACACAAAATTATCCGTGTTGATGATGATAATTAATTATTATTATTCGATAAAGTTTCCGTTATTAATTGTGTAACTTAGACTTAAACGATTGAAGACATATAAATAAAAAAAATAAATGCTTACTCACTCACACACCCGCAGTAGGTTTTTACCTGTGTCGCGGGTGGCATGGACGACATACCTATATGTATAACACATCACACTAACTTTGCTTCTCAAATAAGACAGCTTCATATTAATAAAATATTCAGTTATAATTAAGATTTTAGAAAGAAAGAAAGAAAAACATTTATTTCCCTCACAGGGCACTGCAACAGATAACAATATGCTTAGGTCTAATGTAAAGATTAAAAAATTAATTATATGCAGTGCCACGCAGATGGATCGGAAAAAGGTCACATTCAGCGAGGTCCACTGTTTTTCAATGTGACCTGCGGCGTTGCGCGGGGCGCACGCAGGTGCAGTGCATGGCGAACTTGCTAATTCTATTTATAAAAAATACATAATTAAGGTGAACACAGAAATTTTAGTACTAACCAACACCATTAGTTACAATAAAACGTACAACTGAGCTGAATACCCTGATCCCACCTCCATTATAAAATTAATACGTGCGCTGAAAATAGGCTGAGACCACAAAACCATAGTGATGCTACACGGTGAAGTTGATTCAATGTCGATATTTAATAAGAATTAATGATTAATAGATAAGATAAGATAAGATATTATGGTAGGTGGTAGAACCTCTAGCTAGAGTCTAGATCATGGGCGTAGCCAGGGGGGGGGTTTCGGGGGTTCAAACCCCCCCCCCCCCCCCCCGAAAAGTCAAGGACTGAAATTTTTATGTGCTAATAAACCCTTAAAAAACATTTTTGTAGACGTCATTCCGAATCGAATGAGCTATCGCACATATTTTTAGGACCTTTATTTTTATTAAACACGTTTTGGAACTTTTTGACTAAACTAATAATAATAATAATAGATGGTACTATACAATATGTATCTTAAATATATGTAACTTAGGAGGGTACATGGCTCAAAATCGGCAGCTGAATCGATTCCACGTATTTTTAATGTAGGTAATTTTTTTTTCCTAAAAGAAATTAAAATTAAGTAAATGATGTCACCCAATTCTTTAAACAGTCGAAACAAACAAAAATGAAACTTAAGTCAATGCAATAGGGTCCTTTCAAGCATTATTATACTTAGCCACAGCCTCAAACACACACTGCCAAACGTACGAGTTGTACGACGTTAAAGAAATACACTACAAACGCAATAGATCAAAAAAATATTATTAAGAAAGTTCGCACACTTCCATACGTTTTCTCTCTTCCGCATATTTAAAAACAGTCGGGAGGAAGCGAGACGTAACGAGAGTGTCCCAGCCGGCGGTGTGATCGGCCCGGCGACCGGCGGCTTTTGTAATCTACGATTTAGAAAATTAAAAAGTCAGTCACACCGCACGCGCCGGCCTTATCAGCTGATTTGATCCAACTAGACTTTTTTCTGTGGGGACGTGTTTATTTCAAACATTCCATTAGCGGTGAGGATCTAAAAAATGGAATAATAGCTGCATTTGACGTAGTGAAAAGTGACACTGTAGTATTAAATAAACTTAAACGACAATTACAAAAACGTGCATTATTGTGTATCGAACAAGGTAGTGGACATTTTGAAAATGTCATTTTATGACGACGCCGCAGGAGTTGATAGGAGTCTATGAGGACGAAGAGGGAAGAAACCAATTATTATCAGACCTGTAAGTTACCTACAGTAACTAAATTTAAATGGTTGTTTAATATTTGTAAATATTTTAATAATTCACAGCTTTTAAACACGCAGTCTTTTTTGTTTTGTTGTATTATTACTTAAGTCCGATTTAAACGTATTATGTAGATTGTAGGCAGTTAACTTAATTTTATGTGAATGATTTTTAGTGCGCGCCCAAACGGAATAATTTAGTAAAGCTCTTTAGTTCATACAATTCTTCACAACCTACTTAATAAACTTATGCATTTTACTAAATTTTAATTAAAAAATGTCTGCTCAAACGTGTTAAGTGTTATGCCCCGCCCATAGAAAAATTTCTAAATCACTTGTTTACTTGCGTACAAAATTTGAAGTAGGTAGTAAATTATCCGTTTACACCTATTAATTTACTTAAAATTTAGTTATCTACATATCTACTTCTAAACAATAAATATTTCAATAAATAGGTATCTTATCATTTTAATGCCAAAACGATAGACATTGTATTAATTAAAATGATTCAAAGTCGACAGTCCAAAAGCTGTAAAAAGTGATTGAAAGAGGGAATCATAATTTGTTTATGAAACAATTTATCTTAGTACGATTAACTATTATTTTAGGCATATGTAGGTAATAATAATGTTTTTATGTTCAATAAAATCTTTGAATCTTTACCTAATTGGATGTGTTCAGTAAGTGATACGAGTATAACACACCAACCAATTAAATGAAATGAGTACTCAGGTAACAAACATGTTGTGTTTAACAATGTCTAATGTAGGTATGTACAATGTCGAATTCGTTTTCGTGCATCAGCTGTTATCGACGCGCGCGCGCCGCGCTGGCCCCCGCGGCCCGCGTTGTGGCCTGTGACGTGGGTCTCACTCTCATGTGTGCGTTAGTCTGTATGCTTGTTTAGAATATTATGAACATTCTTATCCCTCTACGAGAACAAGTAATTTCTTGAATAAACAATTAATAAGCTAATAAAAAATATTTTAGTGTAGGTATTATGATTAAAACTGAATAGGTATTCTAATTGGGGTGTTTAAGGGTGTACGTCATTTATGCATTCAATGTAGTGAAAAGTGACACTGTAGTAGGTATTAAATAAACTTAAACTTATTACTGACATTGTTAAATAATTTTGTTCTTTAATTTGAGGTTTATTAATCAATGAGTTCAAAATTGTTCACAGTCTACAGTACAAAGCCTGAAAAATGTGATGGAAAGAGAGAATCATAATTTGTTTACTATTTAATCTTCGTACCATTACCTACTACATATTTTATGTAATGATCGCTCGATCGCTAATAGCTCTGCTGTTTTCGTCGGGGTGTACTCACACAGACGCGCGCACCGACCTTGTAGCGCTCGTTCGCTCTCATGTGTGCGTGCGCCGCTGGGTAGAATGTTCACACTTTTCGTTCGAAATGAGTATAACTTATTTCTTAAATAAAAAATTATTAAGCTATAAAAAACAATTAAAAATACGTGGAATCGATTCAGTTGCCGATTTTGAGGAAGATACTTTCTCAAAGTGCGTAAATCCTGTTATACGTTGTATAATTATGTCGTGAGAAAAAATAAAGTCTCAATTTTCTTTAGGGTTATTTTATGTACTTTTAGTCGTTGTATTTTCTTGAACACCCCCCCCCCCGAAGCTTGAACACCCCCCCCCCCCCCCGAAGCTTGAACCCCCCCCCCCCCCGAAACTAAAACCTGGCTACGCCCATGGTCTAGATACAATTCGTCCGCCACCGCTTTACCTTTTTCTGCCGCGTAACAAATTGTCTTACAAGGAACTAACAATGCTCACGGCTTTGTCCTCGTTTTCTAGAATAATAAGTACTGCATGTCTTACTCCAGATGTTGGTCTACTCGTAGGCTAAATTTTATGGAAGTTCTGGAGTTTTTGCGTGATAAACAAACTTCCTTGATCCATAAAAACTTTCACATTTTTCATATTAGTAAGATTGTTTTCCGGTCGAAGAGGTGTTATACTGTACACTTTTGTCATTTATACTTATAAAAGAGACGACCGTCTGTCCTTAGGGGTGGAAACACGTGTGACCAACCTCGAGCGGGATCAATACTAACGATCACTAAGAGGACGATTACTAAAACTTACTAGAAATTGCTAATTTACGAGAAGCACCGTGGACAGCGTAGACTAGACTATGCAAAATGCAAGCAAGATGCAAGCAAGAAGCAAGCTAGATGCAAGCAAGATGCAAGCAAGATGCAAGCAAGAAGCAAGCAAGATGCAAGCAAGCAACAATAATTGACGATAGCGTACGTATGACGTGCATACGTGGACAGAAGAGCTTAAAGTACGAAAGCGTTTTAAATAATCAATTTTGACTAAAGCGAGCAATCAATCGTCAAATGAAGTGCCGTGAACAAATATGCCTCGCCTAAAATCAATTTCTAAATATAAAAATATTTGTTGATCTTTTCCGTTCAGTACAATCTGACAAAAGCTGGCGTGACGGGAGTATCGACATTCGACATACACCCACGAGATTTATTTTAACGTTATGAAAATTTATTTTTTCGTTTTTCATTCGTTTAAACGGTATTTTAAAAATAATATACGTTTCGTAATAGCGTAATTTATTTTCTGTTTCAATAAACTTTTAGGTATCGATAAACATTGGCTATTGTTATAAAATTGTCCCTATTTGAAGGTCTGGGACAAATCGTGGCTATAAATCTGCTGGGGTCAAACTTTGTACTTCGCTAAGTTATATTTAGTACGACAGGTCGCTTCGGGGCTAATTTTGTTACTTGATATAAAATTGCTTTCGAAAATGATCATAAATAAAGTATTATGCAAATAATTATTATGTCTAATAGAGGATTCTACAGACCGACAACCGATAAGTTATTGATATGAGGATAATATACATAGATAATATACATTCTCCATTATTATTTTCGTTATTCATTAACTCAATCACCTCTGTCATTGACTGTTCGTACCATCTGTATGCAGATGATTTACAATTGTACGTTCATTCCAACATTGATGATATTCATAATGCTATTGGTACTTTAAATCGAAATCTGGATTCGATCAGAATTTGGTCAGAGCAGTATGGTGTGGCCGTTAATCCACTGAAGTGCCAAGCCATCATAATTGGTAGCTCAAGACTGTTAGCAGGGGTTGACGAAATGAACTTGCCACCTTTAAGCTATAACAACATTCTTATACCCTTCTCCAACTCAGTCAGAAATCTTGGGCTGTACATTGACAGTTGCCTTAATTGGCGTAGGCAAGTTTATGAAGTCTGTCGAAAGGTCAATGGAACACTTCAATCCCTGTACCGTCTTAAAAATTTTCTTCCGCATAAGACAAAACTAATGCTGGTAAACAGTCTTGTGTTGCCAATTATCGACTACGCAGATGTGTGTTACTCAGACCTAACACAGGAACTTCTCGATAAACTAGAGCGCCTGTTAAATAATTGCATTCGATTTATTTTCAACCTTCGTAAGTATGACCATGTCTCCAGTTATCGAAGGCAGTTAAAATGGCTTACTATCCGAGAAAGGCGTAATTCTAGAATTCTCTTGGTTCTATATTCTATTTTACACGATCCAACTTCTCCTTCTTATCTTAAGGAAAAATTTCAGTATCTCTGCTCCAACTCTAGCAGGGAACTACGTTCATCGAGAAATTTAAAACTTTCTTTTCCACCACATAACAGTGTTTTTTTCAGAAAATCTTTCACAGTTCAGGCTATACTACTCTGGAATGCCCTGCCGCTTACTGTCAGAAGTTCACCCAGCAAACACATTTTTAAAAGATTAGTCCGGGAACAATTTTTGAAAACTTCACCGAACCCCTAAGTCTGTCGAGTTTTGTTTACTTCCACTTTTTATGGTATTTTATGTATTTTTTATATATTTATGTATTATTATTATTATATGTATGTATATTAAATAATATATTACTTATATATATATATATATATATATATATATATATGTAGATATTATATAATACAAGTTGCATAATATTTTTTATATCATTTTATTATTAATTGTTAGTTAACTGTAAAATTTTATGTTCTTTTTTTAAATTGATCATTTTTAATTATGTATTTACGCCTACCTCGCATTTCTCTCCGTCACACTGGGTTGGCTGGTAGAGAATGCCAATAGGCATTAAGTTCGCCCTTTGTATCTCCTAGTGTAAGGTGAATGCAATAAAGAATAAATAAATAAATAAATAAATAGCTTTGTTCAATAGGACAAAATCAAATTGATTTTATTAAAAAGCTAATTTTCTTTTCTGCGTTTAATAAAATCTCGTTCATATTAACTTATTTGTTCTTCAACCTTATTAACCTAACCTAAGCTTTATGAATCTATTTCACGACAAGTTTTACCGTAAGTATCATTTTTTGTAGCTACTTATGGTTCCATATTTTGATACCTTACTTATTAGTTATGGTTTAGTTGAGGGTTATTTTGGCTTATGTTTTTACATATTATTTGGTCCACATAATAGGTAGGTTTAGTAATTAATTTCTTGTCATAGTAAATACATACAAAACCGTCTTCAGGCGTTGTAAAAAGATACATGAACTTTGTAAAATCTGTCTTTATTTCACTGGACACAGGTATGTACTGTCGACCTAATATGAACTCCTTCAGTGTAATCGTCAAATTCGTATTACCAAAGCGATCACGGACACTTTTTAGACAATCATACGTCGTTCCAAGCCCGATAAATGAAATTCCTGGAACATTAATAGTTTAAAAAAAATTATAATAGGCCCGCTGGTCATAGTAAATTGTACATCAAAATTTTGAACCATGAATTTTCCGAGAATTTATTGTTTGTCTAAACTTAAGGTTGTAAAGATTTTTAGACTTTTAGGAACTCTTTTAGGTACTATTTCTCTTGGGCTTGGATTGGTACATCATGTACCTTGTTGAGTTCTGCTTCAATTTGGAACCTCTTGACATCCGATGCCTTCCAATTAACGATTAACAAGAAAACCGTTCTGCGGTCGAGGGTCGAAGGCTTTTCGACCGTAATTCAATTTGTCAAAGGGTTATTATTTATTGAAATCTCACTCTCCTATATGCTTACATAAGTGTTAAAAAGGGGTTATGTTGCAGGGAAATGATCCCTCAGGAATTTAATAAAAATCTTGGTTTTCATCATTTCCCTGCGACTAGTGAATTAACGTCTACGATAATAATTCAAATTCACCAGTTCTCCAAATTCACTACTAAGAACGTTATTGTCACGATTAATGGAATAAATTAGGGTCAAATTTAATTCTTAATCTTCTCAATTTTAGCCACTTTTATTTAACGAAAGTTCTTTTACTTTATTAACAGAGATCAACAACTACAACCCAAAAACATCACTGACGAAACCATTCTGCATAACTACGAAATAGAATTGAACCTCCAGATCAGTCAGACCTCTTTCTTAAGTCTAAACACACAATTCTCAATGCCTTCTTACGCTGGACGCAGCGTCCAACTTTACTAGACCTCTGACTTAACTTGTAGTGTTTGCTACGAAAGGTCTAGGTTTGCTAACTTAATATGATTTTCACCTCGGCAAAGTAGGTGTTTATATGTGGATAGGAAATGAGCTTTCTAGCAAAACATTTCGATTTGCTACACGCTCTAACAAACATTTTTACCGTACAGGTACTTGTGAAGGTGATGCGGTGAAATTTACTGCGTGTTCTTAGATTCATGATTCGGATTATTATTGTCATTTACAACTTACAAGAAACTTTCAATCGTGCTTTTTGATAAGGTTCAAAGTGTTTTTTTTTTATTTGAAGAATGTTTTCACGAATACTTTTCTAAACACATACACGCCATCGTGATTTTATTATAAGGGCAAATCATCTATTTTATGCAACGGAAATAACGTCTTTTTATGAAAGACTTGATCTTATGGCACCTTACTTAACGTAACTCACGTAATAGTATATTATTATCGTTAAGAAGTATTTAAGTATCGAAAGAAATCACGATAGTTAAAATGGAAATAAGGGTTCGTTGAAGAGCCAGTAAACTAATGGTTATACTAAACGCATAAAAAGTAACTTTGGTTAATTTTAGACGGAGCTAGCCCGTGAAGCCTTATCAGTATACCCGACTTACGACCATACAATCACCTGAAGAGTCCAATGACCATTTACATGATTTTTTATGGAGCTGACGATCCACCTTGTAGTAAATGGCTATCGTCACCCATGGTCATCAACGACAACAAAGGTATCGGTATCACTAATAAGAAAGAGAGAATAAAAAGAAAGAAAAAAGAACTGGTTCTCCAGCTTCCGGTTGGGATTGGAACACGACGATCCGTTTAGCGGCTTTTAGTCGTTTAGCGGAAATTACGGTGGTGATATCCAGGCGGATTCAAGAGAAAGAGCAATAAGAATAATGGTATTAATGAACTATTAAAATCGATGTTTCCAATATAATCCCTCCGAGTGGCCTTACCACTAGTGGGCCGGATTTAGTCGCCTCTTTTCACACCCATCCGGGGTAGACTTTGACCAATATCTGTAAGTGGAAGGTGGAACAGTTAATATTAGTGCTTGACTCTGTAGTCTGCAATCAAGCAGTATTAAAACTATTAAAAGTAAAGTAAAAATACAACCCTCTATTACTTGGCCTTTTACGATGACCATAGAGACACACAGTTTGACTACTAACAAACACTTTGAATCATAACATTAAAAGGGTTAACATCAAAGTATAACAATCTGAAAGCCAACGAAAATTCATTCACGACCATGAGTATCTGAGTCTATCGTTAGTGATTGAATCAGTGCCCGCTCCATTTCATAATTGAACAGTCGTCGGGCGCAATCTATTTTTACTACATATCTAGAGGTCGCAGATTGAAACTTTATTCATTGAAGATGGATTGCTTACTTAGTGCCGTTAAGTAAAGGATATCGAGAAGAATTGCACTGTACAAGTACATACACTCTTTATTAGATTCGGCACTTCGACTGGCATGACAATTCAGTGGTGACGTCTGTGTATATATAGGTCTCTGCATGGACACAGTTATCCACGTAACACACGAGAACAGAGATTAAAACATCTTTCTCTAACACACAATTTCTCTCTCTCTTTCTCTCTCTCTCTCTCTCTCTCTTCATGGAAATACCCGACAAATGAACTAGCGATCCACCTGATAGTATACAGATATCGTCACCCATGGATATCAGCGACACCAAGGGCATCTCTGATGCGTTGCCGGCCAAGAACCCTTTCTTGGCCGGCAACCTTCTCTCTGAAGAAATAGAAAGAAAGTCTCACACTCTCTCTCTATCTTATTCCTATATTTTTGCAATTTGAATTGTGAATCACACGATTATGATAATAAAGTTCCAAGTGATACCTATATGTTAGCGTGTTTCTATTATTACAGTGTAAAGTACCCTTGGGACTATTATATAAGTATGGTATTGACTAAAATATACTACTATCATCAGTCGCCACTTGGTGGCGCTAGTGAGCATATTGACGACATTGATGTCGACGTTAGAGCATAGAACTGAGGAATCGGCACATTCGCCATTCGACAGTCGACCTGCACGGTCGCATGCAAACCCGAGGAAAATGCTATTTCTCTGTTGAAGGCTGTGATTTTAGTGATAACTTATTTTGTGATAAATGTAATGGAAAGAGTAATTAAAATAATTGTGAAATATCATCGTTTTATTGGGCTGAGCCCACATATAATATCGTTTTCCATTTCCACATGCCGTTAATATAATATTTTACTGTTGTTAATTAATTTGAAAGTCAACACTTTCTGGAGTTTCGTAATTAAAATGAACTGAACAGAGGGTTAAGTTCACAAATGATCATTGTGAAAATCGGGAGTGATCCGCATTAAACCGGAATTATCTGGTAATAATTATTATCTACCGTGAATACCCTAATTTAGCAGGAATTATCTGGAACTCCGATAATAATTATCTACCGTGAATCCATTTGCATTTCATTAACTTTGGATTAAATATCAGCTTTTTCGATTAAAAGGTTACGCACATTAGCGAGTGACGATGACGGGTTGGTAGTAAAAGATCGTGCTGAGTGAGGTCTCGGGTTCCATCCCTGACAACAAAATAAATGTGTTGTGATGTTAGTGTCACGCTAATCACTTAAATAAAAAAAAACAGCCAAGCGCGAGTCGGTCAAAATTGTAGAACCAAACTTTGCTAATGAACAAACTAAACAATAAAATCGATAAGGTTATTTGACGTTGGTTCGCACTAGGGTCACTTAAAGTTGACCTTTAGACTCTGAGATGAACCGATACTTAACATATTTAATGTTAATTAGTTTAGGATACCTTACGACTAAATTACCGAACCCTTCTGAATGCGGCTGTCAGTTTGCTCTGTATATACTTATAATTCTTATAAGCTCCGTTTCAGAATGTGAGCTTCAGGATTATCTGACGATACTAAACTACAATACAATACTTGATCCCTTCATATGATTACAATGTTCATTCATTAATTATACAAGTTACCCACAAATGATCAATAAGATGATAATGGCCTATGCTGCCGTAATATAAGTAGCTACTAAATAGCAGTCATTATCGTTTCCGTAAGCACGAGCTCATAAACATGATGCAGTGGTACTGCCGTTAACTTTGCGAGTGCGGCTTGCAGGTGGTGTGGTAACCAATGATATTAAAATGTAAAAATAAGTATCTACTTATTTTTTTAAGAAATTGCTTAAGGCACTCAAATTGTTATATCCTAATGATTCAAAGAAATATTTCTTTACACTTGTTTAAATATTAGTTATATTATATGACAAACCTAAATGAAAATACTTACAATCATTAACAGTGTAAAGGTGTAAATTTTACATCTTCCCTCATCTCTCATTTTCTCATTATAGTCCATTTTTTTGGCGGAGACCAAACTGATAAACAAAACACAGTCATACGGAAATCTTACTAGTTTCACGACACGCACACGCTTTGAGAGTTGTCTATCATAAAGATATGTTTATTACACAAACAACTATTGATATCACACTGAAACTTCATTCAATTCACCGTTTAATCACTTAAATTTCTCTAAAACACAAAACATTCCCTACATATCTATGTCACTAGCGCGTCGACGATTAAGAGCGTAAGAACAGGCAATTTACGTGCTCGTAATCGCTCAATAATAAACAACAATAAAACCCTTGAAGTTTATTTTTACTACGTTTGGTCATGAAAAAAACTCTCCACATTTCTTTAAATCGTATTTTTTCATTAATGTACGATCAAATATTTCACATTTGAACGGATGAAGTCGTGGGCGGTATTTCCCAGTAAACATAAGCAATTTATCATCGCGAGAACTTTGTGTAACTTTGAACTAACTCCGGAATCAATCTTGGTAAGTTACGCCACCGTGACAGTTATGCGGGATATAGATATAGCAGTTATAGCTCTAATTAAGTTTATTCTTGGAAATTGGTTTACGAGTATATGTACATGACGATAAGTTTGAACAAACTGTAGAAACTTGATAACGGTTTAAATGGGTGACTGTTATTAGCATTTTAATAGTCAATTTACGATAAAATATCGCCGTTGGCGGCAGAATATCATCATGAATATTACGATCGACTCAATATGATAGCATTCGACGTTAAAAGTTTGATATTTAGGTCAAAAAGTTGATATTAAAACATATTATTCCCTTTTATATGTCATTCACAACTCCGACTTCGAACATCCACATAGTGAAAGCCCTGAACAGGGAGTTAGTACAATTGAACGATTAAACTAACTTACCTGTAAGTGACGTTCAATCGTAATTGTACGAGGCTCCCTATTCTGAAGGGGACTCCCAACCATCCCTACAACTCATAAGAATTTCCCAAAATATAGGGCGTACTTGTCACTTGAGTAAATTCCCAAAGTTTCTATAGTTATCTATATGTACAGTTGTAAAGGTATGAGCTAGTGCTATGTTTTTTTCTCTTCTCTCTTTTCTATTCTTTACCTATTTGCCGGCATCGTATCAGTGGTGCTTTTGGCATTACTGATGTCCACGAACTTTTTCACATAATTGCTTCATCACATATGATTACATTCTTTTGCACATTCACTCGAATTCCACACACGATAATGTTGTCGTAGCATAAGTGTATCCAACTAATATACGTATTACTTTGTTTGAGAGGATCACACAAAAATTACTAAACAGATTTTCATGAAATTTAGCACAAATGTAGACCATGATCTGGAATAGGATATGGGGTACTTGTTATCATGTCACTATGTTACTATGTTGTAATGAAAGAGCGCTAGTATTATTGTTGTACAGGGGCCGTTCAAAGTATTACGTAAGCACTATTTTTTTGTTTTGCTTAGTTTGGATGACATGTGGGGTAGGGTAGTCTAGATGATGATTACGTCATCGGTAGTTATTATAATAATATAAAAAAAATACATTTTAAATTGAAAAATGTTTACGTTACCATGAGGGAGGGGATAAGAGCTTTGCTTACTTTTGCTGACATAGGGGATGGGGGGGTAAATAATTATAATAAATCTGCTTACGTAATATTTGAACGGCCCCATAGATATAGAGAACACATATTTCTTTTGAATCTCTTCTCCAATGCAAATGTTATGAATCAAAGGTAGAATCGCCCCAAGATATTTTATGGGCTAAATCCTAAAATGAAAATAAAAAATTGTATCTCTTTATCATTCGTGTGGAAAGATAATTTTTTACGTGTTGCATATAAAAGAAATTTCCCATGAGATATTCGTGGCTCTAATAACATAATTATTTAAGCACGAGTAACCACCCTCGCTTTGCTTCGGTTTTCTTATTAAGCTATTGCATAGCTTTTATCGCGGGCTTTGAGCGCGGCGACCGAATCAAGAAATTCCGTAACGAAAATAAAACCTGACACCCCCTCTTGTAGTGATTACTAGGATAGCAAAAACATGCAAGCAAGTGTGCCAAAACAAAGCTGGGGTATTAAATTTCTCATCGGATTTGTTCACCATTAGTAGCAATTAATGAAAGCGAGTACCAGGCGCACAGTAGTCTTCGAGGATGCGACATCAGTGATGGGTATCACTAAAGTAGTAGCTATCGAGAGATTAGTACAAAAAGCTTTGCCATCCAGTTTATGATGACCTCTGTACAAGCCACAGTATGTGCGGTCTTATTTACTCTTCGGTATTTCGCATAAGGCACAACAGGGATGTCTACATTACGATCATGCTCATTAAGTTATTATTGCTATTTCTCTTGTCATGCCGATTGATATGCGGAGGAGCGACAGTGATAGATTTGTTTTGGCTCGTTCACTTTGCAATGCGCGACAGTGTCAGTGTTTGGCAAGTGTTGTCTCGGTCACTCGCCGGCGATTTGATGCAAGGTCTTGGAAACAGCGGGCTTAATTCGCTTCTTTATTTACAACAACCCATCAAAAATCCATATAGAGTCGACTACCTTTACGGTGGCAAGTCGTACGGTGACTGACATAAAAAATAGAAATTAAAAGTTCATCGTTTGTCTGTCTGTATGACAGGTGAACAGTGAATAGTTTAATTGCTTTTCGTTTTGCCATGTTCCTACCCTACGGAATTTTATTCCTTGAAATAATTATGGTCTATGGTAAACAACAAAATTATAAAAATTCCGATATAAACGATTAATAAATAATTTGCTTTTTGGAGCAAACATCCAAAATATGGTAAGGTATGTTTTCCGTAGCAAAAAGGTTAACCGATATAAACATTTACCTTTATATGTGTCTAGGAGCTGAGAAGGCAATTGCCCGGAGGGCACACCTTTGGGTTTCCGTAGGCACCTTCAATATCGGGCCGTACCAACGAGTAAAGAATATCTCATCATAGCAAGTGTAAGTTATTCATCGTTGAGAAAGTCTTTACGTATTTATGCAGTGTCCAAGACAGATTATATTTTGTTTACATATTCGATTAAATAAACAAATTATCGAATCTCAAACGAAGTAGATGTATGAAATAAGTTTGAGAGCATGTGGTCTACACGTATTGCAAGTGAAACCAGCTGAAATAGACTTATGGGACAGATATATTTTAAGAAGTAAGTACTTCGCAAGGCTACACTGTCTAACACAAATTCCTTTTTAATGGACTTGTTATGGCAAGCTGTTCAGGCTTTTCAGTTTCGTCGCCTTTCATGACCAAAAATAAACCTCGGCTTTCATTCAGCGATCGAGTCACCGGTCAGTCCCAAACTCCCAACTAAGCCACGGCCCATTAGTAATTATATCCAGATATATTAAGTTTAATAGCTTTCCATTTTATACAAATCCGCTCAGAGTCTAATTAGGAAAATATGCCATTTGAATTGTAGTTGGGTGAATTGCGATATTAAAACTATAATATTTCCATAATTTATTTTGTGGTTTTAAGTTTGTGGCAGAATCACTTATAGCAAACGGAAAAACATGTTTAAATGTATCTACATAATATATTTAGAAAAATTTCAATGGTAGCTTTCAGACAGTATCACATAGAATTTAAAAAACAATACCATAAATTTTACCAAAAAAATTACCGACTTCAACGGAATAAACGCTTTTTTGGTAAAATAAGAACAGCTAAAGAATCGCTAAACATTTATAAAAATCTTAAAATTTTGAGGAGTTCTCTCAATTCCTCATAAATCATCACATCTCAATTTTGATAAATATGGAATACCATTCCGTAGTCAAAACGAAACCCCTATAGTTTTAACGTGTCCGTCCGTCTGTTCATCTGTAGCAGTTGGACATTAGAAAAATTTAATGTTAAACAGATGAGGATTAATTATTTATTTTTCTATAGGTGCGTAGTGCGTTTTGCGTTTGAGCTCGGCAGGAAGACTACTTTTTCAATCGTTCTTCTCATTTCAAACTCCGCGGTGTGCGATTACGACGAATAATAATTTGGCGGGAACAGGCAAATACATTCATAGAGTATAGAATAATGCATCTATTGGCGCGAACACTGTAACTAATGTGACAGTATAAAAAAAAAATCATTTTTCCAGAACGGTTGTTATAATTAGATATTATTTATTATGACGGCGTTCTGAGGTAACAAACATAAAACAAAAATTGAACCGAATTAGGAAGTTTGGGAACCTCCATCTTTTTTGAATACGGTTAAAAATGAACTCTATTGTTATGTAATCTTATGTATTAAAAGTAAACTGAAATAAACGTACAAGCGGGATGGGACTGCGGAAACGGCAGCCATAATTGCTAAATGTTTGCAGATTTAATTAAATATTTGCTCGATTATTGAGAAACGTATTAAATACATAAAAGTACGAGTAGTACCTACTCGTAGGTACATACATAATTATGTGATGTAAGATATTGTGTATGTACTCCCAGGCATTTAACTTGAACTGATTTAACTTATATTTGAATGAAAATGTAACGATGCTGATTTTTGTATTTTGTTTTATGACTATGTAAGCGTTTAGGTATAACTATTTATTTTTATGTATTACTTTTCATCAGAGATCAATCAACCATTAACTTTAAATACTTTAATAAATTAGATACTATAAGTGAAAATAAAGAATAAAGACACGGTGTCAACTCTTGATGAAAGTCGATTGTAATCCAATACCTAATTTGTAAATCGAGAACTGAAATAAAAATAGATTGAATTGAAAATCAAATAAGGTTCAAGTGAACTCTTCTGTAATAGAACAATTATTGATATTGAAACACGACCATTTTAACAGCAGAAGTGTATCAGGCGAAGCTTTTACAAAAACTATTTTATGTTGAACACAATTTTATTTCCATCTCAATTTTTATTCACTTTTAATAATACAGTGTAAATGTAAACCTACTTTTAAATAATTTTAATTCAATAAAGATTTGAAGAAATGATCTGAAGAACCTGAAAATTCCGATGTCCGAAAAAATGTAACATAACTTTAATGTACTTTTTCATAAAAATAAACACGTCTAGAGTCTAGACTTGTTAATCGTACCAAAAGTGCGGACAGGCATTGTATTCCTTTCAAGTGAGATTACTTTTTTATGTGAATAGCGGTTAATCCTTCAGCCGTATTTTACGGGCTTAGAATACTTAGTTATCACAATCCCATGCCCACAACTTAACGGAAGTCTTCACATACAAAACGCACGTGCGGTGTAAGTAGCGGGCACGCTAGCGACAAGCGCGCGCGGCCCGCTAGCGGCAATATCAAACGCATGAGAATGTATGAGTGTTCACACTGAACTAGCGGCGGAGCGCGCGATTCACTCGCGATGTCAGGTAAGTTCAACCATTTTGAACTTGTCGAAAGTACATGAATTCATTATGTCCCCAGATTAAAGGTTTATTCTTTCATCTAAGATCATGTCCTTCAATACAGAAGAGTTTATTAGTGCTATTCAGGCTAGAACTGATTTGATTTGAACTCAGATTTGGCAGAGTAAACACAGGCATCTTATGAACAGAAACATTCTTAATAAACTATGAAAGGAAAATGCTGAATTGTTTCCTGATATGGAGGGTGAGTACCTAAATGGAACTTTAGGTATGAATTTTCGGTTAAAAAAAGATCGTCGTCCATGTTTTCAACCTCTGACAACATGTCACAATCGCGCGAACGCCTGGCGGCCAGTGTGAACACGAATCCGCCACCGCGCCCGCGACCGCGAACGCGAACGCGAACGCGACCGCGACCGCGCCCGCGCCCGCGAGTTCAGTGTGAACACTCACGAAGCGTCTGGCGACGAAAACAAATCGACTGGCGACGCGATCGGCGAAATGTACCGAGCGAATCACGCGGGCGACAAAGACCAAGAGTAATTATCAAGTTGTAGTGATTGCTCAGAACTCGAGATAAAGCACCTGCGTCCTACGCTTTACTTGTCCGAGAATATTAAAACTGAAGCTTTCAATCAAACTACCTTTATGATTCACAAAGAGCTTATGTGATTTGATGTTCTCCTAAAACTTTATTCGTAGTCATAACAACTTAATAACTTTTATAAACGTAGAATTTTTAAATATGATAAGTACTACCTATCATAAAGTGTTCAAAAGTTAAGGTATTATTTTTAACGCAAAGTAAGTTTATCGTTATTCAAATTGTGGTTTTTCTCATTTTGGTGTCGAAAAATTTAAAATAGAAAACTGGAAAAATCCATTCCGCAAAGTTATTATGAGCTATTGCAAGAAATAGCGTTCTTTCTTTATCTCTTCAGGTTAAACGTAGTCAAAATGTACCGTCTATAAATAAATTAAGAATAAAAAAGGTTATAATTAGTGACTTTTGTGTAAGACAAAAATCTTATTATGTTATTTTCTTGGTAAGTATTTTAAAAGCTTGATATTGTAGAGCTACAAAATCTTATGCAATTGATCGCGATAAACTTCAACTTAAGGATTTAGATGTTTTAATAGACCAAGAAAATAACGTATTTAGATGAAATAATTATTGTTTTACAAAAACTCATTTATAGTATAATTTATGTATTCGAATGTGGATTCTAAAATAAATTATTCAGGTATTTCTTTATACCTTCTTCCTTATGTGTATACCAAGATAAAAAACGTGTCCCTTGAAATAAATGTACGTCCAGTTAAAAGACGGGGATATTACCTACTGTCTGTGAACTGCGATCTTCTATTCTTTACATAATTCATCGTAATATCTCCCGACGCCACTCCATCATTGTTATGGTAATGTTTTGATGAATGGCATTCGTGGACCTCACATTCAACGTCCATTATTAAAAAGCTTTCTATAGTAAGGTTCCTTTGGTGAATAATGCCATCACTACTCATTATGACAATAAGCCCCCCGACGCGTCAGTCTCGTTCGCTAACACAAGGTCTCGGGTACTACTGAACTTTTCATAAATATTTCAAGAACAGGTTGAGTGGTTTAAGAGGAAGGTTTAATAGTAAATTCGTTAAGGTTTAAGTTTAAATTAAATTAAAATCTGTTTAATATTTTTTTATTTGACGCCCCTGTAGCCTAGTTGGTAGCGACCCTGCCTGCGAAGCGAGGGGTCCCGGGTTCGATTCCCGGCCGGGCCAAATATTTATGTGATAGATAAATATTTGTACTCGAATCATGGGCGTGATTTTGATGTGTTATAATATGTGTCGTCCATGCCACCCGCGACACAGGTAATAACCTACTGCGGGGTATGAGTGTGTTAGCGTTTAGGTATTCGTTTATTTATTAGGTATTTAAAACGGAATAACTACGTACTTACTTCCATATTGGTTCAAATCAAAATTCGGTTCTGATGTTGTAAGTATAATAATCTACGGAACCACTACGCGCAACAGACAAGCTTGGACGGCTTAATGCCATCTTAATGCTAATTTATTTTATTATTTTATTTATTAAATCGTGCTTCATAAACACTTTAAACGGATGTCTGGAGGTCGCTTCGCATTTAATTTTTTGACCTTTAGTATTTATATTTCAAACGACTTTTATATTAAAAGTAAAGCACCAAGTTAACGATTATTTAATCATTTATTATTAAATTAATTTTCTCGGTACTTGACCAGGTTACTTTACTCTTAGAATAATAATACTAAGAATTGGCTTCAAAGTTCAAACAGAATGGCCCTTTACTTAACACCGATCTCTCCTATTGAGGAGACTTAGAGCCTTCTTAGAGCATATTTCACGGTTTTCACCACACTACTCTAATGCGGATTGGTTTTCATTTTATTATTATTATTTAGTACATAATACGATAACCAACCAACTACTGTATCTACGTTATTAAACCGGCTACTTTACGAACGAATAAAACGTAGTGATTAAGTACTCTGTGGTAATAAATCCACGATAGTTGTGCTGTAACAGCCTGATATGGAGTGACGTGTGACGGATCGGAGTGACACGTGTGACACTCATAGACATAATACTACTAGAATAGACAAGCGGGCCTTCTTTGCGTCACGCTATTAGAAAGAGAAAGAGACCAAGGAGACTCGCGTAACTCGTAAGTAAGACAAGGATAGGTTTACCTCCTGCCTTTCTTCGCAGCGTGACGGTTTCACTTACATATGCTCAGATACCTTGCCTAGTCTAGTAGTATTATGTCTATGGTGACACTCGGTGTTGATTTAATTTATATTCTCTCGGAGATCTGTGACTTGTACGGTATCGATGGCAATGTCTGCTGCCCAATTACCGATTGTGTCCGAAGCTCCTATAATCTGAGGTCCGAAGTTGCTTAAAGGTCTTTGAGTAAGTGAACCCTTACTAATTATTATCAATTTATGTCCGAAACTTCGAAATTACTTTGCATAATTCGTTTAGAGCTGAAAGTTTTCAGGCTTTGACAAAGTACTCGTAGCTATCGCTGTCAACTAATTTGTTTCAAAATAATTGGGAAAGGGTCTGACCCTTATGACTCAATTGTGTCAATGACGACCCGTGTGGCGCAATGGTGACCATGTCGGATCGCCGCGCCAAGGGTCCTGGGTTCGATTCCCAGCGAGACGGTTTGAATGATGAGTTTGAATTTTTGTTTTGGTCTGGTGTGAATGTCCTTGTCTAGTGTGTTGTCCATTGCACCCACGACACATGGAATCCTAGTAGGGCTGTGAGTGTGAAGCGTTATTTATTTCATTTTTATTTTTATTACAGATTTTCAAACTTTTATTAGCTAGCTGTTTGGATTGCTGTATTAATTATGTCACCGGAAGATAACAAGAACCGCTAGGAAATAAACCTACGAGGATTCTAAACGAGAGATAAATTGTAATAAAAAGAATATACTGTAGTGTAGATTAGATTTGATGGTCTAAAGTTCTAAGAAGGAGACGGCAAGGGTGTGGGGTTCTCAAATCGAACTGTGGTTCCGCGTGTATGTAGTACTCAGTAAGTGTATCCATATCCTCAATCCATAGAGCGCACTACTTGGTCATTGCCGAGAAAAAAAATCCTAAAGTATGAAAATATTTTTTCAATAAAATTCAATAAGTCGTTATAAACAATTTCTTTTCGACTTTTATACATTATTGAACCGTGAATTGAATGATTTATAACTTTTTAATAATTAGAACTTATAAAAAAAAATCAAAAGCCAAAGTTAATTTAAACGTTATCATTTTTTAAAGCATTACTTATATCATTAAATACAATAATTTATTGATTAATATCTATATATATAAAAATGGATGTTGCTAAGCGCTAAACTCGAGAACGGCTCGACCGATTTGGCTAAATTTTTTTTTGTATGTTCCTTGGATTCCACGGAAGGTTTTTATAATATTAAAAAAAAAAAAAAAAAAAAAAAAAAAAAAAAAAAAAAAAAAAAAATTTGCGCGGACAATACTAAAGGTATCGTAAATGGTAAATATTCGAAACGGTATCCACGGGAATTAATAACCGCTATATCGTCGCTGATCAACTGCAGATAAAAGAAGATCAACAGTTGTAAAAGTAAATCAACAAAATATCGAAATTTATAATCGTTGCATTGTACCATATTGACCAATCCTATCAAAGACTTTCAAGGCGCACATCAATATTGAATCTTGCCTTTCTAAATCTATACAATACATTTGCAAATATTTAACAAAAGGAAATGATATGGCTGTGATTGGAGTTAGTGCCGAGATTTCTGTTGATGAAGTTAACCTATACCAAATGGGCCGTTACGTTAGTATTAGTGAAGCAATTTTGGTATGTGTCAGAATGATGATTTTGCCCGAACACTGCTAGCAGCGTTTGCAGCTGTTAGAAAATGATTCCCATTGGGATCAAACCTCAAATGATGCTGTAATTTCTTTTAAACCTCATCAAATATGAACATTGTTTTCTATAATTATATCGAGGCATTGATAATAGTTGAGGACATGTGCGTGATGATGTCAAACAAAGTATCTTCTCAATTAGGCATGGCCGTGCCTAATCGCCCAATGCACGACGTTGCTTTAAGGGAATCAGAATAAATGTTCCGCTGTTGAACCAACAACAAAAATTTGTAAATGATGGAACTGGAGGAATTTACTATTTGGACGCTCCAGGTGGTATATCTTTATCTGGAATTGCAGCCATGTTATTAAAAGGCGGTCGAACAGGCGATTCAGTGCTAAAATTTGCATTGAATATTCAGAGCAATGAAACTCGAAACGACCTCCAAAATTTCGAAGAACACAGCAATGGCAAAGGTTTTGCAGCAATATAAGTTAATAGTGTGGGATGGATGCACGATAGCACATAAAAAGCTTTGGAGGCATTAGACAGAACTATGAAAGATCTACGAAACAATCGAAACCGATTTGGTGGAGCGATGATTTTATTAGCAGGAGATTTCCGTCAAACATTACCAGTGATTCCTCGGTCAACGCCAGCGCATGAACTCGATGCATGTTCAAATCCTCCATTTTGTGGAAATACGTAAAGATACTAAATTGAAACAAGAATATACGTGTACGATAGCAAAATGATCAATCTGGAGAAATATTTTCAAAGCAACTCATTGACCTTGGTAATGGCAAAATCCCTGTTAATGATTCGACTGGCTGCATTATATTTTTGTCAGTTTACTGCAACAACAATCGAGCTCATACAAAACGTGTTCCCAAACGTCTTTCAAAATTACAAAGATCATTTGTGGCTAAGCGAACGTGCTATATTAGCTACCAAAATTACGGATGTAGATGAAATAAACTTCAAAATTCAAAATGAAATTGCCGGTGAATTAAAGACATACAAATTTCACATACAGTTGATTGAGCAACTAATCAAGATGATGTCGTCAACTATCCACCAGAATCGTTAAATTTTCCGGGATTGACACCTCATAATCTTCAATGGAAAGTAGGATCGGTAGTCATAATGTTAAAAAATATTAAATATTAACTTATTTTTGTAAGTAATCGTCGTTTATTATTGAGATATAAATAACGTGATCACTCGGAAAAATTTATATAATTTTTACTGTTAACTTTTGACAGAACGAAGTCTGTCCGGGCAGCTAGTTATTAATAAATACAGTGAATATTTGTGATAAAATAATTTAAACCAAAATTTTTTTCAATCATAAATCTTAAGGAAAAGACAAACCTGGATGATATCATGGAAGAATAATTATCCTTATTTTGTAAATTCTTCATATTATGTATGGTATATTAAAGAACAATGCCCAACTGCCATACATAGTTTTATTTCATTTTCAACTTAAGCGTCTTAAAATAAAAAAAATTCTAAAAAATACAGCATTAATTTCTGAGCTTAGATATATAAGAATTTTCAGCAGGCACACCCCAGAACCAAAGTATTTTGATATTGAATGTTTTATAACCATAGAAATATTATACATAGAGTACCTGCGTCAAGATAGCGTGTTTCCGATCGCAGTTTGAGGGTATTCTCATAAACTTTTAACGTTGAAATAACATCTCGGTACGAGTTTTTAAGCAGTTTTGTTGACGCTTTCTTTAAGTTAGAAGTTAGGTACTCATTGCTTACTTTTGTCAATTAGACGTAGAAGTCAGTGGAAGTAAAATTATATTTCGTAAGTAAATTATAATTTAATTATTTAATAGATGTTTATCATTTTTAATTATTAATTACCGTGTTTTTGAATACAATACCTCTAACCTAAGTAATTTAATTTTTGACGTGATAACGTCTATTAAAACGATGAGCGCCGCACCGGGCGCATCTTTGAAAAAAAATGTAGCGTTCCGCGAGCGAGACAGCGGCAAAAGCGAGAGAGCGAGGCACTATCGGCTACGGTCGGCGTATCGTAGCGTAGCGAACGGCGTAGCGAGCGTAGGCGATCGTAGTTGATTGGAGCGGTCATGACGTTGTCACGTAAAACTAGCGTCCGTAAACCAACTTTACAGACAACCATTTTTTTCTAGTGAAAATGAGTTTGCGCTTTGGATGGCTGATGGAGGATGTTAGCCTTAGCGTGGCCTTAGCTAACGAAATAGATGAACGAGATCGCCAAGCTAAAGCGCGAACACGTAGGCTAACGGCGAATCCATACGCCTTAACGGATCGGGAGTTTATAAAAACATACCGACTGAGTAAGTCTTTGGTTTGGTTTTTTAAGTTCTCCAAATCTTTCCAAATCAAAAATTTTTAAACAAAAAGAAAATAAGCAGTCGCAGTCGGCTCGAACTTTGGCGTACATTTTGTTTTGATACTTTTTTTTATTACTAATTGCATTACGAGGCAAAGTAAATACCTTCATTCTACCATATTGAGGTAATTTTTTTGTGAATTGAAGAACAAATCATTACTTTTTTTACAAAAAGTTTCACAAAAATCAATATTGAGTTAATAAATAAATATTCTTCAACGTTTTTTAATGGAAACATAATGAATTGTATTTGATTAATCAAAATAAGTTTATTTGTTCTCTGTTATGACAACACTAACACAGAGTGCTAAATAGCCGAATAAAAGTTTGGCAGGCGCGCACGCTGCAGGATGCGTGCAGGAGAAGTGAAGTTCACGCGCAGTTTGGGTGCAGTTGACGCGCAGTTCAAAAATTACGAGAATACGGTTTAGACGCTAAACGTCAACCAACGTCAACTTGATTGCCGCGTCACTGCAACTTGATTGCAGCGTCACTGCAACTCAATCGATGCGTCTTAAAGTTACGTGAATTAGGGTGCTGGTACACAACAAAACAACGATGCCGGAAGAATAAGTGATGTCAAGATGACAAGATTTGATCACTAAACGTCAACGTCAATTTTAAAAACGATTCAGAAGTTGCCATTTTACTACTACTGAAAGATTAAATTACATAAAAGAATTTCATGAGAATGACGAAAATAAATATTTTTAAATATAAAAATAAAAAAGTTCAAGCAGAATGTTACTTTTTATTAAAGATTGCCCGAATTACTCACTTTATACAATATGAAATAATTATAATCAGAAAATATGTACGACTATCAAAATATTTTCTACCATTAAAGAAAAAAAGTATGAAATGGTAACATTTTTACCGCATGAAAATGGACAATATCGACATCATTGTTATTATAATAGTCAATTCATCACTTATTATTAAAATTATTTTACCCTGGGTAATACGGGTACAGATATTAATTTTAAAAAACGTAAAAAAATATAGAATTGCTTCGGTGTAACTGACGTTTTAAGACGCTACAAAAACTAAAAATAATTTTTCGGCATTGTTCTTTCATGTAATAATACCTAATCACATGCGAATTTTTAATTTCCATGTGTTTGATGTTTAAAGAGTTATAAATTATTGAATTCGCTGTTCCATACTGTATAAAAGTCAAAAAGAAATAGTTTATAACGAGTTATTGAATTTTAATAAAAAAATATTTTCATACTTTAGGATTTTTTTTCTCGGCAATGACCAAGTAGTGCGCTCTATGGATTGAGGATATGGATACACTTGTCACTTACTGAGTACTACATACACGCGGAACCACAGTTCGATTTGAGAACCCCACACCCTTGCCGTCTCCTTGTAAGTTCTAACTAAACTGTCTAAACTAATAAGCCATGCCAATGACGCCATGACGTAACCCTTTCTACGTCACATAATAATGAAAATTAAGATAATACAAATTAATTATAATTATACTAACTACCAGTGTTGGCAGATATTTTTTTCTCGAATCGCCTTGCCGGATTGCGCGTGTAGCCCCGAGATAGCCCCATCTAGGGTTCGATTCGAAGTATAGGAGCAAAAAAAAAGGTCATCGGCAGCCAATTTCATATCAGTTTGTTGAGAAAGCCTAGCCCAATGACCTTTTTTTCCAGAGTACACTGAATAATGAATACGAATATAGCCGATCGGCTATACGTAGCCAACGGGTTAAATATGATAGCCGCTCGGTAACGGATATAGCCCCATTGGTGCTTAGTTAATAATAGCCCCATCTGGCAACACTCAACAGTGCTAACTGCTAACTAATGTATTTAATTGTATTTATGTGGGCCGATCCCGGCGGCACTGCAATGCCGGGCCGACCCGTGACGGGAGTGGAGCGAGCCCCGAACATCCCGTCGAGTCACAAAAATCAGTTTAATATACTGGTCCCGACGTGCGGGAACTTTCAGATAGTCTTGTGTAGTTCATGAACGATGAACGATTAGGAAACGTTTCCTAGTGATGAACTAAAAGAAACGTTTCCGACCGATTATTGCTACTCGGTCTATTCATTCGTTTCGGTCATTACGGACCTTGAGTTTTAAGCATAAACGACGAACGAGAAACAGAAACATGTCCGATGAACGACGTTCGACAAACGACCGATGAACGCCGAGTGAGTCGGAGTCCGAGACTTACGAGAACGAAACAGGAGCAGGACCGATCCGTTTCAATGAAATGCGTCTCTTACTTAGTGTTCTTATTTAAATTAGTGATGGGCCGACTATGGGTTTTGCCGATCAGCCGACTAGCCGACTAGTCGGCAAGAAAATTGCCGACTATTCGGCCGACTAGTCGGCAATGCCGATCATCCTTACTTCGGTTGAATTCCTACTCTTTGGCATATTAATGTCACCATAAGCAACAACCCATAATTGTCCCACTGCTGGGCTCGGGGTCTCCTCTCAGAATGTGAGGGTTAGGCCATAGTCTACCACGCTGGCCAAGTGCGGATTGGTAGACTTCACACACTTTCGAGAATTTTTATGGAGAACTCTCCGGTGTGCAGGTTTCCTCACGATGTTTTCCTTCACCGAAGCAAGTGATAATTAACATGTAATACGTACATAATATTTGAAAATTAGAGGTGCGTGCCAGGATTTGAACTCGGGCCCCTTCGTTCGGGAGACCAACGTTCTACCGCTAGGCTATCACTGCGTAATGCCACCATAATTCATTCTATTATGCGAGATAACTGCAGAAATGTTGCAATAGCTATCGATGACTCCTGTTTTAAAGCAGTACCCTGTTTTATGCATACATTGGAATTATCAATCAAAGAAGCGTTGAAGCAAAATCAAGGCGCATTGTCACTCACTTCAATCATTCATTGATTTACTGAAACCCTTTGAAGAAAATTCATTAGTCTGGGCATCTATGTTGCCAAAGATGAAGTAATGCAAATGAAAGGTTTATTTCAAAACGGCTTGTAAAGTCGATTTAACTCAGTATAAAATGCTAAAATATTCACACTGGCAACTTTGCTTGATCCTAGGTCTGTACCTAAGATCAAGCAAAGTACTGTACTGTAGTCTGTACTACAGTTTTTCGAGGCTAAAAATGTGTCCACCGTATAAATGATGATGACAGCGACCCGGCTGAGCACGCAGAAAATGATTAAAATGGTCAAAATAAAAACTTAGAAGTTCACCGCAATTTTTCAAAAATGACTCGTAAGAGTTGTCCTGCTAGCACTGTCTATAGTGAACCACTATACTATTTTCCGAGGCTGGGAATATTTACGAAAAAAATTAAAGTAACCGATTACTTACCGATCAGCTGAAAGTGACGTTCTTTCATCATAATTTACCTTTGCTTGATCAAATAAAGTAAAAACACGAATGTTAAATTTAATTTAAAATATGATTAAAAATAAAACTACAAATTTGTTAATTATAATTATTGTTGCTTAAAAACATTAAATAATGTTTTTTTGTTATTATCTGATTTATTAAAATAATAAATCTAGTTATGTTGATTGTATAATTTTGTAGTTTTCTTTGTTAACTTTATTTTTTAGTAGCGAAAATAAATGCCGACTATTCGGCCTTTTTTGCCGACTATTCGGCGAATAGTCGGCGACTAGAAAACATGCCGAATAGTCGGTTTTCCCGACTAGTCGGTTGTAGTCGGCCCATCTCTAATTTAAATCAATGCGATAAGGTCTGTATTAGCGTACCACTCGAAAGCCGCGAACCGAAACTTAGTTATCAGACCATTGTTTTGGCATGGTCTTGTTATTATCTGTTTGTTAGGCACTATATGTAATTTTCAAGTTTTAGTTATACAGTTGTTAAAACCGTTTAGTTAGGGTCTTTTGTATTTCTTAGAAACAAAACACGTGCATGCCGTAGAGTTACCTTAAATACCACTTCATAAAAAATGTTTTGTACCTCGAAAACATCAATTGTTACACTATCGGTTTTTACGACTAGATATGAGATAACATTCATTCAGAGTCGTTATCGAAGATTACTCGTCCCAAGCAACTTTACATCACATACTACAAACAATGCTGGACTTTCTCAGGGATCTTTTGTCTCCACAACTCTATTCCTGCTGCATAACAATGATCTGGTCGCAGGTGTGCATTGCACGTGCGCCAAAATTTCTAACTCGAATTATTTTGTTCTATTTTTTAATTGGCTTGGAAATCAAATTTGTATGTTATAATATGTAACTTTTAAGTAATTAATAATAATAACCACTAACACAAAGGAACCAGGATACTTGTTGCCATATCTGTTGCTACACATGCAAATGCCCAAACCTGGTTCTTAATATCTAACCTTGAGTCGAGTATAAAGAAATATCTTTCGAAAAATAATCTTTCAAAGTAATAATAATTATTATTAAGTACTTAAATAAAGTTTTTAATGTTTAAGGTTCCTATCCTAACATTACATTATAAAGTATTAAAATAACATAAATAAAAAAATACGGTTCATTTATGCATGAATTTGCAACAATAGTAATTAAAAAGTATTAGTTCATCGAAAATGTCACAAATGACATGTTAGTATTAAAAAGTATCTGAATAATTAATCTTCAGTTCGAAGCAAAACCTTAAAGTACGCGAACTGCGAACGATATTAAAACTTCTTTCTTTTATGACATAGTAATAACGATGACCTAATAGAACTATTAGAACGATTAGAGTGAACTAGTTCCTCAACCGGAATGAACGATTACGGAGCGCTCTTTCAAGTGAACGAATAGGCACAAGACTACTTTCAGATATTAAGCTGAAAAGAACAGATACTACACTTTGATCTTAGCCAAAAGGCCGAGAAGCGATACCGTTATAAAATTTTTGGAGATACTTATATGAACTTCAAAGAGTCTCAACAGCGTGATTCACAAGTTGACGCAGTTTTTTCTGGGCGACATCTAGTTGGACAAAAGACAACTTAATAAAGCGACATCTAGTTGGGACAACAGACAACTCATTAAAGCGACATCTAGTTGGACAACAGACAACTTATTAAAGCGCCATCTACAATTTGCCTTGAAAATTATAAACTCCCGTAGTCACCCCTCGGTTCAAAATAGCCTGATCATGTAAAATATAACAATGTCAATAAATTTTTAATGAAATGAAATAATCTTTTATTCATGTAGGTATCACTGATACACTTATGCACGTTATTTTTTTAATTTACCAGCTTTTCGCAAAGGTGCATTGTCATGGAGGAGAAGAAAATCCGTAAAGAAACTCCTGAGCACATCTTTTAAAAATAAAACTTATATTTATTACAAAAATAGGTATTCTCTAACCTGAGCAGAACTGGTTGCCTAGCTGATCATTTCCAAGCATCCTTATCATTTAAATATTCATATATGTTATAATAACCCTTGCCTACTAGTTGAATTTTTACACGTTTCATAAAAGATTCCACCGGCAAGTCACGTATTTGCTTTGGGACTTTATTACAGAATTTTATACAGAGTCCCATAAAAGAACGCTGCACTTTAGCAAGACGGTACGAAGAGGTAGCCAATTGATGCATCCTTCTTGTTTGCCGATTTGATAAGTCACAATTTTGTTTATATGCAGTTATGTTATTCCGTATAAAGACTAAATTACTATAAATATATTGGGAAGCTACTGTAAGTATACCTATTTCTTTAAATTTGACACGCAAGGACTCCCTTGATTTTAGTTTATAAATAACTCTAATGGCTCTTTTCTGTAGTACAAAAATTTGTTCAATAATACATGAATATCATTGAATTGATGTCAATCAATAATCATTATGAAATTGCTTCATCATGATTGCACGTGTAGCCTAGCTGATTGACGATTGACAATCTTTATGCCGGTTGTGGTTGATTTCTGAATTCCAAAATGACAGTGTATTAAATTTCTTCTTTTAATACGCCGACATTATTATGTACTCTTATAAGTAGTGCAAAAATAATAGGAACCGTTTTTTATCAGATGTGAAATAGCCAGAGAACAACAATGAAGATAAATAAATACGTCAAGTAAAACAACAGAATCGTGTACATATTACACTTTATTTTCACAAGATCAAGAACATCAACAAATCTCTTAAGAATTACAATAACGAAGGTGTAAGATGCAACTACGTCAGTAGCTGCGCCGATCATATTTACAATGTAAGCTCTTTGGCCTGTACAAAATAATATACACAAAAACATTAAAAAAATATAATGTAAATAAACTTGCGAACCCAGGACAAGGTAACGAATTTAAAATTATCAATAAAATTTCAACGAACTATTCATAAAAATATTAAAACCATCGTGTTTACAGAATACGTGCGTCTAAAGTGCATTTTTTTCGAATACTGAATTCGGTAAACGATTGTTTAGTTAAAATTTACAACAAACATTTTCAATCCAATAAAAAACGTACACGTCCACATTGCAAGAGATATATTAAAATTGAATTATATTACGTTCATAAATTCCTTTATTCGTATAATTTGTAAGAATTCTAATGATTTAGAAATCAAAATAATCTCCTACAATAACACAACGGTGACATTTAAATGCAAGGAAACATTAAGTGAACAACGTTAATAACTTACTATTACATTACAAGTTGAAACTAAATGCACGTCTCAGAATACAATTATCTAATCTACAACTGCCAATTATTCTAATAGACTCGTAAGAATATTCTTTACATGAAAACCACCAAAATGTACACCGCGAGCCGTGAAAAGTATAAATCCTATATTATATACGAGAGTTGCAACGGCGGGTGTACACGATGGTGTGAAAGCGTTAACTACCTAGAAGTAGGCACAGAAGGGTTCAGTACTTTTGGCTTAATGCGGGAAACCTTAGGAATATCACATACACTACAATACACCCCTCGGGTAACAAAAATAGTGAAGTTTGAAATGAAATAATGGAATGTTTTGTGCCATTAATTCTTTGACCTTGACTTTTTGATGTATTAATAATATTAATTCAAAATTAAATTTAAGTAAACATACCATTAATAGTATGATCAGTAAATAGAACGATCAGATGAAATCCCATTCAAATATTGTTTATATCGTTCCAGCATTATTTCTCACATTTGAAATATATATTAGTAAATATTTGAATCAGTAACTCGTCGCCACAACAACAAAAGAATTCTCTATTAAGTACATTAAATAACTAATGATACAATAACTTCAACTAGAAAATTAAAATCAACATTTTAATCTTGTACACGTCACTACCGAGTCAAGGAATTAAGGCGAAATAGACAATTTCCAAAATAGACCCAGGGGGTAAAAGGGATACAAAGCGACTATATATTTACCACTAAAATAATTACCCTAATATACCCTACATATAGCGTTGAGCTGAGATCTTGTACACTAATCAATAATTTATGTATAACTATTAAAAACGTCTATAACTAAGTTTGGCCAACGTTACAGCGAAAACCGAAGCTAAAATCAGTTTGAAATATTCTAGGTTCCGGAATAACGTTGGCTATCGACAAATAAAAATAGATTCTAAATTCCTAAATTATTGACATTCATTTATTCCGGGTACGAAGTACGAACTACAATATAATCGCTGATGTCTATAATATTAATTCACTACGAAGACCAAATACTATTATGTTTTTCAGCATGACTTTTGCAGCTTTCTTTAATTTTCTAATAAGAGTTATTATGAAACTGGCATAAAAATGTCATATCCTTTAAAACATTGTTTTTACGGGTTGTGACTATGAATTTCCAGACAATAACATACAAAATTTTGTTTGTTATCCATGGCACAATAATTTATCTGCGGCCATATTGATCGCTTTGATTTAGTTGAATTCCTAATATTTGTTTGTAATTTTATGCAAGGTTTTCCATCTTCTGCTGAATAAATTCTTATTACACTGCACTTATTACATTGATCTCCCGTGATAATACAATTTTATGAGTTTCAATTTGATCAGGAGGGTCTAATGATAGAATAATGAGATGGAAATCGGAACTCTTCAACCGTTGTTACAAACCACCTCTAATTTGGACTCATTTGCTCGGGTAAGAAGTTCCATACATTATAATTTGGCGACGAAATTTTCTTCTTAGTGCAATATTATTGATTTTTTTATCTTTAAAGTGTATTTCTTTTTAAGTGTCTTTTTATTATAGAGACCAGTGTATATAATCTAATACTGTAATATCAAATTAAGTATGTAAACGGTTGCACGACAATATAGTTGTGATGAAACACCTATACAGACACGGACTATTTTCATATCTTGTGATTTTGGTATCACATATACCTAATATTAAGCTAAATGTACTTAGAATCCGACGAATTGCACATAAAAAATTGTAGAAATTTGGAATATTCTATCCATGGAGTTGTATTTTTCAGAAACATATAGTATCAACTACAAATTTACTTTTATTTATATATTAAAATCACTGTCATTATTCGAAACATAGTTTACAAACACAATTTTAATTCAAAAGTGACATAAATAAATAATAGACTTAAGATCTTCTAATACCTTCTTAAAGTGACTCTTTACGTTTAATTACAATGAATTATGAAAGTAAAACGACTACACCATTTGAACTGTAAAAACTCAACATTAATTTCTTACTGGGCAAATATATTATTCAAATATACATATCAGATAATTAACTTCAAAATTGACACAATCTAATTATATAAATTATACAACAATTTACCACAATAATTATTATCAAACAGTTCAAAATTATATTTTTTTAACACAAGATCTAATATCTTATTGAAGAGTATAATTTTGTTGTTTAATTTGTTTGATGGGAGTAAAATAATAATTATATGATCGCTGCGTTTTAGTTTAGACACAAACCTATACAATATATTTTTACCGAATTTGAATGCTTGTATAATTTAGCCACTTAGGTTAATATTAAGTGCACCATTTAAAGAAAACGAAATAACGGTATACACATAAAAATACGCAAATAAACTTTTGTAAGCACCAGTAAATATACACGAATTACTGAAATGTGTATACTATCCAAAAATTAGCATTTGTGTGTTTATTATGATAAAGAAAGTATATTAAGTTACTGAGCTTGAAATAAACATAATACATACATTAATTCACAAAATAAGTCATATAAAGTGATATATAACACTTGTTTTTTTATTTCACACAATTATTATGTATTTAAGTTTTCATAAATTTTATGAAGCACAAATAAATACATAGAGACAATGTTTAAAATATCATACTTAAAATGTATGGTTGAGAATACGGTAACTATCTAGATACATACATATACTAAATGTCAGTCACTGATTTTCATGAATAAGAAGATTTGGATAGTATTAGAATAATTATTATGTTGTAATAAAAGATTACTTTTCGGAGGAAATATTTTCATTTAAGTAGTATCACTTCTTCATTATTAAAATTAAATTAGTACGAAAAAATTTTAGAAACTTCAATTAGAAATCGAAAATACATTCATACAACTACACGTTCCATTCAACCATAAATCCAAAAGAGCCAAACAAACAAACTACCAACATGACAGTCGCAATCATCACACAATACTACCACACTTGCCATTAGCGAGTAAAGGATGTAATGGTCTGGTGTTGCCATACATATGGCCGTTGCCAGCGTATTGGTTATTCTGCAGCGAAATCAGTAATTCCACGAGTGCATTGGAAGCACTTTGGCCGTTTAGTAGTTCAAATATGATGCAATTGCACTCTGGTTCAGGGTTTTTGAGGTTGCTCTTAGCGCTCGAACTCGAGTTGGAAGTCGAGTTGGACGAGTTGGTACCTGAGTTGGTGGGTGGGTTGGGGTGTAGGGGACAGGTTAGTTGTAAGTTCTTGGGGTATTGAGGTGGGATTCCCGATAGATGATTGGCGGCGGCGCGCGCGTAGAACACACACGTATGGCCGTCCGCGTCGGGGAAGTTGGGGTTGCCGTTGTGCTGAAACAATGTCATGTGGATAGTTAAAGATTTTGTTACTTGACTTGTTGATATTGCTCTTATTTTCTATGTGATGTCATTTATAATGATTTAACATTGATACTAACGTAAACAATATGTAGGTAACATTAAATATTACCGAACGTTTTTATTTCACGCCGTGCATACCTAATTATTTTGCCGACTGTGCAGTACGGCCGACGTATCTAGGCGCGTCTAAACATAGGCTCTGCGAACTTTAGCGCATGTAAGACAGAGATAGCGACAGGAACATGCTAACGTGTGACTGAGACATAATACGCCGCGTACTGAGCATTGCCGAATTGTGTTACTGCGCAGCCTTCTGCGCGAAGTTCAGACGCGCCAAGATACGTCGGCCGTAATGTACATGTCACACGACTCACCCATATCAGAAGCTGTGCCGCAGCGAGGTTCCCCGCCGCGCAGGCCGCGCGCAGGGCGAGCGAGCGCTCGTGCGGCGCGGGCGCGCGGGGGGGCGGCGCGGCCAGCAGCTGGGCCAGCGTGGCCAGCGCGCCCCGGGCGGCCGCCGTGCGCAGCGCCTCGCCGCCCTCCCCCGGGGGAGACGGGGGGAGGTAGGCGCGACGCTCGTATTTTAGGCGAATCCAACTGTGGGTAGATTGATGTAGATTTAGATTTATTACGAAAAAGGCAATGACATAACAGATTGTAATCGAAATTTTACTAATAAAAATAACCTACTTCAAAATAACTCGAAAACTACTCGTCAGATCTAGTTCTTTAAGTGGGACCACATGACAAGCACCAGTTTTCGATTAAAAAAAGAATACGAACCCGTATACGTCCCGTCCCGTACGGGAAAAAAATCCGTTACGTATGCATTGGGCTTAAGTTGGAGTGTAATTGTATTAAATGTTGTTATGTTAATAAAACTACAAGAATCGCTCACCGTTCCTTCTCCTCCCTAGTGGAAGTGGCGATGGGTTTGACGTGTCCGCGGACGTCGGCCTCCCAGATGGAGTTGGCCAGCGCGTTGCCCATCGACACCATCACGGCTACGTGGCTCAGCCTGGGAACACACATCACTTGACTTTATCTCGGTAATATACATATATGGGTAAAGGCCTCATATATCATAAAAGTTTATGTTACCATATAAAGAAAAAAAGTTAGATAAAAGTAACGTTAGAGTATCATAAAAGTATACGTAACTTAACGCGTTCACCCAAACAAACAAACATACTCTTCAGCTTTATAATATTGGTATAGAATAGATATTATATTATCTTGCAAACGTACTAAACAATCTAATTAAATACAATATGTATTACTTGTGAGATACATTGTGTATTCATGCGATGGCCAAGTCAATCTATTTATTAAAAAAAAAATTAAAATGTGTGCAATTCACACGTGGTAGAAATGAACCCTTCAAAAAAAATTTTTTTTTTCAAAATAATGAGACGAATGTAAAATTTCGAATTTAAACACAACTCCACTCCGCTCCGCTCAGCTCAGCTCAGCTCAACTCCGCTCCGCTCCACTCCGCTCCGCTCCGCTCAACTCAACTCAACTCCCCTCCCCCTGTACAATGCTTCCTATCTCACTTTAGAATTTAATTATGTGTCCGTCTCTTTTACTGTCACGGGACAGTTTCGTTTCATCGAATTTCAAATCACCCCCGTACTAAAGAAGTTTTCACTTCAAAAAACCCTATTTATTTAAAAAGACTGAATAAATTAACCGACTTGGTATTACATGTATCTCACAACTTTTTACGGTAGAAGAACTGAGTTGCGAGACTTGGCTTTTTTTTACAAGTTATGTTTTAGATGGCATATAATGATACTTACGGCCACTCGTCCAAGTCCAGAGAGCGCACCCTCGATATATGGGAGCCGAGGTTCCTGTGAATCCCGGAGCACTCGATACAGATCAACACCCCCAGATTTAGACTGGCCCAGTCGGGATCTGAAAGTTTTAGTGGACAATGTATAGGCGACCCTGTAGCCTAGTTGATAGCGACACTGCTGCAAAGCGAGGGGTCCCGGGTTCGATTCCCGGCCGGGGCAGATATTTATGAGACAGGAGTGATTGTGATGTGTTATATGTGTCGTCCATGCCACCAACGACGCAGATAATAACTACTGCGGGGGTATGAGTGTGTTAGCGTTTAGCGTTTAAATGACAGGCAACAGTCATATCTCTTCATAATATTTATGTTCTACTATAGCTTTTATATAGGATTGACTGGTGGAGAATGGCATCAGGCATTAAGTCCGCCCATTGTGGTCTAGTTTATAGGTTTACAATAAAGAGTAAATAAATAAATAAAACTAAGTTTACCAAGCGCGCCGCAGTCGCAGCATCTATCGTTGCCATTGACGCGTCGCACGTAGTACGTGGCTCGCACGTCTCCCGTCGAGTTAGCGCCCGTGGGAGCCGGCTGTCTGGACGTCTGAAACGAATATAATAATTTAGTCTTTATACGGAGTAACTTAACTGCATACAAACAAAATTGTGACTTTTCCAATCGGCAAACAAGAAGGATGCATCAATTGGCTATCTCTTCGTACCGTCTTTCTAAAGTGCAGCGTTCTTTTATGGGGCTCGGTGTAAAATTTTATAATAAAATCCCAAAGCAAATATGTTAGTTGCCGGTGGAATCTTTCAAGATACATGTAAAATCTCAACTCATAGGCAAGGGTTATTATAACATAGATGAATATTTAAATGATAAGGATGCATGGAAATGATCAGCTAGGCTACCAGTTCTGCTCAGGTTAGAGAATATCTATTTTTGTAATAAATATGTTTTCTTTTTTTTTAAAGATGTGCTGAGGAGTTTCTTTACGGCTTTTCTTCTCCTCCATGACAAGACACCTTTGCGAAAAGCTGGTAAATTAAAAAAATGACGTGCATAAGTGTATCAGTGATACCTACATGAATTAAGATCATTTCATTTCATTTCGTTTCGTTTTATTTCAACGTCACTAACATTTGGTACATACTTAATTCAAGCTTTTTTCCGGAAGTAAACTTATCCTAACATAAAATTATACAGTATCTATCTAAGGCGATAGTTAATAACGCAGTTAGGGGTTCAAACTTATTTTGACAACCCTAATGAAAATGATCCAATATGTATTCAATATTGCGTCATATCAATAAAAAAAAAATACAGTCGAATTGAGAACCTCCTCCTTTTTTTGAAGTCGGTTAAAAAGCGTGCGTATCGTCTTGAGCGACTACGAGCAGAACGATCAATTGCCTGTTCTTACGCTCTTCATCGTCGGCGCACTAATGACATATCTACCTCTGTTTTACATTATAATATCATTGATATAAACAGTATATCTCACCCGTCCCTGCAACGAGGCCAGTATCTGCGCCTCCACGGCGCACACCCACGCGTCGCGCTCGGCGGCGGCGGCGGCGGGCGAGCCGGCGCCCCCCGCGCCCCCCGCACCGCCGGCGCCCCCCGCGCACACCACCCAGCGCCACCGCTTGCCGTCCAGCGACACGATCGTGAACTCGCACGAGTTGCTCGCGTCGCCATCTGCAACACACAGTTTAAAATAACTATAAATAAAAAACGACAATTTTTCAGCTTTCGCACAAAAACAACTGCATCAAAATCAGTCTATTCGTTTAGAGCTATGATGCCATAGACAGACACACACCCCAAACTCATAAAACCCCTCTTTTTGCGTGGGGGGTTAAATAATTCAGGCCAATTATTAATTAGTAATGACTGGCCTAGAAATCCAGTCGCATCCCCTTGGCCACTCGCTCAGTCAGTACACGGCACGTTAAAACTTCAATTTTCGTGCCGTGCCACTATCTCCTACCCCCCCACGGACATCTGTGACAAACCTCGAATGGACCGAGGTATCTTCAACCCTCTATAATCTATAGCGTACCTTCCTCCCCGTCCTTCTTAACCCCCCCGCTCTTGACGCGGCGGTGTCGCTTCTTGACGTGCGGCGTGTCCTTGTCCGCGGGCGCGTCCATCTCACCCGCCGGCTCCTTCATCGCGTCGAACGCTGACAGTAGCGCTTTGTCGGTCGCGCGCGTCGGCTTCTCCTTGTAGCCTGTTATATGCAGGTAAATTAATAAAATATAGTACATAATATACTAGCTGCCTGGACAGACTTCGTTCTGTCAAAAGTTTTTTTTTATAAAACAAATAATTTGCATATAAATTGAGATGTAAGCTATTCTATCTTTCAAGTTGGATCAAACTGCACACGGTGTGCAAATTTAATTAAAATCGGTTAAGTAGTTTAGGAGTCCATCGCGGACAAACAACGTGACACGTAATTTATATATATTAAGATAATAATATGCACTAGGGCTAAGATCTATAAACCGCACTCAGGCTTTGCTCAGACGCCAAGCCCAAGAGGGACATTTTGATTTAATCGAGCGCGGCATATTAATATAACGGAGGATACCTTGCATTCTGATAAGTACCTTCAGCCAATATGAGCCTTTAATATAGGGGGGTAGGCTAAGGAGAACCTTGATTGACGATTTTTATTACTTTCTGCTTGCGAAAATCGTCAGATTATATTTTTTTTATTATTCTGGTATACTTTTAAAATAAACAAAAAAACAACCGCGCTCGACAGTAAGTAAAAAAATTAAAATGTGTGCAATTCACACGTAGTAGAAGTGAAACCTTCAAAATTTTTGCTTTCAAGATAATGAGACGAATGTAAAATTTCGGGAAGATGATAAATGTAGGTTTCACTAATCTACTTCGCTCCGCTCCGCTCCGACCCGCTCCGACCCGCTCCGCCCCGCCCCGCTCCGCTCCACTCCCCTACCCCTCACTCCCCTACCCTACCCCTGTACAATGCTTCCTATCTCACTTTAGAATTTATGTGTTTGTCTCTTTTTACTGGACAGTTTCGTTTCATAAAATTTCAATTCACCCCCGTACTAAAGAAGTTTTCACTTCAAAAAAACTTTTTTACAAACTTTTTTACCCTCCCACTTCCTTAGGTTACGCTCAAATCGTCAGATTAGCAAAAAATTACACTGTAGCTTGTAATTAATCTCTGACGCGCTTGAGTATTACCATGTCATTGTTTGTTTTTACAATTTTGAAAAACTGTAGACTTCTTCCCCCACCGTTGAAAGTGGAAACTATTATGCTATTAATGTTCAAACAGAGTTTCAACCTAAATGTCATATAATTAAGGTAAGTATATTTATTTACGTTGTATAAAAATACCTATAGGTATGTACTTCGTTCAAATTGGCTCTGGAATAAATGTAAACAAACCATAAAAATTCTTTAACAATCTTCACCAACTGACATGACGTATTTCAACACCAAATCAAATGTTATAATAATATTATAGCAGTCTGTGGCCATACGCCTAGCCGTAAACTGAAAATACAATAAAAATTAAAAAGTCTAATGCACCTGTTTTTTTGTGCTTGCAGTTTGTTTACATTTATTCCAGATCGAATTTGAACAGAGTATACGCCTTGCCACCAGTGGGCACAGGTATGACAGGCCCTACTGGGTTGAAGTCAATGATAGATAGATAATGACACTTACCCAACGACAATCCCCCAATGCTATCATGTATATCCATGCTGGTGTATCCATTGTACCCCGGGACAGTAGTGATGATGGATTTGGAGCCGCGCGGCTTCTGACCCGGCACCTTTACCGTCACGTACTGGAGAGATATCTCCTTGCCATTCACGTCTTCCATGTAGTCCTGGGGAGAGGATATGAGAGATTTTTTAGTTAATATACTTAAGGTAATGCTAGACCACAATCCTTACTGGTGGTAAGTGCAGCGTAAGATGGTAATTCTGGGTTATTGTGTGTGTGTGTGTGAAATTTTAACTGGTCAAGCCCAACTTGGGCTAATGTTGGATTTTCTGTGAGAAGTGACAGACTTTTTTGTATAGTTACATAGGTAAAGTTAGGTTTAGGTTTAAAGAATCTTTATTCTCAAAAAAGACAAAAGTATGTCACTTACTTGAGAACAAGTTACTGAGGTAAAGACCTTCTTGTGAAATCTATCATTTTCAGAACGTTTTTTTAAGTATTAAATTTTGTGTGAAGAAAATGTTTTCAATATTCATTTAATCATATTGATAAATATGTACATTTTTATATTTCCACAAAATATTATCGATTTAAATAAACGAAATCAACACATGTGAGTGTCTCAAAATTTTAATATTAGTATGTATTATGATTATATTTAACTAGCTTTTGCTTTGGCTTCGCTCGCGGTAGAGATCGATCAATAAAAAGTAGCCTATGTGTTAATCCAGGGTACTTATAGGCTATCTCCATTCCTTTCAGCCAAATCGGTTAAGTGGTTGTGGCGTGATTGAGGAACAAACATTCAAACATCTTCATAAATTGTCACATTTAAAATATTGAATAGGATTTGTATAGTAACCTTTATTACATTCAAAGGTCATATTATAATATGACTGATAAACAAACAAGCAGACAGACAGACATATACCAGCCCCTTGAACAGAATTTCAGCTAAGCTAGAATGTATGTTAATAGGATGCAGTCATTTAACATCAAATTCAATTATCAATACCATAAATATTTATGACTCGCACTGAGATAACCCAATATATTACCGATGCGACTTATCAATTAATTGTTTTAACTTATTGGGCCAATTGTTTTGACTCCTATGATAACTACTTGTAAATGTGAAATAGCCAATTGACCCACTTTATGGTACCTATCGTTGAAATGCATGTTATCAGATAACAAATAGTCCAATGGTCTCATGTAAAAAGTACTGAACAGATTTTCATGAAATTTAACACACAGATAGACCATGATCTTTAATAAGACATAGAATATAAAACCGCGGGCAGAGTTGAAGTATAATTTTCGCGTTCAGACATTCAAAATGTACAATACTCACATGTAAACTGGGATGATACGTCAACCGACCGTCATCGCAGAGAGTGACGTATTTCTTCTTCCACTCCTTGTTCAACGCCTTGCTGCTCTTCTTATACAGGTGCCCTTGCTTCAAGGGAATCGCTCTCCCCGACCCTAGCTCTCCATTCTTGAGCCTGTCATCACCCTTCTTTGACGGGGTAAAGAGATTGGATCTTCTCCTCGACTTTCGTGACGTAGTAGGAGTTGACGATGGAGTGGGGAGGTCCTTGGGATCTTTGACTGGCTGGAGGTTGTCAAGGCAATGGGACGCTGTATATTTGACGTTGTTATTTTCTGTGGCGATGGAAACGAGGCCTGAGGAAGACCCATGGCTGCCGAGAGAGTTCCCCCAGCGGGATGACGTATCAGATCCGTTGGTGCTGTGGATCTCCACCACGTGGGTTGAGGATATTCCACTGCTGTTTGAGGAAGCGTCGAATGATGACGCGCCTCGGTGGAGGTGGTGCGATGACGCTGAGAGCGTATGATGGCTGCGCGGTAGGGAGTCCTGGAAATGACAGAGAACATCATTTTAAGTGATGATGACATGAAAAACCTTTGTGTGTTTCTGTACGTGTAAATAAAATTTCGAATCAACCAGTTCTCATAGCGACAATCCAATGAATCATTAAAAATTAATAAAATTGGAAAAATTTGATTTTTAGATAAAATTTTGGGGTTTATTAAATTTTCCAGTTCCAAACTCAAAGTATTCAATTCATCGTCAAGAATCGTTGGTAAAATCAATGTGAGAAGATGAAAATTAACATAAAGAATATAGATATTACTTAAAAGCGGATTTAAAATATGCCTGCCTGCGCGTCAAAATAGCATATTGGGATTCCTCAGAAATTTCTCCAAATGTTACAAGAAGTTTCCTATGTTCTGCCACACATGAAACAGTGTGACTGTGTTTGTTAAAACGAGGTTTGTTGTTGTGCGTTTGTGAAAACGAGGGTATCGAGAGTGAAACTTGGAGCCATCACTGTGCTTGTGGCATTCTGGTTTCCGTTCTGTTTTCCCTTTCAAACTACACGTTTGGTTGGAATCTACTATTAAAATGTGTCATACTGATATCAACAGTTCAATCGATTCGATTACGTTACTCTGTTACTGATAATCTGCTAAACAAATTAGCTTCAAGAACTTTTATTGGTAACAAGTCTAAAAAAATGTAGGCGAAGGACCAGAAATAATAACAACGACGGTCCTAAGTTCAAGACATAATATCAGCTCATAGAACATTCAAGCTCTCACTGCGAGATACGATTTTTCTTCAAAAACCTTAGCCCATCTTATCGATGCCCAGTTCTAACGAGCAGTCATATGTATCTTAAGTCTCACAAAAGTGGCGTTTCTTCAAACGTAGTCTTAATACATAGTCTTATTAGGGGTTGGGGTTAACCTAAAAATGGTCTAAACCCGCATTGGCTTAGAATCAGGTAGTTGACAGTCCCGTTTGTTTCTTCTACCAATCATTTTAAGCTTTTATAGCAACAACCAACTCACTCCCATTGCGAAGATACGCATATCATAGAAGACCGTTAGGATTTAGTATGTATTATTATAAAATATCCAGTCGATGAGTTCTATAAACCTTCATTAGAAAAAAGAAATGGGATGCATTATTATTTCCCAGCGCTATTAAATAAAAAAGGCATTACCACTTGAGGCATAAAAACGTAATCATCAAGGCATCGAGGGCCTACATTACGTAACTACTACGACCAAGATTCATTATAAATATCCAGTCTAGCCGGATTGCCGGTTAATTAAAATAAAAACAGTATAATCTCTTACGGACCGAGCTACAAGCTACAACCGAGGTAGATTATGACCTGACATTTCCTTAAACTTACTACGTAGGTTTAAGATTTACATCTTTCTCGCAATCATGATACCCATTGTGGGGCCCAGTTTCTCATTACAAACATAAACGATCTAGAGTATTCCACGCACCAATCAATCGATCCACGATAGATTAGATCGTAGATTAGATCGGTCTACGTCATTCGTTCTGCCCTGGTCTGGCGGATGCTCTGAATAGATCAATCATCGATCGACGATCGTGTGTGTGGGGGGAGGGGGCAATTGGACACCCTAACTAAACGGTATGGATAAAGTAATTAAGGTGAGCGGTTGACGACCAACGAATGTCGGTAAGCAGCATTAAAAACCCAGAAAATTCAATTTCGCCAAAAATGACTCCGTAATTATCTGTAAAGCATTACTCTAGAGTCTAGACTCAATGTCACCGCCAACGCTGTCTGTGATACGGTGAGTTCGTAATAACACCGACGCGCGAGATTCACAACAAAAGCTTTGTAAATTAAAACCACACAACGCCATTGTACGGTTGCGTTGTACCAGTGATAAACTTCGCCGGTTTTAAAGACTTGGATTGACTTGATTCTCTTGCCCCACTCTATCAGCCGTCATCTCTACTCGTACACTTACCCTTTTTACTTCTAATCTTACATAATAACATCTCTCACACAATCCATCAAACTTTTCTTTGATAATCGTCGTCCTCTTCGTCCATCTAATCCACATTATACTAATTGGTATTTTCTTTATCTTTAATTAACAAATACTTACAAACAAGAAATAAATATTAAAATTATGAAAAAAATAATTCTTAATTTCGTCCGAGCAAGAAGATATGGCACTTCCCAGACGAGACGTAATGTGTCCAGATGTTCCCCGAATAACTTTTTATTGGTATGGAATTCGCAATTGAGAACTCAGTCCAATTTAAATATCGACAAGTTTCGAATGTGTAAAACTAAACATAAACACCATTTGAGTCATTGAATGCTAAACTTTCGGCACCGTCTATAAAAAGTTGTGTTCACATCTCAAACGATTTTTTTATGTAAATCGAACAGTCGTGCTATGCTAAGTTGTAACCGTTGCTTATGGATATCAGAACTAGGGTTGCCAACCGTACTATAATATATAGTATTGTACTGTATTTCGGTAACTATATACTGTTGAAGAAACACATAGTATACAAAAGTACTATATTTTCAACACCGAAATCTAACAAACAAATCTTTTATTTTAAAAATTTATGAACGTGCCTTTCCATTAAGTTTTGACTGATGCAATAGCGTGAGGTGTCTACTTTTTGCGTTTTCCGTAAAATACTTTTCTTTTTTGAAGTGTACTATGGGGCCGTTCAAATATTACGTAAGCAGATTTATTACAAGTATTTACCCCCCCCCATCCTCCTTGTCAGCAAAAGTAAGCAAAGCTCTTATCCCCTCCCCCCATGGTAAAGTAAACATTTTTCAATTATAAATGTATTTTTTTATATGATGACGAAATACTACCGATGACGTAATCATCATCTAGACTCCCCTACCCCCCATGTCATCTAAAATAAGCAAAACAAAGACCCCAACCCCACCACAGTGCTTACGTAATACTTGAACGGCCCCTATATTTTTTTTTTATAGCTTCGTCTGAAAAATACTATATGTATTTGGTTGAATAAATGTTGGCAACCTTAATCAGAACACCGACAGTGCTTCAAGGCCTTGCCGGCCAAAAACTAACTACCCGTTTCCAGCTTCAAATGAAAATAGAAAAAAACTTGTCTGTAAAGTTTTATTTTTATTTTTCATACATTCTAATATATAATATCGAACGTCCGACGCAACAGCTGCAAGTATTCCTATGACGCATGTTATTAGCAATTGGGATAGTCGAGAACGAGCGAATTCCAGCCCGCATGTTTTCACACAGGAAACCGTGAGTGCGGCGCTTACACAATACACTGTAACACATCATTAGGGTAAAAATAAAAATAACAAGCGTAAGCTCAACAAATTACAACGTTACGAAGCACTACGAATACTTATAAAACGTTTATCAAACTGTATTTATAGAATCGCGCGTTTTAATACTTTCAATCGCATGTCATCTCAATGTTACTGTTTAACTGACTCTTAAAACTAATGCGTAGTATTGCGTAGTGCCTAGATAATAAAGGGCAAAACCAAGAGTGAATAGGCTTTTACTAAGATAATGTGCTCACCACCTTGGACTCCACTTACCATCAGGTGGGATTGTGGTCAAGCATTAACTTATTTGTTAAAAAAAAAGGTTAATCGAATCTACGTGACTGCTACAAATCGTTTATGTTTGACCAATTTATATGAACTGTTACATTTCTCTAAGAAACATATACAATAATGCGTTTTCACCTAGCAATCCTATATACTGAAAAAAATAGACTGACAAGACAGACGAGAAACAAAAAGTTAATATAAAAAACGATATCGATGCTCACGCTTAAAATCTTTTTTCTAGTGTGAGCATCACTGTAAGCATTTAGTTTCAAAAATATCCCCTCAGTAAATTCAAGTGTTACTTTACCTGCTTATCTCTGACAGTGTATAAGCCTTACTATAAGGCCGGTGTATTTAAAAATATGCTTCAGTACTAAAAAATTACAATTTCATTTCTGATATGTAATGCTTATAATACTAACCGCACTTAGAAATTGTCATATTATTTATTTAATAACACTTGTTTACTGGAAATAATAAATTAATTCTAAAATTCTAAATTCTAGAGCGTTTTATGGATAGATTAGGAGTTATTCATGAAAAATACTAAATCTACAAGGCATTATATAGATAAAATATGTATCCGATTACAGCGAAAACAAGTGATAGGCATTTTGATTGTGATCTAACCAGACAACTTTGGAAAAGATTGTGTAATTTGCTCGAGTACTACTATGACACATTGGAATATTTAGAAGTCAAGGTTGATTTACATACTAAGAAAGCGATAATCGGTAAGTCTTATCGTTTTACCCTAATCTATGATATGTGCTTGGCTGGCCTTTAACCCATTAATGGCCCGCTACAGGGCACGGATCTGTGCTCATCACTGAGGAGGCCTTGAGCATACCCAACTACACTACTCCAGTGCGGATTGGAGGAGGTGTTAGTGGGCACTGGGAAACCTTAGTGTTGAATATTTTTATGCCGCTCGAAAGCATGCATATCGGAGAACATGACTTAATGACCGCTATAGAACATCCTCCAAGTTTCTTGGCAAACAGAAAAATATGACCATAAAAATAACGCTTCACACTCATAGCCCCACACTAGGATTCCCTGTGTCGTGTGTGCCATGAACAACACACTAGACAAAGACATTCACATCCAGACCGAGAACAGACTCTCAAACTTATCTTTCAAATTTCCGCCTCGCTGGGAATCGAACCCAGGACCCTTGGTGGGACGATCCGGCATGGTAACCATGGCGCCACACGGGTCGTCGATAAACAAACTTAAATCAAAAATGTTTACTTATGTAAGTACTCGGCTTTACTTCAAAATTATCTGATAAGTCTGTGACATATGTACATATTATGTCCATACAAACATTCACAGAACACATTTATCTGCTAGATATTACATATCGGACAACGCTGGACATACAGAGATAGCACGACTAGTAAACATTTTACAATCAAATGAGAAACCCACACACGACAAATGATGTATGTCAAGTGGGTGTAGTCAAGCGTAAAAGTGGTGTTTACATGAAATGACCGATATAAGAACATACCTGTTACACTGTCTATATCATGATCGCATAATGAATTGAGATTGACAGGCTTGAGAGCCAGATCATTCATTCCAGCAACGCATTCTAAGGTGGATGATGTTACTGATATCCATGACTACAAAAAGGCCACTCATACACAACGAAATTAAGAGTAACCACCTAGTAAGCAAAGTTTAATTTTCAAGTTTTTGAAAACATTATCAGCAAATAAAATTTCGTTTTGGTAATTTCATAAACACTGAAAATTCTAATGACCAATTATACCTATTATATAAAACACAAAAAATGTTTGTAGGTACAGATGTCCTCTATAGACTTTGAAACCTTCCAACCAATGTGCCCCAAATTGGTGTCATTTGAAAGGCAATAATGAGAAGATGGTTTGAGATCACTAAAACAATTAGGCACATTTTTGATTTTCTACTTTTGTCATACAATTTTTTTGGCGTACCTATCCAATAGATACCTACATCATTTTTAAATTATGACTGATTGTGAGTTTCATTTGACTGTTGTCAACATATTCTACAATCTGGAGTCACTGTTTACATGTCAACTGCAGAAACATAAAGACGCGTAAACAAACACAATTTATTACCACAATATAGGAATTTCCTATATTGTGTTATTACGTTGCTAGATGCAACTCTATACCGGTTCCTTCAACAAGGAAGTTGTCGTATTGTCTGATATGTGATATGTTTGTGTGAGGTATTCAATACTTTTCCATATACATATAGGACATCATAAATAAAAAATAATTATTGACACGATGATTATCAGACTGCAAGCACCGCACGGATTTTATTTTTGTTTTCTTCCACAGTCATCAACTTCTAAGGTGAGGTGCATTAAGTTTATGGTTGTATATTTTGTAAGTCTGTATATGTCATCATAACTGACTACAGTACCGTACCCAGGGCCCAATACGGCTAAGTCTTCCATCCATACATCAGCCTTTGGAAGTCCAATGCTGGACATAGGCCTCCCCTAACTTGCGCCACTCTGACCGGTCCTGAGCCTTCTGAATCCAGCGGAAGCCCATTATCTTCCTCAAGTCGTCAGTCCACCTGGTTGGGGGGCGTCCTATGTTTCTTTTTCCGAGACGTGGGCGCCATTCGAGGACCTTTCTTCCCCAACGGTTATTGGTCCTTTGATCTATGTGGCCAGCCCATTGCCACTTCAGCCGGCTAATTCTTTGAGCTATATTGGTTATCTTTGTTCGTCTACGGATCTCAGATACGGCTAAATACTTTATACTAATTTAGGCAAACTTATATCAGCAAACTAAATAAACATGAAATTCTACAGTCTAGGACATATTTATATCAGCTCGTAAACAGGTACACCTAAACCTCGAGATAACTAAAATTATGTGAAAAAGAAACTACAATGCTCAATGTCATTACCTAATCAATATTGTTTTGGTAAATGTTCTGTTACTCTTATTAATATTAAATATTTTAATTTATATTAAATTTAAATATCCTATTATTTTTAATAGTGTCAGTGTCAATTTAACACTATTATATCTTTAGAATAAGGGTAAAATTTCAGAATACACCGACATTTCATAATGATATAACTTCATTGGTAGGGCCCATAGTTGCTGGCTATCATTGGTTTAATCCACTATCAAAGCACCATGGAGGTTTTGCATAGGTTTACATTAACCAAACTCAACCACAATAACTAGACCAGAAAACTGTTTAGCTTGGAAGTATTTACGGGTACCCAATACTGTGCTATCTAGACAACTTGCTGTAAGACTGGTATTTCTAAAGACTCTCGTATTTATTCAATACACAGACAGATCATTGGAGTCGGGTAACTAGATCATAAGCAATGTATTTATAGAAGTAAATATAACTTTAGTATAAAATATAGTAGTGCAATCAATATAGAACGTAAATTGATATCAATATGAATTGCCGAGTGGCCCAATTAATTAACCGATGACAGCATTCATGTGAGGATACAATCTCAACTAGATGCACTGCATTTAGATTTTAACAGCATGTTATTTATAACATGATTAAATGACCCAGCAAACTTTGTATCGCCTAACAACTCCCCCTCTCCCTTCCCCTCCCCCTCTCAGTCGAAAGTCAGTTTTAAAATAAAAAAGTTAGATATGTTGCTAAGGTTACATTAGAAAGTTAATATTATTATATTTATTATCGTCTTTATGTTTTCTTTATTATCGTCTTTTAAATTTTCTAAGAGATTGTATGTTAGCGTTTTGATCTATAAACATGTAAAACTTAAAATACTTGACAAGCAGAATACTATTTAGGTACAATGAGCTCTCTGACCCCGTTTTGAATGCAACAATTTAGTGTCCATGTAATATGTTATTTTACACAGATGTTGAATATTCATCCATCCATTCAATGACAATTCATTGTTTAATAAGATGTTACTTGAACAAACAGTGTTATGTTTCACACAATTTACAATATAGAAAAACAGATGTTGTAGTAAATACACATAAAAGCGATGAATATTAATTAGTTATAAAACTAAATACATAGTTGATAATTTACATATTGAGGAATGTGTAAATTATTCATGGTGATATTCATATTGATAATATTTACAACTGACAGTTGGCTAAAATAGTGGAACTCATGGCAGTTACTTGTTTCTTTAATAGATTAATAAATGATAATGGATTGTGAAATATTTTGGTGTCCTCTGACACTATTTCAAGTAATGAATACTGAACTAAAACTGGCAAATGCAAGAACCGAGAACAATGATATTCACATTATTTGATTGAGGTCATCATAAGTAACAGATTGCATATTACCGAGACAATTATGATAGTAAATACTTAAAATTAAATGCTTTTGTGGCAGTCTCAGAAATATTATGAAACAAATGGTTTTATAGAAACCTAAATGATTGAATGATTTTCTTCTACACTTTGGTTACCATACTAAATACTAGCTGTTTCCTGCGGTTTCACCTGTGTTAATTTGTGGAAAAAACTAACTACAAAAATATATGATGTTGTATAGCCTATAACCTTCCTTGATAAATGGACCATTAAACACAAAAAGAATTGTTCAATTTGAAGCAAGAGTTCCTGAGATTAGTGCGTTCAATCAAACAAATAAACTCTTCAGCTTTATAATTAGCTAAAATTATTAATTAAATATGATATCAAGATAATGTCTTAAAATTGGATAATGATAAGATTCCACACATACTGCACAAAATACTGTCACATTTTGCATTGTGATACATACACAGCACTTTGCCTGTTACCGACTAAAACACTTCCACATAATTGATGCACTTTGGTATGCAGCCTGGAATGCATGAATTGGTCAGACCGGTAGAATTCAATTATTTACTATAGTAAGTACCACGTTTAATACATAAAGCCAAGAGGAACAGGGGACCAGACCATGTAAATGTATGTACATAATGTGTATAAATGCATTGTTTTACCTTATAAAGGAATGTAGAATGGTTGTGGCTTGGCGAATTGGCCAAGGGCTGTGGAGTGACTGGCCTGGAGCCTGACAGACACTGAGAAGATGCAGATAGTCTCGTACCCACGATCTTTTGACACGCTGAAACAACACACATAAAATCACCACACCGTCACGCACTTAAACTCCATTAATACTCAATTCAATTGCACACGAAACATTTATACACTATTCTTATTTCAAACACGAGAACAATACAATTTAAACGGTAAATGCACACGCACATTCAAATTTAGCCGATTTTCGACGGTCGCGCTCCTCGGCTCTTTGGATATTGTAACACGAACTTCGCCGTCTCAGGCTTGATATCGGCGACATGTTCGATTTAAAAATGAGTGTTTTATCCATCTCGCCATTCAGAATTTTCAAAAACACCACGGTAATAATAAATAACAGAACAACGGTTGGAATGCCGGTGACATACAACAACGTTCGCCTTCACGTCAAAAAATGTAAACAATGCGGGGCGACCGAACGAACGACCGATGAACGAAACGAAATGTACGATTGTACGATTCGTACGACCGCGCGCTGCCGATCCGGTGTTACCACTGCGGCGCACAGAGTTCCCCATGCGTAGCAAAGCAACTTGAGCTATCTAATATCTTCATTCAGGACGTAGTGTCACGCAAAATTATTCGTATGCATGAGCACGAGAAAAACTATATTATGTAACCGATCACTTTAGTGGGCTGAATTAATTTTAGCACACTAGCTCGATGAAAATAATACCCAGTGAATCGATGTTTTAGTTGTATTCAATATAAAAGATCTTATAACTACTTACATTATTTTCTATCTGATACTTATTTTTCAGTCAATATAAAAAAATAATACAAAATCATGAACACACAGTTAAACAAGTGCGGTAGGAAAATCAAAGATTTTATGAAAATAAACCTGAAACAGTAACGAATTCGTTACGAGCGGATGTGCCTACTGACGGAACAATTAATGGGATGACATCATCTTAACAAAAAAACTGAAATGTGGTCGTTGTACTAACCGTCTTGGAATACTCGTTCGACGTTTAAGCCATACGTCGCACACGTCTCGTAGTAAGAACACCTTCGGAGTTCATTCGATAGCTTGCGAGCACGGTTATCGTCCACGACGCGCGGGCTGCTTTCACTTATGGCATCTGGAAGAGTAACAGATCATTAAATCGGAAATAATCTATTAGAAACACCGGACGGAATTAAAATATGATAATCGATGACCTCCTAACGACTCGCAGTCGTATCAACATGTTCGTATGTAATAAGGTATAATCAACTAAATATCACTTTCACTTTAAGGTCAAAGGTGTTCGTTAAGCTGTTACGCATTATGAAGATTTATGTACACATGATGATCTTAAGTCTTTAAAACATTTCTTAATAAGTATATAAAAAATCTGTAAGTATCTGACGTGTAAAGTTTACTGACCTTGGGTTCCAACAAGTATTATTGGAATTTCTGCGGAATTTCTATAATGCGACATTTTATTGAAGTAATTGGAGACGGTGTTGTAACTAATCTCGTTTTCTAGACTAAAGACGAAGATCACGGCATCCACCCAGGCAGTGAACTGTAACAAAAGGAAAATATTTTCTACAAAACATATCGTTATACTAAGAAGAAAAATCATACATTAGGTAGGTATATCTGTATAAAAACATTAATGTTCCTCGAAAAAACATAATATCGCGATTTCGTGATAACTCAATGGAGTTCTTAATAATCGAATTGTTATCATAATCCATCACATTATTATCGTCGTATCTTGTGGGATCTCAACACGATGATTTCATAATTTATGGAATAATTGTGTGGTGTAAAACATAACTAAAACCTAATCATCATATTTTTAAATAAAAACTACTACTTAGTAAAACCTCGTAAACACTCGATCGAATTGTACCTGTCTGTTAAAGTCTTGGCCATTAACCATTTGTATGCAACTAGATAACTGATTCTACCGATTTAGTATACTTAATTCATCTGCGGCCAGTAGATTTAAATCACCTGGATGCATAGGTGAATAAAGTACACTAAAAGTAGACTTTTATTTTATTTTATTTTATTTTATTTTATTACTTAAGACACATGAGTGAATTAACTCTGGTGAATAAAGTCGACGGCACTAAAATAGTAAATAAGTGAGCACAAAACACAAAATAAGTACTAGAATGAAGATGATAATATGATACTAATTTGAAGATGATATGACACAGTCATATCAGTTTCAAAATACTGAAGTAGATCTTACTATGCAAAAACACACTGATTAAAAATATCTTGTTCAATCGTCTTAACCATTTTGGAATACATATACGAGGAAAGGGCAATATAAAAATTGCCATAACATAGTAATACATATTACGAGTCTTACGTAAAATCCCCCAAGACTACTGCGAAATAAATTGTAAAGAAAAAAACCCACCCCTATGTTTTAGCCCGTAATTATTACATGGGGTAATTTCGAACGGTGAGGGAACTAGAAGGGTTATGCCATCCGGCCGTTCGCCTATGACATAACTATAAATGTTTATTTTTTAGAAAAATCAATAACCATTTGCATTACGCTTGTAATGCAAATTATATTACGTTGGTATATACTATATTAATTCATTGAATTTAAACCCACAAACAACAAAATATCTATAAATTTAAACAACAAGTGTATTTACAAACACTACAAAGCCTTTTCATTCTTTTAAAATCGAAAGATATCGATCCCTTAGTAAAATATTAATTATATCTAAGTGTCAATCAGGTACAAAAAATATATCGAAACAGATTACTAATTAGTCATTAAGATTAGACAACACACGAAGGGTTTGACCAAGTAGTTATACCTACTTGTTATATACCTACTTATTATTATCCGACTTCTCTAAATTTTTATAAATAATATTATATTCCACAGCTATAAAACGAAAAAAATTGCAGAGGGTTCAAAAATCCAAGAGTGTGTATGAATAACAGAGCTTCCACTTCAATGAAGATGCGTACATACGAGGGCGTCACCCCTATCCTCTGAACAATTGAAGGTAGAGACCCGTCATCCGGTTACAAAGTGCGTGATGCACAAAATATATAAAAAAACTTCTTCGTTTTCCTTACTATAGGCACTTCTTAATTGGTATATTTTAAATAAATACGCCGTTTGAAGGAAAATATAATAAGAAGAAAATTCAAACGCTAAACTGACATTTTAATCATATATCAATGTCTAAACAAGTTCAGCAATTATAGTTAAATAGTTCCAATAATAAGTTATTGACGAAAAAATTTCAATTGGACAAAATTTAATACTAAACAAGTGAATCGTATACATAAAACCATAACTTTACTTAGCAATACATAACTGGAATATACTACAACATTTGGTTGGTACAATTTATAAATATTATACGACGTATACTTTGAAATTATAATATTCAACTTCATTTAAACTTCAAAGCTCAATAAAAAGCTCTATGTAGTAAAGCTAATAATTTATTAACACAACTGATTACAAGTGAGAATCTAAGTTTGCCTGCCATAAAAACTATGAAAAATGTTTTTGCAAAACCAACCCATAAACATTTAAAAACAAACCAACTAACTGAAACCGCAACTAACCACTAAAGGGTTATTTTTGAATTTTCGAAATGATATCAGACAGTATTTCAAATTTTATCGCAAACAATCTAGTATCGTTTATACAACAATAAATATTATCCTTTTATTGTCAATTATCTTATTGCCAAACCAAAAAAAAAACAATCAAAAAATACTTAGCTCATAAATAATCACAGTTCTATAAAATGCAGTCTGCATGTATCAATCGTAATTACAGTTCGATTTCGTAACACTCACCGTAGCATTATATAAAAAACAAAGAAAATACAAAAGTCTTACCAATCCATTTTCCCATTAAATATTAACTTTTCGACACTTTAATTAATGTTTAATTAAGATTATGTTCAGTGACATTGGTAGTGATAATAAAAGTAACAAAGTTAATAAAGACTGTCACAGTCTGAACAGGGCGGCACACACGAAGCGACTGGGCGGGCGGGCGGCTTGGAGCCTGGAACGACGAACTTTAGCGAAGCCTTTACATGCTGCTATTTCGCTTACACACACAACTGTGCCCTTCGTAAATGAGATAGTAGGAAAATGCACTTGGTTCAAGTTTCACATTACAGTTCATTGATATTCGTTTATATACAAACTGAATGGATTAGCAAGCGAGCTAAGCTTAAAAAATCCCGTGCTACGAAATAGAATAAAATGTGATGAAATTTAAGGTTTTTTTTACGTTAAATATAAATACAATGGAGTTCCTCATGAAAACGGCTTAGCTATAAAAAATAACTTTACATGGGAGACAATTTTTTACTTCATTTACGAATAGTTATCTACCAAACGTTATAATAAAGGTTAGAAAAATACTGAGACGACAATGTATTTTTATGTTATAGTTATACTAAGTCAGACTTTACTATTATACTCACGAACCCATTAAATGTTGTGCGGTACAACCTACACTTCTAAGCGTGGGCCTTACAGAACGAAGGCCGGAAGGAAGCCATCACACTGACTTGTGAATCTTGTGATGCAAGTTCACATGAAGCTTAATAAAGAGGGCTATTAAATATTATATTTTGTAGATTTTATTGAATACAGTCAATTTAGTATTTTGGTGACTTTTACGTATAAGGGAAAACACTGGATTTGCAGTTATTAATTGTAAAATAAGACAACGTCTACCAAAAACAAAAATATGATGGACATGTAAATACTACTACAAAACATTTTAACAATGAAGTTAATAAAAGCGTGTTAAATTCTAGCAAAATGTTTATATTAGTATATTACTTCAATTGAAGCAAATATTATGTTAATCCAGGTAAGCAATATGGACAGCAAAATAAAAGTAAAAAAATATGTTTTAACTTAAACACAATATTTTCCAACGATATTCCTACTTCTATGAATTGAGAACAAAATATAAATAACACAGAAGTATTTGCTTAAAAAAGTAAAAGATAACCCGGACTAAAAAGTTGTTTCAAGTATCCCAAGAACATTTTTCTTTAGACAACCACGTCTCAATTTTGTGGAAGTAAATTAAAGGAGAACCCCGATTTCCGGCCACGAATTATATGTGTTCTGTGGTAGGCATAAGACAAGACAAGAGTAAACTATATACCAAAAAATTCGTCTTATTTACTAGATAAACACGTTTAAATCTGAGCCTCATCTGCATTTGCTAAATGAACAAAATAATACAAAAAAGTTTTCATAGTATTTACCTCATTATCGATTAAATCGATTACATATATCGATTAGGGAACTTAATAATATATTTTATGAATTATTTATTATTCATTGTAAGTACAAGATTAATTCCTTTTTTCCTTTTTTACATGTTTTCTTATTCATTGTATAACTAAACTATGTAATATATTTATAATTACCATTAAATCGTTACGCTAATTAAAAGACATTTCTAGTATTTTGACATCGATTTCGAGACATTTGAATCGATTGACAACAAAGATCTCTGTTGTAATCTAACCTATCTAATGTCATTTTGGTTACCATAGCAATTATAAATAACACCATTGTCAATAATCTTGCATCTTTTGTGTATTTTTACTAATAAATTAATATTTTCATCGTATTTGCAGTCCTATTTACTATTGAAACATATCGAAACGCACACAGTTATTTTAATTTTCTATTGCATTCGCTTTCGTACTAGTGTTTTGGTGAATGTGTTTTCGCTATAACTTCTGGATTTGTTTTTTAAACAAATATTGCATGAATATTGGACTCCGAGATCGCCTGTTTTGTGACTGACCTTTTTCTGAATACTGGATGACGTACCCTATACACCTCTAGAAGAACAGTAGGATGCAGACGTTGCAGTACCCATACAATACGTATACCTACTGCACAATTTCTAGACGAAATATTAATATAATATTATGATGTGATGATAACTAATAAAATCCCTTTAAAACATGAAATAGCTTTTATTAATAATAATATTCACCCACCTACTTGGTTTCAACCATTAGGTACCTACTGTTTAAGTAGTTGTATTTTTTTAGTGTTTATATGTAACTTTAATTTTTACTGCGTCTTATGATCATAATTATTCCTAATACTGTCAATATTAGAGTAGGTGTTTGGTTTGAGGTAGTAAGTCCCTAGTAACAGGCATAATATATTGCTGTGAGTGACATGAGTGTGACATAACCATATTTAGGTGGAAATTCTAGGATTTCATTAGTTGGCCATTGCTAGCAGACGTGAAAATTGGAGAAATTAAAGCTTTTACAATGATCTAATTGACCACCAATTTTCATTCTTGTCTAATCTGGGCCGGTGTCTCTATGGAAGATGGGGTTCTCCTTTCCCTAAGAACGTGTCTTTGATACATTTATATCTAACGAAGAATTCGACTGAAATAATATAATGATATGATGGATATGTATTTATTTTTTTAAGCTGCTTATTTAAATGTTAAATAAAAAATCGGCGGCTTAGAATACTAATCCTAATCCGGATGGGTGTCGTAAGAGGCGACTGAATCCGGCCCACTGGTAGTAGGGCCACTCGTAGGAATTATATTGGTAATATTGATTTTAATTATTAATTTAATACCATTATTAATATTATTATTTCTTCATAGGCATCGACTGAATAGCTACCACTCTTGAGCTTGCATGAGTCAGCCGCCAAACGACTCGTCGTGTTCTGGTTGGGGGTTTGAGAGCCATTTCTTTCTTTCTTTCTTTTTCTTCTCTCTTTCTTGGCCGGCAACACATCAGAGGCGCGATAGTCACTTAAAATCAGGTGGATCATCAGTTTGCCGGTTATTTCCTTAAAAAAATTCAAGGGTAGGGTGATTCGTACATTGAATTAAAACCCTCTGTCATATTAGACATTTATTTTTTACTCAAGCATAATTCTATATTTTTTTATAAATGTTTCAATCACTTTTTTTCTTCAGAAAATGATGCCCGGGAATTGACAGAACTTTTATCGTCGATTTTGTATGTCGACATCACCGCAGGAAAATTGAAACAAAATGTGTAAGAACGTAGGAAGTAATCGATTCGCTTGTACCGGTTGTGTACGTGCATCATCGCCGCGTCGCGTCGTCAGCAAGCGGGACGGGGAAATAATTCAATATTTCCCCAAAATTTCGGGAGAAAAATATTGACAGGCAATCGTGACATATTACTAAAATACTTTTGATAGAAATAAGGGTGACTATTGTCTAAAAAAATATAAAAAATATTCCCACAATTTTAACTCACAGAAATAATAAAAAATAAACTTTCACTTTCTTGCAAGAAATCTAGTGTAGGTTTAGTTAGGTAACTAACCTAATATGTATCTAAGTTTCATACTCAAATTTCATTGAATTTTATTAAATACCTATCATAGTCCTTGTTTTTCAGATTTTCTATCCAAAGTAATTCACGAAAACGAATATCTTGATAGATTGAGTTGCGAAGAAGAATATGCGTGTACTCAGGCATTATATATATACCTAACTTTACTGTCGTTATGTCGTCAGAAATAATTTTGATACGGATATTGTTAGCACTAATCGATGACTTGTCTTGCACTGTAACGTTTGTATAAACTGCTTTATATTTTCTTGAATAGGTGGTTTGCAACAGTTTAACTAATGTGCATCTCGAGGTGACAGCAAACAAAATGTAATCAAATTCCAGTATGAAGAAAAAAGTTACTATCAATATCAATCAACTAGTTATTTTACATTGAAATTACACGTAATTATGAAATAATTAAAGGCAAAAACTAAAACGGACAGGCTGCTATCGTAAAGGAAGTAATTATTAGAGCGACGCAGTTTCGTTAGTATCCTATATCGCACATTTCGTCGTCTACTGTTCCGCTGATAGCTGTTGTATCATTTTAGGGCGTGATTTGAGTTACACACATAAGAATAAATGGGACCATGGGTCATCACTGCCCTCATGTGAAACAAAGTTTACCTATAAATAATAGGCATTACTGGAACAGTATAATGATTCGAAAACATAACATTTTTTATAGATTAAAAAAAAAAGCGGCCAAGTGCAAGTCGGACTCGCCCATGAAGGGTTCCGTAGCAGCAAGTAACATAATATAAAAGTTCTTGAAGTTCGTTGTAACTTTGATCGAGGTATTGCGGTTTACGATTTATGACGTATTAAAAAAAAAACTACTTACTAGATCTCGTTCAAACCAATTTTCGTTGGAAGTTTGCATGGTAATATACATCATATATTTTTTTTAGTTTTATCATTCTCTTATTTTAGAAGCTACGGGGGGGGGGGGGACACACATTTTTCCACTTTGGAAGTGTCTCTCGCGCAAAGTATTCAGTTTAGAAAAAAATGATATTAGAAACCTCAATATCATTTTTGAAGACCTATTCATAGATACCCCACATGTATGGGTTTGATGAAAAAAAAATTTTTGAGTTTCAGTTCTAAGTATGGGGAACCCCCAAAATTTATTGTTTTTTTTCTATTTTGTGTGAAAATCTTAATGCGGTACACAGAATACATCTACTTACCAAGTTTCAACAGTGTAGTTCTTATAGTTTCGGAGTAAAGTGGCTGTGACATACGGACGGACAGACAGACAGACAGACAGACAGACAGATATGACGAATCTATAAGGGTTCCGTTTTTTGCCATTTGGCTACGGAACCCTAAAAAGAGGACATGATACATGATTTGAATTTTAAATCAAGATCGCAGTTTTGACTTGAGCTTAGAAGATTCTTGGGGAAAAAAAGAATATCAGAAAGAGAAAGGGGATAGAAGATTCAGGAGGAGATAGCAGTTGGAACAAATAGTAAAGTCATAATTTCGCTCGTGTTTGGCTCTATCGAAATTAATATTCAAATAACAAAATTAATACTCGTACTTAAAGGACTGTTCTAACCGCGTGGGCGGTGCTTACGGTGGAAACGTTAAAATTTATTATTTAATGAGCACAAGCTTCTTCGCTATTATTAGACAAATCAATACATACCTACTTGTGAAGTGAGGCTGGAGGTATGTTTGCGCACGCAAGCATCTACCATACCTACTGATAAATAATAATTTATAACTTAATAAGGTACGAGTATACCGAAGTTTTCCTATCAACTAAGGTCGAATTGTTGGGGTATACTAGTTTTAAATAAATATTGCTAAACAATTTATACAGTAATCGCCTTTTGACATTTCGTCAAGATTCAATAAACGTAGAAATCAGGGCTGTCGCTCGTAGGGTTGCCCGCTCGACGGAATTAAATTTCCCCTTATAAATAATTCAGATGTAACGTCAACATGTCAGCGCCGCAAAGGTAACATGCCTTATAATCGCGTCACACGAGCATGCTGGGTAAATTAAACAGGGGTTGCTTGGATATTTCTCGACTATTAAAGGAGATTTCTTACGTTCAAAGTGTAAATATTATGGCGTCTACGAGTACTTCATAGCCTTCAGTTCACCTGTACTGGGATAAACATCTGCTGATTTTGTCGTAAACAAGAATATGTTACCATAAATTGCGTTTTAATTTGACTTTGATTTTATGTTGTAACTAATAGACAAACGAATAGATAATAGCTTGATGGTAAGTAGACCATTATCACTAGCTCTGAGACTACGACCGAAACGCATAAAAAATATTGTGTAGTCATTATTCTTTCTGGAATAGCAATATGTACCTATATCCGACCTTAAATAGATCTGAAGTTTACACATACCTATTACAAGGACAAATCAATTTGATACTTTCGTATTAAGATAATATGTTGAAAAATAACAACGGTAAAAGTTCACTGAATACATTTTCACAAGCGTACATGTTCAATACGACAAAATAATCAAATGATGTTTACTTCTTTTGTTGTCTCGTTACAAGCAAATCGAAACAGGTTCCCGAGCCCCTGCAAACACGGAGCACCTCGGGGTGTGTTTCTGACAAAAGAAGTTATCGTAGACCTCTACATATCTATCTACACATGTCTAGTGTATATTGTTGGGTTCTGTAGGATTGACCTTAAATAGGAAGTCTTGAAAATATCTGATTAATTCCTACTACTACTTAACTACTACTACTTAACTGATTAATTTACTGATTAAACTACTTTACAGATTAATTACTACTAGATTTTTATATTTCACCACTCAGTAGTTTCAGAAGCGAATTCCTAATTTTAATTCCCAGCCGGGGCAGATATTTGTTCCTAGTGTAATATTTGTAAGCGTTTATTTTATAATCATTTTGAAATTAGAAAAACCGAGACCGAAACAATAATTCATATCCATAAGAAACAGTTCTGCATGAATAACTTACATGACACCTTACCTGACAGATAAGTTATATTTATTTATTATATTATGTTGGTTTAATTAACGTGGTGCCATTGACTTACGTACAGTAAAATATTATTTAATTGTTTGTACATTTGAGACAGTATGCTCCATATAAATAGACATAAATAATATAAACAGAAACAAAAGCGAACTTCATGTTAAAACACAAGCCTTCGGACAGTGTGAGCACAACAATATGGCAGCATGACATAATATGTACTTTGTCTTAACACTATTGTTCGTCAGTAACCCTTTCACCATGGAAACTCTAGGCCTCTTCTAGAGGAGAGACCCGTGTTTAGTAGTGGGCTAGGTTTTTGAAGTAAATTCAATCTCTTTACTACAAATACTGCAGTTGAAATTGAGATACACACGTCAAAATTTTGAATAGATTCCAAAACCATTTTTCCATGAACAAAAGCAACAAAATTAAGTAATGCATTAATTTTTAATGAAACAGACTTTGATAGTAATCTCAAAGTGAAAAAGTTGCCAACTAAAGCCATTATGAAACAAAGGTATAATAATATCTAGTCTATGTCTAAGATTGAAAAAACTAAGATTTGACTCACGAAAAAAATAAACTTTTCTTTTATTCATCGAATAATTCTGGCAGTATAGACATTGACAAAGAAACGAAAAAGTCACTCGGCTTCTTATTCTTCTATTGACATCGCCCAAAGTTTAAATACGGAACATCAAAACGCTAGTGTCACTCACACAGAGCCAGTTTACACGAAGAATGGTTGAGAATAATGCGGGACAGGTAACCCGATACAATGTCGTGACCCACGCACGGGCACGCCGGTCTTGCGTACGCCGCCGGTGTGATATGATACTTGCAGGGCTAAACTTCTACTGTGGTCACAATATTTCCGCTTGGACGTCCGCATTCGCTAAGAATGAGAATTGATACCTTTACATTTCCATTTAAACTAGGATCTAGCAAAATATTTAAAAAAAGCGTATTTCTTCGTTTAAGTAATTCAAATTTATCTCGAAAGCAACAGTTCTTAAAAATTTTAAATGACTGGTAACAAAATAACAGGAAACTAAATACTAATACAGACTAAAGCAAAGACTAATGTGACATTTATTCCTTACCAATAAAAAAACGCTAAATCGTAGTATTAACTTTTTACCTACCTTTTAAACAGATGTACTAAAAGCCGTAACACTTAAGTTCATAATATACTCTAAATCCCTAAACATTGTACAAACGAGGTTACTGACATTACCTCATAATAACCTTACAAGATTACTTAAAAATACTCATGTTACTTGAGTTGACGGTAACAAGGCTTAAAATAAGTTGTCCATACTGCATACAATTATGTTTGCTTGTCTGAAAAGACAGCCGTACACAGCCCATTGGATTCAATACAAGCGGTGAAAACGTGACTGTGAGATGCGTTCACAAAACACGAGACACCATTGGTCCATCGCTCATTATCCCCATTAAAACAAAACAAACCACGACAACAAACACGACATGATTTATTATGAGCACTTGAAAACACGAATATGACATATAGCGAATAGCGATGCACAAAGTTTAAGAATAAAATGAATATTATCTATTAATTCCCAGTAGGCGTAACACTGACAACGCAGTACTCCGGCAACTTACATACAAAGCAATAAATAAAAATTTAATATCAAAAACACGCTCGTTTGTTTATTTTATGTACCGTACCTCATATTATTAATCTTATTTAATAAGCGTTAGTTCATTAATAACCCTATTAGAATACTTCATGGAACGATAACCGCACGCGTCGAAAATTATAGTCAATTATAAATTTAGTAGTGTATAATGCTAATAGTATGAACTGAGTGAATAGCTTTATTATTTGTAAAACACCGGGAGCGGACGGTAGCAAACAGAATGAAGCATTAAAATACTAATTAAAGAGCCCAATTCTAATTAAACAGTCTTCGGCTCGCTGCCTCCGTACGTGCCCTGTTTCTATTTACGTTTCCACAACACATTTATACTTCATTCCCAACCCTATTTCATTATATAAAAAAAAATTAAAATGTGTGCAATTCACACGTGTTAGAAGTAAAACCTTCAAAAATTTTGTTTTCAAGATAATGAGACGAATGTAAAATTTCGGGAAGATGATAATTGTAGGTTTTACTACTCCACTCCACTCCAGTCCAGTCCACTCCACTCCACTCCACTCCACTCCACTCCACTCCACTCCACTCCCCACTCCACTCCACTCCACACCACTCCACTCAACTCAACTCAACTCAAGTCAGTCTCCACTCATTTCTAGTCTCCACTGGACAGTTTCGTTTCATAAAATTTCAAGTCACCCCCGTACTAAAGAAGTTTTCACTCCAAAATTATGTCACAAGTAAGAGTCGAGTTTGTGTATAAGTTAATAATAAATATTGTGAGTTAATTTTCTTTGCCGCCCCTTGTGTTCATATCGCCTAAAACTATTAGCTTGGAGCAAGAAACCTTTGATGAGGTAAGCTTTACAGATTTGAGAGCATCTAATTCCAATTTTCGTTGCCGCTATTCTAAACGAAAAATAATATTTCATCAAGCATATATAATATTTCTTCCAAATTTTGTTTTTTTCCCTTTTTACATGGAATATTTTAATTTGGTAATGGTAACACTGAGTTTGACAAATGAACGAATGGTTTGATTTGAATAATAAAATTTCAATTCAATTCAATACGGTGTTCGGTAGTTTTAGTCAATATACTGAATAAAAAAAATATTATTTCGTAATTCCCATGGGAAATGAGAATGACCAAATTATATTTTAATTATATTTTAGGCTAGCGTAGTTGCTACTTTCGTTGCTATGGTAACGGTTGACAGCGAAGCGTCGCGTGGGCGGGTTTAGCTATGAATAAATTTGGCAACCAACAAGCAAGTCAAGTCTAGCCACTTGTAACTACTACTAGACTACTACGCAGCTACCGAGTACGGTATTGATCCGCAGCAATGGATTTTCCCATTTAGGGTTTTCCCTCTAATTTTCTATGAAGTGAGTTTGAATTTAAAATGAATTATTATTAAAGTATTTTTAACATGTACATTTTTAATGCTTGGGAGGATAAGCATGATGCTATTGGTATATTCTGTGATCTCTCAAAGGCATTCGATTGTGTTGATCATAATATATTAATAAACAAACTTAGGCATTATGGTGTCTCAACACAATCAGTTAGTCTTATAAAATCTTATTTATCTGAACGTAGTCAAAAAGTAGTTATTAATGGAATAGAGTCACCTGGAGTGCACATGACCATGGGTGTGCCCCAGGGATCAATATTAGGACCACTGCTATTTTTAATATATATCAATGATCTTCCTTATTTCACTAAGGACATGTGTGAAACGGTATTGTTTGCTGACGATACTTCTCTAATTTTTAAAGTAGATAGGAGGAAAAAATGTTATGACGACGTAAATAATACTGTTTCGCAAGTATTACACTGGTTTACATGTAATAACTTGATGTTAAACGCGAAAAAAACTAAATGTGTCAGATTTGCCTTACCTAATGTGAAACAGATCCCAGCTCAAATTGTCCTAAATAAGGAACTATTAGAACTAGTAAATTCTACAACATTTCTCGGCATTACCATAGACTCTCGACTACAATGGGGTCCTCATATTGAAGCCTTGTCAGGGAGGCTCAGTTCCGCTGCTTATGCAGTTAAGAAAGTAAGGCTCTTAACTGATGTAGAAACAGCAAGATTAGTTTATTACAGCTACTTTCACAGTATAATGTCCTACGGTTTGTTGTTGTGGGGCTCAGCTGCAGATATTGAGTCAATCTTTGTATTACAGAAAAGAGCAGTTCGCGCTATTTACAACCTCAGGCCTAGGGACTCTCTTAGAGAACTCTTTAAAGAAATCAATATACTAACTGTTAGTTCACAGTACATTTTGGAAAATATTATGTATGTTAAAAAATACTCCGATACTTTTCTTAAAAAGAGTGATGTTCACAATATTAACACAAGAAATAAGGCTAGACTGATTGTGCCTCGTTTTAGACTCAACAAAACTGGTGGCTCGTTCATGGGTAGATGTGTAAAAATCTACAATAAAATCCCGTTAGAATTAACAGAAATGCCATACTGTAAATTAAAAACTCATGTAAAAGGTATTCTCATGAAGAAAGCATATTACAAAGTTGATGAGTATTTAAATGACAAGACTGCTTGGACATGAGTTTTTTTTTTTTTTTTTTTAATTAAATAATGTAATAAGTAGTAGTAAGTACTGTCTGTAACTGTGAGTAGGAAAAAAAATAATCCCGGGAGTTTCTTGCCGCTTCTTCTACCGGGACCACTCACGGTAGGGATTTGTTGAAGCGATGGCGTTGAGTGACTTTCGAAAAGTGTTTGTAACAAACCTACTTCGAATAAACTAATTTCATTTCATTTCATTTAATTTCATTTCATTTCATTTCATTCAAGAGGAGAGGCGGCTTATAGTGCGGTCTCTATGTTGAAAAAGGTACAAGTTTAATCCACTTATTGCCACTTACTAATCTTACTATCGGACACTGTCGGTAGTAAACGCTTTTAAAGAACAAAATTGTTACAATAAAATTGGAGTGTCAAAATAATTTTTTTTTGGTGATCGGTTATGTATTTGGTACTAATTTTGTATACTTATGTGTCCAGGAGTGCCCGCAAACTGCAAAGCAGCAGTTTTGCAGTTCGAAACTCCCAAAAACGTTATCGGTGGCGTCTACGCAACATTTAAAAATATTACTAGAAGCGAAACAAGTAGCGGCGTTTTGCGTAGATAAACGTAACATCATGGGAGGTGCTTCTTACCTTGGGATTAAACGCAATACTTACTGAATGACGGATTTTAATTCATCGAGATAATCCTATTATGTCCTGAAACGTAGCTACTACTATTTATCGTTAAATAGCTACCTACATTTTCTAAAATGTGCGATACAACAATAATACTTTCGACTTTTCCACGTTGCAAGTACGATTGAAGATTACTATTTGAGGCTAGCCAAACATCTAAGATATTATACGTATTTGGCATTATTTAACCAAGTGGAGGTTTCCAAATATAAATACATAAACTCAATATTTACATGTAGGTGTCGCCACCGACCTGCTTTGATAGAATTACATAATGAATAATCTTCGCAGAGCTTGTTGTTCCGGTGAATAGATTAGCAGTCATACATTATAGAAATTGTATGTGCACAATGTAGATATTTATTAATCTCCCATTTATAATAATATATTAATAAATGTGAAAGTTTGTGAGGATGTACAATGATATTTTAATGTAAAAAAGAGTTAAAGCTAAAAAGATAGTGTCACTAGCGCGCGCGCCGACGACGCGCGACGATGAAGAGCGTAAGAACAGGCAATTGACCGTTCTTCTCGTAGTCGCTCTGTCAATACAAGACGATGCGCACGCTTTTGTTGTTGTCAGAATTGCTTGACATTTGACATACAGCGTTAAAATGCCTTCGTATATTATACCAATGTGATTCGTGTAGTGAAACAAAAGATAAACGTGTGTGTGTTGTAGCTCTTTTCGGAACAGATTTTCTGGTCGATTTGTAAGGGCATAACGTATCTATATTTTTTAAACATCATTGAGGATGTATGGATGTTTGTGACTCTTTCACTGAAACTGAACAGAAATGAAAGCTTCAGTAAAGAGCTCACATAGGAATTAGATTTGTTTTATCAATGTTAAGGAATTATTACTTAAAATGTAGCTGTATCTACACAAAAGCTCACCAGAGTATTCCGACTAAAATGTTAACTTAAATTAAGCACTGACAGTGTTGCCAACTTTATGTTATACCTACCTACTAGTTACTAGGAGAAGCAAAGTGGTAACTTTAATGAAGTTAAAAGTTTTGAGTGCTTTATGCATCGCGAGTATCGTGACATCGCGCATCCTTTGAATACTTAAAATATCAAGACGTACACAAGTACGAACCACCATTTTAGATTAGTTTCTTTAATTACAAATGATAGGTAGGACCGTCAGCAAGACGGAGTTGCTAGATAGGTAATATTTTTAACAACATAGATGTCCGTTCTATAAACAAATTAAAACACTGTTCAACAAATCTATAACAACGAATCAACAATCTGTAAATGAAAATATCTGGCATCTGGATCATTCCAATCCGAATGCAAACTGCAACAGCCAGCGAAATTATGAAGTATGAACTTATCGATGAACGAGCGGCGAACTAAATTATTGTTAACCGTGGAAATTTAACGGAGCGATGTAAAGTGAGAAACATGAAACATCCGTTAACTATTAACAACTCTAATAGCTGAACGCTGGCTGAATCTGTATCAAGCCTTAACAGTTCCGTAACTTTCAATCAAACGAGAAACAATCTAGTCATAGTCTGTGGTAAAATGCCAATCAACTTTCAGTTATGTACAGTGGCGGCTGGTGGATCCTAGAAGTGGTGGTGCACTGTATCAGCGTATTTTTATTTTTAACGACTACCAAAGAACGATTATGATTTTCGCGCGTAGACTTTCTAAACGGCTGGATGGATTTGTATAGTTATATTCGTCTTAAAAGTGTGCTTAGATGAGTTTTTTAAAAATAAATAGATGAGTGTTTGAAAAATAATCCTGCCGATTTTAATTCCAATTTTTGTTGAAAAGTTTTATTTTCTAAAATAAATTAGCTTCCAAAATGGTCGATGTTAAAGTTAATACTCATTTTCACAGCTATTTACTCACACACAATGTCCCACAATTCAGTAACTATATCTAATTAACTATTAAAATACTGAAAATCCTTGCAGAATGTAAACAAACGCAACTCCTTTTAGCTACCACAGAGTACGTTAGCTACTAAAAGCGCGGCGCCGAGCGTAGCGCGCGCGAATTTCGTGAAACCTCGGTAATCTTCGGTTCGCTGGTGCGGCGCTCGAAAACGTCATAATTCGCCGTACATTTTCTATTGAACTAGCTCTGTCTCACGCGCCAGGCGTTTTCGGTTGCATCTCATAGAAGTTGTATGAGCATTCGCCGTGCGCTTTGGCTAGCGCACCGTGAACCATTTTACAGCGATTTTCGCGATAATGAGTCTTAATACTTTATCAAAGAGCTTAAATTGGTTCATCATAATTTCGTTAATATTGAATAGATCGTTAATCAGACACTATTAAACATTTTTTGTTTTATTTTTCTTAACATAAAAATCTGGCAGTTCGGCGCACGAGTGCACTTAAAGTACAGCCGCCCCTGGTTATGTATAGTATCTGTGAACCAAAATTGTTTTTGACATTTTAAAAGAACGAATCATTTCTACTTCCCACTCAGAAAATTCAATCAAGTATTTTTCGATTAAAAATAATAACGTTTTTTTGACAGAATATGTTAACATTTCCACGATTTTAGAGCAACTGAAAACCAAGTAAGTTTTTAGAAATTAACGAAAATGTGTTTTAAATGCATTTAATTTTGTAAAATAACGGATTAATTAGTGACTTAATTTTTACAAGCTAAGTGCTATAAGTCGCGCATAAAACACGACGACGAAAAAGGACGACGCGCAACGCAGTTACATAAATTACGCGGATACATTACAATGTCAAGGCCTTAACACTCCATTTACATACTGCGTTAGTAGCATAGATTACCAGTAGTCATTATAAAAACAATTGGTGATTGATCGTAACCAGAACAGGTTGTTCAGTTTTCAAACGCCAATGAAGTATTAACAATATATAGAAGTTCTACAACAAATGAAATAGTCAAGTTTAAAATATGTATAAGGTTAGGATTAGGAATGAAAGTTTTTCCTGTCCCTTTCGGTATATAATTAAGGTTATTGAATATTGATAAATCCTTAGGCGAAAAGTAAGCCACTTTTACTTTCGAAATCTGCAATCAGTGATTAATTATGAATATTTAGTCTGTTACAATGGTATCTTCAAGAGTAGACAATTGATTTTGCTCTCGGATTCCTACCTATAGCTGATAGTAAATGAAAATCGTATTGTTTTTAAATACTCAAATTTGCTATAAAAGCCTTTTTAGGGTTCCAAAAAATAAAATCGGATTATATGGTTTCGTCATGTTTGTCCATCTCTCCATCTAGCGTTTGTCCTTTTGTCCGAAGCAAAGCGCCGAGACCCTTAGTGCTATAAATCTGTAATTTGGATGGCATATTTATTAAAACTTTAGAATCGTAGAAAAAAATATTGAATAAAAATTTTTTTTTCAGGGTATCTCCCCTACAGGTATTAACGTGAGGATGAATTTTGAATTCGTCACGTACCCTATTGTGTGGGATATCGTTGAAAAGGTCTTCTAAAAATAATTATGGGCACATTTTTGGAATTAGGAGTCCGTTTGCGAAATATTAATCTTTAAAGTGCTAATTTTGGTTACAGTCAAGTGTCTCCCCCCTGCTGGCTAAATTGTTGGAGTTGGACAAGTGAAAAAATTCTCAAATATAGGTTATATGATGAATTTACAAGGAAAACTATCACAAATTTCGATAAACTTACTACTTCAGAACCCTACATTGCACGTGGCCTGACACACACTTGCTCGGTTTTTATTATAAGGTGACACTCAAGCACAGCAGAGAAACAAGTTTTAACTACGATTATAAGGACTAAAAGAGTGGGTTCTTTTAGTTCAAATATCAGCAAGTCTTGAAAAATCAAGGATCAAGCCTTACAAAGATGAAAAGCCGCACTGATTGAGGCTTCATAAAGCTTTGAGGGATGTCCTGACTCCTGAGCTCATTGTACCGGCGACAGATAATTGCAACGGCGACCTAGTTGCGTTCCCGTCGCCACCTATCGCTTCATCGCTGACGCTGACTGAAGTTGGAATAATGAGAGAAAAGAGATCATTATTGCTCTCTTGTTGAGCGGGAATAAAATTATAATTATGCTATTTTAACTGACTTCAATATTTAACTGGTTCTCAATTCGGTTGTACATTATATATTTCTATGAAGTCGGATTTTTTTTTATAATTTACCTATCTTAAGCGGTGGCCAAAGATAATATATTATGTTATCGGTAGCAATTTTGTTTCTTCTTCTTTTGAATAATTTTTAACCGACTTCAAAAAAGGAGGAGGTTCTCAATTCGACTGTATTTTTTTTCTCTTAACGATATCACAAAATTTTCTTAGTTCTACTATTCTTTGATCAAAAGTTGTTGGAACTTTGAAATCACCTCAATCAAATCCATTATCAGTTTCAAATAAAGAGCCAAGCCAACAAACATTCTAGCAGTCCATTACGAGTCAATAAAATCGTTGACAAGCAATTACTGATTCCGTCTAACAAGTTTCGAGCTATTTCAACTTTTCCCTCCGTTATTTGAACTACACGGCTAATTTGTAGAAGAGCTGCTGAAATATTGATGTACCTCACCCTCGTTACGAAGACTTCAGAAGGAATAATTAATTAATATTCCAACTTCGACGTACTTGTGGCATATCAAAGTTTCGTTACTAACACAAGGTCAACAGAATATATAAAAGACGTCAAATAGAATATTCCTATAATAAGAGGTTTTAGAAATTCTTGATATAAATTATATGTAAGACAGCTACTTTCTATATGATAGATATAAAATAAGTTATTAATGATGATATAATTAATAACCAAATCGTATCTAGGATTGAAACAGGACATCTATTTAACTTGACTTGAATTTAAAACTACCCACAAAATTAATTTCCTTTTATCAAATTTGTAACATGCGAACATTAATATTTACCGTTACAAAAATGTGTTGTTTGTAAGTATAGTATGTTTGTTACATCATGGTACAAACTTTTATTAAAAAACGTAAAAATACCGGAAGTCGCCACACTATTCGGCGACAACTCAAGTGCCTACGACAAGTGAGTTAAACACACATAAATTACTGAAGCCATTTTCCGTATTGCTACAATCTAAAGTCTAAACGAATTCAATTGCCACCTTTCTATTAATTTATTGATCTATGTCCCCATTGGTTGTGTAAATTTAAGCTTAATGTTAATCGAATATAGTTTATTTTCCATTGCAGTCCCGTCACCCTTCAAAGGGCGAGCGTGCCGACGGCCTGGCGCCAAAGAAAATGTCATGTTTAAATAAAAACATTGTACTCGTAGGTGCTATACGTTGATCGATTGAGGAAATTAGAATTTGAATTGAAAATTGAGTTAGTTATTTACATATATTAAAAAATCCCCTGTGGAAAGAATGTCAGGACAAAAACTTCAATATTGAAAAATAATTGCAAGTAGATTTGGAATATAAAGGACAGTGTCCAAGTTATTCTACAGTACATACAGCGATAATATCAACATTCAAGTGGTCATCGAACTAAACAAAGACGTCAGCAGGCCGAAGAGGTCTTAATAACACCTCAATTAATATACGTTGCTTCTACACAGGTAAGATTTTACCTAAATTGAACTAAAACTACCTCCTCCTACCTCACCTATTTCAGAGTAAAATGTGTGTATTATTGACCCTTTGAACACCACAAGTGGCGACAAGTGGCGGATATTTAATAACATGCACTTCGATGACGTAAGAAACAACCAACATAGAAGATGCATGTAGCATCTTACATAAAATGTAATCCCATTAGTAAAACGAGGAAAGCTATGCCAAAGTACACTAAACTCTTGCCCAGGCTCGAATCTAAAAGCGAAACCTCTGGACGTGGACTAAAAGCATCTGCAGGGGCCGCCGCTCAAAGGCACTTATTTTCCTACGCAATTAAAAACTAGGCACGAACTAGCGCTGGTCTCATCGTCTGCTAGCGAACGGCAATTTTTTATTCAGAGTAAATTAAGTATGCAGAGTAGTAAAATGGGGAATAAGAACAATACAGCTGATGACAACTCAGAAGACAATTGGTAGAATGTTTCGGCAGTGCTTACGACTTCCTTGGCGAACTTAACAGGAGTATACCTGATCGCTCCGGGAACAAATGGACTGTTTATGTTTTGGCTGGTCTGGCTTTTACGGCTTCACGCGTTCAGAAAGGAGACCTCATTCCATCATTGTTAAGTAAGTTGCAAATAAAATCGGGCAAATGTAAATGTACAGGATAAGAATTTAATAAAGGTGGAAGAATGGCAGAAACATAATGTAGTCTGAGAGTTCCTCTATCATTTACTCACAAGCACTGAGGCAGTTGGTTAAGGTTACTTGGTCCCTTACGAGATGTGGCGTGCGGAAATATAGGTCGCTTACGTCATCAACACAGGACTTTTATGTAAGCACTCATATGGAATGGAAGTAATATGCACCTGCACATAGAACGTTTACTGCAACATTATATTCTGGAAGTGCTGCTACATAGCTATTACTTGATAAGACAGAAGACTATTATAGTCTACTACGGGGTATGAGACATATTGGATGTCATCCCATAATTTATCTATAAGTATTTGGTTACAACGCGAATATATATGGTGACTTTCTCTGATCAGCACCACTGATCATCATCAGCCACGTACAGTCAAAGGTTAAGCACATCACCGGCCAGGACGTGGTCATTAGCAACAACAAATGCATCACTGACAACCGATCGATATTGAAACTGAAGAGCCCGCATAAATTTAAAACAATAAAAATGACTGATTGATCGCATATCATTTCTTTTTTCTTTTAGTTCAAAGAACGCGATGCCGTTGTCCAAATAATTTTATTAATGGTTTGCGAAATAGACACGGGTTGGAGTGCACCTCACCGCTATGCGCTAGCCATCACGTAGGTCGGAAGTGTTGCGTCACGGGACTCACGGGTCATGGGGTCCACGGAAAAGGAAGTGACGCCTATCGATGGGTTTGATGGCTTACGAGAAGGTAAAAAGGGCAATAAATCTATTTTGGGATTTAATGAAAACTAGATGGGAATATTGGAAAAGGACGAAGCGAAACGAAAAGATAAAACTGGATTGGCAAGAAGCAAGGAAATCCATATCCATACTAATATTATAAATGTGAAAGTGTGTTTGTTTGTTTGTCCGTCTTTCACGTCGCAACGAAGCTGTTATATGGTATGGTTTTTGTATGTGGAGATAGTGAGGAGGGTGGAGAGTAACGTAGGCTACTTTTTACCGCGGTAAAACATCCCCATGGGAAGATCGATATTTTGTTAGTTGCTAGATATTTAGTTCCGGATGTTGTTAATAGATGGCGTTAGTAAAATTAATTTGCAAGTTCTGAATCACGCTATCAAATGATACATGTTTACTTAAGTCATAGGCAACTAAATCTAACTAAGTAAAAGTAAGTAGGATTTGTAAAGAGTCGATCTCTACCGCGGGCGAAGCTGCGGGCAAAAGCTAGTACACAATAATTTTACAGAAAAAATCCTCTATGCTCCTAAGCTCCTACCAACATCGATCACAAATTATGAAAATGACGATGACTCGATGTCAAATACTTATAATTTTGGCGGGCATTTGTCATATATGTCATGTCAGAATATCGTATCAAGTTGTCACGAGTAGCGACAACAAAACTCAATCCATTCGTATTATTTATGTACGCCCTACGCTTTATATTTCCATTTCGCTTGGCTGTGACGACGTTTATGTGACGTCGCGACTGTGATCTGTGAGCTCTATTGTGCTAGTAGACAGGTAGATAACGATAAATAGACGTTTTTGCAAAATATAGATATTTTAGAGAAAGACTTTTCGGTGCGCGATGTTTACGTAGTCAAGTTTTAGTAATTTAACTTTTATCTTGTTTATTGTTAAGATAATGATTTTTCACTTATTATGTTATGTTTTACCATAAGAAAAGAAATATTCGGCATAAAAAACATCATTTGCCAACGATAGCGTAATCACATTACGGCAGCTTTGGTGAGAAAATTTGGCGCCCACCGAGGGACTATTGAAATTAATACCATAACATTTTATGTTGCCATTACTGGAACTACTGCTGTCGTTGGAAAGGTTTCATTTTCATTCCGTAGCACGTTACCTGTGCTGTGACGTCATCACATTATTCCGGATTAGACCGCGGCCCCCACCGACATAGAAAACTAAAAATAGAAGGGTTAGAGGCGTATCAAACGCTCATAGACCTACCGCATGTCACGGCACGTGTCAATGGTAAGTTATTGATAGTGTCCGACCGAAGCTTCGGCTTCGGCTTCGGCTTCGGCCACCTTCGGCCAAAAAAGCACCTTCGGCCAAATCTTCGGCTTCGGCCAAAAATTTGCCGAAGGTTTGGCCGAAGCCGAAGGTTTGCTAGTTGTCAAATATTGAAATTTACTGAACGATGCTAGAGCGAGACGGAGAGTGTGCAGAGCAGCAGAGTTTCGCCGCGCCGCCGCCGCACCGGCCCAAACGAATCGCAGTTAGTAAACTAAACGAGTCAAAACAAGTTTAACTTAATTATCCTAAGAAATTATTTACAAGTATTTAATTTTCTCAAAAATTCCAAAAAATTATATGTAAAAAATAGATATTGAAAAAGCGTTAAACTTTGCTCAATTATTTTATAGAAATATTGTGTGTTCGTCTGATAATTAAATAATGTGACTGATTATTTGATTATTTTTGTTAAAATTACTTTAAGTAAATAAATATTTAATTAACATTGTATATTTGAAACTTTTATTTTTGACAATATTTTATTACCTACTTGTATATGTTGGTCACTCGGCTCGTTATTGGGCTAAATCTCTAAAGCTCTCACAATATGTATCTAGTATATTCTGAGATCAAAGTAACTATCGTATTTCTCAAGGTCAATGACACCTTCGGCTTCGGCTTCGGCTTCGGCCGAAGGTTTTGGTGAATACCGATTAATCGGCTTCGGCTTCGGCTTCGGCCAGAATTGCACCTTCGGTCGGACACTAGTTATTGACAACAACGTTACGCAATATTGTTGTTGTTATGCATTGGATAGGTACACTTACGGCCGGTCTCAATAATGTACTAACAGATGGAAGACTGTGGATAGCGCTGTCATCTGTCATATTTGTCAATTTTTCAGAGGCAAAAATTGACAAATATGACAGATAACATACTAATGGGCTGCGTTCCAGTAGACGCTCACATCGCTCACAACGATCAAAACGCGTTCCACATGGCGACCACGGTCGTCATGGTCGCGGTGAAAACGTCATTGATGACGTCATTAATTTCGCTCACGGCAGTTCACGGCACGCTCAAAACAACCCACCTCACGGGGTGGGTCGAAGTGCCCGTTCCACTTGGGTGTATGATTGTAACACTCACAAGCTAGTGGAACAGGAAAAACCGCGGTCGTGAGCGTGATCGTTGTGATCGTCTAGTGGAATGTAGGGATAGTAGCCCTATTCACAGCCTTCCATCTGTTAGTACATTATTGAGACCGGCCGTTAGTGCTCCTCAAGAGAACCCGTTCTGAGTAGTGAGCCGTTAATGGGTTGAAGCCAAATCATTCTAACACCGATGTAATGAATGATTTCATAAGTGACCTTTCTACGAGAACTGTAGTAGCTGAATTTATGTAATATTCCGTCTATACTTCAAAAACCCTTACCTTCGAATCTAGCAGGCGACCGCGACAGTCGAAATTAGATTTTCCAATCCCAATGTACCTAATCCCTACGTTATTTGAATTGTAAAATTTCATTCCACATATATTTCGCTCCATTTGAAAATTATTTTAAATATGCAGAGGTGGGTTTGGAGACAGTTTTGCAAGATTTTCGTTATGAAAGTATCGAGTTACGTTCTCATATTTGATAGTCGTCCGTTAAGCATGAAATTTTCCTTCTTTAAACGCAATTTGGGGAAAATAGTCATAAAAAGGGAATGTTATCTCACTTGTGTTTGAAATTAAGTTTTAATTTAAGACCGCAATTTGATTATTATAGGATTAAGTACCTATGTAAAATAAGGTAAATAGATAAAGTAAGGTACTTGTTATTGATGGTTCTACCTAATTACAATTTTTCAAACATTAAAAAAGATAATTATAATTAGTACGAACAAGGATAGCTCAAATGTACAACACCTTAGTTCATTTTTAATTAAAGGACGACACAAAATGGCTCTAATCAGACGAGAAAAACACAAGAAACCTTGTGAAAGAACTTAAAAACTGTAATTATGTTGAAAATTGCTTGGCAATCGCTTTCTTTTAAAACATTTAATTGGTTTAACGATATTCAATGATAATTGCTTTACACGAGACGATACAAAATGTACTCTACACCAAAGGAATAGCTGAATATTTTGTAGTAAAAAATTCTTCGACTATATCACAGGTAATAATATTAATAAATTAACCGTAGATACCTATAATTTTAAACAAAAGCTTAAGATTTTCCAGTCATAAAATAATAGTATACATTTTTTTAAACCTTCATAGGCTCTTAGGCAGTAAGTATATATATGTCGGTGAGGCCACGAATCTCCAGTGAAGGTCCAGGGACGGACCTCTTTATTCTACAACGCCTGTCCGATGCAGAGGTTGGCATTATAAGAAACGACATGTCATATTTAGAATTTTAGATAAAGGAATTGTCAATAAGATAGAACGGATGATCACGTAGTGTTGAAGTACTTGGAAGTATTGATGTGAACGTTAGGAGAACTAGAAACTAGAAATATAATATCGTGGAGCAAAGTAAAAGGAATATCATTTCAATAACCAACACCGTAGAATACCCCTTCTCCCATATATACATATTTTACATTTTACAACAATATGATATCGGTATTTTCAATTTTTATTCATTTTATTAGCGTTTCTAAATAATGTGCTGTCAGTTTTCGAATCACGTCTCTGTTAACCTAAACTTAAATCTCTTTGGTCAACAAGAACAATCTCGGATGTACCACAACAGCTTCAAACAAATCTGATCTGAGTCCGACCCACTTCAGTTAATCCTTTAATTAACGTAAGAGCCAGGTACGCTGTTGTTTCCACGGACCACGATCTACACAAGTGAACTAGCAGATTTAGATTGAAGTACTTAACGAATTGCAAATGCCATTGTTTGCACTATTAACTGTACCGTTGTCGTTTTTATGTATGAGCATAAACACAGAATTAGTGGGTAGTAGGACATAAAAACGATAAAAGTACAGTATTTTTTTTAATACAAAAAAAGCTGACGGCACACACTGGAGCCATCAAATGATCCAAACTGTTCTCAATTGTAGAATAATTGCAGCATCATTGCATTCACATAACATCCCAGGGTCTTTCTGTCTAGAGGCGCCGTTTGGCCTCCTACCACAAATTGCTACCAATATGGCTATGATCGACTGCAGACATTCTTTATACCTACTTCAGAAAATTGAATGGTATGAGACGCATCAGAAGTAGAATTCAAAATCCAATCAAAGTAAAATTGCACTCGATTGATCAACAAGTCTTTTAATTAAACCGAACAATAAACAACGAACTTCGAACAATGGAGACTTATTTGCATCGGTGATTCGTCCGCTTCTATCATGCCTTTAATAAAGACAAGGGCTTCGGAAGTACGACGAGGTACGACGGGAACGAGCCACGAGGGTACGACCTCACACAGATCGTTTGTAATTAACACAAGAGTACGACAGTACAATCTCCGTCATACGATTCGTTCAGAACCAGAACCACAGATTGGTATCCAATATTTATCGTGCTGAAACTTGAATTGAAAATGATGAAATATTGTTCTTATTTTTGGTTCATCTTCCAGTTATGTTGTAGGATATTAATTGATGATGTCCAATCTGAGTGTCCAATACTAAAACTTCATACTTTTAGATTTAACTTCAGAATATAAGGACTTAATGGAAGGATTTTCGATAACCACTTCTCCGAAGTCCACGACTTTCTAGCCGCTTTTTAATTGAGCGCTTAGAATAAAATGAATAATTTTATTGAATCGGATAGAAATCCATCAAACCTTATCTCACGAATAATTTAGCACAGGTAGCTACTCTGAACTAAAAAAGAAGTAAATTTTTTTCAGACTGGTATGACTTTTTTCCAAGATAAGAATCTTGTTTCTCAATTCATTGTGACGACAAGGCAAGTAAAGATGAAATAATAATCTATACATCCGTCCATCTAACTCTTGAACATAAATCGATATGGATCTTTCATGTTAAATCAAATTTTAATCTAGATAAACCAATCCAGATAATCTCTCTATAGACAGCGATTGTATCCAGCTATGGAAAAGTTAACGATTTACATTTCCATTGCCTTTAGATGTCTCTAGATTTACTCTCGCTGATTTTCATTTTGCATCTGTAAATGAGACGACCTAATAATTAATATTGTTATGCTGAACCAATGTCTATAATGAAAGTCTATAGCGAAAGCAGCTAAAAGGTGTTATTAGTTATAAACTCGTAAAGTAATAATTGTAATATATTAAGATCACTGTATGCTTTCCGAAAAAAAAAATAAAAATAATAATAATAATAATAATAATAATAAAGTTTAGTAGCCAACTCAAGTGTCTAAGGTTATTGCCATCCAACGGGCCAGAGGACTTTGAAATGTCTTATCGACTAGTCCAACTATAACGACCAGGACTAAAGGTTTAACGTTCCATCAGAAGCACGTAAACGCTTTTAAGAGCGCTAGAAGCACTCTTACTAAAGTCTTACTCGGTTCTCAAGAGTACTAATAAATCTGGGATCAGCTTCGAAAATACTGCAGACCTTTAGATTGGCTGCACCTACGTACCTACATTCCTTTAAAGTAGTTTAAATATCCGTTAAATGAAATCTTTTACTACCTACTTATTACTTAATTGATCGCAAATGTCGCAATAAACTTAATTTAACATTCCTCATTCAGTAACTCATACCACTATGTAAAATCATACATTTACTATTACAGCTATTAAAATGCCTTAACGTTAGTCACGTCAAACAAATCGTTTAATAGCCGTAACACCTACACCATCCGTGTACAACTGTGGGAACTGACAGACTATTCCTGTCACATTCCCACCCATCCACAGCCCTGATGCTAGAGCGAGACGGGGAACCTGAAAGGTATCACGATTAGAACTGGCCAATTAAGGTTACGTTAACGCGGAAATCCTATTTGAGCACTTTTGGTATCCCGGTTGTGTGGTGGAGTCACTTAATAGTTAATTCTGGTGTCTTTTGGAGAATTACTGAATGAATAATAAGTAGGTACAATGATTTGAAGGTCTGTGTTATTGCGCAATGGAAGGACGAATAGACCCCAAAGAAAGCCTTGACTCTTGAGACTTAAAGAAAAACTATCTTAAGCATTCTTCGAAACAAAACACGAAGTTAGTGGATCCACTATTATTGTTGTATTTAGTTATACCACAGAAGAAATAATAGTACTTATGTTATACAGGAATGTTAGGAAATAAATTAACAAAATGTAGCCCACTTCAATGTCGTAGCAATTGAAATGTGGGGCAGCCACGAACTAATTGAATCAGATTGAATAAGAAGATGTCCACTCAGTGTCTCTTAACATAATAATGTACTTCATCACAAGCACACACAAGAGCCAATTGCATAACTCAATAGGCCTAGATTGGAGGCCACTTAATTGAAGGGCATACGCTTATGAATCGGCTTAATAGATGTAACTATAATGTACTTGAATATGAAGAGACAATCGACTTCAATATGCCATGTCCCTAAGAAATGAAGTCCTGGTTACCTATGCCATCTGAGACAAATTTATCAAATATCCGGCCTAATTGGATGAATGATCAGACCATGCAACAGTCCAAGAAAATTCAGAGGAGAATACAGGAATCCTCTCCAGGATCTTACCGCAAAGATAAGGCTCACCGGCAAAGGTTCTTTAATTTGATTTGGAGTGAAAATACCGGTGCACAGTGACTGACATTCCTAATACAATATTTTATTCCTATGCACCTGATGGTAGGGTCTCTCTTTGACAGCAAATAATGAAGATATTGGATATTTAACAAAATTGAGTGTGATTTGAATGCTAGCTGGCTGGGTATTCACTGCGCCTAATGGATATGCAGGATTAATTTATTAACCTTACGACCTTACTAAACAGATCGTTCTCATGACTAAGCAGTTTCGATGGTTTTGTTGTAAATAAGTAATCTTTTCTTCCATTATTTATACCACGTTTTGTTCAGCCCAAAATACACTTTTCGTTTTAGCCAAAATAGAATTTATTTCGCGATACTCTGATGAAGACGTGAACAGAATAGAGTGAATAGCCCTTTACATTTGTCTAGCGGCCATTACCCTTGGAAACTGTAAGCCGAGTTGAAAGTCTGCTCCGTATCTACGTAAGTCCTGGACCGACCGAAATGTGTAAAGTTTAAAGAGTATACAGTGAGTTTGTAGTGGTTTATTGCCCCTGCGGTATTTATACATATTCATATACAGACATACTATTAAAATTATTGCATCACTACACTTTATATAGATAGGTCATCACGACACCCAAATCTATCTGCTAACCATACCCCATTATATACTTATGGTATAAATATTGGTCTCAGCATGTATTTGGGTTATATGCTGAGACCAATATTTATACCATAAGTAGGTATATAATGGGGTATGGTATACGCCAGTTTTCACCGGAGCAAATGACGAATTAATTCCACCAGATTGGACACGCGAGAAAGGACATTAGGGTCGCAACGGTCAACAAAGGGGTTTGGAGTAGGTAATGACAATACCCATAACTTTTTATTGCGTTAGTTAGGGACAAGCTCGTGAGATGATTATCCCAGGTATCTCAGCATTTGGTCAATCCCTCAAAGCCAATTTTTTGGATTTAGCTTCTTACCATCGATTTCATATTTAAATTTTACGGGGAGTAAAATCAAATTCTTTCCGTTACGTTATGCGATTTATTATTATTCTAAGTATGCGATTGTAATTCGTAACACAGAATCTACATGGCGTTGGATGGCTGATCACTAACAACGCCATTTATGATAATAATAATCTTGATAGGTACATCCTATTCCGATGATGTGAAACATCATCATGCTCATCATCATCACCATGACGTTAAACCAGTTGTTTTGAGTCGGAGCTGAAAAACACCTTTTTTTTCGAAATTTCTAGACAACAAAATACGAGTATGATGTAGGTGTGTTGAGCAATGAAAAACTAAAATTATTCTGAATGTGTCTTTACTCTGTGGGCTGTGTGACAAAGAATATCCTCTGCAAGTCTTTATGTAAAGATGTGTCCGTTCACTTACAATAGCGTACTTTCAATCCTGTTTCAAAGAGCTCTCCTTGCATAGTAATGTTCCGTTTGTAAGATATCTTCAGATCCGGGCCTTTCTGGCGCGGCGGTCTTTAGCAGTAGGTATCGATTTTTAAATATAGAGAAGAAAACAGGTGTACTTTCAGCTGTTGTATGGAAATTGAAGAAGTTCAGGAAGTTATTGGCGGTACTATTTAAAAAAATCGCATTATCTTTTACAAAGGAAAAATTGTTCACATAGTATGTATTCGCGTCTGTTGGACAAGTATTTTTACATAGAATCAGACGTGCATATTTTAACGGGAATAGCCGATAAACGAGGAAACCAGCCGTTTGATGGTTAACTGATCATCAACGGCCGGCAACCATATAAGGATGAAAGCTCTGGACTGACTGCAAATGCTTTCTCGGTTCGACCGTTTTTAGCAGGGTGCACGAAAATCAAGGATGTTGTCTCGGACTATATAATGAAACTCCTCCAAAGCAATATGTTTGTTTAAAAATTTACATGGTCTGTAGCGAAGAACTTCGGACATTGTTATTGGGCTTGCACTTTGCAGCTTAAATGTATGTACTTACAAGTACATTTAAGCTGCAAGCTATCCTCACGTAGCGCAAATCGATAGTACCTTACCTACAACGTTCGTCGCGTTTCCATTACAGGACAACTTAGAACTATGCAATTCGCCTGCCAGTTTTAGCATGAGATCCTAGTCCTACTAATAAGAAGGATTTTCTTTAAGGATTCTCTTCTCTCTTTTTTTAGCTCCCTGCTAATATTACAATGTTTTATGAAAAGGCGTGATTACTGATACTCCGGGTCATATTTCAGAAATATTTTTGTCCCGGGAAATATAAAAGTTCCCTTGTTTGTATGGAGTATTTTTTGAACATCAACCGATTTGCTTCGTTGGAACAAACCTTCCTTGCAAAATTTTGTAAGTAAAAGAAAAAAACAAACAAAATTTTCCAAACACCGTTTTTGTCCCGAAGCGAAGCGAATATTATAAAAATTATTTGTAAGTACCTGAATAAAATGAATAAAAAATAAAATAAATAAGAATTTAAAATCGCAGGTACCCGCTTTGTCTAGATATGTACGATGGCGGTTCACATAGGTAGTAGGTACAGTCACCTGCAGAGAAAAGTAACCCATCTGTTTATAAATATATGAACACCAACGTTTCCGTTGCCTGTTGCGTTGTAAACAGATGGGTTACTTTTCTCTGCAGGTGACTGTACATAACATAGCACGCCCGATAAACATTGCTCTATTTGAATTGAATCTACATACTAAAAGAAGTCATTACAAACCTGCATTTCTGGTGCCCCGCCTTCATCTCGTATTAGGAGTAAATAACTGTGGCCGTCGATTATTACTTCTTTCTTAAAACGACCACCTGTCCAAAAAAGAAACAAGCAATTAAAAATTAAAATAATTAGAAAATTACACAGTAGTCCCTAGCGACATCTTTTGTTACACTTGTAAATTAAACGAAGAACTTGTGAACGCATACTGCCATCTATCGTCAAATACAAAACGATTCACAACTACGTGATTGTTCAATACTGAAACGGTTAACTAGATGGCGCTGTTAACAATCTTCGTAAATGTGGATTACGTGTGTTAATTAAAATGTTATGTTATTATTTTATATTTTTTTTTTATAAATAATAAAATATGACATGTTTATTAATTTATTTTACCTTCTGGGCTTTCCTCTTGCATGTATGCTCCAGTTAAATACCGATGCACTAATGCTGATTTTCCACTGTCTGGTGAACCCAGAACACCTACCCTCAACTCCGTCACACCTCGAGATGCTGTCCATTCTTGACTGTTCACGAATGAATCTGTAACAATATTAAAAGAAAATATTATATTTATTTTACGTTGACAACTCCAAAATATGAGTGTCGTGTTATGACACCTAGTAACGCCATCTAGTATCAGAATCAAAGATACAAAAAGCTAATAGAGGGCGCAGTAAAGTTAAAAATTCGCGTAGTACGGGCACAATATTGTAAATAATTTACTTTGTTTTGTGGTACGAGTACATTTCGGATAAAATAATTTTCAGAAAATCGAGAGACAGAGACTAAAACGCAGTTATCATACTTAGTAACTCATCTGTGCGACCGCATGAGTTTAATATTCGTTACGTTTAAAAACAAAAATCTTTATCAATTAAATAAGTAATTTGTTTAATCACTCTATCCCATAGTCTTTAATAATTATATGAAAACAAATAAAACCTGTACTCATAAAACAGGAGTAAAAAAACCTCGATAAGATAAAGAATTAGGTACCTCGTTGAATAACGTTATCAAAACTACCTAACCAACAAGTTTAAGGCAACAAGGTAACAGCACCAACAAAGTCACACAGCGATAATAGAAACCAGTTGAGTCCCGGAGCATAGCGACAGGAAGTGGTGGGTAACAGTGAAAGTAACTTAGTTTTAACATTCAGAGTTTATTACCTTAATATTACCACGTTCATTAAAAATATACAAAGACCTTAAGTGTACCTACTATGAGCACGTAGGTAAGTCTGTATTCTGTAGGTATAGTCTGTATACGGTGTATTCCGTACAGTTATCGCATCAGATGGCACAATACAGTCCTGATAAAAAGTCTGATATCCCTTTTCTATAAAAGTCCTGAGACAAAGTCGTAACGTAGCAACCCATCTAGTATTTATTTTTAAAAAAGCCTTTCTAAAATCCGGCCGCAATCGGACAGGATTGAGTAAAATCCTGAAAACTCACACAAATCCTAAGATTTGGTAACCGTACACACACTAGAATTGATCTCTCCCACTGTTGGTCTCAGATCTCCTTCTTCTCTAACCATCAAAGGTATGATACAGTGTGAGGGGTACATGAGTTACTTATACCACCACCAAGTCGCGTTGGCATACCTCATAACTTTTGAGGACACTATAGAGAATTCCTTCGTGTGCAGATTTTCTCACGACCCTTTTTCACGCTTGAATTATTTAGTTAAAATTAAAATCGATTATGTGCTTCTTTTAAATAGCAATGTAACATAGCTGCATAGGTACTAAATTGTTCATCGCGTCGGTAATTTCAAGGTCAACATTACAACTACTTAAAAGAATAATTAAATATTTGCTTAAACAAAATAATTTAAACCTACCTACTTATCTACCGATAAATACACTTTTGAAATTAAATTAAGTAGGTGACAGCTAAAATGGTTTTTATTGCAAATACATCGTTACCCTTAATCGAAGGACAATCTATCGGTTTCACCGTTTTCTAATGTTCTTTTAATGATTGATCTGTGTCGCCGCAATCGGTCAATGGAGACCTTTGCAAAAACCACAAGCTTTACCTACTTCAGATCGAATGAACTCATTCAAGCCCCATCTTCGATTCCCGGCCGGAACACGGTTTTGATGTATGTAGGTATATCCATGTCACATAGAGTATCCAATCGCTGTTAGTGTGTGCACGATTTTATCATCAGGCACGGATCTAGGCCTAGGGGATTAACCGGGGCAGTAATAGTACCAGATCAACATTTTTAGGGTTCCGTAGCCAAATGGCAAAAACGGAACCCTTATAGATTCGTCATGTCTGTCTGTCTGTCTGTCTGTCCGTCCGTCCGTCCGTCCGTCCGTCCGTCCGTCCGTCCGTCCGTCCGTCCGTCCGTCCGTCCGTCCGTCCGTCCGTCCGTCCGTCCGTATGTCACAGCCACTTTTTTCCGAAACTATAGGAACTATACTGTTGCAACTTGGTAAGTTGATGTATTCTGTGAACCGCATTAAGATTTTCACACAAAAATAGAAAAAAAACAATAAATTTTGGGGGTTCCCCATACTTAGAACTGAAACTTAAAATTTTTTTTTTCATCAAACACGTATGTGTGGGGTATCTATGAATAGGTCTTCAAAAATGATATTGAGGTTTCTAATATCATTAAAAAAATTTGCATGCAACGTTGCGTAAATCATTTGCGGAAGCTTTAAAGCTATTCACGTAATAATGAAGATGCAATATTTGCGAAAAATGTCAACAACGCTTTCTATAACTGCTAGAGATTGTTGTGTTACGTCAGTTTACAATTTTTCTGCAACGTAACATCGCAATTCGCACATTTAAACTTTTTGAACCTTCAAACATTGACACGACTCATCATAGACTAACCACGAATGATAAGTAATGTTGTGTCAATTATTTTGATTTGTTTAACAGTGTTAGATCAGACGGCCATCATTTTGCGGTCTAACTAAATCAACATCATCGAAGAAACAGCCTAGCCGCAATGCCACGTCTAGCGATAGATGCTCTTACTAATACACAAAACTATAGGAAATACATTTTTTTAGTTGCAACAATGCAGCGTCAAGACCTCGGAGGTATATCCTACTCACAGAAGAAATAATAGTACTTATAATAAGCTAATATTATAAATGCGAAAGTTTGTATGGAAGTTTATTAAGTAGTCTCACGCAAAAAATAATAAATGGATTTTCATGATAATTATTTAGCCCACAGTTAGACCATGATCTGATTGATCCAGAATGCGACATAGGCTTCTAATTATCGGTATTACGATACATTGTGAACAGACACTATGAAAGTGAAACACAGTATTACTCTACACTACACTTGTGATGGACACTTTAAAATTAATACCGCTTTCTAACGTAAAATTGCAAAAAATGCTTAGTACGTGCCGGCTTACGCAACTTGGCTGTCTTACGACAAAAGACAGCCAAGTTACACTTCACAGGAAACTTGGGTTGGGCTGTAAAATTAGCGGTTAAATATTAATCTGACAGGAGCAGCAGGCAATTTTTCTTTCGAAAAAACCTCGAAAATTCTAATTGACTCAATCTGAGAGGAACAGTTGCGGTGGAAGGATGAAATCACTCTTGAATTACATAAAGACATGAACCAAAAAAAACCTGATCACTTTTTCTACACTATTGATATCATCTTTGACATTGCGATAAACATAATCGTCTATAGACATTACCATAAGATTAGCTGATTATTTCTAAATGGGTAACTAATTTTAAGGTACTTATTATAATTTTTAACCGACTTCAAAAAAGGAGGAGGTTCTCAATTCGACTGTATTTTTTTTTTTTTTTATGTTTGTTACCTCAGAACTTTGGACTGGGCGAACCGATTTTGATGATTCTTTTTTTAATCGAAAGCTGGTGGCTGTCATGTGGTCCCATATAAATTTTATTGAGATCTGACAATGGCATCCATGCGAAAACCACATAAGTCGTAAATTTGTGTTAAGATGTGCGCGACAAATTGACGAATAACTCAATATCACGCCAACCGATTTCGATGATTCTTTTTTTAATCGAAAGCAGGCGTTTGTCATGTGGTCTCACATAAATTTGAACGAGATCTGACAACTATGTAGTTTTTGAGACTTTGAAGTCGGTTATTTTTTGTTAGTAAAATTTAGATTATATAGTACCTACTATCAACTATGTAATGTAATAAAATGTCAATAATGTATATTTATTATTAATTATGTCATTATTGCTCTGTAAATTTTGACATTCGTTTTGACAAAATTATTCTTATGACTTTGAGTTTGAACAATTTATTTTTATCATCAGCACTTCCCATACGCTGATTCTCTGGCCGCACTTCCTCAAGCGAATAGCGAGTCGAAATGGTCAAACGCAGTACAATGGCGGGAAACCTTTACGGTTTATGAACTGTCGTTATGATTGACATTCTTCTCAACCTAAATGGAGCGTGAACGTTTGTGACAGTCGACTTACAACGCAATGGACTTCCCGTGCAAGATTCTGTCTACAACATGGTATTCGAAGCCGTTTTGGCAATCACATTTTTTATTCAGTATAAAATTATCTATAGGGCATGCAGGTCTGGACAGAAATAGTGCTTTATTCTCTTTAGAATAAATATCTAAACTGCCTTTTGCATTTTCATTTACAGCTACCTACCTACTCGTTTGCATCAGAAGTGTTTTTTTTTGTTTAACCCTAATTAGATTACTATTCCATTTTAATTCAATTAATTGTATTGTACAAACCTACATTATAAGAGACACAAAAACAAATAACTATGACAAAAAAAAATGGTTGAAAGCTCAAAGGGTTTTTCTTCCCTGACTTTAGTCTGCATAATACAGACGACGTGTTTCTAATAGGTACAAAAATTATTTTTAAAATTACATACCCAGTACCCACCCATTAACAAATATACAAACTAGTTCCACAAAAACCACCACACAATTGAGTTGTTCATTTAAAAAAAAATATTTTTTTTTTAAATGTATTTTAAATCTTAAACACAAATTATATTGATTGGCATTGTTAAAAACGCTTAAAAACTATTTTTAATATTAATAATAACGAAATAAAAGTTGAAAAAAAAATCACGTGGCTACGAACGCGCCAAATTTGACCGCCATATTTGTGACGTCACTTTGTTAAAGAAATTTCACGATAGTACGGTCTCAACGGCTCCTACACGTAAATTAACTAAAAATATCCGAAATTTAGTGCAAAAAGATATTCCACGTAATTTTATTGTAAATTTAAACGTTAAATGATTTATTCTTCATTAAATATAATAAAACTCTCCATTGATTATATACTTACACCAAAAGAAAAGGTTACACTGTTTACTAGTAAATCGTGTCTGGGAGGAATCAGGGCAGGGTGTTAGGGGTATGAAATCAGGGGTGTATGATAAATTATATTTCATTTATCATACAACTAGCTTCTATCCGCGACTTCGTCTGCGTAAATTTCAGATATGGATCCTTAGAGAAATGAAGAATGTGATTAATAAAAAAAATGCACAATGCAATGCTACAGAAATTCTATGCTAGTAGTAGGTACATACATACGATGACCCTATAGCCTAGTTGATAGCGATTCGATCCAACCTGCGAAGCGAGGGTCCCAGGTTCAATTCCCGGCCATATCTAATAAATATTTGTACTCGGGTCTTGGGTGTTATAGTGACGTGTTGTCCATATCACCCGCGACAGGGAAACCTACTGCGGCGTTATGGGTTTGTACGCGCTTTATTCATAAAACTGGTACAATATATAATTTTTTTTGTCTCCGAAATACACCAACTTGGTCAATGACCCGTGTGGCGAATGGATACCACGCCACATCGCTGAGTCAAGGGTCCTGGGTTCGATACGATGCGAGGTGGTTTGAATGATTAGTTTGAATTTCTGTTCTTGGTCTGGGTGTGTGTCCTTGTATTGTCTATGGCACCCACGACTCAGGGTATCCTAGTAAGGGGCTTCACACTCATAGGAGTGTGAAGCGTTTATTTATTTAATGATGTTCCTACTGATTTTACAATGTTAATGATAGTAATAGTAGTAGTAGTTATCTTTAAACACGGCTCCGTTTTACTCTACCATTGAGGAGTTCCACTTTGTAGCCCCAGAACCCATCATCAAATCCTCATTGAATTGAAGTAGGATCAACGTGGCAAAATTCCTAACCTAATAAAATAAAACCATCAGTTGTTTCATAAAAGAAACGGGCAAGTGCGTGTCAGGCCACGCGCAATGTAGAGTTCCGAAGTAGTAAGTTTATCGACTATTATTCATTAACTACTCATGTTAACATAGCCGTGATAGTTTTCCTTGTAAATTCATCATATTATAACACATTTTTGAGATTTTTTTCACTTGTCCAACTCCAACCGTTTAGCCAACTTTCCCCCCTGGACACTTGACTCCAACCAGAATTAGCACTTTAAAGCAAATATTTCGCAAAGGGACCCAAAATTCCAAAAATGGTCTTCCCATAATATTTTTGGAAGAGCTTTTCAATTTTTTTAATAAATATATGTATATATCCATGCCAAATTACAGCTTTCTAGCACTAAGGGTTTCGGCGCTTTGTTTTGGACAGACGGACGGACGGACAGTCGGACAGACGGACAGACGGACAGACGGACAGACGGACAGACGGACAGACGGACAGACGGACAGACGGACAGACGGACAGACGGACAGACGGACGGACGGACGGACATGACATGACGAAACTAAGAATTCTGATTTTACTTCGGAACCCTAAAAATGAATCTATGAACGAAAACTAAAATTTAACCTCTTATTCCTCGGGAAAAGGTCTATTTCCGGGATAAAAAGTATCCTATCTGGTAAGTTAGGTCAAAAACTATCTGTGTGCCTTTCATCTATATCCGTTCAGCCGTTTTTGCGTGATGGAGTCACAAACATCCAAAATTTCAGATTTATAACATTAAGTAGGAAAGTAGGATTAAATGTACAGGTTCCGAATAAATGTACACATTTAACATTATCTTTTTTGTAGTATTCACACGTAATGGTACAAAACAAGCACGATAACTTTTAAGGTTTAGCATTTTTAATATGTTTATCAATATATTGACGATAATATCAAGATTTTATCAGTTTAAAGTCAAATCACAGTATCAGCTGTATGCTGCAATGAATAGCAATTAACAAAGTGACGTCACACGCGCGCTCGGGTCTATTCGGGAACTGTCGGCGTGTTTTCGGTACTGGATTCAAAAACGCATTTTTGATTTGATGTAACTTTTAAATTATAGCGAATATAAAAAAACTAAAATAACTTTGTTATAAAACTTATATATGAACTTTCCATTTATAACAAAAAAAAATTTTAGGAAACAACTCAATTGCCTATTTACATCAAATCCCTGTTTAACAGCTTACGACGTCATAAACCACGTAATGGGCGGGTTAAAACGTATTAAAACGTGCGTACCCATGAATTTTAATACGTACACAGTGGGCCGATTAGACCATTTATTGTTGAACCATGGCTGTTTTGATTTATTACTAAATTAAGGACCAGTGATTTCAAAGGAATGTGTGAAGATGGGAGGTAAAGTGGATTGAAAGTCCTTGAATCTCCAATTTTATAAGTTATGATAAAACTTATGAATTAATAAAAAATTAAGAGCACAAAGTAAAAATTGCCCAGGAAATAAAATTACAAAGTAAAAATTGCCTAGGAATTTACTTCTTCATGAACATAATGTAAATACAACATCAACAAAATCTTCTTAATTGTACATTGTTGTTATAATATCTGAATACAATATGTTTAACCTTAGTTTACATCTTATTAAAATCTGCTTAGATATTTCGTCACGAATTGTAGAAATTAATATTATCTACAATTCGTGACAAAATATCTAAGCAGTGAATGAACTCAAGGTCCGATAGGTTTAACATTATACAGTGTGCTAGAACAAAGTAATAAAAGTCAATTGGTCATTCAGTCACGCTATTGAAGTCTCCAAATGTTCTTTGTTCAGGTAAGGTCCCAGCAAGGTTCCATTATTGTTATGTCAAGGTTATTTCTTATCTGTGTAATAACTTTTGTTTTATTTTACCATTCACAGAAATCTAGTTTTCAGCAGGGTTGCCAGATCGGTAATCGATAATATGATAGAATTTGTTTTAGAGATAAAGAAACGATAATATAATGTCTTTCATGGAAATACATACAATACATACAATACTTTCACGGAAATACATGGAAATACAATACAATTTATAGCTATAATATATCGCTTTAGTTTTTCCGCTGATTTTCTCTTGCACAGTAAAGTCCCCGAGTTTGAATATCGCTGCTGGGCAGACATATCATCACAAATATGTACGAAAAAAGTGATTGCCACGTAAAAGGAAGTGAAATAGTTGTGTTTTATATTATTTTATCCTAATTCCTAATCTAATCCCCCAAGCCCTAATTATAAACACAAAATCAGTAATTCGATAAGAAAGCCGTTTGTCAATCGGAACAACGATAGGGTTTCTATCATCCCCTGTCGAGGGGCGAATGCTTTTAGAGGGCTATCGGGTTTCTAAAAGTAAGGTCAAACATATTTGGACTAGTCTCCTTCTTGCTACCGTATGACATTTTTCTTCAATTAAATTAACCGAAACATTAAAAATCCAGCCAGAATTTATACACAACATTTCAAATATTTTTACTTTTATGTCTTTTGTTAAGAAAAAATTTGTCTAAGTACCTACTAGCAACGGTTAAGCGAGATATGATAAAAAATTCTAAAATATTTTCTAAAATATTATGAAAGAATTATTAAGTTAGTATTAGTCTACTTTGCAACAATCCGCGTTTAACATGTATGATGGTATATACTTTAAAACATGCGTGGCACCTCCCTCCCTCCCACAACGGAAACATGCACTACAATAATTAAACGTATATACCAACATACATACCAGCACCAACACGTGTTTCGCCCCGAAACGGAGCATCATCAGGGTAAGTTGACTCTACGATGGTTAGTCGGAAAGTGAGCATCGTTCACTGAGCGTGGCGTATTTATACCCAACTCGCCCACTGATTATCTAATGATGTTGTAACTAATACTAACTTAATAACAATGGATTTCCGCAAAGTAACGCCTGATACTATTAACTATATGAAAGAATTTTTAAACTTAAAGCAGTTGCAAACCCTACAGTAACGAAAACAAAATAGTAATGTCGAATAGAATGTCTTAATTAAAGCACGATTTACGTGATTTACTTCAACTGACAATGATGGCACTTCAAAGATACATCCTACATCTGCGTCACGGAAATCAATTCAGGATACGTGTGTAATAATAACAAAACTCCCTTATGTACAAATAACTATTCACTCCCATAAATCGGACGGTCATTCTGTTTGATCCCTGACGTGAATGTCCTCAATGCCCACTAAAATGGAGCACGCTGCACGAGTCCCATCTCGTAATATGGACAAAAAATGGAACATAAAAGGTTTCTTCTCGGTCTCAGATTGGAACCGTGTAGGAGTAATTGTTAGGCGAGACATAATTTATCTATTGACCGATTCAATGAAGATTTTGAATGGACCAATACGTACGAGTATAGGTCTATATTTCTTCCATCGGATCTTAAATGTAAGAACTGTATTTTTATCATTAAGGTACAATACGTACCAATACGGACCAATACGTACGAGTATAGGTCTATATTTCTTCCATCGGATCTTAAATGTAAGAACTGTATTTTTATCATTAAGGTACAATTATTTTGATGACTTTGCCCAATGTAATGTAATGATTTCGCTTATCTTTTACGATCTGGGCAGACATTTATGAGATTATTAAATAATTTTTTCTCAGATTTTTCTCACGAGTTCTTCAGTGTTTTACTATTAAAATTGTTAGAATTGTCAAAATAATTAAGATTAAAGTCACAATCCGCAATGGGAGTAAAATTTACTTTATACATTTTGACATCAATGAATACTCAAGTGTTCTTCTTAATTTCTTCATGACACAATAATCTACTACAAAGATGTCTTCCTAACGACAGCGAATTTCATACCATAATGGCACTTTAAGCTAACTCCATGGCCCTAATGGCAATAAGGCCAAGTCAAGTTTTCCATTCATTGCCCTGATCGGGGGATAAAAATAAAACCGGGCAAGTGCGTGTCAGACCACGCGCAATGTAGAGTTCCGAAGTAATAAGTTTATCGACTATTGCACAATTTGCTTTATGCTAACATAGCCGTGATAGTTTTCCTTGTAAATTTATCATAAATATAACCTATTTTTGAGATTTTTTCACTTGTCAAACTCCAACCGTTTAGCCAGCAGGGAGTCCTTGGTTTTAGTCACTTGACTCTAGCCAAAATTAGCACTTTAAAGCCAAATATTTCGCAAACGGGTCCCTAATCCTAAAAATAGTCTTAGAAGACCCATAATATTTTTAGAAGACCTTTTCAACGATACCCCACACTATAGGATACGCGATGAATAAAAAATTCATCCTCACGTTACCTGTAGGGAAGGGGTACCCTGAAAAAAAAAATATTTTTCAATATTTTATTCTACGATTCTGGAGTTTTAATAAATATGTACATATATCCATGCCAAGTTACAGCTTTCTAGCACTAAGGGTCTCGGCGCGGTGCTTTGCTTCGGACAGACGGACGGACAGAAAGACGGACGAACATGAAGAAACTATAAGGGTTCCGATTTGACTTCGGAACCCTAAAAAGCGCGTTTATAGCCTGACCTCGGCTAGGCTCGCGACCCGAGGTGTGAGGGCGGAAAGGGTGTAGGTAATGGGGCGGTTCCGACCTCAAATCCGGAGATTGAACGGTGAGGTTAGGAATGGATTTTATTTTTTGTGTTTACGACGTGAAAGTCATTTTAGTGTGACATAGTAGTATAGGTCATTGATTTTACTATACTTGACTATGTCATAGTAAATATCGTAATAGTGTTACAGATATTTAAATACATAACTCTGTGATCGTAATGAATAAATTATAATAAACGCCAACAGACTCATGTCTCATACTCATACCCTCGCAGTAGGTGTTTACCTGTGTCGCGGGTGGCATGGACGACACATATAACACATCACAATAACACCCATGAGCCGAGTAAAAATATTTATCTGTCACATAAATATCTGCCCCAGCAGGGAATCGAACCCGGGACCCCTCGTTTCGCAGGCAGGTTCGCTACCAACTAGTCGTCCGAATATACGTATAACAATATTTTTTGTTTTATATGTGGCGTAATTACAGAACACAAAAAATAATAAACGAAGTAACTTCCGTGACTGATAAGATGGACTTAACTACATGTAATTGTTCAAAGATTTTGATAACGATACAAATAATGGTTTTCCTAATGGATTAGTACTAATCATTTTTGAAAGTCACTCTTCACAATCGCTTCAGCAAAGTATGAGAACATTGGGCAGCAAAACTACAAAGACAATTGTTTTCTTTATATAGATCTTAAATTATAACATCTACAAATATTATATATTTTAGTGTGGCAATTCGAAATGCCTCTAAATTGAATTTCCTACAAGCCAATCGATTTTTTAACTGCCTGATCGATTCATCCCGGGTTTCCTGATCCTATGAGTATTCATGGACTTGAACACATTTCGCATGAGACAATCAGGGGGGCAATTCTCATTTCGTAGAGATACATGTCTAACAGAGATATCTCGAAAAAACATAGCCGACCTCGAATGAAACGAGGCCAATCGGCCATGTTTTTTCGACATATCTCTGTTAGACATGTATCTCTACAAAATGAGAATTGGGCTCCAGCACACCGCCCAATATCACTACCAAGGTGACCAATTCACCCCAGATAATTATAACTTTATAACCCAACGAAATGAAATGAAAACAATTTATTGATTTTACTTCGGAACCCTAAAAAAGGTCAATATGCTACACAGCATTTTCTTCCAACCGACCAACATTTACAATCGTAACATCGAAAGACCTGCAACCTAACTTAGGTTAACCAACAATCCTCAATAACTTGACACGTCTATCGGTCTAAATAATAAAAGCGTGTTAAAATAAATGATTTTGCTGTTTAACATATTTAGCAACTAGAGCAGTGATTCCCAAAGTGGTCTATATCGACCCCTAGGGGTCTATGACAACCTGCAAGGGGTCTACGTCAGCGAAAAATAATTTGGGGGTCCATGAAATGAAAATGGGGGTCCACGATAGTCGATCTCAACACATACACTAATAGTACCTATTTACTTACATCATACTATCTTATAATATCAAAACATATACATTATTTATAAAAGTACCTATGAAGTAAAAAAAATATTATATCTTAATATATATAAATTACGTGTCACGTTGTTTGTCCGCGATGGACTCCTAAACTACTTAACCGATTTTAATAAAATTTGCACACCGTGTGCAATTTGATCCAACTTAAAAGATAGGATAGCTTATATCTCAAAATAAAAAACACTTTTGACAGAACGAAGTCTGTCCGAGCAGCTAGTATGTTTATAAAATTGTATAAGTTGTAGGATGTTGGTATTCGCTTTGTGGTCGCAATCGCAATACATTTTGAACTTGTAAAAATGTTTATTTAATGCTACGTATATTTTACATAACAGATACAAAATTTTATTTTGAGTAGTTTTAATTTAAATTCAATTAATAAATGTATAAATTAACATGTGTTTTTACTTTAAGTTTTTATCACTAAACTTCACTACAGTTAGAAATTTACAGGAAATCAATATCAGGTAAGTAGGGGGTCTACCCAACACGGAAAAACATGGCAAGGGGTCTACGACACAAAAAAGTTTGGGGAACTCTGAACTAGAGTAACTAGACAGTACTCGACGAAGTGAAGCTCGTACGTGACATGAATAACGAGAGGTTTATGCAACGGCATGCATGTCACAAACTCACAATCATTATCATAAACTGCTACTTAAAAACTAATGACATAATGACCTATTTTGTATGATTACATATATGTATTTTCAGTGCGTCTATTTTCTTAATAACCTTCGGAAATTTTCTACGAATAATGTAAAACTAATGGAATATGCAGAGTACTTATCAGATGAGGTTATCCTCGGACAATAAGTCCAAAACCGTAAAAAGATCTTCACATAATCGCATATGCGACAAAGCCCTTTTCTTTGAATAAAAAAAAAGATCTTCATAGGGAAAAGATAATAATCTGTCCGTTGATAGGTTGATGACTTTGCAATCTACCATGTACACTTTCAGTTCTGAGCGTTAGTCGATGACGGTGACACAAGTTAGATACTTTACGTCAGGTCTCATCAAATAAAATAAGTTACCAAGTGGAAGCTTAGTCTTTTCCATCCAAAAAACCATGAAACACTTCTAGTATTCTTGCGTGTCGAGTAACTCGACTCGAGTTGATGCTTGATGGTCTAACCCGTATTCATCTTCGTGATCAGTAAAATGTATATTTTCGACCCTTTAACAGTTCGTGAGATCTTAGATGTCACCTGCCACAGTAAATTCAATGCGTAGGCGTAAGTGCTTTCTTTCTTCACCTTTTTATGGCATGAAGATTTAGTGTAAGAATGTGTTTGTGGGAGTAGGTAACAATGTGGGTGAGTGTTAGGGACATAAGAAAAGAGATCGCTCAGCAACATCCATTCTTTAGCTTGTTACTTTATACTTCGTTTTCATTACCTGATGTCTGATTCTGATATGACTTAACAACACGGACTTTCCGGACTTCACATTTCAAACGGTGAAAGAAATTTTATACCATCCTAACTGTTCATCAAATGCTTCCAGAATTCCCCTACAGACGTGTTGCTTTGTAATTGATTCCTAATACCGGTCAATGTTAATAGTAATTAAATATTATATAGATAGATAATAGATATGTGGATGTGGAACCTGCACTAGCTCAGGCCCCATATTAGAAGCGAGACGCGTACCCCATACTTGGGCGACTATGACTTGAAGTCAATAATTAGTTTAAATGTCTAACATAGCGGAAAGTAGGATACGGAAAATTACGTTTCAAATAACCTAATCCAATTGCGAAATACTAGTTAGTAAGAAATATAGAAACATATAGAAATCAATACGCTGTGGTTTATTAAAAGCCACAGATATTGTAATAATACAGTATGGTTTTGGGAAATTTGAAACGTTGGTATACCTAATACCTATACAGATTCATTACTGGGAAATAGAAAGGATACTTGGTTTTAATTAATTAACTAATCAATTCTCACTTTCTTTTTCGAAAACTATTAATCTGTATAATCTTAATAAAAATGGCCGCAATGCAAACTATAGTTAGATCTAATCTTAATTTTTTTTTTGAGTTTTGGGAATATGGTAATGTAGCTTCAGGGGGTCCATCGGAACCAGCTAAATTTTGAAAGTGGTCTATGAGAAAAAAAGTCTGGGAACCTCTGGCCTAGACTATAATAAATTACACGAGATAAATTAATCGCTTGTCATGAACGAAGCGATCAAATAAATCCAACTGGTTATTGCACGTGACGTTATTTTTAATAAGATTTTGATTGAGTGACTTAAAATTAAAATAGTTTACTGTAGTAAAGTACTTCCTTAACGGTCGTAAAAGCGAATTTACAATTAACATGCTCGTAAAACAAAATGGCGTACTGCCGAGTGCCGACGAACCATCAAAATTAATTCGATTTTCAATATAGGCAGTATAAATCCCACATTCACAGTTTTGTATCAACTTCCTTTTTTTATGTACTCGTATATAGCCGTCAAACGAGACCAGGTAATCAAGAAAAGCCATCAAAATTGATCAAGTATTAAAGCGACGGACCGGCTTATTCTGTTTTTACTAAGTGTACTTACTTAAAGAAAGTAATGAGTATATAAATAATATAATAGTAGATTTTACTCGAAGCTTCGCTCATTAAGTTTGCGGTAGATAAGATTATAAGCAAAGCAAAGAAATAAAGAAAGGAAAGAAAGAAAAGCGTAATGAAAAGTATTATATATTTATATATTCAAAATGCATTCACCATAAATAACAATTAAACATTAGCAAACAACGAAATAACTGCGAATATAACTAATGCCCATAAGGAATATTTTACGTTATATAATTACATTACTCTCAACAATGTGGAGTTGGTTATAACTTCTCAAAGGCGAAGTGTTTCGTGACCTAAGAATTTCTCAAAGGCTATTTTGACCTAACAGGCTATTTCACTTACGACAAGCATGTTGTCAAAGGAATTGTAACAAGGTTCTTGATTACGTCACAGCTGATGTTCTATTGTTTCTGGATTACGTCACAGAACGGATATTTCATTGCTTCAATATTTAGGCATGTCATCGCTGTTTCGCTGACCATGAAATGAGAGATATGTATATCACGCTTAGGGCATGCAATTATCCGTTAATTTTAGTATCCGGATATTTCGGATAATTTCTGAATACTATCCGAATATTATCCGGATATCCGGATAATTCTTTTAGAAGGCTGAATTCAAATAAATTATAGATTAAATCAATATTTTTAATTCAAATACTTATTCAGAATTAAATTCAAAACTTCGGTAGATGTATTAGCGCGCTGCTAAGCTTTTAATGAGTTTCACCCTGATATGGCATTTGGTCATTATGAAGTACCCTAAGGGTACTTCATACTTTTCCACCACATCGAGCTGGTACTGTCTTTATCTAAAACCTAACGCATACCAATATTTCTGATCTTGTTGCTAGTTCCTATCACTGTTTTTTTTCGGCCGACGAAAAAGCAGACGGGCCACATGATGGTAAATGGTCATCGTCGCCTATGGACATGAGCAGAATGGCAGAGCCAGAATGAGCAGATACCAGAGGAATCGCTAATGTTTCCGGGTTTAGGGTTCAGAACTCTTTTTACATCTTTTTTTAAGAACCCCGATGTTTCTCTTACTTTCCGAAGGTCGAATGGCAGAGAATGCTTTTGGCATTAAGTCCGCCTTTGTACTTTTTACATAGTTGTAAGGTTCAAATTTTTTTTAAATAAATAAATAAACCCCATGTCATAGCGCTCCGAGAATACCTCAGAAGGAAGCTCATTCCACAGTTTGCACGTGCATGGCAAATAAGATCGTGAGAATCGGACCATAGAGGTTCACCACGAGTCCAATCGGTGTGGATGAAACTTCGGCGAGTGGTGCAATAATGAAAAGGTGAAGTAGGCATCAAGTCAAACTATTCCTCGGAGCACTCACCGCTGTAAAGTCGGTAGAACACCCAGAGAGAACCGATATTTCTTCTGAAACTCGGGTGTTTTAACCTGTGAGTGACTCGTGGTTCGTTGACAACTCGGACCGCGCGTTTCTGTATAGCATCGAATGGGTTAAGCTGGTATTGTAGTGCCCTTGCCAAGAGGTGGGAACAATACTACATGTGAGGCCTGATCTGAGCTTGTGTAGGTGCCTCGCAGTGAAGTACTGCTGAGCCTGGTTCAGGACAGAAAGCTTCTTGGGAGATTAGCTTGGCTTACCTTCTGAATGACGCTGATAATGCACATCACTCGAGACGTCAACTCCCAGAGTCCCAAAACGTTTACTCACGATGAGCGCGGTACCCTGGATTTGAGGCGTTATGACAAATGGGGTTTTCTTAGCGGTAAACGCACAAACTTGTGTCTTCACAATCCCTTGGGAACGCCGGTATTTATAGGTTTCATAATTATCTGAGCAACAACCGTCTACAATTACCTTGATGTGTCGCTCAGATAGAAAACTGGCTACCCAACTGCATAACATCTCAGAGATGGTAACTTCGTGAGAAGGCCCCTGTGCCAGACCCGGTCTTCATTCCTTAGCGATATCTAGGTTGACTGCCAGAGCTCCCCCATTGCGATCAAGAGCCTGAGCCCATCAGCACTTAAGATTAACTAGAAGATCACCAGCTAAACGACCGTGGCCAAAACCGTATTGTCGATAATTGATCACCTAATGATCTTCCACATATCTTAAGATCTGCGTGTTATTTCTGAAGCAGGGAAGTTATCGCTATAGGCCTATAGTTAACCGGGTCACTAAGATCGCCATTTTTGGTCGTCTGGTTAACTCGACTTCTTGGTAAACTGTATACTGTCACCGAAGGCAAACCCTCAAGAAGGAATCCTTGTTCCGGGAACACAACTATGCACGGATGTGTCCTTAAAAAGTCCAGTTGTCAGTAATGTTGACAACTAGAACAGAATTTTTTACTTCGTACTCTGTCACTCATTCTTTTCAATATTTATGGGGAGTATACCATGCTAAAAGCCTTTGTCGTAGCTTAAAGATCAATAACCTGAGTCACAGATGATACCAATGGTTTTGCATCAAAGGAGACGGACATTGCTCACCTTTTCCGCAGAGCAGAGCGAAAGAGTGAACTTATCGGACTCACTCTCGACAAGAAGAAAACCGAAATAATGCTTATCGACACAACTGATCAACTCTCTAGGAGTAGAGAACTTGCGTACATTGAATTCGTCAACGAGTTCGTATACCTACCTCGAAGGGGTACTTAATATCCAATCAAAGAGGATGTGGGAAGGAAATCGAGTCAAAAGCAAGAAACATGGCTAAAAATGCTATAAGCAAATTAATGAAATATGGCAAGATCTAAAGATCTCTAATGTCACTAAGACCAGCTCAAGACATTCGTTTTCTCGATGTTTTATATGCCAGGGAATCATGGGCGCATAGAGCAAAAGAGTGAAGGAAAATAGATGCTTTTGAGATGTTATGTTCGATCAGGAAGCGTTGCATACCACGGTCTGTCAAGATTACGAAGATATTATCAGGAAATCCTTGTGTGTTTTGGTTTACTGTTGCAATGCAATCGTCCTTAGAAGGTTGGTCACCAGGAAAAGTGAAGGGAGTTGATAAGAGCAGTGAAGGACTTTCATCAAGGGCACGACCCTCAGTAATAAGGATGCGACACAGAAGTAAAGTATCAATTATAAAGTGATAGTGGCTTTGCCTTTTATTTCTCCTTCCAGCAGTTCCCAACGCTGTTCGATTTCTGTAGTCAATTGCTATGCAACTGCTCGACTTCTGCTCAGTTTTTGAGCAGTGCTGTGCTTTATACTAAACTTGGCACGGCATGTAGATTCGACAGAACCAGGTTTCTCCTTGAAGGAGCACCGTGAGCGAGTGCTCAACCACCCAGACCAGACGTTGCCTTTATTACCTACCTACATATTATGTATTGATTACGTCGTCTTTTCTGTGTTACTATTATTGAAATTGCAAACATTTTTAGGACATGGCTTGTACACTTGCATTTATTGTGAAGAAATATCGGGTTGGCGTTTCTTATTTGACATTAAGTCGTATTTTATGCGAATATTGTATCTATTCTACAGTAATACAGTTTAAAATGTTATATCTCGGTGCTTTTTACATATTTCAATTGAAGAAACGTAAAAAATAATAAAATTAATTATTATCCGGATTATCCGGATAGTAAAAAGCCCAATATCCGGATATTAAATTCGGCGGATATCCGGATAATTCGAATATCCGAATATCCGGATAGCACGCCCTAATCACGCTGGACTTTGTTGGCTGACTTTACCACTTTAATTATGAGATATATAGCTATGTTATATTTTAAAGTTTTGAAGTTAAAATTTTCTTGCCAAACACGAACTATCTAACTAAAGTTATACTTTTTATTAACAACGATTTTTAGAATTTTCATTGTTAGTCTATATATGTGGGCGTTTGTTTGGCTCAGGCGATTTGATTGTGTTTTCACTGATGTATTGCAGTAGGTAAGCATAAGGTAACATAACAAGAACCTAAACAAAAAAATTATGTCACCTCGACCGATTATAAACCATCAGACCCACACAATAACGCCACGCTAAATACCGCAAAGTTTAATAGAACCATAATTTCAATAACGCAAAAAGAAAAAAATTCTTAAACAGCTTAACGACCGCTTTCACGAAAAGCTTGTCTGTCGACGTTTTTAATTAAATCGCGCATCCCGAGATTCTGGTGCTAAAAGATCTCCACATCTAAGAGATCCATTCTAAGAAGGCCATTCAAAGGGGTTGAATAAAAAGCCGTCATGTTTTGCGCAGCGCTTACCGGGGCGTGAAATTGGAGCCAACTGTCACAGGCGAGGCACCTGTCTCATCGCAGGCTAAGGCGATGGTTGTTGTCGCGAATGGCCGCTACTTCTTTGGACAACACGATAACGACACAATTTTATAATTCCAGTGGTGCTGCCACACTGTAGTTTCTATATGATTTCATACCGGCAAAGACAGCAGCAAAGGCATAGTTCTATGAAATTATCACGTCTTATTGGAAAACATCGACACAACAATATAGTTATCGTCGGCAGCAAGGCTTCCACTGGTGAAGAGATAGCAGTTACGGCCAATGACTAGTAATCGGACTTGTTCCGCCAGCATTGGCCATTTTCTATTCTACTAAACGAATGAGTCTTTAATAGGAGGACCAAATTAGAATACAAATACAATTTTTTTTGTAATGAAAATTCATATTTTTCGCAATACAAGCCGTAGTTTACCTACCGTTCATCTTACAAGTATCTGACAAGTACCTTAATCTCGTTTTCTATAGCAAAAACATTGTAATTGTGCGACATAAAATGAGAGGTTAAAAAATTGCGCGGTTTTTGATTTGATGAGCTCACGTTTTTAGCGAGTTTGAGTGAACATTTTTTAGAAGAGGTTAATTAGGACGCCATCTTTTTTTGTTAATCTTCTAGTTAGCTGTGGAGGTTTTTTGCCTAATCGAGAAATTGTCGTGGATTGCTGTGGTGGAATTATTAAAATAAAATACATAGAAGATATTTATTTCCGTTATTTGGCAGTATCTTCCCCAATTTCATTATGAATTATGAATTACTGAAAAGTAGAAATTATACATAAGGAGCCATTTATCAACTTTGGTTCTGATAAGAACACTTTTCCTATACTTTAACGGATCGATTATGACAGACTGCCTCAAACTTTATCTATCGTAATATCTTCATGACGTTAGCAAAAATATGCAGTGTAGCTTGGTATCTCGGAAGTGAATTAAAATATAATAAAATGAGATGACTCCTGCTTTGAAACGAATAAAATAATTTTAAAGGGATGTTTTATTTATCTGCCATTTGTTTTTTGTGAAACTTACATTGACTCAGACTTCTAAAGCGTAGGTAATGATGCGATACGAAGCGTACTACTTACTCATAGATTGCAGGCGTTGAGGAAATTCAAATTTTTTTATACGTTCACATACAAACCAATCTACAATATTCAGCATAACATTACCGAGGCCTTTGCGTTTCGATAAGCTAAATTCGAATCTTAAAGTGTAATTTAATTAAAGCAAGAACTCTTGAAGGCAGTCGTCAGCTCGTCAGGTTATTGTTCTATAACATCTGCTCTGATTTACCTGCAAAACATCTGCCCACCCATTGTGCGAACCCTTAGCGAAAAGATCGACGGATCTTTGTGAGCGCAACCCTAATCTTCGGTAGTGATGTAAGGACGTCGATACTGCAATTTGTTAATGGTTGCTTGTTAACGGATTGAAAAATTGTTTTTTTTTTTTTAATTTATATACAAATTCAGGTGGTTACAGTTCAACAATAACAGATAAATAACGTAATTTTAATTTAACTGTTTGTTGCGATCATAAAAAAGCTTTGTTTTTTTCAAGACAAAGATAATTTGAAAAATATATGTAATAAACTTACAAAAAAGTTAAATGAATATCCTGACTCGTGACAATTTTACATATACTTACTATATTATGTAGATGACGTAGATGTATTTGTTGTTCCATTTAGCAGTAATCGCCGTACAATACACGTATTGAATGAGATTATCGGTGTAGATTCTGTTATCAAAATTCGTACTCAATGTATACACAAACACAATAACTACAAAATATTGTTTCAGACCTAATCCGTTTTATCTTGTATCTTGTGTTATCGATATAGCAATCAAAAGAAGCGAATATCTCGTACAAAGTACTCAAAGATTATCTTATCCATGCGATAGATAACTTGGTATTACTATTGATCCTTGTTTTTTATTTATTTTGATGTGAATGACTAATGAGTAGTAAGATTTCAATAATGTTATTTATTATGCCACAATGCTGAAAATAATACCCAGATAAGATTTTTTTTGTGAAACCACACACAGTTTTACATTATTAATCAAAACATAAAAGCTTGAAACTATAGTGCGGATTATCAAGGATTTTTATGACATTAGGATTTCTCTCAATTTACTAAATTAAATAATAACAAAGCTGTTTAAAACATTATTAACAACATGTATTTATAGTTCATCGTAATTGTGTCTTATTTTTAACAAAATAGTCTATAGCTAATTTTCTAATTATTTTTTTCTGAATTTGCATTATAATCACATCGCATCGTCTTTGTATGTCCCATAAATTTGAACGCTTGCTTCTATAAAACATCAGTAAAAACAGAATTTGTATCCAAGAAATTTATTTGCTTATCAAACAAACTAAATTGACAACAAATTCGACGTACCCAATTTATCGATATTTACTCTCCCTATTACCCAATCCCTAGTATTGAGTTTGATTCTTGCGCCGCCTTTTTCACGATTCAAATCATAATTACACGTTTTACGATACGTAAATTTTTCGGTCCATACAATCATTATTAAGTTGAATTACGTCGGTTACCATGGGCACGCCTACATTTTTGCTCCAAACCTTAGGGGTTCCTTTCGCACGCATTATTGATATTATGTTTTGATGTTTTTCATCATAAGTTAAGTAGTTAAGTGCATTAATTAAGTTTTATTGTTGTGAACAATAATATTTAAGTCGTGCCCTTTTCCTAGGAGACTGAATAATTACATTGTCACATTGAAGTAATTCGCTGCTAATATTTTTAGAGATAAAAATCGTTGGTGTTGAATAACTTAGAAAATAATGTATTTTAAATTTTCGTATTTATTTACCTTAGTTGTTAGGTATCTGCCTTCTTAGCGAATTACCTGGTTATATTACCGGCAAGCTAGACTCAAACGGTAGGTGTTGTAAGGGTACTATGAGCTTCCTTGCCACTCGCGATATATGCAACTATGTAATACAAACATGCCACTATGTGTCATGAAAAGTAGTCAATTTACTCTGGTTAAAACTTAATTTTCCTCATATACATATATTGTGTCCTACATCATTAAAAGGACTCGCACCTAAGTAACAACAAACGCAACAACTTCCAAGCTTACATTTTACGATTCGGCGCGCGCACCTATTTCCGTTTCCTGCGGCGCGCGCGCATACAAGGCACGTGTGCTTTGTGAAAAAATAACCGAAGTGACAAACAAGGACCGCTCACAGACCTTCATACTGTTAATACAACAAATAGAGGCTTGAAACTTAAGGATAGCAAAAATGATGCGGATTATCAAGAATTTTGCAACACACAATACTACGGTCTACGATTTCATGCAGTAGAATCACAGACATAGATAGTACATATAGATAGACATAGTAGTAGGATGGCACCACATTACTAACGGAAGCAAAGAACTCGCATTTTTCAATTAGCTCTCCGATACTGCAGGAGTAACCGAATACTACAACTTGCAGCGCTCTGCCCTATTTATTAACCGACTTCAAAAAAAGGAGGAGGTTCTCAATTCGACTGTATTTTTTTTTATGTTTGTTACCTCAGAACTTTGGACTGGGCGAACCGATTTTGATGATTCTTTTTTTAATCGAAAGCTGATGGCTGTCATGTGGTCCCACATAAATTTTATTGAGATCTGACAATGGCATCCATGAGAAAACTACATAAGTCGTACATTTGTGTTAAGATGTGCGCGACAAATTGACGAATAACTCAATATCACGTCAACCGATTTCGATGATTCTTTTTTTAATAGAAAGCTGGTGCTGTCATGTGGTCCCACATAAATTTGAACGAGATCTGACAAGTAGTTTTTGAGAATTTGAAGTCGGTTATTTTTTGTTAGTAAAATTTAGATAATGCAATCATGGTCTTCCTATGTGCTAAATTTCATGAAAATCCACCCCGTAACAAATGCGTGAAAGACTAACAAACATCCATACAAACTTTCACATTTATAATATTAGTAGTATCTTATTTATTTTATTTATTCACTCTTTATTGTAAACCTAAAAAACTAGATTACAATGGGCGGACTTAACGCCTCATATGGCATTCTCCACCAGTCAACCCTGGGTGATAGTTAAAGGTTGCGGTAGGTGCTAAAAAACAAATAAAAATATAAAGATACATACTTTTATAAATACATGCATACAACATAAAGTATATAGTAGTATTTCTGCTGGAGCAACCATAGAACATAATACTACTAGACTAGGCAAGGTATCTGAGCATGTAAGTGAAACCGTCACGCTGCGAAGAAAGGCAGGAGGTAAACCTATCCTTGTCTTACTTACGAGTTACGCGAGTCTCCTTGGTCTCTTTCTAATATCGTGACGCAAAGAAGGCCCGCTTGTCTAGTCTAGTAGTATTATGTCTATGGGAGCAACACTAGCGTGGCGAACGAACCTGAGCGATATTTCGCATGATTTGCTACTCGCAGGGTTTGTCGACTCGGCAGTTCTGGGCGATTAGGGCTGAGTTGTTTCAACTAAATAAGATTATTTGCTTCTAAAGGTACATTTTTATTGATCTTTGCTACCAGCACTCCTAAACTACGTAGATACAAGAGAATTAGTCTCCTCAGTCATGCTTTACTATTGAGGATCATGATCAAAACGCTGAAACCTTTTGGATAGCTTTTACATGTCTTTAATGGGAATTGGTATTCTGAGATATTTGGTTACCAGGTCTTTATATCTTGTAGGGTTCACCTCGGAACGCATGCCATCCATCACGCTTATCACAAGGTCTTTCGCGTACGCACAAGTAAGACATATTTATGACATGAATGAAGGCGACTAACACTTGTTTTAATTCGTTATACGCGCCACATTATTTTATAATTAAAAAGCGGCTTAAAGACCAGTCCAAGTAACGCTACGTTAAAAGGTAACTTTAGAACAACGTAATGTAACATCGTGCTTTTTTTCCACAGCCCTGATTTCCGTGCAACATCACAGCATCCGTTGAACGCTTTATGTGATTTTAAACGCGCATTCGCGTTCGAATTGCGTAAGAAACATTCGCAGTCAGTATCGATGGAGTTTTATTGTAACGATTACGTGAGACTTTAAGCGTTTCGGAATTAACGTATTATACATGGTTATTATCATAAATGGTTTTTTCTTCCGGCTTTCGTTTCTTAATGCGTCTGTACAAATCTATTCTAACAATGTTTCCTTTTTTAATGGTTTAAAAATTACACAGGTTAAATAGCCATTGCAGTACCTGGTAAGATACTTAACTAAAATCTGTATTGACAACTCATTATTGACGATTTTTAAACACAACTCATTAACTAATTTAACTATCTATAAAATTATATGGCTAAAGAAAAAAACCGTCCTGGGTATTATTATTGTGTGAATAGCAAACAAGCGAGCAGATGAGTAATTTAAACTAAATTAAAATTTGAGAGACATTAGTAAGACCAAAGGCCATTACAATCACCTAAGCGTCGACGGACAAAAGAAGAGAAAGAAAAAAATCTGATGATGATATGTTGCTACTTGCTAGGGCTGTCCCTGTGGGACGGGAGTGTAGAGTTAAAGTCGTGTTCTGGCTGGGGCTTGGGAGCCAGTACTTTCTTTCTTTCTCTCTCTTCTTAGCGGGAAACGCGGGGACGCGCCTATGGTATTACCACAGAAGAAGTAATAGTACTTATAAATAATTATACTTAGGTGGATCGTCAGCTCGTTGTCGCCGCCTAGTTAAGTAAATAACAAAATACATGGAATATTATAAGAATTTAAACTATGAACACATATAGCTAAGTACTCAATGGCCAGTACAACAGCAATACTAATTGCTCGTAAAGGTAAAAAATAATAGAACGGTGGACTCGTGCGCGTTTTCCGTTCCATTTCGCTAATGAGATCGCAGTGTCGCTATAAAACCACCCTGAAGTAGGTCAGTCAGTCCTTTCAGTGTTCCGAGTGCAGCTTTCGTATTGCTTTCATAATTATAACCGCCACAATGTAATATTTGTGTTGAATGACCTGGAAAAAAGAGGCAGAAGAAAAGAGAAGACAAAAAATTGGTCGCAAAACCTGCAAGCTGATTCACAATTGTTTTCGTTATTTGTTGAAGAAACATCGAGAAGAGACCTCACACTTCTCCACGGTTTTTGATGATGATAATGAACTTCAAAAAATGAGTTTGATTTGGAATGCCGTGAATGTAAAAATCGGGTCCTGTAACATATGCGCCTTTACTTTTATGGGGTAGCCAATAGGAGGATTACCTATGGTTTCAGCCAATATGTCTTGTGACATTGTCTATTCCCGCAAAACTATAATAATAATAATTTCTTTATTGATTAAACACATTGTACATTATATTTATGAATCCTCTGGTCCTTGAGGTAGTCGTAACTGTGTTTCAAGGACCAGTTTCTTCTCCCATTTATGAAATCTATTGTTTAATCCAAGAATTTAACACAAAAAAGTTATTCTTATGCTAAGTGACATAAAATAACAATTAAAAATAAAAGGCGTCTGTGTGTGTGTGTGTGTGTGTGTGTGTGTGTTTGGGTGTGTGCGTGTGCACGCGTGTTTGTGTGTGTGTGTGTGTGTGTGTTGTGTGTGTGCTTGTACGTGTGTGTGTGTGTGTGTGTCTACATGTGATTACATACTGTGTAACATATTTTCCACATTACCATAATCTAGGTTACTGAGCCAGGTAAGTATGGTTTCTTTTACTTTTTTATTACAGTACGATTTTATGTTAATGTTTTTGTTTATTTTGATGAGCCTATTGTAGAGTACTATATAAAATACTTCTTACAAAACGACTAATGAAGTTACATTAGGGTTCTGATCGTCAGCTGGTTAAAATAGGTGTCGTATCTGTATAATATCTTACAATCAAGTAAGCATACCAACCATGCCTTAAAATTTCTGAAACTAGTGTGTCGTTTCTGAACTGATGTATTCAATAAGTTTATCCTCCTCCACGTGTCGTCCCAAAAATATTTTGTCATGTATTCAATAAGTTTATTCTCCTCCGCGTGTCCTGTCCTCCAAAAAATATAAATTTGTGACTCAGCACTCAGCTTTGTAGAATAAAACTTAGTACCAACCTACTGACCAAGGTATAATCTGCTGGGAATTGTCATCTCATTTCGTTTTACGATTTTCGCGCTCAATGATGAAGCTCTTCTTCCGGTCCATTTCACAGAACTAACGAGGCTAACGGTATGTACGTATAGTTAGTTGAATAATATATTGCAATACTTATAAACCTGCTAAAAGCGAGTTGTGGACTTTCAGGTTAAAATAGACAAAGACAAAACACTTTTGCTCCTTTGTTTATCCAACTGATTGAAGAGCTTTGACTTTATTGTACTTATCAGGAGAATCAGCATAAATTAATATGGAGATTTTTAATAGCGTCTGATTACAATGGTGCCAGCTACGAGTAGCATTTAAACCAAACTTTATTTAACCAAGTAAGAGCTTATTCACTTTTACCCTGAAAAGCTCATACGTTGAAAATGTTCAATATACATACTTATAAAATGATATAAAAGTGTGCCCCGTCCTCAAAATGTTCCATTTGGAACACACAATCTTGAAGCCATTAAAATCGGAGCGTGCATTGGCTGCTAGAAGCTTCGTTCCAATTTTCAGCTCCTGCTACCTGGTAGGGAATGGATTTAAAATTGAAAGCCTGAAGCGATTGTGAATGCTTCCCAGAAGGCGACAGGCGACCCAGTTTGTAGTTGTTTTTTATAAGCTACGAAAGGACGATAAGGTTCCTCAATTTTAGAGAAGTTGAACCCAGTTAGTACTTTAGGAACACAGAGGGTATTTTTGAGCCTCGTTAAAACGAGTGTGAATTTATTCTGCAGACTGCTCATTAAATAAATAAACTTTAGTGCTCTTCGAATTCAATCACTATGCCGCTAGTAATCACCTACACGCAAATTGTAAGAAACGAACAGGAGAATATTAATAAGCATTTCAATAAATAGGGCATCTCTATTGTTGTCAAATTGATGGTTGTCAACAGTCACAAGAGGTGGCATCAAAGCCCAAAGGGACAGCTTTCTCAATCATTTCACTTCGTTAACCCTAGTCACGTCACCACCAGCGTGGAAGGTCAGCCTACCATAACAGTCAATGTCGTCCACAACTACAGGTGACTCACGCAGCGTCGCTTATAAGGAGTCTTAATGGCCTAAATGGATTCATTATTCCTCCTACATCGAAGGTCTAGTTATTGATATGGTGGGTTGTCGTCGTGAAAATAACGCAACATGCATATAGCACGTAGCACAGAATCGAATAATGAGCTATTTACTAAACTGGTCATGATCTAAGAATCAAAAAGATGGCATTTGACGACACAGTAGCCCTTAACAGTAACCTTGCTAGCAGAGCAAGGGATCTCGAATTTGATATCCAACTGGGACATAATATTAAGATTACTTTTTTGTAATAGATACAGAACCAATAACTTCTTTCTCATGCTGCAAACGCACTTATAACTCGGAGCTACGAATACTCATTTCGCGAATACAAATTATTCTGCGAGCAATAACTCTTAAACCTTTCGACCCCGTTGCCCTTATGCCATCGCATTGCGCGTGTGATTCAACGTCAGCACCAGCCCACGATTACATCAGCGAAGGTGCGCCTGCGTTTTATACGTCTTTCGCGTGCGACACCGTAATGAGTTATTTTTAGATCTTAAGCTTGGAGTGTCTCTAAAATACTGATATTTGTAATGACACACCCTCGTATTAGGAACCTATGTCGCGAGTAGTATGAGCGACCGTACACAAAATTAAATAAGCCCTGACAAACATCTACGAGAACAAACATTTATCCATCACAAACCGGTCCCGGGAATGGTCCTTCCAGAATTTGTATGGTGATTCTGTACTAAGGAGCAATTTAAGTAACCGTTAGTGACGTGTGACGCAACTAACGTGACTAGTGGGGACGTAAATGTCCTTCAATCTTTTTCTTCATCTCTACATTGTTATAAGTCGTTTTTAGATCTCATTACTTTAATTAGATCTATATTAAGTCAATGTTACTTAGTTTTTTCCTTTGAGAAGAGCGAGAAGTAAAACTCATTTGCCCGACCGAAGAACTTGGCTATCCAAGGTAATACTTAATTAATTACTGAGCCATAATAATTGGCGTATACCAATTACTTGCTCGATCGAACCAGTTAATTTCCAACATTTGAATTAGAGGCCACTCACACAGCCGGAATGTCTCTCTGAGTTCATAATCTGAATTCATATTATTAATTCAGAAAGCCCGTAATTACATACAATGTCAGTATGCTCCACATACATTCAGATTTTTTCAGATCAATCTGTAAGAATGATACTGACGAGCGTCAATTCCGTTTCAGAATATTTAAGATTACGATTTCATAACGCACATATTCCCATACATTTGAATAGAGCGGCACACACAAACTGGAATCAGATTATGAATTATCTGTATTTATTAAGGCCCGTAATATCAATAGCAGTTTAATCTATGACTCTGAGTTTAAACTGTCTTTGTTGAACCAACAACGACAGTTTAAACTAAGTAAGGCCAAGAGCATTGCGATTGGTATTAATTCCTCTTCCATAAAGATGTTTGCATGTGTCGGGAAACTCGGGAATCACGAGACTACTGATCAATCTGAATTTTTAAGATATATGTCATGTATTTTGGCAAAGTGCCGAAAAAGATTATGAATTCAAATTATGAATTCAGAGAGACATTCCGGCTGTCTGTGTGAGGCCAGTCTTACAATTCATGGATATTCATATGGTAGTATGTAATTTCATGACATTACGATCAATTACACGAGAATTTCATAAATCATTCATTTGAACGACCTTCAATGACTTTTTATTTGAAATTTACGATTGGTTTGAATTGAAATACTGTGAAACAAATTTATTTGTTGAGTAGAGACGCTCTCGATTTTAAATTGGAATTCTTCTGTTCAGTTTTAATTATAAAACTATCTACAATATTGTTCACATTTATCTGTTACTATGTGTATAAATTATTGCGTAATATGCAATAGTAATTGGCTCCAACTATAGCTGTCAAATTTCAAAAGAAAAAAGGGGCGCCAACGGGAGCGGCCTTAGGGCGGCTGGCGAACTTTTTTGGGAGGAACCACGATTTGAAATGTAGCGAAGTACTTACTTCGATAAAAGGGCGCTTGGTTTGTTACTAGAGGGGGTGCCTTAAGCTGTTAGTTTTGGCCCTTGTAGGCTGTGAGCCTCTTACTCATATAAAGGTAGCGATTGAGGTGAACGATGCACGACTTTGAAGTTATTTTCCTGAATATATAACTTAAGTAACTTCTTATCTCTTATTTATTACATAATAAACTTACATACACTTACATTTCAAGAATAACTGTTCATAAAAATTTACTAGTATTTTTTGTGTAATCCGTTTTTGGCCATAGCATTTAGGTACTTAATTGTTTTGTATACGATAAGTAATTTTGTAAACGCTGTAGGATTACCTAAGAAATAAATAAATAAATAATATAAACAATTGCAGCTCAGACATCAAACGTTTACTGTTCACAAAGGCTCCTCAGATTCCTTTTGAAATTCGAGCGTTACTCGCCTTTACACAAAGTTCCCCAAAATTACCTAAATGTTGAGCAGCAACAACTAATGTTGAACATTTCTTTGAAATACGAGTTTTGTTGTAAAGAGTTATTTTCTTTCAAATACTCTGAAGGTAACAAATATTATAGAAATTAAAGGTGAAATTTGACGAAAATTTTATCTTGCAAAAAAAAGAATAATGACATGACATACTAATTTATTTTCCATTGCGTATTAAATAAACAAATACTAAAACAAAAATGATGTAAGTACCTATATATGTAGAAAAGTATTGGACAAGTCGGTAAATAGTAATACTTCCTGTATTTATATAAAGTGTTTATAAATAATATTATTACTACTAACATTGCATTTACATTTAATACCGTTGAATGTGTAAAAACATATTTTTATGGTCATTAAAAAATTATCCGGTCGAGGAACCGAAAGAATTCGAATGTCACTCTCAATTTGACCCCTCACCCCTAACCCCTCCCGGGGGCGTAATACGGAAATAAGACCGTAATATATTGCGGAACCTTTTCAATAACATAAGCTCTTCCTGGCCTTAAGGCGAGCGTATTCGACCGTTGTAGGCATTTTGTTCACTGCCCTTTACCCCGCTCCCCTGAGTGTAAACTCGACCGCCACGCCGTGAGCCGGCCGCGCGCGGCTGTGAGGTTAATGACCCCGTGCGTAGCTGTAGATCCTACATAGCCTAGTTGGTAGTGGACCTGCCTGCGAACTGCGAAGCGAGGGGTTTCGGGTTCGATTTCCGGCCGGGGCAAATATTTATGTGACAGATAAATATTTGTACTCGTTTCATGGCTGTTATTGTGATGTGTTATATGTGTAGTACATGCCACCCGCGACACAGGTAAATACTTGTAACCTACTGCGGGGGTATGAGTGTGGAAGGGTTTTATTATTATTATTATTATTATTATTATTAGTAACTGCTCTGAGTTGGGGTGTAAGTATACTTTATTTTGATTTATTCATTGGAATTTTAGGTGTAATAAAATAAGAGTAATGATAATTTTAGCTTATCCAGTGGAGACTAGAGGTGAGTGGAGACTGACTTGAAATTTTATGATACGAAACTGTCCAATGGAGACTAGAGGTGAGTGGAGACTGACTTGAAATTTTATGATACGAAACTGTCCAGTGGAGACTAGAGGTGAGTGGAGACTGACTTGAAATTTTATGATACGAAACTGTCCAGTGGAGACTAGAGGTGAGTGGAGACTGACTTGAAATTTTATGATACGAAACTGGCCAGTGGAGACTAGAGGTGAGTGGAGACTGACTTGAAATTTTATGATACGAAACTGTCCAGTGGAGACTAGAGGTGAGTGGAGACTGACTTGAAATTTTATGATACGAAACTGTCCAGTGGAGACTAGAGGTGAGTGGAGACTGACTTGAAATTTTATGAAACGAAACTGTCCAGTGGAGACTAGAGGTGAGTGCAGACTGACTTGAAATTTTATGAAACGAAACTGTCCAGTGGAGACTAAAGGTGAGTGGATAACAAATAAGTAGGTACTTACATACAAAATTGACTAATATCATCTAAATACTAACAAAAAATAACCAACTTCAAAATAACTCGAAAACTACTTGTCAAATCTCCCTCAAATTTATGTGGAACCACATGATACGCACCAGCTTTCTATCAAAAAAAGAATCATCAAAATCGGTTCACCTACAAATAAGTAGGTACTTACATACAAAATTGACTAATATCATCTAAATACTAACAAAAAGTAACCAACTTCAAAATCGAAACGAGCTTTTTTTTCAAAATGGCGGACTTGTAGGTATGCCAGGTTCCGTACAAAAATCTTCAAACCCTTTGGATAAGATATTTTACAAGTATGTTGAGAATGATAAAAAGTATAAGAATAATTTAAAATAAAATACCTAAAGATACGTAAAAAATAATAAAAACAAAAAAATTAAAATGTGTGCCATTCACACATTTTAGAACTTAGAAGTGAAACCTTCAAAAATTTTGTTTTCAAGATAATGAGACGAATGTAAAATTTCGGGAAGATGATAATTGTAGGTTTTACTATTCCACTCCACTCCACTCCACTCCACAAATTTTGACTTTTGACTTTTTTGCCTTTTTTGACTTTAGACTTTAGACTTTTTTGACTTTTTTTGACGTTTTTGACTTGACTGTTGACTTTTGACTTTTTTGACTTTTTTGACTTTTTTGACTTTGACTTTTCTTACTTTTTTCACTTTATTGACCTTTTTGACTTTTGACTTTTTTGACTTTTTTGACTTTTGACTTGTTTGAATTTTGACTTTTTTGACTTTTTACTTTTTTGACTTTTGACTTTTGACTTTTGACTTTTGACTTTTGACTTTTGACTTTTTTGAATTTTGACTTTTTTGACTTTTTTGACTTTTGACTTTTGACTTTTTTGACTTTGACTTTTTTGACTTTTGACTTTTTTGACTTTTGACTTTTTTGAATTTTGACTTTTTTGACTTTTTTGACTTTTTTGAATTTTGACTTTTTTGACTTTTTTGACTGACTTTTTTGACTTTTTTGACTTGACTTTTATGACTTTTTTGACTTTTGACTTTTGACTTTTTTGAATTTTGACTTTTTTGACTTTTTTGACTTTTGACTTTTTTGACTTTAGACTTTTGACTTTTTTGACTTTTGACTTTTGACTTTTGACTTTTTTGAATTTTGACCTTTTTGACTTTTGACTTTTGACTTTTTTGACTTTTTTGACTTTTTTTACTTTTTTGACTTTAGACTTTTGACTTTTGACTTTTGACTTTTTTGAATTTTGACTTTTTTGACTTTTGACTTTTTTGACTTTGACTTTTTTGACTTTTGACTTTTTTGACTTTTGACTTGACTTTTTTGAATTTTGACTTTTTTGACTTTTTTGACTTTGACTTTTTTGACTTGACTTTTATGACTTTTTTGACTTTTGACTTTTGACTTTTGACTTTTTTGAATTTTGACTTTTTTGACTTTTTTGACTTTTTTGACTTTTGACTTTTTTGACTTTAGACTTTTGACTTTAGACTTTTGACTTTTTTGACTTTTGACTTTTGACTTTTTTGAATTTTGACTTTTTTGACTTTTTTGACTTTTGACTTTTTTGACTTTGACTTTTTTGACTTTTTTGACTTGACTTTTTTGACTTTTTTGACTTTTGACTTTTGACTTGTTTGAATTTTGACTTTTTTGACTTTTTACTTTTTTGACTTTAGACTTTTGACTTTTGACTTTTGACTTTTGACTTTTGACTTTTGACTTTTGACTTTTTTGAATTTTGACTTTTTTGACTTTTTTGACTTTTGACTTTTTTGACTTTGACTTTTTTGACTTTTGACTTTTTTGACTTTTGACTTTTGACTTTTTTGAATTTTGACTTTTTTGACTTTTTTGACTTTTTTGACTTTGACTTTTTTGACTTTTTTGACTTGACTTTTTTGACTTTTTTGACATTTTTGACTTTCGACTTTTTTGACTTTTGACTTCAAGAAGTTTTCACTTCAATAATCATTTTTTCAAAACAATTTTCCATTTATTTCATAACGCGCCTAAATAAGGTATAACTTCAAAAAAGAAAACTGTCTCTCAAGCTCCCAGCCGTCACGACGAGTCGTTTGGCGACTGACACATGCTCAAGGGTGGTAGCTATCCATGCGAACCCCATGGAGAAATAATAATAGTAATAATGGTATTAAATTTAAAATCAATATTACCAATATAATCCCTCGAGGGGCCCTACCACCAGCGGGCCGGATTTAGTCGCCTTTTACGACACCCATCCGGCTTGGGATAGTATTAGATAATAATTGTGTAATTAGCACTGGACTTATACCAATACCCAAATACTATAACAGTAACTAAAGTATAAAAACGAAAAATTTTTATTATTTCAAATTACAGCAGTGTGGATACTTTGGACAGTACCTAATACGTAATATAAGTTCAGAAGGCGCGCGCGCCAAATTCGAAATTAAAATTAGTGTCGGAAATTCGACAACGTGCGGCTGCGATGCCGATTAGCACAGGTCCTACCTCGAAGGCGACTGGCGCGAGAGTAAAATTGAGTAAATTAACGCGTCGGGCGTTTCGTTGCTCGTGGAAAGGGAAAAAATAGAAATTGAAAGGGAAGTTTTTCAAAATTTCAAATTATGATCAGAAAGAAATATTGGTATCTATAGGACCTATACTGTGGTATATTTTTTATTATCTGGAAGCGATTAAAACGCGAATAAAACGCCATTTTTATGCCAGATTAGACCCCACTTTGTGATTTATTTCTATCCAATGAAATAATTGCTATCGTGTATCAAGTATGAGGGAACGAAAGAACAAAGACTGTAAAATAACATATATTTTTTTTAGAATTGTATTATGTACCATTTATGAACAAAACACCTTCAAAAATACCATTTCTTGGGATAATATCGCCTTAATAAATTGCGAAGTTCGGGCGCCTTGGGGCTCATTCCGCGCGGCTTCATAGGCGACAGCGGGCGATTCCAACTGAAATCATCTTACGGATTGGATGTGGGCTGAATATACTAATATTATAAAGCTAAAGAGTTTGTTTGAACGTGTTAATCTCAGGAACTATTGGTTCGAATTGAAAAATTCCACTACCGGCCAATAGGGGCGGAGCGTCAATGAAAAATGTAACAAAAAAGGGGAAAATTGCGAAGCGAGGGCAGTTACTAGTGCTCACTGCTCATATAAAGATGAATGTGACCAGAAAAAAAAATTGGTCTGTAAGTAAGATGGGTACGATGCTTGATGATGATAATAATATCACTTAACTTTTTGCCCTAGTCAACTAGAAACAGGACAAATCATATTTACTGTAAACTAGACATTTAAAATTAAATCTAATAGGTATATAAAATTCTCGTGTCACGCTTTTTTGAAGTTGAACTCCTCCGAAACGGCTCGACCGATTTTCGTGAATCTTTACGTGCATATCAGCCAGGGTGGAGAATCGGAGAACATCTACATATTTTTCATCCCCCTAATTTTATTATTACTATTAACTTTTGACAGAACGAAGTCTGTCTGGCAGCTAGTTAAAATATAATATTTAAATCGGAAGCCAAGTATTAAGAATAAAACTAACTGAATTAGCATTTAGGGTACTTACAAAGTATATTTGTATTGTATCTATTTACAGAATCTCGGCTAAGATTTGCGTACAAAGACCTCATACTCCTTACTACAATAATAATATTTATAAGCCGAGAATCTCCGCCCAAAGTAAACTTCGCCCATGCAATGGACCATTTCCGTGAAGCTCACGTTAAATGAATTTATTATGACGTCGGAAGTTCGTACAAGTTTTGCAATTTTCGATAGAGCCTCTATAATAATAATGGTCGTACTAGAGCATTCTCAAGTAAAACATGAGATATGACCCATAACGGGCTCATAATGCCTCAAGAATTCCCATTTCTCTCGTTCAGTTTTTTATGGTACCATAATAAAGATTATACGTAGAATTGCACGAGGTTTTCCGTTTAGGGTTATTGGACAATTGGACATTGTACTGTAGCAATATAGTGTGTATACATAACAGTAAAATATGCATGGTGTGGTGGTTCTGATTAGAGATGTCTTAACATAGGAAAAAAATAGGAAGGAACCATGGATCAATATTACATGGAGTAATGAGAAGGAAGGGAAAACAGACTTCAGACATTCTAAGCTGTAATAAACAAAAAAGAAGGAACAAAAGGGAGTTACTTAAACAATACATACCAACACAAACTTTCACAATTCATGATCTTGGTATAATATTAATTTGTGGATAAACACGCAAACTCCAAACAAATGAAAACGAAACAAAAACAACAATAGAAATAAGAACGGGCCACAGAAAGCTAGACTAATTGACAGGATTGTGCATGCGGGTGTTGACAGGCTTCCCTTAGTCCGGTGGCGATTTAACAGTCCGAAGATTGCCGTATCGTTGCTAACACATTTGGTGTCAATGATTCAGATAAATGATGGCTTGTAATGATTGTGACAGATTAGTTGTGTGTGTAGTGTGTATGTTAATGTCAAACTGGCAGGGAGTAAGACCGCTGAACGGTGACTTTCCTACGCATGTGTCTTTGTGTACATAGTAATTGGTTACCTGGCTGAGGCGTCGGGCGACATAACTTCCAACACGTAGCAAGCTACCCAAGGCTATTGATTCTCCACTAATTAACACTGGAAAAGCGTGGTCTTCTGAAGGCCATGCCCAGAGGAAGATCATGACAAAACCTTGTTAGTTATTTTTATTTTCTTTTACCTATGCAATATTTAAGCGCATTAGATTCAGAATGATGTACATACATAAAACATACCATTAGGACTTCTTTATAAACAGCCTTCTTGAATTTCAAAAACGTTCTCATGAGTCATCATTAGGTACAGTTGTTACAAGTCTTCTAGAGTTCCAGAATTGAATGAACATTCCCAGATCCAGTTCCAATGAGATCTCAATAACGCCAGCATCGGAAAACAATCAAACACATCTTTTCATTTTGAAGGGATGAATGCTCCAATAGTAGAACTTAATTAGTAGGTTTTTGATCTGGATTCAATAGCTCGTTGGAACTGTATTTGAGATGTTGAACCGACCTTTAATTACATAATTGATTGAGAGTAATAGGATTTGTTTATTTAAAAATATAGGCTCAATTTCAAATCTTTTTTTTTTTTTGCTTCAGTCAACCTGTTCAGATTTATTCTCCCGGTGGTTTGCGACTCTCACTGAGGTGGTCTGCTTGAATATGTCTTACTGATTACTTAAAAAGCTTTGCCCACATGGAATCATGCACTCTGGACTTATGCTACGACTACCACCCACTACTAGCATCCACTAGGTGTATTCTTTATTCTTCACTTGTGCTATATAACGTTCTTTTTACGCCTATCGGTAGTTCCAGTACATAAACATTAACTAAGATTATGATAAGGTTCTCAAACCTAAAACTCGAGGGCGTATCTCGTAGGTCTGGTGCATTGAATGGAGATCGTGAATAACAATTGGCCTGGGTCCAATTGTTTGAATTGGGCTCATTCTTCGGTATTAGGTCACTTGCGCATTCAATGCAACCTAATTTCGTAGTCTCATTGTCTTTTCATGATCCTGAACTCTGCATGAGGTCGGATTGTTCCCAGCTCGCTCTAGTTCGCTATTCGTCTAGAATTTTAAATACGGCTTCACTGAGGACCTACTTTCTGTGCTCCAAAAGACGACACGTGTGTAATTTTGTGTTTTAAGGAAAGACTTACCTCCAACAAACATAGAAAACTAGCAAACATGGAAAACATAAGAATAAAAGATAAAACTATGATTAAAGTGCCAATAACTGTCAAAGTCCATTCACAAATAATGAAAAGAATCACAAACATGCTACATATCCCAGATTATAAAATGACAACTCGTCTTGTAAACCTAGTCACAGTTCATATCTAGATTAATACCAGATTTGGAGCGCATCCAGCTTATAGCGAGATGGATGAATTTTATCAACGGATTAAAATACTCAGTATAACACTGTTTGATATTTGAAGAGTATAACATAAAAGAGACTTACATTATACTAGTACGCAATGAAAATGCCCATCAATTTTTTTATGAATGTATCCATGTATGGTACACAATTACATGTCTTATAAAAATCCACCTGGACAACCGTAATAGCTTTATTTTTATTTGCACTAAATTAACTATAAGCACATAAAAAGTAACGTAAAAATAAATACTGAACTATTAGCATCAAGCCCACGACGTCCATTAAATATTATCTACCAATCAATTTAGAATCAAAAATATTATATTAGATAATTTAATTGCCTAGTCGTGTCATTTCACTTCATCTATCCACGTACCAGTAGTAGAAAAACCTAATGTAGATCCAGGAGATTCCAGTACATTTGGACCGTATCCAGATCTAACCTGCCACCAACAGCGGACGTGCAGCCAGCCAGCCAGACGAATCTGTCAGTTATGGTAATGACTGCTGTATCGAGCTTGTCATGAATTTCATCTGGCACTGGATACAACTACCAAGTTCCAAGATGCATTGCATTCATCAACTTGATTTAGATTTGGAGACGGAATTGTTGATAATACTAGTCACAAAGTTGTTATGTAAATACTAGTTTGAAACATCTTGGTGATTGATACATTGCTTGGTTGTCAGATGAGGCATTTCGACTGAATTTCAAAGTCAGGGATTGGTAAAGGGGCTTCATAAACAACTACGCATGATAGATCATCGTTATCGGAATTCATCGTGATCAGAATTATCGCTTTTAACCGTAATTAAAGCACATAAAATTTCAATAACTTTTTTATGTTCTTAATTTTTAATAATTAAAACGTTAAAACTGTTAAAACGATGTCAAAGACGGTCTCCCGAAATACAGCGGATGCCGTTCTATTTTTAAAACTGAATTCTTGGTCAGATGCTTTTAGAATTCGCGAATGGCCGTGATGAATAACAATAGCATGAAACATAGCTATATTTATAACAGGATTTTAAAAGTAATCGTGATCAAAAACTTCGGTAGTAATACGTTATTACTTAATAGTACATTAAAGAATTATAATAAAGTGTATATTGCTATAACAAGGATAATATTAGACTTACTCACGCAATCTTTCCCTAAACTTTGGCAGTAAAAAAGATTAATAAAAATGAACAGCGAAACTAAGAGGATGGATCGAAAGAGAGACAAAAGAAATTTGAAAGCAGTACCTATTACATAAATAAAAGGGCCATCAAAACGTCGCGAAGAAGTATCACATAAGAAGTAGGTATTGGGTAGGTACTACTTTTCAAAGAGTGCATGAAACAATAATTTTAAATCATAACACAACGAAGGAGAAGTGTGTGAACCGCATATTAAAAGAGAAACCTTTTGTGTTTACATAAAGAAACGTTAATCTTCTTGAATTAGAAGAAAATCTAACCTAGACATTGAATGCAACATTGGCTGCTGACCAAGGAACCAATGCCAACTCAGGTTTGCTTAAGAATTAGGTCAAAGACTGTGAAATTTCTACATTACAGCAACGCGACTACCTCAATGTTATACGTAAGATAACTTTTGCAATAGTGTCTAGATGATATGATGTAGAAAATAATTTTGGCAAGGACTGGCAATAAGATAGGTAAGTAAAATAACAATTGCAGAGGAATAAAATTTTGTTGTCGTATAATATTGTTTTCTTCTCTTTATTGTGGTATGGAATGAATCCATGGTGGATTCATAAACCACTCGTTATTGAGCCAGCCAGCCTAGTGTTTAGGCATCTGAAACTTAAAACAGGATTACTATTATTCATAGTTGAAATTGCTAAAGTTGAAATCTTAAAGAATGAGCTGGAACAACATAATTAAGAGCATCTCGTCGATGTCCTTTGAATGACACACAACACAAGAAAGAACATCAACAGCAGGACAGGATATAATACATGACGATTCGTCTGTAACATCAGTGAAAAGCTTAGTGAGTTGAATGGCGATACAAAAACCAAGTTTAATAATATCTAAAACATAGTTGAAGACACAAATTGAATAACTCCGCTCGTGCGCTGAATATTGATTCGGACTCGCAACGCGGAGTTCGCTGTTGCGACTTTTGACCTATAAAACCTATTCCATCTGACATTTTATTTATATATCGAAATATTTCTATTTAAACTAAGCTGGGAGTCAAATGATACTATTGCTTGTACTATATAACAAAATCCATTTTGAAGTAATAAATAAAATGATTTGAAGTTCACCCAAATCCTTCTAGAAAAATATTACATTTCAAAATAAAATAAGACATAAAAAGTGCTCACATTACATCAGACACATGTAACAAAAGGCGTGTCTACCATCGTGTTGTGTAGTAACTTGGGTTAATAACAATTTAATTTATTTTATTATTCAAAGTATAAAAGTTTGTAATCTCTGAACTCGTAACCCTACTTAAAAAAATTCATTTAATGCAATTGACGTTATTTAAAAACACTACGCTACACACTGGACTACGGAAAAAACCGTACTAAACTGAACCGGTATAATATGAGACACGCTAGTGTGACCAGTTCTAATGGATGTCAAAGGAGCTTTTAATGTAAAAGTATTAGCTAATTAAATAAATTTTGCAGACAATTTTATTCGTTACGTTTGTTTTAACATAGATAATTTTACTTTGATGTACGGTAACGCTTTCATAGAATATTCTGCTTTGTACAGGATTATTTGATTCTTTTTCTGCAGATTTTCTCCATGCAAGCTTTCACTATGCCAAATCTCACACTTCTATTGTAATTCTTGAAAATAGATATTTTACCTTTAACCACTAATTGATGTATAGACAATGACATCTGACTGTTGTGTATTCTCAAATTCAACGAAAGTGCTGTCTAGTTCAGTTCAGCCATCCTAGACTTATCTACCCAAGCCACAGCTCATGTTACGCTGGTGACTCGTAGCGTAACGTATAATGTGACATTAAGCTCTGGCACGCGCCTGCCAGGTGTATTCCGTAATTAGGTCCAAACGGTTGTAGCGTACGTTGGACCTCAGCTAACCCTAACACTTTTATTGCCACCACCACTTACGTTTTTATAATCATTGCATCGGTTTACAAAGCTATTTTGAGTAATTAACATTCCCAATAGTAAACTGGTTTATTTCTACCACGGAGTTTAAAATGACTTCTGTAATACATTACTTAATTTAGTAATTAACTCCGATAGGAAGTAGTCTCGGTGAATGACTTATTCAGTCATCTGACTTTCTAAGTCTCTTCCAGACAAGAAAATTTAATTATTATTCTTTATGTGTATCTATACAATAATCAGATTAATCAGTAAAGTTATCTACAGCAAATATTTTTATATTGTCGTTTATAGCCTGTGCACTTGCAAAAGCGACCATAAACAGAGTTACAGACGTTACAGTTCCAAGTAAAATCAGTCAAACTTGAGCTACAATGCGTAGTTCGTCGTTTATCGCTCGGCTGAGATATTTCACGCATTCTGATACACAGATCGGCTTTATCAGCGGAACTCAGACTGCAGAAAAATAACACATTCTTGTGGGAACTGTGACGAATTGGGGCATAAGACGCAAACACATGAACTATGAAATAACAAACAGTATAAACGTGTGTGTGTAGTTGATAATAAAATCGGGGCTTATTAAGTAACTGGTCTTTTTTATTGTGGAAATAGCCGACCAAGTTGACGATCCTCCTGATGGTAAGTAGCTATCATCGCCCATGGAGATCAGCAACATCAAGGCCGTTTTGCTATTGCGTTGCCAGCCAAGAGAGAAGAAAAAGAAAGAAGGAACTGGCTCTCAAGCCAAAATAATAATCTATACTAATAATAAAATTGATGAGTCAAACTGTGATTTTGATAAATGAATTTTTCAAGTGCAAATCGTTACTTGCACGATACCAACACCGAAAAATGAGTTTTTAAAATTTTTGTCTGTCTGTCTGTTTGTTTGGCTTTGCAAATCTCTGAAACCACTGAACGAATTTTAACACGACTTTCACTAAGATATTGAAAAGACTTCAACTTAGCATTTAAGCTATTTTTTATGGTTCCAAATCAAAGGGTTCCTTAGGGATATTTTGTATGGAAAAATAAAAAAATGTCAGCTGATTTGTTTGAAATAATAAAAAACGTTTTCTCCGTACAAAAAGAGTAATACATGCATATCTTAGTTTTTACTTATATGACATGGAAAGACCATAAAATGCCTTTAAAGGTTATTTTTTTCATTAATTCACAACCCTATTACTGAATGGGTATCTGTTTTCTTATTTTGTTTTCCAGATCATATTTTTTGCCTATCTATGTACTCCAATATAATTTCAGCGTTTTACTAATTTCACCTTAGAAGTGGTGGAAAAACGCAAATTAATTCTGTATGAGTAACCGATCGATTAATATCTTGGCCACTAGATGTCGCTGTATTTGTTCATTCACGCCAACGATTTTAGTACTGTATACAAACGAGTCTTCAACTTAAATTGTAGGATATTTTTTTGGGTTCCATAACAAAGTGAGAAAATAAAATATGAGTCGATTTGTTTTAAACTTACAAAACCTTTTCTTCATCTATACTAATAATAAAATTGATGAGTCAAACTGTGATTTTGATAAATGAATTTTTCAAGTGCAAATCGTTACTTGCACGATACCAACACCGAAAAATGAGTTTTTAAAATTTTTGTCTGTCTGTCTGTTTGTTTGGCTTTGCAAATCTCTGAAACCACTGAACGAATTTTAACACGACTTTCACTAAGATATTGAAAAGACTTCAACTTAGCATTTAAGCTATTTTTTATGGTTCCAAATCAAAGGGTTCCTTAGGGATATTTTGTATGGAAAAATAAAAAAATGTCAGCTGATTTGTTTGAAATAATAAAAAACGTTTTCTCCGTACAAAAAGAGTAATACATGCATATCTTAGTTTTTACTTATATGACATGGAAAGACCATAAAATGCCTTTAAAGGTTATTTTTTTCATTAATTCACAACCCTATTACTGAATGGGTATCTGTTTTCTTATTTTGTTTTCCAGATCATATTTTTTGCCTATCTATGTACTCCAATATAATTTCAGCGTTTTACTAATTTCACCTTAGAAGTGGTGGAAAAACGCAAATTAATTCTGTATGAGTAACCGATCGATTAATATCTTGGCCACTAGATGTCGCTGTATTTGTTCATTCACGCCAACGATTTTAGTACTGTATACAAACGAGTCTTCAACTTAAATTGTAGGATATTTTTTTGGGTTCCATAACAAAGTGAGAAAATAAAATATGAGTCGATTTGTTTTAAACTTACAAAACCTTTTCTTCATCTATACTAATAATAAAATTGATGAGTCAAACTGTGATTTTGATAAATGAATTTTTCAAGTGCAAATCGTTACTTGCACGATACCAACACCGAAAAATGAGTTTTTAAAATTTTTGTCTGTCTGTCTGTTTGTTTGGCTTTGCAAATCTCTGAAACCACTGAACGAATTTTAACACGACTTTCACTAAGATATTGAAAAGACTTCAACTTAGCATTTAAGCTATTTTTTATGGTTCCAAATCAAAGGGTTCCTTAGGGATATTTTGTATGGAAAAATAAAAAAATGTCAGCTGATTTGTTTGAAATAATAAAAAACGTTTTCTCCGTACAAAAAGAGTAATACATGCATATCTTAGTTTTTACTTATATGACATGGAAAGACCATAAAATGCCTTTAAAGGTTATTTTTTTCATTAATTCACAACCCTATTACTGAATGGGTATCTGTTTTCTTATTTTGTTTTCCAGATCATATTTTTTGCCTATCTATGTACTCCAATATAATTTCAGCGTTTTACTAATTTCACCTTAGAAGTGGTGGAAAAACGCAAATTAATTCTGTATGAGTAACCGATCGATTAATATCTTGGCCACTAGATGTCGCTGTATTTGTTCATTCACGCCAACGATTTTAGTACTGTATACAAACGAGTCTTCAACTTAAATTGTAGGATATTTTTTTGGGTTCCATAACAAAGTGAGAAAATAAAATATGAGTCGATTTGTTTTAAACTTACAAAACCTTTTCTTCATCTATACTAATAATAAAATTGATGAGTCAAACTGTGATTTTGATAAATGAATTTTTCAAGTGCAAATCGTTACTTGCACGATACCAACACCGAAAAATGAGTTTTTAAAATTTTTGTCTGTCTGTCTGTTTGTTTGGCTTTGCAAATCTCTGAAACCACTGAACGAATTTTAACACGACTTTCACTAAGATATTGAAAAGACTTCAACTTAGCATTTAAGCTATTTTTTATGGTTCCAAATCAAAGGGTTCCTTAGGGATATTTTGTATGGAAAAATAAAAAAATGTCAGCTGATTTGTTTGAAATAATAAAAAACGTTTTCTCCGTACAAAAAGAGTAATACATGCATATCTTAGTTTTTACTTATATGACATGGAAAGACCATAAAATGCCTTTAAAGGTTATTTTTTTCATTAATTCACAACCCTATTACTGAATGGGTATCTGTTTTCTTATTTTGTTTTCCAGATCATATTTTTTGCCTATCTATGTACTCCAATATAATTTCAGCGTTTTACTAATTTCACCTTAGAAGTGGTGGAAAAACGCAAATTAATTCTGTATGAGTAACCGATCGATTAATATCTTGGCCACTAGATGTCGCTGTATTTGTTCATTCACGCCAACGATTTTAGTACTGTATACAAACGAGTCTTCAACTTAAATTGTAGGATATTTTTTTGGGTTCCATAACAAAGTGAGAAAATAAAATATGAGTCGATTTGTTTTAAACTTACAAAACCTTTTCTTCATTGATAATAAAATGCATAACTCCACAGACGTAAAGCGTATTGCGACGTGTTATATGAAGCTTAGGATTGTTATTTGAAATAATTGTTTCGTGTTTTTTTTATGGAAATAGCCGACAAACGAGCAGAGGTTCCACCTGATGGTAAATGGCTATCGTCGCCCATGGACACCAACACTGGATATTGTTAGCTATCCAGGAGAAGCCCATGGAGAAATAATAATAGTAATAATGGAATTAATTAACAATTATAATGCATAATATCCTTAGGACCATCGTGTTGAGAGTGCTGAGTGCTGAATTTTCTCTTTTTATGTGAAACAATATCTCCCCTTTGCCGTATTATTGGTTTGCCAAAACTACAATGTAATAAATGCGAAAATGTGTTGCCTCCTTTATTACCATTCACACATAACTCATCGAATTAACCTTAACTCTCTCGCACCGCTGAACCAATTTTGATGTGTTTGGGTAGATAGACATAGATTGTACGTTGGAGAAGGATTACTACTATTTTTAAAGTCTGGGTACCTATGTATGTAATGTGAAATACTGATGGCTTAGCCATACAGCATCATACAAACTATTTATTCAGTGTAATTTACTATGGTTTAAGCAGGATACACAAACATTAGAAAATAATATCATGAAATAATAATAATAAGTAAAAGCAACCGGCCAAGTGCGAGCTAGGGTTGTTGAACCTAACTTAACTATTTAGTGAAACCTAACGTAGCTGTGTAACGACAAGATAAATGGAATAAAGAAACAAACATAACTTTGCCGTTGAAAAACTTTCGTCCCCATAAATCGACATAGGCCCTGATCAAATGACCAAGTTCTGCAAATAGGTGTAAAATCATGTTCTTTGTGATACCTACTTACAAAACAGTTTTCAGATTGTTTCTTTATCCTGTTATACCTAAGACATTTCTTCTAGCCGAGTGTCTTTTGATTGCGTTGACGACACAGAATATTGATCTTTTCACAGCTCCTAGGGATTGCAGACCTGAGTATTGGATATTAATTTTAATTTGTTACCTTCACGCGTTCCTGCGAAAAAAGGTTTTGACAAACAGACGGGCAATGGAGTGATTGATCTTATGGGAACCGTTTTTTTTCTTTTGCGGTAAGGAACCCTAAAATATCGAAACGTTAAGTCGTGTATTGACCTTTCATTGTAATGCGGTTCTAATGATCATGCTGCTGTTCTGTAAGTTAACTAAAGTACCTACTATTTTTGCCGAAGCGAAGCGAGGGCAACTGCTAGTTGATAATAAAATGCATAACTCCACAGACGTAAAGCGTATTGCGACGTGTTATATGAAGCTTAGGATTGTTATTTGAAATAATTGTTTCGTGTTTTTTTTATGGAAATAGCCGACAAACGAGCAGAGGTTCCACCTGATGGTAAATGGCTATCGTCGCCCATGGACACCAACACTGGATATTGTTAGCTATCCAGGAGAAGCCCATGGAGAAATAATAATAGTAATAATGGAATTAATTAACAATTATAATGCATAATATCCTTAGGACCATCGTGTTGAGAGTGCTGAGTGCTGAATTTTCTCTTTTTATGTGAAACAATATCTCCCCTTTGCCGTATTATTGGTTTGCCAAAACTACAATGTAATAAATGCGAAAATGTGTTGCCTCCTTTATTACCATTCACACATAACTCATCGAATTAACCTTAACTCTCTCGCACCGCTGAACCAATTTTGATGTGTTTGGGTAGATAGACATAGATTGTACGTTGGAGAAGGATTACTACTATTTTTAAAGTCTGGGTACCTATGTATGTAATGTGAAATACTGATGGCTTAGCCATACAGCATCATACAAACTATTTATTCAGTGTAATTTACTATGGTTTAAGCAGGATACACAAACATTAGAAAATAATATCATGAAATAATAATAATAAGTAAAAGCAACCGGCCAAGTGCGAGCTAGGGTTGTTGAACCTAACTTAACTATTTAGTGAAACCTAACGTAGCTGTGTAACGACAAGATAAATGGAATAAAGAAACAAACATAACTTTGCCGTTGAAAAACTTTCGTCCCCATAAATCGACATAGGCCCTGATCAAATGACCAAGTTCTGCAAATAGGTGTAAAATCATGTTCTTTGTGATACCTACTTACAAAACAGTTTTCAGATTGTTTCTTTATCCTGTTATACCTAAGACATTTCTTCTAGCCGAGTGTCTTTTGATTGCGTTGACGACACAGAATATTGATCTTTTCACAGCTCCTAGGGATTGCAGACCTGAGTATTGGATATTAATTTTAATTTGTTACCTTCACGCGTTCCTGCGAAAAAAGGTTTTGACAAACAGACGGGCAATGGAGTGATTGATCTTATGGGAACCGTTTTTTTTCTTTTGCGGTAAGGAACCCTAAAATATCGAAACGTTAAGTCGTGTATTGACCTTTCATTGTAATGCGGTTCTAATGATCATGCTGCTGTTCTGTAAGTTAACTAAAGTACCTACTATTTTTGCCGAAGCGAAGCGAGGGCAACTGCTAGTAAATAATAATAATAAATGCTAAGAAGTCAGTAATGAGTTCTTCGCTTCCTCTTTAGCTGGAATGCGATTCATCTCTTCCTTCATCGCTTCCTTTTTTGCTGTCGATGATGCCTTAGATGCTAATATCTATAGGCGATGTCAATCATTTCTCACCTCCTGGTTCGTGTTTAGGTACTTTTGCCGGCTGTATATTATAATGTATGCGAAGAAAAACCTTTGTACGCCTCTTTAAGAATCAAACAGGTATATAGGAGTCTGAGATTTGGTACCTATCGCTAAAGCTTACAGGGAGAAGTCCAGAAAGCTAAATTTTATATATAAAATTGTGATAATAATATTTTTCGTGAAAAATATAACATTGTGAAATAATCTTTGACAAATTAAATTGCGGTTAAATTTCGTCTATAGAGCGGGCCTCGAGTTTACTTAAAAACATTGGTAGTTTCCTTCTGTGCTGGTAAAATGTCGGCTTTGACTATTTGCCATGCCAGTTTGTCGACTGTAGAAAAATATACTTTCAAATTTCGAATTTAGCATTGCAAATTGCGAAATCGTAATCAGCGAATCGAATTTATTAGCGGGAATTGAGGAAACAATTATAAATTCAAACATAATTTTTAATGACATTATTTCGTGCGGGCAAAATGTTGTGGATTAGAAGATGTTACAGCATTTAAAAAATGCAGGGAAATTAAGATTATGAAGGATGTGTTATGTGTTGTATATAAGCTCAAAAGATGTTGTTTCTTTGGTGATGGAGAGGATATTATGGCCATTGAAGGGGAATACAACAACGAAAAAAATAACCAAAGTATGTGTAAAATTTTTGTTGTATCTGTATTATATTATGTATGAGCGCAATTCCGAAGCGATTAAAAAAATATTGAATTCAGTTCTGCTTTGAATGTAAGATATGGGTTAAAGTTTAATTATGTACTTATTTTTACATATTTAAATAAAATTAACAATGATTACAAAACTTCCAGAAAACCAGTTCAGACTTAAAATAAGCAAGTATGCAAACTTATTTCATTCTTACTTTATTTAGGTGATCTTGAAGTTAAAAAACTACATCCGTAACAAACAAGGCGACCTCACAGGAAAAAGTTAATTTATAATACGAAATCAAATGCATGTGTTCAGTGCAGCGCAGACGCACACTAATTTATAACAAGATTACGTTTGGATAATAAAACTGTAAGTGGTTGAGCATTGCATGAATAATTCCACGGTTGATGTCACCGTTCAAAGAGTTTGCAGTGAAGTGTTAATAAAACACTTGTTCAAACACTTACTCGTTAAAGACCAGAATCGATATTAACTTTGTTTCAGTTTCAGTGGCAGAGTTATTCCCTGTTATTGATAGGGCATGTTTCGTCAACAATATTGTTAATGGACTAGTTAGAAAACTATTCGAAACGAAATAAACATAGAAATCATTAAATTATAATAAAAGAAATGAGATATTGGCAATAGTTATATTTAAGCGGCTTAAAATCATTAATGGTCTAATTACTGGAGTATGACACCGATTGAAACAAAGATTAGTAAATAAGATTAGAAGAGAATAGTGAATACCTGTAAAAAATACGAAATAGACCAGGGCACATTAACTGATGCATGTAATAATTTAAAGAAATAATAATAATAATAAATCTGACAAGAATTAGGATGTCATTAGAACGATGGTAAATAGTAGTCTCAATATTAATTGTACCAATATTGACATTATTAAGTAGGGATTTAAACATGTGATACGTGATCTTGAATGAGAAACCAATTAAGTATTTATCTTCGGAGGATGATGTCAGATCAGATGAATTCTGTATGAACATATGGGGTCCTTGAGGCGTTGACACTTATTTGAACGTAAGTATTTTCTTTCTTTTTCTTCTCCCTTTAAAGGCCGGCAACGCATCAGTGATACCTTTGGTATTGGAGATGTCCATGGGCGACGATAGCCACTTACCATCAGGTGCATCGTCAGCTCATTTGCCGACTATTTCCATAAAAAAAGTTGAATGCATTAACTCAAAGAAAATTTACGAGTCCAAGAAAATGGCTGATAAGATAATTTCGAAAATTTTTGAGTTCCAATCAAGAAGCTAAGCTTTTTCAGGAATCTATATGAATTCACAATACAATTATTAGGAATCATTGAGATAATTTATCCGCCAATGTTAAAAATTGGATTGTATTGAGTCATTGTTTTTCAGATCACGTACCAAAGTACCAAAAAACCGAATAGTCGGTTAACTATTTACAAACAGATTTAATAATTTATGATAATACAATAACGATGATGCTATCGTACTGAAGACAATGAAATTTAGAAACATAAAAAATAAAACGTTTATTCTAATTAGTATCGTAAATTGCTAATAATATGCAAAAAGCTACCGAATCATACACTACCACTCACCGGATTTTCTTTTTTCATTGACGAGCACCAGCGATTTGGTGCGTTTAACCCTCAACGACCGCCTCCTTATGGATCTCATTAAGGCTTCAGGCATCCTTGAAAACCTGGGAGAGTCAACTCTCTTTTCAGGCATAAAGAAATTCTTGACAGCCAACATTTTGTGGCAAATTTCGCGGAAACAATTCAATTATGAAATCACAAATCCATCGTCAATTCAACAGTTTCTTTGAAGTTTTTTTCTTGATTACACATTCACTTACGACAAATAAATCATATTTAAAACAGACTATTACGAACGCTGGTTCCGATTGAATCAAATGATATTCATCAGTCTATGACGGCATCCACTAATGAAGGTCAGTTATCCAGCTGATTATTCACTTCTTTGAAGCAATTCAGCTTCGAAATTATCAACACCGATTTCCGCTGCGGTCACAACATGTGTGTTGTTTGAGTCCTCAAATGTCGCGGCTATTGTTCCTGGCACATCACTATTCGACGCACGATGGCGAAGTGTAATCCTGTCACTATATTTGGAGGATGGGCCTCAGGTTCTAGTTGTTCGATATAACTTCGATGGAGCGCATTTTCGCGGAGCGCGCGATACGTCCTACCCCGAACGCTACAACCGGCTTACTGACTCCGCGAGTTATCGTATCGTTACAATGAGGGGCGTACCTTACCTAGCGAAGTATACTAGCGAATTTTTATCTCTTATCAGAATTTACTTATTCCGTGCAGTGCTCAGAGGTCGAATTTTACCGTTGTCTCTCGAAACAAGCCTGGGGTTGTCTACGAATACCGGTCTGATCACGAGATGAAATAAATGATTAGACTCTACAATCTCGACAGGTAGGTATAATGTAGCAAAACACTATACTTTGGGAGTAATTGTAGTAGTTTTTTTTTGTAAGACGAAAAGGAACTGGATCTTGGTGCCAATTTGCTTATTTCTGTTAACGGTGAAACTTTGAGAAATATAAGTGTAACTTTCTTCTAGATACCAAAACTAAAAATAAAGGTAAAAAAACATTACACAATAAACATTTTAATGTTAATGAAGATCACAGCGAACACAATATAACTGATTCGAAACATGATCGCTCTTCATGAATTGCTTGACGTCGACAAACTGTGCCCGTGACTGCTAAAGTCATCAGGTAATAAATTAATTCCCATGTTGACGCACTTAATCATTTGATGTGTAATCAGTGTTTGGAAGTTCAACACATAGACAAAGGATTAAGACATCACAATTAACCAGAACTCTCATTCAAATTGGTAGATTAAAAAAGAAATACGTGCATTAGTGTATCAGTGATACCTACATGTATAAAAGTATGTATTTGAATTTTGAAAAAACTTTTATTAATGAAGGATTTTAAACGAACGTTTGCAGTTCGAGTTTGTATTAGTCGCTGATTCTAAATCGTTTTTAAAATCCAAAACGTATGTTTTTAGCTTCTTATTCTAGAATGCGTTTGGTATCATAAAGATTAAACTTTAAACAAATAGAATGGAACATAAAATAACATAAGTTTTACTTCTAAGTAACTATCAAACTAAGGAAAGAGTAAAGATATAACGTGTCCTTTTAAATATACAGCATTACATTTGTAAAGAATATTGTAAGAAACAATGACGATTTTCGGAGTAATAAGTTCTTCTCCTATCTTCAGTGACTGAGTCGCAGTGCAATTTGCAAATTCAGTGCACTAAGTGCATGACGCGATTAGAAACTGTTGAAATGTATCTAGATTGGCAATGCTTCGCCGGCGCGAATTGCAGTCCATCAATTATTATTTGTGATAGAGTTGAAATTATTTCCTATATTGGGATTATGGCTTGAGTATTGCGGTTTTAAGATTGATAATTTGTATTTACTTTTTTTATCTTCGGATGGTGCTTCTTTCGCATTTGATCTTTGATCAATATGTATCCTATGGAGGTAGGATTTGTTAAATTTAAATTTGTCATTTAATGCCTGTATTGCGGCAGCTTAGAATTCTAACCCCAAAACACATCGTAGGTAGATCATATGCAAAGCTTCTTGCATGTAACATTGTAACTTTATAATTGAGGAGACATCCAATCGAAACGATAACAGTTAAAAAGTAAATAAATTCATCTACATTAAATAACCATTCCTCGATAAATGATTAATTGAAACCGCCTGCACCCAACATGGCGCCATTGACAGCCATTATTCATCGATGCAAACAAGCACTGAGCCTATCAATATTCACGTACAAAGATGTTTAATTGTATTTATTTTAATAATGTCCAAATTTAATGCGTAGTGTAAATACTACTTAGTAACATCTACAGCTTGTCGAAGTCTTTTCTATGAGCCATCTTTCGCTCGATATAGGTTCCCTAAATACTTTTAGGTATGACTTATGTATGATCTCTTAAGGGCTCATTGTTGATTTGCTTTGGATTTTGTTTCTTATGAATGTTTCTCATATGAAAAGTAGTGACCTTCGATTGGTGGATAAGAATTTGATCACTTTTTTCTACTTGAAGAGAATAATACGACGTTAGATATTGGAAATTATGATGCAATGCAGTTGTCTCGTCAATAATAACATAATTGGAATTATTTCTATTATCATTAAGCCTGCCCATATATAATTCAGTATTTAAAATTACCCTAAGAGATGATTCATCGACGTGCCAATTGAAGCTGACAACCAATTCCCTGGGTATCTGAATAATTGATATTGTTTACGCGCAAATTGAATTCCCTTCAATTTCACAAACTGTAATATTCAGTTTAACAGGAATCACAAAAACATTAATATTAAAGCTAAAGCCGCATTTTTCCCGCTTCAATATAACTCAGGGGAGATGAAAAACGAAATAGAAGGCGCAGAAAATTACAAACCGCGCGAGCGTCGTTTCCGCGCTAATCCCTACGAGAGTCGTGCAAATTCTTATCGTTGCATCGCAGCACCGAGCACGATATTGTAGTTTCCATTTTATTTCGCTGCCCAGTGTAACGTGACCCTTTGATCCTCCGCTTCTTAGGGCTACATGCACATCTTTTCATTTCAGAGATTCTGTATTTTAAGTTGTACTTCTTTTTAACCGACTTCAAAAAAGGAGGAGGTTCTCAATTCGACGGTATTTTTTTTTTATGTTTGTTACCTCAGAACTTTGAACTGGGCAAACCGATTTTGATGATTCTTTTTTTAATCGAAAGCTGGTGGCTGTCATGTGGTCCCACATAATTTTTATTGAGATTTGACAAAGGCATCCATGAGAAAACCACATAAGTCGTAAATTTGTGTTAAGATGTGCGCGACACATTGACGAATAACTCAATATCACGCCAACCGATTTCGATGATTCTTTTTTTAATCGAAAGCAGGCGCTTGTCATGTGGTCTCACATAAATTTGAACAAGATCTGACAACTATGTAGTTTTTGAGACTTTGAAGTCGGTTATTTTTTGTTAGTAAAATTTAGATTATCTCTGTTTTGATCAAAACGTTTGAGTCTACCTCACGTTTGATTTGTTAGGTTTCTAAAGATTCCAGAAATTATATATATATTACTTTACGGGTTTACTATGAGTACATTACAAGATTGCTTTACTGTGAACGTAATCATTACTTGTAAACACCTATTTGTATGGTTTCTTTCTGGCGGTTGAGCTCTAAAGGCGGTCATGCTTAGAACTAAATCTGTTAACCCAGTTCATGTCACGTCAAAAGTAACTATAATGTAACGAGTTACTACCAGGCGTGGAATTAAGAAGTTTAGGAATTAGTCTGCTAAAACACTATACAATTAATTTTTATATGGTTTTCATAATCATCTAAAGACCTTTCTGGGTACGTTGTATTCACCTGTTTGGTAACTACTTTCAGAAGAGACGAGTAATGGTAAGTATTGAATTGTATAACTTCAAATTAATAAATAAAACCGTTCCGTCTATCTGCACGCGGCCTACAGATCTCTAAACTGGTAAAGTCAAGTATCTTCGCCGTGCAGTTTCCACGTGAGTCCTATTTGCAGATGACGTCATTACGACTTAAGTTTGTCGAGACTTAGCTTACATCTCATTGTTCTTCTTATAGCTTACCATGGTTACCATCTGTCGTTTATTGCTGCCTGTTTCTACTTGCTATGAATTTGTTTTGCTTTCTGAAAGAGTAGTTTCATTAGTAATACGGGTAATACAAATGTATCTAAGTGACCAAAATGAGGTGGTGAAATCTATTATCAATATATTTTATACAGTTTACAATTTAAATATAATTGTAAAATAATTGAGTTGTTATACTGATTGAGTATTATTCTGTAGTGTAAATAACACTCAGTTGTTACTGCTATCGTTAACTACTTAATAAAAGCTAATTATAATGTTAGGAAATGGTTTTAGCATTTTGGTTAGCATTTCCATTATCACTCACTTAAACGTATTCGTAAAGTTAATAGGAAGGAACCTTTACAATAAGAATTACTTAGTTTTAATATCTAAACAATTTTAGTAAAACATAGTTTACGGATCGCTTTTTTTAATTTACTAACAAATACTAACTTATCGTTGCAATTATGAATCTAGCCGATGCTTGCATCTCAGGAATTGAATCAACAGTTCTATAAATAGATGTACACACGTTTGTATAATCAGTTAAGTACGTTATTAACAGTTTATTTATGGTGTTTGTTTTCTAAATAAGGCATTGTATATTGACGACCTGGGTTTACCTGAATGCAATAGAATAATAGTTTGATCTAGACACGCGGAGCGTGTCAAGTCAATTTCTTAGCTAACAGAATTGACGAGCAGCACCGTATGTAATATTACACGAACCATTTGGAGCCACTTTTGACCACCTCATAACTCAAAAACTATTCAACATAAACCTGTCAAATTTGGCTCATTTATTAAGACTTGCGAAATACATACGTCTTCCAAATTTCATAAACACATCTCAAACGGTTATTTAGATATTAACGTCCAAAAATCGAGAAATTTAACACTGACTGACCTATAGATCAAAACTATATCCAACTTCCAGGTAACCTAGAAAGTTAAAATTTGGCATGTAGATAGGTAGTCGGGTAAGGAACAAAGGAATAAATCTGAAAGTAGTAAATTTTTATCAATTTATGATAATTTTTCAAAAAATTTATTCTATTAGGAACACTTACTTAAAATGCCTGAAATTTAAGAGTAGCAATCAAAATTGATGACATCTGGTCATTATGTGGATTCCAATGTGAATATATAACGAAACAAATCAGTTTTAGTACTTTCTGAAGCTTTCAACGGGAGGAAGATGTTCAGTGTCCCAAGTGCCTGTGAGAAGTGCACAGCACATATACATTTACGTGAAGATTAGTGGTTCGTCAGGAGACTTTATTTCCAGTGTATTACGTCGTTTTATTTTTAATGTGTGGAAAATTATTTTTCTCTAATCTACAAGATTACACCACAAAATTTTGTATTATTTCCGTAATTATACCAGTTTAAAGTAATTCGAAGTATTGTTTCAAAATTTATTGTTGCACGATGTCATCGAACATAAACAACTTATCTGTACTAATAGTATAAAGAGGAAAGATTTGATTGTTTGTTTGCATTGAATAGGCTCCGAAACTGCTAAACCGATTTGAAAAATTCCTTCACTGTTGGAAAGCTACACTATCCCCGGGTGAAATAGGCTATATTATATTTTCAATAAATTAGGGATCCTTAATAAAACTCCAATAACGTAACCCAAGGTGTAAAAAAATAAGAAAACCAAAGCAAAGCGAGGGCGGTCACTCGTAACTAATAAGAGTATAGTCGACTTTCGTATTTATTACGATATTATAATTGGGATTTAGTATTAATTATTATTTCAATATTTAGCGGACATCAATAGGTAGTGGAAGATCATTACTTATAAATAATGAAATAATAGGTACCGTATTTAGGACCACGGCGCACTAACTACAGATTTAGTTGAAGAGCACTATAACAGTTCATGTATTAAAATTAATCAGTAACGTTATGAATAAGTACTTACTAATAATTTCTATACAAAAAGTAATGATATCCCATCAAAAACATAAATGTAAAGTGAGAGTCAATTTCAAAAAAAAAATGAATTGAGATCTAAATGGGTGCCAATTTCTGTGTAGAAAAGCCTAAAATTTTAGTCACAAGAACATGTAATTCAAGCTTTACATTTGACTTGGCTAGTTTTCTTTAGTTAGCAACCAACAAACCAAATTAGAGAAGAGTGTCATAAGCCATCAACCTAACAGATTTGACGAAGCTAATTACATAGATATAATATAGCCTAGGTAGGTACGTGAAAACTAACCAAGTCAAATGTGGAGCTTGAATTACATGTTCTTGTGACTAAAATTTTAGGCTTTTCTACACAGAAATTGGCACCCATTTAGATCTCAATTCATTTTTTTTTGAAATTGACTCCTCACTTTACATTTATGTTTTTGATGGGATTATAGTCACGTTTCTCATTCTTACATGATCTTGATAAGGGTTGTTCACATGTTCAAGAAGGTATTCATAAATTGCGAAAGGCTACGTATGTAACACACTTGTTATTATTAATTTATTAATATCCTTCATGACATAGTCCTTGGTGTGTATGAGAGTCTCCCAACTAAACATCACGGTAAAAATAAAAAGCAAAAGTATTGCTACGGACGTGTTATTTTAGAAGGCTTCTACATTTTATGTTTCTTTTACGATTCCAGAAATGGATTTATCTGACATCCAGGGCCATGATATATCATAACCTGCTTAAAAACCTTGCTTTCTGGAACATCGATTGTTATTTATCTATCTTTCACAGAGTTGATCAGATTTTTTCCTAAATTAAAAGTAAACTGCGACCTTTTTCTATTATTTATCTGTCTGTCTTTATATCATGTATAGAAATAGATTTTTTCGTAAATTAAAAGAAAACTGTGACCTTTTATTTTATTTTATTAAGGCTTGAATCATGTCATCGTTTTCCTTCCGGTATGCATCTGAACCATCCGGTTAGCAATGCCGCCTGTCCGGCAATTCCTCTTCTATAGATGGTGCGATAACCTCACAAACCCTGAGGCCATCGCACTCTTACATACTTACAATTAGTTTTTTTTAACAAAACAGTTCTTATTCCTCAGTCTCCACCCAAAAGGTGCCTCTAGCTTTAGCATTGTAACCAAGTGAACTATGTACTTAAATTACTACCACAAACATCAATTGTTTTCTATTTGTACTTTTTTGTAAAGACAACCGTGCCGACAAACGCTTGGAGTAGTCACCGCGCTCATGGACAACACCAAATGATAACATGGTAACACCGAAATCAAATCATCACCAATAAGTTGCCGAAAAAGAAAAGACAGACCTGACTCTCAAAACAAAATCAGTTGCCGAAACATAAAACGAGACAGAAAATTTCGAAATAAAAGATACAGCCGAAAACAGCCGAAACAGCAAAACAGGCACGTACTGCAAACAAAAATGAAGGAAACCTATAAAATTAATGAGATCTAAGGAACTAATGACATAAGGGCAGGAAGGATGAAGGACTAGGGCTTCGTACGCGACGCTGACTGCCCATCAGGTAGAAAAGCGTGCTATAATAAAACAAGGCGCACTGGCACATTACGAAGCAAGCCGGGTTACATCCCGAGGGAACCAGTTCTTATTTCTTACAATTCAATTATGGGCGTCATGATACATCCTGATGGCAATATATAATTTTTACTTACTTGTCCGTACGTAAAATATATTTCTGGAGAAAAATGAGTTGTTGTATTTGTATTTGCGTATTACGTGATAAGAGTTTTGCGATTTGGTTTATACCATTTCACATTTACAAAGCCGTTATTATGTTTGTAGTACATAGTTGTTTTGACTGATCCAAGTATTAAAAGTTCTATTTCTGGAATCCTTTTTTACATGAGCATATTCATTTTTTAAATTTAAATGTTCTGTTCAAAAGTATTCAAACGAAAATCGTACAATTTTTAACTTCTACAGTTTAGTGATAATAAAATGTAATTTTCACAAACAGAAATTTTAAAATTTCAGAAATACCATTAAATAGGTACAAAATACAGACGATTATTATTTTCATTATCATAAAATATGAACTTGACAATATCGCAATTTGCAATTTTGAATTTCATGTCATAAATTAATTGTTAAAATATTTCTATGAACAGACAAAGCCGCAGTTCCATAATATGTAGTTGTTACTATTTTCAGAGCATGTCCTCGCCTCCGACTGTAGTAACCGGGATTCGAACCGGTTATTGTGCCTTAACAAGGCTCGTCCAACATTTGTCAGAGAGATAAAATTTATTTTTACGACGGCCGACAGCCTGATAAGAATAGTGCCGGTCTGTTTTCATAATTTATATGCGCTTAAACAGACATCTTAAAGAAATCTATAGTGCTATAGTTCACTAGATTTATTTCTCACAGTTAAAATACTTGAGGCAAATTAATGGAATATTCTCTACTGAACTTAAGTGGTATATCTGCTGCTATAAAATAAATTCAACTTATTTAATGATTTAGTTGAAAACTATTTTTAAAATTATAATAGAACAATATTAAATATTTGTACCTACTGGGGCCAAGGGTATTCGTGATGTCTCATTTGTGTGTGTCTCACGCAAATCTACCGCATTGTTCGCACCCCGCATGCGAGCCAAAACGACCAATGAAAATGCAGCCTTATTTAATATTTATTAACTGAGTAAAAACTAGCACATTCATTCCATAAATTTTTTTCATATGTATAACAATGAAAATAATTGTTATCCTATTAATATTATAAATGTGAAAATTTATGAAGATGTTTGGATGTTTGTCCCTCAATCACGCCACAACTATTTAACCGATTTGGCTGAAATTTGGAATGGAGATAGCCTATACCCTGGATTAACACATATGCTACTTTTTATTCCGGGAAAGTTCAGGGTTCTCGCGGGATTTGTAAAAAATCGATATCGCGCGCGTCGTCACGGGCATAATAAAAATCTAAATTAATTAATTGAAAAATTCGTTTCGAAACCACTCTAAATAAAAGGACAAAAGCTAGTGTCAGTATAAAATTTTCGAGCTGTCTACCATTCGAAGGACCTTCAATATATTCATTATTTATGATTTAATCCTTATGTAATACAATCACTTTCTCTAAAGCTTTAACTAAATCAAGATAGGACAACGAGAGCTTGACCAGTTCCCCACGCACCTGCCCGCTCAGTCCGCCAACACACTCGGACAAATTACATTTTATTACGGTGATACGGTCGTCTCGTTCTAATTCACCAATAAACTAGAACGTGAAAGGGATAAAACATATAAACAATACCGGTACTAAAATACAGCCTTGTGGGATGCCGCGTAGGTTGAAGTCAATGTTTGACAGAGAGAAAAAGATGAATTTGTTGTGCTAATTTGTTGTGCAATGCAAAGGATAAAAATCATTTAGATACGGCATTTGTTATAGGTGATGGGGAAGAAGTCTGTATTTAAACCACACTGATACCTTGGTAGGTATGGTTACCACCCTACCAGCATTTCAGTCAAAAATATATTATCTAATTCCCAACGACACAAACCGATTAAAACGTATAAGGAGGATTTCGATATCAAGCTCTAGCATCCATGACATATTGTTACTCGTAACTCTCTATTGTCTGTATTCTGATTCCAATGACATAAATAAAAATACTTAGTTGACCATAAATTACATATTCGCAAAAGCAAACGATTTAAAAATCAGCTTCAGTTAATTATGAAATACATATGTACCTTTGTCACCTTCCAAGGTAACATAAATTACAATACAAATTATAATACAGTAAATTTAAACTGTCTTAATTTCTGCAAATTACTGCTACTGGTGGCAAACTAAAGGCATTAAAATTCGCTCAAACAGATCAGTATTACGTGTTAGATGGATCGGCTGTTAAATATTAATTCAAAAACTAGTTTACCTCGAGCCGGGCAATTTGCAAATAGATCCAAGACAGCGAAGTTTGAACTGGTGTTAAGGAGTTCTAAGAGTTAGATAAGTATATATAACTATATAGTTATATATAGATGTAGTTATATATATAGATAGTAGGATAAAGAGTTTAGTTACGTATGATGTTCATTCCAGTGCAATGAAACTTATAAGGAGTTCCACATGCTCCAAGAACATCTGAATATTCAGCTGTTAAGTAATCTGGATCCTGAAGTTGCAAGAGATCTCTCGACCTCTAAAAGAAAAGAAATAATATCTACCTAAAATAGAAAACATTTACACATAAAATGCACAAAACATTAAAATAATTACAACCGGTTCTGTGCAGACCATAATTCTACTCTTTCACCTCTTGTAAACGCCAGGTCGGACACAGCATCAGTAAAATATTACCTGCAACAAATAAATTGTAATTTATATTCGTCCCAATAAACACAATCAACTTATCGTCAACTCTGCTATAGTAAAATGAGTATAGAATACAGGGTGTTCGGGAACTCCAAAAGTGTTTATACTTCCATCAAACTCATATAAAAATGTGGTCAGATCAGGGCACACAAAGGAGAGCAGATTTTACGACGCGAGAGTCTGAAATGGATTCAATGAATGATTTTACGAGTTGAAAATAAAGGGACAAATAAATAGATTAGAGAAACTATAAATTTTAAGTGGCACATTCGAAACACTAAACTGTAGGAAAATAATGGTATACGTCTTTCTAATGCTCGTTTTATAACATCAAAATACTTGTGCGATGTTGTTAGCGTCGTAATAAAAGTAGTTAATGAAAGTTCTATGAACGCACCTGTAATTTTAGTTCATTGGACTCTGGATTATCAAGGTTTTTAACTGTCGACATGGAACTTTTTGATGACTGTCTATGCCTTCAGAGCTCGCAAGAATCTTGCGTTTACGGCACAAGTAAGTTCTTTCAAACATTAACAGTGATTTAATTCTAAAAGTTACTACCCACTCGTGAATGTGGGAGATCGTTTATTTTACAGCATGGTGATTTCTCGAAGTACCGAACTTTTTGAAGATGAGTAACAACACCCACAACTCAATGACTGGATATGTGTCATGTTATATTGATTCAGTTCGTTAAGTTTCAGCACCATTTTATGGTTGAGCAGAGGCGTTTTGAAGAATCTGTAAATTCATTCCTGGAATTCATTTTATTACTAAGACATTTATTTTATTACTAAGATACATTTATATAGGACATATCGAAATCATACGTACATGCCTTATACCGAAAATAAACGTTTCACTTTTGATTTTAAACCAAAATGAAATAACCGATTATTCGCGAATCATTCCTAAATCCTATTATACTCACCGAATTCTCGGAGAAGAATTCGCTGGCAAAATATATTTATGATACTCACATATTGCGTGAACACTCATCAAATACAGAATATCATCATTTTGTTTGGTAAAATATTTTCTGTCTAATGACGCAAATAGGTTTCTATTTGCTATATAAGTACGTGTGCTGTCTTAATTAATAACCTAATAACGTCGCTTGGCTTGAGTGAAAAGATACAACTTTGGTTGGAGGAATGAAGGAATTATTCCATAGAGCCGCAGTAGAGCGTTTACATATTTGCTTTTGCATTTGCGTTGTCTACGCCTGGCAAATATGCGACAGAAATCCTAGAGTCTATTACTAACTACCTACTTTGCCATCCAATACCACATCTTTATGTAACTATCTATAAAAAAACTTGTAAGACAATAGATTTAATAGATAAGATTCAGTCCATTCAAGATTCAGTCAAGTGCTTCTCGTAACACAAACCAACGTTGATTCCAAGCGATCATATTGTATTGATCGCTCTTGATTTTTACAAATTTCCGGAGCTTTATCAGCCGTGCTTCCGGTCTTGTCTTGTCTGGTCCACTGTCTGTCGAATGTCCATTCTACAGGCGAGTAACTTCTATGAATGAAAACTTTAGACTCAATTACTGAAAGGAAGCTGTTAAATGTCTTAGTGAAATCGCTACACCTGATTAAATTCCGCTGCCTCAATTTCTGCGCCCTCTTGGCATATCTACCATTTTTAATACATACCATATCATTGTATGATTTAAAATGTTACAGAAACTGAAAAATATGTATCCCGGTCATCGTAGCAGCATAACGTTTAGTTGCACATAAAAAATGAAAATAACTTTGTAACCAGATCTATCTGTAAATAAAGAAAACCTTGAATTTAATGTTATGACCCAGTTTCGAATTCGCAATTATACCATGTAGTTTTATTCTGAGCTTTGACGTCATTGCAAGAAAGTTTTGTATCATATTTCGTAACTAGACGCCGCCTGCGGTTCTTCATGAATATTTGTTTCATATACATAAGTAACAGATTGAAGTTGTTTTTTTCATACAACAACAATGTAAAGGTGTTTTTTATAATTTTAAACCTTAAACAATCACTACACAGTAGACGACCCTGTAGCCTAGTAACTAGTTGGTAACGACCCTGTCTGCGAAGCGAGGGGTCCCGGGTTCGATTCCCAGCGGGGGCAGATATTTATGTGACAGATAAATATTTGTACTTGGGTCATGGGTGTGATTGTGATGTGTTATATTTGTAGTCCATGCCACACAGTAAAACACGACACAGGTAAAAAAACCTACTGTTGGGGTATGAGTGTGCCAGCGTTTATTTGTTATTTATGTAGTAGTAAAAAAAAGAATTCATAAATATTCGATTTTTTACTAATTTCTTTTCCAGTGTTTAACACATTGTGTCGCAATATGTTTTCAGAAAATATAAGCTGTCATACCACAGAATAGATGTCATACTGCCAAGCAAGTGAATAACATTTCAATAGAATATTTCGAAAAACATCCAACATTTATTTTATAACAATGAAGTGTCAATGTCGTTTTCTCTTTAGCCGTATCTAAAAAGAACAAAGCCACGGTCGGAAGCATTATGCCAGTAAATAAAACAATCATGAAATATTACTGCATAACAAACATACGTAATGAAATCTCAAAAACATTTTAATTAGGTACAAAATAATCTAAATTTTACTAACAAAAAATAACCGACTTCAAATTCTCAAAAACTTCTCGTCAGATCTCGTTCAAATTTATGTGGGACCACATGACAAGCACCTGCTTTCGATTAAAAAAAGAATCATCGAAATCGGTTGGCGTGATATTGAGTTATTCGTCAATTTGTCGCGCACATCTTAACACAAATTTACGACTTATGTGGTTTTCTAATGGATGCCATTGTCAGATCTCAATAAAATTTATGTGGGACCACATGACAGCCACCAGCTTTCGATTAAAAAAAGAATCATCAAAATCGGTTCGCCCAGTCCAAAGTTCTGAGGTAACAAACATAAAAAAAAATACAGTCGAATTGAGAACCTCCTCCTTTTCTTGAAGTCGGTTAAAAAGCAAAGAAAAAATATTGATACCAAAATAGTAGCCCCCTCAATAAATATCGCTAAGCATCACACTTGACAGAATAATCGGGCCCGACTACTTTACAACCGAAAACGACCGCGATCCCTAGAATCCATCACAGTATTCTTCATAGTAGTTATGAAGAATACTGTGAATAGATTCTCCGTCTTCTCCACATTAGTCACGAGCCAGTGAACTCCATCTTATGGTTGTCGAATCGTTGAGGCGTACTATCGAGTATCGATTTATCGGTTGTTATTAATACCATTCCATTATTGACGTATTTCTCACGAGCAAAGGGTTGTTGATGCAAATTGAAATTAGGATACATTTTATTTACGACAGATCAGTTTTTAAATCTTTATGTTATTGGTTTTTGTGTGATAACAGATAGTCCGTAAAAAAGGGTTTCCTCAGATGCACATTTACCTATTTACACAATATGTAACAGGAATCAGTGCGTCAAAGTAACGTTTATCCGAACAAGACCTATAATTTCCCACAAAGTACACTGTAGTGAAATTGCTTATAATTACGTAAACACTGAACTTTCCTATACCAGTTGTGAACAGCAATTACTGGGAAGAACACTTTCCTTGTAAACTGTTACAATACCATGTCGAGCACTTAAAAGACTGGCGTTAGCTACAGCCGCGACGGTGTAGTGCAGTATTGCAAATATTGCGTCTCATCGTGGTATTTCATTACAATATAAGTAGCAAACGAGTATACAAGTACTCAAATTATATTAATTTGTAGGAGGCAGTGAAGCGAGAAAATTGTCACGCTAAACGGTCGACAGTTACGAAATGCACCGCCACGGTGTGGTGACCTTAACTGTTCCACCACATAGTTATTAGTTAAATTGAAACACGTCACGATACTACAAACGTATTATTTTAGAACGATAATTATTAGAAATTCGAGAGACGCGTAGGTTGAATTTGCGTGAAGCTTAACTGAAACGAAAATTATTACTCATATGATTGAAGCTTTTCATCAAACTGCAGGAATGTAGGAATAGAAGTGAATCATTTTAGAGATTCGTGAATGTCAGTGCTATATAAAGGTGAAACATTTAAAATGTTTCATAAATTTTTAAAGTTTTTAGTAATACTTTCGCCACTTTCGGATATATTATCCAATTACTTCCACGAATACGTTCGTAGCATTATTTGCGTAGCATTAGAATGGCCCGGATGTACGAATACAATCGCACGTGATGCGCGCTAACAGTCCATTAGAAAAATCTCCTCCAGTGGCGATTCGAAGAGGCAGTGAAAAAGAGAGTTGGTTGGTACCTACACGTTTTCTTTTCGATGAACAACGCTTTGATGATACCATGTGTTTCGAGTGTCTGTGAGCGGTAGTGATCAATTATTACCCGGTCGGATATTGCTATGAACACCAAACCTAAAGATTAAATTATTGAAGTTGTTTAAGAAGTCCATTAATGAACGCCAATCAATGAGATGTCGGGTCATACGTCATTTCCGTGTATCGCCATATAGGCAGCAAAAGGCTAAAGTAAAAATCAATCATTCAATCATGATCGATTGTCAGTATGGTCGCGAATCGTATTTGCAATTGTTGCATATTAAAGCATCCGACTAGTAGTCTACTCGATAAGTTCAAAATGGTTGAAATTAGAGATACTGCTCTTAAAAATACGTGCGATAGCTCATTCTGTTCAGAATGATGTCTAGAAAAATGTTTCGGAAGCGTTTACCAGCACGTAAAAAATTGCAAAAGTTATTGACAAAATAAAGTTGAAAAAAAAAAGTATTTTGTTTTTGGTAATCACTCCGAAACTATTAATATTTAAGAAATTTTAAAACAAGATTCTTAAAGTAGAGGAAATTTCCAAACAATGACTCGCGACTTTCGGAACTCTATCTCCATTATTTATAACTTTAATTTAACGCTGAAAATGGGTCTCCACGCAGCATTTTTAGGTTGCGCGTGCGGCGTCAAAACCGAGTTCGTCACACTCAATATTTTTTTAAGGTATTAATTATAAATTTAAAAAAATAAAAAAAATATGGTGTATTCGAAACACTTCAAAGAATTTGCTCCCGTAGGAAATTTTGCTTAAAGTTAATTTTTCAACAAGTTAGACGATTGTTAATTAACTAAATTTTCTCGAACTTCCATTTTCATTGTACATTAAAAAAAATGTTTAAGTAATTGTCCTATAAATTTTTCGCTTCGTGGAGCCCTTCTTATATACATGCTTAACGAGATCACGTCATAAAAGTTTAAAAAGTTTTAATACTTTGTGTATAATAATTTTATAACTTGAACAAAAAATGAAAAATCCAAATAATATTATTGAAAATATTTTTTTCTCAATTTATTATTACATAATCGTTTTGGCATTCATAAAAGACATTTAATGACTTGAAAAAGAAAATTCCCTCATTTTTTATAATTTTTTTTTATAAACAAATAGACTATTTCAATGCTTTCAAGAAAGTCGAAAGTTCTGAGGTAACAAACATAAAAAAAATAGTCGAATTGAGAACCTCTTCCTTTTTTGAAGTCGGTTAAAAACTACAGCTATCGCGGATGTCTGACAGATGTGAAACAGCGAAACTATTTTCTTTAATCGAAATTTAAATACACAAAATTTCGCACTTGGAGTCCAAAAATACCGCTACAAAATTGATATCTCACTATCAGAACCATTTTTTCCAATCATTAAATACAAAATCACTTCCGTGACGACTTTAGCAGTTGCGTAGAAGCATTTTTAACTGTGGGGGACGGGGGTCAGAAAGCCCCCAGTTGTCATTATTAATCCGTCACAACACCCCCACAATCTGGAAGCAGTAGTCGGCAACACGTGCCCATTTACATCAGATATAACGTTTTATAGATCAGATATTATCACACAATGACAGGACAGTACACGCAATGTTATTTCATACGTGCTGTGGCCATTAGAACATTAGTTTTCGGGACAATTATACTCTAATTATCAGAGCAGTCGTATGTAGTATATTTTTGTTATGTTCCTTTATCTTATTGTATCTATTTTATCTTTGGTAATAGACCCTCAAAGACATCAATATTTCCCTGCAACAAAATAGGTGCTAGGTTTTTACACGCTGCAATCAGTTAGCGTGGATATTATCTAAATTAACGATACAGCAGCTTGAAAATTACTGATACACCTTTTGCCTTACATCTCTTGCCTTCATTCGAATTGAACAGGAAGAAAAGAAAGACTTCAGGCCAAATTTTAAGCGTTCTGAATACGACAACGGTTTCAATTCAATTAAGGACTTTATCAATGAAGAAGGGAACGAATATGGATCACATATAAATGTCACTGAATTCGAGCATGAATGCCAAAAAAAATTGATGATACATACAAACTGAAAACTAACACCATCATTATTGATAGTATTGCTACCATCAAAGAATATAGAGCGTTATAGCAACGCGCGACTACTAACAAGTAAACTACATGCGATAAGCTAACTAAGTTTAAATCTATATAATTTAAAATATTCTCCGACGTATTGAATAACATTAGTTTAAACAAAGAAACAAAAGTTATTTGAATAAAAACATATATTTTCCATTGTCTTTCCAGAAGAATTGAATCTACAGTCACAATGTTCAAAATTCAACATTTACGTCTTGATCTTCTATCAAGTAAATTGATGTAATGCGCGAGACCTTTATCCTGGCATAATCCGTAACATCGGTAAACATTATGTCTGTGATGCACATGCTAGTACATAAGTATGCACAATGCAATCCACTGCCCGAGGTGCGGGTCTAAGAGGGTGTGCTCTGGACGTGTGTGCTTCTGTATTATGCTTATCTTCTGTCTTATGCTTGTGTGCTAATGCTAAACTAAACTAGAAGGTAGTTTCTAGCATGTACACATTCAGCACCCCAATGCATTACTACCAAAATGGGAATATTTGCACGCTATCATTCGATTACTCGGTCTGGGTCATACAAGTGGCTTAATGTGTCAGGAACTTTGGACCATTTACGCCGGTTTTATTTATCATATCCAGTATGAGTTGCGAAATTTAGATTAATGATGTTCACTTCATTGCTTCTGATTTTGGGGGATGGTACTTCAAGTTATAAGTACAAAAAATAAGGCACCGATGTAAGCGAAAAATGTGCAGTAATGTTGATATATTAATATTAATTGATCAGATCCGTAGATAAAATGTTTGCTGATCTACAATAGATGTCAACAGAAATAAAAAGCACTTTTTATTCTTAAAACGTGAAACATGAACGTTGCATGAGTTCTTTGGAACTTAATGTTTTGTTTGATGGCGCTGGAAGAAGTATATATCGTCCGGTAATGAAAAAATGTCTGGAATAGCTAACTAGAGTAAAATAACCGACTGTTGCTTTATCCGCATGAAAAGTAATGTCAAGTGATTTTCTTATAAAGTTCCGTTGTCCGTTCCAAGCTGACGATTGTACTCGTAAACTAATCTATCATAACTATCTTATCTAAATCTAGCAGTTAATAGTTAAATTTTAATGTTCCAAGTACTTAAAAATATATTCCGATATAAACATGATTATCCATAACTAAAATGACACATCAATCAGCCTAATATGCGTCACATCCGCAAATACTTAAGGGCGATTAAAAAGCCACAATTGTAAAAAGTGGTAGAAATACTTAGGCAGGGGTCCAATTAAAATGTATTTAAACGGTAATCCTGGAACAAATTACAAAACTGATCCCAATGTACATTCAACAATGGGATTTAATACTATTGTAGTAAGGAACCTAATGGCGGATAGTAATGTAACAGTTGATGTGTTACTAAGTGGATTGCGGTAATGAATTCAAATATTTTCAACCCGACAAACCCGGAAGGTGAGATGCAGTTCAAAGGACTTTAATCCCTAACACTTTTTGATAAGGCAGATGAAATACCAAAAGGTAGAATAAACAAAACGTCGGAGGACATCAACGATTCAAGTCGCAAACTGAGCTAATTGAAACGGACGCATCCTTTGTGATTCGACACTCGACTCGAGGACAAAAACAGGAGATCCGCTACTGGTGTGAAAGGGTAAAAATTGTAGAGTACGAACAATTGTTTTACAAAACAACAAGGGTTTATTATTTCGTGTTGTGTTTAAAGATTTATAATATTTTTTACGTTCGGTACAATTTCCCCCAAGGCATGGTAATGAACAAAATTATAATTTATTTTTGAAAAAAAATCGTTCAGAAAAAGCTCGTGAAGAATATCTTGAACAAGATTAAGAAATCAAAAAATATGATGTAAAAGTGCAGTGTTAGAAACACAATAGTAATCCCAATGTAACCAAAATTACTCATCAAAACTTTTGTATATTAAATAAAGTAAGAAATCGATTGACTAAAAAAACACACTTTTCTGAAACCAATTTCGTAGGGTTTGAGAACTTATCAGAAATTCTGTACGAATTATTAACGTACCAAAAGCAACCCTTGCGTGGTCTATTTTTTATGTAATTCTCGCAGAAGCATTCGAGGGGTCGAAGATAAAGTTGCAAATGTACGACGCCAGTATTGGAGGATTTTCGCAAAGGGTGACACCCAAAATACGAAGGGTGTAGCTGAATACATTATGACACCTTAGTGTCTTGAAATAAAATCTATTCTCAAATAGAAATATATTTCTGAATTATTATTCAAACATAGATTTTATTTCTGAGACACATTAAACAATGATTAGATAGGGGAACATACTTTAAAACTACCTGCCAAGTTTACTTACTCAAAGTAAATACATATAAGCTAAACTTAAACAGTTTCAAAAAACGTTAATTTAATCCAATTATAAATTTAGGAAATTTTTGCACAATGATAACATGATAGAGAGATATAAAAGTCTAATGCGCAATTATTCACTGCGTTTATATTAAACAATAAAAATACTAAAAAGTAATCGCATTAACATTAGTCTGCACAAGAGCGGATATAAATCATATCCTAACCACGGTCCGGATACCGCTCGAACGCTCTCATATAAATAATAGGCTCTCATGTGCTACAAATCACGTAACAACGCGTTTCATCAAAGGCGTTAGGCAAATTTATGGCCCGTATCACATATTCGAATTATCCCTAGACCGTAAATCACACAAACAGAACTGATTACTACCAAACCGTACCGTAATGGGCTCAATACATGGTCACGGATCACTGGAATCATTGAAGGACGACCGAAATTGGTGCAGAGTACGTACAGTGTTCCATCCATATTGACCTTGCGATAACAGTTTAATGTCAGTGTGCCACTATCGGTCTATCTAATCAAATTTAATATGACACATCCTTTAAGTTACACAACGGGATTTATTAATATCAAGGTAAAAAATATACCTCAATGTACGTGTATGTCAACCTATGCTTCATCTAGATGGATCGTCAAGTTGTACATTGGTGTAATGGTTTACACTAATATTACTAAATACCCAATGATACTTAAACAGCAAATACACAATTCTGTTTTTTACACAAAACACGTGTAACAAGAGTAGGTACAAATTAAAACATAAATGAAGTTACTCGTATATATAGGTATAAATAAAGTAAAGTATACAAGCCCAAAAACGTACAGAGAGTTTGAAGATTTGAGTTACGCAAAAAACTTGACAGACACCAATCACATAGAGGACGAACAATAACTCTGACGCAAATGAAGCAAAACCTCCCGAGGTGGAAGTGGACCAGTTTTCTAAAGAAACAACAAAAGCCGCCGCCGACAAATAATTGGAATGCAACGCGTGGAGCAGGCAGATGTTTAGCTAAGATGCAGAGTAAATTCGAGGTGCTTTTGACAGTAAATTTTACAAGAAAACTGGAATAATCGTCGTGGGATTCGACTTCCGTGTTGCAGAACCGGTTTTGAAAATGAACGTTGTTATGAGACTCCGGTATATGTCCGACTCCGGTATATGTCCTGAGTCCTGACAAGTTCATGGGAAAATATAATTACTACATTCGTTTTTATAAAGATACAGAACATTCTTGGTTATGTAAACAAATACCAAACTTCTTCTCCATGACAAAGCACCTTTCCAAAAAGCTGGTAGATTAAAAAAATTATGACGTGCATAAGTGTATCAGTGATATCTATATGAATAAAATATTTTGGCTTTGACTTTTGAAACTTTAGTAAACTAGATTCAATTGAAATACCGAAAGATATATCGCAACAATATTTTCTCATCATTTTAATAACACAGAGTTATGCTTTGAAATAGATTTAATATAATTTAAACCGATAATGTCAGCAAAGTATATAATCGCATCATATTTGTGCTTCTAACAAGAAGAAATTACAATAATGGTAGACTTACACGAATACAAAACATTAGATAAACGATGCGGCTTTAGAAAATATTGTTATGATGTAACAAGCAACTGAAGGGCTTAACCCTTCCATCTTGTCACTGTCAAGCGTGAACAATAGTGAAATTTGCAGAGTTGTTACGTCAATCAAAACTTGTAAGGAGAAAATGTACTTTTAATAGCAACTGAATAGAGAAGTTTGAAAAAAATAATATAATAGAATGGCACGAATCCTCACACGATATCAGTTTCTTGACCACATAACTTCTTTACGAAGGTAATGAGCTTGCAGATAACATCAAAGCAGATATGAATCTCTGATCTGATATTCAGGGGTAAAGTGCACAATAATTCGCAAGAACGCGCATTGAAAAAGAGCAAGATGGAGCTGAATAGTAAAAATTACAATACTTTATATTACATAAAATATCGTATAAAAACCAGAAGAGCCATCACATAATATTATCTCAACGTATAAACTTCAAGTCACTTTTTGTTTGCCAAATACAGCGCGATATAATCAAATATTTGATATCACAAACACAATAGCTTAAGATGAATCTAACTTTGCTGACGAAAGTTGAAATTGTTCCAAAATTATTTTCTGACAAGAATAAGAAATTGTAGACAAGTAGTGGATGCGCTCCACTAAATCACAAAGATAAACTAGGGGCCGAGATTTTCAATTGTTCCCCATGTAACGAGAAATATGCCACATTCGCTCGTAAATATTGTAACGAAATAATTTTGAAGTTTCTTGGAAACAAGGATTTCCTATTGTATTTGAATCTTTATTGAGGTAACATATTAAACAGCAGAATTAGAATGCTTAGTTAACAATTACAAAGTTGAAACATGAAAATTATGAATAAATAGTAATATGAGAAACAAAAGATAGGTAGGTATTTAAATTACGTTTAAATTTTATTGCTAATGCCTGTTCCCTTACCAATCTTATCTTATTGTGATATCAAGGTGTAATTAATGTTCATTAGGTTTGTAATTCCACAGACGAATATCATAATGAGTGCGCCAAAGATAACGTCTCGAGCTGTGTTATATCTGTTTCAAGTTATAATTAAACAAAAACAAAGGAGACATGTTAAACATAATGTATCAATGATAATAATATTTTGTTGAAAACAAATAAAGAGGTCTTTGTAAATGAGAAGTGAACCAAAAATTTTACGGAAATCAGTCCGCGCTAATCTGAACTAAAATATGTGTTACTAAATCTAGAAGCCAATATAAATTATGTAAGCTGGATTAATTTTGTTAATTAAAAGATAAACGTAATAAAAGTAAAAGATAAACGTAACTGTAAGCACAGAAAAAATAATTGAGTTTTAACAATCGATCGAAAGCAAAATCTCAAAAACGATTTGACTTCTTACTGTTGACATTACATAAACGTAAATGATTTTAGTAGAACAAGTAGAAGTATGTGGGAGACACAGTATGTAATGATGTGACCGTGACGCAGCCTGCGTACTTCAAACAGAGAATATCCACGTCATGTCCATTGTTGAAATAGAAACAGGATTAGGGGAAGAATAGACCACGGTCACGGGCGTTGGTGTTGTGTTGTTGTTGCCAAGGTTAACTGCTTGCTCTTGAAAAGAACAACACTATGAAAGCCGATTTGAAGCAAAAAATATTGATTTTTAAATAAATGATTGAGATACGTAATTATTGCAAGAAGTAATGTTGACTACCTACTCTTAATATTTGTAAGATACAATTCCAGATAAATTACGTTTTTTTTTACTTTTTGTTGTAATGCCACTTCCTAAGTGGTGATTATTTATATGACTATGATGAAGGGTCCAAATATTGGCATGCAATAAAACATATTTGCTTCTTATTATAATAAAAATAATTAAATTTCTGTACTAATTATATAGCTATCTATATATGTATAACGATACTCATAATGCTACTGATGACAATTTTGTTAAAATGCTATAATAGACTATTGAACACTAGAATGTTCACACATAGGAATTGCTAGATTCTGCATTAGTTAACATAAACGAAAGACTACCAGTCGATACCTGTATCTCAAAGCGACATACTACACATAATAATCAGATTGGAAGCGATGATACGCACATTTAAGAATAAACCGTCGTCCTGCAAACGGGTCTTCAGATATTGATCTCGATTTACAATGCGCGAAATTGGATCAGAGCGTGAAATACATAATACCTCATAATACGCAAGATGTGCTTATTTGAATGTCTTCAGATATATGGGAATCAGCGCTGAGAGCTCGTTCGCGGTAACTGTCCTAATTCGAAAATATTTTCAATATTTTTCCGAGAATTTTTCTCAGATATTTATTATTGTCGATTCTGTTTTTGGTCTCGCTGACGTCTTTGGATTGATAAAGCGGGTATTTTTGTATCAACGCAGGCCTAACGTTATTATAAGCTGGCCCAGTATTACCGGCGTTGGTGTCTTTTAATGTAATATTTTGCAGACATATTTCGTAACTAACGACTGTAGGATCAGTAATGCATGTTACAAGAGTTAACACAAAAGCAATAATAAAGAGACAAAAGTTTCCTGAACTTTGTTTCATATTATTATTTATTTCAAGAGGTTTATATTGTGTAAGGTAATGTATCTAATATAAATAAAAAAGTGTCAACTTCTTTATCAATCAATACAAATATTACATCTGTTGTCTCTACTAAATATTTTAGCTGATGTTGATCTGGTTTCTTCAACTAAGATAAAACAAAATACAAATGATGCGTTCTATCCAAGTGCTTAGCAACACTGGAATTATTTTCTTTATTACAGAAAAAGCAAACTTGTGTCCAATACAATGATGTTGTATAAATCTTTGGTCCAATACAAGAAATCGCACTGCGAATTCATCCTTTATCTTTCAAATTCCGTCGTTACAGTTCTGTCTGTCAGATTGACACAAACCAGTTTCTACGAGGCGGCTAGTTTGACAAACACAAATTGCTGTTAACAAGGGGCTTCCATTGTATCAATTGTATGTGCCCCCTGGTGTACGCATTCAGACTGTCCGCGAATTGATGGATTCTGGTTTACGAGAGGCTTGTCCCGTGTGATGGACTTAATAGCTGTTTAGGGCTGCGTATCAGTTGTTGTCACCTCGATACAGAACAAAGAACAAAGTTTGTGTTACTAACTTCGATGACTAATAAATGTTATAGTAATCAAAGGTAACTTACAAGTATGTTGCTCTGGGTTCCATGACGGATAATAAAAGGTTCATAAGAAAACTTAGCACGAAGTAATTATCATGCAGCATTTAGCATGCAATGATTTTGGAAAAACTGAACTGATGAGTTAATCACAATAAAAAATCCGGGCAAGTGCGTATCAGGCCACGCTCAATGTATAATAAAAATTTTGGTCAAACAATAAAGTTTTTATTTGCGATGCAGAATACTTTTCCGTATTGAATGCAAAATTGTAATCTGTCAGGAAAAAATGTTGTACGTATTCAAACTTATTGTTGTTAGATAATATTTGTTACACAACTCACCATTACGTGAAAGATATTTTTGCATAACAGACCATCGCTCCGATAGCCGTGATCGTCTAGTGGTTAGGACCCTACGTTGTGGCCGTAGTAACCCAGGTTCGAATCCTGGTCACGGCAGTGTACAACACTGTCATGGCGGAGCGTTCTTTTATCAAACCTAAGTTTAAATATTTCATCAAATTCAGAAAATAATGGTCAAAATGTTTTATTAAAAAAGTGAAGAATGTACTAAATTTACATACATTATTTTGAAGATTAGTGTAGTTTCTCATAATATAATACTTTAAATACTTACTAAAAAATATTTTAAAAATTAATTAAAATATGATCAAAATATTCAACAAAATAATTAAGGAAATTGTAAAAAAATATCCTAGTAGTGACATCTATCTTTCGCTTTAGAATTAATAAGTAAAAGTTGTTACCATCAGATGTTACAATGTTGTTTAGTATAAGTATTACAGATGGCGCTGCGACGACTGCCAATTGTGATTACAGAGTTAAATAGATGGCGCTGTTTGCAATTTACTTATGTTAAAACAATTGAAGATGGCGTTTCTATCGCTTTATTGTCAAATTATAACTTGAGATTTTTTTCTGATTTTAACGTGAAGTATATTCAAATTATTTTAAAGTAATAATTGCCATACTTTATTGACAAAGTGATGGGCAGACTGTTCCAAAAATATCGTAATATTCATTTTATGTTTGATGTGAAAGGTCTATTGCCGAGAAATGGAGAATGGTAACTATAAAGAGATTGACAGAAATAAGTACCTACCTAAGGATTGTCGTAGTCAATTTCGTTAACACAATAACCTAGTCATCTAATCTAGTAATGCCAAAAAACTATAAAATCCTCTTCTACAATCCGAACACCCTAATTCACAATTCCAAAAAGACCTAACTTTAAATGTGCGTCGAGTCATTTCTCACACGTCCATTCCCGGGTGAAAAAATCTCAGGAATTCCTCGTGCGGATCCGAAGCCCCCGCGAAGGGCGCGAAGTGCGAAGTAACGTAAAGTCGCGATCATTAATCAACGTTTTCCTAATCCAGCTACGAGATGGCGCACATATTATGTCACCCGTTCGGTATAGGCATGACACAAGAGCAAAGAACGAGCAGAGATTCACATAGCCGAGCTATGGAGCGGGAAGCCTTGTTCGAGTGATCCTATCTTGTCTATAGGGTTCGATTATCCAAGAGCTTTACGTACGATAATGTTATCTAGTTTCGATTAATTGGCAACTCTTTTAGCTACACAGCATGAGTACTCCTTATAATTTAGGTGCACCAGAACCTACGTCGCCACGCAGCAGAGTAGTTTGACGGAGATGCATGGTCAAGCTGATGACAAATATTTCTCGAAGACCCTGGCGGAGAAGACTAAAAGTAAAAAAAATCTGTTTTAAGTGGCAAAGATCCCAACAAACGCTTTTTCAGACCCGGAAAATCGAAGTGAGCAGCAAATATGACTAAAAACTAAATTAACCTTTAGCTATAACCATAAAAATCTAAGTTCAATGCCAAGATCCACTTTTTAGTGTGCGAAAATGCTGAAAAGCTGAAAATAGCTGACCATCGTCGTTGAGCAATTTGACCATGCCATTAAACGCTCAGTACAATCATAAAAAATCAAGTAAGATGATGATGCCAGTTTTTTTTATCCCGCCATAAAAATCCAATTTTTCAAGAAAGAGCCTCATTTTGTTTCTATTAGATATTTATTGTAAACGCCGGAGCGGGCCCTTTCAATTATGCATGGCCTATTCCGTCGGTTCTGACATACAATTGTACGTTTTCACCCAATACATAAAAAAATATGTGCTGTTTATATTGAAGCATAAGCTAGTATTTTTATAAGAATATTTTTAGTTCGATAACTTTGTGTGTCTAGTATAAAATGTATAAAACAACCCGTTATGAATTATGAAAGATGTAAATATCAGATTATATATCAGATAATACAATAATTTTTATTCATGTATGTGTCTCTTGACTGTTGATTGTGGTGTACAATAAAGTGTAATAAATAAAAATAAATAAATTGTCTAATCATCAGAACAACAATTTGTAAGAAAATTTAATAAGACTGCGAAATATGTCGTATTTTGGCAAGCATGCAAGTAGGTGGCAATAAGTTAAAAATACAGGAGGATTAATAACCTCCACCTATTTTGATGTGGGATAAACATAATTCTAAAAAAATTACGTATGCATCCCATGTTGTATCTCGGAAACAAAAAAAAAGTCGTTCTCTCATTGTCTGCCCGTTCCATCCTTCGATCAAAATAGTTGATCAAAGGTTCCATCGCTCGCAGTCGTGTACGGGAAAATCTATTTAATAAACCTAATAAATACCTATTATAAGATACTAATACATATTATTATATCAATCCGCACTGCAGTAGCATGGTAGAGTTTGCTCTAGGACTAGGCCTCCTAAAGATGAGAAACCCGTTCTCGGAATTGGTGGCACTAGTGGGCCATTAATGGGTTGAAGCCATTATTACAAGTATGGAAGAAAGATAATATAAAGCTCTTCGAAGATTTTACCACAATGTTAAAAAAAATATGTACGCTAATGTAATCTAAAAAATGTTGTTACTGTATCTGCAAGTCATGTATTAGTAATTTTTTTTTAGGTATTTTTATTCTTATATTTCAATTCATACTATTAAGCCATAGTAAAAATTCAATTCAGAAGAGGTTTCCATACGGTGCCTATCAGTACACTCTTTCAGACTTTTGGAGCGTGTGCCCTTTCAAATATATTCATACGCGTGGCCTATATCAGACGGGAATCGAGTTCTTATTACTTTTAATGATATTTGTAACTATACCATAATTTTCTTTTATAAAAGCTATTTTAACTATGTTGAAAATAAACGAGGATTTAATAAATATTGCTAAAATAGAATATTTCCCAAAAATGTATTAATGTCCCGATTAAGTATTGCCCCGAGGATATCTATTGAAACATTTAACCATGCTTCACCAATCCACAGTGGAGCAGCGTAGCGTTCTCTAGACCTTCTCAAAAGGATAAACCCGTGCTCAGTAGTGGACAATATGAGTTGAAGCCAAACTGTGCTATGGTGGCACGTATTTTTAACTGACTTCAAAAAAGGAGGAGGTATTCAATTCGACTATATTTTTTATGTTTGTTACCTCAGAACTTTCGACTGGGTAAACCGATTTTGATGATTCTTTTTTTAATCGAAAGCTGGTGCTTGTCATGTGCTCCCACATCGCTAGATCCAACGTGTAGCTTTTGAGTTATTTTGAAGTCGGGTATTTTTTTCTTGGTAAAATTCAGATTATGGAGTCGACCTTCCTGAACCAAGTATAAGGCATCGTCGCACGGCCAACGGCGTGAATAGAACCGATAAACAAGCTGACGATCCACTTTATAGTAACTGGCCACCGTCGCATATGACCATCTCCAAAACCAAAGGTATTACCAATGCGTTGTCGACCAAGAATGAATAGAGAGAAAGAAATAATGTTGATACTATCTTTTGGGAGTTGTTCCAAGTCCGAAATCCGGAATACGACAAGTCGTTTGGCATGGGATTGGTGTCAGTATTCTAAGCCTTAGGGCACAGCTTAATGGAAAATGTAATTGATATGAAAAGAACCTCTTCAGCAATTGACATGATGATGGATAGTTGTAAAACTGAATCGTACATTGCGCAACAACATTTTAACAGACCTATGTTACAGAAACACGCTGACGTTAGTAAATTTAAAAATAACAAAACAATAAAGGAGCTACCACCAACTTTGTAACGTACAAAGAGCTTTGTAAGGTTCTTTGTATAATATAATTTATTTTCGACTAATCGCTTTTTCCATTAGAGCCAAGTCCTGTTCGACTTAAATATTTATACAGTCGTAAAAAGTCTTCTAAATGAGGGACATCGAGGTGAATAGAATATATTATTATTGGGTCACTAAGTGCTATCCTGGGTTTTTCTATTGGACCCAGTTGCCATTAAAGGGGAGATAGAAGAAAAAATATATGGTAGGTATATAATCTAAACTGTAGCGCGCTCTATATGTGGGTGTTTTTCAGAAAAAATGACCCTAGCGAAATCGCGATGTCCCACGGTGTTCAAGAATCGACTTTAAATGAAAAAAAATAGGGCCCCCATTTTTTTTTCCATGAATCGATAGAGTTTTAAATTTCAAATAAAATACAATTTTTTTTGAAATCGTAAGTATGGCACTTTTTATTTTATACGAAAAACAAACATTTTTTTAATATTTAATAAATTACTGTGAATTAATTACTATATAATCAATTATTCGATAGATATTTTAATCTATAATACAAATATATTTGATTTAATGGATCAGAAGTATGGAAAATTTCATTTTATGGAAAAAAAAGATATTTGTTATATAAAGAATTTCATTTAAATATTATTGTTAGAAATAATTTTACTATCAAAAATATATTAATACAGTAATCCCCCGCTTTACGCGAAACTTGTATGATTAACACTGACTAAATTGTCATATATACAAGTTGAAAATTAATAATAAATTGTTTACTCGCGCCGTGAACAACAATATAAGGTCAAACTTGTATTGACTTATTTGTTTACTAATATAACTATAACATTGTTAAGAGAATTTATTCTATATTGATAATTAGCGATATATGGATAATTAATTTTAATATAAGTACAGTAATCCCCCGTTTTACGCAACCCCTTACAGCGCGAATTCGTAATAACACGATTTTTAAAATTCGCGTTAATTTACCCCGCTTTACGCGGATGCATTTGATTGGTCTATTAATGCTTCGTGGCGTGATCGCACTAGCCAGTAACAACGCGAGTCAACTAATAATACATAGATACGCGATACAACTTCAATTTTGCAGCCCATGGATCAAGGGGCAATAGCGAATTTTAAAGCTTACTACCATCGCCGCACCTTTGGTTTAGCGAAACAGATGGAGAAATACAGTCCATGCGCGATTGGTGGAAAGCATACAATATTTTGAAGGGTGTACAAAACATTGAAGCCGCTTGGAATGAAGTGAAACAGACCTGCATGAATGGAGTTTGGAGAAATCTTTGGCCAGATGATGATTTATTTGGCTTGTTATTTCATCATACCCCATTACCCCGCTATACGCGAATTTCACTTAACGCGATTTTGTCCGGAACACATCCTTCGCGTAAAGCGGGGGATTACTGTATTAATATATTTTTGATACTAAAATTATTTCTAACAATAATATTTAAATGAAATTCTTTATAAAAAAATATCTTTTTTTCTATAAAATGAAATTTTCCATACTTATGATCCATGAAATCAAATATATTTGTATTATAGATTAAAATATCTATCGAATAATTGATTATATAGTAATTAATTCACAGTAATTTATTAAATATTTAAAAAAATGTTTTTTTTCGTATAAAATAAAAAGTGCCATACTTACGATTTCAAAAAAAATTGTATTTTATTTGAAATTTAAAACTCTATCGATTCATGGAAAAAAAAATGGGGGCCCTATTTTTTTTCATTTAAAGTCGATTCTTGAACACCGTGGTCCCACAACTTCGTTTGTGTTTATTTAATTTTTCTTCATTATTATTCTGCAAGTTAATCATTATAAAACAAGAATAACTATTTTTGTATCATATTAAATTAAGTAATACCATAATATATATGTATTTTCAAAGATATTAAAAGGACAAGAAAAAATGAGGTGATGATTTCGTATGTCCCACAGTGCTCTCAGAAACTTCAAGACATTCGCATTTAGTTTAGAAGCACTGCTAACACTTTTAAAGTGAACTAATTTAGTCTCTATATATTTAAAATGCCTTTTTCGTCTTGGAATTCATATAATTACTGGTTATTTTAGCAAAAATATCGATATAAATGTTGTCCTACGAAAATCGAGGTACGGGAAAATCCTGTTTCGTCACAACGATTTAGAGGTGTTCTTGGGTAAAAATCTACTATTTTGTAGTTAATTTGTGTTCCTGGTACCTTTGTGATATGCTGGCAGTCGTCATTTTACAGAACAAACGACCATAGGGTCCAAAACCTGTGACGAAAGAGTTGTGTTTTCGGCGTACAAAAAAAGTGTTCCCAGATAGTCACTGGATTTTCCAAGGTAAATAAGCACCTTATTAGTTACATATCTTGTGTTATTTAAAGATCAACTAACAGACAACAAGATAACTTAAGCATATCAAAGTTATATATGTAAATGTATTTAATTTTTAATAAAATAAGTCTGCTGGCATGAAAACGTCACGTCATGTTCGTCACGTGATATACTACTGGAAAAATTTCGTGACGAACTTGAATTATAAAGCTTTATATACAATGAATGTATTACAATTATTCTTACACTGTCTGTCCGACTGTAACACATCTTTCAATCGCTATATATATGTATATGTAATATAAATTTTGGCTTGGTTAAGGGCGGGGCAATTATGTTAGTGGGGCAGATTTAATGTAATTTTTTTTAGTGTAATTGTACATTGAATGTACAACTATTATTTATTTATTTATTAATAATGTATACGTATGTGACAAAAAATAAAGAAAAACCGTGAGAAATACTACGGGAGAAGCAATTGGCGAAATTAAAAAGAGTAGAAAGAAAATATAAGTGACAAAGGATCAAGAACAAGAAAACCACAGAAAAGTATGGAGAGAAGCTAAGAAAAAACAGAATCAAAGAAAAAAGTGATGATGGAAACATGAATTCGACAAAAGAAAATCTAGCTCCTGTGTGTGCCTCCTCCTACAAAAAAGCTTTAGTTACAATAAATAAATGAAAACGGAGGCTAGAAAAATATTGTTAACAAAGTTATTAATATGGACACTGCTTTATTTGTTCCTTCTCCGTCACGCTAACCTCCCGATAGTCACTGTCCCATGTTTTGGTGATGCTAATATTGGTCTTAAAATAATTATAAAATAATTTCTAGTATTTCATTTAAAACAAAAATTATTTAATGTTTACACAGAAGTCATCACTTTGTTTAATATAAGAATTTGTCAGGGATATAATTAGAAAAAGTATATTTTTGATACGCATTTGGCTGCGTTGTGACGAACTTGAAACACTTTGACTGTTTTTTAATGAATAGAAATAAAAATTGTTAATTTTTTATTCATTTTCAGAAAGACTTTGATGTTACATTGTTACTAATAAAATATGATTTTATTTTAATAATTCTTTGTTTTATTTCTGATTGATTATTTGTTGTGACGCAAAGGAACGGTGTTCATCACATGCTGACAAAAAAACTCAAATATTTCATGTATTTTCCAAAGTTTTTGTATATAAAATAGATAATCATTTAATTAAGACTTTCTTGATCCCATATATTGCAATAAAAAACCATTTCATGTAAAAAAATAATTTCGTTTCCCAATCGTCACAGGGTCATTTTTTCTGAAAAACACCCATGTACGACCCTGTAGCCTAGTTGGTAGCGAGTTAGCGACCCTGCCTGCGAAGCGAAAGGTCCCGGGTTCGATTCCCGGCCGGGGCAGATATTTATGTGACAGTACTCGGGTCATGGGTGTGATTGTGATGTGATGTGTTATATGTGTAGTCCATGCCACCCGCGACACAGGCACTTCACATTTCTGCAGAACCAAAGGCGTCTGCCCAAAGCAGGTTCGAACCAATGATTTTTCCCTTTGCAGACAGATCCACTACCCCTTACTACCGGCCCGCAGCGAGATTGAATCCAGAACTTTTTGCAATTTCACTGCCAATTACTACTGAGCATTCAATTATTAAGTTAGGTAAAGTATAAATGTAGGTAACAAGTACTAATTTGCTATTCAAATTGTCCAACACTGTTTACCGTCTATCCGTAAAAAGCGTAATCCTTACTTAACCTAATTCGGGCGGAACCGGCGGTAAGCTGATGGACCTCTGCTTATTGTATGCGTAGGTGCCTGTAATGGGATTTGCTAAGTGCTGTGTTACTGAGATTAAATCCCCGTTAAACTATTATATTTTCATTAACAACCCATTAATTTTAATAATGTTCCCGTGAAACATGGGTCTTTTGAGAATGGGGCATAGATAATGTCTAAACATGATATTGTAAATTAATTTTGACTTTGTTCTGTCTTGGAATGGACCATCAATTATCTCACGTTCTACAATTTAAATATGCATAAATAAGCATTCATATGTAATTTAATCGTAATCTATTGAAGCGCTCATAGCCCGGCGGCTTGCGTCGATCCTGTGATCGACAAAGTTAAGCAACAGCGGGCGCGGTCGGTAGTTGAATGGGTGACCGCTAGTGGCAAAAATATCTTGAGCGTTTCCGTGCTTCGGAGGGCACGTAAAGCCGTCGGTCGCGATTGTTATCATAAGATAAAAGTCGTTATGCCATGTCGGAGGCCCTCCGGCGGTTTGAAAACTTCCGACATTCGGTTTGGCCACTAACCCCTCCATCAATCCGCACTGGAGCAGCGTGGTGCAGTATGCTCTAGGCCTCCTCAAGAGGAAAGACACGTGTCCAGTAGTGGGTCATTTATGGGTTGAAGCCAATCTATTGACAAGACTACATCGGCAATCGCCACTACCCACCATCATCGCCACCAATCCGCATTGAAGCAAGAGGAAAGACCCGTAGTCGTCAGTAACGCAATTAAGGGGTTTTTTCTTACCATCCCGTGGGATTGTGGTCGAGGTATATAAAATATGTACATTAAATTTTATTACAAATTGAAATAATCTATGGATGAACTTACAGTGTACGTAAAGTTTCAGTTCGTAGTTGCAGTCGCTGTAGTGATCGTTGCAAAATATAATATAATTGGCTATATAATTACAACTATATTAATACGTAATTTGAAATTAAACATTATGCATTCATTCATTCATTCATTATTATTACGGTCAGGTGCGTCAAAACTTTCGACGTTGTCACGAATTATTAAAATTAAAATTATTTACAGAGCGATAATCCTCCGGGGTACTGAATGATGGAACGCCTAATTTGTAAGCGTCACTTCTCGAAACACAAAATTGTTGAAACTTAATTACTGCAAAATGGTACAGCGACCGTCAACAAAAAGGACCTACGTCCTACAGCTCATCCATTCCTCAGAGTGTACTGTTATGGGGTGGGATTTTAAACTTTACTGCAGTACACGGTGAAATTTTTTTATGGAAGTAGCCGGCATATGAGCTGACGATCCACCTGATGGTAAGTGGCTATCGTCGCCCATGGACATCAGCACCACCACTAAAGCGTTGCTGGCCAAGAAATAGCGAAATAAAAGAAAGAAAGTGATGAAAGAAAGTGTGATGTAATGAGTAGGTATGTCCACTTCAAATTCTAAATCCAGTCCTCTCTCTTACACTTGTTGTATTTGCATATATAAATAATTTCTGATTAACCTACTTTTTTGAGACCATTTGCTCAACAATGGATGGATAAAACATTAAAATAGAAGTTATTAAATGTAAGTCTACGCTGTCTACGTCAAAGCTGCTTGTAACAAGGTTCCATCCACAGACGGATAAATGTTCCTCAATTATGCACGTGAGTTGGCGAAGGATTTCTCTGCATTCGTACCACCATTTAGTGAAATTTACATGTTCTTTGAGCACTAAAAGCAGTCTACGGTTAAGTATTCTACCTGATTAACGTCCACGGTATAAATTCAGGCAAGTATTTTAATGATAGATAAATGTTTGTCCTTTTACTTTATCCTTCGTATTTCTTTCGTCACCCTTTACTACTTACCCTACTTTGTAACTATTAAAATCAATATTACCAATATAATCCCAATAAGGGGCCCTATCACCAGTGGAAAGCGTCCTTGAGAGAGTCGATTAAAATAACTGGATAGAGCATTCTCCAACTCTGCTAGCTTCAACGATATTCAGTACCTGAAACAAATGATAATGTAATTAAATGGATGGAAATATGGACTATTATTTCAGCTAACGATTTTCAGTTCCGTTTTACCGTATTGAGCGTTGGGGCCGGCTTAGTATACTAACTCCAATACCACTGGATGGGTGTCGTAAGAGGCTACTAAATCCGGTCCGCTGGTGGTAGGAACCCTCGGATTGATTACATTGGTAAGATTGATTTTAATTGTTAATTTATACCATTATTACTATTACTATTTCTCCATGGGGTTCGCCTGGATAGCTACCACCCTTGAGCATGAGTCAGCCGCCAAACGACTCGTCTCGACTCGGTTTGAGAGCCAGTTCTTTCTTTCTTTTTCTTCCCTCTTTCTCATGCGTTGCCGGACGCATCAGTTGTTTGTGTATTGGTGTTGCTGATGTCCATGGGCAACAATAGCCACTTACCATCAGGTGGATCGTCGGCTTCTTTGCCGTTTTATTACCCATTAAAAAAAGCATCCCTCATGAGTCACAGTACCTACTCTGAAATGTCCGACCGCGGCTATTTCCACATTTTTCGGGATAATAAGAACCCTATATGTTACTCTAGAATCTAGATCATGGTCTATTTTTGTACAAAATTTCATGAAAATCAGTTCAGTAGTTATTCCAGAATACAGTGTGAAAATTATCTCGTGATCGGCTCCGACCACGATTTTCGTAAATGACTGCGGCAACTCCTAAATAGGTATAATGACAGTTTAATTGAACGCTAAAGCAATTTTTCGTATCTCTTAACTGCCTATTCGACTGGCGAAATGCTTTTAATTAACCAAAACAAACTCTTAACTCGCGGACTGACTAATTAAATGCTAAAAAGGGTAATATGCTATCAATTCTTTGCTGGGGTTTAATGAAAACTCTTAACAAAAGCGGCGAATTCTTTTCATGAATATTCCGCTAAGAAAATGTATAATATCTGAGATTATAATGAATGAGTACGTAAATTAACAAAATCTTATGCCTATTTACACTTTGTAAACACCCGATTTTCATCTTTTACTGTCATAAATCTTTTGTGCGTACTCGTTTGAGATGCGCCTATTCTCTTTTACGCCTTTATTTTGTAGTCTTTTGACGTCTTAAAAACCTTTATTTTATGATTCCTCCTATTCGCAAAAATACTGAACGCAATCTTTGAATTAGTACATTATTCTGTTACGCAAAAATCTGTTCCCATTCAATAAAACTAGATTCTTTATGCTAACAATATTTTTATTCCCAAAACTCGAACAAACTATGGCAAAATGAGCATATGTTATAAGGAAGCAAAATTATATAATGAACTTCCAAAAGAAATTAAATCTGCAAAAAGTCTATTAATTTAAAAAAAAAAACAATTAAAACATCACATATCTCTCCTTTGCTGAGTCCGTCCCTGCATTATTCTATGTCGTACTAGTTGTTGACTCACTTATCGCTTTAGCATTGAGTAAACAATATTTTTTTTCGAACTACTGACCTAACTTATTATTAAAAATGTAATCAATATCAACTCAAAACTCATCTTTTCTATGTAACTTTAATCTGTAGGTATGCTTACAACATAGTGTACTTAATTTTAATGTATATTCTCATACAGTGAAATGTAATTTCTTTTGAGAATAAAGATTTTTTAACCACAAAATTGTTCTTTACTTCTGTCGCAGTATTAGGTGCTATTTGCCACTTCTAAAAATCTACAGTTTCTGTAGTTGTTCATGGAAACGACGCTTTTAAAACTGTAAAACCTCCCAGTGACACAGCTATCGTAATATAACAAGTTGAACGAAAATAATGCTCTCTCATATTATATCAGAAGGTATCATGAAAGTTATAGAGTTATTCAGAACTGTGCCTTGTAATAGCGAGGAGAGGGTCCAAAGTTCAACAGTCGAGTTCTCTCACTTCTCTCCGATTTCTGCTCAGAATGCTCAGATGCATCCTTTTGACAAAACTTTGAAATTGCGACTGTAAGTGCTAAGTCCCCGCTGCACCTCTTAAGTAAGTATTATGACTTGCGCAAGTATATTCGACTGGCATTATTTGCTATTTCTGTCAAGCACCATCTCTTAGTAAGAGGACAGCAATATCAAGACTTAGAAGCTCGTGTTTTAGAATTTGAAACTTAGAATGAACTGTAAAATATTATTAGATATATTGTTAACACTTCTACACCAGCCTGAACAATTCTTGTGTTACAGGAGGCAAAGACAAGATAAATAATGCACCCTCATAGCCCCCACTAGAATTCCTTGTGTCGTGCGTGTTTTGGACCACACACAAAGACAAGAACATACGTACAGTCGGCCGCAGAAGTAGCTTAACATTATAGTAGGTACTTTGTAATAGTAACTGTTTCGACGGTTTCCTAACAACATCTATGACAAATTCAAGAAATGTAATGTGACAAGGTACTAAAATGTTACGCTACTTCTGCAGCCGACTGTAGATACACTCATATCGAGTACAGAAATTCTAATTCAAAGATTCGCTTGAACTGTTAATAAAATGTTATAATATCGCTGTAAGGTAAAAGTCATGGTTCGAGTGATATTGTAATATCACTTCAGTAAAGGCAAAACGAAGGGACGTGGCATGGGAGACCAGTAACATATGTGGCTTCGAGATTGAAACGTAACATTAGTTTTATTGGTTTCGGAATGAAACAGAACAATATGTAATGGTATAATTTTTATACAAATACTCGTATAACTTTTTTCGTACACGTCTTATGTTTTTGATCAGCCTTTCAAAAACCGGCGGTTAGGAGTAGTACCTAACTTGGTAAAGGCCTTATTATTTTTGTACAAAATGCAACTTTTGTCGCTCTGAGATGCATATATCGTCCAAGGCTGGGTTGGAGTGTATACTGTATGCTTTCGTATGTTCAGATCATCTCTGTAAACCATGTATCAAAGAGCACTTCAGTACTATGAACATAGATCTCTCTCTGTGGGCGTAGTTATATGTCAGGACTGCCAGGATACTAAATAAAACACACAGTTCAACAGGCACAAGGATACTCTTCGTTTAATGCCTGATAACACCCGGTTTCATGAATTCAACGTTATTTAGTTTTCTTTGGTTCCGCGATACTATATCAATCTGTCTATCGTAATGTCAGTTCTTCTTATTCTTAATTTTCATAGATAATACGAACTTATTTGAGACTGTGCCGACACGGCCATTCTGAAAAGACACACGTCCTCGTGTGTGAATCGTACGAAATCGCGTCATTTTAAACAAACGTAACATAAACCAAGATCTTCAAAAATCATTACTAATTTGGATTAATTCACCTGAGCCACGTACCATAGTCGTTAACTTCAACTATCAAAAGTAACAACAAAAATGCCAAACGATCTTTGAATCTCGAGTGAGTCCCTCAATCTCCACGGCTTCCAAAGCCAACCAACAATCTCCACGGTTCCCACAGTCGATCAGCAATCTCCATTGCTACCATACACATATCCAACAAGTAAATAACGTCACCCTCACCAGAGCAAAATGCGCATCGCGCACCCACGGACTACTTGTGCTGCAAAGTTACTGACTCGAGTTCCCATGTTTTCTTACTTCATCAACAATCTCATTATTAAAATCAAATTCGACTGGTACATGACCTACAGGCATTCTCATTAACTTTAATTTACTTTACTGCCAAAAGTTCACTGCTTCGCTATGTGTTTTCGCTATGGAGAAGAAGCAGCGGAAGAAACTCCATAACAACACTTTTTTTAATACGGAACTACCAAATTATTATTTGCGCGATTTTAAAATATTCACGTCACGCGTAGGGTCGTTTGGTACGTCGCGGTCGCGGCGTCGTCACCGAATCAAAGCATCTCGTTCGTTTGACTCACTGTCGGCCATTGCTGACGACTCACACGTCCTCGTGTGATCATTCTGTAAAGACAATATCAACACAGTAATTCGTTCGGCTATTCTGACTTCAAGAATAAAGGGAAGTATGTGTGTGTATGTTTTTTGTGTGTGGTCGTAATCCCAGATAAAATTTCTCAACTCCCATATCAACTATGTTCAATAAAGAGACAAACTCATTCCTCAATAAAAATAACGGAAAGGCGTTATAAATTCCCGTCTCCATCCATACTACTCAATTTTCATTTTAAACGTAAACCACAAGTAACATCACATCAAATCGTAATTAAATTAAATTCAGTTCAATTCATTTTATTTGTCTTAAGTACATTAAGGCACTTAGCCTGTATTAGTCATACAAATATTGTCATCAAATTCGAGTATCACATCATCGTAATTCCTTCAAAATAAACTTCAAAACATTTTAAACCGCTTTTACCTCAGTATTCAGACGCTTTTGTTATTGTTCAACCAGTATTTAAACAGCTTAAGCTATTATCCAACCTGGTTTTTTACACGTTATGTCACAGTTCAACACACAAAAAAAAAAAAATGGCTGAAGGTTGATCATCATCATTAAACTCAAAGCTGAGAACATCATCAAATTACTCTTAAGTCAACAAATTAACCACTTTGCTTAGTACACATACATTACTGATTCTTTCTGTATCCACCAACGCCTTGCTCGAGCGTTCTCACAAGGGACACGCTAATACCAAGCGTTCCCACCCCATGTGTCACTAAGCATTGTGTTGGCCCAACTGCCTCATCACCATCATGCGAAAGGCCGCATTGATCTCTACTTTAACCATTTAACCTTCAGACAATTTAAACAGTCACGGCTGTTACAGATAAAGAGACCTTATTAAGCCACGCTTAATACGAATTCAACTAAGAATACTGGTTAAACAATTTATCTCATAGCATAACAGATTATAACCCTAACCTAGACTTACCTAACCTTTTTTTTAACCTAACCTAACCTAAACTTATTAGTCCGCAGTGGTTTTGAGCACCGCAGTGCTGCTTAGAATCCATACGGATTTATGTGGATGATGTGTATTCTAAGAGACTCGAAAATGCTCAGAAACTATCGAATCGAAGACGAATACTTGACGCACCTAATCTTCTCTCTGAACTCAACATTTCCGTACCATCCAAATCATCTAGATCACCATGGTTCAGAATTTTCAATGACGCACAATGTAATTCCAACTAGAATTATTCGCACATTTAGGAATATTTCCAATCATAATGACATTGACTTATTCACAAGTGAAATCCACAAGTTTCGAAAGGCTCTAATTAATTTGATTTCTTCAGATGCACTCCAATCCTCAATTCAATACTACTATTATCACTTTTTTCTATAATCATTGTAATTATTTCCTGCCCATTAATGTTTTGTTAAATTATGTTCCTCTGTGTGTCCCCAGTCATAAACCATCAGTGCTACATCTCATTGTTAACTCGTCTCAGTCAAATGCATGACCACCAAGAAACGGCCATATAGTCTATTTCACTAAGAAGGTTTTACAATATTGGCACAATTCAACAATACCGCCAATAATCGCGTAAGACTCTCTTACTATCGCTCCGAACACGTATCACTAACAATCGTTCCGTACCAATAATAAAATTAAATGAAATTAAAAAGATTAGTATAGGCAATTTGTCGAACGATCCTCAAGCAAACATCGCCCGCATCTTAAAAGCAAACAAAAGTTATTGCTCATCTCATTTATATACTCCGCCACCGCAAGTGACGTCCATTCGGACACAAACTGTACTCACCAAATAATCTCCATCAATTTATCTAAAGAATAGGATCCAAGTTCTAAGACCTGGTGTCTATAAATTCCGTAGTAACGTTGTAGGATATTTGGAGAATTAAACATTTCTTTCTTTCTTTCCACTAACTGATCAATTAGGTAAACATTACAATTCAATCAATAAATAATCATCAGCACCACATCAATTATTCAATCCACTTTTGCATTAATAAAAAGAAGAATAACTTTATAGCTTGACGTCGCATCAACAACTCATCTCGTCATCGTACCAACAAATCCCAGTTTCAACATTAGGACATCTTAGAATTTAGGAAACAGCACCGATCATTTGTGAGAAAGTAAGAAACACAATTATTTGAAATGGGTTTTTGAACTTAGGACCCACCTTGATCTGATTGCTTTCATTCCATCTTATCACGTTTAATCTAACGCTAATTAGATCATCTATCATCCTCAACTGTATGAATCGAACATAACATTTCAAATTCAACTCTGTTGAAGTGAGCAAGTCTGTAGAAGAGTGGTCTGTAGTCAACACGACATTTCAAAATTTATTATTCATCATAATTGTCATCAGCCGTCACATCGACAGACTATAATACTTACGTCAAAACATAATATGTCATAACAAACCTTGATGACAATTTTGTCCTATTAATCCAAGAACAATCAAAACATTATCACAAAGTTATGCAGGCAAAACACGAAATAAAATAATGCTACTATTTAAATATGCAGTCACCGTTACTCGTCAACTGAAGATATCAATCTACAATTCATTCCACTTTACAACGATCCACAATGTCGCACGATCATTAAAGTTGCCAATACACAAATCAATATCAATCTTACAAAAGAGCTATAGGTGCGTAGTTAAGGCATGATAGGGAACGCTACCGTTATAATCAAGGCATCTACTCGACCATCTTACCATGTTCAAAATCACAATGCAATCAATGATAGAATTAGATGCATAATTATGCTAAAGCGACATGACCATTTGATCACTGGTGAACACCTCATAATATAACGTAGCATCACAGATAGGTTGGTCTTTCCGTTGCGTTATACTCAACGATATAGTACCAGAAGAACACCATGTTACGATTGCATCTTTCACCAACTTTACCAACTAACGAGAATTATCTTTAGTTTATGAGTATTCATTCGGTTCTCTAAAAGTAAATGAAATGTTAACAACTGAAAGCTTTATGCCAATCATGCCGGGGTTCGACCATGCACAGGTTAACTCAGTAGTCAGCACAGGACACAGCGCTCGCAACAACGCCGGCAGGAGCATCAACAACCCGTTGCAGTTTAGCAGGAACCAGCCTCGCTCCACACTCGCAGCTATACAGATTCAAATCTCGTCATTTTTTCCTTAGCTGAAACATTTAAGATAGGTTACTCTCAATTGCATGATATTGAGCATCATATTCACTGGGGCTACTTATCTTGCATTCCTTTCGTGAAAAACCTGAAACCAAATGCTTATTTCCATCTATTTCTCGAATTTTAGTCATAAGTACCAACGCGCTGTGGATTTTTAGATAAAGCCCAACTTTGCTATCACACTCCATGATCTCATCATCTCCGTTATGTTTAATTGATTTTGTATCGTTTCGTGTAAAATTTTCCTTCACGTTTATTTCAAATGTCATCCAAACTGTTTTGTCCGTCATTTATTTTCCGACATGTATTTCTCAGATTCTCATGAAAACTGTATCACCATCTGGGTTTTTTATCCCACGCCTGATATCGTCCAAGGCTGGGTTGGAGTGTATACTGTATGCTTTCGTATGTTCAGATCATCTCTGTAAACCATGTATCAAAGAGCACTTCAGTACTATGAACATAGATCTCTCTCTGTGGGCGTAGTTATATGTCAGGACTGCCAGGATACTAAATAAAACACACAGTTCAACAGGCACAAGGATACTCTTCGTTTAATGCCTGATAACACCCGGTTTCATGAATTCAACGTTATTTAGTTTTCTTTGGTTCCGCGATACTATATCAATCTGTCTATCGTAATGTCAGTTCTTCTTATTCTTAATTTTCATAGATAATACGAACTTATTTGAGACTGTGCCGACACATACATAAATTACAGGGTTCAATATTTTCATCGGATATATAGATTTCGAAACAAAAAAAAATATCAACGAGGCTAAGCAAACAAAAGCCAACTATGCGCATTTTAATCTTTCCAATCCTGTGAAATACCAATAGATACACAAATATTTATTTTATTCTAAAGTTGATATTTTTTTGTTTCAAGAATAATCGGCTTATACCAGTAGTAGATCAAATACAATACAATTTAGAATTAAAAAATACAACCTGCTTTTAAATATCAGTATTTTTTTGCACAGAAATTGGATAATGTCTGTCTGTGGAAAATATCTCTTCCTGCAAAGGTAGTACCTAATAATTTATAAAATTAAATTTAGCAATAAAAAAATTATTAGAAAATGTAGATGGCACATATAAATCTAGTTTTTTTTTTATAAACGAAGAACTGAAATCAGTGAACACAATGAACAAAAGTGGGAACAACATGCTACCTTGAGGTACGCCAACTTGGTTTAATTTAGCACAATGCAATGTGTACCAGCCGGGATTAAGATTAACCTAGATGCTGTACCACTGTGCACTTTTCTTAAGTTTGTAGTCACTTAGATGAGACTTGTAGAGCTACTAATTTAGAACGGATTGCAATGTTAAGAAGCCAAAAACTTTCGGAATTTCAACTCTACAACTGCAGTTTCAACAATTTTAAGTTTAAGTTAGATGTCTCGTTTTCAGTGAGGATTACAGGTACGATGATGGTTCTGATTCAGGATAGTAGGATTCCTTTATGTGACAGAGAAATGTTGTCTTTGGGTGTTTGTGGTGTCAAATTGCTGTATGACTAGTAATCTTATGGCTTGTTTCACAATCTTCAAGTAAGTCCGAAGTAAGCTATTCGTTGGTTAAGTTGACATTTCGTGTATGTAAAATGACACTTTAACGTCACTTTAACCGGCGAATAGCTTATTCAGGACTCTACTTGAAGATTGTGAAACAAGCCCTTAGTGCAGGAGCGTGTGTAAGCGTCTATTTAATTATTATTATTATTTTTACATGTTGTCCAATAATTATATTTCCAAAGCCTATATTTGTTTGTCTTTGCAATATAAGCTTATCTCTCAGTCTATTGGCAAAACGATTTTGTACCATAGAAACTGAAAACTTACGTTATAGCCCTTGATGTCTCCATCTGTTGAGTTAAGAGCATTTTGCCACTCGAACTATGTTCAAGGTGCCTGCCTGAAGGGCTTTTAACGTGAAAACCTTTAGCACATACTAAAGTGAAGGCGTTATTGTTCACAATAACGCTAAATGACGTTGGTGTGCGTAATCATTGACTAGTAATAGTAGAACATGCTGATGTATTTTGCGTTATAGATTGAAAGTACGCCATATTCCTGACAAATAATCTAAATACTAACAAAAAATAACCGACTTCAAAGTCTCAAAAACTACATAGTTGTCATATCTCGTTCAAATTTATGTAAGACCACATGACAAGTACCTGCTTTCGATTAAAAAAAGAATCATCGAAATCGGTTGGCGTGATATTCAGTTATTCGTCAATTTGTCGCGCACATCTTAACACAAATTTACGACTTATGTGGTTTTCTCATGGATGCCGTTGTCAGATCTCAATAAAATTTTTGTGGGACCACATGACAGACACCAGCTTTCGATTAAAAAAAGAATCATCAAAATCGGTTCGCCCAGTCCAAAGTTCTGAGGTAACAAACATAAAAAAAAATACAGTCGAATTGAGAACCTCCTCCTTTTTTGAAGTCGGTTAAAAAAGAGTTGCCGCAGGTGTAGGTATTAAGGGTTTTAAGGTGTACCCAAAGCGAAGCCAGGGCGGTTTACAAGTCAATTATAAACGTTTATAACATGACGACCCGCGTGGCGTTATGGTTACCATGCCGGACCGCCATGCGCTATGCCTAGGGTGCTGGGTTCGATTCCCAGCGAGGCGGAAATTTGAATGATGAGTTTGAATTTCCGTCCTCGGTCTGGGTGTGTGTGGTCTCTCTATGTATTGTGCATGGCACCTACAACACAGGGAATCCTATTGTGGGCCTATGAGTGTGTAACGTTACTCGTATTATTATCAAAGGTATGATCAAAACGAAATGTAAAATTCTGCACCGTACAACATACATCCATACTATATGTACAATCAATAGAGTGACCGCCTCGTGAGCTGTGATTAGCTCGCACAGAATGGCCCCTTGAGTCGAGAGTGCTACAAACTCCGACCTAACTAGTCCGGCTACGAAAGCGATGACGTTGCGCTCAGACCTGCGAGAGTTTAGCCACTTGACTACAGCAATATTTACAAAGTTTCTTAGGAGCTAGGACCAACGTATTTGACACAGTTTATCTTACACACCATTTTTAACCACATTTAATCGCCAGCAAGTCAATTTAATTGAATCTTAAATTAAAATTAAATCCAATCTTTTTAGCCATATTGGGGCGGCTTAGAAAAAGAAGCAAAGCAACAACTCATAATCGTCCCACTGCTGAGCTAGGGGTCTCCTCTCACAATATGAGGGGTGCAGGCCATAGTCTACCACGCTGGCCAAGTGCGGATTGGTAGACTTCACACACCTTGGAGAACTTTATGGAGAACTCTCCGGTGTGCAGGTTTCCTCACGATGTTTTCCTTCACCAAAGCAAGTGATAATTTTCTCTCTTTCGGTGTTGCTGTTTTTCGTGAGCGACGATAGCCACTTCCCATCAGGTGGATCGTCGGTCCGTATGCCAGCTAATTCCATAAAAAAAAACTATCCAAGCAATATGGCTTCAACCCATTAATGGCCCACTACTGGGCACGGGCCTCTCCTCTTGAGGAGGCCTAGAGCATACTCCACCACGCTGCTCCAGTGCGGATTGGTGGAGGGGTTAGTGGCCAACCCGGGTGTCGGAAGTTTTCAAACCGCCCGAGGGCCTCCGACATGGCTTAACGACTGTTATCTTATGATAACAACCGGGACCGATGGCTTTACGTGCCCTCCGAAGCACGGAAACGCTCATGAAATTTTGCCACTAGCGGTCACCCATCCAACTACCGACCGCGCCCGCTGTTGCTTAACTTTGTCGATCACATAGGATCGACGCAAGCCGCCGGGCTATGAGCGCTTCATCCAAGCAATATAATCATGACTTATTCTTACTAAGCGAAGACTATACGTCATAGATTGCAACAATTAACTATTCAAAATGGATTGTTTTAATACACATAATTGTTATTTAATAGGTGTATTTGCCAGTCACCCTATTAGCTGATTTCCGACAAACTTAACAAAATTGTGTTTGCTCCGAGAATACAATATCGCAACCTTTGTGTAATTGACATAAACCGTCCAATTTACTTTTGTTTTATTTAAGGATTGTAGACGTAGTTACAGTTGACATATACCTAAATGAATTTAGTGGCAATGTAAGCAAACAATAATATGAACGTACAATACGTACAATATAACAATATATTAAACTACACTTTTGACTACTATTGCATGTAGGAAGAGTGTACTTTGACACCGGCGATTCAATTAGCTTAGAATACAGTTATGTTTATTACCTCACACCAATATGTATTTATATAGAGCTGCACTAATTAGCTAATTTAAATTAATTACTCATTTGTTTAGAATATGTTTAATATATGTACATATGCAGTCGACAAGTTACCCGATTATGAAACCACAAACAATAAATAAATAATATTTGTAATAGGTAATAGTTATTAAAACATTTTAGAAGCAGAAAACTTTAATCTCACCATTATATGACTTGCTTTCTTTCCCACTAAATTTCGCGCCTGCCGAGTACCCAGATACTTGGAATTTCTAATGCGATTCATGTTTTTCACAGCGTTTCTTTGTAGGAACCTCTTTCGAAGTTTTATTGCTTCAACTCTTTAAAGATATTTTCAATTGCTTTTTGGCCACTGTTAGAATAATTGTTTAATTTAAATTTTATTGTTAGTGTGCCCTAGTTGCAATACAAAAATTTTACTCTTGCATGTTTGTCAATACACTACAGGATCATTACATCGTATTGTACTTACAAAAATATGTATTGCGATCCTTTTACAGACAAACCTGACAGGCGATCCTAATACATACTTTCATTTATGTATCGACAGATTCAAATCACACACTAATTTTGGTCTCACACTATACTGAGCTTACACTTTTTGTTGGCACTGTACCCCTCCACGTTTAGTACTAATACTCCAATAAAATTTAAATTCTGCGTAACAACTCTATACAAATAATCATGCCGCATAGAAAAGGGTTCTCCATACTTATATTATTATTGGTTTAGTTCCGTACCCTTTGTACAGCCAGCCGGAAAATTATGGTAACGTTTTTACAGCGCTTCCTCGCCGATCAGAGTTTTTCTCGCGCCTTAATTTAATTCCCTTGTAGCGTGCAGATTTATTCGAAGCCATTTAGTTAAAAGGTAGCCCTTTTTAACACGTTCCTGCTTCCGGTATCTTTTTACGACAGAGATTCAAGATGTCAATGCAGGGAGAGTGCATAGTCTGGATTAGGTAAGATTATGTGAATGATAATCATCTAAATTAATAGTTCAATTCAATTTATTAATAGACTTCAAAAAAGAAGGAGGTTCTCAATTCGACTGTATATTTTTTTAATGTGTGCTACCTCATAAATTTTTGCCGGTTTTGATCATTTTTTATATATATTCGAAAGCCGGTGCTTGTCATGTGGTTACGGTTAGTTCGATTTATTTTTACCAATTCGAGCGTTCACTCTTTGATAAGAACAGCTTATTTTCTGGGTAACATTAAATATTTTCCAAATGAGTGTGTCTCCAAATTAGAGAACTGCTGGTTCAAAGAAAAATAGTATGATCCAATTGTACCCATTCAATTACTATTCTGAAACTATAACACTATAAAAATAAAAGTAAAGTAAAATATCGAGAGTACGCGTATTATAGTAAAACTATATCAATAAGTAGCTAAATAATCTAGGAACAGTTCTCTGTTAAACTAATAACGGAGCCTCCAATCATAGTTGATTGGCTTCCGGCCCCAGCGGCTTCCACTGATTGAACAGGTAGCGGATCTCATTAAGTCGAGGTGGCCTTTTATTAATCAGTAGAGTAGAGAAGTAGTCGTCTAGTCGGTATAAAATAAGAAAATAAACTGTATAAGAAAAATTGAAAATCCAATATTGTGGTATCAAGCCGCGTTGGTATTCGTTGGGAAAATTTAAACCGGATTTATAATTTTCAGCCATCTAGTAATGAAACGTTTATAGCTCGGTGGCTTGTGTCTATCTAAAGTGATCGACAAAGTTAAGCAACAAACAAACAAACGCTAACACACATACTCCCGCAGTAGGTTTTTACCTGTGTGATGTGTCGCGGGTGGCATGAACGACTCATATAACACATTACAATAACACCCATAACCAGAGTAAAAATATTTATCTATCACATAAATATCTGCCCTGGCCGGGAATTGAACCCGAGACCCCTCGCTTCGCAGGCAGGGTCGCTACCAACTAGGCTACAGGGTCGTCTAGGCTACAGCGGGTGCGGTCGGTAGTTGGATGAAACTGAAAATATTACTAACCACATCTCTGATACTAAAGGTCCCTTTTCAAATACAGTACAACGTGTAATCCAAACAACATTTATCTACATTTCGAAAGAATGTTTACACGTAGATTATACGAGAAACGACCAAGTGTGAATGCCGTCCCTACGGTGAAACACCTAAATGCAATTTTACACCCCTCTTGTCGCTGCTATCAAAATTCACAGCATGTTTCCCCCATTGAAAGGCTCACAATAGAAATATACGGGAGTAGAACTGGACCGTTTTTTTAACACTACCGAATAAAGTGATACGAGTAAACTCGGAACCGACTGCGGAAGACCAAAATTCCACTATGCAATTAATTCTAAACATTAAAAAAAAATATCACTTCAAATCGAATTTATCATTTTGATATAGACAGCATATGACATACACACTTAACTGATACGAGAAAGAACGCAGTTACTAAAATATTCAGCTTAATATCTTGAACATAAAGATATTAAGCTATTTTAAGAAAGAGAAAACAGCTGTTTTAATGTTATTCAAAATCCAAGGACGAAAATACCAGTTCAATATACTAAAATAATATAATTCCAACACATAGGGGTTGTCCCAAACCTGAACGACACTTGCTGCCAGAAACGATCGTAACACGCTCACACTATGTACCCCTGAGTTTCCAAATTCAGTTTCCCTGGACAATAGCCGCGTCCCACCGTTTCCCCGCATTGTCCGTCAGACTGCCCGGGACGTCTTGACGTGGATTGCGGCATTGGACCGAAATAAACACGATAGCGAGATGGAAATATTGCGAGGTTTCAATTCCCAGGATACTGATACCGAGAATTACATAAAGACGATATTGATATCAACGGTAGTTAAAAGCTATCGAGAAAAAAAAAGATATACGAATATATTACTAGGTTTGTTTGTGTAAAGGTTAATAACATGTAAAGCTGTAACAAATAACCGTCAAAAGTAAAGAGACATACAGAGTGGTATGGCAAAAGCTCATTCTCAGAGAGAACCCGCACGCAATATATCCTGACGACAAATCCAAACAGCTTATATGAAATTCCAAAATCCTTCTCCTGAATAATATTTCTCCGACGGTTTTCGGCAGCGAAAGGGGTCAAGATATTCATCTAAGTCCCGGTTAGCCGCAGCGTTTTGTCTATGTAGGCTGTTAGCGCTGTTTGCGCTGGATTATTACGAGCTTTGAGCTAAAATATGAGGAAATGACCTTCTGGTAAAGTTTGAAATTATTATGAAATTAAAATCTGATAAAGTATAGAAGGAACTAATGGATGTAGTGGTACCAATGAAAAGAGATATTTGTATGAAGTTAGTTAGCTCGGGTAGTCTGTTTTCTGTAATTAAATTAGTTATCAACAATTGTTTGAAGGAGAAAACCTTGAACCATAAGATAAACAAGACATGAGCGGTAATTGTGAGCCAGTGTTGCTGAAAATAGAGTCTTATCTATTCTGTAGATATAAATAACTGTAACTGATCGATGTCTGTACATGATAGATGGATAGATGTTTGAGAAACAAAGATTGCAACATTTTCAACCGATTTGGAAGCGGCTTTCAAAGATGTATGGTAGTAAGATTGGTACCATTTAGCGTCTCGGTCATTTTAATCGGTAGATAAATAAAAAGACGATTATGTCCATTTTTAGAAACAGTGCTAAATATTTAATCGAGTATCCACTGCTCTTCAGGCATTATTTTTCCCGAAACAATCCGAAGGCGTTTACTATATTTCCAATTTAAATATAAACTTAACGCTACGCACTATTTAACATACACATACCTACAGATGACACAATGACGTCCGAGATCAACTTACGGCTGGTCTCAATAATGTACTAACAGGTGAAAAACTGTAGATAGGGCTACCATTGGTGTGTCATCTGTCATATTTGTCAATTTTTCAGACGCAAAAATTACATGACATACTAATGGTAGCGTTATCTACAGTTTTTTATCTGTTAGTACATTATTGAGACCGGCCGTTAATGCATTCGTTGCTGATGCCACAAATTAAATACATTGATGACACGCCTGTAGTGCCATCAGCAACGAATCGGAAACAGTAAATAAGAAATGCTACTTAAGAAACAAATAATGTTCCACTAAATATACGACCACAAAATTACCTGAAGGCTCATAATAAACCCACAATTTCTAGTCGAAGAGCACTTAGCGGAATCGGGAGCAGGTAACGAGGCCCCATGGGCCCAGATGGTGCGGGAACAACTTTTAACGATCAATTTCATAACTGCATGCCCGGCGCACGCTTAGCTAGGTTGTAACAGGGAATTAATGAAATACATGAAATACGAGTTGGTATATTCTCTGGAAATACTCCAGGCTCTAGCGAATTTAGACAGTATTTTAAAGAAACTGTAGGAGACCTGATACGGCATCGAGGCAGTCTGTTTGACAAAAAATTTCGTATAACTCATAATATTGTCCAATAAAAGAAATGAAATTTTGAGGAAACTGAGAAATCATAATGTCACATCGGTTTACGCGATTTAAGTCATCCATTTTCGATCTCAGGTAAAATCGTAACAGATCAGACGAAATAAAAACAAGTTCAGACTTCTGTGTTTTAAATTGAATGCCCTGTACCAGCACCTGTAGATTTTCTATAAAATGTCTCCGATTCGCCAAACCAAAAAAGAAAGATTTATTACAATTGCAATGAAGGGAGCAATTTTTCAATTATCGGAGTTTGGCTGTGTTTTGTAGGCAGTAGGGGTTGAATTCAATTATAAGACCAAATCCACCTGTCCGTTGCACTCAGTTTTCGATGTAAGCTTTAGTAGCTGATGTTACAGACGAGCCCGATGTTATAAGGGTCCCGTAAAAACAGAACCTTCGTAAAACTACTGGTCTGTCTGTCTGTCAAAAAAACGATTTCTTCTCTAATTTAGAGAAATTAGACTTCCAGTAGACTCAGAGGAGTGTACTGGAAAATTAAAAAATAAAATAACTTCTTCTTCTTTTTGCTAAAATACCTTCTTCCAGTAGACTCCTCTGAGTCTACTGGAAGAAGTTATTTTAGCTTAGATAATAGAGATCTAAATTTGTAGGTTTAGTAGACTTTTGAAGGGATCGAAAGTTGCTCGCAATTCGGTTAAATTAGTGGTAATCAACCTTTTTCTCATAGGGGCCACAAACACGTATTAGTCATGCCGTCGCAGGCCGCAGAATAAAATAGGTTATAATTTCTTTGGTTTTCGCGATTGTTACAAATTAAATTAAACAACTTAGAACAGATTGAACGCGTATTTTTAGAAAAAAAATAATTTTCTAACATTTCACACAGGGCCGTATGAGTTGAATGAACACTTTTCTTTTCCGAACTTAGCTGCCACACTGCCGTGTGTCTGATAGTAGCATAGAAATCGTGTAGCTAATGACTGATTAACGTGATATAAACTGCAGATATATATTGAATGAACCTAAACAGGAAAACATCAAGAAAGATGCGAAAATAGCTTCAGGGAACACCATAAACAGTTGCTCGCGTTGGAATTAGCTAATCTTGACCAGATGAAGAATTTCTCATCACTCGATTTAGCCACTTATCTCTAATCCGCTAATCCACACCAGAGCCGTATAATGAAATAAGTTGCCACCTTCCCAGGGGGTAGCTAATGGGTAATATCACTGGTAATATGAGTCCGTACCTTTCCCAAAAAAATAGGCTAAAAAAAAATATCTGCACGAGAAACTCAATTCAAATTCCACTTTCCAATTCCCCCGGCCAATTGCTCCGTCAACGTCGATACATCAAGCCGGTCGTTATTACATTTTTCACTGCGGTAACGTCATGACTATCGCAAATTCTATTCGAAAATTCCATGCAAAGTCCTGTAGAAGACAAAATTATTGAACATTGAAATAGTTTGCGTTTCAAACCTCTAAGGCAGAATGGTTCTTAAACGACGTCAGAAATGACAGCAAGAATGTTTGGACTTCTGAATGTTAGTTTATTGTTATCCACTGAATGGTAAGTCAATAGTTGTTTGTGGTGCTTGAGAAGCTTTCGGTAAACATCTTGAAGAATTCAGGAATGTTAATGAGTTCGTGTAAATATTCTACTCGGACAATGAAGATTAATTGCCCACGGAAGAAATTAGAATTCGAATATTTGTGACTCCGTTGATAAATTGTCATCCCTGTAGCCTATTGCGTAATGACTCTTCGCTCTGACAGCATTTAAAGACAACGTTCTATTTGTTATTAATTTACTTAAGGCTGTATCTATGCGTAATTTTAAGTAAAGAAGAAAAATACTACCAATATAAAGAAATCAATGAAAAAATTTCAGTTTTCCATCCCATATACTTAAAAACTTATTGAGTGGAAAACTTTCTAAGAGTTTTTTACAACCTTAATCTCACCGAGTATCAACTTTATCTAAAATGTTAATTGAAAAGCTGTCATAAATTTTCACAGCAGATATTTATAAAGACAAATATTCCAAAATAGATTATTTTGAATAGGTATGTTGATTCAATTTTCGCCAATTGGACCAAAATCCAAGCAGGGATTCGCGTAGGATTCGAACTCACGCACCTAGTGGGTTTTACGCACGCAACCGATTTTAACCCAAAAAACGTCGATCAAAAAAAAACGATGTCCATTGAACGGCGACCAGCAGCGTCACACTCCCAATCTTTAGGGAGTGTTCGTCAACGGTAGGTCAATTACCTTTTTACGGTCCATTTGTAACTTTCATTTGTTTTGTCATCATTCAAAACCCATTACTGCGGCACTGTTGGGCTCGGGTGTCTCCAAAGGAATAGGGTTATAAACATGGTCGGTAACGATTTCTAAATTAAGGTTGACAGACTTTTAATAATATTTGAGACAATTTTGTGGGAGATATAGCGAGCGGTACCTAAAAATATCGTAAAAACCATGTATTTAAAACTAATATTGTCAAACCCTTATCCAAGCCTTGGGAATCTTGGGATAGACTATAAAGATGATTCTATACCTATACTAAAAATAACAAAATTTCGAAATAAATAAACGAGACGGCGCGGCGCGGCGATACGCTACACTACACGTCAATACATGGCATATTTCACAACTATAACAAATTATAAAGCGATCCAATGATGTTTGCACAAAGACATAGCACTAGGAGTCCATATCTGAAGAGAGTGGACACACACAAAGAAATCTTCATAAATATTTGCAACCGAAGAACTTGCTGTTTTCGCCCAACAGGGCAACAGGATCATCGTAAAAAGAAGCCCTAAAACGCATTAATCAAATCTCATTCAACTATAAGCCATACAAAATCTCTTAAATATGTATTTTATTTCACTTACCGTATCGTAACTCAAATGGGATCATTAAGGAGAGAATTACCTTAATTTAAGGAAAATATACAATGTGAAATGGCTATTTGGCGGAGAGGTTCAGCAAAAAATGTATGCTAAATAAATTGGAAAACGAGGGCTGTATTATGAGGTTCAGAATTTATGGATTCTATTCTCAGATTGCACCTGCTACTACAAGCTAGGGTTGGCACTTTCTGTCAAATGTAGACAGACACTCTTGAATATTTTTTGTCTAATTTACATCAAATGTCGTGAAGCTTATAAAATATGTACCAAATGTTATTAGAGATTATAAGCATTATTTTTTCAGCTGCATTGAGGCAGAGTCAAAGTGAATCGCTCAAATGTGTTGACATTTTAATAACCTTAAACTCAGGTTTGTCTGCTTCTGATAAACATTGTTGTAAAAAACATAAAACTTTAAATTATAACTTAAAAGAAAACCAGAGCTAAGTGAATTCTGTTTTGAGAAACCGTAGCAGAAAGAAGTTGTACAAAACTATAAATCCTTTTTTGCAAAGTAGCGCCGCAGCGCATACAATCTGCGGATAATCCTCATACAGAAAATTAAAAAATATTGTTTGCCATTTTTCATGTCTAAATAGGTAAGCTTTTATACGTATAGTACATGGTGAAATAACTGCTTGTGTCTGTCAATATAATATGAATAATATGAAATATACTATAATCCCCATTAGGTATATCCTCAAAATATCATCACTCAGTATAAACGAAAACATGAACAGGAACACGAGTTTAAATCAAAGGTTTTCATCTTATTGAAAACTAAAACTGTTTTTTTATTAGGCACTTGTATGATACACAACCCTAGCATTAAAAGCGAAACGGGTCGCTGAAAGTGATCATATCGGGATATAATTCCCCTGAAATTATATTCTTGAGATCCTTTATGAATAGCTCGTCAACTTACAATTTGCCACGGAGCGTTTACTTAAAATAAGAAAGAACAATGACTTTATCGGAGTTTTATTACAAAATCCAGACTTACTAAATTAAAACTTTATGTGCCTACTTTTTTGTCTCTTGCAACATTACCATCCTTTTTCTGGGTAATTGGCACTACACTATATTCACATTCGGATCAGAATTTACGTACACACTGTGTTGCCTAGAACCACAAACAATCAGGTGCATGAAACTTTTGGTCGTATAAAGTGCGTTGAACTAAATCTGGAGTTCGCAAGTCGCGTTCCGTTCCACTCTTAATAATTTAATTTCATTTTAAACATAATATTTATTTGGCAAAAGTTTAAAACAACACTGCATAGTTACGTATAAAATCGATATAGACTGTTTTAAAATACATAAACATAAATATAAAATGTTATACGGCTTGGTCAATGAAATTAAACCTATAAATAATTTTATGCTCATGCATATTGAGTGCAATGAAATATCTGTATAATCTGTACAGTGCCATCTCTGAAGAACTTATTTGTGACGTGGCGAAAATTGGAACTAATGCTGCGCCATTCATAACTTACCAATACGTCTCTATGATTGGTCCAATCGTCCGACAGCGCCCTCCTTAAAGTCACAGATAATTTGATTTCACTGTATCTCGAAATATAATACCACGAAGTTGCAAAGCATGTAAGCGCCATTATAGCTGTGAGGTTTTCGTAGTCATTTCTATTTATAGTCATAGGCAAGCAGACCTTAAAACAATAATTTTGTGCAAAGGTTTGAAGTCGCTTCACGAAATTAAGGATGTGCGAGCGTGAGTTATTCAATGATGAAAATTGTTTTAAGATGTTGGTTTTTACCTCGTTTTCTCTTACTGTGTTGTGGTTATAGGTCAATAGTAAAATAATGAAGATGTCACAAACGTTATAATGTTAAATATAGTTCTTTATTAGTTATTTGGTGTACGAAATACAAATCAGTTTGTGAAAACCCTATAAAGGAATTTTTTGGTTTGTTGACAAGGATTCTGATGCGAGTTTGACTCAAGTATAGGTGCATTTAGTTTTTCCTGGTCCGCCATGAGTCGTCAATAGCATAGCACTTACATTTTCACTACGAAAAGTGGAAACACTTGAAGGATAAAACTGTCTCGTCTGACATCTGCTGTCAGTGGCGAATGATCGAGCCTCGATAAGTTATAACGTAGTTGGACGCAATGATATTACACGTGTAAGTGCTTGTTCACACTGAACTCGCGGGCGCGGGCGCGGACGCGGGCGCGGTAAACGCTACATACACCGCGCGCGCGTTTTGATGTGAACACTTTCATAGTAGGTCATATGTTTGATATTTCGCGACCGCGCCCGCGCCCGCGCGTTCAGTGTGAACAAGCACTAAGAAGATGATAATAAGATTGAGCGCTGATGTTAAAACAAGTTAATTTTTTTTATTATTACTAACGCGTTGTTGCGGCATAATAAATACCCTTTAATCTATTTCAGATCATGATCTACCTGTAGGTATGCTAAATTTCATGAAAATCCGTTCAGTAGTTTTTGCGAGAAAGCGTAACAAACAATTACAGGCATTCAAATTTAAAATATTAGTAGTAAGTTTTCATATATAAAAATTATTATATGTTTTCGACCGATATGATTCCGAGAGAAAATCAATTCTAAGTTGAGAGCACATTTCCGCTTATAAGCTGCCTAGTACCAGCACGGAAAGCCGCTCTAATAGGTAACAACAGAATTCCATTTAATAGTAGCAGCTTGTATTGCGATCGGATTTTGACGGCAATTATAGGATTTATTTCTACGAGCTAAAACAGATGCTTCACGTTTGAGAGGTACCTGTAGTGATCTTTTAGCCGTTATATTAAAGGAAAAAATCGCCAAGAAATCTGAATACTTTTGTGGATGTATTTAGATGCGGACGGATGGGCAGACGGGCGGACAGGCAGACAGATGGACAGACGTGCAGACGAAGGGCCAGCGGATTCTTATGATAACACCCTTTGGGAACCCTAAAAAGTACTTCCTAGGTAGTTAACTCCTACTCGAATATGACAATATCGTATCACATGTATGACATAACTATTTTTTCAGAAGTATGCACATGAAAATTAATGAAAAAAAATCCTTGAAGATTCTGCACCATAAAACTATTTATCATAATTACTAGGTCAAACAATGAAAAGTGTGTTACTGTATTCAGTACCGAGACCGACATAAACATAATTCCGGTTAACACTAAAATACGGTTTACCAATAACGGCTTGCCGCAGCAATATATTAATTACGGGGGACAGTTTACGGCGATCGCATCCCGGAAAAGTTTTTATGCAGTGAAAACTTGGCGGCGGGTAGTGTGCGAAAACTCAAAGGGGTAGGTAATCATACTCTCTGTATTGGAAGCTATCGCTCTGCCGGCGTGTTTGCCCGCGTTTTCCGAGATAAAACATACCCTATATCTTTTTGCAAATAATGGTCTACCTGACTGCTAAATTCCATGAAAACCTTAGTAGTTTCTGAGTGAAACATCCATATAGACTTTCTCAATTTATATATTACTATGAGTAATACATTGAGTGTACACATACCTACTATGAGTGGTACCTACATTAAACAAAGTAGCCAATCTGGTGACCCAGCCTGCCGAGCGCTATTTGGCCGGAAAGAGCATACATAATATGTATATGACGAAGAAGGGGTATTCTACGGTGTTGGTTATTCAATAATATTCCTTTTACTTTACTCCATGATATTATATGTATTTCCAGTTCTCCTAACGTTCACATCAATAACAATCTGTACTAGTCCGTGATCCCTATTCGAATCCCATAGAATGTCTCACACGTATTGTTCTCAATGGATTGACACATTCCTTATTCTAAATATTTAGTTTTCTTCATGACATGACAGCTTCTGCATCGGCCGATCATTGTAGAACCAAAGAGGCCGCTCGCCGTCATATATATTTAAGTAATTATGATTTTCTCGAGTATAAACATACAGAAAAGCAGACAAAATTACTATTGACCATTGGATATCGATAACAAAGCCAGCGAATATAAAATTTTAACTAATATTTAATGGAACAATCCGGCCCTTCTACGGTTAGATGTTCCACAATTTTGGGCTTAATAGTTTCGGAGATAAGGGGCGGAAATAGTCTAATTCCGTGCATGTTTAAACGATTAACGGCCACGGAATTTGCCCCACCGTTTACGTTTATCCAAGCCAATAAATCACATACTATTGAGTTAACAGAAACAGCTTTAATCCGTGAAACAAACAAATGATTTAACCCCGTTTAAATCGGCCATTATCGCTAAACCACGTGTTGCGTGACAATATTTTCAGAAAACTGCCGTTTTATGCTAACGGGAAGGCACAATACCGTGCTGAGTGAATCGAAGTATAGTAAGAGGGATGAATGTAAAATAATTAAACTTTTAATGTTCAATCAATTTAAATCAAATAGCGATTATTGAGCAGAAGAGCCACTTGGTGGTACTCTTCGTCCATATACATTATAATTCTTGACAAAAAATAACCGTCTTCAAAATAACTCAAAAACAACTAATAAGATCTCGCTCAAATTTAAGTGGGACTACACGACAAGCACCAACTTTCGATTAAAAAAAAACATCGAAATCGGTTAACCCAGTTCTGAGGTAACAAACATAAAATCAAAAATACAGTCGAATTGAATACCGCCTCCTTTTTTGAAGTCGGTTAAAAATACAACACCAAAGGCACGTAAAAATATGTCATGGTCGTTGGACACATAACTTAGCCACTTTAGCCAGGAGCTAAAAAATCCATGTTCGAGAACCATGGTATAAAATGCGGTAGTACAGGAGATTGAGGGCCCTGCGACCTCAAAAAGGAGGGACTGTATTACTTATTATTGAGGTTTATTGTATTGAACAGGACAGGTTTCCTCGGGCTCAAGGTTGAATAGAGACCATGGCTTCCTAATTCCCAATTCAACAATATGATTTCCTCCACCCAAGCGATGTGTAGACCCAAGTGCAGGCCATGTGGAAACTGATAAGATATGAAAGATATCATCGGGTAAATTTAACTTAATTCATCTGGTTTATCCAGGTAATATAATTGTAATATTATTATATTAAATGATTTAAGACCAGTGTATGTATGTATTGGTTTAAATTGTTTAATAGTTGTCAGAATTCATAGGAATTCCTTGTAGGAAAACCTGTTCGTTCTTCAAATAGGACTGCAGTTCTACTTTAGATCGCTAAGATTGATTACCATTGACATAAATTATATGGACGCGCTCTTTCTAAGGAATTTCGTGTCACGCTTTCGTGCCACAGAGAACTCAATCACAGAGTCACTATGCGCCCAGTGTTGCCAACACCCTACTCCGAAAGAGATCATGGATACATTACTATAACTGGACATATACCATGGATATATTACTCTGTCTAGATTACATTATAGAGGTACCTGAGGATTAATTACGTCATAACGGAATGACCATTTCTGTAGTGTTCATCCATTCATCAAAAAAAAATCAAAAAATCGTTTCTTATTCCAGAATTTACATTTTATTACAATATGCGTGGGATCTTTCCATTTAAGTATATAAAAATTGTGTTATCTATAGTCCCAGGATATATCATTCGATTGTGTTAAAATATTTTTATGTGTGTTGTGCACTTAAAATAAAAGAAATGTATCGTAATAAATTACACTGTAGCCTCATTGAAATATTATAGTGTATTTTTGTAGAAACATCAAAAAGAGGAATTGGCAATTTAAATACTTTAATTGTCGTTTCTTTGTTTTCCAGGTAGGTTTGTGTGATTTAGGTTGTATTTAGTGTAACTCATAATGTATGATAAGCTTAAATAAAACTTTGTTTTTCAGAGCAACACGTAGTTTATTATCAATTCTTTAAATCCCGACTGATTGTCATATATAATCACATTAAGTATTTCACCTTATTGCACACATCTCTCATATTTATTTACCCAATTACTTATAGTTATACACAAAACTATATATACACAGACATACAACATATATATAGGATAAACAACAATTTTTGGAGTTTATTTATTAATTTTTTAGTTTGATTTTTTTAAATGAAATGTAGGTAATTTCTTTCTTTCTTTCTTTCTTTTTTTTTCTTTAAATATTAAATTGTCATTGGTCCTCAATAAGTCCACGAAGTTTGAAAGAAATCTGAGCGTTTCAAGTGAGCCAAAATCAAGTCCAAAGAGAAGTTACAAACAAACAAACAAACCAACAAACAAACATACAGGTGAAGTAATATAAAGCGTTAAAACTTACCTGTGGAAAGTTATTCTTTCAGGTAATGTTTTCGTTTTTTGCTCATAATTTTTGCAATACCGCAATGTACAAGTTGGCATTTTCGTTAATTCAATAGGTACATATAATATCTAAAACAAATAAAGTAAGTCAATTTCATATAAAAGTCACGTATTGAAATTACTTTCTAGTTTCTACCACAATTTCCGCATCTTTGTCCTTTTGTTCTCTCACTCCGCGACGTCTGGCAACCCTGTTCCGTAGTGATTAAGTACTCTGTGTTCGTTCTGTCAAGTTTGGTTCAAGATGTCGGTAATAAATATTTGACACTAAATAATTTTTAAGACTGTAAATAAAAATATAGTTACTTACCGATTATGATTAAATAAAGTGAAATAAAGTTCAAACGTAAATAATGAGAAAGTTTTAACTGTGCACAATACAGAATAATAAGTGTTCTTGAACAGTCGGAGTTTTTCGAAAGTGACAGGCGACAGCACTTGCTCGCAGCCGACTAAACTGAGTTGGCCCCAGTTGGGGTCAACACAGGTGAACAAAATGTAAGTACTGAACAGCCTGTCTATATAATTTATGTCAATGTTGATTACAAATGAACCTGGGATTCTATGTATAACTATGTAGATTCTTTACGAATATCACCATCACAACCCATAACTTGTGCTACTGATCGGATTTGAACTCGTACCTATAGGATGCCGACTTCCAAACAAAGCCATCACAGCTCACCGCAATATAGATTTTCAACTTTTTTACAACAGGCTCCCTGCCTATCGGGTTAGCAATTTTTATCAGCACCAGATTAACATAACTGCATAATGGAAAGGCTCTATGCAGTCGGCATGCAGTCCACACTCCACAGTGGGTTAATGTTAGTTTTTTGGGGTCACGTACGCAGCAGTAATCTTTATAAAAGCACGCGTGGTGAAAGGTCACTGACCCCGTGACAATTGTTTAACGAAAATGCGAATGCGTAATACTTTGTCTATGGAAAATAGTGACTATTCCTACACTATTCCTTGTCTCTGTGTCAAATTACAGATTGATAGATATCTAGTTTTTGACACAGGAATTGTACTTGGTGACTGCACTACCATGCCCTCTTACACAATGGTATAATTACGTAAAATGCTTAGCTCTAAAAGCTATTGTATGTAAACGTGCTTACACCCAACTGAATAATATCAGGTAAACGCTCCTAATACCGGGTTCATTAAAAACCCATTGTACCCCGGATATGTTAACGACATTAGAGCATTTTCGTACACGCAAACCCTCTTTAACATAAAAAAGGATATAACTGTACTCTTTATGTAGGCGTTTTTGTTTATTCAGTATTTGTTAATAATTGTTACATTGATGTCTTTTTTAGGGTTTCGAAGTAAAATCGGAACCTTTGTAGTTTGGTCATGACGTCCGTCCGTCCGTCGGTCCGAAGCAAAGCGACGAGACCCTTAGTGCTAGAAAGCTGTAATTTGGCATGGATATACATATTTATTAAAACTCCAGAATCGTAGAATAAAATATTAAAAACATTTTTTTTCAGGGTACCTCCCCTACAGGTAACGTGAGGATGAATTTTTTATTCGTCGCGTACCCTGTAGTGTGGGGTATCGTTGAAAAGGTCTTCTAAAAATATTATGGGTCTTCAAAGACCATTTTTGGAATCAGGGGTTCGTTTGCGAAATATTTGGCTTTCAAGTGCTAATTTTGGTTAGTCAAGTGCCCCCCCCCCCCCCCCCACCCCATTGCCGGCAAAATGGTTGGAGTTAGACAAGTGAAAAAATTCTCAAAAATAGGTTATATGATAAATTTACGAGGAAAACTATCACGATCATCATATTAGCTTAAGTAATTAATGAGTAATAGTCGATAAACTTACTACTTCGGAACCCTACATAGCGCGTGGGTTGACCCGCCTGACACGCACTAGCCTGACAAAAAGTGTATAGGTTTTAACTTTTTGCAAAGTCAGTGATATCGCAAGGAACTAATTTACAGCCCTGATAACCCTACGTCCGTACAAAATGTTCAACAATAAAAAATCTCGTAAAATCGTACCTTAGATGTTATGCAAAGGGAATCCATTAAATTATAATAAGATGAAAAAAAGCAAACAAAGAGACCGCGCGCCGGGACGGTGCGGTACGGAAATAAATATTATAAGAAAGGGTTCCGTATCGATTCCATATTTATGGAGTCGGTGGAGCGAAATGTGAAATATTGTCAAGCTTGCCGCATATTGCTGAAGGGTACCTAAATATGTTACGGCGTAAAGTTTTGTATGTAATTGAAGACAGAGAAAACAGTGATTGTTTTGTAACATTATTACAAAATGTATACTTTGGTGACGTCAGTAATACCGAAAAAACTGTTAAAACAATCGAGTAATTCGTATAAATATCTGAATCGTATCGTATACATTCTGTTTGCAGTCTTGAATCGAATTCATATTTAACCATTATGTTCAATATGTCCATATGTGATATACAAATTCAGGAATCCTTGAAAATAAATTATCAGCAACTTACAAGGGTTTTCTATTTTTTATGTTACGATAGTTAAAACTAAATGTGCCTGTTTGCAAGTTTTGTAACCAAACTATAATATCATGGATTTGTAAGTATCAAACATAGCAAAAGTTATGATTCTAAACGTAAGACATTTGAAATATACTCTGAAGCCAATATTAAACTAGCGAGTTCATACGTATTCAGTATTAATCGAATAGTTGCGCAAAAGTTTTCCTATTACAATATCTATGGAGTCAACGGCGTAAATATGAAATATTGTCAAGTGGGCCTCTCAGATAAGGGGTTTTGGAATATGCCGCGAAGTTTAGATTTAGTGGGGTTAGTGCTCAGTGAACATGATCGGGCAGCCTCTGTCGAGCTTAGAGGGTTTATTCGAAGAGTTTGAAGGAAATATTGGTATTGGTAAAATAACGGTGTTAGGAAATCTTGTCTTTTGAAGTCACGCATTCTTAAAGTCGTCGAGTTGTTTTTACTAAACACAGACCGGTGTTTTATGACTTATGTACATATATTATATACTTTATATATTACTAGCTGCCCGGACAGACTTCGTTCTGTCAAAAGCTTTTTATTTTATTTTGAGATGTAAACTATCCTATCTTTCAAGTTGGATCAAACTGCACACGGTGTGCAAATTTGATTAAAATCGGTTAAGTAGTTTAGGAATCCATCGCGGACAAACAACGTGACACGTAATTTATATATATTAAGATTACACTAATAATCCGTGAGATTATTAGTGTATACTGCATGCCTATTTTGTTTGTGAATTCTTGACTTAAATTTTACCTGATGGTACATTGCCAGATACCTTTTTATCAAAACAAGATTTTTTTTAAAGCTATCTAGAAATTACAGAAAAAGTATCAGATAATAAGTATTCCTGCTTAGGACAAACGTACAGAAACTTTATCTTGTCATTCCAACACGAATCTATCACAACTTACTTAATTAGCTATCCTATAATAAATCCTATTAAATGCATAATTGAGATCATTCAAATTAATGTGATCATAAGACAAATGATATATTACTTTAATTTATCGTTCAATAAATCTCCACGCCCAACGGTAATCAGATCTGCTTTCCGATATAAAATTCAATTCGGCGTGAACCGACAAATGACTTAGCATAAAATATTCAACGAATCTCATAGAAGCCGCTCATACAAAACTTCCAATACAATGGTAATATAAGTATTGGCTTATTCTGATATTGCTTTTAAATTCACGTAAATATATCGAATGTATCAATTCTTCATTTAAATTTGATAATTTTATTTGACCCTGTTAAAATTAAACAAATGCAACTCTAGTTTTTGCCGTAGCTTTTGCCGATTCATTAAAGTATTAATAAAGATTCGTTTAAGACTAATTATAATAGATGTTCACATACAACATTTTGCCCCTAACTTAGTCGATGTCAAATGAATTGTCAAAAACCAATAAGCCTGGTGGACTGACAATACTGATAATAAACCATAAGCTTTCGTACCTGGCTTCAACCCATTAATGGCCCACTGGGTACGGTCTCTCCTCTTGAGGAGGCCTAGAGCATACTCCACCACGCCGCTCCAGTGCGGATTGGTGGAGGTTTCGTACCTATGATATTAGAACTTCTACGTTTGAACCATCCGATGACTGAAACGGACCCCTAGAATAATGAAATCGTCCAAACGGAATAAGTAACAAGGCTCGCCGCTAGTATTTTTATTCCAACTAGAAATTTAATAAAAGCACAATATTTACGTTTTTCCGTCCTAATGGAAGGAAAAAAATTCATTGTTCTTGGATTTTATTTACAGACTTAATTATAAAAGTAGGTAATACAATAGTCGTACTAGAAACTGCTTGCGGCTATATTTGCGAAAATTATTCTGTCCTACAGAAATATCGTTTGTCTCTGTTTGGACTGTTTATATTAGGTTAGCTGGTATTCAATTCAAAAGATTTTATTCAAAATTGGTTTGGTTTACAAACACGTTTTTAAAGCCATGCAAGCAACGCCAATGCTTTAAGAAGGCTGTACCGTGAGAGGGCCCGGGAGAAGAAGCAGCACTTATCACCTACTACAATCTCTATTTATAAAACTCATGTCGAAGCAGTCTTGTCTTTAAAATAATCATCTAATTTGTAATATTCTTTCGTCGTAAGAATTCTTTTAAAATGAGTTTTAAATTTAAAGTACCTAAGGCATTGTCGTCAATTTTAATGGAATTTTAATGTGAATCTTTACACTGTACCCATGAACGAATCACCAGTTTTACATATTCTAAAATTTGGTACAATCAGTTTACCCTTGTTCTTCGTATTAATATTGTGGACGTCACTCGGATCTTCCAAGGAAAACTATCTTAATATTCTTAATAATATACAAAACATTATTACTTTCCTTAAAGAGATCTTTAAGAGTGTCCTTAAGCCTATCATTGGAACTAGAAGATAAGAACCAGTATGTAAAGAGTAACATTAAAATAAACAGGCAAAGTTAACGTTACGATATCGGGGACCAGGCGAATCGATCAAATAAACCGCGGTAAGGAAATAAGATAAGAGTGGAAGGTTGAGGAAGGTAATGTTAATAAAATTCAGTTGTTCTACGCGATACCGCTCCTATTAGATGCCTAAAGCTCTAAACAACAGGAAACGTTAGAAAACACGACATAACAATTATTTACCGGCCAAATATATTTTTACATCAAAACATATTATCTATCACATCTAGTAGTGTTTTTGAGTTTTGTTCAGCCCTCAACGGAATTTTATGTAGTATTAGTTTACCTTCAATACAATGTAAATTAGTTGTTGCTCGATATAGCGGATTGAAGATTTTACCTGAAACCAAAATAACAAAATGTTATGAGATGTTTTATAGCATAACTAATTGGGAACTATACTGACTACATTAAAACACATAAAACACACTTTACACAGTACTTTACTCATAAACTCGTGTCGATAAACCGTCACAAGAAAACGTTGTAAGAAAATGTGCATTTTTATAACCACAGCTCCACTTCGTAGATATAAAAGTTTCACTTAAAAATTAGGATGTGTTTCAAAGTCTCGTCTACATCAGCCGGTTATGGCACATCTCGTATTTCAACATCCAAATCGGTTGGATGGAAGCATTTTACACGATACACGATAGAAAGATACGCAAATAGACCCCATTCAAGTACATATTACCAAACTGACGAAATCCGTAACGTAAACGCTCCTATTACCGCCAGTTTAAGCTGACTATGGATGAACTTCAGAAAATTAGATATTCGCCGTTATGCTAGGACAGGCGTTTTAATTTATTCTGTATCATAATTAAATATTCTATGACATTCAGTACTTAAATTTAGTATTAAATGACACAATATTTAATAAATAATAATTTAATCTGAAATAGCGGCTGCTTCTATTACCGACCGATGGGATGATGTTGTTTCTATTACCGTTTTTCATGTTTCTATTACCGACCACTGAAAAAGGAACACATTCTCCATACTATTAAATAATAAAAAAACAAAATAAATATTTATTAAGTTGGTATAAAATATTTGAGATCAATAATTACTATTAAAAACTGAGCTTTCTTCTTAATAATGTAGTTAAAGTACATATTATTAAAAACACTATCTACTGAAATTTTATAAGATGGAGGTTAATATCTTGAAACAAGGTTTAGTTATTCCAATCCGTTGGAGTTACACATTTTGCCATCAAATTGCATCATCAGACCCTGAGAAAGTCTATGATGTAGGTACTAGTTTTGCAAAAATAAAGTTATTGGCAAAAAATTTCTTAAAAACGGTTCCGATTCTCCTATTCAAGAGTTACACATTTTGTCTCCAAGGCACATCATCAGACCATAGAATGGTCAATGATGTACTGATTTTGCTGTGTAAATATTTACCAACAACAAAATATACCTTTTAACACGGTTCAATTATTCCAATCCGTTGAGGAGTTACATATTTCGTCTCCAATTCACATCATTACACCCTGAGATGTCAACGAACCGTTGAGGTGTTCCACTCTATATCTCCAGAACCCATCATAAGATCCTTACCATGATGTTAATGAGACCACCCTGAAGCAATCCCCTATTTAATACCGTTTAAACCATCCAAATTGGTCGAACATATAAAGAAAAAAAAAACATATACGACGAATTGATAACCTCCTCCTTTTTTGAAGTCGGTTAAAAACTTATGTGTGGCCTATAGAACATTTATGAACACAGGAACTTATAGCAGGCTTATCAGCATTTTAACTACAGTACGCTACATACCTACAATAAGAGACTTTTATAAATAAGACCGTATGGGTCGGTAATAGAATTAAGTATGAAGATTCTATTACCGCCCAAAATTGAAACAATAATAGGCAAAAATCCATAAGACAAAATATATGGCGTTAATTGATCCAATTTGTAATACACTCTTTAGAATCAAACAAGTTAAAAAAAAACATGTAAAATTATGTATTAAAAGAAATAAAAGCTAAAATACCAAGTATTGTAAAACATCTAATACCGCCATGGGGCGTTAATAGAAGCGACTTATAAAAATTATGTTTCTATTACCGCTCCAATGTAAAATTCGATTTAAACGACAAGCCATAGCCAGAACGTTAGTATTAGATGTTAATCTAAAAAACCAATGTATTATTTATTATAGTTACATATTTACATGCACGTATACACATTTTATTTGTGTTAATTTCTCTTAAGTAATAACAAGGTGTTCTTATGTAGCTGGGAGCACAACACTATGACACAAAAGTCCGTTGCGGCCGCGTCTCAATTATTGGCTATTTACTCTGTTTGCTGATTATTTACGCACACAAACTTTATTATTTTTGTTTCTCAATATACATACCTAAAATATTTTTAGGCTACAACTTTCATGGAATCTATAACATGCCTTAAAATAGTGATTAAAAAAACTGGCGGTAATAGGATACAAATTTTGGGAGGCGGTAATAGGCGCGTTTACGTTATTCAAAAAAATAAGATAAGCAAAACGAACACCCGTCACCTGGTTCAGTCTCTTGAAATAACGACGTACAACCCTGACGGGTCTCCCGGGAACATCCCTTTATGAAGTTAACATTCATCTCTCTTCCGCCTGTTTGCACTAGTAGAGGCGAAGCTTAGGGATGCTTCGCGGAAAAATGAATTTTTAAATTCGCTCATTCTGTTTGAACATTCACTGAGAAATTGTATTATGTTCTATTGATGGTAGAGTTTCATTATGGTAAGGTTTATTAAAATTATTGCAATATCATTTCATGGTTCAATAAATATGGTTATGCTTATAACCATAATATACATATTTAGTATCAGGGCCGAGAATGAATGAATGAATTTATTTATTTGTTCAAGTATGCGTACAGATTAGGTCACGAAGAGTACGAGTATATTACATTCTAGCATACTTTGCCGATGGAACCCGGAGGCCGAAGACCGGCAATTCTCTAAAAACCGATCGAAATCCGAACCCTAATTAAATCGTAGATCCATGGGCCACATAGCTAACGGTCATTAAATAAGTTTGATCCCAGAATATAAAGGCTAAATCTTTGCGTCATTTCTTACTCAGTTTCGGTTCAGTGTCCTTACAGTGCACAACATCAGAACCGATAGTTGTAATTTAGTTGCCAACATTCAGAAACTGTAGTCAAATATCTTACCTCACATGTAAGACCTCAATCAGCTCTGTACCCATTCAATAAATAACACAACATCTAAGCAATTGAGGTTTAATATTTAAGTTTAATTTCTCTCAAAACTTGGGTCATTCCCCACATGAACTGAAGGTCATGTCAGCTATGTAAGTTCTCTGCAAATAACGTCGAACCCTAGTATCCCTGGGGCACACCGTCTTTACTCCCAAGTTTATTTAAATGCTGATATTGTAGAAGCTGGATACGAATTATATATAAAAGAATGATGACCCTGAGTTTTAGTAAAAATAAGGTTTAAAAAACACTGGCATTTTTTGGAGCTTCCTGTCGAACAATGGATTAGGAAAGGATTTGACCATTTTATTTATTTACCAGATGCTAAGTAACCCATAAAGAGTTGTTATTTCCGATTCAATTGGAAAAAGTCCGAATTATATCATAGTTATAGTTCCCATACCTTATAGGTAGCTAATTTTAGGATGATAAACTGACATCGATACAACTGCGTTCAAATATACAAAATTAGTTTTAAAATCATCGATAACTAAAACTTGACCCAAAAACTGCATAGCTTGTGCCACCTCTCATTCTATACATAATATTGATTCCTCGAAGCAACGTAAACAAAACAATACTGGAAACCCAATATCATACCGGGTCTATCGGGTAATATTTTGATTTACGATGTCCGATACGCCGGATGCAAATTCCGATTAAATTGAATAGGAATTGTGAAACAATAATTGGCGCTCGCCGTCAAATCTGCTTAGATCGGTGCTGCACTATAATCCTATAACCTATTAGTTTGCCGGTCTAGCACTATGCGGGCAGGGCAATCTACCCATTAAACTTTGTATAGCTTAATGCCTAAATAATTATAATGCATGCTTTGTACTTAGAGTTCCTAGAGTTGTAATAATATTTAGGAAGAGAAAATTAATAATAATATATTATTATCTACAGACAAACTAAATCCTGTTCAAACTAAATCGCATTTTCTCTGAATTTACTGTTTGTTTATGCAATGACGATCATATAAAGCAAATTAATGAATTCTGATTATGGATTTTCAATATAAGATGATCAAATCAAAGACCTATCTATAATTTTATTACGAGATGATATTAAAATTTATAGTTTAAAGACAGGTACCTCCAATAAATAATTATAATTATATTCGTATTCATGGTTATCAATAAAATTATGCAAGAAACATTGCAAATTAAAGCGAATGGAAAGGCGCTACGTAGTACGTAACCAAACCGCTACGAAGTGCTACGTAAATAAGCACTTCTTTACAAGAGCGCTACGAGCACAATGGATAGCCTTACGGAGCAATCTTTTATAGTAATCAGTTTTAATGGGAATTCCGATGGTACTTTAGCCAATTTGAGCTGTAAATCCTTTAAATCTTTATCTTTTCAAGAATATATCGTTTATCTTTCAGAATTCGTGATGTTGTTTTGTTTCTGTTTACTAAAAAGGCAACTCAATCAAAATATTTAAATCTAAAATAGTCGACTTCGACAATGTAAATCGCTATTTATCCTTCACAGTGTCAAACAAAATGTATATTCCCTGAGTGGATCACATCACGGCATCAAATCCGGGCGCTTCACGGGCAATTTTCGCGGCTAAAACAATTAATCATATAGAGAAATGAAGGGGGTTGACGGATGATTAATTCGGACGAACAGATTCCTCGAGGCAGGTGCGAGGGTGGCAATAAACAAACAAAAGTGTTTCCGCAAAGTGGATGCTATACTGAAGGCAAGTTCTGTTGCTATAAAGCGTGGTTACTATTAAAATTTCAGGACAGGTTTCTACTGAAGTTATCGCCGGGGCTTTGCAAACAGCCTGACTTTCAATTCTCAACCGTGTCTATTCCCATCGATAAACACAAGACGCTTCAGTGTAACTAGGTTATTCAAAGTCCAATCCAATTCAATTGGTTTTCAACAGATTCAATTGGTTTTACACCATCTGACGGAAGATGCCGTTTTACACCAGGTAGATTCTGTAGATTGAGTTCCGACATTCAATTCAATTACTTTTCATCCTACGGACTCGTGTGTCATCGAAATCGAGTCATAAATCATGCCCAATCATTGGAGAGTCTGACGAACAGATTTGTCTAAAAGACCGCTCAATATTTCTTATGACTATCACGTAAATGGGAACTAGAAGGATAGTTTTGAGATCACTCGCTATCCCAGTGATCGTTACATGTTTTTGAAGTGAAAACTTCTTTAGTACGGGGGTGACTTGAAATTTTATGAAACGAAACTGTCCAGTAAAAAGAGACAAACACATAAATTCTAAAGTGAGATAGGAAGCATTGTACAGGGGTAGGGTAGGGGAGTGAGGGGTAGGGCAGCGGAGCGGAGCGGGGTGGGGCGGAGCGGAGCGGGGTGGAACGGGGCGGAGCGGAGCGGAGCGGAGCGGAGCGGAGTGAAGTAGATTAGTGAAACCTACATTTATCATCTTCCCGAAATTTTACATTCGTCTCATTATCTTGAAAACAAAAATTCTGAAGGTTTCACTTCTACCACGTGTGAATTGCACACATTTTAATTTTCTGATTTGTTCTTCCCGTGTCTTAAGGGCAGATAGTTTTTCAACAAATGGATCAATTTGGATAAAGTTTGATTGTAGGATTTAAGAAATTAATGCACTCAGCAACAGCGAACTTTACACACCTCAAGCAACTACCATATACATACATAATTTCGAAGACCACTCAGTTATGCTGTCTATAGGCATGTTTCAGATATGTTTCTCTTCAACCATAGCGTTAACATATAATTTTACTAGCTTTTGCCCGCAGCTTCGCCCATGGTAGAGATAGATATTTTACAAATTCTACTTTTTTACTTAAAATACTTGCAAATGAATTTTACTAACGTCATCTATTAACAACATCCGGAACTAAATATCTAGCAACTAACAAAATATTGATCTTCCCATGGGGATGTTTTACCGCGGTAAAAAGTAGCCTACGTTACTCTCCACCCTCCTCACTATCTCCAAACACAAAAACCATAGCATATAACAGCTTCGATGCGACGTGAAAGACGAACAAACAAACAAACACACTTTCACATTTATAATATTAGTATGGATTTTTTAAAACAGCTTCTCCAAAATCAGCTCAAAAGTTTAACTGTAAATAGGTGCACATAAACATCTAACTTCGATGTACTTTGTAAGTAAAATGTACTCGTGCCGAACATGGATATGGATGGACAGGTGAAAAAAGAAAAAGAGAGGGAAAGCAATTTGTGCGACGCACGATGGGGAGGCCAAGCGTAGGAAGATTGAGCGGTGCTAGCTGCCAAATTAAAAAATAGAACGCATAGACTACTGCCGCCGTAAAGAGAGCATTACAGAGCCAGTGCTCGCATATAACCAGAAATCATAAAAATAACCTCAGAAATACATAACCAAAATGAGAAGCAACGAAACAATTACGAATTATTAATGCCTTAGGGTGTTACCAGACCAATCGATCGATCGTCGATCGACGGCATCGATCGATGGTGGAATGGATTAGTCGACGTCGATCGATAGTTTCTACCAGACCAATCGATCGACAGTCGATCGACAGCATCGATCGATTGTAGAATGGATTAGTCGACGTCGATCGATAGATGCTAACAGACCAATCGATCGACGGCATCGATCGATGGTAGAATGGATTAGTCGACGTCGATCGAGCTGTATAATTATCTCTATACGCGCTGCGGCGCGTCGACCGACGGTCGATCGACTGATTAGTCGAACGGTATCGGTCGATCAATTAAAGCTACCTGACCTATCGATCAACGTCGACCGATGGAATCGATCGATTGGTTAGTCGAACGGTATGCGTCGATCAATTAAAGCTACCAGACCAGTCGATCAACTTCGATCGACGTTAATCGATGCCATCGATCGACGATCGATCGATTGGTCTGGTAACACCCTTAAACATGTACATAGTTAATCAGGCATCGAAAGCTTCTTATACTTCGAAAACCCTGATACTTACGTTAATAGTATGTTACAGCAACATCGATAAATCTGTTATATTATGATAGACAAAGACTATATCAGATTTCAATAGTGTGTGTAAGTAACTATATTTTTATTTACAGTCTTAAAAATTATTTAGTGTCAAATATTTATTACCGACATCTTGAACCAAACTTGACAGAACGAACACAGAGTACTTAATCACTACGGAACAGGGTTGCCAGACGTCGCGGAGTGAGAGAACAAAAGGACAAAGATGCGGAAATTGTGGTAGAAACTAGAAAGTGATTTCAATACGTGACTTTTATATGAAATTGACTTACTTTATTTGTTTTAGATATTATATGTACCTATTGAATTAACGAAAATGCCAACTTGTACATTGCGGTATTGCAAAAATTATGAGCAAAAAACGAAAACATTACCTGAAAGAATAACTTTCCACAGGTAAGTTTTAACGCTTTATATTACTTCACCTGTATGTTTGTTTGTTGGTTTGTTTGTTTGTTTGTTTGTTTGTAACTTCTCTTTGGACTTGATTTTGGCTCACTTGAAACGCTCAGATTTCTTTCAAACTTCGTGGACTTATTGAGGACCAATGACAATTTAATATTTAAAGAAAAAAGAAAGAAAGAAAGAAAGAAAGAAATTACCTACATTTCATTTAAAAAAATCAAACTAAAAAATTTATAAATAAACTCCAAAAATTGTTGTTTATCCTATATATATGTTGTATGTCTGTGTATATATAGTTTTGTGTATAACTATAAGTAATCGGGTAAATAAATATGAGAGATGTGTGCAATAAGGTGAAGTACTTAATGTGATTATATATGACAATCAGTCGGGATTTAAAGAATTGATAATAAACTACGTGTTGCTCTGAAAAACAAAGTTTTATTTAAGCTTATCATACATTATGAGTTACACTAAATACAACCTAAATCACACAAACCTACCTGGAAAACAAAGAAACGACAATTAAAGTATTTAAATTGCCAATTCCTCTTTTTGATGTTTCTACAAAAATACACTATAATATTTCAATGAGGCTACAGTGTAATTTATTACGATACATTTCTTTTATTTTAAGTGCACAACACACATAAAAATATTTTAACACAATCGAATGATATATCCTGGGACTATAGATAACACAAGTTTTATATACTTAAATGGAAAGATCCCACGCATATTGTAATAAAATGTAAATTCTGGAATAAGAAACGATTTTTTGATTTTTTTTTGATGAATGGATGAACACTACAGAAATGGTCATTCCGTTATGACGTAATTAATCCTCAGGTACCTCTACAATGTAATCCAGACAGAGTAATATATCCATGGTATATGTCCAGTTATAGTAATGTATCCATGATCTCTTTCGGAGTAGGGTGTTGGCAACACTGGGCACATAGTGACTCTGTGATTGAGTTCTCTGTGGCACGAAAGCGTGACACGAAATTCCTTAGAAAGAGCGAGTCCATATAATTTATGTCAATGACTTATGCACGTCATTTTTTTAATTTACCAGCTTTTCGGAAAGGTGCTTTGTCATGGAGGAGAAGAAAAGCCGAAAGAAACTCCTCAGCACATCTTTTAAAAATAAAATACATTGGTATATTTCTTACAAAGAAGTATCACTAGCCTGTACGGAACTGGTTGCAGATCTGGTCATTTCCATACGTCTTTGTCATTTATGTACTCATCTACAGTATAGTAGCCTTTGCCTAAAAGTTGAGATTTTACATGTTTCTTAAATAATTCCACTGGCAAATCACGTATTAACTTTGGGATTTTATTATAGAACTGTACACCACGGCCCATAAAAGATCGCTTCACTTTAGAAAGACGGTAAGATGGCGTTACTAACTGGTGCATTTTTCTTGTTTGGCGATTAGTGATATCAAAATTTTGTTTATACGCGCTTATATTATTCCGTATAAAAACCACGTTACTATAGATATATTGTAAGGCTACTGTAAGTATACCTATTTCTTTGAACTTGTCACGCAAAGTTTCACGAGATCTAAGTTTATAAATAGCCCTAATAGCTCTTTTTTGTAGTATGAAAATTTGTTCTATACTGGCTGCTTTGCCCCACAGCAAGATGGCATATGACATAATACTGTGAAAATATGCAAAATAAACCATCCTAGCAGTTTCGATGTCAGTATACTGCCTTATTTTTCTAACAGCGTAAGCAGCCCTACCGAGTTTAGTCGCGAGATTTGTTATATGTGGGTCCCATTGAAGTTTATTATCTAATATGTAGGAGCACAATCTAAACGTACAACATTTACTTACAGCTTTAATTCAATGCGGCAACGATGGATCTATGAATACCTATAGATAAAGGTATACATACAATCTACGGTGATTAACAAAATACTTTACTGTTTCTCCTGAAAAACAAATGCTGTAAAATGTAGTACACGAAATCACTGCGAAAAGAGGAAATCCGTCACATCCCACTAGTATATCACAACAGACAGGTAAAAATAAAAGTAGTCGCAATGCAATTTACCACTCTCGTTTGGCGAGGGCGCGTGATATTGAGTACTGCGCTGCGATGCGATGGTTGGATGGAAATTACGAAAATGTTTGTCACTGACGCACGGAGCGCATGTATGATTGTTGTAATATGCTGCGAGGAGAATCGTTTTCATGAAAATTTTATAGATATATAGAATAAAAAAATATAAACAACACACAAATAAACAGTTGTTCCATAAGAGACAATACAAAAGGCAGTCTTATCGCTAGACTGCGAATTCTACCAGACAACCTTCGGATAGAGTAGGAGAGACGAATGTGGATGGCGTGTACATCTAATTCAATTATAACATCCTTTATGATCAGGTAGAAGTCAAAAAAAGTCAGTTCAGTAGCGTGAAGACATGCAATTTAAATGTTACGTGATCATCACTGTATCGCCTAAATTCCAGATTCTAGAACATCGTTAGTAACATGTGTCACAGCATACAACTACAGTCCGAATAAGATCATTACAGATATCCGCACAGCACAGTCGGAACCCAACAGAACAGAACTTTCTACGTCTTGTAAACTGGTAACTACCATTTAATAGTTATTAATAAATAGCACGTCAAATGAAAACTAGATTAGAAGACAGTGGCATCGTTCATCTTGAGCCACCCCCGGTATGACTGTTCTCTGCAGATGCGTTAGTTCCCGGAGCTATAAAGAGTTCATCGCACAAATGGGGAAGCGAGTAGGAGCTTACCATTAGATACATTTACGATGTGGAGGGGAAATCAAATTGCGACTTTATTACTCGCTTTTATGTGTGTGTATTTGCTATTACCTATGAGTTTAGCCATTTTTGGAAGATATGTTGTTAATAAGGATCTTAAAGTACTTAAATCTATTAGTCGTCTTATTGCAAGAAAACAACTTTAGAAACAATCTATGTATTTCTTTTGGTAATTTCGTTACTTTATTTAGTGATATAGAGGAAACTTTGTGCATAATGAAGATTTTGTCGAGTTAAATTCATCTGAAGCAGGTATATGATGCACTTAAAGATTGTGAATTCCCGCAGTAAGCTGACGCTTAAGAAGGTTCGGAATGCAAACGCTGTTGCATTTAAAATGTTTAGTATCCGCATACCTATATATCATCGTATACATAAGTTTAAAATCAAATGAAGGTTCTCTTTGAGAATAGTGATGACGTCTGTACAAGAGAGTATTACACTAAATGATTTTGTTCCTGGCGGATCTACAGTTCATTAGGAAATAACTCCACATACTATCGCTAGCGTAAGCACATCACGGTGTTCAAGAATCGACTTTAAATTAAAAAAAATAGGGCCCCCATTTTTTTTCCCATGAATCGATAGAGTTTTAAATTTCAAATAAAATACAATTTGGTTTGAAATCGTAAGTATGGCACTTTTTATTTTATACGAAAACAAAACATTTTTTTAAATATTTAATAAATTACTGTGAATTAATTACTATATAATCAATTATTCGATAGATATTTTAATCTATAATACAAATATATTTGATTTCATGGATCATAAGTATGGAAAATTTCATTTTATAGAAAAAAAGATATTTGTTATATAAAGAATTTCATTTAAATATTATTGTTAGAAATAATTTTAGTATCAAAAATATATTAATACAGTAATCCCCCGCTTTACGCGAAGGATACGTTCCGGACAAAATCGCGTTAAGCGAAATTCGCCTATAGCGGGGTAATGGAGTATGATGAAATAACAAGCCAAATAAATCATCATCTGGCCAAAGATTTCTCCAAATTCCATTCATGCAGGTCTGTTTCACTTCATTCCAAGCGGCTTCAATGTTTTGTACACCCTTCAAAATATTGTATGCTTTCCACCAATCGCGCATGGACTGTATTTCTCCATCTGTTTCGCTAATTAACTGACCAAAGGTGCGGCGATGGTAGTAAGTTTAAAATTCGCTATTGCCCCTTGATCCATGGGCTGCAAAATTGAAGTTTTATCGCGTATCTATGTATTGTTAGTTGACTCGCGTTGTTACTGGCTAGTGCGATCACGCCACGAAGCATTAATAGAACAATCAAATGCATCCGCGTAAAGCGGGGTAAATTAACGCGAATTTTAAAAATCGTGTTAAAACGAATTCGCGCTGTACGGGGTCGCGTAAAACGGGGGATTACTGTACTTATATTAAAATTAATTATCCATATATCGCTAATTATCAATATAGAATAAATTCTCTTTACAATGTTATAGTTATATTAGTAAACAAATAAGTCAATACAAGTTTGACCTTATATTGTTGTTCACGGCGCGAGTAAACAATTTATTAATAATTTTCAACTTGTATATACATATGACAATTTAGTCAGTGTTAATCATACAAGTTTTGCGTAAAGCGGGGGATTACTGTATTAATATATTTTTGATAATAAAATTATTTCTAACAATAATATTGAAATGAAATACTTTATGTAACAAATGTCTATTTTTCTATAAAATGAAATTTTCCATACTTATGATCCATGAAATCAAATATATTTGTATTATAGATTAAAATATCTATCGAATAATTGATTATATAGTAATTAATTCACAGTAATTTATTAAATATTTAAAAAAATGTTTTTTTTTCGTATAAAATAAAAAGTGCCATACTTACGATTTCAAACCAAATTGTATTTTATTTGAAATTTAAAACTCTATCGATTCATGGGAAAAAAAATGGGGGCCCTATTTTTTTTAATTTAAAGTCGATTCTTGAACACCGTGACATCTATTATAATCAGCCTTGGCGTGTTCTTACTTTCCACGGAGGCGTCTTCTGTATGAAGAAAAATGAAGTCGGTAATACTAATATTTATACCAACTATTGCAAAAGTGATTAATATTATACAGCAATATATTTAATTGATCCTAACATCGTTTGACGTAGTGTCTTGCGTGAGCAGGTAAACTTGTTATTGATACCGACCGATATGTAAAGACCAAAAATTATAATTTTCGTAAATGCTTGTTGTTCATATTATGAACCATAACTTTTTTATTTATTAATGTTATGTTACTTTGTCTTCAATCTAGCAACAATTGTTTAACTCTAAAAGTACTTAATTTAAAAACTCTTACTTTATAAACTAAACAATTACTAACTTTCTCAAAGCGAAGCGATATCTAGTTCCTAGTTTCACATCACATTCCACAAAATAGCGAAAACATCCCCAAACTACATACAAAACACATAACACTGCCTTTATTTGGAGTGCGACACTATTTTTATAGGCATTATGGCGTCGCAATAATCCGCAACACCTTGGAACACAAAGGAAAATGAATATAAGACAGTCCGCTTCAGTTGGCCGTTTCCTTTCCTTTGTTATTTTCCTCTAAGCTCACTTCAGTACACGCTTTCAGAGCGGTATGACAAATTAAAAATATAACGAGGTTGGACACAAAGACTTCTGTAAAACAAAACTTTAACTTTACTAAATACCCTACTTCAAGTATTAGTCGCTTGCGGTAGGTACATATTTTTAGCCGCGCAATAACTTTGACATGAATGGACCGATTTGAGTGCGGTGAGCAAGTTTTTAATCGAAAAACTAATTGGTCAAAATTGTTCTTATACGTTCGGTGGCGTGAAAGGCAATTATTTTCAAGATACACTTAGTATAAAATTAAAGTATTGCAGCATTGCTTCTCAGTCTTTGCACATCTGCTAAATTCTATAGAGCTTTTTTAAAATCATAAATAAGAAATCACCAGAGAAGGAAAATTTATCTGTCACATAAATACTTATCTGCCTCATCCGGGAACCAAACCCGAAAACACTAGCATCAGCTACTAACTAAAAATATAATATTCCAAAAAAAAAGTGTTTCTATAGGTTATTCAACACATACGACAAAGAACTAATCTGAAAAATAAAATGTGTGCAATTCACACGTAGTAGAAGTGAAACCTTCAAAAATTTTGTTTTCAAGATATAATGAGACCTCTCAACTCACCTCTTAACTCATCTCTCAACTCATCTCTCAACTCATCTCTCAACTCATCTCTCAACTCATCTCTCAACTCATCTCTCAACTCATCTCTCAACTCATCTCTCAAATCATCTCTCATTTTTCAAAAAAAATTCAAGTCAGTCTCCACTCATTTCTAGTCTCCACTGGACAGTTTCGTTTCATAAAATTTCAAGTCACCCCCGTACTAAAGAAGTTTTCACTTCAACAAAAAAAAATACAAACTGCAGATAGTTTAAACCTGTAGGTTATTAAATTCATAGAACAAACGGTCGATCTCCACTATAGTAGTCGGTAGCGGCGAGCTCAATGCGGCGTCACGTGCCACCCACTCAGACGCACTCAGATACGGGAACCTTAAATATTCATGTCGCGCTCATTGTTTGCTTTATTTACAACACTGCATTGATTTATTTAAAAAAGCTTGTATTTTGACAGCATCACACCTGTTATAAAATTCTGTGTTGGATTTGCCGTAAACATAGCTGAATACTGGACCATTTTTGTGTAGCTTTCTTGTTATCTACTTTACCCATTAGAAAGTCCTACTCAAGAGCCATCAAAATAAGGTACGAAGGCTCACATTCTTCAGTACCTATGGAGACAATTCTAAAAACTAATGATTTCCGCACAAAAACATCATACATACCCCCAATATATCTCCACACCATACAGTCAGTTCTCAAACAATGTTCTTAAATATTCCATTGCACACCAAGTTTGTATTGCAAGCTGTCGAAGTGGATTTGGATCCGAGGGTTACAATCTGTCTGCAATGTTTGAATTCCGACCGGACATGTCAATCGAATCGATATTCGGCCGAGGAATCTGGCATCATTCGATTTACGTGTGAGCAGCCTCAACACAAACCGACCGATTGCTTACGTACATTCATACAATACATACAATACATACTCGTATTTACAAGATTTTAAACTTAACTCATCGTGGACTGAAAACATTTTACTATAATACGAGTACTCACGATATTTATTTTGTATTCCGATATTTCGACCCAGTTGTATGAGTTGCAGTTGCAGTGTTCATCCGTGACCACGATCCATGCAACTGGGTCGAAATATCGGAATACAAAATAAATATCGTGAGTACTCGTATTATAGTAAAATATACTCGTATTTAGTTTCAACCCACGGCCCACTAGTAAACACAGGCTAGGCTGCTAGAGTAGGCCTAGATCATACTTCACCATGCTGCTGAAGCGCAGATTGGTGAAGGGTTTAGAGAATAAATTGTTTTAAGTTAAGAATAAGAAGAATAAAACAGCTTTCGGACGGACAGACAGACGGACGGACAGACGGACGGACGGACATGACGAAACTATAAGGGTTCTGATTTTATTTCGGAACCCTAAAAAAGATGTCACGGCTTATTATGTCTACGGTCTTGATTCTTACCTATGGATGTCAGTGGTCGCCGTTGTATTATATTATGTCGTACAACCAAACCTTGTGTACCATCCTGAAGAAGATCTTGTAAGCTATGTAAACTGGAATCCACCGTTCCTATCTTACGCTCGTTAATAATTTGCAGACTCTAATATCCGGGGTTGACCCGACTAGGACGACGTCGGGTATGTACCTTTTTTTTTTTTTTTTTTTTTTTTTTTTTTAACGTGTGGAAAGACCTTCGTCTCATCTATCCGGCCACGGGAAGCCGGACAGGTATGTGGGACTTGAACCCACCAAAACCACACGGTGTCGACGCCTACCGCGTTGGTGCCGGGACTGTGTGCTATTCTCGCTCCACTGCCCCGGCGCGGCGGCCGCTACCACGGCGGCCTCGGCACAGCACGCTCTCTAGCCCCTCTCCTTGGCGAGAGGGTTGGAGCGGCCAGCGGGATGGCCCGTCAGCCTACTATTTCCCGCTAGGGTAAAGGCGCGCTCGACACCGGCGCGCCTTTCAACCCGAGCCGTTACGCCGGACGACGAATTCCCGTATCCGTCACCCGACCGGCTGTTGTTATGGGGGCAGGAGGTGCAGGCCGTAAGCCCGCCTTCTGCGCCCTGTGCGCCGGCGGCGGATGGCGAGGTCTGTAGCGTCCTCGCGCTCTCTCTCCGCCGCCTCTTTGCGGAGCATGACGCACTCCGCAAAGGCCTGCACCGCTGTCCACGACGTCTCACTATCGACCATGCATTTGACCACGGTCGGCAGTGAGAGGTCGTCCCCCACGACCGCACGTAACTGCGCGCGGTCTTCCGCCCAGGCTGGGCAGTCCTCTAAGGTGTGCTGGGCGTCCTCGTCCTGGCATCCGTCACAGTGGTGGCAAACAGCAGACGGCTCCCGACCCACCATTCGGCACAGATACCCCCCGAAGCAACCATGCCCGGATAGTATCTGTGTCAAGCGGAATGTCAGTGAACCGTGCTGCCTAGCCAACCATTGGCCCAGGACTGGACGGATCGCTTCGACGGTCCTACGCCCAGCAGTGGGCTGCTCCAGCCTCCGGCTCCACTCCAGGATGGTGCGCTGACACAGCTCGTTGCGGCGTCCTGCGATCTCCCCCGGTGACGGTCGGTCACCCCGGCCTAGTGCCTCCTCGCGCCAATTAAATAAGGACGCGAGGATCCCGGCTTCTAGGTCCCAGGGTATGCTACCGGCCAGCACACACGCTGCCTCACCTGAGATCGTGCGATACCCCCGAGCGGCCCTGATCGCCATCACCCTCTGCGGTCGTCGCAGGAGGGCGATATTTTGGTTACTCAGGGCCTCAGCCCAGACAGGAGCACCGTAAAGGGCCATTGATCGCACGACCCCCAGGTACAAGCGCCTGCAGGACACCTCCGGCCCTCCCAAATTCGGTAGGAGCCGCGTCAACGCACCAGCCGCCGCCATCACCCGCGGCACTAGCGCCCCAAAGTGGGCGCCGAAGTTCCATCTGCCATCAAGGACTATGCCTAGGTAACGCATCGTCGGCTTGATGGCGACTTGAACACCGCCAACCGTTAGGCTCGAACCTGAGGGAGGCCCCCGCCGAGGGCCGTGGAAGCACAGCGCCTCGGACTTTTCAAGGGCCACCCCCAGGCCCAGCCGGCGGATTCGGCGCACCACTTGCGCTACTCCTGCAGAAGCGAGCAATGACGCATCGCGGAATGTGGCGCCGCGGGCGGTCACGAGTGTGTCGTCGGCGTAGCAAACGACGACGACTCCCGGAAGATTAGCCGCCCGTAGCACCCAGTCGTAGCCGATGTTCCACAGGAGCGGTCCTAAGACAGAACCCTGTGGAACACCGCGCGTCATTGCACACTCCTTCCATCCGTCTCGAGTAGGGAAAATTATCTTCCTGTCTGAGAGGTAGTCCCGGATGAGCCGTCGCAGGTAGAATGGCACTCCGTGGTACCGGAGCGCCTCCATAATGCAGGGCCAGGGGAGGGAGTTGAAAGCGTTGGCGATGTCAAGAGACACCGCCACGATCACCTCACCGTGGGAGACCGCATCCTGCGCCAGGGACTTCACTCTCAGGATGGCGTGGATGGTTGACCTCTTCCGGCGGAACCCGTACTGTCCATCCGCGAGATTAGGTCCAACTCGCTCTAGGTGCTCGACAAGGCGGTCAGAAGTGACTCTTTCCAGCAATTTGCCAGCCTCATCGAGCACAACGAGAGGACGAAAGCCCGACGGGGAATCCGCCGGACGTCCCTCCTTCCTTAGCAGGACTAAGCGTCCTGTTTTCCACGCCTTAGGAAACTTTCCCTGCTCGAGACAGGCATTCAGGAGCCCCCTTAGTCGCTCCTCCAGGGACTCCGCGGCGTCTAGGGCGGAAACCAGCACACGACCCGGAACACCATCAGGACCCGGGGCGGTGTTTTTGGAGCGCAACCTTGCCACAGCGGCGCCAAACTCACCCCGGGTTATTTCCGGTATTTCGTCGCGGTCCCCGCTCCTAGCCTCCTCTGGCGGAGCCATGCTCGGGAGCTGGATTGCCACTCCCCGCGGGAACAGAGTGGCAATCACTTGCTCGAGGAACTGCGGCTCCAGACTCTGCGTCAGGGGAACGCCATATGGCCGAATCTTGTTTCGGACAAGTCGGTACGGACGCCCCCATGGATCGCGGTCTAGAGTGGCCAGCAGTTCCTGTCGGGTATGTACCTACTCTATGGTTATATTAAACTCAGAGTAGCATCCTTTAATAAATAATAGCATAGTCTGAAAATAATCGAAGATTGAAAATATTTACGCTGCAATTTTTGATATTAGAAGAATTATTAATACTCGTAGTTAGAATTTGAATTATTTTATATTTTCTTAAATTCCATGTTGCATAGTAAAAAAGAGGACGTTTACTCCGTTACTACAACGGAAAAACTATCGTATTACAAAAACCGGATAAATTCCTGAACATGCCACTGAGCAAGTAGCGATCACCTATTAGCGATGAATGCATTTTGATAACAAACAAGCCGTAGTAGTGATAGGTCGTAATCGATTGATTGATCAGCCCTCCGCCGCGAGATAACTGATGTATGAGCCGTGATGAACGACCGGTCCGTAACTCGCTATTGAAGAGATGTTTCCCGAGTGGAGGGACCATGTTTTTGCGAAATACTGGATAATACGTTTGTGTTTGGTGATGGTTTGATCGAATCTATGGGATGGATAATATTTAAAGTTGATATAAAATTATAAATGTGATCAGTAGGGTGCATCATCAAGTAGTGGAAGTTGGCTTGAACAAAATATTAGCTAATGAAATGAAATGAAATGAAATGAAATGAAATGAAATTAGTTTATTCGAAGTAGGTTTGTTACAAACACTTTCCGAAAGTCACTCAACGCCATCGCTTCAACAAATCCCTACCGTGAGTGGTCCCGGTAGAAGAAGCGGCAAGAAACTCCCGGGATTATTTTTTTTCCTACTCACAGTTACAGACAGTACTTACTACTACTTATTACATTATTAATTAAAAAAAAAAAACTCATGTCCAAGCAGTCTTGTCATTTAAATACTCATCAACTTTGTAATATGCTTTCTTCATGAGAATACCTTTTACATGAGTTTTTAATTTACAGTATGGCATTTCTGTTAATTCTAACGGGATTTTATTGTAGATTTTTACACATCTACCCATGAACGAGCCACCAGTTTTGTTGAGTCTAAAACGAGGCACAATCAGTCTAGCCTTATTTCTTGTGTTAATATTGTGAACATCACTCTTTTTAAGAAAAGTATCGGAGTATTTTTTAACATACATAATATTTTCCAAAATGTATTGTGAACTAACAGTTAGTATATTGATTTCTTTAAAGAGTTCTCTAAGAGAGTCCCTAGGCCTGAGGTTGTAAATAGCGCGAACTGCTCTTTTCTGTAATACAAAGATTGACTCAATATCTGCAGCTGAGCCCCACAACAACAAACCGTAGGACATTATACTGTGAAAGTAGCTGTGATAAACTAATCTTGCTGTTTCTACATCAGTTAAGAGCCTTACTTTCTTAACTGCATAAGCAGCGGAACTGAGCCTCCCTGACAAGGCTTCAATATGAGGACCCCATTGTAGTCGAGAGTCTATGGTAATGCCGAGAAATGTTGTAGAATTTACTAGTTCTAATACTTCCTTATTTAGGACAATTTGAGCTGGGATCTGTTTCACATTAGGTAAGGCAAATCTGACACATTTAGTTTTTTTCGCGTTTAACATCAAGTTATTACATGTAAACCAGTGTAATACTTGCGAAACAGTATTATTTACGTCGTCATAACATTTTTTCCTCCTATCTACTTTAAAAATTAGAGAAGTATCGTCAGCAAACAATACCGTTTCACACATGTCCTTAGTGAAATAAGGAAGATCATTGATATATATTAAAAATAGCAGTGGTCCTAATATTGATCCCTGGGGCACACCCATGGTCATGTGCACTCCAGGTGACTCTATTCCATTAATAACTACTTTTTGACTACGTTCAGATAAATAAGATTTTATAAGACTAACTGATTGTGTTGAGACACCATAATGCCTAAGTTTGTTTATTAATATATTATGATCAACACAATCGAATGCCTTTGAGAGATCACAGAATATACCGATAGCATCATGCTTATCCTCCCAAGCATTAAAAATGTGTTTAAGAAGTGCGATGCCTGCATCAGTGGTGTTTTTCCCTTTTGAAAAACCAAACTGATTAATATGAAATAATTTGTTTGTAGAAAAATGCGATAGTAGTTGGTTGTAGATAATTTTTTCGAAAATTTTACTGAGGGCTGGTAAGATGGATATTGGTCTAAAATTTGTTGGGTCGTTTTTATCTCCAGATTTAAAAACCGGTATTATTTTCCCATGTTTCATAAGATTGGGAAAAATACCATCTTCAACACATTTATTAAAAATAAAACTTAAGTGGGGGGCAATTGAGTTGATTATTGATTTAACTACAACTGTAGAAAGACCCCAGATATCACTTGACTTTTTAACATTTATCGAATTGAAACTTTGTATAATTTGATTACAAGTAACGGGTTTAAAGTTAAATGAGTTGGTACTTTTATCAACACATGATTCTAAGATGGTCATAGCTAGTTGGGGGCATGCATTTAAGTTTTTTGTAATCACATGCGGTATTTTAGAAAAAAAATCCTCGAATACGGTGGCAATCACACTATCAGAAGTGACATTTACATTATTGATTTTTAGCGAATATCTATGCTTATTTGATTTTATTTTGCCTGTTTCTTTATTAATAACATTCCAGGTTGCTTTAATTTTGTTTGAAGAATTCTTTATTTTATCAGCAATGTAGATAGATTTCGCTTTAGCACAGACTAACTTAAAAGTTTTAGAATACATTCTAACACGATTTAAAAATTCCAGGTCTGTGGAGGTTGATTTTTCTGCGTATAATTCAAAAAGCTTTATTCTACTTTTATATATTCCTGGTGTGGCCCAGTCACTGAATTTTGTTTTGGTATTATCACACTCAATATTTTTTTGTTTGAAATTATTATTAAATTCACATTTTATTAAATTAAAAACTGTCGAGTATGCATTGTCAGGTGTGTCATCTGGGTTAATATTCAATGACGGGAGTTTATTCGCAATGTTTTTTTTAAATGTATTAATCCTTCTTTGTGTGATTGGCCTGCAAATTATATTCTGTTTAGGAAGGTCATGATGGTACTCAATGGTGGCAAGTTGTCCGCTATGGTCTGAACTAATACAATTTAAGATTGACTTATTTATTATTGTGCAATCACAAAAAATGTTATCTAAGCAAGTAGCCGAAGATGGAGTTATTCTTGTAGGTTCCAAAAATACATAATCTAAATTAAATGATTTAAATAAATTAATGAACCGTACTGAGCAAGAAGTTGTAACTAATATATCAATATTAAAGTCTCCACACACAACTACTTTTTTATTTTTTTTACATACAATTTTTAGAACATCCTCCATAGCGGATTCGAACAATGGGTAGCTGCCAGCAGGTGGTCTATATACACATACCACGACCACCTTTTCAAGTTCTATACAAGAAAGTTCTATATTATGTTCAATAGAGAGGGATACTATGTCTTTACGTTCCTTAAAAATCAAACTGTTATGAATAATTATTAATGACCCTCCTCTAAGTATATTTTCTCTACAAAATGAGCTGCCTATACTATAATTATCTATGGATAACATTAATTCATATTTTCTTAACCAGTGCTCTGTAACACAAACAATGTTAATATTCATTTCATTTAATAATAAATTTAATTCCAAGTCTTTGCCGGAAAAGCCTTGTATATTTTGGTGTATAATTTTTAAGCTAAGGTGCTTTTCCTTGGTCAGTATATTGCTAGAGATGTCCTCTGTTGTCTTATTGACTAATTTAAATTACTTGGAACGTATTCCAACGATGCATGCTGAATGTCATTAAGTGACTGCTCAATAAAAGCAGAGGTACCAGCCAAATTCTTGGCTAAATTGTCAATAAAATATGATAGCGAACATGCTATTTGTCTCTTATTAAACTTAGACAGATAGTAATTATCTTTGGTCATATAACTTCTAGGAATTAATTTATTAATGTCAATTATTTCAAAATATTTACTGCTGTGCAAAGACATAGTGTACATCGTTAAATTTATAGTATACCTAATATTATTTTCTTCCTGTGGCAAACACTCACTGTAAGGTAAAGTAAACATTACAATATTTTTAACTTTTAATGTGCATAATTTATTGTAATAATATATTAACATTTTTCTGTTTATTTTACCTCTATTTCCAACAAAAATAATTAAGTTTGTGTTACTATCAAATTTACTGTGTAGAATTTTTTCAAAAATATCATTTAATGATAACCCAGGAAAACAATGGTTAACACAGCTGAGCTCCGAATAAATGTTTGTTAATTGGCCAAAATTCCTTCCAATTTCATCACTAAATATAACATTTTTAATACAATCATTTTGCACAAAGGAATTATTGTTGTGTGCTACTTCTAAGGTCTTACATTGTTTAGAGATTAATGGCTCACACACTGGTGCATCCTCGTATGTCAATGGTTCTGTGGCACCTAGGCCGGATGCCACAGAATGTCTTCTGGAGATGGTCTCATTGTTTGCAGAGACATCAGACAAGCATTTTAAAGCCAGTATGTATTCCCTTATCTCTTTTTTGGATCCTTCATAATTTTGTGTCATCTATATATATTATAAAACTGTAACTCGATAATGTCTGTACATTGAAGATATTTAAGAAAATTTGGTATCAGGGGACTATATAGGAGCAATAGATTGCGAATCTGTCATTTTTAAAAATCTTGTCTGTCTGTATGTTTGACACCGCATCACGCCAAAACCACTGAATGAAATTGAGTGCGGTTTTCACAGTTGTATTACTGGTGGTCTAACTTAAAATCTGGTGTATGTTTTATTGTGATACGTCGCTTAGAAGCCGAGATATCAATAAATAGGACTTTTTGATACGCCACATAACTGCAGGAAATACTGAAAGTGCCCGATAGAGGGATATAAAAGATTGTTTAGTATCGGAAATATACGTAACTTCTTCAAAAAAATCAATGTGTACCAATTTTTTTTTATTTATGATTTTTCAATGAATTAGTTCTGCTAATCAGCAATAGATGTCAGTTTAGGTAACTAGAAGCCATAATTAAAAAATGTAAGTAGGTCTGAGAACGAGTCAACAAATATTTTACTGAAATTAATGTATTTATATTTATATTTACAATATATAAAACATTGGGGTTTTAAGAAATTAGTTACCCTACTCAATCAATAAATAACACATAACTTTGTTAGATTGTGCTATCAGATTCCTATATTCCTTGTATGATGGTGTGGGCCAGAGTTAGTGATAATAATATGACACAGTTTAGGAAAACTTTATTATCAAATATTGTTTTTTCTGTAGATTAATAAAAATCTTAAATTTTTACAAAGTATTGCAATTTAGATTTTCTTATTGTGATGTAGGAATAGGCACATAGAAAGTAGATAATAATAAAAATACAAATCACAATGAGTAAGAAATTAAAATATTTGCGAATAATCGTCTACTGGTGTCACCTACTTGGTCAATGCATACCAAGCCGGCCCCGCATAGGCTAATTATGACCGGACGTAAGTGCAATACAAATATGTAACTAAAATACTTTTGAATTTGCGAATAGCCACGTAAAAACAGACGAGCCACCTGATGCTAAATTGTCATCCTCCATGGATGACTAAAAGCATCGTCCATGATCAGATTAAGGCATATCACCCATTTGTTGTTATCCAAGAAAGAAAACAAGAATGAAAAAATAATAAATTATGAAGATGATTCTGATTTAATTTCCATTCTGTCAAGTTTAGAGTGAGTTATTTATGCTTAGAAATAATATGTATCGAGCTATATAAATAGTAGTAGTAAAATAAACTAATGTTATGGTAAAATGACGAATCAGTTTAAACAATGAGTTTCTTTTGAAACGTTTTATAGGTATAAAATATACGTCTGGTATTTGGGCCATGTTCTTGGACACTTAAAAATCCCAAAGTCATTCAGGAATAAACTCAGGAGAACTAGAGTCTCCTGGTTGAGAGGCGGGCCCTGCTGTCGGGTAGGGGATCCTTTAATTACTGTAAATCTAGCTGGTGCCGCGGTTGCGAAACCCAGATAGTTGGGGGGGGGGGGGGCTCTTTGGACTCTTCCCGCAGAAGCGTTTAGGTCTCAGGTAGCCAAATACGGAGGGGCGAGACGTCCCTGAGCGACTCATGTAGCCCGTGGTCGGCGTGATCAAACATTGACCGAGAAACCTGACATGGTACACCTCAGGTACCTGCTAAACCACCCGATCTGATCATGGAGACAGAGCGGCGGGTCAGCGGCGGCAGTTTGCGTGATCTGGTGAGCAGCATGGGGCGTCTTACAGACATTACTTGGACAGATGAAGTCGAAAAGAAGGAAGAAGTAGTGCCAATAAGACACTACGTAATTAAAATGGAAGAAGAATTCAATTACTTTAGGTTTTGCTGTTTATATGTACTTACGTGGAATAATTTGTCGACGTCTATGAATAAATAGGAGCAGTCCAGTATTCCAGTAGTCTGAATTAAACTGTCATTTATAATCTCCAACTACTACAATGTCCTGGTTTAATTTCGGGAAGGTGTAGTCGAAGTAAAACTTTTATTTCAGTTGTCTTTATTCATCCCAGTATAATATCTTAATTGACCAGGGCTGAAGCCTTTGAAAATGGTAAGTGATAAAATAATAGTAGGATGATTCTTTTTCAATGGCTTTGAAAAAGGAAGAGAATATAACAAAAATTAAAGGAAAAATAATTTACGGGCGATCTGAGTTCGGGAAGTGGGGGGGGGGTGAGTTTTTGACGTGACAAGGTCTATTAAAACGATGAGCGCCGGGCGCATCTATGAAAAAATGTACCGTTCTGCGAGCGAGACAGCGGCAAAAGCGAGAGAGAGGCACCATCGGCTACGATCGGCGTATCGTAGGCGATGCCGTAGGCGAGGCGAGCAGTAGGCGATCGTAGTTGAGTGGAGCGGAGCAGGGCGGGGCGGAGCGGAGCTTTGTCATGACGTTGTCACGTTAAACTACCGTCCGTAAACCGACTTTGTAACCCGACGTGAAAAACGGTTTATCTCGATTTCCGCCAAAACTACAAGTCCTAAGGAAAAAAAGTTAAATCGTAAAGTTGTAGGTAATAGAAAGATATACAACTTTTGGATTTACACTTTTTTCATATACGAAATTTATGTGAAAAATTCAAATAACCAAGTTTTTGGTTTTTTCATTTTGATCTTTTACAAAAAAAAAATTCACGTATGGTGAAAACTTAACTTTTCATGTTCCAAACTCACTGTACTTTTTTTGATTTAAAATATTTCTTTTTCACCTTATTTTGACTTACATAACATCGAAAAAGCACCCTAATTTTCAATCGAAAATTCTCACGTCAAAATATCTGTTTTTTAAAAAAGTCTGTGGGATTTTTTTCCTTGAAATCTCTACTTTTTGATGGTATAAAAATACATTATGATGGTAAATGTTGTGTGGTAGCTGCTAGGAAATAACAGGTGCTAAGTCCCAACCATAGGTAGGTCATATTGTATTAGGGTCTGGGTGGGGTTGGGTCTGGTGGTGTATCTTAGAGACAGACTGTGTAACTCCAGAATGGGTGGGAATTACAGTTTTAATAATATTTGTTGATGGTCACGTTGACATAGCAAAACCAGTACAACATTGACCAATTCAAGATCTGATTGTGTACGTATATAAAATCACACTAATATATCTTAGGCGTATAATAAGATATTTTTTTACTCTCGCTAAAACGGCTAAATGGATTTAGATGAAATTTGGCTCACAGATATTTCATATCCCGCATCAAAGAACAGGGTGCATGTCGTTCGAGATCGGAGATTGATCTGCTTCTTCATCAGGTCAAGGGTATAATTTAGTTTGAAAGTTGGGTGTAGGTTATTTATTTTTTTAGGGTTTTGTTCCTCAAAAGAAAAAAATATAACTCTTATAGGATCACTTCGTTGTTCGTCTGTCTGTCTTTCTATCGACCCTATTTTCTCAGGAATGCGTGGAGGTATCATTCCAAAAAAACTTAAACTTATTTGTATTTGGTTAATTGATCGCTATGTCCATGCATAGGAACGACAGTTTTATAGCGGCAAAGTTAAGTTTGTTACTGAATCATTTAATATTGCTCTTATGGCCGGTTCTCATGTTCAAAACCCTCGGTGCCAAAAAACTCGCATTTCCCGGGTTGTTTTTTAATTACTTTCATTTAATTCTCAAGTCCACGCAGACGAAGTCGCGGGTAAAAGCTAGTAATTTTTAAGGATTCTTGTAAACGACACAATTTACAATTTAGTGAGCTAATGTTTTCTTCATAAGTATTTCTATTTTCCTGAATAATAGATGATAATGTTTGTAATTTGTCAAGTAATTGCATCTTTTCTTTTATGCAATTGGTGTATTTTGATTTCTTTATATTATGGTTTATTAGTTTTTTAGTTTTATTTATGTACTTATTAATTTTAATATATTTTTTCAACTTATTCCTGCTGCATGTAACTGTGCTCCTGGCAACTGTACGGTAAGGGGAGTCCTCTCTTGTCAAGTCTATTGTTGCAATGGGATTAAGATCACATGAAGCAGAAACCAGATTAGGCGCACTAACTACCAACTCCTCGAACAGACTTTGGTTCTGGGAGGCTATTATTTGAGATTGACTGCTCTCTAATTGGCAGATGAGATTGTTAGCCTCGTGAAGCTGTTTTTCCAATGCAGCAATTTGCCTGAGGGCCTGCTCATACTCATCACTGCATTGGTCGAACCTGTCAACTATTGACTGAAGTCTGTCACGTTCGTTGGAGGTTGCTAATAATTGTGTATGTAGGTCTGACAATTGTTTCTTTAATGAATTATTTCTATCTAACACATCCAACAATTCCTTTTCATTGTCCTCCCTTTCGCAATGTAGTTGTTTAACTAGCTCCTTGGAAGCCTTCAATTCCTGCAAAACCAGTTGGAGTTGAGACTCCTCCTGGCGAGCTAAGGCCCTGCGAGTCATCATTTTACCGAATAATATGAATAATTATCACCGAATACAAAAAAAAATCAATCCAAGAAACTTTTTAACCAACTTCAGTAAGTCTGTCAGATGGACAACTTACTTAACTTTACACTCAGCCTTAAGTAAGATAAAGCTGGTAAGTAGGTACCTATTTCAGACATTTATTTATTCTACAAAAATACTTCTTTATCAGTAAGATAAATGCAAAAAAACTTACATGAGAGGAGTTACAACGATCACACAATTCAAATTATTTACTGTCACTTTGTACCGGCTTTCTCACGGCCGGTTATAATACGATAATACGCAACTAAAGTTATTATTTTGCTTATACATTCACTATTTTACACTCAATATTAAATTTACTTAGTAATTTATTGAAAAGAGGCCCAACTAATATTATATATCAAATTAAATAATTAAAATTTACGGGAGCTATCAAAATCAGCTGTTACCGTTAGTGTTGCCACACGAAAGTCACAATTAACATGCGGGATTTTACGAGTGTAAGCAAGAATAATAATACGACAATTTTAGGAATATGTCCTCAGTGGATTATTTTGGAAGATATTGCAGGATTAGAGTAGAGCAGGACGTTTGAAGACTTTTTGTCTTAAATAGGAATATTTTGAATTTACCATTACACTAGCAAATTATAGAAAAAATTATGCAAGGAATGCCGGAATTATTTCCATGTCATTATGGTCACCGTACAATAGTACCGCGAGCGAGAGGGTAGCGAAAGCTAATATCCTGTTAATGGTCCAACAACATTAATCTTAAACCCTAAACGTAACGGGACTGAGGTATTCCGTGTTTTGATTATAAAAATGCGTTCCATGATAGGTACGATAGAACTATTTCAGAATTTAAAACACGCCCAACAATTTTGTTTTCTAAGCTAATATTATAAATTTTCAGTATAAAGCTACATTATGTCTTGCTAAAAAGCTTTTGGATAAGTACTGGGGTACCATTTTTACTACATGTACTATAAAAAATGAATAATACATTCAAAATACTACATACTAGTAACCGCCTTTGCATAGTTTCGCGAAACTACGATTGAGATTTTTTCCCAGCGAGAAGCGAGAGGAGTGCGAATACACAAACAGTTTTATTAATAGTACTATAGGTGGGTACATATGTATACTCGTATAATATGCGGCTGAAACTACTCTATGTTACCTAGGATGACCACCCATTAAGACTTTACACGTACATACATAACGCACTCCATTTAACTTGGTGACTATTACGTGGCCCGTAACACATACGGTGAGATCTATAAGCCGTGCTTAGTGTGACTCAGACTTAAATTATGAGTCACAAACAGTCAACAGAACAAAAATAATGGTCCTAAATCAACTTTAATATATATGCCGATTTATATGAGTTTTTAATTTTTGAATGAAATCTTTAGGCGCGTCGTACACTAGATGGTGCTGTTCTTATTTCTGAATCACGAATCCCTCCCGTGGAGGGAAAAAAATTAGTTATAATAATATTATAAGACACTTGGGGATGTCTTTGGTCATATGACCTTTGAGTAGTATATTATTTTTGAAGTGAAAACTTCTTTATGATTATATGTATAGTTATATTATATAGAAAACATATATGTTTTCTATAAATATGCATATAACTTTTCACTTCTGTCGGCACTCCCGCAGTACCATTGTTTTTTTTTCTTATCAAACATCCGACGAAATATTGATTAGTCGTAAATCGTAAATCAATATTAACGTTGACGACTTTTTAATTTTTTCGTATTAACAAATTGTCAGTCATTTAAGAGATAGATTGTCTTTGCAAAGTCCAAGTCTAAGTCCGCTCTATACATCTCACCCCGAGTTCTAATTACAGAAGTAACTAACTAAACTAATACACTTTACAGTCGACGCCCACAACTATTTCATAACGATGGACCCTCGCGTCGCGCCGCTAATGTAGGTACCTCCGTTACCGCTGGTAATTGTTTACCTTGTATGCCTTCCAGTAAATTATTGTTTGCGGGAGTATTTAGCACAATGGCTAAGATCATTTAATCTTAATATACATATATTTGACATGAAACAAGGATCTGGTATTGTAAAATCGGTGTCCATTTATTGTTATTAATATATGAAACACTTTAGATGTAACTGTATAGATAGTGTCTTTAGCAAATAGATAATTGACTAGAAGACTGAGACAAACATTCGAACACATCGCATTCGAACTACTCAAGGAACAGATTATCAAAAGAATAGTCTACTTTTAAATACGCATGTGGCAGCTAGTACCATTATCACTGCAGTTTACAGTCGCAGAACAAACTTTATCCGAATCTTAGCACAGCGATAAAACCAGTCTGTCAGCACTTGGTATAAAACAAAAAGTACGACAGCAGTAATCGTCGCTAACTACTAATTGGTTCGCCGCCAAACCCTATTAAAAACTTGACAATTAGGGCCGGCTACTAAAAGCGATCGGATCGTCGGCTCCTAAGCGTCCAATAAACGCTAGCTTCACTGCGCTCCAATTAACAAATACTAATAGGTAATTTACTGATAACAAAAAGATCGGTCAAGTAAGACGATATCTTGTGGGTTTCGCACTATCCATATCCAAATCAATTTATATATGTATCTCCAAGCACTGCTAATAAATACCTACCTACCTAATAGGTACCTTTAAGGTTTTTTAGATTAGAGATTTGTGAGTGATATTTTTTTTAAATATGTAATAGTTACGGTTTATCGACACGAGGTTAGAGAATGACAGAACGATAGAGTTACTTAACAAACATAACAATACCCATTGTTATTGGTTTGCAAACCTTTGACATAGGATATAGGTAGGTTTAAGGCCATATTCCCACGGCGGGGTACTTGGTCGAGATTCCCGAGGTCTGTACTTGTGGTCGATCGAATTGCGACAGTGGCTTGGAAGCCTGAGGCTTGACAACCATCGCTCCAAAACCGTTTGATATCTGAGACCAGCGCCGCGTATAGACAGATCAATCCTAAATGCTCAAACGAAGACGGGGTACACATGATGTCATTGTTTACACAAGACACTAAGGTCTAAAAGGGAAAGCACACATGCAGATCAAATTACTAGGAATCCATGCTTTGTGGGTGGTATAGACAATGTAGACCATATAACATCACTTTTTCTCAAATAGAAATCTTACCCGGTAGTTCAATTCAACTATAAGGTAGACAGATGGAAAATGTTCAAACAACGAGGATACCCTAGAAACAATAAACGATGCATCGAGTTCCTCCTAAGTTAGATTACTTTTGCGGCTTTTAGATCTTGAGTTTTTCTTCCTCTCAACACAAGTTTCTGAACCTGTGCAAATACAATTTCATAGAGTTAGTAACACAAATGACTTTGGTTTTTTGGAGTATGTGATGCTTTCGTTGTTGCAGCTGATATGTCGGGAAAGAAAGAGCCCGCATCGATCAAGCGTAACCATTTTAACTGATCCCCGAAAGCTTCACATTTTTTCGTTTAAAACCATGATTCGTGCTGAACAATGGCATCAAATCGAAGGTTGATGAACTCAAATAACAGTTTGTTTTACGACGATACTCCTGTCTTGTAATTCATTGAACACTATAAGAGGATACCTGAGTCCGGTGTGATATGAGATACATACTTATATACTGCATTAATAAACATTGATCGTTTAGTATCTTAAGCGATCAAATCATTTACCGCTAAACACAACCACATGATCAAAGACACATTTGCCTCAATTTCGAAGGGACTGAAAAGCAACAATGGCCGATGCACAATGTATCGATTAATCGCCGCATGCAGCCGAGGAGAATGGAAATGAAGAGCTTTACGGGTTTAATGATGGCAAAAAGAAATGGGGGTAAAGTGGAATGAATAAAAAACTGGCGAAGAATGGACATGTACGGTAAAAGGGCTTAATTATTGCGCGAAAAATGGTCGAGTAAGATAAGATTCAGTATAATATTGTAAAATAGATAAATAAATTGCAACGGATTTTGTTCTCATAATATTTTTTGTTTTCTTTGTCAATTGTGTTTTTTCATTATTAACAGGTTACAGACATGCACTCCATAAAATTTTAATAAACATTTGTCGTTCATTATTTTGCCAGAAACTAGCAAATAAATTGTTAATTGTACACACACACCCATTCCACGACACTGGTAAAAAATGTCTGTAAAGTCGGTTTACGGACGGTAGTTTAACGTGACGTCATGACAAAACATTGATGAAATTATTGCATACTTTTATAGATAAAATTGAGCGCTTCGGCCGAACGTAGCCGATCGTGACTCTCTATCGCTTTTGCCGCTCTCTCGCTTGCGGAATGCTACATTTTTTCATGCGTGCGCCCGGCGTTTATCGTTATCACGTCAAAAACTATGAGTGTGTAAGCTTTTATAAATTTTATTATTATTAATAATAATATTCATTATAATTACATTACAATAAAATTATATAGTTGCATAACAAGTAAATATTTATTATTTACTAAATAACAAAGTTAGTATATATTGTATCAATAAATCACAAACAACGATTAAATAATTAGTTAGATCCCTTTAACTTACCAAGAAAAGCCAAGCGAACATACTGTAAATCCCGCAATAAACTAAAGGGGAAACATTTAAAAAATGCCAAAAGCAAGGTCCTTTGAACATTACACGCCACATTTAGCTCCCTTTATAAGGTTTATCCTCAGACAGGCGGCAACAAAGATGCTTACAAAATAACGTCAGTTATCCATACGGTTTCCGCTGTTAAAACTGAGTAGAAAGGACTAGAATAGCGTGAGATATTCGCAGGAGATTTTAGCCTCTGTGCCGCTTGCTCAGAGTTATGTGGGTCATATTTGAAATAGACTACATGAATACTTAGGGTTTGATAGCTCTGAATATCTCAGACCTGCAAATTCGCCCATTACCACAAATTAGGTTTGGCTTTACTGAAAATAACGGGATATTAAACATTTTGTTCATGAATAGGGAAAAATGTTTTTAGTTTCGTACAAAATTCTATTGTTGTCTTTCTAAAGTTTGTCGTTCGATTCTTACCAATAACGTTCATATAATTAGCATTCTGAACTTACGTACGTTATTTGTTAGAATTATTATAACTAGAATTATTTTATACCAAGCGTCGACAGGACATTCGTGCTTCTATAATTATCTGTAGCGGCTGTTGCCACCTTGTGAAAATCTGCGACATTGAAAAGCGAGCTGGAAACCGGAAACTCCTTTATTCGTGTTGAAGTCGATGAAAATATTTGAATTTAAAGGAAGAAAAATATTCAGTCAAGGATGCCGCATTCTATTTTAGTGACCATGAGACGAAAGGTTGAAAAACTTGTATTCTGTTGACTATTAAACTGCTACTGTTTTATTGCTGGTTTTAAACATAACGTCAATATCAGAAGTACACACCATATTGCCTGCCGAATAAGAAACTCCCGAATTTGTATCCGGGCAAGGAAGTCAAATGACCATTTCCTGCTCTTAGTTTGCTTAGAATCCTACAGCCCCCTTATGATTGTGTGAATATTGGCTTGCATTTAAGAGTATATAATAATGTTGACTAAAAAAACTTTTTCATTAAAAGAGTAGAAAATAAACGACCTCATAACATCACACAATGCATTTCAATTCATTCAAATGTAATTTAACCTGGATTCGGTTAACCAAATAACCAAGCGTGCGTGATATAAATAAGGAAAATAAACCTTTCTTTCGATAACCTACGAATAGACTGAATAAGGCGAGGTATTCGTGAGATGACGCGTTTCGCATTCTGATGTACTCGTAGGATACGTGCATTGATCTACCCTCGAGGAGGATTTCAGTACAAATAAAAGATGTATCTTGTATAGTTTCTATAGTGCTTTTTATATTGTGAACAAAACCTATCTGTCGGTTGAACAGACCCTTCGCATAATGTACTTAAAGGACAAAACGTAATTTAAATCGTGTACATGTTCGCTACTATTTTTCTCGTTTCATCTATAATGAGGAGGGCTCGGAAAGTATAACGAAGATGTTGGTCAACCAGTTGACCAATCGCGCTGTAAATGGTTAGACATCACTCACCTCCATAGATCAAGATCTCTCAGGCATGCAGGTTTATCACGCATGGGAAAAATTAAAAAGCTCGCAACTCGGAAGTCGGAACCCAGGATCTGTACTAGGCTACTTTTGTATCAATAGTAACGTTGCCAAGAACTTATGGTCTACGATGGCACACTGTATGGCCTCAATTAAATTGTTTTTACGAGTCCTAACATTAGATAGTGCGAATACAATAACGAAACAGTTAATACTCAAACTTAAAAGTGGCAGTAGATATAGGCACAGATGAATCTTAAAATAAATCTAAAAGAACGGCAGAAGAATGTTTCTATAGGAACATTTTTACGTCATTGTTATTCACAACAAAAGCCGCCGATCTGCCAACCTTGAGCTCTATCTAACAAATCACCAACAAAAGTTTTCACTTAAATTTGATGGATTTGGACAGAGAAAAGGATTTCGGTAAAGAGAAAGCGACGGTCAATCTTGAGAAATGTCGAGATTTTATTGTTAGAAAACGTTCGACGCATTTGATAAGTTTGGAAACAACTGAGATAAATAAGGTTTACTCGAGTTCTTCATTTGAGGAAACGGTGAATGATCGAAGTAAATTTGTACAAGTTCAACCATAGTTGATTTAGTGTTTTAACGGCAAATATTAGGACACATTTATTTATTCAACCTCAGATTCAAAAAGGTTTTACCATTTATTAAATTAAACTAAAAATCATCACATCACATTTGACGTCTCAAAAATTTCATTTCTTTAAATTTCAATATTGAAAATGCATTTAAATTTAAACCATCATCGATGCCTTGTGACACAAGAACAACAAACCATATTTCGTTTCGTTAAATAAATGTGGCACGTTGACGTTTAATAAACATCGCGCAAGGAAAACATAAATTAAGTTTATTAAGGCGCCCCGCGTTGGGCGCCATAAAACGGCTCATCATATTGATGGAGTTTCTGATGGCCACACATAAACATTAGAGCAAACTTTGTTTATTTCTGCGATGACATTGGCTGAAGCTAGAAGATGTAGCGGCAATTACTGAGCAAAATGTTTATGTAACTAACTAACATTTTAGAGAAACATGTATTTGGAAAAGCTACGATGACTTTACGAAATATGTGCATTTGTGAAATCCAAGTAATACTACTAGAAACACATTATACTTTTATCCAAGTGTTAAAAGTTGAACATGTAGATCATATCCTCGTTACGTAAATATCTATCCCATCAAAAACATAAATGTAAAGTGAGAGTCAATTTCAAAAAAAAAGAATTGAGATCTAAATGGGTGCCAATTTCTGTGTAGAAAAGCCTAAAATTTTAGTCACAAGAACATGTAATTCAAGCTCCACATTTGACTTGGTTAGTTTTCACGAACCTACCTAGGCTATATTATATCTATGTAATTAGCTTCGTCAAATCTGTTAGGTTGATGGCTTATGACACTCTTCTCTAATTTGGTTTGTTGGTTGCTAACTAAAGAAAACTAGCCAAGTCAAATGTAAAGCTTGAATTACATGTTCTTGTGACTAAAATTTTAGGCTTTTCTACACAGAAATTGGCACCCATTTAGATCTCAATTCTTTTTTTTTGAAATTGACTCTCACTTTACATTTATGTTTTTGATGGGATATCATTACTTTTTGTATAGAAATTATTAGTAAGTACTTATTCATAACGTTACTGATTAATTTTAATACATGAACTGTTACCTATAGTGCTCTTCAACTAAATCTGTAGTTAGTGCGCCGTGGTCCGAAATACGGTACCTATTATTTCATTATTTATAAGTAATGATCTTCCACTATTGATGTCCGCTAAATATTGAAATAATAATTAATACTAAATCCCAATTATTATATCGTAATAAATACGAAAGTTGACTATACTCTTATTAGTTACGAGTGACCGCCCTCGCTTTGCTTTGGTTTTCTTATTTTTTTACACCTTGGGTTACGTTATTGGAGTTTTATTAAGGATCCCTAATTTATTGAAAATATAATATAGCCTATGTCACCCGGGGATAGTGTAGCTTTCCAACAGTGAAGGAATTTTTCAAATCGGTTTAGTAGTTTCGGAGCCTATTCAATGCAAACAAACAATCAAATCTTTCCTCTTTTTCCTCTTTATACTATTAGTACAGATAACTTCAGATAAGTTGTTTATGTTCGATGACATCGTGCAACAATAAATTTTGAAACAATACTCCGAATTACTTTAAACTGGTATAATTACGGAAATAATACAAAATTTTGTGGTGTAATCTTGTAGATTAGAGAAAAATAATTTTCCACACATTAAAAATAAAACGACGTAATACACTGGAAATAACGTCTCCTGACCGTAAATGTATCTGACCACTAATCTTCACGTAAATGTATATGTGCTGTGCACTTCTCACAGGCACTTGGGACACTGAACATCTTCCTCCCGTTGAAAGCTTCAGAAAGTACTAAAACTGATATGTTTCGTTATATATTCACCTTGGAATCCACATAATGACCAGATGTCATCAATTTTGATTGCTACTCTTAAATTTCAGGCATTTTAAGTAAGTGTTCCTAATAGAATCAATTTTTTGAAAAATTATCATAAATTGATAAAAATTTACTACTTTCAGATTTATTCCTTTGTATTCACTCGACTACCTATCTGCATGCCAAATTTTAACTTTCTAGGTCACCTGGAAGTTGGATATAGTTTTGATCTATAGGTCAGTCAGTGTTAAATTTCTCGATTTTTGGACGTTAATATCTAAATAACCGTTTGAGATGTGTTTATAAAATTTGGATGACGTATGTATTTCACAAGTCTTAATAAATGAGCCAAATTTGACAGGTTTATGTTGAATAGTTTTTGAGTTATGAGGTGGTCAAAAGTGGCTCCAAATGGTTCGTGTAATATTACACACGGTGCTGCTCGTCAATTCTGTTAGCTAAGAAATTGACTTGACACGCTCCGCGTGTCTAGATTGTATAATAACAAAAAGTATGTTATATCCCCATTCCACTGGCAGCAGAAACAGAAAATAGCAGCAAAACAATAATAATTCAGAACTTTCAAGGGATTAAAACTATAAGACAGTAACATCGTAACAAATTTGCACCAACTTTGAGTTATTAGCCAGCGGGAGTCATTTCCGCCTGGCGGCAGTCCTGAAAAACCTCAATTTTGCTTTATCAGCAATCGCAGTAGTCTCTTAATTGGACCGTAAAACACCACCACACACCCGACGATCCCAAAGGACGATGGACCGCTCTCCACTAGTTCAGATGTTTGTTTCATTCAATGAAAGTTGTGTTCTGTCGAAAGTTGTGCGCGATCCAAAACAGAAACACGCTAGAATGTAAATTATTGCTTTTATTCTTACAATAATATATTAACAGCACAATGAAATAATAATACGTGAAGTTTGTCAATAAATTCTATATTTTATTATCCCGTACTGTTTATGTAATCCTTTCCAAGGCATAAGCGTTAGGACGACGACATATAGGAACGAGTTTCAAAATTCTTGGCCATTTATTTGTTACATATTGCTATGGCGAAAACGGGAAATGCTCTGGTGTTGGGTCTTAAGTACTCGTATATTTTGTTACCATTTCTTGGCGTTCAATAAACATGATTTTTAACAGAATTGCGCTGAGAGAGCAGCGGAATTGAACACTATTTACACACTAATATTTTTTCCTTAGTGTTTCTTACGACTTTTAATGAAGAAAAGTACAAGTCATTAGTAGAAATCTGCAATTGCAGAAAAAAATATTCAAGCATCTCTTCAGTGAAGAACGTTGCAATTTATTTACGTACCCAAGCAATATATGTTGACAGCAAATAATTTATAATACCTGAAACAAAGAGAAAGATTTCATGAGTTAAATTTTATGTGTGTGAATAACTTAACTTGACAAGCAATTAGTGTCAAGTACATACATTAATATTGGATTGATTGACTTAAGATTTCGGACCTTACATAGTAGATAAATAAATAATGTATTAAAATTAAATTTATATACGAATATTTATAATTACTGTTCCTGAATTCTAAAACCACAAATACGAGAAACTATGAGAAACAAGATCTCAACTCTCAACATACCCTCATCCGACATACCAACACTGCAATGCCAGTGAGTTGACTTGAACAGACATCAAAACGACCTTGTGGTAATTACAGCCACAAGCGAATGCTAAATGAAACGTCCAGGAGTCCACAACTCCACAATACCGCATTCTGCAAGTAGACGCCGTCATGACCAGACGTGTTGTGATGATCAGTGTTTTAATTACTTCCGTAATTAAAATGTACGCCACGCCGGCTCTACGTTTGCAGCGGTAAATTGAACGATTAATTTAAAAGAAAACATCGCGTCAAGTCCCTTTGTTTTAACCTCTCTGACATCTTTTGAACTGTCCCCGCAAAGAGTTGAAAAGTCAACGTTGGAACACGAATTGATGTTCTCTTTACTCTGTCTATTAGCATGTATAAAGGTTAATTGAACGTTTATTTTCTTTGCTTCGGGAACTTATACTATCTGTGACTTGAGGTTTAAATATGATAAGGAGATTTGATCTAGGTACTTCATCAATACCATTATTACTCTTATTATTTGGCTATGGCCTTTGTCTGGCTAAATGCTGGACCCACCTTCTTGCTTGAGTCAGCCGCCAAACAACTGATCGTGTTACGGCTGGGGGCTTGAGAGCCAGTTATTTCTTTCATTTTCTTCTATCTTTCTTGGCTGGCAACGCATCAGTGATGCCTTTGGTGTCGCTGATGTCCATGGACGACGATAACCACTTACCATCAGATGGATCGTCAGCTCGTTTGCCGGCTGTTTCCAAAAAATATTATTTTATTTAAAAAGGTACATTGACATAATAGTATGACAGAAAGTAAATATGTGACACGAAAAATCTGTACACTGCGTAATGATATTGAAAATATGCTATAGTATTTTTCGGCGACAGTGTCGACTATGACCTTTCTCATTCTTCGAGGCCCTATACTGTTTGAGAGTACGACAGCGATAAGCAAAAGGGTTGTACAATATTGTAAGACTTATAGAGGGTAGGTAAGCGATACTACTCCAATTTCTGGACTTTGAAGTAAGTCGCTAGCTGTCAACGACAATGAGCTACTCGTGAACTATAAAGTATAAAGTGTCGATTATATTAACACACACTCATAGGAGGACATTAGGATGCCCTGTGTTGTGTGCGCCTTGGACAACACTCAAAGACAAGAACACACACGACAAAACCGAGAACAGCAAGGCTATTCAGTTTTGTAACTTGACAGCGGAATCCGCGATGAGTTTCAAAATTGAAGTTCGAGTCCGAGATCTTGATATGTGATTCTCTAATCATCTGGTACGCACTTGCGAGGTGAAGGGAGTCTCGAACTCTAACTTCAATTTAGAAACTCATCGTGTATTCCGCTGTCAAGTTACAAAACAAAAGCGAACTTGCATCATATTGACATGTCATTATCTAATCATCTAGTACGCACTTGCGAAGTGAAGTGATCCTAGAACTCGAACGTCAATTTTGAAACTCCGCTGTCAAGTTACAAAACTGAATAGCCTTCCAGAAATTCAAACTGGGAATCGAACCCGAGACCCGTCTAACAGAGGTCCGGCATGGTAACCATGGTAGCCATAAACGCCACGCGGGTCAACAACATTGTTTTTGATTAATTAACATGATTGCACAACATCGCCTTGTACTGTTCTGCTTTGTTGAAATAAATATCTCGAATTTCAAGTAGAACAAAGCTAATGAGTATGAGCACGATGGGTTTACTACAAACGGTAGTAATTGTCGTTCATTTGTTGGAAAACAATTACAGGTGTTCATTCTGATATCCGACCTGTCCCATATACACTTCTACACTATACGACATTAAACATTTAGTATATTGTGTTGTGTAAAAAAGGTCTCTGATTTTAAAAATAATAATTAGAATTTTTTTACCTTTCCAAAAACGTACCTAATATAGAAAATAATTCCAAATAAAATTTAATTAGATCAAGTGGTTTTTAAATCAAGAAGTAACCAGAGCCACTTTGAGCAAGATTGATTTATAAAAACACAGCTCGGTTATAAAACTCCCAGCTCGAAAAAGAAAAAAAATGAGACAGATTAATTTTTAGAGCAATTTCAGAGTAATGAAAAGCAGAATCCTCTCATATTCGTGGGATCAAACGGAAAGCCGGATTATATTGGAAATTCTGGAAAAGACTTGGAAATTTGAAAGGACTGATGCGGGCTTAAAAAACTTAATTAACTCTATATTTGTTACCGTTCCTTCAAAGGAAACGATCACTGATGAGGTAAAGTAGAAGTACCTTATTGAAAACGCACGGAAGCGAGTTTTCTCAATATTAGTATTTTAGACACCGAGAAACTTACTCGATACATAGTTGAAGAGATTAAGATTAGTTTCCAAGTTGAGTTAGTAACGAGAAATATTATGAAGGAACTTAATAACTTTGTAGGTACACATACTCGTAGCTACAAAGTTTTTTATTAATGGACGGATTATTTTAATTTTATTTAATTAATTTTACTTTTTGTTTTTAATGACAGAGCTTAGTTTGCGTTTTTTCAGGCGTAGATATTATTTCCATAGATTGTAATAAAATTAAAATTCCGTGTATAATGTGCATGTGTATAGTGTGTAATAAAGTTATGTAAATTATTCTCTTTATAGTTCAAAGTAACAAACTACATGATAAATCCATATACATAGTTTAATCATCAAACAAAACCTCATCAAACTACGACACATTACACAGACATCACAATATCATCTAACAGCAACAGTTGAATGAATTGTAAAAGCCTGTTCAATAACTGTACTTAGCCTTCTCTATTGTTTTAGAACCAGGCATACTAATTAGCGAACAAGGTACCTACGAGGCGATTCGTCTACGAGGGAGCGCAATTTAATAAATGAACATCTCTAACAAACATATTAAAAATAAAGGATCTTTGTTAGTGAAATCTACGTCGACAAGCTTTACTGCAATATAGAAATGTGGAATATCAAATATAAAATATTTTAAATAATTGGCATTACACTAAACTAAAACACTTTATTTTTTGGCCAAGCATTACTTATCCAATGACACTTGCGTTCCATAACCCGTGCCTAGTAAACGTGCCAGTTATGTACTATAAGAATTAAGAATACCATAAAGATTTTCTCCCTAATCTCCATCATAGACGATGTCCTTTCCCTACAGACGTCAAATGATCAAAGCGACCCTTTCTTGCTGTTAAAACCGAGTTGGAAATACGAAACTGTTTTGCCAAAGTGCCTTTGGCTTTGAATACGTCTTTGCTATCATGCAATTGGAGCTGAATATCTTGGCTAACGGATGTAATTACAACTTAGAACCTCGCTGGGATGAGGTGCTTTATTTACATCACTTGCTACCGTACAGTTGGTTCACGGAAAGCCATTGCTAGGTATACAGATGATAAATAAACCTGGTAGGATTGCAGATGAGTTCAGAGTAATGATGTGCTACAGAGCTTTTCTTAAGTACCTTAGCCATCGTGTAATTAAGGTTTTGAAGTGATATTCCTTAAGTATAATAACGACATAACCTTAAGAGTTATATTTCTTACACGAATAGTTTGCTAAACGCTACTACTACAAATGTGAAAGTTTGTCAAGGTGTTTTGATGATTGCTGTCTTTTCATCACTCGCTAATCCTTGTATGGATTAAGTTGTAACTTTATCCTGGTTGTATGTTTTCCTGAAATGATTTCGTTTTGGGAAACCCCTCGTTTTGCGAAAAAAAAAACAGATACACCAAGAGCCACCGTAACGTAGGAACATCGACGATAGAGGTATTTTGATCTCTTTTCTCTTTTGGTCTCGATGGAACTTGACTTTACATTACATTTTATATCGTTAGAAATAATTTACAAGGAGTTACATAGCTTTAATCTACTACTGAAGGGCTAGTCTCTCTTCTTAATCAAGAATACTTCGGGATCCGCCACGCCAGAGCGGTACAGATTAGTTGACGAGTCACATGCGGCAAGCTAACTCGAGTGTCCAAAACTATGCTCTTAATCTTTCTAGGTACAACACACCAGGAGAAGTTCAGTTTCAATCCTCAGGAATTGAAAATCATGTACTACCTTCAAATAAGACTTCGTATTACAGTTCGACTACCATATGTAAAGATTTACGTACTGCAAACAATTGCATTTAACCATGCTGACAATATGTTCAGCTGTTAACTACAGCTCCCGGAAATATGCGCTGGCTTTGTAAGAGTAAACAACCGCTCAATAAGGCAGTAGTGAAGTTCTTACAAAGGCATCGTAAATCAAACCGTTTGCCTCAACGTGTGGAAAGTTCGCCTCGTAAATTAATGTCGCTCCTGGATTCACTAGCCCCATATTTATGGTTATTATATCGGTGAAATTATTCACTATGAATTGTTAAGAGCTTTGGAATGGTAAATGTTTTATTGTCAAGTGATTTACTGTTTCTTATTTCACTTCATTTATTTATGATGACCCGTGTGGCGCAATAGTTACCATGCCGGATCGACGCACCGAGGGTCCTGGGTTCGATTTAAATGATGAGTTTGAATTTCTGTTCTCGGTCTGGGTCTGAATGTCCTTGTCTAGTGTGTTGTCCATGGCACCCACGACACAGGGAATCCTAGTGTGGGGCTATGAGTGTGAAGCGTTATTTATTTATTTTATTTATTTATAGGTAGACAGTACAAACGCGACTAGTTTTCTAAAGCCATACAGTTGTATAAAACAGTATTTACAATTAAGGAATAAAAAAATATTATTACTTACTGGTATGAGTATCTTTCCGTCAAGCAGCTGGCCTGCCTAGCTTCCACTATGAGCCAGCCAAACCAGAAAGCCAGTTCTTTCTTGTTGCCTTTAATGTCTTTGATTATATTGATGTCAATGTGTGACGTTGACTATTTACCATCAAGTGGCTTGTTGGCTATTTACAAAAAAATCCAGGCAAAAAAGCTTAACTTAGCTCCTCAGGCCAAGCAAAACAGTGACTAAATCGTTCTAGATACAGCTTCAGCAGTAGCACCTATGTAAATGTATTCTATTTCCTTTCCAATTGACCCATTCTCAAATTGTTGAACACCAGCATCGCTATTACAATTGAGCCGAAAGTATCGGAAGAAAGGACCGTTGAAGCTAATTCGGACCGTTTCTAAGACCCGTTGAGACGTGTCATGGTTTGGAATGAAGCTACTAACCGCAATCTCATACATACGAGTAGCAAAGGATTTGGCGAGCTATGGCCACAAAACATGTAATGTCTCAATGTTTTTAAGTTCGAAGCAAGGTTTATGTTTTTATGCGAATAGTCGACAAATGAGCTGACGAGCCACTTATTGGGAATTGGCTACGCCTGTAGACATCAGTAACATCAAAGGTAACTCTGGTCTATGGCAGTCGCAGTTCCTCCTTTAGATTTCTACAAGTGCAGTAATCAACTTAAACAAAATATCCTTAAATCTCAAATACCATCACCAGATAGACAACAAAACGAAAATTTAAAAACGCACCCATAGCAAATCTCACATCCCTTTGAAATTCTTTAAATTAATCAAATACTATCTTACGCTTACGCCAGCTACTGCCAAGGGAAAGGAATACATTATGTATTATCCAGACGCTGACTCAGCGGTTTTTTAATAAGTTTGCCAAATTCTAGCAGTTTTATATAGCATTCAACACGATCAATTGTTTCATAGCCGAAAAGCAGACAGCCCATTTAAGAATTAAGTAGTCATCGCCCATAAATGTGCAATGTCGGTCCTGAAGGCAAAAACAGTAAAAAACCTGCACTTTCAGAGACTATTAATGTACCTAGAACACCTATATTATGACATTTAAAACCACTGAGAGTACATAAAAAAAATTGTAATGATGTCACAAATAACAATCATGAACGTGTCTAGATCATTTGGAAATCTTATAATTTATTCTAATAATATTATAAATGTGAAAGTTTGTGAGGATGTATGGATGTTTTTTACTTTCAAGCAAAAACTATCGAATGGATTTTCATGAAATTTAGCACATTGGTAGATCATGATCTGGAATAAGACAAAGAGTACCGTGGGCAGTTCGGTAGAGATAACATATTAATCTAATTCTAGAAACTATTCCACGAAGTTACACTGCAAAACCATAAAATTGTGTATAAACTTATTGACAGGAAGCAGAGAACGTCGTAGTTCTTGGTGATCTCAGAACTTTGTTCGGACAAACTGTGGGTAAGAAACTTGGTTAAAGTGATGAGAGCTCGGCAGGAAGTTTATATTACAGAGACTATAATATAATTTCTACAGTTAATTGAATAGTTAATTGGTAAAGTAAATGACAGAGAACCATGTGAAGAATAAAGCTTTGAAAATCAATAGAGGCACAGCGACAAATTTTCTATTAAAAAGAAAAGTTACTTATAAAACAAAAATTGACCAAGTAGCAAGTCGTACTGTACTTATATACAATCAGAACCAGAGATTTTTTAACTAGTCGGCAAACGAGGTAACGAGCCACCAAAGGCGTAAACTGATGCTACGATTTCAGAAGTAGGGTGGTAAAATAGCTCACTATCATGTGCAAGTATCATCGGGATTACTTGTAGCCAGAGCCATGTTCAACGGGCTGCACCTCGAACAGAGCAGGTTAGCTTCAAAAGATAAAGAGTCCCTTACATGTCAAAATTGAAACTTTTACCACCATTTCTTTATTTGCAGGCCAATGAAGAATGAAGTGCTCAAATCCCGGCGGCTTGCGTCAATCCTAAGCGACCGGCAAAGTCAACAGTGGGCGCGGTCGATAGTTGGATGGGTGACCGCTATTGGCAAAAATTTCTTGAGCGCTTCCGTGCATCGGAGGGAGCGTAATGCCGTCGGAACCCATGTCGGAGGCCCTCGGGTGGCATGAAACCTTCTGACACTCGGGTTGGCCACTAACCCCTCCACCAATCACCAAACACTGGAGCAGCGTGGTAGAGTATGCTCCAGGCCTCTTCAAGAGGACAGACCCGTGCCCAGTAGTCGGTCATTAATGGGTTGAAGGTTGAAGCCAATGAAGAACAAAGTGCAAAGATAAAAGTGTGACGTAGTCACCTAGCGAATTAAAGTTCACTGTACTCTGGAAATTTCATATTCATTCAAGCAATCGGCAGTGGCAAAGGAGCGCCTAATAGGGCTCTCGAGCTTCCTGTGCAGTAAGCAGAACACACAATGGGGAATTCGAAACGCAGTCGCCATTTACGGCTGGAACTTTAGCACCGAATGAATGTTATTGTATTCGCGAATCGATGAGTCGACTTCCCTGCATTGAGTGCCGTACTTATCGGGTGTTGTGAATCATTTCACGCCAACGCCTATCGAGATATGAGGCCGGGATTATGTATGTACATTTATAGGGACGTTACTCCGGATACGGTAATGTGCTATAATGTTCTTTACAAAATTAATGCAATATAATCATATTAAAATATTCAAGGGATTTAAATATGATCTGTTAGTGCTTAGCACTTAGCACACCCAAACAACATCAACGTATTTACAAATACAAGATCTATGCATAATTTACAAAGTAATAAAATAACCCTACGAGTAGTAATTTGACGGAAATATTACATTTCCGTCAGCAGCATCAGGGAAATTAATGTTACCCCTTAGTTTGAAGTGAGAAAGGAAATGTAAGGTCTTACAACGGATAGAAGTGACAGAACATTATTTGCATCTGAATCCCAAGTCAAGCCACAGAGACGGGTAATAAAAAGCGGCCAAGTGCGAGTCGGACTCGCCCATGAAGGGTTCCGTAGCAGCAAGTAACATAATATAAAAGTTCTTGTAGTTCGTTGATCAATGTTTTTTGCGGTTTACGATTTATGACGTATTAAAAAAAAACTGCTTACTAGATCTCATTCAAACCAATTTTCGTTGGAAGTTTGCTTAGTAATGTACATCATATATTTTTTTCAGTTTTATCATTCCCTTATTTTAGAAGTTACGGGGGGGGGGGGGGACACATTTTACCACTTTTCTCTCGCGCAAACAATTCAGTTTAGAAAAAAATGATATTAGAAACCTCAATATAATTTTTGAAGACCTATCCATAGACCCACACGTAGGGTTCGAACGATACTTTCGATACTGAGTAGGTATCGATACTTTTGTTCCCGATACCCGATACTGAGTACTCGATACTTTTACCTGGTACTCACTCGCAAGTACTCATAAGAAACGTCGGTATCGAGTACTTTTATAATAATGAGTACTTTTCAGTGTTGGCAATGCAAAAACATGTAAATTACTGCGGGCCGAGTCCAGTGCTACCATTATGTTCAGAGCTCGGACGAAAAAAAAAAAACAAAAAGAACAGAACAAGAAAGTGATATGAAATGAAATTTACTGTCGATGACCTTTTTTTTTTTTTTTTTAGCTCTTAACGTGATGCTCGCAAGTACTCGATACTGAGTAGTATCGATACTTTGGGGTTCGATACTGAGTAGTATCGATACCTTACCCTCGATACCGCACGAGTACTCGGTATCGATACCAGAGGCCGATACTTCGAACCCTACCCACACGTATGGGTTTGATGAAAAAACATTTTTGAGTTTCAGTTCTATCATGTATGGGGAACCCCCAAAATTTATTGTTTTTTTTTTATATTTTTGTGTGAAAATCTTAATGCGGTTCACAGAATACATCTACTTACCAAGTTTCAATGTTATAGCTCTTATAGTTTCGGAAAAAAGTGGCTGTGACATACGGACGGACAGACATACAGACAGACAGACAGACAGACAGACGGACAGACATGACGAATCCATAAGGGTTCCGTTTTTTGCCATTCAGCTACGGAACCCTAAAAAGATAATAAATTACGAGTACTAAAGAATTTATAACTTGAACGTTGAAATCTCCTTTATATTTTCTTCTCTCTTTCTTGGCCGGCAACGCATCAGTGATGCCTTTGGTGTTGCTGATGTCCATGGGCGACGATAGATCGTAAGCTCGTTGGTCAGCTATTTTTAAAATATTTAAATGTTAACCATGAGCCTTTACAGTATTGAATAGTTACTTTATTCCCATAGCAACCTTTTATCACCGAAGCCCACTACGTATATTATTCAAAACCGATAACGATACATCATCCGTAGTGTAGGTAGAGTCGTTCAGAAATGGGGAACAGGTACCAAGGTGATTGATAACAGTTGCTTCTTCTATTGAGGAAGTTGGTTATCGACGTATACTTTGTCATCGAGTGGAGAAGAAACATTGTAACGGTTTTAAGAATCCAAATCCTGTCGTATATAGTTAAAATAATACGATAGACCTCTCTTAACACGTAGAATCATAAAGAACAATTGCATCTATTAACTTTCTAATACAAGTAAAATACCATGTCTACTTCATGGTAAATACATACAATCTATGTAATACAGTATATGTACATAATGGTAAATACATACAATCTATGTAATACAGTATATGTACTTATTCGTATTATGTACGTATTATGTCATAAAAATGTACATATTCAGCTTTATTATTATTCTAAGTATTCAGCAATTAATATGTACCTACCTGAGAAAGGAATTTAAGTCACGCCAAAAACGTTACGAATGAACAGAATCATTTTATTTTAATACTTACATTTTGATCAGATGATTGACGACCGCGTTTGAAAATAATCTGATTGTGGTCAACATTTTCTTGTTATGAAATGTTTAGAAGTTAAACAAATTCTCCAGTTGATTTTATGTTCAAAAGGAATAAACAGAATATTGAGAAAGAGTTATAATCTGGGTCGTTTGATCACAATGACATATTTTTTTTGTAATTCGAAATAAGCACGTAATTATGTAGGTAGGTAAGTATGCTTTTCTAATTTTCATTCATAAGTGTTACGCAATGATAAAAACCAAAATATAACGACCCTGTAGCCTAGTTGGTAGCGACCCTGCCTGCGAAGCGAGGGGTCCCGGGTTAGATTCCCGGTCGGGGCAGATATTTATGTGACAGATAAATACTTACTATGTGACAGATAAATACGTACTTGGGTCATGGGTGTTATTGTGATGTGTGATCATGTGTGATATAATGTCGTCCATGCCACCCGCGACACAGGTAACACAATAACCTACTGCGGGGGTATAAATGTGTTAACGTTTTTTAATTATATCTTTAGTTGACCTTCGTTTTATAGAGTGGATGTGATATTCTTATACAAACAGAAAATATGAGATGAAAAATTGAAAACTGACAGAAATAGCACGTTATTTAAACACGTGTTTAGAAAGAGGAAAAATCACTGATCAACAGCGAGACACGATATTATTGAAAAACGTAAAATAATATATTCTTATATGCATACTTGAATGTTTTAACCCCCAACGAAAAAAGAGTATGTCTTTCTGGGGCATCGTAGCTCCCAAACGGATGAACCAATTTTGATTTAGTTTTATTTGTATGAAAGGTGACTTAATTGAGAGTGTTCTTACTCTTAGCTATGTTTAGTGTAAATCAAAACGTCGCCGTCGGGGGTTTTTTAAATTTTAATTTAAGATTATTACAAACGTGTCTATTTGAGACCGAGGCATAACTTTTTACAAAGTCATAACACGTTTCAAATGGGTGTTAGAACTGACCAAAGTTTCGAAACAAAACCCTAGTTACAAAATTTATAGATTTTATAAATTCTATTTGTTTTACGAGTACGTAAAGATTTATGTAGTTCGTGAGTGACCTACAAAGTTATCGAAGTCAGGCGAGCACCTAATTTGATTTACCGTTAGTATTTTTTTTTATTATAGCAAGGTAAGATTATAAATAATAAATGCAAACTCTAATCTAATCTAATACTTCATTGCTTTGGAAAGGGTAAATTAATTTGCTCCCGTTAAGTAATTATTTGTTTTTTTTTAAATCCTGAAAATTAAACAAAATTTGTAGATGCATTGGTGATGTGGGTAAAAGATTATACCCACATCACAATATTTACATGTTTTTTAGTGGTTATGGTTCTTTGTAACATCATGACTTGATAATCTTTAGGAGTATGAATATCGAGTTTTCCTAACTACCTAATAACTGACCGCATTCCGATCGATACTTATTAAAAAATTACTGTCACTGGCTATTGTCATTATAACTGCTGGAATTGAGATTTTCTCTTATAATCATTAAAATTCAGTTTAGAATAGAAAAACCGAACAAGTGCGTGTCAGGCCACGGGCAATGTAGGGTTACGAAGTACATAGTAAGTTTGGCTTCAACCCATTAATGGCCCACTACTGGGCACGGATCTCTCCTCTTGAGGAGGCCTAGAGCATACTCCACCACGCTGCTCCAGTGCGGATTGGTGGAGGGGTTAGTGGCCAACCCGAGTGTCGGAAGTTTTCAAACCGCCCGAGGGCCTCCGACATGGCTTAACGACTGTTATCTTATGATAACAACCGGGACCGACGGCTTTACGTGCCCTCCGAAGCACGGAAACGCTCAAGAAATTTTTGCCACTAGCGGTCACCCATCCAACTACCGACCGCGCCCGCTGTTGCTTAACTTTGTCGATCACATAGGATCGACGCAAGCCGCAGGGCTATGAGCGCTTCAACATAGTAAGTTTATCGACTATTAACTACTTATGCAATAATACTATATAACATAACCATGATAGTTTTTGTTGTAAATTTATCATATAAACTATTTTTGAGATTTTTTACTTGTCCAACTCCAACCGATTAACCGGCAGGTCCCCCACATTTGACTCTGACCAAACTTAGAACTTTAAAGCCAAATATTCCGCAAACGGACCCCTAATTCGAAAAATGTTCTTAGAAGACCCATAATATTTTTGAAAGACCTTTTCAACTATATCCCACACTATAGGGTACGCGACGAATATAAAATTGATCCTCACTTTACTTGTAGGGGAGGTACCCTGAAAAAAAAATGTTTTTCAATATTTTATTCTACGATTCTGGAGTTTTAATAAATATCCATGCCAAATTACAGCATTCTAGCACTAAGGGTCTCGGCGCTTAGCTTCGGACAGACGGACAGACAGAGAGACGGACGGACGGACAGACGGACGGATGGACATGATGAAACTATAAGGGTTCCTATTTTACTTCGGAATCCTAAAAACAAGTAGCAAGTAGGTAGATACCTGAATCCTTTAAACATTCCAAAGCATCTGATTCCATAAAGAGAACGGTCGTTGCCCAAGTTTTCTCACAAACAACTCCACCTGGACGAGATGAGGTTCGCTTCATTGTTTTGAATATTTTATAGTGGAAATTTGTTTGTTCCATGTTGTTAAGGTTCCGCACTGTATCCGTTACTGAAACCTCATTCTACTTTTAGAGATAAGACATGTTTTGGAACGAAATTTTGAAGGAATAGCAAACATATTCTTCAATGTCCCTTTTATCGAAATTTTCGTGTACTCGTATAGTGTTATGCTGTAGTCGAATATGTTTGATGATAATAGCTAAACGAGTAGATGAGCTACCTACATAATAGTAGAAGGTCAACGTCGACCATGGACATCAGTAACACCAAAGGCATCGCATATGCGTTGCCAGCCAAAAACGAATCCAGCAGAACCACCAATAAACTACCAATAAGGGGAGGTTGGTTTGGACTAAAATTAGAACCACATTGCATTAGCAAAAACACCGCCATTTTCTCAAAGTTGCTTAGTATTAGCGTGTTTCAGAAACGTGCTCACATTACAAGGTTTGTTACATAGTTTTTATTTATTCTTATTATCTATTTATTTATTGAGACACAAAAGATTTACTAAATAAATAAATTAATTCGTTCATTCATAAGTATGACGACCCTGTAGCCTAGTTGGTGGCGAGTGGCGACCCTGCCTGCGAAGCGAGGGGTCCTGAGTTCGATTCCCGGCCGGGGCAGATATTTATGTGACAGATAAATATTTGTACTCGGATCATGGGTGTTGGTATGTATTGGTATGGTATGGGTATGAATGTGTAGGCGTTTAAGTGTTTATTGATAACCCATATATTTATGATTCATAAATTATACCATATTTAATCAGTTTAGATAAACAAACCCCAACGGAACCCTTATCCAAACCTTCCCGTGGTACATACAGCGTTTGGTTCTACCTCTCATGTTAGGAGGCAATTCGCGATGAACTTTAAATATTTACCTACCTACATGTTCCCATCAGGCATCAGGTAGGCACAACAACAAAATATGTGTTGAATTTATAACAAGCTTACTGGATTACGAGAATTTCCTTAATTACACGGGGGCGAAAGATCTTTCGCGATGTATGCTGAATTATTATATTTTAGATAATATTTGAGTTCTTACGATTATATTCACATAGGAGAACATACATCCTGCTAATTATGTAACTAATATTATATAGGTATATGTACTATTACTTCTTCTGTGCTAAATACACTATTCGTATTTATTATCTTGATTCATGTCTTCGATTGCTTCACGCTAATTTCACAAATAAAATAAATTTTCTAGTAAAACATCCCGTCTAAAAAAAATTTCGAGTTAAGGCATAGGCAAAGCTAAGGGAGGGTGGTAACTAGAACGCACACAAGTAAGTCGGTACATTATGTAAGACACATGAGTTTCTTTGAACTCAAACAGTTGGTTCATAACTAAACGACTCGTGTAAGTGCTTGCGCGTAATCCTTTATGAAGTTACGGTAAAGGAGCTTTCAGTTCAAAGCTATTATTGTAAGTCGGCTTTGACGGAAACGGCCGCGTTACTTCAAAGATAAGATTTGTAATTCGGAACAACACATTTATGGTCAAAGATAATTTTGAAAACGCGTTACTTAGTGTGACTCCATTCCTGTTAGCGTAGTACCTATGTTATTTGCGCTTTCGAAACGAAGGACACCGAAAATGACAGAGTCAATAGAAGTGGCTTGATGACTCGTTGTCCGATGTTTAATTGGATGCAAGACCGTCTATAACTTATTGGAGGCCCTGGACATTAGGATAATGGGGCCCCTGTGACTTTGACAGAACACTATATTATGTTAGAATAAATAAAGAAAGTTGATAAGCAAGCTTCTAGATTTATTTTTATTGATTTAAATAAGCATGCTGAAATCGGAAAGCCTAATTTTTGGGCGAGAATAGAGTAGCTTCGCGCTTACAAAAGCTAATAAACAAATTGGTATTGTAGTCAGTAATTTAGGTTCGATTTATTCGAATCAAAAGTTTTCGGTAATAAATATAGAATATCGTTTAGTAACCTGGCAGGAACTAGGGGGGCCCCCATCGATCACGGGGCCCTGGGCTCGTGCCCAGAGTGCCCAGTGGGTAAGAGGAGTCCGCTTGGATGACCTAGCCCAGGGATACTAGTTTCGATCCAGGGTTGGACGAAGATACAGGAAAAGACTACTAATTACAGAATAATTAGTATTTATTAATTCAGGAATACCTTTACTCGGCTAAAACAGCCCAACAAATGGCACCTCCATCCAGTTATTTATTCAGGGTCCGTCCTCCTCCTGTTATCTGTTAATAAACTGCTCAACCTTAGGCAGGACCTTCATCACATTGTTTATTTTGCCGCTTGAAACCGAAACCTTGCTGGAATGGAATAACTTAATGTGATCTAAATAAACTTTGGCCATTAATAATGTACGAATACCCAGCTTTACCTTAATCAAATCTATCGACATGACACAATAATTCCATTTTATTGGAACGAAGTTCCTTATCGCGCGTTGCGAAAGGGGGCTAGGCGGAAAATTTGGTAACGACACTTTTTGCCGGTAACGACACTTTTTGCCGTCGTAGTTTTTTTTTTACATAAAAAGCAAGCCAGAATACTACGATAGCAAAAACATGCAAGCGAGTGTGCCAAAACAAATCTAAGGTATTAAGGTGAGAAATTTAATACCTTAGATTTGTTTTGGCACACTTGCTGCATGTTTTTGCTATCCTAGTACTGACTGCAAGGAAGTTCGTTCCATCCGGGTGTCCCTTGACACCTCTCAAGTTTTTTTTTCTGAAAATGTTAGGCTCTGATCAACAGGTACTACGGTGAGGAGTCTACGGTTAAAAATCTCCTTGAAAAGTAAACCCATACTTCAAAGTTATAAAAATAAACTTTTATTATTATCGGGGTACAGTACCTAGTATCTAATAAAAAACTCTTTAAAATATTCACATTTTTAACAGACTCCAGCTCCTTTATAGCTTGCAATATATCTAGCTACATTTTCTACGTGCGTTTTATTCGGCGGTACATTTTAACTGATACAAATAGACACAAAAGTCTGCATCTCGATTTTTCTTCCAACGAACAAATCCATAGGCGAATACAAACTACACCACAGAAAGAGCTTCAAAGACATCCACATATTCCGACTGTAGTATTATCCTCGTTAAACGCGAAATAGGATTCATTTTCTATTTCTGTAGACAGCCTCAAAGATACTTTGAAGGTATCGTGCTAAACCTCGTTATGTAAGCCTGTTTCTAAATCGCGAATAGTAGGTACATGAAATATCCTATAGGACACGAGAATTGACCCACATTAAGGTGCGTCACAGCTCACATTAAGGTGCGTCACAGCTCACATTAAGGTGCGTCACAGCTCACATTAAGGTGCGTCCAGATCTGACGAATACGCCGCTTGCGAACCGCTCGCAACCTGCGTGCCCGCTACTCGCGTGTGGTTACTGCCTATGTAATAACCAAGCTTATCAACCAATATTATCTTAAATTAAAATTTAAAACACCCCCAGTTTTGTTTACACGAAACATAGCTAAGAACACTTTCGATTAAGTAACCTTTCAACCAGAAAAAAAACTAGATCAAAATCGGTTCATCCGTTTGGGAGCTTCGACGCCACAGACAGACATACAGATACACAGAGACGTCAAACTTATATCACCCCTCTTTTTCGTCGGGGTTAAAGAAAACTTTCTTCGTAGGTAGTTCATGAAGAAATCATGGTTTCCTAATAGTGAATCGTGTTTAACGGTTTACGACTTTCCTGCCCGCAATGTTATCCACTTACGAAGAACCCTAATTGGATTAGTGTGCTCAAGAAATTAGCTTCGGATCGCCCGGCTCGGAGGATCAGAACTTGTTAATCCATTACGAATAATTATTTTGGAAACCCTACCTTCAAGGTGGAAATACAGGGAAGAAAAGTACGAGGTTAACTTTATAGTTTTTATATGTTTACTGTTTATGGTAATCATAAAACTGGAATATTTTTTGCCTTGCAGATATAGGTACATTTACATTTTTTCTAGAGACACATTTACTCGTTGGTACCTACTTAATTATTTATTGTACTTAATATATTCAAGGCACAAAATAGATTTCTCTATATTTAATTTCTTAAGTTTAAAACTACTGTATTAGTATTTTATCATTAAAAAAAGAAGCCGCTTCCATAATTAAATAATATGCTATCCGCATTCGCAAAGCATCCGAATAACCGATATCAAATTATGCCTGAAATAAATAAGACATTCCCAAAGGTTAGTTATCATCATTTATAATCAAGCTTGTAATCAAACAAGAACTTAGTCTTCGCCTTTCGCGTTAGTGCAGTCATTAAAATTTATTCAAAGAGAATACATAAAGCTGTAAGAGCTGTTAAACAAGCGGATCTGAATGCAAATTTTAGTATGCAGCGTGTCGCGACGTCATAACAGTTACGCGAAAATTCAACACTGCAACAAGATCTCGCTTGACTCTGAAAGGGGTACGTGCTTCGCTTCCAATGAGCATTTTTGTATCTGTTATACTCCGCATGTAAGGGCCTGTGCACACTGACGGCATGGCACGGTAAGGCGGATTTACATGCAAGCGCTACTTATGGCACAATATAAGGCTGTGCTGCCGGCAACTTTGCTACCATTTAGGTAGTTGTTGTCTAATTGTAAGTTTTTTATTCCGCGCAAATAATGCAAATAATAAGACTGCGTTAGGCTACGTCCGTACAGACAGGTGGCTTGCTTAGCGCCTAGAGCCTAGTGGTTTGCATTCTGGTTACTTGGTAGGATACACGGTGGCCGCATTGAGAGGTGGTTTGCGTGGTGGGTCGCTAGGTGCCTTGGTCATTTTGCTTGTCGGCACGTTGACTAAATGTCACTCTCAAAAATATCTTACAAAATTAATGAAATAAATGCAACAATTTCTCGTTTCAGCTTTTAGTTTTTGCCATTGACATTCATCAATAATATTATATCCATGACAACCCGACTGTCAATCTCATTTTTGCTTCAAAGATGCCTAGCGCCTAGTGACAAAAAACCAACACGTTTGTTTACTTCGATACACGCTAAGCTCGTTGCTCGGCACCAAGCGCGCAGTGCGGCCAGTCACGAACACTCTAGATCGTTTGTTTTACTAAGCTACTCGCTAGGTGACTAGCTAGGCTCTAGGTGCTAAGCAAGCCATCTGTCTGTGAGGACGTAGCCTTAACGTTTTATTGAGACATGTCCCAGTGTGACGTAATAACAAAACTGAAATAGATATTGAAGCAACCTAACATTACCTACTGATCCGATTAAAGATTCTCTACGCTTCATCGTAGTCGGAAACCACAAAACAAAAACCCCGAATTCAAATAGTTATCATCAAAGAAATATTATGATCATGAGTAAGAATAAAACTCACGTTGTACTCGTTAAACGAGTTCACTTCAGACAATTACCGTAGCTCAGTTATATATGTCAAATTGTTCTTTACTCCGAGTAAACACGTATTATTTCGTGAATACAACAACTATAGAACTCAAGATCTCGTTGACTATAAAAGCTACGTTCCTCTTGAGAATCAACTAATTTTATGCATGTTTGAGTTCGTTGTTTTGTTTGCTGAAGAAACAGTCTTATGAGGTGCATCATGTAAGTATAATCATTTTGTTTTGACTAGCATTCGTTATTAAAGTAACGAATGTAAGGTTTTTTTTTATGGAAACCTGATGGTAAGTGGCTATCGTCGCCCTTGGACATCAACAACACCAAAGACGTCACTGATGCGTTGCCAGCCAAGAATGAGAGAAGAAAAAGAAATAAAGAACTGGCTCTCTAGTAGTCTCTAGCCCCCAGCGTTACACGAGTTGTTTGGCGGCTGACTCATGCTCAAAGGTGGTAGCTATCCAGGCGAACCCCATGTATAACACAATAAATAAGTGCCACAGAGAACTTAACTAATTTTATTATATTTTTCATCTACGTTAGTTTCTCGCAAATCAGAATGGTATGTTTCTTATAATTTTAAAGTTTAGTGTCAGTATCTTCGCGGATACTAAACAATTTGAATGTTAAATTTATTTTTAGTTAAAATTTATTTTCAGTTAGATAAGGATGGATTGTTGTCACGGCTTATTGAAACCGACACAAAAATCATGTAAGCTTGCCACTAACTTGTTCAATAATTAAGTTTGGATCGATTTTAAGTTCATGAAACATAAATATATCAACCGAATACCGATAGCCAAGCCAAATCAATTAAAGCTTTCCAATAGGATTATTTTCAGAATAATCCGTATTAGACAAACAGTTCTCCAGTCACCCTACCATAGGTTTCCCATCAGCTTAGTGCTCGGGAAATGGCCAAATCCCATAATCCTCTTCAATATACAGGTGCGTATGATAAAGCGTTTGCTACCAAAACATTAATTTAAATACGGCTTACAGTAAACATCACATCTACTACATCTACATCGAAATTAATCTCGGATGAATTTTAAGCCTAAGAATCCATACAAGGTGATATGTGGTTATTATTATACCATACTATACATACTTTATAAGGTCTTGGTGGTTCGCTCTTATAAAAGAAGCCTTTTTAGTAGCAGCAACTTACGAATTTGTTTTTTTTTTAAATATAGGTCGCGGTTTTCACTGGAACCTTAGACTGGCTAGATTTCACCTATCCATTAGGTACAATCATCTTATTGAAATGACGTAGTAACTCTGACCTGATGAGTGATGTAGCATCATTTGGAATCAGCGGAATATTATGTATACTGGATTTGAATTTGAGAACATCGGGTCGGTTAAAAATCATTTGTAGATTTCGTAAATGGGGGATTTTACTTATATTAAGTGAAACTAAGAACTTACATAATTACCCACTATGTATAATAAAATAGTTTATAGTTATACTAATGTAAGCATTAAATGTAAATTAGGAAGTAATAATATGAAATTAAATACCTATATATTGTATTGCATATACAATTAAAGGGCAAAGAAGAAAGACCACAAGAACTAGAATATTCTACAAAATTATCGTCGAAAGTAGTCGAGCAAAGGAAAAGTTCTCGGTACAAGTAAATTATACTTAAATAATATAGAAATGGTAAAAATATGTATTATTATGTTAGCTAATATTTTTTTAGGATTACTACAGTATATATAAGGATCACAAAGAAGACGATGTTGTTTGGCAATACTTTGTTTTTTGTTGCTCTGATAATATTAAGACAATACAAAAATACCAGCTTATGAGGCGCACAACGAAAATAAAGAAGTCATTTGAAGTTTTAAATATTTAAATTAGATGTCGCTGTACAGTCGTACAAATAACATTCCGTTGTACGGAACCTTCGATATCAGTCCGATATATACAATTAGTTTTAAAAATTAATTTAATTACAAATGAGAAACCCATCCATGCATTAACCTCCAACTCAAGGACATCCCACTTCCCAGACAGCTGATAAACCTAGTCACTCCCAAGCCCTTTCTATGCTAAGCTATTGCTCAATCAGCGCAACACAGGCGCCAATCCCACAGGTACATCCCACGCGTGGTCTGCTCAATTCCCGCCCACGGAACCTGTGAGCCTAAACACCTCGTTCACTTGTTATTTCAGCACCAATATTAATTACCATTACCGTTACAGGTACAGGCACAGATGCCACGGCATACGTGAATAATAAATAAAATGAATATAAATATAAACAGTACACATTAACATAGCAGCACTTCCTGCATTTTTGAAGTTGGTTAATGATAGAAAAACACTAGCTACAGTGGTTACTTATATAATAATATCAGATAGGCTCCTCATTTGTTAAGGTTAACACAGTAAGGGCCCGGCCACAGCTACTAGCGGCGCGGATTGCGGCGCGGTGAGCGGCGCGGCGGGCGGCGCGATTTGCGGTGGTATGCCACAGCTAGATTAGTTGCGACCGCGGCGGCGTCAGCGGTGGACGTACTTAGACTACTATAAAATAATATTGATAAATAATCTGTAGATAAATAATAACATTGTTTTGTGTTCCTTCCTTGTGCTCTTTATGTATATTATGTTTTGGTGTACAAACAATAAAGTGTTAAATGTAATAAATAAATAAATAACATAACAATGTAAGTAGGTAATTAAGATACCTACCGGCCATGTTTTTCATTATAAGAAAAACGAATACAAAAGGGTATGATGGAATGAGCTGTCACATGGATTATTAAGAAAATATGACGAGAACTAGTCTTTGAAGCAACCGATTGTTTTACTATTGTTCATGAAATAAAGATAAATATAATACATCAAGAATAAAAAATAATAAATAATAAGATAAATATAATACATGCTGAGTTCGTCCACCGATACGGCCGCGCACGGCATTTGTTTCACTCGTGCACCGCGCAGTCCGCCGCCGCCGCGACTCTCACCGCGCCGCAAAACGCGCCGCTGTAGCTATGGCATACTCCATACATTGTCTACCATTTGTTCTCGCCGCTCACCGCTTGCCGCGCCGCTCACCGCGCCGCAATCCGCGCCGCTAGTAGCTGTGGCCGGGCGGTAACAAACATAACATACCTAAATACACTTAAATGTATGCCCTTACTGTATCATATAGATTCTACATCTGAATAAACTTAATGGTATATTAGATGAAAAAAAAAACTCTTATGGTGGCATATTTAATAACCGATGATACTATTAAATGAGTGATAAATATAATAATGATGAATATTGTATAAAAATTGATCCAACATTGAATTTATTACCATACCACCTCTAGAATGCGAATATCTCGATTTCTACAGATATATCCAGTAGGAGACAATAAAACATAATTTTATTCCAGCTATTAATCATCTATATTACAATATTCCAACAGGTAAATTCCCCGACACTACTTCTGCAATCTCCATACTAAATTCGCAGGCGCCAACTCCTACGCGTGTCCCAGTTGCTCCACAAGCCAATTAATACTCGTACCTATTTGCTAATGGAGTGTTTTATCCATTTGTTTTTCCGCTTTGTACACAATAAAAATAACCGCATCTTCCCCTTTGCGAAGCGTGCGAGATAATTATAATCAACAGAAGAGTCGGATCATTATTAATAAGAAAAATAAAACCAGAGTATATATTTTTATTAATTAAGCTGATTGAACATAATATTCTAACTACTACATATCTATATATATAAAATTGAAAAGAGATACACTGATTAAACAAAAAATCTCAGAAACTACCGAACCGATTATGATGAAATTTGGCAGGGAGATAGCTTATGCCAAGGAGACGTCAGCTAAGAACGGATTTTTGGAAATTCATCCCCTAAGGGGTAAAAATACGGGATAGAGGTCATTTTCATACAAACCAACTTCGTCAGTTTTAGAGTTATGAATATGATTTTTTTTTATCTAAGTTTATAGTAATAAACAAAAGTGAAATTTAACAATTTTTTTTGGAAAATCATCCCTTAAAGGGTTAATTTAATGGATGGTACGTAGTAGGCAACTTCGTCATTTTTGAAGTTATAAACATGAAAATTTACATATTAGCTCCAGACTAGAAACAAAATTTGTAAGTATTATGGTTTTTTGGAAAATCATCCCCTAAAGGGTTAATTAATAGGGCGCAATTTAGTATGGCAACTTCGTCAGTTTTAAAGTAAGAAGGGTGAAATATATAAGCTTATAGTTAGACACAAAAAATAACTGCATCACTGTTTTGTCGAAATTCATCCCCTACAAATAGGGGTTGGAGATCATTTACATACAAATCAACTTCGCCAGTTTTAGAGTTATAAAATATGAAATTTCTTATGTAAGTTTATAGTAATAAACAAAAGTTAAGTTTAACACATTTTTTGGAAGATCATCCCTTAAAGGGTTAATTTAGTGGATTTAATTTAGTATGCAACTTCGTCATTTTTAAAGTTAGAAACATGAAATTTTATATATTAGCTCCAGATTAGAAACGTTTGGAAGTATTACGTTTTTTGGAAAGTCATCCCCTAAAGGGTTTAGTAAGACTGTGCAAGTTAGTATGGCAACTTCGTCAGTTTTTAAGTAAGAAGGGTGAAATTTTGTTTATAAGCATAAAAATAGTTAGACACCAAAGATAACTGTATCACTGTTTTCTCGAAATTCATCCCCTAAAAATAGGGGTTGGAAGCCATTTACGTATAAATCAACTTTGTCAGTTTCAGACTTATAAATATGAATTTTTTTATGTAAGTTTATAGTTGTGAACAAAACTTAATTTTAACACGATTTTTTTGGAAAATCATCCCTTAAAGGGTTAATTTAGAGGATTTCATTTAGTACGCAACTTCGTCATTATTAAAGTTAAAAACATGAAAATTTATTACAGATTAGAAACAAAATTTAGAAGTATTACGTTTTTTTGGAAAGTCATCCCCTAAAGGGTGAAATAAGAATTTGCAAGTTAGTATGTCAACTTCGTTGGTTTTGAAGTAAGAAGGGTGATATTTTGTATATAAGCTTATACTTAGACACAAAAAATAACTGTATCACTGTTTTCTCGAAATTCATCCCCTAAAAATAGGGGTTGGTAGTCAACTACATACAAATCAACTTCGTCAGTTTTAGAGTTATAAAATATATGAAATTTTTTATGCAAATTTATAGTAATAAACAAAAGTTAACTTTAAATTTTTTTTCGGAAAATCATCCCTTAAAGGGTTAATTTAGGGGAATGAACTTAGTAGGCAACTTCGTCATTTTTGAAGTTAAAAATGGACAGGGAGCAGGAGAGGGAGAAGGAGTGGAAGATGGATATAGAGAGGGACAGGGAGCGGGAGAGGGAGTGGAAGCGGGACAGAAATTGGGAGGGCGCGGTTGCGGGCGGGAGAGGGACTGGGAGCGATAGAGGAAGAGGGAGAGGGATATAAAGTGGGAGAAAGACCTCGAGCGGGAAAGGGAGAGGGAGTGGGACAGGAAGAGGGAGAGCGAAGGGGAGAGAGACAAGGAGCGGGAGAAGAAGAGGGACAGGGAGCGGGAGAGGAAGAGGGAGCGGGAGAGGAAGAGGGAGTGGGAGAGGAAGAGGGGGACAGGGAGAGGGAGAGGGGGAGAATGATAGGGAGATGGAGGGGGAGAGGGAGAGGGAGAGGGAAAAAAAGAAATTAATGTTAATGTTGTTTAATATTCTAAACCCGCTCCCGGAGGAATGATCTGTGATTGTATCGTAAGTTTCAGTATGTAAATTCCAAAATAAAAATTCTTCAATATAAATGAACCTGTTTTTAAATTTTCTTCTGTAAGGGGTACTAAATAATATGATAAGCATAATTTCCGCGTGCGAAGCTGCGGGCAACAGCTAGTTTTATAATAAAAGTGAACTTAATATTATGTTTGTTAGTACATACTAGCACGCAAAACGGCTGAACCTATTTGAATGAAACTGGCACTCCGATCCTGCGACCAGAACATGTATTTAAGACATTTGACATTTTATGTAGGACGGTAAAAAACAATGATTAACTAGAAGCGCTTTTATTTTAATAACATAATTTCCAAATCTTTACCCAAGTATCCAGGAGTCATAAGCCAGTTAGTAAGCAGTTCAACTTAATATTCAGTTAGAACTTATTAAAATCTGTCAAGGAAGTTGGTCGTTCGTATGTCAAACGTTGTTTCACGATATGACGATATGGAATTTGCTATTCCATATTAATCGCGATATTAACCACAGATTGTATACTAATGACTGGTTGAATAAACATTGCTTGGTGGCATTGACTCGCGTCGCGGCTTCCGGGGTCTGTTCCTCGTGGGAACTGATATTGGTGTCAAGAAATTATAATTATATGTAATTGTAATAATACTTTTAATTGATTACGGGTTTTTTTGTTGTGGACGCCTATATCGTAATTACTTCACACGCAAGCACACATGCACGCACGCACGCACACACACGCACTCACTCTCTCTCACACACACACACACACGCACTCACACACACACACAATCACTATCTTAATGGCTACCTGCATAAGACGCATGTGATGTACCTCTATAAAACAAACTCGTTGAATGCGTGTTTATGTATGTATAAAGAATTTGAATAATGTATTACTATAGTCAGTGACGTCACAATTATCACCAGTACGTACTGTTTGATAACTGACACATAAAGAAAATGTGCCAGTTATGAAACTGAGCGCCACAGAGCGGATCGTAAGGTCGAAAGGGCCGGTCGGTGGCGCGGCCGCGCGGTCAACGCACGATTGAACTCTATCGTAGGTAACAATACCTAACAATGATGTAACGGCTGACACAATGTCGATTAAGGACGTAAGGTTGTTATAAATATAACTCTTTGTGAGATTTTAATTCACGATAGTCCGATGAAGGTAATATTATACTATCAGGCATTACTTTGCGGAAATCCATTATTATTATGGTACAGCAACGCTATCGAATTCGAATGGTGTAAAACAGAGTGAGTATTTTTTTTAAATCAGTGGGTTCGATTCCTGTCCAGAAATATTATTTTTTCAAAAATCTAATGATGCAGTTTTAGTTTTCATCAAAATCAGCCCCGACTTCCCGATACTCCTTTGACCATTTTTCGCTATTTCTCATAGTTTCGAATTTGGCCATCCACATACACTTGAACAATTCACTTGTATACCCTCATACATTTTAACCGTGGATTGTTGCAAAGTAAACTAATACTAACTTAATTAAGTAAAAATATTTATACACTAGCTGACCCGGCGAACTTCGTATCGCCAAAAAATGTAACAAATCAGAGATCATTAAAATCGGTACAGCCGTTCTTAGCCGTTATAGTTTCCGTGTCCTCCCTCTCCCGCTCCCTCTCCCCCCTCCCCCTCCCCTCCTCTCTCCCTTCCCCATCCCCCACCTCCTCCACCTCTCCCTCTCCAGCTCCCTCTCCCTCTCTCTCTTCCTCTCCCTCTCCCGCTCCCGCTCCCGCTCCCGCTCCACTCCCCTCCCCTCCCCTCCCCGTGTTATATAATCGGGATCCGCGGAACATGCGCGAGCTGTTCGGCCGCGGGGCCGATGATGATTGTTGCTACTCGTACAATCACGTTGTCACGTAGTTCTTTTACTATGTAATATCTTCTGAATGGAATGTCCGATTTGAGTAATTCAAAAAGTTATCTATAGGTATTGAAACAGTTTTGAATATGAAATGATTTATTTGGATAAGGATTAATACGAAGGTATGGTTTTCATGATCTGATTTTGGTCATCTTTTTAACCGACGAAAAAAAAAGGAGGAGGTTCTCAATTCGACATGTATATTTTTTTTTATGTATGATCACGCAGAAATCGGCACAGGGTGGTCCGATTTGGATGATTCTTTTTTTATTGGATAGGGTATGTCCTGAAGTTGGTCCCATATTTTTTTGAAAATTTTATTCCCACCCTAAAGGTACGAAAATAGGGAATGATTGATTATTCACCCGTTTTTTACCCGGAATTTTTACATGTTAACCCCAATAACTTTGTACTGGATTATCCGATTTCGATGATTCTTTTTTTATTGAATAGTGTGTACCTTGAGGTTACTCTTGTTTAAATTTCGTAACAAAATTTTACCCCTATAGGTACAAAAATAGGGGATGATTGATATTTCATCTACTACATTTTTACCTGGTAACTGAATCTATAATTCATAAAATCAATAATTTATTATTAATTATAAGTATTATAGCAACTAAAAATTAAAAAATAATTACTTTTTAACAAAAAATAAAACCAACGAAAAAAAAACTGAAAAGCAAAAAATAAAATAAACCATTTAGTATTATAAATTAAGATTCGAAATTAACAGTAAATAAATAATTTTGAGGCGGTGCCAAACCAATGAAAAAACAAACGGCGAAAAAATGTGCACCGCGCTGCTGCTACCGTGTGAATCGCATGCCGCTGCCGCGCTGCCCTCATAATATTATGAATTTTATGTAATTAATTTTGCTTGCTTGTTTGTTTGTTGTCCCCGTGTTATAATATAATCGGGATCCGCGGAACATGCGCGAGCTGTTCGGCCGCGGGGCCGGTGATGATTGTTGCTACTCGTACAATCACGTTGTCACGTAGTTCCTACTATGTAATATCTTCTGAATGGAATGTCCGATTTGAGTAATTCAAAAAGTTATCTATAGGTATTGAAACAGTTTTGAATATGAAATGATTTATTTGGATAAGGATTAATACGAAGGTATGGTTTTCATGATCTGATTTTGGTCATCTTTTTTATTAACTTTTAAAATGTAAAAAGTGGTTATAGTGACATAACGACAATAGTTGGACATATACTATCGCGAGGTTTTTTGTAGATATTGATATGTTCTATAATATTGTAGAACATTTTTTTGTTCTATCATCAATAGTTTCCGCAGCGTATGCGATGAAAGAAATTTTTAAGCAAATTTTTTCACACTTTGGTTCACGTTACTGATGTTTTAGCAAGGATCCCTAATTTTTTTTAGTAATAAATATAGCCTATGTTACTTCTGAATAATGTAGCATTCTAATGGTGAAAGAATTTTGAAAATTGGTTCAGTAGTTTTTGAGTTTATTCGTTGCAAACATACAAAAATACAAAAATACAAAGCTTTCCTCTTTATAATATTAGTATAGATTTGAAACAGTAACAATCGGTATAAAAAACAAAAATCTATTATACCTTTTGCAACCGGATGATTTAAGTTTAAAAACATACGCTATAAAACTAACGTGGTTTACATGATAGTCCCTGTTTCCTGATTATTTAACATAGAGTAACTTTTATTTAATGATCATAAATTGATTACACACCCGTGCGATCGTCCGATGACCGCTCAACGTGGTCGCCACTGGGACACACGGCTTGATGATCAATTATATGCATGACTTGCTAATGACATATTTTAATAACATCATTACCGATTTTATGTGATAAAACATCACAGCGCTAACCCATTTTAGACCTCAGATCCATCTGAGTTTTAGACATATTAAACGGCGGTTTGATATGATAATGCAACCAAAAAAACATTTAAAAGCATTTACAGTGAATTGAATTAATCAAAATACTACTTATTCGTACATACTAGGGTTAATTTATTGCACGGTTATGACACTTACCTAGTGGGCCGATTCGTTGCTGATGACACGTTTTCATACATTTATGACACGCCTGTAGTGCCCTGCGCCATCAGCAACGAATCGGTTTAGGTAGAATGTGAAGGGTTAAAAGCAAAATCTTACGTTATAAGCCAAAGTTGATTCACTCTGACTACGAATTCACTCAAACTACGAAAGATGCTTTCGAAATAGCAATTAATTTAAAACATGCATATTTTGTTAAATACAGGATACGAATTAATTTTTCCTAAACTGTTGCCCGGATTATAAGATAATGCTTTGACTACAATCCCATTTGATGGTAAGTGGCGATATAATCTTGAGATACATTAAATTAATGAAAGTCTGTTCCCTTTGGCCTTACCAGTGAATTCACTGCTCATGCACTACTCTGCAGGACTCTAAATACATAGTTAAAAATGAATGGCGAACGAAAAATGAACTATGAAATAGCTCGCTCGTACTAGATTGCCCTGTAACATCCTATGTGCATGACTAAACACAACATTCTCCACATGACATCGGGCCCAAACATTGAAGAATGAAGAACCAAAACATTTCACCGCCACGTGACTTGCCGCAGGCGAGGTTCGAACGTCCTTTCTCGTAAGCTCACCTGGACACAGCTATCGTTAAATTATGTTGAAGATCACAAACAAATATGGATACGTCGAATTCCTATTTTCTGAGCCCCTATACGTTAAATAACGAATGTAACAAAAACAGAAAGGAAATTTTTCCTTGTTAACAAAATCGCAAACCTCAACTCAGTGGCGTAGCGTGGGCTTCTGCCGCCCGGGGCCAACCGAAAATTTGCCGCCCCCCCCCCCCCCCGTGATGTTTGCCGCCCCCATATTATTTTTTTTTTTTTATTAATTAAAAATGCACTTTTCTTGTTTTTTTCATAGCACAATTTTCATTAAAATTTAAATGAAATTAATTTTTGTCAAATTTTTTTTCTTCTTTAAAAACCGAGTGGCTAGCCGCCCCCTCTTCATGTGCCACTCGGGGCCCAGGGCCCCCCCGGCCCCCCCCCCCACGCTACGCCACTGCCTCAACTCGATTTAGCGGATCACCATAAATAATGTACTTTTTAATTGAATTAATTGAAGTTCAGCTAACCAAGGTTCACTCAAGAGGTTCCGGCCTTAAAAAAAGGTGTAATGTACACATTATTAGTACTAAATTCCTCGACTACCAATATATTATTGTAATTATTTTGTAGTTATTATTATAAATAGGAATACAAATGTCAGCAAACAATTCAATTTTAATGCGCTGGCAAATTATGAAATGTGGGTTAACATTTGATATTACGTGGCGTTAAGTGACGTACGAACGAAATAATCAAAGTTAGCATGTTTTAATGTCCCAATGAATATGTCAATATTGTTAATATAATGAGACCACAATTTGGTTATGGGTTCACATCAATACATATTAATTAACATCAATCTAATGTTAATTTAGGCCATAGTATGTATAACAAATAACGCTACACGCTATAGCCCCACATTATGATTCCCTGTGTCGTGGGTGTCATGGACAACACACAAAGACAAGAACACACACACCCACCCAGAAAGATGAATTTTCATCTCGCTGGGAATCGCACCCAAGACCGTTGGCACGGCGGGTAGTATATGTGACAAGTGACGGAATGACTTCAACTCATTAATGATACACTACGGAGCAAAGGCATATCTGGAGGTCTATTCTTTAAAATACAAACTCGAAATCGAAGCTCACTCAACTCTAAAATACAAACCCGAAATTGAAGCTCACTCAAGTGAGACTCGAAAGCGAACTTGCATCATCTTGATATGTCATTCTCTAATCATCTAGTACGCACTTGTGAAGTGAAGTGAGACTCGAACTCGAACTTCAAACGACTAAAGATAGGAATTTTGACACTCATCGCGGATTCCGCGGGTCGAGTTACAAAACAGAATAGCCTTGCAGTTCATTAAAGCGGGGAAAAGCGGGACTCTTGTTAAAAAAACTGGCCAACAAACACGAATAAATATATTTGTCATAATAATATAAATATTTTCCCTGACCGGAAATCGAACCCGGGTTCACCTCGAAAGAGGCTCAATAACCAAAAAGGCTTTGGAGGGGTCTTTCATACCCAATTATGTTCAATAAAAAACACGAAACACGAATAAAAAATTCAAACGCAATAAATCCAAAATACACAATTTCGTAACAAACTTTCATCGGAACATCTTAAAAGTTTTTCATGCCTAATTAGATATCCCGGGGCAGCCTCGATCCGGGTTGTACCGACGTTTTTATATCAAGTAAATAAGTTACTCATACTTCCGAAACCAGTTAACTTTGGAACGGATTAAAGTACTCTTAAGTTACTTATCTTTCTTTGATTTAAATAATTGTATACCATTTGTTTGTTCTAGAAAGAATACATAATCTAACTACATGTAAGTGTTATATGATTGATTACAATAGCTAGTTAAGAAATAAGAAATAATAATATTACATTAGGAATATTATACGTATAATAAATATAAATTTTGTTATCAAGACATTGAAGAAATATAAATGGTAAAGTAAATCGGTTTTATTTACCCCAGCAATATATTTTCAGCATATTGTGTTATTAAAATTAATTATGAAAGTTTTATTTACAAATTACTTTGAATTTTGAATAGATAATGATATAAATAAATACAAGCAATGCACAAGCATGATATAAATAAATACAAAGGTGCCGGTGATAAGCGTGTCAAGGCTCAAGGCGGCCTATTTTGAGATGTCGTGTCAATTATGCACTTCGTGTTAACTTGGCACTTGGCATGCAGCATGGCGCGGGCGGCTGGTGACTGGCGCACGCGACGAGATCACATTGAATCATATTATATGACCATTTTTAAATCTAGTGAAAACAGCAGCATTGCACCAAGTCACCGGGTAATCTCTTTAGTGCATAACTTTGATTGGTACTTGGATGCAGAATAAATAATAGTTTAATTTTTTTTTTTTAAATACGCTTTTATAGAAAATCCAACTAAAAAATGCAAAATAAATTTGAATTAAGAATCGTGTCATTAAAAAAAACGTAGGGTGCTTTTTAAGATATTATCAAAATTGTAATCCTTCTACTCATTGACACCATGCATCACTTTTGCTCTCCTGTAAAATTCCAATTTTCATCTTATACCTTTTTTCCACTGAGGCTACGATATCACTCACAAACATAATTTAAAACATACGTAATGTTTTAAACATCTCACTGCGCACTGCAACATAGATGTAAAGACAAAATTTGAAAAATATTTACTACCCTGTAACAACATGAGAACATCACATATATCCAGGCTACGTCTGTCCCAGTTTTGTTCCGATAATAACACTCGTACAATAGTTTGCGCTCACCGCAATGCACTTCTGAGAATAGATTTTCGTTTCCAATGTTACTTTGAAATTAGGTTTTGTCTGAGCTTCAGAACTCGTTTTCTATCAATAAAACAAGTACAAAATTCAAGAGTTTGGAGATTTGATAGAGAATAAACATTCGTTGCGGATATTTCCAACCGATATTTACTTAAATGAACAACATTGTGTTACGCTTAAATATTTTACCGTAATTAGAAGGCTCGAAGGTTTTTAATTCAAGGTATCCTGTTTTATTTGCAAGAATATAACAAGGCTTTATTATTGGTTTGTAAATATGGACACTTTCATTAATTAAGGATAAAAAGGCTTTAAAAAAAAGTAATGGAAAAAGCCGGAAATTGAAAAATAACATTGACGAGGTAGACTCAAAAATAAAAACAAAAGAGGATCGATGGCCACCGGAACGAGAACCTCTGGGGAGTGTAATGTTAAAAAACAAAAGATAATTGTACCGTAATATTTTTATTGTGTTCAATAAAGATTAAATAAATAAATAAATAAATAATTTATTTGTTAAAAATCATACTTTCAATATTAAAAAGCGGCCAAGTGCGAGTCGGACTCGCCCATGAAGGGTTCCGTAGCAGCAAGTAACATAATATAAAAGTTCTTGAAGTTCGTTGTAACTTTGATCGAGGTAAATTGCGGTTTACGATTTATGACGTATTAAAAGAAAACTACTTACTAGATCTCGTTCAAACCAATTTTCGTTGGAAGTTTGCATGGTAATATACATCATATATTTTTTTTAGTTTTATCATTCTCTTATTTTAGAAGTTACGGGGGGGGGACACACATTTTTCCACTTTGGAAGTGTCTCTCGCGCAAACTATTCAGTTTAGAAAAAAATAATATTAGAAACCTCAATATCATTTTTGAAGACCTATTCATAGATACCCCACATGTATGGGTTTGATGAAAAAAAATTTTTGAGTTTCAGTTCTAAGTATGGGGAACCCCCAAAATTTATTGTTTTTTTTCTATTTTTGTGTGAAAATCTTAATGCGGTTCACAGAATACATCTACTTACCAAGTTTCAACAGTGTAGTTCTTATAGTTTAGGAGAAAAGTGGCTGTGACATACGGACGGACGGACGGACGGACGGACGGACGGACGGACGGACGGACGGACGGACGGACGGACGGACGGACGGACGGACGGACGGACGGACAGACAGACAGACAGACAGACAGACAGACAGACAGACAGACAGACAGACAGACAGACAGACAGACATGACGAATCTATAAGGGTTCCGTTTTTTGCCATTTGGCTACGGAACCCTAAAAATTTAAGTACCGAAATAGAACTTGGAAGAACTTATGTCAATAAATGAGTCAAGATAATAGTTTTGTCAGTTGTATTCACCAGATTTTTTTGGATAGTCAGTAATCATTTATGTTTTGTATAAAACAGATAAGCGTAAGAACTCCTATGAGTTCTAACATTAAATAGTTAGTCGTTCTTACTGTATTCAATACAGAACTTGATGGGAGTGTACAAGAAGATAGGAATGTTTTGTGAGGGTATTCAAAGCGCGATTAGGCTCAATCTGTTCCATTACGGACGATAACGATACGGGATCTGATAATAAATTATCTCCATTATTGCGATGACCACGGACCACTACAGAAACTGTTCTATTCGGTTTTTGGCCTGTCTTTATGTTTCTGTTAGGTCTAAAAAGTACATCAAATATTTAAAGATCCTTGCTTATTACTGTAAGAATCCATAAAAACATTGCCATCAAGTAAAGCGTGCCAGGTTTAATAAATCAAAGAAGGGATACATTTATGTGGTTAGGCTTTTCTGCATTCTCTGTTTCTCTTCTTGTACTATCTGATCACACTACTGGCAAAAAAGGATACCAGTACATTGAGTGTGTAACGTTGACTTAATTCCTGAGAAGTTCCTATTAGTGTTTTAATTTTAATTAAACAGCATTCAAAAGATTCAATGTAGAGAACTACATTGAATCTTTTGAATGCTGTTACGGGTAGAAACCCGTAGGCATTTTATCTAGGCACTTTACAAAACCAACACTCAAAGTATCATATACTCCCCCACGCACCCGTGTGTTAGCTGCCTTAGATAAAGAGTCATCTTTTATTTAATCCAAAGTTGGGGACAATCCAATTTGTTATCTTATCATATTAGGGCGAGGGAAACAAGGGGCTTGCTTATCAGCCACTTCCGTGACTTAATTTGGACTTAAACACAGTTATATTGAAAGTTTAAGTTCATTTGATTGGGAACCGTCACCGAACTTAAAAAGTTTCCACAACATCTGTTTGTCTTTATAGAGGAACTCCAAGCTTGCTTTGCAGCTTCCTTTCCCTTATATTTACTACAATTGACGTTTTGATTATATCGTAATCTTACAAGATTTTTTCAGATGCATGGCTTCAAGGAAATTGTCTTGTTGTTTTTGAGGATTTTGATTATATTGCCTTAGTATGCTAGACAGTATGACAAAAATATTACATCAACGTAATAGACAGTAACCCCAACCTTACAAAAAGTTCTGGAGATACCATTTAAAATTGAATTAAATCCAGCCACCAATTACAAAAGATGGAAGAAAGCAAAAGCAAGTCACGATACCCAGTAACAAGGCACGTCAGAGAGATAATTAAAGGTAATACCAAATTAACACTAGATGGCGTTGTGACAAATTTAAGTAGACAGGTAGGTAACATTTCAAACTGGGGCGGAACAAGTCGATATGAAAATTAGCAGCATTAACTTTCCCAGCGCCGCAAAGGGAGAGGGGCATGATCCTCGCATAAGCAAATATTCAACTCGGCTAAGAGCGAGTCGTATTATAAAGTCCCCGGAGCGTGTATCTTTGGTAAGTGGTAGAACATGTATCGATATATTTACATTTTACAAAGACTTTACAACGAGGTACCTTATATCTATGCGCTTGCTGGTGGGTAGTAAGAATTCCAACAAAATAAAAGAAAAAATAAAGTTTTTTCAGTAATTCCAGAAAAAATAGTATTTCGTCAGGTCACAGGTCATATGAGTATGAGTAATACCAAAGGCATTGAACACGTGTTGGCCAAGAAGAAAGCGTGAGACTTCAGAGAATTATAGCTCTAAAACAACTGATAGATAATAATCATAGGCAACAATCTTCTTTTAGCACCAGAGGCGCAATATAACATTTCGTATCGTGAAGACGAAAGCTCACTCAATAAGTCGATTCTTCCAAACTTAGATGAAAAGCACTGTGGTTTTATTCTAGGACAATTTTCTGTAAAGGGGCATTTTATAAGAGCAGCCTCCACATAAGCTCAAAGTGTATAGAAGTTCGTATTCGGAAACCTTTCACCGTTCCACCTGAACAAACCATAAACAAAAGACTATTGAAAAACTACTGATCCTAAAAAGTGCACGGAAAGTATTGTGAACCAATAAAAAGCAGAGTTCAAAGCCTACACGATGACAAACGTTTCGCTTTTTTTACGTGACGGGACCCTAAAAAGTAAGCCGCTAGCTGTTGGCTGTTGTCACGGGAACAGGGATCGGCCATTACGGTCCGGCTTATGAACGTGGTGGTCACTGTGGACGATAAAAATTTATCGGCGCGCCACCGACGCAGCGCAAATTTACAAACGGCCTGTTTTTGTGTACTCACATTTTTGTTTCATAGCGTTACAAATAAATGTTACAATGCACTAGGTTATCTGTGATGACGAGTTGATTTTTTTTATTTTACTTTATTTTAATTTATACTAGTATCACGGTTGCACTGTGCAAGTGTGCATAGACTGCACACTCATTTTTAATTCGACCACCGCTCCAGATATGCATTTTTGACTGAGCTAACTTAGTTTAGTATTCATTATGCCCTGCCGTGAAATTAGAATAGTCGTTTATATACTTCCTTAATATTCGAAATTTGGCACTTTAGCCTTTTGTGTACGAAAATTCAAAACTCACATCCTATTTGAAAGGATAAGAATGCTTAGGCGGTGACCCTTTTAAGGGAGCTATCAATCTCTCCGCTATTAAAAGTAGGTATCAAAGGATCTATTGTACTAAGGTAATAATTATTATTATGGCAAAAACTGTATGACATATAACTTCCAAATAAATTCCAAAAGGATGGCATATTATGCTTGAAGACAAACGAAGAGCGACAGAAAAAACAAACAAGTAGGACAAGTAAAGACAAGCGAAGCTTCCCTGATCCCAATGAAGGGATCCTAATGATATTAACGCGGTAACATCGTTGGATACATTGTTCATTGTTTTACCCCGACAATACCGGGGATTATTAGCTAAGTAGAACACAGGACTTTTTTATCAAAAATACTTTTACCCGCTATGACCACAGATCAATATAGGGGGCCATCCATAAATTACGTCACACTAATTTCATGACTTTTTGACCCCTCCCCCCTTCTTGTCACAGCTAGTCACATTTTTGAGACCCCCCCCCCACCTAGTGTGACGTCACATATTATGAAATTTTACACCTAGAAATTATAAAATTAAAACAGCAGTTCTAAAATCAGTTTTATTTCCAATAATTGTTTTTTAAAATTTACCTATACATACCAATTATTCGATTTTGAAATGTGACGTCACGAAATTTAAGACCCCCTCGCACCCCTTGTCACACAATGTCACACTACATCGACTCCCCCCGTCCCCCCTAACGTGTGACGTAATTTATGGATGGCCCCTAGTTATTAGCATTTTAGGATATCAAAAGGATTAAATTAGTCAGTTGTTTCTATTCGAAGATAAATAAAGCTACTGTTATTATTCCTCCGGTAGATATAGATACTACATGACAGATAAATATTTTATTCGCACAAATTAGTTGTTCCTATTTTGAAACATTAAGCTCGGGGACTGGAGACGACATTCACCGGAGATATTAAATGCATTGGTGTGAAAGTGCGAATTGCTAATATTTATTTTTTCTTTTGTGAATCCCAATACTACTACAGCTGTCTTAATGGAAAAAACATTAGCATTTTTTACCATAATTTCATCGTCATGCACGAATACCGTTATCCACCCCAAATGGGACTTTTAAAAATCCCCCGTTCATCGTGCTTACGTAAGAGTGCACTTAACACCTACCCTCACATACGCCCTTAAAATTCACATTCAAAGTTGTTTGGCTTAACTACTCTTTGCCGGAGGGTCCTGTCGCATTTGCACTGTACTCGAAATCTTATTATACATATACATGCATTTAGATATGCAATGGCTGAAATATGTATACAATGCAGATGTAATGTGATAATAGCTCAGGGACTGAATATAATAGTAACATGATTGATATCAGCTTATCGAAGACATTGGCTAGTTATAAATTAATGGTACTGACAAGCTTAGGCTGTAGCTGAAGTGTATGCCCCAGGCTAGCGTAATGATAATGAGCCTTTAGACTTATGTATATAGCACCCGATTAAACTTTATCTTTATTATCGTTGAAAGTTAATACAAAATCACATTAACAGATTAAAGCAATTAGAATTTAATCACCCCATTTCGGATATTAAAGAAACTCCCAAAACACTAAATGTCGTACGTTACGATCCTCTAAACAAGATTATCAAAGGCCAACAGACACCTTAATGTATATAATACATATTAAGCTAGCATTAAAATTTCTGCGTTAATTCGTACGTATCTTGCATTCAGGCTCTTTATGTGTTTACCAAATGCTAATGGGCATGCGTATCTCGCTTACATCCGGCTCGAAGGACCAACATTATTATAGTGTTGGCAGAACTTTAGTGTCACCGGAAATTACAAGGGGAGATGTAACTACCTCCGTCACGTAGTGCTGTGTGATGGCAATTTGAATTATGAACTCAATTTCGAAATTTTAAGGTAAGATAATAACTTCACAACATTGATTTACTAATTTTACCTAACTACTGCAATTTAACTATAGTAAAGATAAGTACTGTGTGCCTGTGTTCCTAATTCCTTGAAAATCCGTTCATTAGTTTTTACGTGAAAGAGTTAAAACATCCATACATCCATCACAAACTTTTTCACATTTATTATATTAGTAGCATTCATTATAAACAACAGCAGGTACTAGGAACCCATAAGCTTTGTGAGTTCATTCAAATTAACAAATTCCATCGAACTCAGTGCAACTAGGAGCTCGGGGACAAGTCATTTGTAATAATGAATTCACCAACTCGAACATTACCGCACAGCTGGGGAAATAAGCTCGTGGTCTGTTATCACGCCCCCAGTGTACCTACTGCATGATGACAGACAGACTATATACAGTCTGTTATGTCTATATACAGTATATTAGTCTGTAAAGTTGAGCATAGCCGAGAGTGTAGAGCCACTTCGAATAAGTTCTTTTTTCTTTACCTCACCTTAAAGGACTTCACTTCAGATTGGTCTGATACACTGACGGAATCACGCGTGTCTTCTAAATTATTCCCATAGTGGAACGATTAGTGTAGTGATGGTTTTTTTTTTTAATTTAGTGGCTTCAACGTCTGGTAAAACATACAGAATGAATTTGGTATAGGTGGTTTTCTTACAAAAGAGCGCCTACTATTTCCAACTGTACAAAAAGAGCAGACGTGCCATCTGCTGTTCAGTGATCATCGTCGGCCATGAACATCAATAACAGCTCAGCTCAAGAACTTTTCTTCCTGTAAACTCCGGTAGGCAGTGCATTGTAGCTAATAGCAGTTCAGTTTAGAGTAGGTTAGTTCAATGTTAGAGGCTAATCGCAGTTGATACCGACTACCGACGCTGACAGTAGAATCTAATTCTAATCTAGTTCGGGATGCGCCAACTATATTAATTAATACCGATACAACAGACCAACTTGGGAAATTAGTCAGTCCATTGTTGACAGTATTATAATAACTTGCAACTTCCAATATGTAAATCGAGTATGTTTCCGAAGCAATTCCCATAAGAGCAGTTTATTACCATGAGGAATGTGCGATTGTGTATTTTTAAATTTTATGTTTCACTACTTGCATTTCGTCTGCATCGAACATAACTTTGAGAACTTTGAAGTTTTAGAGGGAGATGGCAATAATTTAATTCATCATCATTTATAACAACGTTATCAGGAGAATTAAAAGATTAATTAATTATAGATGAAGTAATTTTAGTCTTTTACAAGACGATATTCTCATTTTAAGAAGAAAATTATAGTTTTGCGAATTATAATAAATATTGTATCAGCTATGCTACTTATCTACCAATTAAAAGCTTATTTAAAATTCCCTTAATTGAATTTTCATACTACGTTATATCCCAAGTTCCCTAGACACCGTTCGATTTTCCGGGATTAAAGTATTCTCTAAGTAGATAGGTAGACAGTTATCAGTAGGTAGGTACCTACATACAAAAGGCTTCATAAAAAACCCGTGGCTTTAATTTCTAATTAACTTAGCTGGACAATCCCACTTTCTGATAAGTGACGATGTAGTCTTGGTGAACTCCTACTACTTGAATACCAATGTGTAACCTTCACACGTAGGAGGCGACAGATGCATAGACAGTTTTTTTAATATAATATGTATACAGAAATGATTACTAATATCAATTTTGTCAAAACATGAGTCAGAAGCCGGACGCCAGCTTTTGATAGACTAATAGAAAATTCTACTTAAATTCTTTAGTTTTGTTGGTTGGATAAAAGTTAACAAAGCCTATTTATGTAATACACAAAATAACGGAAACATAAAGATTGCGTATCATAAAATGAATATTTTTAATCGATTATGAAGGCGGCGGTGTAGAGCGAACGGGAATATCTTGGAAGTTGCGCGGAAATCGACTTGATGCCTTCCGTTGATAAATTTTCGACATGCCTGTAATGTTAAATTGAAAAAATACTTGGCGGGAACATTTATGCTATAAAAATTGATGGATAAAATTTTCTACTTTCTAAAAATCATTTTCGTAACTCATATTTGAGAGGTATTTCAGCAGTAGATACCACTTTTAAATTTTCAATTAGGTATAACAATTGCAATAATTTTAGAATTTATAAAGCACTACTACTTTAAGCTTGAAATCTAAATCTTGTATTAAAGTAAATTTAGTATTAATTTAAAAATAAAAAAACTCGCCTGCTGTCAAAAAACCTATATACAGTTTTGAAATCCTTTAAATAGTGAGCTCTTTAATTTGATACCCATATTGCGGTATTCGATTGATTTTTGTTTTTTAATACTTCAAACAATGACATCTCACAGCCACCATATTTGTTTCTTTTTATTTCACTTATAGACTAAGAAAACTTGGGTTATCAAGACGAATCTAACGAATTCTTAAAAAATCTTTAGCGGTTTCGAAAATATGAGGCAATGAAAAATATTACATGCATAGATACATACATACATTACAAGATATGCGCGAAAAACATAAAGCTTCCCTTAACATAAATTATAATTCAGAAATATAATATGTAAATACTTGACAAGGCAAAACAGATTAAACGTCGAGGAATCCTTTGTTGTATCAGAAAACCAACCCGATCACACCGCGGGGTAAAAACTGCACATCTAACTAGAACTCGGGTCGCGACGGCGTGTGCCACAAATAAAATAATTTCAACATATGGGAAAGGGAAATCCATGCAACATATTGGCGTACTTAAGGACACATCATGTAGGATACTCAGCGAGAAGAAATCCACCCTTTCACAAGCAAAACGACGAAGCTCTGCATTTGGAGATATTTAAAAACCTATTCTATCGTGTTAAAATAGAGCTGAATTTTAAGTATCGTCAAAAATATATTTTGGCTGCGAAGGCACAAATCACGTTCCGAAGATTATGCCGTATCTCCGATTTATGTATTTTTGAATTTGTACGTAAGGGCGGCAGGTTTGAGACGCCTGTCGTGTATTATAATCGAGGGAAGATGATTCTTTAAAAGAGGGGCAATAAGACCCGATACAATTATCTTAGGGTTCGGCTGACACGAAATTTGAATAATGTAATGAGCTTAATAACATGTATTAGCTGAATTGTTTTGACGTTTGATCATCTTTACTTTGGGGCTGTCTAAGATAAAGCGCACCAAAAAGCTTTATAATTAGATAAGACAGAGATAGAAACGTTATTTTTTTAATGTGTAGGTATGAAATGCGAACGACAGAATTTAATACATAAAGATTATACAGTTTTACTAAAAATATACCTAGTGCTTTGAAAAACAACCATCATTCTCTTTTTACAGGTGACTTCAAAATGAAGGATATTAAAGCTCTCAGCCAAGTTTTGCTGAAGCGCGAAAAACACTGAAAAAATGTTCATAATCCAAAAATTTCTGCTGAGCATAGCCGACATTTTTGCTTTATGGGCCTGTACGGAATTTCACATTTGGGGAAGCGTTTGAGCATCGACCTGTAACTTGCGAATAGGTGTTGGACCACTGACAGTAATATATTTTGACGAATAATTACGTCGCTTGATGAATAAATATTAAACAAAACCAAAAACAAACACGTTTTCGCTTTCCTGTTTTAAACACAATAAACATCAAACTTTAGAAAAACAAACACAAAATTAATAAGCATCTAACAAATTTATGATTGCTTGACACTGAATAGAATGATTTTTTGGGTTTCACATAGTAAAACACTCCACCGAAGCATGAATTCATTTATGACGTTCAAAAAGATTTAAATGTTATTTTATAGTGTCTCAATAGCTATGTATAATCATTTTGAGTTTTCCTCACCCGTATCACAATATAGGAATCTAACAGTAACGTGACTCGGGCCGATTGTGCCCGTATGCCTGAACGATCATGCGCTAAAACGAGTTTGACAGAAGAGCATGCTAATAATATTGCATAGTAATAAGTGGTATTATAAGTGGTAGCTATGTTAGGTGTTTCACTGCGAGATAAGATTCGTAACGATGAAGTCCGTAGGCGAACAAAAGTTACCGACATAGCTCGCAGAGTTAGCCGGCTGAAGTGGCAATGGGCAGGTCACATCGTTCGAAGGACAGATAACCGATGGGTTCGCAAAGTCCTCGAATGGCGGCCACGTCTCGGAAAAAGGAGCACTAGTCGCCCCCCGACCAGGTGGACTGATGACCTAAAGAAGACGGCGGGAAGCCGCTGGATTCAGAGGGCCCAGGACCGGTCGGAGTGGCGCCAATTAGGGGAGGCCTATGTCCAGCAGTGGACTTTAAAAGGCTGTTAGATAGATAGATAGATAGAAGTGGTATTATGTAAACAATAAACATACATTTCTAGTAGATAAACTGAAACTAAAGACGAAAGATGATGAATAAAAGTATTATCGTAGTTAGTTTTCACAATAGTTTCTATAAAGCCCTTGTTTTAAGTAATTTGATTACTTAAGACCCATTATTTAAATAACAACAAAACATAAAGCTTGCCTTAAATTTTTTGTGAGCGGATTTTCCATTTCACGATCCAGTGGTTTTCGTAATATAAACTTTCATGGCAAAACATATCATCTTTGCTCGCTCAAGCACTTTGAGAATGACGATAGCCTTAAGGCTGCATTCACACTTCGCTTAAAATTCGTTACACCGAACATACTTTCCGTGAAATACTCGCCGATACCAGCCGGAGCTTTTGAATATTTACCTTTACTGTTTTATTGATTTTGAGCTGATTCAACATCGAGATTTTGCGCTACTATGTTCCGGCAATGATGAAGTATTTTGTGTTCGTTAAGTTATTTTATGAGAACAATACACTTATTTTCAATTCATTTTTTTTAACAACTAAGTACAGTTTTGATTCCGAAGATTTAAAGTATAATTAAGTGTCACATTAACAGTTTAGAATAAAACAAATAGCGTAACGTATTTAAGATATTATTTATCATATCATTTTCTTTTCGTATAATAAAAGTAAAGTCGGTTAAAGTCTGCACTTTTTCTCTCAAATGCTATCTCGACAAAGTAACAAATAAACATTGTTTTATATGAATGGGGACTTCATTTATTTACATGTCTTTGATTTACAGGTTGCTCAGTTGATCAAAGACTTTTCCAAATTGCCAGCTTTTGAAGTTTACTCCGAGCCAATAACCTATGAACTAAGCAAACAGAAAGCGCTAACATTATTTACCGAGTCATCTTAAAAATGTACAGATTTCGAGACTGACGAAGCATATGATTAAAGGAATATTTTATTATCAAATATTGCAAGACCAAAGTCGTGCATGCGTATTCAAATTTCTCTTTACGTCGAATACATATTCAATGCAAAAAAAAAAATGTTTTGTACATAATAATCAAGATGCAAATCAAATGGATCACTTCGGCATACTTTTTTTTAAAATCCAATAAAAGAGCAACTTAATTCTAACTGTAGTAGGGTAGCCAAAGAGGGGATTTTAGGATTTACTCCTGCGCGTCAGATTATTAGGTATAAGAAGGATATCTTACATATTGATAAGTACCTCCAGCCAGATATAGGGGGGTTGGCTCAGGGGAACCCATCGAAAGTAAACCTTTCTGTCTATTTGAATCTTCCATGAATCCTTAAGGACCAATGGTGAAATGATTCAATGCGTAACGTTTGCCAGTTTATTGAAGTGAAAACTTCTTTAGTACGGGGGTGACTTGAAATTTTATGAAACGAAACTGTCCAGTAAAAAGAGACAAACACATAAATTCTAAAGTGAGATAGGAAGCATTGTACGGGGGTAGGGTAGAGGAGTGAGGGGTAGGGGAGCGGAGCGGAGCGGGGCGGAACGGGGCGGAGCGGAGTAGTGAAACCTACATTTATCATCTTCCCGAAATTTTACATTCGTCTCATTATCTTGAAAACAAAAATTTTGAAGGTTTCACTTCTACCACGTGTGAATTGCACACATTTTAATTTATTTATTCATTTGACTGTTAGAAGAACTTGGCTCTTTCGCCGAGAACACGATTATGCCATTGCAGCATTGGTGTAACGGATATCCACGGGAGGCTGTTGACCACATTTACCACAAGTTGCCCCGTCTGGTCGTTTGATCAAATTACTTTTGTATTCTGCACATTAGATACATATTATTAGTACTTTTTATTACAAAAATGTTAAATTTCAATGACAAAATAAAAATTATTACTTAAAAAATTCTACAATATCTTATACATACACAGGTCGTTTTTCAGAGTTCGGAAAGAAACAATTCAAAAGAATTTTTAACTACTAAATACTCTATTTCTAGTAATCACATTAATATCAATGTGAGAGGAAATTGAAATTAATGGTCACATAATTCAGGTATTGAAATATTTGGACTTTCCGGATGAAACGTGTCGGTAAGCCTCGCTCTCATCATAAGCAGAAATATCCGGAGTATTTCTGCTCCAATCCACGTTTTATCATTTGAAACATTCTTATCATTTCTAAATTGAATCAAATGTTGGTTCAGACGAAGAATTTCAGAGATTTGTAGCGTGAAATTTAATACAATTAGTGGCCGCAAAGCTGTTAAAGATATTTGGCGGAAAATTGGCAGAACTATTTAAATTAGACTAATTACGAATACCGATGTTAAAATATTTACGCAAGCAACGATGATTAACCGTTTATACGACAGACAGGAATTATACCTATGTACCTACCTACAGTGTGAGGTGCGTGATAAAGTTTTAATTACATTCCTTATCTTCCATTGTTTCTAGATATTTTGTTTCGATATAAAGTTGACCGATTGAATTTAAAAATAAACTTGACAAAAGTGAGAGGGTTCCGTGTAAGGTAGTAGCCGGGGTTTTAGGGTTATCCGAAAATAAAACGTGAATTCCTTCAGCAAGGCGAGTATATTATCTTACAACTTCGTAATCACAAGTGAGTTCATCTGCCCATTGACAGGGCTTTTATACCAATATGGCTTAGATCAATTACAATCCAAAAACTACTTAATACAAACTTAAACTATTATTAAATGTACAATATATTTTATTAATTCTTTTTCATATTTTAAAGAACATATTTTTACACAAAACAATTGTTAAGTATAATCTAAAGTAACTTCCGTCTATTGCGAAAATATATCACAAAATTATCTTGAGTTGACAACATCCGGTGACAGTTGAAAATATGCAAGCGTCCATTGACAGTTAACCGTGTTGTTTGGTATACAATTCTATTAGTGACTAGTTGATCTGTTAATCTTACAGGTAATGTAATAATTAATAATCTTACATTCGGCCTTCCTGACAATATTTGTTTGTCCTCAAACAATCTTGAATCAATTTATAAGAATAACAATTAGATATTATGATCTATTTGATACTTGGAAATGCCAAGTTTATATATTTTAGAAACATAACAACATATTAATAATAAATAATATATAACTTATTAGTGAGAAATATCATCCAGTTCTAAATTCAATTACAACAATAACTTGATCCTGGGAAATATCGTCCAGTTATATAGTAATAATAAAAAGTTTATAGAAAAATATACCTGTGTCCAATAGGGAACTTCATCTATTGGCAAAACATTAATTGATTGCTGGGAAATATCATCCAGTAAAATAAAATCAATTAGTGTATTACTAGGAAAATTCATCTAGTAATAAAATAAAACAAAATAAATAAATAAAAGTAATAATAGCAAGAATTGATTACTGGGAAATATCATCCACTAAAATATAATAATCAATTAGTATTTTACTAGGAAACTTCATCTAGTATAAGAATAAAAAAGAACAAATTTACTAGGAAAAATCATCTAACTAGTAATTTTTTAATAAAATAAATAAATTATTCTTCTAAATCACTATCAGTACTTTCATCATTAACATGTGTATTAATCCATGGTTGTATTTGATCTACTGCCCATACATTACAATATTTCTTATTTCCTATATTGGATCCAGGTATACTGGATACTTCATACCGATCGTTTTCAAGTACTTTAGAAATTCTATAGGGGCCTGAAAATACTGGTAACAATTTTTTACTCTTGCCATCATTAGTATTTATCTGCTTTCTAACCTTTACTAAATCACCAATTGAGTAGATTTTCGGGGCTTTTCTATGTTTATCAAAATAGGATTTTTGTTGGGACTGATTTTTGTCTATGTGTTTACTAATGCCAGATCTTATTGTATCTAGGTCATTTACTTGTGGGCGAGTATCGGTAAAAACATCTGCAAACATATTTTCTGATGCATGATTCAATGAGTGTCCAAATAATGCTTCGGCTGGGGTTTTACCAATACCTTTGTTTAACGTATTATTTAATCCCCATTGAATTTTTCCTAATGACTGGTCCCATTTGTGTTCACCTAATTTATCAGTATAGGAAGTAAGAGCATCTAAAACAGTACGATTATATCGTTCTACTTGGCCGTTCGCTCTTGGAGAAGAGACGGCATTTAATATATGTTTAATGTTAGATGATTGACAATAACTTTCAAACTCTTTGGAAGTAAAGCTAGAACCTCTGTCTGATATTAATCTAGAAGGAAATCCGAAAATGGAGAATACTTCATTGAGAGCATTTATAGTGGGTGTTGATTTTAAATTGCGCAAAGGTTTTAAAATACAGAACTTCGTAAACCCGTCTACAATGAGTAACAAATATAAATATCCTTTACAACTCTTAATAAACGGTCCTAAATGATCCACATGAATGGTGTGAAATGGAATGGGGGTTTTGGGTATGGGATGAAGGTAACCTTCCTTTCTTCCTGAAACGTCTTTTCCATAAGCGCAGTGTATGCATGATTTTACGTACTTTGTAACAAACCTTTTTAATTTCGGAAACCAGAAATCTTTTTTAATTTTAGATATTGTTTTTTCCACAGAAAAATGACCAATATCGTCATGGTTTTGACGACAAATTTGCCACCGTGCTCCTTTCGGAACGACCCATTTTAGTTCATTTTCTTTAACCTTTCTATATAGTTTATTGTTTTTTATTACGAAATTTTGTTTAATGTCAACAATGTCATTATAATTTGGGTCTTCTAAAACTTTCCTAATATGAGCTAATTTGGGGTCCGTTAATTGTAGAGATAATAACCAATCTTCATCTCTGATAGCAAGTGAACGAGGAACTTCAATTTCATCATTATCTAATGCATGTACGGGGTTACGACTTAATGCATCTACATGTGTCATATTAGTACTTGGGCGATAAATTATATTACAGTTAAATTCTTGCAAAGTCAACCACCATCTAGCTATTCTTGGCAACAGATCTCGTTTGGAAAAAGTGGATCTAAGGGCATTACAATCCGTCACTATTGTAAACGAAATACCTAAAAGATAGATCCTAAACCTATTAAGTGATTGAACTACAGCCAACGTCTCCAAATCGTATGCGTGAAATTTTTGTTCGTCAATTGTAGTTTTTCTACTATAGAAAGCTATTGGTCTTAATGGGGAATTTTCATTTTCCTTCTGTAACAGGATACCCGCTAGACCCATTTTACTTGCATCTGTGTGAAGCTCGGTGGTATGTTCAGGATTATATAAGGCTAATATAGGTCTCTCTACTAATTTATTTTTTAAGGTCACGAAAGAATTCTCCTCGCTATCGCCCCATTGCCACGGTCGATCCTTTTTTGTAAGATCTGTCAAGGGCTGTGCTATTAAAGAAAAAGATTTTATAAATTTTCGAAAGTAGCTAGCGAGTCCTATAAACTGCCTAACCTCGTGAACATTCTTGGGTCTGGGGAAATTTTCGACTGCATTAATTTTAGTTTTGCCTGGTTTTATACCCTCCGCATTTATTTCATACCCCAAATATTCGATATTTGTTTGAAAAAAACTACATTTTTTAATATTCAATGTTAATTTTGCATCATTTAATAAACTAAAGGTATTTTCTAATTTTTGTAATCCTTCTTCAAAAGTTTTTGAAGTTATAATAAGGTCATCCATATACGCTAGGGCTGGTTTGACATGTTTTTCTAACTGAGTATTCTTTGATGTATTTAATGATAAGGCTTTTAAAATTGTCCTTTGAAATATGGCCGGGGCATTAACTAATCCAAAAGGCATTCTTTTGAACTGATACAGTCCATCCGGGGTAATAAATGCTGTAAGATATCTACAATCTGGTTTTATAGGAATTTGATAGTATCCACTCATTAGATCTAAGCTAGTAAAGTACTTGCTACCACTCAAAAGATCTATCTGATCTTCAATTCGTGGTAGTGGAAAATTATCCTTTATCGTCTTACTATTTAGTTGTCTATAGTCTACACAAAGTCTTTGGCCGCCTGTTTTTTTCGATACAAGCAGGATTGGGCTAGCATAGCATGAAGAAGATTCCTCAATGATATCATTCTCCAATAGCTCACCAACCATATCACGTACTACCGTTCGATCCTTGGAGTTGAGTCTGTATGGTTTGTAAGCTACAGGAGTTTTATCAGATAATTGGATGTCCATTTCAGTCAAGTCCGTACAACCTAACTCACTTAGTTCGAGTGCAAAGGTCCGTCTGTATTGATTTATTAAATTAAGCACCTTTTTACGTTCATCAACGGAAAGATTTTGGTTTACTACTATATCATTGTCATCAATAGGTTTATATACGCTTTGGACTGCGAGGCAACGATTTGTTAAGCTACATTCTTGTGTATGTATAATATTGGCACGTACTAACAGACAATCTTTGCAGAATTCTATGGGAGTTAATGGAGCTACTACAATAAGAGTCGTCATACCACCTTCAATTTTATAAATTCCTTCCTCTATCCAGTATTCACCGCTTAAACATTTTCGATAACTACCGGAGACAAAAATAGTGCCATGTTCAATATCCTTAGTATAGCAAGTAACATGACCTGTTTTGATAATTTTGCAAAATTCTTTTACAAATAATTTAATAGATTCATTAGGCTCATGATTTATTTGGGGTAACTCGCTTGAAAAGTCTCTGTTTATAATAACTAGTGATTGATTGGTTTTTATAACAAGTATATTAGGTTGCTCCGTAAAATCTTGGCCAATAAGCACAGGTACATGTAAATGATCTGGATGCACCACATAGGCTGAAATGAATGCTTGGACAGAATCTACAGTGATTTGCAAGTTAGTCGTGCCAATTGGAGTAAAACTAGTTTCACCTACGCCTCTAATGATAGGTACATTGGCTTGCTGTATAATTAATTGGTTATCTTCTGCAATATCTTTTCTAATTAACGAACAGTCACTACCGAAATCTATAAACGACAAGACTTTGTGGGGTTTTTCATTAATTGTAATTAGTTTATAGAACTTATTAGATGGCTTAGAAGTTGCCGCAATCATTACTCGTTTTTCTAATGTCTTATTATTATCCCTATTCCTGAAACAATTTTCTGATTTGTGCCCTATTTTCTGACAAGTTTCACATTTTATTATTGGTTGAGGACATTGCTGCATCCTATGCCCGTTTTGCTTACAATTATAACAGTAAGTGGTTCGACATTGTTTAGCACTATGACCAGCCCTTTTACAAATTAAGCATGATATATTATTGTTTGAATTGAATTGTGAAGTATTTCTTAGTTTATTTTTCATATCAGTCTCCCTACAAATATCTTTAAGGAATCCTAATAATTGTTCAGGGCGAGTAAATCTGGCTGAGGAAGCGCTCGACCTAACAGTTTTATCCTCCAATCCATGTATAATGCAATCTACTGCCTTTTTATTTGTGATTTCGCAGGCATTCAAAAGGATCATTTTGTCGTAATAATATTCCTGTATTGATTCTCCAGGCTTAAACTTTCTTTCTAACATTTCAGCTAGTAAAACACCATAATTGCTCTCAGATGGAAATGCTTCTTTCAAAAGATCTTGCCACTCTACCCAGGATAAATTAATTGATTGTAACCCTTCATACCATTTTTTTGCGTAGCCTACTAAACGAGGGAGTGCATAATGGGAAGTCTGTTGGTCAGTCCAGTTATATATTTTAGCACATTCGTTAACCTTAAATATCCAAGTCTCTACTCTCTGGTTTTTTACTAAAGGGTCAAATTCCGGTATTATATTTTTATCGGGATGCAGTTGAGAATGATTTGTTTTCATAATATTACTCATAATTTCTAGAAAGTTTTTAACGTTAGAATCTGAACTAAGGTTAACATAACTTGACGAACCCATATTTTGATCTCGGCGCGACGATCCCGGGAGGTTGGTTGGCTGATGCTCTGGTTGCTCGGTGTGCGGACCCGGTGTACGTAGACTGCGAACGGGACTGCGAGCTCGATGGCGAGCAGGGCTTCGCTCGTAGCGGTGAACAGGGCTGCGCTTGTTGCGGCGAGCAGGGCCGCCTTCGTGGCAGCGAGTAGGGCTGCGCTTGTGGCAGCGATTAGGGCTGCGCTCGTGGCAGCGAGTAGGGCTGCGCTCGTGGCAGCGAATAGGGCTGCGCTCGTGGCAGCGAGTAGGGCTGTCCTCAGGGTGATGAGCAGCACTGCGCCCACGGCTGTAAGCTGAGCCGCGCCCGCTGTGGCGAGCGGGGCTGCACTCGTGATGATGAGCGGCACTGCGCTCACGCCGGCGAACGGGGCTGCGTCCGCTGTGGCGAGCAGAGTTTTCGTTAACTGGTCGAGAAGTACTGCGATGTGACAGATTGACCTCACTGCGTCGGACATGTGATGAACTCTGCTCCTCCCGCGGTACTTGCGATCTATTTGTCTGAGAACCATATCCCCTAGCAGATGATCGGGGAATTATCGGACTTCTGCTTCGACTGCGTAAGCTACTTTCCATCCTAGTGTTATGTTTATTTTTCTGAAATAAAAAGTAAAAAAAAACGACAGTATTTGATTTTTATAAGTAAAATATGTAGTCATCATGATATTTCATCAGTTTTTATCATTTAATTATAAAAATTAGTTTATAGCATAGTGATATTTTGTGATTATATAAATATTTTATTTTTAATTAATTATGTAGTTAATTAATATTATACGTTTTATTAACGTTTTTACCACAAATATTGATGGATTCATTGAATTGGCTTATGAATTACTGTATATTATAACTATAATTTTCTCAGTAAATGATTGTTTGTAAAATCTTTTGAGAAAATAAATGGTTTTAAATCGTAAATAATCGTAATTTTAAATTAATTTATTCTATGTAATAAAATATAAAACATTATTATCTTATGAGCAGTAGTGATCAAAAAAGTATAAATAAGAAAAAGAAGAAAAAAAAAGTAATATAAATATGTGTAAAAAACATACCTTTGTTTTATTTTTTTTATTCCGCAGCAGTTTTTACCGTATCTCCACTTCTGATGTAAGGTAGTAGCCGGGGTTCAGTGTGACCATATTTAAATTACAGATCCTGCCACACATTGCTTAAAAACCTGCCAAATCCTGCCAGTCTGATAAATGAAAAATGCCCAAATACTGCCAACTTTGTTTACCGTTGTATTATACAAAAAAAATAGTATATGTACCTACTTATAATTTTTTTTATTATACACTGGAGTTAGCATCATATCATTTTACGTCTCTATACATAACTTGATTCATACGATTTAGCATATATTTGTTTGGTTTTAATGTAGAATTAATCATTTAATACTTATTTACAAAACTTCACGTGTAAAAGTCGTTGACACCGTACTTTGGTGACTCCTTTAATTATACCTATTATGACGTCACAAACATGGTGACCAATCGTGGCGCGTAGGTACGTAGTCACGTGATTCTTTCTAAAATTTTATAATTTTTTAATTGTTTATTTTTAATGAAAATAAAATTTCCAAAAGGTTTTCGCATCGACCTTAATATTTGTGTTAAAGTTTTACAATACATAACGCTAGGTTTATTTATTTATTTACATGTTTATGTCACCTCTTAAAAAGAAGAAACAAAGGGTAAACTTAATGCCTAATGGCATTGTCCACCAGTCAACCCGGTGGATGTGGAAATAGCTGATGGCAGGTGTCAACACGAAATATATATACATACTCTAGAATAATTACTAAAATCTGCAGAATAAGTAATTTTATAACAAGAATACATACAAATATACATGCATACATAAATACCTATAATAACATAAATATACAGTATATTTTTTTTTAGCCCCACACTAGGATTCCCTGTGTCGTAGGTGCCATGGACAACACACAACATAGACAAGGACATTCACACCCAGACCGAGAACAGAAATTGAAACTCATCATTCAAATTTCCGCCTCACTGGGAATCGAACCCAGGACCCTCGGTGCGGCGATCCGACATGGTAACCATTGCGCCACACGGGTCGTCAGATATATATAAATATATAGGTCAAATATAAATATAGGGAATATATACAAATATAGGGAATTTTTGCATAGCATGCTGAAAAAAAATGCTTTGTGTAAAATTCTAATAGAAACTAAGGTAAAATCAAAAAAAAATCCCTAAATTTTAGGAAAAATCTCCCAGGGCTGGTATACGCGATATCACACACGCATAGAGGAGCGCACTCACACAACGTCCGCAAGTTTGGAACCATAGATCTAGGTACTACATCTACCTGTTTGGGACCATATTCCAGCGACATTTTGTTTTGAATTATTCGTCTTTAATTATAAATATCCGTATATAATCTTATAATGTAGTTTATTTAGTCTATGGGGTTGCCATTTTCGGAATTTTAAGTTGCGATAGTGAATTTTTTTCAGCACCTCAAATCTGCCAAATACTGCCAAGTTTTATAAAACGTCAACTGATCCTGCCATAGGCTAAATTAAGGGGCAAATCCTGCCAAAATGGCAGGATCCTGCCACATATGGTCACCCTGCCGGGGTTTTAGGGTTATCCGAAAATAAAACGTGAATTCCTTCAGCAAGGCGAGTATATTATCTTACAACTTCGTAATCACAAGTGAGTTCATCTGCCCATTGACAGGGCTTTTATACCAATATGGCTTAGATCAATTACAATCCAAAAACTACTTAATACAAACTTAAACTATTATTAAATGTACAATATATTTTATTAATTCTTTTTCATATTTTAATGAACATATTTTTACACAAAACAATTGTTAAGTATAATCTAAAGTAACTTCCGTCTATTGCGAAAATATATCACAAAATTATCTTGAGTTGACAACATCCGGTGACAGTTGAAAATATGCAAGCGTCCATTGACAGTTAACCGTGTTGTTTGGTATACAATTCTATTAGTGACTAGTTGATCTGTTAATCTTACAGGTAATGTAATAATTAATAATCTTACATCCGTACGTTGATTATGATTGTATTTACCATTACTTTTCTATTTTATTAATTTTTGCCGTATTATTTAGGACCAAAGACTTTTTATAGGTTTCCTGTAATATTTAAGTAAAGAACTATTCTCTGTATTTTTTTTTCAGAATTGTAGCGTCGGTAGTTTTGGACATGAGGGAAGGGGGGGGGGGGGGGGGGGGGGGAGAATAGTAAATGCAAAACAGTTTTTGTTTAATTTTGATTTCGTTAAAAAGATTTTTCTTCCAAATTCAGTTGTTTACCGTCGTCTTTGGGTCACAAAAAGTACATGAGTACCTTTCAACTCATTTGGTCCATTACTTTCAGAGTAAATTGGCTGTGTTACTCTAGCGGAATAATTGATAATTAGATAAGAAAAGTTATTCTCATATTAAGACAATACAGCATGGGCGTAGCCAGGGGGGGGTTTCGGGGGTTCAAACCCCCCCCCCCCCCCCCCCCCCCCCCCCCGAAAAGTTAAGGACTGACATTTTTATGTGCTAATAAACCCTTAAAAAACATTTTTCTAGACGTCATTCCGAATCGAATGAGCTATCGCATATATTTTTAGGAGCTGAACCCCCCTCCCCCCCCGAAACTAAAACCTGGCTACGCCCATGCAATACAGATTAATGAAATCATTTAAGTAAATTCTAGGAAACGAAAAATATCAATTTTCATTTCTTATCACAATAATATTTTCAATTAGAACAAATATTGAAGTATAAATAGCTTTTGAACTAAAGTACAATAAGCTATTCCGAGTAGCGGCGTTGCTGAAGCGATATACCATTTCACGAATTAATACCTTTGAAAGCCTTTCACCGTTTATTGAAATGAACGACAAAAGTCGGGAGAAGTTATCGCAAAACAAAGCTCTAACAGAATTAGACTTTGTTAAAACCTAAAAATAAATCAACACATACGTTTATTTGGAGTTCACAGCTGGTTTTTTGGACTATAAATAAAATACTTGTGATTTCCTTGATTTTCCACATACCTATTAATAAGCGAAGCAAAAACCTTGTTATCCTTTTTACGACAATTACGCAAACGGAGGAGTATGAATTTTGGCAGTTTCATGTTAAAGTTTACATTAACCTTAGTAATAAACATCAAACGTGAGTAGTACGTAAGCGTATCGGATAGTAAAAATACCGGAAAACTTGATACTGTGGACTAAAACGAGCTTAAAAATAACCTCATTAAAGTTGTCTTTGAAGTGAGAAGGAAAACAATGATCCTTGCACACGGCTTGTTTAATTTGAGCCCGACGCACCTTTGTGCCGGTGTAAAAACTTCGCTTCATTCCCTGATATCGAACGATACAACACCGTCAAAGGAAACTTCACGAGTGTTTTATGCCCTCATCCGATTTTTTCATTTTGTTATGATCAAGACTGCTGCTTCATGTCTTTTATATATTAAATTCTGCGGTATTGATGGAATTTAAAACGCTACAAAAACACTAAAACGCTACACACTCATAGCCCCACTAAAATTCACACAAAAATTCAAACTCATCATTCAAATTTTCGCCTCGTTGGGAATCGAACCCAGGACCCTTGACGCGGCAATCCGGCATGGTAACCTTTGCGCCACGTGGGTCGTAAAAACATGTATTATATTATATGTAATATAAAATTCAGGATATCAATCACATGCAAAACACAAGCTGACAATAGTGATTTTACATATAAACTTATACCACACAAATAATTACATAACTATATCTATCTGAGGAATAATAACAGAAAAGACGCACAACAAATGAAATCAAATTGATATAAAGTCTCAAATACGATGTGAACTCACGTTTAAAACGTGCTATAATAATACACTTACCTCGCGTTTTATTGCAATTAGAAATGCTGATAAGGTAACGAGTACAGCAATAAGCAATCAATAACATTCCTTTTTACACGTTCAGTTAGTATGCTGACAAACTTTGTTACGGACAATTTTCTACCAAATATAACAAAAAGATTCGATGTTTCTATGATATAAAACTTACTTAAAATAAGTAGGATATCTGAGGCTTTCATCCTTCTCAATTTTCAGATGAGGAATTTGCGATGCTACACCAAGAAATAACTTGCGATGACAATTTTACTAAACATATAACGGCTAATGAATATTGCTTGACCAAACGGAAATAACCAAAACTATAATCCGCTTATAAATTATACCCCAGTGAAACGGAATAATCCAAATGAAATTTGAAGGTTTTAACGTCATATATATGTATGCATGTTCAAACAAAGCTTCGGTTTTCTATTTGCAGACAGTAAATTGGTTCCAATAGGAGTGATGAGATCCTAATTTATCCGCTGAACTGGCTGACACACTCCACGATGCAAATTCTGCTTTTAGTCCATTTGCGAATGGAAATTAGGTAACGAGGGCGAATCGTAATAGTTTCATTTGAAGCTTTGCTTTTACTTAACTGCATACATCTGATGAATATAACAAGGTACAATTTTTGGTCCTAAGCTGTTTTGTTGTTTAAACTATTACAAAACATTATTCATGCAAATCATTTTGAAGTTTAATTGGTTTCTACATTTAATCTTTAATCCAAAGTATCACGCAAATAATACAAACGTTTAACATTTTAAAGGTATAATAAAAACGTACCAAAAAGCAGACACGCTAAATTCCCTCGAAGCTATCATCGACAAACTCCATTATAAAAAGAAAGTAATGGCTGAGGGGTTGATAAGCATGCTTATGCAAATTCCCATTTCCATAACCCTATACAAACGTCTAAACGGTCTAACCTGACAAAAGCCATTGAAGGCTTGCGTGTCGAGCGAAAATGATCGTTGTACAGTTGTCCTCACAGTTACGTAACAGACAAAGAATGACGACGACGATAAATCTTCGTTTTGCACACATTTTTAACGACTACTTTACGTGCTAGCCTACAAGGTACGACAACACCACTTGTAGAACTCTTAGCCTTACTTTTGGGTTTAAGTTTAACTGTAAGATCACAGGGTTTGTGTGCGTCTGAAGAATATTTCTTAAGATTTAGGTACTTTCTGTCTTTCTCTTTACTATGTTTAAGTTATGGGGTCTAAAGTACTTAAGATATTTTGAAGCTGACACACACTTCGCTGTTGTGTTGTAAGTGTTGTAACCAACCCTATCTTCTTCGCTATCTTTACTATCATCTTCCCCAAGGATACTTGAAAAAAATCGTGTCGATAAGACTTTCTTCGATTATCATGCACATTGCACAGCCTTTACATATCTCCATCGACAGTAAGTAGAACAAGAAAGTAAGACTAAAATAATAACTACTCTTGCTTTCTCGTCATTGCAACACAACAAAATATCCTTTGGAATTTCAAACATTAAATTCAGTAAACCGCACCGCTTTGTTTTCCGTCAAAGTATTTGAAGTATTTATTATTAAGTTTTATCATATTTACTTCTGGTTTCAGAAAGGCGAAGAAGTTGGATATTAAGTTGGGCGAATAAAGCGGCTGCGGCAGATGGAATACCACGATCCGGTTTTCAAACTAATATTAGTATTTATAAACAGTTTAAACTTGATACTTAAAAGGTGGGTCCCAACAACTTGAAATTATGTGATAAAAAACTCTTTTTTTAATAATTCTCTATTGAGATGTTATCTTTACAATTATATAGATTCGATACTTACAAGATGTAAGTTTTTTATATGTCGAATTCAACTCAGTTGCATGAATCTTATTCACGGCTAAACTGCGGAAACTCTTGACAGAATGACAAGTATGTTCGAATCTAATACATAAATTAAGTCTATTTACCTTACGCCGTCGCTTCGCTTTTTTATTACGATAATCCTATTACAACCACTTCTTGCCCGTCACGCAACAATATAGTACTTAAAACATAAATATTTCGGTAAACAACGAAAGCTCATTAGCATTTCTATGGCATGGCGTTTCATTAAGCTTGTTGACTTCAATTAACTTTGGCTACATTAAAAGTAGTAAAAATATAAGTTTTGTGATATCTTAAATGTCCCTTTTGAGTTTAAGCACAGAAGAAATAATAGTACTTATAAATAAGTAGTTTAAGCTTATTTTATTAGTGTAATAATCATACTACACTTACGGCAACTAATTATGTAGTATTCAGGTACATTAGATTGGTACCTACTAGAATCTAGTACTAGATCATTAGTGAAAATAGCATATTGGCTATTTGTAATTCATACTTGGACTTGACGGGTCAGTATTGGTCGACACTAATGTCGTGAACATGCAATGCACGTCCCCTTTCATACAAAAAACTACATCAAAATCGGTTCATCCGTTTGGGAGCTACGACGCCACAGACAGACATACGGATCCACAGATGCACAGACACGTCGAACTTATAACACTTCTCTTTTTTCGTCAGAGGTTAATAAAACCTGCATTACCTTGGTGTAACATCAAATGTAATCAAAACCTTTCTCGTGTTCGTTTATGTAGGTAAAGTCTACAATACTAATTTCAGGAAACCTCACACGTGTAAGTCATGGATTGAATTGGCCAAGAATCCCATACTAATAAGATATAGCATCCTAAAGTACGTAGGTGTACTTGCCTGTGTTGTTGCCCTAATGCCCTGAACGTCCATGAGCGCTGGCTTCAGTGATCACTTAAAAACCCATCTGCTCTTTTACTTGGCAATATTGTATTAAGAAGTTATTTTCTAAATACTATACTTTGATAAATTATACAAGACGAAAAAGAAAACTTTCTTATTCTTTAATTTCACAGCGTTTCTTTACAAGCACAGTTAATTAAAATATTGTCAGATAGGAAAATCTCGTAATTCATGCTCTTTGCCGTCCTTTGTCCTGACAATCTAAAAAGCTTCTGGAGGGAGTACCTGGAACAAAAGAAAAATAATTTTAGTCCCTTGATTTAAGAAAACAATAGTTCTAAGATATGTACATTAATTATTTTTCTTATTTTTGTATAAATTATAAGAGGGTCATTCTTTTTATAAATTAGATACTTTCATTTTTTATGACAAGTACTGAGGATGTCTTCAGACAATTTTGAACAATTTGTTGTTTACCGTCATAGGTAGTTGATTGTATGTAGGAAGTCTTCTAAAGTTCATTCTCGCCTTTCTACCACCTACTCCTTTAAACAATTGCGTTACAATCTCGTGTAATATACTCAAATCCACTATTACGTTATTTTTTACACACATATCATTTAACCTGCTAAAATGATTCGACAGAAGAAATTTTGAAATTAAGACAATGTGAAATGCTCAAATAATATCATGATTTGACACTAGCTCATCAGTAACACTAACATTATTAATTTGGAGATCGGTCAATAATCTTCACTATTTAGACCTTGGTTTTGTAAACGAAATTTCTTAGATATGACAACAGACTAACTGACTCAGTTGAAGAAACACTTCAAAAGCCTTATTATATCAAATCACATCCTTCCGAACAACAATTATATTTTACTGAGACATTAATTTTAGCCCCAATCCTTAATATTTCGTTCCCTCCCTGCCGTTTACGCGTTAGCAATGAGACACAGGTCGGTAATATCCCAGATCCACCCCAAATTACAGCAACAACAACAATAAAATTCGGAGAGTACTCATAAACCTTCTAGTTCAGTGAAAGCCTGTGAATTATCTATGAGTCGTAAAAGAAAGGTCTGTCATCGTATGTTTAATGCTTGCTTATTGAGTTACGCGTTTTTGTTTTGGTATTACGTTTTATTTGATTAGAAACTGGCAAAACAAAACAACTTTCCGCTGGATTCAGAATTCGGTCTGAGTGGCGTAGATTAAGACAGGCCTATGTCTAGCAGTGGACCTCAAAAGGCTGATGGATGGATGGATGGATTTCTGAAACGCTGAAAAAATCAAAATCAACAAAACTAATAAGGATATGAACTTAACAGTTTTGTCAAAAAAAAAATCGTATTTCTGAAACGTGAAATTTATAACGTTTTTCGTTTAAATTAATCTCCACTTTGCCAATACGTCGCGGCGCGGCGTCGTAAGTGTCGAATCGTAACGTTGTTACTATTTTCCAAGAATTGAATTCCATAATGTAACCTCTTTACATTATTGGGTTATTGCTTGCATCTCTCTTATTAATTATTATATACTATACATACTAGGTTAGGCATTTTGAATAGATTGCAAAAACAATTTTTAAAGTGGATTGCGTTCAGTCTCTTGCAGAACAAAATCGACAGGTTTTCCTGAATTTTACGTAAATTTTTACGAGATATTTTATTTTTATAATCAAGAATACCTGCTGTCTGATTAGGTTAGCAGTAAAAAAAAAAAGGTGGATGGAAAGCAAATTTCATGCAGAGGGAAGAGCTTCAGTTTACAACTTCAGTTTGGAACGGAAACCGGTAATATCTGCTTCAATCCGGAGCAAATTGGATTGGACAGCTCCGCACATTTCGTACCGGGATAAATAAAATATTTAGTTTCTATTTCCAGGTAACTGTGAATTTTGAATAACAAATGCAATATACAACACGTACCTAAATGTTAGTTTGCATGGCTACCTATACAAATAAAATTAAAATGTGTGCGATTCACACGTAGTAGAAGTGAAACCTTCAAAAATTTTGTTTTCAAGATAATGAGACGAATTTAAAATTTCGGGATGATAATAATTGTAGGTTTTACTACTCCACTCCACTCTACTCAACTCAACTCAACTCAAGTCAAGTCAGTCTCCACTCATTTCTAGTCTTCAGTGGACAGTTTCGTTTCGTAAAATTTCAAGTCACCCCCGTACTAAACTACGTACCACTAGAACAATATTTTCTTCAATATTTATTAAAATTTTGTTCTGATGATAAAAAGGTTACATATGGATACGGTTTACATCATTTTAGCGTAGTCGGATATTCATTGCTTGGAAACAATTGAGCAAAATTTAAATAATCAGCTAGGTTGGTATGAAAATGCAACTATCCTCGAGATTCAATAAAACCTTAACGATCTTACCCGAATTGCCTAACAATACGCACACGTAAATATTTGACGACAAAAACATTCAATACACCTGCAGACGAATTCCTCGGAGCATACAGTGAGTTCCATGACTGGCTACGATTTATTGCAACAGTTATTTTTATTGAGATCGCGAATAGGCACGCGGATGCATTTTTAAAATTCTCGTTATCGGGCTCACCCTCAAACTTTACCGGTGGGAGTACATAATGGCTTTACACAGAATACTATGTCCTGTAGAAATGGCTTCAACCCATTAATGACTACATTACTACTGAGCACGAGTCCTCTTGAGGAGGCCTAGAGCATAATCCACCACGCCAATCCAGTGCGGATTGGTGGAGGGGTTAGTGGTCAACTCATGTGTCGGAAGTTTTCATGCCACCCGAGGGCCTCCGACATGTCTTAACGAATGTTATCTTATGTTAACAACCGGGACCGACAGCTTTACCTTACGGAGCACGGAAACGCTTAAGAATTTTTTCCTCTAGCGGTCACGCATCCAACTGCCGACCGTGTCCGCTATTGCTTAACTTTGTCTATTCCTTAGGATCGACACAAGCCGTCGAGCTATGAGCGATTCAGCGTAGAAATACTAGTTTGCTTTGTGCCATGAGCCAGAGCCTTCGCAAACAATACGATCTAGACAAGAACAGTCGTGGCCATCTAGCAGTGTCAGAAAACGATCTCACGGACGGTTGGCCATCGCTCCCAGTTAGCCGGCTGAAGCCGCCTCCTGTAATAATATATAGTATGGTCATTGCTGGATAAGGATCTACATAACATAAGCACCACGATAAAGGCATTATCGACACATTGCTGAGCAAACATCAAATGAGAATGACGTTTCAAGTAGCTGCGAGAAAAACGAGCATTTCTAGCACATACCTGTGCTATGGTTTTGTACTCGGGAAATTTTAAAATACGGTATCGCTTCATTTTTCCGATAAAGGTCTCGTCGAATTGATTTGGCAATTTTCGATAAACATTGTATTTTGTTACGAGGGCTTTAGTTTCATTACGGTACCTACGTATTTATGGTAGGTATAATAATGGTAGGAAACCATTGCTCCTAAAAAAATATAGTTATATTGGATTGTGCTCATGAAACGTTAAAACGAAATAAAGCGAAATGTTTACTCACGTCACAGAACGATACGAAAAACTTTGAACAACCTTTTAACAAAAAGTATTACACAGACACGTTCAAAAGCAATTAAATAACAAGTAAAATGAACAAATAATTCCAACTCCGCAAGTCTCGCTAACAAGGATCAATCTTGTAACGTAATCGCACGTACCCCTCATCCTTCGTTTCGTCTGCAAACACTTTTGGCTGGATAAGTAATCCGTCAAGTACGATATATATGTCGACACAACGTATTATTGTTTAGGAAAGTTTACACTTCACGATATCTATAGCGATTATTTTATTTTGTGTGACTGCTGAAACTTTAAAAGCATTGTAGGACCAAATTGTGCCATGCCCTTTCGAGTAGCTACGGGTACGATTGCCAACTTCCTTCCAATGTATGTATGTTGTTTCTTACTTTGGCTGACTTTTATAATAATTTTGTCTTTGGACTACAAACCACCTTTGACCAAAGCACCTACTCTAGCTAGCTAGAGTTACCAACAGAAGGAACTAGGAAAACCCTCAGGGAAAACCTTAAACTCTTAAAAATTAAGGAACATTCCGTACACAAATTTTATCTAAAATACGTAATTTATAGTAATTCTAAATCTAATATATTTTTGAGCTGAATATGTGAAGTACAGTCGTTTATTTTTTAGTTCTTCTACAAATATAGACAACGCTACGCTTATTGTCATATTTCCACAAGGAAATACTGGTAGTCATTAGTCACAACACTATCAATGAATGAGAGTGAGTGAAGTCACAGTAAAGTCCTGTTAGGTGAAAGGCTAACGCATGAGTCGATCAGACCTTCATATTTTAAGAGTACAGGGAAGAACAACAAAGAGTACATTTCCCATAAAAGTTTAACGAGAGCGAAGCCGCGGGTAAAAGCTGCTACAAGATAAAATCCTGTACAAAAACTTCACAGACAGTTCTCCGTATATCGAGCTAAAGGTTTTGACTTGATTCATCGTAATGAACTCTAAAAAAATAAATTTGTAATGCATAGCAATGACAGTATTAAACACTTAAGTAAACAGAATATGCTTTACGTTGGAATAATTTTGTTTTTTGTGCGAAAATGGTTTGATACCACCAAAACAATGATTTAGGCAAATTTTCGATTTTTGACTTTTTCTATTCATTTTTAGGGTTCCGTAGCCAAATGGCAAAAAACGGAACCCTTATAGATTCGTCATGTCTGTCTGTCTGTCTGTCTGTCTGTCCGTCCGTATGTCACAGCCACTTTTCTCCGAAACTATAAGAACTATACTATTGAAACTTGCTAAGTATGTAGATGTATTCTGTAAACCGCGTTAAGATTTTTACACAAAAATAGAAAAAAAACAATCACTTTTGGGGTTCCCCATACATAGAACTGAAACTCAAAAATTTTTTTTTCATCAAACCCACACGTGTGTGGTATCTATGGATAGGTCTTCAAAAATGATATTGAGGTTTCTAATATCATTTTTTTCTAAACTGAATAGTTTGCTCGAGAGACACTTTCGAAGTGGTAAAATGTGTGTCCCCCCCCCCCCCCGTAACTTCTAAAATAAGAGAATGATAAAACTAAAAAAAATATATGATGTACATTACCATGCAAACTTCCAACGAAAATTGATTTGAACGAGATCTAGTAAGTATTTTTTTTTAATACGTCATAAATCGTAAACCGCAAAAAACATCGATCAAAGTTACAACTAACTACAAGAACTTTTATATTATGTTACTTGCTGCTACGGAACCCTTCATGGGCGAGTCCGACTCGCACTTGGCCGCTTTTTTTTCCGTAGAAGTACACGCGCGCCGGGTATCTAATAGTTTATTATATAATTTTGTTATTTTCAAGTCATATCATCGCGATATTACATAGGTATTTTACAGTACTTATGTAATATGTATTTGTATAAGATTTAAATGTTATACTGTTAAATAAAATATATGGATCATCATAGAAGTGCATTCGTCGGTCAAATGTATTATTCAATAAAATAAGAGTTTCATTTAACTACGTATTATAAAATTGATAATATTTATTAACGAGTAAATGAAAACACATTCCCTCTCTTATCTCCGAGACGTGATTTCGTTAACAGCCTCACGGAAAAAATTATGGATTTTAACGAATCTACAATCACTACGATCACCACAAGATCGTAAAAAAGTCTACAAGCATACATAGTACAGTCCCCTGCAAAGAAAAGTGACCCATCTCTTAATAAACACACAGTAAAAGATGGGTTACTTTTCTCTGCAGGTGACTGTACTATGTACTGTAGATACAGCTTTTGTATTCAAGAGTTTACAAAAAAAGTAAACTAGCCACCTGATGATAAGTGGCCGTCGCCGCCCACGGACATCAATCACAACATAGGCAATACTGATGCCTGAAGCAAAAAGATAACATGAAGCTTAAACTTCGGGCAAAACCAATCAGGGTACAACAAAAATAGAGAAATAGAAAATAACACGCTAAATTCTTTAAGTAATCCTAAGAGAGATTAACCAATATTAAATAAAAATGGAAAATATCCCTTATACAATCCAAGTATTTATCATTAACATGCAAACGCAACCGAGATACGTACCTGTTAAATAATGGTTTTGTGAATCGGGCCTTAGTATGCGATTGGAGCCTTATTCGATGAAGGAACTGCCGACTCGGCATCACCGCGATCGTGAGAACGTTAAGTGCGTCTTCAGCAGTTTCGTGTCGTGGGAATGATGGACAGTTCGGACAATAACGCGATGTAGACTAGTACTTAGAATTAACCATTTTAATTTGAATTTGTAACATTCGATTCGAATTAAATATTTTATATAATCGATTTCGGTCTTTTTGTATCCCCCTGCAGCCGCACGTATATATTTGGCGCAGTCGGTAGGATACTCGCGGTCGGTTTCGCGCTGAAGATTTCCGAAAATTGGAAGATTTCCGAAAAACGCAAAGCCGCCCGTGTGGCTCTCTAGTCACCAGCAGGAGTATCCGCAACCTACCACGTCGTGCTGCAGGTATCCAGACATCGATAACGCAGGGAGGCCGAAAATAAGCTATGTAAGTACATTAGATTTCTTTCATGTGATTTGCTCATTCCTTTTCCTATACTAATATTGTATAAATAAAATTACCAAAATTTTTCATTTAAAAAGATCTCGTGAACCTAGGTTAAGTAGTAGTAATAGGGAACTTTATATAGATAGTTTAAGAAATATAAGTGGTGAAAATTCGGAACCAATTTGTTTAAAAATGACAGATCAATTAGACGTAATTTTCAAGGCTTTAAGACTGGTACCGGACTTCGACGGGAACCCGAATGTGCTGACTCGTTTTATTAAATTATGCGACGAGTTAGCAACTCAATTTTATAAAAGTGATAGTTCAGAGTTAGTTAAATGTGCTTTTATTAATGGTGTATTAAATAAGGTAATAGGACCCGCTGCTAGCTTAATCAACGCAAACGGAATTCCTAGTGACTGGAATGGCATTCGTAGTACTTTAGTGAATAACTTTGCGGATCACCGCGACGAATCCGCACTTTATAATGATTTATCTATTTTAAGACAAGGTTCTAATAGTCCTCAAGAATTTTACGAACGCTGCCAAACTTTATTTAGTACCATTATGACTTATGTGAGTTTGCACGATACCATTCAGACTACTATTGATGCGAAACGCGATTTATATAAGAAATTAACCCTGCAAGCGTTCATACGGGGTTTAAATGAGCCGATTGGTACGCGGATTCGGTGCATGCGCCCCGAAACTATCGAGAAAGCTTTACAGTTTGTTCATGAAGAAATTAATACTTTATATATTCAAAATCGCAATGAACGTATTTCTGACAGAAAAATGTTAAATAATTTTACAGTTCCGAATAGTTTTAATTTAAATAATTTTAGATCACCTAGTGTAGGATCTGCCCCGGGATTAATTAATTATGCTATGCCAGGTCCCTCGCGACCTCAAATTATGTCTCATCCTTCACCTCAGTGGAGGCCAAGCTTCTACCAACCTCGTCAATTTGGTCCTACACGCACTCAACAAATTTTTAAGGTGCCTCCGCCTAATTATAACTCGCGAAATAATGCATTTATTTCCCAGAGGCCTAATTATCAAATGGCCCCGCGTCCTATGAGTGGTGTTAGCCACTTTGTTTCGAGGCAATTACCACCTACTTCCAATCTCACTGGACACGATTGGCGCAAATCAGGTAACCCACCGCCTAATAATTATTTCAAGACTAGAGAGATTAATTATAATAATTGCGCTGATGATATAATATTTAATGAAGATTATTATTATTCAGATTTTAACGAACCTAGTGATGATTATTTCTACTATTGCGAAAATCCTTATCCTTACGAATATGAATTGCCTAATCCGGAATTTGTTGAGTGCTCGCAAAAGTATCAAAATGTGACCGAATTGGAAGTTGATAAAAAACGCGATGATTCGGATTTTCAGGAAACTCCGAAATTAGACAAACCAAGATAGAAATTAATTTACACAACCAACGTCAACTTCCTTATATTCAGATTAATTCTCCACCTTTAAAGTTATTGATTGATACGGGAGCTAATCAATCTTTTTTGAGCCCTGCCGTTGTAGAAAGGTATTTTAAATATTTTCCTTTAAATTATGAGCCATTTGAAGTACGTAATGTGCATGCTAAAACTAGAAATAATTTCTCAATAACTTTACCTAGCTTTAATGAATTTAATGACCCGTGTGACGTAACATTTTATGTATATAAATTTCATGAATTTTTCGACGGCCTAATTGGAACAGATCTATTAGATAAATGGGAAGCTACAATAGATTATAAAAATAAAGTACTTACCACTAAAACTGCTTCTAATCCTATACAAATTTATGATTCGCAAAATTCTAACCTATATGAAGAAATAATACCAGCAGGTACTTCAAAGCTTTTAAAAATTCCTATGAATATTCATGAAGGTGAGGTCTATGTAAAAGAGCAGACTGTTTCAAATTGTATTATAGGTGAATGCTTAACAACTGTTAGTAATGGCAAGGGAATAGTTGAAATCAGTAATCCTTCCCGCAATGATGTTATATTTTCAATGGATCGAACTATATCGGCTGAATTGAATAAACTTGAGTTTGAAACTTTAAATTATGAAACGCAGCGCGTAAAAGAAGTCCTCTCACGCCTGCGTACCGACCATTTAAATGTCGAGGAGCGTAAAAATTTAGAAGTACTTTGTTCACGATATGCAGATATTTTCTACTTAGAAGATGAACCACTTACCTTTACTAATAAAATTAAGCATTCTATAAAAACTACTGACGAGTTACCGGTATATTCAAAAAATTATAGATATCCGTATATTCACAGACAAGAAGTGCAAGATCAGATTAGCAAAATGTTGGAACAGGGTATTATTAGACCTTCTAATTCTGCCTGGAGTTCTCCTATTTGGGTGGTAGCAAAAAAATCTGACGCATCTGGAAAACCCAAATGGCGATTAGTGGTAGACTTTCGGAAATTGAATGAAAAAACAATCGACGACAAATATCCTATCCCGAATATCGCTGATGTGTTAGATAAATTAGGACATTGCCAGTATTTTACCACACTCGACCTTGCTAGTGGTTTTTATCAAGTCGAAATGGATCCCCAAGATATACCAAAAACTGCATTCACCGTAGAACACGGCCATTTTGAATTCCTTAGAATGCCAATGGGTCTCAAAAATAGTCCATCGACATTCCAAAGAGTAATGGACAATGTTTTACGTGAATTACAGAACACAATTTGCCTAGTTTACTTAGATGATATAATAGTTTTTAGCACATCCCTTCAGGAACATATGGATAATTTAGAAAGAGTATTTTTAAAATTACGTGAGTCCAACTTTAAAATCCAGATGGATAAATCAGAATTTTTAAAATTGGAGACACCATATCTAGGTCATATCATTAGCAAGGACGGTATAAAACCCAACCCGGATAAAATACTAGCAATAAAAAAATATCCACTGCCTAAAACCCCCACAGAAATAAAAAGATTTTTGGGACTTCTCGGCTATTATAGAAAATTTATTCCCGATTTTGCAAAGATTATTAAACCATTGACTCAGTGCTTAAAGAAAGGTTCCAAAATTTCATTCGACCAAAATTATATAGAGTGTTTTGAGAAATGTAAATTACTTCTAATTAATGATCCCATTCTTCAATATCCAGATTTTACAAAAGAGTTTATTCTTACTACAGACGCTTCGAATTTTGCCATTGGAGCCGTTCTTTCACAGGGTGTAATCGGTTCCGATAAACCAATAGCTTATGCATCACGAACCCTAAACCAAAGTGAAATTAACTATAGTACGATCGAAAAGGAGTTGCTAGCCATCGTTTGGGCAACTAAATACTTCCGTCCCTACCTTTTTGGCCGAAAATTCAAAATTGTTACCGACCATCGTCCGTTGCAATGGGTCATGAACATCAAAGAACCCAATTCCCGTTTAACGCGCTGGAGACTTCGTCTTAGTGAATTCGATTTTACTGTAGTTTATAAGCCAGGAAAAATTAACACTAATGCAGATGCCTTATCCCGTGTTGAAATTCTTAACGAAGATTTTAGTTCAGTAATAGTTAACACATCTGATTCTGATTCCCGAACTGAAACTGCTAATTCTAGTACTGATACTGCAGATAGCGACGCTATGGTTAACAAATCTGATTCCAGAACTGAAACTGCCAATTCTAGTACTGATACTGTACATAGTGACGCTGAAAATCCTGTGTTAGAAGTTCCTATTGTGGATAAGCCATTAAATTTATTTAATAAGCAGATTATATTTAACATTGTAGGTGATATAAAAAGTAAACCTAAAATAACTAAGCCTTTTGATACATTTACCAGAACTAGCATTCAAATTTCTGAATCTTCTTTAGAAAATGATATAATTGAAGCTGTAAAAGAATTTGTGAATCCAAAAATAAAAACTGGGATTTTGATTAACCCTCCAATAAGAATGTACTCTGTTATACCAATCCTACAACGTCATTTCAAAAATTCGGCTATGAATCTGGTCCTTACAAAACACGAAGTAGAGAATGTTACCGATTACTTAAAGCAGCAAGAGATTATAAAAAATTATCATGTGGGTAAAACTAATCACAGGGGGATCAATGAGTGTTACCTATCGCTATCTAGAAGATATTATTGGCCTAAAATGAAGGAGGAAATTTCGAAATACATCAATGAATGTGTCATTTGTGGTCAGGCTAAATATGATCGGCGTCCCGTACAACCAAGATTTCAAATCGTACCCCCTCCATCCAAACCATTCGAAATAGTACATATAGATTTATTTAGCGTTGAAACTTACAAATATCTAACTATAATTGATGCATTCTCAAAATATGCACAGGCATATTATCTGAGAGATGCGACCGCTATTAGCATTGTTCAGGCCTTATTAAAGTTCTCTACTCATCATGGACTTCCTTTATCGATTATATCAGATAATGGTCCTGAATTTACTAACCAGATATTTTTGGAATTTTGTAGGTTGCATAAAATTCATCATCATAAAATTTGTCCCAATACGCCTAATGAGAATGGAATGATAGAGCGTCTCCATTCTACATTATTGGAACATTTGCGTATCTTGAGATTAGAATACCAAGGAGAAATAGTGACGAACCTTATGCCTTATGCTATATTGGCTTACAACAGCTCTATACATAATTTCACTAAATGCAGGCCTTTCGATGTAATCACTGGGCATCTAGATCCTCGTGATCCTTTGGACATAAATATAACGCAACATTTATTGCAACAGTATATTCAGGATCATCGTAAACGTATAACTAAATTATTTGAAATTATTAATAAAACTACACTTGACCGTCGAACAGAGATTATTGAGAACGCTAATAAGGATCGTGAACCCGAAGAGGAATTCACACCTGAACAGGAAGTTTTTATTAGGAACCCTTTAGCCCACAGGCAAAAATTGGCTGCCCGTTACACACACGATAAGGTATTAGCTGATTTGCCAATACACATTTATGTTCGGAAGAAGGCCGGTCCTGTACCTAAGTCACGGTTGAAACGAGTACCTCGTAGCGCTCGTTTGTTACAGGGCTCTGAAAATCCTGATGGTTCAGATGCTGGTCCGAACTCTGACCCTGGGCCAAGCAGATGAAATAAAACTTGAGAACCTCGACGATGGACCCGGTATTCTGCCCTTTGACATGGGACCCACTAGAATAATTTCACATTCTATTCCTTTATCCAGATTATAAATTTAGAAGATGTTAGAAATAAATTAGAGACCGTTAAGCACAATTGCAAGGTTTAATTCCGCAATTGGACAAATGTTTATCTATTTTTGAGCCCCGTGTTAAGTATGTACAAAATAAATTGGATGATATATCAGAACATTTAGATACATTTTTAATAAAACGTGCAAAAAGAGGACTAATAGACGGTCTCGGTTCAGTTATTAAAAGTATATCTGGTAATTTAGATTACACCGATGTAATTAAATATGATAATGCCATTTCAGTTATGAAGCAAAAAGTAATCACCATTCAGCACTTAACTATAATACATTTCAAGTTATGAAAGATAGGCTAGATATTCTTTATGACAAAAAGAAAATCCTAGATATTGGTTTTAGGGAATATTAAATTAAATTAGGTTACTATTATAGAGATAATGAAGTTATTTTGATTTTTAAGTTTCCCGTTGTTCGTCCTACTAACTAAACCCTATATAAATTATCTTTAGCCCCTAATCGCGATACTAAAGTCCTAACTCCTATCTATCCATATGTGGCAATCCATGAAAAGAGTCTTTTGTACATTGAGACTGAATGTCCGAAGTACAGTCACGGTCACCTTTGCGAGGACAACATTAGTCACCACCACTTCGTGAAGTCGGATTGTATCCAGCATCTTATACTCAGTCAGAAGATCATAGATTCCTGTCGATTTGGTTCAGTCGCCTTAACTTCCGAGGCCATGGAGCAATTAGATGACCATCATTACGCGTAAAAAGAAGCAGGAGCCATCTGAAAGCTGTGTGAATCCTCCAGGAAATCAATCAAATCCAGGAACTTCCATAGAAATGAAGGAAATCAAACCTGATCATTGTTCACACAACCCCTGTTCACTGTCTGCACTATTTTCGACGACAGTCTCCAAATAGGTGCAGAACTTGCGGAGGGAGATGTTAAATAATGGTTTTGTGAATCGGGCCTTAGTATGCGATTGGAGCCTTATTCGATGAAGGAACTGCCGACTCGGCATCACCGCGATCGTGAGAACGTTAAGTGCGTCTTCAGCAGTTTCGTGTCGTGGGAATGATGGACAGTTCGGACAATAACGCGATGTAGACTAGTACTTAGAATTAACCATTTTAATTTGAATTTGTAACATTCGATTCGAATTAAATATTTTATATAATCGATTTCGGTCTTTTTGTATCCCCCTGCAGCCGCACGTATATATTTTACCGACAATGAATAAGATTTATAAACTCCATGTTGATAAAATAAACGATGGTAAACCAAATAAAATACATGAAATAAAATATGACCAATGTACAAAACCTTTAAAACTCGATTAGTAATGTAACGACATAACATTATAACAATTAAAGTCGTAATCGCTGAGAATGAATACATTAATGTCCTCGTAATTCTGCTATGTCCCACATTGTCATAAGATGACGCATACGGATAATTGGAGGCGCTTGCCAAAAAGAACTCAGTTCAGCTCATTAATGATAAAATGTGATCTTAACGAACCTTCACTTTATAGACATTTAGAAGCCAAATGGGTTAATGATCTAATGTGATGGTTTAACGTATCTTCTTGCTTTAATTAACGAATGTATTCAAACGTTACGTACTGATAGGACAATTATTCTGTATTCACCGCGTGGATGAGGTTTTTGCTTCTGATTAATGGAAGAGTGTTGCGCCAAGTTCTTCCTGTTTATAACGAAGAAACACCTGGAGGATTCCCTGTGTAGCAGGGTGTATGAGCCTGTATGTGGTGTTTTTGCAGGATTTTTTTTTATCTATAATAATTTAAATTTTATTGTACCGAGATACGATCCGAGAAAATAGGTGTCTTCTAGAAGAAAACTGAAGCTTTATTAGTTACTACGTTAAAATTATTTTAATACTACAATAATGATGAACAATCGAAAAATTTATAATTTTAAAATTTTAATAACCAAAAACGAGTCCGACCTTCATGGTTCGACTTCGAACTCATTCAGCTACGATAATCTAAAGGGTTGTTACCCCCAATAAGGGGTTTCACTCACACGAGACCCATGTGCGCTAATAAAGTGCATCCAGCCTAATCACCCTTACGACGCCTCAGGGACGAATAGAGTGGCTAGTTCAATATTCTGCCTAATCTCGCTAATTCCAAAATGGACGCGAGCTTGGCAGAGAAAATATACTTCAGTTTAGACTACTAAAAGTAGACTAGCTAACTAAACACATTAAGGTATTAAACTAACATGTATTTTATTTTTGTGCAGAATTTATAAAATCGTTATAACTATAAGCTTTGCTAAGCACATAGAACATAAATGAAAACTAAGAATATCAAAAAACATGTTTGATGCTTTGCACGAATTTTTATCTAATAACAATAATACAGTGTGCATGAATATAAATAGATTTAATCAAACCAAACCCCGGGGATGTTAGATACTTTGCCAACATTACAAATACTTTAATGTTTCCGTATTGGATTCTTAACCAAAACTTTCGCATCGAGTTTTCGTTTTACAACGATTTAAAAATCTAACATCGTTTGCAGAAAACGTGATTCGAGTTCCAAGTTGCATTTTGTGGAAGCAATAGTAAATTATCTGTTTGACCGTTTACTAAGTCATAATGAGTCTGCAAATGTTGGTGAGCAAGAAAAACGTCTTTTTAACCGACGAAAAAAAAAGGAGGAGGTTCTCAATTCGACACGTATATTTTTTTTTTATGTATGATCACGCAGAAATCGGCACAGGGTGGTCCGATTTGGATGATTCTTTTTTTATTGGATAGGGTATGTCCTGAAGTTGGTCCCATATTTTTTTGAAAATTTTATTCCCACCCTAAAGGTACGAAAATAGGGAATGATTGATTATTCACCCGTTTTTTACCCGGAATTTTTACATGTTAACCCCAATAACTTTGTACTGGATGATCCGATTTCGATGATTTTTTTTTTTATTGAATAGTGTGTACCTTGAGGTTACTCTTGTTTAAATTTCGAAACAAAGTTTTACCCCTATAGGTACGAAAATAGGGGATGATTGATATTTCATCTACTACATTTTTACCTGGTAACTGAATCTATAATTCATAAAATCAATAATTTATTATTAATTATATGTATTATAGCAACTAAAAATTAAAAAATAATTACTTTTTAACAAAAAATAAAACCAACGAAAAAAAAACTGAAAAGCAAAAAATAAAATAAACCATTTAGTATTATAAATTAAGATCCGAAATTAACAGTAAATAAATAATTTTGAGGCGGTGCCAAACCAATGAAAAAACAAACGGCGAAAAGATGTGCGCCGCGCTGCTGCTGCCGTGTGCATCGCATGCCGCTGCCGCGCTGCCCTCATAATTTTATGTAATTAAGTTTGGTTGTTTGTTTGGCACGGTCTCAAAATTATTTATTTACTGTTAATTTCGGATCTTAATTTATAATACTAAATGGTTTATTTTATTTTTTGCTTTTCAGTTTTTTTTTCGTTGGTTTTATTTTTTGTTAAAAAGTAATTATAAAAAGATCTAGTGAACTGACTGTTTAGGATAATTTCTTCGTTTGACCTTCTAAATTTAGTTCAAATCGTAAAGCTTATATTCAAAATTTCCTAAATTTCTGCATTGTCTGTTGTTCCCAGACAAAATGCTTTTAAGGAATGAAATGAAGCATTAAATCTGGTCTGAAAAATTAGTAATGAGTGAGTAAATTATTTATATGGATAGTTCTAAATAAGAACGCTTTTATCCATCGCAGGAGAAGACTGAAACTACGTCTAAAACGATGTTTTAGTTTTCTGGCGGTGACGTTACATGAAACAATAGAACATGGATTGCCGTAGCCACTCCAGGCTTTCAACAAGCTAACTACAGCTCTCAGACATTCTAAATCCTCAAGATAATAACGACATTCTATCCCCTTTTAGTTTACGGGAGTGTAAGTTCACAAAAACGTACTTTTTTTTTTGCACCATACAAAATTTGTACAATAACAAAGGCGGATTGAATGCTAGAGCATTCTCTCCCAGTTTGGATACCTTTGGATAGTTTGAACACATTTTTGTACCTAAAAAAATTTCAAGTCCGAATTGGACCTGTGTAGGTAAAGCTGACAGTGCACAATGAAACCGGGAGTACCTACTTAACTTACGTTCCATTACCCGTGGAATTTTAGACTTTTGCACAGTAATTTCAGAGACAAGGTGAGAGGAAGGGGGAGCAATTTTTCTATCCAGTAGATTCAGAAAAATTGAGAGTGACTGATGGCAGACAAGAATGAATATAAGGGATCTGTATCTTCAACGCATTCCTTTTTTTATGGAAATAGTCGGCAAACGAGCTGATGGTAAGTGGCTATCGTTGCCCGTGAACATCAGCAAAACCAAAGGCATCTCCGATGCGTTGAAGGCTAAGACAGAGAGAAGAAAGAGAAAGAAAGAACTGGTTCTCAAGCTCCCACCCGGAATACGACGAGTCTTTTGGCGGCTGACTCATGCTCAAGGGAGCTATCCAGGCAACCCCATGGAGAAATAATGATAGTAATAAAAGTATTAATTAACAATTAAAATCAATATTACCAATATAATCCGTCCGAGGCTCGGATTTAGTCGTCTCTTACGACACCCATCCGGCGTGGGATTGGTTATTCTAAACCGCCCCAATACGGCTAAAATAGTTTGTTAATAGGTACCTATACCTATTACAAAACTGATGTTATCTAATGGTATCAAAATTAAAAAAAAACATGCAAATTCATTTCTTTTCTGAACTTTTTCACACGAATCACACAAAAATGGATAGGATGAATACGTTATTAGTTTTTAATCTTAATCCGTAGCTTCGCATGATGACAGGAGTTAGATGTGAGATGTTCTTACTTTCTCTGAGTATTAATACGGACCCGAAAAAAGGTTGCCAGCAAATGTCTTTGTCTTTGCAAGCACTGCTTACATAAGCACTTATTATAAGTATTACACAGAATGGTATTACTTTCAATTTGTATGTTAAAAATGCCATCTCTATAACCTTTGATGTCGTTAAACGAATATTGTATCATTCACAGTATTTATTGCATTTGCAATCACACAAACACTAGAAAAGGCCTAAGGGCCCTTAAGCACTAAACCGCGGCATTTAACGAAATCCGACGAATCGCACGACATTTGTGGATCGGAGTAGCCAAATGCCACTTGTTCACCTTTATTACTCTTCGAACGCTTTCGAAAATACAACAGCCGCGAATAGTCGACTTTATTTTGAAGAAAATAGAAAAAGTGACTTCAGAAGGTCGGATCAATGAGATCATCAAAATTAGTTTTATTTTAAATATTATACAGCATTTACCTAATTTATTTTGAGCATGGCGCTTTGCTACATAAAGACATAAAGCACAAAACCTCATAACTATGTCATTGAACTTGCCTTTCAAATAGAGGTAAAATAACCGCAACTTTATAGGTACCTACTCCATGCTCATCAAAATTGTCGTAATGTTTGGCCGCTTGCCAACGAATACCTCCAATGCTAAAGCGACCTAAAACTAATTTTTTAAACTCTTGACTAAACCGTAAAAAGCTTGCAGCAGCTGAAATCGCTTTAATACATAACTCAGATACCAATAAACGCCTGTCAGCGCTTACAGCGATTCAAATGTTTCATTCTCTCAATAACCTCTTAAACGATAAAGTGCTTGAAAGCGCTGTAACCATAACCGTTCCAATAACGAATAATGGTGAAATGGCACATTGTATAAAGTGAAGTGGAAAAGTGTAGTACTAGTCAATTCTGTAATTGGTTCACGTTACATGGTATTGAATCGTGATAATAGATTTGGTACATGATGAATTTTTTGTTAGTTGATCGTACCTATACTACATACTCGTACCATTCTACAATATATGCATAAAAAATTGAAATTAGACAAAATAACCGAATAGCCCGACCGGGCTTAACCCTTGTTAAACAATGACTTATCTTAGCACAACTGGCACTACGTCCCTAACCGCTACCATAATTGTTTTTGTCGTGATAAGACGAGAAGAAAGACGCTTATAAGTCGGTAGGTCAACTAAACGTACCTATGTGAATCAAAACTACACAATAATTTTGTACGTGCCTAAAGATATACCAACTCTACTACTAACTCTATAGGGGTATTATTTACACCAAGTACCTACTGCGTGACTTATCAACCGTCAACATCGGAACATCATCGAGATATCCAATCCAAACTGATAAAATTTGCATTACAATAAACATGAGGTCAGTTGACATATTATTATATCACGGCACGGAGTCTTGTCGGTGTATTGTGTTTGATTGGTCTATTGATTGGAAAGTCAATCGCTGGAGGATACAGTTTAGGGTCTTGTATTCTCCCACAACGTATACTTTCATATGTTTTCTTCCAAGAAAAAGTGAGGAAATGACTGCAATATGAGCAAACCAGTATGTCTAGTTCTACGTTGTATTGCTCAATGCCCTGGACAATACCTACAAACTTTAATATTCTGAAAAAAGCCTTACACATGGTTAAGAAACAATGCTGATATCTAGCGGTGGTTTTACTGATCACATACCTATATCATTGGTCACACCTGGAATATTTTTGGTCATCTCACCCTTTAAATATTGCATTTCATCGTTAACAAAATTTCTATGGGCTTATGGAAGGTGCTATTGACAAAAATCGCCATGCCCCTCGTTTTTCACCCGTCGAAACGAGCCAATATCCTCTTAAATGTTTATAAAATTCAACGTCGTGTTTCTCATCATCCTTTCTATTAATGAAAAATAAATGTAACGCCATTCGCCCCCCGGGTTCAACGTAGCATACGCCATTATATCACCGTACAGAATGTCCGTGTAGCGCTTCGGGCGATTCCCTAACAGGTAACCAATTTGGCATGCCTCGAGGGGGTGATGAATTTAGCGTTCTGTACTTTCAAAGGCCTTTGATTTTAATTAAATCGTATTAATTTATGACAATCGGCTGTCTGTTACTTGCTAAACTAATTCCTTAGGGGAAACATTTCCATTGTAGTGTAATGCCGACGACGACGCTACAACCTTTTGTTTATTGCCTTGGAAACAGCAAAGGGGTATGCAGTTGAGATGTATATTAGTAATTTCCCCTAAATAAAAGTAGATCATATTATTCCCGAGGACTGAGACGGACTGTAACCTGTAAGGGCTGTAAGTGTTTCGGATGTGTTAGTCGCTTTTTTACAAGTTAGCTGGATTTGTCCAGACGAATGATTTTTTTATCGTTATTGGCATCACAGACGTACCTACACACTACACCATTAACCCAAAACATTTACGATTTTAGATTTTACTATTTAATTACATGTTTTTTGCAATCGTATCAAATTAACTGAAATTCTTTATATAGAAGGCAATTATATCAAGCTGAAGATATATCAATGTCGGCAATTTGGCATGATTGTTTTGATTGACTTGAAGGTTACTAAGTAATTGTCTCGGTTTCGAATTAGTTCCAGAATGTGCTATTGTTACTTGTATTTAACATTTGACACTGACCTGGATTTGAACCCGAACCAACCACCGGAACGTTTGAAAAACTTGCTTGATAAACAACCAGTTCTGGTTCTTACGTGTTGTGAACATCTCACAGGTGCTTATGACTTGCTTTGCCTCGTCTTTTATAATGCGCGCCGCGAAGTCTTTTGATAGTATTTTACTAAGTGCTCTCAAAATCTTGTCTTGATCTTGGACTCAAAACTGCCTCTTACCATCAAGTGGGATTGATATCAAGCATTATCCTAGGTCTGGAACGTAAGAAAGGCCGATTCTTAATCCATGTAATAAAGGAAGTGTTAATGAGGAGGAAAATATTCTGTACTCACCAGACTGCAATGTTTTTAGTAAAAGCAGCCAAGTGCGAGTCGGACTCGCCCATGAAGGGTTCCGTAGCAGCAAGTAACATAATATCCCATCAAAAACATAAATGTAAAGTGAGAGTCAATTTCTAAAAAAAAAAGAATTAAGATCTAAATGGGTGCCAATTTCTGTGTAGAAAAGCCTAAAATTTTAGTCACAAGAACATGTAATTCAAGCTCCACATTTGACTCGGTTAGTTTTCACGTACCTACCTAGGCTATATTATATCTATGTAATTAGCTTCGTCAAATCTGTTAGGTTGATGGCTTATGACACTCTTCTCTAATTTGGTTTGTTGGTTGCTAACTAAAGAAAACTAGCCAAGTCAAATGTAAAGCTTGAATTACATGTTCTTGTGACTAAAATTTTAGGCTTTTCTACACAGAAATTGGCACCCATTTAGATCTCAATTCTTTTTTTTTTAGAAATTGACTCTCACTTTACATTTATGTTTTTGATGGGATATCATTACTTTTTGTATAGAAATTATTAGTAAGTACTTATTCATAACGTTACTGATTAATTTTAATACATGAACTGTTATAGTGCTCTTCAACTAAATCTGTAGTTAGCGCGCCGTGATCCGAAATACGGTACCTATTATTTCATTATTTATAAGTAATGATCTTCCACTATTGATGTCCGCTAAATATTGAAATAATAATTAATACTTTATCCCAATTATAATATCGTAATAAATACGAAAGTCGACTATACTCTTATTAGTTACGAGTGACCGCCCTCGCTTTGCTTTGGTTTTCTTATTTTTTTACACCTTGGGTTACGTTATTGGAGTTTTATTAAGGATCCCTAATTTATTGAAAATATAATATAGCCTATGTCACCCGGGGATAGTGTAGCTTTCCAACAGTGAAGGAATTTTTCAAATCGGTTTAGTAGTTTCGGAGCCTATTCAATGCAAACAAACAATCAAATCTTTCCTCTTTAAACTATTAGTACAGATAAGTTGTTTATGTTCGATGACATCGTGCAACAATAAATTTTGAAACAATACTTCGAATTACTTTAAACTGGTATAATTACGGAAATAATACAATATTTTGTGGTGTAATCTTGTAGATTAGAGAAAAATAATTTTCCACACATTAAAAATAAAACGACGTAATACACTGGAAATAACGTCTCCTGACGAACCACAAATCTTCACGTAAATGTATATGTGCTGTGCACTTCTCACAGGCACTTGGGACACTGAACATCTTCCTCCAACTCCAACTTTTTCCGTTCTATCTGCGTAGCACTGCATTTAATTAATTTTTAATCTTTACATTAGACCTAAGCATATTGTTGTCTGTTGCAGTGCCCTGTGAGGGAAATAAATGTTTTTCTTTCTTTCTTTCTTTCTCCCGTTGAAAGCTTCAGAAAGTACTAAAACTGATATGTTTCGTTATATATTCACTTTGGAATCCACATAATGACCAGATGTCAGCAATTTTGATTGCTACTCTTAAATTTCAGGCATTTTAAGTAAGTGTTCCTAATAGAATCAATTTTTTGAAAAATTATCATAAATTGATAAAAATTTACTACTTTCAGATTTATTCCTTTGTATTCACCCGACTACCTATCTGCATGCCAAATTTTAACTTTCTAGGTCACCTGGAAGTTGGATATAGTTTTGATCTATAGGTCAGTCAGTGTTAAATTTCTCGATTTTTGGACGTTAATATCTAAATAACCGTTTGAGATATGTTTATGAAATTTGGAAGACGTATGTATTTCGCAAGTCTTAATAAATGAGCCAAATTTGACAGGTTTATGTTGAATAGTTTTTGAGTTATGAGGTGGTCAAAAGTGGCTCCAAATGGTTCGTGTAATATTACACACGGTGCTGCTCGTCAATTCTGTTAGCTAAGAAATTGACTTGACACGCTCCGCGTGTCTAGATAAAAGTTTTCGTAGTTCGTTGTAACTTTGATCGATGTTTTTGCGGTTTACGTTTGTTTTTGACGTATTAAAAAAAACTACTTACTAGATCTCGTTCAAATCAATTTTCGTTGGAAGTTTGCATGGTAATGTACATCATATATTTTTTTTAGTTTTATCATTCTCTTATTTTAGAAGTTACGGGGGGGGGGGGGACACATTTTACCACTTTGGAAGTGTCTCTCACGCAAACTATTCAGTTTAGAACAAAATGATATTAGAAACCTCAATATCATTTTTGAAGGCCTATCCATAGATACCCCATAGATATCCACAGATAGATAGGGTTTAATGAAAAAAATTTTTTTGAGTTTCAGTTCTATGTATGGGGAACCCCAAAATTTATTGTATTTTTTCTATTTTTGTGTAAAAATCTTAACGCGGTTTACAGAATACATCTACTTACCAAGTTTCAACAGTATAGTTCTTATAGTTTCGGAGAAAAGTGGCTGTGACATACGGACGGACAGACAGACAGACAGACAGACATGACGAATCCATAAGGGTTCCGTTTTTTGCCATTTGGCTACGGAACCCTAAAAATGATATATTTTGTGTACAAAGGTAAAATGAAAAGTTTGGCTAAGCCTTTTAAGCTGGGAACAAATCATCTGCCTGGTGATACGGATACAATGATTGGTTAAATGATACATTATTTGGACAGCCCTTTATCTTAATACAAAAGACAGCGACGAGCGAAGTTTTTATACGAATTAATTACTCCCAACGGCCTCGCTTCGCTATGGTATTTTCTAAATTGAAATATGAAAATGTTTTTGCCTTTCGGTTTATTTGTTTTTAACTACTAAATTTAATTAAAAGTTATTTGTACAAGGAATGCCCGCTATTTGAAATTTGAAACACAATGGAAATAAAAGACCACTTCTTGTTCGTTTCGTTTATTTATTTGTAGACCTGATACCGAGAATTAATTATTCAACATTGCCATGTCATTACATCACATTACTGTCCACTTTAAAAGGTACAAAGTATCAACATATAGGCACGTTCCACATTTAAATGAATAAAATGTCATGTATCATTTCAGTAACTTATCGTTTCGAATGCATTTGAAACAGTTGTATATTTTAAGTTGTTAACACCTCAGTTAAGTATTGGAGCTACTTAGAATACTAACCCCAATTCCTGGAATTTCAGCTGGGTGTCGTAAGAGGCGACTAAAGCTGGTGCTAGGGTCCCTCGGAGGGATCATATTATTGGTAATATTGATTTTAGTAGTACATTAACACCATTATTACTATTATTAGTTCTCCGTGGGGTCCACCTGGATCTACCTGGCTACCTGGCTACCTGATCTAAGAGCCAGTTCTTCCTTTATTTTCTTCTCTTTTTCTTGGCCAGCAACGCATCAGTAATGCCTTTGGTATATGTTTCATATTTTCCCCACAACTGAAACGAAATGTTATTTAACTTTCTGTTTATTTTCAGTCATTTAAGCTCGCTTGCGGTAAACGTAATTTAGAACACTAAATACTTTCACATCGCTGCTGAATACAAAACCACAAAGCATGAAATTTTATTACCTAATTAATAATATAATACAAAGTTAATACAAAGGCAAAAGTATCCTAATTTCGCAAAAACAAACACTAACCTAAGCAGAATACCTCTACTAAGTATGTAACAGTGAAAATATAAGCACATTCGTCCTAACCTCGAGGGCAGCCATAATAACAGCGCCCCAAAATTTAAAGGGAGCTTAATTAAATACCTTTGTACGACGTACGGAGAAAATACGCAGACGCGACTTAGTGTATTTTGGGTTTTGTGGTACTCTACAAGCTTGTCTTATCGCAAGCGATTAGCGATAAGAGAAGAAAATGTATCTTGATAGGGGTTAAGCTTAGGCCAGCGCGATTTGAGTTTGACCACAATTAATGCAACTGGGTCCAAATAATGCTTACGAATTGCATAGATGCAGGTCGTAGAAAAATGTGCACAATGGCGATGAGTTAAGTTTAAAATACTGAGTTAAAATAAATTTTCTAATGGAAAGTTATAACAGAAGAATGATAGGTTAAAATTCACTTCCAAGATACACCTTCATAGTTTGTTCTTTAGTGCTTGTTCACACTGAACTCGCGGGCGCGGGCACGGGCGCGGTCGCGAAATATCAAACGTATGAGCTACTATGAAAGTGTTCACACCAAAACGCGCGTGCGGTGTATGTAGCGTTTACCGCGACCGCGCCCGCGCCCGCGCCCGCGAGTTCAGTGTGAACACTCACTTAGTTACAAGTGAAGCTAATATATAAGAGTGTAATAAGGTAGGTATGTATGCATTTCCCGTATACGGAGAAACGAAAAAATTGCCAGCATAAAGCATTACAGTAAAGGGATCCTTCATTTGCTGCGCATATTGTTCTTTTTTATATTAAATTCTATTACATATTTTTTTATTATATCCATACGTACCTGTTACTTGGCTAGCCCCACTAGTAGTGAAACAGTATTTAAGACCTACCAAAGTGAACTATCTATTGCCTATTAACTTCGCGCCTCAGCAATTATAGAGCAGGTGCCTTATCGTCTAGAAATTCACCTCTTTACATTACTTATTTAGGTACCTATGTCTGGAATAGACAACAAAACCTAAACCCTAGACTAGAGTCAGATATTACAGAGTATACCTATGTAATTACTAGTACCTATTACAGTAATACCTTGCCTTGACAGCGGCGGCAAATGTCTACATAATTATACTCGTAGCCCGCCCTAATAATTACGTTTAACATCATACCCGCACCAAAACAGTACTATTGTTTTTTCAATATCTTTTTGTTTTTAAAATAAGTTTTAAAGTTTTGTGTAAACCTGAACTAGTTTTTATAATTACAAATAAACATGCAATGTATCAATTTAAATTCAGTTTTGCGTGACGCTGCAGACAGACGTAAAGAAGTAATGTTTTGGTTCTACCGTTCTACGTCGATAACGAAGCCTACCTTTATTCAATAATAAATTTTACTAACAAAAAATAACCGACTTCAAAGTCTCAAAAACTACTTGTCAGATTTCGTTCAAATTTATGTGGGACCACATGACAAGCACCTGCTTTCGATTAAAAAAAGAATCATCGAAATCGGTTGGCGTGATATTGAATTATTCGTCAATTTGTCGCGCACATTTTAACACAAATTTACGACTTATGTGGTTTTCTCATGGATGCCATTGTCAAATCTCAATAAAATTTATGTGGGACCACATGACAGCCACCAGCTTTCGATTAAAAAAACAATCATCAAAATCGGTTCGCCCCGACCAAAGTTCTGAGGTAACAAACATTAAAAAAAAAAAACAGTCGAATTGAGAACCTCCTCCTTTTTTTGAAGTCGGTTAAAAAATGATGAAATGAAACAAGTTGCTTCAAGTGACCTTTTACTGTTCGAAGTTAATTAGGGTTGTGGATGTATTGGTAAGTGTAATCATGCGTCAGTCACTACAAACAAACCAGTTAATCCTATTGTGAAGATGTTTGGATGTTTGTCCCTCAATCACGTCACAACTACTTAACCGATTTGGCTGAAATTTGGAATGGAGATAGCCTATACCCTGGATTAACACATAGGTATCAACGTAGGTTTGCAAAAAAGTTCAGGGTTCCCGCGGGATTTGTAAAAAATCGATATCCACGCGCGCTAAGCCACGGGCATATAAATCTAAATTAATTAATTAAAAATTTCGTTTCGAAACCACTCTACCGCGGGCGAAGCCGCGGACAAAAGCTAGTGGGAAAAATAATTGAAATATGTGACGACAATGACGACATAGACATCATGATAATAATATAAACTAAATATATCAGAACTACGTTTGCAGGACTATTATATCTCTACGAGTCTTCTACAAGATTACAACTTTATTATATTTCGAGAAGGTCGTCTCAACGCCTAGGAATTCAAGACACAACATCGACTTGCGAACAGTTTCAAACTAATTGAAGAGTCAATTTGAGGTCCAATGGCGAGTGCGAGTTGCCTGGTGATATCACCTTTATAACACACTGAAATCGGGACTCATTCTCACGTAATCTTCTCTTCACTAACAACGTTGAAATACCAAATTTGATAAATAATACAGTATTGAATCAGTAAAACTTATAAGTACAAAAAATATTCTTCTAACATAGCAATTTAATTCCGATTGTACTTGCAAGGTCCAGGTCGGATTTAACAGGCGCGGCGGTTAACTATCAGCCTTCAGCTAGAGTTAATCATAAAAATATGTTTCTCGTTTTAAATATACCTCGTCTGCCAGTTCGTCGGTTATTTAAAAAAAGCGGACAGTATTCGCACTTGGGAAGCAACTTAAACCGTCTTCATTTACAAAGAAAAATTCTTTAAAGCCCTCAATTGATACTTGACACTGAACTACCCATCAACACGGAATAGGTACCTAGATATAACGTACGAAGCTTAACCTTACAACTCACGTAGTAATTGTATGAAAATAATGTAAGTACTTAGAGGTTATTGCCCCGTAATGGTTGATGCTAAACGTCACGCTTGCAAATACTAATAACAACCTATATAATAGTTTGAAACTTCATATGTAGAGCTATCTAGTACTGAGTGAGGGCTTCCTTATCAGTATGAACAATGTGGACATGTTTGCGTAGTATAGCCTGGTATAACGACCTCTGGAATACTAATAACGACAAAATAACCGGCGATCCTCAACGTACTGGAATTTATTCCGAACAGAACCGAAAACCTAATGAATATGAAACGAAAAATAATAATAGGAAATAAATAACGAAATAACACATCTATTAGGCTAAAATAACCCTGTTTTCCTGTTTGTGAATCAATTTGTTTATTTGGTAGCTACTGACGAGCTTTTTTGTTTATAGATAAAGATTTTTTTTTATTATTTAACTAGCTTTTACCCGCGACTTCGTCTGCGTGGACTTGAGAATTAAATGAAAGTAATTAAAAAACTTCCCGGGAAATGCGAGTTTTGTGGCACCGAGGGTTTTGTACAAATTTAGAGAACCGAACATAAGAGCAATATTAAATGATTCAGTAACAAACCTAACTTTGCCGCTGTAAAACTGTCGTTCCTATGCATGGACATAGCGATCAGGTAACCAAATACAAATAAATTTAAGTTTTTTTGGAATGATACCTGAGAAAATAGGGTCGACAGACAGACAGACGGACAACGAAGTGATCCTATAAGAGTTATGTTTTTTCTTTTGAGGAACAAAACCCTAAAACAATAAATAACCTGTAAACCCAACTTCCAAACTAAATTATACCCTTGACCTGATGATGAAGCAGATCCATCTCCGACCCTCGAAAAACCTGATCCCGATGAACATGCACCCTGTTCTTTGATGCGGGATGTGAAATATCTGTGAGCCAAACATCTAAATCCATTTAACTGCTTTAGCGAGAGTAAAAAAATATCTTATTATACGCCTAAGAAATATTAGTGGGATTTTATATACGTACACCATCAGATCTTGAATTGGCCAATGTTGTACTGGTTTTGCTATGTCAACGTAACCATAAACAAATACTTTTAAAACTGTTATTTCCGAGTTACATAGTTTGTCTCTAAGATACACCACCAGACCCAACCCAACCCAGACCCTCATACATTATGGCCTATGGTTAGGCCTTACCACCTGTTATTTCATAGCAGCTACCACAGAACATTTACCATATTAATGTATTTTTATACCATCAAAAAGTAGAGATTTCAAGGAAAAAAAGTGCTTAAAATAAGGTGAAAAAAGAAATATTTAAAATCAAAAAAAATACAGTGTGTTTGGAATTTATAAAGTTAAGTTTTCACCAAATTTCGTGACTATTTTTTTTGTAAAAGAAAAATAAAAAACCAAAAACTTGGTTATTTGAATTTTTCACATAAATTTTGAGATTATATTTTTCATAATATATTATGAAAAAAGTTTAAATCCAAAAATTGTAGATCTTTCTATTATCTACAACTTTACAATTTTCCTTTTTTCCATAGGACTTGTAGTTTTGCCGGAAATCGAGATAAACTGTTTTTTACCATTAAAACTCACCCCCCCCCCCCCACCCCCCACTTCCCGACCTCAGATCGCCCGAAATTATTTTTCCTTTCTTTTTTGTTATATTCTCTTCCTTTTTAAATGGGTTTCATCCTAGTATTATTTTTTCACTTACCATTTACAAAGGCTTCAGCCCTGGTCAATTAAGATATACTGAGATAAATAAAGACAACTAAAAAAAAAGTTTTACTTCGACTACACCTCCCCGAAATTAAAACAGGACATTGTAGGAGTTGGAGATTATAAATGACAGTTTTATTCAGACTACTGGAATACTGGACTGCTCCTATTTATTCATAGACGTCGACAAATTTTTCCACGTAAGTATAAACAGCAAAACCTAAAGTAATCGAATTCTTCTTCCATTTTAATTACGTAGTGTTTTATTGGCACTACTTCTCCCTTCTTTTCGATTTATTATGTGTTTTCATCTGACCAAGTAATGTCTGTAAGACGGTCCCCGTGCTGCTCACCAGATCACGCAAACTGCCGCCGCGCCGCTCTGTCTCCATGATCGGATCGGTTGGTTTGGCAGGTACCATGTCAGGTTTCTCTGTCAATGTTTGATCGCGCTGATCGGCTACATGATTCGCTCAGGGAAGTCTCGAGTGCATGAGAGCTAAACGCTTCTGCGCGAAGAGTCAAAAGAGCCCCCCTGACTATCTGGGGAGTTTCGCAACCGCGGCACCAGCTAGATTTACGGTAGTGAAAGGATCCCCTAACCGACAGCAGGGCCCGCCTCTCAATCGGGAGACTCTAGTTCTTCTGAGTTTATTCCTGAATGACTTTGGGATTTCAAACTGTCCAAGAACCTGGCCCAAATACCAGACGTATATTTTATAACTATAAAACGTTTCAAAAGAAACTAATTGTTTAAACTGACTCGCCATTTTTGGATTAAACAGCGTGCCTGCATTACCATAACATTAGTTTATTTTTACTACTATTTAAATAATAAATAACTCACTGCTAAATCATAAAAACTCACTCTAAACTTCACAGAATGGAAAAATCATCTTCATAATTTATTATTTTTCATTCTTGTTTTCTTTCTTGGATAATTACCAATAGTCCAGTGCCGATAATTTTTGAAACGAAAAAAAATTATAGTAGAATGAAACCTATTGCAAAAGGAAGAGAATATAACGAAGATTATAGGAAAAATAAATTACGGGCGATCTGAGGTCGGGAAGGGGGGGGGAGGGGGGGTTTAAGGGAAAAAAATGGTTTATCTCGATTTCCGGAAAAACTACAAGTCCTATTGAAAAAAGTTGAATGGCAAAGTTGTAGGCAATAAAAAGATCTACAACTTTTGTATTTACACTCTTTTACATAACCTCAAAATTTATGTGAAAAATTTAAAAAACCACGTTTTTGGTTTTTTATTTTTATCTTTTACAAAAAATATTTTTTTTTCACGAAATTTGGTGAAAACTTACATTTGTATGTCCTTAACTTACTGTAATTTTTTTGATTCAAAAAAATATTTTTATCCACCTTATTTTGACCTTAAATCAAAAAAACAACCTTATTTTCAGTCGAAAAATCTCACGTCAAAATATCTGATTTTTTTAAAAAATCGGTAGTCCTCTTGTTCGTTGAAATCTCTACTTTCTAATGGTATATAAAAACCTATACACTACTATGGTAAATGTTCTCAGAAAATGCAATGAAACGACTACTATTTTCGTATGTTTTTTGCCATCTCATATGCAATCAATGAAATCCGAATTTTTTTTGCGAAAATCTCTACTTTCTAATGGTATATAAAAACCTATACACTAATATGGTAAATGTTCTCAGAAAACGCAATGAAAAGACTACTATTTTCGCATGTTTTTTGCAATCTTATATGCAATCAATGGAATCCGAATTTTTTTTGCGAAAATAGTTGTCGTTTCATTGCATTTTCTGAGAACATTTACCATAGTAGTGTATAAGTTTTTATATACCCTTAGAAAGTAGAGATTCCAACGAACAAAAGGACTACCGACTTTTTAAAAAAATCTGATATTTTGACGTGAGAATTTTCGACTGAAAATAAGGTTGTTTTTTTGATTTAAGGTCAAAATAAGGTGGAAAAAAATATTTTTTTGAATCAAAAAAATTACAGTAAGTTAAGGACATACAAATGTAAGTTTTCACCAAATTTCGTGAAAAAAAAATATTTTTTGTAAAAGATAAAAATAAAAAACCAAAAACGTGGTTTTTTGAATTTTTCACATAAATTTTGAGGTTATGTAAAAGAGTGTAAATACAAAAGTTGTAGATCTTTTTATTGCCTACAACTTTGCCATTCAACTTTTTTCAATAGGACTTGTAGTTTTTCCGGAAATCGAGATAAACCATTTTTTTCCCTTAAAACCCCCCTCCCCCCCCCCTTCCCGACCTCAGATCGCCCGTAATTTATTTTTCCTATAATCTTCGTTATATTCTCTTCCTTTTGCAATAGGTTTCATTCTACTATAATTTTCTTCCACTTTTTACCGTTTTTAGAGCTATCGGCACTGGGCTACAATGGGTGATATGCCTTTAGTCTGATCTGATCACGGGCGATGCTTTTAGTCATCCATGGATGATGGACAGGATCAATTTAACATCAGGTGGCTCGTCTGTTTTTACGTGGCTATTCGCAAATTAAAAAGTATTTTAGTTATTTGTATTGCACTTACGTCCGGTCATAATTAGCCTATGCGGGGCCGGCTTGGTACGCATTGACCAGTAGGTGACAGCAGATGATTATTCGCAATTATTTTAATTTCTTACTCATTGTGATTTGTATTTTTATTATTATCTACTTTCTATGTGCCTATTCCTACATCACAATAAGAAAATCTAAATTGTAATATTTTTGTCAAAATTTAAGATTTTTATTTATCTACAGAAAAAACAATATTTGATAATAAAATTTTCCTAAATTGTGTCTTAATATTATCACTAACTCTGCCCCAAACCAATATACAGCGAATTGAACATAGGAATCTGATAGCACAATCTAACATACAAAGTTAGGTACATGTGTTATTGATTTAGTAGGGTAATTAATTTCTTAAAACCCCAATGTTTTAAATATTGTAAATATGTGTAGTTACACATTCATTGCAATAAAAGATTTATTGAATCGTTCTCAGACCTACTTACATTTTTTTATTATGGATTCTAATTACCTAAACTGACATCTGTTGTTGATTAGTGGAACTAATTAACTGCAAATTCATAAGTTAAAAAAAAAATTGGTACAAATTGATTTTTTTAAAGAAATAACGTATATTTCCGATAATAAACAGTCTCTTATGTCCCTCTATCGGGCACTTTCAGTATTTCTTGCTGTTACGTGGCGTATCAAAAAGTCCTATTTATTGATATCTCGACTTATAAGCGACGTATCACGATAAAACATACACCAGATTTTAAGTTAGACCACCAGTAATATAACTGTGAAAACCGCACTCAATTTCATCTAGTGGTTTTGGCGTGATGCGGTGTCAAACATACAGACAGACAAGATTTTTAAAAATGACAGATTTGCAATCTATTGCTCCTATATAGTCCCCTGATACCAAATTTTCATAAATATCTTCAATGTACAGACATTATCGAGTTACAGTTTTATAATATATATAGATGGTACTGTTACTGAACTATTTCGATGGTAAGTATATAAAAAATAATTATAGCAATAACACATGAAATTAATATGAAAAGAACGAATAAATAATTTTCTAAATATGTGATAATGCTTTTGCATTTTGCAACCTTGATGATATAACTTAAGGACTGCTACCTCCGTAGGTTATATTTGAACTCCTTATTAAAACATCAAAACAATGACTCGTTCATCAACTAAAAGCATGGAAAGGCCAACATTAAACATGCTGTTTAATTTCAAGTAGTTGACAGTGTTGACACATGCAATAACGCATGCACTTCGCACATGCATTATAGCTGGAGAGCTATTGAACCATTTGACTATCCCACTTCCCACAAAGCTAGAAATTTATTAAATGATATTTTATTATCAGCCAATTAAGACAGTACCGTTCTGGCAGGCATCTCGCGGGTGCGTCATGGCCCATGAAATTTTTGAAAATGCAAAAAATATATTTTTTTTATCCCACTCCCACAAGGCTACAATTTTAATATGTTGTAATTTACATATGTTTAAGTGTAAAAAAAAATTGCCAGAACATTTTGAGGGTTGCAAGTATGTGCCAGAACAGAGCAAAGTTGTCATCGGGATTGCAATTCTATCTTTCTATGTATAATTTCAGGCTCTAGTCTGATTTGATATCATTCAAATGTATAAGGCGATTGTTGGTTCTCACAGATAGTACACATTGGTGGAAATAAATTTCAGTACTGCCATGCAAAAAATAATAATTTTCATACAAATGTATCCTTCTATTCATAAATTCAAGCTCTAGCCTGCTTTTGATGTCATTTAAATGTACAGAACTATTGTTGGATCTTACAGATCTTACACTTTGGTGGAAATAAATTTCAGTATTGCCATACAAAAAATAATAATTTTCATACAAATGTATCCTTCTATGCATAATTTCAAGCTCTAGCCTGCTTCTGATGTCATTTACATGTATAGGACTATCGTTGGATCTCACAGATTGTACACTTTGGTGGAAGAAAGCAGTGTTACCCTACAAAAAAAAAATTTTTTCATGAGACAAAATCAGCGAGTTTGATTCCTGGCTAATAATATTGATTTTTCAAAAATCTAATTATGCCGTTTTGGTTTTCGTCAAAATCAGCCCTGAGACTCCTTTGACCACTTTTCGCTATTCCTTATAGTTTTGAATTTGTCCATCCACGCTCACTTGAAAAATTCACCCTGTATACTCTTCTGGCAGATACTTGCAACCGCTAGAATGTTCTGGCTGTTTACATATATTTTTTAAACAATTGAAAGAATGTTCCCTGAAAATTTGAGCCTTGTGCGAGTAGGTTATGAATTGCTCTCCCGATGACAACTTTGCTATGTTCTGGCACATACTTGCAACCCTCAAAATGTTCTGGCAATTTTTTTGTACACTTAAACATATGTAAATTGCAACATATTAAAATTGTAGCCTTGTGGGAGTGGGATGAAAAAAAAATATTTTTTGCATTTTCAAAAATTTAAGGGACCATGACGCAACCGCGAGATGCCTGCCAGAACGGTACTTTCTTAAATGACTGATAATAAAATATCATTTAATAATTTTCTAGCTTTGTGGGAAGTGGGATAGTCAAATGGTTCGGTAGCTCTGGGGCTATTATGTCATATTACACAAATGTAAATAGATTACATACTTTGAATTATTATGTTACTTCGAAATGGTTTCAGGCACAGCATTCGTTTTACTGTAGATATTTATGTGAGTGTGAGTTTTTTTGGACATCCACCTGATGGTAGGTGGTTATTATCGCCACTAATGGCATCACTGATGCGTAGCAAGCCAAGAGAGAAGAAAAAGAAAGAAAGAACTGACTCTCCAGCTCCAACGAGTCATTTGGCAGCTGCCCAAGCAAGAGGGTGGTACCCATCGAGGCGGAACCCACGGAGAAGTAATAAAAGTAATAATGATATTAAGTAATGAACTATTAAAAAAAGCTCACTTACTTAAGGCTTGCTTTTAAGTTAGTGCATAATTATAAACAATGTTACCCCAAATCATTCATCTTTTACTAAATTTTAGAACAAGTAGTAGCTAGTTATATTAAAAAAACGGATTATGTAACCTAATTTATTCATCTAGCTTTCAGTAATTAATGATGTAATGATTGTGCGTATTTTCCAGACGATATACGAAAAACAGTGGGCGTTGAATTAAACAAATCTAGACTGAAATCCCTAAGCAGATCATTATTAAGCAAGGCCAGTGCGCACTACCTGATTAAGAAAGAAAACGAGAAAGGTAAAATTTATATAGGGTATGCTATAAAAGGAGGAAGCGTCCTTAATTTAAACCTGAGGTAAAAACCGGTCTTAATATTCCATCTATCCATAATGAACAATAAGTTACATAATGGTAATTCCTGTTGATATTATATATTTTACCAAACATTATAGATAAAATAATATGGAATTTTAGGAACGTAGCATTAATAATAATGCCAGAGACACCTATAATTATTATACTCGTCAAATAAGATTATGGTATGATTTACGAAAGCAAGTTCGTCCACGATCAGACGTTAAATGAGTCTGCTCAGTATAATATAACATACGGGAATAGTGTCATACTTTTCAATACAAAGAATATTTTTCTGCCAGACATGTGCCTAGCAATGGCTCAGTGGGCAAAGCATTGGAGACCTGTATAGATAGACAAATTTTCTTGAGCGCTTCCATGCTTTAGACTTTTAGAGGGCGTGAAAGCTGATGGTTTATTACCGTATTGTTACCGTTTTATAGCGGAGTTAAACTATGTCAGAGGTCATTCGACCGCATAGGAATTTCTAACAGTCGGGTAAGCCTATACCCTTGCATCTATTCGCGTGATAAAGTACACTCCACCACTCCACGAGGAAATGGCCAAAGTTGTAGCTCAAAGAGAAAAGCTGTGGCTCTAACATGGTATAGCTGCAGTACAACTATCTGCCCAACATAATATCAGCCCAATCGAACCACACACCTTCCGCCCTTTTGTACGTGTGTACTCAAAACCTTTCAACAAAAGCCTTTTCTCTTTCATGTTTATTCCATAACTGTCCATTATAACTATGCATTTATTTCCATAATGCCCTTTTACATTAAATCGTATGAGCCATTAAACCGTACGGACCATTGTCCAACATCAAAGATTGTATCAGCTGTCAGTAACACAAAGGGGTACCGTATAACGTGTACAGTACAACTGTACACACACGGCTAGTAAAGGTATTGTACCAACCAAGGCGAGCAACGATTAAATATGGAAGAAGCACTCTGCCCGCGACTTCACCCACATTTTCCGGGTTAATAAATACTCTATGTCATATTCCAGAACATGGTCTACATGTGTGCTAAACATGTAAATCAGATCAGTAGTTTTTAACAGACTTCAAAAAAGCAGGAGGTATTCAATTCGACTGTATTTTTTTGTTGTTTGTTATCTCAGAACTTTCGACTGGGTGAACCTATTTTGATTATTCTTTTTCTTGTGGTTCCACTTAAATTTGAGCGAGATCTGACGAGTAGTTTTTGAGTTATCCCTAATTTTGAAGTCAGTTATTTATGGTCAAGAATAATTATTATTACTTACGTGAAAGAGTAACAAAAATCCTTACAAACTTTCACATTATAACAGTACTAGGATATAGGTAGGAATAAGTAGTTATCGAACGGAATCTAATGGAAACACTCATGTCACGAAGGTTTGTGATGATCAAAGTGATTGATCGGTGGGCATAGGTAGTGGGATGAACGACCCGTTGATTGACCAAATTTCTAGAAAGATTCCGGTTTTTGTATCGGAGAGCGCGTTAAGCTAAGTCAAATTCGACATTTCATTTAAACCTTATTTATTTAGGTTAAGCGATAATGAAATATAGTACTTATTTAGTTTCAGAAATATTTAAATATAGAAAAGTTATACATTATGTAACATACTAATCGAAAGCTACTTACTCGTCAAAACTATTTCGCTAAAAAACTAGCGTAGCTAACCATTTACAGTAAAGTAAATTATAGTATTCCTGTTGTATTATTTTCAGGTTATACAATACGATATCGTGATGAGACACCACTAGGCAGAACACATCGAATAATATATTTAGATACATGGCATGAATACAGCGCAAATATGAAAAAACCTAGACAAATCAGAAGGCCGGATCTACATTTATTATTTTACAGCCTACGGTGGAAGAGATGGTTAAACAACTCTCGGACATAATTATGTCACGGTTGTCCGGGATTTTATGGTATGGCTATGGTTTTGTTACGGGTTGGCAATGTAATAGTGATGGAATTCTATGAAATCCATCCTTCTATTCCAATCTGCTATTTCCATCCTTCAAAGTGCGACCAGCAATTAAAAGACATGTTGGCAATACTGACGAATTAAATGTAATAAATAATAAACACACACCCCGCTCAATGATAGTTCTCGCGGGTAGCACAGACACAAATTAAGGGCTAGAAATATGACAATTATATGTATAACATGACGACTTCTCATTTTATACATTAAAATGTAATGTCCGTGGCCAAATGTAATCAAGTACAAAAAAAAAACAAGTACAATTTGGCTACCTCATCATGCCTCATGGCCTCATCATACTCGTTGAGTTAATAAATTCTCATTAAAAAACAGCCGCACCAGCTCATAAAACGCGAAAACAGAAAATGGAGAAAGTTACGTCAATAAAAAAGAAAAGATACCCCAATCCAAAGTCCATTTAATCTCATAACTTTCGACACAACACACTTGTCGAGTCGAATGTATGAGATGTAGGAGTATCACGTTTACATGTAATTCACACGAGGCGCGAACAAAGGTCTCATCTCAAAAGTGTGCCGGGAACATGGAAAGTAAGAAGCAGAATCATATCACAACAACACGTCGCGTCGCTTTTTGCAGAGTTAATTAATTTACACAGGTCTTACTCGCGACTTTTTCCGAAGTTGCTATGTTTTTGTTTGCGGTTCCGTTTACAAGTTTATTGTAGAGATTTCTATATCATATAGGTAGCTGCGCCTGCAACTTTGTTATCATGAAAGCTTCATTACGTTCTTTTAAGGGTTTGTTACTGTGGCGTTTAGACAAACTCCCAGGTCGGCTAAGGGTTCAGATTAAATGATAACACCCGAATTTCCGAATTCACAAGTTAACACGCAGTCTCCATCGCTCGAGGTTTGTGCCGCATTTTCAGTGACGTGCGTCTTGCTTGACAGACCGTCACCGAGAAGCATCACTGTCAATACGTCACAGTTACAAAAATGATATTTAGCGCTCAATCTATTAACGTAACCTTTATTCCATCCACCCGTAATCCACGACATTCAAAACATCCAATCCTTATCACGACAAAATATTACTTTAAACAACGAACAAAAACTTTTAAGATACTCAACTATTCCTAAATAAATGTGGGCACACTAATCACTCAGTCATAAAGCGTTTAGTCAGCTAGCGAATTGTTTAGTGAATACAAACAATGGCCACGGAATGTTGGTCTCGCGCATCCGATGAAACTGTTGATTGTGGCCTGTGGGTGAAAACTCTGCGGCTGCATTGTACTCATTAATAAGCTTAAACTTATTCGGACACCGTGGGAATAGTGCAAATGAGTTTATTATAATGAAATATGTAGTGTTAAAAGTGAAAATAAAAAGGAAAGTTTAAAAACAAACGCAGAAAGTCATAGCAGATTAAATAACTACTTGCCAGTGATAACTATGCTCTATCGCACGGATCGCAGTTCGAGCCCTTCATGCATATGTTATCTTCATGCATCTGTAAAGTTTCTGTTATCTACTAGGCTAGAACTTATCACTTGCTTCGCTAAAGGAAAATATGGCGAAGGAATATCCCTCGAGCGGTGTTTATCTGACATCTGAGAGATCGCTAATATCCATAACGTTCGCGAAGTTGTGTGAAGTTAGTTATTTTTCACTTGGGCAGCTTGGTGTCTAACTCTCTCAATTTCAAAAGTCTACCCACCGTCCAGCAGAGTTGTAGTAGGGAGTGTGAAAGTGACGTTGAAATAATATTTTACTTCAGATACCGGGTACAACAAAAGTACCCAGTCAACGTATAGGGCGACAGGTTACGGTTCCAGGTTATAAGCGAACTGCAGGTATAGCATACATGCATTGATACACTTATGCACGTCATATTTCTTTATCTAGGTACCAGCATTTCAGAAAGATGCTTTGTCATGGAGAAGAAAAAGGGCGAAAGAAACTTTTTTCAGCATATCTTTTAGAAAAATAATATATTCATTATAAAAATATTCAGTAACCTGAGCGGAACTGGGTGCACAACATACATGGCGTATTCAATATTCAGGACTTGCAGAAGCGACGCGAAGCAACAAAAACATTAATTTTACAGCACTTAAAACTTGTAGAACTTTCCAAACACCCTAATTCGCAAGTTCCCATCCGGACTCACATGCATCGTACGTGACTAAAATGGTACCTTGCAGCTCAGGGGCACTCCGAAACTAATCTGGCGCATAAGCTGTAATTTAAACACGAGCAGCACTTCGTCTGTTAGCCGTTAGTCGGTAGTAAAGGGCCTTAAAAGCTTTTGGTTTAAAAAAAATGCTTAATCCAGGTGTAAGATTTTGCTAACACATTCGTAAGTGGACATTTATCCCTAACAACAATATAGCTTCGATTAAAACGAAAACGTTGATATACATACTCTAAAATGGAATGGACTGAAAGTCGATCAACTTTTTTTTAAACGGTTTTCTTTAGCTTGTCTTGTTTATTTATTTCTTTGTTTGGGTACTTATTATAAGTGCTATTATTTCTTCTGTGGTTTAGGTCAAATCTTGCAAGCCTAATTAGACCTACATCCTAAGGATTTGAAATTTTACATATTACTTTAGTTCTGATAACAATGCATTTTTGTGACAAGCTTAACTTGATACTACACCCAGCTTTGGCACCAGCTGAGGGAACTCCTAATGGTTAATTGCACAGTCCCAATCTTTTTTTTTGACGTTCGCTTTGACGTTAAAGCCTCGATTAAGATTTTTTTGCGTTATTAATTATTTCGCTAAAGTAGTGCCAATGCATATGAAAATACAAAGACTATAGAAATACCTTACAAACTAAACTGGACTTCACGTTTGGCTAAGGCATCAAGAAGAGGGGTTATTATCAGTTATAAACACTACCACTGACGAAAGTGTAGCCAATTAGTGGACTCTGCTTGACGAACCAGGGGTTTCGGGTTCGATTTGCACCTGAACAGTTCTTCAGTCACAGTTTTGACGAAAAAATTTTGTTCTCCTATCTTGAGTGCTGTGGCTTCCTTTATGTCCTACGTTACCGCAACCCAGTATTCTACAGCAGAATTCGCAGGACTGAAATGAATTTATAATTTGAACATTGTTCCCGATACTGAACGACTACGTTTTAATCATTCACCTTGCCTAGTTGGTAGCGACCCTGCCTGCGAAGCGAGGAGTTCCGGGTTCGATAAATATTTGTATTCGGGTCATAGGTGTTATTGTGACGTGTTATATATTTATGTGTCTAAGCGTGTAAGCGTTTATTTATACTTATATTCACTTTTGTATCTTTACATTCTACCCGACACATTTATTCGTGCTACCCAAATCAAACACGAGCAATATTAAAATAGCTAACGGTGCCAGTAGGACAGCTATTCGGAGTATTACCGAACGAGCTCATCAAATTTTCACGGGCCGACATTATGCAGGGGGTTAATTATAATCCCATTAATAAAATATGAGGATTGGCTTCCATACGATAATGGAAACGTGCAGCGACGGTAATTTATACAACACAGATGGAGCACCTCTCCAGAGGCGACTGACGGAGGAGAGAGGATTATGGTCATCTTAATTGAATTGATATCGTAATAAGTAATTAATTTTAAATCAAGGAGTCTTAGTGAATTTCGTGGAACCTAGGAGAGTTCAGCGGAAACAAGGATACCAATAAACAGATGAAGTTCGAACTGGACTACTAATAATGTGATTCTAATACAGTCACTGCTAATGCGAAAAAGTTATTATAAAAGAAATGAAGTATTTAACAAGAACGAAATGAAGTCACAATACAAAAAAAGAACGCTACTTTGAAACGAAAACAAGTGAAAGCACGAATGATATGAACGCTACTGCAAACGAAAAGAAGTTACATGCTACGAGTACAACTGAAAAGACGTTACTACGAATGAAATAAACTTTTACAAAGGAAAAGAAGTATCTTACTACAAAAAATAATTAATATTTACACTATTAAAAACGGAAATAAGTTATTACAAACGAAAAAAGGACAACTAAAAAAAAACTAACTAGCGAACTGCCATCACTCAGAGCCATCTGATTCCAGCGTATACCCGCTGTCTTCTTCAGGTCGTCGAACTTGATGGTAGATTACTACAGTCTTCTTTTGCCAAGGCGTCGAAACCATACAACGTCATTTCTGTAGGAGAGGATATTTAATTTAAATCAAGTGTAGCGATATGTGAAACACGCAACAAATGATGACGATCTACCTCATGGTAAGCGGCTATCGTCGTCCATGGATATCGGCGACATACAATACTTTTTGAAAATCAGGATTCGAACTCTGCCTATTACGAGTTGACGTTCAAACCGCTAGTCTATCACTTGCTTAGTTGAAAACCGGTGCAGGTTTAGGAACCTAAGAGTTCTCCATAATGTTCTCATATTTCTGAAGTCTGCCAATCCGTATTTGGTCACTTTGAGAGTAGACGGGTTGGGACACCCAGTAGAGACACAGTGGGCTGTGATTATATTGATAAAGTAAATAATATTGTAATTTACAAGATAAGTTTATACTTAATTTATATCAAAGGCAGGATACAGCGACCTTGGTCGCTGGTTGTAAATATGCTAACGCTTTCAGCTGCATCTGGCTCTATGATTTACGATATAACTATCCAATATTCTAATACGAAGGGTGGATTTTCAGCTGCCAAAAACTATAACCCACTTACATGATATTGGAGAAATGGTACTGTCTCGGGTCGTACACCGGATTGAACAGAAATCTTATAGAAACATGTTTCAAGTGTTTATTGTCTGTCCATTTGACACTTACCAATTTCTTCGAATGTATGTATGTATATGTATGTGTTTGCTTGGCGATTCAAAGTAGGTGAACAGTTTATAATAGGGAATATAATGGAAATAAACGATTAAAAAACGTAAATTTTAGGTTTTCTCATACATTTTTATTTTTATTTCATACTAGCTGTTGCCCGCGGCTTCGCCCGATCGATTACCATCCTTAATTACATAATATGATGCACCTGAAGTCTCCAATAGTGCACAGCAAAGAATAAGGTAGATACGCGCGAAAAACATTACCCACCCAGAGGTAAAATTGAGTGCAGATATTATTTGTAAACGTAAAACAATACGATTTCTAAAGGTAAGCAAGACCGGGTTACTACTCGTACTTGATAAAGTAGATAATTCCGCACAAAATGTGACTCGAGTTACTCGACATATTTACGCTTGCGCTTGCCAGAGAACGGACACGTGTAATTATAACGTTGCGCGTGAAAGCAACTCGAAAACTGGCCAAGTTCAATGTCACGGTTAGCTTATTGACCTTCATACTAATGCAAGGTCTTTCTTTTGGCAGTTCTGCGTCGTATGTAATAATGGAAGAACATTTAGTTTTGTTCGTGTTCGAATTCGTATGCGATTAACATAATTTGGTTTTGACGTTATTATTATTAGATAGGTACTTACTGTTACTAACCACAATTCTTACATTAGAAAAAAGTGGAACGACTGTGAAGGCAGTAATATTGACAAACATATAGCAAAAGAATTTGTATGTAGTTATGTACCTACTGTGTAAAAAGATAATATTCTGGATATTATCTTAAATTATATTCCCAACAAATAAGGGAACGCAAAGATTAAATTTATTCGCATTTCGAAGACTTACTTAATTGTTTTCTACTTCTCTGATTAAAAATTAAAACTAATTGATTGATTTTATCTAACTGCGTATGACAGAGCACAGAGCAGAAGTTATAACAAGCTAGTGACCCAAACACTTGCTTCGAAGGTTAATAAAATTGTACAGTAGGTACAATATTAAAAAAGAAAGTTCACATGAGTGTAACGGAACCGCACAAATGAATTCGTCACGTTCGTCACGGAAAAGATTACCAACTTTATTCACATTTGTATCTTACTATCTGTTACTCACGGCTTCGCCTTTAGGACAAAGGAGAAGTGTAATATACGTGACAATATGATGTTTTTTCTTGGGAATGAGACAATTTCCCCAAGTAAAATAAGCCTATGTTTTTCTCCATCTATCCAACTATCTCCATACAAAAGATAACGCCAATCCATCGTTCTGTTTTAACGTGAAAGTAGGAAAAACAAACACACTTTTACTTGCTGCAGACCAACCTGTAAATAAAACATCAAATTGATTACTCACAGCAAAATTCTCAAATTAAATTTAAACCTATTTGTGAGTGGAAAAAAGAATCGTAATAGGTACATGATAAAAATTACGGTTCATAGTTGCATTGATTAAAAATTCAAAAGAAGAAACCTATCATGCCCTAAGCTCTACTATAAAATGTGTGCAATTCACACGTAGTAGAAGTGAAACCTTCAAAAATTTTATTCTAAAGCCCTCCCCCTCCCCTTCCCCCTCCCTTTCACTCTCCCCTTCCCCACCCTTACCCCACCCCTACCCCTGTACAATGCTTCCTATCTCACTTTAGAATTTATGTCTCTGTCTCTTTTTACTGAACAGTTTCGTTTCATCGAATTTCAAATCACCCCCGTACTAAAGAAGTTTTCACTTCAAAAATCAGTTTAAAACACTCGTACTGAATTCTGAAAGCTTGACGTGAATAAAATAAATTGAAGCATAAATTTACTTGGATTTGAATACATTAAATAACACAACATAAACCCAATAATGAATCCTAATGATGAGGATAAGGATCGAGCCTAACGCGTTTTTGCGACACACGTGGGAAGGACCGGCGTCTATGTAATCAACTTTATTAACCATCCTCAATTTGTTACTATCACCCAGAACCTTATAACACAAGATAATAAGGTTCAAACTGGATTTAAGGACGATTTAAATAAACCAGTAACACAGAATGCGGTAACTGAATACAGGTACTCCCACGTGGTTTGTTGTAATATATTTGTTTAATGATATGACGCGGTGACCAACGAGTACCGCAAGGGTAAATAAATTGAGAACTAACAAATAAGACGACAGAAGTAAGTAAGTATTGAGTAATTCCAACTGTTCACATGGCAACTGCTGTAAAGATATCGTTAGAACTAACAGTGAGTGCGAATTCGATACATAAACATATGGCGACGATTGTGAACTCGGTTTATTAGAACAACGTAGGACCCAGAACTATAAATCAGAAACACTCGTCTTAAATCCAAACAAACATAACTTAGAAGTAGGGTATAAGTAAAAGTTGGGTTTAGTTTAATCAATCATGTTTGACATAATGTAAAGAATGTGTTGTTGTCGATTCCATCCATCAGCCTTTGTAGGTCCACTGCTGGACATAGGCCTCCCCTAACTCCCGCCACTCTGACCGGTCCTGAGCCTTCTGAATCCAGCGGATACCCGCTGTCTTCTTCAGGTCGTCGGTCCACCTGGTCGGGGGGCGTCCCGTGCTCCTTTTACCGAGGCGTGGTCTCCATTCGAGGACCTTTCTTCCCCAACGGTTATCGGTCCTTCGAACTATGTGGCCAGCCCATTGCCACTTCAGCCTGCTAATTCTCTGAGCTATGTCGGTCACCCTCGTTCGTCTACGGATTTCATCATTTCTGATTCGATCGCGTAGAGAAATACCGAGCATAGCTCGTTCCATAGCCCGCTGGGCGACTCTAAGCTTATGCATAAGGCCAATAGTGAAGCACCACGTCTCGGATCCGTATGTCATCACTGGCAACACACACTGCTCGAACACCTTCGACTTCAGGCACTGAGGTAACTTTTTGGATGACAAGATATGACGTAGTTTCCCGAACGCAGCCCATCCGAGTTGGATTCTACGAGTGACTTCTTTCTCGAAGTTGGACTTACCCATTTGGATCACTTGTCCCAGGTAAATGTACTCGTCTACAACTTCGAGAGCAGCGCCGTCAACAACAACCGGTACGGGTGTGACATGGACATTCGACATGATTTTCGTCTTGTCCATGTTCATCTTAAGACCCACCCGTTGTGAGGCGCTGTTCAAGTCCCCGAGCATTGTACTAAGTTCCTCCAGGGATCCCGCCAGGATGACTATATCATCGGCATATCGCAGGTGTGTGATGTATTCGCCATTGATGTTGATGCCACGTCGTTTCCACTCCATCAGCTTGAACACGTCTTCCAACGCAGCGGTGAACAGTTTTGGGGATATGACATCCCCTTGTCTGACACCTCTCTGCAGTTGGATGGGGTTCGTTGCTGTGTCTTGTACTCTGATGGACATGGTGGCAGATGAGTATAAACATTTCAACACCTCGATATACCGGTAGTCGGTCCTCAGTGTCCTGGTGTTATATGTTGCCAGGTGCAGAAGTCGTCGTTTGGATTGGTAGCCCGATCTCTGCCGGCGATTCTTAGCACCCCCTGCCCCGCCGTTACCATAGCCGCTACCGTAACTAGGAATAGCGGGGCTGCCGGGGACTGGGGGCCGAGGCTCATTCGTGTCTGACATGCGGGGGTTTTAGCCGATAGTCACCACGCTTGGCTAGTGCGTGTTGGTGACCGCAGGAGACCTGACTGGTATTCGTCATACACAGAAAGATGCTGCTGCCCATCTTCTGGATTTGTCCTATTAGTCGCCTTTTACGACATCCCAGGAAGAACGGGAGTGGTGCTATTCTACAAAGTGAACCCGGACACCACACGGGGAATGTGAAAAAAATGTTGTCGATTACACTGAACGAATATGTATTAAGTCCATCTTCTATGATAGCAAAGGTTCAAAAACTGAGCCATATAACGGAGACCATAACATCATAATAATATGATGATATAAAACATGTCAAAGTAAAAATTATGGGACTTTGATAAATGATGTCATCACAATAGAGCACTTTAGGAACTAAACAAATTACTAATTTATATTACGGATTACATTTGCGTTTGTTTCTAAAACTTAAGTATCAGTAACAAAGGAACGCCGAGCAATAGGATCATTAAAATAAAATATGGCCGTCAGTCGTCACAGTAGTACGGCATTGTTTGCTGAATCTGAATTATTTCTCTCAATTAACAAAAAGGACAAAAAATAATACCATTCTACCCAGACTTACTTAAAGAATTCCTATACTTATAGTCTTACTTAAAGAAATACTAACACGAAAGATATCAAGACGTATATTCTACAAATATCATATCAAATGTTTGATCAAAACACGATTTGACATTGAACCAAGCAAGTAACATGCGCGGTCTGTAACCTCAAATAAAGTTTTATCGCTGCTCCACATATGGTAATCTTGTAAAGATTCACGTACACAACAATATTTTTTATTGGTTTTTTACCAATAACAATAGAGTAAATTTAGGATACGTTTATGCGCAGCAACGTATTTACGAGTATTTATTTTGTTTACTCGAAGTGGAAAAGGGCAAGCTTTTTTAAAAGGTCTTAAATTTATTAGATCGACAAAACAAAGTTTGAAAAGAAGTAGGTATTTGCGTGACCCTTTCCACTGTTTATCAATAGATTGCATCAAGTGGATCTGGGTCTTCAATTGGGTACTTTACATACCTTTAATTCTGTTCCACACCGCTGTCCGAATGTCATTTTGTTTGCTACGTGATAAAGTATTCTAATCAAGTTCAAACATTTTTGGAGATTCCCATTCTTTAAAAGTTTGAACTCCGTTATTTATACTTCCACAATGTTTCCATATTTATATATTTATCAAAATTAAATTCTGATGATGGGATGTATGATGAATTGAGGGAACTCCTCAAATGTTAAGAGCCCATGCAGACAGAAAGAGTTCAGCCGTTCTGAGTTCTTAGTTCTGCGTTCCGCGTTCTTTGTATTTTTGTTGAGCGATAATTTTGGAGGTCCTCATCGATAGCCATTTTGTTCGTATTAGAATATTTTGTATTGCATCTTTTACAACAGTAGAGTCGTGCTAACGTTACGAAATTATCACAGTATACGACAAACTTTACCGCGCTTCACTCGGAAACCGTATAAGGCCCTATGTAGGCGGAGATCAACACGTGTGTCCTACGTCGTAAGCAAATGATGTTTATAAATTCGCTAGTACTGATCAAGATCGTAAACTTAGCATTTATGGTGATTATGTTGCTGGTGTGACGAGATTTACGACAACTAACCAATTAAATAAACCGTGTGAAAATCGTTTTTCAAAGCCTCGAGTAAATACGCTTTTTATAACTGCGAAGGACTGAATTACGTGCCTTCGTGGCTATTTGCGTCCTATTATGATGTGGGCGTCTTCAAGGCAACAGTAGGATTTCACTAACTAATTGCGCGTTACCAAGACTACTATTAAGTGAAGCAAAAAAGATCAATGAGCAGTTCCATTAATACGCAAATGAGAAAAATAAATAGAAGAAGATACAGATAACAAGATTACAAATAAATACAGAGTGGAGCATTTTAATATTTGCAATAAAGATACCTACAACCAATGCAGGGTTTTATCAACTTCTAAATACTGGCCCTCGAATCGAATAAAAACATTTACAAAGCAAACACGTCAACAACTCTGATAAAAATGCACCGTACGCTCCGTTTCAACGTAAAATTTATTTGCCACCGCCTTTTATTTGGTTTGTAAACGTTTCAGCGAATATTTGATAGGTTCGAACACATTCGACCGGACTGGAAAAATATGTTGCAAATGGTGGTAATGTTTGAATTATTACCATACGATGCCGGCGTACAGTTTTACAAATAACCTCAGTCGTGGCCATTGAATTATTGATTGCTACGTGCGTATAATCTGTTTTAACGGCGTACAGTGCTACGGGTAATTGAATTAAGTAATATACCGTTCGTTTTGGCGTTCATGTTCGATTTCAACTTATGTTGAACTTCATCAGTTATGTTTGATGGGTTTACTCGAAATGGTGATGTGCGAACTCCTCCAACAAACAAGAGAGAAGAAAAACGGTATAATATCTAATACGAAGCTACGACAACTGAAGGCAATGAAAGTTATACCTACGTACAAACACATAAAGTGCAACTCCACCGACCAGTATTTGAAAACACCAATTCAGTTTCATTCATACATCAGCATCAGGCATATAAACATTATTCATTTATAACCGTTAACAACTCAACGCCCGTTAACCGTGAATATGGTTTCTTTTCGTTTTATCCAAGTTAAGTTACGGTAATAAGTGGTTTAAATGTGTTACAACGTTATTTACAATATAAATCTGGGTTAAGTAGTAGGTAGTTAACTACTCCAACACTTATACCTAGTGCTATTATTATAAATTTAAAATTAGATGCTTTTTAGGGTTCCTTTCCACTTTATTGTCGGTTTTTTTTGTGATCGTACGTCTTACAAACCCCCCTTTTCCCAGGAATCCAATAGCTACTAAGGTCTGTAACCCTTGGAGTTGTGAAAAAATCAAACTTCTAGATCATATCAATCAAAAGATTCCGCCGCTTATGCTGTTTTTTTTGATGATGCTCGCAAGAGAATCATATCTATGGGGTTTGTTGACATAAAGAAAAAAATTCGAAAATCGTTTTGTACTTACATCACAAAAAAGTCACAATAGCGCTATCAAAAGGGATGCCAGCCGCTATTTTAAATGATCACTTTTTGTTATTGTGAATAAATCATCGAATGACACTCACCCGTTTGAGAGCAACCGAACACCGGGATATTTTTACTTACATTAAACCCGGATATTTCCCTAGAACCGCTTCAGCACTCATACAGCGTATATGTTGAAGGATCTCTTGTGAACGCATCAGTGCCTCTCAATTACTTATTCCTGCTTTCAAGAGGACTCTCCTCGTTATTTCGCTTTGACGACCCTATAGCCCAATTGGTATTGACATTGACACTACCTGTCGAAGGGTCCGGTTTGATTTCCGGAGACAATATAGTGACGGAATGATTGTCACAAGGGTTTATGACGTGTTGAGTTTCTATGTCCATGCTTCCCCTAACACGGGTATGTGTGAGCGTTTAGTTATTTACATAGGACTTTCTCAGGCTACCATACATTTTCTGCCCCAGTGCCTTCACTTTGAACAGAAGACATGCTACCATATTAATATACTAGGCAATATTCTCAACCGTTAGGTAAGACTACGCGACCATCGACCGTGGCCTTACAATGCGGTTTGTTGGTGACCGTATTGTGGTTAGTCTTAAGAAGGAACTGGTTGTGACAGATACAACAACAACCTATGTTTTCAGTCACATAAAGGCTTGATCTGAAGTGAGCTGAGACTATATTATGAATTTATTACTTTCAGCATGGAGCATTATCACCCCAACTCAGAATCACTAACCGTTACTTAAATCTCTCCTTAGTACATAATTTTTATGGTGATTCTTTACTAAGGAACGATTTAAGTAACGGATTTAACGATTTAAGTTTCGGATGACTAGGTTGCAGTGAGGTTTTGTCTTCTAATTGTAATTTATTGTATTGAAAATGCTACCGAGTAGATGATAGCCGTGGTGAAAGTCATTTCTTGTCTTAGTTATTTATACATAATGGTGTGTCCTAAACCGAAGTGAGAATGTATTATTAGTTTTAACACTCTGGAAGCTCTCATTGAGACATATGTACGTCCTGATGACTAATTGAGATCTTTCCATATTTAGTGACAGTGACTAAAAGGATTTCCTGTGATTCATTAAAATTAAACACGGTAGTCTAATTTTAATCGATGCGCCTAACTACTGCCATTTGTTACTCATATAGGACCTTCCAATAAAATTAAGGTACTGTTTACAAATCTAGTTCGATTTTAAGGATTTTTTTGTAAAATGTATAACATATATATAAGTTTATATTATCATGTATAAAAATATTCAGCCTTAAGAAGTCTATGCCACCATAAGCCTCACTGATCACTCAGCTTGCGCCATTCTGACGACTAGTTTAGTCTTCTGAATCGAACGAATGCTGACTGTTTTCTTCAGGTCGCATCTTCACCTATTGCATATGCTCATAATTCCATGGTCACTCTCTTTCGAATTTATGCCTAGCTTTGTACACATCCTAATTTTAATTATAGGGATTTCTAGTAGTCATGCTGCGTACGGTAAACAAAATTTGTATCATATCCTCAAATGATTTGACTGAATGCAATAATAACATTTCGTCCAATTATATCGGTTTGCGGGTGCCCGTTACATGTTTGCCCTGAAACCGATATGTTTATACCTGATGTGTTTTGCGGTTTGGGCATTCGATTACGTTTGTATTTTCATAATGTCTCCCGATAGTTAAGTTTAAAATAACATTTCAGCATCCTACTGTGAATTGTAAAACGATTCTCATGTACTCTGAAATAGAAGTTATATTTAAATGGAGAATATTGTTAAATCAATTTGTCTTCCTTTCTAATATTTCTTTTATATCTGGAACTGAACAGTTAGATTCGCAATACCGATGTAGAATTTGAGGGATTACCTTTAGTCGTGTTAACAACTACACCTATTTATTTATGTTTTGCTTAACGTGGTATAGAATTTTTATACTACCTTTGCACTTTTCTTGTGACAACTGAAATATGATTGTCACATCACACAACTATAAACTGGTACTTTCTTCCTTTTAAGCACATTATAGAAGCACACTATTTCGCAAACTTCTATTACACGTACAATCCGCCTGGCATTTAGCGCTTACCGCGACGTGAGCTAACACCATTGTCTACTGTTTAATTAGTTGCAGCGTCAAACAGCTTAGCAGGGTAAGGTGTCGGAGATTGATTATGTCTGGGAATAATGAATATTAAATTAACTTTTAACTTGTCGGATGAGGGTATTACAAGTCAGATGTACAATTAAATTACTATGGATAATTATTTCAATACATAAATAATGTTGGTACAATACAAGCACGTACAAGTTTTGTACTGTTTTTCTGTAAAAAATTGCATTAATTCCACTGAACAGAATAAAAATATTGCTAACAATTCTATTGATATCAATAACGACACTGACTCATGTATGTAACTACTCGTTGTAGTTCTGTTGATCAAATCAAATCATGATGCTAAAACGGGCCATATTCGTTACAACATATGGGTTTGTTGACTCCGGCGATAATATTGTTATCTATGCCAATTTCAGTTGTACATGTTTCAATCACAGATCCATTCTATTTTATCGTGTATACCTACAATGTACATCTCTCACGAGTATTTTTACACATAAACGTTTACTTCCCAATATACGTTTGTATCTTACGTTTCGATATAATTTTATTGTACTGTTACTGTTTAACTACAGGCTACGTACGAAATACGATATGTTTACTGTTATTTTATTACACACATAACCGGGTTTAATTATTATTAAAAGTAGCGCGAAAATTAACATGTACGGTGAAATTTCACAATATTCGACTTTCCAAACTGTTTTAATTTTCCAATCACGGTAACCAAAGACGATAATGACGAAGAAGTGTTATATCTGATGTTATATTAAGATGAAACTTAACTTATTAACTAGAACCAAAATACTATTTTAAAAAACAACAGCGTAAGCCTGGAATAATGTAGCTAATAAACTTTGGGGGGTTTAATTGGCACCAAAAGTGTATAACTATTTAGTTACTCGTTACACTACTTACTCGTAATTCAAAGCTGTAGTCTCAAGATATTGCTAAACGGGAGATGAACATAACGATTTAGAATGTACCCCTACACCTAGCTATTCCTACTTATGTTCTGTATAATAATTCAACTTACTCGTAACATACAATAGTCCCTTACTAAGAGCACTCATTCCCAACACTACGATAAATACTTTACTGCCCGTCATACCAACAAGATAGCACATTAAAAACGAAAGTTTTGAATATCACTTAGCCGTTCGACATTTACAGAGGCGATGGACGCGCGAGTTATTTCTATACCGATCGATACGATGTGACGTGAAGCACAAATTATGCAATGTGCTGAATAATCTGTACGAAGCAGTTACTGGAATCACGCGACCCGTGGTGGATGCACATTGCACGCGCACGACAGCCATATGAATTATGTAAGTATTGCGCTTTGCTAATTTGCGATTAAAAGTGTTGGCAACGTCGGCATTTCAGATTGATGAGTAGGTTTAAGTATTTGGTATTAAAAAGCAAATAGGTGACTAACGAGTGGACAGAACGAGTATCATACATGAGTACCGATGGGATTACAGATATGGTGTCGTACAGAGTTCACCGATCTCTAACAGAAGGGACTGTTGGACAGCAGAGTGCCCCACGAGCAGAGGAGTGGTTTTGTCTCAAGATGGATGTCCTCACACTCTACAAGACGTACGTACGTATGTACCTACGTTGTTGTGTCACTATCAGGCAAAGGCCTCTGTTCACAAAGTGATGGAGACAAACACAATTATAATAGTAAAAAATTCTTTGATTTGAAATGTATCTATAGAGTTCCTAAGTTTTTCTTTACTTTAATGTACATAGTAGATGATAAATGGCTCAGCGACAAAAACGGCCGTATCTTTTGATTGCATTGACTTAGCTTGATTTTGTTCATAGTTCACGTGAAAAGTAATGGATTAATATTATAATAAAACCTATTTGCAGTTCTGTTGGTGTGCACCAAAGTACAATGCGGCAGTAAGAACGTTAAGTTCTGATCAGATCCAGAGCGCTGTCTACCTGCCCTGCACAACTGAAAAGTCTAGTACCTATCCGTTGACTGTTTGAAAGAGGTCATTAGGCAATTTAGGCAGTCCACCGGCCATACACTGCAGAGCTATCGTATTCATAATCGAGTGGCCACGGCTCGTTTACTGATATCGCCGGGCCAATGATCGTGGAAGCCGAGTGCTTTTATCGTTCCACTTGCTTAGAACGACGACCTACTTCCATAGGAAAGCGATAATTCTATTCATAGCTTTTGAGAAGGCATCGCAACGATTTTATAACTCAGAGGAGTACCTCATTAGTCATCTTACGCTTCTAGCTAAAGTTCCGACTTCCGTGTCCTGTATTTCTTATGGTGAACATAAGAAAAAGAAGACGAAGCGTGGGCAAAGTGCCTAGCAGTGGAATAGCAATGGTTTGATGACGAAGAAATGCATCTAAAAAATAAAATTGTGTTTAAACTTTTGAAGTCTATTTATAGGCTGGCGAATTCGTGCCAACGCCAAAACACATCGATAAAATGAATGACCTCTCACTTTGTGTATAATTTCTTTGGCACTAATAAGTTTGGCCTCGAGCCAGGTATAGATTATTCATTAGTCAACAAATTGATACGTAGAAGAGTAATTAGATATAATAACACCGACTATTGGTCTGGCCACACCAGCCGGTCTACCATTATCTAAGATAAACCCAGTAAAAGATATCACTTTGTCATCTGAAGTCATTTTTGTGTAGCACTACACGACGAGGTCGATCAATTCAAGTTTTAATAATTTCTAATAATATTTGTTGAGCGACAGACTATCGCATATTTAAACTTTTTATCGCACCAATCAATACTCGCAATGAAAACATACTTTTAACTTTGACATCACATAACTGCAAAAGGTAAGAAACAAACATAGCTTCTGTCTTCTGTCTCTAACAGCAACTGACCTAAGTTCCAATTTAGAAGTTCTAATCGTAAAAACTAAGGAATAACTTATAAGGCCCTAACACTCTTCAAACTGAATAGGCTTTTATTTACTTAGTGCGCTCACCATCCTGTCCATCTCCACTCACCATCAGGTGGGATTGTGGTCAAGCAGCAATGGTGAGCTTCGCACATCAAAATAACATTTGATTTATTAAATTTATTAAAGAAGTACAACAAATAAAAACAAATTAAGGACAAAAAACGAAACTTTGTCAACGCGAAGTTAGACCGAGCGCCGGACGCGTCGCGGTGTAAATGAAAATTGCTTGTGGCCGCGGGCGGGGAATTATAAAACCAAGCGATGTTTGTCGCAAAACGTGCTCGACATAATTTCGCATCATGTTTATTTGACAAAAGCCTCGCTGGTCCTTGCACATTGCACAACTGACTGACGCATCCCGCTGAGAGGACAACTTTCAATGCTCATTTCCTGGGAGCTTTAAAACACGTTTTACATTACCTACTCTACTGCTAACAACAATTTTGATGTTCGAAACGGTGTGTAGGGTAGCCTTATTTAGACTTCTGTTCTTGTTCTATTTTAATTTACAAAAGCCTCAAGGGCGTTGGAGAGGTTCTCGTTGAGAAATGGGAAAATCTTTTCTGTTATCAGTCAAAACGGATAGCAGGTATGATTGAGATGGGTTAGAGTTCAAAATAATGTTGTACACATGTAATCAAAAGATTGCTTACGACTTGAAGCGTTTGGGGGTAATTGCCTATTCTCAAAGGGGTACCACAACCATACCACATGCCACAACCGGATGACATAGACGACAAAACTTAGTATCGAAATGTTTTCAATTTGAACATCGCCAATACCTTTCACGTGTAATAGAAAGCGTCCGCATGCATAAAGCTGCGGTAGGCACATGCACATCCACATATGTAGCTATCTTGTGTTACATTTGTGGTAAGACTGAACAACCTAACACTCGTAACAGTTATAAGCCACAAATTCACGATCAGAGACGTTTAATTTCGTCTAATAATTGTTTAACGGCAGAGCAATCGGGTAAATGGGGTTTGGTTAATGTTTCGGAACGTCCCAAGAAGTTAGAACAACCGTTTTAACTTCACAAGATTTTCCGATTGCCATTGAGGGTGAATGAGTAGGTGTAATGGAGAATCGCAACGATCTGCACAGCTGCTGCTAGGAGTAGGTATTATTTTATTTTTATGGTTATTACTACTAAATGGTAGCAAAACTAGCAAACCTAATTAAACAGCGATAACTCGAACTCTACTGTAGCATGAAGAAGTTCATAAGTTCTTCGAGGAGAGATGACCCCGTAGCTCATTCTAGGTGTTGTTAATGTTATGACTGTCCATGACATTTGCGACACAAATACAAATTAGCTGTATTACAATACAAATATGTAGCCTGTAAACAACACAAGAATGGTTCATAAATTATGGAATAGGGAATAATCGTTAAAAAAACTTTCTCCTTTTTCACCTTTCCCCGTCCAAAATGTTTCTGTAATGTAGATTCTAGAACAAAAGATATTCCAAAGTGAAATAATTCAGAGTGCACTAAGTGTTCACTGTTTAAAGGCGAGACCGGTATTGGTGTCGTGTGTCGATCTGTCACGTTTTCAATAGAGGTCCCATCCCCGTCCCGTCCCCGTTCTGTCCCCGTGCCGCGCCCGCCCCGTCTCGTCCGCTGTTCAATTTATCTGGCGGACTTCACACGGCGTGAGGGAATGTCTAGTATTCGTGTACATTTTCATTTTCCATTACGTGTCTCGACAGAAGTAAAATTGAAAAGTCACTTCTATTTTCCCATTCTGTGTCGTTAGGTTTTACAGGTACGATCGTAGTTAGTCAAAATAATTTAACTTCTAATACGAGTAACGTGTAGTGCTACGAGTACCGTATATCAAAATGATTTAATCACAATTGATGCACCTATCGTTTTCAATGCAAACAAATTACCCGATTCGCCGGTCGCCCAGCAGTTAATTGGTTGAAACACAGTTCAGTGTGGCGGAAGTAAACAGGGGCTTTAATAACTACGGTTTAAACAAAGAGATATTACACAATACTGCAGCGGCTACTCAGCCGAGATATTACTGTTTTTATTACGGCCGGTAAACTGTTGCTGCGGCTTGAGCCCGTTACGTCAAGGATTTTTATAGCGATTTTTCAAGTATATCTATATATCTTAGTTGCTAGGAATACCTACGATATAACCACTTTCGGGAAGCAGAGCGATCAGCAAGCTAAGGAGAGAAAAAATCAAGTATAAGGATATCGCACCGTGAATGATTTTGTGGTTCAGAATGAATCTAGAATGGAATTCTTTCTTTCTTTTTTTAACTTCATCAAAATTACAAAAAAAATGCTTATCAAACCCCCAAATTTTGAAAGTTTTTTTTAGGGATTTTTAATGAAAGAAGTCAAATTAGCTAACTTAGTTTAAAATTATCGGCATGCAAGCATCAAACGATCCATTTGTTTAAGTGGAATAACACAATAATAAACACACGTGTTGCATGCAGTATCACAACGATTTTATCAATTACAAAATTATATTTGGGTCATAACGTAATTTGTTTTCAATCAACTGATGCGCTAGCACGGTAGCACGCTAGCCATCATATATCGTATCGTATGTAATCACTTTAAAGCACTCACATGTAATGTAATTGTAACTCACTCTAGGTATCGGTACGGTCTACCGATTTCTATAATCTATACTTTATTTTAAAAAACGTACCTACAAAGTAAACTTTACACACTATTAACGAAGTATCCTGTGCATAGGAAAGAGGTTGTTTATCATAGTGAAACTAGGAATAAATAGAGCAAATTTAAGCTAAGACAAAGAAAGTAAACTACATTTAATGGTGGTGCAGATGGTTTCTTCGACGGAGATACGGAAATACAGAGCTATTTTCCACGCTTCTAGTCAGTCACCGCGTTTTATTAAGGAGGTAGATTTGCTAATCCAAAGATATCATAATAATAATTATCAATTTAACTGGATTCATTATCTAGTGAAATCAGCATCGAAATTTGCTAAGTATTTTCGTCACAGTCAAAAACGGGTCCAATTAAACCAGTTATCGTTATCCACTGCTTATGTGGAATTTCCGGGATCTCAAGTGAAATGCACCATTGCCTTCCGCGCTGGGCACATTCCGAGGGAGTCCGACGATAATATTATGTTCTTATACTATAAACGTACGAACTTGTAGCCATGGCAATGTTGCTTTGGAAAACCAAATTTAAATCTGTCACAAACATGCTACTTAATGGTTACTTAAGTAAGTAGTATCTAAACATTCGAGTATAGCAGTCGGTATCATGCCACATGCCAAAAAATTTAATCGACTTCAAAAAAGTCAGCTCAGGTGATTATTATGTACAAGAGTATGGTCATTGATAGAATGGCGGAGAGAACGGACCCCTGAGGAACTCCAGCATTTCTAGCAATTAATTTCGACGAATAACGTAGGTCCAGGTTCGATTCCGGGCCAGGGCATTTGCTTTTGTGACAAACAAATTAATGTGTTCGAGTCGTGGGTATTTGTCAATGAGACATAATTTGTGCGTCCATGCTACACGCCACACATGTAATCCTACTGCGGAAAACTGTGAATGTTATTATTAACTGTTACGGTGGGCGATTTTCAATGACACAAAATTATATTTATCTATCACGATACCATAATTTAATCTGGTTCAAATTAAATCCTGTTTTCAAATTGGGCGCAATGCCAATTTTGTGTTTAATGAAGCACAAATCGAATACTTAGTAGGTAAATATAACTTCATTACGGGCTTGGTAAATTAGCTATTTAGGTAACGATATTATTTTATATGGTTGATTGATAAATATGTAGTGAGTAGGCAGGTACGGTAGAAACGTCGTACTCCGCCTGTTCCCAATACCACATTGCGGCTTGATGTCAATCATGGAGCTTGAACTGCTTTTTTGATCTGCTTCATAGAATTTCCAAACTAAAATTCGAAGTTATTGTGTATTCTGAATTGATATTTTCTTACCAGTTCCGTTGAATTCTATCCAAACTCTGTACTACATCTATCGAGTCTCTATACATACAGAATGAAAAGATATTTAATTTGATTAGTTAAATACACTAACGTTCTAACTACTAGTAGGTACACAGTTTAAAGAAGACACCTGTATGGAGATAAATGTAAATTTAACAATTTAGCCGCGCTCCAATGGTGACTCTATTAATGTTTGACCCGTCAATATCCCAGTTCGAGTTGAGATTTCCGATTAGTTTGAGCGTCAAACAGTTCAAGTTTCTATTAGCTTAGATAAAGCTTTGGAAGTTTAATGAAAACACGACCAGGTATGCAGTGGTATACCTACCTACATACCGCTGATTTACATGATGGCCATGCGGGTTCGATTTTTAAGACTTTATGATTTTAAGACTTTGCACATGCTTACACTAATACGAAACATAATAAGATGTATTATTTCTATCCATTTCATGGCACAGTTTCCTAGATAATTATTATCTACGTATAACTAGGACTACGTAGGAAACGTAAGACTATATTTATCAGAACTTGCTAATTGTGAAGTAGACTTTACTGTGTACAAAGCGTTTTGTCTTTGCCTTTACAATTTAACAATGTCGCGTTTAGGGTTGTCACGCGCGTTCTTGTGCATTATTGTTTAATATCTTAACCAAATTCATTCTCATCATAGAAACTTTGTTTAGAATTCCTAAATTTATTCAAGTAAGTACCTAATTTCAAAATGATAAGCAAAATTGACGTTATTGCAGATTTATAGTGGAAAAAAACTACTATTTTTAAAATCAGCTTTAAAAGATTATAAACACTTTAATTTCTTTCTTTTGTTCGTTGGAAATTAATGAACTAGGAACCTACAACTTATAAAACACAGGTATTGTCTAAAAATATGATAACCCTGGTGCTATTCTGTCAAGGCACCTTTGTTTCGCAACGGTGATAACAACAAAACATTTTTTACATCTACCTAGTTTTGTTACGCTCGGTACTTTTGTATGAAACTTTTTTACAACTAATACCTAGGTGTATTTGCCGTGATTTCAAACAGTTTGTCATGTTTCCGTTGAATTCGTCTCTTCCTAGAAACTTATTACTGGCATGTAGAGGTAATAGCACAGAAGAAAAAATGTGTGCAATTCACACGTGGTAGAAGTGAAACCTTCAAACATTTTATTTTCAAGATAATGAGACGAATGTAAAATTTCGGGAAGATGATAATTGTAGGTTTTACTACTCCACTCCACTCAACTCCACTCAACTTCACTCAACTTCACTCAACTCAACTCAACTCCCCTACCCCTGTACAATGCTTCCTATCTCACTTTAGAATTTATGTGTCTGTCTCTTTTACTGAACAGTTTCGTTTCATCGAATTTCAAATCACCCCCATACTAAAGAAGTTTTCACTTCAATAATAGGTACCTACAGGTACAGCACTGATACATGTAACATCCAAAATTTGGGAAACAAATACATATCTTTAATCTCTCTTGATTTTAGATCTAAGTCTAGATTCAAGAGAATTTAAAGACCTACGGGTCCTAGAGGCGATTAAACGATACGTAGACACCAAGTCCGAGTAGAGCACTTGGATAGCAATCGGCCCGTGTGTGGACATTTGGGTTGACCATTGACCAGTCGATCATTATGTAAAAATACCATAATGTAATACACAGCACACAGCATTCCTTCTTCATCACAAACCTTTACACCCTGCACATAGATATAATGGATAAAGAATAGATAGGTAGAAGACAATCAGCTGCCATGTATTCCAAGAATACCTACGAGAGCCAACGAACCATTATGACAAAGCGCACATCAAAATGAAAACATACGCGATAACAAAAAGCGTTTAAACAAAAAGCAAGAAGCATAAAACTGCGTGCGTAATGATAATGAAATAAAAATTGCCTATAATGTTAACTCATACTGTCGGCGCAAAAACTAAATTGTTCTGACGTTGCTACGGACGAACAGTTTGATAAATAAATCATGGGCCTATTAGACCACTGTTTCAGGTTTGTTTTGAACTTGGACTGAACTGGAAATAAATTTCTTCAATAAAAAAATAGTAAGTAATATGTTCCAAACAACCTAAATGTTTATAACTTTTACACCTACTTTGTAAAGTTACGTATACTTTCTTTTTTCATGTTTATTTTAAATTAGCTGACCCGGCGAACTTCGTATCAATGAACTAAATGTGGATATCTCTTACCCTCTCTCCCTCTCATATCTGTCATTGCGATAACTGTTAAACGACTGATAGTTATAAAATTGAAAAAATATGTTGTTATGGTAACATTAGAAAAGTTAATATGGTTGTTAAGTTTTCTTAAATTTTCTAATTTTCTGGGCAACTTTCTTAATTTTTTCTTACGAACCTTCTGACAATAACGAACGTAACAAAAAAAGAATTAGCGAAATCAGTCCAGCCGTTCACGCGTGATGCCACGAGAGGGTTCCGTACGTTGATGTATTTAAGGTAAAGTCACTAGTGCTCGACACTTTAATGAAAACACTACGTAAATATGAAAATAATTATATATTTATCAAACAAAACAATCACAGCTTTTTTATATGAATGCACTGTATGTAATAAAATTTCCAATAATCAACATACTTTTAATTATATTATTAACTATTTTTTTATATTGTCTTAAGTACTAATAGATAACATAACAAAAAGAAAATCACCTTAAGTAGACAGTCAAATGCACAAATAGTTGACATAATATTTAATTAATGCAGTTGGAGTTTTAAGGGCATCAGTGTGCTTGACATCAACCTCCAAGACACTATCAAATTTGTACTTAATTCTATCACCAGTTATAATCATATTTGGTACATCAAGGACTTTAATTATTTAAGATTCAGTTATAGCACTGATATCCCTATCATTTTCCTTGAATACTGTTTTAGACTCATCGCATGCTACCATTGCCATAACTTCTGTTTTAGTTACTTACTGTTTTAGTTACTTTTCTTTAATAACTTCTTATGACTGGTTTTTGAATACCATTGTCATTCAACCATTTATCAAATATATTGCAGATATATTCATAAAATGTCTCCATCGTCATCCAACCACTGTCGGACCGTCCAATACCCCAAGTTACAAAAATAGACAAGCTTAATTCTCTTGGTTTTCATGGGCGGTAGAACTTGACCAGCAGCATTACCACCTAAAAGAACTGTAAAACATTCTTTTTCGTCCGAGTTAACTTGCTGGTACACCGATTTTTTGCCTTTAGCTGCTTGTACCTTGTTCCCTTTCAGATTAAAAAAAATGCAGTCTCATCCATATTAAAATTTGATTAGGTTCAACCAAAATATTTGTGTAATTGTTTTCTTCAAGATAGGTGCTGACTTCTTTAAACCAATTCTTTAACTGTGATGTTGTGACTGAAGCTCTCTATGAATTTAAATTTGAAGGCTGTCTAGGGATAAGCTCAGGGTGCCGTTTTAAAAAACTGCTGTACCATCTTTTACCAGCCCTCCCATCTTTAAAAGGAGTTTCTAAATTCAAATCATCAACAATTTTTTTCACACTACATATCTTGTAAATTCTTTTTGCCTATTGAGAATCCTTGTTTCACCATTGCTTTAGCCCATTTTACAACCATAGCTTTAGTATCGTCTACCGCAGCCTGAACTCAAACTCGAGACATTTAGCTCGAACGGAATGCAATGCTATCTTCTCATTTTCTACTAGAGCTAGATAATTGACTCGTCAAACAAAACAGAATTTATTCGAGGATACTCAAGTGCTCAATTCAAATATTGGATCTACTATGGTATCAATTGTTTGTCTTTGTTCTTAACAATAGCTATCAATCAAGACAAGATCTAAACTTTAACCATTATGATCTTGTCGAAACCTTCGGACTTTGGCGAACTTATGGCACTTTTTGGTACCTAATAGGTACCTATTGTGTGTGTAAACGTTACTTTGTTGTTTGTCTATTCAATTCTACGATTGCCTTTGAACCACTAAGCATTGCCGGCGGGCGGAGAGTAGAGATCAATTTCTGTGTAGTGTTCCCTCTATTCTGTGGCGTTACTCCGACACTATCGATATCTACCTATTTAATATACCTACTTGTCCTTACCAAGTTACTAAACCTTCATGAAACAGATTATGATTTGAACGAATGATGAATTGGGCAATTACCTTTGCACTCTGGTAATTTACTTAATGTAATTTGAGATTGCGAAGGTCACACGACAATTGCACGGCATCTGTCTTGTTATTCAGGTGTGCCGAGCTGCTTAGTCATTAGTGATTTAAAAATATTACTCTTTAAGAAATTGGACAAATTGGTACTCTCACTACTCACCCACGAAACAATTAAATTGTAAATATTTTTTTAACCGACGAAAAAAAAAGGAGGAGGTTCTCAATTCGACACGTATATTTTTTTTTTTTTTGTATGATCACGCAGCAATCGGCACAGGGTGGTCCGATTTGGATGATTCTTTTTTTATTGGATAGGGTATGTCCTGAAGTTGGTCCCATATTTTTTTGAAAATTTTGTTCCCACCCTAAAGGTACGAAAATAGGGAATGATTGATTATTCACCCGTTTTTTACTCGGAATTTTTACATGTTAACCCCAATAACTTTGTACTGGATGATCCGATTTCGATGATTCTTTTTTTATTGAATAGTGTATACCTTGAAGTTACTCCTGTTTGAATTTTGAAACAAAATTTTACCCCTATAGGTACGAAAATAGGGGATGATTGATATTTCACCTACTACATTTTTACCTGGTAACTGAATCTATAATTCATAAAATCAATAATTTATTATTAATTATAAGTATCATAGCAACTAAAAATTAAAAAATAATTACTTTTTAACAAAAAATAAAACCAATGAAAAAAAACTGAAAAGCAAAAAATAAAATAAACCATTTAGTATTATAAATTTAGATCCGAAATTAACAGTAAATAAATAATTTTGAGGCGGTGCCAAACCAATGAAAAAAAAAACGGCGAAAAGATGTGCGCCGCCCTGCTGCTGCTGTGTGCACCGCATGTCGCTGCCCTCATAATATTAACTTTATGTAATTAATTTTGGTTGTTTGTTTGCCACGGTCTCAAAATTATTTATTTACTGTTAATTTCGGATCTTAATTTATAATACTAAATGGTTTATTTTATTTTTTGCTTTTCAGTTTTTTTTTCGTTGGTTTTATTTTTTGTTAAAAAGTAATTATTGTTTTACAGAGCAGCAGTGGCGGAAAGGGTTTATCCAGGCTAGGTGATTTTTTATACCAATGTCACAATCGTTATAGTCTATCACTTACTATCAATTCGATATGCTCCTTGGTCATACCTTACCTTCCAGCTATAAAAAAGTATAAGTAAGTTGCATTTCGGAGTTACAATGACACACATTTCTTACCTACCTAAAATTAGGAACAAAAACAACCTGAAAAACACAGTACGGAATGATTTGCCTATAAGAATTGATCGTAAAATGTCCAGAAGTACCATAATAAGTAGGTACCTACCTATACAGGTAAGTAATTTTATTGAATGGACAAATGACAATCATATCTACGAATTAATCTAGGTGGTTCATAAATTAAACTGTTGTGGTATTTTTAGATAGCATCCATTCAACAAGCTTATGTTTTTCTTTGAGTTATTCATAAAGAGGTGAGTGATCATTAACTGTCATTAACATCTCATAATCGTAACTAGAGTATATGAAATCTAACAGTAAATAGGTACCTAATTATCGAGATCTACATAGGTACGCAATAATCTTGGTAGGTTTTATTACTTACTATACAATTCAAGGCATTATAATTTATTTCCCATTATAAAACGATAAAGGTATCATGCATTACGTATGGTAAGAGTGTAGCTAATAAAACTGTAACGAGGAAGTTACTTGCTTGAGATGCAATTCATACTTCGTTTTATTGGTCAATACTGTTGATAAGAAATAGCAAAATAGACGTGGTAAAAGGTTATCCAGCGTGCCTCTTCCCGATCTAAACGGGTCGACGTTTCCGTAGAAACCACCGGCTCCGCGGCCGATCACCGATGTAAACAACGCGGGAACGTCAATGTGGAGTATTCAATAACAAACCTTCGATAGCGACGACGTGGTCACGAATCTGTTGGGCCAACAGCGGGTCAGGTACCAGCTCCACAAGGTCGTAGAGAGCGTATATCGACGGATGCACGCTCTCGAACCTCTGTATCTCTTGCCGGATCGACAAGGACGTGTTCAAGCACGCTTGGCTATGTTGCCTGTTACACATCGTGCTCCTGAACCCCAACATTGGACCACCTTCACAATCGGCACACCACAACACTGTTATTTCCACTCCGAACGATGCATTCCCATTTCAATGCTACGTGAGCGATCTGCACATCGCGGCGTGCCAAAACTTTACAAAGCACACTCGATTTGTTTACTAGCTTGTTTAAAACAATAATAATATTTGCAATAACACTCGACACAGTGATTGTATTGGCTAGAATGTGTATGTAAATAAAGTAAACAACCAATCGACGCGCGGTTTACAGATAGCGACGCACACAGACCACCCCGACGGCGGCCATTACCGAACTGGCTGTCTGTCTGTGGCGTTCGTTTCGTACCGTCCGCGAGCATCTCAAATTCGTAGGTTACGCAGACAGCGCCATCTAATTTCGTATACGCACGACTGTTAGCAAACAGTAACACGTTTTAGTATAAGGTAACGCCGCTAGAGGAGATCATTTTAATAAAGTTGTTATGTACAGTGCGCCCAACTTATCTGTGAACTGACGGAGGACGCTGTCGGACGCATTGGACCAATCACTGGACGCAATTCGAGACGTAGTAAATGTCAATGAATGAACACAAAAACTTTTGAATGGGGCAACATTAGTTCCAATTTTCGCCATTTCACAGATATTCTTGGGCGCACTGTAATATTCCCGATGGATCATGGATGTCATTAAATTTGTAGGAACCCACGGCAGGCTGTAGACGCTGTAGTGGGTTCCACATCAGTGACATCAATCTGCACTTCGCTATTATGTTGCGAACTCTTACTTCAAGAGCAGACTTATGTGAAACCCACTATAGCCTGGGTTCCTAGTTCCTACAAAGACATCCATCGTAATCACGTCATAATTTGAAGGATTGAAAATTGACAATAATGATTGTAGATACTTCCCTGTTTGCGAAGTTAATGGAGCGCGTGATTGACACACAGCACAGCTCTTAAGTTAACTGGGAGATCATCTGCTAATCAGTGATCGACAATATGGTTTTCGCCACGGTTGTTCAGCTGGTGATCTTCTAGTTTATCTTACGCAACGATTGACTAAGGCTCTTGATCGCAACGCGGAACCTCTGGCACTCAGCCTAGATATCGCTAAGGCCTTTAGCCGGGTCTGGCACAGGGACCTTCTCACGAAGTTACCATCTTACGGTTTCCTTGAGAGGTTATGCAATTACGTAGCCAGTTTTCTATCTGAGCGAAATATCAGGGTCGTAGTCGACGGTTGTTGCTCAGATATGAAACCTTTAAATGCTGGCGTTTCCCAAGGGTCTGTGTTATCTCCTACGCTATTCATTCTGCATATCAATGGCATGCTGCATCATACAAGTGGCATCCATTGCTATGCAGATGATAGTACAGGGGGTGCCTACTACATTAATAGAAATACAAATCGGACTTTCGGAACCCAAGTGAAAAAGTTTTCATGTCACTCGAACCGACGGTTTTACGTGCCATCTGAAGCTGGGAAATTTTTCCCACTAGCGGTCACTCATCCAACTACCGACCGCGCCCCCTGTTGCTTAACTTTGTCGATCACTTAGAATCGACACAAGCCGTAGGAAGCTGTTACTACCTATGTACTAAGATAAAAGTATTACAGAAGGTAATCAAAAAGTTTCATTTCAAGGTCTGTTTGCTGGCGCAAGCTGCAAGATTGCCGGTCAGTCGCTAGTACAAAGCATCCTTTGTGTGCATATTAATGGAGCTTGCTTGCTCGACTGTGACCCGAGTAATATGTAATCAAAAAAATAGGTAATCATTGAAATATACTATTAGAACGAGCTATTCTCTGGGATTGGAATTGGTCATATTTATAGACGTTTCTTCTTAGCAAAAACTATTGACAAGTGACAAGCAAAGCACTCAGGCATTCGTCGTACTTTCTCGTCTTTCATATACTTAATATAGAATTGAATAGAAAAAAATATCTATTCTAAAAATTTACTTGCCCAATGAATTAATATCATTACGTTTACAAAGCATCTTTCCTTGAATTGAAGTCCATCTGGCTAACTAGCTAGTTAACTCCTTCTTGCTTGAGCGTATCGCCAAACGACTTGTCGTTTGCTGCTGGAGCTTCAAATTTTTTATAATCTGAATTCAATTTAATTTTGATAATCTGAAATCTGAATTTTACCAAGAAAAAATTAACCGACTTCAAAATAACGTAAAAACTCTTGTCTGATCTACCTCAAATTTAAGTGGGACCACATGACAAGCACCAGCTTTCGATTAAAAAATCAAATCGGTCACCTGTTATCGGTTCACCCAGTCGAAAGTTCTGATGTAACATACATAAAAAAACCAGTCGAAATAAATACCTCCTTTTTTGAAGTCGGTTAATAAAATGAAAGCTAGTAGACCAATCTTCTCTTTTCTTTCTTGGTCTGCAATGTATCTGTTGATGATCCTGACGTCTATGGTGTTCCAGATGTCCATGGGCGGGATGGGCGATGAAGACCACTTACCATCAGTTGGCTCATCGGCTTTTTTGTGGGATATCCAGCTGAAAAATAATAAATTTTGTTGCATAGATTTTTTTGCGTACATACATTTTGCTTATATTAAGAGAAAATCGATAACATGATTAAGATGGTATACATAACAACAATAACATTTTATTTTTATTGTGCTGACAAAAAATAAATAACAAAAGAATGCACAAAAAAGATAGACACACTTATTTAGTTCGTATAATAAGTAGGTATTTGTCCTTAATCCAGATTGTAAATGTATTTTCTCACGCGGGAAAACAAAGGAAAAGGATTTTTTCACACGGTAATCGGTGAACTGAACATCGCATCGAGTGCCAGTGGTAAAAAAATGTTTACTTATTTTTAATTTGACAAGCGTGCTCCACATAGTTCTAATGCAAATGACGCTTTTTTGGAGCTACGAGCATAAAATTATAGTAATTTTATAATATTTATACTTTATTTTATAATATTTATAATATCATAGATACACAATGTACAAAGATCACAATTTTTTAAGTACTTTTAAAAACAAACATAAATGAGAACAATCACATTGCATATTCAAAAGACGAGCAGGAAGCAAGATTGAAATTTCAACATTTTCCTTATTTGCTCGTAAAAGAAGATTACGGTGAATTCTGTGCAGAAGATTGGTCCTCAATAATGCAGGATCTGTTTGATACATTAAGGGTTCGTTGGTGTGTGAAGTGGAGTGATATGGCAGGTACTATGTAAGCTTGGAAACAGCTAAAAGATTTATGTTAGAACCGATCCTAAAGTGGATGAACTCATAGAAGTCACGGGGGTCTTGACTCCTGGATGGATCTAGGTCAAACTCAAAGTCTGGCTTCGCTCTTGGTTAATAGTGAACCTGGTTACTGCTTGTTGAGTGAGAAGTTCCAGGTTCGTTATCTGGGTGGAGCAGTCATTTGTGTTTACCAGTATAGGAAAGAACACGTCAGACTACAGGGTGACACCATAACATCTTTTGTATACTAAAAATATTTTTATGTACCGTAGATCGAAAGTAATGAGCTAATGAATAAGAAAAGAATATAAACATACCTTACCTTACCAAAGGTCGAACATTCCATCTCTTATCCTTAAATAAACATGTACGTGATCAGTGCCGTCGTTTCCATAACGCATGCTAAGTAGGAGCATTACAATGACAATAATTACTCCTCGATTCCGACAGCGCACAATGATGCAAGCGACACATTGGGATCCATTCGAGTATTGTGCCGAGTATAATCGACACAGATTACCTTATTTGAACATCTAAATGGGCATGGTAAATTCAGGTCAAATTGAGGGTAGCTGAAATGATTGCGGCTTTCGAACGACATTTCAGGAAGTAAGTACTTTTGGGAAAAAATAACGAAAAGGAAAGAATAATGTGATTCCTTTCTATTTCATTTCAGAATCAATGGCTTGGATGATTACCTACTGGAGAAGATATTTTGAAGTTGGAACTGAAATTTTAGATATTTAAACACCAAGAAAACTTTTTGAAGCATTTCTCGAATAACTTAGAACATCGTTCGTTACATTTTGGTTATTCAAACAGATAAGAAGCAAATGTGAGATAATATTTGCATAATTAATTTTATGAGTAAAATTTGGATGCTTGAAAATAATTATTATGTATATTATGATTTTAAGCATTTAGGACAATCAAACTTTATGTTTACAGTGCCTCCAACTTATCTGTGAACTGACGGAGGGCGCTGTCGGACGCATTGGACAAATCACTGGACGCAATTCAAGACGTATTAAATGTCAATGAATGCACACAAAGAACTTATGAATGGGGTGGCATTAGTTCCAATTTTCGCCATTTCACAGATAAGTTGGTCGCGCTGTACCTCGTAGTAGTAATATCTAACTAAAATTAATGGAGACACGAGCTTTTTAGTCATCATGATGGTAAGTTGTATCTGTCACCTATGAGCATCCTGTGACTGTAGATAAGACCAAGGCATAAAGTACATGGCGAATCCTTTTGCGACTGACTCAAGAGCGTTGTAGCTGACTCCCAGAAAGATAATAACACTAACTTAAAAACTGAATAGTGTATTGACAGCAACCTTGAATACTTGACTTAAACCCATTAACGGTGCACTACGGCCACTAGAGGGTACAGGACCACCAGGCTGCTTCAGCGCAGGTTGGGGAGGACAACAACTGGGACTGATAGTTTTACGTGCCCTCCGGGGCACGGAAACGCTCAAGTTATATTTGTCCACTACCGACTGTTCGGCCCAACGATTACTTAGGATCGACACAAGCCGCGCGGGCTACGATCGACGCTTCACAATCTGGGATGCTAGGATTGGAACTATTGCTTACTATTTAAAAAATAATTTAATTAAAACAATCTCCGGTTGTTAATCTCGTTAATAGATGTTACCTAAATACCATGATATTAAACTCGGCTGTAATATTCTTATCGAGGTTGTACGCAGTGACCTAATTATTGAATTCGCCATTGTTAAATCAGTGATTAACTTAATTCTTAAACAATAGTCTTGGCGCAGAACAATTATTGTGACTTAATAATTTGTCGTCATCGAACTGACTCCGTCAGTTGAGAGCATCGCGCATGACTGCATCATTGAAGAATGTCTTTCTGTTTATGTACCCTTTAGTGCCTCACATTCGTCTTTATTTCAATCTTCTATTCTCTTTTCCACATCGCCCGGAAAAACGGTGACAATCTTGAGAAGTTAGTCATCACCGGCAAAGTTCAGACCAGACCGCGAGGTCGCAGTCGAATGCGCTGGTCGGATCAAATCCGCACCACTCTCGACAGCAAGATGCACGAAGCCATCCACGCTGCAAAAAACCGGAACCGCTGGCGCCAGATAGTCCGGAGTAAAGTGATCCGTGGAGGGGGTCACGACCCTCAGCAATGAGGATATCGTCGCAAGGAGGAGGAGGATTCTCTTCTCTCTTATAAGCTTTTCTTGGTTGGCAATGCATCGGTGATGCCTTTAGTGTTACTGATGTCCATGGGCGACGGTGACCACTTACAATCAAAAGGTTTGTCAATTCTGGGCCATACTTGCCCAGTACATTTTTTTTAAAACCACCTCGCATCAAAGTTGTGTCGAAGAAAATAAAAAACAAAAAAATCAACACAAAAATCAAAGACAAAAATCAAAAAGTAGACGTTATTTTCTCAGCGTTCCCTAATAATTTTAACAAAATTAGTTACTGATAATTATAAAGCACTATCTGAGAGCTCTAAGAAAAAAAATATCAAAATATCTGCTCATTTGTGGACTCAGCAGGAAAAAGTAAGGTAAAGGTGCCGAATTTTCGAAATTTTAAAATAAGGTCCAAATCTCGAAAACGGTGAGTGACACTTTTCCTAATGTAATTTTTTGACATATTATGGTAGGCCCATTTTCAAGCTATCTGCCCTCTACAGTTGAGCCACTACTTACGGGACATAAGCCTATATAATGTTATGTGAATTTATTCTTTCATTAAGGTCGCGACCGGGTCGGATTACGCCCAATGACCTTTGTAAAATTTTGTGAAAATTGAAAAACCGGACTCCGCTGAGCAGTGTTGCCAGATATTTTGTTTTAAATCCGTAGTACGTCACTAAGAAAGACAATATTGTCGTCATATTGACAGATTTGCAATAGAAATTCTGTAAAGTTCATCACATTTTTCACTTGTCCAGCTCCAACCGTTTAGCTGGCAGGGGGGGACATTTGACTCTAACCAAAATTAGCACTTTAATGGCAAATATTTCCCAAACGGACTCCTATTTCCAAATGGTCTTAGAAGACCCATACTATTTTTGAAAGATCTTTTCAACGATACCACACACTATGGGTACGCAACGAATAAAAAAATCACCTCAGGTTACCCATAGGGGAGGTACCCTGAAAAAAAAGGTTTTTCAGTATTTTATTCTACGATTCTGGAGTTTTGTATATCCGTGCCAAATTACAGATTTCTAGCACTAAGGGTCTCGGCGCTTTGCTTCGGACGGACGGACGGACGGACGGGACGGACACGACGAAACTATAAGGGTTCCAATTTTACTTCCCGGAACCCTAAAAAGCCGTAGTTTTCTCAATAAAATCCTTAGATAAGACCTAAAAACCTTAGGTTTACGGATAAATCCTGAGATCCTGACTGCGGCTGAGTGCGGAAAACTGGATCCTTGTTGTTGATGTTTTTTAATTGTCGGCTGAGTACGAAAAACTGGACCCCACTGAACGCGTCCTTTTACGCCATCATCCGTTCGCTGCATCATCGTTGTATGTTGTATGCCAACATAAATGTAAGTACAAACCTAACTGTTGTAATTACCTGACTGCATTAACATTTTACTTGCATTATCAATTATGTGATTGTAGCGAAATAAAGATTTTTTAACCGTGTTCCACGGACCTAAAAAAAATACGGACATAACCTTGTGTAACCGAGAGTGAAGCATAGTAATGGCCGACCGCTTACTACGTGTGCGTAATTTTGGGGTTACCAGTTATCACAATATGAATGTACATTTATCTATCTTTCAGCTACTCTTATGAACTCTCAAAACGTCTATGAAATTAGAATTTTATATATAAAAAAGTCAAATCTACATTCAAGAAATGCATATTATTATATTTGATAAGATTAATGAATTGTATTAATTGACGACAGATTAAATACACTGGTTTACCCACTTCACTTATAGGGGAGGTACCTAAAATTTCTCCAATTTTGTTCTACCATTATCTTAACGTAATTAATATACATACTTACATTGATCGATACCAAATTTCAGCTTTCTAATATTGTTAGTTTGTAAGCAATGCCGCGGACAGACGGACAGACATGCAAACATATAGGTAAGGGTTCCTTGTTATTTAGTACGGAACCCCAAAAATATATACTTTTAAACTAAAGTAAGAAACTCGAACATTATACATACTATAATTTTCCCACACATTCTGGTTATTTGCTTAAGCAATATTGTTGGCAACATTGGCTGATTTTGTGGTTACAAATTTTTCTGGTTTGTTTTGTTAATAACTTTAGGAAAAAAGTGATTAAATTACAAGCTTACTTGTGAACGGTGATCCCTTTATGTTTTTTAACTGAATTACAATTGTTCTTGCAACTTTTAATAGCACACAAAGGCATTTTTATTATTCTTTATCAACTCCCGTTGTCCGTATGACTCGAGTGCGGTCCGGCGCCGGAATGAAACCGATTGTGTCAATGTGTGGGTGTTTACTTGTACGAATAGAGAGTTGGAATTCCGATGGGTGCTTCACTGAATTTGTTCTTGAGATTACGTCTGTATTTTTTTTAGGTCCGTGCCGTGTTCACAAATTTCTCAATTCCTAAACCGATTTGTAATTATTTTTTATTTGAAAGGATGTTAGATGCTTTCAGATTGGTCCCATGTTTGTCAAAATTGAGTTCTGATGATGAGATCCATGAGGAATTGACGGAATTCCTGAAATATAGAAGATTCATTTATAGCGATTAATAACAGTTTTAGTGATAACTTTATTGGTCCTTATCGAACGCTATTTCATTCGGAATTAACGTTGTTATTTATTCGGTGGTTCGTACCTACGTAAATAAACTACTCTTAAATAAATAGTTCAAGTTTGTTTATTTTTAATTTAACATCTAATCTTTAACTCGTAAATGAAACGTAAAGAAATATTTAAATCGTCCATATCTTTTGTCCAGCTTGATTGAAATTGGTTACATTTCTGGGAGATATTTCTGTTTAGTTAGCCGTCGGTCTCGTGTTACATAGCAGATGTTTGGAAAGGTGGACACACTCCAAATCCATGATGAGGATAGGCCCGTGCCTTATGTGCTGATATGCTACGTCTTGAAGCCAATGCAAGATAGTACCTATGCTAAGTGATGCCAGTGAGATTTTGGGTAGATCACTCGCTTGGAATAAGGTTGCTTACGGTAAAGGTTTCATTAATATTTTTCGGTTTCTGTAAAAATTCTGTTAAGACAATCCTAATCTTGTTTATTTTATTTCAAATACATAATTATAAAAATATAATTATGTATAGTACGTCAATATTAAGCTATTTACAGCAATTCACGCGTAACTCCGTCTGAAAAGCGCGAAACCAATCATCCCACTTATAGCCCGCTGGCTGGATGTACAAAAAACGACAAGCTAATTCAAGACCGCGAAATTCGGTCCCAACTATTAATCAATCTAATTCAACTGGACCCAGCTTTCCTATCTCGTGTACTGAACATTTTGAACAATGATATGACAATGAGTTTGAGTTTAGTTCAGTCAGTTAGTCGACTGCCAACCATCGAGGTGTAGAGGCGCGTCGCGAGTGCTCAAACAGACCAATTGTCCATGACGTTTTTAATATAATTGACGAACGCGATGTCCAAAGTCAAGGTAATTTTGACGCCGGCTTTTCGATTAAATTTTTTGGATAAACAAGTAGGTACATAAACTTTTATGTGTGTGCTTTTTTGTTAGTTAAGTGGCAGCGTGCAGTCGACTGGTAAGTGGTTAGTGGAGGTAATCGGTTACCAACATTGAATTAAAATTAACTTCATCCTTCCAGCCAAGAAAGAGCGTTAACTCTGTTATTATGTATAGTGATCCTACATCTGAAGACGGCAATATTATTGCTGTTGACATTCAACAACATCTAAACCAAGTTCGAACAGCTACAGGCATTCGTAGTTTGAAAATGTTGATGCAATTTTGATATACTTTTGTTGTGAACGGAAAATGATTGCTGGATTTATTACATAAACATGTTTTATATATAACAATGTAACAATTTAATGTAACCGTTGAATAACTACCTAAAGATACGCAACTGTTATCATCAAAACAAACAATTTTACTTGTTTAATTCAACGTTTTTGCGGTGAAAGAATGTTTGCTCGATATCATTCGAAGGAAGGTAGGGTAGGCAAATATTTTTATTCTACATACTTGAACAATCATCATGATCATCTGAGTATATAGGTAGTACCTACTCAGATCTCATCTTATAATGAGATATTTCAAGATCATACTCGACCAGTTTTGGCCAAATATGGTTTGGGTTTGATCTTTTCACACATTTTCAGGACTTTAGAAAAACCAGGAGCTCAGTGTTGCCAGATTCGGAGTAAAAGTGAAGGGACAGTTAAAACATTCTGGAATGTCGTTTTTAAATCGGAAATGCTTCAATGTTATTATTTTGATAATATTACAGAAATATGAAACCATAATATAAAGAGTATAGATTGATCTTATCTGTCCAAATCTTGTCTAAAGAACATATGAGAATATTCAGAATATTCGGCATCAACGGCTGAATCAAGACCCCTGGATTTTTTTCTTAACCACTTCGCTAATATCTTGTAACAGGTTTTATTGCAAGGTGAATTATGATAATATGTAGGGAATAATCACTGCAATTATTCGTTATCTTTATTGCCTACTAATACACGAGTAAACTTGTGATTACAATAGCGTGATGTATTTTTAATAATAAACACAATACGTGATTGTAACTTCATAATGTTAACGTGAAATACAAGTCGTGTTTGTCGGGAAAACCTTTTGAAATAAAGCCTTTTTCGTATTATAAACGCATACTTACATACTCAGTAGGTTTCACAGGTGTCGCGGGTGGCATGGACGTTACATTTAACACATCACAGTAACACCCATGACCCGAGCACAAAAAGCACCTGTTACATAAATATCGGCCCCGGCCAGGATTCGAAGCCGGGCTTCGCAGGCAGGTTCGCTACCAACTAGGCTAGGTCGACAAATCGTCGTCGTTGTATTATATCGGGTCGTATTATATCTATGATTCTAACATTCTAACAACATTTTTCATGGTTCCTTTCGTTCATTCTTTAGAGTTGTACCTACTTTTCGAGTTGTATATAAATTCCATAAATACCTATAAGTAGGTATATTGTACTTTTTTATTAACCTGAGCTTTATGTTCTGAAGATGGTGCAATAATAATGCATTATTTGATATCAGAAGTATTAATAGGACCTACACCTCCACAGTCTACATAGGATTTTCGGTACCATTTACTTTCGCAAAAGATATGCTTTATCGGGTCTGACTGAATAGGATTATAGCTTTTAGCTTACTTCAGGAGTGTAGGTAGCGTGATAAAAGTCAAATTGTTTAACTTGTATTATATTTATCTACAGTCGAATACCTATTAGGTGACAGGTTATTCGTATAAGACCTCTAATCTTGCAAAAATATTTTTTTTTCCAAATTACAAGTTAATGCTAGACTGCAACCTTACCTGATACAGATTAAAAATAAGGAATTTAATTTAATTTATTAAATGTTGATGTATATATATAGTTCGACTGAATTATAATAAAAAATATACTTTACATTAAAAAAAAAAATACAGTGCAAGATGAATGAACTGAGTAACCGTTGCCGCGTTGCTTTTATAATACATACGATTCGGGAACGGGCTGATCAGCTAAAGACGCTTACCTACTGTCACTGACATTCAAGAGAGTAACAGCTTTCAATATCTGGACAATATTAAATATTTAACTTCATCATCTTAATTTAGATAAATTACGTGTCACGTTATTTGTCCGCGATGGACTCCTAAACTACTTAACCGATTTTAATTATCTTTGCACACCGTGTGCAGTTTGATCCAAGTTGAAAGGTAGGATAGCTTACATCTTAAAAAAAAACTTTTGACAGAACGAAGTCTGTCCGGGCAGCTAGTATATTATAATTATTATGAGATTCGTTACATCACATTCTATACTAAACTGGTTCATCCAAAGCAACCAGTTTAAAGGTCGTCGTTAAAATTAATAAATACTAATAGTCGTAAATACGTAGATCTATGTGGATTTATATAAACTTTTAATTTTCTAAGCATTCTTCCAATCGGTAACAAGTTGTCTAATTTCGAATTCTCGTTATAGCTTGCGCAGTATACATATGTATAATGTAAGTATATTATACTGAGGGAGGCGTTAATTGAAGACCCCTCTGAGCTCAGCAGTATAATAATTAATTTTCGTAAAGTTTTCTCAAAGTGTGTTTTCCCTCAACCCGTTTTTAGTGTACCTAGCGTGTGTAGAATGGGGTGCTAATTTTGAACCCCTTTTATTCTAAACTTCAAGCTGAACAGAGGAATAAATAATGATCCAAATATCAAACTAAGTTTTATTTGAAGGTTACTTTACTGGGTAGGTTACTTTTACTGTTTTGTACAGTCACCTGCAGAGAAAAGTAACCCATCTGTTTATAAAGACACAGTAACAGATGGGTTACTTTTCTCTGCAGGTGACTGTACATAATATCCTTGTTAATCAATGCATGTAACTAAAGAAGGTGTGTTAATGTACTAGTTATTGAAGTATGTTAGAAAAACTTAAAAAAACTAGTGAAAATTTTGACTACACTGGGTAGTTATCATAATTTTTAATGACCTTTGTAACTTGAAACTTCATCCAATCTTTTCAGGGGTACGGAAAAGACTTAGGTACCCGAAGCAAAGCGAGGGCAGGCTACTTGTATAATATAATCCGCCAAGCGTCAAGTACTTAGCTGCACTTTGAGATAAGTGTCTTTGAGAACTTACAACTTAAAATGCATCTGTTCTCCCTTTACGGTTGACAGGTGTGGTTGTCTGTTTATAATCTAACTTTCTAGCACAAAGTTATAATAATACTTGGTTTTATAATCTCAGTGTACCTAAATGTTGTCTCTTCAACAGCTAGAATTTGAACCATACAATATTGTTTATTTACAATTTTGGAAAATTCAAAGCAGACCTACTACAATTCGCTGTTCGTAACAGTAATCGTAAAAAAATGTGTTTTAATGAAATCTTCACAAAATGTTAAGTTTCACCTTACACCGAACGTAAAACTGATTTATGACATGCGTTAATCAGTCATGAATAAAATATTGATCATCTGTCAAATAATATGGGCAAATGGGCAAGTCAATCAATTGATACGGTCTACGGACAATCAAGGTGCCGCAAGATATTGTAAGGAAACTAGAAAGTTTTACCTAATATGGCAGACAGAATATATACTAACGCTATTACAAAACCTACCAACTGAACTGACTACTGTACAATCCTCCAGTCCTATTCGAGTTTTGTTACAAATGTCCATGGGCAGGGGATGGCCGGGATGATGGCACTTCAAGCTCGTTTGCATAAAGTTGTTTGTTTTCCGTTTGTTTTTCTTATGATCACATTTCTTATGATTACAGTGCTCATACATTTAAGCAAGGATGAAGTTGTTTGTTTTCGTGAGGAATTCAGAATTATTACCATAAACAAATATATAATTTGATGTCGTGTTCCCTGAGGAGAGAAGTTAAATCACATTACTTGTTTGATGAGCCAGATTAATGGATTCAGAGTTCACCAGTTCCTGTCTGTTGAACTCTGTTGTTTGCGATGTCAATTTGTTTGCGGTCAGGGAGAAAATGCTTAGGTTTCTCATGAATATTATTATTGAACCTGTTATGTTCAACGAACCACGCGTATTATTATTTATAATAAATCAATATTATAAGTATTATAATATTCACTGAAAGTACGCACAACACTTTAGGGACAACCGTCCGCCCCGAGATCACGGTATGAACTGAGTGTCTTGTACCGAGGTAGGTCGTTCGAATAGATGATCGAATGACTAGTTCATTCGATCATCAAGCGAGGCGCCATCTAGCAACATCAGCGCACAACTCTATACATAACATCTCTTCCTTTTTTTTAATTAATTTTGTATATAATACATGTGACTATATTTATATGTAATGTAATTAATTTATTGACACAATTGAGCAAACATATAGTAGAACTAATTTCGACAGATTTAAACAATATACAGCTTTATAACTTATTTTCCAACGTTGCAGATTTCGTTGCTTTTCTACTCCATAATATTATGTACAATATTCTTCTTGGATCTTGTGCCAGTTATATTAATCCTTATATTGATGTTACTTCGCTGGAAAGCCTGAAACTAACTTTCATTTATTAGATACTTCCAGATACCTGACGATAGTGTTCCCTACTCATATTTTCTTTTTTTTTCTTTTTTTTGGTAGTAGTAACAAGGTAGTAATAAAATTAACAATAAACAGCTGCTTTGGTTGAAAGCTTAATAGACGTTGTTTGATGATATATATATTTTTTTAAAAGGTTTTGACCAAGGACTAGTGTACATATGTGTCAGTGATTTAATGATAATAATATCATTGTCTACTACACGTTTTCACATTAGAAAAACTTGTGTATTGCTCGAACCCTGTAACATAGAAAGTTATTAGATTACGAAGTAAGATCGCCTGTTTAGAAGGTCTAATGATCTAAGGCACGTAGATGAAAAGTGGAAGATCACCTGCTCGATGGAAATATGCTGTAAGGTCTGCCACGTGATGTTCCATTGTGAGGTTTTCACATATTGTCACAAGTCCATACCTGGAAAGACATCGTCACTGCTGCTGTTACCAAGGACGTGTACCATCATCAAGACGGCACATCCACAGGTGCTAAGCGGGAAACGATGCGCAATGGAGGACAAACAGCCAGGAGACTGATAGTTTTTAATGTAATTTCTGTAATTAATAAGAATATATTGTTATCATTATTTTAATCCATTAACATGGTACGTTTTCATAGCATACTGAAATATAGAATTATTACACAGAGTTGCTCCTTTGCAATTTTATTGTGTCTTACCATGCAAGCTTCTCTTTTAGAGTGAACCTGGTGGAATCCTGATGCTGACCTAGTCTGTTATTTATTTTACTTAACAGTTATTGGTCTATTATAACTAAACTGGCTTTTAAATCAAAACACAGCCTAGATCTATCCCACTTGATGTTCGGTTAATATATTTTCGTAGATGGTGGAATTTCAAATCATGATGTTGATGAATAACTAAGATAATTTGCCCATAATATCAACGGCTCGTTATTGTATCTTGTTGACATTTTATTTATTTATTTATTTATTTAATCTTTATTGACCACAATACAGGATTACGGTACAAATGGCGAGCTTAATGCATAATGCATTCTCTGCCAGCTAACCATCAGGCCAAACAGAAACACACGAAGAGCGGTATCATTAAGCAGAAGAAAAAAAAAAGAAAAAGATATAAATAATATTTAAAAAAAAAAAGTAACTACAACAAAATACACCAAAATACAAACCAACTGAATAAATAATAATACGATACAATAACAAAATATATAGTCATACATATAAACATAAATTACATACGTACATAACTATAAATATTATAATACATATATAATATATAATATATATATATATAATATATATATAACAGATGACGAACAAGTGACTTATTGGTGACGATCCAGTAGATGGGCACGTAACCTTTTTTTAAAGGTTAACTTTCCAGCGGGTCTTCGGATGTACTCGGGAAGAGAGTTCCAGGTACGGGCGGCCTGAACAGAAAAGGAGTTTGAAATGAATCCAGACCGGTGCAGTGGAATAGAGAGAAGGTACGATTCACGAGAGCGGAGCTGCCGGTCATGGGAAGAGCATAAATATTGGAAAAGGGATTTCAAATAATCCGGTGAAAAGGGATCAAAGAGAATCGAGAATAGTGAGCAGAGCATCCGAAATCGCCGTCGCTCGCGGATAGGTAGCCATTGAAGCTTAGACCGGTAAGAAGAGATGTGGTCATATTTACGTAAGCAGAAAACGAAGCGAACGGCATTGTTAATGAGACGATCCAGCTTATTTAAAAGAGCCTCACTCAGATCTACGTAGCACACATCACCATAATCAATAATCGGAAAAATGAGCGCCTGAACCAAGTAGGCCTTAGTGTCGGTTGGGAGGAAGTGTCTAAGCCGATTCAGGGTAGTCAAAGAAGCGGTCACACTACGGCAAACTTCGGTAACCTGTTTATCCCAATTAAGACTACTGTCAATAAATATACCCAGATCTTTGACACTCGAGCAGTAGTTAATGGTGTAATCTTCAAACTTGACAGGTGCCACCGATTTAACTTCCAACTTGACGATTTGGCGTGGACTCCCTACAATTATCGCTTGACATTTTCGGGGATTGATGCTAATACCGAACTTTTGAGACCAGGTCTTGACGTTGTTCAGATCCTCGTTGATTTTACTAACAGCCAAATTAATGCTAGCTATGTCAGCATGGGTGTAAATTTGCAGGTCGTCCGCGTAAAGATGGTAAGAGCAGCCAAGAAGAGGGGTAAGAGAATTGATAAAGATAGAGAAGAGAATAGGTGAAAGAATACCTCCTTGTGGCACTCCACAGCTGAGATCAGACCAGTTAGACTGACAACCATCTAGCTTAACAGACTGTTGACGTCCCCGTAAATATGATGAGAACCAATCCATAACAGTAGAGGAGAACCCGTTACTCGCAAGAAGAGCTAGGAGGATATCGTGATCAACCATGTTGAAAGCGTTAGAGAAATCAATTAATACTAAGATGGTGACCATTTTATCCTCCATGCTCACACGAATGTCCTCAGTGACCTTGAGTAGGGCAGTGGTAGTACTGTGCCCAGCTCTAAAGCCAGACTGTAGTGAACAAAGCAGGTTATTTTTGCTGATAAAAGTAGAGAGCTGTTTATGCACTACAGCTTCTAGGACTTTAGAGAGAAACGGCAATATTGAGATGGGCCTGTACTCCTTCAGTTCACGGGGGCTAGAGGTTTTAGGAATTGGAATAACCAGTGCCTTCTGCCAAAGAGTTGGAAATTCCCCTGAGGTTAAGGAGGAGTTTACAATATGAGCTAAAGAAGGAAGAAGGGATTCGAGTACAGGCATGATCATCGCCCTACTTACTCCGTCGTACCCAACAGCACCAGACTTAATAGATAGGAGGACTTTACGGACCTCATCTAAACCTATACGAGAAAAAGAAAAAGCTTCAGATACTGAAAGAGCCGTGGAAGTTATTTCAGAGATAGTCGAGGATTTAACCATAGTGTTAAGAAGAGAAGTGGAAGAAAAATGACGATTAAAATCATCAGTGGAGAAATCAGGTTTCTTGGCCTGGGCAGGTATCTTTCCAATGCCAAGGGAGTGAAAGAACTTCCATATGTCAGCAGAAGAAGAGTTGGTAATGTTTTCAAGAATATAGGAACGTTTGGCGGCTCTCACCATCTTGTTACACCTATTACGCGCAATTTTGTACGACGACCAGTTTTCGGAGCACCTGTCTCGCTTGAACTTACGGAAAGCTCTGTCACGGCGCGTCATAGCCATCCGGACGCCTCTGGTAATCCACGGAGCAGGTTTCCTTTTTACCCTAACTGCTCTTAGTGGCGCATGCTTATCAAACAGCGCGAGGATAGCAGCGTTAAACAGAGAATTTTCGTCGCGAATGACTGAAGTAAATTGATCTGTTGAGCGCCCAGCATTCTCATACTGGTCCCCACAAAATAGCTGAAGGTATATTTATCCCAATACCCAAATAAATTATAAATTCAGTAAACTTGATTACTTTGCTTACAATTTTTTGCTTGTTTACTTGATTACCTTGTGAGATTCAACGCCACTTCATTCACTTCAAAGTCCGTTCATCTTGACTGCTACTCTTCAAAATATATCCCTGAAATACCTCGGCCACATTCAGTTATTGGGCGTTGAGATATCCTCGAACCTTAGCCTTAGCGGTTCATTGAATACTAAGCTATGGTCCTGCTAGGAAGCTTGGAATCCTAGCAAAACGCTTTTAACCTTATGTAAAGCACATGTTCGGCGTTGTGTGGAGTACTGCTGTCCTTTTGGCTGGTGCTGCCAAAGCCATATGTCAGCATTGGATTCAATGACGAGGCATGCCCAAATGCCTTTTGCTGACGTTAAGTCGTCGTCACCACACCAGCTTCACCAGCGTCAGAAATTCAAACTTGAATAGAATCGTGACGATCCGGCATGGTAACAATTGCGCCATACGGATCGCAGAGTTAAAATTTGTATGAGATTAAAATATTTCAATCGCTGGAAAATAATTATAACAATTATTTGCACTTGGAAAGCTAGTGGGCAAGTATATAAATAACGCTTCACACTCACAGCCCCACACCAGGACTCCCTGCGTCGCGGGTGCCATGGACAACACGCAACATAGACAAGGATATTCTCACCCAGACCGAGAACAGAAATTAAAACTTATCATTCAAATTTCCGACTCGCTGGGAATCGAACCCAGGACCCTTGGTGCGGCGATCCGGCATGGTAACCATTGCGCCACACGGATCGTCAAATATCTTTATAACAAAATATTATTTTGTTAATGTTTCTTCTTGATTAACAATATTTCGGTCATTGGATTAAGGATATTAGATCGTTGGAACTTCGTGGGAACTTGGAACTATTGACTTGTATCGAGTGCAGGTAGAATTTATTTTGTTGATATTTGTTTTTGATTGAAAATTGCCTTTTAATTTATTAATATTTGTGTTTATTGGACCACTAGATCATAATATAAGTTGTTTTTTTTTTTTAAATATAATCTTCAAAAATAGGAAACATACGTTTTTTTTAAACACGATCTGCGTAGCAACAATTAAAATTAGATTGTTTTTCTATAATCTATATATCAATCAAGGCTTAGTTTAGACACAAGATCTCCCATAGATTACTTAGCATTTATCTTTTCCTTTATCCATATATTAAAATGAATGTAATAAAATAATAGATGGTTACCTAATTTTTGTATTTTGTTAGTAGATACTACTGAGCTCGATGTAGTGTCTCGTTGTATCTTTACTATGGAGACAAAATCATAACCTCACTATTTTCCTTTATTTTCCGGCAGGTCAAAAATATTAACTATTACAAGATATAAGATGAAAATACTACGATCTTTCGAGTCTGTTTGTGCTCATTGCCACATGGATGAATCATTATTTTTCCAATAATAATGTATCCAAAAAAGTATGTAAGAATTGTAAAAAATAATTATCATAAAAGTCGAGTCCGTTATCATGAACTCATAACGGCTGTCGTTTGTCATACTTTGTCATAATCTGACTAGAATTTATGAACATATACCTACTCGTCTGTAACGAATAATTATAGAACAGATTTACAGATACCTTACATAATACTTGATTTTTAATTCCGTATCATCTTTTTACTTGATATCTGTGATTCATATTGATTGGGGTAACTTCCTGAAAACCTGCAATTTGTTATTTCATGCCGCGATTTCATCTCGGTGGAATGTGATCGATTACGATGGGAATCATCTTCACCTCGTACTACCACAGCTACCACTAACGTGGGATATTTTAATGTTTTGTTATAGTATCTCGTTAGTGCCAGCACCAACTGACATTGTCATATCAGCGCAATAACCAGGAGAGAGAGAGATTACTATTACTTTAAACTTTGTTAAACAGTCAGCTTTTGTCGTATTTTAATATATATGTCGGTTCCACGTAAGGGAATGCTGTTTTAGCATTAGTTATTGTACCTATGCTATGAGTAATGTTGGAGTGCAATAAAGTTATAATTTTCCTTATTTTTGTTTTATTTTACAAAACAAACTATCGAAATATTTATTCAATATAATTTGTCTCATTAAGATGTTGTTCCAAATGATGTAGTGTTCCATTATGTCCCATTTTGTAGTTTGACCACGGTGAGCATATATTAATATGGCACTGTTTAGTGTGACATTGATTTCGGAAGTAGTTGGATCCTATAAAAGATCTCTTTTATGATAGGTCACATTATAGTACTGTTGAACACTTCGGTTTGTCAATTCCTTTTTATTGTCCCTTATGTCTTAGCCTTATTTCCTGTGATTAACAACTGTCACACCAGTTGCATGTAGTTAGAGGAAACAGATACTATTTCTCAGCACATTTTTTTGTCACTGTTAAGACTAGCAAATATAATTTTAAATACACTCTCTATAGTGAAAGACGATTAATGTTAAAATTGAATAGATTTTGAACTGTCAAGTGAATTAGCTCGTGTGAATTTTTGGATTTAATTTTCCCACCAATAATTCTCACCAATAGATCTGCAAACAGTTTTAATATGACGATGATTGTGAAATAGCTTCAAATAAATCGACACATTATTTTAGTCTTAATTAATGTTACTAGTAATACTTGCTATTTTTAACGGGAACACATTACATCGCATCTTTAGGAAGCGAATTGACGCTTTGTTCAAATTATTCGAATAATTGCGTGTTTCTACACATTTTGTTGATGTTGTTCAGTGGCATTAATGAAGTTTAGGGCACTTGTTAGTTTCAACCGGAGTTAAATTATAACATATGTACTTTCTTCGCATATTCCTCTTTGAAATTGCGTGTCTTCGAATAATCGAAGTTTAGTGGTACATGACGTATATATTATAATTATGTCATGTGATGTGTATGATGTAATTTCTTTTTTTTTTAACTCAATGCTTGACTACTATCCCACCTGATGGTAAGTGGTGATGTAGTCATGGGTGGTGGGGTTTCTTGGTACTTGACCTTTTATGCCGAGCATTTTGCCGGACTTCAAACATTATATCATTTTGTAGCAGAAGTAGGTATCTGTGCATCACCAGAACACTTTTATTCCTTTAAATAAATGTTTATGAGAATAACTTCTAATTTAAGGATATTAAGATACAATAGCGTAGTCATGGTTTGGTGTGGAATAACAACAAATGATAATTATCTTTGATTACATTGATAGGCATTTTATGCATACCCTCCCTTTTTCAATGAGAAAATATGTCGAGAGCAATATAGACGAAATATTGTGATATATTACTTATAAGTTTGCACTCTTGCACAATGATGTACTCTATAATTTTGTTTATCTCAATTACAATTAAATATTATTATTTTTATTTTGTATATCGTTATTTGCATTTTGTAAAAGCCATTAGAATATATGGTATTTTTATGATGCATAATGTAGGTACTGATTTGTATTATAGACCTCTTGTTTCCAAGATTATATTATTATTAACTATAATTTGTTATAATAGGCCCTACTTAATGAGACCTTAAAAGTATATTAATTTGCATTTACTGAATACCAAGTATGTTATTCAGGTGAATATAATTGTAGTGTAACACAAATAACACCAAAATAATATGGATAACTCGCTTTTTATCTTATTATCCTTTGTTTTCCTAGACTAATGCATACAGGTATATTTTGCTGTTCGAAATCTAGTAGGCATTATTTAAAATATTTTTGTGTACGTCCTATACACGTGCAATGAATAATATTATCTTTGTCCTTATAAAAGTGTATTTCAGACGTAATAAAAATTTTATGGTGAACCTTACATCCAAGCAATAATTATATTTGTTTTGTTATGCATTACTCGGGAAGCAATAATTAGAAAATGTATTATTTTAGTAATAAATATTTTATTATCGTTTTATTACCAGTAAACAATTGCAACAATTTGCACTTTTTAGCCTTAATTGTTTGATGTAAACCTGATAAAGGTTGGACTGTTACATTGTAATAATGAACGCTGTAGAAGTTTAGATTTTTTTATAAAAATATTCCAGGTACTTACATGTTTGTGGCTCGTATCTGCGCGATCACATAATCACGCACGTTCACACGCTAATATTATTATTCTTTGATTACATTGCATACCTTAGGTATTTCAACAGCGAATCGAATTTAATCCACTGGTCATTCTTCACCTCGTCGCCAATGTTATGTTCAACGAACCACGCGTATTATTATTTATAATAAATCAATATTTTAAGTATTATAATATTCACTGAAAGTACGCACAACACTTTAGGGACAACCGTCCGCCCCGAGATCACGGTATGAACTGAGTGTCTTGTACCGAGGTAGGTCGTTCGAATAGATGATCGAATGACTAGTTCATTCGATCATCAAGCGAGGCGCCATCTAGCAACATCAGCGCACAACTCTATACATAACAGAACCTATTTATGTTTGCACCTATACTAGTATTACTAGTGACTGCGTACGGATTTCGACCATAATAATTTGTGAAAGGATTTACTTGATATTGTCCTTAATTATTAATTTGAGTGAATTTTTACAGAATAAAAGTACGGGGAAGTAATGTTAAACTGATCGGAGTTTGATCATTTAACTAATTTACCGTTTATTAATGGCAACTCTCTCTCTCTCTTTTAACTCTTTAAAGCAGCAAAATTTTGAAAGTTCTATATAGCTTCCGTTTTTTGAAATGTTTAAAGAAGGTTTTTAGAATTCTTTGACACGAGCAGGCTGGCCACCTGATGGTAAAGATTCTTTCGTAGTTGAGAGCTCTATTAAAATTAAATTTCTAATAATCCACTTTGCATAAGATTCAGTTCTTTAATTATCGCTGCGTCAGCGTCTAATAACCGCTAGTTGTAACTCGTCCGAGTTAGTTATTTCTAAACTTTGGATAACTTGTCTAAAAGTTGAGTTGTTTTGCTCCAGACAGATGTCTAGACAAGTTTTGAATAATCCGTCAAGACGTTTCATGTAAATTTTCAGGAGTGGCTATGTTTGTGTGAAACCTCGTTCGATTTACAGAGTAGAAATGCTGTCTGGTCTTGCTACGATGGTTTCTACTTTCTGCTAGTAATACACAAGTACTATTATTTCTTCTGTGGTAATACGCGACGCTAGTGCAAGACAATGCAGTTACAGTAAAGAATTTACAGAGGCATGCAAAATGGAGTGCGAATTGTTATTTAACTAATATTTAATTTAATAGGTATTGATTGTATGCATATTACTGCGGATGGATGGATGAATGATATCTTTGAGAATATTATGAAGGAATTTTAGGTAACATAACTCTGAATTTTATCATTGATGTTTTAAATAAGCTTGTAAATAAATAGAACATGAATATTATAGTGATGTGAAAAGAAACACATGGTATACCCGATGACGAAAGTGTCGCCAGAGTTATAGATCCTCATTATATTATTAAGTCCGAACTGCTGCCGACCCACACTTACTGAGATTGGGCTAACCGAGTTCCTGTGGGGCCATTTGACTAATATAACGGTTCTCATACTCGGAATAGGTAAGAATATTGTGGAAAAAAATACTGCTATTTTATGAAACGCAACAGACCTCAGGTTTGGTGGTATCATGTTTTCTATTACCATAATCTTAAATTATAATTTAAAAAACCCGCGACAGCCTGACTTACACTAAACATAGCTAAGAAAACCTTTCATACAAAAAAAGTTGATCAAAATCGGTTCAACCGTTTGGAAGCTATGATGCCACAGGCAGACATACAGATACACAGATAAACAGATGCACAGACACATAATATCTAAAACTTGTAACACCCCTCTTTTTTCGCCGGGATTAAAAATGAATGATTTAAACTTTATTCTTGTAGGTCTCACAGATATACATATTTATGCACGTCATTTTTAAAATCTACCAGCTTTTCGGAAAGGTGCTTTGTCATGTAGGAGAAGTTGAGAAAAGGACATTCTGAGAAAAGGACATTTTGCGAATCGGACATTTTGCGAATAGGGCGATCGGACATTATGCGAATCGGACATTTTGCGCCTAAACCGAAGAAAAGCCGTAAAGAACCTTCTCAGCACATCTTTTAAAAAAACCATAATGTTTACAAAATAATACATTGATTACAGGAAAACAATATATATCTTAACCAGAGTGGAACCGGTTGCACTAGGTACTAATCAACACCTTAATCTATACACTATGGTTTGGAAAAGAAGGTGCGGGTAGGATTTATGTCAGAGGTCGACTCATTACCTACACTAATTTACATTTTACATTAATTTAAATTGTATTTAGACAGTAGAAATAAGTTTTTATAATTCTACAAAACAAAATTGTAATTATGATTAAATTGTTATTATTAAAATACGAAATAATTTAAATGTAAACAAAATTAAAATATTAAACATATTCATTTACCACAAACTTTAGAACGTAGCTAATAACTCTATGCCCTAAATTCCCGAAGGCCTTTCTTTAGTATTCAGTATCACGAATTTACATTACAAAAAAGGTATTTTGCGAGCTAATAAAATGTTGATTAAAGTAATTAGAGCAGATACTTACATAATGTTTTAAGAAAATAAAACCGTTTAAAATTAATTATTTTGACTTGTTATTATGCCACAGAATATTGTATAAAGTATTTTATTACTGAATTACATAATTTTATTGCGAATAATTGGCAATAAATTAACGTTAAGCGAACAGAAAATAATAAGCTGACTGCAATGACTTTTTTGTGATATCATAAATAGGTATAGTTTCCAAAGTATTCTGGACCTTAACAAACGTTGTTTTTTCACGATGATGTTATATTTCATCGACTTCAAAAAAGGAGGTTGTATTTTTGACTTTTTAACCCCACACTAAGATTCCCTGCCATGGACAACACACAAATACAAAAACACACTCATCCAGAGCCTGAAATTCAAACTCAACATTAAAATTTCCGCCTCGCTTGGGAATCGAACTCCGTACCCTTGGCAGATCGATCCGACATGGTAACCATTGCTCCACACGAGTTGTCATAATCTAAATTTTACTAACAAAAAATAACCGACTTCAAAGTCTCAAAAACTACATAGTTGTCAGATCTCGTTCAAATTTATGTGAGACCACATGACAAGCGCCTGCTTTCAATTAAAAAAAGAATCATCGAAATCGGTTGGCGTGATATTGAGTTATTCGTCAATTTGTCGCGCACATCTTAACACAAATTTACGACTTATGTGGTTTTCTCATGGATGCCATTGTCAGATCTCAATAAAATTTATGTGGGACCACATGACAGCCACCAGCTTTCGATTAAAAAAAGAATTATCAAAATCGGTTCTCCCAGTCCAAAGTTCTGAGGTAACAAACATTAAAAAAAACAGTCGAATTGAGAACCTCCTCCATTTTTGAAGTCTTTTAAAAAGAACATCAAAATCAGTTCACCCTGTCGAAAGTTCTGAGGTAACAAACATAAAAAATACAGTCGAATTGAATACCTCCTCCTTTTTTGAAGTCGATTAAAAATCCTTAAAATCGAACCAGATTTGATAATAGTACCTTAATTTTATTGGCAGGTCCTATGTTGAAATTATCAAACGTTTCTGGCCAGCCTTTAAAATATTATAAACCGATTTTGATGATTCTTTTTTTAAACGAAATCAGGCACTTGTCATGTAGTCCCACTTAAGTTTGAGCTAGATCTGACGAGTAGTTTTTGAATTATTTTGAAGTCGGTTATTTTTTCTTGGTAAAATTCAGATTATTGTACTTGAGTAGACCATAGTAACGAAGAAATAAGGGTATGCTGATATTCTCACACATGAAATGTTACCGCAACATGAACTATTTATGATTATTCTTACTTCCCCCGGTAATCACTGGAGACTTGCGCAACAATCAAATTCCCATCTTGAACAAGTCCCATGGGACGGCAGTGCCGTAGCGAATTTAATCGCCATTAGATGAGCACAAAGGAAAACATTACACGGGAGTTTATATTATAATATTATGATAAATAATGTACTCTACATAATATACTCTTAAATATGTACCCTACAAACGTTTGCGTAGTGAGGTTTTGTAATGGAAAATAATGTAATTATGTACTTATATCTAAAACAAAGGGAATACGAAAGGCTCAAATATATGAAAGGCTCGATAAAACGGATTAGGCATGTTACGTAAAGAAAAGGGGTTCGGTAATAAAATAATTATGGCATAATATAATAGATACATTAAAATTCTAATGCGAAATTCAATGTGATTTTTTCATTTGTGAGATTCGAACATTATTGATGTTCGAAGGAAGTTTTATATCTACCACTCATTTTGATAACAGATTGAAAAGCTTCAATTTTTCGAAGTATTTGTGGGGTTGTATATTATATTTTAACTAGGTATCTAGGTATTGTATCTATATGTATGTTTTAAATAATACTATACTTATACGTATTATTTAATATCATGATTAATTGAATTAACTAATTGTCATAAAACAATCATACAGGAATAAGAATAACATAATCATCGTTGTCCTTAATTCAAGATTGACCGGAAAATTCGACAATAATATATTATTATTATTTATTATTATTAATAATATATGAGATTGGTAGTAAAAATTTACGCGATTCTAAATATGAATTATTAGTTAGTCAAAATAAAATAACCTCTGATAAAGAGGTGGCTAATGAATTTGAAAATTTCTTTCATAATATTCCTGTTAAGTTGACAAAATCGTTGAGTTCATCCCCGACGGCAGCACATTCTATTTTAAAAGATACCGTTGATGAATGTAGTGTTTCATTTAAATTTAAATATACTTCCTCATTGGAAATAGTTCGAACCTTTCGTGCATTGCACATTAAAAATACGGGTGATTTATGGGGAATGTCTGTCAAAATTTTAAATAATATAAAAGATGTGATAGCCCCTTATTTAACTAGGTTATTCAATAAATGTGTAGATCTAGGTACTTTCCCAGATCTTATGAAGTATAGTAAGATTATTCCGGTTTTTAAATCTGGGGATAAAGCAGACGTTAATAATTACAGACCTATTTCTATTTTACCTACTCTCAGTAAAGTCTTTGAAAAAATTATATTAAAACAATTGCTGATGCACTTCAACACTTATAACTTACTCCACCCTGAACAATACGGCTTTACCAAAGGCCGTAGTACCTTACCTTACGCCCCTTTCTTTTTCTAGTATATATAAATGATCTGCCGTATTATATTAAGAAATATGCAGAGATTGTCCTGTTTGCTGATGATACTTCTCTTATATTTAAGACGAATAGAAATAAAATGTATTTTGACGATGTAAACAGTGCTCTGTCTCGTTTATCACACTGGTTTACTACAAATAATTTGCTGCTAAATGCTAAAAAAACTAAGTGTGTTGAATTTTCACTACCTAATGTACGGAATGTTAGTAAAAGCCTCAAATTAAATAATGAAATTCTAACTATGGAAAAATCCACGGTTTTTTTGGGTGTCACCTTAGATTCTAAACTACAATGGGGCACCCATATAACGGCTCTCGCGAGTAAGCTAAGTAGGTCAGTTTATGCCATTAGAAAGATAAGACAGTTTACTGATGTAGAAACTGCTAAACTTGTTTATTTTGCATACTTTCATAGTCTCATGTCCTATGGTATATTGATGTGGGGCTCAGCGGCTAACGTTAACGTTGATGCTATATTTATTTTGCAGAAAAGGGCAATCAGAGCCATTTATAAATTAAAATCACGCGAATCCCTGCGTGAGAAATTTAAAGAAATAGGCATATTAACAGTAGCCTCTCAATTTATTTACAGCAATATTATTTTCGTAAAAAACAACTTAGGTATGTTCAAGCAGAATAGTGATACGCATAATCATTTAACTAGAAACAGACATAATTTGGTTACGTCATCTTTTCGCCTAAGTAGGGTACAACGTTCTTATATGGGGCTCGGTGTACGTTTTTTCAATAAATTACCTAGGTCAATACGTGATTTACCTATCCAAATGTTTAAGAGATATGTGAAATCTCAGCTAGTACGCAAAGGATACTATAGTATAAATGAATATATTAATGACAAAGACGCCTGGAAACTAATGCCGCATCCAGTTCCGCGTAGGTTAGAACGCAATATTATGTAACCATCCAGGATTTTAAAAGATGCGCTGAGGAGTTTCTTTCGGCTTTTCTTCTCCTCCTTGACAAAGCGCCTTTCCGAAAAGCTGGTAGATTAAAAAATGACGTGCATAAGTGTATCAGTGATACCTATATGAATAAAAGATTTTGATTTGATTTGATTTGATTTGATATTATTCTCCCAAACCGTCACGCTTCTTAACTAACACTAATTATGTGGTAATCTCATTGTAATTCCCTTCCCTGCTTCCTGGAACCGCGAACAGCAATCAGGTTGAAGACGAAGGTTTGCATTAGGTCCAATTAAAAAAACACGCGATCTTCGTAAATCTTACTAGTCTGGGCTTAAAATGGCGCCATGCGCCAGGACGACTATAATATGTTAGTGTACATGGGTCTTTCCTCTTGCGGAGGCCTAGGGTAAACCTAATCCACCACTTTCCAGTATGGAGAATATAGAAAATTAATTAAACACTTATTTAAATAATGAGGTGGTGACTGATGATTTTGAATTTCTGTTCTCGCTCTGGGTGTGTTTTTCTTCTTGTCTTCGAATGTTGTCCATGACATCTATGACACAGGCAATCCTAGTATGGCTATCAGTGTGTACCGTTATTTATTTCTTTATTTAAAAAAATAGGCCACAGTTTACAGAACGAAGAATATTGAACATCAAAAATTATAAAGCATAGATCAGTACTTAATATTTAAACAGACGGTATCTGTAAACGATAACGTTGTAGAAATAAACCAATTTGAATAACAATAGGATGGACAGCTGTGAGCAAGTAAAGGTGTTTAGTTGGTGATAGTTATGTTAACAGACACTTACGGTGACTTATCGTTCTTTATCAATTTTAATAAAGGCCATGTCATATAATGTGCGGACACCATGTATGAATCACTTGCATAACTTTCCATCAACTCTTCAATACAAATAAACCCGTACACCTTCACACCATCGCGAAAATTTTCTGTATTAAGGGATGAAAATACAATCGTTTCCAAGAATTCAATCCTAAAATCTTCGAAGTCACTCTCTATTATCAATATTATAATTGAATTGAGTATATATATACACTATCACAGACGGAACTATCATTGTTCGTTTGAATTAGACAATTGAATTTATTGAATTATATGAATTTTATTAATTTAGATTTGAGTTTATTCTCAGTTCTCTGCTGACGACAGTACAAAGCGAAAGACTTTTAGGTATAAACATTAAACATAAATGAATTTCCTAGTGTTGTAACCGAGGGGTAACGTAATAAGATACACAAACATGACTCCATGCGTGGTAGAATGCGTGGTGCGTTGCATCGCATCGTGTTGATTTATACTTTTGTTCCGTTACATTTTGCACGATACATAATTACTGTGTATTACTGTGTAACACTTGTAGTGAGCAAGCACACGCTTCTTGTATTTCCGTTGTTACTCTTATGAAACTGATTTTCGGGAAGACTATTGGAAAGTAAATACGAACGAACGAATACGATTTGATCTTGACCAACTTATTTATTTTCACCGGAATATTGATATCCAAGTTGAAAGTAAAAAAAATAACCGATTTCAAAATAACTCAAGACCTAGCTCAAATTTAAGTGGGACCACATGAAAAGTACCTACTAGCTTTCGATTAAAATAGAATCATCAGATCGGTTCACCCAGTCAAAAGTTTTGAGGTAACAAACATAAAAAATACAGTAGAATTGAATACCTCCTCCTTTTTTAAAATCGGTTAAAAATCCATAAAATTCCTGGCCTTCGTGAGCCCGAGACCAGTCCTTTAGATTGATCCTTTAGATTGATTTAGTATGATTACTTTTGCATACTTCTCTCTTAAATTTCTCCTTTATTTTAACCCCCGACGCAAAAAGACGGGTGTGATAAGTTTGACGTGTCTGTATCTGTCTGTGGCATCGTAGCTCTTAAACGAATGAACCGATTATGATGTGATTTTTTTTCAAAGTGATTGAGATAGTTCTTAGCTACAAATTATGAAGATCTATTAAAGTGTTTCTAGGTTATCAGTCTAACTGTCGGTTTTTTTTTCTTAATTTACAATTATTAAAATTTCTCTGAGCGGCATTTTAGCGCCCCGCGCTGCAATGCGCCGTGAGAATGACATGGGATTGAAACGTGATCTGTCGGCAAATCTATAGAAATGTCACTCAATCTGAGGTTCTGAGCTCCACGTGTTTGCACTTAGCAAACATCTCACCTACCAAGAGAGGTTTAGGAGCATTGGAGAACACTGCCGTGGAAAGGATAATTACAGGCAACGTTTAGTAACCACTTAGTTTTGTGATGATTGATTAGAGTGATGGTAAAGTTTTTAAGTCGAAATCAATAATTAATGAGTGAAGGTAAGGTAATGAATGACGAGTTACTGGTCAGTTTATTATTTTGGTCGCAAAAGACTCTATTGGCATCTTGATACCAGTAGTTTTTTATACCTTATAAGTTAATGCTTGACTACAATCCCACCTGATGGTAAGTAACCATGTCAGAGACCTACGGGCGGCATGAAAGTTTCACAAAAATTTTACAGAATAAAAAGATACAAAAATAATAAACCAATCGGCGGCCGTATTGCTAAACAGCAATTTTCTTCCAAACATAGATATTTTTTGATTTTTTGTTTAATGCTCACTTTAATAATATTGTTATATTTAATATTAAAAACATAAGATTGTTACTTAGCTCTTTAAAAATATATGTGTGATTATTTTCACGTCAATAAATGGTAAATTTTTTAATAGTTTTTGATTTTTAAGGCAAAAACAAAATGGTAGCCCATATTTGGTTACTCTCCTCTACTTAATAGAAGAAATTACAGAGGACACAGACTTAAGGTTCACGAATACAAATGGAAAACATCACTCATGAATCCATTATTAATGGTGGTCACTCACGGTCATTCCATCGCGTCATTTTTGGAGCCACGCCAAACGACATATTATTATGTCAAAATGGCGCGATTGGACATACAAATTTTTTAAATCACGCCATCAGTTTTTCACATTCACGATCAAATTTTAGCTGTGTATCACGCCATTTGACGCGATGGACTGACCGTGAGTGGCCACCATAAATCCTACATTTTAAACAAATCAAATCAGTTAGTTACAGGTACAATAAATTGAGCCGCGACGTGACGGCTTGAGTACCGAGTAGTGGTTCAAGTGTAACTGGATGGTCGTCCTTGGCCTATTTCTAGGTGCAGAGTCGCTGGGAATATAGAACGAAAGGGTTGTTCAGAAATATTGAAGGGATGACTATTAATCCTACTAATAATATCTATACAAACTTATTAATGTACGTTTGTATGGAAGTTTGTTATTCTTTCACGAAAAGTACAATGGCACATCTACGTTTGTCATATTTTACAGAAACGAATATCAAAAATTTTATAAAAATGTTTAAAATTAATTTATGGGTTCTTTTTACGTTCTTTACAGATTGTATGGGTTTGGTCACTAGTATAGACATTAAAATACATATTTACCACTATGTAGATTAAGCAATTTTAAACACGTAGGGGAAGGCCGGGCATAGTGAACAGCCTAGGCAAAGCGGATACCCTCTTTTATTTTAAAATGGTGGGCCCGAACGCGTTACCGTCTTGCCACGAGGTGCACCCCGTGCCCCTTAGTCGTAAACAAACAGAGCTAACGCATAGTCACACGTCGTTTGCGAAAAAAATAACAAAAATTAAAAAGTGAACATTGCTTACGACTTTTCAAAGTACGTAATTTTGTAATTACTTATGTTTATATAGTATTCCTGTATTGGCTTGATTCTCTTTTCAAAGTGCATGTTTCCTTGCAGAAATACTGCTAGTTTTATTGGTATCTGTTTCTAGATTTCATTTAAGGTTAGGTTAAATTAAACAAGTACCCGTTGGGCAAAATGAACACGGGCAAAGCGGACACAGTATCCACTTTGGCCAACAGCGTTCGTTTTGTCCGCAGATTTAGAAATGTTCACTTTTCTTGATTTCACTTTATCAAAAAATATACCAAAACCTGGCAAAGAAGATCCACTCAGATATAACGCCACTCAAAAATCTTCCACTCCTATGCCTACATCTTACCATCACAGGAAGAACAGAAAGAACAGAAAACTAAATTTGTTAAAACAAGTGCGAAATTATTGAGAAACATGGAGAAAGATTTAGATACCAAAACAAAGACCACGCGAAAGAAAAATGCTGACATTAGATACTAAAAGCGGCCAAGTGCGAGTCGGACTCGCCCATGAAGGGTTCCGTAGCAGCAAGTAACATAATATAAAAGTTCTTGTAGTTCGTTGTAACTTTGATCGATGTTTTTTGCGGTTTACGATTTACGACGTATTAAAAAAATCTACTTACTAAATCTCGTTCAAATCAATTTTCGTTGGAAGTTTGTATGGTAATGCACATCATATATTTTTTTAGTTTTATCATTCTCTTATTTTAGAAGTTACAGGGGGGAACACACATTTTACCACTTTGGAAGTGTCTCTCGCGCAAACTATTCAGTTTAGAAAAAAATGATATAAGTAACCTCAATATCATTTTTAAAGACCTATCCATAGATACCCCACATATATATGGGTTTGATGAAAAAATAATTTTTGAGTTTCAGTTCTATGTATGGGGAACCCCAAAATTCATTGTTTTTTTCTATTTTTGTGTAAAAATCTTAACGCAGTTTACAGAATACATCTACTTACCAATTTTTAACAGTGTAGTTCTTATTGTTTCGGAGAAAAGCGGCTGTGACATACGGATGGACAGACAGACAGACAGACAGACAGACAGACAGACAGACAGGCAGACAGACAGACATGACGAATAAGTTTTTTTGCCATTTGGCTACGGAACCCTAAAAATGACTAAAGCAACCAAAAGAACCAAAACCACTGAAATTAATAAAACGACCAAAAATATTAAAGCCAAAGGATCTAAGGGCAAAGAAAATGATGAAAAGTTTACGTGTTTTTTTTTTGTGGAGAAGATTTTATGAGAAGATTAACGAACAGCTGTTTGATGACTGAATCCAATGCAATTCCTGCTAGCAATGGAATCACGAGAAATACGGCACGGCTTACGAGGGAAATGGCATATTTCTTTGTGACAACTGCTAGATATGACTGATTAGTTGTATTCTTTATTATTGTTTCCTTTAATTACATATATCTTCTTTTATATTCTTCGGTAATCTTTCCTTAATTAACCGTGTGTTCACTTTACCCTATGAGCCTATCCACTTTACCCGGTGGATTGGGCAAAGCGGATAGCGGTACCAAGTTTAGTGTGATTAAAAATTTTAAGTAAAGTACTGATGTTACATTGTTTTAGTTGATTATATTAAAAAGTTTAATAAATACTGTTTCAAACTCAGTCATTATTTTTTATCTATCTGTATCAACTTCCTTTCTATAGCCTGCCAAAGGTTAAGGTGTCCATTTTGCCCGGCCTTCCCCTATACCATATTTATAAACTAAATTTCGCATTTTTTGCTGATGTGCCATTATATTATTACTAGGTGAGCGATTCTCATTCTCATTATCCCCGGAAAACGCGAGCAAAGCAAAGCAAAGCGCTTGTATTATTTATTATAAACGTATTAGTAGGATTTAATATTATCCAAAATCTTCTTCTTATACTCATCAACACGTAAAATTGCGAATAATATCTCTAGTAAAATAAACCAATCAGTTTTTTAGTTGCTGTAACTCATTTATTTATGTAGCAATGGTATTGTGGCCAAGAACGTTGTATTACAACGACTGTGTCACTGTGGCGTGTCGTAAAGTGAAATTCATTCCTGCACGTTCAAATATCTCCTAACAATAGTAATTCCTGGCCCGAACACCTAGAGCCTTCAGCTTTCATGCGAGAACACGACACACGTACTTTATTAGGAAAGATTCGAAAACTGTAGTTTCACAACATGTAAAAATCAACTATGAATAAAATGACATTGCCTATTTAATTTCGACAATTTTACCAAGCCGTTCGAAATTCATTGAAGTGGTTAATTTTATCTGATCTGTGAACATTATACTCGTTAGTAATTATGTATTATATCGCTTTGCATATAATTACTTATGTACATAATGCATTATTGCGCGTCTAAAAATCCTGATCTGACAATGACTCGGGGTTGCGATATCAGCTTACGAGTGTATCTACTGTTTAACGATTCTTAACCAACTTCAAAAAAGGAGGAGGTATTCAATTCGACTGTATTTTTTATTTTATTTTTATGTTTGTTACCTCAGAAATTTCGACTGGGTGAACCGATTTTGATGATTCTTTTTTTAATCAAAAGCTGGTGCTTGTCATGTGGTCCCACTTTTTGAGTGAGATCTGACGAGTAGTTTTTGAGTTATTTTGAAGTCGGTTGTATTTTGTCAAGAATTAATTAGCTTAGTTAAGTACCTTTTTGTGTGGGTGAAAGCTTTTAAGCTTAATGAGACCTACTTCCTCTATCCAAAGGTGTTCCAATTTAACAAATTGCCTTTGATCTGATGACAATGCATTTTTGTAATAAGCGCGACTCGAGACTACACACATTTTTTTTGCTTTTTACGTCTAAACTATAAAATATTGACTTGCATAGGAAACAGTGCTTGATAACTTTTAAAATATTTCGCCCTCAAGAAACTTGTTTCACTTTTGAATTAAGCATTTTACAAATACGTTTACTCCATGGCATGGAGATGTCATGTTTTCAGACAATTTTCCCCTATGACAGCTTCATTTTGGTAATTTACAAACGAAAAAAAATTAACAGACACTTTAGGGTCTCCTAATGTGTGTATAAACACGGCATGTCTATAGCATCCTTCATTTATCGTCTGAAGTCATCATCAATATCTATTTAAATGCTAATTTGCGTGTTTGTCCATTACCGCCCTTGTCACCTCGCAAACAAGAATTAATAGGCAGGCGTTATTCTTATTAAAACAAATTGAAGAGAAATGCATAAGAAATTAACATTAAGTAGACCTGTAGTTTTTTTTACTTGTCATTGTACTGTGTTACTGTATAACCACTGGGTTCAATTGTTCTTTAGTCACGATGGTGAACGCTCAAACGAAATTCAGGATTTAAGGATATACCCAATGATATTTAAAAAATATAGAAACGTTTACGAATCAACCAAAAAATCTGTTCCGAAAAGAGCTACAGCACACACAGGTTTGTCTTTTGTTTCACTACATCAGTCACATTGGTATAATACACGAAGGCATTTTAACGCTATATGTCAAATGTCAAACACTTCTGACAACAATAATAACCGACTTCATAGTCTCAAAAACTACTTTTCAGATCTCGTTCAAATTTATGTGGGACCACATGACAGCCACCAGCTTTTGATTAAAGAAAGAATCATCAAAATTGGTTCGCCCAGTCCAAAGTTCTGAGGTAACAAACATAAAAAAATACAGTCGAATTGAGAACTTCCTCCTTTTTTTGAAGTCGGTTATAAAAGCGTGCGCATCGTCTTGTACTGACAGAGCGACTACAAGCAGAACGGTCAATTGCCTGTTCTTACGCTCTTCATCGTCGGTACCCTAGTGACATATCATATCTACCTCTTTTTTACATTATAATATCATTGGATTTACCTACTTATGAATGTTATATATCAGGGTTTGTGTAACGTTTTATTATTACTTTCTATGTACACAATCGACAAAGCATTCAGCCATCTGATGAAAAGTGGGCAATTTAAATTAGAAATTAAATGAAAAAAAAATGAGTAAAAGGAAAAGGGTTACTGTGCCTAAGTTTTTCTGCCATTTTTATAGCGTTAAACAAACTTAGTACTTAGGTATACATTATTAAGTCGAAGTTAGTACTTGGTGATGTAATTTGTGATAAATATAAAAGCGGAGCAAGGTCTGCTTTTTGTTGACGATTTCCCTCCATTACAGTGTAATGAGCAGCAGTTATCAGTTGGAAAAAATACGCGTTGTTATTTAGTTCTTGGAACATTGAATGGGTTCACTCATCTAAGAAGTATGTATAAAAATCATGTCTAGAATGTCGATTTGATCACACTTTTGAATATTTTTTTAAATTGGAACTCGATTTTTACAAACTTAATTTCGAGATGATCTGTTACAAATACTACAATCGATTTTTTTTTGCAACATAAGATAGATGGGTAAGGAGCAAAAACTTGACGTATTAGCACAATGGAGATCACAACGGAACTTATCACACTGGAATATAATTGTACTTAGCACAATGGAGCATAAGGTTGCGTGTAAACAGTAACATTTTCGATTACCTAAAATGAAAGAAATTAAAATTATGTTGCAAGTATTTTTATTACAAAACAAAATAAAATGTGAATAAAATCAATCAAAATTTCACGAAAAAGAAGTAAAAACAAATAAATCTCTCATTAAAAAATACTTATTAGGTTATACCTACAGTGTGTCCAGCAACTAACTAGCGATAATTTAAGGGCATGAATATACCTAATTTTATCGACAAAAATACCAACATGTGTTTAAAAGCTGCCAAAATGTGGTCCCTTTTATATGACATTCAAATTATTTGGATTTTCTTTTTTTAATTTTTCACAGTACTTTCGACGTCGTTCTGCGGCTGAAGAATGCATCTGAAAAGCTAATATAGAAAACTATTTTTGAGAAGAATACATTAAAATATGAAATAAAAATCAAGTTAATAATACATATTTAAATCGTGATAAATATACCTTTAGGATCAATTTCGTGTCACAACGTCGCACAACGGAACAAAAATTCACACGACAACACCTAAAAGATGCAAAATTTCACATATTTACCAACGAATTGACATTTTTGTACATTCTTTTGAATAGAACATTAAAAATGTAACGTATCTATAATATAATTTGCTAGAAAATCGTCATAATATTCGTAAAATATTCACCTAAAGTTTTCAAAATATTAACGACCAAACTGATGAGATCGAATCAAATGTTAAATTGGCAAATAAAAAAACCTCGTAGCCTATTGGAATTTCTATAGCAAGCACAAAACAAACGTTGCCACACTATATTGTTAAGAAACTTCTAAAAAGGCTTGTGGTTTCAATATTATAGCGTCGCACAACAGGAATATCACAACGGAATGAATTTTGGGACACATACATTTATACATGTAAAACTTTAAATATGGAAGATAGTGGGTTAATATTTGTCAAGGACATTGCTAGTATATATGGTAGTTCATTAATGTAGATTTACAAATTATAGCTCACGTAAAAACCAAACAGCATCAAAAATCTTCTGAGGAAGTCGGGTTGGGACATTTTATTTTATCTACTTTTCTAAGGCAACAATTATACTGTCATGTTTTGATGATGAAATTAAAAAATCAAGGTAGTTATTTTTAATGTTTTTCTTAAGCTTACATGTTTAGAAGGTATTAGCAAATACAAAAAAAATATTTTAGGCATGTAATGGACTCTAATTTTCTTCCAATTTGAGTTGGACACCACAGTATGTCTGAAATTCTAACTGTAAAAATCTGTAATATTTTTTTGGTGTTAATAAATTAAAAAAAAAAAAAATTCGTCAAAAATTTGGTCCTTACCCAGATAACAAAAACTTGAGAGGTGTCAAGGGACACCCGGATGGAATGAAGTTCCTTGCAGTCAGTACTAGGATAGCAAAAACATGCAGCATGTTTTTGCTATCCTAGTACTATGGCTTGCTTTCAATGTAAAAAAAAACTACGACGGTAAAAAGTGTCGTTACCGGCAAAAAGTGTCGTTACCAAATTTTCCACCTAGCCCCCTTTCGCAACGCGCGATAAGGAACTTCGTTCCAATAACAACGTCATTTACTTTTGCGAAGTTTAGTTTTTTGTTCTCGCTACCGAAGTAAAGGGAAAGGGAAAGGGTACTTTTTAATGAGTTTTTCCCTTCAACCTATTAGCGACTCACTGCAGGGCGTAGGTCGTTCGTAATTCGTTACCGTGACTTCCCAAACTTTCAAGCGCCAAAGAACTTTTACCATTAGTGGTAACCCATCCAACAACCGACCATGCTCGCAGTTATCCATACGTCATTTAATATCCATACAATACAAGCGTATATTGTGTGTTAATTATAAGTGTGTTAAAAAAGTAGGGAAGAATGAGAGGAAAGGTACAATTGACACAAAAGATGCAAAAAGAAAAAGCTAGAATATATTATATTTAAAAATAGGCCGTGGAACTAACAATTAGGTACGCTTAATTAAATCGAATTAAAATAATGTTGGTACATTAGGTATTCAGGGCAATGGTCCGCTTACTGCTGAAAGAAAACTTTGATTTTTTTGTATCGCTATTTTCTTGATCATTAAAAAACCAGTGCATCATTGACCAACATAGTATCTTGGAGACAAATGATGTTGTTACATACTTTGCACTGTTAAGCAAATTAGTGGGTTTAGTATTTTATGAGCCCTTTCATTTTTTCTCCTACTTTTTATACTGTATCCTGTGAATATATCACCTGCCTACAGTTATTGGGAATTAATATATCCTCGACTTTGGGCGGTTCATTGAATCGAAAGCTAAGGCTTAGCTATGAATCTAGGTGACTTAGCAAAGGTGCGGCGGTACTTCACACGGGTAATCAAATCAATGGACCTATGAATTGTTTAGTATGTTAATCCATACCTAATCTCACTGCTCAATCATAACTTATCTTAGTAATTGTTACGTTGTAATAAATAATTAATAAACTAGCTTATAGGATAATTTTAGATTAAGATTAGGAATAACTTAATTGATAAACTTAATTGTAAACGTGTGTGTATGATGAGTGTGTGTTAAGTCCAATTCTTAGTTCAAGTAATTCTTAGAAATATGCAAGTTAAATTTATTGATTAGATAACGAAATAAAGTTGCCATTGCCCGTCATTAAATTATATACCTATGTACCTACCCTACAGGTTTTAATCGTTATTTCACCACATTAAAAATCACCACCAAACGATAAAAATCACACGCGAACAACCCTGACCCGTTTTATTAACTAGGTTTTATTTGAACACTATTATACGCGTGGCTTTTACTGAAAGCTAAAGAACACTTTATCCAAACGTTTCTAGGTTACGTAGCTAACATGATCGCGAGTGAAAGAGTCTCGGAAAATACGAATTGCCAACATATTTTATATTGTTAACAAGCTGCGTGTTTTTAAACTGTTTAAATAACGAAACCTTTTTGGAATGCAAATATTAGCCGAGTTATTCATCAGTAGTTGTAGATACAATAAAATAATTAGATATTGTTCGATCACGGTCGACATGGTTTGGTGATGCTGACGGGATGATGGGCGGTAGTCGGCTTCACATCTTGTAGCTACGTACGAAGTATTTCAAAAAATGTTGTGTTTTAAATTTCTTTTTATTTATTTACTAGCTTTTACCCGCGACTTCGTCTGCGTGGAGAATGAAAGAAATGAAATCAATTAAAAAACATCCCGGTAAATGCGAGTTTTTTGGCACCGAGGGTTTTGTACAAAAGAGAACCGAACATATGAGCATTATTAAATGATTCAGTAACAAACTTAACTTTGCCGCTGTAAAACTGTCGTTCCCATACATGGACATAGCGCGTAGCGATCAATGAACCAAATACAAATAAGTTTAAGTTTTTTTGGAATGATACCCTCCACGCATTCCTGAGAAAATAGGATCGACAGACAGACAGACGGACAACGAAGTGATCCTATAAGGGTTATGTTTTTTCTTTTGAGGAACAAAACCCTAAAACAATAAGTAACCTGTAAACCCAACTTCCAAACTAAATTATACCCTTGACCTGATGAAGAAGCAGATCCATCTCCGACCCTCGAACGACCTGATCCCGACGAACATCCACCCTGTTCTGTGAGCCAAATTTTGTCTAAATCCATTTAGCCGCTTTAGCGAGAATAAAAAAAATCTTATTATACGCCTAAGAAATATTAATGGGATTTTATATATGCACACCATCAGATCTTGAATTGGTCAATGTTGTACTGGTTTTGCTATGTCAACGTGACCATCATGTTATTCCCACCCATTCTGGAGTTACATAGTGTCTCTAAGATACACCACCAGACCCTACCCAACTCAGACCCTAATACAATATGGCCTATGGTTGGACCTTACCACCTGTTATTTCGTAGCAGCTACCACACAACATTTACCATAATAATGAATTTTTTTACCATCAAAAAGTAGAGATTTCAAGGAAAGAAAAATCCCACCGACTTTTTTAAAAAAGCAGATATTTTGACGTGAGAATTTTCGATTGAAAATTAGGGTGCTTTTTCGATGTTTAGTCAAAATAAGGTGGAAAAAGAAATATTTTAAATCAAAAAAATTACAGTGTGTTTGGAACATAAAAAGTTAAGTTTTCACCAAATGTGATTTTTTTTGTAAAACAAAAATAAAAAACCAAAAACTTGGTTATTTGAATTTTTCACATAAATTATGAGATTATATGAAAAAAGTGTAAATCCAAAAGTTGTAGATCTTTTTATTACATAAGTAAAACTTTGCCATTTAACTTTTTTCCATAGGACTTGCAGTTTTGCCGGAAATCGAGATAAACCGTTTTTTACCCTTAAAAACTCAAACTTCCCGACCTCAAATCGCCCGTATATTATTGTTACTTTCATGTTTGTTATATATTATCTTCCTTTTTCAATGGGTTTCATCCTACTATTATTTTTTCACTTACCATTTTCAAAGGCTTCATTCCGGGTCAATTAAGATATACTTACTGAGATAAATAAAGACACTTGAAAAAAAGTTTTACTTCGACTACACCTCCCCGAAATTAAACCAGGACATTGTAGGAGTTGGAGATTATAAATGACAGTTTAATTCAGACTACTGGAATACTGGACTGCTCTTATTTATTCATAGACGTCGACAAATTTTTCCAGATAAGTATAAACATCAAAACTAAAAGTAATCGAATTTTTCTTCCAATTTAATTACGTAGTGTTTTATTGGCACTACTTCTTCCTTCTTTACGACTTATTATGTGTTTTCATCTGACCAAGTAATGTCTGTAAGACGGTCCCCATGCTGCTCACCAGATCACGCAAACTGCCGCCGCAGCCACACCGCTCTGTCTCCATAATCGGATCGGGTGGTTTAGCAGGCACCTGAGGTGTACCATGTCAGGTTTCTCGTTCAATGTTTGATCGCGCCGACCACGCTCTACATGAGTCGCTCAAGGACGACTCGCCCCTCCGTATTTGACTGCCTGAGAGCTAAACGCTTCTGCGCGAAGAGTTAAAAGAGCCCCCCCGACTATCTGGGGAGTTTCGCCACCGCGGCATCAGCTAGATTTACGGTAATGAAAGGATCTCCTACCCAACAGCAGGGTCCGCCTCTCAACCGGGAGACTCTAGTTCTCCTAAGTTTATTCCTGAATGACTTTGGGATTTTTAAGTGTCCAAGAACCTGGCCCAAATACCAGACGTATATTTTATACCTATAAAATATTTCAAAAGAAACTCATTGTTTAAACTGATTCGCCATTTGTGGATTAAACAGCGTGCCTGCATTACCTTAACATTAGTTTATTTTACTACTATTTAAATAATAAATAACTCACTGCTAAATCATAAATAATAAATAACTCACTCTAAACTTGACTTGATTTTTTCATTCTTGTTTTCTTTCTTGGATAACAACCAGTGGGTGATATGCCTTTAGTCTGATCTGATAATGGACGATGCTTATAGTCACCCATGGAGGATGATGACAATTTAGCATCAGGTGGCTCGTCTGTTTTTACGTGGCTATTCGTAAATTCAAAAGTATTTTAGTTATTTGCATTGCACTTACGTCCAGTCATATCATAATTAGCCTATGCGGGGCCGGCTTGGTACGCATTGACCAGTAGTGACACCAGTAGACGATTATTCGCAAATATTTTAATTTCTTACTCATAGTGATTTGTATTTTTATTATTATCTACTTTCTATGTGCCTATTCCTACATCACAATAAGGAAATCTAAATTGTAATACTTTGTCAAAATTTAAGATTTTTATTTATCTACAGAAAAAACAATATTTGATAATAATTTTTTCATAAATTGTGTCATGTTATTATCAGTAACTCTGACCCACACCATCATACAACGAATTGAATATAGGAATCTGATAGCACAATCTAACATAGTTATGTGTTATTGATTGAGTAGGTTAACTAATTTCTTAAAACCCCAATGTTTTAAATATTATAAATATGTAGAATTATACATTAATTTCAATAAAAGATTTATTGACTCGTTCTCAGACCTACTTACATTTTTTAATTAGCAAAATTATTAGCAACTAACTACTTAAAGCATTAATTAGCACTGCAAAATCATAAATTAAAAAAATTGGTACACATTGATTTTTTTGAAGAAATAACGTATATTTCCGGTACTCAACAATCTTTTATATCCCTCTATCGGGCACTTTCAGTATTTCCTGCAGTTATGTGGCGAATCAAAAAGACCTATTTATTGATATCTCGGTTTCTAAGCGACGTATCAAGATTATACAAACACCAAATTTTAAGTTAGACCACCAGTAATACAACTGTGAAAACCCCACTCAATTTTATTCAGTGGTTTTGGCGTGATGCGGTGTCAAACAAACAGACAGACAAGATTTTTAAAAATGACAGATTCGCAATCTATTGCTCCTATATAGTCCCCTGATACCAAATTTTCTTAAATATCTTCAATGTACAGACATTATCGAGTTATTGTTTTATAATATATATAGATTCTTTATTGAACCTATTACACAAGTAATGGAATAAAAGGCGGACTAAATGCTAAAAGCATTCTCTGCCAGTCAAACTTAGTCAACAATTACGTTACAAGAACATATATATTACAGCTACTTTATACGTATATAGTAAATTATTATTACCATATACTACAAACAATAAATAAATAATAAAAATAAATAAATGCTTACACACTCACTCCCCCGCAGTAGGTTTTTAGGGTTCCGTAGCCAAATGGCAAAAAACGGAACCCTTGTAGATTCGTCATGTCTGTCTGTCTGTCTGTCTGTCTGTCTGTCCGTCCGTCCGTATGTCACAGCCACTTTTTTCCGAAACTATAGGAACTATACTGTTGAAACTTGGTAAGTAGATGTATTCTGTGAACCGCATTAAGATTTTCACACAAAAATAGAAAAAAAAACAATAAATTTTGGGGGTTCCCCATACTTAGAACTGAAACTCTAAAAATTTTTTTTCATCAAACTCATACGTGTGGGGTATCTATGAATAGGTCTTCAAAAATGATGTTGAGGTTTCTAATATCATTTTTTTCTAAACTGAATAGTTTGCACGAGAGACACTTCCAAAGTGGTAAAATGTGTGTCCCCCCCCCCGTAACTTCTAAAATAAGAGAATGATAAAACTAAAAAAAATATATGATGTACATTACCATGCAAACTTCCAACGAAAATTGGTTTGAATGAGATCTAGTAAGTAGTTTTTTTTTAATACGTCATAAATCGTAAACCGCAATTTACCTCGATCAAAGTTACAACGAACTTCAAGAACTTTTATATTATGTTACTTGCTGCTACGGAACCCTTCATGGGCGAGTCCGACTCGCACTTGGCCGCTTTTTACCTGTGTCGCGGGTGGCATGGACGACACATATAACACATCACAATAACACCCATGACCCGAGTAAAAATATTTATCTGTCACATAAATTTAATATCTGCCCCGGCCGAAAATCGAACCCGGGTCGGCTACAGGGTCGTCAAATAGGTTCTATAGGTTCTGAAAACCACCGACTACAACTCCCTTTAAAAGAGTTAACAATTTTCTAAGATAAGATTTGCAGGCAGCTTAAAAAAACTTCTAGGTTCTATAACTGCAAAACATACTTCGGTAGCTATTACAAACTAATAACGACAATTTTAGATTTTTTATTTCGATTTTTTTAGCGTTTTTGATTCGGTACGGTATATCAAAAACCTCAGTACCTCAATGACTCCCAAATGTTTATGTGACTTCTACCGCCCCCTTAAGGTCTTCAGTGCTCACAATGAAGTCTTATCGACGATATGTTATCGTCACCCACATTGAAAAATGTTATAGTATTTATACTATAAGAAAAATAATTTATAAATTACTTATTTATTAATTTATTTATTAATTTGTAAAAAAATAATTGTTGCTCTTAAACGCCATCTATTTATCAGTTTGGTAAAAGAACACCTAATCACTTTGTCGACAGAGGTCACCACATGTAAGAGGAATTTTAGTATGGACCATTCCTGGATATTGAATTAGGTACCTTATATTATTTTGATTGTTAACAATAAGAATATCATTTATGTGATTTTAATTTTTATTACACACAATAAATACATAAATTAATATAAGGAATGAGTTGTTCTCCCTCAAACGGAAACACAAGAGCATTGTACTGTAGAGTTTACGCTTAGCTTATACTAAGGTCACTCTACAATGCTCTACAATGCTTGGTATAAATACCAAGTAGTTGTATAACTTTTTAATAGATGGCGCTATTTCTGAATGCGTATTTTGCATAGGAAAAGGCGACAGAGCGCTATCATTTCATTAAAATACCATCGATGTCGATAACCAAAAATTACCAAGAAAAGTATTTGTAGGGACTATAGTAGTAATAAAATAAACGCATTGTTATAACGTTGCACTCGCGAATTTTCAAGGAAGATTGTATTGCGACTGTTAGGTAGAGTCTGGGTAGAGTCACACATCGTAAATATCGTAATATTTATCTTTTCCACTGTTCCATAGCATTAATGACAATAATGACCCGTAATCACGGTTGCCTTTTATTGAAAATCGTGTTAAATCTTGTCTAATTTCTATTTTCCTATTAATTTTCTTTAGCATTTTATTGTACCTACCATACCTAAGTACTTATATTAGTAACTTCCTACTGAAACTATCATCACAACCAACTGTCGCATTGCTAGGGTTGTGCTTCCTCGAACAAAACGAGGGGTAAAGTGTGAAGAACACTTGGTTACGTAGCCTATGGGATTGTAGCCACCTTCGAGAAGGTTAAGAACTTTCACATTATGTAGATACTTCACCAAAAGTGTATATATAAACTGACAAATATGCATGTAACTTTGGAAAATGCGTGCGGGATTCGATTCGAAACCGTTACTCAAGAAGACCAGGCGTTGCCATTAATCTTACACCGTTTCTGGTTTTATGTAAGTAGCGGACAACTGAATGAGTGAGCCACCTGATGGTATAAAGTGGTTACCGTCGCGCTTTGCCTGGACATTAGTAACACCAGAGAGGCATCGATTTGGTGTCGGCCAAGCAAGGAGCGTGGAGTCCATTATTTCTTCAACTACGTAGTTCTTCAGCCTATGCTGTTCAGTAAATACTTTTATTATTGCCGCTACAAAGGTCCAATTATCCAACTATGGATGTAAAATCGAAATCCAATCCTCAAGTCCCCGCGCAATGACCCGACCGGTCATTGAACCCGACCTGTCTAATCCCAAGTTCACTAAACGGAAATTCGCTAATCTCTTGACCAAATCACCGATTAACTTAACGATATTGTAAAGTCGGTTCATTATTGAACAACGTAATTAAATTGAGTGTCCTTAAAATTAATCGATAAGGATTAGGTAATAACTTTAATGTTTACTTGAGATAGGTAGGCACTTTCTACTTATATTATATCTGGTAACCGTGAATTCGTTCACAGAATTATTGTTACTACCGTCATTTTATCCATTTAGGGGATGAGTTTGCAGAAATCGTTTCTTAGTGCTAAGATAAGAAAGTTCCTTTTTTTCAGGGTGTGAGTTATCTCTCAGTCAGAAACAGTTAACATTTTATGCAGGAAGATTTTGCTTTGCTAACGCATTGTCAAATATTTTATGTGCGTGTAGGATTCAAACCCGGAACTCTCATAACGGAGAAGGACATCAGAACCGCTCTGCTATCAATCTTGAAGTAGGTTATATTGATTTTAATCATTTTACTGATGTCCAAAGATGACGGCGGCCACTTACCATTATTATGAGGATCGTAGCTTGTTTATCGGCTACTTATTAAAAAAAAAAATGAAAATAGATAGAGTAAAGCTCACGAAAGAACGATAATTTCTTTCCAAGTGATCTTGATATTCCAGTTCCTTTTCATGTCCTCGGTAGTGTGCGTGAGGTCTGACTTATTTATATGCAATGAGGCCGCACATCGCTACATACTTTTAGAATTCTAGATGAAGTTAACTTAGATAAGAATATCTCATTCTCCATAGTATTACTCAGTCCGTTGTGTGAAATTTCGGGATGGTAAATCGGGAATTTTATTTGAAAAAGTGTGAGAAACGAAATCTTTAAAGCAATTTTTATGAAAATTACGGATACTTTTTTTATCCTTATGGACAATATTTATCAACGTACCGTTTGAAGACATTAATAAATTAGGCTTTGGGTGTGCAAACCAGAGGTAAGTCGGCGTGTGGACAATTGATTACCTATATCTGTTGATTTATAACGCCAATTATTTGGATATCGACGTCGCTTATCGCTGTAAATATAAATAAATACAATCGATTTTTTAAAACCATCGTGAAGTCTAGTTTCACCAAGTAAGTAACTGCCTAAGACCAAATAAGTGCTGATTAATTTGCGTTATCGCTCATTATAGCAGATTTGTAACGCTATAGCTCCAAGCCGTTATTGTTCCTCACTATTCATCGGTGACTATGCTGACTTCCTACGTCTTAAAGTACTGTTAGTTGTCATACCCTCTTCACTCTGACTCGACGTCTAAAAGTCAGTCACTCAAAAGTTTGAGAAATGGACACTTTAATTTGAGTTATTGATAAGAATTTACATTTATTTGAGATTGTTTGGAAAGAGTTTTGTTCTTAGTGTTCAATGTAGTAAAATTTTGTGTGATTAAAACACGCTGAGACAAAATGTGTGTGACATATTTTTTGTTAAGAAACTCGACTGTTATGTAGTGTTTGTGTTTGTTTGTATATTTGAGAAAGTATGCCATTAAGACTAGCGTGATACAGTCGCGGCCAGAAGTGTTTTGCCGTCCAAATTCATAAACCTCAAATGGTGAGTCTTTGTAAAGTAATACTGATCGAAAATTTGAAGAAGGGGTAAACTTTTCAAAAGTATGGCACTAAAAAGGGGGGAGGGGAAGGGGCGGAGTTGTTTCCTTTTCTATAGCTCAATTTAAAAAATATCTTGCAATATTGAAATTAAGATTAGCGGATGTGGTCGAAATTACCTGACGAAATAGTTGTTTTGCAACATATTATTTTATACACTTATCCTACGATAAGTTCACACAAATAAATTTTACAGTGTTTGTTAGTCAAATTTAAGAAGGTAAGAGATTAAGATAGAAGATTTTGACTGCGATGAGCTGTATCCCAAATCCATTTGTTATTAGAGGCGAAGAAGAAGCCAGCCGGAAAATACGAGTAAAAAATGGTTGTCTGTAAAGTCGGTTTACGGACGGTAGTTTAACGTGACAACGTCATGACAAAGATCCGCTCCGCCCCGCCCCGCCCTGCCCCGCTCCGCTCCGCCTCGCCCCGCTCCGCTCTACTCAACTACGATAGCCTACGGCTTGCCTACGCTACGGCTACGCTACGCTACGATGCGCCGATCGTAGCCGATAGTGCCTCTCTCTCGCTTTTGCCGCTCTCTCGCTCTCGGAACGCTACTTTTTTTTTATAAATGCGCCTGGCGCTCATCGTTTTAATAGACGTTATCACGTCAAAAATATAAACATATTCACAATAATATTATTAAATCTTGGCCAGCAACGCATAGGTGATGCTTGGTTGTAGTGATGTCCAATTGGCCATGGATGACGATGAACAGTTACCTTTTATGGGCTACATGATGATGCAGATGAGATTTGTACCTGTTATCACAGAAACATGTTATCACCTCCTATTGATGACCCTATCAACTGACTATGAGTATTATAATAATATCCTGGTGTTGCTTGGACATTGGACAACCATACCATATAACCACTTACCACCTACCATGAAGCTAGTCTGTTGCCGGCTGTTAAAATTAAAAAGGACATGATTTCTATAGACTGGTAGAACTCGTTTCCAGCTACAGATTAGTTGAGGAAAGGGATATACGCATTAGCGTATTACCCGTTTCTCGCTAGTCGCCGTCGCCGTGGACACTGGACACCCAATACCGTTGTCTACCTGCACTCGATGAGTCAACAATCGCCCACGTACACGCGGACATTCCCGCACTAAAGTAACGTGTACAAACAAAAAATTTTTTGATCGGTAGCAAATTTTTTATTGGCAAAAATACTAAGCTAAATAAAAAAAAGAAAAAATTTTGGTAAAATACTAGATGATTTAAAAATAAATGTACCTACCATTAAACTAAAAATTGCAACAAAATGGCGGAACCTTTCTTCCATTTATTTACTTATGATGTGACGATATATTATGAAAATTTAAATTTTGCTTTATTGTTTTACTTATGTTCTTTATGTTTTTCTAGGTATCTATTGTTCTGACTGGAACAATCGAACACTGCCATTTTTATTGTCTTGTTTATCTACAATATATGTTAACGATGAGATTATATGACTTCTACTATGAAAAAAACGGGCAAGTACGTGTCAAGCCACGCGCAATGTAAGGTTCCGAAGTAGTAAGTTTATCGAGTATTACTCATTAACTACTTACGCTAACATAGCCATGATAGTTTTCCTTGTAAATTCATTATATAACCTATTTTTTGAGAATTTTTTCACTTGTACAATTTCAACCGTTTAGCCGGCAGCGGGGGGGGGGGGGGCACACTTGACTCTAACCAAAATTAGCACATTAAAGCCAAATATTTCGCAAACGGACCCCTAATTACAAAAATGGTCTTAGAAGACCCATACTATTTTTAAAAGATCTTTTCAACGATATCCCACATTATAGGGTACGCGACGAATAAAAAATTCATCTTCACGTTACCTGTAGGGGAGGTACCCTGAAAAAATATTTTTTAAATATTTTATTCTACAATTCTGGAGTTTTAATAAATATGTATGCCAAATTACAGCTTTCTAGCACTAAGGGTCTCGCCGCTTTGTTTCGGACGGACGGACGGACATGACTAAACTATAATAGTTCCGATTTTGCTTCAGAACCTTAACAGCGATTTATGTAAAAGACATATTGAGGAAATTTCGAAACATTCTTTACATTCATCAAACATTCGATTATTGACAGGTGTGTCCTTATTTTAATTAATAATTATATTTTCACACAACAATATTCATTGATGGAACAACAAATAAAGTAATAAAGAAAATAATTATGTTAGTGGGATCCATATCTAATATTTATATTATTTAAAGTAACCATTACGTACATTTTAGTTTTGGTAATTTTTATAATGGCCTATTGTTCTTCATAGTTATCAAACTGTGAAATTTTGATTATGAGTGGGTGTGTGAGTCTTGGTGAAGTTTTAAACATGTAAAATAATGTCAGTAAAAATTAGGTGTTTAAATTCTTTGCGACTATGTATCAAATATAATAATAAAAAATATTCTATACCATTTAAAATTTGTTTTGTTTTGTACAGCTACTCAAGTTTATATTTTGTAGTTTTCTCGTTAAGCTGATAAAAAAAATATGTAATCGTCAGTGAAAAGTAAAATAAATCTGATTGATGGTATAAATCCCATATAATCGAAAACGGCTTTTATTAAATAATAACAATTATTATAACGAAATAATTAAAAGCTGAATCGATCATAAATACAATGAAACTAAATATATCTATAAAAAATAAAATAAATAAAAATTTTATAATCTCTTTTGGAACCGACTGTACTACAACTATTGCCGTGACAGTTGATCCAGCAAGTCAATACCGACTTGCATTTAAATAAGGGTGTGTTCGCCCAATATTTGCCCCAATATTTATTTATAATGTTAGACGAATTGAAAAATATAAGTAGTGGAGTTGATTTGATGAATACTGGCCAAATCATCATTTCAAAGGAAGATATTTAATTTAAATGTCACGTAAAAGATAATAATGCGTGTCGTTTAATAAAATATTGTTATTTCTAGCTCATCAAATTTCTTTATACGAACACAATCAGTTACTAAAATAGTCTGATCAGTCGACTATTCTGATTTAAGTGAAGTACATGGTTCCAAATATTTTTTAATTTTTTTTTTTACAATGAAAAAAAGTTCGAAGTCTCAATCCTCATCAATATTGTTAATAAATCAGGTAAAAAATATATTTTTTTAAATAAGTTACCGTACCCTTTTTAAATAAATGATATTTTTCTTCGGGAAACGCAGGATCAGTGAAAATATGAAAAAAACTTTTTCTATGTAAATTGCCGACAGACGAGTAGACGAGCCACTGATGGTAAGTGGTCATCGTTCTCATCAATAATACGAAGAAGAAGAACAAAGAAGAAGCGTTGCCGGCCACAAGGAAAGTGGACCCGCATTGTCAGACATCTCAACGGCTTTCAGACATCTCAAAACATCATTTAAAATCTTGTCATTCAATGAGTCCTTCAAAATCTTAGATCCCTTGATTAAACTACATAAACAATATATAGCATTGTTAGTTAAAGATTTATTAGGACTGTTGATTAAAGATGTATAAATGCCATTAAAGGCACATTCCTTCGGTCCCAGATAATATTTTGACCATTTTTATACTTAACTAAACAGAATATTATAATGAATTTAGTATTTATATCGATAATATTTATCTGGTTACAGCCGGGTCCTATGGCTGTTTAACGGATCGATTCTTTTGTATGAACTTTCTTATCTTTGCCAAGTAATCGGAGAGTGATAAAATAAATTTCTGGACGCATATTTTTTTTTGCAATAAACGATCGATGGGTTTTAAAAAGCCGTTATCGAATGTTAGTGCGATTACAATAAAAACAAATCTTTACGCTTGCGATTTTGGTGACTACAATTTTGACACGCACGAGAATGGCTCACCCGTTATTAATGTTGTGATGTACAACTCTACGCTCTGTGCTGTATAGAGATAAGGAGGAGTATGCGAATTCACGTGAACGGAGCCGTACCTTGAAACGTGAGTGGCTCGCGTAAGCTCAGTCATCGGCCATCCGGACTCGGCCGTGAGTGCTCGTTCCATATTTAAAGTAATTTGAAAACTTCGTACAAATGTAAACCGGCGATTTTTAATAAAATTTATTTGTTAATTTTTTCATTGCGTAGTTTCACACGACTGTACATGTAAGTACGTTTTACAGTTTTGTGCAATAATTATTATTGATGTGTGCTTTTGCGAGGTTTTGATGACGTGTTTTTTATTTTAAATAATAAGTGTTTGTTTTTGAATGATTTTTCGTTAATTGTTATGAAAAGTTTCATTTAATTAACGTTTTAATTAAGCGAAAAATAATGATTTAAATTTTTCGGATGTGCCATTTATATAAATAAAATGTTTGTTGATTTTATATCTTAGGAAGTTATTACTGTTTTATCGAATGAAAATTATACACGTATAACGCTAAAAGTTCGCTAAAGTTAATATAAATAGGCAAAGAAAAAGTAATATTTCAATAGATTTTTTCATTGTTTGTCGACAGATATTCATCTTTTGTTTATAGCGAGCTTTAGGGCTATTAAAAAATGAAAACCTATTCCCAGTTATGGCTTATTTTCGATTAGCTCATAATTTTGCACAGTTGCTACGGTCCACGCTATGGTAACTGTTACCACACCGAAGAGAGCCGATTAACTAGCTTTATGAGTTATTGAAATAACGTTTATCTCTAATGAACAGTTAGAAATGACGATTTAACGCCTTAAAAACTGGACCGAACGGTGTTTAAAAATCGTCGAACATACGCACGTACATATTGGCGTTTAGAGATACTTTGCAAGGATCAAAATATCATTTTATCATAGCTTTTCAAAGTACCCAGTTAGGTGTCGGGTGTTTACATACATCGACCTCAGAATGTATAGAACTTAGTTAAGTTAATAATTTAACAATATACCAATGTTACAGACTTTTTGCGATGTTTGTTTTGTTTGCAAACAAGGAATTTTTAGCTCATTTTTCAACTTTCACATCGGTGTCAACAGCTGATAGTTGATAAACAAGAAATAAGTTGACTATAAAAGTCAAGGTTCAACTTTTTGTCACAGTTTTAATCACTATTACTTGTAAAGTAACATCAATTAAATTTTGCCAGATTTGGTTTAGCAATACTATTAAGGATGCATCAGAAGATATTTCTAAAAATCCGCCGCAATTAGTAAATTATACAGCTATAACTGAAATAATTAAAACGATTAGTTTTAGTGAAATTTAAATGTCGTCGGCATAACTTAATATGAACTAACTAAATAAATAATTAATTATCTTTACAACTTATTGTTAGTAGGAATTAAAAATTAATAGGTATTTGTTTCTTTCCGCTCGTCGCTTTGATTCATATCCATCAATGCTATGGCTATCTTTCTACATTCTCCTGATAAAACACCTGGTTTTATTATTTTTTCCGTCTTATCATTATTACATTCAATATGAAAATTTTTTGACCATAATCCATTCTTAGTATAACTGACTTTAGTAGATTTGTATACGGTATCTTTCAAGGCACACTTCTAGGCCCAGTAGTTTATTTGTTTATTTTTCATCAACACTTTAATATCTAGAAAGCTTTAAATGTCTTCACATATAGTTCGATGGTTTAATGTGGATTATAAGTACTAATTGCACTTATGGTGCCATTGCAATATTATCGATGCTTGTACATAAAGCTATTAACTGATTACGAACTCATAATAATTTATAATGAATTTATGTTGCAGTGCTTGTGATAATTGTAATGCCACATGGCATATTATCGAGATTAGCAGAACCATTGCATTGTGTTATGTCAGTATTTTTATTTACGCCCATTTAGAAGTATATTAAGGTAGGTTTCGCATGATTGTGTATTATGAACTCATATAATCTGCTAAATTAAGTGTCAGTGATATTATATTTTTTATTTCTTTTAAAAATTACACAGTCATCATAAACACAAACATGATTTTCTTATTGCTGAACTGTGTCTAAATATTTTCTCAGATTGATAGTTGTAAGAGATGGACAGACTGCACTGTGCACTGTGGGTGTCTTCAAGTCAGAAGAAAATAGGTTTATACTGCGTTAGTGCATATAACCACGAAATATTTCTTAATCAAATGGGATTGTGGTCAAGCATTCTAATATAATTATTGAAAAATATTCAATTATTTTTAAACAAAGAGTTTCAGTAAACATAATGGAATCTCAAGTTGGTTTATTATAAATATTTACACATAATTTATGTAGTGTATCATCGAAAAATAAAAATATAATGTGTGATTAATCACTATCAGTTGTTCAAGTAAGGTCATGAAGAGAGTGTGATTCATCGCCCTGACTGTCTTTAGTAGGATTTACTCTTCAGAGTGAAAATATCATGGCTTGTGCATTTCCATTCAAAATGCAAGTAAGATCAAAATTCCAACAGCAGTTCTTGCTTCGTAAATGGAACTGGTTTGAAATTCCAATAAGTTTTTTTTATATCTTATAAGTTGCTGCTACATAAGATACTGCTTTATGAAATACAACGTCATTATTCTAAAGCTTACGAGGGTATAAAATCGTAATAAACGATTTTCCTTACGGGAGCATGCCACTTTTTCCCCAAGCGACCTCCAAGACCAAGCGATCCAGCGAGGGCAGATCTTACCTAATGCAATAACATTTCAAATTCTGGACGAGGAAAATTCTGGAGGATAATTAAAATCAAGTTATTTGAAGTTGCTTAAATACTGTTAACACAATGTATTTCTATGTATATGTCCAATGGTGAGTCTCAACGATGTGGATGATTCACATACTGATCTGGCGTCTAGTATCGCGACGAGAACCGGTATAGTGATGCAAGGATGCTGACCTTTCCGAAGATCATTGCCCACTGAAATATTTTAATATAGGTATTTTTTTCTCTTAACAACTCTGATATCTATAATCTCGATATGTAACTCGATAACTAACATTGAAATTTAAATTGCAAAATTATCTAAAAAGTGAGACACAAAATGAAAGAATTACAAAACATGAACTCTAAGAATATAATTTCTGTTGCATATAAATAATAAAAAGATCTGATATTAATGAAAAATAATGGTTTAAGCAACAAATATTTTGTAAATTTGGATTGTTTTGTGTAGCAAAGTTTGGGCTGCTATAGATAAAGTAATAATTTCCCAGGATACGTCCTTTATCTAGGACACCATTAAAAAGAGGGGAAGAAGCTTTTTTTACACGTACCTATTATGGTATGTACTATGTAGGCTGTGGTATCGAGGTGGTATGTCGGCAATAAGGACAAAACAGAGAGCCTCGATAGTACAACGACTCGTAAAATCCAGTATGGGAAACTTGATGCACTTTTTAATAGATCGGCCTAACAAGTCTGGTATTCTTATCGCTAAACTTGCACTGTATATAGTTATACGCAGATTATGCTTCGTTTACACTTTACAGTGTATTAATATAATACGAATCACTAAATTAATTACCATAATGTTGAAAGTTTATTTGCAATGCTGTATGCAAAAATGTGAGGACCGTTCCCAATATCAATATTCCATTTGTATCTTCTTTTATTGTAATGTTAATTATTATTATTTTACCTTACCCGAGATTTACCAATACCTGAAAGGCTGAAACTACTTAAAAATGGTTACTAAAAATTTTCTATTGGAGAAAAAGATGTCCTATATACAGCAATCGCTTCTAACACTGTAACAAATTGTACATTTACCATTAAAGGTTTTTGTATTGAGGTTTCCTCAATACGGCGAATTCTTAAGCGTTGGAGTATATCTAATTGGAGGCAATTAGTTGAGGCAGAGGAAATAAAGGAATTTGTTTCGATACATTACAAAGAGTCGTCGTCGTTTCAGGTTGAAGGACTTCGGTGCTTTGTGAGGGTTACGGTCCATCGTATGGATATAATAGATTATTGGATTAGTATTTCATGGCATTAAATTCACGGGTGAACAGTTCTTTAAAGATTAACCAAGAGTTCAATTTATGTATTTTCTTTGTCAAACCTCCACAATCAACCTCAATGTAATTGGAGCTACTGAGAGGAGAGATTTGTTTTGAAGATTTTTAGGGTTCCAAAGCAAAATCGGAATCCTTCGTCCGTCCGTCCGTCCGTCCGTTCGTCAGTCTGTCCGTCCGTCCATCTGTCCGAAGCAATGTTGCTAAAAAGCTGTAATTTGGCATGGATAAAAAAAAAGCAAAGCAACAACCCATATTTGTCCCACTGCTGGGCTCGGGGTCTCCTCTCAGAATGTGAGGGTTAGGCCATAGTCTACCACGCTGGCCAAGTGCGGATTGGTAGACTTCACACACCTTCGAGAACTTTTTATGGAGAACTCTCCGGTGTGCAGGTTTCCTCACGATGTTTTCCTTCACCGAAGCAAGTGATAATTAACATGTAATACGCACATAATATTTAAAAATTAGAGGTGCGTGCCAGGATTTGAACTCGGGACCCTTCGTTCGGGAGACCAACGTTCTACCGCTAGGCTATCACTGCTGTATATACATACATGGCATGGATATACATACATATTATTTATTAAAACTCCAGAATCGTAGAATAAAATATTGAAAAACATTTTTTTTTCAGGGTACCAACCCTACAAGTAACGTGAGGATATTATTTTTGTTCGTCGCGCACCCTATAGTATCATTGAAAAGGTCTTCTAAAAATATTATGGGTTTTCTAAGACCATTTTTGAATTTAGGGGTCCGTTTGCGAAATATTTGGCCTTAAAGTGCTAATTTTGGTTAGAGTCAAGTATCCCCCCCCCTGCTGGCCAAACGGTTGGAGTTGGACAAGTTAATGAGTAATAGTCGATAAATTTACTACTTCGGAACTCTACATTGCACGTGGCCTGACACGCACTTTCCGGGTTTTAAGTTATCAGCTTTATGAAATAGGAAGGGCTCATTAGACCCTATGTTTAAGACCCTTAAGACTTTATTTACATTGACTTATCGTTGGGATTTACCACATAGCTACTTACGTAATACTTCTGGTACTCGGGGTACTCCTAAAATACATCCGCAGACACACAATAGAAGTATCTTGGGGAGCATGGTTGGCAAGTATTGTACATACTGGAAATTGTTCTTTATGGCAATTAGACAAGTTAAATACATCACATCCGCCACACTGGGTTGTTTACCACACATACATTATGGTTCTTCTGCTAGTGTCGTTTAATGTTTAACAAATCATTATAGGCGGTAAAAATATAATTCATTTTATATTCATAATTTAATTTGATATTGTTTTGGACTAATCTATTACTATTTATTTCTAGTCTGTGTGCAGAAAATGACATTGTCTAATTTCACGTTTCGTAGATTAGTTTTCAATGATTTTGTATGTTTATTTTCGGGAAAGCAGTATTTTTATCGAGTAATATTATTTGAATAAAATTTATACTGGAAGTCTCAACAGAGTTTAATCAAGTACGTAAATCTTACGAGATCAAGGGAGGGTTAACTCACTCAAGAGCTAACAATCGTACAATTTGTACCATTTTAAACCACTGATTTGTGGTTGTCACAAAGTAATTTCAACGAAATAGTAATTGATTAAAATGATCTCACGCTTTGTCTTATTAATGTTGCAGACAATGTTGAAAATCGGGGGTGGGGCGGCGTTGATCGCAGCGATCGTTGCGGTCTTCGTGGTGGCCACCCAGGGCCGGGACCCAGACCTGGAAGCCTTGGAGAGTGAGGGCCGGGAGTACATCCTACATTTGGACAAGATGTCTGGGTTGCGGAAGAACAGAGCCAGCTTAGCTGAGTGGGCGTACACGGCGAATATCACGAAGGAGAACGAGCAGAGAAGGGTTGGTATAGATGATATCACTAGACTTGTTAAAGATCAGGTTATTGACGTGAAGCAAATTATGGCGTTGCGATTACAAGAAAATGAACTTCATTTGAAGGTTCTCCTTAAGCATGACAATCATAATTGAGTCCTAAAGTTGAGATGAGTTTCTAAATTAAGTTTATTAATATAATTTAAGATTAAGATTATTTAAAGTTAATCAACTGTGAAACGTGCTTTATCGTAGTATTCGTAGAATATTTTTCAATCTGGTAGTTATTTGCTAAATTGGACAATCTTGGATTACAAAACACAATACATAAGATTGACAGACCTCGGATTTCTTTGAGAATATAGTGAACTCTGGATTTTTACCCAGTTATGGTAATTAATTTTAGTAATTAAATTTAATGATTATTTAATTTCAATAACTTCCAGATACAAACACAGCTGGAGCTGTCGTTAGAAGAGAAGCAAGCATGGGAAGAGACAAAAATGTACAGATGGCAAGATTTTCAAGACAATTCCTTGAGGCGAATGTTTAAGAAGTATAGTCAGTTGGGAGTGTCAGCGCTGCCAGACAACAAGTATAAGCTACTGATGGAGTCTGTGTCCGGAATGGAGTCGAACTACGCCACAGCGAAGATTTGCTCGTATAAAAACTCGAGCAAGTGTGACTTGGCTCTGGAACCTGGTAAGTGAAGAATATTATTTATTAGGCTCATTATGCAACTCATGAACCTATTTCTTAAGTCGACAATGCTTCAAGGGGTACTAGAAAATTTAGTAGTTAATCCGATTATTTATAAATCTTTGGTCGTCCTCAAGCATCTTTCGAAACTTGTCGTGCGAAATTAACACAACCCATTCAATTGCCCTTGTAATTTTGTCTAGCTATTACGAATAGAATATAAGGTATACGACAGTACTTGTGATTAAGTTTGGTGTTAATTCATTTGAAATAAGGTCATCTCAGTAAGTGGACATAGTGCTAGACAAATGAAAAAGATTTATAGCATAATTTCAAAATTCCAGATAATATAAAATAAAAAAATTGTATGGTTCTAGAAATCACAGAGATTTTCACCAAGAGTCAAGACCCAGAAGAGTTAAAGCACACCTGGATAGAGTGGCACAAAGTGGCTGGTGCACCAGCGAGGTTGAACTTCACTGAATACGTGAAGCTTGATAATGAGGCTGCCAAACTTAATAGTAAGTACTAGAATAAACATATTAATACAACAGCATAACATTATAAAGGGGTACATCGCTTTTCCCGAATAAAGTAACACCGTTTACGTATTGCATCATTTCAGCAGGGTTATCATGATACAATTGAACACAAATGATAACTGGTAATGTATGACGCGAACATGTTAAGATGCATGCCCAAATTTCTAATAATGTTTGGAAAATAACGTTAAATTTATTGACAATTCACATGGAGACGCGGAGTGATTTATCGCAGTGTCGCGCAGCGCTGCGGTATGTTTTGCGTACACCCTCGGTGGGCAATGCACCTATAATTTAGACCTTATTGGCTGCATTCCGCTGGATTTAGAAGGCTCGGGACCGGTCAGATTGGCACAAGTTAGGGGAGGCCTACATATGTCTAGCAGTGGACCTCTAAGGGCTGATGGATGAATTGATTGACTATATAAAGGTACATAATTAAGTAGAATGACAAAATGGCGTCAAACACAACTTGAAGCTGACCTTTACAACACCTTCGTGTCAATTCTCGGTGTGAATGTTCTGTTAGGCGTACGGGTAGAGAAATGGTTGTGTCCTTATGTCAGTATTCAGGGAAAAGCTCTGAGCCTTTAACAACTATAAGCCTTTAACACTTTTTTCTTATTTGTGATTTGGGCACGCTAGTACAATTGACGCATTCAGATTCTTCTATTGGTCAACTGTATGAAATGATTGCAATGTATGAATGCTGTATGCAATGCTGTATGAATGAAGCAGTGATAGCCTAGCGGTAGAACGTTGGTCTCCCGAACGAAGGGGCCCGAGTTCAAACCCTGGCACGCACCTCTAATTTTTCAAATATTATGTGCGTATTACAAGTTAATTATCACTTGCTTCGGTGAAGGAAAACATCGTGAGGAAACCTGCACACCGGAGAGTTCTCCATAAAGTTCTCGAAGGTGTGTGAAGTCTACCAATCCGCACTTGGCCAGCGTGGTAGACTATGGCCTAATACCCCTCACATTGTGAGAGGAGACCCCGAGCCCAGCAGTGGGACAATTATGGGTTGTTGCTTTGCTTTGCTTTGCTTATGAAATGATTCACTCTTCTAATACATTGACTTTAATTATTTTTCTTCTTATTAAATAATAGTATGTAACACTTGGCATTAGCACTTGTTTCTACGAACATAACATTTGTCTTATAAATATGTCACCTATCATCAAAACTGACGTCATGTAAGAAACTGAATCATTCCTGACAATTCCTAAAATTATTGCAATGGAGGATTCTAGGCATCTAATTATTTACGCGTCATCTTTAGAGTACTTCTTAGAAACAGTGACATTGTTAATGTTATTTTTGATTACTGTCTTCCATGTCTTTTATGGAGATCATATTATTTGCTGATTATTACTCGTATTTTTTAAAATAAAACCTAATAAATTCATACAATCGTTTATTTATTTGTCTAGATTTTAAGAACGTAGCAGATTGGTGGCAGTCTGAGTATGAAGTACCTGATTTTGAAGAACAGTTAGCAAAACTGTGGGAAGAAGTAAAACCACTGTACCAGCAGCTCCATGCATATGTAAGGAAACGTCTGCGAGATAAGTATGGGGACAACATCGTCTCAGCTCGGGGACCCATCCCGGCACATTTATTAGGTAAGTTTGCTGTATTAATTATATTAAAACTTGCGCGTTAAAATACAGATTCACAGTTGGTTAAGTCGTTCAAAAGTTAAACGATCATTAACCAAAACGTTAACAATTATACGAAGACATAATGTTAATGACTGAACCTGTTTAGGTAACATGTGGGCCCAAACATGGAGCAACATCGAATCTTTTACACGACCATATCCCGATAAGAAGGAGATCGACATCACTCAAGCGATGCAGGAGCAGAACTACACAGCTCTGAAGATGTTCCAGATGTCAGACGAGTTCTTCAGGTCTCTTAACTTGACTGCGATGCCGGAGAAGTTTTGGAAGAATTCGATCATTGAGAAGCCTACAGACAGAGAGATCGTTTGCCATGCTTCCGCCTGGGACTTTTATGATGGAGAAGATTTCAGGTATATTAGTGATTTTATGTTAAGAATTCATTGCAAATCTCAAATAAACTATGAAAATCAAGGTCATCGACGTTATTAATGGTTATCGATAATTTTCGTTCGTTTCCTGTTTAAGTTCTCGTTGTGTCGGTGTTTACAGAAATAACACACTAGTGCATTATTTATTTTAACGACGATAACCTTAAGAAACAAACGAATACTTAAGATTGACCGCAGCTAATAATAACGTATTGTTGATGTTTTTAAGGAAATCAAGTACATGACTAGCAGAAAATAACTTCTCATAACGAAATAGTTGATAAAAAATACCGATAAAATGACCCGTAAATAATAAGATTTTTCTAGTTACGCATTGTTTCTATAATATCGTGTTGATAACGTGACCTTCGGAGCTATTGCTAATTTAATTAGATTAATTGTGTAAGAAGGCGTTTGTAGGTACAAAATACAAATACAATAAAATTAAGCTTCTTAGTGGTGCTTATGATATTTGGGAACTAATCGGTGGTGGTGATAAGTAATTTCAATTGAGTAATTTTTCCAAATTTATCTTTTTACATGTCTGACTTAAATTTGAAGGATAAAACAGTGCACGACTGTTGATTATGAATATTTCCAAACTACACACCACGAAATGGGACACGTACAGTACTTCCTACAGTACAAACATCAGCCAGTTGTGTTCCGAGATGGCGCTAATCCAGGTAATTAAATATATTTTTTTTGGGACAGGATCAAAATGTGTACATCGGTGAATAAAGAACATTTGAGGGTAGTTCATCATGAAATGGGACACGTGCAATATTACTTGCAATATAGAGAACAGCCTGTAGTTTTTCGGGCTGGTGCTAATCCAGGTGAATCATGTTAAGACTAAATATTCATGTTGTAACAAATATAACAAATAATCTCGTTCATGAATTAACACAGCTGTTATTCTCTTCATGAAACCGAAGTCAATCTTGAATGCGTGATTTGACACAAACGGGCTTGGCTTTAAAATATTTACTACTCAATTGTTTTTCTTGCCATTCATTCATTGAGTGTTCTATATCAGTATTATTATTCTCATGATAACAATAATCATTTTTCATAACAAAGGCCGATAAACTTAGGCCCGTGTTTGATAGTCAGTTTCAAGTGTGAAATTGCTTTAGAGTCTGTACATAAATATATTTTCTGCGTCAATGAGTGACTTAATATGGCCTTTGCTTTTTCATTTAATAAAAAGTTAAAAGTTTACAATATCTCATTGTACATAAAATACTTTCACTGTATCTAAACGTCATTGTTACCATTACTGTTATTTTCTTCTATTGAACAAATGTAAGTAATTTTATTAAATTCATATTTTGGGTTAAATTCTTATCATTTTTCTTTGATTTTCAGGTTTTCATGAAGCAGTGGGAGATACCATAGCCCTATCAGTATCATCTCCAAAGCATCTACGTCGTGTCAAGCTTACTAATGGGGATGCTGAAGATGAGCAAACTGAAATAAATCAGTTATACAAAATGGTACATATAATCTCGTTTAACTTACTTCATTCATAATATCGTCTTCATCATCGAAGTTAATTTATTTACCTTATTTACCATTTCCTTATTGGCTGAGATGGTAATTACTAGCTAGGGTGGTGATCACTTACTCAAGTGTCTTGTCATTTCATTTGATACGTGATGATATTTCACGAAAAATCTTCATATATGTAGTAGGTATCATGTAAACAAAGGGAAACAGCTCACCTTTAACGAACCTATGCGCTTGATCTACAATTTAAAAAAAACTTTTTGGGTTGAAAGGTATTTATCGACAATTTCTCCAACTTCCAGGGTATCGACAAAATCGTGTTCCTACCATTCGCCTACACCCTGGATCTGTTCCGCTATGGCGTGTTCCGAGGAACCACTTCACCAGACGATTACAACTGTCACTACTGGCGGCTCCGAGAGAGTTTGCAGGGATTGGAACCACCCGTCAACCGAACTGAGGAAGACTTTGATGCTGCTGCTAAATATCACGTGTCTGCCGACGTTGAGTATGCTAGGTGAGTTAGCTCTATTGATTATTGTATGTCAGTAAAAAAAACTCAATTCTGAATAGATCGTATTGATCGGGTTGTTGGATAGGGACCTGGATATAAATTTAAGATATAAATTATACTTTAAAATTCGTCACAATTTAATTTTAGTGTTCTTAATTCTTCTTCATTCATATTTATTCATCATTCATACTTAGATTCCGAAAAAATATATTTAAAGTCTGACTCACGAATGTAATAAGGGTTGCGTTATTTTATTTAATATGGGCTTAAAACATGGCTATGATGGTAAATATTAATTTAAAGGTTGATCCTGAAAACCTATTACAGAAGAACTTTTAATGACTATTACTCTTAAAATGAGTACATACTGATGTGATACTGATGGCTTCTAAACACTTCATCACACTTCTATATACATTTATCATTCCAGGTACTACGTGTCCTTCATAATCCAGTTCCAGTTCCACCGCGCTCTGTGCCAGCTAGCCGGGGAGTACGTGCCCGAAGACCCTACCAAGAAGTTGGTGGATTGCGACATCTACCAGAGCGTGGCTGCAGGAAATGCTCTGGCGTAAGTTTGATAACATTTGCTAGGAATTCTTCGATGTCGACAATTGACGATTCTTCATTCTTCGATTATTGATGATTAAGGCTTGCCAGTCTTACCACGCGTCTCCGAAAAAGAGTATAGGTTGCTCCCTGACCAGTGGACTAACGACCTGAAAAAGACGGGCATTCGCTGGATTCAGAAGGCTCAGAACTGGTCAGAGTGGCGCAATTTAGGGAGGGCTGTGTCGTACAATACGGTGCTTGATTCTGCGGATTAATGATGCATGAGCTGCACTGACGATCGCGGGTAGCAACGCAAGGCGCCAAGATTCTTTTTCGGTCTTGAGATACAGCTCTGAGCGATATAAACGAGTTTTGAAATGATCATCTGTTTGTAATTTGTATATACAGACGACTTCAGAGCGGAGCGCACAAGCCGAATAAAATGCTGCTGCTGTGTGCAGTTCTATTTTCCAATGATCCTAAACCTGATTCTTGTAACATCTAAGCTATAATTTCTCTGCCTTCAAAAAATGTGCTCACGTTTCAGTAACATGCTAAAGATGGGTTCCTCGAAGCCATGGCCTGAAGCGATGGAGGCGTTGACCGGGCAGCGGGCGATGCGGGCAGACGGTCTGCTGGAGTACTTCAGGCCGCTCCACGAATGGCTGCAGCAGGAGAATCAACGCACGGGCGAGTACATTGGATGGGAGTCCAGTTCCACGCGTAAGTGTTTGTTTACGACTATTCAGTTACATGCTACATTTGCTACTATTATGGGCAGTAAAATCCCAATATGAAAGTAACAAACGTAAACGAGCGATATGGATTGAGAAGTGAATTTTCGATCGTCTAGGCTGGCTGGTCCTGCACTGGGTGATGAAACCTTTTTCGCAAAGCAATCGAAAAGATACCGCTTATCTGAACGATTTTCGCAATAGCTGCTGCATACCTACATAGTCGGCCTGTAATATTTAAATAGTGATTGGATACCAATACCCGCTTTCGAAACAATTGCTATTCGCTAACTTGAGGCATAATATTCGACTCGCCTATCGATAGTTATTTAGAATATAACATGGTGCGAAAACTTGTGACTAAGTTTCTCAATTGATGCCCGGCGTTAAGTAAATTGATTTGACTTTACGCACCGTATCAGAATGTACCTTCATAAAATAATTGCCCGCGGTCGTACTGAAAATATTGTCGGTGATTAATTTTCCGGTGGCATCATGGAAAGATGATATCCGGTACCCATAGAACAATTATTAGGATCAATGTAAATATTGTTATCCACGAAACTTCCAGTAGAATATAGCAGTAAGACCACAGGCAGTCGATGCATAATTTGATGTTGCTTCGAAGTTTCACGTTCGATCGCGTTCAAAACTTAAACGACCCAAGTGGCGTAATGGTTAACATGCCGGATGCCGCGCCGTGCCAAGGGTCCTTGGTTCGATTCCCAGCGGGGACAAAATTTGAATGATGAGTTTAAATTTCTGTTCTCGGTCTGGGTTGTGTGTTCTGGTTTTTTTGTGTTGTCTATGAGTGTGTAGCGGTATTTATTTATTGATATATTGTTTTTTTTTTCAGAATACTGTACATCGGAGACGTGACGTACTTACACATCTAGGATAATAAATTTATGTTAGGCGAACAGTATTCGTAATAAACATTTTTAAGACTTTACATGCCTTTTATTTTGTCAAATTCACAGTTATGCGATCAAGTCAAGCGTGCGTCAAGTCCGTCCGTCCGTCCGTATAAGTGCTTGTTCACACTGAACTCGCGAACGCGGGCGCGAGCGCGGGCGCGGTAAACGCTACATACACCGCGCGCGCGTTTTGGTGTGAACACTTTCATAGTAGGTCATATGTTTGATATTTCGCGACCGCGACCGCGACCGCGCCCGCGCGTTCAGTGTGAACAAGCAGTAAAGCATTGCGCAGAGACCCATAAGTAGTATTAGAAAGTTGTAATTTGGCATGGATGAAATGAAATGAAATGAAATGACTTGTCCTACAAGCAAAGTGTTGATATCGATGTGGGTATCGTTGAAAAGGTCTTTCAAAAATATTATGGGTCTGCAAAGACCATATTTCGATTCAGAGGTCCGTTTACAAAATATTCGACTTGAAATTGGTTAGAGTCAAGTGTTCTCCCCCTGCCAACTAAATGGTAGGTGTTGGACATGTGGAAAAATCACGAATATGATGAATTTAATAGGAAAAATTTTTGTTTATTTTTCTTCTCTCTTTCTTGACCGGCAACGCATTAATGATGTCTTTAGTGTTGCTGATATCCATGGGCGTCGATAGCCACTTACCATCAGGTGGATCGTCAACTGGTTTGCCGGCTATTTCCATAAAAATATAATCATAGCTCGGGTAAAACCACAGAAGAAATAATAGTGCTTATAAATAAGTAACAACCAAGTTGATGAGCTACGGAACCCTACGGGCTTGTCACGCACTTGGCCTGTTTTATGTTAAGCCGACCCGAGCCCAGTAGAAGGACGTTGTTTGGTGTTATTTATAGGGTTTGAAAATATCATAAACTGAGGGTCGAAGGTTTTACCAAAACAGAACTACCTCAAAGACAAATGTAGATCGATTTCATCGATAGAAACATGTCTTGACTTTTTTTTATTCAAAAACAGTGTTATGGTTTTATCTCTTACCTGCTGCTGGGAATATACTGGTTTTAAAAACTAGTTCGAGTCATATCAAGTATCATCGCCTCGACGAAACAAATATGTGTAGGTATTTTTGTTTATTTTTTTTAATCATCAAGGGATCAATAACAGAGAGACAAAGGACCCCAGGATATTATATTAGTAACGATATTATTTTCATAAAGTACATAAGTATAAAAGGTCAAAATAATAGATGTCAACGGACCGGTATTAATATTGAATACGAAGCCTTGTATTGTACCTGGGCAACAGGGAAAATGGATACGAGTAATACTGATTCAATGTACCCATTATGTCAAAGTCGCTTTTACATATTATTACCTTTCGAGTAATGTATTCATTTTTTATACTTATGTACTTTATGAAAATAATATCGTTACTAATATAATATCCTGGGGTCCTTTGTCTCTCTGTTATTGATCCCTTTACTATGTACAGATATTGGTACCTATTCAAGAAAATTGTAAATAGTTTTCGTAAGTTAAATATGTAATACTCTGGACTTTATTGCCATTGCGTACCATTATTGCAGTTTAATTTTAACAGAACTTGATGAACATAAGGAATTTTTGTGCGGTTTCTTTCGCTTGCATAATTATTTAGACACTTTTTGTGACTATTCTAATTTCTACTAGAATTTACGTTCAGTTTCGATTATATAGTCCGGTACTGTATTATATCGTTTAATGTTATATCGTTATCACTGGGCATCCGATAAATATAAAATTTCATCTCGCCTCAGGTAGTCTGGCGTTACTCACGATAAGACGCGGACCGAACCGGTAAGCGAGATTTGATACTACACCTATGTATTTTATTTTTATAAATATTTTTCAAGTGAATCTATCTATATCTATAAATCTTATATGAGAAAAAGAGGTTAAAATTTGTTGAACAATTACTTCCAGTTTCGCGGGTTCTGTACAATGTTCAATGAACAAAAGCTCTGTTAAAGCGCCGCCATAAGGCAGTGATTGCTAAAACTCTAATAAAACGGGCAAATTTTTGTAACTCAAAAATCAAAATCAAAATCAATATAATTGTATCTTGTATACACAAAATTTGGTACAGTGTTAACAGTTTTATCGAATCTCTACGTCCTACCCATCAAGGGTGTATAATATTAAATATAATTAAGATATAATCTAATAATACATTTTTAACAATGAAAAAGATAATTTAACAATACGTTTATAACAATGAGAAAGTCGGACCAGTCTAATTATTATACCTATTTCATCGTAGCAGTAAATATAAAATTAATTACCTAAATATTGTTTAAAACCAAAAAAACACACATAAGTCAAAAATTTCCGAATACCTTAAAATAAATGTCAAGTTATTAACTTTAGTTATTAACTCAGTTTTACAATTCCTTTAAGATCAACCTGGGTACCTTATAGTGCCAATGTAATTTTTCACTTAATTTTCGTTAAGATTGTAAATATGTAGCGAGACATATTGCCTAAAGTTTGGTTCGTATTAAGCCACTAGTATGTTATTTTAATATTATATAATATACTAGCTGCCCGGACAGACTTCGTTCTGTTAAACGTTTTTTTTTTGAGATGTAAGCTATCCTATCTTTCAAGTTGGATCAAACTGCACATGGTGTGCAAATTTGATTAAAATCGGTTAAGTAGTTTAGGAGTCCATCGCGGACAAACAACGTGACACGTAATTTATATATATTAAGATAGTATAGTAGAAATAAAGAATACATTTAGGTGTTTTTATTTCAATTTTATTCATAAACCCTGATCATTTGAGATAAAATGTTCGGTATTTTTACAACATTTTATTTTTTACATTAAAATACTAGGTTCAGAGCCAGATATTTATTTCTTTCTTCTTTCGATCTTATTCCTTAATGTTTACCCAAAAAAAAGATTTACCCTAAGATAAAATAAACAATGAACTTATTCCCTTTACGTAGTTGCTTCTGTCTACGCCGTACGGCTTCGCCCGCCGATAAGTAGTTCCACAAAAGGAAATCACTTTTATAAACGTTCCAATCGTAATCGTAATTTAATCATTCCAGAGGAATATTATACAACTATGATAAAATCTATCCTATTTTCTTGTTCTGTACATGGACTATATTTGCACATTTGTTAGCGTGTGATGCAAAGATAAACAATCAAACATCTTTCACAAAAAAACTTTCACATCTGTATAAATAAAAATGAATCGCGAAATGTGTTACCACAGTACACGAACTACTGAGCGCAAAACTCCAGAACGGCTGGACGGATTTCGCTAATTCTTTTTTGTTGTGTTTGTTATTGTCAGGAGAAGGTTCTTATAAAAGAAAAAAAATAAGGGGCAAATTAGGAAATTTCTGAAAACTTAACGACCATATTTACTTTTTTAATGTAACCTTGGCAACATTACTTTTTTATTTTATAAATGTCATTCGAGGGAGAGGGAGAGAGAGTTGTTAGGCGGTATAAAGTTCGCTGGGTCAGTTAGTTTGTAATATGAGTAGGATTGCTCATACTTATTTTATGATTAACATGTAACAATTAATCAGGTATTTTTTTTGATTCTATCACTCTCTATCACTATCACATTTCGTAAGGGTGCTTAGTCACAGAAGAAATGGCTAAAGAAACTCCTCAGCTTAGGTCATTTATCTCAGACCGCGTTTTTGATCTATCTATATATATATATATATATCTCTATGTGTAGTATTTCATTCTTTCTAATTTCAGAAACAACTTAACCCATTTAGTTGCGGTTTTCACTGATGTTTTTTGTAAGTTTAGGACTACATAGTGTTTTATTACCGTGGTCGCAAATAAAAGAGGTTCTTAATATAAAGCATTATTATTATTATTAGCATTATTGGATACCATTATAGATTTTTCTCCAGTATAGGTTTCCCGAAGTGAATTATCTACCTACGTGCGGTTTCCTACTAGTACAAAATACATTACTGTATATAGCGAACTCTCCTGTATATGTATATTTGGTTAAAAAATATAAAAGGAGTCAGAGGTATCAAGGTAGACCGGAGCGTGACTCTATTATTCAGGAATAAAGATAATGATGTCATAAAACATGTTTTTAATTTTTTATCTCTCACAAATAAATCGGAGAAGTAGGTACATTAATGAATTCTGTTTACATCTAGCGTAACACAATTCTTTATTGTTTTGGCAAAAGCGAACAACAAAGGCTCCGAAATCCTCCAAATGTGACAGACAGACCAACATACTAATTCATTTATATGTAAATATACTATTTGCATATGTGACTTAGGAGGAACAGTTTGCACGTATCTACGGTGGAGGATTATATTTTTTGTGATTTATTTGAAGTAAAATGCCGTGTGGGTATTGCACTGATACTACGAAAAGGGTGTTACTTGTAAGTGCTGGAAATAATTAATTCTTCTTTTTAATTTATCTTCTTTCTTGGCTAGCAACGTATCGATGATCTACGGTGTTGCTAATGTCAGTCAGGTGACCGTCAGGTGGCTCGTCAGCTCGTTTAAGTCTAAATAATTATATTAACATCGATCAGTTGGTATTAGCGATACATTAATATATAAAGTACTTACGTATCATCTACGTCTGACTTTTTCTACGCAAGCCAATATAAAAAAAAATACTGTAGTCCTTTATATAAACAACAATTTTGTGTTTTCGTTTACATTTGTAAAAAAAACAAAGACAATAGTATTCCTACTTTATTTTAAGCAGAGAAGATAATGGCACAAAAAGCTGTGTGTGTGATTGATTAGTTAATGTGAGCAGCAAGACACTGTACAGTGTACAAGATACATTTATATTTTGTGGTTTGTATGATGTTATTATTGAGTAGGTACTATTTTGGATGGATGGTCGCGAGCCAAAGATGGCCCACGGATCGTAGTTTGCCCATAATTAATTAATCTAATTGGTTTCTGAAATGAAACGAAATGAAATAATCTTTTATTCATGTAGGTTTCACTGATACACTAATGCACGTAATTTTTTTAATCTACCAGCTTTTCGGAAGGGTGCTTTGTCATGGAGAAGAAGAAAAGCCGTAAAGAAACACCTCAGCGCATCTTTTAAAAATAAAAGTTATATAAAAATTTAATTATTCTGTAACCTTAGCAGAACTGGTTGCCTAGCTGGTCATTTCCATCTTATCATTTAAATATTCATCTATGTTATAATAACCTTTGCCTACGAGTTGAGTTTTTACACGTTTCTTGAAAGATTCCACCGGCAAGTCACGTATTTGCTTTGGGACTTTATTATAAAAAAAATCTGAATGAATGAATGAATGAAATCTGAATCTGCTAATTACGTGCAAATTCAGCCTCGACAACAAAAAAATATGTACCCACATCTTAGATGTAAAAAGTAAAAAAATAATCTAAATTTTACTAACAAAAAAATAACCGACTTCAAAGTTACTCAAAAACTACAAGTAGTTTTTGAGATGAGTAGTGTTTGAGATCTGACAAGTCAGATCTCGTTCAAATTAATGTGGGACTACATGACAGGCACCAGCTTTCGATTAAAAAAAAGAATCATCAAAATCGGTTCGCCCAATCGATAGTTCTGAGGTAACAAACAAAAAAAATACAGTCGAATTGAGAACCTCCTTTTTTTGAAGTCGGTTAAAAAGTTAGCTTTTCAGCAGTTATATAATGCACCTAGAGATCGGCCTCGTTACAGTTTTATTATTAGTTTTCTTGATAAAATATGAGTTACATTAGGGACACAACATGACGTGATAATAAGCATCTACTTCACATAATACACTTACATCAGATACGAAATATCTTTGATCTGTCACTCACAATTCTTGAGTAATCAGGTAACGGATATTTGTTTGTCATGTATTTGTTTATTTCAATTTAGATTATTTTATCTTCTTATTTCTTAGTACGTACAAGGGTACCTTATTTTGCCGTTCCACTATTTGAGTCTCTTCTGCAGTCAACCATTAAATCATAATAAGTAAAAATAACTATGATCTAACTTTGATTTAAAGACAAACATTTATCTATCACAAGCCGGGAATCGAAAAAGGAGTAGTTCAAGTAATGCTTAAAGCTAAGATTTTAGCAATCAACCCTTGTCATGTGACCTTTGACCAGAAGTCTTTCATAAACCTACTCATATTACCAAGTAGAACATTTTTGTATTTGCTTCCATGCCAAATGTCTGGCCTCTTGATGGAGATTTTTCTGATGATGCAAGAGGTAATACAACATTGTATTGAGAACTAGCAAAGTCAACCCTTAATATATTAAGTAGGTACCTATAATAAAACCGTTTACAATTATTGCTAAGTAGACTGCAACACTAATAAATAACAATTGCCTGTCCATTCATGCAAATCATTAAACCGTTGAATGTGAAGTTTTTGTGACCTTAACCTGCATCGTTTTTTACCATAACTAGCTACGGGTATTAGACACTGAAAATATATTTTACAAGTGCACAGAAAAATAACAGCTATATTGACAAGTTATAAGACAGTCTTTGATATGGCTACGACTGGTAATACACCCTCTAAGTTGTAATATTAGTCGACATTTACAGACTATTTATGCCGTGATTTAGATTCATCATCTTTATTATATCAGAAGAAGCTATTCGTTGCAACGTACGTATTTCATTTCTCTTATGCAATGATAAAAAGGTCATTAAATCAATTTAGTATGGTCGAGATCTATTCAATATGTTCAATTGTCTTCTCTCTTTCAGTCTCTATAAATAGGATTTAATTAATGCTAGTTTTATTATATACTTGTTTTTGCTTTGGCGCACTTGTAAATAATGTTTATTTCAGCTAGTCTTAAAAATTGTTATACTTAATAGTAGTTGAATCACTACATGCGACAAGGTAAGTCTCTCTTTGCTACGTTACACAAGAAGTTCGGTAATGGAAGATGTGAAATTTGGGTTGTGATAAAATAAACATGAAACCCGTCTCAACTTAGCAGATAATATGAAATACGTATTAGCTAATCCACTTGTAGTTGAAGAAGTCATTTCTCCAGACCGTATATCAGTTAGCAATCATTAACACATTAACTTGTTATAACTAAATTCTTTCCGACTGCAAATAATAGGAGGTTCTCATTTAAACTTTTTGATTGGATTACTCGTACTTCCAGTTTGGTCTCATATTTATGAAAAATCAATTATAAGAAGAGAAATACTAATAGTAATAGTAGTCAAATGGCAATTCTGACATTCATAAATAATTTTAGTGATCCTTTTTCGGAGACTATTCCTTTGAAGTCCTTTACTATTGATAATTTTTTATAAGTAATTTTATTTCTAGTTCATTATGAAGATTTTGGGCGAACTCGCCCTTGTTGGGGCAATAGCCTCAGTGTTTATCGTGGCTGCTCAAGGCCGGGCTGCTGAAAGAGCGGCAGAAGAAGCTGCTGGGAAAAAGTACATGGACAACCTGAATGAGGTGATGGCGAAACTGAAGAATAAGAACACCATTGCAGCTTGGGATTATCAAAGCAACATCACGACTTTTAATGAGGAGAGACAGGTAAAAGAGGCTTTAGTTTTTGGGTTTTAAGAACTTGTTATCATAGTTGAAAAATGTTATAATTAGGTAAGTGAATGATGCAATTAATTTGTTTCATTTAAAAAATATTTTTGAGGACTAAGGGAAAATGATAATGTTGTAGTGGCTGTGGAAAAAGTATGTAGGAAAGTAGGATTTGGAAAAATAACAACATTTTTTACACGCTATTCAAAAATGCTACCTATTTTAGCTGCAACTAGCCCTAGAAAGTGCGGCTGAACAAAAAGAATACTGGAAGGAAACGATGACCTACCTCTGGAACGAATTTGAAGATGAAAACCTTAAGCGGATGTTCAAGAAATACTCCGTTTTGGGAACTTCGGCTCTCCCAGAGGACCTCAACCAAAGATTAATTCAAGCTGTAAACAACATGCAGTCAACTTACGCGAAGGCTACAATTTGTGATTATAAAGATAGAAACAAATGTGATCTACATGTTGAACCAGGTACAATAGTATTTTTTTTTAATACAGAAGCAGGAATAATTTATATTAATTTATAAACTCTTCAAAGTTTAGTGTTTTGGTGGAAAAGTTTAATTAAATCTAGAAACACCTAAAATACGTTTATAAGGAAATTTAAAGCAAAAATTAAACTTAAAACAGTAATGTGGCGTTTTTAAATTCTTTATATTGCCTCATTCATGATGGTCTTCGAATGATTATGAAATTATTTTATGGTCACTGGTTCTTAACATGAAATATAAAATTTGAATGTCACAAAAAAATTGATCCCAATTTAAGATATCATTACGTTAATACATACAATTAATTAAATTTGAATGATTTTGAATCAAATTTCATTTTATTGCAATTTAAATTATTAATTGCAAAATTAGCAACGAACTTATCTCACGTACAATATACAATTCTTATAAATTTCAGAGGTGACAAATGTTTTCACCAATAGCAAAGACCCTGAGGAACTGAAGTATACCTGGCTAGAATGGCACAAGGCGGCTGGAGCGGCTTCCAAGGGCAACTTCACTGAATACGTCGAGATGTACAACGAAGCCGCTAAACTTAATGGTAACGTATTTGACAATATTACCTTTAGATTTCTAAACATAAATAACTTACTTTCGTTACTTAACTTTAATAAACGAGAAACCCTCGGAGCTATCGATTAAATTCATCTGTTTTTCTCTGTCTATTGAAACTCAAAAATGCTTTTACATCTTCTTTTGTGGGATCCCTTGTCTTGGCTAGATTTGAAAAGGCGACCATGAAATATCAACTGATTGCCAATATTTTATTTTTCCACGATAATTTTAGATGGTAGCAAAGTTATGGTATGACGTATGATATATTATATTTCAGGTTTCGATAGCGTAGCGGAGTGGTGGCTCAATGAATATGAAGAACCAGACAGTGAAGACCAGTTCATAGCACTATGGGAGCAGGTGAAACCTCTGTACCAACAGATACACGCTTACGTGAGGAGGCTCTTAAGACTGAAATACGGCGATGATGTGGTGCCAGCTAAAGGACCTATACCAGCGCATTTGTTAGGTATGACGTCATCAGTCGGAATTGTAAATTATTTGTATTTGGACATTGTACAATATCATATATTCCTTATACTTAAACAGGAAACATTTGGGCTCAAACTTGGGGGAACGTGGAAAAATTCACTATTCCTTTTCCCAACAAACAAGAAGTTGACATTACCGCTGCTCTGATCAATCAGGTAAATTAATATTAATTTAATTAATATTCTTCGATTTCTCCCACCTATTAATTATTATAATAATTTGTGTGGTGTTCTTCTAGAATTACACAGCTCTGAAAATGTTCCAAGTCGCAGAAGAATTTTTCAAATCATTAAACTTGAGTGGTATGCCTGATGTTTTCTGGGAAAAATCCATAATAGAGAAACCTGATGATGGAAGAGATATGGTATGCCATGCATCTGCTTGGGACTTCTTTGACGGGGAAGATTTTAGGTAGGAATCGAACGCTAATGTTGCCAAGTGCATTAGTACTAAGTGCACACCCAATGGTGAATGAATCTCAATATATTCATATCGTAATATCATTGAGTAAAGTTATCAATAAAAATATGAAAAAACGCTTAATGTTATTTGTAGGGTATAAATATATTGTCATGGGAAATTTATGTAGCCGCACCAAAATGATACTTATGCTTGTTCAAATTCTTACAGAAAATGACGAAAATAAATTTTATGGATTTGTTTTATATTCCAGAATCAAACAATGCACAACTATCACAAATGCATTCTTCACCACCACGCATCATGAGATGGGTCACATTCAGTACTATTTACAGTATAAGGATCAGCCTGTCGTGTACAGAGAAGGCGCTAATCCAGGTAATGACAAAAAATCTTCTTTATCTACGCTTTTTATTTTGTCGAAATAAATGTTTCTTCTTCTTCCTCTTCTTCTTCTTCTTTAACGCTTTTTAATTTATTATGTTTTTGGTTTAGAAATCTGATTTTTGTCTTTAGGTTTCCATGAAGCTGTTGGTGACGTCATAGCACTCTCCGTATCTACTCCAAAGCATTTGCGCGTCATGGGTCTTCTAGAAGATGGTCCAGATGATTTAGAATCCAATATAAACCAGCTTTATAAAATGGTATTAAGTCTTTACGTATTTTCTTTACACCTAATTTTCAATTATTTTTTCTATTTATTAGAAAACTACAAAAGGTAAGTTGAGGATATTTTCATAAACATTTCGTTACCTCTCTTTCACCAATTTCATATTGTGAGGATCATTGTTTACTTAAATCATCCACATTCCCTAGTTATAACTGAAATATTATTTTAGGGTTTGGAAAAGATAGTCTTCTTACCTTTTGCCTATATCCTCGATGTATACCGCTATGGAATATTCAGAGGCACTACCACACCTGATAACTATAACTGTCATTTCTGGCAATTGAGAGAGGAGTTGCAAGGCGTGGAGCCTCCTACACCACGGTCCGAAGAGGACTTTGATGCCGCTGCTAAATACCATATTTCTGCAGACGTAGAGTACATGCGGTAAGTAATGCAACATTCTCTCAGTAAAGAAAGTGAAGCCTTAGTCTAGTTTAAATTATAAAAAACTCGAAACGTTGGGCGCAGAAAAACTTATCCACACGTTTAGAGGCAATATAGATTAGAACTGTGGGCTTCAAGTCTCCAATACATTACATTATTCTTTACGCTTACGCCCTCATACCCCCGCAGTAGGTTTTCACCTGTGTCGCAGTTGGCATGGACGACACATATAAATATAACACATCATAATAACGCCCATGGCTCGAGTACAATATTTATCTGTCACATAAATACATTTAAGCCATTAAGCCGGTCGGGAATCGAACCCTGGACCCCTCGCTTCACAGTCAGGGTCACTACCAACTAGGCTACAGGGTCGTCATTTCTGTCATTCTTAATGCTAGCTAAGACCTTTTGTGTTAATTAGATGCATTTCTTGCACCAATTATGTCATATTCTTCAGTCACTTGTCATCTACTGATCCATGTTTACAAGAGACATGGTAAGGGTAAATGGATTAATTGATATTTCAGATACTACATCTCGTACATCATCCAGTTCCAATTTCATCGCTCTTTGTGTCTACTTGCTAATCAATACACCCCAGGTGACCCGGAGAATCTGCTGGTCAATTGTGACATTTACAATAACTCAGCTGCAGGCAATGCTTTAGGGTAAGTCCTGATCGATGAATTTGATCAAGTGAACATTATTATTGTTAAAGAGGTATTAGTATACTATACTAAGGTTAGCTCGCAGAAGGGACATTGCTAATAAAATGTATTGTACAAGACCTCATTACCTGGTTTTTAATTTGTGTTTTGAATTACCTTAAGCACACGAAGAAATTATGAAAGTATTTGATGATTGGATTTAAGCAAGTAAGCAAAGATGATGGAACTGCTTTAAAGATGGTCATAGACATCGGTAACACCACAGGCATCAGCGATGCGTCACGGTCGAGAAAAACAAACAGAAAGAAAGAAGAAGAAAGGCGCGAATCGAAACATGGATGATTTGGTTTGATCCTAATTGCAATAACTGTGGCTCTCGTGTTTGATGGTTCTTGCTCCCACGCTCTCCTCGAACGCCTGGCTTTAAATTTTGTAACCATTCAAATCAATTTCTATTATTGTAGTAAAATGCTTCAAATGGGGTCATCGAAGTCGTGGCCTGATGCGATGGAGGTACTCACAGGTCAACGTAAGATGGACGCTAGTGGAGTATTGGAGTACTTCCAGCCACTCTACGACTGGCTGAAGGCAGAGAATGAGAAGAATGGAGAGTTTATTGGTTGGGAAGCTAGTAATGTCCGTAAGTAATATTTTTTTCTTTTTTCACAATATTTCGATGAATCATAGCATTATTTAAATAAATGTTTGATCGTGATCAAATTCACGGTTTTTTTTCTGTGTAATAGAAGACAAACGAGTAAATAAGTCACCGCCAAGTAAGTCACCGTCGCTCATGGACACCAGTAACATTAAAGATACTAACGATGAAAGCCGACCAAGAAAAAATAGAGAAAAATTGATGAATAATTTCATCGGCCTGTAGTTTTGTACATTTTAAGGCGATTATTTTGATTTATCATTGCCAGGAATCAACACTATAAACGGTTATTTTAAAGTTGTATTCAAAACATGTCTTATATTTTCAGAGTATTGCACTGCAGAGCAAAGAGAAATGATGAGCAACTCAGAATTCCGCAAGGGACTGAACAAATATGTGGGAAAATAAACATTTTTAGTATATCTACCGGAATATATTTTTGATCATTTGTTTACGTGTTTTACTGACTCGTACTTCAAAATAATCCTCATAAAGTATCATATTGTTACAATATTTAAAATAGGCCATGATATTGGTCCTGTACAATACTGACACAATAGATGTAATGACGCCAGTTCTAAAAACTGTTCAATGGAGGGAAATCCGCACTTTGAATGCGACCTTCACCTACTGCAAATAAAATTTAATGTCATTCTTGGGAAAATAACGTCCATTGTGAATTTAAGAGCCATGCGTAGGTATGTTAAATCATGCGTTGCGTTGCGAAAGGGTCGAATTTTTAGTGACGTGGATGTAGCAAATGAATGAGATAAAGCTACACACTCATCACAGACGCCCCACACTAGGATTTCCTGTTTTGTGTGTCATGGACAACACACACATCCAGACCAAGAACAGAAATTTTAATTAATACGGCGGTCCGGCATGGTAACATACGGAACACCATACGGGTCGTCAAATGAGTATGAACTGCTTTTTTATTTTGAGAAATATTTAATAAAAAATCCACTTTTTAGGGTCTCGTATGTACCTCATTAGGGAACTCCTATTGAATCACTTCGTTGAGCATCAAACGCCCCAACTCAGAGTCACTAAAGGTTACTTAAATCGCTCCTTAGTACAGAATTTGTATGGTGATTATTTACTAACGAGCGATTTAAGTACCTAACCTTTAGTGACTTTGAGTGGGGAGTAAGAGTGTTTACTAAATAAGACTTGTCTAAAAAACTTCTGTGTTAGCTCCGACGTACGACTATAGTTTAACCCCATCTAGTTTGCAATAATGATGATGATGATATTTCACATCATCAGAATAGGATGTACTAAAATGATTATTATCTATCGATGGCGTTGTTACTGATAAAATTGACCCATAAAATTTCATACCGCGGGCTTAAATATGGAAATCGATAGAAACCGTTAAACTCCCAAAAATATTACTGTAGTAGTAGTAATATTGTTTAAGCTTGGTGATGTTTTTGACGTCTGCTGATCACAACTTATTATTAAATAATTAGGTACGCAATACCCTAATTGCCTGCTCTTGGTTTACACGTTATTTCCATATCTTATAGTGTCTCATCAGTCTTAAAATGGTTTATAAAACGAAAAATAATTAAACTCAAGATTTTTTCCCTTGTTTTTATTCTGCACCTAATTAACAAACAATAAGACTTTTTCAGAACAAGCAAAATAGCTTTTGCATTAAAAAAATTCAATAAGCATGAGTATACATGCAAGCAGCAAGTTCTATAATAATCTGAGCCTCAGACGAGTTCCTTATCACTTTATAACATTATTATATGTATTTTCCCATGTAGTTTAAATATCTTTTTGCTACGAAGTTGCTTTTTGAGATTTATTCGTCCGTTTACCTTTAGGTGACTAGTTGACTACGTAGATGCAATGAGTAATAGGTATACTAACGTATTCGCTCACAGTTCACTGCGTAGATGCTATTAAAAAAAACTTCACAAACCTTATGATTTTCCGTCGCAAGATTTCTCTTATAATGGAAGAGCTCGTTATCAAATACACAAGTGGGTCAAATTAAATACGTGTTAACAGTTACTTTAATATCTTCCTACAAAAGAATCCCAATCAGGTGAAGTGAAATTAGAATGCACTGGATTTTAAGATTTTGTCATTCGTAATTCTAAGATTAGTTTTTTAAATATTCTGTGTTACTTTCAACCTTTAAATCTCAGTAGTTTTAAGGCCAGTTAATGAAACGTTTTCGATTATCAATAATATTTTTTGTACTTGAACTTGAAACCCCATGAGACAGTTAAATTGATTAAGATAACGCTGTAACCTTGGTAACATTACATGACCGCCGCGAGTCAAGTGCACTCGTGCGCGTAATCGAAATGCAATGTTAGTATGTCACTACAGACACACCGAATATTATGAGGCTACTCAGTAATATAAGTCGATTGTTCTGGAGAGCCTGGGCTTCCTACATTATCCTAAATCTAAACCAGCGGTTACCTGTCGTGTGCTAGGTACTACGCAATAAAAATTGTATGGGAAAAGTCGAAAATTAAATTCATGAACATATGTGCCTAATGCATTGTTTAGTGGTCTCAAACCAGTTGGATGATATTGAAGTCTATAACGTTGTATTTTTTTATATAATAACATGTTCGTCATTCATTGATGTGTCGTTATTTTTCGGAACATACCTAGAATATCTGGAATTTAGGATAGTAATAAGCCCACTGCCCAGTGTCTGATTACACCTGCGATAGTGTTACGACAAGATGTCGCACAATGGCCACAATGACGCGGACGTTGGCGGGAACAAGTTTGTATTAGCACAGAAGAAATAATAGTACATATAAGTATCAGTATGAAAGTACATAGGTTTAGATACGTCAAAATGACGAAAAAACTTTATTCTCACGTAATACGTACATACATACCTTACTGTTTACAACTAATTCGTCATACATTGCTGTGTAAATCGGAAAATAACGTCGACTTTTTACAGCAATATAACGAATTAGTAATTAATTTTAGGATAATGTAATGAGCCCATATTTGATTTTCTGATTAATAATCTATCTACTCTTTTATATAAAAGGCAAAAGTGATTGACTGATGTATCAACGCACAGGACAAACTCTAAGGGCTAGAAACTTAAAATTTCGCACACGTATTCCTCTTATGACGTAGGCATCCACTAAGGAAGGATTTTTCAAAATTCAACCCCCAAGGGAGTGAAATAGGGGATAAATATGATAAGCATAATTTCCGCGTGCGGCGAAGCTGCGGGCAACAGCTAGTGTTTAAATATTATTTAAACTATTTCATTGTACACATTTTAAACTCAGTAATATTAGTAATGTTTTACAATACTACCGTTAACATCTATACTCCACCTTTCTGACGAGTCGGCTTTGTTTTTAAATCTGCAATATATCTACTAATATTATAAAGAGAAAAGATTTGATTGTTTGCATTGAATAGGCTCCGAAACGACTAAACCGATTTGAAAAATTCTTTGACTGTTGGGAAGCTACACTATCCCCGGGAAACATAGGCTATAATTATTATATTTTCAAAAAAATTAGGGATCCTTAATAAAACTCCAATAATGTAACCCAAGGTGTAAAAACAATAAGAAAACCGAAGCAAAGCGAGGGCGGTTACTACTAACTCGTTACAAATAAAGATAAAACTACGGTATAAGTTTGTTTACTAAATAGGACTCGACGTAAAAAACGGACCATAGTCATTCAAGGCCTTTAACGAACATGATATCGTTTACATGCCATTAAAAATGCCTTATATGTACAGTATCATATTATGTTTCTATTCATCTTAGGATAAGGTCTAAAGGTTTAATTGTGCAATGACGACGTTCTATGAATGCTTATGGTGTATGATACCTGTGGATGCTTAGTATGCAGGAGCACACATCTCATAATATAAGGTAAACCATGGTGTTATCGGTACATCACTAATTCCCACGGTAGAACTGGCACAATAGGAAAATTGCGTATTGCTTGTCAAGCCACCGAGTGGAATTATATAGAGTTGATGTTACTAACCTAAGCATGTTAAACCTAATGTTGCATGAACTTAAGCTACTTAATCACGTCGACTGCAGTTTGATATTTTAAATAGTATGTAATAAAGTACTAATGGAACAGTTAATATCCCCTGGGATATTTGGAGGAGAAACCCTAAAAATACGAAATGTAAAACGTCACATGAATTACATTAGTAATTATAAAATATTTACTACTGAAACTTAAAAAAAGAACATCCATAATATATTTTAAGACGTTGTAACAACTCTATTTAGGTAAAGGGTTTTCCACTTAATTTAACGTGAGTTCGTAGCATGCATGGGTGTGTAAACAATCGCGCCTAGCGATGGTTTTTGCTCCTCCATCTTCTAACACGTACTATAAAAGTACAACTATTGAGAAACTATTTTGAAATAGTATTGATTCCCAGTAAGTTATAACTTTAGTAAAAGCTATTTGTGTCATTTATTTACGCAATAGTTCCCATTACAACAATTTTTAAATTTGTTGTCTGTTCGTTTTTGCGTTGGTTCGCGATAATCTCAGAAACATCTCAAATGCATTTTTACTATGTTGTCAGTAAGCTTGAGGTAACATGTAGTACTTTATTGAATTTTTAATGGTGCAAAAATAAATAAATAAATAGGGATTTACAGAATTCCTTCTAAACATCTTTTCACCCACCCTTGAGATACTAAATACTAACTACATACTAGTTTTCCGAAGCGAGGCGAGAGCGGTCATTACTTACTAAATAAGTTACTGGTAAATTAAGGTAAATTAAGGTAAATGTTTCGTAAAAAATACTGTACACCTACATATCACTTAAGTTGTTAGTCGGACTTAAGGCGTGGAAGAAAGCGATAACGAATCGAAAGCAGCGATAACAACACGAAGTGGGTCGAAGGGACTGTCGCCTGAACCGGAAGCGCTGCTATCATTTTGATGTCAAAATAATGTACTAGGTGCCTCAATCCCATGTCGGATGGGTGTCGTAAGAGGCGACTAAATCCGGCCCGCTGGTGGTAGGGATTATAATTATTGGTAATATTGATTTTAATTGTTAATGAATACAATTATTAATTAGTTCTCCATGGGGTTCACCTGGATAGCTACCACCCTCGAGCATGAGTCAGCCGCCAAACGACTCGTCGTGTTCCGGCTGGGGGCTTGAGGGCCAGTTCTTTCTTTTTTTGGTTTTCCTTTGGTGTTACTGATGTCCATGGGCGACGATAGCCGCTTACCATCAGGTGGATCGTCAGGTCGTTTGCAGGCTATTACCATGAATAAAAAAACCTAATGGTAAGCAGTCACCGTCGCCCATGGACTCTCGCAACACCAGAGTCTCACGCCCCGACTCAGAGTCACTAATGGTTACTTAAATCTCTGCTTAGTAAAGAATCACCATACTTTTGTACTAAGGACCGATTTAAGTAACCATTAGTGACTCTGAGTTGGGGCGTTAATGTTCAAAATTTACTAATTTTTGTTTTACTTGGTTTTGTGACAAATTGACACATCTTACCGTTACAAAACTAAGCACATAACCTTTTAAGGTAAAATACATTTCCAAATGCTCTTGTTTTACTCTCACTAATTGTCAAATGGTGTTCTGTCTAAGTTACGCAACCGCTGAACTCAATAATGGACCTTACCCATACCGTAACTAAAGAGTACACGAGAAAATCTTTATTTATGTTAATAGCATGTCTATAGAGCCCACCTAGGGATGGTTGTTTAATTTCAATTTAATGTCAATTTAATGTTTCCTAGGGATTGCGACTTTTACGTTATTGTAACACTAATATAGTGCCCCCACTTTCATTTTTAAAGTAGATGATCTCTACCAAGATTTTAGTCTAAGCAATAACTTCAAAATGGTGAAAAATTATGCTCTTGAATATTGCTCTTAAAAATACGCGCGACAGCTCATTCTATCCGGAATGATGTCAAGAAAAATGTTTCAGAAGCGTTTCTCAGAAAAATCTATTTTTTTTATCGAATAATTTTTCGGAAAGTTACTTTGTCATGCTTGTCTTAAGAAATACTTATTAGGGATTTTATTGATTAATACTTAGCTGCTAGAGATATGATATTGCGCATTAAGCTTGTTATTTGTACCTATCCTGATTTTTTATCAACTGTACTTAATTTAATAAAGCTAATGTTTTTTTTTTGTTTGAATGTGAGCAAAAACTGGAACTGCCATCGATGATGAATGATTTAAAAACATTTTACAATGTACAATGCCACATTCTTTAGGAAGACTATCGCTCCATCTCAGAGTCACTAACGGTTACTTAAATCGCTCCTTAGTACAGAATTTGTATGGCGATTCTTTACTAAGGAGCGATTTAAGTAACCGTTAGTGACTCTGAGTTGGGAGGTATAAGGTAAATTGTTATAATTGCTCATAAAAATATTATAAAATTATGTCCCCCGGTTGCGTCTGTCTGTATGAACGCGATAAACTCACAAAATATCGAACGGACTTGTGCACGGTTTTCACCAATAGACAGTGTGATTCCTGAGCAAGGTTTAGGCGTATAATTCATTAAAATTTTATGTAAATTGACCAAAACCCACGTGAGTGAAGCTGCGGTTGAAAGCTAGTTCCTCATGAAAAGGTGTTAATTGCTTCAGGAGCACGGATATTAATTATCTCTATGAAATTTTACACAGCATCAAATGATTTTTATAACAAAACTATTTAAAAAATTCATGGTATGTACCATTAATATGCACACACCACGATGATTTAAGATAACAAAATGTTTATTATGTGCTTACATTCAAGTTATAAACAGAGATTATCCATTACTGCTTAATTATCTCCAACCCTCCATTACCAGCAGTAATTGCTTCCAAGGATACAAGATACAAATCTTTGATTCATCATGCTGAGATACACATAATTAAGTTTATTTTTGTATTGCGAATCAATTGTTTTGCCTCTTTAATGTATTATTTGTAGTAATTTTGCAAATTGTCTGATTCTACAGCTCCATGTAGTCCATGAGAAAATAAAGACTTCGCGATATAAAAATTTAAGCTATTAGTTTCATGCCATGATTTCATATTCGTTATTTTCTATGGTACATTTTAATAGGCAACCAATTGGTTAATGACAGCCTTAATCATGTAACCCAAAATAATTATAATTAGATTTTATTACCTGAAAAAAAAATGCATCTCCAATACCGCAATATATTAGCATGGCGTTAACCAGTGACGCAGTACGCTGCTGTCAAGAATCCTTGGTTTATCAACAAGGCCCTTAGCCGAAGACAACGGAGCCGATTCACACGGCTCGCACCACTCCGACAGTTGGTATCAGTTGCTATCGCGAGCGCAACCGAACACCACGCACCATTGGTTGCCATTGTCACAACCGGTCAACCATGGCTTGTGTTCAAGAAAGAAGACTTATCGAACTGTGGTTCACGCTCTTAATCCCGCTGCTCTGCTTGGCGGAGCCGCAACTTGATCTGCCGCCCCTACCGGTTTCCACTCAACGCAACCCTTACAGCAACTATGGTTACTCCAGTACCCCGTCAATCAATTCTCCAGGCAATCAGTTTGATATCAACAACCGTAACTTTCAGTTCAGTACCCAAAGACCGAGTCAGTTATCGAGTACGCCTGGAGTGTTTCCGGTGTCCACGACACCTTTTAGCAATCGGTTAAGTCCAGATATCAGTAACAATGGGTATCCTAATCTGGACTACGGTAACGGTTCCCCACGGACTCCCAGCTCGACATTGCGGCCTTACAATGACGGAGCAAACGACGACAGGATCGATATAAACAACGATCCAAATTTCAGGAGGAACGATCCAAACTTCGTCAGGAACGATCCTAGCTTCGTTGGAACGCAGAACATCAACGGGGATGTAAACAATCACATAGACGATAGGTTTAAGCAAGTGAATCTGCAGCAAGTTCGCGAGTTCCTCATCAGGGCGGATGAGCAGGCGTCGAAGGAGTGCACCAACAATGTCGCAGCTCAGTGGAATTTCGAAACGGACGTGAATGATGCAACTCAGCACGCTGCCGTGAGTACTATGCATTTGTATTGTTTCTCAGGAAGTCGCTAAATGTAACGGTTTTTGTTTAGTTTCGGTGCATTGTTCTTGACTTATTGGTGATTGCAGGATAATGTTGTGGATACTGAAGTTTGAAACTAAATTGTTTTAATTGTTTAAAATAATGGTTATTTTTACCACCTGAATTTAACTTTGATGATAAATGATGTTGCCAAGTTAAGGGCTATTATTGGGTTCAGGCAATATTGGGTTCTTGATGTTAGCGATAATTATTATTAGTAGTAGTTATGTAGTACCTAGTTTCATGCTACTCGAAACACACGCATTCGTGGTGCGGGAGTGTGTGGAAATCACCTCAAAAGCTTTTAGATGCTCAATTTGATATATTTTAATAGAGTATAAAGGATATCAAAGAAAAAATTATTATTCTGGCTATGGTCCATCACCTACTCTATTTGCAATGTATGAAAATTCTAGATTTTTTCATACTCACATTCACAGGATGTTAATATTTCTGACTACAATAACAGTATAACAGTTTGAAACCTATTTATTATTTCACTAAGTGCGGGTTGAAGTGTTTTATACATCAAAACACAGAATCCACATAGATACATGTAAAAGATGTAATAAACTGTTAATTATATACTTCTGTCACTACGACCATTATTTATGTGACAAGTCAATCTTTGCTCAAGGGATGTTATTTTTTTGCCATCTCAAGACGCAGGGAATTTGAATGCGAGGGAATATGTGAGCGTATATTTTATTCATTTATTTACCCGTTCATTCGTTAATGTAATAACCGGCGATACTCAGATGCTTATCAAATAAACAATGTATGAATGCTTAACTACGGAAAATATACGGGCGGAGCTTGAGAAAATAGCGTTTTTGTTCTTTTGTTCTTTATTGTAGTTTTTTCTGAGACTTCATTTTGGAAATTAAAGTTTTATGTGAGTTCATTATGAATATTGTGTCGGATTAGGTTTAATGTTGTTACCACACGCGATACCACTTTAGTTACAAGATTTTTTATAGGTAATGAATAAATCGGTAACCGGAATTAATTTTTGCTGTTTTTTTTTTATTTCTCGGTTATAGTTAATGTGGTTTTGATAGTAAATTTAAAGCATACGCATAACGTTGCAACGCAAAATATAAGTTATTAATGTATTGTCGTTATTTCTGTAATTTTAATATTTATTGTCTAACTAGCTATTACCCGCGGCTTCGCCCGCGTGTTCAAAGGGAAGTATCAAGTAACAATGAGTTGTTTAACATGCATTACTCATTCCTAGATATAATAACATAAGGAAGGTCGAGGAGGGTTATAGGTTTTACAGTTGGTTCCTCTTAGTATCTTTTAAATTTTGGATTTGTTACTTAGGTATGTATTTCTTCCTTGGCAGTCGGGTGAAAAGAAAGGTCTTATCACAGACATATAACTTCTGTTTATATGTCTGTGGGTCTTATGTATCTACAGTAAACGTAAATCTCTCAGTGATTTCAAATGGCGTAGAAACTTACCGGTATCTATAGAGATCGTATTGTTGTCAGTTCCCACAAGCCGACGGAGACTTTCTTTAACGATTCATTTGTATGGAAATGGAATGAATGAACTTGTTTAAATCAGAGCAGGTTTAGGTTCTATCTATCGTTGAGTCCAAACTTACATCCAAGCTTAACTATGGTACAACCCGACGTAACCCCGAAGCTACTTCAAAGTCCTCGAACTGCCAACCTACGTAAAAAAGTCAACCTTCAATGTTGTGACATATTTAGGTTACTAAGATGACTCAAAATGCAAAAGGTGATGCCTAGTTTACCTGCCAACAATAGAGTAGAATTCTAGGGTGGTAATTCATCTGATTACCTGCTCATTTACTTCTTAATATTTTTTATTACATAAAATCGAAAAAGTTTACGGGCGCTTAATTGCGACTTATTTCGAAAATATGGTTTCGTCTAAGTTTTCTGCGTACATACGTAGCATTCAGTAGTATACAGCAAGTTTAAAAAATAATTAGTAGTGACTAGAAATTACAATACAATACAATACAATACAATACAATACAATACAATACAATACAATACAATACAATACAATACAATACAATGCAATACAATACAATACAATACAAATCCTCTTTATTTGCACACCAACACAATTATTACAGAAAATTGTAAACATAAAGTACGGTATACAAAGGGCGACCTTATCGCTAGAGTAGCGATCTCTTCCAGGCGGCCTTTCGATAAATTACAATAAAAACAGAATACATGAATAGAGGGTAGCGGTGTACGAAAAGAAGCAAGAGAATAATATAGTTTCATAAATTGTAATGACAAGTAGTGTAATAAGAAAATAGTCTACTCGATAAGTTCAAAATGGTTGAAAATAGAGATACTGCTCTTAAAAATACGTGCGATAGCTCATTCTGTTCGGAATGATGTCTAGAAAAATGTTTCGGAAGCGTTTACCAGCATGTAAAAAATTGCAAAAGTTATTGACAAAATAAAGTTGAAAAAAAAAAAGTATTTTGTTTTTGGTAATCACTCCGAAACTATTAATATTTAAGAAATTTTAAAACAAGATTCTTAAAGAAGAGGAAATTTCCAAACAATGACTCGCGACTCTCAAAACTCTATCTCCATTATTTATAACTTTAATTTAACGCTGAAAATGGGTCTCCACGCGGCATTTTTAAGTTGCGCGTGCGGCGTCAAAACCGAGTTCGTCACACTTAATAATTTTTTAAGGTATTAATTGTTAATTAAAAAAAATAAAAAAAATATGGTGTATTTGAAACACTTCAGAGAATTTGCTCCCGTTGGAAATTTTGCTTAAAGTTAATTTTTCAACAAGTTAGACGATTGTTAATTAACTACATTTTCTCGAACTTCCATTTTCATTGTACATTAAAAAAAATGTTGAAGTAATTGTCCTATAAATTTTTCGCTTCGTGGAGCGCTTCTTATATACATGCTTAACGAGATCACGTCATAAAAGTTTAAAAAGTTTTAATACTTTGTGCATAATAATTTTATAAGTTGAACAAAAAATGAAAAATCCAAATAACATTATTGAAAATATTTTTTTCCCAATTTATTATTACATAATCGTTTTGGCATTCATAAAAGACATTTACTGACTTAAAAAAAAAAAAAAATTCCCTCATTTTTTATATTTTTTTTATTAACAAATAGACTATTTCAATGCTTTCAAGAAAAACTTTCTTAATACCTTATTCTTTATAAAATATTATGATTTTTGAAAAAAAAAATTTTTTCTTAATAATGATATATAATTGTTTATAATCGTTTTTTAATATTTCTATTGTTTGAATAATTAGTCAAGAATTTTTTTTTCTTAAAAATTATAATTGACCGTCTTTTATAGAAATGTAAAAAAAATATTTTTTTATCAACAATTTCATTGTTTTTTAACTTAACAATTTGTTATAAACAAATTCTCAACTTTTTTATATATATTTTCTGAAACTCCTAAAAATAAAAAAAAACAACGATGTATAACAAAGTACAGATAAAAACTTTTTTCAATTTTTAAATTTCGATTCGATAACAAAACGAAAAAATTATTTGTTCAACTTATAAAATTATTATACACAAAGTATTAAAACTTTTTAAACTTTTATGACGTGATCTCGTTAAGCATGTATATAAGAAGGGCTCCACGAAGCGAAAAATTTATAGGACAATTACTTAAACATTTTTTTTAATGTACAATGAAAATGGAAGTTCGAGAAAATTTAGTTAATTAACAATCGTCTAACTTGTTGAAAAATTAACTTTAAGCAAAATTTCCTACGGGAACAAATTCTCTGAAGTGTTTCGAATACACCATATTTTTTTTATTTTTTTAAATTAATAATTAATACCTTAAAAAATTATTGAGTGTGACGAACTCGGTTTTGACGCCGCACGCGCAACCTAAAAATGCCGCGTGGAGACCCATTTTCAGCGTTAAATTAAAGTTATAAATAATGGAGATAGAGTTTCGAGAGCCGCGAGTCATTGTTTGGAAATTTCCTCTTCTTTAGGAATCTTGTTTTAAAATTTCTTAAATATTATTAGTTTCGGAGTTATTACCAAAAACAAAATACTTTTTTTTTTCAACTTTATTTTGTCAATAACTTTTGCAATTTTTTACGTGCTGGTAAACGCTTCCAAAACATTTTTCTAGACGTCATTCCGAACAGAATGAGCTATCGCACGTATTTTTAAGAGCAGTATGTCTATTTTCAACCATTTTGAACTTATTGAGTAGACTAAAAGAAAGTAAGGATTATGCATTAAGGAATTCTTAAATAAAAGTCTTTAACCTGTTTTTTAAAAGTGTTTTTTAAATTAGTTTGGCATTAAACGATATGTCTTTTAATTCATTTCATTTTGTGTCAGCCAAATTAAAATGAATTATTAAATAAATGATAATGATAATGAATTATTAAATAAATTAGAATTTACGATAAAAAACACTGTAATTTTTTTACTAGAGAGACGAGCCCTATCGCTAAAAAATTTGGACTATACCAACTTGTGCTATACTTCACCTGTACGTCACGACACATCTACTAATAAATCGTATTAATAGCCAGTCCGATTTGTCCGTACGTCACAAGTGTATCAGTTGAGGTCATTTGTACAAAAACAAAGTGACTTAATCAGAACGATCGCTAAAGTAATGCGTTTGTTTCCCACGTTGTTATCAATTTTGGCAAATCTTGAATCAATGGTAACTTATTGGCCACCAGGTATTTGTTTTTTACAGCAAAGCTCCAATACAGGAAGTAAGAAAATCGTTTTGTTCATACTGAACCAGTCGTTGAACTCTTTGATTTATTAATTGAACCACCAATTGGAAGAAGGGAATAAATCAAAAAAACAAGAATGGAGAAAATAAAAAAAACTTTATAACTTTTGACTTGCAACTTCTAGGCTCATGTGATATTAATGAATAATGAAGAAAATATAAATTCTGATTTATTTATTACTAGACCTGGCTGAAATATATAATATTCATTTAAATATGTTTATGTAAATGTGTTGGATTTATTCCCTTCTTCCGATTTATCATATATTATATAAAAAATAATTTCAAATAATAGACGATATAATGACAAAAACTGTTTATTTATTTAAAAAAATGTAAAAACACTATTAATCGTCTATTTCCTCACTTTCGTATGTCGTAGTTGGCCAGGTAAGAATAATATTGTAAAAAAATTTAAATTCATCAGGTATAATAATATGTTGTATTATTTTTTGTATGTCGTTCATTTTTTTTCATTTATGGGTATTTTATTAACATATACCGGAGTTTCTGGTATTTTTGGGTTTGTAGAAGGTTTTTGGAACAAAATTAACGAAACCACCGATAAATTCGGAACATGTCAAGTAACCTTTATGACTTGAACTATACTCAAAGCTTCTTTATTGCGAAATCTTGAACGTTGATGCCTTGTCTAAGAACTTACAACTTTTCTTAAAACATCGCTGCCATCACTTTTTAAAATCAACTATGTCGTTAGAAGTAACGAGTTTATCTGAAAAACCCCTGATTTTTGAATCTTTTTATGGCTGCATGAATCTATACGAAGCGAATGGTTTTTGTTATTTTCTTCGAACTCACAATTAAGCCCTACGTCTAAAGAATGTAAAAATGTAGAAAAGTGAATTTGTCAAAAAGTGGCGCTTATTCCCTTCTTCCAATTGGTGGTTCAATTATCCTTAAATTATTTTACAATTACTTAATGTGGAAAATATGTTACACAGTATGTAATCATATGTAGACACACACACACATACAAGCACACACAACACACACACACACACACACACAAACACGCATGCACACGCACACACCCAAACACACACACACACACACACACACCCACACTCACACACACTCACACAGACGCCTTTTATTTTTATTTTTAATTGTGTTTTTTTTTTCACTTAGCATAAGAATAACTTTTTTGTGTCTAATTCTTGGATTAAACAATAGATTTCATAAATGGGAGAAGAAACTGGTCCTTGAAACACAGTTTCGACTACCTCAAGGACCAGAGGATTCATAAATATAATGTACACATGTGTTTAATCAATAAAGAAATTATTATTATTATTATTATAATTATTACCTACTCCAATTATAATTTTCCATAAACTTGATGGATCGTATAATATTCTTGGCACTCTTATAATTTTTTATTTTAGTAGTGGATATCCGGCGAGTGTTACTGTGCTAAAAAAAGAAAGACATACATGAATTCGTGAACATTTTTGTATGGGAAAAGTCGAAAATGAACTTCATGAATAGACCGAATGTGCCCATTGTTTTAGTGGTCTCAAACCATCGTCGCATTATTGCCTTTCAAATGAAACTATTTTGGTGCACATCGGTTGGATTGTTTCAAAGTTTATAAAGGACATCCGTGCCAATGATTTTGTTTTCCATTTATATAGATTATCATACATACCTAGCTTCTCTTTTCTTAACTTAACTATCTTTTCTACTCTTTGCTTTTTGAACAGCTTCTGGAACAGCCAAATATAATACCTTCTGTCCGCTGTGCCAACTCTAGTGCTAACACTAACTGAATAAATAGTTGATCTGTATACTTTATAGGTCCCTTTAAGTGGCCAGTTGTTATTGATTTACCCTATCTATTCAAATAACAAAGGTAAAATAGCTTTAGCTATTTATTCCATACGATATGGTTAACAGAATACTTAGGACAGAACAGAACAGAACAGGAATACAGAACAGAGAATCGGAAGAGGAGTTGTAATCGCATTACAGAAAATCAAATTTAAGAACAACATCATGCAGCAATGATGTAAATAAATTATGCGTGATATGGACCCTGTATTACTAAATAGGTAAAGGAATTTAAATGTCTATTTAATACCATAGTACATACAATTGTAAAACGCGAGTGCTAAAAATAAGATCGTAATTAAATTTTAAATACCAAATTATCTATCTTGATTGACAATTAAAATCTTAAGATCTCCGACTCACTAAGATTTTTGTAAAAAAACAGTTGTGATAAAAAATATTTAATCTAGATTTATTAGGTATTTCAGTTTAGTAAAACTACTTTTGTTTCAATGTAGTATAGCCGTAGTGCTCTACATTGCTTACCGCCTTTACTTACGGCCGGTCTCAATAATGCACTAACAGATGGAAGACTGTGGATAGGGCTGTCATCTGTCATATTTGTCAATTTTTCAGAGGCAAAAATTGACAAATATGACAGATAACATACTAATGGTAGCCCTATTCACAGCCTTCCATCTGTTAGTACATTATTGAGACCGGCCGTAGTTGGATGTATTCTAAAACCCATAGTTAGCTATTGCTGTCGTATTATTAGTAGTCACGGCTGTATCCATCATCCGTTGGCTTTCAACCCATTAATGGCCCACTACTGAGCACGGGTCTCTCCTCTTGCGGAGGCCTACAGCATACTCCACCACGCTGCTCCAGTGCGGATTGATGGAGGGGTTAGTGGCTAACCCTAGTGTCGGAAGAGCATGCCACGAAAATATTCTGTGACATTTTTTTTAATAAGAATAAAGCGCAAATGACCTAATAGCATTTGGAAATTATAAGTGAGTGACTAAATTTGATGGGTTATGCAGCTAAGCTGGACCGCTAGTAACAACTTTTCTTGAACACTACCGTACTTCAGACAGTCAAACCGTCTGGTTTGTTAGTTAATTATCTTAAAAACCAAAAAACTGAATTATTCATGGGTAGGCCTTATTGACGTAGACAGTGATAGGACTAAGTCATCTTGGAAACCTTCTGATGGCATAATATCTCACACTTCAGTTGGCATCTAACACCAATTCGCACTGAAGCAGCGAGCGGAGTAAGCTCTTAAGAAGAGGTATGCCTTGCAGGGAACTTCAAATAAGACTGCAGCCTAATACAAGTACGAGTATCCGCCCTCGCTTTGCTTCGGTTTTCTTATTTTTTACACCTTGGGTTACATTATTGGAATTTATATTAATGATCCCTAATTTTTTGAAAATATAATATAGCCTATGTCACTCGGGGATAGTGTAGCTTCCCAACAGTGAAAAAATTTTCCAAATCGGTTCAGTAGTTTCGGAACCTATTCAATGCAAACAAACAATCAAATCTTTCCTCTTTACTCGTAGATAATAACTTTATTAAAAGCAGGTAGGTACCATTCTTTTGGACTCTGATTTTAGTTTTAAGTCAAATTAATCACAGATTTAATCAAGATATTTATCCTTCTTTATTTATTACAATAATTATATTAGGTAGGTAGGTACGTAACAGCAGGAGGGCTGTTGTCCGTGCTGTACGTGTTTGTCCGTCCAATAATTCCGTAGCACAAAAACGTATGCCTTTTGCTCCTTCCGTGTTTATATAGAACTTTTATTTCATGTTGGTCTTTGGTTATGATATGACTAACCCTTTCCGCTTTAGCCTTTTAATATCTGAGATTATTGTCAATAGACCGTGACTTATAATAATTGAAATACCATTGTTAGAAAAATTTAATGAAAAAGTGACATTTGATTTATATTACAGGAAATATTTAAAAATCAAATAATATTTAATGTGGATTTAGTTGTGTCATTCCATTTTTTTATTAAATGCAAACGAGCTTGCATTGCCTCCATCCCTTGCCACCGCCATCCCTTCATCCCTTGGTACCGAATCTGGTGAACCCTAAAGAGATTTTACCACCGACCGATTCCTAACTATTACTTGCCCATTGTAATACAAATTGAAAAATACGTCTATTATATCGTACATATGGTATTTACGATACAAAAAAATGCAAATTGATGACCGAATATGTGTAGGCTCAATGAGAAATAACATTTTAAAAAATATTGCTAGCCGACTGCTAGATGACTGATTAGAATTAGAAGGTGTGGCTACCACCTTTCTAGGTCCACCTAGCATCACAATTGTATAGTGTTATTATTTCAGTAAATGCTAAATGAAATGCTAAATTAAGCTAAAGCTAATTGAAGCAATGGTAGGGTTCGAAGTATCGGCCTCTGGTATCGATACCGAGTACTCGTGCGGTATCGAGGGTAAGGTATCGATACTACTCAGTATCGAACTCCGAAGTATCGATACTACTCAGTATCGAGTACTTGCGAGTTTCACATTAGGAGCTAAAAAAAAAAAAAAATGTCATCGACAGTTAATGTCATATCACTTTCTTCAGAAATCGAAGCCCAGTGTTTTTTTTTTTTTTTAGTCACAGCCCTGAACATAATGGTAGCACTAGACTCGGCCCACAGTAATTTACATGGTTTTGCATTGCCAACACTGAAAAGTACTCAGTTTTATAAAAGTACTCGATACCGACGTTTCTTATGAGTACTTGCCAGTGAGTACCAGGTAAGAGTATCGAGTACTCAGTATCGGGTATCGGGAACAAAAGTATCGATACCTACTCAGTATCGAAAGTATCGTTCGAACCCTAAGCAATGGCTGTTTGTTCGTCAACTACAGATACAATGTTTGCTTCCTAGAATTGAATCTACACAGTAGGTATTGCATACATAATTAAATTCGCTATAGTTTTTCCTGTCACAACACTATTTATAAACTCAATCAAACCATTAGCCAAAAATAACTCATCTTTCATTGTAACTTCACACATCATGTATCAACAACAAGGACACAAAATGGCTGACCAATATGGCGCATCATTCAAAATGGCGGCAAATGGCGGCTATTCCAGATGTCGTCCGAACTAAAACCGACCTCGACCGTTCTTATTGTCGACGATGCTAGCTGGGTTGGTGACCTAAAAGGCCTGGAGACGTTAGACAATAAGATAATTCATTACTCCAAGGCCTCGCATTGTGTTTGGTTACTACCGAGTCGATAAAGACTCTATGGGGCTTACTAAATTGGATTTATGTGACTGTGTTTAAGTGTTGTGAATCTTATCCTTATTCTGATGCTACGATTTTGTTTGATTAGAATATAAATGACGCCCTAATTATAAATTTGTAATTTAAAAACTTTTATATAACTGATTCGATATATTTATCTTGTTTTTTTGGGTGTATGTTTGTGCAAATATCATACAAAACGCTCTCTGAACTATCCATAGTTATAGGTAATTATTATAATTGTAAGTACTGGGAAATACAAATCTGGGACAATTTGTACATAAATCGGAAATTGAAACTTTTCCGGGGATAAGCAAATAAAAGTTATCAACGAAATTCTGTTAACATATAATTTGTAAGTGTAGTTTTGGCTGGATTATGTAACTGGCTGTTGTAATAAATAATAAGTTTCTAACTCATACCTACTTAAAAAAATATGAATTGTGATGATGTAAACACGAAAATTGTTAACATTTTAAGGATTATTACCATCTGAACGTGAAAGAAATAGTTGTCTAATTACCTTACTTTAAATATTATTTAGCAATATCGCACAAATTAAGGCACTTATGTAAAAATCAAAGGAAGTATATTCAATACAAAAAGTACCATGAATGGAAATGGTGCTTTATCCAGAAGATAATAATATTCGGACTGGGTGTATTTAAAATAAAATACCAAATAAAACTTAGGGCTTTCTATTCATGAGGTTAAGTCAAAGAAACCAGGCCAAGTATCTAGGTCAAGTCAGATTCTATATTATATTGATTGTCACAAAAAATCCACGAAAACGAATCTTTGTTAATTTTAATAAATCATAGAATACACGCATCTTTGTCAAATTGTATAATAATACACAAAACAACATATTGCTTGGTATAAATAGACGAATTAAAGAATTAATTATTATCTAAAAGAAAATTTATGACACACAAGCATTCTCCCGCGTTTTCTGGGATATTAAGTACCCCATATGTTATTTCATATCATGATCTACCTGTTTGCAAAGTTTCATCAAAATCCGTTCAGTAGTTTTTACGTGGAAGAGCATTAAACTATTTTATTCCATACAAAAGGTTTAGAGTTCTACATTTTAAAAGTCTTGCAGTATGCAGTTGACTCTGAAAAGTATAGAACAGCACCCAAAAAAATCATACGTACGTGCGGTCAATAAGAATCGTAATATTACAATTGACACGTAAGGACGAAGTTTTTAGGAGAATTAGTCAGCTTACGCTAAAGTTACTATTCATGCTTTTTGCCAGCACCAATACAATACAAAGAATAGAAAAACACTACCTAGACAAGCCTCTGTTACACTGGGATTTACTATGCCATATTATCTAATTAGACTATTATTATACCATTTATACGTCTAGCTTGTAGCCATGTTTTCATCTAATCTGTTAAAATTAAATAGCAGTAGGTAATTTATTGTTGTTTCTACCGTATATTCACATCCTCTCGTATACTAGCTGATAAGCAACATAAGTAAAATAGAGCGATACTATAAATTTCAAGCGGAAACCTCAAATTGCTGTCAGTCCTATTTTGTCCCATAGAAATGTCACAGACTATAACTGCTACACTTTGCACTTCACCTTGTATGATCCATTTCTCATGGCCGCTGTGTTGTCACAGCTCTGACGTCACAACAAATTGGTTTCTCATTGTATAACCGAAACCAAAAGCAATTGTCGTTCGATGGCGTGTCGATGGTGAAGAGGAAGTAAACATTACGCTTATTTACGGCTTATTGCGGACAGTCTGTTATGAAGGGTATGGAATTAGATAAAACGTATTGCACACAATTTACCGCAGATCTAATTCCAATGTTCGGGAAATCTTACACGAAAATCTATTTTTTACGTCCAAAAACGTTACTAAATACTTAACAAAAACATAGTACTCTCTCGCTCGCGGAACGCTACAGTTTTTCGTGCGTGCGCCCTGCGTTCATCGTTTTAATAGATGTTATCACGTCAAAAACCCTTAAGAAAGTGAATTCCGAAGTCAAATTTATATGAAAACAATACCATTTTTAACCGACTTCAAAAAAGGAGGAGGTTCTCAATTCGACTGTATTTTTTTTTTTTTATGTTTGTTACCTCAGAACTTTGGACTGGGCGAACCGATTTTGATGATTCTTTTTTTAATCGAAAGCTGGTGGCTGTAATATGGTCCCACATAAATTTTATTGAGATCTGACGATGGCATCCATGAGAAAACTACATAAGTCGTAAATTTGTGTCAAAATGTGCGCGACAAATTGACGAATAACTCAATATCACGCCAACCGATTTCGATGATTCTTTTTTTAATCGAAAGCAGGCGCTTGTCATGTAGTCTCACATAAATTTGAACGAGATCTGACAACTATGTAGTTTTTGATACTTTGAAGTCGGTTATTTTTTGTTAGTAAAATTTTGATTATATTACACGTAAAAATAAAATTATAATTTCGATTAATAATTTTCACCCGTTCAACGGTATCCACCTTGACAAGAGTCAAGAAGCATTTTTGGACAACATAAAACTAATACGTACAGTAGCTACTGTTATCTTGGACCAACCTTTCTTAGCTCTCTGCTAATTTTTGCCGATATCCTGACCTTAACACCAACATAAATTCTTACCTTTGACCTGATTCATTATTCTCGTGCTGCTCGTACAACCTTAGTACGTCGCACTAAAGCTGAAAATCGCTTGTACAAAATAACTTGACTTTGATACTTGTACTTTGTGTAAATTAGTAGGATAAAGAAAGAGTTGTGCCATTCATTGAACGATTTTGAACTTGTAAATTTTGACACGTGCGTACGAGTTGCTTTTGTGTGTAAACTTGAACTCATTTAGAATTTTGAATGGAACATTTGGTTGTGTGAAAAATGTGAAAATGCTAAAACAATATTGCCGTACGACTTGATCACCATAATCAAGCTATAGTTTTTGTGTATAACCTGAAATCCTCAATAAATGATCTAACCTGTATTGAAATGATACGGTTTCTATGAAATAATATCATCTCTCTCCAAAGTCTAATAGGTTCAAATCTTAATGCCATTTTCATTCACTACCGTCTCATAAGGATCTACAATAAAATAGTTTTACCATCTTCTCGGAATTGGCCATCCAAAAAACATGGGGAATTCTAATGTGGCGATGTTAGTGTGTGGGCGTGTACCTATGTATTTACGTTTTTCTATGTAATAAAAAGGTCTAATAGAGAGAGAGAGAGAAAGAGAGAGAGAGAGAGAGAAAGAGAGAGAGAGAGAAAGAGAGAGAGAGAGAAGGAGAGAGAGATACATAAAGAATACACCGTTCCAAGCAAACATTCAAAATTTAAGAAAGTAATATAATTTGCCCAATTCCATATTCCCCGACGACCAGTGTGGCGCAAGATTTACTATTCCAGATCGCCGTGCCAGAGGTCCTGGGTTCGATTCCCAGCGAGGCGGAAATTTGAATGATGAGTTCTCGGCCTGAGTGTGTGTTCTTGTCTATGTGTGTTGTCCATGGCACCCATGACACAGGGAATTGTGTGAAGTGTGTAGCGTTATTATTACTACTTCTTCCATCGACCTATCTTCCACCATCACAGCTACCGTCGGCAGTGTCGGCACACGTCACGATATAATTGCGAAACGTTGTCGCGTGTGAGAACGTCCTCGCTACAATGGCGTGCCGTGTGAACCGACAGTGTTCGTCTCATTGCGTGGCATTGAGTTACGTATGTTAAGTAATAGGGTAGAAGCTTATGGACTGCCAACTACTGCTGTTTTACCGGGAATCATTAACGATTCTTTATGTTTTTAATGATGGTGAAGCAGCGAGGCATGTACTACAGATTGAAGCGTGGTGAAGTACATCATCAGCTGATACTCTCCTCAGCTCTACAGCAGCAAACAAGTCTCTACTTGTGCCCTATTAATGGGTTGAGGGTACAATTGAGTTATCCAAAGTGCTCAAAGCTCTGCTTGTCAATGAGTGTCTTGAGTGATCGAACGAGTTGAGGGACAAAGCCCCAACTCAGAGTCACTAACGGTTACTTTAATCGCTCCTTAGTAAAGAATCACCATACAAATTCTGTACTAAGTAACGATTTAAGTAACCGCTAGTAACACTGAGTTGGGGCGTTAGGGAGCGATTCTTGAGTATTCAAGCAATATTGCCATACGTTTTAGATGGCAAGTTAAGCCTCTGGTTAGTTCAGGTTAGTTATTAGATAGTGTCGGAGGCTTGGAGATGTTTGAACGACGTTTGGAATTTAAACAAGCGAAATTTTGAAGCTTGCTTTAGGTTTCTTCAATTTCAAACTTGGGTGAACTTCGAACAGGGACTGAAATCGGTACCTTGGTACCTTCGATACCTATGGAAGCCTTATAATAATCGTATATGTTGGTAATTGGTCACAGACCACCATGTCGACAATCTGCTGGTTGATAAATTAATTTTTTTCGCCTTAACATTTCTTGTAATTTTGGAAAGAAGCAGTGCTAAGCATTACCATTGTGTTAGCTAAGCCTAGCCCAAACTAAAATAACGAAGTACGTAGTAAAAGTAGTAGGTAAACGCTAACAGTGTCTTGCAGAGCTTAAATCAGCGGACCTCAAAGTATGAAACCTCTTGTAGGGGTTTTTTATACAGTGAGGAGGAGCACTAAAATCATATTTTATGAGTTAAAAATTAATTTTATGTTATGTACTTAATTGAAACTCGGAATTTACTTTAAGGTAATCAGCTATTTTAATCTAAAAGTAATAAATATTAATGTAATATTAAGAATTAATATCACATCTTAAGCATTAGCCAAAAAGTGGGCCTTTTAACCGATCCCTTAAGTTGCGAAGATTCGTAATTTAGAAGAGTAATAAAACATGTATGAAGAAGGGAATATTGATCGATTACACCATGTTACAATCTCCTATTCAACTATTTAACAATATAACATGTACAGGAAGTAAAAACTAAAGCACGATGACTAAGAAACCACAGGTAAATGAGGCACAATAACATTAATTTGTAGGTAAACTAACACGTTAGGTACAGCAAGATTCAAGTACGCCGGTACCGTGAGAATAAAAACCGGTCCCAGGATTCATAACTCATAATTATTAAATCATATTAAAATTACTTATTTAAGCTATTGTAATTCATTGGCGTTTATGTAAATATCATATACAATGACATGACATATTATAACGATCTCTTTGATGTATATAAATGTAGATGAACTTTTCAAGTTAAAACGTTGAATATAGATGCTCGATATTACAATACAATTAAATCCCGAAATTAGAATCTGGTGGTTTGTATCCATACACAAGACTATGGGCATATATTAAAATTATTTAATGTATAATATTAATTATAGAAATACTAGTTGACTCAGCAAACGTTGTTCTGCCAAAAAATTCTGGAGAGGGACACCCTAATCGCCTGTATGAAATATACTTTACAACCTAAATATATTCCAATAATCAATAGATTTCATCATGACACGAATAATACGACACGCAAACAACAAAACAAGAGACAATGCAACGGATATCAAAGCAGATGAATAGATTTAAAAAAATAGCGTGACCAAACCCAACAAGAACTAGTTAAATAACAATTAAAAATGAACGTCATTCTTAATCAAATGGTTATTTTGAACTTGGCCGTGTTAAAACAATTGTGTGGATTTTCTGCGATTATCTGGTGAGGTCGCGGTAATGAATTAAATAGTTCTTACGTTGACGAATGAACAGACACTTTAATAGATTTTTATCATACCCAAGGTTCATCGGGTTCATCAAGGTATCGGGTTCAAGCAATGATTACAAAAATAAAAGAATTTGAAGTAGGATGCAGTAAAATAGTTCTAAAATTAAGAGAATTGCTTTTCTATTATTCCATCAAGCTACTTTGGATATGAAGCAGCCTTTCAAAATCAGAATCTCATTCAAATAAGTTTATTTTACGTAGAAAAAATAAAAGACAAGATGGTAATTAAGTGTTCATCATCACCATTGCCGTCAGTTATACCACTGATGCGTTGCTAAGAAATAGAACAGAGGAAAGGAGAGCTAACTTTCATGTCGCCAGATGGCACTCGACGAGTTATAATTCAAAAACGCGAAGTTCTTATGTTCCGTGGTATAATGACCATCGCGAGTCATCTATCCCATGAGTCATATTTCGTGACAAATCACTGTCATCATTTATATCACGCTAGCAAAGATTACTGACTCAGACTTAATTATTAGTTTACATTCGTATAAAAAATCGGTCATTTTCATTGTTATAAACCTGTGTTATAAATAAATCAAGATGTATGAGACGTCATTGATTTTATACCACTTCCTACAAATTTTGAGTTGCTATTACTACAAATCATGTATCATTACATAACAGTCGACGCATTACTGGCCCAGGGTTTCTCCTTAAAACTGAGGAGGACTAGAGTTTAGTCCACACTCTACTTAGGTAACAACAGAGCAGATTGGTCGAGTCTATAATTACAAGTTCAATTTAACCGTTTGGATTAAGTTCAAGTTATAGGCGATACCATTCATCCTTGAGGTTAAGGCAACCTCTCTTGCTCGAAGTGCATCTTGTTGAACTACAGATGAAATTAACCCTTCATTCCTTCTATTGAGGCACTAGTTCAGTGAAAGAGTGCGCTTCCAATACGTCTTTCTTACTTCTTACTTACTTATCCAATTCGTCTTTTTACGAGTTCCGCTTACAATAAGTCTTTTGTAATCAGTTTAGTGCCTCCCGTGAGCTAAGTTACGCCTTAGAAGCGATAGTGTTCACGTTCAGAATGTTTATAGTATGTGAACGTTGAAAAAACTATGATAGCGTGATTCAGGTCTGGTGTGATGTTGACGTTGCTCCCATCTTTAGTTTCCTATCGTATGGTTTGAGATACACATGCTAATAGCTAGCTATTAACTAGCGGATGAGCATGAGCAATGAAATGCGTAGCATGAGGCGCGGGTCAAAAGGAGACTTGCTGGGAGTGTGTGTGATTGTGCATGTATTAAAATATATGCATGTGTGCTAAATTAGCATGCTTATTTCACGTACGTGCATAGTTTTTGAAGGGTAGAAGTCTAAGTCAACCTTTTAACATTATATATTATATGTGTCTGCGTCATGTTATTTTTACCTTGGCCGGCCATCTAGGTACAGTCTAAATGATCCACTAAACAATTAACACGTCCACTACGCATTTGTCATGAATGAAAAAAGAATGGATGACATTGACTTACAGAACTTAACGGCGTGACTTTGATCTTCCAAAAATGTATCGGAGATTGCGAATAGTGGGTTTTTAAAGTAAACAGGGCAATTAGTCCGAGTATAAATTTCGAGTAGATAAGCAGAAAATCAATTCACAACTCATTTATTGTGTGTATTGTATTGTACTTTAATTCAATAACAGGCTCCGATAGCTTCAAATTAAATGCTTATAGAGCAGATATTAAAAACCTAAAAAAAGTCACTCGTCAATGTTAAAAAAATGTGTAGGCATTTCACCAATGCGGAGAGTCTCTTATGGTGGCCACTCACGGTCAGTCCATCGCGTCAAATGGCGTGATATACAGCCAAAATTTGATCGTGAATGTGAAAAACTGATGGCGTGATATAAAAAATTTGTATGTCCAATCGCGCTATTTTGACATATGTCATTTGGCGTGGTTCCAAAAATGACGCGATGGAATGATCGTGAGTGACCACCATTATGGTACTATTCTTGGACATGGTAGATTATTTTTATTTTATGTATTCTATTTCTGGTGCTATGTGAACATAATATGTATTTTCTTATTTCAGTTGGACGCACAGCAGCGCTACACTCTGTTCCAACGAGGGTTGTGGGAGACCGCGCAACAGGTACCTCGGGGCGTCATCAGAGATATACCCACCTTCCGGCAGCTGAGGATGCTCTCCATCATTGGACCCGCTGCCCTGCCACCAGATCAGCTAGATAGAGTAAGTTGTACCCCTTAAAATATTCCTTAAGTAGTTTAATCCTTAAACTCTTAGAAGTCCTAAGCCATTCCATCATCCCGTAAATTGTCATTCTCTTTCAAAATCATTATTCATGTAAGTATCACTGATGCACTTAAGCACGTATTTTTTATTAGTCTACCAGCATTTCGCAAAGGTCTTTTGTCATGGAGGAGAAGAAATGCCGTAAAGAGACTTCTCAGCACATCTTTAAAAAAATTATTGACAAAAATATCACAATGACAAACTTATCTGAGCAGAACTGGTTGCGGAGCTAATTATTTCCATGCGTCTTTGTAATTTTTGTCGTTATCATTAAAACTAACAACCACAGAGTACTTAATCACTACGTTAACAACAACAACTTCTCAACATTCCAGTACAACCGCATCATCAATGACATGCTAGCCGTTTACAACAATGCTGAGATCTGCGCTTACAACGAGCCCTTCAAGTGCGGACTCCACTTACAACCAGACCTGCAGTTCATAATGTCCCACTCGAGGGATTGGGACGAGCTCACTCATGTGTGGACTGAGTGGAGAAGGAACACTGGCAGAAGACTAAGGGATCTATACGAGCAGCTGGTTGATCTCACCAACCAAGGAGCTAGGCTTAATAGTAAGTTGTTTTGTGGTTAACAAAGGATTCCTGGCAATTTTGGTTATATTGTCTCTAACCATAGTGAGTAGGTACCTGGTTACTGAATGAGATGATGGGTGAAATATTAATGATAGAAATTGCGTCATCTATTTATACGTTTTAGTTCAGGCATTGCTACAAAATTACTGACGACATGAGAAGTTTATGGAGACTGCCATCTGCTAAAGATATTTATCAAAAGAATATGTAATATAAATGTAAAATCAGTAACTTTTGTTTATGTATTTTTATTGTGCATCCATTAAAATTTGACGTGTGAGCTTCAACAGACCTTGTATTCTGTAACAATGAATTGTATCACCTCCAAAGTGCATCATGTATAATTTGCATTATGTGCATGTGCTATATGTGCATTGTGCAGGTGTTTATCGAGCCTAGTCATATACCAGCAAAACTAAGTATATAGTTCCAAACTCCTGATTGATTATGTTGGCAATGTTTTCCATGTCATGCAAGAGTCAGATTTAAGCATTTACGAGGAGTCTTTACTTGTTAAAGGTTAACATGTATTTTCTCTATTTACAGACTTCACTGATGCTTCAGCTTACTGGATGTTCCCGTATGAAACTCTCGATATGCGGCGAGAAGTTGATGAAGTTTGGGAGGAGGTAATTGTTAAAATAATTTATTAGTAGATGCCTCAGTATGAATCAGTTGAATCCAAATTCAACCTATTAAGGTTGAATTTGGATTCAAACTTTTAAGGTTGAATTTGGATTCAACCTTTTAAGGTTGAATTTTTGGATCAGTCCATTTATATATGGATTTTTTATGAGTAGTTTATTGAGTATACAGATTATAGAAATGAGTGCAGCTACCATACACAACATAATACATTCTTACTAATGTCACACAGTCAATGATAACGAAAATGTCAAAAATATTGTTACCGATAAGCCTGGTAATCTTCTACATGTATACGCCCTAACATCAGATTCTTAATCAGTGTAAATCACATTCGTTTCCAGGTGAAACCGATCTACGATCTCCTCCACGCGTACGTCCGTCGCCGGCTTCGGGAAGGGTACGGTCCCGAGCGTATCTCCCGGTCAGCGCCGATCCCGGCCCACGTGCTGGGCGACATGTGGGGACAGACCTGGGCTGGTATCGTGCCCTTCACTCTGCCTTACCCTGGGAAGACTTTAGTCGATGTCACGCCAGAGATGGTCCGACAGGTTTGTGATGTTTCTAAGTATTATTGAGGTTTTCGGGAAGGGTATGGCTGGGACCACAGGTGTATGGAAGGTCCGATCCCGGCCCATGTTGTTGGCGACATGTGGGGACTGTTCTGACTTTAATTAACGTCACTCCGGACATGGTGCGACAGGTTTATTTAATTTTTTTAATAGAGTATTTTCTTTCGTTATTATTCCTCCTTCAAGACAAATAAAGTGTTTCCAAAATTATATTAAAATTAAAATCACTTGCTTTGCGAGTTTTTAGGCTAAAACTTCAAAGAAAACTCCCAGGTTTCCTAATGATGTTTTCCTTAAAATGACAAAACAGAAGATTTATATCTCCCCTCTCCTCTCCAGGGCTACACTCCCCTCACTATGTTCCAACTGGCTGAAGAGTTCTTCGTGTCGTTGAACATGTCCAGCATGCCGCCTGACTTCTGGGCGCTGAGCGTGTTCGAGCAGCCAGGGGACCGACATGTCCACTGCCAACCCTCCGCTTGGGACTTTTGTAACAGACATGACTATCGGTAAGTCAATCAATTAATTTTAATCGACCTTCCTAAGTGTTAAGTATTTCAAGAACTTCGAAACAGAGAAAATTGGTTCAAAATAAACAAGCGTTACTATTTCACTTGATAAAATATGATTAAATGAGCGAAGGAGTACATAACACAAAGAAGATATAGACATAGAAAGCCATAAGTGGAAGAGAGAAGAAGAGACAAGAACAGAGGAAGTAGGTGAACTGAAAATCAGTTTACTTGAAAGATAACAAAGTCACCACGAAAATGTCTCTACAGTACTCCAAAATCCATATTTATTTTCGCTAGTCAAAAGTTCTTTAACGCGTTAAAGAACTTTTGACTAGCGAAAATAAATATGGATTTCGCTCGTGGTTTTAGTAGAATATAGAAAAATGATCTATTGTCTAGTTCGGAAGGGTAGCTAGCTACCACCCTTTTGCTTAGATCAACTACCAAATTCCTCGTGTTCCGGCTTGTTTCTTCTGACAACGTTTCACCAGGTTGATCGTTTGCTCTTTTGTCGTAAAAAGAAGCAAAGAAATGTTTTTTTTTACAAACATAAAAAATATAGTTAATAGTATCAGGCGTTACTTTGCGGAAATCCATTGTTATTAAGTTAGTATTAGTCTACTTTGCAACAATCCGCGTTTAACATGTATGATGGTATATACTTTAAAACATGCGTGGCACCTCCCTCCCTCCCACAACGGAAACATGCACTACAATAATTAAACGTATATACGTATATATCGTACGTATATATCAGTCAGACAATCTATCTGTTATCTATTCACTAAAATATTTTTGTGCAATTTTTACAGTTTTAAAAAATCTAATCAATTTGTACTAGAAGTACAAGGACTTCTTAATCCTTACAAACTTGTTTTCAGTGTGCCTGTAATTGTTTTTCAAACTTTTTTCCAAGAGGGTGTCCCATGTGACAGCTCTTTTTTTATTCACAGTAATAATTAATTAGGATTTATATTTCAGTATCAAGATGTGCACGCATCCTGATATGAAGGACTTGATCACCGCTCACCACGAGATGGCGCATATCGAATATTTCCTAGCGTACAGGAACCAGCCCAAAGTTTTCCGTGATGGAGCCAATCCAGGTAAGAGCAAAAAGAAAAATAATTTAAATTATCTATATGTAAGAGCCTAAATCTGTGATCTGTCAGTATTTTTAATACTTTTATAGAGAGGGATAGGGTGAAAGAACTAAGGAGCAAATTGGTACATAATAGGTATATTAGATGCTATATTTCAATATCTCTAACGGTTACTCATCAATCAGACGGTTACTCCAGACGTTTAGCTCTAATACACCTTTAGTAAATGCTCATCACGGAGCCCGATTTTTTCAATATCCTTAATAGTTAGTGATATGACTTTCACGCTCTACGTCACCTTATCCATAATTTCGTTTACCGTTACAACCATCACAAACATCTTTAAAATAAAAAATAGTCTAATTGGTTCATTGGTTTTTACGGTGTCCTGGTTTCTAAGAAATACTAAAATTCATTTACAATTTATAAGATAAGATGAGATTAGAAGAGACCTCGGATTCTATTACTATACCTATACGCAGCACTCTGGGACAGGAAATCAATTTTATTTTGTTTTGTGGTAAAGGAATAGGTATGTCCTTAGAAATCGTGTATATACCGTAAGAGTTCTCTATAATGTTCTCAGAATTACCTATACCTACGAAGCCAGCAAAACCGCACTAAGATTGTAGAATCGCGACTTCAAGCAAATTAATATGATCAATAATACGAGTACAAGTTCAGTAGAGATATCAAAATATTTATGGTATTAAATTTAGGAATTTAGGATAGCAAGCAATAGGTAGGCGTATAAGATTTAATTTTCCTTATTTATTTTATTAACAAAAAATAATTATATGTAGATACTATCCATTACAGCTCATAGAATAATATAATCAAACATAATTACACGTATTACTCCTTATTCCTATAACATTCAAACGATATAATAAACATAGCAAACAATTTATTCTACATTATATCACTATGTAAGGCATTGTAGATATTCGAGGCCATTGGCCAAGTCGGTAAATGGAAGGATTGACTGTCTTCGTGTACTGAGTGACCTGACCGGACTGTAACAGTCTCTTTTATCTGAATAGCAACATTTTCGACAACATTCACTATAAAGTAATCACTTTTTTGACAGTAGGTAACCAAGTTTCATCAAAAGTCTAGCTACACAAGCATCTAGGTACTACAGTACAAAAAGAAGGAACAAAATATTTAGGCAGTTTCATGGCGACAATAATTGTGAACTTTTCTGTAACCCAGAGAGCATTTCCATCCAAAATAACATTAATTTAAATCTAAATAGTGTTCATTAAATAACACACAGTGTATGCTGCGATTATTGGTAACAACGCCATCTCGTAGTGAACGGATGAAGCTCCGTTACATAGATCTGTATCACAGTTGCAGTATGTAACGTAAACTTCTCCCACACCGGTCGATCGCCTGCAGGTATGGTTACTGGGTTCTTCTTGTATGTAACCACAGGAGCGAACCACACGGACTGTGCCATAGACTAAAAAAGGAAAATCATGTGATTGGTGATGTCCACTAATCGTTCAATCATAAAAAAATACCATACAATATTCATACCAAGAAAGGGCTAATAGCTCGCGGTAGAGTCGATCGATTAGATGATCGACCAAGTTTAGCAACTGCGAATGGTTTTACTATTGACATAAACTAATCTTATTTATAAGAAAGAGTTTAAGAAATAATTTCGTGACTTACTTTCCATTTTAATGACACGACAGAACGTGGGCTCAACCGTATTGATGTGTTCGGGGGGATCCTTCAGAGAGCAGTTAATGACGCCCAGACTGAACGGGTCGAAGTCTGGTCCACACCTCGGATCGAAGGCACTGTTGCAGTCGTAGCAGAAGATAGATGATACTGTGGAACCAATGAAAATAATGTTAAAGGAAATTATTCCACTGTCTGATAATAGATGGCGTTAGTGGTCCATGAATTCACTGATTACCTGGCTAAAATTTTCGTCAAGGTATCGCTATCCCAATGAATTTTGGTCATATTTTTGTGATATGTATAGCGGAAATGTTAGTGTCCCTTTAAAATATTTCTGAAATACGAGGTTACAACTACTCGAATCGGCTGATAATAAAGATTTTAACGGTTTTATCTGTCAGACATCTCTATTCAAGACTCGTGAAACGAAAAGTTGTAGTTTATCAGGAAGATAAGTTCCTAATAGACTATCAGGAAACTTATCTGGAAAAAAGGAAAATACCTACGCCCTAAGGGCCTAATTAAAACTCATTAATTAAATTATCTATATTATACTTATATTACACCACATATTATGTCGCGTCTACATTTGCGTCATTTTGCAACAAATATGTTTATATTTATTTTACACAATTTAAACAGTTTTTGCCTCATTCTTGCTTAATTAAATTTTAAAGAAAAAGTAAGCTATGAAGTTTGTACACACATGTCAAGTTCGACCAAACACGCTAATCCAATTCAGCGTTGGTAATAATTCGGAGTAGGTACTTAGTATGGTTTCACATATTATCTCTACTTGCCCTACATTCACTTTAAAGTGGATCACTTGGCCAATTACCTGTTAACGTCACATTTACCTTCATATTTTTTCTAATTGTAATTGCTATCAAAACAAAATGTGTGATTTAATTTATAAATGTATTTATTAACATATTTTTAATTAGGTATAATAGGTTAAACCTAGAGAAAGCATTCCATCATTACCACATCAGAATTTAAACTTTCTCCATGAGTTACTTAAAAATAAAGAAAACTTTATTCTGTTCTTACAGGAGACAAACGTAAATACAAACCAATTTATCCTCCTCGAAAATATTTTTTATTAAAGAAGACAATAGGTGTAACAAGCATTAGGTTACAGATGTGAAACATTCATAATATCAATAACTAAGCAATCACGTTGAAAATTAATTTTATCTATCAAGAATATAATAAATTTTATCTTAATATTTCTTACCTAATGCCATATTTATATTAATATTATTCATATTATTAATGTACAAAATATTAAACTGCCGTCAATATAATAAATTGGTGTTAATATTATCATTAATATTAGTTATTGCTTAATTCAAACCATTTTTGACGATCGTTACCAAATTCATTTTATTGATAAACATATATATCAATGGAATTTAATGTTTTATGAGGTTATTGTTCTATGAATTTCATGGATAATAATACTGAGGGTGGTATAAAAAATTGAGTTATTTTCATAAAAAATCTGAAATTCATATTTCTTGTGGCAGTTCAAAATATCATATTTCTACACATCCAAATTTACAGTAACACACACGTATATAGGGCAAAAAATACGCAAGATTTGAATTAATTAGGAAACACAATAATTATTAAAAACCGCACTGAATAGGGCTATATTTGGTATAGGTGCGTATTGCGTCAACTGCAGTCACTGTTCGACTTGCCATCAATATTACTACCATAGTTTGTTCGAAACTGTGGCCACCTAATGCCATTAATATTGTTCAGACATAAAAACGAGTGATTCTACATGCCTAGTTTCAACCCTGAACTAAGCTGTCAAACAGTTTTTCTCTTTTTGTCGAGAACACGTCTTGACCACGCAAATTGTAGCAAGTTTTTTCCTGCGTAACTTTTGGGACATATGTATATCTAAACATAAAATAGTTCTCTTATTTATTTGGGCAATTTTTTTTTCTACTTTGAATAAAATAAATAATTTTTTTTTTATGAGGCGAAAACTTAAAATACACTTACCATATTTAAAACATATAATAGAAGCAAAAATAAAAGTTAAAATGACTGAACTTTTTACTGAACTCATTATAAATATTTTTAAGAAACAAGCCACAAATTGCTGCTTTGTTTCACTATTGCACTGAATACTTTGAATTATGACGGTATTGAAGAAACGTAATTTGATTAACGGGGCTTGTGATCCACTTATGAGCGATATGGTGTGCTCTTAATATGAATAGTAACTATTTTTCAACTCCCGACGAAAAAAGAGGGGTGTTATGCGTTGGTCGTGTCTGTATGTCTGTCTGTGGCATCGAAGCTCCTAAACGAATGTATCTATTTTGATGCGGTTTTTAAGTTTGAAAGCTGACGTGATGGAGAGTTTATAAGCTACAAATAAAACTGTCAGAGGTTTGTTAAGTTTTATAATTATTTATAGATATGCAACAAATGAATCGTATCTAAACCTAACTACATGGAGTATTTAAACGCGACTAAATGGAGCATTTAAACCCGACTACATGGAGTATCTAATCCCGACTACTTGGAGTATCTAAACCCGATTACATGGAGTATCTAAATACGACTTGTGTCCGAGTAGTTTTGATACCTATACGAGATTTTTAGTCATGAACAGTAGATGAAAACTTTGAACGCTCAACTGGGACTATCGGGCTCACCTGAATAAAATTAATTAGTAAATCCAGGTTCTAATATTAAAGCTTAATAATCTCAAGCCGTAAAATAGCAATAAAAGCTGTTCCAACGCACAGACAATGTATACGTATAAAAATTCTGATGATAACTTCATACTGGTTACCGTTAAAACAAGAAAAAGGAAGATGATTATCCAATAAGGTCCTTATTTACTATATTCTATCATAGACTACTTATGATTCTATACACCTAGTAATATTTTAAAGTCGATAGAAAAATTCAGTCCCTAAAATGTCCAAAGCTGTGAAGCTTTGAAAGATGAAGTTATAACTTATAGAGTGTGACGAAATGATGAACGCAAAAAGCTTTGTTTGCAAAGTTGAACGTAACATAATGAACTACTCGTATTCCCAGATATTAAGTTACAAAAGCAACATTCTATTCATCCTTAGATCAATACACCCCAAGAGGATTTGATAACTTAATCGATTAGGAACTGTAACAAGCACCAAAGACTGTTTACTACAAAATATTTCAAGGACAGTCAAAGAACCTTCACTCCGTTCATCTAGTTTCATTCTTATTTTGTATAACTTAAAGTTTAATTTAGAGAACGTATTATAAGGCTTATTTCCTTGTAATTTACTGTTTGATTTTTAAAATTAGTTACGCTTGTCTTAAAAAATATAACCAGTCATAGTGATTCATGCGATCGCTGAATAGATCTTTTCAAAGAATTTATCAATGTGTCTATAAAATAAATATCTACTTCCTTGATAAATCTGTGTTACTTTTTGTTTTTTATTTACTAGGTCTATTGAGTCACATAACGTTGATATCTTTGTCATTCGGTTTAGAAATGTTTGCTCTGGCACTTGAGGACAGGGCATAGTCGAGAAAGCTTAGATCTGGCCGAGAAAATTAAATTTAAATAATAAATTTACACTCTTTATTCCATTTTACTCGGAGAAATATCTCTTTAACCTAATAAAAATTATAATCAGGTGAAATTGTACGTTCAGCATACACTAATTAATTTCTGATTTTTATTACTTATCTAAAAACTAAAGAGCGAATATTATCTTCGCTTGCAAAGGAATTATGCCTTACAGTATCAATGCTATAAGGTAACTAAAGCCATAGAAAAATATAGCAGCGACACCTAGATACCCAAGCAAAAGTAACATAATGACCTCGATTTTCTGTTTCTTTTGTATATAATTCTTAACTTAAAATGACACCTAACTGCCAGTCTTATGGAAATTCAAATTTAGTATTCAGTGGTGGTTAGTATTTTTAACCGACTTCAAAATAGGAGGAGGTATTCAATTCGACTGTATTTTTTATGTTTGTTACCTCAGAACTTTCGACGGGGTGAACCGATTTTGATAATTCTTTTTTAATCGAAAGCTGGTGCTTGTCATATGGTCCCACTTAAATTTGAGCTAGGTAATTGTTTTGAATAGAACTAAATAGTTTTTGAGTTATTTTGAAGTCGGTTATTTTTTCTTGGTAAAATTTAGATTATTAGGTTGGCAGACAGGCAAAAATAGTAATAAGAAGTTTGTAGAATTTAAAATTGAAAGTTATACCTAGTGCAAAAAGCTGACCTCCTTACCGATTGTTATGATAGTTTATGTAAATATATTTTGTAGGTAGGTATATAATGTAAATATGCTTGATTCTGTTAGTATAAATTTTCAATCAATGCATTCTTTTTTTTAAAATTGTCACATACTGCAAGTATTCGTAGTTTTCCACGACGAGTGATTGATCGTGTCCTATTTTTATTGCACGTCGATTAGTAGTTAGAAGATGTTTATTCAGGAAGCACCGCATGTTACGAGATCATGTTCGAATCCTACGGTTTATTGGCGTCGCGGTAATGTTATTACAGTGAAAGTACAGGCATGGCTAATTGCAGTTTGTGATGCGTGCGCAAAGCAATGGGAAATTCGCATTGCAACTGAGAGCTATTCAATATTTATAAACTATATTGTGGTATTGATTGTGGCACGAGCATTTAATCTTTTTGTGTTAGAAAGAAAAAATATTAAAATGTTCACACACTCTTACCCCCGGACTGGTATTAGATACGTGTGTTGTCGGTTACACGGACAAAATTAACTCACTGTAAATACCCAAGAAAAAATAAAAGGTTTCTCATATAAGTCTTGGTCCAGATTTCGGGAATCAATCCAGAGATCCTTTTGCGGTTGCCGTATGTCTCATTGATTTTCAGGAGAAAGATAAGTCCAGTATTAGTTTAGGTAGTTCTGTGTAAACAAAAAACGATTGATACAAACAAAGAAAACAAATAGAAGAAGAGAAGAAGAATTTGTTGTCATTTGCATAAACAAAAGAATTTCAGAAAATACTCTTGTTCTAATAATAAAAATACAGTCGAATTGAATACTTACCTCCTCCTTTTTTGAAGTCAGTTAAAAACAGCTCCATCTAGTGGCAGTTTAATGCATTGCAGAGACCACAATGCTTGCAATAAATGCATATTTATAAACTATGAGTGTGAAGCGTTATAAAGCATTATATTTATGCTATGTTAGAGTGCAATTACTGCAACCATTTCTCACAATAAACAAAACTTGATACTTAAAGCAGAAACATTGAAACTATTGAAAGGGAGCTTATCTTACATTTACATAATTAAATCCGAAACGCAGGTTCCCCGTGTTACGAAATTAGAACGATGCGTGTCGAGACACTGTAAGCTTCAAGTTACTTTACTTTACTAGTGCATACGGCCAATTAGAGTGCGTGTTATATTTTATTACTTTGTGTTATATTTTATTACGTACTTAATTTGTTCAGTAGATTTTTCTCTACCATTTATTACATAACTAGCTGTTGCCCGCAGCTTCAAGCGCGGAAATTATACTTATCATATTATTTAGATTATGTTGAATTTTGAAAAATCCTCCCTTAGTGGATGCCTACGTCATAAGAGGAATTCATGCAAGTGCGAAATTTTAAGTTTCTAGCCCTAAGTTTCTAGTCAATCACTTTTGCCTTTTATATAATTATATAGATAACTAGCTGCCCGGACAGACTTCGTTCTGTCAAAACTTATTATTTTTATTTTGAGATGTAAGCTATCCTATCTTTCAAGTTGGATGAAACTGAACACGGTGTGCAAATTTGATTAAAATCGGTTCAATAGTTTAGGAGTCCATCGCGGACAAACAATGTAACACGTAAATGTAATATATAAACAACTTCAACTGTATCTTCAAAGTCAGTCGTACATCTTTCACATGAATTGCATAGTATCATTATAAAACACAAGCGCACTACAATGCATCATACGTACGTAGCGAAGAAAATTCACGGAAATTAATACTAAGTATTACGGTATCGCGTTACGCAACTCACGCGCATCTCAGCCGTGCGCGTCGCTGCCTTAGAGCCGATGGAAGAGATATCGGACGAGATTACTGCACTCGCAATATTGTTCGATTTTACTCTTCTAGCATCACATTTATGTTCTTATGTTCCTTTACATTTGATGAGATGCCGGGAAGACCATCCCAGTTCATTTGAAAAACATTTTAGTAATTGGATTACAGAATTTCGACTTGGAGTATTTTGATCAAATATAAATACTTTTTTATGGAATGGACAATAAAATTGCTGTCGGCCCTACGCATTGAAAGTAACAGTCTCCGCTTTTTCTGGCTGAAACCTATCGGTAAAGTCCCTATATGTATATTGGACGCATAATGATTTGGTGGAACAAAAATTAATGGCGGTTTGAATATTTTTACACTTCGCTTTGATTGTGTAATCAGATCTATGTTTCAGAAACCTTTTACATAATATTTTATGCATTTTTATAGTATCAAGTACAAGGTGTCCAATAAGCTGTATAACCCGTCGTAAATAAATGACTTCTAAAATATTAGCAAATCTAAAATATCTCAAACTACGCTCAATACATTGACATTAGTACGCTAAAGTCTCATCCAGTTTACTATTTCCTCTTTATCCGTATGCACTTTTTTTTGTCCGTCACTGAGGTTTGCAAGGAGGTCAAGTTTATCTCGTAACCGACTTTATTTGGGTCTTAATAAACTGTTCGTATCTGACTATTCTTTTGTTTACAAACTCTTTGTTAACATCAGATTTGTATTGTTTACTACGATTTTTCTATTGCAGATATTTTATCTTGATGTTAGTCCTTTGTCTTTTAATGTTGTTACCCGTTGTTAGATACGATATAAATCGAACATTTCTATAGATAGAATAAGATTTCATTTTATGGGTTGTGCAAATAAGATAATGATGAAAATGCTTTTGTTAATTTATGAAGTAATTTTAAAATATCAGAATATATTTATTTAAATCGAGGCCTAATAATTTTGTATTTTTAATAAAACAAATATGTTACAAAACTCTTGAGTCGCAAGTTTAAAATTACAAAATGTTGGTTACATTGCCACGGCAACAGTGATTAGTTGAATAAATATCAAAAAATATAAAATATTATAATTAATTCGATCTAATAGGTTTTTCTAATAACGAATTCAATGTCTCCATGTGACATTTTAATGTAATATCTTTAACTTTAATAGCTTATCTTTACGTTAGAGAGTATTACCATAATATTCATAAACCATCTCATTATTTAAATGAACGATATTTATGTTCTTTACTTACACTTATTATCATTATTTAGCGACTATAAGAGACTATCTTTCCATGCTATTTTTTTTATGAAATTTACGACAAATAAAAGGATTGAAATGTTGAAGCACCAAGTTCGTTACATTAGACTCTCCTTCGTTATACATAATGCAAGGAAAAAAGACACATTTAACTATAGAAAGTTCTGGTATGTTCCGTTGTGTTTCTTTATCGTCGTTCAGCCTGAGGAAGTGATTCTTTACTTGGGAAAAATGTCAGCCTGATACTAGTCCAATCGAGACGGTTTCCGGCATTTGGGACTTCGCTAGACACTTGATTTATTCAATGAGTTACATAACGTACTCGTAGCTTCGAGACGGACGCGATATTCTTTTGTTTTAAGAACTGCATACATAAGATTAGAGTAGAAAGCGTAAAAGTGAAAAATAGATTACGAAAAATATTTTTGCTTGAATTTGGAACAATATGAATTGGCGATTTGTTTTCCATAAAGAAGATATAGGATTTCATTGCACGATATTTTTGTTTAAAAAAAAACATTTTAATATTGTATTGTATTTAATATTCATAAAAACTAGCAAAGTTATAGAAGTTTTAGTTGCTTTGTTTCTTTCACTCTTATGAAAAATGTTAAAAATTAAATATTACAGTGCATTAGCTAAAATAGGTTTATTGAACGCTTATGAATAAGGCCGTTAAGTTTTAACAGCAGGTCGACGATTTATTCAACGTTTGAATGATACTTCACATAAGCGGAGTTTGAGCTAGATCTCGTAACTCGTACAACAGATTTAATGCTAGTGCTTTGCCCGCGGATTTGCTCGCGTTTTCTTAGATAATAAGTACCCTATATTTTATGACAGACTATATGTCTATCTGTGTACTAAATTTCATGAAAATCCTTCAGTAGTTTTTGCGTAAAAAATAACAAAGATCAAAACATCCTCACATTTTTATATGTGTAGGAGGACTTAATCGCGAATCCTGTTGATAATAGAATCTAACACATAGTTAGTTACAGTAAAAACTGAGTACAAATAGCAGACTAGAGTGTAAAGCAGTGTCACTGGTTTCCGACAACCGATCCCCATGCGGTTATCAATCGGGAGTTATCGAACCACTTCCGTATGATTCACTTTCTCTGCGCTAGTATTGACTATTGAATCTCTCTCCGATATTCTCTTCTTAGGAAACAAATGTTTTTAGTCGCAAATGTTAAATTCAGTTACAAAGCGGTTACACTTCTGCTTTCTTGGTCTGCAATATGTAACTAACACCAGTGTACTGATATTCATGTACCTACGCTACTGTCCAGTGTAGTGTCTCCTATTTTAATGATCAATTTGGTTACCAAATATAGCCATTATCATGTTATTGCACTGCTGTTACTGATTCTTCTTAGTAACATATTTTGCTCAGGACCTGTGTTTTTTTGGGGAGAAACAATGCGTATTGTACGAGTAGGTACATTCGTGCTTACGTTCAAATATACTCTCACGTATTTATTGAGAGTATTGTAGGTTATAGGTATACCTATAGTACGGTTTCTCGTACAATATGACAGTATTGTATAGTTTGTATGCTAAATAGTTTAGGAGACATAATAAAATAAATTTCGACCTTGTCACAAAAGAATATTAATAAATAATATTTTGCTGTTCCGTGCAGGATTCCATGAAGCTATCGGCGAGGCGATTGCTCTATCCATTGCATCTCCACGCCATCTTCAGACCCTTGGCCTGGTGCAGCGCTCAGTAGACGATACAGCCCATGACATCAACTTCCTCTTCACCCAAGCCATGGACAAGCTGGCCTTCATACCGTTTGCACTGGTCATGGACAGATGGCGCTGGGACATCTTCGCAGGAGACGTGAGGAAAGAGCAGTACAATTGCCACTGGTGGCGGCTACGGTGAGTTCCTTACGTTCCTTATGATCTAATTGAAGTGGACATAAGTTTGCGCGAAATAGCTCTGATCAAAGTTCGGTGTTTTATGCCAATGCCTGGTTGTTTCTATACATTGACACTTCTTTTTTATGTGATGCTTAATGGTTCAAAAATTCTAGGCAGTTCAGAGGTTGTAAAGGGTTCTACTTTAGAAATGTTAACACATGTTAAAATTACTGAAATTTTGTTCGAATTGATGACATTACTTGAATATTTTATAGGATTACCGGTGATCGCAAAGATTACTTTTTAAACAAAAGCTTCCAGACAGGTCTTACCTTAAAACGTCTGATTATTAAAATGAATACGTTAGCATAGTATGCGATCACAGTTATTAGATAACTCCAATTATAACGTAATGCTTACCGCACGCTCCGGCGGCGACGTAGTAGGTCACTGAGCGTTACTTCATTCCTCTGGCTAATTAGCATAGAAAATATTAATACCTGATGCGGCACCGCCGGCTTCCCTCGTATGCAACTTACTGATGGTAGGAATTAACTTGTATGGCGTCCACCTGATGAGCGGTAAGGGTAATCTACTCTTTCTTTCTTGGCTTGTCTTAGGTAACAAAGAATCGGTGATGCATTCGGATTAAACTGAGAGTTAACTAACCCAGCACAGAGACTTCTAGTCTTCGTTCTTAGTCCTTTAGTCCTGATTTGGAGGACAAACGAAGCCCAAAGAAGGGTACACCTACCTCAATAACCAATATAACCTGTAAAGTTTCAAAAACATATTGGTTTATCTAAACCGGAGCATCATTTCTGTAAAACTTGTTCGCCTTTCACACTTCCATGCCGATCTAGTTCGAGATAAAGCTGGGGTCAACACACGGCCTTGACTGGCCGGTAACTGGTTCCAATCGAAAGCAAAAGTAGATGCATGAGTAAGAGTGATTAGAGAAGGTGCATATATAGTAAATGTGGAAGGTGCATATAGTAAGGCCATGTAGTGGCCTGTAATGTTGGTGAAAGTTTGGAGTGAATAATAAATAAAAATTTGTGCTGTATACATATACCTATTGTCTGTATTTCGAGAAGCATAAGTCATGAAAAATATGTTTTTACTAGCACCACTCTTTAACCCCATTTAGCATTTTAATCCCCGTTTATCTCTCTAGGGATGAATTTTGCAAAGTTTGTAATTTTTATGCATTTTTCCATTGGTTTTGGGATTTGCTTGGTCTGTGAGTTGAACATTGTGCAGATGCATCAAGCAGTAATAATTACTGACTTTACATAATTTGTACACTTAAATATTAACTTCTTTTACATTCGCTGCAATATTTTGTAAATTTAGGCATAATATTGCGCAAGTTAGGAGAGGATGTCCAGCAGTGGACTTGTAAAGCCATGGATGGATGATGATTTGCAAAATTATTTTTATCACGTTAAGAAGCACCACAAAAATCGAACGAGAATTCGCAAATCTTCACTGATGTCTCCGCAAGCGTTCGCGCCGCGGATATTGCGATTGCTTATAAATTCTCGTCGTACGTTTTGGTCTAGTGAAGATCCCAAAATAAATGAATATTCTAGTAGATTCAATACAAATATATACGGTGTTAAAGTACCGTGTAAGCGGTTTGCGCGGAAATCCTTACCTTTGAATATTCAGCAGCTGATCACGCTGTTTTATCAGGGCTGCCTGTTTGTAGAAAAAAGAACGACTAGATTATTACTTTATTAACATTTGAACATTCTATTAAATGGGCGTGTAGCTTTCGATGCTTTAAAGTACGTTTTCACTTGATACATATAGTGGGATACTTATAGTGGGATTTTTAGGGTTTTTGCATTTTATATTCAATCACTTCTAAACATCCAAATTATGCAAAAATATTGAGTCTTTATAAGTTTGTTCTCGCAGTCAATTGTTAATAAAGTTCTGTTAGCTCTAGAATCACCATGATAATTTTTTAAACCCAGTTTTCATGACATGCTCCCATGGTGTAAGTAGCTCCATAACACCCATAGCCCTCTAACACCGTAGAGTCTACGCCGTAGACACTACCGACGTAGCCGCGGCCAAAAAGGAAGTGGTGACCTGCTTAAACGCTTTTCGACACTGCAAATGAAACACGTAAAAATATTTACGGTTGATTCCTTTATCCATATATGGCTATCGTCGTGGTGAAGCTGTTAGAGTTATAAAGCCTAATAACTTAGCTAGGAACTGTTTTGCCAAAACTCATTGACAGTTTTAGCAGGATGCACAATAATTAGGTACTCACCTAAGGAAGATTTTTAAGTATGGGCATAAGGATTGATAAAGTAGCTTTAAATTTATATTAACAAAATAAGAGTTTTTACGGACTTCAAAAAAAAGGTTCGGTTGTAATTTTTTATGTATATTTGTTTTCTCAGAACTCCGCGATTTATGAACCGATTTGGATTATTTTTATTTGAAAGAATATACTTCCAGATTGGTCCTATATTTATCAGAATTCAAATTTGATGATGATGGTTTCTTTGAGGAATTGAGAGAACTCTTAATAAGGCGATTTTTGTAATAAACGCTTACACACTCACGATCACGGAGGAGGTACCCATGACCTGAGTACAAATATTTATTTGTCACGTAAATATCTGCCCTGGCCGGGAATCGAACCCAGGACCCCTCACTTCGCAGGCAGGGCGTTACCAACCACACTACAGGATCGTAGTTTAAACATGTCATGTTTGGGGATAATTTTAGTGGTTCTTATCAAACGCTATTTTATTGAAGTCAGTTATTTTTTTTCTGGTATTTTTTTGTTATTAAGATATAATATAGGTATAAAATGAGACAAAATATTCATTTCAGTTTTAAGCCACAAAACTTGTCAACCCTAAATATTGGTGTTTGTATTTCTCGCGTCTGTGGCCATTTTAGCGTGTAACAGTGCGTTTTTGAATTCATTGGATCATTATGTAACGTAAACTCGAGACTGGCCAGTCGTCCAGTATAAAATAAACTTGTACCTAATGTACAAAGTGTATGATAAAATTAGTAATAAATTATTTTAATTAATAATTATAATTTAATGTAATTACATAATAAACGTTAATATAATTATTATGACGTATAATTATTTTTAAGATAAATGTTTCGTTTGGTTCAATGTAGGAAGACTTTAATATAGTTGATTATAATTTGATAATTATATATTTAGGACCAAAAGTAAGTTTGTGACTTCAAGTCAAACCATGGTATTCCTTCAAAGAGTATATTCCCTCTTTACTGTGCTTAATATTAAGACATAAACAGCTTTTAACAGAGAAAGAACTCACCTCTCACACCTTTGAGAAAATTTTGGAGAATTTCCATGGGTAGGTTTATTCAAGATTTTTTTCTTTACCGAAGCCTAATTCATTTCTAATATGCATATAGCTTTCAAAATAACAGATTCAGGACTCCTGGTTCAATAGACCAAAGTTTAAACTGCCTTACTATCACAGACACTCAAAGACAGTAATTATTCTAATATCTATTACAACATAATATGGTATAATTATATGGGGTACTTTAAATATATTCATGGTGAAATTGATTAATTTTAGAAGTGTCAGCGTGGGTGTTGTAATAGGTGACAGAAGTCGGGCCCCTTGCTTGGTTGCGTAGTTAATAATACTACTCAAATTATCGTTACATAAGGTCTGCTTGGCTAGTCACTAACTACCCTCTTGTTTGAGTCTGCTGCCAAATGACTCGTCATTTTCCGTCTGATGAATTGAGAGCTAATACTTTCTTTTTGTATTGACTTGCAATGCATTGGTGATGCTTATGATGTAACACCATGAGACCCATGGGCGACGGTAGTCATTTGACATCAGTAGCTCGAGCACGAATATTTGCGAGAAAGTATTCGTATGGTTAACGTAAGCAATTTGTCAAATTTGTATGGCATTTTAGTACCATTTACGCACGATAGGGGCGCTTTTGAAAAAATGCCATACAAATTGCTTACGTTAACCATACGAATACTTTCTCGCAAATATTCGTGCTCGAGCTACAGGTCGATTGTCTGCTTGTTTGCCGATTATTAACATAAAGAATTAAACGAATCTTGAATTCTTTTGTTACCCACAGGGAGCAGTACCAAGGCGTAAAACCTCCAGTGCTACGTTCAGAGCTGGACTTCGACCCTGGCTCCAAATACCACGTCCCAGCCAACATCCCATATATAAGGTGAGTGACGCCAACGAAATCAATGTGCAAAGAATTATGAAAATTCAAGTCACCTAAGTCAACAATTCACAATGATAATGCTGAATATTAAATGTCATAATGCAGTAATGTGCAATATTATTGCAAAATTATTGTTTTTGGGTAACTGTGTATGAGATGAAGATTAGTACTTGAATTTGACTTGCAAAAGCTATGGACGTTAATAGTGAAGAATACAGAATGACTTTACAGAATTTCGTAAAGAGGTAAGTAATTTATAAAATATAATATTTCAATTTAAAAATAAAAAGTAGTAAATAAGGTTTGATATTTATTTTTTTCTGAAGTTTAAATTTTGTAGAATTATCATGTTATATTACATCTAAGTATTTTTACTCTTATGATGAATATTTCCAAATGGAAAACAGTTGCATGTACAGATGTAACAGAATGAAGTTAATCGAGCTAATGCAATGAATTGTACATACTGAAAAGCGTGTGTTAGAAATAAAACACTTTAGTATTTTATTATTTTTTAAATAATGTGTTTTTAAATAACTGTGTAGTCTCAGATTCATTTAATATAATAATTAAAGAATGTAGTTGAGTAAAAATATTTTCTAAGCATAATACATCTTCCTTTTTCCTCAAACTTATGGTTACGGCTGAATTTCGATTACTGAGAAATTTCCTTGTAATCAACAACTAATAATAATTGTAATAAAAAAATTGTTCACTACACAATTATTGCTGCCCGTTTTATCTTTTGTTTTAAACTTACCTTAATCACATCCTTTGCATCTAACTTGCTGGAATTAATGGAAAAGAATCCACCATCACTTTCCTAACACGGCGAACATTCCAACCACTCTCAGTGTTCTATAATCTACTTGATTTGTTAAACTATGCAGAGCTTATTACTTCCATGTTCTTTGATATAACGTTCCGGTTTTACTCGTGGTAAAACAACATTCAACACTTCGATATTTTAGAGTCTAATGGAATCGAATAGAAATAGTTGACTAAAGATTTGGTTATCTGCTGTACTCTTTGGTTCCGTTACCCTACTATCTGTTTTATCCAAAAAACCTATTGTTAATATTCTTTATATGTTATAACAAATTTCTTGCGTTTCTTTATCTCTATATCGGAATTTGGAGACATGTTTACTACATCAAATAAGAAAAACTTTATTTTAAGTACAAGTACGAAAGGCACAGTTAAAGTTTATATGGAAAAGAGTGCAGAAAGCTAAAATGTTTGTGTAATATGCATTAAAAACATAAAAATTAAATAAAATAAACATTACGCACACTACCATGCATTTGACACACACACGCGCATAATATTTACGCGACGACAATGGGAAGTAACCCTTTGGCACGGTCGAGATTTAAACGCAGAACGTGTGTCTCTTATGATAATATACATATTAAACTCGTATGTTTGTATTTCTATCGTGTTGTGATTCTTTGTAACGTATTATTTTCGGGTCCTGTGCGGTAATCGCAGGGGCGATCCTTCGATGTATGTAATGTGGACTGTATAAATGTATGTATGTATGTATGAAGCAGTAGGTTGGTAGTATGTCCAATCCAATACCAAAAATCAGTAAGAAAGAACCCACCAACCTTAACATCCAATGTCGCAGGATTGCGCTGCGCACGACTGCTTCTTTCTTTCACGGCACGGCCGGAGGACAGCACCATAAACGTTATGGTCTTCTGATGATGGAAACTCCACGAACGTCGTGAATTCTACCGATCTTCTTAACGGAGTTGACGCAACTCGCGATATTTTTCCTTTGACATTAAGTGTCAATTTTGGAAGGGTTTTACTTTTTCTTTCACACCGACCAGTGATAAAGGATTGAACATACCCCCCACCGAAATCAGTGTGATGATTTCCTAATAGTGTCGGTGTGTGAAGAATGAGTGTGTTAATAATATGTGGTATTGAATATTTACGAAATAATTCAAAAATAAATTAAAGAAACTTGTTAGTGTTAAGTAAAAAAGTTGAGTGTATGTGCCTAATCTAAGTCCTAAACTAATAATAACCTAATTTTATATTTAGTTTGCATATGGCAATGGGCAGATTTTATTTACTGGTCTTTTATAAACCCCAGTTTGCGTGCGTACAGTAACTACACGTACAATGTTATCAAAACCAGGGTGAACCTCTTCTATTCTGCCAAGAGGCCACTGCAAAGGTTTGGTTAAGTTAGATTTAAGAAGCACTAAATCACCCTTCTTAACATTTGGAATTGAGGTGAACCACTTTTCTCTTTGCTGTAAAGTGTGCAAATAATCATTTGACCATCGCTTCCAAAATGATTGTGATGCCTTTTGAATACATTGCCAACGTGACAATCGCTTCATCTGTACATCTTCAAAATTATTCTCCGGAACAGTTAATAAATTCTGTCCAATTAAAAAATGACCCGCAGTCAGAACTTCAAATTCATTAGGATTATTTGAAAGGGAGCATAATGGTCGCGAGTTCATAATTGCCTCAATTTTACAAAATAAGGTACTTAACTCCTCAAAAGTCAAGGACCTATCACCTACTACACGGTAGAGATGATGTTTGGCTGATTTTATGCCTGCCTCCCACAGACCACCCATGGAAGCTGCATTAGGCGGGTTCGTACGCCATTCGACGCCTCGCGAGGATAATCCAGAAAGAATTTCATCAGAATTAGACGTAGAATTAAAATAATTAGTAACGTTTTTTAAATGTTTAGCTGCTGCAATAAAGTTTTTTCCACAATCGGAATATAAGCAAGTACAGAGACCGCGGCGTGCCACAAAACGATCAAATGTGGCCAGAAAACATTCGCAAGATAAATCTGAGAGCACTTCTAGGTGCACTGCTTTTGTAGAGAAACATACAAATAAACACAAATATGCCTTAGTAACCTTTGCATTTCGCCGCATACCTTCTTTTATAAAGAATGGACCACCAATATCGCAACCAACATGGTCAAACACCTTGTTGGCCTTAAGCCTAGTTGCAGGTAACGTACCCATCATAGGCTGTGTGGAGTATGGACGAAATTTAAAACATGCCCGACATTTCGACAAAACTGAACGAATTACACTACGAGCGTTTATTATCCAGTATTTATTATTCAAAATGCCTTGCAAGGTGCGCGGTCCTACATGCATGTATAATTTATGAAAATAATCAATTATTAAATTTGTTATGTGACACTTCTTAGGTAATAGTGCCGGATGTTTTATATTATACGGTAAATCCGACTGTTGTATTCGACCCCCCACCCTGAGGAAATTATCAGGGTCTATAAAGGGAGATAGTTTACGAAGGGATGAAACATGAGATCCCTTTGCTAGCATTTGTATTTCAGAATAAAAATAATTATTTTGAATGACTTTTATAATTAAATCATGTCCGTGCTTTAACTCACAAGACTTTAGTGAACCAAATGTTCGATCAGATTTTTTACATTTTAAATTATTTATAAAACGAAGACACCACGCTGTTACGCGCTCGAGTTTACTAAACGATGAAATTTTATTAAAGGAATGTTCAATATCATTAAAGTTATTTAAATTGTAAGAATTAAAAGTGAATGTGTCTACATTAGTTTTAAGTTCTGGAATGATATCACTTTCTTTTAAAATTAATGTACTTCTTGGCCAACTACGCGGATCTCTAGCAAGCCATGCAGGGCCACTAAACCATTCGTCCGCTACTGCTAAAAGTTGTTCAGGCAGCGCGCCTCGAGAACAGAGGTCGGCTGCATTGTTCTCACTGTTTACATGAAACCAGCAATTGGGCGGAATCACGTCAACAATCTCACTAACACGGTTAGCCACGAATACTTTTAGCTTGTATGGCGGAGTCTGTAGCCACGACAAAACTACGCTCGAGTCGCTAAAGGCAACTATTGGTAAATTAAAATCTTTAACGTTTTGTACGACAAAACGAACTAGCTTCGATAACAGCACGGCTGCCATAAGTTCAAGCCTAGGGATAGACATTAATGGCTTCAATGGAGCAACTCTAGATTTGCTCGTCAGTAGTTTGACTTTGACGTTCCCATCCTTGTCAGTACTACGAAGATATATGCAAGCTGCGTAACCCAGTGATGACGCATCACAGAAACCGATTAATTGTACGTTTACAAACGAATTTACTAGAAGGTGTCGCTCAATGCGAAGTTGTGAAAGGATCGGTAATTGACCGATAAATTTATCCCATTTTTGTAACAATTCGTATGGTAAACGGTCATTCCAGCCGAGGCTCAGTTTCCAAAGATCCTGCATGATACATTTGGCAACGAAAGTACACGGCGAAATAAAACCAACCGGATCGTAAATACTAGCAAGCAGCTTAAGTACTGAACGTTTCGTTCCGTCATTATCTTTTAAATTATAATTAAATGAAAAGAAGTCGCATGAGGGCAACCATGTCAATCCCAGGACTTTTAAGGATGATGATAACGTATCATCTTGAAAATTTATTTGCGTTATTTGTTCTGATTTCATTCGTGTCAGTAGCTCGGGACAGTTGCTAGCCCACTTACGTAATTCAAACCCGCCTTTTTTCAGAAGACTCATTAAGCCGTCTTGTAAGGTACAAGCTTCATCTACAGATTGACATGACCACAAAAAGTCATCGACGTAGACACCCTCTTCTAGAACTCGGGAAGCCTTACAGTCTGACCGTTCGTCTTGGGCAAGTTGAAGCAACGTGCGAATAGCCGTGTAAGGCGCGCTACGTAGTCCGTAAGTGACCGTTTTCAACTCGTAAACTTGTACTGGGTCTGACGGTGTATCACGCCATAATATGTGTTGATAACACCTATCAGCTGGGTTAATGAGCACGGCTCGATACATCTTTGACACGTCCGCAGTAAAACATACGTCGTAGAGACGAAAGTTAATAATAATTTTTAAAATATTTGGAAGTAATTTACGGCCGGTCAAAAGGTTGTCATTTAGTGACACCCCAGTACTAGTTTTCTGTGATCCATCAAAGACCACACGCAACGGTGTTGTGGAGCTAGAAGGCCGTAACACACAGTGATGTGGTATAAAATATTTAGACGGCTCCGTACCACGATATAGCTCCATATGCCCCAGTGACTCGTACTCCTTCAGAAAATCAGAATAAGCCTTCCGGAACTCGGGTGAGTGCGCAAGTCGGCGCTCGACATGCGTGAGTCTCCTAAAGGCTATGTCATACGAATTACCTAACGGTTCGTGATTTGGCTTTAATAAAATAGGTGAAACATATCGGCCACTCTCGTCACGATAATGTTTCTCAATATATAGTTTTTCAGCGACTTCATCATCGGGATTTAAAGGAACATCGCACGGCGAGGATTCTATTTCCCAAAATCGCTTAAGAGTATCATTTAAATGATCATCAGTGGTGTACGACACCAACGTTGTAGACGCTACAACGTTCACATCCGTGACGTCACAAGTCGACGGGGTAATTAGTTTACCTGTGATAATATACCCAAATATGCTATCCAGCACGGCTGGCATATTGGGACCCATGATAATTTTCTTCCCACTATAAATATGGGGAAAAACGTCACCGCCTAAAATTAAATCAATTGGCGATTGCTTATAGAAATGAGGATCAGCTAAAAATAAATTATCATACTGTTTTATTATATGCTCAGGAATTTTAATGGTAGGTAAATCTGAAGTTACTTTCTGAAGAATAACAGCATCAATATTAAAAACAGGTTTATCAGTGTGACGCGGCCTTAAGCTACATGACGTCATGCCGTAGTTCTTAATTAAACCATCAGCTAATCCGCAAATGCTAAACGGACATTTACGTTGAGATAAACCTAAACGTTGTAAGCATGCAGCGGAAATAAAATTGGATTGTGCACCGGAATCAATTAATACGCGACATGGTTGATAGACGTTAAAGTTATCTAAAATATAAACAATCGCGGTACCCAACAAAACCGTACTGTAACTGTTATTATTATCAGTTGAAGGGCCTCCCGACTGGGCGGGCGCGCTTACAGGAATCGATGCATTACCGGAGTCATAAGAGGAAGCGAGAAACGTTTTCGTTACGTCCTGATGCAATAATAAGTTATGTGGTCGCTCACAAATAATGCATTTAAATTCACTCCTGCACTGTTCAACAGTATGATTAGGTTTAAGACAATTATGACATAACTTCAACTCATCAGCACGGCTGATTCGTAGCGAAGCACTCAATTTACGAAATTGAGCACAGCGATATATCATGTGATTGTCTCCGCAATGCAAACAAGATAAATTATTTTTTGAGTTTGATGACGATGCATGTGCGTAGCTTTTCTGTGCACTGTTTCTAGTTCGCGCCGTAAACCTATTTACATCTGGTTGACGTTTATTCTGTACAACGTTTTGGTTGCTTGTACTAGCACCATAAGAACTAGAATGATCCAACACTTTTATTTGATTAGTAACAAAAGTAATCAATTCAGAGAATTTTGGTATCGACTTCTGATTGATACTTTGTTCAAATGACCTACGAGTGTATGGATCCAAGGCTCGTAATGCTATATGACACAGAATGTAACTATTCAAATCTTCAATATCAAGAGATTGTATAGCTTTGTATGAGTTATCAAAGTTTTCTATGAAATTATTTAACTGAAAAGATGATTCCTTCACAATAGGTGTAAAGTTTAACATTTTATCTAAATAATTCCCAACTAACATACGGTTATCTTGATACCTGTCGAGTAAAGCTTGCCAAACTATGTCGTAATTATTAGAAGATATCGGAATACTTTTGACTATGTTCAAAGCGGAACCTTTGATACATGAGAGTAAATAGTGAAATTTATCTATATTAGGTATCTGAGGCTGATTATGAACCAACGAACAGAATGTCTCATAAAAAGTATTAAAATTTTCAATATTTCCATCGAAACAAAACAACTCCAATTTTGGAAGACGTGGTCTAGATTCGATGCACGACTGTGTTTTTTCAGTTTTAACGTTCGCTAGTAATTTTGAAGAAATCAATTTTATACGGTAATACAACTCATCAAAACTATTCAATTCCTGACTTTGAAATATGGTTTTCATACCAGCTTGTAACTGACATTTATAAATTTCAAAAATGCATAATTCGAAAGATGAACGTAGCTCATCTATATCCGTGACACGCAAAAGAAACATTTCACGAATATTGCTGTCAGTTACATTTAGTGACATGTCAGATAATATTTGTAATTGTTCAAAAATTCTTTGCTTTTTGTTGATTAAAACGTTTAATTCAACATCAGCTATGCACTCCTCGTACACTTCCTGAACCTTCTGACCCTTTTTAGCCATTGCAACGTGCAAACTAAATATAATATGTCAAATAAAATAAAAGAATAATGAATAGCCTACTCTATATCCGGCTCGAAGGACCACAAAAAATTGTGCGGTAATCGCAGGGGCGATCCTTCGATGTATGTAATGTGGACTGTATAAATGTATGTATGTATGTATGAAGCAGTAGGTTGGTAGTATGTCCAATCCAATACCAAAAATCAGTAAGAAAGAACCCACCAACCTTAACATCCAATGTCGCAGGATTGCGCTGCGCACGACTGCTTCTTTCTTTCACGGCACGGCCGGAGGACAGCACCATAAACGTTATGGTCTTCTGATGATGGAAACTCCACGAACGTCGTGAATTCTACCGATCTTCTTAACGGAGTTGACGCAACTCGCGATATTTTTCCTTTGACATTAAGTGTCAATTTTGGAAGGGTTTTACTTTTTCTTTCACACCGACCAGTGATAAAGGATTGAACAGGTCCTTTTAACTGATTTCATAAAAGGTATTCAATTCCATTGTATTTTTTTATGTTTTTTACCTCAGAACTTTCGACTGGGTGAGCCAATTTTGATGATTTTTTTACATTAATCGAAAGCTGATGCTTGTCATGTGGTGGGAACACTTAAATTTGAGCTAGATCTGACGAGTAGTTTTTGAGTTATTTTGAAGTCGGTTATTTTTTCTTGGTAAAATTCATATTATGTAATTCAGCAACGGCAGCAAGAAAAGTAATATTGGCGCATGAGCCAATGTGAGTGATTATTTATTTACGCCATAGTCTGTCTGACGGTTTCTAGTTACTTAGCTGATAACAGAATATATCCCAATCAATTTCAAAACCAATTGCTTAAGGTACCAATTAAATCTGAAGACTTCAACAAGGCTTATCAGCTGATATCGGAGTAGAACAGGTTTGCCCAAACGGAAGTCTTATACTACCTTTTAAAAGCTTACTGATAGATAGGTGTTATGAATAGTTTAATCAATATTTAGGTAAGTACTAGATGACGTGACTGACGTTGTATGGTCAAAATTTACAATTCATTTAGTAGGTAATTAATACCTATTAGGTCCATCAAATTGAATAACTTTTAAATAATAAACGTATCCCAATTTCAGTCAGCATTTCAGTATCTAGAATTGTTTCGCTAAGATCTAGGGTGTCCTAATCAATTTTGTCCCATAGCTGTTGACAGTCTTACAGATGACATTTAACATTAAACCACAGAATAATTAATAGAACTTATAATGAGTAATAAAAACCGTCCAAATTCCAGTTGAACTCGCGTGACAAAAGGTTCTCGACCATTAAAAATTATGTATCTACATAATTATACTCGTACCATTGTAAAATATGTACTTGTTTAACGTTGTTCGCTAACCCATTTAAAATGGCTTGAGTTTAAGTTAACCGGTTAATAAAACTATATCATGTATCTCGGTAATGGCGTCTCAGATTAACTGTACTATCTAGTTTACGCGTTACATAAACTTTATGCAAGCGGTATACAGATTTCAACACTGCTTCGCAATAATGTGATACTAATAACTTATTGTTTGTCCGTGTGTATATTGTACCAGTTATAGACAAAGGCCAGCTCCCATTACAACGCCTTTTTGGCAATGACCACACCAACTGGATCGGATCATGCTGGTCCGATTTTCACAATCATGTTGGTTCTTACAAGCACACATAAATTGTAGAATTGGACTATATCTTTAAGTTTTTCTTAAACAATCGAGCCGACCTTTTAGTATAGTATAGTATAGATAAAAGAAGTCGTTTCTTTCATTTTTTTTTTAATTAAACTAGTTATTACTTCAAAAAACGAGTTTAAAATATCCACTCGATCTACATATTACTTCATTTTGTTATAAGTAAGTTTACTCCCTCCACCAATCCGCACTGGAGCAGCGTGGTGGAGTATACTCTAGGCCTCCTCAAGAGGAGAGACCCGTGCCCAGTAGTGGGTCATTAATGAGTTGAAAATTTTCGCGTGAATGGTTTCGATAGTACCTATGACAAATCGAATTACAGTTGAATATGTGGTCAAATCATTTAATGAGATTTGCAACGTAGACCAAAGCGTCTTGCACATCATGTAAGTTTACCTTTATTGGCCAAACACCAAGAAGTAATGGCGATCTTCATTTATGATGATGAAGGGGTTTTCGCAAGCCTTGCATTGGCTAACGGTAAGCTATGAGTACTTATGGTGCCTTAGGCTTGGATTGATTCTAAATTATTGACAGACCGAAGCATAATTTAGGTCCAATTGTATATAATTTTACATAAACGAAATTACTGCCTACGATCAATTTTAATGTTATGAAAACGGAAACAATGAAAATTATTCAATTTTATTTGTGACATAATAATAAAAAAGTAATAAAAAAACATAAAAATTAACTCTTCACCAATCCGCACTGGAGCAGCGTGGTGGTGTATGCTCTAGGCCTCCTCAAGAGGAGAGACTCGTGCTCAGTAGTGGGCCATTAATGGGTTGAAGCCAATAAAAAATATTTCCGTTCTGTTTCTATCTTTAAATAAGTAAAAAGTAGATTCTGTTTGACCATTCATGTATTAAAATTTGTTACGTTACTGCACTTCTTCTCCATAATATGAATTAGTCCAAATGCACTTCCCAATGCAGTCAGTGTACCTAAGACGAGGTAGCTATAAACCTTTTTTCTTTTTAATTAATAGATACTATTCATATAAATAAGACCGTCTGATTATGATTTTCTGAAACTGTAGAATAAATATAAAGCAGCGTATTAACTATATTATTCTCGTAAGAGTATATATTACGGTTTCATTCGTAATCACGATGTGAAAGTAGAAGTATGTGGTGTACTAATTATTGTCAGTGTGTTGAAATTTAAGTTTTATATAATTATGCATAAGTTAATGAGAATACATTTATGACACACTTGGCAATTTTTTTCCTAATAACGTAAATAATTATAATGCAATTGTATCTATTGCAACTACCCATAAATAAGCAACATGTTTGAATATTAATAGTTTTCACTAAATTAAAATAGACAAAATTAAATTACTAATACTACTAGTTTTATTTTGTGTTATGAAAAGATATACATAGATAAAAAACCTCTCCCTAAGATAATCTGTCTAAGATCTTAGTTAAGATCAACTTTGTATTATTGCAAAAAAATTAAGCCTAGATTTGGCCAGGATTTTATTTATTATGATGAATTTGTTTAATAATAATTGTTAGCAAACCATGACAGTAAAAGATATTCGGTTAATACGTTAGCACTTTGTTAGCTATACGAAATGTGATGTTAGCACTTTGTTAGCTATACGAAACAAATAAACTGAAATGAAAGAATAATGAATAGGAAAAATAAAATAAATGTTAACTTATAAAATTTGTATATTTTAATACTTTCGGTATTATCTACCTTATCTTATTTCAACGCTGATTCAGTCGCTAAAATAAAAATACTTACTAGAGAACTAAACACAAGACAACATTTAAAGCTAAAAAAGAAAACAAGAGATCAGTACTATTAGTGGTGGCTCAGTTCATGGCCCTCGAACCCACCGTGGCCTTCGTAACCTCCGTGGCCTTCGTAGCCTCCTTGGCTCTCAAAACCTCCATGGCTTTCTAGGCCTCCGTGACCTTCGAAGCCTCCATAGTGACCTTCAAAACCTCCTTCCGAACCGCCATGACCATGGGAAATTTCATGTTTCTCCTCATGGATTATTGGCACGGGGACCTTGACTGGGTAAGGAACGTGCTTCTCGACTGGGTAGGGCACATGCTTCTCAATATGCACGGGCCTTGGATGATCAACTGGAATATGTACAGGGATCGGGACCTTTTTCTCCACGGGGTACGGGATGACCTTCTCCACGGGGTACGGCGCTGGTACGTGGACCTTAACGGGGTACGGCACTGGTTTGTCGACATGCACAGGCACAGGGTTATCAACATGCACCTTCACGGGGTAGGGCACAGGTTTCTCCACGGGGTAAGGCACTGGTTTCTCCACGGGCACTGGGACGGGCTTCTCTACATGAACTGGCACAGGGTTGTCGACGTGCACCTTCACTGGGTAATGGACAATCTTCTCCACTGGGTAGGGGACATGCACTTTGACGGGTACCTTGACAGGGAAATGGACGGTCTTCTCAACTGGATACGGGTGAGGTACATGCACCTTCACTGGGTATGGAATGTGTTTTTCCACTGGGTAGGGTACTTTTTCATAGACTTTTACTGGGACGGGCCTGTCGACATGAACCTTAACTGGTACTGGAACCTCCTTTTCAACTGGATAAGGCTTGGGGATGTATTCTGGTACTTTGATGGTTTCCTTGACCGGGAAGTGAACGGTTTTTACGACGGGGTATGGCTGGGGAACGTGCACTTTTACGGGATATGGCACATGTTTCTCCACTGGGTATGGAATGTGTTTCTCCACTGGGTAAGGCACGGCCACATTCTTCACCACAGTGATAGTTTTCTCGTGTACTTCATGGCCGTGCTCTCCATGGCCTCCGAAATCCCCGCCGAAGCTTCCGTGACCTTCGAATCCACCGTGGTGTCCGTAGAATTCTGAAAGTCCCCTCTTGTCTTGTTTTTTAGAGTCTTCTGCAGGTTTCTCTTCAGCCTTTGTGTCCTTTTCTGCCTTTTCCTCTGCCGTGGCCAGGCTTATAGCCACGGCCAGGATTAAGGAAGACCTCTGTAATGATAAAAACATTTTATTATTAACACACTACGGGCACCAAATGCTAAGCTAAGTTTATAAATTATTTATAATTAATTCGAATTTTTTCTGTTAAACAAGTCAGGAGAAAGAATTTTTTTCGAACACATTAATGAATTCTATCTTGATTTCTCTCATTAAAACTCTCATTTAAATTTAATAGTCACGAAAATATTTAAATAATTTCAATGTCTTTATTCAATTAAGATTAAACAATGTACTGACCAATAACTTCATGATCGCTTGCTAGTGGTAGCGAAGTCGACAGCTGAGTGTGGTGTCTCCCACACGCGGGTCCGTTTTATACCGAGTGTGGTTTCATAGATAATGTTCGTACTTTCGCCCGCTCTCGTTACTGTGTGTTAATATGTTATATATTTTTATACAAAAAAATGATGCGCCTTACTCAAGCGCAATGAGCTGATCGGAGATCAATTAATTAGACCAATACACGCATGTATTGGTTGTTGCGACAATTTGAACGTGTTTTTTTGTTGATGATATTATAATGTTTAAGGGTCGTTTTGATTCATATATTTACTTACAAACTACGATGATCATTATTCATACTAATTTAAATGTAACGAAACGTAATTTAAGTCTAGCTAGGTCAGTCAGTCTTGTGCTAGATTTTGGATAAACGTTGATCGTGACTTGAAAGTAATAATCGAATTTATGAATTCATAAATATCATTGCTTAATACGGGATATTATGAATTATTAAGACAAACTTAAGTAGATACTTAAAATTGCATCAAATTTTATAAAGTCTATAACGTTGTTAAATTGATTTTGTGCGTTAATTGATTGTTGCAATAAGGTTAATTAGTAAAAGTAGTAGTTAGTAATTTCAGAAAAGATGGATTGAAGTTTTTCAAAATATTAGATCAATATTAAATTCAATTCAAGATTACTTTTGAATTAGAATTATTACGTTTAGAATCTTGCATGCGTTTGTAATTTTTCGCGAGGTGAAGTCGACATACTCATAAATTCTATTACACAATTAATTTTATACGATTTATGTGAGTTTCGTTTTCAACAGTAAATACTACCACACGAGGTCTTCGTTGTCTGTGGTATTGTAAAGGTTCCGTTGCATCAGATGCACTAAAGGAATTCGTGGAGGATAATTCCTAAGTGTTAGTTTGTTCGTTGTACTATCGAGTACCTATCGAGTTACCTATCGGTTACCTATCGAGGTAACCTAATAAAAAGTATAAAAATTAAATTTCAAAACCCCCGTCAATTTTGTTTTCACCAAACGTAGTTAACAATCATCTTAATAAAGTCAGTTGTAAAAAAAACCGCATCAAAATCGGTCGATCGATGCCACAAACAGACGCACTGCCACAACCTGCTTCACACACATAGACACACACATTACCGATAACCAAAGTAAATAGAAGTAATAGAAATATGATATAAAAAATCAGGTGTCCTTATTTTACGAGAAATAGTAAATACTCATGAATATCTTTACAGCAGCTTATTTGCTACAGTCCTACAGTGGGATTTCGAATCTTCCTTTTTTTTATTCGATAATAATAATAATGTAACTATAATACTCAATACTTTGTTCTAATATTACTTTATCCGCTAAGAAAGTGGAAATTGAGTGCTTTAAGTTTCGACTAAGCTAGGGCTACTAGTTTCGAGAAAATCTTCACACCACTGCACTGTTTTATGTAAGAGGTCAATGACTCCTAGCGATTCGCGACTAACGTGGACCAATGATAAACAAACGATCTATTAGAAATAAATAATGTCTGTAATGTCGGTTTACGGACGGTAGTTTAACGTGACAACGTCATGAGAAAACATTGCTGAAATAATTGCATACTTTTATAGATAAAATTGAGCGCTTCGGCCGATCTTAGCCGATCGTGCCTCTCTATCGCTTTTGCCGCTCTCTCGCTCGCGGAACGCTACATCTTTTCGTGTGTGCGCCCGGCGTTCATCGTTTTAATAGACGTTATCACGTCAAAAATTAAAATATATTTCTTATTTCTTCATCATTAGTTATTTACTTACGCTTTCGGAGGTTATTTTATGCCGTAGGTTCGTTTCATCAGATAGCAATCACTTTACTGTTTTGGAGGCATAAAAATTCCTGACACTTGAAGTTTTGATTTCATTAGTATTTGTTTCTTCTCTCTTCTGTCTTAGTTGGCAACGCATCGGTGATGAGTGATGATTTTAGTGTGGCTAATATCCATAGGAACTTTCTGTGACCATCATCTTATCATCAGATAATTCGTCTGTTCGTTTGTCTACCATTTACGTAAAAAATTAACTCCAAACTTTTCATTAACGAACGTCCGTATTGTACGTCCGTGGCTACGAGTACATTACGTGGTCTATCGCATAGATAGATGGACAAGAAACTCTAGGGACATTAGTGGATAAGATGAGTTGTCCTCAAATTATTAGGAAGCTTGACTTTTTCAGGTTGTTGTGTAGACTATGACCAGCAGTATTCCCACGGGGCTAAGATAACATAAGATAAGATAATAAGACAGGGATAAGATGGGAACTTTCAAGAATCGCTTCCATTGATATGTTGAAAGAAGGAATCATCCTTCTCAACCTCTCTGGCGTTATAAATGTCTATTATTATCCATTGACTACAATGCCCACTTTTATATAAAGGAGCTAACAAATAGGTGTCCATCAATCCGCACTGAAGTAGAATAATATAATTTTTCATGTCTTTTCATGTACGAAGAGAGAACCGTTTCACAGAAACCGCTTAAGGCAGGCCTTTTAAAAGGACTTAGTAGTTCCTAAAACCAAGTACAAAAGATCAGCCGTATATAATATTCCTATGTTCTAAAAATGTAGTCATAATGCGTTTTTGATTTATTTTATATCAAAACGTTATTATGAGTAAGTACGTAATATTGTAATTGGTAATCAAGTAATCTCAGAGAAATAGGTTTATGCATCTGGTGACACGCTACGCTCAGGAAGTCTTCTATGTAACAATACGACACGACTACGAAGTCGTTGATGTAGGTACAATAAATTAATATCGGATCATGTTTATACCTAATTTTGTATCAAATAATTGTTTCGTATGTAATTTATGCTATTCAAATAAAATAAAATTAAAAAATTTATAAAGTATTATTAACATTCACAAAACAATTTTATTAGTTTGATGAAGTCTGCAAAAAACATTAATTTTAGTACAAACTTTATAATTAATAGATCATCTCATTTATGTCATCTACTCCAATATCGAATGCTGCACAGGCTTATGCACAATGTTTTATTTGTAAAATAATTGATATATCACTATTTTGCATAAAGGAAAACTTTTTATGCCCCTTTTAAAGAGTTGCACGTACGTAGGATCCGCAGGTTTGATACAGTTTTTAATCGGAGAAAAGGTGCTTAATATCGTATAAAGAATCGAATACGTTTTATATTTATGTGTTTTTATCTTTGTATGTTATTTATGGTAGGTACTCACAACATAGGGAATCCTAGTGAGTAGTGTGGGGTTATGAGTGTGTAGCATTTATTGAAAGATATAACTACTACAATATTCATTAAAGAAAATCTTTACGTTCATAGTAACAGTCTGAATTAACCTAACCTGATAAAAATAATAAATTACGGTTGAACTCAAGCACAGAACGGATTATTTACTTATATCCTGGTAAAACGGTTAAATTATTTTCATAATGTGAGTAATTGTTTCATTGAATCCGTGTAGTGAAGGGGAGAGTTATTTTTATCAGCTCCTGTGGTGTTCAACGCCAGCTCATTGTTGTAATAAATAAAACAAAATTTATGTCATCGATAAATAAAAGTATTTAATTCAGTCTATTTTTTATTATAGATGAACTGCTAGTCAGAAACATTAGTGCTGAAATGCCCAAATTCATTAATTGTAAGGACAACTGTAGGAGAATTTTTGAACAGTTTTATTTAGCTTGCTCTGTTTGTTTCTTTGAGTCAAATCTTGCAAGCCTTATTATACCTATTTCGACTTATCCTAAGAAGTTGAAATTTTACACATTTTTCACATTTATGTAACAAACTTGACTTGATATGACTCCTTAATGGTTAACAGCACATCCCAATTTTTCCTTCAGTATTTATATTGTCAATACAATATAAAACCGTGTATTAGTTTTTAAACTATTATATTGTTTTATAACAATAAATACCTACATTCATGTCATCATCATCGTTCATATTCATTATATAAACATAATGAAACTGAAAATGATCGATGTCTCTACATGGAATATATTTGAGAAAAACCATCACGAAGTATTTATTAATGCAGTAGATCCCATAACTATGATTTTTACAATTTATGTATGTTTCTCGATTTGTATGCTTGTGTGTTTGTTCTGGATAATTTCACAAATGGCTTTACCGATTGGAATGCGGTTTTCACTGATGTTTGTACTTTGTAGTGAGATTGTGTTAAGATTGGCTATGCGACTCTGAAATCGTAGTCGTATAGAATAATAAATCATATTCTTGTGATTAGTGTTTGTACCTCGTTTAAAAGACATCAGTTTAAAATCATCGGTTGATGTAAAAACTTTTATGTAAGAGTTTAACGACCGGTGTTTGTTCGCATTCTTAGATTATGTTTTATGATGTTGATGATATGTGTACACACAAGTAACCTACATTGTTTTCAAAGAAAGAAATTGTCTATTCCACCCTTGAGCATAAGTTTGGCTGGGGGCTTGAGAGCCAGTTCTTTCTTTCTTTTTCTTCTCTCTTTCTTGGCCGGCAACGCATCAGTGATGTCTTTGGTGTTGCTAATGTCCATGGGCGACGACAGCCATTTAAAATTAGGTGGATCGTCTGCTCAATTGCCGGCTATTTCCATAAAAAAAACAGATTTATTACTGTTATTATTTTTGTTTTATGTTTGTCACTAAACATAAGTATGCAAACGGCTGACTTAGTTTCGGCTATTCAGTTCAACACTGAATTCAGGGGATCGACTACAGCTTCTGCTCTACAGCTACAGTTCTGACGATCCACCTGATGGTAAGTGGCTATCATCGTCCGTGGACATCAGCAACACCAAAGGCATCACCGATGCGTTGCCAGCTAAGAAAGAGAAGAAAAATAAGAAAGAACTGGCTCCTGAGACCCCAGCCGGAACACGACGAGTCGTTTGGCGAGACTCATGCTCAAGGATGTTAGCGATCCAGGCGAACCCCATGGAGAAATAATAATAGTAATAATGGTATAAACATGTGACAAATTTCATGTTAATTAGTGCGAGAAAAAAAAAGATCAGTATCTAAATATTACAAACCCCCTTAAGCCCTAATATTCTATGGAACATTTGAAATCTCATACAATATTACTTACTGACTTTTCATTAGTAGTTTTTATTATAAAGTTCATTGACCCGATCATTGACCCGGTCAAGATCGAAAGTTAAGATCCCTAAGAAATAAAAGTTGTGATCCGAAGTTGGATTTCATCCGTTGCTGAACTTTTTTGCTTTGGTCTGGACACGTGACCTTGGTGTTATGACCTGGGTTTGCACGGACGGGGCAGCAACGCGACGCGATGAGTTGTAATCATGTTGTAATGTAATGACGCGGGCGCTTAGGTCACGCCGAGCGCGACGACCCTGTGCGGTGTCTTCCATGTTATCTAATACAATACAACTTGATCACGTCACGCCAGCATCGCGTTAGCATCCCGTTAGCTGCATCGAGACTAAATGTCGTCAATGGGGCGTCGCGACGCCCGATTAAATGAGAAATAGTCACCGACGCGTCAGTGACTATTTCTCATTTCTTTCTTTCTTCTTTTTTGTAATGTTGAATGATACTGTGATATTCACGGCGTCGATGACCATTTGCCATTAAGTGGTTCGTCTAATAAGTCGCGTCTAAATGTTTACAAAAACAACATACATATTTACAAAAACAACCTTTCAGGTAACTCCTCTGATAGTTTTGACACACCTATTTATATAAAAGGAAACTGATAGCAAAGAAATTGAACACCGATTCCTATGTAACCAAGATTTATTACATATTATAATGGGAATCACGTGCCCGGTGGAGTCAACAGAAACAATGATCTTGTTTTGATGCGGAAGTGACACGAGTTTAGGATTTTAAAATTCAATTCAATGCGTGATTGGCCTAGTTACGTTATCTAACTCGCTGCTAGAATTATATGTATTTATTTTGTGTGTATTGCGTCATTGTTATTTTGTTTATAAATTCGGTAGCGTCCCTAGCATTGGGTTTGGGATGCTTAGTACCCGCACCCGAAATAGTTAATGGATTTTATCAATTTGGAGGATATTTTTTAATGTTCAATAAATAAAAAAATACTGCCATTTTTTTTGACGAAAAGAGAAAAGATTATTTCCAGTTGGTTTCCAGATAAAAATATTCAATACATCATGACTACTAATAAATATCCCCTGGTGCGATTGGTTCTCTTGAAAAGACAAGGTTTAGTGCTCTATATAAACCTGATAAAATCTAAGCAAGGTCTAACACACGTTGGTAGTTTATACACACGGTTGAAAACTTGAAAACTTCCATTCATCGTCCATGCATCAGCCCTTGGAGATCTACTGCTGGACCTGTGTCCAGGGGCTGCTGAGGGCAGGCCTATGCCTTCCCTAACTTGCACCACTGTGACCGAAAACTTTAAATACCTACTCTCAAATATAAAACCTAATTTTAGGCTCTATAGGGCACGGAAGTGTTTATAATAAATCAATAGACGGTAACCAAAGCATAGTAGATACACAGCAGTGCAATGCACTGAGATTGTTTACGAACGCGGAATCACATTGGGCAATTCTCGTACTAGTTTATAGCTACGTTTAGGAGTGCTACTATATGCATGCTATGTCGCCTGTCACAATAGGTTTTCATTTTATGATGTTTTGTAAAATAAATTGTAACGATACAAAATTCAAAAGGTTTTATTAAAGTTGACATAATAGGTTACAATGTAAATATTCAAAACTATTTAAATATGATCACTCAATTACGATATTTAATCTAATTTGAGCGTTAGTGAGAAAATTAAAAAAATATATATTTAAGTTTATTAAGTTCTGACGGAGATCGATTCACAATACTAAGCAATATTCGGTCATACTTTACCGAATTTCAACTTTGATCGATCTTCGAACGAATGCGTACCGAATTTCCGCCCATCGAATTTTGCTGCACAGAAAAACGTAGATATTGGAGTGAGTCTATCGAGTGAATAGTAAACTTAGCATTAACTGTACTTAAATTCCGCGCACCGTATTCATTTTATCGGCTGCTTGAGCAAATCGCTAATGTGAGAGCACTGAGTCTATTAAAATTTATGAAATCGCGACGCTAAAGTATTATGCCATAGCCATGCTATCATTTTCTCGGCTGATAGTGTAATTCTACTCAGGAGTGATGTAACGTAAGCCACTCTTATTTAGTTATATCTACCGATAATTATCTTATGCTGAATGTGAAATATGACTTGAAGAAATAACTGGGTTAGTGATAACTCAATTTCTAAATGAATTACATTAATTGTTCGAATGTAGTTGATAGGATCAGTGACGCGCATAAAATTTTGCATCGTGTTTTTTATAAAAGATTTTATAGATTTTTATTTTTACTTTACTTTAACTTAACTTAACTTACTATAAATCTATTTCTATAAATAATTTATTTTAATTTGTTTTCATTTACAACTTTAATTTTTTTATCGTAGCTAGGACTATCATCGTTGGTGAAATATAGCTTAACCCTGCCACCCTATTCCGCCGCCCAAGAATTCCATTCTTTATTAAAACTCAGCTTGTTTCTCTTTACTTACTTTTTCTTTGTCTATGTTTGTTTATACCTCCCCTTTAATATAGTAGATATTTATATATGTTTCTGTGAAATTCAAGGGTAAAATAAATGTATCTGTTGTACCGCTCTGAAACAGGTTTAAACAAATCCTAACATTTAATGCAAAATAAAGTGAATTAGTAGTATTTCGAGGACCAATAAAGCTTAAATCAGTATTTTCATCTGGCACCCGTATCAGCTGACTCAGTGCGTACGAATAAGTTAATTTAACGGTGTCTGGCTCACACTAAGCATTTGATACAATGGCCGCATTCATCTATTTTCGAAGGCAGCGCCTCCACTGCGTTACCGCACAATCAAGAACAATAAACAATGTTCCCTCATCAACTGATATTTTGCATAATTGCGATTAGCCGCATGTTGTACTAATACTGATCGAGCGATCGGAAAAATCGTTCGCTCCGTAATAGGATTCCCTGCACAGATAGTATGGGCATGCAATCTCACAGGCAAGCAAATAAAAATAACGTTCAAGGATAAATATCTATCTGTTACCACAGAAGACATAACAGTACTTTTTTGTTACTAAGATGTTTGCCCTTGTTGGAATATGGACCTGGAACCGATCCTTAATTCAGGACAGTCACTACCAATGGAGCTATAGTGTCGTCTTGCAAGTTTCGTGTGAAGATGATTACACACGTTAAACGTAAAGCCAAATGACAATTCATGGCTAATTTTGTATTGTGTGATGTTGCCTTTATAGTTAATAGTATCAGGCGTTACTTTGCGGAAATCCATTGTATTAAGTTAGTATTAGTCTACTTTGCAACAATCCGCGTTTAACATGTATGATGGTATATACTTTAAAACATGCGTGGCACCTCCCTCCCTCCCTCAACGAAAACATGCACTACAATAATTAAACGTATATCGGAAAGTTTTCCGACTAACCATCGTAGAGTCAACTTACCCTGATGATGCTCCGTTTCGGGGCGAAACACGTGTTGGTACTGGTATGTATGTTGGTATATACGTTTAATTATTGTAGTGCATGTTTCCGTTGTGGGAGGGAGGGACGTGCCACGCATGTTTTAAAGTATATACCATCATACATGTTAAACGCGGATTGTTGCAAAGTAGACTAATACTAACTTAATGTTGCCTTTATCTTTATCTCAAAAACTCGATTCAATTTTACTACGTTACTCGCTTGTATATCGCTAGTAGACCAATTAGTAGACAGTGAGACGCGTGTTACAGTTACCACACACGGAATGTTCTAGTCGGTTACGAGATCGCCAGTAGGTACCGTCGTTCCAGGGAACTCAAGGCCGAGGTGTGAGGCTGCCCTTCGATTCTACCGTTCGGAAACTTCTTAGTGAGCGTATTATTCATAATGTAATATCTATATAATGTAATATCTATACATATAATATGTCTGTTGTCTAGACAGTAGTAAACAAAGATATGATTATTCTAACATTACAATTATTAGTTACAAAACATCATATTCTAGTCTAGTTGATCGGGCTTATACAGGATAGTACCTACATGATAGCCTGGCTTCAACCCATTAATGGCCCACTACTGGGCACGGGTCTCTCCTCTTGAGGAGGCCTAGAGCATACTCCACCACGCTGCTCCAGTGCGGGTTGGTGGAGGGGTTAGTGGCCAACTCGAGTGTCGGAAGTTTTCAAACCGTCCGAGGGCCTCCGACATGGCTTAACGACTGTTATCTAATGATAACAACCGGGACCGACGGCTTTACGTGCCTTCCGAAGCACGGAAACGTTCAAGAAATTTTTGCCACTAGCGGTCACCCATCCAACTACCGACCGCGCCCGAAGATCGACGCAAGCCGCCGGGCTATGAGCGCTTCAACATCATAGCCTAACATATTGAAATGATAGCCTAAGATACTGTTTTCCTTAGCCGCCTTTGCCCTTTTACAATTAAAGTGCATAACCACTTCCGAAGTGACAGTGACGTTTGCCAAATATTACGGGTCACACCAATGATATTAAAAAATAGATATCATTGGGTCACGCCGCAAGAGACTGTATGCATGTATGTATATCTACTATAGCATCTACTCTTCATCAGGAGTCACTTTATGTGCCCTCCAAATTACGGAAACGCTCAAGAAATTGTTGTCTAGTCTATTACAGCTATAAAGCCATTTAATTCTTACCCACTGACTAAACCTTTAGTATCTGATACAATCAGCATCGTTAGTTATAGTCTTTCTCTGTCATAAACAAAGTAAATTGAATTCCTTGTCCCTTTTGTTATACATGTCGTAACTCACGCTACCTTTCCTATGGTGACTACACTTATTGAAATCAAGTACTCGACGGGTTTTAATCGGTTACATAATAAATTAGAAATAATATTAGGCATATCTACTATTAAACTTCATTTACATTTTAGTAGATAACAAAATAGGAGATTATTATTATAATCGTGATTCAGTCCACGATGAGTTAAGTTTGTAATTTGTATGTTTCGATTTTGAAATTTGATGAGCATGGAAATAGATTTTTTACACCCTTTTTATTTTAGATAAAATATCTGCCGAGAATCGACCCCGAAACCTTTCGTTTTATTAGCGTGAGTCATGATCTGTATTGTATAATATTGTAAGTATTAAAAAATATCTCGTATAACCACAGAAGTAATAATACAACTTATGTATAACATAAAGCTTGTTAGCATGCTTCCATCATTTGCCAGAACTATGTGTAAAACACTAAATATTAGTTACCAATTTCCGTATTTAACACAATGGATATAATCACAAGTTTGTTAGCATAAGAAGAAACATCTCGATCAATACGTAATCCTTAGTGTTGTAGGGATATCAAGTCAGCTTATCGAATGTCGATAAACAGTATACAAACTTATTATTAACGACTTAACGTAAACATCATGAGCCCAAATTAGAAACCAAATATCACTACATTACATAAAAAAGGCAAAAAAATTGACAAAAAAAAATTGACAAAATTTGACAAAAATGTACAAGAAAATGGTGATGATTATGTTTCGCATCATCAGAATAGGATGTATCAAGATTACTATTATCATTACATTGCGTTGCTACTGATCAACCATCCAACGCCATCTACATTCAGTGTTGCCAATTATAAACATAACGCATTAAAAACGTAACGGAAAGAAATAGATTTTACTCCCGGCTTAATTTATGAAATCGATAGATAAGAAGCTAAACTCCCAAAAAAAATCAATATTAGCTAGCTCTCAACTCAACATTATGCTATCTATTCGATAAGAAACGGGTACATCACTACTATTGCGTAAAGAGATTCAGCGATGTGATCGCACGCGCTTTCTTCCATTTAATTTAATTGCTTTGTATTAGTTGTACCATCAGAGCGAAAAGTAATACAAATAATAAAATTGTTAATATAATAATATATCATTTATTTATCCTTATTTTGAAATACATTACTTGCATAATTTACCTGGGTAAATTAAATCATTCAACTTAAATGATTTATCATAGCATTAGACGCAGGTAGAAATAAAAATCACTACTTTTACACTTATGTGTCCACAATAAGTTCTTGTGTAAGGATTTTGTGTACGTAATCAGCGAAAACCTGTAGTATAACATATATAAGGTGACATGTATCTGCTACGAACAGGAATCAAATCTGGAAAGCTTTGCTGCAGTATCGCAACAGAAGCCCATTTATTTCTTAGCACAGGTTTAAGTACTATTAAATTTTATTGTAATGGTCAATCATATTAAAATGGATTACCATTTCAAAACTTGTTATTATGTGAAAGTCAATTGCTTGCAAGCATGCAAATCCTTTCGAAATATTTATTATGTAATTTACCTAATTTTATAATTGCGTAAATCTAGTTAGACATTTTTATAATTCAATGTAAAGTAGGTGTACACCACAGTAAAATCTTATGGCCTAATTTAATTCAGTAGGTTTATTTATTAATTTATCTATCCAAGAAAGTTGTGATTGTAGACCTGCAATTACTACATATTTCCCGATATTAAATCACGAATTCATAATGCGTGCGAGTTATTTATAACGATTTGCATTATGAACCACTTTACCACACGACTGTGCAAGTTACCTCGCTGCTTCCACCGCACTTCCATATTTTTTATCCAGTAGATACTATTTGTATAGCCAATGGAATATCGCTCAGGTTCCCATGACCACTTCTCGATAGTAGGGCAGTAAATCAGTTTATTTTTAACCGATTTCAAAGAAGGAAGAGGTTCTCAATTCGACTGTATTTTTTATGTTTGTTATCTCATAACTTTTGACTGGGTGAACCAATTTTGATGATTCTTTTTTTTAATCGAAAGCAGGTGCTTGCCATGTCACATAAATTTGAACGAGATCTGACGAGTAGTTTTTGAGTAATTTTGAAGTCGGTTATTTTTTGTTAGAAAAATTTAGTGTTCGACTTATATTCAATACTTCGTCGTTTTACTAATGCGTTATGTTTAAATAACAAAACTTGAGACCAAGGGTGTATAAAATGAAATACGACAAACAGACACAATATTTCATATTTTTTTTTTATAAAATTAAACGATTTGAATTTCATTAATTATGATCCAACGTAATGGATCCTGTTGATCACAATGGTACCAGGGCTCTTAACTATTGGTCCTTTAATGTTGAGTCCATTCCAACATCACCTCCTAGATCCTGGTGACCAATGGCTCAAGATTAAGGGGCTCCAAGTCCCCCAAAATCACCTTTGTCCACCCGTGACAATAAAAATAAGTTTATTTGTAACCGACTTCAAAAAAGGAGGAAGTTCGACTGTTTTTTTATGTTTGTTACCGACAACTTTCGAGTGGGTGAATCAGTTTTGATGATTCTTTTTTAATCGAACGTGCTGAATTTTACCTGCATGTTCGTTCGCTAGCTCCAATTTATAAGGTAACTTTGGGAATTTTGTTGGACAACATTTGACCTGTAAATAAACCAGCTAACCATACAATTTAACTGACGTTTAATTAAAATTGACAGTAAGATATAAAACAAATCCTTGATTGATATAATTATCGGCAACACATCATTAGACGCACTAACGGAGCAATCAGATGCATCGATCAAACGATACACGTTTGGCAACTTGCACAATTAACTACTGAAAAATAACTAAGTAGTAAATTATTGCTGTTATTAACGCAACTGCAATGAAACGACCTGAATACTTGAAATTTATATCTGTTTATTGTTATTTATGTGGTATGTAAATATCGAGTCCATTATATAGTCCTTAATATAATGGTTAATATTTTGTTTCATAAATTTTAGGAGTCTGAGATTTGGATACTTAGTCAAAATTTACACGGAGAAAAAGTGCAGAAAGCAATTTTTTATATTATGTGCTATAATTACATTTATTAAAAAAATATAATATTGAAAAATGTGGGAACTAATCTTTGACAAATTAAATTACGGTCGTCCTTCATCTGTAGAGTGGGTCTAGAAAGATATTGGGGACAGTAAAGTTTTCATGGCTGTGGTTTATGTGTCTAGAATTGCGCAGGCGCATGAAACAGAGCGCTTCACACACAAATAGGTATCTTTTATCTTCAATTTAACTATACGATTTTCATTATCCGCTTGGTAAGTGTGAAGTAATGTAATTCAAGGAGAAGGAAATATTTAGGTCAATGACACTTGCAGGCGTCCTTTCTGATATAGAGTCGTAGATGTCGTGATTAATATAGATACGTCAATATTTTCAATATTTTTAGTAGTGTGTTATACTAATAATATTTTTTTTATTTACAGGTAAGTTTTTGGCAATGGATGAACGTGATGGTAAGTATCTAGATGATGTAAATTGTAGGAAATATATTTTTTACTCATTAAAAATATAAAAAAATAACTATAACAAAAAAATATTTTTCAAAATATTATGCGCTGTTTCTGATGCTCAGTGCTGCCATATACCCATGCGGATGGCTTAAGAACTACAAAGAGCATTATCGTGCATGTATGCTAGCATTCTTTCACTTTTGCGTTTTTTGCAAACAAACATACACGCAAGTTCCAATAATCTTACTAGATGGCGCTATTATTCCAAGAAAGGTCGGTTTAAGCCAAAACATTTTTTCATAATAAAATTACCCTAAAGAAGTATAACTTTATAAGTGCTTATAAAAGTACCTACATACAGACATGTTTTTTAATACTATTGAACGGTAACCTGGTAAAGAACTAAATTTGACTTTTAAATTATATTTTAAACTTCGTTTTGGCGGGAACAATTTGCTTGGATAGAGTTAATAATGATTTTAGGTTGCATTATAATAATCCAAGTATAATAGTAGTATTTTATACTCAATGCTGCCAATGCGGATGAGAATAACAATACTAGCCATCCAAGATTTTATTTTTTATTTTTTGTAACGGATGTCAGTTAGTGAATTATACCTCGGTAGATGGCGTTACTTGGCTTCAAGTTATAGTACGTTCTTTGTTTACCAACTTTTAAATAATTTGCCCGTTTCCTATGTGTAACTTGTAGGTGAAATATTTAACATTTAAACAATCCATACCTAATACCTAGTTACCACGCACCTATGCAGAACTAAGATATTCTGAGGGCGAAAGTCTGTCTATCACACTATCTGTATAAAGATTTTCCACAAGATGTTTGATAGACTAGTCCACTCAAAAACTATAGATATTACAAAACAACCCCAGCCAGACCAATTAGTTACATAAAAGCAATCAATAAAACAGTAGAATTAATTAAGATAACTGACAGTTATTTATTTAATTATGTTTTGTCTAAATATAGAAGCATGTTTTGAATTAATAAGGATGGTTTGAAATGTTATGAGAGCAGTATATCAAATAAACAATAATGAATTGTTTAATTATACGATTCATTATGTAATGAAAAAGTTATCATTGATGTTACAAAAGATATTCCATATTCAGATTATGTTCATGGCCTAGACTTGACATCACCGAATTGATATTTTAGTATTCACAACATTTTTTACAAGAATTTATGGGATATATGATTTTGGGCGTTGTTCAATATGAATGCAAATATTTTAACGTTAACTTTTTTATTATTTTAGTTATGCATTGCATAACTGCGTTATAAATTATAAGCAAATGCCAAAGATTTTGATACCTGTGTATTTGAAGACTGGCAGACATAAAATGCTTATCTGAACTAGGTACATCTATTAAAATCATGAAACGTTTGTAAAGAGAGAACTCCTTTCTACAATGTGGAGGATTGAAAATTCATTTATGGGATTGAAAATTCATCCTCCAATTAAGGAGAATTGGGATAAGAGTTAGTGTAAGAATAGAGATTTACTTGTAATTTGAAATTCACTCATCTTAATCAGAAAGGGGTAAAACTGGGGGTAGAAACAATACTTCAGCGGACGTAGTTGCGGGTATCAGTAAGATACTACATAAAATTGATAATCAACTTTATAAATAACATAGACAACCAAACATATTATTACTTATTAGACAGAAAACCTCGCAGGTAAAGCGTACCTACTAATGTAATGTAATGTTTACTAATGTAAACAAAAGTTTATAATATACGCTAACAACCATCAAACCGCTTCTTTAACGGTAAATTGACATTGGGTCGTGACAAATGCAGATGCTCTGTTACATTAATTGGGTAATTCATTTGATAATACATATTCTTAAAATACAAACAACATTCCAACAGTGGTAGCCCACAAACCTCATTCACGTGCGCAATAAGAGGTTGTTCAGATCAGACGCGTTTGAGACGCGGACGACTTCGATTTAACCGTAATATTAACAGAACCGTTATGCCAATAATTCATTGCAGAGATTAAAGTTCATATACGAGTATGGAGTTAAAATTGGATATTTTTTGTATAATATTACGTTACATTTCATATTATGAAAATAAATATAATGTAGTATGTAGTACTATGATAGAAGTCTAGTTTTAATCTTTAAAAAATGTAATATTACGAAAGATATAATTATTTTAAATTTTATTTTAAATCAACTTCCTGCATTAATGAAAAGCAAATCGAATCAAATTTATACAGACCTTTATTCCATTTTAAAACCGATTTCCATAGGTGTATTAGTCCATGTTAAGCTCCATGTATGAATTTAAAATTTAATTGCAACATCCATAACCTGATTAAACTTGATTAGTTTTAGTGTAGACTTTAACGAGACTAAAAAGACTAAAAAGACGAAAAAGAAAAAGAGAAGACTAATTACTTTTTAACAAAAAATAAAACCAACGAAAAAAAAACTGAGAAGCAAAAAATAAAATAAACCATTTAGTATTATAAATTAAGATTCGAAATTAACAGTAAATAAATAATTTTGAGACCGTGCCAAACAAACAATTATGAGGGCAGCGGCATGCGATGCACACGGCAGCAGCAGCGCGGCGCACATCTTTTCGCCGTTTGTTTTTTCATTGGTTTGGCACCGCCTCAAAATTATTTATTTACTGTTAATTTCGAATCTTAATTTATAATACTAAATGGTTTATTTTATTTTTTGCTTTTCAGTTTTTTTTTCGTTGGTTTTATTTTTTGTTAAAAAATAATTATTTTTTAATTTTTAGTTGCTATAATACTTATAATTAATAATAAATTATTGATTTTATGAATTATAGATTCAATTACCAGCTAAAAATGTAGTAGATGAAATATCAATCATCCCCTATTTTCGTACCTATAGGGGTAAAATTTTGCTTCGAAATTTAAACAAGAGTAACCTCAAGGTATACACTATTCAATAAAAAAAGAATAATCGAAATCGGATCATCTAGTACAAAGTTATTGGGGTTAACATGTAAAAATTTCGGGTAAAAAACGGGTGAATAATCAATCATTCCCTATTTTCGTACCTTTAGGGTGGGAATTAAATTTTCAAAAAAATATGGGACCAACTTCAGGACATAACCTATCCAATAAAAAAAGAATCATCCAAATCGGACCACCCTGTGCCGATTTCTGCGTGATCATACATAAAAAAAAAAATATATACGTGTCGAATTGAGAACCTCCTCCTTTTTTTTTCGTCGGTTAAAAAGAGAAAAAAAACGAGCGTTTAAAGTATGCTGTTGTCTGTAAAGAACTTAAAGCACGCAATGGAACGGAATCAATGAAAGTAAGTTCAGCAGAGCAAGCAAACGAAAATGAGAGTGAAATAATATGCGATAACGAAAGTGAAGTGATAGTGAGAGTGGAGACGCGAGTGAGTCGGTATCGGATGCAGTTTGCAAATGAGTAACACTTTCTTGAGTAGCATTTGTGAATAAAATTTTGATAAGAATAATTATTCTAATCATAATAATGTCTTTGATAATTTTGAAAATAGAAAATAAACTTTGAAATAAATAATTATTTGGAGTACATAGTTTTGTTTGGATTTTAAGCACCGGTTATTTTATGTGTATCATTTGTGATAATCTTTGCTATTCATAGAATAAAACTCTGATGATGTTGTCGGCATCCATTGGTGCTGTAGACATTTTAGATTGTTCTGTTGATATATAGATGTAATGTTAGATGTAATTATGAATAAATAAATAAATATTATAATAAATTTTATTTGCTACGCATTGTATTTATCATCATTCATAGTACTCGCTACTAACTTAATGATTCATCCATTCATCGCTAATTGTAGTTGTGTTCCCGTTCATGTAAATGGTAAACAGAACTTAATGCCTGTAAAACATTGTTTATCGAATGACACTAATTAATTCTCATTACAATATCACGTTTAAAAAAACCGTTCACTCATTCATTTTTTCATCACTCATTGCTTTTGTACGCTACGATATTGAATTTGTGAGTCAATTTGTAATGTATATGCATACTAATAAGTGAGCGCATGATATACTCACTTATTACTTAGTAGGTATTTTATGAATTGGGCCAGTGTGGTTGATCTTGGTTACCACTTGCTATCGAAATTTAATTAGTTGCGCTGTGGCTAAATATTTCAAAACAAGATTTGATTTACAAGGCACCTTCATCAGGTGGTAATTAAAATTATCAACCCATAGCTTTTATTCTAATGCTTACAATTTCGAAAGATTTAAGAGACTCTCAATAACAACTTTGACATCTTTGTAATCTTTACGATGAATAGAAACAGCTTCTTCCAAATTTTATAAAAAAATGTTTTTTTTATGTATTTAAAATTTCCTTGCTTTTGCTTGCACGAGTGCAATAAAACTTCTTTCATTGGTTGTAATAGCAGAACCTGCAAAAGCGCATTAATTTAAGTATTTTTTTTATTACCAGTGTTCCCCCAGTGGTCAAAATTCGAATGATTGAATTGAAAAGGTTCGCCTACCTATCTTACCTTTATAGGTACTAATGGTTACAAGACAAAGTCGTCCAGTACAATTAAATTTAAATAAATAAAAATTAAAAATAGGGACCTAAAAAAAAGAAAATCGGTTGACACACTGAGAAGAAAAAAGGTATAACTGTTATCTCGTAGCCTAAATATTTTTTTATAATAATATTTGAGCTAGCGTTTATTGGCTCGGCCTTCACCTTAAAGTGCCGACTCCGGTCGTTAACCTTTGCTTGTGCCATGCCTGTATGTTAGTATGACAGATGTAATTGATTGTTTACTAATATAATGTAATGTTGATTGTTAAACAAAAATTCGTGTGTATAATAATTAATAAAATAGTGTTAACAAATAGGAATGGTACTACCTATATTGACAAAAATATACCTACGTCGAGATCCTTATTAGAATCTGTGGTTATTTTCTGTTTTATTTTTATTTTGCCATTCGGCTTTTCAACGTTTCTTAGATTAGCGTGATCAAACACACAGACAAACTGACAAACAGACATGAACTTAAAATCACGTGTAGGTTAGATAGATACAGGACATAGGTTGGTATTGCGTTTATAAATAGATTCATAATTTTACTCAAATATCTTCTATATGTATACCTATACCTACCTACTGACATTGATCGGTTGCGGTACCTTTTTCCGCTAATGTAACCGCATCATTACAGAAGGCTTATTTACGTTTTCTCTTTTCTGTTATTAACGTTCTGGCACGCGACCCCGCAAGGTCGCACCAATTGCTCCGGACTGCGGAGTCACAGCCCATGGCGATCTGTGACGGATGTCGTTGACGACATACGAGTATTGTCGTTGTGAGCCAATCCTCGGTTATCAGATTGAGTTGCGTTGTTTTTGACGTTATAGAGTATTTGCTAAAAGCACTCACCTGTAATTGACTGGTGCAACTCAACATTCATTTTTCGTCAGGGGTTAAAAATTCGTGTGTGTACTTATGTACGCACGTAAGAAGTTATAATTATTTGGCTTGATAGAACAAAAATATCTAAAGATTTCATCCCGTATACCACAACTCATTGTTTATAAAATAAATCAGTTATCAGCTAACTTCATCATGTCGTTTTTTGGCTCTCGGTGTGCGCGCGCATCGTAACATGGAAACTTCAGAGACAGTTATCAGCTAACTTCATCATGTCGCTTTTTGGCTGTCGGTGTACGCGCCCATCGTAAAAATTTTACTCTCATATTTTTTTCCAAACGTGCCAAAAGAAGTATAACTTCAAAAATATGATATGTAATAACTTTTTTGTTTTGTAAATATTATTACTGTTGGTGATTATAAAGATAACTCAAGCTGATAATTAGTAGTCATCGGTTGCAGCACGAGTGCTTGCTATGAACTCGGTCCATCCATCAAAATATAGTTTCAGGCGAGAACACCGATGATCGATCATCATAAATGCCAATGGAGCAACTGAGAATTACTCGGAGTTTATGACTTTTAAGTTAGAAGTGATTCTGAAATCTTTCGAGGTTGGAAGTGATATTACAATCATGCGCTGCTTCTTTTTTGTACCTTACATAATGCTGATGGATCTCCCTTAATACCTTACTTAATGCTAAATGGATCCTCTCCCGTCAACCTTTGGGCCATGGGAATATTTAATGTCTTCTCCTTCTAGAATTCTTTGCACCTGTTTCATTTGCAGTATTGGAATAATTTGCTTGTTACTAATCATTGCTTGGAATTTCTTCATCTTTATCTGTTTGTCTCCTATTGCAACATATCTATGACACTCCTAGTTTCAGTTAAGCTTGAGTGACAAGTTCCGTTTAGTTAATGCCAGTTTTTAACAGTGAAGTAATTGAATGATGTGTAGATTGTAGTGTATTTATTTGGCCTAAATAATTTGCGTTCCTCTCTTCTTTTCTGGCATCGATGATAATAATAACGGGTTATTGATATCCATGTTCAAGGTGGTTTGTCCTCTCGTTTGACGGCTATTTACATAAGAAAAAACAATCGATTCATTGAAACACTGTTACATTCATAAACAGAAATAATTATTCTAGTTTTGAACCTAGACTTGTGATTACTGAATACCAGTTATATCTATTTCTATCCATCTATAAAATTGCTACTTCTTCAGAAGTATGACCCTGAATATTAGAAATATGAATATTATAAATAACAGAAAATGGCCGATCCATAGTTTGGGTAACTTTTAAATACAAATATTATTCATTTGCATCATGATTAATGACATTCACTTTATAATTCACACGAAATTACAGTAACATAAGTATTGCTTACTATTATGAACCAGTATTTCGTGTACGGCTTATGTAATTCAGTAACCGTTGTAAAACATACACGAGATATGTAACGAGCGGCCGCGAAATTATTTTGTAATGTGTGATTTATACGTGACAGGTGCCGAAATAGTGGCAGCTACTTTTATTATCCTACGTAATTATTGAAGTAATTATATGTAAAACGAAGGTTGTACAAAATCTCATCACCTTAGACATTGGATGCCTTTATTAGATCACTAGCTATTACCCGCGGCTTCGCCCGCGTGTTCAAAGGGAAGTAACAATGAGTTGTTTAACATGCATGACTCTTTCCTAGATATAATAACATAATCTATACTAATATTATAAATGCGAAAGTGTGTTTGTTTGTTTGTTTGTTTGTTTGTCCGTCTTTCACGTCGTAACGGAGGGATGTTAAGGTAAGATTTTTTGTGTGGAAATAATTAGGAGGCTGGAGAGTAACGTAGGCTTCTTTTTACCGCAGTAAAACAACTCATTCCCATGGAAAGATCCATTATGATGCGTATCCTTACTATACATACTAATATTATAAATTCGAAAGTGTGTTTGTTTGTTTGACCGTCTTTCACGTCGTAACGGAGAGATTTTATGGTAAGATTTTTTGTGTGGAGATAGGTAGGAGGCTGGAGAGTAACGTAGGCTACTTTTACCGCAGTAAAACAACTCATTCGCATGGAAAGATCCATTATGATGCGTATTTGCCCATACTTCTATACTTCCATATCCATCCATACTATCCATACTTCCAAACTTCCATACTTAATTTGATTTTGGATCTGTTACTTATTTATGAATTATTATTATTAATTATTATGTTATTATATCTAGGAAAGAGTCATGCATGTTAAACAACACATTGTTACTTCCCGTTGAACACGGTGGCGAAGCCGCGGGTAATAGCTTGTTATTAATTATTATTTGTTATTATATCTAGGAAAGAGTCATGCATGTTAAACAACTCATTGTTACTTCCCTTTGAACACGGTGGCGAAGCCGCGGGTAATAGCTTGTTATTAATTATTATGTTATTATATCTAGGAAAGAATCATGCATGTTAAACAACTCATTGTTACTTCCCTTTGAACTCGCGGGCGAAACCGCGGGTAATAGCTAGTGGAAGTATAGAACTATGGACAAATACGCATCATAATGGATCTTTCCATGGGAATGAGTTGTTTTACTGCGGTAAAAAGTAGCGTACGTTACTCTCCAGCCTCCTACCTATCTCCACACAAAAAATCTTACCATAACATCGCTCCGTTACGACGTGAAAGACGGACAAACAAACAAACAAACACACTTTCACATTTATAATATTAGTATGGATTATCATCCTGTCCATTTAACAATTTTATATGGGGTCGGCGCAATGTTTTTCTCTTCCATACTTCCTTATCATCCGTCATCTCTAATTTTGCACTCTTATCTTTCATGTCACACGATTCATCTATCTTTTCTTCGGTCGTCCTCGTCCCCTTCATATCTCTTCGGATTACATACGTTTCCTCTCGTTTCCCTGATAAGATGTTGTCAATGAATATTGAAATTAATTAAAGAATAATTTGCAACAAAAAAATTAATTAAAAAATAATGAAAAAGTCGACAGCGTAATAAAACTAAAAAGAAAAAAAACAAGCCCAGTAGTTTAGGATGTTGTTAAAAGTAATACTGAATAACTACACCATTGACCACCAATTGAACACCAACTAAACAAATACAACAGTCGGGACTCCCGATCATCAGTTCATTAGTACGAGAATATCAAAAACGATGGAGCTATTAGCAGATTCATGGAAAGTTATGTTGATTTACTCTACTTGACGCAATGTGAACGTTCAATGAATAATCGATTGCTAATCACTGCTGAGGTACACATTACCAGTACACATGATCATCGGTGTGGTGACAGTAATGTGTGACACCATCGTCGGTGACAGTAATGTGACATGTCCTGTGGGTATTGGAAACTGGTCAAGGTATAATGTGCAATGTAGGTCTTACCGGATCTTTAACGGATCTAATTTACATGGTGTTGAAAGGGTAGTCGTCTGATCGTCAGTTGAGGTCATTTAAATCAATCTGAACAAGTTTATGTTTATTGCTAGTACTCGTTTGTGTAACTTTATTAGATTTTGTAACAGCTAGAAGGGCAATAATACTTAATTAAAGGTTAATTACTTAATGCCTTATACTATCCCTGTTTTTTATATGAATTAATGGTAACAAAATATAGGTAGCTATTACCGTAACATAAAGCAATATGTTAAAACTTATTTGTTGTTATGGTTTGACGACTCATCTGGCGTGTTACCGTGCCGGATGGCCGTACCAAGCGACTTGTTTTCGACTTCTAGCGAGGCAGATTTTTAAATGATGAGTTTGAATTTCCATTCTCGGTCTGTATGTGTATCCTTGTCTTAATTTGAGGATATTTTTAAAGTTATTCTTATATACAGTCTTATTTATAGGGCTAAAAATTAAAATTAAAATGAAACTGAAAATACAAACAACCACTTAAAACAATTAGCCATTGCAATCGTTACAAAAAAGTAATGAATTATATATACTGTGTACATCTCACACATAAATAGGCAATTAAAATAAATAATTACCGACTAAGTTCCTCTTGGACATTATCTACAATGACGGGAACTGATTGCGCGTCCGGAAGGAAGTAAGCCATACAAGGCTAGATTTGAACGAAATGTCCGATGGGAATCTCTGTGAAAATCAGCAATGGTTACTTGGTTCGTAGTTAAGAGCATTATAATTAATTAAGGCCAATGTAAATTTTGATGCTATTTATAAACCCAGTTGCTTACCTTACCTCTGCGCTATTTTTATAGAGTTAAAAATCTCTAGAACATAGTTATATTTTCCTTTAGGCTTTAATTTCTCGGACTCTATGTGGCCGAAGTAAAGACATAAATTTATAAAAATACTTAGTTAGATGTTTTTTTTCCGGAATTTCTACAAATTATGTCAATACGTCAGAATCCATTCACATAATTATAGGAATATTATGCTTGCACCTTACTCAAGACAGCAATTATAAAACCCTTATGACGTAAGAATAATTTATTTTGCTCAATATCAATAAGACTCAATTACCAGCTATCACATTCGAGGAAAGTGCAAAAAGTCTCAAAAAGTAATAAAGAACCCAATACACTATCCGTTTTCCTTATGTTACATAGGAGTACATATTAGGCTTATAATATGACCTCATGCATCTCTTACTAACAGACTAATTATAGATATTATTTTAATACATTAGTTAAGGTATTATTATTATTATTCGCCCAAATAAATAGAAAATAACAGATTGATTCTTATTGTTTTTCATTAAGTTGGATTAATCAACTTTCCATTAATCTGTGAACACCATGTATCTTAGCATAAATATAGCTTAGACAGATTGTAGCACTATCCTCTCACAAAAATAAAGATATCAATATGCATAAGAGCATAATCTGGGTTTAACTACAAAGGGGGAAGAGGGGAAGATATTTACAATATAAATTATTTATGAGCCATTTAAAGCATAGTATTTTCAGGACTGTGTATAAACCTTTAAATACATTTCAACATCGATGAATACAGCATTGACTGATTGCGGGTCGACAGCTCAACGCATTAACGCGGCTGGAATGCGTTTTTGTCCAGTTGATGCACTCACTGATATTATTAAATCTTACGTGAGAAGTGTGCAATACTGGTTCGTGTGCAATGCGTATTCCACGTTACATTACGGTCGGCATACTTCAAATGACGTTTGTATTGTCAGGTTGTTGTATGCTAATGTTTTTGGGTATTGCCTTAGGTCTCAGCTTAGTCGTCGTATTTGATAACGGTATTTATTTAAATGTATTTATTGAAAATATGGAGCAATTTCGGTAATTGGTAGTTTCTTTTTTTTTTTTATTGTGAAATTAAAATCTATTGATTGAAATAGCTACGAATATTATTTTAGAATATTGTAGATTGCATTTTATTTTTATTAATATCAAATAATTTTACTGTTGACTTTTATTAGATGTGTTGATCAGTAAATGGATGTGTGGGGATGAGACATGGAAACAAGCAATTCCTCTTCAAATTCTTTAACTTACAAGTGTTTTAAAGCAAGACATCCAAATAGATAACATCTCAGTGAAGACACCTGTGTCGTATATGCCAGCAGCAAATCCTTCGCTTGTCATATGGAATCACTAGTCACTACTATAGTAGGGAAGGCCGTATTCGGAACCCTTTTGTAGTCTTCTTGTTACGATCTACGACCACTTTTGTTGTCCATCATGACTTGCTCAGGCCTTCAAAAAGCGTATTACAAACATGTATCTCGCATTTTCTCTGCACGAGGAAGCACAACGCATGAACTAGTTTCCCTACCTCTAGTTAATGGCTAACAAATAGTATACTTTTTGTGTATATACGTTCTCAACTATGTAGGTATTGCACGACTGTTTCAATGTTGCGTCATGACACTTTGTATTTTAGGTCCGATTCACTTCACTTTATGACCGTATTTCTAGTGTTGGGAAGCAAGACTAAGTATGTTATAATCGTAAAGCATTAGTGGCTGTAAGTTCTTAACGATCGACTGAGTGTCGCTTTGACTGAACAAATACATTCTCTGAAAACGGTGGCTATTTGTATCGGTCAAATCTTAGTAAAATACTTTAAGAAAACAATATCAAGATTTCTGAAGTAACAAGTTGTAGACAAATTGTGCGTAAACTATCAAGTGGGATATTACGTATTTCACCGCGAACATTTAGTCAGCTTGTCACATGAAGTAATCCTTGAGTAATACAGATACAATAACTATCTACTAGAGTTTGTAACTCATAATTTAACTCACTATAAATTACGGCTTATGCAAAACTGGAACTTTCTGGGAACACGGTGAAATCGTTTCGTATGTACTAGTAATTTGCCAACATCGTTTCTTAATATCCTGACGAGCACCATCCATCAAAACACAATAATTGGAAAGACTAATAGCAGTTTTGAATGCATTTTATTGCGCGTTTGAAGCTTATTTAATAGACAATAATACATTTATGTTGGTGTAATAAATGATTGTAAAAATATAATTAATCTCACTTACTAATTGCGATCTTTATCTTTTAACGTTAGCTACTTTGAATTGTTTGCTTAAGTAATGTTTATGAATATGGCAAGCTATAAAGATTAATACCCTTTCAGAAACACATTAATGAAGTTTACATCATGTTGTTAAAAACAAAACATTTGCTATAACTGACACTAAAAATTTTCAATATACGATCTAACTCCTTAACTTACAAGTGTTTTAAAGCGAGCAGTCGTGTGTGTGACTATCGCACCAAGTCAGAGTCACTAACGGTTTCTTAAATCGCTCCTTAGTACATAAATTGTATGGTGATTCTTTACTAAGGAGCGATTTAAATAACCGTTAGTGACTCTGAGTTGGGGCGCATGACTATTATTATGTGCCAGTACTACTACAAAGAAGCCTAAGTCCTTACCGTGTGCTACTCACACATGCCAATAAAATGGGAAATTGAATAATTATGTAGTTTATTACACAATGCCGCGTACTACTCGTATACATGTTTATTGTCAAACCGACCACGTTTCGACAGAGCTAAGTAGCGGCGATCCGAGTGGCTTGCGATGCGATACTAATCTAGGCCATATTATTTCTTATTTCGCAAACACCCGCGCCCGCCATTCGAATAACAACACGATACACCACCTAATTACCGCTTTAGACAATGGAGCGTAAAATGATCAGACAGACAAGGCTCGGCGTCACCATACGTTTTTTATTTCTTACAAATACTGACATTCGTTACACAGAAGACACTTTTCGCTACAATAACAGGTACATCAACTCAAGTAATTAAAAACGCAACATTCACCGGTCTTTCACAAAATAAAAATGGTAACAAACAAAAAACATTATAAAAGACTTTTAAATCAGTGCGGTACGTGCGTGGGTCGTCGGATATAGAACCCAGTCGGCGTATCGTCCGCTCTGATGCGATATCCGAGGGCCCGCGCGCGTGTTTAGTGCTAAGCTTAGAATTAGATATCACATTCGACGGTCTGCTTCCTGCAGCCCTTAGTAGCTACCATGATGACCATACTCGTGGCCGTGACCGACGACAACTGGGACGGGAACCTTCACGGGGTAAGGCACGGGCTTCTCCACGGTGTAGGGGACGTGCTTCTCGATGTGGACGGGGTAGGGCCTGTCGACGGGGACCTTCACGGGGACTGGCACATGTTTCTCCACCGGGTAGGGGATGTGCTTCTCAACGGGGTAAGGCGCTGGCACTGGGACCTTGACGGGGTAAGGCACGGGCTTCTCGACGTGGACGGGGTAGGGTCTGTCGACTGGGACCTTGACGGGGTAGGGCACGGGTTTCTCCACCGGGTAGGGGACGGGCTTCTCTACTGGGTAAGGCACAGGTTTGGGTACATGTACGGGGTAGGGCCTGTCGACTGGGACCTTTACGGGGTAGGGCACTTCCTTGACGACTGGGTAGGGAGCTGGCACATGTACTGGAACCTTGACCGGGTAGGGAACCTTCTTTTCAACTGGGTAGGGAGCGGGGACATGTACCTTGACCGGGTAGGGGACGTGTTTCTCTACTGGGTAGGGTTGAGGTACGTACACCTTAACGGGAACGGGTCTGTCGACTGGGACATGCACGGGGTAGGGAACCTTTTTCTCCACGGGGTAGGGCTGAGGTACGTGGACGGGTACTTTGACCAGTTCCTTGACGGTGTAAGGCACATGTTTCACGACAGGGTAGGGCTGAGGTACTGGTACCTTAACGGGGTAGGGGACATGTTTCTCCACGGGGTAGGGGACATGTTTCTCTACCGGGTAGGGAACTGCGACGTTCTTAACCACCGTGATGGTCTTGTGAGTTTCGGCATGGCCACCGTAGCCCCCGCCAAAGCCCCCTTCGTACCCGCCGCCGTATCCGCCGCCGTATCCACCACCGTATCCGCCGCCGTATCCACCGTCGAAGCCCCCGTGTCCACCGTAACCGAGGTTGAAGAGTCCACGTTTTTCGTGTTTTTTGTCTGTGTCGGCAGCCTCCGCCTTGTTGTCGGTCGCTGCCACTTCCGTTTCTGCTTTCTTAGCCTCCTCAGCATTAGAGAAGGCCAGAAGAGCCACCAGACTGGCGGCCACGAGCTGAAATCAAAGGTTCAAAATCAAGTTCGGTTACTTTAAAGCTAAGGAAGATTGATGACACAGAAGGAGTGACAGTTAACGATAACCGGTTGCACAATCGTGGACCGATTGCAATGATCAAAATTATGATAAGTCGAGAATCGAAAGTTAGAAGCTCGCAAAAGGCTCCGGGCTTTTAATGAGCGCCTTGGATTGCCGAAGCGAACGCGTAATGTTTCCGCGTTGCGCAACGACTGGGACAGGAGAGCGAAATCCAGGGAACCGATCACTGACACACGCACAGACACAAGAACACAAAGAAACACACCGTGAGCTTCATGATGCTGAGCTTGTTGGTTGCACTGAAGGCAGCGGAGTCCTGAATGCGAATGATGCGTGGTGGTGGCCAGCTACGCTATATATATGCGGTATGAGCGGCCGAGCGAATAAAAAAAATGGCGCCGCTTCGTAGGACTACGTTACACTTTCGCTTTTGAGGGGTATCGTTTCAAGCGCAAAGCCAAAATGCTCCATATCGGTTTAGTACTGAGATGCAGACCGGTTTTGTTAGACAATTCGAACGGTTCCTGAAATAGTGTAATTATTGGATAGTGAAATTAAGTTCACAGTGTATAGGTTTTTAAATTTTCTTCGGGGTCAATTACTTTGGTAATTGCTTTCCTTTTTTTAAAGCTTTAACTATATTCTTATAAATCCACTGTTTTGGACTCGTTTACCTATTTTAAAATCTTGATAACTTAAATATAAAATAAATGTAAATAAAAAGTAGTAATGCTATAATAACCAAAAGTAATGAATAAATGTGCTTAAATACAATTATTAATCAACCAAAAATCTTATTCGACCTCAGAAGAAAATATCGGGTAATACGGGTAATAATAATATACTCGTACAACAATCGGCATATATAAAATAATTTATATCAATTATATAATTTCTATCCCATAAATTCCAAACAACTTCATTCACCAGGGTGGTGTAACACCATGGCCAGTTGGTCAGTAGACAACGCAATATTCAAATTAACTGCATTAATGCATTATGTTACGTCAACGTATATTGATAAATGGCTTTAGAACGGTCTCTGCACGTTAACTAATTATTATTGTTTTTTTGAATGTCAACAAAATTACTGAAATAAAAACACTTGTAATAAAAATGTTACTTAAAAATAATCGACTTCAATTAAATTGTGTTCGTTAAGGACCCCTAAAATTATCGCTAAACATATAAAGCAACATATGAAAATCGCCATATAAACATTTTTTATTTGCGGCTAAGAAGACAATGGCTTACACTTTTAATATAAATAAGATCTGTTTTATGACTGTACGTAAAATGCTTAAGTATAGAACCTACTCAAATTTTATAAACATATCCGGTGGTCTTATCGCTACAGTAGTGATTTTTACTAGACAACCTTAGGGTATGTGGTAGGTAAATCATAAATGAAAAAACAAACAAACACAGTATTTTAGATAAGTAAAACTTAAAACGCATATTATAAATACAATAATGTAATACACAGTAATAAACAAAGTCTATTGATAATCGGATCGCGATTTCAAATAAATGCACGGATTTTCATAAGGTTTTTGCAATAGATAAAAGTAACTGACAATAAAAGATTAGATCGTTTTGAATAAATCTCCAAATAAAAGGAGTAACTAGGAAGAACGAGGTTATTTGAAAACGTAAATCAATATTTATGAAGTGATTCAAGGGGAGGTTTACGTAAGGGAACCTTACGATTTAACCTTTAGATGGGCCGATACGTAGCTGGATGTAATGTAATTATGTATTAAGATTTAGGAACGATTTAAATAATCGTTAAGAGACTGAGTGTGGCAGGCACATTGGATACTTGTCTGTTCATTTTTTAAACTAGTGACCCGCTCTGTAGTTAAAATGCGACCGTAAGTGTTACTAACACCGTGGGGTTACTGCATATTGAGATTTCTGTGTAATTATGTGTGTGTGTGTATTGTCAAGTAAATTGTATGCCATGTAAACTTTAACTGCGCCAAATTTCATAATCCTACGTCCACGTAACTGTCGTAAAAAGGGGCACAAGTTTTTCCGATACTAATTAATTATAGAAATTTATATATCCACATTACAGAAATAAATCAAGATTCAATGGATAATAACGAAAAGTACTAATTATTTCATATGAAAACATTAACATTCATGTTTTCCTAAATAATATTCGCAAACATTGGGATACATTGAAACCCATATAATAACAGCATATTAATTTATGATAATAGAAATAATCTATGCGGTCTTAAATAGGGTCTAGAGGCAAGCGGTTAATCTTACAGTCGTCTTAAGTTACCGTGTGTAGTTGCGGATTACTAGTACCTTTCCAATGACAGGTTATTGAAATTACCTAGTAACAGTGTTTCTATATTTTTAAATACATAATACTGTCCTTTCATTTATTTGAAGAGTTTTTTCTACATTCAATATTCTACAAAGTGCGTAGAGGGTTACAAATAAGCATTTGATCGTAATGCAGATAGTGATGGTTTTTTTAATCAAAGTTTTAATTAAACAAAATTATCAGAAAAGGAGTACAGGTCACTTGACCAGGTGGACTGATGCCATGAGGAAGACAGTGAAAAACGCTGTCTTCAGAAGGCCCAAGAACAATTGGAGTGACGCATATAAGGGGAGGCCTTTGGCTAGCTGTGGATTTCAAAAGGCTGATGGATGGTAACATGATGGATGGTAACACAATGGATGATAACAAGAAACTATCAGGAACATGGCATGAATCTTAGTCCTCTATAGTATAATCAGCTTGGGAACTTGCCAGGTTGGTGGTAATTTGACATAAAAAGCCGATTTCCCCTCGTTGGAACATATCCGAAATATTGAGTAATGGAGAGAATTTACGGATTCAACGATCCTTGTATTTTAAACAGGTAATCTTTCACATACAAAATTAAGATTTTATTTACGCGTGTTGTAATGCATTTTAATGTATTTGTATACCTGTGTATTAAATTTCTATGTCATTTGATTTCAGTTAGTATATTCGAGTTAAGTGACAATTAGCATCAAACTTTGAGTAATCATGACTTTTTGTGTATGGAAAAAATATGAGATAGTAGCTCGGAAGAAATAATACGACAGTAGGTAGTTATAGATAGTAGTATGATATTTTATATAACTGGCTCTCAGTTAAGCACACTGTAAAATATTGTAATAGTGCATAAACAGATTGTATAAAAAAAATAAAAAAAATACTTGTCTTGTGTGAAATCCGTGTAAAATATTGCGTTTAAAAATAATTTCACTGGCTTGTTATAACAAATATCCTGTATAGGACAACCCCAATTAATTTATCGGAACACCCGCGTTACCGATATTTCCGCAATAATATTTAGTGCTTTAATATCCGGTTTTATATTCCGAGCAAAAGAGTTCAACGCGTTATGTGTAACCATGAACAGAAGCAAAATTACGCTTTTTGGTATTTATTGTTTCCTATACCATTATACCGACTTACATAATTAAAACTTGATTATTATTTAAAAAATATAACGGCAACACTTCTATAAAAGGATTATCTGTGTTGCACTTAAAAACCCACTCATTGTAATAATATTTAAAATTTCATGATATTAATAACCATCAAAGATTAGTTTCTATCGCGTTTTCGGAATTAAACCCGTGCGAATGTCAAAGTTGGTACTACTGGCTAAGCTACCAGGCCAAAAATAAATAAATAAACGCTTACACACTCATACCTCCGCAGTAGGTTTTTACCTGTGTCGCGGGTTGCATGGACGACACATATAACACATCACAATAGCACCCATGACCCGAGTATAAATAATTATCTGTCACATAAATATCTGCCCCGGCCGGGAATCAAACCCGGGACCCCTCGCTTCGCAGGCAGGGTCGCTACCAACTAGGCTACAAGATCGTCCCTGTCGTCATATAACAAACGTATTTAAAGATCCCAGCAGTGGTAGTGAGTTTTTTGTACATAGGGTCCAGGATCCAATGCAGATAACTAACATTTTAAACCTTCCCTATGTATGTATTAAAATCAATTATAACATGCCACACAACATAGTGAAATATAGTGTAATATGTGCAAGTGTAGTAATATTTGAACAATAAGGAGATATTGTAAGATTGCAACAGTTATGTGTAATGACCTTGTCCTTAAAAGGCATCTCCACACGCGGTTCTAGAGCGTAACCCACAAACACCCAATTACATATTAGTGGGTCAAATTAAACTTAATATTATTGTGTCATTTTCCTTATACCTATCTTAAAATGGCACAATCGAGTAGACTTTGAACAAAGACATTAGATATTTGTTAACTCCTATCAAAAAGATGTATATCTATTTTATATCTACACACAATCTTAAACGCAACAAATTAGTACAATGTGTTTTCGGATTAAGCGATGTTTATGTAGGTGCGTTAGTTGTTTCATGTTTTGTTTTATACTATATTATTTACTATATGGGTGTCGTAAGAGGCGACTGAATCCGGCCCGCTGATAGTAGGGCCCTTTGGAGGGATTGTATTGGTACATTGTTTTTAATTGTTAATTAATACCGTTATTACTATTATTATTTCTACATGGGGTTCGCCTCGATAGCTACCACCCTTGAGCATAAGTCAGCTGCAAAACGACTCGTCGTGTTTCGGCTGGGGGCTTGAGAGCCAGTTCTTTCTTTCTTTTTCTTCTCACTTTCTTGGCTGGCAACGCATCGGTGATGCCTTTGGTGTTGCTGATGTTCATAGGCGACGAAAGCCACTTACCTTCAGGTGGATTGTCAGCTCGTTTGCCGGCTATTTCCATAAAAAAATACTAGTAAATGTCGTCGTTTCGCTTCGTTAAACCATTCGGTAAGCCCAATATATGTGTGGACGGTATTCTTAAAATTGTAAGTTTTAAATGTTTTACATTCTTCATTCGTGTCGTATTCATTCATCGAACTTCGTCATCTTACATTCAAACCTAACATTTAATATTTCATCATCATTTATCATTAAATTTCGTGAGAAATTTAATACCTTAGATTTGTTTTGGCACACTTGCTGCATGTTTTTGCTATCCTAGTACTGACTGCAAGGAACTTCGTTCCATCCGGGTGTCCCTTGACACCTCTCAAGTTTTTTTCTATTAAATACGAGACTCAAGTAATCCTTACATAGTATAAAACACTTTATTTTCTTTGACATATTCTTTGTCTAAACTTAAAACTGCAATTTATTCGGTGAATGTCTTAGAATAAATAGGGACTATTAAGTTGTTTCAGGTGCGGTTAATATTCGCGAATGTATGTATCATGTTTCGCGAAGCAATGCGAAGGCAAGCTAATATCCTTTATATTATGTAGCCTAGTTGGTAGCGACTCTGCCTGCGAAGCGAGGGCTCTCGGGTTTGTTTCCCGGCTGGGGCAGATATTTATGTGAAGATAAATATTTGTACTCGGATCATGGGTGTTATTGTGATTTGTTATACATATGTGTAGTCCATGCCACCCGCGACACAGGTAAAACCTACTGCGAGGGTATGAATTAAAATAAGATATTTACTTATATTTAAGTTTATGAATGAAGCGTTTATTTACTGAAATAAAATAGTATAGTATAGCATAAAATAAGAATAGTATAGTAAGCCCTACAGCGCTCCCAGCGGTTACTTTTCGAACTAAAAGTCTAGAGTCTGAAGTGACATATCGTTTTATGAGAAACTGTATTGTAATCAAAGGTATTTTACTATACCTAGATATGTTATGTTCATACATCGCGAGGTTCTTTCAGCGCCCTTATGGCATATCTTCCCCTTTTTTAATACATATAATATCATTGATTGTAACTCATGATTTTTACACAGAAAAACGCGACCAAAAGGTTATGCATGTATCTATTGAGTAAGTTGACATAATATTCTCAAACAATCGTTCAGGAAGAAAGGTGTAACTTCTGAGGTTCGCGACAATTACGTATTGTAATTAAATCCGGTATCCGGATCGTTATGTCAGATGTGGTAGCAAAGAAACTGAATACGGTATTCGTGTGTGACTTTATACGTGTTATCCTTCCCCTTTTTGCAGTTGCGTTATATATAGTTGCTGTCATAATAACTTTTTAGTTAGTTTCTTAATGAAATTTCAGTTATGTTATTTAGTTTTATCCGCCTCTGACTTTTGAAATTAATTATAAATGATGTAACATTTTTACTAAAGTATTAATCATTTCCGTACATTGCGCGAATATATCTCCTTGTAACATATACAAGTAGCGTAAGCGACGTTCAGCCATTTTAAAATAATTTCCACCGTCGTACGGAGGCTATTTTCGTAATAGAGAGTAAATTTCGTTCTTGCCCTTTCAAACATGGCTTATTACATTTGGAGATAATGTGTTTAATGTGTTTATTAACTAAATGACATTAACGACTTAACTCGCTCTAATTATTATTTTCTGTTGAGACATTAATTCATAGCATGTCAAGATCAGATCTTCTTGCGTCACATAAAGCGGTAGGTAGTATTTATTTGCGTATCACTTAAGCGAGCAAGTTTTATATTAGTTCAAATTGAGAAGTTTTAATTCTAGAGAAGGCTTGTTACCAATGAGTACTTACTGTCCCTATAATATATTAAAGCGACATAATATATTACATTAAATATGATTAAATAAACATAAAGTAACGTTTCGAAACTTTCGCCATTTTTGAAAATTATTTTTTACTTGCAGATAAATATCAGTTTCACTTCAAACTTCAAAAATGGGCTAACCATTTTTATTTAATTACTTTCATTAAACGAAGAGGGCGTACAAACGCTTATAAACTATATCCCAGCCCAATATTAAAGATTTCGTAAGCTTCATTCACAGAGTACAATTTTTTCAGGCCGATTGTCCCCCAAGGTCGCTTTTGTTCTTAGTAAACTTTTTGTACCGTACCAAACGAATAGCTGCCTCAAAACGTGTCGCGTTATGGGTACATAAATAGTATTGTATCAATTTGTATTACAATGCAAAATGCATTTAAATGTACAGAATTGTGTGGTATAAATAAAAAGCCGAGTTCCGGCTATGAGTTGTCATTTTATAAAAGGGAAATTAGTAACTAACCGAGTTTGAATGGCTTAGAATTTTCACAAAATATACATTTTGTTTTACTATACTAGCTGATTCGGTAAACGTTGTTCTGCTAAAAAAATTCTGGATATGTTCACCCTGATCAACTAGCAATATAAAATATACCCTGCCCTTTGCCCCCAACCGGAAAACAACGTTATGAACAAAAGTTAACTTTATCACATTGTTTTTGGAAAATTATTCTATAAAGGGGTAATTATTGGATAAAGGGGGATAAAAGGGTGAAAATTGAACTTATAGCTGTGCTTATAGTTAGACACAAAAAATTAGGTACTGCATCAGTTTTCTCTAAAATCCCATAAGGGGTAAGAGGGGTTGTACCTAAATGTTTAGGGAACTTTGTCATTTTGAACTCAGAAATGTAAAAATTAATATGAAAGCTTTTATTTAGAAACAAAAATTATTTGTAAGTTTTTTTTTTTTGGAAATTCATCCTCTAAGGGGTAAAAGCGCTCATAGCCCGGCGGCTTCCGTCGATCCTATGTGATCGACAAAGATAAGTAACAGCGGGCGCGGTCGGTAGTTGGATGGGTGACCGCTAGTGGTAAAAATTTCTTGAGCATTTCCGTGCTTCGGAGGGTACGTAAAGTCGTCGATACCGGTTGTTATCATAGGATAACAGTCGTTAAGCCATGTCAGAGGCCCTCGGGTGGTTTGAAAACTTCCGATACTAGGGTTGGCCACTAACCCCTCCACCAATCCGCATTAGAGTGTGCGCGGTGTGATAAGCCCCTAAGGTTATCGGTGGTGGATAGCCTTAGGTACTCGTATTTATTCTCCTAATAAAACGCGATCCGATCACTAACAACATACAAATTCTGGTCCGCTAGTGGTAGGACCCTATGGAGGTTATATTAGTAAAATAGATGTTTATAGTTCACTAGCTGACCCAGCGAACTTCGTATCGCCTAACAAACCCCTATTAACTTCTCTCTCTCTCTCCCTTTAACTTAATTTTGGTTTCTAGCTATAAACTTACATATTAATTTTCCCATTTCTGAAAATAACGAAGTTTCGTACAAACTTACATGCCCTGTTTTTACCCCTTGGCTTCAACCCATTAATGGCCCACTACTGGGCACAGGTCTCTCCTCTTGAGGAGGCCTAGAGCATACTCCACCACGCTGCACTGCAACGCTGAACTGATATCTTAATAATATCTTATAAATAAATTAATCTTATTACAAACATTACCTGATATTAGGACGTAATGGCAAGAACCATATTTCAGCATTGCGATTTATCAACAGACATATTCTTAAAACATATTAATTTTCATAAAGTACAATAGTGAGCATTTGTAATAAAAAGTAAAAAAAAAACTTCAAGATTTTTTTATTATTACGTTTAATTTAATTCACTGGAATTTATGACATTTCCATTCGGTCTCTAATGTTAGGGAGAATATAAAAGGCAGGAACATACATGGTCTTTGGGGTTACACAGACCTTCACTTTTTCCTAATCCACATCCTTGTGCACAGAAAACGTTACACTGTTCGTCTGAGATACATGGCAGGTAATTTGCACCCTTAAGTCCTCCTATAAAAAGAGATAACTTACAATTTCAAAGCACATGATTACATAAAAATCTAAAAGCACCTTACTTATCTACCACACTATCGGGTGACCCTCGTCATCAAGTTTAATTTAATTATTTATAGTCATAAATAATTAAATAGTAATAATGAGTGAGTGAATGAGTAATAATGAGATAAGCTACACGCGGCGGCATTGGGTGGTTTAACTAGCTTGTGATAAAATTTGCGTCTATTTTTTTAAGCTTGTCACAGTTACAGAACCTTTTTAACCGACTTCAAAAAAAGGAGGAGGTTCTTAATTCGACTGTATTTTTTTTATGTTCGTTACCTCAGAACTTTGGACTGGGCGAACCGATTTTGATGATTCTTTTTTTAATCAAAAGCTGGTTGGTGGCTGTCATATGGTCCCATATAAATTTTATTGAATCTGACAATAGCATCCATGAGAAAACCACGTAAATTTGTATTAAGAATGTGCGCGACAAATTGACGAATAACTTAATATCACGCCAACCGATTTCGATGATTCTTTTTTAATCGAAAGCAGGTGTTTTTCATGTGGTCCTACATAAATTTGAACGAGATCTGACAAGTAGTTTTTGAGTAACTTTGAAGTCGGTTATTTTTTGTTAGTAAAATTTAGATTATAAAAATAAAAAAAACCCTCCTGCTATCAAAAAAGTTATCATGATTTAAATAACTTTTGGTATCATTATAGCGAGCTCTTTTATTTAATATCCATATTGCATTATACCATTTATTTTTATTTTTTGGATACTTCTAACAATGGAATCTCACAGCCACCGTATTTAGTTTTTTTTTTAATTTCACTTATCTAAGCATACTTGGGCTATCAAGACTTATCTAAAAGCAAAAAAAATTAAGTAAGTTGGTCCTGTGGTTTGGAAGCTACTGAGGTAATAAAAATATTTTTTTATGATATAATAATAATATTGTGCATGTATTACACATACATACGTCATCAATATCCATATATATTAACTCCAAATAATAAATAAATTCTTAAACCACAAATAAGGCAAATAAAAATCGAGCAAATGATACGAACCTAAAGCAGTCGGCGTAGGTGGTGCAGAACGGCCAGCATGCGCTAATACCATCATACTGCAGAGAAACAGGAGAAAGATCTTCATCGTTATTAAACTGTTTTTTTCACCACTACTATTGAAATCCTTACTTCCCTCGCAATTTCCTACGTTTATATACTGTCAATTTACTACGCTGTCAATCTTGACTTATCATAGCAATCACGTAAATTTATGATCGAAAACCGGTTCTTTTTAATTTTCACGCTGATATTAATATCGTTTCATTTGTAACTGTCCAACAGAAACAATTGACGATTTCTGATATACTCAAAGAATACGCGTAAAAATATTGTAACTACATTAGTATTCATATGAATCGTTATACATATATCCATAAAAAAATAATGGCATAGCAATTTTCGACGAACTTCGTGGAGTTTGAAAATGATACCTTTTGAACTATTCATGTTTCACCTGACTTATAATTTGATGTGATTACTCGTTCATCCAATTGCTATCGTGTGTTGGTATTGACGTCCGCTTACGTACTTAGATTATATTTTAACATTTTTATTCTAGCGGGGTTTTCATTATGCAAAAAAAAAAAAAACAACTATACTCCAGTCAAATTCGATCCGGAATCAATGTAAGCAAACTGTTACCTAGCAACGACAAACAAAAAGGTGCATGAAACTTTTTGTTGTATAAAGTGCGTTTGAACTAAATCTGGAGTTCGCAAGTCGCGTTCCGTTTCACTCTTTAAATATTTAATTTCTTTTTAAAAATAATATTTATTTTGCAAAAGTTTAAAATAACACGGAACAGTGACGTATAAAATCGATATAGACTGTTTTAAATAACATAAATATAAAATGTTATTCGGCTTTGTTTAATGAAATTAATGAACTTATAAATAATTTTATGTTCGTGCATATTGAATGGAATGAAATATTTGTATAATCTGTACGGTGCTACCTGTGAAGAATCTATCCGTATAAGTGGCGAAAATTGGAACTAATGCCGCGCCATTCATAATTAGTTACTACTATCTCTCGAATTGCGCCCTATGATTGGTCCTATGCGTCCGACAGCGCCCTTCTTAAATTCACAGATAAGTTGATTTCACTGTATTTCGAAATATAATACGACCAAGTTGCAAAGTATGTAAGTGCCATATATAGCTGTGAGGTTTTCGTAGTCATTTCTATTTATAGTCATAGGCAGGCAGACCTGAAAACAATAATTTTGTGCAAAGTTTTGAAGTCGTTTCACGAAATAAAGGATGTGCGAGCGTGAGTTATTCATTAATGAAAATTGTAATGATGTTGGTTTTTACCTCGTTTTCTCTTAGTGTGTTGTTGTTATCGGTCAATAGTAAAATAATGAAGATGTCACAAACGTTATAATGATTATTTAGTTCTATAATAGTTATTTGGTGTGCGAAATACAAATCAGTTTGTGAAAACCCTATAAAGTAATTTTAATGGTGTGTTTACGTTAATTTCGATACGAATATGACTATAGTATAGTTATGTATATAATGTAGTATTCTTTAATAACGAGGAATTGTAAGTCAAGCAACGGATTTTTTTAAGCCTTTCAAACCAAACTCTGATTTTATAACTGAGCCACAGGAAAATGAGAAAGAAGGCTTCTAATAAACTATTTCGCCTTTTTTAAATGCCACCTGAATATTCCAAAGAAACCGTCAATTATAGAATAACAATTATTTTTACTTGTCCCACTGATTTATGCATCATCACTTAATTTACTAACTCAGCCACGGATTTTAAAATTAAGCAACATTTTAAACATTGGCGAAAAAAGATGAACAGTGGAAGGGATCACGGAGGTTAAGCGGTGTTCCGTCGACATTTATGACGCAGTATAGTTTTTGTTGCATAATTTTATTGATTTGAAATAAAACATAATTTACTTTTAGGTGATTAATAATTCGGATGACCCTGTAGCTCAGTTGGTCGTGACCCTGCTCGCGAAGCTAGGGGTCCCGGGTTTGATTCCCGGCCGGGGCAGATATTTATGTGACAGATAAATGTTTGTACTCGTTTAATTTTAAAATTTACTCGAGCGCTTCGGATTTTCAGAGGGGGTGTTCATTGAACCCTACAATCTGTAGGGTGATCCTGGGAGCATCTGCTCCCATTTCTTAGACTGACGATTTTGAAGTGACGCAAGCTCGCTGTTAATTTCTGAAAATGTAAAAAAAATCGCCATCTTGAATTTATTTTATTTTATTTTATTTTGGAATACTCAATAAGCACGTCAGATTATGAGATTAGCATATTGAAGCTTCATCATGATATCCCAGCCATAGAATAGTGTCCTAAAATCTGACGATTATTTTGAAGAATGAAAGTCACAGTTTATTACTTGAACAAAACTTGGATTTAGTTTTATTTATGTAAGTTACCTCGCTAATTTAGTCTATCGTCTATATAGTATCGTAGTTTTTTTTTTCTACATATATTATTCTATACATATTCTACTATTCTCTTTTTATACATACATATATGTATATATATATAATTATATTTACTTTTATACATACCTTCAATATAAATATTATATTTAGTTATTATTTTTGCTTTATTTATCATCTCTTTATTATATGCCTTCGATGTCTCTGTTTTCCCTAAGGTCGGCTGGCAGAGAATGCTTCTAGCATTAAGCCCACCTGTTGTACCATTTATAAGGTATAATAAAGTTTTAAATAAATAAATAAATAAGAATATTGGTCAAGGAACACCCGGATGGAACGAAGTTCCTTGCAGTCAGTACTAGGATAGCAAAAACATGCAAGCGAGTGTGCCAAAACAAATCTGGGGTATTAAATTTCTCATCGGCTTTGTTCTCCTAGTAGCAATTGCTAGTTCATCCCTTTGGGAGTTGCAATGCCACAGACAGACATACAGATACACAGATAGACACGTCAAACTTATATCACCCCTCTTTTTTCGTCGGGGGTTAAAAATATTAATGTCACAGGAAGTCACAACCCATAATTGTCCCACTGCTAGGGTCGGGTCTCTTCTCACAATGTGAGGGGTACAGGCCATAGTCTACCACGCTGGCCTAGTGCGGATACTAATCCGCACTACTACTAAGTCTACTAAGGGCTTGTTTCACAATCTCCAAGTAAAGTCCTGAATAAGCTATTCGCCGGTTAAAGTGACGTTAAAGTGTCATTTTACATACACGAAATGTCAACTTAACCAACGAATAGCTTACTTCGGACTTACTTGAAGATCGTGAAACAAGCCCTATGACTTCACACACCTTTGAGAACTTTATGGAGAACTCTCAGGTGTACAGGTTTCCTGACTATGTTTTCCTTCACCGAAGCAAGTGATAATTAAATTGTAATACGGGACCCACATAATGTTTGGTAATTAGAGGTGCATAGGCACTGTTATGATTCGAACTCGGACCCCTACATTCAGGAGACCAACGTTCTAACCGCTAGGATATCACTGCTTGTTAAAAATTATAATTGTTAAAAATAAGTAGCAATTGTTTCCATTGAGGGTGCTGAGGCGTGTCTTTTGAAGCAAAACTTCTGGCTGTGGTAAATAAAAATCTGTTTATTATTAAAGTTTAATTGTATTTATATGTATTTCTTTCTTGAATCAATTAATCTTATTTAAATCAATCAATAAAAAGCAGAAACACTGGTTGTCGTAACACTCAGCACGATTCCGCTTGCACATAATATCGCACATTTTCGTACAATCGTAGTCATTCTCACACTTAGCTGGTTTTCGCTCACCCAATGCATCTGCAAGTAGAATACAATTAATATTAATATTGTTAAAATACTTCACTTTAAATAATTCAATGGAAAATCTATAAAAAATTGAGAAGACGCACTCCTACTCAAAACTAAACTCCCATGAATTAGTTATTCAAAATTATTGGAAAAAGTTTGGGATTACAAATCGCGCCCACATCAATGTCATACTTAACAAGTTTGTCACTTGGCGAGATAAAGTCATTATTTGCAACTTGTATTTCTCATTCAAAAGTTGAAATATGCTGAAAAACTTATGTATACATACGTCTTATAATGTTGCAACAACATTCAAGAACGTATGTAACAAATATTTGACTGCCAATGTAGCCGTAGCATGGCTTAATTAATGGCTCATTACTGAGCATGGGTCTCTCTACTCGAGGAAGCATGGACCACACTCCACCACGCTGCTAAAGTGCTGATCGATGGAGAAGTTAGTTGCCAACACAAACGGAAGTTTTTAAGCCGTCCGAAGACCTTGGACAATTGTTTTCTTATGATAACAACTGGGACCGACGTCTTTACATGCCTTGAAAGCACTGAAGCGATACTTTTGCCACTTACTAGCGATCAACAGTTCAATAGTGGCAATAACTACACCGCACCCGCTTTGTCGATCATTTACGATCAACCCAAGCCACCGGGTTATAAGCACTTCAAAAGCATTACCACAACATGAGAATGGTAAATTAAATTAGTGGCAATGGTTGTTAAAAACTTACGAACCCAATACATGCGTGGGAGGTTTAGCGCCATAGACTACTTCCGCAAAGAACATGACACCGATGAGGAATAGGAGAAAGATCTTCATCTTAAAATGTTGATCACTAGTTTCTACAACAACACTATTGAAGTCTGCACTTTTCTAACAAACTCTTCGCTTATATATACTGTTCCATTGGCTATGCTGTCAATCTTGAGTTGTCATAGTAATTACAGAAAATTTATGATCGAAACTAGCTTTTTTAAATTTTCACGCTGATATATCAATTGTTTCATTTAATTTTGTAACTGGATAACAATTTTATATACCTTATTTGCGGTACCGATAAGCACAAGGCAACTCTATTTTTCTTCCTTAGAATTAATGGAGTGGCGGGCATTAATCAAAAACACTCTTGTCACCTCTTCGGGGAATCATGACGTATCTTATACAAGAAAATAGGCTCCAATAATCTGGGTTGAATGCACCTATATGTTCCTAGTTACACATTCCAATGGGACTATGATGACCACCTGATGGTAGGTGGCGATGAAGTCCAAGATTGTGAGAGCACTTACTAAAACCCATTTTAACCCATTTTGAGTAGGTGGGATCACCGACACAGGCAAGCTATTCGTATTATACTATATGTATTATATCCGTCGCACCGCACTTGAATGATTGATATATATCTCTCTTCCTTCTGCTCTAATCGACTTACTCTGTGTATAAAATGCTATAAGTTACAGAATTAAAATGACGTTTAACAAGGATGTTTAACCACGACAATCGCTGTGGAGTTTCTTTTGCAATTTCTTCTTCTTATCGTTGAATTACCGTGCGGTGGCTTAGAATAATTAATAAGAGCATTGAAATATTATGAAATCTATTCTATCTTTCAGTTTTTCAAAATTTTACACGAAAAGGAAAACATACAAACTGCTTATTTTTCAAAATACGCTCCTGGAGGAATCTTTTGTGATTGAATCGTGGGTTTCAGAACATAAATTTCTGAATATAAGTAGGTAAGTACTAGGTACTTCAATATATACATTCACCGTTTTTTAATTTAATTTAATTAATTTATTTATTTTCAAGGATCTATAATATAGACAATTAATAATAATATTATCTAACTAGACCAGCCATAAGTTCTGTTACAAATGAAAATGCTTTTTTTTAATGAAGTAATGTTATATTAATAAAATTTATACCTACATATTTATTAAGTCTCAGCAAAAAATAAAAAAAATATTCTATTCCAAATGGCCACCTTTGGCTTTTATACAGGCCTTTAATCTGTTTGGCCACGAATTTATGGATTTACGCACTGTTTCCAAGGGTTTCGCCACTGCTTGCTCCAAAGATATTTTAAGAGACTCAATGTCGCCGTGTCATTTAGAGCAGGCCATGTCCTCTAAAACTGACCATAATTTGAAGTCTAAAGGGTTGAGGTCTGGGCTAGATGAGGGCCAGTCTTCAGCTCTTATAAAGTCCGGAACATTGGTTTCAAGCCAGGCTTGGGTAGTTCGTGCCTTGTGACCAGGTGCAGAGTCCTGTTGGAAAGTCCACGGTATATTTTTAAAAAGAGTATTGCTGAGAGGTTTCACAACATGATCCAAGACTGTATCTTGATACACTTTGGCTGAAGTTTTCACTCCTTTTTTTACAAAAATGCAGTTTTGTGACTCCTTGATAAGACACGCCCCACCAAACCATCACTGACGCAGGATGATGACCACGTTGTACCTTCCCGACCACTTGAGTAGCTTCTTTAGAACTGTGAGCGTACACTTTATCATTTTGCTTATTGTAGTGTTCATCAATCGTGAAAATTTTTTCATCGGAAAGAGGATATTTCTGTGCCTTTCACCTGCGTATCGCGACAGAAGGCGTTTTGATCGATCCACTCTCTTTAATTGTAAAGATTGATTTAGGGCATGTCCTGTGTATCGATGATAAGCACCGAGCTTCAGGTCTTGTTTTATAATACGCGACAGAGTCCTAGCGGGAATCTCGCGATAAGATTTTTTGCTTCCTAATGGGGTTTCGACGAATTCTGGCTTTAACAGCATTAACAGCCTTTGTAGTTCTAACAGAACGCGGCCGCCCCGATCTTTTCTGGTCTTCGACAGACGAAGTGTTGTTGTATCTGTTGATTGTACGATATACGAACATACGGCTGATACCAAGCTTTTGAAGTGTCTGAAATATGACCGACGGCTCCATACCCACTTTGTGAAAGGCGATCACTGCAATCCTATTTTCTTTAACACCCCATTCCATATTGTAATTTGATAATGAACACGAAAAAGTATGTGAAATGGCGCGAAATCGAAAGAAGTTTTTAAAATAATATACGTGTTCCAAATTCAAAATAATTAAAAAGCTTAAAAAAAGAAAAGTTTTTATGTAACAGTATTTATGGCCAGACAGGTATAATAAAGGTCGAAGCCACGTCTCCCAGATATTAATTCTAGTTTAATGTTACCAAATCTAATTTCAGGCCGAACTAGAAGAATTAACTTCAGGCTCAACTAGTTTGCCCTAGGAAGAGCTGAGTATTCACTTTTTACGGCTATGCCATTTATTTTGCTATTTTATTAAAAAGAGATAAAGTGGATTCAATTTACTTGAATTTAAGCCGATCTCCAGTGCTAGTAGTGCAACCTGCTCATCTATGGCGACCAGTCCCTATTGTAAGAAATCGCTGGGTGCTGTACCATCCAGATAATTGGTACACATATATACTAATTTATACTATCTTGGTTGGAGCCTCTTTATCTTATTGACCGCGACTTCTTTGTAATAAATTCTTCATAACTACTAGTTTTTAGTGCATTGATTTAGAAGATCACTCACTTATCTATGTTTTTTCCGCTGATATATTTTTTTAAGCTAATTCCAATAGGACAAAAATAGGGAAATTCAGAATTATATTATTTTTAACCTTTTTACAACATCCTTTATATTCTAAAATAGTTTAACTCGATCAAAGTCAGGGACTCAGGTCAATTTGGAATTCATGATATTATGTTCCTTACTTTAGTAAACTTTTGAAAGGTTTTTGGCTTAAAAGATCCGATGTGATTAATAGATAACGTGAAATATTCCAAGATGACTTGGAGGCAGTATAAGTTTTAAGCAGTTAGATAAGCTGCCTTGATTATATCTTCGGGTATTGTAATAAAATGAAACAAAAAAAAAAATATTTTATCGATGTCTTTTTATTTTATTGCTCTATTGTTAATTTTATTACAATCCTCTGAATGTAAATGGTCTTAATGAATATACTATGAATTCAAAAATGCTGCAAGATGTATATAAACTTAATCTAAAATTACACTACGGTTAACTTTCCATTATTATGTGATATCAAATTAATAAAAATGAAACTAAAGATGCAGGAACGGGATAAAAATCGTTATCACAAATAGCTGATTTTACCACTGTTCCCAGCCGACAAGTGAGCTGACGATCCACCTCGATGAAGGACCTTCTCCCGTGGACATGAACAGCACCAATGGCATAACTCATGCGCTGCCGACCAAAAACATGACAGAAAAAGCAAGAACTAGCTATCAGGCCAATTTATTATTACACCCTGTATATTCAGTACAGCACTATTGAAATCTATAGTTTACTCACTAAATCACACTTACAACATGACGACAGACGAAGCACCTTAACGAGTATAGGGGAGCGGGGGGCACGTTGTTACAATTTTTAGACAATTGTCAATACGACAAAAGCTATCAAATAATTTATACATTTGATTGCTTTTATCGTTACTATGTCTATTCAGCTATTAAAATATGATTGAAAAGTTATTAAAATGTATGTAATTTTTTCACAATGAACAATTTAACCAAAAAAGTCGATTGTAACAACTTACCCCCGATTCGGGGTTAGTTGTTACATCTTCGGGGCATGATGTTACGGTAGATAAATAAACAAAATCATCAATGATAAATCATTTTTTTTTAATTTCAAAACGTTATAAACAAAAGAGATCACTTTAAACAGCCTTCTATTATTTATGAGTAATTTATAATATCTATATAAAGTAACTTTTAAAGATTTTTTTTGTAGAATAATAACATAACTTCGCAGGAACTTTTTTAAATCTTATATAAAAGCTCAAAAACTTCGTCTGCAAATAACAACTTGTAGTACGTAAATTATTTATACTTATTAGTTATTTTAATAAACTTTTAGCAAACTAAAAAACTTAAGATTCTAAAATTTTTAAGGCACTTATATTATAGAAAATATATAGTTATTTATAGGTAGGTAATGATATCCATAACATATTAATATTAAATTAGTCTTCATCAGAATTGCAATTAATTCCACATTTTGCATTCTAAACATTCTACCCAATCTTTGTTTTTAGAGGTGCGTAACTTTCGCTACACACTAAACAAAACCATTCATCAGTATCACAATCTGAATCGGAAACCGAAATTCACCTTATCTTTTTCTTCTCCGCTCATTTTCGAGGACTTGGCCACTTTTTCTTCATACCCTTTTTTAATGAGTCTTTTCAGGTGTGCCGGTTAACACAGGGAATTTGCGTTCAACGACGCCTATACGACATGTAACAACTTACCCCAAAAAATTGTAACTACCTGCCCCATGGCACGTTTTTTAATATAAATTGAGGTCACCATTAATGGATATCGATAGTAGAAAAAAACAATATTGCAAATTAAAGGTAGATATATTATGAACGTTCAAGGTTAAGAATTTTGAGAAAATAAAAAATATAGACATCAGGAATCAAAAATTTCGTAAAAGATTTTTTTACTTTCTTGGTTGAAATCGAGACACATGCACACAACCTAGCAGCTTGGCGCTTGGTGGGTCATTAATCGTTTTTATGTAATGCATTATGTTATAAGAAAACAAATGAGTCCAATTATGTCCACTAAAGAGTTTAAAATCCCGGTAAAAAAGGCGTGTAACTTCTTACCCGTGCAACAACGTGCCCCCCGCTCCCCTACATACTTTACGGCCATTAATATATTGCAGTATATACGGTCGCGTAGTGAGAATTATCCACATCAATAAAAGTCTTATTCGTTTTTAAGAGTTTAATTTAAAAATTCTCTGATGTCTTGGTGTTATCTATATATATTACTAGCTGTTGCCCGCGGCTTCGCACGCGGAAATTATGCTTATTTATCATATTTGTACGCCTTACAGAAGAAGATTTAGAAACAGGTTCATTTATATTGAAGTACTTATATTTAGGAATTTACATACTTAACTTACCTACGTGTATACTACGAATAAGTTCAAGGGTTTTCATGTGATGCCCGGACAGACAAACAGATAGACAGGCAGACAATAATTTTAAACAGTAATAAGAAATTCATTTTTAAATGTACATAATCTAAATTTTACTAACAAAAAATAACCGACTTCAAAGTCTTAAAAACGACTTGTCAGTCAGATCTCGTTCAAATTTATGTGGGACCACAAGAAAAGCACTTGCTTTCGATTAAAAAAAGAATCATCGAAATCGGTTGGCGTGATATTGAGTTATTCGTCAATTTGTCGCGTACATCTTAACACAAATTTACGTCTTATGTGGTTTTATCATGGATGCCATTGTCAGATCTCAATAAAATTTATATGGGACCACATGACAGCCACCAGCTTTCGATTAAAAAAAGAATCATCAAAATCGGTTCGCCCAGTCCAAAGTTCTGAGGTAACAAACATAAAAATAAAAAAAAATAAAAAAAATACAGTCGAATTGAGAACCTCCTCCTTTTTTTGAAGTCGGTTAAAAAATATCTTCAAAACGGTTCTGTTGTTTCCATCCATTCAAGAGTTACATATACTCTCTCTCCCTCCCCTCTCCCTCTCCCTCTACCTCTCCCTCTTCCTGTCCCACTCTCTCTCCTTCTCCCGCTCCCTGTCCCTCTCCCTTTCCCACTGGAGGTCCTTATCCCGCTTCATGTCCCTCTCTCTCCCACTCTCAGTCCCTCTCCCGCCCGCACCCGGTCCCTCTCCTGCTTTCTGTCCCGCTCTCACTCCCTCTCCCGCTCCCTGCCCCTCTCCCTCTTCCGCACCCTCTCCTGCTTTCTCTCCCGAGCCCAGTCCCTCTCTCGCTTCCTGTCACTCTCCCATCCCCCTCCCATCCGTAAAGTTCTCTACATTAATTTTTTTTCTCACTATAAGCTTAATTAATATTTTCACATTACTGAGTTCAAAATTGACGTAGTTTCTTAAATATTTATAACCCCTTTGTTTAACTCGTTATGGGGATGAATTTCGAGAAAATCGTGATACAGTTAGGTAATTTTTGTGTCTAACTATAAGCTTAATATACAAATTTTCACCCTTCTTAGTTCAAAACTGACGAAGTTGCAATATTAACTTACACACACTTATTTAACCGTTTAGGGGTTGATTTTCCAAAAAAACACAACTTTTATATTTTAATCTGGCGCTAATATAAAAATTTTCATGTTTCTAACTTCAAAAATGACGAAGTTGCGTATTAAGTTCCATTCTCTAAATTAACCCTTTAAGGGATGATTTTTCCAAATTTTTTTTGTTAAAATTAACTTTTTTTCACAACTATAAAGTTACATAAAAAAATTCATCTTTATAAATCTAAAACTGACGAAGCTGATTTGTACGTAAATGACTTACAACCCCTATTTTCAGGGGATGAATTTCGAGAAAACAGCGATACAATTATTTTTTGTGTCTAACTATAAGCTTATATACAAATTTTCACCCGTCTTACTTTAAAACTGACGAAGTTGCCATACTGACTTCCACACGCTTATTTAACCCTTTAGGGGACGATTTTCCAAAAAAACCACATAACTTTTGAATTTTGCTTCTAATCTGGAGCTAATATGTAAATTTTCATTTTTTTAACTTCAAAAATGACGAAGTTGCCTACTAAGTACCATCAATTAAATTAACCCTTTAAGGGATGGTTTTCCAAAAAAATGTGTTAAAGTTAACTTTTGTTTATTACTATAAACTTACATAAAAAAAAATCATATTTATAACTCTAAAACTGGCGAAGTTGATTTGTATGTAAATGATCTCCAACCCCTATTTTTAGGGGATGAATTTCGAGAAAACAGTGATGCAGTTATTTTTTGTGTCTAACTATAAGCTTATATACAAATTTTCACCCTTCTTACTTCAAAACTGACGAAGTTGCCATACTAAATTGCGCCCTATTAATTAACCCTTTAGGGGATGATTTTCCAAAAAACCATAATACTTACAAATTTTGTTTCTAGTCTGGTGCTAATATGTAAATTTTCATGTTTTTAACTTCAAAAATGACGAAGTTGCCTACTACGTACTATCCATTAAATTAACCCTTTAAGGGATGATTTTCCAAAAAAATTTGTTAAATTTAACTTTTGTTTATTACTATTAACTTAGATTAAAAAAATCATATTTATAACTCTAAAACTGACGAAGTTGGTTTGTATGAAAATGACCTCTATCCCGTATTTTTACCTCTTAGGGGATGAATTTCCAAAAATCCGTTCTTAGCTGACGTCTCCTTGGCATAAGCTATCTCCCTGCCAAATTTCATCATAATCGGTTCGGTAGTTTCAGAGATTTTTTGTTTAATCAGTGTATCTCTTTTCAATTTTATATATATAGATAAAACTGTAACTCGATAATGTCTGTACATTGAAGATATTTAAGAAAATTTGGTATCAGGGGACTAATTATAGGACCAATAGATTACGAATCTGTCATTTTTAAAAATCTTGTCTGTCTGTATGTTTGACACAGCATCACACCAAAACTACTGAATGAAATTGAGTGCGGTTTTCACAGTTGTATTACTGGTGGTCTAACTTAAAATCTGGTGTATGTTTTATCGTGATAGGTTGCTTAGAAGCCGAGATATCAATAAATAGGACTTTTTGATACGCCACCTAACTGCAGGAAAAACTGAAAGTGCCCGATAGAGGGATATAAGAGATTGTTTAGTATCGGAAATATACGTTATTTCTTCAAAAAAATAAATGTGTACCAATTTTTTTTTTATTTTTAATTTTGCTGTGAATTAGTTTTGCTAATCAACAATAGATGTCAGCTTAGGTAACTAGAAGCCATAATTAAAAAATGTACGTAGGTCTGAGAATGAGTCAACAAATCTTTTATTGAAATTAATGTACCTATAACTATACATATTTACAATATTTAAAACATTGGTTTTTTAAGAAATTAGTTACCCTACTCAATCATTGACACATAAAAATCTTAGATTGTTCTATCAGATTCCTATGTTCAATTCGTTGTATGATGGTGTGGGTCAGAGTTAGTGATAATAATATTATTATGACACAATTTAGGAAAATTTTATTATCAAATATTGTTTTACCTGCAGATAAATAAAAATCTTAAATTTTGACAAAGTATTACAATTTAGATTTTCTTATTGTGATGTAGGAAAAGAAAGTAGATATTAATAAAAATACAAATCACAATGAGTAAGAAATTAAAATATTTGCGAATAATCGTCTACTGCTGTCACCTACTGGTCAATGCATACCAAGCCGGCGCGGCCCCGCATACCTAGGCTAATTATTTATGACCGGATGTAAGTGCAATACAAATACATAACTAAAATACTTTTGAATTTGCGAATAGCCACGTAAAAGCAGACGAGCCACCTGATGCTAAATTGTCATCATCCTCCATGGATGACTAAAAGCATCGTCCGTGATCAGATCAGACTAAAGGCATATCACCCATTGGTTGTTATCCAAGAAAGAAAACAAGAATGAAAAAATAAAAAATTATGAAGATGATTAAATTTCCATATCAAGTTTAGAGTGAGTTATTTATGATTTAGCAGTGAGTTATTTATTATTTAAATAGTAGTACAAATAAACTAATGTTATGGTAATGCAGGCACGCTGTTTAATCCACAAATGGCGAATCAGTTTAAACAATGAGTTTCTTTTGAAACATTTTATAGGTATAAAATATGTAATACGTCTGGTATTTGGAACAGGTTCTTGGACACTTAAAAATCCAAAGTTATTCAGGAATAAACTCAGGAGAACTAGAGTCTCCCGGTTGAGAGGCGGATCCTGCTGTCGGGTAGGGGATCCTTTCATTACCGTAAATCTAGCTGGTACCGCGGTTGCGAAACTTCCCAAATAGTCGGGGGGGCTCTTTTGACTCTTCGCGCAGAAGCGTTTAGCTCTCAGGTAGTCAAATACGGAGGGGCAAGACGTCCCTGACCGACTCATGTAGCCCGTGGTCGGCGCGATCAAACATTGACCGATAAACCTGACATGGTACACCTCAGCTACCTGCTAAACCACCCGATCCGATCATGGAGACAGAGCGGCGCGGCAGCAGCGGCAGTTTGCGTGATCTGGTGAGCAGCATGGGAACCGTCTTACAGACATTACTTGGTCAGATGAAAACACATAATAAGTCGAAAAGAAGGAAGGAGTAGTGCCAATAAAACACTACGTAATTAAAATGGAAGAAAAATTCTATTACTTTAGGTTTTGCTGTTTATACTTACGTGGAAAAAATTGTCGACGTGTATGAATAAATAGGGGCAGTCCAGTATTACCGTATTCTGAATTAAACTGTCATTTATAATCTGCAACTCCTACAATGTCCTGGTTTGATTTCGAGGAGGTGTTGTCAAAGTAAAAACCTTTTTTTTCAGTTGTCTTTATTTATCTCTGTAGATATATCTTAATTGACCAGGGCTGAAGCCTTTGAAAATGGTAGGTAAGTGAAAAAATAATAGTAGGATGAAATCCATTGAAAAAGGAAAAGAATATAATAAAAATGAAAGGAAAAATAATTTACGGGCGATCTGAGGTCGGGAAGTGGGGGGGGGGGGGTGAGTTTTTAATGGTAAAAAACGGTTTATCTCGATTTCCGGCAAAACCGCAAGTCCTATGGAAAAAAGTTAAATGGTAAAGTTGTAGGTAATAGAAAGATCTACAAGTTTTGGATTTCCACTTTTTTCATATAACCTCAAACTTTATGTGAAAAATTCTAATAACCAAGTTTTTGGTTTTTTATTTTTCTTTTACAAAAAACAAATTCACAAAATTTGGTGAAAACTTCACACACTTAACACCGAAAAAGCACCCTAATTTTCAATCGAAAATTCTCAAGTCAAAATATCTGCTTTTTAAAAAAAGGCAGTGGGATTTTTTTCCATGAAATCTCTACTTTTTGGTGGTATAAAAAATACATTATTATGGTAAATGTTGTGTGGTAGCTGCTACGAAATAACAGTATATTGTATTAGGGTCTGGGCTGGGTTGGGTCTGGTGGTGTATCTTATTGTTAGAGACAGACTATGTAACTCCAGAATGGATGGGAATAACAGTTTTAATAATATTTGTTGATGGTCACGTAGACATAGCAAAACCAGTACAACATTGACCAATTCAAGGTCTGATGGTGTACGTATATAAAATCCCACTAATGTCTCTTAGTCGTATAATAAGATATTTTTTACTCTCGCTAAAGCGGCTAAATGGATTTAGATGAAATTTGGCTCACAAATATTTCATATCCCGGATCAAATAACAGGGTGCATGTCATTCGAGGTCGGAGATGGATCTGCTTCTTCATCAGGTCAAGGGTATAATTTAGTTTGGAAGTTGGGTTTACAGGTTATTTATTGTTTTAGAGTTTTCCTCAAAAGAAAAAACATAGCCCTTATAGGATCACTTCGTTGTCCGTCAGTCTGTCTATCTATCGACCCTATTTTCTCAGGAATGCGTGGAGGTATCATTCCAAAAAAACTTAAACTTATTTGTATTTGGTTAATTGATCGCTATGTCCATGCATAGGCACGACAGTTTTACAGCGGCAAAGTTAAGTTTGTTACTGAATCATTTAATATTGCTCTTATGTTCGGTTCTCCAAAATTTGTACAAAACCCTCGGTGCCAAAAAAACTCGCATTTCCCGGGATGTTTTTAATTACTTTCAATTCATTCTCAAGTCCACGCAGACGAAGTCACGGGTATAAGCTAGTTTAGTAATAAGCAGAAGCAGTAGTTATCACCGCAACTGGCTCTGACGCGGTGCTTGAAGCATGAACTCTCACACATGTATTCGCAGTCAGCGTCGTTTAAACAGGGAGCATTTTCTCCTAGTTCCCCTTCTGCAATGGAAAATAAATAGTTATGAAAACACCGTAATTAGTAATCTATATCTATGTATATTTATAAAACAAAAAAAAATTGTTGTCTGTGTAAAGTCGGTTTACGGACGGTAGTTTAACATGAAAACGTCATGACAAAGCTCCGCTCCACTCCGCCCCGCTCCACCCCGGCCCGCTCCGCTCCACCCCACTCCGCTCCACTCTGCTCTACTCCGCCCTGCCCCGCCTCGCTCCGCTCCACTCAACTACGATCGCCTACGGCTCGCCTACGGCATCGGCTACGATGCGCCGATCGTAGCCGATAGTGCCTCTCTCTCGCTTTTGCCGCTCTCTCGCCCGCGGAACGCGACATTTTTTCATAGAGGCGCTCATCGTTTTAATAGACGTTACCACGTCAAAAAAAAACATGGCACTCCGGGAGTGCCGACAGAAGTGAAAACTTTAACAATTACGTGTGTATTTTTTAATAGTCAGGAAATATTTTAAATGAAGTGTTTTTTATTCATTACATTTTTAGTTAATGGCTGCCAACGCCATTTCGTAAAGTATATGTAAACTACAATCTTGATATTAATACGTGCTGTAAATTAAGTAACTGTAGTTCTTCAGTAGATGGCGTGATATGCGTACTTCTCTCAGAGATGGCGCTACAGGTAGGTGTCCTTACCGGTGTAGCTTACCGGTCGCGAGCTATATGGTTTCATCCTATCTCAAAAATTCCCAACGCGCTTAAAGAAGTTTTCACTTCAAAAATATTTGTGGTAATGTACGTCATAGACTTTGAAACCATCCAACCGATGTGCCTCAAAGCGGTATCATTTGAAAGGCAATAAAGCGAATAAAGGCAATAAAGGTTGAAGACCGCTTACACAATGCATTAGGCACATTCAGTCAATCATGAATTCGATTTTCCTCTTTACCCATACAAAAAAATTTGCGTACTAGCACACGTCGGGTAATATAATATTAAAATCAAAAGCCTTAATTATTTAAAATTTTAAAGTGGTACGAACTCGGAAGAACTGGTAGAAGACCGAAGCCTGCATGCACTAACACCATGATGCTAACGAGGTACAGAAGAAAGACCTTCATCATGGAACCCTGACTATTTTACAACTACGTTTTTACATCCACTCTAGTGGAATCTGTACTTTACTCATTTAATCTTCGATTTTATATACCTTATGTTCTATTAGCTTCTGTCAATCTTAGGTTATCACAGTAATTAAGTAAAATTTACGATCGACAACCAATCCATTTTGATTTACAGGCCGATATGATATGGAACTGGAAATTATTTAATTTTTGAGTGTGTTATATTTCATTTAATATCGATTTTATATACCTCATGTTCTGTTGGCTCCTGTCAATCTTGGGTTATCACAGTAAACACAGAAGACTTAATAGTATCTACATAAATGTACAGTAATTAAGTAAAATTTACGACCGACAACCATTCCATTTTGATTTACAGGCCGATATGATATGAAACTGGAAATTATTTAATTTTTGAGTGTGTAATATTTCATTTAATATGATACAGATCAATACAGATACATACATATATCACATAGGATAAATGTGAATTTAATAATAAACTGCATGAAATTGGATAGGGCAACACGTATTAAACGTATATGAACAATTAATTTAACCAAATTAATTTAAAATCATCCCCTGTTTTACTCCTTTAGGAGATGAGTTTCCACGACAACGCGACACAGTAAATTCTTGTCTCTAACTCTAACCCTAAGTTCGTAATTAATCTTTTACGCTATCTTTTATAACTTCAAATATAAAGAAATTTCGTACAAATTTTCATCCCCTATTTAACCCCTTAAAGGATGAGTTGTCAAAAAATACGTAATGCAGTAAAAATTTTTCCTCATAATGTGCCCATATACCTCGTTTACATTCAGCTCATTTGAGCAGGAAAGTAGGTAGGGAAGTGGGCAGGACGAGTATGTGAACACGATACTTCTCATGCTCCTACCACTGCTACTCGCGCTGCCCGGCGCTCCCCAAAAGAGCGGTTTTTCAGCCAGTGTTGCCAATGCTACGGCAATTACCGTGTTCTACGGCTTTCAGGCCAAAAAATCACAAAATCTACGGGCTACGGCTGGAACCCTATTGCCGTAGCAAATTCTACGGCTTTTCGCAAATTTTCACAAAGTCAATTTTATTTATTGTTTTGTAAACATTTAACGAATGTTAAACCCTTAAAACAGCGCCACCAGGCTTATATTGATGTTAATGTAGGCTAATGAAAAGTATTACTCGTTTTGTGGGCATCAAATTCACTGCCGATAACCTTTTTTTTTAGTTCGAGCGCTGAACCGATGGTATATATTGGCGTAATTGGATTGCTACGGCCCACACTTGATCCTTTCCCATATAAACACGGCTTTTTTTATCTAATGGGCTCCATTGACGATGCGATCGATCGCACCGATCGATCGGTTCAAAAGTGCCACTCATAGCGGTAACATACACTACCGATCCGTCGCGGCGTCGGTGCGATCGGTCGGCAACGACGGATCGTCAATGGCGCCCATAATGTACACGGCCTTCCAAAAATTTTCATTGGCAACACTGCATTCAGCTCCGTCGCAGTAATATTTCGACGTCTGCCATTGCCAAAAGTCGAAAGCGATGTGAGTGGTAGGGCAGTATGTAAACACTACACTTCTCTCGATCCTGCCACGGCAGTATCAAGGGGATTATTGCCGACAGCGCGAGGAGCAGCGGTAGGGGCTGAATGTAAACGAGGTGATATATCAATTTCTACATTTCTAACTTCAAAAATTATGAAATTTAATATAAAGAACTGTGCCCTGATTTGGGCTATATGGCGTGCTGCGATCATTCATATAACTAGGAGTGTTTTATTTTAGAGGACTGTATTAACAGAAAAATATTTTTAGCGCTAGTTATCGAATGCGCCTTAGTATACAGGGTGTTTAAACACGGAAATTATTTTTCAGTATCCTCTTCATCTGAACCATCTAATCGTATGAATATATTCTCTAGGTCTTTTGATGGTGGTTTTATTTGCGCATGGTGATGTTTAACATACCCAAAAAACCAGATTATAGTTATCACATGAACACAGGTATCAATGGTTTGTGCAACATTTTTACAACTACAGTAGTAACCTTTCCGAAAAACAAGTAAGATTTCCGCTAAGGCCTGTAGTTTTTTCGGGGTGTCACCGCATCATGAGCTGGCCACTTCCTCCAAGTGCATCCGCCGCTTGCATCTCTTTTCTCCAGGGTGGACTCCATAAGCATCACAACGCATCGAATTATTTAATCTTTTTGCCATGACGTCATGGCTCGCGTCCAGGGACTTGGCCGGTCAAAATCATAGTTCTGACCGTTACTGCCGTCATCATGGGGAAGTTCCCTGGACGAAAGAAGACTTAAGTTTTTTTATGGAAATAGCCCGCAAACGAGCTGACAACCCACCTGATCGTAAGTGGCTATCGTCGCCCATGGACATCAGCAACACCAAAGGCATCGCAATCACATCGCCACCCAACAGAGAAACAATAATAATAGTAATAATGGTATTAATTAACATTTAAAATCAATACTCTACCACCAGCGGGCCGGATTTAGTCGTCTCTCACGACACCCATCCGGTGTGGGATTGGGGTTAGTATTCTAAGCCGCCCCAATACGGCTACTAATGATGGATTGCCTTAATGGTGTAGTTGTTCAGTAATACTTTTAACAACATTCTAAAGTACTGGGCTTATTTTTTTTCTTTTTAGTTTTTTTACGCAGTCGGGTTTTTTGTTTTTTTTTTAATATTTTTTTTATTTACAGCATGTTTACAGCTTATACTTTTCGAATTCCGCTTTGGATTCGTGTTTACAGTTATGTTTTTTTGTACTCAAAGTGTGTAGGTACTATTATTTAATATTACTAGGATATAAAATTAAGAAGTCATTTAAAAGTGATTCTAGGTTTAATAAATTAAGGTAAAATCAGCTGTGTTCCAAAATACCTTGAAATATTAAAAAAAAAATCATAGTATTTTTTAATTAAAGTTGACACATGTACTGATCGGAGTGAAAAAAATGGGGTCTATCATAATATAATCACGATCCTCAGGTCAAGTGCCTATTAACTATAAAAAATCACAATATTACCTTTATACTGTCAATTGTTATTACTTCACCTACATAACTTATCCAGAGATTATTGATAGTCGGATTATTGAAGACGATGATTATGGCATTGAAGACAAATAAAATTGGCTTTAGGCAATCATAGTTACACGTTTTCTTTGTTGAGGAAATGTAGCATAGAAGGGAAGTGGTTTATTTTGATCCAGTTGGTGGAATAGATCGAGTTATTTGGTGCTGCTTTAGAATTCAAAGTTCTACTGATCGTCATCAGAATCATCCGCTTTTCTCTTGGTAATCGTTTGTTGTTAACATTTCTATAATACATTCTCCAGAACCCTTATTCAATATATTCATGTCGTATTAAATATAATATGTAGTTCTAATTTCCAAAACTTTGGTTTCTGCTTGAAAGTTTGGGTCATAATATTTGACGTCTAATTCTCGCTACCTTCATCTTGTAGACACCTTTTTAGGGTTCCGAAGTAAAGGCGGAATCCTTATAGTTTCATCATGTCCGTGCCTCCGTCTGTCCGAAGCAAACCGCCGAGACCCTTAGTGCTAGATGCTAGAAAGCTATAACTTGGCATGTACATATTTATCATAACTCCAGAATCGTAGAATAAAATATTGAAATTTTTTTGCTAAGGATACCTCTCGTACCGGGTAACGTGAGGATGATTTTTTTATTCGTCACGCAACCTATAGTGTGAGGAGTCGTTGAAAAGGTCATTAAAAATCTTTACATGATCGGGAGAGTACCCTAAATTATTTTAAATATTCTTTTATTTATTTTCTATCCCTTTCTCAGCGCTTAATATGGATATTTATTTGGTATGGGTATATGCCTACAGCATTCTTATATTGAGGTTCTTCGAGCTAAGCTGTGGATGAACGGCCGGACAGAACGATAGATTGACGAAATATAAGGATTTGTTTTGACTGTCAAACCCTAAAAACATCCGACATTTGGATTGGCCACTAAGTAAACTAAAACCAATTTGCACTGGAGTGGCATGGTGGTGTATCCTCCAGGTTTCCTTATTTATTACAACAGACCCGTGTCCTGTAGAGGACCATTAATAGGACCATTAATTACAGACAAAACTGGCTGTTGCTTTCGATCGACATCCGATTATAACTTCCGATTCTATAGTGCTGGAACCGTGGAATGGAAGAAATCATATAGGTATATAGGCATTTAGGTTCATTATAATATTATGTATAATCAGAAGGTAAATAAAATAAAAGTAAATAAAATAAAACGATGGCTACATGACATCATTACTTGCTTTAATAAATAACATGACTACAATTCGAGCACGATAATTAAAACATGATCGTCAATATTTTTGAACCTTCTAATTGCTCAGGTACCACTTTACAGATAAGACCGTATGTATTTACTGCATGTATGTAAGTGTACCTGATATTTATCTTCATGAATAAAATCGTGTTTATTATTATAGTGTAATTTGAAAATTCACTAATATGTGCGTTGTTGTTGTTGGTGGTTCTGTTGTTGTTGGTGGTTCTGTTGTTGTTGGTGTTTATGTTGTTGTTTGTTTTGTTGACTACGTTCCAGTAATGAACAGATACATATGCCCCCCGAACAATCGCCTCTAAAGCTGTCCTTTAAGCATACTTGTGAACACTGCCAGGTACAATCAACGTTATTGTCACATTTAGCGTAGTTATCATCCAAATCTTCTGAAATGGAAAGTAAATAATTATTAAAAAATATTAAACTAAACAAAGATTTTAAATAAGTGTTACTAAAGTTGTTGGGTTGGAGTTTGGAGTAAGTTTGTCAGTATTTTGTTACAAGCGAATGTTGGATAAGCTAAGCAATGTACTAAGTTACTAATCGAGCTATACCGAGCTTAATAAAATAATTAGATTAGATTAGATTATCTAATCAGAAATCAAACCAATTATGTAGAAAATTTGAAAACCGTGTGAAAAACAATTATTTCCAAAGTGAGAATACTTCATGGGACAACAAAAGAAGGTAACTGAAATTATTCTTCTTTTTCTTTTTACCGAAAGTTAGATATATAATATTTAAATTATAATTACGATGAGTTAAGTTTAAAATCTTGTATTAAAATTATTTAAAATATACAAAATATATAATTTTGTACGAACGGTGATTTGATTGAAGAGGGTGGCCTGCTTGCACCAACACCATGACGCTGATCAGAAACAGAAGAAAGACCTTCATCATGTAACTCTTGACTATTTTACAGCTACGTTTTTACACCCACTCTAGTGGAATCTGTACTTTACTTTTAATCTTCGAGTTTATATACCTCATGGTCTATTAGTTTCTGTCAATCTGGGGTTATCACAGTAATTACATGAAATTTATGGTTGAAAACCAATCTATTTTAATTTACACGCTGATAGTCATAAAGCTGGAAATTATTTCATTTTTAGTGTATGTTGATTTCTGATAATATCTATATCTGATCTGATGCAACAATCTGTTTATCTGCCGATTGGTATTGTTTAACTTTTATAAATTATTATTAGTAATATTTTATATTGATTCTGCTTATTACCCAATGTATATTGCAGGCCTAGAAAAGGTTATAATATAGTAGGAAAATCGAGGTTTTAAAATTCGACATTAGGAGATATTAATTCGGTTTGCATTCATCAAAGTGTAAAATAATATCTTTAAGAAATTCTTCTAAAAGCACCTCGCAATATTTTGTATAATAACATTCATTATTTGTATAATAATAATACTCATTATTTGTATATAAAATACTATGACCAACGATGAACAAGACGATAAATGTATAAAATAATGAGGTCATGCGGCAAAAAGTCTTTTCTCTTCAGAGCTTTTCAAAGCACACTTCGTTAGAAGTTGGGTTTTAGTTTTTAAACATAAGATTATCTTGTTCAGTACTATGAGTCTATAATACAGTATGCCTTTTGAATTAAGTAAGTTTCAGTTTGGTTTGTAATAATTAATACTACACATAAACTGTATAACAACTTTCTATCCTTGCGTATTACTGTGATTTAATGAGTCCATAGTTGTATGATATGAAACATTCATAGTAAAAGTATGACAGATACAGTGTTGTGAAATATGTAAGTAATTACCCTTATAAATATTTCACCATCGGTTGTAGGTTTCGCGTATTCAGGTGAAAGGTTGCGCAGACGAATCTCTGGGGATTATATTGAATTTTGTAATGAAGAGACTCAGGTACATTGATTTTTGTCAACTGAAGGAACCGTGTTTACATAGGGTAAGCAGTACAATTATTGGACCTTTAAGGTGATCGTCGACTTTGACAATTTCTTGTTAAAAAATAAGGTTCCTAATCAATAAATATTTTATGTTAATTTGTTCCTTGAAAAGCTGGTAATTTAAATTTATGACAACAATAATTATATTTCATTTCTTAAACAACTCTAATGCAATAAGCGTAAAGAAGGGGTCAAAAGTGGACCTTGGTGTATAAAGATTGATATTTTTACGTTATGTTGAATGTTTTCATCACAATATCATAACAAAATTTCGTAACTAAAACCTCTTTCTTTGGAGTCGCTGCAAAAGTATTTTTATTAGTTTTAATATCTGATAATTTTAAAAACTGACAATTACGTTTGAGAGAATTAAATAAGAATATTTTTTCATGCCTCGTAAACCTACTTTTAATAAATGGTTTTTAAAACAAAGGGCCAATTAATTGGAGGAAGGCCAGCATTACTGCTTACCCTACATTCTTTTATTAGTCTTATTTCTATTTTCTACGCTAAGCCTTTGAAATCCATTGCTGGGATCTATTCTAACTGGCCCCAACTTAAAATTTCCGAGACCAGTGGCTTCATAATGGCTTTGCACTTTTTATTAAGTCATACGGCATATATCTAAGGAGGTCCTGTACTTCCTTAATCGAAGTGACCATTACAGGATTGAATTCAATTTTTTTCTTTAAATTTATGTGGTCCAATAACCATCTCATTCTTTGACACTTCAGTTTTCCTTCTCTACATCATGATAATGAATTCTATCTCCTATATACTTATTATTTTATAATAGAGTATGTGGTAAATAGCTATAGCCTGTCGCAAAGTGACGATGCCCTAAATTAACGATGTCGTACTCGTGGCGTGTGGAAACAAGCGTATTAAAAGTTACGCATGGGGTAGTGTAATGTGTGGTGGGCGTTGTATTGTCAGCGTGAAGCGAATAGTGCGATACGAGAAGGTATTCTTTTTTTACAAATCATACGATTTGTAGATAGACAGTAGTATAGACTGGTATAGATAGGTAGATATTTTGGTTTGTAAATAAACAGTTACTTTAGAATAAATTATAATATCATGGTTTTTTACTGCAATTTACCTACCTAATAATAAAGTCACCGATGGGATATTTCTCGCTGAAGCAGATACCTGTGAACATAAATTGGAATGGGAAGCGATATTTACCTACCTCATCTAAAAATAGTAAAGAAAATTTTAATTGAATCAAAACCCCGAAATAATGAATCCTAATTCTTAACAGAATGTTTGTATCAGGTATTATCATTAGAGCTTTCTAATGATAAGACTTGTGGTCACCAAGGCTCCTGAAAAATATGGACATCCAACAATTCGTTGCCAGTAAAAAATAATAGCGACCGGAAAATTTTCGATAACGTGAAGTAATAATATTTGTATTTATTTCTATATATTATGTTTTCTTATTTATGGATATTTTTTCTAGTTTTATCGTACACTCGCTGTTGATAAAACGCAGTATAGTCAAGTATCAAAAGCAACACTGTTACAAAAGTTAATAATTAAAACTAAATAGTACTTAGATATCTGTTGTTTCGTTGTAATGAAATTATATTGTAATACAGTAGATACTAAATCGTAAAACGACTTTGTATTCAAATATTACCTACAGTAATTACTGTAGTATAACAAAGATATAAAAGTTTGAAGTTTGATGTTGATGATTAGAACATTAAATGACGACCTTTATATAATATGGTAATTGTTTTCGGATCTACTAATATTATAAATGTGAAAGGTTTTTTGTGAGAATGAATGGATGTATGATAATCTTTCACGGAAATACTACTGAACGGATTTTCATGATATTTCGCACAGTGGTAGACCGTCATCTGGAATATTATACGGGGTACGTATTATCCAGAAAACGAGGACAAAGCCTCGGGTAAAGTTCTAGTTATTAATAAGGTACCAGTTGCCTGAACGTTGCGATTGTTGAGATATATACTAAAATGTCGACTATATTAGTATAGCTGTGAACTAAATTCTTCGTGAAATTATTCTTAGTTTTATTTATTCTATTAACAATAGTAACAGCTTCTCACGCCGACAAATCATCGATCATTAATCGGTAACACAGCCTAAATGCTCGAAAGCCTAAATTAATAACCAACAATGTTACTAAAGACAGGCTTAGAACAAGCTAGGTATTCAGGGCTCTTTTAGGAAGCTGGGAATTCGCTCGCTGGACCATTCTCATGCAAATCTGTACTGGATTTGAATAGTGTTGCCACATTCAGATCTTTAATAGTTTGGGAGTTCGGCTTTGACATCTGAATGTGATATTGTTACGGTTACAACCTCGAATTTTTATTGTTACAAACAAAATTCAGTTTGTGATAGTATAAATTGGCTATACGAGTTACTCACTGTGAATGGTTCTGTAGGGATAAGTATGGGGCAACACACACAGTAAGTTTCGTTGTCGTTTGAGCAATGCAAGTCATGCTATCGAGAACAAAAATAAAGTTTGCAATTCGTAATAATTAGGAACAAACTTACTACTGCGGCAGTTGATGAACTTTAAATTACGTGTATATCGTACCTAAGTATACATTGAATGCTATGAGTACCTATTGTAAAATCTACAAAACCTAGAAAACATCACAGAAGAACATTAATGCTTCAATGTAGAAGAAGGCCTTGTAATAAACAATACGTTACACATAAGCATGCAATATAATAAGCAGATTTTAATTACGGTTCATTCTTAAGTTTATTACTTCCCTTGATTTCCATTTATCTATCGAAATCGAGGTGCAATCAATCAATTGAGATTAATTTACTTCTCATTTTAATCAGGATATTGTAGGTACATATAAATCTAAGGCATACTTTATGCATTCCTTACTTGTCTCAATTAAACCTTCTACGCAGTACTTAGCTTATGAGAGAATGGTGTAATTCTTTTTCATTCTGATCTTAATAATAATAAATCTAAGGCATACTTTATGCATTCCTTACTTGTCTCAATTAAACCTTCTACGCAGTACTTAGCTTATGAGAGAATGGTGTAATTCTTTTTCATTCTGATCTTTCTCTCTCTTTCTCTCTGTCTTACTATTAGGTAAACACGTTGCCTTGCTTACTCGATTGATGATAGATGGTAGATAGACATTAGTGCCAACCGCTTCCAAAAAAAAAACTTGAAAACATCTACAACTAATATTTTGGAATGCAATAAGAGTTTCACTAATTATACATTTGGTTTTCAATTTCCTCCCACCTATTTTGATATGAAATCAATCATCTCTGTTTCTCAATGTCTGCCTTGACTGGCAAAATATACGCGTAAAATTTTGCAATGTCGCCCAGGTAAGTGGATCGTATGTGGAGCAAGACGGACTGACGTCCCGGCGTGTGGCTCGAGTCATAAGATAATTGACCATTGTTTTATTAACCCCCATGTAAAAAGAGTCTTCTGTCTGACTGTGGAATCGTAGCTCCTAAACAAGTAGACCGATTATAATGCGGTCTTTTTTTGGTTTGAAAGCCGACGTATTCGAGATGGTTCTTAGCTAATCTATGTTTAGTGCATATAAAATTATCAGGGGTTTTTTAATTTGAAAATCTATAGTTATCAACAAGCTATAGTTGTTCCAATGCTCCTGATATCCAATGATAATTATTTTTAGATTTTTTTCTTTTTGAGTGTATGTTGCCTCTCATCTCAAATTTGATGTAGTACTATATTGTTTGTTATATTTTAACTGGTTCGCAAATAAAAATTTATGAACCTTGTCAACATTTATTCGAATTTGTTTTATTTATTTATTTTATTTAAACTTTCATGTACACGATTAAACTTAAATTAAAACGTTATTTAAATCAGTAGTACATAGGAACTTGTTTACCTAATAAAGCCTAAAATTTCCGAAGCGAATTGAGAGAGTTACTAATATTATACGTCAATCAGGCACTCCAGCAAATCATTACGATTATGATTTTATAAGATTAGAATAGATGTTAAAATCAATAAATAAAGTAATAGAGGAAAATATTCAAAACTTTCTTAACACGCCTACATTAACAACAGCTCAGATAGAGTAGGTGTCAGGAAGCAAAATGATTGACTGTAAATAGGAAAAAAGGCGGTTGAGTGAAAAAGGATGTGATCTAATATTCTTTATCTAAAGTTTTCAAGTTTTTTTTTTGAATAAGCTATTATGCCATGTGCATATTGGCACACTTCTTGAGATATATTTGAAGCATAATATAATCTTAAGCAATTTAATCATCTTGTTTTCTTTATAAATTTTTAAGTAGGAAAACAACTGCTCGCTCTTCGCTTAAGACTTTGAAACAATTCCATTGGCATTTTCTTGAGAAATAACAATTCAAGATGAAATCATAGTATGAATTATTTCGAAATAGTTTATATTTTTATGTACGGAATGTATTTAAGGAGATTTATATGCACAATGTTGTGATTGAATCAGAGGTTACGACCGAATGCGCTTTAAATAGATAACTACTAATAGCTTTTTAATTTTTTGTCTGAATTAATAAATTTGAGATCAAGGTTGAATACAATTAAAGATAAATTGAAAGGTCAATGTTATTAGGTAAAATCTTTCTTAAAATAGAATATATGAACGAATACTCATTTACATCCTTGCATAATTCCTATAAAACAAACATGAGATATTAAACATGAGACATTACTTGTAGTCATGACCAGATTGATAACAAAACAATTTTGTTTGACACGTAAAGGTCTTTGACCGGGTATTGAACCTGGAATCTTCCGTAAAGGAGGTACAGATGAAAAGATAGTCACAGGGTGTTATTAACTTTCAATGACGTATTTTAGGAATCGGCGTAGAGATAGAATTCGTGTACAAAGACAGGCGTAGAAGAAGAGTTTATTGTGCAATCCCCTTTCCCGTACTGTGTTGCAGACTAGTAATGATGCTAATGATGCGATGATTCGAAATTCGTCAGCCATATTTTTTTTAAATACGATAAAATACGACAGGGGGTTGTGATGTTAAATAATTAAATATAGTTTTTTACTAGTCTTTATTTGTTTATTTTTAGGCCTTTTCCGTATTATCGTATTAATCTAAGAATCTTTACAGTTATAAAGTTTCAGGCTATCGTATTTGAATATAGTGTTACATTCGCTTCGCTATCTATATCATTATCTTAAGTTACTATCGAAACAGTGACTAAACAATCGCTCGTGACAAGCGTGGCGAAACGGCCACTTCGTATGATCAAGGCCATTTCCGTTCGTTCGCCATAAGAGCTAGGTACGTCTTTCAACGACGACCAAGGTTCACGTGTGGGTGCATTATGGGAAATTTAATGTTTTTGTAACTGCTTGTTGGTAATCTAGCCGTAATGGGGCGGCTTAGAATACTAACCCCAATCCCACGCCGGATGATGACCATGATGTCCAAGGGCGACGATAGCCACTTACCATCAGGTGGATGGTCAGTTAGTTTGTCGGCTTTTCCATAAAAAATATATTATTTATGAAATATGCAATAGAAATATTACAAAGAAATGTCATGTTAGCTGTGCGGCTGTGCCACTGTCGGGATTCGTCTGGATTGTCCCGATATTTCACATTCCAGAGTCCCGATAAAACACAAAATGTCCCGATAATTCACTCGATTTAACATAACGCATTTGGTGCCACGCACTCTAGCCGTTTTTTTAAAGTCGTCAGCTTCTTTACCGGCTATTTCGAAAAAAAAAATTTTTGTCCCGACAAATTCTGACTTTTTGAAGTTTTGTCCCGATATTGCAGACATGCCACCTGGCAACTATAGTGTCACTGCCAAGACGATAGGCACTAGGTTAGTACTTTTTCTCGAATAATAATTATTAAGTTAGGTTTTTCAGTGTAGAAAATAAATACAGAGGCTTCGTTTGATTACGCTACTACCTATGTAAATTCGGCAGAGCATAGTTTGTATGCAAATTGCTCTAATCGTTTTATTACGGTTATTGCTATTAAGATAAATGTCTTTAATAGCAGTGTATATTTCTATTGAGTGGGTATTACAATAATTAGTGTTATAACGTTATACGTTAATTATAACTGCTCTTCGCTTTTAGCATTAAGATACGATCGTGCATAAAAAGTATAGTCACTTAGTAAAATATTGGATCACATAATTGGTGGTACTTTAATATCAAATCGATGTACCTACGTTGTGTATACTTACGTGCATCGTAATTACGTTATGCAGGCATCAATAAGTTGAATAGTTTATTCGTCATTGTTTTTTCGTAGTTCATCACTATAAAAAAGGATATAATGTTTCTTTATACTTCCTTTATTCAAATCAAATAATATTATACTGTTAATAAAACAATATTCTAGATACTATATATATTATATTACAGCAAAAATCTGTGTTTATTCTTAACAAAAAACATGGATAAACAGACACAATGAAGATAGACATAACAATAACAATAAATAGGTAAGATTACCATCGACAATTATTGCCTGACCAAAACTCAAAGCAAAGCATTAATAATTCAAATTTCATTATAAATAGGTACCTACTATTCATAGGTACTTTGATTGTGGTAACAAAATTTTTGCGCATATAAATATGCGGTTATACTAAAATCGTTTCATCTGATTATGAAATAAAAACACTTCATAACTTTTTTCAGGGTTAAGTTTTAATTTTATTTTTCTATAATTTCGTAAAATTTTTGTACATGTAATGTGAAAGTGTATGGATCTTTGTTACTGTTCTTTTTTAATATGACTTAGGTGACTACTTATCGCGAAAACCATGGGTAAAGCCGGGGTTAGAGCATTAGTTGAAAATAAATGAACAGTCCCGCCAGGACTTAAAGTCTACCAATCCGCACTTGGCCAGCGTGGTATACTATGGCATATACCCCTCACACTGTGAACGGAGACCCCGACCCCAGCAGTGGTACAATTATAGGTAGGCTTTGCTTTGCTTTTAAGCAACAACGGATTATCAGGATGCACGGTTACTATCATCATTAAACCAGGCGTCATAGGATCCAAAGGAAGGCCGTTATAGAAACCGAACAACATAGTCTAATCTAACCTGTTGTTTGTCTGCTGTCTGTTTGTTGTTGTTGTTGTTGTTGTAGTTGTTGTTGTTGTTGTTGTCTGTCTATGGTTTTAGGGTGCACCACGAATGGGAATAGTTCAAATAATATATGTAGATTTTGCCTCTCACTCTTATTTGTCAATTTTTTTGAGATCGAACACGTTGATAGATTTTAGCAACTCGCCTAAGGCCACTAAATTGAATTAATTCATTTCCAATGCAATTGCAATATATAAAAAACGTTTCCATTTGAATATGACTATGTGAAAGGCACATCAGTTATGTTACAAAAAATAAATTGAAAAAATTAAGTAGGTGCTTAAATATAACGCTTGATGTTACTATATTTATATAACGTCCTGAAGCAGCATTCATAATGAGTACGTAATTACGGCTTATGTTTCAAAATGTATATTTCACTAGCAATTACCAGCTTTACTGCACGTCCGGTGCAACGCCATTACTGATCAGCAGAGCACATTATCGCTACTAATATTTTAAAGGTCTACAGAATCTTCCTCCTCGCTGCTCCAATGAAGATCCGTAACTTGATATCCACTGAATAGGCTCCGAAGGACTAACGTACTCTTGCCATTAGGGGCCGCCCATAAATTACGTCACACTAATTTCATGACTTTTTGACCCCTCTCCCCCTCCTTGTCACAGCTGGTCACATTTGCGAGACCTCCCCCCTTAGTCTGACGTCACATATCATGATACACCTAGAAATTATTAAATTAAAACAGCAGTTCCGAAATATGTACATAAGTTTTATTTCCAGTAATTGTTTTTTAATATTTACCTATACATACCAATTATTCGATTTTGAAATGTGACGTCACGAAATTTAGGACCCCTCCCACCCCTTGTCAACAATGTCACACTACATCGACCCCCATTTTATGGATGGCCCCTTAGTGGTCATTTAACTAACTCTTGACTGCCCTAAATTGCACATGGTTGTTCTTAAAATTGACTCGACGTCCATAAAGGAAGAAACAAGCCTGCGAGTTATCCGAAATGATCTCGAAGGAGTGTGAAATCTGTCAAAGTCTTGGATAGCGTTTTGAAATACGTTTTTGCTATCTGTTTTAATACGTGACAGTAATGGTGGAGTTATGCTATCTATTGTGATGATAACGACAGATTTGAAGATTCTTCTAAAGATTTCATAGACAAATAGAGCTCCAACAACAATTAAATGTGCCTTGCCTACATGTAGTCATATGTAGCGAATCTTAACAACGTAACATATACAGCAACATACATTCACTGTGGATCCAATTACGAGCAATCCGTTTGCACAATGATGTTCTAAATGTACTCAGATGTTTATTTTATTTTTTGTAACACTTTAGTAATCTCGCAGTGTAAACGCAATCAAAGCTAAATAAAAAAATGGACCAAAAGTAAGGTCCACTCTTGAAACATTAAGTAATTGATATATTTCGATACTTGTTGGAGTAAATTTGCTTTCGCTTTGTTGGGGAACTCTGCATCATTTAAAAGCGAAGGGATGTCCCCACGACTGCTTACCATCAAATGGAACCAACGTTCGTTTTTCGGCTATTTACATAAAAATTACTGTGCGATACAGCACATCATACTATTGTATTAACCAAGCTTCCGCTTACTAAGGACCACCAAAGATGTATTGCAGAAAAACCTTGACGACCAAGGATGTATTGCTTTGGTTTGTCGAAAAACTACTTAAGTTATGCTTTTATATAGTGTATAATTCGTCTTGAAAGAGAATCAAAGCCCTCTATCGGTGGATACAAGTAATATTGAATACAAACTTTACTTTCTACAAACATAATATCTAGCATTCGTCGCACTCAATCTAACAGAGTGATGTGTGTTTGATTGCTTGCTACATAGATAGATGGCGTTTAATGAGATTGTGTTCAAATAATTCTAGATTTGCCTATTCCCACAAAGTACTTAAACACTAGATAGTTACGTCTATTCCATCATTCTAGTACACAGAGTTTAAGTAGCCTTAAATATTTAATAATCTGTTTGAAAATGCATTCACAAAACGATTTTCGTACTTATTCAAGTCAAATAAATATAAAAAAGAATTAAGAATGTTCTATTGTACTATTTTATTACTTTTGAAATTTTTAAATTATTCCTATTCCTAGATGATGACTATTTAAATAGGCATACGAGTTATTCAAATGTTACTGAAAAATTATTCTATTAGTAAATGTTATTCTATGTTATTCTAATTCTAATCGTGATAAACGCGATAAAACTTTGAATAAGTGGTTGAAAGAAAATCATTTATTTCGCTACCGGGAAACGTAATATCGTGACTAGACCCCGAACCGGAACTAGGCAAACTAAACTAATTAGAACCGCAAATTCAAGTTAACTGTATTTAAAATTACTTCACGTTATATTTTATTGACCAGTTAAATAAATTTAACTACAATGACTCAATTGTAAAAGTATAAATGGCGAGGAAACTTATTGCTTGTCATTCAGAAAAGATTTCACGTTTTTGTGCTTCAATAGGCATTTACCGCAAGAAGGCAATAGTGAAGAAACCACGAACACATTGGTGTAGTAATGTAGTTTATCAGTGTTAGAGGTGCAGAGTCCAGCTACCTTCAATAAGAGGGACCTGGCGCAGCAACCTTGTTCATTATTTAGGAGGAGAGATGCAGCAGATGTTGGGCCCGAGCACTCAAGGGGGGATACCCTAATGTGCTTTTTGACATTAGACAATACAACATAACACTTAATACGATACCGTGAGAAACGTAAAGATAAGACTTAATAAGATTAAGCTTTTTGACATTAGACACTACAACATAACACTTAATACGATACCGTGAGAAACGTAAGATTAAATATATTGTGTCCGATATATTATTTATGCGGTAATATGCTCGTGGATAAAATAATATTATGGAATGAATATTTTATGTGTTTTATGAACAATAAGAATACCCGAAGTTTTAAAATAAATATGTACCCATCCAATACCTAATGTTGTTAAATTCTGTGTCCTTCAAGTATGAAATGCTTCATCGTTTCCAAACATCTCCGTGTTAAACAGAAAATTGACTAAGTTTCCACACAAGAAAACTGCAAATTATACAAATTTCCCAAGCAGCCGCGAATAAATCGTACACCGCCGATCAAAATATCTATAACGTTCTCAAATCAAATCAAATCAAATCAATTTATTGTGGAATATAGGTACACAGGTATGTTACATAAGTAAATTATCCGCTATATCCCTGCCACATATGGATATAGTGTCAAATATAATGTTTTATACAAGTAAACATTCTTATTGCAATTTATGTAGTATGAAATTTTACATATATAAAAAAGCATACATACATAGAAACATACATAGAAACTAATGGAAATGTATAAATAAAGATAGATTTCGAATGTTATTCAAAGTGCTTAAAGTTCACATATAACCAAAAAGCCATTGAAATAGCTACTATCTAGATAACAACCGATCCTACTTCGAATGCACGACTGATAAACTTTTGACATTGATAAAATAATCAATATAATGTTTCCAAAAATATTATATTTGTCCTATATGAATTAAATCAATATCCAACTTACCTAAATATCTTTAACTAAAAATGAATAAAATATTTTTAAATATTAAATATTCTAGTTCCGTAACAAAATAATAGATTATCACAATAAAGTTTCAATTAACAATACAATGATCTTAATATAGATAGCTCTTATCTAGTACTATGAATAATACCTTTTATGATTTTAATTAACATGTTTTTACCATTACCCATGCGTTTGTCCAGCGGTGTACACGAAATCTGTATGTGCATGTGATTTTTCGAACAATGGGACAATACCGGCTTTGTTTGCGTGCAGTAATAGATGTATTGTAGGTTTATAGGTTAAGAAGTTAGCTAGATGAAGAAGAAAAGTTTGCAAATTGAATAAACATTGCAGTTTTTCTGCAATCTACTATGCTTTTTTTTATTAATAAAAGATTAGTGAAACATACGACCCTGTTGGTAGTGAACCTGCCTGCGAAGCGAGGGGTCCTGGGTTCGATTCCCAGCCGGGGCAGGTATATATTATATTTGAAAATAACTTTGAACCTATCTTGAAGTGCCTGATAATTTTATGTACATAATGTATAGCGCCTTAGTGTAAATTATACTTACTATTTTAGGTCGCTCTACTACCTTTATCCAAGTATCAAAACAAATCTGCGCCTGCCACCTTGATCAATGCAATAACTAGTATCTCACTGTCGATCAAGTTATATTCGTAGGATATAATAATATGAAAAATAAATAAATAAATATGTATCTACAGATTTGTTTAAACAGGTGACAGCGTAGCACTTAATTTAGTTTTCAACAATAAAATCTAAGTTTTTATTTTTTTCATTTTGTAACGAAATAAACGTCGTATCTTTTACAAAAAAGTGCGACATTGAGATAATAATATGTACATGTTTTGTTTACTAAATAGATAACAGTATTTCTTAACAATCATTTATAAACCTTAACTACGCTACGCAAATAAAGTTCATCGCTCGCAATCATCCGCCCACTGTAACTGTGAAGTGAGGTCGATATTATATTATTTTTATTAATTTAGGTCTCTAATTTTCGGTTAGTACAGTCGCCTGCAAAGAAAAGTAACCCATCTCTTAATAAATACACAGTAAGAGATGGGTTACTTTTCTCTACAGGTGATTGTACCTAAGATATATTTCAATTTAAAATACTATAGGTATTTCACTGATCGTAAAATAAAAATATTTTCATACAATTTATTTTTACAATCTTTTTAGCAGAAAAGGAAAAGATACGACCCTAAAAAAGGTATTTAGGGTTGTTCTAAAAGTCTTATAAAGTGGAATGATTGCATAGCAGTAATTTTAAAGGCAACGAAATGCTCAGGTTTAATTGTATAATTATCTTTAAGAATTAGCTACTAAATGTGGTAATGGCAACATAATCATATACTTATTGTGTAAAGTAAAAAAAAATAAAGTTATTATTTAATGTTTCAAAATTGTATATCTTCTTTGTATGAAATCTTAGTAGTATAATTAATTTCAATGTGTTTCATATAAATGTATTTCATAATTTTATTATGATTGTAATAATTACATTCCTGAGTAACTTGAAAGAATACGCTTTCTACTCTATTTAATTGATTTTGTTTATGTACCTATATTTTTTCCTGTTAAACTAGTTGTCTTTTTAACATCAATCGAATCATGTTCCATTCCTTCGATTATTTTTATTTTTACAATATGGCCTGAGAAATGTAACAACATACCACCTGCGTAATAAATCCATAACTGTGGTAAAGTTATTGCCAATAATATGAATAACGAAGTGTTAAAATTCTTTAGAGACTATAATGAGTGCAATATTGACAAATTACCTTACTTCTCATGGGAATATTCTTCATTCAGTTAATCTACCTCATTGACACCTTTCATTACTTTGCCTAATATTCTAATATCATCTCAAAAGGGCATGTCAATTTGATTAATGATCACTGAAATTATGCTGTCTTCTATCATGAAGTTAAGAACTTAAATTCATTATTATTATTTTATTAACATTTTTTTTATTATTATCAGGTTGGTTTTTATAATTATAAAAATAAGATGAAATTAATATCATTAATTAATTATTATTATTTATGTACATTAATTGGTTTTAATGTTTGTGTCATGATTTTAATTTTTATATCATTTGTACAAATTAGTGTCTCAATAGTACCAATATTCTTGTAGCCAACTATTAATTGTATTTAATAACTTGTTAAATTATGATCAGAAAATGTTATGCTTAATGGTAATCCGTAGTTCATAAAGAATTCAAGGTCCAAAGTTTTCTTAACAACTTTGTTATGTGACTATTGGATTGTTTTCGTGTTGAACGTAATATTTATTACGGACTCGACCACCGCACGATCCGGCGCGAAGGTCAAAAGATTGTGATCATACCACCGCTCATTCATTTACTTCTTGACCTTAGAAAACAATTTCCTAGGAAATGAAAAGAATAAAAATTTTCGCATTATCTTTTATATTTTCACATATTTTACAGTCGACTTAACCTAAGAATGGTAACTTTATATCACTACGAAGATAATGTCTGTACACTTAAATGACATGACATCCTAAAAATGACAGCATAAATATACAGTATGAGTTGAAAAGTAATGAACATTCAATTTTGCTGGTGTCCCGGCCATGAAAACGGCGAGATATAAATAACGCTGTGATGTTGACAGAATGAAACCCTAACTAAATTATCCTAAATTACCCTAATGTTCGTAGTATGAGCCTCCGTAGCTGTGGCTATAGCTGTCGTGGTGGTCGACGACGACTGGGACCTTCACGGGCACGGGGTAGGGCTTCTCCACAGGCACGGGGTAAGGCTTCTCCACGTGAACGGGGTAGGGCCTGTCGACGGGCACCTTGACTGGGTAAGGCACGGGCCTCTCGACCTCATAGGGGATGTGCTTGTAGACGGGGTAGGGCTCCGGCACGGGCACCTTGACGGGCACCGGGACGGGCTTCTCTACGTGGACGGGGTAAGGCCTGTCGACAGGCACGTGCACGGGGTAGGCCACTGGCTTCTCAACGGGAACGGCGACTGGCACGGGCTTCTCCACGGGGTAGGGAGCGGGAACGTGTACGGGGTAGGGCCTGTCGACGGGGACCTTGACGGGGTACGGGACGTGCTTCTCTACGGGGTAGGGCTGAGGTACGGGCACTTTAACTTCAACGGGGTATGGCACGTGTTTCTCCACGGGGTAGGGTTGGGGCACGGGCACCTTGACGGGGTAAGGGACGTGCTTCTCGACGGGGTAGGGCTGGGGCACCAACACTTTGACGGGGTAGGGCCTGTCGACTGGAACGTGGACGGGGTAGGGCACTTTCTTCTCGACGGGGTAGGGGGCAGGAACATGGACTGGAACTTTGACGTACTCCTTCACGTGAACTGGTACGTGTTTGACGACCTCGTAGGGCTGGGGTACTGGAACTTTGACGGGGTATGGCACGGGCTTCTCAACGGGGTAGGGGATGTGCTTTTCGACGGGTACAGCGTAGGGCACTCCCTTGACGAGAGTGATGGTTCTGGTGACATCGGTGTGTCCTCCGAGGTTGATGCCGTATCCGCCGTATCCGCTGTATCCGCCGTATCCGCCGTGGGAGTAGCCGTCATCGATGACATTGTAGGCTCCTCCTACTCCGTGTCCATGTCCGATGTAACCGACATCAAGTCCGTGGATTCCGTACCCGTAGCCGAGGTTCAGGAGACCACGTTTGTCTAGCTTTTTGTCCAGAGGTTCGGCTTTTTGCTCTGTCGACTTTTTCTCGCTGGCAGTTGCTGCTGCTATCAGCAGGAAAACTAGACAGGCCTGGGAAAGAAGAATAATAGATTATAATAATGCTGTGTGAAAAATTATGTCATGACATTTTGTTATTGAAGATCTTGTTTTCTGAATCTAATGAATAACTTTGATTGGTTGATTAACTTGTTTCAACTCATTTTACGAGTATTGCGAAAATTAATGATGAGTAGCAGCAGTGAAGTAACTAAAAGCTATCAATCACTCAGAGCATGTTCTTGTTAGAGTTGCAAATAAAACTGGAATCGATTTGAATCAATAATGAATAATCGCATAACTCATGTGATGAGTTAAACTGTTGATGTGATATTACGCTTCACCGTTACGGCTGTTCTTGCAACAGGATTGAATGCATCATTTAATATTAGGTAAGTGTTATTAAGTAATCTAAAGGTTAAATTATTGATGACCGAAAACAATTTATGTTTGATAAAGCATTGTATACTGACAAATATTTGAAGATATTGAAATATTTTTTAGCGCTAGACCATTGTTATTACTTTTTAAAAATATCATTTTAAATGCACGCCTAATGACAAACTTATTTTAGACCCTTAGTTCCCAAAGTGGTTCCGGTTGACCCCCAGGGGTCAACGGGAGACTCGAAGGGGGTGTACGTTGGCGTGACAAAAAATTAATTAAGTAATTATTATGTAACCAATCAATTCTCACTTTTTTTTCGAAAACTATTAATCTGTATATAATCTAAACTCAACCGCAACGCTTTCTATAGATCTAATCTTCACACTTTTTGTCGAGTTTTGGGAAAATGTTAGAAATGTAGCTACATGAGTTCTACCAAAACCAGCTAAATTTTGAAAGTGGTTTATGAGAAAAAGAGTCTGGGAACCTCTGTTAGCCCTTCGCGAGAAATAAAAATGAAAAACTACTTAAACACACCAAGACACAAAATGTAGAGTCATTCAATTGTCGTAATAGGTTGTACGAAGCACATCGCGCGTAACCAATGTAACCATGTCAATATATGGTTAGATAATAACCGTATTATCCATATCCACTCCTCGGTTACACGATAAATATGGACTGCAGTTGCAGAATTATTTCACTAGGTGGCGCAAGCGAGGGACGTAATATCCCATGTGAAAAGAGGCAGCGTAACGAATAATTTACAAAATTTATGGCTTTTCAAAATTTTTACTTCATTTTTAGGTTACTATATTACCAGTGTTGTAATCAAACCGTGTGTTACGTTAAGTATGTGACTCATTTGGCAATAAATTCGCGATCGCGATTCAAGACGACATCTTATGACGACCAATACAAACATTTCGCTAATATTTCGTGTCGGAATCTTTATTATAACGCAATTCGAAGTTAAAATGTTTGTAATCAATTTATTATATTATATCGAGTGTTAAATTTAAAACAATTGCCATAGTAATTCATTTCGTCGTAGCACTTGTAGTGAATTCATGTTTGTTTATGAAACGATTCGATTCATTAAACTGCTACACTTTATATGATTATGAATCATTGTGCAAATATACAGGCTTTTATTGTGTCGTTTTGTTTTTACAAGTCTTACGATTACAATTCATTTTGATAAACAGCTTTTTTCTTATAAATGCGCTTTTATGCGTTTATTCACGTATAGGTACAATAAGTCAATAACATTACGTAATTAAAGTAGTTCAATATAAAAACTATATTTATGTGAGAGAAAATTTAGGCACATTTTTTGCAGTTCTATTTCGAATGCTTGCATAAAAACTTTACGTGACGGTAACTACGTTTAATGAGTGATCGAGGCCACCATGGCGTCGCGCCGTGGGATACTGAGCTTTCGAAATTAATGTTTTGTTTAACGATACAGTTTACAAACCTATAGTTAGTTGGTTTACTAATTAACTACCTTACCTAGTAGGTCCCATTACCAAGTTAACTTTGATCAACGGCCAATATCCCTACAAATAGAGTTGTTTGACAATCACTGCTAATCACATGCGAGGCTATCGGGTAGCTTGTGGGATGCGCTTGCGCAATAAGAACGGGGTCGCGACGACTAAACTTATCTAACGCACGCGCCTTGCGACTGCGGCTCCGGATTGCGTTTTGCAAATGCTTTATGTATAAAGCGTGAAACAACTTCTTACCACCTTCCGGTACTGGAAGATGGCGACACAATGTATTCCTAAATCATAATCCCATCTATAGAAGGCTTTTAATCAGTGAACTTCGATTGTTCCCTATTGTTCTCTAAGTTAAATCCAAAGGGACTATTAATATTAACTACGTTTTAATTCATATTAATACATTAGCCGTTTATATCAGCGGGTATGTCATTCATTAGCCATTCATATTGCATACAATTTCAATGCAGAACCCTATTATATGATTTGTCGTGTATATTACGACATGATTAAGGTTCGCACCGTAATTCTATTATGGTTCTGAAATCTGATTACGATTGTGGGAACGTCACTAGAGGCGGATACAAAACATTCGTACGATTTTTTTGTATAAACTTTAATATAATTTTCATTGTTGTTTCCTTACATCATGTTAAACATGATTGATGTATACTCGTTTATACTTATTAAGAGTTAGTGTGATTAAAATATGGAATAAAATATCAATTGCTTACAAAATTTTTGCACATTTAATTATTGTATAATCAGTCTTTCGAACATTTTTAGTTTCATCCTGTCTCTGTACACAATCTACACAAACGTAACCATCAAGTATTTATGAAATTCAGACATATATAGCCACTAGAATTCGTTTTAGCCAGTGCTGAAATAATTTATGGGCAATCGGAATTTAACTCCAAAGTAACTAACTCTAAAGTACGTTCTAATCTCCACTTTTTCCCGTTTGTTTTTAGTATAAGACTAGTTCAAACGATGCTTTCGAGAAATTGGATCAATCCGGAATTGAACAATACTATACTGTACTGTCTTCAATATGAGTATGTTCATTGTATTTATGCAATCATATTGAATCAGGTGCCTGGATGCTTCTTTAAACGAATTCTTTCTATCAAATAATAAATGCTGGCTTATAAAAAGTACCAGAAATTGCATCATCAAAATCAAGAGTTGACGGAATAGTGTCATTACTATGCGATGTATTCAATTAACGCTGTAAAAGTGCATACGGCATTCCAATATTGCACGTGAGTACCATCCTTTAGGTGTTGCGTTTAAAACCTAGACCGGATTAACTAGTTTGAGGCCTAATCATAGGCCGTTCGCCGCCCGATACAGGATACAGATAAATTAGCAGTGTCGTAACTAAACAGTAGTTACTTTTGATTGAGTTGAGTAAACTTTATAATTAATTATTGTTTTGTCCTAGAAATGTTTAATAAATATTAAGAAATGAAGTAATTACGCTTCAGAATGCGTAATGTTTTGACTGACGTAATTCAGCTGGGATTTTTGTTAATTAGGCAAAGGAAGTTTAATATAATTTGTACTTTCATATTAGTATTAATAGAGGAAACCGAGATTCTTTCACAACCAAATAAAGTGGCTAGTTAGTCTGAATTGTCTAGAAAATATCAAATATTTATAACCGACCTCAAAAAAGGAGGCGGTATTCAATTCGACTGTTTTTTTAAGTTTGTTACCTCAGAACTTTCGACTGGGAGAACCAATTTTGGTCATTTTTTTTTTAATCAAAAGCTTGTCATGTGGTTCCATTTAAATTTGAGCGAGATCTGACAAGTAGTTTTTTAATTTTGACGTCGGTTTATTTATTGTTAGTAAAATTTTGATTATTAGTTTTAAAATTAAAGTTAATTTATTGCTGTATTTTTTGTGTGAAGTTATTCTTATAAGATTTTTGTCAATTTAATTAGACATTATAACTTGTAATGATAACAAAAATAGTTTCAGTGTGGATTTGTGTCACACTATAATTTTCGATACTAAAACGTCATTTTAATATGACGGAATGTAATTACCATATCTAACCTATGTTTAAATAGAAGGTCTTAGGAAAAACCAGCAATTTAATACGCCAAAGGACATTTCGAAAGGCATAATTCCAGTAATAACACCTCTAATACTATCGATTGAGAACTTGATTGGTGATCTAGTTATGAATATGCAATGTATAAACTGAGCTGTTTACCAATACTGGGTTGACGATTAATAAAACTTTATTTTCTTTGCACATGGCTTTGACACACATGTAGTTCACCTATTTTTCTTTAGTATTCGGATGGAAAATTCTACTTACACGCGTAGATGCTGATCATCTTTCTTACATAGCATGCTTTCTGAAATTAGCTGTTCGAAAATATTAGTACTTAATTAGTAAATTTTATCTTTTAACTGTCTTTAAGACTTCTGCTCCTGATTCGATTCTAGGAATCTTACATTCGGGATTTTAGTTAGCTACGTTTCGGGATAAGGATTTTTACGGTCACAAATTTACTGCAGTCGAAATATTGTTTTTAGTTTATATCCGTAGTTAATAAAAACTTATTTTTATGTCTATCCTCTTTTTAGGGTATAATTGAAAGAAAATTTGCGCAGTTTTTGTTAGAATATATTGTACAAAATATAGAGGGAGAGAGTGTTTTTGCCATCTAGAGTAGTACGTATTCGTTGATACTAAATAGTAACAAATTTTGCAATTCGAATGTTCGACAGCATTCGTTCGATTACAATCGAACCTAAGGGCTATTGTACCAGAAACAGCGTGTAGCGGCAAATAGTGATTTACCTAACCCTTCAAGTACAAACGATCTCTAAGTGCAGCTGTAACTAAATCAGAGTAACATTTTACGCAACGTTCTGTGCGTAGGAACATGTTGCATTGTAGCATTTAAAGTCGAAGATCAAAGGATCTCAGTTAGCAAAAGTGTTTGTTAAATGACTAGCTAGAAATATTGGCAGTGAAAAAAGAAAAATAATAGTTAAACGACTTTTATACAATGATCCTCCTTTTTAACGTATAAGTAGTTTAATGTTACATTTATTGTTCTTTTTACTACAATTTTATTAAGTAGCAAACGCGCAGATGGGAAATCTTATTACTTTTTTTATAGTACAACCAAAACACAACGTGTTTTGTTAAACCATTTCCCGCCACCTTTTTTTAATTTATTGATTACTTCAAACATTTTACCTTTTACGAGGCTATCGCTTATCGTTTATTTGCTCGCGGTGGGTAACCGAGGATTCTGTTTCTATTATATATATTTCTCTTAATCCACGCAACTTCCTATTATATAATTAACAGGTATTATACTGGGATTAGCAGACTGGGTGTAAGGTTTCATGGCCTTGCTTCCTAGTTTCTCCTTACGCATTCCACGCATCTAACATTGTGATCTTTAACCTCAGTAACTATTGATTAATTATTCTTTATTTTTTGGTGTAATAAGTATTGGCAATTGTTACAAATGAATTAGTGGTAATTGATGTTGTTAATTTAATAGTTTCGTTAAATTGGATTTCCGGTTTTAAGTTTGACAATTATTTTGTGTAAACATAATGTATATTTAATTTTAATTTACTTGCTTAATTACATTATTTCAACATCCAGCTGGTATATTTTGAGGTCAAATATCTTTTTGAATACTGATTACTTTACAAATTTTTGATTTCTAGGCAGAAGATTTCGCCAAATACAAGAAAGAGATGACAAGAATCTCTTCTGAGTTCTCAATGATATTTTTTATTAACAGAGTCACAAAATTTATCGATACTGTTATTTATATTTTATAGAATAGACTTCAAGAAACAGTGATAAGTGTACTAGACTTGGAATCATTTATCGTAACGGATTTTCAGTACTTATAACTTTACATTGTCTCAAAGTTACTTGGAGTTACTTCCTCGTAAGATCATATTGTATTAAAACCCGTATTTGATGTAAAGACGAAAGGTTGCGTGCTCATTGTGACGTAATGGTCTGATAACTCTTTGTTAGAAACATTAATTTCTTTACATAATTATACATCATCTGTTTTCGTATCTAGACACGCGGAGCGTGTCAAGTCAATTTCTTAGCTAACAGAATTGACGAGCAGCACCGTGTGTAATATTACACGAACCATTTGGAGCCACTTTTGACCACCTCATAACTCAAAAACTATTCAACATAAACCTGTCAAATTTGGCTCATTTATTAAGACTTGCGAAATACATACGTCTTTCAAATTTCATTCTGTGTTCCATAGCCGCCAGAAGTCACTTTATCTTTAAAAGTCGAATATGGATTTTTAAGGTTTCTTTTCAAATCCTTATCTTAAATCTATAGGCATAAATTGATACTGATATTTTTAGTTAATTACATAATGGAATATAGACACAATACAAAAATAACATTTTTGTGTAGTCTAATTCCATTCGAATTTAATTTAAATTGCAAGACAGAAAACTATTATCGGAATGTTAATTAATTCAATTTAATGCGTGAATATTACTAATTTAATTATTACGCTAACGCATTAGGATTGTCAGTAATGTTAGTGTATATTTGGAGTAAATAAATAAATATATGTAATTCTTTAAACAAACACGATTGATAGCATTTTACTAATTTCCCATAAAAATGCCCGAAGTCTAATACAGCTATAAAAAGATCTAAATAGCTGGGTGCGATAATCGTATTCATTTCACGGCAGATAGCTACTGGTTATCTAATCCAATAACCATACACCGGTTAACGATACACTTTAACGGTTATTTTATACAGTCCGGTCTCTAAGTAGTTAACCATAGAAGTTTAAGTATTATTTTGTTTGCTTTAATAAATAGTATGTAAATGTTAATAGATAGTTAATAGTTTTTATGTGTTGAAGTTACAAGAACAGCTTATTTTTGTCGATATACATTAACTAATTTTATCTCGAGAATTGAGAATCATTTCGTTTGCTACAGTTTTTTTTAAGAATTACTCTAATCCATCTTATTTTTAAATTTAACGGTTTTATTACGGCCTAAACACGGCAAGTAAAAACACAGAGTAGACTTCAAAAAAGTGTGTCACATCCCGTTCGAGAACCATCACAGAGATTTAACTCATTTGAATTTTATAATCACAAACACTTCGGCACGGGACACACTTGGCGTTTACGGTCACACTTTTTTGAAGTCACTTCACTGCACTACACTTAATTGGCCTAACTCACCGTCTTTCTCATTTTGCCTCTCGAACGGTGGTTGGAGTCAGGGATCGAACTGGATGCTATTTGGTTCGTGTGTTGTGTTTTTATAGGTGGTTATTTGGAAGCACTTTCGCCACTGCCCCTCTAGATACTGGAGCAGCTTCGCGCCGAGTCCTTCGTATTCGGTCGGCCGGCAGGCGGGAAACAGACGCGAATACGAGCGTGCGTTTCGAATTTCAAACAATTATTTTTACTCGTCAATTTTCTTTTAATTTCTTCGGGGCTTACGTGCCAGTTCTAAGTTACTTTTTTGAAATTCTTTATGAACTCTTTTATTTATTTATTCAAAGTTTATGTGTGGAGATATTTAAGTGTGGAAACGCCATTAACACCGTAATTATTTCTATATGATTTATAGACAAACAAAGAAAACGGACTGTATAACCTTGTGCAACTTTCGGTTTGTGTTAAATACAATGCGTAATATATTGCGGATATTATATAGTCGTTAAAATATTTAGTATGTTTGTATACAAAGCTCATATAGCTATTTAACATACAAGCATAATATTAAGTGTGATTTAATGAGTCACTAAGTAATGTTCTATACAAATAGTACAGTATTGTACTAAGATTACTTACAATTACGCTTGAATATTAAAATATATAAATATTCACGAATTTGAAAACAATTGTATTTTCAATAGATTTATAATTATCTTCCCATATACATATTCACATTCTGATTCTATTTTGCTAACAAAAATATTAAACTCGCGGCAATATTTGTTGGGCTAATGGTTGGGCGATTTCTACCTCCCTATCCTACACCTACATGTAATAAAAATGTGACTGCTCAGTGTATGGTACACATGTAAAATATTTGAGAAGAACTCTGAATGTTGTGGGGTGTTTAATAACGTAATGGATCAATGTCGATATTATTTTGTCGGTTTGTCCTTTTGTACTTTTTACGAGTACCTATGCCCTTGTTCCGGTTAATTATAGAAACGAATTAACTGGTTTTGATGCGGTTTTATATGATGTATTGTATAAAGCTTGGGGTGATAATAAGTATTTTTTGACAAAGATAAAAAAATACAATTTAAATTATAGAATCTGTAGGTCTGAGCTGTAGGTACAATTTTCGGGAATGGGCGGTGTCGTGCGGGTTTTAAGGAAATGTTTCCCAGAAGTAAGGCCAAGGATATTAATACCTAATTACGATTATTGTAGATTTATTAATATAATTATTAGAGCTGAAGAGTTTTTGTTTGTTTTTGCTCAAAAAGTTGCCTAGTAAGAGTACGGTATTTAAACTTAGGTACCTTCGACAATGTACCTTTTTATTAATTTGCTATTTGGATATAATATTGATTAAACTCCCTAATCAATAATCTTAGTAGGAAATGAAGCTGAAAATCAACTTTGTTATTTGTTTACTGTTGTACAATGTCAAGGTCAATTGCCTATAATTTATTCAGTAGGCTTTCTGTTTGATGTGATATCTGAAACTTTGTTGAGAAACAAGCTGCTTTAAACATGTTTCATCTCATCATCTCTCGTATACCAGTTTTGCTTCTAACAGAGTAGGAGCTTCGTGTTGAAGAATTCTCTAGGCCTCATGAAGAAGAGACACCCGTGGCCCAAGCCATATAATAATCAGTAATTATAATAATTATCATGATTAAAACAAATATTGCTTCATAAAACAGCTACAGGTGAATGCATGTTAAATTAATCTTACGAATAAATAGGAGCAAGGGTGAACTGAAAATAAATTAGTTTGTTTATAAATTTACAAAAAAACATTTTTGATCATTCTTTCAACAGCAAGCAATAATACTTACCTACGTTTATGTCAATTAATAAGATGATATTCTTTACTGATACTATCAATAGGCCCTGCAACCCGTTTTCCGGGTATTGACATACGACTTTCTGAATTTTAGCAAGGGAAAAATAACCGACTTCAAAATAACTCAAAACTACTCGTCAGATCTAGCAAAAAAGTGGGACCACACGACAAACACCAGCTTTCGATTAATAAAAGAATCATCAAAATCGATTCACCCAGGAAAGTTCTGAGGTAACAAAATTAAAAAAATACAGTCATTGTATACCTCCTTCTTTTTTGAAGTTGGTAAAAAAGGCTATAATAGTATATCCAAGCTACAAGTGCTTTAGTCATGCTACGAGAGCTTAAGTCAGGCTACGAATTTCAGGTAAGGAATACGTATACAAGGAACTCCTAATTAAAATCTCGTACCTCATTGCAGTTACGATACGTGTAGCAACTCACATATGATCGCTAAGTGGCAGCTATACGCGGTGTCAATTGCCAGTCAATATTGAATTAAATAGAACGAAACTGTCACTCTATATGTGTACCGAATGTTCTACGTGCATTGGTAATGTTTACTTTACATGGATTCTCATGCCCTGATTACTTGGACTATAATGAAAAGATTAAAGAGTAATTAAAATAATTTACAAATTCCTACACATACCTAGGTACATAACCTAGCATTTCTCAAAGGTCAAAGGAAGATGTCAATTCTGTATGAGATCAAGTTAACTAATTAAGTAATTTTTTTAATACATTTTTTGATAGTTAGAGGTCATCCCTTGTATAGTTGTCAGTGATGATGATGACGATAATATTAATGATATTTAGCAAAAATGTAAAAGCGTTGCTCTACAGATATATTCTTTAGAAAATTAATTACAGTTTTAGTAGAAAAAAATAAAAAACATAATTTTGAATTTCGAGCTATTATTGTTTCCGCATCGGTTTGAGCAAGGTCTTCGAAAGCTGACCGTTCTCTGAAAATGGTGTATTTCCTGGTCAAAGTGGTACAAACTGTGAAGTTCATGTTACCCGTTAAATGTCAACAGTTTTGACATAATAATATGTAACGAAAATATACTTTACTTGTTTTTTTAAAGTAGCCAACCGCAAGATAACCGCGGCGTACGAATGTGTAGTGATTTTAGAGAGAGTTCATATCGGGATTTACATGTCATTATTATCTATTATGTCATTCCCAGTATCATGAATTTCTATTTTTGTCATGTAAAAACGATGAACGAGAAGACGAGATACTTTTTGGTAAGCGGACATCGTCAGCGATGCGTTGCCGAAGAAATAAAGCGGAAGAAAGAGAGTCCTTATTTGACATTGAACACTCATCATCAAATGACTGACTAACTCGCATTGTCAGCCCTAGCCAGACTCGAAGCTACGAACTTCATAATTAAAATCAAATTAGCAGGGCAGGTAGGTAGGCAGGTAGGCAGGGCAAGTAACTGCCCTCGCTTTACTTCGGTTTTCTTATTTTTTTACACCTTGGGTTACATTATTGGAGTTTTATTAAGGATCCCTAATTTTTTTGAAAATATAATATAGCCTATGTCACCCGGGGATAGTGTAGCTTCCCAACAGTGAAAGAATTTATCAAATCGGTTCAGTAGTTTCGGAGCCTATTCAATGCAAACAAACGATCAAATCTTTCCTCATTATAATATTAGTATAGTTAACAGAGTTCGTCAATTGTACATATACCAAATTTATTATGTTTCTTCGCCGTCGTGTTGTTCAGTCAGACTATAGCTATAGCTAAGGGTCGACCCCTACCTTCAAGAGTCTGGTTTTCCGCCAATCGCTTGGCTTTTGACCTCAACAACTATCCTATCTACCTTGAGGTCATTCACTTTAGCTTAAATGTCAATATCGGTAGAGGACGTATGGACATAATATTCATCCTTTTTTTACTCTTGTTATAAAATAATAAATTAATGAGAAAGTTTTTATATATACAAGTTTTCGGTAAAAATATTTCAACATTCAATAATCTTAAAGTTAAATACCAACAAACCTTTAGCCTTTTCTGTTATTTTCTTGATATCTTTACTGCCGCACTTAACGGTTACTTAAATCGCTCCTTAGTGCAAAATCACCGATCGGCCGAGTTACTAATCAGTATTGGGTAAATAGGTGACCATCAGTAGCAAGAAAATATTTAGCTCTTTCATGCTTTAGAAGATGCATTAGTATGGTGTGTTTTAGCATGGTGTCATGCAAAAGGCCTCTTTAAGAGGAGAATGCCCTACAGTAGGCCAATGGATTGATGCTAATCAATCAATCAAATAGTTTAGTGTAGACAGTAGGTAACCAGGTGTGGTACAGTTTAAGAAATCTTATCGCTACGTCCTGCCCATCATGGGCGTACAATGTTAATTAATTTAACGATAAGTTTAATATTTAAAGATAAATAATCAGTCAAATTTAAAATGATACAAAAAGATGACGTAGGATGGACTTAGAATAATGTGCAAGCCAAAATAAAATAAGGATCAAAGAATCAGAATAAGTTGTATAAATAAACGTTATTGAATATGTAGACGTTGCACAGGTCAAAGGTTTAATCCCAGCTTATATTATTCTCTCATCTTACGTCACATGTGCTTTCAAGTGAAATCGTTTGGTTAAGTTTAAACCTGCCTCTAGTCAAATATGTAAATTTAAATATATTTAACTTAAGACCGCATTTAATTAAATGCAGTATTTAGTATTCTAGATACAGTTTATTAGTAAATCAATCGATATTTTGAGCTATTACTGGGACTGGTTTAACTAGCTGACTAATTCTAAGGGGAAACAAGTTTCTTCAAGCTTCATTTTTTTAAATTAGTTCATCTATTCAAAAAGACGCACGTCATACGCACGCTATAGTAGTCACCTTTTTAGGATTCCGAAGTAAAATCAGAACCCTTATAGTTTCGTCATGTCTGTCCGTTTGTCTGTTCGAAGCAAGGCGCCGAGACCCTTAACACGTTCGGTGCGGTAGCGGGTTGATTATATCCGATGCTCAACTTTCCTCCGGTGCGGGGTAAAAATTACTGTGCCAACCGCTGGTGCGGGACAGATATCTTTGGTCTCCTTATGGTTATGAATGAGATGGTTAGTGTTTTGGAATTGCCTTGTTAAATAGATAATGTAAATACAAAAAAATGCATCGGGTTCTTACGACCCGATGCCGACTGAACGTAAAAAATTTACATCTAGTGCGTTTATCGGTTCTTAACGACCCGATGCCCGATGACCCCATAGCCGCACTAGATTACATACTAGTTGAGCTAGTGAGGTCTGTATGGTTAGATGAGTTTTTATGCAAATAAGAAGAATATTGTACAGTTATATTATACAGTCGTATTGTACAGTGTATGTAACACTGTCTATGTGTGTAATATGAAGCTATCCAGAAAAATGTTGTTTAAGTCATGTAACGGTGAAAAATCTAAGAAAAATTAAGTAAGTGAAAGTTCCCCAAAACAAATAATAATCGGTAAGTGGAATATATCAATGTATATATACTAGCCCGTCAACTGGTCACACATTACAAATCCTACAAACTGCATTATTTTATCGCTATCGATGTCTCTTTATCATGCTCAACACTAAAAATGTATCGACAATTTTACTAACCAGTGCGGAGAACGGGTCGTAAAGATCCGCCAGACAATCCCTTCATTTACAAAGAAACCACTCAGTGCATCCACCTACGATTTCAGCCTTTTATTGAGTGTTTATTGGTCAATATATTGCTACAAAAAATACACTATAATCATTATACCTATAAAGATAAATCCTCTTAAACAGATGGAAGTCAAACGGATCTTTTCGACCCAGCAACGCACCAGGAACAATTCGTGCTTCGGATATAATAGACCCCATACCGCACCAACTGAAAGTCATCAAATTTGTCTAACGCAGTGAACGTGTTAATGCTAGAAAGACGTAATTCTTCTCTAGAAAGCTGCAAGTCTTTTAAGACCATTTTTGTTGGAATGAGGGGTCTGTTTGCGAAATATTTGGCTTTAAAGTGCTAATTTTGGTTAGAGTCAAGTGTCTCCCCCCCTGCTGGCTAAACGGTTGGAGTTGGACAAGTGAAAAAAAATCTCAAAAACAGGTTATATGATGAATTACAAGGACAACTGTCACAGCTATGTTAGCATAAGTAGTTAATGAGTAATAGGCGATAAACTTACTACTTAGGAACTCTATATTGCTCGTGACCTGACACGCATTTGCCCGGTTTTTGCTAAATAGCGTGTCAAAATTATTTTTAACAAATTAATTGTTAATCAATACACCTTTTTCTCACTGTCAAGTGTTAACTATAATGCACTTTCAAGGATTGTCACAAGTGTGTTCAACATTTAGTAAACAACATAAGTAGTATACAAAAAATAGTTCAGTTCTTTGTTATATTAATAGATAATGAGATTTGTACAAGTGTTACCAATAAACATTTGGTACGAATCCACTGACCTAATGAATCGCTACAATGTATCAGACATGGAATGTTAAATCATAGCGTGTTAAATACATCGAGCAGGCTACTTTTAACGAAGCCATCAGTGCGTTGAAATTTCGTCATATCGTAATTGTATTGGAAAGGCTTCGATCGAGATTTGGCAGAATCCGACCGGTTTTGCAACCTTGAACTCACATCCTCTAATTAAATTTAATCCATTATGTAACAATCAATGAGTACTTGTACTATAAAGTGAGTGGAACTACGAGTATAAAGTTCTGTAGGAATGAAAAAAGCTTAATTACTTACTGTAATAGCTCTACACCTAATGTATTTATTGTAGTACGTTATGGCCCATAAGCATATTTGTATGTTCATCTGTTTCCGCAATACGACATTCTCGAGTTGTTTAAACCAAATTATTACTTAAAATACGTCTTATTCTTCCTTGATTCTAATAGGCTATGCGATATCATCTGGGGGTCGTAAAATCATAAATATAAATATTTTTTAAAGATACCACGTTGGGCTTCAAATCAGATTCTAATTTCTAACATTATCACGTTAGGTATTCTAAGTACATTTATCTGTCACATACATAATTTATTATATGGTTCGACTGTTAAAACGAGCTTGTCAAGCGAGTTTTCACAGTAGAAAATAGTGCGAGTTCGGTTTTTGGCCGGCAACGTATCAGTAATACCTTTGATGTTACTGGATGGCCATGGGTGACTGTTACCACTTCCCACCAGACTCATCTGTTCGTTTTTCTGCTGTTTCCGTAAGACAGAAGCCGTGGTAGTTGATGAGTAATAATCTAAACTTACTACTTTGGAACTCTACATTGCGCGTGAAATATATGAGATTAAAGACCCTTACGTGACTAAAATAACACCCCGTAGTTTCATAACAGTTATGCGCTGTACTGGCACATACTACTTGTTTATTTGCCATGATCTAAAATACTGAACCTATTTTCACGTTCCTTGTGTGAAAAGACAGTTGGTTTTATGAGGAAATTTCAGGTTTAAGTGATGAGTAACTTTAAAAATATTATGAAACACCTGAAAAAACGATTAGATAATTCCTGTTTGATTCCTATTTATGGATGTAAGGAGCTTGAGAGCCAGTTCTTTCTTTCTTTTTCTTCTCACTTTCTTGGCCGGCAACGCATCAGTGATGCCTTTGGTGTTGCTGATGTCCATGGGCGACGATAGCCACTTACCATTAGGTGGATCTTCAGGTCGTTTGCCGGCTATTTCCTTGAAAACAATGTTCAGAGAAGCGAAGCAAGTGTGGGTTACTAGTACATTAAATACATAACTTGGTACATTGTAGCGACTGGACGCAGATAGGCTACTAACCGGTTGCTTTATTTCCTGATTTTATTCGTAACGTTAACTAACAGGTATCATAAATTCTGTAAAAGTAGATATCACCGTAATGTTCCGATCATATTTATCTTACTAAGTATCAATTTAATTACGTATTAACGATAACACACGTATAATCGCTACAGAACAGAAGGTCAGTGCTTTAATTAAATTATGTAATGTATGTTTTAATACGAACATGAGTAATTTAGTATCGATTCAATAATTGGATGTTTTGCATAAACTATCTATTTTAAGTGAGTTTTTTATATGTGTATTGTGTACACATAAGTTTATCTCTACTTAATCTAGAATTATAAATATAAATCAAATTGAAGTATCTGTCTGTGATTTCAATATAACCGATAACTGCAACTGAAAGACGAAAAAACATTTAGTGGTTGATTTTTGACGACCCTGTAGCCTAGTTGGTAGCGACCCTGCCTGCGAAGCGAGGGGCCCCGGGTTCGATTCCCGGCCAGGGCAGATATTTATGTGACAGATAAATATTTGTACTCGGGTCATGGGAGTTATTGTGATATGTTATGTGTCGTCCATGCCACCTGCGACACAGGTAAAAACCTACTGCGGGGGTATGAGTGTGTAAACGTTTATTATTATTATTATTATTATTTATTATTATTCTACGATAAAACTAAGCCTGGTTGCTAACCAGGCTAGCAAATAACATTACCATTATGCATTTCTATATTACATGTAATACTGGTCAGTATAAATCTACGCAACATTCTTAATTATTGCCTTATCCTTGCTCTGTTTAATTTATTAACTGTCGTTGCCTGCAGTTATGCAGTTACAATGCAAAACACGTTTTTATAAGAAAAATTGCGCTTCTGTTACGACAAAATAGAACCGTTTTTCCCCCGAAGGGTAAAAAACGATTATTTAGGTTTCAGCCGAAAGGCTTGACCCATTGAGATTAACGTCTTGAACATCAGCGCCATCTAGTAGTTCCTTGTATACGTTTGGTTCGTCTTGTCTGTGGTAGTGGGGAGCCAGCGCGCTTGGGCATGTATAATGCTTTGTTCCTCAGTACACTTTTTAAGCGAGGCGAGGTAGAATGATAAAGACAGCAAGGTACTGAAGTATGGGTCAAGCCTTTCGGCTGAAACCTAAATAATCGTTTTTTACCCTTCGGGGGAAAAACGGTTCTATTTAGGTGTTCGAGCCTTCAGGCTTGACCCATTGAGATGTTTAATATCTGCTGGCGCTGGCTCTGCGTACTGTGACTGCAGACTTGTCTGCCATATAAATAAGGTATATTGTATGCTTAGGTATTTATAAGGTGAGTATGAAAACCAGCAGAAACGAAAGAAAAAAATGTATTTAATTCTACTTAACAACAAGCGAGTACAAAAGAAAAAACTCGTATAATATTCAATAGTCGTAACAAACAACAAGAAAACAAAAAACATAACAATTATGATAATCGAGTAATGTTATTAAAGTGTTGAGAAACAATCAGATATGCGGGGTCGAGTGTTGCTGTTATTTGGCACCACTTCTCTAAAGTAATGTTTTAAGAAAACATTCGCGCTGCGCCAATTGCCTTTACGCAATACTTCGTCCAAATCTAAGCTTCCTTTTGACCAGTTGTCCGTTGCTACAGCTGATCTAAAGCTACCTGGGGAATCTTCGATGTGGGCTTCTTTGAGCGCTAATCTTACCCAGCCTGCTATTATTGCTCGACTTGCAGCTTTTACTTTACCTCTAGTTGTAATGAACAAATTTGTGAGAGTGCTATCAGGGTTTCGTCTGGGAGCCGATAAGCTGATTAGTAAAGGTATCCAATAGCAGAGATCAAATTTAATATCGTCATTTTTTGATAAACGCCAGCCTGGTTGTTGAAATTTGTCATTATCGGATTTTGATCCGAAGGTTGGCCAAAATGTTATGTCTTCGTTGGTGATATTACAACGATCTGGGTTTATATGTAGGAGGGTCAAGTCGTGTATGCGTCTCCCGGTTGCTAAGAGTAATAATGTCGCAACGTGTTGTGATACTTGGAAAAGACTTGATTCGTCGATGTTTTTATTCGTGGCGTAGTCTATGAATTCCGCTACGTTCCAGGTGTTATGTTTAAACTTCGGGGGATTTTTCAACAAGATAGCCTTGATGGTCTTTCTTACTAATGGATGCCTACTTAGGGATTCATTGTCACTCGTATTTAGTTTTGTGAAGGTCGCAACTGCCGATTTGTGGACCAGAATTGTTCTGGCTGACAGCTTCTTGTTAGTGTGGAGGAAAATCAAGTATCTCGCTAGGTCACTCGCTCTTGGGGATGTTGTTGAAACATTGTTATCTATGGTCCATTGTAACCAGCTCTTCCATGCAGGCTTGTAGGTATTCAGTGTTGAGTGTCTCCACGCCGACTGTAGGAACTCCCTTTCAGAATCGTTCCAGTCGCCTATTTCGAGGGCCCAGCCCGTAGCTTCCAGGCCTCCAAAGACAAGTTCTGAATGCCTCGAGGTGATCGGTTCGTTTGAAGGTCTTTCAGGTGGGCTTTCAGGTTTTTGATTCGAAGTGGAGGACGAACTGCTCGTTTCTTGATGTCTTGTCTCCAGAAAGCTTTCTCCCATTTCGGTGCTATTAGTATATAGTAGCCCTTGGAGATGCTTAGATGTTGGAGAACGCGTGGAATGAGCGCCGGAGGTGGGAAAATCCATCCTAGGTTGTAGTTCCATGATTTGCTGAACGCGTCTGTGTATTCGCTTTTGTCGTCTTTCTGATCCTCGCTCACATATCTTGGAACTACTGCCGAATTTTTTGTTGCGAAGAGATCGATCTCCGGAATTCCTATTTTCTGAAAAATGACGGTTTGGATTTTCTGATCGAGGTGCCATTCCTGTGGCTTTTTTAACCTTGACAAACTGTCTGCTAGGCAGTTGTATCGGCCCGGAAGGTATTTCGGTATTATGGTTATTTGATATTTTTGTGCAAAATTTAGTATGTTTTGGACCAATTTGAGAAGAATGCGAGATTTTGTTCCTCCTTGCTTGCGTATGTAGGCGGCGGCTGTGCGATTGTCTGTTTGGACGATAATGGTTTTCTCCCGAAGTTGTTTCCATTCTCTTTGTAAGGCCATAAATATCGTCCACAATTCTTTCCGATTGCAGTGCCAGTGTATTTGCGAGTTGCTCCAACGTCCTGAGAGTTTTACACCGTTTATTATTGCCCCCCATCCGACATCTGACGCATCGGTGGCTATGAAAGCTGATGGTGCGGCCGTCTGGAGAGTTGATGTTTGTGATAGATTTGCTAGCCACCAACGAAGCTCTTCTTTGACTTGGTCTTGCATGTGGAACATTTGAAATGTTTGTGTGTCCGGGAGCGATTTTGCTGCTATTTGAATTAGTCTGCAATGAAGGAGGCCTAGTGGAATTACGTTTGCAGCAAAGTTCAATTTACCTAAAATTTGTTTTGCATCCATCCAACACCATTTATTTTCCCCCAATAATCGATTTATACTTTCTTTGATATTTAATACTTTTTCGAAAGGGAGGCTTTTAATATTTCTCTCAGAATCCCATATAAGACCTAAATATTCTATCTTTGTGTTGGGTTTCAACATAGATTTATCAGTATTTACATGCCAGCCCAGATATTTAAGGAATTCGACGGACCATAATGCTTGTTGTGAGAGTAATGTAGCGTTTTGATTCATAAGCAGGAAATCATCCAGGTACACGATAGTCCTGATTCCTTTATTTCGGAGTTGATTTGCTACCCAATTTGAAATTTTACTAAAAATAGATGGTGCACTCGAGAGGCCAAAGGGTAGGCAGTTCATGTTATATATTTTCCCTTTAAAAGTTAGTGAGAGATATCTTCTATGGGATTCTGAGATCGGGATATGGTAATAAGCATTAGAAATATCGATTTTAACCAGATAGTCACCGCTTTCAATAATCTGAGAGACCTTTTTTTAAACTAATTAAGCGAAATTTAGGTGGATGAACGTAAGTGTTTAAGGATTTTAGGTTAAAGATCAATCTGTGGGAACCATTTGGTTTAGGGCGCAGAAAAATGGGCGACAAATACCCAGTTTCGTAAATATTCGGTGAGATAGCTTTAAGAGTTATAAGATTTGAAATTTGTTCAGTCATTTCCCTCGAGCATTTTGGTTCAAATTTCTTACTATGTTCATTGGTTAATCTGACGAGTGGTGGTTTGCGTATAAAAGGTATTCGATAGCCTCTTAGAATATTTAAAATAGTTCGTGGCGCTCCTAGTGATTTCCACAGATCGAAATTTAATCCTAGTTGCCCCGCTTGTAGTACCTCTGGGTTACGATTTCCTTGGATTCGTATGGGACGTTCTTGGTTTGTTATTGCTGGATCTTGGTTTCCCTGATGAATGAAAGTTTCGGGACGGTTGCTTTTTGACTTGGTATCGTTCTTGTCGTGGCTGTTCCTTGTACGTTTTTGTGTTCCCTCTTGACGTAGGAAATGATTTCTTCCCAGACTTGAAGTTCGGCAAGTCCTTTTTCGGAAAAAACTTATGTGTTCCTCCCTGGTCTTTGACGGCTTCCGATAGTTTCTGTTCGGAGAATAAATGAGTCTCCGAAGGGGGTATGTCATGAAGTACGTCATTGAGAACTTTATTATTTGATTTGTAAATTTCTCTGCGGGTCTGAATTATTTCGGCTCTTCGGCCACAGGTGTATTGCAATAGTGCATCTGAAACTTTTCTAAAACTAGACTCGGGATTTAGGATTTTTTTCTGAATTTCCAACTGTAATTTCGGATCTATTTGTTTACAGGTCTCTTGAAAAGCCTTCCTCTGTAGGAGCAGGCCATGAGTTATAGCCCCTAGAGTGGCGTCCATTTTCTCCAGATGTGAGAGGGAGGTCCAAGAAGGTGTGGTTGGGGCCAGAATGCTATTAACTTTTAATGCTGTAAACACCGGGGTGGCGTGGAATTGTTTCTGGACGTCTGAGTACCGGACGTTCTTCCAGCCTTCGGTATCTAGACGTTGGCATTTTCGACCCTGATCCGCTAGTTCAGGGTCAGCTTTTGCGCATTTTGGTTCTGCTTCGACTGTATGAGGTGCGAAATCGCAGTTTACTTCAGTATGGGACGCTTCCTCCGGTTCTGTTGTCCCAGACTTAGTATCACCCGGTACTATATTTATCGATGGGGCATGGAATTCGTCATCAGATTGTGTGCTATTGACGGTGGAATCAAAGGATTCATTTAATTCCGACCTGGTTCCCTCGTTTCTTGTGGCTAGATTTGAGACCGTAGCCGTCATGTTCTCAATAGCCTGTGTTTGGCTGGTGAGTACTTGCATCATTTTTTCGTACAGCATGAGATGGTGATCGTTTACTTCGTAACGTGGGGATTTAGTCTTTGATGAAGTGCTCGGGGATACTGAGTTACGTTTTCTGGGTGAACTGCTGGATGCGGTGCCCCTAGACGTAAGCTTCGGCTTCAGAAATTTAACGGTATTCATGAAGGGTTCATAGGATTTTTCATGAATTTTTTCCATGATACTGTGTGGAGAGTATAATAGAGCCCTCCCTAGAGGCCATTCCAGTAGTTTTCGTTTGATGGCTCTAAATCTCTTTTCAGAGAGTGACGGGTCGCTTGGAGAAAAAACCTTGGCAAGATCTTCCGTTGGGATAGCAAACCGTAGTTTTGCTTCGAGTTTTGGAGATATCTTATCCCCGAATAGAGTTGTATAAGGCAAGTCGTTTACTTCCCATGAGCGCCAATTCTCTGGGTAATTTTCATCTAAGATGTGTATAATTCGTTGTAGAAACGCGCCCTCTTCATGTGGGACCGATATTGTGCTGAGGTCACTCATGCGCGAGGTCGACGTCATTATCTGCGACATAGATAGATATAATGTTGTATATTTCGTTATAGTGACGTGTGATGAATCATAAATTATAATGTATACAGCCATGTCTAATTATATTTTATTAGCTTTCCCCTTGCGGGGTTCGGTAAACCTGGTCGTCCCAGTTGATGTACGTCTTATCGGCCCCTTCGATGCGTCCTGTCGCATCGATCGATACGCCCTAACGCATCGCCTGATACGTCTGGTCGCATCGATCGATACTCTTGGTCGTATCGAATGATACTTCGGGTCGCATCATGTGATACGTCCTGGCGCGTCGCGACATACGATAATGAGGGTAGGACTTCTACCGTCGCGATGATTGAAGCTACGTTTTGCAACTTCAATCGTACGTCCATTTTTAGCGAGATGGACAAGATATCGTTCATTGCGAGACGACATATGAATAAGGCGTGCGTTCGAGGACGGCACTAAACGCGGGTATTGTGGTTTATTTCCCTATCAAGCTAGGGAAAACCACGCCCTTATGGGTTCGTGAATTAAGTTATAAGTAATAAGAATATTGTACCTTAGTTCTAAGTTGCACTCGTTCTTAGACGGTGCACACTACCGACGACGCCGAGATTCAAAAGCGTACTGAGGAACAAAGCATTATACATGCCCAAGCGCGCTGGCTCCCCACTACCACAGACAAGACGAACCAAACGTATACAAGGAACTACTAGATGGCGCTGATGTTCAAGACGTTAATCTCAATGGGTCAAGCCTGAAGGCTCGAACACCTAAATGTTGTGTTATAATTAATGCAAAAATATGTGTAACACCCACAAAGTTATTTTTTTATTTACTTTTGCTAGTATTTTGATAATAATTCAAAAGATGAAACCCACACACATAAAACCGCAACATAATAATTATGAGAACATACATTCCATGATTTAAGAAATGGAACGTGCATCTTACATACCTTTATCGGAGTAAGGTAGGTAATTTGCATTAGGTTACTTTGCGTTATGTTTTGAAGGCGTTATTAGAAATAGATCTGCAATCTGCATGCCATCTGTAGCCTACATAGTCCTACGTAAAATCTGTCGTTACCAGAAGAGTACCGAGCTTTAAGCATATTTTGCCCTCCTAGGGACTAGCTTATCGACTGATACAGTATTGGTACCTGTATACAATGATATTACAATGTAAAAAAGAGGTAGATATGTCACTAGCGCACTGACGATGAAGAGCGTAAGAACAGGCAATTCACCGTTCTACTCGTAGTCGCTCTGTCAATACTAACGATACGCTTTCGTTGTTGGAAGTGCTTTACATTTGACATACAATGTGATTGGTGTAGTGAAACAAAAGACAAACGTGTGTGTGTTGTAACTCTTTTCGTAACAGATTTTTTGCTTGATTTGTAACGGCATAACGTATCTATATTTTTTAAATATCATTGCCTGTTTAAGTAGCTACCGCTATCCAACAATGAGCCTTGAAGTGTACCTATCAGGCTGGTCCCCTGATGACTCACTCATCCCAAAACTTCTATGATGCCTTTGATCTCAATAGTGTCCATGGGTTGTGGTGATGACTCGTCTACTCATTTGTGAGCTCAACATTAAAATGCTCAACATTAAATGGTTATCATCTTCCAATACACCAAACATGTGTCATTGCCGCTAAACATTCTGAGGTTTGAAGGGTTTTAAAGATGTCTGTGGATTGCATAAACCACTTAACGCATAATTTCAAGTTAGTTTCTCAACACCCATACCCAATACCTACTTCACCCAGGTTACAAAAATTGTATCATTGAAGACAAAAATGCCATTTTATAACCAGTTTTACTACCCCAATTCTCTTATCGACATCAAGAGAAAGGTACCGCTGTAAACTGTCGGTTGATATAAAATGCATCTGCACTTACATAATGTAATTCGCGAAGCATTGAAAGTATGAAAACCTTGACCCCGAGGCCATGTGGCCTAGTCCACTTACATAATTACTCGTGTCTTAACGTACCCGTTTGTTTACACTTCTATTGTGTTGGTTTGTGATGATGAAATCTGTAGGTCTTGAAGTCTTCTTTTGAAGATGGAATTCTTTAAAATGGTACCCATTGCTAGACTAGCTATTAGAATATTTTCTAAGGTATCTCAAAATTCAGAGCCTATCAGAACATTTCTGGTTTGTGCGTGTGTGTAAGAGAGTAAGAGAAAGAGAAAGACTATCAAAGTTCACTCCTTTTTTCTTCCTCGTGAGGTAAGGCAACTTGCCTGATACAGTGTAGTCAAGATACCTTTTGCAAACCAAGGAGCACCCGACTCTGTTTGCTAGTGATTTCTCCTCCCGATAATAATAACAGGATTACAGATACGGTGAGATGAATCGTCCTCCGCTCTCGTACTGATTTCCATCGATCTGCCGGTGAGAACTGCCGGGTAGTTTTTTTTTTTAAATAGGTAAACCACGTTGTGTAAGGTTTTTAAAATGGAGATAAACCATTAGATATTCGGAGGTGACTATAACTAGAAGCTAAAACAGCTCTAGTTATAGTCACCTATTATTATAACTATTCCTACATCAGTCCAAATTACAGACATGTCATTAATAATGCTTTCAATCCCGAGATATAGTCAATCAAAAAAAAATGTTTGAGAGATTCATTGGTTCACCTAGAACAATGACCTTTGGTGTTGCTGATGTTCATGGGCGACGATAGCCACTTACAATCAGGTGGATCGTCAGCTCATTTGCCAGCTATTTCCATAAAAAAATCTACTAATTATGTTATTGATACAGAAGTGACTGACCAATTTGGAAGGCATATCAAATAACCATTATACGTATATTTCCTTGAACCGTCAGATTAATGTTAATGTAGGTAACATTAGCGTTTTGAGCCAAATTAGTTTAAGCGACACTTAATGACTATTGATACTTTGGACTGTGATACGTGGATGTCTTTAAGAAAAGAGTAAATAGGCTTTTATTAAGTTAGTGCGCTCACCGTCCTGGACCACATCTCCACTTACCATCAGGTGGTATCGTGGTCAAGCATTAACTTATTGTAAGTAAAAAAAAACTATATCAATAGATCTACTTACCAAAGATCTAAGACAGGTTTCTGGTATTTTCCACGCTCACTAGAGTTTATTAAAAATAATTTCAATCAAGAGGCAATAATAAGGTCCGGTACTTTATTAACTACCTTCAAGTGAATTCAAAAATTAATTCAACTAGTAATATGAGTTACCAACTCATAACTTAAATAAATCAGTACTGGTTTCATTGCGCATGTCGGCGATAGGCTAACAGCTTAAGCTAACAGCTATAATAAAAACTGGATGCCTATGTTTTCGTAATATTTCTATAAATTAGGACATATTGATGTGCAGCAAATGATTTTATTACTTATTTATGTATGTTCCGGGTGTATGAGATTAAAATACAACCTACTGCGTCATTTTACGTTTTTTTCCGATTTAATATCTTGACGTCGAACAACTTAACACAAAACATTTATTTAGCGTAACAAGTTTGGCTTAAAAAAGAGTCCAACGTCAAATTATGTATCTAATATTATTATTTATCTAGTTTGTACCCAGGCACTGAACTTGTCCTACTTAATAAAATATGAAATCTTGTGATTATGTATGGATGGTTGTTACTCTTTCACAAAAAAAACTACTGAATTTTTTTTAATAAAATATAACACAAACGTAGACCATAACCTGGATAAGACACAGAGTACTTATAATCCCGGAAAACTCAGGAAAAGCTGTGAGCAGAGCGTTAGTATTTAAATATAATATATATTCGCTTATATATAATATATTCGCTTAAGACATTTTCTCTCTTGCGGTGCAACAAGTCCATTAAGTTCGGTAATAAAAACAGTTGGCAAGGTCACGCTCAATCGACTTGAACTTGAACACAATCGGCATCGAATCTGGACCTTTCTAATCTTGCCACAAAAAGTTAAATAACCACACAAATAAATATAGAATTCTAATTCTAACGATCCATTTGTGGCTAGCGTAAAAATATAAATAAATTCCCTTCAATCAAATTATCTTATGTAGGTAGCTACTCGTATTTTTATCAATGATATTATAATGTTTTCTTAAAAAAAAAAACGAAAAACGGAACCCTTATAGGATCACTCGTATGTCTGGACGACCTCCCTTCACAGTCAATTTTCTCTGAAAGTACTAGACCAAATAAGTTGAAATTTATATGCTATTTTGGGACCCAAAGACGAAGGTATAAAAAAAATAATGAATTTAAAAAAATTAACAAAATTAAAAAAGAACGGTTTTGCAAACCATATCATGTGGCATGTCAAATGAAAAAACTTATTATAAGGATCTCAAATATATTTTTGTTATAGTTCTACAATGGATAGTTTTAAAATTATTCAAGAAAGAACGAAAATAGAAGACCAAAATTTACCATTCCCCCCTTATCTCCGTAAATACTAAGGCCAGAATTTTGAGTTAATAAAAATCAATAAATGAGCCAAATTTGGTCAAATCAGGTTTACGTAGAATAGTTTTTGAGTTACGAGGAGGTCAAAAGTGGCTCCAAATGATTTGTGTAATATTACACACGGTGTTGCTCGCCAATTCTGTTAGCTTGAACTTGGCTTGACACACTACCGCATGTCTAGATAATCAAGCAAAGAAATAAACAGAAATATCCATTTCATTACTCATACATACTCATAAATAATTATATGTAGATGCGTTTGTATTAAATTATAAATCAATAATGAATGCTGTTCATTAAAAGCCCATAAAAACTGAATGTTATTGGGCATTGAATTAGTTCAGTTCATAAAACTTGGTCGAAATCAGATACCTAATGACATGCAAATCCTGTCACATTAGTAGCCGGCCGTGAAACAGAACATAAAATACATTACTCATTAAAATTTTTATATCCGGTCAAATGTTAACACATTATAATATATTTTTTATGTCTATTTTCCTCTACCCAAAGGTCGCCTGGAATAGATCGCTACCTGAGCGATAAGGTCGCCCTTTGTATAGGTACCTTACCTTACTTTATTTTTATATGACTGGGTTTATCATTGTATTTAGTGCACAAATAAAGAGTATTTGTATTGTATTGTATATATGTCGCAATCTTAAAGCTCTACAGAATATTATTACACTATAAACTTGCTTCGCATGAAGTCCAATTTTATTTCGGAATACCACCTGTAACTTGGCTGTAGCATCATAATTACATATTAATTATGTCTCATACAATACAAATAAAAATCTTCTTTTATACATCAACTAGCACCACGAATTTGCCCGGGTTTTCCGGGATAAGACCCTTTGTCTTTTTCTAGATCACGCGAATTTTGCAAACAGGTAGTTCGTTTAGTAGTTTTTGCATTAAAGAATCTATACTACAACAAAATATTAGTAAGGTGTAGGATAAAATACACAAAAACCCTACATACTGCGATATGTATTACATAGGATAAGTGATGCATCGATTGATGAATGATTTTAAACGTTAGGATCCGATGATTCAAACTTCATTTTTTATGAGACTCTCTGCTATACAAGTTGTTTCAACCTTTTTCAAGGCAGTAACAAAAAGACATGAGCCTATGAAGGTTTATTGAAGGGTTTAGAAGTGTGTAGACTGTAGACACCGAAAAGGCCTTTATTATAACCTGTTGTAACCACGTAGCTTGTGAATGGGTGTAATACGCGAGAAATTGGCGACAAGCATAGTTCGCGTGTGGTTAGATCTGTGTACGCAATGCCTATTAGATACGTGTTGTGAATAAAGATAATAAACAAAGACGCATGAATGGTAAGGGGTTAGGTGAATGGATACGACGCCTTTTTACTCCTTGACTCTTCGCATATGTCGTAAGCCATTTCCATTAGAAAGACATGGAGTTCTCTGACAAGTGTTATCTATACGGGGTTATACATTGATATATTATACATTGATCACTTACCATTATCTAGGTCGTATACCTGTTCGCCTGTTTCCGTTATTTAGAAGTTATTTTCTAAAGTGTCAGTGAAGTAGTTTTGAAGAACAATCATCCCGGTATGGGAAGTTAAGGCCCTATGGCCACATAGACACGATTCAGGAACATTTTTGGTGTTCTTGTTGTTGAATCAACGACTGCTCTGGTGTTGCTCATATCCATACTCACCAGTCACTACCATAATGGCTCATCCGGTTTTTCTAGGTATTAAATTATCAATACTAATGTCTATGTGCAATAACTATGTACCTATAAATAAATGAAACATCTAACATTCGCCCCACACGGCCTTAGTGAGCTAAGCAAGACTCGAGAGCCACAATCTAGGTTACTATGGCCATTCATAAAAACGCATACGGTGTTATTAAATACGCAATATCCCGCCTCAGCAGATGAGATAGGGATGTCACAACAAAAATATTACTTGGAAATATTATATAGATATACTAGCCAGAAAATATACCAGCGACATTTAATAAATTTAGGACTTACAATAACTAGACATTATGTCTTGAAACGTGCGTGAGGACTTTTGGATTATGGCTATAACGTCTGTCAAGAGAAAGAAGACCCATGTTTCAATTACCAGTTAAACAGCGTATATCTTAGGTGAGCGCACATTTCAATTATGATAGCATTTTAATCCACTTTAATCACTTATTAGTTGGAAGGTTGAAGGACTTTGTGGTCAATGCAAATGTAAAAAGTTCAAATAAGATTTTTTGTCACCGGTTTCTCGTTGTAATAATCAAAATCATGGTATTATTAGTTCGGCAGTACATTTACTTATAGTTACATTTGTTTACAGTGTTTTGAGGCATTTTATAATTGGTAAACATTTTATTCTCGCCTAACCATATCATGACCCTGCATGAAATGGGTCAAAATATCGGTATAAAATACAAAACTCATGAATATCCGCAAGAGTTGCTCGATTTTATACAATTTTTAAATCATATAAAAATTTTAAGTAGTATTTTATGTTATCCAATTTTTGCATTCCCCAATAGTCAATGACTACAAAACAAATGCCTGTCCAAAATGTATCCAATTTGAATTGCGAAACGTTATTCATGTCAGTGACAACCCTATCGCAAACACTGCAACCAATGCCGAAGATATTAATGCATGTGAAATTTTCTTACAATTTACACATGACAGTTTGCACGGCAAGGTCAGCTATACAACTTTAAGTTTTAGATGCACGAAAGTATAATTATGTATGAATTTTCTAATGTGCTACGGATGACCGTAAACGATGATGATTGACAATCGCATGATCAATCATCTTCACCCTATCATCCATCATACAACATTCTATTTTCTCGTCGTATTTTCAATTCATTTCTTTTGTGATATAAGGGCCTTCATCAATCCTAGAATCCAAACCTAGCAGAGCAGAGGAGTGCTCACACCCTGATAAATAAAATCAATGGTATATGGTGTTAGTTCTCTCTCGGTATAGGCTGCTGGGGTCCTGTTTAATCTTAACAGCACTAATCATTTGTTTGTGTTAGTACTCGGTAATTTATCTGTCTGGCTGGGTATCACCGTCTTTTGCTAAAATGAACCGTGATTTCTTTTTTATATGTAAGTATTTCATTCAAAGTGCCTACCAGTCATCATTTTAATCCCCTTACTTTTCAGCTTCCTTTTTAGCCGGCAACTCATTGGCAAAGACCATTCACAATCAGGTTGCATTGTCGGCTATCCTAGTTTACATATAAAATCAATAGGCATGATGACAGTAAGTCAAAATCACTAAAATTATGTATTTATTAAATGAAACCCTAACAGGGATTACAAAAAACGCATTTATTGTATTATTATCAGCGAGATTAATAATATTTTGATGAAATAAAACCACAAATTACGGCAAGCCGCCATGATATCTTGAACGCCAAGTAGTCTCAATTAGCGGGAAATACGTCACGCCTCAGTAAGCAAGCGAATATGACAGTACTGTAGCTCGAGCACGAATATTTGCGAGAAAGTATTCGTATGGTTAACGTAAGCAATTTGTATAGCATTTTTTCAAAAGCGCCCCTATCGTGCGTAAATGGTACTAAAATGCCATACAAATTTGACAAATTGCTTACGTTAACCATACGAATACTTTCTCGCAAATATTTGTGCTCGAGCTACTGACAATAACATCTTGTCTATTACTTTACGCAGGCGTGACGTCACATGCGAAGCTGTGACACTTTGAAGTGTTTTGGTGCGAATTTTAAACTTATAAATTAAAGTGTATTTATTTTATACTAAATCTTTTTTTTGCGGAAATACCTAGGTATATGATATACGTTGTAATTATAATAATATTTCCCAACAATATAGAAAATTATTTCAAAATCTGTCATCATGCCTATTAAGGAGACCGTAACCGCCTCGTAATATTATTATGTATTAAAATAAAAGCTCGTTTGCTAGGTTGAATAAAGGCATAAAATCCGCATAAAATGCTAAATGGATTACGTAGTTGTAAATACATTATTAATATTTTGACCTAGTCCCTGGGTCAAGATCATCATACTGTTGAGAGATTTAATGTTAGTGAACTTAGAAGGAAAATAGATATTTTTGTCTGTTTGTTTGTCGTGGTGAATTTTTATTAATTTCTGGTTATTTTAGTTCAAAATAATCATATTATGTGTAGTAATTTTTTACTTTAGGCATTTATCGTGAAGACAAACCACTCCTTTGCAGTAATTATAAGTAAGGTCTTACAGACTAAACTAAAATGACTTATAACTAAGGAGGGTTTCCACAAATTAGATTGTAATTCAGCATTACGTATTCAAAGTTTTTTTTATTAATAAATATTACTTAGCTTTCCACGACTATTTCGCCAATTCAATTCTGTTATTTTCAATCTGAAATTTTTAATAATTTTGATTATCAAGAATGAACTTTTAGCCTACCGCCCAGGGTTGACTGGTGGAGAATGCCATCAGGCATTAAGTCCGCCCATTGTGATCTAGTTTATAGGTTTACAATGAAGAGTAAATAAATAAATAAATAAATGAAAGCCAGGTAGCATTTCTAGTAGTAAATAATGATTTACGGCCGCCAATAAAATAGATTTGTAACCGACGAGTAGGCAGGCGTTAGTGTCTCATTAAAATGGCTATCGTAATATTTACGATAGTGTTTCGATACCGTGTCCATCATTCTCCTGTCAATGAGTCACAAAATTATATATTTGTAGGCAGGGGCGGCTGTACTTTAAGTGCACTCGTGCGCCGAACTGCCAGATTTTTATGTTTAGAAAAATAAAACAAAAAATGTTTAATAGTGTCTGATTAACGATCTATTCAATATTAATGAAATTATGATGAACTAATTTAAGCTCTTTGTTAAAGTATTAAGACTCATTATCGCGAAAATCGCTGTAAAATGGTTCACGGTGCGCTAGCCAAAGCGCACGGCTAATGCTCATACAACTTCTATGAGATGCAACCGAAAACGCCTGGCGCGTGAGACAGAGCTAGTTCAATAGAAAATGTACGGCGAATTATGACGTTTTGGAGCGCCGCACCAGCGCCCGAAGATTACCGAGCGGAACAAGGTTTCACGAAATTCGCGCGCGCTTTTAGTAGCTAACATAGTGATTAAGTACTCTGTGGTAGCTAAAAGGAGTTGCGTTTGTTTACATTCTGCAAGGATTTTCAGTATTATAATATTATAGTTTTACTGAATTGTGGGACATTGTGTGTGAGTAAATAGCTGTGAAAATGAGTATTAACTTTAACATCGACCATTTTGGAAGCTAATTTATTTTAGAAAATAAAACTTTTCAACAAAAATTGGAATTAAAATTGGCAGGATTATTTTTCAAACACTCATCTATTTATTTTTCAAACAGTCATCTAAGGACACTTTTAAGACGAATATAACTATACAAATCCATCCAGCCGTTTAGAAGGTCTACGCGCGAAAATCATAACCGTTCTTTGGTACCTAGTCGTTAAAAATAAAAATACGCTGATACAGTGCACCACCACTTCTAGGATCCACCAGCCGCCACTGTTTGTAGGTAAACATTAAGATGAATCTCATCAAAAACATAAATATGAAATGAAAGCCAATTTAAAAAAAAAAGAATTGAGATCTAAATGGGTGCCAAGTAGAAAAGCCTATAATTTTTGTCACAAGAACATGTAATTCAAGCTCTACATTTGACTTGATTAGTTAAACTCCAAAAATAAAGTGTGTGGACTTATAAGTATAACAAATTGACAAAAAGTTATATAAATATTTGTTTAAATTAATTCAGAATTTACGGCAGTTCATCGGAGTGAGAAAACAAAAAAAAATGTGTTGACCACAACAATAATTTTACTGTGACTCCCTGACCTACACCGCTACTTCATCCATTATAATTATGATTTATTCGTACCAACTGCTCTATACCGTTTTTATGTTGCCTAATTTGCATCGATTTAAATATCTTGCGGTTTTCCCACAAAGTTTTGATTTACGACTATCTAATTTTAAATGTTCAATATTACGATGGTGTAGGAAACCTATAATTTTTCTAAACAATTCCCTTCCACACAATACAACAATTTCAACACAACCGCAACTTCAAAGACGTTCACACTTACGTTACGTTTACGTTTAATTATAATTATTTTCTTATCTTTACGAAATATGTTTTTATTTATGTTACTCAATAGGTTAATGTTATTTCACCAACAGCTTAAAATTAAGCGCCGTTTATATTATGTCACAGTTATTGCCCATGGACTACGCAATGTTTTAAGGTGTATATTTACTTATGTATATCTATTTATTTATTTATTGATGTTCACTTATTGTTAGTAAAAAAGGAACAAAGGCTTCACTACAAATACTGCACAAAAAAGTAATATGTAATTTTTCTTTAAATCTATCTATATTATATATCCAAGAATGATCAATTTAAATAAACAGGAGATTTCGTTTCAAATATTTGACCCTCTCCATGCTATACAATAAAATATTATACACAAAAATACCGATGAGTAATTCCTTACAATGAAAACATATGCAACAATATTTTTTGTTGTGTAACTGTTCTGTAAGTTTAAGTAATATGCGCAATTCTGAAAAGTGTAATATCATGCTGAATCTCATTTTATATTCGCGTTTTATTTCTAAGTATAATCTATTTATATTGTAGAGTAATTGCTGTGGTAATTGCATTCCCTTTAATTTTCACAGGTATTTATTATTTATTATATTTTTTTTAGTTATTTTGTAGTAGTAGTTTATTAGTTATTATTATTATTATTCGTGTTCTTTTCCTTTAAAAAATGTTTCTGGATTGGTGGATCTACTTCTATAGATCCACATAGAAGAAATTGTTTATAGCGAGTTATTGAATTTTATTAAAAAAATATTTTCATACTTTAGGATTTTTTTTCTTGGCAATGACCGAGTAGTGCGCTCTACGGATTGAGGATATGGATACACTTACTGAGTACTATATACACGAGGAACCACAGTTCGATTTGAGAACCCCACACCCTTGCCGTCTCCTTGTCAATATTATAATTTATTCAAGCAATTGTTTTATTTGTTTCACGATTTAATTGGCGGCTGAAAAGTATTGAAATTCTTTTTGTTTTTATCTGAATAAGATATCAATATTGTTTGATTGTTCTGAAGGGTTAAGATCAATCATTCCACATAGAACGATCAAAGAATAAAGGACGATCGCTTCATGCACTTTCTGCCACGCCCACTTCGCCCTGATTTCGGCCTGGGAAACTCCGACTACACAATAGACAATCGAACTTTTGTTTTACGATGATAACCTAGATTTGAAGCGTGAGATCGATTCACGGCACAAGGATGCTAAATTGGATTTGGTAATTCCTTTCTCCCAAAAACTTCAAATAGTTGTTTGTTATGGAGCTATAAAACCTTGCGCATTCCCATTTGGATTTGATCAGTTATGGCATATTCGTCAATGCTGCATATGAAAATGTGGCAAATAAATCATATAGGTAAGCTTAATTAAAATAACTTGATGAATATGACAATATCACTTCAAGAACATTAGATACTGTTATGAAAATAAGTAGTTATATAAAAACTTCTTTCTTTTTCTTTCTTTTTGTTCTCTCTTTCTTGGCCGGCAACGCATCAGTGATGACTTTGTTGTTGCTGATGTCCATGGGCGGCGATAGCCAATTTTACCATTTTGATGCAAACTCGGTAGGTACTCATTCATATTTTACACCAATATTTCGACCCAGTTAGAATAGGGGTCATGGTCATAGCGGAAAAATTATCCAGGTATCATTTCTTTGTCAATTGAATAATTGATGGCGTGTCTCACAAATATATTACTTCATATATAATAACAATGTTTGTTCTTTTATATCATACACTATTATTATTCAATTGCAGTGTTTGTACACTTTGTTCTATAATTTAACTCAACAACACATTGCTCAAACAAAAGCTTGCACAAGTGTTTAGTGTCGTTGGGTTATCGTTAGAGCAATAATTTGTTTTATGAGATTTTTCGTTGATTATCGTTATTGAATCTAGTCGCAACAAGGTGTTGATTGCCAATCGTTTTAATTTCTCATTACTTTTCATGGTACCAACATTGCAATCATGTTGTAAACGTATTTTTTGGTGCGAGCAATTTAGCTCATAGCACAGTATCGCTGACGTACCAACAATCTACTATTTAATCTGTTTTTCTGTTATAAATTTCGGAATCGGTATAAGATTGTTATGTGAAATTTTGGATGAACGTTTATCGTATACACAGGTTAAGAATGTATATCCTCTCCGGTTTATTATTACAGAACTTTAGACATGAAAATATTACGGTAAATTCTAAAAAAAAAGAGTGAAATAGACCAAGTTCAGTACCACCAACTTCTACCACCAAAAGGATCGTGAAGCATTCTACCACAGGGTGGGATACACGTGGGATACCAAGGTGCAGCTAATGGTATGGTGTAGCTGTCAAAGTTTACCTTTGTCGGAAGTCTTTAAGCTGCAATATGGTTTCCGACATGTCTTATCGGCTGTCATAACGATAACTATTGATTTTCTGAGTACAATAAACTTTGGTGACATTGGATTGCAATCGAATATAGAAATAAAAAACCCATTGTTTATGTTGTCAATGCTATTTATTGTCATAATTACATATCTGCTTACATAATTGCTTATAATAAGAGTGGCTTATACACTACGAGTAATAGATCAGTTTTAATTTGGAACGGTAGGTTATATTTACATGCATGTGGTCGCCTCATAAATTTCTTTAAAGCAATAGTGATAAATATCGAAAGCATCGAATTTTATGCCAGCATCTCCGCTTCTGGATACCAAAAATCTTGGTACGAGTGGTACGGTTTATACGTAAATCCGCTGCACCAGCGCGATTCTATAACTTCACTTCACAATTATTGCATCTTTTTTAGCGGAGCTATTTGTATAAACTATGTACCCCTGGCACTGTGAATCCCACTCTCCCCTACTACACTTAGTACTGACACTCAAAAAAACTTTATTTGGGATACTTTAAATTCACTTAAATGTGGGAATCGATTGCAATAAGGCAAGCATTAAATGTTTCCTCAAACTTTCTACAACATTATATTCTATTTAAGTTCTTAAGTTATATTAAGTCGCTTTTGATATTAGCCGAAAAAAGCGCACAGATAAATTGACAAGAATTCTAACCATCATGACTCTATAGCCTTAAATTACCCCTAATAACCTTACCATTTACATCGATCAGTTATAGTTATATAATTATAACATATATAGCTACAGATTGGAACCATAAATACTACAGCCCATATTTAACCCCAAACGAGGCAGGAAACATAAGATATCCGCGCTCTACAGCTCTGGTGAGATTGTGAGCGCATTAGTCACCCGCTGAGAAGTAAGCCGAGGCCGTAGATGTGAACGCCGATTTCGGCTTTAGCTATATCCGTTTTATAATGGACCTGTCTGAGTGATCTGACCAAGACAATATGGCTCTAACATCTCACTAATTCGCTACCAATGATATTTTAAAAATATAGATACGTTATGCCCTTACAAATCAACCAAAACATCTTTTCCGAAAAGAACTACAACTCACACACGTTTATCTTTTGTTTCACAACAACAATCACATTGGTATAATACACGAAAGCATTTTAACGCTGTATCTCAAATATCAAGCACTTCTGACTACAACAAAAGCGTGCGTATCGTCTTGTATTGACAGAGCGACTACGAGCAGAACGGTCAATTGCCTGTTCTTACGCTCTTCATCGTCGTAGCGCCAGTGACATATCTACCTCTTTTTTACATTATAATATCATTGTTCGCTAGGTACCATGGTGAGTTATTGGTTTGTTGATTTTATTGGGATTTGTGACAGGTCGTAAACAGTGATACTATTATGTTAGTATGCAGCATAACAGTAAACTGTGTTGTAAGACAGGATTTGCTCAACCAACACGGGTCTCCCAGGCTACTTAAAATATCATTGTACGTCAATTTTCTTTGGAACATTCTGTTTGTATTTTAGCTTTTTAACCGACTTCAAAAAAAGGAGGAGGTTCTCAATTCGACTGTATTTTTTTATGTTCGTTACCTCAGAACTTTGGACTGGGCAAACCGATTTTGATGATTCTTTTTTAATCGAAAGCTGGTGGCTGTCGTGTGGTCCCACATAAAGTATATTGATATCTGACAATGGCATCCATGAGAAAACTACATAAGTTGTTTTGTATTAAGAATGTGCGCGACAAATTGACGAATAACTCAATATCACGCCAACCGATTTCGATGATTCTTTTTTTAATCGAAAGCAGGTGCTTGTCATGTAGGCCCACATAAATTTGAACCAGATCTAATAAGTAGTTTTTGAGTAACTTTGAAGTCGGTTATTTTTTTTTAGTAAAATTTAGATTATGGCAACTGTTTTCAATTTTATTAAAGAATAGATAAGTACACATTCTTCAGAATGTAATCCTTTTTGTATTCTTAGTGATGTTGATCTTATAAGCTTCTGTACTGATGATGGAGCTACCCTCATCACAAGAGCGGCATAAGCTCAGTGGACTAGTTCACACGCATCCATCGCGCAGCATCCGGTCAGTGTCCTTCACTTTTACAAACACTTCGTGATCCGATCCGTATCACTTGCGGACACTTCCGTCGACCTTAGAACTCTTAATTATATTTTTATATTGATATTAATCTTACTAATATTACAAATGTAAAAGTTTGTGGGGATGATTGTTACTCTATAACACAAAAACTACAAACGGATTGTCATGATATTTAGCACAACGGTAAACCATGATTTGAAATAGGGTAGTTATTCTCCCGGAAAACAGGTAAAACTGTGGGTAGATCGCTATTTAGATTTGACGACCATTACCATGCCGGATCGCCGCGCCAAGGGTCCGAGGTTCTATTCCCAGCGAGGCGGAAATTTGAATGATGAGTTTGAATTCATGTTCTCGGTCTGGGTGTGAGTGTTCATGTCTAGTGTGTTATCCATGACGCCCACGACACAGGAAATCCTAGTGTGGGGCTATGAGTGTGAAGAGTTATTTATTTATTTATTTATTATTTAATAATAGCAAATACTACAAGCAAATACTTTTTCAATAGTAATTCAATAATTTTACAGAACAAAATATATTTTCCTTAAGCAAGCTCAATACCCTTCTCAGAAGACATCAACAAGATACGATTGCTTTTGGTTAATTATAGGAATTTGTCATTACGCTAATCTATAATCAAGTGTGGCAATCATTAAGTATATACTATAACGGCCATCCTGAATCTTTCATGTCCATTTACCTACATCATTCTCAAGTCAGTTGACTGTGTTAAATGTTAATGCTATAGTTTCAAAAATCCCGAGGTATCTATCCAGATAGAGTATTGAAAACGACCGAAAATCGCTATATTTTCTGTGGTATGTTCAAAATAGGTAGGTATTTCTATCAGCCTTTAAAAATAGGTATTTAGCATTGTTTTATTTTTGCAACTGAGCAGGATATGTTTATATGTTATGTTTATACATTCTATCGTACAACTGCGCAGGTGCTTTATATTTTGACTTCAATATCCTGATATAATCAATTTGTGTTCAAGTCTGTTAGCAACAATTTGTTCTGGTTTTTGTGAGACAATTTTTATCCTTGTATGATGTAATTTGATTTGATTTTACTATGTTTTGCCTACAGTTTGGTTGCAAGACATTTATTTTATAGTATCATGCTTGGGCTCAAATGATGTGTTAGAATTTTGCATTTTTTTTTTTCGTAATGATAAAATTTTCATGATAGTCAGATAGCATCCCAGCAACACTTGATGTCAGAAAACAATAATTATTTAATTATTAGTCTAGTATCTAAGTCTTTTATCTTATGTCTGTCTGTCTGTCTGTCTGTCTGTCTGTCTGTCTGTCTGTCTGTCCGTCTGTCTGTCCGTCCATCCGTATGTCACAGCCACTTTTTTCCGAAACTATAGGAACTATACTGTTGAAACTTGGTAAGTAGATGTATTCTGTGAACCGCATTAAGATTTTCACACAAAAATAGAAAAAAAACAATAAATTTTGGGGGTTCCCCATACTTAGAACTGAAACTCAAAAATTTTTTTTTCATCAAACCCATACGTGTAGGGTATCTATGAATAGGTCTTCAATAATGATATTGAGGTTTCTAATATCATTTTTTTCTAAACTGAATAGTTTGCGCGAGAGACACTTCCAAAGTGGTAAAATGTGTGCCCAGTAACTTCTAAAATAAGAGAATGATAAAACTAAAAAAAAATATATGATGTACATTACCATGCAAACTTCCAACGAAAATTGGTTTGAACGAGATCTAGTAAGTAGTTTTTTTTTAATACGTCATAAATCGTAAACCGCAATTTACCTCGATCAAAGTTACAACGAACTTCAAGAACTTTTATATTATGTTACTTGCTGCTACGGAACCCTTCATGGGCGAGTCCGACTCGCACTTGGCCGCTTTTTATCACTACAGGTTTAAAGGAAGCTATTTTAGCCTACGAAGGAACGGTTACATTTCATGTATGTAATGCGTTATGTTATTTATTTAATACCTATAGGCGATAATTATTTTAATAATAAATAATTGATGTTTAACAAATCAACTAAATAAATATGCATAGGAATGTTTCCCCTTTGTTCACCCTTTGAAAGACCTGTCATTTACATATAGGTACATAGCTACAGGTATGATTATTAATATTATTTCAATATTTCAATCAATTAATACGAATACGGAAAATTATAATAAAATGGCGGTTACCTTGACTATACCTACCTCTAATATTAATTGCAAATATTTCATATTTTACTATATATTATGATGTTTTAATGTACCTATGTCAATAAATTACCATAAAAACATACACGTACAAACCCTTTTATTCTTTCATCTGAGGTACAAACATGGACATTTAGTTAATGTTATTATTTAATGTTATTATTGTCATTCAGTTAATGTTATTATTTTCAAAACTATTGGGTTAGTTAGAGCATACAGACAGACCGTTTTGATACGTAATGATGTCAGGTCTTCAGTGACATTTTTATTCCCTGTCTAATCGTTGGTAGTGTTGCGAAACGAAAGCGATTAGCGTTTGCGTTAGCGATTATACTCGTACTCGTAGTAACACGCACTTGTCGCTTGATAGTTGTGACATTGGCGATGTGTATGTAGGGTAATGGAAATGGTAAACAAGTGGAATTTGTACCGACAATTTACTACCGAGTTCATGTACTTTATAGCTCTAAGCGATCTCCACTTTTCTTCGAATTTTGTTGCTTTGTTGCAGATGGTCATTAAATAACTCAACGATAGCGAATAGGGTTTTGATGTGGTGATAACAAATTGAATTCATTTAGCTTGTGAGTTTTTCTTAGCAAATTATTCTAACTTAATCACTCTATAGAACTATAATAGCAGTGATAGCCTAGCGGTTAGAACGTTGGTCTCCCAAACGCAGAGAACCGAGTTCAAATCCTGGCACGCACTTCTAATTTTCAAATATTATGTGCGTAGGTATTAAAATTTAATTATCATTTGCTTCGGTGAAGGAAAACATCGTGAGGAAACCTGCACACCTAAGATTTCTCCATAATGTTCTCAAAGGTGAAGTCTACCAATCCGCACTTGGCCAGCGTGGTAGACTATGGCCTATACCCCTCACATTGTGAGAGGAGACCCCGAGCCCAGCAGTGAGACAATTATGGGTTGTTACTTTGCTTTTGCTTTGATTTAATCACTCTCCACTGATGGAATAGAAGTAAATAAAAACGACAATATTTCTCAGTCCTCTGGCCACTAGGCAGAGAACTGTCAACGCGCAGTAAATAGCACGCTAGAGAGAGGTAGCGGCTAGCTGCGCCCTTCGACCGACTCCGGTTAGAGGTTCCGGTAGCGGGCGAGCGCGACTACTGACCAAATGGATGTGGTAATTTTATTTTACTGATCCTTCATTGGTTATCATCCTGATTGTTCGTACAGAAATAGGAAGAAATGTAAGGAATCTTTTTAACCAACTTCAAAACTGGAATTTCAATTTCAAAACGTAATCGAAATATTCACAGCCTTCATAATATTAAAAAAACTTTTAAACTGCGTTGTTTTTTATTTATTTTTTGTTTAACTGTATTTTTTTTTGTCAATTGAACAAAATTCATATAATTCAATTACGTTACACGTTGAATTAAGGGTAAAGTAAAACATATATCATATGCGCAAGTTTGCGAGTGTTTTTTTATTAAATCAAATCTTATTTTTAAAATATTCATACTCTATTGAATATTTACGATTCAGTGAAATATTTAAAATAATCAATAAAGACTAATGGGATACAAGTAGTTTATCAACTGACTTGTTTACTTTCGCTCACTTGGTAAAAACGATAAATATACACACTCCAACCGGCAATATCTTAGTACATTAACATCGTATGACACATTGCAATATCGGCCTATAATAATTAAAATTTCATTCATGATACACTTGATTATCTGTGAGATACGACATTGTTATTTATCAAACCATTGGAAAAGAATAGCAAATCGTGCCTGAATGTTTATCTCTGACCTTGAAACGGTTACATGCTATATAATTTGTTAATGGTAAAGCTTTATGAATAAAAAATATTTTAATGACTTTGTTTCCGGTTGCAAATCACTGATTAAATAGTGGAGCTATAAGATTCAAACGTTTTATCTTAAGTTGTTATACTTGTAGTGGGTTAAAACTATCTAAGCTCGTATTGGTAAATAAATATAATGAATTAATTTGAAAGTGGATCAAATTTTTTTTTTGGTAAACAAATAATATAAACTGGAAATGAATTAATTTGAAATTCGATCAATATTCTTATGAGGGAATCTTGAACTTATGATATCATAAGAGAGAAAATAACTTCCAAATAATTGGATTTCGTATGGAAATATAGTTGCTAAATTGATAGTAGATAATCGTGACTGGGAAGCAAAGGGTCACGGATTCGATTCTCAATCAAAGCAGACATTTAAGTGACGGATACATTTTGTTTCCGATTCATGGGTGATTGTGGATACTACAATCAATCACCAAAAAAACGCATAATTTCAAATATCCATTTGAGTGGAAAATAAATAAATGGTTTTTGCATGCAAACCAATTTTCAAATACACCCAAAAAACTGTCGGATCAGTCTATATTATATGTATATGTATATTGTATATCAATAGGTGCTGCACCTCCGAAAAATCAAGCTTTAAAAAACGCATTTGAAATGAAGTTTTACTCGTATAACATTGATTTGATTTGACCAATCAAAAAACATAAACTCATTAAACTTTTCATCAATCGAAGTTATGACTATGCAGCTAAATTCATATGGAACGATAATGTAGCGATATGTCAAGGTTTGCACTGCCCACGATACACGGCTTCGTGAAATGTCACCGCCATATCGCTCGTTGTGCCATGCTTTTACCCTTATACTATCATTGTTTTACGTCAGTCCTCTGTTACTTATTATTTACTATGCGGCCTAATACTGTTGATATTTGGTAGCATAAAACACGCGTTTGCTAGTCGCCTTACATATATAATTACCCGACGATAGTGAAGCCAAAAGGAGGGTTATGTTAATAGCCAACTAACAAGCAGACCTTCGGTTGATCCACCGTGACCTATGGACGTCAGTAAACCAAGTTTCCATCCAAGAAGAGTACATACTGGCTCTGCAATCACTGCAACTGAAACACGTAAATAAATAGACGATGTGTATGCCTGGCCATGAATAGTGGTTTTCATAGTTGTAAGTTAAATGATCAAGTACATATTATGCATATGCATATGTGACATGACTTGAAATTAAAGATGCTTGCAGGATTAGAACTTTAAACTTAACTCACCAGAGTAACCAATATCATGCTTGTTGATCCACTGAGGTGTGAAATTTTATTTTTTATGTTCTTTTTCAAATTCAAATTCAAAATCATTTATTCATGTAGGTATCATTGATACACTTATGCACGTCATTTTTTTAATGGACCAGCTTTTCGCAAAGGTGCTTTGTCATGGAGGAGAAGAAAAGCCGAAAGAAACTCCTTAGCACATCTTTTAAAAATAAAATAAATAAGATTCCAGATTTGGCAACATTCCTTACCTAGATACCTTTGATGTTACCTACCACACACATATCTACCATCTCATTACATGGTATTTATGGTAAATGCCCCGAGTCTCTTTCATCGACAATTTACATAAATCAACTAATTATACCCTTTTGAATGTTGATTTTCTCTTATGGAAATCCGAGCTCGAATCCTGCTCTATTTAATATTATCTGCGTAATGGGAAGTAATTATTACTTACGTTCGTGTAGGAAACATAAGGAAAACTACGTAGTAATTCTCCATAATGTTCTTAAACATGTGTCACATCTGGTTTACGCCTTGTCAGTGTGGTGCTACTTATTCTTTATTTTGAGAGGAGACCAGAGGAAAGAATGAGTAGATAGTAATAGGAAAATTGTGGATCTAACCAGTGGTCTGACCAAAAGAGTTCGCAAACCTAAACCTGGCACTACTTTTTAACGGACTTTAAATAAGGAGAAGGTATTCAATTCGACTGTTTTTTTATTTTATGTTTGTTACCTGAGAACTTTCGACATTAATACTAAGTGAATAATAAAATGATTTAATTAATAATTTAATTGGAAAATTGTATTATAAAATATTGTTAATTTTAATAATTTAAAAATTATTTAGTATTTTTGTATAGTCAATAATGACACTGTTGCATACCATAAGTGGTTGAATGTATTGATTGGACATTTATACTTTTAACACCATTGTAAAACTACATTCTTGCAATAAAAATGATTTGATTTGATTTGATTTGACTGGGTAGACCGATTTTGATGATTTTTTAATCAAAAACTGGTGCTTGTCATGTGGTCGCACTTTGAGCGAGATATGACGAGTAGTTTTTGAGTTATCCCTAATTTTGGAGTCGGTTATTATTGTTGAAATAAATAGTCTTGATAGCATCAAATGATATAATTTTTCCTTAAATTCTTTCTATTTTCTTCGCCCTTATTTTTAAAATACTATTTACGACCAAAAGATCCTGTGAGATTGACTCGTCTACATAAAAAAAATACTATAAGTGCGCATTTATCAATTCCCAAACAATACAACTCAGTAATATTTGGTTCAATAGATTGGTTTCAATTTCTTAATAACTTTAGAAAGGTTTTTATGACTCACGCGGGCAGGTGCTGAATAAAAATGAGATCTAATTACTGATATGAATGACTAATTAATTTGTTACCTTGAATTTTCAAAACGGCCTTTTCTGAGGCCATTTTACTCATAATTTCATTTATAACCTTTTAGATATTCGTCAAATTAGTTATAACGAGATCACTCTTATGTGATCTGATTCTTCTCATTTCAATTGCAAATTTAAGATAATAAAGCGTGTAAAAATGATCGTTACTATTGTCCACTTTACTTCTTAGGACCTCGAATAGAGAAATTCTTGGAGAGTCTTGAAAAATAAGTGTATCACGCTCCGTACCTGGTGGACTAATAACCTGAAGAAGAAAGCGGGCACCCGCTGGAATCAAATCTCGAGACTGGTCAGAGAGGCGTAATTTAGGGGAGGCCTGTTTCCAGTAGTGGACTTTTAAAGGCGGACTTTTAAATGGATGGATCGCTGTGACCAATGACAATGATCCATATAATGTACAAGACAACAATCATGAGGACACTTATTTTTTTAAAACACACGACCATTAATGTTTTAAATTATAACTTCGAGCAAATTAATTAAGGGCAGGTTTTTAGATAGCTCATATTTTAATGACGTTACTTAACCTGATGACATAAACATACAGACATAAAACCTGCGTCTTATCGCATCCATTAATGAACGTCTTATTTAAATGTCTCGCAGGTTATGAAAAATAAAATGATTAACATTCCAAGCGGTGATTTTAAAACGATTTGGTCAAACAAGGCATGGTCGCCACCGAATTGGTCATGGGATTCTACATTTAGACAATTTTGTAATAAGCAAGTTGAGGCCGACATCTCGGCAGTACCATCTTATGTTTCGTAATTTAGGCCGAAAATTTTCGTCGACCTTCGCCTTACAACTATTTCATTGGTCCTTAATTTATCACTGTTAACACATTTTTATTAAGAAATAAATAACATTATTCGTGCGTCAGAACGTTAAGCGTTTATCTCGTCCGATGCGAGGACGACACGACTTTTTTGCTTTTGAATTAATTAGATGCGTTGCTGGCCAAAGTAGGTACATTATGTTTATGTTTTGAGGAACATTTGTCTTTAAATTTAGCAGCTATATTCTGAATTCGGAGAATATGATGTCTTAAAACATTGATAAAAATAATCAAGAAGTTATCATGATTCAGTAAATCTTAATAATTCAAGATTAACATTAAAGTACAAATATCTAAATTATTAATTAATTTCAATATGTTATTTATAAATTATGATTTAAGCTTCTAAGGAGTTATTAATAGGTAGGTATTTATATGTCAATATCTCATAATGCCTGTAATGAACTAATCGTTTCCTGACTATTTTATTAGAAGTACCTACGTAATTATTTCATGTTATACTTCAGAAAGGTTATATTATACGTATACTACCGTTTACGTTATACTACCCGTCTAATTCTCAGTGGTGTTAACTTTTAATATCGATTATAATTAAATTAATTAACCATAAATATAGACTGTTCAAAATTGCTTTAAAAACACTTTTTAATTCGGAATACTTTTAGGATTATTTGATAACTATTTATCGAAGTTATTACCTTTTTGCTGCTTTCGCAGTAATTCACTTTATTATTTGTCAATTTGCCATTAAGGTAGTTTAGTATAAAATGCATATTTAATAAAAGCAAGTAAATTCATAATGAAGGCGACGTTTAAGCCTTAATCACATGAATATTGCGCTGCACCCGATACGCACTGGTGCAACTATTATGCAGAACTGGAAACAACTTCCCAAGGCACATACATACATACATCACGCAAAACCTATCCAGTTACTTATTATTTAAGATTTGGATAGTTTACTTGATTATTTGTCATTTAATTTAGATGTGCCACTTGGGCTCTATGCTACGTAAATCTGACTTTTGGTATTACGCATAAGCTTTTATTTTACCATAAACTGGCTTGTTAATATAAAAATAATAAACACGTTTCCTCAATCACTAAAATCAAAGCAATATGCATGTCAAAGTTTAGACGACTATTATGTGTCTCTACAAAACCGTTTTGATAATTTTATTAACAGTTGGTAACCCATGATAAAAATAAAATTAAAAAACCAACCAAGCGCGAGTCAGTCCCGCAAGTTCCGTACAAACTTGTAAAATCTGACATTGATCTTTTACAAACTGAAATACTTAAAACGAGAGACTACTAAACATTTACACTAAATATTAGTATTAAATTTTTCTCGTATTACTAATATTAGCATGTAATAAAATATTTAGATAGTAATAAAGGTACATGTCTCCATTGGTTGTACCGAGGCTTCCAAGGTTTATTTGTAGGTCAACCTTGTTTTCACAGAGCATAAAGCATATTATTATGTTAATTATTTCTATTCTCATTTCCATGTTTAGCTTTAATTGAAATAACATTATTATATAACGCGTAGATAAATACGTTTTCCAACCACCGTGGAAAATTTATAGTCCTGTCTAACCAAATAGTTGTGCAAAATGGGTGATTCTTGTAACTTGATTATACTTTTTACGTTGCACATAACAACCCATTTTCCATGTTTCACCTTTCGTTTGGTTTTAATCTAATAATTCTTCACAAAAAATAACCGACTTCAAAATTAGGGATAACTCAAAAACTACTAGTCATAGCTCGCTTAAATTTAAGTGGGACCACATGACAAGCCCCAGCTTTCGATTACAAAATAATCATCAAAATCGGTTCACCCAGTCGAAAGTTCTGAGGTAAGAAACATAAAAAATACAATTGAATTGAATACCTCCTCCTTTTTTGAAGTCGGTTAAAAATCCTACAAATATTATAAATGTGAAGATTTTCATGAAAAAGTTAAATAGAATTTAGATCCTCCAATTAATAATAAAAAACAAATAGAATTTATACTTCTCATGTTCATTTTCAGATTCTTGAAATATAGAATCCCATGTATCCGTTTCATAATAATATTATTATTATGAATGAACGTAAAGTACCTATTCGTAGTGCAACCACTCGAACGACACAGAGAAAGGGCTACAAGGTCGCCTTTATTAACCTGCCACCTTTAGTCGATTACCTTAATGTACAGCAATTTACCACCTTAACCTACCTTACCCTAAAAGGAACCATGGAAATGATTCACGTAACAGAAGCAGGAAGAACCCAATTACATTCCTGACAATACTTTTCAATACCTCCAATTGATTGATTTGTCGAATAAATTGATTGCATTCAGTTTTGTATACCTGAATAAATAAATTAAATTTTTGTTTGAATAACATAAGTGTTCCGGCTTAATACTTGCTATACAATAGTAAACAAAAGATTCAATTACATATTTAATTTATTTTGAAAAAAAAATATTCTACATAAAAATATATCCAGGAGATAATTTGGACGTTTATGTTCGTGAAACCTCTCTTTCGCGGGTGGAATCTATTTTCAATACATTTGGAACATTCAATACAAATGGACTTTGTAATACCAAGCATCCGTAGTATGTACGATTACCGAGCAAAGTATGCAATAAGTATTCAAGGTGTTCCCCGGCTTTCCTTTCATGTTGGTTACAGATCACGTCCGCAAACGGAACACCTGATGTCACGGCGACAAAGGGCTGATCTTGCCAAGATATTATACCACGTCTGATTCGTAATTTCACAGTTGTCATTTGGTAAACAAAATCAGTTACGATGGTTTTTAACAGACTTCAAAAAAAGAGGAGATATTCATTTCGACTGGATGAACCGATTATGATGATTATTTTTTTAATGGAAAGCTGGTTCTTGTCATGTGGTCCCGATTATTATAAATTATAAGCTTAGATACTAGCATTACAGCTTTCAGCTAAAGCTGTCCGCAAGCCTAGTCTAGAATACACTTATCATCCTACTTGGTGTCCTATCCAACCGTTTATAGTGCCAGAATATTTTTAGGAGTTGTAGGATTGATGACCCTGTAGCCTAGTTGCTAGCGACCCTGCCTGCGAAGCGAGGGGTCACGGGTTCGATTACCGGCCAGGGCAGATATTTATGTAACAGATAAATATTTGTATTCGGGTCATGGGTGTTATTGTGATGTGTTATATGTGTAATCCATGCCACCCGCGACACAGGTCAATAACCTACTTAGGGGGTATGAGTGTTTATTTATTTATTATTTATTTTACCGGTCTGCCTGGTCGCTTCTAGAATCTATTGTGAAATGTTAAAACATTAACGTTTAAACGTATTCAGATCAGCAGTGTCGGTAAGCTAATAATTACCGCATTCCATTCTCGGAAATCACCGCGTTGACTTTGATGTCACGGAAGTCCATTGATGGTAGTTACCATCACATGGGTGGTCGGCTTGACTTTTATTGACAAAAAAAGTTGTCGCTATAATCTTAACATGTCGAATTTAATTATTTAATGTTGACGTCATTATTACTTACACTTAAATAATTTCGACTCTGGTTGGCCACTAAGTCCTCCGTCCATAGCTAAAAAGGGTTTTAGCTGAGTAATAGATTTAGGTCTCCTCAGCAGGAGAGGGAACAAGAAAAGAGTGAATAGGCTTTTACTAAGTTATTGCGCTCAACATCTTGGACCACATCTCCACTTATCATCGAGCAGCTTTCTAATGAAGCATTTACTTATTTTTAACCGAATTCAAAAACAGGAGGTGGTTATCAATTCGACTGTATTTTTTTAAGTTTGTTACCTCAGAACTTTCGATTGGATGAACCGATTTTGATAATTCTTTTTTAATCGAAAGCTGGTGCTTGTCTAGTGGTCCCACTTTTTGAGCGAGATCTGATGAGTAGTTTTTGAGTTATTTTTAAGTCGGTTATTTTTTTCTTGGTTAAATTCAGATAAATAAAAATAAATGATAATATCCTCACGTACAAACTTAGACTTCATTTCGACATTAAACCCTTATTACTTGCCCTTAGGAGTACCCTCACGTCCTTGGTTTTATTAAGCCAATTGTACAAGGCTTTATCCATTTAGCCTATAATCTCCTCGAACCGAAGGTAAAGTTTATTCTGATGGTTCACTGACCTACATGTATGTGAGGCATTTAACCGACTTCTCATCTTAATATTCTATTCACGGCCGAAATCTAGTTTCCTCTCGCGCACGCAAATGTGACACATATTGCAACTATTACATAAAAACCAGAATTCCTCGTGGTCTGTTAACATTCACCGCGCGTACGAGATTCGCGCGATAAATTTTAAATGCAGTTTCCCACATACCGCTTAAAGGAAGATCTTTACGTAATGGTTTGGGAAGTAGTATTCTAATGACGTCATTCAACGTCATTCTAAATAATTCTTAAGAGCTCTGTTCCACTTTAAACAGGAAAAGAACTAATTTTATTGGAGAAATTAATTAGAGAAATTTTCACTTGAGAGCCAGTACTTTCTTCTTTTTCTTTCTGACCTCTCTTCTTGTCCGGCAATGATATGTTGCTTGTGGTGACGTTTTCTTACCATTAAGTGAGTCGTCTACTTGTACCTTGTATTATAACGCGTATGTTATGGGTAAGAATCTAAGAACAGGTAGGTACGTTTAACAAACAGAAAAGTGACTCGGCAAACAGATAAATAATAAGCTTAACTTGATTAGGCATACATCTTGCATCTTGGTCATTATTATGGCCAAGTATTATGTAGTCAAGTATTATGTGTCCTAACCAATCTTTTTCATAGCATTACGGCCTTGAACTCAATAATTGTTATCGTCTTTTATGTTTCTTCTTTCGCAAAGCCTCAATTTGATATTAAAGAGGTCAAAGTGATTCATTTTTTACGTGCTACTTCCAATTCAATATTTAACGCCAAGTGTCATCTTGTAATTAGCCGTAACAAATAACAAGCTTGCATGCCACTTTTCCGGCACGTCTCGTTGTGCAATGAGATTAATCGGTTGCCCGACCGGCCATTTACACATTTTACAAATACCTTATGAAGTGTAACTTATGCAATTACTTGTGTTTGTTTGTTTTTGTTTATGTTGCAATCTTATTTTAATAGAAGCAATGCTTTATAACTAAAGAGCAAAGGACATTTACTGCATACCCTATATAACTTTTTGTTATACTCGGCAGTGGCGTAGCTAGCGATAAGGAGGCCCCATATCAATATTTGTTGTGGGGCTCCTCAACGTCAGCAGTCAAATATAAAAGGAGTGCCAACTGTAGCGGTCGTAGGCCACTGGCGAGCTTTTTTTGGGAGTGTTAGTAAGTAATTGATACGGCGGTAGCTACGCCCGTTACTCTGACTAAGGCCGAGTGAAACTGTAAAAGCTGTCCAAGTCCATTCAGTACAAAAAGTTGTAACAAGATCAATTGAAGTTTGACCAGCTGCAACTGAAATATTTCAAATGAGTTTTAAGTAATAAAAATGGTTGTGCATATAGAAAATTCAACTTTAATATGTTTGTGGTAGGAGAGCCCGAAAAATAGTAGAGATTTCAATAAATTCCAACATTAGAAAGATTGTATTTTATTAATAATGTTTTATATCGGTACTTTTTTCCTATGGTCTCATTAAAAATTTGAAGCTTTTTGGATTTTTGACATCTTTTGACATTTGGCACTATCAAATTACAAAATAAGATAAAATACACTGTAAAATTGTTTACCAAATAAATTTATTCTAAAAACGGACTATACTAGTTTATATCACAAGTAAACATTTCTCTTATAACTGCGAACTGATAATGATGTAATTTGATGGAGCCAATTATTTGCCACACTCGAGCGAAACTAACGCAGACGCTCATAAAATAAAAACATTGAGTAACAAATGATAACGAAGGAGCTTGTTTGTTGTTTACAGTTATTATGGGTTGGATAGCTATTTTACGGTCACTTAAACATTTTTTAACCGCTCATAGCTCAGCGCTAGCGTCTATCCTGAGTGATCGATGAAGCGCGGTTGATAGTTGTAGTAGTTGTAGGTATCGGTAGTGACAAAAAGAAACATGGTCGAGAATAAGATAATCTAAATTTTACTAATAAAAAATAACTGACTTCAAAATTACTCAAAAACTACTTGTCAGATCTCGCTCAAAATGCGGGACCACATGACAAGCACCTGCTTTCGATTAAAAAAAGTATCATCAAAATCGGTTCACCCTGTCAAAAGTGCGGAGGTAACAAATATAACAAAATACAGTCGAATTGAGAACCTCCTTTTTTTGAAGTCGGTTAAAAACCGAGCATGATACACATGAATGGGTCGCAACTCGCAACCATATGGGTATTGGGTACCGACAAAGAACTCCCAAGAGCAAGTTAATAGTAAATTTACTTGTTTGTTACGTAAATGTAGCTCGGGTCTGCCGAATAAATATAATTGGCGAATGGTAATGACGAGTAACTGTGTCGATACATGGCCCGCGACGGCCTACATTCGCTAATAATTTGCAATTTGAGAGCAAAAATGTCACCTTTACATAATATAAGATTACAAGTGAGTCTTGACAAACATCTTTTAATATAAAAATGGAACTGGTTAACGGTTAACATCACAGACATGAAATTATATAAATGCAATTATGATAAATAGCTCGTTCTTTACTGCGTTCTAACTTCGTAAGCCCACAAAAGAAAGTACTGACTCCATGCAAGATATTATCTGTACGAGAAATTGTGAGTTTTGCGTCGTTAGTTTGCAAAATGCAAGTATTATTTTCAGCCATGAAGGAATCCTAGGAAGCTTTTTCTTTTTTCTTTCTTCTCTTTTTTTCTTGCTTGGCTGGAAACGCATCGGTGATGGTGTTAATGATGTATGTTATTTACATAAATTTAAATTGTAAACGTCAATTCTTACATAATCAATTGTGGCGATAAGTTATGCAGTCTTGTCCTTATACGACAAAACTAGTGGTCGTCAATAGATGCGCTCATTCCGACAGTTAATAGTGGAACACATAAAACAACACGTTATTTTGTATGTGGTACAATTTGTACATAATTAGTTATAGTCCGTAACCGTAATGGCCAAATGGTTTATACATCGGTCTCTCCGGGGTCCAAGATTCAATCCAAACGCAGAGTAGTGTTTCAAATGCCTAGTAAATAAATATAGAACGTTCACTTATACTGCCGTCCTCAAACTAAAAGGCGGTTAAGTGACAAAAACAGATTTTGAGGTAGAGCTAAAAAACGCAGGATTATTTTGAAATCGTGCTAGTGATTCTCTATAAACAATTGTTAATGTTTTCATATTATGTCAAACTCAAAAGATATATATTTTTTTTGGAACTTTAATATTAATAAAGTTAAAAAAATGTTAATAAACTAAAAATTTACCAGATGACATTTAGCCGCCTGTTAGCTTGAGGACGGCAGTATAGCCCACACTACGATTCCCTGTATCGTGGACTCCATAGACAACACACAGAGACAAAAACGCAAACACCCAGAGTGAGAACAGAAATTCATACTTATCATTCTAATTTATGTCTCTTTCTGCGGTCTGGCTTGGTATCCCCTACACCACGCGAGTCATCATAATAATTCTTGACAAAAAATACCCGACTTCAAAATAACTCAAAAACTACTTGTCAGATCTCGCTCAAATTTAAGTGGGACCACATGACAAGCACCAGCTTTCGATTAAAAAAGAATCATCAAAATCGCTTTACCCAGTCGAAAGTTCTGAGGTAACAAACATAGAAAATACAGTCGAATTGAATACCTCCTCCTTTTTTGAAGTCGGTTAACAAAAGCTAAGCAGCATATCGCCGCACTAGGATTCCTTGTGTCGCGAGTGGCATGGATTACAACTTTACAAGATATCACTAACATTCATCGTTCCACTTAACGTTTAGACCATACACCAATCAAGTTACATGAATCCTGATCAAACAATCAACAATATTCGCACTGATTACCCGATCCGTTGGGTAACGTAACTACTGATCATTGATTGATGGTGATACGGTAAGTACCGAATTACCACGCTTGAACACTTGTAAAACTAGTTGAAACCTCAACATATCACGTGATTCGTAACTAAATAATTTTAATAATATTAAAATTGTGTGTATTTATGTACATACAATATTACGTGTGAAGTTTACGCATGTCGTTAATAATATTTACGGGTAACTTCACTCTTGATATTGCACAAGTAATAATTCTCTTTGAAGTGTAAGGTCTAACTTTCCATGGTGCTTTATTTGATATAGCCACAGTATAAGGATTCCTTTACTGTGACATAGCTTATAAGAAACATAGCCAATAGGCAAACGCGACGATGCTACGCAAGATGCAAGCAAGTCTTCAACGGTGGACAACTGGACAGTGATTTCATCTTGTCATCAAATATTCCATATATTGTGACTGTCATAACGTGCCAAAATTAATATAACTTTAATATTACATACACACAGACACGAGGATTATCTGTATTGCGTAAACAACTGAAACATTACAGCAACTTACGACCTGAATTTAGCTGTCTAATAAATGTCTACTACGGCTGGAAAGTTAACTGAGCCATCATTTATTGCTGTAAATTAATGATTGTTAGATAATGTTACGTCTTAATAAATACCTACATTAGTCTTATAGACAATGCCATGTTGTTTTACGTAGGGAAATATATTTATTAAGTGAAATAAAGAAATAAGCCGATGCAGACGCCGACGCTTTCTGCATTTCCTTATTAGGACTGACATAAGCAAATAAAATAGTTATATTAAATGGTTAAAACTTAGTTAATCAGAAAGAATAGCCCGATTAACTAAGCACATAAAAGGCTTGTATTGAAAACCTCCTGAGAGAAACAATTAATTGAGCTACATTTTGTAAAATCATGAATCAAATCAAATCAAATCAAATGTTTTCATTCAAAATTGGTTTGGTTTACAAACACTTTTTGAAAGTCATGCAAGCTACGCCAATGTTTCAACAAGGCCCTACTGTGAGAGGGCCCGAATGTAATAAGTAAGAGTTAAATAATGAATAGATGTCGTCGCTTGGCAAAAATGCAGTATTGAAAGGGAAAGAGGATATTATATTTATAACTAATTAAAGCAGCTTATCGAACAAGTCTTGATTGAAAAACGTCAGATAAAGATATAATTTAAGTTGTCCAAGTGACTTCCTGTATCACCAGCTCTAACTGCCGGTATGGTAAGTGCGACACGGTGTTTCTCATTCACCGATAGTATTTCAAAATCTACATACAGTTTATTATTAGGGTAATCGAGTCGACGTGAAAGTACTAGTGAACTGATCGTTAATTTCTATGTAAAATCTGGTATGACGAAATTTGTTTGATGAAGCTTACAGGCGCTGGTTTGTGGGTTAGCTGGTTAGCACTTAGAACCCTATTAATAGTATGAAGTATACGAGAGACATCGGCGTTTGCTACACAGATTTGCTACAAAACTGTTAAAAATTGTTTGCAAAGCAATCTTTTGAAAACTTGTTCCAAAGATTTTGTTGATTTTGCTTAATTTCAAGTAAACTTCTGACTTCAAATATGAGTGTAGTTTAAGCATCTTCATGATAATTTATTTTCGTAAAATATACCTATATCCGAGATACTCAAAGAACTTAATTCTGTTTATCGTTAAAGTAGGTTCTCTCAGTGAATTTGTAAGAGTAAAGATTCTTTAAGCCATAGATGGTGACTACCTATAGATCTAAAGTAATAACTAATAACCCAAAAAGTTTAAACAAATCACGTGGGTACCATAAACCGGCTTCATTATTAGCTGATGCTTCGCAATAAATTCACTTCCGTGGCACGGTACATTATCGTAAGTATTCAGAATAAATCGCCTATCGATTTATATCACTCATGAACGGTTCGACGATCAAGATTGCACCGGCCTGGTCGTTTCGTAATAATCTAGATGCCTATATTTCAGCAACACCTACTCGTAAGTTTATTTGGGGCGTACTAGGTAATATTGTTAGCTTTCTGGGTATAAATTCTGCTATATAGCAGGTAGTATGATTCGAGTTCTGAAAGTAAGTATATCACCGAGTTATGAATTGAATTAAATCTTGAAATTAAAACGAGTTTGTGATACAGTAGAGAAGTTGATAGAATTTTAAGACGGATTTATTTGTTAAATATCAAGAAGTCGTGATTGACGTTTAACTATTTCAGAAATTGGACAAAACATTCATGAAATCCCCAACAGGAAGTCCCTAGTAGGAGTAGGTGTTATAAGCTTTGTATTAAATTTTTCATACTAACGTAATAATATAGATTTAGCGATATATTACGTCATCTACTTCTAAGAAAGGTACAAGCGATTAAAAATAAATTAGGTGAACTATTCTGCTACCGTATCGACATCGCTACAAATACGTGCGATACGGTAACGATGATGTAAAGTATGGAAAAATCGTGAGAAAATCAAACAGTAGGTACTTTAAGTTCTATAATATAATATTCACTGTTTTTAAACCTTAGTTTAGATACTTCAAATATACGGACAAACAAACTATCAACTATTTATAACTACTCGTAAGTATGACTTCCTACGCTACGTAGTCTCATCTTCTGCAGGTATCGGAATAAGCAGTTATTTATCCTGAAAAAGATTATTTGTAAAATGTAATTATTTTCTACATAATTATGTAATTTTTTATAATAAGATGCATCATTCTGCGTGTTTTATAGAGCAATAAGTCTTGAAAGTCACTGTCTAGATTAAATCTTGGTGCGAGAATCACCTTAAATTAATTATGTTCTGGACAGATGTTGATAGCCATATCGTTACATGTTGGATCCTGACAAAAATGGGCATTTAACTTTTACTGAATGTCGTCAATATCCCTATATTAAAAGTTTAAGTCCGCCGCAAAGTGTAAAAGTCCGAATCCTTGCTATAAATGAATATATAATAAAACCTTTCAATGCAAAAATATGCCTAGAACCTACCGCACGCACCACATCCTCTGCATATCAAAACAAATTAATTTTACCTCGAACTGATTTCTATTTCTCAATTAGAATGAAGTATCTTTAATTATGGCTTTAATTGGTCCGATTCTGTTGTACTTTGCAACATTCTCAAGCACGCCTAATAAACATTCATTAACAATAAATGTATTATTTGCAGATACTTCGTGAGCACCATACTTCAGTTCCAAATCCACAAAGCTCTCTGTGAGAGGACCGGACAGTTCATCCCTGGAGACCCTTCGAGACCTTTGCACAAATGCGACATTTACAGAAATCCTGAAGCTGGAAGAATACTGACGTAAGTACTTTTAGGTTAGGATTGTAGGCCAAACATTAAACACTTATTATTTGTAACATAAAAAATTCCAAATAAGACCTTTTAATATCTAATGTATTTTTCGAAGCCTAAGCAGGCTTTGAATGCTAGAAAAAGGCGTCTCTCACGTGATCCAGTTTTTTTCCTAAAATCTGATGAAAAATTATGAAGGAGAAACTGGAGAGAACTCTTGTCGTGATAGGAATTCTACTGTTGGCCCTAAGGAATATTGTATTCACAATGCAATTTGAACAAAATTTCTATATTATGATTCAGATTCATCTCTTCTGAGATAAAGTAAAGCCACAGTGCGTTTATTTTATTATTAAAGTCCATAAACAGCCTTTGTTTGTGTTTATTTCTTTAAACGCCAATGGTTAGTCTAAACAAGAACATAAGGAAAACCGAAGATTTACTAAGTCAATAACAATCACCATTAATGCTCGAGATCACCCTTCCGAGAACACAGATTGATAAATAATACTTAAGCAAGCTTTCAACTAAGTGATAAATAAGATCTTATTTCTCTATTTGATAAAGTGCGAGTTCTACCATTATGTTGGACACATCAGACCCTATTATTGCCACATCCGTTCGCTCAAAATAAATCTTTACCACTTCAAAATAAGTACTCATAACTATCTGACGATCGCGGGTTAACAATAACATTAACGGCCCGCATGATGCCCTTAAGCCAAGTGGACATTTCCTCTGGTGCAGACATCGGCAATTGTCCTCTGCACTTTTTTTATTCACACACCACGCTTGTCTCGCATTTCTGCACAGCAAATATTCCATAATCTTTCTCTTTTTGAATTTAAATTTTGCGAAACTTTTTAGATTGTTAAATGCAGGATTTATTGGAGAACTTCTTAAGCCTGATTAATAAGGATTTTGTTACTAAGCCGCCTCAATACGGCTAAACAATGTGACAAATGTGACAATAAAATAGATTGAGATAGCTCACCCACATTTCAAAGTACAAAATCATTGCATTCAAAACATAACACCCATGTTTGAACCTAAACGAGAAACATTTGTGAAATGGAACGGCGATTATATCCGCATGGCATGTTGCGGCAATAAGGCAACATTGCCGGATTCCTCTGGATATACAACCAGAAATATTATTATGATCATGACATGACTAAGCAGCACGAATATTATTCAATTAATGTATCATTTAACAAAGGATTGTGTAATCTTCAACTGCAACATATTGAATATCGTTACCGTATTTTTTAGGAATTGTTAAGAGAGAAAAGTAAATTGTAATAGTGAAAACTTGGGCGAGTAAGTAGTTTTTATCTACTGATGACCACAATTTTGTATCACCTAGGTACATACTGATAAATAATTTAAGCTCAACCCTACACCGGGAAGTGAAACAAATTGAATTCGGAAGCTTTTAATAAACGCTCATACTTCCCCGTACGAGGAATCCTGTATTGTGCGTGGCCCACACACAACTGATAGGAGTACATCACTATCTGTTACACAAATGGAATGGAATGGTATGAAAACTGGTCTTTAACAAATTCATTAGCAGATTACTGTAGTGTACAAATCTCTCTTCATTTTTTGGAAGTGCAATCCAATACGCTCCACGCCATGTAATTATTTTGAATAATTTAGAGGCCAACTCGAGGAAATGGGCAGGACTATTATGACGAAAGACCAAATGCTGCCCGAAATCCTCCGTATTGTATTTGGCCTTTAGCTTAATCAGTCGATTACTTGCAATTTTTCTAAGCCACTGGACTGTACACTTCATTAGATATACTGTTCCCCATACCAACTTTAATACGTTATGTTTAGTATTATACTCGTATTAGATCCGTCCCTATGTTTCAGGATTTCCTAGTTCTCTGTGTGAATGTAAAATTGTTATAAATTAACAAGATCGTGGCAATTTAGTGGCCTTGTAAAGCGGTCTCGCTCTAAACCATTAAACTAATTAGCCATGGGACTGCTGTGGTAACGACATAATATCAAGGTCGATTGGATACAATAAATTGTTCTCTGAAATTGTAACACGTACAGCGTTTATTTTATCAATGTCTTATTTAAACTTTACGATGACAGCATAAAAACTTAGTATAAAGCAAAGGTAACCGATATTAAATAAATGAATTATTGTCAAATGGCCTACTACAGGTCTCTTCTCAAAACTGAGGAGGTTGACACCACACTTCACCATGCTGCTCCAGAGCGAATGGGATAATAGCAAACCCAAGTTTCGGAAGTTTTTATGCAATAGTATTATAATATTTAGCTGGCCTGATAACAGAGGACGGTAAAAATCCTCCATTGTTGCTTAAATGATAATTATGTTAAGCAATACCATAGTCTTCTGGTATTGTGGAATTCAGGCACGATATATTAAGCAGTCTAGACTACCGTTTATCGACAATCTTATAAATTAGTTTTTCTTATGTAACCTTTTTGAATAATTTAGTCTTAAGTTATCGTCGTTTGGACACAAAATCGTAATCTGATATTTATGGTGTTACCCAGACAGCCCACCAGCCCAGACTTCCCCGTTGCGTCAACTGGAGCATGGCATGGTGCGAGCGGCCCGCCGATAGCCGCCGCTGTCGTATTGTTGCTTACATAATCCTCCTTGCCGATTTAATACTAGCGTTTAATAAACGCACATATCAATAAATATCAAACGCGATGCCCTTCGTAAAAAAAGCTCGCCACTGAATGATCTTGGGCCGAAGAAGGCCCGTAGGTCGTAATTTGATCATATCTGACCTAGACAAAAGTATTAAGAGTTTCCAAGACAAAAGTATTCTGAGTGTGTGAAAAGAATTGCTGGAGCATATATTAATATAGAATATATTTATTTATTTTAATCCTTTATTGCAATTTTATACAATGGGCGGACTTAATGCCAAGTGGCATTCTCTACCAGTCAACCCTTGGTTACCCTTGGAATATAGATGATTATATACGTGAAGTCTAGTACTCTAGCTATTGCATTTGGAAGTATATAGCTGAAGTTTTTTTTACTAGAGTTTTGAATAAATTCGTGCTTGTTTAATGGCGTTTACAAACGTATTTAAAGCCATATAAAAAATGTGACCGTCAGTTTGAATTAAAAAATATATCATTAGTAGGATAGGGTCTAGCCAATTATTTACTTTGTGATAAATTCCAGCATTTCCAGTTTTAAATAGTTATTTAAAGAATAGTTATTTAAATTTTTATATTTATAGTTGTAAATATAAAATTTTAAAATTTCTCTACACTTTTGATTTCGCTAAAAAAAGAGCTGATGATCTTGAAACACCTGAACAGATCTTCATAATTAAGTAGTGTAGATAAGAAACTCCCGAACAAAAACCGCATCATAATCGGTCCATTTTGTTTAGGAGCTACGACACCACAGACACACACAGATACGATAAACTTACAACACTCCTCTTTTTGCGTCGGGAGTTAAAAAACGCTAGTGTACTAATCAATTTGGTCCATCGTGACTTCGGCGTCCCTAATTACATGTATACGGGCTGTAGGAAGCGGGTTTCGACACCACGCCGTAGATCGAATGGACTTGTTGTAATACCATGCTAATGCTATTTCGAGAAAATTCTAGACTTTTGTGGATCAGTTTCTAATGTATACAATTATATGTTAATGAATAAACACACACGCAATTGAATGTGTTTTTGTAATATATAATTATGTACATGCAGACGTCTATTTTGTAGTCTCGAAGGACCAAGGCACTGTACGTATTAGCTCTAACCATGTACCACATAAGTTGCTGACTTAAGCAAGGCACTAAGCAAAGAATTTTCCACTAATTAACATTAACATTAAATACTTACCAATATAATAATAACACTTTGTAAGTTTTCCATACGAGATGCCCGCGGCTATAATTTTTGGCCTAAAATGATGCGTTCGGTATTACTGGTATTCATCAAGCCCTTTGTCAGAAACAGATCAAAAGCATGGTTTAATCTGCCCGTACTGAGTGTAGCGTTATCTAAATCTACCCATTCAATGTTATGCAACCAATCTAGATGCTAATCTGGTCCAGTGCAATCGATAGCGATACTCAAATGCCCACTTATGTTTCACTGTTATAGACCGATACAGACACGACTGGCAAAATTATGGATACCTAATGATAACCTCTCACAGTCACTCTGCAATAAAACGACTAACGCCCTAACTTAGAGTCACTGACGGTTACTTTAATCGCTCCTTAGTAAAGAATCACCATACAAATTCTGTACTAAGGAGCGATTAAAGTAACCGTTAGTGACTCTGAGTTAGGGCGTAAGACTTTTATGAATTTTTATCTATTATAGCCGCAAGACTCGTCTGTAAAATCCTTCCTTTCAGAACTTTTAGGGCTGCAGGTATCCTTAACCTTTTTTTTCTTTACCATATCAAATGATAATTAATTTCTGGTTGACACACGACTTTGAAAAAAATTAAGCATGTAGATTTCAAACTTAATCCCCACGTAACAGAAACTAAAGGTCGCTACATACGTAACTTCTACGGGACGTGGACGGGGCATAAATATACGTGCGTGCTCCGTTCCTGTCCCGTCTGTGCCTCCGTGGCGTATGCACTATCGTTTACATTTTCTATGAAACGATGCTTCCTAAACTTCACGTCCCGTCCCGTCCCCGTCCCGTCCCCGTCCCGTCCTCGTCCCGTCCTCGTCCCGTCCTCGTCCCGTCCACGTTACGTATGCATCGACCTTAACATTCGAACTATGTATAACTGCAGCTCGTAACAAATCAATGACATCCTCAAACTACAACCCTCGTTCGCTTAACTTGCCCTTTACAAATCTAAAGCATAATCAATCACTTACATCCTTTTGTAACAATCTTATATAGACTTTGATATCTTATTCAAACAATCTGCTGTAACAACTAGAAGTAACGCGTAACGTGAAAGCAGACAACTAAATCCAGTTTTGCATAGAATTATGCAAATGGTGTATCATTTACAGCTTACAGCGTTGTTAATTAATATCGACCGAGATCAGGGAAGTGGTTGGAATTATCGAGAAAGGTTAGGTAAAGTATCGATATGTCTACCGTTATGTAACGGTGTCGATCCATTGTCTTACGGTGGTCCAGTTACATAATATCTTAAAAGGGATTGTGACCGTAAATGAGAAATAGTGTTGTAACTTGTCACAATGTGGTACTCATTAATTTATTACTACTTAATAATGTTCCTTAATAGCTTGCTAAGTTTACTACACAATATCGACACCCGCAACGAAGAAGGTTGTAACTCAAGTTACAACCTTTTTCGACTATACCACTGGCGTATAGTCCGTCAAAAGAGCTACACGACAGTAGTATCGACATATCTCTAGCATTCGTAGTTTCGAAGATAGCCAGTTGAAGAAGGTAGTAATTGCCATATGATGAAAATTTCTAGCAATATTATAGGCGTAAAGCGAATTACGTCTCTTATGTTCGTTGTTGAATGTGGAAGTAAAATCTCTTACAACTTTTTAACGGGCATCACAACAAACGTATCGGAACCGTAACTTAAGATACTGCTTTGTCACGGTTTAGCTGTACTGAGCGACCGGCTAATATTTATACGATTTGTGTGTATTTGGCCTACAAAATGATATCTGAGCTCCATGTTTTAATTAAAATTTGTGGTTTTTGGGGTTTCATAGTCAAAACGGAACCCTCTTAGTTTCGTCATGTACGTACATTCGTCCGTCCGTCCACTCGCAGCATAGCGCAGAGACCTTTAGTGCTAGAAAGCTGTTATTTGGCATGGATATACATATTATTTACTAAAATTACAAAGTGGCGGAACCAATTCTTTAAAAAAAAAACAGGTAACGTGGTAATGATTTTGTCCCCATAGTGAGGGATATCTTTGAAAAGCACATTAAAAATATTATGGATCTGGACAGACCATTTTTAATTCAGGGGCCCGTTTGCAAAATATTCGGCATTGAAGTGCTGAATTTGGTTAGAGTCAATTGTCCTCCCACCCTTCCAGCTAAATGATATAGTTGCACTTGGACATATGAAAAAAATTACTATCTTCTGTGTGTAGTCACTTTAGCTTGTTTGTCGTTCTTCCCGCGGGGCAGCTCCCCAGCTTGAAAGAAGGTACAACCGTCTGTATTGTACCTATGAGTTTCTCTCAGAACTTCGGGTTTCGAAGAAAACATGGTGCCGGACTTGGTTTTTTACCTGGTAAGCTGACTTTGCCCAATAGACAGATCCCCGGCGAATACTTTACAATTGTTTTTTACATGATTTGTGCTGTTCACGCAAATCGCGTCGCCTGCACTTTGAGATAATAAGACTGAGAGTTTGTGCTGACACAACATAAGGTTTGACACAACATTGGGGTGGGTCTTTCAATAATTCGATCCTACCTCGTGGACAATAGTATTAAACTCGTCCAATGGCGTGACAGGTGCTGGGCGAAGCGTAGATTTCATCAATTCTTCATGTCGATATTAAATGTGCCTCTTACAAGACGGTTATCGCTACTAAAGTAACCTTCTGATCACATTATTAAATATGTGCCATTTGTCCGCCAGAATGAAGTCCATCTTACTATTTATGGAATCATTGGGACTTATCTATGTCCACTTTTGTTGAGGTTTCTTTCTGAAGAGGAAATTCATCATAAACAGATTTTTCCTCTCTAAAATTTAGCCAGTAAGTTCCGTCGTCTTAATTCCGAAGGGAAGGGAGGGATCCACTTTCATCTCGGCACCATTTTGTGGACCAGTCTCCCATCGCAACTGTATAATAAGCTTTAGAGGATACCTCTGGTTCTTCTAATGTCCTAATACATAACCTCAATCTCATCATCGGGATGTGTCAAAGTCGGTGCATATACCTGTACAACCTTCAACGAATAAATTTAGATATTCTTAGTTCTTAGTATCTGCTATACCCTGGCTAACACGCCCCAACTTGCACAATATTATTGACGAGGGACTTGTGAATGGAAACCCGATACCACTTTGCGTTCTTGGTTGGTCTTTGGTGCTTTGGTTTGCCCTGTCGGTAATAGAACAAGTTTCTCGATTATATCCCTGTCTTCGGACTTCGGTTAATCCCACAATATTCCAGTTTAACTTGTCTATCGCTTCTTCCTGCTCTTTTATCTTTCCATCGGTCCTCAGTGTCCTGGAGGTATAATTATGTTGCCAGGTGCCGAAGTCGTCATTGGTTTCGGTAGCATGAGCAATTAAACATATTTGAACTTGATAATTTATTTTATTAGCATTATAATTAACATTAAAATTCAAGAATATGACTTACTTCCATTATTAGCAGGCTACCTTTCATCACTAAGATGGTTGTAACTGGCTAGATACAACCTTTTCGCTGTTGAAGTTATCCAAAACCTTGGGTCGTAACTAATGCTATCTCAGCTTCTAACAGTATTTTTTGAGATATACATGTATCAAACTACAGTATTTACCCCTATAGAATTAATGCACATATAATTTTTTTAGCAAACCTAATACTTTTTTCGTAAAAAACATTCAAACACTTCACTTTTACTTTTTTGCTTATTCTGAAAATGACGCAATTCGAGTTACAACCTTCTTCGTTGCGGGTGTCGATATATTGAGCACACCATGTATTACAGAACCATTAATTTAACTGAAAATATAAAGTACACATTTTTAGGTGCAGTTTGTGGTAGTACCTAGGAGTAGTAAAAGTGAAATGAAGTAATAATGATTAATTTCATTTTCATGGTCGGTGTAATGATTACTTATAGGTACCAACAAGATAAATTATACCAACAAGATTAGTTGGTATAATTTTTTAATAATTTGTAATAACAATAGCATAATTATTTTCATCTATCATATTAAAACTGTTTTAGTAAGTTTGTTCGTCTGTATTTTAAATACCCCAATTTTTAAGTATTGTATTTAAATAAAAAATGCTAGGCACTAGGTAGTAGGTAGGTACTACTACTATAGGTCCTAGGCGTGGAATACCACTTCGATATTAGTTATTGTTTTTGTATCTTGATGTAACATACCTACGTATATCTCAATGTTCATGTTATTGTCAAGGACGTATCTACTTACTGATAGTTATTTCAATTCAAGCGTTTTATGATTCTCAGCGCAAATAAGTATAGATTATAACTCTATATTACCTTTGATTGCACAATTAGGTGCGTTTATACATTTCACGGTAAACTAATTAGGTATGTCTTGAACAGTACTATTATAATGGTTGATTTAACAACTTAATTCGTATGTACGCACATTCCTTAACGTGTTGAAAAATGTACTACTATTAGGCGCTGTTTAAACGTAGATACAAACGATCGCCACATGTGCTACAACTGACAGTAGACTGAAAGCAAATAAAAATTTAATATTTCTACGCTAACCATAATAAGTCACTAATGTACTACCATCTTTACTACTTTGTAAGTAATGTTATATAACTAATCATAATAACTATAATTGTATACCGACAGTGAAAATAAAATTAATCCTTGTTACTTCCGAAAAAGCAAGAGCGTAACATTTTTACGACTACATTTTGTCATTAAAAGTTAGTATTACTCTACTTTGCAACAATCCGCGGGTAATATGTATGATGGTATATACTTTACCCTCCCTCCCACAACGGAAACATGCACTACAATAATGAAAAGTATATACCAACATACATACCAGCACCAACACGTGTTTCGCCCCAAAACGGAGCATCATTAGGGTAAGTTGACTGTACGATGGTATGTCAACCGCGGATTGTTGCAAAGTAGACTAATAATAACTTTATAACAATGGATTTCCGCAAAGTAACGCCTAATTCTATTAACTGTATCAAACCGTGTCTGCATTACAAGCCATGTTTGTAGCGCGCCTTATTGTTGGAATGGGGACACGACAAATACTAAATTAATCTTCGACAACGCACAATTAGTCACACATGCACGACAAAAAAATTGATTAATTATATCCTTTAATTTGTATCTTAATTTGTAATACTACTTTTTTACTGCATACCTACAAGTAAAGCCGTTTCTGAGTTAAGGAACAAACGTATGGAACACATTGTTAAGGAATCCATTGCGTTTATAAATACCTCGATTAAAAGTTTTTTCTCAAATGTCTTTCATCATGCATCGATCTGTTACAGTTTATTATATACGAGTACGTATGTATGTTTGTATGATATTAAGATGATATGATGTTTGTTTCAGGCGTATAATGGAGCGAGGTTCATCAGCTCCCTGGACTCAAATCCTGCAGGAGACGATCGGAGAGTCCAGACTCAATGGGCTGGCGCTCAGAGAGTACTTCCGACCCTTGGAGGAGTGGCTCCGAAGTGAAAACCTCAGGACTGGAGAATACGTGGGCTGGAGTTACGATGGAGATTACTGCAAATTTAGGTGATTATAAAAATGCTTACTTTATTTAGATGTAAGTTGATGTTCAACTATAATCATACCCGATGATATGGTGATTAGTAGGTAATTGTTACTTATTAAAGTGACTCCTCCACTGCACTATTGACTGAAAGATACCCGCATTTTTAGGGTTCCGTAGTCTGCAAAACTACTACTAATAATATTTATATTTTTTAAATATCATTGATAATAACGCTACTTACTCATAGACCCACACTAGGATTCCCTGTGTCGTGGGTGCCGTGGACAACAAGGTTTAATAAGGCATTATTGTATTTTCAGCATCGAAACGGCAGGTCTTCAGGTCTACGGCGGATTCTACAACGCAGCAGTGAAGAACTATGACGTCACTACCTTCTTAGTACTACTGGTTACTTCTGCGGCTACCACTGTGCTTGGGCTGCGTTGGCGATAAACGTGAAATTGTTATCAAAATTTCAAAAGGGTTTTTTCAATATTTTATATCTTTTAGAGGTTTTGTAAAGATATTAGTTATGCATAAATATATAATTACACCTTTACATATTTTTTGTATCTTAAATCAGATAAACACCGGTGGTGTTGGGACAGTTTAGGCCAAAAATACCAAGATGGCGGACACCACCTGGTGGTGTTGGGACTGGCAAGCTTTATTCCATGGTTGGTTTTAGCATGGCCTTTAGGGGTCTCTCTTTTTAGGGGTTTCTCTTCATAAGTAAGGAGACATAAGGCCTAAGGCATATTCACCATGCTGTACCAGCGCAGACTGGTGGAGCTTTCTTTCATACTTTAATAAATAAATAAAATCTACGTTCTTAATATCTTTATTTGTTAATTAAATTCCAATTTATCATTTCTGTACTTTTTAAGAATAGTTAGTAAATTTTTTGTACACTTCCATTAGTTGATACGTGCGATATTATTTTCAATGTACTTAATAAATAACGTTTTATGTATTAATGTTTTATGTATTAACTTGTTTTAATTATAATAATTAAGATCTCACCAACTTGTGTTGTAATTGTAATACCCTCACATAAGAATTTTAAAATTAATCAGGGTATTTTTTTTCTAAATTGTTACTTAAATATAATTGTTACCTTTATGATTCATAAAAACATGTTAAACATCAGATTTGCTTTCAATATGGCCGACGGAAGTTAATGGCTGGAATTAATTGAAACAGAATTTTGTATGTTTAATATATTGCTATATTTTATAGGTAGGTATAGGATAAAATACCTACTAAAACAATATTAATATAGACCTAATAACTGTGTACTTAGTTGTGTAATGTACATACATTCGTAACTAACACTATTGTAATACAAATGTGATAAAAATAATAAAATTGAAAAAGTGCACAAGATTTTTATTTGGTTGTAGCCGTGTTACTACTAGTAGTAACATCGGTAATTTTTACAACTTTTTACTACTGCAGTTGTAAGTTGTAAGAAGGGAAATACTAAATTGCCTGTGTTACTACCATCCGACTATAGTTGTAATAAGGGTAACTTAATTGCCTTTGTTACTACGGAAAATATTAAATTGTCCGTCTTATTACTAAAAGACTTTTTTTAAGTACAAAATTCTCAAAATTTTTAGTAATTTTCTAAATTCAAATAAAGTCGTACGATGGTTCGAATCCTTAGAGTGGCAAAATAAATTGAAATATTAAATACCGTAATAAAATAAAAGACAAAACTCATAAATACATTTACTTTACGACGTATTTATTTCACGACTTTTATTTTACGTCCGTTATCGATTGCCTTACATATACATACCCAAATAATAATTTGTAACTGCTTTGTTTGTCGCGATGATGAAGCCATAATCCCCCTCAAGTCACTCTCAAGGAATGCAGGACAAATTGGTTCAATCCCGCCGCCAGACACGCGTCTGTTTCAACTATAATAAAGTAATTTAAGTAATCCACCCGCATCGTGTCCTATTTAAATATCAATTTCGAACTTGGTCTATTGTAGAACCCTTACAATTAGTAAATTTTTGAAGTAACTCTGTGTAAAATGAATTAATATATTTTTGATAATAAAATCGGGTGTCGACCAGTCTTACAACTTACAAAACTAGTGGGAATTTTTTTCCCACTAGTACTGTCAACAGGACTACTCAACATTACAAGTGGGAATAAAAGTATTTTATTATGAATATAGCCGGCAAATGAGCTGACGATCCACCTGATGGTAAGTGGCTATCGTCGCCCATGAACATCAGCAACACCAAAGGCATTACTGATGCGTTGCCGGCCAAGAAAGAGAGAAGAAAAAGAAAGAAAGAAAGAACTGGTTTTCAAGCCCCAGCCGGAACACGACGAGTCGTTTGGCGCCTACCTCATGCTTTTAAGGGTGGTAGCTATCCAAGCGAACCCCATGGAGAAACAATAATAGTAATAATGGTATTAATAAGCAATTAAAATCAATATTACTTATATAATCCCTCCGAGAGGCCCTACCACCAGCGGGCCGGATTTAATCGCCTCTTACGACACCCATCTGGCGTGGGATTGGGGTTAGTATTCTAAGCCGCCCCAATACGGCTACGGATTGATCTGAATTTTAGTATACCTATGTATTTTGACGCGCTGATAACGAATATCATAGACAAAATACCCGCATATTTGATTTTCAATGTCACCTTGAAAAAACAAGTTGCTTGAAAGCTCATGGGCGATTCACTTACAACCTCAACTGTACGAGAATAAAGCATATTATTATTTAAAACCATCACATAATGATCAGGGCCCGACATTGAATACACATCCCTAGGGACGCGGCCGACGCGGGTCCGTGTCGATAACGTGAGTAAACACTGAGGGCGCTGCCGTCAGCATGTCGCCACTATTACCGCTACCCACCGCACATCCAATGTCCACTTTATTATCTGCTGAATAAGGTATAAAACACAAAGGTAAACCGATTTGGTGTAAACTCTACGTGTTACTCTGATATTTTTGTTCCGGATTAATAATGCTACTTTTTCCTGTGACGGAATTGAGTGTTTGTGATGCGAGTTTGATGTGAACGTTGGTAGCTACTTACTATGGTACTTACTAATAATTGAAAGTTTGGTGTTTTAGTTACTGGTCTGGTACTGTTTCCTGATTTTCACCGTAGTCTGAAAGGCATGTTTAAACTCAGACCTTAGAAATCCTTCTGATATTATAAATGTCAAAGTTTATAAGCTTGTTTGTTTGTTAATCTTTCAAGCAAAAACTCCTGAACGGATTTTCATTCTTTTTCATTTCAATTCATGCAATTCACACTGAGTACACAGACCATTATATGCAGTAGAATTAATATTTCAGAAAACGCGTGCGAAACCGCGGGCAAAGTGCTAGTCTGTACTAATAATAAAAAGAGGAAAGATTTGATTATTTGTTTGCATTGAATAGGCTCCGAAACTATTGAACCGGATTGAACAATTCTTTCACTGTTGGGAAGCTACACTATCCCCGGGTGACATAGGCTATATCATATTTTCAAAACAATTTATTTATATATTTAATAAAACTCCAATAATGTAACCCAAGGTGTAAATAAATAAGATAACCGAAGCAAACCGAGGGCGGTTACTCTCATATAATGAATAAATTCATGCCAACGATTTCATAATTACCCAAAGGTTTTAGATCATTCAATAAATAGTATTAGCTATGTTAAACTTCGAACAAGAAAATACCTAATTAATGTTGTCGCCGAATATCAATTAAATCAAGCTTTTATTGTTTGTGTTTTCATTTTACCAAATGAACATAGGTGTACCAGTTGAAGGAGGTAAAATTGCAATTTTGTCCCAGTTTCAAAGAAGCAATGCGTAATCTAAAGCCCCTTGTTAAAGAAACGCTTCCACTAGAGATTCGTGTGCGATGGTTTCATAAATATTCATGTTCTTATATTTTTAGCCCAAAAAATCAAGTTATATTTATTAAAATGCTGTGTTTGTATAATGCTGTATATTGTACGATATTGCTCTGAAATACTTGCTACCTGAGATCGTTTTAAGAGGAATAAGATAGTTCGTAATATGTAACTTAAAGCTAACCTAAAGGTCTAACTAAAGGTCCTTTACCTTCAAAATGAATAATAACTTCAGAATGGAGATATTGAAGATATTAAGGACTGCTAGCCTAACCAATCTACAAAAGTAAATACCTACCTCTTATCTGATTATTGATTTGTTATATCAGCTGTTCGGGTAGCACAAAGGGTTCCGAAAAGGTTCGTCACTAATTCGTCCACCAAGTACCTGATAGATGTATTTTAATGGCCGATAAATGCGTACATGAACCACCTGGTCTAACCTGTAATGGTTTACAGAAAAAAATGTCTGAGTTAAAAGACGATTCTATATCATACGTCAAATTTCTCTTAATATTACAATCCTAGATACAATTTTGTAAGAGTATTATTACAACAGTCATGTCATGACTTGAACATTAATCTTATCTTCCGCGGGTGACTCGAGGCCGAATCCTGCACGCACATTGTTTGTAATTTAGTGCGTATTACAAATTAATTAACCCTCAACTCATAGAACTTGCACAACTCTTGATGATGTTCTCAAAGGTGCGTCAAATGTTTGTCAATCCGTTCTTAAATGTACGTAATGTAAAAGAAAAACGAACAGTCGTACGAATAGTAAAAATAAATTACTGTACATCTATATATATAAAATTGAAAACAAAAAATCTCAGAAACTGCCGAACCGATTAAGATGAAATTTGGCAGGGAGATAGTTTATGCTAAAGAGACGTCCACTAAGAACGGATTTTTGGAAATTCATCCCCTAAGGGGTACAAATAAGGGTTAGAAGACACTTTCATACAAACCAACTTTCTTAGTTTTAGATTTATAAATTTGAAAATTTTTATGTGGGTTTATAGTAATAAACAACAGTTAACTTTAATATATTTTTTTGGAAAATCATCCCTTAAAGGGTTAATTTACTGAATTGAACTTAGTAGGCAACTTCGTCATTTTTGAAGTTAAAAACATGAAAATTTACATATTAGCTCCAGACTAGAAACAAAATTTGGAAGTATTATGTTTTTTTGGAAAAGGGTTAATTAAGAGTGCGAAAGTTAGTATGGCAACTTCGTCAGTTTTGAAGTACGAAGGGCGAAAATTTGTATTTAAGCTTATAGTTACACACAAAAAATAACTGTATCACTGTTTTCTCGAAATTCATCCCCTAAAAATAGGGGTTGGTAGTCAACTACATACAAATCAACTTCGCCAATTTTAGAGTTATAAATATGAAATTTTTTATGCAAGTTTATAGTAATAAACAAAAGTTAACTTTAACAATTTTTTTCCGTAAAATCATCCCTTAAAGGGTTACTTAAGTGGATTTAATTTAGTATGCAACTTCGTCATTTTTAAAGTAAGAAGGGTGAAATTTTGTATATTAGCTTATAGTTAGACACAAAAAATAACTTTATCACTGTTTTCTCGAAATTCATCCCCTTAAAATAGGGGTTGGAAGCCATTTACGTATAAATCAACTTCGTCAGTTTTAGACTTATAAATATGAAATTTTTTATCTAAGTTTATAGTTGTGAACAAAAGTTAATTTTAACACGGTTTTTTGGAAAATCATCCCTTAAACTTAAAGGGTTAATTTAGAGAATTTCATTTAGTACGCAACTTCGTCATTTTTAAAGTTAAAAACATGAAAATTTATATATTAGCTCCAGATTAGAAACAAAATTTGAAAGTACATATTACGTTTTTTTGGAAAGTCATCCCCTAAAGGGTTAAATAACAGTGTGCAAGTTAGTATACCAACTTCGTCAGTTTTGAAGTAAGAAGGGTGAAATTTTGTATATAAGCTTATAGTTAGACGCAAAAAATAACTGTACCACTGTTTTCTCGAAATTCATCCCCTAAAAATAGGGGTTTGTAGTCAACTACATACAAATTAACTTAGCCAGTTTTAGAGTTATAAAATATATGAATTTTTTATGAAAGTTTATTGTAATAAACAAAAGTTAACTTAGAATTTTTTTTTCGGAAAATCATCCCATAGAGAATTAATTTAGGGGAATGAACTTAGTAAGCATCTTCGTCATTTTTTAAGTTAAAAATGGACAGGGAGTAGGAGAGGGAGAAGGAGCGGAAGAGGGAGATAGAGAGGGACAGGGAGCGGGAGAGGGAGTGAGAGCGGGACAGAAATCGGGAGAGGGCGCGGGTGCGGGCGGGAGAGGGACTGGGAGCGATAGAGGAAGAGGGAGAGGGATATGAAGTGGGAGAAGGAACTCGATCGGGAAAGGGAGAGGGAGAGGGATATGTGGTGGGAGAAGGACCTCGAGCGGGAAAGGGAGAGGGAGTGGGACAGGAAGAGGGAGAGCGAGGGGAAGTGAGACAGGGAGCGGGAGAGAAAAAGGGACAGGGAGCGGGAGAGGAAGAGGGCAAGGGGAGAGAGGGAAATGGAGAGGGAGAGGGAAAAAAATGTTGTTTACTATTTCAAACCGCTCCCGGAGGAATGATCTGTGATTGTATCGTAAGTTTCAGTATGTAAATTCCTAAATTTAAGTACTTCAATATAAATGAACCTGTTTTTAAATTTTCTTTTATAAGGGATACTAAATAATATTATTATGATAAGCATAATTTCCGCGTGCGAAGCTGCGGGCAACAGCTAGTACAATAATAAAACTGATTTATTTCTGTACATGGAAGATTTTTATTTCTTAATAGAAAGGGCTTTATCGTGGAAGATATTTGAGAAGAACTATTACTAGGTATTTATAAGTTCAATAGATCCCATAACCTACATACCTACTGATTTTTGTAATTTTTGTCTGTTTGTCTCTGTATTTGTCCCGGCTAATATCATAAACGGCTTAACGTTTTACTTAACTGAAGTATTGTAATGAACTAGGGTTAACTTAACACCTTACACTTAACCTTAAGGTTTGTTTTTATTCAATCGATGCAAAACAAAAAGTTATGTATATTTAAAGCTGAATACCATCCATAATTATTTTCGAATGTGCGTTGTCTATATATTTTATAAAGATTAGTCTACCGCAGCGAAGCAAAAGCAGATCCGAGAGATAAATATTTATCATAGTACCTACAAATAACTTGTAAACAAAGATAGTAGAACTTACATGGAATGCGCCCTTAGGGAGTCCTTAGACGCAACGCGCGACTTTTACGATTGGAAAGGAACAAGGACTATGAGGTAACGCGAAAGTAGGTCACATTAGGAGTGATTTCTCCACCGTCGTGAAAAGGAATGGGTTTCTGCAGTGCTGGTTTCAGGTCACCGAAACTGTTCCTTTGCTGCTGCATGACTTTTGTATACTGATATGAAAATTAGAACGTGTACCGAATGTCACGTACGTTCGCATACCTTACTGAGTAATACTCGTAAATGAGCAAGGAGCCAGAGTCGTCTATTTGTGTACCCAGCCTTAGATAGATAGATAGATAGATAACTTTATTGTTTGCACACCACATATTATACAATTGTACAAGAATAACAGTAAAGATGGAAGTACAAAACAACAGGCGGCCTTATCGCTACATAGCGATCTCTTCCAGGCAACCTAAAAGAAGGATACTTAGAAAAACATAGAGGGCATTGGCGTGCGTAAAGTCAACTGAGAATATAAAATAGAAAGATATAACACACACACACATAAACAGCCTTACCCTTATGATGATTTTAGGTATTGATTACCTTCATATAATTATTACCTTTCTTTCTTTCTTTTCTCTTCTTTCTTGACCAGAAATGCGTAGATTGCTTTGGTGTTGCTGGTGTCCATGGGTGGTTGCTCGTTCTTTCGTTTGTCGGCTATTTACAAACAAAAGATAGCGGTAAGGAAGTTCACCATAACAATTATCTTTCTAAGGTGGTGGTCTACCATCGTAGCTCATCTGCAGCAGGTTGTATAGCTCATAGAATTAGGCAAGGAATGACACAATTCAGAAATAGTTAATAGTATCAGGCGTTACTTTGCGGAAATCCATTGTTATTAAGTTAGTATTAGTCTACTTTGCAACAATCCGCGTTTAACATGTACGATGACTTTCCGACTAACCATCGTAGAGTCAACTTACCCTGATGATGCTCCGTTTCGGGGCGAAACACGTGTTGGTGCTGGTATGTATGTTGGTATATACGTTTAATTATTGTAGTGCATGTTTCCGTTGTGGGAGGGAGGGAGGTGCCACGCATGTTTTAAAGTATATACCATCATACATGTTAAACGCGGATTGTTGCAAAGTAGACTAATACTAACTTAATAACAATTCAGAAACCTAAGAAGGAAATAATGACTTGTTGCATTTTCATTAAGCATAAAACTTAAAGATCAACAAATCGGAAATATAAATTTTTCTCTTTGTCTTACCGTTGGAATTCAAACCATTATTGTGGTTGATGACACTGAATCCAAGACAGTTAGTTCCAAGAGTTCAGAAGACAGTAAAAACACCTGTTACCTCCACCAACTGTTACCTCCACACATAAAATCAGTCACAATGTCAGTAGGAGGTACCTACAGTTATAGAACAAACTTTGTTGGCAACTTTAGCTACAAAGTTGCCCGATAAAGTTTTGTGTGCGATTTAACAGCATAATAATGTGCCCGTTGATACCCAACAGCTTCCGGACTCAATACATAATCGTTACGATAATACTATGCAATGCAAAAATACAATTGAATATCTGTATCAAAATGGTATATGCATGTTTCGAATGGACTCCAAAACCATTCGATTTTGTTGAAATTTTCAGGTAATTTTCATATTTGCCCAGGTGATCCTGTGAAGTTTAGTATTCACTTTTTTTTGTTTTATTACTACTCCCCGTTCGAAGACGGATTGATAGTATAAAGATAAAAGTTAAATAATCTAATTGAAATTAAAGTATACTTCTATAAATTTAAGTTTACTTAAAAAAAAATCCTTAAATAATTATTAATATGGGCTTAGAAATTTAAGGGTTTATAGAAAACGCAGGTGTGTTACATGAGTTCAATAATAATTTACCTAATAAGGCCCGTAATATCAATACCTAGCAGTTTAATCTATGACTCTGAGTTTAAACTGTCGTTGTTGGTTCAACAAAGATAGTTTAAACTCAGAGTCATAGATTAAACTGCTATTGATATTACGGGCCTAAGTCTTGTAACCCGTCCTCGCTTCAGAACAAAATAATAGCAAGCGTGCGGAAACTATTGCTATTCATATTCATTAGGCACTCAATAATTTCCATGTTTGCCCCCTGTTATTGTTTCCCAGTTTCCCTATTTCTATGATGGAAACACATTCGTTTATTGCAATAGCAGAAAAGCAATCACAATTTGTTTGCAGAATGTATAAAAATAGTAACTTTTATATGATAGTACCTTCAGGGTTTTTCTAGACTTATATGTATTCTGGATAAGCAAATAAGATTCTAACTTGGTAATTGGTTCAATTGATTCTATGAGAACCTTTCACTGTTGTTAGGTATAACGTAGGTATATTGGTTGTATTTGTATGACGCCTAAACGACACAACGAAATGTTACGTAAGATATTCATATTATTAAGTTTCATAGAAACAAGTTACTGGGCTACATTAAATCACATTTTGTAAAGAGCCAATGCAACCTAACATCATCATACCATCAAGCGCCCATATCTAGCATAGCCCAATTTGATATTATCTACTTAACAAACAGTATAAAATAACCGTTTCAATATTAACCATGAAGTAATAGTGCTTCATATAAAGTGGATGCACTTTTAAAGTAAACAAACGCTCATATTGGATTCAGCGACCGCGCCACCGCGTCGCCTCATTTATTGAATCGCTACACTCCCCTGGTATAACGTGTAGGAAGGAACAAACCCTCCAGTATTTAAATACCGACCCTATCTGCTTACAAATAAGGCTGATAAATAATTTTAATGCAGATACAATAACACTTGTAAGTAATCTCCCTCTAGAACTACTACCCTGGTACTTCAGTTTGTTATGGTTTGATATTGTATATTTTTATAGAGCACCTATCTCTATCCTTTCATTGAGAACAGTTGGAATTAAATTTATTTATGTTATTTAAAGATATGATTAAAATGTTTTATCTACCTCGAATTTACAAGTTACATATACCTACTGGCAGTTTACGTATGTATATGTATACAGGGTGTCCCGTAAGTAGTGGATCAACCGAAGGTGGCAGATAGCTTGAAGGTTGACCTATCATATGTCAAAAAATCACTTTAGTAAAAGTGTCACTGTTTTCGAGATATTGACCATTTTTTAAAATTTTGAATAATCGGCTCCTTTACCCTACTTTTTCCTGTTGAGTCCACAAACGAGGAGATATTTTGATAATTTTTGTTTCCTAGAGCACTCAGATAGTTGCTTTATAATTATCAGTATGTAATGATGTTGAAATTTTTAGGACACGCTGAGAAAATAGCATCTACTTTGGATATTTTTGTTTTTGATTTTCTTCGACACAACTTTGATGCGAGGTTTTTGAAAAAAAATGTACTGGGCAAGAATGCCCCAGTATTTTAAAAACTTGTCTGTTAAATGCAGATTTTAAAAAGGTACAATACAGGCTATTTTAATAGGGAAAATTTTCAAATAAAAGCCATTTCAGTGTCAAAGAGGTGAATTTGAATCAAAAGTTATTTTATTGTTTACTGTTATGGGATGAAATTTTTCAATGGTATTTGCTTAAAATTACGTTACGTTAAATTAATGCTCTAATAAATAATTAAAATAATGATTATTTTGCGATATTTCAACCTTTTAAAGAAATTTCAAATTACCTCAGGATTACTTGAAAAATATTGTTTATTTCAAAAATAATGCTATTATTTACTGTTTTTTTAATACTTGATGATCAGGACGCCTTGTAAATTACTGCTTTAAGATTATTTTTGTATGAATATTCAACAAAAAAGATTGAGAAAAAATGTAAGTAAAATATTTATTTTTATTTATTTTATCATACAAAAATAATCTTAAAACAATCATTTACAAGGCTTCCTGATCATCAAGTATAAAAAAAACAGTAAATAATAGCATTTTTCAAGTAATTCTGAGGTAATTTGAAATTTCTTTAAAAGGTTAAAATATCGCAAAATAATCATTATTTTAATTATTTATTAGAGCATTAATTTAACGTAACGTAATTTTAAGCAAACACCATTGAATAACTTCATCCCATAACAGTAAATAATAAAATAACTTTTGATTCAAATTCACCCCTTTGATACTGAAATGGCTTTTACTTGAAATTTTTCTGAATTAAAGTAGCCTGTATTGTACCTTTTTAAAATCTGCATTTAACAGATAAGTTTTTAACATACTAGGGCATTTTTGCCCAGTACATTTTTTTTCAACCACCTCGCATCAAAGTTGTGTCGAAGAAAATCAAAAACAAAAATATCCAAAGTAGATGCTATTTTTTCAGCGTTTCCTAAAAATTTCAACAACATTACATACTGATTGTTATAAAGCAACTATCTGAGAGCTCTAGGAAAAAAAAATTATCAAAATATCTGCTCATTTGTGGACTCAACAGGAAAAAGTAGGGTAAAGGAGCCGATTATTCAAAATTTTAAAAGATGGTCAATATCTCGAAAACGGTGACACTTTTACTGAGGTAATTTTTTGACATATGATAGGTCATCCTTCAAGCTATCTGCCACCTTCCGCTGATCCACTACTTACGGGACACCCTGTATATGTATACTGGCTTGCTAGCGCAATTAGAAAAACGAAAAATAAATATTGCTGTAGTCAGGAGCGATAATACTGGTCGTGGGGGCTGAAGAGCCAATTCTTTCTTTCTTCCCTCTTCTTCCTTGGCCTGCGATGCATCAGAGATTCAGAGATGCCTTTGGCGTAACTGTTGGCTGAGGATGAACTCTTACCATCAGAATATCGTTCGTCAATTCGTGAGTCGACATAGAAAAGCGCCCATTGATTCCCAAAAGAAATTTAATCAATAGGTACATTAACCTGCCAATGGTCTGAAAGATTCCACAAGTATTTTGTCCCTTGCCTGCTCTGAAGCAGTCCCCTGCCCTGGTTCTAGCAAGGAGAAACTTATATCTTGAATTCCTAATGGGTTTCAGGCAAGTTAATTCAAGACGAATTCCTCAGAGCCACATAATCTGGAGCTTAGTACGGGGCAGCCATTACGAACTTGGATTAGTTACTTACATAACATAAATGATTCATTTGTTGAAGATGCGTGTCATGATATACTTATATGATACAGTCGGAACTCTTTACATTATATGACTATCATCCTCTATTACGTTGAGTAAGTATACTTATATATTTTTTTAATGCTTTGAGCAGGCAAACGAGCAGACGGGTCACCTGTGGTAAGATTTTGAATTTGATAAATATAATAATAAGATAAAATATATTGCATTATTTCGTTTATTTTCATTTTTTGATTCTTTAAACAATGGCGACTCACAGCCACTATATTTGGTTTTTTTAATTTCCCTTATCTAAGAACACTTGAGCTGTTAAGACGCATCTAACGATATCTTGATTACATAAATCGGTCGGTTTGAAAGATATGAGCCATAAAGAATATTGCATGCATACATACAAGATACGCGCAAAAAACAACCATTCCTTAGCAGTCGGGTAAAAATAAAACTAACATTATCGTAATTCAAAATCATACAAGGTGTAAAATTATTATTAAAGTGTAAAAACTAAAACACGCCTTAATTGTAGTCACCTTCTGGCTTCATCATCGGATTTTGGATATCATCTAACACTACCTGAAAATGAATCGAAATCAAACTGGATAAAATTGTCTCGTTTTATTTCAGAGTTCCTATGGTCACCGGCTCCATCATCAGACTACATCATTGCATCTAATTTACTCGAATACATAGGTATTCAATTTAAATTTGACTAAAAAGATTTGATGATTATATCGACACCCAGACAAATGAAACTAAGTAAAAGCTTTTAAAAGAAAACCGATGAATAAAAATTTACTACAGAGAAGCAAAATTCTGAGCGTTTTTAGCAGGGTTCCCACTATACGTTACCTGTGAATAATTATTCCGATATTTTTATTTTCTCAATTAAATCGTAATCACTCTTCAAAAGCATATGAGATCGATAGAGTTTAACTTTGGATGAAGCCTACACGTTAAAATAATCATAAATACAACAAAAGAGCATGCTCTTGCATGGCAAGCAATCATTCAAAATACACGCTGTATTTGAATGGTACTATCGTCCTTGGACATCATTAACATGAAAGACATCACCAATGCGTTGCCGGCCAAAAAAAATCGGAAACTGGCATTATTTCTGGCTAGCGAAACTGTAACTAAAATACTTGAAATACATTATTTGGTCGGATATCTAGCCATGTGGGTATAATTCTCATACTCTACCAACATGCATTTTACTATCGTATTATGCTACCATTGGGAATAACCTGGTTGGAAAAAACCCAGTAAACTCCTAGCAGAAACTTGAAACCATAGCCTCCTTCATTCAGCAAGATTCACCAGACAAAGGTTAGCTTGGATTCAAAATGGATCACCCTTGCACCTAAAAAATTCATAAATATTTTAGATCTAATCCGACAACCCTAAAGACAGATAAATATGTCCCCCCAGGGGCCTCAGCGAAGTAAGATTCGAGGTAATACGCAACGTAGCTTCTCGTTTCCGTTACGAAAAGGAGATAACAAACCCTTTTTTCTTAAATGAGAGATAACACGAGCGACAAGAAACCGCATTTAACTTTAAAGATGTTTTATGGTTTTCAGACAAAGTTCACAGCTAAAGAATTATGGGGGCTTTATACGGACCCATTACTAATTATCTAGTAGCCGTGGGCGTATTAGTGGGTCGATAACAGGTATGGGTCAATTTCAACAAACACGGATTTTGCCTAATTACAGTGGCGAATTTAAATTTGCTGTTTTTGATAAATTTTTTTGGCTTAAATAATAGGTAAATATTAGTACTACTTAATCATATACTAGAGATTGAAAAAATTTATTAGTTCATGAGATATTTCGATTTGAAATTATCAAATACCACCGAAATTATTAAAGGACCACCGGAATAAAAATCTGAGCCACCGAAATTGATTAAATTTAAACCTGCTGTTTCTAATACATTTTATCTGGCATAAATAATATGTAAATAGTATTAATAATTAGTCACATAGTAGAGATCGAAAAAAAAATATTAGTTCCGGAGATATTTTCAAATTACATTATCAAATGCCACCAAAATTAGGACCACTGGAATTAGAATCTAATCCACCGAAATTGATTTTGCCAATGAGGAATAATAAAGGCAAGATCATCTAATACTTTAAAAATACATTTTGAAGAGTAGGAGTCTAGATGAACGGACTGTTTTTAGCGGTGATTAGACACGCTTGTGTTTCTGTGGCCTATTAGACCAGTGCCGATAGCTTCAAAAACGGTAAAAAGTGAAAAAAATATATAGTAGGATGAAACCCATTGCAAAAAGAAGAGGATATAACAAAAATTAAAGGAAAAATAATTTACGGGCGATCTAAGGTCGGGAGGAGGGTTTAAGGGTAAAAAACGGTTTATCTCGATTTCCAGCAAAACTACAAGTCAAAATTTATGTGAAAAATTCAAATAACCAAGTTTTTGGTTTTTTATTTTTATCTTTTACAAAAAAAAAATCACGAAGTTTAGTGAAAACTTACCGTTGTATGTCCTTAACATACTGTAATATTTTTGATTTAAAATATTTCTTTTTTCACCTTATTTTGACTTAACATCGAAAAAGCAACCTAATTTTCAATCGAAAATTCTCACGTCAAAATATCTATTTTTTTTTAAATCGGTGAGATTTTTGTTCGTTGGAATCTCTACTTTCCAATGGTATACAAAAAAACTATAAACTACTAACGACTACTACTACTACTAACTACTAACTATAAATTACTATGGTAAATGTTCTCCGAAAATGCAATGAAACGACAACTATTTTCGCATGTTTTTTGCAATCTTTATGTTTTTGTAATTGTTTTGTCTAACAAAGTAACATGAAATCTTAAATTTTTAGATTAATTAAAGTGTAAATTCTGATAAATAGCTCAAAATTGTACACAATGAATGACAAAAAAAAACTTAAAACTCGAATCCGAAAATTTTTTGCGAAAATAGTTGTCGTTTCATTTTCACCAAATTTCGTGAAAATTTATTTTTTTTGTAAAAGATAAAAATAAAAAACCAAAAACTTGGTTATTTGAATTTTTCACATAAATTTTGAGGTTACGTAAAAAAGTGTAAATAAAAAAGTTGTAGATCTTTTTATTACTTACAACATTGCTATTTAACTTTTTTCTACAGGACTTGTAGTTTTGCCGGAAATTAAGATAAACTATTTTTTACCCTTAAACCCCGCCCTCCCCCACTTCCCGAGCTCAGATCGCCCGTAAATTATTTTTCCGTTATTTTTCGTAATATTCTCTTCCTTTTGCAACGGGTTTCATCCTACGATTTTTTTTTCGTTTCAAAAATTATCGGCACTGGTCTATACACGTCCCTATGCGCTTTGATTTGCCACCGGAACCATCGAGATTAGGCCACCGGACTTAGAATTAGAGTCAAAACTTGAATTTTAAAGAACACCGTTATTCTCAGGTTAACTTTTATTTCACAATTATGGCTGAAAACCTTTAATGGAAGCCTCCATAAAATTTCTTGATAATCTGCTTTGTAGTTTTACTAATATACATAACATCGGAATTGCATGATTTTGTATTCCTGCGCCACCGCAGTGAGTACTTACGTGTTTGGCAGGAAAATTACGCAGCCAGTCGGTCATCCTAATACGCAATTTGCAAGAGCACAACTGAACGGTGCGGGGAGAGCCACTAAGGTGTCTTCCAAATAGTTTTGTAACAAGATATGAAGTGTACAAAATGCGCCACCGGTATTGCTTTTTTTTGTAGGAAATTTTTAAAAGATGTTTTAAGAGCTGTTGCACTATCTTAAATTACTCCGTAAATATATATTAGTTGTGTTATTTAATGTATTTCTAAAAAATATTCCTTTTTAATAAAATTTATTTACCAAAAAAAATTAAATTTATAAAATATGTAAATACATGGAGGTCGGACAATACACCGGAATTAGATTTTAGGTCTTAGATATTTTTTTATTAAGAATCTATGTAATAAATACATCTGAATACTTGGCTATCATGTAGATCACTATTTAAACTACCTATATAAAATTATACATAATTGTAGTTTACCTCCACACATTAATTTTCAACCTCGCCGTCTCAAAAATGCACTTGGGAAATTCACCCGTATAACCTAGGAAATAATTTTTAACCCTTCAAAGTGGAATATCGTTATTAAACACAATCTCCGTGTAATCACAATCTAAACCTACGTAAAAATGTTTATAAGCTCTAATTTATCCACAATAAAGAACCTTGTTTCATTTCAGGTAAACTGTATCTAAGTATTAAAAAAACGTCTGAGTAACTATTTCTACTGTTTATCAGAAACGATGCGTGTGAATAAAATAAAAAAATTTTAAGTGACAATTATTACAAGTCGAATAATTAGTGTGATAAAATGTTTGAACGAAGGATTTTATTATTATTCAAAATTTCTTATATATCAAAGGAACCCCAGACTAAAATGCTGGCATTGTCCTCTTATGTCACTGAATCACGCAGGTCGTTAGCCAGGCAAGCGCCAAACTTTTGCCCTTTTGATAAGACCCAATATCATTGATAACAGTAACTCAAACATCTGTTTGACAACGCAAACTTTTTAATAACCCTTAAAAGTTCATTCATTCGCCCTTCTTTATAGTTTACTTTTATAGACGACGTGAAAAGATAATGTTCATTGATTAATATTCTTTCATACTAACTTTATTGAAGTAAAACTTCTTTTTTACTAGGAATCTTTTTAGCGATAAGTAGTTACTATCCGTTAATTCTGTCTACCATAAAGTCTAATAATATGCATGATGATATACAAATGTGTAGATACGGTAGTTAAATTTGCCAGCATCTGTAAGTTTTCTCTAGAAATTGACGAGATGAAAGGTCCTGAATTCGATTCCCGCACTGAGCGTCTGCACTTTCTGCGTCTGCACTTTGTGTATGTCAAAAATGTAATTATTATGCCCATACAACCCGCTACAAATAAACTATATTGAAGGATTTTAGTGTACGTATTAGGTATTTGTTTATCTAGTTACTGATTACCAACTTAGCCACAAGCAGAATATATTTTTATAAGTCTAATGACTTTTTTACTTCGACAAAGTATATTAATATTCTTTTACTCCGACTACGTGCAGCGCTTGCTTCGTAACTCGAGTGCCTAATAAAACGCTACTCGTAAAGACAGCACGATTGCTATAAACGGTTTGAATAAGAATTGAACCAAGCTCTGCAAGCGGTGATAAACTCGAATATTCAGTTTTTTTACTCAAATACATTAAGGCCGTCAAAAGCGTATAAAAATTAATGCTTACTGGGGTGACTTTTGAAAGATTAATTTTTAAAAGGTCACGGCAATCAATCGCACAAAGCCTGCCCTCACAGGCTCAGCAGGGGCAACTTAAATGTTTTTTCATTATAATTAATGTATCGCTGTCAATATCTAATCCTAATCTTAATCTAAAAATAAATCGAAGGCAATGATTGATTACATAATGAATAGGCATGATGACAGATTTTGAAACACTGTTCTATATTGTTGGGAAATATATTATAATTACAACGTATATCATATTTCCGCAAAAAAGAAGGTTTAGCATAAAATAAATACATTTCAATTTATAAGTTTAAAATTCGCACCAAAACGCTTCAAAGTGTCAGGGCGTGGTAGTGACGTCAGTCCTCAGGAAAACAAAAGACAATACGTCAATATTAGTATGGTGATATTCATTTGTTTTAAGACATGTGACGTAATTCGCGCTAATTGAGACTGACTGGCGTTTTAGCTAAGATGGCGGCTTGCCGTATTTTGTAGTTTTATTTTATCAAAAATATTGTGAAAATCGCTAATAATAATACGATACATGCGTGTTTTGTAATCCATTAATAGGGTTTCATTAAATGAATACATAGTTTTAGTGATTTTTACTTACTGTCATCATGCCTATTACCTATGTAAAATAAACGTAGCTTTTTGAAGCAAGTTTCTTCAGGACAAATACGTTTCTACTTCTATCCTACTCTATAATCACGAATATTTTTAATGTAAACTATAAAATTATATTTTCTTTCACCTGCTTCTTTTATTTTCATGGAACATGAATGAATCAATTTTTATGTTGAACATTTTAACTTATCTTACATTTTATGCAGATATAGCTTAGAAATTGTGTGAAGTGCTAAAGCTGCATCTATTCGGTAGCTTCGCACAGCCCAGTCCCGTTTTTGTCAAACCGTACCCGCCAACCGCTATCCCAGTCGAGTCCCGGTCGCATTTGGGACCACACGCGATCCTTTACCCTCTGTTCAAGTCTGCTCGCCTGGTACTTACAGTGCTATTTAGTGACTTAAGTGGTGATTTTGTGACGATTATGTGATTTGATTGGACGTGCTGAGGTCATTGAAGAGTTTATTAACGTAGAATCAATGTGAGTTTATTTTTTTATTGACAATAATTATTGATTAATTTATTAAGATGAGTTTATAGTGCAGTTGAGATGAATTAGTTCTCTCACTCTCTCCTACATATTCAAATGAATGACATAAACTAATGTTTAGAAAGCCGACTTTTAAGTAGAAGAATAACCCTTCCTGACAGTCGGGTAAAAAGAGTTGGCTATTTAAGTTCATGATCAGCTCATTATGGCTAAAAAACTTTTTTTAAATAGGGTATCTACAGTTATAAATATTTTTAAAGGATATCTTTTATCTCTCTCTATGCTTCTACCAGACTTGGGTCCGGAAACTGGATATTCGGTTTAAAGAACTTTATTGTCTAAAGAAATTACAAATTTCACTTGTTAGACAAACTTAAGCTAAAGTTATTATATTATATAATTATAGTGAGCGTGCTAGAAATCTAAGATTTACAATACATAAAAACTATTGTAACAACTATTCATAATAATTATTATACGTATCTACTATTATTTCTTCTGTGGTTATATATCGATATTTTGCATTACGTACGCTAGTGCCTCCTTTTTAAATTTGTACATATTTTTAAGATTTTTTATAATTTTTGGTAAACGGTTATATATTTTGGCCCCTTCATACATTTGATCCATATTTAGTTCTAGGAACCGGTAGGTTAATGTTATCTGCGTTTCTTAATAGTTTTATATGTACTTGATGATTTTTGACAAAGTTAATTTCAGAATGTATTTCTCCGTTTATAATTTTGTGTATTAATATTAAAGTTTTATATGTATATAATTGTTTTAGGTTTAATAATTTTGTTTCTGTGTATAGATTTTTTGTAGGTGTTAGGTAATCATAATGAAATAAGACTTTTATTGATTTATTTTGGGCTATTTGGAGTTCTTTTAGGTTTGTTGGAGCCGCGTTGCCCCATACTTCTATAAGGTAGTCTAAGTGAGGTTTAACTAAGGCATTATAAATATTAACCCGTACCGTTTTGGGAAGACAACCTACTATATTTCTAAGGACACCTGTCAAAGCAGAGATTTTTTCTTTAATTTTGTTTATATGAGGCTTCCATGTCAGTTTACTATCAATAAAAAATACCCAACTATTAATTTAGTGAGCTTATGTTTTGTACGTGATTTAAGGCTCTGCTCTCCTGGTCACAAAATTTCGTATTGGATACATTATTTTTTTTTTGTATTTTGTAGCCTTCACAAGTTGAATGAATGTATTTGAATAAAATTGGTGTTCATTTACACATTTTATAACGATTTCAAACTTAAAACAAAGATTTTTTTCCAAGCTACAAGGAACCTCTTTAGTGCAGGTTAATTTATTTGACGAGTAACCGCCCTCGCTTTGCTTCGGTTTTCTTACTTTTTTACACCATGGGTTACACTGATGGAATTTTACTAACAATAAGAATCCCTAATTTTTTTTACTATAATATAGCCTAGATGTCACTCGGGGATAGTGTAGCTTCCCAACAGTGAAAGAATTTTTCAAATCAGTTCAGTAGTTTCGGAGCAATGAACTAATATACTAACGTACTTCGTTCACTGTTTCGGAGCCTATTCAATGCAATTGCAGACAAACAATCAAATCTTTCCTCTTTATAATATTAGTATAGACTAGCGTCTGCCCGCGGTTTTGTTCCTATTTTCCGGGATAATAATTAATTACCTACCCATTGTCCTATTCCAGAACTTGGTCTAACTGTCACTGTGTCACTGCAACTGCAACTGCAAATACTGCAACTGTGTATGTTCTAACATTGCAGTAGCACATGGCTAACGCTACATTAATATTCTAAAAATACTTCTGTTAGGTTGCTTTTTTGACTTGACAATTTATTCACGGTCTATACGGATTCACGTTGTCAGGAGAAATTATGGACGATTATTTTTACCTACGTCCATTTACCAAACAAGTTCACATTTGCTATGGTGGAATTTTCAGGGACGAAGTTGACAGGTATAAATTGAACTTGATGTTACTAAACAATTAGCCTAAAATTCATGACGCATATTGCTCAAAACATTGAAAGCATTTGGCTTCCTTTCATTGTTCCATTAATTTTAGACTAACGGACAAATGTATTTACCGTAGCTCATTTAATGGATAGAGACGATAAGAGCCCAGTAGAGACTGGGATATAACAGGGACATGAGAATAACATTCAATAAACTGTTTCTAACTGAAGTTTGTTTATCCTTTTGTTCACACTATGTTCACCTGATTAAAGACTGAATTTTCTTTACATACCTACTTACACTACAATATTTTTACCGCCTGTTATTTATAACATGATAGCTTACTTTCAACGACTACTTGACTACTTACAGCTCAACAGATGTATCATAATGATGGGACAAAATAATGTTTCGAAGTTGGCTTAGGATAGAGTAACTTGTTTGTACAGAAGCCAAGCGGGCCACACTTGGCCAAGCTCTAGCTACTTCTCAGTTCTCTCACTATAACGCTGACTTTCTTTTTAAGTTTTAACTTTCCTACTTTCCTGATTTAAGTATTAAAATCGGCATCCTACAAAAATAAATAAAACGCCACCAAAAACATTTCATGTAAAATAGTTTGCCAAGACTGACAAGCTCCTTAACGTTAAAAAGTTATCGTCTCGTAGACGCAAGCCCCTTATTCTTCAAGGCTTGATAATACAAAGCATAATAAATGTTTACAAATCCCATATCTTTTTTTTTATGCCTTATGCAGGCAGACGAGCAGACGGGTCACCTGATGGTAAGTGATCACCGTCGCCCATGGACATTACTCATTAGCAACACCAGGGGCGTCACCAATGCAATATCTTGGGCAAATGGGCCATACCTTGGTTTTTTTGCGGCCGTCGTATAAACACGTTTTTGGTGAATTATTTTTAAATTATTATTAAGGTTATTTATTAACTAGCGTCAATTATTTATTAGTGTCAACACGAAGCAGCAGTGGTTTTAATTAGTATATTATTTACAATCCTGAATGAAATGGAAAATTGTTTGCGAAATATAAAAATTAAAAATAATGTATAAAAGCAACTTTACTAGTATTACTAAGTTTCATATCAACAACCCTGAATGGATTGCATAAACACCAATAAAACGAGGCCTACGGCATCTGGAGTAAAAGTGCTCTGTGATAAAATTTAAAATAATTAAGTTTAATGTGCGCGAGCGCAGGCGCATGGTTCGCTCATCAAGGCAATTAATCTTTAGTTATGTCCCCTCTCGCCACTCATTCAAACAGCTGTTTTTGGTGTTACAATTGAAATAAATATTCTTACAATGATAATATTAAACTAATAAGTTAGTTGTAACGAAAGATTATTCAAAACATATTTTTATTGATATTATTGTGAATATTCTAATGAACAAATCATGTGAATAAAGTACTCACGTATCTCGCACCGCATCACGCATCTCAAACCGAATCTTGATCGTAGAGATTTTTAGATTGGATAAAGGCCTTAGTAATTCATAACTATTAATTATTTAAGAACGTAAGGCTGTTTGTTACATTTACTCTGTTAATACTTAATCGTTAGTTACAACTGTATTTGCTAACAACTAAAATACTTATTTTTTATTATAGCATCGAGTTTCGACCGCCGTACCAACAATTTGTCAGATCCGCTTCATATAAACATGACATGAGACTATTTGTAGCAACGCGATAGCTTTTAAAATATATTTTACAACCAGTTCATAGTACCTAATGGACGGACGGAAGACGGTTATTTGGCCCCTCCATCAGACCTAGTTGGGGTTAACTGCATTGACAAAACATATGGACCTTTATCGTTTTAGAATACATTTATAACGGGTTTGAAATGTTATGATGGAAGTTTGATTCGGGTTTGTTAATACTAATTAATCGATCAATCAATCAAATCAAAATTTATCCTTTTCCACTCCCCATGTTTCCTTTTCCTCCTAGTAAAAATCCTTCACTGAATGACAGAACATTTACGGTATCTTTTTGTTGCTATCCAATGGACAGGGATTTTCATTAGATACCTGTAAGAAACAAGTGAAAGCCTACTCTTCTCTGTCTCTTTAACTTTTATTTATATTATCACTCTAGTCTTCATCACTTTCCTGATCTTTCCCTGCCATCCTTATCACGACACTATCACTTCTAGCCACTCCGTTATTTTCTTTTACTTCTACTTTTCTTTTTTTGTACTTGCTTCTAATTTATTGGATATTGCCAATAAAATAATATTAATTACGAGTAACCGCCCTCGCTTTGCTTCGGTTTTTTTATTTTTTTACACCTTGGGTTACATTATTGGAGTTTTATTAAGGATCCCTAATTTTTTTTAAATATAATATAGCTTATGTCACCCGGGGATAAGGTACGAGTAGCTTCTCAACAGTGAAAGAATTTTTCAAATCGGTTCAGTAGTTTCGGAACCTATTCAATGAAAACAAACAATCAAATCTTTATAATATTAGATTATAGATTTAGGCCGTGTAACAAGTTAAGCAGAAAACTATATGGCAAAGAATTTTGGAAAATTTTAAATTAAAATAATATAATCTGAAAATACATATTATACAGACACAGTAAGTAATAACCTATTCAATTCAACATATTATTATAGTAAAACATTGTTCTTGACTTTCACATTTTATTTGAACAATAGGTTCACTTCAAAAGAGAACTTCAAAGGTTCAAATGAACAAAGATAAACAAAGTTTAACTTAATTTAATTGGGCTAACCATAGAACACAGAGGGCTAACCCCAACCTACTATTACGAGTTATGTATATTAATTATTATATCCATTTCGAAACAAATTCTGTCATGAACTTTTTGTTTTTGGTAATGAACTGAAACCATTCAGTACGTAGTATTTCTATGTAAATTAAATAATAAATAACACTATATGGACTCTCTTAAAATCATGAAGATGAAATAATATATCGTAATTTGAGATACATTTTAACGCCTGTCGAAAATAATAATATCACACTACCGTCTAGGGCCGCAGCAGGTAGGTACAGTATTTTGTAATATGTATTTTAAGTATTTTCGTTTCCACGTAACATAATTTGCCTTGTAAAATGACTTCTTGCGTCAGAAAGGAAGAAAACTATAAATCCTGTGATTTATCGCTTAATTCCGATCGTTACAAACGGAAAACGTATATTTTAAACTATGATATGTTTAAACAACTTTTTCTAGTAAATTAACGTAATATCATAGTTGCAATGATGGTTGATTGAACAATTAATCAACACTGATTGAGTTATCGTGTGTTAATAATGCATTGAATCAATTGTAATCTAATAGCTTTAAACGAGCAATTCTTGTATATGTTACCGGATATCTGTAAAATTCAGCAGTCTATACAATACCTAGGCAATGTATATAATATCTAAAACGTTCAGGTAACGTTTTGTATATTATTTATTTCATACTTCGCCCAGGCATTCTATACAATACTCTATGCGTAGTTGGTAATATGTGTAAAAGACAAATACAAGCAAGTGGGAGAGGGGCGAGACGTGAGGGCAGGCAGTAAAAGTTTACTTGCCACAAAGGGTTTTGGCTGCCAAACCCAAACTTTGGCATTCTAACATTTAAGCAAGCTTCCAGCTCCGACATATCCTCTGGCCTTATTGGCTAGGTTTGGGATTTCTTCTTGATACATAGTAATGACCAGCTCATGCCTGTTATCTATGGGTACGCAGACGAATGCAGAGTGGTGGTGGAACGTATAAATCTCACAATTTGGGCTGTATCCGAGTGGGGCACGGCCAATCTTGTAGAATTCTAAGACTAAGATACGTGTAGGTATATTTACCGCACGTACATTACCAGGAGCCCGCTCACCCAAGCCATACTTTTCATAACGTACATTAAGAATATACCGATCGCCTTCAGTTGTTACGAGTTAAAGTAAAAACCCCAACTTTTGGCGGTGCATTGAACCAAACGCTAAAGCTGCTGCAACGATACATGGAATTCTTGCAAAGTTGCGCAAACACTACACCCACCCGCCAATGATATGGAGAGAGTCAAAATTCAAAATATTTTTTTCATATAGGTATCACTGGCACGTTTTTTAATTTACCAGGTTTTCGGAAAGGTGCTTTGTCATGGAGGAGAAGAAAAGCCGTCGAGAAACTCTTTAGCAAATCTTTTAAAAATAAAAATACATTGTTATATATTTTATTACAAAAAAAATATCCGGAACAGTTTGTAGAGTTGGTCATTTCCATGCGTCTTTGTCATTTAAGTACCCATCTAATCTTCAAGAAAAGAGTAAACCTTATTGCTCTTACACACTATGCCGTCGGCTTAAAAAAGCATAAAAGAGCCACAAGCCTAATAACAGTTCGTTCCTGGGACGAAAAAGGAATATTAAATGTCATTTAATAACTAAAAAGAAGCATTGCTGGTAATTGAAATTTTTCCAAGGGCCTTTATATTTCTCGGGTTATAAAGTTTTCTAATATAATATGACATGATGTAATTAATATACCTACCCAATTACCTACATCGATGCCCGGACAGACAAACAGACATAATTACAAGTAATAATTTAAAAAAATATTTTTGAGTTCTAACTTGTTGTTTAAGTGCCCCCTATTCGAAATTTAAAAATAATATTAAATGTACAGAAAACAATCTCTTTCAGTTTTATCAATTTAGTGCTCCCTAATCGAAACTTTGAAAAATATTCATTTTATTAACCGACTTCAAAAAAAGGAGGAGGTTCTCAATTCGACTGTTTTTTTTTAATGTTTGTTACCTCAGAACTTTGGACTGGGCGAACCGATTTTGATGATTCTTTTTTTAATCGAAAGCTGATGGCTGTCATGTGGTCCCACATAAATTTTATTGAGATCTGACAATGGCATCCATGAGAAAACTACATAAGTCGTAAATTTGTGTTAAGATGTGCGCGACAAATTGACGAATAACTCAATATCACGTCAACCGATTTCGATGATTCTTTTTTTAATAGAAAGCTGGTGCTTGTCATGTGGTCCCACATAAATTTGAACGAGATCTGACAAGTAGTTTTTGAGAATTTGAAGTCGGTTATTTTTTGTTAGTAAAATTTAGATTATTATACTCGTAGTATAGTGAGTTAAACAAACACAACGAGCGCATGTATCATCATCACCATGCGTTATACAAGACTGACGTTGCTATCCAGCACTGAGCCGATTTCTGCGGCACATGCCGCCGGCAAGATATCCGCAAAATATGTCGCCATGGCTTCATACCGCGCGGGATGATAGCGGCATAGTGTGTAGGAGCCATTAGACCATCAAGTGGGATTTCGGTCAAGCATTAATTTAAAATGTATAAAAAAATATCTATTCATGCAGGTTAATACAATTTGTTTTGAGTGTGTTTATAAGTAGGTACATTCTTAATTCCAACCTACATCCAAGTTGACTACACATACCCAAATCTATTAATTTTATTCATTGCCGGTGGACCTGCAGGTATTCTGTACAGTAGATGGGAAACGTATACATTACCTAGGTAAAGTATGTAATGGTGAATAATATTAATATCATTTAATACATTGCCAAAACGACCCAGGTATTATACACATTACCTAGGGATTGTGCTGAATACCTGCATTATACAGATATCCGGTAACATATATATTTTCTGAATTACGGAAACGGCGTCAACAATTTTCATGAAAGGAGGTGGCCAACATCTGTATGGGCATTTGCCCCATTTGTGAAGTATAATGTACACATATTATTTTTACCTTACATTAAAGCTTACAATATCTACTTTGATAATTTTATCAATAAAAATCTCTAGAACTCGGGATTCTCCTTTTACGGGCAGTTTTACCTTTTGTAGTTTGACATTCTGCAAAACATATGTAATCGTGAAAAAGTGTTTTAAAGAGCGATTTTTGTATTAAATAATTAATACTATTTATCTTTTGGATTATTAATAAAATTATTTTAATTATGTCTTTTACTTTAATTATGACTTTATGACCTTATTCCTACAAAAAGAAGTACCAGCAGTACTAAATAAAATATACGTATTAACTTGTCACCTACCTATCTGTAAATATTCACAAGCAAACGTAATATAAATAAAACTGCATATTGATATTATTAAGTGTTTCATTATATACATTTAGGTACACATATGTAAAAATTAAGGAATAAAATATAACAACAGTACCAAATAAGGCAAATAAGGTGATGCATTCAATTTTTTTTCAAATTCAAAATCATTTATTCGTTTAGGTATCATTGATACACTTATGCACGTAATTTTTTAATCAACCAGCTTTTCGCAAAGGTGCTTTGTCATGGACGACAAGAAAAGCTGTAAAAAATCTCCTCAACACATCTTTTAAAAATAAAAATACATTGATATATTTATTACAAAAAAATATACAACTTGTACAGAACTGGCTGCAGAGCTGGTCATTTCCATGCGTCTTTGTAATTTATGTACTCATCTACAGTATAGTAGCCTTTGCCTAAAAGTTGAAAGAAAAAATGTTAGGAGCCTATTATAAAATAGAACTTATTTTCTAAACGTATTGCAAAAAAACAGGAATATTGTACATTGCCGCGTGAACCTAGTCGTAGTAAGCACTACTTAATAGTAAAGAAAAATGCTTTACCTGTACTGCAGTGATCCATTCTACCAATATGGATTGCAGGTTTCCTGCTAAGGAAGATATGGAGTGACGTGCCATGCGCTCAATATCAACCGCGCAATTAATGCAGCTCATGGCAAAAAAATTCAAATACAATTAATATTTTGCAGAAATGAAACTGAAAAATATTATTTTGGCAAATGACAATATAGTAGACATTCGCACTTCTGTCAGCCAATTGTCAACCTCCAGTGATGCCGGTCACTCACATTCGCGCGAATACGCGAACCCACAAGTGTGGGACGACCTTCGCGAATGATTATGCGAAGTTTTGGAGGCATTCGGGGTTTTCCAAGCTGTGTCGGTTTTTTGTCGCACATCAAAGCGCGCGAACCTCGAACCTTCATGTAGTCTCCCACACATTCATGCGACCAGTTGCGCACACGACTAAAAAGGTGATGTATCTCCTAATTTTTCGTGGATCGTGGCGTCTAATCGTACTACCATTTATTTTCTTTATTGAAAATGGATTTGAATGACAACAACATAATAACAACAGCAAGATTGAAAATTCGTGAACAAAGTGTAGGAGGAAGCGGAAATGGGCTTGTATACTCATATGCGAACCCATTTGCCTGACCGCCCTTCACATATGTGCAAACATTCGTAATGTCAAACATTTGCGCGCATGTGAGTGACCGGGGTGATAGCAATGGAGGTAGTAAAAGTATATTTGTATACAATACAACTTATTATTATTGTTAAATTATTATAACTACTCACGGCGGAGTTCAGAAGAAAATTAAAATTCTAGTTATGTTATAATAAATGGAAAATATGTCTTTTCAGAGGACTAAAACCTTGTACAAAAAAACGTATTTTAAACATTTCCGGGGTAAATATTGGCCACCTCCTTTAATATGCAGGAGGTTTCGGGGGCGATAAATCGATCTAGCTAGGATTCATTTTTAGAAAATGTCGTTTTATCCGTGTTTTCAGGCAATGAAAAACTGCTACAATAGACTCTTCCTGACATCTATTGGCGAGTAGCAACACTAAAACGACCAGTACATGGCTTTGTTTGTTAAAAAAACCGAACAAAGCTCGGTCATCTGGGAAGTAAACATTTATTAGCGTAAGCAGCATAAAATTTAGAATCCTGCACGAGTTAAGTGCACATTTAAATGATTTTGCACTTTTATCTTTGAAGGATTTTCATTCATTATGAGAAAATCTATCAAACATATTTACAACTAAAGTTGTGTGAACGGTCTAACCTTGGCATATTAATCTCGGCCAACACGACGCACGAAGATGATGAAGCCGCCTTTTGTGAAGAAAAGACGTGAAAGAAACGCAGTATAATAAGATAGTTGTGTAATTAAGATGCCTTCTACCTTTTGGCACAGGAGCAACGTGATGGAGAATGATCTAGATTCTAGACCTTCTCAGATGTGAAGAGTAACTGATGCCCTGTAAAGGACTGTTAATAGGCTGTAGTTCCATGGTTAAAACAAGTCTAATTACTTAATCACCAGTTATAATTAATTCTCCTTTGTTTCCGTGTCCTATATTCTTTCCAGCTCTTCAAACATGTTCCTTTCGAAGTAACATTGGATAAATTTTTAACACCTTGCAGACTCTCAGACTCTTAACGCTCACAAGTTCTGACCCAGATCCAAACCTATTTCAGTAACAAAGACAAAAGGAACAAGTTTAGAGCAAACATTACCCTGGAGGCTTGTAAGTGCGGCTCTTGCCCAAAAACCTACGTTTGAGATCATCTACCTTCTACGAGTATGTACCCTACTCTACAGTCGGCAAAAGAAATAAGCATGCAGGGCATGATTATAAAAAAACTGCCGTAATTATTGATATTACAGACTGTTTGTGTTATTATCAATGTTAAATGATACCATACAGGTATCATTATAAGTAAGGTATGATTTAACATTGATAAAAACATAATTATGCAATATTAAACACTAGCTATTGCCCGCGGTAGAGATCGATCTGAACTTTTCTGGGATTAAAAATAGCCTATATTTTAATCCAGGGTATAGGCTATCTCCATTCCAAATTTCAGCCAAATCGGTTAATTAGTTTTCGCGCGAAAGCGTAACAAACAACCTTACATTCACATTAATAATATTAGTATGATTACAGAAGTTTTAGAAGCATGCACTGTATACTTAATTCTTTTGCCGACTGTACCTACTGATCTATAAAGATTTCCTACATCGTACTAATATTTTGAATGTGAAAATTTGTATGGAAGTTTGTTACTCTTTCACGTAAAAACTACAAAATGGATTTTCATGGAATTTAGCACACATTTAGATAATGATCAGTAGCTCGAGCACGAATATTTGCGAGAAAGTATTCGTATGGTTAACGTAAGCAATTTGTCAAATTTGTATGGCATTTTAGTACCATTTACGCACGATAGAGGCGCTTTTGAAAAAATGCCATACAAATTGCTTACGTTAACCATACGAATACTTTCTCGCAAATATTCGTGCTCGAGCTACTGATCGGACGCCGCAGGTTGAAAATATATTTAAAAGCTTTTATTTTGTTCCATATGTCCTGATGTCGATATGTAATCAAATCAGTTACACAAAATTGGTTTATTACGTCAAACGCTCAGAAAGAACAAGATTCTGCCAGGTATAGGCCACTTGTTGGATGAACTGGCATTGATCCCGAACGGGACATTCCTATCATAATTCTATCTATTGGATTGGTAGGGATCGTACCGCGATGTCATCGACAATACAAAAGAGGTCGACGATTGATAAAACTCGACAACACATCCGCCGCCACAATTGATGCGCGAGCGCATGCGAAACTTGCACGGCTCCTGTCAACAACAATATTAACTCTACCCTCTAAAGAATAGAGCATAATTTGAATTAATTAAAGTAATATGTAATTTAGAATTCGCTTTTATTGCGCAATTGGATATTACGTTCTTAACTTGTGACAGAACAATGTTAATACTAAAAAATATAAAATGTAATATATTGTACTAATGGTAAGTATATTATTTATTTAGGTTAGGTTATATTTTGATGACGAACAAATTACGTATACGATTCTTGTCCTTAAACATGCCGGGTTGTAGGAAAACACCGTTAGGATTGCAGAAATATACGAAATAGTAGGATCCCGCACTATTTATTTGCTTTACGCTTTTCCGACACTTCGACCGAAACGTATACAAGAGGAAAACTGAGCTGTATTAATATGTAAGAGTAAGATGACATTTTACGATATATAGTCCGTATTTTCTTTTGTTGGTACGACAGCAGACAGTGCTAAGACTAATTTTATTGATACATTTTTTTCCTAATGAACGAAATGAGTTATATTTTTAATGGTTAATCGTAACATTTCCCTTCGTCATTAGCCGTCTTCATACAAATATACCACCAAGCTATAATAAATTAAAGCTATTCACATACGATCTCCGCGCCCTATCTCAGTCTTTCTGAAAACGCTGACAATCACGGCTGCTAGTACAAAACGCGTGTAGCCTTTGTGTGAACTCGTGTCGACACTTACCTATGATTATCTACAAGGAAAGGACTTGCCTCCGCTGTTCTATAAAGAGCTATTCAGGACAGCTATTCATTATTTTGAAAAGAAGCACGAACATACAGTTACATTTTAATTGAGGGATTTGAAAGAAGCAAACTTTCGCTAAAAAACTGCACCAAATTATAACAGCAGGTGGAAATTGGAGTGTCTACTGCATGTATACAAACATGACCAACGTGAAACATTAAAATGACCCATAAAAGATTTTCACTCTCTTGTTGAAGATAAATAAAATACATAAAATAATAATCATATTGATGCAGGAATCATAATTATGGGATTTAACAACTTGTCGTGTTCCGGTTGGGGTCTTAGAAGCTAGATCTGTTTTCTTCTCTCTGTCTTCTTTAGACAGCAACGTATCGGAGATGCTTTGGCGTTACTGATGTCCATGGACGACGGTGGCTAACTGGCTACTTAGGTGGTTCGTCAGCTGGTTTATCAACTGGTTACGTAAAAAAATAAATTGGTCCAAAACCGAAGGACGAAATTGGACGAAACTCGCAAGCGCACACTCTCACGCGAGGAGGGGTCAACTAACTCGACAGGATGGGGAGCCCGCTAAACGGGACATCACAGTTAATTGTCAAGTGTAGAGGCGTCCGTGTGATAGTTAGGTACTTGCGTAATAATCACCAACATTAATCGAGATAATTATTAAGCAACGTCTCATGGAGTATTTGGTCATTCCCTTAATGTTTAAAGATACAATCTTTTAAATTCCCACGGTACTATTTTTGGTACTACTTAACTGGCACTGACGTGTCTCTTGATAATAAGCGTCACCAAACTGCATCACCGACGCATTGCCTATCGAAAAGCGTGAGGCCTGCATTTTTACTTGACACCCGTAACACGTAGATTTCATGGCAGCTAGTGAGGTGGGCAATATACCCTACCACTGTCCAGAGCGGTAGAATTATCTTTACAAGATCTAATGTCTTATCGTTGCTTAAACTTTCAGATAACATGAAAACATAAAATCCAAGGATGTAGCAAGATGGTCCGGCAGCACTAGTGGAGACAATGATGGTGCCAATAGAGAGGAGTGTCGAGACGCGAATATGGTGCATTGTGACGGTGGTGGTCATATTGGCTGCGGTGCAAGTGGCCAGCCTGAACGGACCCAACGTCTGCATGGTCAAGCAGAAGTAAGTAGAAGAAAGAAATAATAAGTAAGCTATATATTATTAAGTATGTGAAAGGTGATATTACTCGTTTGGCTAGCTTCCACTCCTTGTTTCGAAGGGATGTCCACGATCTTTGGAGGAAACTCCATGGGAGTTTAACATCATTTTGTTATGTGACATAATATCATAATAGTCTGTCTTTTTGGCCTGTTAGTCGGCTGTCATAGACCCCGACGGCCATTGAACTGTCACTGAGTAAGCCAAGTTGATGAATGGACATTGACCGGTCAAAATTAAGTCACGTTAAGATTCGGGGGATTGCTCATTGTTCGGGAGATAGGTCAACGTCTGACGAGATTGTTATTGTTAGAAATACTGAGTAATTACAAGTAACCGCCCTTGCTTACCGGTAAACCTATGCCTTTTAATGTAGTAGGCAAGTAGGTAAAAACCATACTCGAAAAATTGTTTAGACGGGAATGTTTCACTTGTCACCTTCTTTTTATGTGGACCTACTGAAATAAACAAACGCTAAATGTTACCTCAAGCTTACTTAAATACATACAACAGTGAAAATTCCCAATTGGTTAAGCCGTTACTGAAGTTTGCGGAAACAATGAAAACAAATCGACATTTTGAATAATCACTATCATACTGTGAAATAAACTATTGCAATTAAAAATACCTTCCATTTACTGACAAGGTACAGTTCTTTATATCCAGCTGGTAGTGCTGGTCTTATAACCATAGACATAATACTACTAGACTAGACAAGCGGGCCTTCTTTGCGTCACGCTATTAGAAAGAGACCAAGGAGACTCGCGTAACTCGTAAGTAAGATAAGGATAGGTTTACCTCCTGCCTTTCTTCGCAGCGTGACGGTTTCACTTACATATGCTCAGATACCTTGCCTAGTCTAGTAGTATTATGTCTATGCTTATAACCCGCTGATTTATTTTATGTTGATATCTGTGTGGATAAGGAAGCGGTCAGCATTATTAATCCTGACTCTCCTACACTACGGTATCTGTGTTCGAAACAAGTAAAAACATCAAACCAGTTGAACTTCATTATATACATGACCCTTTTTGATGACCTGTTCCAGGTACAATATAACCAAACGGGTCAAGTACCGGGCACCAATGTCCATCCGGACATACGAGTGGTGCTTCTCAATGCCCCCGCGGTGCTCCAAGTGGAATACCGAGATGAGGGACCTCACGCGATTGGAGGTAAGCACACTTACTGCCCGTTCTCAGTTTATCTATCCATAATCCCCAGTAAGTTAGCTACAGTTTTTTTTGTAACTGTCCCAACTAACTTCACCAATGGAAATAATATTTGGAGTAGTCTCTTCCCCTTTTTTCGAAATTGCGACGCGCGTTATACTACTCCGCCATGCTGCTCCAGTGATGATTGTTAGAGCGGTTAGTCAAAATTTTTTATGCTGCTCCTAGGCCTAATAAAAATGTTTAGAGGTAGATACCGTAGATAATTGTTGCCTTAACTAGCTTTGTAATTTTTTATTATAATTTTAGTGATTGAATAATAGTACTTATTCATAAGTAGTACTTATTCATAAGTACTATTATTTCCTCTGTGGTGATTGTTTGTGTTCTATCCCAATGTAACGGTGATTGTAATAACTTTCAATACATTTCCTTTTCCTGTTGACATCTTCAGACGGAGGAACGTACCGCGGAGGTGGCAGTCTGCTGCCCAGGATACAAGATGAAGGATGTGTCCTGTGTACCCATCTGTCCTCTGGGGAAGACGGGCCATGGTTGCTCTGAGGGTAACAAGGACAACTGTTCTAAATAAGCTTTAGTTATTGACATGTGCAAACCTAGTTGGCTACGTGGCGAAATATTATGAAAGTTTTTTTTTTTTGGTCTTACAATTAGTTACCAAATACTGGGATTTATGTACCTTTAATTAAGACACATAATACCTACTAGTAATAGTACCTACACGTAATGAGCAATAAGCATGAATAATTTGGAGTGCATGAAGAATCAAACTCACAAACTCACCTCACGATTTCTACTTCGTCCAAACTTTGCACATTTTTTGACCACTATTTATTATCTGTATCACAGTACAACTGAGTATCAGTACAGTCAAAAGCAGTTGTGAATCAGAATGCTTAAGGAACTGCGTAGAACAATAATACATCTTTACAATAACAACAATGTAATGATAATAATGATGATAGTGGTAACGTTGATGTTTAGAGAAGTGATGTTAAATCAAACGATAGGAAGATATAAGATACTAACTGACCATTCTTCCAGACTGCCCCCCTAACAAGTGGGGTCCGAATTGTGTTCACGAGTGTTCCAGCTGTGAACATGGGGCCTGCTCCCCCATCACTGGGGAGTGCCGCTGTGAAGAGGGATGGCAAGGTGAGAGGTGGGTGCCTTCGATTCATTCAAATTCTGTCATCATTCAACTACAAAAATGTTAAGACGTCATGCGCCAATTTCTTTCCTGTTTATTTCCTTACATGAATGTTTCCTCTAGTTTCCTGTTTCGCTTATAGAAAATTCACATATTTTTATTTAATAGATCGTTAATACCATTAATACTTTTATTATTTTCTTCTTTTTCTTTTCGCACACATGCATCAGTGATGCTTTTGGTGTTGCTGATATCAATGGCCAACGATAGCCACTTGGTGGATCGTTAGCTCATTCAACTTGATACAAAGTAAACTGTACTTGCACTTGTTTATTTTACTAGGTATCTGAATTAAACAATTTGTTCGTGATCTTCTGAATACAGGTTCAATACCAATAATAATCACATCTAATCTGCTTTCTTTAATAATCTTTAGGTGTAAAATACGAAATTGCCTAACAATTTACAGTTTTCTGCATGTCTTCAATCGCAAATACTAGTTTATTTCACACTTAGTAGGTATACCCTTATTGATAATAATGGTATAGGTAATAGTGATATGTACTACTACCTATTGATATATCTTCTTAATATATATAAATTACGTGTCACGTTGTTTGTCCACGATGGACTCCTAAACTACTAAACCGATTTTAATTATATTTGCACACCGTGAGCAGTTTGATCCAACTTGAAAGATAGGATAGCTTACATCTCAAAATTTAAAAAAACTTTTGACAGAACGAAGTCTGTCCGGGCAGCTAGTATTTTATAAATAAGTATAAGAATGTCGAATGATTGGATGAAGTTCCTATAAAAGCCATCAGTTTCGTACTTTTTTCTTTTCCTTTGTCATCATACGAAAAAAAAATGTGAGAAAAGGAAAGGCAATTCTTGGATTCTAATAAGAACATAACCAACAAAACTTGAAATAAATTTCAGTCTTTTTCTATTTTTCAGTTGTTCGATCAGCATGCCTTCTACTCCATCTACGACCACTAAGATAGAAGAAATACTAACAACAGAAAAACCTACTACTAAAACATTAATTCCGACCACAACAAAGGCAACTGAACCAACGACAATGACAACAGTCACTAAAATGGTTGTACCCAGCACAACTCCACTGAAAATACCTTCAACAACTAATACTCCAACTACATCAAGTACTTTAAGAACAACGAATGTCATAACAACTTTACCTAAGATTTCGACAAAAAAATATGACAACATTACTGTAACAACAGATTGGGCTATACAAAAAAATGAAATGTTGAAAATACCCATTAATATTGCAATAAATTCTAACTACAACAGAACTGAAACCCCAGTGGAAATTTCAAGTGATGCAGAGTATAAAGATATGAATATAAGCACTACAATTAATGTAAAAAAGTCTACGATTGCCTTTGCAAATATAACATCATCCACTTTACTATCTACGACTACTACTATGGCTACAACTCCTTTAATTAAACTCATGGTTAAGGAAACAGTTTCGAAGACTGAATCGCCGAAAAAACTAGAAACGACTGCAAAAGTGGCAACAACCAAAACGAAACCTAAAGAAATTTGGATACGGCCCACTCAAAGAGGTGAATCTACATTTATTGAAACTAAAATTAAAACCAACGTTGAACAATCCCATAATAGATACAGGAATACTACTAAAAATGAAGAAATTTCAGAATTTACAACACCGAGAACCATAATAGTTTCTATCATACCTACATCTGTATCTTACGTTACGTTTAAAAAGATTGCGCTAACTACTGCGTCATACATGTCTCAAAAGAACAATATTTCTTCCCAACAGCACCAGACCGTCAGCAATAAAACAGAAACTGGTGTCACGAATAAATTAACAACCCAACAAATGTCAACTGCAATGCCATTTACTATAAGAATTTTAACTACGTTACTATCGAAGAATATGACTACATCTACGACCGTTTCTCCTCTCCCGCACAAAAATGTTACAAACGCTATTATATCAAAACTTAAAGAGACTTCTTCAAATACAACCAAGTTCTCTTCTGCGAGTAAAATAACTAATAGCATGCCGAGCACGGTAATTGCGGCTAACAAGGAACTGAATTCTTCTAACATTTTAACAACTGCTCCTTCTCTAACTAACAATCGAACTACTCAAGGATTGAAAACGTACGGAACAACAGTAACTCCTAGACCCACTAAAACAACCTCATCTAACCGTCAAACTACTTCAGGACGAAGCACTTCGTATGAAACAGTCACTACACCTCCTCTATCTACTACAACTCTAAGAAGTAAACCTATGCTTTTTACTACAAACATCCTTAAAAATCATCATGGCAAAGAACCGAGAAATTTTTCAGTTAAACCAGAAGGAGTAACTCCAAAAGTGAAAGATGTGGTGATAAAGACGACTAAACTTCTACCTGTTACGCAAATGCAGAAGACTAATGATACTAAAAAGAATGCAACTAAAGCATCTAATACTAAACCTAACGTTATAACAACAGCAGGGCCATTAGAGGATGAAACTTTTCATATTTTGACAGAACCGGAGCATATCACTGCCGTGATGAACGAGAAGGGGCGTGATCATTCATCAGTTGACCTCATATCCGTGATAAGTATCGCAGGAGGAGTGATGATGGCAGTCATCACTGTAGCTGTTATTATAGTCATGGTTGAAAGATGTAAGAGACCGAGGTATGAAGATGTAAGGAAAATAAACGATATTCGTATGCAAGTAATGATTGATAACAATGATGTTCCGCCGCCTTATGTTAGAAGTATTTTTCACACGCCATTGCCAGGTAAATAATTGCAAGTTAATTTTGTACTTATTCATAACAAAAAAAATACAGTCGAATTGAGAACCTCCTCCTTTTTTTGAAGTCGGTTAAAAAATAAACGAAGACATTGGTAGAATCGAGGTAATATAATATTTTTTATTTTTCAGTATCAGTCACTACACACTTGAGTTAATAATATAAAAAAAATCATAGATACATTTCACAACGTTTATTTGTTTATTTATTTATTTATTATTTTTTGCACCTTACATTATGTATAGGAATAAAAGGCGGACTTAATGTTAAAAGCATTCTCTCCCAGTCAACCCAGTTATTATGTCACTACTCGCTAATTTAAATCATAAAATAAAATTGCTTTTAAATTTGTATGTAAAGTTCAAAAATCAGAAAAATTATAAAATTAACAGTGTAAACTGTAAAGCAGTTCAGGAAGGCTATTCAGATTTGTAACTTGACAGCGGAGTTTCAAAATTGACGTTCGAGTTCTAGGATCACTTCACTTCGCAAGTGCGTACTAGATGATTAGATAATGACATATCAATACGATGCAAGTTCGCTTTTGTTTTGTAACTTGACAGCGGAATACACGATGAGTTTCTAAATTGAAGTAAGAGTTCGAGACTCCCTTCACCTCGCAAGTGCGTGCCAGATGATTAGAGAATCACATATCAAGATCTCGGACTCGAACTTCAATTTTGAAACTCATCGCGGATTCCGCTGTCAAGTTACAAAAGTGAATAGTCTTGCAGGAGTCAGCAGTGTTTTTATTTATAAGTTAGAAATTACAATACATTATATTTTGTCTAATATTTGTTATATGTACTTTCACGTTACTGTTCATCGGCCCATTAGCTCAGTTGGTTAGAGCGTCGTGCTAATAACGCGAAGGTCGCGGGTTCGATCCCCTCATGGGCCAATTAAATTTTGGTACTTTTATGTAGTAAATATATTTTTTTTTATGTTTTAGATCCTCCAACTTCAGAAAAATGCCACTATCAGCCAATATCGACGTTAGACAGAAATTTGAAACAGTTCATGCGACCTGTCGTTGTACAAACCATTTCACCAATAATGCTGGAAAATTTTCGAGGTATTTATCTATTACATTCTCACGAATACATTATTTACTGCTTTATTAAAATGTATTAGAATGTATTTTTTTATCTGCAGGTATTCTGGAATGCCATTACGATCATTTGCCGCAAAGAAATTACGATTGTGGAACATTATCAACTCGATGCTCAATAACGCCATCTATGGCCTGTACCGACGAATTACATGGAGAGCGGGCATTGTCGGTCGCCGATTATACTATAGAAACGATGAAATGCGAAGCCAAATTAGATGTTATAGACAATACTACATCAGAACCGTTGTACGCTGAAATTCCTTGCTGGAGACCACCTTCTGAACATGCGATTGAAGTGATGAATTTGAACGGAGAAGCCGTAACAGAATTATGACCACGAAATAATAAATAAGCACAGAAGTCAGAAAGAGTCATAGAGTTGAAAGATGTTGATAGATGGCGCTGTTACGTTATTTGTGTAGTTTATGAAATTCAATGTACCTATTTGTTAATTTATACCAAAGATAAATAGAGCGTATTGAGTGTATGGGTGGTCTGATAGTAAAGTAATGCGTTAAAATGAAAGTAAAAATAAAAATCTTCAACTATTCGTTTATTTTTCCAACTCCCTGCCTTGGAGGAAGTAAAGTTAAAAAAATTGGTAAGTTAGGTATGTGCCTACATGTCATAGTTCCTAATTATGAATAATTAATAAACTTTTTTTTTTGAAGTTATATTTCTTTAGGCGCGTTATCATTATTTTCTTTTAGTTAGTCAGTTATTATTATTTTCTTTAAGACATATCAAACGAGCCCTAACTCGAAGGGTTATTTACAAAGTTCCCCTGGCCACTTGCCTGCCTATTATCAGACCCTGGATGTAATTTAGAACAAAAATCCTCGTCAAGACGTTTCATACGAGCACCTACTCGATGGAGTTGCGTCCTTGCCTACAGCCTCCTTGACCACTTTCCGTCTCCATCATCATATCAGGTATCAGGTAATGATAATATTATAGGCTTTTTGTATGCATGCAAAATTTCAGCTAAAGAGGAAGCCGAGAAGTGGGTCATATTCAACTTGCAAGATTTGATTAAAGACTTTCCATAAAAAAACACTGGGACAGGTCAAAATAAATAAAAGCTTGTACCTACCTATCCACCTACCTAACAAATTTCCATCAGGCAAAACCCGCACATAAACGTAATACCTAGTTTCTGTTTAATCTGTTTATTTTGTTTTCATTTATTGCAAGTTTCATGGAAGCGGGATAGATAAGAATGGGTCAAGCCGTCAAGCGTGGGTTTCATTCGTTTAATACTCTTGTACCTATTAGTTATTATACGTTAATAGAATAACAATCTGTTGCCTTCCTACTGATAATGCATCCATCCACCCATCATTTTATTTTGCCAACAACATTTCATTAAAGTGAAGGTGACCACTTACCATTATGTTGCCCGTCTGTTTATTAGTCAGTCCGATTAGGCTATATAAAAAATAAGGAAAAGGGAGTCAAAGCACCCATTCCAATGCCGGCATACATTGATGGTAAGGCCTCACTTAAGGATTACATATCATATTTTTATTGAGTCATTAATATTGTTACTTGTATAAGTAAACTTCCATAGAAACCTGTCTGGCTCTGCGAGTCTGGCTAGCTTGTAGAGTCAGCAGAAAAACGATTCGTCGTTTCCAGCTGGGGGCTTAGAAGCCAGTTATTTCTTCATTTCTCTTCTTCTTTCTTCTTCTTTCTTCTTTCTTAGACGCCAACGCATTAGTGATGCGTTGGTAATGTTGGTATTACTTAATATCCATGGGCGACAGTGACCACTTACCATCAGATGGACGATGCACGTTTATCTGTCGGCTGTTCACATTAAGTAGATGAAAAAGATTGCTAATCGAAATAATTTTCTACTTAACAACACTAAATTTGTTATGAGTTTGTACATACATTAAACAAATAATAATATCGGAATTATTAATGCAAAATAAGATTGCATTATCTCATCGTTTCCGACGAATGATGATATTAACTTGGCCAGAATTAGGGTTCTGTTGGTCACAGGAAAATTGTACAAAATTTAATTATTTAAAAGGGTGTAGAGCAAGATAGAAAAGATTTATGACGAGATAGACTTTGTTGATTTGAAATAATTGCTGACAATCACTTGGTTTCTATGGGCAGCACACACGGATTATGGTGCCCCGTTCAATCTCACGAGATTGCATTCCCTAATAAGTAACTGCTGCAAATTCGTAAGTTTTGTAACATCAATAAAGGAAATAGTAGAGTGATTATCTAGGGAAACAAATATTTTAAGGGCGAGAGTGCTTTTTTTGAACCCAGAGGGCTTCTAAGCGCACCATGGCTGACTTCAACCTGACAGCGAAGGATTTGACGACTCTTGCGAAGGAAGAAGCCTAGATCGTAGACGCTCTGTCACGCTGCTCCAGTGCTGGTTGCTGAAAGATTTGGCCGATCCGTGCTGGATTTGGATGCTGCACAAATATTTACGATGTCTCGTGATTCTAATTATATGTAACAACTAGCTGACCCGGCGAACTTCGTATCGCACCAAACTATTTTTTTTTCTAAAATAAAAGTAGCCTAAGTTACTCCTTGTTACATCAGCTATCTGCCAGTGAAAGTTCCGTCAAAATCGGTCCAACCATTTCAGAGATTAGCCGGAACAAACAGACAGACAGACAGACAAAAATTGTGAAAAATGTTGTTCCTATGTAGTACCGTGTATACATCCAAATGCACTTGGTAAAAAGCGGTTATTTTAATATTACAAACAGACACTCCAATTTTATTTATTTGTATAGATTGGGACTTAGGTAAACCTAAGGATTCGCTCGAAGCAAAAAGCTTTAGAATTTTTTCGACAAATCATAGCATTGAAGCAAATAGGTACTTATAAGAGCGTAAAAATTGTTTTCCACTAGCAGGCACATTGGTACATCATGTCATATGTACCTGTTATGCAGCATTTCCACATACATATGCTGCATTACATGTGCTGTGCAGGCTAATAGTGACGTGATTGTTAAGGTACGTTGATTACACTTCCTCATGACTCTCATGACATGACTCATGTGTATTCTCGTCGAAGTCGCAGATGTAATTATGCAAACAGAGTCTTAGACCACCAGACAAAAAATCTGTACCCCAACTCAAGAGTCACTAATGGTTACTTACTCAAATCGCTCCCTAGTACAGATTTTGCATGGTGATTCATTACTAAGGAGCGTTAGTGTACAGTAAAGTAAGTCTAAAGTAACCGTTAGTGACTCTGAGTTGGGGCGTCAGTGAAGTAAATAAACAGATAAGTGCTTCTTCTAAGTATACAAATAAATAAAGTATTAAATTAGTAAGGTTTGTATTCAATAATGTATTTATCAAGTGATGTACGGAGCCCGTTATTATAAATCTATTCAATTAAAACAGTCATTCGTAATACAAACGATACGTACAATTTATTCAGTGTCACTCGGAGTGTGTTAGTGGGTGCCCAGTCACACAACGCATAAATATAGAACTTAGGTAAGTTTAGATTATGTCATCCGATTCATCATCAGTAGTACTTGAATCTTTGATCAAGCATTATATGTGTAAGTTAAATTTTTTTTTTGCCGTGAGGTTAGCGTTTTAATTAATAGGTAAGATACTATTATTCTTCTTTATAGAACATTATATATAAATTCTAAATTGGTATACAGGGTTATTGGTTATTGCTCACGATCCCATGAAGGAGTAGCAGGATACGTCATGCGCAGTGCGCTACATAAAATCCCAATAAAGTTTTTTTTTTTAAGTGTAGGTACCGTACCTTTTTCTAAGAGTGTACCGTTTCAAATATATGTTCATTTTTAATAATAACAAAATAAATTGTAGGCCGGCATCATATTTTTTATTGTCTATAGTTTTATGACACACTAACCAATAATTCTGAACTACGAAATCAAATAAATCTAATAGGATACTTATTTTGAGATAGACCTCAAAACACTTACAAAGTGTAGTAATTTTTGTAATTTACTTTGACAAAAAGCAAGTTCTCTTAAAAAATGTCCTAGTGGCTATACTTTCAGATTATTAGAAAAATAATTAAACTTATGAGCTATCTAACTAAATAAATAAGTAGGCACCTACTAATTTAGCTTGAGTGAACTTAGAATTATTTTCTATTAATGCGTTGCACATCTAATGTTTTTCAGGGTTTCCAATATGTATTTGGCGCTATGGATAGGCGCCTTGTTAGGGTATGCATTAGCAGACAGGAATGATGGGCAATTCGTGAAGTCAGTGAAGGGAGGTGGGGGTGGATGGCAATACAACCCGTCTGTCAACTATGACAGGTGAGTACAGACTTTAATAGAGTAGTTTTCACTATTGTGCGGAACAAAACACCTCAGAAGTTTCTTGCCGCTTCATCTTCAGGGACCACTTACGATAGGGATTTTTTATGCGGTGGTCACGGACCTTAAAAAAAGACGGACATAATCTCAAGAACAAATTCAGTGAAGCACCCATCGGAATTCCAACTCTCTATTCGTACAAGTAAACACCCACACATTGACACAATCGGTTTCATTCCGGCGCCGGACCACACTCGAGTCATACGGACAACGGGAGTTGATAAAGAATATTAAAAATGCCTTTGTGTGCTGTTAAAAGTTGCAAGAACAATAGTAGTTCAGTTAAAAAACATAAAGGGATCACCTTGCACAAGTAAGCTTGTCATTTAATCACTGATTTCTTTTATTTTCCGTAAGTTATTAACAAAACAAACTAAAAAAATTTGTAACCACAAAATCAGTCAGTGTTGCCAACAATATTGCTTAAGCAAATACCCAGAATGTGTGGGAAAATTATAGTATGTATAATGCTCGAGTTTCTTACTTTAGTTTAAAAGTATATATTTTTGGGGTTTCGTACTAAATGACAAGAAACCCTTATCTATAAGTTTGCCATGTCTGTCCGTCTGTCCGCGGCATTGCTTACAAACAAACAATATTAGAAAGCTGAAATTTGGTACCGATCAATGTAAGTATGTATATTAATTACGTTAAGATAATGGTAGAACAAAATTGGAGAAATTTTAGGTACCTCCCCTATAAGTGAAGTGGGTAAAAAAGTGTATTTAATCTGTCGTCAATTAATAAAATTCATTAATCTTATCAAATATAATAATTTGCATTTATTGAATGTGGATTTGACTTTTCATCATATTTCCAAAATGGAAACTGTAAATAAAACACTGGAAAATAAACGTCAAGTTTACAAGAAGTTGACTCTTCATAAAGGATTTTAGCGTGCCAATTATAAAAATACTAGCTATTACCCGCGGCTTCGCCCGCGTATTCAAAAATTAGTAACAATGAGTTGTTTAACATACATGACACATTCATGGTGCAAGAATAAATAAGTAACAGTTCCAAAATTTAAAAGGTACTAAGAGGAACCAAAATATATCAATAAATTTATATCAATCCATAGATTCTTTACGAACTTATAGCAGAACCAACACATTGTTACTTATAATATGGAGTGATTCAAATACATAATGGATTTTCCCATTGGAATAAGATATTTTACCGCGGTAAAAAGTAGCCTATGTTACTCTCCAGCCTCATAACTACAATATCTCCCAAAATTCATACCATAATATCGCTCCGTTACGACGTAAAAGAGGGACAAACAAACAAACACACTTTCGCATTTATAATATTAGTATGGATAGGTATACTTATAAAATATCAGTTTGTAGCGCAGGTGTGTAAATAATTTTGAAATTTTCGGCTTTTCTTCTCCTCCATGACAAAGCACCTTTCCGAAAAGCTGGTAAATTAAAAAAATGACGTGCATAAGTGTATCAATCATACCTACATGAATAAATGATTTTGAATTTGAATTTGAAATCTGAAAATATTTACACAAAATGTTAGTCTATTTAACGCAGTGTCATGAGAGTATGTTATTAAGTTTGGTTGTATGTATGTTTATCTGCGGATTTTTCAGAAACTCCGATCAGATTGCTACAATTATTAAACTTACGCCCCAACTCAGAGTCACTAACGGTTACTTTAATCGCTCCTTACTAAAGAATCACCATACAAATTCTGTACTAAGGAGCCATTTAAGTAACCATTAGTGACTCGTCAGTTGGGGTGTTAGTGTATAACTAACGTATGTATGTATTAACTTACGCCACAACTCAGAATCACTAATGGTTACTTAAATCACTCCTTAGTACAGAATTTGTATTGTGATTCATTACTAAGGAGCGATTAAAGTAACCGTTAGTGACTCTCGAGTTGGGGTGTCAGTATATGTAGAGCAAGTTTGTCAAAATCTGTTTTTTAATTTATTAGTTAGGTCTGAATTTATGCCACTGTCAAGTTCCATAACCATGAATTCAGACAGGAAAATAAATCTGTTCATCGCTACTATGAAAAAAATGCACACTTGTAATTTTTTTACAATAAAACAATTATAAAAACAGTTGAGAGCGTTTTATTTTCATTTTCATAAATACCAAGATACTTATATGTTTTTTATCAAAAGAGGCAACCTTGGTCTAATAGCTTTTACTTCAAGGTTACAATGCCGGGCGGAGCTGTGAAGTTAAAACAAACTTATTGTCCGTTTACCGTATTAATTTACTTAAAATTTAGTTATTTACTTAACTACTTAATACGTGTAAACCGAACATTACCGAATAAACTATTCAGTAAGTAATACATTTTGTGTTTGAATTTACTACTAGGTACATAAAGAAAAAATGGGGAAAATGTTCATATTGTGGTAACCCCAAAATTACGCACACGTAGTAAGCGGTCGGCCATTTCTATGCTTCACTCTCGGTTACACAAGGTTACGTCTGTATTTTTTTTAGGTCCGTGGCGGTGGTGTAATTAAACTTTCGAAAAGTGTTACTAAAACTTCAAATTTTATTTTTTAACCGACTTCAAAAAAGGAGGAGGTTCTCAATTCAACTGTATTTTTTTTTATGTTTGTTACCTCAGAACTTTGGACTGGGCGAACCGATTTTGATGATTCTTTTTTTAATCGAAAGCTGGTGGCTGTCATGTGGTCCCACATAAATTTGAACGAAATCTGACAACTATGTAGTTTTTGAGACTTTGAAGTCGGTTATTTTTTGTTAGTAAAATTTAGATTATATTTTATCTCATCTCATTTAATTTTACTCGAAGTGGAGATTCTCATTCTGTTGAACTTCATTCATCATTAATTCTTGTAAAGACCTACGCTGGCCAAGTACGAAACCTAACGATGGGATATCATGGAATTGCTATGACATTTTACAAAGCGTTGAAATCTGTAAGTGCTTGTTCACACTGAACTCGAGGGCGCGGGCGCGGGCGCGGGCGCGGGCGCGGGCGCGGGCGCGGGCGCGATAGACGCTACATACACCGCGCGCGCGTTTTGATGTGAACACTTTCATAGTACGTCATATGTTTGATATTTCGCGACCGCGCCCGCGCCCGCGCCCGCGAGTTCAGTGTGAACAAGCACTATGGTAGCTTGTCATATAAATGAAGGCGAATGATTTTAAACTAAACCCTAAACATTTCACTAAACATGTTTAAATAAAGGCGTTTTTAAATAGCCTTCTCTGGTACAAAAGAAACAATTGACTACAGTGAAACCAACTTATCTGTGAATTGAAGGGGGCGCTGTCTGACGCATTGGACCTATCATTGGACGCAATTCGAGAGGTAGTAAACAAATGAATGAGCACAAAGTACTTATGAACGACTTTTAAACATGGCGGCATTAGTTCCAATTATTGCCACTTCACAGATAAGTTGGTGGCTCTTGTATTGGATGTAAATAGGGTTGAATATTCAACCCCCGACGCAAAAAGAAAGGTGTTATAAGTTTGACGTGTCTGTGTATCTGTGTTTCTGTCTGTGGATTTTGATGCAGTATTTTTGTGTGAAAGCTGACGTGATCGTGGTTGCTATCAGTGGCGGCTGGTGGATCCTAGAAGTGGTGGTGCACTGTATCAGCGTATTTTTATTTTTAACGACTGCCAAATAACGGTTATGATTTTCGCGCGTAGACCTCTTAAACGGCTGGATGGATTTGTATCGTTATATTCGTCTTAAAAGTGTCCTTAAATGAGTGTTTGAAAAATAAATAGATGAATGTTTTGACTTTTGACATCTGTTTCCGTTTCTGGTTCCGCTAAGACACTTCCGTTGCATCACTAGTTGCTATTATCTGTTTTGTAAAAATAACAGTAGGGGTTTTTTTTTAATTTTAAAATGGAATGATACATTTCAGGTTTTACGGTCAAGGTAACATGGGACAGAACATGTCCCAACATGGCTACAACTTGTCGCAGAATACCAGCCAAAATAGCTATGGGTTTGCTGGCCACAACGCGACAGATACACGGAAGTATGAAGTGGGCGTCTGTTATATAGAAGTTCCGTATGTATATTTATTTTTTTAATTATCTAACAAATAATTTTATAATTATTTTCAATTAAATGTTCTCGTCACTACTCGTCAGATAACAGTCGTTAAGCGATGTTGGAGGACTTTGGGTGGAATAAAAACTTCTGACAGCTGAGTTGGCCACTAACCCACCCACTATCAATCCGCATTGGTTTGACGTGGTGGAGTATGCTCTAGGCCTCCTCAAAAGGAGGTATCCGTCCTCAATTGTTGGCCATTAATGCGTTGAAGCCATGTTCATAAAGTTGACGTATTTGCATTCTGATTACAGCACCGCACAATTAGCCCGCGACCCTGCGCACGTACCTGCCGGTAACGGGGTAAGCTAGTAAAACATTCACTTTTATGTTAATAACTGGGGCAGTCAGACCGACCTGAAATATCTGCAAATATGCGGTAAAAATGACGCTACACACTTATAGCCCACACTAGGATACCCTGAGTGGGTGCCATGGACAACGCACAAAGACAATAACTCATACATCCAGACCGAGAACAGAAATTCAAACTCATCATTCAAATTTCCGCCTCGCTGGGAATCGAAACCAGGACCCTTAGCACGGTGATCCGATATGGTCATAATCAAAAATTAAATAAATAAATTGTTGAGTCCAAGTCAGCTTCCCCGCTTGCGGTACACCCTGCTGAACAAAGTACCAAGTTATGGGGAAGGGTTCCTCCAGTTGGATATCGCTGGATCATGGACCTGGGTTTTTTCGGACGGTACTCATAGATACATAGAATCAATAGTAAAATGTTATTAACGTGTTCAGTAGCAATATTGGAGAGCCAGTTATAAACGCAAACCCCTCTTCTTCTCTGCCGACAAAGATTCGCTGATATCTTCCACGTTGTTGACGTAATACAACTTATATGCTTCATATCATATGCTTCTTAATATTATTATTCTTGCAGTCCCGTCCTGACCTCAGTCGGATCAGAACATGCTGCCAAGGATACATCAGAAACATCTACAACTTCAGGATATGCGACCCAGTCTGCACTAAAGAGTGTGTGAACGCGCTTTGCACTGCCCCAGAGACATGTTCCTGTTTCCCCGACCACGTGAAGAACTTAGCGGGTGTCTGCGTTCCAACCTGTCCTATTGGCTGTCAAAATGGGAGGTGTTCTGGTGGAGAATGTATCTGCGAGCAAGGATACACCTTAAACTCTGAGAGCCAGTTTTGTATTCCATCTTGCAAAGAAAACTGTGGGGGATTAGGTGTGTTAAAGTCATCTTAATCATTGTGTGTTGGAATTGAGCTTCCTTAATAATGGTCGGCGTTTAGATCTTATTATGTCAGATAATATGTTGAAGTTGCATTGGTAAATTTCTCATCATAATAAGGAGTTCCGTGTATGTACAGTACTTCAAGATGTTTTCTTTTACGGAAGCAAGTTACAATTTAATTCATTAAGTCACCGCTCAGTTCCTAAAAATTTCACGGCAAAAGCAGCTTTGATTATATCTACGACATTACACTATTAGATTAGTCATATATATCATCTCTAGTAATTATTTTTAAATTTTCTCAGGAAACTGCACAGCATCGAACAAATGTGATTGTAAAACTGGTTACCAGTCTACAGCAGAAGGATCGTGCAAGCCTGTTTGTGACCGTTGTGCCAATGGAGAATGCGTGGCTCCCAATGAATGCAGATGTCTTCCAGGGTTTGTCAAGAACCCAGATGGCTGTAAACCGGCGTGTGATCTATGTAGGAACGGGGATTGCATAGGTCCAAACACCTGCCGCTGTCATCCAGGTTACGTCAATGAAAGACCCGGAACTTGTGTGCCTCAATGTAATCCGTAAGTTCTATATTCAATAATAGACCACATCTAGAACCATACAGTAAAGAAATATATAAATATCTCTATATAATAATTATGTCTCTGCATAATATTAAAACTGGAACTGATCGTTCATAAGGAATATTTAAGAATATTTAAAGTGGGTGTATTAAATAACGCAACAGCATAAATATATAAATCCATTTCTTGACAAGAAGGAGAGAATAAAAAGAAAGAAACATTGCTTACTATTTCAAATTCAACATGTGCTTTTGAAATGAGACACCTATATTTAACTTTGAATGTCTGTTTCTGTTTTAGGGGATGTGGACCAACCAGCCGATGTGTAGCACCAAATGTTTGTGACCCTCCAATTACAACAACTACTTCCACCACTCCTGCCACCCATATTTCAGCTATCCCTAATCAGCCACTTTATCCTGGTAACCAGGTCCACAATTATCCATCTAGTCCTGGATTATCGGGAAACCAGGGACATCCGAGTCCTTATCCTAGATATCCTGGCAACAAACCAAATCCTTCTTATCCAGGATACCCTGGAAATGGAGTGCAACCAAACCCAAACAGTCCCGGATATCCTGGAAACCAGGGTCAACCAACTCATTATCCTGAATATCCTGGGAATCAACCAAATCCAACTGGAAATCATGGTGAACCATATCCTTCTTACCCTGTATACCCAGGGGGCCCAATGCAACCAAATCCAAATAACCCTGGATATCCTAATAACCAAGTTCAACCAAATCCATCTTATCCTGGATATCCTGGTAGTTCCGGTCAACCAAATTCATCTAATCCTTTGTACCCTGAAAACCAAGATCATAATAATCCGTCAAATCCTTTGTATCCTGGGGTCCAAGTCCAAGTAAATCCATCTTACAGTCAATCCGGTCTAACTGAAGAGATATGCTCCCAGCCCTGTATCAACGGAATCTGTATCGGGGTGAATGCATGCCGCTGTAAACCAGGTTACTACATGGATCCAAACGACCCAACTGGGACCAGGTACGTTCAATGAAGGAATAAAATAAAGATGGGAACATCTATCAGAATTGAACCTGAATGGATTGGGATGGTAATAAGAGTAAATTAGGTTCTCAGTAAAAATGGTAATAATGCAGTTTAATTCATAAGGCATTTTATTTTTAAACATATAATTTTTAAATAAAAAAAATATATATTTATTTTTTATATATAAGGTATGCTTATCATGGAGCATTATAGTGAGCACGCACTGTTATATTAAAAAAAAGGTGCGAATTTTTATTTGATCATTTGCTTCGGTGAAGGAAAACATCATGTAGAAACCTGCCAATCTGGCGGACTGAAGTGACCACTCTCATTTCCAGAGGAGACTGAGCCCAACAAATTATGGTATCATATATTATAGCACCCTTGAATACTAATTATATAAATTAACAGAATTAACTCATTATTTCAGATGTCTTCCACATTGCGCCGGAGGGTGCATTAATGGGGTATGTTCAGCCCCCAACTTCTGCATTTGCAACATGGGGTACTATAAGGACACTAGCGTCAAAGGAAGACCATCTTGTGTGAAGCGTATAAGGAGATCTGTTGATCAAACTGACGTCAGGAAACCTATCAATGTTGCAGAACTGCTCGTCTTTGAAATACCTGACGCAGATATTGATAATATTAACATTTAAATTATGTTATTCACATTATGAGTAGATTTATTGTAATAATGCTCGTACGATTATGTAATCAATAAATAATAATTTTTACACCTGATTTTCTATCTATGTGTGAAACGACCGACGTAATGTCCTCATTACCTACATGGCCTCATTACCTCATTCCTTGTTCCTACATGGCAATAACATAGTTGAGATATTTGGAATATTGATTGTAACATCACTAATCAATTGAATGTCCTTTGCGTTACCAGGTCTGACTGAGGCGAAGCTAGTGTTAGGCAGGTACAGTCCCCTGCAAAGAAAAGTGACTCATCTCTCACTAAACACACAGTAAAAGATGGGTTACTTTTCTCTGCAGGTGACAGTACAATAAAATCTCAAAACTTTTAATTTCACGATTTTATTCGAGTTTTTGTAAGTGACTGGGTCGCACTAGAAAACATTCCATGTGGTAACGCAGGCTATGAAAGTACATGAAAGTCAGTCTAGCGAACGTGTTAAGTTTGAGTTCAGTTGTCATAATTATTCTAAAAGCAAAATGTTAATAACGGATCGATTCAAAATAATTACCGACGCACCTACTTTCCTGGGACCCTGAAGTCTGGTTGGCTAGCTAGCATTCTCAGTATAATATACTATGACTTCTCGTATTCCGGCTGGAGACTTGAAAGCCAGGTACATGCCTACTCCTCTCTTCTCTCTTCTGCCTTGGCTGGAAACGCATCGGAGATGCCTCTGGCGGCTTTGACGTTGTTGTCTGTGAGCGACCACCAACCACTTCAACAAACATGCTCATTTGCCGGCTATTTAATAAAAAAGTAAGTAGCTTCTTGCTTGGTTATAACCAACCCTCTCAAACAAATTAAAAAATAACGGAAAATTCTTAAAAAAAAATTAGACATGAAAAAATGTTCAGATGCATTTATTTTCCACATTTTATATTTCAATTTTATCAACTCACATTTTTTAAACTACTTATCTACGGTAGAACATTGTACAGTACAGTTACCTACTTACATAATAATAAATAACTTATCTATATGGCAGATCGACATTTGTATCGTAATTTTAAATTGCGGTCAATAAAGCATAAATAAAATAAATAAATAAATAAATATTATACAAAAACAAACATTTAGAAGTTTGTTTGTGATAAATATTAATATTATTTCCATGACTTATTCCGTTTCCATTCTTCTTAGCGTCTGCAAAGAATGAGATTCCTTAGCTTCATTCAGCTCACAGATAGTTTTATTATTATTGTCTGGAACAAAAATCGCACATAATTATGATAAAGTTATTGTGAATTTCCAATATAAGGGGTCACCAATTTAGATGGAATAAGTCCGAAATTATTAAATTGATTTTACTTGATTTGTTAATGCGATGTCTGTTAAATACACAATGAAGATTCAAGATATTATTATCAATCTAAGGCTATTTATAAAAATACTTTACTTTAATAGTTTTTTAGAATTTTAATGATAAAATAAACATACGCCAACATTAAAAACAAAAAACTACGACTGCTTACAGGTACCGATTGAGGTACATAGAAACTAACATACATACCTTCTACGACATAACTCCCCGATCCGAAACAATTACACAAATATTTTCTCATGATGATTAGAACAACGATCAGTGCTAACCCCAGGAGTACACCGCCCGAGATCCAGTAATACAAACTATAAGAAAATCACATGTAAAATAAGTAAAGTACCTAATCATTAATTTTCTAAGCTTTTTACGAAAATATTGCTGGCTCAAACATGGGTCACATGGGTGTACCGAGGTGAGGGGCAAAGAAATAGCTGATCCCTGAATTTTCTTACTTATGTTGCTTACCAGTGCAGCAGTGCTACAAACCTACTGTGATCCAATACATTTATGGGTAACTTCTGAAATCCTATACCAAGCTTATAAGCTTGGTTCGCTCAAGGGCTCAAGTAATCTATATTGCCTATTTTATGTCCGTTTTGTAATATTTATTATTACTGTGCACCCTCCCTGGTTAGCACCCTCTTGTATAAGTCAGCCACGGTCGTCACATTTCGGCTGGATTCTTGAGAGCCAGTGCTTTTGTCTTGGCATATAAATCCAATAATAATAACTAGTCGCTTTAATTGTAATAATCAAGACTTTAAAAGTAGTACTTAGTAAGCATAAATATTCGATATAATTTGTGCAACTTACTAGTCACGTTGATTTTCTGTTCCCCTTCTTGTAGCATCGACATCAACATCATATTTTTTTACCATATCAATTGTATTTTTAAGTTCATAGTCATCCATATCAACATACTTTGTACTTTCAACATTTTCTTCAGGAAAATAAGTGTTATAAGTAAATTCAGATGTGAGTTCGGTCGAAGTCAGAAATTGACAATTTCCTGCTTCTTCTTGATATCCATCTTCACATATCCAAGTGTCTGGAGCTATACACACTGCATGGTCACATATATTTGAACAATACGGTTCACATGCACCGTCGGTTGTATTTTTATATCCAGGAAAACACTCACAGACGCCGGGTGAAACACAAGTGCCACGACCACACGCGGGAGAACAGACAGGTACACATTTGTCGAATTCCCCTTTTTCATACCCTTCATCACATTCGCAAGTTTCTGGATAAGTGCATGTCCCGTGCTCGCATCCATTGGAACAATAGGGTTCACAGGTGCCATTTATAGTGTTGTTATATCCCGTATAGCACTCACAGACGCCGGGTGAAACACAAGTGCCATTACCACATGCGGGAGAACAGACAGGTACACATTTGTCGAATACCTCTTTTTCATACCCTTCATCACATTCGCAAGTTTCTGGATAAGTGCATGTCCCGTGCTCGCATCCATTGGAACAATAGGGTTCACAGGTGCCATTTATAGTGTTGTTATATCCCGTATAGCACTCACAGCCGCCGGGTGAAACACAAGTGCCATTACCACACACGGGAGAACAGACAGGTACACATTTGTCGAATTCCCCTTTTTCATACCCTTCATCACATTCGCAAGTTTCTGGATAAGTGCATGTCCCGTGCTCGCATCCATTGGAACAATAGGGTTCACAAGTGCCATTTATAGTGTTGTTATATCCCGTATAGCACTTACAGACGCCGGGTGAAACACAAGTGCCATTACCACACACGGGAGAACAGACAGGTACACATTTGTCGAATTCCCCTTTTTCATACCCTTCATCACATTCGCAAGTTTCTGGATAAGTGCATGTCCCGTGCTCGCATCCATTGGAACAATAGGGTTCACAGGTGCCATTTATAGTGTTGTTATATCCCGTATAGCACTCACAGACGTCGGGTGAAACACAAGTGCCATTACCACATGCGGGAGAACAGACAGGTACACATTTGTCGAATACCTCTTTTTCATACCCTTCATCACATTCGCAAGTTTCTGGATAAGTGCATGTCCCGTGCTCGCATCCATTGGAACAATAGGGTTCACAGGTGCCATTTATAGTGTTGTTATATCCCGTATAGCACTCACAGACGCCGGGTGAAACACAAGTGCCATTACCACATGCGGGAGAACAGACAGGTACACATTTGTCGAATACCTCTTTTTCATACCCTTCATCACATTCGCAAGTTTCTGGATAAGTGCATGTCCCGTGCTCGCATCCATTGGAACAATAGGGTTCACAGGTGCCATTTATAGTGTTGTTATATCCCGTATAGCACTCACAGACGCCGGGTGAAACACAAGTGCCATTACCACATGCGGGAGAACATACAGGTACACATTTGTCGAATACCTCTTTTTCATACCCTTCATCACATTCGCAAGTTTCTGGATAAGTGCATGTCCCGTGCTCGCATCCATTGGAACAATAGGGTTCACAAGTGCCATTTATAGTGTTGTTATATCCCGTATAGCACTTACAGACGCCGGGTGAAACACAAGTGCCATTACCACACACGGGAGAACAGACAGGTACACATTTGTCGAATTCCCCTTTTTCATACCCTTCATCACATTCGCAAGTTTCTGGATAAGTGCATGTCCCGTGCTCGCATCCATTGGAACAATAGGGTTCACAAGTGCCATTTACAGTATTGTTATATCCCGTGTAGCACTCACAGACGCCGGGTGAAACACAAGTGCCATTACCACATGCGGAAGAACAGACAGGTACACATTTGTCTAATTCCCCTTTTTCATACCCTTCATCACATTCGCAAGTTTCTGGATAAGTGCATGTCCCGTGCTCGCATCCATTGGAACAATAGGGTTCACAGGTGCCATATATAGTGTTGTTATATCCCGTATAGCACTCACAGACGCCGGGTGAAACACAAGTGCCACGACCACACGCGGGAGAACAGACAGGTACACATTTGTCTAATTCCCCTTTTTCATACCCTTCATCACATTCGCAAGTTTCTGGATAAGTGCATGTCCCGTGCTCGCATCCATTGGAACAATAGGGTTCACAGGTGCCATTTATAGTGTTGTTATATCCCGTATAGCACTCACAAACACCGGGTGAAACACAAGTGCCATTACCACATGCGGAAGAACAGACAGGTACACATTTGTCTAATTCCCCTTTTTCATACCCTTCATCACATTCGCAAGTTTCTGGATAAGTGCATGTCCCGTGCTCGCATCCATTGGAACAATAGGGTTCGCAGGTGCCATTTATAGTGTTGCTATATCCCGTATAGCACTCACAGACACCGGGTGAAACACAAGTGCCACGACCACACGCGGGAGAACAGACAGGTACACATTTGTCTAATTCCCCTTTTTCATACCCTTCATCACATTCGCAAGTTTCTGGATAAGTGCACGTCCCGTGCTCGCATCCATTGGAACAATAGGGTTCACAAGTGCTATTTACAGTATTGTTATATCCCGTATAGCACTCACAGACGCCGGGTGAAACACAAGTGCCATTACCACACACGGGAGAACAGACAGGTACACATTTGTCGAATTCCCCATTTTCATACCCTTCATCACATTCGCAAGTTTCTGGATAAGTGCATGCCCCGTGCTTGCATCCATTGGAACAATAGGGTTCACAGGTGCCATTTATAGTGTTGTTATATCCCGTATAGCACTCACAGACGCCGGGTGAAACACAAGTGCCATTACCACACACGGGAGAACAGACAGGTACACATTTGTCGAATTCCCCATTTTCATACCCTTCATCACATTCGCAAGTTTCTGGATAAGTGCATGTCCCGTGCTTGCATCCATTGGAACAATAGGGTTCACAAGTGCCATTTACACTATTGTTATATCCCGTATAGCACTCACAGACGCCGGGTGAAACACAAGTGCCATTACCACACACGGGAGAACAGACAGGTACACATTTGTCGAATTCCCCATTTTCATACCCTTCATCACATTCGCAAGTTTCTGGATAAGTGCACGTCCCGTGCTCGCATCCATTGGAACAATAGGGTTCACAAGTGCCATTTACAGTATTGTTATATCCCGTATAGCACTCACAGACGCCGGGTGAAACACAAGTGCCATTACCACACACGGGAGAACAAACAGGTGCACATTTGTCTAATTCCCCTTTTTCATACCCTTCATCACATTCGCAAGTTTCTGGATAAGTGCATGTCCCGTGCTTGCATCCATTGGAACAATAGGGTTCACAGGTGCCATTTATAGTGTTGTTATATCCCGTATAGCACTCACAGACGCCGGGTGAAACACAAGTGCCATTACCACATGCGGAAGAACAGACAGGTACACATTTGTTGAATTCCCCATATTCATACCCTTCATCACATTCGCAAATTTCTGGATAAGTGCATGTCCCGTGCTCGCATCCATAGGAACAACGTGGTTCACAAAGGGGCCTGAAAATAATTACTAATGATAAATAAATTCAATACCTACATTCGTTCAACAAACAAACATATATAAGAATAATAATCCATACTAATATTATAAACGTGAAAGTGTGTTTGTTTTTTTGTTTGTTTGTCCGTCTTTCACGTCGCAACGAAGCTGTTATATGGTATGGTTTTTGTGTGTGGAGATAGTGAGGAGGGTGGAGAGTAACGTAGGCTACTTTTTACCGCGGTAAAACATTCCCATGGGAAGATCAATATTTTGTTAGTTGCTAGATATTTAATTCCGGATGTTGTTAATAGATGGCGTTAATAAAATTCATTTGCAAGTTCTGAATCACACTATCAAATGATACATGTAAATTAGTTAAGTCTTAGGCAACTAAATCTAACTAAGTAAAAGTAAGTAGGATTTGTAAAAATTCGATCTCTACCGCGGGCGAAGCTGCGGGCAAAAGCTTGTTATACATAAACATAATAGGTAAATAAACTTATAGTTACCGCTTTAGAAACTACCCTCAACCACAATCATTTAACTTTAAGGCGCAAAACAAACAGAGCGGGTTGGGACATTATTACGGATTGGACTATTCTGTTTTATTTATATAGACGTCAACACATGAAATGCGTGTTCCGTGTGTTGTCTGAATAAACCTTCGCCCATAGATCTATTGTATATCTATGCCTGCGCCAGTCCTGCGCATCAATTTCCTATTCGTAACCATGAATTGTTTGCATTGTTATACGGATTACAAGTACTACTGCTATTCTTCTTCCGGACTTAAACCCGTTTGTATACTGCATCCTTCACCCTCAATTTGTTCTTGCCGTTAATAATATTTTATGGTTACTCAACACCACAAACACCCACGGCCCGACACCAAACATTTATCTGTCAGGGTCACTACCAAACCAAATGCAAATGAGCTACAGGATTGTCAATTCCGCTACAGATAACACTTTAAAGGCTCTAAGTAAATAGGATTCCAAATAGCGGCAAAAAAGTATAAATTTAAATTTACATACCCATCACCAAACCAACCAACTTTTTGGTAACCAACACAACAAATCTTGACAGTTTTATAAGCGTCTTCCTGAAAATCATTATCTGGACTAAGTATAGAGGTAACGATACAACGACGAAACACCATTTAAAGTAAACACAAAGACAAAGTACTTACAATTAGACACAAGGACAATTAGTACTCAAAATAGGTACTTAAGTGGATCGAAATTGGACATACCTACACCGTTGAATTTTAATTTTTTGTAAGATATAAGTGCACACTAGGTGATTTTGAAATTAATTAATATTACAAATTAGGTAAATGTATAACATGCACCAGTGTATTTCGAAAAGCGACAACGTCATAGGTATATAAAACCTACAACTATTAACTAATAACTTATGCTATAGGTATAGTTATCACAATGTCTCTCAGTTTCTGATAAGGGGACATCCACTAGTTACGTGGGGGGAGGGGGTCGATTCGAATCTCATCTTATCTTACGTTGGCGGGAGAAGTCTCGCCAAATCTCGAAACAGAATGAAGAAATTGTGAGAAAATAGGTTCCTTCTCTAAAATACCACTGATAGGACCTTGGACATCTAAAACAAAGTGCACAAAATGAAAATGTAATGAAAAATAACATTTCAATTTTTTTTTCACCCAAAGTCTATCAAGTGTGCACACTAGAAACACATTTTGAAAATTTTGTGAGATTAGGGGGATGGGGAAGGAGGTTGAGCCAAATCTCACGACATCTCACCAGGGACGGGGAGGGGGTCTGAAAATCGCTAAAAACACCTCACGTAACTAATGGACGCACCCTAATAAGTCTTTAATAAACTAGTAACTACGATTCTCAATCGAATAACCGTACCTAATCTTAATGAATGAATGATAAGTAACGGTCATTCAAAAGCTAGCTTGATTGTTACTTTACTAATTACCGTTATCATAATTACCGTTTTATAGTAACTTTTCCAACGACGCCTGGTTTCAGAATATGTGCAAGTTCTCAAACCTAGCCAACACCTTTTTGTTAATTTTACAGTGTAAATCTCTGATTTCCAGTCTCTAACTTGTTCTGTGTACCTGTATAAAAAAGTGAATACCTATACTTATAAGGCAATTAAATTATCTTGGAGGTTTGTCTGAAAAACGCTAAAAACACCTCACACAATTAATGGACGCCCCCTAAGAAAGATGAATAATAAGTCGTTAATAAACCTAGTAACTACGATTCTCAATCGAATAACCGTATGTAATCTTAATGAATGAATGATAATTAAGTAACGGTCATTCAAGAGCTAGCTTGGTTGTTACGTTACTAATTACCGTTATTATAATTACCGTTTTATAATAACTTTTCCGATTCAGAATAGGTATGTGCAAGTTGCAAATAGCCAACATCTTTTTGTTAATTTTACAGTGTAATGGGCCCTGTTTAATAAACGTTACAATTCGACAATATTGTAATTAAGTGACATATTTGTTTGACAATATTGTAATTAAGTGACAATTGCTGTTTAATAAACCTTACAATTATGTAAGAATTTTACATATAAAAATCTTACAAATATTATAATTGTAAATGCTGTTTAATAAACATTTAAATGTGTAGAAAACGCTTGTAGATTTCGATGAAATGTTGTATCTACAAATTTGTACTTGAAAGTTACATGTTACATAAAATGTAAATTTTTGAAGAAATTGGCGAGAAGCATCCATTGTGATTAGCGAACCATCAACAATGCCTGCTACTCTAGGAATATTATAATTTATAAACAATCTATGGATATCGAGACAATTAGTTGGCCAGTGGACTTCTTCTTCAAATAATTTATTGACCACAAATCTAGACACATTTTTAACGTAGTTATGTAGTTATCCTTCCTTTAGTTTTTTTTACATAAGTTAGTGCTTGACAACAATCCCAACTGAATCAACTAGGTATAACATGGTATTATGAGCCACAGCCCATCCAGTGCAATGCACACAAAATTTATTGAGTGGGTGTAAGGGCTACATTTTTGTTACCAAATATTCGACGGTAGTTTTGCTGGTCCGGAATTTTTCAATCAAAAGTAAAGTTAATCCTTTTATGAAAAACTCGCCTTTGACGTATATACTTATATCTATTATATTCATCATCACTACTATCACTACTTCCACCACTAGTTGTTAGAGCCATTTTTTTGTGTATAACAAATAAATTTCTTTACTCATTAGGTTGAGGCACTAAATTGTAAAGTTCTGACACAAGACGAATCCACTTGTCGGAATTGTACTACAATTTACAAAATATGTAAACTTGTAATTACAATTATTGTTCAATATAACAGTTTTCCCTACAAATATGTTAATTGTCACCTGTAAAGAGAAAATGTTTATTAAACAGAAATATGTAAAATTGTAGGTACAATTTTACAATTTTGTATATTTCCACCATGGTAAACTTGTAAGTTGTATTCTTTATTAAACAGAAACTTGTAGATTTGTAACCTGTAAAATACAATTACAATTTACAATTTGTAACGTTTATTAAACAGGGCCAAGTGTCGTGTGTATCTGTATAAAATGAAGTTTAAGATAATTACATGGTTTTTAGAATCTTGAAACAGCCGTGGAATCGTCATTTTTTAACCAAATGACATAAAAATATAAATATTTTTCCTGTTCAACGAGCTCTTTACAACGACACACAAGTTTGGTTTAGGAAAGAATTAAAGAAGTCGAAAATGTTCCCAAAAAAAACTTAATAAATATATGGAGACATTGTGGTGATCCCATAAAAAAATTATATATAATTTTTTTAAACTCATTTTGTTAGGGCTGTTGTTGTTTTTATACTTTACTAGCTGACCCGGCGAACTTCGTATCACCTAAGAATATAATAAATCAGAGATCATTAAATACGTTGTGTATAAATTCAGATTACATTTCAATTTGATTTGTGATTTTTTCTTTCCTTGTCATTGTGAGACCTAATAAATGAGAAAGTATGGTTGTTTCTTTGTAACCTCTCACTCAGTCGTCCCAGGAATTTAACCAATTTGAATAAAAAATGCATAAGTAGGCGATGGTGACCATTAGGTACGCAGATTATCTGTTTATGTTTTATAAAAAAGATTATCTTTTGGAGTACTTTTGAGATTAGAAGTAAGTAGGTAGTAAGACGGTATTACAACTGGTAGTAAGACGGGCAATTTAGTATAATATTTCCCTTCTTACAACTTACAACTGCAGTAGTAACAAAGGCAATTAATTTACCCGTATAACAACTAGGTATAGTTGGATGGATCTTGTAGAACTTACGTATCTGGATTTACTAGCCTTCAAATTAAATAAATAGGTACAATCGGTACTTACCATTCAGATTTTGTACATAAATTTTCGCACATAACAACAAAACATAACATGAAAAGTACCAAAGTATATATTCTGTTGAGGGTTTGAGACATTTGTAAAAAACAATTAAAATGGTTTGTGAAAATACAGATAGTCACTACATACTATTCATGCGAGCTTTTCTGATGAAGTGCAGAATAGTAAGTTTGTGCGTTATCTGAAATTAGTCATGTTGTAGGGTGACTACATGAACATAAGGCTTATGGACAATGTCCGGTAACATTTGTTAGGCAAAAATACCTAATGTTTCTAATGCTTAAACCTTTTAAGGTTTCACTGTATCTGTCTGTATTCTTTCGGAAACTCCATCAGTATAGTCTCTTTATAACCGACTTCTTCAAGTAAGACAGCTTGTTTATTCTTTATTCTAAGTGTGTAGTATAGTGTAAGGAATTTGCATATAGGTACGATGGAACCCATGGTCAAGAGATAGGCAAAAAGAGTGGAACTTTTGAACCTGTGGAAGTAATTGAATGTGTTTAAAGATTTTCACGGTTCGTAACATTAAGGCGCTCCACCCACTGCACCGCGCACCGCGACGGGGCGCGGGATGGCAGATTTTACCATTGTATGCAAATATCTCAATTTATATAGAAATCACGCCTAGCACAACACACTGCCGACGCGGCACCGCGCGGGAAGGCGCTCCGCGCGCGTCTTCTGCCAATCTGCGCGGGAGCGCGGCGCGTGCCGCGGGGTATGGCACACCGGCTCCGCAGTACCGGGCGTGATTTGATACTGTGTAAGGCGCTCCACCCACTGCACCGCGCACCGCGACGGGGCGCGGGATGGCAGATTTTACCATTGTATGCAAATATCTCAATTTATATAGAAATCACGCCTAGTACAACACACTGCCGACGCGGCACCGCGCGGGAAGGCGCTCCGCGCGCGTTTTCTGCCAATCTGCGCGGGAGCGCGGCGCGTGCCGCAGGGTATGGCACACCGGTTCCGCAGTACCGGGCGTGATTTGATACTGTTGATGTACCTAAAGCGGGGAATTCACTGGCGGTACGACCGGGCATGTCTGACCTTTACCGGAGTTTTGAACTTATTGCTTAGGCTACAACGACAAAATGAGATCGCGCGGACTTGCAACAGGCAAGTCTGCCAGACTGATTGCAACGGTCCTACACTAGCAAACATTGCACAGACCTACATTAGCGTGGCCCGGCGGACATGTCTGCAGACTTGCCTGTGCGTATGGCCATCTAATGAATTCCCCGCTTAAGCCGACAAATCGCCAGCCCACACAACACCGCGAACATCCTATATGCTGCCCGCCTACCAGCTAACGTGTTAGCCACAGCCGAAGCCAAAGCCAAATAAATAGCAAAAGTAAATAGGGATGTATCCAAAATCTTCTATGGACGCAGTGTCTTTTAATTCTTGTATACAAAAACCAAAATGACAATATAACTGCAACATCTTGAAATTGAATAAGTTCGTCTATTCTTCACGACGATCGACAACACAGTGAACACATGAGTTTATTTAGCGCGAGGCCGTCGTAATCTGCTACACCGCGCGGGGGAGCAGATTACACCGCTAAGTAAGGCAGATCTGCGCCTCCGTCGCCGCGCGCGTTTTCCGTCGCTCCGCGCACCGCGGCGGGACGCGTCTTCAGTGGGTGGAGCGCCTTACAGACATGATGTACCTAAAGCGGGGAATTCACTGGCGGTACGACCGGGCATGTCTGACCTTTACCGGAATTTTGAACTTATTGCTTAGGCTACAATGACAAAATGAGATCGCGTGGACTTGCAACAGACAAGTCTGCCAGACTGACTGCAACGGTCCTACACTAGCAAACATTGCACAGACCTATAGTAGCGTAGCCCAGCGGACATGTCTGCAGACTTGCCCGTGGGTATGGCCGTCTAATCAGTTCCAATAAGTTTTTCTTCCGGCGTAATGCAAGGACGAAAATTTGTATCTGTTCCAGTAATGGTCGCTCGAATTTTGCTTAGTAAATAATCAAAAGATGCAGTTGACGTATGTGTGTAGCTAAAGAACTTATCTTCATATTTTCTTAAGTCTTTGTAATTCAGTGCAAATGAGCCATTTATAGATCTTGATCGTAAATAGGGATGTATCCAAAATCTTGCAGTGTCTTTTAATTCTTGTATACAAAAACCAAAATGACAATATAACTGCAACATCTTGAAATTGAATAAGTTCGTCCATTCTCCACGACGATCGACAACACAGTGAACACATGACTTTATTTAGCGCGAGGCCGTCGTAATCTGCTACACCGCGCGGGGGAGCAGATTACACCGCTAAGTAAGGCAGATCTGCGCCCCCGTCGCCGCGCGCGTTTTCCGTCGCTCCGCGCACCGCGGCGGGACGCGTCTTCAGTGGGTGGAGCGTCTAACACTGCAAAGCCATCATGGGCGATCTCAGGTCTGATGAAGTGACTTGAAAACAAGTAACTTCTTAGCTGGTAGGAGTCATTGACCCGTGTTTAATGATATTTTATATCAGATTTTGCCCGCCGCCTTGCCCGTGGAAGAGACATTTCACAAAAATAAGTATCTAATAATATAAACGTCCAAATCTCGGGAACGCAGGTATAACAGGCAGGTATAAGGTGACCATTGGGGAAAAAGCGTCCTCGAATGGAAACCACTGATCCATCCACGGGCCTTGGAGGTCCACTACTGGACCTAGAGGTCTCCCCTAACTTGCGCCACTCTGACCGGTCCTGAGCTTTCTGAATCCAGCGGATGCCCGCTTTTCTTCAGATCGTCAGTCCATTAGGTCGGGCGGCGTCCTATGCTCCTTTTTCCGAGACGATTCGAGGATTCAGAAGAATCAGAACCGGTCAAAGTGGCGCAAATTAGGAGAGGTCTATGTCCAGCAGTGGACTCGTAAAGGATGGATGGAGAATAGATTCTCTGTTAGCAATAGACTTACTAAAGAAAGGGCAATATACTTATAATTTTATTTTGTGTCTATTAAAAACATTTCCAATCTTCAGTACTTCACACTACCGCCGTAGATAAATATGGTAGACGATTTCATCCATTTCACTTCTGCCGAAAGCCGCGTTAAGGAACATCGTTCCAGATTTCTTTTCACATGGCTTAAATAAAAATCCAACGAAATCCCATAAGTCTACATAAATTTAGGACCATCCTACTCAATGCTAATCTAATGTTATTTATATTCAACGCATAATGGCGAAATGTTATGGTTTCCTTTCAAAATAGATAATGAATGATCGGACCTACAATCCCTACAACGAATATGAACATTATTATGAGAACTTTCGTATTATTAATTTGTCTTGTTTACTCTTACAACTTTCGAAATGTCATACACGTTTTACCCAACAACGTAAAAAACTTGGTAAGGGCGTGTGTCAGGTCAGGCCATGCACAAAGTAGGGTTCCGAAATAGTAAGTTTATCGACAATTATTCATTAACTACTTATGCTAACATAGCCGTGATAATTTTCTTGTAAATTCATCATATTACCTATTTTTAACCGACTTCAAAAAAAGGAGGAGGTTCTCAATTCGACTGTATTTTTTTTTTATGTTCTTTACCTCAGAACTTTGGACTGGTGCTTGTCTTGTAATCCCACATAAATTTGAATGAGATCTGACAAGTGGTTTTTGAGTAACTTTGAAGTCGGTTATTTTTTGTTAGTAAAATTTAGATTATTGAGAATTTTTTCACTTGTCCAACTCCTATCCAACCGTTTGTGCAGCAGGGAGGGGGACACTTAACAGTTGACTCTAACCAAAATTAGCACTATATTAAAGCCAAATATTTTGCAAACGGACCCCTAATTCCAAAAATGTTCTTAGATGAACCATAATATTTTTGGAAGACCTTTTTAAAAATACCCCACACTATAGGGTACGCGACGAATAAAAAATTCATCCTCACTGTAAGGGAGGCCTACCCTGAAAAAATCATCATCATCATCATCCTGCCCATTTCCCAATTTTATTTGGGGTCGGTGCAATGTGTAATAAAAAAATAATATATAACCTGAAAAAATATTTTATTCTACGATTCAGGAATTTTAATAAATATGTATAATATATCCGTGCCAAATACCAGCCGCCCCATCTTGAGCAACAGTTTTTAGATGAGTTTAAAGACATAGGCATATTAACAGTAGCCTCTCAATTTATTTACAGCAATATTATATTCATAAAAACAACTTAGGCATGTTCAAGCACTTCAAGCAGAATAGTGATATGCGTAATCATCTAACTAGAAACAGACATAATTTGGTGACGTCATCTTTTCGCCTGAGTAGGGTACGTTATCTAGACACGCGGAGCGTGTCAAGTCAATTTCTTAGCTAACAGAATTGACGAGCAGCACCGTGTGTAATATTACACGAACCATTTGGAGCCACTTTTGACCACCTCATATCTCAAAAACTATTCAACATAAACCTGTCAAATTTGGTTTCAATAAATTACCTAAGTCAATAGGTACGTGATTTGCCTATGAGATATGTGAAATCTCAGCTAGTAGGCAACGGATACTATAGTACTCGTATAAATGAATATAATAACGACAAAGACGCCTGGAAATTAATGCCGCATCCAGTTCCGCGTAGGTCAGAACATAATAAGTAACTTTTCATGATTTTAAAAGATGTGCGAGGAGTTTCTTTGCGGCTTTTCTTTTCCTCCTTGACAAACCACCCTTCTGAAAAGCTAGTAGATTAAAAAAATGACGTGCGTAAGTGATACCTCAGTCAGTGATACCTATAGTATATTTATATTGTGCCTATAGGAATAAAAGATTTTAATTTTGATTTGATTTGATTTATTTCAATTATTAAAAACATAAAAAAAATCTATTCCAACTATCCGGATAGTAACAACCCCAATATCCTGATTGAAAAGGTGGATATTCGGATAATTCGGATATCCGGATAGTAAGCCTTGCGTCCATGTAACGGAAGCGAAACGGCCAAGCCAGATATTTTGACTAAGGTGTAGATTTTGTTGAAGTTAGGGCTTGTAGAGTTAAGGCGTGTAGGGTTGAAAGGTTGGCTCTACATCAGATCTGATAACTTTTAGATGTAGAGCCATATTATTAAGGTCTCGTCTCGTCTTAGCATCATTTGACAAGATAATGTAAATTTTACTAACAAAAAATAACCGACTTCAAAGTCTCAAAAACTACGTAGTTGTCAGATCTCGTTCAAATTTATGTGAGACCACATGACAAGCGCCTGCTTTCGATTAAAAAAAGAATCATCGAAATCGGTTGGCGTGATATTGAGTTATTCGTCAATTTGTCGCGCACATCTTAACACAAATTTACGACTTATGTAGTTTTCTCATGGATGCCATTGTCAGATCTCAATAAAATTTATGTGGGACCACATGACAGCCACCAGCTTTCGATTAAAAAAAGAATCATCAAAATCGGTTCGCCCAGTCCAAAGTTCTGAGGTAACAAACATAAAAAAAAATACAGTCGAATTGAGAACCTCCTCCTTTTTTGAAGTCGGTTAAAAATGTGTTTGGTGGGATTTCGCTTTTTTTGTATGACAATAATTTATTTATTTATTACATTTCTATATAAACATAACAGACAAAATCTAACGCGTTTATACAGAGACAATTAATTGAATATATCTACTGGCAGCTCTGCGAAATACAGCAGGCGTGGATGTAAAGAGGTCTAGATCCACGTCCCAGGCCAGATCACCAATAAGCAAGGCCAGCGCGTGTGCCAACGGTGACTCGCGATATGTATCGTCCAGGGTTGACTGGTGGAGAATGCCATCAGGCATTAAGTCCACACATTGTGATGTAGTTTATAGGTTTACAATAAAGAGTAAATATATAAAAAATAAATAAATTGAAAACCCATACAAACTACCATCCCCTAATTTAATGGGTGGGGTGATTTACTTAAAGTCCTGAAATATGTGTTTTATTATTTATAACAAGGAGTTCGTATGAATTTTCAGACCTCTAGCATCATTTCATACTAGGCACGTATCGTTGAGTTGTGAATTGCAGCTGCCGTTGCCGCTCTCCCCTCCACGTTTTACTACCTGTTCAATGTTAAATGTTTTCAAATGTCTATTTAGATAAGATTGAACGTGTACACATTGAATTATTATTACTAGCGTATAGAATAGACACCGCGAACATCGTCGGGTTCGGGGGTATGCATTGCAGCCGGCCGGCTTCATTACATTCTATCACTCGGCTGCGCTCATGGCGGCCACATGTCAAAATTGTGACAAAATAACATTTCAAAAATGCCGTAGTACGTTATATGAAGCTGTAAAAATCAGTCTACAACGAAAAAAAAGATAGTTGTGTTAATTATCATCGGCAAGGAAACAAAATATTAACTTAAATCAACCAAAACGAACTTATTTCATTATCGTGCGAATTTTCCGCCATTTTTAGGGTTCCGTAGCCAAATGGCAAAAAACGGAACCCTTATAGATTCGTCATGTCTGTCTGTCTGTCTGTCTGTCTGTCCGTCCGTCCGTATGTCACAGCCACTTTTCTCCGAAACTATAAGAACTACACTGTTGAAACTTGGTAAGTAGATGTATTCTGTGAACCGCATTAAGATTTTCACACAAAAATAGAAAAAAAACAATAAATTTTGGGGGTTCCCCATACTTAGAACTGAAACTCAAAATTTTTTTTTTCATCAAACCTATACATGTGGGGTATCTATGAATAGGTCTTCAAAAATGATATTGTGGTTTCTAATATCATTTTTTTCTAAAGTGAATAGTTTGCGCGAGAGACACTTCCAAAGTGGAAAAATGTGTGTCCCCCCCCCCCCCCCCCGTAACTTCTAAAATAAGAGAATGATAAAACTAAAAAAAAAATATGATGTATATTACTATGCAAACTTCCAACGAAAATTGGTTTGAACGAGATCTAGTGAGTAGTTTTTTTTTAATACGTCATAAATCGTAAACCGCAAAAAACATTGATCAAAGTTACAACGAACTACAAGAACTTTTATATTATGTTACTTGCTGCTACGGAACCCTTCATGGGCGAGTCCGACTCGCACTTGGCTGCTTTTTCATTGAAAAAAATCATAAGGCTCGTTTACATACTTGGATGATACTTGGCAAACTACTAAATAGGCTTGCTTTTAAGCTTGCCGACGCGACGCTTGTGAGCAATTTAATAAGGTGTTGGATTTTTGACACGAATCAATGGGAAACGTTTGAAAATCGTTCAAACGCTTTTGGACGTTAAACAAAGTTGGAGTAAGAGCTTGTAAAGATTTGTAGTCATATACAGGTACACCCTCACCGGGAGCATACGCGTGTAATGTAACGTTACAGTTTTGAGCATTACATCAGTGAAGGAGGAGAACCGAGCATTACAATGCGCACCTTGTAATGATACAAAACGGGGATACATCAGTGAAGGAGGATAACCGAGCATTACAATGCGCACCTTGTAATGATACAATGTGTAATATCTTGTTACAACTTGTAATGTCAATGCGCTCCACTTCCGACCGCTTCGTCTGACATCTTGCTATGGAATGCTCAAAGTCGAATCTGTAATGTTACATTGCACGCAAATGCTCGTCAGTCAGGGAGGTAGTATTGTAATGTAATGCTCAAAGTCGAATTTATAATGTTACATTACACGCGAATGCTCGTCAGTCAGGGAGGTATTATTGTAATGTAATGCTCAAAGACGAATCTATAATGTTACATTATGCTATAATGCTCCCGGTGAGGGAGCACCTTACAAAGTTACTCTATGGCAAGTGTGCAAACGAGCCTTCTAGTTTGAAAAGAGAACGGAGGGCAAGCCGGCAAGGCGGCGCGGCGGTTGAACGAACACACATTTGTTTGAGATGTCTTTTCTATGTCATTATACAATTTCAATGGGTGTACACAAAAAATATTTAAAAGAAAGTTGTATGCTCAACTCAAGTAGGTATTACTTTTTCATACTTTTTATTTAAGCAATACAAAAATCAAAAGCACAAAAAAATTTGATAAACTTTACACTTTAAAGTATAAAAAAGAAAATCCCACCTACATAATTCAAATTATTATTACTGTAACAAAATTCCAAGGTCAAAACCCGCAGGCGCTCATTTAATAATAATTCTTGTACCTACTCGTTCAGTCAGACCACTTTTGCAGGTTACCGTGATAGTTCTATCAGTCGAGCCGTGACTAGCGACGGCTTTGCAAAAGTGCAGTTTTTGGAACATAATTGCACCGAATTTTATTGTGCAAATTCTGATTCACTCTGTATATCATAAAAATAAGTTACCATAGCGCTTCTCATTACCTTGAGTGCAGTTAAAAATCCGTAATAATGATTCCTTTAGCGAAACTGGATAGAATGAAACAAGATCAGGTAATGTTGACTTTATTAACTTAAATAGTGTCTTTTTTACCCGGCTGCCAAGGAAGGGTTGTTTTTCGCGCGTAGGTATCTTGTAAGTACCTACATGTTTATTTGTTACGAGTAACCGCCCTCGCTTTGCTTCGGTTTTCCTATTTTTTTAAACCCTGGGGTACATTATTGGAGTTTTATTAAGAATCCCTATTTTTTTAAAATATAATATAGCCTATGTTCACCGGGAATAGTGTAGCTTTCTAACAGTGAAAGCATTTTTCAAATCGGTTCAGTAGTTTCGGAGCCTATTCAATGCAAACAAAAAATCAAATCTTTCCTCTTTATATATTAAAATTCAAAATTCAAAATATTTTATTGATAAAAACACTTTACATTCACAAGTCGCAAGGGCCCTGCACTTGGTTCATCACCTGTGTTACAGGTACCCCGCTCATCCACCTAGACAGTATACAGTTTTAATCAATAAAAATACAAACATTAACATTTTGATATTTCAAATGTGTGTGTGCTTGTGTGTGTGTGTGTGTGTGTGTGTGTGTGTGAGTTCGTATGTGCGTGTGCTAATTTTACCTGCTATATTAGAGAGAGACATACAGATCTTTCAGTTTCCTCATAATTTAATTCTATTAAATGTGTTGTTATTAATTGTTTTATTTTAAACCGGGTTAGATGGTAGATATTAAATTTTTTATTGAATCTATTGTATAGGAAAGAGGACATAAACAAATATTGTTTCTGCTTAAATTTTGAATTGCATCGCGGTAATTGGCAGACGGCGGGAGTTCTACGTTTATGTGTTATGTAATTTTGATATGGAAGTGTCCGATGAGTTCTCATTAAACTGCTTAGGATGTAGATCTGGCGAGTAGTAAGTAACTTATACGTATTGTGCAGTGTAAACGATGGAAAGCGTATTGGTTTATTAAACATTACTTTTAGTAAAGCTCTTTGAGTTCTTTCCAAGGTAAGTAGAAACGTCTTAGCAGCTCCACCCCATACGGGAATACAATAACCAAGAACCGATTTCACAAGGGCTTTATAGGTAGTTATAAGGACACTTTCATTTGCAATACCCCGTAGAAATTAATATAATAATAGTATTAGTATAGATATAGATTAGATTTCTCTATTATATACCTCGTATTTTCCAAACGGCTGGATGGATTTCGACAAACGAAAGAAAGTATACTATTAGAAGAACTACCTAAGACTACTATTAATTGTTGACACACCCCCAACGATTGACACCTTTTTCCCTTTTTCGTATTATGCCCTAAACCTATTTTATCGTAATTATCATACATATGTGACCTACTATTATTTCTTCTGTGCCTAAACTAGGAAAACTTGTAGAAAATGCCGTCATATAGATAGCAGTCTGATACAGGTATGATTAACAGAATTCTTATTAGTCAGCGTTGTTATATAAGTACCTAACATAATATAAGATTCTTCCACGGAGCTCAACACTTGATTGGTTAAAAATTAAAATATAACGGATAACAATATCCAATATCCGTTTGGGGTAACACCCTGGGGCTCTATCCATCCTTGAGTAGAAGTCTTCACTCACCTAATAACTCTAATTGTAAATACCCAACTAATATTAATTCAATTAATTATTTTAGATAATATTGAAGCCATTTTTTTACATTTACGAGGTACCAAGCATATTCCACAAAACGATAGTTTTGGCATTTAACGACTGGCTGAATGCTCCTGAAGACAAGGTCAATAAGATTGAAGAGATTACTCGGTATACACACACGACTACTTTGATGTAAGTCACATAATTTTAAACTTACATAATATCAACGTAGACATTAAACATTTTTGAAGTGAAAACTTCTTTAGTACGGGGGTGACTTGAAATTTTATGAAACACACATAAATTCTAAAGTGAGATAGAAAGCATTGTACAGGGGTAGGGTAGGGGAGTGAGGGGTAGGCGAGCGGAGCGGGGCGGAGCGGAGCGGGGCGGGGTGGAGCGGAGCGGGGCAGAGCGGAGTGAAGTAGATTAATAAAACATTTATCATCTTCCCGAAATTTTACATTTGTCTCATTATCTTGAAAACAAAACTTTTGAAGGTTTAAGGTGGTAGAAGACCACGTGTGAATTGCACACATTTTAATTTTTAATTTTTTAATGCCAAGTCATTAGTAATTTTCAATGTCTCACGGTTTTTGTATTTTATACTGATATTTTAACTTAACATTAACTACGTGAAGTTTTGGAAACGTTTAGTTCGTTTCATAGAAAATGTAAACGCATACGCCACGGAGGCACGGACGGGACGAGAACGGGGCACGCACATTTGTATATACATATGTAAAGCAGAAGGGGTATCCTACGGTGTTGGTTATGAAATGATATTCCTTTTACTTTGCACCATGATATATTTCCAATTCTCCTAATGTTCACATCAATATTTCCAAGTACTTACTTCAACACTCCATGATCATCCGTTCTATCTTAGGTATTGACAATTCCCTAATCTAAATATGTCATGTCGTTTCTTATATGCCAACCTCTGCATCGGACAAGCGTTATAGAATATAGAGGTCCGTCCCTGGACCTTCACTGGAGATTCGTGGCCTCACCGACACGGCTATCCTGACGAGCGCTCGTCCTCGTGCGCGCTTTAATTTATCTTGGTACATCATTATCATGCTTCTTCTATCTACTGCTCCACAAGGCATGCCACATGGTCCTCCGCTTATGATCTCATCCAGCAATACCACTCGCCCTCTTAAGAGCGTCGGTGTATCGGGCTGTTGGTGTTCGTGGTCTCCATTCTAACTCCTGGGTCCACAACTCGTTGTTTTCGTATCACGCACGCGGCCATCGCTGACGACCCACACGACCTCGTGCGGATAATCAGAATCCTGTAAAAACAGTCTCAACAGTATTTTGCTCGGCTATTCTGACTACATTAACCTGATTCACATTCATTTTATTTTCGTCATTCATCACATCATTATTAATTTACAGTCAAGAATAATTCGCTCATTAAGTCTGATATTTTAAATGTGGACACTTAAAATATAGTGGAGATAACTATGGTTTGGCCATTTGGTTACCAATCTGATTCATAAGACTCTACGGAACGTCGCAATTATGTTATTGTCGTCTGGTCCGGATTATACCCTGCAGACACCTGGTCCAGTCTCTCTAAGACTCTCCAGGCACAACGTCCCTTCAGTTCTATGCTGGCCCGGACTCATTCACATTTCTTTTCCTTTTTTTTCTTTTTTTTTGACACCTTTTTTTACAACCTTTTTTTATCACAACTCTTTTTTTTTACTCCATTTTTTTTACAATTTCATATTGTTACTAGGTACTCTTTTTTACCTTTCATTTTCACTTATCTCTTTTTTAAACTCTTTTTTCTCTCTTTGTTTTCTCTCTTTGTTTTCTCTCTTTTTTCACATCTTTTTTTTCACATCTCTTTTTTTACAATAGCCATTGTTGCGAAACTCATTAAATTGATATCATCATACAATGTAATCCTTCTTTTACTATACCATCAGACCGACCATAGTTTCTCTACGTGACTTACATCTGACTTACACAAGTCTAACGAATCTACTGACAAGAAGTCGCTATTCACCATAACGTACTCGCATCATAAGGAACCCGATAGCAAAAACTTCGAACTGTCAACAATTGCAACAGCTTACAAGAGTAAGCTGATCACTAAGAAGTGATCAAATTAGGTTTCATAACTTTCAACCATTTATTAAATTTAGAAAAATAAAAGAATGTCACTGTCATTGACTGAAAAACCCTCATTTAAAGGAAGGCAACGTAATTTCGTTCTTTAAATACGAATGTCAGGCAAATCATGCAAATAATTTTAAGAATGATTCGTTTAAATTCAATAATAATATAATAATTATTAATAATTTAATTTGACGTCGTCGAGCTTGGACGTCTACACAGCTAATTTATTAATTGAATACTTTTTTCACTTATCCACCAGTTATATTTATCTTGTCCTTAGTTAATAGTGTTATATACCATATAATTATAATTTTACACAATAGCTCGACCACGATGCATGCCGTGGTAACCTATGATTAAGACTACATTAAGTTTTAAGTTAACCCATGGCTTGGTTGTAATTATAATGTAAGTCTTGTTGGTTACCCTAATAAAATAAAAAAATAAAATAAAATAAAAATAATACCAGCAACAACATTATCTACACGCTCATCAGCCCCATAATCATAGAAAACTTCACAAAATCACCTGTATGATCAAACTATGCGTGAAGACGGTTGTGACGACACTCATTCTGCCATCACCTAATCTAGCACCGCTCACGCAGCAGACAGCTCCTGGGTCTCTTGGTTTCTCGTGGCTGGCGTGGTAGATCATTATTCCATGTGTCATCGATTTTCCGCAACTGAAAAATAAGTAAGGTTAATTTCACTCGTATGATATCAGGTATCACATTTGATGCTAGACTAGGGCTACTTATCTGCGATCCGTAGTTACGTCCATTTCCATCAACATGTTCCTCGAAGAAATTTTAGTCGTCACCTCATATTAATTAAAAATCGACATTCGCGTTTCAGCACATCGTACTCCGAAAGGTCTACATATTGGATGGCTTCGTTTGTTTGAACTCTCACATCACCACATTTCGCATTAGGTATCCACACCGATTATATTATAAACTTCGACGATTCTCATTTTACTGCGTTTCGGATTGTTTAATTTCTTATTGCAAAATTTTCTTCAAATGTCATCCGAACTAGTGTCATTCTTCATTTATTTTCCGACCTTTTCGACATTTTGGGCGCCTCAGTTCTTCCAACACCGATTTACTCCGAGAAAACAGTAACATTTGTTCCATATTCCATGTTCTATCATCAAATTTATAATTACACACCTTCCCTTTTGCATTATTTAAATTATTTTTATTTAACACCTTTATTGAATAACTTCTTCCAGATTAGACGATATCCAAGACAACTCTGATTATCGCTATGGATCGCCCTCCGCCCATCGGGTCTACGGCATAGGACTCTCGATTAATGCGCTTTATAGCGCCTTGGGCATTTTGTTTAAAAAGGTGGCAGTCCTAGACCATCCGAAGGTAGACAATTTATCGAGATAATATATTTTTTTATTCCCAAGTCAACAACAAAAAACCTACTACAAAAACGAGTTAAGAAACGCGAGTCACACGATTTGATGATATTTTCTTAATTACCGATTATGTAACCTAAAAATTTCGTTTTTTTTTTCAATATTTTATTTTAACGTTTCCTGCTCATGGTGCGGAACGTAGGTAGGTACATATTTATTTTTATGGGGGATTTAATTGCAATATCTGCAAAAAATACAGACTTCCGTGCATTTTTAATCAGAAGGATTAGAGTTTGATGAATTAATTAGTAAGAATGTTCTAGCACCTAGATAATACTAAATCGTTTCTATGTTTCAGGCCCTCGAAATATATTTAAATGCCTACGAGGACGCTTTCCGCGGTCAGGGTATTGAATTGTACTGGAGGGACAAATTCCTATGTCCCACCGAAGAAGAATATATTGACATGCTCAAACAGAGTAAGTAATTTGTTTAGTCCTCTAAATCGCAAAGAGTATGTACCTACCTGTAGTACATATTATATTCGATTCCAAAACTCGGACCAATACAATGTTGGTAATATCTTTTCTCCAAGCATGTATGGCCAAATGAAGCCATTTTTTTTCGAATGGACAGTTGCTATAAATTGACCTAACGGTCTTCACAGCTTCACATGGCCAGAAACGACACGTCATTCCTCCGGTGAGAGGCTTGAGAGCGAATCTTTTTTCCTTCTTTCTTGGCCGATATCGCAACGGTGATGCTTAAGGTGTTAGGTACCGTGACGGTGACCATTCACCTGTCAATTGTTGTTCCGATTATTTACTCAACAAAACAAGAAAATAAGACCATATTATTTTCAACATTTGTATGCCTACCGCTTATATTTTGCAGAATCTTCAAATATGTTGGTCGGAATAGTACAATTGTTACAATTATTCAGTGACCGTACGGAAAACTATCAAGAGGTTGCTATAATGATCGGTGTATACTATTCGCTCAGGGACGATTATTGCAACTTGTTTAACCGAGAGGTAAGCCCAAAACTAATGTTCAATTGAAAGAGCCATTCTACCAAATACTTAAATGACTTTAACACTGGACTTTATTGAATGCAACCGATTGTCTTCACATTTAAAAAGACAGAAATGTAAGCAGTAAGGGCCCTAAAAGACACCATTCATCTGAAGTCGAAGCAAACCTACCTTGCTAGTGGTGCACTCTGGTAAACAATGGACGAAGATATGGCGCCAGATCCCTCGGGTCGGGTACCGTAGGTCGTATACTCAGTATACCTAATCCCGAGGGAAATCTTTCGTGGTAGTCACGGACGTGAAAAAAAGACGGACATAACCTCGTATAATCGAGAGTGAAGCATAACAATGGCCGACCGCTTACCATGTGTGCGTAATTTTGTAATTTTTGATTCGCGATGGTGTCAATGTCAAAACAGTATGGTGTCAATGTGTGCGTCTGTGTACTTGTACGAATAGAGAGTTGGAATTCCGATGGGTGCTTCACTGAATTTGTTCTTGGGATTACCTACGTCCGTCTTTTTTTTAGGTCCGTGGTGGTAGTAGGATATTTTGCCCTCCTGGCGATATAGTAGGTAGGTACATACCTCCCAACCCTTACGTTCCCCACGAATTTGGAAACAATCATATTAAACTGCCAACATCATCTTTTCACTTCTTTTTGTAGCGCTGGGTCTTACAACTACTTATTTTTTACAGAGTTTAAAATCACTAGCAGACAATCCGAATGCAGAGGTAAATACCTATAAACAAATGTTTTAAATATCATGCTACCTGTATTAGGTTTGTAAGTTTTGTTGAATATTTTTATTCATTCCAGAATATTCACGGTGACAGTGACATAACGGACGGCAAGTTCACCCTTCCCATTATTCACTCCCTCCAGACATCTGATAATGCCGAAGAAATAATGAGTATCCTTTTTATATGCTATCCATCCATACATACGCTCAAGTAATTTGCCTAGTAAGCAAAAATTGTAGGTCATGGCTCATGCAATTATCAATGAAACATCTTTTCTTCTAAGAATCACCATTACTAAGATAAGCGATTCGAAAAGGTAATACCTTACTGGTCTTCTCCACAGTATGGAAGAGTATAGTCGAGTAGATCCTTAACGTTACTGGACTCGTAATAAAAGTAAAAATATTGGTATCTGCAACTATACGTGAATTTTACGATTCTTAGAATATAATCTATTTATCATTTAAACGATACAAAATTACCAATGAAGTAACTAAAATAACAAAAAATACAAATAACAATAAAAAGAATATATCTGATCTATGATTCGTTACATTCGTCTCGACACGGAATAGCAGAATAACTTAAAAAAATATAGGAAAAACCACACTGGTGTTCCGAACATTCGTACAAATTAGCTATAAGCGAATTATTGTAACCTTGAATGTCTAACTTGACCGGACCAATTAGTACCTAATATAATTAGTAGTCTGCAAAGCAATCGCAAAAAAATGTGATTAATAAATTTAGTTTTTAAACCAACCAAAAACAAAACCTTCATATAAAGGTGTTAAAATAAAATTGTGCATTCGTTTACTTATATGTGCAGGAAATGAAAAAAGGCATTATTTTTTCAGCACTTAACATTTTCAAAATGTTGTCAATTTTATTGTATTATTATTTATTATATCGTTAATGACCACCCTGAACAATAAAACACAGATATATTGAAACAACGCACCAGTGACTTGAAATTAATCAACCATTGCATTTCGTTACTTGAAAAAAATGGCAGTGCTAAATACAGTGAAGATATATTACGAAGAATGGAAAATGATATTGAAAACGAGGTAAATAATTAAATCATTTCTATAGACATTATGTTACCACATCGCTAATCAAGGTTACCGATGACATCCGGACGGCCATGGATGCCAGAAAGGTCACTTTGCGCTAATTGACTTTTCAAACGCTTTTAACGCAGTCGACCACAATATCCTCCTCGTTATCCTCTCGCTCAACCTTAAGTTTGACTTCATTGCCATTAAATGATTTTCCAGCTATCTTCGGGGGCACCAGCAGGCTGTTCGTTCGGCGTTCCGCAAGGCGGATTACTTTCACCGATATTATTTTCGTTGTTCATCAATAATTCTATCTCCTCTAATATTACCTGTTCGTATCATCTCTATTTTATTAAAAAAATTTGACCGACAACATCGACAATTTGGACCTAGGTATCTTACTTTCTCACTAGCACCCAGGGCTGACTGGTAGAGAATACCATCACGCATTAAGATTTTGCCCTTGTACGTATACCCTAGAGGTGTTGCAAAAAAAAATGTAACGAACGTCAGATTGATCATATTATTATCGCGAATGCGAAATTGGGCTTTCAAATATGGCGTCAAAATCATTATTGACCCAGGCGAACAGAAGGTTAAAAAGTAGAATTGTTACATTCCTCACGACTGTAAAATGTAAAAAAAAAAGATTTGATAACTTGCATCATTTCCTTTTCTTGTGCCAAATGCAATCTAATAATCATAATATCACATGGTACGAATATACGTTACCTAACTAAAGAATGACTATTTATTTCAGATCAACCGATTGGGTGGCAATCCTAAGTTGGCACTGATTATAGAACAATTACGAACTTGGAGGAGAAACCATGAAGAATAATCAAAGATTGTATCTTTATAGTATTGCTTGTAGGGTAAAAGATAATATTATAAGGATTACCTATAATATCATTGCAATGGTAAAATGCACAAGTATGTATGTTTAGTTCAAGGACGAGGTAATAAATGGTAATGGGTGTAAATAAATAAAAATCAGGAATAAATTTATGTACTTTATTAACTTTTTTTTTGTCACAAACTACAGAACTGCGACTCTTACTAGTCAAGGTATGCGTTGGACCAAATGCTCCTGAACATAACCACTTCGACATAAATCTATCATTACAAAGTAGATTTCATAATTTCATTAATCGGTACAATAAATGAATTACACTTTAAAAGTCTAAATTCATATACAAATAATCTCTCTTACATTGAAACTAAATTGAAAAAGTCAAGCAATATCGTTTTAAATGGAAAAACATGATGTTTATCACAATGTATGGACACCAAGATACCCGGCGACCCGAGTCGATTGTCTATCAAATATACATAAAGTTATATTTAAAGGTAAGCAAAATATTTTTTTAGTTTCAAGAAAGCAAAAGGTTTGTACCTTGAAAGCCGTACATTCAAAGCTTCCATCGCCGCTTCTTCAGTGGACGATACGACAATGTATTGTGCACACAAGCAAACTTTCATGTGTGCGTTAAGCCACACGCCGACATCTTATGGAGGTCATACACGGTCAAGGTGTACTTGATCAAGTCTGCAGTTTGACTTATCAAATTTTTAGTTTGACTTGACGCGCAATCTAGTGTGCATGAGATAGATATATGTCCAGATAGCTATACCGTGGCCATATACGATCAAGTATACTGGATGCCGCGTCAAGTCCGCTTATCGTTTGATCAAATACACTTGATCGTGTATGGCCTCCCTTTCATGTATTGTGTGCACGCAAACTTTTGTGTGCGTGCGAGTAGCGTGGAGCTAAAAGGCGCTGTCACACCAGTAAATAGTAGTGTTAAGTAACGTTTTAAAACTTTATAACTGTACTATCGCAGCACTTGAATTATAAAGCTGTGACGTCGTATTGTCCAATGAAGAAACGCCCATCCGCAGTGTATTATGACAAGCCGAATACATCGATATAAAACGTCGAAGGCACAGTACTAACGCTGCGAAGAGACCTAGTGCTTTATTGAAAATTTTAAGAGTTAACTTAACCTCCATTGACGCAGAACATGACTTCTCTTGTTCCTGTGAAGACATTTACCATCGCACTATTATTATGTTTGTATATAACAGTCGGATACAGTCCATCTTAGTTATAATTAATCTGCAGGCAATTTATTTCTTGCCTAAGAAAAGTACTTATAGTTATGAATAGGAAAATTCATATTTAAGTAATTTACAGATGTGTTCCTTTTATGGATAGAGGTGGATAGGAGCAGATATCTAAAGACCTCACACGACAACGAAGCTCCCTTGATAGAACTAGCAAATTATGGTGATACTCTCACTGAAGACCTCAAATATAAATCGTATTGAGTGAGGGTCACGAATTCTCCTGCTATTCTTCAGTCTTAAGTGAACGAAGTTGCTTTAAGTAATAGCAATAATTAACAAAGGCATAAAATTCTAATTTACAAAAAAAAAAATACTTAGACGGTGATACGTGCAAATATTGGTTCGTCTCCACTAAATTCTAAATTATCTGTACAATTGAATTTAATTCTGAAATGACAAAAATATTTTCTCTAAAATTTTGCAAATTTTTAACACTAATATCGTTAATAAATACATTCCTTTTGAATTATATTAAACGCCGAATACTTACATAACTTATTCATTAAACTTAAGAGAAGCATGTTATGCATTAATGGAATGTGCACATCTATAAAATATATTACAATTTAAAGATAAAATTAATACGATTCATTAGCACACTATAATAGTAATTAATATTAGAGCATACATTACCAATCACACATACAAGAATTGTGACCTTATTTTTGTAAAAAAACACTGAAAATGTTAAGTCTATTCTAGGCTAGCGATGGGCCTGCCATCTGTGGGTAGTTAGTGGTACGAAGGGAATCTATTGCGAAACTACGTCATCATAAAATCACAAGTCTTGTTCGATGTTCCACATTCAACCTACAACTGTACACGTACTCTGTCAAGCTAGGTCTTTGCTAGTGTGTAGTATTACGTATTATCAAATTATCGTCTTTGTCACTAACGAACTGTAGCTCGAGCACGAATATTTGCGAGAAAGTATTCGTATGGTTAACGTAAGCAATTTGTCAAATTTTTATGGCATTTTAGTACCATTTACGCACGATAGGGGGGCTTTTGAAAAAATGCCATACAAATTGCTTACGTTAACCATACGAATACTTTCTCGCATATATTCGTGCTCGAGCTACTGAACACATTAGATAATTATAACTGAGTACTAAAGTCACGAACGCTGCGTCCATCTTAGATTAGGTATCAAACTATAGAACAGTATGATGGACTTCAGACCTCTTTGTAAGAGACATCCTTATAAATTGAAAGGCGAAAAGATTCGAATGGATCGCAGCTTCCCATGACTTTAAAAATCTCACATATAAAATATTGTCTCTACTTTATTTAAAGCTTCTAAATTTTCGATAAAATGCCGTAATTTATCAAATGATTGAATACATTTAAAAATTAAATATCATTATGTATAACAGTCCAAAAACTTTATATACTTAAACAAAATGACTCTATGTTTATACATAAACCAAGAACAATTTATTTCATTCAGGCAAAAAGGATCTAGCCATTAAAATATGAGTCAAGAATACATCACAAACCTTTGCCTGTGCGACATTAGGTTGAAGATATTAGATTTTGAATACAACAGGCATAATACTATATTAACTACAAAATAATTACTTTTACAAGAATAAAATTGTCGATTTTATTATAGCAGTAGAGTAATATTATAATACTTAGTAATCTCGCTGTAAACTCACTCATGGTAGGTATGTCACCATCGATGTTAAAAAGTACATCGCATGTATCAGCAAGCAATTGGACGTAGTTTAGGAAAAACGTTCCAATCTACACTCATGTTGAAATTGAATTAATACTTATATATTATTAAGTAATAAGTAAGTATACTAAGTAAGGGAGTATTATTAAGTATTAATACTCAAGTAATACACTTTTGTATTAATACTAAAGTATTAATTCAATTTCAACATGAGTGTGGATTGGAACGTTTTTCCTAAACTACGCCGATCAATGGAGCTAAAGCGAAATTACCAAGTACCACTTCTACAACTAGATCCACACTACACATTGACAAAGAGCGTTGCGACAGAGGGCCAACGAGCGCGTGTGTGTGTGTTGTGTGTGTGTGCGGGCGGTCAGGGAATCCAGCCCACCACGTAACTGCGGCTGCGTGTGAACCGGGTCAAGCGGCGGACACGCCCACCTGTATCACCCACAGATAATGTATATTAATTTAAAGATAAAAAAATTAAAATACTACTAAAAGTCGCTTTATTGTCACTGAAAAGCCAATAAAACTAAAACGCCAAAAGGCCAGATCAGAATCAGAACCAGACCAATCGATGAAGAAAAAAATGCAAGAAAACTATTTAACAAATTTTGGCAAAAATAGCGTTTTAGTAGTATGTATTTTGCTTTCGAGTAACAATATATTATACCTAAAATATTGATGGTTTCCTTGGTTTTAGGGATCGGCGAATAGTGCGAAATGTGCGAATACCATAATAATGAACCGTACACTTTATTACATGTTCTTAACCCGAAATGAAACAATGCTGCAAAGTGGAATAAGAAGTTTTGAAAGTTAGTTGCTGCTATTTTTGAACTCACCTGTTTTCATTAGAGAAGAGACTTATCATTCTAATATTGAGATGACAAGTTGTAAAAATATTAATGTAATGTAATAACTAACTATATTGCGATAAAACTAGTTAAATAAAGTGTGTGTATGTGCCTCAAAAACTTTTCATTAGCGTCATCCGTACGATGCTGTTTAGATTAAAATTATAGCATTACGTAGACTCAGTTAAGAAAACTACCTGCGATTTGGAGCAGTTACCTATTTACGATTTCAATAGCAACTCATATTGCTACACACTTTAATGTAATTGTATAATATATACACCGTGTTCCTGACTTTGTGCACAAACTTCGGCCTGATATTCAGCCCATTAAATTGGTTATCTTTCGTTATGGATTCATTATTGAATTTTTTTTATTTTTTTATTTTTCATTTTCATACAAACTAAATACTTGAACGTAAATTGCCTAATGTGTAATCTCTTTACGCAAGCTGGCAACGTCGCATTATGATTGATATGAAACTTTGACATGAGTAAACTTTTCTTGACGTTAACAATAATTATTTCTCATCGACTTCGTTCTGTGCGGCCAGTGATCTTTTGAAAACCAAATAGGTAATAATACGGGTTCAAAAAGTTTTACCATGTTTGTTTACTTTAAGGTCTATTTAGACGGAGACTTTCTAGTATCTATCGTACACTACTATCACTAGTAATAATCGCCATAACATTACCGTATCAAATGTTTACATACAGGAAAGAACTAAATTCTCACCTACGACTATCTCATATGACTTTCGTAACTTATCGATCAAGGCGATAATTTCCTACGTCTATTTAGGTACACATTGTGCGTAAGATTACTTACGACAATCTCGACTTGTATTCGACTTACATTTTTCAAATTCATACGTGTATCATACAAGACGGTTGAAAACGTTTTGAGTGCGAGATTTGTCATTAGAGTTAAGTTTGCAATCAATATTCCATTGCGAGGAAATAGGTCGTCAAATAGCGAGAGGTGTAAATGTAAGAAAGATTTTTTTTATAAATTCGATCGTGGCTTCTTCGAGACGAGAAGCTCTCCGTCTAAATGGGCCTTTATTGACAAGTCAAGCCAATAATGACATGACATTTAAAATGAAGTTTAAATGATTATGGCCGTACTGAGCGGCAACATAGCACAAATAAAGACCCTTTTACAATGTACACTCATATTAAATGGAATTACCAATAACTTAAAAACTAAGCTTTATAATGCACTAATACCTGTATAAGATATGTTTAGTAAATGCTATAGAATCATTTGGTAAAGTTTGTGCACAACCTCAAAAAATCCCTGTATTTAACAGTGATCTGGAAATGGAGTTCGGAAATACAGTACTATTCATTTAGTTATGCAAATTTAAGTAAAATCCTCGTATGGCCATGTTTTATTATTGGTAAGTTTTTAATGTGTAAAATGTTTACCTAATAATATGAACATTATTGTATGGAAATAGTAAAATCAATCATAATGTAATTATTTTTGCCTCCAAAAACTGTATTTATTTTAAAATACAATGCCATAGAAAATTACCATTAATCTAAAGAACACAAGAAATTAATCAATAAAATTATATTAACGAAATAATAAAATTAATGAAATAAATAAATAAAAAATCTTCATCCATTCTATAAATCGAATATTACCAAAACTAAAATGAAAACCTTACTATCCGCGACACTAACGCCCCAACTCAAAGTCACTAACGGTTATGGTGGCCACTCACGGTCAGTCCATCGCGTCAAATGGCGTGATATACAGCCAAAATTTGATCGTGAATGTGAAAAACTGATGGCGTGATATAAAAAATTTGTATGTGCAATCGCGCCATTTTGACATACGTCATTTGGCGTGGCTCCAAAAATGACGCGATGGAATGACCGTGAGTGACCACCATTACTTTAATCGCTCCTTAGTAAAGAATCTCCATACGAATTCATTACTAAGGTGCGATTTAAGTAACCGTTAGTGACTTTGAGTTGGGGCGTAACTGATGTTACAGTTACATTGAACAAAGAGGGAGCTAGCAACTAGCAGTGCATCTAGTAGTAGGAAATGCAATTGGAACATGCACATGATGCGAATAACACAACTATTTATTTATTTTGTTTACCAAAATGCCCTGGGAGAATATCTTACCTTAACTATTCATCTATTCCATTACTACAAACAATTGATAGTATTTAACGCTATACGTAATAAAAAATAAACATTGTTTCGATCTATGTACGAATATATGTATAGTGGTAGGGAAATCTTCAGTACAAACACGAACGGCTTCTTGAATTTGTGAGTTTAATGGTATAGGTGTTACAATGGTTTTGACATAATAAAACAGAACGTAAGTATGTGCTCAATCTTCCGGACGATGGTCGAGAGAGGAATGAATGCATTCCTATTACGTAGCGTAGGCTCGGCGGGCTAGTGTGCGTGTGCGCACCTATGTAGGTGTGTGCGCCTTCTTCGGCGCTAACAGGCTCCCCGGGTTGGAACAGCATGGTCCAAGGAATGGTTTGTTTCTGTTGGAAGAACACACAGGCGATTGTACGCCCGTCGTAGCGTCCCAGTAGAGGTGATCACATCAGCGACGCGGGCGATACCGTCACGTCCAGGATGTAGACGTGTGATTCTTCCAAGCAGCCAGCGGTTTGGTGGAAGGCGGTCGTCCTTCACGACCACCAATTCTCCGACGTGAAGCTCGTCACCCTTGCGCTGCCACTTCATCCTTTTCTGGAGCTCTGAAATGTACTCTGCATGATATCTTTTCCAGAAGTGGTCTGCTAATGCTTGAGCTCGTTGGTAGTGCGGTAGCGCACACAATCGTGCTTGGTCATCACAGGTGGTGGTACGTTGAGGCAACATTGTGATTGTGCGTCCAATAAGGAAATGAGCCGGTGTTAATGGAATGAGGTCATTAGGATCAGAGGATAAAGGTGTAAGTGGGCGGGAATTAAGAATGCCTTCTATTTGAGAGAGTACAGTATACATCTCCTCGTAGGTTAAATGGGCTAATGCCAGAACACGTTTTAAATGATGCTTAACTGACTTTACTGAACCTTCGGCTAAGCCGTTGAAGTGTGGACTATACGCAGGGGAAAATTTGAAATTTATTGCTTGTTCCGCTGCATAAGCACTGACGTCATTGCACTTTGTTTTAAGAAATTTCGCTAGTTCGTTAGAAGCACCGATAAAATTCGTACCGTTGTCGGAATAGATGTTAGCCGGTTTACCTCTACGCGCTATAAACCGATTTAATGCAGCGATAAAGGCTTCAGTAGTTAAATCAGTTACTAATTCTATGTGTATTGCCCGTACAGTCAGGCAGACGAAGACACAAATGTAAGATTTAATTAATCTACATCCTCTACCCTTTCTGTCAGCTATGAGTATGGGGCCGGCATAGTCTATTGCGGTATTAGAAAAGACAAAGTTCCCATGAAGTCTATCCGCTGGGAGAGCAGCCATAATTGGTTGAATGGTTTTGCCCCTAAACCTGCAGCATGTGTGGCATTCATGTGTAACCTTACGCGCCAAATTACGGCCGCCTATGACCCAAAACTTATGCCTTACCATGGATAATATTAATTGAGGGCCTGCATGCATGTATAATAAGTGATAATGTCTAAATATGAGTTTTGATAAATGATGAGACGCATGAAGTAAAATAGGGTGTTTAGTGTCATAGTCATAGTTAGAATTAGAAAGTCTACCACCAACGCGTATTACTTGTTCGTGAGACATAAATGGATTTAAATTTAAAATTTGAGATTTGACAGGCAATTCCTTATTTTGGAGTAAAGTATTGTATTCCCTTGTAAATATGTTAATTTGTACGATTTTACATAAAGTATTGATTGCTGAATTCAATTCTGATACGGATAAATGATTAGTATATTTATTTAATGGTTTTCGACAATTATGTATAAAACGTAAAATATAAGCTGTAACTCTTTGCAATTTACTAAAATTCGAAAAATTCTGTATAAAACTAGTTTCTTCATTAGCAAATTTGCACTCAACTTTGGTTTCTGGTAAGACAGAGACAGTGTTATTTGGTTGAGTGGGCCATTGATGCTCTGGCTCTAATAGAAATTTGGGTCCACAAAACCATAAATTTGAATTTTGCAACTGAAGGGGAGTGCAACCTCTTGAACCAATGTCGGCCGGGTTGAGGTTAGTGGGAACATACCTCCAAGAGTCTGGGTTGGTATGTTCGGTTATTTCATTTATTCGGTTGAGAACAAATGTTTTTAAAGTCGCCTTTGGCGCTCGAATCCAACCGAGAACTATAGTGGAATCACACCAGAAGACAGAACGATTAACTTTGAGTCTTAAAGCGGATTGGACTTTGATTGCTAACCTGACTGCTAAGAGGGCTCCGGAGAGTTCGAGTCGGGGAGTTGTCATTCCCTGCAATGGTGCGACCTTGCTCTTTGCCATCACTAAATGAACAGCTGTGCTGCCATCTATGGAAATTGAGCGCAGATATATACAAGCGCTATATGCCAGGTTCGAAGCATCACTGAAAGCATGAAGTTCAATATGAGTTGGTGAGTTACATACCATATGACGTGGAATAGTAATATTATTTATATGAGGTAAATAATTTAGAAAGAGCAACCAATCCTTCTCAATTTCAGTGGGAAGTGGCGAGTCCCATGAAACTTTAGCACCCCAAAGACGTTGTAAGATAATTTTACCTTGCAAAATACACGGATTTACAAGCCCAAGGGGGTCAAAAACTTGCCCAACAGTGGACAGGACTGTCCGTTTGCTTGATTTTATGTTAGTAGTCATTGCTAACTCAGTATTTACAGAAAAAAGTAACAAATCAGATTTACAGGACCATCTGAGGCCTAGAGTTTTAGCGTGATCATCATTAATTAATTTAAGCAAGTTATCATCACCGTCATCTCCATGAATATTTTTTAATATATCAGGATGATTGGACCGCCATTTACGTAAGTGAAATTTGCCACTCTTCAACTGCTTAATGACACTTTGAATAATGTGTATCAAAGTGGACTTGGATTCATGGCCGCTAATGAAATCATCCACATAAAAATCTTTTAAAATTATTTCACGTACCAATGGGTCTGTGCATTCTCGTCCCAACTGTACGAGACATCTTGTGGCGAGATAAGGAGCTGAGGCTGTACCGTATGTTACTGTGTTGAGATTGTATACCTTCACCTCATGACTGGGATCGAAGCGCCACAGTACTTGCTGTAAACATCTCTGATGTTCGGCGACGAGCACACAACGATACATCTTCTCACAATCAGAGGTCACGACGTATTTATGCTGCCGAAAACGAATAAGAATACTTATTAAATCATCTTGTACAGTTGGTCCGACATGTTGTATGTCGTTGAATGAAATACCGGATGTGGATTTTGCGGATGCGTCAAAAACCACCCGTAGTTTAGTGGTCAGGCTGGATTCTTTCAAAATGCCATGATGAGGTATTATGTATGCATGTTTATCACTACTAAAAGTATTATTTAAAGACATATGGTTCAAATCAATGTATTCTTGTATGAATTTACAATATTCTTGTCTGAGTAAAGGAAATCGTTTGAGTTTTCTCTCTAATGATAATAATCTATTAAATGCATGTTCGTAAGAATCGCCTAAAGTGTCCGGCGACTGTTTTAATGGTATCTGCACTACAAAACGACCATCAGGTTGTCTTGTGGTTGTATCAATAAAGTGTTGCTCACACTCAGATTCCTGTTGGGTAATGCTCCGAGGCGAGGGGATTGACTCCAGTTCGAAAAATCGATTTAACTGTTGATCTAGCTCGATATCGTTAATGAAATGGCAACGGACTGTATTATTGTTAATGGATTTATCTGGTACTTTACGCTGTGTGTACATAGCGCCTGATACTAACCAGCCAAACTTAGAATTACTGAGTACAGGCATATGTTTTCCTAAGGAAATTCGTTCAGTGTATAAAGTACCCCAAAATATTTCTGCACTAAGTAGTATGTCTACCTCAGACGGTGTATTAAAGGTTGGATCTGCTAAGGTTATATGATTAGGAATGTTTAAAGATTTTATATCGAAATAAGTTGCAGGTAACATCTGTGTTATATGTGGTATAACGAAACAGCTAATGCGTGACGTGTATGGTTCTGTTCGAGAAGAAATTGTAACTAATGCTCGTTTGTTGATTCTTATTGCCTCTCTACTCAATCCTTCAACTGCTGTAGATGTGGACTGCTCGGTAAGATTTAATTTTTTACAAAGTTCGTTAGTAATGAAATTTGACGTACTGCCGTTGTCCAACAAAGCACGCACCGTGTGTTGTTTACCATCACTGTCGGAAACGGTGATGAGTACTGTCGACAGAAGAACACAACAATTGTGAGTAGAAGATAATGTGATGTCCCTTTGTATTGTGTTTTCATTGTGTTTAGATTGTGACTCAGAATCAACATCGTCTTGTGCCGCGAACATGGTGCGCTTAACGTCTGCAGTAGTGGCAACCGCCGTGGGAGGCTGCTGAAGCGTTGAGCGTGGTGTATCATCCGTGTGAAGCATAGTGTTGTGCCACTTAGAGCAAATCCTACACGGACCTAATCTACATTTCTTGACATCATGTCCGTGACGTAAGCAGTTAAGGCAAAGTCTCATCTGTTTGGCTTTATGAATTTTTGCTTGAACCGACAGAGATTTGAATTGAGAACATTGGTATATGGCATGGTTCTGCTTACATAAAGGACAGGTGTACGAGGGAGGTGAGTATTGTGTGTTAGAATTGACTACAAGAGCTCGCGATCGAGTATGAGCTGTTTCACTATGTCGGCGTCTGTTGTCTGTCTGTGTTAATGTTTCTAGCAACTCAGCGCGATTTTTAATGAATTTAATAAAGTTGTCTAAATTAGGTAATTTTTCAAAACTGTTTAAGTGTTCTTTCCATTTGCGATTTGTAGTAATGTCCAGTTTGTTCGAAACCATATGTATTATTAATATGTCCCAATTTTGTGTGTTAACGTTAAGTGTTTGAAGCGACCTAATATTTTTATTAATAGTATCAATTAATTTTCTTAATGCACTTGATGATTCTTTATTTATTGGTTCTATGTCTATTAATGCCTGAATGTGATTACTAATGAGAACCTTGTCGTTGTGATAACGTTCACACAGCAGGTTCCATGCTATGTCATAGTTGTTACCAGAAAATTCTAAAGAAGTTATGATGTTAGCTGCGGCGTCTTTAAGAGAAGAACGCAGGTAGTGAAATTTATTGATTTTAGGTATGCTATCATTTGAATGGATAAGTGAAACAAAAGTATCATGAAACTCCAACCATGTCTCATAGCGGCCAGAAAAGGTAGGTAAATGTATCGTAGGTAACTTTAAGCTTGGCCCACCTGATGTACCGTCAATACCAGTAATGATGGAGGAAGCAGACGACGCCTGCTCGCCGTGCTGCGCAGAGGTAAAGCGACTCACGATCTCCCGAGCCCTGCCGACCGTCGCGAAGTACTCGGCCTCGAACACTTCGCGGTACAGGTACTCCTTTTCACAATCAGCGTCTGAAATTTCCATTAAGCTTTCTATTTCAAGCTGTAAGGCATCGTATTCGCCATACCACTCCTCAGTCTTGGTCAATCTAACGTTAAGTTCACTTAATAGGACCTTAGTAGGATTTTCAATAGCAGTGACATTCTCTAAATAATTGCTAAATTGCGTAAGCTTAGATTTGTATGAGCCACGCTTTCTACGTAACTCGGCTAATGTAGACATTGTTTAAAGGTAAATAGTGCACAATAGTAATGCAAAATTTACGATAAAAGATTAAAGAAACAAAATAGAAATGAAAGTGCGTTAACAAAGTGCAAAGACTTATCAGTACTTAAGAAGAAAAGAAAATACTTAAATGCGTAAACAGGTATGCAGTGCAGAACAGGCAAGAAAGAAGCAGCGGGAGATAAGCACTATAACAGCGCAATCAGCAGGCGCCGCGGATGTCGTGCGCGGCGACTACCGCACTTGTCGAGAGGCCGCACGGCCGCACAGCGAAGCCGCAACGCGCCTGGAATGCGATATCGACAAATATATTAGAAGGATGTTGTTTACCGTTACTTCCCAGATGCCTAATTACGCGTATAAACGTAATAACTAATCACGGAATAGTGACAAAAAGGAAATAATTACTTCGTTAAATTATTTTTATCGACGTAAGATGTAGGTAGTAATCAACTCTTAACACGGAAAATTTATTGAAATTATATAGCCCACAACAGCTTAATAATGCAAGTAATGCAATATTGCACTAATGAAATATAATAATAGTTTTGAAATTATTCTTAATAATGAAATAATAAGGCAAGTACGTACGGAATATTGTTAAGGAAGGAAAGAATAATGGAACGAACTCACAAAGTCACAATGGCGTCGTAATGCAATGTCGAGCCGTTGCCGCTTGCGATGCACCAAATATCATTCCCAATCGTAATGCTGCTTGCTGGCTTCTTCTAATGGTATCCTTAATGTAATCCGGTGCGAAGAACCAAAAAATGGTAGGGAAATCTTCAGTACAAACACGAACGGCTTCTTGAATTTGTGAGTTTAATGGTATAGGTGTTACAATGGTTTTGACATAATAAAACAGAACGTAAGTATGTGCTCAATCTTCCGGACGATGGTCGAGAGAGGAATGAATGCATTCCTATTACGTAGCGTAGGCTCGGCGGGCTAGTGTGCGTGTGCGCACCTATGTAGGTGTGTGCGCCTTCTTCGGCGCTAACATATAGTAAGAATTAATATGAATAGTAAATAGTAGTCCAATAATAAAAAATATTATATAATTAATAATTATTGCTGCAAATTGTAAGAGTAGTAAGTAGTAGGTATTTATTGCAATACAAAAAATAACCGAAAATAAGAATTCTTCTCAGGTTACCGTAAAAATAAAAAAGTTAAAAATGTAAAAATGCTGTTCAGACTTTAGCTTTAATCAATCAGAGTACTTTTAATTCGTTTTTTATTTAATATTCTTATTTTCATATTTCACTAAATCAGAATTAGTGCTTGTTCATACTGACTCGCGGGCGCGGTCGCGGGCGCGGTCGCGAAATTTCAAACATATGAACTACTATGAGAGTGTTCACATACAAAACGCACGTGCGGTGTAAGTAGCGGGCACGCTAGCGACAACCGCGCGCGGTCCGCTAGCGGCAATATCAAACGTATGAGAATGTATAAGTGTGTTCACACAGAACTAGCGGCGGAACGCGCGATTATGTCAGGTAAGTTCAACCATTTTGAACTTGTCGCTAGAAACGATAGCACATGAATTCATTATGTCCCCAGATTAAAGGGTTGTTCTTTCATCTAAGATCATGTCCTTCAATACAGAAGAGTTTATTAGTACTATTCAGGCTAGAACTGATTTGATTTGAACTCAGATTTGGCAGAATAAACACAGGAATCTAATGAACAGAAACATTCATAATAAACTATGGAAGGAAATTGCTGAATTGTTTCCTGATATGGAGGGTGAGTACCTAAATGGAACTTTAGGTACAAATTTTCGGTTAAAAAAAGATCGTCGTCCATGTTTTCAACCTCTGACAACATGTCACAATCGCGCAAACGCCTGGCGGCCAGTGTGAACACGAATCCGCCACCGCGCCCGCGACCGCGCCCGCGACCGCGCCCGCGCCCGCGCCCGCGAGTTCAGTATGAACACTCACTTATACCTATCTACCTAAGGGTGAGTCCAGACTATGTTTCATAACATAACAATATTATATTATGAAACATAGTTATTTAGCATGTTTCATAGGGACGATAAGCAATGTTAAACAATGTGGACGCGTTATATAATATAAGTTATATAAACATGTTAATCTGAGCGCACCCTAACTCATTAAATGTGGAATGATCCTGGCTGATGAAATGCAGAAATCACTCTTATTTAATGTGAAACTAATATATCATCAATCCTTCATGCTTTTATTCATAATATTACATATATTCGTTATCAATCTCAAGTTGATTTTAACGTTTTGTTGCATTGACATTTTAGATTTTTACATTTCTTGACATGTAATATAACGATAGACACAATATAATCACGTTGTGGGGTGTCATGTTAATTGTGCTAGCAGCACATATTTTGTTTCGTTGTCTTTTCTTGTACATGTATTTGAACTAGTGACGCTAGTGACGCTTGCGCAGTGACACGACTAGCCACTCACCTGCATCGGTCTAACCCTACACTCTGGTACTACACTGGCCGTTACTTACTTTAAACTGGTTACTTTACAACGTAACCACATAATATGAGATAATAATAATACTAAGTGCGAAATAATAATGTAAATAAAACAATAATATATGGGAGAGCGAGGTGTAGATAAACTATGAACCGTTTTCAATATTCTATCTATCCATAATTTCTGTCTAATCTGTAGGCAAAGTAAAATAATATTTATATCATCACATTTGACAGTTGCTAGACAACTTACAAGGGGAGTATGCCTAGATAGATATTAAAAACAGATAATGAGCGAACTAACAATAAGTCTTATGTCTAAACTACATTAACAATGTGAAATACGTAACGTAATTTTCTGTAATCTTTAGTTTGAGGTCTGTAGACTATAGGTGTGTCCTACAGCTAAAGGTCCGCGGCCTACGGTCGGTGTACAGTAAAGCACTCACCACAGGCGGCGCTCACGGCTCTAAGCTGCGCTCTGGCTGCGTCTCTGCTGGCGTACTGCAATGCATACACACCGACACAGGTCAAGGTTTATGTACATACAGACAACACTATCGACGTCCATTACCAACGATTAAACTTTTTAATTTAGAATCGTTTATTCATATATGTAGGTTTGAACGATTCATTGATGAGCAAGTTTTAAAGATTTATTTGGAAGGTTTTTTTTCCGAGACAATCAAATTAAACAACTAAAGTGGATGATGCACAGAATATAGAAAAAGTACAAAAAGCTTCTGCATTGAAAATAAATTTACATGGCTATTGCTGATTTTCTGTGCAAACAATTTTGTAACAAAATTCAGAAATATTATTATACTTAAAATCTTAATTCAAATAGAATATAACTTAAAAAATCACTAAATAATATCAAATAATTTACAATAAAAAAAAAATCTTCAAGTATATTTGTACAAAAAGTACCTATTTTGACAGATTGGTAATGAACATCAATATAAACGGGTATGTAACTAAATGCTGTAAAACAAACAAGGTTCGAACGAAACATCGTATTATTGTCAGACAAGGACAGACATAACAACTCAGACATGCTGTCTCACACGTAATTAATAAACGCTTAGTAAAAAACATCATTCGTTGCATTCGAGTTAGTTCACACATTCATGCTCAAGTTAGTTTCACGGCGAACTGTCACATGTATCTTCAAACATGATTCATTGAATACAAAACAGATAGTACGTCCATCGTAGCTTCGACCCCCGGAACGAAGGGCTCTCAAGCCGAACTATATATTAGCATAAGCCTTTGCTGCAATAAAAAGTTATTCCCGAAAATGCACGGCATAAAGATCTTAAACGGCTCGACCATTCGCGCCAAATAATACTGGACTTTTACCGGGGTTTGGCGACGTTTCTATAAATTATCATTCGGGCCTACGCTCCCCTCCCTGCTAAAATCAAATGTTAACGGTTAAAACACAGCAGAACCTACCTAATTTCATGTTTGTGTCTAGTGATAAAATTAAAGATTATTTTTTAAAGAAAGAATCAAGAACAACAAAATGTTAACTGAAAGTGCCACTCGAGTGGCAATGTCATTCAAAAATACTTAGAATTGGTGCAGTTCTATGAAAACCATTGGATTTCAAAGTGTTTCTCCGTGACTTATTAAATGTGTAGAACATTTATTGGTGTTTAAGACTGTTTTTTACGAAACAATATCAGAGTGCATGTTACCTTTAAAAATGGCTTGAAACCGGTTTCTTTTGTAGAAGAATAAAAATTAAAACAGTTTTCAACATCAACCACGTTCATTTTATGTGTTCCGCAGGTCGAAAATAAGTAAAGATATATATGTATGTAGGTTTTAAATCTTACTTTGAATAAGACATATTAGACCATAGTTTACTGCTCAATTCACGTTAAAAAAAATTATAATAAAAAAAGGTTAACCCATTACTGAACTAAAAAAAAACGCATTTTGTAACCAACTAAAATTTTAAACCGGTCCAAGCTGAGCAATAAAGGTTTATAAAACTGCACCGCAATAATTTTATTTTGTGTGAGTGTAAAACTTGAAAAAAAGCTTTAATCGAAGCGAAGTATGTTATACGCTGCCGTGCCAACATCGTGTGCCGGAAGCCTGACCTTTACATATTGCTATTGGCTACGCGCCCCCTTTTGCAGGTTGTTAAAGAACCTGTACTGAAGTCGCAGCGTTAGGTCTTTCCGTACTGTAATGGAGAACACATACTGTGACTATGGAACACAGGTTACCTCAATGTGCTGATCCGTATAACAGATCGTCTATCGTCTACTACATTTGTCCATTCGATCGATTCAAATGCTAAAGTGCATCATCGCACATCTTGCACAATCGAGTGCTTTAATTCAAGTAATCGATCGAGTGGACAAAATGTCAACACGGAGTTTAATACACTGGGAGCACGCGTGTGTGTGAGTGGGATAGCGCGTGTACTCACGAGTGGGGATTGGGGTTTATATCGGGGGGCTGCGCGCGCACGAATCTATCCTCAGCTTTCCCGTCATTCGATTCTATCGATTCTTGGCCGATCTGGGCTTGAGCATTGAGCGGTTTGCCGTCAATTAATATCGATGTAGGTTTCTCCTCGTCTTTTGCGATGGATTCATCGATTTTGGTTGGTACTTCCACGCCGGGTTGGTTTCTCGATTCTTGAGCATTGAGCGGTTTGCCGTCGATTTCTATCGACGTCGGTTTTTCTGCGTCTTTAGCGATCGATACATCGGTCTTGGTAGGTGTGACGGCTTCCGCGCTGGGCGGCGTTAGATTGAAGAAGCTACTGTCGATGCCCACGGCTGGGGGTGGGCCGCGTGGCAGCCGCAGCCGGAGGGACACGCTAGTCCGTTTTAGCACACGGCAATCTGCCGAGACCGATTCGATTAGGATTTTCTCAGTGGCGGTTAATAAGCGGGGATGCGCAAACCGCCCGTGACGTCATAGTTGCACGTGGCGTTGTGTTATGGCCGGTATACAGGGATGTCACACTAGACTCGATTAGTAATTTTCAGCATAATATATTTAAATAGGTGACTTATACTTGAAATATTTTAATTACAGATAGATCTTTATCGCATACATAAATAAAATAACCATCTGTATTTTTTGCCGTCCGATATTAGGGTATTGTTTCGAGTAACATTACAAGTTTTGACAGGCCATAACTTGTTCTACAGTGGTGTGACATCCCTGAAGTGGTAATGGGGTGAACGCCATAAATAATGCATGATTACTATCGAGAGCGGGCGCGGCGGCGCGGGAACGAGCCGTGGTAGTACCGCACGCCTCCTGAATCCAATGTATGCACATTACATGACAGCTGAGTCATACCAACTATATGGCTTCTTTCATCTTCCGATATAACCCGATATGATCTTAATATCGTCCATAGATGAACATTGATCATACACAGCATTAAACTAAAGTTTAATCATACATTTGTAAATCATCACGTTTATTGTATCGTTATTGAACATATTTTGTATTATAAGTTAATTTTACGTTGATGCTTGACTACAATCCCGCCTGATGGTAAGTGGCAACGAAGTCTTGTGTGGTAAAGCGCACTAATTTAGCAGAAGCTTTACCAATAACAGATTAAAGATAATAACAATTACGTAATGTTTTTCAAATAATCATAATTAAAAAATAGGCCATATAAAGCTGGTAGTGCTGATTCTAATCTGATATTATGTGGTGTGAAAATGTATTTGCTAAAATTATTTTCATTCGATTCCTGATTGGTGATCTTTAAATCAATATGAGATGTATCGGTTACTGATCAATGATTCATACACGATAGCATAATATAAATGATTCACATACAACATATCAATTTGTTACTTTGTATAGTAAGCATTCTTCCATACTGTATATTTACGTCAGTGTAAAACCTGTCTAATTTAATGTGAAAGCACTGTAATGAATGAAACATTTTCTCTGTTCAATTTACAGTTAAAATCTGTGTTGACTGCAACATTCGTTCTGTATCGTTGTTACTGTATTGTTATGTAAACATTTTTACTTGATGCATTAGGTAACTTGATTAGGATACTTCTTGTATGTATTCCTATACCACATTTATGTGAATTACCTGTAGATTATATACATGTTGTATATGTAGGAATATTATATCATGTCAATAAATATATTCTGTAAGTGTAGCAGGGCAACTTGAATATCTTCTTAGGAATTCTTTAGGTCATATTCCTATATTCTGTTATGTTCAGTTTCGTAGAAGCTGGCAATCATATTCCAATCATAGATAATTAAAACAGTTGTCTGTTGTGTTCAATATTATTGTGCGCAGTGCAATAATGTATATCGTGTTGCTTCTGTGTCGTGCTTCATGTCATAATTCTTGCAATGTTTGTGCATTATGATTTTGATTTCTATGACATAATAAATTATGTAATGTATTTGCTAAGAACGAAATAACGACAATAAAATAAAATTAATAAAATTATACGTAAACTAATCGTAGAATAACCACGTGATTTTGTTCACACAACCAATTGTTATCACTTGAAACACATTTTTGTATGTCCACTTCAAACTTGTGTACTGTTTTGTGTGAACATAGTCGGCCTTCTATACTAAAGTATATTAGTAGATCATGACTATCGATAACCAACTTCAAATTAACTTAAACTCGGGCATACTTAGAACTCATGTTACTCATGTTTTACAAGTTACGCCTCTGTGGAAAAAACTTAAGTGTTACACAATGGCCAAACTTTCATACGAAACACCTCAGACTTTCCATATACGATGGTGTCCGAGTATTGGTATTCCCCTAAAGTAACTGTGTATCTATTTGATACAGATAGGCTAATCAAGGCTAAGATAGGTTTAACAAGTAAATCCCAATAGGTATCAATTTTATCTAGCCCAACTTTCCTCTAAAGATGTCAATAAATAGTGCTAAAACATACTAAACTGCCTAAGAGATACCAATACTATGGTACTTCTAAGAGATGCCATATACGCTGCACTACTTTTAAATATGTACCAACTTCCACATAGGTCATTTTCTTAAAAGACCGACTGGACTTGAACTCAGTCAAATAATCTGGAGGCTTTGGCGTCAACTCATTAATGGCTCACTACTGAACACTTCCTACTAGTACAAAAACACCTTGTGGTCACCAATCTGAACCCACAGCCTCCACATGCCCGAGCCCTGGCCAAAGTGGGCGATATTAGCATCCATGCCAATATGAACCCACAACCTCCACATTACCCGAGCCCTGCCCAAAGTGTCCGATATTATCAAACTAATCATCTCACTTCTATCGATGTTGCGCTGCAGATGGCTGGCGACGCGGTGGCGCGCGTCCGAGTACTCGAGGTGCAGGCCGAGCCGCAGCAGCGACGGGTTGCGCTCCACCAGCCGCGTGATCTCCATCTCGGTCTTGTTGCCGAGAACCACCGACCGCTGCCGACGGAATTACATAGCGAGAATCAATATCAAATACGGAATATCGCATAACGGAATAACGAAAAATCGCACGATTGTTATTATTCATAAAAAAAATATAACTAGAGTTCCATCTCATTGTCAGATCTGAATTTAAAAAAAGTTAAATAAATAACGCAAATATTTTAATTTTTAGTAATTTCACACTTATTTAGATTCTTATAAAAAGGCAATCTTATAAAACAAATGTAATATCAAAATATCCGATTCTCTCACCTCAACTTTTCACAAACAAACTCTTATGTGAAATGCACTACACCCTACTACCCTGTCAGCCAAGTGTGCCGGGTTCCATACTTACTAGACAGGTAAAGATCTAAATAATTCTGACAGAATTCGTTCCAGAATTGTGAGTATTTATGATGGCTTATTTATACTTGTCAATACAAGCCGCGACAAAGGGAATCCTAGTACAGGGTACCGTGTAGTTACTATTATTACCATACCTGGTTGGAAGCGCGGAACTCCTCTACGCTAGTAGTGGTGAGCAGCGACTTGACTAACTGCAAGACTCCCCCGGGACTGATGAAGTTTGTCTCCACGTTGACGACCCGTAGAGTAGAGTTGGCTTCCAACGCGTCGGCTAGCAACTGTGCCGTGCGGTCGTTTAGACCCACGTTCACCAGCGACAATACTTCTAGGTGAGTGTTCGTCTTTAACGCCTCGAACAGCCTCTCGAATTTCTCGTCGCTTATGTTCTGCAAATAACAATTTCAATGTTATTATTACTAAGTCATTAAGGTCAGAAGCCTGCCTGTTTATCTATCACTCACTTGTTTGATTCAACCACCAACAATGGTTATAGTGTTCTGGAAGACATCAGCTGGCTTAAGAGCCAGTACTTTCTTTCTTTCTTCTCTCTTTTTTCTTAGCAGCAACGCATCGGTGATGTTCTTGTTATTTTGTGTCATTGGAACATACATGCCTCAGTAAAAGAAAATCTAGTGAGAGTCAACTATTTGATAATAGTCGATAAAGAAAAGACGTAATCGGCTGTTTCTAAAGATCATGTAAAATATACCTTAATATTATTCCAATTGAGATCTGTGAGCTTCTGGTCATTTTCTTTCACCCTGTTAACGGTATCTTCGGTGTCCGTATCGTTTGGTGGGTCCATAGGGAATACCTGAAAATCAATGATAACAATAATTATGACACGCACGTAATTAGTATTTTACTTCCTACATAACATAGGTTGAGTGAGATATTCGTACCACACTCAAGTCGACAGACTTGATTCCAATCAATTCTTGACATTTCTTGGATCCATCATGTATATATTTTAATAGTTTATTAATTTGTGCATCCACCTCTTTTCTTTGTAGCCTAAAGGTCACATAAAAAATTGTTCTTTAGCAATGAGACCACATCTATACATACTATTGAAATTATTATAAAGTGTATAATAAATAGTATTCAGCGAAGTATGCAGTTCTGCTATGTATCATATCTGTCTGAATCCATCAGTTTGACCATCTATCTCCCACTAGCCAACGAAGGGGTCTAGGATAACTGTAAAGCTTTTTGTATGGCCTAATAACTTATCCAAGAGTGATTAAATAAATGTTTAACAATAACGATATTTTTATAAATAAATTACTAACGTAAACATGATTTATTTTTAAAGCTTTAAACATGTGAGCAATAATAAATAATAATGAAAGCATTAACTTCCATTTCTGTCCTGAGTGTTTGCCAAAACAAATTTATGGCACATTACAAGAAATAGTTTCTGTCATATAAATAACACCTAATTTATGTCTTTTTTTTTGTAAATTAATCAGTAATAAGTCATCAAGTAATAAAATCGTACATCGCAATGTTTACAAAGGTGCAGAAGAAGGACCTTATATGAAAACCACGAAGATGTAGGTTCATTTTACTTAGCAATAAAGAAAGATGGAACTTATACATGAATAGATTAAGCGATTTACGTGTGAAAACGCTACGATTAAATGTAATATTCATATGTCAATAAAAGCCCTTACTATTTTTACAGTCAAATATTTTAAACATACTTACCACTCTATGGTAAGAGAAAGAGGACAATGCTCAATATCTTTTAAATAAAATTAAGAGTTTTTAACGATATACGTCATACCAGTTCCTGTTAATCTGTTATAATAAAATTATGTCTTGTACTCGTAAGAGCTACATCATGAAAAGCCAAAGAGACGAAGTTACCTTTTGTTTAGTGGCTTTAGTGATACCATCCCATCCGAGGCCGACGGGTTGTCCTTTGTTCAACAGCGAAGCGTGGTATTGGTCCTGGTTCATCATGGAGTGGAAGCCGAGAATAGCTGGAACAAACCACGTTCAAATACAATACACAATTGTATTGTAGTACACTTACAAAACTTTACGAAAACCTAATTATGTATATTATTAAGAAAAAATAATGATACCGTGGATATAAGGCGACTTTTATCTAGAAAACATTCTGGCAGAGCATTGTAAACATATTTAATTGTAGAGGGAAAAAACCACTTGTTCCGCACATAAATCACGTAGATTAATAAAATTTATAATTGTTTTTTCCTTCGTGATTCGTGTTACTAATATAACAGATATGAGCCTCGTCAAGGGGCATTCCATAAAAAAAAATGTGAATGTCAAGAGTAAAGAGCATCCGGTGTGAGACTGGATGCGCGCCAAATATTCACAAACCGCCATTGCACGCAAAGACCACTCTATATCACCAACGGTGAGTACGTTGACAACAATATCATAAAATTATTCACACAGGCTTACGAATATAACTACATGTTACATGCTTCATGTATTAATAGCATTCTCACGACTTAAGAATCGTGAATTTTTTTATGACAGAGACCGAATTGTTATAAAATTGCTCCAAGACAAATCTTTTAAACGATTATCGTATTATGAGATATGTCGAGGCGGAATGCGAAGTTATATTTTTACTTCAAAACATTATTTTTTCCTTTGTAGAATTCGGCTTGTTAATGTTTTAACTGTCAAGAAGATTAATAATTGTGTTTGCCTGTTTTGGGACCGTATTGGCTGTTCCTTTGCTCAAGCAGCATAGCACAGGAACATTATAGCAACCCGAAACTAACCACCTCTGGAAATGGTAAGGCGTAGTACACCACACTGGCCAAGTGTTATCAGGCTTCACACTTCTTTACACATTGAAAAATTGAAGCAGTTCACATGCAGGCCTCATTTACTAATAAAAACGGTTACTCGCATGCGCCCTAATGTTCGGTTTACTCGTATTAAGTAGTTAAGTAGATAACTAAATTTTAACTAAAAGGTAATTTACTTAAAATTAAGTTATGTACTTAACTACTTAATACGTGTAAACCGGACTTCAGTGCAATAGTGACGTCACATACCAGCAAGGTCGATGATCTCCTCCTGTGTGGCGGTGGTGAGAGCAGTCTCGTATTCGTCTCCGAGATCGATGGTGATTTGCTCCTCCGCATCACGCACCTTCTCTGGTGGCGGCGGTGGGATCCACTGGAACATACAATATACATTGACTAATTAAAGGCGGTTCGACCAATCTTGTAATTATACTTGGATTGGAAATTGGTCACGTCAAAACTGGTTTTATAAAAAATTAAAAACACTTGAGAGTCAATTTACGCCATTGCTTCAACAAAGCTCTACCGCGAGGGAGAAGATGCAAGAGTATTTTTTCCAACTCAGTTTCAGATACACTTACTCGTATTACAACTATGTAATATAACAACTATGTATTTACTATAAGTCACGCATTTTACCACACAAGACTACCGACACTTACCATCAGGTGTTATTGTAGTGAAGAACTTATTTATAATTCAAAAAAGTATTTTATGTATACTGCAGGAGCTGCTAGGTTTAATTTCATTCACCTATTGATCAAGTTTAGACCACATATATATCTGATTTTGTATTTGTAATATAGTACCTAATCTAGAGTTTTATCCTGTGAATAAAATGTTTTAAATGATTGTCATATCCTTCTTGTGTATGTTTCCATGGTAACGACGTTAAACATAATTTACGATAAAATTTTATAAATATGATAAAATTTTATTATTTGATAAATACATTTAAATAATACAAATAAGTACCCGAGCTTAAGTAAATATGCAATATACCTGTATATTCTGTCCCCGAACCTGGGACATCTGTTTAAATAATTATGCTTGTAACAAAAGTACAAAACGTTTGGCGTATGCAGGAGCCTTGAGTTCGAGACATGCAATTACATAAGCAGTATTGTTTCTAACATAATAGTAATTTTAATGTAACTTATATCATTCAATTAACATAAAAAGATTAACCTTAACAGTCTCATAGTGAAAGGTAACGGGCATAGTTATTGACGTCACAATTAAATTAATTACTTATTTAAAATATAGCTACGATATGGAATTTAACTGTACAGCTACTAATTTTTATCGAAATTTTATTAGCCTTAGATAGCTACACGGGCCGAGGTTAGTGTCGCAAACGTTCGAGAACTATTAAAAGTTTAAAACCAATTAACCTGAATAATAAACTGCATTTGTTATCATTGGAGTAATTGCTCGATTAACAGAAACGTTTCTATTAAATAGTAACTACTAGCTAGGTAGCTATATAGCCAATAGGTATAAGCTATACTTAACGCTACATTTTCTTGATTTGATTTGATAAAGTTTTAAACTTTAAACAAACATTTTTTTAAGAATGTTTGCCGTGTAAACCATGACTACCTTGACTACTATGCATAATACTGGCAAAAGCTAAAATATGTATAATACCACAGAAATAATAGTACTTAATATCATAACACATAAATTATTAGTTCACGATAAAGCCCAAGGATTTTTTGATAAATGCATATTTATCAATGCAGATTATCGATAACTTATAAAAATATAGTGTCTGAAGATAATACAATGTAACGGATTAAGAATTAAAATGATATCAAAAATAAAAGAATCGAGTAGCTACCTACCAAGAGTAGTTACATGTTTACCAAGCTACATGTTTTATCAGGGCCGGCCCGTCCATATAGGCGAACTAGGCGACCGCCTAGGGCGCTGGGCTTTGGGGGGCGCAAATCGGGGGCATCGAAATGAAGAAATTTTTTTATTTATTTAAATCAATGAAAGATTCACACAGACAAAAATAATAAGTATAATTTTCATGTCTTTTAAACATTACGAATATAATTTCCAAAGCTATTCCAGAACAGTATTTATTTTAAACAATATTTTGGTCATAGGTCATAGGCCATTGATGCAACCGAGTATTCATATGGAGAATTAAACTACCGAATAACTATTGCCTATAAGAATGATACCACAGACATATATACCTAGAGTAGATGAGGCATGTACCTCGAATTGTATGAAAACCAAGCGTGTCACTTTTTTTGACACAATGTTATGTCACAAGAATATTTTAGTGATTGATATACCTCATCCTAGCAATACCAATACGAAACCGATTTCTTACCGATTCTCGATATCGATAACCGATTATAATCAGTCTGGTTGGTTGTTATTGTACGTATAGGTTATAGTGCTGAATAAAACCAAATAAATAATCTTTTGTTAATATTTTGTTATTAAATATCATTGGGGTGAGTTTGATTTAACTTGATTATTTATTATAAACACAAATTATAAAATTTATTAAATTTTTATTAAAATTATAAACACGTTTCAAAAATATAAATAAACAGATCAATATCATATTAAATTCCTTACTTCAAAATTTTATGCAAAATAAAAAAAAGAGAATTAAAACAAAATATAATCATTTATTATTGAAATCAAAACCTTTGTAATTTAATAATCAAAATAACAAAAATGTACCACCATTAATTTAGACCTATTTGAAAAATTCTTTCGATTGATTGCCATGCGCAATGTAGGGTTCTATACTTGTAAGTTGATCGATTATTACTCGTTAACCTGCAAATATTTCGTAACCGTGTGAATTTTTTCACATGTCGAACTCAACCTTTTTAGCTGGCAGGGGAGACGAAAACTTGAACCAAAATTATCACTTTTATTAGGTTTTTTTTAGAAAATTAGCATTTTATAATTTTACCTCGTTTTCCTTATTAGAATTATTAGTGAAAATGAAATAAAATTATTTCACCTATTAGTGAAATTGTTGTATTCATATGACAATAATGTTCTTTAAACCGAACCCATAATATTTTTTAAATATCTTTGCAACGATACCTTACACTATCTGTATTGGGCAGCCAAGGAAAAAAATCCATCCCCACTTGAACTGCGGTAAATAAATATTTTTAATATTTTATTCTACGACTTTGTAGTTTTAATAAATAATTATGTACATCCATGCCAAATTACACCTTTCTAGCTCTTAGGTTCTCAGCACTAAGTTGCGAATGGACGGACGTACGGGCGAACAGATATGACGAAACTATAAAAAAAAATGTAGTTAGTTACCTTTGGAATAAAATTTGTGTTACTAAATATATGTCTATGAGAATATTTATTTATTCGACGATTCTCAAAATCGATTAGAATCGAGACAAGACAGGGTAAATGAAAAACACTATATACTATATTTGACCGAAAAACGACAATATTGACAGTACCACGAAGTAAAGCGTTACTTAGCAACGATTGATAGTAACGATTGTTGTATTTTCATTGCATGTTCCAACCTTGTTCCAACAAAGAAACCCTAAATTTTTTAAACCAAAATGAGCAATGTATTGTGTAGTATGTAGTACATATACTCAGTAAGTTCTCGTCATTGTAAAACGTGGTAAAACCACAATAAACATTAAATTAATTTATTTTAAATAAATAGGAACACAATTTTATAACGAAATTACTTAGCGATGAAAGAAAATGTTTTCTTTATCTTTCCTAACTATATTTGTAGATTTTCTACAGTTTATAACACTAAAATCAGGCATTTTTCGTTATTTCAGTTGACATCTGTTGCCAATAGCAATGAAAGTCCGACTAAATGACACGGCGCCTCATTAGGATTTCAAATCCTAATTGTTACACGTGAATTGTATGAACTTGCCGTGTCTACTCTGGGTATACAGGTTTGTGAATGATACCGAATTATGTCACGAAAGGATTACAATTATATCTATCTATGAAATTGGCCAGTTAGATAGCATGCCTAATTTAGTAAGCAACTACAATTAGGATTTGCTTACTCTGTATGTAAATAAATAGTAAATTTAGTTTTTCTAAATAAATTTTCTAAACTTAGACATTATTCCTCTAGAAATTTTATTGAGATTCTTTATCAACTTTATGCTCCGATCATCCGATACAGCATAAACCACAGAACTAAATAGAATACGTTTTCAAAAGTTGGAAATATGTATTTTCAAATTATGTGCCTTTGTAGACCTAAAATTTCTTTCTATTAAAAATAAATATCAGTTAAAATTAGTTTTCACTAGACAAAACGCGTTTGATAAAATAGCTTAATAAGCCATCTATCACGTGTTTAACAGGAAATTTTACAGGATTTACTGATTTTTTACTAATGCCAGGCTTATTGATACGAGCTAAGCGTGCGGAGTACGTCTTAAAAATTTCAAAATCTTGTGCGCATGAAAGAAAATTTTTCTTCAGTTTTGCTTCATTACTGAAGATCGTGATTGTCACGTGGAGCTTTTGCAATGAGTTGTCTCAATTTTTGGCGATCATTACATTGGTAGAGTGCCGTCCGTCCATCCATCCATCAGCCCTTGGGAGATCCACTGTTGGACATAGGCCTCCCCTAACTTGCGCCACTCTGACCGGTTCTGAGCCTTCTAAATCCAGCGGATTCCCGCTGTCTTTTTCAAGTCGTCAGTCCACTTGGTCGGCGGGCGTACTTTGCTCCTTTTTCCGAGACGTAGGCGCCATTCGAGGACCTTTCTTCTCCAACGAGTAGAGAAATACTGAGCATAGTCTTCTCCATAGTCCGCTATGCGACTTTGAGCTTATGGATTAGGCTAATGATAGTTTTTTGGACGACAAGCTATGACGCAGTTTCCCGAATTCAACCCATCTGAGTTGGATTCTACGACTTCTTTCTAGAAGTTGGACTTACCCATCTGGATCACTTGTCCCAGGTAAATGTATTCGTCTACAACTTCCAGGGTAGCAACATCGCAGGTGTGTGATGTATTCGCCATTGATTGACCACGTAGTTTCCATTCCATCAGCTTAAAACGTCTTCCAACGCAGCGGCAAACAGTTTTGAGGATATGAAATCCTGACACCTCTCTGCAGTTGGATGGGATTTGTTGCTGTATCATGTACTCTGACGGACATGGCGGCAGATGAGTACAAATACTTCAACACCTCAATACACCGGTAGTCGATCCTGCACCGCTGGAGAGAATTTAATACCGCCCAGATTTAGAACCTGGTCTTGATATAATTAAAGGCTTTCTCATAGTCCACATAGGCAGGGGCGGCTGTACTTTAAGTGCACTCGTGCGCCGAACTGCCAGATTTTAATGTTTAGAAAAATAAAAAAATAAATGTTTAATAGTGTCTGATTAACGATCTATTCAATATTAACGAAATTATGATAAACCAATTTAAGCTCTTTGATAAAGTATTAAGACTCATTATCGCGAAAATCGCTGTAAAATGGTTCACGGTGCGCTAGCCAAAGCGCACGGCGAGTGCTCATACAACTTCTCTATGAGATGCAACCGAAAACGCCTGGCGCGTGAGACAGAGCTAGTTCAATAGAAAATGTATGGCGAATTAAGACCACTCTCTGGTGCGCCGCACGAGAACCGAAGATTACCGAGGTTTGACGAAATTGCCGGCGCCGCCTAGCTAAAAGGAGTTGCGTTTCTTTACATTCTGCAAGGATTTTCAGTATTATAATATTATAGTTACTGAATTGTGGGACATTGTGTGTGAGTAAATAGGTGTGAAAATGGGTATTAAACTTTAACATCGACTATTTTGAAAGCAATAATGAAACTTTTCAACAAAAATTGTAATTAAAATCGGCAGGATTATTTTTCAAACACTCATCTAAGGACACTTTTAAGACGAATATAACGATACAAATCCATCCAGCCGTTTAGAAGGTCTACGCGCGAAAATCATAACCGTTCTTTGGCAGTCGTTAAAAATAAAAATACGCTGATACAGTGCACCACCACTTCTAGGATCCACCAGCCGCCACTGCACATAGGTAACACATAACGGCGGAGACACATAACGGCAGATTCTACTTCTCGATCTTTTATATAATCTGACGCTGTGTGTGTATATGCTCCATAGTGCTGTAGCCTTTTCGGGATCCTGCTTGTTCGGGAGGCTGGAAGTCGTCAAGCCTGCGTGCAATGAGATTAGTGAGCACCCTCAAAAATCAGCTTACAAACGTGGCTCAGAAGTGCAATGGGACTGTAATTCTTCAAAAAGACTTTGTCTCCCTTCTTGAAGAACAGTGTCACCACACTTCTGCTCCACGCTTCCGGGGTAGTTCCAGTATTGATGACAGATTCGAACGGTTTTTGGAGCGCCACTAGAAAGGGCTTAGTGCCGTACTGACTGGTATCTCCAGGTGTTTGGATACTTGATCCTACTATGTTTTAGGACGGCTGCCCCGAGCTCTCTTGCCCTCAATCTTGCCTGTCATTATCAGTTTCACCATAATGTCACGAGATCTTCTTGCAATATGTCCAAAGTGTTTAAGATTACGATGTAGGCCAATGCTGAAAAGTCTTGGGTTAATCTTTAGTTCCTTGAGGACAGAAGCTGGAGATGGCATTGTATATTTCCGATTGGAGGATGTCTGGCTAGTATTCAAAAGTTTCATTTACACCCATGCTGGGCTATGTCATGTGTGTCCAGGTTGCGGTAAATCTCAGTGCAATAATTCTTCCATCTGTCTGCAACCACAGTAATATTGAAAATCGGATTGTGATCTGCTTAATTTTGCGAAAGAGATCCACAGCTTTCCACTGCTCTGCATGATGTTTCATATCCCTGTAGATCTCTTCATAGTAAAGGTTTTTATCTCGTCTGCATATTCTTTCAATTTCTCGACATAGTTCCAAGTACTCTGCATTAGAGCTTTCAGACTTACTTATTCGTCTTGTTTGAGCAGCATCCATTTTTCAATCACGACCAAGGCTTCATTCGATAGCCAGTCCTTTCTCAACTGAGTTGTCTTTGGCTTTTTCTTCATCGTTTTCACATAACTGAGGGTCGTGGTTTTTGCAATTAGGATCTTCCAGGCTTTTCTATCTTCTGAAAGTTGTATGGATGTGGGGACGATGGCTTTACAAGCCTGCTTAACAGTATCGGGCTAGCGGGTTGGTGGTCTCCCTCTACTTCTCTTTCCTTCCACGTAGCGGACCACTATCCGTTTCTTCAAATTACCCATCTTGCGCCCTACCACTTGACCAAAGTACTTGAGAATCCTACTTGAGTTCTTATACTGTAGATGCGTTGATGCGATGCGCTGTCCATGAGTATGTTGTCTTTGGCAGAGTCTCTTTGGTAAATCTGGTACCAGAACTGACACCATTGTATAAATTTTCAAAGTTTACGCTAACATTAAGCCGTGTTTTCTGCTTGCTTCTGGAGATGTTTTATTAAAGGTGGTAAAAGATTAAACATTTGCTTGTGAGTTGTGACGCTCACGGAAGGATCTAGGCCTAATACGCAGATTCGCTACCTACAGTTGGTACCAGACAAAAAACACAATGATTTAAAATCCTTAATCAAGTTTATGTTAAAACAAAAATTATGAAACAAAATTGGAATTCTAAAACAATTCTAGACAATTTTTTTATTTCAGTTTAAGCGTCGATTAAGCAACTGCATTGATTAAAGTAAAATTAAATCGGCAATTTCACATTATTTCTTGTTCTAACAAAGGCACGTAGTAAAACTAGTCTGAACAAGAGAAAACACGTCCTTATTTAAAAAAAAACGGGTATGTGGGTATACCTACTGTCTTGTTTAGGTAATATTTTTTATTAAAAATTACACTTTATTTTTTTTACATTATGGTTTTGTCAAAAAAATTTCTTAAGGGGGCGCCGTTTTAGTTTTTCGCCTAGGGCGCCAGAAATGCTCGGGCCGGCACTGTGTTTTATTACTCTGACGACTAAATATAATGCTACTTCACTTCAGTTTTCCTGTAAACACCATAGTATGAGTCAGCCCACCTTCATATTATGGAAAATCCCCCTGTACGCGTTTCCCCTTCTGTAATGGCCGCCGAGCTAAGCCAACACTGAATCACTCATTCGTTATCAAAGGGTTGTTGAAAGGTGAACGACCTAACACGTTCAAACAGTGTTTTGAAAAGCGGATTTAAATACTGTAAAAGACTGTATCATCCAACATAAATATTAGGAGACTATATTAACACTATATGACCGATCTATCTGTAAATTAAAGCGGAAGTGATGAAGACGTGACTCCCAAGCTCCCAACTCAAATAATTCTTTAAATTCCTCTATTTGTCACACAAAAATTACTGAATGTTAAATCCCGATAAAACTTGCAAAAACCTATGATAATTTAAAAATCTACATTAAAAGTATGGTAGAGATCATCAATCGATCAATAACTAAGACGTGGCGTGCAGCTACAACGAAATCTTACCTGCATCGTAATATCATACTCTTCAAAACGAGTCTCTGGATAATAAGTAGCAAAAGTCGAAGGATAAAAAAAACATATTCCAATTACGAGAGAATATTATCAGTATAGCATTAGATCAATATTCAAATAAATTACTAAACTCAGGAAACAATCAACAAAACTGCCTTTTCGCAAACACTAAATATTTGCTTAATATTTAAGCGAAACAGTCAAGATTAATATTAATTTTATACCTGCTTTCCAAATAAAAAGTAGGTCTCTAGAATACCGCTACGAAACGCCCAACATTTAACCTGGATTTTATTGTTACGATTTTTACGTTGAAGTGATTATTTATATCGAAAACCGAAGAAAAAGCTTTAAAATACCTTATCATTTATCTCCAAATTTAAACAAGTTATTTATTTAGTTCTAAAAACGCGAGGGGGTGATTTCCTATAAAATCTAGCAATTATATCACTGTTTTTATTTATTAAACAATTGAATTTATACTTGTTATATTATGCATGAAATCACGATCGACGACCCTGTAGCCTAGTTGGTTGAGATCCTGCCTGCGAAGCGAGGGGTCCCGGGTTCGATTCCCGGCTGGGGCAGATATTTATGGGACAGATAAATATTTGTACTCGGGTCATGGGTATTATTGTGATGTGTTATATGTGTTGTCCATGCCACCCGCGACACACAGTGCAAAAATAATTGCACTGTTTTACTGTAGCGTTTTTTTAAAGTAATTCGTAATTTGTAAAAACAATTTAATGTAATTTTACTTTATATCTACTCCCAAATGGAAAAATCCTTGTATTTGTAACAATAAAATAAGTATAATAATTAAGTTGCATGTCTTATCTTTTTCGTTCACTTATATAAAGAATATCGCGTATTTTTATTCAACCTCTGTTAGTTACATATCCCTGCAAAATCCGCTGGGAGGCGTATCATTACCATGCAAGACGAGACTCCTAGGGATTGTAGAAGTTGCTAGTTAAAGGCTGTTGTTTAGGTAAATTCACTTTATTGATGTAATTATCTCCTAAATACAATTCGCTAGCTGAGTACACGCGACGCGGGCGACGATTGCTTATGTACTAACTTAATTGTTATAATTTCCCACGCGCGGTACTCAAAATTGCTGACAATACTAAATGTTAAGGAATGTACGGTGTTAGCCCGTACATGATCCCGGGGGAGATAAAATATCTTAATTAAATGATACACTAAAATGCCATAAATTTCAGTCACTTAAATTAAATTCACTGGTTTACGTGGATTAGGCTCGGTGCCTTGATCTCGTTTACGCGCACTTTCACTGATTTCACTGTAAACCACACATTTATTACACTTTGCACTCTCACTGCTGGTGCCGTGCTCCTCCTTGACCGACGGCGTCTCGACGACCGTCGCTCGGCTCGGCTGCCCCGGGGCGCTAGCGACACGCCAGCGGCGCCTCACTCGTTTGCACCCCAGTATCGCTCCTGCGATGCTCACACCCGCAAGAAGTAGATAAATTGCAACGTACTGATGGACGTCGTGGACAGACAATTGTACGTCCGCTAGCTCGGCTTGATCCTTTACGTATTGGATACTCTGGTCGATTTTGGCTAAGTTAATCTTTCTGCTTTCAGTATCGGTGTCAGTCATATCAACCAACGAAATAGATAAATTGAATAGATGATTAATTGGCGGTACATCCGTGACAATTACCTCTGGCTTCAGATGTAAAGTATCGGGTTTTCGGAGCTTGTGTGAATAAATGATAGTGTCGTCCGTCTTTATCATGCACTCGCCCGATGTAACTATGCCCGCACGCGTTAGGCGATAAGAGGTAACCTGACCCACTCCACAATGAGTTCGCACGGTGCACTGGTTGCAGCAAAAGTACAGGTAGGTATTTAATTGATTTAAGCTGACCCACCTGCTGTTACACGTAGTCGCAGTTAATCGACACGTCCTTGTCTTGTCAGCGGTCTCGCAAAGGTCGTCATCTCCTCTCAGCTGATGAATAGGTGACTGTAGGTAACATAGGTAAGTATCTAATTCGTAAGTTAAACACTCGCTTACTTGCCTTTCAGTTATGGTAATGTAGGTATCTTTTCGTAAATTAATCGCTACGTATTTAGATTTAGGTATCAAAGTTAACATTGTATTATTTTTAGCTTCTGTAGGAATAGGTATAAGTTGATATAACTCGTAGTTGTCTCTGTTTATTAGGGGGATTCTTATTTCAAATAGTAGGTAATCTTTTAACATTCTTGTTTTAACTTTGAGTAAAGTATAAATGTTACGTAGGTCTCTGTGGACATTCTGTACAGGTAAACTGAGGTCGGACGGTAGCTGTGTGGAAATTATACTGAGTTCATGTAGCAGTTGTTCGGGAGTAATCAGATGAAAATTGAATTTCCCGTGGTAGATGTCAGTTATCTGGTTCAATAGCATACCCTGGAGCTCCCTCAAATTATTTAACATATTACTGGCTGCCAGAGCTCCAAGAGACAGGTCGTTTCCAATGTTATTTTGGTTGATCTGATTCGCTAGCTTGGTAAGTGATTCGCTGAGAGTATTTAGGTTTTCATGTATCGCTTCATGCTGCTTGCTCATAGTATCTTCGGCGCGTTTAAGAAGATTATATTCTGCTTCCACGATCGAAGTTTGATTTTTCCACAGACCCGTTAGATATTTTTGATTAGTACGAATTTGAGCTATGTCTCGCTGATACTGTTCGGCAAACCGCTCATCTAATACTCCAAATAGATAATTAGATACATAGCCAACTCCATTGATTAACCCGCGACGCCGTCTTGGCTGCGAGCTACTATACTGTGTAAGCAACATTTGATTATAGTATTGCAGTTCTGAATAGCCATGACGTAGTTGTGTCAATAGCACATCACAATGAGATGTATAATTTGATAATACGCAGGTCCGGTTCAAATGTTTTATATATTTATGTAATGCAAAGTTTCCTTGCCAGAACGGTTCCAATTCATAGTAAACTACTAGCTTCCACTCGTCTTGAACAAATTGTAGGTTAGAGATTTTATCAAAATATAGGCTTTGATTACGATTTAGTTCATTCACATGTAATTGGGCTTGTGTAGATGTAAAAATATTCATAAATAAAATTATATATAACAATGTTGTTATAATGCTAGTAGGTTTAGTGATCTTTACACTCGTTACAGCTGCGGAGGTGGTAACGTTGGTCTCCTCCGCAGTTTGTTGTTGCACAGGTAGCACAGATAGCTTTAGCACCGGTCTTTTCATGTAGCCATTTCTTGTTTTCAGGGTCACGACTCGTACAATGCCATCAGTTCCCGGATGTAATTCCACGACTCTACCCATTGACCATTTTCCAGGTGGTAGGAGGTCCTCGTGGATGCAAACGATATCACCAATCTTCATGTTCTGCTGCCGCTTGAGCCACTTGCTTCTCACCGTTAGCTGGGTTAAATACTCCGTTTTCCACCTCTTCCAGATATCATCTAACAGTTTTCTTACCAATTGCCATCTAGTTCTCGCATCCTTATTCGTTTCAATTACAGTTAAATCGGCTCGGCAGGTAAGAAAGTGAGCTGGTGTCAATACCTCAAGGTCTTCTGGATCTTCTGTCAGCGCACAAAGCGGTCTCGAGTTGAGGCACGCTTCAACTTGGGCTAGGAGTGTCGAGTACTCTTCAAAGGTTAGCTTTTGGTCACCGATCACCGGTTTTAAATGACTCTTGATACTACGAATTCCTCTTTCTTGCAATCCCGAAGCGCTTGGCCACCGTGGAGCTTGGAAATGCCACTCGATGTTCATATCTGTAACGTCCTTCAAGAAATCTTTATCAATAATTTGTTGTAGCTCGAAGTACTCCTCCTGTAGGCTCCGATTCCCCTTGATAAAGTTGGTGCCATTATCGCTGTACATATGGTGCGGCGCACCACGTCTGGCAGCCATCCTCCTCAAGGCTGATAAAAAGGCTGCGCTTGTCAGGTCTGAAACTAGCTCAATGTGTACGGCCTTGGTTACCATACACACGAACAACACAATATACCCTTTAGTAGTTTTAATGCCTCTACCACTATTTGCTTTGATGTCTACAAATCCCGTTAAATCCACCCCCGTATGATAGAAGGGTGGGGCCTGTGTAGTTCTTGATTCTGGAAGGTTTCCCATTAGTTGGTGCTGATGCTGAGGTTTATGCTTTCTACAAATAACACACATTCTAATTTGCTTTTTGACCGCTCTGTTTCCTCCCAGAATCCACCACTTCTGTCTTATCCACGTAGCGGTTAGCCGGGCACCCCCGTGAAAGGTTTGTTTATGTGCTTCGTCAATGATTAGGGTTGTTAAGCGGCTGTTATGAGGTAATATAGCTGGATGTTTAGTTTCAGGATTTAAATTAGATTTTTCTAGTCTCCCGCCGACGCGCAAAATACCGTCCCGATCGATAAATGGATTTAGATTTAATAACTTGCTGTTTGATTTTAAAGTATTATTTTTCTTCAAATAATTAATGTCTTCGCTAAACTCGCAAGCTTGCACGTGTTTAGTAATAAGTAATTTCGCTTTGTGTAATTCTTGCAACGTAAGATATGTTGGCAGCTGTTTACGTTTCAAGTTCATCGCCCGTAGTATCCATGCAACAATGGAAATTATTTTTGTTATTGAATTATGTCTAAGTAAGAGCTCATTAATTATTGTGGGTTCCGTAGAATCAGTTTGAATGACGTTTGATAGCTTTGCTCGTATTTCAATGTCGGTTGTATATATCTCTTGCTCTTCTTTTTGCTTAAATGACGTCAGCCAAGCTGGTCCTTCCCACCACAAGGTATTTTCACGTAACTGTGTAGCTAGCTGACCCCGACTGGCACAGTCAGCGGGGTTTTCAGACGACTTTACGTAACTCCAACAACGACTAGGCATTACTGAAGTGATAAGCTTGACTCGATTGCTTATGAAAGGCTTCCACCTTCCTGGATCGCCTTGTAACCAACCTAGGACTACTTTAGAGTCACACCACCCGTAGACTTCGATTTTATAGCTTGATAAAATTTGTAAAATTTTGTTCATTAGTTTGGAAAGTAGCTGAGCTCCGCTAAGTTCTAACCTCGGTAATGTGACATCTTTTGTTAACGGTACGAGTTTGGTTTTAGCGGCTACTAATACAATCGATGTTTTATCGTTGTTTTGAATTCGCGCGTAAATAACGCATGCATAGCCCCTTAATGATGAGTCACAAAATCCATGCAACTGAATAGTATCACCTTTACAGCTCCTAATCCATCTAGGTACCTTACAGTGCTCGATGTTGTCTATATCTCGTCTTAACTTTACCCAGTTTGAAAAAATATCGTCCGGTACTGGGTCGTTCCAGTCAAGGCCAGCTTTCCAAAGTTCTTGAAATAATAATTTTAAATTCATGACGACCGGAGATAGCCACCCCAGAGGATCAAATAGTTTTGAAATTTCGCTTAATAAAATTCGTTTTGTCGGCTTCGATGTTAAATCATTGCTTAGTTGGTGTTTAAAAGTAAATGTATCCTCCCCTACGTTCCAGGTCAGGCCCAAGGTTTTTGTATCATCTGATTTAAAAATAAACTGGTTATTGCTACGTTTATGATCTTCTTTTAAGCTTTCAAGTAAATCGATATAATTTGAAGCCCATTTCCTCAAAGTACATCCACCCGATTTTACTAATTTGTTAAGATTAGTTATTAATTGTTGACCTTCTTCTATTGAGTGAGCACCTGTTAAGAGATCATCCATAAAAAAATCTTCTTTTAGGACCTTACACGCTTCTGGATATTTTTCTCGCTCGTCTTCAGCCAGCTGCTTCAACGTCATCATTGCTAAAAATGGTGCGGCTTTTAACCCGTACGTTACCGTCCTCAATTGGTACGATTTAAGTTGCTCGTTGATTGAATCCCGCCAAATGATTTTTTGGAAAACCTGATCCGCTTTATTTACTATAATTTGGCGGTACATTTTCTCAATATCAGCCGTCACTACATACCGATACTGTCGCCATTTTATGATCAAAGACTGAAGATCCTTTTGTAGATTCGGTCCGCGAAGCATGACGTCATTAAGGCTTACCCCCGTAGATGTTTTAGCGGACGCGTTGAATACGACTCGGAATTTATTGATGTTGTTTTCCCCCGCTTGCTGTACACAGTGATGTGGTAGGTAGCAATCCTGCGTGCCCATCGCCTCATCATCACATTGTCTCATATGATCCAAGTCCTTGTATTCCGTTATGAAGTCCCTATACTGGCTCGCTAGCTGTGGCTGTCTTATTAGCTTTTTTTCGAGGTTGAGGAATTGCGCTATAGCTATGTTTTTTGACAACCCTAGAGTATGTAACTCATTCGTTTTCATCGGTAATCTGACTACGTACCTACCGTCGCTTTGGCGTTCCGTAGTCGCTTTATAAAATTCAACACACTCCTGATCCTCGCTAGATAAAGTTGAGCTATCCTCGATATCCTCTAATTCCCAAAATTTCTTAATATCCTCTATATTATTTAAGACTACATTACAGTGTAAAGTTTTCATCATAGACCCGCATAAAATCCATCCCAGATGTGTTTGTTGTATAATAGGTAGTGAACTATTCTCGCTTTTAATGATTCCACCTAACATAATGGTAGAATAAATATCCGCCCCAAATAATAAATCAACGCGACGACTGACGTTAAATTCTGGATCCGCGAGCTGGACGCCGTTTATATGTGACCACGATGGTTTATTAAAAGATTGAGTGGGTAGATTTTTGATTAAGTTATTCATCACAAGTACGTCTGCATTAAATGAAAATTCGCTGTACATAGACGAACATTCGATATTTATCATCCCTTTGCTGTTGCTTTGCTTCTGTCCTATACCAAAAACTACCCCACTGCAACCCCTACGCTTTATTCCTAATATCTGAGCTGCGTTTTCAGTTATCAATGATACTTGCGACCCCTGATCTATCAAAGCGCGCATAATATGTTTAGAACCGTTTGCTGCTGTAACATATACTAAGGCTGTTGCTAGAAGAACCTGAGATTCATCCCCTTGTGTCACATGGGTTGTATTAGACACGTGTTTCGACGTTTCAAGTGAAGTTGATGGCGTGGCTTGTAGGCATGCGTCGTGCAATAAAGTGTGATGTTTGCACTTACAATTGCGACACCTTTTAGTAGAAATACATTCCTTTCCGTTATGATCGAACAAGCAATTCTTACAAATATTCATTTGGTTCACCGTTTTAAGTTTTAAGTTATGCGGCATGTTAATAAAATTTTTGCATTGATACAATAAATGATCCGGTTGCTTGCAAAGAAGACACTTGAAACCATATCCGTTAGCAGTCGGTTTCCAAGCGGGTTTCGTATTATTGTATGATGCGAAATGTTTCTGTGCAATATTATTTGATGTAAAGTTATTTGATTTTAAGTTATTGTAGTTAGGTTTAGGTATGCTAGTTTTATGCGTAGATTGCTCTTGTTTTCTACGAGATGCTTCTAAGGTTGTAAATTTGAATTCCAGGAAAGACATAAAATCTTGAAGGTCAGGAAGTTCCCTCGGATTTTTTATAGATTCGATGTAGTCCGCAAAGGTGTTCGAGTCTAACTTTTGGGATAAAAGATAAACTAAAATAGGATCCCACGTTCTAGTATCCACCCCGAGGTTCTTGACAGCGTTTAAGTTTTCTACAATAGAGTCATGAAGCTTTTTAATATGTATTACCGACGGTTGTTGAGCGTTAGGAATATTCAACAATAAATTCATATGCGATGTAAATATTTGCTTTTTGTTATTGTAACGATTATTTAAGATATCCCAGCACACAGAGTAGTTATCGGAACTAACCGGCATATGACGAATCAATGACTCCGCTTCACCTCTCAGCTTGCTCTTTAGAAACTGCATCTTTTGTGCATTCGATAAAGATGGATTGTTGTGTACCGCTTCAAAAAATAAATCTTTAAAAGAGGTCCATTGATTGTAGCTACCTGTGAACGTAGGTATGTCCATGACTGGTGTAGATTTTTCTCTATGAGATACTGCCCACATTTTACGATTAATGTTCTTCTTTAGGTTAAAGTAAGTTTGCTCATGCATGCTAAATACTCCCTGATAAGTAGACTCCTCTCCATCCATCTCGGCTTCAATTTCCCAATGCAGGTTGTCTATCGCAGACCAACGTGACTCTAAATTTCTCAACGTATCCTCAAACTCCCATTTTTCGTTAATATTGTCTACCTCAATATTAGCTACCGTCCTAGAGAAAGCCCTGAAGTTTACATACTGCTTACGTAACATATCATCACCTCTACTAGATACTCCCCTAGATACCTGTTGCTGATGCTGTGCTGAGCGTCCCGCTGGCTCCTGGACGTCTCGTGACAGAGACTGGCTAGCGGCTGCTGGTTGATCACGACTTTGCTCCTTCTCTGCTTGCTTTAGTGTCCCAGGCTGTAAGGTTACCTGCTCAGCTGAGTCTTTAGCCACCCGAGATAATAGATCTGCTCGCTGCTTCATAATCGTCTCTTTCAACGACTTATACGACGACATCGTGTGTGAATAATCTCCGTTAATATGATAAGATTCCTCACGGGTATCGTACCTTGATAATTGTAGATGGTTGCTCTCGAACTCCTTCCAGTAAGTCTCTAAGGTTTCCAACTTACGATTAAAATAATCAACATTCGCTTTTCTCTCCGCTCCATCTTTCATAAAATTAATGCCTAGTTTACGTATAGCATCAATTAAATCTTCTTGCTTTTCTAATAAAGATTCCATTGCTAGTTAGTTGGTTGCTTGCTTAATATATAAAGTAATTGGAATGATCTTACTTGGATTCCGACGCTGCTTGCCTTTGCGCAATCCAATGTAATCCGAAGCTTGGCACTGTAATCCAAAATTGCTAGTTCACTCCGCACACACGAAATTGGGTCCCGTCTGTACGGAGACTCGAAGGACCATGTAGAAGTTGCTAGTTAAAGGCTGTTGTTTAGGTAAATTCACTTTATTGATGTAATTATCTCCTAAATACAATTCGCTAGCTGAGTACACGCGACGCGGGCGACGATTGCTTATGTACTAACTTAATTGTTATAATTTCCCACGCGCGGTACTCAAAATTGCTGACAATACTAAATGTTAAGGAATGTACGGTGTTAGCCCGTACAGGGATATACGAATGACTAATGAGCGGAATGAGTGAGACAGTGAGGGAACATCCCTCACTACCTCTTGACAATTTTTGCTAACGAATATGTATCTGCAGAGAATCTCCTTGTTATGACGGCAAAGTTTTATTCGTATTGCAGATTATTACATACCGCGTACCTAGTACTTATTACAAGTACGCCTTTTGTTCCTGCACATACCTAATGCAAGGTATAAAAATATTCAATAAATAGATGCTTAATTACTTAAGGTCGCTGCATACATAATGTGGACGGGACGGGGACGGGACGGGACGTGAAGATTTGGAAGCGTCATTTTATAGAAAATACTAGCTGCCCGGACAGACTTCGTTCTGCCAAAAGTTTTTTATATAATGAGATGTAAGTTATCCATCCTATCTTTCAAGTTGGGTCAAACTGCACATGGTGTGCAAATTTGATTAAAATCGGTTAAGTAGTTTAGGAGTCCATCGCGGACAAACAACGTGACACGTAATTTATATATATTAAGATAAACGATAGCGCATGCCATGCAGGCACGCACGGGACGGGAACAGAACAGAGCACGCACGTATAATAATTATTTATATTAATAATTATAATAAATAATTATTTATCCACGTCTCGTCCCCGTCCCGTCCACGTTACGTATGCATTGACCTTAAATCAATATCGTAAGCGAGATGTATGATAATATAGATACGTTGTCGATCAACGTTAAAGATTCTGCTACCACCTTTCTTTCTGTTAAGAGGCTTTGGTGGATGTTAACGGTATACTGGATTCTGACGGTATACAGGGACGCGGTACAGTAACATACGTATACCATCCTAGCTTTTCCATTTACTGGCAATGCGTCAGTGCCTGTTTACAGATGACCATTAAAATGATTCCTTACTCAATGTAACAAATAACAATTTCACAACCTTGCTACACAACCTCCCATTACTAAATCGCCTTACACATTTTTGGCTTCAACATAATAATATGAGGTTAGGTTACACATACACATACGGGTCGAATACAGAATCTCCTTTTTCGAAGTCGATTAAAGCAGTTACATAATAATCTTGTTACATACCTTCTTGCCCCGAACGACGCCCGCGACGTAGGGCTTCACCTCGGGCCGATCTGGGGTCTCGAGTGCCTGTTTGTTGATGTGTTCTATCAACTTCTTGCGGTTGAGGGGCCCCGTGGGGTCCTTCTCGCACGCGTAGTTGTTCCTTTGCGATGGTGGTAGAAAGTTGTCCTGGAAAATAGACATGAGTCATAAGCATAGGCTAACTGTCTCATTATGCGATTGAAGATGGTTAATTGGGAGAAATTCCTTGTTACTATCCAATCTCCGTCAAAAAGCTGATTATCTATCAAAGATACACCTAAAAAATACATATATCTCTGTCACATACATCAAGCGACAAACATCAAAACATACTATCGATTCAACATTTAATTCGATACTTTTCCATAACGACGAGGAAGAACTTCGGGTGCGTTTACTATAATCTTATTATCTGATAAGTCTGATAACTTTTTAAAATCGATAATGTAAAAGAACTTACGAGTCTTGGCAACCTATTTTACGATAATCAGGAAGGATGTATAATGAGTACCTACATCATTAGCAAAATGCTTCCTCTTCCCGGTTTTTTACATTCATAATCATTATTCATTACAATAGCCACTGCATATGACCCTGTAGCTCAGTTAGTAGCGAGTAGCGACCCTGTCTGCCAATGGTCCCGGATTCAATTAATATCCGGCGCAGAAATTTGTGACAGATAACTATTACAGATCTTGGATCTTAGTAACCGTTTGGGAGTGAATGAATATTTATTAATATTATGGGACGATTAGGGATTTGTTTGTTATTTTACGAACAACTAATAAGAATAACAGTTGCTCATGTGTATCAACTACTGAGACAAGGGATTTGTGTTATATCACCAGTATTTATAATATTAGTAACCAATGATTTTTCTATATTTACTATAATAAACATTAATGCATTGCGGCATAAACACGACGGAATAGACATCGCGACTATTTCGTAAACAAGCTAGCATTAAAAGATTTAACTTGAGCCTTGAGATCTGATTGTGAGTAAAAAAATAAAGTCGATGACTCAGTATTCTTTGTTTTACAAGATAGCGATTGTTTTTATTCGTGACCACACAACCACTAATATCACCTAACAAGTTTAGTGTTAATAAAATACGATAACAACCATTGTCTTCTTATTGTATGTCTGAGAAACGTATAGCTTCGTTATTTGCCGTGCCTGCAGATTGAAGTCCGGGGTTCAAATCTAAGTTGGAACAAATATTTAGGTGATAGATACATATTAGCTCGTTAGTCGTTATGCTCGTCACCTATTAAAATACGAGTCTAAAAAAATAAAGCAAGGCTTTTTTTAGTTTTTGAGCATTGCCTCCAGAAACATGGAAGATGTTTTTATATAATTTTTCACCCATGTACAATTTCTGTTTAAAATAGCAGTATTTAATAAGATTCCTACTAATATTATTAATGTGAAAGTGTGTTTGTTTGTTTGTTTGTCCGTCTTTCACGTCGCAAAGAAGCTGTTATATGATATGGTTTTTGTGTGTGGAGTTAGTGAGGAGGGTGGAGAGTAACGTAGGCTACTTTTTACCGCGGTAAAACATCCCCATATGGGGATAACGATATTTTGTTAGTTACTAGATATTTAGTTCCGGATTTTGTTAATAGATGGCGTTAGTAAAATTCCGCGGGCGAAGCAGTGAAGCTGCGGGCAAAAGCTAGTCACCTATAATCTAATGTAGTTATAATTATAGCAGTAAGAATATTCCAATAAATAATATTTTTTCTAGGTAGGTTATTATTTTATCATGACCAATGTAGTAAAAATGACGAAACCTGCTAGATATAACTACAGTCCCTATTATACATAATATGTATAATATACACATCAAATCTCAATTAAGATGCAATTACCAAACTTATTTAAAGTTTTAACTCACACATACCTCTACAATTTATTGGATTTTGTCTCAAATTGTCTGATTCATTCAATACATAAAAAATAAACAAAGCGGGTTTTTCGTAATGTGGACAATTAAAACTAAATACCTGGTCTACAATCTACACCATTGTGAGGAGGCTCGCCGGCTCCTATCAGGTGGCTATCTTATCTCTTCATTGTTTCCCAAGAAACTAAATGGAGACTCAGTATGTAGGTCTTCTACAATCTTAATTGCAACTGATAACCGATTGTTTTATTCTTACATGTATAATTTAAAGCCTATGCAATATAAGACCAAGTACATTCTAGTAATCGACCCTTAATTCCCTTCTGGATATACCTATAGCTTACCCGCACCCAAAACAATTTTAAATGCTGATTTTTATGAGGAAATATAAACATTTTATAATTATTTACCAAATTTTATAATTTTTGAGATCAGTTTATGTTGTTCTTTAATTTAGCACAATTTTAATTAAAAGGTACAAATACATAAAAGTATTCAAAACATTTAATATTAATATTAAACTCTTCATGTATGACAATAACTCCATATGATCTATGTATGCTCCCTAACAAGTAGTTACCATTACCAATAGGTACTATTTAGAGTCAAATTAGAAACTAACAGGTTAATGTTACTTTTTTCTTATAGGTATATCGTATATGGATTTTTATATAACATATACTGTTAATTAAATTCAATTACATAGTTTCTTTTTCTCCATTTGCTACCGCCTTCTTCGTTCTCCCACTGCCCTAAGGTTGACTGGCAGAGAATGCTTTTAGCATTAAGTCCGCCCTTTGTATATTTTATGTTTTAAGGTGCAATAAAGAATAAATAAATAAATAAATAAAAAATGTTTGATCAAAACTTGTACTGAGTGGTCAGTGAGTTGTTAAGACAAAATCCGACGGGAAATTCCTAGCTCAACATAGATGGATTAGGACGGTACCTACTTAACTAATTAGTTTAATTTAATTAGAACTAATTTATGGTTTTACTGAGAAACTTGATATCTGACCATGCAAATAGCAAGTATAAATGTCCTGTTTCCTTTTATATTTAGGTATTATACGTAAGTATTTGTAAGTAAGTCTTCTTTGAATCTTTGAAATATTTGTATACAATAAATACTGGTTTTGCAAATGTGTCTGATAATGCAAATAATAATAATACAGACTCACAGATAAGCAAATGAGACATCCAACATTTCATCTAAATATTGTGAGAATATGAACGAAAATCATAAAGTAAAAAAATATAGGATACTACTACAACTCATTCACAATTCACATAATATTTAACTTTCACTTGACATGATAAAATTAAAATAAGTTTTGCATATTTTATAACTCAGAAATAGTTTCTTTCCTCATAACTACAATATGCAAATGAATTGTAATAAGTAATAACATGATGGTGCAGATATGAATGAGTGTGCTAAATAGAAATTTTGTATTAAATCATTGAGACTAACATTTATGTAATTTAAGATACCAATAACTGGTAATCATAACATTTTATACGATCTGAAATGTATTATAATATTCTGAAATCAATTTGGATTCAGACTTAATCAGTTTGTTACCCAGAGAAAGGTAATCAATTTAGAAGTAAAATCATAATATTAAAAATGTATGAGACGTGATACCAATAGTATGTACATCTAAATATGCTATATATTAATTAAAAAGTGGATAAATCTTTTACTCCTCCAGCTATAAATAAATCATGACATCATTAGATAATCTAACTACAACACTCAAAAGTTTTTTTATGGAAATAGCCTGCAAACAAGCTGACGATCCACCTGATGGTAAGTGATACCAACAAAAACCAAATAGGAATAGGAATTATATCAACCTAACAGACTTAAGCTCCACTTATTACACTTTATGCATTTCTCAAGAACCAGATTTTATTAATTATATTGATGAAACTGATGAAACACTTTTTAAAACACTATTTTAATTTTTATTGTTCCCTACGTATAAAGAGGTATCTAAGACATGTCTGGCACGTTAGTTTAATGTACAAACAGTCATAATATCTGTGGTAAATCATATTTATTTTTTTATTATTTTACTCACAACATAATATTTAATCTGGCTAAGTGACAACAACAAGGTATAATATCTTTTCAAGGTTGATACATATACACTATCCAGAGTATAATAACAAGTAGCTAAGTGGTTCAGTAAATGGACAATTAGCTGGTCTATATCATATTGTAAGTGACCTACTACCCACACTATAGAAGGACTCATGTCCTGTGACCAGGGCCGGCCCGTCCATATAGGCGAACTAGGCGACCGCCTAGGGCGCTGGGATTCGGGGGGCGCAAATCGACGGCATCGAAATTAGGAAAAAAAATAATATTTTAAATCGATCACAGTTTTACACAGATAGAATATGAAGTATAATGATTAAGGAAGTTTTGAGGATATGCAGAATAAAACTTCCTAAGTTGTTCAAGAACCCTGTGTATGAAATATTTTTGTTTGTCATAGAGCCTAAATAGGAGTGGAGTGATGCAATGGAGTATGTGGAGAAATACAAAGTACCGACTATTGCCTATAAGAATATTACCGAATTATGTACAACTACTTATTTATAAGTACTATTATTTCTTATGTGGTACAACAAGAAATAGCTAAAACAAATTCCCTCCCTCTTGATTCCACTTTTGCTAAAATGAAGACGAGAATATATTATAAATTTTATTAAAAAGGAATAAGTATGTAACAGTGCAAACCTATTTATAGCCAAAACACTTTTTCAATAGGTGAAAATATTTTGAATTATGGGCCATTGTAGACCTAAAATTTCCTTCTATTCTAATCTAAAATGAATATCAGTTAAAATTTGTTTTCACTTTTCAAAATAGCTTTTTGATTGAGATCAATCATTTTGTGTTCATTTATTAAGCCATCTTACACGTGTTTTCCATCCACCCATTCATCAGTCCTTGGAGTTATATTGTTGGACAAAGTCCTCCCCTAAGTTGCGCTACACTGACCGGTCCTGAGCTTTCTGAATCCAGCTGATGCCCGCTGTCTTCTTCAGGTCGTCAGTTCACCTGCTCGGGGGGCGCCATTCGATGACCTTTCTTCTACAATGATTATCGGTCCTTCGATCTGTGCCCTGCCCATTGCAACTTCAGCCGGCTTATTCGCTGAGCTATGTCGCGATTACGTAGAGACATACCGAGCATAGTTCGCTGTGCGACTCTGAGCTTGTGGAGTACTATTGTAAAGCATCACGTTCTGGAGCCCTATATCATCACTGGCGAAAGTGTTTTTTACAATAAAATAAGATGCAGTTTCCCGAACGAGCCCATCTGAATTGTCCCAGATATTCGTCTACAACATCGAAGGCAGCGCCCCCGCGCCGTCAACAACAACCGGTATGGGTGTGACATGGACATTGACATGATTTTCGTCTTGTTCATGTTGTCCAAGACCCACCCGTTGTAAGGTGCTGTTTAAGTCCCCGAGCATTGTACCAAGTTTCTCCATGTAAGTCATGTAACCTACCCGAGTTACTATATTATCGACATTTAGTAGGTGTGTGATGTATTCGCCGTTGATGTTAATGCCCCGTAGTTTCCACTCCATCAGCTTGAACACGTCTTCCAACACAGCGGCGATCAGTTTTGGGGATATGACATCCCCTTTCCTGTCACCTCTCTGCAGTTGGATGGAATTCGTTGCTGCGTCGTGTATTCTGACGGACATGGTGGCTGATGTGTACAAACACTAACACCTCGATATTTATCTAGACACGCGGAGCGTGTCAAGTCAATTTCTTAGCTAACAGAATTGACGAGCAGCACAGTGTGTAATATTACACGAACCATTTGGAGCCACTTTTGACCACCTCATAACTCAAAAACTATTCAACATAAACCTGTCAAATTTGGCTCATTTATTAAGACTTGTGAAATACATACGTCTTCCAAATTTCATAAACACATCTCAAACGGTTATTTAGATATTAACGTCCAAAAATCGAGAAATTTAACACTGACTGACCTATAGATCAAAACTATATCCAACTTCCAGGTGACCTAGAAAGTTAAAATTTGGCATGCAGATAGGTAGTCGGGTGAATACAAAGGAATAAATCTGAAAGTAGTAAATTTTTATCAATTTATGATAATTTTTCAAAAAATTGATTCTATTAGGAACACTTACTTAAAATGCCTGAAATTTAAGAGTAGCAATCAAAATTGATGACATCTGGTCATTATGTGGATTCCAAGGTGAATATATAACGAAACATATCAGTTTTAGTATTTTCTGAAGCTTTCAACGGGAGGAAGATGTTCAGTGTCCCAAGAGCCTGTGAGAAGTGCACAGCACATATACATTTACGTGCAGATTAGTGGTTCGTCAGGAGACTTTATTTCCAGTGTATTACGTCGTTTTATTTTTAATGTGTGGAAAATTATTTTTCTCTAATCTACAAGATTACACCACAAAATTTTGTATTATTTCCGTAATTATAGCAGTTTAAAGTAATTCGGAGTATTGTTTCAAAATTTATTGTTGCACGATGTCATCGAACATATACAACTTATCTGTACTAATAGTATAAAGAGGAAAGATTTGATTGTTTGTTTCCATTGAATAGGCTCCGAAACTACTAAACCGATTTGAAAAATTCCTTCACTGTTGGAAAGCTACATTATCCCCGGGTGACATAGGCTATAATATATTTTCAATAAATTAGGGATCCTTAATAAAACTCCAAAAACGTAACCCAAGGTGTACAAAAATAAGAAAACCAAAGCAAAGCGAGGGCGGTCACTCATAACTAATAAGAGTATAGTCGACTTTCGTATTTATTATGATATTATAATTGGGATTTAGTATTAATTATTATTTCAATATTTAGCAGACATCAAGAGTGGAAGATCATTACTTATAAATAATGAAATAATAGGTACCGTATTTCGGACCACGGCGCACTAACTACAGATTTAGTTGAAGAGCACTATAACAGTTCATGTATTAAAATTAATCAGTAACGTTATGAATAAGTACTTACTAATAATTTCTATACAAAAAGTAATGATATCCCATCAAAAACATAAATGTAAAGTGAGAGTCAATTTCAAAAAAAAAAAAGAATTGAGATCTAAATGGGTGCCAATTTCTGTGTAGAAAAGCCTAAAATTTTAGTCACAAGAACATGTAATTCAAGCTTTACATTTGACTTGGCTAGTTTTCTTTAGTTAGCAACCAACGAACCAAATTAGAGAAGAGTGTCATAAGGGATTTGACGAAGCTAATTACATAGATATAATAAGTACGTGAAAACTAACCAAGTCAAATGTGGAGCTTGAATTACATGTTCTTGTGACTAAAATTTTAGGCTTTTCTACACAGAAATTGGCACCCATTTAGATCTCAATTCTTTTTTTTTTTTGAAATTGACTCTCACTTTACATTTATGTTTTTGATGGGATTTATTTAACTTTTTGCACCATACAATTTATATAATAGCATAGGCGGACTTAATGCTCATAGCATTCTCTCCCAGTCAAACTTCGGATAGTGAGAACCCATAGTCCACATCGATAACACATAACGGCAGATTAAAATAATCGGTATTTTGTATAATCTGCCTCAGTGTGTGTATATGGGTATATGGTGCTGAAGCCTTTACGGAATCCCGCTTGTTCGGAAGGTTGAAAGTTGTCAAGCATGCGTGCAATGCGATTTGTAAGCACCCTCGAAAACAGCTTATAAAAGTGGCTCAGAAGTGCAATGGGCTTGTAGATCTTTAAAAGGACTTTATCGCCCTTCTTAAAGAATCAAGTCACCACACTTGTCTTCTGCTCCACGCTTCCAGAGTATTTCCAGTATTGATGACGGAATCAAATAGTTTTAGGAGCGCCACTAGGAGGGGTTTCTCTCCAGCTCTTACCAGTTCGGTGGTGATTCCATCATCTCCCGGTGCCTTGTTCTTTTTAAGCTTTTTGAGAGCTTCTCTAATCTCATACAGGCTGATGTCCGGGATATCCTCTTTGTAGTATCGGATCAGTTTAGCTCGTTTGTCGCTTTCCTCGCAGGGCGTTGGAGCTTGCGAGAAGGCATACGACCGTCCTTAGTATCTCTCAGGTTCACTCAGAACTTCGGGTTTCGACGAAACCATGGTGCCGCATACGGTCTTCAAATTCGTAAACTGACTTTGTCCGATAGACAGATAAATTGGCGAGCCCTGGCTTCGCACAGTTGTGTTTTTTGCACGATTTGCGTTGTATTTTTGCAAATCGTGTTGCCTGCACTTTAAGATCGTCGGTCCCTCATAACATCGAGAGTTTGTTCTGAGAGAACTTGAAATCTAACTACCTCTGGGGTCGGTCTTCAAATGCTTCGACCCTACCTTGTGCACAGTTGTTACTATCCTGGTGTTAAAGCTGATGACCTTGAAATGTGATGAATAGACCATCAAACAATGATCATAATTTTTCTAGAAGTTATTTTTTGTTTATGAAATTGGTTAGGTTAGGACGGTTAGGTGAACCAGGGTGTAACCAACTTGCTGAGTGCGTACAATTCTTAAACATCATTCATATCTCTTATGTTTCTGAGTCTGCACATCTTAACACAAATTTACGACTTATGTGGTTTTCTCATGGATGCCATTGTCAGATCTCAATAAAATTTATGTGGGACCACATGACAGCCACCAGCTTTCGATTAAAAAAAGAATCATCAAAATCGGTTCGCCCAGTCCAAAGTTCTGAGGTAACAAACATAAAAAAAGATACAGTCAAATTGAGAACCTCCTCCTTTTTTTGAAGTCAGTTAAATATACATTCTAGTTAAAAAAATGGGTCTTGAACATGTTAGGTATTTTATCTTGTTTATGTAATAATTTTGATTAAAAATTACACACTTTATTTGTTTACATTATAAATTGGTCACAAAATTTTCTTAAGGGGGCGCCGTTTTAGTTTTTCGCCTAGGGCGCCAGAAATGCTCGGGCCGGCCCTGCCTGTGACAAATATGTCATGTATTTGTTAGGTACATAGTAAAATTTGTAGATGTTATGGATGAAGTGACATTAAAAGAAGTGAATAGCTAGTAAGTGCTTTGAGGTAGGAGGAATTGTTCAATAAATATGTAAACAAAAATACTTCAACTGGTAGAAATAAGCCTAAATAAGGGATACCTACTGTAATTAGTGCTACTACCTACCTACTACCCTAGTCACCTATAGTATAGGCACCGCAAGAGTTACATTCAGGGGGTGCGTCTGCATTTTCACTCTATACAATTTTCTTAATATTAATCAAACATTTTAATTTGATAAATATTTTTGAAAAAAATCTGTTATAGTTTTAATTTTGAATTTATTGTTAAAATTAAAATAAATAAGCCTAAGGTGAAAAATATTTATCAAATGAAATAAATGTATTTATCAAGGCAACTGCAATGCTGTAGACCTAAAACGTTGGCCATATTCTCTCGCTTTGTAGCGAGAAAGCTGCCAGATCTAGGGTTGCATGTCTTATCGGAATACCATGGGACAAGAGTTTCAGCTGCAAACGCTTCAAAAATATATCCAGCCCTGATTGTGAACAAATGATTAAGTAGTGGGTACATTGGAATTAAAAGGGTAGGTAGATTAACATAAAAATGACTACCTGTGATAACATATCTACGGAAAAAATGTGGTACTAATTACATAATAATGACAATCATGAGTTTGTAATTGTATTTAGTTCAAAATTACAACATGTTATATTATTAGGCGTTTCCCAGACACCAACTAATATGGATAATACAGCACTGCAGAGGGCTACGTAGTTTTGGTGGGTAATTTCAAAACCACAATTCCAAAACCTCCCTCAAACAGTTATGAATACTCTCAACGATAGCAAAAAAGATAAAAAGGTACATTCTTAGAAAATACTTTTAAGAAATACTGAATTACTTACGTCTGGATCGACTTCCTTGGCGAGCATGGTTAGCTCTTCCTGTGACAACTTGGCCAATAACTCGTCGACGTCCACTTCATCGTACGACGACAGCTCCCGTCCATACAATTTGGCCGGCGTCGTCATCGTAGTCGTCTTGGTTGTCGACGATTTCTGCAACCACAACAACACTACACTCGCACTTGAACTATTACATAAAACTTCCACCGCTAATGTTTAGCTACAGCCGTAATCAAAGATAAATATTGATTTTTGACAGCAAATTCACCACACCCAGTACCCACAAATTAAATGATGATACAACTAAACGCGACTGTGAGACAGTTGCAATTTTCAGTAATACTATGCGATAATGCAGTCTTCAGTAAAATGTAGATAAGGGCCTTACATTTTATACAGATGATTAGTTTTATTCACAATTTAGTTGTTTTAACTATTTTCGCGAACACCTTCCTCGAATGACAGAAGCGAACTGGAAAATAAGTTAAGTGTAAAAGAGATGCACATAGTGACTTTTGCAATATGTTGAAATGAAATAGCATGATAAGCATAGGAAGGAGCACAGCACAGATGACAGAGTACTTTGTGGAAGGAGGTCGGTCGCTGGGTCTCACTCTCACTCAGCTTGTTTTGAGTGAAGTGAAGAAGAAAGGCTGGTTCGATATAATACCGGTTTCTTATCAAGGATTCCGATTATGTGAATTTGTTAAAACATTTTTTTATTCGAAGTCGATGAAATTGGCTAACGGATCGAAATTGGTTTTTGAACCTAGATAATTATTATTCCTACATAAACATTCCTTTAAAGTGAATTATTTACCAAGTAGGTAGATAGAGTCATAAGAAATCGAATAGTGTAACCGATTTTTCAAAAACTCGCATAATATTAATCGAATTTTAAAGCCCCTGACAAAGTAACTTGACATAATTTTTTTTTTCCTAATTTTTATAAAAAAATAAAAATACTGTTTTTTATTCCAATCCAAGTAACTTACTGGATTATACCTAGTTCATGATATTTAACATAAACAATAGCTAGTATTATAATGCATTTACTATAAATAAAGAAAATTATATTACATTATTTTGAGATAGGCGCAATGTGTAACGTATGGCGTCCATTATATACGTGAGGCATTTAGGGGGGGAGGCGGTTGGAAGACCGCTGATAGGACCTTACACATCTAAAACAAAGTGCACAAAATGAAAATACATATAATAAAAACAGTTTGATTTTTTTCATTCAAAGTCTATGTAATGTAGAAAGACACTAGAGATATTTTGAAAAGTTACGTGAGATAGGGGGTTGAGCAAAATCTAACGACATCTCACCAAGGAGGAGATCAAGTAAATAATTTATGGACGCCCCCTAAGGAACATTTGACGACCCGTGTGGCGCAATGGTTATCATTCCGGATTGCCGCACCAAGGGTCCTGGGTTCGATTCCCAGCGACGCGGCAAGAATGATGAGTTTGAATTTCTGTTCTCGGTCTGGGTGTGAATGTCCTTGTCTAGTGTGTTGTCCATGGTACTCACGACACATTGAATCCTAGAGTGGGGCTATGAGTGTGAAGCGTTATTTATTATTATTTTATTTATGTGACTTACAATGTGATATCCACATAGATTAAATACGAGTATACATAAGCCAGATAGTGGATCTTTAAGCTGGAGAACACTCACATCACACTCTAACACTCTGGTTTTAGCAACCTCGAATAATGTGAGGCTTAACTACGACGATATCAACTTCTCAATGTGCGGGATAACTTTTGTAATTTTTAGTATACCTACCTACGTGTATATTTTTTTATGTAAAGGGAATAAATATTTGGTAAACACTCAGGACCGGTCCAAGTGGCGAAGATTAGGGGAGGCCTAAGTCCAGCAGTGGACCTCAAAAGGCTGATGGATGGATGGAAACACTTTGATCACAAATCAATATGATTTGATAACGTAATCTGGCGTATAAACTCAATGTCTCTAGTTCTCTACACAGAAAACCAGAGTTGCAGTCGATGCAATATACCTAATAAAATTCTGTACACCGATTCTTGTGTTGCCAAAATCGAACTTCTCGTTTTATTGCTTCAGTGAATGCTTCAGTGCTGTTTATTTGTATTTATATGGGTTTATTTAAGTCTATATTTTGGTATATTATCTAGGTACTTAATAACCCTCAAATATACAACAGCTGGACTCATGGTATTACTCACTCAATAACCCTCAAATAATCCCACAACAGCTGGACTCAAATTTTCTTCAGAACGTGAAGGAAGAGTAAATAGGGCAACAGGACATATTCCATTTGTTTTTTTTATGCCTTGAGCAGGCAAACGAGCAGACGGGTCACCTCATGGTAAGTGATCACCGCCGCCCATAGACATTAGTAACTCTGGGGGCGTCACAAATGCGTTGCCGGCCTCGAAGAAAACAATAGTCCCGCTTCTTGAAGGACCCCATGTCATAGTTTGGTGGGAACACCGATGCAAGAAGTTCTTTCCACAGTTTACACATGCGGGGTAGAAAACTACGCGAGAACCGAACTGTGGACGAACACCAGGCAGGTTTGGCATATGTAGGTACTTAAACCATTAACAAAATTATAAAGCCGGCTAATCCTATTAAAAAATTGTTTTATTATTTCTAAGTGCAAAAATAAAATAAACCCTCCTACAAAGAGAACTTTGGTGACATAATTTAGTTATGTTGAAGAGTACCTAACATTTTTATCTATCACTTAAATTTCTGCTCAGGAATCGAACCTAATCCTCCTGCTCTTCAGACCTACTCCAGACAAGAGACATGATTGTCATTTTTACCGCAATGCAACCGTACGCGAGGTCGCGCGTGAGTCGTGACTCGTGACATTTCGTTGTCACACAATGTTTCTCACAATGGAGGATTGCGCAACGCAACGTTCTATTTAATGCCCGTCTGCCTAATAGCTCTCTGGTATTGAACTCACGACGCCATGCCACGACCTTTGTTGTCTCGAACAGTTACAGTAGTCGTTTGAACTACGTACGTAGTGTACGTACCTACTAACACGAGTCTAGTAATAGGTATTAATATGTTCGTTGTGTGTTCGTTTATGTTACTAGATAGATATTAACAAGTACAACAGAAAGATAATGCATTTAACTTTTATCACGGAATAACCTACCTATTGGTACCACAGAGTACTTAAATTGGTACAGAAGAGTCACTCTGCAAAATCGTTTAAATTAAATAAATAGCGACTCTGCTCCAATAAAATGTAATTCAGGTCACACAGCGTCAATCGTCAAGTGTAAGTGAAGAGTGTTGTACAATTTTTATACAGAATAAACATTATTATTATTGTTATTATCATGTTTCTAATTACAATGTATAGATATAGAATCTCGGGTCCAAAATTTAAGCGGACTCGGTATTTTGGAAGGCTTGCGTGGGGACACAGGTCCAACACGTAGAGGCCTCTTTGAGACTGTTTAATATTATTATTGTTGTGTGGTATACAGGACGGATATCATCTTCGATTGCACAATTTGATACATCCGAAAATGATATCCGCCATGTCCAGAGATACTATTTTAAAAACACAAATCCACAAGGGGTGTAATTCCGAGGGACTGGTTATGGGAAACTATGGGCACCTGCCGTTCAGATTGAACAAAAACTGAAAATAAGGCAGGTGGTGACTCGCCACTCACTTGATAGGCCCCCGTAAAGCGGCGCAAGCCTGGGGGCAACATTGGCGTGAGCAGCTAGGGATTTAGCAATCCTGCACCGATTTCACCATCTATAAGGATTGAACCCCCATGAACGGGTTTCCTCGTTATTATTATTATTATACAACAATTTTGTAGATTTGCCGATTTGATATTTACAAATAAGTACTCCTATAAGAACTATTCTTGCCATTCACCATACGAAATCATAAGACGTCTTCTTTCTTAATAAGAAAATAATTAATATATTGCTGTGGTATAAAATGTTGAAACACACCAGTATTTAAGACAGTTTATTAAGCTTTACGATAGGCACTGTAATTTGAACGACAAAGTGTGCTAAGTGTTTCGTAGGAGCGCTTTGTTCAGTTTGTCTTCGCGTCATCAGCAACGAATATTGGCGAAAATAACTGTCGTGTAATTTTCCCAAACAACATTTTTTAATGTCGTAGAAATAATGACTGTGAGATAATAATGCTTGCGTTATGTTTTATTCAGTGAAATGAAACTGAAGTTCAGCACTGAACGCGGTCATTGCTCCAGCCTCGTTCTATTGACTCGGTTGAAAGACTATTTTAAAAGTCACTCAAGTAAAACATCGCCTACATGACAACTGATATATGTATTTAAAATTCTTCACAGCTTTAAATTGGAGAAATCATAATATGTCTTCACAGGATTCATCGTTTTATTATAATTTCTAGATATTATTTAATGTAACGCCTAGAATATAATAAAAAGAAAAGTATATAAAAAGGTAACGGCCATCCAGCGTCATCGCAACCGATGACGTCATATCGTTTCAAAACTATTGGCCAAACCAGAAACCTTCACTAAGCTTCACCTCTGATTGATGGCATCGCCGAAATAATTTTTCAGGATATTATATTTCTTTACGGATCTAGCCTCGCCATTATTATAATATAAAATAAATTATACCTACATTGTTTAAAATCTCATAATCTTTAAATTACTTAACATAAAAGCTGTCCCTGCACACAACACTGATACAGTATCAGTAGTGAAAACGGTTCTTTACTTTTGAGCAAACCCAACGATAAATAATTTAAAGTGACTTTCGATGTCTTATGTTTGTATTTAACAGGAATATATTTGAAAATTACAGCAATTATTTCCACCCCACCGCGGCGCCGCAGTGCCGTAGGTATCCTTTACATTTCATCCCATTTAACTCCAGTGGTCAAGGTGTCAAATAAAATTTATTGTTTCAGTAATATTTGTATTTAAAACCAGACAAATCATACATTTGTGTCAAGATCAGTCGTAAAAGATCATTTCAGATATTGAATCAGAATTATTTTTAATGACGCCTTGACGATGTAAATAGAAGTTAAATAAAATAATGCCTTGTAATACTTATTGAATATAAATCAATAGATTGTTACTGTATAAATAGATTGCTAAAGGTCTTGAAAATCACGTCGGTAAATAGAAAGGATGCTGGTATTGAGATGTATTGAGACAACACGTGGGCGAATTTTATTAGACTCAACAAAAAATGATTTCAACTGCTTCATTACTCATGCTAAGATTTCATTGTGATTCATGATCTATTGCACAAATATATTAAATATACTATACAATATATCTTTATTGTACACCAATAAAAAATTACAGAATATATAAATATAATTTATTTAAGTGTTGTAATACTTAATTCAATGCATTAAGCATAATATTTTTTAATTTAATGTCTTCTTTGATTATAATAAATATCACCAAGTCATTTTCAATGTACAATTCATTTAAGGCCAGCATTTTAGGTATATAATAATATATTTTTAATAAATAGCTGAGTTTCAGATAGTTTGTGTGACTTAAGTAGAAAATAACAATAAGTTGCGAAACTGCAGTAAAGGCGGCACTTTAGAGTACTTATAACTCTGTTTTTTAATTCCGCAATGTCAAAAGCTTAAATAATGTTGCCAGTTGTTTATGGCTAGAGCCGCTCCAGGATTCCGGTTCCTTGAATCGTAAGATATTTATTGTTTTTAGCGGTTAACTTTATTGTAATTAAATTTAATCCTGAATTAATAAATATGAATAAAAATGATTGTAGATTTATTGACATGTTTTTATTTAAAATTGCATCCCATTTAATACCAACCATTTAATACCATTTAGTACCAACCAAGGATATTATAGTTTAACTGAATTGCAATCATCTTAAAGATACCTACCTGAAGACGAATGACGTAACATTGAATGGCTATGTCATCGACAACATAGTCGAACATTTTATAATACAAGTTGGTAGCGATTCAGATGCATCTTAAAGTTCTGAGTTAGATTCTGAGTCTGAATAAATTATATTCTATAAAAATTTTATTATAGCCTTTTATTTTTTATTACCATTTGTATATTTTCTTTCAAACACAAATATCGGAAAACAATCATAGATCGTAAACACCTTTCCGATTGCGGTACATCACTATTTAAAAAGTAATAAAATCGTGCAACACAGGAAACGTCATTTCGGTTTGCGGAATTAAAAAACAGGGTATATAACACGTACAGTCGGCCGCAGAAGTAGCTTAACATTTTTGTACCCTGTCACATTACATTTCTTGAATTTGTCATAGATGTTGCTAGGAAACCGTCGAAACAGTTACTATTACAAAGTACTATAATGTTATGCTACTTTTGCGGCCGACTGTACCTATTACACGTACCTATAAATCGCGTAATACCAGTAGTAGCATTAATAAAATAACAAGTATGCCAATTAACAGCAAATTTTAACAAAACTATTCTTATGGATTCATAATGGATCATTAAACTTATGTTGCGTATAAGAAAAAAGTAGGTTCACATGAATTCCGTGATCACCCATCAATTAACAATGGTCTGCAGATTGCGGTTAAAAGAGAAAGCGTTGCCATAAAGGTGAAAATTTTTCACCTGAGTAGGTACCTATATCAGCAGTGATAGCCTAGCAGTTAGAACGTTGGTCTCCCGAATGAAGGGGCTCGAGTTCGAATCCTGGCGCGCTCTTCTAATATTCAAATATTAAGTGCGTAGGTATTAGAAGTTAGTTATCACTTGCTTCGACGAAGGAAAACATCGTGAGAAAACCTTCACACCGGAGAGTTCTCCATAATGTTCTCAAAGGTGTGTGAAGTTTACTAATCCGCACTTGGCCAGCGTGGTAGGCTGTGGCCTATGCTCCTCACATTTGTTGAGTCACATGTCATGTTGTGAACGTAGAATTACAACAAAATGGTACCTGCTTTACATGGCTGCCAAGAGTTGCGGCCAAGTGTACAGCTTCAGCCATGACTTTTCAAGTTATCTACGTCTATTTCAGTGGTTCGGGGTATAATTTAGTACAATAACAACTATAATATCATTTTTATCCCAAAAAGTCATTCAATTTTGATTCAATTTAAAGTAGGTACTAGTGGGCAAATTTTAATAGGCAGCTTAGCCAAACCATAATTATTGCCCCTATTACAATTGTGTATAAAAAATTGATTATGATTCAATACTCCATGAACGTAGCAAACTTGCAGCGGGATCTTAGACCATAATAAAATGATAGAATGGATTTTTAACGAGATAAACCGTGTTGGTTTGAATGTACCTACTGCCAAATACTTAATATTATCATGTGGATGTGGGTGGTGAGGTTAGGTTATCTGTTGCAAAATTTCGTAAACAGAATCAGTAATAATTGACATAATATATTATGTAGGTACCTACCATGTATCTACATATAAAAATCCTTGCTTAGGTCAACCTAGAGTAAAATATCAGTAAGAAAACGAAGTGTAGAAAACTCAGTCGAGAAAACTATAATAACCCGAAAAAGCATATAACAAAAGCATGACGAGCTAAAGATTACGAGGAAGGAAGCCGGTCAGACGCACTTCAAAGAATCTTTTGATTTAAAAATATCCAGAACAATATGTTGACTCTCCAGGCAAGCAGAAGACTTCCTGCTAATAGTTAGAGCTTTTAAGTTCCAAGAGAGAGGACTTTGTCTGTACGTAATTGGTTTTGATGTTTATTACGCAGCACTGCAGATTTCTTAATATAAGTATCTAATTTGATTGAATTGTCTTTTCTCATAATATTTTTTCGATAATTATCATCAAAATTACATGTACCTACTAACTGACGTTTAAGATAAATTAAATTATAGGTAAAAATAGGTATTATTGTATTGTATAGACCAAGTTATTGTATAACATTGATAAGCATTAGACAAAGATGATTTTTATCCCTTACAAAAGTTTACACTACATAAACATGGGTCACCCACGAAAGTTGTTTGTAATATACAGATACAATTTGATGCGACGGTGATTGATTCGATTAAACGTTTGTTCCTGTTGATCACTCCGTCCAAGCCACGCGCTACGCTGGTTGACGGTCTGACCGCTGCAGCGTTGGCTACCGGCCAGCCTGCTATAATTGGTGGTCGCAGACAAACGGTATTCATAGCCGTCAACCACTGGCCTTCCATAACAAACAACGATTCCCACAAAAAAATAATAAAAACCACAATAGCTTCGGTATCGTACTTGACCTTCCAACCGCTAGGGATGTTCCAAACAATTCGCAAAACTCAAGACGCAAAGGTGAACGACCTCCTTACTCGGGCTAAAAATAAGTCATTGCACATCAAACCGTTTGATATTTCAATGTCATTGAAAAAATAAATTGTCAACGACATTGATGTAAAATGAGTTGTTCACAACTTCACGCCTTCAGCCTGGAATGTTACGTCAATATTTTATGAGCTATTAAATCCAGAAACATGTCGATGCCATACGGGCCGCCGCAACAAGTATCGCCACTTATCAGAGGTGTAAGATTTGCGTTGCTATTCGCAGGAATCATTTACGCCCGGATAAAGCAAGCGAGGTACAATAGTCTGGAAGCAGATTATCGCGTGGAGCAAGCCGCTAAGAAGGTTATCCGAGATAGAGAGATGGCTATAATAAAAGCGAGGATCGATAAGGAGGAGAAAGAAGCTGTGCGGCAATTTGAAACTGGAGAGATGTTTAAGACAGGTACGTATGACACATTTTATGACCAACTAACTGTTCACCGCGGTTTCACCCGCGTTAATTTGTGGATAAAACTAAGTACTAAAATATATGATGTTATATAGCCTATAGCCTTCCTCGATAAATGGACTATCAAACACCAAAATAATTTTTCAATTCGAACCAGTAGTTTCTGAGATTAGCGCGTTCTACCGAACAAACTCCTCAGCTTTATAATTTTAGTATAGATTTTTCCTATACATTATTACCTGATTATGCAAGTATGCGCCCATTTTCTCTACTACTTACAATTAGCTTAGTCTACTATTAATTTATGATAAGGTATATTATTATGTATTAAATCACGACATAATTAATCTCTTGCATTTTGTTATTTTCAGATAATTAAGTTATCCTGTTCAACGGTGCTATTGAAGCGAATTACTGCCGAAAATAATTACAGTCAAATCATTCTTGGCTTCTCATAATAAACATATACATTTTTCTATTTTCTTCTGACTTTGTATATCTAGAGAGTAGTAAATATTGAAAATGCATTGGACAATCTAGCGATGGCAAATAATTGCATTTCTTTAATCTAAATAACTACCTATCTATAATTCTATACTCGAACAATTCCAATGTCCATTACACGTAGAAGCATTCATTTCCATTCCGGATTTCCATAACATTAGATAGGTTTTCTATGGAAAGTGAATGATTTTCAATGATCTACGTAGAGAATAATTTGAGTGTATAGAATCAATAGAAGAGACATAACTGGCAAAAATTAGTAAGAATGTACGAGTAAGTATGCCGTTCAGAAAATTCCAAAAAACTCTCTGATTATGGTCTTCATCATAACAACCCATATTGTCTGTTTATGTCATATTGTCTATTGTATGTTTATAAAACTGTCGGGAGTTTTTTAAATTGTAATTTAAAATTATTTTAATTTAATTTCGACTTTGGTGTGGATAGAGAGAGTTTTTCAGATTGATGGTTAGACCCACCGTATTACTAATTTACTTATTTCTGTTACAGCCAGTTTAACGGGTTTATAAATAAAAAACTTAACTTTCATATCTTCTAAAACAAAATGTGTAATTTTGATAATAACTGTGATAGTCATTTTGTATGAAAGTGTTGAGTTGTTACCGTTTTTATTGCAGTTATCACTCGTACCATAAGAACCCGTTATTAAGCGACAAACGTGAAAGTTGTCAAGTTACGCCTCTCCGTTCCACCACACTTTACCATGTTTTACTTCATAGTACTTAGTAACCTGTCGGAAGAGGAAACATTAAAGAAATGAATTGTCATAACAGATACGAGTACTTTAAGTAATACGGGTAGGTACTCAAAAAATATACAGTGTCCCGTAAGAAGCGGATCAATCTTATGCGGGCTACACACCTTCAGTTTTAACTGTGCGATTTAACTGTACAGTTGAACTGTACAGTTAAAACGTAGGTCCATACAGCCTACACACGATCAAGTAAAAATATACGATCTTTCAGTTTTTATCATCATGGCCTCCATAGACGACGCTTTAGCGATCGTAGGGCTAATGTGTGTATTAAAAGAAAATAGAAGAAAACGAAAAAAACGTGAATTGTGGTGTAAACTGTTTTTATGTTTGTTACCTCAGAATAAATAAATAAACGCTAACACACTCATACCCCGCAGTAGGTTATGGGCTTGTACACAAAACTGCGATGCGACGTCGCATCGCAAAATCCTGCGAGCTCGCACGTCGCGTCGCAAGAACTTGCGAATTGATTCGCATCGCGCATTCCTGCGATGTTACGTCATACTTGTTGACAACACTTTTAAGTCGGCTCTGAGACAGCGTGTTGGCAAGACGTACACACATCAAATAAAGTTTGAGATCACTTTGAAAATACGAAATCTTTTTTGTTACGTTAAAATGAAACGTTTTTTCTTTTTCTTCTAAGATTCTTCATTTAAAAATCAAATCTTTTAATAACAAATTCATATTTTCGATGAAAATAGTTCCCTTCGGCGTTCATAATAGTAATAAATGGATGAACCCAAAATCTTCTTTGTATCTTTTGCCTGTATCTCCTAAGCAATAACAAAAGTGCACACTTCTTTTTACGATCCATGTCACGACCTAGTTTTCAACGGTCGTCAAAGGAATGGTCACCTTATCGTGGAAGGGACACGCCTTGCCGCACGAAATCGCATCGCAGCAATTCGTGTCGCAACTTTTTGCGTTGCGAATTCGCATCGCGTCGAATCGCAGTTTTGTGTACGGGCTCTATTACCTGTGTCGCGGGTGGCATGGACGACACATATAACACGTCACAATCACACCCATGACCCGAGTACAAATATTTATCTGTCACCAATGATATTGTATGTATAATCAGAGGTCTATCACATAAATATCTGCCCCGGCTGAAAATCGAACCCGGGACTCCTCACTTCGCAGGCAGGTCCGCTACCAACTAGGCTACAGGTTCATCACTTTCGACTGGGTGAATCAATATTCAAATATGTATTTATTTAAGAATTCAGAAATACCTTAATGACTAGTTTGTCTGCATAAAACGCATTTGGTGTACAAATTCATGTAAGTTGGTGAAAACCCTAGAAAACGATTTTAATGATTTGTTCACATTTGTATCGGCTGCAAATCGACCCAACTATACACCTTTGTTCCATGGTACAGTCATCGCGTCGTCATAATCGCGGCATTGTCGTCACTGTACTTGTTTGTGAATTCACATCGCTTGTTCACAACTTTCTACTATTTCTGTGTGAACCTTACGTATCCATATTTACTATCTTTCTCATCAAAGTCAAAGACTTGACTTTCTCCCCTTGAATCTTCAGATAGGTAATTATTTAGTACGGAAGAAGACAGTTTGAACTTCTATTGATTGAAAGAACTTTCAATAAATTCTTCAGAATCGTTTATTTGTTGAAGTTAAGTGCGTATTTTGGTATTTTTTTTATTGATTTGGTAATTTAAGCTAATAACAAAATACGTTTCTTTCCATGAACTGCATGGTATATGGCCAATATGGCCATACGTATTTGTAATTCCTACTGACTACAACGTGCGACCGGGTCACCGGGTAGTTTGCAGAAAGCACGTTAGATATCATTTTACCTTTATGACCACTTTATTAATGTCGGATAAGTTGATAACGAAAGTTCTTCTTCGTAACAAGTAGGTATGTCAAAATTAGTCTGATGTAGCTTTAAGACTGGTATCTAATAATAACAAGTACTGAAGGCCAAATGTGCACTCTGAGACACGGAAACTCTCAAGGAATTCTTTCACCAGCGGTCACCTCACCTCAACGCATCTACAAATGCTTACTCGGTTGATAAAGAATCGACATAAGCCAGCGGATTCGTGGGATTCTTAACGTACTATCTTACTCTACGTACGTTTATAAATTTAATGAGTGTATGTCTGTGCGGTGTAGTGTAGCTCATGTAAATGCCAGGAAATGTACCGTGCTATTACCATAAGACTGAGTCGAATGTTTAATTCATGTGCTGGAAACGGTAGGGTTATCCGTTCTGGCACAGTTACTGCCATGCACCGTACACGCTAGCTTGGATGCGCACTCAGCTATAATATTTTATTTCATTAATTATGCACTGAAGAAATATTAAGAATGTAGCTATACGTATATCGTCAGACGTGTTATTAACGTTACAATGACAATATGAAGTCGTTGAAATAATGTCAGAGGCTTGGGAGCAGCATAAGGCTTTCAACTTGGGTTGGCCACAAATCGTGGTGGAATAGGTACGCTCTAGAAGTCTAGATAAAGGAAATAAAGAGAGACCTGTAGTTTACAGTAGACTGCTAATGTAATCAAAACAAAAAAACATTTTTGCCTGTAAATATTATTTAGTACTAGATTTTGCCCGTGGTAGAGATCGATATTTTACAAATCCCAGGGGAACCATGAACTTTTCCGGGATAAAATTAGCCTATGTTCTAATCCAGGGTATAGGCTATCTCTATTCCAAATTTCAGCCAAATCGGTTAAGTAGTTTTCGCGGTAAAGCGTAACAAACAAACTTACATTCACATTTATAATATTAAGTATGATTTTCTGTGTTGAAACCACCTAACAATAATTTTAAGACCTAACAATAACTTTGGGAACATTTTGGAAAGCTTTTTTATGTAGCTTTATGAAATAATTGCAATATACGCCCGTTAGTATAAATGCTTATATGCGAAATTACTCGAAACAACTTTTACCGGAAGTAATTAACCTGTAGTATGATCATCGGATAGATGTGAGTACATCATCACTACAAAACATAACTGTCCCACTACTGGGCTCGGGTCTCTCAAATGTGAGAACTGAGAGGTCTCTATTTCACCACGCTGCTCCAAAGTGCAGATTGGCAGACTTGTGTGAACATCCTAGAGATATTCTCTTGGGTGTGCAGGTTTTCTCATTCAGTTACTTTTCCTTCACCAAAGCAAGTCCTAATAATTATGCACATTATAGTTTTTTGAAAATTAGAGGTGTGTGCCGGAGTCTCGGGCCATAGCGTTACTTACTACATAACTCTAACTAGTAATGGTTTTTCTCAAATATCTTCCTCTTATTGGCATCGATCAGTAACAGTAATAATAATGTATTGATGTGAACTGTGGAATGAACTTCCTTCTGAGGTATTCCCGGAGCGGTATGACATGGGGTTCTTCAAAAAAGGTGTAAAAAGAGTTCTCCTTCAGGGCCGGCGTTGCATTGGCGATTCCTCTGCTATACGTATTGCTCATGTCCATAGGCCACGGTAACCATTTACCATCAGGTGGCCCGTATGCCTTTTCGTCTGCCCTTCAGGCTATAAAAAAATACAGAAAAAATGCCACTGCAACGATTTCTAATATAATTATAATGATGTGTGTAAGCGGTATCACAGAAGACATAATAATACATGCGGTATCTTATTGCATTCATCTGTTAAACCGCAAGCTCGCCAATCAATCAACGGAACATAACATAATTGTTATGCCCTGACAATTACACGGTCATTACCTCATAAGTAGTCGTTTTACAAACTGATCAAAATACAATTTGACATACAATTATCACTACATAAAGACATACAAAGAGTGACGACACTTAAATTAACATAAAGCACGTTGTCTCTTGCATTCGGGATAATAAATTCTTGGTAGCTTTACTCTTTTACACTTAATTAAAAAAAAGTCCATTTATCATTCTTTTTGAAGTGAAAACTTTTTTAGTACGTGGGTGACTTGAAATTTTATGAAACGAAACTGTCCAGTAAAAAGAGACAAACACATAAATTCTAAAGTGAGATAGGAAGCATTGTACAGGGGTAGGGTAGGGGAGTGAGGGGTAGGGGAGCGGAGCAGAGCGGGGCGGGGCGGAGCGGAGTGGGGCGGAGCGGAGCGGAATGAAGTAGATTAGTGAAACCTACATTTATCATCTTCCAGAAATTTTACATTCGTGTCATTATCTTGAAAACAAAAATTCTGAAGGTTTCACTTCTACCACGTGTGAATTGCACACATTTTAATTTTTATTCACCTAGGGGATTTGCGTATATGAAAAGTACACTTAATAAAATCTCTATTGCGTGCGTGAAACAAAAAGAACCTAAAGATCTAAAGATTACGATTACCACCAGAAGACAGCCTTGTAGTCAAGACTTTGCCCGTGGAGAAAAAGTCCCAGATTCTATTCCCGGCTGGGACCAGACATGTGACTAGTAAGCACGTAAGTGTTTGTTGTCGAGACGTGGGTATTCATAATGTCTAAATCTGTATGAGTGTGCATGACTCGGAATCGTAGTGTAGGTGTATGAGCAGAGTGATCACTCTGGTATGAGTAAGCATTCGTTAGTAAATACTTAGTAATTAAATATTCAATGTTCGGCGAAAGTTTTAACATACTTGTTGTTCAATTACGTGGTTCAACTTGTTCAACCACTATCTTGAAATTCGAAAACAATGATATCGTATTGGATTAGAAGCGCTAACAGCCCAGCCACTTGTGTCTATCCTAAGACTTAGGAAAGACCTTCGAGTTCTTTTATAAGTGATCGAAGATTAGGAACTAAGTGATCGGCCGAGTTAAGTAACAGCGGGTTCTATAAGTAGTTGGATGGGTGACTGAGTGGCAAAAATTTCTTGAGAGTTTCCGTGCTTCGAAGGGCACATAAAGCCATAGCCTGGTTGTTATTATAAGGTGACAGGAGTCAAGCCATAACGAAGGCTTTCGCCTTCGCCCAGCATGAAAAACTTCCGATTCGTGTAATATTGGCCAATGAGGAACATAGTTGTGAAGTAAAGTCTTAAGCAGGCTGCTGAATTGCTGAATACCAATCTGCATATTAATGGATGGATTATGAAGCAATAACCTAAAATAAATAGAAACTATACTAATATTATAAAGCTAAAGAGTTTGTTTGTTTGGTTAAACGCTAATCTCAGGAACTACTGGTTCGATTTGAAAAATTATTTTTGTGTTTGATATTCCGTTTATCAAGGAAGGCTATAGGCTATATAAGTAACATCATATTATTATATTTTAGTAGTTTTTTCCACAAATTCACGCGGGTGAAACCGCGGTGCACCGCTAGTGTAAAATAAAATGATGCGTCAATGCGTGTTCAAAACTATGATTTGCAAACAATGCCGAACTATTAACTAGAATAAACAAACTGGTTACAATTGAAATCCGAAGACACGGAAACTGTAAGAGGTAAGAAATGAGTTCATACGCAACGTCTAGTCATGGTCGGTGGTCAGTGGCCACGTTACGTAGTCGAACCAATGATCGATATCAAAACGATTCTTTTCAGAATAATTTACTGATTGCGAACTGTATCGCTACGAACTACCGATTTGTTATTGATAACGTGATATGGAATTTCTGATTAAATTACCTGTTATAGCAGATGTGAATTGTGAACATTGCGTAGATTGATAAATAAAAATTAAAACTGTTAAAAATATAAAGAAAGGTGTCACTCACAAACTGTCAAATAAGGCTGAAGAGCCGCTGAAGTGCAAGGAATCAAACCTGGGATCTCTGGTATCGTGGGTTGCTTATGGCATGGGTGGCTACAGCGACGTAAGGCATGCGATTATTTGTAATGTAATGTTATAATGTTGCTTGTTACAATACTATTTGCTGGTTACTGTTATCAATATTTTATACCAGTAATTATATTCTTACGTGAAGCTGTAAAGACCGATTCAAAAAATACTCGTTACCCTATTATTTGCCATTATGGTGAGACTAATTAATGTTCTTTGTACCTTTTAACGCAATCTAAGCTAACAGCTGATAATGTGAAAATCTTCGATACATCACGTTCTAGCGAAGTACGGATCAATGAAACTTGGCCCTTAAGCACGAAGGAAGTTTTTGATCGTCTTATTAGTAAGACGACTATCTTTTATTAACCGACTTAAAAAGGAGAAGATTCTCAATTACGTTGTATTTTTTTAAAGTTTAACTTTAAACTGATTATAATGGGTATCTTCAAGTCAAGAGTGAATAGGCTTCTATTAAGTTAGTGCGCTTTACCATCCACGACTTCATTTCCGCTTACCATCAGGTGGTTTTGTGGTTAAGCACTAACTTATTCTGCATAAAAAAAACATAATTGCGAACACTTAAAGAAAAATCCTTAAGCACAGATATTACAACATAAGATTTTTTTACGCTAAACTTAATGCAATCACTCTAACATTGAGCATAATAAAAAAATGTTAACGAAGCGTCAACCATACATATATTTTTGGAATTACGGGAATTTTCTGCATAAAAACACGTTACACCTAATTGCCTGCTCGGAGTCCCGTTATGGAACTTGAATTAGTAGGGGTGCCAGATATACGAGTAGGATACGTATTACCTGGACCATTCTGCTAGGGATCGTATATTAGTTGGACTCTAGTAATAAAAATATGAAAATAACTATTAATTTAAATAGACATTTACAATATAAAGGATTTTCTTATAATGTAAAGGACCTACTACAGATAGAGTAATACAGAGTGGGAATAGTATAATGCTTTTCAAAACAGATAATATTTTTAGGTCTGTTAGGTTCCTAGCACGGCCATTTTATGGTACGCCATAAAGTGGGGCGTACACATTGAAGTATTATTACTAGCGTATAGAACAGACACTGCGAACACAATGTATGTTCCAATGAATTGAAGCCGCGCGGCTGCATTTCCAATGGATTCGTTCGATTTTGAAAGGAGAACGGGGGCTCAATTTTGAAAATAGAACTTCCCGGCGGGAACACACATTTTGTTCGAGATGTCTCTTCTATGACATTATACTTCAATGGGCGTACATACTTAATTATTGCAAGCATGTGCTGTGTATTTAATATTTTAAAAATTTAAAACAACAAAAATTTACAATACGCAAAAGCAAAGTCTACTGGAAACGGGAAAAAATGCAAAATTCCGGGACATTCCCCGACTTCCTGGCCAGCTGGCAACCCTACGAGTGGCGCAGCTGGTTTCCATAAAAGAAATGAAGCGGAAATCTTGGCAAACCTGTTTGAGTTTTTTTTTTTTACTTTTTACGAAAGACTTTCTTGTACGTAAATAAAATCATTAATTTATTGGCAATCGTTACTTTAAAACTCAAATTAGGTTAATATTGACAAAAACGTAGACATAAGAAGTCAGAGTTAGCGGGCGTTATTATTCTAAGGCGTAGCCGCAATAAATCCTGACGTTTTAACTCGGGGTAGAGTTGGGCGTAACAGTGCAATCATGATATTAAGGTACTGATTAATATCTAACAAGTAATCATGATTACATGTTTGGGGGCACAGTGGTGCTCCCGTGAAGACATAGATACTTTTTTCCCCATTTCAAGACATACTTATACAAAGATATAGGATTTGTAGAGTTAAAATTGTAGAGCCAGTCAAGCTCCTAACCCAATGGCGTGACTATACAAGCGTTATCTTTACAAACCCCACATCTTGAGTTTGGCTTGACCGTTTTGCGGACATCGCACTTTCATGTAATTTTATATATATACTAGCTGCCTGGACAGACTTCGTTCTGTCAAAAGTTTTTTTATTTTGAGATGTAAGCTATTCTATCTTTCAAGTTGGATCAAACTGTACACGGTGTGCAAATTTGATTAAAATCGGTTCAGTAGTTTAGGAGTCCATCGCGGACAAACAACGTGACACGTAATTTATATATATTAAGATGTTTTATTGTGTTAGTTGATTTTGTATGCCATACCCTCCTAATTATTACATGTATGTATGTTCTATGGTTTTGATGGGTCGCCTGGCAGAAATCGCTATAAAACGACAAGGCCGCCTGTTGCTTTGTACCTTTTTTCTTAGTTTAATGACTGTGTGTTTTGTGGCGAACCAAACATCAAGAGTTTATCTATCTATCGTTCTATCTATCAAGTTGCATCATGTGATCAATATTAGTTTACGACTGTGTATAACCTAAAACCGTACTCCGCACCGGTCGACCGGTTGCACTAAACGCTCCTTCGACGACAAAAACCAGTGCAGCGAATCGACTTGTAACGAACTCATTCCACCCAGTTCTGGTTACACTCACTTATTTTAACGAAATGTGAGATCCTATATTTTTAACGTTAAACTGACTCAAGAATACATAACGTATAATCTATCCATAATTATATATAAATAAAACTCGAGAACGCCTGGACGGATTTCAGTAATTCTTTTTTTGTTGCTTTTTATATGTCGGAGAAGGTTTTTATAAAAGAAAAAAAAAAAGAAAGTTGTGCGGAATATTAGAAAAGTTAGGAAAACTTAACGACCATAATATCTTTTGTAATGTAACGTATTTTATAATTGTCAGTCGAGGGAGAGGGAGGGGGAGGAGAATGGGGAGGAGGGGGAGGGAGAGGGAGAGTAGTTTTTAGGCGGAACAAAGTTCGCTGGGTCAGCTTGTTATTAATAAAGCTCGACCACCTGTGACCTGAAGGTAAGTGGCAAGTGGCAATTGCCTTAATTATTGCCTTAATTGACTTAATTAAGTCGATATAAACCAAACTCTTGGGATGAATGCTTAAATGATGAAGCATCTAGAAACAATTATTATTTGTTCTTCTGTTTGAAGAAACCTGGAATTCCTCAGTCCTGTAATCGTTAAACGTAATAAGCATAGGTGTTATCTCTATTTTATTACGTTTCACCACAATGGACGGATTTAGATTTTATTTTTAACTTTTATTATCCGCAGTCAAAAATAGTACGACGAAAAAATGCGTATACCTACCCGCAGTTTTTATTTCTTTTATCTCTAATGCTAATAACAGATTATAAAAAACAATAATTTTATTGACATATATTTATAAAGAGTAAATATAAATTAAATCTTAAGGCGCAGTGGTAAACATTTCGAAAGCGGAAAACGTTCATGTTTTATTCATCTTTGATCTATTACTTTGTTGGCTTGTAGGTATGTTTCGAATTCATTTTTCCAATTGAAAATCCGGGTGGCATTTTATTATTATTGTGGTCTCATCTATTTTCTATCAATTCGCATTGAAGCAGCGTAGTATGCTCCAGGTCTCCTCAGAAGAGTCCCTCCCGTGTTCTGCAGTGAGCCATTACTAGGTTAAAAATAGGCTTAATAAATTGACTATAATATTCCTAAATGATGAGCGGACGTTAACCTTTCAATCAAAACAGAGACTCATCCCAGTAGTTGGATAACGTAGATTGTCAGAAAACTGCAATGAAAAACTATCAGTCTACGATGATCAAATCTACGGTTGATTTGTAACGTATGAGCAGAGAGCAGACATTTGTTACCATTTTATTATGTTTTGTCTTTTGTCTCTTTCCCTCTTATTTTTTTGCCTTGAGTTTTATTGATGACCGTATTATTCGTTTCCTCAGTAAAAATGTTTATCTTTTCTTTATTTTTAGGTTTTATGTCAATCTTGACCTGACCTTGTCTGTCGCATCATGTGTTTGTCTTTTTTTCTATGCGTTACATGCTAGATATTCTGCTCGTAATACTTCTGTCGACTGCATTTGTACTATTAAAGTTTTCATAAATCTTACTGTACTGATTTACTTAAAAATATCATATCGTAAACTGACTGCCAAATAGGATGGATTATCGCTAGCTCATCAAATCACAGATTATGTGGAATTCGTTGGTTCCTGTCATTGAAGTATTATTACCAGCGTATAGAATGGACACCGCGAACACAATGTATGTTCCAATGCATTGGCGCCGCGCGGCTTCAATTGCCAATAGATTCGTTCGAATTTGAAAGGAGAACCGGGGCCCAATTTTGAAAATAGATCCTCCCGGCGGGGACACACATTTTGTTCGAGATGTCTATTCTATGACATTAAACTTCAATGGTTCCTGTTATTTTTCTTTTCATGTTGCTCAAGTAGAAACAGTTGTTAGAGTTGAATCGGTAAGCCAATATTCGCGTTTTTCAAATCGTTTTATATCGAACATCCACTAAATCGATAACAATTGTTGCAATTGGCACCATTTTGTAACTCGAATCGATTCGATACTGCTATCAGTTCGACACGCTTCTCTACCATATAAAATGATTCGTTTTATTAACGTATTTAATGTATTCATAATAGGTAGTCGAGTAAAGATAGGTAGGAACTTATCGTACATCATAATACCACATACCACAGGTTAAGTTTCGCCTGCGTCCATAATCATAATACTCTTAATATAGTAAAAATAGTAATAAAAAGTACCTACAAAACAGAATGTAGGAAATACAATAAAATAATAACAATAGTGCATTCAACGAAACTTTCTACAGTTTTTGATTCGTATCCTAAAAATAAATAGTCTTACCCGAAGGACAAAGAAAAATTTAATTGTTATGTGCACAAGAATTCTCAAAATAGGTACCTAGTTGTTTAAATAAGGTTGCGTTTACTGCTTTCAAACGTTTCAGATAACGCAATAATCATGTACCTAATTAACGTATTTTGGCACAGAAAATAATATTTTAAAACTTATTTACACATTTATAAAAAATACAGTTATCCATACTAATATTATAAATGTGAAAGTGTGTTTGTTTGTTTGTCCGTCTTTCACGTCGCAACGAAGCTGTTATATGGTATGGTTTTTGTGTGTGGAGATAGTGAGGAGGGTGGAGAGTAACGTAGGCTACTTTTTACCGCGGTAAAACATCCCCATGGGAATTCTGAATCACGCTATTAAATGATACATGTTTACTTAAGTCATAGGCAACTAAATCTAACTAAGTAAAAGTAAGTAGGATTTGCAAAAAATCGATCTCTACCGCGGGCGAAGCTGCGGGCAAAAGCTAGTAATGTTTATAACTCTCTGTACGTACCTACCTACTTAGTGAGTTCAGTCACAAATCGCTGCTAAATTAGTTCAATTATAGCGATCTGGGTTAGTGATGTCGTCATGGTAGTCATTAGTGTCCCCAAGATAGGGTTTTCGGTCTAGTTACTGGTTTAAGCAAGGTTGAAACAGAGTTAATTGGATAGTTTAGCGAATTTTATTGCGAGTTAATGTGTGCAATGTATCACATTATAATTATCTCTTCATGATACGTAAGTACTATGAACTAAACTGTAGATTTAAAAGTTGGAAGTTCAGAGGGGATTTTTCCTTCACGAAAGCCGATTTTAACATTAAAAGCGTTTTGAGTTTGTGAGTTTTGGCAACCTATATTAGTGAATTATTTTTAATGAGACTATACTAGTAAGGTTTGTTCTGTATTCTGAGCTATAATAGTAACGCCCCAACTCAGAGTCACTTACAGTTACCTAAATCGCTCCTTAGTACAGAATTTGTATGGTGATTCTTTACTAAAGAGCGATTAAAGTAACCGTTAGTGACTCTGAGTTGGAACGTAAGTCTAGTAACTACACTGTAATAGTGTGTTTGTATGTTTATTTAAGAAACTTTAAACAAGTATTGACAACAGTCAGAATCCTACGTCACCTGCCTAGTGGCTTCTTACTCCTATTATGAGGGAATTAAGCGCGCATTAGCGCGCATCCATAATTCCATACATAAATTATCTTTGATCCACATTTCCGTACTCACGTCGTGTACAATGTAACAAAGAAATATTGTTGCTTCGACCGTGAGTGAAGAAATTTAGAATTCGCGACATTTTGAAACGTTGTACAGATATTTCTGTTATGACTATTAATCTAAATTAATAGCGCGTTGGAATTTCTCTTGACCTAGCTCGTTCATGGTCAGGATTAGGCGAGTTCGACCTTCAGACCAGCACACGTGGCTTGATGAGGTGATTGTATTGTGACCTCAGAGAGCCCTTCGCGAACAATATGAGGTTATGGTCGAATATTTTAAGCGTTAGATACATTTATAAAATGTCTTTTGGTATTGTAAAATATAAATTTATCAATAGACCTGTGTTATGAAGGACAATTTAAACAAAAAAAGTAAATTCTGAAACACGAAAAACGTCACAGGTTATTTTTAAATGCGCGTTTTCAGCAAACGCGTGTTATGAAAAAATGATTAACTATTTAATTTTATCTATCATTTTCATGTCACTGAATACTGAATAGACACGCTCGAAGGACCATGAGATCCTTAGAAAGCTTCCTATATAAGCCAAAAAAAAAAAACTTTATTTGTTTCTAATTGCTTCCTACTCATGCTAGAAATATATGAAAACGGTAATTTGTAGGCGTGAATGTGATCTATATCATATACCATCTATATCTTTCACCCATCTGACATAATACTGATACGGATACAAATCTCACATATTCGTAATTTCGTATTGTCTCAAGTCTCAACGCGTGAATAATATCGATGCATGACTTGAAAGTACACGACATGAACCCTTATTTACATGCAAGTAATGTGCCGATCGTGCGTGGGTATTGCTGGGATGTTTATGTATTGTGATACACGAAAGTCAATGTCGTGACTTGATAAATAAACAACGTGTAGTGTGCACGGCGTCTATGGAATTGGAAGATCCGTGTGTGGAAAATCGTCATTAAATTGTATGCGGTTTTTACTAATGAATGATGTTTATGTAAATAGCAGGAAAATTAGCAGACAAGACGTGACAGTTATTTATTTATTTATTTTATTATTTGTACACTAAAATGTTACTGTAGGTAAAAGTCCTTCAAATGATGGTCAAAGTTCGAAAGTCTGAAATTTTTATATTTTTTTTATACATAGATTTCATTACTTTCTTTGGACATTAACCGGTGAATCTTAATATAAACCAATATTTATAAAATACGTAAAAATATTAAATAGTTTTGTTGAAGAAAATAATGTTATATTAATAAATACGTAAATATGAATATAACAATATTTTTTTCAACAAACAGCACTTCAACAACAACAAACAGTGCTGTTTGTTGAAAAAAATAATGTTTTATTAATCTGGGGGCGGTGTTTAGTGTTTACTAATGGTGTTAACTGAATTAGGCGGAAAATTTTAGAACATAGGTTGATAAGTTGCGTTAGATTAGGATACGAGTACGTTCAATTAAATTAAAACAAGATAAGGAAACAATGAAGAAAATGCAATGTTTGTAATATGTTACCTAGGTACATACCTAATAGTCATCCATAAAGATCAATTTATTTTAAGGAACATAGTAAGTATCCTAAATTAAAGGAAGACCAAGAAATCTATGAGTTAGTTGAAAATTGCAAAGATTACCACCCTGTATGAACATTAATGATCATACATACAGGGTGGCATGAGACCATATTTTTTTAGGCAACTCATTCGCGATACTTTTCTTTACATAAGATGTTAGATATAAAACAATTTTTATTCGGTAAGCAGATAGGTGCAAAAACGCTTCTAATACGGATCCTGTTCTATAATATACATATACATACATATTAAAAACATTGTATTTTCTTGCTATTACTTGTAAGCTTGCTTACTTGCTTTCTTTTTGCACATGTTTTTAATAGTCATGTTCTGGAAATTTTATGACCATGTGCTGATAGGATACATAACCAATATCGATAGTAAAGTGAATCAGTTTTAAAGCGTTTCAAATGTAGCATCGAACTACCTACGCTTACGACACATTAACACGCTAACGACAGTAATTTTCTTGCGTGGATATAAAATTAGAAAGAAGATTGTGCCCGTGATCATAAACTTTTTGGAACAAGGAGTAAAAGTTGTACAGTCGGCCGCAGAAGTAGCTTAACATTTTGGTACCTTGTCACATTACATTTCTTGAATTTGTCATAGATGTTGTTAGGAAACCGTCGAAACAGTTACTATTACAAAGTACTGTAGTGTTAAGCTACTTTTGCGGCCGACTGTACATTCAGTACCGTAAACATCTATTTTCTACATGAAATTCACAGAATTACACTTAGAAAATCTTTTCGTTTACAAGAACATGATGTCTACTGTATCATTTATCATATTTAGTTATTTAATTCTCGACTTCCAACTACTTGTAAGTTGCATACCCGCATACGGAATCAATAAAAATATAGGGTAGAGCCATGGTAGAGCCACGTTTAACCTAACCGGTACCTTTTAAAATGCATGTATAAGCCATCATGATGTTTTATAAATACCTAATGCTCGAAAATTGATATAATTATGTTTTTTTTGTATCTAATTGTATATTCCGCAACTTATAGCGGTAATTTGGTGGTAATGGAAATAGATAGAAATATTATCGAAAACATTTCGAACATTTTTAGCGAGAGTGGAATTAAGAACCCACATAATTATGTATAATATAATATTATACCTATGTCTAGTGGACATTCCGCCGTGGCCAGGCACAACACAAGGCCGACTGCCGCCCACCGAAAACAATAATTATTATTTGTCTCATTTCCTTGTTTAAGTAGGTCTAGGATTCGAGTATAATTCAAACCAATGCATCAAAGAAAGGTGGGGCTATTTTAAGGATTACTAATGACGAAGTTTTGAGATAACAACACTTTTTGGCAAAAAAACGAAAAAAAAAAAGATCTAAAACGCTTGGCGCCCACTCTTGCCGCTCTTGGTAGAGAAAACCTTTCAAACGCTAACAATCTGGTTGAGTTGTCAGTCATCAGTCATTTAACATGTATTAGCTAGTCTTCTGTGATATTAGTATTTTACTCAGATTAAAGAATTTTAGTACTTACTAATAATTACGAATTACTAAAGAAAGTAAGATAATACCTATAATAAATATATTGGAAATTCACGTCTTTGGTAGAGTTTATTTTTATGAAGCTAAAACATGATTTTAAAATTATTACTCCATTAAGAAAATGTTGTTTGAGTTAGTTTCAGGTTTTTCAATCCATTTTAAACATCCGATAGAATAAGGCTTATTATCTATCTTTTTTCTCTTAATTTTCTTGCATCCAATTCGGAATTAAATTAAAAATGTCATGTCATATTTATCTCTTATTATTGTCGAGAAATCTGTTAAAATAATATAATAATAATTAATGAATTAAATAAAATCTTTGGTGCCACCTGAACAAACATTGAAGAAATCATTATTGAAATCAAAATTGTGTTAAAATCTATTGATGCGTCAATATCTTTTATCTTCCATGGATATACGACTTACGGCCGGTCTCAATAATGTACTAACAGATGGAAGGCTGTGAATAGGGCTACCATTAGTATGTTATCTGTCATATTTGTCAATTTTTGCCTCTGAAAAATTGACCTCTTTATTCTTTCTTGATACCTTATTTCCAATCAACTTTTTTATGTCCACTTGACACTTCCTTTCTTGATCGATATCAAAAAGAAACGATATTTCCGCGTTACCGTTTGCTACGTTTTTACATCCACCCACCAGAGTTTCAAGGAGAAATGTGTCTTACTTGTTCCATATATCGCTCACCTAGTGATACATATAATGGCACATCTGCAAAAATGCGAAATTGAATTTATATGGTATACGTGTTTAAAAGTGCATAATCTACATAGTGGTAAATATGTATTAATGTCTATACTAGTAACCAAACCTATACAATCTGCAAAAAACATAAAAAGAACCCATAAATTAATGTTAAACATTTTTATGGAATTTTTGATCCTCGTGTCTGTAAAATATGACCAACGTAGATGTGTCGTTGTATTAATAGGTGAGCGATATTTCGTCGAAATAATTTTAATAAATGGAGGGTCAAAAAATATGGTTTATAGGTGTTTACAAGGGTCAGGGAATATCAAACGATCAACAATGATGTGGCTTTAAAAGTAAGAAAACCCCATAATAATAATATACACTGGCGAGCACGCAAATCGACTCAACGTGTAAGCGTGCATACCTACAAATGTATTTTTTTCCGAAAGACAAATACTTTACTATAAGATTATACATTTTTGAAAAGCGTGACTTTCAAGGTTTAAATTGGTGGTTTCAAACGATGTACAAAAATTTTGAATAAATTACACGTTTTTGGAAAAAATCATAAATTTGTGGTAGATTACGTGTTAAGTCGATTTGCTTGCTCGCGAGTATAGTTAATAACGAATCGAAGAAAGAATATACCAACTCAACAATAATGATGAGCCTTTCAAAGCACGAAAGTGCACAAACGGCTCAACTGTAGATAGACTTGAAACGATAAAGGTTTAATTAACAGTAATTTTAATTTGAAATAAAAATTTCACAGCAAAACTTCATAAAATCGTGTTTAAATGTAAAGAGAACAATGACCTGAATTAAAATTGTCCACCAGAGAGGACACTGTAGTAGGGCATTTGGCAACTAACGAACACAATGTGTGAAATATTTGACAGGCTCTTGAAGCTGAACTGGTTTACCTTAAATTTTTGTCTATTGTGTTAAAACGGTAAGAGGATAAGTTTGGTTGTTTCTAAAGATACTGTCAGAACTTCAAAATTTTGTGTCGAAGATTTCGTGAGGGAACGGATTGTAAGAGCAGATCGAAATCTGGCTAGAATATCGAAGCGATACATGCTACCACTCGGTTTATTGAGTACCTCTGGCTCTTTATGATGGTGGGAAATCAAGACGCAATATTCATTTTAAAACTGCGACGTAGGTTATAAAGTTATGTTAGGTTAGGTTTGTTAAATGTCATGATAGATAGGTAGTTATATGTATGCACCTATATTAATAAGTTTTAAAAGACGTCAGAAAAAATCATCAAACGCTTGATGAAAATGTCGATACTAAAAATGTCGGCTTGCTTTTGACAATGTTTATTATTTATTTACTATCATGGCCATGGTAAGTGGTGTTGTGACAATAATCGAATAAATAAATAAATAAAGATATAGATTTTGTGTCGTGATTTCCGATAATATTTAATTAATTCAAAACAAATAGTTCCTTTTTAGGGTTCCGTACCCAAATGGCAAAAAACGGAACCCTTATAGATTCGTCATGTCTGTCTGTCTGTCTGTCTGTCTGTCTGTCTGTCTGTCTGTCCGTCTGTCCGTCTGTCCGTCCGTCCGTATGTCACAGCCACTTTTTTCCGAAACTATAAGAGCTATACCATTGAAACTTAGTAAGTAGATGTATTCTGTGAACCGCATTAAGATTTTCACACAAAAATAGAAAAAAAAAGAATAAATTTTGGGGCTTCCCCATACTTAGAACTGAAACCCAAAATTTTTTTCATCAAACCCATACACGTGTGGGGTATCTATGAATAGGTTTTCAAAAATGATATTGAGGTTTCTAATATCATTTTTTTCTAAACTGAATAGTTTGCGCGAGAGACACTTCCAAAGTGGTAAAATGTGTCCCCCTCCCCCCGTAACTTCTAAAATAAGAGAATGATAAAACTAAAAAAAATATATGATGTACATTACCATGCAAACTTCCAACGAAAATTGGTTTGAACGAGATCTAGTAAGTAGTTTTTTTTTAATACGTCATAAATCGTAAACCGCAATTTACCTCGATCAAAGTTACAACGAACTTCAAGAACTTTTATATTATGTTACTTGCTGCTACGGAACCCTTCATGCGAGTCCGACTCGCACTTGGCCGCTTTTTTATGGTAGGATTGGTAGGTAAAGATGAAAAATTACCTTCCAGCTCATTAGTTTAGTAAGTTTGTATTTAAAACATAGTAACATTACGGCCCCGGCGCTCAAAAATCATGTCATACTGTTTACTGAAACAGAACTGAAAACTCGGTCACTTCGCTACAATTTAACAACACATTAACCGATATGTACCAACAACCAACTACCAACCGTCGTAACGCACACGTATTCATATTAGCATGTAAATCCGGTCTATTTCGGTTGTGGTTAAAATAGAAGCAATGTGGATTGCAATACTAATACAATGAATTAAGCATCTCGTCTTCAGTTATTAGCGCCATAATCTGCTATTTACCCTGATCTTTATAGCTGTATTCGTCTTATAACCATTGATGAAAGGAGACCTTTTACCGACGCGACGTTTTCAATAATCTATCTATTCGTCATCTCTGACACGTTAGTAGATAAAGAAGTAACAACTGACATTATAATGTTGAAACGTTTTGACTGTTGCTAAATTGGCTTGAGGAATGTATAGATTAAAGAACTATAGACTTTATCTAGATATAGCATTGAGAGCGGTCGTTTGAGGTTTGAGACAATCATTACAATTCCTCTATTAGAAAATTTTAAATAACTTAGCTTGTATAGTTTATCAAATAAATATGAAAGCATGTCAAATAATAAGCTCTTAAAAATCAGCCATTATCTTCAATCAACTATAAAGTTGTAGTGATACAAATTCATCATCGGTGAAATAAAAGTTCAGATGATTCAAATGAGTTTTCTTTCACGTTTTTCGTGTTTGTGGGCAATGCAGTCCAGAAATAGTCGTTACGTCACTGACTCCCTCTCTGACTGTAACTCATTACAAGACAAAACGATGATGTCATTCACTCGGCCCAGCCTCGCTCCACAAGTTTTATCGCAATGATAAACAAACGTAAAATTGACCTTTGTGACTCACCGAATTAATCTTTACGCTTTCTATTTACACACAACCTTGTTTTTCAAAACTATTTATAGAAAATAGCTTTTTGACTTCCAAAAATGTATATCTCGCTGGGTGGAGCCGTTCGTTCTATTTTAAAATTTACTGCACGCAAGTGTACAATGTTCTATGTAGTGTTATGATGTCAGGCGATTTTCAACCCTATCGTCCGATATGAAGGTCGTTTTCGCGTCGTATTACTATCGAAAATATTTTATCTCCAATTGTTTTTCTCAGAACAGAAAACGTAGTTGTTTACCATTGAACTCTAGTCTAGTTCGATACCAGTTTAACTCCAGAAGACGAGATCACGAGATGCGAAACGAACGTCTTGCAGCGAAGCTTCATCTTAAAAAAAAGAAGCTTGAATACAAAAACTAAAATCAATAAAAACAAGTGTCTAGCCACGCAATGTAGGCTTCCGTAGTTGTATGTGCGTTCATCAAACTGAAGCTAACCTAGCCGTGATAATTTTCCTTTTATATTCATCCAATATCACAATAAAGCTACCTACTTTATTACTTCAAAGACATTAACACTCTTTATAGTAGACGAAATATTCACATTAATTTAAAAGAACGTTGACCGAAGATTAGACTTGTAAGATTGATAATCCACTGTCTTAATCCAGACATCTATTTCCTGCCCTACCCACTGGGCATCGAAGTATACAATAAAAGTAATAGAACACACCTTCCTGTCTAATAAATCTGAACTCAATTTATATGAAAGCATTTCAGTACACGCAAGTAGCGATCAAACATAATATTACTATGAAGCAGCATATAAATGAGCCAATAAAAGGTCTATAAATATGAAGTTGACGCAACATTTGCCTACCGAGCTATAGGGTTCCTGGAAAACCTAGGTCGCGACGCAGACGTAAATGAATGTGCTACATGCTTTTATATACTGGCATCCTTCAGGCATTTCGTTCATTTAATTATGCTTCTCATTTATAATAAATCATGTACAATTTATACGAAATCTTAATTGTGATAAATGTTAATGAAAAGTTTATTTATATTTAATCGTTGATTCGTCAGCACTGTCAGCAGGTGATCGAGTAAGTGAAGAAAGCTTTAAATATTACTAGCCAGATAAACATCATGTATCTGAGAATTTTCCTTTCAATCTGCCCATGTAGCAGCGTGATTCCGCATGCCGTCAAAGTTAAAAAGGACTCTGTTTGCCTTCGTAAGAGTAGACACAGTAATACCAAGTGAACTGACGACCTGCAGAAGACCCGGCATGCAGTATTCTTGATGAGAGAGAGAGAGAGAGAGAGTTACGGTACAGTTGTGCAATTATTAAATTATCATTTAATAGAACATTTAGAGTTAATAAAATTACCTTCCGACTGCCAGCTCATGGACCCAAAGCATCTTAATTTCATTTAAAACTTCCAAAATACGGCTTAGAGCCGGTCCAACGGTCAGATTAGTACAAGCTAGATCTTCAAGCCTCCAAAGATGGATGGATGGAAGAAACACCCCACGAGAAAATAATACATCATTAGCAGCCTATGACGTGGATGTCTTCAAGAAAAGAGTGAATAGGCTTTTATTACGTTACTGTGCTCACCATCTTCGACCACATCTCCACTTACCATCAGGTGGGATTGTAGTCGAGCATTAACTTGTGTAAAAAAAAACTTCAAAATCACGTTGTTCCACAGGTGACGCTCAAAACTGTACGCTCCTATACGTCACACGTCAAATTTTGTTCAGTAACCATAAAATCAACTACTTAGTTAACGTCAGTGCGGCCGAGAGACACGGTGCAGTATTTTGGCTCGCAAACACATTGTATTTAGTTTGGTTGTCGCGAGCAATTAGCACTTTCTTCGGTTGTCATCGGCTATACGGTTGTGACGAAACATCCGAAGCGTTGCGTATGTGACGCTTAAATCTTTATTTAAAGGTCTATTTATAGAGGAGAATATTTCCTGGTACCATATTAACTATGAGAACAAATTTAAATTTTTAATATCACTATTTATAGTCAAAAGATTGTGTCTAACATCTCATTAATGGTAGGTATATTTTTGTATAAAACCTTACCTAGTAAACAAAAGTTTATTCCTATTTTTAAAGGATTTAATCCAATAGGAAAGTATCTAAGTAGCCTAAATTGAGCAAAATCAAGAAAGCCTTCGGATGAACTTTGGATGAACATTCACAATATAAGATTTTAAACTTAAATAATCGTGGACATTTATTTTGTATTCCGATATTTCGACCCAGTTGCATGGATCGTGGTCACGGATGATGTTCATCGGATTATGTTTCATTATAGTAAAATGTATTCATAATATTATGTCCATATTGGAACTGGCAGACAATACATTTGGAAATACCTACTTTGGAGAGCTCTCAAAAAGTCTCTCTCGTCTCTCGCTCTCAGGAGAAAGCGTCCAAATCACTGTTGTTGTTTGTAGCCATTTTTAAGAAAAATAAAAATCTAGATATATAATAGCATCTTATAAATAACCTGCACAAGAAAAAAAAAACATCCTACACGAATAATTAAACATTATCCAATTTAAACAAAAGAGAATGAATTTTGATCGATGAAAAGCAGAAAGCATACATACATACATGCATCATCGATGGTTGGCATAATTGGGTTAGTGTGTGGGCAACACTAATGGTGCCCCGAGGAATGTCTCGTGTATTTCTAGCGAGTTTCTCCACAAATATAAACATATCAGTGTTTGAGGGCGTCCGTACGTCGACCCCGGCCGAAGTCGGACTACCCCGAAGCGAAGGCGTTGTATTGAACGAATAGCCAGTAAAATGAGGCGATATTCAATAATAAATACGTTATAGACGTTAAAGTTGTTGAAATAGTACGTGTAAAAGTAGTTTTCGCTTTATAAATTTACAGTCAAAGGGGCGGGTAAAAGTGAATACATGTCAGATTTTAATAAACAATAAAAAATTAGATAGGGCAACACTCTTTTCTCGAGTAAGGTAATCGGGGGCAAAATATGACAGATAAGAGAAATAAAAATACTACTATAGCAATTTTCTTCAGAACTATTCATAAGATACAATAAGCCCTGTACATACTCGTCTACAGAAAAGACTTGGCATTGTAGGTACTGTAACTAGTAAATAAACTAAATTAAATAATTTAGTATTTCATGTTAGCATCTACAAAATTGTAAATGATAAAAGAAAATAAGGGATATAAGTACGTGTAAGTAGTATGGTACCCATAAACAAAAGGATCAGATCAAATGTGATATTACTACATACTCGTACATACATACAAACAGCTAGGACTTAGCTGGATGGACCAGGATTTACCTTGAATTTTTTATGTTTGGACATTTTCAAGAATAAAAAATCATATACACTATTAACTATGCTTTGTACCATACAAATGTATCAAAAGGCGGACTCTATGCAAATAAAATATCAATCTCTCTTTACAAGACAACCTTTGGGCACTGAGAAATGAGGAAGGCGGACACAAAAATGTAATTTTAAACTTAATGTTTATTGCAACAGATTTTCCAATAACTTTTGCCAAGTGAATTAACAAATACGGAAAATATTAACAATGTTATTTATTTATGATAATTTTAAATACGCGTAAACTTTTGGCAAACATATTGTGTAGGTACGTCTAACTTCTAAGCAATACACGGGCAATAAAATAAGAGATAATTTGTCTTATGAAATCTAAATTAACCATCTTTCTGTAGGCACACTAATAATTTTTCGCAGTTTCTTCTCTTTTTTGATAAAGCCCTTTCCGAAATTTGAATTTCGCAAACCAAAAAATTTACATGCATACTTAGCTGATATTTAATTTAATATGATTTTTTGCAAATGAACTAGAGACTATTATCAACGTAGTCAAAGTCAATTAAATACGCATTATTAGTGTTAACTCAAAGACTATTCGTCAGATCTTGCTCTTTAAATGGGACCACATGATCAGCACCAGCTTTCGCATATAAAAAGAATCATCAAATCAGTTTTAATAATCCAGGTGGCTAACTTCCATCAACCTTGACTTTAGCATTAGTTACCGGAAATTAGAGCTCGCATATTGATGCGCTAATAGAAGATTTTTCAACGGATCACTATGACTACTACAACCCGCAGCTCTGACCACGGAAGAGTGGTTTCATAAAAAGGATCACCAATAATAAACTTCCAAATCATTCCATGAAATGCTGAAAACCTGGATAAAATTATCAAATGCAACTAGAACAAAATTATTCAATGCAACCAGGATAAAATTCAAATGCAACCAGAATAAAATTATCAAATGCATTCAGATTATCAAATACAACCAGGATAAAATTATCAAATGCAACCAGAATAAAATTATCAAATGCAACCAGGATAAAATCTGTACTATGTTCAAATGGTGGACATGAGCTATCTGTATACCAAGTTTAATTACGGTTAGTGCTTCATAGACTTACACATACCTACACATTAAATTATTCCAAATTTCTTCAGCTGCAATAGTTCTAATTTCACCAAAATATTTTTCAAAAATGTAATCAATAATATTGAAATAAAAAAGACACAAATAAAACATAAAATAAATATAACGTACCTAACATAGTAAAGCAAAAGCCAACAAACAAACAACCCATAATTGTCCCACTGCTGGGCTCGGAGTCTCCTCTCAGAATGTGAGGGTTAGGCCATAGTCTACCACGCTGGCCGAGTGCGGATTGGTAGACTTCACACACCTTCGAGAACTTTTATGGAGAACTCTCCGGTGTGCAGGTTTCCTCACGATGTTTTCCTTCACCGAAGCAAGTGATAATTAACTTCTAATACGCACATAATATTTGAAAATTAGAGGTGCGTGCCAGGATTTGAACCCGGGCCCCTTCGATCGGGAGACCAACGTTCTACCGCTAGGCTATCACTGCTAACATAACATAACATAAATAAATACATATTTTATTACCAAAAAATATGTCCTCTGACACTCAAAGAAATGGCAGGAAAATCATTCTCCTACATAATACAAGCTTAACCATTTATTCTGAGATACTGCTTTTCTCATTTCTAGGAATAATCACGACGACCGCCTTCAACGCTATTGTCTGCGGAGACAAAGGAACAAAGAACCATTCGCTCAAGAAATGATGGTCTTTCTCCATATGTCGTCAGTAAAGAAGTAGGTTCTTAGCGTAATATATAATCATGCCTGCTTATAAACACGAGAGTTTACGTGTAACTGTGTAACCTTTAGATTTAGTGGATACTAAGAACAAAAACCCGAAACACCAAAATTTGTAGCTCACTAGGCTAGGACAATTTAAATTTTTTATCAATTATATATATAAAATACAAAAAGTGTTTGTATGGATCTCAGATTAAAGAGTCCTCTAAAGACTGAAACCATCCAACCGATATGCCACAAAATGGTTTCATTTGAAAGACAATAATCCGAAAGTGGTTTGAGACTACTATAACAATGCATTAGGTGCATTCGGTCCATTGATAAAGTTGATTTTCCACTTTTCTTAGACAAAAATTTGAAGATAATTTATGTGAAGATGGTGCTTAATACAGACTGTCAACACTGATATTTCATTGTCATCAGAATTTTTTTAGCGTAGTGGGTATCCACTAGTAAGTCTAGTAACCATTTGTATGGGTAATTTGGTAGCAGACTTTTAATTTTCAGTTTACACAATACTTACCAAGGATACTTTGACTTTGGTATTCATTTCGTATTTCATTCATATTCAGTAAAAGAAAAAAAGTTATGTCCATTTTTTGTACAACTTACCTAAGCAAGCTTCTTGAGTGGAAGTCACTGTTCTTTGTACCACCTAGGTTAATACCGATGGTGGTACTAACTGGCTACCACCCTCCTAAAATCGATCGTGAAATGGTTTAACGGTCGAAGCGTCGGGAGATACAGTTAAATGTAATTTAGTTTTACATTGAACAGAGACTTGATTATTTGATTGAACAGTTTATAGTCTATTCGTGATTGTTCCCTGTGTAGTATTTTCCGCTATAGGAGCTGTGGCGCCTGTGGCTTGCACGAATACGAAAGGCTAGACCACGTTTCTCGCGGTCACGTTTTCGGATACAGTTTTAAGCTGGAGTGCATTTTCTGTTGGGACATGACTTGCCAAATTTGTAGGGCATTTTTTATTATTTTGGTTTGCTTTCATGCTAAGTATACTTTGCTAATGTCATAGTAGCAAAAGGAAAAACAGACATTATTATTTGACTAATCAAAGACTGAATTTGTCTCGAGAAAGTGAGATTTGCTGTTAAAAAATGTCAATGATCATTGGTGACCCAGATCTGGATAAGACCAATCTGCAAAGCCTCGAGAACAGGCGCAGAGTAGCCAGCCTCTCGGTTATTTAGGTATAGGGCACATTTCGGAGAGTGTGCACCAGGAATTGTTTGAGATAATTCCCCCATCCTCGTTTCTCTATCGAATGACACGACGCACGGCAGATATCCATTCTTATGTCGTAAACATCCTACCGGTATGGACGACGCGGTTTGCCTCGTCATTTGTTTTGCGCACCCCGAAGGATTGGCATAGCTTGCTTGCGTCCGCGTTCCCATCTGCCTATGACGTGGATGTCTTCAAGAAAAGAGTGAATAGGTTTTTACTAAGTTAGTGCGCTCACCACCCTGGACCACATCTACACTTACCATTAAGTGGAATTGTGGTCAAGCAGTAACTTATTGTAAGTAAGAAACCGGACAAGTGCGTGTCAGGCCACTGGCCATCGACTATTATACTTATACTAACATAACAGGCGTAATAGTTTTCCTTGTAAATTCATCAGAATTTTTCACTTGTCCAACACCAACTGTTTAGCCGACAGGGGGGGCGGACACTTGACTCTAACCAAAATTAGCACTTTAAGGCCAAGTATTTCGCAAACAAACCTTTATATCCAAAAATGTTTCTAGGAGACCCATACTATTTTTGAAAGACCTTTTCAACGATATCCCACACTATGGGGTACGCAACGAAAAAAAATTTCATCCTCACGTTACCTAGCTATAGGGGAGGAACGCTGAAAAAAATATTTTTCAATAGTGATCATTCATGTGATATAGACTGGTCTAATCAGATGCATAGGTGACGCCTATGAAGGAAGGTTATCTCCAGTCACGTCCGGACTTCCGGAGGCTAAAAAGAACGGATGAATGGACACTTCATAGAGGGTATAATGTGCATGCTAAAGACATTTCATTAGCATTACCGTATTAATTTCTATAATGGAATGTTACTTATAATAATAATGCGATTTTGTCGAATTTAATCGTCGTCGTAATGTCCGCCAACTCAGTCCCTGCATTTTTTACAGAAGAGTTATTTACGCAAACAGCACTTATTTCAATATCACTGACAATAATAAGGTAATAAAGAGATTAGAATCAAACAGAATAAGACATTGTAATAATTCGGAAAACATATTGGAATGTATCTGAGGATTATAAATATTATATAAGAGCGTATTAGAATAAGCGGTGGAAATTCCTCGTATTTTTAGAGTTTGGCGTCAGTCCGTTAGTTGATTTTTAAAAGAGTTGTCAGTTGACATCTACTTTTCCGCCTTCACCTTGATGCGGGAACTGTTTTACATCAAGACATGCATTGACAGCGCCCCTGACACGCGACGCTCCGAAATAGACCCCAACTACCAAGGACTAAATTAAGAAGAGCCTGATACTCGGTTTAAAGGTTAACAACCAGGATTTGCAAACATCAAAGGCAGAATTCGGAATAACATTCAAAATCTCGGATTCCAGAACGGCGATCTAAATAAGACGTGGCAAAAATACACCTGCGGCGGCAGTCACGATCAAGGTCGCTCGCCTGAGGACGTTTAGGGAACTTACTGAGGGGATTCGTCTGGTGGTCGTGTGGGTGGTGGTGACGGTCTCCATCGTCTCCACCACCTCCTCTACCTCCATGTCGTCTCCGGGCTTGTCGTCGTTCCATGATCCAAAAAATTCCGTCATGTCGTCTACGAGAACTTTTACCACACACAGCACTCAACTCCACCGGAAATTTCGCACACATTCACGGCACTTGCCCCACAATTTATCACTCGTTTCGGGATTTCAAACTACGTATTCGTTTTGTCCTTTTACGTCACAAGGACTCTCCATGTTTCTCGAACTAAGCGCACAAATAGACCGGCTCCATTTACTTTATAGCCGAATATGTTGTGTAAAGGTGCTCCGCGGAGACGGGCACAGTTGCTCTTGCTCAGAATCCTACTGGAAAACTGAAATAACCGCCGCGAACAAAAACCACCGGCCAAAACATTTCACATACGCGATTATTATTAGTTGGACGATCTAGCCGAAAGAGCTAAGTGTCGCTGCGGCCTTTAACACAAATAAAATCAGATTGATACTTAGTCATCATTTGTTTATCCAAGTCTCTGGATATTCTGACGCGGGGATACGCACGCGCTTTTAGAATTTACTGTGACACAAATGACTCTTTACTGTCCACTCTGAATGCTAGGCTAGATAAAACTTTTGTTACCACATAACGGATTTGCTAAAGATTATGTATTTTTATACATTCTAGAAGAATCGCAAGTTTAATTTGGCTGATGCTCAAACCAATGGTGGTATGAAAACGATCATGATACGAGTAATAGATTGTTTATTTTTTTATTTTATGATTTATAAAATATTTTTTGTAATATTGCAACTTTATCATACAAAGGGTTTTTTATTAGTTAAATAAAATGTAGAAGTTTTTCTGTGTTGTATGCAGCCATCCAGTGGCGGCGTCGGCGTAGGCGCTGACAGCTTCTCCACTTAATATAAATACGCGGCTCCACTCGCGATAAATCCGTACCAAATCTACCTAGATTATCAAGCAATTTGCTATTTTAACAACTTAAGGATAAGGTCCTCTATGCAGTGTCAGAATTCGTGATATCACGTAAAATTTCCTGGTGGTGGAACTTTGAAACTTAAAACTGCATCTTGTACCTACTGGATAAAGTTCAATGTCTTTCGGAGAGCATATTATGTGGGTCATATTCGACATCGATTTTTTTTTGACTAAGATTAATCGGTAATTGGATCGAGAAACTCTTTCATGCGGTTGGGTTGCTACGCTACAATTCAGCGTAGCGACCGCATTGAATTGAAACAAGTGAAGTGGAGGCTGTATATTAAATAACGCTATTGTGTGACGATATTATTCACTGTCTAAAAAATCTCTGAAACCGCATTTACACTAGAAGTCTACAAACAGTAAATAACATTTAAAAATAAGGTGAAATTTGAGGTCACAGCGCCAGGCCTTTTCTGTTGGAGGTCTCCGTGCTTTGTACCACCCAGTTTAATTCTGATGGTTCTACTTGGTGGCAGGATATATTACCATATACCCGCCTGACCGCTACCGCCTTCCTTGTAAAGTCGCTGATATTTTTTCATGTATCGATCGCAGTGCCGAAAGGCCAGTATTAAAAGCGGGTTTCCGTTTTCAATGCGTCGGGGATGCTTTTTGTATTACTGATCGTCAGAGGAAAGGATGAGCACTTACCATCAGGTGCCTCTGATAATTTGTCAGATAGTTGCATAAAAAAACGGCAAGAGTAGTAATTAGTAGTCATCATTCGATTTATGAATATCATCAATTATTAATTTTGCATATATTAGTAGTTAATTTGAATAGATCATTCGCAGTCGCGCACCTTTACCAAGAATTTATTAAACAATTTTGCACACTCACGCAACTCTTTCCTTCCAAGATCGTCGCCTCTTCCAGCTCTCTGGCGTCATTGAAGGTGACTTACCTGCAATTACATTTTGGATAAGAACGGATGTTTATAATGGATGTAAACAGAAATAGCACCGGAACGAACTTGATTGGCTTCGAACGGACTCACCTGCGCCCCTGACCTCACCTCACTTCTGTTTTGCGGGCGCAAGTGAGTTTAATGTTCGCTGTCCAGGAAGGATACGACATCTTAGGTGTGTACACATGTTTGGTTTCAAAAATTCGGTTTGGAAAATGTGGATGTATCTAGTCAAAAGCATCCCTACCACCAACCTACACAAGCCATAAGCCTACCGAAACATAGAGAAGTCTTTCGAATTGGCCTCATGTAACATAAAAGTTTATGGCACCTACCATAATATAGAAAAGCAACATAAAAGTAAATAAAACACTTTAAAAAAATGGAATTTACGGCGCTATAATCTTAATATATATAAATTACGTGTCACGTTGTTTGTCCGCGATGGACTCCTAAACTACTGAACCGATTTTAATGAAATTTGCACACCGTGTGCAGTTTAATCCAACTTGAAAGATAGGACAGCTTACATCTCAAAAAAAACTTTTGACAGAACGAAGTCTGTCCGGGCAGCTAGTGTACCTATATAAATAACTTTCTTTGAAGTTGAAGGACACTGCCCTTCACCAAAATAAGCATTTTTGCAGCCTCACTCATATGCCAATACGGCGAAGGTATGCTGAACGGAGTGTCGAGCTGCTTTGGCGACGTTTGAGCCGAGTTGGTATATGTAATGATTGCTTCGCCGAGGATATTGCTCAATCAAATCGAATGTGCCGAGGCGAATATGTGTGTAGCACTCATTACGCAAGTGCACCGGATAATAGTGCACTATGCAGCCGAAATAATTCTGGACTAAATAGGTCACGGGACGGTGGCCTACCATATGGTGGCCTACGAGTGTCTAGTGGACGTTACACTACTCAGTTTAATCACCATTGGTCTATGCTGTAGCTTTAAACGACAAATTAACAACACTACGAAACTATTCTACATGCGAAACAACATACCTTTATATTTAAATTCATGTACCATTAATAAACGGGAGACAGCTAGCAAGTGTACAATGATAAAACGTGCGATAAAAAGTACGTGTGATAAAATAGCTTCCTCAAATTAGGGCTGGCCCCCGTCGTAAAGTTGCAAATGACATTGGGAACTAAAATAGTTCTCCGAATAAAATTACATATAGCACAGAACTGGCATGTTTACAATTAATACGCGTTTCTCTGGACGTGACAGAAAATCTCACGATTCTGAATGACGTCTAACTGCAGGTTAATATAACTTATGTGAAATTCTTCCAGTTGATGAAAATATTTTTACCCACCTGATGGTAAGTGGCTATGGTCGGCCAAGGACGTCAATGACACGGATGCCTTGCCGGCCAAGAAAGAGAGAAGAAAAAGAAAAAAAGTGGCTCTCAAGTCCCCAATCGGAACTCGACAAGTCGTTTGGCGGCTGACTCAAGACCCTATCTTATCTACATACACTATACAGGATGTAAATTGCACCCCTTATGCCCCTTGTTACATTATCTGCCCTACTCATTGAAGTATAATATAGTAATAATAGTTCAATGGCCGTGCTACATCTTTTTAATACATTTAAAGAAAATTAGGAGTTAACAAACTGATGTAACTAACTGCACTAATGACCATGTTATAATGGTTCCATTTTTGCATTGGAAATACGGAAGCATAAATAAGATAAAGGTGCGAAAAAGTGGCTGTTTATAATCTCCTTATGAGGCAACTCTTCAAAACGGCAATAAGGGAAGCCTTTCAATGTTTAGAAGTGCATCTGTGTCTAATTACGTAGGTAATTTTAAATTTTCAATGTCGATGCCGAGTGCCAAGTTTAGAAAATTGGAATATGCACATTTGGTTCTAATTGGGGAAATTTATAGGAATGTCGACCAAACGTAAATCAAGTTAATGATTTACGCGACCGACGACGCTACGCTACGTCTATTTACGACAAATAGGAAGTAAATCATATCGCCGGTTATGAAATAGGTACACCTGTATGTATGTTTACAGCCCTTTCGCTCATGTGGCTAGTTTGGCGAACACCATGCATGAATCACCGGCTATACAGACGTTCTCACGAAATACGGATTCATTTGTTTACTTCGCTTTGGTGGAATGGAAAACTGAAATACAAGTTCAAGCGGACAGCGGCTCGAAGGACCATGAACAGTCGACCATTTCATGTGACATGACATTGACAAAAGTCATTCGCAAACAAAAATAAAGAAAGAAATAAAGAAAAAACAGTTTTGTCCAGAGGCTCTGATGCTTTAAAGACTCTATAGAAAGTACGGAATTACAAATAATCATGAATAAAATACAGCAAAAACAATTCAGTAAATGCGTGCGAGAGAGTGTGAATTTTTTGCAATTATCGGTTTTTGTTCTTTATGTTTAATGTGTCGATTTGACTGAATTGAATATCTTTATAATTTCCTCTAAATTCTTCAATACAAGAAATACAACATTTTGAAAATAAAAAGGATTGACATTTTATATTTGTTTTACTAGCTGATTTTCATATTTTTCATTATGTTCATGTTTTCCTCAGATGTTTTCATTGAACTTCACTCTCTCTCTCATGATGCAATGCAAATATCGTAATTAATTAGGTAATGTTATTATTGAACTTATTATAAGTACTATTATTTCTTCAATTAATTAAATACAGATAAATTCTATTGTGACTATTGTAAGTGTCAAGCGACATGATAGTTTACGATTGCGGTGACAAATCGTATTCGTAACATCAATTATGTTGTATGTATAGAGGCGTAACATAAAGCCGGCCTTAAGTAAATTATCTTCTGTATTGGTTATATTATGGTAAATAGAAGTACAGCTTTAATATTTATTAGCCCACAGTTTTATCACGATCATCAGTAGATTGGTTTTGCTTTTGACCCACAGGGTACCGATCCATCCTTGTATAGCAAGGATGCCTGGACCGTACTCATCCATGCTGTTCCAATGGAGATTAGAAGTTTAGTGGGCAATTTATGTAACAAAAGTTCATATGCTTCCTAAAACTTCTGGCAAAGCTTACCTTCTAATACAATTATAAAATTAATGGACATTTGGACAGGTTTTGCGAGCGCGGAGACACAAAACTTTACTACTAACGAGATTGGTCATTTGTAATTTATGATTATGCACTGTTATAACAATTCCAATAAAACATTCCATGTAGGTAAAATAGGTTGCCAAGACTCACAAGCTCATAACGCATCCATTGTTATAATTATCAGATCTTACGGAGAGCCAAACCAGTAACTGTAGCTGACTCTACAAGCGACTCTACAAATCCTACATCTCAATAAAAAAGTTGGCTTGGCTATTATCTTTAAGAATTTTCCTTGTTTGCATTCCTAACCTTCACCTTAGATTGCCCTTGATTCATAATAATTATTTGAAATTCTATTCATTTTATTTTCATTTCACAGTCGATACTATAGCCAGTGTTTACGAACATATAATTTGTAAAATTGTTTTTGTTCTAAATAAGTCTCTATATCTTTTAATCTTTTAAATACCAGATATTTATACAATATAGATATTTTTAATTAAGACCCATATTAATAAATCGATCGCGGCTTAAGAGCGCGATTTCAGAGTCAGATTTTACAAAATGTCATTTGTACTTGTTTTTACATATGATTTGACATATTATTTCAGCATCTCAAACCGAATCTTAAGATCGGTTTATAAATACGGGCCTAAGGACTGTTCTGACCACCGTTGAGAGCCGGTAATGCTTTGAAAAAAAATATGTTAAAAGGCTAGTTTTTGTAATTTTTCAGAATAATTGACATTTCATTAGTGCGCTACGAATGCCGGTAAATTATATCGAGACAGCTGCAAGAGTGACGCGTGTTTGTACGACGTATGTAGGTTAATGTAACTAGCGACATCTATCCGCCGGACTACGAACTAGACTCCGTCGCGCGCCGCACTATTGCCTCTACAGCAATAAAATAATCATCTAAACGGATATCGCAATAAAAATCCGCTAAATCTTACTTTGTTTACATAACATGTAGAGGCAACTTGCAATTTCTGAACGATAGAGTTGGCAATATTTCTCGGCGTTTTGTAATTTTATTGTTGCACAAATTTTCTGTTATTGATTGTTTCCAATATTTACGTAATGCTCGCAGTTACGGCACTGCAAACAGTACGTAAGCGTATAAAATTGGTTCACGTTTTTAAATTTATTTCCTGATTGATAGAGCAATCATGATCTTATGAGTACCGACAGAACGAAAAGATAATGCTTAAACGCTCTTCGTGTTTACCTGTATTCTACATAACGTATCTATATTTTTTAAAATATCATTGATCTGCCTCAAGATACAGGTTTTGGCATAGTGGGTGAGAGTATCGTTTAATGGAAATAACTTTCTGGCTTTATTTGAAGTTTGAAGCATTATTAAGTATGTTCTAAAGCATATCTTTGGTTGATCCCTGTTTCCACAGACTTCACCCTTTCTAACTAACGCAATACATACGTTCCTTGATACGTTATCATAATACGTTACTGAATAATAGTCCAAATATAGTTCGTCTTCCTTCTCCCAATACTATCCCACTATAGGTATACTATGTCAATACAGATATCTACTACTATCAATATCACCCTAATTAAGTCATGTCCGTGTAAATTAATACACGCATTTGTTAATAATTAAGTGAAATGATATGATTACGACATCTACGTCACAGTGGATAGTTTGTATTGAGGTGTGACGAAGGCTGTTGGCACCCAATACGATGTCGATAAACTCGTAAGTCACTAGCTGACAGGTCACTATGCTTGGAATTCGAAATATATTCAATAACACATCATACTATCAAAGTTACATCATTGATAGTTGCGGCTGAATAGAAGGTAAACGAGACAACTGAAGGTAATTCACCGTCGCCCATAGACATTGGCTACACCAAAGCCATTAAGAAATAACAGTTACTACATTACATTACTTACCTAATAATATTGTAAATTATAATATTTACTCAAAGCAAGCAGCGGACTCTATCGCCTCTACAACACCCTGCGGCCCTGGCATGAGATTTGGGTCATTTCTGGTTAGCCCCAATACTGCCCGAGTACCTAATGATAAGAGATAGCTGTCTCGTGTTAAGAAAACACAATGCCTTGGAAATAAAAACTTTCCAATAAAGTCGATAAACATTTATCGGTTAGCAACATTAACAATAACCTTCATGTGTTCAAGATTGGTAAATAATGAATGAAAATATAATGTAGTGGTAATAATATTGCTGCGATATTATTCATTTAAGTGTCTCTAGAGGGATCTAATACACGATCGCCTACGCGCGCGGCGTACGAAAACACGATTTGAATTACACATTGCCCTTTGGGAAGTTGGCGCTTAAACTATGTGTGTACGTAGCATTAATAAATATTAAAATACCTGGTAGCAATGATGTTTAAAAAAATATAGATATGTTATGCCCTTTCAAATCAACCAAAAATCTGTTCCAAAAAGAGCTACAACACACACGTTTATTTTTTGTTTCACTACACCAATCACATTGGTATGATACACGAAGGCATTTTAACGCTGTATGTCAAATGTCAAGCACTTCTGACAACAAAAAAAGCGTGCGTATCGTCTTGTATTGACAGAGCGACTACGAGGAGAACTGTCAATTGCCTGTTCTTACGCTCTTCGTGACATATCTACCTCTTTTTACATCATTGCCTAGTACCCTAGTAGGTACTACTTAGGTACAAGGAATTAGAAACTTTGTTTTGTTAAGAAACATTAACACAGTATCGTGTTTTTTATAAAAATAATCTCTGTATTCAAACGTTTTTGGAAGAAATTAATGAAAACAACCAAACCGCATTTTTCAACACTCGACGTATAAATATTTATTGATATTTTAATGTTTGCTTCTCGGTATAAAACAAATACAGGTATTATTTTCATTTGTATGGTTTGTATCAACGAAAATTGGCTATCTTACAATTTCCAATTCACGTGCACAATATTTACACAAACTTTAAACTTGGCAATTTTTTTATTTTTAAAGTTTATTGAACCAAGATTGCAAGTGAGCATTTATAGAGATGAAATCAAGAGAAAGTAACTGATGAATGGCAACCGTTTTTGTCGAAGACCGCAAGTGTATCTTGACAACTTGTCACGTTCATTTCCTTTTAAATCATTGCTTTATTTGAGCATTTGAACAGAACTTGTTAAACAGGGAATATCGCTTTTCACTTGTTTCTGTTAGTGTGGTTTTTCTACAATCTATTACATATTTCCCACTATGGTGCACTCTGGTCATACGAATCAGGTAATCTCTTCCAAAAAGGTAGTCTCTTCCAATCCTATCACTTTTTACTTAATAACCAATGAATGCGACTTATTATAAACCAACCTTGTTTATACTTTTGCACAGAATTACAAAATGCAGAGTGCGAAATGTAGGTTAGTGCACCTACTGCAAATTTATTAAATTAGAACTAGAATCTTAGTAGTTATTTAGCTTACTAAAGTAGTATTAACTACCTATTTAAAATTATAACACCGTTATGTTCCTATTTTATGTTAACCTGTCCTGAATAACCTAAGTGGTCCAGTGAGTTTTATCATAATTTAACTAAGTTTGAGACATAAGAAACACAAGCGTTGATTTCTCAGCCTATTATTTTAAAAGATTATTTTCGCACTTCAGTATAATATCAGCGCCATTTCCCTAAATACTGGCAATAAATTGCAAAGAAGAGTTTTCTTCGCTGGGCTGTTGATATAAAAATGTCTGTAAGTGCTCATAAATAAAGCTTATTTTGCGATGTGTTAATTCCTTTCTTCACACTAAGAAGACGTTATTGAAGGAAAACTTCAATTAATTATCTTGTGATTTAGGTTATAATTACAACGTACCACAGTCAAACCACAAATGACGACTGATCCAACAACGGTTCATTCAAACAAAATGTTATCCATCACCATGACGATTCCGAAAATCTAAATTATAAGAGAAATTATGATGAATATAGCCAATATAGGTTAGGTTAGGGCTGATAGGGCGAGATAGAGGGGGATTACTCTATGGAGAACCACTTCACGGAGCTCCTTTTTTAATTTGATTTAATGTTTAATCCTTACCCAACCCATATCAACTAACCGTATCTGACTCTAATGGTAAGATAAACATAGGCGTAAACATTGACGTATTTTGCGGAGTCTAAGATTTCCGATTCTTGATCGAAAACATTGTCCTTATGCCATCAACAGATTTAGCTTAGTTACAGTTTTAGCTTACTAATACTACTTTTTCAAACTTGTGAACGATTTTGAAACTGAACGACTTCTGAACAAAATTTCATCCGCTGGCAGAACACTAGTAATTAGTATAGCATCCACCAAAAAAAAAATGGCGTTGTACTATGCAATGATTTTTAAAAATATAGATACGTTATACAAATCAATCAAAAATCTGTTCCGAAAAGAGCTACAACACACGAACGTTTATCTTTTTTTAACTACACCAATCGCATTGGTATAACGCGATAATACACGAAGGTATTTCAACGCTGTATGTCAAATGTCAAGCACTTCTGACAACAACAAAAGCGAGCGTATCGTCTTGTATTGACAGAGCGACTACGAGCAGAACGGTCAATTGCCTGTTCTTTCGCTCTTCATCGTCTGCGCGCTAGTGACATATCTACCTTTTTTACATTATAATATCATTGGTACTATGTATATTATTATGAGGGAGCCTTGATAACGAATATCGCCCTACAATCGCGGTCAATCCCTCGCAAATGATGGAATGATACCGAAGAGCTGTCGGCGTGGGCGCTCTCCGTCTCATATTTAATCACTAATTGGTCTCCTGTTGTCGGCTGCGTTATGCAACCGCGTCGAAATAGATCCCGACCCAGTATAAATACGCTTCTGATAGATCTCAAATGCTGCATCAATCAAACTCTTCGGAGCTTAGAGATTCAGTGTGATGAGAGTTTAGTAGTCGATGCGGAGAGTTCGAAATGTCCCATACATTTCTCAGTTGGAAGTTGGAACTTTCGAAAAATATTACGAGTATTTAGGACACGTAAAACTTTCGGCGCGGTGCAATATCGTAATCGTTAATCTTTTTAATTGTCTAGGAATGAATCAATTTGCTTATTGAAAAATTTATTATTTTGGTTTTGAAAGTCGATTTTACTGGAATTTTTCGAGTGTTTCAGAGTTGTCTTCTTTTTTTCTCATCTTTCCTGGCCGAAAATGCATCAGTGGCATCTTAGTTTTGGTATCTATTGGTCCATACTTCGTCCTACCATCCATCCACAAACACAAATCATCAGTTACACAAAAAAAAATAGTTACATAATTTGATTAGATTAACATACATAAAGTAGTTTTGTGGTGTGCTCTGGGCCTCCTCAAAAGGAGAGACCCGGGATCAGTAGCGGGCCATAAAGGGTTGAAGCCAATTATGTCGTTTTGCTTATAAATCACGTCATGAACTTAGTGTTATCTACTGCAGTTTATAGTTTTTTTTCTTATTTCTAGAAGTAATTATAGACTGTAGTTGCAATTTACTGATAAGATACATTTTGTAAATGAATAGGTTTTCAATAATTTGTGCCTTTATTTGTATTAAAAAGCCGTAATCTGCGTCTGCCATACTGACCTGCCAGAGTGATTGGCGTGTGGTACATAAAAATTCGTTCTAACTTATTTGTTCATTAATATCTCCAGTTGTTTTGACATCCTTATGCTTTCTATGTCAACAAAGAAAAATTCAATTTTACCAAAATATTTTAAACAAATATCATAAGATATACCCTCCCTGTATTCTATACTACTCTGGCCTCGGTTTTGCTCGCGTTTTTCGGGATAATTATGGGCCATCCATCCCCCCCTCCTTGTCACAGCTGGGGGGCAAGTCTGCTATTTCAATAGTGTCAGAATAGTCTATCATTGATTTCATAATTGTTGATTTTGACAAGTTTGGTAATCTACTAATTTAATGGCGTCATTATGACTTTCCAATGGTCAGCCACTGACACTCCATTGAAAGAAATGGCGTTTAGTGGGTAATCTCGTACCAGTGTTCTCGAACCTACCGATTTTTCGGTATTTCTACCGATATGGGCTCTGTTCTACCGAAATACCGAAATGCAACGATTTTTCTACGATTTCAGAGGATACGTGGAAATTCTCCCGATTTTTCTACCGATTTTACATAATTTTTAAGTTGGCAGCCCTTTTCATTTATGTTTTACGTTATCAGGAATGGGGAATCCCTCAACCATAGAATTAGAACCAGTAGATTCTCCTATACATTTGATAGAACGAGATTGCCAGTTACAAAATCTACATGAGAGACAGACAAAAATATAATTTTTTGTCCCCGTCACTGTGGCCGATTACATTATACATAATATATTGTTTATCACAAGTGCAAACAATGTTTGAGTTGTGATAAATAATGAAGAGTGAGTTGGCTATTTGGATATTTAATGTTGTGTTTGTTTTTTAAGCAGAAAATTGTAGTAAGTTTTAACGCCCCAACTCAGAGTCGCTAAGGATTACTTTAATCGCTCCTTAGTAAAGCATTTCCTAATGATATACAGCTATTTTGGGATCAAGTAAGATGCGATGTGATGACACTCAAATGTTTCCTTTGTTGTCTAATTAAATTTTTAATATTTTATCACTGCCTCATTCATCCGCCAACGTTGAACGCATATTTTCGCATATTAATCTTATTAAAACAAAACAGCCAAATAGGCTGTCTACTGAGTCCATCGCCGGTCTATTACATGCAAAACGGCTCTTTAATGACGCTAATTGTTATGACTCTGAAATTAATTCAAAAATATTCATTCACCGAATATTGGTATGGTCCTAAATCCTAAAGATCGTAAAAAATAATTTATTATATTTTTTTCTGTATAATATGTGTTTATCAAGGCTAGTTTAAGGTGTTTTGTAAGTTTACCGATAGTTTAAATAGCTTTTAATCTTTATCTGTTTGATAATTAGGTGTATTTGATGTACAGAAATTAGTCTGTAAGTTTAGTTTTTGATATCAAAACGAATTTGATTAAATATTGTATATTTTTTTGACATCTACCGATTTTGGGTTCAAATCTACCGATATTTGTGGGCAAGTCTACCGATTTCGCACTTTGTCGTTCGAGAACACTGTCTCGTACATAATGGCAAATGAATGACGGACCTATGCAGTAATCTGCTAAAATTTTGACAGTTCCTTTGATCAGTGACATACCAGTAGACCGTCATTGTGCAAACATTGCTTTCAATTCGTTACGAGTGTAAAGTTGTTAACAATAATTGTGGAAATTGAAGATATATTCACTACGAGCAAATATTCTCGAGCTAGCCAACGCAGTGGATGCTAGAGAAAGAAGGGTGGAATGCATAAAACGTCGCCGAACCCGTCGCTTGACAAGAATTACTACGAACCCCTTTATTGATATTCCCGATGCGGAATTATTTGTAAAAACGTTTCGCCTTGGAAAGGACTCAGTAAGGGGGTTAATTGAAGAACTCATTCCCCTTATGGCCAGACCGCGTCGAAACGATAGCATATCGGCAGAAATGAAGGTAAGAAAACTGAATTTTACTAAGACGACCCACCAACCCTTGATCTATTACTTATTCTTTATCTATAAACATTTCTGGGCAATTGTTTTACATACTCAATAACAGTGTCTATTTTTATATTCAATGAATTTCTTAATTTAGAAAAATAGATGCATTAGTTCTTGTATATGACAAGTAAAGTAAGTATTAACAATTTAATCTATTAAGACGTTTAGTTAAATGGGGTTGTATTAAAGTAAATTGATTTTTTGCAGGTGTTTACTTGTAGCACGTGCTTTACATTATAGTCCCACAACTGCGGAAAGATTGTGAATGCATGTTGCATACTGCACAATATTGCAAACATGGCAAGAGCACCGTTGCCACCTGATGAAGTTTATGCAGAAGCACTTGGCTTGCAACAGGTATTTAATTTCTATTCCACTAAACTATTATGGAATATAATGAATCTTTATTTCTGCATATAATGTACTACATTCATGTACATGTTCAAAAAGACACCTAAGTTACAATATCTAATGTAATAATAGTATCTAATCAGAATCAGTCTTCATATAAAATAAAAAGATCTTCAATATTTTAATCATCATTTAATTTTGAATAACAAATCACAAATATCACAAATTTTACCTTAAATAATAAAAATAATAACAGTTGTGTTTTATTTACTAATTAGTCTTGTTAATTTAGGAGAAAAATAATAGTGCAGCACCTAATCAAGAACATCGAAGGGTGAATCGAGATCTTCTTGAAGGTTGGGCACTGCAGCAGGCTCTTGTTGACAGACTGTGGACAAATGCATAAATTAAATTAGCAGGTATGTAATGTAAACCCATCTCAATATTCTAGTGAACGAAAATGTTCTAATTATTACTATTTAAATGTTATTACCATTAACTCTTTGTTTCAGATCCACAGTGCACTACTGTACAAAATATATTATGATTTAAACTGAGGATTTAAAATAAATGAATACTCTTTTTATAAACACTGTTTCATTTAATCATCTAACATTACAACCATTTGTAATCCACTGCTGTATTCGTTGTAGAACTAAAAAAATGCATATTTACAACAAAGATACATTTTATTTTTTTATAATGCATACCTAATTATACTGTATCTAGATACTTACTGTGCGCCACTCTCCCGGCGTTTTATTTGGGCAGTCCGCCGATAGAGAATTTAAAATTTGGGCGCACCGCACTCCAACCAACCAGTCGTTTAGATAGACTGCGCCCTTCATTGGTGCGGCTGCAGTGGCCAAGAGCCAGGTCTTTGTGGTGTTCTAAGAAATCCATAACAGCAGAAATTTGCTCATTAAGCATCATTTTAGACTTTTAATAAAATTGTTAACTATCAAAAATTGATCGATTAAGACACACTCGAAAATCAATAACAATATACCCTACGTTCCAGTAGACGATCACAACGACCACGCTCACGACCGCGATTTTTTCGTTCCACTAGCTTGTGAGCGTTACAATCATACACCCAAGTGGAACGGGTATAGTGAGCGACGTGAGCGTTCAAGGTCAAGCCACAGAGTATTTACACGTTTTAGCCGTTGATACAAAATGTACTCTATGATGTTAAGAATACTAGCAAAAAAGTATATCTACAAACAAAACATTTTTTTTTTATGAATAGACAAATTAATATAATAAAAAATTGCATAATAATAATTTATGTTAATGATATTGACCGACGAGGAAAAATGTATACATGGCTATATGTATAGTTAATTAAACATTAAAATTATTTACATAATTTAACATATTATTTATATCAACTTGTGACCCCACGTCGAGCATCTGCTGGAGAAACTACTATAATCAACTAAAGTATCTCTTGTCGAATCGTATTTTTTCCATCACCATCCTTATCTTTTATAAAATTGCGCCAAATTTCTATCACCATCCATTTCTACCCAGTGTTGCCAGGTCTAAAAACTGGCGAGAGTAACTTCGTCGTATCTGGCAACACTGCAATTCGACCACTTCGACCCACCCCGTGAGGTGGGTTGTTTTGAGCGTGCCGTGAGCGAAATTAATGACGTCATCAATGACGTATTCGCCGCGACCATGACGACCGTGGTCGCCATGTGGAACGCGTTTTGATCATTGTGAGCGATGTGAGCCTCTACTGGAACGCAGCCAAAGTTTCTCTCAAACGTCTTTATGCAGTAATGTCACATTTGACTTTGACAGCTAAACAGATAAAATATTATTGCGTTGTTCAGTTGCGTTGTGAGTTTTTTGCTATTTACGAACTTCCTACTTCTTCAGATTGCTTTTAACACTAATAAACAATATGTAAAAATATATATAAATGTAATCTGGCATGAATAAATGTTCAAATTTAGTAGTAGTTTTTCGAAAATCATTTCTACCAACGGGTTTTATAATAATGGCAATACTACAATGCCATTCTAACACAATTCTATTACGACACCATAGTCCGGCCAATGATAGACCATTATGAATTTACAGATTACGAACTTTTAGCAAAATGACAATGGGGTTGTGTTGGAATGACGATCATTGTAAAAATGTCATATGTATGAGACCTCCCCCCTAGTGTGACGTTACATATTATGAAATTTTACACCTAGAAATTATTAAATTAAAACAGCAGTTCCGAAATAAGTTTTATTTCCATTCTATTATTTTTATTCGATTTTAAACGTGACTTAGCGAAATTTAGGATCCCTCCTACCCCTTGTCACACAATGTCACACTACATCATCCCCTCCTCCCCCTAACGTGTGACGTAATTTATGGATGGCCCCTAAGTGCTCTACATAATATTATTCCAGATCATGGTGTGTGTGCTACATGAAAATCCATTCTGTAATTTTTGCGTGAAGATGAATCCTTATATTATCCATTACAAACTTTGACATTCATAATATTAGCAGGAAGTTTTGTAATTTAATATCTAATAATAGTAAACGTTTAATCCAATACACAATTAAACAATCATTATCAATACAAACTAAATCATATATCTTATCCGTGTACCATCCGACGTTGTACGACTGAAATCATCCGGCCACAAATAAATATTGGTGGAACTAAAACGCAGTATTGAATCAGATACACTTTATAGCTCTGAGTTTACAACACAAAGACTTGATCTTATGGCAAATTTTCAAGAATAAGAACTGTTCAATCCTTTAACACTGGTCGGTATGAAAGAAAAGTAAAACCCTTCCAAAATTGACACTTAATGTCAAAGGAAAGACAACGCGAGTTGCGTCAACTCCGTGAAGAAGATCGGTAGAATTCACGACGTTCGTGGAGTTTCTATCATCAGAAGACCATAACGTTTATGGTGCTGTCCTCCGGCCGTGCCGTGAAAGAAAGAAGCAGTCGTGCGCAGCGCAATCCTGCGACATTGGATGTTAAGGTTGGTGGGTTCTTTCTTACTGATTTTGGTATTGGATTGGACATACTACCAACCTACTGCTTCATACATACATACATACATTTATACAGTCCACATTACATACATCGAAGGATCGCCCCTGCGATTACCGCACAATTTTTTGTGGCCTTCGAGCCGAACATAGAGTTGGCAATTCTTTATTCATTTATTTTATTTGACATAATATATTTAGTTTGCACGTTGCAATGGCTAAAAAGGGTCAGAAGGTTCAGGAAGTGTACGAGGAGTGCATAGCTGATGTTGAATTAAACGTTTTAATCAACAAAAAGCAAAGAATTTTTGAACAATTACAAATATTATCTGACATGTCATTAACTGTAACTGACAGCAATATTCGTGAAATGTTTCTTTTGCGTGTCACGGATATAGATGAGCTACGTTCATCTTTCGAATTATGCATTTTTGAAATTTATAAATGTCAGTTACAAGCTGGTATGAAAACCATATTTCAAAGTCAGGAATTGAATAGTTTTGATGAGTTGTATTACCGTATAAAATTGATTTCTTCAAAATTACTAGCGAACGTTAAAACTGAAAAAACACAGTCGTGCATCGAATCTAGACCACGTCTTCCAAAATTGGAGTTGTTTTGTTTCGATGGAAATATTGAAAATTTTAATACTTTTTATGAGACATTCTGTTCGTTGGTTCATAATCAGCCTCAGATACCTAATATAGATAAATTTCACTATTTACTCTCATGTATCAAAGGTTCCGCTTTGAACATAGTCAAAAGTATTCCGATATCTTCTAATAATTACGACATAGTTTGGCAAGCTTTACTCGACAGGTATCAAGATAACCGTATGTTAGTTGGGAATTATTTAGATAAAATGTTAAACTTTACACCTATTGCGAAGGAATCATCTTTTCAGTTAAATAATTTCATAGAAAACTTTGATAACTCATACAAAGCTATACAATCTCTTAATATTGAAGATTTGAATAGTTACATTCTGTGTCATATAGCATTACGCGCCTTGGATCCATACACTCGTAGGTCATTTGAACAAAGTATCAATCAGAAGTCGATACCAAAATTCTCTGAATTGATTACTTTTGTCACTAATCAAATAAAAGTGTTGGATCATTCTAGTTCATATGGTGCTAGTACAAGCAACCAAAACGTTGTACAGAATAAACGTCAACCAGATGTAAGTAGGTTTACGGCGCGAACTAGAAACAGTGCACAGAAAAACTACGTGCATGCATCGTCATCAAACTCAAAAAATAATTTATCTTGTTTGCATTGCGGAGACAATCATATGATATATCGCTGTGCTCAATTTCGTAAATTGAGTGCTTCGCTACGAATCAGCCGTGCTGATGAGTTGAAGTTATGTCATAATTGTCTTAAACCTAATCATACTGTTGAACAGTGCAGGAGTGAATTTAAATGCATTATTTGTGAGCGACCACATAACTTATTATTGCATCAGGACGTAACGAAAACGTTTCTCGCTTCCTCTTATGACTCCGGTAATGCATCGATTCCTGTAAGCGCGCCCGCCCAGTCGGGAGGCCCTTCAACTGATAATAATAACAGTTACAGTACGGTTTTGTTGGGTACCGCGATTGTTTATATTTTAGACAACTTTAACGTCTATCAACCATGTCGCGTATTAATTGATTCCGGTGCACAATCCAATTTTATTTCCGCTGCATGCTTACAACGTTTAGGTTTATCTCAACGTAAATGTCCGTTTAGCATTTGCGGATTAGCTGATGGTTTAGTTAAGAACTACGGCATGACGTCATGTAGCTTAAGGCCGCGTCACACTGATAAACCTGTTTTTAATATTGATGCTGTTATTCTTCAGAAAGTAACTTCAGATCTACCTACCATTAAAATTCCTGAGCATATAATAAAACAGTATGATAATTTATTTTTAGCTGATCCTCATTTCTATAAGCAATCGCCAATTGATTTAATTTTAGGCGGTGACGTTTTTCCTCATATTTATAGTGGGAAGAAAATTATTATGGGTCCCAATATGCCAGCCGTGCTGGATAGCGTATTTGGGTATATTATCACAGGTAAACTAATTACCCCGTCGACTAATGACGTCACGGAAGTGAACGTTGTAGCGTCTACAACGTTGGTGTCGTACACCACTGATGATCATTTAAATGATACTCTTAAGCGATTTTGGGAAATAGAATCCTCGCCGTGCGATGTTCCTTTAAATCCCGATGATGAAGTCGCTGAAAAACTATATATTGAGAAACATTATCGTGACGAGAGTGGCCGATATGTTTCACCTATTTTATTAAAGCTAAATCACGAACAGTTAGGTAATTCGTATGACATAGCCTTTAGGAGACTCACGCATGTCGAGCACCGACTTGCGCACTCACCCGAGTTCCGGAAGGCTTATTCTGATTTTCTGAAGGAGTACGAGTCACTGGGGCATATGGAGCTATATCGTGGTACGGAGCCGTCTAAATATTTTATACCACATCACTGTGTGTTACGGCCTTCTAGCTCCACAACACCGTTGCGTGTGGTCTTTGATGGATCACAGAAAACTAGTACTGGGGTGTCACTAAATGACAACCTTTTGACCGGCCGTAAATTACTTCCAAATATTTTAAAAATTATTATTAACTTTCGTCTCTACGACATATGTTTTACGGCGGACGTGTCAAAGATGTATCGAGCCGTGCTCATCGACCCCGCTGATAGGTGTTATCAACACATATTATGGCGTGATACACCGTCAGACCCAGTACAAGTTTACGAGTTGAAAACGGTCACTTACGGACTGCGTAGCGCGCCTTACACGGCCATTCGCACGCTGCTTCAACTTGCCCAAGACGAACGGTCAGACTGTAGGGCTTCCCGAGTTCTAGAAGAGGGTGTCTACGTCGATGACTTTTTGTGGTCATGTCAATCTGTAGATGAAGCTTGTACCTTACAAGACGGCTTAATGAGTCTTCTGAAAAAAGGCGGGTTTGAATTACGTAAGTGGGCTAGCAACTGTCCCGAGCTACTGACACGTATGAAATCAGAACAAATAACGCAAATAAATTTTCAAGATGAGACGTTATCATCGTCCTTAAAAGTCCTAGGATTGACATGGTTGCCCTCATGCGACTTCTTTTCATTTAATTATAATTTAAAAGATAATGACGGAACGAAACGTTCAGTACCTAAGCTGCTTGCTAGTATTTACGATCCGGTTGGTTTTATTTCACCGTGTACTTTCGTTGCCAAATGTATCATGCAGGATCTTTGGAAACTGAACCTCGGCTGGAATGACCGTTTACCATATGAATTATTACAAAAATGGGATAAATTTATCGGTCAATTACCGATCCTTTCACAACTTCGCATTGAGCGACACCTTCTAGTGAATTCGTTTGTAAACGTGCAATTAATCGGTTTCTGTGATGCGTCATCACTGGGTTACGCAGCTTGCATATATCTTCGTAGTACTGACAAGGATGGGAACGTCAAAGTCAAACTATTGACGAGCAAATCTAGAGTTGCTCCATTGAAGCCGTTAATGTCTATCCCTAGGCTTGAACTTATGGCAGCCGTGCTGTTATCGAAGCTAGTTCGTTTTGTCGTACAAAACGTTAAAGATTTTAATTTACCAATAGTTGCCTTTAGCGACTCGAGTGTAGTTTTGTCGTGGCTACAGACTCCGCCATACAAGCTAAAAGTGTTCGTGGCTAACCGTGTTAGCGAGATTGTTGACGTGATTCCGCCCAATTGCTGGTTTCATGTAAACAGTGAGAACAATGCAGCCGACCTCTGTTCTCGAGGCGCGCTGCCTGAACAACTTATAGCAGTAGCGGACGAATGGTTTAGTGGCCCTGCATGGCTTGCTGGGGACCCGCGTAGTTGGCCAAGAAGTACATTAATTTTAAAAGAAAATGATATTATTCCAGAACTTAAAACTAACGTAGACACATTCACCTTTAATTCTTATAATTTAAATAACTTTAATGATCTCGAACATTCCTTTAATAAAATTTCATCGTTTAGTAAACTCGAGCGCGTAATAGCGTGGTGTCTTCGTTTTATAAATAATTTAAAATGTAAAAAATCTGATCGAACATTTGGCTCACTAAAGTCTTGTGAGTTAAAGCGGGGACATGATTTAATTATAAAAGTCATTCAAAATAATTATTTTTATTCTGAAATGCAAATGATAGCAAAGGGAACTCATGTATCATCCCTTCGCAAACTATCTCCCTTTATAGACCCTGATAATTTCCTCAGGGTGGGGGGTCGAATACAACAGTCGGATTTACCATATAGTATAAAACATCCGGCACTATTACCCAAGAAGTGCCACATAACAAATTTAATAATTGATTATTTTCATAAATTGTACATGCATGTAGGACCGCGCACCTTGCAAGGCATTTTGAATAATAAATACTGGATAATAAACGCTCGTAGTGTAATTCGTTCAGTTTTGTCGAAATGTCGGGCTTGTTTTAAATTTCGTCCATACTCCACACAGCCTATGATGGGTACGTTACCTGCAACTAGGCTTAAGGCCAACAAGGTGTTTGACCATGTTGGTTGCGATATTGGTGGTCCATTCTTTATAAAAGAAGGTATGCGGCGAAACGCAAAGGTTACTAAGGCATATTTATGTTTATTTGTATGTTTCTCTACAAAATCAGTGCACCTAGAAGTGCTCTCAGATTTATCTTGCGAATGTTTTCTGGCCACATTTGATCGTTTTGTGGCACGCCGCGGTCTCTGTAGTTGCTTATATTCCGATTGTGGAAAAAACTTTATTGCAGCAGCTAAACATTTAAAAAACGTTACTAATTATTTTAATTCTACGTCTGATTCTGATGAAATTCTTTCTGGATTATCCTCGCGAGGCGTCGAATGGCGTACGAACCCGCCTAATGCAGCTTCCATGGGTGGTCTGTGGGAGGCAGGCATAAAATCAGCCAAACATCATCTCTACCGTGTAGTAGGTGATAGGTCCTTGACTTTTGAGGAGTTGAGTACCTTATTTTGTAAAATTGAGGCAATTATGAACTCGCGACCATTATGCTCCCTTTCAAATAATCCAAATGAATTTGAAGTTCTGACTGCGGGTCATTTTTTAATTGGACAGAATTTATTAACTGTTCCGGAATATAATTTTGAAGATGTACAGATGAATCGATTGTCACGTTGGCAATGTATTCAAAAGGCATCACAATCATTTTGGAAGCGATGGTCAAATGATTATTTGCACACTTTACAGCAAAGAGAAAAGTGGTTCACCTCAATTCCAAATGTTAAGAAGGGTGATTTAGTGCTTCTTAAATCTAACTTAACCAAACCGTTGCAGTGGCCTCTTGGCAGAATAGAAGAGGTTCACCCTGGTTTTGATAACATTGTACGTGTAGTTACTGTACGCACGCAAACTGGGGTTTATAAAAGACCGGTAAATAAAATCTGCCCATTGCCATATGCAAATTAAATATAAAATTAGGTTATTATTAGGTTAGGACTTAGATTAGGCACATACACTCAACTTATTTACTTAACACTAACAAGTTTTTTTTTTTTTTTTTGAATTATTTCGTAAATATTCATTAACACAAATTATTAACACACTCATTCTTCACATACCGACACTATTAGGAAATCGTCACACTGATTTCGGTGGGGGGTATGTTCAATCCTTTAACACTGGTCGGTATGAAAGAAAAGTAAAACCCTTCCAAAATTGACACTTAATGTCAAAGGAAAGACAACGCGAGTTGCGTCAACTCCGTGAAGAAGATCGGTAGAATTCACGACGTTCGTGGAGTTTCTATCATCAGAAGACCATAACGTTTATGGTGCTGTCCTCCGGCCGTGCCGTGAAAGAAAGAAGCAGTCGTGCGCAGCGCAATCCTGCGACATTGGATGTTAAGGTTGGTGGGTTCTTTCTTACTGATTTTGGTATTGGATTGGACATACTACCAACCTACTGCTTCATACATACATACATACATTTATACAGTCCACATTACATACATCGAAGGATCGCCCCTGCGATTACCGCACAAGAACTAAGCTCGAATCTTCTCTTACAATGTAAGGGGCTACCGTAACGTAGGCAACTCGTGAGGTGCAATGGTTATCATGCCCGACCGCCGTAATAAGGGTTCGATTCCCAGCGAGGCGGAAATTGAAATGATGAGTTTGAATTTCCGTTCTTGGTCTGGATATGTGTTGTCCAATTTGTCCATGGCACCCACGACACAGGGAATTCTAGTGTGGAACTATGAGTGTGTAGGTACCTAGCGTAGAAATAAAAGTATTAATACGAAAGTGAGTTTAATTATATGCGTACCTTAAGAAATAACCGGTTCAGGCTAAAATCTTGCTACATACATATTTTCTAAAGTACAGAAATGGCTGAGAGAAATGTATATAAAGATTTGTATTCGGTCTGTCCTATTGAAACTATGATTGAACAGTTTATTCTTACCGTAACACATTCTATTCTACAAACTGTTTCAGTTTTACATTCACAAAAGAAATAAAATTGATACGCATAGAGAATTGCGGTAGGGACTCATAAAAAGCCGTGCGCCACCCGCGGTGTAAAAAAACGTGAAAGTAGGGTAGTTATTCGCGGAGATTTGTCATCTTTTTCTCCATTAAACAGTGGTGAGATCGTTGCCCGTCCGCCTCGGTGTCATTAATCTCGAGTATTACATTTGGGTCGAACGTAAAATCTCAAAACCAGTGAAGCCTGAATTGGAAACGTGATTAGGGTTCCGGACTTTAAATGATGGATAAATAATTATAATACAATTTAACGATGAAAAAAATTTTGAAATTTGAAAACGTCGACATTATGATTTTGATGTGAATAAGGAAAATATTTCCTACTAATTATTTATTTATGGCAGCTTTTTAGGATGGATTGATAGATGTACTTATATAAGTTAATGAGCAATATTAGATGAATTGCGGAACCCTACATTGCGTGTGGCCTGACATATACTTGGCCGGTTTATTGAAATTTAGCTCCTTATCTATCGATTTTCATATTTAAACCCACGGTATGAAGTAAAATCAAACTTTCTCCATTAAGTTATGCGTTATGTTTTGTAATTCGTAACACAGAATCTAGATGGCGTTGGATAGTAACAACGCCAAACAACATCTAATGATAATAATAATCTTGAATTCAAATTCAAATTCAAAATCATTTATTCATGTAGGTATCATTGATACACTTATGCACGTCAATTTTTTTAATGAACCAGCTTTTCGCAAAGGTGTTTTGTCATGGAGGAGAAGAAAAGCCGAAAGAAAATCCTCAGCACATCTTTTAAAAATAAAATACATTGGTATATTTATTACAAAAAAGGATCACTAGCCTGTCCGGAACTGGTTGCAGATCTGGTCATTTCCATGCGTCTTTGTCATTTATGTACTCATCTACAGTATAGTAGCCTTTGCCTAAAAGTTGAGACATCCTTGGTACATCCTATTCTGATGATGTAAAACATAATCATCATCATTCATCGTCATCATTATCATCATCATCACAATTTTTATCTACTAACTAGCTGCCCGGGCAGACTTCGTTCTGTCAAAAGTTTTTTATAAATCGAGATGTAAGCTAGCTATCCTATCTTTCAAGTTGGATCAAACTGCACACGGTGTGCAAATTTGATTAAAATCGGTTAAGTAGTTTAGGAGTCCATCGCGGACAAACAACGTGACACGTAATTTATATAATTATACTAGCTGCCCGGACAGACTTCGTTCTGTCAAAAGTTTCTTTTTATTTTGAGATATAAACTATCCTATCTTTCAAGTTGGTTCAAACTGCACACGGTGTGTAAATTTGATTAAAATCGGTTAAGTAGTTTAGGAGTCCATCGCGGACAAACAACGTGACACGTAATTTATATATATTAAGACTAGCTGCCCTGACAGACTACGTTCTGTCAAATTTTTTTTATATTTTGAGATGTAAGGCATCCTATCTTTCAAGTTGGATCAAACTGCACACGGTGTGCAAATTCGATTAAAATCGGTTCAGTAGTTTAGGAGTCCATCGCGGACAAACAACGTGACACGTAGGTAATTTATATATATTAAGATTAAGATTTACCCGCAAAAAGTCCGTTCAAATCGATATTCCGTTACAATATGCGGAACCCCAAAAGATGTGATAACGTCATGCCTTCACGGTCTTGCACCCACTCGTTGTACATTTCTGCACACTATTTTACGGTTCTAGCTCTCGTCAAAGTATAACAATCATGCTTAAGAATTAGTCATGAGTAGAATTTAGCGTTATTTTGGAAAACCATGTTTATATGTTTATAGGTATACGAGTACAAACATGATTTTCGTACAAATATACTCCTACTTATTATAGTTGCAAGTGTTTTTCTATGCAGTCGTAGTCGTAGACATTCACTCCTTATAAAGTCCAGTAACTGGAGCTATTACCATTCGACACAGATTGCAAACGAACGCTATCTATGAATTACAACTTACACATTTTTGACAAGTGATTTGTGAGATTGGGACAACTGTTGTCCGTAGCTATATAGTGAATACTTAAATAAAAGCTTTCTAGGATTTAAAATGGCTACTAGAAAACTTATTATAACATTTTCACGTGAAACCTTTTGAAAAAATATTGGTAGATTAAACACGTGTTTTTTTCGTACGGAACCCTAAAAATTACATCGTCAGCTTTCTATGAAACTTAAAGGTTAAAATCATGGCTCTTACTTACACTTCTACTTTATCTGAATAGCCGACAAACGTTCAAACGCAGTAACACCAAAGGCATCGCAATGACGTTGCCAGACAAGAAAGAAAAGAGAAGAAAGAATATCATTTTTTTATTCAATATTTTTATGACCTGTTAGCAGTACATTGTTCTACATTCAATTAAGAACTGGAATATAAACATGGCTGGTTGTAAACATTATAACGATTTATTTTAGTTGCGTATATTAAAACTTATTTTTAGTCGGATCTCGTAAAGGGTGCCTAATGCCTATAGCTTGCAGTCGTATGCTACGGCTCAAGCAGATTCGTCATTAGTGTCATTGACCTCTGGGGATGAATCCTCACACGAACGTACGACGTCTGGAAGAGACTCATTTCCTCCGACTAGCTAATTAACGCAAAATAAACCCGTCAAAATTATTCTTATACACATAATATTTTTAACTCACTAAGGACGGAAAGAAAAGCAAACAAAGAAGGGAAATACAAGTATGAGTAATGAGTATTCGAATAAGGATTTACAAACTAAAATTGTTTATTTACTAATTAACTACTCTCGTTTCGCTTCGGGATATCATTGATTAATCCACAACCAAGTCGATATAGTAATCATTTTTATCTGACGAATGAATTATTAAAAACATGTAAAACAGCCACAGACAGACACAACATTTAATCAAACAGATCGATTTGGGGGATCTATTATTGCAATAGATCCCATAACAACGATTTTAAGATATTTTGTCTGTGCATTTGTTCCCAATAATTTCAGAAACAGCGTTTAACTTTTAACTGTCACTAAAGTATTGTACAAGGTAACAGTGTGATTTTTCAATCAATTCACAAATAAATATATATGCAAACATTTTTTCTAATAGGTATAGGTAATGGGTAGGTACATACTAAGCACAGGTTTCCCCAAGCAAAGCGAGGGCGGTTAAGTAGTATCTATATGTATAGGATTGAGCATGTGTACAATGTAGTAGAATTTAATCCCGTATTAGTATGGTTTCGGTAATTTGATATCAAGATAGTAGAGTATTAGGAAGCTGCAAAAAGTATTATAATGTGATACAATCATGTCTTCAACAATGTCATAGGAATCCGCTTTTGAAAGTCAACAATTTTGGAAAGCACGCTAAGTTAAAATACAGTCAAACAGCTTATAAAAAAGCTTTAGTTTAAACAATAGCAAAACTATAGCTTCGCTAAACGCCTCATCAAATTTTCATAATTTTTCATCAGATAAACTTTTTGACTTCTACCACTCCTCTAACTTTAACGCAGGATTAAAAAGTCTTTAGCAATCAGCGTTATCGCACACGTTAAGAAAGCCTGGCTTAAATATTCTGACTTCATCTTAAAAAAATCCTAGACAGATGTTAATTAAAAAAATTAAGTAGTCATTAAAATTAATTAATTTTTTTACCAAATTAAAAACCATATCACAATTATTTATTTTAGAATCTAAAACATTGGCAAAGTCTTCGAATTACATAAAACATACTTGGTAGTGAAACCGTAAGTAAATACAATAAATCTTTCAAAATTAATCGCACCTTCGCAGTAGTTTGACATCTAGGTAACTTATAGGATAATAGATATTATCTATTAGATAATATGTGGTGCGATTAATAGCAGTGCCAAAAAGTTAGGTATAGTTGATTGTGGAGAGGAAAATTATTAAAAGAGAGATGCGCGCACGCAGAAGTGTCAAAACGTGTTCCTTCCTGGCATTTCAACACTTAAAAGTCGACAGATCATCAATAAGTCGTTATTTTAGAGTAGCTGATAGCTGGATGACAATCTCCAAATTGCCGCCTAAAGACTCAGAAGAGAAACGAATTTCGGCAATAAGCTATGTATTACAATGGGCGGATTTAAAGCCTTATATAAATTTACTTTTTTTTCAGTAACTATATGTGTATAAAGATTCAACTTATAACTTATACCGTATGTTTGTAGCATGTGATAAAACGGTTATCGCCACCCATAAACTTTTTAACACCAAATTCAACACCCGACGCTCAGATGAACATACAAAAAAAGCTTTTTAAATGGCTCTCTAACAATGCAGTAAGTCAGTGTTTTTATCCCAATCATAGCAACAAAAGAGACATGAGAAGAGAAAGAGAGAAAGAAAGAAAGAGGTAGAAACAAAAGACAATGCAAGGAGCGATCACCTCGACATTGGCGCGGGCGACGTCGCTATTTCTGTAGCCCTGCGCCGCTCCGAGTCGTTTTTCATTTTCGTCGCGCGAGTAGACAAAAGACCGGTAAACAAATATCTGTCTAATCTATCTAATGTTTGCTCCAATGTATCGCCCATTATCTTGTGTACGCAATGTATTGCGTATTCGCAAGGAATGGACGTTCTATAAAAGCTCTTGCATTGACCAATGCCAAGTTCACAGAAACTTCGCTGAAACTGTATCTGTGTTCAGTTTTGTTTGTGCCTTTGATGCACTAGTATTATAAACAAAAGTAGCATGGATCTATACAATCTAAGGAAGTAACGTGTTATATGAAATAACATTGCAGGAAAACGTGAAGAAAATGTAAAGGAGTATGGCACAGATTCTCAAACTTATCATAACGCCGCGGCCGCCAATTATTACCATTAGTACATTATTATTACGTACACTGTTATAATCTTTTTTGTAGATTGTACATAATCACATATAACAGAGTAATAAGGCTCTTCATTATGATTGAAATTAGAAAATTTTCGTGTACAACAGTATTATTTGTTTTGTAGAGTTCTTTGAGTTTAAAACATAAAGAAGATCTAGTTAGTTCCTATCTAACCTGGAGTTACGTGATGGAGTATACTCTAATCCCCTCTGGAGGTGGTCGCAGGTCGAAGCCATTCACCTTCTTAAACGCAATCCATTCATTCTAACACCCATCATTAAGCTATTTTTATATTCTCAAACTTTACCATCGTTTCCGAAAGATGGAGCTGTTTCATAAATTTTTTATTTTGCTAAAAACAACGGCATTGACGGCTTACTCCCGTCACATTACTTATGTAATATTGTAGCGCCGGCGCCAGTCTGCTATCGCTTTTACAGTGTAAATATAATTATAGAATTGTAAAGGTAAGTAGTCTAGTAAGTAGAACGTCGGTCTTTTATACAGCGGTTCTGAGTTAGAATTCTCTCCCCGAGTTACCTACTTAGATGTTATGTTTTGGAAATTAAATATCACTTGTGTCGATGAAGGAAAACTTATTGCCATGTCTGTATCTGTTCGAAGCTGTAAATTTGAACTAGGACTGATACAAATCGATGATGGTACGAGTATCTCACAGCGGACCCTTACCGTTACGGACCCGCGTATTAATTCATTCGGATGTAATTAGTTTTATCAGATGAAATATTCGAAAGTCCTGATATACCTACGTATAGGTACATGCAAAAAATCTGAGATACTTTCCAAAACGTTACGCAATCGTGTGAAATGTTTATGATTATGTATGTATTGTAATAACTTTTCACATCATAAAAATGGCACGAAATTAATCAGATAGCCAAGTTTAAAATTTACAACATTTATGATATCCATTTTTCTACTCGCCAAAAATATGCTATCACTGAATTAAGCTTCAACGAAGTCAAAGAACCTATTAATGTTAAAAAAATGTGTTTACCATCTCTTGTTTTATTGAAGAAATACCTACTCGATTAATGACTAATAAATTTTATAAAAAGACGTCTTGATTACCGACTACCTTGTTGCAATGTGCATTTGAATTTGAAGTTAACATAATTCGGGGGTGATTAACATCGAGACAAATTAGGCGTTTTAGAGTGAGTTTTGGAGTGCCTGTTTGTATCAGGAATAAGCTTGTTTATTTCTTTCTTTTTCTTATTTACCCAAGTAAAAGAGCGAAAGCTCGCGTAAACGTTAAAAGCATTTTCTGCCAGTCAACTTCTGACCCCATATGCCAAATCATACAGTCTTTCTAAGGCGATAACGCTTATTTTGTAAACATTACAAATTCTTTCATGAGGGATGGATTTAAAAACAGCATTACAATATATACGCGAGCAGTTTCCTATGGCTGCGTTCTGGCGTTGTATACAAGGAAAAGACGCGACAGTGCAGTCGAAGTTATTGAATTTGACTTTAGGTACTTCTTGATTCCTTGAACCGTGTAACATCGGTATCAATATCCATCCGTCATTCTACAAGTGGGGCATAATGAAACCGTCACACTGCCGATTTCACAGAGCGATGCCTGACCGAATTCGCGGGTTAATTCCTCGCCAACGATTTATCCGTCCAGTTTTAATTATATCCGCTGCGTTCCATTTTCGCGCTTAGCGACGCAACCGCGCGTTCCGTTGTTGCTTCCGCGAGGCGAACCGATCGACGTCGCGGTCGCCTCGATCGATGCATGATCGACGGACGACGTTCGAAGCGCGCCGACGCGACGCGACGACGCGGAACGATAATAAAACGATCGAATTTTAAAAATACTTTCAAAAGTTTAATCTGCCTTAATGCAACGATCTGTATTCGTGGGAGGCAAAAAATTTTATGTTTTTAATATACCTAGGTAAATGTATGTTGCAACTTGCAACCTACTTAATTTTCGAGAATTAATTTGAAATGGCTACAAGACCAAATTGTTCTTGGAAGTTTGACAACAATAATTTCATCAGAATTAAAAATCGTAAATAACATTTTTAGAAGGCTGTCACTTTTAGCATCTTTAAAGATATAGTGTCTTCAATAATATGCTATACGACAAACGTGTTGACTGTTGTCTGAAGCATTGAAGTACCAATTATTACTAATACTCTAATGGTCTGAAGTGCACTCAAGAGGGTAATTCGTCAAGCTACGTAAAATTGTCGGTTGTCAGCTGTGAAACTGACCAAGTGGAGACTGATAAAATCATTTTGTTTCCACTAAAGTGTCTTTTATTCTCGAGTTAATAGCAACGAGTGCTGGAGCGTGATCAAACGGGATGTTCCGTGCTCGTCAATTAGGTAAAATCGCACATTTGGCAACGTTCCCGAACAGTTGTTCTACTCCGGTGAATTCTGCGTGTTTGATTCGCGGAACGGCGCAGCACGACTGCGTCCTTAAATGGAGATTTGGACTTTGAGGTCGTAAATTAGCGGTAATTCTGGCTGCAGCGTAAAATGAACTTAGAATATGTTTATGTGATGTAGTTCGTCGGATTAAAAGAAAATGTACAATGTCACTTGCACGACTTAATACGACGTAAACGCCCCCTTTTGGTATATGTACAATGTGTTAAAGTTGTAATCAAATAAATATAATTATATTTATTAATTAGGTAATCTCTTTATCATAAAAAATAAGTTTGTTTTTGTTGTAGGTACCTACTCTAACCGAAACAACACACCCAATAGATATACATAAAAAATATAAGCACCCCTATATATTCACAATATTAACACAGTAAGGTACCATAAATCAAAACACAAAAAATACTCAATAATGAATCGATTTGACATGAATAATAAATATTCAAAACCCTCATCGCGAATCACGAATGTCATTGCTTTCCAATACATGCAAACGTCCATCGATTACCTACTATTAAGTGATCGAAGTAAAAACATCGACCACTCACCACTTTCTTACATAATATATCGCCAAAACATCGATAATTCGGTAATCGTCAGCAGTCAGGACACGCGACTTCAACAACAATTACTTTAAGCGTTCAATTGAAGTGCGGACATATTTATTTAATCATACGACGATAATAATAATGATTGTACTGTCGTATTCTCGTATCCTTGCCTGTCACGTTATATTGATTGTACGGCCGACAAGCTAGTTGACAAAACAAATTGACACCGGTACCGCGTTCCCTACATCACGGGCTATAATTAGACCTTTTGAAAAGGGACACTCGACGATTGAGTCTTGTACTAAGTTTATTTCCTATCAATACACAGTACATCATAAAAAAACATTAAATTGGTTCTTAAACGACGAAATTTTGGCTGTGCATACTGCATGTTGTGCATACGTAGTTACTTAAAAAACACTGTGTCCACCGAGTTCTACTTTTCGCTTCTCAGAGTGAATGGAAGTGATGTGAACTGAACTGAAGCCGTCTTACAGTTCATTAACAGTCATATTCTATGGCCAACCTAGCATGGCCATGTGTCCAGGTCATGTGAGACATTCCAGTTTTCACGAATCAGGTGACGGTCCTATTCACCTCTGAGCGATATGTCGTACGGCATAATTTTCACTACCTCCTGTCTGTACTCTGAAGTGACGTGCCACGTGACCCATTTATTTTAACGAGGAAGAGGAATATCTGCAAGTTGTTACTCCATAAAAATATTTTTACTTTTTGTATATTTTTTGTTGATGTACAGATAAAATTTTAAATTGTTGATGATTTTAATCTTTCGTTCTGTTTGACGAATTAAACTTGGCAACCCACGCCAACAACGCCACGCATCAAAAACAAACTGCAACAACAAACAAATTATTGGTACTGCAACATTTTGTTACGTCCTTGCTGCGCAAAACTGTTTATTCACTACTATCTATTTATCGATTTATTAGTGTGGGCCAACTGCAAACCAGAATTCGGTAATTACTACCAGTGTTTTAGGTATCTTTCAGGGCTGCCCTAATATCCGCTTCCAGCCAGCCCAGCCCAGTGTTGCCTAGTTAAGCAGCTGTGAATTGAGACTTAATAATTGCAAAAGACAAGACAAATAGTTATATTATTGCGCTACATATTATGGTCATAGTACGGCATCAGCATGGAGTCGACTATGAGTAGTTAGTCTAAATAAAACGCATTTGGTGTAGAAATTCATGTCAGTTGGCGAAAACCCTAGAAAACGATTTTAATGGTTTGTTTACATTTGTATCGGCTGCAAATCGACCCTACCACGTTTCCATTCTCAAATACAAACATACATTATACAATCATAATAGCTTCATTAAACAAGGTTTGTAATGTACAACAAGTAGCCGTTCCCAAACTACGCAGCAGAAAGCTTAAAGCTTTTGTCGGAAGCTCATTTAGAACGTTTCCGCGTCCATGTAGGCCACATATGAGTCATAATCAGTTGTTGTGACTCCACATTCTCATAACGACATTTGAAGAGTATGTAAACACGACGTTACCGAAAATGTGGTCTTTTGTGCGTTCACCTTGTTTTCAGAGATGCGTCATGCGATAGGCGTTATAACTCTCATAGTTCTCAACTTCTCATACTTAACTGGTTTCTACAAGTGAATGCAATGATAGCTTAATGGTTTCATTAGTTAGGTCCAGAAGGCATCAGGAATATCAGGATACAAATATAATGGCATATAACGTCTTTTGTTTATAATCTGAGTTTTACCAAGAAACAAATAAACGACTTCAAAATAACTCAAAAACTACTTGTCAAATCTAGCTCAAATTTAAGTGGGATTACATGACAAGCACCAGCTTTCGATTAAAAAAAGAATCATCAAAATCGGTTCACCCAGTCGAATGTTCTGAGGTAAAAAACATAAAAAATAGAGTCAAATTGAATACCTCCTCCTTTTTTGAAATCGGTTAAAAATTGCTTTGCTCATAATAATTACGGAATCATAAGGAGACCTGGAACTCTCCATAATATCAGAAAACAGCAAAATAAGTTTTAAAAAATCCTCATGGAGGGCTAGAATACCCCTTACACATTCTATGACAGGTAATGCTCTCAGATCGTGGTCATTTGGTAACCATGTCACCGTGAAACAGAGTAAAGTAAAAATTGCCTTAAAATATAAAGTATTCAGTTATACCCGTTCAATGTGTATTAATGTGGTGATTGCGTCAAAGGCACAAACATAATTATTATAGAATTATCCTGAACTCGAGCTTTGGTCAAATCAGTTTTCATGGCTCGCGTGAAGCAGAACTCGTAACAGATTTTCAGTACCTAATATATTTAAGTAAAGTATGCAACGACAGTCGAGAATCAAGAAAATCACAATCAAGAAACATTTTCAATAGTACTTAGATGGTATTCAACCTAATAACGGCCAAACATTTGGAATGTGCACAAACACTGCATGATGTGATAATATTGATTATACCATCATGACTACTCTATCGCGCGTTGGAGCAGCGTGATGGAGAATGCTCTAGGCCTCCTCAATGAGAGAGACCCATCCTCAGTAGTTCAACATTAATAGGTTGAAAACATATCACCATGAATTTTGATACGAACGACGGAATCTATAATCAAATTGTGAATGTTAATTTCTTGACAGTGTAACCTTTCTCTTCTTACGTCCCAACTCAGAGTCACTAACAGTTACTTAAATCGCTCCTTAAGAGTTTGTATGGTGATTCTTTACTAAGAAACGATTAAAGTAACCGTTAGTGAATCTGAGTTGGGGCGTCAAAGTAGATTTGGAAACCGTTGGTAATTTCTGATGACATCGCAGACAAGTCTGGTGGATATAACAAATGTACGTGTGTTGACGCTCCGCTGCGGGTAACGTGTTTGTATGTGTGGGCTATAAAAAATATGGTAAAAGCTGACGTTGAAGTGTCACTTTGTTAAAGTTTTGCATTGTCACTAAATTAAGTAGTCATTATTTAGTTACATTGAGGTTTATTTTCTGCTACTAACCCGGTATCCTATTATCCCCTGGTAACTAGCTTGGCCGGCCGCCGCATCGTGGGAAGCGAGTTGTTTTGCATCTCACTTTTGATCTCTAGAAATCAACTTGCAATTATCCATTTTATTTACATAAACTGAAAACATCACCTAACTGAAACGTCTGAAAAATTTATGAAAAACTACGACGTATTTGGTGCCATTTCATTCACTTCATTTCAAAAAACTCATTCAGATGTTCAGAAAACAATAGCAACTTTGCCTTTGATTACAGGTAATGAGGCTATAAACAAGCTACAACAAAAACTCAAGTCTAAAGGAGACTCATTGGTTCATTTCCTTTAGAACTAACCAGATGAGCTGCAAAGCTTGCGATTTTGCTTCATTATTATTTTATGAGCGAGATGTTTCTGCTGACAAAGTGTCACCGACGCGACGTAAGATAGGTATTCCTAAGAATATGGACAGAAGAAAGAAGCGATGCTTCTGCATGAGAGACCCCTCTTGATGAGTAATGAAAATATGCAAAATAAAACACATTTGACGGTTCAAATGTATATGTCACAAAAGTTTTATAACAATGACTAGTTACTTACATAAAAAAATACTTCTTACTTTTCCATGAAAAGATTGTCATCAACCATTTTGAAACTGTTCTAAACATCTTGTTCGTGTGGTAGAGGCCTGACTTATCTTATGACGTATTTGGCGAGCTTTGTGTTTACTGTTTTATGTGTGTGTTCATTCTGTGTATCAGCAAGATCTTTAATACAGTACTGTTTTGTATCAATTTACAGCCCCTGTAATATTTTAAACAAACGAGAGGCAAATATAGTTTAGTTTAGATCATAATATATGACTAATATTTATCAATTTCTTATATTATGTCCATTATATTAATTTAAATGTCGGTAATTGGGACATTCGTTTGGCATCAGAACTAAGACAAGCAGACCACATTTTAATAAGCGCAATTGAATACAAAAATGTATTAATCAAATTAATAATCGTTTAAAAACTAAGTAGCATTAAAATATTTGTTTTGAAAACTGAGGATTATAATAAAATAGTTGGTACAAGAGGTAGCTACTTAGTGACCGCACTGAAATACATAAAGCATGAACGTTAAAACTGTAACGATGACCCGTTAATCGCTAATAAAAACTATTTTTTGAATGCCATCCATTCTTTTATAACATCCACATTTTTACCGGCACATCTGCAGACACTACTGTCATGCGGAGTTCATGCCAAGTAAACAAATTAATGGCATTGCAGAACACTTGGTTGTTGATTCTCATTACAATTGATCAGTTTTGATAACGTTTGGACACTTTGGAATTAACGGGAAGGGAATACGTCACATAGTTTCCCGTGTCATAATGTGGGTTAGGTTCGGACCGACTCCGAAGATCGAAACACAAGTGGCTCAGACGCACACATTAATGTTCACATTCGTATTGTGAATAAACATCGTAATGTAGCAGATAAACTAGGATGGGAGCCAAGACGAAAATATGCCACGGCGCGTTTTTCCATTGGGTTTTGCGCTTTGGAAACGGACAGTAGTCCCAACTGACGTTCATTGTTAATTCACAGATGGAATGATAGTGCAAAATCTGTTCCTCGAGACCTTACTCGCTGACAGATCGTCCCATTGTGCAAGTCTGCGTTCATCAGCCAGAAATATCCGTCGACGTTTTCATGACTAAACTGCCTGCTCGTTTGAAAAAATCACTATTGCATAATCCAAACTGTTAGGGTGTGGAAGTGTGCTGATTGTGGTGTGTTAGAGCTGGTCGTTCTGAACCGTTTGGTGTTTGTGTTCGTGTTGCAAGGTCACACGTGGTCAGGCCATATCGCGACATCACGAGACAGGTCGATGCACACTTGTCAAGGTGGATACGGAAATTTTCATTCAACTGCCCGTTCTATTTACATCGCCACAAATTACAAGTGGCGCATTGCGCACACTTCCTGACTGACGTACAGAGCCGGACCTTCGCGTGCCGCGCACCACTCGAGATCGAAGTTTATGAGCCGGCTTCCAAATGTCTCATTCCCGGAATAGGCGGTTCGGACAGGAAAGCTGACCCGTCGTCTGTCACCGCCGGCGAGCGGACAAAGGGAACAGATGCAGAAATCATTTTCAGGTTTGGAACTAACGATGCTAGCATGGCCGAGCTCTGCGCCCGGTCAGGCCCGGCGCGGGCGGCGCGCGCGGGCGGCGAGCGGCGAGCGGTGCGCGGGAGCGAACGTCGCGGGCGGTTCGAGTTCAGGATAACGCTAATGTTTACGTCCGTGTTCACTGTCAAATGTGTTATCTGTTATGTGAGCAGGTGCGTCTGCGCAGGCGTCGCCCGTGCGCGGGCTATTTGTGTCGCGTCGGTTACATAAAACAGTCGTGTTCGTCCTCACCTCCTCTATCTTAAGGGTTTGGCGGACCACCTTGCGGGTGACCGCGGTCTCGTAAGTTTCCTCGATTGTCTCCGCCATGGTAGCGATGCGCGGGCGCAGCGGGCGACGCGCGCGGCAGTTACGGCGGTACTGAACAGCGGCCGGTTATTTTTAGTTTTCAGTCGCCGGTTGGCGTGGTGCGCCTGTTTCAACGACACTATGGTCTCGGGATTTAGGGTGTCGGGAGAGCGGGACACTTACAAATCACTGCGTTGACCACGTGAGCTTTGAGCTTTTCTTCAAGACCGGTGGCTAAGAGAGTGTCTCTCTAGACTCTACCACGCAAGTCTACTAGTTTATCTAGATTGTGAAGATGAGCAAATACCTATTTGAGAAGATACATTATTGTTATTCTACGACAACCAATTTCTCAGAGTAAAAACATAAAATATAAACACAACTCAATTGAACAAGACACTGAAATTAAACCTGTCATCACAGATGTTAGGTTCAGCTTTACGATCAAGCTATTACAGAATTTACAGCATATGAAAATCATTGTTAGCTATAATTTACTTCAGTGAGGTTCCTATCCATGAGGTTTTAGAAAATCTGTCTACCCGCACTTGGTAAGATTGTTGATGGTACAACCTTGAATATGGTAGGTACATCCAAGAAGTACCCTTCTTAGGTACACTGATATCAGTAGACTTATTGTTAGTATATAGTCATTCAGTAACAAGCAGTGAGGATGATTCTTAAAAAAAAAAAAACAAAAGACAAAAGAGAGAAATAAGTATTAAAATTCACAGAAGGTAAACAAATTAAACAATGCCAAGATGTAAAACGACGTAGAAGGTGACGAGATGAAAGTATACCTACAAAATGTTTGTAATGCCTGCTCGATTATTGCCCCGACGCTGACGCAAGCATGCCGGTTGGTGACCTGGTCCAATTCCCTATAATAGTCAAGATTTCCGATATTGAGCTGGTCTGTGTTTACAAAGGGTCTTGTTGATCATCTCCGTGGACTTTAACACATTACTTGTATATCTAGAACTCTAGATGTCTTCATTAACTCACAATTGGTTGACCACTAGGTACTTCTGGGCCAACAAAGCGTCGGAAATGCGCGGGGGTTGTATTGGAAACGTGCATGAGCAGAGGAAGCTACTTACCGTCACGACAAGTTTTTCGAAGAAAGAATTTTCTAGTATTGAAGGAAAAAGTTAGGTAGGTACTTTAGTTAGGTCCTACCAGGTATTCCTTACTGTCTTTTCTTGCGTTGTCTTTACGTCTTTGTAAATCGTATTGTTGTATGCCAGTATCTGTTTGACATCTATCGACTCCATCGTGACGTCAGTTATAAAGCCAAGAAGTCGATACGTTTGTACTGGCATTGTGCACCTTCGCTGCTTTGGTTGCAAACTGAACACTCTTCAGTTCAAATCAATCGTTTCATTTTGCGGTAGGTAGAGTTTTAGTTCCAACTTAAACCAGGCATGATTCTTTTTTGCATTTTTTGTAATTATCTGTTGCCGACACCATAGTCCTCATGATTATAGAGGATTTTCAAGTCAAGTCTCTGGTTAACCAATTGCGACTTACACCGCCATCTAGTTTAAAACACTAGACACTATTCACATATCGCTCGGTCGCCCGGTCGGTTGGTAGCTGAGCTCAATCCACGATGATTTTTATTTGAAAGATGCAAACTTAGGGTTCCGTACAAACATATAAAACAGAGCATTGTTCTTATATCTATTTAAACTGAATTAATTTCAAAATTAACTTTGCTGTTGGAAAACTGCGTCCTCCCCATATAATACATCGACATAGGTCGCGATCAATTTACCAACTGCAAACTACAATTTTATTATTCAAACTACAAATTTCAGATTTTCTCCTTTCCTTACCTAAGACAATTAAGACATTACTCAGCCAAACATAATCCAGGTCAAAACAAAGTACGTACCTTACCTACCGTATACCTAAGGTCGTTAAAAAAGGTACATTAACAAAATAGTTCTGTAATAATAAGTAGAACCAGTCAGGCAGGACCCCTTTAGGCCAGATCCTCACTATAATGCCGCTCACAGTCCGTTCTCGATCCGATCTCGGTCTGGTAAAGTCGTACTGTCGTATCACGTACAAATATACAATTGGAGCGAAACTTGACTGTCACGGATAGTATGAATGCACACATATATTTTATACTTCACAATATTTTATCAAACCGAGATTGAACTGAGAACGAAAGTAACTGTGAACGGCATTATAGTGAGATCTGGCCTTAATATTCACACGTGGCACGGCACCCCTCGCGTCTGGCGCCTTTTGCGGACACAATTCATTATTATTTTCCATCGAGCATTGGGTACCTATATTGTGCTCGATGTTACTTTCAAACTCTAAAGCTCTCGCTCTAAAGTTAAAAGTTCGCCAATATCGACTCGCCGCGCGCCGCCCATAACGCGTCCAGCCGCCCTATTCCCGATGCCTTCACTTCACTAAATACGATTGTTTGATTTGACGCCCCGGGACGTGTTAATATTGGTAAATCTGGGGGCACGGCAGTGCCCCCGCCAAGTCGAGCAAAAAAGCGGCACGGCCGTACCATCCTTTTCTCGAAGCAATTCAGGCCATTTTCGACCCCCTATAACTTCCTTGTGGATAAAGCTAGAAGTCTGAATTTTCAGCTACCAAGCAGTCATGGTATAAACACGCTATATTTCAAATTTCATTCAATTTGATTCAGTAGTTTTAGAATTATAACTAGTCAAAGTTGCTTAATTTCGTCACTCACTGACTGACTGACCGATCATCAAAACTCTAAGGCACTTCTAGCAGACATAGAAGCTTCAAATTTGGAACACAATTAGTGTTTAGTGTATAGATCAAGGAAAAACTAAAATATTTTGCAATTTCGCTCCAGTTTTCTAGATACATCAACTGCATAAATAACTTTGTAATCCTATATAAAGGTATAGGATTACAAAGTTACATTTGCAGTTAATGAATCACTGTACCTGTATAACAAAGTTACATTTGCAGTGAATGAATCAGTGTACATGTATATAATATGTGTAGATAGGTACCTAGATATAATGGAATAATAGGTGTAGATAGGTACCTAGATATAATTATGTTCAAAGATAACTTGTAAAAGGAAAAAAAGTAGGACTATCTACAAAAAGAAATGAGATGCCATCAAAAACATAACTTGTAAAAAAACCCAAGTCTCGCAACTCAGTTCTTCTACCGTAAAAACTTGTGAGATCCATGTAATACCAAGTCGGTTAATTTATTCAGTTCCTACTTAAGGTTCCTTCTGTCTTAAGTTATTACGTAATTAGCTAACCTAACAAGTAACAACATCTTATAGTGACCATATCAATATTGAAAATCTTTTATGTTTTAAATAAATAGATTGACTTGGCAATCGCACTAAACAAATATAATATGTATGTAGGTAGATATTACTTGTGAGATACATTGTGTTTTCATGCGATGGTCAAGTCGATCTATTTATTTAAAACATAAAAGATTTTCAATATTGATATGGTCACTATAAGATGTTGTTACTTGTTAGGTTAGCTAATTACGTAATAACTTAAGACAGAAGGAACCTTAAGTAGGAACTGAATAAATTAACCGACTTGGTATTACATGGATCTCACAAGTTTTTACGGTAGAAGAACTGAGTTGCGAGACTTGGGTTTTTTTACAAGTTATGTTTTTGATGGCTAATCCTTACCTGAAGCCTACCACATCAATAAGCAGGAGGGTCGACTTCTTTTTTGTTTGCCAGACGGTTTGATTTATGTTTTATTTATAAAGGATGAAAATATAAATCATAATTTTGTTTAAGAGGCCATCTGGATGAGGCTTTCGGTCTTGTTTCGTTGTTTGAGAACAACGGGAAAGGTTCCAAAAAGTTGTGTATCAGAATTTAAAAGGCCAAAAAATGTGGAACGCTTCACGATTTTGCGTGTCATCCTTGCGCAGGGGCCATGCTAATCTTCTCTGTATCGTTCCAATTTTAGTATATGTACTGCCGAAGCAAGTACACTTGTTATGCGGTTCAATTTCTATATATATCAATCGAAGTAAAAAACATCAATAGCGCGATTTAGGTTTTGACTAAAATTATATTTTGACAAAAATTACTGTATTGATTACGAAAGAAATTTTTGTCACGATAATTATTTATATATTTTAATGAAAAACTTAAACTTAGTTTTTTGTAATTAATTATTTTAACAATAAAATTTTTGTATATCTAAATTTTTCTAAAGTGCTGCCATCTACTGAAGGCTTACAAACTAACATGTTACCCATAGCGTGTAATAATTAAACGTGTATATACATAGATGGCGCTGTTAAGTGTAATTTTGAAAATAAGAAGATAAAAATTTAGATTTTATGCGAGTAAAATTTATATTACACGTTGGTTTTTAAGGCTTGTTTTCTTTTCAAGTTAGTGCACGTTTAAAAGTTCATAGAACGCGGTATCTAGTATGGAAGTCCGTAATTAGACTTGAGTATAGTACGGTAACTATCTACGAACTATTCCAGTAGATGTCATTACTGTGTATCAGGCTCGAGCATATTAGAAATTCAAAAATATAAGTTTAGTTTACATCTAAATGGCTGAGATATAGACATTCTATGGATATAGATGACAAATTATTATGATCGGTAGCAGTTTGTGACTCGCCTGTGACATTATTACATGAATTATATTTTGCATAATGCGTCCTATGTAAAGGTTTACCTTATAAATCCATATTAAAATTACATATCTTGGGTTCACTGAACGAAAACGTCGAATGAAAAACAAATAAACACTTTTCTTCCAAATTTTATTCAGATTCACATACAACATACAATACAATACTCTTGGTTATAAATAATCGCAATAAATATAATTATCCTAGCACTAATGTAGAGAATTTCGAGAATCATATACAGCAGATGCTTTCCTTTACAAATATCACTGATTAGTTAACAAGCACTAGATCTTAGTACGTAAACATATCACTGCTCTTGCTAATACTTAAAAACTTCATTCTTCACTTCCGCTTTTTATTCCACTTGACTGAAAAGAAAAATATTAAATTAGGAAAAAATATTCAATTTGTAATATTTTGTAACATTCGTTTAATTGTTGTTGCATACCATTACCATAGACCGTCAGCTCGTTTGTCCGCTAATTACACAAAATCTCTCATAACATTACTCTGTAAGTCTGTACAAATGCAATAAAAAAAAAATAACACTTCACACTCATAGCCCCACACTAGGATTCCCTGTGTCGTGGGTGCCATGGACAACACACAACATAGACAAGGACATTCACACCCAGACCGAGAACAGAAATTCAAACTCATCATTCAAATTTCCGTCTCGCTGGGAATCGAACCCAGGACCCTTGGTGCGGCGATCTGGCATGGTAACCATTGCACCACACGGGTCGCACGGGTTGCATAAAGACTAATAACTGGTTATTTGGTTACGTCATCTTTTCGCCTAAGTAGGGTACAACGTTCTTATATGAGGCTCGGTGTACGTTTTTTCAATAAATTACCTAGGTCAATACGTGATTTACCTATCCAAATGTTTAAGAGATATGTGAAATCTCAGCTAGTAGGCAAAGGATACTATAGTATAAATGAATATATTAATGACAAAGACGCCTGGAAACTAATGCCGCATCCAGTTCCGCGTAGGTTAGAACATAATATTATGTAACCTTCCATGATTTTAAAAGATGTGCTGAGGAGTTTCTTTACGGCTTTTCTTCTCCTCCTTGACAAAGCACCTTTCCGAAAAGCTGGTAGATTAAAAAATGACGAGCATAAGTGTATCAGTAATACCTATATGAATAAAAGATTTTGATTTGATTTGACTGTCAACTCACATGATACGCATAGTGTTAGTGAACCCGGAGCCCTGTCTCCACCCAGTGACGACGACGACGCTGTCCCCCGCGTTGATGAAGCCGCGCGCGCGCCCGAACTTCAGCCCGTACTGCACGCGGTTGTCCACGTCCTTCAGCCAGTCGGACGCCACCGAGTCTGTAACACATGGGTATGTTATGTCCCTGCTGTACCTGCGTCCTACACAACTAACGCGTTAGAATTGACATTATGTAGGTGCGACCAACATTTTTGGGGCGTAACCGTTTTCAACACATCAAAAGATTTAATTGTGTTGGCCACATCTGTCGTCTATTAGATTAATACTAAATATTTTTTAATTATTAATAATAAATTGTCGCACAGACTTAAGATTAACTTTCCTATATTATTACTCATTCTCTCACTGCAAGCGATTTTTTTCCAAATACGCACATGTCATCAAACATTTTCATGTCCATGCAAATCTCGTCTCTTAACTCCCCAATTTGACAACCACAAATATTACACGTCTTACTACTTACATAAATTGAAAATTTCCTACAGAAACTTAATTAACTCAACCAACAAAAACCCTAGTCGCCAATTATAAACTACCAAAACCCACCTGCATAAACAATGGGCAGTACGCCGCGATACAGATGCGCCTGTCTGGCGGTCTGTGCATGCCTTGTCACAGCAATGATGGGGCAGCGTGGCCGGTACTTGCTCAGCAGGTGGGCGGAGCGGCCGCTGGTGGTGATCACCACGATGGCCGACGCCATGCATTTAGTTGACGCCTCCACTGACGCTATGGCGAGGGAATGGGCAGGCTCGATTGGGGTTTTCACCTGTAAAGAGAGGATATTATTATGTTTCAGTCGACAGTTTGTAGTGTTCTAATAAAGTACTACGCCAGAGTCGATAGATGGCGCCTTGCTTGAGTCTAGTTCAGTCACTAGTTACTCAGTTACGAGTCAGTTGTTGCTTGGCTTTCGGAGCGGAAGGATGGAGCAAATTAAATAGGCTTCCATCATATATTTATTTATGTGTTTCCGCTCGATTATAATGTAAGTGTCTTCAAGGCAAGAGTGAATAGGCTTTTACTAAGTTAATGCGTTTTACTACCCATGACTACATCACCACTTACCATCAGGCGGGATAGTAGTCAAGCATTAACTTATAAGATAGGTATATAAAAAAATGTTTTTGTTGTCCAATAAGACAGCGTGCAGTACAATTTCAAAGAAATATGTCTCCACTGCTGCTATTCCAAAATGATCCTTATTACCTGCGACGCAAGATCGATAAACAGCTGCTTGTGCCAGATGGCGGCTTCAGCCTCCTTGCAGATGTTGGCCATGGTGAGCACGCACTCCAGCGGGTAGTCTCCCTTGGCCGTCTCCCCGGACAGCATGACACAGTCGGCTCCGTCCAGGATGGCGTTGGCCACGTCCGATGTCTCGGCGCGAGTGGGGCGGGGCTTCTTCACCATGGATTCCAGCATTTGGGTAGCGCAGATCACTGGTTTGCCCACCTGCAGAGGTCAGTGTATGTTTTATTTAACACTTAATTGTTTATAACTATAAATAATAATAAAGAACACAAGGAAGGAATACAAAACCATGGGCGGTTTCAAAGAGATCTCTTTCAGGCAACCAAGTAGATAGAAAACAGCAGATTTATTTTATGTTTTATTTAAGTCAAAGTCAAAGTCAAAACGTAGTGATTAATTACTCTGTGGTCAAAATAATTTATATACATATGATACACTTTTGATTGTTTTGTTGTTAATATTTTATGGTTGACTTGGACTACTGGTTTTAACAAAAAATCTAGAAATTTCCGAGTTCGAATCTAGCCTAGTCTAGCCTGGCAATTATATTAACAAAAATCAATTTTTGTTTTTTATACCGATATCGTTTCTAAAGTAGACCAGTTGCAAAGAAAAAAAAAATAAAGAAAATATATGTGGGTTTGGTTGGAGTATATTAGTTGGTTAATGGCTTTACGCTTTACCTGGTTGCAGCGAGCGATCATGGTCTTTTGCGCGAGGAACACCTTCTCTGGTGGGATCTCAATACCGAGGTCTCCGCGAGCCACCATGATACCGTCGGAGGCCTGGCAAGCAACAAATATTAATATAATAAATAAAAAGGTTGCACACTCATACTCCCGCTGTAGGATTTAGGACAACATAAATAAGACATCACAATATATAGTAGGGCCAAATTAATATCTAAAGACAACTGTATGGCAATGATGATAATATGCACATGGTTGCCAGTCAACATAGAAAAGAGAAGAAAGATTGAACAGACTGGAGCCAAAAATCACCAATAAAATCACAATTACATTTTAGACTAGCAACATGATTCATTTTCTATGCAAGATCGAATTAAAGAAAGAAAGAAAGAAAAGTTGGAAAGTGGGTTAATTTTTCGAGCCTTTTTTTGATAATCCCTGCAATGTGTGAATACTAATAACAGTTTAATAAAGAAACAACGTCACAATCCTTGTAACAAAACTAACGTCACACAAACCAAAGTCATTATAGCTGAATTAAATTAGCCTCCAATTGGCAATGTGGACGCCTGACCTAGCGAATTGGCGGCATCCGCGCCCATCTGAAATCTGAATTATTACTAGATGTAACTAGATTTATATCTTGATTATTTATATCTTGATTGATATATATCTTGTAATCTTGCGGCCAAAACTGCCGTAAGTCGCGAAGAGGATGTTGGACACTAACGAGGCTTTAGAAGTTTAGAGAGTGACATCAAAGAACTTTATTCAATATATTTGATAAAAATGATGGCCAAGTAATCTTAATACGAGTATATATAAATTACGTGTCACGTTGTTTGTCCGCGATGGACTCTTTAAACTACTTAACCAATTTTAATCAAATTTGCACACCGTGTGCAATTTGATCCAACTTGAAAGATAGGACAGCTTACCTACATATCAAAATAAAAAAAAACTTTTGACAGAACGAAGTCTGTCCAGGCAGTCAGTATATTATTTTATACAAATAAAATTATAACCAAATAATCCAATTTGCATGTATGTATCATAACTCGACCAATAGGCAGATGTAATAAAGCCTTAATGGCTTCTGCAGTGTAAGAAAAAACGTCCGCATGTATGACGCGACCACGCGACTCACATGTAGCGAAATGTATTGATTTGAACTCCGCCACACAGTTTGACCTGTACAACTCTACAACTGCGGGCTAACGAGTAATAAATTGCCTGAAGCAAAATACTACTGAAATTGTTTTTTGGCCTTTGTATCAACAAATATACAATTGTATACAAAGTATAAAATTGTAATTACTACATTATTTATTGCGTCTACCGTGTAGTACAAGTGTACAACCAACACTTCATATTTTAACAGTTACCAATTAAATTAGTTGCGTAGCTTGCCCTACTGTTAGCGTGCTATTATATAGTTACTGTGTAATGCATTATCTTTGTATATACTGTATGGTAATTGACTTGTGCAGCCTACTGTCATCAGTCTCCGTCAGGCGTATTGATGTATTGATCCAACACCAGTCAGTATAGATTGTTATAGCAAAGAGCACCGAACGCGAAGCATTCGTCTTTCGACATTTGGGCTGAACAGTCGGTTGCAAAAGTTACGTCTCTCTGGAAGTTAGTAATATTAGAAGTTAGTAATATTAATATCTCAGAATTTTAGTGTTAAGATTATCTTGCAGAAAAGTATAATAAAATAGTTGTTGGATATCGTCGTTTCATTGGGCCCAGCCCAACATCTCAGAAGTGAGATGGAAAGATTAAAAATCTTTCACCACGACCCACGGAAAGTGAGTATATGCATATATTTTTTCTCTTCTCTGCTTGATGCCACGTACCAAGACAAGTGCTGAAATACGAAAAAGATTCGATGATTTTTTTTTTTCTCTTTCTCTCTTTTCTTTTCTTATTCTGCTTGCGCTTCAACCTTTGTCTACCCGAGAACTGATATTAAGCAGCTACGACATCGTAAAGGGTTTGCTGCGCACAGTTGACCGTATAACCTAGAAGAAATGTACCTACTATAGCATGGGCTTAAGAAAACAATTCGTTTACGCCGCTTCCAGTTTTTCTAACTTACTGATCACTAGCAAACATTTCTCACACTTACCCTCCATATCTAACTAATGTTGTTGGCTTATGAATTATTGTATATTATAACTATAATTTCTTAGTAAGTGATTTTTTGTGAAATCTTTTGAGAAAATATGTTTTTAAAGCGTAAATGTATGGGTACTAAACTGAAGTTATTAATAGGACATATACTTGCATGGTCATCCTTGTCCTAAGGAAAGGAAATTAAGTAAACGAGTATGTTTAAATTTAAGTTGCAAAGATGTGGGTATTCATAGGGTTTTTTTTTTTTCATAACGAGAGTTAAGTTCCTTCAGGGCCAGCAACGAAAACACCAATACCTACTGAAAACGACTACCCGCGAATGCTGTAATGAAATTAATGTACGAGAATTGAAAACTGAAGATTAAATAAAACACCAATTGTTTCACAGGAAATTTATTCATTGTACCTACCTACATTTATTATTGAAATATTCGAAAATATTGTGTGGTGATTCCGTAGAGTGTTACAACGTTACGTTGGTCCATATAATTTATCTGTATGTTTGAATAATAATGCTGCAATTTTATTTTAGACCGTTCTATTTAGGCTGACACTATAATCGTATTATCCTTTGATCACATTTAATGTAAGTCTTTTCAGCATGTAGAACTGCAGGTCACCCAACGCAATACAACAGTATGGCGGTTCCGGCTTGATTACGATGGACTGATGGCGGGATCAAGAGACGGATCAAGGGACAGAGGAATTATTCTGCTGTTATTACGAGCCTCTTCGAGTGCGAATTTGCTTAGTCTTGGAGAGTTCTCCGATATTTTGGTTTATAAACTTTTTCTGTATGTAAAACAAAAAATATAGTGGTGATGTCCTTTTTGGACTCTGAAATCATCCAACCGATATGCTAGGAACTGAAAGGCAATGATGCGAAGGTGGTCCATGATGATGCAGTCCATTCATAAAGTCGATTTTTTTACTTTTTCCGTACAAAATTTTTTAGTGTTGTTGCAAACGCCGGGTATCCACAAGTTTTTTTATACGTCATACATAATTCGTCACACTAGAATTAATTAAACCTATGCAATAATTTGTTACATTTTATAAGTAAATTCAGTGCAGGTAGTACATAATATAAAAATATTTTTACGATCGTATCTACCGACATAGCCACTCCATAGTGTCCATTGTATATCTTTTGAGCGGTAGACCATGACTTAAAATTAAGAGTTCAATTTTATTGTATTGAAAATAATTGAGTCCAAAACTTTAAGTTCCATACATTAAACTTACCTGGTGACGTGAATTGGATATTAGATGTAGGTAAAAATAATAATTGTGCTAAAAAATAAACACACTTTTATAGGTGTATTTAACGTTGCGTAGTTCTACTGTTGAGGCCAACCTTAGGATGTTCATGTGAAATTTAATGTGATATTACTCATTATGGAGCTCCTTCTGGAGCCAATTGAGAGTGTAGTGCCTGGTTAGGACATCTTTACCATAAAAATACATTGTTGTAATAACCCAAAATGTGCGCCACATTTCAGATCGATTGGACAAGGAGAAGAGGGTCAATTGACTAGAATCTGATTACAGACACCGGACAGGTAAAACGAAATAGAAGCTTAAAACTGGTAAGATTTATGATTTTTTTTAGTATGTGAGTTTTGACTATTTGAAATGTTTGAGGTTACAACTGTTTTATTGAATTTGAACTGAGGTTTATGTTGGACAATAACTTATTGCCTATAACGGTATTAGACGGCTACTTCGGAGTATTCTTCTTATTTCCGTTGATGTCGTTACTAGTAATGATAATGAAATTATCAAACTGTATTAGAGTTAAGCACATACATATATTAGTACATATATTATGTATAATTGAGACGCACAGACTAATCGGAACGAACCTAAACCGTTGACTAGTGACAGTGTGTGAGAGGATCATGATGATGAGCAGATTATTATAAGTAGGTACTACAGATAAGATTTTATTAAGACATGCGACTCCTGTTCTGCGGTCGGGATTCTGCCGTAATTTATTCTTTAGGGATTTTTAACACCTTTGACTAGTGACAGTGTGTGAGAGGATCATGATCATGAGCAGATTATTATAAGTAGGTACTACAGATAAGATTTTATTAAGACATGCGACTCCTGTTCTGCGGTCGGGATTCTGCCGTAATTTATTCTTTAGGGATTTTTAACAGTGAGGCTGAACGTAAACAATGAACGGCTAATCCGTAAAATAAAGATCCATCTTTTTAGTACGCGATTAATATTACTTTGGTATTTGCTTACGGTAGACGCAACATTCACATCACCTTGGAAAGCGGGCTTATTCCTAACTTATCAGCATTGCACGTTGTAGCGGTGCACACACACACAAATACGCGACACGCTATGCGATCGGAATACAAAATATATTTTAAAGAGTAAAATTCATGAGTTTCTTGGGTTCGCGAGTTTGTCGTGGGAAGTAATCTCTGCAACTCCTGAACTTCTTTTGAATATTTCTTCACTTGTAGATTTGGTTAGGTTAGAATATGTAAATTTTTGCTAAGGAAAGAAAAAGAATTTTGTGAGCATGATTACCTACTGATGATTACGACACCTATTTGAAAAATTCTTCCACCATTGTAAGTTACATCATTCGAGTTATCTTATAAATTAGCTAGATTCGTTAGGAGGTACTATAAGTTCACTTCGGGACAAGTAATTATTGCTCCGAACGGCTGGTTTGCTAGTCTTATATATATAAACTTTAGAAATCTTAGAAACGAATTTGTCTGTTTTTTTTATTTTAAATATTCGTGATAGTTGAAATATGGTGAATTACGTATATTCGTGACGAATTGATAAAAGGGAGGAGCCCTTTTTAGAGTCGGTTCGGTAACCAAACTAGAGTTAAATGTATGGACGGTATTTTTTTTTTAAAGTTGACCGGTATATTTTGGAGTGAGTGAACCGATTGTAATAAAACAAACACTAGATGTTAATCCAATTTTTACGTGTATAATAATGATGACGATATGATGTGATATAATGATGTGGTATGACATAATATTATGATGATGATATGATAATGAACATGATGCTGAAGCTCGAGTATCTGATTTCGGCTAAACAGTCAGAATCTTTTATCAAGAAGTTGTTCATTGTGAAATAGAAATGATTATGTACCTAACCTTGTATTAAAAACCCTTAAATCGCGATATATTTATAATACCATAGGTTTAGTTAGTTTCATTAGTAAACTAAGGAATTAGGACTAGATCTCTGGAGTAAAGCGATTTTTCAGGATGGTGAATGAAAATAGGCGGCTAAGTAGGTAATATATTATGTGTTGCGGTCGATTTGTAAAAAAAAAAAAATTGTCGACAAACATACAAGTAAAATTTAGTTACTGTTCTTGCAATACAAATTCATCTGGGCACACACACTTAAACGTGATGTTAATATTAGAGTTAAATAAAATTCTGTGAATGTGTGAGGTTTTAACTAGAAGAGTTTTGACATGATGAGTGGCCATGTTGCGATTCACTGAGGCATCAGGCAAACTATAGACTGATATAATATAGTAGGCCTGATCTATAGCACCGAACTATTACATGATGAAGCGTCATTATTACGAGTTATCGAATTCCACATAACGCTTCCTGTAGCTATATAAAAATTGGTGATCTGTATGTGTGATATGATGTATGTATGGCATGTGTGTGTCTATCGCGTGTGTATTTGTATGTGGTGTGAAAACTTCAAAGTATCAAACTGACTTCAGAGCCATTATTGAATGGATGGGAATACCTACACAATGTTCATTAATATTTAGTAAATGTGATTGTTGTCTTCTTGTTGATGAGGGGTTCATCACGGGGAAAGTTTTATTGAATATGCTTTAGCGATTAAAAATAATCTAAAGATGGTTCAGAGTGGAGGATGTCATTCAGACATCCTTTCCCCTTGCGATGTGGATGTATGTAACACCTTGGTGATATTACTTGGCTCTTTACCGGTCGTAGACGGGCCTCTTTGGAAAGTTTGAGAGTTACCTTCCCATATACTGAAAATTATCCACACAGATTGGACATGATGACGGCTACCATTTTATTAATATGAACTAACCTTGTATGGGCATCTTTGAGCGAAATGGAATTATCATTTATTATTACTTACTTACTTTATTTACTTTTATATGAACAGTTGGATAACTACTTACGGACAAGGAATTTTGACAGAATTTGTCAGGAAATTCCTACTCGTTTTCATTGACGTTTATTATAAATTAACCAATCAATCAACCAAATCAAAATAAAAACGTTTAGTACTTACGATAAAATCTAGTAAAGATTCCATCGCATCATAGTTTATGCAAGATTAATGAAAAAAGATTTAATAAAGCGATATGACGGTTTGAGGCCGTTCGTCATTAGAGAGTCATAATCGATACATTACTATAATCGAAATTTGAGAATGAAAATTGATTTATGTAATTACATTGTTATGAATGTTGTACTTGCATTTGAATTCAAAATTAGGTGCGCAGGGGTGCCACGACGGGTTGGACGCTTACAAGGGACATTTTCCATTATGTATGGGCACTTCGTCATCCATGAACAGTAACCGCATATAATTATATGTAACTAGCTGCCCGGAAAGACTTCGTTCTGCCAAAGTTTTTTTATTATTTTGAGATGTTAGCTATCCTATCTTTCAACTTGGATCAAACTGCACACGATGTGCATATTTATTAAAATCGGTTAAGTTTAGTAGGTTAGGAGTCCATATTGGTGTCGTAGATTGGGAATGCGCGGCGCGAGGTAGCTCAAGGGAGCTCAATCGAAGTGGTAGGTAGGTGTCTTAATGTTGCAGTTTTTGGAGTTACAATTTGATTAGCGAATGGATTGATGGGTCCTACAATTTGATTTCTTTCGTGAGCCGTTTTTTGTTTATCTCTAGTGTCACTTGTCGCCTTATAGTTCGCGTTAACTATAATAGAATGAAGCGATCGTTCTAAAACGTCAAATGAATACAGAGTACTGACTACTGAGTCATTAATCATCGAAAACCATCGCACTGGATATGGATTATAAATAAGGTTTCCAGATTATTGGAAATAGCCCCTTTGAGCACGGTGTTAATGAAATTTTTTAATGTCGTTTGTTTTATATTTATATTTTACATATGTACACACAAAACATTCGCTCTATCCGACTGACTGACTCATCATAACATCACAACAATAATAAGTTATTTTGAGAAAGGTTTATTTTATTATATAACACACTTATTTTGGAGCATATTATGGTAAAAGATAAGATCAAGTATATTGTAAAACCTATGTATGTATGTACATCTATGTCAACTATGACTACGAATTATGACTGTGAATTATGAATGTGAATTATGACTCTGAACTATGACTTTGAACTGTGACTTAACTATCTCTCCTAACTCATAAAAACAAGCCAAGTTATAAACGGCTTATAAAGTGTTTTATTTCTTTCACTCTTAGGAAAAACTTTTGAGATGAAAAAAAATTGCAATAGCTAAAGTATGTTATTAAGCGTTTATGAATAAGGTAATGACGATGAATTGATCCATATGACGACAATGAGAAGTAAGGTATAATTGAATAATTCTTAATCGCTTCTATAATAATGTTTGTAACAACTGATTAAAAATTGAAGGAAGGTGTAGTCGCTCCATGAAATGTCAACCGTCGTTTTATCATCTTTTACCCATTCCTCTCCTTATCAATCTTCGCGCCGATTCTGCTTCTGATACATTATTATTGCATTTAAACTGCTTTATTTCAGCGACAAAAATCCATGCGAGCGTAGCCGCATTCAGTCGCTAGTTTAGATAAACAAACTCAAAGAACTTGCAGTCATCGCAGTACATTGTTATGAAAATGTGAAAATAATTCCATTAATTGATTCCTAGCAACTTTAGCATCTTAATAATAACGCGAGAATATTATTTTCATCATCATTCATATCATAGAGGTAATCTTGGTCTTTTGTCTTGAAGTATGAACCCACACTAATACAGTAATAAGTTTCAGATTCAATGTGGATACATCAGTGCCTGGAGGTAGATACACAGATGCCACTTTTGAGAGAAAACCACGACTGGAAAGGTTGTAAGTTGTAAGTCATAAGAGTGAAGATACACGGTTCGGGCGGTGAGCTTGGATGACGACCGATCCGTGAATCTAAATGGCCCACTAAATTCTTCGGACGGTGAGCTAGAGCTAGGCTGAAGGATTGTCAAAAGACGGTCCGAGCGATGAGAATAAGAATGAGCTACGGACCTAGTGGACCAAAAGCTTGGTCGTGATGGACGTGGTGGAGAGCTCGAGCAACACTCTCCGATCACGGCCAAGTATGAGGCAAAGAGATGTAACTGATTAGAGAAAAGGACAATGGAAGGAGTAGCAGATGTTCAAGACGCGCCACGCAGCAAGGTAGCTGATGATTTAAACACGACCTGGAACCGTCTGGGTATGATAAACCTGTTTTCGACCTTTGTTACTATTGACTTTTTTTTTAAAAGAGTTCTAGGAGTTTTTTTCCTCCGGCTTTTTTCTCCTGGCCTACCCTAACTTACATAGACTAAGTATAATGTATTTTTCTCTTAAAGCCGATGATAAGTTAGGTACTGTCTATCGTGACATTAGGCAATTTATAGATGTAATTACTGATGTAAAAGATGGTTTTGCTGGTTCGGGTAGTCACAATCCAGAGAGTAATACGAGTATATAGCCTTGGTATGGCCATATTTAAACATTATACAAATCGTAATTACCTGCTCGCATTAATAAGTAAAACGTATGCTGCCTCGTATTGTATCTATTAAAAGAATTTGATATAAATTTAAAACAATTTTTAAACATTTATACTGTTATTAACGTCCATTTGTAGATGGAAAGTTTACGCGGTGGAATTTCGTGGATATCGAAATAATTGAAATAATTGATTGTGATTACCCTAACTTAGTAACTGGAAGACTATTGTATACAGCTGCTTAAAATATTCGAATATTATTATATTGATATTATTGGGATAATGCTGACCAGAGCAAAAGAAAAATGTAAAATGTTTTTTTTAACAAGAGTAATAGTTACTTTAAAGACATAGAAATTGTCATTATAATTATTATTACTGCAAGTGCATAACTTTAATAATCAAATTTGTATTCATGCAATTATTTAAGATAGATAGTAAAACGTTATACCTAAATGACAGAGGTATCTTAGAACAGAGATGAATGTATTAATGATGTAGATATAGGAAGTTCATTGCACGAGTCATGTTTACTTTAAAGACATAGAAATTGTCATTTAATAATCAAAATTTGTATTCATGCAATTATTTAAGATAGATAGAAAAATGTTATAAATGACAGAGGTATCTTAGAACAGAGATGAATGTATTAATGATGTTTATAAAGGAAGTTCATTAACATATCGTAATATCGTAATAATACTACTACGAAGATTTGACGACTGTACAATTTCAACGAATTTTTGAGATCGCGTACGAGGACGTACGCAAAGTCAGATGGCCGAGCTGTTAGCGTGCTATTATATAGTTACTGTGTAATGCATTATCTTTGTATATACTGTATGGTAATTGACTTGTGCAGCCTACTGTCATCAGTCTCCGTCAGGCGTATTGATGTATTGATCCAACACCAGTCAGTATAGATTGTTATAGCAAAGAGCACCGAACGCGAAGCATTCGTCTTTCGACATTTGGGCTGAACAGTCGGTTGCAAAAGTTACGTCTCTCTGGAAGTTAGTAATATTAGAAGTTAGTAATATTAATATCTCAGAATTTTAGTGTTAAGATTATCTTGCAGAAAAGTATAATAAAATAGTTGTTGGATATCGTCGTTTCATTGGGCCCAGCCCAACACTACGTAGGCCTTATATCGATAATTTTACTGAGGGGCCCCCGCCTCAATGGGGTTCCGTAAAGCTCCGATATATTACCAGGCAAATTCCGTAGGTAGAAATGCTCTGTACCCCTGTAGACAGGTCTATAGCACCTCCTGAAGCTAGAAATACTATATTATGTGTAAAAAATACTATTCCTATAATTACTCACCGCAATAATCTCATCCAAGTTGACCATGCCCTGGTGGTTCTCGATCTTGGAGATGATCTTGATGTTCTTGCCCTTCTCGCCCAGGATGCCACGGATCTCGGCCAGCGCCGCGCCGTTGCGGATGAACGATGCGAAGATCATGTCCACCTGGTGGAGTGTACCATAATGAAGTGTGATCAAGTGTGCTGTGTACACACGGCAACAGATTTAGGTATCCAGGGCACACAAAAATGTTTTATAAAATTTTAATATTACAGAATGTTTGAGCTATTATCAATGTCGAATGCTACCTATATATAAAAGGAATGATTTAACATTCATAGTAACACAAACATTCTGTTTTAATAGACTTTACCAAACGTTTTTGTGTCATGTCCTAATGAAGATCCCGATGAAGTGTATGGCCGTACCCAGCTTAATCAGTTTTTTTGTGCGTATCTAACTTTTAGCACAGGGAGGGGGAACAAATCAATTTATTTTATGTGTTTTCAGCTGCTGGACTAGGGGGTAGGGGCAAATCAGAATTTTTGGTCTGGGTAACATTTTTTGTTTAGTTGTTGTTAAGAGTCACATTCATGAGGAAGGCTATAAGTAAAAAAAAATAAGGTCCTTCAGGGCTACAGGTATTCAAAGCGAAGCGAGGGCGGGTCACTTAATAATAATAATAACGCTTCACACTCATAGCCCCACACTAGGATTCCCTGTGTCGTGGGTGGCCATGGACAACACACAACATAGACAAAGACATTCACACCCAGACCGAGAACAGAAATTCAAACTCATCATTCAAATTTCCGCCTCGCTGGGAATCGAACCCAGGACCCTCGGTGTGGCGATCCGGCATGGTAACCATTGCGCCACACGGGTCGTCATACTTGTATAATAACAGACCCGCATTTTCCTTAACGGTCAATGTTAATGCCAACTACTTGACACTAGCTATCACAGAGCTCGACGCGTTATCAGTCGGAGATATTTGTTATTACATAAATGGTCGCGTGATATTTCCGATACCTATTGCTGCAACTTCTAAATGCAATGTATGTCGTATCTTATTATCTTATCTACTATCGTAAAATATCAATCATATCTATGTAATAAGACTGTGTTGTCTTTATATGATAATTGAAGAACCATTTTATCCAATCCAATTCATTAGGGTGAGGCCACAACATAAAATCTACGACGTCACACAACGCACCATGGAATTTTCCAAAACATACAAATATGTACATCAAACAAAAATAAATGACCGATAGATGATAAATTAATCAATGTTATTGTTAGAATTTTTTCGTAAACGTAAACAGATACACGGGAAAAGATATCGACAACATTGTTAAGGAAACGTCGTGTCAACACAGGCAGGCGTGATCGGCACGCGATTTTATCACGCTCGCAAATGAGAAACGACGTTATCACTGTTATCATTAATAGTTTTATTTATCAAGACGCAGAGTTTATAGTGTGGCTATATAGGCACACCTGTTGTACCGTATTCAATAAAACTTATATATTACGCGATCTCCCTTCGCTTTCAAATTGCCAGCTAATAGCGCGATCGGTATTTAAGAAAAGTTAGTTTAGTAAGGTGGATCGTATAATAGTTTTCTTTATGGAAATAGCCGACAAACGAGCTGACGATCCACCTGATGGTAAATGGCTATCGTTGTCCGAGAACGTCAGCAACACCAAAGGCATCACTGATGCGTTGCCAGCCAAGAAAGAGAAGAAAAATAAAGAAAGAACTGGCAATAATACTTACGCCCTGTTCAACACCGAACAACAAGTCTGACTTGTCCTTCTCGGAGACGGCGGGCAGGTCAACGGGCAAGCCGGGTAAGTTCACGCCCTTCCTCGATCCAAGCATGCCTGCCAAAAATACAAGGTATTAAATGAAGTATTGACATAGACAAGTATCTTAATAAAACGCTCTGGCGCCCCAACTCAGAGTCACTAATGGTTACTTAAATCGCTCCTAAGTACAGAATACAGTAAGTAACCGTTAGTGACTCTGAGTTGGGGTGTGAGCAGTATTCCGTGTTGCCGGCGCGGCGTTATGAACACACTACACACATAACACCCACAAAAAAATCATATTAGGTACCTTACAGCAAGTAACAGCTGGTTTCATAATGGTAATTAAAAAGCTGTTAGGTAGAATTGGTTTTACATTTACAGATATTATTGAAGACTTTCATACAGGCATGCAAGAGAGGCATGCAATTGTTTGAGCCAGAACTTCCTTTTTTTCTTGTTCCTTTTACCTTTAGCATTGTTGACATCAGTGAACGACGGTAGACCACTTACCACCATGTAGCTTAATTCGATCGTCAGTTATCACTGTTATCAGTTAAGATATCTCACTCACCTCCATTCTCAATGGAGCAGACCAACGTATCAGCAGTAGACGACTGGCAGATGACGGAGATGAGGCCGTCATCGATGAAGATCCTGTTTCCAGGCTTCACTACGTTAGTGATGTTCTTGTAGTCCACGAAGACGACCGTGGCGCTTCCCTTCTCCATGTAGGCGGTGTCGGTTGTCAACTTGATGGTCTCACCTTTCTTCAGTTCTACTTCGGCTGAACCACCCTGTGTCGAGAAACACACTAGTTATTGATAAAGGGTAGGATATATCGATACCTCTGAGCTCAAAGGGCGGAAAGTACATTTTGGGCCATATGGAGTTAGTAATAATAGTATTCAGTTTTTAATTCTCTATCGATTGGTATTATTAACTCCATATAGCCCAAAATGTGCTTTACGCCCTTTGAGCCCAGAGGTATCGATATATGGGGTTTGCGTGAAGACTTTTTTAACGTCGTCCCTATTAATTTCGAAATTTCGCCACTGAAAAGTGAAAATCTAACCCTGGAAATTATTCATGAGTTTCACCATGTTATAAGCTGATTAATCATTTGCTTTGGTGACACAAAACATCGTGAGGAAACCTGCGAATGCGCACTAGGCCAGCGTGACGAAATCCAATTTCCAGTCATATACATAGGCCATTGAGAAAGAGATTTTTGTGTCATATCGTATTATTAACCGTCTCAATATTTTTTATTATTTATGTGTAATAGGCGTTCAAAATGAAGCAATCTTATCAAAGACCGTCTTTATAGTTGCACTGTATTAGTGAATTATAACTGATAACATTTACATTGTTTTTGTAACTCTCAAAAGATTTGACCGGCAGAAAATAGGTACTTTGAGCTAATACTATAATACCTATATGGTTCAACAAAGTTCAAATACATAAGAACACTTCAAGACATATATTACTCACACCCTCCAACAATCCGGTTCTGATCTCGGGCCCCTTGGTGTCCAAGGCGATGGCCAGGGAGAAGGGCATGCCAAGCTTGGCGCTGTAGTTCTTCTCAGCCTGCCGGCAGTTGGCAATGGTCTCCGCGTGGTACTCGTGGGAGCCGTGAGAGAAGTTCATGCGAGCGACGTTCATACCGGTCTCCATCATCTTTTCAAGCACCGCGACGTCACGTGACACTGGCCCTGGATGAAACATTTATTTTTTATTTTTATAACGCTACTCATAATAGACTAGGATTCCCTATGTTGTGAGTCATGGACAACACACAATGACATGATGATACAGATGACACTTGGGACGAGAACAGAAATTGCAACTCATCCTTCAATTTTTTGCAAATAATTGACTAGCAGGATTTTGATTATAAATTTGCCTCGCTAGTAATCGAACCTAGAACACGACAAACGGCGGTTACGCAAAGTAACGCTAACTCACTTTTATTGAAAGGTGGAAATCGATAGCAAAAGCTAAGCCTATATGAAGTTATCTTGATAAATGTTGCATTATCATGATAGTAAGTAAATGCAAGTGATTTCACAACAATGTAAGCTGGTATGCGATAATATTCGGGTTATTCAGATATCTAGGTAGGTATCTACTGTACATATCGTGAATTTACCAATCTAATAGTACGTCACCTACATAGAAAAGTAACCCATCTGTTTACAACGCAACAGGCAACGGAAACATTTTTGTTATATTTATAATCAGATGGGGTACTTTTCTATGCAGGTGACTGTACGTTTCATTGTCTTGAAGAATGCAGGAAAGATAACCAAACCACTTCAAGCAGAATTCCTTAATCACTTCCGTATTCCAGAGGATCCACAAACGACTTTACAATATATGTTATTATCAAATAGTAAAAGTTCTTTTTTTTTGATCCAGTGAAAAAATGATTTAAGTATTTTTAAATAACTCCTCACCAATAGTACAGATGATTCCCGAGAGACGTACATAGGAGGCCTTGGATTCAATGTCCAGGCTGCAGATGTGCTGCAGGTGGGAGCCGACGTCGGCTGCGGCCAGCTGCATCCTTGGCTTGTCTGCTGACCCCGCCTGGGTGAGAGATGAGGTTTATTAACATGGAAAGAGATAGATATAGTTTAGTTGAAAAATTGATGTTAAGGCGCGTTATGTTATTGTTGTAACATGTAAGATGCAATATTTTTAGGAAACATTTTGCCTAAACTAAAGCACTGTTTATACGAAGCCAGGGCTGGCTGCCAGTATCACTGGCACGTATTTTTACATTACATACCTAGTATTCATACATTCTCATTTTACATCATTTTATATTAAATAGATACTTATGTTGTAACTTGTGATGCACTACAAGTACACAATAAGGAGATATTTAGTGCTACATATTTTTTCCACAGTAAGATATGACTGGTTGGGCATACAAACTGTAACAAGTTCTAATGGACTTGGCATTGAAATGCAATCTGCATGCTGTCAACTACATGGTACGTATTAGTGTACATACACTACTGTAACTATGACTAAATAACTAGGTACATGCAGTTTCAGCATAGCTAGGTCATGAAAATTAGTGATTAAAAATTGTCCTGTAATTTCAACACATTTAATTTCATGAAATTGAATCTGTTTTAAATTTAAGTCAATCCCCGCTCCTATTCAATATCTCAGATATTTTTTTTACTAGGATAAAGATTCATAAAACATTGTAGTGAGTGGCATGTTTCTTTATTATTCAAGTGAAAATCAATATTAAATACTAGTCTTTCACAAACAGAAATTCTTTCTTTCAGAGCCATTTAGCTCACAGTTAAGTTTCAAGTGTAATACTTAAATGCCCACATGAGGAACACATGTGCAAGTAATTAAACATTGTATTTCATATCAGTAATGTAGAATCTTCTATAGCTTGAAGAATGGGAAGTATTTTTAGAGTATGTCATTGGTAAGAATCCAATATTGGGTTATATTATTATACTGATGATAAAGGTTGCTGTAACATAATAATAGTTTTATACTTATACATCCAGTTGAATATTTTATTTATTTTTAAGGAATGGTTAAAAACGCTAAACTCTACACACTCATACCCCCGCAGTAGGTTTTCACCTGTTTCACGGGTGGCATGGACAACACATACAACACCCAAAACCTGAGTACAAATATGTATCTGTCATATTAATATCTGCCCCGGGCAGGAATCGAACCCTGGACCCCTTGCTTCACAGACAGGGACGCTACAACTAGGCAACAGGGTCTTCAAATGGTTTGTTTATATGTTCTTAGTAACATATTATTATGTTACATTAAAATTTTACAGAAATACATCCAAACTAATTACCTACTTATGATTATTATGTGCTGCTGACAGCACTACGATGATTGAATTTATTTTTATTTCTGACACATAAGGATTGTTTATACCATACACCACCCACGGAAAGTTTATACCATATGGGTGTAAATGGCATTGAATAAAGAGAAGTTTACTGTTTTGGTCATACAGCTGTAAAATTGTTTTCCAAGTGGCATTTAAGAAAAGTGAAGTCAAATGAAAAACATTATTATGTACTATTTTTGAATAATTCATTAATTGGTAATATGGTGATGTAATATCTTTAAATTAATATTATACTCCACTATGTATTATTGTGATTAGATTGGAAACTAAGAAATAAGTATTTCTTACAAAATATATCCAAGCTACTGCAAATTTAAAATACATAGCAGACATAATTTATCAGTCCGTATGTGATATTATGTTAGTGAACAGATGACCATGGCTGTAAAACGCCGTCATACCATGACAAGGTCAACGCAGCCCAAACAATTGGCTTACACTACGATATTTAAAACACTTCGAAATACCTCAGTTTTCCCATCGTAAACGGTAGGCCAGCCCATTTTGACACTGGCACAAGAAAATCGCTTTGGAAATGTATGAAGAGGTTGTTCAGTCGGCGTTTGTGATCTTGAACTGCCCTTCGTAAACTTCTCGCGGTTGCAACTGAATCCGGACTTGCGTACTGAACACCGAATCGTGAGAACCGGCGCGCGCAACCACAACGCAACGCGGGGTAAGGAAACGAAACCAACTAGACTTATTGTTCCTATTTATTATATTATCTCATAGTTTAGACACAACAAACATAAAAACCCTTACAAACGAATTACTGCGTCTAACAGTAACAGGGTTTCTCGAATCGATGGATTCTAAATTTAACCTTTTGAAGACGTGCCAATGTCTTTACTATGCCAAAATGAATACATACAAATACGTCGTATTGCAATCTAATTAGTCTCTGGACTTTTTTAAGTAAATAATAAACTTGGCTGAAAGTGAATTGTAAATTCGCGCACTTTACCACTTTGTCTTGACGTGAAGTATCAATCAAATCAAAATCATCAATCAACTGTCATTTACTAGGAATTTGTCAAATTTCTTTACATTTTACTTCCGGTTCCTGTTTATTATTTCCGGACGCGTACGATTTCCGTGAGTGGTTTCATTCAAAAACCGCCCGTGGAAGATGGAGAGTGCAACATTTGGACAACTTTAGACAAATGAAAAAATCTTCACTCGAGTAAAAAGGAGAGGTATGTAATTAGTTATTAGCCGCAGTGTCAAAAGTTTTAAAACCACTGTAAGTTGTACGGCTTACTACATTAAACAATTATAATTACTGTGCTTCCATTTTCGTTACTTTTATGTATCTACGTCACGTGTGGAGTACATAATGTAATATTAAATTTTACCTGACTTACCATTAAGGACGTATGTAATGAGTTTCAATAAATAGAATGTAGGTTAATCAAGTTATACACCTAATACATACTGAAAAACTCAATATACAATTATACCTACACCTACACAGTATAATTTTTACTTTTTTACTATTTAAAATAAAACACTACCCTTAAAAACGCTTTGCGCATAAGCATTGACTATTTACTTCATTATCTTATCTAAGAAAATTGTAAACCAATCACTGCATTGCATATCATTTCTATTCATTGCTAATTCAGATGTAATGTGTGCATAAGATTTAATTACTCCAATAATTTTATCAAAGTGACGATTTTTGAGTATTTTATAATTATTTGGTAGATTTTTGTTTATTATCAATTTAAGTTGCATATCATCGGATATCATGAATAATTTCGGTAGAACGTAGGTAAATCAAAAAATATATATCCTATCAAAAATGTACTATTTTATTGTAGAGGACACATGTTACGTAAAGTATACCTAATTTATTAATACATACAAAGAACTTTCATAATGAGTTACTGTAACAATGACACATAGGTAAGTATTATAGGTTATGTTTAAAATGTCTGAAGTTCTACTAAATTCTTTCATAGTTAAAATTTAGAAATCTTAGCAAAACCCCAACATTTTATGTGAAATACATAGATGTAAGCAATATAAATATAAGAAAGATCCTTTGCTTTTAATATTTTTTATAATTGTTAAATTGTACCTAACGTTTGTAAAAATGTAATAGAAAAGTTATAATAATAAGAAAAGCATCAACAATAAATTAAACATAGTGTATTGAAAGAAAATTACAATTTACAAGTATGTTTGCACCTAATAGGTACGTGGGACACCGGCAGGTAGGAAGAAAGTAAATATATTTTATGAAGTATTAAGTTAATTAGGCGTAATAATAGTTAATTCTACGAATATTTCACTTACTAATGCCATTACTGATGTGGGATTAATGAAGTATGTTTTAAAACTTATAGAATATCACTTTTGAAGAATTTGGGAACATGTAACTACTTAGCAGTTTGACAGCAACTTCTAAACAGGATAGTAAAGGTCAACACAATGTCATGGGTAGGAAGCCATTTTTACAATTGGCAATAGCCACATTAACACTGTTTTTATGTCAATTTTTACATTTTTTGCACTTTTATTAGTATGTACCGGTTTTTGAACGCATATAATTTAAGAGTATCAGTAAATTTCGTTTAAATGAAAAAAATGTTTTCGACCTATGATATTAACCTAAATTTTATTAAATTTACTGAAACTATTAGCTTCCCACTTTTTTATTCATTAAATTTAATTAAATAATCTAATCATAATATAATTTGATTAAATTAACTTAACAAGAACTTACCGAATGTACCTATTTTTAGTCTGAGATTTTTAATAAGATGAAATTTAGGTATCCTATTGCATTTATATTTTTATGGAAAAATTAAACAAAAATCTTACTTACACTCCATTTGCTGTTGCGAATATCAATAGCCTTCATTATTATCGATCACAATTGAGGTTTATTTGTAAAAAGAAACTCGTTTGAACGCGGCAAAAGCTCCTCGGGAACTAAGTAACTAACTATACCCGATCCGACAACTTTTATCTAAAGGTGATAAAATACATCATTTACTTCTTTATCATTGGTCGTCGATAAAGTAAACTTTACCCTTCTCGGCCTTTTAGCCGATCGGTTTAATAATGTAAACCAATATTATAATGAAATCAAGTAGAAACTGTAACTAAATGTATACTTTAATTTCTAAGACTATATTTATTTATTTTTGTACACGAAGGAAATCTTACACAAAACAACAATGATGACACAATTTGCAGAATATAATAAAAAAATTCTGTATAATGAATATTTAAAAAAAAAATTGATTAGGGGGTACCTTCAATAACGTGTTAGAGCACAAAAATATTTTATTTAGAATTATTGTCTGTCTGTCTGTTTGTCTGTCCGGGCATCACATGAAAACCCGTGAACGGATTTCTATGAAAATTGATAAAGTTGTTACTAATACTCAGGTTTTAGGACACTTTTTATCCCGGAAAATTAAAAAGTTTCCCTGGGAAACGGGATGAAAGTTTGTATGGAATATTTTTAAAACATCAACTGATTTGCTTCAAAGCAACAAATGTTCCTTGCTTAAATTGATGGAATAACATGTTTTTCAGTTTTTCAAAATTTTGCAAGAAAAAATATACAGATTAATGTGAATATTGCTTATTTTTCAAAACCCGCTCCTGGAGGAATCCTTTGCGATTGTATCGTGGGTTTCAGTATATATAAATTACTTAATATAAGTACTTCAGTATGAATTCACCGTTTTTTTAATTTTTTCCTCTAATAAATTGATGAAATTATAAAAAAAGACAGTTGTACAGCCTTTTCTTTGTACATTTATACAATAAAGGGTAAATAAATAACAAATATTTACTGAAATTACGATTTTATTCTTCCAAGTCCAATTTACATTGAAAAAAGTATAACATTGTTGAATATTAAAATAAACTCGTATATCTACTGACAAGAATTTTACCTTTTTAAGGTTTTGGAATGGCATAACGCAATAAATTTACACATACAAAAGCAATTGCTTGAAATTTATGTTACAACAATTACAGTACATACATCTTTTTACTTAGTAAATTGGTTGGTATGGTAATTTCACACAAGTAGTCGAAATACATACAATGCTGTGTTAAACATTTTTTTTTAGGAAATAAGACAGTGGTAATATCCTGTATACCAGCAATAAGTGAATGCTTCATCATTAAATACCAACAGTTCTGCGAAAGTAATAAATTAATGTAAGTTTTTGTGACGCTCATATAAAGTATTGATCACTGTTTAAATATTAGTCACTCAATGATGAAGTTATTTTCGTAACCTTCCTGGACACCCGCCTCTTTTCTTTGAATTTAATACATTTATTTATAGTAAATTTGTAGGTAAAAAATTACCATTAATAATTATTATATATCATTCATAACCGATTGCAACGGGGGTCAATCCCAAGTAATGAAAATGTAGCTAGATAAATTCGCCGCCAGTGAATAGTCATTGAGACATATTATACTTCTTCTTATCACTAGCTGTTGCAGCTTCGCACGCGGAAATTATGCTTATCATATTTATCCCCTATTTCACACCCTTGGGGGTTGAATTTTGAAAAATCCTTCCTTAGTGAATGCCTACGTAATTAATAAGAGGAATACGTGTGCGAAATTTTAAGTTTCTAGCCCTAAGGGTTTGGCCTGTGCGTTGATACATCAATCAATCACTTTTGCCTTTTATATATAGATAGGATTGTCACCACTGTCTCTATTTCCGTGTAAGTAATGCGAGAATACAGCAAAAAATATTATATTTAATCGATAATTATTTTTGACTGAATTTGTGTATAAAAAAACTTAGAAAAAAAACACCAACTTAACATGGCCTGTTTCTAATAATTATACTTTATACTATTTATTGAGAGTCCCAATGCCTACTTACAGTAGAAAAATAGAGTTCGATTGAGAAGGCGTCATTAAAACGGCAAATTCTAAGTGTAAATATAATATTAAAATTGTACAGAAAAGCAGTCGTATGTCGTAGCAAGCAACAACCATGCCCTCATAGTCTTGTGACTTGTCTGCTAATTCATATATAATAACTAGCGCGTGTGCGTTAAAATTACAACGTAAAAAAATTAACATTACATTGGTCCTATTGAGAAAATCTGTAGAAACTTGAGAGTTAATGTGATCCATCTATTAGAAAAGTGCGTAAAAATATACATATTAACGGATTTTATTTAACTACAACACTTCTATTCAATAACATTTGTTTTATTGAACAATTTTTGGCGGTTGTCTATTGCAAATGCCGAAAATTGCGTAATGACGATGTAAGTCACAGAGGTGCGAAAATCATCCTTTTACATATAATCAACTGCGCAATATTTAAATAGTTTCAGAAATAAGGCAACTTAAAATCGAAAATTTAAGTTCTCCTTCTGAACCCATTTAGAAAAAATACCCGGATTTAACACTTGTCTACATTATTAAAGAAATGTGTTTAGTGATGGTTTTGTGTGTTATCTTCTTAGCTCAAGGGTTGGGTGTTGACTGTCAATCAGGTCAAATAGTTTTATATTTTACATTACATCGTATTGCCCAAGGCAAAATCCATTTACATGGAAATATCATATTTACATAGTATGACTGACCCATGAGAGGTATGAAGTAGCGTGTAGGTCAGACTCAGGTTACATCGGACACTCAGCATCTGCAATAGACCTATGCCGAGACAACAAGGATAGCAACCCTTCCGCCTACATCAACTGAAAAGTGATACCACGAAGTTGTGGCCTAAGACAAAGTGTTTACATACATCTATATGAATTCTAATTAATAAATATTTCAATCTATTTGGAAGAAACCATTATAAATAGTTGATGTCATTCTCCCTAGCTTACAGGATTTTCTACCGCAAAGTGCACTTTACAAATTCGTGGTAATACTGCATTTATAAGTATAATTAATTTTTTCATTTTTAAATATTGTTCTATCTTTGAACTATCATTTCTTATATAAAATAGTTATTTCAAGATAATTAAGGCGATAACATGGGACGCGCTAATTATATTGTGATTAAGGTAACTGTGCTACATAAATTTTGATTTAGGAAGTTTTAATTTCTTTTTTTCATTAAACTTTCAACAAACGAACCATATACTTTTATTTAGGCCATTCTTGTCACAGCACAAATACACACTTCTATATATATTTCATGCAAATAACATTGGTTAATATGAACATACACTTACAATAGTCAAAAATGGTACACTGAAAGGTATATTCTTAGAAAATTATACAGTAAAAATCTTTACTTTTATACGTTTATATTGTCAGAGTGTAACAGTGAAAATAGCGCAAAATTCCATTACATTACCATATTTATACTATACAATATATCTTGGGATCTATTTCTGGATTATCCTAGCATATATATGTCTACATTCGTAATATCACGTTAGGCCAACATGCTTCCATCCCGAGTTGTCTTTTAAGCATTTGAATACAAAACCATAAATAAAATGACACAACCGTCCTACAAGGATTATGTTACCACTACATACAAGAAACGTGACAGAACGAGTCTAAGTTGACGATATTGACAACATACACTCAACGTTCCATTAATTTTTAATCACTGTTATCACTAATCACTTAGACGTGGACTAGCCAACTTCGCTCTTGACGTAGAAGAGGAGGTATGGGGTGGCAGCGGATCTCATCTTGGGTTCTGCGGAGAGGAGGTCTTCGAATTCTTCGTTGCTGATTGGTTTGACGAGGTCATCATCGCAGGCCAGCCAGCAGGTGTCTGAGGGGACGCGTGGGACGCAGCATTCTCTGGCGGCACAGCCCGGCATAGGACGGGGTCGATTGAACAACGTTCGCATGAAGCTCGAACTGGAGTTGGTAGCGGTCGCGTCGCCGCTGCCTTCGCGTGAACACTTCGCGTCGCCAGACGAGCTGTCGCGCGCGTACGCGACGTAGTGGCCGCCGGTCAGTGTTTGACCGAGGTGCATTATCACTGCCCACAGTACGTATCTGTAATGAGTGAAATTATAATTACTGTGTATTTACTATGCGGCGTAAAATTTGACAGGTCAGTGAGAGGCCAACTTATAGGCTATTTAGTGAACGGACTCCTGAATCGAAACAAAATGGTGTTTGCTAACATAATGATATTTTTGAAAGAGCTTTTCAACGATCCAACGAGCGCACACTATTGAGTATGGGGTAGACGAGAAAAAAAGCACATCCCCACTTTACTTATAGCGTTGGTATCTTGAAAAAAAATCTTTCTAGCACTTAAGATCTCTGTGCGTCCATCCGGACACGACAAAACCAAGGCCTCTTACTACGAAACATAAGTTTAAATTAAAATTTAAAAAACCCCCGACTGTTTTATTGACACTAAACATAGCTAAAAACCAATTCGATCACCTCAGTTTTCATTCGTTTAGGCGCTACGATGCCACAGAGTACAGATAGACAGACACAAAGATACGTCAAACCTATGACACCTCACCCCCCTTTTTTAGCGTCAGGAATTAAATACTAGTACTATAATGTATTACCGATGATCGGGCGGCTGTTCAGCCGGTCGCCTCGCGCACGGCTCACAGAAGCACGGCATCAGGAGCGGCGTGGGCGCGTGGCGGGTGATCTTCTCCATGCCGCCGCTGAACCGCTTCAGCTGCAGCACCAGCAGCCGCGGGAGACGCGAGTACGCCACGGAGCGCCGCGCCTCGTTGTGGCGGAGGCAGCGCTCGCACCAGTACTGTGGGTTGTAACGGATGGTTGTTCATAAAACGCTTACACACTCATACCCCTGCAGTAGGATACCATTCTATCTAAATTTTAAAGTCCACTGCTGGACATTGCTTGGATTCAACCAATTCATTCTTAAGCACGGATCTTTCCTTTTGAGCGTCCTCAATCATAGCCCGTACTGCGCGTCCTGGCCTTCTAAACCCAAGCGCTAGTGATGTACAGTACGGCCGCTGTATCTTGGCGCGTCCGAACATAGGCTTTGCGAACTTTATTGCATGTAAGGCAGAGATGGCAACACGAACATGCTAACGTATGACTGAGACATAATACACCGCGTATCGAGTATTGGCGAATTATGTTACTGCGCAGCCTTCTGCACGAGGTTCAGACGCTAGTAAACTACCTTGTTCTGATCCCTCAGGTACTCGCTGGAGAGGCAGGCGGCGCGGAAGGGCTCCTCGCCCGCGTCCTCGTCGCCCACGGGCACGCACAGCTCCCACACCGCCTGCGCCTTCTCCGTCACCGTCTCGCACTCCAAGCACATGGTGCGCACCACCATTGTTCCTGGGTGGTTGGGAATAGATATAGATAAAAAAAAAAAAATATTGATAAACAAAAACATACACAATAATATGTAACACATTAAACGCACATCCCGAAGTAATTTGTTAAGAATCGGTAACTGAATTGCATTCACGCATTTTTGTGTGATTTTTTATTTAAAACGGAAATTAAAATTAAGTAAATTATGTTAGCCACTTTAAAGAAGTCGAAACAAACAAATATGAAACTTAAATCAATGCAATAAGGATTTCTCAAACATCGAGCGACTGACACCAACGCTCACTATAAGTGCACGATAGTAAAAGCAACATACAAACGCAATTTCACCAAAATATTACAAAAAAAAAACCGTTCACACATTTCCTATACGTTCTCTCTCTTCTAAAAAACACCACATTGTCAATCTCTAGTAACTATGTAGTATGTACAGTCACCTGCAGAGAAAAGTAACCCATCTGTTTATAAATATACGAACAGCAACGTTTCCGTTGCCTGTTGCATTGTAAACAGATGGGTCATTTTTCTCTGCAGGTGACTGTACTACATACCTTCAAAGTCATCAGCAACAAAGTCCCACCCAGGCCGCGACCTCTCATCCCGCTCGGTGTCAGCGGGCGAAGGCGCGCGCTCCTCGGTCGGCGAGCTGCGCTTCTCACTGCTCTTCGCCTCCTTGCGCTTCTTCCACGACTTGCGCAGGTTGCCCAGGGTCTGCTTCCCGCTGTCCGCGTCTAGCTGGCGGGCTACGCCGTTGCTGGAATATTCGACACAGATAACATATCGCTCACCCAGTAATACAACGGCACATCTACGTTTGTCATATTTTACAGAAACGCATTTCAAAAATTTTATAAAAATGTTTAAAATTGATTTATGGGTAATTTTTACGTTTTTTTACAGATTGTATGGGTTTGGTTACCAGTTTAAACATTAATACATATTTACCACTATGTAGATTATGCACTTTTAAACACGTATACCATATGAACTTAATTTCGCATTGCAGATGTGCCATTATATTACTAGGTGAGCGAATATATACCTCAAATTGAAGATAGGATAACAACTTTTATAGCCGGCAAAATAGCTGACAATCTACCTGATGATAAGCGACTATCGCGTCGCCCAAGGACATCAGCAACACCATTGGCATCACTAATGCGTCACCGGCCAAAAAGGAAACAATAAGAAAGAAAAAACTGACTTTCAAGCCCCCAGCTGGAACACGACGACTTGACGAACTGCTTTGTTTATTATAAAAAAACAAAACTAGTTTCTATATAGCTGGCTGATAGTAAGTGGTAATCGCTGCCCACGGCCATCGGGCATTACTGATACGACACTAGCGATAAAAGTAGCAGAGGACTAAGTTATTACACTGTTCGTGTTTTTAACACAATGGTTTTATTTAATGAGTGTTAATACTTTCAGCGATGACTACAAAACAACAGTATCTTGGTAGTTTATCTAACCTACCTCATCGAAACTAAAAGAATAGATGAAGAGTATGTGATGTTTGCCAACCAGCACTAGCCTAATCTTACCTAACCCTACGTCATCTCCGAAGAGCCTACAGTGGAACAACAAGGACTCACCTATCCCCGTTCTCCTGCGGCTGCAGGCGCGAGGCGCGCGCGCTCAGCGCCCGGCACGTCTCCCGGATGTTGTCCAACAGGCATACGAGCAACTCGTGCGCGTCCTGCTGTCTGTTGCCTGCAACAACGTGAGGTGTGAGGCTTGAGGTCGAAAAGGGTCTTGTGAGATGCGAGTGTCTAGTGAGGGCTTGAGGTTGGTTTGAAGGGTTGAGGACGATCATGCAGTCCTTTTCGCTGTAATAATACTAGGATGTACCTGGGTTCCAGTCCTTTGATTTCGTTGGGTGGGATTAAGTAAGACGTCACTTACTAAGTAAGCAGCATTACTAAAATCTAGACTTCAACTACTTCAATTTCGCTTTAAAGGTACTATTAACTGAACTTATCCCCACTTCAACAAAATCAGATATACCGCCAACCTAATTGAAATTTGCCTGGTGAGTTGGTATGCTATTTTACATAAAACTTCACAGTAAAAAGTTGAAATATTTGACATTTGATACTTTAAAGGTCTGCTAAATAGTTTTGACGTGTTTCAGTTATCTTTAAGTTACCAGGGCAGATAGAATATACGAATATACCTTCAAACGTAGAGTTGACTCCCCTCAGGGCGGCTAGAAAGGCGTCCGGTGGGAAGGGATCGGGGTTCGAGTCCGAATTGCTGTTAATGCACTTGCTCTCGGCCGCCCGCAGGTTCAAATATGTCTCGTGTAGCTTCTCTGTTGCTAACTGAAAGCATACTGGTATTAAAGCCATGCAGTAGCGGATTGGGATTTGGTAATTTTCATTTTGGTAGTCTGGTTAAAGAAGTCAAAATAATTATTTTTAGAACTTTTAATTGTCTATCTGGCCAGTGCGCGCGGGAACAATTTTTGCATTTGTATGACCAAAAATGAATATTTTTCTCAATTATAAAACGACAAAAAGTTACCCCTAAATTGATATAATCCCATAAACCACACTATATAGTAATTGTTTTGGGTGAGGGTACTAAGTCACAGGTGTCGATTCAATAGTTGATATAAAGTTGGCTACAATTGCACGTCTGAAATTTTAACATGTACTATCAGGTGGATTGTTTGTTATGTGCCAATTAGGTTCCATTATTAGATATAAACAGCTGATACTCTGTTAATGGCCTGTATCAGTTTATCAAACCATACAAATTGTGTAAAAATATGATCTTGTCTGTTGAGCAATGAATTATACAAAAACAGGCAAGTGTGTGTCAGGCCACGCGCAATGTAGGGTTCCAAAGTAGTAAGCATATCGACTATTACTACTTATTATAAGTACTATTATTTATTCTGTGTTATTACTCATTAACTACTTATGCTAACACATCTGTGATAGTTTTCCTTGTAAATTGATCATATAACCTATTTTTGAGAATTTTTTCATTTGTCCAACTCCAACCGTTTAGCCAGCGGGAGGGCGGGACACTTATACCAAAATTAGTACTTAAAAGCCAAATATTTCGCAAACGGACTTCTAATACCAAAAATGGTCTAAGACCCATAATATTTTTGGAAGACCTTTTCAACGATACCCTACACTATAGGGTACGCAATGAACAAAAAATTCATCGTCACAATACCATGAAGGGGAGGTACCCTGTTTTTTTTTTATTTTCAACATTTTATTCTAAGATTTTGGAGTTTTAATAAATATGTATATCCATGCCAAAATACAGTTTTCGCTTTGGTTCGGACAAACGGACGGACATGACGAAACTATAAGGGTTCCGATTTTACTTCAGAACACTAAAAAACCATTTGCTACACTTTTGTAACCCATAAGACTATAATGTTCCTTCTAAATGGGACCAATACAGTATTAGATTAAATACTTACTTAAATTAACATACTTTCTGATTGGTGTTATTATTATAATCATAATATATGAAATAGAGCACACTGCACAACTTTTTACACCTGCAGCCTGTGAGCCAGGTACTCTCAGAAAGCCTTTAACGCCCTCCGCGTTCAATACAATAACGCGTTCAGGGTGCTTATGGGGCTGCCCCGTTTCTGTAGTGCATCAGGTATGTTCGCGATCTCACGTGTCGACTGTTTTTATGCCACTATGCGCAAAAGATGTGGCTCCCTGGTGCGCCGGTTGCGGGACAGCTCCAACAGCGTCCTGAATATGATCGCTAGCAGATTAGACTGCATATATATGAGACATTGCTGTGCTGTTTCAAATGGAATGGCACAGCGGTGACTCACAAAAATTAAATTAATTTTATTTTAAGTATCTAGGTTAAGTACTAACATAGGTTATAGGTTTTGTAATACTAACAAATATGAGTCTTGGTTACTTGAAATAAAAATATTATTATTATTATTATTCATGCATCTAGCGACACAATTTCGCATAGATAAAAATCCAGATAATTTTATCATGAGTGACAGATATAAATCATTGTTAGTTTGTTCTCTTTATTTGTTTTGTATTGAGTATTATGTAAGTAAGTGTTAAGTCCCTATAGACTTTTATAAAACAGTAACATGTTTTTAGTAACTCACAATGAGTCATTGCTACATAGGTTTGGGATATCACAACATGAAACCTTACAAATGTTACTTGTTATGTGAACTTATGTGGTCACCGTGAGTTCCGTACATGAGCATTCTATGGCTTTCTTCAATATAAGTTGGTTACGATTATAATCATTTAATCTGTTGCTTATTTTAATGACTCACCTGTATTTTACTTTTGCCAGCATTATTATCAGACTGTCCTAGAGACAGTAAATCCTTGCTGCTCCATGACCTGGTGCCAGAAGAAGCAAGCCCGGCTGCACTCCGGCCAAGTGATGAGCTCTTCAACCGGATGCTACCAAGCTTTTGCTCTACACTTGCTAAATCTGATACTAGATGATGCAGGTTGTGAAGGAATCTCGGAGCATATCTGGAATTTGTTCAATCAATATTATCAGTTTTATCAGACAAACCAGACATTCATTACACTGAAAACTAGATTACAGCACACATTTTTAGTTTGCCAAAGTTATTATAATCTAATTATGTAAGAGATCGTACTGTTAAAACATAAACGTCTCAATAAGGTTGATGGCTTCAACTGCATTAATGGCCCACTAGTAGTGAGCATTACGGAGCATGTATATCTCCTCTTGAGAATACTCTAATAAGCGAATAAGGACGCTGCTCCAGCGCAGAATGATGGAGGGAGTTAGTGGCTAATTTGAGTGTTGGATCATTGCAACTCTGCTATAACTCTGCTGTTTAGATATTAAAGATTTTTGTAGTCAAAAATCAGCATAGAAATTTTCCTGTAACTACAAATTTATTCTTTATATTCAACAATGGTATAAAAATAATAAATAAATGCTAACATACTCATACCCCCACAGAAGGTTATGTGTTACCTATGTCATGGATGGCATGGACGACACATATAACATCACAATTACACCCATGACCCCAGTACAAATATTTATCTGTCACATAAATATCTGCCCCGGCCAGGAATCGAACCCGGGACCCCTCGGTTCACAGGCAGGGTTGCTACCAACTAGGCTACAGGGTCGTAAGTAATAAGATCTAGAGAATTTATATCAGTCTCAAAGATATAAATTCTCTAGAAGCAAGTGGCACTTCACATTTTAAAATGTACTAAATTATCTGTAGAATAAGTTAACAATCTCATATTTTGTGGGAATTCTCATTTAATTCCCAAATTAATAATGTTTCATAAAAAGTATCATTAACTAAAAAAAAAAACTTATAAATTACTATCCTGAATGGCATCTTTTTCGACTTTTTGTTTTTGTCAACTTATTTACACCTCATACAGATATAACAGAAGCAGCATTCTCACCGTAAAGTGTATAAAACACTGTTCAAGTAACAGGTATTCCCAAGGTTGGAAAGAGTAGCAATAGGTGTCTTCCACTGAACACTTCCAGCGTATTGCGTGCCATGGTTCTCAGACTGGTGGTGGCCATTCAACATGGCAGTGCTGCCCAGTGGCGTTGCAAGGGCACCCTCAGATTTATTTGTCTCTGTTGATAGTAACTACAGTGTTATTCAAATTATAGGAATCAATCATTATTAATCAACTTTTAAAAAAAGGAGGTTCTCAATTTGAATGCTTTTTTTTAACCAATTCATATACTTCTGTATTGGTTCTATACTGAGGGAACTTTTCAAATATTATTAGTACACATATGGCGACTTGGATATATTACATTTCTAAAGAATAATTTAGATTACTAAAGTAGCCCGCTTGTCCTGAAACAGTGAAATTCTATGTTTATACTACAGACATCGAAAGCTTACAGCTTCTATTAAATCAAACTAAAAATCAATTAATAGTCAGCCAATGTTTCTGGTGTCCTTAATCCAATACTAGCTGTTGAAATGAGGGCTGCTTATGGTAATTCTTGATTCATGCATGGCAAGTCAACACATCAGTTAAAAGAAGAAGATTTCACTAAACTACTGAAATCAAGTTGAATTGTTGTTATTGTTTTTACTTAGCAACCGCTTCATTAATGACTCAATCAAGTTACACAACTCATAAAAAAGTATTGTTCCACAATTTACGATAAGGTTCTTGTACAATATTCATATTACTTTGGACTACTATTGAGTACGAAAGCTTGCTAGAATACGACACTTTTCATCAGATAACAACATCAATAACGTTATTTATACACACTACTTTCAGTAATATTTTTTTATTAGCAGAAGCAACGTTAATAAGTTACGCATACCTACTGGTATCGTCAGGGGCTTCAATTTTTTTGCGGCATTCAAAGTGTTCAAATAAGTATTCGATATGGTTCTTTTATTTACAGGCCTGTTCTCCTTATTACTATTGGACTCCTTCGATTCCTTATCGTTATTTGAATTAATAGTATTCCGGCTTTCGTTGCTTAAAACTTTTGCATTATTTCTATTCAAGGATAGATTAGGTTTCCTAACTCCTTTTGTCGTTTCTGCTGCAGAATTTAATGGCATCTTCAGTAAACCTGCAAGGGAAGCATAATAATTAAAATTAAAAACACTAAAACGAAAAGATCGGTCAAGGGTGAATGAACGAAAATAAAAAGCAGTTTTTTAAATATATACTTACGCAAAAGATATTTTATGTACACCGACTTACATGATATACTGTAAGACAATGTACTTATGTTCGTAAATAAATAAAAGGCGCTAAAGTAAACAGGATTTCAGGAAAAATAACCCCAAACATCCCCTTTTGCAATAGTCAGCCATATTGGATTTTGTTTTTTTTTTTGAATACGTGCCCGTGGTGTTGCTTGCTTGATTTAATATATTCTATGGATACATAGAAAATGAAAGCTTATCGTATAATTATTATCTGTGTGTAAAATACATTTCAGAAACCAATATAAGATGGCAGCACACGTGACCAGCGTGACTGATATTTAATCGAAACTTAATTATTATGACTTTTGAATGATTTATTGAATGACAGTGAATCTGTCTGTGTCCTATTAATGGTCGAAACTCGAAGTAACCCACTGAGTGTCCTTCTCCTTACGTGTGAACAGTGAATTTTCATTTTCAACCAATCTCAGGCCGGATTGAGGTTAACGTGTCCGTACTTACTTAGACCAATTTTATTATTATGTCCTAATTTGGTGAAGTTCTTCAAAATATTTTTTATTTTCTATATGCAGTCATTGAGGTATAAGTATACATAGAGAAGACATCTCAAACAAAATGTGTGTCCCCGCCGGGAGGTTCTATTTTCAAAATTAAGCCCCTGTTCTCCTTTCAAAATCGAACAAATCCATTGGACATTGAAGCCGCGCGGCGTCAATTCATTGGAACATACATTGTGTTCGCGGTGTCCGTTCTATACGCTAGTAATAATACTTCAATGTATGCAGTCTATAACTTTTGCCATATTGTATATGTACAGTGCATTCAAAGATATTTTACCTCTGACACCTGTCATTGTACTTTCCCACTAGATTGGCATTACCTGCTGTCAATATTCTTTCTTTTGTATTAATAATTTTTAACTTCTATCATGCCAAAAAGGATAAAAAGTAGTGGTAGAAAAAATGTTCTATCAATGCGTAATTTTTGTAAAAAGGAAAAAGCTGAAAATGTCCGAAAACTGTTATTATTTTTTCCTCGTAGTAATGTCCAACTAAAATGATGTATGCGGCTACGATTTATTAAAAAATAGCTCGTCATGGTTTTGTATCGACATAAAATTCAGTTGACTATAGAATTGGCTATTTGACAGTTGTCACGGTAAAATATGAAATGTGTTAAATATGATTGCTTAATGGTTAACAATAATTATACAATACGTTTCTTGCATGAAAATAAATTGTAAATATTTTTACTTTTGAAAAATAGATTTGAGTTTTTTTACCTGTGGATACGAGAACCGAAACGCGGGCGGCCATGATTGAGCATGTTATGACGTCACAATTCAAAAAATAAAGCGTCGTGTACTACTAACTATATCGTGTGCACTGTGCAATTTACTGAGAAAATTAATAAGATATATTTTGATTTCTGCTTTTGAGAGGTTTTGTAAAATGGAGTCAGGCTATACAAAAGCTGACAGTGCGAATTTGCCTCAAGTTGATACATTTATGGTCGCAAATTTCTTTGCGTGTAACCCTTTTGCTCTACCGAGTTTCGGAATGCAAAAACCTCCTTGTAAGTACTGAAATTAATAAAGTAAAATTGGTCAGTCTTGCTAAGTGGTCACAGGGGGATTTTTTTTAAGTTTTTCCTCAACGTCCCCTTAACGATACCATATTATCTACTAATGATTTTAAATTACTTATAGGTTATGTTTATGTACAATATTAGGTTAGGTTTAATTTGTTTTTTTTAGTGAATCAGAGGCTAAGTTGATTTCTTCTAAATACTTAGGTACATCAAAGTGGTCCTCACAAAAGAATATTGCTGATATAACAGATGTTAACTCTGGGTCTCGACGTGCTAATTGTAACCACTGCTTTCGACGTTGAGGGCATTTAGGAATGTGTAGGTATAAACAATTTATCAGGTTTAATTGTAGTACTTCTACACATAAGCACTGCACACGTCTTGTAGCTTGTCATTTTCACAATTCCATTGAAAAAGGTGTAAGTTTTTCACTTAAAATATCTTCAGAGTTAGAGCGTAAACTTTTGTTAGTTGAAATATGACGTCACAGCCAGCAAGTGACAGATGGCGGACTATTTTCGCGCGAATTTAAAATTAATGGTTTTTAATGGTAATTAAAAGTTATTTTTTCCTACTAAATAACACTTTTATGAGAAAAATAAAATATTGTAAGAGGTATAAAATAAAACTACGAAAATTTAAAAATATTTTTCCAAAAATTGTCTAATAGCCAATTGAATTGAATTTTGTATCGATACAAATAATTTAGTTAAGCATTTCTTTTGTTTTGCTTTTAATATAACGGTGTTCACGGATATACTTGAAATAAGAACTTTATTTCAGGTATATCTGAAAAAACTGTCAGAACCATTACCAAGGAAGGCAAAGTTGCTGCTTCTACATCCCAAAAAATATTTTCACTTCGAAAAAACGAAATCAACAAAAGAAGATTAAGTTAGAAGATTTTGATCTGTGTGCAATCAGAAATAAAATACATGAAATGTACACAGTCAGAAAAGAGATTCCAACTTTAGGAAATCTATTAGCTGAATTAAAAGTTGACATTTAACATGAAATATTTCATGTAAGGGAATCGTACAAACTAAATATGACAACACACAGCTAAGGTTAGCCAACTTAATAGCCAGAGGTAAAATAACTTTGAACGGACTGTACTCTATGGTATCAAAAACTTACCAAATTGTCTCTGATTTGTTACACCATCCGTCGCCAGCTGGCGCCACTTTAAAATAGCGTGTCAAAATCGTTTGAATTTTGAATTCATAGCGTTTGTGATTTTTGCTGTCAATACTGCAAAAAAAAAAATCAATCGAACTATATATCCTAGGATTATAGATTATAATAATATGGACACCATAGAAAAATGGTCATTTAATATTACGTCATCCGTCTTTAAGTACCTCTACACCAACTCTGCCCCCCAATTTTTTCTGGGCCCCTTATCGCCGCCCTCTAGGCTTCCAGCGCCCACATGGGGGCGTTATCGCCCACTTTGGGAAAGACTGCCCTAAATTAACCCTTGAAGGGATGATTTTCCAAAAAAATGTGTTAAAATTATTTTTTGTCAATAACTATAAAGATAAACTTACTTAAAAAATTAATGTAAAACTGACGAAATTGTTTTGTATGAAAGTGGCCAACCCCTATTTTAACCCCTAAGAGGGTGAATTTCCAAAAATCCGATAGCCTAAAGCCTTCCTCGATAAATGAACTATCCAACACAAAAATATTTTTTCAATAAAATTCGAACCAGTAGTTCCTGAGATTAGCGCGTTCAACCAAACAAACTCTTCAGCTTTATAATATTAGTATAGATAATATTTAGGTATACCGACGTTGTTGTGTCGAGTATTGACTACGACATTGAAAGTCCTGCGTTCCAGAAAAATTTAGAATGGGCCCACTGCCCCACGCAATATCAAAATCGATCCGACCTTTGGTTTCTATTAAGTATTGTTATTTATGAGTACAACAGCGTAATTAGCCGCTGTTTCTTTAGATGAGATTGGGGATTTGGAACTGCGTTCAATGATTCAAGCATTAAGGCTTTGGGTAATAATTAAAATTAAACTTGTTGAAAGACAATCGCAGTCGTTTAATTCTTACCGCTTGTATCATTTTATTAAGGAACAAGCATTTTTGGAGCTTATCTACATACCTACATATACATATTTAGCATAAAGTCAAAAGTCAAAGTAACTACCCATACCTAATTGTCCCACTGCTGGGCTCAGGGTCTTCTCTCACAATGTGAGGGGTACAGGCCATCGTCTACCACGCTGGCCAAGTGCGGATTGAGAACATTATGGAGAACTCTCCGGTGAGCAGTTTTCCTCACGATGTTTTCCTTCATCAAGAAAGCAAGTGTTAATTAATTAACCAAAGGAAGTGTTAATTAAATAACTTCTAATTTAATACGCACATACCTATTATATTTGTACGAGTAAATTAGACGTGCGTGCCAGAATTCGAACTTGGGCCCCGTGCGTTCGGGAGACAGCGTTCTAGCCGCTAGGCTATGTGCTTGTTCATACTGAACGCGCGGGCGCGGACGCGGGCGCGGTCGCGAAATATCAAACATATGACTTAATATGAAAGTGTTCACATCAAAAATCAGTGTGAACAAGCACTATCACTGCTTTTTTTTATAGCATAACAACATCTTTTCCAACGACATGTTCTCTTCAAAGAAAATTAGACACATTGACGATATAGGTACGATTGTTTGTACGTATTAGTGTTTCGATAATATTTTTCTTTTTACTGGTTTAGTATAAGTCTTTGTGCTTGTTCACACTGAACGCGCGGGCGCGGACGCGGGTCGCGAAATATCAAACATATTATGAGCTACTATGAAAGTGTTCACATCAAAACGCGCGCGCGGTGTATGTAGCGTTTACCGCGACCGCGCCCGCGCCCGCGCTTTCAGTGTGAACAAGCACTTTATCCCAAAATCTATTTTACTAAATCTTAGTAAACGCCAGTATTGATTTAGGTAGGTACTTTTATTTATTTCATATTCAAATAAACATGTCAACGTCAACGGTCAAAAAAATACGATGTAATTTTGCGAGGCTGCCATTAGTGTCGCACACCGGACACCGGTAGTCGAGCCTCGAGGGAAGGGGTTCATTAATATCCGGCCGATATTTACGAGTAGACTTCAAATGGCTTAGGTATGACAACAATATTTATAACGTACCAACGAAATCCGAAATAGGTAGGTACTAATGCAGGTATTGTTTATTGTTGGTCTTCAACCCATTAATGGCCCACTACTAAAGGAGGAGACTTGCGCCCCAACTCAGAGTCACTAAGGAACCATTTAGTGACTCTGAGTTGAGGCGTCAATGCATACTCTTGGCTTAACGACTGTTATCTTACGATAACAAGCGGAACCGACAGGCTTGCATGCCCTCCGAAGCAGCGAAACGCTCAACAAATGTTGGCCAATAGCGGTCATCCATCCAACAACCGACTGCGCTCGCTGTTGCTTTATAACCGACTTCAAAAAAAGGAGGAGGTTCTCAATTCAACTGTTTTTTTTTTTTTTTTTATGTTTGTTACCTCAGAACTTTGGACTGGGCGAACCGATTTTGATGATTCTTTTTTTAATCGAAAGCTGGTGGCTGTCATGTGGTCCCACATAAATTTTATTGAGATCTGACAATGGCATCCATGAGAAAACAACATAAGTCGTAAATTTTGTATTAAGATATGCGCGACAAATTGACGAATAACTCAATATCACGCCAACCGATTTCGATGATTCTTTTTTTAATCGAAAGCATGTGCTTGTCATGTGGTCCCACATAAATTTGAACGAGATCTGACAAGTAGTTTTTGAGTAACTTTGTAGTCGGTTATTTTTTGTTAGTAAAATTTAGATTATGACTTTGTCGATTACTTAGGATCGACACCTGAGCAGTCGCTGGACTATGAGCGCTTATTAAAATTTAAGTTAAATTAAATCCGTCCAATTCCGTTTCAAAAGTGCCGTTAATTAACAATAAAATAATTGGCTGGACGGACGTTATCGCACCCTACCGTAAGCCGACACCGAGGGCCGGAGTTAATTTCCGAACAATATTGACACCGGCTGGCCGGCGGGCGCCCTAGACCAATTTACATTCGTAACTGAAGTGTTACTGCTCAGTATAATAAAAGTAGAGTGTTTTACAATGAAAATTTTACTTTTCATACCAATAATTAGTAGGTAATTGTCTATTATTAGAGTTTTAAGCATAATTTTACGCTTATATTTAGACTGTCAAAATATATCTACATATTATTCTTACCTATAAAATGTAAGTAAGTAGGTAGTACTTAGTTTGAAGGTAAATTTACAGCTAAAATTAGGTGAAGCTTATTATTTATTGAAAGCTCTCACGTTACATTAACTATTACATCACTCAGCACGACGATGCAAATGAATTCTGCGGATGTCTGAGCGTGATTCCAAGTTCCAATGACGCAATTCTGTCAGTGAATTTACATTCAAATCAACTAGTCTGAGTACTTTGAGTTCCATGTAGGTAATGTACCTCTACTCTAAATAAAAAGTTGTCTTCGCAAACCCACAATCCATGTTTGAGATAGGTGCCCATCAAACGATATCCCACTGTGTGGAGTAGGCGAGAAAGAAATCACTCCCTATTTAGGCACGTGTAGGGGAGGAATCCTAACTTTTTTTAAAGATTTGATTGTACCATTTTGTAGCAGTATAAGGATTTATACTACGGAACTCTTAAAATACGGCAGCTCAACATTATAATATAAAAAGAGAGATAATATGTCTAGTGACATAGCGAGTAGCGCGCCGATGATGAAAAGCGTAAGAACAGGCAATTGACCGTTCTGCTCGTAGTCGCTCTGTCAATACAAGACAATACGCACACATGTGACATACCTACAGATTTGTGGAGTGGAACAAAAGATAAACGTGTGTGTGTGTTGTAGCTCTTTTCGGAACAGATTTTTTGGTTGATTTGTAAGGGCATAACGTATCATTTTTTTTAAATGTTGTGAATGATACGTAAGTACAAATGTCACGTAAGATTTATTTTGTTCAATTGTTGTGGAAAACTCAATCAAGATAAAATTTAAGCTGCTCGTTAGGATTTAACTTTCGGGACACTCGTAACTTAATTCACACGGTTTAGATAACGAAAGGGGCGATTTAGGGCTCATCTCTTTTTAACGATCCTAATGTGAATACAGATATGTTATCGTTATAAGCCATAACATGTGTTGGGTGTGACTGTTTAATTGTTTGTCTCGGGTCTTCAACTTATCTTAAAATTCTGAATGTAGTGAACGAAACTCCGAATGTTTGAAAGTCCGAACCTAGGCCCGAATTAATAAACCGATTTCTGCTCAAGAGTGCGATCTCAGATCTTACAAATGTCATTTATACTTACAATTTGACATATTTCAGCATCTCAAACCGAATCTTGAGATCACAGTGATCTTAGATTATATTGCTCATTTAGGCTGAATTGACAACTTGGTACAGGTACCTACTACCTAAACCAACTTACCTACAGTACATCAAATTATAATTTACAAAACGACTCGGAAAGTTTTCTACCCTGCTCTAAAACTTTTCAGCTGATTTAAAAATTTTGCTAAGAGTTTGAAGAAAGCTATTTAAATAAAGTGTTTTCACTAAATAGCGGACCAACGAGCAGTGACGGATTAAGACTACTTGATGCCCTAAGCAATCCACGCCTGTGGGCCCCCCTATTCGTATTTCAACATGGTTTTTTGTGCTTTTTTGTGCTTCTTCTGGTACCCCCCAGACGTGATGCCCTAGGCAATTGCTTAATTTGATTAAGGGTTAATCCGTCACTGCCAACGAGGTACACAGACCCTATGGTCTGTCATTCCTATGAATGACGGATGTGGTCTTTTACCTTCAGCATCGGTAAAAACCAAAGCATTTAAAATATGTGAATATGGAATCTTATATAAATGGAATCTTCTTATGTCTACCTATTGGCTTCAACCCATTAATGGCCCACTACTGAGCACGGGTCTCTGAGGCCTAGAGTATACTCAACCATGAACCACGCTGTTCCAAATAACCGACTTCAAAATTAGGGATAACTCAAAAACTACTCGTTAGATCTCGCTCTTTAAGTGGGACCACATGACAAGCACCAGCTTTCGAGTAAAAAAGAATCATCAAAATTGGTTTACCCAGTCGAAAGTTCTGAGGTAACGAACAAAAAAAATTTAAATACAGTCGAATTTAATTTCTCCTCCTTTTTTGAAGTCGGTTCAAAATGAATGACAATACAAGTTAGCTCGTCCGTACCTATTAATCTCGCGCACGGTGTTGTAAAGAGCGCTTGAAAACAAATAAAGATAAATTAGTGCTCCTGATTTATGGACATTTTGTTACATTAAATATTTACATAGATTTACAAAATATTTATTTAAGATTCCAAAATTATATTCACATCCAAATTTAAAAACAGCTAATCAACAAACACAATAATAAGGTTTGTTTTAGAAAATTTAGCATACTGAAATTATATATTTTTTTAAGTACACCGACTATTAAAGAGAAATATATGAAAAACTTTTAAATATTTCATGACATCAGAGTCCGACTGTAGGCAGACTTATGGTATTATATTATTAGTTCATTGGGTATTACTAAATCATATTAAGGCTAAACAATAGTAGAGGAGCAGTAATAAAATCCTTTATATTGTGCGGACAATAGGATGTACCTAACTGTATATTCCTCTGATTTGTGTATGGTACAATAGGCTATAAACATTAAGATAGAGCATTTTAGGTATGGGCAGCCTTAGATATTCTTCGTTAGCGATCTCTTCCAGACAATCAAGTGAAGATAAAACCAAACGTGGTTTTCCTGATAGAAGATATTCGAGCTAAGAAATATAGTTACTCGTCATTGAAGTATTATTACTAGCGTATAGAATGGACATTACGAACACAATGTATGTTCCATTGAATTGGCGCCGCGCGGCTTCAATTGCCAATGGATTCGTTCGATTTTGAAAGGAGAACGGGGGCCCAGTTTTGAAAATAGAACCTCCCGGCGGGAACACACATTTTGTTATAGATGTTTATTCTATAATATTTACTTCAATGTTAGTCGTACATATATTGATAATTATATGTACCTAACTACTTGTCTTGTATCGTCGTATATATCTTGTCCTGAGACAATCCTCTTTATAGTAACTTACCGAAAAAATAACAAAAAGTAAAAAAGCGTTTTCTAAAATAATAAAATTATGGACATTTTTATAAACTGTACTGGAAAGTTGTTATTGACAATTTTTTTAATATTTACATAAATAGCTTCATGAACTTTTTTTGCAAAATTACCTAACATTTTAATTTTTTTTACAGAAACCTTTTAAATTTGTTCAGTTTATTATTGTTGTCATAAAAATGTAATGTTTTTAAATAATTGTATGTAAAGTAAGTTTAAATAATTCATTCAATAATCCTACATTTCGTACATTGGCGTAGACGTAGACGTAGACGCGTGATCGTAGAGCCCCTACGCAGCTACGTTAGAAATGTTCTGTCTACACAGTACAGAGTGTCTACGCTTATAGCTACGATGCGATGACGTGTGATGAGGTCCCATGACTCCCATGTGGGACCAATAAACTGTGGCCTCAATCCAATACACTAGGTGTGGGTCACTGGTAAATGAGTTAATAAATGTTTTCTAACGATAATGACTGGAACGGATGGCCTAAATATTGGTATGTAAAATCTCAGCTTCTAAGCAACATATCACGACAAAACAGGCACCAGGTTTTAATTTAGATCTGCAGCAATGCAATACTGAAAACCGAATCCAATTTCCTCCAGTACTTTTTGCATGATTTGTGGTTAAAAATTGTAGACAAAACGACATAAATAAAGATGATTGTTAGGCGCTCCACCCACTGAAGACGCGTCCCGCCGCGGTGCGCAGAGCGACGGATAACGCAACTGCGCGCGGGGCAATTTCCCGTGCGGTGCCGCGTCGGCAGTGTGTTGTGCTAGGACTGCTAGGCGTGATATAAATTGAGATACTTGCATACAATGGTAAAATCTGCCATCCCGCGCACCGCGGCGGGACGCGATGCAGTGGGTGGAGCGCCTATAATGCTTCTGTTGTTCCTAAAAAGATCCCTAATATTTTTTTTTAAATGTCTGCTTTTACGAGCATAAACTTGTTACAATTTAATTACACTGAGGTAATGATTATAACGCATTTCTTGTATTAATTACAAATTATTATTGTTTTCTGCCTCTTAAATGTTGAATTTTTGCTCTGCGCAGATTTTTACTAAACTTTGACGAATAACTTGAAAACTATAATTCGTATCAAAATGAAGGTTGGAACTTATTTGTAGGTACCTAATTTATCAATAAATCATTTACTCCTAGACCATTTTGTTCTAGCTTGTATCGTTTTTCTGAAAATTAATAAAATTTGTAAAATGGGACACTTTTCAAGGGGATGCGGGGGGATGCGGACAGGGGAGGGAGGGGGAGACTTGTTTTTTTAATGTACTCACCTATAGGTACAACATAGCAGCAGTGTCACAAAATTATAAATAATGCCGCCAAAAAATCTAGAATGAATGGACTATATTTTTCTTTTTGTATTTCTACGTTCTTATTACAAATTCAAACTTCAAAGTGCTAATACGCTTTAAGGCCAGAAACGAAGTTAAATTTTCTCCCAGCTTTCCCGCCGTGACAGTTCAGCGGGAAGTTTTCCAATCTAGATAACGATGCACTTAACTAGCGCTTGTGTACTGAAACTGCCATTTTTCCTTTGGGTATTTGCTTTTTACAGTTCCGTATTGGATAAAAGAATAAAACCTTTATAGTCATTCGTGTCTGTCTGTCCGTCACTTTCACAGTGGAAAGATAATCTAAATTTTACTAACAAGAAATAACCAACTTCAAAATTACTCAAAAACTCCTTGTCAGATCTCGTTCAAATTTTTGTGGGACCACATGAAAAGCACCTGCTTTCGATTAAAAAAAGAATCATCAAAATTGGTTCACCCAGTCGAAAGTTCTGAGGTAACAAACATAAACAAATACAGTTGAATTGAGAACCTCCCCCTTTTTTGAAGTCTGTTAAAAATCATAAAAATCGGTAGAGCCGTTTCGGAGGATTACGACCACAAACACCGTGACAGTGAGTTAGTTACATGTATAAATCTTTGGTCATGGAACACATGAATCAGTGGTTACATAGGTTTTGCGCAGGAACACTTCACAGGTACCTACATGAATTGCTAGTCTCCGCCCGGGGAACAACCAGAATAAAATAAGTCCTATGTCCTAATCCTGGTAATTGTCTGTGTATCAACAGTCAACACCAATAGATACAAATATCTTCACAAACTTTACAGTAACAGTATCAATAGGACTGTATTTCAAACTAAGTATTTGATGCAACTTCTAATGCTAAGAGATTACCAGTGAAGTTAAACAAACTTAAAACATTGTTTCAGTAGTGAAAGTAAATGATCTCAAACAATTCAGGAAGTTAATCGCCCGTGAACTGCTAGCAGCGTACTTTACGATCGCGGAGATCTTAGAAAGTCGCTCTTGCAAATAATTCTATTGTAAAACTCTAAAAATTTGTAAAACTGTAAAAAGATTTAAATGGAAATTGAAACAGTTTACATTTGTAGCTTGGGCAGAACTACTATCTACCTCTATTAAACAGAATGATGCTATACGCTGCTTATCTTAGTGTTTATGTACTTTGTACGCTGCATGTTAGCAGGTAAAAGGAATGTCTGCTAGATGCCACTTTATAGATGGGGATGCTCAAGGGAGTCCATTCATCTATAGCTTTTATAAATCCACTGCTAGATCTCAGATGGAATTCTGAGTGCTAGATATCGACCTCCACTAACATATGCCACTCTGACAGGTCCTGAATTCAATACCCGCTGTCTTCTTTACGTTGTGGATGGGTTGGGGCGTACCTAATCTCCATTTCCTTATTTGCCACTTTTGACCTTTCTTATCAACGGTTATCGGCCTTACGAACTGTATGGCTATTTCAACTGGCTTGTTCTCTGATTGGATTATTTACAGAAGGACAGATTTGCTTATGGACAGATTTTCATAGGGACAGATTGTCAAAATTACGAATTATGCCATTTCTGTCTCAGATCCATATGTGATACGTCACTGGATATAGAATTACACTTTATATTATACTGTGTTAATAGCTGACAATGATAAAAGAGCACGTTGGCCAATTTGCATGGAACTGCAAAGATTGATGGGGTCAAAAGCAACGGTTTATTCGAAAACTACGAGAGTTGTAGGTAAAATCTGGTAAAACCTACAACTCTAGCTACCTCCGTCTTTTTAAAACGTTATACGTTGTACGGTTGTAGTAACGTAGAACCAGTAGGTACACTTCTTACACTACTTACAGTTTTTTCGGGAAACCCTTGGCTGACCTTAGTGGTGTTGCGATTGTCCTTAATTCTACCACCTCTGGGTATTGTTGTATTCTGAGTGTTTATATTTTAAGAAGTCTCCTACAAAAACAAAACTACTTAGTATAAATAAAAGAATAAAAAAACCCGCTTGCTGTCAAATAACCTATCATGGTAAGTATACCTTTTTGAAATCCTTATAGCGAGCTCTTTAATTTGATACTTAACCATATTGCATTATTCAATTTATTTTTATTTTTATTAACCCTTCCTTGGGAGTAGAGTAATTACCTCCAACCGGTAAGCAGAATTAGGTATGTGTGTATGGAAATAAAACCAAGCCATAGATTTCAAATATTTATTATACATTGAATGTCTTGTTAATCTTTGATTAAGCGCCAAGTACGAATACTAACTTTCATTTAATTACACAGAAGAATCACATTCATACAAATACAATATTTTCTTCATATTATTTACAGTGTTTGACTTTACTTACTTACAGCTATGAGAACTAATTGTTTAGGTACATCACACATATCCACGCTATTTATACAAATGTTGTCCATACTTTAAAACCATTAGTGCACGGCGCACTGCAATTACATTTTGAAGCAACAATAGGCGACAAGATTATATTCAGCTTTTGCGACCACTTGTTGCTATTTGTTGAATGTTGCTCAATGCGTCCACACACGCCATCAACATAAATTATTTAACTATAAATTAAAGTAGCATTTAGCAACAAAAAATCATTGAAAAACAATTAATAACAATGGATTTCCGCAAAGTAACGCCTGATACTATTAACTACATTGAAAAACACTTAAAATCTGAAATATTCTATCCATCATAGCGGACTGCGGATTGGCCAACCCTATTATCGAAAGTCCTTTCGCTGTTCAAAGGCCTTCGGCTAAACTGCTATTCATGAAAATAGGGACTAATAGCCGCATTGGCCTCCTTAGCACAGAAGAAGAAAAAGAAATTTTGCTACTATACCTACACTTATTTCACTACCGGCCGCGTCTATAATTCCATAACTCTGTTACTTACGAATAATCGTAGTATCGAATTTCGATCAATTGTAATATAATACATATTATTAATTGCTACACCTAGCTATAAACATTGGTCATACTCATACAATTTAAAATATTAAACGTGTACTTGAACATAGTCAAGAATAAAATCAGTTCATAGCAATGAAATATATTTCCACAATTTTGAGACAATATATTTTATAGAATTAATTTACAATGTCTGCTTCGAGTATTTTTTGCATGCCTAGCTAAATATTTTTCGGTGGTAATCATATTACCTGTACCTACCTATACTATTTATGTAAGAGTAATTCACATCTTAATGTAATAGTTTTCATATAGATAGCCGGTACATAATAACTTACAATAAGTTTCATATAAATGCATCTATCAGTATCTTATTTTATATGTACATTACCTACGACTTAAATGATTTGCTATTTTTCGTACACTCGACAGAATGCTTAAGGCAATATAACTAACAATTTAAAACTTAATATTTCGGTTAAATCACATAATAAATTAGAATTAATTCAAAGCAACTATTGAGTGAGGACTTTTTTTTTAAAAGGCATCAAATTACTTTCTTATCACTTAAAAACTTATATTCTTTTAAATTGTATGCTCATCTCAACTTTACCTTGAAAAAATATGCTTACATAACTATGTTTTTACAATATATATGAAATCAATTATACAAAAGCTTAGTAGATAGCTAAAATTATCATGAAATGATTCTAATAGCAAGGACTAGCGGAGGAGAATAAATAATGACATAGGTGTTATATACAATGCTATATGTTATGAATTATGATATGGTAGATACGTAAATAGAAGGTGGGTACATAATACATTTTATTACAAATTCATAGTACATAATTTCACGTGAAAAATTTCGTATGTCATTAATCTTTGTCTTCTAGAAAACTTATAAGTAAAGGAAATACACCACTACCATATACATATTACTTATTAATCACATAACTCGTATGAATCTATTATTTTTGTTAAAAAGGCTGGCTGATTTGTCTATATTGTGCTCTATGTAATGCTCTCAACGGAAGTTCCTGAATGCAGTTAGAGTATGGGACCCTCATTCATCTCACCCTACACCCCGCTGCCCAATTGGTCTGATAGACAACTCTTTGGAGTTTGTCTGTTTTATGGATGGATGATGTAATTTTATGGATAGATAACGAAAATATAAAAATTATGATTCAGTAGATATGGTTATAATTCCTACATTAAAAATACTTTATAATTTCATAACCTATACAATAGTAGAAATAACGTTAAATCAGATATGAAGATTAACCGTACAGGTCCTGCGGGGTGGGTAGTGCGCGGGGCGCGGGGGGGCGTCATATCCATGTTCGTTCAACGCACGCGTGCGCCGCGTCATTCGAAGCACATTCTCCGTGCGCGCTAGACGCGTAACGCCGCTGTCAGGCGCTACTCACCAGCGTGTTATTATACGTGCTGTGCATTGAGATCCGAATCGTGCCTAGAAAAAGAAGCACATAATTATTATCCGAATTATTACTGTTTATTTTATGTGTTACATTACGGCGGAATACAAAAGTGCAAAGAAACCAAAGAGAATAGAGCGAGGTCAAGCAAAGAAGCAAAAATGCATATGTTAGGTGATTATTAGCGCATCGTTTTGAGCCTATCTACTGAGTTTCACTCCAAGCCAATCCGCGCCAGTGATCGCTTGCGATGAACATTTATTTAATTTAAAATGTAAATTTACCAAATTTCTGGATTGGCCACCGCTCAACTCCTACTTGTGTATTTTATTTGTATGTAGCAAATGAGGAGATCCGGGCGGATTTTTGATGAACTTAGTAGTTTTGTATGTCGTCTTGAATAAACCTACGGAGAACCACCTTGGATTTTAAACAGTTTGAACAAATCAGATAAACAAACAAGACAGAGCCAAGTATTAAACAATTAAAATTAAACATGAAGCAAATGCAGAGTAGATGAGAAACAAAAGTAACTGTGAGCCACAAACAAAAAATTTAAATTAACTAAGAGCAGGTTTTCAAAGGAAATACATACGATGACGATTAATTCTGGAATCGATATTGCCATCATGCAATTAAAGTGGACCAGTTTCATGCTAGTGCCGACAACATTAACAACAACGACAACGTTTATGTTTTGTATCATATCGACTAAGATTATTAACATCGATGTGCATATTTAGTGTTAACATCTAAATATTGCTTAGAAAATGTTGGTTGTAAGATTTGTAATTCATTATACCCCTAGTATAATACTTATTATGAGACCAGGTCTAAAGAAATAATTCTGCCTGCAAGACCCAACTTACTTGTTCCATTTTTTCTGCTTGGCGATAAGGAGTGCATGCTACGGTCATTCCCAAAGGCTCTATGCCTACTGAGTCCTCGGCCTGAAGCGATTGCACCGCAACACCAGAAGAACTGCTTAAAACCTCGCCTGAATCTGAAATTTCAATCAAGTTTCCTCACGATGAGCATCAATCAAAACTATAAAATCAATATTTAAATAAAACATGAACGTCACAGTCACTATTCATAATATTCATAGTCCCATTGACAGGCTCATTATACTTCTTAATGAGAGCATTTACATAAGGAGAGATTTAATAAACCTTAATTCTAGTTGATTGACACTTTCGGTTACTCAGATAATTCAGGAGCAGAAATATGAAATATAAGGGCATTGTATCTCAAGAAAATAGAGCATGAGACATACCCTATTTAGGGAATTTTCCCAGTTGAATTAAAACAACAGTCTTTTGTCTTTGTTTAACTCGTCCGCACTGCAGAAATCGATTTGCAAACATGTTATAAATCTTATAGAAGCTCCGTTTTGTACTTACTTTGAGTTCATCCAGCAGTAAATTATTGGGTTGTACATGGAGTTGCTCATTGCGAGCCAATAGATTCCGAGGTATATCTCCTGGATGTGCGGGTAGTTTACCACATCTGGGTAGTACGACGTCACTAAGAAGTACACGTGGAAGGGGAGCCAACACACAGCAAAAATAACTACAACCACTATCATCATTTTCACCACCTAGAAGATACATAGAAAATAAGTATGTGTGTTCTATGAGCAACATTGATTTAAAAATTTGTTGATTTATCATATCCATTCCATATAAATTTTCCTTAATTTCTTTATCTTCAGGTACAACATCTGTTATACCGTATTATGTTTACTATTTTTTTATGGAAATAGCCGGAAAACGAGCTGACGATCCACGGTAAGTGGCTATCGTCACCCATGACCATCAGCAACACCAAAGGCATCACTGATGCGTTGCCGGTCAAGAAAGAGAAAAAAAAAGAAAGAAACCTTAGTAACCCATTTGTTGACTATATGCCGTATTTTTGCAAACACAAAGGCTTTCGAAAGCGAAATAAGTACTTATTAACGATAAAATATATTATTACCCGTCTCTTGCTCTTAACATTATCTAACTGACGTTGTGTACATTCTCCGATAGATTGCGATCCCCACAGCTCAACTCCAACTTTAGAGTACGTATACGTCATTGAAATTATAGGAAGGAAGTACGTCAACACCATAAATGCCACGTTATACCTGCAAACAGAATACGTAACCTAATAAAAGACATTTGATTATTATTATTTATATATATTATTTGTTATTAATAATTTAGTAATATGCGCTATGAATAAGTACGTACACAAATGACTGAAAATGGATTATCGATTTAAAACTTACATGTATTCGATCGCAGAAGTGGTTGTCGGGCCGTCAGGCCATAACGAGTAGCATATGTACCTAAAACAAAACATAATCTATGTGTATATAAAACACAAAAAAACTTGAGAAAAAAAAAACACCCGGATGGAACGAAGTTCCTTGCAGTCACTACTAGGATAGCAAAAACATACAACAAGTGTGCCAAAACAAATCTAAGGTATTAAATTTCTCATCGGCTTTGTTCACCTAGTAGCAAAAGAATTTTAATACCCCAGATTTGTTTTGGCACACTCGCTTGCATGTTTTTGCTATCCTAGTACTGACTGCAAGAAACGAAAATATCTGGCTTGCTTTCTATGTAAAAAAACTACGACGGCAAAAAGTGTCGTTACAACTTTTCGTCCCAAAATTTTCCGCCTAGCCCCCTTTCGCAACACGCGATAAGGAACTTCGTTCCAAAAATGTTTATACGGATGTCCTTTATAGACTCTGAAACCATCGTGTAGGTACATTTTAATTAAAAATATAATGTTGCCAATTTTATTGCTAGTACTGGCCGAAAAAGACAGCTGAGAAAATACTTTCGTAGCGACATTCAAATTATTTTGTTATTATTATTTCGCGGTTTTTCATCAGTGAATAAATGCCTCATTTATTCTTAACATAAACAGTAACAGTATTTGAAAAGTAATAAATTAAAATGTTTTCATTCGAAGTTTGTGTTGAAAATCTGATTGAATTCTGAAATGTACAGCGCTTATTCGTTTGACTGCAGGCTTTTCGCTTTATAGCGGTCGGTTTTACGAATGGTACACCCATTCGAATAATGCACCCGAGGGGGTTTCGAATGGCAAAGTATCAAACTATTTTTGAAATTCTTGATAAATGATGCAAGTGACCCAAATATGGCGGGTTAGATGTATAAGTTAGTGGTATAAGTTAGCTGGGTTAGCCAGGGTCTATTAGCTGCATTCGATTTTCAACAATGGTTACAAAATATTTGCCCTCCTTAACGACACAATAACAGCAAATGTGATTAAAATAGATATTATTATGGGCGTCATACAGGAGAATATTAGTAGATATTTACCTGGTATTTCCATCCTCTTCTACGGAATCCGTAGTAAAGTATATCATATTTGGACTGCTGATGACGGAACTGATGGCCCAGATAGCGGCAGTTATAGCCAAGGTTGCTCGTTTCCCAAGCCTTGGTCGAAGGGGGCTCATGATAGCGACATATCTGAAATGCGTTACTAGTATTAGATAATTTAGAGATATCATTAAAATCTATATAAAAATGTTAGGTTGGTTTGTGTATGCTTTAAAAACTTGAAAAGTTCTTCACCGATTGAGCTCAAATTTTGACACAATATATAATTATATGTATTACTATACTTCGCCATCAGTAGTTTCCTCGTCAGAATCCATACCGCCGCACTAATGCAACGCAGCGTTCAATTGATATATTCGTCTATATCTTTCACATACAAGCGGTACAAACGTATCATAACCCGATTAATAGTTTTCCTAAATTAAATTGTATTGTGTACAAATTTTGTAAACCTTAAGCAGGGTTTATTTATCAGTTCGAGTGTCCCCAAATAGTTTTCAGAACCTCTGTTGTAGCGTTCGGGCGAAAGTTGTCCCCGGTTTTAAAATATAATTAAATCATGAAATGTTGTTCAGGAACTTTGTTATTTTATTGTTTGAAATGTTTTGTAGTTGTCATATACCAACAACCTAAAAGAAAATAAAACGATAAGGTTTTATATACTCAAAATTATTTTGTGTGTGCAAAATTATTGAGTAGCTACAATTTTAGATTACAGTGTGTCTTCAAGGCAAGAGTGAATTACTGCATAGATATAGGTAATTAATTATATGCAGCAGGCAAGAAACTTTTATCGTCATGAGCATTAAAGAAACCAACCTTACGATGTGCCCCAAACCGGTGTCAATTGAAAGGCAATAATGCGAAAATGGTTTAATACCACCAAAACGATACATTAGGCTCATTTGGTCAATTCATGAAGTTGATTTTCGACTGTTCTCATACACAAATTTTAGCGTAAAAGCAGACGCCGGGTATCCGGTTGTAAGTTATAAAAAAATGCTTACCGGTCTATACTAATAGCCATGAGTGTGAAGACAGAAGCCGATATGCTGAGAACGGCGATAAACTGGCAGAACTTGCAGTAGAAGTGGCCGAACGGCCAATCAGCGTACAGCATGTACGTGAAGTTGAACGTTACGTTCAGCGTCGACACCATCGCGTCAGCCACGGAGAGATTCACTGTCGACAAATATAAAGTAAACATCTTTAACTTAATATTAAACCTAGTAGGTAACGCATTTGCTTCGAGAAACATATTCTATACCTCGAAAAACTGTCTAGAAGGGATTCTTCATATTAATTATTTTCAGTTACAGTATTATGCGTATAAACTACCCGCATTTGCTTTGGCTTATTACGTTTCCAAATTGTACCGGAATCCAAAATACTTGTTAATCACATGTTTATTGCCGACAGCGTACGTCGGTTTTTATAGTTTCATAAGTAATAAACATATATTAGCTTCAATTGTGTAAGTATACAAGACCAGTAAAAATTTCTTTACTTTTTTTTTTTTTTTTTTTTTTTATTAATCCTATATACACTGTTCTCCTTCGGCAGGACCAAAGGCCTTGAATACACTAATATGAATTTCTTATTAAATTATGTTAACACAATAATAAATTAATAATAATAATAAATAATGCAACAATTATACAATACTTACTTACTACAATAATTATAATATAAAAACAAAATCGAAAAACAATAATTATGAACATTATACATGACACCTTTTTGGCAGATATTTATCTGAAAACTTTCTCACTTACTAACAATATAACCTACAAAGCAGTGGACCTCAAAAGGCTGATGGGTGGATAGATGGATGGATGATACAATCAACAATTTAATGCCATTATGTTTTCGTCGGCGAGCCACTTCACCCTGCTACCGTTACCTCTGCACACCTTGTCAATCACCACCTTTAGGAAAACCAGAAAATTTGCTCTTGTCTGTTTTCCAGTTAAGAGCGTTTGTAAGTTTTCTGTATTTACTGCCAGTCCTGTTTTCATGCTCACGTCGTGCCGCAATTTTGAAAACCGTGGGCATTCGATGAGGACGTGCAGTACATCCTCAGTTACCCCTGTCTCGCAAACGCACCATGGAGTGTCGCGCAGTTTCATCCTGTGCAGGTACTGGCCGAATCCTCCGTGGCCAGTCAGGGCCTGCGTCAGTAGTCTGTTCGGCCAGTACCTGCGTGCATGGTCATATGCAACAGGGCCATCCGGCAGGAAGCGAAGTATAATTTTCCCTTCAGATTTTATTAGGTAGGTCTCGTTCCATTTAGCTATAGTTTCCTGTCGGATGACCCATTTTGCATGCGATAGTGGATACTTCGTGTAGTCTGCTGTAGTTCTCTTGTGCAGGGCGGCATGCTTTGCTAACTCGTCGGCACGCTCGTTCCCGGCAATCCCAACATGCGCCCGCAGCCAGAACAGCTTTACATCCACACCGACGGAAATCAGCTCCCTAATTTTTTCCCTTATTTTAAAGGCAAGAGAATGCAAGGTGGTATGGTCGCTAATGGCGTCGAGAGCCGACTTGCTATCTGAAAAAATCTTTATCTCCTTCTCTTGTCTAAACCTCCCTGCTAATTCTCCCGCCCTTAAAATGGCCAGTAGTTCCGCTTGGAAGACGGTGCAGAACGATTCCAGCCGAAATAATTGTTTCTTAATTTCTGCACCGTCCCTCCAAACCGTCAACGCGGCACCTACTTTGTCTTTAATTTTACTTCCGTCGGTATAGATGCAAAGCCCGACACACCCATGGGTTGCCTGATCATCACAGCAGTCATATTCAATTTTTATAACGTCAGATGGATGTGGCATTGCGAGGAAAGAAACTTTACTCTCATATTCAAAGGCGTCCGATTCCAGATGAAGTGCCTCTCCACGTTTTATCATGTATAATCTAGCTGCTTCCTGTACTCTCATGTCAAGGGGGAGCAAACCAGCAATCGCTAGACTCGCTGTCAGCGAGACAGTTCTGTATGCCCTACAAATTTTTAGTGCAAAACCTCTTTGTAACGAACCTAGACGCTTCCGAACTGATACTTGGTCTACTGCCCCTACCCATACACTTGCAGCAAATAGAACGATTGGCTCAATAACAGCGTTGTATATACTTCGGATAATATCTGAGTTCAATCCCCACGTGACCCGAGATGCTTTCGCAAGCCGTCTGTATATGGCTGTAGCTTTTTGTATAACCTTAGTCACATGTGACTTGAACTTCAGTTTATTATCGATGATGACCCCCAGCAGTCTGAATTCTTCAACAATCTGTATTTCATCGTTACCCATGTGTACAATTAGGTTGCCAACATTTCGCTTTTTGGTAAAGATGACAGCTTTTGTTTTATGCGCAGCAAATTTCAGTTTTTTGCTGGCTCCCCATTTGGCCACCCATGTCAAAACTCCTTCCGCCATCCCTTTTATTTCTTCTACCGAATCGCCAGATTCAGATTTCTTTACTACCTAACAGAATGTGAACAACAGGCACTTAAATCAGTTCTGTAGGGTTGTCAATACTCCGCATGGCGCTCGCACTGCAAAGCTACTCTATGGCGCACTGCCAAGCCCTATACTAGTGGGCCACTAGCAATATTATACTAAACATAAGGAATATTGAACATAAGAAAATATTGTGTCTGTAGTGTTCTGTCCATCCGTTACAATTAAAAATCTGAATTTTAACAAAATATAACGCTCCGTCTTCAAAGAAACGGTCTTCGAAAAAGTTATATTATTAATTATACTTCGATGTTGCATCCTCAAGATTTAAATAACCATGTAGTTGTCCTTCGAGACACTGCATCGTCACACATTTGGAGTATATGAAAATAAAACAATAATAAGAGTCAAATATTTAGTCTGTGTCGTTGCCATCACATCACTATTGTATATACCCAGCCCTAAAACGTCATTCGTTTTTCGTGTGCTGCATCGTCGTTAGTGTCATTACTTATAAATAATTTAAATAATATTATATTAACATTAAAAACTCGTGTTTTGGATTATTTTGGCTCATATCTAATAGGCGGAAAACATGAGAAAAGAATAAATGAAACTGAATCAGAAATAAATGAAGATATGCAATCTTCGCAATGGAATTCAAGTTTGGTTGTCTAATATCTGACGAATTATTGTACGTTATGATTACTTGAAATGTTAGTAATTCAATACATCTTGGTATCCTTAAATGTTAAATCTGATTCCAAACACGGAATCTTTTATTATTTCATATTATTTGATACAAAAGAAAAATTTTTTCCTGAGTGATGACTGATGACACGTCATGTCATGTCATTCGAAAAGTACTAACCACAGAGTACTTAATCACTACGTTTTAGTACTAACTATTATTTTGTCCACCAACCTTGTCGTAGTAGCCTGTAACCTGTTGACTTGCCAGTTCAGGTACCTTGTTTCATAAAGTGGTAATACGCGATATTATCCAGGAACAAAAATATCTTACTTTCTTAATGTGGTGTCACGAGATGGCATCCTGAAAGTAAATCACATACTTAACAGGCCTTGCACTATACTATCCAGGAACAAGAATATCTTACTTTCTTAACGTGGTGTCACGAGATGGCATCCTGAAAGTAAACCACAGGCTTACCAGGACTTGCGTTATATTATCCAGAAACATAAATAATACATATGTTACTTTCTTAACGTCACGAGACGTTCACGAGATGTCACCCGAAAGTAAATCACATAAGTACCTAGTTTTGCAGAATCGTATGTCCATTCGGAAACACCGATATGTCCTGCGGGAAAGGTGGCCATTATAATATATTTGAGGCAGATGAACCAGTACTCCTCAAAATACCAGAGAAAATCCTAGCTATGCCAGGCGAAGCTAAGAAACTGGAACAATAACCACGGAGCAGAATTAGAGAAGCTGATTAAATCTCTGAACATTGGGAAAAATCCTCCAGGGTTGGCTAAATAAGGAAGATAAAAAGTAAAATGTACTAAAGATATAGAGATAAGCGACTAGTCAGATAGACTAAACAACATTAATATAAAAAAGATATCTAAAAGCCATAGGAGTAACATTTTGCTACTACGACGGACAGCCAATTGAACACCAGGGGGGACAATTCGTTGGAACTGACATCATGCTGATGTCTTACCGCCATCTATGCAACTTGAGGGCGCTGATGGCGCATCGAAATTTATTTGCAAAAATCATGTAATAAGTAAAGCACTCTTTACCCCTTATATTAATATATTCCTTGAGGAATAACTACTTGACGCAGCTGCGGGCTCAAGCGCCGCCGCTGCCTGCCGCGACCCCTCGCGACCGCCAAGCAGACCAGAGACGCAGATGGAGGCACCAAATTCCAGCCGTACACAATTTTATTGTAATAATTGGTGAGCAAACCCACTGAACTATCCTATGTATGAGGATAACAGATCCTCTTAATTCTTTTTTCTTACTCGAACAATGGAAACAATAAACCCACCATGTTCAAATCGGAAACAAATAATTTCAATAATTTTACATTGACATTATTTTTGTATTTAAGTGTTTTATCATACCTGTTCATTTATTTCTCTGATACTCGTAGCATCCAAGAGCTCAGTGCCTCTCTTTAGATTCATTTTGTATCTAAACCGAATAAATAGTGTGCATAGTTACCCATACACCGTCGCCAGATGGCTGATATAAATGCAAACATTTAAAGAAGCCTTTCTTAATACTTATGACAGATTACCAAGAAATCCCAACCCCAGCTCTACTCCACGCAATGTTTTTACAAAGCTTTTAAAAACATAATTGTCATAATTGAAGTAACAACTCTATGTACTACAGTATTAACATACCTTGACAATATATTTTTTGTGTTGGGGATAATAAAATTATGTTATGACATACTAGCGCTTTGACCGCGACTTTGCCCGAGTTTGCCGGGATAATAAGTGGACATATCTAGTCCAGATCATGGTCTGACTATGGGCTAGGTTTCATGAAAATCCCTTCAGAAGTTTTAGCGTGAAAGAGTAATAAACATCCATACAGATTTTCATTTTTGTAGTATTATTGGGGTGCAATAATACAAAATGTATATGTGGTAAAACTAAGATTTATTAAAATCCGGCCTAATGCGAGTTGGACTCGCGCGCCGAGGGCTATGTACAAATGTATAATAATAATAATAACGATACTTTATTTCAGACTGATCCTGATGATTCTATAAATTAGAACCGAACATTGCTGATGTATTCTGAACTGAGTAACAAACATAACGTTGCAGTTGAAACGCTGTCGCCTTCACATGTTACTGTGTTCGATTTACGCATTTTCTCCGTTACTTATGCTATAAGATAGTCTTGCTTTGCTTCCACCAAATTTCATGGTTTGAGATCAACGGGAAGAACGCTACAGGTTTTGCTTCCCTTGCAAGTGCCATAATTAAAAAGAAAAAATTTTATATCGCATTAACGCCGCGCTGTAGTTTTTTGGTTGTGCTGACGTAGAATAGAAGCTTGATTTGGAAGGGATTGCACACCTCAGTATTTTATATTAATTATATTTATATAATGGACATTAATTACATTGGATATCGATAATAATTATTATATTAATTTTATCCACTCGTCCCTGGGAAAAATGGGATTGATAGACAGACAGACAAGCAGGTTCCGCTTTTTTCCTGTTGAGGAACGGAACTCTAAAAATCTATAAAAATCCGAAAATTTTAAGGGAAATTTTTAGGTTCACTTATCTACTGCTGCATGCTCCGTTCTTGCTAAGGATTGTTAATACACCAAACAGTTTATATGTCTTTAGCCTTATCAAGATGAAGTATGGTAGTCAGATACCTACTTTTTGATTTGAACAGATGGTATAATATAGTGACTTCTCCATTACAGAGTGGATACACCTTGGAATGGAGTGATTAGGGGTCAGTGAAAAAACAATCTCATTAAATTATTTACAGTGGCTCGCAGCCTTTTTAGAGATGCAATCTTGTGGTAAAACTTGCAAGAATAAAAATGTTTAGCTCGGTATCGATGCCACCATTGCCATCTCAGAAATATATTGAATGGTATCAGATTTCCTCATCTCAATAAAATTATTAACTAGACTATTACTAGACTATTATAGATGTCGATTTATTTGCATCGCATCGTTTTTTTTCTTATTCCTTTATATAGAAAATGTAACAGAACTTAGCGTCTGCAATCTTATCCGACAAACCTTCACAAGGGATACCCCAAATGACAAACCAATAGGTGTATTCCATATCAAAATCCTCAATTTCTTATCAAAAATACGCTTAGCCAGTATAACGTAATATACTTATTAAAAGCTTTGGTTTAAATTCTGTTTGACATTAATATAAACATCCAGAACTGCACTGTTTCATATTATTATATGCTTTTATGCAAAGCAATTCAAATTCATTATTTGCGTAAATAAAGATACCTACAACAGTTGGTCAATATAAACATAAAATCGTCTTATTTTACCTTGTCGGTTTGGACTTTTCTTAATCTTAAGCGATATGTTACAGAAAGTAATAAGCTACTTTACAAATTCACACCAGTCAGCCCTATATCTGTTTGTTAATTACACATTGGTAACGATAATTATTGTATTACAAGGTTTTTTTCAAACTTGTCTTTATGAATAAAACAAGGTTACCAAATTATATTTTAACCCAAATCTTACTTTATCCTATTTGGCTCAAAATTCCAATGAGAATTTATCAATGAAATTCAATAAGTTTTAACTTTCATCGCGTTATCTACCGGGCAACGTGTGCAAATATTATTTGTTATTAATTGGTTATCTCACTACAATAAAAAATTGTAATTTTTTTTTTTAAAATTCAGTAGCACGTAGACTATTTCTAGTTGTTCGACAAAGACTATCCTTATAGATAGAAAAGACAGCTCGGCTCCGAAATTCTGTCGACACAGGCAAAAATTTATGTACTTTCTGCTAAAAAGCCTTTCCACAATACTTCGCAGAGCACAAGCCGAATAGATTCGATGGAACCGATGGATCAGACAAATATTGCGCGTTAGCGGCGCGGCGTGAACGTGACCGTACTCACGGCACACAGTACCTCACACGCTCCTACATCTGCAGCAAGCTGGATTGGACTGCTGAAATGCCACTCGTTGGACAAGAAACGCTTCGTCTCCTCGCCGAAAAATCCTATAACCAACCTATTGTCAATATCGGGGAGTATAAATCCTTTTGCTGAAATTGTGTTTAGTATTAAGTATTAGAATTTACCTAATGCCTAAATTATAAATCCGATAAATTTTGGACGAAAGATGTTTTTAACACTTGATAAAAAATTCACTTTTTTGTGCGGTTTTATACACTACATTCTGCAACATCCTCTAAACATCTACATGGTTATTTAAATCTTGAGGATGCAACATCGAAGTATAATTTAAAGGTTGAAAGAACTTACCTGTAAGTGAATTTCAACCGGGATTATACGAGATGTTGCATCCGAAGAGATTTAAACTCCCGCCCACCCGGTGGTACACGTGCAAGCGCTACAGTTTGCCACCCCATGTATGGTTGCAGAATGACCAACTAGGACGAAACTCTAAACTGAATGACGTTTTAGGGCTGGGTATATACAATAGTGATGTGATGGCAACGACACAGACTAAATATTTGACTCTTATTATTGTTTTATTTTCATATACTCCAAATGTGTGACGATGCAGTGTCTCGAAGGACAACTACATGGTTATTTAAATCTCTTCGGATGCAACATCTCGTATAATCCCGGTTGAAATTCACTTACAGGTAAGTTCTTTCAACCTTTAAATTATATTATAAATCAATTATATTAGTAGGTACACGTGTAATATTTAAGGAATTCCCTCAATTCCACATGGATTTCTTCACTAGAAATATGCGAAAATATATAGGAGCAACATGAATGCACCCTTTTAAATGAAATAAAAATCTTCCAATAAGGATGACAAATGACGGAGTTGTGAGTAAGTTCTGAGGTAAATTAGAAAAAGAAAATGAAAACATCCTCCTTTTTTTGAAATCGGCTAAAAGTAAGATGGGATGTATGGATGTGGTAAAACATATTTTTACATTTCTTTTACTATGTTCGTCTAATTTGTTATTTGTCCACAGATCATTAACAAACTGAACAGAAAATACTTGTTTTTTTTTTTAAATAAAGAGCAATATTATGTGCAACTTTCACAGAGTGGTTGAGATACGGACTCATATGATAGAGCTAATACGTAAGACGTAAGTACATATTGAAGCCGGAACTCAGATCACTTTTTGCTTTTGACTCCAATTTCCGCTCTTTAGAAACGTACGAGTAGAATACGTGTTTGGGCTAGTTCAAGCGTTTGTTTCATTGTTCTCGAGACTTTTATTGTTTTTATGGTTCTGTACATCCGATAAAAGAACGAAACACTGATAGAAGCGCTGTGTTGTTTGTTTGGCAACCTAGGCAATTTTGTCTGAGTCAACTGAAGTCAACAAGTTTAAAAACACAAAATGGATGAACCTTTTCCAATATTGAAACTGTATTAGGGCCGATTCTATCATGATTCATGATAAATTGAATGAGTTTTAGTGGACTTCGTGACGCTTCTATAATAACATCGGTAATTTGCATTTCTTTGGTGCATGAATGAGCAAGCACAATGTTCTATTTGTTTTCAAATTACTGTCTCAACTAGATCTTGAGAAGCTGTTTTCAGGAGATTTCCATCAGGCATCAAGATAACGCTGAAATTAAAAAGGGGTAAAAATATGCTACGATCTCAATCTATATTATTTTTACGCTGGGCTACAATGATCTAAGTCTAGCTGAGCGAAGCTAGTATTAGATTTAACGTCTATTTAGCATTCGTACCTATTTCTACGCTATCTTTAAAAAAATTGCTTCACAATAGATTCCCGATGTCAAACTGCTAATTTTTGATTAAAAATGCAGTTATATTCGTTCTAACAGCGCAAGATTAGGCCTCTACGAGTAACCTGTATGGTATTACACCCCACAAAGAAAAATCTAATCCAGGATTGAACAGTTCAAGCCATGCTAGTAATAATAGTTCTATGCAGCCATAAAAATAAGGGGTTTGTTCTGTTGAATACGTATACGTATTAAGTATATTGTATACGTATTAAGTACAAGTCTTTGGCCTGTTTGCGTCGAATTTCAAACTTTCATTCCTTTTGGTACATTTTCACTAATTGTATCGCATCACGACGCATTGGACCATTTTAAGGTAATGGCGCGTAGACAATAACAGATTATATTGAATGAATGGACAGCACTTAGTTTCGGAATGTCCTGAGAATCTAGAACATCTTTCAGTATAGGTATCTAACTTGTACAATACTCGTATATCTAGAAGCATTGAACTCTTATTGTTAACTGGCTTTACCTCACATCCAGTAAAGGGCCCCATTATGAGTTCAAGTTAACTTCATTTGCATCTCACTACATAACACTACTATTAAACTAACTACTACTATCCTACCTAAAATCAATCGTAAGTTTTTTAAAGTTACTTAGTTGCAATATCGGAGAGTCAGTAACTGAAGCTGGTTGGTACAGCTTTGATGATAAAGCTCGGACAAAGCATTGATGATAACTTTAGCAAAACTTCTCAGTGTCGAGTCGATTAGGGTTACCAAAGATGTCACTTTATAATTTTGGAGTTTTAATAAATATGTATATCCATGCCAAATTACAGCTTTCTAGAACTAAGGGTCTCGGCGCTTTGCTTCGGAAGTGACATGACGAAACTATAAGGGTTCCGAGTTTACTTCGGAACCCTAAAAAAACTGGGTATAATTGCTCTTGTCCGAGTGTGAACAAGATGCAACATGAGCGAAGAGGATATTTATATTCAAAATAATAAATTGCATCCCTCAACATATCATCTCTAATCATTGGTATGTAAATAGCTACATAAATCGTAGAGATACGAAATTGGATACATTTTAATGGCCCTTTGTTCAAAACATACGTTAGATACGAGATGATTTCAGACAGATCACCGTATTTTAGTGCCCATCAAATAAGATTATTCAAATCTTTACCTAAAGTAATGTAAAATGGACGTGACATTTATACCATCTAGCAAAATTACTAGCTAAAAAGCACTCGCCTGCTGTGTTATGACACTGATTTAAATAAAAGTGCCGTCAGTCTTGAGCTTCGGCTGCTAATGCATTAAAATTATGACAGGGAGCATTAAAATTCACGAACACTGGGTATTTTTACATTACCTACGATTTAAAGCATATACTTTATACATATACTACTCAATACATACTCAATATTGAGGCATTGACCTATGATGTTAGCACAGGAACATCGACGTAATTATTTTTTATGAGACCAGTAATCATGTATATTGGGTTAGGTTGTTTGGAAGTGTGACGCAAGCAGGGGGAGGGTAAATTACCTGGATGTTTTCTTTATTATATTCCGTTATTTTTGAAGCTGCTTTAAAAAATAGTTTGATTTACAATTATAATGTTAACATTTGTTATGTATAGAGTTGTGCGCTGGTGTCGCTAGATGACGCCTCGCTTGATGATCGAATGAACTAGTCATTCGGTCATCTATTCGATTATTGTATTATTCGATTACTCGATGGTAACCGACCTACTCGGTACAAGATAGCCAGTCTATGTGAAGATCTCGGGGCGGACGGTTGTGTCTCTATAGTCTTGTGCGTACTTACAGTGAATATTATAATACTTATAATATTGATTTATTATAAATAATAATACTCGTGGTTCGTTGAACATAACAACATTCACCGGTGCATGATCGATTCAAGTTAATCAAAGTTTTTATGAAATTGAGAACTTACATAAACTAATTTGGCGATTGTTGACCAGAATCTTAACATTCACTCTCGAACATTAATAATAACATTAGGTATGCCCTATGCTTTATGAACTAAACTACAACATAGCTACAAGTCATCTCATACTAACCGAGGAAGTAATTAGTGACGCTCCTCATTCTCTTATTGGCAAGAACTATCCAAATGACGACCAAGTTGCCCACTGTAGCTACCACCACCATACCCGCGAATAACACCGTCCATAGAACTTGTCGCCACCAGGGTAGGATGAATGATTGGTATTGCTGAAAACAATAACGTTGAATAGAACATTTCCATACTTGACGTGAATAAGTTGATAAGTCGGAAAAGCTTCTAAACTGACCCTGATCATCCTTAAAACTGTGCTTTTCGACTTATCAACTTATTCATGCCATGTACGGATTTTGACGAGTAGGTAGATAAATTATGTTTAAACAGATTTCGAAAGTCAAATTACTTTGAGCCTTCTTGTTGGAGTTCGCGTCGCGTCCCATCCAAACCAGTTTAACCTAGACATGCTCGTGTACGGTGATAGTTTTTAAACATACTTATCTATTCTTTCTTGTTTTCTCATCCTTGGTCAGCAACGCATCATTGATGCCTTTGGTGTTGCTAATATTCGGGGGCGATAAAAGCCACTTACCATCAGGTGGATTGACGCTCGTTTGTCGGCTATTTCTATAAAAAACCCTCCTTCTAAAATCAACATTGAAGTTTTTTATGTGTGTCTGTCAAGTACCTATATTAATCACCTTCATTATTATACAATCTTAATAAGTAATAAATATACCAAACAAGGCTAATTAAATTCGTGGATCTAATGAACTGCAAACCAAACAACAGGTCATCAATATTCTAATTGGATTTAAGGAGTCAGCGCAAATGGAAATGTAAAGTAGTGGTCGAACTGTAATTAAATTTATCGATAGAAACAACAATGTCTGCATTCCTGCATTACTTTATTAAAAATGTTTTACCCTTGTTTTATCTACTCAAGGAAAGTAAGATTTGAATATCTTAATTGAAAATCAAATTACGTAGTGCGTATCCACCTACTATCGACACGAACGATCGGGGTATGACCAAAACTATTACCTACACAATTATATCAGTGAAAATATGATTGCTATGCTGTTTAACTCACTTCAGTGACATTTTGCGTATCATTAAGATAACTGTTGCTGTTTATGTCGAAGAAGGTGACGTAGAAAGCCTGAAGGTCATCCGTGTAGGGCGTCGTCCAGTTCATAGTGGAAGCTGTTGGCAGCGACTCTGCCAGCATCCTTGATTTTGGATACCTGTGAAGAAACGACATTGTTAAAAATGGTTTTCAGTAAGGTCCTGATTCAAGGGACTATAATGCCCTCAATTGGGCGTAAATCATTACTTTAGGAACCTATTCTACCTATGTGAAAACAGAATACTTATGTTGATCCGAAATGATCGTCCGCAAACAACAGCAGTCGCAACCAGTTGGATGGGATGGGTGACTGCTAGTGGCAAAAAATTCTTGAGCACTTCCGAGCTTTGCAGTTGTCTGTTGTTATACTTTATGACTGTTGCTCGTAGCTTCGCACGCGGAAATTATACTTATCACCCTCTTGAAGGTTGAATTTTGAAAAATCCTTCCTTAGTGGACGCCCACGTCGTAAGAGGAATACGCATGCGAAATTTTAAGTTTCTAGTCCTAAGGGTTTGGTCTGTGCTTTGAAACATCAGTCAATTAATTTTGCCTTATTTAAATATAGATAACGGTTAAGCCACGTTGAAGGCCTTCGGGTGGCATGAAAACTTCCTACATTTGGGTTGGGTTGGGAACCAATCCCGCCACCAATCCGAAGTATGCTTAATACAATAGACCCGTGCTCATTACTGGACCATTAATATATTAAAGGGTGGAAACCACAAGCAGGCGGGTCATCTAATGATAAATAGTCGATTTAGGGTTTCCCTTTACCCAATCGCTAATGGGGTAAATGGTATATCCGTTTAAACTTTAACCCAAATAATATTCACATAGGCATATCAAATTAACGCCTACAGCGCAACGACTTTTTTTGTCCATTCGGTCCTCATACTCCCGATATGCCGTCGCCACAGCCGGTCATACTATCGGCTCCGGTGTCAGTAAGTTACGTTCAGCAGACAAAATCAAATTGGGCGGTAGTCGGTACTGATTTCCAATAACAGGGGGCTTACCATGAACTCTTAAAACAGGCCAATATTAGCCGATAATTGGCCTGTCCTGCTATATCCTACCATGATCTGGCTAAAACACAGGGCAGCCAGCGACCACGTCACCGTAACAGGACAGCGGTCACGTGACTTCAAAAATGATCTTCTGCCCTGCAATTCGTGTACCATGACGCGATTGTTGACGTATTGACATCAGAAAGTGGCATATGTTAACGTCAAAATATTACAGGTCACCGAAAGTAACATTTATTGTCCTGTTTCGGCTATTTCGTTGATGATAATGAAACACGACGGGATGCAGCCATGACGAATTTCAAATACACCATCATCACAAAATAAATACATTTCATTTGTTTGGAAAATTTTAAAAACATACATTGTACTTATGCTTTTTAAATTATCGCTCCTAACCCCGGTCACTCACATGCGCGCAAATATATGACAATTTTACGAATGTTTGCAGTTTTGCACATATGTGAAGGGTGGTCAGGCAAATGGGTTCGCATATGAGTATACAAGCCCATTTCAGCTTCCTCCTACACTTTGTTCACGAATGTTTCAATCTTGCTATTGTTATTATGTTGTTGTCATTAAAATCCATTTTCAATACAGAAAATAAATGGTAGTACGATTAGACGCCACGAACCACGAAAAATTAAGAGATACGTCACCTTTTTAGTCGTGTGCGCAACTGGTCGCACGAATGTGTGGGAGGCTACACGAAGGTTCAAGGTTCGCGCGTTTTGATGTGCGACAAAAAACCGACAGAGGTTGGAAAACCTCGAATGCCTCGAAAACTTCGCATAATCATTCACGAATGTCGTCCCACACTTGTGGGTTCGCGTATTCGCGCGAATGTGAGTGACCGGCATTATAAATCACACATTTTATTAGACATTTAGACATGTCACTGTGTCAAGTGTCAAGTAGTGTAAGATTACGTTCAAAAATGTAAGCATCACTTAGCGATAATTTTTTTGGAAATTTTAGAGAACAAAAGGTTAATAAATCACAACACTTAAGTATTTATAACAAATCTCAAAATCTTCAATTGAGATTGTTATTTTAAACTTTTAAAAACATCAATATTACGCATTCATTTGAAAACCGGTAAACCGATAAAACGCTCTATTTCAGAACATAATTAGTACAAATCAAGTGTCATAGACTAGATGCAGGACAGAAGTAGAGGTATTGCAGGTCATCGGTAAACGTTCATGGTACAAAATACACTCCTGTCAGGTTTTAGCTACAAGCTGACCTGTCCTGAACATGACACATTTTATTAGAGTTCATGGTAAGGCACCAGTACGGAGTAAACCGTTGCAAATGAAGGCGTTATTTCATACCGACAAAAAATCAAAGCAAGGCATTTTTTTAACCAATAAAAAGAAAAGAGAAAAACATTGGTACATTAAATGGAAGGCTTCTACGCCATTCAATAATTTCTTTCAATACGGAGCGAAATAAAGAAAAGCTCTGGCTCTAAATAAAATTACGGTCGGCCAGACAGAATTCTCTGACGCGGCAGGCATGGACAAATACATTATGACGTCACTATTCCAATATGTAGAGAATACTTGTATTTATCGTAAATCCTCAGCCACAGAATTTAACCTAGATTTAGAATTTAACCATTCTATTCATAACATAGGGAGTATTTTAACGCAGTAGATTCAACGAAATTGATATTAAGAATTTTTAAGTTTGTTTGGGCGTTTTTTACGGTTAATCTTCGTACTTAGCTAAAGTTAATATTTAGTAGTAGGTATTATTTGAATCAGTACATACGTAATATTTATGTATATACACTATGTACGAAAAGGGCGTGACCGGCACAGTTTAACGAAAACCTTAGAAATATAAAACGAAAAATTGTTATCAATTAGATCCTTTACTGCTGTTCGAGCTCGAGCTCGTCCAATCTTCATTATTGTCTGTAATCGCTTGCCATCTTTGGGACATATTTTCCGTTAATTTTTCAGCACAGCTGCGAGATAAAGCACGCAGACTTCAGTTCACAAGTGAGTTTAACGACGGTTGCTCAATTTTTTGCCCATACTTTAAGCTTCATTTACACGCAAACAATTTTAATTGGATTGTTATTAGTGGACTGTGAGCGCCAATTCAACGCGTCGATACCATGTTCCGCTTTTGAAGTGATGCAGAATCCAGAAATCGTTTTTGCATAGAAAAATCATCTCAGCTGAGAACAATAATGCTTTATCGTAAATTTTCGTTATCTTCTTTCACGTTCATACCACCATTTTATTGGTAAATAAATATTTTTAACAAGAAATTGAAAGGAAAACTAAAATTTTTTAGGCAAAGGATTGTTCTATCCAGTGAAGTATTTATTTATATTAACTGCATTCCAAAATTTTAAAATATGTCGGTCACGTTCTTCTCGTACACACTTAAACATATAGCAGAAGGTATATTCTATGGTGTTGGGCATTCCATTTCCAGTTCACATAACGTTCACATCAACATTCCAAAGTACTTCAACACTACGTGATCAATAATCATCTATTCTACATTACTGACATATTCCTCATTCTAAATATTAAGTTTTTCGTCATGACATTTCTTAAAAGGCAGCTACTGCGTTGGCCGAGCGTTGAGAATAAAGAGATCCGTCCCTGGACCTTCACTAAAGATTCATGAACTCGCCGACACGTACATAAAAAAACTATGTTAATTTAAATAATCCTGTATACGTCATGTGTGTATTTAAATAATCCTTTAAACATAGTTACGTACATTTTGTCGTGTGTACTAATAAAGGTAAATTCACGAAATAATTCTGAAAAGCTGTACCTGGTCTACGTAAAAGCCTAGAGTTCCATTAGTAATGTGTACAGAGGATAATTCATTGACAATATTATTAGCTGCCCCTTAATAAACAGAATCATAAAATTAACAGCAGCTGCTTATTGTTTTTTTACCAAAATCCGTGCACCAGATCAGATCTGTTTGTTTAGGATTCGCTGCGAGTTAGACCCGGATTCTGTTAATCAGCAAATATTCGAAGACATTTGTTTATGCAATACAAATGGAGCTGTTAGACTAAATGTATTGCTCTCCATGTTTGGACTATAGAAAACATTTAAAAAAAGATTAGAAGAAAGAAATACGAATTCTTTACCAACAGACGCTATTATATACAACAGATATACAAGATGTAAAGTGTAATCATAGTTGTAGATACCTTGATAATACACTGTTTCGGGGCAAAAACGTATCAACGCGCTGGGTGTTAGGACAATAATGGGACTGATGAGGTAGACTCGGTATAATGCTTTGATTCATTACAAGTGCAAGTTTCCTTTGTGGTTGGGAGTTGCAACGCATGACTAGTCCTCAATTACTGGAGACTTGCAGCGGGCCGCCTATGGAGTCAATAGTCAAATGATAGTCGCTGTTACTGCTGACTTCAACATTGCTGCGATATGCCAGTAGGTATCGTTAATTTCGTTGACATCGTCTTGATGTATTGAAAAATGTTCCATGTTGGTAAACTATAAACTGGACGAAAAATGTTCTCCAGTGCTCGAGTATTCCTGAGTGTAAAGAATAAAGTAATATTTCAATGCATTTATATTTTTTCCTATATTTCTCTTTTTTAAATTTAACTATTTATGATGAAAACTATAGTTTTCAAGACAAAACTCAATTTACCGATGACCGAGAAACCGACATCACAGCATAAATTACATATACCCGTTTATAAAATCATGATGAATGACATCTTGGCTCAAATGTGTGATCTATACGTTTTGTGTGCCTCAATTGTTGTTGCCTCAGTTGTTCAATTAAAGACGGAGCCCCTATCACCACTAATTCACTTTCATCAAACTAAAAATTGTGTCTGATTGATCAATTCATTTGATATTCAGTTTCATTCAATTGCAGGGGTTTGTATGCGAATTAGCGCCGTTTGGTCAACCAACGTGTTTGAGCATCAATGTTGACTTACGTACGAATATTGGCGTCATTGCCGTGTTCATGAGTCGCCCGTTGTGCAAGTTAGACGCGACACGAGGATAGATTATTAGGCTTCGTAGGAGCTATTTAAAGTTTTCTATATTGTTCTGTAGTACATAAGTTAAACATTACAAACGTAAGGTTGGATTGGACGCAAGAGATGGATTTTACTTTGTGACATTTTAATTTTAAACAAGAGCGCTCCCCGCGGCATTTAGGCGTTTTCTGCGAATAAAAGGTCCCTATATTATATCTTATTTTAGATTATGGTCTACCTGTATGCAAATTTTATGAAAACCCGTTCAGTAGTTTCTTATTCCAGTAGAAGTGTAGATATTGTAACTGTAAGTAGTTCGTAGTATTATAATTCCAACTAAAGTTGTCAACGTCTTCGAAAAGACTAGTGGGTAATAAAATTCTATTTCATGAAGATGTCAAATTATGACGATCGACGGACTCCTTAAAGTAATAAATAAAGATTGGTCTGAGGATTGGTCTTGTCCACAAAAAATATCCTTGTACTTCGTATTTTACTTGTAGTAGAATTCTCTTTTTTATGTTACGATAATTGACAACATGTTTTATTGATAAAGTACTCTCAAATTGGAGGATCAGTCGCGAACACATAACAAGAACATACAATTTTCGTCCAATCCAATCTGGGAGTACTTACTTAGTTACTTTCTGTAATATAATTTGTTGCTCAGACATTTATTGGTTGATCTTCTTGTCAAATAAATATGTAATTATGTCTATGTACCACACACATGTTAACAAAAACACACGTTAATTTTATTCCAGTTTTAGCTATCATCGTGTTAGTAATTCGTCCTTCGGTTAATATGAAACTTATGTCATTTATTTCAATGAATAGCGGACAAACTAGCTGCAGAGCCGCCTGATGGTAAAAGATCATTCATTATTTTATTATTGATATCCGTAACATAACATCGTAGTCATTACCGATGCGTTGGCGGAAAAATAAAAACGAATCGTTTTAAATTCGAAATAAAGAACGATTCATCCAACGGAATGAACCCAATCATGATGTGGGTCAAACATATTAACGTCTCTATGTCTCTAGCAAATCGTATGTAGGTATGTGTGATCTGATTCGGTTTCAATACTATTATTAAAATATGATAATTTTGAGGGGTGATGAGACTTACGAAGTTATTGTATTAATAAAAGAGTAATAAAAATAAGAACTGTTCGCGTGTAACAATCACTTGCTTACCAAAAGTGTAAGTGGATCATTACGTTCTCCAAGATACAAGCAACATGCCTCTTCAACAGGGGCGTAGCTACCGCCGTGTCAGCCGTATCAACTATACGGGGCCCCCAGCGTATAGGGCCCCCCACTAAATCTCCCAAAAAAAGTTCGCCAGCGGCCTACGACCGCTACAGTTGGCACTCCTTTGACAGCCGACGACAAGGGGGCCCCACAACAAATATTGATATGGGGCCTCCTTAGGGCTAGCTACGCCACTGCTCTTCAAATACAAAACCTTTATCCACAGATTACCCCCTGGGTATAATTAGTACCCGTATCTATAGAGTTCCATTAATGGGTTGACCTTAGCAATAAAAATAAACGTGACTCCCGACTGCGATAATCCAAATGGCTTTCCCGCTTTTTGTCTCGTGATACTCTGTCCTACAAATGATTTAGCAAAGTCACTGCCACCTGAGGTTGTTATTCAAAGCGTCATTACTATATAAAAACACAATATTTGTAGTGCACAACTTACTACAACTTTTTCAACCTCGGAATTCAATTACTTTCGATGCATTATAACCGACTGAAATGGAACAAAAAACTTTACATCTATTAAAACATAATAAAATACAATACTGAAATTGCGTCCCAATTGACTAAGCATGAGATCAGCAGGAATAAACGCATTCGCATAAGTCTAAATTTAATAATTATGGAATTTAATAAATATGTCAGAAACGACTAAACTCTGTTGGAAAAAAATCTGACGTCATTCAAAAACAACTAAATGTACTCGTATGTGTATGTCGAAAGCCACGAAGCAGACTGAGCAATCATTGTTCAATATCAGACGTCGAATATTTTAAGTAATTGTGAATTATTATACTTACTTTTCATTCTGACGTAGACTATGCGTTAGCAAACCGTTAATCTATCAGTCTTGTTTTGATTTCGGTCCACTGCTCGCAAAAATTCTACATGAAGCCAATTTTTTATAAAGTTACATGTCAAAATATTTACAATAAACTCTCTGTATTATTGATATATTCTTAGAAAATCACAAAATACCAGATACATATTGAAAATGTAAATAGCACGTGCTTTAGTAATGAAGTGATTTTTGCTAGCGTGATTTTTGGGAAATCTTTGTTCGTAGATGTTCATGATGTCGTATTTGTTTAGCTGTGGGTAATATGGATATGAATTTTACCCGCAAACAAATATAACTCGAATGCGAGCGTGTCAGTTAGTTACTTACCCTTAATTTGAATACGCTTATTGCCATGGCAATTATTATGAGAACTTAAGTATTATGGCAAAATTTTCGAATTTGAGAAAACTTGGCGGAAATACCGATTTATAGTTGGTATTTACGTATTAAATTGCAAATCAATGGCATGAATGGTGAATATTTGTTTAACAAATTGCGAATTTACCACCAAAACAAATATCGTCCGAACCCAAAGGTTAGCTTACAAATTAAGTTCTTTATAGCAGCCTCATTTTGCTCTCCATTGGTTTACATTTTGCCGTCGTCAGCGTACCTAGCAATAACTTTGCCAATATAAGTTTTCAGAGTCCAATTTGTGAAGTAATTCAAATTAATTACTGTATAAGAACGAACCCTTCTTATCATTCATCGTTGAATCGTTCAGAAATTCCCGAATTGTTCTTTGAATGTTAACATTTTGGATTGTTAGCTGTCTTTAAAATAATATGTCATGTAATTTTTAACGGTCTCATTAAAACTTGACACCGCTTTAGCTTAGACTTAAATAGTGGGAAAGCTTTTTCAACTATTATAGAACTGATTCTTACGAAATTTTGCATGAAAATTGATTGACTCTGTTGTGACAAATTTTCACTTTTTTGAGACGTGACAAATTATTACAAATTTAATATATTTTTAGCGCGTGACGGGTTAGAACAAATTTTTAGGGTGACCAATTGACCCCTAAATCTCTTGACAATACAGCCATTATGATAGTTTCAACTTGAATATGAGGGTTTTTTAATGATAGAATCTTGAAGTGGCCTCTCCTAATTAACTTTCATTTAAACTTTCATTATATACCTGTAGGTATAGAATGAAAGCCATGTATGGCGTTTCCCGGAATTTATGGATTGATGACACACGGAAAAGCAGAAAGACGCCCCGAGTGATCATAAAATCTTAAGGGATTAATTTTTTCTTCGGACTTACAGACCTTAAATGGGCAAAAAGGAATGTTTGTGTCTATGCTAAGCTAAATGAATGTATGTAAGTATAGTGTGTTGCAAGTAAGTCTGCAGTTCGCTATGTTGGTTTACAATGTCGGGTGTCGTTTACAAAGCCGAATATTCACCACGTGCTTTCAACTCGTCTCCAAAGTGTATCACGTGTACAAAGTGTACGTATATATGTTACCGGATATCTGTATAATGCGGGTATTCAGCACAATCCCTAGGCACTGTGAATAATACCTGGGTCGTTTTGGCAATGTATTAAATGATATTAATATTATTCACCATTAAATACTTTACCTAGGTAATGTATACGTTTCCGAACTACTATACAGAATACCTACAGGTCCACCGGCAATGAATAAAATTAATAGATTTGGGTATGTGTATTCGATGAACTGTCATCGAATGGCAATTCCTCGAATTGTAATTTTTCTTGTTTAAAAGATTTAAAGATTTTATTATAAACAGAAACAATTTAATGCTTTTTATAACTTTTTTGTATTTCTTATTTTTTGATCAATAACAATTTAACATTTTTCCGTACATAAAAATTTTAGGTTTACTTTCTTCCTTGAATCATTTTTTTTTCAAAACGTTTACGTTAGTGACAGAAACGAATCGCTGCAAAACCGACTCCACGTAGTCTTGTTTGCCCTACCCCTAGAGTGTAATGTAAACCCGCGTAGGCGCGGAGGGGCGAGGCGGATAAGCTCGCGTGGGACCGCCGGAGCCCCGCAGCGCCGGAGCCGCGACAGAAACTGTCCTTGCTGCATGTTGCATTCTGCTTACGTTTTAATGCTGCCTTTCAAGGATGGGTGACATTTGAAATAATAAAAAAATATTTATTAATAATCATATGAAAATTATATCATTCGATTCGGCCAACTGTGATTCGATATTTTGTAATTCGATATATTGTCATTCGATGAACTGTCATTTGATTAATTGTTTTCGATGAAATGTTAATTCGATTAATTGTGTTTTCGATGAAATGTTCATTCGATTAATTGTGATTTCGATGAAATGTCGATTCGATTATTTGTAATTCGATGAAATGTGACCGATGAAATGTTTTCCATGATTTTTCCGCAAATCGTAGTGTTTGCGCAACTTTGTAAGAATTCCATGTATCGTTGCAGCAGCTTTAGCCTTTGGTTCAATGCACCGCCAAAAGTTGGGGTTTTTACCTTAACTCGTAACAACTGAAGGCGATCGGTATATTCTTAATGTACGTTATGAAAAGTAGAGCTCGGGTGAGCGGGCTCCTGGTACGTGCGGTAAATATACCTACACGTATCTTAGTCTTAGAATTCCACAAGATTGGCCTTGCCCCACTCGGATACAGCCCAAATTGTGAGATTTATACGTTTCCCCACCACTCTGCTATCATCTGCGTACCCATAGACAATAGGCATGAGCGGGTCATTACTATGTACAAAGAAGAAATCCCAAACCTAGCCGATAAGGACAGAGGATATGTCGGAGCTGGAAGCTTGCTTAAATGTAAGAATGCCAAAGTTTGGGTTTGGCAGCCAAAACCATTTGTGCCAAGTAAACTGCCTGCCCTCACGTCTCGCTTCTCTCCCACTTGTTGTCTTTTACACACATTACCAATTACGCATGGAGTATTGTATAGAATGCCTGGGCGAAGTATGAAATAAATAATATTCGAAACGTTACCTGAACGTTTTAGATATTCTATAAATTGCCTAGGTATTGTATAGAGTGCTGAATTATATAGATATCCGGTAACATATACACGGCTTCTCTAACGTTTTTGTAAGATGAGCAGCGACGTGAGTGCGTACGTGTACTGTGTTAATAAACACAGCGCGTGGTGAGTTAAATCAAAAGTGATTTATAAGGGCTTACTAATCTTTATCGACCTTTATTCTAGTCTCAAAAGGTAAATACATAACTAATACAAACAGGAGATAAAATTGGTTTTAATCCAAAACCAGTAGGGGCGTAAAAGTAAGGGCATTGTAAATCCTATTTTAGATAAGAGATGGCTCTGCGATGCTCTGGCTGTTCTTGGTCTGGGTGTGTGTCCTTGTCTTTGAGTGTTCTTCATCCATCCATGACACAGAGAACCCTAATGTAGGGCTATGAGAGTGTAGCATTATATATTGTTTATTTATTTATAATCAGATTATGGAAGTTTTTAAATTCCATAAGTTTACAATATTACGAACATGGCAGTTTTTACTTACTTTGGCGTTCCCCGTCAAAACTTAGAAGTTATTCGGAATTTTACGTGGCTGAGCCTAATTACTACACCGACTTGTTTCTCGCTCATGTTTAAGTAATTATTAACAAAGTCATGTATCGTATGTATAATTACTGTCTATAGAAATTATTTACTCCTTTCCAACCCTCATAAACAATAGGTGTAAATGAAGTAGAAGCTTGTTTTCAAATTTTGTAAGCTAGGACTAGATTATCTTCTTGCCCTAGTTGATATTCCTGTTCTATCACCCGTAAAATGCGCTAGTCTACAAATCAACAGAAAATAGCGTTTTAGTAATCCTATAGTGTTATTACCTGCGACATAATCACCTACCATCAGGTGGGATTGTAGCAGCAACTTAAAATCAATGAAAAGAGTTCGAACAGTTACCTAAATATAAGTCAGATTCAACAAAAAGAAAGAGAGAGAATTTTAATATTAGACTCTAATATTAAAGGTTTTTAGAGACTAATATTAAAATTCTGTCGTTTTTGTTTATTCAATAATGATTTTATTACACGCTTTATATATACTTTAAGGTTTCTTGTGACCATAGTGTAAGAACACTCCATTTAAAATGAATGCATGAGAAGGGTCGCTGAAACTCAGCCATTTAATTTCTCTTTACTGAAATAAATGCTCAGTCATAAAGTAGGATTCTCAACGAAGGCATGACTGTGATTGATGTCAATCTCTGCTAGTCTACATCCATTTCTTTTATGGGCTTTTTGATTTTATTTTTAAATATGAAATAATTTATACAAAATATTTTGGAAGTTACCTATTACTTCTTTTGACGCGTTTGAAAAAAATAAATTGAATTTTTATGATGCGTGCCCACACTGATAGCCAAATAGCGACATGATGAAGTTAGCTGATAACTGTCTCTCAAGTTAGCTGATAACTGGAAGGCTATTGAGTTTTGTAACTTGACAGCGGAGTTTCAAAATTGACGTTCGAGTTCTAGGATCACTTCACTTCGCAAGTGCTTAATAGATGATTAGATAATGACATGTCAATATGATGCAAGTTCGCTTTTGTTTTGTAACTTGACAGCGGAATACACGATGAGTTTCTAAATTGAAGTTAGAGTTCGAGACTCCCTTCACCTCACAAGTGCGTACCAGATGATTAGAGAATCACATATCAAGATCTCGGACTCAAACTTCAATTTTGAAACTCATCGCGGATTCCGCTGTCAAGTTACAAAACTGAATAGCCCTCCTGATTCCTTTTACAAACAATTTAAAGAGTTGTGGCATACGGAATGAAATCTTTAACAAATTTTGTTCTGTTACGACTTACGCCAAAGAAGTATAACTTCTTACGGTGCGTACATAAGTACACACACACGTTTTTTTTAACTAACCTTTTTATGTAAGTTACTAGTCGCTGGATTCAGAAGGCTCAGTCAGGGCTGGTCAGAGTGGTACCAGTTAGGGGAGACCTATGTCCAGTGGTGGACCTCCAAGGGCTGATAGATAGTAGTCGAAAAACGAGCTTATGATTCCGATGGTAAGTGGCCACCACTGCCTATGAATATTAGTAACACCAAAGGCGTCATCAATGCCTTGTCGACCAAGAAAGAAAAGACAGAGAGAAAGAAATAAGTATTATATTTTCTGTAGGTACGTCAACAATTTTTTAAAAGATTTTTTTAAGGAGGCTGTTTTACATTTAGGGGGTGTCTGCGCGGGCGAATATATCTAATTATTTAGCGTTCGGACGCTCGGCTACAGTTTATTGTTCAGATTAATTTGTTTATTTTATTAGTAGTTTCATCAATATAATTAAAAATAAGTAGAAGTCCTGCTGCGAGGAAGCGGGGGCTAAACATGCAAGGTCATTGGCGTAGAGCGCCTTAAAATAATATTGACATCTAAACTGCAAAGCTACAATTGTTGGTTCAGTAAGTTTTCATTTCCTTTAGCCGTTGGTCTTCGCAAAATAATATAGTTTCCTGACGTCTCACGGATAAGTGACGTGGATTGATGAGACTATACCTAGAGCGTACTCGTTTTATAGACGTCAGTGAGAGCTAAACCTATTAACTAGTAATCTTTTTTATAGAACAACCTTATCTTGTCTTATTCGGTTGTACGCAAAGGAGTAGATTTATTAGCGGACGGAATAGAGCCAAGGGACGTGGGAGCTGTCACAGCTTACACCGTCGTTTGATAAACGAACGAACTGTCCACTTCTATATTGTTAAAACATCAGACTTTCATCAAACGACTGTTCTGTAATTAGTTTTTCCTCACTAACGACTGTTCTTGGGTTATGTTCGTTCGATGCAAGAACGGAACTTACATCATTATGTGACAATAAAGTTGATTTATTGTGGATTCTGACATTTTAGTTTGATACGGGTTCACACGATAATTATGTGTTTTGCGAACAGTATTATACTCGTACAGTATTATCCGTATATCACATCCATTTTTATACATATTTGCTGAAGGAAATTAATTATATTTGGTATAATTTTGATGGAAAATTTATGGAAATATTTTATTCGATGTATTGTATTGCATATTACTTGTATTTTGGTGATAATATAATAGCTATGAGTCAATGAAAAATAGCTATGATAGGTACTACTACTAGGTACGATATGATAAATATTTACATTTACATTGAAATTACACATGAAATTATAAATGATATTAAACTAAAAACTTTAAAATATGTTTGAGAAAATATTCGTAAATGTATCGTAAATTGACAAATTAATGCAAGCAATACGCAACGCAAACTTCAAATGCAAACTTTACCAGAAAAGCAGTTTATATTTACGATACGGAATTAGTTTTTTTAACCGACTTCAAAAAAGGAGGAGGTTCTCAATTCGACTGTATTTTTTTTTATGTTTGTTACCTCAGAACTTTGGACTGGGCGAACCGATTTTGATGACTCTTTTTTTAATCGAAAGCTGGTGGCTGTCATGTGGTCCCACATAAATTTTATTGAGATCTGACAATGGCATCCATGAGAAAACTACATAAGTCGTAAATTTGTGTTAAGAATTGCGCGACAAATTGACGAATAACTCAATATCACGCCAACCGATTTCGATGATTTTTTTTTAATCGAAAGCAGGCGCTTGTCATGTGGTCTCACATTTTGAACGAGATCTGACAACTATGTAGTTTTTGAGACTTTGAAGTCGGTTATTTTTTGTTAGTAAAATTTAGATTATTTCTGTATCTGTATGTCTGTTAACAAGTTAGATATAGACAGAATTAATTAAAATTGTAAGGATATTAATAGAAATTGAATTCCATCACGCAACTGAATGTCGTCCGGGGAATTATTAGAAGAATTCAATATCTTGGAATGACGCTCGTCCTGCAAGTAAAGTAAATTCTAATGGATGCGATAAGGCTTCTTCTAATTATGTTCTTGCAAAATCCTTTAATCAATTTCGAATACATATAATATCGTATATTGTCGATTAGAATACACTGTCGATTGAATTTTGGTAACGGTGCCTGTAAACGGTCAAGTTTTATTTATTTATTTATTTATTTCTTAGGTAATCCTACAGCGTTTACAGAATTATTATTGTATACAAAACAATTACTTAAATGCTATGGCCAAAAACGGATTACACAATTTTTTTTAATAAATATTCACATGCATGACAAATTGCAGCTTTCTAGCGCTATGCTACGCACGGGCTATAGACTATAATAATTATTAAAGTTTCATGTTTGCGACAAACCGCCAGTTGTATTTCTTTACTTGTCATCGGATTGTTTCTTTTTTCTAATTCCTTGTTATATTTGAATAATTTTTAATTTACATTTAATACTCCTTTATGTTATAAAGCCAAATCTTTCTGTCTGAACGTGATAAGCTCGAACAATCCTACACGGATTACCACGTCGTTTTATCATGAGATAGAATGATTTACGAGGAAGGCTTATGTGGAAAAATAACAATTATTTTGGGTGTAGATATTGTATGCAGGTATAATATGATGTATGCATTACAACTATCCTACTGCTGTGCTCGGTCTATGCCTGTGTATGTGTGTGTGTGTGTGTGTGTGTGTTCGTGTGTGTGTGTGTGTGTCTTTTCTCACAATGTGCTATTTGGTTTGGACGAGTTCTATCTGGTAAAAATTATACAGTGTTTTTTTTATCGTAATTTGTAATTTAAAAATAAGGCGGACACAAAATGAATAGAGTTGAAAGACTTAATAATAATTTAATGCCGAGACTAATAATTTCTATTTCTTTATACTTATATTTAAAAGTAGTACCAAGATTAATATGTGTTGTGTACAGTTGGGATCTTCACACACCACTGAGAACGATGTAGAACTTTTGGGTGGCAGGTTACCTTACGATTTTTTCCTTACATGGAAAATAAAAAAAAAAAAACGGTTTTAACCCAGACCTCCTTAAATGTAACTTACATATGAACATAGTGGCCTGCGCAGCATAAGTAAGTACTCATGTCAACGTAGGAATAGGTCACCCGAACTGTAGAAGATGCGGAATCCAAACATTTTGAAGATAATACTGTTATATCTGTCGATATCAGGCAAGGCTATTCAGAATAGGCGGGATTATTGGTACGCAGTACTTTCAATCGATACAGTTATGAGCATGTTATAAGGGGACCGAATACGCCGAGGATTGTCCCTCGACTTAGTGGCCTATAATGATTAATATGTTTAACTGAGCGAAGCAAATATGGATTTAACAATTAAGTTAATTTCTAGTTACGAAACTTGGCGACAACGCCAATGTAACAAATGAACAATTTCACATAACAGTATCTACGAGTATGAATGTTCCCGAAGTGTTTGATAATAATATCGGAGACGGTCATTAGTATGGACGTAAAACGAAATGCGGCACGAGTTCCGAGATATACAGATCCACTGATCCACAGATACACAAGACACGTCAAACTTATAACACCCCTCTTTTTTCGTCGGGGGTTAAAAAGAGGCTTAGCCTGATTCAAATACAGATAATAATGTGCAACTGAAAATAGCACGTAGGCAGTGATAGTGTCAACAATTTAATTGAAAGCACTGAGCTCCAAATAATTAGCGCAATGAACGCGGTAAATAATTATAATCAGTTGAAACACGAAATGGATGAAATTAATTAATACCAATTTACGTTATTTATACTTATAATACAACTAGCTGTTGCCCGCAGCTTCGCACGCGGAAATTATGCTTATCATATTATTTATTATCCCTTACAAAAGAAAATTTAAAAACAGGTTCATTTATATTGAAGTACTTATATTTAGGAATTTACATACTGAAACTTACGATACAATCACAGATTATTCCTCCGGGAGCGGGTTTGGAATAGTAAACAACATTAACTTTTTTCTTTTCCCTCTCCATCTCCCTCTCTCCCCTTGCCCTCTTCCTCTCCCGCTCCCTGTCCCTTTTACTCTCCCGCTCCCTGTCTCACTCCCCTCGCTCTCCCTCTTCCTGTCCCACTCCCTGTCGCTGTCCCGCTCGAGGTCCTTCTCCCACCCCATATCCCACTCCCTCTCCCTTTCCCGCTCGAGGTCTTTCTCCCACTTCATATCCCTCTCCCTCTTCCACTATCGCTCCCAGTCCCTCTCCCGCCCACACCCGCGCCCTCTCCCGATTTCTGTCCCGCTCCCACTCCCTCTCCCGCTCCCTGTCCCTCTCTATCTCCCTCTTCCGCTCCTTCTCCCTCTCCTGCTCCCTGTCCATTCTTAACTTAAAAAATGACGAAGTTGCTTACTAAGTTCATTCCCCTAAATTAACTCTTTAAGGGATGATTTTCCGAAATAAATAAAATGTAAGTTAACTTTTGTTTATTACTATAAACTTACATAAAAAGTTCATATATTTTATAACTCTAAAACTGGCGAAGTTGATTTGTATGTAGTTGACTACCAACCCCTACTTTCCAAAAAAACGTAATATAAACTTCCAAATTTTGTTTCTAATCTGGAGCTAATATATAAATTTTCATGTTTTTAACTTTAAAAATGACGAAGTTGCGTACTAAATGAAATCCTCTAAATTAACCCTTTAAGGGATGATTTTCCAAAAAACCGTGTTAAAATTAACTTTTGTTCACAACTATAAACTTACATAAAAATTTTCATATTTGTAAGTCTAAAACTGACGAAGTTGATTTATACGGGCTTCCTACCCCTATTTTTAGGGGGATGAATTTCGAGAAAACAGTGATACAGTTATCTTTTGTGTCTAACTATAAGCTTATATACAAAATTTCACCCTTCTTACTTTAAAAATGACGAAGTTACATACTAAATTAAATTCACTAAATTAACCCTTTAAGGGATGATTTTCCGAAAAAAATTGTTAAAGTTAACTTTTGTTTATTACTATATACTTACATAAAAATTTCATATTTATAACTCTAAAATTGGCGAAGTTGATTTGTATGTAGTTGACTACCAACCCCTATTTTTAGGGGATGAATTTCGAGAAAACAATGATACAGTTATTTTTTGTGTCTAACTATAAGCTTATATACAAATTTTCGCCCTTCGTACTTCAAAACTGACGAAGTGTCCATACTAACTTTCGCACTCTTAATTAACCCTTTAGGGGATGATTTTCCAAAAAAAACATAATACTTACAAATTTTGTTTCTAGTCTGGAGCTAATATGTAAATTTTCATGTTTTTAACTTCAAAAATGACGAAGTTGCCTCCTAAGTTCAATTCAGTAAATTAACCCTTTAAGGGATGATTTTCCAAAAAAATTTATTAAAGTTAACTTTTGTTTATTACTATAAACCTACATAAAAATTTTCAAATTTATAAATCTAAAACTAAGAAAGTTGGTTTATATGAAAGTGTCTTCTAACCCTTATTTGTACCCCTTAGGGGATGAATTTGCAAAAATCCGTTCTTAGTGGACGTCTCCTTAGCATAAACTATCTCCCTGCCAAATTTCATCTTAATCGGTTCGGCAGTTTCTGAGATTTTTTGTTTAATCAGCGGTGTGTCGCTTTTCAATTTTATATATATAGATTGTTAATTGGTCGAATCTGAGCACTGTTTTTCAAACATTTATAAATATAGTGCATTTGTTTTAGTGTACTTACTTGAAACGGTGACATTCTAAAAATTCTAATAGATTACTCGAACTATTCGTAAGGGTGCCTTCGATTTTATGTGCTGATTCTTTATCAATGAAAGTACGTATAGATAGGTACCTAGTAACCCTAAAACAATAACTTTTCACTTCATAATGGAGGATGTTTGATAAGTTACGTAGTTTGACTTTGACTTTTGACTTTAGTGTTGACATGGTTCAGTAGGGGTCGAATACAAATTAATTATATTACCTACTGGTTGCAGCTTTTGTTTACATTAATTCAACGTGACACTATTTGGCTTCAACCCATTAGTGGTACGACATGCGACCGGGCTCTCGTAATTAAGGACGCTTGGTAAATTACTGCCGATTATTCGTCGGGCCTCGGAAGAGATCCGAGCACTTTATCTGTTCTACATATTAATATCATCAAAGAGGTTTCGTTTCAATAATAAAAAAACGCTATTCTAAAGTGTCTGTTTGCATTTGCGAACATGTCACGACAAAATATAAAATGAAATTGGCGGGCGGTACATTTTTGTATGAAAATGCCACGAAAAATGCACAGTTTAATTCACACGGCCGTCAAAATTTCGCAGCGAAAATACTGAATCTTAATCAAAACGTAAAAAAATTTTCAAATATTTTTACATTTATTTGAACTGCCAACAGAAAGAACACAAAAGAAATATTATGTAGCCTAATACTGCTAGTTATAAAATATTTTTATTGTAATATTATTTTAAACGTTCCTTTTGTGTCTGATTCATATAGGCAATCATGGCTTACATGAAAAGATTACCTTTATAATACCTACATATGTGTGAACGATCGGGTCCTGAAAAGAACGAAAGAGAGGATAAACTACGATAAGGTTAGATGGGTTAAACCAATCAACTAATCTCTTAACACAAATCATGTATGAGGTCTCAGCGATAAAGTCATCCATCGATCGCTTGGGAGTAGCGGTAGGGTTCGTAAAGTATATGGCTCGATAGGATTTTATGTGCTATTTCGCATTTTTAAAGCAGATCCAATAAAATTGTGGACTTTTACGAGCACCGCGAATTCAAGCGCCCGAGCATCGTTCAAACAGACAATAGGATAAATGATCACGTAGCAAACTGCGTAAATAAAATTTTGCGCTGAAGGATCTTGCGTCATTACTCTACAAATAAAAGAAACATATATTACAAACCTAAAAATTATACAATCCCTACAATTCCTACTTAGTTTAAAACTTCTGTTTGAAGGCGATAATCTCAAAAAACGGATTTACATGTGGTTTTTATGAATACACAGATTTATGACAAAGGTTTAGATTTATAGGGTAAATACTCTAATATGATTAATATTTGTGAACGAAAGGATCATTTTGCCTTAAAGAAGCGAGGGCTACGTGATATACCTACGATCACACACTTAAACACTGACAATAAAGATTTTAATTTCATTTGAATACATGAATATGACACTCATACAATATGAGGTTTATTGGCGAAGCGCGTTAAAACTTTTCAGGTAGCCTCAAAAATTGAATCGAGAATCGAGCTATGTATTTTCGCATGCTAATAAAGGAAACCCTTGAGAATAAAACAGTTCCGTAGAACACCGGAATTTTAATAAAGATTAATTGATTTTTGCTTAGACGATGATACTAGAAGACTATAACCAATCAGGCAGTGACCCTAGAGGGTACTAAATTGTAATCTTTGATGTAATTAGTTATGAATATAAATTTTACCTTCCGAATTCTGCTTCCTTTATTATGTAGAGAATGCACTGAGCAATAAGCTTACTATGTATTGTATCGTGAATCGTGATGTTTTTCTTGTGATCAATAAAGGTTAAATAAAATACTTAAATTGGTAATTGGTATGACCTAGGGTAGATAGTAGAAAATCTGCGTGTTTCGATATTTAGCTAACACAGTAACTGTTTCACCAATTTGCAATTGAACAACAAATAATCCACCATGGACCACTACGCTATTACGTTTAAGAAAAATTATTTGTAAGATTTTCAATTTTCGGTTTGAAAATACGTTTCACAGTTTCCTAATGAATAGGTACAATATATTACTTCAGTTGGAAATAAGCATTTGGGACGCGCAAGTTTAACGTTTTAACTTATTGGCGGGTTGTTATTACAAGCTGTTGTGCTGCCTAATAAATACAATTTAATTATACTGTGATGGAATAGCTTCATCAGGCTATGTGATGTTTTTGATTACAAAATATCGATTAATAATATTGTTCATGAACGAGGTCTATTATTCCGTAGTTAAATGAGAAAGCTCTCATTATTTCGTCATGTCCGGATATCCCTCACTCCGGATCCTATACAGACTTAGATAAAATCGTACGGCTATTGTTCTAAGTCTTGTCTGTAAGAATACACCTGCTAAACTAAAAATTAGTATCCGAACCAGAACAAATAAAATAATATAGTAAGTAGTTTAATAACAAATAGGTAGTTCAATCTATTGAAACTTAGTTGTTTTTCGATAAATTAATTCTTAGTATATATTTCTGAATATCATTTGTAATCCCAAATCGAGTAATTGCGGTCGCTCCTCTGGTCTATGTAAATTATTGCACGGTCCTTTGGGTCAGAACCTAAAATCGTTTGTTGTAAATCATGGTCGAGTTATTAAATTGCTAGTGTTATTCATTAAGTTATTCAAGTTTACTTGTTGATTTGAAACGATTGTGATTAAGATTCCATTACTAATCACAGCCTAATTATTAATATATGAAACCAATCGCAAAAGTTAAATACATAGATAAAAGTAGATATACTATTCTAAGTTATTCATGAGTATATTACTATGTAAACAACCATACGATATGTGACATTATGTGAGATTCCTTAGGGAACAAAACTTAAGAGGTACCTAATTTTCAATTCTGATTAGCAGCAAAATTACGTAAATTATTATCATAGAAATGTTATTACGACAGAACCTATACAGCTCTTAATATTTAAACATTACAAGAGATTATCCACTATAGTTGAACTGGTTGAACAATAGGTACTATTGTTAAGATCATAACATAATGCCAATTTACCATTAATTAATCAATTCATTTTATTTATTTGTGATGTTTGGAGTATTTTAAAACTTATAAGTATAAATTAGTAGTAAATTTATAGTCGTTGCTCGCAGCTGTGCTTGCGAAAATTAGATTTTCAGTACAGAAGGCCAACAAGAACCTGAGACTCGTTCATCGAAGTTTTATTGGTAAATAAAACTTATTTATTACTAAAACTTACAATAAACGCACAGAGAAGCCACCCCACGGTAAGTTGTGGTAAAGGAAGTAATCGAAAATCCAAACACCAATTGTCCATACAGATCATAGAGATCGACTTTCATGCCCTATTTTACCATTTTAGGGCTGAAATTTCCAAAAATTCTGTCATAATCTATGTTCATTTACCATATAAAATAAACCTACAGTTGAAATTTCAAGCATCTAAATAAAGCAGTTTCGACTCAGCGTTAATTTATCAACAAACTTTCATCCTCTGTTTCACACCCTCTTGGGATTAATATTAAAAACTATGAAACATACTAACGTGCCAATTTTCATTCTCTATTTCAACTACTAAATGATAAATCTGAAAATCTTATAACAGATGTCTATTTGTATTCACAGTTTAATACTTTGTATTTAGGTATGTATATCTCTTTCCATTCCAACAAAACAATGTATCAGAAGCCACTTAGGAATTGGAATGGGTTTACTGAATGGAATAGAACTGATAAACTAATACCCGTTCATAAACACTTCCATTTCGACGCTAACAACCAAATTGAAAACTTCTATTTGTGTTTTCGCTAATTTGTTAGCACTATCAGCTAATGGATTTGAAATGAAAAACTGTTAACAAAATGTACATTATGTATTCATCAACTTTATTTTAGTAAAATAAACGAATGATTCAATTACTGTCAATTTATTTTAACTTAACCATGAAAACGTACGACATTTTTACCGGAATTTATAATACCGTGTGCTTAAAAAAGGAGCGGTTAAAATAAACTACAAACCTTAATTCACCATAGTGAGTTTGAATTGTAAACGCTTAAATACTAGAACCTTGAATAAAGTACTAAGATGATTGAAATTCATCGTCGTATTTAATGAATATGGCGAATTTTCATAAAGAGATAAGATATGTTCGGTATTTTCTAATTAAATTACGTCCATTGATTTTTAAGACGTATGAGAATATTTATCGCTATGTTTGACGGAATTTGGTAAGAATTTCATCGAATATTACTTTGACTTTAACCCATTACATTACATACCCATTGCATGGGGTAGTGAAAAAAAGTACCCAAGTTTAATTTATGTATGTCATGGTGAAGCGTGACTGAGGTACAGCTATAATATAAAAACTTAAGAGCTCAATTTTGCAAAGAGTTACTTAACATTAACACGAATGAATATTAACAATCTAAAATAAATATTTAATTACCTTTCTACACTGCTTCTCCGAGTAAACTAATTGTAGGTTTAATTCTCAGACTCCCTATGTGCATGCATTATTCTTAAAAGGTTGCAAAGAGTTTCCCTTGACGTAAAATAGGACGTTACCTCATTGAAGTATTATTACTAGCGTATAGAAGAGACACCGCGAACACAATGTATGTTCCAATGAATTGGCGCCGCGCGGCTTCAATGTCCAATGGATTCGTTCGATTTTGAAAGGAGAACAGGGGCTCAATTTTGAAAATAGAACCTCCCGGCGGGGACACACATTTTGTTTGAGATGTCTTCTCTTGTACATACCTCAATGCGTTAGCTAACTAGATACTATAATAATGGATGACAGACCACTGTAATATTTTTTATGTGACATCGCATTTACGTTTATTATGGGGAGTGTTGTCTACAGTCACCTGCACAGAAAAGTAACCCATCTGTTTATAAATATACGAACAGCAACGTCTCCGTTGCCTGTTGCGTTATAAACAGATGGGTTACCTTTCTCTGCAGGTGGCTGTACATAAATTAAAGAGGAGCATAAAACCTGGAGCAATACGTTTATACCATTATTAAAATTAAAACATTATTTAGATATTAGAGGTAACATTTTTCAGATGAGTCGTATTTAGTAAACAATGTTGAAAGTACGTTTTATTGAAATATTAGTTTTAAAAAAGTAACTAAGAGTAAACAAAAAATTGTTTTAGTTAACGTTCAAACAAGATTATCGAAAGATATTTGTATTTAATTATAGTTTCTGAACTTTCCGATCTATTCTCACTTTGATCATATCAACCTATTTTAAGTTAAATGTTTACGCAGTGTAAACTTTACTAACTTCGCCGCCAGTAATAAGTGAAGACGTTGGTGGAAAACTTGTAATGGTTTATCAGCGACCTCTGGTAACACAACTTCAAATACTAGATTTTATTATAATGTGGTAATCTGAGGAATTTCAAAATATCAAACAGTTAGCATTTTGAGATCAGCTTAGTTTGAAAACTTAGTTTGACAGCTTGAGCTCTGTGCGCATTCTTGTGTGAGTTGAAGGGTAGTTTCTCAATTTGATGAAGGTTCCTTGCTTAATATGTTACGTTAAGCCATGAGTCCCGGTAAGACTCGGGAACAATTATTAAGTAGTTGTTAAGTTATGTTGGTGTGGCCCATGAAATTTGACTGGTGTTATCAACTCGTACATCCACTAATATGAAGTGAACTGAGTCTGCGTTTTAGATTTAGAGGATTTCAGAGACTACTTAGCAGTTAGCGTAGCCACGTACGTAGCTACTTTAGCCGTATTGAGAGGCACTTCACTAACGCTTATAAATACTGCTGCTACATATGTAGTGCAAAGCAAAACGTCCGGGAGAGCTTAAATATTTAAGTGTATGAATATTTTAATATTAGACAATGTCTCCAACCCTCAACCCTTTATTAAACTATTAATTGTAGGGCACGAGTACCTCTTAATCAAAGAGGCTCGGAGCTTACTGTGCCACCTTATTTTAGAACGAATTGGTGGAGGGATAAGTTTCCAACCCAAGTGTTTGTGCATTTACTTTTACCGATCACAAATGCAAAGATTTAAGATGCATTTCAAAGTTCGGATTCCCAGTTCTTTGGCTATTTTGTCACTCCAACTATCGACTGCGTTATGGTATCCCTTATCAACCAACGAGTAGAACTATGAGCGCATCAATCAGGAAGATATAAGATAATATTTATTAATAACACATTTTCTTACACATACAATATTAAACATAATCAAACATCGCTATCAATATCAAGCCGGATCCATAAATGACATTTCCGTCTAAATGTGATTTCAAAGCCGACATCTTCCTTGGAATTTGGAAGTAACAACATAAACGTCGGCTGCACTGTTTTGTTTGGCGACGAGCCAGGGTCTATCCTGCGGTGTCCTGTTTATTTACGCGTAAATGATATCTTCCGTAATCCGTCACGTCTTGACACGAATGGATGGATACGCTAGGATTAGAACACAATATTAGGTTTCTTATATATAACGGTAAACGCTTTCTAGATCCTTTGATGAGGTGTAACTTACGACATTTTGTAAGCTTAACTATATGATAGATTTAACGTTATTGAAAGTACGAATATTATTAGATTGCACCTAATAAGTGGTTTATAGTTATTTTTGTATGTTCTCAACCTATTTTTATATTAAAAGTCAACAAACATATCTCTAGCTATTCAAAATATATGCACATTTATTTACAGTATGGTAGGTATATTTTACAAACTAGAAACCTGTTCTGCGGTCGAACTTCGTAATGCATATTTGATAATATTAGCTTTCTGCACTCCTCCATGTAAACTTTAACTGGGCCAAGTTTCATACTCCTCCGTCCACGTAAAAGTCGTTAAAATGCGTACCTACAACTTTTCACCTTCACTTATTTATAATATTGATATAAAAAATTTTCTCTGATGGATATTATTATTATTATTTATTACTTTTAATGTATATTTTTTTCGTTTCAGAAAGATGCTTTCACGTAAGAATTGTGCTGGGCAAAAGAGGTAACGTCTGTCGTGTAAAGTTCTTTCAGAACGTTTGTCGGAAACGCTTGTAGTAGAACGTTCTATGTATAGTAAAATAACATGTATTGATATGTACATGATAAATATGTTTTACTTCATACCTGTGTATACCTACTACCTAATACACGCAAATATTTTCTTGTTTATGTTATTGGCCGTAAAACGAGCAGCGGAACCAACTGACGGTAATTAAAACACCGTCGCCCATCGACATTACTGACACCAAATAGGTACCTACATCACAAATTATTGCCGGCCAAGAAAGAAGAAAACAGAAAAAATAAACAAATCTCATAACTACTTACAATTAGAAGTACGTTATAGTTCTATCTTAATAAATAAACGCTAACACACTCACACCCCCGCAGTAGGTTATTACCTGTGTCGCGGGTGGCATAGACTACACATATAACACATCACAATCACACCCATGACCCGAGCACAAATATTTATCTGTCACATAAATATCTGAATCGAACCCGGGACCCCTCGCTTCGCAGCAGGTTCACTACCAACTAGGCTACAGGGTCGTCAATTTTGTTGTTATTCGACACATCAAGCATTATTTACATAAAATTAGTAAACTTTTGGTAAATTATGAAAAAACAGGTGAATCCTGTCCCTGGTCAATACGATACTCGGATACGCTCGAAGAAACTTTATTTCATTTAGTGAGGTCGGGTTGGGTGAGTACGACGCGGTAACGCGGTACCGAAATTAACTGAGAACTCTGAGAAGTAAGTTGGGAAATTAAGTTTCTCGACTTCGAACCTTTTACTTGAACCAGCCAACTTAGAGGGTAAAGTACAGTTAGAGCAAGTATTCGCGGCATAAAGTGAATACAATTATATTAGATTTTCGGATTCTTCAAATCTTTTGGTATGGATCATCTTAAAGTTAGTATGGAGGTTCTGTTAAGAGTTAAGCCTTAAGGTAGTACTTAAATGTAGTAATTACCTTATAATATGATTGTTCTCATGTATCTGGGTCAATTTCAACAAACACGGATTTTGCCTAATTACAGTGGCGAATTTAAATTTGCTGTTTTTGATAAAAATTTTTGGCTTAAATAATAGGTAAATATTAGTACTACTTAATCATATACTAGAGATCGAAAAAAATTTATTAGTTCATGAGATATTTCCATTTGAAATTATCAAATGCCACCGAAATTATTAAAGGACCACCGGAATTAAAATCCGAGCCACCGAAATTGATTAAATTTAAACCTGCTGTTTCTAATACATTTTATTTGGCATAAATAATATGTAAATAGTAATAAGAATTAGTCACATAGTAGAGATCGAAAAAAAAATTATTAGTTCCGGAGATATTTTCAAATTACATTATCAAATGCCACCAAAATTAGGACCACTGGAATTATAATCTAATCCACCGAAATTGATTATGCCAATGAGGAATAATAAAGGCAAGATCATCTAATACTTTAAAAATACATTTTGAAGAGTAGGAGTCTAGATGAACGGACTCTTTTTAGCGGTGATTAGACACGCTTGTGTTTCTGTGGCCTATTATACCAGTGCCGATAGCTTCAAAAACGGTAAAAAGTGAAAAAAAATATATAGTAGGATGAAACCCATTGCAAAAAGAAGAGGATATAACAAAAATTAAAGGAAAAATAATTTACGGGCGATTTAAGGTCGGGAGGGGGGATGGGAGGTTTAAGGGTAAAAAACGGTTTATCTCGATTTCCATCAAAACTACAAGTCAAAATTTATGTGAAAAATTCAAATAACCAAGTTTTTGGTTTTTTATTTTTATCTTTTACAAAAAAAAAATTCACGAAGTTTAGTGAAAACTTACCGTTGTATGTCCTTAACATACTGTAATATTTTTGATTTAAAATATTTCTTTTTTCACCTTATTTTGATTTAACATCGAAAAAGCAACCTAATTTTCAATCGAAAATTCTCATGTCAAAATATCTATTTTTTTTTTTAATCGGTGAGATTTTTGTTCGTTGGAATCTCTACTTTCTAATGGTATATAAAAAAACTATAAACTACTAACGACTACTAAGTACTACTACTAACTACTAACTATAAATTACTCTGGTAAATGTTCTCCGAAAATGCAATGAAACGACAACTATTTTCGCATGTTTTTTGCAATCTTTATGTTTTTGTAATTGTTTTGTCTAACAAAGTAACATGAAATCTTACGTTTTTCGATTAATTAAAGTGTTTTTGATAAGTAACTCAAAATTGTACACAATGAATGACAAAAAAAACTTAAAACTCGAATCCGAAATTTTTTTGCAAAAATAGTTGTCGTTTCATTTTCACCAAATTTCGTGAAAGATTTTTTTTGAAAAATATAAAAATAAAAAACCAAAAACTTGGTTATTTGAATTTTTCACATAAATTTTGAGGTTACGTAAAAAAAGAGTAAATAAAAAAGTTGTAGATCATTTTATTACTTACAACATTGCTATTTAACTTTTTTCTACAGGACTTTGGCGGAAATTGACATAAACTAGTTTTTACCCTTAAACCCCGCCCTCCCCCACTTCCCGAGCTCAGATCGCCCGTAAATTATTTTTCCGTCATCCTACGATTTTTATTTTCGTTTCAAAAATTATCTGCACTGGTCTATACACGTCCCTATGCGCTTTGATTTGCCACCGGAACCACCGAGATTAGGCCACGGGACTTAGAATTAAGAGTCAAAACTTGAATTTTAAAGAACACCGTTATTCTCAGGTTAACTTTTATTTCACAATCATGGCTGAAAACCTTTAATGGAAGCCTCCATAAAATTTCTTGATAATCTGCTTTGTAGTTTTACTAATATACATGACATCGGAATTGGATGATTTTGTATTCCTGCGCCACCGCAGTGAGTACTTACGTGTTTGGCAGGAAAATTACGCAGCCAGTCGGTCATCCTAATACGCAATTTGCAAGAGCACAACTGAACGGTGTGGGGAGAGCCAGTAAGGTGTCTTCCAAATCGTTTCGTAACAAGATATGAAGTGTACAAAATGCGCCACCGGTATTGCTTTTTTTTGTAGGACATTTTTAAAAGATGTTTTAAGAGCTGTTGCACTATCTTAAATTACTCCGTAAATACATATCAGTTGTGTTATTTAATGTATTTCTAAAAAATATTTCTTTTTAATAAAATTTATTTACCAAAAAAAATTAAATTGAAAAAATATGTAAATAAATGGAGGTCGGACAGTACACCGGAATTAGATTTTAGGTCTTGGATATTTTTTTATTAAGAATCTATGTATTAAATACATCTGAATACTTTGCTATCATGTAGATCACTATTTGAACTACCTATATAAAATTATACATAATTGTAGTTTACCTCCACACATTAATTTTCAACCTCGCCGTCTCAAAAATGCACTTGGGAAATTCACCCATCTCTACATTGCAAAAATCAACGTGTTTCTGTGAAAAGAATAACAAAAAGCTGACACATAAAATTATTAACTAGAGTAAAAACAAGATTTTTAAGTATACAAATAGGTATTACATGTATACAGTAAATAATTTCATTTTTTTCGGATGCGTTAAGGTATACGTCTTCCTAAGCGAAGTTATTGCGGTTACTAGTATCTTCATATTATTATTATATCGAATCAGAAAAGCAAACTAGCTCATGGTGTATACTTGGAAACTAGTGGTCTCTCCAGCTGCAATATGGTAGATACATTGAATTATATGCGTTACTCAGTCGTAAAATTGAAGATGCCTGGATTGGTCGATTAATTATATTTTCAGTCCGATTAGTTACGGTGATAATCTTAATCTTAATATATATAAATTACGTGTCACGTTGTTTGTCCGCGATGGACTCCTAAACTACTTAACCGATTTTAATCAAATTTTGCACACCGTGTGCAGTTTGACTCAACTTGAAAGATAGGATAGCTTACAATGTTCCTTAAGGCACACGGAGGGTTTTAATATAAAAAAAAATTTGACAGAACGAAGTCTGTCCGGGCAGCTAGTATATATAAATAAATTACTTGTCATGTTGTTTGTCCGCGATGGACTCCTAAACTTCTTAACCGATTTTAATCAAATTTGCACACCGTGTGCAGTTTGATCCAACTTGAAAGATAGGATAGCTTACATGAATGTTCCTTAGGCACACGGAAGGTTTTAATAAAAAAAAACTTTTGACAGAACGAAGTCTGTCCGGGCAGCTAGTATAATATAATAATAATCAATTATGACGACCACGTAGACTAGTTGTCGTCACCTTGCCTGCGACATGAGAGGTCCCAGTTAGCAAACATGTTTGTGACAGATACATATTTGTACTCGGATCGTGGGTGTTATATAAATTATTAAAGACGTCATATTCTTGCCACCCAGTGCGAATGCGAATGATATTTTTTTATTTAAATATCCTAATTTTTGTGGTTCATAGATCAAATAAAAGAAGAGAAGAAGGTAAAGAAGAATAGACTCTGAAGTCAACAGGCCGAATGAACTGATTTAAGTAAACAGTTATCTCGAAATGTTCTTAAAAAAAAACGAGACTCGATTTACAGGTTTGATGTACAAAAACGAAAAAACAATATTTTAAATTAAAATAAATTATTAACTGCCATTGTGTTATGATTATCAAAAAATAATGGTGGCTCAATAAAGGTATTCGTAGTATAAGTAGTAGCTAATGCATTCTAATACCGTTAGTATCTAAGTGTTTCTGACAGACGCGCTGAAAGCTCAACGAAGCTTTTTCCTTACGATGTACATACATTAGTCAAGCGATGTTCCTTTTAAGCAAAATAGTATGTGAGCGGCCTTGCCCCTGAATGGTAGCTACTCACGCAATCCCGTAACGTGTGCTGATGTATGTTCTTAAGATGTGACAGAGTTAGGTTAGTATAATGTTTTTACTAGCTTTTATTGTTGAATGTTTATTAGTTTGTGTTAAATCTTGATCAGCCTTTCAGAAATCGGTGGTACGTGTATATTATTAGACACATTAAAAATTAAAATTTCATAATCTTTATCATTGTAAAGTTTAACAACGCCACTAAGCATAACGTCGTCTCCACGGGCGCTTTTAACTGATTTCCATACATCAGCGACATCAAAGGCATCACTGATGCGTCGCCAGCTTAGAAAGAGAGAATATAAGGACGACAGAAATACACTAGGTATGTTTATTAAAAAACTTTTGTCATCTTCATTTCCGCAATATCCGGTATATTTCATTCAGTGTATGGTGGAATTTTTTGTTTTATTTTTCCATCTATTATTATCCACTCACCATCAAGTGCATCTTTACCTCTTTTGTCGGCTATTTCCATAAAAGTAAAGTTTGAATTAGACTCACATGGATTTTTTTTTATAATAGATATAAGTATTTTATACTGATGCGTCTGCATGACCATAATTCAGGCAATTAAAATTTCTGTAACAAAAAATATGGGTACAATTCTCGTATTGAAAGGATAAAATAACATAATCCGGGTAGGCCCGGCCCACAAATGTTGAAGAATTGCGGTTATCATCCAACCATATTTTCCAAAGTACGACTGAAGCGCAATATTTGAAAAAGCCTCTATAACAATGTTTTCTTGCTCAATGGCGGGTGTAGGATTTGTGGTACCATTATATTCGGAGCATTCATAATGCTTCGGCCTGTCACATACCTACTCATCGTATAGGGCTCGTAAAATAAATTATTGTAGAAAACTAGGATATTAAGGAATAGCGTAAATAAAAGTAATGCATAACTTTTGTAAAAATATTGTTATGTTTAAAATATGCTGTTTGTAATAACTTAGAATCCGTTTTTAGGGTTCCGTAGCCAAATGGCAAAAAACGGAACCCTTATAGAGTCGTCATGTCTGTCTGTCTGTCTGTCTGTCTGTCCGTCCGTATGTCACAGCCACTTTTTTCCGAAACTATAGGAACTATACTGTTGAAACTTGGTAAGTAGATGTATTCTGTGAACCGCATTAAGATTTTCACACAAAAATAGAAAAAAAAACAATAAATTTTGGGGGTTCCCCATACTTAGAACTGAAACTCAAAATTTTTTTTTCATCAAACCCATACGTGTGGGGTATCTATGAATAGGTCTTCAAAAATGATATTGAGGTTTCTAATATCATTTTTTTCTAAACTGAATAGTTTGCGCGAGAGACACTTTCAAAGTGGTAAAAAGTGTGTCCCCCCCCTGTAACTTCTAAAATAAGAGAATGAAAAAACTAAAAAAAATATATGATGTACATTACCATGCAAACTTCCAACGAAAATTGGTTTGAACGAGATCTAGTAAGTAGTTTTTTTTAATACGTCATAAATCGTAAACCGCATTTTACCTCGATCAAAGTTACAACGAACTTCAAGAACTTTTTATATTATGTTACTTGCTGCTACGGAACCCTTCATGGGCGAGTCTGACTCGCACTTGGCCGCTTTTTTTGAAATACGGGACGTTATTTACGTTAGCGATTAAATTCTTTTGAAAATACTAATATTCCTAAAAATATGAAAATATCAAAACTTTCTGTTTCTCTGTCTGTGTCACGAAAGTTATCCTGATGAAATGAATAGATGTTTATTATTACGAACTTCCATTTACCTAATAATGTACACCAAAGTGTCTAACAACACACTACACCAGGACGGAAACCCTATCCGTAACATCTCCAGCAGAATTCTTTTTAAAATAATCTGAAATACCTAATCTATCATAGATCTCGACCACCATTGCATCTTTCAATTCTCTGGCTTCAGCTCTGAATGAAATCATCCTCTCAGCGAGCTTAATCCTATTAGATTTGACTTATACTACGGCAATATATACCCCTGCTGAATGGACACAAAAATTAAGGCACCACGAACTACGACGAACGAAAACCTAACATCTTGCAAACAAAATGTATCTATACTAGCACGCTGCTCAGGGGCGTAGCTACCACTGTATCAGCCATATCAATAATACGGCCCCACCAGCGTATAGGGGCCCCCACTAACACTCCCAAAAAAAGCTCGCCAGCGGCTGCTACAGTTGGCACTCCTTTTATATTTAACAGCTAACGTCGAGGGGGCCCTACAACAAATATTGAAATGGGGCCTCCTTAGGGCTAGCTACGCCACTGACGCTGCTCGTGGTTTTTCTCGCGTTTTCCGGCATAATAAGTAAACTATATCCTATTCCAGTTCCTAATTCCAAATTTCAATTAGTAAGATAAACAAATCAACCAGGAGTCGGGCAGTCAGCTAAGGTTGGCTAAACTGAACTTCCATCACTACACAGCTGATAGACAATACTTCAACGGGTTAGTGTTGAATTATAAATATTTCACCGAAATTCTTAGTATTACGTATATAAAAACGTAGGAAGGACTTTGAAAAACCTCAGGCTCTTAATCGAGTTGTTTTTATGGAAATAGCCGGTAAACGAGCTGACGATCCACCTGATGGTAAGTGGCCATCGTCGCCAATGAACATCAGCAACACCAAAGGCATCACCGATGCGTTGCCTGCCAAGAAAGAAGAAGAAAATGAAAGGAAGAACTGGCTCTCAAGCCTAACGGTATACGGTGTAATGATTTGTATAACAATTTTTGTATCGAAATTATGAACTTGAAAAGCAAAAATACTTTAACAAAATCTTTTGAAGGTCATTCTTACAATTTGAAATAAATACTGGAATCAACTATTCTAACCCTGCAATGAGATAGGTTACTTTTTCATAATACGTCAAGCGAAGCGCGCTTAATAGCTAGTTAAAAGTAATTACACTGAAGTTTTACCTTCCCTCCATCGTAATCGTAACAATAACATGACCTCATTATGTTAAATGTTAAGGTTATAGAAAAATGATAGCAACATGTTTCCTTTATCGTATCATTGCGCGCAATAGTCGCCAAGTTTCGCATTAAATGAGCCGAAACGTGTCTTTGCGGTGCGTGTCACAATTCTATTAGGAGCCAAAATATTATACAAGTTTAGACATTAAGTAGTTGCGGCAGAGACTGTTGTATAGGTGGTGCCATCTGCCGCCTCCCACCCGCGGATTTGTATTAAAATTGCTAATATTTTCAGACTTTCACGGTGCGTTGACTTTATTTTGAGAAAATGGAATAAACATGAGGATGGGATAAACTGAAAATTTAAATGTACGTGTCAAAAGACGTATATTTTCTTTTGATGATAAAATACTAGATAACTAGGCTAAAGAAGTAAAAGCGTTGTTTGGACAGAGAAAAATCTTTTTTTTACATTTGAATGACACAGTCATATCAAAAACCCATATTCGAATATCGAAGATTACTAAAGAGTTTTCACACTTCCCCTCAAACAACATCCATCTTCAGATATCCTCACATCACACCACTCTACACACACCCACACTCAGATCGCGCACACATTTGTTAAATGCCACACGACCTAATGGTTTTGTCAGCACATCTGCTGGGTTATCCTCCGTACACACATAGTCCAGATGTACAACATTCTTAGCAATACAGTCTCTCACATAATGTGCCCTTATGTCTATATGTTTCGTCCGTCTATGCGCTACAGGATTGTACGCAAGTTTAATAGCACTCTGATTGTCTACGAATATACAAATAGACCTAAGACATTCACCTCGTATAAATGCATTCAGCTGCCGCAAGTGAACTGCCTCCTTTGTTGCCTCTGAAAGTGCAATATACTCCGCTTCCGTTGACGACAATGCTACACAAGCTTGTTTCCGGCATTCCCAATTAATCAACGAGTTTCCGCATCTAAAAATGAATCCAGAGTAAGATTTCCTATCTTTGATGTTCCCTCCCCAGTCAGCATCTACAAATCCCGTGATGTCCTGCACCGGTGACTTGGAAAATATCAAACCGAGATCCCTTGTACCTTGAAGGTACCTCAAAATATGTTTAGCGGCTTTCCAGTGACGTTCCTCACAACAAGAGTTGTACTGCGCCAAGAAATTTACCGCAGCCGCAATATCCGGGCGTGTGTTACAAGCCAAATAGTTAAGCGACCCTATGAGCGCTTGATAACTACGAGAGTCTTGGCCGGACAAGAGCTTACCTCCTTCCCCTTCCGCCAAGGCTTTATGGAAATCCATTTCCATCGGAGTTTTCGCTGGTTTGCAGTCGGACATACCATATTCATTCAAGATCTTCGAAATAAACCTCTCTTGACTCAAATATATACCGGTATCCGTCCTAGACAAAAGCATACCCAAAACTTGTCTAGCTTCCCCTAAATCCTTTATCTTGAAATGTTTACGAAGATTGTCTAATAATACTTCTTTCTGTTGTTTGTCTTTGTAAAATAATAAAAAATCGTCGACATATAAAGCGATATAAAAATTATTATTTTTGTAAAGACAGCTATCAAAGTCACAACGTTTGAAGTTTAATGACAATAGCACTTCGTTTACTTTTTCATTCCATGACCGAGAAGCTTGTTTAAGGCCATATATTGCTTTTTCTAGTAAGCAAACTTTTCCTTTTGAGTTTTCGTCTATGCAACCCTCCGGCTGTCGCATATAAACCCTTTCATGTAAATCACCGTTCAGAAAGGCGGTATTTACATCGAAATGACTGATGTACATGTCCTTTTCAACAGCCAACGATAGCAGCAGTCTAACTGTCGATCTTCTCACGACTGGTGAATAAGTTTCAAAGTAGTCGACACCATAGGACTGAGTGAAACCCTTCGCCACAAGTCGAGCTTTGTAGGTCTTGTTCCCATATGCATCATACTTGTACTTGAAGATCCACTTATTTCCCACGATTTTAGCTCCAGGTGGCTTGTCGACGAGCTTCCAGACTTTATTCTCGCACATCGAATCCATCTCCTTCTTCATAGCTTCCTTCCAGTTATCCTTATCTTCCCGACTCAAGGCTTCTTTAACTGTCAAAGGCTCCTGCTCTACTGTACAGCATGTAAGTCCATGAGAATTTCCTTGACGAATTCTGTTGCGTAGAGGATAACGACATTCAACTTCGTTTGACTCTCCTCTATCAATAGTCTCTTGAACTTCAAAATTTTCCACCATGACATTTTCTGCTCCGTTATCACCCGTTCCACCCATTTCCACTTCCGCATCCTCATAAACTTCAGCTTCATCTGTAGAACTTAACCCTTGAGAAGTATCTGCACAACCAGGTGACGAACCTGACTGGCCTTCTGCCCTTGCAAGTTCCCAAATTACTTCAGTACCTTTGTCATCACTGTCTACGAGTTGACTAGGGTCCACTGAAATAGCTGTAGAGTCCTCCAAGAAAACTACATCCCTTGCTCTTACAATGACGCGTGGATTACTGGGATTTATGAAACGATATCCTTTGGTTTCTTCACAGTAACCAACAAAGATATGTTCTACTGCTTTAGGGCTCCATTTAGTCCGAGTTTCCTTGGGCACGTGCACAAACGCTTTCGTTCCAAAAACTCTAAAATGATCAATAGGCTGAGCCTTCCCTGTCCACAACTCCTCAGGAATCTTACCATTGTTACCACTATGAGGCAGCCTGTTCTTTGTATAAACAGCAGTATTACATGCTTCTGCCCACAGTTTCACACTCAATCCCTTTTCCGCCAACATAGCACGAGCCATCTCCACGATAGTGCGATTGGCTCGCTCCACTACGCCGTTTTGTTCAGGAGTGTAGGGAACAGTCAATTGATGTTTAATCCCCTTTTGCCGTAAAAACCTATCAAAATTTTTATTCACGAATTCTTTACCATTATCTGTGCGTATGCACTTCAATCTCAACCCGGTCTCTAATTCTACAGATGCTAGAAAACTTTTAAAATGATCTAAAACTTGATCTTTTGATTTAAGAAAATATACAAATGATTTACGTGTAAAATCATCTAAAATAACTAGCATATACCGAGATCCACCGTATGAGGGTTCAGACATAGGACCACAGATATCTGCGTGAACCAGTTGCAATCTTTCGACTGCCCTTTCAGCCTCACCAACTGGAAAAGGTAAACGGTGTGCCTTCCCCTTAATACAGGCTATACAAGGCTCCATTACACTCTTTCCAAAATCCATACCTGGAAGCTTACGTAAATCTCGCTCATTAACGTGTCCAAGCCGCCGATGCCACAACATCAAAGGATTACCTGCTTTTAATGACGCCAACGCAGCCCCATCTACAATCACCTGACAACCTTCAAGCTTGTAGATACCTGAGACTTCACTTGCAGTAGTCAAAAGCTTTCCCTTGAAATGACCTGGAATCAAATGGTGAATTAGCTTGCACCCATCCCTGTCAAAACTCACTTTCCATCCTTTCTCTACTAATTTTGAAACTGATAATAAATTAACACGCAAATTAGGTACATACATGACATCCCTCATAGCAAGCATTCGTCCATTTATACTCACCATGATGTCACCTTTACCCGCGCATTCCATCTTATCATTATTCGCACATTTCACGTCACTCATACCAACATTAGCAATTAAATCTTTAAATAAGTGTTTCTGAAAAGTCATATGTGAAGATGCCCCACTGTCGATGTACCACTCCGTCGGATTGAAGGAGTCCCCGGCGCTGAAGGAAGACAGGCTCACGACGTCCTTCGGTTTGGAAGTCGAATCTGCTTTCTTTCTTTCAGGACAGTCTGGTTTCTTATGTCCATATTTTCCACACTTAAAGCATTTAATTTTCATGTTCTTGTCTTTGTCCCCATTCCGTTTCTTACTCACACTCAATGCCGAGTCCGCTGAAGACGATGTATTACAACCTTGACGTGAATCCTCCTGTAGTAACTTCTGCCGCACGTTCTCTGAAGTCAACTTCATCCCAGAGTGTTCCAGTGCCATTCTCATAGGCCTGTACTCTTCAGGTAGTCCTCTCAGTAACACGACAGCTACAAGATCATCGTCAAATCCGGTGGCAATATCCCTCAGTTTTTGAGAAAGTGACATAACCGCAGCAACATATTCATGCATGGATGAGTGTTTCTCCAGCTTCTCATCCAGCAACGCATTCATGAGGGTAATCCTGCGATTGACGCCTTTATCCTCAAATGCTTTAGCTAAGCTATCCCAAGCGTCTTTGGCATACTTTGAATTTTGTACGTACGCGTATAGTGTAGGTTCCACATGCAGACAAATCAAAGCTAATGCATCTTGGTCCTTCTCGATGGCGGTGGAGTCCTGGGAATCCGGGTACTTTGACGTATACGTGAACAATTTTTTTTCGTATGAGAATCATTTTTATTGCGAATTTCCACGTAGAATAGTCATCTAGACCGCAGAGGTTCTTGATGGCGAATTTCGTGGATAGGGCCATAACCTTTTGATGATAAAATACTAGATAACTAGGCTAAAGAAGTAAAAGCGTTGTTTGGACAGAGAAAAATCTTTTTTTTTACATTTGAATGACACAGTCATATCAAAAACCCATATTCGAATATCGAAGATTACTAAAGAGTTTTCACATTTTCACTGTGGAAAGTTACGTAAATTTCAAAGGAAATATGTTTCCACTAGCACTCTGCCCGCAACTTTGCCTGATTTATAATATTGTGTAAGTATAAACTCCATATTTTCAGGATGGATGAATTAACTAACCAATAGGTGAACCTGCAACCGGACAAAACATATAAGTTTCATATGAGTTTCTTTAATAATAATAATAATTTATTTATTTGCTAGAACATAGTACAAACATGCATGATGATGGTTCACAAAAATACAATTTGACCTTATGTTCTGTCTCTATGGGCATGCAAATTGGTATACATGACTCTAATCAGTAATGTTCTTGACCGGACAAAAATCCAAGCATCTCCTTATAATTTCCATATTAATTATAAAATTAGAGGGATAGCAGGACGCAAGCGGTCCGATCACACAATATTTTGGTACACTTTGGTATTTTACCAGTTTGCTCGATCAGAATATTCGGTTGAAATGAAATTATCGTCACCGCCGTTGGCGACTACTCTATGGGCGATGGACTATTAGCGGGTGTGACAGTAACTACATTATCGACAAATATTCGTATTGACGGTTGACATGTCCAGATAAAAGACTTTACCATTAATTAAACGATATTACACTTAAATGTATACCTACATTTACATATTACGTTATAAGACTATCTTTAATTGCATAAATTATGTAAAAACACCTATAGTTCAGTTTTCCACAAACATTTTTTGTGTAATTGTGTTATTGGTAAAATAATAATCAATAACATTTCGGCCTCTGAGACACACGCGCTCAAAAACACGTATATTCACAGAGTTCGAAGCAAAGAACACTAAGTATTTGAAGAAAACATTAACTAAAGAGTCGCCAAGCAAAAGTAATTAATACGGCGCGGCGGCGGTAAACTTTAATCTTCATAATAACCGTAATTAAAAGGTACTTATCTCGCGCTCTAGATAATCGCGGTTATTTTTTTATTACGTAGCTACCTACTAGCGCCGCCGCCGCGCCGTAGCGATCCAAGCTCGCTTCACTCCAGGAAACTTAATCCACAAGTTTATGAACAGATTCATGTGGCATTGCGACTGTGGAAGAAATCGTAATACAATTTAAAACTTAATAACAAAAAGATAATCTTGAAGAGATTTATAGCGGCACTGAGACACGTTATCCGTATATACTTACGACTTAAACCCGGTCACGTCTCGCTCTGTTGCCATCGCAATGATTTATTATTTTTTACCACAGCAATGGAAGTAGTAACTTATAATATCCGCTATTTTTAAAATTATTTTTACTTATCATTAAAAGCTACAAGTAGCTATTTGGCATACCCAATATAAAATGCCTTATATATTTATAGTTATGAAAATAAATCATCTTGACAGCGAAAATTTGTGGTTTTGTGTTCAACAGAGAAAATGATCATAATTGGTGAAGTGGATTGTTTTATTTTAGGGATACTTAATAATTAATGCTATAATTTATAGAATTAGAATGCTATTCAAATCTATAGAATTTAAATGCTATTCAGGTTTAATCTTTGGGTGTCGATGGCCAAATCCGAAACTATGAGGAATAGGAAAAAATGCTATAAGGATTTTGATGTAAACTAACACTGCATCATTACATTTTTGAAAATCAATTTTTCTGGTAAGGAACGGAAAAACACACCCTGTATTATCATACCATTCGATAGTGTCGCTAACAAAATTCAAATTTTGGGAAGTAATGAGATACGGAAAACTCACGGAAAATGTAAAATTTCAAGAAACTACTGCATTTTAAAGGCTTCTATTTAATAGTATTAACTCTTTTCTCATATTGGATTTGGCCATCCACGGCGTGGATTCCACGCCTACTTGAAAAATTCACTCTTTCCATTCATTCATCCATCAGCCCTTGGAGGTCCACTACTGCTACTAATCATTTGCTTCATGTGATAAAGTGATAGCGCTGTATTATTCTTGCTTGTTCTCGCATACTGAGCTTCGCGCATGGTGATTGCCAACGCCACACCTTATGATTATAATGGATTTCTTTTTCGGAATAAATATGAAAATTGACATGAAATAACCTTCTATTAAAAGTAAAAATAAGTACTTTTATTTGGCGTTCATTCCTAACACCGCGATGTATCGGTACGCAATATTTACTACCAATAGTAACCGATCCCTGTGGCCTAAGGTGGAAAGGCCCGGTTCCTAGAACCGGAGATTGTGGGTTCAAATCCCACCAGGGTAGCGAAAGTAGAACAAATAGGAAATCCTCTTTTTTAGCATTTTTATATTATTTTGGGTAGAATAAATAAATTTCCCCATTTATTTTAGTATATTTTTTTTTTGAAAAATCTGTATTTTATATAACTACTATACCTATGTATACATATTGAATTTGTCTGCTGGCTAAACGGTTGGAGTGGGACAAGTGAAAAAATCTCAAAAATAGGTTATATGATGGATTTACAAGGAAAACTATCACGGCTATGTAAGCATAAATAGCTAATGAGTAATGGTCGATAAACTTACTACTTCGGAACCCTACATTGCGCGTGGCCTGACATGCACTTGCCCGATTTTTTTCAATTACATAGTGTTTATAAGCGAATCTTTCTTTTGATCATATAATTATGTACACATACTTTTCTTTTTTACTTTACATCATGAACGCTAATCTAAACTTACTTAATATAATAAAGCTGAAGTTTTTTCGTTTGTTTGTTTTAACGCTCTAATCTCTGGAACTGGCATTCAGATTTGAAAAAATCTTTTTGTGTATGATAAACACATTCATGAGCAGGGCTATAAGGCAAAAAGGAGTTATACAATATAAAATATTATACCACGATAAAACGAAAGCTAAGTATTCTATAATTAACCTGTATACTTTACAAAGAGTGGGAGACGAAATAGCTGTGAGTATAATAATTATGCATGTTTGTTTTTACACGTTTTATTCTTTATTCTTTATTCATTGCAAGCACATGTCACAATAGCACAAAATAAATACATAATTAGGTATACACACATATTACATATCTACTTTATATTATGGTCAGAGTGAACACATGCAAATACCTTGATAAGGTGTAGCAATTGGATAAGAGAGGCAGACATTAGTTATAGGCAGACGTATTTTGTAGTTTTAAACGTTTTTTTTAGTCGTTTTTTTGACCTAAATAAAGGATGTTTGAATAGTAACCGACCTCACTTTGCGTCGAAGATTCTTTGCTTCTGCCAGAATTAATACCCGTATTCTAAAAATACCGGCCAAGTGCGTCGAGTCGCACTCGCGCACCAAGGATTCCTTGTAAAACCGAGCCTTGCACTTATACATAAAAACTGACTTGAGTAACAAACTTAACTTTGCCGTAGGGAAGACACATAATAACAGACAGATCTTCTTGAATTTATAATAATACCTTGAGTTGTAATTTTATGAGCAAGGAGCATCGATTAGGAAGGGTAGGCAACCTTCAGGGATGTTGGGATTTTCAGGCTCGCTGAGCTTGAATAACTATCTTAATAGATTAGAGGGTAAGGGCAAAATGAGTGAAATTTGATATCTACACCCAGATGGTCAAGTTCACAACTTGAGGATTTGTCTCAAATAGGGTAGTTAAGCAGTCTTGCGAATATAGCAATCTTTGATGAAATACAGCCGACTCATTGTTTCGTGTTTCTGATGAAGTTATAAGGACGTTTTTGATATGAAATAACAATGACAGAGTATAATAATTATAGATTGTATGACTGCATGAATGTGTTAAGAGACAAGAACCATTGATCGAAATTCGAAATTTTCGATCTTAAAAACTTTTATTATCTATCATCTTATATGCATAATAATTCAGCAGTGGATCCCCAGGGTTGATGGATGGACGATGCATAATAAATATGACGGCGAGCGACCTCTTTGGTCTGTCATACGAGAAGTCATGAAGAAAAACCAAATGTTTAGAATTAGGAATGTTTCAATCTATTTAGAATAATATGTGTGGGACATTCTATGGGGATTCGGATAGTGATCACGGAGTAGTACAGATTGTTATTGATGTGAACGTTAGGATAACTGGAAATATAATATCATGGAGCAAAGTAAAAGGAATGTTATTGAATAACCAACACCGTAGAATACCCCTTCTGCTTCAAATACATATTTTGGGCGTATGTTACTTAGTCACGCATTTTTGCACAATTTGACAAACATATTATACAAGGTAGTGAAAATAATATTTTTGTGCTATATTCTTTTTAATTCTTACACATTTTTAAATTTTCTTGAATAAAATTATAATAATATGAATGAGCAGCTATTTTAAATTTACGATGTAGGTACTAATATTTTCATATTAGTACACACAAGGTCACATAAATCTGTCACTAGCGACGTATCGACAAAACGAATAAATTTTTTATTGAGTATGAAATTAATAGTGTCACGGATAGGTACCTAATGTTTACCAGACAATTTATTTTGAAACTTTAAAATTGGAACTAGAACATGCCGCATAACATTTTATACAAAAAACTGATTCATGAAGGACTAAAAAAGTGACAGGTATTTTGATGAAGGACATAGGACATCCAAAAAAGATCTACATTGTCGGTAGATTTACAGCGCCGTAACTTTTGTCTATCAATCTTTTGACAGATATAACATTTGTCGTGGGCGTATCACAAGCAGTTCATGTGCGGGACTGTATCTGTATGGATGGATTATTGAAACGATCTCATAAATTTGAGCCACCGACCTGCCACAGCCGATAGCTGGGTCAATCGACCGAATATAATTCACGAGCCTTTTATATTATCGATAGCTATCGATATACATGACACGAGAAGGTATTATGATTTTGACACCTTGTCCTTGTTGTGTTCTTTATTCCTTGTCAAATTTTCTTTATTTTATCGTATTACGTTAGCACTCGTACAAAACCTCTTTACATGTTACGTGTATTTAAAAGTATTTATCAATTTCTAGTGTAATCGTATTATTGCTACGATCGCGCCGCTGCTGTGGCAACTTTTAAACCAGTGCAGCTGTTGTTTTTTTGAATTATGTTTATGTTTTCATCTTAAGCCAGTTAAATGTGCTAATATAATACGTTATAATACAAACAGCATATTTTTATGACATCTCAAGTGTACGTTTTATTATTAAAAGTAAATAAATTCATAACATACTGTCGTAAGTCATACATCTAATTCTTTTAAGCGAGCAATTCTTGTATATAAATATATATATTCTCGGAACCTCGGAAACGGCGCCTACGATTTTCATGAAAAGTATGCAGGGGATTTTGGGGGCGATAAATCGATCTAGCTTGGATTCATTTTTAGAAAATGTCGTTTTATCCGTATCTTCAGGCAATGACAAACTGCACTCTTCCTGACATCTATTGGCGGGTAGCAACACTAAAGCTACTTCAGTAGATGGCGTCTTCCTGACATCTATTGGCGAGTAGCAACACTAAAGCTACTTCAGTAGATGGCATCCGAGCAAAGCTCGGTCATCCGGGTACTATTATTATAATCCTAACATAGTGACGTGGTGGAGTTTGCCTAAGCTTCCTCGAGAAGAGGGAGTACCTGCACCTTTACTCAATAGTGGGATATGAATGGAGCCAAAAGTAATAAGTATTCTAAGTTCTATAAAAATTTCAAAATAAATAAATGTATTTAAAGATAGCGGAACATTAATCAATTTCTCCCTCCATTGTCTCCCCCGGTCTCCCCTAATTGTGATCTATTTGCGGATGAATGGAAGATGATTTTGAAAGAGTGCCTGTGGTATTGTGAACGAATGGGTGATGTACGCATGATTTGATTAGTTATTTTTATTATTATTTAATTAATTAAATTGTAGCTGTTTTTATTAAATGGTAATTATTGATAATAATTAATTTGATTGTGTATGACATTTTAATGATAATTTGAGTGACATTAGATATTTCTGCTTTTATAATTTTTGTAAAAGGGTTTCTTAGTTATTTTTTTCATTATTGATTATTTTTTTATTATTATTGTTTTTTAGGGTTTTAGTTATTATTTTATTGCATTTGCTTTTTTTCCTACTTATATTATCACACAAGAAATAATAGTACTTATAATAAATAAGTATTATATGTATATTAATTAGTGTACCTTGGTTTTTACCGTGCTAATTAATTAAACTAAATAAAATAAATAAATAAGTAAATTCTCAGTAAGAAGTTATGCCTAGTAAATCCCTTAAACCAAATTTATTTTACTTACTTAACTACTTTATATTTAATTGTACTGTTTTGATATTACGAACATCTTTGTTTTTTTATATACGTATTTAATTAACAACATCTTCTTATTTAGTATCATGCAGCACGGCAAAACGAGATGATGGCATAATGAGATAAATAAGTATGTAGATAAATAATATGAGGTAAAATGTAGATAAAATAATGTGTCAGAATTATTTTATACACTAGAATATACGGTGTTTTCTACAAACACAACTCACCGAAAGCGACACCATTTGACCATTACCACACTCAATAATGATCTCGCAATGTGATTCTCTCCAGAAGAAACATTAATTGGTCACAAATTCTTCATCATGAATCGAAACTAGGCTATGCTGGCAGAGCGTTTACTAGATAGCCAACTAAGCTAAAGAATCATGTAATTTCTTTATAACGATTTATTATCAAAATTGTACATTTGCAAGAAAAATCATTGAACTTGGTATTATTTTGCCGCTCCTTAAAATTAGATATTCCTAACTCTCAAATAGTACCTAAGGGACGTTTTCGTATGAATAAACTTACGCTTGAAATACGAGTAGGTACTAGTCTTATAAAATATCTCCTAAGACTCAACATGAAAACAGTTCCATTTTATTAATGGCTGTTTTAGAATCAAGTGTTGGGGTGAAAGATGATTAGATGCATAAAACTCAGTAGGAAATTTATGTTTTCATTTTATTTTTATTTGTACAAACACCTACTTGTTTTATGATATCGTAAAGTAGAATGAAATTATATTAATACAACGGATCAGGCGACGTGAAAATAATATTGTAGATGATAAAATGTTTTATTTTCTTTATAACATTTTTACTTTATGAACTGACGGTAAATGGACTAGAAACCGTTGAAAGGTAAGCACTTCGTCGACAGAACTATACCATACCGGGATGATAGACCATGATGGGAACGAATGTCACCAATCCTTCTGTTTTTTGTTCGCTCGACTGCTCAAACATGGGGCAACGACCATGGTGAAATTCACATGTCGCTGTTGCTCTTTTAAAATGATCGTCCTTTTGATTGGAATTGTAAAAAATATCAAAATAAATACGGGGTATAATAAGTATATAGTGAAAAAATTCTCAAAATAGGTTCTATGATGAATTTACAAGAAAACTATTCACGGCTATGCAAGCATAAGTAATTAATGAGTAATAGTCGATAAGCTTACTACTTCGGAACCCTACATTGCACGTGGCCTGACACGCACCGAGAAACCGGGTTCTCTAACAATACAGTATAATAATTCTTTATTTCAAGCCATTATAGAAGTCCAAAGCTTTGGTTAGTACACATGTTATGTTATTAAAACTATGTTAGTAATAAAAGATTTGTGACTATATGGCTAGCTAGGTGACATTATAATGACCAGGACAGACAGTCTTTAGATTAGGTACAAATAATTTTTTAAACATTTTATTTTGCAGTAAAGTTAAAATAATCTGCTATTTCGATCTGTAAGTTTGACTTTCAAATAAATTTATTTTTGTGTGATAAGTAAAAATAAACTCTTGGCTTCTAAGTACGTTACACTTGTCTGATTATTTTTTCTCAATTCTGGACGAGAAATATATATGAAAACAAAACACTGCAAGTACAAAGATAAACACTCTGTGGATGGTGTGATGAAATTGGATTCCTGGCAACGTGCCAAGAGAGGTGGCTTACGTATCATTTTATAAAATCGTACATAGTTCCCCACTTTTGGTTTCACGTAACAGCAAACAAGTCTAAGCTAAGTAGGAAACTATAAAAAAGTTTCCCAAAGCAATATGTTATTTTCAAATCGATGTTTGTTAATAAATATTGAAATAATATTGTCATTTTTGAAACAGAATAATATTGTATGGGTAAGTTAATTTTGCAATGTTAAACATCCTTCTAATGATACAAATAAAGCCTTTATGAACGCAAAAACCGGACAAGTGCGTGTCAGGCCACGCGCAATGTAGGATTCCGAAGTAGTAAGTTTATGGACTATTACTCATTAATTATACTTATGCTAATATAGCCCTAATAGTTTTCCTTGTAAATTTATTATCTAACCTATTTTTGAGAATTTTTTCAATTGTCGAACTCCAACCGTTTAGCCAGCATTGGGGGGGAACGACTGTTACCAAAATTAGCGATTTAAAGCCAAATATTTCGCAAACGGACCCCTAAATCCAAAAATGGTCTCAGAAGACCCATCATATTTTTGGAAGACCTTTTCAATACCCACACTATAGGGTACGCGACGAATAAAAAATCATCCTCACGACATGTAGAAGAGGTACGCTGAAAAAAATGTTTTTCAATATTTTATTCCACGATCCTAGACTTTTAATAAATATGTAGTTATATCCATGCCAAATTACAGTTTTTTAGCACTACGGATCTCGGCGCATTCCTTCGGACAGACGGACGGATAGACGGATGGACGGATGGACAGACGGACGGACAGACGGACAGACGGACGGACAGACGGAAGGAGAGACGGACGGACAGACGGAAGGAGAGACGGACGGACAGACGGACGGATATGACGAAACTATAACATTTTTAGGGTTCCTAAGTAAAATCGGAACCCAAAAATGTCTGTTTGATCGATTTTGTTAACTATAATGTGCCCAACATTATTAGATTTTTATACATAATTTATGTATTCCAAAAATTACCATTTGCAATTTAGCAAAGCGTTAAGTTTTCATTTTCATCCTACAAATATTTTAAAAGTTTATGAAGATGTTTGGATTAGCAACAAGTGCTTACTATTTTAAGATGAAACTTGGGACACAGACAGACCATGAGCAGACTTATACGAATGTACCCGGCTATAACTTCTCGTGAGATAATTTCGACGTTTATTATGTTGTGAAACCACTCTTTCACGGGTGAAGCCGTGGGCATAAGTATACCTAGTTCTTAATAAATTTTAATGGTAATTTATTTTTGCAATAAAGGTTCACTGGAAGTTAATGTATTTACAATTTAGTCCACCCCTTATAAGATATAAGCAACAAAAAAAAAGTTTCTAAGTACGGCTCAATCATTAGGTTCATGCGGGGTAACGCGTTTGCGAAATAAGTCCGGGTTTTGAGGAAGAATATTGAATATAGCACTTGCCATAAATTTATAGTCTCATCTAGTCTGGTTACAATGTTCTCAACGATGGGTGTTTGTATTATTCTTCTTACTATCCACACAATTTAGCTTCGATTTATATTGACAACGTACTAGGTTTAATCCAAAAGACTGTTTTTGACAGAAAATAAATAAGGTCTTTTGAGAGAGACAAGAGCATAATAAAATTATCAAATGTAATATTGTGGCGTATAATATTTGACCGCAGTTGATAGACATTTCTTTACAGGTATTCTGTTTATATCCTTCAATAAAATGTCAATGCTGTCGAGATCGACGGGACTCGGAGCTGAGATAATTAATTATTGGGGTAGGTAATTAAGTGTGATTGGAATTTGAAAGATTTTGATAATACATTATTTAAGTAAATAATAGTACATAACTATTATTTCTTCTGTGATAATACCTAAGTTGTAGACTTTTGCTCACTACTTACTTACTTAATTTTGTTAGGAAGCATTTCACACAAATATAAGATTATGACTTATTATGAACTGCATATTGTGTTTTTATTTTATCTTACTATAGGTATTTCTCTTTATCGTAACAAAGTAAATTATTACAATTATTCCGGAATATATAAGTATATAAAAAAAAAACATCTTGATAAAATTACAAGTAGGTACAGCTATACCATTTTTTTCCTAAAATGTTCACATATAACCAGTTCAGTGTCAACCCTTCGAGATGAATATTCGATATGAATATTCGACCATGCTAGAAACTTTAGCTTCCATCTATACCTTTTTTATTCGTATGTTGTAGCTTCGCAGACTTGTAATTAAGCCAAGGAATATTCCATGACTTAAGTTGCTTCTGTTTTAGTATGATGATAATTGTATTTAATTTGTACTTCCTTACGGCTTGAACCTATTAAGCTTGATTAAGTTTGATAGTAAATTTAATGTCGACGGTGTAAAGTTGCGGGCACAGTATATATTTCATTAAATTTTCGGGGCACAAAGGAACATAATTTTGATTTAAACGTTTTTATTACCGCCGCAAGCGACGCAGATCACAACGTAGATGGGGTTGGCGTAAAGTGTTAATAAAACATGGACGTAAAACATACATCTAATGTATGATTTCAAGGATTAGATTTGGAGCGGAAATGGACTAGATTCTAACATTTTACAACTGTTTATTTGTATAATAATGATTACTGAATTATATAAATAATTTAATTTTAATTTTGTACGGTAGTGATAAGTGGAGTAATGGTTAAAATTAAATTAAAAACTATTCGTAACAAAATTTACAAGTTCTTATTTATTTATTACTTTTTTCATCAGTTATTTACCTACATTATTGTAAATTATTGCCTATTGGTCAATGCCAAGCGTGCTTTTACTAATCTGTAGGTAAAACCTGTGAGTTAAGTCAATATGCAGGTTAAAATATTAATATCAGTGTAATTTAAGTATGAGTAGTAATGTACCCTAACGTTTACGTATTTCATTTTACTTATTTACAAAAACCTCTGTGATTTACCTCAGAGGAATATTTACTGCGACAACACGATAAAGTATGCTCCAATAAATACGATCATTCAAAAATATTATTCTAAAATGTTTGCAAAAACAAAGTTTGCCACATACAAGACAGGTAACATAAAACTTAAGTTGATATTTCAATTTTCAGCTCATCTAAAACTCCGAGGCGGGTTTTCAGCTGAAAAGAAAAACATAATAAAGCAACTTTTAGAATTTATCTCGACCCTTCGGTAAAGCGAGATAGCGATCGTTTGCCAGAAAACTTTCTCAACTTTACCTTCAAGAATCAACGAGCTTGCTGTCAAACTTCTCTTTATTTGCTCGTTACCTTCCTATCATTATAAGAATAAGTAATAAAGAATTAAAGACACCGATATTAAAAAATACTTACTGCTACATATGTATGTAGTGGTCAGTGACCATGCGACAGTTAACAGTTAACAGCGTATTTTTATATAGATAACCCTTAAAAGAGCATACTTTATCGGTTATTTTTAATCGGTTATACATTTGATGGTAAGTGGTAACCGTCACCTATGGATATCAGCAACCCCAAAGATATCACCGATCAATTGTCGGGCAAAAAAGAAGCGATGTACCCGCATTATTATTTGGTAGGTATGTTTTGGGTTCGGAAAGTTCGCACATCTATGAAACGGTAAAATCAACAATTTTAATAATATGAATGTTTATTTTGGTAATCGACTCGAGCATTGATATATTATTTTCGCGCGAATCAACACTTTCAGGAATATATTGCGATTATTTGCACTTGTTTGTACGTCATGTAAATCAATGTTTAATCAGCTTTAATACTGCATTTAATTTTGTATCATAAAAAAATGAAAAAACCGGGCAAGTGCGTGTCAGGCCACGCGCAATGTAGGGTTCCGAAGTAGTAAGTTTATCGACTATTACTCATTAACTGCTTATGCTAACATAGCCGTTAGGTATAGTTTTCCTTGTAAACTCATCAAAACCTATTTTTAACCGACTTCAAAAAAGGAGGAGGTATTCAATTCGACTGTTTTTTTATGTTTGTTCCCGCAAATGGTCCCGCGAATCGTAAGAGCCAAAGCTCACCTTTTTTAGGCCTGACTTAAAACAGGGTATATGTCATTAAGGCTGCTTACATCAAAGATTTAAAGTAAATTATTATGGTTGATAAAATGATGGATACATTTATGTAATTTATATTTATACATAGGTATAACCTTGTTCCGTAAACTAGACTTTTATCTGTTTAAACATACGGATACACAAAGATACAAGGAACAGCTGTTCAGAAGAATACACAGTAGTTTGAATAAACGTTATGATTGCTGACGTTATAGCATATGCCAGGTGTTTAGTAATTTTCGAAAAAAAAACCAAAAAAATATAAGTGATTTTAGTATTTTTATAAACACGCTTTACGTAAAAGAATTCAGTTCTAATTTTTTAGTTTTTTTTAAATTCCAATGTATAATTTGCTTTTTTTCAGTGATTGGATTGATTTACCCTGGTTCTACGTATGTATAACATAGTTAAGAATCTTAATATTCTCCAAGTGCATTCATTGTAATAAAAAAATAATAAAGATAAATAATAATGACTGTGGACTGTACGGTAGCGCTAGTGTTTAGAAGACTTTATTCCAATTCTCGATCTCATTTGATTTCACTCTATCGATTGCTTATGATTTGCATAAGCCGGTAATAGTCGTAAATAACAAAATTACTGCATTATTATAAATTTCCAGTTTGTTTCAACTTTGAGAGTCGCCGACTTTGCTCGATTTGCGAATTTTGCGATATCGAGTAGGCGTTGATCGTTTTAACGTTACTTGGTAAAAGTTTTTAAATAAAGGCTTAATCTTCTTACATCAGAAGATACTAGTCGCCAATGGATAGAGTATATCTTGAGGTGGAGGGAGTGAAAGAGGTAAAACCAGGAAATCTTCTGAGAAAAAGTATAGAAAGAACTCAGCTAGTTCGAAAAAGGGTCAATCCTATCCGGAGAAAGACACTGCTGACGGCAATAATTATTTCTTCAATAACCCATACTAGACTTGCGGTTGACTGGTGATGCCTTGCCTTGTCCAATTTAAATAATTAAGTCGGATTAGTGACAAAATATCGCAATTTGCATTAGCAAAGATTTGACCTTGTTTGCCCCAAGGGCTGGAAGCATTTAAAACTTGGAAAATATGGCACAGATAAACCGTAGATAGGTCGTTATATTTAATTAAAACATGGCAGTGTCAGTGTACAAATAAAATGTTTAATTTTTGCATGTTTTATCCAGAACTTTCTGTTAGCCAAATCGTGTTCAGTTAACTCGTAGTCGTTGTTTGTTCGCGCTACCAAATTTACATATGAGTAGGCTTTAATAGCTTTCGTAGCTAAAGCTCGGAATAAAAATGTTTTTGGAATTTAATTTAATTTAATTTTTCAGAGTCTACAAGTAATAGAAAGATGTAAATAATTATAATATTACTTAACATGTTGGATCGAGGTTTTTTTGTTTACTTTTATAGCAGGCGTTGCGTTCACACAAATGTTCCTAAATACTTATTTTCCTTCGTTTTAGAGGCTTTCCAGTGTCATAACCTCCAACACTCGGGTTAGTAATCATCTCAGAATATCCTCCAGATAACTATATAGGTATAGCGTGCTCTGTAGATGACTGCTAATACAACGTACTCTTAAGAACAAGCTCGATTGTTATAAAAACGTTTCAATTTATACTTGGAAACATCACAAGACTAATTACAACCGAAGACAAATGCATTGAAACTTTTTCCTACTTTTGCTAATGTCATGTTACTTTGATAAAGTAGGTAGCTAGTTATTTCAAGTGGTAATTGTAGTTCTTGTAGTTTCTTACTGAGTCTCATTTATAATAGACTAGCTGCCCGGACAGACTTCGTTCTGTCAAAAGTTTTTTGTTTTATTTTGAGATGTAAGCTATCCTATCTTTTAAGTTGGATCAAACTGCACACGCTGTGCAAATTTGATTAAAATCGGTTAAGTAGTTTAGGAGTCCATCGCGGACAAACAACGTGACACGTAATTTATATAAAGACTAGCTGACCGGACAGACTTCGTTCTGTCAAAAGTTTTTTTTTTTTTTGAGATGTAAGCTATCCTATTTTTCAAGTTGGATCAAACTGCACACGGTGTGCAAATTTGATTAAAATCGGTTAAGGACTCCTAAACTGTCCATCGCGGACAAACAACGTGACACGTAATTTATTAAGATAAGCATTTTTGCTTACCCTCGTGAACGTCTTAAGCTCCAATTAAGCGATTATCACACTACTTTGCTTGGTGTTTTTAATAGAAGCCCGGCGTTAAATATGAATACGACAAAGATTAAAGAAAATTACAAGTGCTCATTCAATCGTAAAGCAAGACTTCAATGGCTTCAAGAAAATTTATTCGTCGTTCTGAACGATCTTGGAGCACATGACATTTACAAATAAGGCATTCTATTTCTAATTTTAAATGACTACCTAACACGTGAACCGTCTTGAAATAAAACAGTGGCTCTATCACAAAATCGGTCCACATCTACGACCTTGTATTAGGTTACTCTGTGCACAGGTGACGTGGACAATAAACATACTATAAGTAGTAAAAATATATAACCCGTGATAAAATATACATTAGTCACTATAAATATTTGTCACATGAACATGTCACGTGAATAAAAAACACGGTACAAAAGTTTTTCATACTGTCTGATAAACTCCCGAAGTTTACCTCCTAAATCAGATTATCTACTTTATTATTTATCACAGTGTGAGTTTGACAAGGGGTCACCACATTATTTATGCAAATTGAACTTTTTCCATGCTCCTTAACAAACAAGAGGAAGGTGTCATGGGACACCCTTTTGAAACAAAGTTAGGTATTAAATTATATGTAGGCACAAAAACATTAATTAACAAGGTTATATTTAATTACAAAAGTTTATTATAGAACTTGGACCCATTTGTAAATAATTTTTAAACAAACCCGTTTATATAGCATTGATAGCATTGTTTGATTTTTGATTTTGATTTTTGATAATGAGTAAAACTATCTACCTAACGTAAAGTTGAAAGATTAAATGAAATTCATAAAAATTAAGATAATATGATGATTTGCCAGTCAGACGGACAAGCAAGTGACATCAATGGGTTTCATATTGTTATATACGAGAAATAATTATATACATTGAATATAATGACCGCGTATTATATAGGTATCACAGCAGTGACATACATTGTCACCCTGGCATGATAGATAAATTGACTCGCTTCGTAACTTGCATCGATGGACAGTGTAACTAGTTTCTGTTGCGGCGTAACTTTAAAGCTGGCGGTCGAAACTTTCCTCATTGATCAGTACTACACTAGTTAATTTTATACACCTAACATGACGCGCTCTGGCATTTTTTAATTATGATAAGGTTTAAAAAATATTATCGTTAATACCTTTACGAACTATTTTTTATTAAGGTTATACATTTTATGTACCACCAGACCAGATGGACACAAAGACAAAGAAAGCAAGAAAGATGACATAAAGAAAGCAGGCACTTGATTTAGAGGGCCCAGGCTCGGTGCCATACAGAAATATTATATATCTCCAGCCAACTTTGAAAAACTGTTAGAGAAGGTATACTAAGTTTAGGGAAGCACGTCATGTGTCATTTTTAACCGACGAAAAAAAAGGAGGAGGTTCTCAATTCGACACGTATATATTTTTTTTTATGTATGATCACGCAGAAATCGGCACAAGGTGGTCCGATTTGGATGATTCTTTTTTTATTGGATAGAGTATGTCCTGAAGTTGGTCCCATATTTTTTTGAAAATTTTATTCCCACCTTAAAGGTACGAAAATAGGGAATGATTGATTATTCACCCGTTTTTTACCCAGAATTTTTACATGTTAACGCCAATAACTTTGTACTGGATGATCCGATTTCGATGATTCTTTTTTTAATGAATAGTGTATACTTTGGTTTAAATTTCGAAACAAAATTTTACCCCTATAGGTACGAAAATAGGGGATGATTGATATTTCATCTACTACATTTTTACCTGGTAACTGAATCTATAATTCATAAAATCAATAATTCATTATTAATTATAAGTATTATAGCAACTAAAAATTAAAAAATAATTACTTTTTAACAAAAAATAAAACCAACGAAAAAAAAAACTGAAAAGCAATAATCTAAATTTTACTAACAAAAAATAACCGACTTCAAAGTCTCAAAAACTACATAGTTGTCAGATCTCATTCAAATTTATGTGAGACCACATGACAAGCGCCTGCTTTCGATTAAAAAAAGAATCATCGAAATCGGTTGGCGTGATATTGAGTTATTCGTCAATTTGTCGCGCACATCTTAACACAAATTTACGACTTATGTAGTTTTCTCATGGATGCCGTTGTCAGATCTCAATAAAATTTATGTGGGACCACATGACAGCCACCAGCTTTCGATTAAAAAAAGAATCATCAAAATCGGTTCGCCCAGTCCAAAGTTCTGAGGTAACAAACATAAAAAATAAAATAAAAAATACAGTCGAATTGAGAACCTCCTCCTTTTTTGAAGTCGGTTAAAAAATAAAATAAACCATTTAGTATTATAAATTAAGATCCGAAATTAACAGTAAATAAATAATTTTGAGGCGGTGCCAAACCGATGAAAAAACAAACGGCGAAAAGATGTGCGCCGCGCTGCTGCTGCCGTGTGCATCACATGCCGCTGCCCTCATAATATTATGAATTTTATGTGATTAATTTTGGTTGTTAGTTTGGCACGGTCTCAAAATTATTTATTTACTGTTAATTTCGGATCTTAATTTATAATACTAAATGGTTTATTTTATTTTTTGCTTTTCAGTTTTTTTTTCGTTGGTTTTATTTTTTGTTAAAAAGTAATTATACGTACTTACCTATATATTTTTTAATGAAAATAGCCGGCAAACGAGCTGACGATACACCTGATGGTAAGTGCCTGCCTATAGTCGCCCATGAACATCAGCAACAACAAAGACATAACAGATGCGGTGCCGGTCAAGAAAGAGAGAAAAAAAAGAAAGAAAGAACTGGCTCTCAAGCCCCCAGCCGGAACACGACGAGACGGATAAAATATTGGGAACAGCCGTAGTGGAACATGTTTTCGAGGTAAGCTCTATCAAAGAAAATCGCAAGTCGAAGTAATACACTGACTAATAACTCGATTGCAAAAAAACTAATTACATAATGCGAAAGCAGCTAAAAGGTGTTATTAGTTATAAACTCGTAAAGTAATAATTGTAATATATTAAGATCACTGTATGCTTTCCGAAAATAATAAAATAAAATAAATAAATAAAATAATCAAAATACTTATGTTTCATCGTAAAAACAAAGATTTTATTGCCAATTGCTAAAATACGTCATCAGTGTCACAAGTTGTAACCGATGTTTATTTTAGTTTAGTTTAGATATTCGCGCGGCGCTAAACTGAGCTCAATAAAAGTGTCCTGTATTTGCGTGGGTCGCATCACGGTGTAAATTACGTGTAGGTTCCCGACATACATTACAAACACAATCACCCCTGAGGATCTGTCAATAGAGAGCTTGAAACATTCCGTATTACCCCAAATGAACCATTCAAAATTACCCAAGTCTCACAATTCAATTTTTTTTTACTTAAAATAAGTTATTGCTTGACCCCAATCTCACCTGATGGTAAGTGGAGATGTGGTCAAGGATGGTGAGCGCACTAACTTAATAAAAGCCTATTCACTCTTTTTTTTAAGTCATCCAAGTCATAGGTGGGCGGGAACGCAGACGCAGGCAAGCTACTTCAATCCTTAGCGATGCGCATAATGAATGACGATGCAAACCGCGTCGTCCGGACTGGCGGAATATTCACGACGTAAGGGTGGATATCGGGTGTCGTTCGATAGAGGAACGGGGAAGGGGGAATTAATTCAAATAATTCCTGCGCACACTCTCCAAAATGTACCCTATAGAAAACCGAAAGGCTGCCTACTCTGCGCCTGTGCTCGAGATTTTGCAAATTGGTCACAACCAGATCTGGGTCACCAATTTTTCAACGGCATCAGTAAATATGTACCTACCTAGTTTATTATCTGATTCTTTGACCTATGACTTATGAAAAATATTTTATAAATGTTTTACCGAAGTGTTTTATATGATGGCTCTATCATAATATTTGTGTCAATCCGTCTAATTACTATTAATAAATAAATCATAAATACAATATTTTGACGCTTAATTAAAAATACAATACAATACAATTTATCGTAATTGTACACTAAACATTACATCAAGCTACATCCTACACACAATTTGAAAACAAGCGTAAAAATATCAGTTTTTGTGATGTTTTATTAATGGCCATCAATGTTTTTCTTTGAGCTACTACGCGACGAACCGAAATTACTTTTAGTGTTAAATTTTCCTTTGTTTGCAGAATATTTTTGTATGGGATAAAAGAAAACACTTGTACATCTTCAATATCGGGAAGATATTCGGTACTCCTTCTTTAAGGTCACAGTATTTTTAGCCCGGGTTAAAAATAAATCTTTGTCAAATAAAATCGATTTTTATAATGACAAAAGAATCTTTACGACTTACGACGACCATTTAATTGCTTGCCTTCTAGAGACCTGCTCTGGGTTCAAAATTCAACCGTAATCCACTCCTTTCAATAAATTTTCTTTAAATATTTATTGAACTATTAGTATTTATTAAAAATATGTCTACAGACATATTTAAAGACATATATAAAATTTACAAATTTTCAAATTCTAAAATCTCCCAACACTTTTATTTTCACCAAAAAAGAGCTGATGACCTTAAAACGCCTGAACTGTAGGGCTATTCTCTAAAATACAAACTTGAAATCGAAGCTCACTCACCTCTAAAATACAAACTCGAAATCGAAACTCACTCAAGTGAGACTCGAAAGCGAACTTGCATCATCTTGATATATCTATTCATATTGATTATATATTCTCTAATCATCTAGTACGCACTTGCGATGTGAAGTGAGTCTCGAACTCGAACTTCAGACGACTAAAGATAGGAACTTTGACACTCATCGCGGATTCCACTGTCGAGTTACAAAACAGAATAGCCTTACTGATCTTCATAAATTGTAGCTAAGCAAACATCTAGATTACGTCAACTTTCAAATAAAAAAAAACTCAGACGTGTGTGTATATTGTCAAAAAGTGGTACAGATATTTTTCTTGGCGCATCAAAAAAACGTAGAAAAATAAGACCGCTTTTTATAAAATAAATACATATATTTTATGAGCCCGCAAGACGGCGACGCGTGGCATTCTTTGAACAGTTATCTCTGGCCATAAGCCGGGGAATGCAATAGTGAAGGTAAAGAAACATACCCCATTCATAGCGTTGATATTTATAGTGCATTTCAACTTTTTTCTTCATCCGCTTTAAGCGCTTTGCTTCAAAAGCTTCAGTTACGTCACTATTAGAGCGATTCCTCTGTTGTGGGCGCTTCATTTATTTCAGTGAACGTTGAGTTTTCACATGGCTTTAATAGTGTCTAATTATGTTAACGTTTTGTAGGAGGCATAAGGAACTTTACAACCTTGCAATAATTCCCACAGATAGAACTGACTGAATGGGATACACCTCTGCCAGTTCTACAGAAGTGTTGATCTAGAAGAGGTCGACCAAAACTATCAGCCTATGTGTATTTCTCGCCGTGTATGTATAACTTATCACTGTTTTTTATTGTTTTAAGTAGGTACAAAGATTAAAATAATTAGCCTATATAAGAATATGTCTGAATACAGTCTAAAAACTGAGGAAACATGGAGTAAAAGTCTTCAACTATATCTCTAGACTAGCTGTTGCCCGCAGCTTCGCACGCGGAAATTATGATTATCATATTATTTAGTATCCCTTACAAAAGAAAATTGAAAAACAGGTTCAATTATATTGAAGTACTTATATTTAGGAATTTACATACTGAAACTTACGATACAATCACAGATCATTCCTCCGGGAGCGGGTTTGGAATAGTAAACAACATTAACATTTTTTTTTCTTTTCCCTCTCCCTCTCCATCTCCCTCTCTCCCCTTGCCCTCTTCCTCTCCCGCTCCCTGTCCCTTTTTCTCTCCCGCTCCCTGTCTCACTTCCCCTCGCTCTCCCTCTTCCTGTCCCACTCCCTCTCCCTTTCCCGCTCGAGGTCCTTCTCCCACCACATATCCCTCTCCCTTTCCCGCTCGAGGTCCTTCTACCACTTCATATCCCCCTCCTCTTCCTCTATCGCTCCCAGTCCCTCTCCCGCCCGCACCCGCGCCCTCTCCCGATTTCTGTCCCGCTCCCACTCCCTCTCCCGCTCCCTGTGCCTCTCTATCTCCCTCTTCCACTCTTTCTCCCTCTCCTGCTCCCTGTCCATTTTTAACTTAAAAAATGACGAAGTTGCTTACTAAGTTCATTCCCCTAAATTAACTCTTTAAGGGATGATTTTCCAAAAAAAAAATCAAAGTTAACTTTTGTTCACAACTATAAACTTACATAATAATTTTCATATTTATAAGTCTAAAACTGACGAAGTTGATTTATACGTAAATGGCTTCCTACCCCTATTTTTAGGGGATGAATTTCGAGAAAATAGTTATACACTTATTTTTTGTGTCTAACTATAAGCTTATATACAAAATTACACCCTTTTTACTTTAAAAATGACGAAGTTGCATACTAAATTAAATTCACTAAATTAACCCTTTAAGGGATGATTTTCCGAAAAAAATTGTTAAAGTTAACATTTGTTTATTACTATAAACGTACATAAAAAAATTCATATTTATAACTCTAAAATTGGTGAAGTTGATTTGTATGTAGTTGACTACCAACCCCTATTTTTAGGGGATGAATTTCGCAAAAATAGTGATACAGTTATTTTTTGTGTCTAACTATAAGCTTATATACAAATTTTCGCCCTTCGTACTTCGAAACTGACGAAGTGTCCATACTAACTTTCGCACTCTTAATTAACCCTTTAGGGGATGATTTTCCAAAAAAACATAATACTTACAAATTTTGTTTCTAGTCTAGAGCTAATATGTAAATTTTCATGTTTTTAACTGCAAAAATGACGAAGTTGCCTACTAAGTTCAATTCAGTAAATTAACCCTTTAAGGGATGATTTTCCAAAAAAATATATTAAAGTTAACTTTTGCTTATTACTATAAACCTACATAAAAAATTTCAAATTTATAAATCTAAAACTAAGAAAGTTGGTTTGTATGAAAGTGTCTTCTAACCCTTATTTGTACCCCTTAGGGGATGAATTTCCAAAAATCCGTTCTTAGTGGACGTCTCCTTAACATAAACTATCTCCCTGCCAAATTTCATCTTAATCGGTTCGGCAGTTTCTGAGATTTTTTGTTTAATCAGCGGTGTGTCGCTTTTCAATTTTATATATATAGATTACAAGAAAAGACATACCTATAAATATTTTTAGCTTACTCTAACATTTCTGTAGAAAATAACAACTATTTCTCATTATTTCCTAAAAGCCTAACCATACGGGTCGAACTAAGTAGGCACCTACCCACAGTAGCGCAATGTTGTTGACAGAACTAGCGCTATCGAGACCTCGGTAATAACAGCTCTGTTTTACACGTCGACAAGTTTCCACAACTCTTGCAACTGATTTCAATGACCGACTTCGAAGTGTCGAGGAAACTTAAACCGCCTCATGTGGATATCGCCGGAACTACAGACATTTTGATATTTATCTTTAACTGAAAGCATCGATACCACTACAAGTTACAACTAACTACTTACAACTATTTGGATAAGTGATTGCTTGTGGAAAAAAATTATTTGTGTTTCGGGAGTTCGAAGGGCACGTAAAGCCGTCGGTCCCGCTTGTTATACGTTATATGGTAAGGTACAGTCTTTAAGTCATGTCGGAGGCTCTCGGGAGGTGTGAAAACTCCCGATACCTGGTTTGACTATTAACCCCTCCACCAATACGCACTGGGACAGCGTGATGGAGTGTGTTCTAAGCCTCCTCAAGAGTAGAGTTATTGGTACCTAATACTCGTTAAGTTTTTTGAAATTATAAAAATACTTTCACCATCATCACACACTACCCCGCTAATTTATTACTTGTTAACAGTTTTACGTGACTTGTCTGTTCATCAGTCGGCTATTTACATGTTTTGTAAAAAATATACAACTTCCACCAGTTATAGTGAAGTGGGCGCTCGTTAGGTATAATTACTAACAATGATTTGCAAAAAAATAACGTTTATGAGCCAGCAATATATAAGAAAATATACACAAAAGAAGTTTTCTTGTGGTTGTATTGTACTGAAAATCTTTTCTCAGTGTAGCCATAGCTGTAATAAAGTATGGAGGTGATATGAAGTAATATTATATTTTCAAATTCAAACAATGGTTCAAGAATTGATTAAAAAGCTTTACTATGAAATTAATTATTAATGATGGAAACAGCAAATAAATAACCGAATCAAAGGATTTTTAGTTGATAAGTAAGCATTTATTTTCTAATAGTTCTTGGAAGTTGGCAGGAGTAAATCCAATTAGATAGACAATGTGGACGTCAAGTTGGTGATCCCAAGTTAAGTTCCTTGAATGCGGAACTGGACTTAGAGAGTATTGTAGGGCGATTTCACTAGTTCGAAAATGTTGTTGGAGTTGTAGTACTAGTAAAGACTTATGTTGGGTATTTCAATTGGAATTTAATTTGCAAAAGTCCCACGTAAATATAACTAACTATATGATAAGTAAAATTGTTACGAAAATCATTAGGTAGGTTTCGTTTTTTTGTTTTTTGTTTCGTTTCGTTGATTGATTATTATTTTTGATATTTTATCTTTAATTAATTGGATTTAATTTTGTACATTGTGTTGTAATTACATGAAACGTAGATCATCGTCACGTGTAGACTGATGACTGATGACTAACTAGGTATTAGTGACTGACTAAAACTACTATTCAGCAAAACACTATTTTAAACAAGTCCCTGCGAAAGGAAGGCACTTTACAGGCATGTATCTGAAAATTCAATAAAGACACTGGAAAGTTTGAAGCGCTCCCCGTGGGATTGAATCAATCAACTTAGACCTCGGGAGGACGTTCTATTTTAGTTTAGATACGGTCTTGTAATATGAGTAGAGGAAGAATAGGTACTTATAGGACATGCAGGTTTACATTCATATAAGTAGTATCTTATAAGTCTGGCGAATAAAACGATCGCGTGCCGTAATGGTCGTTCGAAGGGCCCTTGGTTCGATTCTTCGTGAGGTACATATTTGAATGATTAGTTTGAATTTCTGTTCTCAGTTAATTAGAAGGTTGTTGTCCGTGGCACCCACGACACAGGGAATCATAGTGTGGGGCTTTTAGCGCGTAGCATTTTTTTTTAGAGTTCCCAAAGTAAAATTGGAACCATTATAGTTTCGTCATAACGGTTAATTTTAATTAACGATTAACGTCAAAACTTTTTGAAAATCTAAAAGTAAATATAATATAGATCAACGTCAAATCTTAGTAAGTATTTATATCCCGGAAAATGGATCTGAGTCCGTGGGTGAAGAGATAAAAAAATATACGGCACTTCTACTAGTCGGTGAATAGATAATGTTTTGAGTATTTTTGTAGCGGTTGCAATAAATAATTTCCTACAATACATATTAATGTACTGGAAAAATTACGCTAAAAGGATCAAATGGTTCATCGTACAATTTATAGAGCGGCTGATATAAAAATATGTAAGTAATTATTGTTTTGGATCGATTACATTTGTAAACTTAAAGATAATTTTTCCGAAGTGAAGCGAGAGAAGTGAGTTTAGTTAAAAACTATTTACCACTAGGGTTTTCAGACCAATATCAGTAAGTACAATTTAGAATTCTAGATAATACCCACCTAAGTTTATACTAGAGGCCCGATTAGCCGAAAAATACGACTACTATAAATAATTCAGTCTCACAAAAACCTAATTCACATTTACATTTTTAAATGTTATTTTTTCTTTAATCAATAAATGTATTTGTAACACATAATAACATATTTATTGAAGTAAAAACTTCTTTAGTACGGGAGTGACTTGAAATTTTATGAAACGAAACTGTCCATTGGAGACTAGAAATGAGTGGAGACTGACTTGAGTTGAGTTGAGTTGAGTTGAGTTGAGTTGAGTGGAGTGGAGTGGAGTGAAGTGAAGTGGGGTAGGGTGGGGTGGGGTGGAGTGGAGTGGAATGGAGTGGAGTGGATCATCTTCCCGAAATTTTACATTCGTCTCATTATCTTGAAAACAAAATTTTTGAAGGTTTCACTTCTAACACGTGTGAATTGCACACATTTTAATTTTTGTTTATTTCTTCTGCATGCCTGTTAACTTTGAAAAAAGGTATAAAGATTTTCTTGCACGTATTAAAATAAAATAGAGAAGATTGCGGTCCTTCTTTCAGTAAGACCACGATGCGTATACAACGCAAAGTAAGTGAAATATCAAACAGATTCAGCAAACAAGTTTACCTCCTAGTAGTGGCCTTTTAAGCCCCTTCATTTTAGACCCTACTTAGTCTTTTGTTAGAACGGCAACAATTAAATGTGATTATGGTCTTAACGACCCTTTGTTAAAAATTTTGGTCTGAGTGTAATTAAAAATGCAATGTTAACTTAATCATTTGTATGATTTAGTGGTTTCTTTAATTATGTGCTTAGAAAATCACAACATTTATACAAGCCTAATAATGGACAGAATATCGAGGAAGTAATATTGAAAATAAATATTATTTTAATTAAACAGACATCATTAAATTTATCAGGTAACCTTTGTGTACACCAATTATAATTACATAGAATTAATTATCAAGTCGTTTTAATAATTACAAAAGGCACAAACTGTATAATTTGAATATTGCCCAAATAAATAAAAAATGGTCATATTACGCTATTATTAAACTATCCCCGAATTTACAATTGATAACAAGTAGTATGTTTTTACACATCTTTTTTTTCGTAAACACATGAAAAGTTTATGTTTTATGTGTGGCAGGGTTAATTAGCCCTTAGAATGTGCGGCAAAAGGTGTGAGAAACATAAATATAGAAGTAACGTTAACCACTAAACAAAGAGAAACCTCTTTCAGTGTAAGCAAAGTATTTCTGAAAGTTTATGAACAACCACATAAAACAGAATGGCTCAATGAACAGTTCTGCCGGTTATTCTTTCAGTTGGTATGTAATATTCTTTACTTACTTTTGACACCAATTTTTCTTTGACCATAAACACTAGTAAAACGCCGATTATAGGAGCGAGTGATCCGCAATATTCTCTCTTACACTGCGACCGAAACACTCAAAACATTTCATGATAGATTTTCGAGAGAGAGTAGTTGCTGGCTTGGCTGATATAACTAAATCTTTACAATGTAACTTTATATTTATTGTTACTATCGCTCTACCCCCGACTTAATTTTTATTCATATTTTCTATTACAAAAATAATAGAGTCCGTGAAATATAAGGGCATATCCGTTTTAAAATTATGCGATAGCGGCCATCAAGATATAATAACTTTAAATGTTTCAAATAAACTTTTATCTCTGCTCTCCACCCTCATCCATATTCCAACGTTAGCAATGTAATCGCAGCTTTGGGGAAATTGGATAATTCAGTACCACACTATCGTCCTATTTCATCAGTAGTAAATCCACTCTCTTTTACTGTCCCGTATAATTCGACTAATGGTATCTAGACCTCACCTTGGAGTGTTAAAAGGTATTTAGAATAGGCAATTTATAGACAGTGAATCACTGACGTCACTAACAGTAGGTTAGTGACGTGAGTATGTTAATTTATTCTTACCTCATGTTAATGATTTTTACACAAGTAGCCGGCAAACGAGTTGACGACCGAAGGGTCAGAAGTGATGGAAGTAGCTATCGTCGCCCATGGACAACAGGGACATCAAAATCATCACCAATGCGTTGCTGGCCACTAAAGAAAGAAGAGAAAGAAAGCAAGAACTGGCTGTCAAGCCCGCAGCTGGAACATGAAGAGTCGTTTGGCGACTGACTCAAGCTAACCTAGCAGGTTTCACGGAAAGATAATAATATCTGTAATACAATTTATGACCTCTCCCGCATCTTTGTATTCAGATACATAAACACACGAACTCAAAATAAAATAAGATGCACATACCTCGACACATGAACACATTTTTTCTGTTACATATTAGTGTCTGATCGGGTAACAAACACCAGAACCTTAGGTCGTAGGTACCATGGCTAATTCTATCAACAAAGACTGTCTTTCTCCTTGGTTATCGTTTTACTGACTTAATAAATCTCATTGTGAAATTAATTACGGACGAGCTCAGAGATTTGCCGCGGAACAATTGTATGAAATTCTGAGTAGGAACATAATCCAGATTACAGGAGGGACGGAAGAATTATGTTTGAATTGTTGTTTCGATTGGTCCCTACGTACCTGTACGGGCTAACACCGTACATTCCTTAACATATTAGTATTGTCAGCAATTTTGAGTACCGCGCGTGGGAAATTATAACAATTAAGTCAGTACATAAGCAATCGTCACCCGCGTCGCGTGTACTCTAGCTAGCGAATTATGTATAGAAGTTAATTAGCAATAAAGTGGATTTAACTAAACAACAGCCTTTAACTAGCAACTTCTACATGGTCCTTCGAGTCTCCGTACAGACGGGACCCAATTTCGTGTGTGCGGAGTGAACTAGCAATTTTGGATCACAGTGCCAAGCTTCGGATTACATTGGATTGCGCAAAGGCAAGCAGCGTCGGAATCCAAGTAAGATCATTCCAATTACTTTATATATTAAGCAAGCAACCAACTAACTAGCAATGGAATCTTTATTAGAAAAGCAAGAAGATTTAATTGATGCTATACGTAAATTAGGCATTAATTTTATGAAAGATGGAGCGGAGAGAAAAGCGAATGTGGATTACTTTAATCGTAAGTTGGAAACCTTAGAGAGTTACTGGAAGGAGTTCGAGAGCAACCATCTACAATTATCAAGGTACGATACCCGTGAGGAATCTTATCATATCAACGGAGATTATTCACACACGATGTCGTCGTATAAGTCGTTGAAAGAGACGATTATGAAGCAGCAAGCAGATCTATTATCTCGGGTGGCTAAAGACTCAGCTGAGCAGGTAACCTTACAGCCTGGGACACTAAAGCAAGCAGAGAAGGAGCAAAGTCGTGATCAACCAGCAGCCGCTAGCCAGTCTCTGTCACGAGACGTCCAGGAGCCAGCGGGACGCTCAGCACAGCATCAGCAACAGGTATCTAGGGGAGTATCTAGTAGAGGTGATGATATGTTACGTAAGCAGTATGTAAACTTCAGGGCTTTCTCTAGGACGGTAGCTAATATTGAGGTGGACAATATTAACGAAAAATGGGAGTTTGAGGATACGTTGAGAAATTTAGAGTCACGTTGGTCTGCGATAGACAACCTGCATTGGGAAATTGAAGCCGAGATGGATGGAGAGGAGTCTACTTATCAGGGAGTATTTAGCATGCATGAGGAAACTTACTTTAACCTAAAGAAGAACATTAATCGTAAAATGTGGGCAGTATCGCATAGAGAAAAATCCACACCAGTCATGGACATACCTACGTTCACAGGTAGCTACAATCAATGGACCTCTTTTAAAGATTTATTTTTTGAAGCGGTACACAACAATCCATCTTTATCGAATGCACAAAAGATGCAGTTTCTAAAGAGCAAGCTGAGAGGTGAAGCGGAGTCATTGATTCGTCATATGCCAGTTAGTTCCGATAACTACTCTGTGTGCTGGGATATCTTAAATAATCGTTACAATAACAAAAAGCAAATATTCACATCTCATATGAATTTATTGTTGAATATTCCTAACGCTCAACAACCGTCGGTAATACATATTAAAAAACTTCATGACTCTATTGTAGAAAACTTAAACGCTGTCAAGAACCTCGGTGTGGATACTAGCACGTGGGATCCTATTTTAGTTTATCTTTTATCCCAAAAGTTAGACTCGAACACCTTTGCGGACTACATCGAATCTATAAAAAATCCGAGGGAACTTCCTAACCTTCAAGATTTTATGTCTTTCCTGGAATTTAAATTTACAACCTTAGAAGCGTCTCGTAGAAAACAAGAGCAATCTACACATAAAACTAGCATACCTAAACCTAACTACAATAACTTAAAATCAAATAACTTTACATCAAATAATATTGCACACAAACTTTTCGCATCATACAATAATACGAAACCCGCTTGGAAACCGACTGCTAACGAATATGGTTTCAAGTGTCTTCTTTGCAAGCAACCGGATCATTTATTGTATCAATGCAAAAATTTTATTAACATGCCGCATAACTTAAAACTTAAAACGGTGAACCAAATGAATATTTGTAAGAATTGCTTGTTCGATCATAACGGAAAGGAATGTATTTCTACTAAAAGGTGTCGCAACTGTAAGTGCAAGCATCACACTTTATTGCACGACGCATGCCTACAAGCCACGCCATCAACTTCACTTGAAACGTCGAAACACGTGTCTAATACAACCCATGTGACACAAGGGGATGAATCTCAGGTTCTTCTAGCAACAGCCTTAGTATATGTTACAGCAGCAAACGGTTCTAAACATATTATGCGCGCTTTGATAGATCAGGGGTCGCAAGTATCATTGATAACTGAAAACGCAGCTCAGATATTAGGAATAAAGCGTAGGGGTTGCAGTGGGGTAGTTTTTGGTATTGGACAGAAGCAAAGCAACAGCAAAGGGATGATAAATATCGAATGTTCGTCTATGTATAGTGAATTTTCATTTCATGCAGAAGTACTTGTGATGAATAACTTAATCAAAAATCTTCCCACTCAATCTTTTAATAAGCCATCGTGGTCACACATAAACGGCGTCCAGCTAGCGGATCCAGAATTTAACGTCAGTCGTCGCGTTGATTTATTATTTGGGGCGGATATTTATTCTATCATTATGTTAGGTGGAATCATTAAAAGCGAGGATAGTTCACTACCTATTATACAACAAACACATCTGGGATGGATTTTATGCGGGACTATGATGAAAACTCTACACTGTAATGTAGTCTTAAATAACAAAGAGGATATTAAGAAATTTTGGGAATTAGAGGATATCGAGGATAGCTCAAATTTATCTAGCGAGGATCAGGAGTGTGTGGAATTTTATAAAGCGACTACGGAACGCCAAAGCGACGGTAGGTACGTAGTCAGATTACCGATGAAAACGAATGAGTTACATACTCTAGGGTTGTCAAAAAACATAGCTATAGCGCAATTCATCAACCTCGAAAAAAAGCTAATAAAACAGCCACAACTAGCGAGCCAGTATAGGGATTTCATAGCGGAATACAAGGACTTGGATCATATGATACAGTGTGAGGATGAGGCGATGGGCACGCAGGATTGCTACCTACCACATCACTGTGTACAGCAAGCCGGGGAAAACAATATCAATAAATTCCGAGTCGTATTCAACGCGTCCGCTAAAACATCTACTGGGGTAAGCCTTAATGACGTCATGCTTCGCGGACCGAATCTACAAAAGGATCTTCAGTCTTTGATCATAAAATGGCGACAGTATCGGTATGTAGTGACAGCTGATATTGAGAAAATGTACCGCCAAATTATAGTAAATGAAGCGGATCAGCAACGCTATTCTCTTTTGTAACTTGACAGCGGAGTTCCAAAATTGACGTTCGAGTTCTAGGATCACTTCACTTCGCAAGTGCCGTACTAGATGATTAGAGGATGACATATTTATTATTCTCGATCATCGAATTACGTCACCGTCGAAGCTCGTGTCCAATTGTCAAACGAAAAGTTAGTCAAGAGCTATCGCGTTCTCGAGTAAACTAAAGATTTTTGAAATAAAAATAAGTGATTTTTGTTATATTTTAGTTATTAGGTACTAATAAATACTCGTGCTCGTTTATTTGTGTTCAATTATTTATTAGAAGAAGCTTATTCTTTAGATTGTGCTGAAAGTCGACGTCAAGCGAATGAGATTCGTAATTTTCAATTAATTAATATGCACAGAGACTTTGTTTTTAACTACCGCTTGTCGGAAGAGTTAATTGATAACCTATTGGAAGATATTAAATATCTTATGATAGCACCTCAGTGTCGAAGACATGGATTATCAGCTAAAGTAAAGGTTAGTAAAGCAAACCTAACTTTCCCGTCTTTCTTACAAAGGTGCGAATACGTGTGCGAATTTTATGTTTCTAGCCCAAAGGGTTTGGCCTGTGTGTTGATACATCAGTCACTTTTGCTTTTCATATATACAATATGTATCTTAAATATATGTAACTTAGGAGGGTACATGGCTCAAAATCGGCAGCTGAATCGATTCCACGTATTTTTAATGTAGGTAATTTTTTTTTCCTAAAAGAAATTAAAATTAAGTAAATGATGTCACCCAATTCTTTAAACAGTCGAAACAAACAAAAATGAAACTTAAGTCAATGCAATAGGGTCCTTTCAAGCATTATTATACTTAGCCACAGCCTCAAACACACACTGCCAAACGTACGAGTTGTACGACGTTAAAGAAATACACTACAAACGCAATAGATCAAAAAAATATTATTAAGAAAGTTCGCACACTTCCATACGTTTTCTCTCCTCCGCATATTTAAAAACAGTCGGGAGGAAGCGAGACGTAACGAGAGTGTCCCAGCCGGCGGTGTGATCGGCCCGGCGACCGGCGGCTTTTGTAATCTACGATTTAGAAAATTAAAAAGTCAGTCACACCGCACGCGCCGGCCTTATCAGCTGATTGGACCCAACTAGACTTTTTTCTGTGGGGACGTGTTTATTTCAAACATTCCATTAGCGGTGAGGATCTAAAAAATGGAATAATAGCTGCATTTGACGTAGTGAAAAGTGACACTGTAGTATTAAATAAACTTAAACGACAATTACAAAAACGTGCATTATTGTGTATCGAACAAGGTAGTGGACATTTTGAAAATGTCATTATAAGACGACGCCGCAGGAGTTGATAGGAGTCTATGAGGACGAAGAGGGAAGAAACCAATTATTATCAGACCTGTAAGTTACCTACAGTAACTAAATTTAAATGGTTGTTTAATATTTGTAAATATTTTAATAATTCACAGCTTTTAAACACGCAGTCTTTTTTGTTTTGTTGTATTATTACTTAAGTCCGATTTAAACGTATTATGTAGATTGTAGGTAGTTAACTTAATTTTATGTGAATGATTTTTAGTGCGCGCCCAAACGGAATAATTTAGTAAAGCTCTTTAGTTCATACAATTCTTCACAACCTACTTAATAAACTTATGCATTTTACTAAATTTTAATTAAAAAATGTCTGCTCAAACGTGTTAAGTGTTATGCCCCGCCCATAGAAAAATTTCTAAATCACTTGTTTACTTGCGTACAAAATTTGAAGTAGGTAGTAAATTATCCGTTTACACCTATTAATTTACTTAAAATTTAGTTATCTACATATCTACTTCTAAACAATAAATATTTCAATAAATAGGTATCTTATCATTTTAATGCCAAAACGATTGACATTGTATTAATTAAAATGATTCAAAGTCGACAGTCCAAAAGCTGTAAAAAGTGATTGAAAGAGGGAATCATAATTTGTTTATGAAACAATTTATCTTAGTACGATTAACTATTATTTTAGGCATATGTAGGTAATAATAATGTTTATGTTCAATAAAATCTTTGAATCTTTACCTAATTGGATGTGTTCAGTAAGTGATACGAGTATAACACACCAACCAATTAAATGAAATGAGTACTCAGGTAACAAACATGTTGTGTTTAACAATGTCTAATGTAGGTATGTACAATGTCGAATTCGTTTTCGTGCATCAGCTGTTATCGACGCGCGCGCGCCGCGCTGGCCCCCGCGGCCCGCGTTGTGGCCTGTGACGTGGGTCTCACTCTCATGTGTGCGTTAGTCTGTATGCTTGTTTAGAATATTATGAACATTCTTATCCCTCTACGAGAACAAGTAATTTCTTGAATAAACAATTAATAAGCTAATAAAAAATATTTTAGTGTAGGTATTATGATTAAAACTGAATAGGTATTCTAATTGGGGTGTTTAAGGGTGTACGTCATTTATGCATTCAATGTAGTGAAAAGTGACACTGTAGTAGGTATTAAATAAACTTAAACTTATTACTGACATTGTTAAATAATTTTGTTCTTTAATTTGAGGTTTATTAATCAATGAGTTCAAAATTGTTCACAGTCTACAGTACAAAGCCTGAAAAATGTGATGGAAAGAGAGAATCATAATTTGTTTACTATTTAATCTTCGTACCATTACCTACTACATATTTTATGTAATGATCGCTCGATCGCTAATAGCTCTGCTGTTTTCGTCGGGGTGTACTCACACAGACGCGCGCACCGACCTTGTAGCGCTCGTTCGCTCTCATGTGTGCGTGCGCCGCTGGGTAGAATGTTCACACTTTTCGTTCGAAATGAGTATAACTTATTTCTTAAATAAAAAATTATTAAGCTATAAAAAACAATTAAAAATACGTGGAATCGATTCAGTTGCCGATTTTGAGGAAGATACTTTCTCAAAGTGCGTAAATCCTGTTATACGTTGTATACATTAATAAAGGTGATTGAAAATTATATATTTGAATTATTTTTTCAGTTATTATGTGCACTCTCTTTCTTTGCTAATGGAAGTGATCAAAGAATATGCGGAAAAAACATTCATTCCTATATGTCGCAGCCATCGGTTTTCCGTTGTCTGCATGTGGTTGTTGAAGCACTCAGCCATCCAAATATTGTAAAAAAATACATTCGATTTCCTCAAAACTTTCAAGAAAGGCTTAAGCTGAAAGAAAAGTAAACAAACATTTTCAAATTTTAGCTACCTGTATAAATATAAACGCAGGTATTAAAAATGTAAATGCCTGTTATTATTATAGCTTTACCGCGGCAGTCCCCGGGTGCCACACGTTTTTTTAGTAATAAAACAATAAATCATAGAATTTATAAGAAATGTGTAAGTGCCTTTATATCAGAAGGATAAAATATTTTACCGATTCGTTTATTCATACCGAGGCGAGGCCATCTTTAGTCGTTTGACGTTTGAGTTTGAGACTCCCTTCACTTCGCAAGTGCGTACCAAATGATTCGAGAATCACATATCAAGATCTCGGACTCGACCTTCAATTTTGACACTCATCGCGGAATCCGCTGTCAAGTTACAAGCCTGAATAGCCCTGCAGGTTTTCCAAAAAATCATTTGGCGGGATTCAATCAACGAGCAACTTAAATCGTACCAATTGAGGACTGTAACATACGGGTTAAAAGCTGCACCATTTTTAGCAATGATGACGTTGAAGCAGCTGGCTGAAGACGAGCGAGAAAAATATCCAGAAGCGTGTAAGGTCCTAAAAGAAGATTTTTTTATGGATGATCTCTTAACAGGGGCTCACTCAATAGAAGAAGGTCAACAATTAATAACTAATCTTAACAAATTAGTAAAATCGGGTGGATGTACTTTGAGGAAATGGGCTTCAAATTACATCGATTTACTTGAAAGCTTAAAAGAAGATCATAAACGTAGCAATAACCAGTTTATTTTTAAATCAGACGATACAAAAACCTTGGGCCTGACCTGGAACGTAGGGGAGGATACATTTACTTTTAAACACCAACTAAGCAATGATTTAACATCGAAGCCGACAAAACGAATTTTATTAAGCGAAATTTCAAAACTATTTGATCCTCTGGGGTGGCTATCTCCGGTCGTCATGAATTTAAAATTATTATTTCAAGAAGTTTGGAAAGCTGGCCTTGACTGGAACGACCCAGTACCGGACGATATTTTTTCAAACTGGGTAAAGTTAAGACGAGATATAGACAACATCGAGCACTGTAAGGTACCTAGATGGATTAGGAGCTGTAAAGGTGATACTATTCAGTTGCATGGATTTTGTGACTCATCATTAAGGGGCTATGCATGCGTTATTTACGCGCGAATTCAAAACAACGATAAAACATCGATTGTATTAGTAGCCGCTAAAACCAAACTCGTACCGTTAACAAAAGATGTCACATTACCGAGGTTAGAACTTAGCGGAACTCAGCTACTTTCCAAACTAATGAACAAAATTTTACAAATTTTATCAAGCTATAAAATCGAAGTCTACGGGTGGTGTGACTCTAAAGTAGTCCTAGGTTGGTTACAAGGCGATCCAGGAAGGTGGAAGCCTTTCATAAGCAATCGAGTCAAGCTTATCACTTCAGTAATGCCTAGTCGTTGTTGGAGTTACGTAAAGTCGTCTGAAAACCCCGCAGACTGTGCCAGTCGGGGTCAGCTAGCTTCACAGTTACGTGAAAATACCTTGTGGTGGGAAGGACCAGCTTGGTTGACGTCATTTAAGCAAAACGAAGAGCAAGTGATATATACAACCGATATAGAAATACGAGCAAAACTATCAAACGTCATTCAAACTGATTCTACGGAACCCACAATAATTAATGAGCTCTTACTTAGACATAATTCAATAACAAAAATAATTTCCATTGTTGCATGGATACTACGGGCGATGAACTTGAAACGTAAACAGCTGCCAACATATCTTACGTTGCAAGAATTACACAAAGCGAAATTACTTATTACTAAACACGTGCAAGCTTGCGAGTTTAGCGAAGACATTAATTATTTGAAGAAAAATAATACTTTAAAATCAAACAGCAAGTTATTAAATCTAAATCCATTTATCGATCGGGACGGTATTTTGCGCGTCGGCGGGAGACTAGAAAAATCTAATTTAAATCCTGAAACTAAACATCCAGCTATATTACCTCATAACAGCCGCTTAACAACCCTAATCATTGACGAAGCACATAAACAAACCTTTCACGGGGGTGCCCGGCTAACCGCTACGTGGATAAGACAGAAGTGGTGGATTCTGGGAGGAAACAGAGCGGTCAAAAAGCAAATTAGAATGTGTGTTATTTGTAGAAAGCATAAACCTCAGCATCAGCACCAACTAATGGGAAACCTTCCAGAATCAAGAACTACACAGGCCCCACCCTTCTATCATACGGGGGTGGATTTAACGGGATTTGTAGACATCAAAGCAAATAGTGGTAGAGGCATTAAAACTACTAAAGGGTATATTGTGTTGTTCGTGTGTATGGTAACCAAGGCCGTACACATTGAGCTAGTTTCAGACCTGACAAGCGCAGCCTTTTTATCAGCCTTGAGGAGGATGACTGCCAGACGTGGTGCGCCGCACCATATGTACAGCGATAATGGCACCAACTTTATCAAGGGGAATCGGAGCCTACAGGAGGAGTACTTCGAGCTACAACAAATTATTGATAAAGATTTCTTGAAGGAAGTAACAGATATGAACATCGAGTGGCATTTCCAAGCTCCACGGTGGCCAAGCGCTTCGGGATTGCAAGAAAGAGGAATTCGTAGTATCAAGAGTCATTTAAAACCGGTGATCGGTGACCAAAAGCTAACCTTTGAAGAGTACTCGACACTCCTAGCCCAAGTTGAAGCGTGCCTCAACTCGAGACCGCTTTGTGCGCTGACAGAAGATCCAGAAGACCTTGAGGTATTGACACCAGCTCACTTTCTTACCTGCCGAGCCGATTTAACTGTAATTGAAACGAATAAGGATGCGAGAACTAGATGGCAATTGGTAAGAAAACTGTTAGATGATATCTGGAAGAGGTGGAAAACGGAGTATTTAACCCAGCTAACGGTGAGAAGCAAGTGGCTCAAGCGGCAGCAGAACATGAAGATTGGTGATATCGTTTGCATCCACGAGGACCTCCTACCACCTGGAAAATGGTCAATGGGTAGAGTCGTGGAATTACATCCGGGAACTGATGGCATTGTACGAGTCGTGACCCTGAAAACAAGAAATGGCTACATGAAAAGACCGGTCCTAAAGCTATCTGTGCTACCTGTGCAACAAGAAAACGCGGAGGAGACCAACGTTACCACCTCCGCAGCTGTAACGAGTGTAAAGATCACTAAACCTACTAGCATTATAACAACATTGTTATATATAATTTTATTTATGAATATTTTTACATCTACACAAGCCCAATTACATGTGAACGAACTAAATCGTAATCAAAGTCTATATTTTGACAAAATCTCTAACCTACAATTTGTTCAAGACGAGTGGAAGCTAGTAGTTTACTATGAATTGGAACCGTTCTGGCAAGGAAACTTTGCATTACATAAATATATAAAACATTTGAACCGGACCTGCGTATTATCAAATTATACATCTCATTGTGATGTGCTATTGACACAACTACGTCATGGCTATTCAGAACTGCAATACTATAATCAAATGTTGCTTACACAGCATAGTAGCTCGCAGCCAAGACGGCGTCGCGGGTTAATCAATGGAGTTGGCTATGTATCTAATTATCTATTTGGAGTATTAGATGAGCGGTTTGCCGAACAGTATCAGCGAGACATAGCTCAAATTCGTACTAATCAAAAATATCTAACGGGTCTGTGGAAAAATCAAACTTCGATCGTGGAAGCAGAATATAATCTACTTAAACGCGCCGAAGATACTATGAGCAAGCAGCATGAAGCGATACATGAAAACCTAAATACTCTCAGCGAATCACTTACCAAGCTAGCGAATCAGATCAACCAAAATAACATTGGAAACGACCTGTCTCTTGGAGCTCTGGCAGCCAGTAATATGTTAAATAATTTGAGGGAGCTCCAGGGTATGCTATTGAACCAGATAACTGACATCTACCACGGGAAATTCAATTTTCATCTGATTACTCCCGAACAACTGCTACATGAACTCAGTATAATTTCCACACAGCTACCGTCCGACCTCAGTTTACCTGTACAGAATGTCCACAGAGACCTACGTAACATTTATTCTTTACTAAAAGTTAAAACAAGAATGTTAAAAGATTACCTACTATTTGAAATAAGAATCCCCCTAATAAACAGAGACAACTACGAGCTATATCAACTTATACCTATTCCTACAGAAGCTAAAAATAATACAATGTTAACTTTGATACCTAAATCTAAATACGTAGCGATTAATTTACGAAAAGATACCTACATTACCATAACTGACAGGCAAGTAAGCGAGTGTTTTACTTACGAATTAGATACTTACCTATGTTACCTACAGTCACCTATCCATCAGCTGAGAGGAGATGACGACCTTTGCGAGACCGCTGACAAGACAAGGACGTGTCGATTAACTGCGACTACGTGTAACAACAGGTGGGTCAGCTTAAATCAATTAAATACCTACCTGTACTTTTGCTGCAACCAGTGCACCGTGCGAACTCATTGTGGAGTGGGTCAGGTTACCTCTTATCGCCTAACGCGTGCAGGCATAGTTACATCGGGCGAGTGCATGATAAAGACGGACGACACTATCATTTATTCACACAAGCTCCGAAAACCCGATACTTTACATCTGAAGCCAGAGGTAATTGTCACGGATGTACCGCCAATTAATCATCTATTCAATTTATCTATTTCGTTGGTTGATATGACTGACACCGATACTGAAAGCAGAAAGATTAACTTAGCCAAAATCGACCAGAGTATCCAATACGTAAAGGATCAAGCCGAGCTAGCGGACGTACAATTGTCTGTCCACGACGTCCATCAGTACGTTGCAATTTATCTACTTCTTGCGGGTGTGAGCATCGCAGGAGCGATACTGGGGTGCAAACGAGTGAGGCGCCGCTGGCGTGTCGCAGGCGCACCGGAGCAGCCGAGCCGAGCGACGGTCGTCGAGACGCCGACGGTCAAGGAGGAGCACGGCACCAGCAGTGAGAGTGCAAAGTGTAATAAATGTGTGGTTTACAGTGAAATCAGTGAAAGTGCGCGTAAACGAGATCAAGGCACCGAGCCTAATCCACGTAAACCAGTGAATTTAATTTAAGTGACTAAATTTATGACATTTTAGTGTATCATTTAATTAAGATATTTTATCTCCCCCGGGAGCATGTACGGGCTAACACCGTACATTCCTTAACATATTAGTATTGTCAGCAATTTTGAGTACCGCGCGTGGGAAATTATAACAATTAAGTCAGTACATAAGCAATCGTCACCCGCGTCGCGTGTACTCTAGCTAGCGAATTATGTATAGAAGTTAATTAGCAATAAAGTGGATTTAACTAAACAACAGCCTTTAACTAGCAACTTCTACAGTACCTATATTTAGATTTGTAATATAAACAGTCGAGGTTTTGTGAGCCTTTTGATAGTTATAAACAATGATATTTAAATAAATGTAGATACGTTATGCCCTTACAAATCAACCAAAAAATACGTTCCGAAAAGAGCTACAACACACACACGTTTATCTTTTGTTTCATTACACCAATCACATTGGTATAATACACGAAGGCATTTTAACGCTGTATGTCAAATTTCAAGCACTTCTGACAACAACAAAAACGTACGTATCGTCTTGTATTGACAGAGCGACTACGAGCAGAACGGTCAATTGCCTGTTCTTAAACTCTTCATCGTCGGCGCGCCAGTGACATATCTACCTCTTTTTACATTATAATATCATTGGTTATGAACCTTTGTGAATCTGCTACACTTGGCTTAGTGGAATTTAAATTTAATACCAGTATCTAAGTACGTTGCCTAATTTTGGTTATTCTCCCATCAATCTTTTATTTCAATCACCATTAAAATCAACGTCGTCATTATTACTGTCAATATTACAACATCAACAACATTCAGTAAATCCATACTCATTCTATCGTTGTGGCACATAGCATATCTAATTCTATACACTCTTCGAAATCCGCCATTTACGAGTATGATGGCGAGTATATTTCAATTCCCTTCCAAACGCGAGAACGGTCTCCACAAAATAAGTGAATGCGATAAACCTTCATATTCACTGAACAAAGATATTCTATGAAACAAATCCCTTGTGGCTTCTCACGATATTTGAGACTTGACACGCGAGGCTGACAAAGTTGGCGAGATTAGCTAACCATCTGTTCTTTGCGAGCAATATTCTGAAAATACTGATGTAACTCACACCTGTTTGATTTGTGGTATTGCTGAGCAGATGTTTGTTGGCATATTACTTTTTAACCAACTTCAAAAAAGGAGGAGGTATTCAGTTCGACTGTATGTTTTTATGTTTGTTACCTCAGAACTTTCGACTGGTTGAACCGATTTTGATCATTCGTTTTTAATCGAAAGCTGGTGCTTGTTATGTGGCCCCACTCTGACTAGTACTTTTTGAGTTATCCCTAATTTTGAAGTCGGTTATTTTTTGTCAAGAATTATACAAATCAAACTCAAACTCAAGTCGTTTATTGCTTGTATGAACCTCGATATTTTGGTGCTATCATCGTTTCGGATCTCTTAATAATCTGGCCAAGAAACGGTAAGAGATCCTCAGCTTATCTTTTAAAAACAATATCTGATTAAAAAAAAAACTACACCACTTAAAATAATATTTTGAATTTCTTACTTGAGTGGAACCAGCTGCAGCTTTTATTATCGAGCGTCTGTCTAGTAAAAGATATGTTTCAAAATATTTCTTAAACATTGCACTGGCAAATAAAGGTTCGACTTTGAAACTCTCACAAGATCCCAGACGGTAAGATTAAAATGCATGAAATATCTCTTTACTATATTTTAAATGTTAAACTCTCTCTCTCTCTCTCTCTCTCACCCTCTTTCAATGCTGGACTTACGCAGTAGAGGGTCTTTCAAACTCGACAGTAAAATTCAATCACCGATACATAAAGGATTTGTTTCGTATTGAAGGTTGCTATTCAGTCCATTATGTATCCAATTTGAATCTTGTATTTCCAACATTGGAGCTGTGTATTTTGTGAAAAGCACGAATAACATATCTCATCTAAAACATAAATGTGAAATGAGACCCAATTTAAAAAAAATTGAGATCTAAATGGGTGCTAAGTTCTGTTTAGAAAAGCCTAAAATTTTAATCACAGGAACATGTAATTCAAGCTCCACATTTGACTTGGTTAGTTTTCACGTACCTACCTAGGTTATATTATATTTGTATAATTACCTTCGTTAAGTATGTTAGGTTGATGACCTATGTTACTTGTCTAAAATTTGGTTTGTTGGTTGCTAACTCATGAAAACTAGCCAAGTCAAATGTAAAGCTTGAAAGTTTTTAGATTTTTTCCTTTATATACGCCTAATAGTCTACCTTGATGCCAAATATCAAGTATCTAGGTCATCTGGAACTGGCTCAGAGTTTTGATCTATTGGTCAGTCAGTGATAAAACGACGATTTTTTGACGTTAATATCTAAATAACCTTTTGAGGTGTGTTTATAAAATTTGGATATGTATTTCGCAAGTCGCAATAAATGAGCCAAATTTGACAGGTTTATGTGGAATAGTTTTTGAGTTATGAGGTGGTCAAAGGTGTCATTACACACGGTGCTGCTCACCATTTCTGTTAGCTTGAAATTGGCTTGACACGCTACCGCGTGTCTAGATCAATACGAAATTCCTGGAGCACATGCCGTGAATATTATCTTAGCTATAATTTCAGCGAAATGTATGTGAAAGTCTCCTCTGCAAACTAGTAACACGCTCGCTATGCACGAGTAAGCGATAATTGACGACATTGACACTTGAATAGGAACTTCGCAGTTTCGCACTATATGTTATAGAAAGAAATGTATAGTGTGCAAAATAAGCTGTATTTCGTAGACATATTTTAGTTTAATATTTTTTCACCATATTTTTTAATGGCTTGTGGCCATCTTAGGGCCCGGCCACAGCTACTAGCAGCGCGGATTGCGGCGCGGTGAGCGGCGCGGCGGGCGGCGCGATTTGCGGTGGTATGCCACAGCTAGATTAGTTGCGACCGCGGCGGCGTCAGCGGTGGACGTACTTAGACTACTATATAATAATATTATATATAATAATATTGGTAAATAATCTGTAGATAAATAGTAACATTGTTTTGTGTTCCTTCCTTGTGCTCTTTATGTATATTATGTTTTGGTGTACAAACAATAAAGTGTTTAATGTAATAAATAAATAAATAAATAACATAACAATGTAAGCAGGTAATTAAGATACCGGCCATGTTTGTCATTATAAGAAAAACGAATACAAAAGGGTATGATGGAATGAGCTGTCACATGGATTATTAAGAAAATATGATGAGAACTAGTCTTTGAAGCAACCGATTGTTTTACTATTGTTCATGAAATAAAGATAAATATAATACATCAAGAATAAAAAATAATAAATACTAAGAAAAATATAATACATGCTGAGTTCGTCCACCGATACGGCCGCGCGCGGCATTTGTTTCACTCGCGCACCGCGCAGTCCGCCGCCGCCGCGACTCTCACCGCGCCGCAATCCGCGCCGCAAAACGCGCCGCAAAACGCGCCGCTGTAGCTGTGGCATACTCCATACATTGTCTACCATTTGTTCTCGCCGCTCACCGCTGGCCGCGCCGCTCACCGCGCCGCAATCCGCGCCGCTAGTAGCTGTGGCCGGGCGGTTAGGAACTCGAGCCGGGTAGAGGAGAGGCGTCTACTGTGGAAATAAGTTCAGTATATTTGTGGGAACCCGTCTTTAGTTGAGGATGAAATATTTTGAAGTAAATAAGTAAATTTTTTTAAGCTGCCGACGTAAAAAGCGGAGTGTTTAAAACTTAGTTTTCCTCCAGTGAAGCAATTGATAGCCAATTAAAATGCGCAAAGTTCTAACCCATACTTTTCGCTTTCATATAACTCAGAAAATAAATTATTCCTTTGTACGTTGTACGTTTACGAACGTAAAATCGTATGTGTATCTGGAACAACCAGTTCAAAATGCCCAATTGAGTTCATCGTGAAAAAAATTATGTGAACAAAACATTGCTCTATTTCTCTATGCATGTTACAGATGTTACTATGTAGGTACATGTAGTCGTGTCAATCCGATTCTAATAATTATAATGCGTTATACTCTGTCAAGAAAATCAAAATACGAGTAGGTAACTACTTGGTATAATTATAGCTCCTCGCAGTTTATTTCACGAGAAATGTTACCTAATGTGATAAGATAAGAGGTTTCCCCATTACCGATGTGCGTAAATTGTTCTCAATTGAGGTAATTTTTGTGATACTTTCTCTAAATAAACTAACTTGGTTATACATACCTATATTCTAAATGAATTTTGTTGGGTTGCTTACTTGCTTATAGGTATGATGTAACAATAACATAGAGTAACGGTAAACATAAAAGCTTGCGCAGAAACCACATCGACAAATACGTAGAACAAAGTGGGTTGTGACACCGAAGTGTTTTTTACATATTTGTATTCTGTAGGCCATTATCTATCGATGCAGTTTTTTTTATGTCAAGTAGTTTAGGAGATATCCAATCGAACAAAGTCCGCAATGACGGTACTCTTGCGGGAGGCTCTACCAACCTTCCATCTACAATCAATCTAGAATTAAGGTCGATTTATACGTAACGTGACGTGGACGGGACGGGGACGGAACGTGCGTGCCACGTTCCCGTTCCGTACGTGCCTCCATGGCGTATGCGCTATCGTTTACATTTTCTATGAAACGATGTTTCCAAAACTTCACGTCCCGCCCCGTCCACGTTACGTATGCATCGACCTCAGGGTTGCAGTGCCAAGAGGTACTTGACTGATAAACATTTTCTGTAATATGACATAAATCTAAATGTAATTTAATTCAGTGTAATTTGATAGTATTTGTATTGCACTTAGTACCTAATTATGGAGCTTAAACTTATTAAATAGTTTTAATTATGAAATAGTTAATAAGAGAGCATGCAATAGATAAGTAGATACATATTATTTGACACTTTGTAAAGTTTGCATGCCTTAATAAGGCGGAATATGGCGAATACCTGTACAACTAACCCATATTCGAGCAAATAAATTGAATTGAATTGAATTGAATAACGCGTCGGTGACGCCCTTATTAGGTATTCCAGACGCCTGTAGCAATAACTACATTTCATAAAATACCTATACTCAGACCTATCAAAAAACTTTCGTCATTATCATTATCATAAAAAAGCGCTAAAGAATAATAAAATGTGTGTTAAGAAGATTTATCGACAAAATTTATTTAACAGAAGGCTATTTGAATCACGGGCCTGGAATTGAAATATTAATAATCTTCAGTGATTCGCCCTTTGAAATAAAATCTAATTTTCTTATAGAAAGGCCCATACTTTTAATAAGCATTATATTTTTAATTAAAATGTACTCTGTTTACCATCACCCAAAGTAAAGTATATCTTTTAATTATTTTAAGCAAGATTGGCTCTATTTTATACTCTGCTCTAATTATTTTATATTTTGTTTAATACTATTAACTGTCTGTATCCAAACTACTACTAATAGAATATGGATATAAGAAGGAGAGAAAAAAATATTCATACATTCAGTGGGGTAAGGCAAGATCAAACATAAGCTATCCGGGATCAGATATTACTTATGTATATATAACTTTCATATATGTTTTGAAAGTTACATTGCGATTTATTTTCTCTTAAAACTGGGGTTGATCTAATATTACATCTTTCGATGCCGAAGGCGGCTTATATTACGTAACTTAATAACTTTTTCTACACCTGATTTGTAAATAAATAGGATTTCATTTAGAAATTGTTGTCAAAAACATAATATGATAAAATAGTTTTAGAAGATGATTTGATCTATATTTCTATTCATATATCGAAAATTAGATAGTAACACCAATTAAACATGTTATTTCTTGGCTTGGCTTGGATTGGCTTGGCTTGGCTTGGCTTCAACCCATTAATGACCCACTTCTGGGCACGGGTCTCTCCTCTTGAGGAGACTTAGAACATGGAGTATTATTATTAAGTATCTTTTATTATTAAAACAAACACAGCAAAACATTCGTAGAAGGTTTTAAAGTATGGTCTCGGGTAGTTTCTAAAAATTTAGAGTGAATACTAAATAAATGATCTCCCGTGGGAGTAACAAATCTGTTTTATTACCTTACCTCTCGAGTGTCACGACACTTGTTTCATTAAATTTTTACTTCATTCCGACGGAATAAGGCTTCCACGTTCACGATTGGTTTCACAAACATGTAAACGGTCAAATCATCCCACGGGAACATATTACTGGGATATTTAACCTATTTTTAACCGACTTCAAAAAAGGTGGAGCTCTCAATTAGATTGTATTTTTTCAATTGAAATTGAGAACCTCCTCCTTTTTTTGAAGTCGGATAAAAATTTCACGAACATGTGGAAATATTTTTATGAGTCACGCGAGTCCATTTCAAACTTGGCCGGTTTCATTATAATGTCCTCATTAGGAAACTAATTTAGATTACGAACAATGAATAGCCAATTTTGTCTCCGCCACTAATTTAGAATTTCCGTAGCAAGGCGAGATACGATCGGAATTTTCAAGCACTCATAGATGCTTATAATCCAGATCGTGCATGCTATGACTACATAATTATTATCAGCAGACTTCATTTTCATTCATTTTATGAATATAGATTATATTATTAAGTACTAGCTTTTACCCGCGACTTCGTCTGCGTGGACTTGAGAATTAAATGAAAGTGATCCTATAAAGTTTGTTTTTTCTTTTGAGGAAAAAAACCTTAAAACAATAAATAACCTGTAAACCCAACTTCCAAACTAAATTATACCCTTGACCTGATGAAGAAGCTGATCCATCTCCGACCCTCGAACGACCTGATCCCGACGAACATGCACCCGGTTCTTTGATGCGGGATAATTATGACATATCTGTGAGCCAAATTTCATCTATATTCTCTATTCTTTTTGCTTTATTAAGTATTATAGTAGTTGATGTTTGTACTACAGTCTACAAAGAATATTTTTAAACAAAAATAAATACTCAGACACTCAAACTATCGTCCTTGTATGGGCGAAGGCGAAGAAATACGAGTACATAAATAACTACTTAACACTCAGGACCCGAAAACAAATATTTGTCTGTTGAAGTGTATATATTACGGTGAGTGTTTTATCTAATCTATCTATCTAACATCTTTAAACGAGCAATTCTAGTATTATATTTTCAGAGTTTTGGAAACGGCGTCAACGAATTTCATGAAATCTAGTATGCAGGGGTTTTCCGGAGCGATAAATCGATCTAGCTAGGATTTATTTTTAGAAAATGTCGTTTTATCTGTGTTTTCAGGAAATGAGAAACTGCTACAATATCATTGACTCTTCCTGACATCTATAGGCGATACTATTATAATTATTATTGGGAGCAACTAACTGCTTTAACGACACAAATCTACTTCAGTAGATGGTATTGTTAAGCAACACTAAAATACCGAGCAAAGCTCGGTCATCCAGGTATTTTATTATGTTGAGTTTAACTAGTGGAAAAACTCATTGGCTACAAGAAAATACTTCAAGACACCAAGGGCGGTAGCGCAGCCTGAATCACCCTATCCAAGTCTTCTAGATCGACTACACAGTGCTTCGACTAGATCAGGGCTCGGCCGTCTCTCAGGCAACACCATCTTGGCTGGAGGGAGATATCCCTTGGCCAAAGTATGATGAAGCCTAGCAAACGTCAACTGCGGCTCCGTCGGTGGGTTGAGTTTCAAGACGCACCGAAAGAAACCAGAGGCTCAAGGAGTATTTCAACAAACACACTGAAATATTTACCCTATACCTCTGAAGCCTTAGCATCCAGGATAGGTTCTGCCATATTTCACAGCCGATATTGATATAAATCACAATTTAACGAAGCCTGTCTTTGTGACTACAAGAACAAGCTAAACCATGTTGAATCCACTTTGTTGATGGCACACCGAGATAGTGTTATTTATGATGTCAGCCGCTTGTTTGGACGACCCTTATATTTTTTTCGCCGCACTCCATTGTGTTAGGTGACGCGATAGTTCATAACAAGTGATGGATGGCACGTGAAAGTTATTGTAAGTTAATAAGTGAAAACGTGAAAACGTACTTAGTACGTAGGATGTTCGCCCGAGTTATCCTTGTAAAATACAGCTACATAGTTAGTTTTTTTTCAATTTATGTTCTTAATTTTTTTTAAAGCCTTAAATTATTATTATCTGAAGCAGCACCAAACAATGGCGAAATTTGTATTCGCTTTTACGCTGTAGCTGCTGCAATTTAGTGTCTTACTAGCTCATTTCAAGACTTACCTCATTTTCTCTCTCTAACTGAGCATCTTTCAATGAATCTTTTCTTTTTCACGTTTTTCACGAGAGACGCGAGGTCCCGAACTCAGTAGTGGGCTATTAGGTAATGGGTTGAAACCATAGCCCAATTATGATCTAAACATAACTGAGATAGTTGAATTATCTTGCTTTGCAAAACACACAAAGGCTCATGATTTTGTTAACAGTGGTAATCCATCCAACTGGCCGTACCAAAAGATACCTTATACGGTTGATCACACAAGTTGGTCTGGCATCGTACGCGGTAATAGCTACTAAAAATAAAACTGGGAAATAAACGTATGAACTCAACCATGTATTATCACACACGTTCAAACGAATAGTCGACGCTAAGTTATCTCTATCCATCTAAATCTATATATGAATGATTGATGAATGTCTTGCCAGCAGGCTGTTTATTGTCACTCAGGGAGTAGCTCCAGATATAAAAGGTTATTGTGTCGAAAATGACGTATCATCATTTACGTCGTAATGTTTCCTTGACGCTGTATCATGTGAAGGACACTGATCTTCTTATCGCATAGCATAAAATTTCAAAAGATCCCGGGGTCTCACAAAATTTATACATGCATGTTGAAATAAGTATACAAATATGGACCATGAGAAAATATCCAAATAATAGGTACTATTAATAATATGCAAAAGTTCGCTGATAGTAGTAAAATAACTGAGTTGTGTTTAGAAATTCGTGTATCTACATTGTCTCTTTCCCACGTTAAATTATTATTTTAAAGGCGAATGTTTGAAGGTTTAGTTTATTATTCTAAGGCTAGTTTTCACGCCGTTCTTACGACCAAGTTTTGTACGATCAGAAATTAAATAATCTCTTTAAACCTAAACAAATCAATAGAAGTCGAGATAGCATGTGCTTCCCGTTCCCATTTCGATGATGTTTGGTAGTATAACATAAATCTAGGCGTGTTTACAATAACGTTTCCCGAATCATGAGATAAGTAAACAAGATGTAACGTTAACTGGCGAACTTTTGATATTCGTTCTGAATTTGGGCTATTTGGTCGATTATGTTTTTAGACAAATATACACACATGCCTTATTGCGTTAGAGGCTTGTGTTCACACGGCAACAAATAAGTTAAGTATTTTGCGTTTATGTATGAGTATACCATGACTGGAAATTGAATATGTCGTCGCATTCTCTTCATAAAAACAAAGCAATACCACAGAATAATATGAATATAATATAATATACAGAATAATATAATAATTATGTTTAATAACATGTTAAAAATATGCATAAAGGTACGCAAGATTTTCTGGATTTATAAACTCAACATAACTTTGTAAATAACAGATGACGAATTAAGCATAACACGACCCTTTTTAGGATTAAGCTGTTTGGTGTACCGCTACGGATCCCTAAATAGTTTAGCCGACCCAACGGTTTCCCTGAATGGAGCTTGTTGACAATTTTCACGAAGATAACGTTCGCAATTGAAATAAACACGCGATCTTATGATGCCTATTGTCGGTCCCAACTAATAATTTCAACAAAATTTCTTCAACGGAAGTAATACTTGGTATAATACAATTATCTTTATGCTAGCCAAGGTTGTTCTGGAATAAATTAAATCTATCTAAACTATGTGTCTAATACCAATTTATAAATTTATGAATATATAAACTGTTAGCATCAGCTATCATAGCTATGAACCGTCAGTCTCGACGAAGCAAATATCATATCGTTTAAATCTTATGATCTCCTTGAATAAGCACCATCCATGTCCATATTGTCCATCCATCCAAAAGATACGTAATTGTTAGCGCAAATTTAAATATTATCTTTGACATATTCTGTAATCTGTGTCCTGTGAGTATTTGGGTAAATAACCTTAAATTAAAATTCAAAAAACCCCCGACAGTTTTATTTACTCTTAACATAGCTAAGAACACTCTCGATTAAGTCTCCATTCATAGAAAACAAAAACTAGATCAAAATCGATCAAATCCTTTTGGGAGCTACGATGCCACAGACAGACATACAGATACACGGATACACAAACACGTCAAACTTATATGTAGCACCCCTCTTTTTTCGTCGGGGGTTGAGAACAAATTCAAACAGATAAAATCATTACTCAGACCCTAAGTTTCAAACCTCACGTTGATATGCTCGTCAGTAGACTACGCAAGCTCATTTACATTTTTAAGTCCTTGCGTCACGTAGCAGACCACCATGTAATTAAAATGGTCTACTATGCCCTCTGTCAGTCATTAATAGACTATTGCATCACAACGTGGCCCGTGGGGCGGGGTGGCAAAATCCATATTATTGAAGTAGAAAGAGCGCAGCGTGCAATACTAAAAACTGGAGCTGGTCTGCCCTTTCTGTACCCTACCCAAGAACTCCTAAAATATTGGGAAGTTCTGAGTGTACGACAGACTTATGTACTCTATACTGTTCTTAAAATGCATACTCAATTGAACTATGACCCTGAGCTAGTAAAGAACAAAAGGAGAAAAGGTACTGTATGTCCATACAAGCCACTAAATACCTCCTTGTCTCACAACTTCTTCTGCCATCGAGGGTCATTCTTATATAATAAACTGAACAGCATTACTAACATTTACTCTCTTAATTATCACCTCTGTAAGCGAACACTGACCACGTATCTCAAAACCCTTACGTATGAAGATACCGAAAACCTGCTACGTTCCTTAATATGAATTTTATATAACCTCATAACTACAGTCAATATTTTACTCAATTTTATTCAATTATTTAATTACAGGATCTCTCTATAGAACTGTCTAACCTATGTACCTATATACATAACTATAATTCACTAATCAATTAATCACACACACATATACACTACTACACACCCACACACACTCACACTCTTTCTCTCTCTCTCTCTCACACACACACACACACACACACATTCACTATAATTCACCCACATACACAAAACTCAAACTAGTGGTTGGAATAAATCTAAAATTGAGTTAGTAGATAGTATTTATTAGTAATAAGATAAAGAATGTCACCTCACTAACAATAAGCGGACGTGTTATGTACCATTCCTTAATTAGGCCGCGGGAGGGCACTGGTGACCTGTAACTCAGGTACTTTCAACCTACATCAGGCACCAGGCTTTCACAAAGCACTATTATAGTATGTGTACTATCTGTGAGCCATATACTGTACTTATTTGTGAAAGTGAATAAATAAATATTCTATTCTATTCTATTACTAAAATGTGACGTAACTGCATAACCAACATAACTAAACCACTACTCTAGTAGAGAATAGGTAACTAGAATTTTTAGTGCCGTAGCTATCACAGATAACGAATGTCTTTTTATCTTATCAAATATTAACTAAAATTTATTTTAATATTTAAATGAACGCAGAACCGTATAGAAAAGTAGTTGGTATTTCTTGTTTAAGCACCTACCATCAGCAATTACCACATCCACCTAGGGTTGACTGGTGGACAATGTCCTTTGTTTTTTTTAAGAGGTGATATAAATGTATATAATCTAAATTTTACTAACAAAAAATAACCGACTTCAAATTCTCAAAAACTACTTGTCAGATCTCGTTCAAATTTATGTAGGACCACATGACAAGCATCTGCTCTCGATTAAAAAAAGAATCATCGAAATCGGTTGGCGTGATATTGAGTTATTCGTCAATTTGTCGCCCACATCTTAACACAAATTTACGACTTATGTGGTTTTCTAATGGATGCCATTGTCAGATCTCAATAAAATTTATGTGGGACCATATGACAGCCACCAGCTTTCGATTAAAAAAAGAATCATCAAAATCGGTTCGCCCAGTCCAAAGTTCTGAGGTAACAAACATTAAAAAAAAAAATACAGTCGAATTGAGAACCTCCTCCTTTTTTTGAAGTCGGTTAAAAATAAATAAATAAACCGTCTTGCAACCGACAAGCAGCAACAGTGCCGATGTAAGCTCAGGGTTGTATTACCTAATTGTGAATTCATCTGCCCATTTTTCTATTTCCATATTTCCTTCATAAATCAGAACCCTATTTGCATACACAAACGAGTTTAAGCGGTCCAGTGAGTGCAAACTCACGCACCGGAGACCGACACTCGACAGGTCTTTCTCTCTCGCGGATTATATTATTGACGTGATCCAAGAATAGATTATAAACCACATTGATTGCGTGACAACCCAAAGTTCACGATTGTTGATATTATTAATAGTAACTACCTAATAATACTTGTCGTTTTATTTCTTAACACATAATTTGTTACAGGCGGTTTAAGTAACAAATATTTCATTAGTAGGATTAGGGTGTGATTATATACTAATAGTAGTACTAGCAGAAAATAGTAGGACCACGAGAAGACACCAGTTTTTCACATGTTTGGGTCGCAATTTCTAACTTTTTTATATCTTACTAGCTGTCCGGACAGACTTCGTTCTGTCAAAAGTGTTTTTTTACTAAAACCTTCCGTGTGCCTTAATAAGGAACATTGTAAGCTATCCTATCTTTCAAGTTGGATCAAACTGCACACGGTGTGCAAATTTGATTAAAATCGGTTAAGTAGTTTAGGAGTCCATCGTGGACAAACAACGTGACACTTAATTTATATACATATACTAGCTGCCCGGACAGACTTCGTTCTGTCAAAATCGGTTAAGTAGTTTAGGAGTCCATCGCGGACAAACAACGTGACACGTAATTTATATATATTAAGATTAAGATGAGCTATTAAGATAAGCTTGACTACTATCCCACATTGATGTCTACCATCAGGTGGCTCGAAGTTTCACACGAAAACCTATGCACACTAAAATAATGTTGAATGTTCTACGGTGGTTCATTTACATAATGTACAAAGTTCGTTGTCACGACCAGAACTTTAATCGTTTTAAGTACCTACCTTTAAAAAACTTATCGGAAAAAAGCATTTGTTAAGTAGTTTGCCATATTCTTCAGTGCTCTCCATTAGACATACTCAACTTAGAGCGCTCCGATGCCGTTAAGCGTTAAAAATATTTCTGGAGCCCTTACATAGAAGTGCGATATCGGATATTATTATAACATTTTAAAGGACTTTTCTCAATTTTTAAAAGGAAACCAGTAGGATGGAACGTTCTTTGTACTTGAAAGGTTTTATCGGCATTCTTCTTCATACAATGGAAAAATGTGTTGTAGAAAAGCTTACGTAAAAATCATAAGTACCTCCAATTCAAATTTGCACGTGTTTCGGCCGCAGACTAATCTTGACTGGACCTTTTCAAGCCTGAAACCTATGTGAAATCGGTGCAAGTCTTTCTCAACTTATCATCTCAAGTGATAATAAAATCAAAGCGACTGACTTTCAGTCATTATACGTTCCCAAATAACTATTACTTGTCCAAGCACTCGAAAGCTCCTCTCCAATATTATGTTGTTCCTATATTTTTATATACTTCCTTGATCCATATTCTTTATGCTTCCGTGTTCTATCGCACTTTTTAATGTAAGAACTTCCTTTAGAAAAAAATATGGAAAGAGCATGAATAGCTTACGCCAGTAGAACGTATGAAATATCTTCTAAATTGTCAAAATCAAAGTTAATTTATAATGTAACATCATTTACCTTTATAATCGACTTTATGTTCTCCTAAATCCCTTGGTAACTAAGTTCTTAAGACAAACACTGGCAATAGCGGAATATGTAATTACAATTACATTGTCACCAGTAACTTACTCAAATCTACGGTCTGTTATAGCACTGCCTCATCTTCGTACAAGTTCTAAGTGGAAGTTCAAAATGTTTTACTTGAGTTAAGTTTCGCATATCAATGAGCGTTAGTTTTATCATGGATCAAATTATTACCTACTCCACTTGCTACATTTAAGTATGTCATTTTAGCCCATTTAGTAATTATTGGGAGATTTTGTTGTTCTTGTTTGCTACAGATATTATTTTTACGTCATGCGTATAGCAGCATATACCTACGAAGACATTGGGAGCTATAATGTAAATATACGTAATTCTTGACAAAAAATAACCGACTTCTAAATTAGGGATTTATCAAAAACTACCCGTCAGATTTCGCTCAAATTTAAGTGGACCCACATGACAAGCACCAGCTTTTGATTAAAAAAAATCATCAAAATCGATCGAAAGTTCTAAGGTAAGAAACATAAAAAAACAGTCGAATTGAATACCACCTCCTTTTTTGAAGTCGGTTAAAAATACATAACGGATGACTTTTCTTCAAATACTATATTACCATCCAATATTAATAAATTTCAGATAGGTATTTATTATAATTTGGCATGCAAGAGCGACTGAGCGGTGGGAAGGAAACGGAATAAGTATCTTGGAGTGAATGCCCGAAAGATAAATTGGCTGGAATCTCTTAGGAGAGGGTTTTGTGGCAATACATTTCACCACATAAAAATTATAATAAGAAAGTAAAGAAAGATCCATAAAGAAATATCCATGTAGAAACCCTGTTTTATGAGTCTTAGCAAACTGGGTATTTTACACAAAAAAATTTGGTGGGTGTCTATGATAATTTCTGTTAGTTTATAGACGAGTGAAACTATTATTTAGTGCGAACTATTTAACTATAGTTAATAGTTCTCAAATACATTTATTTATGTAATCTTCATTGACCACCATCACGATAGAAATAACAGTTAACCATTGGACAAAATATAAATGCGCGAATATAAATCTTACATTGTTCGTTGGGAAGGGAATACAATTCATAGTTTTATTTATTTTGAAACAATTCGCGTGCCATCTGCTGTACGTATACGCCTCGATATTAAAAACAGTGGAACCTGTCCATCAACAATTTTATTTATTTTAAATTGTTTCACAAATCTTTAAGTTCGATTTACTACTTTTCAGTTGGTCGAAGGGTATACATACTAGTATTAGTATAGTCTGTGGTATAGTATTTACATTATGCGTATGTGGTAACTTTGTATTGGTACCTTCTATCTATACAATTTAGGAAATAATGTTACTTTGTATTTGTATTACTTACTTGCTTATCAATTTCTTTAAATATCCTAAGCATTTTATTGATCTAGAACGTCGCAACGAATCCTAAAGCAAAATTTGACTTAGTATGATATTGTGTCGAAAACTTTTGTTTAGCTATCTATGCTCACAACGAAATTTGGTTTCATTGCTACTACTGTGCTTCTCCTTCTATCCCTTATCTTATCCAGATAAAGTTTGTTATTAGCTTTAATATGGCTGCATGTGGTTTTGACGCGTTAAGATGATTAATTCTGTCAAAGCCATGAGTACTAGCGGCCATCAATACACTGCAGCGCGGCTGTTTGAAAAATATTCCGCCTTATCCATGCTTAGTATCGGAAACTGTAAAGTGAATCTTATTTTTTTATCAATAAAACTTAAAAGCCCTGTAGTTTACTTTGGATGAGGTATATTAAACGTATACCTACTTAAATTGTTCCGAAGTACTGTAATAATTGTGTTAGTTACATCTGTCTGACATACGAAACATTATTTTATTGTTTCATTCCACTGGGAACCAGATCAGGAAGTTCTAATAGTTGACGAACTAATATGTTGCAAAGAAATATCTTTGGGGTTAGTAATATCCCAAAAACCTTTTTTACTTCTAATAGCACGGACATTTACACTAACAAAATACACGTGTATTATAAATAGATTATTTGGATTTTTAAACATCAACTTTCCATTTTACATGTAATGTTATTTTGTTTATAGTCGAATCATTTTAAAGTTTAATTTGAAGATCAAATAACGTACCGTGTCATCTAATTATCGCGTGGTTTCGCCTTTCACATCACATATCAAATATGTTAAAGGAAAATCAGAGCCAAATTACTTTAACAAATCGTGCAGTATCATGTTCCTTTATAACTAGGCACTAATATTTTATAATGACATCCTAGGAACGTTAAATACTTAATAGCATGTCATGATAGTAATTCTTATAATCGATAGTCAAATCGTCCTGATTATAATTATATATTTCGCTCGTTTTCAGGTTCTTACTAACGTTGAAAACTGGTTTTTTTGATAACAGGAAACATTTTATTTAAATGTATTTTACATTGTAATAGTCGTGAAATCATTGCACTTAAAACTTGCATTAAAGTCATTTGGCTTATTCGTATGATTTATGTAATATTTATAACACTTCTAATTTACTTGACTCTACAAAGTAAATATTACCGACGATTAAGCGCCAAGGCAACAAACAATTCATTCATAATAAAATGAATTCCAAACTAACACGTATAATCTAGTCGAAACGCTAATAATATATATTACTAATTAGTAGTCGTCTTCCGATCAGTAAAGAAAATTTGTATAAAATAAATATTTTTTTCGCATGTACAGGCAGGTAGGTAGATAGGTATACCACAAAAAATCTTTTTTTTTATTAGTCGAATAGTCGGACGGTTTTCGGGGGCGTATCATTAATGATTAAAGTGAGATTGGAAGTTTTTTTGTCTGTAGCACGGAGAGCTCCTTACATCGCAAATAATTACGTATCAGGACTACTAAGCAGATCTACCAGACCATTTGAAACTTAGGACTCGAGAGACGCACAATAGTTGAGTCACCCACTGGGACTGGAACATATTATCACTAAAATAGTCGGAGTAAGTTAATATCGTAAGCTCAAATATCTTTGTACTATTATTGGACACCTAAGGAAGTTATCAAACAAATAATATTAGTTACGTAGTTACTAACTACTAATCTTAGTTGTTCGCCAGTTCGCCTTTACAAGATCGATTATTCGGAAATATTAAAATTCTTTTAGGGTATGCATACAGTGCGAGAGAGAAGATATGTAAGTAACTCGATAAGTTTTGAGACAAGAAAAAACTATACAAGGTTTAAACAACTAACAATATTTATTTTACAATTTTCGAAATACTCTCCTTCATTCTCTATTCAAAGTTCCATTCGCTTAAACCAACTATTGAAACAGTTTTGCTAGTCTTGATCCGATAGATCTGAAATTGCGACTTCATAGGCGGCTACGGCTTCTTCGGCACACGAAAAAAAATCCCTTTTATTTTTTACTTGATTGTCGGGAACAAAAAAAAATCACAGGGAGCTATATCAGGACTGTACGGTGGATGGAGCAAGGTTTCAACACCGGATTCCTCAGGAAACGCCTGTGTTCTGAGGGACGTATGTGACGAAGCGTTATCGTGATTCCCCGAAGCCCAGTCTTTGGTCTCCTCTCTCGCAGAGCTTGGAAAACTTTCGGCAATGCTACTGTTGTATACCATTCCGAGTTAACAGACCTATGATTTTCCAATATTGTTGTTGACACTGCCCGCTGCGAGAAAAAATCACTAGCCACCACTAGTCACTAATGGTTAAATAGCTTAAATTGCTCCTTAGTACAGAATTTGTATTGTGATTATTTAGTAAGGAGCGATTAAAGTAACCGTTAGTGACTGTGTTGGGGCGATGGATTTCACTCAAGTATTCTTTATGAATTGTTTTTATTGATACAACACACTCGAAAGCACTGTGAGACCTCATTGTGTTGTTTGTGAATGTTAATGCCGGCACAAAATAGATACACACACAAGTACATACATTTGAATACATATGTACACATCTGAATGTATATGTATACATCTGAATTTACATGCGCTCGAGCAACACATATAGTCACAGTTCATGGACATAAAAAATACGAGTGATCTACTCGATCCACTCAGTGCTATAATAATATTCACTGTTATGTGCCGGTTTGATTGTGTGAACGTTTTATTTATCTAAGTGAGAAAATCCATCTTCGCTATGGAGGATTACCTCTAAGTCGCGTTTATACGGTTTGTCTTGCATTTATTTTTATGTAGAACCCGTTTATTTTCAAAAAGCTATTATAGATGATCCCCAAATGTTTATGCATAAATCTTATAGGTTTTCGATATGGATCGTTGCTGAATATATTATGAAGTAGTGAAGAGAATACAAGGAGCAGCGTCTTAGAAAATGTCAATAGAATTGTAAGTTATCTATGTATGAATTATCTGGTATTTGTAAAGTGTGAACTTCTCAAGGTTACAACGCATTATGTAGTCTGATTTGTACAGACTAAGTCGTCGGTCTGACTTCAACCCAGAGCGTCCTCCACCTCGCTCCAGTGAGAATCGGCTACGACGTAGTGGCTCACCAAGTTAGCGTTGGAATAATGCTGCCCGATATAGGTTAACGATTGCTATCTAACGTCTACAGTACACCCAACTTATCTGTGAAATGGCGAAAATTGGAACTAATGCCGCCCCATTCATAAGTTCTTTGTGTTCATTCATTGACATTTACTACATCTCGAATTGCGTCCAGTGATTGGTCCAATGCGTCCGACAGCGCCCTCCGTCAGATCACAGATAAGTTGGGTGCACTGTATCTGTTGATAACTATGTGACCCGAAGTACCGAAGCGAAGGAACCGATCGACTCACGTCGTCAAGCTATGAGCGCTCGAGCCTTCAGAAGAGTGTAGCTGGAGTCTGGAGGCACTCTGATATACAATGCAACTTATATACCTCATGGTACTACTTATAATGCTTTACATATAATTAATTATATGTATGTTCGAAGAAGAATTATGGTTTAGCTGATAAAATAGCATAAGATTTTGTATCGGCTATTACCATGTAGCGTCAATAAAGCTTGGATATTCGGTGAGAAACAACAGGACTACATTACATTAATTGTCTCGGATGTGGGCGGTTTAGCCTTGAGGAGAGTATCATTGTTCTGGATGACGTCGATGGGACCGGGTAGCAATCAATATCTTTAATTCTGAAGGCAATAAGTGATAAATAAATTACAACTTTTTTATTATTATGAAAGGTTTCTAACGTTAAAATGAAACTACGCAGTCCAATGATATCGACGTTTGAAGGGCAAAAATTACCAAGCGATATGTCGGAAACTTTACACTAGAACATTTTAAAGTTTTTAATTTTAGAAAAAAAATCGGAAAAAATCGCTGAAATTGTTTTTAAGTTACCAAGCGACAACAAAACTCTTCCTAGCATCATCAATCATAAGATCAATCGACGCAGAATCCTTTGGTAAATTTAGTGATGTTTATAACTCAATATCGCCCAACATGTCGCTTGGTATTTTTTGCCTTTCAAGCGTCGATATTTATAGTTTAAGATTTGTAACAATTTCCTATTATACCACACAATTTCTGATTACGTTTACTGTTTGTTTTTACATAAATCAATGACCGTGACAATGGTCGTGTTCCATAGAATATATTTCATAATAAGAAACATCATTAGGTAGGTATCATTTAAACCGGAGCAAATGTGGCGGCAACATCAAAATTACTTTCAAATTTATTATTTTGGTTAAATGTGTAATTTAGTTAATATAATAGTACCTATCAGGCGTTACAATTTTAAAAACGTAAGCGTATAGCAGAAGTTTAAAAGGTGTATCAGCAGAAACTATTATAGAATCGAGTATTTATGACTAGTTATTAAGCGATTGAAAGCAAGTATTTACGTAGTATGTGGTTCCCACCTATATTGCTAATTGAAAATCAATTACTGAAGTAGACAATAATCCTTTGTAGTTATTCAGTCCAATTAATTACCTAATGAATTAATTCGGAGACGTTTAGGAATATTCACTACAACATTCTAATTAGTGCATTCGTTAGTGGCGTTGACGTCCATTTCTGTCCAGAGCAGACATTTATAAAGAAAATAATTCTTCTACTACTTTATTACACTTAATGTCACAGTGACTTACATTTATTGAGGTACTGGTGTAAATAAACAATGTACAGATATTTCTAATAACTTGCAACGATTTAATTAAACTCATTTAATTGGAATAATTGCTTCAAATTGTTTGAAATCTTAGAGGTTAATGAAACATGTGCCACTTCACACATAGTAGCAGCACACAGTAGTAGTAGGCTAGTAGCTCGCGGCGCTATAACTTAAACAATAATATCGGGTTCGGTTGCAACACTAAATTACTTAGCATGATTTTACCGCCTATAATAGCCGCCTAAGATATGATAACACTTAGGTTATCAAAATACTTTTGACTTTCAAATCTCAGATTGTAAATCATGAATGGATTTTCGAGTTACGTTGATAGAATCAACTTGATATGGAATTAAAAATAAACGTGATTTGGATAAGATATTGCCATGTTTTGGCAGAGTCGGCGGATAGGTCCTAATTCTTCTAATTTTTCGATGTCTGAAAATTTCAAAATTATTTGCTTTAGGAACTTATTTTTCTTTGTCTAATATGCTTTTATCTTGTTTTCTCCTCCCTAATTATTATGTATGGATACTTGGTTTTATACACCAAATATTGTGCTCTATGCTACGAAACTTCTATAAGTCCCTGTGAACTTTGATTGTAACTTGCAACATGTTTCAACAGACGGATAAGTCACAACTCACAACATTTTATTAAGCTTACGCAGAATTCAACTTTCTCGTGAAATAAGTAAAGAAAGAAAGAAAGAAAAACATTTATTTCGCAAAACAAAGTACCTACTGTGGAAATGCTTTAGTGACGCGTAAAGAGTAAATCGTACATGAAAATGTGTTGTAGTCCGTCTTCAGAAAAGCATATGTAAATTACTCACGTATGATTCTCGCACAGACGCGTAGATGGCGCGAAATCTACAAATCAGATATAATGCTTACTATATTTCAAGATATAATAAACAACTGTGTGCTTATAATAATAAACACGTGCGAGAAAATTAATTCGACTCTCTAATAATTATAAATTAGTTAAGAAATATACAAGAACGTCACGTAACATACTTAGTAAATACCTATCTATATTCAGTATAATGAGCATATCTAAATATTTGTTTGTACCCTAATGCAAAAAACCTAATTTTTGGAATGCTCGTAATAAAGTATTGTATTGTATTGTAAACAATATTAATCAAACAAAAACAATACGTGATCATTCATTATCTTATCATATTATAACTATGCAAGTAGGTATAAATCGAAATGTATTACTCAAAAATACACGTTGTGCGTCATCTACGCATACCTAATTAATATTATAATTCAGTTGCATCTATATAAAGCCATATATCTACTTATAAAGTTCATATTAATGAGGCATAAGCGATAACACAATTTAATTTAATTAGGTCGTACCTAAATCATGTGTTATTTAGAATTATGCTCGTATAAAATTAAATTATCACATAAAATTTTACCTTAAAATTATACTCGTTGATTCATAATAGTACGTATATAATAGTAGCATTCAAACTCAAATATATTTATTCAAAATTGGTTTAGGTTACAAACTCTTTCTGAAAGTCAGCTTTCCACTGCTTCAACAAAGCCGTACCGTGAGTGGACCCGGGAGAAAACACTAGGACCTATCGAGGTGTTTATTTCCTATTTACAGTTACATAATTATAACAATAATAATATGTCTATTTATAAAACTCATGTTCAAAAAGTCTTACGTTTAAAATTATATAGAGAACATAATAATTAAAAAATGTTTGCTGATGATTAACAATAACTATTCGAGGATTCATTTATTTACATAATTTCATTTAGACTAATTCATTTATCATCGCAAAAAGCTGATAAACGAGCATACAAACTACGTTCTACGGCCACAAAACTTTTTCTTTCTGTAACAGTGTGATCTAAAGTATTTTGCTTTCAACAATTTCTATATTTTGCTTTTCTAATGAATGCTACGAACTACTTAACGCTAAGTACGGCTGTCAACGCAGACGATGCAATTAACTAAACCAAGGAGAGAGGATTTACAATTACCGAAGCTTGTATGTGAGATGGAACTTTATTCGACCATAAAACAAATGATGCCAAGAGACCCTTTTAAGTCGTGAAGTTAGTCAGCGGTTTCTTATTTAATACATCAGCTGATATCTTTATACCATATCAAATAGGATAATGAATCTAATTGTCTGAAGTATTTCTGCGCTTAAGATATATGTATAATAGCAGGAAATCTTATGATATTAGTCTGGAGCAATATTTGTGGTAGAAGTTCCTATTAGAATTAGCTTATAGTGGCAACCACAGTTAACTGTAAAATGAAACTAACAATAGAAAAAAATGCCTGTACACAGAGGCCATGTTATGGCCAAGATTACCCAATCATCTTCTCAACTTATTGCGCTACACAAAAGCATATAATTTTACTTCACAATTGCCATCATTTGGCTTCAACCAGAATGGTTCAAAAACAAAAGCTTCGCCTTGTCGCAAATAAATGAAGCGTCCTCTCATAGACGTCCTCTTTCGTTGCGGATTCGTGAAGAGTAACCAAAGTGTCGGTAGCTCTTCAGACGAGAATCTTCAACATGGCTCAACGATAGCTATCTAATGGTAAAACCTGCAGACAGTTTATTGTGCTGGAATAAAATGTTCAATTTGCCACTAGGGGAACCTATCGACCAAGCGAACGCGTCTTGTTCCTTAACTCGGTCGATCAATTACTTGACACATGGCGTCACGCTGAGCTATGAGCGGTTTCACTACGTTTTTTCATTGGTTTCCATCATTTGTGTAGTAGTTACACGGTGATAGAATTGCTTTATGAATATCGAATCGAAGTTGGCAAACAAACAGATAAAGTGAAATAAAAAATTAGAGGGATGTGAAAGAAACATTAAAACTATTTTGCATAGATAATAAGCATGACTGAAAGATATTTAGGAACGCGTGGAGACGCGAGACAACAATCACCAAGTCAATTTTACCTTGTTTTACAATTATGTAGGTATAATCTAAATTTTACTAACAAAAAACAACCGACTTCAAAGTTACTCAAAAACTACTTGTCAGATCTTTTTCAAATTTATGTGGAACCACATGACAACCACCTGCTTTCGATTAAAAAAAGAATCATCGAAATCGGTTGGCGTGATATTGAGTTATTCGTCCATTTGTCGCGCACATACTTAATATATTTTAAGACTTATATGGTTTTCGCATGGATGCCATTGTCAGATCTCAATAGAATTTATGTGGGGCCACATGACAGGCACCAGCTTTCGATTAAAAAAAGAATCATCAAAATCGGTTCGCCCAGTCCAAAGTTGGACCACATGACAGCCACCAGCTTTCGATTAAAAAAAGAATCATCAAAATCGGTTCGCCCAGTCCAAAGTTCTGATGTAACAAACATAAAAAAAACCAGTCAAATTGAGAACCTCCTCCTTTTTTAACCGACTTCAAAAAAAGGAGGAGGTTCTCAATTCGACTGTATTTTTTTTTATGTTTGTTACCTCAGAAATTTGGACTGGGCGAACTTGGCGATTTTGATGATTCTTTTTTTAATCGAAAGCTGGTGACTGTCATGTGGTCCCACATAAATTTTATTGAGATTTGACAATGACATCCATGAGAAAACCACATAAGTCGTAAATTTGTGTTAAGATTTGCGCGACAAATTGACGAATAACTCAATATCACGCCAATCGATTTCGATGATTCTTTTTTTAATCGAAAGCAGGTGCTTGTCATGTGGTACCACATAAATTTGAATGAGATCTGACAAGTAGTTTTTGTGACTTTGAAGTCGGTTAGTTTTTGTTAGTAAAATTTAGATTATTTGAAGTCGGCTGCTTTGCTGCTTGCTTAAATGAAAATAGTTAATTAAAATAATCACTACGATGATTTTTTTCAAAAACTGTAGTCTCTGTTTATAAACTCCTGCCCAAAATCTGAAATAAAATGTTGCAAACAGGTACCTACCTGTGTTTCCTTAATAATGTTTATGTGTGTCACTTTTACGGCCGGATTTCCCGACATTTCCATGGGATAGGGAATAAACATAATTTGTATTTAAATTTATAAGTTGTATTATTTCCGTCACTGATGTATTAGAGAGTTCAAATTTGACAAGGGGTTATTACAAATATTCAAAAGTAATTTTAATAAATTTTAAACAGCCACGGGTTGGGGAATAAAGAGGATTTATATTTTGTTTTTAAAGTAATATTCGTAACGAAATTGTGACAATTTTTTTATGGAAATAACTGACAAACGAGCTGACGATCCACCTGATGGTAAGTGGCTATCGTCGCCCATGGACATCAGCAACACCAAAGGCATCATTGATGCGTTGCCGGCCAAGAAAGAGAGAAGAAAAAGAAAGAAAGAACTGGCGCTCAATCCCCCAGCCGGTACACGACGCGTCGGCTCGGTTTGGCGGCTGACTCATGCTCAAGGGTGGTAGCTATCCAAGCGAACCGCATGAAGAAATAATAATAGTAATAATGGTATTAATTACCAATATAATCCCTTGACGGGCCCTACCACCAGTGGGCCGGATTTAGTCGCCTCTTACGACACCCATCCGGCGTGGAACTGGATTTAGTATTTAGCCGCCCCAATACGGCTAAAACCATATAAAACTACATGTGAACAGAGCCGCATGCAGTTGATAGTATAAAATATAACGCATTGCAATCCAAAGCTTCTGTTTAATGCCGCATATAAAATATCGTTGAAAAATGAAGAGTTTTATTCGCTTTCAGCAAAAGTTTTTAGTGTTGGTGATAGCTTTCGTATTTCTCCCGTGTTACAAAGCTTTTATATTTTACTCATCGTTTATGTTTTCTTTGTGCTTCGGGCAATTTAAAATTAATTGCTTTTTATAGTTGCAGTCAATTGCAGCGATGCAATCATCCAATATTTAAAAAACAAAAAATCTTGAACGGGGTCAACGGGGTATCTCACTTGCAAGCATTTAAGTTTGAATTGTCCCATTGAATTTTGTTAGATGTCGTGTTCTATCTGGGGGCACGGTCGTGCCCCCACCAAGACGAGCTAAACGAAGCGCAAGACCTACCATTACTCGAAGCACTTGGTCCTTTTTTTTAACCTTCATAACTTGAGTTTGGATTATACCAGATAAACAAAATTCGCGGGACATGATGTCAATAGTGGACTTATTCGGTCTCATTACAGAACAAGGTCTATCGTTAGTCCTGGTACTAAACCTCCTTTGAAGCTTGGACTAAGCAAATTATTATTACAAGACGCGTTTTAACGCTTAAGCCATTGCCTAACTATGATACTAAAGCCTCAGATGAAAGAATTTTGACAATTGCGACGTGTGCTTTTTGACGCTTTGTGACACGAGATTGTATTTGATTTTTATTTTGTATTTACCGTGGTAGGTTTACGTCGTATTCGAACGACTTTACGTGCCTTTTATTTCTTTCATCTGAGACTACAGCTAAACCTGCGAGCCCCCTAGTTTAACGTTGGACTATTTCACAAATGTCAAAGTCAGTTTTGAGGTTGTTGTCATGTTTATCTCGAAATTGTTGAAAAATATTATTATTAAAATGTTTTATTCAATGTATTTTGTACATACTGAAGATATTTTAATATTCAGTATCACCGGACAGACATTGGTCTGACATCAGACGATGGTCATGGAGTCCAATCTTCTCGCACCAAATCCACAAATTTAATTGTAAACCTCTTGGTAACTATATTTACATTAAATATCTTCATCACTCAGTTCGGCAAACGGATCCAAAACAACACGATTTTTATGCCTACCTCAATAGGTAGGCATAAAAATCGTGTTGTTTTGGATCCGTATCCGAAACCTCTTGAAATATATATATTTTTTTTTTTTTTTTTTTTTTTTTTTTATTTATTTATTTATTTATTTATTTATTTAATTAAGGACACCCAACACAGATAACACAGGAATCAAGCTATAAGTACAAATGCTAATTTATCTTAAAATAAGTGTACCCATAATTATAGGGTGCCACAGCGTGCACAATTTTGCAGCTAGACAACGTAATAACTAAATGTATGTATGATTGTATGTATATATGACAATATTAATGACAAACATATTAATGTGTTTTATGTGATGGACTTAGTAACTAGGTAAGTAATATTAGTATAAAATATTTATTAGAATTATTAATAGGAACGGATTATTAAACGGATCCAAAACAACACGATTTTTATGCCTACCTATTGAGGTAGGCATCCGCTAGGCGTTTTGGATCCGTTTGCCGAACTGAGTGATGAAGATATTTAATGTAAATATAGTTACCAAGAGGTTTACAATTAAATTTGTGGATTTGGTGCGAGAAGATTGGACTCCATGACCATCGTGGAAATCCATTTGTCCTCTGAAATTCCAGTAATTTGTGCAATACGATGCTGGACTCGCCACGAAGTAAGTATCTATAATAATGTTGTTTACTTTTTTACATACAGTACCACTGCAATTATAACGTAGCTGTAGAATTCTTTTATGAAAGTGAACTAGCAAGTGAGATTCCTGTCCACCTTATGTTAAGTAAATACTTCTTTCTAAGGTTTGTCGTATATTCTGTTGCTACTCCTATTATGGGTTATGAGAAATGCTAAACATTTATCAAACTAATTCCAAAACGAACACAAATATTATCATGTTGCTTCACACTAGATATAAAATTAGTTGGTGATATATTTCTCTTCCTCACTCAAACCTTGGCAGTACCCTTACTATGCTATTATTACCTATTTATTCCAATGATAATAACATTGTTTTGTTTTTGTTATTTTAGATTCAAGATGATGCAGTTGATTTGCAAGGAGTTGCTGAGCCAACTAAAGGGAGCCGGAGCAATTGCAAAATTGTCCCATAGATTCAAAAAAATCCTGCATCCTTTGATAAACAAAAACAGATGATAAGGAAGTGGAATTTCCATACCTTTTGTCAATACAGTTTGTGACAATATAAGGAGAAGGCAATTTATACTACAGCACTTTTGGATAATAATAATTTATTTTATATTGCATTGTAATGTTTTTTCAATTCAATTTTATCAATCTTATGAAGGAATCTGTTAATAGGTACCTGAATAATGAATAATTAATACTTAGATTACGACCAGAACTTATATGTATTTTTAACCTAGTGTAAGTGTACTAATATTAATAAAGTTTTGCTTATATTTTAGTAATTTGTAGATTTTTATTCATTTTGTGAATTTTACGAATTGCGATGAGTCACAATATTTATTACTTACAATACACTCCGCTGCACAAGGTACAATTGTTCTTAGCACTTATGAACCAAAGACCTCAACAGTGTAATAAATTTCGAAGCCAACTGGATTTTATTTTAGTTAAGATTGGTTTTGTTTACGTAAAATTATGGATTCGTATTAATGCGCGCGAGAAATCCATTCCTTTACACACGCGTATATTAATTCTTAAAAAATACATGTTTTAACATGTAATAAAATCCACGACAACAACAATCAATAGAATTGATTGAAAATTGTATAATTATTTATTTGCAACAATATTTACGCTCTTAGCGCCTCTTTCACAATCGTCAAGTAAAGTCATAAGTAGTTACTTGATAGATAACGTTAATCGGCAAGTAAAAGTCACAATTAACTTTTATCAGTTTCACATTATAAAATGTAGTTCCGAGTAACAGCTTGGCGGTTAGTTGAATGATTTGTCATAATTCGTTCCAACATTCGGTCAGTTTGTGTTTGCCAGATGTCAAACACGTGTCAAATCGGTTAAGTGCCAGTCCGTCCGTCATTACTACAAAGGTTTTGTATAAGTTGGTGTTATTAAAATTCGCAGGTAGTTTTTTAGTTTAGAATTTTGACCGATATTAAATTAGTAAAACATGGATATAATCAAGAGAGAAAGAAGTGCTAACTTTACTCTGTAACAAAGATATATTTTAATATCAATTGTTTAAAATAATAATAATAATAAGAACTACCGAAAGTACATCCTGAAGGATGGCACTACCGACATTTGTCGAGCTTGTCGCCATCCCGGCGAGTCACTCGGGCATGTGCTGTCGGGATGTTCGGCTCTTGCTAACACTGAGTATCTGCACAGACACAACCAAGCGGCCAAAATCCTTCACCAAGAGCTTGCTCTGAAGTACGGTCTCCTGGATGAGAGAGTGCCGTATTATAGGTACACACCGATGCCAGTACTCGAGCGTGACGGAGTTCGGCTCTATTGGGACCGGTCCATCATCACGGACAGGACGATTCTGGCGAATAAGTCTGATATCGTGCTGATGGACCGGGCACAGTCCAGGGTGTTTTTAGTGGACACAGAGAAAAAACGAAAGTATCTAGATCTGGCTCACGAGGTTTCCAGCATGTGGCATGTGGAGTCCAATAAAACCATCCCAATCGTTATATCTGCGAATGGGCTGAACCCAGTGAGCCTCGCTCACCATATGAGGCGACTGGGGTTCCGCGGCAGTTCGCTCGCAGCCAAGAAGCAGAAAGCGGTGCTGCTAGACTCGGCTAAGATAGTCCGTCGGTTTCTCAGCCTGTCGCCCTGACCCCCGGCCGTTTGGTCTGCCCCTGCCGGGGCGTAATCCTCCACCCACTACAAGTATTTATTTATGTAGAGTTTATGTAAGTTTATTTATTGGTATATATATTTATGTTTATTATATATTTTTTTTGGCCCTGTATGTATATATTTTGTACGCGGGTGTGAGAGTCGAAAATATAATAATAAATAAAAATAGCTAGACAAATTCTTGGTGTTTTTCGTGCAAATTTTTCGAAATCGTCTATTTGATTATCTATAAATGAAATAAGTAAAGGTTTAATAATTTTTTGTCAAATAAATATACTTATAAGGTTAGCTGTAAATGTTTTTTACTTCACTGCACGTACCGTTACTCGTCTTACTCGTCAGTTAAACAAACTAATTGGCAGATGATGTTACAAGTAAGTTACTGGCTACTTTACTTGTCAGGTAGCGCTATTCGGCGATTGTGAAATGCGTATGCATAGTTACACGTCACTTTAATCTGCAATTAGCCTACTCGGGACTTTACTTGATGGTGGTGAAAGAGGCCCTAAGGGCCTCTTTCCCGGCCGGCCGCCCTGACCCCCGGCCGTTTGGTCTCCCCTGCCGGAGCGTAATCCTCCACCCGCTACAAGTATTTATTTATGTAGAGTTTATGTAAGTTTATTTATTGGTAAGTATATTTATATATTTATGTTTATTATTTTTTTTTTGGCCCTGTATGTATATATTTTGTACGCGGGTGTGAGAGTCGAAAATATAATAATAAATAAAAATAACTAGACAAATTCTTGGTGTTTATCTTGCAAATTTTTCGAAATCGTCTATTTGATTATCGATAAATGAAATAAGTAAATGTTTAATAATTTACTGTCAAATAAATATACTTATAAGGTTAGCTATAATAGTTTTTTACTTCACTGCACGTACCGTTACTCGTCTTACTCGTCAGTTAAACAAACTAATTGGCAGATGATGTTACAAGTAAGTTACTGGCTACTTTACTTGTCAGGTAGCGCTATTCGGCGATTGTGAAATGCGTATGCATAGTTACTCGTCACTTTAATCGGCAATTAGCCTACTCGAGACTTTACTTGATGGTGGTGAAAGAGGCCCTTAATATTAATAATAGACGTATTCCATTAAATATGTCAAAAACAATAAACAACATCGTAGTATAATGGAACGTCGTAATCGAATAAATACTGACGTTTTAAATCAGTTTCGTGTCAAACCCGTGTCAGATTTTCAGCCAAGGGTGAGCCAAGGTCTAAACTTGAAACCAATAGTACTAACAAGTCAACGAGTATTTTGCGTTTTGTAATAAACTTTGGTTTATGTATGTTTCTAAAGTCAATATCGTACCAAGCCTGGACTATTTAGTCATGGTTTAAACCTAAACTTTAGACCTCGTCTTGTAATAAGGGGGATAAAGTTTCAATTGCGAAGCTCTTATATTTCAGATTTAATTGATATCTAAAAATCACCAATTTCGTCACTCACTGATGTTCATCAAAATTATTATGTCCTTCCTGAAGTCCGAGAAAGCTGAAATTTGGTGTGTAAGCTACTATTAGTACACAAACAACAAAAAAAATCTAAAATTTGGACCTTTTAGTCCCTAACCCCTTAAACTAGGGGATGGAAGTTTGCATGAAACCTCCGAAAATTTTGACGCTAGAGGTCTGAAATTTCATATACGAACTCATTGTTATAAATAATAAAATACATGTTTCAGGATTTTAAATAAATCACCCCACCCTTTAAATTAGGGGATGAAATGTATGGGTTTTCCATATATTTTTCCATATACTTAGAAAAAGGTGTGAAATCCCACAAAACACATTTTCATGTCAAATGTTGCCAACACGAAACCAATAATTTTTTGATGTAGAGGCATATGGTCTCGTTTTGGCAACATTTGACATGAAAATGTGTTTGGTGGGATTTTTCATTACAGAGAGTGTTAATGCGAATAAAAAACTTCATCTCATTTGCTGAAATGTCATCAATGTAAATGATGCAAGCGAGAGCATGGGCTTTAAAAAGTCTTTTTTGCTACTGATATTGTCTATGCATTTATAAATAGGTAAAGATCAAAGAGATCAGAAAAATATGTCTCCTCTGCTTGTATACTTTTTTATGGTAGCTATAAATTAGCTTTAGTCTAAGCAATATAAAATTTGAACCTTTTGGAACCGAAGGTTTGGAATTTAGAAGATTTTGGATTGGAAGGTACAATTACCATAAATTTTGGCATGGTTGCTAATTTAGTTGCTACAACGAATTGTCGACTAACAAGTTATTTTCATTCAATTAATCAGCTTTAAGTCCGAGGGAAGTAAGAAAATTTGGAAAAACAATATATTATGACTCCTTTACAATTACTTCTTTACATATAAACTTTACTTTACTAATATCTTCTTATAATATATATATAAATTACGTCTCACGTTGTTTGTCCTCGATGGACTCTTAAACTACTTAACCGATTTTAATCACATTTGCACACCGTGTGCAGTTTGATCCAACTTGAAAGATAGGCTAGCTTACATCTCAAAATAAAAAACTTTTGATAGAACGAAGTCTGTCCGGGCAGCTAGTCTTATCTTAATATATATAAATTTCGTGTCACGTTGGTTGTCCGCGATGGACTCCTAAACTACTTAACCGATTTTAATCAAATTTACACAGCGTGTGCAGTTTGATCCAACTTGAAAGATAGGATAGCTTAGATTTCAAAATTAAAAAAGTTTTGACAGAACGAAGTCTGTTTGGGCAGCTAGTTTTATATCAATTACGTGTCACGTTGTTTGTCCGCGATGGACTCCTAAACTACTTTACCGATTTTAATCAAATTTGCACACCGTGTGCAGTTTCATCCAACTTGAAAGATAGCTTACATCTCAATTTATAGTCGCAATATTATTTTAATTTTGACAGAACGAAGTCTGTCCAGGCAGCTAGTTATAATATAAAAATACCTGACTGATGTTAAGATTACTTATCTCATAGCACCAACTGATACTTACTGAAAAATTTATGAGTGTCGGGTACTTCCCAATAGTTACCATTAATCTTATTTACAAATGGACAAAATTAAATCAATCTACACAGATAAACCCTAATCCTAGTTTTAAATCTTAATTTATCAGAGTGATAAAACCCTACCAAAGTACAGATATTTTAAATAGCTTTTGATTTATGGATTTATTTTTTGTACAGAATAAAGTTGGCAATTTTCTTAGTCTACGAAAGTAAAAATCACAGTAACCTCTACGCTGGCTTTGTACGCATTGATACTTCAGACACCATGAGAACGTTATTTTAAGAACTGTCAACAGCAAGGCTATTCACTTTTGTAACTTGACAGCGGAATCCGCGATGAGTTTCAAAATTGAAGTTCGAGTCCGAGATCTTGATATGTGATTCTTTAATCATCTGGTACGCACTTGCGAGGTGAAGGGAGTCTCGAACTCTTACTTCAATTTAGAAACTCATCGTGTATTCCGCTGTCAAGTTACAAAACAAAAGCGAACTTGCATCATATTGACATGTCATTATCTAATCATCTAGTACGCACTTGCGAAGTGAAGTGATCCTAGAACTCGAACGTCAATTTTGAAACTCCGCTGTCAAGTTACAAAACTGAATAGCGTTCCTGAACGGAGTTGAAAGATATCTGGGCAAGTAGGCTGGTTTACTACCAAACCAATACCAATATGGTAACCGAAGAGAATAAAATTATTTACATTGTGCACAACATATAACATTTTTAAGCACTTTGACGTTTAGAGAGTTTGATACTTTGAAAACTTAGAAGTGCATTTAGGATTTGAACCTCATCACTGAGAGCAGAAAACCGTCGTTCAACCCACAAAGTGTGTGCATGTTTTAAGCTTTCAAAATGTTTTCTCCGAATAAAACTGTTTTGATCGGTTCAAATAAATACGATTAAAACATTGAAACTTTTAAAAGCTTTTCTTAATCCCGAGCAAATATCCGGTCCCCGACAAAAATGAAAGTGCAGCGCGTTCGGATTTGTGCCCCAAGCGGCTATTTTTTCAGCTTAAAAAGTTTTTATCTCTTTGTAATGTCCGTGGTTTTAGTTTCTTCTATATAATAATTATAAAGAAAAAACTAAAACGTGATTGTGAATTATTCACATTCATCTTATTTAATGAATTATTGTTACGGCAATCATACGTAATTCTAGGTACGCGTATAATATTGTTAAAATCTGGTGACCCGTATAATTTGGTAGTACCTACCCTAACCCGTCCTAGCTTAGCTTTGAGACATAATAATATATTATGACTGCTGACTTAAGTACCTAAAGATTTGTTAGTCATTTATATCAAGCGATTCATATATAATTAATTTCATTCATTTATTACGAATAACATATTGGTATAGTAATATTTGGTATAGATAATACAATGAAGTTATTTTTCGGGTAAGTCTTACGTTATGATTTGGTCATCCTTAGTAGATATTATTTATTACGTCAGACGTCGGCTTACTAGTGATTAGGGGTCGGATTACGAATGTTATCGATTTGTAAAAATAAAATTGCATGTAGATAAAAATTTAAGTTAGAAAATAAATTTACTCATTTTTTAGGGTTCCGAATTAAAATTGGAACCCTTATAGTTTCGTTATGTCCGTCAGTTTTATAAGCAATACGAGGAGGCGATTATTTTTCACCGACTTCAAAAAAGGAGGTATTCAATTCGACTGTATTTTTTTATATTTGTTACCTCAGAACTTTTGACTGGGCGAAACGATTTTGATGATTCTTTTTTAATCGAAAGCTGGTGCTTGTCATTTGGTCCCACTTATATTTGAGCTAGATCTGGCTAGTAGTTTTTGAGTTATTTTGAAGTCGGGTATTTTTTTCTTGGTAAAATTCAGATTACTATTAAATTTTAAATTCGCTTACATTTATTTCAATTGTATACTTCTAAATTGACCTACATACATATACGCGAGTAATTAGAAATGCCTAAATTTTAATTAGCTACGTAAGTACTTACTAAAATTAAAGGCATCCCTTTAGTGCAATAGGTTTACTTTTAATTCCTTAATGTATAATATTTTGAATTAACACTCAAATCATCAAATCTTGTTTTATGTACCTACCTGCAATAATTAGATATGTTGTATATAAAGTCCCACTTGGGACTATATGACAAGCACCAGTTTTCGAATAAAAAAAGAATCATCATAATCTATTCACCCTGTCGAAAGTTCTGGAGTAACAAACATAAATAAATACAGTCGAATTGAATACATCCTCTTTTTTTTGGAAGTCGGTTAAAAAATATATGTACCTGCTTTTAAAACTCATATAGTTTTAAAACACACATTGTTTTAATTAAAAAAATCACTTACACCTAAAGTATAGAATTTGCATGTATTTTAAGTACAATAGTAGTACATAAAACTCACCTTAACTCTGCTTTGAAGAACTCAACTTGCTATCAAGTCAAAAGTGTTCACACATCGTTTTCAAAACACAATTTTGTGTCACCATTTTGAAATTTACAAAGTTACACATGGCAATAACTCAAAGTAATCTAAACAACCACAGCAATAGTTTACAAATTAATTAATCAAGAAAAGTTTTGTTAAAGTATCTTGAACAATTTACGAAGTTTGAAACTCACGAACAATTAAGCAATTTACGTAGAAGTTTAAAGTAAATAAGAAGTACGATTTGCGGATATTTACTTTGTGACGGCGAAGTACGAGAGAAGCGAGAAGTGAGCGAATACCGAGTAGACCTCGTGATGGCAGAGTCGTAACAACACTGTAGATTCTGTAGAACGAACAGCTCGAACGCTATCGCTTCAAACGTTCGCCACTTCACATAAACGCATAGACGTAAAGTTACGCTTGTTTGAATAAATATTTACACATTATACAGAATTATTCCAAGCTGTATTTGATTTAAATTAGTATAGAGGTACCTACTTTAAAGTAAACGCGAATTTAATACAAGGTTATAAGAAAAAATATATATAAAAGTTGTAGTGCAAGTGTTTCATATTTAGAAAGGATGAAACTTTTACCCCATCATAACCCTTAAATGTTAGTAGGTCTTTTCACGGGATAATGAGTTAATCGTGATGTGATCGTGGGTACTACAGTCGCGAAGAATGGGTTACAGCTTATAAATTTGAAAAATATTATGGACAACCCTTTAAAATATGCATCTCGTAATGTTTGTCTTCCCTAAAGTCATTGTTTGAAACAAATTAAATATTTAAGCCTATATAAGACTTAAGAACTACTTGCGGGATAAAAACGATATAAGACTTAAGAGCTACTTGCGGGATAAAAACAAAACTAAGTATAGCGAGGGAGTCAGGTGTTTTATCCACAAGAATGTTAATTCTGTGTAGTCATTTGAGCATTCCTTTTAACATAATAGCACAATGATTAAAAAAATATCGTTAGCTGTATTTAAAGAGATAAACGTCAAAATAATTAAGTTCTTAAATGAAATTCCCTTCTATTATTTGTAATTTAATGATTTGTGTACTACGTATGGCCTATGCGGGACCATACATAAATTACGTCACACGTTAGATATTAAAAAAACAATTAATGGAAATAAAAGTTATTTCGGAACTGCTAACTATTAAGTGACTAGGGTGGAGGTTTCACAAATGTGACCACCTGTGACAAGGACGGGGGGGGGGAGGGATCGAAAAGTCATGAAATTAGTGTGATGTAAAACTTGAAGCAATTTCCTGTCAAGTTAAATAACTATGTAGTTCTAAAAATGGAGAAAATATCCGTTCAGATTTTTGTGTAAATAAATGCCGATTTTCAATTTCCTTAGTGTGAAATATTTGTTAAAAGTGACTTAAGATTTGTGCAACGTTATTTGAGATTTAAGCTACATATTGCAACTTCATAAAATGTTGTTTGTGTTTATTGCATTTAACTTAAAAATATTACATAAATATTTTATTGTGTGAATCCGAAAAATACTACTGACACGTAAACCATAAAATATCTGGCTCTACAATGGCTCTACAGTGGAATTTAGAGCCTTTTTTGTACCCGATAAGTAACTCAAACTATTCCGTATAACTCAGCTATCCAGATCACGTATCGACAACCTGGCACCATCGTAAGACAAGAACTAGCCGATATCTTGCGACATACCTCTATAAACTAAGCCGTCACGTGAAAATTGCGTGCATGGGCATAGTGACCTTCTTGGTAATTTTTTTCCGAATCTGAAGATTCTGAGGTATTCACGTAGAAAGCAAACCTCGTAAAAGCAAAGCACTGGTAGATCACGTAGCAAACAATGTGATCTACCTACTAAAGAAACTTTGCAAAACTATTCATAAATTACTAATTCTATAAATAAACAGTCTTTGTTAAGTGGGTCAGTTTAGGCGCAGAATATCCAATTCGAAGTGTCCAGAACGAATGACTTGTTCAAGTTTGAATTTAGAATCAATCCAGAACCAACTTAAAAATGTTTTAAAGTTATTTAAATGTTTAAATCTTAGAATAATAATATACGTTTAAATAACCATTTACCTATCTAGTCTTATTAGATAATTGAATACCTATTTTCAATCATTGAACTTGTATCAATAAGGCACGTGGAATCACCATTGAAGTACCTATCTATAATGTTTAGTACCGGAAGAGACATCGCGAACAAAATTTGGCCGCGTTCCACTAGACGCTCAAAACGCTCACAACGATCAAATTAGGCTGCGTTCCAGTAGACGCTCACATCGCTCACAACGATCAAAACGCGTTCCACATGGCGACCACGGTCGTCATGGTCGCGGTGAAAACGTCATTGATGACGTCATCAATTTCGCTCACGGCACGCTCAAAACAACCCACCTCACGGGGTGGGTCGAAGTGGTCGAATTGCAGTGTTGCCAGATACGACGAAGTTACTCTCGCCAGTTTTTAGACCTGGCAACAATGGGTAGAAATGGATGGTGATAGAAATTTGGCGCAATTTTATAAAAGATAAGGATGGTGATGGAAAAAATTACTGTATACGATTCGACAAGAGATACTTTAGTGGATTATAGTAATTTCTCCAGCAGATGCTCGACGTGAGGTCACAAGTTGAAATAAATATGTTAAATTATGTAAATAATTTTAATGTTTAATTCACTATACATATAGCCATGTATACATTTTTCCTAGTCGCTCAATATAATTAACATAATTAATATGCAATTTTTTATTATATTTGTCTTTTCATAAAAAAATGTTTTGTTTGTAGATATACTTTTTTGCTAGTATAAAGATAAAATTGATAATTAATTATGTAACGTTTATGTATAGCTTAAAAATTATAACATAACCTCTAATCTAAGTTTCAGACTTGTCTTATTCTCAACATCATAGAGTACATTTTTAACCGACGAAAAAAAAGGAGGAGGTTCTCAATTCGACACGTATATTTTTTTTTTTTTTTGTATGATCACGCAGAAATCGGCACAGGGTGGTCCGATTTGGATAATTCTTTTTTTATTGGATAGGGTATGTCCTGAAGTTGGTCCCATATTTTTTTGAAAATTTTATTCTCACCCTAAAGGTACGAAAATAGGGAATGATTGATTATTCACCCATTTTTTACCCGGAATTTGTACATGTTAACCCCAATAACTTTGTACTGGATGATCCGATTTCGATGATTCTTTTTTTGTTGAATAGTGAATACCTTGAGGTTACTGTTGTTTAAATTTCGAAACAAAGTTTTACCCCTATAGGTACGAAAATAGGGGATGATTGATATTTCATCTACTACATTTTTACCTGGTAACTGAATCTATAATTCATAAAATCAATAATTTATTATTAATTATAAGTATTATAGCAACTAAAAATTAAAAAATAATTACTTTTTAACAAAAAATAAAACCAACGAAAAAAAAACTGAAAAGCAAAAAATAAAATAAACCATTTAGTATTATAAATTAAGATCCGAAATTAACAGTAAATAAATAATTTTGAGGCGGTGCCAAACCAATGAAAAAACAAACGGCGAAAAGATGTGAGCCGCGCTGCTGCTGCCGTGTGCATCGCATGCCGCTGCCGCGCTGCCCTCATAATATTATGAATTTTATGTAATTAATTCTGGTTGTTTGTTTGGCACGGTCTCAAAATTATTTATTTACTGTTAATTTCGGATCTTAATTTATAATACTAAATGGTTTATTTTATTTTTTGCTTTTCAGTTTTTTTTTCGTTGGTTTTATTTTTTGTTAAAAAGTAATTATGTATCAATCAACGGCTAAAACGTGTAAGTACTCTGTGGCTTAAAGTTTGAGCGCTCACGTCGCTCACTATACCGTTCCACTTGGGTGTATGATTGTAACGCTCACAAGCTAGTGGAACGGAAAAATCGCGGTCGTGAGCGTGGTCGTTGTGAGCGTCTAGTGGAACGCGCCCTGAAGTGTCGCGTCGGGAGGTTCTATTTTCAAAATGGAAACCCCGTTCTCTTTTTAAAATCGACTCAATCCACTAAAAACTGTAGCCAAAATGGCTACAGTTCATTACGCAAACATCGGATTCGCGGTGTCGGTTCTATACCCCAGTGATAATAGTTCAATGTGCATCACCCATAAACTTCACGGCAACATACCATCAGGTGGCTCGTTAGTTCGCTAACCGGCTATCAATATAAAACTAGTATATAAACAGAAGCTTCGGCGTATTTAGTTCTCGTAAAATATTCCATTTGAGTTCGGCATCCTAGTTCGGAATCCTAGGAATTTTCAGACCTCAATTACTGATTTTGAGGTCAGGGTGAACATTTATTAAGGCATAAAGGACGTTTTCATAACTTTTCTATTGAAATACTGATGGGGAAAAGTTTCCCTTTATTTTACAGTTGACAATGTTTCAAAAAGAGGAACCTTTCTAACTTTCGGGTACATCTGTTGAAAATTGAAAATTGGCGTAATAAGATAGACCTTACGGAAGTCCCGTAAATTTTAACTGTCATAAATTTTAAACAAGTGCTTATTAAAACTCAAGTAGTTAGGTGCCTTAAAATGCAATATGAATTTACAAAAAATAATAAAGTATATAAGAAAAATATTTAACAATCATTGAGAAAGCTCCTAATTTTTAATGGCAGAGACAAGCAAGTGATAATCATCAACTTGATAATTAGGTAGGGGAATGTGGGGGGAAACCGGACAGGGGGTAAAAACAGATAGTTGCTATTTTACTAGTAGGCATATATCTATCTCGTTCTAAATACCTAGTCAACAGTTATTTGGGAACACTCGCACAGTTTGCTTACAAATGGCGGACACGATAGAATTTCATCGCGTGCTTGTACTCTACAAAATATAAAAAATTGGTAAGTTATCTAATATTTTGTAATTTTTGACGTAATCTCATTTGTTTTGGCCATGTACAATCATAATGTAACATTTATTTTTATAATATCTTGGTTATTTATGCTAAAAAAACTGCATTAATTGTTGCTGTGAGTCTAAGAATAAAATTTTTGCAAGTAGTATTTTAAAAGTGGCATCTGTGGGGTACGACCGGACGGGGTGATATCGGATATCCGGTGTCATACCCCAGTTATTGAATAGGTTATGTCTGTTTATTTACCTAAAATCTTAAACCTTTCCTGCATCGGTGTTCCTACTAAGCTTTGACATGGAGTCCTTGAAGAAGCGGGTCTATTGTTTTCTTCGAGGCCGGCAACGCATTAGTAACGCCCTTAGTGCTGCTAATGTCCATGGACGGCAGTGATCACTTAACATCAGGTGACCCGTCTGCTTGTTTGCCTGTTTACTAAGGCATAAAAAAAATCTTTATTCACCCCGTTGACTAAAATTACTACGTTACTATGGGTATCCGGTTTTACTCATACATATGGGGTGAATCCGGATTTATGTTTTTTTATTAAAATTAATTTCTACTGCTTTTTATCTTCATTGATTTCGGATATTTTTTGGTAAAGTAATGTCATACTTATGTTCTTGGAGAAGTGTTGTTGATTTTTGAAATATATAACATTTTAACGAATTTATGGTGTTTTTTTCTTAACTATCCGGTGTCCCCCCACATTCCCCTATACTTAACCAGAAATATTTAATGAACTACGATAAAAAAAATTCAAGCCCCTAAATGAACATTAAGATCAACCACTTAGAGTCCATTTCACACAATGATATTGTATGTATAAAAAGAGGATTGAAATCTAAGGACAGAAAAAATGCAGAGGAAAACGACAAGGCTATTTCAGTATCCTGTTACGTAAGTGATAGCTCAGTGATAGGTAGTGAGCAAAGAATTTTCCTTTTAACTGAGTTCTTAATAATGTCATAAGACGTATGACCAGTTTGACGTCTGTCAAATCACATATTTTGGCCATTGTGATGATCTTGAGTGGATCTTGAGATGGCAGAGATTAAAATCGGTTTAGTTACTGGCCTAAGTGATCCGCCGATTCCTCCGACGATCTCCGGCTACAGAGCCGGCGATAATAACGAGTCATAAATATCTTTGCTACCCTTTTGTCTGTTAATTGCGAGCCATAAATATCCTGGCTACACTTTGCTTGTACTATAAAAATATCTAATACATAAATGATCAATCAGCAGGGTGTTGAATAAATTGCTAAAAGGTCCACTTTATGTATTTTTATTTTTGACCGACATCAAAAACAAGGAGGTTCTCAATTTGTCGGGATCTTTGCTCTGTTTATTATTATACAAAATACACTTAAATTAATTATATTATTGTTTGAAAAGACATATTCTTTTCATTCTTTGTGAGAAACATTTTCGATTTTCTATGAGTATAAAACGCAATATTTATTACAACTGGCATAAAAATAAATTACTCATTAGAATGAGTCCTTTACATAATGTTCATACTTACAAATTCTTATCTTTTATCCTGTGGAGAAAGATCCATTTATGGAAACAAAGTACTTATCCCAAATAATGACCGGTAAATTACACAAATGTTTCAGGTATCATCTAAATCTGCTCAGCTATTTCCGTGTCATTCTTGCACGGACAGATCGAGAAAACAATCGAACGTTTTTTTAAATAAAATGGCGGCAAACGAGCTGACGATGCACTTGGTGGTAAGTGACTATCGTCGCCCATGCTCCATGGACATCGAAGGTATCACTGAACACTGACACAATCAAGAGGGTGGTAGATAACCAGGGACACCACAGAAAAATAATAATATTGGCATTAACGAACTATTAAAATCAATTAAACCAATATAATCCCTCCGAGTGGCCCTACCACCAGCGAGCCGGATTTAGCCGCCTCTTACGACTATAGGTAGGTATGGATTATACTCATAAAGTCAAAAACGGAAAAAGTCTAACACGCAGTATGTACCTATTAGACAGAAAAATTAAAAATCACAATTAAAAATAAAATCAGAATATCTTTCTGTTTGGAAGTCGATTAAAAAGATATCTCTGACACAAGATTTTCCGTTTATTTAAATTGTGTGACGCAATAGCTATTTAAGGGAAACTCAATTATTGTAACTCCATAAATATCGCCTTCGAACATCGTGCAGGCGTGTACGAGCAAATATTTCATATACAAAATAAGATAAAAGACAAAATTTGTATTTTGTGATGTTGTAATGTGATAATATTTCGCGTCAAAATATTGTTTTGTGATGTAAAATGATACAATAAGATTGTGTTTAAGGGATGGCATACTTACTGCTTAAATAGGTGCTTATTACTACGAGCATAAAGTGTTAAATATTTCCCCATCAAATGCTTCTAATGTAACTGACATATAAACAAGATGTTTTATGTTAACAAAGTAAAAAAAAAAAACTCTCCACACAGAACCTTCCTACTAACAAAAGAGTTAGCTACTATATTGTACCTAGTATACCCTAGTTATTTTGAACGTTCATCTAGTATTTCCAGAACTAGTGACAAACTGTCAGACCAAGTTATATGCGTGTAGTATTGGAACAAAGTTATTTCTATTGGTTATTTATGTTGCGAGTTGGACACTATTTATTATTATACTTGGAAGTTTCAAAGTCTCTTCTAACTTATACAGACAGTTTGTAGTAACTAGAAGATAGTATCTAATTAGTTTATTTATGAATTATGTTACATTTAGAAGTACTGGCTTCTAACATTCATAGGTAAGTGATTTAAAGAGGAAACTTTCTACGTGGTCGATAGTTAAGTTTGGGCTAGTGATATTTCAAAAGTACCTCCGTGCGTCCAAGGGTACTATAAAGTACTATACCATGACAGTGCTAAGAACGTATTATGCACGATAAGAAACACGATACGCTCTACTATGCCCATTGAAACGGATCGACAGCGTTCTATGTCCATATCTATACATATATCGCAGGGAAATTAAGGAATCCCTAAGGAATTTGATCAAATCACGGATTCAAATAAAAACAAAAAAAAAACGATGAATTACAAATTACTGAAATTTGTATCGCATTAACATTGTAAATCCACTATTCTGATAGAAAAAAAACATGAAAAAGTAAACATTATGTTAAAATAAACTGACAAAATGTGTAGACGCTGGAGTAATGAATACGTAATCTCCAAGGGCGTGAGCCGAGATCATCTTTATTCCATAATTTCTCAGAAGATTACACACGGCATTTGAATCACGGAACCTTCGTGAAAATCTCAGATTCACCCTTACTTTGTATGATATTAAAAAAACGTTCAGAACGATTGCCGAAATGACTTTGTATTTTCTAAAACAACATTTTTCCCGAATCGCCTGTTAAAATAATATACTAATTGTAAGATTTATCCATAATTATGTCTCCACAGAATTTCATACTAATAAAGTTTGATTTCGATGTGCAAAGTGGCAGTAACTCGATCAGCAGCTTTCATTTAGATTTATTTAGATAAATTTTATAATTCTAAAATATAGGCCTGAGTTAGTAGGTAGGTATAGTGCCCGAAACATTGGACGATTTCCAATTCAGGGAAAATTTTTGGTTTTACCTGTTTGTAATGTAGGTACTAAGAATTTTCCTAACAGACTTTTAAAGCCTTACGTTTTCTTTCTGACATTTGCGGAGAACATACGATATTTTTCAAAGAAAATGATATTATAATGGTAACAATGGCGTATGCTTTCGTAACCTAACATTATAACTCGTATAATACCGTTAGGAATACTGAAAATGTTTTCATCAAGGGAGCGATTTATTTATTATTTAGAAGTAAAACTAATAATTATAGTCCTTTACTTTTAGAGACTTCCGGTGTCTTGTATCGAATAATGACCATTTTGCAATTTTTACGTCTCTATCGCTTCATAGATCTATCTGTTTACCGATAGTGTGATGAAACCTGTATAACAGGAATAAATATGAATGAATTTTTTTTCTGGAGCAGATACTATACATCAATATAACACACAAAAAATGTTTGAATGGATGTCCTTTAATCCAACCGATATGGCCCAAAATGGTTTCATTTGAAAGGCAATAATGTAGCGATGCACGATGGTTTGAGACCACTAAAATAATGCATTAGACACATTCGATCCATTCATGAAGTCGATTTTCGACTTTTCTCATAAACAATAATTTTTAGCGCAGTAACACACGCTGGATATCCGCTAGTTACGTATACTTAATATAAAGAATAGTGTTCCTAAAACAAAACGCTGGCATGTTGCTAGTGTGTTGACTTTTAATCAAACCGAGACTGACAGAACTAGTGGCACAGTCGTATCGAATATGAAAGCGTATGATGGAAATAACACGAAAATTAGTTTTTCGGGTTTTGAATACGAATTCACGAATTCACCAACCGTTTGAGTTTTCACAAGCTTAATATTATACGATATAATTCATATATATCGATAATAGCACCTAGCGGGTCTGTTTTCCCAACTCACAATGAGTTCAGAGCCTAGATCAAAAAACTAGACCTACATTTTGTTAGCAATGACAATGATTCAACCACCAAAGGACTATTGACCAATCAATCAATCAATCAAATTCTTTATTTGCAGGATAAGGTTATTTTTACATAGTTCTTATAATATGGACAATATGGTATGGTACTCGCCTACTAGGCGTGCAAAGTCAGATTAGCAAAAATTTGCAATAAATTAAATATTAGTACAAAACATTGTGAAACGGTACAAACATAATTATGTTCTAAGAAATATAAAATACAATAAAATTGTCAAATTGAATAAAATTGTCAAATTAATGTACCTAATTATATTATTTTTATGTCCTATCAGTTGAAATTCATTAATATGATAATAGCATTTTTTTATTAAATGTTCTTTTACATTTTTCTTAAATATGCGGGGGTCTTCGGTGTTGCGTATTGCCTTTGGAAGTTTGGACAGTACTGGGGCTTTACCGAAAAAACTTTGTTGGAGTATGCGCTTTTTACTCGGCACTATTTTTAATTCGTCTCGATGGCGCACTCCCTCACGGAGCTGATTTCGTTCTATGTAAATTCTAGGATATACATATAAACATGGCACTGTTAGTATGTTTAGCTTTCTGAAGAACGGTTTACAGGATTCAGTTGGTTTTAATTTACACATAGCCCTGATGCATCTTTTTTGTGCCTCTAATACCCCTTTTTACTTTTTTTTTTTTTTTTTTTTTACTTTAATACTCCCTTTAGATGAGTTACCCCAAAATATAATGCCATGACGACGCAAATTATGGATATTATGATACTTATTTCCGTGCATTTTGAAGTTTTCCAATTTTACTATCTACTAAATACCTATTACATTTTCTAAACAGCCACGTCTAGTTTTCTAGAAACCCTGTCCTGTCCTAGAACGCCAAGACAGGTTGACAAGGATGAATGAAACTCCTTTAGAGCACGACCAAAGATCAATGTCCGTTTTAAAGGCCCTCCTAGAAACCAATCTGTTTCTCAACTATCCGTCTTCCGTGCCATTGAACCAGGATTAAGTACAAAAGTATTTGACTTTGATTATCTATTCCGTGCTCGTGCAGGGGTTATAAATTTTACACGCTCAATATCCGACCAACGCCGCTCTGAATTAAAGCACTAAATACTTGGAAAGTGTGCTGTTATAGCGAATTTAAAGCACGTTTTGCATCTGGGAAACCAATATCAACATCTATTGGGGACAATTTTGACGGCTTATTGTTCCTATTTGTCATACCTACTAACGAGATTTTCTAATATTTTTGAACTTTTACAATAGGTAACTACTATATATTGGCCAAGACGACAATATATAAACATTTTTAAGTGGGCCCCTTTTATCTTCAGTCATGTTTCAGTCATTGAAGCGCTCATAGCCCGGCGGCGGCTTGCGTCGATCCTATGTGATCGACAAAGTTCGTTAGTTGGATGAGTGACCGCGAGTGGCAAAAATTTCTTGAGCTTTACCGTGCTTCGGAAGGTACGTAAAGCCGTCGGTCCCGGTTGTTATCATAAGATAACAGTCGTTAAGCCATGTCGGAGGCCCTCGGGCGGTTTGAAAACTTCCGACACTCGGGTTGGCCACTAACCCCTCCACCAATCCGCACTGGAGCAGCGTGGTGGAGTATGCTCTAGGCCTCCTCAAGAGGAGAAGAATCGGTTGAAGATGTATGAAAAGCTACACTTATATTAGGGGTAAATCTTATTTTTAATCTTTTTTAAATCTACAATGTTATTAATGATTGCAGTAAATAGTTACGAAATCATGATTGATAGACTTACTATTAATAGGAGATCGACGCAGATCTAGAATAACCATCACCTAACAAAGTGATCGGATATTTGGCTCTATTAAGTTATCCGTCTAATCCTATACGCATTACAAAGTTTTGGGACTAGGCGAAGTTTCCGAAAGACGTGCATTGAACTATGTTTAAAGTTGCTAACTCAATTACATACTCGTTAGACTTGCTGCCTTGTAGGTAACTTTAAGAATGGTTCAGAGGGCGATAGATTGCTGGTGACAGCAAAGCAAGCACGCTAGTGTTACGAATTTTCTACTATAACTGACTAGCTTCAACATATTAATAGCCTAATATTGCTCAGTATTATATACTCTCCACTCTCGGAGATCTAAAGCATACTCTAGCACGCTGCTCCAGCGCAGTTTGGTGGAGGGATTAGTGGCCAGCATAAGTCGGAAGGCCGCTCATATGCCTCCGATGTAACTATTATACGATAACATGGACCGACAGCTTTACGATATTACAAGGTAGTTTATCTAGTGGTTTCAAAGTTTTTCATTCAGGTTTGTTACAAATGCGGAGTTCTTGTAACTCAATTGGACGGTTATTCAGAATCTAGCATTTACGTACTTGCTCTGAATACTGAAATACTTCAGACTCAGAAGGAATAGAGAAAATAGTCGGTAACAGACAAAGTTTACCGCAGACGCTACAAACGGCAAAGCTTTACAAGATAGTCAAATGTACGAGTATTTGTACAGAATTAAATGGATACTGAAATAAATGAATAAATAAACGCTAACACACTCATACCTCCCCGCAATAGGCTATTACCTGTGTCGCGGGTGACATAGACGACTCATATAACACATCACGATCACATCCATGACCCGAATACAAATATTTATCTGTCACATAAATATCTGCCCCGGCCGAGAATCGAACCCGGGACCCCTCGCTTCGCAGGCAGGGTCGCTACCAACTAGGCTACAGGGTCGTCAAGATGTGATGAAAATGAAATAAGGGTTTCTACTCAAGAGCCTATTCAAGAGATACAAATACTTTTAGTACCTACTACATGCACTTTTTTATTCTCATACATACACAAATACCCATTTTATCCCGCACGTATCTTCTCATATTTTATAGTCTCCCCTATATGTCTCGTCAAACAATTCATACGTCAATAGCTACAATATGTATAGAATGGTATGGAATTTTATTTATATGATAAAGCAAACATTGCCTTGCAACAGAATAAATTCGTGTGGGCGTCACCAGTAAAATGGAAGATTTATTTCAAACTAGTAACTCGTGCTCGCTTCTTCTCTCAGATAAACATAATCATTACACTGAAAAGTTAAATTTTTATAAGTACTTCCATGGCAACTAATAAGACTTTCCCGTGAAATCTGACTTGTTTTTAAATATACAAAGTACACGGATGTTTCAATTCAGCGTTTTTGAGTGTTTAAAATGTTAGATAGACAAACAAAAATTTTAAAACAAATTTAGCTTTTATAAAGCACTCTACATACATTACCTATATTATAAATGTTTAAATACGTAGGTCACTCGATAAGTTTTGAGACAAGAAATAACTATACAAGATATTAGTACTGATTGATAAATAAGTTAGTATCAAATTCAATTCAATCCACAACTCCATCTTGTCAGTCGTTATCCCCTCAGTGCTTTGGAAGTACGACAGATACCACAGTTAATGTGTTGAAACTTAATAACAACTGCAACTAACTGGGATTGGAAGCGCGCCAAGCCTTTTCACTTTAACCCTTTTGATCTACACGTAACTAGTACCTTATACCTACTTACAAATAGTAAAGTAGGTACCTACGTAACTAGGAATTACTGTGGATTATTAATTTTATCAGACGTTTCATTTCGTAGTGTTAACCATAGTAAGTAATGACTTTCCGTGTAATGAACCATTCATACGGAAAAGGTATTATTTTTATGATGATGTTGATTTAAATTAGATTTCTTAGATTTTTTATGGAAATAGCCGGCAAACGAGTTGACGATCCACCTGATGTTAAGTGGCCATCATCACCCATGGACACCAGCAACACCAAAGGCATCACTGACGCGTTGCTGGCCAAGAAAGACAGAAGAAAAAGAAAGAAAGAACTTCTCTCAAGCCCCCAGCCGGAACACGACGAGTCGTTTGGCAGTTGACTCATGCTCAAGGATGGTAGCTATCCAGGCGAACCCTATGGAGTAATAATGGTATTAATTAACAATTAAAATCAATATTTACTAATAATAATATAATCCCACCGAGCGAGGGGCCCTTCCACCAGCGGGCCGGATTTAGTCGTCGATTTTCCGTGAATAATAGGTACTATGCCAAAAATTGATGCAAATACTGTAGTGAGCTATTAATGGGTTGAAGCCTTAATTAATCACATTGATTAAATGTCTAAAATATGAAATAGGTAGGTATTCCGTATTCTATGTATTTGACCGCTTGACGCAAAATCAAAACAGTTTGTTTTGGAAATATTCCAAGGGGACTCGGTCTTTGACGTCGCGTCGTGACATGGGTTCAGACGTGGCTACAGATTAAATTCAAATATTGTATTTATATCATACAGCGTTAACCCGTGATTTAATTTGATACGTTAAATAAATTATTTGCCGGAACAGCTGTAGTAATGAGCCGGCGAGCCGTAGCATTCTGTTTCGAGTACCAGTTAATTAATAAACTATACTTAACTTGTTTTAAACATTTATGTAAAGCCCGGATTTTACTGAGTATCATATAAATAAATAAGAGAAAAAAGTGCTATATTAAAAATAAGTTTTTTTGTTTTAATACGTACCTACATACTACCACTACTACCTACTCTAGGGCTAGGCAGTTTGGGTGGAAACACTGGCAGCATGGGCTCCGAGGTTCAATTCTCGGCAGGACAGACATTTATGTAATAAGTATGTTCTAGGGTCATGAATAATATTTCTTCTTCTTCTACAGTTTCAACAGTACCCTCTCTCAGGATTGAAGTACTTTAAAATTTATCAACATTATCTAGTTATAATTAAATTAACACAATACTCGAAGTAGCTTTTTTAAGAGCATGTTTTTTTCTTAATCTTATCCTGAAGTCATACTACACGAAGTAAATTTTTAATTTAACTGATATACCTAAATCTTGTCATCCATTCTACCCCAGACCTTTATCTGTTGACAGTTTGTTCTTACAAGTGTACATATATTGTACGTCAAAAGGTAAGCGGTGAAAAGGATACAAAATGATAAAAATATTTTGGTTACGAAGGTGATGTACAATTTGGTTATATGTACACATTTTAATGATCACTGCCATAGTTTTTGTATCGGTAAGGAAGCAGCAATGAAGACTAGATGTTTGGTTGATAAAAGTCGATAAATTATTATATTATTTTTGATTTTCTTGTTATATTTGCCTATTTAAATAAAACAAACACTAAATATCATCACTAGTTTACTAGAACAGCGAAAACTGCATCTAAATCGGTTAAGCTATTTCTGAGATTAATTAAATACCTCCCGTGATAGGTTTTTCAAATAAGTATATTTAATTAATAAATAACACTTCGCACTCATAGCCCCGCACTATGATACCCCGTGTCGTAGGTGCCATGGACAACAGTTATAGACATAAACACAGACCCAGGCCGAGAACAGAAATTCAAACTCATTATTAAAATTTCGATTCGCTGGTAATCTAACCCAGGACCCTTCAAACGACGCTACGCGGCGACGACGAAGACGGTCCGGCTTGATAACCAATACGACGACCAATGCCACGAGGGTCGTCAATGATATGACATGTTCTGACGAAAACCGAAGGGAAGCGATTCCGTCACGTAGGTGATATACACGTCAAGTATATCAATTTATCCGATCAATTTGCTCAGTTCGTGACTCGAGCTAAAGTGCAAATTGCTGGATTATACTTTCACCAGCAAAAATACAAAATCTTCAGCAAGATACCTTATTCAATATTCAATACAGTATCTGTACAACTTCAACTTCTGAAAAAGGAAGTTAAGGAAGTAATTTCCTAAGGTTTTAAAAATACTGACTAAATACAAAATACATCGATAAAAACATGTTTCTTGTACAGGGATTCCCATGAAATATTGTTTTATAACTTTAAGAAATTTTAAACGTATTTGTTGTGTTCTGAAGACAAAATGGTTCAAAAGATAAGCCAAAAATGCTATCAAGATTTGGTTAGCTTATACCTATAGTCAATGAGTGATAGTCGATGAACTTACATCTACGGAACTGTAGATTACGCGTGGCCTGACATGCACTTGGCTGGTGTATCTTTGACACGTTGGTGATGCCATTGGTGTTACCAATGTCCATGGGCGACGATGCCCACTTACCATCAGAAAGCTCGTATGTTTGTTTGCTATTCACGTAACAAAATAAAAAATGTTCGACCGTCACTTGGAGGTCCTCTCATCGTAGAAGCCATGGATCTCCTTCATGGGGGATCCAGGTGGAATATATAGTGTCCGTGGCCTCCTAGGGGCTTTAAGTAGAACGCACCAATTTCCCCTCTCCAATCAAACATTATATTCCCTATCAAAGACTTTTTATGGCATTTAATTAATTACAAGCTTAGTTTGTAATAAACGAGGCTCTTAATTAGGTAGGACATAGTGACGTGTTCTACTCCAAGTTGGATTAATATGATTAATATCGGTGGTAAAGAGCTTTACAGTAACAGTATCAAGTCATGTATTTGTTGCGGCACTTCAGCTGATAACGTGTGTGAAGTGGTTTTGATATTAAATAACATTGCAAAACTTCGATCGTCGCGTGTCAATCATTGCGTGTCGTCGAAATGTATTTTTAACCGACTTCAAAAAAGGAGGAGGTTCTCAATTCGATTGTATTTTTTTTTGAGTGTTAGCACACAACTTTTTATATTCGAAATCTGGTGCTTCGAAGTATTAACACATCCAGTGCTCTTTCTTTACTCGGATCTGAGTATGTCGGGGCCATAGTAGCGGTGCCGCCCACTCGGATCCGAGCGAACGTCCCGTTCATTTTGTTCGCCATAAAAAGTTTTGGCTCCTAGCTATTACTTTGTATCCATTGTTTAAGCAGTGAATGTGTTAACTGGTTTCTGTATTTGTTCATGGCAGACAACATTACTAAAATTATTATTATTAAATGAACTTCTCACCAAAATATTTGTAGTCATGTTTAGTTGGTGAATTATTTTTTATTTATTTTACTATAAGATTAAATTATTAAAATTCAATACTTGTTTATTTTAACACGTTTTTTGCATTTTAATTTACGTTGGTACAGATAAAATAAAAATAAATTTTGATTGAAGAATTTCTAATGAGTACTTCAATCATCACTATCTATCTATATAAGTTGGTATACGTTGCGGATTTTCTATTGTTTCCGAAATTTTCCATTTCATGCTCGTCATTTTCTATCAGTATTGTATTAGACACTAATGAAATGAGCTTAAGGCGCTAACGTGTGGTTCGAATTACATGACATGCTTAACTAATTTGGCCGTTATTTGGGAATACGAGCATTTTAGAAACACATTCGGGAATATGCGGGAATTATTGTACTAGCTTCTACCCGTGTCCTCGTCTGCGTAATAGGTCACCACTATAAGTATAGTAGGTTACCCCGAATGAGGACGTGAAAAGTCTGATACTATTAACCAAGTAATTCTAATTGTACCTAATCCTAAAGAAAAATACGATGAACGTGCGGTTTAATAATTTATTTATTTAAACTTCATTCTTCCATACGCAATGTGCTACAAAAGGCGGACTTTATGCTAAAATCATTCTCTATCAGTCAACTTTTGGTCTAATGAATAATCTAAGTAGATCTATTTCCAGCTAATATCCATTTTCTCAGGACTTAAACTAACGCTATCATCAGTCTTTTGTTGTACTTGCTGGCAATCTAACAAGGTAAACGGAATTGAGAGATGAGGCCAATCAGAGCGGCGAGGTCCTAATGTTGTTAATAAAAGTAATACGGGTCGGGCCACACCGTGAGTATTTGTTCTGGACCTTATTACCCGAATCGGTGACGAAAGGGTTCGTCTTATTTATAGTTCTCGCTGGGGAAATGTTGAACATCATCGGTCGTTAGAAAAGGATTGATAAATTGCAGTGTTTTAACAGAGAGCAGGAAAGCATTGTGGATTCAGCACACAAGGGCCCGTGTTCTTTCTGATGTTTAAATACTTCCTACTAATATTATAAATGTGAAAGTTTGTGAAGATGTTTGTTAGTCTTTCACGGTAACGCTACTGAACGGATATTCACGAAAATAACACAGGTAATCTGAGATCTGGATTAGAATATAGGGTAATTATTATCTCGGAGAATGCGGGAAAACTCACAGGCGGAGCGCTAGTCACAAATAAGTCCGCTAATCTGCACTACTACGAGTAGGTATAATAAAGAGTAATCGTCGTTCCATTGTGAAAGTTTTGGCATATTGGCTAAGTAACTTTAAAGGATCACCCTAAATAAAGCTTTCATAGTGTTTCAGTAGCTTCGTGCTTTCATAGAGTATTCTAGGGCTACAGCTGGCTACAAGTGTAGTATTACTGAGATGGGTAGTGTAGCGGATAACTCTTTAATCTATTTATATTAAACGCTTTTTATTATTATTAAGCGTACCATGTTTGTGTGGGTTAAATCTAGCAAGCTTAGTTAGACCTACTTCATCTGGTCCTAAAGAATGGAAATTTTTCACATCGTTTTAGTACTGATGACAATTCATTTTTGTGATAAGCATTATTATAGTATTGATACTAAACTTCAGGTTAGTATCACTGCTTCCAGACGAGGGCACTCATTAACTCATTAGCAGTTAACACACACATATTTTATTTTAGTACATTGACAGTAGGTATAAATTAAAAGCGTGCGTTCAGATTGGCGTTCAGTTTTTAAACTATTCATTTGTTTGCTATTCGCTCAGATTAGTACGTAAGTCGTATTTGCATATAACACATATCTGCTCGAGGACTTTGTTAACAAATACAGACTGTCACTGTAGTGCCAATAAAATAAACGTGAAAATATGCTATGATAAAGTGTAGACACACAGGTAGAGGTTTCTTATTATTACCACATTTGCGCCTCTTAGCGTAATTGGAGGTCTTGTCTACGTTTAAAGTTAAATTTGGGCAAACATTAAATTAACGGATTGCCTGATAATAAGGATTAGATTTTGATACGGATACTATTATTTATGTTTGTGCTAAAGTGGAAAAACAAATTAAAAAATAGTGCGAGCATTTTTGAGTTTCGATCTGAGTGTGCTAAACTGCTCACAAGATCTTGCTGGATGCTGCGATAGATTGTAACAACAAGAATCACCATAGACTCTTAAATATACTTACATAAATAGTAATTTATATCTAGATCGTAAAATAGGTAGCTTCGGTATTAAATTATAAGTCTCGTTTTGGTTTTGTATATAAAAGAGAAATATGTCCATCTAAACAAACAGAAATAAGCGAATGCTCTGGGAGAGCACTCGCTTCTAACTGATATAATATTTTAATATTTTCAACGCACTTACTTAATCAGGACATAGGTGTCCAATACTCGTACTTGAAACAATATTTGACCATGGACTTTACAGCAGCTAAGAATAAAGAACGTTTGGGACAATCTTAACGATCTGGAACGAGATTTAATACGTGATAAAATGAAACATACGTATGAAACCTTTTATCATAAAAGTTATTTTATGAGGGACTTCGTGAGGTTCCAAATAAAGTAAATAGATATTTTAGCGATATCATTTTGATCTTATTTGTCACTTTAAAATTTTTATTTTATGGCCGTAGTTTCGTAACGTTATACTGTATTAGAACACAAGATACAATACTTATTATCTAAGTTATTTTATCTGTTTAGTATTGTCGTAGTGTAGTGTGTTGGGAAATGAAAGGAAAACAATCGTGACGTAAGGTAGACAGCCTATCAGAATTCAGATAACCTGTCATTAACGTCAATTGTCACCTGTCAAGAGTTTCTCCCCGCCACCGCAGTCTCATCGTGACCATGTAACTGAGTTAAAATATCGGTATATAACATTGAGGTAGTATACATAGAGAGGCTATCTCAAACAAAATGTGTGTTCCACCGCCGGCTTGCCCTTCGTTCTCTTTTCAAACTAGAAGCCTCGTTTGCACACTTGCCATAGAGTAACTTTGTATATGTCACTTGCCGAACCTAGACAAGCAGTCACAGACTCCAAATCTTTACAAGCTCTTACCCCAACTTTATTTAACGTGCAAAAGCGTTTAAACGATTTCAAACGTAATTACCATTGATTCGTGTCAAAAAATCCAACACTTTAAATTGGTCACAAGCGTCGCGTCGGCAAGCTTATTTAGTCCATTAACACGCTAGTGGCTTGCCAAGTTCAAACGCTCCTTATGATTTTTTCATTCAAAATGGCGGGAACATTGCTCAATAATTTAATTAAATTCGTTTTAGTTGATTTAAGTTAAGATTTTGTTTTCTTACTGATGATAAAGTGATAACATTATCTTTTTTGTTTTTTGTCGTGCAATTGTGATACATTCTTATTACGCACGACGGCATTTTTTCAGTTTTTTTCATAAACAATTTTGTCATGCGGCCGCCATGAGCGCAGCCGAGTGACAGCCGAATGACAGAATGAAATGCAGCCGGCCGGCTGCAATGCACACCCCCGAATCCGATGTTCGCGGTGTCCCTTCTATACGCTAGTAATAGTAATTCTATGGTATATAATACAAAACGTGAGAACCCGTTGCGCTGCATTTATATAAATATATTTTTACTAGCGGCCCGGACAGACTTCGTTCTGTCAAAAGTTTATTTATTTATTTTGAGATGTAAGCTATCCTATATTTCAAGTTGGATCAAACTGCACACGGTGTGCAAATTTGATTAAAATCGAATAAGTAGTTTAGGAGTCCATTGAGGACAAACAACGTGACACGTAATTTATATACATATACGCTGCTGTTACTCTTCTTTTTTATGTACAAATTTTAATATTTTTCTTATTAATTAATTTTATGTTTAACTTGTATCTTTTCAAAATGATAAAGAAATTAATATTTCTGATTTTTAAATATTGTAACATATGTTTTTAAAACAAAAATAATGTAATTAATCTCCACGTTTGTTACTGCAATATTATATCGATTTATGGAACATGGAATAAAAGGCTTTTCTATTTATATTTTATTTATTTTTTATACACGCTGCTGATACAAGAAAAAAAGTACAATTACAGTTAGGAAGGATTTCCAGTGTCACGGGTGGTATATGTGTATAGACACTTATGACATCATAATATACACCCATGACCTAAGTACGTAACAAACCTTTTGTTTTTTAATCTGAGGACATCTTTCTGTCAAAGCAAGTCCGCCTTAGGATTTGAACCCGGGACCCCTTCGCAGGCAGGGTCACGAGTCACGACGAACTAAGCTACAAGGTCTAATGAACAACAAGAATCAACGAATTCTTCTACAGAAACATTTTGTAAATGTCAGAATATTTAAAAGTAACTGTTCACTATTCAATTCTTTCCACCATTTACTTTAGATCTTTATATAGAACTGAAATTTCATTTATTTCACTCAACACACAAACAGATGTAAACACGCTACAGATGCAGGTAAAAATTGAGATATTTGAATTTGAATAGGAGCTTGAACGGACTTCCTATTCAAATCGAATAGCCCATTTATGTCGGAAAATGAAATGTCACGTTTAGCTGTTTTCTTCTAGAAATGTACAAGAAACATTTTTATCTTCGGATACAAGCATAGGATATTTGAGTTAGCATTTTGTGAACAAAGCGATCTTTTACCATTTAAGTAAGTTCAAGTCGAAAGACAATATTCTTTTTAAAGTAATAGCGTTTGGGTAAGGTTCATTGAAATGATCGTTATACGTATACAAAAATTTCCTTATTACTTTTTCTCTCAAATCCTGATGGACCCCTTCATCATTTCTTCAATTCTAGTTCTTAGAATATAATTTAATATCCGAATGATTTGCGACGTTTTATTTCCAACTCGAAACACACACTTAGTACTTACTAATCGACTTTAGAGGAATTTTATTTGCGCGCCCTTAACGAAGGGGCTCAACAAAAAACCAATTACAGTTCCCTTCAATGCGGCTTTTGAGAATAATTCAAGCTTTATATCCAATATCCACCCTTCGCAAATCTAAGAGTTCCATTCCATTGATTTGTGTCATAATTTGCTGTATCGCTTGACTGTCGTTTTAACTAATGTTATCTGAATAAATCTTTTGAATTTAGATGTAACTCTACTATAAACCGCTATACCTACTTATAATAATAACTAGGTAAGTTCCGTTCGATTTTCAATAACAGAACTTTGATTACATTCCGATGTTGGGATGGATGTAAGGTTTTTCTGTGAATAATTCTAGACTATAAGCTGAGACGCTTGCGGGTAAACTCATCAAAACTGTTTATGCTTTAAGAAAAATAAAAGCGTGTTAATAAGACATATATTACTGATGTTGAAACAGCGAGGTTTATCTACTTTCATAGTATTACGTCCTACAGTAATTTATTTTGTAGTGAATCTACGAATAAAGAAACCATCTTTGTGTCACAGAAGACAGCTATTAGAGTAATTTTAAAAATTAAAACTTCGTTATTAGCTGCGTGAGATATTTAGAGATGTTATTTGTACTTACATTCTGGTTTTCATAAAAAAAAATAGGATTATATAAACATAAAAGGTAGTTAGGTAAATAAAATGTTACCTACAGCATTTTACGCAAGTAAGTCCAATAGAAAAATCATTCGGAGATAATTTTGACAATTTAAACACAACAGGCAGATTAAAGTCGTTATGGATGTATGATAAAGCTCCTTACACACACACACTTGACACACACTTGTGAGATCGGTTTGTCTTCAATGGTTTAATTAAAATTACGTCTCGCACAGGACGCGAACGCTACGAGAAGACAAAGAGAATTTCAATGAAGAGGAAATTCCATAGGTTCCATAACTCTGGTACTCCACAAATACTTAACAAGATAAATATTTCTCAGAAAGGTTTGTTTATTCATACTTTATTTATATACTTTCTTTAAATATAAAATAAAAAGGTTTCCTTGGGAAACAATCCTACATATAAAAGTTTGTATACTTACATTTTTTATGGTTCTGAACGAAAAATCGAAAAAATATGGAACCCTTACAGGATCACTCGTGCATCTGGGCGACCGCCCTTCACAGCCAATTTTCTCCGTAACTACTGGACCAAATGAATTGAAAGGTACTCGTGTGCTATTTTGTGACCCAAAGACGAAAGTATAAAGGAAACAAATGAATTTAGAAAAAAAAATTAACGAAATCAAAATTAAAAAGAACTGTTTTGCAAATTGTATTGTGTGGCATGTTGTTATATATAAGTTATATTGCCATATTATATTTCAATCTATTACGTTTATAGGCCTCCCGAATTAGGTATGAGGTGAGGCTCGTGCCTTGCAATAGAGGGGTTAATTAAAGGTGATTTACACGTATTTTGTTGATTTTTCGAAATATTGGCAGTACTGCTCTAAAAACTGATTCTAAAACCTCACGTATAATACCCCAATATGCAGACTCACGTCTACGTTCCAAAAATAAGTTAGAATCTAATTTTAATAGTTTGCATACGGTGAAAATCGCCATAAAATTTTCACGTGTAGAGTACCTACACAATTTGTTCAGTTGGTGCGATTCCCGCGTTCTAGAGATAGTCATGTATTTGGAATCTGGAATAGGTTAGAAATATGCTGCAGGAAATCTATTTGAATAAAAGGAATCTATTTAAATAAAACAGAAAAAATATTTGTGGGGATGTCCTATAACCTGGTCTCATTTGAAAGGCAATCCGAAGATGGTTTGAGACCACTAAAAAAATGCATTTGACACATTTTCGACTTTCCCCATACATTTTTTTTGCGTAGTAGCACACACCGAGTATCCACTAGTAAATAAAAATAGTCATCAAATGAGACCCAAAAAGTAACAATCATTCATACATAGGTACTTATGTATTATGAAGTTCGATAAATTCGACAAAGTGCATTTAGTTCATGTATATATTATAGCATTCATAAATCCGTGAAATATTTATGAAAATAAAACTAACGGTGTGCCTTACATTCGCCGATCAGTAACGATTATTTCAAGTGAAAAAATGTATCAATTGGTTGAGTTGCGATGCGGCTATTTAAATATCCTAAATCTCCTTGTCAGACAACTAAATCTTTAAGGAATGAAAGGGTGAGTCTGTCAAAAATGGGGAATAGATCGTTAAAAGAAACGAATAAAAACCGTCTGCCCTAGAGATACCTCATCAATCAATCCAGGACATTCTCTAGATAAAATGTCACTGGCATCTTAGAGAGTGTTCGAAGATTAACGTCTAACGCTATGTAATCATTTTTTATTTAGGTCGCTACTTGATTTCTGACGTTCATATTTTCCGTAGCAGATTAATGGAAGTTTTATTTCTATAAAAAGAGTTCAAAACATTGAGGTAATACATAGAGAAGCTATCTCAAACAAAATGTGTGTTCTACCGCCGGCTTGCCCTCCGTTCTCTTTTCAAACTAGAAGCCTCGTTTGCACACTTGCCATAGAGTAACTTTGTATATGACACTTGTCGAACCAAGACAAGCAGTCACCGACTCCAAATCTTTACAAGCTCTTACTCCAACTTTATTTAACGTGCAAAAGCGTTTAAACGATTTCAAACGTAATTACCATTGATTCGTGTCAAAAAATCCAACACTTTAAATTGGTCACAAGCGTCGCGTCGGCAAGCTTATTTAGTCCATTAACACGCTAGTGGCTTGCCAAGTTCAAACGCTCCTTATGATTTTTTCATTCAAAATGGCGGGAACATTGCTCAATAATTTAATTAAATTCGTTTTAGTTGTTTTAAGTTAAGATTTTGTTTTCTTACTGATGATAAAGTGATAACATTATCTTTTTTGTTTTTTGTCGTGCAATTGTGACACATTCTTATTACGCACGACGGCATTTTTTCAGTTTTTTCATAAACAATTTTGTCATGTGGCCGCAATGAGCACAGCCGAGTGACAGCCGAGTGACAGAATGAAATGCAGCCGGCCGGCTGCAATGCACACCCCCGAACCCAATGTTCGCGGTGTCTGTTCTATACGCTAGTAATATTAATTCTATGGTTCAAAAAGAGTTCTTTTCAAATACTCAAAAACTAGATCATTTAAAATGATCGCCATGTTTTCATGTCATTTGTTCAGCTCATAAATGAAACATTATTAATAACCGATATTTAGTTTTTCTAAGGGTTTTTAAGGGCCGAACATAGAGTACTTTTAATGTATTATATTTTAAGACCTGTAATACCTATGATCACAAATAAAGAATGATTATGATTATTATGATTACTCTTTTAAACTTAGTTGTGTAAAAATTACTCTCCCAAAAAAGAGAATCGGTTCAATATATAAATATTCTTAAAGTGTGTGAAGACTACTCTAGCGTGAGTTTATTGACAGAATTGTAGGTATAGACGTATGACGTATCTGCTACTTACAATATCTTTGAACGTATGTATCTCAGGTATGTATGAATTAAGATGAAATGCATCTGAAGTGGCTGGTTCTAACTAAAAACAGAACAAATTAAAAATTAACAAGGCTCGTAAGGAGAATGCTGTACTTTGTGTATTACATAACTAAAAAAATGAATATAATAAAAAAATTACATAAAATAAATAAAAAAAATTGAAAAAAACCCACGCCGGATGTAAACAAAAAAAATGAAAAAGGATCTGCAGAGCCCCCTGGTGGTCAACTACCATAAAACATATCTATGAACCTGATCTATACTGATACCTTTTGAATGCAAAAAACCGCAGTGAAATTTGCCCAGTAGTTTTAAAAATAAACGGTAATAGACATACATACAAACATATAAACAACCTCTAACCCCAAACGCATACGCCTCCGTTCCGTTCTGTCCGTCGTGGGTAAAAAAGGAAGTCATATTTATGCACGCAATTAAAATTCATTACAGTTGTTACTTTTGTGGCAACTTTCTCATTTTCTGTACTTTATGACTGCAGCTCTTTGTGACAGAGGTCATAAAAACGCATAACTTGGCATAAGGATTACATTTCAAAAATATTACTCAGCTTGTGACTTGAGTCTTAAAATAACGCTCAATTAACTCGCAACAAATACTACAACGTGGAAATAGGGATAAAAGAGTAAAATATGTACAATGAAACATAAAGGATGTCTACTGGTATCGATTTCGCATTAATTTCTTCCGAAGGAAATTACAATGAACTGCTCCAACGTTGTCCGATTCGGATTAAATTGCGTACCTACTTCATCACAATAATGTAATATAGACCCATCGGAAACTGTTGAGAAAGAATGCCGAGAAATCCTTTTTCGGACAAGGCGTTAGTTATCTGTCACAATGAATAGCGCTATTTTTCTTCAAAAAGTATATTTAGTTTATAGTCTCTAAAGGCTTATAAACCGAGTTCAAAAAAGGCGGAGGTTCTCAATTAGATTGTATTTTTTTACCACAGTTTTACTATTGTTTTACTACTCGGTACTCGCTACCGTGATAGATCGGCGCTGGTGGTTTCTACGTAAATACGCCCTAAGCCATTTTTAGGGTTCCGTAGCCAAATGGCAAAAAACGGAACCCTTATAAATTCGTCAAATCAAATTTGCACACCGTGTGCAGTTTGATCCAACTTGAAAGATAGGATAGCTTACATCTCAAAATAAAAAAAACTTTTGACAGAACGAAGTCTGTCCGGGCAGCTAGTATACCTATATTAACGATGGCCACAATTAAATACTAAAAAATTACCTTCTCAAGCTGCCAAAAATTCAAATAACAGATTTCGATCCGTAATTATTTTTAATTTACTTAAACTTAATAAATGAATCACAAAACATAACTTTCTGTCAGACTGACTTTTTGTCTACTTTCTTGCTAGCACGGCAGGTAAGCCTTATTTTCTGCCTGCCTACTTGCTTGTTCGCTTGTTTTGCCGCCAGCTTACTTTCATGATTGACATTTCTTCTCTGCTCGTAACACAGTCCCCGTATGCCTGCTTGCCTTTTTATCACCAATATCTGCCAAGCCATAATACGAACTATCAGTCTACCAGCACTAATATTGATATTAGTAACAAATTGAATCATATTTGACAAGTAACAACTAACGACCCTTGAATAACTATTAACCCTGACGAGTAATAAAAACTTATAAGGAGAGAATTAAGCGAGATTAGGTCAACATGTTGCTAATAGATACCATTCTACATTAACTATAACGGATGACGTAAGCACGAAACATTTATCTCGTCCGTCACCACAACACCCGCCCCTTAATTAATTCAATGGGCGAAGGCATCATCGCCTCTGCTACATATTTATTATGACGCAATAATTAAGTACACACCGAGCACCCTCATACTTTGATTACTAATGTATGTGTCCTTAATTAATTAAAGTTAATGTGCTTGACAACTGGTCATGATGCTAGCGGTAATTGTCTGCGAAGGGAGGGCTGCCGGGTTCGATTCCCGGACCATTAGATAATTGTATGACAGATAGTTATTTGTATTCGGGCCGCTTGTGTGTGTCTAATTGTTTATAGCTCTATACGACCCCTGAAACTGGGAGTTGTGTGATAGTTTTAAAGGAGAAATAACCAGGATCTACAGCTAACGGACACAAATTCTTGTAAAAGTTCATACTCAAACAACTAACTCAAACAGCATGGTGGAGAATGCAACAGACTCCAAATGCGAAAGTTATCCTCTTCACTTAAAAGATTGAATGACGTCAAGCCAGCAAAGGGTTTTCTTTAATGTTATCGAAATAATATTGGCTATTAACTCTTAAGCATAAAAAGCTTTTGTCCAACTTGCTTTGTTCTTTAATTTCGATGGCAATGCATTTTTATGATAATGCTGAATTGATACTATGCTCAGGTTTCTAGAAGATGGATCTCCTCAGCGGCCAACAGCACAAACAATAAATTAAATGTAAAAGCTTGTTTTTAAAAATACTAATTTTATTTCATAAATAAAATATGGTATTCAGAATTCAGATTATCCTTTTAAATAAGTGATAGCAAATAGTGATAACAATGGCAATGTTTACAGGAAGCCAATTACTATAAACAAGGTCGTTTCTAGTAAGCAAACGAGTGTCAGTCTATTAGGGTCGATTTCCGGTCGAACCGAACATTAAGGTGACAGATGTGTTTGTTATTGAGTGATAGAATAATGGTTCTATTGTAAACGCTGCCTACGTAGGGAAGGCTTTTGTGTAAGAGTTGATATATTATCACAAACAAATAGTATCCTCCCTTTTTATCTTGAATCATGAACTCTGAAACCTTAGGTTCCCAGGAATAGATCGCTGTTTCTGATAAAAGGCCGTCTTTCGTATTCATCTTATATTTAGTTTTTGGAACGAAGTTCCACATCGCGCGTTGCGAAAGGGGGCTAGGCGTAGGTAACGACACTTTTTGCCGTCGTAGTTTTTTTACATAGAAAGCAAGCCAGAGTACTAGGATAGCAAAAACATGCAAGCGAGTGTGCCAAAACAAATCTAAGGTATTAAAGAACAAGGCCCAAAAATTATTTTTATTTTTTGTAGCGTCTTAAAACGTCAGTTATACCGAAGCAATTCAAATTTTTTTTACGTATTTTAATATTAATACCTGTACCCGTATTACCCAGGGTAAAATAATTTTATTAATAAGTGATGAAATGACTATAATAATAACAATGATGTCGTTATTGTCCATTTTCATTTGGTAAAAATGTTACCATTTCATACTTTTGTACTCTAATAGTAGAAAATATATTTTGATAGTCGTACGTATTTTCTGATTTTAATTATTTCATATTGTGTAAAGTGAGTAATTTGGGCAATCTTTAATAAATAAATAAATATCTGCTTGAACTTTTTTATTTTTATATTTAAAAATTTTACCTTTCTCCATGTTCATGAAATTCTTATATGTAATTTAATCTTTCAGTAGTAGAAAAATGGCAACTTTTGAATCGTTTTTAAAATTGACGTTGACGTTTAGTGATCACATCGTGACATTCGTGACATCACATACTCTTCCGGCATCGTTGTTTTGTTGTGTACCAGCTACTCTATGTATAATACTTCTATGGTTATAAAACATTCAATATCAAAATATTTTGGTTCTGGGGTGTGCCTGCTGAAAATTCTTAGATATCTAAGCTCAGAAATTAATGCTGCATTTTTTAGAATATTTTTTATTTTAAGACGCTCAACTTGAAAATGAAATAAAACTATGTATGGCAGTTTGGCATTGTTCTTTCGTGACAAATTTACTACCTTAGATTTGTTTTGGCACACTTGCTGCATGTTTTTGCTATCCTAGTACTGACTGCAAGGAACTTCGTTCCATCCGGGTGTCCCTTGACACCTCTCAAGTTTTTTTACTTACATTTGGTGTTAAATAAGGAGTAGGTATTATTATTACCAGCTACTACATCTGTGTCTTATTAATGATATTCTCTGACAGCGATATATACACATGACTATGTACCTAGTATAGGTATACCGTATAAAAGTCAATCATTCAACACAATATTGACACGAGATTCTCATTAGTACGTTCCTACTTACATAATATCTCTGTTAATTAACCGTGGCTTATTCATGTAATTCAAACAATGTACATGTAATCCTAATTGGTATTTTTACTGAGCTTCTGAGCACGGGCCTATACTCTTCAAGAGGCCTAGAGCATACTCCACCACGCTGCTCCAGTGCGGATTGGTGGATAGGTTAGTGGCGGCCTATGGGTTGGCAGATTTTATGCCGCTCGAAGGCCTCCGGCATGGCAACTTACTGTAACCATCGGGACCGACAGGGTACACAAAAAGGACTCTGAGAGCCATATTACGATTTCGGTAGCCATAATTTTCAGTTAGACCCTAAGCCAACAAATAAGTCAGTTTAGTTATTTTAAAAAATATAAAATTCATGTATTATTGTAAAAGGATTATACATTTTTCTTTCCCCTAAATTAAATTCATAAAGAGTTTTGTTAATACACATGTGTAAATATTGGAATGTAAGCTATGTATAATTCATAGTTGACATATTATTGGGTACACTTTGTTACACATTGAAGAAACTTCTAAGGGTGGATTCGACCAAACAAGAGTAAATCTTACTCTTAGAATAAATCGTCAGTTAATCGAGAGAAAATCAATTTTACGTTTTACCATCTACAATTTTAAGAATAGTGGGCCTATTCGGGAATTGTTTCTATACCGCCGTTTCGCACGGAATAACGGAGCTATTCGTAGAATAATGTAATGGCGTCAGTCAGTCCAATCATCTGATTTCTGTCACCACACGACAAAACTTGACAATTCCCTCAAACAAAAAACAAATAAAACGTTTGACAGCTAGCTAGCTTACATGACAGCTACTTTTTCACACTATAATACGGCAAAATCGAGTTGACATGATGTTTGCTCTTACGCTATCCCGTTGTAGGACAACATTTATTTGCCGGGTTTTATTTTCGTTCACCATTCACTCTGCTATTCGCGTATTGTTTATTCGTAACGCAAGTATACTATCGATTACGTGGAAAAACGGCTATGTATTTACTCGAGATAAAAATCATGGAATAGATTATTTCTCGTATAGTTACTCGTGTATAAGCTTAAGTTTGGTCGAATCCACCCTAAATAAAATAGTAACTCCACGCGATAAACGCAACAATCATTGCACTTGGTTTCCTATTTGAAGCGATTACTTTTTGCATTAACCCTTAAATTGACACTGTATGTCGCACCATACACAACATTCAACAAAATCTACAGTCTACCATAAGACTAGATTTAAAGTTTTCTACTTTTATTCCGATGGTAATATTATTGCACATTTGGTAAAAAAATAAATCCTAGACCTAGAAACATTTCGGTTATTGTAAAATTCAAAATTGCAACGATGAAGAAACAATTGACGTTCGTCAAAGTAAAAATCAATTGTTTTGTTTTGATTTTGACTGCATATTATGTGTCTTTCGTTGTTATTTAGTGCTTCAACTGTCAAGAAATACTAATACACGCTAATTTGTACTAAAATAACAAAATAACATATTTTTATTGGGCAACAATCTTGATGTATTTCACCACATACACTGCCAATTTCATAGAAAGTTATACCTATATTTGCTTGTATGACGACGCATACGTTGCCAATTTAAGGGTATTTTCTTTTGCCCATTTATATTTTTTGTTGTGTTGCCTACTTGCATTTGCTTAGGGGTTTTGTTTTTTTTTCCTGCAGCAAAAGCAACTAACATGCAGTGATAGAATAATTGCATACGTGTCTGCTAAAAAAGCACCTTCTGAGTGTAGCGAAACATCTGCCGAAGAAGAAAATTAACACGCATGTCTCTTATTCTTCTTCACCACCTCCTTCTCTTAACAGTTCTCTACAAAGATGCATACTAGGTATATTCTGAAGAGGAAAGTAACAATGATCAAGGGGAATGCATCCGTTTTATACCCGATGTTTAATAAACGATGAAGTTTATCCCAGCTCTTCACAAGAGCCTAATTGCAGCAATGTACCAATTTTATTCAATTTATCCTCACTGCCTCGATTATAAACGAATCACCTGCATCTATTGAGAATCCTGCAACTCCATTTGCTCATACTCCTGTTTCTTTTATCAGGAAAACCAGGTCAAAAGACCCCGTACAGTACCAATATCTAAACGAAGTTTACTCTGAACTATGAAAAAAGACAGCCCACCCAGAGTGCACCGATTCAGGATCCAGGATCCAGGGACCACAATAACGTAGGTCATTTCATGGATATGACGCATCAGGGTCGATGCCGCCATTTCTCCAAATTGACCTCGGTTATTTGTGTAAAGTGCTGGTACGGTTGTGTTTTGTAACTGGCAGAAACGCGCGCAATTGTCAATTACATTACCATATAAAAAATAATTGTTTTGTTATTGCTTGCTTAGTTAAAATACTTTTTCCCGTGTTTTTTTTAAGTTTTTTTCACTTATTTATCCCTACCGTACATTGGCAAAGTATGCCACAACATACATCTATTTCACTATGTTTTATTTTAAGGGGGTCTTATCCCAAAAATGGTATTTTTGAAGGTGTTTTGCTCATAAATGGTACATAATACAATTCTAAAAAAAATATATGTTATTTTACAGTCTTTGTTCTTTCTTTTTATCAAACTTGATACACGATAGTCGTTACTTCATTAGATAGAAATAAATCACAAAGTTGGGTCTAATCTGGCATAAAAATGGCGTTTTATTCGCGTTTTAATCGCTTCCAGATAATAAAAAATAGACCACAGTATAGGTCCTATAGATACCAATATTGTTATCGCATCATAATATGAAATTTTGAAAAACATCCCTTTCAATTCCAATTTTTTCCCTTTCCACTAGCCACGAAACGCCCGACGCGTTCATTTACTCAATTTTACTCTCGCGCCAGTCGCCTTCGAGGTAGGACCTGTGTCGATCCGTATCGCAGCCGCACGACGTCGAATTTCCGACACTTATTTTAATTTCGAATTTGGCGCGCGCGCCTTCTGGACTTATATTACCCAGTCCAAAGTATCCACACTGCTGTAATTTGAAATAATAAAAATTGTTCGTTTTTAAACTTTAGTTACTGTTTATAGTAATTAGGTATTGGTATAAGTCAAGTCCTAATTACACAATTATTCTTGCCGTATTAGGGCGGCTTAGAATACTAACCCCAATCCCAAGCCGGATGGGTGTCGTAAAAGGCGACTAAATCCGGCCCGCTGGTGGTAGGGCCCCTCGAGGGATAATATTGGTAATATTGATTTTAAATATTAATTAATACCATTATTACTATTATTATTTATCCATGGGGTTCGCATGGATAGCTACCACCCTTGAGCATGTGTCAGCCACCAAACGACTCGTCGTGACGGCTGGGAGCTTGAGAGCCAGTTTTCTTTGTTGAAGTTATACCTACTTTTTTAGGCGTGTTATGAAATAAATGGAAAATCGTTTTGAAAAAATGATTATTATTATATTGTTTTTTGAAGTGAAAACTTTGTTTAGTACGGGGATGATTTGAAATTCAATAAAACGAATGAGTTGAGGGGAGTTGAGTGGAGTTGAGGGGAGTTGAGTGGAGTTGAGTGTAGACTGGAGTTGAGTGGAGACTGGAGTACAAATAAGACATTACTATAATTTCCATGACCATGTTATATGTGTAGTCCATACCACCCGCGACACGGGTAAATACTTGTAACCTATTGCGGGGATATGAGTGTGGAAGGGTTTTATTATTATTATTATTAGTAACCGTTAGTGGCTCTGAGTTGGGGTGTAAGTATACTTTATTTTGATTTATTAACTGGAATTTTAGGTGCTATAAAATAAGTGATGATATTTTTAGCTTATTTTTGTTTTTATTGAAGTGAAAACTTCTTTAGTACGGGGGTGACTTAAAATTTTATGAAGCGAAACTGTCGGTGGAGACTAAAGATGAGTGGAGACTGACTTGACTTGAGTTGAAGTCAAGTCAAGTGAAGTCAAAAGTCAAACAAAAGTCAAAAGTCAAAAAAGTCAAAAAAGTCAAAAAGTCAAAACAGTAAAAAAAGTCAAAAAAGTCAAAAAAGTCAAAAGTCAAAAAGTCAAAAAAGTCAGTCAAAAAGTCAAAAAAGTCAAAAAAAGTCAAAAAGTCAAAAAAGTCAAAAAAAGTCAAAACAGTAAAAAAAGTCAGTCAAAAGTCAAAAAAGTCAAAAATGTCAAAAACGTCAAAAAAGTCAAAAACGTCAAAAAAGTCAAAAAAAGTCAAAAGTCAAAAAAGTCAAAAAAGTCAAAACTAAAAAAAGTCAAAGTCAAAGTCAAAAGTCAAAAATGTCAAAAAAGTCAAAAAAGTCAAAAAAAGTCAAAAAAGTAAAAAAAAAGTGAAAAAGTCAAAACAGTAAAAAAAGTCAAAAGTCAGTCAAAAGTCAAAAATGTCAAAAAGTCAAAAACATCAAAAAAGTCAAAAACGTCAAAAAAGTCAAAAAAAAAGTGAAAAAGTCAAAAAAGTCAAAACAGTAAAAAAAAGTCAAAAGTCAAAAAAAGTCAAAAAGTCAAAAAGTCAAAAAAGTCAAAAAAGTCAAAATAGTCAAAAAAGTCAAAAGTCAAAATTTGTGGAGTGGAGTGGAGTGAAGTGGAGTGGAGTAGTAAAACCTACAATTATCATCTTCCCGAAATTTTACATTCGTCTCATTATCTTGAAAACAAAATTTTTCAAGGTTTCACTTCTAACACGTGTGAATTGCAAACATTTTAATTTATTTATTACGTATCTTTAGGTATTTTATTTTAATATTAAATTATTCTTATACTTTTTATCATTCTCAACATACTTGTAAAATATCTTATCCAAAGAGTTTGAACATTTTTGTACGGAACCTGGCATACAACCTACAAGTCCGCCATTTTGAAAATAAAAACTCGTTTTGATTTTGAAGTTGGATAATTTTTGTTAGTATTTAGATGATATTAGTCAATTTTGTATGTAAGTACCTACTTATTTGTGGGTGAACCGATTTTGATGATTCTTTTTTTGATAGAAAGCTGGTGCGTATCATGTGGTTCCACATAAATTTGAGCGAGATCTGACATGTAGTTTTCGAGTTATTTTGAAGTTGGTTATTTTTTGTTAGTATTTAGATGATATTAGACAATTTTGTATGTAAGTACCTACTTATATGTGGGTGAACCGATTTTGATGATTCTTTTTTTGTTCGAAAAACAAAAACTAACAAAAAATAACCAACTTCAAAATAACTTGAAAATTAATTGTCAGATCTCGCTCAAATCTATGTGGAACCACATGATAAGCACCAGCTTTCGACCAAAAAAATAATCATCAAAATCGGTTGACCCACATATAAGTAGGTATTTACATACAAAATTGACTAATATCATCTGAATACTAACAAACAATAACCAACTTCAAAATAACTCAAAAACTACTTGTCAAATCTCGCTCAAATTTATGTGGAACAACATGATAAGCACCAGCTTTCGACCAAAAAAAGAATCATCAAAATCGGTTGACCCACAAATAAGTAGGTACTTACATACAAAATTGACTAATATCTGAATACTAACAAAAAACAACCAAGTTCAAAATAACTTGAAAATTATTTGTCAGATCTCGCTCAAATCTATGTGGAACCACATGATAAGCACCAGCTTTCGACCAAAAAAAGAATCATCAAAATCAGTTGACCCACAAATAAGTAGGTACTTACATAAAAAATTGACTAATATCATCTGAATACTAACAAAAAATAACCAAATTCAAAATAACTCAAAAACTACGTGTCAAATCTCGCTCAAATTTATGTGGAACCACATGATAAGCACCAGCCTTCGACCAAAAAAAGAATCATTAAAATCGGTTGACTCACAAATAAGTAGGTACTTACATACGAAATTGACTAATATCATCTGAATACTAACAAAAAATAACCAACTTCCAAATAACTCAAAAACTACTTGTCAGATCTCGCTCAAATTTATGTGGAACCACATGATAAGCACCAGCTTTCGACCAAAAAAGAATCATCAAAATCGGTTCACCCACAAATAAGTAGTACTTACATACAAATTTGACTAAATTTAATATCGTCTAAATATTAACAAAAAATAACCAACTTCAAAATAAATCAAAAACTACTTGTCAGATCTCGCTCAAATTTATGTGGAACCACTTTATAGCACCAGCTTTCGACCAAAAAAGAATCATCAAAATCAGTTCACCCACAAATAAGTAGGTACTTACATACAAAATTGACTAAATTTAATATCGTCTAAATACTAACAAAAAATAACCAACTTCAAAATAAATCAAAAACTACTTGTCAGATCTCGCTCAAATTTATGTGGAACCACATGATAAGCACTAGCTTTCGACCAAAAAAAGAATCATCAAAATCGGTTGACCCACAAATAAGTAGGTACTTACATACAAAATTTACTAAAATCATCTGATTACTTACAAAAAATAACCAAATTCAAAATAACTCAAAAACTACTTGTCAAATCTCGCTCAAATTTTTGTGGAACCACATGATAAGCACCAGCTTTCGACCAAAAAAGAATCATCAAAATCGGTTCACCCACAAATAAGTAGTACTTACATACAAAATTGACTAAATTTAATATCGTCTAAATACTAACAAAAAATAACCAACTTCAAAATAAATCAAAAACTACTTGTCAGATCTCGCTCAAATTTATGTGGAACCACATGATAAGCACCAGCTTTCGACCAAAAAAAGAATCATCAAAATCGGTTCACCCACAAATAAGTAGTACTTACATACAAATTTGACTAAATTTAATATCGTCTAAATACTAACAAAAAATAACCAACTTCAAAATAACTCAAAAACTACTTGTCAAATCTCGCTCAAATTTTTGTGGAACCACATGATAAGCACCAGCTTTCGACCAAAAAAGAATCATCAAAATCGGTTCACCCACAAATAAGTAGTACTTACATACAAAATTGACTAAATTTAATATCGTCTAAATACTAACAAAAAATAACCAACTTCAAAATAAATCAAAAACTACTTGTCAGATCTCGCTCAAATTTATGTGGAACCACATGATAAGCACCAGCTTTCGACCAAAAAAAGAATCATGAAAATCGGTTCACCCACAAATAAGTAGGTACTTATATACAAAATTGACTAAATTTAATATCATCTAAATACTAACAAAAAATAACCAACTTCAAAATAACTCAAAAACTACTTGTCAGATCTCGCTCAAATTTATGTGGAACCACATGATAAGCACCAGCTTTCGACCAAAAAAAGAATCATCAAAATCGGTTGACCCACAAATAAGTAGGTACTTACATACAAAATTTACTAAAATCATCTGAATACTTACAAAAAATAACCAAATTCAAAATAACTCAAAAACTACTTGTCAAATCTCGCTCAAATTTTTGTGGAACCACATGATAAGCACCAGCCTTCGACCAAAAAAAGAATCATCAAAATCGGTTGACTCACAAATAAGTAGGTACTTACATACGAAATTGACTAATATCATCTGAATACGAACAAAAAATAACCATCTTCAAAATAACTCAAAAACTACTTGTCAGATCTCGCTCAAATTTATGTGGAACCACATGATAAGCACCAGCTTTCGACCAAAAAAAGAATCATCAAAATCGGTTGACCCACAAATAAGTAGGTACTTACATACAAAATTGACTAATATCTGAATACTAACAAAAAACAACCAAGTTCAAAATAACTTGAAAATTATGTGTCAGATCTCGCTCAAATCTATGTGGAACCACATGATAAGCACCAGCTTTCGACCAAAAAAATAATCATCAAAATCGGTTGACCCACATATAAGTAGGTACTTACGTACAAAATTGACTAATATCATCTGAATACTAACAAAAAATAACCAACTTCAAAATAACTCAAAAACTACTTGTCAAATCTCGCTCAAATTTATGTGGAACAACATGATAAGCACCAGCTTTCGACCAAAAAAAGAATCATCAAAATCGGTTCACCCACACATAAGTAGGTACATACAAAATTGACTAAATTTAATATCATCTAAATACAAACAAAAAATAACCAACTTCAAAATCGAAACGAGTTTTTATTTTCAAAATGGCGGACTTGTAGGTATGCCAGGTTCCGTACAAAAATGTTCAAACCCTTTGGATAAGACATTTTACAAGTATATTGAGAATGATAAAAAGTATAAGAATAATTTAAAATAAAATACCTAAAGATACATAAAAAATAATAAAAACAAAAATAAGCTAAAATTATCATCACTCTTATTTTAAAGCACCTAAAATTCCAGTTAATAAATCAAAATAAAGTATACTTACACCCCAACTCAGAGCCACTAACGGTTACTAATAATAATAATAATAAAACCCTTCCACACTCATATCCCCGCAGTAGGTTACAAGTATTTACCTGTGTCGCGGGTGGCATGGACTACACATAAGTATAACACATCACAATAACAGCCATGACACGAGTACAAATATTTATCTTTCTCATAAATGTACTTATAAAATAATTTAAATTTGTACGATAAAAGTAGTGCCGTGCTCCTACTGTACTGTGGTCAGTCACCGGGATCATACGAGTTCAGGCTCTCGGCGCGTTAGCGGTATTTGTTTCAGCCGGTCTCGGAACGTCAGAAATACCTACTTCGTTGGAAGAAGAGGGCCTTAAGCAATTGGCAGTGTATACCAGGTCATACATGGTTTTTTTTATTAGTTAGTACATATAGATTTTTTTAAATATTTTTTCTTAGCCTTTATACACATATACAATCCAAAACTATTCAAAAAATTTATATTTTTAACAATTTTTTTGTCTGCCAATTTAAGGGTTAATGTTGTTTTTCAAAAAAAAACTTCAAAAAGCTGGCAACGCATTGGTGACTCCCCGGTGTTGCTAATGTTCATGGATGGCGGTAATCACTTACCATCAGGTGACCCGTCAGCTCATGTGCCTGCTCGAACATAGAATATAAAAATAAAATCATCAGATCGTTGAGATCACCATATCCCATTACAGATGATGCAGAAGAAATTTCGATCTGTGAAGTCTGCATCGATACTCAAGATGATGAACTAGCAACACCTGATCCATCAAGATCATCAAAGCAGTAAATGTAGGGACTGAGCGCTACAAGTGAATTAGGCCTACTGTTGAAATCGTAATAAAAAAAACGCGCCGCTTACTCTACCTCAAGGTGATGTGGAAATTAGTTTTAGCCAAAACGCATGTTGAAGTACACTTTTTACTCAAACTTTTCTTTTTACAAACTCTTGATATTACAAAATATTTGTTAAGACGTAGTTATGTAAATTGTAGGAAATTCTCTCAAGTTTAATTTATTTCCAGGTGTTTTTATTATAAAATGAGTGGGAAAGTAGACATTGTCGAAAAAGCGGCATTTTTCCAATATGACAGCGCAAGCGTCAAAGATACGAGGTGGTAAAGTTTAAATTGGGAAAGAGTACATCAAAATCTATAAAGATAAAAATTTTCAAAACTACCCGAAAGTTTTCCAGGTAACCCCGTTTTTTGGAACGAAATGACTGGACTATTTTGTGCTTAATTGTAACCTACTAGTCCGTTTTGAACTTTAAAAACAGTGTGAACTGAATTGTAATGAGAGTTTCTCCGCAGGCGGACTGTCTTAATTAAACCTTACAAGAGATTTGATAACAGGGCTCTTGTAAATGCTGAAACATCAGATGAAGGAATAAAAGGTGAAACATGGTTACTTACTACTTTGTACAGTTAGGGTCGGTCTACATCTGGCGGGACGCAGCGTAGTGGAGATACTGTCAAAGTATTTTTGACATTACTGGCCTGGAAATAAAATCAGGTTAGTATTAAATCAACAAAACGCTTATAAGTATACTCTCGTCCTACTCCCTTATTCTATGATTTTCTATTATTGTCGGTGTCACGAACAAATGACACAGAAATGAATATTTTTCTGTCACATTGACATTAGGCTACCCTGACCGGCTAGCGAACCTGGAACCCCTTGCCTACAGTGCCACCAACAACTGTGAAGTGGCGAAAATTGGAACTAATGAAAAGTCATTCATAAGTACTTTGTGGTCATTCATCTGTCAGTTACTACCTCTCGAATTGCGTCGAATGATTGGTCCAATGCAACGACAGCGCCTCCCTTCAATTCACAGATAAGTTAGTTATTGTACCAGATACAATGACCAATCAAGCTGCAATGTCGTGAATTTTCACTGTTCGTATTTATCAATTTTCTCAACTATTATATTACTTACAACTATGTTTTGTAACTAAAATAAGGGGAAAGAAATAAGAAAATATTTAACATAATTTAATACAGATACCTAGTTACTACAACCGAGATGGATAGGCGTGGCTACTTATAAATCATTGTCACAAACTACCGACCAGGCGTCAAGAACAGTACCCAGTCAGGGAACCGATCCATCATGGCGAATTGTTCGTTGTCTTCAAATAAACAAGGTACAACTCACACAATTTAAATTAGATAATTAAGTAAGGTAACAGCTATTTAACATTTGACCATATTATTCATTACTACACGAACCAAATAGTGTTACATGGTTACCGCTGTCTACATGGGCGTATTGATTGTCTCGGCTGTCATTCGTACCCACTTTTGTCCATAACGCCCCAACTCAGATTCACTAACGGTTACTTTAATCGCTCCTTAGTAAAGAATCACCATACAAATTCAGTACTAAGGATTGATTTAAGTAACCGTTAGTAACTCTGAGTTGGGGCGTTAGAGTTCTTATTTCATAACTTTGTCTTGAGTATGAGAAGTTTGCCAAAGCCCAGAACCAGTGGACACCCATGGCCCATCCACATTAGTAATACCATGCTCTGTTTCACCACTTCTGGGTTGCCGGCTACAGCTATAGCTAAAACATAAACAACATTTCGTTGAAACTATTAGAAAGTCTATGAGGAAAATGTTAGGACCCATTCGAAAGACCAACTACATTCACATTTAGTTATGACTAATAAATTAAAGCTAATACAGAGTAGATATCATTACAAAATTTAAACTCGTATTACGGAAATTTCAGTTAAGTTAATCCTACCTTCAACTGAGGGCTTTAATACTCAATTTAATAATAAAGGTACATACGTTTCATTTAGTAGTACAGATAATCTTATTACTATCAGAACATATTTTTGAAATGTCTGCTAGATCATCTCCGGTCCGGAAAATACTGAATCGATTCAGGAGATATTTTGTACCCAAGCATATTTTTTTACTTATAATAATAATAATAACGGATGTAAAATATTTAGAATTTTTACAGAATACTTTCATCCTGGCAAATCGATCCATCCATCCATAGAAACCAATTAGCAATTATTACTCTAAATCTAAGTAATACATTTTCGTCCATCCTACAACTTACATATTATAATAATAACAATGACATTATTAACAAACTACTAACCAAGCGAATAGATCTTGATAAAGAACCTATTCGGAGAAAAAATTGTAATACCTATATTTATGATTATTCTTAGTTATGAGTTAGATCCACGCTTATTCTTAGTTATGAGTTAGACCCACGTTGGGCGCCATTGTAGGACAAGGTGCAAATAAATCAGATTAGTGCGGTTTCTTCACTATTACAACTTCATATTCACTTCAATACTAACCACGATTTTTATTGGGAAGAATTTTTTAAATAGATTTACAACAAAATGTCTATTGTACTATCTAGCTGTGTTGTCAAAACGGTCCGCTGAACATTCCCGCAATCCATTTCCCTAGAGCGTTTAATTCTCGACTTATCGCTAACAATAATTGCTACCTCGCATTCAGCATGATAGCAATGAATTTTTAAGGCACGATTTTTCCCGATATTCAAATAAAATCTGAATCTAGAAAATTTTAATGTGAGTAGAATTTTTTACTATGGAGAAGAGAACGATATTTCGCTTTTTCTGTAACAGTATCACGTGAAATATTTAGGACACTGTACTAGCGATGGGCAATCGTTGTAAAAAAAAAATCGAATGAATCAACTGACTATTGCTTCTATATGTATTCGAATGGTCAATTCATTCGTTGTCGCAGATAAAATATCGATACTATTGTATCCAGTGACTTAGTTCATAGATTGTAATCGAACTATTGAACTATCGAACATTTTTGTTTGGCGCTAAAAATGTGTCAGGATATAAAAAATATAGGATACAAAATCGATCAACATGAAACGACAGCCAGTTTTAGACAGCGGTTTGTCAGCAACATATACCTAAGTACATCTTTATTGTTACGCATTAATTTCTTTGGCAATTAACATTGAGACATAGCCACGAACTTCAGAAAGATGAAAGCGTAACCTTCATCAAACGGTAGATACGAAATCAAACGTCTACGAACGTACATGGTAATATTCTTTTTACTCGTCTTTTCCAAAAATAGCTTCAGCCTTAGTTGCGTACTAATTGACTTTACATGGGAGCGATGCCGAATGGAGCTGAGAGAATTTGGCTATCGTTTATTACCTTTATTAAAAGATTTTTATTGAAATAAAGATGTCTCCCTAAGTTTAACATAAAATTTCACTTGAAAGATAATTTCCCTAATTGATGATTTTACGCTGATTCGTGTAATTAAAAGAATGAAAATAACTTTTGCTACAGATATAATTTTTGCCAGTCAAATCTTAATATCCAAAATTGTAGTTTCCTGGCAGAAATAAAATTACTTTTTCTGAATTTATTTTCCAATGACGAATTCGATACACTTTCTTGTTTCATGAACACGATTTGACTTATATCACACATAATTTAGGTATATTTTAAAGACTAGTAGAAGAATAACATGCCAGTATGTTATTAAATTGTGCAGACTTGTCTTTTACTAAAATTTAAAACGATTCAGTTTGTGATATGATAAGACTAAAGTTAAAAGGCGACCCTCGTTAGACCCTCTGGCGCCTAGTGAATGCGAAGTTACAATTTCAAAGCACCTTCGAAACACCCAGTGTACAAATTATAAAAAATAAGGTAATCAAATAAAAGTAGACGGGAAAGAAACGCTACTTATACCGCGTTTACATTCAGCAACATTTTGTTGGGCAGGGAAGCGTGCAGGGAAGTGGGCAGCGCGTGTATGTAATTATCCATTGCCCAGTGTCGAATTGAAAATACACATGAAGTGGCAATGTAAACACTCATTTCCCTTGACGTTGCCACAGCAATATTTGGGAAAATATGTACGGCAGGGCAAGCGGCAATGGAAATGGCTGAATGTAAACGCGGTATTAGTCTCGGTAAAAGTATACTTTACGTTGTAGATATACATTAAAGGTTATACTACAATTCTGGCTTCTTTTCCGATCTAAATTAATTAATCCAGTGTTACTAGATATTATGAAGCAGTGTAATTTACAATTTCATTAATAAATTATACTTGATTAGCCGGCCTGGATGCTAATCTGTTAGATAACAAAATTAGCACTTCATAACACTCATACCTTTGTATATATTTATTCTCATTGTTAAACAAATAATAAGGTAAAGTGGGTTCTTAGGTAACCGCTTCCCTATGTTAACATTGATAAATTATGCAAACATCCATACGAACTAACTAAGCTAATAAGGCGGGGTAGCGAATAAATTACATTAAGTGCTCTCCACATTATTGCTTAACTGCTATGAGTTGTACAATACGCAAATTATGATATTTTTAGGCCACCTTTTCTCTATACAGCGACATATAAACTACTCGAAAAAGCTACGTATATGATGGGACACCAATTTGTGTGCCGGAATAAAAGTTTTTTAATCTCGAATTTCAAAACCAGTGGGACTAGGCCACTAGAACACTTTACCATTGTTAGAAATTATGTCATTATACTCGTATTGCCTTCTCGTAGATAAAGTAGAATAAGATCAATGCGAAGTGCAGTGATGTTCTTTACTATAAAATATGATACTATACATATCTACTTTTATTATTTCGGTCCTTAGGTATATTTAAACAAACAATTTATATAATTTAGAACCCAGTTCAGGCAAACCACCATGAATACATAGTTCATTGTTATAATCTGTAACACCATTTTAGTTGAACCCGAGGCCAGCCAGTTGTTCACAGGCGGCGATGTAATACCGCGCGGTCTGGTCCAGAAATTCATTTCATTTCAGTTCTACATTGACGTCAACGTTAATTTTAAAAGTAACTAGCTGCCCGGACATACTTCGTTCTGTTAAAAGTTTTTTTTTTTGAGATGTAAGCTATCCTTTCCTATCTTTTAAGTTGGGTTAAACTGTACACGGAGTGCTTTGATTAAAATCGGTTAAGTAGTTAAGGAGTCCATCGCGGACAAACAACGTGACACGTAATTTATATAGATATATTAAGATTATTCTTGTCATAAATATTTACATAAAACCTCTGGAAACAACATGGAAACAATGACTTTTTTGTTTTTCGTTATGAATATTTTAGGAATTTTTTTTACGGATTGTATTTTGAATATCTTAAGAAGACTCTCTGACTATCTGAAATACGAAAACATTTGGAACCAAATTAAATCTTTTTATCCTGCTTTCCAATTGCTGTTAAACTTTTAATTACATTTCAGATCCGTGAAGATGAATATTCACAGGAAACTTCGACGTCTAGATTTTTCACCAAACATTGAAGGGTCCTTGATCTTCGGAATTCTCTTTTATTTTTATTTAACAAATGACCCTCAATAATTTCGGGGATGATTTGATTCGAACTGAACTCCTTGTGTCAGATTAACAAATTAAAAAATAAATATTTGTTTGCCGTAGGAATAGTTAACATGAATGAGCAGATATATAATTTCTGCTTTTATCGGACCACATGATATAGCTAATCTATGACAACGTGTCACAGTGTTTCTGGTCGCACTGCTCCGAAACGGCTTGACCGATTTTTCTGAAGTTTTTGGAACGAAGTTCCTTATCGCGCGTTGCGAAAGGGGGCTAGGCGGAAAATTTGGTAACGACACTTTTTGCCGGTAACGACACTTTTTGCCGTCGTAGTTTTTTTACATAGAAAGCAAGCCAGAGTACTAGGATAGCAAAAACATGCAAGCGAGTGTGTGGCACACTTGCTACATGTTTTTGCTATCCTAGTACTGACTGCAAGGAACTTCGTTCCATCCGGGTGTCCCTTGACACTTCTCAAGTTTTTTTTGTTTATATTTGGTAGATATGAGAATAGGTCGTAAATAATATTTCATACTGCTAGGTGATAAGGGTGTCCCAATCCAGATTTTTTGGTATAACGTTTGCCGAGTCAGCTAGTTATAACATAACTATTCACATGCTTTGTGAATCATTCCAGAGCTTAGTCAGACTTGTCAGACGATATATTCTTTGGTTAATTTGTTTGTTTGTCTCAAACTTTGCAAGCTGCAATACAGCCAATTGCTATCCTATGGAGTCGAATGTTCATAATTGATACTTTTATTTCTTTATAACATTTACATACCTATATCATTGATACGAATAAATTATTCAATTTTTATGTTACAAAAGCGTTCATTTCCGATTTTATTTTAACAGCAAATCTATCAGAAGAATGAGGCGATTGTCCTTGCTGATAACGCTTAAAAGAATATTTATATTATATTTCATCGTCACAAATTTTAAGAGATTATTTCATCGTGCCTTATTTTATTAAATAGATCACTTGTCATTTACTTTATTCCAGTTCAATATGCTAAGGGTGAATTTCCCAAGTGCATTTTTGAGACGGCGAGGTTGAAAATTAATGTGTGGAGGTAAACTACAATTATGTATAATTTTATATAGGTAGTTTAAATAGTGATCTACATGATAGCCAAGTATTCAGATGTATTTAATACATAGATTCTTAATAAAAAAATATCTAAGACCTAAAATCTAATTCCGGTGTATTGTCCGACCTCCATGTATTTACATATTTTATAAATTTAATTTTTTTTGGTAAATAAATTTTATTAAAAAGGAATATTTTTTAGAAATACATTAAATAACACAACTAATATATATTTACGGAGTAATTTAAGATAGTGCAACAGCTCTTAAAACATCTTTTAAAAATTTCCTACAAAAAAAAGCAATACCGGTGGCGCATTTCGTACACTTCATATCTTGTTACAAAACTATTTGGAAGACACCTTAGTGGCTCTCCCCGCACCGTTCAGTTGTGCTCTTGCAAATTGCGTATTAGGATGACCGACTGGCTGCGTAATTTTCCTGCCAAACACGTAAGTACTCACTGCGGTGGCGCAGGAATACAAAATCATGCAATTCCGATGTTATGTATATTAGTAAAACTACAAAGCAGATTATCAAGAAATTTTATGGAGGCTTCCATTAAAGGTTTTCAGCCATAATTGTGAAATAAAAGTTAACCTGAGAATAACGGTGTTCTTTAAAATTCAAGTTTTGACTCTAATTCTAAGTCCGGTGGCCTAATCTCGATGGTTCCGGTGGCAAATCAAAGCGCATAGGGACGTGTATAGACCAGTGCCGATAATTTTTGAAACGAAAAAAAAATCGTAGGATGAAACCCGTTGCAAAAGGAAGAGAATATTACGAAAAATAACGGAAAAATAATTTACGGGCGATCTGAGCTCGGGAAGTGGGGGAGGGCGGGGTTTAAGGGTAAAAAATAGTTTATCTTAATTTCCGGCAAAACTACAAGTCCTGTAGAAAAAAGTTAAATAGCAATGTTGTAAGTAATAAAAAGATCTACAACTTTTTTATTTACACTTTTTTACGTAACCTCAAAATTTATGTGAAAAATTCAAATAACCAAGTTTTTGGTTTTTTATTTTTATCTTTTACAAAAAAAATAAATTTTCACGAAATTTGGTGAAAATGAAACGACAACTATTTTCGCAAAAAATTTTCGGATTCGAGTTTTAAGTTTTTTTTTGTCATTCATTGTGTACAATTTTGAGCTATTTATCAGAATTTACACTTTAATTAATCTAAAAATTTAAGATTTCATGTTACTTTGTTAGACAAAACAATTACAAAAACATAAAGATTGCAAAAAACATGCGAAAATAGTTGTCGTTTCATTGCATTTTCGGAGAACATTTACCATAGTAATTTATAGTTAGTAGTTAGTAGTAGTAGTAGTCGTTAGTAGTTTATAGTTTTTTTGTATACCATTGGAAAGTAGAGATTCCAACGAACAAAAATCTCACCGATTTAAAAAAAAAATAGATATTTTGACGTGAGAATTTTCGATTGAAAATTAGGTTGCTTTTTCGATGTTAAGTCAAAATAAGGTGAAAAAAGAAATATTTTAAATCAAAAATATTACAGTATGTTAAGGACATACAACGGTAAGTTTTCACTAAACTTCGTGATTTTTTTTTGTAAAAGATAAAAATAAAAAACCAAAAACTTGGTTATTTGAATTTTTCACATAAATTTTGACTTGTAGTTTTGCTGGAAATCGAGATAAACCGTTTTTTACCCTTAAACCCCCCATCCCTCCTCCCGACCTTAGATCGCCCGTAAATTATTTTTCCTTTAATTTTTGTTATATCCTCTTCTTTTTGCAATGGGTTTCATCCTACTATATATTTTTTTCACTTTTTACCGGTTTTGAAGCTGTCGGCACTGGTCTAATAGGCCACAGAAACACAAGCGTGTCTAATCACCGCTAAAAACAGTCCGTTCATCTAGACTCCTACTCTTCAAAATGTATTTTTAAAGTATTAGATGATCTTGCCTTTATTATTCCTCATTGGCAAAATCAATTTCGGTGGATTAGATTCTAATTCCAGTGGTCCTAATTTTGGTGGCATTTGATAATGTAATTTGAAAATATCTCCGGAACTAATAATTTTTTTTCGATCTCTACTATGTGACTAATTATTAATACTATTTACATATTATTTATGCCAGATAAAATGTATTAGAAACAGCAGGTTTAAATTTAATCAATTTCGGTGGCTCAGATTTTTATTCCGGTGGTCCTTTAATAATTTCGGTGGCATTTGATAATTTCAAATCGAAATATCTCATGAACTAATAAATTTTTTTCAATCTCTAGTATATGATTAAGTAGTACTAATATTTACCTATTATTTAAGCCAAAAAAATTTATCAAAAACAGCAAATTTAAATTCGCCACTGTAATTAGGCAAAATCCGTGTTTGTTGAAATTGACCCCTAACATAAATAAGTAACATATTTAAATGATTCTCTTTCAGTGCCGTTTATTATAGGACTACTTTACCGCAAAATTAAAATGTTTCCTGTGACGGTACTCATGACATTTATTTACCCAATGAGGGTACACGGCAAAGCCCAAAGGAATTATTTCAGCCCGTTTGTATTAGTGTCTACTTGTTCTGTTCCCCCCGAACCATAATTCCACAAATGAGGTATCGTTAGAAACGTCTTATTGTTTATACGTTTGACCCAATTATGGGAGAAAATCTGCTTGTTCAAATAATTGTATAAAAATTGTTATTAATATTTATATGGACTCAACATCGAGTATTTCTTACGTATACCACAAGTATTTTTATAAATATACTATGCGTATTTAGAGACATTTATAAAGCTATAAGCTACGCGGACGACATGGTGTTGCTGAGTCCGTCGATTGGAGCGTTGCGCAAATTATTGCGGGTATGTGAAGAGTATGCGGAGGCCCATGGGCTCAGATACAATGAAAGTAAGAGCGAATTCATGGTGTTCAGAGCGGGCTCTAAGCGTTGCATAAATACACTGCCCGTGACGCTGAATGGAATTCCCCTCAAGCGCGTCTCACTTTTCAAGTATCTGGGCCACTGGGTGTCCGACGATCAGAAAGATGTCGTGGATATTGAGAGGGAGCGCAGGGCGTTGGCCGTCCGATGTAATATGTTGGCCCGCAGGTTTGCTCGTTGTACGGTTGAAGTAAAGACGACGCTTTTTAAAGCATACTGTCAATCTTTTTACACGAGCAGCCTGTGGGTCAATTATACGCAGAGGGTGTACAACGCCCTGCGCGTGCAATATAATAATGGGTTCAGAATGCTGATGGGGCTGCCGCGGCAGCCCCACTGATGCACTGCAGAAGCGCGCTTCTGCAGTGCATCAGGGATGTTCGCCGAAGCTCACACTGATGACTTTTTTGCCATAATAAGAAAGCGAAGCGCATCACTGTTGAGCCGCCTGCGCGGCAGCACCAACAGCATTCTGAGCACACTGGCGGACAGGTGGGACTTTCCGTTGCTGAGGCACTGGATTGGTCTGCACGTGAACCAAGCGGTGTAGCCGTGCCCTATAGTCCCCGCGAACTAATATGCCCAATTTGTCGTTTGCAATCACAGTGACACTAGAGATGTACAAAAAAATCGTTTCACGAAAGAAACCAATTTTTGCAACAAATCGATTCAAAATTGTAAGACCTTCTAATCGATTCGATAATTAAATTGTAAACTAAAAACCGTAACATTTAGGTACCTCCCAACTACCTCGATTGAGCTACATATCTAGTACCACGTATTCTCAATGTTATGTATTTACGACTCCAATAAAATATTCTTTTGTTTCTTCCTTACAACTCACGCTGCCTAACAACTCATAGCCCATGAACATCAGCAAAACCAAAAGCATCACTGATGCGTTGCCCGCTAAGAAAGAGTAGAAAAAGAAAGAAAGATTGATCATGATAGAAAGAACTCATCCGCTCAGTTTCATAATAATATTTTGAATAATATTATGAGCGTCAGGGAAAAAACTACAGTGAATAAATTCTTGTTTATTTCGTAACACACATTCATGTTCTATAAATATTTATTATTTTGTTGAAAATAAAGAATACCGCAAAAAGCTTAGCTACATAATTACATGTAATATATTATCTGCAGTTTACTGTCCATGGATGGCGAAGTGCCCAAACATAATGGAAAATGTCCTTTGTTAGCATCCAATTCGTCGTGGTATTCTTAGGTACCTCATTTTAAATTCAAATGCAAGTAAATCATTTTTAACAAAGTAATTAAATTAATCAATTTTCATTTTTAAATTCCGATTATAGTAATGCATCGATTATGATTGGTTTTTGAGACGGTTTCAGGCCGTCACATCACTTTGCGTCAGTTTTGTTTTAGGCCTCTTCATCTATCATTGTTTCGACGTCAAATATTTTTAATAAATTTTGCATAAATTATGATGTAATGGGATTTTTACTAGATTATAACGTTTACTATGATTTATAATCAACGCCAATGCAAATGAGTAAGGATTTTTAACAAATTTTGGAAAAATCCTTTGTCCGTAAGTGTTCAACTATTCATGTCAAGTAAATTAATATTCCATTTCGCTTAAAGACGCCCATACAATGTTAGTTCATATTAATAAATGGCAGCTATCATTATGGGCATCTTAGATAATTTTGACTATAGTGACGGAAACGCTCACTCTTGTCCCTAGTTATTATATATTATTATTATGTTAAGATTTAATTGTAAGTACTAACCCCTAGTGTTTAAGAAAAAATGTTACTAACACTTTATTGGCTGATAATGCCTGAAATAAAGATTTATTATTATTATTTAAATTTAACTTTTGAGTTAAAGCTCGTCCTCTTGGGACGGTATTTAGGAACCTAGCACGGGTCTAAACCAAGTGACTAGGTAACTTAAATGTTGTCTTTATTATTATTATTATAAATGAATATGAAGCATTGAATTTAGACAAGAGTGAATTACATGGAAAACTATCAAGGGGCACTCTTGACACAATACTGATGCTAGCGTGGAAGACCATTCGTCTCGGCAAGAACAGCGTCCGGTAGACATCATGGTAACCTGCTACGTATTCAGTAGAGTGTAGTAGTGTCGTCTAAATAAGGTGTAAATATGATGTGTAGGTACGATAAGTCGTAATAATGTAAGTGTTGTAGCAAGATAGGAAGATAGGAAATGTGAATCAATTGTCAATGACCGGATATTCAGAATATCAGGTAGAGATAGAACACAAGAGGACTGGTGATAGAGGTATATAGAGGGGATTACGTCAAATATTATTTCATTGCAGTAATTGAATTCGTTTCTCAACACTCTATTAGCTAAAACAAAATAACTACTTAAACTCCTTTCTTAATGCCTAACCTACAACTTCATAGTGCTGTCTGTATTTTTAGCATAATACATTAACATATTTAATACTGAGCTGCTGGCGATGGCGGAAAGTATGAGCCACAAGTGTTCGGAACAACGCGAGAGCTTCGAATTTTTTAAAGATTACTATGCTTCGTGGGTATTCTGCTAGTCAATGGCATCCCCTAAGTTTCTAAGCTGCCTGGTTTTTCTACGGGTATTTTTAACTTACTATTTATAGGTGACCCAACACTGATAATAACTGGGTTACTGCTATAAGTACTTGTGCTATAGAAACTTAAATATTTTGTGTACCCATAATAAAGATGGTTGGCGGATCGCCTGACAGTGTGTTTATTATTATGATGTTATGATACTAAATTATGATCTGAAATATTCGTATAGATCGCCCTTAGATGAAGAAAACATCTCCGTCTGTGATCTCCGTATAATAAAGCCAGATTTAGGGTCAGCACGATTAGCGCATCAATGACGATGTATATTTTTTTTTCAAATTTTTTCAAAAGTTATTTTTTTCTTTATATAATTAGATAGATAAAATATCTGCAACGGCAGCACATAACTCATCATTGAAACCTACTGAATTATCATCATCCTGTTTGAAGAGAGCCTAAATAAAAGTGAACTATTCTTCACATATCAATCTAACTTTCTTAATATGTCATGATTAATGAAATTCACTTCCTAAAGTACACTTCGCCAAGCTACTTCGTAAGTCATTAATGATTCCCGAAATAGTTCTCCATTAAGTTGAGATGTGTGAGCCGAAGCTACATAGGTGTAATTAATTTACTTCAGTATACGTTTGTACATTTTTGATGAAGTTACGTTCCTTTCAGAGAACCAGATGGAACTACAGATCATAAAAGTGTTGTAACACAAGAGTTGATCATTCTGTTAGAGACTTCTGTAACACATATCTAAGCCTGCTGTATTTCGCAGAGGGGCCAGTAGATACATTCAATCCATTGTTTCTGCATAAACGCGTTACATTTTTATCCGTAATGTTTATATGGAAATGTAAATAAAATAAATTAGTTATTAATTAATTCTAACACTACTCCTGCAAGTTGAAGGTTTTTTTCGTAAAACTTCACAATAGTTGTTTCTTTTGCTTGAACATTATTTAACACAAGAACAGAAATTCAAACTCATCATTCAAACTTCTGTAACCATTGTGCCACGCGTTATCTATATATATAATAAAAGCGGCCAAGTGCGAGTCGGACTCGTCCATGGTAGCAGCAAGTAACATAATATAAAAGTTCTTGAAGTTCGTTGTAACTTTGATCGAGGTAAATTGCGGTTTACGATTTATGACGTATTAAAAAAAACTACTTACTAGATCTCGTTCAAACCAATTTTCGTTGGAAGTTTGCATGGTAATGTACATCATATATTTTTTTTAGTTTTATCATTCTCTTATTTTAGAAGTTACGGGGGAGGGGGGGGGGGGGACACATTTTACCACTTTGGAAGTGTCTCTCGCGCAAACTATTCAGTTTAAAAAAAATGATATTAGAAACCTCAATATCATTTTTGAAGACCTATTCATAGATACCCCACACGTATGGGTTTGATAAAAAAAAAATTTTGAGTTTCAGTTCTAAGTATGGGGATTTATTGTTTTTTTCTATTTTTGTGTGAAAATCTTAATGCGGTTCACAGAATACATCTACTTACCAAATTTCAACAGTATAGTTCCTATAGTTTCAGAAAAAAGTGGCTGTGACATACGGACGGACGGACGGACAGACAGACAGACAGACAGATAGACAGACAGACAGACACACAGACAGACAGACAGACAGACAGACAGACAGACAGACAGACATGACGAATCTATAAGGGTTCAGTTTTTTGCCATTTGGCTACGGAACCCTAAAAATGGATGTTGCTAAGCGCTAAACTCGAGAACGGCTCGACCGATTCGGCTAAAATTTTTTTTGTGTGTTCCTTGAAGTCCACGGAAGGTTTTTATAATATAAAAAGAAAAAAAAAAGCGCGGACAATACTAAACAATACTTTTCTTTTCACACAAAAATTTGTTTCAGCATGTATGGTAGATGGTAAATATTCGAAACGGTATCCACGGGAATTAGTAGCAGAAACAATTAGGTACCGGGAATAATGGCTAACCGCTATATCGTCGCCGATCAACTGCAGATAAAAGAAGATCAACAGTTGTAAAAGTAAATCAACAAAATATCGAAATTGATAATCGTTGCATTGTTCCTTAATCACCAATCCTATCAAAGACTTTCAAGGCGCACATCAATGTTGAATCTTGCCATTCCGTAAAATCTATAAAATACATTTGCAAATATGTAACAAAAGGAAGTGATATGGCTGTGATTGGAGTTAATGCTTATTTCTGTAAGTAATCGTTGTTAATTGTTGAGATATAAATAACGTGATCACTCGGAAAAATTTATTTAATTTTTACTGTTAACTTTTGACAGAACGAAGTCTGTCCGGGCAGCTAGTATTAAATAATAATGCTATGCATATTTTTAACCATCTTCAAAAATGGTGGAGGTATTCAATTCAAATATTTTGTTTTATGTTTGTTACCTCAGAACTTTCGACTGGGTGAACTGATTTTGATGTTTTTTTTTTAATCGAAAGCTGGTGCTTGTCATGTGATCCCACTTAAATTTGAGCGAGATCTGACGAGTAGATTTTGAATTAATTATCCGTAATTTTGAAGTGGTTATTTTTTTTTCAAGAATTATTTAGCCTATACATACACCTATTTTATGTTATTCTCAGACGCTACGGGCAAAGACAAGGTTGTCTCTCCTCGTCTGACCTTGCCTTGCATTTAGCTTGGCATCTCAAATGTTTATAAATAAATAAATACAAGGAATCCTCATATTATATCATTCTTATTCCAGTCGGCTTTTAATGAGCAACTTCATGAATTTTCTATATGTAGGTATATTTCTAGCCTTTTCATATTTTATGATATTGTTTGGTATTAATGCAGAATCAACTTCGTGGATGTCTGATTGATATTAACCTAATGTCATTATTATTATGCATATAAAACACAAAGTTTTACTATATTTGTGGAAAGCACCATTTTTAACCGACTTCAAAAAAGGAGGAGGTTCTCAATTCGACTGTATTTTTTTATTTTTTTTATTTTTTATGTTTGTTACCTCAGAACTTTGGACTGGGCGAACCGATTTTGATGATTCTTTTTTTAATCGAAAGCTGGTGGCTGTCATGTGGTCCCACATAAATTTTATTGAGATCTGACAACGGCATCCATGAGAAAACTACATAAGTCGTAAATTTGTGTTAAGATATGCGCGACAAATTGACGAATAACTCAATATCACGCCAACCGATTTCGATGATTCTTTTTCTAATCGAAAGCAGGCGCTTGTCATGTGGTCTCACATAAATTTGAACGAGATCTGACAACTATGTAGTCTTTGAGACTTTGAAGTCGGTTATTTTTTGTTAGTAAAATTTAGATTATAGAGTGTAACGGTCTCCACCTTGAGTCCAAGCCAACATTCCCTGTTCGAGATGCAGCCTGCTGAACTAAGTACGAGGTTGAGGTGAGAATTTGAGTGGCGGTTGCTGGGCTTTGTACAAAACAGTTAATTAGGTAATGCATGAGTTGTTTGTTTTTTGTACATTGTCCAAGATGATAAATGTTTTGTTGTAAAAAAGCTCTCCGGAGAGTAATGACCCTTTGGTTTAACATTTTCCGTACTTGAATGAATTGAATTTTGTTACGAAGCTTCAAACATGAAATATCATGTTTTGAACAAATGAAGACAAATTAAACATACTAAACTCATAACTTATGACTCATAACTTATGTGTAATTTTAACTATTTATAGTTTACAAAGAACTCAGATTAGGTCATAATTTCGTAGCATATCCAAAAAGTAGTAGTTATGCAGGATTAAATTTCATTGTTTTCTGCTCATAATAATTTTGGTCCCACTCGAGTGCAGAACTACAGAGCAACATGAGCTATTTCAACGACAACTCACCGCGAAATGTTCGTATATAAATAATAAAGAGACAAAGTTTAATTTCATAAACGTTGCTGTTGTTTTGCAGCGGTAAGCGCTTTGCCGCCACTTAGCGGCTCCGGTTATCTCGCTCAGTGGCTTGTTATTTGTAAAATGAATTATTTGAATCCCTCACAATAATTTACTTATTAGATTACCTTGCGAAATGTTGTATTACGAGAAAACATGTTTCATAAATAATGTCTTTCGTCGTTATTACCTTGGTCAGAAATCATTAAAAATTAGACTGCACCCTTTGTTCTATATAATATGTTTTTTTATGGAAATAGCCGGCAAACGAGCTGACGATCCACCTGATGGTAAGTGGCTATCGTCGCCCATGGACATCAGCAACACCAAAGGCATCACTGATGCGTTACCGGCTAAGAAAAAGAGAAGAAAAAGAAAGACAACATAACAATGACACTATATTTGCTTTTCTAATTTAAGTTATCTCAGAACACTTGGGTTGTCAAGACGCATCTTACGATATCTTAACTGATTATAATATAAATCGGTCAAGCAGTTTAAATATATGAGGTAATAAAGAATATTACATGGATACGCACATACAAGATACGCGGGAAGAACATAAACCTTCCTGACAGTCGGGTAAAAATAATACCATTAATAATATTATTAATGATTCAATTAATCAATTAATGATTAATTAAGTAAGGAACCGGCCGCCACCAGCATGGGATTGGGGTCCGTTTTCTAAGTCGCCCAAACACAACTAAAACTATAATTCATCGTGACTGTTCGTGCCAGGAAAAAAGTAACCACAGATGCCCTCCCACTTTAAATTCGATGACGCAGCTGTCGGGCGATTTGTTTCAGGAAACCAGTCATATTACATTTCTTATTACATTCTGAATTGGAAGATTTTGCATTTCTCCGTTCACAATATCGCCCTGTTGTTGTTTTATAATGCTACGAGATTAAGTTCTGGAATGTAATACAATATTTTAACCACAATAACTTTATCTAGTTTTATAACTATAGATACTTTAAATAATACAACTGTAACTTTATACACTACTCTCTTTAATATTCACTAAAAGTAAAGAAATTTAAATGTTACAATACAGAACATTCTTGTAACTGATGATATCATAAAAATGCCATCCCTTTATACCAATCTAATACAAGTGGAGAATAAGAATGGTAAAACTAATGGTCAAAACAGCAACTGCTGATATTTTATTACAGAAAAATTTTGAACTTCAGTTGAAATTCCGAAGCTAACGTGAAAGGTCGCTCTAGAGAGTCTGTCTAGACTAATTAAAACAAAATGTCAAAGGAATGAAAAATCCAAAAGCTTGAAATAGATAAAATCCACTTCAAGCAGTTTACAATATTTTAGCACAAGTAAAAAGGTACTCAGCTACCTTTTTACTTGTGCCTAAACTACGGCATCGCATCGCTTCAAATTACGATGTATGAATCATGGCGAATTTACGATGCGTGCGATTATAGCAAGTGATTTTTCAATTATAATTAGGTATATTGTTTTAATGTAAAAATATGATTTTTATATTTATTTATTAATTTTTATTTAATAGCTCATGAACAGAAACAGTATTCAATTAAAATGTTCAAACTAAATTTAAACTACACCATGGCCTTTTACAAAACATCGAAAGATAATTCTCTGTAAAGGTGGCCACTGACGGTCAGTCCATCGCGTCAAATGGCGTGATATACAGCCAAAATTTGATCGTGAATGTGAAAAACTGATGGCGTGATATAAAACTCTGGATTTCCAATCGCGCCATGTCGTCACGCCGCAACATCGCGCCGACTGATCGTGAATGCGCAAACCCACATCCATTTTTTGTTCATTTCACGCCAGGGTTGGATTTAGGTACATTGAAAAATATAGTACAAAACAATGAAAAGTATAGTATTTATAAAAAAAATTATAGTACACTGAGTGTTGCAAGCAAAAAATCGGTACATCAACTGCTTTTGCACCCCGCCCCCCCTTTGTTGAAATGGAAAAAATACTTTTACTTTCAAGTCAAGTAGTTGGAAGAACTTCGTAAATAAACGTATTATTACACTCAAATTCGCAAGCGATTGTTATCGCTTTGATTGAATTTCGTATGGAATGGAAGGAATCATAAGGAACGAGATTAGTTACTGTTAGTGGAAAGGAACAAAAGACACCTTGGACCACATCTACACTTACCATCAGGTGGGATTGTGGTCAAGCATTAACTTATTCGTGTAAAAAAAAAGAAGCCTACTGCTGAGGACATTGAGACAGGAAACGCAAGATCAGAATTCGGTCGGATACACGCACTGTCGAAATATTCATAATATGTCTTAAAACTAAACATTCGGGACCAAATAAAATTATAGTATTTTAGCGTACTATACTTAGATGTGGATAGTACATAGTACAAAGGGTGAAATTATAGTGTAAATACTATAATTATTATAGTAGAAAATCCAACCCTGTTTCGCGCCGAGACGTCGAACGAAGGAGACACTTCCAAATGTCATTGTATAATTTTTTGTAACAAAATGGCTTCCGAACGCAACGTCATGTCAACGTCTTTCGATGAGGTCAAACGCGCAAATGAAAAAGAATTGGAATGATCGTGAGTGTGCATCATGTTTGGCATCCAACCATTTTGACATATGTCGTTTGGCGTGGCTCCAAAAATGACGCGATGGAATGACCGTGAGTGACCACCATTAGTGATGACAGAAATTCTCAGATAAATAAAAATAAAATACGATCACGCCGAATAAAGTACGGTCTTCATAAATTGTGTTTAATGTTTTATTTTTTCTCGAAAAATAGAGGTCACATTTTAACTTTTTATTCATGTCTTAACATCTATTCATGGCCTTGTGTAAAGTCAAAATTAATGTGATAGATACTCAATACGACTAGCTTTGAGCGTGCGATATTGATATTATGCGTGCCTGGAATACATTTTATAATAGCCGGTATTTTATTATAAGAGTACTCCAAGCCACTTTTACAGTAGTACGTGGAGAAATAGTAAACGCGGACTTTGAAGAGACCTATGAATCTGTATATTATATTGCATCAGAGACCTGAGTATATAGTAAAAAGATCCGTTTTTGAAAAACAAAAAGTTATTTTAAGTGATTTCTTCATCAATTAAACTTTAACGCCACACAACCGTTTGAACATATCGCTATTGTAAATGTAAAATAATCTAGAAAGGACTCCTAAGGTTTTTTTCTTCTTGCACACAGTTTCATTATATTATGCCTTATTTCCATCTTCTGTTGGCTATATACTACAGTCGTCTATAAAATAATCGTCCAGTTTCTAATAATATAATAATATGGTCATAACAACCCTACGTTTTATAATACACTAGCTGTGTATAAAACTCGCATTTGAGCATGAAATCAAATGGACAAGTTCAATTTAAATAAAATCTTCCGCTTGTGGACTTCACTGTGCAGTGAATGGGCATCGGTGAAGAGACTGTATTTGACAAGCTATTTGTGCATGTATGTACATATCGAAGCACTTTGCAAATGTTTAATAATAAAATAAGGATGGCTACTTTACAGAAATTGGATGCTTTATGTTAAGGATAAGCTTGAATTTCTTTAGTGATGGTCCAGGGCTGGACCTCTTTATTCTCAACGCTCGGCCGATGCAGAAGCAGATATAAGAGATGACGTAGTGTTGAAGTACTTTGGAATATTGATGTGAACATTAGGAAAACTGGAAATATGTATATCACGGTGCAAAGTAAAAGGAAAATATTATTGAATAACCAGTACCGTAAAATTCCCCTTCTACTACGTACATTTAATATTAAACATACCTACTGATAGTTGACATAAATACAGCTGAGTAAAAAGAGGGCGCATCATTACCTCCTGACATGCCTTTGATACGAAATGGAGAGACATGTAGCCTTTAGAAAATGGAAAAAATAACATCCCTTCTTAGTGACGTTGCTCAGTGCTTAACTTCAATAAGACTTTTTTATTAAGGTTTGCAGGGAAATAAAATGTGCCACAACATTTCATACAGGTCGATCAAACAAAGACGAATATTTTACTGGTATTCGAATAAGGTATAGTATACCTAGTATGTAGTAGCCTACTTACACCAAAACAATTTTATGACGATTAACATTTCGTCGTCTTGAAAATCAATACAGGTGAAATCTCAATTAAAAGCAACTATGAATTAGTATTGGTATGCGAACAGTGAACTTTTACTATAATAATATTTTCATGTGGACTCACACATTCACTTACCTTTAGATAGGAAGGTTAATGAACTCATTGTGAGGTGTTAAGTTCTGTAAATTATACGTTAAATAATAAAGAAATTTAATTTAATAAATTAATGTTACATTAAATAAAAAAATAACATCTACTGCCAGAGATTTGCCACCTCCCAAACCGCTGTAAAACATCTTTACGATGTTAGCAATCATAAAACTACTTGTAATGGATGAGGTTCTAAAATGTTCACAGCTGCAAAGAAAATGGGCCCTTTATGAAACTTTACTGTGATATTAAGCTGTCACCTTACATCGTCGGTAATGGCCGCTGGCAACTGTGGTTAGTCAATTTGGCTTTGGGTCGAGGGTCAAAGATGTAAAATACTGACAACCGAGTCATACCGGCTTGTGTGAATTTTGTTCTAATAGAAATAAAAAGTTATTTGGCTTCAACAAATTAATGGACCACTATTGTGGACTGGTGTCCTTGTAACTGCGAAAGCTTAGATCATAGGTACTTCACCACGCTACTCCAGTACGGATTGATGAACGGGTTAGGGGCAAGCCTAAGATTTGAATTACCTAATAATTGTTGTCAAATGATCTCAAGTAGACCTGTAGTAATTACCCGACCCAAACCCTTTACATGCCGTCCGAAATACGTAAGCTTTCAAGTTTCACTAGCGGTCACCCCACTTACACTTGCTGTTGCCCTGAACCGTGAACTACAGGTCCAAGGATCGACGCAAGCCAACGAAATTTCAATTCCAATAATAAAATAAAAACTTTTATTTCTAATTCCTATAATAATGCTATAAAATGTATTTATCATGGAACGCTATTTACATAGTTTGGTTTTAGTTTTAGAACTTGTTATTATAAGATTTATATGTACATATATTGCTACTTATGTATGTATGGACATACAATATTGTTTAGTGTTTCATTTTGAGTATCTGTAGTTACACAGATTAAAATAACTGAAGTACAAACCCTTTTGGCCAAATAAATTTTACATTTTAAGATTCATAAAATCATGATAGCTGAGTCTGTTTTTGACATGATGTATTTTTATTTTAAAAGACTTGCCGTTTGTCATCTTAATTAGAAAAACGATTTAAATTCTACTCGCTGAACGTGCTTATTAAGGAATTTATATTTTCGACTTAGAAATAAGTATTTTCATGTTATACTGATCATTAATCACAGAATATGGTAATACTTTGTTGATTTATTGTTGGTGTTGTTGAAAGTTTAAACCGCCACCTCATTCGAGTACATGTATTAGATTAATCACTTCTGTAACTAAGTTCTACGATTGAACAATCCTTAAACTTATTTAACAGTTGGCTTTGACGTATATTTATACCAATTTTCGAGTTCTATGAGCAATATATTGTTATTAAGATTTCATCCCATTTAACAAACTCTACATAAACCTGGGCCAATTTAACTGTTTAATGTAAATGGCTGATCGTTAGATCGGTTGTCAGCTATTTCCATAAAAACTCTAAGGTTTATTGATATCGATACAATATCGTTTTCACTATATCGATACAATGCGTTAATAAAATTGTATTTATCCCTTCCTAATTAAAGAACAAACCAATAAAAAATAAAATGTTAACCTTAGGTAGATTAGAAAAAAATTGTTTATTGTTTGTCTCTGTACAGAATTGTTAAGATTGTTTTCATTTTCCGAGGATTTTATACCTCTTTAATGTTGTTATTTATGGAAGCTATTATCACCACCGCCCCTGAATGATCCCATTAAGCAAAGACGACGACCTCACACCGAATGTAACGAGCAATAATTTTATCTAGAAAATATTACAGTTTCCCGTAATCTTACAGAATTACTTATGGTGATAATAAAATAGTATGTAGTATAACCAATCTTAGTAAGTGAAATAACACTACATACATGCAGTATAACCTACTACTTAAAATATACACTACATAACAAATGGTACAATGTACATAATACATAATATACCCGGCATGTTCTACTATGATAAAATAAAGAAATAAATCTCCATCTGTGAATTTTTTTTATATGAGAAAAGTCGAAAATCTACTTCATGAATGGACCGAATGTGCCTAAATGCATTCTTTTAGTGGTGTAAAGCCATCAACACTTTATTGCCTTTCAAATGAAACTGGTTACCAAACCACCATCACATACGTTATGTGCACCAGCACATAGGTTAGATGGTTTCAAAGTTTATAAACGACATCGTCACAAACTTTTTTGTGATAACTATTTCAGATTAATTGTTTGATGTGCATTGTTCTTCAATTATCTTTTTTACATGTTAAGAAGCAGTGATAGCCTAGCGGTAGAACGTTGGTCTCCCGAACGAAGGGGCCCGAGTTCAAATCCTGGCACGCACCTCTGATTTTTCAAATATTATGTGCGTATTACATGTTAATTATCACTTGCTTCGGTGAAGGAAAACATCGTGAGGAAACCTGCACACCGGAGAGTTCTCCATAAAGTTCTCGAAGGTGTGTGAAGTCTACCAATCCGCACTTGGCCAGCGTGGTAGACTATGGCCTAATACCCCTCACATTGTGAGAGGAGACCCCGAGCCCAGCAGTGGGACAATTATGGGTTGTTGCTTTGCTTTGCATGTTTATCTAGGTATATAAGCTTATCAATGCATAGTCTGGTCTTGAATGGATTGTTGAATTAAACTATAATTTATTACTGTATGTCTACACTAATAATGAATTCGCAGATGAAAACAAACATTTTATCGTGTTAAATAAAGTTTGGCTGAGTAACAAACGTCTCGCTCCGCAGTCAGAGCAGAAATTGGGCTCCGGGGTTATCAAAGATAAGATAATAGTTTTATGAGTAACGCCGTTTACCAGTCCGCTGATTTTATTATAAGCCTGGTTATAAATAATGTTTGTAATCCCACTATCCTACTAATAATGTCAATGTGAAAGTTTGTAAGTATGTATAGATGATTCTTTCACGCATGAACTACTGAATTTTCATGAATACTCTGTCTTCGAAGCAAAACTATAAATTGATCATTACAAATCAGTCACATGAAAATTTTTACGTTTACGATAAAAATGATTTACAAAATATAAGTTGGTTTTCTTGGTAACAAAAGTGTACGGACATTATTACACCTGCGTAGGTATATTTTCGTCTACCAATCCGCACTTGGCCAGCGTGGTAGACTATGGCCTAATACCCCTCACACTGTGAGAGGAGACCCCGAGCCCAGCAGTGGGACAATTATGGGTTGTTGCTAGGTATATTTTAGGATACCATATATGTATGTATATGTAAATAGACATAACGAGAAGATGTAGGTAAAGCCTCATTCAGTTCGGTATAGAGCATAAGACGCAGAAGCAGTTTTCAGACCTTTTCCATGCTCAGACAGTTTTTTATGATTTATTTAAAGTATAACGGATAACCACAGAAAAGATAATATAGCATAACCAAGCTTCCAGTAAAATCATTCTTGTGTAACATATTACACAACACGCAAGTCACGCGAGTTATCTTATAAAAGTGCGGATACTGCCGTTATTTATTTCCAATAAAAACCCAGAAATAATACAAATAGTATCATACCTTAGGTAGGTGTACTTATACAGCGTGGTCATGCAATCGTAGGAGATATTTCAGGGGGTGGTTCGCCTCGCGATTCTCTGCCCCAATAAACAAAGAAATAATAAAAACATCCATAAATCACAAAGATAATAATATCAAACTAAATACGAAAAATCTCAAAACGTGTGGACACCTTAGCAGCGCGTTGAACTCGCGTTATCTGGTCACTAGGTGAATGACCTGTTACAATTATTTGACGTTTGCGGCGTGTCTTTGCGACGTGCCGACAAAGCGGTGCGGCGGCGGTGCGAATTTTAGGGTCCGTTCACACAGACCGTCTCGGAGAGCATCGGCCTGCTTTTTTCTTTTCAACAGACCGGATCGTATACGCTTGTAATTGGCCGGAACGGAGCCGCCAACTATTTCACATAGACCGGCTGGAAGAGATCTGAAAGCGGATGCGGTCGGATGTGCTCGGAGCCGGTCAGATGCGCTCGGAGACGGGTGGATATACTACAAAGGCAGTATCAGTATTCCGCGCAGTCCAAGTTTTGTTTTCGGTGTGTTAATGTGCACGAAATCGAAGCCGACAGGCTGCGCGAGCGAGAAAGAGCACGCAATCGGAGCCGACAAGCTGCACGATCGAGAAAGAGCACACAATTTTTATTTCACACGAAGGGCGTTCAAGCATTCTTGATGACAAAAAAGGTGCACATGCAAAAATAAACTTTACTAAAATTCAAAACTCTGTTTCCAACGTGATAAAAATCTGCTCTCCTCTCCGAGCTGGTCTGTGTGAACGGACCCTTAGGCGGCATGATTCAATGGAAAAAAGCGAGCGTTTGCGGCGCGGCGTGCCTTTGTGGTGTGCCGACAGAGCGGCGGTGTTCTTTTGCAATATGTGGGTTACTAGGTCACCGCTTTCTCGAGCGCAGTGTCTATGATTAATGTATTTTAAAGGATAATTTGGGTAAAAATTAAGGTCAGTTTTTTTTTACGTATTCGGGCAGAGAATCACGAGGTGAAGCGGGGGGTGAAATATCTCCTACGATTGCATGACCACACTGTATATACTTCACTTTCAAATTCAGGATGTACTTAATACTAGAATAAATAATATTCAAGCAGAAATCTTTAACCCATCACACGACAGTGTACGTGAATGTAAATCAGTGTTAGTATTACTTTGTTTGTCGTTATACAACATCTTGCAACCCGCAAACGCTGCGGCGGAGATGATTTGCATATCTTTAGATGCAGATTATCTCCACATAACTTTTTATATAGTAAGTTATGCAGTGTCAAGACTTCGTCGTAGTTTATTGCAGATTCTGCATTAATCTAAAATTTAAATTCATGTACAACTACTTAATAATGCTAAGCAGTGATTGATACACTACATACAACACAAGTATAGTTTACAACACTATAGAAGAATGAAATTATTCGTAGGCTTTTCTTAAAGATTCAGTTTAACGTTAATTTAATTATGAATTTAATATGGATAAACAAATAATAAAATGTGCAATTCCATAGCGGGATATTCCAACATTTTAATCAGAAAAGTTATATGTTTTTTGACTTACATATACATTCAACACCTATACATGGGAGATCATAGACTTTTCTATGTAGGTAGATTCAGCATAATTAATAAACAATACATAAGTAATATAAAAATTTCAGCATAATTATTATTGTCACATAATTATCGTGTAGACCCCATTAAGATGGAATAGAAATATGTTACAAAGCCTTCATTGAATGAAATTAGTTATTCAACGTGATTATAAAAATCCTATTAAACTGATTCTTGTTATATATTTTGTTTTTATTGTAACTTATAAAGAAGTCCACTTTCAACCGAATTAGCATGAAAAAGCTTCGTTTCGCATACATTTCGCCTAGTTCTTCGCTTGTTTTGAATTTTTCATAGCGTCAACCTCGTATACAGGGTAATAGAGTTGATCATACTTTTTATAGAGTAGAAGGTGAGAGGTCACTTTAATATGAAATTCAAAATTCAAAATATACCAAATGATATAAAATCTCAACAATCTTATTAGCGTAAGTATCAAGCTTTACTTAGTTTCATTGTTCATCTTATATCCATCTCATTTAATTAGCACAAAGACGTGCTCTCTGTACTAAGTAAGCTTCTTTGCAAATAGAATGCAACATTGGAGAGCAGTCAGACTAAAACTTGTCATTTAGATCTTGCAGATCTGCAATATTACGTCTTGAAACAGTAAAGTCAGTAAAGCCCCGTTCTTGGCGAATCTTAGATTGTCTTTTATTATTTTCTTCGCTCAACTGGACTTTTGTGAGCAGAAGATCACAAGATAGCAATATTTGAGGCATGCGCTTGGTATTGCTGAAGTAAAGTTAGCCCTCTTAAATTTCGAAATGGAATTCGGCACAATGAGTTTTGTGCTTAGTGGGTATTTTCCATAATTATGTATAGGACTTTACATACGTATAGGACGCACTATACGCTAGCAACCTATTTATTCTATCCTATAAATAAAGTGCATGCTCCACGATGGATTAAATTTAAAACCATCGATTGCTTGTAAAGTTTATATAAAAGAAAGAACAATGCCCAACTGCCATACATAGTTTTATTTCATTTTCAACTTAAGCGTCTTAAAATAAAATAAATTCTAAAAAATACAGCATTAATTTCTGAGCTTAGATATATAAGAATTTTCAGCAGGCACACCCCAGAACCAAAGTATTTTGATATTGAATGTTTTATAACCATAGAAATATTATACATAGAGTACCTGGTACACAACAAAACAACGATGCCGGAAGAATAAGTGATGTCAAGATGACAAGATTTGATCACTAAACGTCAACGTCAATTTTAAAAACGATTCAGAAGTTGCCATTTTACTACTACTGAAAGATTAAATTACTTAAAAGAATTTCATGAGAATGACGAAAATAAATATTTTTAAATATAAAAATAAAAAAGTTCAAGCAGAATGTTACTTTTTATTAAAGATTGCCCGAATTACTCACTTTATACAATATGAAATAATTATAATCAGAAAATATGTACGACTATCAAAATATTTTCTACCATTAAAGGAAAAAAGTATGAAATGGTAACATTTTTACCACATGAAAATGGACAATATCGACATCATTGTTATTATAATAGTCAATTCATCACTTATTATTAAAATTATTTTACCCTGGGTAATACGGGTATAGATATTCATTTTAAAATACGTAAAAAAATATTGAATTGCTTCGGTGTAACTGACGTTTTAAGACGCTACAAAAACTAAAAATATTTTTTCGGCATTGTTCTTTGCACCTCCCATTTTAACATTCCATTGTTGTCGTTTACGGTCAATTCATTCAATGTACGTTCAATAAGTCGTCAGCAGACTTCTGATTTCTACAATAGTCTTCATTTAGATTCAATTGTTAATGAAAGCTGAGAATACTTTCAAATAAAATTGGATATCGGAAGTCAGTGACGTAACGAAAATTCCAAGTCACTTTCATTAAATTTCTCAGTTTAATGAGGGTCTTGTGACAATTGAGTGCTGCAAGGCTATTCACTTTTGTAACTTGACAGCGGAATCCGCGATGAGTTTCAAAATTGAAGTTCGAGTCCGAGATCTTGATATGTGATTCTCTAATCATCTGGTACGCACTTGCGAGGTGAAGGGAGTCTCGAACTCTTACTTCAATTTAGAAACTCATCGTATATTCCGCTGTCAAATTACAAAACAAAAGCGAACTTGCATCGTATTGACATGTCATTATCTAATCATCTAGTACGCACTTGCGAAGTGAAGTGATCCTAGAACTCGAACGTCAATTTTGAAACTCCGCTGTCAAGTTACAAACCTGGGGGCTTACCATGAACTCTTAAAACAGGTCAATATTAGCCGATAATTGGCCTGTCCTGCTATATCTTACCATGATCTGGGGGCTTACCATGAACTCTTAAAACAGGTCAATATTAGCCGATAATTGGCCTGTCCTGCTATATCCTACCATGATCTGACTAAAACACAGGGCAGCCAGCGACCACGTCACCGTAACAGGACAGCGGTCACGTGACTTCAAAAATTATCTTCTGCCCTGCAATTCGTGTACCATGATGCGATTGTTGACGTATTGACATCAGAAAGTGGCATATGTTAACGTCAAAATATTACAGCTCACCGAAAGTAACATTTATTGTCCTGTTTCGGCTATTTCGTTGATGATGATGAAACACGACGGGATGCAGCCATGGCGAATTTCAAATACACCATCATCACAAAATAAATACATTTCATTTGTTTGGAAAATTTTAAAAACATTTATTGTACTTATGCTTTTTAAATTATCGCTCCTAACCCCGGTCACTCACATGCGCGCAAATGTTTGACATTTTTACGAATGTTTGCACATATGTGAAGGGTGGTTATGCAAATGGGTCGCATATGAGTATACAATACAAGCCCATTTCTGCTTCCTCCTACACTGTGTTCACGAATGTTCAATCTTGCTGTTGTTATTATGTTGTTGTCATTAAAATCCATTTTCAATACAGAAAATAAATGGTAGTACGATTAGACGCCACGAACGACGAAAAATTAAGAGATACATCACCTTTTTAGTCGTGTGCGCAACTGATCGCGCGAATGTGTGGGATACTACACGAAGGTTCGAGGTTCGCGCGCTTTCATGTGCGACAAAAAACCGACACAGCTTGGAAAACCCCAAATGCCTCGAAAACTTCGCATAAATCATTTGCGAATGTCGTTCCACACTTGTGGGTTTGCGTATTCGCGCGAATGTGAGTGACCGGCATTATAAATCACACATTTTAATAGACATTTAGACATGTCACTGTGTCAAGTGTCAAGTGGTGTAAGATTACGTTCAAAAATGTAAGCATCACTTAGCGATAATTTTTTTGGTAATTTTAGAGAACGAAAGGTTAATAAATCACAACACTTAAGTTTTTATAACAAATCTCAAAATCTTCAATTGAGATTGTTATTTTAAACTTTTAAAAACATCAATATTACGCATTCATTTGAAAACCGGTAAACCGATAAAACGCCCTATTTCAGAACATGATTAGTACAAATCAAGTACCTACCTTGCATGTCATAGACTAAAGATGCAGGACAGAAGTAGAGGCATTGCCTGGTCATCGGTAAACGTTCATGGTACAAAATACACTCCTGTCAGGTTTTAGCTACAAGCTGCCCTGTCCTGAACATGACACATTTTATTAGAGTTCATGGTAAGGCACCTGAATAGCCTTCCTGTCGGGTGAACTTCGCGACTGAATAGTTGCACTAATATACAATTAACTATATTAAAAATATTAACCACCTTCATTCGGGATTTCGGGAAATTATTCAGGTAACCCACAAGAACCACACTAGATTGATTTGTTTGCTTTTTTTCATTAGAAATTTAGAGAGAGACACATATAAACACGCAAACCGACAATCAGTTATACTTTACATATGTCATTGTAATGTATAGTTAAAGTGCAGTTAGCTGACTGCGCATTACTGCGCAATAATAATAATAAATAATATAAATAAATAATAATAACGCTTCACACTCATAGCCCCACACTAGGATTCCCTGTGTCGTGGGTGCCATGGACAACACACATAGACAAGGACAATTACACCCAGACCGAGAACAGAAATTCAAACTCATCATTCAAATTTCCGCCTCGCTGGGAATCGAACCCAGGACCCTCGGTACGGCGATCCGGCATGGTAACCATTGCGCCACACGGGTCGGCAATGAACAAAAATATCAAGTCAATTTCCAAGTCGTTACAACTAACAAGCAGTCGAGAACATAATTAATGTCTATTTCTAGCTGGAGCTCGTCTCTCACTCTCAGGAAGTTAAATTAATTCAGTTTGTTCATCCTATCGTGTACTTTCGATACTGAACAACCGATATATCAAACGAGAACTTTAACTTGATCATTTGTTACCAATTAATGTAGTTTGAAGTCCACTAAATATAACATCTAGTCAAGCCATTTGACAGAAAGTTCAATAAAGAAACAACTTAAAAAAAAAACTTTTTGTTAATGTCGTGTTATTTTTGTAAGAAATATTCAAGGATTCTTTGTGTCGCAAGTAATGCGGCAATTCACAATGAAGACATTAATTTGATTCCTTTTCTTCAAATATTCTTCATTACACATTTGAGGCCCGTGACCTATTCTGCGATTCTACCGCCAAACAATGTCTTAACCCTTATACGCAACATTATTTACATATATTATACTCTTCCATCTTTTGTAATCAAAAAATCTGGCTGTAATCCAAAGTTGATCTTCTATTTAATTGGACCAGGGAGACAAGGTAGAAGTTTGTAACGTACGTCTTGTACAGTCCTTATCAGAACACTCGACCGCCCTAGGCAAGAATACCTAAGTTCAAAGTTTTTTACGGAATGAATTTGTGCCCATCCTTACTTCGCAATATATCACCACTGTCTACTATCCAGAATTTACATCCCTAACTCCGATCAAAGGAAAAAATTCCCAAAACATGTCAACTACAAAGTTATTTCGCAGAATATAAAATACAGTAAATTTACTTTAGTTGAGTATTTCGGGCAAAGTAGTTATTACTTTATTGTTTAATCAGAAGTCGTAAAAACTTTAGCTTGTATCTTCTTTTAATTTTTTTGACATTTATCTGTGGCCGCTCTTCGTGATCATTAAACGGTACAATAATATCAAAAACAAGCAACTTTCCATTGTATTCTTGTCCATTGATCACGTCCACTGTCCATGACAACCCTACAGTTTTATATTGACTATTTGCTTAATTTTTACAGTTTGATGAATAAAATACTCGATTTGATGAATGTATTCCTTTGTTTACCGGTTTTATTAAAACAACATTGTTTTCATCATTCATATTTACTTTATCGCATTTGTCAGTATCATTATAACAAGTAATAATTGCTATAGTTGTTTATTTAACAAGTAAGTATCCATAAGCTGGATGGGTGTCGTAAAAGGCGACTGAATCCGGCCTGCTGGTGGTAGGGCCCCTCGAGGGATTATATTACTAATCATTATTACTATTATTATTTCTCCATGGCGTTCGCCTGGATAGCTACCACCCTCGAGCATGAGTCAGCTGCCAAACGACTCGTCGTGTTCCGGCTGGGGGCTTGAGAGCCAGTTCTTTCTTTCTTTTTCTTCTCTCTTTCTTGGCCGGCAACGCATCGGTGATGCCTTTGGTGTTGCTGATGTCCATTGGCGACGATACCATCAGGTGGATCGTCAGCTCGTTTGCCGGCTATTTTCATAAAAAAAATAGCTTTAAAGAAATAAAACCACATAATAATATACTTTTGACATTTTAAGTATTTTGTAAATTATGATCCGATTTCACGTATTGATGGCAAGTTACGAGTATGACGTGTGAAGCCTAGAGCAGCAACGTTTACAAATTAAGCAATCAAATAGTTTAGTTAGCAAATCGCATGCTAAGCCACGAAACGCATTGAAACCTCTAATCGGATTAAATACAAATGGATTAAGTCCAGCTACTTAATAAACTTAAAGCTAAATCCTGTAGCAATATTGATGGCGGTGCTCTGTTCAAGCGCAACATTCATGATGGAGATTCATTTTAATAAGCCAGTTATTCGTTCCCGCCAATTAAGCAAAAGGGGATCGGGTGCGAGTACCAGAAAAGATTAATTTCCTTAGCTGAACTATTCCCTATTATTGAACTCGATCCCGGAGAAAATACCGAATGTAAAGTGAGCTACTGGAAGTATTTGTCATTTGTCCTTGCCTTCGTCCGTTCTACGATTGGTTTGGTAATGGAAAAAACGTTTGTATTAACGAGAAAAATATTAGCCTGGAATTGAATTTTTTAGGCCAAGATTTTTATGGGCAGCTTTAAAAGAATAAGGGTCATGAAACTACCCGGATTTACTAGTTAGTTACGTAACTGGTTTGGTTAGGGCCCGTATTAATAAACCGATGTTGGCTCTAAAACGCGATCTCAGATCTTACAAAATGTCATTTTTACATACGATTTGACATATTTCAGCATCTCAAATCGTATTTTGAGATCGCAGAGATTTTAAATTCGGTTATTAATTTACCTTAGCGGGCCTGGCGCACACGTATGATGTTACAACAACTTACAAATACGTGCCGCGTTTGACGTGTCGGGCCAATTTCAGAAGGGCTGCCACGCCGTGTCGTTCGTAATCTATCACACAATATCTCATCACAAAAAGAAGACATCCCTAACGTCGTCAGAAAGGATAAGTGTTATGATTAGAAAGAGAGGCAGTACATCTAGATATCAACGTCTGCTGACGATTAGCGCTGTGCGACCTGAATTACACTTTATTGTGTCGGAGCAAGAGTCGATATTTATTTAAATGATTTTGCGGAGTGACTCTTGTACCAATAGGTAATAATTAAGTAATCGATGTCCTTAGTTGGAATAGTTAAACTCTGTCGATCACTTAGGGTTGAGTATTCGAAATTCAGAAATAAACGTCTAAAAATCTTTTTAATAGTCTGTCGAGCCGTTCAGATGTTTTTCTACTAATTAATTACTTCTCCATGTCATCATAAGCAATACATTTACCAACCGACTTATCTATCATCACAATCGTTAGGTACTCTTAAGTAATCCATTAATTTGGGATGTCGACGATGCGGAAAATAACGACCTTTATCCAGTCCGAATAATAGCTGAATCGTGTAATATTAAGCAGTTGCTAAGATAACACGACTAGCGTTACTTTATTTTTCATCTTAATCTAATACTAACTTATTAGTTTGAATGTTTTGAACTTAAGCTTAGGTACGAATTTATCCACTGGTGGCAAAAATTTCCTAATTACATCATTGATACGTGTTGATAGATTACCATATTAATCACTTCGTTCAGGTAACACGGACTAGACTTGAAAGAGAGAAAAATGAAATTCTAAGCGTTTCTTTGATATTTTTCCTTATGCGATACCAAACTTTGCTTTATTTACCTAAATGAAAACCTATTCATATTCATAAAAAATATTACAGGAACATATTTATTTAGCACTTTCATTATTTAGGTACTTACCTGTTACATGAATATTGTTTAAAGTTTGACTTCTAGAATTTCATATACTTTGGTGCCTACATTAAAGTGAAGGTAGAAGTGACTAAGTTTTTTAAGCCAACAGCAACTGGCATACGTTATCGCAGGCACTTTATGCGATCACGTAGAAACCGAGATATTTTTCTGCGGCATATTTATTATGTGTACGTGGAATTTTCCATTCACATGTAACACGCAAAGTGCAACCATATTTTACATCGTATTAATACGTGTAGGAAAATCTTGATACCCATTTTCAAGAATAACATAATAATAAATAAAGTCTTCATTTTCTCATTTTCATATGTCAGATTATACGTGCGTATGTTATTATTGAAAAATGAAAATGACAAGAATAACATACGCACGTATAATCTGACATTTGGTACCTATAGTTAAAGTTTTCATGGAGAAGAAATGCAGAAAGCTGATGTCACCGAAGAACCTTTTATTATTGTATATTTTATACTAGCTGACCCGGCGAACTTCGTGTCGCCTAACAAACTTTTTGTTTCTAAAATAAAAGTAGCCTAAGTTACTCCTTGTTACATCAGTTATCTGCCCCTGAAAGTCCCGTCAAAATGTGTCCAGCCATTTCAGAGATTAGCCGGAACAAACAGACAGACAGACAGACAAAAATTGTAAAAACTGTTGTTTTGATATATGTACCGTGTATATATCCAAATGCACGTAGTAAATAGCTGTTATTTTAATATTACAAACAGACACTCCAATTTTATTTATTTGTATAGATATAGACAATACACATCAGTATAACAACAAATAGAATTTCCGCATTCGTCGTGATCTACTGAATGCCTTGCGACTGAATTATTCAGTGGCGCTTTTATCGGAATGCAATCGAATTGTTCCGGTTGTAAAGTTTGATAGCTCTCAGGAACTATCTCAACTAGACATTTCACTTTGGCGAGAACGTTGCGTAGGTATACTCGTATTTGATGAAAATAAGACAAACCAACGTAAAATCATCGTTGGAACTTTGTAGTCGAGTCTTGTTTACAAAGAAAGAAGTTGTAACTCGCTTAATAAATGCATGTTTAGATTAGCAATACTTCTATCCATATTATATCAGTGTAACGGCGGTTTTTTATTAAACAACGAATAAAGTAGGCTTCTTTTAATTTCATTGCCAAGCAAAGTAACTTAATTAAACTTAAGCTAAAGAATTTTATTTGTAACATACTTAAATATATATAACATAACTATATATAATGATAATACTACAGAATGTATGTTGTAATGTACAGAATTATGTTGTCGATAAAATGTTTTCATGCCACAGCAATATTAACGAGTAAAATTTTGATAACACCGGTCTGTCCCCTGACACGATCAATTACATTGAGTGAACGGCCGCTCAGTAAATTTTACTTAATTCATAGGACAATCCATTTTCAGGGGTTCGGAATTGACACGGGTTCAACACGTAGATTAATATTATTATGATGATAATAATTGAGTCTTTTAATGTTGTTTTTTTAATGGTCGTAAGCCTTTATGAACACGGTAAATCCATCGTCTCAGTACACAACAGATGCATTCGTAGCCAGTAGCAGGTGTCGTAGCACAGTACTCTGTCTGTAGAGCCTACGTCGCCGCGTCGTAGCATTCACGCAAATAATTTTTATATTAAACTAGCTTTTGCCCGCAGCTTCGCCCGCGGTAGAGATCGATTTTTTACAAATCCTACTTACTTTTACTTAGTTAGATTTAGTTGCCTATTATATGACATAGGTAAACATGTATCATTTGATAGCATGATTCAGAACTTGCAAATGAATTTTACTAACGCCATCTATTAACAACACCCGGAACTAAATATCTAGCAACTAACAAAATATCGATCTTCCCATGGGGATGTTTCACCGCGGTAAAAAGTAGCCTACGTTACTCTCCACCCTCCTCACTATCTTCACACACAAAAACCATACCATATAACAGCTTCGTTGCGACGTGAAAGCCGGACAAACAAACAAACAAACAAACAAACACACTTTCACATTTATAATATTAGTATGGATTATATCGACGTAGTAGAGACAGAGTAATAGAATAATGTAGCTTTCATCTATTACGTTTTATGTTTTATTTCATCTACGTTTGCTTGTCAAGACTACTTGAGTAGAACAACAAAATGTAAAATAAAACAGAATAAGTTAAGGAACGGACAGTAAGCCAATGTAAGGTAAGCTTATTGTTAGATGATATAGTAAAGTATTATCCGCTCGCAGTGAATTCGCGTCAAAAACGAGGGCGTTTCTCGGTGAAGAGCACTTGTTGCAGACTCAGACAAAACGCTTGTGCTAACAGTAATAGTAGCAATATCACACAAGAGATTTATATCAAGTCCTATAAAATATAATATTTTGAGCAGATTTCGTATGTGTAATTAATATTTACCTAATATTACATATTATCTCCATTCAACGATTTAAAGGTTTCGTAAACGACGTATTTAAGACTATATAAGTGCTCGTACATTAAAATTCAGCTGAATTAATAATAATTGAGACAAGAACAAATCTTGAACACGACTTTAATTTGATTTTAATTAAGTACCTATGTACATTGTTCATCATTCTTTCTTGAAATGGATACAACGGGAAATAACGAATCTTGGGCGTTTTTGTTCATTTGTCGTATCTTAAATTGGAATATTCCTTAAAGGAATTTCATTTAGGCGAACTTCCTAACTAAGTAAAAAGGACAATGAATTTGAGATACTCTTTCATTAAATTTATGGTGTATTTGTCTCTTGACGTTTACACCTATGTAGCAGTTTTATACATCGTGCTGCGTGCAAGAGAATTTCGGTTTATTCTTGTAGGTAGCATAACGGAAAATTATAAACAAGTTACACATTTCACAGTTTAGACAATGCACTCAAAAATTAAATTTAGGTATATATGAATAACTTCGTCATCTTCTTGCTAATGTCCGTGGGCGGAGGTGATCACTTACCATCAGGTGACCCGCCTGCTCGTTTGCCCGCCCGCTCAAAGCATGAATAAAAACCTTAAAGATAACAATTTTTTTAATACACTTGATTATTCTAAGTAATGTAATTGAATGTAAAAAGCTCCAATCATCGTTGAGTTCATTCAACTGCTGCTCATCGTTCACCCTGCTGAACACCGGCTGACGAAAACTATACAGGGCTACGGCAAATGCTGCTTCCTCTCTGAAGTTGCACTCAATGTACTTACTACCCAGTCTTCTTGCTACGTCCTTGTTTGTTGTACGAGATGAACCATAAAATATTAAATCATCAGGTGGGATTGTGGTCAAGCATTAACTTATTTGTGTAAAAAAAATATAAAATACCCTTTGCGTGTTTCGTTTACAATGTCGGGGCCAGAAATACGCTGCTTCCTGACGGTATGGCGTTAGTGATGTTTTGGTGTCACGAAAACGGACAGCTGTGCACGTATACAGGCTGAATTTTTGCAAGTATTTCGATTTTGTTAAAAACTAAAATTGCATCATTGGATTGTTGCAACTCGATATTCCTAGCCAGAAATCGATGTCGTTGATTTTGAGAAAATAACCACATCCTGCATTATTACCCATATTCGATAGTGTCGCAAATTCTGGAAAATAATGACATGCGGAAAACAGTTTGGCGCAAACTTAAACTATTTTGTACATTATCTCACAAACACATTGTCATGTAATGAGTGAGATACAAGGCTCTAAGAACGAAAATCTGTGCTGAGGCTGCCATTTAAGTGAGTGATAATAATAATATTTCTCCTCCACAAAGGTTCGTGCTCTGAGTTCAGAATAGGTTTTTGTTCGAGAAAGCCAGTTTTAAATCGCTATAATAAAAGGAACATAAATTTATTAATACCATCCTTAGTCGACCCCACAGAACATCTAATAATTAGTTTAGATGTTCTGTGGTCGACCCCAGTAGAATTGTTTGTTTTCGATTTTGCGCCATTGACATTATCATTAAAGTTTCTCAATAACTAACAAATTATTACTTTGTTATGGTTTCAAAACTAGGCTAAGGGTACTTTATTTACCCTAAGTAAACTTGTTATTTCACTTGTTTATCTATACTTAATAATATTATATTACGAGACCTATACATACATATTCTTACAAGTTTCATTTGAAGATATTATTATACTGATATAACAATTTTTTACATTTATCTCCCAAACGACTTGAGCAATTTAGAATTTTCTTTGAAAGGTTAGAATCCATCGGCGATGGTTTTTAGATTAATTAATTTATAGTGTTAACTCGTAATCGGGAACTGCATTTATTCTTATGATAATTTTATCAATCCAACTCTTTCAACGCTATTCCACAACTGAGCACAGGTTTCATCTCTTGACGAGGCCTAGACACACGCGGCACACCGCATTATCAATATCAAATAAAGGACTACACAATATCTAAGGGAATAATACACACAATATGTCTGTGGAATACGCAATAATCGCCTACTTATTAGTAATAAGTTATTACTATATTCACAAACCTAACAAAACCTAAAAAAAGATTTCAACTTTTAAAGAGAAAATTAAATCAAAACTACAAACGCATTTAACGTTACAACAAAGAGATCCAATTAAATTATATAACACATTGTCAAATAACATAAATAATGAATTTAATCAAATTTTCAAGTTTAGGTATATAGATATAGCTAAAAATAGTAAATTTAGTGATTGGGCTACTGTAGGTATTTATAAAAGCAGGAACAAGATGTACGATCTCTATGCCGAGAAACAATACAATTTTTCTTCATCTTTTCAGGAGCATGTAAGAAATTATTCAAAAATCTTTAAAATAGTTTGCATTCAGGCGAAATCAATGTACATAAAGGACAAGATTATTAACTCGGATAACAAAATAAAAACGGCTTGGAATATAATTAGTAGTGAGAATGGTAACGCAAAGTCCTGTGATTTCAGTTACGAACTGTTGATTAATGATAACACAATCACTGCTGATAAAGACGTGGCAAGTGAGTTTGAAAATCACTTCCGTAATATTCCTATAACGTTAACTAGTTCATTAGCTTCTTCGCCGACGGAAGCACTTTCTATATTAAAAAATCATGTTAATGAATGTAATATTTTATTTGAATTTAAACATATAACCACTAGAGACTTAATTAACGCATTTCAGTCTCTGAAGGTAAAGAATACCGGTGACTTATGGGGCATTTCGGTAAAAATAATACAGCATATTATAGATATTATAGCACCATATTTGGTCATAGTTTTTAATAAATGCATAGATCTAGGTATCTTTCCAGATCTTATGAAATGCAGCAAAATTATACCACTTTTTAAAACAGGCGAAAAAACCGATATTAATAACTATAGACCAGTTTCTATTTTACCAACTCTTAGTAAGATTTTTGAAAAAATAATATTGAATCAAATGCTGTCCCATTTCAACAATAATAATTTATTACATCCTGATCAATACGGTTTCACTAAAGGCCGTAGTACAACCGATGCAGGGGCTAGGCTTTTAAAGCATATATTTGAAGCATGGGAATCATCACAAAATGCCATAGGTGTATTTTGTGACTTATCTAAGGCATTTGATTGTGTTCAGCACGAAACATTGCTGTTTAAACTTGGCCACTATGGTATAAAAAACAAGGCCCTTAGCTTGATCGCGTCTTATTTGAGTGATAGGATACAAAAAGTTAGTATAAAAGATATTAAGTCATCGGGGTCACCGGCTGTGTTGGGTGTACCGCAGGGCTCGATCTTGGGTCCGTTTCTTTTTCTGGTATACATTAACGATTTACCACATTATGTAAAGAACCAAGCGGATATTGTACTATTTGCTGACGATACATCATTAATATTTAAGTGTGAAAGGAATAAAGTAAATTTTGACGACGTAAATAGTGCTCTTTCGCATGTGTCGCGTTGGTTCACTATCAATAATTTGCTTTTAAATGCAAAAAAAACTAAATGTATAGAGTTTGTACTACCTAATGTTAAAAAAGTTAACAAATCTCTCAGACTGAATAATGAAATATTGCACATGGAGGAATCCACGGTCTTTTTAGGGGTGACCTTAGATAGTAAACTTCAGTGGGGCCCACATATAACAAATCTCGCGACTAAACTCGGTAGGGCTGCTTATGCTGTTAGGAAAATAAGGCAGTTTACTGACGTCGAAACTGCTAGGATGGTTTATTTTGCATATTTTCACAGTATTATGTCATATGCCATCTTGCTGTGGGGCAAAGCAGCCAGTATAGAACAAATTTTCATACTACAAAAAAGAGCTATTAGGGCTATTTATAAACTTAGATCTCGTGAAACTTTGCGTGACAAGTTCAAAGAAATAGGTATACTTACAGTAGCCTCACAATATATCTATAGTAACGTGGTTTTTATACGGAATAATATAAGCGCGTATAAACAAAATTTTGATATCACTAATCGCCAAACAAGAAAAATGCACCAGTTAGTAACGCCATCTTACCGTCTTTCTAAAGTGAAGCGATCTTTTATGGGCCGTGGTGTACAGTTCTATAATAAAATCCCAAAGTTAATACGTGATTTGCCAGTGGAATTATTTAAGAAACATGTAAAATCTCAACTTTTAGGCAAAGGCTACTATACTGTAGATGAGTACATAAATGACAAAGACGCATGGAAATGACCAGATCTGCAACCAGTTCCGTACAGGCTAGTGATACTTCTTTGTAAGAAATATACCAATGTATTTTATTTTTAAAAGATGTGCTGAGGAGTTTCTTTCGGCTTTTCTTCTCCTCCATGACAAAGCACCTTTCCGAAAAGCTGGTAAATTAAAAAAATGACGTGCATAAGTGTATCAATGATACCTACATGAATAAATGATTTTGAATTTGAATTTGAATTTTAACGAAATCCGGAGGCTGCCAGTTCCTGGTCTAAAACTGAATTAAAATTTTGCAGTTTCGTTAATTTGTGATTAATTTAAAATACTTTGAATACGTAAATAACAAGGTATTAATAGATTAAAATCGAAAACAGACATGACAATTCAACACAAGAAAACCTGGCATTACAGCCCCTGCCCGACTTTCTTGTGTTTGTTAAGCCTGATCCGAGTCTTATAACCGGCTTATGAATTTTCGATACTCGAGTTTATTAACTAATTTATTTACTAGTCGCCACAAGCCGTCGGAGAACAATGGAGAAGTTAATGCCACAAAATACAAATTCAAAGTGAGTGCTACGAGTGAGTTTTATTGAATAATAAACGTTGGTGAATAAAAGCAGACGTTACAGAGGTCGGGTGTTACTACCTATTAGGCCGACCCGTTAAAAGGACATAAACAAAAACAACAACAGCACGGACAAAATTAAAGCAGTAGGAAAATATTTTCGGTCGGACAATGAATTTTATAGGATCGACCTTTCGATATATCACCCATTTCATGCATTTAATATGAAAAAACTAATCACGACTAAAGTTGATAAATGACTAATTTATAAAAATATACCTGTTATAATTAGGCAATCGAAATTTTTATGTTTTAAGGTCATTAAATTTCTTTTACATATTTGCATTACATTAAATGAATAAATTGATATAAAAGCAATGATAAATAGATATAAACCAACTTATTTTTTTTGTATAATTGATAAATTAGATTTTACTAATAATTATGATATACAAAAACAATAATAAACAATCATTAAAATATTTTGAATGCACTAGCAGCGCTGAATAGTTATGTGTAGGTAATATACCTACTAGGTATACCACTGTACCGTTATTTTCTTATATACCTAATATAATATGAAATTTCCAAAAACAGTTAAAATTGTTGGTCCATCCAAACGTCCTATAAACGGTTTCCCGTCGAGCAATTCACAGACGGTGAAAGCGCGCGGCAGAAGTGTGACAACCACTTCAACTTGCAACTAAAACGACATTTTTATGCCAGATTAGACCCAACTTTGCGATTTATTTCGATGCAGTGAAGTAAAGGCTATCGTGTATCAAGTGCGGCGAAATCAAAGACTGTAAAATAACATAATTTTTTTTTAGAATTTTACTGTGTACCATTTATGAATAAAACGCCAACAAAAATACATTTTTTCGGATACTATCGCCTTAAACTCACTTACCACTTATATACTTACTTTAATTTTGAATAGTGGTAAAGGATTTATCATACCATTCCAAGTTTTAATGTAAGCAAGGCACCTTCTCCCACGGACATCACTAGCACCACACAATAACACCAAAGACACAGTCATTCACTGAGAGACTGGAATGCAAGTCAACGATGGACAACTTTCTTAAACTCTACTATGTTGAATGTTTGTTATTATAATATCAAATTATCTAGGATAGCTTCTGGAAGAAGGTGTTTTCTTGTTATTGCTATAAAATATGTACAATCTCCCTACAACGTGCTTTGAATCAATTTGGATTTACATTTTTCTCTTTGAGATCAACAAGAAGTTCGTTTCGTCTAAATCCCCAAAGAGATATCCTCTAATTTGCGGAGTGCGGCCACTTCCGAGATTTTTGACTTTTGAGTTTATTTTTTGCTTTATAAATCTTTATTTTTACGATCCGTTAATTCAACTTACCTAATCGTATCTAAGTAAAAGAGATTCAGAGAAATTATTTAAAATTAACACAAAGTGAGCTTTAGAACATTTTTCCTTTAATGTAATGTAAAGAAATTATACTCACAATTTTTTATTTAATTATGCATATAAAACATAATTCTGTTTGAATTATGTCTGTATAGTCGGTTCAACCTCTTCTAACAGCGAGAAAGGTAATTAAGGTTTTGACGGATCATTTTCCTATCATATAATTTTTCTGTTAAATCATGTTTCTGTTTGCAAACATCTGTTTGTCTTTGAAGAGCAGATATTAATCAAAAACCATCCTGGTTATAAAATTTTGACGAATTGCATTATATCACGATTCATTTCCAAAATGTAAACACATATTAATCATTGATGAAATGTTATTCAAAATTTATGTCAAAATATGCTGCTCATATTATTATCGTTCGTAATTTTTACTGCTAAAGAAAGGCTTTACTAATTAGATGTGCATATAGAGTACCTATCTACTTTTCTAATTAATTTTTCTGTCTTGTTTTTCTTTTCTAAACGGCCACGCACCGCTGATGCAAAGGTGTTGCTGATATCCACTGGTGACAAGTATCACTTATTATCAGGTGGCGCATCTGTTATATATATTTTCTGGATTATATAAACTTTAGTTAGAAAAATACATTGTTGTTATATAATGTTTTAACTCACAATTATTTTTTTACAACCCCCATACATTTCACACTTCATTCGCGAAAGTCTTTAGTCCTTCCATTCTTATTTTATTTATGTTTCTAATTAAAACATATATATATAATATGACGAAAAGTTTTGTACTCAGTTTAAGATGTCAGTTAATAATAACCACGAACTTTGGTTTAATTAACCAAATAATTGTCAGCTTAAAAACGTAATACGCAGCGTAAGCTTTTACCAATCAATTCTGAATGTAGACAACAATAGAGTTTTCAATCACCAAAGAAACAATTCATCCCGCGAAGAAAAGAAAACAACGCCATCTCTTCTGAACCGCGTGATTAATATCTTCGGCTACATTGTGTTCCTATTGGCCTCAATACATAAAAGAGTCCACGTAGTCTTAAAGGGTCTTTATTCAAGTTTGCTTTGTACTTAATAATGTTCCTCCAACCGCTATATCCTTAAGACTTATGGCAATCGTAAATTATCGAGAAAGTTAAGCCGTGATCGAAAATTAAAAGCAAAGTTCCAAAGTCAAAGTCGAAAGTTGGGAATGGGCACCTGATCATGACGTAAAAATCCTTTTTAGGCAAGGGAAAAGTTTAATAATTACGAGTAAGTAAATACACGCTATTATAGCAAAAAAAATAGTGACTGTGCTGTGAACTGTGCTGTCAGGTTATCATACAAACATCACACAAACTCATTGGCATCAGAACAAAAGCAATACGTACACTTTCATCTTCTCAGGGTTTGGTTAAACCTCTATGCGAAATAAAATAAATTAGGAATTCTCTATACTACATCCAATTTGGATCAACTTATCGCTATTCACCTCACGATTCGCAATTACATGCTGAGAGGGGTCTATACAACTAAATAGTGCAAGAATGAGAACAAATTACGTACTAAACAGTCTAACTACTTACTTGTGTACACTTGTTCAGGCGAAACAAAACAAGTACTTACAGTTTCATTTATTTAGCACGTCCATAGGCACAAATTAATCCCACTTCTAGATACAGGCTTTCAAAATACAGACCTAGAAGATTGTGGAAACTCTCATGCATGCAGATTTTCCTTTATGGAAATAAGATAAAACCGAGTCCCCTGATACCGTTCGCCATTATAGATAGAGCAGCAAAACGATTGGAAAGCAAACGGCTTACAGAGTATTTTATATTCAATTTGCTTTTATAAAAACACATCCAACAGGGCTGCAGGTGCATTTTCTTTTTAGGAGCTCAAAACTTATGAGTGGCTTACATATTACGTTAACTATTCCATATAATTCTTATTCTAACTACAAAAAGATAAAATTATCTAAATTGAAAATTTAAATGAATAGTTTTGTAGGTATTCCACTTTGTTCAGCTACTTCGTACAGTCAGAAAAAAAATAGGTATGCGGGGCATAATCAAAAATGTTCCGTAATCTTTAATATTTCAGACTGTTTGTGAATTATCAATGTGAAATGCTCTTTATATCCTTTATCACTGGTAATCAAACTTTTTTTCATTCGGGCCTACTATTATGTATTCTGTGCCTATACCTACATTAGGTACGTACATTACGGAACACAAAACTTAACTCTTCTTATGGCTTCAACCCATTAATGGCCCACTGCTGGGCACGGAACTCTCCCCCTGAGGAGGCCTAGAACATACTCCACCACGCTGCTCCAGTGCAGATTGGTGGAGGGTTAGTGGCCAACCCGAGTGTCGGAATGGCCTCCGACATGGCTTTTAACGACTGTTATCTTATGATAACAACCAGGACCGACGGCTTTACGTGCCCTCCGAAGCACGGAAACGCTCAAGAAATTTTTGCCACTAGCGGTCACCCATCCAACTACCGACCGCGCCCGCTGTTGCTTAACTTTGTCGATCGCATAGGATAAGGCTATGAGCGCTACACTCTCTTCTATGAACTCTTTTTCTGACTGTACCTACGAGTATAATCACCGTTCCACACGATCGTAATTTAGTTTCCATCAAGCACAAGGTAGCAATCATTAAGTACCTATAATAAAATTAAAAACTCTATAAACCTTTACAGACATGAATACATTATTTCATGTCGCGAATGACCGAGCTCAACTGTGTAAAAACCTTTTTTCATGGAAGTCACGAAGCGAAACAATAATTATTCAGCGAGGCAAAAAAATTAATATCTACCAATTTGTAAAAACGCTTTAGGCAATTATACGGGGCAGCATTAAATCGCCGGCTTTATTGTCTCTAAGAGCAACACGCTTAAATCACTAACATAGCGTAAGCGTAAATAATAGCATACTGGGATCATATTTTAATTATAATGTGCCATAATTATTATAAATCTAAATATGAATTCTTGTGGAGCTAATTTCGCTTGTGTATTTGTATTAGAATTTCAATCATAAAGTTTAATATGTATACTTATGTCCTTACTAACAAAGAAAAAGAATCATCAAAATCGGTTCACCTGGTCGAAAGTTCTGAGGTAACAAACATGAAAAAAACAGTCGAACTGAGAACGTCCTCCTTTTTTATTTGAAGTCGTTTAAAAACAATGTAAGATAGTAGATGTTCTAGTTCTTCATTTTTTATTATTTACGTTCAATGTAATAATTTATGTACCTAATACTTTTTTTTTAATTGATTGAAAGTTTGTCAAAGCCAAATTCGTTTTGGTCTCATGTCTGTTGCACTTACGACAGATTTAATTATTACGTCGTGTACATTAACTGAAAAGGAATAAAATAATTTTAATTGTTATATATGATGATGATAGATGTAGATATTTAAGAGTTTAAGTAAATAATAAGAAAAGACTGTTTGCTTATTAAAGTGAACTTAGTAAGATGAAAATTTACATACAAGCATAGTAATGGTCAATCAAACTATCACCCTCCACGGCATACGAGTATAAATATCGTATATACCTACTCATAGCAAATACAAGAAGTTCTAAGTTCAATTTTAGAAGTGGAGTGTATTTCATTAGCATAATTAAGTCACAGTTGAAAATACGATTACCTCAGGAAAACTCGATAAATTATGACTGGCATCGCAACCGGTCGTAACAATAATAGTGTTATTGCAGAAGCTTCATATTACTAATTACACGATTGAAGTTGGCTTTTGTGGGTGTTATATTGACATTACTTAGAAATATTAATTTCCGTTTCAGACATAAATCATAATGGCACCCTCAAATCGACTTTAACTTTTTTTGGCATGAGACTAACTAGCAAAAGTAGATCATCCTCACTGCTAAAGGTGGATAATAAAATATATCATTAACTTAAACGGAAAACATTGCTTTATTATGTTAAAATGTAGTTAAGCCAATTTTTGTATCAGTTTAAAATATGTACAAGAGTAGAATTCGCAATACATGTTAGTATTCGAAGTAACAAATATTGCTCTCCTATTTTAAGACTCAAGTGATAGAGCTACTGATACATCAAGATGCTTCTACTACTACGAACAACGTTTGTCCTTAATAATATTCATTATAAATTCAAAAACAAGTAGGCAGCAGTAAAAGTTTATTAGGAAAAGTATTTCGGAGCATTCTTTTAAGAAACTTGTGAAACAAATCTGCTTTACAAAGTTGATGAAGAGGGTTAGCTTCTTATAGTCAACAAAGGCGCAACTTTTATATCAGCTGGTAACCCGGCGTTGCTTCGCTTCAGAGAACCTTATGCAATATGTAAGTGGGAATATTAATGGAAGTATTCATTCTTTCTTTCTTTCTTCTTTCAGTTGGATCGTTTGCCAACTATTTCCATAAAAAATATATTATTTTTTTTACTTACAAGCAATCTGCTGCCGTTTTGCACGAGCAGAAAATATCTACGTATATAATGCTTACATTTTTTGTCTTAGTATGGTATCAGCACAGAAGAAACAATAGTACTTATAAATAAGTAGTATCAGCTTGATGCTTCAAGCGAGACGGTTAGATTAAAATGTAACTGATATTCATTGTTTATCGCATTTAAAGCTACTTCTCAAAATTGATATGTATAATTTTCCTCTTTATAGTATTACTAGCTGACCCGGCGAACTTCGTATCGCCTAAGAATGTAACAAATCAGAGATCATTAAAATCGGTACAGCCGTTCTTAGCCGTTATAGTTTCCATGTCCTCCCTCTCCCGCTCCCCCTCCCCCTCCCACTATCCCTCTCCCTCTCCCACTCCCTCTCCCCCTCCCTCTCCCTCTCCCTCTCCCTCTCCCTCTCCCTCTCCCTCTCCCTCTCCCTCTCCCTCTCCCTCTCCCTCTCCCTCTCCCTCTCCCTCTCCCTCTCCCTCTCCCTCTCCCTCTCCCTCTCCCTCTCCCTCTCCCTCTCCCTCTCCCTCTCCCTCTCCCTCTCCCTCTCCCTCTCCCTCTCCCTCTCCCTCTCCCTCTCCCTCTCCCTCTCCCTCTCCCTCTCCCTCTCCCTCTCCCTCTCCCTCTCCCTCTCCCTCTCCCTCTCCCTCTCCCTCTCCCTCTCCCTCTCCCTCTCCCTCTCCCTCTCCCTCTCCCTCTCCCTCTCCCTCTCCCTCTCCCTCTCCCTCTCCCTCTCCCTCTCCCTCTCCCTCTCCCTCTCCCTCTCCCTCTCCCTCTCCCTCTCCCTCTCCCTCTCCCTCTCCCTCTCCCTCTCCCTCTCCCTCTCCCTCTCCCTCTCCCTCTCCCTCTCCCTCTCCCTCTCCCTCTCCCTCTCCCTCTCCCTCTCCCTCTCCCTCTCCCTCTCCCTCTCCCTCTCCCTCTCCCTCTCCCTCTCCCTCTCCCTCTCCCTCTCCCTCTCCCTCTCCCTCTCCCTCTCCCTCTCCCTCTCCCTCTCCCTCTCCCTCTCCCTCTCCCTCTCCCTCTCCCTCTCCCTCTCCCTCTCCCTCTCCCTCTCCCTCTCCCTCTCCCTCTCCCTCTCCCCTCCCTCTCTTTCTTCCTCTCCCTCTCCCTCTCCCGCTCCCGCTCCCGGTCCGGCTCCCCTCCCCTCCCCTCCCCGTGTTACAAAATCGGGATCCGCGGAACATGCGCGAGCTGTCCGGCCGCGGGGCCGATGATGATTGTTGCTACTCGTACAATCACGTTGTCACGTAGTTCCTTTACTACGTAATATCTTCTGAATGGAATGTCCGATTTGAGTAATTCAAAAAGTTATCTATAGGTATTGAAACAGTTTTGAATATGAAATTATTTATTTGGATAAGGATTAATACGAAGGTATGGTTTTCATGATCTGATTTTGGTCATCTTTTTTATTAACTTTTAAAATGTAAAAAGTGGTTATAGTGACTAACGACAATAGTTGGATGTATAGTATCGCGAGGTTTTTTGTAGATATTGATATGTTCTATAATATTGTAGAACATTTTTTTGTTCTATCATCAATAGTTTCCGCAGCGTATGCAATGAAATAAATTTTTAAGCAAATTTTTTCACACTTTGGTTCACGTTACTGATGTTTTAGCAAGGATCCCTATTTTTTTCTAGTAATAAATATAGCCTATGTTACTTCGGAATAATGTAGCATTCTAATGGTGAAAGAATTTTGAAAATCGGTTCAGTAGTTTTTGAGTTTATTCGTTGCAAACATACAAAAATACAAAGCTTTCCTCTTTATAATATTAGTATAGACGAGTAACCGCCCTCGCTTTGATTCGGTTTTCTTATTTTTTTACACTTTGGATCCCTAATTTTTTGAAAATATAATATAGCCTATGTCGCCCGGGGATAGTGTAGCTTCGCGACATTGAAAGAATTTATAACTTATACAACTTTTATTTAACTATAGACTTTGTAAATATAATGACAGTGGGATCTGATGAAAAGAAATACAATACAGAAACTCTTTTCTGATTTAAAATTCTTCCAAAATGATTCCTTTTATTCAGAATGACTAATAGTAAGTGGTAAATGGGAGAAACGGCGCTGAAAGAACTTGAAATAATGAATAAATTTGTCATTTCCTCATAAAAAGAGAGAATTCTCGCGATTACACGATGGAGGCACGCTATTTAGTTTCTGTTCCATTTACTCTGTTGATGGAAGAAACTCTGCAAGGTCGTGAACCTCTCAAGTGTTTTAAAAGAAAAAATAATAGCCATGCTGAAAATACAGCGGCCAATATTGCCTCTTTATTTTTATGAACCGATCGAAGCAAAAAATTTGTTGATGTTTATCATAAAAGCTTAGTTCGACCATGGTTAGAGATTTCGCAACAATTATTTTTACCGGATCGGGTCATTCATTGTAACCTGGTTTACCTATAGGTACGCCTTCTTTATCACGGACTGATTGACCAGTGTACCTATTCACTATATTTTTAACCGACTTCAAAAAAGGAGGAGGTTCTCAATTCGACTGTATTTTTTTTTATGTTTGTTACCTCAGAACTTTGGACTGGGCGAACCGATTTTGATGATTCTTTTTTTAATCGAAAGCTGGTGGCTGTTATGTGGTCTCACAGAAATTTTATTGAGATTTGACAATGGAATCCATGAGAAAACCACATAAGTCGTAAATTTGTGTTAAGATGTGCGCGACAAATTGACGAATAACTCAATATCACGCCAACCGATTTCGATGATTCTTTTTTTAATCGAAAGCAGGCGCTTGTCATGTGGTCTCACATAAAGAACAATGCCGAAAAATTATTTTTAGTTTTTGTAGCGTCTTAAAACGTCAGTTACACCGAAGCAATTCAATATTTTTTTACGTTTTTTAAAATTAATATCTGTACCCGTATTACCCAGGGTAAAATAATTTTAATAATAAGTGATGAATTGACTAGAATAATAAGAATGATGTCGATATTGTCCATTTTCATGCGGTAAAAATGTTACCATTTCATACTTTTTTCCTTTAATGGTAGAACATATATTTTGATAGTCGTACATATTTTCTGATTTTAATTATTTCATATTGTATAAAGTGAGTAATTTGGACAATCTTTAATAAAAAAGTAACATTCTGCTTGGACTTTTTTATTTTTGTATTTAAAAATATTTAATTTCGTCATTCTCATGAAATTCTTTTAAGTAATTTAATCTTTCAGTAGTAGTAACATGGCAACTTCTGAATCGCTTTTAAAATTGACGTTGACGTTTAGTGATCAAATATTGACATCACTGTCATCACATACTCTTCCGGCATCGTTGTTTTGTTGTGTACCAGGTACTCTATGTTTAATACTTCTATGGTTATAAAACATTCAATATCAAAATACTTTGGTTCTGGGGTGTGCCTGCTGGAAATTCTTATATATCTAAGCTCAGAAATTAATGCTGTATTTTTTAGATTTTTTTTTATTTTAAGACGCTTAAGTTGAAAATGAAATAAAACTATGTATGGCAGTTGGGCATTGTTCTTTGAACGAGATCTGACAACTATGTAGTTTTTGAGACTTTGAAGTCGGTTATTTTTTGTTAGTAAAATTTAGATTATTTTTAATTTTGTTACCTCAGAACTTTCGACTGGGTGAACCGATTTTGATCATTCTTTTTTTAATCGAAAGCTGGTGCTTGTCATGAGGTCCCACTTAAATTTGAACGAGATCGGACACGTAGTCTTTGAATTGTTTTGAAGTCTGTTATTTTTTGTTAGTATTTATTAATCCATTTAACCACGTCGGATTTTTTAAATATATTTTTCAATATATGCTACGCGTAGGTGCCTTCTATAATGGGATTTCTGTCTACTCATGAAAAAGATAATAATTATGAAATATCTATGGCTTCCTTGAACTCGTGCGAAGACACGAACGGTTCTCCATCACAAATCCCTTGGACCCATCTCACAGGACTACTGCTGCAACAGCTCGAAGCCCCATCAGGATTTAGGTACCAGGATTTCCCTGATCTGTACCTAAAGGTAACTGTCAACGGCGAAGATACCGTCTGCTGAACATAATTTATGTTTATAAAATTGTTAAGTTGTAATTTATATTGAATATTTGGTATGTTCCTAATATACCTAATTGATGACAACTCTACTTTGACTGTACTGTTGATGACAACTGTAATTTGATGTAAACTGTACCATTATAATAGAATAACGAAATAAATGTGGTAATAGTTGAGGGGCTGAGTTTCAAAGGAAGGAAAAATACAGAAACTCGAAAAAATCACGAATTTTTTTTACAATGCGAAAAACTCTCAAAAAACTTCATGTTGCGGTATTCGTAAAACTTGTACATTGAATAGAAAGGAACAACTGAAGCGTCTTTACAAAGGAAAATCAGGCGGGTCTCCCTTGAACTCCTAAAAATAATTCAATTGTTTGTTTTCTTTTGCAATTTGAATTATTTCTCCAAGTGAAATTCGAAGGATACTTTGCGGGTAGAGCATTATTATAGATGACGATTTTTACATCTATTATTAGAAATTAAAATACGTACAAAAAACTACAACAGACTGCAAAATGTATTACTTACTGGCTGTCAACAGAATTATCAAAACAAAATTTATTTCTAAATTATTTCCGCATTCGAAATTTACATCAGAAACCTTTTAAAGTTAAACCAATATAGAAGAATACGTTTATAACAAGCAACCGAATCGTAACGATGGAAACAGAAAGTACTCGTAGAATAACTGCGTTGAAAGTTACGAAAGCAAATTGCTCTGAGGAGAGACTAAAGAGATGTTTACACTCGAATGGATGTACAAATAATCACCAAGCGCTTTTATGGTAGGAAAATATTATGTATTATGTATGGCGCCACAGTGAACGGTAAACAATATTATCTAAATAACATCTTAGACTTCATACTTTCACAATGTCTTTAAATAACTACACTCTTAATTTAAGAGTTTCGCGGCCAATACTTCAACGACTACTACTCACTTTAATGCGATATAAGATCTAGAACTTAGTACAATAAAATTAATATAGTGTAATTAAATTAATTAATATAATAAATTAATATAGGGCCAACAGCCGCTATCATTCAGTAGATGTCAGATTGTATCATGCACAGACCACAATATTGAATAACGCAAAATGTTGAATTCCAAAATGTTGAATTCGTAAAAAGTTATTTTTTTTATTCCTAAAATGTTGAATTCTCGTTCATCATCCAATACGAGCTCGTAAAAAGATAGGCTTGGTGTTTGCTAAAGGTAATCTATATAAGTGATTCTGAAGGTAAATATGGCTAATCATGTGTTGTGTCCGTGAGATTGCAACTTGTTTCACGCCAGGAAATTACAATTTTTTTTTAAATATACGCGATGAACGCGTTGTTTAAATCAATGAGTAACAATTGCGTAAACCTAGAATTTTTTCAGCCATTTTTTTTTTCTTGCGGCTCGCGACACCATAGCTAACACGAGTTTGTGACCCTTATGAAAAAAAAGGTTGAGTACCACTGTTCTAAAGGTTTACACCTCGTAAAACAGCAGACATTCGAAACGAAATTGCAAATTTTCTACTCGACTCGTGGGAGTTTGTGGCGGTCGCAAATATATTGACCCGAACGAATAAAAAGTCAAATGTGAATTTTTTTATTAAAGGTTGAACCTAAACCGATTTTTCAATCTGTCATAACTTTAGGTATACGTGTGAGACTTATTTTTACCCATTCTTTCTTACATAACAAGTAATCGTTCCGTATCCAAGTGATCCGGTAATTGTTGATTCTGTAATCAGTAAAGAAGTGTCTTATGGATCTACATCGTATTTTCATTATAACGAAGGCCAGCAAGGCTATTCTGTTTCGTAACTCGACAGCGGAATCCGCGATGAGTGTCAAAATACCTATCTTTAGTCGTTTGAAGCTCGAGTTCAAGACTCACTTCACTTCGCAAGTGCATACTAGATGATTAGAGAATGATGCAAGTTCGCTTTCGAGTCTCACTTGAGTGAGCTTCGATTTCGAGTTTGTATTTTAGAGTTGAGTGAGCTTCGATTTCGAGTTTGTATTATACTTATATAGCCCTCCTGATCTCGCCCGCCTACGCACGTATATTATGGATACTTCGCAAGGAGACAATGACGTGCCTTTAAAAATGTATGAAACGCTCATAATTATTAATAGTATGAAGCGCGACTTGTGCCAATCCTAAAAGTGATCGATAAAGTTAAGCAACAGTGGTCACGGTCGATTGTTGGATGGGTGACCGCACTGACCGCTGATGGAAAAATTTCTTGATCGTTTCCGTGCTTCGTGATAATATTATTATTTGGAAAATTTGGGATAAAAAGTAGCCTGTATGTATATTGCAGTATAACCTCCTCTATCTTCCAATGAAATACCCATTTAAATCGGGTCAGCCGTTCCCGAGATTTGCCCGGACAAACAGAAAGACAGACAGACTGACATAATATACCTACTCCCCATAGATATTGAAGAGGAGCGGGGATAAGATGCATCCTTGGCGTACTCCTCTCTCCGGCTTGAAAAGCCCTGAGATCCATCATTAATCCTGATCATTTACTCACCATCTACGTACAGGCTCGAGATCAATGCTGTGAGATGTGAGGGTACACCCATTTCCTACAGAATATGCCATGCATGCAAGCAGTCCCATCAAACGCAATCAAATGGTTTGGAGTAGGCAATGAAGCACATGATAATTTGCCTCACGTTAACAATAATTAATTGGCTCTCTTGTACCTCGGCCTTTGACAAAACCAGCTTGTTCACTTGGTATTTGCCATTGCAGTTTGCAGTTCAGTAATTCTCGCAGGTTTTTAGGGTTCCGAAGGAAAAATCGAAAAACGAAACATACCATAGGATCACTCGTGCGTCTGGGCGACCGCTCTTCACAGTTATACTAGATCGAATGAGTTGAAAGGTACTCAATTGCTATTTTGTGACCCAAAAACGAAGGTATAAAGAAAACAAATGAATTTGAAAAAAATAACGAAATCTAAATAAAAAAGAACCGTTTTGCAAACCTTGCATCAAGTTGCATGTCAAATGAAAAGGCTTATTGTAAGGATCTCAAATATGCAAATAAATGAATTTGATATGATGTTTTTGTTATAGTTCCATGGACACTTTTAAAATAATTCAAGAAAGAACGAAAATTGACCATTCACCCCCTCCTATCTCATCATCGATCTTCAGGTACCACCTGCACCACTACAAAGTCCGTGATCCAGATAGAGTAATATATCCATGAGTTTGACAAAGCCGATGAGCCGCCAAAAGATTTTGTCAATGACATATGTCATAAACTCATAAGTGTCAAATTGACAGTTTTCTTGTATGTTGCTGTTTTTGGGAAATTTTAGATATTTGGATTAAATTAGAAATTATTACCTATATATAAGTGTTTGGATAACAGTTTAAATTAATTTCTACTTATTCAGCAGTATGTCAGCAGAAAACTCTCCGATCAAAGCATGTAAAGCTGTAAACCAAATAGAAACAGTTGAGGATTTCGAGGCACAAGTATTTAATATTTTTATACATTGCACCGCCTCCCATTCCTGCCTTCCTGGTAAACAAGAACTCGAGTCATGATTTTACTGTTTTGATTTTAGGACACATTGATCAAACATGTTGATATATCTATCGTGGAGTCGGAGAAACGCGCGAATGGTACTTTGCACGTACGGGATCACTATACTGTATATCTAATCGATCTCAAGTAAGTAGTCATGCCATTGTTTTCACTCTAAATTACACCTTGATTATAGTTCTAATTAGAATGATTACACCCTTCCTGCGGAAACTGTAGGTGATTCATTCCAGACAGTCTGTCTCAATCACTACTGTTCAATGTACAAATAAAAATCTTAGTTTTGAGTTTGAATGGATATGATTTACTTGAAAATTAAGATTACGAAAATGTTAACACTCGTGTTCAATGGAGTGTTGCATGTGCTTTTATAAGTGTATAAACTTTATTAAGCTTTACTAAAAAAATGAATATTAATTATTATCCAATAAATATATTTTTTCCAGGGTATCTGAACCAGATTATAAAATAGTTCAGTCCAAAATAAACACAATATGGCGACGTTATACAGAGTTTGAACAAATACATGACTATTTACAAGTCACATACCCTCATGTTGTGATCCCGCCGTTGCCAGAAAAAAGAGTAAGTTTAGAATAATATTCAAAATTGTTATCCAGAATTATTTAGCAAGTAGATAGGCTGATGTTATACATATAGACCAGTGGTGTATGGCCGTTGACATTAATGTAGAGAATGTTATATATGTCATGCCTGTCAAGTGTGTAGTGTGTGTGTTTGTGTAAGCAATATGGCGAGTTCCAATTAGAATATAATTATATAAAATAGTGACTATACAATAAACCAGAAATAGTTTATTACTATTTTCTTATAATGTTACACAAAAAGCTTATTTATATGTCCATTAAATAAAACTTTATATAAAGTTACGGTCATTGTATTCCAGGTCCTTTATGCGTGGCGTAAATCTGATACCACCGACCCAGAGTTTGTGGAGCGTCGTCGAGCAGGCCTCGAGAACTTTCTGCTGAGAGTGGCGTCGCACCCAAGGCTATGTTTCGACGACCAGTTTATCAGCTTCCTACAACAGGAGCATGGGTGGCGGGAAACCATTACGGATAGCGGTAAATCAGCCTACTAATATTATAAATGCGAAAGTTGGTATGGATGTTTGTTACTCTTTAATGCCAAACACTACTGAATGGATTTTCATGAAATTTAGTTCATAGACCTGGAATAAGATACTTGTTAATTTGGAAATGGCAGGTAAAGCACAGGCAGAGCATTACTATAATATGAATGCTGTAGCACTGTTCATGCACTAAGTCCGAGTCCTTCTTGTAATGGCACAAACCATTTTATTTTGATTCCATTTCATCCATTATTGAAGTGAAAACTTCTTTAGTACGGGGGTGACTTGAAATTTTATGAAACGAAACTGTCCAGTGGAGAGTAGAAATGAGTGGAGACTGACTTGAGTTGAGTTGAGTTGAGTTGAGTTGAATGGAGTGGAGTGGAGTGGAGTTTAGTGGAGTAGTAAAACCTACAATTATCATCTTCCCGAAATTTTACATTCGTCTCATTATCTTGAAAACAACATTTTTGAAGGTTTCACTTTTAACACGTGTGAATTGCACACATTTTAATTTTGTTTATTTTAATATAATAATTCTATTTTTCTAGGATATTTATTACAGGCAGAAAATAAACTGAAGTCCCTGTCAGTATCAATTAGGTTAAAGAAACCTGATCCGGAGATTGAAAATGTTAAGAATTATGGAAAGCAGCTAGAGACCAATTTGGGAAATTTCCTATACACCCGGTAAACACAGCTTCAAATATTACTTCAAAAAATGTTAAGAATCTAATGAAATTATAATTACGGCATGAATCAAATTCCATTCCCACGTGTTGGGTATCGACAACATATCGACAAAATGTCGGGCGTTCTTCGACAAGATGCGTTAGTGATTCCTTTTGTCGTAATTGACTTCCATAGGCGACGGTGACCACTTACCATCAGGTGGCAGGACGTCTCATCTGTCAGCTATTCCCATAAAAATAGTACTTACGACCACACTATCATGGTTACCATGGCACATTCCTGGGTTCTATTCCCAGCGAGGCAGAAATTTGAATGAAAAAGTTTGATTTCTGTTCTCAGTCTGGGTGTGAGTGTGTCTTGTGTGTTGTCCATGGCACCCACGACACAGAATCCTAGTGTGTGGGCTATAAGTGTGAAGCGTTATGATTATTAATATTTATAATTTGTACGTATTCTTCATGTTTCAGATCAAAAATTATAGAAAAGAATTATGCGTTATGTAAACTGCACGCGAACTACGGCAAGTTGTTCAGTGAATGGAGCGTCATTGAGAAAGAGATGGGCGATGGGTTGCAGAAAGCGGGACATTACTTTGGTATATATGGGGTTTAAACTAATTTACGATGTTAATTTCTTTACCTATTATTGATATTGTTAAAATTAAACAAGCTTTTCGAGAAAATGTATGTACTTGGAGTAGTTAAAATTATTTTCTAATTTCATTACGTCATTCTTTATTAAACTATCTTAAATCCTAAATTGTTAGGTTGTTTTCAATAATCTTTATATCCAAAGTAATAATAACTAAGACATAGTTAACAGTATCAGGCGTTACTTTGCGGAAATCCATTGTTATTAAGTTAGTATTAGTCTACTTTACAGTTGACTCTACGATGGTTAGTCGGAAAGTGAACATCGTTCACTGAACGTAGAGTCAACTTACCCTGATGATGCTCCGTTTCGGGGCGAAACACGTGTTGGTGCTGGTATGTATGTTGGTATATACGTTTAATTATTGTAGTGCATGTTTCCGTTGTGGGAGGGAGGGAGGTGCCACGCATGTTTTAAAGTATATACCATCATACATGTTAAACGCGGATTGTTGCAAAGTAGACTAATACTACTTAATAATAACTAACACTATAATGTTGAGTTTTTGAGAGTTGCGGCAATTGACGTAGTATGGCCGATTTCAATGTTCTATTCTATCTACCTATTTCTACCTATTCTATAAACCTTTCTTGCCTAGCAATGTTTCATATTATTTTACCTAACTAACTGTTAAGAAATATTGATGGATAGAATTTTGAATAAGGTTGTAAAGTCCTAAAGTTCATAACAGTTGTACAATAATATGTAAGTCTCTAAATAAGTGTTATAATGCTTTAAGATTCAATAGCGGAGTGGGTGGACTCGATAGCCGAGGAAGAGGAACAGTTGGCAGACCAGCTCAAGGAGTATCTGTTCTACGCGGCGGCGCTGCAGCATCTGTGTGCCAACCATGAGGCCTTGCAGCGGGCCTTGGAGAATGCGAGAGACGCTCTTAACAACAGGTAAAGAAGCATGCTTGTCAGAAGCTGTGTTGGAGAATTAAAGAAAATATTTATTTAATTATGCCAAAGAAGTATAACTTCTCACGCGCGTACACGCACCCTTTATTATTTGTTTTTATGGATTTTTTATGGTATGTCTTCAGGATATCGGAACGCAACCGCGCGGCGGCGGGCAAGTCGGGGCTGATGTCGCGGCTGTTCGGCACGACGGAGCCGGACATCGTGCGCGACACCTGCACGCGCGCGCTCGACGCCAAGATCCGCGCCGACCAGGATGCCATCGAGAAGGCCAGGCGGGAGCTCGAGTGAGTGGCATGCTATTCATACTGGTACTGATTTAAGCCCAATGCATACGTAACGGGTTTTTTCCCGTACGGGACGGGACGTGAAGTTTTGGAAACATCGTTTCATAGAAAATGTGATAGTGTATACGCAGCGGAATGGAAAAAGCAGCAAACGGGAAAACATCGTCGCCGACGACAGGAAAAAGCCAGTTACGTATGCATTGGGCTTTTTGTTTCTTTGACATGCCGGACTACCGTACTAAGGGTCCTTGGTTCGACTCCCAATGAGGCAAAAATTTGTATGATGAGTTTTTTCTGTTCTGGGTGTGTGTGTTCTTGTATTTGTGTGTTGTCCATGGCCCCCACGACACTGAATCCTAGTGTGGGACTATGAGTGTGTAGCGTTATTTATTCATTATTTTCATGTTTATTTGGTTGTTGAAAATTCACAAAAGGAATTATCAATGCGGAGTTGATTCTTTGTGGCATTTTCAAACATAAAATCGTAGGATTGAATTTTTACAAATGATCAATGATCGGATTCTAAAGTTAGTTGACAAAATCAATAAACATTAAATTTTGTAAAGACTCATTGCTGATGAAAAAGAATATGGTTAGTGATATACCCAAATTTGAAATAATTTTACGGCAAATATTTGGCTGGATGGTAACTAGCTTTGATTTATTATATTGGGAACAGACCTGCAAGTGGAAATTTATTTCTATTTATTTAATACAAATATAAAACGTTTCCTAAATATTGCTAGTTAAGCGTTGTAATAAAAATATAATGTTAGGAGCACATTCATTTTTAATATAGACTACAGGGAAGTCATACAGCATTCATTTTGTTATAATTGTTTTATATTCTATTCGTATGTTTCTTTCAGAGACTTCAATAAGCAAGCGTTGGTAGAAATAGAATTCTTTCAAAAGCAGAAAGATAAAGATTTGCACGAGTCCCTGGTGGGATTTATTGCTTTACAAGTGAAAGCTGCGAAAAAGGTTTGTGTTATTAAACATATAATTATTAACGACTTACTATTGTTGGCCTGGAAGACCATACATAACATATTTTGTCATTGTGATGACTTTGTAGCCAAGTCCAAGGGGTTTCAAATTCGAATCCTTACAGGGAAAACATTTTCATGAAACAGATAAATATTTGTTCTCCGTTTGTTGTTTTTAATCACATTTTCTAAGCCTATGACACCACCTACATGGACATGGTTGTTTCATTATTTTTTATTACCGGGAATCGATTCTGGAACCCTTCAGTCGACTGGCACGTTTACTACAATACTGGGTCGTCTCTCTATAACCAATGATTACTTTTCAGAACTTACAAGCTTGGACACAGATCAAAGAATGTCTTCAGAACATGCCCTGAACTTCGACCTTTCGGGTAGTTTTACCAAAACTTCCTACAGATTTTATTTATATTAAATTCGTAAGATCATTAGATTTTATATTTCACTTTGTTAGATACCTTTTGAATCACATTTTGTACGGCGATGTATGAATTAGAAATTATAAATGCAAGGCCTGGCGCTGTGATCGGATTATTGATTAATGTGTGATGTATGTGAGACGTCATTACCACAAGAAGTTTCTCGAATGTGGGCAATATAACATAAAACAACCAGATTTGAGTACTTACGAATATTACTTTATAGCATGTAAAATTGCGTGGTATGTCTCTAAAATAAATATCCTTGGATTTTTGGACTGCTCGAAGGACCAAAAATCTTTTGTAGTATTATTTTAAAATCAAATTAAATTCGTCATAAAGTCGTATCTATTGAAGTACTATCAAAATATGTTTTGATGGAGAAAAACTATATGTAGTTTTCTGATTCAGTTCATTATTGTATGGTTTTATACATCCATAATATAGATTTCATATCTCTCTTAAGTCTCTCGTAAGCCTTATTTCTGTATTCAATACACGAGTCTGCATATAAACATGATGAAAGCCCCCGTATTAATAGACTGGTATTAAGATCACAAGATTCGGTTTGTGATGCTGAAATATGTAAAGTCGTATGAAAAAGTGACATGTAAGAGGTAAAATCGTGCTCTTGAGCCGAGATCTATTTATTTATACGGTCCCTAGACAATCGAAGCACGACGCCCACCAAGACACGACAATAACCAAAACCTGACAACAACATAAACACGATGTCGATCAATGCCATAGATTTATTTGAGACATTAATAGAACATGCATTTAACGCATTCAGAACTTTAAGATGGTCGTATAAGCTTTAATAGAGTCATTACGTACCATGTTAAATCTACCGCTTCCATTTGAGAAACTGCTCTTGTTTGAATGAATCTTTAGTGTATAGCCAACTAAAGACTTTTTTCTGGTGTGTTTATCTATTGTCGTTTATATTCAAATGAATATTATTAATTTTAATATTTCTATATAACTTATAATTTTTGGCTATGAAATTATGGAGTGGATTTTTTGGTCCCATCTTACTGTTTGAATATGTCTTTACATAATACATGTAAATCCGAATAGTTATAAAGTCCTGCGACTTTATTAAAAAAAATATCAATCTGTTCTCATAATTCATAGTTGGTAATTTTGGGTACTTAAATATGCATCGGTAACCCGATGTCTACTCATGGGAGTGAAGTGTCATTTCACAACTTCAACAATAGATGGCGTTACTTTTTGCTGTTTGTACAATAATGTTTGTTTGGCTGTACACTAAACTTGTTGAAGAGATGCATTTTACTAGTTAGAATTCTAGATCCTACTGTAGAAGTTCGGTCAAATTACCTATTCATGTGTTCAACAATGTAATATTGTATTATAGCATCTATATTTAACGTTTGCCTTAAAATAATTTCATTCCAGTTATTAATATTAAGCTTTTCAATACGCTACTTAAATTATTTTGTATTTGTTTCAATACAAAATGGGCTCAAAAGACAATGTATGGTTTGGTTGTAAACAAAACTTGTACCCTTTGTAAATACGTATAGTAGTATTATAAAAGCATACAACATAGTAAATGTTTCCAAACAATATTTAATATTATTATTACTGTCTTGGTAAATTAGTTAACTAACTTTATATTGCCCTTGTTTCAGCTACTTTGATAATGCTGACGTCATATTCATAATACTGAGTTAGATTAATTTTGGGATAAAATTCAGTTTACTGTGAAAAAAATAACTTCAACGCATTAATGCAGTACTTTTTATACATCTATTTTATATTAAGGTGTAAATAAGGTATAATGAAGCGCTCATAGCTCGGCGGCATGTGTGGATCATAAGTGATCAACCGAATTAAGCAACAGCAGACGCGGTCGGTAGTTGAATGGGTGACCGCAGAGTGGCAAACATTTATTGCGTGATTCCGTGCTTCGGAGAGCACGTTAAGCCATCGGGCCTGGTTGTTATCGTAAGACAGAAAACCTCCGACATTGGGTTGGCCACTAACCCCTTTATTAATCTGCTTAGGAGCAGCGTTGTGGAGTATGCTCTAGGCCTCCTCATGAGAGACCCAGCAGTGGGCCGTTAATGGGTTGAAGCCTAAGTGTAATAAATCTGTAAACATACTCGTCAACTGACCCATTGGTCCTGTCACTTTCCATGAAGCAGGAATTGTAAAATAAAGCAATGTATTTACTATCTTATTTTCCGCTGCGCTAAAACATGGATGACTTCAATAATATAGCAGACTGTTATCTACTCTGTAAGCTTGGAGGGGGGGGGGGGGGGGGGGGGTGACTAGCCAACAAGTTAGAAAATGAATATCCCTTGCCCTACTGCTAACAAACATAAGTAAAGTTAGAGGAAGGTAAAAAATGTAAGCTGTTATCTTCTCACCAGAACTCCACAATTCAGTACTGGTGGAACTTGGTAGGTTACAATCCAAGGTCGTAGACCGAAACCCGTTCTGTAAGCTTTAGTCCTGAATATGTCAAACTGGGGATCTAAGTAATGGACACAACACAACATGTATTAACTATCCGCTTTGGTTACTTTGGTTCCAGATGTACATACTCTTGCTTCCGTTTAGCAATAACGACTACATTATTTAATCGTCAATATAACCTTTTGCAGCATTGTGTAAACTAGTATAAAATATTAACTAGTCAGTGACAAGTAATATTATTATTGTTAATCATTATTTATTTTTGTATTCTTGTAAAAGCTAACAGTATTTATTTTGATGCAATTATAGAGTGTAACATATCAGATAACACTTCGAATTATAAAAATATTTTCAATATTCCCTTAGATAAGTAACTTTATATCCACACATATTCTTGACAAAAAATAACCTACTTCAAAATTAGGGATAACTCAAAAATACTCGTCAGATCTCGCTCAAATTATACCACATGACAAACACCAGCTTTCGATTAAAAAAAGAATCATCAAAATCGGTTCACCCAGTCGAAAGTTCTGAGGTAACAAACAAAAAAAAAATACAGTCGAATTGAATACCTCCTTTTTTGAAGTCGGTTAATAAATATAGAGTGTTGTAAATTTTATTCATCAAATGTATTTTGTATATTCGGGAGCTAGCTGTATTGTAGATTGGATAGTTGATATTAATTTGTTAAAGATACATAAAAGAAGTAGCAAGCTAGACGTTTTATTTTTGTGTTCATATATAATTATAATTGTGTACCTACTACGATATTATTATTTTAATCTCAAGTAGGAATGTATGTTTGTTTTTGTCATCATTTTTCAGAACTGATACATCCTCATAGCGTAAGATTTTGTATGAATAATTCATGTACAAATTGCGCATATCACATGTCTCTGGCGTAAATACTGAATAATGTTTTTATCAAATACGAAATTGTAAACACCTTGCTTATTTTAACGTTGTTTTTAAAAATATTTATTTGTTGTTTATCTTCCAATGTATAATATGTATGATCCTTAGTTTTTTTATTCAAACACACAAATTGCTAAATTTTTCAAGCACCTAAGGACTTAATTTGTTGACTTGGAGGCGATCTTAATTCAACTTAATTAAACTATATAACACATTGTCAAATAACATAAATAATGAATTTAATCAAATTTTCAAGTTTAGGTATATAGATATAGCTAAAAATAGTAAATTTAGTGATTGGGCTACTGTAGGTATTTATAAAAGCAGGAACAAGATGTACGATCTCTATGCCGAGAAACAATACAATTTTTCTCCATCTTTTCAGGAGCATGTAAGAAATTATTCAAAAATCTTTAAAATAGTTTGCATTCAGGCGAAATCAATGTACATAAAGGACAAGATTATTAACTCGGATAACAAAATAAAAACGGCTTGGAATATAATTAGTAGTGAGAATGGTAACGCAAAGTCCTGTGATTTCAGTTACGAACTGTTGATTAATGATAACACAATCACTGCTGATAAAGACGTGGCAAGTGAGTTTGAAAATCACTTCCGTAATATTCCTATAACGTTAACTAGTTCATTAGCTTCTTCGCCGACGGAAGCACTTTCTATATTAAAAAATCATGTTAATGAATGTAATATTTTATTTGAATTTAAACATATAACCACTAGAGACTTAATTAGCGCATTTCAGTCTCTGAAGGTAAAGAATACCGGTGACTTATGGGGCATTTCGGTAAAAATAATACAGCATATTATAGATATTATAGCACCATATTTGGTCATAGTTTTTAATAAATGCATAGATCTAGGTATCTTTCCAGATCTTATGAAATGCAGCAAAATTATACCACTTTTTAAAACAGGCGAAAAAACCGATATTAATAACTATAGACCAGTTTCTATTTTACCAACTCTTAGTAAGATTTTTGAAAAAATAATATTGAATCAAATGCTGTCCCATTTCAACAATAATAATTTATTACATCCTGATCAATACGGTTTCACTAAAGGCCGTAGTACAACCGATGCAGGGGCTAGGCTTTTAAAGCATATATTTGAAGCATGGGAATCATCACAAAATGCCATAGGTGTATTTTGTGACTTATCTAAGGCATTTGATTGTGTTCAGCACGAAACATTGCTGTTTAAACTTGGCCACTATGGTATAAAAAACAAGGCCCTTAGCTTGATCGCGTCGTATTTGAGTGATAGGATACAAAAAGTTAGTATAAAAGATATTAAGTCATCGGGGTCACCGGCTGTGTTGGGTGTACCGCAGGGCTCGATCTTGGGTCCGTTTCTTTTTCTGGTATACATTAACGATTTACCACATTATGTAAAGAACCAAGCGGATATTGTACTATTTGCTGACGATACATCATTAATATTTAAATGTGAAAGGAATAAAGTAAATTTTGACGACGTAAATAGTGCTCTTTCGCATGTGTCGCGTTGGTTCACTATCAATAATTTGCTTTTAAATGCAAAAAAAACTAAATGTATAGAGTTTGTACTACCTAATGTTAAAAAAGTTAACAAATCTCTCAGACTGAATAATGAAATATTGCACATGGAGGAATCCACGGTCTTTTTAGGGGTGACCTTAGATAGTAAACTTCAGTGGGGCCCACATATAACAAATCTCGCGACTAAACTCGGTAGGGCTGCTTACGCTGTTAGGAAAATAAGGCAGTTTACTGACGTCGAAACTGCTAGGATGGTTTATTTTGCATATTTTCACAGTATTATGTCATATGCCATCTTGCTGTGGGGCAAAGCAGCCAGTATAGAACAAATTTTCATACTACAAAAAAGAGCTATTAGGGCTATTTATAAACTTAGATCTCGTGAAACTTTGCGTGACAAGTTCAAAGAAATAGGTATACTTACAGTAGCCTCACAATATATCTATAGTAACGTGGTTTTTATACGGAATAATATAAGCGCGTATAAACAAAATTTTGATATCACTAATCGCCAAACAAGAAAAATGCACCAGTTAGTAACGCCATCTTACCGTCTTTCTAAAGTGAAGCGATCTTTTATGGGCCGTGGTGTACAGTTCTATAATAAAATCCCAAAGTTAATACGTGATTTGCCAGTGGAATTATTTAAGAAACATGTAAAATCTCAACTTTTAGGGAAAGGCTACTATACTGTAGATGAGTACATAAATGACAAAGACGCATGGAAATGACCAGATCTGCAACCAGTTCCGTACAGGCTAGTGATACTTCTTTGTAAGAAATATACCAATGTATTTTATTTTTAAAAGATGTGCTGAGGAGTTTCTTTCGGCTTTTCTTCTCCTCCATGACAAAGCACCTTTCCGAAAAGCTGGTAAATTAAAAAAATGACGTGCATAAGTGTATCAATGATACCTACATGAATAAATGATTTTGAATTTGAATTTGAATTTGAATTAAATAATAATATTTTTTGTTTGTAAAAACACATTTTTAGAAACAAGTGTGAATTTCAACAAATTACTTAAAAATTGTTCTAGTAATTATGTACCAGTGATATTTCTAGGTCACAGTTAATTAATTATTGCCTTGGCATATGATTTTTACGTTTAGAAGCGGGTGAAATGTAAAAGATTCCATTATAACCTAACCTAACCTAAAACCAAGCTTGAAGTTCGTCAAAACTCTGCTGTGATGTAAAGACCAACTGTAGCCAATGTGCATTATATTGTAAAGCGTTGAATGTGCTAATTATATTACATTGTTTTAGCTGAATCGCTTCTGTTAAGTTACAGTCCATTTTTGTTGTTTATTTATTGTATAGTAAATATATAAAGCTGTAGATCAAATACAAAAAAAAAAAAACATTTTTCTATACACGATTATTTTATTTTATTAAGAACCTTTCCCATCAGTGATGTGACAAAACATAATTACCACTTTGAAAATGGATATTTTAATTGACTAAAGCATAATAATCTAAAGCCTTATTGGGGTGGCTTAGAATACTAACCACATTCCCACGCCGGATGAGTTTCGTAATATTATTAGTAATAAATTACTTTTCTATTTATTATTATCTTTTAATAATTTTTCGTCTCTTTATTCGCTGGCAACGCATTAGTTAGTCTTTAGTGTCGCTGATGTCCATGAATAACGATAGTTACTTACCTACTACCATTAGGTAGATCGTCAGGTCGTTTGTGGGCTATATCCATAAAAAACGGATTTTACCTGGATCTGAGACATATCTTTTTTCAAATGGTCTATGGAAAGCAATAGAGAAAGAAAACCAATCCGTATTTAGGTGTGAACTGGGTTCGGACTTCGGAGTCCACATAGCTTTAACGACACAATATGATCGACCTCAAATCCTAATTGATTTGAGCTTACTACTGCGAGTATGTTACTACTTTCTTAACTCCACCACGATGTTACCACAATTTTTTTTCCTAAATTCCTCCACAATAAAATTGTGTCTAAATCTTATTATGTTCGTCTTCACACTATGATTCACAACCATAAACGATCTTACATAAGTAGATATTCTACGCAGTGGCGTAGCTAGCCGTAAGGAGGCCCCATATCAATATTTGTTGTGGGGCCCCTCAACATCAGCTGTCAAAATATATAAAAGGAGTGCCAACTGTAGCGGTAGTAGGTCGCTGGCGAGCTTTTTTTGGGAGTGTTAGTGGGGGCCCCGTATAATTGATACGGCGGTAGCTACGGCCCTGATTCTACGGCGTAGGTACTACGTCACGTGAACTGAGCTACGTGTAGCCATTGATTTATTGATCCTACACTAAACATGTGTTCTCAACTTTTTTATTAGAATTTACGTACATAGTTACTTGAATATATAGTTAACGGAATATTTTTATGTAAACTAAATAACTGGCAAAGAGCACATAGACATCACCAAGTGACCATTTCATTTCATCCAAAGAGTAATATAATTAATCCAAGACATTTTCAACGATACTCCGGCCCACACTATGGGGTACGAGATGAAAAAGAAATCATCCTCACCGGTCATTTACATGCGAGGCTCGCGGATCGTCTCGTGGCTCGCGCACGCATGTAAACGGGGCATCACGTTACCTGTAGGACAGTAACAATACCTACCTAAATCATCAAGCAATTAGGTAGGTAGTAAACTAAAAAATAATACTAACGTACGGAAGTATTTTTACAACCACTGTGTCATCAATAATTCGTAATGCCACGTTGACATTGAATCGGCGTGAAATAGGTCACTATTGGCCAGTCGGCAGCGGTTCTAACACACGTCATAACACTTTCTCTACTAGCTTAGTTTATGTTATTACATTAGTAAAAGTCTGCCTTATACACTCAGAAAGGAAAAATTGTGAATAAATTGAAAATAAGAAACATAGTTCAAACAAAATAACATTTCTTGAAGATTATTTACCTAAAAGATGAAACACCAGCAAGTAAACGTGGACTATTGGGCAATGATGAAGAGCATGTTCCTATACGGAGCGCTGACAGCATTATGCTGGCTCATGCTGAGACTCTTTAACACGGTGTTCATGTTGCCACGGAGATTGAGAGCGCAACAAGAAAATATACAGAACTCTTTACAGGAACTGCGGGTAGGTAATGTTAAATTTAAGATGCTGCATATTTTGAAAGCGGTACCTACCGTTATGAACTTAACTAAGTAGGTACCTACTACCTACCCACCTATCTATTTTATACTTAATTGAAAATCATAGTGCCAATTTAATTCTGTAGATTAGCTACAGCTAGATATGTGAAGGTACCGTATCGCGTTGTATTACCTACATGTAGGTGTTTATACCTAATAATAATAAAAGGCAACTAAGTACTTATCTTTAAAATCAAATTTCTTATTTATAAAAAAAGTCGTTACTACGGAGGAATAAACATCAGTATCAGTCATGTCAAGCATCAACAAAACACTCAGGTTGGGTGTTATCCAACGTTGAAATATTCGGTAACGAGCAGCGCGTCATGAGAGCTTCATGAAAAAGTCTACCGAGCTCGCAAAAAACAATGCACGGAATCCGTCAATGTGTGTTTATTAGCTCGGTAGCTCCTGACGCACTGTTTAAACTCCGTTTTTCTTCGTGCTCAAATGGGTACGCACACAGCTTACCGTCTGCTTATTCTCAGCCGTCGCTTGTTTTGTCACAACAACGGAAGAATAAAAGCTGTGAAACGCAAAAATCCAGAACTTTTCTTGGTATTTTCCTTGGATTAATGGTTCTTGTCTTGGAATAAAGGTCAAGGATAGAGAGCGATAAATGAAATCGATACTTGGTAGGTATGTAGTGATACCAATTACCGTCACGTTACACGACTCAAAGTAGGTATTAATTAAGGAAGAAGATCCTTCAAATTTAGATTTTCGAGTTCTGTCATGCCACGTCGTTACTGCAAAATGAGTTTGAATGATATTCTGAAATCTGAATATTATTTTAAGTTTTTTTATGTGAACAGCATAGCTATTCTTTGATGAATAGTCACCATTGCCCATGAAGATCAGCAACACGCTTTGGTGATTTCACCACGCCTGTATCACCGATACATTGCCGAAGAAAGAAGAGAGAAAAAAGAAAGAACTGATTTTTTCCGTTGCTACATCATGGGGTTTGTTAGAAAAGGGCACGGACGTAAAAAAAGAATTTTAGGTCCGTGGAAAAGGGGTAAAGCTTTAGTTCCCAAGGTGGTCCAGGTGGACTCCCAGGGGTCCACGGGAGACTCGACGGGGGTCTACGTTGGCGTGACAAAAACTCAATTAATTATTTACCCAATCAATTCTCACTTTTTTTTTTGAAAACTATTAATCTCTTTATTCTAAGCTCAACGGCTACGCAAACCATAGTCATAGATCTAACCATCACATTTTTTGTCGAGCTTTGGGAATATGATTGAAATGTAGCGGCAAGGGGTCCACCGGAACCAGCAAAATTTTGAAAGTGGTCTATGAGAAAAAAAGTCTGGGAACCTCTGTGGTAAAGAGATCTTCGTCATGACTTAACCGGTGGTGACCACTTAACATTTCGTATTCTGGTTGCTTTTTAGGTGAATACTAGGTACTTTAAGTACCGTACTTACCTAACGCCTGCCTGCCTACACACGTGGTTTACTGTAATTTTAGTGAAATAAATAAAACATTTGACTTTGAACGCCAAACCCAGACTTATCACTTATCGAAATAACCCAATCAGTTCAATATTATTTATCTGGACCAGGTTGAGGTTATATCGATAACAAGAACTGTGCCACAGATAGTGTTAACAAAAATAAGAGATATTTAAACATTAGTGAATTTTTACGTATAAAAAAATCCTCATATCAAATGATATAAAAAATATTTATACCTATAGGTACTATGCTGTGAGATTGTGTTGTGATTTTTATTATTAGACTGGAATCGTTTGACAAAATGACTCTTTTACTTAATTAAAGTAAAGAATCGTTATCCGTGTTATTATTAAAATATTTAATATTAATTCAAACACAATACAAACAGGATAAGATAATATCGTTTATATTTATTTGGGCGCGGCAAATGTCGAAAGATTAACGAAGTGTTTTAAAAAACAAACACGGTGCGCAGAAAACATCCTTATCTTACGATCTTACGATGATACCGACGGTAAATGAAACGGAAACAAGTATTTCTTTCATTTTTTATCAGTAGGTATGTTGTCGAAAGTTATCATTTAAATGAAAATCAATAAACTGGCTTCTTTAAATTTTGTTAAAATTGTAAACACCTACTATCTGGGGATTTAAATTCCACTATTCTACTACTGAGCACTGTCGCCTAGTAGGTAGCGACCCTGCCTGCAAGCGAGGGGTCCCGGGTTCGATTCCCGGCCGGAGCAGATATTTATGTGACAGATAAATATTTGTACTCGGGTCATGGGTTGTGATGTGTTAAATGTGTCATCCATGCCACCCGCTACACAGGTAAAAATCTACTGCGAAGGATATGAATGTGTAAGCCTTTATCTATTTATTTATTTACATATAGCGAACTCATGGGATATTTCTAGATCCTCCTTCTATCGTACGGTATCACATTATCACATCACAGTCTCGTGTATTCGCTTATTATCTTAATCTTATCAAACACGAGGCGCATAACTACACACAAGTATTGGTCGGTGTTATTCATTTAGAAGAAAGGAAGAATATCCATTTATCCAAATGCCTGGAAAAGGATAAAGGCTTCTATTGCTGGTTTTCAGTCCGAGCTCTTTGCAACATAGCATATGCCAATACATTTTGACAAAAATTGTTTATCAGGTTAAACAGAATAGGTCCTTACATAATTGATCTCCTTCCTCCTCCTCCTCCTAACAATAATAAATAGCAACACTCTCCGCATCACACAGCGTCAAGATAGTCAAGCTTTTGAAGCTTTTGAACTAATTGAAAATAAAGGAGGATTATTTTATGTAACTCTACTTTCATATGTAACTTTACAAACGAACAGACAAGCCGCACATCTACTGGCATATAGTTAGTTCTTACCCCCTCGTGGGCCAAAAACAATTGTTTTGTCCCTCGCCCTGACCAGGAGCTGGGAAGTTATTAGTAATAATTATCATAAATCAACAATTATACAAACATCGACAACCCTGTCTTATAAAACTAAAATAATTTATGACGCAGTTTCTTTCATAATTTTCAGAGGCGGTTTCCTGACTTAGATATAACAGAAGAGGATCTATTAAACGCTGAAAAAGACTTGGAGGAACTGACTAAAGAACATGACGAGAAGCAAAGTGAAGCCAATGTGGAAGAGTCCAAAACAGAGAAAGAAAAAGATGAGAGCAAGAAATCTAAATAACTCATAACATTAGTATTAGTAAAGAATGCACACAAAGTTACGTACCCTTTATAATTTCGGTTGCAATAAAGTTTATTAAAGCTTTAAAATTAATTATAATTAAATAATAGTACAGGAAGATAGCGACTAGGGTATTTTTGTTATTTGATAAGGAGTGTGAGCTTGCAGCGTCACCATCCAACCGTGGACATCCGGGACAAAACTCGAATAGGAGTTGAATGTAGTCAGTTAGTAGAGTGCGTTTCACGTAAGATTTATAGTAATTGTATGGTAGGGAGGGGAACTCTTACGTGAAACGCACTATAGGTGGTGTTAGTAATTAAAAATATTCGTTTAATATAAGTCGTTAGGAAGATGACTGGAATTTAGGAGTGCTAGTGTAGGATAGTCCTGTTAGTAAATGTTAGTAATCGTCCTGTAAGTTAGTCGTTATTATTGCGATTCGAAGTTGGTCACACATGCGTTGCTACTCCAGAGAACACATAGTCGTCTATGAGCTATAAGAAGCAAATTTTAATTTCTGAGCGGTACCATGACATTGTAGGTAAGTATATCGTAAAAAAATTACAATATATGTCAAGGTAAAGCCAATTTAAAAAATTCAATTTTTAATTTAAAATTTAAACCAGATACAATATCGAAATGCGTTTAATAACTGTGCAATAATTTGTTTCATCAATTACAAACGTATCTTTACTTTACTAAATTGAACATTTTTACATTATAATATCATTGACTGAACATGGTTTAATCCTCCGACAGACTACATTACAAATGCGTAGAATGGGTTTGGAGAGACCTTCTCAACTGTAGAAGAAATCTGTAAGACCTCAACGAGTTGGAACCGGATCACAATCCGGTTTCTAATCGTACTTACTTCTATATCGTTAAAGAAGAACATCTCATTCACACTGAATTTTTTTTATTAAAACTAAATATTCCCTGAAGGCTTTTAGAGATGAAGCTTTCACTGAAAAACTAGTTGGCGCACACGTCTCTACAGATGTCGCTGTCGTAGCAAGCACGCAGAACCGGCCCGGAGGCGTGGTTTGACCGGAGCTTTCACCCCAAGTAAACTTTATCGATCGGTTCACTCACTACCTTATAACAAACAGATTTTGATACCGTTTTCGGCCTTTTATTATACAAAACCGGTTGTATTATACGTCCTCGATAAACGATAGATACATGTTATCAAACGGGGGACTGTAAATAGTGCGACAAAACAATTGTAATGTAATCAGTTGTCAGTATACGTTGTCGACTGTCAGGCGTGTTGTCGGTGCGATAGAGCGGCGCGTGTGTGAAGATCGACTTATGAGAGAACTGTAGTGTGGAGTTTGGACTGTGGTGAGCAGTGAGGTCTTGGAAATGACGAGGTCCAGCTACAGGCCTCTGGTGCCGCGCTCGTCCAACAATTCCCTGGAGATTCGGGAAACTGAGTAAGTTATATTTACTCTTTGTGTTTGTAACATTATTTGTTATTTGTGTAACAAAGTCTCGGTGTCTAAAATAAAGTCGTATCTTTGAAACGTTTTGTTTTTAAACAATCTTAATAGGCTAATGTGAATGATTAGGTCAGTGTGATTCTCGGTAGAACAACAATTAAAATTAAATTAGTGATATACCTAATAATATTTATGTAATTTACATGTAACTTAATATTTGTTATTAAATATTATTCTGTTAAGAACTACGATGTACACAATATTACCTATTTTGTACGTACTTTGCTAATAGAGCAAGCAAAAAGAAGACATACATGTAAGTTAATACGTTCGGATTTGAGTTGTTTATATTGGATTTGCGGCCTGAACTATATCTAGTCGAAAGGATTAGTTATACTTCATTTATTTGCTGGTGAATTCTATGTGCGGGACCAAAAGGTGATGGGATGTTTCAGTAAACACAGACAGGAGTCCGGGAGGCGCTTTATGTAAACCCACATTGGACACGAATTAATAGAACAATGGATATCATTTTCTTCTAAATAACGAATAACCCCTAGATATTAACTACGATAATTGTAACCAATTTAAATACCAAGAAATGTTAGTAATTTACGTATGCCAGAACAATAAAATAACAAACAATAGCTAATCAAAGTATTATTATTTGAAGTTTCGGGCCTGGGACAGTTGTCCCAGGGGCCACTGCGACCAGATTTGATCTATCAAAGTAGGTATACTTAATTAAAACAAATTGTCTTCATTAGATAAGATTTTGTAATTGGTTTTATTATCGAAACCATATTTTGTCGGTTCTTATAATTTTTTCTTGTTATTATATTGTGTAACTCTACAAAGACCGAAAGCAATAACTTTACAAAGATCTAAGGTAATACTTACCTCCTGTTATTGTAATATTATGTATAGATAGTATCCGAACTACACGCACGACTAATTGCCAGTATATTCACGATTACCAATGAATGAGATAAATGGCAATAAGTATTACATACTATCTGTACTTACTACGTAATTGTACATACTAGCTGTTGCCCGCAGCTTCGCATACGGAAATAATGTTTTACCTTATTTGTACCTCTTGCAGAAGGAAATTTAAAAAACGGTGAATTTATATTGAAGTACTTATATTTAGTAATTTATATACTAAAACCCACGATAAAATCACAAAAGATTCCTCCAGGAGCGGGTTTTGAAAAATAAGCAATATTCACATTAATTTGTAATTTTTTTTCTTTTTTTGCAAAATTTTGAAAAACTGAAAAATATGTATTCCATAAATTTAAGCAAGGAACATATGTTGCAAATTTGAAGCAAATCGGTTGATGTTTTAAAAATATTCCGTACAAACTTTCATCCCGTTTTCCGGGGAAACCTTTTAATTTTCCGGGTTAAAAAGTGTCCTAAAATATGACCCGGAGTATTAGTAACAACTTTACCAATTTTCATTGAAATCCGTTCAATGGTTTTCATGTGATGCCTGGACAGACAAACAGACAGACAGACAATAATTCTAAAAAAAATATTTTTGTACTCTAACACGTTATTGGAGTGCCCCCTAATCAAATTTTTTTTAAAATATTCAATGTACAGTAAATTTTCCCTTTGAGTTTTATTAAAGTATAGATTTTATTTGTTAACAAATCTTTTTTTATAACAGGGAGTGATTTAATTAAGAACAATAATCGCTTAAACAAAAAGTAAAAAATATCTATCAGGCAATCTCTCTCCCACATCATTGTGATAAATATATCACAATTCTGGAGAATATCAGGAGTTATTCCCTAGGCTATTATAGAATTAAATTAAATTCCTCTGTCTTCATTCACATTCAAAGCGCGTGTGACTGATATGCTCTATTGTATTTGCAGAAAGTCGTATCAAACTTTGTAATATCTTAGAAACTATCAACAGTCTTACTTTATCTCTTTACCAACTTATACTCGTATAATAAATGACAACCAGTAGGTAGTTGGAACAACTAACAAGTATTCATTATCTATCTATTTATATTATACGTACAACAAAAGAGCTATGTATGTGTCTGTTGCTTGCTGCTCTTTGTTCTTTTAAACTAGTTACTTATTTTGCAGTGTATTTATTATATTTCTATATATTAGCTACAGTCGTTAGGCCATGTTAGGCCTTCACTAAACCGTACTGGAGCGACAAGTAAGTATGGTGTAGGCCTACCCATTATCGAGGAGAGACTTCTAATGGGACATTATTGGAGAGAAATCATTCTTCTGTAACTCAATAAGGTATCTTGAATAGGAATTCAGCAAAGAGCACTATTCATAGCTCGTGCCTTATCGCCCGCAGCTTCAACTTTACCAGGCAATATGCTTCTCTTAACAAGTGAAGTTAGTACTTAACGTGACGACTCGTTTACCTAGAAGTAGGTAAAATGTATGAAGTCCAGGGCCAACGTTGCTTCGGTATTACTCTCGGTGCACACGTCCATAATTATCGTACTTCATCATTCACAAATTCCTTATTCATCTACATTTTCCGTTGTCATTAAAGGCTGTAGAATACTAATTACATTTAGGTACTTTTGATAACTTGGCAAGCTCCCTTTGTAACAGAGAAATAGTTCTTTCAGATATCCGGATTTCTAGGTTGATTGTTTCCATATGTTTATAGAGTTACATAAAAAATACCAATACGACGACCCTGTAGCCTAGTTGGTAGCGACTCATCCTGCAAAGTGAGGGGTCCCGAGTTCGATTCCCGGCCGGGGCAGATATTTATGTGACAGATAAATATTTGTACTCGGCTCATGGGTGTTATTGTGATGTGTTATATGTGTCGTCCATGCCACTCGCGACACAGGTAAACACCTACTGAGAGGGTATGAGTGTGTAAGCCTTTATTTATTTATTTAATATTATAATATTAAATTATCTTCAATTTTCTTAAATACTTTGCTTACGTCATGTACCAAAGCAGATGCTTTCATTATGAACCGCTTCTAAAATAAAATTACAAACACAATCCCGAATTGGCCTCCAAATAATGATTTAATATCGCAATAACATGTTTTATCTTCAGTATAATATGAAAAAGCATAATAGTAAAACACCCTTGAATGCAGAAGTTGTTTTGCAGTTTAACTGAAATCGGTTAGGCTTTGGGCATGGTGCCAAATCGTGGGTCACATCCACATCCACGACATTTACCATGTAACCTTGGCATGACCGTCCACGCTAGCCAAACTCTCTGTTATATTGGAGTTTCGCTGACACAATAAAGATTTTTTTAATAATCAACGTCGGAAAACATACAAATAGGTTTTGTGTTTAATAAAATTAAAATGCACTGAGTTTATAATAAAATTGGGGGAAGACAAGGTACTCAAACTATTATTGATCAATTTACATAAAATATCTTATTATTTTGTGTACAGTGATATAAGTGGAGCCGATAGACGAAATACTCATAAAAATGAAATACTATATAAATAAAAACCATAAAACCAAAAAACTCATGAAAACTCATACCTAAAAGAGAAAAATAATTAGGTATTTACTTAAGTATTTAAATATCTCATCTGAGATGGAAATAACTACAAAAGGCTACAAAAAAATAAATGAACGCTTAAAAATTTAATAATTTTGCCTTTCGTTCAATCCATCCATGCACAGTAGTATCATTGTTCACAGTACAACCATTTCGTCTTCAGTAAAGAAAGAAAATGTTTTATGAATACAGGAAACCTCATGAGTGCTTTTAAAGAGAGTTCATACTCGTGTATTGGTCTAAAATTCTGATTGAAATAATTGATTTGCATTTATTTCTAGCTTTTAGAGTTGCAGAACACTATGAAGATACAAAGCTGTCAATTATTTATCCCATCAAAAACATAAATGTAAAGTGAGAGTCAATTTCAAAAAAAAAAAAAAGAATTGAGATCTAAATGGGTGCCAATTTCTGTGTAGAAAAGCCTAAAATTTTAGTCACAAGAACATGTAATTCACCCATTTAGATCTCAATTCTTTTTTTTTTTTTGAAATTGACTCTCACTTTACATTTATGTTTTTGATGGGATATCATTACTTTTTGTATAGAAATTATTAGTAAGTACTTATTCATAACGTTACTGATTAATTTTAATACATGAACTGTTATAGTGCTCTTCAACTAAATCTGTAGTTAGTGCGCCGTGGTCCGAAATACGGTACCTATTATTTCATTATTTATAAGTAATGATCTTCCACTATTGATGTCCACTAAATATTGGTATAATAATTAATACTAAATCCCAATTATAATATCGTAATAAATACGAAAGTCGACTATACTCTTATTAGTTACGAGTGACCGCCCTCGCTTTGCTTTGGTTTTCTTATTTTTTTACACCTTGGGTTACGTTATTGGAGTTTTATTAAGGATCCCTAATTTATTGAAAATATAATATAGCCTATGTCACTCGGGGATAGTGTAGCTTTCCAACAGTGAAGGAATTTTTCAAATCGGTTTAGTAGTTTCGGAGCCTATTCAATGCAAACAAACAATCAAATCTTTCCTCTTTATACTATTAGTACAGATAAGTTGTTTATGTTCGATGACATCGTGCAACAATAAATTTTGAAACAATACTTCGAATTACTTTAGACTGGTATAATTACGGAAATAATACAAAATTTTGTGGTGTAATCTTGTAGATTAGAGAAAAATAATTTTCCACACATTAAAAATAAAACGACGTAATACACTGGAAATAACGTCTCCTGACGAACCACAAATCTTCACGTAAATGTATATATGTGCTGTGCACTTCTCACAGGCACTTGGGACACTGAACATCTTCCTCCCGTTGAAAGCTTCAGAAAGTACTAAAACTGATATGTTTCGTTATATATTCACCTTGGAATCCACATAATGACCAGATGTCATCAATTTTAATTGCTACTCTTAAATTTCAGGCATTTTAAGTAAGTGTTCCTAATAGAATCAATTTTTTGAAAAATTATCATAAATTGATAAAAATTTACTACTTTCAGATTTATTCCTTTGTATTCACCCGACTACCTATCTGCATGCCAAATTTTAACTTTCTAGGTCACCTGGAAGTTGGATATAGTTTTGATCTATAGGTCAGTCAGTGTTAAATTTCTCGATTTTTGGACGTTAATATCTAAATAACCGTTTGAGATGTGTTTATGAAATTTGGAAGACGTATGTATTTCGCAAGTCTTAATAAATAAGCCAAATTTGACAGGTTTATGTTGCATAGTTTTTGAGTTATGAGGTGGTCAAAAGTGGCTCCAAATGGTTCGTGTAATATTACACACGGTGCTGCTCGTCAATTCTGTTAGCTAAGAAATTGACTTGACACGCTCCGCGTGTCTAGATAATTCGAATCAAATGTATTAATTAATGTATTCGATCATTCGATGTCATGAGCTTGGTTGTAGTAGGTATTCGATGTGGCATCTTTACTACCGTGCGACTGAAAATTGTAGTATTCCTTAGCGACCTCCGTAGTTTATGTGACAGATACATGTCATGTTCAAGGCGACCACAACTCGCCAGTGGATTGAGCCTGGAGCCTAAAGAATAGATTCCTATACCCGAAATTACCGTAAATTATATGATAACTAGTAGAAATTTCAAATAAAAAAAAAACCCGCTTGCTATCAAAAAAGCTATCATGATATACCTTTTTGAAATCCTTATGGTGAGCTGTTCAATTTGATGCCCATATTGTATTATTCGATTTGTTTTTATTTTTTGATACTTCAAACAATGGCATCTCAAAGCCAGTTTTTTTTAACGTCACCTATCTAAGAACACTTATTGTCGGTTTATCAAGACGAATCTTAACGATACCTTAATTTTAAAAATTGGCCCAGCGGTTTGGTAGGTATGGGGTATTATAGAATATTACACACATACATACATACATACATACATACATACATACAAGATACGCGCAAAAAACAGAACACTTACGTGGCAGTCGGGTAAAAATACTATGTCTATTGACTATTGTCTATGCGCAACTGCACACACATATAATACACAGTTACAAAATTACATGGCTTCAACCCATTAATGGCCCACTACTGGGCACGGGTCTCTCCTCTTGAGGAGGCCTAGAGCATACTCCACCACGCTGCTCCAGTGCGGATTGGTGGAGGGGTTAGTGGCCAACCCGAGTGTCGGAAGTTTTCAAACCGCCCGAGGGCCTCCGACATGGTTTAACGACTGTTATCTTATGATGACAACCGGGACCGACGGCTTTACGTGCCCTCCGAAGCACGGAAACGCTCAAGAAATTTTTGCCACTAGCGGTCACCCATCCAACTACCGACCGCGCCCGCTGTTGCTTAACTTTGTCGATCACATAGGATCGACACAAGCCGCCGGGCTATGAGCGCTATCAGCTATCACACACATATAATACACAGTTACAAAATTACATACACAGTAACAATGTTATATAAGTTCTACAGAGGGCACATTACTCGCCTGGAAAACTCAGTGAGTTTTCCATTAGCCACCACATTGCATTGTATCATAGACGCGTAAGCCGTAAAATAGAAGATATTGGCGTAAAATTGAGTGAGGAAATCTGGGAATACCATTTAGAAAAAACAGTTACAATAAAAGGGCGATATAAAAAGAAATATGCGATTGGAATTCCGTATTTTCTATTACAAAAAAAGGTTTGATGACAATAAAATATTACTGTAACTGCAAGTAATCTGGAATTGTATTTTATCTAATTTTTCACGGATTATAAGTTCATACACAAATATTTAGACATCACAACCTTACGAGCCGATATCAAACATTTTTCTGTCACACAAATGTTTGTCTCTGCCGGGAATCGAGCCTGGGACCCTTCGCTACAAGACAAGACTACTCCGTCCCTAAATGAACTTGAAACATTTCACAAATCGTAGCGCACATAATGGCAATGGATTAATTTTTAAATGAATTTAGTTACAAATATGAATATTGGTTTCCGGATTTAATTTCATTTATAATGGCTTTGTACTCTATCATATTTTATTAGGAGGCTTTTTTTGTTTAATGATCTATCCAGTAAAATATCGCGACATTAAACATAAATAAAATAAAGTAGCAATAAGACCAAATAATAAGAGTTAAGAGTTTCTTGAGGGACTTTTCCCTTACATTAAACTTTACATTTATTTACAATCGTATACGTAACAAATGAAGGAAAACGTAGAACCGTTTCACAAAGGGATAATTAGAATTAGCAGCTCAAAGCCTCTTAGCTCTCGTCATTATCGAGTTCGCGATAGCCTTGTTTAGTGTCTCTTGTTACAGGCGCGACGAATTATCTCAAGTTCATTATCTATGTAATGAGAAAATGTATACATGTATCATAGAAGAGACATCTCGAACAAAATGTGTGTTCCCGCCGGGAAGTTCTATTTTCAAAATTGAGCCCCCGTTCTACTTTCAAAATCGAACAAATCCATTGGCAATGCAGCCGCGCGGCTTCAATTCATTGGAACATACATTGTTTTCGCGGTGTCTGTTCTATACGCTAGTAATAATACTTCAATGACATGTATAGATATTATTTTGCTGGATTATTTGACAATTAACTACCGCAATAATCTTAATCTTATTAACATCATCATAATCCAATGCTCGTTGTTATGAAGCGCTATTGCTACACGGGTTTCATTTGAATATCGCTAAGCTTTGTAATATGAAGCATTATAATTTATACCCTCCCTCTACTCTTGTAAAGTTCATTATCAGCTGAGCAAGGTAGTAGTAAACCACATTCCTTCGAAAGCAGGTATTATCAACCGATTATTATGTTGATTGTTGGTTACTAATAATCTAAATTTTACTAACAAAAAATAACCGACTTCAAAGTCTCAAAAACTACATAGTTGTCAGATCTCGTTCAAATTTATGTGAGACAACATGACAAGCGCCTGCTTTCGATTAAAAAAAGAATCATCGAAATCGGTTGGCGTGATATTGAGTTATTCGTCAATTTGTCGCGCACATCTTAACACAAATTTACGACTTATGTGGTTTTCTCATGGATGCCATTGTCAGATCTCAATAAAATTTATGTGGGACCACATGACAGCCACCAGCTTTCGATTAAGAAAAGAATCATCAAAATCGGTTCGCCCAGTCCAAAGTTCTGAGGTAACAAACATAAAAAAAAGCAGTCGAATTGAGAACCTCCTCCTTTTTTGAAGTCGGTTAAAAACATTCATTTCCCGTGATCCTACAGCTTATATTACAGGTGATTTAGTATTACTACGATGGAAAAATCATGCTACTAAGTATACCTACTAATCCTACTATATTACCCATAGCACTATTGGCAGAACAAGAGCAAATTATTTTTTACGAGACACTAGGAAGATTAGCGTAGTGAGGGTACTAAACGCTGTGCATAAATAACGAACTCAGTCACGAATTTTCTCACCGTGTAAAAAAGGTTTATTCCCACTAGTTCTACTCGTTAGTTCTACCGTAGAACTAGTGTGAACAAAACCCTATCTACGTTTAAGGGCTACTTTACGCGCGGAAAACCGTGACCTAAGTGCGCATTAAAGTCACAGGTACCTAATGATAAGAAAATGGTAATGTCAAAAGCTTCACTTGTGGCGTAGTTAACTACAGACGGATCGCTGTTTCACAAGTGTCTGTTATTGTTGAAGTAAGTAAATGATAAGATAGCACAAATATTTGTTACGAGTCAATAGCTCCTAGGGTTACCATGTTTCTGGGTTCGATGTTCCACCGAAGAGTGATTTTTTAGCTTTTTAATTTGTCGTTATTTTTGGTTGACATCATTAATTACAATATAAATAAAAAAGGAGACATAAGTTTTAAATACACTTCACTATAATATATTAAAGTAGTAGTTATTTAAATTGTAGTCTCCTTTTTTTGTACATCGATCATCGATCATCCATCGATATGCATCACTGGGTATTGATACTATTGGTAAACTCGTACATACACTGAGCCACCCGATGGTGGTCGGACAACACCCTTGAATGCTCATCCGTAACACTTTATAACTCTTATTAATACAATAAATCTAATTATTCAACTTATTATTATTAATTTTAGTTTGAAGGATGGTCATATATCGACATGGTAACCCTACTCGCGCGAGATGTGACTAGAATGATTAGTTGAAGCGGCGCCATCCAATAAAATATTCTAATTATAAACTGGTTGTCGTCAAAGCTGAGTGACATACAGATAAGTTTGACGGAATTGTTTTCGTTTCCAGGAACTTCTATCGTTTCATCACAGCCTGTTAAACACGAGTTTCACAAAAGCGATTGACATTTATAGTAGGTCATAGGTTTCAACCCATCCATGGTCCACGGGTTTCTCTTCATGAGTGAGGAGCCCTAGAGAATATTCCATCACGCGGAGTGAGGATTGGTGGAAGATTGTCGGAAGTTTTAGTGCCGTTCGAAGTCCTCCGACATGGCTTAACGACTGCTATGTAGCTTTTGATAACAACCGGGACTGACAGGTTTGTGTGCCCTCCGAAGGAAACATCACTCAAGAAATTTTGCCACTAGAGACTTAAGATCGAGACAAATTGTCGTGCTATGAGCGCTTCGATTAATGAGATTACCCGCTCTACTGTTTAATTTGTTGTAGCATTATTTTTGTGCCACGTTATCACCCTGAGAAAACAACGCAATGTCTACCAGTATCGACTTTTTTACCGACATCAAAAGAAATTGATCACATTCAAGTTATTTGGTTTCAAAGGCCCGACGAGTCAACGTACTCTTCGAAAAAACTTTTTGTTATTAACGGTGACCTGCCCAACTAATCACGCTTCTCTAGGTTTTTATAATGATAAAGATTAGGTTTCATAAGTTACTAAGACTATAAAGCGAGACTGGAAGGCCAAAGTACCCCGACCGATGGGGCTCGGAGGGCGAAGCCCCCTGCCAAGAATAAAAGAAATCTTGAAAACTCCAATGGAAGCAGTTGGGTGAAAGACGCAGCGTATTCCGTCACCGTCTCTAACGTGACTACGTTCGCGTTAGAGTCCCATTATTAAAGTTACTCGTATGAACAGAAGAATAGATCCAAAGCAAGATATTATGTTGCATGTTTAAGTATTTTGTTTGAAGTGGTCAAATTATTGACCAGTCCCGATATGTTAACTACGCACACGTAACAAACCATTTATTTATATCAATGCCACATTATTTTATTATTATCCATTGATTATAAGATTATAATATAATTATATGATGACTAACTTCAATTTAGTTCACTTATCAGTTTTTACTGTTGAACTTGTAATTTATTTACCAAAACTACGTTAAACAGCTGCAGCTTGAAATGAGTGCGTTAATATATCTGCGAGTTGGGATTTATTACGTTGTTAACGTTATACGACGTATCATATTACGAGGGAAACTGTAAACGGACTAAGCGGAGGAGGTGGAAGCATCGAATGCGGAACAAAAGTACGTATATTATGACAATCAAGGAAACATACAACCTCCTTTGTAGCCGCAGTAAATGGTACGACTAGATTATTCAGCAACCTTTTATACTTACATAACGTTCATCAGTTATACTTATGACTATATTCCTTATTCAAGTTTTAGGATTCCCTTTATACAATGAAGTAATGAACCTTACATTTCCGGGTACCGTATGTCATGAATTAAGAAAAAAGCTTAATTAACGTAATAGCAAGTTATCGTCACGTATCTACTTAACAAATTCAAGGTTCATTTTAACTGGTGGCTAGTAACCCTACTACCTTTGCTACTACCATGAGAGGTGCCGTCAGGATACAACTTGACCTCAGCAAGTGTCACTTGCCAAGTGACCTCCAGCAGATTGACTCTAAATTATTTCGACCTGTTATTGCCATTATCTTTATTACATAACATTGTATTTCTTGCGCATGCGTTAAAAATTAACTTGTCATAAGTTCATAACTGTAATTATGTAGATATTATTCGGGCGTGGTGAATTTATGTAAAGGGTCCAAGAATATTTACTCAGGTGAAGGTGAACTAAGCGCAATGAACCACAATTCTGATGATATTAATGAGATGATAATGGATGAACATATTTTAGCATGTGTTGCTCATAAGCAAATTTGACATATCATTTGACATATCAAATTCCATAAATACTTCATGGATATCAGAGCTCTTTCAGGAGATTAATCTGTAAACATTATTTGAAGTCTACCGATGTAGACGAATGTGTCCTTTATTGCACCTTTGCGAAAAGCTGGTAAATTAAAAAAATGACGTGCATAAGTGTATCAATGATACCTACATGAATAAATGATTTTGAATTTGAATTTGAATTAACATTCTTCTATTGATATAAACCGCATGAGGATGTAGAGCAGGTACATCATGTCAACATCACAATCAGTGACCAACTTGGGACAAATACTAACGACTACTGACAGGACGATTACTAATAATTACAGTCCAAACTTCTACAGTCCTCTTACTGAAGAATAATAACTTACCTACTTATTTTGCTATCCTTATCCATCCATCCATCCATCCATCCATCAGCCCTTGGAGGTCCACTGCTGAACTCTGACCGGTCCTGAGCCTTCTGAATCCAGCGGATGCCCGCTGTCTTCTTCTATCCTCATCACATGAAAAAAATTCTAAAACAGTGATAGTAGACGTAAGATGACAGCCGAGGTGGATGTTGAAAATATGTGGAAAACGTATTAGTTTGAGCTGGCTAACCGCTATGTGTTCAATGTTGAATGTTTGCCTCAACACAGATGGCAAGATGTTTACGTTGGCCTCATTAAAAGATACAATGTTAAACAAAGACATCCATACCTTTCAGTTCATTGTTTGTCCGTGCATTGTGGATTGTGGAACACTTGCGCCCACCGTGTATCACACTGTTTATCTTTTATCTTATAAATGTTGCTATCAGATAATGACCTCACGGCTGCTAATTGCTTCCATGAAATATCTACTGATTTAATATAATGTATGTACATATATGTATAATACCTACTAATTTAATAATAAGTCAATATCCTCAGTTCAGAGTGAAATTTTGACAATATATAAACATGGCATCCATGTAAATTCAAAACAAACAAAAAAACATAAAATTAATTATTTTCCAGAAACTGAATAAAAATAAGTCAGATGCGTTCTGAAAAGGTAGAGCTACACGGTACTCATTACGTGTAGGTCTGTAGAGACTGCGCATCACGTTGAAATTCATCCGTAAGCCTTGCACGCTCGTGCAATTTTAACGCTTGTAGAAAAATAAAGCGGATAAGTGCAAGTTAAACTCATGTGAAGAGGGTTCCGTACGTTAATACTGTACCTATTTACCGTTATTTTTCTATTTTCTTTATTTTTGCCGTTTTGACCATAGACTTCTTATATATAAGATACTTCTTATATATATTCCTGTAATATTTTAGTAAAGAACCGTTTTCTGTAATTTTTTTTTTCAAAATTCTAGCCACCGTAGTTATGGAGATAAGGGAGGGAACTCAATTTTCGCCTTCAATTTGCGTTCTTTCTTGAATAATAATTAGATCGCCCTTGTAACCCCTACTTTAAGGTGTTTCAAAAGAATAAATAAATAAATAATTTTAAAACCATCCATTGTAGAACTATAACCAAAATATATTTAAGATCGTTACAACAAGCACTTTTATTTTGATATGCCGCACGATACGGTTTGCAAAACTTTTTTTTTAATTTGGCTTTAGTTAAATTTTTTTTTTCAAAATCTGTTGTTTTCTTTATACCTTCGTCTTTGGGTCACAAAAAACCCATGAGTAACAAATTTCAACTCATTTGGTCCAGAAGTTTCGCAGTAAATTGGCTGTAAAAGGCGACAAACACATGAATGATTCTGTTTTTCGTTTTTTCGGAACCCTAAAAAATATTCTTTTCACTATTCGGTGCCCGATAATTCGCCCGTGGAAATATTGGACACCTATTGGAAGCTTTTACCCCCAATTTTACCCCTTTATAAGTTAGTTATACCAAAAAATCTGAATTTTATAAAGATACTGCATATTCTGTATTTATTCCACCTTTAAACTAAAGTATACACTGTACACACATATCTAGTGTGTACAGTGGAAATAAATTAATGTGTACCTACTTAGATATTGTTACGAGTTTTGACGCAATCTTACAAAGCCACGTGTTGCCCATTACATTTGCATAATACAAAGAGTTTGCTTTTAAAATGTAGTGTAGATTTGCCTGCAATTTTGCAGTAAATAAAATACGTGGACGAGGTCGAAGGACTATTTGCACAACTGTGTTGCCCTGGTAAATTACCTGACCGGGAGAACCAAATCCCTGGAGTTTGATTTTATTGGATCGGGGTAGATTTATGTTACAGGTGAATAAATAACACCTTTTGTGTACGTAATGTGTTGATTTATTATACACAATTACAATGTTCTTGAGCGTAATTGCTTGTAATGCTACATGTTGTGTCCGCACACGACTGATATACAGATATCCTGATGCGAGGATGTGTTTCTAATTAATCTCAAACTAACTACTTATTTACACTCAACGTCAAACATTCAGATGTATTTGTAGTAGCTAACTATCTATATTTACAACGGATGTATTTTATGGTGTGTGGTAGATTAAATATTTCCGTAAACAAGGGTGTTTACCATAGATGCGACGTTTGGCGTGTTCATAACATTCCTACATATCAAATTTTAAAATATCACTCATATACTCACCGACTCTAATACAACACTTATCGTTGAATAGCGTGGCGCTAAACCACTTATTAGTCCCTCCGTGACGGGTAAATGTTGTTGGTAAAGTAAGATCTTATTACTGGAGGTTTCTTAGGAATCGTATTCAATCTAACGCTGTTTTTGTTTTGGTATGTTTTTGTAGTAATTTCTTATTAACACAAACGTTTGTAAATTAAATTAGCGAGTAAAAATACAAAAATCAGTCAGGAGTTTTTAGTCGCTTACTTTCGCGTTTAGGGAAGGATCATACGTAGAGGCGTAGGTACCGCCGTATCAGCCGTATCATTAATTATACGGGTGTATATGGGCCTCCACTAACACTCCCAAAAAAAGCTAGCCAGCGGTAGGCCGCTACAGTTGGCACTCCTTTTATATTTGACAGCCGACGTCGAGGGGGCCCCACAACAAATATTGATATGGGGCCTCCTTAGGGCTAGCTACGCTACTGATCATACGGACATAGTGGTAAAATATAATGTACATATTTTGAGACTTCTCCCATCTCTGATCAAGGTCTGCCCTGCTGTACATTGTACAATGGAAGAGGCTGGATTGGATTCCTTATTTTGAGGTTGCTGTACCTAAGCGGTAACAAAATTAACAGCATGCATGTTTAAGGCAAGGTCTACGTGACTGGCGGTAACGCATCCGTGATGATGTAGGTGAAGGTAGGCGGTGATGAACATTTTCCACTGGGATGACTACTTGTTTGTCGATATTTAATTAATAAATGATCATCGTCCATCTACGTTCCCGTAAAAGTCTCTTCGAGGTGAACGAAGCGTTGACAGCAATAAGGGATCTATTTCAGGCAGGTTTGAAGGAAAAGTGCTTTACCTACGTACGTATCCTTTTGAATTACTCACATGTTTTTGACCGAAAAAACAGTTACTTAACAACTTAAAAATATCTCGAACTGATCGCGGAAAACGAGCTTTGGTTTAAAATACGCGACATTTTATTTCGCAGTTAAACTTTTTGGCTCGATACCAAACCAATGGGTCATTCCCGGGTGAATTAAATTTTCCGCGTAATACGCTTCTTCTTATACAATTTATATATTATATAGTTATATAAAGATTACTCAGTGATTATAACTGATTCTATTTATGGGAAGTGGCGTAAAACGGTATTAACCATAACAAAATGTTATATCTCTCGTACCGTTATGACTCAGATAATACGTAATTCTAACCTTTGTTTTACAACAGCATTACTAATATTCCTTACGCCATGTATTAACCTGCAATTTTCTATCTACGCTGCAATAATTTTTCGCTTCGGACCTATATGGACTTGTCCTTACACGAGTATATGCTTCACGGAAATGATACTTGACTGAACGCATATCTGCATACCTAGCAATGCCTCATGTCACTCATGGCATTATAGTTCATGATGATTTAATGATATCTTAAAATAAATATTATGCGCAGAATTCGATGTAATAAAGCAACATTTTATTTATTTTATTTTTTGCTTTTACTTATATCGGTCTCATTGTCCAAGAAGCATAATTTTTTTTTTATTGAAATAACCGCCAAACGAGCAGGTGATCCATATGATGGTAAGTGGCTATCTTCGCACGTGGACATCATGGATTCCATGGCATCACTGATGCGTTGCCGCCTAAAAAGGAGAGAAGAAAAAGAAAGAAAAAACAAGCCCCCAGCCGGAACACGACGAGTCATTTGGCGGCTCAAGCAAGAAGGGGCGGCTATCCAGGCGGACCGCACGAAGAAAAGATTATAGTAATAATGGTATTAATGAACGATTAAAATCGAAATTACCAAAATAATAGAAAAAAATTAATAGAGAAATAACTTTAATGTTGTGCAAAGCTTTTTACACAGTCCCGGGTTCGATTCCCAATTATGGCAGGTATAATGAGATACCTACTTACATAATTATTTATTTGCGGTAGGTACGTGTCGTTTGTTATGTTTCATTCATTCATTAATTTATCCGCAAACCTCCTATAGTGTCTCCTGATGCCTCCTAGTGAGTCTACGAGTTTATTTATTTAGTTTAATGATGTACAGTTTCGGCCACGGATTTACCCTGAATCTCTGCCAGAGACATTTTATTATCAAACTTTTGTTACAAAAACCACTTAATTCACAACTACCTAAGATACTTCTCCGTAAATGTGATACTTACAGGACGTTGTCGCAGGCTTGAAATTCAGAAGTTTATCCTTTAAGGTTGATCGTTAACCTTAGTGTAGGGGTCAGCGTTTGAATTATTGAATACAGACGCCTGGATTCTTTATGAATAGAGAAACATGCGTAGGAAGTATTCAGAAAGATGAATAAAAGTGCTAAATGCTTTAAATATTTATAATTTCATTCACCCTGTTCGGGTCACACCTGACAAAGCGCCAGTGAACCCGAAAGGAGTTCAGCACATCAAATCTCTTTAGAAAACAAATTTAATGCGTGTTGTTCTGTTAAAGATTTGGAAACGTAAGGCGCTCCACCCACTGCACCGCGCACCGCGACGGGGCGCGGGATGGCAGATTTTGCCATTGTATGCAATTATGTCAATTTGTATAGAAATCACGCCTAGCACTTCACACTGCCGACGCGGCACCGCGCGGGAAATCGCCCCGCGCGCAGTTGTGTTATCCGTCGCTCTGCGCACCGCGGCGGGACGCGTCTTCAGTGGGTGGAGCGCCTAAAAACATATCGACGGTTAAAAGGCGAATTGATTCTAGCGCCATCCTGGGCGATATTGAGTTATATACATCATTGGAATTGGCGAATTTTTGCGCGTCGATGGAGCCAGGTTTGAGGTTAATCTGAGCACTTTTTTGGCGCTTGGCTCCATGACCAATTTGGGTATCATTTTTGCTTACGCGGTATCAAGTGTAGCGAATTTGGTTGTTTTTTTTCAAAGCATGTATATAGACCCACGACAAAAAAGGGTTTTTCTTACTATTTGTTGTTTAAGCCATTTTTCCTCGGATGGAATGAAAGGTATCGGCATTTGAATTCTTTTTACTTGATCTTAAATAATTAAACAAAGGATGTTAATTCCTTTTTGCTTGAACCAGATTTATTAGTGTATGTTACTTAAATCATTTTGCCTTAAACATTCAAACATTATCTCTGTCGCTTGAATCAATCTTACCTGAACTAGTATATTGAAGAATATGACTTGTGCTAATTTTCCTTGACCAGTTTTAAGTCTTTATATGATTCAGAACCATTTTCTTTTTGCAAAAAATAAATGTCTGCACGCTTGATTCCTTTATGTTAGTTTATTAATTAAAGTAATATAATACTTCAATCAGTTTACTCCTTTCACTTTGCAATAAAAATGGCGTTTAAATCACAAGCAAAAGAACACGAAACAACGCGGGTAGGTATTTGAATCCACGACACGCGTAGTCGCGCGAGGTTTCACACAAATTTTCTATATGAAAACATTATTTCAGCTTTATCTTAATACTAGCTGTTGCCCGCAGCTTCACACGCGGGAATTATGTTTATATTATTTGTACCCCTTACAGAAGAAAATTTTAAAACAGGTTCATTTATAACTATTGAAGTACTTATATTTAGGAATTTACATACTGAAACCTACGATACAATCACAGATCACTCCTCCGGGAGCGGGTTTTGAATAATTAACAACATTAACATTAATCATGAAAAATTTTGTAAAACTCGAAATCATGTATTTCATCAATTAAAGGAGGAACGTTTGCTGCATTGCAAATTTAAAGCAAATCGTTGATATTTAAAAAATATACCATACAAAGCTTCCTTTTGTTTCGGGGGAAAACATTTAATTTTTTCGTGACGAAAAGTTTTCTAAAATATGACCCAAAGTAGGTATAAGGAACAACTTAAGTAATTTCCGTCAAATCATTTCAAAGGTTTAAATGTGATGATAATAATTTTAAACGGTAAAAAATATCTTTAAAACGGTTCTGTTGTTTCCTTCCGTTCAAGAGTTACATATACTCTCTCTCCCTCCCCTCTCCCTCTCCTTCTCTCTCTCCCTCTCCATCTCCTCTTTCTCCCCTATTCCTCTCCCCCTCTCCCTCTTCCTCTCCCACTCCTTGTCCCTCTTCCTCTCCCACTCCTTGTCCATCTCCCTCTTCCATTCCCACTCTCTCTCCTTCTCCCACTCCGTGTCCCTTTCCCGCTCGAGGTCCTTCTCACGCTTCATGTCCCTCTCCCTCTCCCAATCATAATCTCTCCCGCTCGAACCCGGTCCCTCTCCTGCTTTCTGTCCCGCTCTCACTCCCTCTCCCTCACTCTCTTCCGCTCCCTCTCCTGCTTCTTCTCCCGATCCCAGTCCCTCTCTCACTTCCTGTCCTTCTCCCCTCCCCCTCCCGTCCGTAAAGTTCTCTACACTAATTTTTTGTTTCTCACTATACAGATTTCATATAAATTTTCACATTACTGAGTTCAAAAATGACGTAGTTTCTTAAATATTTACAACCCCTTTGTTTAACCCCTTATGGGGATGAATTTCGAGAAAACCGTGGTAAAGTTATTATTTGTGCCTAACTATAAGCTTATATACAAATTTTCACCCTTCTTACTTCAAAACTGACGAAGTTTACACTTGCACACCCTTATTTAACCGTTTAGGGGTTGACTTTCCAAAAAAAACACAACTTTTAAATTTTAATCTGGAGCTATTAAATGAATTTTCATGTTTTTAACTTCAAAAATGACGAAGTTGCGTACTAAGTTCCATGTTCTAAATTAACCCCTTAAGGGATGATTTTCCAAAACAACGTGTTAAAATTAACTTTTGTCCACAACTATAAACTTACATAAAAATTTTCGTATTTATAACTCTAAAACTGACAAAGCTGATGCATACGTAAATGACGTCCAACCTCTATTTTTAGGGGATGAATTTTGAGAAAACAGTGATACAGTTATTTTTTGTGTCTAACTATAAGCTTATACACAAAATTTCACCCTTCTTACTTTAAAACTGACGAAGTTGCCATACTAATTTGCACAGTCTTACTAAACCCTTAAGGGGATGATTTTCCAAAAAAACGTAATACTTCCAAATTTATTTTCTAATCTGGAGCTAATATATAAAATTTCATGTTTTTAACTTTAAAAATTACGAAGTTGCATACTAAATAAATTCCACTAAATTAACCCTTTAAGGGATGATTTTCCGAAAAAAATTGTTAAAGTTTACTTTTGTTTATTACTATAAACTTACATAAAAAATTTCATATTTATAACTCTATAACTGGTGAAGTTGATTTGTATGTAGTTGGCTACCAACCCCTATTTTTAGGAGATGAATTTCGAGAAAACAGTGATACAGTTATTTTTCCGGTCTAACTATAAGAACAAATTTTCACCCTTCTTACTTCAAAACTGACGAAGTTGCCATTTTAACTTTCGCCATCTTAATTAACCCTTCAGGTGATGATTTTCCAAAAAAACATAATACTTACAAATTTTGTTTCTAGTGTGGAGCTAATGTGTAAATTTTCATGTTTTTAACTTCACCAATGACGAAGTTGCCTACTAAGTTCCATTCAGTAAATTAACCCTTTAAGGGATGATTTTCCAAAAAAAATATATTAAAGTTAAGTTTTGTTTATTACTATAAACTTACATAAAAATTTCAAATTTATAAATCTAAAACTAACAAAGTTGGTTTGTATGAAAGTGTCTTCTAACCCTTATTTGTACCCCTTAAAGGATGAATTTCCAAAAATTCGTTCTTAGTGGACGTCTCCTTAGCATAAACTATCTCCCTGCCAAATTTCATCTTAATCGGTTCGGCAGTTTCTGAGATTTTTTCCTAGATAACAATTATAAAAATTACGAGTAGTGCCTATATTCGAAGGATTATTACAAATGTTACCAACGTTTAAATATACTTAAATTTAAGTAAATGAATAATTAAAACAAAAGTTGATTCATGAAAAGCATTGTTTTATTAAATTTTAATTCTTTCGTTGTATAAAATTTACTTTAAAGTCTAAGTTCTTAAAAGTATGCCATTTAAGTTATTTTTCTTTGAATTGACAATGTCCTTTCATTCGTTTTCCCTACATCGTGAAATTTATTTTATTACCTTTGAGCTATTTTCTCCAAGTCAAATTTTAATAAATCTTGCGCTTAAAACAATTTGCTTCAAATCTTATTACATCACTGTGTAATTTGAGTCATTACTCCTTGAACAGTTTACAACTAGGTGAGCGGTTTAAATCATTTATCCATGATCAGTTTATAACTAGGTGAGCGGTTTAACTCATTTATCCATGAACAGTTTACAAATAGGTGAGTGATTTAAATCATTTATCCTTGATCTGTTAACCCTTTCAGGACCATAAGAACATGGGAGGATATATAATCATAACAGTTGTATAGAACAGTTAATTATGCATATTATAAACATACTAAATAATTAAAAAACAAAAAATAATTATATTTTTTTTGGAAATTTTTGGGACAAACTTGTCCCTGTGGCCGATGGCCGTACTTTTTGCCTAGACAAGTTATCTTTACGTTTTCGAGATTTTATAGGTATTTAAGGTGTTGTGTGGATATTTAAAACAGTACATTTATTGTAGCAAATTTATTATTTATGGTAATCAGAGAAACAGTTTCTTTCATTAGTATAACAAGGGTAAACTTACAAATACAAGCAACACAGTAAGTAAAAGTATTGTTTGTTCGGTTTTCTATCTTATACTTGGCACAGTGGGCACATTTCTTCCTGATGTTTGATCTTTCCATGGGGTGAATGGGTAACTGTCGTTTTACAGATCTACACACTGAACTGGATTTTGAAGTGGGAATGTCTCGCTGCCTGGCAAAGTAACCGTTTATCTCTTCAAATCGAGTCCTTGGCATAACATTTGATATGAAATATTCTGCCATATCTGGTTCTGTAGACCAGTTATCTCGCAATGATGGCAAAATGTAGCCCAGAACTAAATTCATACCAAGGAATGCTCTCATTTCGTCTATATGTATAGTACATGCCCGGCCATTTTGATGAGCGTATCGTACTGACTCTTCTATGTACTATATTTTGAACTAAAACATCAAACAAATTTTGATAGTTGAACAAAATTATCTCAGAGGGAGCCAATGCATTAGCATTTCTTGACAAATTTATATCTTTCCGAATTCATATTCCACATCACGAAAACGATTTGGGATGTATGTTTTCTGGTTCCAATTGAGAACTGGTTCTTGATTACTTTGTGATCTGGTGACGGGTAAAACAGCTGTAGACGTTGATGGTTCTGATTCCTGATTCCTCCTGATTCCTCGGCAGGCTTTCTGATTCCTGAAGTTGAACTGGAGTATCTTCAATTACAACATCTAAAATCCTTTCATCATCATCCTGCGTCAAAATCTTTTGATCGTCTTCGTCGAGTTGTAAACTGTCTTCTGCGTCAATATTATCACACATCAAAATCTTTTGAATTTCGTTATCTTTGAGTTTAAAAACAACACGTCCGTTACGAAACATAATCTGCAACAATATCAATAAAAAAATGAGGGTAATTGACAAAAATGTTCAGAAGATTATGTAAATATTTTTTCATAAATCGTATCTCTTATCGACCACTGGGACGTTGGTGTCCCTTTATGTTTATGATGTCTTATCACTATAAATAACATAAATAATGGTTTGTTGAATGTATATAACATCAATTTACTTACCAGGCAATAATAATAGCACAATAAAAAACAATATAAAACATTCTGACGTCCCTAAAAACTTTTGAAAGATAGACCGAACAGGCGCCAAGCGAATTGTCAGTTTCCAATTACAATAGACAATAAACCGTATTACGTACGTAGCGTTGTAAATGAAAAAATAAATAAAGATGCATTCAAATACAAATTCAAAAATAATAATTGGGTATTGGCTTCTTAATTACTTATATTTTTCTAATTATTGGCTAGGGACACATTTGTCCCCGTAGTCGTCAAAGGGTTAAAGAAGTCATTGTACACTTGAATTATTTTGCTTTGAACAGATAAATAGTAATCGTGTACTTTGATTCCTTCTGCCCTGATCAAAGAATTGTGCAAAATGGCTCAAGTTACATCTAACTCCGTTAAAAAACACCTTTTATTTGTTATATATATATCAAAAAATAGCACAAAATATGCCGCTTTATGATTGGGGAGACTCGTCAATTTTAATTGTATACTTTAGGAACAATGATTTTTTTTCTCAAAAAATAAACTTTAAAACGCTCTCCTGTAAAGTTCGCAAAATGGCGCTTGAATCAAGTCGCCTTTTAACCGTCGATATTTAAATACTCATGTACCCATGAGGGTCTTTGGTCTCTTTCTCTGTGTAGGTAGAGGTATGTGTTTTGTATGTAAGTACGCATATAATTATCGCATATAATAATTAGGCACTTTATTTCTCAAAAATTTCAGTATTTTTGAGACAAAAGGTTGCGAGATATGTGAACACACAAAATTAAGTATAACAAATAACTTAAGAAAGCTTTTAACATTCAGGCGAATTAATATCTCCTGGCCTGAAAACGAATCCGGAGATGTTATTTCATAATATCCTCAATATATTATCAGAAATAAGTACAGCTCATTCAACTTTCCGCAAAATACGGTTACATCTAAATATAAATAAGCCAAAATCGAATGTTCACTCGTTGCTCTCATTGCTTATTAACCAAAGTCGTTCAAGTCGCAGGCGTTTATTTAAAACCACTTAAAATAAAACGATGTTAACTTGGAACACTGTATTTGCAATTTACTTTTTATTTAATTTTTTTATTTAAGTCGTCAAAAGAGCGCACGAGCCACCTGAAATGGCCACCATAGCCCATCATCATCCATCATCCAATAGTAAGACCAAAGGGATCACTGAGGCGTCTCCGACCAAGAGAGAAGAGACGAGAAAGAAAGAAAGAATTTCAATGCTCGCGATGCACTTTTCTGACCAACGCAACGGATGAGGTAATCATAATGGCTCCAGTGTTCAGGTTCTTATGTTAGAGGTCGCTGAGTTAATTACTAATTATCACGGACCTTTCAGAAGAACATCGTAGGGAAACTTGAATAGCAGGAAGTTATTTAACATTTCGGAGTGTTCTGGGTAGATCCAAGATCGGCTTTACATAAATAAATAAATAAACGCCTCACATTCAGGACGCACTAGGATTCCCTGGGTCGCGTCAAGACATCACTATACTCTAACACCCATGACTCTATAATGACGTAATATCTGCCCCGGTCGGGAATCAAACCAAGGAATCCTCGCTTTGCAGCCAGGCTGATCACTACTAACATGACTACAGGGCCTTCGCGGCGTAAAAACCTGCATTAAAATGGTTCAACGCAAAAAACTATTAACATTTTTTAAACACATTAATGTTAAAACATTCGCATAATTATACATTCAGGTACGCCACTCGTCAAAAAACCACAATATTAAACTCATACTTATCATTATTCTGTACAAAATACTGACCATTCACAATAATTTGAATTAAGTAACACTTGGCATGCATCCGTGTTCTTAATACTATACCCAGAAAAGATTAATTATGAGAAAATTAATATAATCCTATTCAAACAAAAATTACTAAAACAAGAGTAACGAACTAATTTACTATTTTATGTTGCATTAGTAAGTACTCATTTTCACCTATAAAATTAAATTTTGACCAATGAGTGAATAAGCGAGAAAGCGAGAAATCAAGAAGTGTGCCACTACGCAAAACGCAGTTGCATGTGGGCGTCTCCTATCTCTCGCAAGTCTGGGACAGCTGTGAACAACATTGCCGTTCTGTTATACACAGCCACGCACAGTGAGCCAAGATTAACACTGTGCTATAAATTTCTTTGTATCGTAAATGACTAGGTGTTAAGCAACTTCCCGAGCAGTCGGTTTCATTTGCTCGACCTCCTTTAGCAGGTTCTGGACCAGGAGCGGCCTTTAATGGTTGAAGCCATACTATTCCCTTATTTGCTCTTTCAATGTCCTGTAGCCTATAGTTGGTGGCCGGTGACACTCGCGATTCGAGGGTCTCGGGTTCGATTTGCTGCAACTCCTGTAAGGACAGATATTGATTTCAGACAGATGTTAAATGTTTGTTATCAGATTGTGTGTAGGTATATGTGGTTGTGGAGTTTCATTTTGTGTTAGTTCATGCTACCCGCGATATTCTTACATACTGGTAGGTACTAGTGATTGTTTGAATTACACATAGTGTGAACAATCTTGTAATTGCAATTTATTTATTTATTTATTTATTTATTTATTTATTGGACACCAACATAATGTACACTTATACATTTACACATTTTCAAGATAGAGATTTTTAGCTTAGTGCCATTACAATTAATGGTGTAGACTACATGCAATTATTAAGAAATAGAACGAGTATTAAATTTAATTGTTTTGTAAAAATAGAAATTTAAAAATGATATAAAATTAATGTTTGTATCCTAATTTAAATGTAGCATAGTGCTCTTAATCTTAATTAAGCTGTCTGAGAACAAATCTATATTATAAATTTTTGAAATTTCATTATATTTCCTAACCATTCTACATAAAGGTGCGTGTAGACAAAGATTCGATTTACTAGTCTGGTAGGTAAATATATTACGTTTAGAGTTTCTTGGCCATCTAGAGGGAACCGATAAATTTATAAGTTAGAGTCATCAAGCAGACCATTTATAATTTTGAATAAGATTTAAAAATAATTAAGATTTAAAGATAATAATTTAAAAATGAAATCCCAACAGAGTAAATCCTCCCATCCGTCGCCAGTATCTCTTTTAAATGTCAAGTGGTAAAAATTATATCGATAGAGATCGAGGATCGGCGTCACAACTTGCATGTCTGGTGCCAACACTGCCATTGAGCCAACGGACACTGTCGTAACACACATGCATGTCTCAAGTCTATGTCAATCTGTAACATAGTTAAAGACGTAGCTCGAGCACGAATATTTGCGAGAAAGTATTCGTATGGTTAACGTAAGCAATTTGTCAAATTTGTATGGCATTTTAGTACCATTTACGCACGATAGGGGCGCTTTTGAAAAAATGCCATACAAATTGCTTACGTTAACCATACGCATACTTTCTCGCAAATATTCGTGCTCGAGCTAGTGATAGGGATGGAGCGTCAAATATAAACGTATATACCTATCACATACAGGGTGTCTCGTAAGTAGTGAATCAACCTTATAGGGTAGATAGAAAATACCGATGAATTATCTCATTCGCATCAGTGATTGGACGTGAGAAAAGACGAACTAAATAGCATAAAGTGATTATATCGAATGTTTAAACCGTCATAATACAGTTTAATTAGAAAGCTGTCTGCGCTCTCTCATCTTCTCAATAATCTATGGACAGTAGAGTCAGTGCCGTATGCTATCTAAATTCCGCTGGCCACTATATACGTAGGTACATATATCAAATTATTTATAGAACAAAGATATACCAAACTTATTAATAGTACACTTAGCTATATTCAAATGCGTCTTGTCTACGCAACATTCGACGCGTTCCAATTGCGCCATTAGGTATGTGGCGCCATTACAAAAAGTCAAAAATCAAAAACTATCAAAGTCAAAAGAGTCTTGGAATATTCTTCACTGTTCAGCCAACGTATTTGATAGTTTTTCTCAAATTGGTGGTGGTGTGATCGATATTAACTAAGTAAAACCATAGTTGCTCAACCAAATGACGACCAGTGTGGCGCAATGGTTACCATGCCGGATCGCCGCACCGAGGGTCCTGGGATCGATTCCCAGCGAGGCGGAAATTTGAATGATGAGTTTGAATTTCTGTTCTCGGTCTGGGTGTGAATGTCCTTGTCTAGTGTGTTGTCCATGGCACCCACGACACAGGGAATCCTAGTGTGGGGCTATGAGTGTGAAGCGTTATTATTATTATTATTAAATGATAAATAAGTGAATAAAGTACTAAATTAAGTACTTATAAATGCGTCCATGAAGTCTTATAACTGAAATCCGTGCCCAAGGCAAACATTGTTAACATTAGGCTCTTTAATCACATTTAGCACGAAATCCAAATGAACTTGAAGCAATACGAATGTTAAAGTAATTCCAATTATACGTACCATGTTCTTAAAGTAGTAGTAGCGTAGGTACGCGCTAATCACAAGCTGGTTGGTATATATGTATATATTTCACGCAACTTGAAAATGAAATTCTCAGGTTTCCTCAAGGCGTTTTCCTTGATTTGAGAATACGAGTTGAGAATGGAACTTTTTGTGTTACATTTTACACAATTCAACCTCTACATTATTATTTTTCAGTCAATTTAACCAATAATGCGTTCGTTCGTCTACACTGATTTTTATGTATGTACTTCATAATGTGTACATCATTATTTTATTTGTTTTTTTTGGCTCGCATAGGGATCGTATATCTTTTTAATTTCTTTAAAAAGGTAATTCATTAAATTAAACGAACCATTAAGTAAATCACTGATGCTGATAATTAGGGTAGGTTTACTTAATGTAGGGTTCAGTTAAAAAACAGAATGACGGATGTTCTTTAGCCGCCCGCAGGCTTCCGACATGACTTATCGAATACTTGTCCGACATGACTTATCGAATACTATAACCGGATACTCGTCCGCCAAAACATAAAATTACTATTCAGATTTCAATACTTACTACGCCTACCACCCTATAATAGCTTTAATACATCATCCAATAGTGTTATCTGTGTGTTGGCTGATTGGCTTCCAACACCTAATACCATACTTAACCGTATTATATCACAGACTTTTTAGTTTTACTATTTATAAAGAGATCCCGTAGATTTCATCACCGACAGACTGACACGAAATCCTCTCAGCGTGCTTATAATAGAACATCACCGACACGTGGCAATGGCTCTCTCCACTTGTCTTGCGTCGAGGTCATTCAACTGCTGCGCTCGGAATTCGGGAATGTCTGATGTAAAATCCATCCAACCCAGTTTCCCTGCTCGCTGCGTTTTTGTACTAATTTCAAGACAATTTTTCCTGCGGTACATTCTTGTATATACTAATTTAGGGACATTTTTTCCGGCAATTTCTGTACTCATCGTTCCGTTCTTTTTGGATATCAGTTTTTGCCACTTTTTAACCCCAAGTTATGAGTGATCCTCAATGATCAGCTTATCGTATTCATAGGATAGGATTCATTTACCCAATACATATAAGGAGAAGCCACAATTGCGGTGTTACCCGATTTTGATGTCGGATTCTATCATAATGGCAGATATTAATTAGGTTGCAATACTTCTTACATCCTACATCACACTTCAAGCATGTTTTATGTCATGTTCAGTTCAATTTGTAACTCTGGCAATGCACTGGAGTAGGTTAAGTTTGTGGATATGCTCAACGCCTCCTCAATTACAATTAATAGCCATGTCCTGTATTAGTCCACTAATGGGTTGAAAACAATGCATGCAATATGGGTAGAAACGACTATGTCACATCAATACGCTTGGCTTAAACTAACGCCTGGAAAATTTCATTATATTTAGTATAAAATATATTTTGTGAGGAACATAATGACGTTGTACTAACAATGGAATTTAGAAGGAAATAAATGTAGGCTGTAAGCATTCAACATATTCACTCATATCACAAATGCAAAATAAAACTCAATGAATAATTTCCGGGAATGAAAATCTATTCATCGGAAGCTGAGAGAAAAATTTATGAGTATGTATTACATCTCGCTCGAAAACAAGACTGTAAATCAAAGTTACGGTAATATTTTATATATGTTTGCATTTGGATGGGGAGTGCCATAGTCACGAGGTAGAGATGAACCATATTGATATAGTTATGCATGCCAGAGAACCGCTCTGTGGTCAAAATTAGACCATAAGTGACAAAGAATTAGTTCACATTGACATTTTACATTGGACGAAAAGTCACAGACAGTAAGGGTTAATGCACATAATGTAAATAATGTTATATTTCTACGCGTTTCTACGCGTAGGTATTTCTTACGAGATCTCTATGATTTTCATTCAAGATTTTCATACAATCGGAATAGTGTTTCGTCTTAATATGTACACATCGTGCCATTTACCCTTCGCTTCTTGAAACAGACTTGATTAAAACTCAATCTGTTTTGTCCAGCGTTATATATTAAGTAGGTGCCCTAAAAGATTTCTTGTGAATGTACAGTTAGTTTTGAGATTATGGATTTATTTAGATTAGCAGACATTGATTATTAATACGAATGCCCATCAGGTAATGGTGAACTGTTGTTGTCCGTTCTTCAGCAAGAGACTGATAAGAGACAGACACAAGAAGGCACAAAAAGAAAATATTTTGGATACTGGCACTCAGGCACTTAACGGTTACTTAAATCACTACTTTACTTATTCCAGAATCACATTGCAAATGGTGTACTAAGGAACGATTCCCGTTAGAACTAATCTCACCATCTAATTCACGACTGTCAAATAAATTGAGTTCTCTATCCGTGAGCACGAAATTTGCGGAATTAGACCGAGTTATTTATTTTTACTCGGACACGTATCGCGCGAATGTGTAACGACATGGTAACGGCAATTCCGAAAATTCATCAGCATGATTCTTATTCCAAAATAATATTCTATATCTTTGCGAGTGTTTATCGGACGCCGGAAATTAGCATGAAATGAAATCTTCCTGAAATGTTTATTCCTGTAGTATATTTTATTCTCAATTTCGTTTTAAAGATGACTGTATAGCAATTGAGTGGATGAATTATACTGTAGCGATAGAAACTGTATACAAATCGGTATGAGATACGGTTTTAGAAGTACGATATCAGGAAAGAAAAGTATTTCACGGAAATTACTGCCGATTAGCTATTACAACATACACTATGTAATATCATATGGTAATTATCATAGAGAATTATTAAGAAATGATGAAATCACACAAATTAAAGTACAAAGTTGACAAGTACGTTCAAAATAGTAGGTACCTGTATTATGTGTGTTCCTGAACTTTGTAGCTCAGTTGGTCATGGGCCACATGGTCTGCTGAGTGAAGGGTATCGGTATCAAAACCCGACCGGGGAACACAATTTGTGTCACAGAAACTGTTGACAGAATTGTGTGTCTTGACAGATATATCAGTAGGTTGTATTTCATGACGGAATCCTTCGTGCGATAGGTATAATAGCGGGAGTTCCGAGTTTACAAGAAGAAAGTATATAGCAAGTGCGCTTAACTGATGTCCATGATGACTTCAGCTCCTCTTACCATCATATGAGATTGTTTTCAAGCACTAACTTATGCCTGTAATACAGTCCGAGGTATCGAGCTAGAGTATAACTTACTCTTGAGATCCAGACCACAAAATTCTGGTAATACCAACAAAATTTAATTCAAAATTAGTATTTTGGTCCCATGTAAGAAAACTCTCAAAACATCTAATTATTATTAGGTACTCAGAGACGTAGTACGTATTTGTAATTTTATTGGTACTTTGCTTCTACGATAGACGAGCACACAAATAGTGCTAGCCAAATGTGTTGAACAGGTGTACGCATGGCATGAATCTATGCCAGAATCGCTACACTTTATTACAAGCGTTGTGGGTGCAAAGTTTATTATTTTCATTTCACATTGATCAACCTTAAACGAGATTTTATAGAGTGAGAGACTTGACGAAAAAGCAGAAATGGGACCTAACGGAAAAGGTACATGTAATTAATATTAAATACATATACAATACAGTTATACAAACCCTGAAATGTAGGTTACTTCATCCTGATCTAGGTGGTCTAATGCAATATTCATACTATCCTCACAGAGAATAAAACAAGTGTTAGTGTATTCAAAATTCTATCACGGGTTGAACAAACACCAAAGCAGAAAGGTGGTATTTCAACACTACAGAGACAATACCGAATACCGGAGCGTAGCGTTTTAAAAATGTCATTACGAAACATCTGTTTCGTGAAACAATATAAATTATGCAATGAAAAAAATGAGCATTTTTAAGACACTTATTTTTCTCCCTATCTGTCTGTAGCGGTGAGTATTCCAAAGACAGAAACAACGCGATGGTGGGTATTACTACACTTCTTGATATTACATAATCTGTTAAAATAAATTGATGGAAAGTACGGAAACGGTCCTAACAATAAAATCATAGTCATTTGGCGACGAACATGCAACGTCACGCCAAAATTTTACCACGCTATCGAAATTTTTCTCTAACCCATAGGTAGGTATATAGGTATATACTAGTTTCGAACATTTCCTATCGACACGCCCACGCCCCAGGCATAGCCGCCCAGCCTGGCGGTAAAGCCTCTAGATCGACTGAGTTAACAACTTTGGACGCACGTTATTGGGATGTTTGAAGGATTGGTTTTTCGACAGGACTCTATTATAATAATGAGTTAGGTATAATGTCGGTTCCGGTACTTATTGTTAGAGAACAGTCGTTAAACCTTATTGAAAGGCTTTTAGAGAGCAAAAGAATGACCAATGTTTTGATCACTTGTCTTATACCAATTGTTTCGGATAAGCATGATACCTTAGCCTTAGTGAGGGGTAGGAACGGAGCGGGGCGGGGCGGAGCGGAGCGGAGTGAAGTAGATTAGTGAAACCTACATTTATCATCTTCCCGAAATTTTACATTCGTCTCATTATCTTGGAAACAAAAATTTTGAGGTTTCACTTCTACCACGTGTGAATTGCACACATTTTAATTTTTTTACAAGTATGTATACAAAATCGTTCTAGATTGTATGTAACATTCAAAGTGTAAACCAAGTGTAAACACGTTATTATTTGGGACCCTTTTGACAACACCACGTAAATAAGGGTATACAATTTACATGATGAAAGAACATAAACATCCTGAGTTGTAACGATCAAAGCAAAATATAATTGGCTAGTTGCGCCGCCAAGACGCCGAGCTGTAAACAATGGTTAAGTGCAAATATCTTTGTAGTCTTGTTTGTCTGTTGTCTGTGGTGTGAAGTGGATATTAGTGAATGCCGAATGAATGACCGAATGGGTTCTAAATGTTAAATGTATTGAAAGGTCGCATCAATAATGTCGGTATTATATCAAATTGATTTTAGGCAGGGCAAGTCAGAGAAGATTAAAAACGTAAAAATTCCAGTCGAAAGAGTCTAAATATGTCAATATTTATTATTTTTACTAATAAAAACCTTATTACCTCAAAATTGTTATTACGAACAAACGCAATGAAATTTATGTTAGCCGTATCGGATAAGCAAGAGACATTATAATAATCTAAAGAAGAGCTACCAATAAAATTTGACGTTAGCGACACGTTTGACGGCTCCGTAGCTTACTTAGCCCCAACACAGAGTCACTAACGGTTACTTAAATCGTTTCTTAGTACAGAGTTTGTATGGTGATTTTTAGTTAGTGACTGTGAGTTGGGGCGTTAGTAACCTGGCCTGGAGTTCCCGGCTTCGTGTCCCGGGTGGCAGCTAGATAAACGTCGTGAGTCTTTCTAATCTATATGTGTGTTCTTGTATCTCAATGCTGCCCCCAATTAAATATTTGTATTGTATTGTACTCCTAGTGCTGAGGGTGTATGTGTGTGCGTTTAAAAGCTGCAAGTACCTGTGCTATTAAAATATAATAGTTCTGCATTCCAATATGCGTCTGTGATACATCGAGATTTTGATCGACAATTTATTACTCATATCATAACGCAGGTAAAACATCCCTTCAAAACATTACGGAAAAAGTTTTCCATGAATCATTTTTCCCGTGCGTGGGTATGTTTATTTATACTCGTAAACCCAAATCGATCTTCTGAAAGGTTTTGTTTTACGCAAGAAGCACCCGAGAGAGACGCATCCCGGATGTGGGTTACGTGGAAAAGTAGGCAAATTGGCTTTTAGTGAATCAGTACACGGAGTTAGTAAACTGATTTCACATAAAATTGGTACTGTTGGATACACAACGCATTAAAGGTACGTCTATCGCATGTTATCGCTGTGATTGGCTGTAATCTTACCTATATTGATATGCGTTATTTGATACGATGTGGCAGGTATGAAAAACGTACCTTGGGTTTATCGTGATAAATGTGAAAAGTTAAGTACCAAAGGTAGGAAAATCTATTCATTGTTGATATCTTTTGTTTCGTCCAATTACTTAACCCAAATGGAGTAACGAGAGGGGCAAATACGTATTAATTATTTCATTGTTGAAACTTATTCTTATCCTGTTCACGCAAGAATCTCTTTAGGCGCCGCGTGTTTGTTCTTCCTTTGTTATTGTTACTTGCTTCTAATTGCCCAAATACATTAGGTACTTGTGAAGTACTTAATTAGCGTGTATATTAAACTGGTACATTAAGAATGTTTACCCACGTCGGGAATTATAAAAACATGATTAAGAATAGATACAATTTCATTTCGAACATTAATTCTGTGGCAAGGCAGTTTTTTTTTCGGCTATAAAATAACGTATAATCACTGACACACATATTTACATTTTAAAGGTAAGATAATATCATAATCCTAATATTCTATCGCAGATAATATCCTACTAATATTATACAATACATGTGAAAGTTTGTAAGGATGTTAGTTTTTCACGCAAAATGTACTGGACGCAAAAACTACAAGAAAAGCACACAGGTAAACCATAATCTGGAATAGGATAGTATCCCGAAAACCGCAGAAAAAGCCGCGGTCTGAGCCCTAATCTAATATATAAAATTCTCGTGTCACGCTTTTTAGGGTTCCGTAGCCAAATGGCAAAAAAACGGAACCCTTATAAATTCGTCATGTCTGTCTGTCTGTCTGCCACTTTTCTCCGAAACTATAAGAACTACACTGTTAAAAATTGGTAATTAGATGTATTTTGTAAACCGCGTTAAGATTTTTACACAAAAATAGAAAAAAAAACAATGAATTTTGGGGTTCCCCATACATAGAACTGAAACTCAAAAATTATTTTTTCATCAAACCCATACGTGTGGATAGATCTATGGATAGGTTTTCAAAAATGATATTGAGGTTTCTAATATATTTTTTTTCTAAACTGAATAGTTTGCGCGAGAGACACTTCCAAAGTGGTAAAATGTGTGTCCACCCCCCCCCCCCCCCCCTGTGACTTCTAAAATAAGAGAATGATTAAACTAAAAAAAATATATGATGTGCAATACCATACAAACTTCCAACGAAAATTGATTTGAACGAGATTTAGTAAGTAGTTTTTTTTAATACGTCATAAATCGTAAACCGCAAAAAACATCGATCAAAGTTAGAACGAACTACAAGAACTTTTATATTATGTTACTTGCTGCTACGGAACCCTTCATAGGCGAGTCCGACTCGCACTTGGCCGCTTTTTTTTTTGAAGTTGAACTCCTCCGAAACGGCTCGACCGATTTTCGTGAATCTTTGAGTGCATATCGGCTAAGGTGAAGAATCGGACAACATCTATTTTTCATCCCCCTACCCCTAAAATTTTATGGCAGAGCAGCGTTTGCCCGGTCAGCTAGTAGTTTAATAAAATTATATAAGACTAAACAATTTTAAACAAGAATTGTATGAATTTAGTGAACAAGGCGCAATGCAAGTAATGCAACCAGCGCAGTGTCAGCGTACACCTTACGTCTGGGAGTTCCTCGTTTGCAAGATAGGTACTTAATTATTATGATAGTTAATTTGACTAAACAATGTGTAATAGTCAGGTGAACATACTTTTACTTACATTGTACTCCACACAATTTCATTATTTTATCTCGATTTATAAAGCCAATAAAATAATCTGCCATAGGCCTAAATACATTTTCCTAAGAAACAATGACTTTAAAAAGTTCGCAATTTATGTTGAACACACTGTAGCTTTGAATAGCATATTATAATTATAATATTGCCTATTCATTTTCAACCAAGTACGCGTAGGAGTTAACAAGCGACTTGAATGAAAGCAAAAGTGTTTAAAATTTTCGCAAACAAATTCTATTATTCACACAAAAGTGAAATTTATGACTCAAAACTCCACAATATTAGCTTCTTTATAAAGAATAAAGGGGAGCGAAGGCGATGATAAGATGTTTTGCGAACCAGGTAAATCAAGGTAAGGTAAAGGTAACCTAAATCTATCCAATTACTAATTTAGGTTAAAGCAATCTAGTAATGAATATCTATAATAGTAATTAATAATATAGAATAATAATTAATGTTTTTTTCATTTACCTATAAATATTCAACTATTTAAATCGTGAACAACCTTGCAGCGTAGTACGCTCATTAGACAAATTGTTAATAGAGATTACTTGCTTCGATGAAAGAAACGTTGTAATCAAATATGCACATTGTAAAAGAAAATCCGAGACTAATAATGGAATGATGATGCAGACACTGTTAAGACGGCGGTAGTAAAGATAGATCACAAATTTGCATCTTCACAAGTCAGTCTAGCAATATCTCTCAAGACAGAGAGTGTTCTGTGTTGGTAATAAATACCAAGTCTAGACATTCCCATTGTAAGTTACGACCAGTCCCTTATATACCTACTTACCTAGGTTTGAAGTTGTTTTGAACTTAAAGCGGAATAAGCCCGTTGCCGCAGGTCTTTGTCAGGTCGACTTGAATTTCCTTCTTTACAGGAACTAAAACGTACGGTTTTAGCACTTCAAGGATATTATTTATGCCCTTTAATATGGAACCACAGACGGCGCCTTTTTTATTGACCACGTTTCTGAGCGTCACGCCAAGCGACATGCACACTATGCCCAGTGGACATTCAAAATGCTTCTAACGATACTTTTTGTCAAATAAATGAATGTTTTTTTATGGAAATAGCCGGCAAACAAGCTGACGATCTACCTGTAAGTGGCTATCGTCGCACATGGACATCAATAACATCAAAGTCATCACTGATAGGCTGCCGGCCAAGAAAGAGAAGAAGAAAAAAAGAAATATATATAGAAATATGAACATGAATGAAAAAATGATGAATAATTTTAACAGTTCTGCTGGTGAATATGAATACACATAACACTCATTTTGGCTTGCTATAGTCTGATAAAAAATTGGCCGCGTTATACAAATACACGACTCGCAGTGCGGACATTGCGGTAGCTCTACAGTCTACACACATTGTATAGTGTAGATATTTTCGCGCCATAGAGAGTACACATCTCGTATACGTTAAATCTCGATAAGAAATGGTCGATGTCGGTAGAAACCAATTTTTAACTCCCGACTCTCCCGACGCAAAAAGTTATAAGATTAATGTGGCTGTCGGATTTTGTTATGGTAATCGAGCCATCTCGATTCTTAGCTACATTTAGTGTAATTAAAACAGTAGGGAGTTTTTGGAACGAAGTTCCTTATCGCGCATTGCGAAAGGGGGCTAGGCGGAAAATTTGGTAACGGCACTTTTTGCCGGTAACGACACTTTTTGCCGTCGTAGTTTTTTTTACATAGAAAGCAAGCCAGAGTACTAGGATAGCAAAAACATGCAAGCGAGTGTGCACACTTGCTGCATGTTTTTGCTATCCTAGTACTGACTGCAAAGAACTTCGTTCCATCCGGGTGTCCCTTGACACCTCTCAAGTTTTTTTTATTCTAAGTGTAGACATTTTATCAACATAATTTCTACAACGCGGGAATAGTACTCTTGTTTTAAAGTTTATACGATATTTACAGTACGCGGATTGTGAACGCTCAGTGCTCACTGCTCTCTGACGTTGTTGATGCTGTCTCGCACGTGACTCGCGAGTGACGTGTGGTAGTCGACCACGCAACTTCGGGCATATCGTATAGCGGAACCTACTGAAATACACCACTTTCTAATAGTTTGACAGTATAGAATACGCAGTGAAACGTCAGTCATCAATCATCATCACAAGCGTTAGCGTCGGTTACTCTGCTCAGCTAATCTGCTATGCTAGCAGATTGTGGTATATCAAAGGAGATGTATTTGTAACATGACAAACGTGATGCTGTTTATTGAGTTCTGGTAAATATTAACCAAAGGCAACCTAGGTCGACTTCCTGATACTAATCGAAAACTGCAGACGCGCCTACTACCTACTTGATACTAATACTACTATACTATACTGATACCTCAGAGCCGATTTCGGCTACAGTCGATACTATACTAATACACTTGTTATATACAGTTCTAAGTTGATTACGGACGGTTACTATGGTTAGTGTTAAAAATGTACAGCACAAATTCCCTGACCACCTTGCCCCAGTACAGGTGAAATTCAATTATGGTCCAGAGCTTAGCAACCTCTGTAATAAGGTCTATAACAAGGTCTAAATAGAGTATATTAATTTTATAATAAATACTAATTATAAATATTAACTTTGTTGTTTCACAAAGGTGAGGTTGGCCTAATTAAACGCAAGGGTGGGAGGAGACTTCCACCCCAAATAACTCTTTTAATAAAACTCGCTTGCTATATTTTCTCACGTTTTAATATACATAAAGTAAGTGAAATGCGTTTATAACTGCATCGCTTTCGCTCCCGGCGCAACTTCGCGTTAGTTTGAAAAGCGCCTCATGATTTATGCAGCAAAGGCCTTGTATAAAAATAGCGATTCTATTTTTAAAACATTCACATCTGCATTTATACTGCATTCGGAAATATAATATTTCAGATTACAATATCAAAGGTAACCTCAACATTTTAGATTAATTTAGGTTGCCTACTTCTGACAAGAACAAATACCGAAACCAAACACACATAATTATATTATAATTTCAGTTATAATAAAGTGTTCGAATAATCATTAGGCTTAGGCTTTATGATTCGTATCATAGAGTAAGGACACTAAATAAATAAGTAAATAAATAAACGCTTACACCTTAGGCTTACACACTCATACGGATATCCCCGCAGTAGGTTTTTACCTGTGTCGTAGATGGCGTGGACGACACATAAACACATCACAATAACCCATGAGCCGAGTACAAATATTCATCTGTCACATACATAAATATCTGCCCCGGCCGGTAATCAAACCCGGGACCCCTCGCTTCGCAGGCAGGGTCGCTACCAACTAGGTTACAGGTTTGTTAGATTATTACAGCAAAAGTTAGGCTTTATATGGCTTGTAGCTTGTTAACCCTGGCTGGCTGCTTTATATGGCTTGTTGCTCTTAACCCTGGCTGGCTGCGGCGGATTTTTACGCCATCCGCGGAAAAGTTAGTGAGGCAGGTATTTTGTGGCAACCACTACACATTTTCTATTTCAATAAATTCAAATTTTTCAAGAGACCGTCCCCTTCAAAGTTTGAGGGAGCTGCTACTTCATCATGTTAAAATATAAAAAAGAGTGATGCTTATAATTTAAATTCTACTGCATTTACATTTCTAATTCAAGCTATCAAGCACTATCTGGCTGCAATTTGTATGCTTGTAAATATACTAACAATAAACGTGTGTCACGACATGACGTTACGTTATTAAAAATTGTTTATTGTTTAAAATAAACATTTAATTATTCCCTCCACTCAGGCAACTGCATTGTTCTATATGGTCGCATCGCCGCACCAATTGTATACATGTGTTTTTTATTTATGTAAACTACATAATGAATATCATCAGCTGATATAATATTTAAAATTAAAATTCATATTCCGCTTGATTGACGACAGTTATCTAGTGTTTACAAATGGAATCGATAACGTGCAATAGCAATCGACGTAGAATCGGAATAGAAAAACTTTTACTCTGTCAAGATAATTATCATACGTAGATGACGTCATGTTAGTCATACGAGTATCAATAGGTACTATTATGTATTCTGTGATACGAGCAAGGAGCGTCTTTTTCTCCCATAATTAACAAATGATAAAAAATATTATAACTATTACGTAGAAACATGAAAAACACTTCGTAATTTGTAAGGCAATAAGTACATTAAAATGCAAACGGCTTATGTCGTATTACATGTTCTACTAAACTGTACGTAGGTAGAAGATTTCACTAATTTAGTAGAGCCGTCTTATTTTACATATAGTTCATGAATAATACATACAATTTTACTTCATTTAAAATCATCTTCAATGGTAATTATCATTGTCACGACCCACGTCTGTGGACCACTGCTGGGCTCGGGGCTCATCTCACAATGTATGAGTGCTATAACAACATTACCTAACAACCACAATTTATGAACTTGACGACTGTTATTAATAAACCGTTAATAACAACTCATTACGAGAAGTTTAATAACCTGCAGTGTACATCAATAAGAAGTTGTCATTACGGAGACATCGAAGTCGAAGTAGGACCGGTTACCGGTCGCCACAAACAAACTAAACAACTTTCCTTTTTTGCTTTGACCAGACTTGATTCATTTGAGGTATAACTCCTGACTCGTATTTAATTCCTTACTAAATGATTTAACATACATCTTAATGTATATAAATGACGTATCATGTTGTTTGTCCGCGATGGACTCCTAAACTACTAAACCGATTTTAATCAAATTTGCACACCGTGTGCAGTTTGATCCAACTTGAAAGATAGGATAGCTTAAATCTCAAAATAATAACAAAAAACTTTTGACAGAACGAAGTCTGTCCGGGCAGCTAGTATATATGTTTATTTTTGGAAATAGCCGACAAACGAGCTCGTTTGTCGGCTATTTCCAAATCTCGCTCTTGATCAGCTGATCAAGGGCATCACAGATGCGTCACCGGCCAAGAAAGAAAGAAGAAAAGTAAGAAAGTTTCCTCGAGACCCCGTAAAGGTCCCAAAGGATAAGGATTCTCTTGAGATAATGCCGTTAAAATAAAGTTAAGCTAATCCTGTCATCGTTGTTATTATTAAATATGAATCTTAAAGTTACATTTATAGTTTCAATCTTCAAACAAGAAAGCAATTTTAAGCACGGTAGGGACACTACAGGGACTTACGCCCCGCCCCAACTTAGAGTCACTGACGGTTACTTAAATCGCTCCTTACTACAGAATTTGTGTGGTGATTCTTTACTAAGGAGTGATTTAAGTAACCGTTAGTGACTCTGAGTTGGGGCGTAAGTAACTATTCTAAACATTTTTCTATGTTAACATTACCGGGCTATGAATGCTGTATTTTGGTCTCTATTCATTTGATCCAGTTGCCACCTGCCACTGAGTACATTAATATTAGTCAATATTTACTAACTAAGGGGTTTCATCCATCTTGGAGTATAAACCAACCACTCTTACTCATGATGCTTCCTCCTTAGCAGCCTAGGTTATGGGGCCCAGCTCGGAAGACTTAAATATCACTGTATTACCTAGCTTCATTTCAGCAGTGGCCTCGCAGGTCTTCTATATCCATCAATAGTGGAAATTTATAATACGAATCACTATTTATCGGATATTTATTTAAAAACAAACCCACATAAAGAATTCGTTAAATTGGCGCCCAACGTGGGTCAAAAATATTTTTTCCAAAAGTAATTTGTATTAAAGATCTACATATATTCATGAAATAAACATTAAAGTGTTTCATGAATAATAATAAACATGAACAGGATACCATGAATTCCCAATTACACCCACAACCTCAATTTGATATGACAAGCCCTTCACATTGGCTTACCGTAATCTGACGCCTAGTGGAGCTGCCCCAAAACTGTCGATAGGTATTATGCCCTAAGATATTAATTTGATATTATGAGCAGTCAATAAAGTTCACCTCGTGATATGCGCCCTGAATATGTAAACTTCAAGGATGTGAATATATTATATGCGACAAAAGTACTTCGTCCAATTTTAAGATTGTTGATACAATATGATATAAAGTTGTGATTAGAATGATTCTATTCACACTGTATCCCTGAATCACGGCTGTAGTTACCCCGAAATTGATGAAAAAACAAATCACATGTTTTGGCCATCCACATAAAAAAAACAAAATCTAGTGCACATTATTTTTTGTGTATTCATTAGTTTTTTGATAATCAAAGACGTTTAGGTCTAAAAACCATAAAAAACACGATTTACATTAAAATTTATTAATGTTCCTACAATGTACAACAAACTTTTAGGTAGAGATTCAGGTAAAACAAAATCCCAAACTCATATTCAAACCAAATTAATATTTAATGAGAAGCTTTTAGAACTAAATGAGGTCAGGTAAAGTAAAGAGGTCACTAATCAATAACTTTTAATTTACGCTTTATCCAAAAGCGTCATGCTATTAATTACGAGCCTTATTTAAGAACCTTATAACTATTATTCAAATGGTAATATATTTTTCAAGATGAATATATTTTTATTTTTTCCTGATTTTTTATACAAAGTTCCAAGAACTTTCATTACGCTACGTAAAAATAAGAATCATAGAATAATTAAACGGCTGAGTGACGTAGTTCCTAATTCTTCCTGTTTACTTCCAGACTACAAATTACTTTGGCTATGAAATATGTACAAATACATGGCACAATGGTCACAAGACGATCGTGCCAAACAGATCGATCGAATGTTTGTTTTTCCTTCATAAAATACGAAACGACTCTCCTTCTACACTACATTCCATCTTAACTACATATTTTATCTTAAGTCAACAACCAGTAAATAAACAAAGTTTGACAGTTTCGGAGCACGACGCGACGAGGCTATCAAATTCAAAATTTATGGTTTAAATTTTTGATAAAGGGATTTTTGCCAGTTTTACACCAACATGCAAATATGCAGTACCAAGTACAGGGGCTTCAGTTACCGTAAACTTTTTGACGTGATAACGTCTATTAAAACGATGAGTGCCGGGCGCATCTATGAAAAAATGTAGCGTTCCGCGAGCGAGAGAGCGGCAAAAGCGAGAGAGAGGCACTATCGGCTACGATCGGCGTATCGTAGCCGTAGGCGATCGTAGTTGAGTGGAGCAGGGCGGGGCGGAGCGGGGCGGAGCCCGAAGCGGAGCTTTGTCATGACGTTGTCACGTTAAACTACCGTCCGTAAACCGACTTTACAGACAACCATTTTTAATTACATGATACTATTAAACATAATATTAAAATAGAAGTGAGAAAGCAAAACAAAACTGCCTTCTAACAACCAGTTAAGTTGATATTACATATTTAAAAGATATAAAAGGGTCGATAATACTTGATAACCATTCAAGAATACAAAACAATTTGAAGTTTTATGTAGAGTCAAAAGTATTTAATTATTATTCCGGGGTTAAGAATCTCGTATCATTTATAATGCATGGTGCACAATATATGTTGACTCCGAAGCGTATGCATGCGAACACGGATATTTATTTGATAATTCACGAACCGCGACACTGACCGCGATACGTGGTACAATCGCACCACAGCATCCACATCAGGGAAATGCACCTACTTTCTTTCCTCCGCATCTAGCGGGATTCGGCTACACATGAGCACGACGTAAACACCAAGCGAGTGTTAATTATTGTGGATCTTATCACCTGGTAGAAAAGTCGAGATCGGATCGCATCTGGTTTATTCAGTTCGCGCACACATCGCGTACCATCCCGTATATTTTCCGCGGTGAGATAGCTATAGCCAGCCAGCCAGTCGTCCGCAGGCCACTGAGCGATCGAGTCGTGTCGATCGGGAGTGGGTTCTGAAGTCTGAACTGACAGTTGTGTGTGATATTTGTATTCAGAGGATGTGGTGTGCTTGAATACGATGTTCGGTGAAACTCGTATGAGTTGGTGCACGGTGTCCCTGGGGTGAGGGATGCACTTGCGAGCTCTCTTGTCCGTGGAACGCGCCGGCATGAAGGGACAACCGGTCTGGTAAGATCACCGCTGCACTCATATGTAGATTAGAAAGCCCTCTCTTATTGTTAAGCCGTTAACCTGACATTCAATTGTTTACTATTATATTGCGGCCCTTTGTTCAATATTAACTCTCGCTTGCCAGTACTGGCTTAATAATATTATCATAATTATTAGATAAGTTTGATTATAAAAGTTGACAACAAAGGTATACAATACATACACTACACAGTTTTAAAATAATTTATTATACATAGTTTTAATTTTAATATCCGCTGACTTGAGCTTTTATTTTAGCTTTTGTCTAAGTAACACATCACCGCCTATTGACTCTACATAATTGATAAATGTTCTTTATTCTCCAAATTCTTATAAATAGCAGCAAGCTATATTGTTTATTTGTTAATTCTTTCTGCAGACACCTCGCTAATATATGTATGTTACTATTTAATATTCCACAAGTTCACGTTTAGATTGGAATCAGCACGCGAGCATCATATTGATGCACGATTAAACTCAAAAATAATTATTACTCCATTGCACTTTACGTAATGAGAGGTACCTTGTAACTAAGTATATAAATATTAAATGTTGTAAAAATACTATAGGTTTAAAAAAATATAAGTAAAACATTTTATTGAATTAAATATTTCCGTCCTTACCATTGTTTGCTTTTTAAGTTGGACAACAAATGACTAAACACTCGTAAATATAAATTTTGATAGTAAAATTAACGCAGTTTTTTTTTAACGCTTAAATCTTGTTGTATTTCTAAGTCTACTATTGACTGAAAAATTAAGTTTCTACCTACCGTAGAATTTATCTCATCTGAAAAATCTGTACAATATAAATAATGTAGAGTTTATTAATTGGATAAACTTTACAATAGACCTAAAACACGCACAAAAATTTATTATCGACTCAAATTTTATGATGACACCTTCGATCACTAATAAAAGAACGATGACACTGAATACAGGACAACGGATATCATTTGATCTAAAAAAACTTTTCTGCATTTTCAACCAACCGGTCCGGTTTCGTCCTTCGAAGAACTCGATTTAAATCTTTGATTCCCAACTTTAATTGAAATAAAACCTCACCTAAAAATTTTACGTTCATAATTTTGTAGTTGCGATCATCATTTATCTTTTTTTTTTCTATGCGTTTATAGAACTGGCAGTTTTTTGTTTTGCGAAATGATTTTTCCTACTTAAATTAGAAAGAAAGAAAGAAAGAAAGAAAACATTTATTTCTGGCTGAACACACACACAACATATTTTATACTAAACAGAAGATAAGTTAAGGACTGAGTTATACAATGTTACAATGTTCGTGTGTGTTGTAGTGCCAGAGAAAGGTTCCCACTCAGCGTTTTGCCGTAGCATTCGCCACGGCGCTGATTTTCAGTTACCTGTTACCTACTTAGATTATCTGTTAATCTGAAACATTATGCCAGATATTTTAGTAAATATTCAAGACAAACAAAAAGTAGTATTAAATTCTATATATTAATTTTATATATAGCAAATTATATAATAATATAAATCGAAATAATATAATTATATAAATCGAAATTGAAATATTTATTATTAATACAATCAACATGCAAATATCAGCTCTCTAATATTGAATCTACTGTATAATCCAGCAGATATCTACAGTTAATCTGCTTCATCACATCACCGTCTGTGTTCAAGAGTGTTCAGACGTATAGTACCCACTTCAAAGGGAGGTCGGATCGGATGGTCTTTATGTTTTGTGGGGCATCTGCATAGTCAAATTTTTCTCACTCGTGTAGGTACTTCATTTACCTCTTATCTTAGAAAAAAACAAGTCTAATAAAAAAAAGGTTTTTCCATTTTCCAAGGAAAATTGTTATTAAAAAACTGTTAGATAAGCTGTGACGTGTAAAATTTGCTTATCAGCGCTAAGTTTGCCCAAGCTATCAAGGTTATTTACGTCCGAAAATGCTTAACCTCGTTATTATATTCTGCGCCTCATAGCCTCCCGATGGCCGACAAAGTTTTTGAGGATCCTGTTGACAGTGACGAGGGTGTGACAAATTTACTCTTTCGTCTAAACTAAAGTACTGTCTAAACGATTTGAAACAGAATTTTGAGTTTTGACGAAGTTTGCAGACAAACCTTTCCACAGTTATGTCGAAGCATTGAGGCCAAATAAGGATTTTTCTCTGCAAATCGTGTTTTCCGTAGATTAAAAGACGAAGATTTTTATCAAAGTTATCTTGAGTAAGATTTTTTTTAAAGAATTGATCTATAATCTTATTTTGTCATTTTTTAGAGACTGTTGTTTCACAACTATTTACTTGTAAAAAAAATTACGTCGTTTCCTCAAGGGAAACGAGAGTCAAATAAAATAAAATAAATTTTATTATCTTAATTGCAGAAAACCTAGAAGAAAGTTATGAATATTATATAAAACAACCTGAAACAATAATAGTACTGCCCTATCACTTTCTTATAATATCGCACGACCTACAAACTAATGCGGCCTTTAAACCGATTTGTCATTATCATTGTAAAGCATTTTGCAAGCCATTGTGTTACCGTACAACTGTGACGCATTTATCATGTAACTAAATACAAATTTGTATATTGTTTCCTATATAGCGAATATTATAATGAATTTGAACTGCAGATTTATCTGGTGACCTATTTTCAGAACACAAATTGTCATGTGTGTAACCATTTACAAAATATTGTTGACTATGGAGATTCACTCTTTAAGATATTTTAGTAATGCTTTAGCTTCGTATTACCTTGTAACTATTTAACGTTATGAAATTAGTATCAACTATTAATTTACTCCGCGCAATGTTTGACGATAAAATTATATTCTTCTAGAGATACGACGCATGTCTCTTATAGATACGTAACCAGTATTTAGTATACAAACCTTTATTAGAACAGAAACCATCACTAACACTTGTTTCGCGAAACTGAACATCAACTAAGATAAGTGGACTGCACCATGGTTGTTAATGGTAATGTTGTATTGTCTACATTATACTCGACTGCTCGTAAATTGTTGCACAGTTTATTAACACACTTATTTTTCTCGACTCGCTATGTTTTATGTTCATGTAGTATACTTGAAAAGCTATAATTTTAATTATGTTCCAGAAAAACGCTTGGCCGAGTCCCAACCTATTTTCTTAAGATTTTAGCAATTGAACAAATCCAAAAGTTTTCGTCCGTTTATTCTTGTTAGTTAATAAACCAACAGAATTAATTTTCATTGTTTGAAAGTCCATTGTTCTGCTTACAAGATTGTTTCTTCAAGCAAAATCGATTGCGTTAATCCTTTGACAAATCTTAGTGCTCCAAATTTTGGGTATCGTTCTTAGTGAGACCTAATTCACAGAGTACAGTCTGTTGTCTGTTACACAATCCTTCATTGTTAACTCAATACTAACGAAAGTATTAACTCAAATGCACAGAATTAAATTTATTTTAACGCTTTAAAAATAAATATTTTTCCAAAGTCCCAATGTTTCCAAAGTTCCAAAGTATTATAAACATTTGGCACTGCAGTGCTAGTATTTATGATTATTTTTTATAGCACATGCTATGTTTCCTATTCCACATCAAAAACCAACTGATAGAAAAATAAAATACTATTTCGCCTGCCTTATTACCTTAAAATGTGCACCTTTCAAAACTGTCTTTATTTTCTTCTCTCGCTTAGTATGGAAAGATAACAAGCGAGTTTAACCACTTCAACAGGTGTAAACGCATCAGTAACTTTTGTTTTACCGCACGAATGATTGTTACCATTACCATCCGGTGGCATGTCTGTCTGCCAGCTACTAACGAAAGCCCACCGCTCTATTTCGGCACCGTAAAGTAGAGTAACATCGAAAATGTAGAGCATGATTAAAGCTAAAAATAGAGCCATATTTATACCCGCTAGGCCGCAAATGATTCATTTAAGAGCTGAGACTCCACAACGCTACAATTCAACAATTTTCTGCCACCGAGCCCTGAAACAATACCATTGTGTGGAACCCTCTTCGTGACTGATTGAAGTTACCCGCAGAATAACATCTCGCACAATAGGTTTTCATTTCTCTTATTTGTTTTATCAATTCAACGAGACTTTGAAGGTCCAGCCTACAATTTCGCTTGTATCGTTATGGAGATAAAATTTCGGTGCCTGTGGGTCAAAGGTCACAAGAACAATGGTTTTGATACATTTTAACCAATCAAGGTGCATTGACTCCCTCGCTTGGTAGCTTGATAATGACCCTGACTGCGGAATGAAACGTCCCAGATAATTTCCGTCCAGGGCAGATATCCAACTAATCATACTAATATTATAAATGTGAATGTAAGTTTGTTTGTTACGCTTTCACGCGAAAACTACTTAACCGATTTGGCTGTGGAATGGAGATAGCTCTGGATTAAAACATAGGCTACTTTTTACCCCAGAAAAGTTCAGGGTTCCCGCGGGATTTGTAAAAATCGATCTTTACCGCGGGCGAAGCCGCGGGCAAAAGCTAGTATAAAAAATGTGAAAGATTGTGCGATGTTGTTACTCTTTCACGCAAAAACTAGTGAACGGATTTTAATGAAATTTAGCACACAGGTAGACCATGATCCGGAATATGGTATAAGATACTTATTATTCCGGAAAACGCAGGCAAAGTCGCGGACAGAGCGCTACTTTATTATATGACAAATACATGTTCGGTGTTTGATCGCGGCAGTTTATGATGACATTGTGTTAAATGTATGTATGTACGTCCCTGCCATCCGCAACACATTCTAATGTGGGAGCATGAGTATGGAAACATTTAACGCTTTCAGTTGTGGTATTTATTTACAGTTTCACTCTCTATTTTACCTGATTTCACTGTAAATAATAATTGTTTTGTGGGATATCGATGTTAATATAGTCAAGATTTTTTTTGTTTGTATGATTGTTGTCGCGCTTATCTCTGTAAATGCCAGTCGCTTATCTCTGTAAATGCCAGGATTTTAAAAATTCTTTCTGTGTATGCTAGCTTCATTCAAGAGGAAGACTACAGACTATAGGAAGGCTATAGCCTATAGGAATATTAGGAATTATTACCTATAATTTCTGACAATAAGGACTTGCTTGACTTGATGGCGAGTTACTTACTAGTAATGGAAAAATTGGGAATATTTAATAAAATCTTTTCGTAAAGCCGATAATATTTAATATGCATTATACTATACGAGACAGTGGGGTCATCATTATACAGGGTGTCCCGTAAGTAGTGGATCAGCGGAAGGTGGCAGATAGCTTGAAGGATGACCTATCATATGTCAAAAAATTACCTCAGTAAAAGTGTCACCGTTTTCGAGATATTGACCATTTTTTAAAATTTAGAAAAATCGGCTCCTTTGCCCTACTTTTTCCTGTTGAGTCCACAAATGAGCAGATATTTTGATAATTTTTTTTTCTAGAGCTCTCAGATAGTTGCTTTATAATAATCGGTATGTAATGTTGTTGAAATTTTTAGGAAACGCTGAGAAAAGAGCATCTACTTTGGATATTTTTGTTTTTGATTTTCTTCGACACAACTTTGATGCGAGGTGGTTGAAAAAAAATGTACTGGGCAAGAATGCCCCAGTATGTTAAAAACTTGTCTGTTAAATGCAGATTTTAAAAACGTACAATACAGGCTACTTTAATAGGGAAAAATTTCAAGTAAAAGCCATTTCAGTGTCAAAGGGGTGAATTTGAATCAAAAGTTATTTTATTGATTACTGTTATGGGATGTAGTTTTTCAATGATGTTTGCTTAAAATTACGTTACATTAAATTAATGCTCTAATAAATAATTAAAATAATGATTATTTTGCGATATTTCAACCTTTTAAAGAAATTTCAAATTACCTCAGAATTACTTGAAAAATATTGTTTATTTCAATTTCTTTTTTGTTGAATATTCATAAAAAAATAATCTTAAAGCAATAATTTCCAAGGCTTCCTGATCATCGAGTTTTAAAAAAACAGTAAATAATAGCATTATTTTTGAAATAAACAATAAGGTAATTTGAAATTTCTTTAAAAGGTTGAAATATCGCAAAACAATCATTATTTTAATTATTTATTAGATCATTAACTTAACGTAACGTAATTTTAAGCAAACACCATTGAAAAACTTCATCCCATAACAGTAAACAATAAAATAACTTTTGATTCAAATTCACCCCTTTGGCACTGAAATGGCTTTTACTTGAAATTTTTCCTTATTAAAGTATCCTGTATTGTACCTTTTTAAAATCTGCATTTAACAGACAAGTTTTTAACATACTGGGGCATTCTTGCCCAGTACATTTTTTTTCAACCACCTCGCATCAAAGTTGTGTCGAAGAAAATCAAAAACAAAAATATCCAAAGTAGACGCTATTTTCTCAGCGTTCCCTAATAATTTCAACAACATTACATACTGATAATTATAAAGCAACTATCTGAGAGCTTTAGGAAAAAAAATTATCAAAATATCTGCTCATTTGTGGACTCAACAGGAAAAAGTAGGGTAAAGGAGCCGAAATATCAAAATTTTATAAAATGATCATTATCTCGAAAACGGTGACACTTTTATTAAGGTAAGTTTTTGACATATGATAGGTCAACCTTCAAGCTATCTGCCACCTTCGGTTGATCCACTACTTACGGGACACCCTGTATACATTCATGCATAGGTACTGCATATCGTCAAGTTCACAGGCTATGTATACGTATATTGGTTACGTAATACATAGATACTGTTCCGGTGTAAACTAACAATGCTTCCGAAATGTCGCAAACGTCCGAAAAGTGTAGAAGAATAGTTATTCAGAAGTTCGTTAAACGTTACATTTTAACGTCAGCAAAACAACATGTTAATATTATAATTGGTGATTCGTTCCAAACTTTCGATGTGTTTGTAGTTATCTAAAGAAGAGTTAATCAAAGCTTACAAAAACATTTTTATTTAACGTTAATCATCTACTTCGATTAGTATAATACAATATAAAGCTAGTTATCTCTATAATAATACATTAGTCACGTTACAATGGAAAGGTGAGCATGCCAAATGGTCACTCAACTACATAATAATTACATAATAACTCTATTCTAAATTATATAACAGTTGGCTTTAACAAGTCAAGACAAGACGTTTAACGGCCGGTCTCAATATTATACTGTCAGTGAAACTCTGGTACATATCAGAGATAAAAAGTAAAGAATGATCTCCCGGCAACTGCCGTCTCTCAAATCAAAAGTAAGCCAGTAAAAGTAAGATCATGGGTAGATAATATTCCAGTGACATTTCTGCCTCTGGTTTTTAAGTCCCTCTGAAAATTTCGTTTTCGCATAACAATATTTTTTTTATACTTTTATACTTTTTTTATACTTTTTATTATAAAAAGGAACTCAGTGTTTTTGATTAAAAACTTATTTCATTTTAATATTAAAATAATAATTTGTTCAAAATGTACTGTGAATTTTGCGGATGAAGTTAATAAAATAATGTTATGTGTAACCTGGAACAATGCTCCACTAGTAACAAAACGCAGCATTTGACGTTTAGCACTCCGACGATGATATGTTATTGTCATTTGACATTCGTTGATGTCGCTTGGTTACCCAAAATAAAAACAAAGTGTATTTTCTCATAATTTTGGTATTATTAATTAGTTTTATGAATAAATGAAACACATAGCTCAATAATTACCGTGAGTATAGACTTTATTTGTTGATAAAATAAAATATATTATTATGTTTAGTAAACAAAAAAATGTAGTAATTGTAAATTGTTGTAATAATTGTAGCAGTGATAACCTAGCGGTTATAACGTTGGTCTCCCGAACGAAGTGTTTATTCCCACTTGACCGTGGCCCGAGTTCAAATCCTGGCACGCACATCTAATTTTCAAATATTATGTGCGTATTAGAAGTTAATTATCACTAGCTTCGGTGAAGAAAAACAATAAACATCGCGAGGAAACCTGCACACCGGAAAATTCTCCATAAAGTTCATAAAGGTGTTTGAAGTCTACCAATCTGCACTTGGCCAGCGTGGTAGACTATGGCCTAATACCCCTCACATTGCGAGAAGAGACCCCGAGCCCAGCAATTATGGGTTGTTGCTTCTTTTTGCTTTTAAACAAAAAATTTGTTGCCAAATGTACTAAAGGAAGTTTCTTTTCAGATGAAGTCCAGACCCTTCACAAAAGATGAAGTATCTTTCTTCATTAGGCCAATAGCTGTTGATGTAGCAGGGATACACCATTATTTCTGAAGAGGCGAAATGTTTTTGCTATAAATTCAAAATATATCTAACTTAAAAAGCTTTGTGTTTTTGTTTTATTAAAATACCTCCTTACCTAAAACTTTAAAGATAGGAATTGTTATGAATTCTCATTCACTGCCGTTTTTAACCGACTTCAAAAAAAGGAGGAGGTTCTCAATTCGACTGTATTTTTTTATGTTTGTTACCTCGGAACTTTGGACTGGGCGAACCGATTTTGATGATTCTTTTTTTAATCGAAAGCTGGTGCTTGTCATGTGGTCCCAAATTTTGAACGAGATCTGACAAGTCGTTTTTGAGTAACTTTGAAGTCGGTTATTTTTTATTAGTAAAATTTAGATTATGGATTATGTTTAATCTGAATCTAGGTAGCCTATAAACAAAATTGGATTCACACAATTCAGTCATATATTTTATACGAGGACAATTTCGGCGATCTTGGTATCGTATTAAAAAGGCGGAATCAAATACACAGGCTTCACAAAATTCATTATCACTCTTCACTGATTAATAAATCCATGATGTTTTGATAAATTTTCTTAACAATATGAGATATCTACCAATTATCCGTCGAAATCGAGCGATGTGAAAGACTCCGATAGTTGGTCACTTCTATTACCGACAGTTAGCTGTCAAAGCGTTATTGAGACGCAAGTATTTATTTTTGTATGGACCAACATACCTACGGTATGACTTGGCCCTCCGAACGGTAGATCAATGTCATGGGTAGAAATTTTCTATCCACCGAAGGTTATTGAGACGCAAAAATTGACAAATATGACAGATGACATACTAATGATAGCCTTTTCTACATTTTTCTAACTGTTAGTACATTATTGAGACCGGCCGTAAGTATATTGATGTATTCCAATGTCTACTAATAAAGTTTACCCGACAATATTTTTCAAATGGAACTTTGCATCGTTCATATGAACGATGAATGATGAATTACATGCCAAGTAGGTACGTATTAGATGTGTAATTGGCTTATGATTCTTATCTTTATGTTATAAAAGACAAATCTTTTAAACCATTTAAACCTAAATACTTAAATAAAACATTAATAATGAGTAAAACAATGTTTTGCTCAAAAATTAAATATAATATTATCACACCATACAAAAAATACTGCAGCATTAGTTGGGCCGGTGTGCCCCATTTTTAGTTTTCAGTATGCCCTATTTAGGGCCCGCTTATTTCAGTCGCAAGGGTGCAGCAATAATTGCATTGTAGTGTTTATATGTGTATTGTATGCGGGCATTCAATACACATATAAACACTACATGATGCCCCACATTTTGTCCTTTCGAAAATAAATTACTACATACATAATATGTCTGGGGCACTGGGCTCTTGAACCATAAATGATGCAAGAAAGGAAAAATAAATCTTACTAAAAAGATGCGTGGTTGTGATAATGTGTTCTATAAATATCTCTTTGTAACCGTAACAAACGATGAACGGTTAACACGAATACCGGGTAGTAACCCCGATGTCTATCTGAAACCTCGTGTTATTAAACCACGCCCGCTAATTACAGACAGTTCACATAACGGTACACAGTTACCGATACGGGGGTAATGGAGAAGCAATCACGTGATTCATCAGCCTTATTAGTAGACAATACTTTTACATGTAGAACTAAATATAGGCATTTAAATATTGTTTTAAAAACTTTCATGGCAGTAACAAGCGAAATTGGTGTCAATAATGTTAAAACAGAATTCTTCACTACACACAACCAATTATTATTATAGAGTATACTTACTAGGTAGTATAGTTTCCTTTGATTTATTTTTACAGTATTTCTTTGATTACACAAAATACTTTTGGATCTATAATAAACACACACGACACATCTTTATTACCTTTTAGACTAGATATATTTAATTTATTCGCACACATTACAAGCGTGTCTAAAATAATTATTTACAAGATCAAAGATCTCGGTGCTACGAGGCATTTTAAATCTAGAATGAGATCTAGGTCATCCGTTTGAACTTATCTATCTTAGAAATCTGATTAATACAAGAGGTGAGTCAAAGGTAAAGATTTTTCGGAAGCCACAAACAGTACCATTAATTCAATATGTTCTACTTTTAATGTATTGAGAGGTAGGTATATGTGAGAAATTAACCAAGAAAATAAACTCTGAACCTACTTAGTGCCTTTTTGCCTGGACATTTACTTTATGCCTCATAATATAGAATATAATTATTTACAAACAGCAACTGCATTCGAAATATTTTTTATCTCAACCCATTAATGACCCGATATAGGGCAAGAAGCTCTCCCCGTAACTGAGAAGTTCTTTCTAACTAACGCATACTCCACGACACAGCTCCGGTGCGAATAGAGTAAATTAAGGTAAATAAAATATACTATAATAGGCAATTCAATACAGCTTCCAGTCACAACTGTAGCTTAATGTAACCAGCCATTATAATAATAACACACGTTTCAGCCTCGTAATACTCCAATTTACGTTAATAGAACACCTGCTACGAAAGGGTCTGAATATCAAAATATCCTCTGTTAATAATTTCTTTCACGTTATACCCTGAATATCTTGGCCCCAATTATAACAACGGACTCGCCCCCGCAGTGGACAGCTAATGGGTTGAAGCCTTTATAGTCCACATGCGAGCATAACACTCTTGTTGAATGATATTAATGATGAAATGAATTATTGATGATGCCATTAATGACAATAAGCAACAACTTAAACGATAGCTTATTGTTAATGCTTACATTTTTATGTAGCCAGATCACTCTTGAAATCGTATTCTTGACTTTGGCTTTAGTATGAAAAATCACTGATGAACATAGTATCGTTATTATTCAGAACGAAAGTATTTATTTATTTATTTACTCTTTATTGACCACAATATTAAATTACGGTACAATTGGCGAGCTTAATGCTTAATGCATTCTCTACCAGCTAACCAAGTACAAGCAAGCCAAACAGAGACAACACGAAGGGCGGTATAAATACGGTATAAATAAAGTATTGCAATTATAATTAATTTAACTAAAAATTACTCAAAATTAAAAAGTAAAAACTTGATCTTTTTAATATATTATTATATTATATTATTATATAGTTACAGAACAACACTTTTGTACCATTTTAAGGAGATTATATCGATTGAAGTAATAAAAACTACTCATGATTAATACAATAATTAAGTACGATTTATTCTAACAAATTGGTTTTAAGATAAAACACGCATCGCGCATTGATTCATAACTAAGTATATCCCCTGTCAATAAAAGAGCTTAAAAGAATTTATCATACGAATTCACGCGATATTTTACGACATAAAAACCGAGTCGATCGAAAAAATGCATCAAATCGAGATTAGATGGAGTGAGCGAACGAAGAAACGATCGTTGAACTCGAATTCATGTGTTTTTATGGTCGAAATATTTAGTTTTTGCCGGTCCGGCGACTGTAGGGTGAGGTAGAGACAGGGTACCACAGAGTACCTACGTACCTTGTATAGAGTACTTCAGTAAAATAAAACTCAGCTTCTGAGTCGAGAAACGCGGTATCATTATTTTAAGAATAATGCACGCACGTATAAGATTCCGCATAGATTATGTTTGAGAGATGGAAATCTTTCTTTTTTAATTTTTAAAATAGTTTAATAAAAAATTCTATCGACGCATAATTTTGCACTGCTATTTTTTGTTTAAAACATATATTTATGTAAAAAAATACATTAACTGTATGTGAAGTAACCCTTAGATAAAATAGATCAAGTACCTACTCAATTTCGAGAGGATATTATCAGATGCAAGATTCAAGCAAGGTCTAGCTTGAGAGAGACCAACGCGACGCAACCTCTATCTAAATCACATATAAAAATACACATATTGAAATATATTATTTAACAATGCCGGCCAGACCAGCCAGTTAAAGTATATAACAAATTTATAGTCAAGAACACGCCTTTATAGCCAGGAGTATAATTAAATGGGTAATTTAGTACCTACCGCACGAACTCTACATTCTATTTAAAGTTGTACTAACATTGGCAGCGAAAGCTGAATACCTCGATATTTGAATACCGAATGCCTTCCAAGCTAAGGTTTTTCAAAGTTCCGTGAAAAGTTGCAATATAATATAACTTAAAAAATGGAAAGATCATAATCATAATGTTATATTTTTTAGGTAAACTTTCTAGACCTCATAATATTTTCAATAAATCTTTTTACTACTATCATATAGCTGTTTATTTTTGTTATGATTCAATGTAGGCTTTCATAAAATTCAAGCGCATAGGTTTAAATGTTAGGTAATTTTAAGTTAAGGAATCTCTATACTATGCAGTTCATTAACGAGTTAAATCAGAGATAGAAATTAAATTTATCCGACCACTTGAATTGTTTCGATCGATATAGGTACCTTTTGTCGTGGCAACTACGAGGCACTACGAGTCAGTATTATATAAGCAAATAATATTTGTAGTGTCGAAATCGTGTTTGCGAAATCGACCGAACAAAGTTTGATCTCACGCGATGTCTATGATACGCTGCGTTTTCTATACGGAAACGAAGTCTACACGCTTTGTTATCGGAAATATTAAAGAGCTCTTTTCTCGTAATACTTTCTTCGTATTTAATACTTGGGTTCAATAGGAATGAGTACGTTTTGTGCTCCTTTTCAGGTAACGGTCTTTCTTTGTGAGTGAGTCGTGAGAAGAGTGAGCATAAAAACACGCTATTCCAATATGGATTAATGTGGTCAAGTGTGATTTAACAACTGCTATCTTACACAATGCAAGATTTATAAATAACTTAACTTGCTACTTACTTGTCATTTGATGCGATAATTAAACACAATCCATACTATATAGTCCATACTATACTCCATACTAATATTATAAATGTGAAAGTGTGTTTGTTTGTTTGTCCGCCTTTCACGTCGCAACGAAGCTGTTATATTGTATGGTTTTTGTGTGTGGAGATAGTGAGGAGGGTGGAGAGTAACGTAGGCTACTTTTTACCGCGGTAAAACATCCCCAGGCCATGGGAAGATCGATATTTTGTTAGTTGCTAGATATTTAGTTCCGGATGTTGTTAATAGATGGCGTTAGTAAAATTAATTTGCAAGTACTGAATCACGGTATCAAATGATACATGTTTACTTAAGTCATAGGCAACTAAATCTAAGTAAAAGTAAGTAGGATTTTTAAAGAATCGATCTCTACCGCGGGCGAAGCTGCGGGCAAAAGCTAGTTAAGTATAATAATTCAGAGAAATTTTAAAACCTTTACGTTAAGAAAAGTAAAATCATTATAATAACTCGACACATATGTATGTGGATTATGGTCTTGGACTCCTCTAGGAGAGACCCGTGTTCCGTAGTTGGCCATTAATGGGTTGAAGCCAAATTAGGTACATGATAAAAAAACTAACGAGCTAAATAAAAGCTTGTAATTAGGAAATCGCAAGGAATCAAAACTGAAAACAATAATTTATCGAACACATGGCCGTTCCCAATTTAGACAAACCATTACCAATATGGACCCTCTGATAACACAGAAAAGTTGAACAATGACGGAGACGATATAGAACGCATTTGTATATTTCTTCGATTGAAACTATTTTAAAGGGATTTGTATAAATAAACAGTGATAATCTGGACTTTAGCCAGAGTATTAATGTGACCTGGATCATGGAGACTTCCGACGCAGAATTGCACTATGGTACATTTCACTTTAATTTTCAATCGTCAAAGTCAAAAGACATTTGCGTCACAGCTTATTTTTAAACGGTAGAGTAAATTAATAAATTGTATAATGCTTAGCACAACGTATAGAACGTATAGCGATATTTTTTATTTCTGCTATATGATGAAATGATGATAGAAACAGCCTAAAATGCTAAGAAATGACCTTGCTTTTTGGGTTCCATTATGGAACTCTACTGTGCGTGGTTCGATACGTATTTCGTATCTGTTCTTCTATTCTAGGCGTTGTTGGAGAAATTTTTCACGCAACAAAGGCGTTAAAAGCGTAACCTGACCGATATAATTTAATGGGGCCATTAACATACTAAATTCAGTTATGTAGGTAGGTATAACAGACAATATCTCAAACAACGCGTTATCTCAATTCTTATACTCGTATTTTGTCTACATTGGAGCTGAGTTACTACTAATTGAAAATAAGAATGAGATACTTCTAATAAATTACGATCAAATCACTTTATACTTATTAATTTTTATTATTATTCTTGAGAACAGCAATTTGAACGAAATATTGAAAAGTAACATTTGCTACTTTCTAATAGGGCATTCTGAATAAAATAGTGGTAATAAATTTGCCTACACTACACATAATTCCAAGCGTCCTTTGAAGGGGATAAGACTTAGCGCTGGTATTACACTGATTTTTAGTCTTAGTGCACTACCTCACCGGGACGCCATGGAGACGTCGCCGGCTACGTATCCAAACAGTTAATATTGAAATGTCATGTTGCCAAACCGTCGCCAAGTGAGGTATCCTCCATACATTTCAATATAAACTGTTTGGATACGTGGCCGGCGACGTCGCCATGGCGTCCCGGTGAGTTAGTGCACTTAACCTACATAACAATACTTACCTTGGTCGACCGTAATAAGTGTGTATGTTATAAAAATATATGTAACCAGCCAGTAAATAAGCAGTTAGTACGCTTCAGTGATGCCTTTGGTGTTGCTGATGTTCAAGGGCGACGATAGCCGCTTACCATCATGTGGGTCGTCAGCTCGTTTGCCGACTATTTCCATAAAAAAATGTTTGGCTATCTGATATGGTCACACACTATCCGAAAATTATGCGCATTGTCAGCGAAGAAGAAAGTGATTGAATTTTTTGTCAAAAACTTTAATGCTACCTATAGATATTAAATAATTATTGTGAGTTTCGTGCAATCTTTAATACTTTGCTTAACATAATAATTGTAGAGGTACTGAATGGAACTAAAGAAAATACTTTGCAGTGAAACATACAATTAACTTCCAACGCTGTTTGGAGTCGCGTGCTTCTTATAAATTTTAAATTATAAATTTATTCAAAACGTTCTTTAGTCAAACCCAAGGGATTAGAGCTACATAGGCTACATCGCGGGCTGCCACAATCTCGACCTTCGCCCCGAAGGTCATGGCATACACGCAGAACGACTAATTTCAAAAGGAACATCGTCTTAACAATTCTCTTTGCACGCCATCGCTTCATAAATCGGTACTATATTTCTGCGCAGCACGAAAACGTCTGGCTATGTTAACTTATTCGATTAATGAGAGGTGACTCATCGATGATTTCTAATGCATATGAGAGTATTCACGTTCCGAAGATCAAGGCTGTCATCGAGATAAACTCGCGCGACCCGCAGTGGAAAGTCAATATAATTAATATCCAGTTATGAATGAATACAACATAGAATGTATAAAGGAAAATGAGCAAAAACCGTCACGTTACGCATATGGATCATAATTAATGACATGTCTAATTTGAGACCCACTGGACTGGATACGTGGGTACATTTTACCTACTTAATGACGTTTACCTTCATCAAAGTTATTTTGGTCCACTGTGTTGTTATTTATTATGACGACGGTTGACAATGGCTTAAACCCATTAGCGGTCTATGGACTCGGTTATTGACGCTTAAAATGTACTCGGCCATACTGTGACAGACGACAGTGCGTACCTCCCTAATAGCGAAGTTAGTGGTGGTCTTAACGACTGTCATGAAACGATAAGAAGTGCTACTTAGTTTATCAATTTTAATTGCTGGTTGAACATTTTTTTATGGAAATAGCTGGCAAATGAGCTGACGATCCACCTGATGGTAAAGGGCTATTGTCGCCCATGGACATCAGCCACACCAAAAGCATCATCACTGATGCGTTGCCAGCCAAGAAAGAGAGACGAAAAAGAAAGAAAGAACATGTCATCAAAAATTTCCCTCCAAAGCTTAACTCGATCGATCTTCTGAATGACACAAGCAAAATCATGAGCAAGTTTGATGAAAATAAATATCCAAATATTTCTTTCATCCATTTATACGTCAAACGAATTCCAAGCCCGATTCATTTCGACTTTTCCATTAGAGGGCCTAAAGCTTTGTGATTTATTTGGCAGTAGCGGGGTGTAATAAGATGTTATCATGACAGACCCGACCCTAAATTAAAGAATTGAAAGATGGACTTGACTTGGAATTCACTTGTGTATAAAAAGCGAAAGCCTACGCCCGTATCGGCGTATATTTTGTCATAGTTACATCTTACACCACGTTACACCATATTCATACGTATACGGAACTAGGTAAATGCATCTAGATGACTGATAAATATTCACAGCTTGCATTCCACCCGCGTGCTGTCGCCTGCAATATTCTGTATGTATTAAAAGTAAATTGTTCTCGTTCGGTACATGAATTTAATTTCTATGTATAATTTTTTTCTGTGTCGAGTGTTGTTGTTTCATGAATACAGCTAAGTCATAAAAGCTATATTATATAAATGTCTGATCTGAACAGTTAGTCATTACATACAAATACATTATCTATATTTTTAAGTCCCTATGAAACGTATTGATATGATATGGGACTCACGGTTCACTGCTTTTCAACAGTCAAGGTTTTTCATTCCTGGTATGGCTTGCTAGCTACTGGAAAATTAAAACGTTTCACAATCTATTTAAATACGTCTCTCCATTTTTCTTTAACACATGAACCTGTTTGCCTAGCAACATGGACTCAAAGAACGAATGAAAGCTATGTGAACAGACGACTGTTATCTGAGCCATTTCTATTTCTCGGGAATAGTCTTTTATTCGCAATGTGGGTCAAGCACAGTAAGGCACGCACTCTTCAGTAATACATAGCACTCGGAGAATACGAAATTCTCCTCCATAGTAACTTTATGACAAAAAGTATACAGTCGATAGACATTAAAAACAAGCGGCCTGAAAGGCGGATGTTTCCGGGAAGGGCGGTTCTTAATCATTTTCTCTCAAATCCTATATTTACATTCTCTTCCAAACCCGAGATTGCTTTGATGAGATTTTTTTTGTCAACCAATAAAAGTGCAGCAGGCCTGAGAGTTAGGTTAGGGAATGAGGTTAGGGAAATGAATAATATGTGTAACATCAAAAGAATCATCGAATCGTTGCCGTAAAAAAACATTTAATTTTATTTCGGGTAGCTAGTAGTAGATATGGAAAAGTTTCGTTAAGGAGATACTAAGTTACCTGTATGTCTTTATTTTTTGCAATGCGTTTTCTACGGCTGTTACGTTACGGATGTGCATTAGCAACACAACCAGCAATATGACTCTTTTCATTCTTAAGTTAGACAACTTTTAATCTTAGACATGCCAATAAGCGTTTTAAAATCTTAAGTCGTTGCTTAGTACAATACAATTTAAATCTTGTCGCTTGCCCCTTGTCGCAGTGTCCTTGGGCCCGGCCAGACCCTGCATTTGTACGGCTTTAGTACTGTAATGAGTTGTTTATGCAATGCTTACCTATAACACGACTGGCTTTTAGTCAACGTGCTAAATAGGATTAGTAAATAAGCTATTCACAGCTTACTTTTTCAAACAAATGCCCGATAGTTGGTATAATGTTGCTAAAGATAGAATTTCGTCTATCGGTTGCCTACATACTTTTATATGTTGGTACCTAATTTACCTATGTGGATTTAACCATATAGAACTGAATCTTACGTTTTAAATCCAATAAAGAAATAAATATGTGTTATCTATTTATTACGTGTAGGTATTTTGTAAAATACGTATATTTCTAAAAAAATTAAAGAAACGAAACTGTGTTGTGTTCATAGAATTACTATTACTAGCGTATAGAAGGGACACCGCGAACATCGGGTACGGAGGTGTGCATTGCAGCCGGCCGGCTGCATTTCATTCTGTCACTCAGCTGTCACTCGGCTGCGCTCATTGCGGCCGCATGTCAAAATTGTTTACGAAAAAACTGAAAAAATGCCGTCGTGCATAATAAGAATGTGTCACAATTGCACGACAAAAAACAAAAAAGATAATGTTATCACTTTATCATCAGTAAGAAAACAAAATCTTAACTTAAATCAACTAAAACGAATTTAATTAAATAATAATTATTATTGAGCAATGTTCCCGCCATTTTGAATGAAAAAATCATAAGGAGCGTTTGAACTTGGCAAGCCACTAGCGTGTTAATGGACTAAATAAGCTTGCCGACGCGACGCTTGTGACCAATTTAAAGTGTTGGATTTTTTGACACGAATCAATGGTAATTACGTTTGAAATCGTTTAAACGCTTTTGCACGTTAAATAAAGTTGGAGTAAGAGCTTGTGAAGATTTGGAGTCTGTGACTTCTTGTCTTGGTTCGGCAAGTGACATATACAAAGTTACTCTATGGCAAGTGTGCAAACGAGGCTTCTAGTTTGAAAAGAGAACGGAGGGCAAGCCGGCGGTGGAACACACATTTTGTTTGAGATAGCCTCTCTATGTATACTACCTCAATGGTTGTGTTTAAGAGTTTTAATTTTAACTATTTTGGTTTTATTTTTATAAATATTCAGATTCATTTGAAAGTAGAACTAGCGAATTCTCCTGTGAAAATTAAGGATGACTCCAAAGACGATTTGCGTGTAACCTTTATTCCGCTCTAAGGCCTGTAAGCCACAGAAAAATTTCTAGCTTATTCGGCACAAAGTTTTTTTATTTTTTTTATTTATTTATTTATTTAGTTGTTCAAAGTTGTGGTGTAGGCGAATAAATCTAAAGCCTCGAGCTACCTGCAGTATTTTTACCAGAAAATAATAAAACTGCAGTGAAATTTGCGTGTAGTACAAAGATTTTGCATGGAGAGGCTGTTAGAGGATCATTTACTGCGTATTTACTTATATTTTTACAACAACTACCCCCTTTATAGTAAGTTTTTAAATACAATTGCAGTGTTTTTGCCTTAACAATAAAATTGTTTGTACCAACTAAGCTTCATTGAATTCAACGTATTTTTAAGATCATTATGAAGAATAATAACACAGTACAATAGAGAGTCAATACACAGTACAATCTGCACAGAGTAATAATTGCAATATGACTTATGTAAATTACTCATTGGGGCCACGATCTGATGGACTAAAGTAACAAATATAGTGTTGCCATTCATATATATATATATATATATAATTACGTATTTTCGTAATAAATAACAAACTACTTCTAATATAAAGTAAAATGATAATAAGCTGATTAAAAATTGGCATTACATCACGTATATTTTTGACACTTACTTACAAGTTTCGGTTTACTTTAAGATAAAATCTATTAAATGAACAATTGATTCTTCTGTAATAATAGTTACATAATTATAATATGCACATTTTTGTAATATCATTAAGTCTCTAGCGAAATCTGTGTTTTTTGAATTGTATAGTCTATCGAACTAGGACTTCTACTATATTTGCTTTATAAAATTAATTTTGTTTGTATTCTTTAATTTTTTTTTTTCTTAGGCACGTTTTTTTTTCGTTTTTGTGTTGGATGTGTAATCATGTTTTATCTATCTATTATTTTTATGGAGTATTTTTCCAGCAGTCTAGGCAGTGGTTAGTGTCGTGGACTTTATGATTTGATTGTACTCTTGTTTTATTAGATTATTCTTATTAATTATTGAATATTTATTTATTTTTATATATATATATATATTTATATATTTTTTTTATATATATATTATATTTAATATTGATAATTATGGATATGGATATTAATCTTGAGGATAGCTTTTTCTCCTGCTCTTCTTCCACTTGCAGCTTTGACAGTGCGGATAGTGACTTACCACAGCCTATACTTTTGCATGACCTGATCTCCTCCATATTTTCTGATTTCCGTGGCAATTTTAACGTTGCCCACATCAATGCTCAGAGTGTTCCTGCTCATTATTCAGATCTTCTGGCTTCTTTTAGTACTGCACATCTCGATGCGTTACTAATTTCGGAATCCTTTCTTAAACCTTCTCTTCTTTCCGCCCAGTTCTCATTACCAGGATATGTACTTGTCCGCAACGACAGAACAGGTAAAGGCGGCGGAGGTGTTTGTATTTACTTGCGAGCTGACTTATCTTATAAGGTGGTCGGTACCTCTCCTTCGCTTTATTCGGAATCCGCTGAATACCTGTTCATCGAAATCTTCATTAGCAACCGTAAAGTTTTACTTGGTGTTTTTTATAGTCCTAATTTGAATATTGACTATTTTGACAAATTTGACGAACTATTATCGGATATGTGCCCCATTTATGATCATGTGATTATTATGGGTGACTTTAATACTTGCCTACTTAAAAATGATTCCCGATCTACCAAATTGAATTCTCTTGTAGCTTCTTTTAATTTACATGTACTTCCTCTTTGTCCCACCCACCACTTCCCCAATTGTAACCCCTCACTAATTGACCTTATGTTCGTCTCGTCACCTGGTAATGTGGATACTCATGGGCAACTCACATCTTCCTTTTCCTATCATGATCTAATTTATCTATCATATCGCATTCGGACACCGAAACGTAACGTGCACCACCTTTCTCTCCGTAGTTTTAAGGGCATTGATATGGAAGCATTAAGGCGCGATGCTGACGCTATTGATTGGATGAAGGCAGTGCATAGCGTCAGTATCGATGACAAGGTGTGTATCCTCAATGAGGCTGTCCTTAATTTATTTAATAAACATGCACCGGTTAAACGTGTAAAAGTTAAACACATGCCAGCACCCTGGCTTACTCCTCTAATAAAAGAGCTGATGGCCAAAAGGGATAGAGCCAAGAGGAAGTTTAAACGCTTTCCCACGGATAAAAATCTAGCCCATTTCAAACACCTTCGTAATCGTTGCAATCGGCTGTGTAGGGATGCTAAGAGACGCTATTTCCATGATTCTCTTGTTAATCGTAGCACCTCTGAGATCTGGCGATTTCTTAAATCCATGGGGATAGGGAAAGCACCGGTATCTGTAGATGGTGTGGTAAATCCTAATGATTTAAATAAAATTTTCTCTAAGTCACCTGTCGTGTTGGATTACCTCACCAAAAACAATACGTTGCGAACCCTAATGGACATGCCAAAACCACAATGTCAGCCATTCAGCCTCGCGGTGGTGAACGAGGAAGACGTAATGAAGACTATTAAATCTATTACTTCGACCGCGGTTGGAAATGATGGACTATGTTCTCAAATGATTTTATTAATACTTCCTAACATTCTCTCTATTCTTACCCATATTCTAAACTTCTCCTTATCCTCGGGTGTGTTTCCTTCTTCCTGGAAATGCGCTCACGTAATTCCTTTACCCAAAGTAACAAATCCCTGTTCCCTATCAGATTTCCGTCCCATTTCCATCTTACCATATATCTCCAAAGCTCTGGAACACATAGTTCACAAACAATTTTCCACTTTCCTCCTTTCGAATTGTCTCCTTAATCCATTCCAGTCAGGTTTCCGACCCGGTCATAGCACTGTGACTGCACTGCTGAATATCACTGATGACATTCGATTAGCTATAGAGAATAAGCAACTCACTCTGTTGGTCTTATTGGACTTCAGCAGTGCCTTCACATCAATAGACTTCGATATCCTTATTGGGATTTTAAGTTCCATTAATGTCTCACCTTCCACCATTAATTGGTTTAATTCTTACCTTCGGGGGCGTTCACAGCGTATCCACCACAAAGAACTAGTCTCTGACTGGATTAGTCTCGACGCTGGCGTACCTCAGGGTGGCGTTCTCTCTCCGTTACTTTTCTCTGTTTTTATCAACTCTGTCACCAACCTTATTGGTTCTAACTTCCATCTCTATGCAGATGATTTGCAACTTTATCGTCATTTTGCTGCTGCTGATGTTGATGTGGCTATCAGTGATATGAATAGTGACCTCTGTCGCATTAACGAGTGGGCTAGATCATTTGGGCTGCTTATTAACCCAAAAAAATCACAAGCGATTATTATTGGATCGAAACATAGTCGAAATGCTTTGGATTTCTCTAAGTTACCATTATTGCATTTAGATAATACACCTATACAGTATACCAACACTGTTAAGAACCTTGGCTTAACTCTAGATGTCAACTTATCATGGAGGGCACACGTGGGGGAGGTGAGCCGTAAGGTATTTCATGCTATGCACTCGCTACGATGCTTTCAAAGTTTTCTGCCTTATAGTACTAAAATATCCTTATGTCACTCTCTTGTTTTACCGATTTTAGATTACGCAGATGTTTGCTACTTAGATGCCACAGAGGAGCTCTTGAATAAGCTTGAGCGGTTGCAAAACTTATGTATCAGATTTATTTTTGGGTTACGGAAATTTGACCGTGTGTCACAGTTTCGCAAGAACCTCAAGTGGCTCCCAATCCGCTTTCGCAGGAATACTCGTATCCTTTGTTTACTGTTCAATATCCTTAAAAACCCATCTTCCCCTTCCTACCTCCGAAATCGTTTTTCCCCCGCCCGTCCATCTAATGCACCATGTAGAACGCACATTAGGTCCCTGCTACACATTCCTTGTCACAAGACTGCATCATATTCTCGCTCCTTTTCTGTTCATGCTGTTAGGTTGTGGAACTCACTTCCGCCAAAAATACGTAATTCCCAATCCCTTCACTCTTTTAAAAGACAAGTCAAAGAGCACTACCTTTCCCTATCGTAATAATTGTTATTTTTCACTTCTACTGTTTTGTTACTATTTAGTCCTATTCATTTATATGTGTATTTGTATATATACCTATATATATAATTATATATATAATATATATTTATATATATATTTGTTAATTATTTATGTAAATTTGTGTATGCTAATATATATTTTTGTATGTTAAAAACAATGTGCACGCTAATCAGGTTCTAAATCACGTTTCCATTCCTAGGTCTGCTGGAAGAGATTTCTAATAGAAATAAGCAGTACCTTTGTACAAAATATCTTTCACCTTGTTTTATATGCTCTGTTTGTGTACATAAATTGTTAAATAAAATAAATAAAAATAAGAATTTTCATTTCGCGAGATTCGCGATTATACCCACCTACTTACTTATTTTTTAACGAAGCAAGTTGGAGTAGTAATATTACTTCCAATCCTACCTAATAAATGACATATTGTCTGCACAATATTATGCTCATAAACTAAAATGATCATCATCCTGTTGTCATCGCATGGACCGCGCCGCCCTCATCTCATCTCGTAATTATGGAGGATAGAGTAGAAGTAGAGCCATCTCATATGAGGGGAAAGTTGAAAAAGTTTTCCAGTTGTATTCTGAAAATAGAGGTTCCAATAATGGCCATTCCAGAATGGCGCTTGTGTCTGAGAAATAGCGATATGAACATAGCTGTTGTAGACGGATGAAGTTTGCTGACTTCAAATATTTAAAAATTTTCATGGTACCCATAATGCCAGTATACAAAACCTCAACTATTTAGCGCAACGCAGCGCCACCCGATTGAAAGAGTTTTTACGGACACTTTTCATACACAGAGATGGCTCTCCTTCTACTCTATCCTCCATGCTCGTAATGAACCGGAAGCTATCATGGCGATGAACGAATATTTTGCATGGCGTCCGCCATTTTCTTTTGCCGCATTTTTTTAAGTGAACTCGTTTTGAGTAAAAATAGATATAAGCAGACTGTATATACCTGTTGCCCTGTGTGTTGATTTTTTTTTTTCTTTCTTTCTTTCAATCCGTTTTTGTTCTCATGTAAGATGAAATTCAAAACAAGAGTATGTTTTGAATTATTAGTTTAGTTTTCGCCACTCGGATATGGATTACAGAACCGTACGGTTTAGACGAACTTGAGCGGTTTTAGAATAATTAAATTTAAAAATTATGTTACTTGTACCAATTCAGGAAAGTAACAGTTCATATGGTTGTCGTATGGTTGTCGTTGTCATGTCAAAGCAAGTTACATAAATACCTACTTTAAAAAGCACAAATACTCGCATAAGCAAACAATTACTTTAATAGTATCAATTACTTTAATAAACTTTTACTTTAGTAAACAATTACTTTAATAGTATCAGTAGTAAAATATGATCTAACTAAGTCAATGATATTATAAAAATAGAGGATCTAAGTATCATAAGATGATGTTTATTGCTGATAGCCTTCGCTCTGTCGATAAGCTGCAATTGTGATATGGCGTCAATCACGTGTGTAAGTACATTGCCTTATTAGGAACGCTTCTCATAGGAGACTGCCAACGACTAAGCGTCTGTAGCTTATTTTATGTCCAACGAAACAAAACCACAAAATCAAGTTATAGACAAAAAATATATTATGTACCTACATTGATAAAATACCCACATATTTGAATGACTTTGATTTTGAATTTTGATCATACATTCATCAACATAGCATCTATGTAAAACCAATTCAGTTTTTTCGGATAATTGTATTGAATTCAAAATTAAATACATTACAGAAATATATGTATAGTCGCTCTATTCTACTGCTGCGTTTTGCATGCTGCTGTCTTACGTTTTGCACCCTGTCATTATTGAAAATGACTGGTATGCAGATACCTAATTTATTTCATCCATACCTTTAGTACCTATTAAAATGTAATATTGCTAATCGCGTGTTGACTGTTCATCAGTATGTATGACATGTGCCATTTTATCATTGGTTTCACATATTAGATTTGCTACGAAGACCATCAGCGCGTTAACCCTCGACGCATGTAATCACTGTTGCGTAGTTAATTCTACTGACATGCATAAATTAATATTAATGATAAGTAATAATTATAAACCCATAGTAAATCCGTCAAATTAGCCTCATAATTATTACTTATAACATACAAGTTTATGTTACCATTAGAATATAGAAAAAGTAATATAAAAGTAAAAAAACTTTTCAAAAGATATTTCAATCGGATTAAAATTCTTCATACAAAAACAATAAAATTATTACTGCCATTAATTGGGTCACCCGATCGGTGGACTTGCAAACTGACATAGTTAAAGTTTAGTACCGATGAGAAAATACTCAAATGTTAAATGGAATGCAACTTACATATTTTTGCTAAAACATTTCTCGGCGTTTAGATAATATTCGCGTATAGGAAAATCAGTCTGTTGTTTAATCTTCTTAAGAATTTTAAACATAAATTAAAGGAAAGACCGTTAGTAATGGTCTTTCCCAACGTTCTATCTACTTATTCAAAATCCACAGGTCAGTTTCCTATCGACTCCTAAAAAGTACAAATAATTAGTAACATTAACTTAATTACTTTAACAAGTGACATTTTTTGCGCTCAAATATCGTGTTCCATACGATCCTTGATTGAACATAAAAGCTTTCATTTTACCTCATACATTTTGTTTGTCTCAATATCTTGCTACAGAAAGCTTCACAAATATTGGCTACGAGATTTATTTACTGTCACGGCAAGGTCGTATCTTTCGCGACAAGGAAAGATGTGTAAAAATATATCTTGTCGTTTTTCTTACATCCCCGTAACATGTATATATTATTATTTAAATGAACTACCCTCTGTCCGTGTTTTCCGGGATATTATGCAGGATCATAGGTATTCCAGATTGTGATGATTACTACCTGTGTGATTTTGTGCATTTAAATCCGTTCATTAGATTTTGGGTGAAAGAGTATTAAATATCTATACAAACTTTCGTATTTATAATATATACGAGTAACCGCCCTCGGTTTGCTTCGGTTTTCTTATTTTTTTACACCTTGAGTTACATTATTGGAGTTTTATTAAGGATCCCTAATTTTTTGAAAATATAATATAGCCTATGTCACCCGGGGATAGCTTGTAGCTTCCCAACAGTGAAAGAATTTTTCAAATCGGTTCAGTAGTTTCGGAGCCTATTCAATGCAAACAAACAATCAAATCTTTCCTTTTTTATAATATTTGTATAGATTAGTAGGATACCTATAGGCAGTACGAATCGGACTGAATAAATAAATCATCAAAGTGTCTTGTAGTTCTCCACTCTAATCATTCTAGTCCTTTCTCTAATAATTTACCAATTTACGATTACACTGACTCTCTACATTATGTTTATATAGGTTCCCCGTTTCATCACTGTTTTAATTTAACCCGTACCAATTACGTTATTCCTAAGAATTAAGTAGTTCGAGCGATTTACATCTGTCGCTTCGAGTTCAAACACCTTTCGTGTCGCCGTACAGACAGACGCTTTCATTACGGCAGTAAATTATTTGCCAGATTCAAATTTAATCAATAGAATGCAATTTCTATTTAATCATCCGGTCGCTGAGTCGCACGAACGACATAAAAGTAACTAAGTATTGTATTAGATATAGCGTCGCCAACACTTTACGATCATAGTAATTTATTATACCTATCTTTTAGCACTTCATAGGTTCCAGTCACGAAACATGAATGATGAATCATTACAACTCATCACTGGTCTCCTACTGGGCTTGGGGTTTGGCTCACAGATCTCACAATAATAGGATTCTCTTACTTTCCCTTTCATTTCCTATTTTATGTTATCATTTCTCTATTGGTAACCTAATTATCTATTGGTAACATTGAAGTATTATTACTAGCGTATAGAATAGACACCGCGAACACAATGTATGTTCCAATGAATGGACGCCGCGCGGCTTCAATTGCCAATGGATTTGTTCAATTTTGAAAGGAGAACAGGGGCTCAATTTTGAAAATAGAACCACCCGGCGGGGACACACATTTTGTTCGAGATGTCTATTCTATGATTATACTTCAATGATTGGTAACAATTTTTTTTACATTTACCATTTACTATAACTTCTATTTAAGGATAAAGTCGTTTTTTTGTTCACAATAATAAGTAGGTACATTTTCTTTATTAATAAGCTAAAAGATCGTATCATTAAATTCGTAAAGGTGTTTCTTAAATTGTGGTAGGAATTCGATAAAATTCAATAGGTCACAATTAATAAATGTCAATGAACCGCAACGCGTCAGGTAAAACGTGCGCATGACGTTATGGGCACATTAAGGGCGTTATTACACAGTAAATGGGTCAGAATATGTCAAAGCTACATATGAGTACTTAGTTTACAATGATTACTACTATTACTAGTACTTCCGCTGGAACTTTGTTGTTTAATTCCACAATATTATACTTTATTGTAAACTATGCACACATAAACAATACGACACCTCAGTACATTGAGGTATAAGTATACATAGAGAAGACATCTCAAACAAAATGTGTGTCCCCGCCAGGAGGTTCTATTTTCAAAATTGAGCCTTTGTTCTCTTTTCAAAATCGAACGAATCCATTGGACATTGAAGCCGCGCGGCGTCAATTCATAGGAACATACATTGTGTTCGCGGTGTCCGTTCTATACTCTAGTAATAATACTTCAATGCCTCAGTACGACACTTTATTGGGCCGCGGTAAAGTTTAACGTGCGGTATCTATCCCTGCTAATCGCCTGCTGTTACCAAAAATGGAAATGCTGTGAATGGACACTTTATATCTACTTATGTCTACACTTTAAATTGTTGAATCGTGCCAATCTCACACTTCACGCAGGCTCTGAATAGGTCGACAAAAATATTTCAAGATACAGCTTCACAAAACAAAGACGTATCTGTTCACCGGCAAAAGGAGTCGGTTCACTTTGGCTACTACTTTACGAATGTTTACTTGGAATCGATTGTCTTCAGTTCTTAGGAGTTGAAGTTTCTTCAAACAAGGGTAAATCGGCGACTACGAAACTTGGTTTTCTAAAGCTCAGGTTCGACCATGTGTAGAATTACTATACAAGTGGTTTTTAAAAATAATGTAGTGTTATGATAACTATATTTTAAAAGACCATAATTAAGAAAATACACTTAACATTATACCTAGTGTCGAATACGGTTATAAATATTGGTGTACTTAGAAACCTTTTTTCTTGAAACAAACCGAGCAATGTTTCAGTCGAATTACATGTATTGTTTTATGAACCTAATACTAAATGCGATTTTCCTCATTCATTTCCTTCAAGTAAGTATTTTATGAATAGGCATGCGACTCTGGATTACACGTAGATGTACCTACTTAGATTTAAATTTTAAATCGTAAATTCCACCCAATGAATGTACATTTGCACAAGTATAATAGAAATATTTACATAAAGGTTTTTTCGTACGGACATACATGGTCTAACAATAAGTACATAGAACCAAATACCTGCGCGTCGCACCATGAATCAAACATGGACACCTTAACACGCGTCACATCTCCTATTAAGTATACCCATTCAACATAAACATTAAGGCCTCATTATTCACACCGAATATTAATTCATATGCGACTAGATTTAATGTATAGAATATCCTAAACTCTAGGTAGTAGAGACGGTTCAGGGGTCACATTAAATACCCGAGTGAGGCAGATATTAGTATAGATATGGTTGTTTGAACTTGTTTGTTCTTCACCAATCCACACTAGTCAGTACCTACGCTCTTGGCTTCCTCAAGTACCTGTGCTCAGGACGGGCTGCTCAGGAGTTGAAGCTAAGTAATATTTCTTTGGTTTTGGATTTCTTCAGTAAGATTTGAAGACGTTAAGGTTATCTAATCAAAAAAACGAAAAGTATTATTTTATTATCTTACTTTTTATGTGAGTAGCCGACAAGCGAGCTGACGATCCACCTTGTGGTAAGTGGCCATCGTCGCCCATGGACATCAGCGACACCAAAAGCATCACTGATGCATTGCCGGCCAAGTATGAAAGAAGATAGGAAAAAAGAACTGTCTCTCAAGTCCCCAGCCGGAATACGACGCCGGATCATCACACTAAAATATGTGTCCATAATTATGTCCAAAATTATGACATGTCCATGTCTGAAACAAAATTAGACTCTTCGTGCGGGGTAAGTAGTTAGTGTAGACTGTAGGTGAACGTTTAATTATTAAACGCTCACATTTACCGATTTATTTATAGTTACGTTTAATTAAACATCAATTTTAAAACCTTTCTTGAATATCAAACAAAATACGATGCTTTTAAACGCTTTTCAGTTCCGTAACGTATCGTAGCTTTCGTGGGCGTTCGATGCTGTTGATGAAACCTGCCAAAGCCCGTTCTAGGCACTCAGCATGAGTCCTTCCCAGTTTTTAATAACCAGAGGTTTTTATCTGCTTTTATTAAGTTCGTGAATTTACGTATCTTGTACATTATGTAAGCTCTTCTCTATGTGAACTTTAATGCCTTGATCTTAAAAAGGGCTGTAATAAGGTTTTATTATCGCGTATTATTATGTATAGGTACACATAGATAAATAGTCCCTAATCTTTAGTTAATAATTATCATAAAAGTTATAACTATTCAAGGTATAATCAATATATGAAAGTTATATGAATTATAATATACATACAAGGTCGTAATAATTATGGACTTTGCAGTCAATTATGTTTAATGATAATTAACCAGGTATTATCTCGTAAGGTTGGTAGGCTGTAGTTAAAACATGTCATCTTTACACGCTGATGAGACAACATAATGAGACTAGCGGGATAGACCCGCATATTTTCATGTAACATAATATTACTTGCCACTTCACTTACTTACTGTATTATGTTAATATTAAATCTAATTAAAAAATACATGTCAAATTATGAGACAGAAATCTTTTTACATGTAAGTAGGAGCAAACTAAGTCAATATTCCACTTTTCTTAATTCAGGGTCTAATTCGACTAAGTTACTCAATAAACTTGAAAAAAGTAGTTATTAGCTTTTTTAGTAATAAAGCAGTTTATAACTACATAATTAGTCTCTGAATGAAGGTTAATGTAAAAGTGACGTAACCATAAAGGAAAATATTAATCGTACTAAATGAAAGTAAAATAAGATTGGATTTCACCTAACACTTCAAATCATTTCAAGACCTTCAACCCTTTACAGCGAAGGTCGTATTCGCCGTAAACACGAAGCTCTTATTTCTAAGTTACTCTTAATTACATGCGACTATAAGAATTTCATAAATGTTACGCTATTAACAGTAGGTACCTACTCATAGCTAATAGTGGCGTTATGTACAATCAGATTAGGTGGAAAATAAATTAATAACACGCCTGAAACAGTTTGGTTTTAAACGTAAACAAATTATCTAATTAATTTCCTCACTTTTGTTAGCTTGACGAGCTTATTATTATTAAAATTAGATAGGTACATCGGTGAATTAGTATAATGGGATATTTTAATTCACATTTCACTTACCTTCTACCAGGAATTTCTAATTGTTTAAATTTTCATACATATAGGTAGCCTAGGTAATTGGGTAATTGGCAAAAATTGATAAGAAATGCCTGAATTGATACACTATTATGTAGCATTTGGAAAAAAAACGTTATTAAATCAGAATCAGAATCTTAGAAATAAATAAAATTATACGGCAACTTACAGACTCCTATCAAAAATTATGCCTGAACATAAATCTGCAGATTCTGCAGTTTTTTGGATGCCTATACACACTTACATACATGCGGGTCAAGCTAATAAAAACTTGCACTAATAAAAGGACGCCGTTAAAAAACTATAATATCCCCTATAACTGCATAATATGAAGCAACATTATTTAGTAGTTGCGTAACTCCATCCTGGTGAAACTGCCGAGACGGGCGCATTGTTCACCAATTCCATTGTGGACCATCAAGTTCCAAAGGCACAGTAACTAACTACAGCATTGTTGTAACTCAAAGGCCTGTGCATCTGGGCTTAACCTCCTTTCACTCATTGCTATCATTTGCATAACACTTATGAGTTATTCTTCAATTATGGGGGCAGTTTGTGGATGATATTGGCGGTGTAATTAGAAATAATATGTTGGCGCACTCTATATGGATATAATGTTCTGCTATTCTTGTGAATCCATTAGTGTTGCCCAGCATTGGATGTGCGATAGAAATACATGTCTGGTTGTTTACTACTACTTAGTTTTTTGACTGTAACGTTCAAAATTAAGCAGTATAAAGTCAGCTAAACTGGTTGTGGTTTTGATGGGTTAGGTTTGTAAGGTTTTTGTTGTCAACGTATAGCGGGGATCCCACCAACAGGGGCGCCGTTGACGTGATTGAACAATTTAACATAAAATGTATTTTTTTACTTCAAATATAAAAGTATCTACCCATAGTAAGTATTCATAACTTATATTGAAAGTTTCTGGGACAACAGTTCATCGTATCAATTTCAAACCACTAACAAAGTATCCCCAGCAGATTCAAGCCTCAATTACTAGACATTAATAAAAGGAAAATGTTCATAGTCACTTTTACCCTGTAATTAATGTTCGTAACGTAATAATTACAAGTTAGCTATCGTTATGCGACGCTCAGGAGCCGCCAGCGGAGCCCGAGGGCGTTGAACCCAGTCCCGTTTCCACGCCGTCGGTTCCGCTCGTTCCGCGTGCTTCTCTCCTATAGTTCGCCCATTATATTAACTCGACTCTCATTAAAAGTGCAAATACAACTCGTTACCTTTTAGTTCAGGAACCTCTTTGAATGATCTACAGAAAAATGGAGTAGACGAAAACCGCATTAATATCCAAATCCTCTCTCCCATTATTCAGCCAGCAACAGACACGGAAAATATACCTATTTTATGTTATAATTTTCCCATTTAGAGGTCGTGCTCATTTCTAAGAAAATATCACAAAGGTAATCTATGGTGACAACCCACATTGTGAATTTACACTTAACCCTTCTGTGCGTGGGGTATTGTATTATTTTTGATATTAATTACAATGCTGTCAGTACCAAACAGTATCAATGAAATTAATTTAAGTAACTCAAATCATGAAATTATTTGTCAGCTAATAATTCATTTTCTGTCTCAAATCTTAGGCTTCTGAAAAATGATACGATAAAAAAGATTTCATCAAATGTTTTTTAAGTAGATATTTCCTCGCTGTAGTTGCGAGCGAATGTACTCGAACTTAAAATAAATGCTTTTTTATACTCTACACTGTAGAGTCTACAGAATATTTTACCATGGTAATGGGTTTCATTGTTTTTACTTTAATAACCGTATCACTGCATCATTCCATATTTTCACCAATTCAACTTTTCACTATAGCGTCGTTAGTTTAGGTTAAATATGGAATGATGCAGTGATAAAACAAAACCCAGCCAAATTACAATGCAAGTTTTAACAGTCCAGCCTTCCACTGTGTAACTTGCAACAACTCTACAAATCACTACATTTCATGTATCTGCTCATCCCCAAATCTACAACACCTTGAAAATTTAATACAACGATACGACATCAAAATCTAATCGAATGTTGTCGCGTATCGGAAACAGTCTATCCGTAAGCGTTCTCCGTTTCCAGATGCGGATGGCTCATTGGTATTCCGTCAGCAAGCGTTTCCGCTTGGTAAGGAAATTTGAATCGAATCTACAAGAGGCGCCTGGTAATCTCTACTTAAATTCCTGCTATACGAAACGATATGGCATTAAAGTAGAATAATATTATCGTTATAGGTGCTATAGATTCGGCAACTCTAGACATTGATTAATTTAATAATACTAATAATCCCATTATTCTACTCACTCATAGCCAAATTATCAGAACAGATATATATGTAAGTAGTATAGATTTTTATTGAATCACGAGTAGATTAACCGAGTATTGTCTTTCAATCATTAATTACAAAATATTAATTAGCGTTGTAACCGAAGCATTTCACAGATGCTGACTGTTTCGACGTTCGGCGAAAAAAGGAAATGCCAAGAATATGGCGTATTGTTTGTGACGTAAATTTACCAGTTTTTGTTGCCAACAAGTCTTTAACTGTAACTAATATTTTAATACGAAAAAAGGGTAAAGTGGTAAGACATCTCCACAATAATTATTAAGTTACAATAATAAAATGCCTTCGTAATGAAATTACATAACTGGTCTAAACTACAATAAAATCGGCAAAACACTGCTAAATCTTTCTGTAAATTAGTGATAAATAAAAACGAACCACGAACAAAAGACATTTCTTTTTTTCTATTATGTAAAAAAGTGGTATCCGTTCATTTTATGACATTTCAACGGAAACAGCCACTCGGTTCGTTTATCGATAGTCCATTGATATTCCGTCTGCGGCAGCTTCCGCTAAGGAAACCAGAATAAAACCGATGGGAATTATCTTCCATTAGAGCGTCTAATTAATTATTTCATTTCCTTAAGTAAACCAACTCATTCCGTGCAGTTATCGGTAATTGCCGCAGCGCATTTGGCGTAACCGTTAGGTACCTTCAGTTAAGGCATTTCGCTGAAAAAAGCTTCCCGACGTCTTTTTGCTTAAAGAATTTCTCGGTTGAATGCTAGTCCGGCATTAGACTTTGCTTTTAATTTCGTTTTGCTTTAAGCCACGGTCTTTGAAATAATTAATGGTGCCTTATTCAAAGAATTTTTAATTATTTTTCCTTCTTGTTGCCTTGCAAAACCAATAAAATAATTGTTGAATTGAAATTGATATGTTTATTTATAAGTAACATATTTTTATGTCACATCGCAAATTTTATGTTCAAGTCATTAAATCTAGAGTGTAAAAAAATTAAATGTTGCTGAGTCAAGGAATTTCAGGGACGTAACTTTGCAGGTTCGAATAATCTAGGTATATATTACGAAACTGTTAAGTTCCCATTATTATATATTGTTCTGATTAGGCACAAGAATTAGTGTAATTTTACACATTTGAAAATTTACAAATAGCGAACTATTATAGTTACATAATATGTTGCAGAATCGATGGGCGACAGAGCAAAAGTTTTGATTGGAGACCACTAATTAACAGAGGTTGTGTAAGACGACCTCAACCTGACGGACTGACTGAAAGCTGAAAAAAAAATCTCGTTTATCAGAGACCCATTGTTATGGCTATGATTGAGAGGATTAATAAAGAGGATTACTGAATAAATAAAGGCTGACAATTATGGTGATGTACACAAATGTAACTACAATTTAATTGGACGTACAAGCAAGTCACACGTGCGCGCTATTGGCACGTAAATTGGCACTGATTTTGCATCATGACATGTATTTCTTGCTTAACCTAGCAGCAAACGTGTTCGCCACCCGATATGGCTTCAGCTTACAAGATTTGTATTCTTGACCTTAAGCGGGTATTAAAAATGTAGCGAACATATATACTACAATCAAGCATATGTAGAAAAGTATTATATTCGTTATTGTTTTTCAGATTACCATCAGTTTATGTCGGAGTCACTGTTACAAGTATTCAAGGTTTGCTGAAGGTTCTTCTAAACAGCAATTATATGCTTAACCGCTGCTCTTAAACATTCAAACACGATCAGGTTCTGGATGGCCTGAGAGCCAGATTTTTTTTCTTCTCAGTCTTTTTGGCCGGCAACCGCCAACTATCAGAAGGCCTCTCAGCGCTCCTCCGCTCGATACTCGGTTGTTCACATAGAAAATGTATTTGTTTATGATAGTAAGAGAATATTATCCTCTGAATTTCTCCCGAAATCAACCAAGACGTTTTTAAAGGTCTGTTGTTGCAAAATTAAAATACAATTTCACAGGCAGATCCTATGTGATCTTTCTTGGCAGGCAAACCATCGGGTTTATAGTTTACGGATATTCATCGACGGTTAGATACCACTTACGTTAAAATATTCCATGTAGTTGCCGGTTTTATTTACAAAGATAGTGACATATTCGTTATTGTAAGTCTAACTAAATCCTCGACATGAATCATGAGTATTTCTGAGGATCTCATTAAGTGTTCAAGTTGAGTCTCGGAACAGTTGGAACTTTGAAAGCTGGCGGTGATTGCGCCTATTGTCAAACTTGCCATTGGTAGGTACTCCGTACTGTACAAGAGGTTAGATGACTGCGGAAAAAATTTAACATGTCATTGTGAAAGGATACTTATAGCAACCATTTCGGTTGCTTTATATTCAATGTTTAGGTGAATGACGAACAAACAAACGACATACTGTCTTTGTGAGATTTATCGATATTAAATAATTTTTCCCCATTTTGGAAATATACCAAAATTCACTTACAATTTTCTTGGCCATCTCTTCGTAGCACATAATCTCATCTTGTTCCATAATTTATCACTTGTCTGCCAGTTGCTAAGCGGCGATGGCAGCTAATGAACATCCTTATTAACCGCATAACAACCTATTTCACTGAAATGCTGTCCTGAAATGTGAAATACTATTTCAACAGCTGGAAATACTATGGAATACTTTCAATACTTCGTATACAAATACGAATTAATTTTTGTTATATCTTCATTAGGTACTACCTAAATAACAAAACTTTCAACTTTTTAGTTTATAAGTATGACCGTTGTAAAAAGTAGGTCCAGTAGAAATTTCAAATATAGAATATTATAAAAAGCCCTACAGCTCTCCTTTAGCCTGAGATAATATCAAAACAATCACCTCTGTAAAAACTCTGGTTGACAAACGAAACAAATAATGAAAAGTAATGAGGTTCCTAAAAATAATACAGAATGCTGCATTTCAACTATATTATCGACTCCGAAGTAGTAAATTCATCGTATAACCTATTAAAATTTATTTTACTCTACGATTCTAGAGTTTGCCATGCCAAATTACAGCTTTCTAGCACGGGTCTCGGCGCTTTACTTCGGACAGACAGACGGGGGGACAAACGGACGGACAGACGGACATGACGAAACTATAAGGGTTCCGATTTTACTTCGGAACCCTAAAAAGTCCATCTACCTACATCATAGACGTTTTTGAACTTTATCGATAGACTGTTAAAAAGGGGCACTGCAGCAAGCACTAAAAGAATGTTTTCTAAACGATGAACTGTGAAAATCTCAACATAATCTGTTTACTTTTGTTACCTATCCGCTGGCGGCTCGCGATGATTAGTGCAGTATTACGAGCTATTTTTAGCTTGCGGCGCTACCAAGGTGTCTATTGGGTGTAATCTTCAATTTAACGTCGAGATTATTGCCGAAGCAGTAAATCTATTCAAGTAAATAAAGTAAGAATGCGGAAAATCACGATAATGGTTATGCATAAAATTATTTTTTATAGCTTAACAAAATATGCCCTATATGCTTTCTATCCAGACTTTTTCATCAATAGATATCTCCCAACTTTAATCGACTCCATGACCACTTCGTCCGACGAATTCCGTGAGTTTTTCAAAATTATTTTTCTTTCAGTGTTGTCTTCAATTTTTGCTAAGCAAGGATTCAATAAACTTTATCAAAATCACTATTTTGATATGTTCCTGATCTCGATGCGATTTTATATTATGGTTACTCGAAGACCAGTTGGCACTAAAACTGAATCTTAGTAGCAATAAAACGTTCAATATGTTTTATATTCAGTCCGATGTTACTTACTCAATGTGAACCAAAATAGAAATTCTTTTTACGAAATTGAAGAAAGGCTTCAGGTGCCTACTTCTGTTATTACAGACATTTTTTTTATATTGGTGAATGGCTGTATGCCATATTCAATTAATAAGCTACCTTAAATCATGGTCTAAATGATAAAATAATAATTCTCCAAGCCACGTAAGTTTAGCCATGAAAATGAAATAATATTAATATAAAAATATATAAAAATAAATATCAGCCACAAATTGTGTTGCTTTTAAATGTTCCATGTATAAAATAATAATAAAAAATAAAAAGTGATGTGAGTAATATAAAGCTGAATTGTATGAAATCATAAGACGTGAAATGGATTTGATGCGAGAGAACTGACCTCGTAATATCAGCAGGATACGCTCGTTGCTGACGTCCTGTGCAATTTACTAGCTGGGGAGCTATTTTTAAACAAACATCTACTTTTATAACACAATACAACGAGAACTTTGCAATAATATTATAAGTAAGAAAGTTCGTGAGGATGTTTCTTACTCTTTCTCTTAAAAACTGCTGAACGGATTCATGACATTTAGCACACACTGATCTGTTACGTATATATAGGGTATTTATTACCCCGGAAAACGCTGAAAAGCCACGGCAGAGCACTTATAGACCGATTAGCATTAGCTGCCACGTACAACAAAAACAAATTGCACTTGTGTACGGTCTTAAATAAAAAAATCTGTGACGTCATTCCCTAGAAAATTGCAAAGATATCACAAAAATCCAATATTTGTCTCTCTTTGTACCAATTACATTGGTAATGTTGATTTTACCATCATTACTATTATGATTTATCTAGAGCTAACAAATGGAACAGTGACAAGACAAGAATAAACTTTTACATGAAATGCAATCAATCAAATTTTCATCGAACTATCAATTTGTTAAATTTAATTTCAGTTTGCTCTTAATCCGATTGTGTATAATTCAATTCAATCATGTTCGCTAGCTACATTGTTTGAGTCGAGTTCGCATGCATAAGCGCGCGTGTGTGGTTTACCATTTAATTTTACTCGTCCTAACCACATGTATGACCTCCTTTTGACAAAAATAATATGCATAATAGGTCAGCTCCCAGGACGAATCGCACACATGGGTCTACTTACTTAAAGCCCTATTACTACTAACCCTTTTAATTAAAATAGCTGATGTGTGTTGTGTGTACCCTTTTAATTAAATAGAATCATCAAAATCGGACCACCCCCCTTGCCGATTGCTGCGTGATCATACCTACATCAAAAAAATATACGTATCGAATTGAGAACCTCCTCCTTTTTTCTCGTCGGTTATAAATGACTCATATATGATCAAGGGTACGCACTTATTATGTGATTAATACTAATTTGAATTAAAAGTTAATTAATGTTAATTTAAAGACAAATGAATGCTCACTGTACGCATTGAATTTCACTTGTATAAAATTTGATTAGGTATTGTAGTAGTTGTTGTACTTACGTGCTCCGTAATATTTGGATATAGTGATATGGTTGACTTGCATTAGCTCGTTACGTCACCAGTGGTAGGGGAACACGTCTGCCTGCGTCTACGGCTGTCTCGTGACTGACTCAGTGTTGCCCCACTACCCGTGCTCTCGAGATAACATGATTACTGCTATAACCATAATAGCAGTACAAACACTACATCCCTTCCTTATTAAAATCTTTATTTAATATGGAGCCCGATCCACAGTCGACTCTGCAGTTGATCGCAACTCAAGCCTTCAAAGGCCACTCCACGTCTATACCATTCAATATTCCAGTTACTTAGACAAACACATTTGTAACACGCACTATATGTATGAAGCAGGCTACGGTTTGTAAACTTGAGCCTTCTGGGTGCCTTCACTAGCCTCAACAAACTCAAACTGTCATATGCATGCTTCGTATAGAATTACTTATGTAGATTATACTTTCACTGCAATTATTTTAAACATTGAAACAACACCTGAGACTTTTTTCGTCTTACACCTTTCCCATTCACACCCGTTCTCCTTCTATCTTTATTAAATAATAATTATTTACATCACCTCTTAGCTTTTCATACTTCCCTCTTTCTTCTCTCTTTGATCAAGATCGCCAAGTTATTAGGTTTCATACCAACATTCAAACAAACCTCGTCATTTCTGTCTTTAAATAGACAACTTACTGGTAAAACAAACACAGGAAATATGAGAAACTCGATGAAAATTTATATTATTACTAAAAGTGGTTTACTGTCAACAACAGATTACGTACAGCTTACAACCTGCTTTCGTTTTTTAAAGACTAAAGTTTTACTTGCGAGACAATCCTCTTATATACGTAATATAAACTAGGTCCCACCGACGACCATAACACGCCAACCATGGCTAGACTCGCAACAGGAATTTCCTTTATTTAGGCGTCCTTCCTGAATGGACGGATCCAACGGATCCCAACGGACCCAACGGTGTCACATATGAATCAGACACTGCCGATACCAATCATTCACACACCAGTCATTCATTGAAATACCTCGTCTATTCATTATCTTTATTCTACATCTCAACTCCATCACGCCAAATAACTAATATGTTTACAAAATAACTACATTTTGTATGGTTTTCAAAGTTATGAGGGCCCATACTGCTGTCTAGTCAGTAATGATTTCAATTTCAAGAGGTCCATACACACTTTAGTTACTATGATTTCAAATCATGGGACCTATACTGCCGTCTAGTCAAGTAATGTATGTATGATTCTAAATTTCATGAGGTTACTACTTCCATCAAGTCAATGTATCAATCTCAATTTCATGAGGGCTCATACTGCCGACAACTCAGTAATGTATGATTTCAATTTCATGAGGGCTCATATTGCCGACAGCTCACTTCAATTCAGTAAAGTATGATTTTCAATTTCATGAGGGCTCATACTGCCGACAACTGAGTTGCGTATGATTTTCAATTTCATGAGGGCTCATACTGCCCACAACACAGTAACGTATGATTTTCAATTTCATGAGGGCTCATACTGCCCACAACACAGTAACGTATGATTTTCAATTTCATGAGGGCTCATACTGCCCACAACACAGTAACGTATGATTTTCAATTTCATGAGGGCTCATACTGCCCACAACACAGTAACGTATGTTTATGTTAAGCAAAACTAAACTTCATTATTATTGGTTGATTTTACTCTGATTTCTATGACTCTTCGAGATAGAGTGCCTTTTAAATTTTACTTTCATTGTAACTTTAGCTTGAATACAATTTTTTCTTTAACTCTGAATTTAACTAAAAACACAGAATAAATAATAGTATTTATAAATAATTATAGAAGGTGCACTAAGAAAAATTCCGAAAAATCATTTAAATAAATAGTGACTCTGGCTCCAACGCAATAAAGTGTAATTCTGATCGCACAGTGCTAATCAAAACGCGTAATGAGTTGCCTTCCTTTCTAACACTGTCGCTTATCCTCTCTGGCAATGTCAGGGTTGCCTTTTGTGAAAGAATAAAATTAATCTGAAAGTTTATCTTTATGTGTTACACATGTATTATTATATATGTGTAAACGATAATTAAATATATATCAGTTCGGACTTGATTATTTAACATCTTACCGAAAAACACGCATCAATAATAATACACACACATGTAGTACTCCGTGTCACAAAAGGTATGTACGTTAATTGGTATCGTAAGGCATTTGCTGCCTAATACACAATCATTTACGATTTACGATTTCATGTAGGTTCGTACTACCTGACACACACAATTATGCACGATTTACAATTTCATGTAGGTTCGTACTACCTGACACACACAATTATGCACGATTTACAATTTCATGTAGGTTCGTACTACCTGACACACACAATTATGCACGATTTACAATTTCATGTAGGTTCGTACTACCTGACACACACAATTATGCACGATTTACAATTTCATGTAGGTTCGTACTACCTGACACACACAATTATGCACGATTTACAATTTCATGTAGGTTCGTACTACCTGACACACACAATTATGCACGATTTACAATTTCATGTAGGTTCGTACTACCTGACACACACAATTATGCACGATTTACAATTTCATGTAGGTTCGTACTACCTGACACACACACTCACGCACGATTTACAATTTCATGTAGGTTCGTACTACCTAACACACACATTATAGTTATTGCAATAAGTACATTATGCACCAAAATTTATGACCTATCAAGTCCATCAAATTACTCACGTCAACAATCCTTCAGGCAGGTAAGTACTTAATTATGAGTTTATGACCCCGAAATCAACCTAAGTAGATCAATAATTGGTAGCGCCATTATAGCTAATTAGATTAGATTACCAAACTTTAATTGTAATCTATTAAAATTATTAATTACTAAGGTCATAGCATTGGTATAATCTGCAAATCTGTTTAAAGAGGACTTCTCGATTTATAACTAAATACATCCAGCTTAATAAATATTTTTTGGACGTCAGGAGAGTTTCTCCTTCACGATTTTTGTGGAATTCTGTCAAAACCAAGGCTCGGCTTCTCCAGGGCTATGAATTTACTACAGCATATCAAATCGTGCGTCTTCAAAAGGGCGCTTTCCTCAGGCTACAATAATAAATAGCAACATTTTAAACATTGCTGCACCCATTCGAACAAATACAATTATTGTTCTCAATTTAAAAATAAAAACTTACTCCTTTTGTGCACGAATAACTCAATGATAAATATATAATATGATTTCCGTGACAAAACTTAGTTTAATCACAGTAACAACACAAGAACGCGTCTAGCTCGCAAGCGCTTTTGACCCTCACTGCCTCAATAGATTCTATAAAATTCAACACAAAAACTAAATTAGAAAAATAAACTTGTCTCATCGCGAAGATTTGAATTTCGGTGTCGTGGCTTGTATAATGGTTCCTAATAGGAACGATGATAGGAACTTCCTATCATCTCCCAATACGCAATGATATTCAAAATATAGATACGTTATGCCCTTATAAACCAACCAAGAACTCCGTTCTGAAAAGAGCCACAACACACACACACGCCCATCCTTTGCTCCACTACACCAATCACATTGGTACAATACACGAGGGCATTCTAACGCTGTATGTCAAATGTCAAGCACTTCTGACCACAACAAAAGCGTCATGTGTTAACAGAGCGACCACGACCATAACGGTCAATTACCCGCTCCCGCGCTCCTCATCGTCGGCGCGCCAGTGACACATCCACCATAGAACCCTAACGATGTTGCTATTCTTATGACGGAATAAATGTTTCTTTCCTTCTTACGCTACCGCCCATCAAACCGACTTTATTTATGATTACCCACATTATGTTATTATATTTTCAGCCGTGTAGTGCAGCCGTGATAGTCAAATACCAAAAGGAAAGACTGCTAAAGAATCACAAAGAACTTACAAGCTGAAATAGGGACCCGGCGCCGCAACGTTAAATTACGTTAACCGTAACAGCTTGTGATAGTTTATGTATATTATTTTCAAAAGAAATACAAGTGCATGGCTGCATGTATACCAAGGCGGCTAGGCATGTATGTATGTTTGATACTGCCAATGCAATACTTTCATAACAGAGCATAATTTTTATCAAACAACTTCAGTTCCGTTTTTTATCAGAATTCATATCAAAACGACTGCAATTATTTCAGTTTATCATACCTACACATGTACTTTGTAACTAAAGCAAAACTACGTTTGAATGAAACCCAGGACCTGCGTAGAATATAACTAATAGTCATAAAAACAGCTAATTTTATTGACAATTACCCTTACTGTTATAGTTTTATGGCCGTGAAGAAGCAAACTCACTCTCAACAATTAAACTTAACTTGCATGTGCGGCCATCTATAATGGTAGTAAAATCTATACTTTATAAAGCCGAAGAGTGCTAAATAAACAGCTAGTCCTAAATAAATTTCACTAATTTAGGGAACCCTTTTATTCTTGAATATTTTAAAGTCCCTACTCCTTTATTTAAGTTCATAATTTGTATAATGTTATCTCCTTTTTAGTACTAAGTGTTGCTGTGCAACACACACACGCAAGAGTGGATGCCGGACACCATTCGCTCATTTAAAACAAAAAATGGCGCTTTACAAAATAGTAGTTTTTCAGTATAGCCATTCAAAGTTTTCAACTCAACATTGCGATCACTATCTATGAAGAAAACTGAAATATATCGTTGCAATTAGCCTCTCTCGTCAGTTCGCCCAACCTACTTTTAGTTAGGCACTAAAACATGCTAGTAAATAAGTAGTTATTCAAAAAATATATTCAGAAAAAGTTCCGCATGATGCCACTTTTTCTCATTGGCACACATACGCAACCTTAACCAAACACGCGGCACCACACGCAATACTCCATTTATGTAGCAATCCCTCCAACAGATCGATACTGTGCATTGAGGTATAAGTATACATAGAGAAGACATCTCGAACAAAATGTGTGTCCCCGCCGGGAGGTTCTATTTTCAAAATTGAGCCCCTGTTCTCCTTCCAAAATCGAACGAATCCATTGGACATTGAAGCCGCGCGGCGTCAATTCATTGGAACACACATTGTGCTCGCGGTGTCCGTTCTATACGCTAGTAATAATACTTCAATGATACTGTGTATTATATTTAAAACGACACAGCTAAACACTAAATATCACTTCTTATTTAAAAACAAAACCTGCCTCGCTATCACTTTCAGCTAAATAAGTGACACTATATCCAAAATGTCATTTATGTTATTATTACTTCAGTAGCGTGAATTACGCTTATAACACAAAATGCCACTTTTTACTCACCGCACAGTTGTTTTTACAATGTCAATCAATGCCATTTTTCAGAAAACAAAGGGAATTGTGTAGGTAGCGGTAATGGCGGCAATTTTTATACCTAATTAGAGAGAGAACTTCGATAATTATGATGATTTTGCTCAATACGTTATTTAAAGTTACAGCACACCTAAACAAATTCTCGAGTTAACTATTCGGCACTAATATTAACATTCGTCTGTTGATTATTTCTTGCATCGACGTGTTATTTTCCCTTCAACTCTTCCTTTATCAACACAAAATAAAATATTTATTGCACTGACCTTTTGACCTCGTCGCCATTATGTAGTAGTTGTTGTACTTACGTGCTCCGTAATATTTGGATATAGTGATATGGTTGACTTGCATTAGCTCGTTACGTCACCAGTGGTAGGGGAACACGTCTGCCTGCGTCTACGGCTGTCTCGTGACTGACTCAGTGTTGCCCCACTACCCGTGCTCTCGAGATAACATGATTACTGCTATAACCATAATAGCAGTACAAACACTACAGGTATCATTGGAGACACTTTTATACCGAGAACATCTTTAATTCATGTAGGGTATAATTATACAACGGAGTAATTTTCTAACTGAACGACAAGTAACGCCTTCGCCTCGTCATAAAGAGTCTTTAACTCCTTCTAGAAGAAATATCATAGTGCGGTCCATAAATACCTGATATAGGAGTCCCACATATTACGCAGTAACATCATAACGTTAACGCCAACGTCATTGTACAGGATACACTTGTTGAGCGTGTCCTCAACACTCAACACTCAATTGGTGGGGGACGGATTATTTTTAAGCGTCTGGTCTCACTAATGACGACAGATTGCCCCCTGGCTACCAGAATAACCTCCAGAAATAACCGTCGCGTGTGGCTACTAGCCCAGTGCCGATAGCTCTAAAAACGGTAAAAAGTGGAAGAAAATTATAGTAGAATGAAACCTATTGCAAAAGGAAGAGAATATAACGAAGGTTATAGGAAAAATAAATTACGGGCGATCTGAGCTCGGGAAGGGGGGGGAGGGGGGGTTTAAGGGAAAAAAATGGTTTATCTCGATTTCCGGAAAAACTACAAGTCCTATTGAAAAAAGTTGAATGGCAAAGTTGTAGGCAATAAAAAGATCTACAATTTTTGTATTTACACTCTTTTACATAACCTCAAAATTTATGTGAAAAATTCAAAAAACCACGTTTTTGGTTTTTTTAGTTTTATCTTTTACAAAAAATATTTTTTTTTCACGAAATTTGGTGAAAACTTACCTTTGTATGTCCTTAACATGCTGTAATTTTTATGATTCAAAAAAATATTTTTTTCCACCTTATTTTGACCTTAAATCAAAAAAACAACCTTATTTTCAGTCGAAAAATCTCACGTCAAAATATCTGATTTTTTTAAAAAGTCGGTAGTCCTTTTGTTCGTTGGAATCTCTACTTTATAATGGTATATAAAAACTTATACACTACTATGGTAAATGTTCTCAGAAAATGCAATGAAACGACAACTATTTTCGCAAAAAAAAATTCGGATTCCATTGATTGCATATAAGATTGCAAAAAACATGCGAAAATAGTAGTCTTTTCATTGCATTTTCTGAGAACATTTACCATATTAGTGTATAGGTTTTTATATACCATTAGAAAGTAGAGATTTTCGCAAAAAAATTTCGGATTTCATTGATTGCATATGAGATGGCAAAAAACATGCGAAAATAGTAGTCGTTTCATTGCATTTTCTGAGAACATTTACCATAGTAGTGTATAGGTTTTTATATACCATTAGAAAGTAGAGATTCCAACGAACAAGAGGATTACCGACTTTTAAAAAAAATCAGATATTTTGACGTGAGATTTTTCGACTGAAAATAAGGTTGTTTTTTTGATTTAAGGTCAAAATAAGGTGGAAAAAAATATTTTTTTGAATCAAAAAAATTACATTATGTTAAGAACATACAAAGGTAAGTTTTCACCAAATTTCGTGAAAAAAAAATATTTTTTGTAAAAGATAAAAATAAAAAACCAAAAACGTGGTTTTTTGAATTTTTCACATAAATTTTGAGGTTATGTAAAAAAGTGTAAATACAAAAGTTGTAGATCTTTTTATTACCTACAACTTTGCCATTCAACTTTTTTCAATAGGACTTGTAGTTTTTCCGGAAATCGAGATAAACCATTTTTTTCCCTTAAACCCCCCCTCTCCCCCCCTTCCCGACTTCAGATCGCCCGTAATTTATTTTTCCTATAATCTTCGTTATATTCTCTTCCTTTTGCAATAGGTTTCATTCTACTATAATTTTTTTTCGTTTCAAAAATTATCGGCACTGGACTATACGTATTGTTATCGAGTATCGACTTGAAGTACTGAATAAGTTATAACTTATCGTGGTGAGTGGAAGTTAATTATCAAGCGTTTTAGACAATAAATGTTAATTGTTTCATTTTAATAATAGGTTCGGTCTATTTCCATTTGTTTTGTAGTTTGTAGGTAATTGTTCAATTACGTAGATTGTTTTATTTGTAGTTGCTATAAATGATGGTTATTGTTAGTGTTATTACAATCGACGAAATGCTTTCTACTCAAATTATCAGTTTAAGTGCGTGAAAAATAACTTCCTAAAACAACAAAATATTCGTAAACAACAAAGTAGATAATAAATTGTATTAGTTTTGAATAATACGTTTTTGTAAAACAGGGTCGTTATTAAAAATAATGAGAAATAATCTAAAACATTTAGCAGGTTATTACCTAATTTTCAATCTATTTTCTTTTGTACCACATTTAATGACTTAAGTGGAAAAATTGTATTACTAAGTCTAAGTAATGTCTTTTTACAAATCTAGACGATGAAATGTAAACAATAAGGTCCTAAATAATAAAAAAAACAAATGCGATATACATAATGCGTTAAAAATCTGTTCACTACAATTGAAGCAATATGTTTGCGATGTCATATCACGTAGCGTCCGATGTTGTAATGAGATGAGTCTGATTTCCGCGCGCACACAAAGGAAATCGGATTTGCTCGAGCACTGGATCGGAAACAGAACGGTACGAGTGAATTGACGTGTCCAATAAGTTCCGTTACATTGTGCGGTTCACTGACAATGCATTGTAACATATTTGCTCGGAAAAAATACAAACATACATAAGCGATAATATATAGATCAGTAGGAATCGGACCATTCGTTTATGTCTAGTAATTAGGTTTATCTTTAATAAGATACCTAAATAAAAACTTTGCTGATACCAAAACAAAGTTGGTTTTTTTTTATTTCGAGCCACTACCAAAATACAGAAAAAGAAGAAGAAACCGGTAGTGGAACCAATTACCCAACTCTTAAAGGAACTGATACAGATACTCAAAAAAGCTTTTAACGTGCCTATTAGCTGACAAATTAGTAACACTAACGCAGCTTCATAATCTGTAAAAGAAAACTATTTTTACGATGTGTTGGAAAAATATAGAAAAAGACTATCAATATTCGAAAAATATTTATAACATTATGACTTCAAGGCTCTTTTATACATAATATCATTGAATATAAGGCTTTCTTTCGCCGTGTGACTTCATCAATCACTTGCGCCGTGGCCCGTGGTAACCCGGTGTTGATAATATCTGATTCACGACATCAACAAATCAAGTTGATGTGTAAACGACTTTGGAACGATTTGTATTATTATACGAGTAGAACGTTTTATGTTGTAGGAAAATGGATTTAGTGAAATTCCTTATATAAGAAATTCCGATATTTCCCGGGAGGCGGTCGTCAGATCTTATCTCTTTATGACAGGTACTTCGAAATGAAGAGTGACGTCAAGTAATTAGATCATTCTCATCTTCCTGAATTTCTATTTCAATTTTACCTTACCTAACAAAACCCTAAAATGATTGGGTTAGTGAAGTTTCATCATCATTTTGTAGAGTCGTCTTTTGTTAGCTCTTCACATGGAGTTTATGTTTTACTCAGCCAGTATGCCTCTAGGCAACTTAAAATTGTTTATTCAGATGGAACGAACACATTGAATTTATCTTAAACATCATAAGGTAATTCAAAAACTAAAGAAATAATCTCAATAGCATCGAATTTGGTATTATTTAATATTTATAACATAGAATCACCAAATAAACACTTTCAGTTAATTCATTAATGACATTGCTCCTATAAACATCGACCTTACCAGGTTGTTAAATGATATAGGTCAGTGGTCGTTTGTCGTTTCGTATCAGTCGGTCAGCAATCGATGTAATTTACCCAAAGATTACCCCCTATCTATGAATTCACCACTTTCAATACAAAGTACGAATAATTTAAATTTTATTCTAGTAATTACAAGGTATACATTATGTTTAGCATCTAATCACTCAAAATCTAATATGAAACTTCTATAGTTACTAAACAAAACGTTACAAGCCTAGATAACATACCAAACCTATGTATTGATGATTTTGTATTCTTTACAGGTTTTCTCTTAAATAAACTATCCTTTAAAGTGAATAAAATTGTATTTGTAGCACGACCGACCTACATTTTCAAGACAATCGCTTGCGCCTGGAGAGCTAAATGTAATGATGTGTAAATTGCTATCTAACTTCCGACCAAGTTGTGCTTTATCTACAAACTGCCCTGGTTTTCCTTTTTGATCCTTAAGTTACGACTACGTATCGTAATGCTGCCACAGCATACAATTCCTTTCTATCGAGCAAGAGGTTCAGATTTGTATCAAACATGTTACCGATGTGTTAGTAATCCCCTAAATAGGTAGAGGGTGAAGCATTCGATTTTGTTTTGTTAAATATAATCATCCTTACATATTCTACGACAATATAATTATCCTTGGATCCTAGATATTTTGTGTGTGTAATCAATAACACTCAAACTTTAGTAAAACATTAAATGAAAGGGAGAGCTATGAAAACTCCAACTCATCTAATGTTCCGACAAAAACTACAAATCATCTCAATTCAGAATTACTACGATGATTAATTAGTTGAGTAAATAATTTGCGAGTCTTTCTTCTCACATTTTAAAATTTTAACACTTTGCTGACTAGGGTTCTTTAGCATAAACTTCTATGTTTATTAATTGAACTGAATAAATTATTTCTGCTTTCAATGAATACAAATTTCACTTATTTGTCGATAGCCACGTGATTCTGCGGTAGGATGTTGACTACTGATAATGCTTTCGTTTATTTTAAGATAAGCTTTGTTAATATTGGTGTCGGAGTATGTAATAGGTATGTTTAAAACGTCGTTCTGACGCTGGCTAGATTGAGTCTTGCTGCTGCTCTCAACTGTAGGATATTTATCCTAATATAGGAGACATTTCATCAACTGCGTTGCGGATTGGTTACTGGTTAACCTGAGTGTCAGAAGTATTTGTGAGTTTTTATGCCACCCGAGACAACCTATACCAACGTTTTAACGACTCACCAGAAGTATGGCAAGCCTTTTGGAACGAAGTTCCTTATCGCGCGTTGCGAAAGAAGGCTAGGCGGAAAATTTGGTAACGACACTTTTTGACAGGTAACGACACTTTTTGCCCATAACGACACTTTTTATTTACAATAATACAATATTTTGCTATTTTCTAGCTCGACAATGAATGACAATGGTGTTATGCTCAAATACTATGGCAACCAATATAGGGTTGCTCATCTAAAATGTACAAATGTAGGGTCGCTACACATTCATTTATAAAAATAGGCTTACAATAGAAAGCAAGCCAGAGTACTACGATAGCTAAAACATGCAGCAAGTGTGCCAAAACACACTCGCTTGCATGTTTTTGCTATCCTAGTACTCTGGCACACTTGCTGCATGTTTTTGCTATCCTAGTACTGACTGCAAGGAACTTCGTTCCATCCGGGTGTCCCTTGACACCTCTCAAGTTTTATTTTATTTATATGAGACCTATTACTAAAACTATCTTCGATTTATGTTCGTCTCTACCAATTACACTTCTATGCTTCGTTCTTATAAACAGTTCACATCTCTACAGTTTAATCTACTAGATAAAATTATATCTTTTTCTTTTTTTTCTTCTGCTTATGATACCGCTCTTCGTGTGTTTCTCTTTGGCCTGATGGTTAGCTGGCAGAGAATGCATTATGCATTAAGCTTGCCATTTGTACCGTAATCCTGTATTGTGGTCAATAAAGATTAAATAAATAAAATTATGTAGATAAACATCTATTATTAATTTTGACAAAGATTCACAAGTACCTACAGTAGCCGCGCGAGTTAAATGCAAAGCTTAAATATGCGGCTAGATACAAAAACTCTGCATTCAACTCGCGCGGCTACTGTACTTGTTGCCATGGAATAGCTACATTATATTTTTATTACTATTATAAGTGAATATTTGATGCTAAGTGGTATTGTAGTGTTGGCTGGCAATGCACACTAACTTGTCATAATTATGACGCTACTCTTAAATATTATATTAACACATTTTCGATGACGACACTTTGGTAAACCGATCAATTTGAATCATGCGCAATCTGTGTAAATAGTATTATTCATCTGAAAATACATGTTCATGTTTTATCTGTTTTACATACAAAAAAATTCGAATTTATTTATATCCTAAGTATTGACATAAATAAATGTATAATATGGTATATTAATAGTACGGACCAAATAATTTCTAGTCTTTAGTTATATTAAATACGAATGTATTGAATGAGACTTATAATTTTATTGAAGTGTTTAATAAGTAAACATGATTGTCGTCATTGGTTCTCGTCGTGAATATCAATCTGAATCCATCATTATCTCATTACTTACTCTGGTCTGCACTCACAATGTAAGAGACCATAGTCCAAAAGGAAGTAGATTGGCAGACTTCATACACTTTTGAGGACGGTATTTAGAACTTGTAGATGCGCAAGTTTCCTCGCGATGTTTCCCTCCAACAAAGCAAGTGATAATTATAATTAATTTCAAATTCAATAATGAATAGAATGAACTAACGTTCAAACCACTAAACTATCACAGACATGCTAATTTCGTTGATTTATGCCAGCACTAGTGGCGTGTAAAATATTGTAACACACGAAATTTAAGTGTGACTGACACAAAATACGTCACAGCCACAAGCTATAATTGTAGCGATGTTTAACAATACATAAATCAAACGTTGCCAGAAAATTTCAAGACGAAACAACCCACAATGTCACTAACGCTATCTCAGTCATGGTTGAGTCAACTCCTCGGAATTTAAAACACTTTGCCAGCGTCATGAATACAACAGCAACACATGGAATTTAAAATTTTACTAGGGATGACGTCTTCATTGCATTTCACCTACATGCACCGTATTAATACGGTAGTACTCGTAGATATCTGAATTTTTGATGAATCCGTAACCTTATTTCTGTGCGTAATAAAAATTTTAATTCAACACGAACTGAGCTTGTGGTCGAGGCACGGCACGGACTACTAAATATTTACTTGGTTGGGTAATTTTTGAAGCTTTTACACTTGGTAGAGTCGCTAGCAAGCTTTTTCAAGTTTGAGTCTTGGCTCAATGATTCAGTGCAGACATTTATATGATAGACTAATATTATGTTCTCTATCATTTATGTTTGAGATGTCTCAATGGTGTATGTCTATTCCACATGCGACACTTGAAAATGTGACTGGCTTTATTTTTAGGTGAGAGTAGGTATTATTGATAACTTATAAATAATGATAGATATGTAGTATATTATTATCCCTTGATGTTTTTCTATCTCTCTCATTTTTTTCTGGCCATTTTCCAAAGTGCTTGTCAGTTAGTGTCTGTTCAGAAGATTATGGCAATTATGTTTGATATGATAACGCACACTAACCGGACGTTTATCCATATAACCAAGCCCACACAGCTTTCATTCGCTGTCTCGTATAACCTAAATCTAACTGCTTACAAATATCAAACATGCTGGATTGAAATATTTCTTTCTACCGAATGTTTCAGACTGTTAAATACTGAAATCTATTGCATGTAATTCGAAAGTAAGCTTGAAGATTTGTTAACTGAACTCATAGTGTAAGCTTTGAGTGAAACTTTGTAAATCACACGTGAATAATCACGAATTACGAAACATGAAGTAAATACCGGTTTGTTTAACATTGCCATTATACCTTTTTCTATAAAAGAGTGCATGAAACTATTTGCATGAATTTTTACGATTCCACGATTCCTCCTGTTTTCTGTTGTTAGACTTTAACGAACTTCACCGTTTTTATTACGTCTTCATTCCTTACAATCTGAGAGAAACAAAAAGATCGAAACCAACAATTTTACCTCGTAGTAGCTATGCGGTTCGCGGTTAAAACAAAATCATTGTTTGATGTCGAATAGCGGGCTTTAGTGAGGTAGCTAAACCGAGACCATTTAATAGCTAACTCTTGAATGCCTCTATAGTACAAGGAATGCCTATATTGTAAAATTATTCAATGTCTTAAATATGAAAATGGTTGCGTAATTGACAATGATTATGACAATTTGGTTCTATATAATGTCGAGCTATGTCTCGCGATTCAGTAGAGCCGTCTCAACGATACATATCTATTAGGCAATTCTATCGTGTCGTGCCTAATTCTAGACTAAACTAGTCAGTATCGATGTGATTCAATTCACGTTTGCATGTTGTTGCCCTCCCTCGAGAGAGTGACGCATGTGTCTGACTATATCACAATTTGACATTTAATTTAACATAATGTTAATAAAGATCGTAATTATTTACTCTTAATATCATTAGAATTCCTTTATCCTATTATGATAATCGTTCCAAAGTCATCGACCCATGCCCTTCTGAACCGATCTATTTCCATCTCCTCTCAAAAGGATAATGTATGAAAAGAGACCCGTGGTCTGTTGTGGGTCAATAAACCACAATCAGTAAACAGAAATATCTAACAAAGAGCCAATCTCACGCATTGTCAATAGGAGATTATATTTGAGCAAGTGCTTTGGCCAACCTTCAAGGCTAGAGGACGCATATATTCGACGTTCAAAGGTTACGTGAGCTTTTCTTGAGAATTTCTGTTAGTAGATTAAAATTAGTTTTTTTCGCGCATGAAAGATCACTCATCTTTTTATTTTTAATTTAAGTATATAGATTACATAAAGCACTTAATATTTATGGATACATTATAACATTATTAGGCAGAAATTAACATAGAAATGGAAAGTCATTTTCCATTCTAATATCTTTGGAAATTATACGGTGCTCTTTTTTTTATGGAAATAGCCGGCAAACGAGCTGACGATCCACCTGATGGTAAGTGGCTATCGTCGCCCATGGACATCAGCAACACCAAAGGCATCACTGATGCGTTGCCGACCAAGAAAGAGAGAAGAAAAAGAAAGAAAGAATTGGCTCTCAAGCCCCCAGCCGGAACACGACGAGTCGTTTGGCGGCTGACTCATGCTCGAGGGTGGTAGCTATCCAGGCGAACCCCATGGAGAGATAATAATAGTAATAATGGTATTAATTAATAATTAAAATCAACATTACTAATATAGTCCCTCGAGGGGCCCTACCACCAGCGGGCCAGATTTAGTCGCCTTTTACGACACCCATCCGGCGTGGGATTGGGGTTAGTATTCTAAGCCGCCCCAATACGGCTAAAAATAAAATTTCATAGGTTTGCATTGTTTTGCTATTAATTATTATAAGAGAATGTTACTCAAACCTACAATCTACCCAGCGTCAGTCTATCGTTAATTTCATGATCGATTTTTATTTATTGCTGCGCCAATTACCGCATGCGTCCCAAAATAACAGTTATTTTTAGTGCAATCTTCCAGAATACAAAACATTCAGCTTTATTCCCTAATTAAAAACCACAACGTAACCACAACGAACTTCGTAATTAATAGTTCATCACGCTCGCGATTAATTTACTTCATTATAACTTTATTTCGTGAAGTCCATATTAGCTTTTAATAAGGTTTACTCAAAATTAATTCAATTACCTACTTAGTTACGGAACGTATTAATAATCTTATTTACAAACTTTTTAAGAATCCAAAGCAAAAAGCCGAAAATCATAAATAAAACAACACTGTCGAAGATTGCAACTGCAATTAATATTTAAGTATTTTAATTTTTACAATAAAATAAGAGTTTACGCACTGCGTTTGGATTTTGTATGATTAGGCTGACTAGATAAAAGGTATCTATTACTCGTAAGTTACGGTGTACTAAATAAGAGTTTACTGAGTTACACTATGCTAAGTTGCACTGTGTGACTATGCTAAGCTACACTATAGTGATCCACGAGAACTACTGCCGACAAACTGTATCTCATTTTGGCAGAATGTTAAAGTTTGTAATAGTACATAAGCTGATTAAATAAATAAATAAAAAAGTTACACTGTACCAAGTTACACTACCCCAAGTTACAGCGTACTAAATTCCCGTATCTGTGTTACAGGACGACGTCGCCACCAGGCGAGCCGCTGGTGCGGGCGCCGGCGGGCAAGCCGCGCTGCCCGCCCGCCATCTCGCGGCTGCGCGTCGAGAAGGTGGAGGGGGGGCTCGCTGTCGCGGGCGTGGTCGTCGCTGCCAACTGTCAGATCGTGCTGCCGATCTTCGGCTTTCTGTTCATGCTCGTTGGATGCGTACTTACTGGTAAGTTGGGTCTCTCTTCGCACTATGGGTTAGTGGTCGTCGTCGCCCAATGACATCAATTTCTTACACCGGAAATATCTACTGTCACAGATTATCCCGATTCCCTAAGGCCATCCCTCAGTTGTCAGGGTCTCTAGTCTCTACTGTCTCTACCTACTTCATAATCACTATCTGCACTCTATTTTTTTCCGCATTGGGGCGGCTTAGAATACTAACCTCAATCCCACGCCGGATGGGTGTCGTAAGAGGCGCTTAGTCCCTTCGGAGGGATTATATTTTTAATATTGATTTTAATTATAAATTAATACCATTATTATTATTAATATTTCTCCATGGGGTTCTTGTTCCGGCTGGGGGCTTGGTGTTGCTAATGTTCATGGGCGAAAATAGCCCCTTAGCATTAAGTGGAACGTCAGCTCGTTTGCCGTTTATTTCCATAAACAGAAAAACAGGGAACATAGTAGGTTTAAAAACCTATGAACTATAAAGTAATATTCTTCCATAAAGATCCACTAATATACGATACGAGTATAAATAACAACAGTTGGTAAATACTTATACAAATCTCAACATGAGCGTAGCAACGAATCTATCTATAGTACCAGCTGAACAGCGCTAAACCCTTATCTTGTAGACATCCCTTTGTCTCGCACAAAGTTTTCTCATTCGCAGAGCAGAGGAGTGAAACGACTTCCGGTATCTGTTCTTGTATATCTTGTACGGTGCAGACTGTAGTAAGATCTTCAGGCCAGCAAAATAAGCCTTTGTTAAACTTCTTCTTAGGCCACATCTTAAGCAACGTTAAGTTCATTCATTAGATTATGGGTCCAATTTGGACGATAAAATTATTTTTATTATTATGTAGTAACATATATAATATTGTAATTTGTACATCGGTAACGTAGGTATTATGTAGATTCATAAAAAAAAACACTCGGGTTACGATGTTATTTCGATTTCGATCGCTTTGCCTCAAGAAATTCATGTAATAAATCCATTTTATAGTAACAAACTAGACAAGCGATTGTTTCCAAGCGATTCCAGTTGGTAATACATTAAAATGATGAGCTGAGCTGTAAATCAAGAACGTTAATTATATCTGCGGAAAATTCCACATATTTTTCCGAACTACGAAAAAAATTCGTAACGCACACAGTAGGTATTAAAATTATATTTTGAGAAACATTAAAAAACGGCTATTCTTTCGAACTTATCGATATTACAGTTATTTAAAAACCATTTATTAGATCAATCAGAATTAATTCACATCTTTCTATGAAGTAATAAATAAGAACTAGCGCTAGGTATGTATTTAATAAAAACTAAATAGGTATAGAGAATTAGAGACATTGTATACCTAAATGGTGCAAGATAATAATATAATATGGATAATCACGGCAGTTTTACTCTGTACCACGTGTAGAATATTATGATGACTTTACTTGAAACTCATAAGGTAAATATACCAAACAAAACACATTTTTACGTAACTAAGCTTGTATTTGTCTCGTGTATTTTTGGCCACGGTCCACCAGCAACAACACTTTAAAAAGACTTGGCATTAAAAGAAGACCTTCGTCATCAAATATTAACTTTTAAAAGGGTAAAAATAAAACAACCTGTCTCTACAGGTAACTACTAACAAACTTACCTATCTCTATAGGTTTTAAGGGTGAGGCCAAGAGTGTATTTTTTTAGCTGTGCGTCGTGTGAAATGAGTCGGTTTCATACTAAAGTCATTCATTTTGCGTCACCATACAATGACATATCATATAGGACCATACAAATAGGACTTATCAAACCATGTTGTAAAGCTGCTATAGACGGTGTAACTTACAGAATAATAAATCTCTTAATTCCTTAGTTAATTTTATGAATTAGCTGCTAATAGCCGGTGCTCAGTGGAAGTAATTCAATACAACTCAAGTGGCAACGCTGCAACCCGAGACACGGAACATCCGCAACGATTCTGCGGTTGGAAATAGAACCACCGAACAGATAGCTACTACCTGTAAATGAGAGCTTATGCATTCAGACATAAGGTCTAATTCTTAAAACTTACATGCACATAATATATGTATGTATCTATGTATACATGCAGATTGCCGCAAATAATATTGCTTTAATATATTATCAATTCTGTGATATTGCGTTCACTTTATTCAGTTTTTATATCGACATGGAGTAAGTTCCGTTAAAAGAAATAATCTATATATATTATAAAACTGTAACTCGAAAATGTCTGTACATTGAAGATATTTAAGAAAATTTGGTATCAGGGGACTATATAGGAGCAATAGATTGCGAATCTGTCATTTTTAAAAATCTTGTCTGTCTGTATGTTTGACACAGCATCACGCCAAAACCACTGAATGAAATGGAGTGCGGTTTTCACAGTTGTATTACTGGTGGTCTAACTTAAAATCTGGTGTATGTTTTATCATTATACGTTGCTTAGAAGCCGAGATATCAATAAATAGGACTTTTTGATACGCCACATAACTGCAGGAAATACTGAAAGTGCCCGATAGAGGGATATAAAAGATTGTTTAGTATCGGAAATATACGTTATTTCTTGAAAAAAAATCAATGTGTACCATTTTTTTTTAATTTATAATTTTGCCGTGAATTAGTTCTGCTAATCAACAATAGATGTCACTTTAGGTAACTAGAAGCCATAATTAAACAATGTACGTAGGTCTGAGAACGAGTCAACAAATCTTTTATTGAAATTAATGTATAACTATACATATTTACAATATTTAAAACATTTTTTAAGAAATAAGTTACCCTACTCAATCAGTAACACATAAACATGTTAGATTGTGCTATCAGATTCCTATGTTCAATTCGTTGTATGATGGTGTGGGTCAGAGTTAGTGATAATATTATTATTATGAATCAATTTAGGAAAATTTTATTATCAAATATTGTTTTACCTGCAGATAAATAAAAATCTTAAATGACAAAGTTTTACAATTTAGATTTTCTTATTGTGATGTAGGAAAAGAAAGTAGATATTAATAAAAATACAAATCACAATGAGTAAGTAATTAAAATATTTGCGAATAATCGTCTACTGCTGTCACCTACAGTGGTCAATGCGTACCAAGCCGGCGCCGGCGCGGCCCCGCATAGGCTAATTATGACCGGATGTAAGAGCAATACAAATACATAACTAAAATACTTTTGAATTTGCGAATACTCATGTAAAAACAGACGAGCCACCTGATGCTAAATTGTCATCATCCTCCATGGATGACTATAATTACTTTTTAACAAAAAATAAAACCAACGAAAAAAAAAACTAAAAAGCAAAAAATAAAATAAACCATTAGTATTATAAATTAAGATCCGAAATTAACAGTAAATAAATAATTTTGAGACCGTGCCAAACAAACAACCAAAATTAATTACATAAAATTCATAATATTATGAGGGCAGCGGCATGCGATGCACACGGCAGCAGCAGCGCGGCGCACATCTTTTCGCCGTTTGTTTTTTCATTGGTTTGGCACCGCCTCAAAATTATTTATTTACTGTTAATTTCGGATCTTAATTTATAATACTAGTGGTTTATTTTATTTTTTGCTTTTTAGTTTTTATTTTCGTTGGTTTTATTTTTTGATAAAAAGTAATTATTTTTTAATTTTTAGTTGCTATGATACTTATAATTAATAATAAATTATTGATTTTATGAATTATAGATTCAGTTACCACGTAAAAATGTAGTAGATGAAATATCAATCATCCCCTATTTTCGTACCTATAGGGGTAAAATTTTGTTTCGAAATTTAAACAAGAGTAACCTCAAGGTATACACTATTCAATAAAAAAAGAATAATCGAAATCGGATCATCCAGTACAAAGTTATTGGGGTTAACATGTAAAAATTCCGGGTAAAAAACGGGTGAATAATCAATCATTCCCTATTTTCGTACCTTTAGGGTGGGAATAAAATTTTCAAAAAAATATGGGACCAACTTCAGGACATACCCTATCCAATAAAAAAAAAATCATCCAAATCGGACCACCCTGTGCCGATTTCTGCGTGATCATACATAAAAAAAAATATACGTGTCGAATTGAGAACCTCCTCCTTTTTTTTTCGTCGGTTAAAAAGCATCGTCCGTGATCAGACCAGACTAAAGGCATATCACCCATTGGTAGGCATATCCAAGAAAGAAAACAAGAATGAAAAAATTATAAATTATAAGATGATTAAATTTCGATATCAAGTTCAGAGTGAGTTATTTAGGATTTAGCAGTGAGTAATTTATTATTTAAATAGTAGTAAAAATAAACTAATGTTATGGTAATGCAGGCACGCTGTTTAATCCAGAAATGGCGAATCAGTTTAAACAATGAGTTTCTTTTGAAACGTTTTATAGGTATAAAATATACGTCTGGTATTTGGGCCAGGTTCTTGGACACTTAAAAATCCCAAAGTTATTCAGGAATAAACTCAGGAGAACTAGAGTCTCCCGGTTGAGAGGCGGACCCTGCTGTCGGGTAGGGGATCCTTTCATTACCGTAACTCTAGCTGGTACCGCGGTTGCGAAACTCCCCAAATAGTCGGGGGGGCTCTTTTGACTCTTCGCGCAGAAGCGTTTAGCTCTCAGGTAGTCAAATACGGAGGGGCAAGACGTCCCTGAGCGACTCATGTAGCCCGTGGTCAGCGCGATCTAACATTGACCGATAAACCTGACATGGTACACCTCAGCTACCTGCTAAACCACCCGATCCGATCATGGAGACAGCGGCGCGGCGGCAGCGGTAGTTTGCGTGATCTGGTGAGCAGCATGGGGACCGTCTTACAGACATTACTTGGTCAGATGAAAACACATAATAAGTTGAAAAGAAGGAAGAAATAGTGCCAATAAAACACTACGTAATTAGAATGGAAGAAGAATTCGATTACTTTAGGTTTTGCTGTTTATACTTACGTGGAAAAAATTGTCGAAGTCTTTGAATAAAATAATAGGAGCAGTCCAGTATTCCCGTAGTCTGAATTAAACTGTCATTTATAATCTACAACTCCTACAATGTCCTGGTTTAATTTCGAGGAGGTGTAGTCGAAGTAAAACCTTTTTTTTCAGTTGTCTTTATTTATCTCTGTAGATATATCTTAATTGACCAGGGCTGAAGCCTTTGAAAATGGTAAGTGAAAAAATAATAGGATGATACCCGTTGAAAAAGGAAGAGAATATAATAAAAATGAAAGGATAAATAAGTTACGGGCGATCTGAGGTCGGGAAGGGGGGGGGGGGGGGGGGGGGGTGAGTTTTTTAATGGTAAAAAACGGTTTATCTCGATTTCCGGCAAAACTGCAAGTCCTATGGAAAAAAGTTAAATGGTAAAGTTGTAGGTAATAGAAAGATCTACAAGTTTTGTATTTCCACTTTTTTCATATAATCTCAAACTTTATGTGAAAAATTCTAATAACCAAGTTTTTGGTTTTTTATTTTTCTTTTACAAAAAACAAATTCACAAATTTGGTGAAAACTTAACTTTTTATGTTCCAAACACACTGTTATTTTTTTGATTTTAAATATTTCTTTTTTCTACCTTATTTTGACTTAACACCGAAAAAGCACCCTAATTTTCAATCGAAAATTCTCAAGTCAAAATATCTGCTTTTTTAAGGCGATATTATCCCAAAAAATGGTATTTTTGAAGGTGTTTTGTTCATAAATGGTACATAATACAATTCTAAAAAAAATATATGTTATTTTACAGTCTTTGTTCTTTCGTTCCCTCATACTTGATACACGATAGCCGTTATTTCATTGCATAGAAATAAATCACAAAGTTGGGTCTAATCTGGCATAAAAATGGAGTTTTATTCGCGTTTTAATCGCTTCCAGATAATAAAAAATATACCACAGTATAGGTCCTAAAGATACCGATATTCCTTGGTGATCATAATTTGAAATTTTGAAAAACTTCCCTTTCAATTTCTATTTTTTCCCTTTCCACTAGCTACGAAACGCCCGACGCGTTAATTTACTCAATTTTACTCTCGCGCCAGTCGCCTTCGAGGTAGGACCTGTGCTAATCGGCATCGCAGCCGCACGTTGTCGAATTTCCGACACCAATTTTAATTTCGAATTTGGCGCGCGCGCCTTCTGAACTTATATTACACTGTCCAAAGTATCCACACAGCTGTAATTTGAAATAATAAAAATTGTTCGTTTTTATACTTTAGTTACTGTTTATAGTATTTAGGTATTGGTATAAGTCAAGTGCTAATTACACGATAATTCTTGCCGTATTAGGGCGGCTTAGAATACTAATCCCAATCCCAAGCCGGATGGGTGTCGTAAAAGTCGACTAAATCCGGCCCGCTGGTGGTAGGGCCCCTCGAGGGATTATATTGGTAATATTGATTTTAAATGTTAATTAATGCCATAATTACTATTATTATTTCTATTGTAAGAATTTTGTAAGAATATTGTTTTTTAATGTTGTTTTTTTATATTGTTTTTGAGTATTGTTTTTTATATGTATTGTATAATATGTATATTTGTATATAAGTTAAACAGGGGAAGGAAGGGTAGAGGGAAGGTAGCGGGGGAGGTGGAAGGGAGGGGAAGGGGAGGGGAGGGGGGAGCGGAGGGAGGTGGAGGGGAGGGGAAGGGAGGGGGAGGGCCGGCAACGCATCAGTGATGCCTTTGGTGTTGCTGATGTCCACGGACGACGATAGCCAATTACCATCAGGTGGATCGTCAGCTCGTTTTCCGGCTATTTCCATAAAAAAAAAATATATCGTAAGAATAATAACATTGTTCGTGTTTGTACTTTAGTAACTGTTTATAGTATTTTGGTATAGGTATAAGTCAAGTGCTAATCACACAATTAATTTATATACTAAGAAATATACATATAAATATAACAGAAACTTATTTATATTTCCTAACTGAGATACGCGTGATACACAAATAAGTAGGTACTTACATACAAAATTGGCTAATATCATGTAAATACCTACAAAAAATAACCAACTTCAAAACAACTCAAAAACTACTTGTCAAGACTCGCTCAAATTTATGTGAAACCACATGACAAACACCAGCTATCGATTAAAAAAAGAATCATCAAAATCGGTTCATCCACAAATAAGTAGGTACTTACATACAAAATTGGCTAATATCATGTAAATACCTACAAAAAATAACCAACTTCAAAAAAACTCAAAAACTACTTGTCAAGACTCGCTCAAATTTATGTGGAACCACATGAAAAACACCAGCTATCGATTAAAAAAAGAATCATCAAAATCGGTTCGTCCACAAATAAGTAGGTACTTACATACAAAATTGATTAATATCATGTAAATACTTACAAAAAATAACCAACTTCAAAAAAACTCAAAAACTACTTGTCAAATCTCGCTCAAATTTATGTGGAACCACATGACAAACACCAACTATCGATTAAAAAAAGAATCATCAAAATCGGTTCATCCACAAATAAGTAGGTACTTACATACAAAATTGACTAATATCATGTAAATACCTACAAAAAATAACCAACTTCAAAAACTACTTGTCAAGACTCGCTCAAATTTATGTGGAACCACATGACAAACACCAGCTATCGATTAAAAAAAGAATCATCAAAATCGGTTCATCCACAAATAAGTAGGTACTTACATACAAAATTGGCTAATATCATGTAAATACCTTCAAAAAATAACCAACTTCAAAAAAACTCAAATACTACTTGTCAAATCTCGCTCAAATTTATGTGGAACCACATGACAAACACCAGCTATCGATTAAAAAAAGAATCATCAAAATCGGTTCATCCACAAATAAGTAGGTACTTACATACAAAATTGGCTAATATCATGTAAATACCTACAAAAAATAACCAACTTCAAAAAAACTCAAAAACTACTTGTCAAATCTCGCTCAAATTTATGTGGAACCACATGACAAACACCAGCTATCGATTAAAAAAAGAATCATCAAAATCGGTTCATCCACAAATAAGTAGGTACTTACATGCAAAATTGACTAATATCATGTAAATACCTACAAAAATAACCAAATTCAAAAAAACTCAAAAACTACTTGTCAAGACTCGCTCAAATTTATGTGGAACCACATGACAAACACCAGCCATCGATTAAAAAAAGAATCATCAAAATCGGTTCATCCACAAATAAGTAGGTACTTACATACAAAATTGACTAATATCATGTAAATACCTACAAAAAATAACCAACTTCAAAAAAACTCAAAAACTACTTGTCAAATCTCGCTCAAATTTATGTGGAACCACATGACAAACACCAGCTATCGATTAAAAAAAGAATCATCAAAATCGGTTCATCCACAAATAAGTAGGTACTTACATACAAAATTGATTATTATCATGTAAATACCTACAAAAAATAACCAACTTCAAAAAAACTCAAAAACTACTTGTCAAATCTCGCTCAAATTTATGTGGAACCACATGACAAACACCAGCTATCGATTAAAAAAAGAATCAGTAAGAACAAATAAGTAGGTACTTACATACTTTGACTAATATCATGTAAATACCTACAAAAAATAACCAACTTAAAAATCGAAACGAGGTTTTTTCAAAATGGCAGACTTGTAGGTATGCCAGGTTCCGTAGAAAAATGTTCAAACCCTTTGGATAAGATATTTTACAAGTATATTGAGAATGATAAAAAGTATAACAATAATCTATATATATAAAAATGGATGTTGCTAAGCGCTAAACTCGAGAACGGCTCGACCGATTTGGCTGAAATTTTTTTTGTATGTTCCTTGGAGTCCACGGAAGGTTTTTATAATATTAAAAAAAAAAAAAAAAAAAAAAAAAAAAAAAAAAAAAAAAAAAAATTGTATGTTCCTTGGAGTCCACGGAAGGTTTTTATAATATTAAAAAAAAAAAAAAAAAAAAAAAAAAAAAAAAAAAAAAAAAAAAAAAAAATTGCGCGGACAATACTTTTCACATAAAAATTTGATTCAGCATGTATGGTAGATGGTAAATATTCGAAACGGTATCCACGGGAATTAGTAGCAGAAACAATTAGGTACCGGGAACAATGGCTAACCGCTATATCGTCGCCGATCAACTGCAGATAAATGAAGATCAACAGTTGTAAAAGTAAATCAACTAAAAATCGAAATTGATAATCGTTGGATTGTTCCTTATTCACCAATCATATCAAAGATTTTCAAGGCGCACATCAATGTTGAATCTTGCCATTCCGTAAAGTCTATAAAATACATTTGCAAATATGTAACAAAAGGAAGTGATATGGCTATGATTGGAGTTAGTGCTGAGATTTCTGTTGATGAAGTTAACCAATACCAAATGGGCCGTTATGTTAGTATTAATGAAGCAATTTCGCGCATTTTTTCTCTTCCCATTCATGAAAGATAGGTACCCCAATGTAGTTCATTTAGCAGTCAACTTAGAAATTGGCCAAAGAGTATAATATTTCACTGCACAGAACGTACTACAACGAGTTATTCAACCACTATATACAACCTTGACCAGTTTTTGAAGTGAAAACTTCTTTAGTACGGGGGTGATTTGAAATTCGATGAAACGAAACTGCCCAGTAAAAAGAGACAGATACATAAATTCTAAAGTGAGATAGGAAGCATTGTACAGGGGTAGGGGAGTTGAGTGGATTGAGTTGAATGATGATTTTGCCCGAACACTGCTAGCAGCGTTTGCAGCTGTTTTGCAGCAATGTAAGTTGATAGTGTGGGATGGATGCACGATAGCACATAAAAAGTCTTTGGAGGCATTAGTCAGAACTATGAAAGATCTACGAAACAATCGAAACCGATTTGGTGGAGCGATGATTTTATTAGCAGGAGATTTCCGTCAAACATTACCAGTGATTCCTCGGTCAACACCAGCGGATGAACTCAATGCATATTCAAAGTCCTCCATTTTGTGGAAATACGTAAAGATACTACATTGAAACAAGAATATACGTGTACGATAGCAAAATGATCAATCTGGAGAAATATTTTCAAAGCAACTCATTGACCTTGGTAATTGCAAAATCCCTGTTAATGATTCGACTGGCTGCATTATATTTTTGTCAGTTTACTGAAACAACAATCGAGCTCATACAAAACATGTTCCCAAACGTCTCTCAAAATTACAAAGATCATTTTGCGGCTGAGTGAACGTGCTATATGAGCTGCCTGAAATTGCCGGTGAATTAAAGACATACAAATTACACATACAGTTGATTGGGCAACTAATCAAGATGATGTCGTCAACTATCCACCAGAATTGTTAAATTTTCTGGGATTGACACCTTCAATGGAAAGTAGTATCGGTAGTCATAATGTTAAGAAATATTAAATAATTTTTGTACGTAATCGTCGTTTATTGTTGAGATATAAATAACGTGATCACTCGGAAAAAAATATTTAATTTTTACTGTTAACTTTTGACAGAACGAAGTCTGTCCGGGCAGCTAGTTTAAAATAAAATACCTAAAATTATGTAAAAAATAATAAAAACAAAATTAAGCTAAAATTATCATTACTCTTATTTTATTGCACCTAAAATTCCAATGAATAAATCAAAATAAAGTATACTTTCACCCCAACTCAGAGCAGTTACTAATAATAATAATAAAAACTCTTCCACACTCATACCCCCGCAGTAGGTTACAAGTATTTACCTGTTTCGCGGGTGGCATGGACTACACATATAACACATCACAATAACAGCCATGACACGAGTACAAATATTTATCTGTCACATAAATATTTGCCCCGCCGGAAATCGAACCCGAAACCCCTCGCTTCGCAGTTCGCAGGCAGGATCACTACCAACTAGGTTACAGGATCTAAAGCTACGCACGGGGTCATGAACCTCACGGCCGCGCGCGACCGGCTCACGGCGTGGCGGTCGAGTTTACACTCAGGGGAGCGGGGTATATGGGAGTGAACAAAATGCCTACAACGGTCGAATAAGCTCGCCTTAAAAAAGTCAGTGGGATTTTTTTCCAAGAAATCTCTACTTTTTGGTCGTATAAAAAATACATTATTATGGTAAATGTTGTGTGGTAGCTGCTACGAAATAACAGTATATTGTATGAGGGTCTGGGCTGGGTTGGGTCTGGTTGTGTATCTTAGAGACAGACTATGTAAGTAACTCCAGAATGGGTGGGAACAACAGTTTTAATAATATTTGTTGATGGTCACGTTGACATAGCAAAACCAGCATCAACCAACATTGACCAATTCAAGATCTGATGGTGTACGTATATAAAATCCCACTAATATTTCTTAGGCGTATAATATGATATTTTTTACTCTCGCTAAAGCGGCTAAATGGATTTAGATGAAATTTGGCTCACAAATATTTCATATCCCGGATCAAATAACAGGGTGCATGTCGTTCGAGGTCGGACATGGATCTGCTTCTTCATCAGGTCAAGGGTATAATTTAGTTTGGAAGTTGGGTTTACAGATTATTTATTGTTTTAGAGTTTTCCTCAAAAGAAAAAACATAGCACTTATAGGATCACTTCGTTGTCCGTCTGTCTGTCTATCTATCGACCCTATTTTCTCAGGAATGCGTGGAGGTATCATTCCAAAAAAAACTTAAACTTATTTGTATTTGGTTAATTGATCGCTATGTCCATGCATAGGAACGACAGTTTTACAGCGGCAAAGTTAAGTTTGTTACTGAATCATTTAATATTGCTCTTATGTTCGGTTCTCTAAATTTGTACAAAACCCTCGGTGCCAAAAAAACTCGCATTTCCCGGGATTTTTTTTAATTACTTTCATTTAATTCTCAAGTCCACGCAGACGAAGTCGCGGGTATAAGCTAGTATATAATATACCTACTTACTGCACGAATTTTCATGCGGGTTCACCTAGCCATAAAATGACACAATATGCTGTGTAATCATTGTGTAATAGATCATGGAAATAAAAATATGGATAACGTGCGAAAAACCCATACATCTCACAGTTTTTCATCTCATCGCCTAACCTTTTAAACTCGGCTGGGTCGCTTATAAAAACTATCATGTCATGTTCATTTTCAGCGGCGTCATATCGAGGGTGCGGCGAGAATGAGGAGCCGGACCACTACCAGGCGCGCATCGCCTTCACCGGCAACTCGCGCGTGCTGGGGCCCGTGTGCATCGTGGCTGGGGTACTCATGACTATTGCTGGTAAGTCTTCCTTCCAATCCATCCATCCACCTCTTAGAAGTTGCTGGACATAGTTCTCCCATAACTTGCGCCACTCTGACCGGTCCTGAGTCTTCTGAATTCAGCGGATGCCCACTGTCTTCTTCAGTCCACCTGGTCAGGGGGCGCCCTATATCCGATCGACCCTCCAATCAGTGACCCGCTAAGGTCACGAGTTTGTCCTCGTTTGAGGGCATAGTGCTCATCCACGTAACTTCAGTGGAGTCTTTATAGAACGAAAGTTCTTATGCTACACGAAGGCCCGCGGCTTAGCTTATAACTGCTAACTGGTACAGCTTATCGTGCCTCGTGTGTTCCAAAGCTTGGAATCACACAAGTGATTTGTTGGTTAGCGATGACCGATCTAACTACTTATTGACTGCGCCTGCAGATACTTTTCTTGGGGCTCCTAATTCAATACAAAATTACAACGTCTACCTAATTATATGTAGAGATATAAAAGACTTTACCTTTACTTTTTCCTTACAACCCAATCTGCGCTTCAATGAAAAGTTTTAGTACCACGTTAGATTTAAATATAAATTAGTTGGATATTATTATGTCTGTCTGTTTCAGGAATCGTGCTTTGTATATTAATGCGCGCGGCTCAGCGCCGACAGCGGAGGCTGGCTTTTCACTGCCCGATACATGGAGACTTTTACCCGCTGAGCCCTCAGAATAGCAGGAAATTTTCCCGTAAGTATAAAAATAGATACTATTTTATAAAGGATACTAGCTGCCCGGACAGACTTCGTTCTGTCAAAAGTTTTTTTTTTATTTTGATTATGTAAGCTATCGTATCTTTCAAGTTGAATCAAACTGCACACAATTTGTCCATCGTGGACAAACAATGTGACACGTAATTTATACATTATTAAGATTAACCTATTGTAGAGCAACATGACCAGAGACCATAACAAACCAAACCACACGACAATGATAACAATGTGGTTTGACGTGAATTTGTATGAAAATCCTTTCTTTATATTGCATAAAATACATAAAATTTACACATACACGTATTTATTTGTAATGACCACTTTTTGCCGTCCATATAAAAATGTAGAGCTAGACGATTCGGCCACAACGCAACACAAGTACTCATATTGCAGACATATTTTTGTGGTTACTACAAGGCAAAATTTTCACACTATCTCTCATTTTTTTACATAGCATGGTTTCGAAGATTCGGTTACAAAGTAGTCGTAATACTATCTGTGTGGGAGTTTACGCACTTCGTCTGGTTTCTGTCATCCGAATTCTTTCCGTCATCCATAAATGTCCAATTCGTACCAAAATATGCCGGACCGAATTCATACCCCGCAGCAAGATTTCCTGTATCGCGTAATCGCGGATGACATAGTCAACCCAAATAAAACATCGCTAACACCCACGATTCGAAAACAAACAATTATTATGTGTCACATAAAAGTCTGTCCCGGGAATCGACTCCGAGACTCTTCCTTTACAAGTTATGTCACTACCATCTAGCCTTTGGAGTCATGATTGTACGCAGTGGATAAACACGAGCACGCCTATGACGAGTTTTTCGTAACCCGACATAGCAACGGGCCGACGGCGCCGGCGTTGCAATGGCTCCTGTAATATTGCTCATGTCGACAGGCGACGATGACCACTTCCCATCAAGTGGTCTGTCTGCTTTTTTAGCAACCCTACAAGCAAGTCAATGACCCCCTGTGACAGGTACCCCCAGCGGTCTGTGGCGCCGCTGTCGCAGCTGGCTGGGCATGGTGGAGGAGAGCGACACTCCGCGCTGCCCGCGCTCCGCCGAGCCCGCGTCGCCCGCGCACTCCGACCCGCCCTGCCCCCCGCCGCTCCCCTTCCTCGTGCCAAGCGATTCTGTAGTGTGAGTATCATAATAAATAAACCACTTGTTTACAGATGTTATGTTTAAAGCCCAATGCATACGTAACGGGTTTTTTCCCGTACGGGACAGGATGTGAAGTTTTGGAAACATCGTTTCATAGAAAATGTATACGATGCACACAGCGGAATCCCGTACGGAACGTGGCCCGTACGGGTCGGGAAAAAACCCGTTAGATACGTTGGACTTAAGTTTAAATAGAAACCGAAAACTAAATCTAAATTACCAGTAAAATAGCATTAATAACTACTTAGTCTAAATCGATCAAGACTCAAGCTCCTTACTCCAAACGTACATAAACTGTAGATAATAATATCTTTTCTGTTCCGTCAAAGGTAAAAAAATATTCTGGAAGCTTTTTTGCCTCTTCTCCCACAAAGTACATAAAAACTATGTCTTCTCCCTGAACTACATAATGTTGTTGACAGTAGAGTAGACTTGGTACGATAACGTAACCTTGACCGTGGAAAAGTATTTTGAAATCTTCCTTTGACGCGTAAAGAGGAAAACTTTCCATATGTTTTTCTTCCTGACTGATTAGTACTTTGCGAATCACCAGTCGTTAACTCCGCAGCAGAAAAATATTTCTTGGACTGTCAACAATAACATTTGCCAGTGATTTGTAAGTGCGTCTACTAACATTCTGAGTCATGAATTGTGCGGATAGAAATAACCACAGGGTAACAAATGTTAGTCTGCAACATAATTATCTTCAAACTATAGCTACACCTGAGCAACCAAGGTCGTTACCACGGGATAATTACTTTAAAGTATTCTTTTATATATTTTTAGACTAGAATCCCGCTCTCTAGATATAAAAATATTCACGGTGAGATTCATAGTTATTGAAACTGAATTGAATTGTTTTTGTTACAGTGGTATGGCATCAGTATTAGGAGCTCCGTTGAGCCCGGAGCAGACGTTTGGGTCAATCAAGTCTTTAGCGATATCGAGAGAAGTGGCCAGCTTCCCGCTTTCCCGGTCACCAACCCCACCGCCATTGAGGTAAATATTATAAAGTCATCGTGGACCATCCTCAATATTGCTGACTCTACATCAACGTTTTGGACCCTTTTCTCTCCTTTAACCGATATAGAGAGCAAAATATTAGATGAATATTAATTAGTCGATAGGACATCAAGGAAATTGAGATCCAGCGTGCCTTGGTTAGAGTTCCTCTATATTCGCAGACCACAATTATATGTGGTCTATCTATACTGTATGACTCAGAATACGTTTGTTCTGTATTCTGAGCTGTATGGTTTAATTCTAAACGATTCTAATGCTCTCTGGAGCTCAGTTGGTAGCTCTTCCTATCATTATTACATTAGATTAACAGATGAATATTTTTGTTCTCGAGTCTTGTTTGTTTTTTTCCAATGTCTTATGTACTTGCCACTCGTAACTACTCGTAATATAGAACATAATAAGTAGTATGGGATTCGGCAGTGTGAATTTCGGGGAGCAAATGAACAAAATGCACTCTCCACTTCGTTTTCGGCTGGCAAGCTATTGATAACATATTTGTACGAGTATATTCGTTTTTTACATTTAGTTGCCATGAGCCACGGGTACCATGATTTACCAGTTACCATGGGTTGCTTAACTAATGGTTAATTTATTTATTTATTTTCAGCTGTCCCCCATTCAAGGACGAGTCGAAGAATATAGCCAATTGTATCCCGAACGCAGTACCGCATACGGACTTCGACTGCGTGTCCCCAACCTGCAACTATCGAATAGTGGAGTGCAAAATAACAACCACGGACGAGTTGTGCAGTGCTCCCACCAAACCTGAGAGGCACCGGCCGCCATCAGTGTCCATCGCCATACCCGACGAGGGCAAGGGCTAACCCTCATGTTATATTTAGTTAAATAAATAAACAATGTTCAAAAATTTACGTGAATGACCTGGTTGAATTTTACGTGATCGGTGCCAGAATGTGACAAATGCGTTGTTGAATATTTTATAATGAGTAACTGCAGTGTTGTTTGATTTTATATGTCTTAATTATTCGTGAAAGAGCGAAGCGTCTACACGTGGGATGAATATGAGCTGCAGTGCGTCCGTACGTAGTACTACGTAATAACGGCAATCTGGTTATTATGTTCATGTTTAGGCTGTCGTGTTGTGTAGAAAAATATACACACTGGTGATTTTATTAATGGGAACATTAATCTTTACGTCATAACGCCGATAGCCAGAATATGAAAAACACGATTACCCAGAAACATTAATCGTAAATCTACACATCCGACGTAGAGTCGTAGACGCATTGTACAAAATATTTATTGTGTGACTTATGAAAGTAAAATTGGAGTGACTAAATCTAAACATCGACTCAATCCTAACAGCATCCTAACAGCGCGTTACTGTAAATGCATTCCAACGTTAATGTGCGGAATGATATAGCTAATTATGTGCGAACAATTTATATTTTGTCATTCATTCAGACGATTTTATTGTTAAAATTCGGAAACGGGTTCCGTGATAAACGGTTTTACATATTATACCTTAATCTGCTCAACTATCGCTCTCGTCTTCCGCTGACGCTCACATAATTCTAACACCTGGATGTATGCTAAAAATGTTTGACATCACAATATACTCAATGTATCACATCATTATTTTTATGTCTCACAACAATGATGCTGCAATTGCATTTACATCAACTATTTTAGTAAGTCACTACTTTTAAAATACGGAATGTTACAATTTAAATGAGTGTTACACAAACTTCTGTTCACACTAGATATTCATATTGAATGAAATGTATTATGAACTTTTACATTGAGATAAAAAATGGCTCAAATGTTGCGTGTTCGTCTGATTGTATGACTCGATGCTCAGTGATTGATCCTAAGTATACACCTATGCTCATACGCTCTTGACACCAAAATAACATCAATTTTTCAATATTTCTTCAGTCTTGCAATGCTCGTTTAGTTGACATCTAGTCCATAGCTTATTATTTTGTTAATAACAAGAAATAAAAAATAAAACTCATAATATGTTTACATAATGTTAGACTCAATTACTTATACTACATCTTTGGCTCAGTAGATTTACTGTTCCTAAAATATTTTTAGATCTTAAAGCATTAATTTACATACCTACATATAACCTTACGTAGACTTTATCTTAACTATACTTATTTGTAATAAGGTATATAGTTGTCGTATAAAACGTGTATCTTAGGTGTAGTCCCGAATTGTGATATTTTGTTTATATATTTATACATGCACCTTTGTATGGTCCTCAATATTAGGTTGGTTTGATTAACTTGTATTGTATTTTATTTGGTAAACGAGCCAAAAAAGTTGCCAAAACTCACCTCATCACGTCCATTTCGCATAGAATTATCTATCCTTATCGCTTTGTTTCTAAATGCAATCAGTAATAAATTGTGCTCACAAAAGACAATTTGTAGGAAGCAAGTGTATAGGAATGATGTAGGTAGTCCACACGTTAGTAGACATTATTGATAGATCGTATTTTACGAATAAGTTTGTGATGACGGCATTTACTGGCCAAGTTATTGGAAGTTATAAGGAATGTAATTTTTTATAATCCATAGTTAAGTGCCACGCCTAAATAAACTATTATAATATTGTATACTTAATTAAGCTTATTTAATATTGTTATAGATGTAAGAATGATGAAAATACAATTTTGGTTTAAAACGATGTTTTCTTTTTAATTTTAATGATTAACCTAATCACAAAAATGAAATTACACCATGCATGACCGAATTTTTCATATGTGTGAATGGCCAAATTCGAAAAAATGAAGAATAGCGAAAAGTGGTGAAAAGAGTCTTGGGGCGGATTTTGATGAAAACTAAAATTCCTGGCCAGGAATCGAACCTCTTTATTTCGAAAAAAAAACATCCTGTAATAATACACCATTCGATAGTATTGCTTACAATGATCAAATTCTGGGAAGTAATGACATATTATAGCAAACTTATGGAAAAAGTTGAATTTAAAAAACGACTGCATTTTAAACGTTTTATTATGAAGACTTCTAACATTTAAGTATTGTCTTGCCGTAAAACCTGCTTGACTAGCTGCTAGGGCCGACTTTCAGGAGAAAAAGGGGCCAAGGGACGCCCTCGTTAATGGGCCGCTTGTGATGCCAAGCCATAGTGCCAAGCCGACTGACGTTAGTGATGTTACTAGTGATCCTATTAGGTATTCATAATTATCTTGGGTCCTAACTTTCTAAATGATGACGTACATACCTACCCTTGAGATTTAATCATGAACTCGTTTTTAAGTAGACCTCTAGCAATAAAAATTACTTGAAACTTAAATTTCAATTTCTTGCCGATTGTCACGACAGACCGCTGCGTTCTATCGATTCCCGAACTTTAGCTTTCCCTATTCACCATTCTGGCTTTGTTTCTCAATCTTTCACAATGCAATCGATTCGACTCTGGAATGCCTTACCCAGTGATCTTAGAAATTTGCTCTCAAAATACTCTTTCAAGAAAAGAGTTACCGCTCACCTATTAAATGCGCTAAACACACCATATTAATACTTTTTTCAACAACAATTTTACTATAATCATCTACAACATTATTATTAATGTATATTCATAGTCTTATTTATTATTATCTAATTATTTTTATTATTATTACTTTCTTTCTTTTTAGTATGCCGATATCTATATATATATATATATATATATACTAGCTGCCCGGACAGACTTCGTTCTGTCAAAAGTTTTTTTTATTAAAATCTTCCGTTATATGCTATCCTATCTTTCAAGTCTGATCAAACTGCACACGGTGTGCAAATTTGATAAAAATCGGTTCAGTAGTTTAGGAGTCCATCGCGGACAAACAACGTGACACGTACCTAATTTATCAGGCGTTGGTCGTGGTCCACCTGTTTAGTCTATATATGATATATATATATTTAATTATTATTATTTTTTCTTTCTTTTTTTCTTGTAATTTCTCTTTCTCATTTGTACCGCTTTCATTGTTATCTGCACATTCTTAAGGTTGACTGGTAGAGAATGCTGTTTAGCATTAAGTCCGCCTTTTGTACCACTTATTTGTTAAGGGTCAATAAAGCATAAATAAATACAATCTACATCCAAGTTTGCCCTCCAAGGGTTGTCTGAAGAGCTCTCGCGGAAACGGGTAGCTCTCTGGGGGGCAATTCTCATTTCGTAGAGATACATGTCTAACAGAGATATCTCGAAAAAACATGGCCGACCTCGAACAAAACGAGGCCAATCGGCCATGTTTTTTCGACATATCTCTGTTATACATGTATCTCTACGAAATGAGAATTGGGCTCCTGGTGGACGAGCGAGTAGGGGCGCGATCCCCCTGTGTGCTTAGTGCGAGTTGCATCGAAGAGTTCTCGTACCTCGTTAACGTCAACACATGACTAACGAGAAATTGCGAGTGCCAGTCTCAAAACGTGACGTGTGTAATTCCACGTTAGTTCACTGAAAATATCTATTATTATGTTGGCAGCAAAAACGTCGTTAAATCTCGTTAAACGTCGTGAAAGAACCCAACCAAATTGAAAATAATACATTTGTTTAGTTGGAGCAATAGTATCAAGCTACAATTAAAATAGTGGTGTTATAATACTGTAGTTTACTTGCTATCGTGCTATAGATTAGTGTTTTGGTTGTTTGTTTCATATTAATAAATATAAATTTTTTCAGTACTTACTTATCAATCTTATTATATTGTGGCATTTTAAGCGAGAAAACAGGCAATATTAAATAATGGAACATAGCTACAGTTATAAATTTGATATGGAAAAGTTTTTGTGTGGTGAGGTTATGTGAATGTTTATTATTTATTTATCAAGCTCAGATCAATAATTAACAAGTTCACGATTGGTGTAATATTTATTTAATAGGATTTATATGTTTAGGCACAGTGACCTTTGCCTGTAAATACTTATTCACGATAAACAACAAATGGACAAATCATGTCTATTTTGAAAAAAGAAAGTTTTTATGATACCTAACATATTACAATATGAGGAAGTGTACAAAGTAAGAAATGTTATGTTCCTAGTATTTATTCATATCTTTATATTTAAGGTACAATTCAAGATAGATGGCAGAGTATCAAACTTGTCTCAACAGCACTAGCGGAGACTACTACTTCCAACAAAACAACAGCAATGCAACATTTTCCCCATTGTGATTTAAGAGTAAACGAGTAAAGAAATACGTATATAAAGTAAAAGTATAAACACAGCAACATGGATTTGAGAATTGAGAAGATATGTCAGAATAAGGTCGCTACAAAATATATACTCATTAATTTATATTACAGTGTATGAAATGTGAAGTCTATGACCATTGTAATTTACTCATTGGTTTTCTAATGAGATTGGAATTGAAGGTATAACATGTGGGAGAAATAAAACTTTAAAAGACAGATTGTGGTTTTCTTGATAATTTTATTTTAGGAGGCATATTATGTTGAATATTAAATTAATGAGGCATTAAAGCATAATTATTGTGATTTTGATTTAAAGAGTGGAAATAAAACCTTGAACGGTAAATAATTTTTAATATAATATTTTTGTAATTCTTCTCCGGGCAACAGTATTCAGCGGGATGTCAATAGTCTTAGTTGTAATTCAATCTTCCCCTTTTGTTATTGTATTCTTCTTATTTGCTCTTCAACACCTTTCCTTTAATAAAAATATTATATTACAAATTTATTGTGTTCAGCAGTATATTGAAATCTTTTAAAACAAGGATTAAATATATGTATGTTTGTAAAACATAATACATAAATATCTATGTTTTATTTATTATATTATGCCTTATTAAATTATTCTCTATCTATTTTGAAATAAAAAAGGCCCATATCATTTTGGCACATTGCAATGGCATGGCATAATATAGTGAAGTACTATCAACAGATCTTGCTGGGTATATTGGCTTGGCAAGAAATTTTAAACAATATGAACATAGATATAATTTAGTATCTCAAAAGTGTAGGTACTGATACATAATGTTAATATAGTCCCAAGTAGATATATTGAATGTTAAGCTCACAGCTGGGTATTCAGTTTATGGGTTTATCAAATATGTAATTATTTAAGAAATATTTTCCTTGATTCTTGAGGGCTCGTATGCAAACGATATTATCACCTTTGGCAATATTAAGTTGCATAATAAAATAATTCATTGAGTCCATACTTGTAGACAATTTTAAATAAACTTATTTAAATCTTAATTATGTAGGTAATGTAAGTACCTTTTAATTCCAAGAGTCCAAGTCAAGACACAATAATATTAGGTTTATCGAGTTCCTTGCAAGTAGATTAAAAGGTATTATCTTTATAAATATCTCCTTAAACTTTTTAAAAGCTTGGTGACATTCGCCATTGGATTAGTGTTTATGTTTAAGTACTCTGTGACTGTGATTGCATAGTGTTTAAGTACTCTGTGATTGGATTACCGGAAATTATTTCTTGCATGAACAATACAAATACTACTTAACAATAATTTTATTCACTTTAAGATTTAGTGGCCGCAAACATGCTCCGAGCAATTATAAATATCCAGTCATAATTTTCAAGAAACAGAAAAATAGTGTAATTTAATTAATAAACCATCTTTTTATGATTTCACTTGTAAATTTCACGTGAAAACTTTTCGGTCACGTGGTCCCATAGTTTTCGCAAGCTACGTATTGGAACTGTCAAATAAAGCCACTCGCACTCGCGCAATGTTCGAGAAACAATACAATAACCACTGACAGTAGACTTCACTTGGGTGAACGTGAGCGCATGAAACTCGCACTCGCGCATTTTTTTTCTTCGCTTTCCCGCCAGATGGCTCTGCTTCGGTCCCATACAAATTTGCATTTACGTAGCGAGCCCGTTATGTCACGTAAAACTCGCACTAAGCACACTGAGCGACTCACGTGACCACAGTCATGTTCCACATAGGGCGCGTTCCACTAGACGCTCAAAACGCTCACAACTGTCAAATTAGTATGATATTTTGATCGTTGTGAGCGTTATGAGCGTCTAGTGGAACGCGGCCATAGTATAATAATAATTGGCTATTTGACAGTTATCACGGTAAAATATGGAATGTGTTAAATATGGTTGCTTAATGTTTAACAATAATTATACAATACGTTTCTTGCATGAAAATAAATTGTAAATATTTTTACTTTTGAAAAATAGATTTGAGTTTTTTTACCTGTGGATACGAGAACCGAAACGCGGGCGGCCATGATTGAGCATGTTATGACGTCACAATTCAAAAAATAAGCGTCGTGTACTACTAACTATATCGTGTGCACTGTGCAATTTACTGAGAAAATTAATAAGATATATTTTGATTTCTGCTTTTGAGAGGTTTTGTAAAATGGAGTCAGGCTATACAAAAGCTGACAGTGCGAATTTGCCTCAAGTTGATTCATTTATGGTCGCAAATTTCTTTGCGTGTAACCCTGACTTTTGCTCTACCGAGTTTCGGAATGCAAAAACCTCCTTGTAAGTACTCAAATTAATAAAGTAAAATTGGTCAGACTTGCTAAGTGGTCACAGGGGGATTTTTTTGTAAGTTTTTCCTCAACGTCCCCTTAACGACACCATATTACTAATGATTTTAAATTACTTATAGGTTATGTTTATGAACAATACTAAGTTAAAGTCAAAGTCAAAGTCAAAGATGCTTTATTGTGGACAATAGGTACATAATGGTTGGTACAAATACAATTTTATTCAGGTCTCTATGTCCTACCTGAGACAGGTATACAATATTAGGTTTAATTTGTTTTTTTAGTAAATCAGAGGCTAAGTTGATTTCTTCTAAATACTTACATCAAAGTGGTCCTCACAAAAGAATATTGCTGATATAACAGATGTTTACTCTGGGTCTCGACGTGCTAATTGTAACCACTGCTTTCGACGTTGAGGGCATTTAGAAACGTGTAGGTATAAACAATTTGTCAGGTTTAATTGTAGTACTTCTACACATAGGCACTGCACACGTCTTGTAGCTTGTCATTTTCACAATTCCAGTGAAAAAGGTGTAAGTTTTTCACTTAAAATATCTTCAGAGTTAGAGCGTAAACTTTTGTTAATTGAAATGTGACGTCACAGCCAGCAAGTGACAGATGGCGGACTATATTCGCGCGAATTTAAAATTAATGGATTAAAATTTATTTTTTTCCTACTAAATAACACTTTTATGAGAAAAATAAATATTGTAAGAGGTATAAAATAAAACTACGAAATTTTTTAAATATTTTTCCAAAAATTGTCTAATAGCCAATTATACCAGTCAATATTAATTATTTATCATAAATATATAATTATTACCAATCATATTATACCAGTAGGCGCAAGTCTACTACGAGTATAATATTTAAAAACAGTAATGTATTCATCTGAGATATAGTTATTATGCTAATAATTAAAAGTTGTTATTTTTAACGGGTAGGTAATTTTAGTCGAACAACATAGCTACCCATATAATAAATACCGGTATGTAACAACCGGTATCACCTCTAAGTTTTAGTTTATTTGTATTAAATAACATAATATCATACAAAATAAAGATTTTTAATTTGCATTCCAAGGTATTAACAGCAGGCAAATAAATTAAATTGAAAAACGATCCGTAATAATTTTATGCACTGGCAGCTCAAATCACGTCCGCTGACTGACATAAATTGCTTTGTGTAGCACGGACAGCAGCCATCTTGAATTTAATTTTCATCATGGCAAAAAGTCCTGTTCCAAATAAAAAGTGACTGTAATAAATATTATAAACGAGTTTCAAAATATCTTTAAATATAAATTTATTGTTTGTTTAAAGAATAATTTTTAGTTGATTTTGGTGCTTTTATAGACAGTTTGAAATTTAAAGAGATCACCAATAAAACAAATCAGCTGTTATCCGTCAATCGATGTCAACAAAATTACATAATTTTGTTTAGAAAAACAGTGAAGTTTTTATTTTTGACTTTTCTGAGTGTCATTCAAAAATTGGCAAGCATGAAGATTCAAGCGAAGGTTTTACCAGACAAATAAATTGTAAAGTAGAAGCGTACAAAAAGGTGACAAGAGTGACACATTTAGATTTTGTATCACGATAATGTAGCCTAAATAAAATTAGTTATGGATCACAATAATATAATAGAGTGCGGTGGTTTTTATTTTATACATAACTTTGACTCTGGAAACCTCGGACATGTCGAGCGGGTGCCGACTGAGCTAATAGGTGAGTCCCGTTTCGAACTTCCCTAGTACAATGATTGATGATGAAATGCAAAGTCCAATGCCGTTCCAATCAAATAAACAATCTTCGTAGGCCCAGGATTTCGTTTCTTTTTACGATTCTGTAGATAAGCTTATTAGAGGTATAACAAAAGAATCCCAAATATTGTTTTGGTTTTATGAAACATCTATTTATCTAGACATTGATTTACAGCAGATAAAGCTTATAATTGAATATATGAACTTGATGAGTGACTGAGTTACCCACAGGCAAACATTGTATGTAGGAATCCCACCAATATCCATTCTAAAAGTTGACTTTATTGTTTTTACTTTGTGACATTGTTAATCGCTAATAATTCTTTCAGCTCCAGCCGTCAACCCCAAAACAAATTCCACAGAAACCCCTGACTATGAATTCAATCTCTGGACTCGGCCCGACTGTGCGGGTACAGAGTTTGAGAATGGGAATAGGACTTGGTTCTATTTTGGTGTTCAGGCGAGTGAGCCTAATGTATTGGTAAGTGAAAATATTTTTCATTAAATGCCATGTAAATTTATTTATAATGCTGAGAATTCATAATCCACTGATATAATCATAATGACATAATCCACCAGTTCTTAATAATTATATTCATTCTCATTTTATTCACAGTATTTTTTAATGTGTTGGTTAATTTGATTTGCTAAAATCGATTTATGTCATGAAATTGTAACAATTTTAGGTGCGGTTGAATCTCATAAATCTCAACAAACAAGGCAAAATGTACAACCAAGGAATGGCACCAGTAACTCGTACATTGCCTGGGAAACCTCAGTGGGAGAGGATAAGAGACCGCCCTGTTCACTCGGTATCAGTTTATTTAAATGATTAAGTTGTGGTCATTGCTGGCCTTCCTAAATACCAGGGCACCATTTGAAAGAAAGAAAGAAATCTCTAATTGATGTAGAAAAGTAAACTTGCTTATTAAATGGCCTTCAAACATTGCAAATAAAAATATTTCTTAATGTGACATTCTGATTGCATTTTAACAGTGTTACTTTTTTACAGACGGATGACAACACCTTCACACTGAGTTTTAAATACAGAACATCAGATAATTTGAAAGCAACCACATTCTTTGCTTTCACATACCCATACTCGTTTGCAGAGTTACAAATAGCTCTCAATTCTATTGACTTGAAAATGCTTCCGTTGCCTCCTCCTCAATCTCCTGATGATATATACTATTACAGAGAATGTCTCATCTATTCACTTGAAGGTAAGACTAGTAGCAAAATCATCTACAACAACAAAAAATATTTTTTATTTCAATTACTTAGGCCCGTAATATCAATAACAGTTTAAACTAAATTCTGAGTTTAAACTACTATTGATATTACGGGCCTTAGCTGTTTAAATTTTAGGATGTTTAAAAAAATCAGAGTAAGAACTGTAACATTTTCAGGGAAAGTTCCAATTATTTCCTTGTAAAGATTTTGCTGCTGTTGTAGCTAGCAGTTTTTGGGTTTAAATTCAGATACATTTTATTAATGTTGTATTGTTTTAGGGCGACGTGTAGACCTGCTAACTATAACCTCACATCATGGCATCACAAATGAGCGAGAGGAACGGCTGAAACATCTGTTTCCAGATAACCAAGATAGGCCATTTAAGTTTCAGAATAAAAAGGTAAAAAATAAAAGATAACTCATTTGTTTAACCAAGGAAAGTTTATTCGTCAATTAACAACTTCTAATATTAGTAACCAGGTTAAAACTAACATCGATTACAGTGAAAACCCTTTGTTGTAATCAATATTTACCAAAAAAACTTATACCATTAAGTCCTATTGTACCACTTAGCTTTAAGATTATAATAAAGTGTAAATAATAATAATAAAACCTTTTACAATCTGCAGATAATTTTCATATCAGCCCGCGTGCACCCCGGTGAAACCCCCTCGAGTTTCGTGTTCAACGGCTTCCTGAACCTCCTGTTGACGAGGAACGATCCGATCGCGATCCACCTGCGCAAGTACTACGTGTTCAAAATGATCCCCTTCCTAAACCCGGACGGCGTGGCCCGTGGACACTACCGGACCGACACCCGGGGGGTTAACTTGAACCGCGTGTACCTTAACCCTTCGCTGATGTATCATCCGTCGGTGTACGCGTCGCGCGCTCTTATTAGGTAAGGCCTTTCCACACGGTGTCATTTAGGTAAGCGTATCGTAAGGCGTAGAACGAAAACAATCGGGTCTTGGTCCTTTATGAAGTTTTACAATATAATTATATGCGACTATAATTTCCAATGCGCCTATGTTTCAGGTATTATCACTTTGGCAGTGAAAAGGAAGAAGACCCGATTTGCGACGACAGCAAGAGTTTCACTTCGCGCAGCATACAGAATATTAGCGAGAGTGCTGAGGTGGGCAACCGAGATCAGTATGGTTTTCTTCTTTAAGTTAACGTACAAACATTTTTACTAGAAAACTAGTGACACCCGCTCTGCAGTCGAAATATGACCGTATTTCATACTATGAAAGGGTCTTCACTCCAAATTGACAAAACACTCTATATTTGTTTAATACGCGTATTTGTAACAAATAATTATATAAATATAGCTTCCTGCACTTCTAACGTTTCTCCGTATATAAACTTAAACATTACCAAATCACAGTTGCCTACAAGCATGCATTATTCTCATAAAGGATATAAATAAAGGTATTCTCCTACAGTAGTAATATGGATATATTTTGCAGATAATGGACACGAAAAAAACTAGTGCTTCAACATCGCCGTACAAGCGAGAGAAGGCAGCTAAAGGGCTGTCAGTGAACAAGTCCTCGTCCACTTTAAAGCAGCCATCCGACAGTACCAAGCGGGATCTCAAGTCACTGACCGGTGAAGCGGCTAACTTGGCGGAACAGGTGAGATATGATAGCACCATTCCCCTTAACATATCCAAGAGCATTGGGATTTTAGGTGTCGACATTACGAATGAAGTCCAGTTTCGGGATCACTTGGAAGTTAAAGCCATACTAGCTTCATAGAAACTGGGTGTGCTCAATAGAGTAAAGCAGTACTTCACATACGAACATAGGTTGCTGCTCTACAAATCACAAGTCTTACTACATATAGAGTTCCGCTCCCATCTTTGGGCTGGAGCACCGACTACTCAAGTTGATCCCCTTAACCGTATTCAGAGACGGGCTGTTCGTATTGTCGATAATCCCAAGCTCACGGACGGTTTGGAATCTCTGAGATTACGAAGAGTACTCTGTGCGTTTTCTACCATCTGAATAATGGGGAATGTTCTGAAGAACTGTTTAATTTAATACCGGGCAACTTCCACCATCGATAAACGCGCCGCAATGCCAGGTTTCAAGATTTACACATTTCCTACCGCGTACGTGTAAACTGTGGAACGAACTACCACCGACGGTATTCCCACACAGCTACGGTATGGGGACCTTCAAGAAGCGGGTCCATCACTTCCTTCTTAGCCGGCAGCTGTAGGGTTGCGAGTGTCCATGGGCGACGGTGACTGCTTACCATCAGGTGGCCCGTCTGCTCGTCTGCCTGCATATTACATAAAAAATGAAATAAAAAAATAAATCATCTTTTTCGTGAATGTGTCACTGGGAAGGTGTTGGTCATCCACGACACAGGGTGTCCTAATGTGGGATTAACGTTCTAAGCATATTATGATTTTAGGTATAACCCTTTTCTGTAAAATATTCACAAAATGCCGTATTAATGCAAAGTGTGGTAGATAACACTTGATTACGAATTTAATACTTTCACCGAGGTAATTACAAGAGCTTATCGATTAGGTGCTTATGAAAGCTTTATCTATAGCATTTTTTAATGTCAGGTGAAATTAATATCTGTGGTCTTGGAAAAATACTGGCACCTTTACCTACGTTCTATGACAAACCTTTACTTTTCAACTGGGGTTAGTTTCATAAATTGAATTTTGACCTGATAAATTGATCAAATACGTGCAACGTTCTTCCTTACTGATATAGTACTTAAATAAATAAAAAAGCGGCCAAGTGCGAGTCGGACTTGCCCATGAAGGGTTCCGTAGCAGCAAGTAACATAATATAAAAGTTCTTGAAGTTCGTTGTAACTTTGATCAAGGTAAATTGCGGTTTACGATTTATGACGTATTAAAGAAAAACTACTTACTAGAACTCGTTCAAACCAATTTTCGTTGGAAGTTTGCATGGTAATGTACATCATATATTTTTTTTAGTTTTATCATTCTCTTATTTTAGAAGTTACGGGGGGGGGGACACACATTTTACCACTTTGGAAGTGTCTCTCGCGCAAACTATTCAGTTTAGAAAAAAATGATATAAGAAACCTCAATAGCATTTTTGAAGACCTATTCATAGATACCCCACACGTATGGGTTTGATGAAAAAAAAATTTTTGAGTTTCAGTTCTAAGTATGGGGAACACCCAAAATTTACTGTTTTTTTTCTATTTTTGTGTGAAATTCTTAATGCGGTTCACAGAATACATCTACTTACCAAGTTTCAACAGTATAGTTCCCATAGTTTCGGAAAAAAGTGGCTGTGACATACGGACGGACGGACGGACAGACAGACAGACAGACAGACAGACAGACAGACAGACAGACAGACAGACAGACAGACATGACGAATCTATAAGGGTTCCGTTTTTTGCCATTTGGCTACGGAACCCTAAAAACAACGCCAGCCTCTCGTTGACATAAGAATGCGCCGCTATCTCTCAATGTAACCTGTAGTTAGTTGGTAATGAGTTAGTGACTATTGTTCTTTAATCGTAGGTGAATGACATGTGCGTCCATTCGCCATGTAGATGTAGATAATTCTAATACACATAATATGTGTGTATGTATGTGAACGTATAGCTTAGTCAGTTATCATTCTAGGTGTACGACATGAAGCTACAAGAAGCTCCATCGCAAACAAGCGACACGTCGCCGCGAGCATCCAACACTAACTTGGAGACGGGATCGCTGTTGGACGGTGCGCTGCTCCGCTCTTGTCTGGGCTCCACGGTGCACCTCAGTACGAGCGAGGAGCTCAACCTGCAGGGCGTCAACCCGCTCCGACCCCTGCGGGAGACGTTGAAGAACAGCATCAGCTTGCTCATGGAGTCTTCGTCTTCCGTCGCTGGGTAAGGCTAAGTGCTAACGTATTGTATCCTTGCTCAGAGTCAGCCGTGCTACAGACATGTTCAATTTAACACAGCCGGGCGACAAGTGCCACTCACGCGCACATGGAAGTTTGCGTGTGTACACACTGTATACAATTACATATAAAGCGGCCATATTTGTACCACAAAATACATAAACAACGCACACATAAACACCGAACGTACACGAAAAATTTGAGCGATGTGTAGCTCGAGCACGAATATTTGCGAGAAAGTATTCGTATGGTTAACGTAAGCAATTTGTATGGCATTTTTTCAAAAGCGCCCCTATCGTGCGTAAATGGTACTAAAATGCCATACAAATTTGACAAATTGCTTACGTTAACCATACGAATACTTTCTCGCAAATATTCGTGCTCGAGCTACTGTGCTTAATCACCATTCGCGTTTATGCCGACGCAAAGAGGTGTTTTATAAGTTTAACGTGTAATTGCTCCTATAGTAGTCGCAGTATCTCCACTCCATGCACTCGTTGACATATTGCGCGCTCACTCGCACTTATACCTAAGACCGAAAAGCGAGTGAGCGCGCAATATGTCATCGAGTGCAGGGAGATACTGCGACTACTATAAATAAACTAAATATTTTGAAATCTGACGTGAGTTTGACATGAGTGTTTTTTTTTAATTAAATTAAAAGTGACACGTTTGTCCGCCCGCAGGGACAGTGCGACGTGCGAGGTGACGTCACGCGTGCGCATGGGCTGGTGCGGGGAGTGCCGGCGCGCCGTGCGCCAGCTGGAGCGCTCCATGCCCGGCATCGCCGCCATGGTGCCCGGGTACAGCGCCACCATGGTCAGTACACACGATACACACTCATAGCACCACACTAGGATTTCCGGAGTGTCATGGACACACAAGCGGACAAAAACCCAAAACACTGAGCGAAATACAACTTACAATGCGTTGTGGTCACTAAAATATCCACATCGCGAAATTCGTGTTTGGCTCTTTCATTCTTGACAAATTATATGCAGGCTCTTTTATAAATATTGAAGGTGTTATTCGGGGTTCAGTAAATGTTTATAAAAAAAAATTCAAATTCATGCATTTCAAGTCTATATTGGATTTTTTACGATAAACGCTTACAAGCTCAAACCACCTGCTGAGTCAGTTAAAAAGGCTCAACCTATGGGTACATTATTGTACAGGTTCGAGACGATCCCACAACTTATCATTCAATAGACGAATACAGAGAGCACCAGAGACAACAGATTGACGACCAAGAACGACAGGTATCACTATAATCAACCTAAGTCATCAGTATTAAGTAAAACCTGTCGCACACATCTACCCATAATAATGTCAATAAAACATTCTACGTGATAGTTTAGTAGCGTCGTAGCGGTTCAACACTTTATTTTACACAATTTTATGCATTATACACACGTAGTTATCTGCGTAATTTTATGAGAAACGTTATTTTCTTGCAGTGCTTTGCAAAAAAAAAATTACTATAATAGTCGCAGTATCTCGCTGCACTCGTTGACGTAAAAGTGGCAAGCAGGACGAAGCATAATTATTGCACCTAAGTGCGAGTGAGCGCGCAAGCTTTGAGCTGCCAAAGAGTGCAGCAAAATACTGCGACTACTGCAGACAGTGTTCTTGGTCATTTTCTTACATATTTATACACTTCATTAGTAGATCATGTCTTCTTGGTTAGATATATTATTTTTTATTTTAATTCCCCATATCTTTTCAATCTTTTATCTGTGGCAGCTGCAAGAAGCCGAAGCATCAGCGGAAGGTGAAAGCGAGTATTTCTGCACGAATTGCTTCAAGAGATACATGGTATCGGAACTCAACAACGAGGAAATTGTTAGCGTAAGTCTTTAATGTGAAGTCATGATATTATTAACTGTATGTACAAATAACAAATTAAGCATTGGCTGATGTATTACTGTGTAAGGACAGAGCCAACGCGCTCAAAATGTGGCCATTTACATTAACCCTCGTAGGACTAATGCGACAATGTTGTCGCGACGTCTCTGATTTCACTGATAGAGAGGGAGAGAAGAGAGAGAGCGCTACTTTTTTAGAAGTAAAATCGGAACCCTTACAGTTTCGTCATGTCCGTCCGTGCGTTTGTACGTCTGTCCGTCCGTCTGTCCGAAGCAAAGCACCGACACCCTTAATGCTAGAAATCTGTAATTTGGCATGGATATACATATTTATTAAAACTCCAGAATCGTACAATAAAGTACCTCCTCTATAACAGGTAACGTGAGGATGAATTTTTTATTTATTGAATGGATGAATGTTTATATGGGCAACTCTGATAGACTTAAGTATGTTCGTAATGTCCTTACTTACCAACTATCGCTGGTTGTAATGTGTTGTGTGTGTGTGTGTGTGTGTACAGAAGGTGGTGGAGACGACGTCGGCGGCGAGCGCGGGCGGCGACAGCGGCGACGCGCTGCGCCCCGCGCTCGTGCAGACCGACTCGCTCGCCGCCGGCGCCCGGGTAACTACACTATACTACACTACACTACACTACACTACACTACACTACACTACACTACACTACACTACACTACACTCGATCATGTCATCATCATATACAATAATAATGTAACTGATCGATATTTGAGAAGGACTATTACTAGGGGTATTGAAATAAAAATAACGATTTTTTTTAAATATTTTGTCGGTTTGTCTGATGAAGTCGGTTTGTCATGAAGGTTTCATTGAGATTTACTTAGCTTTTTGTAAATGGTCTGAAATATTGCGTGATTGTTACAAATATCGAGCAAAGGCGGATTTTAGTTCTCTTCATTTCCATAAAAAATTAAAACGACTTATATTTTCACAAAATAACTAAGCTAAAATATATGGTATAATTTCAGCAACAAACGTCGCCAGTAAAGGAAGACAAGCCGAAGTCGGCGGCGAACAAGTTGGTGAAGAAGAAGCCGGCGCCCCCGCCGCCCGCGCCCGCGCCGGCGCCCCGCCCCCCCAAGGAGGCGGAGTCGGGGCTGTACCTGTACATTGATCTGCACGGACACGCTTCCAAAAAAGGTTACTTGGTAGAGAATGCTGTTTAGCATTAAGTCCGCCTTTTGTAACACTTTTTTAAGGGTCAATAAAGAATAAATAAATATTTTTTACATCATTATTTATTATTATTTTATGGAAATAGCCGGCAAACGAGCTGACGATCTACCTGATGGTAAGTGGCTATCGTCGCCCATGGACATCAGCAACACCAAAGGCATTTCTGATGCGTTACCGGCCAAGAAAGAGAGAAGAAAAAGAAAGAACTGGCTCAAGCTCCCAGCCGGAACACGACGATACATAGCACACGATTACAAATATAACAAGACTAATCTACATTAGCAGTCATTACCTTCTATAGTCTTCTTACTAACGAATAATAAGTAATAATATCCACTTAAGTTCTACCAGAATCTGATGGCAAAATGGGGAAAATAAAATTGGACAAAATAAAAGTTTTCTTTCTTTAAATGAACCATATTGGCCAGCTACGATGAGATCTGCCAGCTCCTAATACAGATAATATGTTTATGTGTGTGTGTGTTCAGGTATCTTCATGTACGGCAACCACTTCGAGGACATAGAGCGCTGCGTGGAGTGCATGCTGCTGCCGCGCATCATGGCGCTCAACAACCTGCACTTCCACTTCTCCTCCTGCAACTTCACCGAGCGGAACATGTACCTCAAGTGAGTGGCAACTGACACCGTCACACACACTGACACGCACTGTCACACACATTCATATGGGTCACAAGACTCACAAGTTACAAACTTACAACCCATTATTTTTTACAAATTTAGTCACGGTCGATTAAATTTCATTTATTATTATACATACATATATTATAATCACAGCACCTTAGAACTCAAATATTTTCTCTAGCAGAAGGCAATTTATTTGTGCCTAATTTAATAAGATATTTAAGTTGTCTTATCTGAAATTTAGTCTGTTTGCTACTTCATAGCGATTAGCTAATAAAAGTCTTTATGCAGACTTCGCCCTTCGCCATGGCCAACGACGGCTAATAACAATGTCTGTTCAGGGACCGTCGCGACGGCATGTCCCGCGAGGGCTCGGGGCGCGTGGCGGTGCTGAAGGCGACGGGGCTCGTCCGCTCCTACACGCTGGAGTGTAACTACAACACGGGCCGCCTCGTCAACGTGCTGCCGCCCCCCCTGCGCGACGCCCCCGCCGCGCCCCCCGCGCACACCGCCACCAACCCCCCCGCGCCGCCTAAATACACGCCGCATATATTTGAGGAGGTTTGTAGTTTGTATGTATGTAGCGCGTAGGACGCACCATACGACTTGACGTGCACACATAGACGTAATACAGATAGACTAGGCAAGGTATCTGAGCATATTTAAGTGAAACCGTCACGCTGAGAGAAAGAAAGGCAGGAGGTAAACCTATCCTTGTCTTACTTACGAGTTACGCGAGTTCGCCACGACCGAAGCAAGTAGCGCAGGCGCGAGTAGAGAGAGATAGGTATACCTCCTTGGTCTCTTTCTCTTTCTAATAGCGTGACGCAAAGAAGGCCCGTTTGTCTAGTCTAGTAGTATTATGTCTATGCGTGCACATCGCACAATTTGTAAGTCAATCCTAACATTATTTCTAGCAGATTCTGCATCGATAAGTGTATGGTTAAAAGAGACCCAGTCTGTGCACGCCTTACATTGCAGAAGATGAACGACTTGTATGTCCGTACATATCGCACATAATCTTGGTGGTAAATGTTATTAAAACGCCTTGTAAGTTGTAACTTGTGTTCTGCACTAATACCTAAACGATGCAGTTTATCATAATTTTATTTCATATTAATATTATATTCATCGACTGTCATATATCCTAATACAAGCACAAATTAATGTTGCATTGTAGGAGCCTATTCTTATCAAACAATAAGGTTAGCGTTTAAATAGGTACAGTTTTTAAAATATATTCTTCTTAGAAACTAAATTTTCAGATACATTAACACCGTTTCAGGTAAGACACTGTCGCGCTAAGAATTCGGAGTTTTTCGAAGAGATAGACCCAATGAAGGTTTGTTAATATTTCCCATTATGTAACACGTATTTACGTACACGCATTTTGTTGTTCGACAATTACAGTATAAATACTCACATCGTTTTCTATTGTAGTTTTGTCAAAACTGTTAGTTTCCTTTGCTGTGAAATCTCTTCAAAAATCTGCCGATATTCTTATAAGCCTCTTATATATATGTATGTCCTCTTTTTACTATGTTTAAGTATTAAGGTAATCCTCAACGAAACGTGCTCAACGTGTTACATTATCTTGTATTTTTTGTAAAGGGAATGGACACATAGAATGTTTGTCTTTTATATACATTTTAACCCTGATCAATTTATTGAGTTGAAATGGTATAAGATACAAAAATCTGCAAACTTTTTATACAGTATGTTATATCAATTATACTGTATTTATGTATGTTATGTACGGATTGTGTATACACGCAAAATTTCCACGTGTGCGTTTGAATGGCATTGAGGTTAAAGATGCTGTCACACTACCGGGAAACACCGGCGAAGCAGTAGTAAATAAATCCTATTAATAAAAAATGTGAAAGTTTCTAAAGATGTTTGTATGTTTGTCCCTCAATCACGTCACAACTACTTATCCGATTTGGCTGTTTGGAATGGAGATAGCCTATACCCTGGATTAACACATAGGCTACTTTTTATCCCGGAAAAGTTCAGTTCCCGCGGGATTTGTAAAAAATCGATATCCACGCGCATGGCACCATGGGCATAATCTAATATGGTTCTATAAATTTAAATTAATTAAAAAAAAAACGATTCGAAACCACTCTACCGCAGGCGAAACCGCAAGCAAAAGCTAATTTAATTAATAAACGTTGGTTGTGTGTGGTGTGCGGCAGGTGGGGCGGTCGCTGGGCGCGTCCATCCTGGACCTGACGGGGCAGCACCCCAACTCGCGCATCCCCGGCTCCGAGCACCGCAACCTGGCCGCGCTGCGCGACTGGCTGCGCGCGCACACGCGCACAATGCGCCCGCAGGTATGTGCACACACACACACACACACACACATATCGGTAGAGACGACTCGCACGCTGCGGCTGCAGGTACTCGAACACACACACATTAATGTAAATTACTACAAAAATCCGTGTACTATAAAAATGATCTTTCTTTTGTGTATATATTTTATTCTTATTATGTTAATGTATAACATCACGTACGCACGCTACTTTATTTGACACTCGGCCACTCTTTATACATAACAGTCTCTCAATCTCACTTTCTTTCCAAACGACTGTGGATAGTATCTGATTAATTATTATCATGAGTTATGACATTTCGAAAACTCCTTAGTTCCAAGGTGTTCATGGAATGTGAGAAATTCCAGATATATTTATGCTTTATTAAATTGCTAGTAATATTTCCTGATGAATATTTTCTAGGAACTCTAATGAATCATTTTTATATAAACAGCTGATCAATGAGCAAGCGAGAAAATATTGCACATTTTCTGTCGATTTGGTTTTAAATTTTTACACTTAACATACCTAATTACAACAACCAAGTACCTAATCCATTACCAGTTACATTTTTCAGCGATACTGTGCTAACAAAACTGACAACTTATTCTGCAATAAGCAATATTTTGTTTTATTACTTTTTGTTTGTAACATTCCTTTTTAATTTTCAGTGCTAAATCACCCTAAACTTCTATAAAAACACCAGCCTTTTAATTCGATCGGGGTAAGAACTAATGTCAGAGTGAATTTTGTTGTTCCGTGTCAAGTAACACCATAATCACGTGCACTAAACTAACGGGTGTGAGGTGGAATGAATTGTTACGTAGACGCAGGTGGAGTGCGCCGGTGTTACTGGTGGCCTTCCGTTTCAGTTGACGATGTCCCGGCTGCGGCCCAAGACGTCGTCGCCGTCCCGCCTGCCGCTGTACGCGCGCTCCAAGGGCAAGGTGGCGGACGTCAGCAAGGAGAACACGTACGTCGGCGCCAAGACCGACGCCGAGCGCAAGCCGCCGCGCTCGGCGCACGACATCATCACCATGAACATGAAGTTCGCCAAGAAGACCCCCGCCGAGCCCGTCAAGACCGCCTCCAAGACCCGCTACCTGGCCGACAGCGAGCCCAAGAAGACGCTGTCCACCAAGCGACGCAACATCCTCGCCGTCCGCAAGCCCAACTCCAGCAAGACGCAGGTGGGCGGCGGCGGTGGCGGCGGGGGCGGCGTGGGGAAGGCCAAGCTGGGGCGCCGCTCGGCCGAGGACGCCGACAGCCCCCGCGCCTCGCTGCTCTCCACCAAGCTCAGCAAGCGGAGCTTCTCGCGCGCCGTGCGCCCCGCGCCGCGCTCCCCCCGCCCCACCCGCGGCCGCCCCGTCGCCTCCTCCTCCTCCTCCGAGGTGGGCGCCGCCTGGGAGGAGCCCGGCAGCACGCTCGCCGGCGCCCCCAAGCGGCGCTCGTTCCCCCACCCGTCCCCCTCGCGCCTCAAGAAGATCCGCCTCAAGACCGCCTCGTAGCGTAAGCCCCGCGCGCGACCCGCCGCGGCCCCCGCCCCCGCCCCGCTCCGTTAGCCTCGCCCTCGTCCCCGTGCTGCGGGTCCGCGCCTGCGTCGCGCCGCTCCCGGAGTCGTGCCGGCGCCCAGGACGTTTCTTTGACAGGCCGTAGTCTAGTTCTGTTTAAATTTCGGTGTCACGGTGCGCTTCACTGATCTGTTTGGGTCCGAGACGATGCGGGTGGGTGTTTGAGTAAATTCGCAGCTGCACACCAGTACGAGAAATTTCAGTTGTGTAAAAATTATTGTTTGTGTTTAGGCGCCGCGCCGCTAGTGCCGCTACATAGTGCAGTGTCTCGTCTGTCGTCGGCCTCGTGATGTCACAATGTTAATTTTTTTGTGCAATTTTAATATAAGTAATATTAAAGTATCGATTATATTTTCTAAAGCCAAATTAAAAAAGTTCAGGAAAATGAATTTATTTGTATTTTTGTAGATGTGTTGTAATAACTTAAATAAAAGAAAAAAATCACCTTTCATAAACATCATCATGTTATGTACTATCGTAGTTGTTTGTTTAATGGTTTTAAATCATGAGTTATGATAATAATAATCTAAGGCCTATTAGTGTATTGACAGTGTTTTACATATTCTAATATTAGGAAGTTTCATTCTATTTCGGTCGCAATAACAAACTTGCCATACGTTAAACCTAAGTCTAAATTAATCAAATGGTACTATATGCTGGAAACTAAAAATGAGTTGTTATTGACTTGATAATTTGAATCTGAATTGAAGTAAGTCACACTGCCTTTTATTCAGATGTCGTCTATGTCAGAGTCGAGTTTAAATATTAATTTAAATTTGCTTTGATTGCAGCATCTATATAATATAGCTTCGTATCGGCTTAACTGTAGCAATTTTATATAAATATTATAATTTTGTATGACGAATTTTATGAAAGATGAGACGTAATTTTAGCATAGACATCTTCGTTTCACTAAATGCTGAATTTAAAAACAGTTTGAGGTTGCGCTTGTAAAATTTTGAAACATTTACATTTGATTTCACAATTTTGAAAGTGATAAGATAAACCTATACTAAAATTACGTGCCAGGAAAATAATATTTTCCTATGTAGCTAAGCGATTTAAAAATAATTAAATGATAGATTATAAAAGAAGTAAACATTGAAAAACTAAATTGTATTAATGTAAATTGTATAGTTTGTTCACACGTTTAGATTAGTATGCTCAAGGAGCATTGTTTTGAAACTAATATACCTTTTGATCTCATTTGTAAAATTGTGCACTGACATGTTAGTCGAATCTTATCGGTTTGTTCGAGCGTCCCTTCGTAACAAACATACAAACGAAACAAACATGTTTAACTATATTATTTCATGTACTTACAGAAAATATAATATTATATAGGTACTTTATGTTTTAAGTAAGTAGTTTGTAAATGTTTACGCCAATTATGAAATATGATTGTAACCAGGTGGCGGATGCGTATACAAAACATGAAATCCAATGCTAGGAAATTTATTTGGTCGAAAGACGAAGATAGGAAATCGTTTTATAGTAATGAAGGTAATCAGGCTATTTTGAATGAAATTTAATTATTTCATTTAGTTCCACAAAGATAAATTGAAATCGATTTTCAAAGTTGATCGTTACTGTGTACCTATAAATTGAAGAGTACTTTTAAAATCTTCCTATTTTTTCTTAAATATACCTTGAAGTGCTTTATGGGAGAATTTTAATCTAACGCGTGTATCTCAATTCCTAACCATTTTTTTAAACTCCCTCGAAGCCCTCAAAGGTGCATTTTGAAGTGCTGCTGAAAAATAACATTGGTTATTTCTATTATTTTTTGTTCATTTGCAGTTTTGTATCATTAATTTCATAGTCGAAGTTTAATAGGGCTTTTACCCAACTTTTATTATTTAAATTCATTCGTTTTTTTTTTTCGGAAATACATATTTTGGCAGTGTTACAGTCATATTTCATATTTAGTGGCCAACATGTGAACCCACGACCGTGCAATAATGTAGACCTGCTATACCGGGTTTTAATGTTACGCTAGATATAACTAGATAAGTACCTATATAAGTACTTTGAAAATTTTCACGTTTTGTGTATGATATAAAATGTTTATTATAGACAAACAGCATGTATATTTCAAAAGTCTATTTATTTATATGAAATAATATATAATTAAATAACAAAGTTCTCAGTATTTTTGTTTTTTTTTCTTCAAAATACAATGTGTTTTGGATTACGTAAAAAAAATTGTGATGGAGTCACTGTTCAAATTGTCAAGTTCCTGGAAAATTATCTAGGTCTAGGAACAAGATATCTACCATCATTATTGTAAAATATACCTATCCAAGATTCAAATTCATCAATTTTAACACCCACTGACTTCACTTACACCTAAATCATGTCCGTGTGGATCGAGGAGGAAGTAGGAACCTCCACACCGTGCCGCCTCCGCTATTAGCATTGGAATAGGATTTTCCAAATTAAAAATGTTATATAAAATGCAATTTTTATATTATCTTGTAATTTATATTGTTTTTTACCTTTGATGAATGTGACAAAAAGGCTACTATTATCTCCCTATAACTGGTAATTATGGTACATAATTGAAATTTCAAAAACACTCATTTCAATGTTACCAACATAACGAACTGCAGACTTACTTGAAACGCACTGGGCGGGCGCGTTCCACTAGACGCTCATAACGCTCACAACGATCAAAATATCATACTAATTTGATGGTTGTGAGCGTTTTGAGCGTCTAGTGGAACGCGGCCACTGTTTAGTGCTGTCTGTAATAGAGGGAAATGTAAGGTTAGGTTATTGATTTTATTTAAGAGGTCCAGGGTGGAGTTCCATGAAGGAAGCCAGTAGAGTTCCGTCGTCATTATTATTTTGTTACTAGTTCAAAGATTAACTAAGCTTTGAGATTATATTTCAAACATTCCCCATTTTGTTTTAAAACAGAACTAAAAATGAAACACGTAAATACTGTAAACTTTTATTGCAGTCCACAGTGCCCTTAAACTAAAAGATTACAGCCGGCGTCCTCGTCTACCGCCCTTCCTGCGAGTGGAGTCTGATGGCACGGGAGTCACGTCCTCAATGCGGCCAATCTTCATGCTGGAGCGGGCCAGCGCACGGAGAGCAGACTGAGCGCCAGGGCCGGGAGTCTTTGTCTTGTTGCCACCTGTGGCACGCAGCTTTATGTGTAAAGCTGTGATGCCGAGGGTCTTGCATTTCTCAGCCACATCCTGGAATTTAAGGAAATATACCAATCAGTAAAAGATTTGCTACAACAATACATTATGGTAACAAAAATACTACTAAACTTGCTTTTTCTAATTTTCAACTTTTTTTAACTAGTATTGGACTATTGGTATTACAGTATTTCATGCAATGATCATTTACTATGGATAAAATAAAATAAATGTATTGTGTATGTTTCGCATCATGGAGAGAACTGTTTTTTCACTTAATGTGCATTTTCATTCAACGAGTGTAACACACATAAAAATAAAAAATTATGCACCCTATGTTTTTGGCTGCTAAATTCAAAAGAAAAAAAAATAAAATTATGTATTTTATATTCCACAATTCCAAAGGAAATTCAAGCATTTTGGAAACAATTCAGCATGGTTTCTGTATGCTGCTTTTTAAGTGAATCATAATTAATAGATAATGACAATACAATCAATGGATTTGTCACTCCTTGACTCTTATTGACGATACGCACACAAATCTGCTTTTAACTAAAAAAAAGGTGATCTCAGATAGACGAAGTAATAAAAAAATTTATAGATAATCTTAGTGTTTAGTGATAGCCTAGCAGTTAGAATGTTAGACTCCCGTACGCAGTGGTCCGAGTTCAAATCTAATAATTATTCTAATTTTCAAATATTATGTGCGTATTACAAGTTAGTGAGGAAACCTGCACACTGGAGATTTCTCCATAAAGTTCTCCAAGGTGTGTGAAGTCTACCAATTCGACTACTACTACGTAGACTTATGGCCTATACACTCAAATTGTATGAGGAGACCCCGAGCCCGGCAGTGGGACGATTATGGGTTGTTGCTTTGCTTTGCTTACAGTGTTTTTACTGGTACATTACTTAGTTCTTTACAATTAAAATATACGGCAGAGACAAAATTGATCATTTAGTGCTAAAACTAATTTCTATCTACTATTAATTATTTTTTTAAAGAAATTAAAATTAATATTTCGTTAGAGAGCCAAGATTATTTACCAAATAGTAAATATATTTTCGTTGCTATGATAACTACAATCTAATGTAGTTAACGCCCCAACTCAGCACTACTTTAATCGCTTCAAAATCGTTATTGCTTATGTTACTTTAATCCTTCTTAGTAAAGAATCACCATACAAATTCTGTACTAAAGAGCAATTTAAGTAACTGTTAGTGACTCTGTTGAGGCGTAAATACAATAAGCTAACAATTATAATTTGGATGTGGCTAGTGATAACTGTTAAAGCAATGGGATCAATCTGATGCACTTTTTATTATCAATCTAACAATATAAATTATTATCAAATATTTAATATTTTTTATTATTATTATTAATATTTTATATTTAAAATAAACATATACATAGACAATTTTATTTAATTTTAATAAATTCCCTATATTCCTAGACTTATACAAACCACAATCTTGTGAATACTACTCTAAGCTATGGTAGGCTCTCAGTATTCCCGAATTATGTACCTACTTAATTAAAATAGTATTTCGTTGCGGATAAATACGATAACAATAGCTATTCTCCATTCTACAACCCGGTAGTTCAGTAAATACAGCTGAAAACATTAAGTGGTTATATCCAAATAATTCTTGTTTTATAAATATCAAGTGTCACAAACCTGAGCGGCCAACATAGCGGCGTAGGGTGATGCCTCATCACGGTCAGCTTTGACTTTCATGCCTCCAGTAACCCTGGCGATGGTTTCCCGGCCGGACAAATCGGTAACGTGCACAAATGTGTCATTGAAGGAAGCAAAGATGTGCGCGACGCCAAACACTGTCTCGCCAGCCAAATGCTGTGGCCCAAGAGTAACCTGGACCTCCTCTTTTGCTACTTTGTTTTTCCTTGGAGCCATGGCTTAGCCTGAAAATGTCAAAACTTGGATGGAGCACTTTCTAACCCTCAATTATCAAAGTAATCCTTACACAAAAACTTTACACAACGAAGTAACAACAACATTTAAGAACTATTTTAACGTTATTGAGCAATATTGTATGTGTAAATATTCAATAAACATAACAATTTCATAAAAATCATCGGGATACCTTAAGCTTTGAAAGCTGTCAAAAACTAAAAAGGCTTCCGGTGACAAGTGTTTCAAGCTACTCATAAACAAAAAAAATATTTTTTATTGCGTAATCTGTGGAACTCAACATATAGAGTATATATTTTCATAGATTAAGTTTATTTTAATACAAAGATGATTCAGGGGTACAGTTAAGGCACGGCTACACATGCTACTGGGCGAATTCGCGAAAGTCGTAACAAGCGATGTTCCGCTTGATAAAAAAATTAATTTACTACTTTTGTAAAATTTTGTTTTGCTAACTGCTTTTATGCATATTTTTACATAAGGGCCTACATATAAGGTTACATAATTTCAAGTAATTTATATAAAAAAATTGAATAACACGCCCGAAACATCATTACCATTTGAAGAAAAATTGCTGATATTGATATTCCAAAATATTTTTTGAAAAACCTGCCTTATACATTGCGTGTTTAATTTTATATTTTGAAACAATATATAATTAGGTACATTATAAAATATAATATTATAGAATCAGCAGTGCAGAACTAGTAAAAAAAATCAATTAAAATTTTGTCACGAAAATTCGTCAACTCAATGTCAGTACCGTCAAACTTTCTCAAATGTTTTTTGGGCTACACTATAAAGTACCCCTCGTTTCTCCTCATCTGGTCCATTGTAAAAAGTGGAACAGGCCAACTTATTACTGTTTCATGGAGAAACAACTTTTATTCATAAAAAACAACGACGTTCAGTACTTTGTCCCGATTTTGAATCAACGCCATTTACTGGATTTACAAGGTAACTATAAATTATACATTAATTTTAATACTCCACACGTATGTGTAATAGGAACATGATTTTCATTGGCACAAAGAGTTTATAAATTAATGATTATCAAAATGAATTTTAAGCAAAAAAGAAAAAAAAATCATTACCATATGCATCATTCCCATTTGTTTTTTTGTAAATGGGAATGATTTTGTGTGAATGGTAATGACGATTGGAGATTTTGAAATCAATTTTGATTGAGTAATGAGACCTAGCAAATTCTTTTTCAACGATAGATTTTTGATATGTGTGTTGTAAATTAAATTTGAGCTACAAGTTGTTGGTAAAGAACCTACAACACTTTTTAATTTTGCAATATTTTTTAAATAAAATAAATTAAAAACGAAAATTTAATGCAAATAAAGGCAAAAACCGTTAAGAGAAATAAATTACTAGACGGAGGAGATACACCGAAATCAGAGAAGATTGTGCATTGTACGAAGAGGAGAACAAAGAAAGAGATAAGAAGAAAAGTATTAGTGAAAAGAAAATAAAGAAAAGTTTCTGAAGAAAATTCTCTGAAGAGACAAATAAATTAAAGTCTCCTCGCAACAAAAAGAAAAAAAACGCGAAGCTACCAAAAGACAAAACAGACAGAAAAGAATAGATAAATAATAAGTTTACAATTACTAAACCAGTGGTTCTTAAAGCATGAGATAAGAAAAAAAAATAATGAAATGAAATGAAATAATCTTTTATTCATGTCGATATCACTGATACACTTATGAACGTCATTTTTTTAATCTAACAACATTTCGTAACGGTGATTTGTCATGGAGGAGAAGAAAATCCGTAAAGAAACTCCACAACACATCTTTTAAAATAATGAAAAATTACACAAGATGTTCTAACTGACACGGAACTGGATGCATTACTAATTTACAGGCATCTTTGTCAATAATATATTCATTTATACTATAGTATCCTTTGCCTACTAGCTGGGATTTCAGAGATCTCTGAAACATTTGAATAAGCAAATCACGTACTTACGTAATTTAATGTAAAAACGTGCACTGAGCCCCTTAAAAGAACGTTGTACTCTATGTAGGCGAAAAAAATCCGTAACCAAAAGTATGTCTGTTTCAAGTTAGATGATTTTGCGTATCACTATTCTTCTTGAAACAACCGCCGTTGTTTTTTATGAATAAAATATAATTGTAAATTAATAAATTGAGATGTTACTGTTAATATGCCTATTTTTTTAAATCTCTCCCGCAGGTAGTGGCGTAATTTTAATTTATAAATGGTTCTAATTGCCCTTTCATGCAAAACAAATATTGCATCAATGTCAGCTACTGCACCCCACATCAATAATATCAATATACCATAGGACATGAAGCTATGAAAGTGTGCAAAATAAACAAGTTTAGCAATTTCTACATCAGTAAACTGTCTTATCTTTCTAATGGCATAAACTGACTTACTTAGCCTCGTGAGAGCCGATATATGATTTCCCCATTGTAGTTTAGAATCTAAGTTGACACTCAAGAAAACCGTTAATTTTTCCATAGTTATTTATAATTTAATTATTTATAAGGTGAATCAAATATAAACCGGACTTTTTTTACTGGTCGCAGTGTGAAGTGACGCGCTTGGTACTGCTGTACGTGTTAAAGGGGACTGTCTCGTATTATTTCATTTGGTAGCAAACATTCTATATACTTCGTTTTTTAGATTTTATCAGTAAATTATTTGTAGTAAACCGGTGTGATAAACGAAACTGAGAACTTTTACATCGTAATTTATTTTATTTCTATTCGTAAATGTAAGAGAAGTGACATCAGCAACCAGGATAATGTCTGCATATTTCTTAATTTAATACGGTAGATCATTTAAGTATACTAGAAAAAGGAAGGGGCCCAGAAACTAGGCCTGTGGTACACCCATCACAGATTAAATCTCGATCATTTGTTATCATTTATACTAACACATTGGATTCTACTCGTCAAGTACGACACAATCAAGTTAAGTGAATTGTTATTGATGCTGTAGTGACTAAGCATAAGTAGTAATGTTTAGTGTTCAACACAATCAAACGTCTTAGACAGGTCACAGAATACCCTTATGGGATTTTGTGAATTTTCCTAGGTCTCAAAGTTAAGTTTGAAAAGCCGAGCACCTGCATTTGTTGTATTACGGCTTTCGTTAAAACCGTATTGCTCAGGTTGGAGTAAATTACAAGCGCTGAAGTGCTTCAGCGTTTAATTTAACTTAATTATTTTCGAAGACCGTAGGTAAAATAGAAATAGGTCTGTAATTATTAATATTTTATTAAAATTTATTTAAAATATTTAGAATTGCGTAATTTATTACTACCAATCTTGTTACCAATAATACTCTAGTTAGTGGTTTTACCTTGACATTTTTATCTTCAAATGCAACTTAAAGACATAGCTATAATACACACGGCTTTAATTATTTTTTTTTGAATAACATTAAATTTTTGTCATTCCCATTAACAAAAAATCATTACCGTTAAATAAAAGTCATTACCAGGCTGCTAAATATCATTACCATTTCTTCAAATTTTTTTTACGAGCCAATAACTTTTGATTTGCTTAGCGAATTTTGAGGACTTTTGTAGGCTTAGAAAGGAAATTTTATGTGCTATTTTTTTTCCTGGTTTTGCACGCATTTCCACATACTTTTAAAAAAAAAAAAACAACAAAATAATACAAAAACGCGAATTCACCCGTGTACGCTAATAATGAGCATAATCTATGTCTATACATACCCTTACACAAATAATGTTGCCACGTTTTTACAACAATTTACAGGGTAATAAGTCCTGGTCCTGGCTAATGGCAATGCAATTTCCGGAAGTAGCGCACGTCATTCATTGCCAACAGATTGATATTCCATCGTTTAATCCCAAATTTATATAAAAGCGTCGGTTTTAGCGACGTTTCTTATTGCTAATAAGTGCGAAATTGTGATAAACTTCCTTTAGCATTAGTTAATTCTAGTTCAATTATAATAAGTGAGTATTTAACTCTTCATTTAGTGCATTTAGTGAAGTATGAACCTGAAGTTCCAACTACGCATATGACGTTTTGTCACTCGCATTACTCAATTCATTATCGCAATACTACGATTTTGGATGTTCTTCCCGATACTTTGGTGTATGGGCTTTTGAAGACGATGATTATTGTTATCTTTTGCTAGCATGACAGTACACATTTGATTTAATTAAAGGTATTTAATGCAAGTCATTAGACGTATGTTTTCTTTGTGAATAAGGTGACGATACGTTGAAGTAATAAATCGTATGTATTCCAGATTCAATATGTTTATCTGGGATTGGGTAACTGGAGTCTTGGGTTTTTTGGGTGAGTAATTTAGTCATAAAACATTCTTGTAAAGTTAAGATTCCTCTTAGAAATAGAGTATTGTTATTCTAAACATAAATGAATGATTCCTTCTGTTCTCTTTCTTTATCTGCTACATCTAGACACGCGGAGCGTGTCAAGCCAATTTTCTAGCTAACAGAATTGGCGAGCAGCACCGTGTGTAATATTACACGAACCATTTGGAGCCATATGTATTATCAATAATTATTAGGGTTAAATTTACAATACTTAATTTATTATATTACTTTTAAGTCATAGTAAATAAGAACAGTAAATAAAGCAATTTTATTCCAATCTAAAACAGTTACAGTAGAGCACTACCTACTAAAGTGTACTTAATTTTATGGAACTTTTAAAGCAAGGTGATAATAATGCTATAAACATGTTTTGTTTTAATGTCTTAATCAATGGAAGCATTATTTTACAAATATGGTTCACATGGTAATATTCAATTTTAATATAATATCCTGATCCTGAATGATATACCTGTTACATTTAGTTCTGAAAGGTCTCAAATTTATTTTCACCAATACTTACTTAAAACCTAGTTGGCCATTTAAAAAAAATTAAATCTCACTTAGGTTTAGAACTTTATTTCTGATAAAGACAAATTGTCACTTACTCGAGAATATTTACAAAATATAAATACTTCTCTGTACTTGGCTAAATTATCCTTATTATACTTCATCCCTTAGGTCTGTACAAGAAGTCTGGAAAGCTGTTATTCTTGGGTCTGGACAATGCGGGCAAAACCACATTGCTTCACATGCTTAAAGATGACAGACTGGCACAACACGTACCTACACTGCATCCCAGTAAGTTGCTGTTAACTATTATTACATTCTTACCTCTTTGTTGTGTCCAATAAAGCATAGTATTATTAATATTACATTATCTGCTGCCCTCGGGATTGACGGAGCATTTGTCACATTATCTCAGTTGAGGTTGCATTGAATGTTCATTTACATATTTGTGTTAATAATTTGGAGATATATAGGGAAGTGTTATGGTACAATAGACTTGTGAGTGGATATTAAGACCATAGGTATGGTTTCAACTGGTCAATCTTCATCACACCCTCATAACAAATAATGATGTTACTAACATTCATAGGCTGCCGGACAAATTCCCTATAGGATTTTAACATGCCTAGGCGTAATATGTTAATGAATGCTTGAATTTACTATGCTCATATTGATTATTATTATGAGAGCACCATTTTACTTTTACCTTGAAGAATACACTTTAGTATTAGGTCAACTTGCTAATTAATTTTGTTTGACTACAAACCAGTTTTTTCAAGTTCAAATACAACTACTAAAATATTTACATCTTTTTGCGTTTATAACCAATTTCCTGTATTTGTGGTCTTCTGTTATTATGAAATATATAAATTTAGGCAACTCTTTGAAATATTGTTTGAAGAGGACTCAAATGGCCCTCACAATTGCTATTCAGTCTTAACCTTTAGCTAAGGTACACTTGAAAGTATTTATCAAAGCACATACATCCTTTGAATTGTAGCATAGATAGAATAGATAAGATCGAATAATCTAATTATATACAATAATAATTATAATTCTTGTATTGAGCCTTGAAGAGTTACAAGTTAGTTTTTAATTTTACATAGTTGGGTCAGAGGATCTATCCACAATACTGCTACCATATATGAAAATATCATTACAAAATTGAGACTATAAAAATTATAGCTACACACCAAAACTCCCACCATGCAGGAGGTGACATCAAATTTGTATGTGGTTGTATCTGGTTACATACACAGAGCCCCTATTATGTCTCTTTTCTTTTGTTTCATATGAAATTTAAATTCTCTGAAATTTATTTCTTATAACAGAACATAAATTAACAATAAATTAATTAATTGAATAAGTAATTTCACATTATCATTATTAAATCCATTCGCACATTTATGTGCACATTTACTTGTGTAATAAACTATATAAAGTGTAGTATTTTCCTACTGTAGTGCCATATTTTGATTAGATTAGATTCAAGCAAAAGTAAGACAAGTGATATTAAATTATAAATTACACGCGCAACTTTATGGCGGCTAGCAATAACTTCAAGGGTCAAGACAAATATAAATAAAACTCGAAAAAGTTAGCCGATTATATATTTTTTTAATTTTGGTAACACTAATTAATTTTTTACCGAGTAAGGGCGCATATAACCTATACAGGGTGGATTTTTGAGACGGGTCAGTAAGGGCAGGTACCTTAACCGTTATAGTTACAGGAAAACGTTCCAAGGAGACTATCTATAACTTTTTTAGATATTCTGAACTGCATTCACAGATTTTTGAAAAAATGTATGGTCAGCGAAAAAAGTGCTAAAATCCAAAAAAAAATATGTTTATGCCTATCGATCCTACTTCGTGTGGGGATCAAAATACTCTATGGGACCATTTAAGGTATGAGTACTAGAAATGTCAGAAAACGCTAAAAACATTTTCCATACATTTTGTACTGAAAAACGATAAATCAACTCGAAATATTCTTTATCGCCAAACAATCCTATTTCTTACTGCGATTAAAAGATTCTTTAAGGCCTATTGAAATTTAAATACAAAAACTACGGTAAGACACAACATATCACACACACTTAAAAATAGGTTATCTATTATTCAAAATGACCGCCGTTTTCACGAATACATAAGTTCACTCGTTTTTGTACTGAGCAAGTAGCAGCGGAAAGTTTTCTTTGATGGATATTATTTAAAATCCTCGTTAATGCCTCTTTCAGCTCTGAACACTTTCTTTTGTAGACTTCATTCTTTAGGTGGCCCCACAAAAAAAAACTCGAGAGGCGTTAGATCGGGGCTGCGAGGTGGCTACTTAATTGGACCATGGACCACTAACAGCACCTCTTGCAGCGTGTCTTCGTGAAAACGGTGGTCATTTTGAATAATAGTTAACCTATTTTTAAGTTTGTGTGATATGTTGTGTCTTACCGTAGTTTTTGTATTTAAATTTCAATAGGCCTTAAAGAATCTTTTAATCGCAGTAAGAAATAGGATTGTTTGGCGATAAAGGATATTTCGAGTTGATTTATCGTTTTTCAGTACAAAATGTATGGAAAATGTTTTTAGCGTTTTCTGACATTTCTAGTACTCATACCTTAAATGGTCCCATAGAGTATTTTGATCCCCACACGAAGTAGGATCGATAGGCATAAAAATATTTTTTTTTGGATTTTAGCACTTTTTTCGCTGACCATACATTTTTTCAAAAATCTGTGAATGCAGTTCAGAATATCTTAAAAAGTTATGGATAGTCTCCTAGGAACGTTTTCCTGTAACTATAACGGTTAAGGTACCTGCCCTTACTGACCCGTCTCAAAAATCCACCCTGTATATAACATATAACCATATAACACATCCAAAAAAAAACTCTCCTTCTCCAGTCTATATCAGGGATAATTATGTAGATGCCACTACTCCACCACAAATAAGTGTTCTTTATTTAGATTAGACTTATAGAGGTCACTTGAGATAACAAGTGAAAGGTCAATCTTTGGTTTATTAGTTGTTCTTAGGATGGTTCTTATTTAAATTTACAATTTCACCACCTACATACAAAATAATCATTTGAGTAGCAAATGTAACCTATAGTAAAGTCTTCTATCTATAAGGAATCATATAGTATGAAATGAGGAAGCGAAAATAGAACAGTCATTTGCAATTGAAAGTAGACGCTTTATTGACAAAGGCATAATCAAAGCAAGTAATTTGATAATCATGAATGCGAAAGAGATTGCACTGGATTGTGGTAGAAATAATTATTGAATAAAATATTATACCAGCTTACATAGTTTAGGGGTCAGGATTCATTACATTCTAGTGTTATAAATAAAAAGTTGTAGTTATAGGTTTAAACATTTCATCTTCTTGTGAATCAGTTTCCAAAATAATGTTTAAAAATAATTTAAAATTTAAATTTAAAAAGCAGGTAACATAGCAAAAGTTTGGTAATCCAAGACACAAAGACATGTTAATACTAGTTGGACATTCTCGAAACAGTGCTAACTGCTAATTTAAACTATTGACCCTATTTGACAATCAAAACCAAGCCACAACACAGTAAGTGTTCATCACAAAGGCATCACCAACACATTGCAGGGTTGCTGGACTAGGAGAAAGGACTTCCTACCAAGAGTCGTAATACATTTATATACATTTTACGGTTGATGGCAGACTGAGAGTAGCCAGCCAGTCTTCGTTCATTTTTCCGCCGGGTCACCACAAGCAATGAGTGTTGGCAGCACATGCTTATGTGAAAAATGTGTACTAAAACCAACAATATTGCAGCGTCGGAGGAGCTGTCGATAGGCAGTATGCGGTTCACGACGTTCGACCTGGGCGGGCATCAGCAGGCGCGGCGCGTGTGGCGGGACTACTTCCCTGCGGTCGACGCCATCGTCTTTCTCGTGGACGCCTGCGACCGCGCCAGGCTGCTCGAGTCCAAGGTAACGTAACAATATACATTATACATGCTCAGTATACCCAGCTTGAAATAGAAGCAAACTCTTCAGACTCCCTTTTAGATAACATGTACCAACAAGTGCACCTTGCTGGCATTAAATCTTTAAACCTCATACAATTATATCATGGGTTTTACATAATGCTACCCACATTTTTCATGGTAATAGTTTTCAGTGATCCCTCACTCACTATACAATACAACCTGTTATGATCAAATGAGTTACAGATACTGTATAATTGTTATGTAAAGTTAAGATCCTTATAAAATCATGAACAGTCGGAATGTTACACCACATGTTGATGATTCGTACCTAAAGGTGGCCACTCACGGTCAGTCCATCGCGTCAAATGGCGTGATATACAGCCAAAATTTGATAGTGAATGTGAAAAACTGATGGCGTGATTTAAAAAGTTTGTATGTCCAATCGCGCCATTTTGGCATATGTCGCTTGGCGTGGCTCCAAAAATGACGCGATGGAATGACCGTGAGTGACCACCATAAGAGTTTACACTGCACCATTTTACATAATGATCTGTATGTGAAGGCGGAGCTGGACTTGCTCCTGACGGACGAGACGCTGAGCAACTGTCCCGTGCTGATCCTCGGCAACAAGATCGACAAGCCCGGCGCCGCCAGCGAGGACGAGCTGCGGCAGTACTTCAACCTCTACCAACAGACCACCGGCAAGGTTAGCCCTGACTGCTGTCCTTCTCACAAGTCACTGCAGAAGTCGCATTTTAGGAGGCCACCTAATCCCACCCAGCCGAGTAAGAGATCTGGAACCTAAGAACATCCTACTGTTAGTCCGGGCAGTAGGACTTGGAGACCAGACCTAACTCGGAAACGGGTACGGCTACAATAGATCAAATCTGATCACAATGGCAATAATAATTTCAGGTGGATTGCCTGCTCGTTTGTCGGCTATTTCCATAAAAAATAATAAAAAAAAACAATAGGGAGTAATCTCGAGGACGGAGCCTACCCTTCTGGAGAATACCCTTAATTCTGGGGTCACTTATATTCAATTGCCGTTACTAATGACCCCTTGTACACGATTCTAGGGCAAGGTGTCCCGGTCGGAGCTCCCGGGGCGGCCGCTGGAGCTGTTCATGTGCTCGGTGCTGAAGCGGCAGGGCTACGGCGAGGGCTTCCGCTGGCTGGCGCAGTACATCGACTGAACCCGCCCCTCCCCCCTCGCCGCGCAAGCTTACCATACGATTGCTTTTCATTATTATATTCCCCGAACGTAGCCACCAACACGTGTACACTGTATACTATACCCCTCGTACAAACTTGGTACTGTAATTAACGACTGGAACTAATTACCAATCAAATGGTTACTTGTAATGCAATTCTAATTGGTACTTACATAATCTAGTGTCACATTCCAACATGATAAAGATAATGTGAATTGTGAACATCGAGCACTTGGTTACTCAGTATACTTCAATAGTTAAATCGTATCGATCTACCTCGCGTGTTGTTCAGTCGTTTAGAAGTGGCTATGTTTATAATGTATAAGTGGAAATGCTCCCGTTTGTAAGCGGCCTTATGTTCGCTCGCTAGTAATGCTGAGCTTCGTCAGGTTTTTAACGATATATTGTAACTTGACGCCCCAACTCAGAGTCACTAAGGGTTACTTTAATCGCTCCTTAGTATAGAATCACCATACAAATTTTGTACTAAAAAATAATTTAAGAAACCATTAGTGACTCTGAGTTGGGGCTAAGAGTATCAGTCTTACTGTAAGGTCTGTAAGTTAATGGTTTTTCATGTATTTTAATGAATCCTCAAGGTATTTGTGATAGCGAAGTCGTGGTGTTGTAGTGTCGATATCTCACCATCTGAAATAAAACTTGAATGTAGTTTTGCAATCAACTAGTGTTGTTGATTGGTTGATGTTTATGCTTGCTAAAGTACTTACAAAACATTGAGTACAAAAATTTATTTTTATAGTTTTAACATCTGGTTGCGAGCCAAGCATTACTAGTTAGCGAAGTAACAATATCGATATAGTTCTAAAATAACTCTTCTATAAATAGCTTTCAGCTGTTCGTTCTGTGCTGGTAGGGTCACTCACTTGTGGGGAACATACTCTTAACTTGACTCGTCCGCACGTATTGTGCGGGCTTGCGTCCGTATGAGATAGTGATTGATTAGCACCATGAATATGTATTTCTTTTTATTTAACTTAGACAATTTCATGGACATACATTAATTATGATTTCGTATCAAATGGGTAAAAGGTGCCCCCCGTATTTACATAATGATATTATGTTCGATTCGTGTTAGTATTTGCGACTTTATCGCAACATTAAATTGGACGAACTGCGTCCAGCAATAATGTTACAAGGTTGCAGCAATATGTTTCTGTAAATTTATTACAGTTTACGGAATTGTAATCATCTATACATACAGTTGTTATTCTCGACCGCGACCGTCGATGGAGACCTGAAGATATATAACGTAATTCTTAAACATTTCGAGTCGCAAAGTACAGTACGGCCGACGTAACTTGGCGCGTCTGAACTTCGCGCAGAAGGCTGCGCAGTAATACAATTCGGCAATGCTCGGTACGCGGCGTATTATGTCTCAGTCACACGTTAGCATGTTCGTGTCGCTATCTCTGTCTTACATGCGCTAAAGTTCGTAAAACCTATGTTCAGACGCGCCAAGACACGTCGGCCGTACTGTACTTAAATGGTCATTGGTTGGAAGTGTAGGCAATATAATGCGGGAAGAGCTAAGGTCAGTAGGGTGGGTTGGTCAGACCGTGTAAAGTGTAATTTGAGGTTATGGTGCAATTTATATGGCCGATAAATACATAGTATTTATTTTTCCAGTCTCAAGGATTCTGTCGTGCCGTCTGTCTTGTTCTATACTTATCTTTTGTAGTCAATATTTATATTCTTGTCTATTTTAAAACGAGTGCATCGGATTGAATTATATCTTTATTAACGGCCGGTCTCAATAATGTACTAACAGATGGAAGACTGTGGATAGGGCTGTCATCTGTCATATTTGTCAATTTTTCAAAGGCAAAAATTGACAAATATGACAGATAACATACTAATGGTAGCCCTATTCACAGCCTTCCATCTGTTAGTACATTATTGAGACCGGCCGTTATTCAGTTCTGTTTCTCATTCCAACTATGGCGGGTGATGCTTCACTTGGTTATTCTACATATAGTGCTCATTGTGTTGTATATTTGTAATAGCGACGATTATACATATTTTTTTAAATAATTTCTTTCATGATTCATTTTTCATTGAATGCTACTTTCCGTTAAATGAAATTGCAACGACTGGCCTGAGATAAAAAAAAAAATATTAAAATGCTCAAGGAATTGGAACTCGCGTCAAATTATAGCACAAATACCAATCTTAATTCGATGTCAATAAAACACAGTCTTATTAATTTAGAAAACAAATCGCTTTATTATTTTTTAAGTAACAGTAATCTCTTCTCAGCCAGCCGTCGTTCATTGTCTTCAGTGTCCACAGTCAGTGTAATGCTCGAATTATATTCGTCTGCGAAACCCAGCGGCCTGCCAGGGCGGCTATTAAGTATTAAGGAATAATCTTTTTTGCCCTAAAAAATAAGCAAAAAAGCAGCAGGTCGTAATAATAACAGCCTAAAACCGAAATACGACGGCTACCTAGAAATAATAATTGTTATAATAATACATGAACTGAAACTAATTTAATAAAATTATATAAAATGACGTAAAAACTCATCCTGGTTTGGCACATTTGTCGGGAGATAGCTGGTTTAATTAATTAAATAATCATTTAATGGCCAGCACACAAGATTGGATAAAAGAACCACTTGAGATGTTACAAATTGTGATGTGAATATAAAGAAAATTATTGTAATTAGTTACAAGTGTCTTCTTTCGTGCCATTGATGTACCACATGGACACTAATATAATTTCGGCAGCATGAAACGACCAAATAAGTATTTGACTTGCAGACCACCGGCGCGGGCGGCCACTGGAGCGCCGGACGCACATAATTCGAGTGCTAACTGTTGATTAACAGCTTTATTTTGATTTTTCTTTGGTATAATTATTTGCAGTATAAGCCCAAACAATGTTTGTAATAAAATTTATATGAAACGAATGTTGGAGTTTCAAATATTAATTAAACCTTTAATTTATTATTAATTAATTATCTTTAATCCCCAGTGCTCGAACTATTTCATAATTTTTTATATTCCCATTAAAATTAGGGATTAAACGGATATCCGGTAACTATCCGGCCTTTTTTTCACTATGCGGCCGGATAAAAAAGTCATTCTCGTTAGCAATTGGATTTTGCTTCTCTTGACTACTACAGGGTCGAATATCTAGTATTTTTTTAATGGTAACGACGGGCAACCAGGCATACGGGCCCACCTGATAGTAAGTGGTCACCGTCGCCAATGGACACGTACAGCATCAAGGAAGCTGCAAGTGCGTTGCCAGCCTTGAAGGATACGATATACACAGGGGCTACCGCCGTATCAATTATATGGGGCCCCTACTAACACTCGCTCTAAAAAAAAGCTCGCCAGCGGCCTACCACCGCTACAGTTGACACTCCTTTTATATTTGACAGCTAACGTCGAGGGGGCCCCAAAACAAATATTGATATGGGGCCTCCTTAGGGCTAGCTACGCCACTGAATATACACTAAAGAACTCCACATCATAGTGCGCAGGGAACGCCTCAGATGGAAGTTTGTTTCAAAGCTCGTAAGTTCGTGGCATAAATAAAGTATCCGGCGCTCCGGCCGTGTATGCCGAATATCGGCTATCATGCCAAACCACTACCCGTTTCATCTCTATTTAAAATAGTATGTAGGATGTACATACAAAAACTTAATATTCTTATAAATTTTAATGAAGGAAAATAATGCGAAAATAAAATATTAAGAATATAATATTTCTAAAGAAACACTTTACGAAGAACATTATTTTGTAGAAAAAGAATGGGAATGCTTTAAATAAATAATTCGATGGAAAAGCAATGTAGTAATATTACTGAAACGGAACAATGCATATCAAAACAAAACTAATTCATGATTCATAAAACATTATTCTCAGTTGCGATATAAACACTATTTACAACTTGTCGACTTGATATTGCACAGTTAACACTTAAAATTACATTGCATTATATAACGGTCATAAATGAAAACCTGATTCATAAAATAATTCTATAGTACTTTACTTACAAGTAACTCCATTCCTGCAGTTCATAAATCATTAAATACTATTCAAATGTATGTTAAAACATTCAGTTTGATGATCGCTCTATATCTATGTATGAAATATAAGTTACAAATATATAGGTTACGATTAGGCTACAAGACCTACAAGTCTCTCAAATGGTATGAAACGGGATCACACAGCGCTTGAAACTCACAATTCTAAAAATAATTTTGCTAAGTGCAGTCCAAGAGACTGCAGCCGATTCTAGTGAGTACATTACATATTGAACGATTCTTCTCAGGTCCAGTAAATGGACATCACTACTCCGGTGGCGTCAAACATTATTTATATTATTTATGTTATATAATTTACACTACCTACTCGCCGCGCACAAATTCAACTAGGCGACTGTACAAACACTCGTCAGTATCGGAAGAAAACAAACGTATTTATAGTAGCGAAAGTCAGAGCATCAGTGATTAACATAAGATAATGAATAAGCACATTTATAAATAGCCAAATGATATTAAATGTTTCTAATTTGCGACGAAACTATTAACTATAAGAGTAGAAAAATATAGCTATTATTGGTCCCCGACCTGCGTTCGATCATTTCTTGTGATTCTGTACTGTTCTGATTTCTTCTGTAATATATACACACACATAACAAAAACCTAATGTGAAGTCGTGCGCGCTTTGTACTAAGTAATATTTAGATAACGTTAAGTCGAACAAAGGCGCCCTGTGGTGTTCCGTAGTTACACAACCTACGTAGTACATACTTACAAAACGGGTCAGGCACAATGTGGCATCTATCGCTAGTGACTCGTGCTACGCGACACTAAATGCAAACTCGTGTATTTGGTAACTTAACCTACCATCTCACCTCAGCCGAGATTATCAAAATTATAATAAAATACTACAATAATTTTCAATTCGATTGTATGTGGATAATTAAAAGAAATATGACAATATCCCGTCGATACTTCCGTTATCTTTGATTTATATTATCTGGAAATTAGAATATTGTTATACTAACCGTAAACAAGTTTCCGTGAATAACAAGTAAATTAAATATAATATTTTTAGAAAAGAACAGTGACACAGATATCCGTAAAATACATCGAAAATTTAAAATAAATCTTAATCTACATATAATGTCAAAAGTCAAAACATTCACATCTAGAACATTAAAATATAATAACAACAATGATTTTCTAATCTAATTTTATATACAAAGTACGCCCAAATCGCCCCTAATATCTGACTTCTAAATTGAATTACAAAATAATAGTTTATTAAGAGATTATTTTGTAAATCTCTTGATATTGTCTTATCGATACTTTAGATCACACGTCAGCTTTTAAAAGTGTATTTCATTATGATATTAAATTAATATTTGCTTATGTTAAAGTTTTCAAAATCACTTTGGTACACAAAACTAACATTCATAGCCTTCAACTACCCTATTTCACCCTGGAGGTCGTGCTCAGTGTATACTGGGAAACTCATTCTATCGCCACAAATGGTCATTCGCGAGGTTTAACCGCGCACGATTCTTACTCAACCTATGGAAAAACGGTAACCGATTACGAATTACAACTGACTAAACGCCCTTTTGTTATGTTTTCATACATGTACAACATCCGCTGCTCCTTGGAATAATGAACACGTTGCGTCGACTGCGTCACACGTCTTGTCCGTCGCCTGTCCCGTCTAGTTCATCCACTTGCGACAGTTGGGCGCGCCGCACATGCACATTATTTTGTGTGCGTCGTCTTCAATGTCAAATTTGTAGTCGTATGCCAGCTGGAAGCAGATATAAATAATTAAGTTAGTGGTTCTCATTCAACCTGTTCTAAATTCATTGTATTATAATAATTGTTGTCTAGCAACTGACAATAAGTCAACAATATGCTGTTACTTTACCTCTATCCATACCTACTGACTTATCCAGAGGTTTATGGATGGTTAATAATCAAAATTTACCTAAAGACACAATCAACTTCAATAATACATTCTGTGAATAAGGACCACTAAAATTATCGCTAAAGCATCTTACGGTACATTCTGGCGTAAACCTTGATGATTCTTGTCTATGTTGTTGTCCATGACACCCTCAACACAGCGAATTCTCGTGTGGCGCTATGAGTGTGTAGCGTTATTATTTTTTCAATTTAGATGTTGATACTCGATAGCTGCCGTACCTCCTCCCCGCGCGCGATCCGCCGCTTGGCGAAGATGATGATGCGCAGATGGCGGTCCACCTCCACGGCCTCCGCCACGCAGTTGGGCTGGCACGAGTGGTTGATGTAGCGCGCCAGCCCGCCGCTCAGCGTCGCGTCCACCACGCGCCGCTCGTCCAGCCGGAACATGTAGATGCCGCGGTTCTGAACACACACACAGATAGATAAAACTCTTTATTGTTTGTACACCATAAAACACACAAAGGTATTGAACTAAGAAAATGGCTACATATTTTCTTTTTGCGATTTTCCCAGGCAACCCATCTAAAGTACAAAGTACATACAAATGTAATAGACCATTCATTCATTCATTCGCATGTTAATGTTCACAGAACTTAGAATTGTCAAAGTGTCCCATGGTTGATTTTGTGGTTTCAACCACTTAACGGCTTACTACTACTGAGCACGAGTCTCTTCTCTTAAGGAGACCTAGAGCATCCTCCACCATGCTGCTGCCACGAGGATTGGTCACTAGCACCAGTTAATGGCCAACCCAAGTATCCAAACTCAAAGGCCTCAGACGTAGGAACGACACAAGCCACCTTCACTTTAACTATCGACAGTGACGTGCAAATCTGACATGTTTTTTATAAATTGTTTTTATACAATTTTATATTAAAATAAAATTAAAATGTGTGCAATTCACACGTGGTAGAAGTGAAACCTTCAAAAATTTTGTTTTCAAGATAATGAGACGAATGTTAAATCAACTCAACTCAACTCAACTCGTCTCCACTCATTTCTAGTCTCCACTGGACAGTTTTGTTTTATAAAATTTCAAGTCACCCCCGTACTAAAGAAGTTTTCACTTCAAAAACTTTCTGTGAATCAGGTGCTACTTATTATTACAGTCTAATTATACAAGTGTTATAATATACTCAATATTACCTTGGCCTCATATTTCTTTTCTCGTATCTCTGACAGCTCCGACCGAATGATCTCTCCGATGTACTCGATGACCATTGTATGCTTCTCCAAGTCGCGCGCTGCGTATAACCCTAGCCCTTGAATTTTGGATCTGAAACAAATAATGTATAATTAGCTTTTGATATTAAAATGGTGAAATGTAATAATAAAACTAATAAATACTATATTAGTCAACCAGTTTCTCGAGTGGTTCGGTGCCTCGTTGGGCATGTTAAATTCTCGCATGGAGATTTTAACGTTTGTAGGCAGTAAAATGCTAAATTACTATTTACTTGTAAAACTTTAAAACATCAATAATACTAAAATTTACACGAGATTCAAATTGTCTTCATACATTTTAATATAAATATTCCTATTACCGCTGATCTACATTTAAATTACAGCATAAATTTTTGTCTCTGATGTAACCCAACCGACTAAGAATCGAACCTCACTTCAGAAATCTTTCTACAGACTGATAAAAGCGCTACACAAGTAACCTGGCGAGGTAGACATTATTCCGCCACTCGAGCTTCATCTTCTTGTACTGGCTGCTCTTGGTGTGCACGAACTGCTTGGAGTAGGGCGAGGCGGGGTACGCGGGGTGCGTGGGGTGCGAGGTGTGCGCGTCATTGGGCGCGACGGGCACGAGCGAGCGCGCCGGCCGCCGCCAAGCGCGCGGGCAGCGCGCCTCGCAGCGCGCGCAGCCTGACGGGTTGATCGCCAACCCGCCCTCTAGGAGCGCAGAGCGACCGAACTTGAACCGGTAGTCCGTCAGCGTTTCGATTCCTAGCAAATGAAGCATTTGATTAATAAAACTTTTAAATTGGTATTTACTTGTTTTAATTACATTTTATTCCATTTAAATATAATAGGAATATATTAAATAAGAAATAGGAAAATGTCATTGGAAACAGCACAAATATTAGCATTAAATCATAATTCATTTTTATTTATATATTTTATCTGCCTTATTTTTAAATTACTTGTACAAAAAAATGCACTAAATTTTTTTACTAAATAAGACTCGTCTAAAAAATTACTGTAGTATTACTTTACCACTAGATGTGTCAGCATTATGAAATAGGTCGGCGTTACCTGGCAAGCTCTCGAGCACCCTGACGACGGCGGGCTCGGTGAGGCCGAACAGGTCCTCCCCCGTCACGTAGTTGGGCCACAGCTTCAGCACGCCCTCCTCCCCGCGCGCCTCGCGCAGCGCGCCCACCGCGTCCAGCACCTACACAACACGTCGACATTATTTAATTTTTTTTACTTAAAATATTATTGACACATTAGCGCTCGTTTTCCGCGTAATAAGTAACCTATGTCATATTCCAAATCATGGTCTACCTATATGCTAAATTTCGTAAAAAAAATCCGTTCAGTAGTTTTTGCGTGAAAGAGGACCAAACATCCAAACAAACTTTCACATTTATAATGTTAGTAGGATATCCATTAAATTAACTCAAAAGCTATGGTAATTGCTAAAGCCATATTGAGCACGGGTCTCTTTTATTGAGGAGGCCTAGAGCATACGCCATACGCCACCACTATAGTGAGGATTAGTGGAGTGATTAGTGACCAACCTATGTGTTGGAAGTTTTCTTGCCATCTGTGATCTGAGGCTTCTGACGTGGCTTAACGACTGTTATTTAACGGCTTAACGTACCCTCTGAAGCACAAAATTATTAGTATAGATAATAATGAATGTACACCTCCGTAACGTTATGCACGCGGCGGGTTACCTTGGCCCAGGCGGCGCGCGGCGTGGGCGCGCAAAGCTCCTGGCGGCCCTCGTCCTGCGCGCGCACGTGGAAGCGCGGCCGCCCCTCCTCCTCCGAGATCCAGCACAGGTAGCGGCAGCGGCTGTTGGCGCGCGACATCGACCAGTAGAACCGCACCTGACACATACACACACATACATGATCGATTGATGTGTTGTATCTAATTCAGTTATTGTTTTTTACTTCGAGTGAGTTGTCATTATCAGTGCAGGATGTATTTACGTCAAGTTGTCTTACGTTGTGTTACGTTACGTCTTGTCTTGTTTTCAGTTAACGTTTTTACTTCGCGTTGTTGTCATCAGTGGAGAATTGTACAGGGTATCTTATACAAAAATAGTGCTATACGAAGGTTGATAAGAACTTAAGAAGTGAATTTAATTGGATTGATATTACATGTGTGTCAACTTGGCAACCAGGCACCTTCGGTGTGGTCCCCTATAGACATAAAAAATTACACATAAAAAACAGCGGTTCCCACACCGCGTCCGGTGTGTATCTACTCACAATCTTATATCCAATAGGGTATATATAGTTGGGCGTGTGGAAGGCGGCGAGTTGGTGCGGCAGCAGGTGTCCCGGGGAGAGGAAGATGAGCCCGCCCACGCGGATGAGGTGGTTGGTGTCCGAGTGCAGCATCACCGACGCCACCTGGCGCTGCTCGTCGCGCGACACGAACACGCGGCGTTGCACGCTCAGGGTCGTCAGCTCATTGTCTTTCTCGTTCTGATAGCAAGATTAAGATGAGACAAAGTGAGAAATTCATAAGTTCCAATTAACAATCGTAATAATTGTTATAATAAGAATACATAAAGATATAGTTTACGAGCTCTTACAAGCTGGGGGTGGTTCGTTTAAGACTTTCTTTTAAATTTAAGATTTAGTTAATCTTTCTTAGGGAGCCCCTGTACATATTTCAATGTAGATACTTGTGTCCATTGGTTCAAGCATTGCGTTGTCTATCTGATAGACTGACTGATAGATTTTATCAGTCAGTCAACGTTGGCGTTTGACTCTTGTTAAAAATGAATTTACAACTGACATTTTAATGGTATGAATGAGTTATCTCACCTTCGGCGCATGAGACGCGCAAAATGCAGTCTTATTCTTATAAAACACGCAGTTGTCCTTGACTGCGCACCCGAGGTGGTAGACACTGCCGCAGCGCACCTTGAAGCACCTGACCGTTGCACCCAGCCGCCGGCATACCGCGCACGTGGCGCTCACGCCCGCTGCCAGCGCCGTGTCCACATTCATCAGGGCTCCGCTGACGGTCTCGTACACACCCTCCGACCACAGCGCACAGTTGAGATGTACCCATCTATCTACATCACAGTTCAGGAGTCGCGACACGCCGTCTGCCACGCCGTCTCCCTGGATGCCGCACAACTCGCACCGCCGAGTGTCCTCGGTCGTAACCGGCATAATAGCTACTCCAGTCCGGAACACCAACTCCGTCAGCTCCCTGTCGGTGGGACGTTTGTATTTAACGGGCGGTCCGATGCAACCCGGCGACCATGACTTGTATCGAATGCCTCGGAACTTTTCTTTCTCGGTACTCTGATTACTCTTCTCATCCTGTTCTACGCTCTTCAAGTCTTCGTCCAAGGCGGTGACGTCATCGACGACCTCCTTCATCAGTTCGTCGTTGTCCAGTGAATCCATAAATGACAAATCCATCTTTTCATCTTTGATATCCGGCTTTATATCTAAGTCGTCGGTTTCCATGCTTTCCGTCGACGCGGTGTCGAAATCATCCCGGTCTTTTGATATGTTGGCTTCGATGTCGGATTTCGTATCTTCTTTAACGTTACCTTTTGATTTTCCATCCAGTATTATATTCGTAGGTCGCCACGCGAACCTCTCGTAACATTGTGTGCTACAGAAAAATAACTCAGAGTCACTATCGCACAATATTTCTTCTGCGTTACCTTTGTTGGCGGAAAGGAGAGGGAATTCTGAAGCTTTTGCTCTAACCACAGAATCTAGTATGACCACATCACAGTGCCGGCAGAATTTTGCCGCACCGTTCAAGATACTTTGAATATCGATAGGCGTCCCTTCTTTGCCATCTTTGCCTTTGGATCTGTAAAGTCCAAGTTTGTGTGAGGGAGGGGTGGCTGTTCGTTCTATAATTTGATAAGATGTCGGCGGGGGGATGTGTAAAATTCCCGCAAGCTCCTTTAGCACCCCCAGGATATCTTCAGCCGCACCAGATGTAAGAGTTAGTGTAACGGTTACATTTTCATTGCTTTCGGAGCTTCCAGGTGAATCCTCCATCTTAGTTTTAACAGGAGAATCGCTTTCGACAGACTTCAAAGATTTTTTATTGTCTTCTTCATCTTTCACTTGATATAGTGAAAGAGGCTTCACTCTGATTGGAATGGGTGCAATGAGAGGTATAACAGGCGACACGCGACCAGATAATGGTGTTTCTTCATCGTCTTCTTCTTCCTCATCGTCAATAAGCTTAAGCCCAGGAAACCGATCCACAGGATCAAATTCGAAACCTTCCGGACTCGAGCAACTAACAATAGTGTCCGGTGTGTCTGTATCTCGCTCCTTACAGATGAAGTCAAGTTTCTTGTCTTCTGGATCTTCATCGAACATAATTGGTTGAAATTCTTGGTCATAGAAACCTCTTTGTGTGGAAGTAGGTGGTTTTTCCGGCAACGGTTCTTCGTCGCCAAATGGTTTTGTGTTGTAATAATCACCCACATTTGGAATTTTCGCATTTCCGAATTCCCCAACCAAATCACCCTTTAAAATATCATAATCTTTATTCTTTAATTTTGTCAGATCTCCTGACCCAAAAAGTGGACAAACAGCAAAATTAGTGGTTAAGGCGGGTTCCTGTATTTGCATTGGCGGAAGGAGTCTTAGCTGAGCCATTAAGTTGTCAATAAAAGTGTCATAATCTTCTTCATACCTAGATCCTTTCCGAGGTCGCTTTTTAGCGTTGACCGTGCTTATATTATTCTCCGCCGCGGCTTTCATATTCAACTGCATCTGTTTCCGCTTCTTCTGCTGATATTCACGACGTTTTCGTTTCTTAGCTTCTGATGGTGTTTCCGGTGCATTAGTCTCTGATGTGTTATCCGTGTTTACATTTTCCGGAAATTCTTCTTTCATAGGTTGATCTAACTTGCCCTGATCCGAAGCAGTAGAAACACCAGATGTAGCCGACTGCTGTGAGCTTTCGTCAAGTAATTCTTTCTTCACATCCATCGGTGTAAAAGGTCGATGTACAGGACTTTGCTGTGGTGGAGCGACTTCCTTTTTGATTGTTTGCTGGATCTGCTGATTATCCATATTCATCGGATACATGGGTAAAGTTTTAACTGTAGGTGAACATTCAGGCACGGGTGTCGTCTCTTCTTTATTCAATATTTTTAATGGTGGTTTCCGTACATCCATTAGTGATTGAGTTGAGGTTTGGATCATTGGAGACACTGCAGACGATGCAGAGATGGATGATTGTACAGGTCGATTCATAAACGACGAATTAACAGTAGTGTGTATAATATGTCGTGGCGAATTTTTAGGTATTTCTACCTCTTGGGTCAACGCCAGCGTAGGAGGAGGAATCGAAGGCCTCGCTAGCTGTGCCTCTAAAGATGGTATAGTTCCGAGGGCAGGAGCAGTTCTCTGTATCGTCATAGTTCGCTGAGGAACTACATTTGCCGCTGTCGTTGTTGTCTGCAATAGTTGTTTTAACAGAACATTTTGTGACTCGTCATTTCGTTGATTCGAATTACCCTGAGGCAAAATTTTATTGCTAGATTCTGACGTGTTTGTTTGTGTCTGTGTATTGGGCTCATCTGTTTCCATGGGTTCTGATTTTACTATCACAGATTCTACACTGTGTCGTTTTGTCGGCTGAATGTGACCAACAATAACTTCACTTTTTGGTTCATCAGTCGACTTTGATCTTTTCAATGGTGAAGTTAATTGAGTATGTAAAAGTTTAGAAGTAGTTATAAAATTGATCGAGCCTTGCGCCGGTTTTGCTTGCATTTGACTCATTGCCGAAGGAACTATATTGTGAGTTCGAACTGTAACATTTGGTGCTGGTTCTTTATTGCCCATAATTGGTCGAGAAGTCATTACTAAAGCAGGCGGTTGACTAGAACTGATGTTTTGAGAGTTAAATGGCATATTTGATTGTCTTGAAGGCTGAAGTAGGGTGTGTCCCAATATACTTGTTGGCAGAGCAGAACTCTTTTGAAAACTCACACTCGTTGATATAGTACTATTTGCATGCGAATGCATCATCGATGACGGAGTTGAAGAGTTGCTGTGTATTTTCGATAGAGCAGGCATTTGAATTATTTGTGACGCACTTGAGGTATTTATATCATCATTTGGATTAAAAGACTGATTAGAGATTAGCGGTGATTGTGCTGGTGATTTCATTAGAGAATTTTGGAGGCTTACAGGGGAGTTTATAGGAGACACGGTTGGAGATTTCCTTATCTGACCTATCTGACCTATATTAGATAAAGTATTAACCCGCGAACCCACAACTTGCGCCGCACTCATCGGCATGCACTCCATACTCTGAGCAGAGGTGACTGGCTTTTCTGGCCTTTGACCGGGTGATGGTCGCGAGCTTGCCACCTCGACTTTCGACGATGGTAGTAAATTCTCGAAGTTTACTTGAGTCGGAGTAGTTGCATCACCGATTTTCCTAGTAACAGTTTGTGATTCAACTTTTGCCGTGTTCGTATTTAGCGAAGACATGATTGTCCTCAACTGTTGCGATACGTTAGCCATGTTGGATGTCAACTCTGCTGGTTGGGATAAAGGCGAGAGTTGGGGAACTGTAGCTGACTGCAGCCCTAGTCTCTCTTGGTCTCGTTTTGGGAACACAGGCTGCTCTTGGGGATCCTTAGTTTCCGGTTTCAAAGGAGCATTCATATTTGAAGAAGAACCTGAAGTAGTCGGTACGTTACTCGGCTTTGGTGGAAGTGGCTGCTTCATAGCATACGGTTTTCCATCATCTGATATACCCTCCAGGATGCAAAGCATATCTTCAAATGTTTCTACATGTTTGTTATTGCCTTCTACTGCTTCAGAGTGTTCTCGCATCGTGATATCATTAAGATATCTTTCCTGAGACGGGGTTGGAGAGGGTATCGATATTTGGACAGACTCTTGAGCCATATCTGATGTTATTTGCATATTGGAATCTATGACCATTTCCTTGGTTTGATTTGCAATAGCTTTAATAGTTTTAACCACACTTTCTTCTGTATTACTATCAGTCGGAGCTGGATTCTGTACTGATGTATCATGGATCGATTTGTTGTAAGAAAGTAATAAGTTACTTTGTATATTCTCTTCTGGTTTATCTTCATCATCCCCTTCCATAATATTGTCAGGAATTTTTTCAGGTATAGGGTCTGGACTTTTTATGTCAGCTTTACCCAGTAGTAAGGGTGTTCTCTCAGTTATACACAATGAATGTGGTAACTCCGTCTGTTGACTTATTTCGGTTTCTATATCTATGTCCTTATTGGGTTCCTTTAAGACAGGTGGCATTTTTGGTTCCTTTTGTGATGATCCTTGAGAACTAGTCATCATCAAGTGTTGAGTCGCACTTGAAATTGGATTCTGTATATCCGTGTTACTTTCTGATGTAACGGTGCTATCTGGGGAAGCTGCCTCATCTTGAAAAATTTTGGCTGGTAACGTGGCGTCATGAGTTACGGACAAACTCGACAATTTAGTGTTAGAAAGAGACAATCCCATTGGTTTCTCGATAGTCTTTACTATTTTCTGTTTAACCTGATGCTGGGTCAATATCGATACCGGTACTCTAGATGCCCCAGAAGTGTTGGATGTGGCGAGAGTGATCACAGGGTTTAGGTTTGTAACTTTAGGTACATTCGAGGAAATCACACTGATTACCGAACTAATCGGTTTTGAAAGTGCCTGCGTTGACATATTGACAGTCAATGGAGAATTACTGATGTTTAAAGGCAACTTTTTGAGTTGTGATTTAGCCAGGCTACTTCCATGCCCAGTCATACTTCCAATGGGAACCGCTAGGCTCTTCAACACTGGCACAGAAATTGTTTGATTAGCGATGGATACGGATGCTACCGTAGCCTGAGACACCTCGTTAAGTATTTTTGTATTGGCATGAGGAGCCAAGACCGTGGCGTTTAAAACGGGTATTCGCGAAAGCGCAGAGCTCTGGGAAGGGTTGACTATTTTATATTGCTGGACATTGGCAGTCGGTTGCTTCGCCGTGGCTAAGCTTATAACGGCCACAGTTTTTGTTGTAGTTTCGGTCCTCTTGATGGGTTTATCTGGGAGCGTGTCTTCTTCTACTTCATCCTCAGGCTTCCCGCTGTCGATGAGCTCCTCAAAATCTTCCTCAGTGGCAATGCGTTCCTCAGGCGAGATGATCGCCGGCTCCACGACCACGATGTCGTCGTCATCGAGATGTTCAACGTACTCATCCATGTCGTCATCTTCCTCGTCCTTGGAGAAACTCATCCGCGCCGCGTCGTCGGACGCAGAAGCGTAATCGACGGTATCCGTCGAATACAAAACATACTTCCTCGTTTCACTGGACTCTCCCAGCTCATCGACGCGACTTTCCATGGTGGGCGCCGCAGTCTTCCCCGAGTACCTCGGCCGCGGGGGCGTCCGACTCTTTATTATGGAGACCTTGTTGATGTGGGGTCGCTGTCGGTCGTCGTCCTTGCCGGGCCACACGGGGGCGCCTCCGAACAGGCCGGGCTTGAAGTACCGATAGCCAGGGGGGATGGGCGCCATGTGATGGTGATGGCCCCCGCCGTGGTCGTGGTGGGGGGCGGGGGAGGCGGCGGGCGAGGCGGAGGGCGTCGGAGTGCGCGCCACGTGCGGCGACCGCGACAGGGACGGCGACGCGGGCGCCCCACCCATTGGGCTGTATTGCTGACGTTGCAGCATTTGTTGACGCTGCAATAGAAGCGATAGTTATTAGTATTCAAAATGATAAGCAAAATTGTATACTTATATTTGATACTTACCGCCATTTCGTTAGCAGTATTCCCTGGAGAGGGCATTGGTTGTGGACTGCCAAGCGGTGAAGTTTGTTGACGACCACCAAAAGGCACACCGACCCTCATACCTATACAAAATATTATTTACACTATTTAAGTATACAAAATTAAAAATTAAAAAGTATACGCGGCGCGGGCAATGCCGCGAGCAACAGCTTAATACAAAACAAAGTACCTTGTTGATGATGTGGAGGCCTTGCAAATCTTGTTGGCAACGGCGAGCAGCCAGGAGCGGGGCGCGAGAATCTACCCACGTTAAAATCACTCTAAAACATACAGAGGGTACTTTGATAATTATGTTCCAATAAAATAAAAATAAAATCGTTTTGACAACAGAAACTTACGCTTTGTAGTTGTGGTGAGTGTGATGAAACAGGGCTTTGTATTTGTGATTGTTGGTAAATCTAAAAAAAGTATAAAATTAATTAATAAATTGATTAATTACAAAAAAAAATATCACAGTAAAATAAACAATGTAAGCAGGATAATTATATCCTAACCTGTGGACTGCGACTAGGAGTCGGGAGTTGAGGACTAGTTCGTTGTGCCTGCAGTTGTTGCAGGAAGTGTTGTGGCGACATCGACGACTGCATGGGAGACTGTTGCGTGTGCATCGGCGACTGCTGTGTGTGCATCGGCGACTGCTGGAGGTGCATGGGCGACTGCTGCGAGTGCATCGGACTCTGCTGCGGGTGCATCGGACTCTGTTGCGGATGCATCGGACTCTGCTGAGGATGCATCGGACTCTGTTGAGGATGCATCGGACTCTGCTGCGGATGCATCGGTGAGTGCTGAGTCGATATATTCTGCGCGTGCATCGGAGACTGGTGGATCGGCGACTGCTGCGGATGCATCGGGCTCTGCTGCGGCAGTGGCTGCTGGGCGTGCATGGGGGACTGCTGCGAGTGGAGTGGGCTCTGCTGCGCGTGCAGCGGGGACTGCGTGGAGGGGTGGAGCGGGGACTGCGCGGTGTGATGCAGCGGGGACTGCTGCGAGTGGAGCGGGGACTGCATGGGCGACGTGAGGTGGTGCAGCGGCGACTGCGGCGCCAGCGAGTGCGGCGACTGCACGTGCAGAGGGGACATGGCGGGCCGCGCGCCGCGCGCGAACTGCACCATCCCGCCCGCCGCGCCGCGGTCACCCGCACCTCCCACCTACATTGGAAATATATGTTTTATATGGACAACAGTGCCAGTAGCTAGTTTCACCCAAATATTTTTGACCAAATTTTATTAGGGAATTTGTTTAAACAGCAAATGTACCTGTCGAACTAGCTGCCCACCGGGCGCGCCCGCCTGCTCGATGACGAGGGTGCGGCCCCCCTGCAGGATGGGCCTGCCTTGCGTGTTGAGCGGTGACGTCACGAGGCCGATCCGCTGCTGGCCGAGCGGCTGGCCGTCGCCGCCCAGCACCTGCTGCGTGCGGATCAACGTTTGCGACTGCTGGATCGTGGTGCTCTGGAGACCTATCTGCATCGGTCTACTTATGGTCTGCTGCTGTAGTTGAGGCTGCACGATGTTCTGATTTTGGGCGAATACTGTCTGGTTGGTGGTTATCTGCTGCTGATTTATAATCGTCTGCTGGGCCAGTTGGGGATTTTGCTGGCGTTGCTTGGAATCGTATTCCTGGAAAAAAAAAACTTTCGTTGTATCTTAAACAAAATTAATTTATCATTAGTATATTCGAACATACCGATGACACGACACAAACCTGCATGAGCACGGTATGCTGTCTCGCTTGCTTCCGAGCCGCCTCGAGATGCTTCTGCAGCGCCTGCTGCTCCGTGGAGACGCGCTGCAGCTCCGCGGCGTCGTTCGGCGTCAACTCGTTGCCGGACTTACGGAGCTGCCGCTGCTTGCTGTTCAGCGACTGGAACGTTCGAATTCACAGTGTAGAACGTTAAAGACCGCCGCCATCCCGGAATCTCGGTTAGTGATAGATAACATTCGGTTAGAACGAGTGAGACACGACAATCCCGTGCGCGACAATGACCTGAAAGAGAAGCGCACCACGGGACTCGGAGGAGGCTACGAGGCCACTACAAGCACACAAACACGGAAGCGCACTACGGCCGGCTCACCTTGCGGATCTTGCGGAGCTTCTGCACTTCGGCCTCGTAGTAGCGCAGCTGGTCGCCGGCGAACGCGTTGTACTGCTGCAGCCACTTCTCGTACAGCAGCCGCGCGTGGTGGTCGGCCTCCGTGAGCGGGCGGTCGGGCGGCTGGGGCGGCTGCGGCGGCGGCGCGCCCGCGAACAGCGGCACGGCAGGCGGGACCGGGGCGGGCGCCGCCCCCGCCGCGCCCACGCCCGCGCCGCCCCCCGCCCCGCCCGCTCCCGGCGCCGCCCCCGCCGCCCACTCGCCGCCCTCGCGCTCCTGCTCTCGCTTCTCCTGCTCCAACAGCTCCTCCAGAAGCAACGGTTGCTCCTGCTTTACGTGCTCACGGTTAGACTTCTGCCTACGCATCCCCCGGCGAATGGCCTCTCACTACCGCCCCGTATGGATTAACACATTTCGACCCACCTTGGACAGTATAAGCTATTGAATCCCCAAGACATGATGTGTCATTTATTGAAATTATTTCTTTGTTTTATACCTATCTCATCTCCGGCAATGGATAGATTATAATGATATTTTTAGAAGGAATGTTCTTGGAGAAATTTGTGTTCACAGAAACGATTTTATTTCACAAAATTCATAAGTGGATTTTTTGTGACGTTATAGCAAAATAGTTTGATTATTTAATAACAGAGATAACAAATAGGGGTTGCGCTACATATTCCTATTAACTAGTAATTTAGAATACATTAAATTGCTAAAAAGAAAATAACCTGTGCTTATCCTATAATACTTTACAGTATTTGTACTAAAGTTGTGAAAACTACGACACGGTGCCACATATTAATCTACATTACAATTCTATGGCAAAATAAAATAATTTGAGAATAATCAAAAAAGGCTGTGTACGAATGTTTGTGTAATATTTAAAATAGTTATGCTTATCAGAAATATTTTTTTCTTTTCACATAGTCTATTTCTGGACTATAAAGACAAAAATCTCAAGGTCAGTAAAAAGCATTTTCTACTATAATCAATCAAAGAACAAAGATGAGATAGGCAATTCGAACTAATCTGATTTTTTTTAAATCGGTGTTTATCTGGTATGTAACACCTTTGATATTATTTGTTAAAATATAATCTGAGTGCTTAAACGTTCGTAATCTAGATTAGTGTGGTTAGGAAAGAGGCTGAAAAGGAACGTAGGTTAGTCAGTAGACATGCGTGCGGCGAGCAAGCCAAGTACGAAGCTCTAGCGTCAGGTGATTAGCGGTGACGAGGCCCTCTATCGGTGGGAGACTTACCTACACTATAGGACAGGTGTTGAGGAGAGATAGATTGATAGATGGGGAAATAGGACCTGCTAAACTAAAAATATCTTCTCCTATAACAACAAACTATTTTTCTTAAATAGCTACGTCCTTGTGTTCAGAAGTTAAGTTTGGCATAACTTATACGTTATTCGCAATTTACCAACTCAACAGTTTTTAAATTTTACTAGAAATATAAAACGCTGGCAATAAAAATGTATTTGTAGTAAATATATTTTTTATTATGGTAAATAATTTATCTTTGTTATCACAATCAACAAACGAATCTAAAAGATTACTGTGAATTGCCAAGAGCTAGGAAAGTAAATAGCTCTTACAGCTTAAGAGTGAATAGTGATAGATCCATGATCGTAAACGATGTAGACAAAAAGTAGGGAGAGACAAAGTGAGTTGTTAGTATGTTAAAATGTAACAGGACGGGGAAAAGGTACATAAATAATTATAATAGCACAGTTAAACACCAGGGTAGCGTTGCAACATTTGAAACGCTTTGCTAGAATAATCCCTGTGCCGGGGACGTAAGCGTTCGTGTACGTAACTCCGCACGCACAGGAACGTACGGGGGCGTGTTGAGAGAGGGTGAGGGGATGAGGGGTGGGGAGGAGCAGGGAGGTCGCTGACCTGCAGCAGCAGCGGGCGGCGGCGCAGCCACTCGGGCCACGCGTCGTCATACGGCGCCTGTGGCCCCCAATCACCCACATGCAACACACCACCCTGTAGCCGCTCACATCGCGTACGCTACCGACGTACGGAATGTGCGCTGTACGCCTCGGAAACGACGCTCTCGTCACCGCGCAATATTTACGAATTACATAATAACTCGTTGATTCGCTAATATAATTATAATGAGAAGCTAACACTAGTAAAAGAAACTTTTTGATAAATCAAGACAATAATATGTTATCATATTAATAAGAGTAATTATGGTAATCCATCATAATATTGGGAAGTGAGAAAATGTTGTATAAACTCGAGGCAACAAAAAAACAATATACCCATGCAATATTAGTTTACGAAGCTTGTCACGGATGAAACAAGCACTTCATCTAAGGACAAATTAATCTCCAGCTGTTTGTCAGCCTCCACCGAATGAAATGACAAATTAATATTGCTCTGGATATGTTTACGTTTCAAACGATTCACATTATATTGCGATGCTGTCAAAATTAAAGCAACTGATGAACATCATATACAAGTTCACATTTAGGAATCCGTTTAGGAATCGAAAATTATTCCAAATGTGAACTTACGCCGTTACAGCATACATTTAAAGCTGTCGAACTTATCTTGACAATGTATTTCGAATCTCACTGACAAAATAAGTTCAATTAAAACAAGTAAATATAAAAAAAAACTTTTACTACATGCAACGACAATGTACCCAAAAAAATCTCCAAGATATTCATTTCGTTCTTTTGTCTGCAGTATTTGTTGAATGTTATAGAGTAGGTACGTGTTATAGGTAGAGATGCTAATTATGTTTAGGACTGTGACGTGAATATAAAATTTAAATCGTTAAACACCTTCTCACATCTTGAGCTTTTATGTAATATGTATTTACAATATACACAAATGTAATTATATTTGATCAATTACATCTTGCATTCAGCATTCATTGCATAAAAATGAAGTTTACTTAACTATTATAGTGGCTTTTAATTTAACAATTCATAAAACAATATTTCCAATTCCGTGATTTCTTACTATCGTGTATCGATGCAAGACCAAAAATATTTACTCAAAATAAAAACTTATTACTTTTTTCGGGCTATCTGTGCATGTGTGTGTGTGCGTGTGTGTGTTTGTGTAAACGTGCATGTCCGTCATCGCGTGCGAGCGTACCTGTGGGTAGGGGGGCGGCGGCGGCTGCGGCGTGCGCAGCGTGCCGGGGTATGGCGGCGGGGGCGCCGCGCGCGCCGGCCCGGCGCCTGCGCTGCCCACCACTGCAGGCCCCACGGGGTTCGATCCGCCTACTGCTGTTGCGTAATGGCATATTTATACGGATTGCGGGAATACATTGGTGTGATAAGAACCGCATTTATGTACTACTAGCTGCCCGGACAGACTTCGTTCTGTCAAAAGTTTTTTTTTTGAGATGTAAGCTATCCTATCTTTCAAGTTGCATCAAACTGCACACGGTGTGCAAATTTGATTAAAATCGGTGCAGTAGTTTAGGAGTCCATCGCGGACAAACAACGTGACACTTAATTTATATATATTAAGATTAAGATGAATAGCTAGAAATGTCAATAAAAAAAATCTAAAATAAAAAAAATTATCTGGAACTGAAAGTAAATAAAGAAGCACAATATTTATAACTACTTTTTTATCTTTATGCCCGACAAACGAGTAACATCAGCAACAAGAGAGACAAACCCAATAGTAACATCAGCAACTCCAAAACCTCAAAAAAACGTTAGCCAAGAAAGAAAAGAGACAATGTCAACATACCCCTCGCAGCGGAGTGCGGCAGCGCGGTGAGTGCGACGGAGCGATCGTGCCGCACCACTCCCACGGCGCCGTCGGGCGCGCGCAGCAGCGTGCCGGGCGCGATGGGCTGGCCGGCCGCCAGCGCCGCCTGCACCTGCGCCGTCATCGCCGACACCACGCTCGCCGCCGATTGGCCCGCGTTCGTTATCGTCTGCACGTTATAGTCCCTTTCACATAAGTCTGCACTTCGCTATTGTGTTGGTAGCTACAATGCTACCTACGTGTTTCCTTATTTATAATTTTATGATTAATGATTTATATTATATCGTAATATAACACTGTTTTTACCTTTGATAAACGTGACAACTACGCTATTATCATTTCTCTAGTTATAGGTAATTTACGTTTTTGTTATTGGTAATATATTTTTAAATATGTTGTATGGTTTTTTGCCTTGTAAACCCAAGTTATACATGTGTATTAATATGGTCTAGTTATATATTGATTGTGGGTAGGGCTAAAGCACTCATAGCCCGGCGGCTTGCGTCGATCCTAAGCGATCGACGGGCGCGGTCCGTAGTTGGATGGGTGACCGCTAGTGGCAAAAATTTCTAGAGCGCCTCCTCAAGGTTGAAAGGGCTAAAGTGAGATACATTGTTTAATAAATTTGAAAAATCCTACTGCATTCAAATGGCATTGTCTACAAACGTTAAATATACGCCAAGTAGTCATAATATATAGAGTAGATACACTATCGTCAGAGCCCCACCTGTGTGAAGTGCATGTGCTGTCCGCCGGAGAAGGGCACCTGCGGCCGCTGCACCGGCTGGCCCAGCGCCGGCTGCCCCGCGAACTGGCTCGGCCGCTGGAGCGACTGTTGCTGTCACACACACACATATCACATGGGGCCCTTGGGTTGATCGCTATTTGTAATGTGATGATAATGACATTTTTGTTACTATTTTAAATGAGTGTAAAAACGCATACTTAACAATCGTTTTTACTCATTAAAAAATTATGAGCCAGCACAGTCTTTGATTTAAAACTTGCACAAAAACCATGTATGTTCAACCAATTAAAACTTTAAATGCTTGGTCAATAACATACGTAACATACTTTTACGCCTAATTTGAATGTTTAACGCTCCAACTCAGAGTTACTAACGGTTATTTAAATCACTCCTTAGTACAGAATTTGTATGGTGATTCTTTACTATGGAGCGACTTAAGTAACTGTTAGTGACTCTGAGTTGGGGCGTAAGTAGATCTTAATATATAATAATTATTATTTATTACAAATTAATTACTATGGAGCGACTTAAGTAACTGTTAGTGACTCTGAGTTGGGGCGTAAGTAGATCTTAATATATAATAATAATTATTTATTACAAATTAATTCTTGACTACAGACCCCAGATGGTAAAGCGATGCAGCTTTGGTTAGTTAAGTATATAGTTGTAACATCAAACAACCTGTAGTTGCAGCGGCAGTCCGAACATGTGCGAGAACACGGAGCGCTGCGTGCCGGCCGCGCGCCACTCCTCCTTGCCCTCCTCCCCCTCCATCTTCACCTCGGCCTTCATTGCCTGCATCGCCGACTGAGGATATAAACCACAAATTGACCGTGTAACACTCTACCTCAACATTTTTTTTTTATTATTATTTTTATTTATTTATTTAGTTTACATTGTTTCTTAGAATTTTATCTATCTAACACTCTTAAAAACTAATGAGTTAAGTTTGTTTCAGAGTGTAGATAAGTGATTACAATAAAAAATTGCATTCGCGGCGCAGCGCGGTCGTTAGTTCTGTCGTAACAAGATGTATTTTTAAAGTTAAATCAGTAAGTACATTGCCGTTAGTCGGTGCATTGAATTATTAAAACTCCATTTTTTTTTTTTGGTAAATAAGCTAGGCACAATTTTTTGACGAAATCATAATTTAATTTACAAAAAATAATTAATAGTCGACAGCTATTATATATCTGTCGATAATATTAAGCCCATCACTAGTTGTCAATGTCATTTGATAGCTACGTTGGCGGCCTTGTTTCCGGTTTACCACAGATATGATTAAATTATATTCGCACAGAGTATTTAAAACACTTTGGCTCATCGTTTATCCTGTAATGTTGGTACAAAATTTTACATAAACTTTTAGCTATAGACATTGTTCTAAGTGGCGTCTCTTAAAACGTAGTGATTAAGTACTCTGTGGTCGACAGAAATTCGTTTTGGCATTATCTGTCTTTATATTTCTTTCATTTTGCGTCAGCTTTATTATTTTTTTACACATTTCGATTAAAAGACGGTGTAAGTTTGTTTACCAAATAGACGTCGACTAAAACACTGCCCTTGTTAAATAAAACTAATGTGGTCTTAAAGCAAATACTTATATTTTTGTTTGCAATTTCCAGTTTTATATTTTATATTTTTGTTTTCAATCTGACATTTAACAAGTAAGCTGAGTTAAGTACTGACCTGCATAACCGCTTGCTGGGTCTGTGTGATGACCCGGGGCAAGCCGTCCGGGAACAGCTGACTCACACCAGCCGGAGCCTGGGACTCAGTCTTCACCTCCTGACATTCCGACTTCACTTCCACAAGCTCAGTCTTTACTTCTGCCTTCGGCTCTTCGATACTCCTCTTCTGGACTTCACCGTCCATTTTCATTTCCTGTTTCTGCTCCTCACTGGTAAAAATAAAAGATGTTTTTTACTAGCCATCTAACGCCCCAACTCAAGAGTCATTAATGGTTACTTAAATTGCTCTTTACTAAGCAGCGACTAAAGTAACCGTTAGTGACTCTTGAGTTGAGGCGTTACTCTATGAGCGGTCGAATTTGTGCCTTATAGAGCATCGACCTGTGCTTTGGCTTGTGAAGTACTGTTTAGCTCTATTGAGCACTCCCAATTTCCTTGCAGCGCCTTACTAACCAAAATTTAATATTACATTTTAATTTTTACTCTAACATTAACATTGCTACCAACATTACGCCCAACTGCAGATTTAATTGAAAATCACTATAGTATAGTAGTGGAACGTACTCTGTGGCGCGCTTGGCGTGTCGTGTGGGCCTCTCGGGCACGATGTCCGCGAGCTCCAGCCCGTCAAGCAGGTGGCCGGCGTCGTTGAGCGCGGCCAGCTCGGGGTCCGCGTACTCCAGGATGTTGAACTGCTCCCCGATCTCCTCCGTCAGCGACTGCAGCAGCTCGTCGTCGTCCGACCCGCCGAGCCCCAGGATGTCCACCTGGGGAATGGTAAGGTTCGGATACTACGGTTGAAAGTTTATAATGTATGTATGTAACGATTGTTGAAAGTTAGGAGTTGAGTGTGAGTGTTGGTGGCGCAGGTTGCCCGTGACACACCTTCCTTTTATTTTCTTGCCCGCATATTTTTTTAAACAACAAGCTAACAAACTACCTGATGGTTAATGGTATTCTTTTGTCAATTGTAAATAGAGAATATTTATGTTGTTTAAATTTTATTAACATTTGGTTGAATTTTTTTTTTCCTAATGTTTAGTACCCTGAAATTTTATTTTAAACATATTTTTTGTTAGTATTTTTTTAATTCTAATTTATAAGAAAACTGTTTATACAATTTATAGTAATCAATTATATTTACCTCGCCAATATTGCCCGGATCCTGCTCCAACTTATCCATATCCCCCAAATCCATTTCGTCTGTACCTTGATCAGCGCCCTCTGACTTACTTTCACCTGTTCCGGCTACAATAAAAATATTTACTTTGTAGATAAATATGTATCATAGCTCTCTTTGTAACAAACTGCAATAATAATCTACTTTGTTGGTACAAATTTATTCTGCCAAACAATGGTTAAATGACAGAGACATGATGCAGATATGAGATGTACCTTATTATATCCTCCATTATAAAAACAAATTGACTAAACCTCAAAGATAATTTGCAGAACGAAAATGGAGGGTACTTGGAGAACATAGCTTGGTTATTTTTTTATATCATATTAGATTGTTATTATCATACCATTGGCCTGTACAATATTCTGCTTCTGATCCATGACTTGTTGCGTCGCAGAATTAGCAATGTTTTGGTGTAGCTGATTGCCGTCCGTGGTAATAAGACGTTGTTGCATTACGACTGAAACAAGATTGATGATGAATGATTGATTTCATAAAAAACTTTTTAGGTTAGGTTATCTTAAAATCCGCTATGTAACATTATAGTTATTAAAATGTATGTAGTGTCGTACTGTGTTGGTGTTCGGGTCGGAGCGCGGGGTGAGCGGGGTGCGCGGGATGCGGCGGGGCGCGCGGCCGCAGCGCCACCGGCAGCGGTTGACGGAACGGCTCGGCCCCAGTCTCCCCTCCGCCTGTTTCTATAAAACCAATGCTTCGTTAACTTATTTATTAGGTATCGGCGCAAATTTGGCATTGTAAAAAACTGGCGGAAGCTATAGACTTCACTATCAGAGAATTTAACAAATGTGACATTACAATAATGTCACATTCAGAACAAACATAGTTACTACAGTATTGACACTATTAACCCAGTATTATCAGCGTGTGAATAAGTACTCACGCGGGGACCACATTTTGTCGGGATGCCGCTGCAGGAGATCTCGCAGCTGGCGATTGATGTCTTCATTGGAGGCGTATTGGAAACGGCTGACGGGGAAGGTGCTGCGGGGCGCCTCCGCCCCCGCGGGCGCCGCCGCCACGGGCGCCGCGGGCCCCGCGGGCGGCGGGCTGCCGTCCGGCGCGCGCATCCGCTGCATCGCTGCTTGGGGACCGAAAAACAAAGCTCACACAAATAGTTTCACTAATTATTTTCTGTGATGTAATAAAATCTTTTATCCCTCAGCAAGATAAAAACCTGAGCACATTAACAGATTCCCGCGGTTATCTCTATGTAATTATAACTGCGTAACAAAGAAATCCAGATAATCTAACTAAACCCTGTTCACAAATCTTAGAGACTAAAATGACAACCACTAATGTCAAAGTTCGAAATAATGATACCAGCTAAATTTGTGCGATCTTCTTTTCCGGTTTTTTGAATCGTAAAATATGTCGTAAGAATAGTGTCATGTTAGTAGCGACACTTATACCTACCTAGATATTTAGTATTCGGCTAAATAGTATAAAATTAGCTGTATACCGAATGTAACCATAACCAAATACTCGTTCTTGTAAGCAAAATAACTTTTAAATTTAGTTATTAAGTGTAAATATATTATGGATATTTGAATGATAATGGTTGCTTAAACCTGTTTTTAAACTAATTTTAGGGACTCTTCAATAATCAAACAAACAGTCGACCCACCATAAAAGTTGCGAATATTTTTCCGATTTACTTTCCGGTTTATGGTCATCACTATTTAATTTGCACCCGAAACTGGTCACCCATGAAACGTCAATTTAGTCTCTAAGATTTGTGAACAGGGTTTAAATCCAACTGATGTGCGTAACTTTTAAAGGATCTAAATCCTTCTAACTTCATGACACACAATATTTAATTGGCATTCGACATAATGTGTAAATTATTGCTATCCTGGTTTAACTTACACAAATTTACACGAAGTTGCTGCAAAAAAGCTTTAAGATCGTTGCTCACGTAACGTGGAAGGGGCATAAATATACGTGCGTGCCCCGTTCCCGCCCCGTACGTGCCTCCGTGGCATTACAACGCTTACATTACTCCGTTTACATTTTCTATGAAACGATGTTTCCAAAACTTCACGGCCCGTCCCGTCCCCGTTACGTATGCATCGACCTTTAAGGTAGTTCTGGCTCTTCCCTAAATGTTAATAAAAAAAAACTAAACACTATAATCCCAAAACACTCATCAAAACCACATTTAGACTTGCAACAAATTCACTGGCCCTTACCCTATCTTGAACAAAGATACCTTGAATCCTCTGGTCTTGTATGATCTGCTGCTGCTGCTGCGTCTGCTGCTGCCGCATCTGCTGCAGCTGCTTCCACTGCCGCTCCTGCTCCGCCTCGCGCGCGCTGCGCTGCTGTCCGCACGCGCGCTCTTGCTCCTATACACAAACTGATACTTACAACTTCTAAACACAGCTTGACAGATATTAACGTGAATGTTGCCATGCTTTCGCTAAAAACTGAATTATAATCCGAAGGATACATGATATTTTTATATTCTTAAGTCATGTCTGTTTTTCAATTGTTTTTTTTTTGGCCATTGTCATTGACCAAAAGTTCTAGCTACACGCCAACTAAAATGGCTGCTCAAACTCCTGATACCAGGGACCTTCTATTTTTTATATAGATTGATGTTAAAACAATTGATATTTATAATTTCAACTTTTTTTCTAATGGCAATTTAGGTCATACTCATTCACAACGCAAAATTTTAGACTACCCAAGTATACATGAGGAAAAAAATATTATTTATGTTTTTATATCTTTGATTACTTATCTTCAAATGAACAGTATTGCCAGACAAAAAGACTGACATACAATAAATTTTCCATCTTGCATTTTTGTCACTCTAACTCACATACATATTTTTAAAATATCAGTTCCTTCAGACTATAAGTTTGATTATAAAATTAATATTTTTTAATTGAAAAAAAAAATTGGTAATTTTGAGTAACTTTGCACAAACTAGTGATAGAAGTTTGTAAGTAATCAATAACCAAGTAAATTTTAACTAAAGTACCTATTTTACAGCAGTTACTTGTCGATTCATCAATAAAATATTAGAAGGCAATATGTACAACGTAAAAAAAAGTTATTTAATGATTTTCGTTCCAATATACTGAAATCATGCTGAAAAATGTTAAATAATCACCGTTTCGTATCAAACATTAAGTTTATATCAATTTATATATATGTATGTATGTGTAACATATAAATTTAATGTAAATAATAATATAATAATAATTGAATGATAAACTTAATATTGAATTTATGGTATCGTGTTACATGTTAATAATTTTTAGAAGTCGGACGTAGATGAAGTATTACTTTAATACTACTTATAAATACATAATATACAACCGTGGATACTGTAAAAAACAGAAGAACTGCAATATGTGTATATAATATATAAATAGTAATAATAATAACAGAAATAATTAGTGGTATCAACTTAACATTATGTTACGCTATTACCTGTGAACTTACAACTAACTTCCAAAGCTCTAAACGTGAGCAAACGCAAACAACGCAACGGAACCTCCAACTAGATACAACTATTGTTAGAAATGTTAGCACGCACAACAGCCACCAACGACCAAGTTAAAGCCAACACTACCAAGGCAAAGCGAAATAATAAAACAACAACATTACGGAAACAGAGGACTCGAGTCCGGGAGGCGCATCGGGAATTAAAACTCTTCCATGTCAAACAAAGTAAGCTAAAATAAAATTTAAATAAAACGCAGCTTACAACAGCCAAAATTGTTGTTGGGTGATGACAAATTTTAGTAAAACTGAACTGATTTTAGGTGCCATGGACCGCGAGGTGCAAGATCGCGCGATCACCCAACAAGTTCGAACGGAAAGCGTCTCGCATACACACTTTTAGCATCGTTAGTGTTGTTCAGTATTGTTCAAGCAAATGTCATTTATTACAGGTGGATATTATATTCAGTACAACTTTGAACTTCATATTGTTTTACGAAGCGAATGTAAGTGTAAATAAGGGTAATTTTTTTTTATACTAAATATTTTCTATATGTCGTTGTTTCACATCTGTAAAACCACCAACAGAGTATGTAATGTAACAAGATTTAGGTGTGAATGTGTTGAGAGTGTACAAGCATGTGCTATGATATGAGCCAGGCGGTTAACCTTTTTTTGATGTCTTCTAATTAAATTTATGCAACATTTCTAAGATTAGATTATTATATCTTTATCGAAAAATTCCAAGATCCTAAGAATCCACAGCCCAATGGTGCTGGAATCGCCACTTTTGTGAAGTGTAGTGCGCGCGTGTATCGTGCGTATGCGAGGGTCGTGCTTCGCGGTACCGTGGGTGCGCGTGCGGGGGCCGCGGGCGCCGCGGGGGGCGCCGGGTGCGCGGGGTGCGCGGGGGGCGCGAGGCGCGGCAGCGTGCGCATGATCTCGGAGGGAGTGAGCACGCGGATGTGCGCGTCCGCCTCCAGGAGCCCGCCCGCCGTCACCGTCACGTTGGGCGCGCGAACCGTCGCCGTCGCCGCGCTGACCGCTGCATGCGCTGGGAGCACCACCGGCGGGGGCGGGGGCGCGGGAGCGGGGGCCGCGGGGGCGGGGGGCGCGGGGGACGCGGCGGGCGCGGGGCTGCCCTCGTCGCCGGCCGCACTGCCCGAGTTCTGCCGCGCCGCAATCCAACCAGTGCTTAGTATAGTTCACGCCTAACTTTGTGGCCGCTCTAATCTATGCGTTGAGCGAGCTTAGGGTACCATTGATTATGCGCAGTACTGTACGTGGGCGAGCTTTTGTGGCATAGTTCAGAGGGGCTAAAAAGTGGCGAGGACTATATGTGCGGCCTTCTAGCTCCTGGTCTCGTAGGACCGGCAATGGTCGCTCGATCAGGCGATACGGGTTGGTGTCGGTTATTAAAGACGCTATAAAGTTTCTCTGTTATTTTCTTTACGACGACACCCACCGATATCGCCTTCAGCCATGGACTTATCGACCGATAAATGTATTTAATACAAATGTTATATATAAAAAATATCTTGATGAACAAATTAAATCATAATTGAAAACAAATGACTTTCAAAATTGAACAAAGTATTATGCTTTAGCATATTATAATACATATAACAAAATGAAATCATATCACTCCAAAGAAGTTATACTATACTAAAATTTACTTTACATAATTATAACAAAGATTCTTCAGATTCATAAAAAACATCAATTCTTTTTTTTTAAGTGGTGCACTCTTTATCTATTTATGTAAAACATGAAATATGTTTTTTTACAAGAGTCTGATTGTAAACTAGTTATAATATTGTCATTTACGTTATAACTGTATATATTTATAAGCATAAGTTTACATTTATTTTCGATATAAACAAAATAAACAAATAATAATTATTAATGCTACTTATTTAATTAACAGTTTAAGAATATGCCGTTTTAGTTTTCTAATAACAACATATTATATATACCTTTCATTCTTATTCATTTTACAATTACAACTTTGCAGGATGAAATATTACACGGTGTATGTGTAATCTAGATGTATCATCTAATCCTCGGTACGTATAGCTGTGCTAGCTCTGACAAGCGACAGAATCTACAGCATTGCAATAATCAAACCAGAGACACACATCAACTGACGAAACTCCCCTCAGCTCGTCCCGTGGGTCTTCGGTTTTCATCCCAGTTTAGAGCACACAATATCACTATCCCTCAACATTTAACAATTCTAAATTCTCCTTTTTATATCTCAATGATACTGAAAAGCAAACTTGCGACTTGCACACCGAGAACAATTGCACGTAAATATTTGAATGACATGCGTCCGGTACGTAAACGCGGGCTCGTGGCGACGGGTGCGGCCGCGGGGTGGGCGGTTACATTAAATTTGTTAGCGAACGTCTCGGTGTGAGGTCTGCGAGGGTCGTGTGAGGCACACATGGTAACACAGTGGTGAGTGAGTTGGGTTAGCACACGCCGCGTGGGTACAAGGCAAGCTCCTACCTGCTGGGCCTTCTTCATGCGGATGGCGGAGCGGTTGTCCCGCGCGCGCTGCAGGTACGGCGCCTTCTGCTCGGAAGGCAGCGCGCGCCACTTCTTCAGGATCTGCTTGCACCGGTCTACCCAGTTGGGGAACTCCGTCTTCCACTCGGGGTGGTTAGTGTTTGCGTATAACACTGCCGATATAGTGGCCGCTGAACCTAAGCCTATAAAACGATTACTCTCATTTAAGGCTCCTCATTGTATATAACTGCTCGAAATCAGCTTCACAACTAAATAAAAGTATGGTACTACTTTCGGCTTGGTTTTTTAACATGTTTATTATAAGTTAAAATTACGTGTTTGTAAATTGAAACATCAACATGATGACATCTTAAAAAAATACTTTAATAGACATTCCTAAAAGTCCTTATTACATTGTATAACTAAACGTAGATTTCAGGCATAATATGCCTGAACATTATTATGTTTGTGATACTACTTTTCGAAGTTTATTCACTAATGAATTTTGTTAATGTACGTAGACACAATATACTGACTCTCATCAGCGCGCATCTTGTCAGCGCTGCGCTGGTTGTACGAGGGCGGGGGCGCAGCGCCGGCGTCGGTCCAGGCGGAGGCGCTGCCGCCCGAGCCGGGCCCCGCGCTTGCACCGCACTCCGGGAACAGCGGGCTGAGGGCGCTATTACTGCTGTCGAACCAAGCAATGAACTTTTTTTGAGAGAGAAAAAAACGAAACGTCCATACACATTGAACTGGCGTGGCCTATTTACTGACTAAATGTAATTGTAAATCAATTTTATATCTCTACAGTTGTCTTCAAGTATCCGTGTGATTAACCAGTGTCCATTGTATTCAATGTGAATTTGTAAAATCGTGTATGTATTCAAGTGGCATTAGATATTTCCTTCATTTTGTTCTTTCAATATCAATTCCACAAAATCTCAGCACAGTACATCTAACAAGCATGTGCAGTACGGCCGACGTATCTTGGCGCGTCTGAACTTCGCGCAGAAGGCTGCGCACTAACATAATTCGGCAATGCTCGGTACGCGGCGTATTATGTCTCAGTCACACGTTAGCATGTTCGCGTCGCTATCTCTGTCTAACATGCACTAAAGTTCGCAAAGCCTATGTTCAGACGCGCCAAGATACGTCGGCCATATTGTAGTTTTATTATCAGTATCAGCCAGCAAAAAATAGGCGAATTATTACAAAAGTGATCAGCACATAGATAACCTCCAATAGATTCCGTATTAGTGAATATTTCTTATGGGCGCCATTGACATGCGATCGATCGGTGCGATCGATCGGTGCGATCGATCGGTGCGATCGATCGCAACGATCGATCGGTTCAAAAGTGCCACTCATACACGAACGATCGGTCGCAACGATCGATCGCAACGATCGATCGCTATCAAACATTTACTTGTTTGACACGGAAGGATAAAGACGTGCTCAAATAATTCAATACGTGCCCTACAAAATGGAAAATGAACTTCTTTTCCTTAGCTATGTGGCAGTAACTTTGATTCGGCTACAAAATAAAAAAATAAAACTCTACTTGATTACAAAACTACTAAATTATCCGTTTACACGTATTAATTTACTTAAAATTTAGTTAACTACTTAATACGTGTAAACCGAACATAACCGAACATTTTTTTCTTTCTTTCTTTCTTTTTTCTTTAAATATTGAATTATCATCGGTCCTCGATAGGTCTACGAAGTTTGGTCTTCCAAACTTAGTCTTAGTCTAACTGTTTAAAGCTAATATAAAGCGTTTAACTAGGTTTTTCTTTCTTTCTTTCTTTTTTTTAAATATTGAATTGTCATCGCGGCATCGGTCCTCGATAAGTCCACGAAGTTTTTTTTATGGAAATAGCCGACAATCGAGCTGACGATCTACCTGATGGTAAGTGGCTATCGTCGCCCATGAACATTAGCAACACCAGAGGTAAAAGCGAAAAGTAAAAGTAAAAGCGAACCCCATGAAGTAATAACAATAGTAATAATGGTATTAATTAACAATTAAAATCAATATTACCAATATAATCCCTCCGAGGGCCTACCACCAGCGGGCCGGATTAAGTCGCCTCTTACGACACCCATCCAGCGTGGGTTTGGGTTTAGTATTCTGAAGCCGCCCCAATACGGCAAAAAAAATATTTGTTTCGTCCATCGAATGTTGATAGGTACGTAGTACCTACGTAACAAGTACGTAACGCACTAGCCAAGGCATTGAAGGCATGCGATGCGTGCGGTGTGGCGGCCGGCATCAGAATGAGACAAAAATCGCATCGGTGATCGCAAAGGTCCACACACTGTCGATTCATCGGTGCGATATTCAAGATTGCATAGATTTTTGTTGCGATCGCCGATATCGTCTGCGATCAAGCAAATCGTTCACGATCACAACATACACTACCGATCCGTCGTTGCGATCGGTCGGCAACGACGGATCGCACCGATCGATCGCATCGTCAATGGGGCCCATTAGACTTCAAAGTCACAATTTTGCGGAAGGTGCGGTTTGCGGGGTACGAAACAGATACGCTGTGATTGGATATTTAAAATTCAAACTTGGAATTTATCAAGCTCAACCCGTCCATAGTGATTGAGTATGTATGATCGATTAATCGTACGATCGATGTTTGTTATTATCATTATTTACTTTCAGGACATTTATAATGAATAACAATACAATGAAAATATCGATACTTTTAATAAATATATAATATTATATTAATATTAAACTGGTAGGTATAACGATGATACAACTGAATCCATCAACCTTCGATGATTATTTCTTCATATAGTAGAAACTGTCAACTGAAAAGTGTGTTATTTTATTATTTATTTATTTTTTAGTTTATTTTATTAGCACACCGACAGCAGTACACACATTACATTACAAATATAAGTTCTATAGAAACTGGACTAGTGTGAGTGCCAATTACAGGCGTGAACAACATTCTTTAGTATATTTATCAAGAAGAATAGAAACGCAAGTCTTGAAACTCTGTTAAACAAACGACACTGTATTTGGTAGGAAACCATCCCTCTCCACGGTGCATTGCTTCTATACATTTTTCCGTCCTCTCGGGGCATCTAGGAAATCTATAAAACCATTACCACAATGTTTTTTTCATATAATAAATAATGTTATCCTTGACTACAGCAACCTTTGTCCCACTTATAACTTGTTAGAAATTATCGATTTCATAGCAATATCCTCAAAATGAATATCGATACGCGTTTAAAATGAAAAATTCACTTCCCTAGTATTGTCTTTAGTCAGAAAAAAGATAATTATTTTGAATTAGGAATGAAATTTTTACAAAATGTCACTCTGAAAACCAGCATAAGTTGAACTCTGCTTCATTAGAAGAAAATTTGTAAAATAAATATGAATTACTAATTTATGAAATGATATGCCATCGTTTTCGTAACTGTTTTTACGCACTGATTTATCACACCATTTCACTCTGCAATAAGCCATGGTTCCATCAGCGAATGCTTTTTTGAAATTAATTAAATTCTGAAAGATCCGCGTGTATACGGGTCAAAGGTCTTGGTCGATACTAATGTCGTGAATGCTAGTACAGCTTCATATGCATAGCAAAAGCACTTCTATGTTGCCGCGCGTCAGTTGCCTTGTATGCGGTATCTTGTGGGGGTAATCTATGGATCAGCACCACCTATGACTGGAACACAACTGTCAAAATGGAAGGAATGGAATGGAACTTATGTTTTAAGATAACGATATTACAGGCATTAAACTTAACAATACCTGCTGCCAAACTCGGTGTGGTACGGCGACGCATAGTCCATGGGGCTCTGCAGCTGTTGCCGCTGTTGGGAGTACGGTGTGCTCGCCATGGAGTTCACGTACGAAACAGATGATTCTTGAGATTCCTGCCCACCAACAACGTATTTATTTATCTAGTTATAAGGCCTCCTCAATAGTAGTGGGTCATTAATTGATTGAAATGGTTTAAACACACAGTAGATTATTTATCGTTTTAGAGTACATTAAAAAAACAGACTAAACTCAGTGGGCCATTAATGGGTTCAATTGGTTTCACTCACAGCAAATTTCACTTTGAAAAGTTACGTAATAAGCTTACTAAAGCCCAATGAATACGTAACGGGCTTTTTCCCGTACGGGACCCGTTCCATACGGGATTCCGCTGAGTATGCACTATCGTATACATTTTCTATGAAACGATGTTTCCAAAACTTCACGTCCCGTCCCGTACGGGAAAAAACCCGTTACGTATACATTGGGCTTTACTTAGCTACGTAATAAGCTGGATCAAAATACAAGATTAAAATCCGCAAATACCTGTGAGTCATCAGTGAGAACGCCCTTGAATATCTCGTCGACGTCATTGCTGTCCATGTCGGGCAGCGTGTCGCGCACCATGGCGTCCAGGTTCACGCCCAGCAGCGACAGGTCGTCTTTGGGAGATATTGTGGATGCTTGAGATGATCCGCCAGTTTCTAAATAACAAACGAAGATTTTAGTAAGAATTTTGCCTACACTTTGCATCAAGGTAGAATATTTCTAGTCCATAGTATCACCAGTGTCTCTTTATCGTAACGTGTAATTTAAATTGAGGCTGATCTAATAATAAGAATGAAAAGAATTGAAAGACAGTAAAAATCATCTAATGCCAAGACTAATTTCTGTTTAGTATTGACTATTTTTTCAACTAATTAAAATTAAAATTTCCATCAATAAAAAGTAGTGCCAAGGTTGCCAAAAAAGACTAATCTAAAAAAATTTACTATAACTTGTTTCATTTTGTGAGAAATTGATTCCTAGCAAAACAACAGTAAAGTAACCAGCTAGTTTTTCGGTTTATGACAAAAAAAAACAATTTACCGCTAATAGTTTCAGTTTTAGTGCTATGCACGGTGGGGATGCTCTCAGTGGCTACTGTAGGCGGCTGCTCGTCGCTCGACTGGGGCCCGAGGATCGCGTTCTTGAGCGCCGTGGAGTCCTCAGTGTGCTTCAGTTGACCGTCTTCCAACACCTCTGTCTTTATCTTAGTGCCGTCTAAGCTGGTTCCGGAGAACGAATCATCCTTCTCCTCTTTAGGTTTCAACGATTGCAGGATTTCTAACTCTTCCTGTATCACAATAATAATTAAGTAGTACATTGTATTGTTTGAGTGGCAAAGTTTGAATGTGAATGGTGTGCCGGTATGATAATTATATTAAAATTCTGTCATATGTAATGCTGGACACAAGTGAACAGAATTCAGTAGTTAAACAACCGTCGCATGATGAGGCAAATTTAGACCAAGTTTAGAAAAATCCTCAAGATCATGGTCTACCTGTGTACTTTCATGAAAATCCGTTCAGTACTTTTTTCGTGAAAGAGTAACAAACATCCGTACAAAGTTTCACATTTAATATAACTAGTAAAGTAAGTGTGACGGGTGATGTTGATGGGTGCGTCCAGATCTGGCGAATGCGCCGCGCACGCGCTATGTGCGACCTGCGTGCGTGCCTTTTATGTTCACGTACCGTCCATGCGCCGTTATTGCGCAAGCTACGCGCCGTACATTTTGTACGCGAGTGTGTACAAGAGGCATTCGTAGCGCATTTGGGAGATCTGGACGCACGCATAGTGTTCAGTGTCCATACCGTATTAAGGTTGATGACGAAGGAATGGTCGTTGTCAGGGAAGGGCAGCAGCGCGGGCAGCACGTCCTCGCCGTCGCTGTCACTGGCGTCCGGCTCGCGGCACAGCTCCGGCGTGGCTGGCCAACCCACGGGACTCTCGGACGGGGTCCCTGTCATGGTTACAGTACACACTTATAGCCCCACACTAGGATTCCGTGTCGTGGATGCCATGGATAACTCACAAAGACAGGAATACACACCCAGACCGAGAACAGAAATTCAAAATTTTCATTCAAAATGCCTCACTAGGAATCGAAAACAGGACCCTTTGAATGGCGGTTCGACATGGTAACTTTATAGTTACTGCCACGCGGGTCGTCAATTTTATTCAAGTTGCTTCTATCTTACCTTCTTTGTAACACCCAGAGCTGACTCTAGGCAATACCTTTACGAGTATGTCCATATACCATACACGCATCCTAACGCGTTAAGAATGACATTACGCGGGTGTTGCCAACAGTTAGAGCGCTAAAAGGGGCGTAGCCGTGTTATAGTTTCCCAGCTGACCATACTGATTGGACAAAAACTTAGAACATATTTTTTTTATTAATACTATAATATCAAACTGACCAGTATTTTATACAATATGTAGCTGAGTAAATGTTTAGTGAAAGCTACATACCAGTAGAGCTGACCACCGATTTGACAGGTTCCAGTAGATCCTTGCCGAAGAATGCTTCCTGCATGTACGAAGGAAACTGCTCCATGAGCTTGGACCGAGGCTTCCGGCGGGGCTTGCGCTTGTAGCCCGGGGATTCTGCAAGTAAACACAGCTCTATTCAAAGACTAAATTTTAAAGTTTATTAAATCTCCGACAGTTTTATTTCCATAAAACAGCTAAAACCATCTCAATCACGTCAGCTTTTAAACAAAAAAAACCGCGTTAAAATCGGTCCATTCTTTTAGGAGCTACGATGCCATAGATATACAGACATGTCAAACTTACTTTTTGCGTCAGAAATTAAAAATGGACATTGAATGGTGAATTATGTTGATAATTTAACATTACACACTGGATATTTTGGGATAAGTGAAACATAAAAAAACAGAACAATTACTTGTGCCGATTTTTTCTCTCTTTATCTCTCTCTGTCTGTCTCTTTCTCTCTACTCACCTCCCGAAGCCAGATTTCCCTCAGCATCCTTCTCATCGTTCTCCTGCGCCTTGATAGTGGCCTGTCGCTGGCGCACCACGAACCCCCCTATACCCAATTTGTTAAGGTTCCTCTGTCGCTTGCGTCGCAGCACCGTCAGCCCCGAGTCTGTGGTGTATATCGTGAAGCCCTCTGGCGCTGGGCCGTCGTTGGCCACGTTCCATAGGATACCCTCTTTCAGGTTGGTGTTTTGTTGCAACCCTGTATACAATAATTGAGTATTGTAAATATTGTGTTCGATAAAGCTTTTGTTACATAATTAGGTATTAGATGTATTTTTAAGTTTTAAATAATTCAAATAATAATTTTAATTTAGAGATATTGTTTTTATTTTGCAGAATATTACATGCTTTAATTTGTAATACAGAAACATTTCTTAACTATCTCTTGATGGCACATCAATACATAAATTTTAATTGTATGTTTCCAACTCTACAACATACACATTGAAGGTAACAATATCGTTAGAATCTGTGGTTACAATAGTAAGTGCCGTACCTGGTTCCTCCTTAACTTCCGCGGTGCTGTCGGGCTTCGAGTCTTCCCCCACGTCGCCTTCTGCGTTCTGAACCACTGTTTCAATAGATGCCATTATTTCTAATCCACAATGCCAGCGTCAAAAATTCAAAAAACTTTCATTAGATACATTGTAGAACTCAAGATGACAGTAGTTTATGTAACTACTACTATAAGGCATTAGTAGTGTGTCTGTTTCTAATATGTATCTAGTTGGAAATTACGTACATACATACGTGTATGTTATTATGTTAAAATTTTATTGTATTTTATTAGTTTATATTAATTAATTCTGAAGTGAATAACTGTTTTATCTATATTTATTATTTATTAAATGTTTATTGTTACTCAAACACCTTCCAAACCGAAAATCAAAGTTGCATAAACCAGCTTGACATCATGCTTTTATATAGCTGACACATTAGTATAACGTTAAGCATCATTAATTAGAGTAGTCCTAATAAAGAAATCGAACAAACAAATCCATACATAGCGTGAATAATTTTTCTATAATTCTTTAGTTTGTACTTTTAATCTTATATTGCTTTGTAAGAAAGGGTATTAAATTCATAAATAGTAAAATAAAATAAGATTTACAAATACAATCTCAAAACTTTACTTCGACTCGTCAACTTATTCACGCCAGGTACGGAAATTTTGTAAAAAAAACTACACCACACGCACTCTCTATTAACTGAAAGAACCTCACCGGCATCCTTCTCCGCATTGTCGTTCTTAAAGCGTCGCTTGCGTCGTGTATGCGTGATGCCCATCTCAGCCTCCAGCTGCTTCATGTGATGCGCACCGCGCTGCGAGAGGCACACGTCGTCGACGTAGTACTCGCCGCCCAGCCCGAGCGCGTGCGGCGTGACGCGCTGCGCGGCGCGGGGCGCGGGCGCGGGCGGCGCGGGCTCGATCGCGCGCGCCATGTGCGGCGGGGGGACGTCGCGCCCGCGACACAACGAACACTTGTACCTGCCGACACAGAGGTTATTGACATGCGAGTTGGATCTAGGACTTTATACGTAGTAGTCGTACTTTATACGTCGACCATGATTAACTGTCGTGTTGTAAAATAAAATGTCGATATGTTGTAAAAAAGTACAACCTTGATATTAATATGAGCTGTAAATTAAGTAAACGCTTTTGAAAAGTCGTAAAGCAATCTCTACCGTCTGCATTACACTAATTACTTCGACAGGAAAAAGCATATTTGGAATAAGTGGTTTTGTATAAGTGATAAGTACCCAAAATAACCAGTTCGTAGCCCAACAGTGAACACTCACCCGGCCCGGCAGCAGAGTTCGGCGTCGCTCTCGCTGCGGATGCTGTCGCAGGCGGCGTGCAGCCAGCGCCGGCAGCCGAAGCACTGGATGATCAGCTCGCCGTCCGAGTACGGCTCCGAGCACACGCAGCACATCACTAGCGACGCGCACGGAGCGCACTCTGGACAACGACATGTTCATTATAACAAAGAGGTCCCTATATGCCCATGCCCCTATATGCCCCTATATGCCCGTAAGTACGCATATGTATAATATTTTGATCTATTTTGGTTTTATCTATACTAATATTATACAGCTGAAGAGTTTGTTTGTTTGTTTGAACGCGCTAATCTCAGGAACTACTGGTTCGAATTTAAATATTATTTTTGGGAAGGCATAGGGAAGAGGGGACTTTCCAAACACAAGTTTTATATACTTAAATGGAAAGATCCCACACATATTGTAATAAAATGTAAATTCTGGAATAATAAACGATTTTTGATTTTTGATTTTGATTTTTTTTTTCTGATTATTTTTGTGTTTGATGGTCCATTTATCGAGGAAGGCTATGGGCTATATAACGTTATATATTTTAGCAGTTAGTTTTTTCCACAAATTAACGCGGGTGAAACCACGGGGCACACCTTGTTATATTATATTTTGTACTTGATTTAGAGTTAAAGTAGTTCACAGTAGTTAGCAGCTAATCAGTTTATTTAAAACACAAATTGTATAATTGAACAACATAATATGTCATAATGAACCCTTACCTTATTCTTTTACTTACTTACTTACTTATTCTTTTACTAAAGAGTGTTGCCCTATCTGAGTTTTAAGGGTTTATTAAAAATTTTCGTCTTCACATTTATCCGACAAGTTATAAAATATGTATACGTACGACATGAAGTACGGTACTGACCAGTATAGTTGTCACACCAGAGCGGCGTGTCGGCGGTGCCGCACACGAGGCACCGGCGGCACCGCTCGCAGCGCCACGCGCCGCGCGGCACCTCGGCCAGGTGCGGGCGCGCGCAGTACGTGTGCCACGCCGTGTCGCAGTCGTCGCACAGCACCTGCAGCGCCTCGTCCCCGCGCGAGCCGCAGCCCTCGCACACCGTGCACTCCAGGCAGCGCCAGCCCAGCGACACTATCACCGCGGACACCTGCCGCAACACAACCACCACACCACACTTCATATAGGATGGAATATATGTAGTAGTATTTTTATTTTGGATAACTTTTCTTGCTGTTCTCTGCTGCAGTCAAGTAGTTGTTACTTGAAATAGTAGTTCGGAAGAAGAATTAAAAAGGTAAAAAACAATTTCACTATTACCTTACTAACATTATCTTCATTTGTTCAACTTCATTTACGATCATTACGTCTTAAAAGTTAAAATATTATTGTAACAACTGCATTTGTCGGAGGAAATTATGAATAGTGATCGTGGAAGTTCAGTTGTGAGGTCGGACTCGGAGTCGCAGCTCTGGCTCACGAAAAAATCAAATACTTGGCATACTACTGAACATACTGAAGCCACCCTATATGGGATCGAGTGGTCGGTAACTTTCAGGTGATCCAAACACTTTACGGAGAAACAATCTTTGATAAGTTACAAAGATTAAAAAAGCCACAACACACAGATTTATTTTTGAGTAACGATTGAATTGCGCCTTCAGTAAGAAGTTTATAGGTGTCTGAATATGCCATATTTGCCACCATTCCTTTACCCAACTGCAAGGAAAAGCAATTATTCTACGAGAAAATTAATTAGCCAAATTAATTTGACATCAGTAAACTAGCTTCCATAATCTAATGTTAATTTTTTTTAATGTAACAATTTTTTTCTTTTTTAAACCTACAAAATCTATACATAATTGCTACTTCTATAAAGCTACACTTTATTTTACTTACCTTTATATTGACACAATACGGATGATAAGTTTGCCCGCACTGCGCGCACGCTATCAAACACCCTTCAGAGTCTGTGCCCACTGCCCCGCACATCACACACAGGTCTTGAGTCAATACAAACTTATCCTTGCTCGAACACAGAATGAGCTTATTGTCCACGCCTGGAACAAACAAACCACAGTTCACCGACCACTAATGGGTCCCAAGTACCTGATCTCTAAAATATAAACACACCAGTCAGACTATCCTGTTTTGGAAACAGTATTTAACAATGGTAAATGTAGTACAAAAAAAGCAAAATAATTAGACAAAACTTTTCGAAAACCGCACTATCCATAGCTATATTGAATCTTTATATTTGCAAGATAAGGTTATTTTGTATGCTTATTAATATTGAACCAATCATAGCCTATTGCATGCAAAATATTTTCATTTTCGATAAACAATTATCTACAATGAAAACTGTATATTACAACATCTCTCTTGGTCCCATAAAAAGTTCCAGTATGTTTATATTATAGAGATAAATGCATTCATTCAAACTGACAAAGATTAAGATGCTTGCAAAATGCTGATCGGCAGGCATCACACTCCTTGGCATTAAGCAAAACATCAGCCATGCAAGTTTCCTCACACTATTTTTCACTTTAATGTTAAACTTAAGAGAGCGATAATATTTTTTAATACGCACATGAGTTCGAAAAGTTAGAGGCGCATGTCTTGGATTCAAATCTCGACCTCTGGCGTGAGATACCATTTTTGTAGCCCTGGGCTGCTTAAATAATAAAATATTGCTTGAGTAACAAAAAAAAAATCATAAGAAAAAAATTCTGACATTCGCAAAAAAATATACAACAAATTAAAACAAAAATAAATTAGGTATCTCAATGGTATGATAACAAAACATAATAACATTATAAAAAAATATTCAGTTACAAAGCTGCTAGAGTTCATGATTAAATAGATATACTTATTTATTAATAAAATACCTGGATCATCATCAGCGGTCTTATTATCAGGAGCCTGTGGTCGCTGCAGCCCCAGTCCGGGCACCCCGAACACACCCCTCATCTTGGGTTTCGACCCTCGCTTCCTGCCAAAGTCTAGTACCGACCGTTGTCGCTTCTGGAACTTGCCCGCGAGAGGGAACCCGCCCTTCAGCTTGTAACCGCCCATCTTCTTTTTGGCAACCTTGGACGACACCGTGAAAGGCTTGCCCTTGCCGAGACCAACGTCCGACTGTATACAAAGTTATATACAAACAAATTACTATGGCTTACTTTTATTGAATAATCCAATTGATAAGTAATTCGTGAATGTGTTACTGTGTGGTATTTGTTTAGAGAGCTAAAAAATTGATTACGACTGATTCATCCACCCATGTGTTAATCCCCTGCAGGTATGGTAGATTGTTAAAACGTATTAATATAAAATGTACCTTAGTCTCTATTGCAAGTGGGTCCTGTTCTTGTTGAGAGTTTTCATCACCAAACGATGAATCTTGTGACGTCGATGCCATAGTGTCTTCATCAAATGCTGTTTAATTTAAACGAATAAAATATTAAAGACATGTTATATTCAGCAATTTATTAATGTACTTCAGTGTGTTTATTTTCACATACACTGTATATACAAACAAAATAAGAAAAAAAATTGCGAGGATTGCAGAGAACCATAAACGTAGATGAACTGTGTTTTAAATGTACTTACATCCAGATTTAGAGCCAGACGACTGCATGTGTGCTTTGCACAGTGGACAATTGTATTCGTACATCGGATTCTGTTCCTTCTTCAGTCTGTACTGTTGAGGGTCTGCGTCAGGGTCGCACATACCGTGGACATACCTGCCAAATCAACACAACAATACAATACAAATGCATCAAATGACACGAATCAACAAGGACAACAAAAAGTTGTAACATGAGCCCTTCTGTGACAAGGAATGCTTATATGCAGTTTTATTCTGATTTATGTACTTCATTTTGCAAAGAAAAACAAAACGATTATGACTTTAAATACATTTTAAATTCTTTGAATTTTGTGTCAGCATTATTTTTAAATTATAAATTAGTATTTATCACACTGTAAGATTGTTTATAAATAGGACTGGTCTAAACAGAATATACATTAGTATTATACTTCGATGTTGCATCCTCAAGATTTAAATAACCGTGTCCTTCGAGACACTGCATCGTCACACATTTGGAGTATATGAAAATAAAACAATAATAAGAGTCAAATATTTAGTCTGTGTTGTTGCCATCACATCACTATTGTATATACCCAGCCCTAAAACGTCATTCGTTTTTCGTGTGCTGTTAGTGTCATTACTTATAAATAATCCCGGTTGAAATTCACTTACAGGTAAGTTCTTTCAACCTTTAAATTGTAGTAGTGTGTAGTACCTGCGGCAAGCAGTGCACCGGATCATGTCGCGGTAGGCGGCGGCGCGGTAGGCGCGGCGGCACAGCGGGCAGCAGGAGCCCTTGTTCCGCTGCTGGTAGCACGAGTCGCACACCGTGTAGTGCGCGTGCCAGCGGGACGACGGGCCCGCGCCCGGCGAGCGCGCGCCGCAGTCCGAGCACACGCGGCAACACTGCACGCACACGCATGTGAACATGTTATCTTGATCATGTACAACTATTTTAGGAAACTATAAATATATATATGAAGCTTTATCTATACTAATAATATAAAGAGAAAAGATTTGATGGTTTGTTTGCATTGAATAGGCTCCGAAACTACTTAACCGGTTCGAAAAATTATTTTACTGTCGGGAAAACTACACTATCCCCGGGTGACATAGGCTATATTATATTTTCAAAAAAATTAGGGATCCTATAAAAACTTCAATAATGTAACTCAAGGTGTAAAAGAATAAGAAAACCGAAGCAAAGCGAAGGTGGTTACTCGTCTAGTTGTGATGGTAAGTATCTAACTATCCCTCACCTTACACTTCCAGCCGTACTTGGGCACGGTGGCCATGACGGGCCGCAGACACGTGGCGTGGTAGAGCTTGTCGCAGTGCTCGCACGCCACGGCGCGCGCGTCCGCCGGCGACCCGCCCGCGCACTCGCCGCGGCACACCTGGCACACGCGGCACGCGCGACACGCCCAGCCCGCGCGGACGCCTGTACAAACACACACACGGGTTTAACTACGGAACCCTAATTATAGTTGCGTCATGTCAGTTCGTCCGTTCATCTGCAGCATAGTGCCGAGACCCTTAGTGCTAAAAATTTGTAGTAAGTAATAGTACTATAATGTTACATGGATACATTTTTATTAAAACTACGAAGTCATTGAATAAAATCATAAAAAAATCATATTTTGCATGGTCTGATACGCATTTGGCCGGTAATTCAAGCACTCCTATTGCATTTAGATCTAGTGATGATATCCTGGGATTGCAGATATGCACATGCCATAACAATAACTACTTTGTTATATAACTAAACTGAGCATTTTTCTGACCACTGAAAGTGTGACGTGCACTAAAAAAAGGTCATCGGGCGCCTTTGCATCAAAGCGGGACGCCTAGGGAATTTTGTTATAGCAAAAAAAAAGGCCGTCGGGCGTCTATTTGTCTATGTTACCGGATATCTGTATAATGCAGGTATTCAGCACAATCCCTAGGTAATGTGTATAATACCTGGGTCGTTTTGGCAATGTATTAAATGATATTAATATTATTCACCATTACATACTTTACCTAGGTAATGTATACTTTTCCCATCTACTGTACAGAATACCTGCAAGTCCACCGGCAATGAATAAAATTAGATTTGGGTATGTGTAGTCAACTTGGATGTAGGTTGGAATTAAGAATTTACTTATAAACACACTCAAAACAAATTGTATTAATCTGCATGAATAGATATTTTTTTATACATTTTAAATTATTGCTTGACCGAAATCCCACTTGATGGTAAGGGGAGATGCAGTCTAATGGCTCCTACATACTATGCCGCCATCATCCCGTGCGGTATGATTTATGAAGCCATGGCGACATATTTTGCGGATATTTTGCCGGCGGCATGTGCCGCAGAAATCGGCTCAGTACCGGATAGCAACATCAGTCTTGCTCTTGTTTAACGTATGGTGATGATGATACATGTGCACGTTGTGTTGGTTTAACTCACTATACTATAATAAAATGAATATTATGTATCCATATGTCCAGTAAAAAGAGACAGACACATAAATTCTAAAGTGAGATAGGAAGCATTGTACAGGGGTAGGGGTAGGGTAGGGGTTGGGGTAGGGAAGGGGAGGGGAATGGGAGGAGAGAGGGAAGGGGAGGGGAGGCGGAGGAGAGGGGGAGGGGGAGGAGGCATTGTACAGGGGTAGGGGAAGGGAAGGAAAGGGGAGGGGAGGGGAGGGAAGGGGTAGGAATGGGAAAGGGGAAGGAGAGGGGAGGGGAGCATTTCATACTTTAGTTACCATAAGCCTCTTGTATCATTTATCGAAAATGTAAGCTCTGAGTCTGAATAAATATATGTGATGTATACCAATAAAAAGTAAAATAATTATCTATTTTTGCATCACTATGTTCATTACTAAAACCTACAATTATCATCTTCCCGAAATTTTACATTCGTCTCATTATCTTGAAAACAAAATTTTTGAAGGTTTCACTTCTACTAAGTGTGAATTGCACACATTTTAATTTTAAACTATTACTTGTAATTATGTCTGTTTGTCTGTTCAGGCATCGATGTAGGTAATTGGGTAGGTATATTAATTACATCATGTCATATTATATTAGAAAACTTTATATCCCGAGAAATATAAAGGCCCTTGGAAAAATTTCAATTACCAGCAATGCTTCTTTTTAGTTATTAAATGACATTTAATATTCCTTTTTCGTGCCAGGAACGAACTGATATTAGGCTTGTGGCTTTTTATGCTTTTTTAAGCCGACGGCATAGTGTGTAAGAGCCATAAGATACACTCTTTTCTTGAAGATTAGATGAGTACTTAAATGACAAAGACGCATGGAAATGACCAACTCTACAACCAGTTCCGTTCAAGTTACTGATATTTTTTTATAATAAAATATATACCAATGTATTTTTATTTTTAAAAGATTTGCTAAGGAGTTTCTCGACGGCTTTTGTTCTCCTCCATGACAAAGCACCTTTCCGAAAACCTGGTAAATTAAAAAACGTGCCAGTGATACCTATGTATATGAAAAAAATATTTTGACTCTCTCCACGTCATTGGCGGGCGGGTGTAGTGTTTGCGCAACTTTGCAAGAATTCCATGTATCGTTGCAGCAGCTTTAGCTTTTGGTTCAATGCACCGCCAAAAGTTGGGGTTTTTACCTTAACTCGTAACAACTGAAGGCGATCGGTATATTCTTAATGTACGTTATGAAAAGTAGGGCTCGGGTGAGCGGGCTCCTGGTACGTGCGGTAAATATACCTACACGTATCTTAGTCTTAGAATTCTACAAGATTGGCCGTGCCCCACTCGGATACAGCCCAAATTGTGAGATTATAAATCTTCCACCACCACTCTGCTATCGTCTGCGTACCCATAGATAATAGGCATGAGCTGGTCATTACTATGTATCAAGATAAAATCCCAAACCTAGCCAATAAGGCCAGAGGATATGTCGGAGCTGGAAGCTTGCTTAAATGTAAGAATGCCAAAGTTTGCCAAGGTTTGGCAGCCTAAACCCATTGTGGCAAGTAAACTTTTACTGCCCACCCTCACGTCTCGCCCCTCTCCCACTTGCTTGTTTTTGTCTTTTACACACATTACCAACTACGCATGGAGTATTGTATAGAATGCCTGGGCAAAGTATGAAATAAATAATATTCAAAACGTTACCTGAACGTTTTAGATATTCTATACATTACCTAGGTATTGTATAGACTGCTGAATTTTACAGATATCCGGTAACATCTACAATCAGTAGTATTTATAGCTACAAAAAAAAGGTCATCGGGCATAAATCTCGTAGTTTCAATGAATTTAATGCGGGATATAATAATATGGTCACCTTATATACTCGTATAACTAAAATGACATCCTACATTTCACAATGATGATGTTGGTAATGATCAAACCTGGCAACTGCGCGAGGCCGACGCAAGTCCCGTGGTAGTGTGCGCCGCATATCACGCACGTCATCAGGTTCGCGATGTCGCCAATCGTGCGGCACGTCCGACATTCAGTATCGGCTGCACCTACAATACAGTTCTTGTTAACACGTGTTCGATAACAGTCAAAATTAATTGGTTAAAATAAGTGCTGCCATACACTACTCACATATAAGAGGCACTTGATACAAATGATCCTTGCAGAAGGACGATTTCGTGTGAAAATCCATGAAACCACCGGATGCAAGGACACAGGGTAGATGATAATATTTACTGCAACTCATCTGCAAAATCAAAATATTAATATTATACAGGAATCTACACTTATTCAATAGTATTTAAATTTACGTGTATACTGTTACGTTGTATTAAGTGATAATATTGTACCTTACAAGGAATAAAAGTAAAAAGGAAGAAAAGTAAACATTACTTTTACTTTACTGTACCTTACAAGGAATGCTCGCACCATATCTCTGACAAAAGGAGCACTTCCTCGACAGTGCTACAGTGACTATGCCCCTGACCCTGGCTTCCTCCAGTTGTTCCTTGTCCTCCTCACTGCTGGACACGGCCGCGACCTGGTCTTGGAAGGGCGGACTGAACTCCAGGCAGCAGCGGTGGATGTAGAACATCCTCGAACTCACCACTGCCGTCACTTCAATAGACTCCATGTATCCGATAATTGATAATTCATCCGTGTGCTCCATGTTATACAGGGGGGTCCTAGACATTGAAATCGTGTAAAGTATACCACAATTTATGTTTAATTGGTTAATTCACTATTAATTCATCTTTTATAATGCATTTGTCCTCTGAAGTTATAACAGAACATGAATAAGAGGAAAAAAAAATATTTTTAGATAAAATGAGGTTAATTAAATGAGAATTAATCAAAATACTTGATGTACTGTGGTTTTTATTACTAAGCAGATTAATCATTTGTTCTCACTTCCACAATCTCATTTTTCTCGTAATAGATAGTCATTAATGGAAGATTTTATACATACACGTCAAGTTAATTTAGGTAAGACAGGAAAAATACTTACTTGCATTTGTTGAATGCTTTCTGACGCCTGCTCAAAGGCAAAGCTGTTTGGTTGAGTGGGTTTGTATCCACCAGCTCAGGTGGCGGGGAAGCTAGGCCACCGGGCACCGGCATGGTGGGCGTGCTTGGTGTTGTGACACTCGTGGGAGTGGCGCCCCCAGAGTTCGTCACGACAGGTGTGGTACTACCATCACCATCAATATTACATGCAATCTGTCTCATTTCTCCCTGACCTAACTGACTGCGTTCACTAAGGTTGCAAAGAGCACAGACTTTCCCAGGCCTAAAATAACAAAAGAAGTTTTAAATAATTTAACTTTTTTGATTTCGATTATTGATTATTGACATATTTAATGTGTTTGTTAGTACCATTTTTCCGGCATATACGGCGGTTCCTCCGGCGCCGGCATGGTGAAATCATCTTCGTCCATCATTTCATCGAGGGCATCATCACGACTCCCACGGTGCCTCTTTGCCCCTCTAACTGAGCCAGGGTTGCTTCTGTATCTATAAGTATAATAAAATCTAAGTTGCAACTAGGGCAATTGATAAATTATTATTTTTACTAATAATAATCCTAGATCTGTTCCTGCCAATTTATTTATAGTAATGTAGGTATATTTCAAAAAAAGAGGGATTGTTGGATGTTCAATTATGTGTTTTTCATTCGTAAATATTTGATTTAACATGATTTTTGTGTCACAGGTTGTATGTATATTTTACAACTCATGATTTTGACCAAATCAATCTGTAAGGACTTCCATGTGACTTATTTACCTCCTGACAATTTTTCCCTCTCTTGCCAACTTAGCTCCTTCCTTCCTCGGTCTTCCGGGGCCCCGTCGTCCAGATGTAAAGAACGGCCTAGCGTATGGTTGATGATGAAAAAAGCCGGGCTGAGGGATGCCACCGTGAGGTGAGGCCGGCTCTTCCCCTCGCGGGGACGACGCGCATGATGTAGGCGTCGAAGCCGGCCCCGCATAGAACTCTACAAAATAAAAATTAATAATAATTACAGAGACCAGTTTGCACTATCATGCAGATGTAAAGAATGATTCATTTTGAGTGAAAGAAATAAGCATGTAATAAATTAATCCCATGAAAACAAATGTGAAACGAAAGGCAAGATAGCTTAGTTCAAAAAAGGACATGAGGTAGCGATCTTCACTGCATGTAATGTAATTAAAATAAAGTTAAATGGAATAAAAACTTGTAATTTATATGAGGTAACATAATGAAACACAAAAGTTATTGGGACATGCTTAATGACACACACACAGTGATTCACTTTAATCATAATTCACTTTATACATAGTCAATCATCAGCAGGTAAACATAAATTAAAAATAAACAAGCACAAAATTGCAGAGGGGTTTAACCTAAGATAAGACAAATATTAGAACACTACCTACGGGAAGTCCATAACAAAATTATTATTTTTGACACTAATTTTAATTTATTTAAATTACTTACTGCTAAATGAATACTGCATTCACTAATCACTACCAAGAATCTTGTACAACAAAGATACGAAGGGGAATTACTTTTAGAACTATGAAATCGCTCTTTAATAAATAAATATTACCAGAAGACGGCGGAGCTTCGCATTCTTCCTCTGATCCATCGTCAGCTAATAAGTCTACGTCCAAAACGCTCTCGTCTGGTACATCCATCTAAAACAATATTCCAGCATTACATACAATGCACTCCCAGTATATATTTACAATACAAAATATATTTACAAAAAGAAACTAAACTAAAAAGTAATGTAATCAGACCGCCATAGTGAACGACAAGTAGATCGGATCACACGAAGTAAACTTATTTAAAAACTTACCGCAAAGCTTTGCGATGGATTTTTTGAGTACCAAACTTAGGGCAATGATATTTTTTCTCCAAAAAATCGCATTTTGTGACTCCTGTTTTACGTATTAACAAAATATAGTATTAAAACAAAAGTAGTAATACACAAACGACGTTCGCTAAAAACGCGAACGCAAGCGAAGCGAACAATTTCGTCAATTTCACAGTATAAAAATCAACAATAGACTACGTTGCATGGAAACCACAGACTAAATGTATTGGTCGTTAGTAGAATGTAGTCTACAAATAAACACTTCCGGAAATTAATAATAATCTGTGAAACACTGACGACACCATAGACATAATACTACTAGACTAGGCATAGGCAAGGTATCTAGCATATGTAAGTGAAACCGTCACGCTGCGAAAAAAGGCAGAGGTAAACCTATCCTTGTCTTACCCGGTATCTGAGCATATGTAAGTGAAAACGTCACGCTGCGAAGAAAGGCAGGAGGTAAGCCTATCCTTGTCTTACTTACGAGTTACGCGAGTCTCCTTGGTCTCTTTCTCTTTCTAATAGCGTGACGCAAAGAAGGCCCGCTTGTCTAGTCTAGTAGTATTATGTCTATGGTCGACACGGTCTATTCCATAGATGTGGATAATTCCTTTTTAGTCTATTCATATTCATAGTCTATTGCACGGTCTACGTCATGTCTACGTTTTCAGTTTTCACTATGGTTCTGTCCATGGATGTATTACTCTATCTGGATCACACACTTCGACGAGTTACTTGAAGACCAAAGACGTCATATCAGAATGACCATTCGACCAATCACAGGCTGGATTGAGGTTGTTCTTCATAATTTTATTGTAGGGTGTCCACACTAAGAAAAAATATGTCTTATTTTGATAGGGTTCTTCAAAATGTTTTCTATTGGTAATTTTTCTGGTGATAAAAAATTGTAATATTGAAATAATACATACATTTATTATAATTTCTATAAAATTACCGAATTAAAATTATTGCATTAATCGTAAATTGAAAATTAAGGTACACAATTTCGCTACATCTTTATTATAATAATGTTTTTAAATCATTATAAAAATCACAATCGAATGATTTATCTTGAGACTATAGATAGCATGAACACAATACAAAAATGGTCATTCCGTTATAACGTCATCGATCTTCAGGTACCTCTACAAACCTCGATCTTGGGTCCGTTTCTTTTTCTGGTATACATTAACGATTTACCACATTATGTAAAGAACCAAGCGGATATTGTACTATTGGCTGACGATACATCATTAATATTTAAGTGTGAAAGGAATAAAGTAAATTTTGACGACGTAAATAGTGCTCTTTCGCATGTGTCGCGTTGGTTCACTATCAATAATTTGCTTTTAAATGCAAAAAAAACTAAATGTATAGAGTTTGTACTACCTAATGTTAAAAAAGTTAACAAATCTCTCAGACTGAATAATGAAATATTGCACATGGAGGAATCCACGGTCTTTTTAGGGGTGACCTTAGATAATAAACTTCAGTGGGGCCCACATATAACAAATCTCGCGACTAAACTCGGTAGGGCTGCTTATGCTGTTAGGAAAATAAGGCAGTTTACTGACGTCGAAACTGCTAGGATGGTTCATTTTGCATATTTTCACAGTATTATGTCATATGCCATCTTGCTGTGGGGCAAAGCAGCCAGTATAGAACAAATTTTCATACTACAAAAAAGAGCTATTAGGGCTATTTATAAACTTAGATCTCGTGAAACTTTGCGTGACAAGTTCAAAGAAATAGGTATACTTACAGTAGCCTCACAATATATCTATAGTAACGTGGTTTTTATACGGAATAATATAAGCGCGTATAAACAAAATTTTGATATCACTAATCGCCAAACAAGAAAAATGCACCAGTTAGTAACGCCATCTTACCGTCTTTCTAAAGTGAAGCGATCTTTTATGGGCCGTGGTGTACAGTTCTATAATAAAATCCCAAAGTTAATACGTGATTTGCCAGTGGAATTATTTAAGAAACATGTAAAATCTCAACTTTTAGGCAAAGGCATGACAAAGACGCATGGAAATGACCAGATCTGCAACCAGTTCCGTACAGGCTAGTGATACTTCTTTGTAAGAAATATACCAATGTATTTTATTTTTAAAAGATGTGCTGAGGAGTTTCTTTCGGCTTTTCTTCTCCTCCATGACAAAGCACCTTTCCGAAAAGCTGGTAAATTAAAAAAATGACGTGCATAAGTGTATCAATGATACCTACATGAATAAATGATTTTGAATTTGAATTTGAAAGTCTGTGATCCAGATAGAATAATATATCCATGGTTCTGTCAATAGTGTGAAGTGTCAACTTGCACGTCATATCCGGCGTCGGCTGATAACATAAAATAAAAATACAGTCAGATTTGATGATAACATTTTAATTAAGTAACATTGTTATTACAATATTGTATTGAAATTTGTAATTTCCTATTAATAATCAACATGAAGTTTATCACAACACTGGTACTAATCAAATGTGTTATAAATCATTGTAATTCTGCTATGTTTGAGAGTGACTCTTGTTATTCTTTTGGTAGCGGCAATGTTTTCCCTGGAGGAGCAAGAAAAATAGATCACAAATTACAATTTACAAAGGCCATGAGTAAGTCGCTATAAAGTACCCAGTTTATGAACCTTTTATCGAATCATGAGAATTACAGTTACAAAATAAACTTTCAGTTTCAAAGCCGGCACCGGAGTGGGAGGCGACTGCGGTCATTGATGGAGAAATAAAACAATTATCGCTGTCAAGCTACAAAGGAAAATACTTAGTGTTCTTCTTCTATCCTTTAGATTTGTAAGACATTCTTAGCTATAAATACTTCAAATTATGTTTACTTTGTCAATTTGTATAACAATAGCTTTTTTTGTGGTTGCAGTACTTTCGTGTGTCCCACCGAAATTCTAGCGTTCTCTGAAAGAATCGAAGAATTCAATAAAATCAATACTGAAGTGGTTGCCTGTTCTGTTGATTCACATTTCACTCATCTTGCCTGGATTAACACCCCCCGCAAGGAAGGAGGGCTGGGCAAAATCAACATACCACTTTTAAGCGATTTGACACACTCGATTGCTAAAGATTATGGTGTTTATTTAGAAGATTTGGGACACACATTGAGAGGGTTATTCATTATTGATGACAAAGGAATTCTAAGACAGATTACAATGAATGATCTTCCTGTGGGTCGCTCTGTAGATGAAACCTTAAGACTGGTGCAAGCATTCCAATATACTGATAAGCATGGTGAAGTATGCCCGGCTGGCTGGAAGCCTGGTCAAGACACCGTAAGTACCTTGCAGGTCTGTGTATAGGATGATATTATTTTATGTTTATCTTTTGTAAACATGCAATTTTTATTTCCAGATAATTCCCAACCCAGATGAGAAAAAGAAGTATTTTGAAAAGGTAGCAAGAAAATAGAGACTATTTACTTTAAGGTTTTCTAATTCCATATATATTTTTTAATTTTTTTTACATTGGTAACAATATTGCATTTTTAATGCTTGGTGGTAGGTTTATTTTTATAAATTTCCTGTTATTTTTGTGACCCAGTGCTACTTTACAGAGAGCAGACTAACATGTTAATATAAATACTCAATATTTTGATTCTGTCTCATAATAAGACACATCAGTTTTCTACTAACATGAAACAGTATGTATTGTCACTATTTCAACATTTTCAATGCACTTTTATGCATTTATTTACAATTTAGTTATTATGGTGTAAGTTGAAAGGATAGAGTTGAAATAGTTATAGCCTGTAGGCTATGTATAGCACACTGCTTAAGTGTAAAAATAATAATTTAAGTGTTAATTTTTATGGAAACAACTATAATTAACTAGCTGCCCGGACAGACTTTGTTCTGTCAAAAGTTTTTTTTTTGAGATGTAAGCTATTGTATCTTTCAAGTTGGATCAAACTGCACACAGTCTGCAAATTTGATTAAAATCGGTTAAATAGTTAAGGAGTCCATCGCGGACAAACAACGTGACACATAATTTATATATATAAAGATTAGCTTTTGAGAACAGAAATTAACAGAAATGAACAGAAATAATTTGAAATAAAACACATTATGTCCAGTTTTCTCTGTACCTACAGATAAAAAAACGAAGCTTAATAAATTAGTTTTAGGTCCCTCTGCTGATAATGTGTTGATAAGATACCTACAAAATGTGTTGATAAGACTCGTACTTTGTTTTCTACATCAACAGACTTATACAATCTTGCAATTAATTTATATTTTATGTCTGTATGTGACAGAATCAATACTTTTTGATAACAAAATAAAATTGTAATCTAAGAAACTATATTGAGCTACTTATATACTTAAAAACTTACTCATTCAATGCATTTTATATCAATTTTGTGGTGATTTTAAGTAGAATTTATTTTAAGGATTCCTTGTGACAAAACATGGCATGTTGTTTTTTTATTTTTGTGTATTTTAACTTCCTAAATATTTTGCTAGTTTATCAGCACCAAATAGGTATACAAGAGCCAAAAATATTATTGTCTTCCATAATAGATTGGTTTATATGAGAATACTTAATTCCTCATTTTATTAAACTTCTATTTATTTTTATATAACTTTATAGGCGCTGGAGCAGATTTACATCACAATTTGATGAGCATCACTATTTTCAAATTAACTAAGACTGAATGGATAAAATTTTAATTCTCAAGTAAAGATTATTGACCATAATTGCCTATTTTGAATGTTTTGTACTTTTTAAATAATTACCACAATAAAATTATATTTTAATTTTTCTCTCATTTTATTTTGCTTCACTTCGGAAAATCTTGATGAGTAGTTTGTCTAAAACGCTTTGGTGTACAAATTCATGTCAGTTGGTGAAAACCCTAGAAAAGTATTAAATTGGTTTGTTTACATTTGTATCGGCTGCAAAATGACCAGAGTATAATATAATGTCACGTTATCCGTCTTCGAGCGTCTCTTCGTCTTCGAAGCTGCCGTCCAAAAAGTTCGTACAAGTTCTTGATGCAATTCATAGACACAAACCATCTACATAAAGTTTTTAGTCTGTGCGAGGCGTATATTTTTTCTGTGACCCACATATGACGAACGTCAAAGTGACAGACTTTGTAATTGACGTATGTCATTCATATAAAGCATATATAATCTGTGAATTCTGTGATAGAAAGTTTTCAAAGTGTTGCCAAGTTAGCCACTTTTTGGCTAAATCTGGCAAGTTTTAAGATTCCTTTAGCCAAAAATGTCAAATATTTTTGGCTAAATATTTTAGCAACTTTTGACTTGACAAGCATGGAGTACCTATCGAGGTAGAAGGATGGCCATCTCATATGAAGGGAAAGTTGAAAAAGTGGTGCGGTCTACAACAGCTATGTTCAAACTTCGAATATCTATTTGGCGGACAATAGCGCCATTCTTTACGGGTGGCAGAACTCAGCAAACTTCACTCCGTCTATCTACAACTGAACAGCTATGTTCATTGTTCATATTGCTATTTGTATCACACTAGCGCCATTCAGAAATGGCCATTATTGGAACGTCTATTTTCTGTAAACAGCTGGATATTTTTTCAACTTCCCTTCATAGTTCAAATACATGAGATGGCCCTCCTTCTATCTCAATACTCCATTGACAAAACATAGAAATAAGCACTAAATTCTATAATAGGAATATTAAAAAAATAAGCAAACATGATCTTCCTACCAAATACTGCTGGAATTTTTAGCCAAACCGGTAAACAAGAAAAATATTCATTCCTTGTTGTACCAGAACCAGAACCATCAACGTCGAATGACTATTGATTTATTCGTATACATTTAATATTGTATGTTTCAAAGTAAAAAAATAATTTTTAGTGGTGTTTTTTTAACTCCTGATCCAAAAAGAGGGTACAAAATTTTTAGCCACTTTAAAGGGTACGAAATTTTGGCATTCTAGCCACTTTTTCAAAAGTGTTTAGCTATTTCTTGGTTCACTGACTTGGCAACACTGGTTTTCAAAGTTTACAGAAAATATAGGTAGTTTGGTTAGCCAAATCCATAGAGTAACTTTGTATAACCCTAGTTTTTCTTAGTAGTCTGTGCTTTGTTTACGGGAACGGCCAAATCCATTAATTTCTAGTTGCAGGGATACCAACTTAGGGGTTTTCCCCCCAAATTTAGGGGGTAAATATGTAAAATGGGATTCTTTTAGGGGTCTAATATGTTTAGGGTTATTTTTAGGATTTTTTTTGTGACACTTCATATTTGTTATTTATTGATCAAAATAAAAATGTAAGAGGCCCTGGAACAAACTAGCCAATCAAAGGAGACTGGGACTTTTGGCATTTAAAAATAGGATAGATTAATCTGCAATCTGGAAAAAGAAAAATCCAAAAATGAGTATTTGTGAATTTACCTTACAAAATAAATCGTTATTGTACTAGGAATTGATTTATTACTAAGAATTTATCAGTCCAATTAATGAACCAAATGGCAATGAATGAAGAAACAAAAAGTTTATTATTATCACCGTATTTTATATTACAATTCATTTTATTAAAGGCATAGTAATACATGCATAATTTATAAATAAACATAGGTATATTTTTTAAAATATTTACTATTTTTCAAAATTTTTTAGGGGGATTTCCAAGAAATTTGGGCGATTTTAGGGGTTTTTGATTTAGTTTTAGGGATAAATATTTTTGAGAGTTGGTAACACTGCTAGTTGACGATTGCTTTGTAAATCACAGAGTACTTAATCACTACGCAGTGTTGCCAATGCTACGGCAATTACCGTGTTCTACGGCTTTCGGGCCAAAAAATCACAAAATCTACGGTCTACGGCTGGAACCCTATTACCGTAGCAAATTCTACGGCTTTTCGCAAATTCTGCGATCTTTTTTTATTTACTTGTTTTGAAACATTTTACGAATGTTAAAACCCATAAAACAGCGCCACTAGGCAAATGTTGATGTTAATTTAAGCTAATGAAAAGTGATCCCTTGTTTTGTGGACATCAAATTCACTGCTGATGACCTTTTTTTTTTAGTTCGAGCGCTGTACCGATGGTATATAATGGCGTTATTGCATTGCTACGGCCCACACTTGATCTTTTCCCATATAAACACGGCTTTTTTTATGTAATGTACACGGCCTTCCAAAAATTTTCATTGGCAACACTGTCAGTTGTCACTACGTTTTAAATGTTAAAACGTAGTGATTAAGTCATATAAGTACTCTGTGATTATTAAATAATTTCAGTGCAATACGATAAAATTAATCATAAATTATTTGAAAACTGCGAAAGTTGTTGTAACAATCTTCAATATAATTTCTTTATATGTTTAAAGTTATTGCACCTTTGTTTATTTTTCGTAGTGGTTGTATTACCTCCCGGCCTTCAAAAAGTTTAAGTATGTTAATCCTTTTCTAAGTTTAATTCTGTACATATTAAAAGTATTTTTATGCTTTTTACATTTTCCTTCCAATTATATAAGATTCCTAATCAATATATTTTTTATTAATTTCGTTCACTAGGCTCTCCAAGAAGAATAATTGTAATTGCACCTATATATTTGAGAGTATTTAGCTCTGAAGGTAGTCAACAAAGTGACCCAGCCCTAAGTAAAATGGTTGACCCCCAGCGCATTGTCAGCTACGAGGATATGTTAAAAGTGATTCACCAACCTGAAAAAGTAATAATTGATGTTCGCAACCCCGAAGAAGTGAACTCTACTGGGAAAATTCCATCCAGCATTAATATTCCATGTAATATTCAATTTTATTTAATGTGATATGATAATTATTTTGAAGAGTAAGTTAATCAAGAGTTTTGTTTTACTTTAAGAGAAAAGTAAAAAAATATTCCCACACAGCGTTTGTGATGATGCCTAATAATTGCAAATTTAATTTTGAATTATATTTCAAATAAACATACTGTAATGTTAATTTTATTTGCAGGAATTTTGGCTTACCTAATAAATGTATTTCTGTTTACAGTGAGTACTGTGTCTGATGCATTAACTTCAATGTCAGAAGAGGAGTTTAAGAAACAGTTCCAAAGACCAAAACCATCATCATCTGATGAACTTATTTTTTATTGTCATTCTGGGAAGAGGTCCAGTGAAGCTCTGGATAAGGCTCTTAAATTGGGATATGCCAGGTAGTAAATTTCTGATCCATATTGAAATGTGAGGATTTGCCAACCCTGTCGCCCAGTTGGTGACCTGTTAGCAAAGCAATGGAGGCTAGGTTTGATTCCGGGCTGGGGTAGACACCAGTATTATCTATGGTAGACACATGTTGGTTATTGATTTGTGGGTGTTCATGATGTGATCTCATTTGTATATCTGTCACAATTTTTTCAGCTATCTTAGTGTGATGGTTTGTTAAAGTCACAGACATGTTTCTTGATACCATGTTTATGGTTAAAGTATAATCATTTTGTTAGTAAATATAAATCCTTTTTTTATAAATTACTAGCTGAGTGGACAGACTTCGTTCTGTCAAAAGCTTTTTTTTATTAAAACTTTCCGTGTCCCAAGGAACATTGTAAGCTATCCTATCTTTCAAGTCGGTACAAACTGCACACGGTGAGCAAATTTGATTAAAATTGGTTAAGTAGTTTAGGAGTCAATTACCTAATACATTTGGTCTCTACAATGCAACATAGGAACAAACATACATAGACTGATAAACACATTACCCTCCCTTGCGTCGTGCAGTCGGGTAAAAATGCTTAGAAAATATTTTTATACCGAAATATTTATATTGATATACCTTTCAGGTCAAAGACATATTTGGGCAGCTGGAATGACTGGTCAAGCAGACAGAAATAAACAAAGACTGAAAAAAGTGCACCAACTTGTTTGTTTTTATGTTTCAAATTGTTTGTCTTATCATATTTAAATGGTTTATGTTAAGGTATTGGTAAAATATCTTGTGAAAAAAATACTGTATAGTCTAAAAAATAAATACAAATTAAGATTTAATCTTTAAAGTTTTTTATTTGAAATGCAGAAAACAGTACTAAAATTTAAATTAAGTAACAACAAAAATGCAGAAATATGTACATCATTAACAAATTTTAATAAAATCTTGCTCAAAAACTGGAGACTAGAAAAAGTTCAACATCCACTTGTAAGAAGCTTAATTATTTGGCTGTTTCTGGGATTATATTTGTACCATTCATTGGGTCTTATGAGCCCAATCTGTCCAGCTACCAAGGTAATTTTTCACACTGTAAAATTTTTCAACATTAGTACACCATTTTTTAACTTCACTGCAGAGATTATACAGAATTATACAATTCTTAATTAATATTAATTGAATTGGATATATGTCACACTTCACAACTCTATTTTCCTTTATCACTAAAAATGCAATGCTGACTTGATAGAGATTTTTAAGTCTGTTAATTTAAAATAAGTTTAAGGAAAAATTTCTAAGTAAAAATTACTCATGTAATTTTTACTTAGAAATTTCTTTTCTCATGAAAAGAAAGTCAAATTGAAAAGATATTAGTAAGAAGCTTGATATATAATAAAGGCTGGTTGATAAACACTGTTTTGTTAAGCAATATGAATATTAAACTAGAAAGAGTACATGTTCGATGGTGCTTACTTCTTGTATCCTAAATTGAAAGCATTCTGCTGTGCCATGCCTGATCGCTTTCCTATCATACAGTAAAATATGATTTCAGTATCTTCTGAGGGCTTTGGTCTCTTGTATGTACGTTCAAATTCAGCATCAGACATCGTGCTTAGAACTGATGCTACTGAACCCACTGAAAATATAGTTTTTTTATAATAATATATATTAATATATAAAGAGGAAAGATTTGATTTTTTGTTTGCATTGAATAGGCTCCGAAACTACTGAACCGATTTGAAAAATTCTTTCACTGTTAGAAAGCTACACTATCCCCGGTGAACATAGGCTATATTTAAATATTAAAAAAAATTAGGGATCCTTAATAAAACTCCAATAATAACCCAAGTTGTAAAAAAATAGGAAAACCGAAGCAAAGCGAGGGCGGTTACTCGTAAAAAATAAAGTGAACAACCCAGAAAAATCACATAGAACCATAAAATCATATCTTACATGGAATATTAACACTGTTGGGTATTTTTCCATATTCTTTAACCTCTTCTGGTTCCCGAACGTCAACAATAAGTATATTTCCGTTAGATGTAGCTTTTTGAACTACTTCAAAATCTACTACCATGTCTTCTAGACTCACATCTTTTGAATAGAGTCGACATGATGGACGTAGCACGATTGGGGCAACTCGATTAGCTGGTTTTAAATGAAATAAAATATCGTTTAATTTCAGAAATACATTTTGATCATTTAATTTATTAAACACAAAAACGATACTTGCCTGTAATAGTTACATGTCTATAGAGATTATTGGATGGTATAGTTGCAGAGAATTTTATTATTCGATATGATAATGCTACAACGTTGCTGTTAACAATTCGGTGAAACATTATTTTGTTTACGGTAGTAAATAATTTATAAATTTTTTTGGAAAGACAGCCTGAAAGTCTGAACTTCAAATCTATCAAAAACCAACCATAAAAATTGACATGACTGACACTGACAATGACAATGAAACGGTGAAACCTCTTGCATAGATTAAGTAACTATCATATATGTATATTATTTTTTTATATATTTATTTTATGTGTATCTATGTCACAGACATATAGCACTTTGACAAATAGAGTGTTTGTGAGTACTGGCCACAGCACTGTCTACGGTTCTCCGTTTGAATAAAAAGAACAAGATATTTGAAATAAAATATATTGTCAAGAATGTAAAAATTCTGGTTGTTAAAAGAATAACAATAAATGTGTATTATATTATGTTCGCCACGTCTTTCCATGGAAAATAAACCCCAACAAATTGGTAGCAGAGCGTGGTTACGTGGTTCTGTGTTTCCGTGGATATAAATAAAGGATAAAAATATGGCATCGACGAGTTACCGAAATATCGAACCATTGTCTAAGGAAAATTACGATACTTGGTGCCTACAGGTACAAGCCGTCCTGATTAAAAACGACTATTGGGATATCGTAAGCGGCACGAAAATATTGTCATCAACTGCGGCGGCGGAGGAGAAATCTGCGTTCGAAAAGGAAGACCTCAAGGCAAGAGCTGAAATTTTACTTTTGCTGTCACCTTCCGAACTAAAGCAAATAAAAGCATGCAAGTCGTCGAAATCAGTATGGGACAAACTTAAAGCTACATACCAAAGCACCGGACCTGCACGTAAGGCAACCTTATTGAAACAGCTAGTTCTCAAACGTATGACAGCTGATGAGGACATCCGTGATCACTTAAATAATTTCATGGATGTGGTCGATAAACTCGCGGATATGGACATAAAAATACCACCAGAACTGCTCAGTATAATGCTGCTCTACAGTTTGCCAACGTCATTCGAAAACTTCCGAATAGCCATCGAGTCAAGAGATACACTGCCAAATCCTGACGATCTGAAAGTAAAAATACTTGAAGAATACCAAGCCAGGAGCGGTAAAGAAGCACCTGATAGTAGTGAAGCATACCACTTTAAGAAAAATAAACTGAAGTTGTACTGCAAGAACTGCAAGAAGAAGGGTCATACTACCGAGTCATGCTGGGGAAAAAAGGATCGCTCAAATGAGAAGCCTAACAGAAGCCAACCAAAAACCTTCAACGTCTGCCTGAGTACTGCAAATTCAAGCACCAATAAAAACACGTGGTGTTTAGATAGCGGCTGCTCATCTCATATGTGCGGCGACAAGACAATGTTTTCGGCTCTGACCCCTGAAAATGGAACCCTAATGTTGGCGTCAAATAAATATACGAGCAAAATTGAAGGCAAAGGAAAAGTTACAGTCAGTAAAGAAAAAATAGACTACAACTTAATAGACACGTTATTCGTTCCTGATGTGTCAGTCAATCTACTATCAGTGAGCAAAATAACTCACAGAGGACACAAAGTCATCTTTGAAAAGGACAAAGCCTATATCGTAGAAAAAAGTGGCGAGGTGTCACTGACAGCACAGAGAAAAGACGGTCTATACTACTTCGAATTTGAGAAGAAAGAAGTGTCAAACTACACTCAAAATGGAAATGGATGCGACTTAATGGAATGGCATCGAAAACTAGGCCATATAAATGAAAGGGATCTAAATAAGATGGCTCAAGACAACCTTATCTATGGAATGAAACCGACTGATGAAAAATTAGAAGCGTGTGAAACCTGCATAAAGGGCAAGCTGTCAAGATTACCATTCACGCGATATGAAGGCCTCTACACAACGGAAAAGCTGGAAATTATTCATAGCGACGTATGTGGACCTTTCGAATGCGAAACGTTAGCAGGATCGAGATATTACGTGACATTCATAGATGACTTCACTCGATACTGCCACGTCTACTTCATCAAAAAGAAAAGTGACGTTTTCAACACGTTTAAGCAATATAAAAGCGAAGTCGAGACGTTCCACAACAAAAAGATAAAACACCTGCAGACTGACAACGGCACTGAATATCGCAACAAAGAATTTGACGATTTCCTCAAGCTTCATGGCATCCAAAGAAGATTAACCTCAGTATATACCCCGCAACAAAATGGGATAAGCGAGAGGAAGAACAGATCTTTGCTAGAAAAAACCAGATGCCTATTGATCGAAGCAAACGCGCCCAAAAAGCTCTGGGCAGAAGCGGTACATACGGCCAACTATCTCATAAACCGTAGCCCTTCGAAAGCGTTAAACGGCGATATACCATTCACCAAATGGATCGACCGAACACCGTCTGGAAATCATCTTCACGTTTTTGGCAGAAAAGCTTTTGTCCTGAAAAAGAACAGACGAGGAAAGCTGACTCAACAAGCCAAAGAGGGCGTATTCATGGGATACTCGCTGACCACAAAAGGATACAGAGTATATATACCTGAAGATGACGACGTGGTGATAAGCAGGGACATTAAGGTTATAGATCAGATGTACTTCAAAGAAAAAGACACGGATTATGAAAACCTTGTACACGAAGAGGAACGCCATCACTCGAGAACACCTGCAAAAGAAAAGACAAATAAAAGAAAAAAGAACAAAATTAGACAGGAAATAGAAATCGAAATTACAGAGAAGAAAAATGACACAATGAATAATAGAATTCAACATCCAGAAAACTTACCTCTAGAACCTGACGACTTAGACGAAATTGAATCATTCGACGACGCATCGGAGATCATAGAGATTCCTGAGAATGGGAGGCCACAAAGAGAGAGGCGCCCACCTGCATGGACTAGAGATTATGTACTAGATGAGACTGAAGAAAGTCAAGAAAGTCATTTACTCAACGAAATTACTTACCTGTCTGACGGAAATGATGATGAGAACGACGAGTACTGGCATGATGCTATAAAAGCAGAAATAAGAGCACATGTAAAAAACGGAACCTGGAAAGTCGAAAAGAAAGTTGAAAATGTGAAAGTCGTAGACTACAAGATGGTTCTGAAAAACAAAGTTGGACCAGATGACAGCATCACCAGAAAAGCCAGACTTGTAGCACGAGGCTTTACGCAGCGACCAGGCATCGATTACAATGACACTTATGCACCCGTCGCGAAACTAAGCTCGATCAGATCTGTTATCGGAGTAGCTGTGGAAGAAGGGTTAAATCTGAACCAAATGGATGTCACAACCGCGTACCTAAATGGTGAGCTGGAAGAAAAGGTCGTGATGAAATACCCTGATTACCTAGAAGAATACCTGACAGAAATTATGGTCGAAGAAAGTACAAAAGAAGATTTAACTTTATACAATAAAACAGTTGAGATGCTGAGAGACATAAAGAACAATCCAAAAGAGAAGGTTTGCCGTCTCATTAAAGCACTTTACGGACTCAAGCAGGCAGGGAGGCAATGGTACAAGAAGCTCGACACAGAACTAAAACACATCGGTTTCAGAGCATCAGAAGCTGACCCATGTGTATACATACTAGAGAAAAGAGGAGTTAAAATTATAATAGTTATTTATGTCGATGACCTATTAGTTGCCTACTCGTGTCCTAGAAAACTTAAAGAAGTAAAAGACCTGCTTAATTCAAAGTTCGAACTAAAAGATTTGGGAAGACCAAAACGGCTCATCGGTATAGATTTAACATTTAATAAGGATGGAATTAAAATTTACCAACAGAAATTTATAGAAGACAGTCTAAAGAAATTCAAAATGGAAGACTGCAAATCTATATCAACACCAATGGAGCCAGGCCTCAAACTTGAAAGATGTGGAAGAGATGAAAGTCAACATCTTAATCTTCCTTATAAAAATTTAATAGGCACGCTGATGTATCTGGCAGTGGCAACACGTCCTGATATTATGTTTGCTATAAGCTACCTATCACAGTTTAATGACTGTTATAAGGAAGAGCACTTTAAGTGCGCCAAAAGAGTACTTCGATACCTCAAAGCGACAAAGAATGTCGGCTTGACATTCACGAAGACCGGCCAAGACATTTACGGTATGGCTGATGCGGATTGGGGCTCCTGTAAGCTCGACCGAAAATCATTTTCAGGCTATTGCTTCAAATATGCTGGCACGGCTATAAGCTGGATGTCGAGAAAACAAAAGAGCGTCGCCCTTTCGACAGCAGAAGCGGAATACGTCGCTTTAACCGAAGCTGCAAAGGAGGCGATACATTTGAAAAATCTGTTCAAAGATTTAGGAGCTGACTACGAACGAGTTGTCGTCTTAACAGACAATCAAGCAGCCCTCAAATTGAGCCAAAACTCAATGGTGACGTCGAAGTCAAAACATATAGATTTGAAAATGCACTTCATTAGGAACTGTATCCAAGAAAGAGCAATCGACGTCAAGTATCTGCGAACCGAAGACATGGAGGCAGACCTGCTAACCAAGGCTTTAGCTGGTCCGCGGTTGATAAAGTTGCGGAGCAGCCTGGGACTGTCCTAATCACAATAGTGCCGTGAAGAGGAGTGTGAGTACTGGCCACAGCACTGTCTACGGTTCTCCGTTTGAATAAAAAGAACAAGATATTTGAAATAAAATATATTGTCAAGAATGTAAAAATTCTGGTTGTTAAAAGAATAACAATAAATGTGTATTATATTATGTTCGCCACGTCTTTCCATGGAAAATAAACCCCAACAGTGTTGCTATTTATTTCAGAAAATTAATGGCGAGGGGTAAGTATCGATTTTTCAGTGTCGACATTTGATTCACCGAGAGTGTCAGCGTTGAAAAAATAAAAGGGCGTGCAATGCAGTGCTTTCGGTAAGTGGTTAAAATAGTGTTATATTAATGTGTTTGCATTTCTTATCAAATTAAAATACCTTCAATTTCATGATTCCATGCCAGCTAAAATCCCTTCGGAGCATAATGTACAAAACGCAAAATGAACACAAGTCGCAAAATGTACAATTCGCAAAATGTACAAAACGCAAAATGTACAAAACGCAAAATGTACACAATACGCAAAATGTACAAATCGCAAAATGTACAACAAGCACTAAGGCCTCTTTCACGGCGACACGGAACTTAAGTTTTTGAAGGGCTTTTCTTTTTGATGCTACCAAATGTAAAATTCGAACGTTTATTGCCCGTGGTCCGATCGCCGAGTTCTACTGGTCGATCCATGGGCAATTTTTTTTTGCCTGTGGTTCTATCAATCGGATCATCGTTATTTATAAAAATATAAAATTGTATTGGTACTAGACCGGATTGGTAATGGAAGAGTAGTACCAAGATAAATATTTTTACCCATGATACTATTAACTGCCCTAACTCACCGGGACGCCATGGCGACGGGAGAGGGAGAGGAAGGGGAGGGGTTTGAGGTTTGGGGCAGGGGGAGAGAGATTAGGAGGGAGAGGGAATTTAATGATGTCAAAGAAGTACAACTTCTCACGCGCGAACATAAGTACACGTTTATGGTTTTTGACGTGATAACGTCTATTAAAACGATGAGCGCCGGGCGCATCTATGAAAAAAAGTAGCGTTCCGCGAGCGAGAGAGCGGCAAAAGCGAGAGAGAGGCACTATCGGCTACGATCGGCGTATCGTAGCCGATGCCGTAGGCGAGCCGTAGGCCATCGTAGTTGAGTGGAGCGGAGCGGAGTGGGGCGGGGCGGAGCGGAGCTTTTTCATGACGTTGTCACGTTAAACTACCGTCCGTAAACCGACTTTACAGACAACCATTTTTATTTTACTTGTGGAGTTTAAGACTTTTTTTTCATGCATCATTTCCCTCCGGCATACAATGTCCTCATCCTATAATGACTGCATTTATGCAGATAAAGCTGTAGCGACTTGATAGTTAATACTGATTTTTATTTTAGTTAAGTAGATGATATTTCGATTAACCAATATAGAACCAAGTTTGTTGTAAGTAAAATGTGTATAAGGGAAAATATTTTGTGGAATAAATAAGAATTATTTTATCCCTAGTTTGTATTTCAATTGAAAAAAATCAGATCAATATTTTGTGTCATTTATGTAATCGATGTGAACGTGGGCTTTCTTGTACATTTTGCGATTTGTACATTTTGCGAGTTGTGTACATTTTGCGTTTTGTACATTTTGCGTTTTGTACATTTTGCGAATTGTACATTTTGCGACTTGTGTTCATTTTGCGTTTTGTACATTATGCTCCGAAGGGGCTAAAATCAACAATGAAAAGTTGTATTTAATTTAAACAAAATTTATCAACTAAGAAAAATTAAGTAAGGTAGAGTTAATTTGATTTTCAGAGTCGCGCAAAATATCGATAACAACATTTTCATAATGTCGACAAGAACAGCAATGCCTATGCCCTGGCAGTGGCAACATTTTATGCATTTGAGACATTTGAGTTGTCAAAGTGGTCCGCAAAGAGGTGGTCCGTCGAATTAAGGATTCGATTCGACTATAGTCTGTCTGTGTCTGTGGTCAAAAATGTTGACAGCTGTAGGTTGATCAGTCAGTCCATCTGATTTTTTTTGGTATTTTAATTTTATTTATTGGTGTGTCCGATGTAATATAGTTTTTGTTCTTTTACAATACATGCTCTCCTGAAACGTTGTGAGTAGTTCAATATGCAATTGCACGTAATGTTTTACGAATGGGGTGTTAATCCACATGATGTTCAAGATGTTATCAAAAATATTATGGACATGATCCTTAGGTATCTTTTTGTAATCTATTTCTATTCACAAGTACTGTGTATCTAAACACGAATCTCTGAATTGATTTGCAGATGCTAAAGGCATAACCACATAGGAGTGGCAATTAATAATAGATTATTTTTGGACATGGTTTAGAGATCATAACTGTTGACCAATAAGCAATTGAGCAATAATGGGGTCCATGCGACCGACTGGTCGGTTCCTATCGTTTGCTAGCAACATTCAAAGGACACAGAAACAATCTGGTAGGTGGTTTACTTTCAGAAAATTAATAGGTGGTTCTATTCAACAACATTCCATTGCTATGAATCATATTTTTGTGATTGTGAATGCCCTTGTTTATCATGTGTTGCTGGAGATTTCAAGTGACTTAGTTATTTTAGGGCAATCTGTTACTTGAGTGAAGACTTAATGTTTTTCATGATAAATTTTGAAATAAGTTAACAATTTCATCATGTAAAAATCTTAACATTAAACTTAAAACTTAATAAAAATAACAATATTATTAACCTTTGAATCTGATTGTATAAGTTATTTGCTATTACTCCATTAATTAAGTTTGATATTTCAGTACCAAGTAGTTTCCCTCAAAGTCTGTCGGGCAGCGAGACTGATGTATCTACGTCTAACGAGAATTTGTCAAGAGAAGAAAGATATGTGGTCCGACACACGGCTCGTGTAGAGCCGCAAGGGCAGGAGAACCAGAGTCAGAACAATAACATTAACAGTAACAGAAACTCCTTGAAGGCAAGTTACTATTATACTATGAACACTAAGTAGACTTTAAATCATTGATATTGTAATTTCCTATCTATCACAGAGTTGATTGTCTTAACTTTTTCTATTTAAGTGATTTTATTAATTTAAGATTAATCAAGGTGCCCTGACTTTGTAACTGAACTAATATAATTTTACTTTTCAAAGAACTTCTGACAGTCTGACTGACATATTATCTTGTTGCCATTTAGGCATTTTATGATTTACTTATTCCTTCAGTATATTGTTCTGATTATCCTTACGCTTAAAATTATGCTTAAAATGAACATTGCTGCATTAAAAAATAAGTTAGAATGTGTAATAAATATAGAATTTCATCTTTGCTTTTTAAACTGTGGTATAGATAGTTTCTTTAGAAGAATTAAAACTAAGCAGCATAATATTGAAATGATATGAATTTAATCAAAAGATATCTGCTCCTTACTTGCTGAGTTTCTTAACAGGATAGTGTACCAGGAAGTAATCGCAACTCCCTGAAAGACTCAGTGGGAGGCGGCAACAGCAACCGCAGCTCGCTAGATGTGTCTTCCTCATCGTACAACACCCTCATCATCCACAACCAAGACGACTCATGGCCTTCTCGTCCTACGCCGATCCGGTGAGAATTATTGACTCACTATATATTTTCACTATAAGCTTTCTAATATTATTTAAGTAGCAGACAGTGTTTTTAGTAAGCTGTGATCATCTAGAGACATAATATATTTAAATAGTCGAACAATATTACTCCAGGTGATGACGGATGTATTGGCCCAAGAGATACAACTTGTCAAATTTGTTAAAATTTAGTATTTACTTCATGTTCTTTGACAATTCCTTTAAAAATATTTGTCATGGATATTTTTGCACGTGCTAATAAAAATAAGACTTGCAAGTTATATCAGATCAATAAAAAATAACTTAACATGACTTTTCTGAAGATCGTCCATTAGTGAAAATTCTCTTTTATATATGTTCAGAGAACATGAACGATCAACCAGTGAGGTGAAGCATCCCGCTACTCAGTCTTCCCCGTACCATACATTGAAGAAGACTGAGGTTGGCAAGAAACCGAGCGGGATACCTCTGCCCAAAATACACAAAGAGCAGGCTGTCACTACAACAGCCAATTACATCGATATTGGTGGTCAGAGGATCTATACAAGCCCGCCCGATCATGGTGTTCAGGTGACTTTTCTGCTTTGAGTTAAATAGAACTTAAGGATTTGCTTTTTTTCATCTAAATGTATTTACTATTTATGTAGCATATTCAAGGCAAAAGTGAGTACTTCTTCACTTGACATCAGATGAAACTGGTCAAGCACTGACTTATAATAAGTAAACTGCTTACTTATTAGGAAAAAATTGTTTATTTAACATTATACCACAGAAGAAATAATAGTACATATATTATACTACTATGCGAATGAGAAGAATAATATGTTAACAAATGACACCAACCTTTAACAAACAGGAAATAACAGAGATCCCCGATGACTTCCTCAACCAATCATCGGTGCTCAAGCACTTGGCGAAGGAGGTGGCGCAGTCCCCCACGCCACGCGGACCCACGCCCCCCGCCTCGCCGCACTCCCCGCACTCGCCTCACTCCCCGCACTCGCCGCGTGCGCAGTCCAAGCCGCGAGACGAGAGGTCCAAGGGCAAAGGATCTAAGGCCAAACTCAGTAAAGAAAAACTCAGCTTGTCAAGGTCGCAGCCGGATTTGACTAGGTAAATATTTTGCTCTTTTCAAGGACATAGATTCATTCAGATTATGGTCGACTTCGTTCGCGTGAATTTGGACTATCTTTTAAATTATTAAGGCTAAATATTACTCTAAACTGAAAATATTGAACCTTTCAGTAGAAACCTTACATATCCCGTGAGAACAGATTTCACCACAAAACAATGATTTCAAAAATGGATAGGCCCGTCGGAACATTTCACACAAATGTACTTCAATTTCATCCTAGCAAAATATAGTGCCATCTCTCTTTCTTACGAACTGAGTGAGACCAGCGTCGCTATGTTGAATAAATATGTTCATTGGTTCAATTGGACCAACTAAAGTAGATACCACTAGTAGGTAGGCCCTGTCTGTATGTGTATAGTGCATGGTGTCTGTGTGTGTCAGCGTGGGTGTCCGCGCGGTGCCGGGCGGGTCGGAGTCGAGCGGCTGGTGCAGCGGGGGCGAGGGCTCGCTGGCGGAGCCCGACGACGCGTTCGCGGCCGTGCTGGATGCGCTCGCGGCCGAGAACCACCAGCTCAAGCGGCAACTCGCTGACGCCTGCGAGCGCGTCGCTAAGACCACTAAGGTAGGGTTGCGCTGATGGATTGATTGATAGTAGAGTAGTGACATCACAGAATAGATGCATACAGAAGGATGTTAAGAGCGCTCGAGCAAGGGACACATAAACGGTCACGAAAAACGTAGATTGACCGCGTATCCGTGTTCGTTATTTATGTGTGCGTTGTTCCAGACTTCTATTGTCGCTCTTTTTTGTAACGACATTTATTATGTACTGGGATTGTACTACATGTTACCGTATCAAAACTCCTAAAAAAATAAAGATTAAAAAAATCTCGTCACATCTACTTTACATTTGAGTATCAGATTCTAGTGTTCAGTACCAGTGAAGTGCGAGGAAAAATTGCGCTGATAACTACCACCACGTAATATGTATTATGTGTACCATCGGAATTAAACTGGGTGGTACAGGAGCAAGGAACCTCCTAAAGGAGGCACCGTTGTTGTTCAGAACGGTGCATCGAGAGCAGGAGAGGTTGGCTTGTTCAGAACCCCTTTTAAAAATTTACAGTTTACAGTTTAACCTGTTTAACCTGTCGGTGTTTCCGCTCGATTATAATGTAAGTGTCTTCAAGGCAAGAGTGAATAGGCTTTTACTAAGTTAATGCGTTTTACTACCCATGACTACATCACCACTTACCATCAGGCGGGATAGTAGTCAAGCATTAACTTATAAGATAAAAGAAAAAAAAACCTATTACTACTATTTAAAGTAAGATTGATCTGGCAAAATCCCTTTCATTTTGTAATGCTGTCAAATAATGTGTGTCAAATACTTTTTATTACATTTTGTATACGCGAAATTATCATATTTCTTTTAGTACCTACCTATCTACTTCAATTTAGTGTTTAAATTTAGTGGCCGTATGATTCCTCGTATCTCTAAATTTAATCGTGAGTAATCTTTATTTTTACGTATACGAGAGTCATTCCACGATTTGAATGAAAATCGGAGCAAAGTACTTTGGTTTATTTTGTGTAGTACTAGTGAGTCAGTCGTTACTTTGCGCTTGTGTTTTGTTATTACGAGATTTGATACTTTGTATACAATGGGAACACCAAAATATACAAGAAAACTTTTCTTGTTATTTTAACACTGGGGTTGTCCGAAGTCCTAAAAAGCTGAAATTTGATATGCATAATGAGATTATTACATAAATAACTAATGAATTATGCAATGTAATATGTATAACTTTTATCCTCCAAACCCCACACGCACAGTACCAAAGTAACAAAACAAAACATTAAAAAATATGTTAAGTATTTTGACCTTCAACCCCCATCCGGCAAGATAAAGATACGAGATTACGAAAAAAAACACATTTGTATCAAAGTAAATTTGTTTCGTTTTATTAAAATTCACTAAACAAAAGTTGTTGGTCCTGTTGCGGACCTCACAGGGGATGCGCTTAGGACGTTAGCTATCAATTAGTTCCTTTATCACGGGGTGTTGGAGCTAAGAAACTCCACTTCTAGCTAAAATTGAAAGGTCGTCGGCTGAGTCTTTTCGGACTTGCCCCCATGCCCGCGTGAAACTGTAAAGGCCGCTAGGGCCAACAGCAACTACTCATTCCAAAAATGCAATATGTCCTATGAGATTGTTAATTGATCCTGTATATCATTAACGCCCCAACTCAGAGTCACTAAGGGTTACTTAAATCGCTCCTTAGTTCAGAATTTATATGGTGATTCTTTACTAAGGAGCGATTGAAGTAACCCTTAGTGACTCTGAGTTAGGGCGTAAGTTCCAATCGCCTGGTAACCTACAGATATAACAGTGTTGTATGTATGTATGTGTGTGTGTGTGTGTCCGTGTAGCTGGAGGAGGAGGTGGAGAAAGTGCGTCGCGCGCACGAGGAGCTGGTGGGGTCGTGCGAGCGGCGCGAGCGGCTGGAGCGCACGGCGCGCGTGCGGCTGCAGGCCGACTGTCGCCGGCTGCACGACCTCAACCGCGCGCTCAAACATCAGGTACCGCACATATAATAGGGATGTTGACACTATCAGTAAATTAAAATAACTTTATGTTCAAAGTATCAAGGAAAACATTTAAACACCTAAAATACTATTATTTTGTCGAAATCAATCACAATAAATTAAATATAATTATTTTATAATGTTAAAAATAGTACTCATTGTCACGTAACCACAAACGTCATTTTGAGCTTATGACGTCATTGTTCTTATTTTATATGCAAGTGCGACTAACTTCAGTCGACAGATAGTATTGAATATCGGCTAGTGACGTCAAGTGACGTTTTTGGTGGGAAATTTGAAAATGATTTTTATTTATCAATTTTTGTCTTTAAATTGAAGATTATTATTTTTATAATATTTTTTTTCATGAATCTTAAGGTTCTATCTATAAAATCAAATTGAATCCTAAAATTAGTCAACATCCCTATTATGACGAAAGTGCTCTTCAACTAAACTTGGGCGTAATGTTGGTAGTATTCAAAATAGGTTGATTAAGGAGTAACATACAAAAATATAACCATGTCCAGAACCTCCTTTTTGAAGTTCGTTTAAAAAATGACACGTTTTCTTGTAACGTTATGCCGTTACAGCTCTGTCTAAACAACAACAACAAAGTAAAGGTAAAAATGAGAGTTTTATTTGTATGTTTTATACGTCAGGTGGAGCTGGTGTCGGGCGGCGCGCGGCCGGAGGGCGAGGGCGGGGACGCGCTGCGCAAGGAGCTGCAGAACAGAGAGATGCTCATCGCGCAGCTCATCACGCAGAGTAACTATTGATTATTTTATTAATAACATTGACCTCAAACAACAAGTATGTATGTGTGTACAGCTGGTGAGTTTAATTTTTTATGCATTCTCTGTTATCTAGGCAAACAGGACTGCTCAAATAGATATTCAATGCTATATTACGGTACTATATTTTATAGAGGTATAGTACTTTATACGGGGACTTTGTTCCTAGTCCTAGAACAAGTATAGAGACTTTATCCCTAGTCTTATATATTTCACACGTAGTCCTGGTAAAACTGCCTAACAATGAGATAAAAATTAATTTATAAGCGTCGCATATTTTTTTTGTTGTATAAAGTAAACCACCATCCTATAAAACCTCCCACCTCGTCTATCGATAAGAAACCATAAGTTGTTAACATCGTTATAGCCAATGTGCTTAGTACGAGTTTTACTTGACATAACGGCAACTAAAACGTGTATGGGACCGAAGCTTTTCTTTTCACTGCCGCTAGATGGCTCTGGTTCGGTCCCATACAAATTTTAGTTTGCGTGCGTTTACTTTACGCCGCCGTTATGTCAAATAAAACTCGTACTAAGCACACAGCTTGTTTGGCACGCTATAGACAAGGAGCTGGCGTGCAGCAAGGAGCGGCAGGAGATCGAGATGGCGGCGCAGCGCGCCACGCTGCAGGAGCAGCGCACGCACATCGACATCCTCGACACGGCGCTCACTAACGCGCAGGCGAACGTCGTGCGGCTGGAAGAGGAGGTATACTGACACGCACACGCACACGCAAAGCACGCCAGTACACACGAACGATCTGTTACGTACCAGAAAATATGCACATCATCCAAAATAATTGCAGACATACAGAACATGCTGTTAAGAAATCAAGTAGCAGTCCGGTAATAATTTGGTAATAGATCCTTAAAATAAGACTTCCGTAACTTCAGATAAATGTTCTTCATACAAGCAAAAAGCACTGCATCAGCAAAAAGTAGATCAGCTTCAGCATGTTGAATAATGAATATTGTGTACAGAGTTGCATTGGTCCTAGGACTAATGTAAGTGGCACTTTTCGCACCCAGTAGCAGGGGCGGCTGTACTTTAAGTGCACTCTTGCGCCGAACTGCCAGGTTTTAATGTTTAGAAAAATAAAACAAAAAAAAATGTTTAATAGTGTCTGATTAACGATCTATTCAATATTAACGAAATTATGATGAACCAATTTAAGCTCTTTGATAAAGTATTAAGACTCATTATCGCGAAAATCGCTGTAAAATGGTTCACGGTGCGCTAGCCAAAACGCACGGCGAATGCTCATACAACTTCTATGAGATGCAACCGAAAACGCCTGGCGCGTGAGACAGAGCTAGTTCAATAGAAAATGTATGGCGAATTATGACCACTCTGGTGCGCCGCACCAGCGAACCGAAGATTACCGAGAGCCGAGGTTTGACGAAATTCACGCGCGTATACGTCGCCGCGCGGCCGGCGCCACCTAGCTATTTTATTGGAGTTGCGTTTGTTTACATTCTGCAAGGATTTTCAGTAGATACATATTATAATTTTATAGTTACTGAATTGTGGGACATTGTGTGTTAGTAAATAGCTGTGAAAATGAGTACGTATTTAACTTTAACATCGACTATTTTGAAAGCAATAATGAAACTTTTCAACAAAAATTGGAATTAAAATCGACAGGATTATTTTTCAAACACTCATCTATTTATTTTTCAAACACTCATTTAAGGACACTTTTAAGACGAATATAACGATACAAATCCATCCAGCCGTTTAGAGGTCTACGCGCGAAAATCATAACCGTTATTTGGCAGTCGTTAAAAATAAAAATACGCTGATACAGCGCACCACCACTTCTAGGATCCACCAGCCGCCACTGCCCAGTAGTATATAAGTCAATGTACATTATAACGTGTGTATCTGCATCGTGTATGTACTGTGTAGTGTCGTCACGCGAGCGGCTACGTGGAGCGCGTGATGGGCCTGCAGCGCGCGCTGGCCTCGCTGCAGCAGGCCTCCGACCGCCGCGAGCACACCGAGCGCAAGCTGCGCGCGCAGCTCGAGAAGGAGCTGCAGACACTCAGGTACACGCACACACACACACACACACACGCACATACACAGACGCTAATTTATATAAAAAAAAGCATACAAGTACAAGCGACCGTACGCACGCATACAGACAAGAATGCACGCACGCATACACACCCATGAAACGCACACTACTGAGCTTCTGCCACCGTTGTAACGTGTGTGTGTTTTGTTGCTGACGTCACCAGGAAGCGGTCGTGCTCGTGCGGCGGCAACGGCGGCGGCGGCGGCGAGGCGGAGCTGCGGCGGCAGCTGCGCGAGCGGGACGAGCGGCTGCTGGCGGCGGAGGGCGAGTGCGCCAAGTGGGAGCAGCGCTATCTGGAGGAGGCCGCGCGCAGCCAAGCGGCCGTGTCTGCCGCTTCTATACCCAAGTATGTTATTTATTTATTTATTCAATTTACATCTAACATTACAGATCCTTGCCAATGCGTTAAGAATAATATTATTGCATTTAAAATTTAATTAAAAATTAAATTCATCATCATTCTTAAGCATATTCGTCAAGCATTATCATAGTACAAATGATACATTATGTATAAAAGCGTTATTATGTTGTTTTAAAACTTTTACGTGTCTATTTGTGTGTATCCCGGTGGCACCAGGCTGCCGGTAATGAGCACGGAGCTCTCCTTTTGAAGAAGCCTAGAGCATACTCCACCACGCTGCTCCAAAGCGGGTTGGGAAAGGTGTTAGTGGCCAACGGCCAGTCGGAAGTTTTCATGCCCTCCGATGGCCTCCGAAATGGTTTAACGACTGTTATCTTATGATACTAACCGGAACCGACGGCTTTACGTGCCCTCTGAAGCACGGAAGCGCTCAAGAAAATTTTAGCTCTAGCGGTCACCATTGCTACTACCGACCGCGCCCGCTGTGGCTCAACGCGTTGCTACTGCCCGTTTCAACAACTTCTACTTTAAAATGTTCCATGTTCCATTTGAAAGGGACGCGAAGATAGCGGCGCTGGAGAAGACCTCAGCAGAGTCGGAGCGGCTGATGGCGGAGGCGCGCAGCGAGAAGATACGGCACATGGACGAGCTGCACCTGGCGCAGAAGAAGGTCGCCGATCTCGAGAGCAGGTACGGTTACTACGGTTGTCCGGTTTGCGAAGGATCAAAAGCACTAAACTAGTAGAACAGCTGACGATTTTTGACGGCCCTGTAACCTAGTTGGTAGCGACCCTGCCTGCGAAGCGAAGGGTCTCGGGTTCGATTCCCGGCCGGGGCAGATGTTTATGTGACAGATAAATATTTGTACTCGGGTCATGGGCGTTATTGTGATACCTATATGTGTCGTCCATGCCACCCGCGACACAGGTAAAAACCTACTGCGGGGGTATGAGTGTGTTAGTGAGTGTTCACACTGAACTCGCGGGCGCGGGCGCGGTGGCGGATTCGTGTTCACACTGGCCGCCAGGCGTTTGCGCAATTGTGACATGTTGTCAGAGGTTGAAAACATGGACGACGATCTTTTTTTAACCGAAAATTCATACCTAAAGTTCCATTTAGGTACTCACCCTCCATATCAGGAAACAATTCAGCAATTTCCTTCCATAGTTTATTAAGAATGTTTCTGTTCATAAGATGCCTGTGTTTACTCTGCCAAATCTGAGTTCAAATCAAATCAGTTCTAGCCTGAATAGTACTAATAAACTCTTCTGTATTGAAGGACATGATCTTAGATGAAAGAACAACCCTTTAATCTGGGGACATAATGAATTCATGTGCTATCGTTTCTAGCTACAAGTTCAAAATGGTTGAACTTACCTGACATCGCGAGTGAGTCGCGCGCTCCGCCGCTAGTTCAGTGTGAACACACTCATACATTCTCATGCGTTTGATATTGCCGCTAGCGGGCCGCGCGCGGTTGTCGCTAGCGTGCCCGCTACTTACACCGCACGTGCGTTTTGTATGTGAACACTTTCATAGTAGTTCATATGTTTGATATTTCGCGACCGCGCCCGCGAGTCAGTATGAACAAGCACTAAGCGTTTATTATTATTTAAAGAAAAAAAGCTGTAACTAGGGAGCACCCTCTTAACTCATAGGCTGCATTGCATGACTATTGCATTGCATGGCGATTCTCTGCAGTCAATCAATACTGATGGGATGGCATAGCTCCTCGTTGCAAGACTTGCGCACTGGCTCAAAAAAACCATGTGCATTCAAATCGTTTCATAAGATATCTCCGTAAACCATCCTAATCATTATGATTGGGCATTTTTATATCCTTTTTAATGATATTCTTTATTGCTAACCATGATTACTTTAATGCCAAAATATACAACTTTACAATCTTAGACCCGATATTTCCCGGACCCCACAGATCATCACAACAGGCGAGACGAGACGCTAAAATCTTAATATATGTATATAAATTACGTGTCACGTTGTTTGTCCGCAATGGACTCCTAAACTACTTAACCGATTTTAATCAAAATTGCACACCGTATGCAGTTTGATCCAACTTGAAAGATAGGATAGCTTACATCTCAAAATAAAAAACTTTTGACAGAACGAAGTCTGTCCGGGCAGCTAGTAATTTAATAAAGTTCAAGGTGCTAATAAATAACCGGGGTAATAACGTAATTTATTGTGCAGTGTGTACAAATGTAATATGACAGAATATTCGTCTGTCATATTATATTTGTTTGTATAGTAATGTGTATTTTATATAGTTGTGTAATGTGTTTTGTGTGTGTCGTTGTGTGCAGGGTGAAGGAGCTGGAGTCGAAGGTGGCGGAGCGCGACGCGATGATCAAGGTGCTGCAGAAGCACACCAGCAGCGCTTCGCTTCGGAACAACTCCAGCCGCGAGGAGCTCGGTGAGAGACAGAGCGCTACCATATATGAATGTGACTAGAGTATAGTGTGGTTATATTGTAATACTCGTCACATGGTGACGGCGATGACGTCACGCCTGGACACCTCACACTATTATTATTTTTTTACATCGCTCGCTTATACGACTTATATGTTACGAACATGAACCACCAATGGCCTTAAGCGTCCAATAAACTATTACCTACGACGATGTAGTACCATCATCTTGCTCGAGTCCGCCTCCAAACGACTCGTTGTGTTCCGGCTGGGGGCATGGGACCCGTTTTCTTTTTTCTTGGCCATCGCAACGCATCGGTGATGCCGTGTTACTGATGTCCTCATGGAAAAACCAGCGTAAACCATTTACCATTAGGTAACTCATCTGGTCGGTTGCCAGCTTAAAAAGAACAATACATGCGGTGTCATGCTCGATGTCATATCATTTAACGAAAAAGCGTCTTATGTGTTTTTTTTATGGGAATAGCCGGCAAACGATTTAAAGATCCACCTAATGGTAAGTGGCTATCATCGCCCATGCACATCAACAACACCGAGGCGTGACTGATGCGTTGCCGTCCAAGAAAGAGAGAGGAAAGAGAAAGAAAGAAGTGTTGTGTCCCGCAGTGGGCCTTTCGTCGGGCGCGTCGTTCTCGAGCGCGGAGGGCGTGGGCGTGGGCGTGGGCACGGTGGGCGGCGTGGCGGGCGCGGGCGCGGCGCGCTACCGCCAGTTCGCGCGACGGAACTACTCGCCGCACAACGATAATGCTAGCGGTACCTTACTTGATAATAATAATATGTTTATTTTTATTTATTTATTAACCTCCCAGGAAAAAAGAGGGTTGTTATAAGTTTGACGTGTCTGTGTATCTGTGTGTCTGTCTGTTGCATCGTAGCTCGCAAACGGATGAACCGATTTTGAACTAGTTTTTTGTCGTCTGAACCGTCTGAACGGTGACTTAATCGAGAGTGTTCTTAGCTATGTTTAGTGTAAATAGAACTGTTGAGGGATTTTTAAATTTAATTTATGATTATTTAATCTTTATTATACAACATATAGCTAGCTTAACTAGGGCAAACTTAATGCCTATTGGAATTCCCTGCCAGTCAACCCAGGGTGATGGTGAGAACATGTGGTATGTGACAATAAATTAGTCTGACGAAAACATTTATTAAATGTTTTAAATAAACAATTTATTAATATTTTATTCATGTGGATATAAATTGATGCATAAAGTATATTGTTTCGTACGAAAGTGTGTACACATATACCCTGTTGTTTCCAGGTTGCGGTTTCGACAGCACGTCACTCCGGTTAGATGAGCAGTTAGCAGCGCTGGAGTCGCGGCTGGAGCGGCCGCCCGTGCCCGCCGTGAGTTACCTGCCCGACGCGCCCCACTCGCCCCACTCCCACTCCCACTCGCCCCTCCCCCACTCCCACTCGCCCCTGCCCCACTCCCACTCTCCGCACAACACGCACGGGACGCACTCGCCGCGCTCCCACGCGTCCTATTACTGACATACGTATTACGTACACGACACGACAATATTAAAGGTGGCACAATAAATACGCAAGTTTTGAACTTATTGTCGTTTGAGTGGTAAAACAAAAAGAAAACTTTCAATGTTGAAGAACACTTAGAAAATAATGAAAATTTAGTTAATGGCCACGGCTCGCATGTTTCGAATAAAATATGGTCGGCCGTTGCTCCAATGTGTGATTAAATATTTTTTCCTATAATTAATTTATAATATAAAAAACTGTTCCAATTTATTCACATCTTGCGTAATTTTTGGGCCATCCTATACTATAAGTAATGCATAATTGCAAAAGAGCCGTTTCGATTTTGTAAAATGATTTCTTTCTGTATCCTGGACTTAAGTTTGGAATGTGAAAAAAAAAATCTAAATTTAAAATTCTAATATTACAATACCTACATTAAGAAAAAGTGATGTAAATCAATCAAAATTATACTCAAAACTTTCCACCGCCACGTGGTCAGGTTCCAGTGACATTCCACTAGACAGCCAGTTGTGGTTCCACATAACATTCCTTCTACAGTGCCACCAACTTATCTGTGAAGTGGCGAAAATTGGAACTAATGCTGTGTCATTCATAAGTTCTTTGTGCTCATTCATTTAACATTTACTACGTCTCGAATTGCGTCCAATGATTGGTCCAATGCGTTCGACAGCGCCCTCCACACTCCGCGCTATTCACAGATAAGTTGGTGGCACTGTAATTGTTAACTGACAGCTTTGTATTGTGCTGTGTGTGGTTTTAGAGTGAGTGCTCAGTTTCTATTTAACAAGAAGCTTTCTAACAATAGACTGATGTTGCAGTGATACATTTTAAAATATTTATTCAAACAATAATAATTATTGTTGGTGACCACATGTAACAAATATGTTTCATATTTTATACTTGCGAGTACATTGTGAATTATTTACATAGAAGTATTATGAAAAAAGATATTCATTATTTTTAAGCGCAATTTGACTGTAAAAATTTCGTTAAACAGAGATATTTTTTAAACTTATTTAGAATGACAACATCTATTAACATGGCTTTAAAGTTTGCCAGTTGAAATGCTCTTATCAGAATGAACTGGTTTTTGTGGAAGTAAAAGTGCCTTAATCGGTGTCTTAATTTGTATGTATAAATTAATAAATAAGACAATAGTGCCTTAAAGCCAATAAAGTAGATTTTATAAGAATCTCTAAAACATTCACTCGGAAATCTATATACTCCACTAGTCGTTACTGTTAAATAGAAAAGGTATTAAAGAATTGAATGATCGTACTTGCGTAGGACTTTTGTAAAAAGATGTTTTGATAACTTTATTTGGTATGTATGTACTTTGTCCAATGAGGCAGCTTATTGAAGTCATGTGTGAGGATTCCTAGACTCGGAGTACACCAAAGTATATTTCTATAACATTGTCGGCGCTGGATAGTGCTTTTCAACTAAATCTGCAGACGAAGCCATCCGCGTGACCGAATGTAGCAATTCCCTTAACGCTTCTGTTTGGGAACGCTGAAGCGACGCGATAATGTTTGCCACATTTTCACTTGAAAACATGGTATTCGCGTCGGCACTAGTCGATGCGGGGGCGCCGCGCGCGCCTTCTTGTTCGGACGCGTGTGGTGAGAACGGCGAGTTTGATCGCGAGGGGCTGAGAAATCCTTCATTATTTTCATTATTTTCTTCGCGTCTTTCATTTGCCGTTTGGCTCCTTGTTGTAGGCATTTTATACGACGATACGTACAACGAAATTGTAGGTAATAACCACCAAAACGTTGGAGCGCCACATATGAGATCAAAGGGTTAATTAAATTAAAGATTCGTCACGTAGTCGTATATTTCTCACACTCTGTACACTCTCATAATAAAAATTACAAAACAAAACCCATGTCATTCAAAGAAAAGATTTCAAATAAGGAACCACCACTCTTACATAAAGAAAAACATAGTGCCCGGTCGCTTGCCGTCACAGAGTAGCTTACACATTCGTTACTCTGTGTAACGTGTCGGCAAGCGACCGCGGGATACTCTAACCGGTACCTTACATACGCGGTTTGCTATAAATGTTATAATACATAAATGTAATGTTTTATATTATTTCGTAATATATATCGTTATGAACTTGACAAAAATATCCATAAAATGGTTTTTGAAATATAAAAGACATTTATTTTAATGCTACCAACATTACGCCCAACTGCAGATTTGGTTGAAGAGCACTATAGAGGTAATAGTACGCGTATTTGCCGATGGTAATTATTTATGAAGCAATAAAATTTATCCGACTGGGAAATTAAGTTTAAGGGCGGGCTGCAGCTAATAGAATCCACGGTTTAATTTGACCTTATGTATGTAGCAGAAGGTTGAGAATTGCCGAACAAGCGAAGTTAACTTTTATTTGTTATTTACCCCTGAGGTCGCCTTTTCATTAGTATGTTCATGAAATTAAGTTTTATAGAAACATATCTCTCGAAGTCCATGAATCTTTTTGACAATAATAATACATAATTTCTTATGACGAAAATGTGAAAGCCATTGGTCACAAAAGCAAGCCAAAGTTAGGATAAAGAATCTATTTATCTTTATATGTATACAATCGAAGATAAGAGTGATGTTATTTGTTAGCAGGGAGCGGAGGATTAGTATAAGATTTTGATTATTATTTTCATATTTATTCTAGGTATCGGTAATTTTATAACTGATCTCAATAGTATAAATACATTAATAGGCTACATGATTACATTTCTTTACCGACATATATCATCGTATTAAATAGTGAAAAGGAATGAAACTACGATAGCAGTTGAGAACTTGGAACACGGAGAAGACTACTTAGTTCATTTCCATTCAGCTATGCGGCGCTAATAATATAATGTCTGTTGATTTGAAGGATACATGGTTATAAGTAATGTATCCTACGTTTTATGCCTATCTAATGTTTTTACACTATAGAGATCAGCAAATTTTATTTTGTGAAACTCGTTTGTACTTTTAAGAACGGCGGAATATCGAGTGACTGTTGAGCCTTTTTGTTAAATATCTATCTTATCTTTTGTAGGGAAAGATGAAGTTATGATGTTAACTTTGGCATGTAAAACGTTTTGTAGCTCTGTACCCATACTGAGCTGTATCATGCGGAGGCTTTCGAATAAGATCTTATTTAACATGTGTAAATTACCTAATTATTTTTGGTAATATATTTTGTATTCATTATATTTTTAGACTAGCATGTTCGATAATAAAAACATGTGTTTGTTCATTGTGGTTTTAATGGCTGCTCTTAACGAAGTAGTGGCTTTCTTTTACCATAAGTTTGAGATTAAATAATGAGTTTGCTTCCAAAGGGCATTCTGGGACTCCCTACCGTGACAAAAATTTGCTTTACTTTAACTTTGTATTTTTTGCAAAAAATATTGGGATTCCTTGAATCGCCCTCAGTTTTAAAGTATGGTTTGTGTTTTAACACGAGTAATGTCTGCTTGTTGGAGTGTCGCGGCCGCCGACTTATAAACTTTGATACGAGTACTTACTTGCGTTCAAACTATTCTCATTATATTGGTGTTCGTTTTGGTGATTTTAAAAGGCAAAATTGTTGAAAGAAATACAAACATTTATCTAAAATCCGAGTGAGCAAGAGTTCTCGCATTAAACACTTGGCTGCAGTGTGAGGCGCCCGCACGATGAGGTAAGGACCGCTAATCATATTCACACTTGTGTTGCTCCATTGTTCTAACTTAGTATACCAACTTGAGTGATTTGTGAATCTGTTGCCAACTTAGCTTGAGAGAAGGGAGATTAGGAAAGACTATTTATGCATATTCACATATTCGGCACTAGTGGATACGCTGCGTGTGCTACTAAGCTAACAAAATTAATGTGTTGTAGACCAGTTTGGGTCTCATCAGTTGGATAGTTTCAGTCTATAAAGGAAATCTTTTAATTTTTTTTTGTGTTTTATACATACAGATATGTGCATAATCAGATGTGTCTATCTTAATCGCAATTTATCTGTAGTCCATTTTTCATACTTGTAAATATAAAAACAAGGCTGATAAATGATAAACCTTACTTCTGATTACTATAATCTATTATTTAAACTATATTTTATTCAAATATAAATAGAATTGCTGAGATTATTTCCCAAATAAGACAAGTTTCTTTTTTGAATGGAGAGTTGCTATCGGCCCTAGCGGCCTAGAGATAACACCAGTTTAAAAACCAGTGGCGTAGCTAGCCCTTCCGGGGCCCCGTATCAAAATTTTGTCGGGGGCCCCCCCTCGACTCGAGAGTAAAGATCTTTATCAAAAGAAATGAAAAAGCTAGCGTGAATTAAAACAAATATAATATACTTACATCGATTAACAAACCACATACAATCAATACTCTAAAATTTTAAACTGGAGGCAGCTCTGTTTCGTTTCGAGAGATCCGAAAGCGCGCAGACTCAGTAGCTGATGTGATACGACAAGGCAGGGAATTTTTTATTCGTAACTCATATTCATCGGTGGTAAAAACCAGCTCTGGTATAGCAGTCCCTGTATCTCGGCATCTAACCAAAAGCATGCCACTTACCATGCCTGGTCATCCGCGTGCACGCTTATACCTAGATCTATCCACCCCAGGGCTTAATACAAAATTCAACGCTACCTCCTGGTGAACAAAGAAGGAAATGGCTAAAAAGAAGACAATTTAAAGTTCATCGGCAGAATTGGCAAGCGAATGGTCGATTACCCCTTTGGTAGTCGAAAATTCTGGTCGCTAGCTCAAGCTGCTGAGGGTAACTTCTGTCGGTCATCTCTTCCACAACTGCGTAAATTGTACGACTCCGTGGTCCATACGACAAAGGGCGAAGCCGAACTTCTTGGCATCCTTTTTGCCGCCAACTCAACTCTTGATGATAGAGGGATCGCCTCCGCCTAAAAACCTGTGAGAGCTCGTTGAATGATATTTATACTTTTTCCCAAAAGTCTGTCAGAGAGCTCTTTATAGCCCCTTGATGCCAAGAAGTTGAGAGGACCAGACGGTATTCACGCAGTGGTGTTAAAGATGTGGGATCCCGAGTTGATTCCAGCCCCGGATCTAGGGGCAAACCAGGGCATCCGCCGCGGTCGGCAATTCAGGGGGCGCAAAATCATAATATAGTATGATTAAAAATAAAAAACTTGCTGCACAAAGCACCTAACATACGGAAGCCTGGTTGGGAGAACAAATAAAGATAAAAAAGAGTTCTTATCGACCCATTCACGAAAAATGCCAACTATTACTTATTTGTGAGTTTTTTATCCTATCTTTATCACTATCAAGTTTCTGCCCCTGATCAAAAAAATCGTAGATCTGGGGCTGGTTGATTCCCAGTCTTAACATGCTTATACTCGCTATCTTATGCCACATGACACATCTTCGTGGAAGGTTACCCTTTTTCATCCCATCCCCGTAATGGGTGATCTCAGTGACCCGGCTAACTGCAGGCCTATAGCGATAAGTCTATAGCCTCCCTGCTTGCAACGGTAATGGAGCGCGAGATTAACATGCAGCTCCTGGGATATCTGGAAGATCATCAGCTGATCTGAGATCAACAATATAGTTTTTGCGACGGTCGTTCAGTTGGTGATCATCAAATTTATCTTACGCACCTGTAGGCACCGTCAGACTCTTGATCGCAACGGGGAAGCACTGGCAGTCAGCCTAGATTTCGCTAAGGCCTGTCACCGGGACTGGCACAGGGGGGTCTCACGAAATTAACATTTTACGGTCGCTGTGAGAGGTTATGCAGTTGGTGGTATGTTTTCTATCTGAGCGACATATCAAGGTACCTAGTAGATAGATGTTGCTCAGAAATGAAACCTATAAAATGCTGGTGTTCCCCAAGGGTCTGTGGTCCTACGCTGTTCATTGTGCATATCAATGACATGGCATGAGTGGCAACTGTTGCTATGCAGATGACAGCACTGGGGATGCCTACTACACAACCCCGCTTAATTCCTCTCAGTTGCAAACCTTGCATGTGGCGGATAGCAGGCTTAAACTTGTGTCTGAAGTCGAGAACTCTCTGGAGCAAGTCTCGGAATGGGGTTGACTTAATTTAGTCGAGTTCAAACCCACGAAGACACAAGTTGTCGCGTTTACCACTACGAAAACCCCATTTTTCATAGTGCCTCAATTCCAGGGTACCGTGCTCACCGCCACTAAAAGTGTTGTAAGAGTAAAATTCTAGGAGTTGACATCTCGAGTGATGTGTAGTACCAGCGTCATTTGGAAGCTAAGGCTAAGTTGGCTTCCAAAAAGCTTGATGTTCTAAACCGGGCTAAGGAGTACTTCACTGCGAGGGAAGCACCTGCTCATGCTTTACAAAGCTCATGGTTGAATTGAAGTTTCATCCACCTCGATGAGACTCGTGGAGAACTTCTACGGTCCGATGCTCCCGATCATTTTTACCACGCACGTGCTAACTGTAGAATGAGCTGTACTACGTGTAGAATGAGCTTCCTCTTGAGGTATTCCCGGAGCGCAGTGTCATGGAGTTACCGCCGGCATGGCCGCGCAGCACTGTGTCGGAAAGCATCATGAGTCGTGTAGAACGTATTTTTTTTGTACATTAAATATTTTGTTTAAATTTTGATTAGGGCATTTAAATAACTGATTAGAAGTTTTTGTTATTATTATCTGTAATGCCTGTTTGTCTTCAATTTGTCGAGCTTCCAGATTTAGAATCATAGCCTCTTGAAGATAAATTGCATGATGCTAAAATAATTAATGCAATAATACGTATAAGATGGCCCAGAAAGAAATTCTATTGTTGATTTCACTTTTCGATGAAGTATCGATGCTTTCCGGAACATTTTTCGAATCATAATTGATTTCCGGATCATTTTACGAAATGTTTCTAAGGCGCATTGGGGGCCCCCTCAGTCCCGGGGCCCCGTATAATTGATACGGCTGATACGGCGGTAGCTACGCCCCTGTTAAAAACGGACAATAAGAGCAAATCACTCGTGCAAGTAGCTTGCTTCACTTATGACTATTTATTAAGTAGTGAAAGTAAGTATTAAGAGGTAAAGTCGGGACACGAAGCAGGAAGAAATTCGTACATTGACTTGTTATTACCTGTCTCTATCACTCCTGCGTAAATAAAATGCGTGCTCGCTCGCACAGTGCAACGGCCGCCGTTCTATGCGAGCGAGACGTATTATATTTACGCGGGAGTGACAGAGACAGGTAATAACAAGTCAATGTACGAATTTCTTCCTGCTTCGTGCCCCGACTTAAGTTGTGTTATTGCAGCGCGGTCTGTGCTGCTTCCCGGGGCTGGCGCGCGGGCGCGGCGCGGGCGGCGGGGAGGAGGCGCTGCTGCTGGAGCGGCAGGGGCGCGCCTCGCAGCAGACGCGCGCCGCCTCGCTGCCGCCGCCGCCCTCCGCGCTGCCGCGCCCGCCGCGCAAGCCCTCCGCAAGGAACACGCGGTACGACAGGCTCGATCATAGAGATGCTAGGAAGGCAAGTATTATTGTTTACTATCTTTACGCCCCAACTCAGAGTCACTAGCGGTTACTTTAATCGCTCCTTAGTAAAGAATCACCATACAAAATCTGTACTAAGGAGCGATTTCAGTGACCGTTAGTTACTCTTGAGTTGGGGCGATAGTCTCACAGGCTCTGTAATGTATGTGGCACACTTTGTAATTGTTTCGACAAACTTCAGACTAGGCTCTAAGCACCTACTGCAACCATAATATTATGAATGCCATAGAATAGCCTCGAACGACCTCTGTTGTAGTAATATAATCATGAGACATATTAGCTTTGTTCTATAGAAAATAATTGCTTTCGAGGAGTTACTTTAATAATTCAGGAGCTTCTTAAGAAATCTATTAGGCAACATATATTTATAAACTCCTTCTTTAACATACATAGAGATTCGGAAATTTTTGTTTAATAATTTGCATCTTTTAATATAACCATAGAAGAAATAATAGTACTTATAAATAAATATAACATTAATGTAATTTTATACACTTTTTATTGCTACAACTAGTGATGTTAAGTTAAGCGATCTACGACATAGCTTACCCGGCAGGACTCGGACGGGTCCGGGTCGATAGCGTCGAGCGCGTCCCGCAGCTCCCCGCTGCCGTACGAGGTGCCGGCGGCGCGCAAGCTGCCGTCCGTGCCCACGTCGGCGTCGCTGCCCGCGGCGGAGTCGCGCGAGTCGCTCGTGCGCCGCGAGTCCAGCCTGCCCTCGCCCTCCAAGCTCGCGGTGTACGCCGCCGCCAGACGCCGCTCGGCCGACTCCGCTAAGGACAAGCGGACGCATCACTATCGTATACAGTTTTAGTATACCTACTCAACAGGGGCGTAGCTACCGCCGTATCAGCCGTATCAATTATGCGGGGCCCCCAAAGTATAGGGGCCCCCATTAAAAAAGGTCCCAAAAAAAGCTCGCCAGTGGCCTACGACCACTATAGCCTTTTATATTTGACAGCTAACGTCGAGGAGGTCCTGCAATAAACACTGATATGGGGCCTCCTTAGGGCTAGCTACGCCACTGCTACTCAATTTTTAAGACGATTCTTATTTGGTAAACTATCGTACAGTGTCTTTTTATCATAATTTGTAATTTAAAGGCTGACAAAAAATGTAAAGAATTAAAAGACAATAATCATTTATTGCCAAAACTATTTTATTAAATTAATATTTCATTACAAAGAAGTGCCAAGACTGTTTACTAAATAAGACTCGTCTAAATATACTATACGCAGGCAGAGTAGCTATGCTACTCGTCATGAGGCCATGAGACTCACAGGAGTACCTACAAACATGACGTGATCCCGTACGGGATTCTGCTGCGTATGCACTATCGTATACATTTTCTATGGAACGATGTTTCAAAACTTCACGTCACGCCGTACGGGAAAAAACCCGTTACGTATGTATTGGGCTTAAAAGTTTGATGATCTGTGTTAATTTACATAGAATTATTATTTTTCTTTTTCTTGCAATGAAAAATAAATTACTATTACTCTGGTTTTCACTGTTTTGGTGCTAATGACGGTTTTAATAATTTAACGGTTATTAATCGTATTCAGATTCACTTGAGCCCCTTAATGTCCAACTGAAATAGGATTATGAATCATAATAACATCTAAGTATACCAAAGATATTAAAATATTTAATCGTCTTTGTTTTACCTATTTAAGATAAGTTTTTTCTCTGGTCATAATAATAATAATATTAATAAAATTGAACTACTTTAATTTGTCACTTAAAAACCTTATCATAAAAACATCAACTTCAAAATTGTTAAATAGGTATCTAAACTTTGTTAAGTTCTGAATTGGTTTATAAACTATGGTTTAGTTTATAAAATATGTTCGTCGGTTCTAAGCTCTTAATTTTATTATGATTTTATTTATAAATATTAATTTAAAAGTGAGGTTTTATTGTGAATTTTACAAAGGTTGTATTTTTATTATTTGTAAGCATTCTATGATTTGCAATTAAAATTTTATTCAGGTCTAATTATGTCCCACCATAAGTACATTGTTCTTTTTTAACAATTTACTTTTTTGTACACCCTACCAGCATCTCTTAAATTCACTTCGCCCTCTTCCCAAAGGTTATCTGGAAGAGATGGCTATTTAGCGATAAGATCGCCTTTTGTATACAAATATTGTTAATTCTATTAAAGTATGTATCTCTTGACTGTTTATTGTGGTGTACAATAAAGTGTAATAAATAAATAAATAAATTATTACTTAAGACGCCGTCTACACGTTTCGATTTAGGATCATATTTTAAACATTACAATGAGACATTTTTAAATAATGAACAAATAAAAGGTTTATCAGATTATTAAGTATGAGCAGGCTCGCTTCACAAGGTTGAGATCGTTATAAATGTTGAGTATTTATTAAGTTTTTATTTGTGTAAGATTATTTCAAAGAAGTCAAGGATTTCCTAAATAGGAAGGTGAAGATTGCGTCTAAGGTCGAAAGGCTAGTAAAATATTAATTGGTTGTTTTATATCCTTTATTTATTTTGTAACTTTGGTTTAGTTCAAATAATTCTTGAACCCAAGAAGATTAAAAAACGATTTTAAGTACAGTGACTTAACTGAAAGTTGCAACATCGTTGCAGACGCTTTGCCCAACCGCAGGTTTGTCAAGGTAATTTGAACTAACGACTGGTTAGTTTTGTTTATTACCGACTGTTTCTGCAAACAATTCGCGATACCGTGTTGCCATGCCAACGTGTGTCATGCATTGTCACAATAAAATGACTTATCGAAGGACAGACTACAGTCTGTGTATGCACATATGTCATTTCATTATTAGAGTGTATTGTATGCTAATCATATGCATTTATTTCAAAGTACCGTTCGGTAGCTCATTTTGCACAGTTGTTGAATATGTTATTTATTCAATATATTATTTATTTACGTGCGAGATTTGAATATCTAGAACGAATTTGTTTATATAAAACTTATATAATAACTTATATAACGATGAAGTTGGTATTCCAACCCACCAGTGTATTAATTCTAGAATATCACGTATCACTGCTAAGTCTGCTAAACCTGCCGTGAAAATTATTACGGTTAAATCATGAAAAGTAATGAGTATTATAGTTTATATAGCTAAATATTAGAATAACTGTCATAACAATTATATTGATTTGATCTTTGATTTGATTATGGGCTATTTAAGACAATTCCAACATTTCGCATGTAAATAAATAATGTAAATAGTCTTTGAATTCAGTACTGAATTCAGTATTCAGTCAGACCACTGAGCTCGAGGGTCGTTGCATCTATTTCGGAATGAAATTGTTTGTACTACGATGGTATCGGGTTGACAAGACAGGTAGGTTGTGGGTAGCCAGTGTAGCCACCCGCCAGCTATCATACTGGTAGACCTGTGGAACGATATAATTTTAATCAGGTTTTTTCATTGAGTTTTCTGATCTAGATTTGAGGTCTACTGACCATATAGCGCAAAAATATTTTTTTTAGCTGTAATAGATAGTTTATTGTATCTCAATGGTTTTTTAATAGTTTTCGATATTTCTTTTATACATAGTAAAAGTAGTTAAGTAATAAAAAGTTGCCGATATACTTGAATATGCAAGTAAGAAAGTAACTGTTTTCTGTCTCCACCCATCAGTTAAGCAAGTGATGAGTCAACCCAGCAGAGGGACACGTATGTGTTTTTACAACATTAAACTAAACGTACCTATCTACAATTAAATTGCTCAAGTACAGACTACATATTCAGATTATCTGGTTTAAGCTCGAATTATATCTATTCTTTTGAACTGAATCCAGCATCTTCCAGCATTGTAATATAATTCTAGTTTACTAGTTGTTCTGAAAACAATAATATCAAACTTTGACCTTTACATAATTATGTAGAATTGTAGAACTATTTAGACTAAGGTATTTTACGTCTCAAATGTAAAATTTTTGGAAAAAAAAAACATTGAAGTAGGTACTCAAATTATGCCAAGAAGTACAACTTTTACCTACACAAACATAATTTTTTCTATTTTTGAATTAGTAGGTACCTACCGACCATTTTTTAGACCAAACATGAACTTAATATTATCGCCACCAAAGGCAGTGATGTCGAAAATGGACCATACAAAGTTTTATTGTTATTATGCAGCGTCAGATTATTTAGTGCATGTGCTTATTTGGACTTTGGGGTCAAGTAGGTACTATAACTTATAACCGGTCGTAGAAAATATGTAGAGAATGAGAGTATAATATGCAGTAGGGCCAGTAGGTATGCAGATACCAAAGTCCCAGTCACCACACAGTGTTTTGAATGTTGAAAATCTTTTGTATATTTAATTATGTGATAATTACGTTAACATTATAATGTTTAAAAGGTACCTACTAAAATATGATTTGTTGCGTACATTTGTCTATCTATTTACGTAACATTCCTACAATAAATCGACAATCGAAAATCGACTGTAATATTACATTCAGACCACAATATTATTGGTTTTTATTCCAATGATTATTTTCAGTGCAATAAAAGTATTAAGTAAGTCAACATTTTGTGTTATTTTCTAATTCTTTCCTGTAGTTTATACTTTTCCTTTTAAAAGGTCAAGGCTCAAATTTGAGGCAAGTACAGCTTTCGAAGTCATGTGTTAGAAATGAATCATCACTTGACTTGTTTAGACACGGATGACGAAATATGCGTGCCATATGCGCGAACTTTAGCCAGTATAGTTAGAGGACTTTGCCCATAATCCTTCATTCTGAGAGATAAAAGATTTACAAACTTGAATTTCTAAGAATTACTTGTTTAGCCATAAAGAAGTCCTTAAGGTTTATCACTAAGGTGTATCTACAATTTATTCTTTAGTAATAACAATGCCATGACCTAAACGAATAATTAGATACGCCACGAATAACAAAGAGAAGTATTAGGTACTTTTTGTCTAAGTTGCCACTATATTTTTTTCAATCTTACAACCAAATCAATATTAGAAAGGTAAATGTGGATTTATGAATAAACAGTTTCGATACCTAACTGGTTTATGGCTGTTAGGAGGCGTGGCGCGTGGCCGTGGTTTGTTTATCGATGGTCCTTCGAGGCGGCAGATAGGGAGAAAAAGTTAACCGATGTTAAGTTGTAAAATTTTATAGGAATTGTATTTGAATGATGACCGCAACCTCTCAACGAGGTGGATTTTTTGTTTGAATCTCGCATCTCATCATTATACCTAATTTAAAATATCATTCTCAATTCAGCAAATTGGATCAGGAAGTAAGAAATAATGTCATCTTATAATAATGCGGATGCGATCTTGATCAATTAAGTTAATGATTAGGACGGGCGAGTGAACCAAGTGAAGTCTTCAGTAGTCGCCCTTGATCGTGACATTTGCGTGCGGGCGTGAGCGAGCGCGGCGCGGGCGCGCGAATGAGGCCGCGCCGACCTCGTGCGCGCGGCCGCTTGCGCAAGCGCAGCCCGCAGCCACCCGCTACCCCACCCCGCTTCTCCTCTCCGCTCCTCTCCGCCACACATCGCCGACAACCTAAAGAAACTATATAGCTGCTCAAAGTGCTCAATAAGTAAGCATTCTTTACAATACCAAAAATATTTATGTAGCACTGCATAGGCCAGAGGCCTCATGCCTCATGAGTCATGGGATGTAAGATAGTACCTAACAAATAATCTGTGTAGCTACAAATAATAAGATGTAAGTACCTACAATAAGTATATTAACTATGTAGAGACACCAACAGAAGATGCCGACCAAGTTGACACAGGCAGATGGGCCAGCCTAGGATGGCTCAACCGAGAAGACAATAATTTGAAAAAAATTGCAAAGAAGGAATAGCTCAATTTATTACTACATTACTACCTACTATTTAGTCAAGGACAGACAATACTTCATTCACAGACATTCATATAGTGCATATGCCACCGACCATTGCGCGCTGACACCGGATAGCGCCGGAACGAGGACAACGGAAAATACTCTTTATAGGTACCAATCCTTGCCTTGTAATTACTAATTAGATATTTTCCTGTACAACGAAGAAAATCATAAACGATTAATCGTTACAGCTTGTGTACATGCAGATAGACAATGTAGGGCGGTATTCAGTATCAGAAATGTAGAGTAGCATGACTCAATGCACTTTCGTGCTTCCTAGGCCAAGTGCCTAATTTGCCCTTGTTATTGATGTTATGCAAATCATTTCTTTATTACCAACGCGTTGACCAATGACCAGTCGCTAGCAAACATGGAGGTACCTAGAATTAGGGTGAAAAGTGTAGAAATACTGTCCGCTACTCGCCCTACCGTCTCCACTCTCCACTCTTCATCACATTTGTGGAAATCTCCCTAAATAAGGCTATGGGAAGAAAAAACTAAGTAGGTATAGGTAGGTAAAGTGAAACTGTCAAAGGGTAGGTAATTTTTTGTCGGAGTAGATACCTAAATAAACCCATGTCCATGGTATTTATTTACCTATAAAATGTCGTTTGTTTATTCGACAGATAACAAAAATAAAAATCTCTATTTATTTAACACGATGACGCGAATCATCGCGGTCCGTTTCTTTAAGTTAAGATAACATAATATTGTTTTTTAAATAAATATTGAACTTGAGTTCACAAGACCGTGTGTGAACTGTGAACGTTATCGGCATGTCCCTGACTAAGTATATTTACAAATATTATATTCACTATAGTTCACGTAACAAAAATCTCCCGTTGATTTATCTACTTACGCACAAAATTATAGAAAAAATCTATAACATTAGCACGGACCTAAAAAAAAAACTTTTTTTTTTTTAGTTAATCAGTACGCGAAGGGAAAACCTTTGTAGCCAACGCAGGATATTGTCAAATCTCAGATTAAGAGTAAGATTTGGTATGAGTAATAGGTAAAGCTTAAAATTTTAAAAAATAAAATACTTATTCGATATTCTTGTTGATATTGTTGGTCGAAGAGAAAATCTTATTAAGAGATTTATTTTGTTCCTTTACGAAGAAGTTCCGCCGAAGAACCTTTCTAATTATGTATTTTGCAAGTAGGTCATGTATTTTCAATTTCAAAGGTCTATTATATGACGTCATACGTGGGCGTTGACTCCGCTGGGGCGGAATGGGCAACGGTAGCTCGGCTTCACCACCTACATATAGAACCGCCCACCGCACATGATGCATTCAATTACTGTCAAATGTACCATGGGTCGATCGTATCAGGCCAGGCTTCCTATCCGCCTGAATATTTAAAAGCTGCTGCTTGTTAGCCAATCTGTTTCTATTCGACAGAATAGAAACCGACTGAAAAGTCGGGAAGATTAGCCATGTGATTGCGACAACGGCCTTGGTGACCGAGGGGAACGAAGATTAAAAGTTCATTATTGATTCTTGCTGGTAGTACGCAGTCAGGTCATAAAGACTACCACCAAGGGCACCAAGTATAAGTAGGTGGCTCACGGCAGACTTGAAGTGTTGGCTTGGTTCATATGCTGCGATAAAATCGATAGGAGGAAACTTACGCCATTGCACTATTATTCTGTGTTCATAAAGTGTGGGAGAGGGCCGGACTTAGGGGAGGGCAACCGGGGCTACAGGCGCTACAGCCTTGGGGCCTCTACAAAAGAGGGGCCCCTACAATAGAATCTTCGGAAAAAAATCTTTTAAATTCCGATTAGGAAACAACTTTTCATTTGATATTTTTTTCGCTGTTTTACCTTTCTACTTGGTTTCACAATAAATTACTTATTGAAAAAGTCGAGTGAACAAAATTGTTCATTTTATTTGGAAAATAATTTGGGACCAGGGCCTCCAGTCCTTTGTTGCCCCGAATCCAGGCCTCTAAATCCAAATCCGACCCTTTGGTGTGGGAAATAATAAGAACAAATTTTTAAGAGATAATAATATACGTATAGTTTAACACATTAATGAGTATTAGGTACTTCGTTTTTTCTGTTTAATATTCATAAAAAATTCGAACATTGAATGAAAATTTTAATTTCGTTTATTTTATGTTACACGTGTTAGAAATAGTGTATATTTTATGTCACTTCTAGTAAATTATACAAAAATTGGAAGACACTTTTACGATGCACTTGCAAAGCTATTTTCCAGTAATCATAGTGGTGTAACAAATGATTTGCTGGTCAAAATCTACAACCATAAAACGGTTTGCGGGTTTTGCGTTTTATAATTCCTTCGATAGTAACTCAGGTCGAGCAGGGGAACCGTAATACTTTATGATAATATGTTGAGCCTCTGTACCACTTGCTTGTATCTAAACTATAATTGGGTGAAATCAATGAGATAAGGGAAACCAATGGATAGGAAGGCGCACTTACTTGGAATTTTCCGGTGGCAGCCTCGTGGCACGTGGCAGGTTCGTCTTCACTCCAGTTTCGTATTTTTTACCATACAATTCAGGTAAATTACAGCGGTTTAGATTCACAGATCACTTGATAAGTTTTTTAAGCGGTTATATGAAGCGGTTTTTGAAGTTGCAAACGTATCTACAGCATAAAACTGCGCGTGCGGTGATGCGGTGCGGAGACCTTACGACGGTCAAACAGGAACTAACTTCACATTCGCTAGAGTGAAACCGCGATAACTTCAGTGCGCCCGGGAGAAAAAGGAAGGATATAGTGGAAGCTAGATACAAGTGTGGTACATTGCTTAAATAAAAATATCTTGTTCTAGAATATCCAACACTCCCCCGGCCTTGAAGGAATCCAACTCCTTCAATACAAATAATAAATTTGAAAGAAATTCTAAACAAAGCGGAAAAATATATAAATAGCGGTATAAATAACTAAATATATGGATATACATATAGATGCGGGATTATGTATATATAACATAATAATTATAACTGTAATATAAATAACTACTCAATGGGTAGTGGGCAAAGCCGCACAACTGGTCGCTCATAAACTCTATTCTTCGTGCTAACCTCCGCAACACGTATGATACCGTCTTTATTGGGAAAAACTTTCGTTATGATTCCTAACGGCCACTGTAGGGGCGGTGCGTTATCAACATTTAAAAGAACAATGGTTCCTACAGTTATGAGATTTGAAGGTTTAGGATTTAATTTAAAACAATATACATTTACGTATGCGTTGTCGTAATATATTACGTGCGGAAAGAAATAAAAATCCAGAACTTTTGTCTCAAAATTGAAAGTAATAATAAAATTGTGGACCTACGTGACAATGTTGGCAATAAAAAGAATCGATAATTAAACCAATTATATGTCCCGATTTTGGAAGAAAAGCGGAATGTTTATGTGAATATCCTAACGAAGAATAGCGTAAGCGACCACCAACTCGTAAAACATCTTTGTCATCAACAAAATGTTGACAATTTGCGTAAAGCGGTAGAACAAGATTTGTCCTTTTCAATATTGATAATATCTTCACTAAAGGAAGTGCGTTGAATATTTCGTATAATAACGTCTCAGTCCGATCTAAGTCGTCTGAGATAATTATGTTATTGCGCGGGAGTGGTTTAAGAAACCGAAGTATGTAAAATGTACTCCTAAGGAATTTATTTCACAATGAAAATTTTTAAACTAAAATTCACAAACATAATATCTTCCTGTGCGATGCAAGTAATGTAGAAAGTACTTAGTTCTTTCTTCAGGAAGTTGCGTTGAATGCGGTATAAATTAATAGGCCACTCATCAACTGGTAATGAGGCCCATGCGGATCCATGAAACCATAGTTCATGGTTTATAAAATGGGATGGAAGTAACCCTATGGATAGACAGTCAGCGGGATTTCGAACGTCAGAAACGTGGAAAAATATAAACGGAGAGGAAATGAGCTGTAACTCATATACAAATTGATGTCACTTATCTAAAATATGTTGCGGTGGCGCTTCATCCCAGTCTATCTTAAGTAACCAAATGTCCTTAATAATTAATTTATAAAATAAAATATTATGACCAACCAAACCTAACACGTAATACAAACGTGCGGTCGTGGAGAGAATAGCGCGTTTGGTGCGAGAAGTTTGCGGTTGCGGAATAGAAAACAAAAATGATCACAATCAGGCTGCTAGCGGAGACCTAAAATCTTAAAACTGTTTTCTCCTTCAAAGGAAACAGCTTCAGTGTGGTGGCGGTGAGATTCGGGTACATGTGCGATTAATTCTGAACAGTTACTCGTCCATTTAACTAAATCGAAGCCTCTTGCCTTAAATAGTATAATGAGCTGATGTGCAGCATCGATGGATTCCTCAAGAGACGAGGCGGAGGACGCTAGGTCGTTCATGTACACATCCCTCTCAAATATATCCGCTGCAAGGGAATATAGATCTCTCTCCCATCACTTGTGCGTAAAGCAAGAAACGGAGAGGACCGAAGACCAAAGCAAACCTGATGGCATTTATATATTTCTAGCGGCTCGTTACAATTATAACGAAGTAAAATTATTTGAAAATTGCGGTGCGGCGGATGTACTTCAATACACAAGTACATCTATTTTACATGAGCAAAAAATGCAATTTTGAAGATGCGGACATTCAACAGAATGTGAAAAATGTCGTTTTGCAAATTACAACCATTGTACAAAACGTGGTGATGCGGTAGGTAAAAATCTAGACTGATGCAGTCATCAGGTGAAACGCGGGATAGAATACAATTTATATATTATATTATATAAATATCATTTTAAATACTAATAACCTAACAATACCTAACTATATAATTTACGTAACGCGGTTGACTTTAAATTATTAGTAATTAAGTATTCTTACTGCGGTTGAAAGCACAAAAAGTACGATACGTTGAAAACGCGTTTACGACGGGCACGTCACCCAAAATGATGTAGCCTAAAGTAGTCTCCAACGCGACCGGACCATCATACACATCACTGACGAGTTTGTTAAAAAGCAATATTCGACAATACATATTTACTCCGAGAAGCATTTCTATCGGACCAGGCTCATTGAATGTATCATCCGCGAGCGGTATTGAATTTATGAAAGGTAAAGAAGCTACATTAACCTGAGCGTCCGGTAAACAACCGGTTATTTTATCAATCACTGCGGGTCGAATAAAGTACTGTTTCCCATTATCAAATCTCGATGTGAATTTAACGTCCGTGGAACCGTGTATCTTCTGGGATACTCCACCAATACCCTGAACTTCCATGAGGCGATTCTGTGACGAAATAGGAAGTGATAACCGCCTGCAACATTCGCGTGTAATATAATCGCTTTGGGAACCTGGATCAATTAAACATCTAACATAATGTGGGCGATTAAATTTATCCAAAACCATTACTTTTGCGGTGCCCAACAACGTACAAGTGGTTGCGGAGCGAGTGTCACAAGCAACATTACAAGACGATGCATTGATGACCGGTGCGATAGTTTGAGAAGCGAGACCCTTATCAGAGCGGTGAATAAGGTTCAATTCATTATGCGGCCGCGCGGCGTCTGACGAGTGCGACGAGTCCGAGTGCACATTCGCCTTATCACTGCGCTCGAAGCGGTGCGATTTACGAGCGAGAGCGGAATTTGTTGCGGGTGCGTTAAATTGATTATCAGTTGTACCAATTTTATAATTGTTATGCGGAGGATTAAAATGTAGTAATGAATGGTGTCTGGCTGGACAATAGGAACAATTGCGGTTCGACGAACAATTTAAAGATTTATGTTTGGAACTTAAGCAGTTATTACAAAAATTGTTAGTTTTAATGAAGTTAAATCTCTCAAAGGGAGACATATTGTTAACAAAATGAGAACATTTATATAAGTGATCATGATTTAAATCATTACATAACGCACAATTTTTATGACTTGGACCATCCCGATTAACAAAAGCCTTAGTCATCTGCGGAGTAGGAAAATTTTTGCGCGGTTTATTTGAAACGGAATTATGAACTATATTTTGTTTTGTATGCAAAATAACCTTGTTTTGTTCTAGAACAAAATTTATCAAAGTTTTATAAGATGGAATTTTATTATCTCGATGCGTAATTTCAAATAATTTAACAGTCTCCGAATCCAATTTTTGTTGTGCGATATGAAAGAAAATAAAGTCTGTCAAATCACCCAGCTTTAATTGCTTGAGTGCTTCAACAGATGCGTTAAAAATATTTATAAAGTTGTCGAAGCCAGCTGCGGTATTACTACTAAGCGGTTTGAAGTTTAATAATTGATTAAGATATGTGGAAGCTAATGCGCGCGGGTCGTCATATCTACGTATTAAATCGGACCAAATAACGGAATAATTTTCAGCGGTAGGCGGTAGCCCAGCACAAATGCATTTAGCCTTTTCAGTTAATTTACCAACAAGATAAACAATCCTTTCACCATCTGTTAAAGTCGGATTGTCGTGAACTACGCTTTTAAACTGCTGATAAAACAATGGCCAGTTGCGTATGTCCCCATCAAATGTCATCAATTCAACAGGAGGTAATTTAGGTGTCGACCTTGAGATATGCGGCTTTACTTCCTGACTAGGCTGAGTTGTTGCGATGCATTGTTCTTGAACACGCTTTATGTGACAATACATTTCTTCAAATGAAATCCAACTCTGATAATTAATGATGTAATCAGGATTACTTGCTAAATTTTGTCTGTTGTATTCATCCAATACTTTCTCAAACTCGTGGCGTAAATTATTTAAATTAGTTACGTTACTCATAAAAATATCAAGCTGCGCCTCATCTGTGAGTGCGTGTTGCGATAAATCATAAATAGTTTGCAAACGCGCAAAGAACGCGTCGCGTTTAGCTTTTATTAAACGCAGCTCAGGGTTGTCCATTGCGGCACTCTCGTTTGCCTTAGACTTCTTTTCCATAACGAAAAATAAAAAATAAATTAATTTGAATTAGATGTAATGAATGCGATTTGCGGTTTTAAAACGTATTTGGATTGAAATTCTACGGAACTTGTAAATTAATTGTATATTATATAATATACGAGAAGTTGCTAATGCGGGTGCGAAATGTGACAAATACTTAGTAATAACAACTACTCGTATTATTACGTATCCGTAAACAAATATAAAAAACGAGGTGTAACTAGTATGTCAAGTACTATGGTTATGCGGTAAAATCAACGAAAATTTGCTAATGCGGGTGCGGAATAAAACACAAAATACTTAGTAATATCAATTACTCGTAGTATTAAGTATTCGAAAACAAATATAATAACGAGGTGTAATTAAAACGTCAAGTACTGGCTATGCGGTAAAAGAAACGAAAAGTTGCTAATGCGGGTGCGGAATAAGACAAAAACAATAATAACAACTACTCGTATTATTAATCAAGTACTGACAATATACACCCGTCGCGGTATGCGATAGCGCCAACCCTACTGCAATAGTCGGTTGTTGCTAAGTGCGCGAGGAATCTCCGATACAAGAGGGTAAATATGAATCTCGTGTGCGGTGCGGCGCGGCGGCGTGCTACAATATTTTAACACACCTTCAACTATGAAACAATTAACAAATTTATGTTAAATACTTGAACCAATACGTAATGCAACTCAAAATTACGTGTTGTAGCTACCAGTTATGCTTGAAATTAAAGGGGATGCGGTTTAGGTAAAGGAAATAGATATAAATGCGGAATAAATACAATATTTTATAACTATTCCTTACTTAACTGACTGCTATTAGCACGTAAGATTTGCGATGTTATTTAAATATCTATAAGTATATATAATGAAGGACCAGATCTGTGAATATATTAAATAAATAATAGATATGCGGTTATATAATTTAATGATAAATATTATATATATGGCTCAAAGTTACCATTAATATTGTGATATATGATCCGGCTCGAAGGACCATAAATTTTATGGTGTAACAAATGATTTGCTGGTCAAAATCTACAACCATAAAACGGTTTGCGGGTTTTGCGTTTTATAATTCCTTCGATAGTAACTCAGGTCGAGCAGGGGAACCGTAATACTTTATGATAATATGTTGAGCCTCTGTACCACTTGCTTGTATCTAAACTATAATTGGGTGAAATCAATGAGATAAGGGAAACCAATGGATAGGAAGGCGCACTTACTTGGAATTTTCCGGTGGCAGCCTCGTGGCACGTGGCAGGTTCGTCTTCACTCCAGTTTCGTATTTTTTACCATACAATTCAGGTAAATTACAGCGGTTTAGATTCACAGATCACTTGATAAGTTTTTTAAGCGGTTATATGAAGCGGTTTTTGAAGTTGCAAACGTATCTACAGCATAAAACTGCGCGTGCGGTGATGCGGTGCGGAGACCTTACGACGGTCAAACAGGAACTAACTTCACATTCGCTAGAGTGAAACCGCGATAACTTCAGTGCGCCCGGGAGAAAAAGGAAGGATATAGTGGAAGCTAGATACAAGTGTGGTACATTGCTTAAATAAAAATATCTTGTTCTAGAATATCCAACACATAGGCCCATTAGAACTATTGCAGTAAATGTAAAGTTTGCATGCCTTAATAAGGCGGAATATGGCGAACATAACAAATTTAATACTCTGTACAACTAACCCATATTCGAGCAAATAAATTGAATTGAATTGAATTGAATTGAATTGTAGTTAGTGTTGATTTCAGTCAAATTGATCCGAACGTAGTTACAGTGCCCTCGCGACGCGCGACGTGGCGACGACGCGACGACGCGACGTCGTCGTACTCGTGCTCGTGCACGTCAACAAAAGCTTGTTACGCTATCAACCTTGCCCCCGGAACTCGAAGTATGACGTAAGCATATCTTTTTTATAAAATAACTAGCTGCCCGGACAGACTTCGTTCTGTCAAAAGTTTTTAATTTTGTTATGTAAGCTATTTCAAGTTGGATCAAACTGCACACGGTGTGCAAAGATTAAAATCGGTTAAGTAGTTTAGGAGTCCATCGCGGACAAACAACGTGACACGTAATTTATATATATTAAGATGGATCAAGGATCTTTCAGATCTTAATTATCTTGCAGATAAAAGGAAATCTAATTTGGCTCAATAGTTATCGCACACTTATTTTTGTAAATGACAGTTCATATTAATTTTATCTCAGACATTCGTTTTCATGGAATAGACGGTACAGTCCTCCTTATTTACAAAGAGAAGCTCTCGAAATTCACTAAAATTACCAGACCTTTGAAAGGCACGACGCGACGCGATGTAACAACAAAATGCAACGTCAAAGGATTTCCATTTTCCAAACCAAGTTTTTGCTACATTCACTTGCGGAATATTTAATGTGATTGCGGGTCCCTCTTGTTGGAGGTGTCTGAATCACCCAGTTCAGTCCTGATTTATTCTAATTTCTAAGGTACTAGGTTATGGTACTCGTGCATGGCGATAAAGTCTATCTATCCGATTTAACACAAACATTCATCAGTATTAATATAATAGTAAGTATAAATTCATACATCATAAATTCATAATTACTTTACTAATATTATAAATGTGAAAGTGTGTTTGTTTGTTTGTCCGTCTTTCACGTCGCAACGAAGCTGATGGTATGGTTTTTGTGTGTGGAGATAGTGAGGAAGGTGGAGAGTAACGTAGGCTACTTTTTACCGCGGTAAAACATCCCCATGGGAAGATCGATATTTTGTTAAATAGTTGCTAGATATTTATAGTTGATAGTTGCGGGTGTTATTAATAGATGGCGTTAGTAATTTTCATTTGCAAGTTCTGAATCACGCTATCAAATGATACATGTTTACTTAAGTCATATGCAACTAAATAAGGCAGTAAAAGTAAGTAGGATTTGTAAAAAATCGATCTCTACCGCGGGCGTAGCTGCGGGCAAAAGCTAGTTAGGTACATAAATGTTGGCTACAAATTAGCTTTTAGCTGATCATAACGCGAATAGCGACCTTGACAGAGAACGTCGCTCTGTTTCTTTGTTTTCTTCTCGTTTCCGAGCGAATGACGTCCATTGCATAACGGATAATAGAGGCGAACGGGATGGCAATAAATCGATTCCTCTTGACCTAAATCCGGCGGGTCAAAGCCATGTCGCCGCCGGCCGGAATAACAATGTTGATGTTGATCTACACTTCATGTCGCGTTGTTGTTGTTATGTACACAGACTGCATTAACACTGGCCTGCCCACAGCCTCACAATATCACACAGGTTCAGCACGATATATTTGGGCTGGGCTAAGCATAAGTCTTATTAGCCTATAACTCTATACGCCGCAACTCACACCTCTAAACCCGAAATAGTGTTGGAGAGATTAACTTCAGCAAATAAATACTTTTCGTTCCCAATAAGACCATTAGAGGATGAGCAAATCACAGTAAAGGAAATGTGAGAAAGAAGATAAATGGTAACCCCGCCACCACTCCGATCAGAGACGAGGATGACATGGTTGACGAGGGAAGACGTATTGGCTTCAGCCATGATTGTGGTACAAAATTAGAGTGGAGATAGATAGATTTTCTATCAAAACTAGTGAACGTATTAGAGTAATGCATATACGAATAGTATATAAATTATGAACAACATTAAAATTTTTGGCAGTTTAAAAATATGGTGTTGTTTATAGAAGGGATCAGAAATTGCATGCAAATCAAAATATAGGTAGGTCTGTACTCGTATATTCAGTTTTACCACAGAAGAAATAATATTACCTACTTAGAAGGTTTTAAGCGCGCTCCACACTCACGCGAGAATCTCGCGAGAAGGCGAGAAAAACACGAGAAACGTGAATGTGGAACCGATTCACATAATCTTCGCAGGTTCTTTTTTCTGAGATTCTTGCCGAGATTCTCGCCGAGGATCTCGCATGAATGTGGAGCGCGCATTACAATTACAGAGAACATACAGTACAGCTGTCCAACAGTCAAAGTGTCTCCCTCAGACGACGATCTCTGCACACACGAGTATATACTTAATGGAATTAATGGATATCACTTTTACTACTGACCTTGTTTTACTGATTGCGGGATTATGAAGGTTGCGCACAACCCGTGTAAACATTTTTGTCCAGGTGGTCAAATAAAACAGTACATTTAAAAATTCTGTTTTTGTTTTATACCAACATTGTGAGTTATTCATAAATACATATATGATTAGATGATGTCCTTATCTTATTGTTACCATATTTTAGGTATAATAATAAAAGTACTTCAGGTACAAGCATTGAAATGGCGATAAGTATTCATCATAACAGCCAAATAATATCTACCTACCTACTACAAAATATTATAATATGGCGTATGGCACACGGCGTATTTTTACGGCACCGAAAACGCGCAATCCGCGCGTTTACGCGCTACAAACACCATCGAACGAGGTAACGCCTCGTCCGTCTCGTCATTTACAGCGCGGAAAACGCGCGGTTACCGCACGTCACGTCCGACGCGCTTCAAAAATACGCCGTGTGCAAAGGCTCTAATGAGTTTAAGGATTTTTAAAGAGCCAATAGCTGTGTCCATTCGCCAAAAGCTTTGCTTGGATTCTTGTATGGTTAGGACCGTTAATGCCCGAAATAAAAAAGAGATTAAGTAATTTGTATTTTGCTCCAAAATAAAACTTAAAAAACACGTATTATACCATCTATAGCGCAAAGCGCAAGCAAATTGGACGTAGTTTAGGAAAAACGTTCCAATCCACATTCATGTTGAAATTGAATTAATACTCATATATTATTAATACTTAAGTAATAATTAAGTATTAATAATAATAAGTAAGTATACTAAGTAAGAAAGTATTATTAAGCATTAATACTTAAGTAATACACTTAAGTATTAATTCAATTTCAACATGAGTGTGGATTGGAACGTTTTTCCTAAACTACGTCTAATTGATGTTGTCACTTGTCGTCGTGGTGGCGCTAGCGTCGCGAGTCGCGAATCGCCACTCTAACCCAATTCCACTCGTATCGTATCAGCTTTCACAGTGCGTTGCGTCACTTACTGCAGTTTAGGGCTGTCACTAGTTATTTTTAATTTACAGAGTATCCCATATCTAATAGACCAATGGGATGTTAGTAATACAGAAGCTCATTCTGCATCAGAATCAGAAAATTGTATGGTCCTAAGCCCAGTGGTTTACAAGATATTAACTTTATAGCTTTCTTTTGAAAATCTCTGATTATGTACAGAAAATTTCAGAGTTTATTAGAAAAATATGTGTTTTTGTCATTGAATAAAATTTATTATTTCTTTCTGATTTAAATGTTAATTTATGATATAAGTCATATTCTCATATTAAACATAAAAAGCGGCCAAGTGCGAGTCGGACTCGCCCATGAAGGGTTCCGTAGCAGCAAGTAACATAATATAAGAGTTCTTGAAGTTCGTTGTAACTTTGATCGAGGTAAATTATGGTTTACGATTTATGACGTATTAAAAAAAACTACTTACTAGATCTCGTTCAAACCAATTTTCGTTGGAAGTTTGCATGGTAATATACATCATATATTTTTTTTAGTTTTATCATTCTCTTATTTTAGAAGTTACGGGGGGGGGGACACACATTTTTCCACTTTGGAAGTGTCTCTCGCGCAAACTATTCAGTTTAGAAAAAAATGATATTAGAAACCTCAATATCATTTTTGAAGACCTATTCATAGATACCACACATGTATGGGTTTGATGAAAAAAAAATTTTTGAGTTTCAGTTCTAAGTATGGGGAACCACCAAAATTTATTATTTTTTTCTATTTTTGTGTGAAAATCTTAATGCGGTTCACAGAGTACATCTACTTACCAAGTTTCAACAGTGTAGTTCTTATAGTTTCGGAGAAAAGTGGCTGTGACATACGGACGGACGGACAGACAGACAGACAGACAGACAGACAGACAGACAGACAGACATGACGAATCTATAAGGGTTCCGTTTTTTGCCATTTGGCTACGGAACCCTAAAAAGGGGTAAAAATTTGTAAATCATAATAAATTATCATAGAAAACTTTATATTTAAATAAAGCTAGTGTAAAAAAATTATGACAGCCTTGTGGATCATTACTATTCAGAAAGAAAAATAATTACATGTGATTACCACGTCATAATGTTACAACAATAAAAATTAAAATTCCATACTTTTCTATTTTTTATGCCTCTCACGCATAACACTGACATAAAAAAGGGGGCGTGTACTTTTGTACGCGCGTTAGAAGTTATACTTCTTTGACATAATTAAATAAATATTTAACCCCTCCCCCTCCCCTTCCCTCCCCTCAAAAATCTATCTCTGCGACTCATTTTACGCGACTCATAGCTCAAAAAAATATGGTCATCGTTTTCCCTCGCCCTTAATCGTGATTTAGGTGGTAATTCAAATTGGGATAAGTATATCATTTATTGACCTCTTTAATAAAATATTCCATGACAGTAAAGTGTCAACCCTATTGGGGCGTCATCCGCCACCGCCATTGCCAGTGCGCTACGGACTACGGAGACGCGCAAATTAACGAACTACTCCAGCAGGTGGGTGTAATAATTACAATTGTGATTACCACGTCATAATGTTACAACAATAAATATTATTAAAATTCCATATTTTTCTTTTTTCTATGCCTCTCACGCATAACATACGATTTGGTCGATAGGTACATCTCGTTAGTCATTAGTGTCATTACATTGCACATAGATGCAATGATGTATAATATCATTGCATACATGTTGAATATGTAGCGACTATGTTTAACATGCTTGTAATTTTGTATTTTTGTAGTTAATATATAATTTTCTAATGGAAAATGGTCCATCCTCATCACAGCTAACATCTACGTTGAAAACTATCAGCTCCGCTTAGTAATAAAATGGAAATGATTGCACAACTGATTTCAGAATTTCTAAATAACTGCATAAGTAGCTAGCTACCACATTTTTGCCGCAGAGACGTGACAATGTGGAAGTCACGATATAACTAATCGTGATAAAATAATACAGCGGACATAAACACCGATGACGATAATGCATCCTAAAAATGTACCTATTACTTACATCACTGCAATAGCTTATAGGAGTAGGCGATGCGGAAGTCTAATTACATAAATAACTGCATTATTTTGTTCCATTACTGGCCTATTGGAGGACATGAATCTCGGACACAAAGGCTCTCAGGCTGCCTGGCTACCTACCGCTTTCTTTTATAGACAAATGTGGGCTTGTTTTTAGAATCGGTAATTTTGAAGAAATTTTAATAATATGTATTATTTCAATATTATATTTTGTTACCACCAGAAAAATTACCAATAGAAAACATTTTGAAGAACCATGTCAAAATAGGACATAATTTTTCTAAGTGTATTATATTTTATTTTATGTGTGTACAATAATGAAGGAAAACCTCAATCCGATCTGTGATTGGTTGAATGGTCATTTCGATGTGACGTCATCGGTCTTCAGGTACCTCTACAAAATCTGTGATCCAGATAGAGTAATATATCCATCATTTGGACGCCATAAGACAATCGACACTGATTCGCAAGTAATCTCTATCTATCTCAAACGAAAGTCATGTCTCATCAATAAAGAGAAAAGACTTATTAAGTTGATGCTTTGCTACAATCCCACCTGATCAGCCCCGGATCTACGATTTTTTCGAATTCCTTCCAGCGTTTAAGATAAATTACTTAAAAACTCACAAATAAATAATAGTTGGCATTTTTCGTGAGTACTATGTTATGATTTTGGCGCCCCCTGAAGTTGCCGCCCGGGGCGGGTACCCTGGTTTGATGCTCCCAAGGTCCAGGACTGCACCTAATGGTAAGTGGCGATGTTGGCTTGGGTGTTAAATAAAAATAAAGGCAGAGTTTACATTGTCTGAAGGAATCTTGGAACAACAAACAAATTAATGTATAGTAGACTCTACAATGTAGAGCATTTCTATTCTAAAGTGAGGACAACCCTAGTTAAACGTACACACTATATTAGCTGTTGTAAGTGTTGTATTTTTGAGTTCCACACCCCTAGATTGTGAGAAGTCAAAATAAGAGAAAGAATTTTAAGAATATTGATTGTGAAATGCAGAATTCTTGAGTTGAACTGTAAAATATGTATTTTACTATTCGTTCGTATATCAGTTGAGATTCGAGAAGTGATTTAATCTAAAAGAAAAAATTAATCTTGTTTTCGCTTTTAAGGATCGCTTTCAAGACTATTATGTATGTATGGCCAGTTCAACATACTCTACGTATGTTATAAAAATTCAAAAAATATAAACCTTCACCTTGTATTCCTTATGATCACTGATGAACTTTGGAGCTATATTTTCGCTCAATGAGCTATTTCGGTCTTTGAGCGTTTTATATCTGTACAGTTAAGATCAAAGCAACAAAGCCAACAAACAACAATGACAAGTTATAAAGACTGAATTGCGAAGTTTATTTATTTAGGTACTAGCTGTTGCCCACGGCTTCGCCCGCGGTAGAGATCGATTTTTACACATCCCGCGGGAACCCTGAACTCTTCCGGGATAAAAAGGAGCCTATGTTTTAATCCAGGGTATAGGCTATCTCCATTCAAAATTTCAGCTAAATCGGTTGAGTAGTTTTGCGTGAAAGCGTAACAAATAAACTTACATTCACATTTATAATATTAGTATGATTAATTTTGTAGATCAGATGCATAATTGTTCGAAAGCGAGAGTTAAAGAATAGATAATAAAAAAACTAAGTATGATGTGGAAATTATGATGGTAAAACACGAACCTGTTTCGATAGATCGTGATTATAGTTTCCGTTCCATTGACATTTTACACAAGACTTTTCCCCGTAGTAATAATTTTTGCACAAATTATAGTTCTTCAATAATGTGCTTTTCAATGTACCTACATTATTTTTGAAGTGAAAACTTCTTTAGTACGGGGTTGATTTGAAATTCGATGAAACGAAACTGTCCAGTAGAGACTGGAGTTGAGTGGAGACCGGAGTTGAGTGGAGACCGGAGTTGAGTGGAGACCGGAGTAGAGTGGAGACCGGAGTTGAGTGGAGACTGGAGTGGAGTGGGGACTGGAGTGGAGTGGAGACTGGAGTGGAGTTGAGTGGAGACTGGAGTGGAGTGGAGTGGAGTGGAGACTGGAGTGGAGTGGAGACTGGAGTGGGGTGGAGACTGGAGTGGAGTGGAGACTGGAGTGGAGTGGAGTGGAGTAGTAAAACCTACAATTTTATTATTATCTTCCCGAAATTTTATTCGTCTTCACTTCTACCACGTGTGAATAGCACAATTTTTTATTACAGCAATATTTTATACTGATGATTACAAGAAAGAAAAACAATCAAGCAAACCTGATTAATTTTTAACGTTTTAAACTGACAATATTGCTAGACTATTATAACTTTATCATAAATAACGATAATAATAATAATCTATGTAATACAAACATCAAGGTAGAAAATAACATAATAAATAGCATGATATGAGGTAACTTTATAATAATTATAAATGGTATCTAATGTAGAACTGTAGCCGATTCATTTAAGTAGTTAGTTGAATGTTTCGCGTGTCAGTAAAACCCAAACAAAAACGTTTCCTAATACCTTTAACCTTATAATAATGGCACACAATAGCAGCTGTCACACATGTTTTAGAAAATCACATGGAAACAAAACAAAAACAAAAGTCCCACAAGTGTAGCGGGGAACAATGACTCGGAAAGTTGTGCGAACTCAGCGTCAAAGAAAGTCGAGAGAATCTGTAAGTATCGCGACTCGCGAGCTAGCAGACGCTATGAAACCATTCAAGCATTTCAGCCGCAGCCATCAGAGCGAGATGAAGCTATTTGGATTATTAACTGCGTCTTTTTCACGCGCACGCTAAATTAAACGCAGGTCGCCTTGCGGAACGCGATCCAACCGTGAGCAACTAAGCAAAAACTTTGCTCGCGGAGAAATTTCCTCTATATTGAAGTTTTTGCTTGATGCAAATTGCTTTATACATAACGGATTTTTAACGCTAGAGTGATTGTTGTACGCAATGGCCTAACTGATGATACAATACAATTCTAAATATTGAAGAAAACACTGACGAAAGTATTTATACATTTTAAACATAACTCTATCGTTGATAGAGTACAGAAATAACGTGTCATGTTGTAAAGGATGAGTTACAGCTTATAGCTTAAAGCTAATAAAGGAGGTCATTAAAATAACTCCAAAAGATCCTGTCGTCTGCATGATCTGGTTTAACCCTTTTACTGTATCATGATGAAATGGTAGAGTCATTTTGCATGGCCATAAAACATCCGTAAAAACGTTATGCCAATTTTGTGAAAAATGTTTGGTATTTAAATGGATGTCGTGTAATCTTGATAAAGTTAATGTTGATGATATTAAACTTCACAATAAATAACGATAAACAATGAGTCTTGAATTATAGGAAGACTGAAGAATTCTAATGGAAGACAGTAGACTAATTGAAAAAAAAAACAATTGGCGATGGAGAATGATACAAGATTGAATTGATACAAGAAAAGTGTTAATATTACTAGCAACGTAAAAAGCTAAGGAATTGAAGAACTAAGAAAGGATTCCCAAGTCATCTGGATTTGGGTATGAAAGAGTGACTGTTGATTATACGTAATGATTGGACCCAATGATTAAAAACTTTTTAAAGTAATGCTTTAAAAAGATATTTTATTTAGCATAAATCCAACGTATTATTTATTTACATATTAATGTTACCGGATATCTATATAATTCAGCACTCTATACAATACCTAGGCAATTTATAGAATATCTAAAACGTTCAGGTAACGTTTCGAATATTATTTATTTCATACTTCGCCCAGGCATTCTATACAATACTCCATGCGTAGTTGGTAATGTGTGTACTCGTAAAAGACAACAAGTGGGAGAGAAGCGAGACGTGAGGGAGTTTAGTTTACTTGACACTTGTTTTGGCTGCCAAACCCAAACTTTGGCATTCTTACATTTAAGCAAGCTTCCAGCTCCGACATATCCTCTGTCCTTATCGGCTAGGTTTGGGATTTCTTCTTTGTTGGAAAAATCATCGAAAACATTTCATCGGTCACATTTCATCGAATTACAAATAATCGAATCGACATTTCATCGAAATCACAATTAATCGAATGAACATTTCATCGAAAACACAATTAATCGAATTAACATTTCATCGAAAACAATTAATCAAATGACAGTTCATCGAATGACAATATATCGAATTACAAAATATCGAATCACAATTGGCCGAATCGAATGATATAATTTTCATATTATGATCATTGATAAATATTTTTTTATTATTTCAAATGTCACCCATCCTTGAAAGACAGCATTAAAACGTAAGCAGAATGCAACATGCAGCAAGCACAGTTTCTGTCACGGCTCCGGCGCTGCGGGGCTCCGGCGGTCCCACGCGAGCTTATCGTCGCAGATGCTTTTAATGCTCACCACCGCAGCTTCGGCTTGCTGGCCGGCTACGCCGGCCAGCCTCAGCTGCTGCGGCGAGCATTAAAACCACCTGCTCCTTAGCTCGCGGGCCGCCTCGCCCCTCCGCGCCTACGCGGGTTTACATTACACTCTAGGGGTAGGGCAAACAAGACTACGTGGAGTCGGTTTTGCAGCGATTCGTTTCTGTCACTAACGTAAACGTTTTGAGAAAAAAATGATTCAAGGAAGAAAGTAAACCTAAAATTTTTATGTACGGAAAAATGTTAAATTGTTATTGATCAAAAAATAAGAAATACAAAAAAGTTATAAAAAGCATTAAATCGTTTCTGTTTATAATAAAATCTTTAAATCTTTTAAACAAGAAAAATTGCAATTCGAGGAATTGTCATTCGATGAATTGCCATTCGATGACAGTTCATCGAATACACATACCCAAATCTATTAATTTTATTCATTGCCGGTGGACCTGTAGGTATTCTGTATAGTAGTTCGGAAACGTATACATTACCTAGGTAAAGTATGTAATGGTGAATAATATTAATATCATTTAATACATTGCCAAAACGACCCAGGTATTATACACAGTGCCTAGGGATTGTGCTGAATACCCGCATTATACAGATATCCGGTAACATTAATAAATTTTATCATAAATTGCTCTAAGATGTACTGTTATGTTAAGATGTACTGTGCTAAGATTCAAACTAAGATAAAGGCTATTTTAATATTCCTTTAATCGCTGGTTAGTTTGGGATTACTTTGACAAGTTCACAACTTCATAATAAAATTAGATAATGACTCACTAAACACAAATTCATATTATTTTGGTTTAGTTTTTAGTTTAAATACATCTATGTTATACATCTTTATCAAGCTAGTGATACTTTTTTGTAAATAAACATACCAATGTATTTTATTTTTTAAAGATGTGCTGAGGAGTTTCTTTCGTCTTTTCTTCTCCTCCATGACAAAGCACCTTTGCGAAAAGCTGGTTGATAAAAAAATGACGTGTATAAGTGTATCAATGATACCTACATGAATAAATGATTTTGAATTTGAATTTACAAAAAATGCTCAAAATTCTTAATACATATCGTAAGATTCGTAAGCTATTACGCAAAACTAAATCGAGCTCTTTACTTTAGGCTTTTTCCTTGTAATAGGTTTTACAAAACTTAAGTCATTAAACTAAGTTAGCTCTTTCTCAGAAACTCCAAAGCTTATGCTTCCCGAGTCCCGTCGCGTTGACGTTTACAGTAGAAAAAATATTGACCAGTTTATTTTGATATTTCAGTAACGTCAACCTCATTAAATTAAATTACAACTAAAATGTAGAGGTTGTAAAAACTAATAGCGGTCTTAAACTCGTAGTGTCGCCATAAATTGCGGAAATATCTTATTGTTCAGGTAATTTTCCACTTCTTTCATCAAAGTTACATCTTATCTGAAGCTTTGTGCCACCTCAATCTGGATAAGTAGACGTCTCTTCATTAGCTTAGTTATCCCCTGTATCCTCGTTGTAATCCAGTAACGTACAGTCACCTGCAGAGAAAAGTAACCCATCTGTTTACAACGCAAGTTCAGGCAACGGAAACGTTGTTGTTGTTGTTCGTATATTTATAAACAGATGGGTTACTTTTTTCTTCAGGTGACTGTACATCTCACACAGGAGTCAGGACACACAGGACTGTGGAAGGCCGAGGGCTGGCGTCCGATACACGTACATATAGGTACGTTACGTTACCCACAACGTCACGCCCTCCGGGCTCCGTGTCTCGGTTATCTCGGTACCGTAGCTCTGCTCTGAACGACGATGATAGCGGGATTACCGGGTACTCCTCGGCTCAATTCGGAACCTATCGGCCGCCTTCGCGCCCCCTACTCTGTCTGGACGTGATTACGTGAGCCTCGCGATACGAGAGCGAACGAGACCTCGATGCGAAGCCCCCCTTCCCACCCCAGGTCCAATCGGACCGCTGTCGGCCGATTCTCATTCTGGCAAGTGGCAGTCTATTGTGAGTCGTATTCGTGAGTGCATGTGTCGGTCGTCGTCAGTGATAGCATCCGACTTTGATACGTGTGTTCCCTGCGAACAACTATAGACATCAGCATAAAACTTAACAAAGGCCCCACGGCAGTCAGTGTCGGAAGGTTAGGAAGTGACTGAAACAGGTGTTGTGTGACTTGTGAGTGGTTCCTGAGTGTTGTGCTGGCTGCAGAGTGCTGGCAATACGTCGTCGTGTCGACTGTCGAGAGCTGGCAGCGTCGCTCCTCCAATTCTCGCGAGGTAAAATACCGAGACTTACGAGCGAGATCGCATACGTGGAAGGAAACCGGATTGCAGTGCCATGTCGTGCTTTTGTGCAGCCTATTTTCTATAAGTTAATTTAAATTGCTTGCGATTACCTCCTTTTTTGTTTGACCAAGCTGTGCGTTGTCGTCGGAATGACGTGTACCGTTAGTTATTTGATGGCGCTCCCAATATGCTCACAGCACGTCGCGGCGTCGTAACCTTATTTATTATCAGTGTGGCGTAAATAGCTATACAAAATTATGAGAATACAAACAACTCAGTCCCAAGGCGTTTGTGGCAAAAGGAAGTATGTACCTAGTTAGCGCGTTAGCGTTTTTCAATGTCACCATTTTATCTTGATAGACGTTACGTTGATACGCGGAAGTGCCGATACGCTGTTTATTTCATTGTTTCAATCAGTTCGTTGAACACCTGGATGGAATCTGGTCGCTTACTATTTTCTTTAATGATTGCAAATTTTTGGATGTGATAGCGAAAGATGGACAACTTACTGTTATTTTCCAATTAGGAGTTCTATAGGAAATTTATTTGAGTAAGATTCAAAACATTTTCTACGTGGCATATTGCCAAGTGCTTCAAGGCCTACGAGGACGAGTTTTTAAATCGTGCACAACGAGTGCTCACTTGAGTAAATTTCAACACCGATCGCTGATGGTGTCGCATCGGGCAGGTGACCAAGGCTTTTGTAGCCGGGCTTACTTAAAAAAACTTTACTGGTATATTTTTTAAGAAGTGTTTATGCGTGTGTTTTACATATGAAGTGTTTTATATTATGAAGGCATTTACATATTACTCGAGACGCGTTTAAGGTTTACCTTCTAACATCCAACAATACGGTTCAGGCGCGACACGGTTTTGCGGACGGCAACAAAAGGTTTCGAAGAACATTTAATGTAGGTATTACTTGAGTCAAAAAATAATGATAATAGTGTGGGAGGATCGATGTTAAATGTACCCATAACGGTACCTACTAGGTATCAGCGATTGTGAGGTTGTTCATCGGAAAAAAGATCGATACAAACAATGTTGGAACAAAGCGATATGTTGGCTGTCGCGGCTTTCTCAATATTTCGTCTATTTTTAGCAGTGCGATACGACGCGCGGAGGCGGCTGCGCGAACTAGGTCGCGATATTTGCGCTCCGTACGGCGTACGGTCCGCACCGCATCGTACAGCACCGCCATCGCTCGGCGCACCGCATCGCCGATACCACCGTACCTGCGCGGACGCTCGTTGTTTGCGATGTTTGTATGATCAATACCTTACTCGAAGGCCAATAAAAACTTCACACATGACACGTAGGTACACTACGTTCCACTTAAGCTACAAGTGTCAATTACGACAATTTTGTCGACTGATCGAGTCAGTCTAATCGAGTCCTTCTAGTCTAGTAGTAGAGACTTAAGAAGAACAGAGATGTACTTCATTTTTTTGATGTGAAACATCTATAGGCAAGGGGTAAACCTAATTGTTGGCGTGGCGATACAGGACGTGGCGACGACGCGACGCATCGCCACGCAATATGAAAAAAAAAGACGTTACACAGAATCTAGATGGCGTTGGATGGCTGATCAGTAACAACGCCATCTAATGATAATAATAATCTTGGGTCCCCTGCAAAGAAAAGTGACCCATCTCTTACTAAACACACAGTAAAAGATGGGTTACTTTTCTCTGCAGGTGACTGTACATCCTATTCTCTAAATAAATCTAATAATATCGTCATCACCATGGCGTTAAACTCCAGTCGTACGTCGGAGCTGACACACAATTTTTTTTATTTAATTTTCTGTGTGTTTTAATACGTGTATGGAAAAAGGTGAGATTATCACTGTTTCAAACGGTAGAGGGTCAGTGAACAATAATAACGATTTGTTCCAATTTTACCCTCGACGGCGGAACGGAGCAGGTACATACATGCATTTGACATGTGCGGTTATTTGTTTGTGCTCACGAATGATGCCCTTTTTTCCAAAATGGCTGGATGAATTTAGATACGGTTTTCTATATAAGATTTGTGATTAAGCGGTGATTGATTTTTAACCCCCGACAAAAAAGAGGGGTGTTAAAAGTTTGACGCGTCTATGTATCTGTGTATAGCTATGTATATGTATGTCTGTGTATGGCATCGTAGCTCCCAAACGGATGAACCAATTTTGATCTAGTTTTTGAAGTGAAAACTTCTTTAGTACGGGGGTGACTTGAAATTTTATGAAACGAAACTGTCCAGTAAAAAGAGACAAATACATAAATTCTAAAGTGAGATAGGAAGCATTGTACAGGGGTAGGGTAGGGGAGTGAGGGGTAGGGGAGCGGAGCGGAGTGAAGTAGATATAAATAGTGAAACCTACATTTATCATCTTCCCGCAATTTTACATTCGTCTCATTATCTTGAAAACAAAAATTTTGAAGGTTTCACTTCTACCACGTGTGAATTGCACACAATTTAATTTTTTGTTTGAGGTGACTTAATTGAGAGAGTTCTTAGCTGTTTTATTTTTCATCTCTTTTTCATTTCTCATTTATTGTTCATATCTAATTTAGGTATATATTAGTGTACTGCCATTAAGAAGGTTTCCATGTTTAAATGGGCAGAGGTAGGTGTGTGGATCTTTTTCTACATAGTATAAAATATAATTTATAATAACATAACGGATGTTATATCGGGCTATGTTAATCCCTAATTTCAAGCAACTTAGGAGTCTCACCTTTAATTAAAGCCTAATCGAAGGTTAACTCGTTTACCAAATACGTCATATAAACTCGACTCTGCAACAACGCTACAACATAGTGCCTAGGAAGGATAGTTAAAAATAGATGGCTGTAATGTTTTTGGTTAAGCTTCATAGGTCAGATAGGTATTACTTGTATCTACACTAAGTTAATAACACAAATAACTATTTTGGTTAAAGAATATAATTATTAGTCTAAGGCACAATGTACAGTCACCTGCAGAAAAAAGTAACCCATCTGTTTATATAAAAACACAGTAACAGATGGGTTACTTTTCTCTGCAGGTGACTGTACAAGTAATACTTGTACACTAAGTTTACGTGTACAAAAATCATTCAGCAAACTGTACTTGGTTGCCAATGAAATGCTTAGCAGTCATAAATGTAAGGTCACAAACTCACAGGTAAGGTGACGACCAGGCTATGACGGTAATAAAGGGCGATGCGATGGTATAACGACCGAAATACAGCGTGAAAGATAATTCTCCCGCAGTTGCGCGATATCGTCAGCTGATAGCCGGGGTTAATGGCCTCGACTTTGTCTCGATGTCCGCGCACTTATCAAGCCGTATGTATACGTTGCGGGTCAAAGGGTTATCCGGTTAGTTTTTCGTTCGATTTCAATCATTTTGACATTCGTGATGTTCTATCGGGATGCGATATCAATCAATTTATTCGATTTTAAATTAATCTCGCATAACTTCGTTTTTCCTTTGTATTTTTATTATTTTCCAATTAAACATAGATGTCACCTCTTCTGTATGTCTATATCTATGCGATCATAGAACTTCATAGGTTTAATAAACCATGGCTAAAAAGTTAAGAGTAGGTTTTCGCGATCTAAGACGTTTGCAGTAGGTACCTATTAGGTATCTAGGTACTTACTTTTATGTGACTTTAGATCTAGAAGTCTGAGGAATGCCTTTGGCCTAAGTAAGACCAAACTCAAAATAACTAGGTACTTACGTTGTTTTTGGAACATGGTTTAGTAGGAATCATTGCTAACTTAATTTCTCTTCTAAAATTCACTATCTATAACACTGCAAATCAACAATTGCAACTGCCAGTAATTATGAAAGCATTTAATGATTTCGTTCCCAGAACTAAGGTAATTTTTCTGTCGAGAAAAATGTTATTAGAGGCTAAAGGCAATGATTAAGTTAAGTAGCTAACTACTTGAGGGTTAACGACATTGAAAATTGTCTTTTCCTCGACTGGCGTAGTAATAAATATAGTAAATGTTTGGACACGTTATGTAAATTTCATAGTTCTATTAGTAAGTAGAAATTAGTCTTGGGTAAGTAGGCAAAAGTTACATTTTTTATTAAGGCGTTTTTTAATGAAGAGCTACTAAGAACTTAAACGCACCAAATTATATTTTAGTTGTGTATCGACGATCAATAACTTACAGTATTTTATAAAAAAGCTACATAGAGTGTTTGAAATACTGCCGTAACAAAAAGAGATAGGAACGCAAACACACTACCCAACAACTCTATCCGCCAACTCTACCAAACAATTGATGTGGTTATGTAGCACTTAGTAGTAACTACAAATACATTTCTAATAAGGCTTATGATGTCCTATCGCTGTAATCAAGTTTTTATAATCGGTCAGTAGCTCAGAGGTATTTCCCGAAGCTAAAAACATCCTTTATTTAAAAAGATCGTAAACTTACTCGTTCTTTGTATATCTGTTACCGGATATCTGTATAATGCGGGTATTCAGCACAATCCCTAGGCACTGTGTATAAAGCGCGATTTACATTTCAATAAGTACAGTAGCGAGTTAACTTACGACACCGGCGAGTTAAGTTGTTAATGTCGTTTGAACGGCAAAAGCGAGTTAAGTAGTAAGTGGTTCAGTTAAGTTGATTCAAATAGAACGCGATCCTATTTTTTGGCGAGTCCAGTGCGAAGTAGGCCCCTCCCTCGCGTCTCCCGCACCCCGCTAACTTAACTGGCCGACATGCCGACATGTAGACGGCCTAGACGGGCGAGTTTAGTACAGTGTATAAGTTTGTACACTGCGGCCGCAGACACGTGTAGGTAAATTTAATGAAAAATGAAGTGGTCTGATATTATTACGTTTATCTTTGTACAAGAGTACTTGAAACATGAATGTTTATATAATTCAAAATGCTACAGTTACCGCATAAAACAAGCTAGAGATGCAGCTATTATTAATATTTTGTGAGGTTATATAAAAAGTATAATAATTAGTAGTAGTATAATAATTCATTTCTATTAATATTTCATTTTCAATGTTTTGTAAAAGTATTGGTACTATATCTCTTATTATATCTAGTAAATTGGTATTAATTAATTCAACGTCCATTTTCTGGATTAAAACAACGGTTTCGGTGGAACAAAAAAACACAAGCACACGACCAGTCTTCTTGTTGGAACGGCAACTTATGATTACTCACTCGCCTTACGTTTGGACGCTACTTACAACTTACTACTTATTACTTAACTGTCTGATTACTTAACTCGCTACTGTACTTATTGAAATGTAAATCACGCTTAATACCTGGGTCGTTTTGGCAATGTATTAAATGATATTAATATTATTCACCATTACATACTTTACCTAGGTAATGTACATACGTTTCCGAACTACTATACAGAATACCTACAGGTCCACCGGCAATGAATAAAATTAATAGATTTGGGTATGTGTATTCGATGAACTGTCATCGAATGGCAATTCATCGAATGACAATTCCTCGAATTGCAATTTTTCTTGTTTAAAAGATTTAAAGATTTTATTATAAACAGAAACAATTTAATGCTTTTTTGTATTTCTTATTTTTTGATCAATAACAATTTAACATTTTTCCGTACATAAAAAATTTAGGTTTACTTTCTTCCTTGAATCATTTTTTTTTCAAAACGTTTACGTTAGTGACAGAAACGAATCGCTGCAAAACCGACTCCATGTAGTGTTGTTTGCCCTACCCCTAGAGTGTAATGTAAACCCGCGTAGGCGCGGAGGGGCGAGGCGGCCCGCGAGCTAAGGAGCAGGTGGTTTTAATGCCAGCAAGCCGAAGCTGCGGTGGTGAGCATTAAAAGCATCTGCGAAGATAAGCTCGCGTGGGACCGCCGGAGCCCCGCAGCGCCGGAGCCGTGACAGAAACTGTGCTTGCTGCATGTTGCATTCTGCTTACGTTTTAATGCTGCCTTTCAAGGATGGGTGACATTTGAAATAATAAATATTTATTTATGATCATATGAAAATTATATCATTCGATTCGGCCAATTGTGATTCGATATTTTGTAATTCGATATATTGTCATTCGATGAACTGACATTTGATTAATTGTTTTCGATGAAATGTTAATTCGATTAATTGTGTTTTCGATGAAATGTTCATTCGATTAATTGTGATTTCGATGAAATGTCGATTCGATTACTTGTAATTCGATAAAATGTGACCGATGAAATGTTTTCGATGATTTTTACGCAAATCGTAGTATTTGCGCAACTTTGTAAGAATTCCATGTATCGTTGCAGCAGCTTTAGCCTTTGGTTCAATGCACCGCCAAAAGTTGGGGTTTTTACCTTAACTCGTAACAACTGAAGGCGATCGGTATATTCTTAGGCGCTCCACCCACTGCACCGCGCCCCGTCGCGGTGCGCGGGATGGCAGATTTTACCATTGTATGCAATTATGTCAATTTATATAGAAATCACGCCTAGCACAACACACTGCCGACGCGGCACCGCGCGGGAAATTGCCCCGCGCGCAGTTGTGTTATCCGTCGCTTTGCGCACCGCGGCGGGACGCGTCTTCAGTGGGTGGAGCGCCTTAATGTACGTTATGAAAAGTAGAGCTCGGGTGAGCGGGCTCCTGGTACGTGCGGTAAATATACCTACACGTATCTTAGTCTTAGAATTCCACAAGATTGGCCGTGCCCCACTCGGATACAGCCCAAATTGTGAGATTTATACGTTTCACCACCACTCTGCTATCATCTGCGTACCCATAGACAATAGGCATGAGCGGGTCATTACTATGTACAAAGAAGAAATCCCAAACCTAGCCGATAAGGATAGAGGATATGTCGGAGCTGGAAGCTTGCTTAAATGTAAGAATGCCAAAGTTTGGGTTTGGCAGCCAAAACCATTTGTGCCAAGTAAACTGCCTGCCCTCACGTCTCGCTTCTCTCCCACTTGTTGTCTTTTACACACATTACCAATTACGCATGGAGTATTGTATAGAATGCCTGGGCGAAGTATGAAATAAATAATATTCGAAACGTTACCTGAACGTTTTAGATATTCTATAAATTGCTTAGGTATTGTATAGAGTGCTGAATTATATAGATATCCGGTAACATATCCACTATTTTAAAATAACGTACCTAACCAACCATAATGAAACAAATTATGGAAGATGTTTTAAATTATTGTAATTAAAAAACGATGGCTGGTCCATGTTATTAAAGGAAGTCAGCATTTGAGCTATCGCAGTAATGACGTCACGTCCTGGCGAACCCGCGGCAAGGTTAGTTCAGTAATTGACCAAGATTGCTGTAGCCGCCATCATGATTCATAATTCAACGCCAACTGACACCGGCTGATTTAGAACTATTAATTCTCAAATGAGCGCTAGAATCTCTAGGTTACGATATTTTGAACTTCAAAGGCGAGAACGAGATAGGTACATGATCATGATCACGATTTGAAGATTTAAAAATCTAAGCTCAAATGACGCAACAGCCTTTTTGTTGCAATTTATGTGTAAAGTTACTAGTATTCGCGCTTGTATTTTATGCAGCCCTTTGATAAATATAAGTATGTACCTATATCTAATGTAATGTAATATTTTCTCCGAAATTGAACTTATCTTAACTTCCTTAACCATCATTGGCATATTTTGAACAATTAGGTACAGCACAAAATGTGGCTTCTAACAGAATTCATCGAAAAAGCAGAAAAGGAATAGGTACCTACCAAAAACTAATTTCAAAAGCTTTATAGAGTGGTTGTTTGTGGTGTACATTTAATTTTAATATTCATTAGGACATAACACACATTGTTATTGTTACAAAACTGTAGGTACTTACTACTGATTCTGTCCACAATTTAGAAGATGACTAATTGTAAGATTGTAAGATCTATACATAGACTATCATGTATATCATACCTACTGTACCAAACTACATTTGCGGTAAACTTTGTGGTCAAAGGATGTGACCGTAATGCTCAATATTCTATGATAATTGATAACCCTACGACCGCCCAAAGTCTTATCAGAGATTGGTCCCAAATAACATTCGATTACTTACTATTGACGTAAGTCGTTAGTTTATCAGCGATTCGAGTTGTCGTTTATGAGCATGACTTGACACATCACACAGTAGTTAGTACCATAATATAATAATATTAATAATACAATAATCAAATGGTCTCGGCATTAGTTTAATTCAGTGTCAAGGGCAAACCACATTGATTGCAAATTGTACATAAGCTCCATTGTAACTGTTCACAATTAAATTTAATTGCTTCGGTATATAGAGCGAATGTGCGTGCGTTATAATAATTTGATTGAAATTTAATTGTTTAATTAACGATGTATAGATAAATAAGATATAACGTACTACGTAGGCTAATGGGTCTTTTATAGGTGCTTGTTTATTTGAGTACGAAATTTGTTTTTTCACTCGTAAGTGTGTTGATTAACGTCGTATGACACACGTGAGGATTGGTCATTACACTCTCGGTTTTCTTGCAGCACTCTCCTTCGACTCGCGCTGTGCAATATCACCTCGAGTGTAATGACCAACATACCACACTTGTATCATAATGTACTATTTCAACACCCTTGCTCATAAATTGGTTTTTATCACATGGCTTTTACACTCATAAACCATGGTATTAAACACTTGTGCTTTTTTTTCTTGATCGCACTATTGTTTTATTTTATATTCCATCAAATTAAGTTTGTACCTTGCTGAAAGATATTATTTATGCATTCTATTTGCTCTTAACTTAGCCGGGTTATAGCTTTATTTTTAAATTTCGGAAAAAAGTTTTGACTTAGATACGTTTCGTTTCAAGTTTCAACATAAGACTAGAAATAACACTATTTTTGTAAAGAAAAAGAAGTGTACCACCTTGAATAAGATAAATTTCAACAACTTATTTACTTTAATTAATAATTCAACGTGAAACTAATTCATAAATACATAAATATTGGATTTTTTTACATTTTGCGTTTTGGCTGTTTAGCGTAATTGTTCGTGCCTTATGTTCGTGTTCGTGCAATATCACCTCGAGTGTAATGACCAACATACCACGCTTGTATCATAATGTACTATATTAGAACAGAAATACGTTTCCTAGTTTCCCACAACACAGGGAATCCTAGTGTGGGAGCTAGTAATCAAATTATTTTGTGTAACAAAGGATATGCAATAAATATTTTTTCATTTTTCATTTTCATTTTCATAAAAAAATACGTATTAGTACCTACAGAACAGAGGTTTATGAACTGCATACCTTGTTAATTTGGCTCGGAGTGACGTCGGACGCCGGTACCGAGAAATTTGATCACAAAGCTCCTTTGTACAGCCCGCTTACAAACTCGATTAATCTCAAACAACATTGACTGGCTGAGACCTGAGTCGTCAATCGATTGGGTTATGATTTATCAGACCACCAAACGCGCATTATTCGAATTGTGAAAAGGATCTACCTACTATACTAGACTAGCGAGTAGCGACGTGAAAAAAACGCATACATACGCTTATCACGAACATATAGATTCTACCTTTAATAGTGCAGTGGTAATCTACCTTTTTTTTATACGGGCCACAAACACGTGTCATGCTATGCTTGTCATGTGGTCCCACTTAAATTTGAGCTAGGTCTGACGAGTAGTTTTTGAGTTATTTTGAAGTCGGTTATTTTTTTCGTGGTAAAATTCAGATTACCTATCTTACACTGAAATCAAAATATGTATGTGCATATTTTTATTTTTTATGATAAAACATACTTAGGTACTATAAAATTTGTGTGACAAAGCCAATAGATTAGAAAAGTATAAAAATAAAAATCCCAACAGAAAGGCCGCATAATATGTCATGTATATATAAAATCACAGTTAATAATAGTATTGTATTGTATATGATAGATTGTAGTTAGGCAGAGACAGAATACTTGTAATGCCGCATGTCGTAATAGACAACCACCTTCCGGATACGTAGCAAGTCCGAGAAATCGTCCGACTGACCTGAATTGTTTCAGATCAATGTCACTATTTAAATTTCAAGCTTTTTGTTCCTACAGTTAGCATTGAAATATTGCAAACATTTTTTTACTCGCGAAGGTTTTCCGCGTAGCCGTTCAACAACTGATTTATTCTGTGTTCCTGTATCCTCATGTATTAAAAACTTTTTGATTAATTCTTCTAAGAAGTATTTCTTTGGAATATTTATAAGATTTATACTTACAATGGGACATTCTTAGAGCAAGAATAACTCACAGGATGCAACATTCAGTTTTAAAATAAGTTCGCAGATTTTACGATGTTGCAAGCTAAGCAGATCGCTGGGACTTGGGAGTGGCTAGAATAACAAGTTAGCGCATTTAGCTGTGTGTATCGGAATAAACGGTCCGCTCGACCAGCCGGACAGCCGGACTCCGTCCACTTTCACCGTCAGCCATCTTGTCGTCCGTCCACACTTCGCTACATAAGAATTAGCACGCATTGTTTTGCCACTAGTTGAAAAACTTAAAAATGGTTAGAACAGCTTCTAACGAAAACTCGAAATTATTCGTAATAATATCATTATCAGAAAATTAATTACTATTTAAAAAAATAACTATTTCTATGTGGGCATTTTTAAAAATTATTTATTTAAACGAAAAATTTAAGATTTTTACTGAGGCGAAATTCTTTCAGTAAAAAAGTTAAACTTTCTTTAAAAAAAAATATGGAGTTCCCTCGGCTGGAGACAAACCTGTGTAGAGTGTCAGGTCATGCTTATCATAGGCCGCGTTCCACTAGACGCTCAAAACGCTCACAACGATCAAATTAGTATATTTTGATCGTTGTGAGGCTCACAATGTGAGCGTTGTGAGCGTCTAGTGGAACGCGCCCATAATAATAAGATGACAAATGTGACAATTCAGCTGAAAGTAAGGAAGTAGGTCTAATTAAGCTTGCAAGATTTGACCCAAACAAACAAACAGGGCAAGCTAAATAAAACCGTTTATGAATGCGACCAAGTGCATGTCAGGCCATGAGGCCACGCATAAATGTAGAATTAAGTTGCGCAGTTGTGAGTTCATCGTCGGTTATTAATTAAGCTAAGATAGCCGAGTTAGTTTTCCTTTTAAAGGAAAACTCTGTTTTAAAATCAATTCTGTGCTATTCTGCGGACAGATGGACGGACGGACATGACAAAACTATACTATAAGGCTCATAAGCGTTCCGTTTTGATTACGAACCCCTAAAAAGTATTTACATCAACGAAGCAAACCTAAAATATTGTAGGTATTCTAGGTATGTATTTCCAAATAATTATATGTATTTACGTAAATAAATCCTATAAGCTTTGCATCTGTTTGAAAGGGGCCAAGGTGAAAATATTACAAAAGCCCTTCACAAACACAGTGTTTACGGCAAACCAACAATAGTTTGATATTAAACTCTTTTAAAGTTATCATTATTATTAGCGCTTGTTCACACTGAACTCGCGGGCGCGGGTGCGGGTGCGGTCGCGGTAATCGCTACATACATCGCGCGCGCGTTTTGATGTGAACACTTTCATAGTACGTCATATGTTTGATATTTCGCGACCGCGCCCGCGAGTTCAGTGTGAACAAGCACTTAGAGATAATACGGATAGTGGTTTGGCCGGATACCAGATATTCGGCCGGAGGCCGGAGCGCCGGTTATCCAGCTACCGGATATTCAGTACTACAGTAGTGATTGTCGCGATCTAGAACAACAAAATAACGAGATTGACTTTTTCTTAAAGACATCTCGAATCGGTCGCAATCACGACCCATACATTTGGCGGTCAGTTAATTGGAATCAGTATCCGCAGTTGTCAAGGTTTGACCTGGTAATAGCGTTTACAGCGAAAGGCTATGTGAGTGTTCACACTGAACTCGCGGGCGCGGTTGCGAAATATCAAACATATGAGCTACTATGAAAGTGTTCACACCAAAACGCGCGCGCGGTGTATTTAGCGTTTACCGCGACCGCGCCCGCGCCCGCGCTCGCGAGTTCAGTGTGAACAAGCACTATTTTCAGAAGCTAGTCTGGTATACGAAGCCAAGCGGAGTCGCCTCTTACCAACAATAGCGGAAACATTGGTATTCATTCACCACAATTTGCCATTTGTTAATTTTGATTACTAAACTAATTAATAAAACAAAAAAAATTGACGTGCGATCACGGACCTAAAAAAAATACAGACGTAACCTTGTGTAACCGAGAGTGAAGCATAGAAATGGCCGACCGCTTACTACGTGTGCGTAATTTTGGGGTTACCACAATATGAACATACATTTATTTCAATCCAATCATTTTTCCACGGTTCGTTTGCTGAAGGAAATCTACAAAACATAAACAAAACAGCAATAATATACTTAGTAGCATACATCATTTTTTATTATATTATATACGTTACAAACAGATACGGTCATTTTCGCATTTATAATATTGGAACAGATTTTTTAAATATACATTTATCTATCTTTCAGCTACTCTAAAACTCTCAAAACGTCTATGAAATTATAATTTTGTATAAAAAAAGTCAAATCCACATTCAATAAATGCAAATTATTATATTTGATAAGATTAATGAATTTTATTAATTGACGATAGATTAAATACACTGGTTTACCCACTTCACTTATAGGGGAGGTACCTAAAATTTCTTCAATTTTGTTCTACCATTATCTTAACGTAATTAATATACATACTTACAATGATCGGTACCAAATTTCAGCTTTCTAATATTGTTTGTTTGTAAGCAATGCCGCGGACAGACGGACAGACATGGCAAACTTATAGGTAAGGGTTCCTTGTCATTTAGTACGAAACCCCAAAAATATATACTTTTAAACTAAAGTAAGAAACTCGGAGCATTATACATACTATAATTTTCCCACACATTCTGGGTATTAGCTTAAGCAATATTGTTGGCAACACTGGCTGATTTTGTGGTTACAAATTTTTCTGGTTTGTTTTGTTAATAACTTTAGGAAAAATAAAAGAAATCAGTGATTAAATGACAAGCTTATTTGTGCAAGGTGATCCCTTTATGTTTTTTAACTGAACTACTATTGTTCTTGCAACTTTTAACAGCACAAAAAGGCATTTTTAATATTCTTTATCAACTCCCGTTGTCCGTATGACTCGAGTGCGGTCCGGCGCCGGAATGATACCGATTGTGTCAATGTGTGGGTGTTTACTTGTACGAATAGAGAGTTAGAATTCCGATGGGTGCTTCACTGAATTTGTTCTTGAGATTATGTCCGTCTTTTTTTCAGGTCCGTGCGTGCGATTATAAAAATAAACGGTGTCCATAACTTCTTGTGGTTATGATTTGCCTTGTGTGAAATAAAGAGAATTTTGATATTTATTTTATTTTATTAATTATTTTTGAATTTTGCTATCCGGCATCCGGCCGAATAGTGAAGCCAAGGCCGGATATCGGATATCCGTTTCATCTCTAATTATTATCATTCTATCACAGTAATTATAGCTTCGTGACACGCGACTATGCGACTATATTCTTGAATTAAACCAGGTTTTATTAGAAATCTACCATGTAACATACCTGTGTACCTACATAATATTAATATTATTATATTCCACAATAAAGAATAAAACTTTTTTATTTTAACTTTGCCTAGTATGAGACTATTTTAATAGTAAAGTTTACTTTACGCACAGTATTACACGAAAAAGATCATTGAATGTTTCCCATAAAGACTACACAGGTAATTTGAACTAAATTTTATATTATTGAGGTTGTATACTAGTCTTAATTGTACGTAAGAGCACAGAAGAAATAATAGTACTTATAATAAGTAAGAGTAAATGAATATTGATTTATAAGTAACTATACCTACACAAAATTTGTTTCTTATGTTAAACGGGATCATTTTTAACCGACTTCAAAAAAGGAGGAGGTTCTCAATTCGACTGTTTTTTTTTTATGTTTGTTACCTCAGAACTTTGGACTGGGCGAACCGATTTTGATGATTCTTTTTTTAATCAAAAGCTGGTGGCTGTCATGTGGTCCCACATTAATTTTATTGAGATTTGACAATTGCATCCATGAGAAAACTACATAAGTCGTAAATTTGTGTTAAGATGTGCGCGACAAATTGACGAATAACTCAATATCACGCCAACCGATTTCGATGATTCTTTTTTTAATCGAAAGCAGGCGCTTGTCAGATGGTCTCACATAAATTTGAACGAGATCTGACAACTATGTAGTTTTTGAGACTTTGAAGTCTGTTATTTTTTGTTAGTAAAATTTTGATTATCATGTCTAAACTCACGGCCTAAAGAATCTATTGTTATGAAGCTTGAATATACTTAAAAATAATTTACTTATTTATTTACTATGTAGGTAGTAGGTAGGTACTTCTATAACAAGTACAAAAGTGCGATCATGTGGGAAAGATTTTTAGCACAATTCTTGCAAACATCAGTAATAAAACTGCAGTTATATGTAGAGCTATAAATAATATGAATCGTGTTCTTTGTTGCAGGTTTACCTTCCATAACTGAGAAGACTTCACATAAGAATAGGTAAGTACCCACAAAGTACTTATAGGGAACTGTAAGAATCTTTAATACCATACGAACATCGAGCAACCTTCGCAAGCTCTGAATATTTATTAGAATATTAAGGAATAGTTCCCATTAACAAATAAAGAAACATCGTTTTCAAAGAGATGATCTTTCGTAAAGTAAAAATAATAGTCTACAATATTTTGTGTTTGTGGTCACACTCCTCCGAAACGGCTCGACCAATTTTTATGATTTTTTTGTGTATTTGGTAAATATGAGAGTGTAATATGAGATGTAATCTGATGTCGTAAAGTATATTTCATACCGCTAAGTGATTAGGGTGTCCCTATCCCGAAAATTTTTGGCAGAACAACGTTTGCCGAGTCAGCTAGTAATTTTATAATTAATTGTCATTGTCAATGCTTACTCTGTCACTACATTATTATTTACCGCATCAAACTCATTTCACGTTTCGCCTGACACGTTTCACAAAACGAAAAATTTTCCTTATACAAAACGCTTTAAAATGTCGGAACCAGAGATTAAATACGAGTTCCTATATATTATGTATAATAGGGTTAGTAGAAACGAAGGCTGTCGAAATACAAGACGTTGCTAAACAATTGCCAAAGTGTAAATGGAATAAAGAAAGGTGTTTTGCAACAATTACAACATCAAAGGGGGCTAATGCGAAACTTTGGAAGCAAAATACTTTGTTTGGATTTATTTTTAAACACATTTTCATGGGCGTAGCCAGGGGGGGGGTTTCGGGGGTTCAAACCCCCCCCCCTCCCCCGAAAAGTTAAGGACTGACATTTTTATGTGCTAATAAACCCTTAAAAACATTTTTCTAGACGTCATTCCGAATCGAATGAGCTATCGCACATATTTTTAGGAGCTTTATTTCTATTAAACACGTTTTTGAACATTTTGACTAAACTAATAATAATAAATAATAGATGGCACTACATAAGTCGTGAGAAAAATAGTCTCAATTTTCTTTAGGGTTATTTTATGTACTTTTACTTGTTGTATTTTCTTGAACCCCCCATCTCACCCCGAAACTTGACCCCCCCCCCCCCCTCCCCCCCTCCCAAAGATCGTATCAACAGGTATGGAATTTTTTTTGACGAGCCTTATTTATTAATAAACAATCTTGCTGCCTCTTTTCATCGTAATTTTTAATTTAAAAATACAGTAAAATACAATATTCTTTATTGTGCACACTAGAAGTACCTACATAAAATAATGCGGCCATAAAAAGAAAACAATTCATACTAATATTATAAAGCTGAAGAGTTTGCTTGGTTGAACGCGCTTATCTCAGGAACTACTGGTTCGAATTGAAAAATCTTTTTGTGTTTGATAAATAATAATTTCATGTCAAAACTATGCCTATTAAGTATTCATTATGTTATTAAACTACTTATTATTTATTTCAAGCAAAAGTAGTTGGATAGGATAATGTAGATAATGTTGGCAACATTATCTACCAAATAAAACTCCTCTAAAAAATGAACGGATAACAATCGCTATTATCGCTAAACCCCGTCATAGACCTTGCCTTACCTTATCTTAGGGATTAACCTGAGCAATCTACTCTGGCATGGCATGGGAATCATGCACTTGCCATTTGCCATTGTAGTGTACCTATCTTATAAAATTAATGGCACATCTGCAAAAAATGCGAAATTGAGTTAATACGTATATGGTAGATACGTGTTTAAAAGTGCATAATCTACATAGTGGTAAATAATGTATTAAAGTCTATGTACTAGTAACCAAACCCATACGATTTGTAAAAAACGTAAAAAGATCCCATAAATTAATTTTAAATATTATTCTAAAATCTTTGATCCTCGTTTCTGTAAAATATGACAAACGTAGATAATATATACCTATTACTAGGTGAGCGAATTGTAGTCGGTAACGTCGATGACAATATTTAAGCACCTACTATGGGGCCGTTCAAGTACTACGTAAGCACTATTCTTTGTTTTGCTTATTTTGGATGACATGGGGGGTAGGGGAGTCTAGATAATGATTACGTCATCGGTAGTTATTATAACATTATAATTATAATATAAAAAAATACATTTTTAATTGAAAAATGTTTACGTCACCATGGGGGAGGGGATAAAAGCTTTGCTTACTTTTGCTGATAAGGGGGATGGGGGGGGGGGGTAAATTATTGTAATAAATCTGCTTACGTAATATTTGAACGGCCCCTATCGAAAAAAACGCCTTTGTAGGTCTATTATTAGTTTTCAATATTTATTTTCGTAGATGACCGCGGCCACGCTCGTAATGTTTTACGTCCAACATAAAGATGAACTAAAGTGTCGACGTCTGCATTACGTCTGTGGCGTTGATATGTTATTTGTATGAGGCTACGTAGCGATAAATATAAATAGCATCATTAGAACTTCATACGGAGTCGCAAGTATCTAATTAGATACGAACAAAAATACTTAAAATAAAATTGTTTCCTTTTCCTACATCTAAGATACAACAACAAGGACGGGATCCATGTCCTTAAATAAATAATGGAGGTGACCCAGCGTGAACGGACCGACCGACATCGCGACAGGGGTACCCGAAATTGTATTCACATCACATGCTTCGCTTTACTAGCTCGACCTTCCTAAAGTTTTTGTTTAACTTTTTATCGTGCCTTTGCGCTCGTTGTTTCTCGATGCGATCTACTGTGTCGAGTTAATCTTAGCAGAGACACGTTTTAATATGTTTAGTGCATCACCTCTCCAACGTAAAATTCCATTCCGGTCCTTTCTGTCTACGTGTCATACTTAAAAGGTATTTAATCGAATTTCCTCAACAAACGCTGTCGGGCAGCAAAAACGTCTCCGCTACACCGAATTTGATTCGCAGTGCAGCAATACAATGAAGTTACGGTTCGCGCGGGTGTCGCCACAGGGGCGAGGGGTAGGGGGGAGGGGGCGCAGGTCAATGACGTCCCTCGTCTGGGGCCCGCGCCCTCCGGCCCGCCCGTCCCGCTCGCCTGAACCAGTTCCCGGCCAAGTCATGTAGCTTACCGGCGCTCGTACCATCTCTATCTAGTTTACACGAAGATACTGTACTCGACTCGCCTACCTGCTCAACATTCTTGTTAGGATCCACTACATGTGCGTTTGCGCTACAGTTTTTCTGTTTGCATATTCACGTATCTTCGTATCAAAGGAATCGCGTCTCGCGGCTCTCGCGGCTCCGAGCGAACGAGAGCTACCTTTGGGCTCGGAACTCCCACGTCGACTGATATCGTGTTAATTGGTATTTGAATACCGGTTCCGATGATATCGCGGTTGAAGCGTGGTTAAAAATGCGCGGCGCCGCGGTGCCGGTGTGTGGCGCAACAATCGCTTTCGCAAACTGTTTCGTAATCCAAACTAAGCCGAAAATAGGCGAAAGTTTCTAACTAGGTGGGTACACATTTTTTGTCTCTCGACTTGTTGTCAAACTCCACGGAAATTTATTTGCACGATTATTGCATTTATATCACGTTAAGTAGGTAGAAGCTTCCTATTTAGTAGGTAGATATTTAATATCAAGATACTTAGATCCTACGTACAAAAATGTATTATTAGTAAAATAAATACGAACTATCGACAGTAGGTATCGATTTAATTTCATTAAGTAGGTACCAACATTCATTAATTCAAAACGCAAAACAAAGATATAAAAAAATAGTATTGATATCTTAGGTTTTCGCGATTATTATAATAAAATAAAGTAACCCCAGATGGGCCAACTACAAAAGCCTGACGCTGAGTATAGCTGCGCTAGAGTAATTAAATCATTAAAAAGATACATCCATCCACCCTTCCATCAGCCTTTTCAGGTCCACTGCTACGTCCCCTAATCTACGCCACTCACACCGGTCCTGAGCCTTCTGAATCCAGCGGATAAAAAGATACATAATCTATTTAAATATAATCAAACAAATGGACGCAATTTTACTATTCATTTTACAATTTACCTACTTTACTCCCTTGAACTAATTTTAATTACAAATTAATTATAATTACAAATTCATAATATTAAAGACTACATACTGTAGGTGTTATAAGTTATCATAATTTAACATAGTGAGTAAGGTACCTAGGTAGGTAAGATTCACATAATTAGTTTATTATTATTGTTAATAGTGTAAAATTTACACACTTTACACTGTAAATCATTATCATTACTCCTACGTTATTATAATAATCTAATTATAGTAATAAAATTAAAGTTTTTCAGAGAAGATTAGGCGCAGCTGAAAAGGAACGCCGAGTGTCTTGTGACTTGTCCATCATGTCATTGTGTAAAAACAACATAAATTATATACGATGAACACGTGTCATCGCTACATTCGCTACACAGTACACAAACCAGTCCGAGTGAGTTCAGTACCGCGCTTACATTCTTGCCCAAGCGGCCATGATGACTATTTATCAACTAGGTATGTTCTGTGAGGTACTCCAACGAAATTAATTATAGCAGCCATATTGATTTATTACGTGCTAAATATGATTTTTCTACCTGCTTGACCCAGATAGGTACATAATATAGATTTAAGAATCGCTCTGCCGAATAGTGCCTTAACACTGAGATATTGTGTAACAATTATTTTAAATTTAAAATCTTGTTTCAAAAATTTTCCTAATCTTTTGTAGGGCTAAAAATAATACATAAATTATTTTTTTCCGCTTATGTTTACATTGATTTCATTAGCCTTGAACTATCTTAAAATAACTTTGTCGAATATTTAATATAATGGGCTTTTAGGTCCTTTAGATAGCAAAACATAACTAAAATAACATTAATTTATTATTACACGATTTAAATTAAATACACAGACTTAAAAATAAAACCTATGAAACTTACGTGCCAAAATGTCTGGATGAATATCGATAAGGAAACAGATAGTAGCTGAGCTGAATATACGAGTAGATAGAAAAAGAATTTATCAACTTACAAATGCATCGTGCTGTCATTTCCGGATAAATTCGATGTAACTTTCATCTGCTACATTTATTTCTGTCGTCTATTTCTATATTGATATTCATTCAAAACTCATATCGTGATCTATTAATAAACAAAATTTAAGGACATGATGTTGAAACACTTTGCAATAAACATCCAGAAATGCTTGATCGGAGAAATAAATTAAATAAGCGGCAATTTCACTCACTGAAACGTGATTTGACATTTATTTTGCTTCGATAGTGTAAATCACGTGTAAATTCCATGGTCGTTCCAGTCTTTAATTGCACATTTCCTACAATTCGTTTATATAAAGTAGGTATAATCGAATCGTTGCACGGTACTTGCCTGAAAAACGAACGAACCCGGAAGCTCATTGTCCTTGCAATCGAGAGTTGAACCCGGTAAATGAGCCATCGGTATTTATCTGCTATGATAAAAGTTGTTTTTTATGGAAATAGCCGGCAAACGAGCTGACGTAGTGTAAGTGGCTATCGTTGCCCATGAACATCAGTAACACCAAAGGCATCACTGATGCGTTGCGGACTTGCAGGCCACGAAAGGGTAAAGAAAAAGAAAGAATTAAAATGGCTCTCAAGCCCCCAGCCGGAATACGACGAGTTATCTTTCAACAGAATCTTTTACGATATTTTATGACCGAATTACGAGTATGTAGAATTTTTACACATACCTCAAAATTTTGGGAAACCCCAGAAAAAACCGATCAACTGCGTGTCGGGTAGGGTTCCGTAGTTTCATCGATTATTACTCACTAACTACTTAAGCTGAAGGCCATAATATGAAGATACCAATGAACTAATATACTAATAGTATACCTATTCGTTCACTGGAAGATAGGTACTGCCAATATTCTGCGATTGGACTGTCATTGTATAATTTATCGATTGCCAGTATGTATAAATGTATAGTGATGTAAATAAAATATAGGAGGACTTATCATATCGTATATCATGAAGCCATACAAGTTTACATGTAGGTACAAATGATAAATAGAAGTAACGCGGAAATAGTGATCTGTGTACTGTGTACAAAGTTAAAGTTACAAACGTTTCAAATAACAAATACGGATGACTCGACCGCGGTTTTATTGTGTCTCAATAATAATTTATAGATTAAATAACAAGAGCAAAGAGCAAAGAAGAGCAGTAGATCATACGGATCGAGTAGGCTAAAAGAAAGAAAAAAAATATATGAAGAAAAACATCTTGAGAAAACGTTTACGCAATTAAAGTAAGCCGATTAAAGTAAGGCAAAATTTCTGAAGTGCTTCGAAGTCAGTTTAAAGCCGTCGAATCAGATCAGTAGCACAGAAGACATAATACAGCCATAAATGTATCAGTAGTTAAAAAACATGAAAAGCCTCAGCCGAGCATAACATCTACTGAAACCTGGGTTTTGTAAATCCATCGTAGACCCCTCTAAATCGCACTAGATCAACGTGGTAAAACGCTTAGGGAGTTAGCCGTTAGGACATCCTCCAGATACAAGGAATGCCGCTGCGTATGAATCACGTGGATTTACGTGAATTGTGTAATTTTCGTGTTACAAACACGGGTAAATCGAATTGACGAGTCCTGAATTTGACAAAACATTAAGGCAACATTTTAATAAGTACTTGATTCATGAACCCGGAAGGAAAAGCCGTTGTTTATTTATACAGCGTGGCGGTGCGGCGGAGAACAAGCGGGACCGACTCCGCTTACGGTATCCTGTGTACTTCAGTCGCTGCCTCCACCTCCAGTAATGACGAGGTGATACTTGTTACCAGGAACATTGTATACAACATCGTACCAGGATTAATCTGGCTACAATAACCCATAGTTCAGATAAAAGCTTATAAAATGGTTTCATTTGAAAGGCAATAATCCGAAGGTGATTTGAGAGCACTAAAACCTCAGATTAAAACAATGCTTTAATTCATTCGGTTCGATTGAGTTTATCAATAAACTCGATTTTTCACTTTTCCCATACAAAAATTTGAAGATAATAAGTAAAGTCATCAACGTCAAATTCAACGTCAACACAATAACACCGCTGTCATTTTCATCAGAAAAGAGTAGTACGAGTAGAACACGCTGGGTACCTATCCACTATACTAGTAGCACAGTAAATGAATCTATATTCATTTACTGTGCTAGTAGTCTCTATATAGAGACGCGCGTATTCGAGTATATGCGAGCGAAGCGTCTTCGGTTCGATTCTCAGCCACGGCAGGTATTACGACAGAAATAAATGTTTTTGTAGGGTTTTCCTTGTTCCACTTGTTCGTATCCTAATGCGTGTGTAAATCTATGATTGCCAATTACCACACCACAGGGATTTCCATAGGTATACAATGTGACTGCGTGTAAGCGATTATAAAACACCTTTATTTCATGTTTAATGAGTCAAAACTCTCAGTGGCTAGGATTTAAATAAGTAGTTATTACCGAGTACTCGGAAATAAAACTGGCTGTCTGAACAAAAATAATTTCAATATCCTCGAGGTATCTTTGGGGATTTTCCCTTAATTTCGTTTATTACTAGTAATGTCGAACCGAGCCGAAAAATTATTGCTGCGCCCCAACTCAGAGTCACTAACGGTTACTTAAACCGCTCCTTAGCACAGAATTTTTATGGAGATTTTTTCTAAGGAGCGATTACAGTAGAGAAATAAAGTAATAATAAAGGAATAAATCTTACTATTAATTCAACTTAACGAGTTGTACATGTATAAGAAATATTTCTGATTGTAACTGTCACTTAATTTCGGAACTGCATGTAGAGATAATTGTTACAATAACTTACCTATATTATGTACATATTGGATATTGGACTCTACTTGTAGGTACCCTGTATAATGTAGGTACATACATAGGGGCCTCATGCGGATGTGATCGGGGGTCAACGGTTCTCCTTGGAGGGCTGTTCACCTCGATCGACCTCATACCACAAAACCAAACGAAAATAAAACCTCAAGCGGCAAGCCTCACGCATACCGGCCGATACTCCGATAGGTCGCGCGCGATCGCTGATGTTCGAGGGAACTATTTGTATTGATTGGAGTACGATGAATGGTTTTTGCGGTACCCAAAACTCCCAAAAGTATTTATAACTGTAACCACCCTCGCTTTCTTTGGTTTTCGTATAGATCCCAATTATTTTGAAATTAAAATAAAGCTCATGTATAATTCTAATAATCATGTAAAATTTTATATGTGACGTCACGCTAGGGGGGGAGGTCTCACAAAAATGTGACCAGCTGTAGCAAGGACGGGGTAAGGGATCGAAAGTCATGAAATTAGTGTGACGTAATTTATGGATGGCTCCTTATTGATATTATTATTAGATATATTCTCATTCTTGATTGTATTGTTTATTTTTTTAACGCTGCATAATCCTGATAACATTAATCAATCTAAGTACATACCTACCTACTTATTGATTAATTAATGTCAATAAACTTTAATTGTAACATGTTTGTAACAGGTGTCGCTGCATTTGGTTCAGGTGTATTTAGAACATTTCAGGTCAATGTATAGTATAGTATAATATTTTACCGTGTACTTACAGCACATGAATAAATAACAACCAGAATGTTAACTTCCTAACAGACACAAAAATTTATACCTACTTTCATAGGGTTGTCACTTGGTTACTGAAAATAAAAATAAAACGGGCAAGTACCTACGTATCGAGCGAGAGTAGCGATGGGAAATATCGTTACTTTTATTTCACTATCAAGTCCGTGAAATTATTTATTTTTGTCACTGTTAAATCACCCGTGAAAAATCACCACTGGTATATTTCATTATTGACGAGTATTGTCACAGTGGGTGCATTTTATTCCGTCCGTTACATTTCGCAGTGATAGTGACTTGATTCAGTCATTACCAAAGCTCAGCGGTCAACTTACCGGTGACGATTTGTTGACGTTGTAAAAGGGGATTCCCTACTCAAAAAATTATTCCTTCCCCATAACTAGACACAAAAACCCACGATGACTTAAATCTCACAGACATCCCTCTAAATGTATTTATTATAAACTCCCACAACCCAACCAATTTCGAGAACCGAATTCAACAAGGTTGCAAACTAATTCACAGACCTGAACTCACACCTTGACCTCTCCCCTTCCAGAGGGCTGACCCATACAATATTTTGAATTTAAATGGCTAAACTCCCGTTGGCCAGTCAGTCCCAGGACCTCTGACTACTTTATCCTGCCCAATGAAAAAACAATATATATGCCCAATCAATTTCCCAATATAGCAAACCCCGATATTTGGGAAAAATTCTGCGCTGTTAACCCCGACTGAAAAACCATCAATCACAGACACGTCCCACTATCACAGACTATATCGCCTCCGGCTATGGTCCAACCACAGACTCAAAATCAAGGAAGTGGAATGATTTAATATTTTATTCTATAAACAAGTCCTGAACCTTCTTAAAGAAATTACAAATTCAGAAGTCCCATCTAACGAAAAAATAAATACTCGCCACAAATTGACAGAGACAAGAGGCTGAACAGACCACAGACTACAGAACCTAACGCAGCGATTTAAAAAGTCACTCTAATGGCGACCGAGGATTGGTCCATCTGTCTGACAGCGTCCTTGGCAACTACCACAGACTAGCCGTCAAACTGCCGCCCGTCAAAACTCCTCAATCAACAATTGTCACTGTCAACCGGCTTGTCAATACTCGAGTACACTATTATCACAGAGTACTTTGTAATATACTGAAATAGAGACCAAACTTCGCGCCTAAGATTAGAAATGTGCGTCAGTGGCGCCATTATAGAGTGTTCTGAAACTAAAAGTCAACCAGTGCTGCCAAGCAGCACATAATTACGTAGATCTACCGTAAATCCAAGTTTACAACCTGGCAACACTAGCCAATAGAAAATGTTCCTAGTTCTATAGTCTATACCTACTACAGTTTATTTTATGGTATTTTGAAGGAGGAACCATTGGAAATAAAAAATTGAATAATTTTTAGAATTTATTTATGTTTTCTTTCAGAGCATCCAGGTACACAGCAATGCTTAATAATAATTTGTAGATATTGTAAAATCAAGGTGCACAAGGAAAAAAAAAATCTTGACTCAAAACCACGCACAACACTACACAATATCTCGGATTTTTGTATGATAATAACTGGAGGAACTATTACAGCAGCATTCGACTCAAATTACACACAATTCACTTAAAATTATATTTTTAGGCGAAAACCACGGAAAAACGCAATCAACAACAATGTCAAATTCATCAAACTTGACGTTGAGAGACCAAAGACAAAATTAAAACATTTTTCTTGTCTATGGTCATTGCATTATTATAATACAACATTATATTTTGTATTTAATAATATGTCTAATAACATTTATCTAATTCATTTATTTTTCAGCATTCCGATTGAATAAAATATAAAAAATATTTAAAAACACAAAAATATTTATCTGCGTTGCGTCCATCTCTATAGAACGAAAAAAATAGGAACAAGTGCTGCTATCTGTATAAATATTATGGAACTACAATTATAATGCTACTCAACCGAAAAAACCTCTTGCAATGGTTTACTGTTTGTAATGAACATGCGTCTTTATTTAGTATCATAATATCTGTCATCTTTCCCTGTTCATTGTACTAAGTTTGAGGACCCTGACTATTATCTATCTATACTACTAACTAACAGTATTCATTCATTAACTATTAACACTAGGTATGTTTAAAATATCAACGAAACCGTGCGCGAGACGGGCGCGCAGAGTAAAGATTACAAATGATTATGAACTGTGAAGCGAAATCTCACCGAGTATCGTACTTCGTTTCACGAAATTCACGAATTCACGAGACACGACGTGGTTGTAAATATCAATTACCTACATAGTTTAATCAAAACCTTACAGTTTAAAATAAGACTCATTTTCATTTGAAGTTTTTGTACCGTAGCGATATTATTAACGAAGCAAGTTGAAAGAAATCAGACAAACTTAAGTCTAATAACGTTGCGAATAAGATGCAATTTCACTTAAACAAATTCTCTCTTCTAGTGTCTGTGTCGCTCTCGCTCACGCACGGCTCAAGTCACAAATGTTGCTTTCTCTTTTTCGCACGATGGAATTCTGTGAATTTTGGCCGGTGGCCGGCGTTAAGTCACAGTAAAAGGAATACTGTGGTGAATTCACCGTTCCGTTAAATGTAACAGACGGTTTCGATGCATGTCACAGGTGTGAAAATGTGAAGTTTATTTAACAAGTGAAATATCCAGTGATAGGTGAAATATGCCATTCCTAAGCGAGAGTCAGCAATGAGTACAGACGGTCAGACGGATGGACAGTAATTGTGTGGACATTATTTTATTATTATGTGTTCCGTTTTAAAATTTTGGTATATTAAAAAAGGTGTAGCTTTGAAAGATGAATGGATGACTATGTAACAGTTTGTTTAATATTAAGTAGGTACTTACACTTTATTGTTAGAAATGAAAAAAAAACTTTCGAAACAAAATATTTTATTTAAACAGAATAAGGGGTGGGAGGGGTCCTAAATTTCGTGACGTCACATTTCAAAATCGAGTAATTGGTATGTATAGGTAAATATAGTGATAAGCCCCGCCCACCTTATTAACAGAAAATAGAAAAATTTCTAAATTACTTGTCTACTTGATTACTAAACTACTAAATTGTCCGTTTACACGTATTAATTTGCTTAAAATTTAGTTAACTACTTAATAAATGTAAACCGAACTTAAACGATAAGAATAATAAATAATATCCTTATCGCCACTTTAATTATTTTGGATATTAGGTACCTACTTATTAACTAAATACTTTTTTAGTCTTCTTTAATAAGTAAAAAACTATTATTACTTGTCAAAATCCTTTGGATATACCAATAAAGAAATCTATTTGGTTTTCTTCCCATTAGATAATTAAACAAACAGTTCAACAGTTTGGCATCTTTAAAAACAATACGTCGCGTCGTCACAAAACGTCGACCGTGTCACCGCCGCTGGCACACCTGAACTTGTCACCTTACTGTACCCTAGCGGGCGCCGGCGCGTTAGTTGATTGGTCGGCGCACGCTGCCCCGTCTTGTCGGTGATAGGTCACGCACACATAGCTGTGCATGTAGTAGTGTTCTCGCGCGTGGCGTTAGTATGAAGTTAACATTCTGTATTCTGTGCTTACAGCTCTTACTCATCATTTATTTATAGCATTGCTCTGGGGAATGTACAAACATCGCGGTCAATACATACATACATGTATAAACTCCGATCGGCTGTGAATCTGGATGTGATTATTTAATCTATCTATTACTAAACTAGTGTACTAGCAGTAATGTTAGTGTTTATAGATTGTTTTGATCTTAGTTTACTATTAGTAGTAGTACCTACTAGTAGTAGTAGGTAGAGGGTACCTCTACCTACATTCTGTAAGTTTTGTTTTGGTTTTATTGTTTGAGTAGTGATTGCAAATTCGATTTAAACATACGTACTTTATTGCTTACGACCGTACGAGTAACCGCCCTCGCTTTGCTTCGGTTTTCTTATTTTTTTCCTCAATTTTTTTTTTTGAAAATATAATTTAGCCTATGTCACCCGGGAATAGTGTAGCTTCCCAACAGTGAAAGAATTTTTCAAATCGGTTTAGTAGTTTCGGAGCCTATTCAATGCAAACAATCAAATCTTTCCTCTTTATAATATTAGTATAGATTAATACGATTATGTAAGAGATAATAATAATAATAATAATAATAATAATAATAATAATAATAATAATAAATAACGCTTCACACTCATAGCCCCACACTAGGATTCCCTGTGTCGTGGGTGCCATGGACAACACACATAGACAAGGATATTTACACCCAGACCGAGAACAGAAATTCAAACTCATCATTCAAATTTCCGCCTCGCTGGGAATCGAACCCAGGACCCTTGGTACGGCGATCCGGCATGGTAACCATTGCGCCACACGGGTCGTCAGCGTCATAAATTAACAGCTAGCTTAATTATTTCTAAGTATCTAACGTTAACAATAATTTTATTGAGACCGCGACGCGCCGCGGCTGCGCGGGCGTTCGTTCCGTTCCGAAGCACGGAAGCGGCTATCAGGGTTTTAATTACCGGTCCGATCACGATTGCATCCGTTGTTTGTTACTTTGTGAAACGTTTACGATTGACGCAAATACGAATAGTACCTAATATAATATTATATCACATGGCAACTAAAGAAACAATCAACTAAACTATCAAGTAACTAGTGGCATACAATGATTATTCGTTCTAGCTAGCGGACAAGAAATGCCTCGGAATGGGGGACGTAATAAGCAGTTCCAGGTCTAAATGAATTGCTGTGACGGTCCCGCATGTTCCAGGCAGTGAGCAGGTGTGGCGACCGAGACGTTTCGTTCATGTGTTTGCTCGTCAAAATTGACTCGTTTCATAGGGTTGCCAATTGCAACATCGAAATACAACAAAAATCTCATTTTAAGACCTTTTAAGACGCCACAATCTGTAGATCATTTTGTTTCTAAAAATTAATAATAATGTACAAAATTATTACACGTTTTCACTGTGTTATTTTTAAATAGTTTTAAAAAGTTAAGATCGGAATTCATACTTAAATAAAAAAATATTAGCAAAAAACCTGCAAAGTTATCAAGAGCTGCAAACAACACTGATATTATTTGAAATCAGCGACAGTTGTGTACGTGGCGCAATACACACATAGCATAGACAGTAATTAAAGTCCCGGAAGTAACAGGTGGTAATCCGAGTAAATCTAGATGGTTGGCAGCCCTAGGTCCGTCACGGCGCACGGCCGGCCGGCGCCCTCACGCGAGTCTTGCGAGCTGATGCGAACGATGACACGTGCACCGTGCACCAGTTACTATAATGAGGAACTGTGATACGTCTATTTATCAGGCAATGACTTTTATTGGCCACAATCGTCTTTAATACAATAAATAGACGCTTTCTTAATCATAACTCGCTCTAGGAATTTGTGTCGCGACACTCGCGAGTCGCGACTCGCGGATGATGTTGGCATAGATAACACAAATAATTATTACATTACTACAAGTTAAATGGTTTTTAATGTAAAAGGTACTAAGGAAAAAAATTGTGATAGCACCGTAAAGTACCTTTATTAAGGAGTTCCCTCGCCTGGAGCCAAACCTGTGTGAAAATCAAGTCATGCCTATCACAAAATTGCATTGTCATCAGAAATAGCGGTGTGTAAAATTAGGCTTGTAAGATTTGACCCATGCAAACAGGTTAAGTTAAAAATATCTATCCCGGGTTGGGATCGATACAGGTACTCTTCGCTTAGTGTACCTACGTTCACACGGCAACATTTTTCCCGTATACCGTACACGAGATTTTATCGAATGGAGCAGTAGGTATGCTCACTACGGTCTAACTACCCACTGGTTTGATTGACGTCTAGATAAATTTTTATTCAGTGCACTTATTTGACTTCTGAAAACATAAATAATTTATTGGATGAAAGATTTTCGTCTACGGAAGGTGAAATATTTTTGACGAATTTATCTAAATAAACCCACGTTAGTCTTAGGTATAGTAATTATATTTGACGATTCAGATTGTATCTGGATTCTGGCTACTCATTAATAAAATACTGGTTGATTATCCTAAATCAGTGGAATGATGTACAGATATTTATGATTGTAAATCCATGACGCAGTATGTCGGAAATATCAGATATTAGGTTTGCAATAACACGAAGTTATTGACCGGTCTCAAGTACCAATTACCATATAGGTACACACCAGTTAGCTTTATGCTATGGATATACTTAGATCGTAATTATTATATTACGATGGAAACGGCAAGTGAATTTTCTGCACACAATGTAAACAGCTCGATGTAATTACCTGTGGATAACTAATGAAATAATAGAGACATTTTAATATAACCTAGAGCAAAGACATTAAAATTTCTTCTAACGATATGAAAACTCAAAGTAAGTAGGTAGATAGGTAGGTACGTAATTGTTTGATAAATGTGTCATTATCATTATGAACCGCTGTAGGTATGTATGTGTAGTGTGTAACTGTGTACCTACCTACATGTATACCTTTTGTTTAAGGTCAATTTCATTTACGTACAATGCATGCAGGTGAACGGAAAAAGTCCTTTATAAAATTTATTACCGAACCAGCGTCACTAACCTCGCGAGTTCCTATACGAATGACCTTCGTAACATATCGCCACTTGTCTTTTCAAGACGGACGGGTTTTGCGAATTCATTGAACGCCTTGGAACTGAAGCCAAAGGTCATCGAATGTTGTAAAAAGTAGTTTTATGAATATAATAATAATAATGAAATAATCGGCGGCAGATAAATTTATCGGCGGTGAATGTACGATAAGCAATTTTATTACTTTACGCAGGTATTACCTACCTACCTGTAGATTTACTAGATTTAGGTGTTGTCATGTTGTGTAAATGTTCGGAAAATTTATTCGATAGGTTTTCTAGATATGTAGGTATGGTAGGTAGGTAAATATTTATTTAATTATGTCAAAGAAGTATAACTCCTCACGTGCGTACAAAAGTACACGCACCCCTTTTTTTAATTTTTCCGCGAATACAAGCAACCTCTGTTCGTTTTATTATTAAACATTTTCCGAGAAACTTGCCACAATACTTGTCAGTGTTGTTACTATTGTAAAGCAAGCAATAAATGCATGTTAGTTCAATAAATCGCCTTGGGATAATCAATCAAGTTTATCGCGTGTAGAGCGCTTATAGATGTTTTGTTTTTTAAACAGTTTGATTGAATGAGTGGAATGGTTAAATACATGTTAAATCCCTGTTCGAATTTCAAATAGCAAGCGTGATGTAGTGTCGTGCTCGCAACCTTGCGCGGCACGGCGCAGGTCAGATTTTTCGAAGGTCGATGACTCGCTGTAATCGCTACGAGTTATTATTATTTGTTAGCGGCTAGCGCACCCCGCACCGCAACACGAATAGGATCGTCCTCATCGTCTTTGCTAACGAAGAACATTGAATTTGAAGTTTGACATTTGAATTGTCAGAAATTTCTGAACGTTAAGCGTTCGAAAAATCGATACATTTGACTGATTTGATCTTTGCACTTTTTAATCGATCTTAAAGCGCTCTTGAAGCGCTCTTGAAGCGCTCATAGCCCGGCGGCTTGCGTCGATCCTATGTGATCGACAAAGTTAAGCAACAGCGGGCGCGGTCGGTAGTTGGATGGGTGACCGCTAGTGGCAAAAATTTCTTGAGCGTTTCCGTGCTTCGGAGGGCACGTAAAGCCGTCGGTCCCGGTTGTTATCATAAGATAACAGTCGTTAAGCCATGTCGGAGGCCCTCGGGCGGTTTGAAAAACTTCTGACACTCGGGTTGGCCACTAACCCCTCCACCAATCCGCACTGGAGCAGCGTGGTGGAGTATGCTCTAGGCCTCCTCAAGAGGAGAGACCCGTGCCCAGTAGTGGGCCATTAATGGGTTGAAGCCAATCGATCTTAAATATTTCAAATTACATTGTTTCCACGACATACCTACTTAATAATACAATGCAGATCATCTCGGCAACGGCTTGTTTGCCTATGGCAACGAGGGACTCTTGAATTTACTTAACCCAAAAAAGTCACATTGATTACTAACAATGGTAAAAATATAGTATACCTAACTAGATAGCTGGACTTTTATCTCGTTAGGCTGCTAGAGCCATATAGAATGGTTATGTTGAAGTGCTGACAAGTTACAACATTGACTATCTACTTGGTAAGCGTGGTGGTCCAATAGTGACCATAATCAAAAAAGTATTGTATCTCGATCGTCAAGCAAGATAGGTACCTACTTAATAGGTAGTTAGCTACATAGAAGGTCAGTGGTCTAGGCGTAGTTGAAGTGTCAGTCACTACTCTAGTGTTTTTTAGTTCGTGAGACTGACGACGTCATATGAGCAGCATGTAGGTGTAATTGAGGCGCAAATACAGCAACCATCTTAGATTTTTTTGTCACTTCAAGACAATTAAAGGTCAATGACACTCTCAATAGTTTAGTTGCTGCTTTATTTAAATACTACCATTATAAGTACCTACTATTATATCTTCTGTGATACTACTAATACTAATAACCCTCGGCTTGCTTCGAGGAATCGTGGATATAATAATGAGTGAATTGAAGTTATTTTTATTAGGCATTTAAATTCAAAATTTATCCCATAGTTAGTAAAGCTACAGGCCACTAGAGCTAACAGCAATTGGCCATTCAAAAAAACCTATTAACCCCTTATGAGACGGACTCTATTTCCCAGGATTAAAATTATCTCAGATAATGGCTCTATTCATTAATTAGGTTGGTACTAATATGCCCAGCACCTACCTACTATCCTTTATTCAATTGATTTCTGCCTGATACTCGGACAAACAGACTGGCAGAGAAATAAAAAATAAATATGTTTTAGTCTCTAGCTCTACGTATCTTTATAGCGACAGCCGACAGTTAAGCTTACGGACTTAAAATCAATTTTCTACTTTATTCAGGGGCGTAGCTACCGCCGTATCAGCCGTATCAATTATACGGGGCCCCCAGCGTATAGGGGCCCCCGTTAACACTCCCAAAAAAAGCTCGCCTGTGGCCTACGACCGCTACCGTTGGCACTCCTTTTATTTATATTTGACAGCTGACGTTCAGGGGGCCCCACAACAAATATTGATATGGGGCCTCTTTAGGGCTAGCTACGCCACTGACTTTATTATTAAAACTATTAGAAGAGTACCTTCAGATTATACTACTGCGTATGCATTTGAATTTTGAGGTTATAGTATGAGTAGTGTAGTATGAACAAAAAGATTTATATTTTAGCTGCAGCAACGTTCTCAGGTAACAATACGAATGACATACATATAATATCTGCGGTGCGCAAGCGCAACGTCCTCGACTGAACACAAGTACAAGCCATAAGAGCGTTATTGTCTATGATTTATGCAACGTCTGTGGCAATGGCAATTCTTTATAGATGTTGATGGACGGATATAAAATTGCTAACAGTTCACACCTATTTGTGGATCTAATAGGAAGTCGGTAGTTTATATTCCAAGGAAATCTAGTTACTAACATGAAGTTGTTCTCTTACCTACAGTCCATAATTAAATGCTTTCGGCAATTTTAGTTTTTTGGGCTTTTCCGGTTTTGTGTGTTGTCCCGTGAGTAGGTATGTATAGGAAAATACAAAGATTAGGTAACATTAAAATAAAACAATGATGCGATAAGTCAAAACGCCTCGTTCGTGGTCTGTGGGTTGTGCGTGGGGCATGCTTTCCCATATAAGTACTATAATTAAGTCTGTGCTAAAATCTCAAAATCTCGCAGACGGATCACTCTTGCTAATCACAAGTCCATCACAAACGAGGTATGTTCCATGTAGCTGATGTAGCAGAGTATCGATGGTCTCAACCACGGACTCTACCATTTTCTAAGGGTAACCGACATAGCTCAAAGAATTAGCCGGCTGAAGTGGCAATAGGCTGGCCACATAGTGCGAATGACCGATAACCATTGGGGAATAAAGGTCCTCGAATGGCGCCCACGTCTCGGAAAAGGAGCATAGGACGCCCCTCGACCAGGTAGACTGACGACCTGAAGAGGACAGTCAAGTGGGCATCCGCTGAACTCAGAAGGCTCAGGACCGGTCAGAGTGGCGCACGTTAGGGAAGGCCTATGTCCAGCAGTGGACCTCCAAGGGCTGATGCATAGATGGGGTCTAAAGTAACTCTACTGTCCTCCATTAAAAAAAATACCACCCTTTAGGCGTAGAGCCGTAGGTACATAGGTAGTCCAATTATCCACTTTTGAAATCATTGAAATTGTCGCTGCACCACTTAACAGTTGACAAATAAATCAGTGATTTATCCCTTCGTATGTACCAGAATATTTATTTCTTTGTTCTAATTGGCAACGTACATTTAGTTCACATCAATGACCAATGGCCTTTGACAATACCAAATCAAAAATTTAACAGACGCAGCGCAAAGGACAAAGTGTCGTCATTCCAAATGCCATACAAAATATTCAATAGATTCTCTCCCGTTCACAAAAAATATTACTAAAATGTTTTTTGTGAAGTGGGAGATCGGGAGTATCGGGACTACCTGCGACGCGTTGTATCGGAGAAAGACATACAGATAGAATAAGCAAAAAATGAATAGTTATTGTTGGTTTAATTTATTGGTTAGATGTAATAATAATAACAGATTATACACCTGAATCACCTGTGTACAATCAAATGCTTCATCAGAGAATCACTCAGACTATGTATGTGAAGAATCGGTAATTTTACCGTGTAAATATTTACTCAATGTGGTTAGATAAGTATTGCATAATAAACCAATAGAACATACATTGAATTATACAATTGAAATAGTTATAGTAGGTAGTCTTACGAACTCATAAATATGCGATTCCAAATCTAGTATTGTGGTTCCAAAAAACATTTTTTTTAACTTAAAGTTTTATTTCTGTATTGCAAACGAATAATTGAAATTCAAAGTAGTTTGTAAAAAGGATGGTTTATTTACGTATGGATTAGTCGAGTCGCCTGTAAACGAAGCAAAAAGTGCGAAATTGCTGACCCAGTGACCCAATTGTGGCGTCCATGAGCGAGACAAGGTCAGCGCGCCGCACACAGCCACACGCCACATAGCCAGCACACCACTAACTTGTTAGCATTATCATGTTTCATTATTATAACAAGTGCTTTTTGTTTTTTATTTGGTGGCTTGTAGTGTATCTTGTACCGCAGGTCATACAAAATAATGATATCCTTAGGCCCTAGCTCATCAAACATAACCTATGAACATTCAAAGCTCTCGTAATGTAAGAGGGCTAGTGCGCTTCACCACGCTGCGCTGCTCCACTGTGGTTTGGTTAATGCTAAGAAGCAAATTAATGATAAAGTTTCTTAATATTTTGTTTACGTGTAGGTATTACAGCGTTTTCCGGGATAATAAGTACCCTATGTACTATTCCAGGTCTTGGTCTATTTGTGTACTAGATTTCATTAAATTAAAATCCGTTCACTAGTTTTTGCGTGACAGAGTAGCAAACATCCATACCAACGTTCAGTCATAACGTTAGTATTTATTATTACTGTTCGACAAATTACTAGCACAGTTCACCTTCCACTTTATTGACTTAAGGCGATATTATCCCAAGAAATGGTATTTTTGAAGGTGTTTTGTTCATAAATGGTACATAATACAATTCTAAAAAAAATATATGTTATTTTACAGTCTTTGTTCTTTCGTTCCCTCATACTTGATACACGATAGCAATTATTTCATTGGATAGAAATAAATCACAAAGTGGGGTCTAATCTGGCATAAAAATGGCGTTTTATTCGCGTTTTAATCGCTTCCAGATAATAAAAAATATACCACAGTATAGGTCCTATAGATACCAATATTTCTTTCTGATCATAATTTGAAATTTTGAAAAACTTCCCTTTCAATTTCTATTTTTTCCCTTTCCACGAGCAACGAAACGCCCGACGCGTTAATTTACTCAATTTTACTCTCGCGCCAGTCGCCTTCGAGGTAGGACCTGTGCTAATCGGCATCGCAGCCGCACGTTGTCGAATTTCCGACACTAATTTTAATTTCGAATTTGGCGCGCGCGCCTTCTGAACTTATATTACGTATTAGGTACTGTCCAAAGTATCCACACTGCTGTAATTTGAAATAATAAAAATTTTTCGTTTTTATACTTTAGTTACTATTATAGTATTTGGGTATTGGTATAAGTCAAGTGCTAATTACACAATTATTATCTAATACTATCCCAAGCCGGATGGGTGTCGTAAAAGGCGACTAAATCCGGCCCGCTGGTGGTAGGGCCCCTCGAGGGATTATATTGGTAATATTGATTTTAAATTTAATACCATTATTACTATTATTATTTCTCCATGGGGTTCGCATGGATAGCTACCACCCTTGAGCATATTGTGTCAGTCGCCAAACGACTCGTCGTGACGGCTGGGAGCTTGAGAGACAGTTTTCTTTTTTGAAGTTATACCTTATTTAGGCGTGTTATGAAATAAATGGAAAATTGTTTTGAAAAAATGATTATTGAAGTGAAAACTTCTTGAAGTCAAAAGTCAAAAAAGTCGAAAGTCAAAAATGTCAAAAAAGTCAAAAAAGTCAAAAGTCGAAATTCAAAAAAGTCAAAAAAGTCAAAAGTCTAAAGTCAAAAAAGTCAAAAAAGTCAAAAAAGTCAAAAAAGTCAAGTCAAAAAAGTCAAAGTCAAAAAAGTCAAAATTCAAACAAGTCAAAAGTCAAAAGTCAAAAAAGTCAAAAAAGTCAAAAGTCAAAAAAGTCAAAGTCAAAAAAGTCAAAAGTCAAAAAAGTCAAAAAAGTCAAAATTCAAAAAAGTCAAAAGGCAAAAGTCAAAAGTCTAAAGTCAAAAAAGTCAAAAGTCAAAAAAGTCAAAATTCAAAAAAGTCAAAAGTCAAAAGTCAAAAATCAAAGAAGTCATAAAAGTCAAGTCAAAAAAGTCAAAAAAGTCAAAGTCAAAAAAGTCAAAATTCAAAAAAGTCAAAAAAGTCAAAAGTCAAAAAAGTCAAAAGTCAAAAAAGTCAAAGTCAAAAAAGTCAAAAGTCAAAAAAGTCAAAAAAGTCAAAAAAGTCAAAATTCAAAAAAGTCAAAAGTCAAAAGTCTAAAGTCAAAAAAGTAAAAAAAGTCAAAAAAGTCAAAAAAGTCAAAAGTCAAAAGTCAAAAAGGTCAAAATTCAAAAAAGTCAAAAGTCAAAAGTCAAAAAAGTCAAAAATGTCAAAAGTCAAAAAAGTCAAAAGTCAAAAAAGTCAAAAAAGCCAAAAAAGTCAAAGTCAAAATTCAAAAAAGTCAAAAAAGTTAAAAGTCAAAAGTCAAAAGTCAAAAGTCAAAAAAGTCAAAAAAGTCAAGTCTAAAAAGTAAAAAAAGTCAAGTCAAAAAAGTCAAAAAAGTCAAAAGTCAAAAAAGTCAAAAAAGTCAATAAAGTGAAAAAAGTAAGAAAAGTCAAAGTCAAAAAAGTCAAAAAAGTCAAAAAAGTCAAAAGTCAACAGTCAAGTCAAAAACGTCAAAAAAAGTCAAAAAAGTCTAAAGTCTAAAGTCAAAAAAGGCAAAAAAGTCAAAAGTCAAAATTTGTGGAGTGGAGTGGAGTGGAGTGGAGTGGAATAGTAAAACCTACAATTATCATCTTCCCGAAATTTTACATTCGTCTCATTATCTTGAAAACAAAATTTTTGAAGGTTTCACTTCTAAGTTCTAAAATGTGTGAATGGCACACATTTTAATTTTTTTGTTTTTATTATTTTTTACGTATCTTTAGGTATTTTATTTTAAATTATTCTTATACTTTTTATCATTCTCAACATACTTGTAAAATATCTTATCCAAAGGGTTTGAAGATTTTTGTACGGAACCTGGCATACCTACAAGTCCGCCATTTTGAAAAAAAAGCTCGTTTCGATTTTGAAGTTGGTTACTTTTTGTTAGTATTTAGATGATATTAGTCAATTTTGTATGTAAGTACCTACTTATTTGTAGGTGAACCGATTTTGATGATTCTTTTTTTGATAGAAAGCTGGTGCGTATCATGTGGTTCCACATAAATTTGAGGGAGATTTGACAAGTAGTTTTCGAGTTATTTTGAAGTTGGTTATTTTTTGTTAGTATTTAGATGATATTAGTCAATTTTGTATGTAAGTACCTACTTATTTGTTATCCACTCACCTTTAGTCTCCACTGGACAGTTTCGTTTCATAAAATTTCAAGTCAGTCTGCACTCACCTCTAGTCTCCACTGGACAGTTTCGTTTCATAAAATTTCAAGTCAGTCTCCACTCAACTCTAGTCTCCACTGGACAGTTTCGTTTCATAAAATTTCAAGTCAGTCTCCACTCACCTCTAGTCTCCACTGGACAGTTTCGTTTCATAAAATTTCAAGTCAGTCTCCACTCACCTCTAGTCTCCACTGGACAGTTTCGTATCATAAAATTTCAAGTCAGTCTCCACTCACCTCTAGTCTCCACTGGACAGTTTCGTATCATAAAATTTCAAGTCAGTCTCCACTCACCTCTAGTCTCCACTGGCCAGTTTCGTATCATAAAATTTCAAGTCAGTCTCCACTCACCTCTAGTCTCCACTGGACAGTTTCGTATCATAAAATTTCAAGTCAGTCTCCACTCACCTCTAGTCTCCACTGGACAGTTTCGTATCATAAAATTTCAAGTCAGTCTCCACTCACCTCTAGTCTCCATTGGACAGTTTCGTATCATAAAATTTCAAGTCAGTCTCCACTCACCTCTAGTCTCCACTGGATAAGCTAAAATTATCATTACTCTTATTTTATTACACCTAAAATTCCAATGAATAAATCAAAATAAAGTATACTTACACCCCAACTCAGAGCAGTTACTAATAATAATAATAATAATAATAATAATATTCATGCAAATAGAAGAAAATAATTGAACACTCCTTAACACACAATAAGTACACAACACGCTGCATTTACTTGGCTACGGCCCGTAAATGTGGTAGTAGAACCAGCTCAAAAGCTGAGAAAAAAATCCTTTTTCCGATAATAATAATAATAATAATAAAACCCTTCCACACTCATACCCCCGCAGTAGGTTACAAGTATTTACCTGTGTCGCGGGTGGCATGTACTACACATATAACACATCACAATAACAGCCATGACACGAGTACAAATATTTATCTGTCACATAAATATTTGCCCCGGCCGGAAATCGAACCCGAAACCCCTCGCTTCGCAGTTCGCAGGCAGGTCCACTACCAACTAGGCTATGTAGGATCTACAGCTACGCACGGGGTCATTAACCTCACAGCCGCGCGCGGCCGGCTCACGGCGTGGCGGTCGAGTTTACACTCAGGGGAGCGGGGTAAAGGGCAGTGAACAAAATGCCTACAACGGTCGAATACGCTCGCCTTAATAACACTGTACGACAGTACGAGTAAATTTTAACATTCGCTAAGGAACTTTTCAATCAGTGGAGTTTTCGTGAAACTTTGTAACATTATTACTGACAATCTTGTTTTATGTTTGTAACTACATATACATACTTTTCGTAAGTACAGTTGCTTCTCATGGGAATAGATTTCACTATTTATGAGAAGACTTGGCTTGGCTTGTATTGTTTTAAATGTATTCGCCCTACTTGTAAAAATTATGTTCTGTTGTTTGCAGGTAAGTTGTAGCGTGATTTTAAAAACATGTTAAGTTAATGTCTTCACTTACGAAATAAAATTTAACCATTTTTATCTTCATTTCACTTTTCGCTTATGAAAATGGTATCCGCAAAACTTAATAACGTATAGCTGCTATAATAAATTTATTATGTATAAGCTATTTGCCCTTTGCAATGAAAGACTTCACGCCCTGTCTGCGGACGAGGACATCTTTCTTCGACTTCTTTGTTACTAGCAACTAGCGGGATACAGTATTGCTATATAATATCTATTATATGGAATTGCATTGTGTAGCTATCACGGTAGGTAGTATCCTAGAATAAGCAATATTATGTAGGTATTGTGCTTACATTTCATAATACATTTAACCAGTTGCCGTTTGACAATTTGAATTGCCCATTTCTGTCAATTCACAGACTGGACGAAAACTTTTTTTATTGTCAACATAACGAATAATAACGATTGGGTCATGAGTACGATACACACGACATAGCTCTATCCACAGATATTGGAACGAAGTTCCTTATCGCGCGTTGCGAAAGGGGGCTAGGCGAAAAATTTGGTAACGAAAAGTGGTAACGACACTTTTTGCCGTCGTGGTTTTTTTTACATAGAAAGCAAGCCAGAGTACTAGGATAGCAAAAACATGCAAGCGAGTGTGCCAAAACAAATCTGGGCTATTGCTGGGCTACTAGGAGAACAAAGCCGATGAGAAATTTAATACCTTAGATTTGTTTTGGCACACTTGCTGCATGTTTTTGCTATCCTAGTACTGACTGCAAGGAACTTAATTCCATCCGGGTGTCCCTTGACACCTCTCAAGTTTTTTTTATATCTGTGACTCTACCTAACCGTCTCTACACAATCAAATTAAATTATTACAAATTAAAATATTATATACTTGACTATTAGCAATCGTAATAGAATCATATTTTGTAAGTTAAGTATATTCACTTTAAATTCACTACTCACTATATAGTATACATAGTGGTAGGTAAATGGTATTGCCACTATGTGGTCGCTGAACATGAGAACACCCGAATACATTCGCGTTCACCGTTTCACGTAACGGCAAAAAATGCCAAGCAGCTACTATCACAGTTACTGGCTATCACTGCTGAATCCTTAAACAAGTTCTTTTTAAGACACGTTCCCGCTACGTTTTTTTTAAAATTCTTAATGAGAATTATAAAATGCGTATCGTACTAAAGATTAACTAGTCGACGCTTTACGTATGTTTCACTCGGTTTTCGTAACCTATATTATCTTTTATCTCCAAAACTTTTTATAGTACGTACCTACTATTTATCTTTACCTTAGATAAGAAATCATTATCGTTTACGGTGTGAAAGGCTCCATCCATCTCTATCCAAAGGTCTATCTATGGTTGATCAAACATAAATTAATAAAAAGAAATCCTAATTTACTGTCGGATATGTGGGTTACACAAGCTTTATTAATATTATCTAAAGATCTTAGCAAAAAATACATCAAATTACGAGACAGCTGTTATGCATACACGTACACATGAAATGTTGATGTGTGAGTGACAGCGAACAGATTAACCCACGCATCGCGATGTGGTAGACCGATTGATGGTGGCTCTTTATGGTACGTACCTTCAAGCGGGCTTCTTCGTTGCGACGTCATTATTCTCTTTATCTCATCATTTAGGGTCGACACGACATGTGAAAAATAAGACATTTAAACTTATTATACTTTTTCTCTTCCATATGCAGAAGGAAAATAAAAGGAATATGTACGAGTCGTACTTTTCAAAGAGGGCAGCGAATGTTATTTGACTCATATTTTTGAAGTGAAATTCAAACTTCTTTAGTACGGGGGTGATTTGAAATTCGATGAAACGAAACTGTCCAGTAAAAAAAAAGAGACAGACACTTAAATTCCAAAGTGAGATAGGAAGCATTGTACAGGGGTAGGGGAGTTGAGTTGAGTGGAGTTGAGTGGAGACTGGAGTTGAGTGGAGACTGGAGTTGAGTGGAGACTGGAGTTGAGTGGAGACTGGAGTTGAGTGGAGACTGGAGTTGAGTGGAGACTGGAGTTGAGTGGAGACTGGAGTGGAGTTGAGTGGAGTAGTAAAACCTACAATTATCATCTTCCCGTAATTTAATTCGTCTCATTATCTTGAAAACAAAATTTTTGAAGGTTTCACTTCTACCACGTGTGAAATGTGAATTGCACACATTTTAATTTTTTATTTTTAAACCTCTGGGTTAACCTCATTAATATCCCCTTAATATTTTCAGTTACAGCTTGAAAAACAAGTCCACTTTTGATTACAAATACTGAATAAATACCTAATTCTGAAAGAGAATGGTGCCATTCAAGACACCTGCCTTAAAAATGCCTAAAATTATAGTAGCCAAAATATGCCAACAATAAATGTAATTAAAAATATTTTCAAATTAAAGAGAAGCCCGAGGATGATTCTTGTAAGCTATAATCCACGTATCAGAAGTCAACACATTCATACATTGTTGCTTCTCATCGATCTTACTACTCGGGCGGTCAGACGAAATTGTAGTTCAGGTAATAGCACACACAAGAGCAGGTGGAGTGCATAAAAGATAAAGAAAAATACCAAGCGATGGTGAAGTTAACATAGGAACAAATGGTTAAGAATGCAAGTCTAGAGATGAATGGTAGACTGTAGATGTAGATTAGGTTCAGTGGATGACTTGAGAAAAATATTGAGAAGGCTATCCCACAATGAGGAAACGGAGACACCTTTATGAACGAAATTTTTAATGCAGAGTGGAAAGGATTATTTCAAGGAGATCTAGGGATACATTTTCAAGGACTACAATTTGTCATGGATCACATGCCCTAGATTAAAGAAATCTAAGCTAATCATCACGAAGGAGTAAAGTAAAAGCTTTACTGCGTAAATGATACAGACAAAACCATAAAATAAAAATATAAATTAGCTCCAAAACCCGTAACAAAAAGTAACCCTTAAACTTACGTTTAATTTTAGGTACTAAATAAAATTTTATGCGCACTTAAGGTAGTAAGCATAGTATGACCAAGTCTGCATCAAGAAATTAATGTAACGAACTCTGACTTTTATGGGCTATTAATAGCCTGTGACAAATAACTTGGCATTAAGCTGGAAAGCCTTTGATAAACTGGAGGGTTCATTCCCTTCAGCCTCCCCGACGGGCTTAGGACAATGACTTTTCGTCCTAGGTCTCCGCAAATTTTTCACACCCTTCCTCTTGCAAACGTTTTATTCATGTATGTGTGTTGTGTACCTATAATTTTTTTTAATCCTTCAATCAAATAGTATAGCTTTAATGACAAAATAAAATTTATTTAATAGTTATTTAGTAGCAGAAAAAAATATGTTGTTTCAAATGTAAATGACCGTACTTTGCCGACTCTACACTGGAAAAATTATCACATACTTGCAATATATTTAAGTAACCTGATTCCGTTAGTTCGTATAATTGCATAATATTATATATTTCACGTTGAATTATCTGATCGGAAGTGCTAGTTCTTACTATTATGCGCTTACATAATGTCATACCCGAGTTTATTGCGATCTGCAAAATGATTAGTGCAGTTTTACTTGAGCTGTTAGTTGTTACGTAATCGGGTGACGTGTCAACCTTCTGTAATACAAATAATTAAAAGCGATTTGCTGAAGCATCAATCATGTGATCTATGGTAATGTAAATATTGCTCTATTTTGATAAGGTAACAAAATGGCTCGACATTGCAAAACAGGTCACAACATTGTCACTACTCACTAGCATTTTTGTGAACTTTAGGTGACCTCGTTGCGCAAAAAGGGGTAACGGTAGCCCCCAGTGCAGCATGGACGACCGCTTGGAAAGTAATCGGTCGAAAACGGTCACTTTCTCTCTTTGGACGCGGAGACAGAACGACTGAACGAGGAACGAGTGACGAGTCTTTAGTCTCCGGCCAGATGCCAGCGCGTGGCGACGTCGACGTGTCGTGTGTGCCGGTCGTATCGTGTGCCTTGTCTCTGACGAGTTTCACACCGCCTGCCATTGTGAATTAGTTGAAATGAAAATTCGCCGTCCATACGTGACTCGCTTTAAAACTCGCTTCTGTGGTAACGTGCGCGCAACCTTGTGATTACCGATTTTGCAATGTGGATTGGCTATTCGAGAAACTCCAATCAATAAGTAAGTTCGAATACCTACTAATAATGTTATAAACTTCCTACAATCGACGAACCGCGCTCAATTATTAAGACCTTGGAGTACGTCTTGGATAATTTAATGTACGTACTTATCTTATAGTAGTTATCGTTGTGGGAGAGGAATTTATAGATTTTGAAATTGCAAGGCAACTCTTTAGTAGACTCCCAATGGATTAGCGATCAGTGAAAGGTTTCGACAAAGTAGCTCCTCTGTAAGTAAGTAAGTAAAGAACTCGTGGCGATGGCGATGACTCGGCGTATGAGCAAAAAATCTTTACGCTCGAGTGTGAGAGAGACGGATGTAGAGAACCAAAGAAGTGCGTTACCCCCACGATGATTATCTACTATTCATTTTATTTTTATTCAGTGCGTAGCAGTTAAGTTGAAGTTTTATTTAATTGTAAAAAAAACGAAAGCAAAGCATTATGCATTCGCCGTAGGACATGGATTTGAATTGTGGCTTACAGATTATTCACAATAAACATCCAGTATTCTGTTATGATAGCAAAAACACAATTAGAATCCCACCCAGACTAGTAAGTAGACTTGATGACTTCGCTTATCGTGGCTAGAATATCTTTTTAATTAGTTTTGTATAAAATTAGCACAACCGGTTTGCGTCGTTTAATGCAGACTCTACTGCAATGATTACTATGAACTGGAGGTAGTCACAGATTCAGCTGCGCTAAATGCAATCAAACATTAAGGATCAGCCTTCAAATATTTTTTGATTTCAATACTTATCAATACTGTTATAAAATTGTTCAGTCTCGAAGATATCCATATTCCCTAGTAGTCCTAGTAACGTATTTTCATATAGATACAACCCCACCTTGGGCTTTAAAACTTAGAAGATTTCTAAGCGCTAACAATTCAATAAATAATAATCTTTTCGTTTCAGTTAAATTGATAGTAGTTATGGCGAGCACGCATCGCCACGTTTAATTTACCTCAAGCACTCAAGTTAAACTAAAATTACGAGGCTGAAACCTTGACAAAGGCCATTGGATAGAACGCGAAGGATTAGGATGTAAACCAGTTCCTATTATACACTTCGTGATTTAGATTTTACGATCTACGTCACAAATAACCTCTGTAATGTGGTTCACGTGTATCGCTTATTGGAGGCGCTTATCTCAGCGTTTGTTTCACTTGTTTTTGGATAACTAACTGCGTTATCTCTCGCACACTCGTATAATATTATTATCTTTACGATTTGATGTTTCGAAACCGCGGTGTCCTTTCCCAGCTTGAGTTGATTCGACGAGCATTGTTATTTGCTATAGCAACTGTGTGAGGTGAGATGACCTTCCTTTACGCTCGAGCGCGTGGCCATGAGAACTCCTGAAGGTTGCTGTTCTTGTCGGATACTCGATCAACATTATGCTTCGCGATACTCATCTGTTTTCCTCTGAAATTCTTAAAAAATATATATTTACAGAAAATATTTGAGAAGCAACACTGTCAGTTCAGTAGACGTTATGCTTGCTAAATAATAATCACAAGAAACTTACGGAATGAATTTACAGACGGTAGAGTTGTGTGCGTGCCAAGCCAATAGGTCGACCAACCAGTCGGCCAGACGGTCTCCCTCCCTCTACTAGCCGTCCTCCGTCTGCCCTCCCCTTCCCCCCTCTGTTGCGTTGCGCCAGCCAGCAGGCCAGTCAGCGTTCAGACGGCGGACAAGTCGTATGTACGTTACGTCTGAAGTTGTATTCTTTTACGTCCTAGTTTATTTTTTACCCAGTTTCGAATAAAGACAGTTCAAGTGAGTACTCGAAAACCTTTTGAATTTAGTGGTTGGAGTGCGGTTTTAGCTTTACTATTTGTGCTCTTTGAGAAGCGTATGACTTACTACTACCGCTTTGTCTTGTTACAGGTACTTGGAACTGGGTGTGAACCTAGATACGGTGTGTGTAGCTTTATGTAATCGTATTTATTTATACTTACTGTTATAGGAAAAAGTGTGTGTTTTACAATCCGCTCCGTGTGCGAAGCGTTAAAGCGGAAAAGATAATGAAGTATCTAACATAAGTGAAGTGTTCGCGACAATTTTGCTCCCTTGGTTGGTTGGTCAATGAACAAGTGAATAGTTTGTGTCCGTGCGAGAAATATAGAGGATTTGCCTACAATACGTTTTTGAAAAGACAGGACTCAATGGTGAGTAAACATCAGTTTTATTAGATTTCCTGCTTCTTTCAACATCTGAACTTGAATGATGTACATTTTTAGCATTAGCTTATTAAAAACCTCTTCAAACATCAACTTAAAAAGTGAAATTGCCAATTATTTTAACCGGATTTGCACCACCTTGTGTTGTAAATTTATTTTTGTATACGAGGACAAGTTGAGCGAGGTAATCTTAAAGACAGTTCAAATTAAATTGAAGATAAAATTTAAACGCAATTTGTTAATAGTTTGTATTCCAAAATTGCTTGATTCGTTTCCAAAACTTCCTGTATATTTGCAAAGAATCACTTAAATTTATATTTTACAATTTCTAGGAAAAAATAGTACTAAAATTTAATCTTTTGCAAATTTATTTTATTAAAATAAGTGTTTAGTTTTCCAAACTAATGAGCGCATTTATTGCAGATTTTTGCTTTGCTTGAAGGCTTTTGAACTATAGTTATAAAATCTGATATTCAATGAATATGAAAGTAGGAACGTGTTTCTCGACTTATCCAAGGCGTTCGACTTTGCAGAATTTGATTTTTGATGCGTATCCAAAGCGAAATATCAGTAACATTATGTTTAATATGATAGTTTTTTTAAATCTTTATACATGTGCGTAAAGTGAATAATGTGTGTAAATATAATAAAAAAATATTCGGATCGTCGACTAATAGAGGAGTGCTACAAGGCTCAATTTTGGGTCTTCATTTTTTGTTTTTGATTTATCGTAATAATTATATTTAATATCCTAAAATATGAATGTATCGGTACTACTTGAAGAAGAAGTGGCAAGAAACTCCCAATATTTTTGCTCACATTTAAACAGAACAGTTATTGCTATAGGTATGTAAAAAAACTTTAATCACTTTGTTTAAATTTGAATTTTTAATTATCACCGTTCGTTAACAATGAATATGAAGGTATTTTTTTACAATTTGTACACATCTAGTCGAGAACATGAGTTTGTTTTATTTATAGCTGTTTCAGTACCTGTAACTTATCTGAAACTTGTAACAATCAGCTGGTTTTACCAGTTTTTTATAGTTTTAACATTCAGTGACCTTTTATATTCAATAACCTGCGTTCTGATCTGACCTCTACAAACTAGATTTTGAGAAGTGCAAATAGACAGTTAAGCACTGTAACAGTAGCCTTGAATTGATTGCCAGAGGAAAATATATCTTCAACATGCATGTAATGACCTGTCTAAGTGCTTCATTGCGTTTACTCAATGATAATGATTCTAAGAAGTTAGCTTAATTAAAGTGCCTAATCATAACACGGTAAATAATGTAATGGGGTATTGACCGAAAGCGAAACCGTGAATCAATAATATCGTTATACTTATCTGTTCAGTAAATAATTATCTAATTATAAAACTTCCTTATCCGCCGGGCTATGAAGCGCTCATAGCCCGGCGGCTTGCGTCGATCCTATGTGATCGACAAAGTTAAGCAACAGCGGGCGCGGTCGGTAGTTGGATGGGTGACCGCTAGTGGCAAAAATTTCTTGAGCGTTTCCGTGCTTCGGAGGGCACGTAAAGCCGTCGGTCCCGGTTGTTATCATAAGATAACAGTCGTTAAGCCATGTCGGAGGCCCTCGGGCGGTTTGAAAACTTCCGACACTCGGGTTGGCCACTAACCCCTCCACCAATCCGCACTGGAGCAACGTGGTAGAGTATGCTCTAGGCCTCCTCAAGAGGAGAGACCCGTGCCCAGTAGTGGGCCATTAATGGGTTGAAGCCAGCCTTATACATAGCTGAATTAGTTACAATGCTTTTAATGTTTTAATAATAATTGTTTGCATTTGTCGCGTTTAAAAACAAATTTCCAAATTACCTACCTACTATGCCAAAAATAATCCGCGTTGCATTTTTGTTTTATTTAATAATGATTGACGATAAAACGATAACCAATAAACCTAAATAATAAATACATAAAATGCGTCATAAAAACATGCAACAATTGTTTTGATTAAATAAATATTATTAGTAAACGTAAGAATTGTTTTCCGCAGCGAAACGATCGCGATGCCGAGTTAGTGGTAATCGAATCAATTTCTTGGAATTTACTATGCGTCAGATTTTTTTCGGTTTTTGCGATTCATATTGCGCAGTCAAATGTCGCAGGCTTTATGTACCATATAGTGTTTCTTTTCATTCTACTCACGATGTGTATTAGATCTATATGTACTTATATATGTAGTTGCATTCATCTTGGTCACATCTAAACTACAATGCCGGCTACCGCGACATTTAACATGACTGTGTTTGACAATGCGATATTATACTAGATACGGCTAGAATTTATGGAGAAATCGTTTATGGAGAACGTTACGTAAATAGCCAGTAATTGATCATCGTCGTACAGTCCCCTGCAAAGAAAAGTGACCCATCTCTTAATAAACACACAGTAAAAGATGGGTTACTTTTCTCTGCAGGTGACTGTACCAGCCATGGACATCAGCATCACTGGTATTACTGACGGGTCGGCTGAAAGTGAATGATCCGCTTAGTAATACAATAAGTTTTTATTGTAACAGTGTTATCAGGCTATCTATTAATTCCGTACTGCAACATTGTAACGAAGATAAGGTCATTAATGCACATTGCACATGTAAGACATCCTCATGTCATATATCCTGTTACATTTTGATCCGTAAGGACTGAGTCCAGCTAGCATAAAACTTTACACAAAAAAATTATAAAGTATCTATTTTATGAGTGTTGTTCCAAAGAACTTAGAATTTTAAATGGCTTTAATTTGAGACAAATCAAATGCGAGGTGACTAGATTCTCGTATTCGAATTAATCGATATTTATACATGCGTAATAGGGATGGGGTGAGGTGTGTGGGTGTAAGTCTAATGTATTTGTTGCTTTTATCACCCTCCGTCAACATCAACAGTTGTATCGGAGACTCGGAGTGTCCGCTCCGCTGGGCCTGCGGTCTCGGAGCTATTGCATCGCTATGTTGCGGTTTCCAATACCTCCGAGTTGGTTAGGGATGTCAGTACTGAATCTATGACGACATTAAATATCATGAAAGAGATGTCTATGACGCTACAGAGCTTATCATCTATAGATTTTCTAGTTTGTTTCATATTAAGCGTAAGTTTTTAAGTTCAACTTCAACTTATCATGTTTGTAAGCTGGTAAGTAACATAGAAATGTTTTTAATAGGCATTCGTTGATTTGATTTCAAAATCGATGATTTCGAATCATCAAACTAAAATTCAAATTTTGGAATCATCTTCATGTCGAGATCTTCATGAATCATGAATGAATAATTCTGAATGTAAATTGGGCTCGAAGTGCGCGGCCCTACTGTCAGCGAGTGAGTACAGCCGGTAGACTAGAGACTTAAGCGCGATTTACATTTCAATAAGTACAGTAGCGAGTTAAGTAATTAGACAGTTAAGTAATAAGTAGTAAGTTGTAAGTAGCGTCCAAACGTAAGGCGAGTGAGTAATCATAAGTTGCCGTTCCAACAAGAAGACTGGTCGTGCGCGTGTGTTTTTTTGTTCCAACGAAACCGTTGTTTTAATCCAGAAAATGGACGTTGCATTAATTAATACCAATTTACTAGATATAATAAGAGATATAGTACCAATACTTTTACAAAACATTGAAAATGAAATATTAATAGAAATGAATTATTATACTACCTACTACTAATTATTATACTTTTTATTTTCGAGAGAGCCTCCTTCGGTCCGAAACCACTTATATTCATAACCTCACAAAATATTAATAATAGCTGCATCTCTAGCTTGTTTTATGCGGTAACTGTAGCATTTTGAATTATATAAACATTCATGTTTCAAGAACTCTTGTACAAAGATAAACGTAGTAATATCAGACCACTTCATTTTTCATTAAATTTACCTACACGTGTCTGCGGCCGCAGTGTACAAACTTATGCACTGTACTAAACTCGCCCGTCTAGGCCGTCTACATGTCGGCCAGTTAAGTTAGCGGGGTGCGGGAGACGCGAGGGAGGGGCCTACTTCGCACTGGACTCGCCAAAAAATAGGATCGCGTTCTATTTGAATCAACTTAACTGAACCACTTACTACTTAACTCGCTTTTGCCGTTTAAACGACATTAACAACTTAACTCGCCGGTGTCGTAAGTTAACTCGCTACTGTACTTATTGAAATGTAAATCGCGCTTTAGAGAGGCGAGAACAGTAAGTAGGTCAAGGCGCGCTCAAACCGCGTTTCCTACTCGCCACGAGGAAGCAACTCGTTACTCGCGCCCGAGAATCGCCGCCATTGAAACAAAACGCTACAACACGCAACACCCGCTACTCAGCCAGTCAGCCACAATAACGTTCAGTCGGTAACCGACTCAAATAAAAAACCGATTGTCGGTTGCCTTTTTGAGTTTATTACGCAACGTTAAGCTGACTTACGTAAATTGAAATTAGAATTAGAGTAAAGAATAACGTCATAGTGTACAGCAGACTTCGCAACGGGTTGTTTTTTAGATTTCACTTGGTTCACTAATCCCCTTCGGTTAAAACAGGAAATCTCTATTATGCGAAAATAATGAGATAAACGAGTTATGACGGAGTTTAGAATGACCGTGTATAAAATAGCATGTTACACAAAATAAACGTTGGATAGTTACATGCGAATCGATCTTTTATAGCTCAATTATTTTTACAATGGTACATGACAATACTAACCCTAAACTAGTCAGTTTCAACAAATCAATTTCAAGTAACAAATCAGTTTCAGTGGGTCAGTCGATAACACAATCTAATTTTATTTCGGGTCAAGGATGTCAAAGATAAGTGGTATAGTTGTATGAAATCGACAATTAGGCTTTTCCTTGTTATCACGAGGCGGGGGGAGGGGAGCGGGAAGGGTGAGTCAGTGGGTGGCTAGTACTGGCTAGTAAACAAACAGCCTATAGTTTGTGTGATAAGCGCAGTTTGCACTAGTCGCGTGCATTGAGCACTGCCGCCGACCCACATAGATAGTCGCTATCACTTGGATGATAACGCCCTGATACTTTCTCTGTTTAGAGTGCCCCTCAACGAGAAGTGACCCGTTCCTGGGCCTTTGAAGGATTGAAGACATTCTTTTTTGAAGACATTATTTAGGTGTTGGCAATTATAAGTGTGACGGGGTCAATCGCAGCTTTCGCTAGTCCTCGAAGTTAGAAGACATCGCATGTAAGCAGATTAAGCAGCCTCCAGCGAGGTTAGGTCTTCTACTTCCTTCTTGACCTGCAACCGTGTTCCTTGAGTAGCCACCATCAGGTGGCTTGACGCTTGTCTGCACGTTATATCGGTCAACATTTTATTTTAAACATCTTTTAATTCATCTTTTCTCTTTCATTTAACATCTATACAACCCACAGACATGTATCTAGAATACCTATTAAACTTTGATTTATGTGTATTACTTACATTCATTACGACAGTGCGTAGTACTGTTCAAAATATGTATGACAAATAACATCGTCTACATCCTGGCATTATTATGTTAATACTCTACCAATCGTAATATAGAAATATTTTAGTAGAAAAGATAAGTCGTATCACTTAAAATAAACCTATTTTTAAATCTGCTAAATTATTTCTCACAACATTGCTCTCGTATTTCTCTGACGCATCATCATGAAGTTATTTTTAGTAGGTATTCGGAATTCGGTTTATTCGTTTCCGGACTTCATTATCCTGCAGATTTTTGAATGTCGAACCCGAGAATAAGTTTAAACTGATGACCGGTGCGGTTCGGTTCATCTTTATCTATACTAATATTATAAAGGTATAAAGTTCGTGGGGCCGTAGGGGGTAATCTCTGGGTTTACTGAACCGACTTTGAAAATTCTTTTACCAATAGAAAGCCACATTATTTGTGTGTGTGTCATAGACTATCGGATGTTTGGAAATTCATCCCTAAGGGGTAAAAATAGGGGTTGGAAGTCACTTTCATACAATCCAACTTCGTCAATTTTAGAGTTATAAATATGAAAAGTTTTATGTAAGTTTATAGCTTTAGGGGATGGAACTTCGGAACGCAACTTCGTCATTTTTGAAGTCAAAAACATGAAAATTTGTAATAATAATATATCTCCAGATTAGAAATATAAAAAAAAAGCTATCGTTTAGTTCCGAACAAGTTTGGTGGTCTGAAAAATATAGATACGTAGGGAATACGAACATTAACGGGAATTTGTTTACATTCAAAGGATCTGTACACATGAAAATATTCTGTTTAATCCGCAAACCAACGGATATTAAATGTCAGTCATTAATTCGGAATTCGGATATTCACATCAATTCTCGGTAATCGTCGAATCAAAATCGAATGATTTCTCGGTAAAAGCAACCTTCTTGAAAGACTTTGTTGTAACTTGTATCGAAGAAGGAAAAAGCAAATTGATACACGTCTGTTTTGACCCTATTGAATCTACTACGAAAGAATTATTAGTCATTATAATATTTGTTTTATAGGTATTATATAAACCTAAATAATGCTGATCGTTAATTAATTCTCACTGTCGTGTGTAATTAATAAATGACGTGAAATACATAATTATCTACCTATATTAAATACTTGCAAAGATAAATCGTATTCGGTCAACGACTTGGCCCCATTACTGAAAGCTCGTCCGCCTTAAATATAAACTAAAGTAAACAGTTTCGTAGTTGTAAAACTAGACATTTTATAACTAACTAGGTGAAAACAAATCCCAATCCTTGACACTATTACATTATTTTATGACATTCCGCCTCTCTCGACAGTCGACTCTCCTTACAGATGGATAAACATTTATTTTATTCTGTGATCTGTTGCTTATAAAATCTAATTTTATTCAAAGCAACTGGGCTTTTTTACGGAGAAATAATAATGGTATTAATGAACTATTAAAATCAATATCACCAGTTTAATCCCTCCAAGCATAATCTCTCCGTAATTCCGTATAGTCAGAATTGAACGCCAGTCAACTGTCTTAAAAGTAGGTCGATGACATAACGTATTTAATCTCAAATCAAAACAGCATTATTTATCCACCGTCATCTGTAACTGAAGAATTCGGTCGCTTCAACACATGCCAGTGCGCAGTCATCGGCTATAACATTGACTTTCACATTGATGTAACTGCGTCGTGCAGCCCCCCCCCCCTCCCCCTCCCCCCCGCGTGATTAGGTAAATGTTGCGCGCCGCTTTCACCCCACTTTCACCAGCACTTCCGCGTCGACTACGAACGGGCTATGCGAACTGCGAAGTAACAGACTTGCAGTTCGCATGAATCTTGCTATCGAATGTATTATTTAATCGTCTTGGCTCTATTATATGGCTATTTAAGCGGCTTGGCTCGCGTTTTCCGGGATAATAACTACCCTATATCTTATTCCAGATCATGGTCTATCTATGTGCAAATTTCATCCAAAACCGTTCAGTAGTTTTTGCGTGTACAAACTTTTATTAATGATTTTGACTATGAGGCTTTGAGGCTTTCAAGGATTCGGATTGTAATTTCACCTCCTTCTTGTACTTGTTTCTTGAATCTTGTACTTGTTGAGAACTTTGAGAAGTTCGCTTGTTTCTCCATCTTGCCTGAACACCGGCGACGCCCCTAGTTACGGAAGTGGGCGTGACGCTGTGGGCGGTGGTGACCTTTACCATCAGGTCAGGTGTTTCGCCAACTATTATGAAATCTACGACATTAAATTTAAAATGAAATACCAGAACTAAACAAAACCATTCTTCATAGATATACGGCGATAATTATGTCGATCTGACAAGTGATAAATATTTAAGGGAATAAAATCAGAAAAAATACCTTTTTAAGAGAAAAATGTATAAAAATTTTCTAAAGTAATATGTATAACATAACTAATTTAGTGTTACCTGTTTGTATATAACTTTAGGGAAGTTTTTTTTCGAATGATATTCAATATGTTTTTTATTTTAGGTTTTATCGGTAATAATAAATAGTCCTTTACTAAATTCTTACCTCTTAGATAGTTACCTCCTAACATTCATTGCCAGATAAATTACTAAGTAGGTAATATAAACTTTATTTAAAAAAATGTGCTGAAGAGTTTCTTTACGGATTTTCTTCTCCATGACAAAGCACCTTTCCGAAAATCTGGTAGATCAAAAAAATGACGTGCATATGTGTATCAGTGATACCTATATGAATAAATTATTCTGAATTTCGAATTTTGCAATAAAATATTATAATATAATGTCTTTATCAGTGGAGACCCTTTAGCATTGAAAAAGGACATAAGGTCTCTAACAACATTTGGCATTTGAACGATATATGATTTTATTAACTTAACAACCGACGTAACACAAGATATTATTTATTTAAGTAATCGGAAGTATTTGTGTTTACGTAATTAAAAGTTATCTTCAATGACATTAATCATGTAAGATAACATTAACCTCTTATTATTTGTATCGTCGCATATCGAGCCTATGACGACAGTTTATCACGATAACATTGTGTTCCTTTAAAGCTCTGAACTACTCTGAAGTCTGACTACTTATAATGGAATATTACTATGATTTACCTATGTTGTATTGTAACTTGTAGGTTTTTAATACTGATACGAAGACTTGTATGAATTACCAAACACAATGAATTACAAAGAGATTACCAAATGTAAAAATGGGATCTTAATAATATAATATATACCTACTAAATATATTGGCTGTGTTAGATGATTGATAGAAATATAAATCATCAACATGACCGCTGGTATTTCTGTTAATTTATTCCGACGAGTCGGTACAATAATTTTATCTCTAACATTCAGGTGTATTGTTTTTATCCATAATGTATATTGTGTTTTATTCTTATCAAATATAGCACATAGCATAGATTAGTAGAATCAATTATTGAAGATCTAAAGTAAAAAAAACATAAAATTTGTTTAATTTCTTCCTCAGTGCCTTACGGTACATTCCTACTATGTACGTAATTAATGTGTTGATTGCGAGATTGATATTATCTTAGTGACAGTAAAAAATTTAGCATAGAGGGGAGTGGAGTCCTCAACATTAAACCTGTTTTCAAGATATATTTTTGAACTAGGTTCTAAACCACTCATGTAGAATATTGATCGACTTTAAAGCTTGTCACTCGCGAACAATCGATCAAGTGGAGTGACATAGTGCGCGAGCGATATTTAGGTGAAGGCTTCTGGCAAATTCTGAAGCGATTTCATGCTGCAACGTACGCAAAACCGTTGGACCCGGATGCGTCATCAAATTGTTAATAAGACTTGTCGGGGCTTACTTCCCACACTCAGATAGACATAAATCCGTATTAAGCACAAAGGAGTACGTTCCAGGCGTCTGTTACAAGAGACCGGTGTGTAATAGAGGCCAATCTTACACTTTAAACTCAACCAGAGTCTCGATGACCTAAACAGGAGCTAGTCAACTAGCCGCTATATAAAGCAGGTCAGATGCGAGTGACATTGGCACGATGACCTACTACAATGTTTAGCTCACACGTTTCCACAAGCTATCAATATGGCTAATATCTAGTATAGTCGCTTAGCAGTCTATAACTCTATACAGTCGAAAGCACATCACTAAGTTTGGGTTACTATATTGTATATGATGCTTTAATCTGTTTATTACTTAACTAGTAATTAAGCTAAATTATTTACAATGTTGACCGATTTAGAATGTTTGGTTGCGGTGGAAGCAGCTCCATCTAATCATAGTGCACGTCAAAGACGTCGTTCAAGCCGTCAGTTGTGAGATAGATAGTAGTCGAAGATAGCAATCTGAACTTCCAACAATTGGGTCGGATTCGTCAAATTCGCAATGGAGCATAAAGGGAGAGTAAAGTAGGCTCTCTTGTCAGTTATTCTCAAAACCTTGTAAGGTAAGTTAACAGGTTAAAACCAATACGGTGGAAATTTTATCAAAAGTATTATTTTAATTCAATTGGTATTTCTCGGCTCAGGTAATCTTAATATAATTTAAATATAATATAAGTAGGTTTATACTTAAACCAACTCAACATCTTAAAATGAAACGAAATACGGAAATACATAAAAAATATATACCTACAAGGACGGCCTTATTTATAAAAAAGAATAACAATAAAGAATTACAAGTTACCCTCGTAATTAGCCCAATAATTTACATTTTAATTATCTATTTCCATTTCCCTGATACTTAATTAGATTAAAGTCGTTAATTGTAATTAGCTCAACATGGCTCCGGGCGAGCCGTTACGAGTAATTGTTGTGACTTGTTGTCGTAAATAATTAATTAAGAGCCCTTAAATTTCCCTCTCAAAAACGTATTTGCGTCGATGAGTTGGAATTTAGGTCCATCTGATGTAATACACTAACCGGTTCGTGAGTACTTAGAAAATTATTCGCTTGGTACTAGCTATTGACCCACTGACCCAGAAACGACTGCAGAAAGAAAACAACTTAGTTGCGTGTCACAATCAACTCACGTTGGATTCATTATAACATTTAATAACCTGTTTTTAATTTTAACTTTCGCCTCTTATATCTTATTAATATTGAAAATTGATATGGAAATGTTTTTGTTACTGCTTTTAACAGTTTTTCGGAATTTTGTAAAATGTAAAAAGTTGCTGTTTTTATTATACGATTGATTTTTTTTTATTAATACTGGCATTGTACCTATCTATTCAGATTACACATGTATTAAAAAAGAAATTACGGCACTAAGTTTTTCCTTTTAGGACGTCCAGGTTTTTTAGTAATGATAATAATGAATATTGAGGATAATTTGTAATAAATGTAATTTGGTTTTTTTTTTATTATCTAATTATTCAGTTGGTATTACCCACTTGAATACTTTAACAAATGTTTTACTAATCATAAAAAGAGAAAACCAGTAACGAATAATTTGAATACGAATATTCTTACTTTGAGATTTGTGGGATAAAACAAAAACAATTGATATGTTTGACATATTGATGTAAACAACGCTATCTCTACGTAAACATAAATCGGGCAGTTCAATTTTCATTAGCAGTAAATGTTGGAGTTAGTCCAAACGGACAGCTCTAGTTGTTCCAGCTTAAAATAGCTCCCACGAGCAGGTATTTTATCACGACCTATTTGCGGTGGGAGTTGGGACAGATGTCGAGTCGAGTCCTTTACACCGACTCGCAATGGGGTTTATTAATACCACGCGGCGTTGCTTTTGTTTCGAATACGTGAAATTCTTGCGCGCTTATCAACCAGTGCAGCGTGCGTTAATAGATCAGATTTTCTTTGTTTCGATGCCGTGTTTACAAACCGGTTTTACTATACAAATACTAACATAGTCAAGGTTGCATACTTTACCTTTGAAATATTCTAGATGTTTAGGGCCTTAAGAGCCTTTGCACACGGCGCGTTTTTGAAGGGCATCCGACCGACGGAAACGCGCGGAATCGGCGCGTTTTCCGCGCTGCAAATGATAAAGGCGGATGACGCGTTTCCTCGTACGATCGCGTTTTCGGCGCCGTAAAAATACGCTGTAATGTTAATGGCGTGTGAGACACGTGTAATTTACTACGGTTTGAAAAACGTTGGTAAATTCAATCGGCGTTGGAATGAAAACTCAATACCTACAGGATGTGAAGTAAATCAGTCAGTCGTTCGATAAACAATGCGGATCTAATTATAGAGGTCGCTAGAGCGCAGGCTAGAGCGAGCCGAAAAATAGAACGCGAAATGTGGACCACAGCCGCGCCCGCGCATCGCTCTCGAGTCGCGCACTCTCGCTCATATCACGTCACGACACTGCGCAAATTACACGCACCACCTATGACAACAGGTGCCCATAATGCCGACTATGATATCAGTATCACTATATCACGCCGTTGGCCTTAAACTATCTTCAAGAACTGATATTGCTTTATAGAAAGTTAATATCTGGATGATCGGTATTTTCATATTGCTTAACTACGCCATCTACTGAAGAAGCTCTGTGTCGCTCCCAACAATAAAATAATAGTATTATTACACGCCAATAGATGTCAGGAAGAGTCAATTATATTGTAGCAGTTTTTCATTGCCTGAAAATACGGATAAAACGACATTTTCTAGAAATGAATCTTATCGATTTATCGCCCCTGAAACCCCCTGCATACTAAACATGAAAATCGTAGGCGCCGTTTCTGAGAATCCGAGAATACATATATAATGTATAACATAAAAATATATGTACTACAATGCACTGTTTTTACGACCAAAATATTCGAGCAATACCTATGTTCTTGTAGAATCCAATTTGAATCTAGTTAGTTTTCCGTGTGTGTTTAGTAATTCAGTGGCATTCACATCGCGAAGGAGTGACGACATTATTTTCCGTAGCTCACTCGGTTCGGTTCACTCCCCTCGCATTGATAGAGCTCATAGAGCCACTAGCTGCTCCACGTACCTACCTCACTATAGGGCAGGGGTTCAAATAAGCGTTTGGTGCAAAACGTACGAGGGCGCGAAGATTAATGATGTTTGAAATTGCGTTTGCAAACTATTTTAATGCGAGCATTTCACATTTAGCAAAAAAGGGAAATAAATGAATGGTGAAAATCAGTTTTTAGCTACAAATATTTATTGGCTTTTCGCCGTGCGGTGGATGTCAGTCCATAGGAGTCTCTAATTTACAAACTCGATACAATACATACGTTTTTGATATAATTATAATCCAATTAGCCTTTACAAGCTCACTATGAAAGGTCGAAAGATAGGGATGCAGTCTGCACTCTGCAGGCTGCAGTTGCCTCTACCGCCGGCGCCGACGACATGCTTGATGCTGCTCGTGTGTAAGAGCACTAGAAATCTGTAATTTGGCATGGATATACATATTTTTATAAAATCTCTAGAATCGTAGAATAAAATATTGAAAAACATTTAATAAAATGTTAATAAAATGTACGTGGAAATATCAAGGTTCCTCTCCTAAAGGTAACGTGAGGATTATTTTTTATTCGTCACCGTACCCTAGTGTGGGGTATCGTTAAAAAGGTATTTCAAAAATATTATGGGTCTTCTAATACCATTTTTGGAATTAGAGGTCCGTTTGCGAAATATTTGGTTTAAAAGTACTAATATTGGTTAGATAGAGCCAAGTGTCGCCCCCCCTGCCGGCTAAATGGTTGGAGTTAGAGAACTCAAAATGTCTCAAAAATAGGTTATATCATGAATTTACACGGAAAAAATATCACGGCTATGTTAGCATAAGTGGTTAATGAGAATAATGAGTAATAGTCTAAATTTACTATTTCGGAACCCTACATTGCGCGTGGCCTGACACGAACTTGTCCGGTTTTTTTTTCCAAATTAAATTAGCTTTATGCCTGAGTTATCTGTGTTGTGTGTCCTATAAATACATAAATAAATTCTATTTAATACTATTGATATGGATTAATTCAAGGCTAAAGCTCAGTCCGTTGGTTAAGTTGGTTACTGCCGACAAACTGGCTCACAGTTTGGCAGAAAACTAACTAAGATTAATGTATTTTCTTTTCATAATAAATAAATAAAATAAAAAAAGTTGTTTAGGTTATTGTATTTATAAATTGCTGTGGGGTGTGTTGATAAAATACACATAGTGTGTGTATGTGCATTGTTGGAATATTATGTCTCAGTGAAAGTCAACCAATACCTACTTGCTTATCGTTTATGTAAATGCAATACGGGTGATGCTATATTCATTCTCACCATTGGCTGATATAAGCCCCTGTTGTATGAGTTTAACCCGTTTATGGTAAATATAAACATTAAATTATGATTTGAAAACCATTATTTATATTATTCACGATTATACAAACTTTTTTATAGCAATCCATCAAATGATAAAGCAGAAGTTCAAGGTGACCACAGCGGTATCGGTAATCAGTAGCGCGCTTTTCAGGCTCACCTAATATAATATTTTCCAAATTTTATCCAATTTATTACCTATTCTATCATCACTGTAAGGGTTCCGTTTTGACTACAGAACCCTAAAAAGGATTCTCTAATGTACTCGCTAGACGAAGTAACTCTTTTTGGTAGTTCTGGTCATGACATAAACATTTTTATTTTTTATGTTTATGAACTCTAGACTAAGAAGCTATAAATGCTATATTATGCTAGATCTTATTACAAGTGGCCATCATATTTATAACTCGCCTGATAACTTTACATCTTCTTGACATCGTCATGAACCATAATTGTGTTGTTACAACACTTTCAACATAATTGTGGGCTTTAAATAAAAATTGGCTGTAATCTCATCTTCTCCCACTAAGTACATAGACTTGTCGTACATATACATGTAATAGTAGAAATGATTTATCCCCAGGGCATAATATTGGGGACGGATAAAACTTTCCAGGTTTATTTTTTATCTGTCCCCGAAAACTTAATACGGTTACAGCAATTGTACTCAACTTAGCATAACAATGTTTCGGGTGTTATAAATTACCATGAACGTATTATTAATCTATTGAAATCCTGTAGTAGGTAAATGATAATGGACATTGTTTCACTCGTACCGATGATTCAATATTATAGAGACTAACGATTTGCCATCATATTCCCTCATTTGCTGGACTACGTACTCTTCGATGGGCTCAGTCATATACACTATACATGCACTACATCGCAGCCACGCTTCTTAACCCTCTCAACAATGGACGAGTTGGCAACCTGCAATCACAAGGTACTGAAGGGTCACGTGACCGCTGGCTGGATGGTAGGTAATAAGAGTTCGTAATACGAATTTGCAATGCAACCAAGTTTATGTATTTTGTCTTTCTCTTTGCATTTAGCGCTAAAAATTTATTTTTTATTTCAATTGAATTTTCCAATCTGCACAATGTAAAGTAAAAAACCACGTTCCTAAAAAAATCATTTTTTAAATCTCGCGAATTCTAAATAAGACTTGGACGCAAATAAATGAGATCACGAGCCTTCTCGTAAACCAAATGGCCCGTCCGAGTTAATATGTAATTTAATATGCATGACACATGCAACGGATGACGTCACCCATAGTGAATAATATTATATTGAAAATCATCGCGGTGTCCCCTTTCGTCTAATAAGACAAAAAGCAGCGACTTACGATTCACCTTGTTTCGCGCGACTCGCGGGGCACTGACCCGCCACAGCTGTGAGAGCGCTTGTACGTAAATAATGTTGCCTATACTCGTACTACATACGAGTACCTACATCTACGCGGGACGTGCCGATGAAAAAACAGGCAATATAAACTGTAAAGATTCCATACTTTAATTTAGTTATTTTAGTTACTGACTAAACATGGCAATTATAATAGCGGTACGCCTGTCAACTTTTACCTTAAGAAAAATTATGGCTTGCTTCGTTAACAAAGATAATTATTTCGTTGAACTAATTTGACAATATAGGCAATATAGCAGCATAAATATTACAGTAACAGATTTATTACATAAATTGATTAATTAATTTATGTAATTACAAACTTACATTTTCCCTGCATTCCTTATGTATATTATGTAAATATAGGTATAATCCTCTTCTCTTCTTTCCTTTTTGGTCGCAGACTTAAAGCTATAAAAATTCATTTCCGAACAGAAATTGAATGACGAAATTCTACATTCGTATAACATTCGCTGCATTTTTGTTGCGTTTGAATACGAGTAATATGCAAAACCCTATTGTTTTTTTTCATTCTGCAGACCGCTTTAGGAGTCAATTCACATGACGACGCGACGCACGACGTGTTGAATCGTTTTGCTTATCTGGGCCAATGTTCGTTCGTATAGATTTTTCCGGCTGATTCCAAGTGGGGTGACTTACTTACATGTCATGCAACAGGAAATCGATTGTTAATTGTTGTAACATAAAACTTGTATTATTTTTATAAAATAAGGGCATAAAGATAGATAGATTATATTAATGGATATCAGTATTTAATAAAGTTATGCCTATCTAATATATAAATTATCGTGTCACGGTGTTAGAAGTTGAACTCCTCCGAAACGGCTCGACCGATTTTCGTGAATCTTAGCGTGCATATCGGCTAGGGTGGAGAATCGGACAACATCTATTTTTCATCCCCCTAAACCCCTAAATTTTTTTTTCAGAACGAAGTCTGTCCGGGCAGCTAGTATTTTATGAAAAAATAAAATTAGAGGCCTAATAACCTGGCCCTATAATGTTCCTACTGGTGCCGGGAGTTAATTACCGATAAATTTTCTTGTAGGTACGGGGCCGTTCAATTATTACGTAAGCAGATTTATTACAATTATTTACCCCCCCCCCCCATCCCCCTTGTCAGCAAAAGTAAGCAAAGCTCTTATCCCCTCCCCCATGGTAAACATTTTTCAATTATAAATGTATTTTTTTATATTATTATAATAACTACCGATGACGTAATCATCATCTAGACTCCCCTACCCCCCATGTCATCCAAAATAAGCAAAACAACGACCCCCCCCCACCCCCCATAGTGCTTACGTAATACTTGAATGGCCCCTACCTATTGAATTGGCGCATTTTTTAACCGACTTCAAAAAAAGGAGGAGGTTCTCAATTCGACTGTTTTTTTTTTATGTTCGTTACCTCAGAACTTTGGACTGGGCCAACCGATTTTGATGATTCTTTTTTAACCGAAAGCTGGTGGCTGTCATGTGGTCCCATATAAATTTTATTGAGATCTGACAATGGCATCCATGATAAAGCCATATAAGTCTTAAAGTATTAAGTATGTGCGCGACAAATAACTCGCAATATGACGCCAACCGATTTCGATGATTCTTTTTTTAATCGAAAGCAGGTGCTTGTCGTGTAATCCCACATAAATTTGAACGAGATCTGACAAGTAGTTTTTGAGTAATTGAAGTCGGTTATTTTTTGTTAGTAAAATTTAGATCATTTGTAGTAAGATGATAGTTTATTAAATATTATTTATTTGACACGTAAATTAATATAACATTCTGTTTGGTTTCAGGTGAAGAGGAATGTAATGATCGAGACATGACTGCAGTCACAGATTGCCATTCTCATCAAGCAGGATAGCTGTCAACCACAGGCGAGTACACTTTTTGAATGTGTTATCATGTTATCTAAGGATACGCATACTTATTAATAGTACAGTCCCCTGCAAAGAAATGTAACCCATCTCTTAACAAACACACAGTAAAAGATGGGTTACTTTTCTCTGCAGGTGACTGTACACAGACATGGGGCCCATGCCTGTGTGCTATGCCATAGGCATAGGCAATGCAATGCGCTTACCGAAGCGCGGGTGGAATGTGTTGAGTATGTACTTAAATATTAATGCAAGCAAGCGTGCTAAAACAGCACCAACCATGCTTATTTCAAGCATGTGCAGCATTACCACACTTATACATAATATTAGAAGCCAAAAATTTTTTGTTTCCGTTTATCTATCATCACGCGAAAACGTGAGTTTCCACCACGGTAAATTGGAACAACTAAGTAGGTACAAGTTAGTGTTTCGGGTGCAAGCGCTATACATAATTACATAAACATTAAGTTTCCCGATGTTCCGGCGGGTTATAACTAATTATTATTATTACTTATTATTAATAAATAAAACGCTAAACGTAGGTAGCTGTATAAAATATAGATACATTACATTACACTGTAAATAAAACAAATTAAATTTTAAATAGTTAAATCTTTGCGTGTGGAATTACGAATTATACTTGCAGAGAGTAAATTGCATCTGTGTTGTATTCTACGTATTGTACGTCATACGACTCAGTAAAATAGGTCAAGGTTAAATCTAAATTATCATAGGTCAAGGTCAGATACATCTGACTATGCAATATTTTCATCTAACTAGAACATTTATCTTGTTGCCAAAGATGTATGGACTGTCTCTACTGAATCTACGAATTCCTATATTGCATCTTTTTCGGTTTTAATATATTATATTTTTATTAAAACGACTTGAAGTTAGAATAAAATACTAAGGGCTAATGATAAGGATTAAAATAGCTTATTTAGATAAATAAAATAGAGTGGCAGAAGAAGACGATTCCAGGGATCGAGCTCTTAATAGTTATTGATATCATCAAATATAATAACTTTATTTACTAATCATAAAATCAACATAAGTTACATTAAGAAGTATAATCATAATTATGTAATTATTATTAGTCATGTAATAACTTATTCGACCTTAAAACTGACCTTCGCAAAATTCACGAAAACAAGATCACACCGTCTCTAATCTGAGCTATTATTGAGTTAAAAATTTATGTATGTTTGTGAACTTTTGTTATTAATTTATATTGCATACTTATGTTAGACGTCTTTAACGTCCCAACTCAGAGTCACTAAAGGTTACTTAAATCGCTCCTTAGTAAAGAATCACCATACAAATTCTGTGCTAAGGAGCGATTTAAGTACTTAACCGTTAGTGATTCTGAGTTGGGGCGTAAGTGATGTAACAATAATCTTCAATAGTGTCACTATTATGTATCTATAATTTATCATGATAATAATAATTACGCGTGAGGGCTGTCATGCTCACGCTGTGCTTACGTTTGTTGGCAACATTGTAACCTCAACGACATGCTTTCGCAATATCAAAGTCACAACTAATGGCACGTGTAAATTTTGGCTGCCAAATGATTTATTTACACGGCCGGTTTTAATCACAACAGTGGGTATTATTGCTTTTATAAATGTATTTCAAGGATGGTATTTTATGTTTGAAATTACCTACGTAATTATGTTTGAGGTACTGATGACCGATAGATAGTCTGAAGGCTAATTAGGTACGTTGTAGGTTTCGTGTTTCGGAGAGCAATATAAATCTTCGGTCCCGGTAATTATTTACATATATAGCAGTCGTCTCAGGAATTATCAGGTGGTATACGCGTAAAAATCTCTTTTCAAGGCATAACTATGTGAGTATGCTCTAGAGCACCTATACTCTGAGGTTACTTTATTTTATAATAAACGCGAAAACCTAAAAAATCAATACCAATTTTTTACTTCTTTGTTTTGCGGCCCGCGACAGCATGACTAACACGTGTTTGTGGCCCGTATGAAAAGAAGGTTGATTACCATTGCTCTAGACACTATGTATTTAGAAAATATTTTTATACCCTGCAGTGGGGTTTTAACGAATGTACTTAGAAAGAGTTAAACCGTTTACTATCCTGCCGTCCTCAAACTAAAAGGCGGTTAAGTGACAAAAACAGTTTTTGAGGTAGAGCCAAAAAACGCAGGATTACTTTGAAATCGTGCTAGTGATTCTCTATAAACAATTGTTAATGTTGTCATACTATGTCAAACTCAAAAGATATATATGTTACCGGATATCTATATAATTCAGCACTCTATACAATACCTAGGCAATTTATAGAATATCTTAAACGTTCAGGTAACGTTTCGAATATTATTTATTTCATACTTCGCCCAGGCATTCTATACAATACTCCATGCGTAATTGGTAATATGTGTAAAAGACAACAAGTGGGAGAAAAGCGAGACGTGAGGGCAGGCACTAGGCAGTTTACTTGGCACAAATGGTTTTGGCTGCCAAACCCAAACTTTGGCATTCTTACATTTAAGCAAGCTTCCAGCTCCGACATATCCTCTGTCCTTATCGGCTAGATTTGGGATTTCTTCTTTGTACATACCTAGTAATGACCCGCTCATGCCTATTGTCTATGGGTACGCAGATGATAGCAGAGTGGTGGTGAAACGTATAAATCTCACAATTTGGGCTGTATCCGAGTGATCATTAATAAATATTTTTTTATTATTTCAAATGTCACCCATCCTTGAAAGGCAGCATTAAAACGTAAGCAGAATGCAACATGCAGCAAGCACAGTTTCTGTCACGGCTCCGGCGCTGCGGGGCTCCGGCGGTCCCACGCGAGCTTATCTTCGCAGATGCTTTTAATGCTCACCACCGCAGCTTCGGCTTGCTGGCCGGCTGCGCCGGCCAGCCTCAGCTGCTGCGGCGAGCATTAAAACCACCTGCTCCTTAGCTCGCGGGCCGCCTCGCCCCTCCGCGCCTACGCGGGTTTACATTACACTCTAGGGGTAGGGCAAACAAGACTACGTGGAGTCGGTTTTGCAGCAATTCGTTTCTGTCACTAACGTAAACGTTTTGAAAAAAAAATGATTCAAGGAAGAAAGTAAACCTAAAATTTTTATGTACGGAAAAATGTTAAATTTTTATTGATCAAAAAATAAGAAATACAAAAAAGTTATAAAAAGCATTAAAATTGTTTCTGTTTATAATAAAATCTTAAAATCTTTTAAACAAGAAAAATTACAATTCGAGGAATTGTCATTCGATGAATTGCCATTCGATGACAGTTCATCGAATACACATACCCAAATCTATTAATTTTATTCATTGCCGGTGGACCTGTAGGTATTCTGTATAGTAGTTCGGAAACGTGTACATTACCTAGGTAAAGTATGTAATGGTGAATAATATTAATATCATTTAATACATTGCCAAAACGACCCAGGTATTATTCACAGTGCCTAGGGATTGTGCTGAATACCCGCATTATACAGATATCCGGTAACATATATATTTTTTGAACTTAAATATTACTAAATGTCAAAAAAATATCAAAACTGTTAATAAAGTAAAAAATTACCAGATGACATTTAGCCGCCTTTTAGCTTGTGGACGGCAGTATCATTAAATTTTGCACATTTATGTGCAACATGCAATGTTTTTGGTCCGTGAGATGTGAGAATGCTTAACTGCTCTGCTCTGTCCGTCCGTAACGGGTATCGCTACGACGAATAGTAGGTTTTTCATGACATGACGGAATCCATACAAGTGCACCAACATAGCATCTTGAAATGTATGGATGCATAATTATGCAGTTACCACATGTATGTATGTAACAATGCCCCCCAGCTTGTGTAACGCACGTGTCTGTTGCAATGAATTTGTCCAAGTAACTGTTATATAAATATAATTAGTAAGGTTTTGTCTAATCGCACTAGTAGCGATCAGGAATATTAAAACATTTCCAGTAGGTATAACCAATATTTCCAATACACGGTAGCGAAAACTTTACAGATCTTTTGAGCGCCTCTTGAAATTTTTCGATACCCAGTTCTTTTAAATAAAAACATACCTACATTTTAATTTTTGCTGTTTAGTTTGTTTGCTTAAAAATGTTTTAAAAAAATGTAAGAGAAATATTGCGAAACATTTAATATCCTAAGTTTATTTGAAAATGACTATCGAAACAACTGGCGAGTCGAGAATTTAAGACTCGAGAACGTTTTGCGTGTTCTAAATTTTGTGAGCACCTTACTTATACAGGAAATGAAACCCATGTGTTGTTGACGGTACTGAGTCGTGTAGGGTTGCAATCGATTGCCGTTGCCAGGGATACGGCGATACAGCTTCCGGCTTCCGTTAGGTCGGACGCGTTCATGCATAACTAAGCTAAAGCACTCTTGAGATAAGCGCCATCTATCATCGTGTTATTGAACTCGATATGACGAAGTACCTACCTGAAATAAGTAGGTATTTGTACAGTTATCGGATTGAGCAATGAATACAATGAAGTTATGCAATCGGCTTCTCTTCATTGTATTTGTTTAACCGTTACTTTAAACTTTTTCTTTTTCTTGAATCTCTAGACCAGAGGTTCCCAGACATTCTTCCTTATGACCGCTTTCAAAATTTAGCTGGTTCCGGTGAACCCTCTGCAGCTACATTTCTACCATATTCCCAAAACTCGACAATTTGAAGATTAGATTTAACTATAGAAATTTGCGTTGCGGCTGAGTTTAGTTTATGTAGTTTTCGAAAAAAGTGAGAATTGATTGGTTAATTAATTATTGATTTTTTTGTCACGCCAACGTAGACCCCCGTCGAGTCTCCCGTTAACCCCTGGGGGTCCACCTGGACCACTTTGAGAACTAAGGCTCTAGATGTCTAGAGCTAGACGAATGATGTATTCGTGCCTACTGATTATGATTATGACGGTTCGTTGTTCTGGAAGGTATGTAGTTAGGTATATTTTAGACATTCCATAAATGTAAAGCAACACGACACGATGACGCGACGGTGCCATATTATGTGTGGGATCATCATAGCTGTGAACCATCCTATGATCCTATCGACAAAACATATTGTATCGCATTCGTTATTGTCGTCAATCAAGTTGTTCCAGTAGGTCGATGGGGGTCCGTGACAGACTATAGATATTTATAATATAACAATTCAAATGTCAATGACCGAAAAAACTCATCAAAATATACCTAAACGTTTATCATTTGTCGTTTAGTTAATTAGTTTTTAATTTTTATTAATTTACGTAATTCGTTTTAGTCAGAAGAATATCGTTAAAATTTACAAAATATTATTTCCGATTTCCTTTGTTTTGTTACATCTGACTTCTGAGCTAAACTTATGCGTTGATTGTACACATTCGTGTAGTCTGTGAGGGTGAAGTACTTTCAAGGGCAGCTGTCGGGCAACGACCCCGCTGTCTGATAATTCCTACGTGTCGTTCGCCTTAATCTATTAAGTATTTTATATCACTTCTTACTTACATGGCGGATGAATTTATGTATTATAAAGAATGGAATAAATTATATTATTAATTTATTGTATTTTGTTCTATTAACATTTAATAAGACATTTTGGAAATGGTTCTAGCTTAGTAATTGTTTTCAATTATATTTTTTTCTATTTCAGGTGGATCGGACACGGAACGCGTAGTATGGACGTCAGTTTCAGCAATGTACTACTGGAAGGGACGCGCCAGTATTTCATGGGGGTACCGAAACAGGCAGCCGAGAGCAGTGGACAGTCTGTGTGGCCTTCAGGCGTTCCACCACCGGAGGAAGGGACCCCCGCTCTGTCCGGGGTGCCGGCGCCGTCGTCCCGGCCCCCGTCTGCAGCCGCCGCCCCTCCTTCCACGCCTTCAAGCATGTCGATGCCACCTCGACCTCCCTCTGAACCGCTAGAGCCCGAACCGCATATCATTCACAAGGCCACAGTGATGCGGGAAGCGGCAGAAAAACGTAGAGAACAACCGGAACCCGAAGATGAGGAAGAACCAGTCGGTGCATTGTCGCCCCCGTCGCACATAATACGCAAGCCTACACCTCGAACGCAACCCTCGCCGGCCCCCGCTCCGGCCGCTCCATGCCCGTCGCCGGCTCGACCACCTTCTAATGCTCCACATCCTCCTTTGACGCCGACGGACCATCAGATGGAATCATCTGCACAATATCGAGCTCCTGTGCATCGGGTGCAAACGCCGACTGCGAGACCGCCCGATCATTTCGCACCTGGCCGACCACCAGATCCTTACTCGGCGTCTCGCCCACCGGAACAGTATTCGCGCTATCAATACGAATCAAATTTATCTGATGGGGGTAGGAACTCGCATGGGCCACCAGCTGCTTCCCCTCAACCGTCGGCATCGGTGCGGAGTACCCCTCATACATACGCAAGAATGTCAGGGTCCATCCCGCAGCATGCGACTTCCCGGATGCGTGATACTGCCGCACACAGTTCGCCAACTCATCGTTACCCAATACCAGTACCACAACCGCCGCCGCCTCATAATGATCGTGTTCCGCCAATTCTGCATCCACAAGCGGTCCAGCAACGGCTCCCACCCATCGATAGCCGAGCATCACAGCCGTACTCGACTATTCAACGTCGAGAATCATCATACTCAAGAGCATCTCATTATGATAGACATGCTGCGATACCTCAGCGGAAATATGATCCTCAACAAGCCTATTCTGGTTATCGATCCCCAGCTGCATCACAGCCTATACAATCTCATCGCATGGAAACGCATCATCATCAATCTCAATATAAACATGATGCAATAGATGCCCTGAATGCGCATTACGCAGCGAGACAGCCGGAACGTATTCCGGTTGCATCACAATCTCATTCTCACGATGTTGCTCGTCTTCCGCCGCGTACAGATTTTCATACCAAGTCGAGGAGTGTTGATTCTAGAAATAACTATCACTACCCTACACCCTCAACTTCCTCGGTAAGGTTCGCGCAGAGTACACCGACTACACCTATTGCTCAAAACAACTTGCACTCAAAACCCATTTATCGACCAGCGACTACACCTAAAAGCAGCTTTGATTGTTCATCATCAAATCAGGTGCAGTCGTCGCCGTCTCGATCGGCCATAAAACCTGGGTACCCTAGTCAACAATCAAGGATGACAGTATCAGTTACTTCAATAGTAAATCAAATGAATCAAACCAAACAGAAACGAGAATCTCCACTTGATTTGTCAGTAAAAACTGTAAAAAATACAGCAGATTCTTCAACTACTCAAGACGATATAGTGGATTCGGGCACACCAGATAATAAAACTGTATTACTATCTCGCCCTGCTACAAATAGTCGACTCGTTCCCTCTGTGTCTAGTTATGCTGCATCTCATAAGGTAGATTTTGCACCGGATTTTGCGCAATACAGAGGAGAGCGAAATCCTGGTCACAGCTACAGTTCTTCTCCCCAATCTGGACATCCTGCTAGATACAATGGTGGATATGAAACTACGCAACCGATCGCGGAGTCATATCCTGGAGAATCTCGACATCAAATATACCCTGAACGTAGTAAATTTAATGGTCCAGTTGCCAGAACAGATTATATCCCTCGAATAGATCTCACTAAACCGCTTATAGACGAACGTCAACTAGACAGTAGGATAAGAAATGATCGACATTATGTTATAGAAGAGCGTAAACGGCCTGCAGGGGCCATTGTAAGTAACATTCCGGAAAAAATGGTTCGGTATGAAACCTGGTCAGCAGATAGCCGGATAGAAAGAATGAATCAATCTGCAAGAGAACAACGCGACCTTATGAGTCAACCTGTTTATAGCTATGCGAGTCACAAACGTTTAGAGGCCTATCAAAGTGACCAAAAACGACCCGCTGTACCTAATGTTTATAGTGAACAACTTTCTCATGCGAGTCAAAGGTATTCTAATACCACATATCCTATCGAACCTGTACACCGAGACTTGAATGACTATCATGCGAATTATCATAATAGGAATCCGTCTACTACTAACCGTCAAGTTATACAAAAAATGCCGAGCCATAATAGAGATTTACATCCACACCATCCACATTTGGAACTTCATAATGGAGTACAGCCCGCTGACAAAAGGATTTTAAGTATACTTAGGAACAGCTTAGAAACAAAACAAACTGGATTTGTAGAAAATAAAGTAGCTAGACAGATACCAGAACTCATTGTAATAGATGACGTGGAAGACTCTGTTATAGAAATAACTGACCTTACAAAAGATAATGAGGGAGATACTGCTGTCAAAAATAATTATAAACCTGTAATCAATCAAATTGGTCCAAGCTTAGATCATCATATACAGATGCCTAAAGCAGTTGATTCATTGGCACGAGATACGGATTATCAAAGATATGATACGAGTGTAGATCCGAAAAGTAAATCCCCTGAAAATGACGTTGCATCCAGAATAAGAACTAAAGCTGAACTCAAAGTTATGCCACCATCTAATGATAATTCCATGAAATCTGATTCTACTTCAAAATCCAGTTCCACACCTGGAGGCGATAAAATCAAACTTTTGCCAAAATCGCAGAAACAACACCTTTTCAATCAAATAAGACAAGATAATTTAAGACTGGAATCCGTAATAAAAACTGAAACATCGGCAGATACGACTATAGTTCCAGAAGTCAAATCGGAACCAATGAATATAGAGGAGATTGAAAAAGATGCCGAGATACCCATCAAAACAGAAAATATTTTGGAAACACTTGAAAGAAATAACTTTGAAGTGACCCCTAGTTCACCTACCCATGAGCTGGACACAGATTGGGCTAATGCATGTGACAGCTTTATGGAGCAACTCAAAAGTAATTGTCATAAAAAGAAGAATCAACGAAAACGTAATGATACTATTGAGCCTGATACTGAGATAAAGGTTGAAAAACCTTCTCAGTTGGATACCCCAGCTGCGGAAATACCAGATCCTATTTCTGAAAGTACCACAATGAAGCCGTTACCTGCCTTAGATGCTGCACAGCCTCATCAAACTACATCTGTTATTGAAGCTATGCCTGTTGTTGAAATTAAGCAAGAACCGCTTGATGAAGATGAAATTCCTGTTACGAAAGAAGTTCCAACCAGTACAATTTCTACTAGTACTGCTAATGAAACGGTCATTAATAAAAATAAACAAGGAGTCAGGAGTGAAAAGTTTAAAGGTGATAAAAAGAGTGACAAAGACAAAGAGAAACTCAGTAATAAGAATAAGGCACAAATTAAACCCAAGCATAAAGCCACCAAACATGAGATACCTTCAACCTCCACAGTAATTATTAAAAAGGAAAAAGAAGAGCCAGACCTTATAAAGACAGTAATAAAAGAAGAATCGGAATCTACTGATGACGATGAACCCCTTATCAAAAGCAAAATACTTAAAGAAAAAGAACAAACGGAACGTATGAAGTATCAACTGCTAAAGGACTTATCGGAAAAATCGGCTTATGTGAAACTTGAATGTTGTGATGAACGTATGAATAATCAAAGAAAATCAACAGATTCATTTTCAAAAGATACGTACGAAAAACAAAATAAAGGAAAGTCAAAGCAAATTTCACGGTCCAAAGGAAAATCGTTATCGTTAGATAATGGTAATATTGAAAACGAAAACGGAAATTCAAGCACAGATAGCGATGATGATGCTTTAACTGTAGCTAGTCGTCTCAGAGTACGTAAAAATTTAAAATTAGAAGATAACAAAAGTCTTTCAAATACTAAGAGTCTTTTAAAGACATCACCTTCGAAAAAAATTGATACTTCTAGTAGCGTAAGTAATTCCTCAACTTGCATCCGTAAACCTGGCTTTGGCGATGGGTCAGACTTCCACCCAGGTTGGGAGGAAGAATTATACAGGTATAAGAGATCTCTCCGTATGCCTACGAGATTAATTGCAATTCCTAGAGGTCGATCAGGTGGCCCATTTGGTAAAGGATCTGGTGTTACATTTACACGAGGTTCAACTTCACTCCCTGATTTAGATCCAATGCCTCTTTCACCGGCACCGTCTTCAGCGCAATCTGCAGCTACTGATGATTTGTACCGAAGGCCAGATAAGCTTACTTTAGATAGTGATGTGGAATCCAATTCCAGCTGTTCTGCCGCTAATAGACACTATGATTCAGAAGCATCTACATCTACAGTATTTTCAGCCACAAAGATAAGAAAAAAGGGAAGTTCTATTGTTGATGTTTTAATACAAAAATGTGGCAAAAAAGAAGACACAAAAAAGAAATCAAAAGAAAAGGACGAAAAGCTAGCCAAAGTTATACCTAAGAGTTTTAACACTACCGAGTTACTCGCAACTCCAAGTCTGGGTTTATTAAAAAATGGAAATAAAGGAAGTTTAAGTGCGAAGAAGGAAAAGTTGATGGAAGACATCTTTTATTTAGGTGCTTTCAGAAAAGAAACTGTCACTGCATTTAGAACAGCTTTTATTAAAAATACTGATGGATTGATGGGTGCTACCGAAGAATTTGCTCCTGTTGTTTTAAAATCAAGGACAAGGACTGAAAGTAGAGTTTTGAAACAACGAGCTACAATCAAAGAGGTGTTTGGAGACGAAAGACCGGCTTCAGCTCCACCATTGTGTGGAGAAGAGGCTCACGATACTGAAGAAGATCCACCGATAGTGGTAAAAAAGGAAGTAGAATCTAAACCTAAGTTTAAACCGAAGAAAATAATAAAAGACAAATTTAAAAGAAGATCCAGTTCAATAAGAGATGGCTTAAGAAGCACTAAATCATTGAAAAGGAACGATGCAAAAGGAAGATTGCTACGTCTGAAAAAGAGAAACAGTTTGATGAAAACGTTTACCACTAAAAGAATTAAAGACAATAACAAAATTAAAAAGGATAAGAGTCCATCTCCTGATGATAAGGCTGCCACAAAAGAAGAAAGCAGTGTACCTGGAACGACAGAGGTTCACACCAAAAAACGATTAAAACGTTTATTTGGGCGGAGGAAATTTAGCTCTGGGTTTGATTATATTAGAAAAAAGAAGAAAATAATCCGTAGAGATGAAACTTGTAATAAAATTCGCCGACCAGCACCTAAACCAAATCCAGAGTCCGTCCATGATATTCAAAAGGAAATTAAAGGCTGGTTTATTAATAAGAGCATCGGCGAGACACACCTCCACCGCGCAGCTCGCCTTGGATTTACGGTAAGTATTGTATATGAAATATGCACTTTTAGTAAGTTTTAATAATTTACTATCAATTTTAAATTGTTGCTAACTTTGTTTACTTTTATTTAGGATTGTGTTGCGTTCTGCTTGGAGAAGATGGAATCAGATCCTTCTGCTAAAGACAACGCTGGTTTCACACCACTACACGTCGCAGCTGCTAAGGGACACGTGAGAATAGCCAGACTTCTGCTTCAATACGGCGCTAACGTGTCTGCAGCAGCACAAGGGGGAATCAGGTTTGTAATGTTGATACATTACAATCTCGTATATATAAATTACGTGTCACGTTGTTTGTCCGCGATGGACTCCTAAACTTTGCACACCGTGTGCAGTTTGATCCAACTTGAAAGATAGGATAGCTTACATCTCACTCTAGTGACTATTTTGGAACTTCAAACTCAATAATGCAGAAATCACAGATTTCAATGAAAAATCATGCTAAATTACAGCTTTCAAGTACAAAAATCCATGGAAGCCGCTGATGGATCGACAGACGCACATGACCAAAATATTTATATATATTTATTTAGTCAGTAGGTATAATCTATACGGGAACTATGAAGGTCGCAACCTGTCGACAAGGCCAAGGAGTCAAAAATCTTCCATGTACCTACCTACAGCGCGGCGCTGTTCCGCCGCGTTCGACGTCGTACGCGACGTACGCGGCCGAAAGATAAAACACATTTGTCGTCGTTTTCTACTTGTTTACCGCGAAAGCGGAATCGGAGCCGAAAAGCCGAAAGGATGCGTACGCGTCTCCATACAAAATCGTTGTTTACTATGGACAAAAGCCGAATGGAGCCGAATAAATGTGTTTTGACCCTAAAGCGTCTTATTTTTGTTTTCAGACCGCTGCACGAAGCTTGCGAGAACTCTCACGTGGAAGTAATCCGTCTCCTACTCGCATATGGGGCTGATCCTTTGCTGGGCACCTACGCGGGGCAGACTCCAGAAGAACTAGCTGACGGCCAGGCCGCCTTACTCCTGCGGTTACATATAGCAGACGTGCAAGGCCAGGCTATAGAACCGTGGAGGTTCTGGTCACCAGCTGATATTATCGGTAAGCATAACCATAATAAAAATAGTAAATTCATGGTTCTCACTCACAGTCATACCTTCATGCACCTTTTTGTCAAATGTAACTTAACGCCACTTCGAAGCTGTCAGTTTCAAAGGTGTGAGGTCCTTCGTGGGAAAGCAATTTCTTTATCAAACCCTATCAAACCATGACTCGATAAATTCGCAAGTTGGGATATGCTTAATTTCGTCTGCTGGGAATATTACTCTATTAAATAAATTAGTTGCGCACACATAGTAGATATTTTTTAAGGGTGTACCACTCTCCCATTTTAACTTAAGCGCCGAATAGTCGATGTTTTATGTTTGTTTATACATATTTTCAGACCGGGAGGAGCTTGGCTTCGACCCCCTGTCGTCCCCGCCGCCCGCGTCTCCTCCTCCGCCCCCAGACGCCACCATAGAGATCCAATGCACGGAGGCGCCCCTGCCGCCCTTCTACAGTCTGCGGACCGTGCCGGGGCAGCCGGCTGATGGGCTTTGGTGCTTGTTGCAGGACGTCACTAACGTGTTACAGGTGGGTTCTTGGAAACTTTGTTCATTTACATTCGAACGTTTTGCTACTTCTATATAATCAAAATGGTTATAGAATAATATTAATAAGGGTATTACAATTCAATAAATTAGAATAATACGACCAACTATTTGGTATAAACATTTCGATATCGTTATTGGAATATTCCTGACAAGCACCTATGGCGGGATCTGTTTCTGCGTCTTTGTGTTTTCTCTTATAATTTTAGATAGTCTGTTACATAAAAATAGTTCAATAAAATATTTTTCATTTCAGATAAAATCAAAAGAAAGTCTATTGAAGCAAATCCACTGCGGGTCGGGGTCTCCTAAGGAGCTGCTGCGCGAGATCCGCACGCAGGAGTTCTTGGAGCGCGCGCAGTGCCACCAGCTGCTGGGCGCCGGCGAGAAGGTCAACGTCCGCGCCTCCAAGGTCGCGCTCGTCCGCGTCACCGACAAGCTCAGACAACTCCTCAAGATCGAAACCGTCCTTGTTAGCTGACATTAAACCAACTTCTAGACGGCTCAATTAATCTTAACTTTTATTTATTGACCATTAAGTCGGTTTGAACTTGTTCATTTAATTTAGACAAACAGATTATTCCATATTGATATACTCACCTGCAAGTGTTTCAAGTACCTCATCATGATTTTTGTTGGTCGATTTCGATGTTCACACGAGAAGTAGGTACATTGTTTTTGAAACAGAACTTTTTGCACCAATTTCATTGTGAAACGTTATTTCCTGACTTAGCTGATTGCTTCAGGAAGTTTTATAGTGTGACTGATTTTATCATAATAAATTATGAAACAAGGATGTATCTCATTTAGGAACAAACAAAATATTATTTTTATGAGACTGTGTAATTTAAGGCAGCCATTACATAATCGATTTATATTCGAGACACTCAAGATGTCGGGTTGAGTGAGAGTTATCTTATTACTTATATGAATATTTGTAAATAGTGTAAATATAGTGTACATAACAAATTGTTGCTTTAAGTGTAAGATATTCTCATGGGTGCTATTTAACTTTGGTGTATGGTCTTTATCTGGATAGTTAGGATAGGGAAGTGCCGCGGCAACTCGTTCATGTTAATAGAATAATCAAAAACAGTTACCATAGTCTAATTTAAGATGTTAGCATAATCTTGATCTATGTGTGCAATAGTATATGTGCATGTTTCTTAAATGTTTTATAGATAAAGTATGTTATCGATGTGATGCCTGTAACAGGGTCGGGCGTAGCCTTAACACGAGTAGCTCGCGATCATTGCACCTCGCTTAGCACACACCTGCGCAAACGCATCTCTCGCACTTGGATTATACGTCTGGATGCTTTGCGGCAGTCAGTCAGCGATCGCCAACACTCACATGTGGTTGATGTGGTACTCGACGTGTTTTACTATTATCGTATTTGAACTTTATTAGTGGAGCTTAGATAGTTAAAATACAGTAATATTAAACGATTCTTGGATAGCTGCCGAAATGCGTTTAAAAAATGTCGGTAGTACTACCCAGTGCAGTGGTTTATTCTTGTTAACATCACAGACGACACAACACAATTTCCAAGTGCATGATTTTTTTTATTAAAATTATGTTTGAGATTATGCTATTAGGTTATGATTTTGTCGATCTTCTACTGGTAGGATCTACATAGATTTTTGTTCATTGTTATGTTTGATAAAATCTTTGTCTGTCTTAAATATGTTTATTATTGTGTAATTATTTCTTTTTATTGAATCAAGTTATGTTTTTATTTATACATCCCTGTAAAAATTAGACAAATTTATTAAATCCTATTATGCATATCGCAAAAACTATTAATACTGTAAATAAATAGGACTATTTGTAAACAGATTATTTTTTAACTTATTGTGACGCGTTATTAGAATATTGCTAATGGAACACATTCTCTACACATTCCTTAGCATGTATTCTGTGGCGCGCATACTTATAGCATTTTGGAGAGATGTACGAATGAAGGCAATTTCATATTCCGTAGTTCAAAACTTTTAAAACCATGTTCCGCCCTGATTTATTTCTTTATGGAGACCAGAAACAATTAAGTACACGATTAATCTGTGATGCAGTAATATTAGGAGAATAATATTGTGCGCGGAAGATGGAATCAGAACTAAAATAATTTATACAATAACGTATCAAAATGGAAATCTACTACCTATCTGTTAATAGCAGTACCTACGATTTAAGTATTATTATAATTATTATTGACACAATATTTCTTGTTGATAACCCGGAATAATAAAAAAGTGATCAACTATAATCCGAACGTATTATTTTTACCCTACATCCCCTTAACGTATTGCCAAGACGTTACCAAACATCCTGTATTTATAGAAGTGACGTAATAAACCCTCACTTAGGTTACGTTCTTCCGTGCGTAAATTAGGTATGTAGAACTTTTTACACAGTGTGAAAAGGACTACAAATCGTTATGCCCCATTTAAACGCGCGCGGGAGCCCCCCCTGGCTACGCCCATGGTACTCGTGACTTAAAGTTAGCCCCCGAACGAGCCTGTAATCGACTACGCAGGTCTATAAACGTCTCACGAGGAAGGCTAACTATTAGGCTATTATATTATTATTACCTGACAAAAAGGCGTTACTTCAGGGGTACCGGTATTAGGACATATACGACTTATATAACTAGCGAAAGGAACACTTTCATGTGTAATGGTGGTGTATGGTGTCCACCATTAACAGACTCCAAATTAATTACTGACTCCGAATGGTCTAGTGGCGGATAAATGAAACTACTGATCTTGATGTGCTTTCTATGTGCAAGCGAATAGGAATGCTTTATTGAGGCAACCCTGCCTATATTTATATCCCCGGCTACATTACGAATTTACCAATAGTAATTAATTTTATTTTCTTAGCCAATTATAATACAATAATTTAGACCAATGACAATTTGATAATAATAGCAAAACATAAGCATCGATTAATTATTATGAGAGACGAGACGCGCAATATTTCTGTCGCGCTCTAACTGCCGATGAGCCGGTCGCCGGGCGATCGCGCAGGTTCGTGTGCGGCCTCCCGCAGTTGCTGCGCTGGACGGCCGTATAAAAGCGAGCAGGACGGGCGCGCGCGCACTCGGCGTAGGGATGTTCGATCCAGGTGGCTTGTATCGATACTCTGGATCGATACGGATCGTTTCGCAGTGTATCGATCCAGGTATCGATCCAAGTGATTTGATACGATACTCTGGATCGATCCAGTATCGAATGAATTTTTTTTGATAGAAATAGCCGGCATACGAGCTGAAGATCCACCTGATAGTAAGTGGCTATCGTCGCTCATGGATAACAACAACACCTAAAGCATCACTGATGCGTTGCCGGCCAAGAAAGAGAGAAGAAAAAAAAGTAAATTTTTAAATAGGAATGGTTGATCCGGGTATTTTGTATATCGATACTCCAGATCGTCATGAATATCCCAATATAATTAATAGTCCAAATATAAATTCATGTAATTATTAAATATACCTGTAAGTGGGTATCGCGGCCAATGGATGTCAGCGACCAAAGAGTTGTCGGCCAAGAAAGAAAAAAAAGAAAGAAATATATTTTTAAATAAAAGATGATATTTTCTACCGTATAATTTAATACGATGTTTTGTATCGATCCAGAATCGAATAAAATATTTTAAATATGGTTATTAGAGTCCGACCGAAACTGGTTTTTCAGCCGAAACCGAAACCGAAACCGAAACTTAGGGTGAGGCCAAACGAGCGTATTTTTGGTGCTGTGTGTCACGTGAAATGAACCGGCTTCATACAAAAGCGCTAATTCAATTCTTTGGAAATTGTGTTTTACGCGATTTTACGATTTGTTTGGCTACACCATTAGGGTATTTTTTGAGCTGCTCATTTGTGAACTCAACAGAAAAAATAAGGTTAAAAGAGCCGAATTTTTTAAATTTTACAAAAGTCATTTTTTGGGTTCCGTAGCCAAATGGCAAAAAAAGGAACCCTTATGGATTCGTCATGTCTGTCTGTCTGTCCGTCCATATGTCACAGCCATTTTTTTCCGAAACTATAAGAACTATACCTACTGTTGAAACTTGGTGACTAGATGTATTCTGTGAACCGCATTAAGGGTATTAAGGGTATGGATTAAGGTGTTTTCTACCTGTAGCCATTATTAATATCGAGCAAAAAACGGCTAAAAGCAAGCGCCAAAGCACCCTGTCAGACGCTCTTCAGATTAATGAACAAATATAATAAACATGTTAAATCAATGACTTCACTTGAAATATCAGCGCCCACGGGTTAGCCACAAACTTAACCGAGCGACGCACGACAATTCACGAACACAGAGTTTCGGTTTGGCCGAAAGTTTCGGCCAAATTTTTCCGAAACCAAAACCGAAACCGAAACTAGATTTTTTGGCCGAAACTGGCCGAAACCGAAACCGAACTTTCGGTTGGTCTCTAATGGTTATATAAACTATCGACAAGCTTAATTCAGTGGGTTTCTAAATAAAGATAGATCATTAAGGCAATATTATGGTCAATCGTTTTAGATTAAATTTTATATAAGATTTAATTTTATTCAAAATATTGTATAAATAAATATTGAAAAAGTTATTTAAGGTTTTTTAAAACAATGTGGTATGTGTTAGGAACATTATATAAATAATAATATCTCACTTTGTAACACTATATTTGATTTAGAACTCTTGTGTATTTAAACTAAATAATCAAATAAATTAATATATCATGCAAAGGTTATATTTGCCAAACCTTAAATTTTAATGAACGCTGGAATAGTAAATTGGATAAGCGCTCAGGATCAAATCGATTACTTTCGCTTAAAATGCTATTGGCTAACGAGAAAAGCCATTCGGAGGGTAATGAAGTTCCTACCATTGATAAATACCGTAGGCGTAGAGCTATGTCGCAGAGTTTCCCCAAATAACTTTTCTAGCTGACCAATACTTTAATTAATGGATCAGACTTTCTATCCAACAAAAATTCAGACAAATATTGCTTGAAAAACGTGTGGAAGCCTGCTTGTTCGTGTAATATGATGCGCCAACAACTGATCTAAAGAAATCTACCTCCATTCCATAATAATTTTGATCCGATCCGATTCGATCCGATCCACCCTGCATGTGTATCGATCCGCCAGTGGATCGAATGCCATTGTATCGATACAAATATCGAGTGGATCGTATGCCATTGTATCGATCCACACAAGTATCGATCCGGATCGAACATCCCTAACTCGGCGGGCGGCGACGGCGCGGAACACATCTCAGGAACAGCAAGAAGAACTCGGAAAAAGCGACTGCGGCGTTGAAGAAACTTGCTCGAAGATGGTCGACGAATGCATGAAGATAGTCTGCGTGTGAAGACGATGCGGCGCTGATGATATTTGCAGCTGATTCATGTTTCTAAATGAAGATGTTATTCGTCAAATTATCTCGCATCAATATGCAGCTCGCAGTATCTCAGTAGCCGGGGTAGATAGGAAATAAATGTTTTCTTCAGACCTACGCCTTCTGCGTTATAATAGTAGCAGGGTTTATATATTATTTGCTATCCTTATCTGGCTGCTACATCACTCTCCCCCTAGCGAAAGCGTACCGGAGGCTTGACGACTCGTCCATATCTTGTAGTTTTCAAAATAGGTTTGATATGAGTTGATGTTGTAGATGATGGGTTTTCAAGCTTCCTCGCTGGAGGTTGAGATGGTACTGATGATGATGATGAGTCCTCTGAAGTATCCTCGTTAATAATATAGGCAGGCTTTAGTCGGTCGATTGATATTATTGTAGATTTTCTTCCGGGTATTTGTAATTTAAAAGTCTTGCTATCTCGCTCTAAGACTTTATACGGTCCATCGTAGGTAGGTTGAAATTGTTTTTTCACCGCGTCGTTTCTGACAAAAACTTGATTGCATGTTTTCAAATCTTGATGAATGAATACAGATTTCTTATTTTCATGTGATGATATGCGTTGCGACGATAAGACTTTGTTGATTGTTTCTTGAAGTTGAGTGACATAATCGTAATTCATTTCTTGATTATTTGACGAAGTTGAAGTGAAGAAGTCACACGGTAGTCTTATGCTGTGGCCGTAGGTTAGCTGAGCGGCACTAAGACTAGTGTCTGCGCGCGGTGTTGCTCGTAGTCCTAATAGCACTGTAGGTAGCTCATCAATCCACTTTTTATGTTGAGATAAACGAGTTTTGAGTGCGGTCTTCAATGTACGATGCCATCGTTCGACTATTCCGTTTGATTGCGGATGATATGCCGTTGTACGTGTTTTCTGTATTCCCATCGTTTGAAGGAGTTTAAGAAATAGGTTGCTTTCGAAGTTTCTTCCTTGATCCGTTGTGATGGTTTTTGGTGAACCAAAACGAGTAATCCAATTTTCATAAATTATTTTTGCGATGGATTCGGCTGAAGTATCATCGGTTGGTATTGCTTCTGGCCATCTTGTTGTTCTGTCAATCATGGTTACGAGATATCGGTATCCTTGCGGTGACGTAGGTAATGGTCCAACGATATCAACGTGCAGGTGTTCGAATCTCTCCGTAGGTGGAAATGAAGCTAGGCTGCTTGATGTATGCCTATGTACTTTGCATTTTTGACATTGAATGCATTGCTTCGCCCAGTGGCCAACATCCACTTGCATTGAAGGCCAAAAGAATTTTTCAGTGATGAGTTTTCTTGTTGTTTTAACACCTGGATGACTGATGTTATGTAGTGCATTGAAGACTTCGCGACGACATTCTTCTGGTAGATATGGTCGCATGACTGACGTTGAGGCTTCACAGTAGATAGGTAGATGAGTCATCGGCATTGTAACTTGCTTGATGGACAAATTACTTTGCTTCGATAGTTGATTGATGTTGTTGCTATCTCTGTCTTGCGCTTCGGCGATCTTGTGATAGTCAATTGATGTAGGGCACGTTACACTGTCGATTGGTATGCGACTGAGTGCGTCGGCGACTATGTTGTCCTTCCCACTGATGTGACGTATGTCGGTCGTAAACTCGCTTATGAAAATGAGTTGTCTTGCTCGTCGTGGTGTTTCCGATGGTGATGGTTTCTTCTGAAGTACATATGTTAATGGCTTGTGGTCGGTAAAAACGATCAGGTTTCGACCCTCGAACGTTTTCCTGAAGTGTTTGATAGCCATGTAGATAGCGAGTAGCTCTCTGTCGAATGTACTGTAGTTACGTTGAGTATCGGAGAACTTCTTCGAAAAATAGCCAAGTGGTTGCCATTTCCCATTGACATATTGTTGTAGTACAGCTCCCGCTGATATATCGGACGCGTCGCTGAATATAGCAAGGGTTGCTTCATGTGATGGGTGAGCGAGTAAAGCTGCATTTTGGATCGCAACTTTACAAGCTTCAAATGCCTTCGTGGCTTCATCATTCCATTCAATTGATGTTTTATCTTTTTTCTTCGTGTTGTGAAGGTAGGCGTGAAGTGGTGCTTGAATTTCAGCGGCTTTAGGTATGTGTTCTCTGTAGAAATTTATCATTCCAAGAAATCTTCTTAATTCTTCGATTGTTTTTGGTTTCGCGTAATCGATGATTGCTCTGACTTTTTCAGTAGGCGGTTTGATTCCTTCCTTACTGACGGTGAAACCAAGAAATTGAACTTCTTGTTGTCCAAATATGCATTTTGAAGGGTTTATTGTGATTCCATTTTCTTCTAATCGTTGTAGTACGGTGCGTAAATGGGTCTTGTGCGTTTCTTCATCAGGGCTTGCAACAAGTAGATCATCGATGAATGCGAAAACGAAATCGAGTCCATGAAGTACTTCGTGTATAAATCTTTGAAAGGTTTGACCAGCGTTCTTCAGTCCTGGAGTCATTCTTGGAAATTCGAATAATCCCATTGGTGTAATTATTGCTGTTTTCTCTATGTCTTCATCACGTACTTTTATTTGTTGGTAAGCTCGGTTGAGATCGATGGTGGAGAATATAGTCTTGTCTGACAGTTGATGAGTGAAGTCCTTGACTCGCGGTATTGGGTAGCGGTCAGGAGTGGTAATAGAGTTCAGTCTTCTGTAATCTCCACAAACTCGTAATTCTCCATTTTTCTTTGGTACGACGTGAAGTGGTGATGACCAAGGACTTTAGCTTGGACGGCATATTCCTTGCTCGATCATGTTTTCGAATTCTTTTCGAACTTGCTCGTATCGGTGCGGTGCGATTGGACGTGCACGGCAGTGTAGTGGTGGTCCATTGGTATCGATAAAATGTTCAACGTCGTGCTTCGGTGTTAATTTCATTGAAGTTATTCTTGTGATTCCAGGATATTCTTCAAGGATCTTGTGATATGATTGTTGAACATCTATGCTTCTTATTGTGGGTAGATTGGTTGCTTGGACGAAAGACTGAGATGCAAGATTGGTTTTCCCATCGATGAGTCTTCTATTTTTGATGTCGACGATCAACTGGTGATGTTGAAGAAAATCAGCACCGATGATTGGTTTACTGACTTTAGCGATGATAAATCTCCACTTGAACGGTCGGCGTAGATTTAAATCTAGTTCCATAGATTTTTCTCCATATGTCGGAATCGTCGTATTGTTTGCGGCGTAGAGTTGAAATTCCAGTGGCTTTATCTTCTGTCCTTGTCTCAGCGGTAAAACTGAGATATTCGCTCCGGTGTCGATAAGGAAGGTAAGTTTGCTTTTTTTATCGGTGACAAAAAGACGGTAGGACTTTTCTGTTACGCCGGATCCCGTCGCATCAAGCGTAGTAGTTAGTTTTCCGACTTCGTATTTTCAATGTTGAATGTACACGGTGTTGTGCATTTTCTTGCCTCGGAACCGAAACGTCGATGATAGTAGCAGTAAGGAGATCTTGTTCTTGAGCTTGTTCGACTTCTACTTGCAGAGCGGTCACGACGAAAAGGTGATCTTCGATGTTGGTAATTGCGCTGATTGTACTGTTGCGGATAACAGGTTTGATGCTGGGAAGCTTTGAGCGCGGCAACTTCAAATGATAGCTTCCGAATTTCTTCGAGAAGAAACTGGGTATCATTGGCCTTGGTTGAAGTGCCTTCGATCATCGATATGTGTGAGCTGTTGCTGTTTTCCATCATCTTGTCCGCCAGGAGTGCCAGTTCATCGAGCTTCGTCTGTGTGCTGAATGTTTCACTCACTGCTAGTACCGATCGAACATGTGGGGGTAGGTGGTTTACCCACATTAGCCGTAGCGTCGAATCTGGGACTTTATCTCGCGCCAACGTACGCATTCTGCGTAGGAGTTGTGTAGGCCTCTGGTCTCCAAGTTCTATTTCTGATAGAAGTTTCTGTAGCTGGCGACTGTCGGATTCTTCGTATGCAGAAATCAAACGATTTTTCAGCGAATTGTACTGGTCGGTTGCCGGTGGGTTGTACAACAGGTCCGAAATTTGTTCGATGTCTTGCTTCTCAAGTTGGGCGATAACCATCTGTGCTAATTGTGCTTGACTTTTCTTCAAATCGTTTGTTGCGGCTTCAAAACTGACAAACCAAAGTCGAGGTTTATCTCTCCAAAACGGTGGTATTCTCAACGACAGAGATATACTAGCGATTTCTTGTCCCTTGGCCGGGTTTGATGTCGATTCGTCGGATTTCTTAATTTCTCGCTCCATAATGACGTTTTGATTACGCTGATTTTATATACTGAAGTCCTTCGAAGCTCTTGATAGGGTTTCCGATGCGTGGATCTTCCTTCTTGATATTTTTCTTTAATTTTCTTGCAGGGATTTTCCTCCAGGGATTTTGGTCCGCGGTGCTCGTACAGGGGTCCTCCTCCTTGTGTTCGGACAGGGGTCACCACTGTAATGGTGGTGTATGGTGTCCACCATTAACAGACTCCAAATTAATTACTGACTCCGAATGGTCTAGTGGCGGATAAATGAAACTACTGATCTTGATGTGCTTTCTATGTGCAAGCGAATAGGAATGCTTTATTGAGGCAACCCTGCCTATATTTATATCCCCGGCTACATTACGAATTTACCAATAGTAATTAATTTTATTTTCTTAGCCAATTATAATACAATAATTTAGACCAATGACAATTTGATAATAATAGCAAAACATAAGCATCGATTAATTATTATGAGAGACGAGACGCGCAATATTTCTGTCGCGCTCTAACTGCCGATGAGCCGGTCGCCGGGCGATCGCGCAGGTTCGTGTGCGGCCTCCCGCAGTTGCTGCGCTGGACGGCCGTATAAAAGCGAGCAGGACGGGCGCGCGCGCACTCGGCGGGCGGCGACGGCGCGGAACACATCTCAGGAACAGCAAGAAGAACTCGGAAAAAGCGACTGCGGCGTTGAAGAAACTTGCTCGAAGATGGTCGACGAATGCATGAAGATAGTCTGCGTGTGAAGACGATGCGGCGCTGATGATATTTGCAGCTGATTCATGTTTCTAAATGAAGATGTTATTCGTCAAATTATCTCGCATCAATATGCAGCTCGCAGTATCTCAGTAGCCGGGGTAGATAGGAAATAAATGTTTTCTTCAGACCTACGCCTTCTGCGTTATAATAGTAGCAGGGTTTATATATTATTTGCTATCCTTATCTGGCTGCTACACATGAAACGCACTGTATTAATTTGATTACATAGCTTTCATAGAGTAGACATCTCTATTATTTACTATGTCCTGTTGCAAGTTACCCTTTACATGGGGTCATTAACAACGTCATCGTTTATTGCAACATCAGCGATAAAACAAAACAAAAAACCGTCCAAGTGCGTGTCAGGCCACGCGCAATGTGGGGTTCCGTAGTGGTAAGTTAATCGAGTCTTAATTATTACCCACTTAACATTATTACTCCTAACCTAACATTAGTCTTTAAATACGAAACAAAATCAAAATGATATTGCTATACGATTGCTATATAGGGAGAAAATAAAGATTAAATAAGGGTTAACAGTATTTTAATTGTATTCCAATATATTTTAACGAGCTGATGCCCGCGACTTCGTTATGCCAACTTTTGCTCCCCATTTTAGCCTTTTACGAAATGAGAGTCCCTTCCGAGTGCTCCCCTACGCTATACGGGGATCCTCTATGCAGTTTCACTCTTCTAGATTGATTCATGTCTTTGTCGGTCGTCGTACGTTTGCGTTTAATTATGTAGGTATGATAATACATATACATAATAATATTACTCTTTAATAATAACAAAAATATTATCTGATAAACTCTTTTCATCATCTTCATTACTATCTTCACTCTCAGTTCCACAACAACGGCGGCAAATAAATTCTATTTCTATGACATCACCAAAACAACCACGACAGATTTCTTTGCAGCACACAATACACGTAATCCAGGAGTCGTCGTCTTGATTTTTTAAACAATGGCAAATTTGACACATCAGTAAAGAGGGTCCTGCTTTTGGTTTGAAATCAACAGCAATTTTATTACTTGTTGATTCTGTTTCGTTAATTTCACATTCTGATTTTGACTTATCTTGTTTATGGCTTTTTATACCATCCATTTCCTTTTCTTTCATCTTTTTGTAATTGCGTGAATTCTTTTCTTCATTATTTTTCTGAGTTTTTTGACGCTCATCTTTTTCCGTTGTATTCTTTACTGTGACTATATTTTCATCATCAATGCTCTTTTCAGAAGCAACTTCAAGCTTTTTCTTCTTTCTTACTGGCTGCTCTTCTTCGCTATATCTCATGGATTTTAACGAGTCATCAACGAAATATTCTGTTAATCGACTTAAGACTTCTTGTCTATTTAAAGGATTTATTCCAGTTTTTCTAAAACCTGATCTTATATTGATTTTAGCATTAGGACCGATTATTGAAAATAAATATTTGAAAAAACGTGGAAAAACAGATTTAGGAAGACACTTCTCATTGTGCCCCTCTCTTTTCTTCCAAAGTAATAATGTCTTTTCCCAAGCCACTGTGAGGGGTTGAAAAAACGCCACATCCAAAGGCTGTAACAAGTGTGTTGTATTTGGGGGTAGCAATACTAAGTGTATATTATGTTTCTTGCATATTGTTATAACATCCAAAGAAAGATGACATGAAAGATTATCGCCAATCAAGTAAATTGGTCCTTCTGTTTCCTTTGAATAAGGAATCACAATGGTTTTTATCCAATCTTCAAAAGTAATAATATCTATCCAACCAGATGATGTTTTATTGTATCTAGTCCCCTTAGGGCCCCCAGTTGTCCATGAGTCGTAGAGATTCTGTGCCTTGTAAATTACGTAGGGTGGGAAAAGGTATCCATCGGCTGTGCCAGCCATCATTAAAGATATTGAACAATTTGTAGTATTCATAGCACTTTCAGGATATTTTGATCCCCTTTTCTCTATAACATGTTTTTTCCCTGGGTCGACAGTTAAATTTGTTTCATCGTAATTTATTATATTTTTTGCTGGAACATCTTTCAAAATTTTTTCTAATTCATCAAAGTAATTGTTAATAGTTTCCGCTGATCCACTAGCACGTGTCCTTATAATATTTTGTGCATATTTTTCAGATATTTTATCCTTGTGCCTTTTTAAAAATCCTATTGCAAAATCGACTCCAGGCATATTGTTATTAAATCTTTTGCACTGAATACCTTTTTTATCTAAAAAATTTTTTACAAGCAGCCTTAAGCCATATTTATCCAAAGGATATCCCCATTCAGAACATGCGTTAACATTTTCAACAATAATATTTTCTATGTCCGGCCCAAGAACAGTTTGCCCACCAAGGTTTTTCACACTAATGTGGGTAGCATGCCTGAAAAGGACTGTACTTTCTATATTATGTTTAGCTGCTGCTGCCCTATATGACAAATTATTTATTCTTTTATCCTCTAAAGCTTTATCTATATCTTCTTTTTTATGTGAAATGTGCCTTTTACCTCGGGGCTTGTATTGTCGAGGCATTATTGAAAAATTCTGATTCAAATCTGTAATTCAAACACATTAAAAAAATAATGTGACTTCTTTACTATTATTATCCATACCTTGAGGTATAAGGTATCCATGAATTAAAAAGATATTTTGCACATATTAGGTATATGTGTTATAGGCAAACTCCGAAGCTCCGGCGCTCCTAGGTTGGACTGGTCAATCCTCAGGTCAGACTGAATGACTTAGTCAAAGCCCAAACAAATGTAAATTTTCGGCCTTTGACTAAACAATTTTCGTCAAACCTGGGAGAGACTAATTTGGTCAGGCAAACGTCAAAACACAATTTTATTAAATCGGGGTTTGACGAGTCAAACTCCGATATAGGTATGAAGTGTCTTATCTTCGTATATTTGGAAGCATTTTATCATTTAAGCAGCTTTCAAGTCTTAAGAACCGCTTAACTCTGCCAGTTCTGACACCTGATTGGTCAGCTTACGTGATTTTCACTTTTATATTTGAGATGCTTTGAGAGAATGCCGTGTGGCATTAGGCCCGCCTTTTGTACGATGTGCAATAAAGTATAAAATAAATAAATAAATGCTTTGGAATATACGGAGGTTAGTTTGTAAGATTAGGTATAAAAAAATAACATTTTTAAAATTTTGATGTTTATTGTTTTAATAATTTCTTAAGTAATTAAAATGGAAAATTAATCATTTTTCTGACATGGTGAGGCATTAATGTTAATGTTAATTGTTTTAATAATTTCTTAGGTAATTAAAATGAAAAATTAATCTTTATTCTGGCATGGTGAGGCATTATGACATTTAGAATTGCACAATACATTAGATCTTTTACATTTGCATAATTTTGCCTTGGCCACCAAATTTTGAATCCTTTGCACTGATTTCTCTAAGAGACAGCCGAACGTCAGGCACATCTTCGATCTTAAGATCTCAATGAACGAACATGAAATGACAAAACAATCGGTCGGAACACCGCGAGAGACATTATGAACCTGTTTAAACATGTTCAGATCAACGTTTGACCGAGTTTTGCAGTCGCTTCTAGGATTGACTAGGCCAAAACCGAAACAGAATAATTTACTTTCGACGTTTGACTGAAAAGTTAGGAGCTCCTGGGTTTGACTAAAAATACTTCAGGCAAAGGGCGAAATTGAAATGTATTTCGGGGATTGCCTGATGGCTTTGGCCAAACCTAGGATAAACCAGTCCTTCCGCGAAGAGACTGTGTATCGGACTTTGACTATAACATATGTACCATTTTGATATGAAATATTATTGTATACGAATGGTAAATATAGTACCTACCTACCCATGAATTTTATTATGAATTGCGTAATGAGTAATAATTATTCTCCTCATGTTACTGTAAAATGGGGTGAATAGACACAACTTTCAACTTGATTTTCCACACTGATTTTCTTGCATATTCTGTATGTGGAATTTTCTCATTGTAATTTACATAATAGTAATGCTTAAAATATGGGAAAAATCGAGTTTTTTTTTGTAAAATAGGCAGTTTCTATTTACCTGGAAACTGACTTCAAAATATGCGGCAGAGGGGTGAATAAAGAAAAAAATGCTAGGGCTGCCACAATCAACTATTATTATAAATAGGTGTGGTACAGTCATCTGCCTATTTATTTTTCAATAAAAACAATAATATCAAAATTATTCTATTTGAGTAATATTTCAAATTATAATCCTACATAATTGCTAATTTATGTAGCATTTTAAAATATTTTTTTTAAAGTAAGGCATAATTATTATGATGAAATAATATTCGATTGACAACCCTGAAAAATGATGTTTCTATTAACCCCCTTTTTGTAGCTATCAACCCCTCATATCTATTCACTCATTTCTTGGGACTTTGTGTCGTGTCTATTGACCCTAAAGACGTTTCTAAGCACCCCCTCCCCCACTCGTAATAATAATAACCTCGAATTCTGGAAAAAGTACAAGTACTGATTTTACTAAAAACTAAGAACAAAATGATTGGATATTGATACTAACCTTTATATCCCTAAAAGATGAGAAACTTAACTAGTATCCAAATAAACAATTTGACTACAAGATTACACTGAAGAATTTTAAGTTTTGAGAAAATTTTACACCACTCAGACACCTTAGCGCAAAAGTCCTACAAAGTAGGTACTCTGTGGGCAGTGTGACCATATTTAAATTACAGATCCTGCCACACATTGCTTAAAAACCTGCCAAATCCTGCCAGTCTGTTAAGTGAAAAATGCCCAAATACTGCCAACTTTATTTACCATTGTATTTATTATACAAAGAAAAAAAATCACTTAAATATATATTATATTGTATTAAACATTGCAGTTCGCATCATATTCTTCTTCGTCTTTATACATAAATTGATTCATACGATTTAACATATCTTTGTTTGGTTCAAATGAAATGCAATCGCCATGCTCACCAATGCCCTGTTTGACATGCAATATTGACGATATATGTTTATTTAAAAATCTGTTTCGCGTTTTGGTCTTTATTAAATTTATTTGCGAAAATATTCTTTCGCATGCTGCGTTGGACATAGGCAAGCATAGGAGGGCTTTTGAAAAATTTGCTATATTTAAATATTTGAATTGTCCATTATCATTTCGGATTTTCCCGACAGTACCCCAAAATTTGTCAACACTTAGAACTGAATTCAAATTACTGCCACCAGATTCCAATAAATCTTCAATGTCTTTATCAAGTTTCATTTGTCGGTACTCGTCATCAATTTGCTGAATTTGTTTTTCATCAGCAAGATTAGGAAATTGATTTATGATATTTGCTATTGAATTCAAGTCTTTATACACAACGTGTTGAGGAGACAAAAACTCTAAATCTTTAAAGAGTGTATTTAATGGCAAGCGTATCTTTAATTGACTTGACAGTTCAACTAAAAAGGATTGCATACGTTCGAGAAACGTTTGTATAGCAATTTTTAGGGTGCTGTCACTAGCTAGGCTAGTAATTTCTCTGCTAACATTAATACCTAAATAAATCTCTTTGAGAGGCAAATGATTTACGACAGATCTAGGATCTATATGAAGTGGGTCTGTGTTCTTTAAATAACTGTTTTTCATGTAGCAACTTAATAGTGACATGAACATTTCAGAAACATCTTTATAAACGATATGTACAGTTGCATAATCTGCTTGGAATGTTACATTTAATTTGTTAACAATTGGCAAAAGATAATCTAGTGCATAGAAATATAATTTAAAGACATTGTCATTAAACTGCTCATATAAAAATTGAGAAGAGATGTTCTTGTCAAGCAAATATTGGCCTTGAAAATAAGTTTTTAGCGCATTCCATTGCTCAAGAATTCTATTCACGCACGAATGTAATGACAACCAACGAATGTCATAATGTTGTAATATTTTATGTTTTTCTGCATTTACAAACTCTTGAAATTCTGTTAAGTCCCTTTGTCTTTTGCTACTGTGAGCAAAATATCCGTAAACTTCTTTAACGACTTGATTTACGGCCCTTGGCAATGTATCTTTACTAGCAGATACACTTTATGAATAAACAATGTGGATTGACATCCCTAATTTTGGCAATAATTCCACCTCGTTCACCAAACATGACATTGGTAGTATCAGCACCAAAACCAATGGTATCTTTAATATTCAGATTAACATTATCTAATTCCTGCGAAAGTGCGTCAAATAAGTCTTGTGCCGATTCCCCCTCTAAATCAATCATGGTTAGAAACTTTGTTTTCACTGCTAAAGATTTTTCAGAGTAGTACTTGATTACTATTACCAGCATTTTAGTTGACGAAACATCTGTACTTTCGTCTATAATTATAGAAAAAACTGGTGCTCGAGTATTAGTATTAGTATTAGTATTCTGGCAAGATCTTAGATCACAGTGCATTTCTCTCTCGAAAGCAGGTTTAAGTACGTTGTATGTTAAAGCAGCTGCTTTTGTTCGTTTACAAGAAAACGACTTTGCTACTTCTGGGTTACTGAAACATTTGGGGATTATTTCGCTCAAATGGTCCATAACGCGAAATGGCAAATTATGTTCTGCTAAAAAAGCACACACGTTTAGCTCTGCCTTTTTAATTTCTTCTGCCAAGGAAGATTTCTTAAAAAATTGTTGCATCTGAAATAATGCAGTGAAATTATATTAAAATGCTCGTAGATGTAAGATTAAATAAACAAATATAAGCTTAGCACCGAAATACGACCTTCGACCTGGTGAAATAATATTTAATGGATAATATTTAAATAGTACGTTTTTCAAAAATAAATTTCCCTAAAATGTAGCAAATTTTCTAAGTCTGACAACACCAATTGGGGCAGATTACTGAGATCATAGATATAGATGTAGAACCAGTAGATTCTCCCATACCGTTTACAGAGCGAGATCGCCAGTTACAAAATGTACGTGAAAGACAGAGACAAAAATATTATTTTCTGTCCCCGTCACTGATTACATTATACATATATATTGTTTGTCACAATTGCAAACAATGAGTGAGTTGTGACAAACAATGAAGAGTTGGCGATTTGGAGATTTATAGTTTCAGTTTGTTTTTTACGCAGAAAATCGTACCTAGAAAAAGTATATTTAGTCTAAGTACGATGGTGGATAGCAGTTTCTTGGGCTGCTTGTAAAATTTTGTTACATTTCTTTAAAAATAACCTCCAAGAAACATAAATTCTCTCATGTGCGGCCACGCCGTGGCTGAATCTATAGGTATTTATCATACTACATGTAGATATGGATCTGAATTCTGGACCTGGAGAACATTTTAGAGTGCGCGCCAAAAAAGTCTGCGCGTGACGGGGGGCGCAATGTTGGCGCTTTGAATGCTTTATTTTCAATTCAACTCAAATCTTTATTACGAAACTTGGTATATATTTATAGGTCTTAAAATATATTAATTAACGATTAATTACGGCAGTTAGTCTACCTTACGGCATGCAATCTAAGTTTACAATTACAGCTTTAATAACATTAGTTCCGATTTTGGCCACACGCAGGATTTTTTGAGACGAACTCTATTATTCACTCTATTAATATAATCCGTTAAGTTTATAAGACTTACCGTCGACTGTCCACTGAATCCACTCATATTTTTTTGATGTTTACTGGTAGCGGCATGCTCTTTTAAAGCAGACAGCCGGCTTACTAATTTGCAATTACACGCCTTACAAAAGGCCATGTCTAAATCATCTTTTGCTTTTGAGATCCACGATGAAAGTACAGGATCTTGCTCCCACTTCGCTCTGTATGCCCTTTTATATCTACGTTTCATGACGAGCACCAAGGAACAACTTTAAATTACTTTGCTATCACTAAGTATCTTCCACGAAATATAACGAAAATACAAATAAGTTACAACAAGATATCCCAGTATCGCTATGTGTTTTCAAGAAATCAGCACAGAATGATAGAATCTAAACTCTAAGTACAAAATACGATGTACAGTTTATCTGACTGACTGATTGAAATAAACTCGTGCTTATAAATTCGGTACCTGTTTACAGATTATCAACTTTACACATAAAGTATTAAAGTTGTAAATTGAATGTAATACAAACATAATACGAGAAAAACAGGGTAATCCCCATTCCCCGCATGCTGCGCGAAGTATGGAGTTGCCATTTTCGGAATTTTGAGTTGTGATAGTTAATTTTTTTTCAGCACCTCAAATGTGCCAAATACTGCCAAAAACTGCCAAGTTTTATAAAACGTCAACCGATCCTGTCATAGGCTAAAATAAGGGGCTAATCCTGCCAAAATGGCAGGATCCTGCCACATATGGTCACGCTGTCTGTGGGAAGTCCACAATCCACAACTTCCACAAGGATAATATTCTGTGGCCTGTGCTTGACTGAAACCACAGACCAAAGTATTATTGGTCTATGGTCTTGTCCATGGATATATTACTCTATCTGGATCACTGACTTTGTAGAGATACCTGAAGTCCAATGACGGCAATGACGTCATATCAGAATGACCATTAGACCAATCTCAGAGTGGATTGAGGTTGTCCTTCATAATTGTAGCGTGTACACATACTTAGATAAAATTATGTCCTATTTTTATATAGTTCTTCAAAATGTCTTGTATTACTAATTTTTTTGGTGGTAAAAATTATATTATTGAAATAATACATTTTATTAAAATTTCTTCAAAATTACCGAATTTAAATGATTGCATTAAGAGCAAATTGAAAATTAAGGTATACAATTACCGTACATCTATAACTTAATATCCTATTGTGATTTTTTATCATTAATCAAAATCACAATCAAATGATAATATATCGCCGTCTGGCAAAAAAAGTCATAACAATTTTATTAACAAATTACGTTTGGGATCCTGGGACTATATGTACACAATACAAAAATGGTCATTCCGACATGACGTCATCGGACTTCAAGTACCTCTACAAAGTCAGCGATCCAGATAGAGTAATATATCCATGGTCTTGTCTGAAATATCGTCTAAAATCTGTGGTATTTAGTTCTCTGTGGTAAAGCCACTGGGCGAGGCATAGATAATACATATTGTATGGGGCAATAAAAGTGATAAAAAGTAGTGATTAACAAAGTTACTCTATGGTGATTGGTGATTGAGTACTCTAAAACGTAGTGATTAAGTACTCTGTGGAGTACTCTGTGTGTGTGTGTGGGGCGAGGCGATATTTTGTGTTTATCGTCGTTCGTCAAATTGTTCAATTCAAATTCTCTATCAACGTATTACTGTTTTATGATTTTTTTTACTTACATACATTATTAAGCTCACGGATATGGTATAATTTTTTAATATGTGGAATTGTCAAATAAAAGTAGCTTTACTACTGGTGGCGGCGGTGTGTAGTGTATGCAGCCAAGGATTGGAACAGTCACAATACAATTCGAATTTTCCGCAGCAATATCAAACCGAAAAGTCTCAGAATGGGACAGTATACCGGCCCAATTCGCAAGTGCCTTACGGCAGCTTTCCTGTGAACCAAAACGATTATGTTCACACCGCCCAAAGTTCGTTTTATCACGACAGCGACTCCGACGTGTACGGAGATGGCGACAACGAAGTAGACCCACAAAGCACTTCGAACTACTACGCGGGCTTGGATTTCGAGGAAAGGTATAGATGTCCGCCCAACTGGATACGCTTCAGAGAATCCTGCTATCGGTTTACAAAATCACCCGACCGTCCACGTAATGAGGCACGAAAAATCTGTCAAGCGTTTGAAGCCGACTTGGTCGCCGTCAATAACCCCGAGGAACATGGTTTCATCATCACAAATCTAATGAAATTGGACCCTCAGCGTGGCTCTTGGTATACTGGAGCTCATCAGCAGTCTCCTAACTACTGGGCTAATGATGGAGATGGTTCGCAATTGACTGGACTAGAAAATGCTTTTTTTGATGACCGTAGATTGACCTACACAAGTTACAATTTGTTGCCCCGTGATTATCTTGTGTATCGATATTCTCAGGAAGATGGACGTTGGGGACTGGCACCGGTAGAAGGCACTCAATATTTCCATTTTATTTGTGAAGGACAAACCCAAAGATTGCATTATCTCATACAAGAAGAGAGATCATTTACTTATGGCTTGGAAACTTATGACCCAGAAAGGATTCCGAGGGGTCCATACTTCATAAAAGAGCCTGTAGATGTTGTCTATGATCCGTTAAGAAATCATCATGTACAGTTAACATGTATTGCTGAAGGGTACCCTGCACCCACATACAAATGGTACCGAGAAGACTACCAAGTTGACAACCCTATATTCACTGAAATCGATCCACTGTCTGACTCAAGATTCATATTAAGCGGTGGAACCCTTATGATATATTCTCCAGATGCTGATAAAGATAATGCAAAATATCACTGCACTGCAACTAACAAGTTTGGCACAATTCGGTCAGAATCAGTAAGGTTGTCATTTGGATTTATCAGAGAATTCAATCAGCATAGGCCAGTTGAAAGTGGTAATCAGTATTGGGGCAAAGTAATGGATTGTGACCCTCCTTCTTACTATCCTTCTGTTAATTTTCTATGGGCTCGTAATTACTTTCCAAATTTGGTTGAAGAAGATAAACGAGTCTTTGTATCCTATGATGGAGGACTTTACTTTTCAGCATTAGAAACAATTGATCGGGGAAATTATAGTTGTAATGTAATGAGCAAAGTTTCTGATGCTGGGAGAAATGGACCATTTTTTCCTTTATTAGTCTATCCTCACTCTGATTACCAGCAGTTGAAGTTTCCAATAAATTTTCCGAAAATATTTCCTGATGCTCCAGTTGTGGGACAAGAAGTGAGATTTGAATGTATAACCTTTGGCTACCCTGTGCCCTCATACAATTGGACCAGAAAAAATGGTAATCTACCTAAGAAAGCTCATTTGAGTAACTTTGATAGAGTTTTGACCATACCAAATGTTGCAGTTGAAGATGAAGGTGAATACATTTGTGATGTCCGTAATGACAGAGCACATATCATCAACAGTGTTTTCTTAAAAGTACAAGCTGAGCCAAACTTTACAATCCCATTGTCTAATAGGCACATGGATAATAGAGGTGATTTACATTGGAACTGTGAAGCTTTTGGGATACCTGATGTAAATTATACATGGTGGAAAAATGGAAATAAATTATCTATGGATACTTTAGAAGCACCGGATCGTGACAGATATATCATACAGGAGAATGTTTTGATTATTAAGTATCTGGATCCCACACGTGATCCTGGAATGTATCAATGTGAGGCTAAAAATCAATTAAAAGCCAGCTACTCCACAGGGCAACTTCGGGTGCTATCTTTAAAACCTTCATTTAAAAAGCACCCCTTAGAATCGGAGACCTACGGATCTGAAGGCGGCAATGTTACGCTCAGATGTAATCCTGAGGCAGCACCAAAACCTACTTTTACATGGAAAAAAGATAATGTTGTAATTGGGGCAGGAGGGAAACGATTTATCACTGAAAACGGCAATCTTATTATAAGACAGCTATCCAGAGACGACGAGGGTGTTTACACGTGTGTGGCTAAAAACCAATACGGGTCAGACGAGAGCAGAGGTCGCTTGATTGTTTTGCGCGCCCCACGCTTTATTGAACGGCTTCCGCCGCGTATTACGACTCAGGTAAATGAAGTCATCTTCCTACATTGTAATGCCGACGTGGACCCTCTATTAGATACCGCTTATTTATGGAACCATAATGGAATACGTATGAAAGAGGCAGCGGATCTTTATGCCGATAAGAGAATAAAGATAGATGGTGGAGAATTAACGATTTATGAGGTTAGCCTGTCCGATGTCGGGGAGTACGAGTGTGTTGTCAAGTCGGCTATAGGTCGCATCTCGAGTCGCACCCAACTGCGAATCGAAGGACCTCCAGGTCCTCCTGGTGGGTTACAGATACAAAATATTCAGCGGTCCTCTGTTACTTTGGAGTGGACCGACAGCAATCCCAATGGACGACCAATAACTGGTTACATCCTGACTGGCCGCACTCATTGGAATTCTACTTGGAGCGTCATTACAGACAACATCGCTAATGTGATCGAGATAGACCGTTACAATGGCCGCAAACGAGCCACTGTAACTACAACTCTGTTGCCTTGGGCGGTTTATGAATTTAGAGTTCAAGCCATCAATACTTTAGGCGTCGGTAAACCGTCTTCTCCAAGCCCGCAGTTCTCTACACAAGCCGATAAACCTTACCAAGCACCTAATAATATCGGCGGAGGAGGTGGTAAGATTGGTGATCTTACAATCACTTGGACGCCACTGCCACCATCGCTTCAAAATGGACCCGGTATTCATTATAAGATATTCTGGAGACGTAACGGCACAGAAGTCGAGTTCCAATCTCTTTTGCTGAAAGAATATGGTAACATAGGCATGCACGTGGTACATATTTCGCTGGACTACTTCTTTACTCCTTATAATGTAAAAGTGCAAGCGATCAACGACGTCGGCCCGGGGCCCGAAAGTGATATAGTAACAATTTACTCAGCCGAGGACATGCCGCATGTCGCTCCACAACAAGTGTACTCTCGTTCCTACAATTCGACAGCTCTGAATGTTACATGGAACCCTATTGATCAATCTCGGGATCGTTTGAGAGGAAAATTGATTGGGCATCGTCTTAAATACTGGAAGCAATCAAATAAGGAAGAAGAATGCATTTATTTCTTGTCAAGAACAACACGTAACTGGGCTCTGATTGTTGGTCTGCAACCTGATACCTACTATTATGTAAAGGTACGTGTAATTTTTTTGGAAACACAAACTAGCAGACGCGTGGGAATGTGGTCATCGTTGCATAGAAGTAAGCTGGAAGACATCACCCATCGTGCCGGCTATAAAGAATAAAAAAAATAAGTTTGTTTTAATCAAGACTGTAATCAAAGAAAATTCCCATGTATTTCCAGGTAATGGCCTTCAATTCGGCGGGTGAAGGTCCGGAGAGCGAGCGGTTCTTGGAGCGCACGTACCGCAAGGCGCCGCAGAAGCCGCCGGCCTCCGTCAACGTGTGGTCCATCAACCCCAGCACTGTCCGCGTGGTGTGGCGATACGTGCAGCCCACTGATGAGGAGGAACCACTTATGGGTTATAAGGCGAGTACATCATTTATTTATTACTTTATTAAACGTATTATCATTTCGCATAGTTTCGCAAACTTGATTGTAAGCGCTACGTTGCGTGTGTATTGCACAGTCACAGCTATATGCAACGTAAATCCAAAAAGCGTGTTGATGTGAATATTTTCATCATTGTTCACAGGTGAGGGTTTGGGAGATCGATCAAGACATGAGTACTGCGAATGACACCCTGGTGCCAATTGAACACAAGCTCGAGGCTTACGTTAAAAATTTGACGCCCGGCAAATCCTATAACCTCAGAGTGTTGGCTTACTCGAACGGTGGCGATGGGCGCATGTCTTCGCCTCCTATCACCTTCCAAATGGGTGATTATCACAGCGACGCGTATGGCTACTACGTCAGGGGATCGGCAACGAAATGTCCTTCGATGGGTATAGAATCCCTATTTTTAGTAATATTTGTTATGCAATCAGTATGTACCTTCTTGTTCTCATGATCCTTTAATATTCTATGTATAAACGTTAGTTTAGCATTAGGTTTATCAATGTAAGGAAACTTTATAATATTTTTATAATGTCAGTTTTTACAAAATATTTTTATATGGTTATGTATTTTTTTAGTTATTACTTGTATTTTTGCTTTTGCATTTCATATTGAATACATATGCTTTAATTCTACTACTTATGTTAAATAGGTTGTGATGGTTCTCCGACCATTTTATTGATTTAGGGCTTGTACACAAAACTGCGATGCGACGTCGCATCGCAAAAACCTGCGAGCTCGCACGTCGCATCGCAAGAACTTGCGAATTGATTCGCATCGCGCATTCCTGCGATGTTATGTCATACTTGTTGACAACACTTTTATGTCGGCTCTGAGACAGCGTGTTGGCAAGACGTACACACATCAAATAAAGTTTGAGATCACTTTGAAAATACGAAATCTTTTTTGTTACGTTAAAATGAAACGTTTTTTTCTTTTTCTTCTAAGATTCTTCATTTAAAAATCAAATCTTTTAATAACAAATTCATATTTTCGATGAAAATAGTTCCCTTCGGCGTTCATAATAGTAATAAATGGATGAACCCAAAATCTTCTTTGTATCTTTTGCCTGTATCTTCTAAGCAATAACAAAAGTGCACACTTCTTTTTACGATCCATGTCACGACCTAGTTTTCAACGGTCGTCAAAGGAATGGTCACCTTATCGTGGAAGGGACACGCCTTGCCGCACGAAATCGCATCGCAGCAATTCGTGTCGCAACTTTTTGCGTTGCGAATTCGCATCGCGTCGAATCGCAGTTTTGTGTACGGGCTCTTATACTTACTTTTTAGATTAACTGTTTTGATGTATTGAAATAATTACAATTTAAATTACAGCTGCACAAACTTACTGACAATAATTATGAGATTTGTGTGTGGTCCGACTATAATAATCCTGTGATTGAAATTTAAAGGTTTATGTAATGACAAGTAAACCACCCTCGCTTCGCTTCGGGTATCGGAGGCTGACGCGTCCCTGACGCGTCATGACGGTATCTCTGAACGGTAGCCTTCCTTATGAATGGTGGCTATCATACACAAAAATATTTTTTCAAATCCGATTAGGTAGTTAGATAAGCGTGTTTAAACAATCAAACTCTTAAACTTTATTAAATTAAGTATAGATTGACAGGAATGTGTAATAATTGACAAGAAATAACCCATGTGAACGGGAACACATCTCTCACAGCTTTAATTTTTTATTTTATCTGTTATGGTGGTCACTCACGGTCATTCCATCGCGTCATTTTTGGAGCCACGCCAAACGACATAATTATGTCAAAATGGCGCGATTGGACATACAAATTTTTTAAATCACGCCATCAGTTTTTCACATTCACGATCAAATTTTGGCTGTATATCACGCCATTTGACGCGATGGACTGACCGTGAGTGGCCACCATTAGTGTAGTGACGAGCCTGAATGGATCTCTATGTAAAATGTAAAATGAATCTCTTTATGTCATGATTATGTACAATATTATTATTATATTTCATGTGACGTCCATATCATTATTATATATGTATATCTGAGTAAACTTAAGAAGTAAGTCTTCTAAGAAATATTAATGAAATCCGAGCCATGTATTTATAGATTTTTGTAAAATAGACTTATAATAACTGTAGTTTGTTTAAACTTGTATGTCTATGTAAGCTGATTTTACGCGGTACAATTTTGTTAAAATTAAGTGCCTATGGAAAATTCCCATTACAAAATATTTTGTTTATTTTTACTCTTAAAAGATTTGTAATCTGCCTGAATGTGTACAATGCCTTACTAATGTTAAATCAGTAATTTTTTATTATAAAGCCCCACATAGACAATATTTCTTTTCTTTATTGACTCTACCAACGAATTCCGCGCCGCATTAAAAAGAAGGAAGGTTGATGATTTATCTTACGAATTTAGTAGCTGCTGTGTTGGGTTTAATTATACAGGGTTATTAAATTTGTAACTCGACGTATTCCTGGCGGGAGCTGATGAAGGAGCCAAAATGCAATATATTTGAAGTTCATTTGTATGAGCAAAAAAAAATTCTTGCTACTTGTGGAGATATTTGCAATTTAAACTTTTTTCGTTATTTACCCGGATTTTTGCATTTAGGTACAAATTGAAAAAAAAAAAAAATACGTACGGTATGGTTATTATTTAAAATTATTTTTCTAACTAACACTTCAATAAAGCCCACCTTACCTTATTAAGATGAAAATTCCTTCTGAATGAAAAACTACGAGCTACAACAAAAACAAAATTATTTAAAAAATACATGTTACTTGACAAAATATGTTGTCTAGTTGAAAAAATTACCATGGCACTAGGCTTACAAGTTATTAAAAAAACTTGCCCATTTAATCAGCTTTTTAAAAAGGTATTAATGTTATTCCAAAAACATGTAATCCTTAACAAAAACGGCGTTTCACTCGTCGTAGGTAGAGCATATTTCAGGGTTAAAAAGTATAAAGCATAAAAGTAATGCACAAACTATTATTTTTTTGTTCATACATCTTGCTTGATATGAGCCCCTCTATTTCTTATACAGGTCCGAATCTAGAACGTATGAACAAAAAATAATAGTTTGTGCATTATTTTTATGCTTTATACTTTTTAACCCTGAAATATGCTCTACCTACGACGAGTGAAACGCCGTTTTTGTTAAGGATTACATGTTTTTGGAATAACATTAATACCTTTTTAAAAAGCTGATTAAATGGGCAAGTTTTTTTAATAACTTGTAAGCCTAGTGCCATGGTAATTTTTTCAACTAGACAACATATTTTGTCAAGTAACATGTATTTTTTAAATAATTTTGTTTTTGTTGTAGCTCGTAGTTTTTCATTCAGAAGGAATTTTCATCTTAATAAGGTAAGGTGGGCTTTATTGAAGTGTTAGTTAGAAAAATAATTTTAAATAATAACCATACCATACGTATTTTTTTTTCAATTTGTACCTAAATGCAAAAATCCGGGCAAATAACGAAAAAAGTTTAAATTGCAAATATCTCCACAAGTAGCAAGAATATTTTTTTTTGCTCATACAAATGAACATCAAATATATTGCATTTTGGCTCCTTCATCAGCTCCCGCCAGGAATACGTCGAGTTACAGATAACCCTGTATATGTGAAGATATTGCTATGATTTATTGGAGGATTTATGATTAAGAGCCCGTACACAAAACTGCGATTCGACGCGATGCGAATTCGCAACGCAAAAAGTTGCGACACGAATTGCTGCGATGTGATTTCGTGCGGCAAGGCGTGTCCCTTCCACGATAAGGTGACCATTCCTTTGACGACCGTTGAAAACTAGGTCGTGATATGGATCGTAAAAAGAAGTGTGCACTTTTGTTATTGCTTAGGAGATACAGGCAAAAGATACAAAGAAGATTTTGGGTTCATCCATTTATTACTATTATGAACGCCGAAGGGAACTATTTTCATCGAAAATATGGGCGTTTCTCGGTGGTCATACTATCATGTCATACTGATATGACCATCGAGAATTGTTTGTATCGGTGGTCATACTCCCCATTATAATTCTAAATATAGTATTTTACGGCACCCTGTACCAAATATAACGGTACAGTCAATGTCATCTGTAACTAAAAATAATTTATTTTACTACATATTATAATGACCTCATTTTTGAGATTCACCTTTTTAATGGCACCTAATACAGAAATGTTAATATTCTTATTTGTTGACATTATATGAATTTGTTATTAAAAGATTTGATTTTTAAATGAAGAATCTTAGAAGAAAAAGAAAAAACGTTTCATTTTAACGTAACAAAAAAGATTTCGTATTTTCAAAGTGATCTCAAACTTTATTTTATGTGTGTACGTCTTGCCAACACGCTGTCTCAGAGTCGACCTAAAAGTGTTGTCAACAAGTATGACGTAACATCGCAGGAATGCGCGATGCGAATCAATTCGCAAGTTCTTGCGATGCGACGTGCGAGCTCGCAGGTTTTTGCGATGCGACGTCGCATCGCAGTTTTGTGTACAAGCCCATAATGTCCATAAAATACTGCTGCAAATCGTATCAAAAAATCTTGAACTTGAGTGATTAGTAGGATCTAATTGACTATTTTTGTACTAAATTAAACAATACAAAATTATTAAAAGGTGTTTAACATTTAAACATTTAGTTGGTACATACATCAATACACTACATACATATTACTATTACATCTTATTAATGTGAAGTTCAAAAGACAGGAAGCCTATGTTAACTTAGTTTTTTATATTTGACTTTACGTTTCAAGCATTTTGCATCCGGATTATCAGATGGGCTCATTTCTGCACAATCTGATCGTTTAGTAAAATCATCTTCATTTGCTTGAACCTGCTTGAGTGGTAGCAGTCCAACTGCATACGGTATATCGTCTCCCGATGTTTGCATTTGCATGAGGTCATTGGTAGAAGTCTGTTCATTTTCTTTGTTGCTATCCCATTCATCTGGCTTGTAGTTTATAGAATCTAGGTCTGGTTCAGTATCTGGGAAATTAGTACTTGATGATATTGCCTCACCGTAATTGTGATTTAGCGATAATTCACGTTCAGTCGTTCCGCTTCTATCCACTTCTTTGTTTATCATTGTATCCCATTGCATTTCTTCCAGTGTCGATGCAAAATTTTCATGTGGTTTTGATGATTCCATTTTTTTACCCAAACTATTATTGTCAGCGTCATACACAGAGTTCAATGGATTGGTACTATAATCAATCTGCGCTACGAGTTCTTTATTGGTACTTTCGTTTAGCATGCTGGATTCGTGATTGACATTGTTTATATTGCTTTCTATATTTAGTAAATCTTTCATGATTTCATCTTGGTCTTGAACTTGTTTATTATCTACATTTTCAATACTGTCAAAACTTCTTTTTACAGTAGTTGGTTTTGATGTGGACATTAAGCAATCAAATGAATCTTGTAATCGAAAGTCTTCAGTGTTTAATGAAGTAAACTGTTGGGTTTCGTTCAGATGAGATTCTTTAGAATCCAGCAGTGACATGTTAAAACTTGTGTCTAAAGAAGAACTTGTAGGACACAGTTGTTCCATAACCCTCGCATCGTTTAACTGTTGATCTTCGTAATATTTTTTAACATCGTCGCTCATAGATTTTGTAAAAAAATGCATGTCATTTTCTATGCAAGCAAAATCGTTAGTATTTCCATGATCAATAGGATTGCGACTATCTTGAAGATTATGATCTAAAACTACATAATTTTGTTGATCAGAAAATGATTCTAAGTTATCTGGTAAAATAGCATTTAAACTATTTATGGCATCTTCATGAGAATTTATTTGGATGTTATCCTTGCCGAAATTACTGTCGCAAGGGAAACTTTTACTGCTTATTAACATTTCACCTCTTTCTATCGATTTAGAAAGCTCGTCTATACTTTTGATTTCACTTGGATCTGCGACTTTTTCTATAATATTCGGTTGTTCAATTACTTCATATTGTATTTCACTACTTTGAACCATATCAAGTAAGACTTGTTCATTCACATTTATGTATGAACCATCTCCGGACTCAAACAGTATTGGCAAATCGGTCGGTAAACCAGCATTTTTCAATGCGTTTACATATTGAGACATCGCACTACTAATTCCGCTATTCGCTGGTTCATTGGTAGAACTATTTACTGGATTTGTGTAACTCGATGTTAATGTTTCATTTCCTATTGTGGGCTTCTTGGAGAATGGAATGTTCTGATCCAAAGTATTAGAACTCACGGGTTGATCCATATACATTAGGTCGCTGTCAACGCTCATGAAGTTGTGGCTTGATGAGGAATCAGGATCGCATATGCTATTAACCGCCTGCGACAGGGTAACACGATCCATGTAGTCCTATAAAAAATAGAGGAATATTAGAAACAACGGCTAATAAAAATTTGCCAAAGTAACCAGTACCTACAGACTACATCTAATCTAAATATTTTTAAATGGAAATAGCTGACGATCCATCTGATGGTAAGTGGCTATTGTCACCCATGGACATCAGCAACATCAAAGGCACTACTGATACGTTGCTGGCCAAGAAAGAGAGAAGAAAAAGAAAGAAAGAAAGTGAACGTGAATCAAGTTAGAAGTACAATAAAATATGTATAGAACCTGCATATGTCTGGTCTGCAGATGCTTTAGCTGGTGGATGGCCTTGCGTGAGTCCTGCTCGCGGCGCAGCAGAGCGCGCTCGGCGGCGCGGCCCAGCGCGCTGCTGCCGTCCCAGCCGCTCGCTCTCTGCATGAATACCAAAAATATATTTATCTCACATTGAACTATTAATACTAGCGTATAGAATCGACATCGCGAACTCGATGGTCGCCCAGTTAGTTGCAGCTCATGAGCTCTCTCTATGATTTATTATTTATTATCTCTATGATTTATTATTAAGGTTAAAACGCGACTCGTACTGCCGTGCCCGCGGCTGTGTCGCCTTCGCGATGTCTGTTCTAGTACGTTATATGTACCTCAATGTATATTTCATTTCTTATAGATTAAAACATCTTAATGTTGAGCATCACGTCAAACACTCTTGAAATGTGACCTCAGTATAGCACTAATATCGCAAGCAATATTTTCTTCAAGTGCCGTCTGCAGGTCGCAGGGTATGTTTCAAACCATCTCACCCCCATGCATTTTTTTCTGTGGGGGTAGGTACTACAAAAGAAAAGTGTATGGACATAATTAATAAAGGAAAATAAAATGAATTCTGTTACTAAAAAAAAATTGTAATATTAATTTAATTTTCTTTAATATTACATTAACGAAGTAAGAAACAGGCTAAACTTGCAACAAAATAAAAATTAACTTCAAAAAAATATTTATTTAAATTACTAAAAACATTATTATTAGTAATTAATTATGTTTTTGGGTACCAACTGATTTATTTTTAATGAAAAAATATACCGCCCGAACAGGGACTTGAACCCTGGACCCTTGGATTAAAAGTCCAATGCTCTACCGACTGAGCTATCCGGGCTCCGGAATATGTCTTAGAATGTAAGATCAGGTCAGATGTAATAAGTAGTGTCCGACCGAAGCTTCGGCTTCGGCTTCGGCTTCGGCCACCTTCGGCCAAAAAAACACCTTCGGCCAAATCTTCGGCTTCGGCCAAAAATTTGCCGAAGGTTTGGCCGAAGCCGAAGGTTTGCTAGTTGTCAAATATTGAAATTTACTGAACGATGCTAAAGCGAGACGGAGAGTGTGCAGAGCAGCAGAGTTTCGCCGCGCCGCCGCACCGGCCCAAACGAATCGCATAGTAAACTAAACGAGTCAAAATTACTTTAAGTAAATAAATATTTAATTAACATTGCATATTTGAAACTTTTATTTTTGACAACATTTTATTACCTACTTGTATATGTTGGTCACTCGGCTCGTTATTGGGCTAAATCTCTAAAGCTCTCACAATATGTATCTAGTATATTCTGAGATCAAAGTAACTATCGTATTTCTCAAGGTCAATGACACCTTCGGCTTCGGCTTCGGCTTCGGCCGAAGGTTTTGGTGAATACCGATTAATCGGCTTCGGCTTCGGCTTCGGCCGGAATTGCACCTTCGGTCGGACACTAGTAATAAGGAATAAATTTACAGATTAAGATAAATACCTACTACAATTTAATTTGAGGGATATTAATGATATTATGTAAATACATAATAATGTTCTTCATGCGTTCTGATAACATTTAATTTATACAGATGTACAAGACATTGTTATTAGCTAACTGTGAGGTTATGAACAGCTGTATCTTGGTTGGTATACCTACCTATTATGTAAAATAGGTATGAATGAACGAAATGCGATTAAAAAAACATTTAAACTAGCTCGTTTATAAATTATAATTAAACAGTTCTATGAATTGCCGTAGACTATTCTATCTAATGGATCTGCTGGATATTATGCATGTAGATAAGTATCTAAAATCCTAAAATACATACCTATCTACTTACTGGAAATTAACTATTTCTACGCCACGGACCTAAAAATATTCCGAGGACGTGATATTAAACAGACAAGAGCCTCTTGACAAAACTCTTTTCTATTAGGGTTCACGCCCAACGCTGCCTTCAAAATGTATGGATGGGAATAACATGAAGGTCCTTAGTATGTATTAATAAACGGATGTTAGGTAAGATCTCTGTGATCTCAAGATTGGGTTTGAGATGTTGAAATGTATCAAATTATATGAAGAAGTGCCATCTGTGAGATGTGAAATCCTGCGCGAGCCGAGACCGGTTTAGTAATACGGGCCCAAGAGTGGAAAAATGAGGACGTGCCGTTTCCGCACCTCATGTTATTAGAAAGTGGCAGATAGCGTTAACGTTTACAGAGTTTTGTCTAGAGATCCATGGTCTACCATCTTATCTTTAACTAAGTTAGGTACCTATGTATCTTTTCATAAAAACATTTTACCCTAATGCTAGGCCTGCCGCGTCGCGGTCGCACGGGATGCAATCCGTCATAGTCGACGCCGCCACTCGCAGCGTTGCTCGCTCCGTTCTCGATGTCGAATGGTATACGTACCACCATGTCCTAAGGTGATTGGTTTTATTAAGATATATTAATAGGTACTACCGGTTCACAGTAGGTACTTAAACAGAGTCTAGAGATAGTGGGTTCTGGGCTTTATAGGTCTTGGTCTTTGTGTTAATTTTAAATTGGGCTTTTTCTTTCGACAAAAGGTAAGATTTTGTGATAATGGCAACGAATGTTCAGGATGGTAACAGGGTATAGTCACTAAGTTCTTTTTAAAAACTTAACGCATCTTGCTGCTCTTTGTCTTTCATATGGTTATCTATTATAAATCTGAGTGGCGCGGGCGGCAAGTATGTATTTAGAGATCTTTATTGATTTCTAGGCAGCCAGCAAGTGCGCACTGACTGACCCAAGATCGAGCATTGGCATCGCAACAACTTTGATCAAGCCTGCTCTGCTCATAGATCCATTTACAATAATACAAATACCCATAGATAAAAAAATATCGCTCGTATTATAAGTATCTATACCTTATTGGCTCGAGCGAGGGTATCCGACGGCTGACTTGTATTCGGCGGAGGTAGCGGCGTGGACTGAGGTATCGTTTCATTATCCTTTCGGAGAATATCATTACGTTATTTCGCAACTTAAGATGATTTAATAATAAAATATTATAATGTAAAAGATGGTCCTTTATGGTCCCGTTAATTTTAGTCCCAAATTGTATTTAGGTTTGAACAAACATGTTGTTATAGCGAAAAGGCTTACCTGAGAATGGAGGTCTATAAGAGATTGGGGAGGCCGATTTATTACAACTGGTGGAGTAAAAACAGGAAGTTCACCTTGAAAGTAAAATTAAATTATGTTTTATGTTTTTATGTCTAAGCCGAGGTTGTCATTCTCCAAAAACTTACTTTGATTAGTGATACCAAGCCCTTCTTTAGTTACTTTCGATAGGCCTTTGATCTTCAAAAACTGTGCAGCGGAGACTAATTCATCTAAGTTCTCTTCTAGGCATTGAGTTTTGCCACAATACATAAATTCAACCAGGGATTTAAGCACGCTAAAGCGCATTTTCAATATTATTAACGGTTCACCAGCCTGTTTTTGTAATACCTCCTACAAGTTGAAAAATACCATAAACTTAGTTTGTTCAGAAAATAATAACTATACCTAGACATTATTGTTTGTGTTTAATGTAAATATTTACCTGAAAGTAGACGCTACTGGCAGCAAGAACAGCTTTATGAACTCGCAAAGTGTGAGAACTACACATAAGCGTCATATCCACTAATGATTGCATTTGTAATAATTTCCCAAATCTTGACATCAAATGCTCGGAATAGTCTTCATAATGAAGACTATACCGTATGGGAGCCATAAAGGATCAATATCTTAATTAAAACTCATAAAATAAACATGCAACCAAGTTTTGTTACAAACCTGAAAGGTACAAGTTAAAACAATTGAACTGACTGGACTGGACATCAAAATTGACATTTAAAAATAATGGAACGATTGTAACGTGCCAGTATTCTAATGCATGACGAAAAAGAATTTATTGGCAGATGTTTAGCCTGTAGATATTTTTTAAGAAACCTATTTTTAGGTTTTTAGTAGTGTTGAAATTAAAATTATAAAGAATTATATGTTTACAAAAAACGATTCGGTTTACTAAAATATTTTAACTTTGTTGAATCTATGTAGAGCAGATTTTTTTACATTTTTTAATATTCGCACCACAGAGTAAAAAATTAAAAGGAAATAATTCTAACCGCTCATATTACACACGCCCCCTACGAGCGCGAGCGCTATCATGTGTTTAGACACGCTACGTTCAGATACGTTCCAAGTGTTCGAACGTTCAAGGAAGGAAATATTTGAAATCGTTCCAGTAGTATTTGAGTTTATTCATTACAAACTAACAAACAAAACATAAGCATTTTCTTCTTTATATCTGAACGCAGCGCTCGTCTAAACACAAGATAGCGCTCGCGCACGTAGTTGGCGTGGTATACGGATGCGTCACGACTCACGAGACGATCCGTGAGCCGCGTGTGTAAATGAGCGGTGAATACCGTGCGAGCGCTCGCGCGAGCCCCTTTGGCACGCGCACAAAAAACCGCTCCCGAAAACCCTGCGAGCCACGAGACGCGCCGCGGTCTGGTGATCTAGTCCGGGATCGCCATGTTCACACACGCGGGCTCGCGCGCGTGTCGCGGATCGTTACATGGCTCGCGCGCGTGTCTAAACGGGGCATAATAAAATACAGCGATAAATTACATTTGTGGCATTCGTTTATTATTTGAATAATACAGAAAAAAAATATTGAAATGTTAGAAAATGAATTTATTACAAATTTGTATTTTACAAAACAATTGTTGAATATATAGGTGACAAAATATTAGGTAGGTAACTAAAATCTTAAATAGAGAAATATACATATAAAATAATACAATGTAATTATCTATCACAGACTAATTAAGTACTGAAACTGAACTGAACATGGAATACAATTAGTATAAATAAATCTTTAGTTGTACCTTTTACATATTCGATTTTAATAATTCATTAAACTTTAGTTCATTTAAGTTTAAACAAAATTGTAAAATAAAAATAACTACCTTTAAAGGTAAACCATTTTTCAATACGGAATGTGAGTAGGAATGCTTCGATTTGTTCATAAGGCACTTGGAACAAATACAGTGAGATCATGTTCATACGATCGTATAATCTTTTGAATCCGGATAACACCAAAGGTTTACTTTTAGTAAATTGAAATTATCAATAGATAGAAGACAATATTATTGTGTATTAAGATTAAATCCGAATGTTCCCCGAACAGCAATTACGACATACTTTCATAATCTACGGAATCATAATAAACTTAATAAAGTAGTCATTACATTCTGATCACAATATTAGAGAAGCAATAAATGAGGGCGACATAATGACGGATACCCGTTAACTAATGTAGGTATTTTAAGGTATACAATTTACATGGATACTGTAAGAAAAATTACTTGACATCCCTATTATACATCTATCATATACTAATAACAGAATGAGTCAAATGCCACACATAGCAAGAACGTAGCCGCAGACGTTCTCACAGTATCCATATTCCCGGTCGCAATACAATACAATACAAATTTGTAACACTTCCAATACTTTTAGTATCGTTTTAGAAATCGTCTTCTATACAATACAATACCTAGCTTTTATGTTTTACCCTTACCTCCCTACGACGAAGCTCATAGACGCTGTGGCACAGCCGCAAAGCATTCGCGACCTTTTCGCGTCATTCAAATACTTATCGGAACACATTCTGATTATCTGAGATAGGAATCTACTTGTATCTAGATTAATTGTACGTTCAAAACAAAAGGTTGACGCGGTACACGACGATAACTCATTATACATTAGTTACCTACACATTAAAGGAATATTTAGTGCAAGTATATTTTTTCTTAATCGCGTAAAGTTGGCATGGCTGGAGTTTCGAAGACCTTACTTTAGAGTTTAGATGGTTAATTTACACCAGTGCTATTCAGTTAAGTCCGCGGTTATAATTCTATCACATTTTTTCGAACTCAGGCGGTAACTTAAACAACAATAATTTTGTACCGATTACCTACTAGATATGCACATTAACAGTAAGAATTATTACAATATTTAAATATTAACTTTACCATTATGTACTTTAATATTGTCACACTAATACATCGAATTAGGTGTAAAATTATATTCCATCCCAGATATAGCAGATCATAAACAAAATAGTTGCAGCCCTTGACTTCGATAGTGTTAAAACAAATTTTATATTAAGTTAGTATTAGCCTACTTTGCAACAATCCGCGGTTATCATGCATGATGGTATATACATTAAGAAATCGAATGTCTTTACTTTAAGAGGGATGGAACAATGGATTTCTGCAAAGTAACGCCTGATACTATTAACTGTACAAAATTTATATTTTTATTTGCGTTAAATCCAATATTTATAGAAAAATATCCTTACAGACAGTTTATTTTCCGTTTCTTAACACTATTGTTCAAAATGATTGTCATGTTTGGTGAGTATAGGTTTATGTGATTTTTGTAACAAAAAAAAGTCAAACTGAACATTTCACAACCTTGAGATATAAACAAAACTTTTGTAAAGTTTTACAACAAAATTTCATACAATTTTACTGAATAAGTAAAATAATACAAGTACTCTGCTCAGAAGCCTATAATGACCAAACATTAATTTATTATATTACATATACTTTATAATTACATAAAAATTTGTTCTTGAAGAATAATAGTGCGAAATATAGTTCAATAGATATCTATAAGTTTTAACAGATTGACGTATTAATTGACAGCTATCGGCGAAACGAAGAGTTAGCGGATACATTTTACACACGCATAATGCTTAACGTACAAAATCGTTTAGCCAGTGAATACAATATTTAAGCAATTATGTTCCAATTACAAGCTTGCTCAAAATAACACAAAAGAGAATACTTTGTTATACGTGTACATATCATATATATATATCATTAATTAATAAAATAATTATAAGTAGGTATATGAACACTTTACATAATAAGTATGAGTAAATTTGTACAATAGGTACTAGTATGTAGAAAAAATAGAGATTCATTTATAGAGATGGTTCAGTAAAACTAGACCATTGCCAGCGCTAGAAAACGAAATAAAATTATAATATTATTATACTTTCCAATGGCTATAATATACATAAAATTCATATATTACAGTAACGCGTAAAATAATATCTTCTATTGAAGAAATAATTGGAACATTTTGTGATAAATTAAAAATAGGGCAGGACATTTATTTTTGATTACAAGACTGTTGAAGTACTTATGTTTTAATTTAATAAATATCAGCAGTCACAATTGAGGGAAAATAAAAAAATTTATATCTAAGTAGATCATTTGTTCGTTTACGAAAATTACATGTCATAGTTTATTGCTATTAGGTACTCGATGTTCATTTCCACTTAATTTAAAATTATAAAATATTTGTGAAATATTATTCTTTTAAACTATTTTTACTTAATAATTATTATTCGACGTATCAGACTTCACGGCATTTAAGCCGAATTATATTAAAAAAGAAACTGAGCAATGGTCTGTTTTAATGCCTGGGTACGTTAGTCCTAATATTAAAAGCAAATTACAATATTTACATCGGCCGGAAGATACACCTCGCAAATATCTAATATACACATCGATTAATTACTAAATCGTACTTGAAAACTCAAGCGGGTTCAGTTGTCGATCATCTCGAGGAAGTCCTCCGGGGAGAGGTGCGCGGGGTCGGGGGGCGCAACGGGCGCGGGGGGCGCCGGCGGCGAGGGGGGCGCCGGGGCGGCGGCGTCCGGCACCGTGTGCTTCAGCTCGCCGAACGTGTAGCTGGTGCGCTTGGAGGAACGCGCGCGGGGGCGCGGCGCCCAACAGAAGGGCTGGCGCGGCTCGGCGCCCGCCGACATGGGCATGGCGAGCTGCAGCCGCGAGCGCGTCAGCTCGTTGTCGCTGAGCTGCCGCTTCAGCTTGTCCTTGCCCACCACGAGCTGGAAGCCGCGCAGGCCGCGGCCCAGCTCCGCCTCGCTGAGCTGCCGGCGCAGCGGGCCGCCGCCGCCGCGCGCGGGCCGGCTGCTGCCCGACGAGCTGCTGGTGTTGGTGCCGCAGGGGGCCGCGGGCTCCCGCCGCAGGGTGTCGATCATGTTGTACAAGTGCTCGGGCTCGGCGGTGCCGGTCGTGCTCTGCGGCCGGGAGCGGCTGACGTTGGTGGTGCTGTGCCGGTGCGGCCGGATCTGCGCGCGGGGCAGGTGGCCGGAGCTGCCCTGGCGCGACATGCCGCCGGGCTGCCGGCGCGGCATGCTGCAGCTCTTGGGGACGAACGCGTCCTGCGTTATCATGACGTTTTCGTACACGTGAGTGTTGTTGTCGAAGTCCTCCTGCGATATTAGATTCTGCTTGCTCTCGGTGGTGTCCCGCCGCTGGCCGACCGAGTTGCTCTTCTTGTGCCCGCCTCGAATTTTGAGATCGGGCAGCTTCTTACCCAGCTTGCAGTCGCTCGCGCTGCGCGGCAGGAGGTTTGCGTACCCGTGATCGTCGTTCTCTGTCCCTTGGGACTTGTCACTTTTGTTAACGTTGGGCGGCGTAAGGTTTTCTGGAATGTTTTTGGAAGCATTGGAGTGTTTCAGAACTTTCAGCGGAGGATTAAGTTTCGCAGGATCTCCGGTGCAGACCTGTTGAGGTAGAACTTCATGGCGTTTTCTATCTACATCGGGTTTGGACGACTTATCGAGAACGACTTTTGTTTTATCGCTCTTACAAATTTTAACACTAAACCGGAACGGCGGCTTGAACACGACTTGCAGTCGCGCTTTTTCACCGGAGAGAAGATTGGTTGCACTCTTGGACGGTCTGGTCTTCCGTGTCCCCTTGGGGGCGGGCCGGTGCGCCGCGCGGTCGTTCAGCCCCAGGGGAATGGATTTCGATTTGGGAATGGCGGCGGGCTGCGGCGAGCTCAGCAGCCACTTCTGGACTTTCGTCAACGCTTCCGTATCTTTAGTCGGGGATGAGGGATGCTTCTGCATGGAGCTGTAGTCGATAGTCTCCTTTTTCACCTTCAATTTTCGCTTCTTTACCTTATTCTTATGCTTCGAAAGAATTACATGTTTGGGAGACTTTCCTTCAGCGTTCGTTACAATAGCTGTATTTTCTTTTGTGACTTTCAGAGATTCATCTATTTTTGGTTGGGCGCTTGGTTTCTGGAAATAAAATAATGTCATTAGATGGCTTCGAGACATTACCAATTATTGTGTTCGAGGGATGTTAAAATACATACCCGTTTTTTGACGGCGTGTGACGGCGATCCCTTGTCCCCTTTCTGATGTTCCTTCTTGCTGCGATAGGCTCTGGTACGGAGAGCAACTTTCTTTTTAAGAGGAACTTTGGACCTGTAATATAAATAGATGTATAAATTTCAAATACATTAAATTATATTATCACTACTTGTTCCTCTTTGGCCCAAAAACTACCGAATGGATTTTCATGAAATTTAGCACACAGGTAGACAATAGAAACCGCGGGAAAAACCACGGGTACATCACTAGTGAAAGAATATGTAAGTGGACTGTTGTAAATTAAAAGGCCCGAGAGGCGATTCACACACGTTTATTGCTTGGAACATGGAAAATGGAAGAGAATTACAACGTCACGGTTACCAACCATACAAGACATTAATACCAAACTTAAAGTAGCATATCCGCTAAACCACAGATTAAATATCACTCTAACACAGATTATCTTAACTAAATGTTAGACGATCTAACAACTACTTCATAATATCCCGCTGTGCGTCTGTCTATCCGTCCGTTTGTCCATACCTGACAGCCGTGTGGACGATCAGGCCCTGGTCGGTGGCGTCGGGCAGGCGCACGGTCTCGGTGGTGGACGAGTGGATGATGGTCACCGACTTCAGTTTCTTGCTGTGGCGGCCGAGGAACCGCGTGCTCGCCACCTGCGAATGATCACACAAACACATTAATATGGTTACACTTTTTAATGATACGGCAAGGTAAGAGAGAAGATACAAAGAGAGAAAAGAACTGGCCTTGACCTTTTGCTTTGCTTTTTTTATGTGTATTGTGGGAGATTAAGTTTGATTACTCTGTGTCCTTCATAAATTCTTACTCATTTTTAAATTTTTTAATCTGTATTTTTTCTCTGTATACATAAATTGTATTACGGAAATTACGGAATCAACAAATAAACTTATGGAATCTTAATTGTGCAACATCTAGGTACTTATATTATATAAGATTCGATAATTTGCTTTGGAGCAGTCGGAAATTACGTTCAACATAGCACACACAATACTGAATGAATATTTTAGTGATGCTTTGTTTTTTATGACACTTTTAAAAAGATGGCACAGTAACTGTTCCTTGAATATTTCAAACGATGATAATACTTAATGTAACTAGCTTTTGATACGCATAGTAGATAGATAAATGTCTAAAGATGTCGAAATGAGAGCACACTTCTAGCGTAAACACAGCCGATAGGTACCTGCCGCTTGGACCGCGGGAGAAAAATAACATACTTGAGCTACGTCCCGGGGACACTATTGTTTAACGTCGTCTATAATTGCTGCGTCTAAAGTCTTGCAACTTCGCTAGAGAACAAAATAATATCTTTTATAATTTGATGACAATACACAAAATATTATAAAGTAATACAAAAGACATGTGTTTCTGGATCCGCCACTGAACTGGCTACATTATATTAGTGAACCGTAAGTTTTGTTCGTAAGACGGTGAGAATGAGATGGTATTACTTTTTGCTTGTATGAAGAACTATTTAATTATAAGTTAATGCTTTATTACAATCCCACTTTATGGTAAGTGGTAGTGTAGTCTTTTATGGTAAGACGCACTAACTTATTATGAGCCTATTCACTCTTGCCTTGACGACACTTTATACTCGAACGGAAACACCGACGTGGCCTTCCATTCCGTCGCAGCATAATAAATGACGAAGCAAAGCGCGTCGCCGTACAGAAGAGATGTTAACTTATTATTATCGTTATAGTGGATAGGGTGTCTGTGATGGTGGTCGTGGTGGTCGTGGTGGATACTGACCAGCAGCGCGACGACGGCGAGCAGGATGAGCAGCACGGCGTACCAGTGGCGCAGCACCCAGCGCCGGAAGCCGGCCAGGCTCTCGTCCGACAGCAGCAGCTTGCGCAGCGTGGCCAGCGGGCCCGACGGGTCCACCTCGCGGCAGCGCTGGAACACGTCGCAGTACCTGCACACCACAAATATAAACTTTACTATCGATGTATTATTATCTTACTTTTAATGTGTGTGTAAGCGTTAAGGATGAAATATGATACACCGACCCGAGCACGAGCCGTGCCCCGAACGAGGTACGGACGAGGCACGGCACTAAGATTAATAAAATTATATGACGACGCGGACATCGAGTGTTTATGCTATACCGTGCGACGTCCGCGTCCGAGCCTCGCGCTAAAATATCATAAAGAGAAAAGTTTTGATTTTTTGGTTTGTAATAAACTCAAAAACTATTGGACAGATTTCAAAAATTCTTTCACAGAAAGCTACATTATTTTTGAGTCACATATCCTCTTATTTCATGGTGATTTTTTTAATCTTATAAAATACATAATACTTATATAAAAAAAGGTTGTACAACAAGGGTCAGCTAGTATATTATTTGCCGGAGCATTGTAAAAAAACCAGCACCTTTATAACATGCCATCAATAGGTATGCTACTGAATATCTCCAAAAGAAGTACTTATGCTTATCATTACTGTGGAGTACTAAAGTTAATAGTAAAATCAATTTCATTACCCATTGTAGTCGTTGCACGGCGTGCCAGGCTTGGCGTACATGTCAGGCACGTCGTAGGGGGCGGCGTTCCAGTGGAAGGAGGAGAGACACGCGCCGCCCGGGCGCCGGCAGCACAGCTCGCACGCGGCGCGCGGGTCGTCCTTGCGGGGCGCGCACTGGCACGACTCCAGCCCGTATGCCAGGCAGATTGAGCCCGTACACTCCTATGAGATAATCATAGTATCAACATTTTGCCGAAAAATTAAACGACCTCAAAGAAATAGTATTTGAGAAAGGACAGCTAAGAATGCGCTAAAATCATTAACAAACAATCGTCATTGAATTAGATAAATCTATCACCAATCTGAAAATATAAATAATATAACACATAGCTCAAAGAATTAGCCGGCTGAAGTGGCAATGGGCTGGCCACATAGTTCGAAGGACCAATAACCGTTGGGGAAGAAACGTCCTCGAATGGTGCCCACGTCTCGGAAAAAGGAGCATAGGACGCCCCCCGACCAGGTGGACTGACGATCTGAAGAAGACAGCGGGCATCCGCTGGATTCAGAAGTCTCAGGATTGGTCAACGCAAGTTAGGGGAGGCCTATGTCCAGCAGTGGACCTACAAAGGCTGATGGATGAATGGATGAAATAATATAATCGTTTCGTTGCTTTTAAAACTTGTCTCGCTAGTGTCGAGCCATCGAGCCATGGATCCTTACCCCCATGAAGCAGACGAGCTCCTTGTCGCAGCGCGTGCGGTTGGGCTTGTGTCGCGAGGCGGGGCAGGCGGCGCGCTTGCCGTCGCAGTGCGCGGCGTCGCGGCACCCGTTGTCCGAGCGGCACTTGTCGCCGAACTTCAGCGTGCAGGACGCCGTGCAGCATGGACCCTGCGGACAGAGACGGAATTAGGAAATGCGAGAAAGTTCCTTTTATTCAAACATCCAAAAGTAGAATAAAATTCTCCCACCTACTATATTATAAATGCGAAAGAAGGGTTTCAATTACGCACTAACTTCTACCGTTTAAAATGGAATTTGGCACACAGAAAGACCAAGTCCAGACTTATAATATAGGATAAATTTAACCCAGTTATAACCACTCTTGAAACCACTTTCCCGCAGTCGAAGTCGCGGGAAGAAACTAGTTAAATTATATGATAAAGCTTGACTAAAATCCCAACTGATGGTAAGTAGCAATGTACTCTTGGGTGGAAATGCAGTTTATACTTTTATTTTAAACTTTTTTCTTGCAATTTCAGTTCAGAGCAAACGTCCATTGGCTTTCTTGAACATCTTTGCATATAAACAGAAACAATGTCGCACGATGTTGTAACCAACCTGGCTAGGGCTGCACACGCTGTGCTCGGTGAGCGTGCACGGCTTGTAGTGCGGGCGCGCGGCCTGCGGGCGGCAGCACACGTCCGTGCACTCGGACGCCCAGCCGCAGTCGCACTCCTCGCCCTCCTCCACCACGCCGTTGCCGCAGATCGCCGGCTGGGGCTCTGTCAGTGGGTTGTGACGTCAGTACGAGACCATGAGTCATGTCACGACATTCATGACCATGGTGACTTTATGAAGCAACATACTCTATCTACTCTATCTAATCTACTGCTTGTAGATAAGGTACAAATGACCCACTTTATGGTACAGATATCAACATAGAGGTAAAACGAGCAACGTCCCCCCAAGGGTAGACAATCCCCAAGCCTCAAAACTTGGATTGTTGTTCTCGTACAAATCCTGTAATTCAAGTGTGTTTGGTGAGGCGGGGTCAACTTACATCTGGGACCCGTGAAATTTAAGACATAAATAATAATAGCAGTACCAGTAAAGCATCCTTTAGACGAGCGCGCCTTGTTGTTGAGCACGGGGTCGATGGCGCGCAGCGAGCAGGGCGAGAACTTGTTGTTGTTCTTGCGGTCGCCGCTGGTGGCGCGCGCGAACATTATGAAGTTGCCGTCCTCGCCGAATGGAGTACATATTTCGGGGTCGTGCTAGAATAACATGTATTCAAAATTATGATCATTTTACACTTATTTAGGTACAGGTTGTTTCATGCACTCAGCCAACTTAAGAAAGTGTGAAGGTTTGTACCAGAGCTTCTATAAACAGTGCTGCAGTGCGGAGGAGATTATGAAAGGACTTTTCAAATGTTTCCTCTAATGAGTTAAGAAGGGGATCCAATATGTGTGTACCATGACGACAGTTTGAGCACTGAAACAACTTTGCGTTCACTTCACCGTCATTTTTTTTTATAGCCTGAAGGGCAGACGAAAAAGCATACGGGCCACCTGATGGTAAGTGGATACTGTCGCCTATGCACATGAGCAATACCAGAGGAATCGCCAATGCAACGCCGGGCCTGAATGAGAACTCTTTTTACACCTTTTTTGAAGAACCCCATGTCATACCGTTCCGCGGGAATACCTCAGAAGGAAGTGCGTTCCACAGTTTGCACGTACAATATATAATTACAATTACTTGATGTTGCCTTATAAACCTTCTGTCCGCATTAATTGCAACATTACGAGTACATTCGGAAATATCGACATTCTAGGCAAGTAGTCAAGTGCGTCAACTATTCTATTAATTCCTAACATGTGATACAAACAGCACCTGTCTATAGAGAGTGAGGAATCAGGAATATACGGTTGATTTCTTGATACATATTTAGTGTGAGAGAGTGCAGTATAGCCAGCAAACAAGGTGCACGTCGTGTGTATCAAATATGCAATGAAGTCGTGGCGTGCGAGCTCGACAAGACACCTCGGGGGAGAGATCGCCAACAAATCTTCAAGACGTATTTGGCGACTAACTTAAGTGAATATTGCATAGTTGTCGTATTCACAGGTGTGCTCATACTTCAGGCGTTTGGAGATATTTAAAGATAGAACCAACATTTGCAAAGTCATAAAGAATTTTCTGCAGACTGCCTGCCATGAAATGCCGTGAAGAAAAAGGTCTCTTTTCAGATCGGGGATATTAAAGATGGACTCCATCGACTTCAGCAACAGCGTATGAGAACTAGTAGTAAAATTACTTCAGAGGGAACATTAAGCCATAAGCGACGTTTATTATTGTGAATTAGTAGTCCGTAAGCCATGTTAGAGTCCTTCGATAAAAACTTCCGATACTTGGTTTGGTGACAAAGATTATCTATCCACATTGAAGCAACGTGGAGAAGTACGCCCTAGGCTTTAAACGAGAAGACTGGTCCCCTGCAGTGCCGCACTGAAGCAATGTGGAGTAGGTACGCCCTAGACTTTAAACGAGGAGAGACTTATCTCCTACAGTAGGCCGCTAATGGGTCAAAGTGTGCGCTATACTCACAGGCGAGCCGAAGTTGTGTCCAATCTCATGCGCCAGCGTGACGTGCGACACGGCGGGCGGCACGTGCTTGCCGTAGTTCAGTAACGTGACGATGCCAGTGTTCAGGGATTTCATGCTACCCCGGTAGTGCTGGGGAAATATTGTTAATGTTACTCAATAGACAATAGCACTTATATAAATTTGTTTGGCGTTCTATATCAATAATAATATTTTTAACCTGCGGCTTTGCACGTGATTTTCGGGATAATAAGTACCTTACCCTATACCTTACCTACCTTACCCTATATCTTATTCCAGACAATGTTCTACCTCTACAGATGTGCTAAATGTTATGAGTAGTATTTACGTGATAGAGTAACAAACATCATCACAAACTTTCACATTTATAGGATTGATTTTATTATAATATAACCTTTTAGTTTTTAGGTTCCGGATACGAAGGACCAAATTCAGTATGCTTACAGCGCTGCAGCGTTAATGTTACTAATATTCTAGGATATTAAAGTAAGTACGCGAACGCGGGTCGATACGAATAGAATGGTCCCATTCTAATTGATTATGGAATCAATTCTTAACTATTTATGAAGATATAATTTTGGAAGAAGCGATTAAAATAACTGCCGTCTTATCTATTTGTCCAATAAAAATGATCAGGAATTTCTAACACGCCTTGAAAAGAATGAATATGAAAATATTTTCTGTTGGCCCCGCCTACTTACCCCGTTCTTTTCACAAACGCCGCCGGCATTCTTGAGATCTCCCGTCCATGCCAGTCCCAAGGTACCCATCTCAAAATCTCTGTAAGTAAACATGTAAGCGAGGCAAAAAGCGTCGTAGTCCTCCTCTGAAAAGTTTAATAAAACGACTCGTTAACAACAATTTAACTTGTTAAAAGAATCCATCAAGAGAGCGATTGTGTGTAAGAACAGGTCAAGAGGACTTCAAAATTAATTACCAGAAAACAGCTCCAAGTACTTTTCAACTCCGTAATTGTTTGGAAATCGATACGCGGGATCTTTTAATGCGTCTAACGTGTGCACCTTTATTCTCTTGATCATAAATGTTATATTATCCGGTTTTCCGTCCTGGTTGAAATCTGAAAACGTGTAATTGGCGTTGAAATTGTTATTCAACTTTTACAAAGTTTAATGGGTTGAAGCAGAACATAAATACGCATCGATTGGTTTACTCTGTAGTTCCCTTCTATGGCATGAAACAGCTTGATTCGATTGGAGGGTGAAGATGAAAGGAGGCATTGTGACTATTCAACTAAATTCAGAGTAGAATCAATGCCGTTACTTCTTTTAAATAGCACCGTAATACGTTTAAGGGTCTACACACACTTATTCAGCGCAATTCGCGTTTCGCTGAACGATTTTGGGGACACTTATTCAGTTCTGCTTCTATCAGCCGCATACAGCGTCGTACGAATGTGTATTTACTGCGTACGGCGCTGAATATGCTGCGAAAACGTGTTAATTTATTTAATGTTGCGAATTATGCAGGTCGCCTGTCGACTGTCGACAAGGAGTCGAAAATCATCCGTGTACAGCGCTGTTCCGCCGCGTTCGAAGCTGACGCTGACGCTGTACGCAACGGAATAGCGCTGAACGCGACAGAACAGCGCTGAACTATATTATGGCACTCGCATGATAAAAACACATTTGTCCTCATTTTCTACTTGTTTGCCGCGAAATCATTGTTTTCTATGGACATAAGCTGAATAGAGCTGAATAAATGTGCGTAGATCCCTAAGTCGACTGCATGAATGCACTTCATTATATCCAATCCAAGTATATATATATGTAATAGTCTATTCAATAAAATATCAAGCATAAAAATTCCTTTGAAATATACGAGTATTATATATATATATATATATTCATTGGACATGTAATACTCACCAGTAACTTTGTATATTGCGTTCACTTTTTGTACGTGACGCGTCATCACTTCTATGCACGCTTCTTCCGACCCGTATCGTTGGAAGAACATGTGATCAGCTTGTAAATATACCAGGCAAGTTGTTTTCCTAGGATCCACAGTAGCTCTTTTGTTAACGTGCCTACCGTCATCTGTGCCGTTAGCTAGCAGCACCGTATAACTTATCGGCTCCTTCTTAACGATATCCTTACTAACAGTAACTACACCGGCCTTAGTTTTTATCACTTCGACGTGAGTCTTTGGTTCAGAATCAAGCCGCACTTTAGTTATGAGGTTGCTCTTATCGATTTTGGTTTTCGGTTTCCTCGTACTGAACTTATCGAAGGGATCGCTGTTGCTAGTGTAAGGGACGTCTAAGTCTAAGGGCAAATCGGGGTTTTTCTTTGGCTCGTCGTCTTGCATTTCGTCCTCGGGTAGCCATCGCTTTTTTCGTCTGTTTATTTCGCTGCCCAAGTCTTCCGTGTAATTGTTAAAGGGTATTTCTTTTGCGTTCCGTTCGTCTGTATAATTAAAAAGTTCCCCTTTCTGACCGAGAGTGCCTTTGATGTGGAGTAGATGTGAGGCGCAGGGCGGGGCGTCCTCGCTCTCCTGCGGGTGTTCCACGTCCGATCTCCTGTAGATAACGCTGTGCATGGACGGATGGTCAACGTCATACCGGGACAATGGCTCCACGTAGTACTCTTCAGTGGGCGTCCATATTGTCCCGTCGAACAGCCCGTCCGCTGTAATGATGCCGTACACGTGGGACGAGTCGTCATCTGAAAATAAAAGATATTTCCGTTTTAATATTACATAATTATAGTAAAAATCTTGTTAACAAATAGAGATGTATTTTTTTAGGTACCCACGAGTTGTTAATCACAAGTCACAACTAATCGAGTTGCGCATCATTACCTACACTAGATGAAGTAGGTAGGTACTTAATGTAGGTAAATAAGTGGTAATGTAATGTATTTGCAATAAACGCTTGTGAAACGTAATGATATGTAATGATTAATAATTTATTCACGTTTGCCAAGTAAACAATAAGCAGCATAATTTATAAATTGACTCCGAAATCCGAATTGTTTGAAGTTAATGAAGTTCACTATACTTTGCTTTACGTGCTTATTCAAGCGACAGCGATGACTATCCTGAAATAAGCTTTTGAAATACAAACAAGCAAGGGACGTTCAAATAAATGGCCGGCGATATTTTATGCAAACTAATTCGAGGTGCTCGGGACTGCCGAATGAATTAAAATCACAACTTGCAGTCGCAATGGGAGGGATGGAAACCGCTCATAAATAACTGTAATTACGAACCCACTCTCCCCTGTGCTACTCTTATTCATTTCATTAATAAAAAAGAAAAGATAGATTATTCGTCTTAGAAGCCTAAGTGAAAAACAATAAGAGTTTTATAGAAAATTTGTTTTTTTCAGGAACAATTTCCATTCAAGGAACGTAATATCCTTGCGATAGGAGTAAAAGACTTTTAATGAGGGCGGGCGTTTGAATAGAATTTAAAACAAATGAGCTCGAGTCAGTCATGTGTAACTCGACGAGGCATCAAGAGAGACGACGTAACTCGTTTATAAAGTATCTTTGGCTGAATTTTGCATGGAATAAGGGGTAAAATATACTTTAGGTGAATGATTGATATGTTAATGCCAAAAATTGGCGTTTTGAGAAAATTTTCTTTGTGAAAATATAGTATTAACTACGTTTAATTGAATTCCGTTCAAAACAATAATTAATTTTAAATCAAATTAGATAAAAAAATATCCAATTCGATCGTCGTGAAACCTTTATAAATTACAGTTGTATGATAATATTTAAATTTAAGGTAATTTTGTGGTCTAACGATACTTATTTATTTTTTACCCCCATTACCTAACTTAAACTTTTTTCGTAACAATAAGACTATTCTTATAACTTTATTTCTTTATTATTAGAAAAATAGAATCATTTTTGTCCGTTTTAAACTTACGCGTACGTTACAAAAACTTGATAAGTGCGAGTTAAACTCTCATGGAGATGATTCCGTACGTTGATTATGTATTTACAGTTATTTTTCAATTTTATTTATTTTTGCCCTTTTTTAAACTATAGACTTCTAATAGGTTTTCCTGTAATATATATGTTAACTAAAGGACAATTTTCTGTATTTTTCTCAAAATCCTAGCCTCAGTACTAGTTACGGAGATAAGAGGGGGAATGGTTAATTTTCGTCCTTGAATTTCGTTTGGAACTTTAAAAATCATCATAAGTAGTGTTAAAAACAGTTAGAACAGTATAGGATAGGAGTGAGGTGTTTGTATTTATTTTAAACACTCAAACTCAAGAAGCATACACCATTAAACTTGTGAAGTAATTTCATCAAAATTCACTTTGCCTCCGCCATACCAGATGGGTCGCACCTCGTAATTCCGTTTTATTAAGTTACTCACTGAATATAGAAGTTTCTTCAGCTCCTGTTTAATTTATTGTTTCAACGGCTTCGAAATAACGGTTAGAATACGCACAAGTTCACACCTATATCATAAATTAAATTGAGCTTCAAATTCACTTGGAACATGTTGTGTTTTGGCGAATATTCAAAGAGTCTTGAACAATAAGCTTTGTGAAGACAATAGCTTTTCCTAATCATATTGTCCGTGTTAATTTTCTACCATTCACGATCTTTCTCTATTGTATAAAGTTCAGTAATGAAGTCGTATTGTAAGAAATTATATTTGGCTTGAGAGTCGGTTCTTTTATTATTCTATTCCTTCTATGTTGGGCGGCAACGCATCGGTGATGTCAAAGGTGTTACTGAGGTCCATAGACGAGGATGAACACTTATGATCAGAAAGGCTCGTTTGCTCACAAAACCTAGTGATCTTTGAACTTTAGGGCTGCTCGTATGTCGGCTATTCACATAAATAAAACAAAAAAAGTCGACAAAAGTTTTTTTATAACAATATCACTGACCAAAGTAAAGAGTACATCAAAACCAATGTTACGTTTACGTCTCATCACAGGCTAAGCTTGTTTTTTTTTTATTAAATAATGTCAGCATTGTGTAATGCCAACCTAGGCAGAATAACAAAACCTGTTATTAATAAAAAGCGATGAAGAACATAAAACGGAACACATAATAAAAGAAAACAATTTAATTAATGTCGTCGTCGTCGTCGACGAGCAATTACGGCAAGACTGAGATTAGAGTCCGCAATGGGCAATGCCCACGTATGGGAGCGCTATAAATCCCGCCGGTAATAATTGTGGTTTTGAGAGAGGAGTAAATGGCCAAGGAAACATTTTAACTGTTAAAAATATAAATTAACAACAACACACTTCCGGGAAGAGGTTTTTTAAAAATATGACAATATTGAGGGTTTTGTTGATAGCACTGTTAATACAGGGGTTGTTGTTTTAGGGGGACAAGAAACTTCAGAGCTCCTGGATTTCAGTTTCAGATAGTCGTCGTCAGCCCTGGTCGGATTCCTTCAGGAGGAATGAGGACTTTTGATACTCGTGGGCACTTTTAACAAACTATTATAAAGTAACTACATCATGGTGCAGTAAAGCCCAGGAGGCCAGGACTCCTCCTCAATTATGAGGCAAGGCTAGGTAGAAACCAAGAGAATCTACATATCTATTTCTACTCATTGTCGTTATATTACTTAACAATCTCATGCAGTAGGGAATAGTGATGTGTGCATTGTATCAAAAAGCATAAACCTTGACTCACTTGATTCACTTTTGAATTAAAAACATGGTTATAAGTGGATCATTCTAAAGACTTCCAGGTTAAAATGCCGAAACCATAGAACTATGTTTGGATAAGCGCCAGAGTTTCCCCGAACGATGACAGTAGGTTGAAGTTCGATGGAGATTCGCATCATGTATTAGATAAGGTTGCGTCAATTGGCGCAAACGACCCGCGCACGTGACCTGCTTCGTTGAAGCTTCCTGGGTCTAGGGTTAGTACAACTCAACAATTTAACCCTCGATAAGTAACAACATATTATTGTAACATATTATTATTCTTTACGAATAGTAATCTATCGATTTTCTTCGTATTTATCTGTCGACGGCCGTTTAGAGAAAAAGGTACGAAGTTTGCTAAACACATTTATATAATACATGAATTATTTATTTAGGCTAAATGAACTTCAAAAACTTGGACTTATCAATCACATAAATTGAGTTAGCAGCTTTCAACTGCCTGCAAATCTTTTGCACGATGTTTCCATCACTAAAGCGAGCGTATTTTTTTTTAATTTACGTATACAGGATTCGAACCTGGAGATCAACACGACAAGACATTATGCTTCGAGTGTAGTTATAACTACTCGTGGCAGTCGTAACCTAAACGGTTTAACATGAACTTTAAATGAGGATTTTCAAAAACTTCAATATTTCTTGTATCACGAAAACAAATAATCACACAATTTTGAACATGTTTCATAAACACATTTATAATAATATAGATGACTAAATAATTTTGTAACAATGTGTCACACTTATAGTTGTAAGGTCTGTTTAAAACGAATCAAACCATGCCGTTTAAAACCAAAATTTTGGTTTAAAACCGTTTAAAACGGTGTTTTACGGTTTTTATGGTTAGAAACAGTGTTTTTTAAATATGAACTCAGAATGCATTAGATTATCGAATTCGCCATGCAACGGAGTACCAAACTGTGTATTTTCATGTTTGTTAGATTTTTTACTAATAATTAATATTAGTGAAAAGCAATGAAAAAATGCCTTTTTCACTTTTTACTTAAGAATTAGCGCTCAAAACGCAAAAAGTTAAAAAACTTCAAAAAATAATAATGATTATACATATTATTAACTCTAATTTAATAACTTCTTAATAAAAAACATATTACATATTTCATTACCGATTCGAGTTCATCTATGCAACGTTGCCAGCTTGCACGCACAAACCGACCGGTCTGCCTGTGCGTGCAAGCGTGCAATACATAGGTAGGAAGTTAAATGTTTTTTCGTATGCAGTGCTAAGAGAACAATTATTTAAAGTAACCAATAATATAAAAAAGCGGCCAAGTGCGAGTCGGACTCGCCCATGAAGGGTTCCGTAGAAGCAAGTAACATAATATAAAACCATACCTAATATAAAAGTTGTTGTAGTTAGTTGTAACTTTGATCGATGTTTTTTGCGGTTTACGATTTATGACGTATTAAAAAAAACTACTTGCTAGATCTCGTTCAAATCAATCTTCGTTGGAATTTTGCATAGTAATGTACATCATATATTTTTTTTTAGTTTTATCATATTTTTTTCTCTTATTTTAGAAGTTACGGGGGGGGTGGGACACATTTTACCACTTCGAAAGTGTCTCTCGAGCAAACTATTCAGTTTAGAAAAAAATGATATTGGAAACCTCAATATGTATCATTTTTGAAGACCTATCCATAGATACCACACACGTGTGGGTTTGATGAAAAAAAAATTTTGAGTTTCAGTTCTATGTTTGGGGAACCCCAAAAGTTATTGTTTTTTTTTTTCTATTTTTGTGTAAAAATCTTAACGCGGTTTACAGAATACATCTACTTAGCAAGTTTCAAGAGTATAATTCTTATAGTTTCGGAAAAAAGTGGCTGTGACATACGGGCGGACGGACAGACAGACAGACAGACAGACAGACATGACGAATTTATAAGGGTTCCCTTTTATTGCCATTTGGCTACGGAACCCTAAAATGTAGTAATATTCTTTTTTACTTGTAAATATTTTATTTCAACAAATAAAACCATTAAAGTAACTAGCTTGTAAAATATTGCACATTATTTTATGCCTTTACAATTCTAAATACATACTCTCTTTTGTCTCCGCAGTGGGGTATTACACCGTTTAAAACGGTGGCTTTCGGGTTTTAAACGGTGCGTTTCAGTTTTAAACGTTTTAAACTGGTTTTTTTACAACTATAGTCACACTATTACTCAACGGGAATAATTCTGTAAAGATGTGTCACACTGTTACTCAACGAGAATAATTCTATAACGATGTGTCACACTATTACTCAACGGGAATAATTATATAATGAGGTGTCACACTATCAACTGGAATAAATCTGTAAATATGTGTCACACGGTTACTCAAGGGGAATAATAATTCTGTAACGATGTGTCACACTGTTAGTCAACAGGAATTTTATCCCATGGTGTCAATGTTACATATAGGTAGAGGTGTGGCGGGAGTATAATCCTAATATCTAGAGTTCTAGACATTGAACTAATGATTTATTCATTGTATAGTTACAGCGACAACAATATTTTTTCGTTTGTTCTACGGTGTCATATTTAAGGTGGGTAAGTTTACCCCGTTAAACATTTGAATGGCTTCCTTGACATTGTTACTTATTCACCCATTACTAAAAAAAAGCGGCCAAGTGCGAGTCGGACTCGCCCATGAAGAGTTCCGTAACAGCAAGTAACATAATATAAAAAAGTTCTTGTAGTTCGTTGTAACTTTGATCAATGTTTTTTGCGGTTTACGATTTATGACGTATTAAAAAAAACTACTTACTAGGTCTCGTTCAAATCAATTTTCGTTGGAAGTTTGTATGACGCACGAACAGATATTCCGTATTGCGTAAATAACTCTGATTACACGAGGAGATTGTCAGAAGTTTTATTATTGTTGGCTACCTGTCTTGCGGACGTTGTTATAAGTAAAGCAATAATTTCAAACTAATTGCTCTCGTCGAGAAAGCACCGTTGATAAGGGTATAAAAGCAAAAGTTATTCCATCTTCTCGCTTCACCGCTATAACTGGTGATATAGTGGAGTTTAAATTTAAATGACCATAGATAAAAGAGAGTATCTCTGTCGTGTATTTTTCGTCTCCGTGCATAATTATTTATTGGTTGAATATTTCCGGAATTTAAGATTTCTGAACATAATAAAAATATATTTCTAAATACAATTTACGACTTTCCATTTAATATATTTGAGTAATTACATTGAATAGTTTATTTCATAAACTAATTATTTATTCACAAGATAAGAATTATTAAAGTTTTGTCGAATCCGCCCTTAGTAGATAATTTATACACTTTTAAAATATAACCAGAGATCTTGTATTCCACATCAACCCTACCTAATGGGCGGACCCTTTGGGATCAATTGGGTTTGTGTTGAGTTCGATTCCAGATCTGATGCTTTAGGGTCGTAATTGTTTCCTCTTGTGTATGTTAATAAGTAGGTATAAGGAATTCTAGTATGAGAGTGCAATTTAGAACCCACATACCATTTATTATTATTAGATACTTTTGAAATTGTTCAGTCCAACGTAAAATGTTATTACTTTAGCATCATGGAACGCAAAAAATTCAAAAATGTTGCATCGTTCAAGAAACGATAATATCTTTGATAAAGATGAAAAGATTTGAATTTTGATTGAAGATTGAAAAAGAAGAACGAAGAAAGCCAAAATGTACCTACCTACGATAAAAAATTAGATTTTGACGGCGTTAGTGTAGTTAAAATATAGAGATTGTTTCAGACTAGAAAATAATAAAAATAATACAAAAAAATATCAATTGACTTTTATTTCCGGCATGTTATTTACTTACTTACTTTTGACAATTTTCCAATTTTAATGTAAATAAATTTTATAAGTTAATACTTAATAATTGATGTAGATTCCCCTGTCAAAAATAGAGAAAGAAAAAGTGAGAAAGTCTCCGAATAGTCAGTCAGGTCACCAGGTTAAAAGTAAGGTTCTTGTACTACCGCAACAGTCGCTGCCACAAGTTCCTACCATACCATCACATGTTACATAACTCATCGCTAATGGCGGCGCTACCGGCGGTTCGCATACCTCCTCCTAACATTACCAACACATGTTGCACTAGAATTTAATATTCGCACTAACCGTATGCTTTATTAATGGAATAATATTAACTTCTTATGCTCCTTGTTAGTTGCAAATTGTAGGTTGTTTTTTTGGAAATTAAGACCACGAATTAATTGTAATCACGTTGTAAATTGCATTTGATAATTTTGTTAATATCCTAGGTAGAGCTAAGTGTTTTATAAAGGGTTTTATTTAGTTTACATGGTTTACCCTGTTAAGTTAAAATATTTTATTCATAAAGGTATCATCACCACAGGGTATCACTGATACATTTATGCACGAGCCTAATTAGACCTACTTCCACTTATCTTAAGGAGTTGAAATTTTACATATTCTGTTTTGTGATATACCTAAAGCATGACCTGATGATTGGTAAGAAAGAGAGAGAGAGAGAGAGATGAGAGGGAGAGATGGCGCTACTATTTGCTTGTGTTAGGATCATTTGTGTGAAATCAAATCTTTTGAAATCATTGTTTGAGTGTTTAGACCCTTACCTTCTAGCTTCCCCGAGTAGACCTGCGCAGTGTTGTAGGCGAGCGGGCCGGCCGACGAGTGGAACTGGACGCCGTCCGCGAACACCGAGCTCGGGTCCGGCCGCAGCACCAGCCGGAACTCTCTGGACAAACGAAACATTGGTTAACATGGGAAACAAAAAGCTTGAATTGATGCAATATGCAATATCGTCGCTAATGCATCGTTGAAGCCTTTGGTGTTGCTGATGTCCATGAGCGACGGTGGCCATTTAGCATCAGGTGAATTGTCAGGGCATTTGTCTTTTAATTAAATTAAAAATCCTCTTAAAATAATAATCGAGTAAATTTTGGGACACCGTCTATACAATTAAGTTATCAGGTATGGCAACCTCATAATTGCGTTATTAATAAACATCCGCAAAACAAGAAGCGTCTATCTAAAGTTCCCATTTGTGAAATTGCGTTACTAAACATTTCTAAAACCAATTTAGTTCTCAATTTCAGTTCAATTTAGTACTCCAAAACAATGTAAGCGAAAGCGAAACCATAGCAACTCGAGCCGTAAGTGGCTGCGGTTGGCGCTGATTGACAAATGGACACACGACTCCATTCACGTTCACACAGTGGTCTCTTGCCTTCCACAAGATTGCATCGAGACACGCTACACACGCTAGACTCGCTACACGCTACACACGCTAGACTCGCTTGATTCGCTAGCCTCGCTAGCCACTCGCTCAGTCGTTCACTCCACTTCACTTTATTGGAATCATTGACTGGATATGGTTTTGATTAGATTTCATTTTGTTACGTATACGAATTATTTCCCAGCCAATTCCCAATGAAAATCAGTATTGTGTTGTGTTCGAAAGTTAGGCCAGAATTTCATTTATCAGCATAGATTCGCGTTTCATCTATAGCAATTCACATTTCGACATGAATTCACTTTTACATTTTTGTATTTTAAGTGCGGATAAGTGGAACACTTGATAGTATGATTATGATGGTACCTGTTATATGAAAGGATACTTAATCAAGCGAACGCCTGACATTGACTGCTTGAATAAGCGAAAATTTATTTATTTATACAAGTTGCTTTTAAAAACATGACAGATAATAATTACCCAATGCGTTTTTAAAGCTTATAGCTAGGTAGTTTCCTGCCGTGCCGATAAGACTGACAACAGGAGAACAAAATATGTCAATGGACGGATCCCATGTCACTGCCAATGAGTTGCACAAAGTATTCAATTAGATAATTATAACGCTTAAAACGCTTCACACTTATAGCCCCACACTAGGATTCCCTGTGTCGTGGGTGCCATGGACAATAAATACACTAGACAAGGACATTCACACCAGGCCGGGAACAGAAATTCAAACTCATCATTCAAATTTCCGCCTCGCTGGGAATCGAACCCAGGACCTTTGGTGCAGCGATTCGGCATGGTAACCATTGCGCCACACGGGTAGTCAAATTAAATAATTATAAATTACGCCGATACTCTAAAGAACTGTATCCCAACATTCCCATAAGAAAATTAAAATGTGTGCTATTCACACATGGTAGAAGTGAAACCTTCAAAAATTTTGTTTTCAAGATAATGAGACGAATAAAATTTAGGGAAGATGATAATTATAGGTTTTACTACTCCACTCCAGTCTCCACTCCACTCCAGTCTCCACTCAACTCCAGTCTCCACTCAACTCCAGTCTCCACTCAACTCCAGTCTCCACTCAACTCCAGTCTCCACTCAACTCCAGTCTCCACTGGACAGTTTCGTTTCATCGAATTTCAAATCACACCCGTACTAAAGAAGTTTTCACTTCAAAAGGCTCGGATAAATGCAAGGATACCCAACATAGTATCCATACGTACGAAAATATAAAAATCTTAAAAATTTATTTTAGAGCTTTTCCAACATAAACTTCATGTGGGCTCCAGATAGCTGCGTTACCTTCCAGTATGCTACGTACAAAGCTATTGTATAACAGCTTTTTAGCAGCGATACTATCGAGCTTGCCGTAATACAAAGTGTTTTAACGCATCTAATTTGCAGCGAGTGTAGGCTGACAACTGACAATATATACGTGATAAGACAAACCGTATTTGGTTGGTTGGTAGCCAACGATAGCGTACGTTTCAGTTACCTTCAGACAGCCATTCATAAATACCCATCGATATTAAATTGTGTGATCCAAAAATCAAGCGACAATGAACAGAGGAACCCTGACTGCCTGGGGTTGCCTCAGAATGCATTTTAAGATAACCCAAGTAGCACGCGGGGCTGAATAAGAGTTCACATTTAGCGTACAAGTGAACTTAAAGCATTAATTCACTCTTATATGAGTTCACCTGTGATGTATTAGCTGTATAAAGGCGAAAAATACGCTTAAAGCTGTTTAAGGTCTGTATAAGAGTGTAATGCTAACCTAATATACAGCTAAGGTCTGTATAAGAGTGTAATGTTAACCTAATATACAGCTGTAGGTGTTATAATGCGATTACGTTACTGTTATAATGCGAGAAGCTGAATAAGAGCATTTTATGAGGGTAAATATACGCCAATAGCTGTCTAAGGGTCCACACCTACGATGTTATACTGCTAGAATTACAAAAGTTCACATCTGGTCACTTATTCAGCTTAAAGCTGTTTAGTTGACCATATTAGTCCCATATACTGCCATTAATCAGCTTTAAGTTCACGCGTTACCTCTTATACTGCTATTTAAATGCTGTTATACTGCTACTGTACAGCTATGTGAACTTAAGGCTGTATAACTTGTGCCCAAATCAGTCGTATAAGGGCTGTAAAGCGTGCTCTACAGCTCTTATACAGCTGACTTACCGCTTATAGTTCACGTGTGAACCATTAGACAGCCCTTATACAGCCCCGTGTGCTACTTGGGAACTGACTTTAGAGTTAAATGGACACCAACACTGCTAAAGTAAGCATGATTCGGTTTCATAAATAAAGGTAAGAAATGATTTTGTACTCGTTCGATTCGATTCAAAGCAAAATGTTAACAAAGTTATATCTATGAATGGACCAACTAGTTCTGTTGTTAACTATAGTCAGTGCAATGCTCAATTCGCTCTCCTGCAAATGCCACCGACACGGAATAAGAAAACGCTCGAGGAGTTAGTTTGCCAAGTCGCACGAGTAGATCGTCCAATATCGGAGAACTTTTAACTAGACATAGGTGTATAAAATTGGGTAAGTTTAATACTTTAACTAGTGGTATAAAGTGGTCACGTGCTCGCCGTATATCAGAGTTACACAAGACTAGACTGAGTTATGGCCGTTACACCGCTGTTCTACATTTTAACACCTACAGGTTGAATTATTCCGCTTGCTGCCCGTGTTATATTGCCAATCTATTCTAGTATAATGCCCTCCTTTAAATAAATCGCGGCCGCTTCAGTATGTTACCTACCCAATTTTACGTAATCTGTTTTGTAGACTTCTACAGAGAACCTAATATTTTATTTTACTCTTATACTAGTAACCGTCCTTGGTTCACTGTTTAGATTGGACGTTTTAAATTATCATTTTTTTAAATGCAAACTTCTTTAGGCGCGTTGGGCATTTTTTGAGATGGGACGAAACCAGTTCGCGGCACTTTCATCGTTTTAATCGACACCTACTAGTGGCGCCATCTCTGAGAAAATTACAGAACTATAATTACTTAAATAAATAATTAAACTCGTATTAATAATCAGGATTGTAGTTTACATATACTTTACGAGGAGTTGGCAGCTATTCACTACAAATGTAATGAATAAAAATACACTTCATTTAAAAGAATTTCCTGCACAATAAAATATTTCCTGAAGATTCAAAAAATACACACGTAATTGTTCAGGTTTTCATTTCTGTCGGCACTCCCGGAGTGCCTGTTATAATTTTTTATTTACGAATCAACTGAAATCAAACAAAGACTTAATGTTTTCTTAAGCTTACCCACTTCTGAGTTTAGCGAATAACTGAACAGACAAAAGCCGACCCGTATGGCGCAATGGTTACCTTGCCGGGTCGTCGCGCCGGCCGCCGAGGGTCCTGTGTTCGATTCCCAGCGAGACGGAAGTTTGAGTGATGAGTTTAAATTTCTGTTCTCGGTCTGGGTGTGTTATGCTTGTCTCTGTGTGTTGTCCATGGCACCCATGACACAGGGAATCCTAGTATGGGGCTATGAGTTATTAAGAGGAAAATTCAAAAAACCTTATTTTTATTAAAAACATTTTATTTTTATTTTATCTTTTGTTTTAAAATATTAGCTCGAAAAATTCTTACTTTGCAGCTCTACCTTCGCGCGTCTTGAACATCTGTGTCATCTACCCATAGGTTCTCTGGTAGAAATCGCTATAACAGCAATAAGACCGCCTATTGTGTCGATATTACTTGCATTCTAATATTTTAAGTACTTCTACACACGCACAATAAAGAATATTGTATTGTATTAATTATGATCATTAATAAACAAGTCCAATTACAGTTTTTTGGCAAATATCCTACATGTAAAGACACGGATGGATCAGTTTCGTAAGTATCATAATGTAAAGGTGCCATTCAAGTAGGTATATTGTACTAACTTATAGTAATAAATACTTCAATGTCAAGTACATACATAGAATAAAAACAGATTGCATTTGCGATTTTAACAGTTTGTGTAGTCACTCACTGTACAACAATTACGCTGAAAGGTTTTCGCTATAAAAATCATAATTTTCCAAGATACGCAAAATTACACATATATTTTATGAAAATGGCCCTAGTTGGTAAAACAGGCTGAATAAGTTTACAAAGACGCGATAAATTGTGGTAATCTTGTTAAGTGGATAGGTAATAAAGGTTTATTAGGTAGTCGCAAGTGGAGTAAACCTACGGTTTGGGCTCTGTGCTCTTCTTGTCATAATTAACAAATTACGTGCTGTAAGCGTGATGTAAGCGATATATGGCAAAGTTGGAAATTTTCTCTGCGGTCTAGCTATAATGTGTGTGATACAGAAGTTGCGTAGTGATGCGTGAACATGTAAAAAATAAAATACTTAATGCTTTGGTTTACCATACAGGAAATATTGGACCTCATTACCATGTTTTCTTATTTTTTACGTTTATATCTAGTTATAAGCCATTCAGAAACGGAAGCTTTACCCAGCCAGTATGAGTCCTTAATAATATGCTCGGAGTACGCTCAGGGGGATTATACTCGTAAGGTCAAAAACGCATAAAGTCAAACACGCATAAAGTCAAACACTCACCATGTCAAATCCGCACAACGTCAAATACGCACAATGTCAAACACGCACAATGTCAAACACGCTCAAAGTCAAACACGCATTTGGTCAACCCTCATTTGGTCAAACTTTCCCTGCTCGTTGTCCAACCAGCTAAACAATGGAGGTTACATTGTACTATATTCTATATACTAGTAAATGCCCTCGCTTCGCTTCGGTAAAACTTTCGTTAAACCCACACTCGAATAAAATAAAATGAATGAATGAGTAAGTGAATGAGTTAATTAATGAGTGAATGAATGAATGAATGGAGGCTAGGTTCACAGGACCGTGCGGTACAAGATGTAACCAATAAAAGGCTAACGTTCATATGACCGCACGGAACGACTTACCGCGCTGTCATATGAAAGTAGCCTTTATTCACTCATTCATTCATTTTATTTTATTCGAATCATAAATATCGTAAACCGCAAGTTACAATGAACTACTATTAGTTACTAGTTATTTCCGCATCCACCCAGGGTTGACTGGCAATGCAATTAGGCATTAAGTTTGCCCTTTGTTTTTTCTTTTTAAGAGGTGACATAAACATGTAAATAAATAGGTTAACTACAAGAACTTTTATGTTACTTGCTGCTACGGAACCCTTCATGGGCGAGTCTGACTCGCTCTTGGCCGCTTTTTTATTTTATGGAAATAGCCGGCAAACGAGCTGACAATCCACCTGATGGTAAGTGGCTATCGTCGCCCATGGACATCAGCAACACCAAAGGCCTCACTGATGCGTTGGCGGCCAAGAAAGAGAGAAGAAAAAGAAAGAAAGAACTGGGTCTCAAGCCCCCAGCTGGAACACGACGAGTCGTTTGGCGGCTGACTCATGCTCAAGGGTGGTAGCTATCCAGGCGAACCCCATGGAGAAATAATAATAGTAACAATGGTATTAATTAACAATTAAAATCAATATTACCAATATAATCCCTCGAGGGGCCCTACCCCGAGAGGGCCGGATTTAGTCGCCTCTTACGACACCCATCCGGCGTGGGATTGGGGTTAGTATTCTAAGCCGCCCCAATACGGTTTGGGGTCGGAGTTGGAGTCAGGTTCGGAGTCGGGTTCGGATTTGGAAGCCGAAATTAAAAAAAAATATCAGTATCATACCGGCCAATGAAGAAACGTTCTAAAGCGACTTGGTATGATAATTTTGACGTTTTGCGTTTTTGACCATTTGCGTCTTTGTCAATTTCCGAGTTTGACAATATGCGTATTTGACATTTTGCCTGAAGCGTTTTACTTTTTGTCATTTTGCGTGTTTGACTTTTTGCGTTTTTGACCTTAAGAGTATAATCCGCTCAGGGGAACCCATAAGATTAGTAAAAAAAATCGATCGTCTGAAGTACTCGAGCGTAATAGATTAGTATAAATAAATACGATAAATATAACTTGTAAAATTAGAATGTTTACGAGAATGAGGTGACTGATGCTTTGTGTTGCAATTATTCCGAAAGGAAGTTGAATTGTTTATACTTGGACCATTGAAATATTAATATATTATTAGCTGTTATTACAGACTTATAAACTGTTGTAAATTAACGTAAAATTATGTTTATCCAGTATGATAAATTATTTGGTATTTCATTAATATAAATTGCATATGGCAATATTCAACGAGTAATCGATCAGGTGACTTCAGAGTAGTTGATTTTGAGGGTGGAACTATAAAAAGAAGCTACAATGTACCGTCGGGTCTCAATTCTGTGCCGGTAGGATACCGAATAAGAAGTAAAGTTAATATCTGTTATTAAATTGTTATAATGGTTATAATAATGGTTTTGTAATGGTGTTAATGTTACGTGGTGATTAATTAAGTCAGTGACGACTGTGGAACAAGGAATTACTCCAAATGCAGAAATTAAGTACCTACCTACCTTACTTCCAGTATTATATTTTACTGTTGTAATAATTGTTAATGCTGTGAAGCATAATGTGTCTCTGCCAGTTTATATAATTATTTCTGTATCTCAGTTCTATCGTACATGGCCATACTAGTATAGTAAGGTGATAATTGTAGCACTGCCAGTTTATTAATTATATTATATAAATGATTGATAAAAATATGATAAGTGGAATGATATAATATTAAAGCGGTAATCCTGTGCTGTTATGGAGTTTCTTCCCTTAGTTCTTCTCCATAGCTAAAGCACATTGCGAACTAAGGGCTTCATTAAATAAATTAAGTACCGCAAATATGTGTATTACTTATTTACCTACCTCCATGATAATATGAAAAAGGTTGCTTAATTAGAATTACTAATCGAGTAATAAAACTATACACCTTATGTGTTTCTTTTGGTGGTTCACTTTTATTAATACCAACATAGATTACAATTTCATTATATCATCGATCCTTGCAATAAGTATGAGACAAAGACATACATCATGTAACATTATTTATTGAATATTTATATTTTACCTACTCTACACCTTTCAAATCTATTATCAGAAGTGTGGATCCTGCCCTGCTGTTACAATATATTAATATTTACTTTCTCAAGTTTCAGAAGAAAATTCCGCATTGGAACTTCCTGAAAGAGTTGATTCATTGGTGATTCCTCGAGTCGGTGCCGTTTTGATGGTGAAATAATGACGCTGAAGAAATAGACGGTGATTGCTCCTGTGAAGCCATTGTGCCAGGCTTAGGATACGATACAACAGGTGATCTGTATTATTTCCTTCTTTGTGGCTTTAGAAAGTAGTAATTATTCTTTATCGATTTTGAGTTTAATATTAAGATGATAAAGGTTCCATTACTATAACAATTCTAAATAACTATGTGATCGTGACGGTGTAATGCTAGGTGAATAATAGCTCAGTGTAATAAAAGTGGTTTAAAAAATAATTTTACATTGCGAAATTGTTTAGGGGTGTCATTTAATAAGCGTGGAGTGAGGTTTAATTATTCTTTTGTCATTAGTATGAATTTTCTAATATTAAAAGTGGTTTAAAAAATAATTTCACATTGCGACATTGTTTAGGGGTGTCATTTAATAAGCGTGGAGTGAGGTTTAATTATTCTTTTGCTCATTAGTTTGAATTTTTTTATAATAAAAGTGGTTTAAAAATAATTTGACATTGTTTAATGGTGTCATTTAATAGGCGTGGAGTGAGTTTTAATTAGAGATGTAATTATATTGATGACATAATCTGATCCATTTCATTTTGGTACATTAACGTTAAAAGTTTTACAAATTACCTTCAATAATTCCAAACTACCTTCAACATTTTTTTGAGCAACCCTCAATATTTGTGAAGTGACCCTCAATGCCTGAATAATATTTTAACAATAGAATAGGAAGGGCCGAGCTTCAAGATACTCTCGTTTCTCTTTTCTTGGTTACAGGTAAGCAATGGTGCTGACGTATGATGACGATAACTACCATGTACTACAACGAGATGAACCAATCAGTCTTCGATCCAGAAACCAGTGACTACCGGTGTACTGGTATCAAATTCAAAACATCAATATATACTATGAAGTAATCAGTCAGTCGTTTTAAGTCTGGTAAGACTCATAAAGCTCATGCTTTAACGTGCTAATGTTTGAATAATTTATTTGAAAGTAATTATTTATACGAAAGTAAAATAAATTTCGCTGGACGTCACTTGCTTGGTGCAAACCAGCCCACGTGCAGCGAGTGGATGTGGTTTGACATGTCTATGCAACTGACCGAAACCAAACAATAAATGAGTTTCGCAGTTTCGCTGGACTGTCTCTTGTTTGGTGCAAACCAGCCCACGAGCAGGGAGTGGATGTGGTTTGACATGTCTATGCAACTGACCGAAACCAAATAATAAATGAGTTTCGCAGTTTCGCTGGACTGCCTCTTGTTTGGTGCAAGCCAACCCACACTCAGTGAGTGGATGTGGTTTGACATGTCTATGCAATTGATAAACAGCTTATTATTGGATTGGAATTTATAAGATACAATCACGAATTAATAATTTTATTACCATATTAAAATATGTCAGTATGGCTGAGCGGAATTAAAATATTTGATATAGAGGAAAGTCGGGTATATTGGACCGCTCTCTAATTTGGACCTAAGACACTATCTCACATTTTGTTGAATTTCTAGAAATTTATAAATGCCAAGTTGATTATTATTCAATCACCATAAAACCAGTTAAATTTTGTATCTGCATTTGAAACAAAAAAAGTGGTCCAAATTAATCGACCTTCCCCTATGTCAATATAATAATGAATTTTATAAATATAACATGAATAATATTCCAGTATCTGGACCCGTTTAAAAAGTATATTCGCTGAAATGTTTGTATGGGTCTACCGAAATCTGATAGCAAAATGGGAAATTGTAATTGATATTGTTGAATCTGATAAAATTATGAAATAGTTATTTTACTATTAATTTCATAATTATTAAAATCGGGTAACATCCAATTGATCATGCTTGACGCAATTACTTTTAAACTTTCATTTCATATTGGCAACAATTTTTGCTAGTTGTAATTGGTAAGGAAACTTGTTCTGTTGATGTTTAAGTTTGCAGATTTATTTACGAAGAGGATGAATTTATCAGTTTCACAAATTTGCATTACCACGTTAACAAATATTTGGTGTATGTAAAAAAAATAACAAAAGATTTGTACTTATGGGTCTACCGAAATCTGATGGCAAAATGGGAAATTGAAATTGATATTGTTAAATATGATAAAATTATGAAAGAAAGTTATTTTACTATTAATTTCATAATTATTAAAATCGAGTAACATCAAATTGATCACGCTTGACGTAATTACTTTTAAATTTTCATTTCATATCAGCAACAATTTTTGGAAGTTGTAATTGATAACAAAACTTCTTCTGTTGATGTTAAGTTTGCAGATTTATTTACGAAGAAGATGAATTTATCAGTTTGTCCAAATTTGCATTACCACGTAAACAAAAATGTTTTTCCTCTGTCATTTTGCTTTGAGATTCTGGTACACCTATGGTACTTCGGGGACGAAGTACTTGTCAGTCTGGCCGTAATAGATTAGTATAAATAAATACGATAAATATAACTTGTAAAATTAGAATGTTTACGAGAATGAGGTGACTGATGCTTTGTGTTGCAATTATTCCGAAAGGAAGTTGAATTGTTTATACTTGGACCATTGAAATATTAATATATTATTAGCTGTTATTACAGACTTATAAACTGTTGTAAATTAACGTAAAATTATGTTTATCCAGTATGATAAATTATTTGGTATTTCATTAATATAAATTGCATATGGCAATATTCAACGAGTAATCGATCAGGTGACTTCAGAGTAGTTGATTTTGAGGGTGGAACTATAAAAAGAAGCTACAATGTACCGTCGGGTCTCAATTCTGTGCCGGTAGGATACCGAATAAGAAGTAAAGTTAATATCTGTTATTAAATTGTTATAATGGTTATAATAATGGTTTTGTAATGGTGTTAATGTTACGTGGTGATTAATTAAGTCAGTGACGACTGTGGAACAAGGAATTACTCCAAATGCAGAAGTTAAGTACCTACCTACCTTACTTCCAGTATTATATTTTACTGTTGTAATAATTGTTAATGCTGTGAAGCATAATGTGTCTCTGCCAGTTTATATAATTATTTCTGTATCTCAGTTCTATCGTACATGGCCATACTAGTATAGTAAGGTGATAATTGTAGCACTGCCAGTTTATTAATTATATTATATAAATGATTGATAAAAATATGATAAGTGGAATGATATAATATTAAAGCGGTAATCCTGTGCTGTTATGGAGTTTCTTCCCTTAGTTCTTCTCCATAGCTAAAGCACATTGCGAACTAAGGGCTTCATTAAATAAATTAAGTACCGCAAATATATGTATTACTTATTTACCTACCTCCATGATAATATGAAAAAGGTTGCTTAATTAGAATTACTAATCGAGTAATAAAACTATACACCTTATGTGTTTCTTTTGGTGGTTCACTTTTATTAATACCAACATAGATTACAATTTCATTATATCATCGATCCTTGCAATAAGTATGAGACAAAGACATACATCATGTAACATTATTTATTGAATATTTATATTTTACCTACTCTACACCTTTCAAATCTATTAAGCGCGTCAGATTAAGATAAGGGAGGTTAATTACTAGCTAAAGGGCTTGTTTCACAATCTCCAAGTAAAGTCCTGAATAAGCTATTTGCCGGTTAAAGTGACGTTAAAGTGTCATTTTACATACACGAAATGTCAACTCAACCAACGAATAGCTTACTTCAGACTTACTTGAAGATCGTGAAACAAGCCCAAAGAGTGTCAATTTTGCTAATTTGACGATTTGAGCGTAACCTAAGGGAGTGGGAGGGTAACAAAATTAAGGGTAAAAAAAACGATGTCTTGACTTACTTGAGCGCGGTTGTTTTTTATTTTATTTTAAAGGTAATAATACCAGAATAACAAAAAATTTATAATCTGACGATTTCCGCAAGCCGAAAGTAATAAAAATCGTCAATTAAGATCAGGAGGGCTATTCTCTAAAATACAAACTCGAAATCGAAGCTCATTCAAGTGAGACTCGAAAGCGAACTTGCATCATCTTGATATGTCCTTCTCTAATCATCTAGTACGCACTTGCGAAGTGAAGTGAGTCTCGAACTCAAACTTCAGACGACTATAGATAGGAATTTCGACATTCATCGCGGATTCCGCTGTCGAGTTACAAAACAGAATAGCCTTGCTGAGCGTGCAGCGAGGGTAGTATAGCATGTATTCCCAACTCCGCGCCTCTCCTTTTCACTTCTGCGAGCTTGCGTCAATTCCAAATCGTCAGTCTAAGAAATGGGAGCATTTCTAGGGTTCACTGAATACCTCGTCTGAAAATCTGACGCGCTCGAGTATTTTTTTTCCTTTTTTTCACCCCTTCCGCATGGCCACGCAAATTGGCAGATTAATATATATTTAATATCAGGATAATTCGAGCATGAAAAACATCAATGTCTGACACGCTTGAGTATTTCCATGTCAGTGTTTTTTTTTTAATTTTTGAAAATCTGTAGACGCTTCCCTCACCGCTGAAAGTGGAAACATCATGGGACCTTCATAGGATCATCATCATAGGATTCTTCCTATCATATATCAAATCTAATAGGTTTTCGTGACGCTCAAGTAACTCCACATTTAGCATCATGCATGGGCTCATTGGGCTTCCCTTCCCTATTATGAATTTGATCAATCTTTTTGGAATATTTATTAATTAACATACCGCTATAATGTATATACCAAGCAGAAATTACCGATTAGTCAATCAATCACAATACCTAAATCTGTATTTATACTCCTATATCATGTAAAATATTTTAGTTATCTAAATTTTAATTGGGTAACTATGCAATGTAGAAGGGTTTGAAGCCCACAATAATGACGAGAGAGGGTGCGGAGATATCAGAGCTCAATACATTGTTGAATTTTACCCACACCATACGTGTTGGAGAGTGGAGTGCCTACAGTTCGGAGGCAACAATTGCCGCAGATTGCGGGTAATAACATTACAGCGCACCCCCGTGTCCCCTTGATTGATACAACTTCGTTATAGGAAAACACGGACCGAACGATAAACCATTTGGCTCACCATTCTGTTGTTTATCTCGTAGGTAACAGGTAAGCGCTAACAAAACAAAACATGACGTCATGCATTAAATAAAAACAATGAATACAAAAGTGTAAATTGTATTTGCACTAATTCATTTAATGAGCATGGTTTATTATCTGTTCTGAGGTATGGCTACTTATAACAATATGTATATAGGTACTTACATACATTATTCTTGGTGCTCGTTGTACGAGCTCGTTGTTTTATAATAAACGAGTGACCGCCCTCGCTTTGCTTCGGTTTTTTTATTTTTTACACCTTGGGTTACATTATTGGAGTTTTATTAAGGATCCCTTATTTTTTTTGAAAATATAATATAGCCTATGTCACCCAGGAAAAGTGTAGCTTCCCAACATTGAATAATTTTTCAAATCGGTTCAGTACTTTCGCATACAAAGCAAACAAATAATCAAATCTTTCCTCTCTAAAATCTAATTCTAATATATAAAATTCTCGTGTCACGCTTTTTTGAAGTTGAACTCCTCCGAAACGGCTCGACCGATTTTCGTGAATCTTTGCGTGCATATCGGCTAGGGTGGAGAATCGGACAACATCCATTTTCATCCCCCTACCCCTAAATTTTTTTTGGCAGAACAACGTTTGCCCGGTCAGCTAGTATTAGTATAGATTACTGAAGTCGATAAGTGAATTTCATACTCAAATGTTTCAGCGACATATGAAAGCTCAGCTTTCAGGCAAAAGATATTGTACGCCAATTATATGTATTATTGGTAAAGTAAACAAACTATGTATGTCTTAATGTTACCATAGTTATGTACCTACCTTATTACACGAATAAAATATTTGATTGATTGATTGCTTCAACTCATTGAAGAGTTCGCTGCTCCAGTACGGATTGGTGTGGAGAGTGTGAGAATAAAATAGAAACAAAGATGTTATTAAAAATAACATTACTTTTACCTACCTTAGCTACATTTGAATCGACTTTATTTTTGTATCTGAAGTATAAACCTGAATTTAAAAATATACATTATAATTAATGCGCAAGACCTAATTACCATTGAAAGCAATGTAGGTGAAATAAATTAAAGAAAAGCTGAGGTTAATAAAGTAGAGTAAATTGACACAGTTGCGACGAACAATATTAGTTATTTATTAACCAACGAAAGGTTCAGAACTTTTAGGTAAAATTTATAGCTGCATTAAAATAAACCAAAGTTAATTAATTCAATAACCTCTAGATACATTTTAATTTTTGTTTATTACACTGCACATGGGCTATAATTTATTTAAAAAAATATTGGGATCTATATGAAATCCGAAGCAAAACGAGGGCGGTTACTAGTATAAAAATAAGGTTAAAATTATCTAATTGCCAAAGTTTGCTTAATAAGCTTTCCAAATTCAATTTTGGAAAATTCATATTTTGAAAATCTTGGTTTAAATGAGGAAAACGTTTTCTCACTTGGATATTTATAACTCGTAATCAATATCCAAGACAACTACGAATAGATTTATCACGTTTTGGCCTTTTGGGTTACTTTCTTTCTTAGGTTCTTTATTCCGAACACTGATCAGATTACCAGATTTGATTAGGAAAATGTTGCTACGGATGATTATACTGGAACTAAAATAAATCCTTAGGGAAAGGCCAGCTTAATTAACATTTCATATCAATTTTTAACATTGTTCTATAATATAGGTATAACAGGACCGTATAAATTAAAATAGTGCAATATAACAAAATATTTTATGTCTACAACCACTGTTTTAATACATTTGTGGTCAAGCATTAACTTATCGTAAGTAAAAAAAAAAAAAAAAAATAATCTGGACTCAGCCCCTCCCATCCTAATTATGTTACATTGAAATACATATATTTTATACCTTGGTTTTTTTATCAATCCTTCAATGTTAATCTAGTTATATTAGAACGTAAGGAATAATCCGATTATGAGAGAATAATGAACGATAAATACATTAACACAATGTACTAAACAATTCTAAATTGGCTAGTTAATTAAATACATTTTCAAATCTGACAACCAATGCGATATCAGATACTTAATCAGACACAAATACTATTTCATACTGCTGAATGCTGAAATAATTAACTGACTAATTTATTCGATTAACAAATTTATTGATAAAGGTGGTTTACCGGGATATAATTTAACAAAACGGCTTTATTTTGCTAACGCTTTGTTTTTTTTTGTCATATTATTATAATGAATGAAAACAACAGTGGTTATAAACAAGAATATTATTTTATACTGTTACTTCATCGAAATGTTCCTTGCAATCGGTCTGCTAGCCAGCTAACCCAAGAGAATCCACTTAACATTTTAGAGACTAAAAGGAAGCCTAAGGAAATCTCTGCCGCCTAAAATTATTTAGTGTCGGTTTAATAAAGCCTGTTTAAATCAGTTGGAAGCGACAGCATAAATTAAGAACTTTTATTAGAAACCGGCGGCGCCCACATTCTCGCATCCATCCTCATTTGCGAGGGTTCAAAACTGAGAAGTCCCTAAGAAGTTGTTATGAAACGCAATTTCCCAAAGTCATTATTCATTTTTTGGTAACAAACGGCTCGCCGCGCGACTCCTGACGGAATGATACTTATTTGAAACGGAAAACTTACTTTATTGTTATAGTTACCTTATATTGTTGAACATTCATCGTTTTTGTACGCCATTCAGCGATTACATTATGTATTTGAATATAAATGTAGGTTGGGTTGACATTATTTTGAAATATTATATATTTTTTTGTGCTTGGAATTAGCTGTAGGTAACATTTTCATGTTACTTTGAAAAGAGAGATTTCCCGCCATACTAGGAGACAAAGATACTAGGGTTGGTGATGATGTCTGGGGGCAGCCGGACTCCGGAAGTTGTTGTTTGGAACTTGTATGTATTATCAGTTATCACAGAATAGACAGTACTACATAATATTATGCCAGCGTCGCCGCGTCCGTTTCGTAGAAAACTTTTGTAGCATAATTCAGGTATTGACATTTCTGATCTTCTTTATGTGACACAGAATATTGCCGCACTACATTTTCAACGTCGAATTTTCTGTAAGGTTTACCATTTAGTATACCTATGTAACTTAAAATGTTAACAAACAAAATACTACAAAGCTAATACTACTAATCAATCACTACCCAGCAAATGAATTAAATCTCAACTGATCATCAAAATCTATACTATAATAAAACTCAAAGGGCAAATTTACTGTACATTGAATATTTTTTACAAATTTTGATTAGGGGGCACTTCAGTAACGTGTTAGAGCACAAAAATATTTTTTTTAGAATTATTGTCTGTCTGTCTGTTTGTCTGTCCGGGCATCACATGAAAACCCTTGAACGGATTTCGATGAAAATTGGTAAAGTTGTTACTAATACTCCGGGTCATATTTTAGGATACTTTTTATCCCGGAAAATTAAAAGGTTTCCCCGGGAAACGGGATGAAATTTTGTATGGAATATTTTTAAAACATCAACCGATTTGCTTCAAATTTGCATCAAATGTTCCTTGCTTAAATTTATGGAACACGTATTTTTCAGTTTTCCAAAAATTTGCAAAAAAAAAAAGAAAAGAATACAAATTAATGTGAATATTGCTTATTTTTCAAAACCCGCTCCTGGAGGAATCCTTTGTGATTTTATCGTGGGTTTCAGTATATAAATTACTAAATATAAGTACTTCAATGTAAATTCACCGTTTTTGAAATTTCCTTCTGCAAGAGGTACAAATAAGGTAAAACATAATTTCCGTATGCGAAGCTGCGGGCAACAGCTAGTAAATAATATAATTAGTGAAAACATCATTTCACAATCATTATTTCTGCGAAAAAAATATCAATATTAACTAAGTTAATTTCGACAATGGAGATATAATATTTAGTTTAGTAAACCCAGTCGTGTCGAGTAACCCTAATTAAACCACGACGTGAGTAAATAAATCGTTATTTATAGTAATAAAATGTGTATGTTATCTGTTGTTACATTTTCGATTGTTCATTTTCGTTTGCACAGGTATACCAATTTTATTAAAACTCTTTTCTTGTTAAGGCGTGCACACCGAGAGTACCATACATAAATAACAAACTTTCATTCAACTAAAAGTAAGCTAATGTCACCACTGTATAGATATAGAAACAAAAGCTATTAGCCCAACAATACGACCATGTGTTACCGGCTTGTCTTACTGCAAGCGATAGGTGATAAACTATGTAGCTACAAGCAACAACCATTACGCGGTACATTCTTAATTACTGAAGAAGAATAATTTATCACGCTGCACCAGTATAAATTGGCCGGATCATCGGTGTGGATGAACATCATCAGAACATCCGAAGGCCTAACGCATAACAAAGGTTTAACAACTAGATAACAACTAGACAAAACATACCTGATAGATATATTAGCTTACGTTATTACTTATTACACTTCAATCGAAAAAACCCGATTTGTATAATTCGATAACAATTGGGTTATAATAATTATGGCCCTTTTTCCACTGCAAATAAGCAAGAAAGTAAGCAAGAATTGTATTGTGTTCATTTATTTTTATACTTTCATATTGATAAATCTTTAACTCTCTATAAAATTACGTATATTATGGCAACACAACCTACTTATGTGGTTTACGTTACTCTACCTCTTTCATATAACTTTTTAACCGACTTCAAAAAAAGGAGGAGGTTCTCAATTCGACTGTATTTTTTTATGTTTGTTACCTCAAAACTTTCGACTGGACGAACCGATTTTGATGATTCTTTTTTTTATCGAAAGTCCCACATAAATTTCATTGAGATCTGACGATTGCATCCATGAGAAAACCATATAAGTCTTAAATTTGCAATAAGTATGTGCGCGACAAATGGACGAATAACTCAATATCACGCCAACCAATTTCGATGATTCTTTTTTTTATCGAAAGCAGGTGCTTGTCATGTGGTCCCACATAAAAAACGAGATCTGACAAGTAGTTTTTTAAATACTTTGAAGTCGGTTATTTTTTGTTAGTGTAATTACTTTTTTACAAAAAATAAAACTAACGAAAAAAAAAACTGAAAAGCGAAAAATAAAATAAACCATTTAATTATAAATTAAGATCCTAAATTAACTGTAAATTAATAAATAGTTTTGAGACCGTGCCAAACAAACAACCAAAATTAATTACATAAAGTTCATTTTATGAGGGCAGCGGCATGCGGTGCACACGGCAGCAGCAGCGCGGCGCACATCTTTTCACCGTTTGTTTTTTCATTGGTTTGGCACCGCCTCAAAATTATTTATTAATTTACAGTTAATTTAGTATCTTAATTTATAATACTAAATGGTTTATTTTATTTTTCGCTTTTCAGTTTTTTTTTTTCGTAGGTTTTATTTTTTGTAAAAAAGTAATTATTTTTTAATTTTTAGTTGCTATGAAAATTAATAATAAGTTATTGGTGGTAGATTCAGTTACCACGTAAAAATGTAGTAGGTGAAATATCAATCATCCCCTATTTTTGTACCTTTAGGGGTAAAATTTTGTTTCCAAATTTAAACAAGAGTAACTTCAAGGTATACACTATTCAATAAAAAAAGAATCATCGAAATCGGATCATCCAGTACAAAGTAATTGGGGTAAAGGGTAAAAATTTTGTGGGTGAATAATCAATCATCCCCTATTTTCGTACCTTTAGGGGAGGAATAAAATTTTCAAAAAAATATGGGACCAACTTCAAGACATACCCTATTCATTAAAAAAAGAATCATCAAAATCGAACCACCCTGTGCCGATAGCTGCGTGATCATACATAAAAAAAATATACGTGTCGAATTGAGAACCTCCTCCTTTTTTTTTCGTCGGTTAAAAATTTAGATTATCAGTATGATTATTTGATACAGTGTTGCCAATGCTACGGCAATTACCGTGTTCTACGGCTTTCAGGCGGCTTCAGGCCCAAAAAAATCACAAAATCTACGGCCTACGGCTGCCCTACGCCCTATTTCATTAGCCAATTCTACGGCTTTTCGCAAATTGGCAGCTGTGGACACGGCCCACAGTTGATCTTTTTCCATATAAACACGGCTTTTTTATCTAATGTACACGGCCGCCTAAAAATTTGCATTGGCAACACTGATTTGATATTAAATCCTTTTTAACCGCTTTCGTAGTCGCGGGGAAACCATGCCATTAGCCGGTTGTATCCACAACTGTCGATTAGCCGCTTTTCCGACCCATTGAGCAAAGTGCACCTCGTTTTAAGGTTTATGTTTGTGCCATTTCAACCACAATGTGTATTAGCTTCCGCCGGTTATTATTCGCAATTCTGTAACTCATTACCGACCGGGATGTTTTTATGCGCTACCGTTTATTGTGGAAAATTTATTTGCCTAATACATGGGCACACAGGTACTGAATATACCGTGGCATAGAGTTTATAATATAAAGTAAACGTGCGAATTACGGCGAGTGCTTCTCTGAACAAGGGCTGGCTCATAAAGTCTGAAACATATTCGAGGCCGTCGCGTTCAGGTAGACTACAATATACCTCCTAGCAACAGCCTAGCTAATTAAAAAACCTTAATTAGGAAACAAGCGACGTTAAAATTATATTTATTATATCTTTACGTACTGTCTAATATTTTTTTGAGAGTTTGCTTTATGGGTCTGTAATTTTAAACAGATCTTTGCGTTGTACGGGGCTTCAACCATTTTAAATTCAAGATAAACTTCCCTCCTGGTGCCCTTAGCTGAACAATAGACGACGCTTAGCGCTAGGCCCATTCTTAGCTCTGTACCATCCAATTTTATTCTTCTAAATCCATGTCCATGGGCGACGGAGACCATTTACCATCAGGTGGATCATCTAACTATTATAATAGACATTTCATCTAATTATGATACGTTTAACACTATGAAGATGTTGGTAGATTTTGTTGCATGTTGTTTTCGTCCAAGATTCGCAACCCTTTGAGACACTCACATAAGTTTCTGGACAAAGCAAAGCATTGAAATGAAATAGCTGACATGAGAAGCAGGATTCCGTTAACAAAAGGAACCTAACTACAGAATTGCTTCCCACTTGAGGCTGGCTGGTGCAATCACCACAATCGGACACTTCCTGGGAGAGTTTGAATTACCTACTGACCAATTGTTGTGCAGTTCTGACTTTGGTGGGTAAGTATTGTTCGATCTAGGTTATCTTCCATTTAAATTCAACTGGTGCACGTAAATTGAAACAACTTCTCTAGAACTGAAATTGGGTAGTATTTGTAACGAAATATGCACATTCACATTCCTTCATAAAAGTAGTAATAAGTAGTTTAGTTAGTAGTTTGTACATTAGTTGGTAGGTAGTAGGTACGTATACTCTCATTATAGGTACATAATATATCAGTACTTTACTGATTTATGCACACGCACACATCATCATAAAATGATTTATGCACACTTTATAATATATTTACAGTTTGAATATTTAAGTTAAAATTGTAAACTTTCTCATGTATGTGAACAATGTAATGTTGAAATTGAAAAAAAAAAATCTTCAAACTCAAATAAGGAAAAAATACTTCATCTTCCAGTCCACACAGAGCGCCATGGTTCAATTATTTACTCGCGTGGTTCAAATAAAACGCATCTCTAATTTACCAAAATTGTGTGCGAATTAATTAATTATCCCTCATGCTACTTATAGAATACCCAATTACGGAAAATGTTTAGATTTTACCCTCCTGTAATTTTTGTGTTTTTCTGACAAAAATATTTAAAGCAGTTTAACAGTTTATATATGTATTACGGGTTAGTAAAAACCACTTACTTTTGATTGTTTCAAAAATAATGAAAATTTAGTGGCTACGTTTGGTCCAAACATCATATAAAGAATATTGATTGGACCATACGTCTTCTTCCACCATTAAGGGGGTCTTATCCCAAAAATGGTATTTTTGAAGGTGTTTTGCTCATAAATGGTACATAATACAACTCTAAATATATGTTATTTTACAGTCTTTGTTCTTTCTTTTTATCAAACTTGATACACGATAGTCGTTACTTCATTAGATAGAAATAAATCACAAAGTTGGGTCTAATCTGGCATAAAAATGGCGTTTTATTCGCGATTTAATCGCTTCCAGATAATAAAAAATATACCACAGTATAGGTCCTATAGATACCAATATTGTTATCGCATCATAATATGAAATTTTGAAAAACATCCCTTTCAATTCCAATTTTTTCCCTTTCCACAAGCTACGAAACGCCCGACGCGTTCATTTACTCAATTTTACTCTCGCGCCAGTCGCCTTCGAGGTAGGACCTGTGTCGATCCGTATCGCAGCCGCACGACGTCGAATTTCCGATACTTATTTTAATTTCGAATTTGGCGCGCGCGCCTTTGGACTTATATTACCCAGTCAAAAGTATCCACACTGCTGTAATTTGAAATAATAAAAATTGTTCGTTTTTAAACTTTAGTTACTGTTTATAGTAATTAGGTATTGGTATAAGTCAAGTCCTAATTACACAATTATTCTTGCCGTATTAGGGCGGCTTAGAATACTAACCCCAATCCCAAGCCGGATGGGTGTCGTAAAAGGCGACTAAATCCGGCCCGCTGGTGGTAGGGCCCCTCGAGGGATAATATTGGTAATATTGATTTTAAATATTAATTAATACCATTATTACTATTATTATTTCTCCATGGGGTTCGCATGGATAGCTACCACCCTTGAGCATGTGTCAGCCGCCAAACGACTCGTCGTGACGGCTGGGAGCTTGAGAGCCAGTTTTCTTTGTTGAAGTTATACCTACTTTTTTAGGCGTGTTATGAAATAAATGGAAAATCGTTTTGAAAAAATGATTATTATTATATTGTTTTTTGAAGTGAAAACTTTGTTTAGTACGGGGATGATTTGAAATTCAATAAAACGAATGAGTTGAGGGGAGTTGAGGGGAGTTGAGTGGAGTTGAGGGGAGTTGAGTGGAGTTGAGTGGAGACTGGAGTTGAGTGGAGACTGGAGTACAAATAAGACATTACTATAATTTCCATGACCATGTTATATGTGTAGTCCATGCCACCCGCGACACGGGTAAATACTTGTAACCTATTGCGGGGATATGAGTGTGGAAGGGTTTTATTATTATTATTATTAGTAACCGTTAGTGGCTCTGAGTTGGGGTGTAAGTATACTTTATTTTGATTTATTAACTGGAATTTTAGGTGCTATAAAAAGTGATGATATTTTTAGCTTATTTTTGTTTTTATTGAAGTGAAAACTTCTTTAGTACGGGGGTGACTTAAAATTTTATGAAGCGAAACTGTCGGTGGAGACTAAAGATGAGTGGAGACTGACTTGACTTGAGTTGAAGTCAAGTCAAGTGAAGTCAAAAGTCAAACAAAAGTCAAAAGTCAAAAAAGTCAAAAAAGTCAAAAAGTCAAAACAGTAAAAAAAGTCAAAAAAGTCAAAAAAGTAAAAAAAAGTCAAAAAAGTCAAACAGTAAAAAAAGTCAGTCAAAAGTCAAAAAAGTCAAAAATGTCAAAAACGTCAAAAAAGTCAAAAACGTCAAAAAAGTCAAAAAAAGTCAAAAGTCAAAAAAGTCAAAACTAAAAAAAGTCAAAGTCAAAGTCAAAGTCAAAAGTCAAAAATGACAAAAAAGTCAAAAACGTCAAAAAAGTCAAAAACGTCAAAAAAGTCAAAAAAGTAAAAAAAAAAGTGAAAAAGTCAAAACAGTAAAAAAAGTCAAAAGTCTAAAGTCAAAAGTCAAAAAAGTCAAAAACATCAAAAAAGTCAAAAACGTCAAAAAAGTCAAAAAAAAGTGAAAAAGTCAAAAAAGTCAAAACAGTAAAAAAAAGTCAAAAGTCAAAAAAAGTCAAAAAAGTCAAAAAGTCAAAAAAGTCAAAAAAGTCAAAATAGTCAAAAAGTCAAATAAGTCAAAAGTCAAAATTTGTGGAGTGGAGTGGAGTGAAGTGGAGTGGAGTAGTAAAACCTACAATTATCATCTTCCCGAAATTTTACATTCGTCTCATTATCTTGAAAACAAAATTTTTCAAGGTTTCACTTCTAACACGTGTGAATTGCAAACATTTTAATTTATTTATTACGTATCTTTAGGTATTTTATTTTAATATTAAATTATTCTTATACTTTTTATCATTCTCAACATACTTGTAAAATATCTTATCCAAAGGGTTTGAACATTTTTGTACGGAACCTGGCATATAACCTACAAGTCCGCCATTTTGAAAATAAAAACTCGTTTTGATTTTGAAGTTGGATAATTTTTGTTAGTATTTAGATGATATTAGTCAATTTTGTATGTAAGTACCTACTTATTTGTGGGTGAACCGATTTTGATGATTCTTTTTTTTATAGAAAGCTGGTGCGTATCATGTGGTTCCACATAAATTTGAGCGAGATCTGACAAGTAGTTTTCGAGTTATTTTGAAGTTGGTTATTTTTTGTTAGTATTTAGATGATATTAGACAATTTTGTATGTAAGTACCTACTTATATGTGGGTGAACCGATTTTGATGATTCTTTTTTTGTTACTTACATACAAAATAGGTACTTACATACAAAATTGACTAATATCTGAATACTAACAAAAAACAACCAAGTTCAAAATAACTTGAAAATTATTTGTCAGATCTCGCTCAAATCTATGTGGAACCACATGATAAGCACCAGCTTTCGACCAAAAAAAGAATCATCAAAATCGGTTGACCCACAAATAAGTAGGTACTTACATAAAAAATTGACTAATATCATCTGAATACTAACAAAAAATAACCAACTTCAAAATAACTCAAAAACTACTTGTCAGATTTCGCTCAAATTTATGTGGAACCACAATAATGATAAGCACCAGCTTTCGACCAAAAAAAGAATCATCAAAATCGGATGACCCACAAATAAGTAGGTACTTACATACGAAATTGACTCATATCATCTGAATACTAACAAAAAATAACCAACTTCAAAATAACTCAAAAACTACTTGTCAAATCTCGCTCAAATTTATGTGGAACCACATGATAAGAAAAGATAAAAAGAATCATCAAAATCAGTTCACCCACAAATAAGTAGGTACTTACATACAAAATTGACTAAATTTAATATCGTCTAAATACTAACCAACTTCAAAATAACTCAAAAACTACTTGTCAGATCTCGCTCAAATTTATGTGGAACCACATGATAAGCACCAGCCTTCGACCAAAAAAAGAATCATCAAAATCGGTTGACTCACAAATAAGTAGGTACTTACATACAAAATTGACTAAATTTAATATCATCTAAATACTAACAAAAAATAACCAACTTCAAAATAACTCAAAAACTACTTGTCAGGTCTCGCTCAAATTTATGTGGAACCACATGATAAGCACCAGCTTTCGACCAAAAAAAAAATCATCAAAATCGGTTGACCCACAAATAAGTAGGTACTTACATACGAAATTGACTAATACCATCTGAATACTAACAAAAAATAACCAACTTCCAAATAACTCAAAAACTACTTGTCAGATCTCGCTCAAATTTATGTGGAACCACATGATAAGCACCAGCTTTCGACCAAAAAAGAATCATCAAAATCGGTTCACCCACAAATAAGTAGTACTTACATACAAATTTGACTAAATTTAATATCGTCTAAATATTAACAAAAAATAACCAACTTCAAAATAAATCAAAAACTACTTGTCAGATCTCGCTCAAATTTATGTGGAACCACATGATAAGCACCAGCTTTCAACCAAAAAAAGAATCATGAAAATCGGTTCACCCACAAATAAGTAGGTACTTACATACAAAATTGACTAAATTTAATATCGTCTAAATACTAACAAAAAATAACCAACTTCAAAATAACTCAAAAACTACTTGTCAAATCTCGCTCAAATTTTTGTGGAACCACATGATAAGCACCAGCTTTCGACCAAAAAAGAATCATCAAAATCGGTTCACCCACAAATAAGTAGTACTTACATACAAAATTGACTAAATTTAATATCGTCTAAATACTAACAAAAAATAACCAACTTCAAAATAAATCAAAAACTACTTGTCAGATCTCGCTCAAATTTATGTGGAACCACATGATAAGCACCAGCATTTGACCAAAAAAAGAATCATGAAAATCGGTTCACCCACAAATAAGTAGGTACTTATATACAAAATTGACTAAATTTAATATCATCTAAATACTAACAAAAAATAACCAACTTCAAAATAACTCAAAAACTACTTGTCAGATCTCGCTCAAATTTATGTGGAACCACATGATAAGCACCAGCTTTCGACCAAAAAAAGAATCATCAAAATCGGTTGACCCACAAATAAGTAGGTACTTACATACAAAATTTACTAAAATATCTGAATACTTACAAAAAATAACCAAATTCAAAATAACTCAAAAACTACTTGTCAAATCTCGCTCAAATTTATGTTGAACCACATGATAAGCACCAGCCTTCGACCAAAAAAAGAATCATCAAAATCGGTTGACTCACAAATAAGTAGGTACTTACATACGAAATTGACTAATATCATCTGAATACGAACAAAAAATAACCATCTTCAAAATAACTCAAAAACTACTTGTCAGATCTCGCTCAAATTTATGTGGAACCACATGATAAGCACCAGCTTTCGACCAAAAAAAGAATCATCAAAATCGGTTGACCCACAAATAAGTAGGTACTTACATACAAAATTGACTAATATCTGAATACTAACAAAAAACAACCAAGTTCAAAATAACTTGAAAATTATGTGTCAGATCTCGCTCAAATCTATGTGGAACCACATGATAAGCACCAGCTTTCGACCAAAAAAATAATCATCAAAATCGGTTGACCCACATATAAGTAGGTACTTACGTACAAAATTGACTAATATCATCTGAATACTAACAAAAAATAACCAACTTCAAAATAAATCAAAAACTACTTGTCAGATCTCGCTCAAATTTATGTGGAACCACATGATAAGCACCAGCTTTCAACCAAAAAAAGAATCATGAAAATCGGTTCACCCACAAATAAGTAGGTACTTACATACAAAATTGACTAAATTTAATATCGTCTAAATACTAACAAAAAATAACCAACTTCAAAATAACTCAAAAACTACTTGTCAAATCTCGCTCAAATTTTTGTGGAACCACATGATAAGCACCAGCTTTCGACCAAAAAAGAATCATCAAAATCGGTTCACCCACAAATAAGTAGTACTTACATACAAAATTGACTAAATTTAATATCGTCTAAATACTAACAAAAAATAACCAACTTCAAAATAAATCAAAAACTACTTGTCAGATCTCGCTCAAATTTATGTGGAACCACATGATAAGCACCAGCTTTTGACCAAAAAAAGAATCATGAAAATCGGTTCACCCACAAATAAGTAGGTACTTATATACAAAATTGACTAAATTTAATATCATCTAAATACTAACAAAAAATAACCAACTTCAAAATAACTCAAAAACTACTTGTCAGATCTCGCTCAAATTTATGTGGAACCACATGATAAGCACCAGCTTTCGACCAAAAAAAGAATCATCAAAATCGGTTGACCCACAAATAAGTAGGTACTTACATACAAAATTTACTAAAATATCTGAATACTTACAAAAAATAACCAAATTCAAAATAACTCAAAAACTACTTGTCAAATCTCGCTCAAATTTATGTTGAACCACATGATAAGCACCAGCCTTCGACCAAAAAAAGAATCATCAAAATCGGTTGACTCACAAATAAGTAGGTACTTACATACGAAATTGACTAATATCATCTGAATACGAACAAAAAATAACCATCTTCAAAATAACTCAAAAACTACGTGTCAGATCTCGCTCAAATTTATGTGGAACCACATGATAAGCACCAGCTTTCGACCAAAAAAAGAATCATCAAAATCGGTTGACCCACAAATAAGTAGGTACTTACGTACAAAATTGACTAATATCATCTGAATACTAACAAAAAATAACCAACTTCAAAATAACTCAAAAACTACTTGTCAAATCTCGCTCAAATTTATGTGGAACAACATGATAAGCACCAGCTTTCGACCAAAAAAAGAATCATCAAAATCGGTTCACCCACACATAAGTAGGTACATACAAAATTGACTAAATTTAATATCATCTAAATACAAACAAAAAATAACCAACTTCAAAATCGAAACGAGTTTTTATTTTCAAAATGGCGGACTTGTAGGTATGCCAGGTTCCGTACAAAAATGTTCAAACCCTTTGGATAAGACATTTTACAAGTATATTGAGAATGATAAAAAGTATAAGAATAATTTAAAATAAAATACCTAAAGATACATAAAAAATAATAAAAACAAAAATAAGCTAAAATTATCATCACTCTTATTTTAAAGCACCTAAAATTCCAGTTAATAAATCAAAATAAAGTATACTTACACCCCAACTCAGAGCCACTAACGGTTACTAATAATAATAATAATAATAAAACCCTTCCACACTCATATCCCCGCAGTAGGTTACAAGTATTTACCTGTGTCGCGGGTGGCATGGACTACACATAAGTATAACACATCACAATAACAGCCATGACACGAGTACAAATATTTATCTTTCACATAAATGTACTTATAAAATAATTTAAATTTGTACGATAAAAGTAGTGCCGTGCTCCTACTGTACTGTGGTCAGTCACCGGGATCATACGAGTTCAGGCTCTCGGCGCGTTAGCGGTATTTAATTCAGCCGGTCTCGGAACGTCAGAAATACCTACTTCGTTGGAAGAAGAGGGCCTTAAGCTAGTCGAGTAGTGCGACTATTGTTGACTCCCCGATAAGTTATATTCCATATTTAACCCTATTTTATGTGCTATATAGGTATTCCAATAATAATTAAATTACAATATTAAGAAAACAAACTGTTTTGTAATAAATTCAAAACTTACGTAATTTTTGGGCCACCCTATACTTCACCTTGCCTTCAAAGGTGTGTGAAGTATTTACAATATGAGGGGAGTCCCTTTCCCCTAGCGTAGTATTTTGAAAAGCCTATTCACAAGTTTAATTTACCAAAAGGGGAATTCAGTTTATAGAGATCGATAGAGGGGGAATAAAGGGGTCTGAAATTGGTGTCCGAGGTGAATCATTGTAATTACACAGATGCAGTACGGACTGTACGGAGCTGAAGCCACGCGTGGTCGTCGCAAATGGATTAGTCTGGGACGTGTAGTTGTGTACTTGCCGAGTTCCACTCTCCGACCCCTGTTAGTTTTATACTAAACTAGTAAGTAACCCGCTCTCGTCTCGCTCCGTGAAACATAAACCTCACGTACACAAATAGCAAGTAATTTAATTTTAGTGGGACTTATTCGAAGACTACCTACATATTTCTTTGAAATCAGTTTGATTTTTGGTAAATTTAATTTCACAAATTGTCTATTGGACTCCGGTCCCCTCTGAAGTAGATACAGGTTTACTGTACATGCCATTTCATACTGGTAAAACGTGGATTGGCATGGGACACTTCACACACCTTTAACATTATGGGGAAATCTAACGCCCCAACTCAGAGTCACTAACGGTTACTTTAATCGCTCCTTAGTAAAGAATCACCATACAAATGTACTAAGGAGCGATTAAGTAACCGTTAGTGTCTCTGAGTTGGGGCGTAAATGTCTTCCGTGAAATCATGTGCGTCGGTTTCTTATGATGTTATCTTTCACCGATTTTAGTGTCAAAATCAATTTCTAACACATACATAACTTTAAAAATTAGGTGTAGGTGTATGCAGGATTTGAAGTCAATTTTGATTAATAAATTGAAGGTATATAAAAATCGCATACAAGTCCGTAGTAACTAATTAGATATTAGGTAACAGACAGAAAATGTTTACTACTAAGCAATACAGTTTTATAGTTATTGAGGTTATTCGGTGTTGTAGTTAATCAAGTTAGTAGAAGTTTAAGTTTAACTAGTGCGCAGAATTTAATTTTATTGAACTGGGTTATACCAGTTTTATACCTTTCATTTAACTGCTGTTTCCATCTGTGTGTGGTTTCTTTGTCGATTTTTATTAACAACAACAACTTTAATTAAAAACGTTGAGATCCCATTCTCTCCACATTTATGAATACTTACCATTATTAATATTGAACGATTTTAGTTTGAATACAGAATCATTAAATTTGATAATTCATTATTTGTTTGTTAGTATCAGTTTCAGTTGTTAAAATTACAAACTACCTATTAACAAACTTATTATTAAAGCATCACATCAATGTTGATTTATTGTTTTATACCTTTCGTCAACTTCCATGATAATTCGCACATTTCTCGTTCCGTTCGGTTGTCTTGTGTTCTATGATGTTGATGAAAATCTGTTCTGGGTGTGTGTTCTTGTCTTTGTTTGTTGTCCATGTGATCCATGTCACTCACAGGGAATCCTTGTGTGGCTATGAATGTATAGCAGTATTTATTATTTACTTTCCGCCCGTCGAATTGCCTGCGGAATAGTGGTATCACAAAGCGAAATCCCCAACATATAAACTTCCCAATAATCCCAGGGGAATATACAACCGGAATAGCATCTGCCATATTTTATAGTCGATGACTCTCTGTGTCAAGTTTTATCCAAATCTGTGCAACGATTAGTGCATGATGAATGGCCATACGTCCAAACATCTTACAAACTTTCACATTTATGATATTGTAGGACTACTATTTTTTGGGTTGTGAAATGAGAGATGAAATTATAATTCGTTTTCAATTTTACGTAAAAATTGAGTTTATGTGATTTTCTTTCCTACAATGCAAATTATAAAATCATCAGTCGGTTATCTGACAACAAAGAATTAGGCTCCCATGACGCAATATAAGAGAAATAAAACAAAAGTATTTTCGTTTCCAACAAACTTACCAGAACTCTTACTCATATTTGTCTTTAAGTCGGCAGTTGCTGGGGCCGTGTTTGCGGAGCCCTCGGCTTCAGTAATATTTTATGAGAAAATCTGCCAATTACTTAAAACCTTTATTTTCCTATATTTATTTTCCCGTGTAAGTAGATATTACATTAAATTATACGCTAAATTATTCTGTCTATCAAAAAATGGCAAATTGTTTTACAGATGTAATGGTAATATTACAGAAAGTACCTTTATTGGAATTTAGTTTCTAACTTGAGAAGATTTGGTTAGAAATCTTGGTTGGTAAATTGGTAAGCTCACAAGTTAGATGACTCAATTACTGTTTAAACTATGCATTAACTATTAAGTAACAAGTAGCTACGAGTGGTCTGATCCGTCTTATGGTAAGTGGTCACTGCTACTAATTATAGATACTTCTCTGAAATGTCTCGTGAAGAAAAGAAGTTTTATGCGGAACACTGGCAATGAGGTCGTGACGAAACTGATTCCAATTACCTCTTATATTACGGGTCAATACTTCGTAACGCGTGTAGGAGTACTAGAAATGGATCTGTTCCCATGGGATAGGGGATAAGAGTCAGCTTGCAAGTTCTGTTAAGAGATTAGATAACTAAATATGTAAGTGTGGATCGTTGATATTGCAATGAATTAACACATTTCTTATTCGTCTACACTAATATTATAAAGAGGAAAGATTTGTATTTTTGTATGTTTGTAATGAATAAACTCAAAAAATACTGGACCGATTTCAAAATTTCTTTCACCAATACAAAGCTACATTACTCCTGAGTAAGATATGCTGTATTTGATTGTGACTAATTAAAATTTTAACTTCATCACAAGTAAAAATTGACGCCCAGCGAAGTGGGTATAGTCACTACGGTCAGTTAGCAGAAAAATAAAAATAAACTCTAAATTAGTTACTTTTTTTACAAAACCTTTCAGGTTTCAGAAATATACCCTACAATACATAGATTTTTTCGGGTGAACGGTGTACTATTTGCTAAGTAATATTTTTATTTATACTTTGTGATCCCTATTTCTATCAATCAGTAATATTATATAAAGCCATCGAAATAAACCTATGTTCATGTAATTGGATACGAAACTCATTATTCACGTCTAGCCCGATGCTTTGAACGTCGTCGGGTTATGTATTGTCGTTAATATCATGTTTCAATTATGATTCAGTTTCGAGCAGTTTTTTCGAAATAATCGGTATTCTGTATTTTCGCATTTCCTTTGTCATAGTTTGTAATCACAGGCAAGCAATTAAAATATACTTATACTTACTTTAAATTAAATTATGTAATAGATTTAATAAGTCAAATAAAAAACCGGGCAAGTGCATGTCAGGCCACGCGCAATGTAGGGTTCCGAAGTAGATACCTATGTATGTAGTAAGTTTATCGACTAATTACGTTAACATAGCCGTGATAGTTTTCCTTTTAAATTCATCATATAAACTATTTTTGAGAACTTTTTCACTTCTTCAACCGCTTAGCCGACAGGGGGGGGAACCTAACCAAAATTAGCACTTTAAAGCCATATATTTCGCAAACGAACCCCTAAATCCAAAAATGGTCTATCCTACCTGTAGGGGATTTACCCTGAAAGAAAAATATTTTTCAATATTTTATTCCACGATTTTGGGGTTTTAATAAATATGTACATGTATCCATGCCAAATTACAACTTTTTAGCACTAACAGTCTCGGCGCTATGCCTCGGACAGATGGACGGACGGACGGACGGACATGACGAAACTATAAGGGTTCCGATTTTACTTCGGAAGTCGGAACCCTAAAAAGTGCCTGTATCTCATGTGTGAAACTGAAATGTACCTATTTATTTTATACATATACCCGTTCTATGTAGGTACGTACCTATTTATTATTTAACAGGAAATATATTACATAATTTTAAATTTAGTTCTACTCATAATCACAAATAATCTCAAAATAATTCCGTCTTTTCTTAAAAATTACCAACCCGTTTTAACAGACAAAGGTACCGTTTATTACGTTATCGTTACCTGTTATTTTCGAATTCCGTTACCGCTGCTGGCGAAAATATTGTATAGGTATCAGCGTTTGCGTCAGTGGGCGCAGAATAGTGCATATCTGCAGTTTATGTGTAGGCACCCGGGCACTTTGGTTCTGCGCTCCTGATAGCTCTTACCGTTACAAGACTTACAAGAAATGCTTCAGGCGCCTCGAAAATCACAGATTATTCAACAGTTCTGTTGGCCAACGACTTCAGCATAAACCTTGAAGATAATCATAAACATTGCCCTTGTAATGGAAAGCAACGAAGGCAATATGGAACTTAAAAGCATTTTGTGACGTCGTTTGACGCAGAAACGTCGTATTCTACAGAAACTCGTTAAACGGACGATTTGTCACAGACACAACACGCTTCAGTTATCGCTATTTCTTTTTTTTACATATTAGCGACAACAAGCAGACAAACCGTCTCATGCATTACCATATACATCACCGACTGGTGACATGAGAGAGAGCAGTCAATTTGAACTAGGACATTGCGAACATGGATGCTAGGTAGCTTAACTGAAAAACGTGTTTTGGTGTTAAAGCTACGACCAGGGTTGAATTGATTGGTGCCGAGGCATCTCAAATAACAGAGAGCTGTATTGGGGCGGCTTATCATTAACCCCAATTCCACACTGGATGGGTGTGGTAAGAGAAGACTAAATCAGCTGGTGATAGGACCCGCAAAACGACTCGTAATGCTCCGGCAGGGGGTTTGAGAGCCAGTACTTTCTTTCTTTTACTTCTCTTTCTTGACCGGCCACTCATCAGTGATACATTTGGTATCGTTATAAAAAAAACGTCAAACTTATTGAAAAATAAAACTTACACATTTACTCTTCACTTCAAAGATAAACACTGATTAAATTTACCATGAGGATTCTTCCACCCCGTGCGGACAAATTACATGACGCGTCAGCAAGTCACGCAATGCATCTATTAATGCTGACTTATGTTTATTGACGGCTGCGATACCCCTAGGATTGGCCGCTGCCAGTGCTGCCACGTTGAGCTATGGAGCTTTTGTTCAAATTAATATATGTGCGTCAAGTGTAATGGGAAATTTATCACCGGGTAATCAGGGCTTGTATAATATTGTATTGAGTAGTGCAAAGTTATGTAGATTACTGCAGAGCATACACTCATTACAAAGTAATTACTAATTAGTAGTCGTATTGATTTACAAATCGCATCAAATACATGTTGCTGTTACCATATTATTATGTACCATGTTTGACGCAATAAAGAATTATGAAAAATTTTGTGGAATAATTGACTGAGATATGTGCGACGAAAAATAGTTATGATGTTAGAAGGTGATTGTACCTACATAAAAGATTTCTGTGTCGATAGAACTGTAAACAGAAACCACAACAAGTGTCACTAAGTGAAGATATTCCGGATACACCCAGCCCAGCTGTTGCCTTTGCACTAAAAGGAATTGCATTCTGTGGTCGTTTGCCTTCTACCGAGCTACGAAGTGATAACTTGTGGCTTTTTGCTAACTGCCGAGTGCAGAACATAACACATGTCTCGTATTCTTGTTTTACGTACTTTATTCGGTTTATATTTTACTCTTCGTTCAGATATTGAGATTGCTTTTAATGACGTAGCGTGATAATGTAAGCCTCGTTTTGAATCCTTTTAACTGGTTTTTATAGCGTTCTGGGCAGGATTTTCTTACGCCTTTGAAGTCTTCACCGATGGACCGATACTAATCTAACTTCGGCTTAAGGTCTCTTTAACGTAAGAACTTGAACCAATAATATATTTTTTACATAAAAACGTAAAATTAATAAAAAAAACTATGCGCATTGGTTGGAGGTGTTAGTGTTAAAAGTTTTCATGCCACCCGAGGGCCTCCGACATGGCTTAACGACTGTTATCTTATGGTAACTACCGGGACCGACGGCTTTACCGGCCCTCCGAAGCACGGAAACGCTCAAAAATTTTTGCCACTAGCGGTCTACGACCGCGCCCACTGTTGCTTAATAGTAATTGTGGATTCCAAGTGATCAACACAAGCCGCCGCACTATATCTACATATAATACATATAATAAATTGCCCGTGTCGGTGTTTCCGCTCAATTATAATGTAAGTGTCTTCAAGGCAAGAGTGAATAGGCTTTTACTAAGTTAATGCGTTTTACCACCCATGACTACATCACCACTTACCATCAGGTAGGATAGTAGTCAAGCTTTAACTTATAAGATATATAAAAAAAAATTAGATCAATAAATAAATACATAATTCATGTTACCTGTTGTGCGCTCGGAAGACGAAGCGAAGCGATTGCGGGGGGGAGTCAGGGGGTGCGGGATGTGCGGGCGGCGGGAGTGGGGTCGGCGCGGACCGTCGGCGCCGAGAGTCTGCCTGCGTCGGCGCCGGCTCGTACGCCGCCGGCTGCCAGTGCCGCACGAATGGCGACAGCGACAGACCTGGAGCAAAAAAAAAAGCGTTAAATAAAATATACCTATTTATTACCTGTAAGGTAATTCATTTGTCAAGTGCCATTCAGCGTGTTTCCAGTGACGAAAAAATCACATTTCTGTCAAGTTATTTAGATGGATACCGAGCCTAAGTGCTTGTTCACACTGAACTCGCGGGCGCGGTCGCGAAATATCAAACATATGACCTACTATGAAAGTGTTCACATCGAAACGCGCGCGCGGTGTATGTAGCGTCTACCGCGCCCGCGCCCGCGAGTTCAGTGTGAACAAGCACTAAGCCAGCCCTTGAGAAGATCTTATTATTATGCATTATGGTGGCCACTCACGGTCAGTCCATCGCGTCAAATGGCGTGATATACAGCCAAAATTTGATCGTGAATGTGAAAAACTGATGGCGTGATTTAAAAAATTTGTATGTCCAATCGCGCCATTTTGACATAATTATGTCGCTTGGCGTAGCTCCAAAAATGACGCGATGGAATGACCGTGAGTGACCACCATTAGAGTCGTGTAGTGTAGGGCTGCCAAAAAGGTTTTTTAATTAACAAATTAAATGTTAGGAAACAAAAAGATACCTTATATGTATTTTATCCATTTGAATCCCTACAGATGTTATACAAATTTAATATTATTACTAACAAGCTTTTAATTGATAAATATTAATATTCAGTTCATGAATTTCTAGCTGACAATTTAATTTAATTTTTTAACTGTTCATTGAAGCGCTCACAGCCCGGCGGCTTGCGTCGATCCTATGTGATCGACAAAGTTAAGCAACAGCGGGCGCGGTCGGTAGTTGGATGGGTGACCGCTAGTGGCAAAAATTTCTTGAGCGTTTCCGTGCTTCGGAGGGCACGTAAAGCCGTCGGTCCCGGTTGTTTATCATAAGATAACAGTCGTTAAGCCATGTCGGAGGCCCTCGGGCGGTTTGAAAACTTCCGACACTCGGGTTGGCCACTAACCCCTCCACCAATCCGCACTGGAGCAGCGTGGTGGAGTATGCTCTAGGCCTCCTCAAGAGGAGAGACCCGTGCCCAGTAGTGGGCCATTAATGGGTTGAAGCCAGCCAGCCAACTGTTCATTATTTTATTTTATTTTTAATAATATTTGTATGCCTGAAAGGGCCGAACATAGAGTACTTTTAATGTATTATATTTTAAGACCTGTAATACCTATGATCACAAATAAAGAATGATTATGATTATAAAAAATCACTATAAATAACAATAAATCAAATCACTATAAATAACTTTATCTGTCAATAATTCTGCATTATTAAACACAATGCTACGAGCTGTATTAGCGTGAATTTGATTGTGATTTGTGATGCATTGCTATGAATTATTATCTACATCAAGTTCAATAGAACTTGCTTTATGTTATGCATATGATATTCTGAATGTATGAAACATTACATGAATTTCATGTGAGGGTATTTGATACTTCATTTCATTGTTCCCTATATTTCCAGGTGTGGAAATTTGCGAGCGCTTTTTACCAGTTCCAAACATGGCATTTTATTTTTCGAAGCACAAAATTGATTTATTAGTCCAATCTCAGACGGTCAAAAACTGTCAGATGGACCGGATAGATGGATAAGGTATCTACTAAATGCTAAAAAGAGGTTGTAAAAATATTTAAGACAAAATTTCCATCCACTAATTCCATTAAATTACCACTACATACAATATATACCTAGATTTGTTGTATACTTTATTATTTAGATACATTGATAAAACATGAAAGATTTGAAAGATTTCTCATCTTTTAAATTAAAACGATGAGACCTAATCTGAATTAATTTTGTGTCATATTAAAAATATGACAAAACCGAATATTTGCTTAAAGAATATTTTGCCAATAAAAATATTTGATACAATTTTCTTGCTCATTTGCTAAACTTGGTGTCTTATAAGAGTCCGCCATTGATTCTACGTTCGAGCATTTTGTGACAAAATAACTTGTACTACCTGACATCCGCAGTAAAGGGAATCTTCGTGTACAGGCAATAATATTATGTCTTCTGTAGTACAGGTCGTGTATGTTTATAATTTGTATTAAAATTAGGTACCTAGTATTTATTTAAGCAAATCGATGTTTCATAAATATGAAATAGGTACCATTACGCATCTACATAAATTACTTATTAATGGTTTGAATGGCGAGCGAGGTGGCTCTCCATTTGCATAAAATGATCGTTACGTGCCTTCTACGGTTTTTAATTAAAGTTCCCAAAACTCTAACATCCGGATAAATCAACGCTGATGGGTTTTTAATACGTCTAATAATAGCACGGGAAATTGGGTTATTTATAAGGAGCTCGGATGATTCATGAAGACTGGGAGTAAAAGGGCACGGCTACAAGTAAATACAAGCATGGGTTGCCCTAGCCCGTACGATAGAATCGAATCAATGAAGAGAAATCAATGTTTAAGAAACTCCCGATTGGCATACACTATACCATCGCAACGTTAAATAAATAAAGTATATATGTAAAAAGTTAAGACTTTTAATAAATTTTAAATGCTGCATGAACAATCAGGGAGTGTGTTCAATACTTTATATTACGTTTGTGATAAGTGAGTGAAGCCATGCTCCAGCTCAAACGTTCAATAAATCCAGCTTTACCTAACCTAGACTAACTCGAGAATGCCACTACCATATAAATTGTACGAGTCCCCGAGGAAGGCTTACGAGAAATATATGGCTCTTGATTTTCCAATTAGGTGCAACTTGAGGTTCATATTTCCGTTTGAGGTGGTAAATTGCAACTTTAGCCGCGCCACCTACCGGGAACACATGAGCAACGCCAATAATTTTATACTTATCTACAAAGTTTGTTTGCAGTTCGGGCTTCATATAAATTTGAGCTTAGTTCGCAATCAGATTTGTAACTTGTAATATATTCATATCGCTGTAATGAAACAAACATTATGTTGAGGATTCACATTAAAATTACAATTGGACGCCATTTATATAGCCCCAACGTTTGTAGTTAGTGTTCAGCCGAGTTAGTAATTTAGTCAAGTATTTGAGTTATGAGGGTATTTGGATGAGACTGTAATACCCGTGCAGCCAGAAAGAGTTCAGCCGTTCTGAGTTTCTTGTTCTGCGTTCCGCGTTCTTTGTATTTCTGGGAATATAACGCAAGCGTTCATTCAGACCTGCAAGACTATTCAGTTTTGTAACTTGACAGCGGAATCCGCGATGAGTTTCAAAATTGAAGTTCGAGTCCGAGATCTTGATATGTGATTCTTTAATCATCTGCTACGCACTTGCGAGGTGAAGGGAGTCTCGAACTCTAACTTCAATTTAGAAACTCATCGTGTATTGCGCTGTCAAGTTATAAAACAAAAGCGAACTTGCATCATATTGACATGTCATTATCTAATCATCTAGTACGCACTTGCGGAGTGAAGTGATCCTAGAACTCGAACGTCAATTTTGAAACTCCGCTGTCAAGTTACAAACCAGAATAGCCTTGCTGTTCGGTCTGACTGTCTGATGTCTGTGCAGCGCTATAGAGTTGCACAAGTTACAAAGAACGTGGAACGCAGAACGAAGAACTCAGAACAGCTGAACACATTCTGTCTGCCCGGGCTCTAAATGGTAAAGTTTCTTCCGTGCCACGGACATATTAACCGGTCAGTTTCAGTAACCGTGAATTAGCAGTTGGAAGAATTTAGGAACCACTTGGAGCTAACTAGTAAGTAAGTAATCATAATAGAATGCCATAATTTCCTCCATTACAAGAGAGATCGGTACTCATCGTTAATGTGTGAGATGTTGTATCTGTGCCCTAATTATTCATATATTTCTGTCCGCGTGAAGCTGTAAAGGCCGCCCAACAGCAACTGTCAATTAAAAAAAAAATTGATGTGTTGAAATGTCTTTAGTTGGATCGCGGGCAACAAAGGCGGGCTTATTTTCGCTGGAAGTGCGCCCAATCTGAAGCCCTAACTCGGGCGACAACAGCATTAACTCCTGAAGCTTGTTTGCTTGATCTTTGTGTGCACTGAAGTGACTGAAGCGAAGGCTTCACGTTGTCAAGGCGCGTGTAAACAGGCGTCGCACGACTCGCATGAATCGCACGCATTACGACACCGACGATTAAACATAATTACGGACCTTTGCCGCCTTAACAGCGGTACATATATCCCTGGACGTTATTTGTACCGGAGGCTGGACGCATTGTTTCTTGTCTAATTGTGGTTTGCAAACGCGACGTTAGTCAACTATGTAATCATTAAGGTACATTTTGACTTGATATTAGGCATTTTATAAACATAGTGTTGTACTTAGTGGTGTGCAATAGAGAGTATTGTATTGTATTGTATTGTACTTGAATACAAGGCAGATTTTAATACACATATGTACATTAAAATGTACCTTATAAGTACAATAAATTACCTACACAGCAGGTTTACCATGCTTACCAAGCGAAAATTTCTGGATGCTGTTCCCCTTCTTTCAGATTTAGAAGGATAAAATATATCTACCGGTGTACAAACTACAAACAGGAGTGCGTGTTTAAGCCGACTTCGTTACATGTTTACGAATCACGTCCGCGTTTGCACCGTTACATAAAAGTGTTACGGGTTTTTTCAAATAAAGCCGGGGTACCGAGTACAGAGTAAATCGCGGGATGTGTTCGTAAAATCCTGCCAAAACAAATTGCCGTCCATATGTGTGGGTCGGGAGCGAATTGGTGGTGTATAATTTTTCGCAACATTTGGCTGTCGACGTGCGCGGCGTCAGCGTGTGGCGACGTGATCTCGCCTCAGTTAAGTTCTCTTCTGAAGATCTCTATGGACATATTATACAAAAATAAGACTATATTTGTGCAAATATAAAACGCTGATAAGATCGACTTGGAAGATTGTTATCTTCTTCTCTCTCCTTGGTCGGCAACACATCGGTGATGCCTTTGGAATTTCTGAAGTACATGGGCGGCGGTGCCCATGCCCACTGTTGCATGAATTTTGCATTGTTTACACAAAATCTTTAGTTCATAAACTGTTTGTTTAATTATTAGTTGACTATGTTAAATAGACGAATCTATACTTAAATAAATATTATAAAGCTGTAAAGTGTGTTTGGTTGAACGGGCTAATGAGATTAGGAACTACTGGTGTGAATTGAACAATTCTTTTGGTGTTTGATAGTCCATTTATCGAGGAAGGTTTATAGGCTATATTATAACATCATATATTTTAGTAGTTAGTTTTATCCACAAATTAACGCGGGTGAAACCGCGTGGCACAGCTAGTTTTACTATAAATACCTCAATAATTTATTTACGGCCCTGATCACAAACAGCGAATATACAATGCAGTCGTCGTATTGAACGCGAAATGAATCGGAAAGAAGCGCAGAAGAAAGGAAACTCATTTTTTCGAAGCACTATAAGGTCCTTTTAGAAGCCTCTGAAATCAATAGCGAGAGCAGCGATTCCATGAAATACGCGACATTTCTGTAAGGTATTTGTATACCGCGCCTCAAAGTCTTGTACGCTGTCATTTTACTGGTACGAACTTTTATTTGCGTCTAAAGGTTATTTCAGATTAACTAACATCTTAATTGTCAATTATTTAGTTATATAGCTAATACGTTTGTTAAACATTCCGTACAAATCAATATTATAATCTAAATTTAATTTTGCGTAACTATTAACCAACAACATTAATCTTTCCCCATCATAAGCTTGACTAGTAGTAGTAGGTCACCTGCAAAGTGGTGACCACCACTCGAATGGCGGGTTGTATCCGAAGGGTGGAACTATTTGTCAAATCACTTGGTCCTTGTTGCTCTTCAGCATTGCAACTGAAATACTTTAAAAATAGTTTACACTACAGATTTTATAGTATAGATTTAAGGATGATAAATATACGTACATACTATTAGGATTGTAGGTTCTGCTGGGTTACAAAGCCAAGCGACCGTCCCAGATTAACTTTGTGACATGAACTAACTCTTTCGTTGCTAAATAGCAAGTACAGCCAGCAGCGGACTTTGTTTTAAATTCACTGATAGAAAGTTCCATAATAAAGCGATCTATTAATTCTAAATTCTCAAAAATCGAAATATGGAGTGGCGGGGAAGCCCGTTAGCCGAGAATGCCGAGATACAATCGCGGCGCTGTATTAATTTAGATTCGTTAGGATCAGGACAAAGCGGCTGCGATACAGAGGCTTCTTTTGGAAACTTGCCGAGCGTCAATTTGAACAGAATTTACCTTTATTAGACGAACTGAAAATCAATAGTGTCTCCCTCAGCTGTGGCTTAATGAAAACGCTTGAATGCTTATTAACCGCGACGCTAACTTCGGAAAAGAGATTTAATGGAATACTAAAAGGATTCCGTCTTGTCAGCTTAACGAGCTGTATTTCAAAGTAGTTGCACTCATGCATTTGAACTCATCAGATTACTAAATAAATGAATTCAACACTCAAACTCCCGCACTAGAATTTTCCTGGTCAACACAAATAAAACGTCAGTGACACCCACGATCCGACAGACAAGCGAGTTCCCGGGAATCAAATCCGGAACCCCTCGTTTCACGGGCCGTTTCACTTCCTTATTTTATTACATAAGTTCTCCCAAAGATTACGCAAGATATTTAACATAAGGATAAGTCACTCACGCAGTTAGAAGATTTTTAATAAAATCAAATTAATAATAAACGACAAGTCACTATAAAGAGGTAAGTTTACAACTCAAGATTATATTAGAAAAACATCAAGATCATCAGAAAAACATCAAGATCATATTAGAGGGCTTATGAATAAAACGTTTTAAAAGTCTAATATTATAGTTTCAGTTTATCTTTGCACGATCATGGGTAGAAGTAGCAATTTAAACTACCATTACAGGAAGATGGGAGCTTGGAAGTTTGTATGGAATATCGAATAACATATTGTAAGATGTTTGTTACTCCATTGGCTTTTCCCACATTGGCGTGAGTTCGTGGGGTGTAGGAGACGTCGTTAATATAGCGGAGCACACGCGAGACGGCTTCGCGTGAATGGGTTTTCCATTATGTTGGACCACTGGCTGGGAATAAATAATTACATCAATAGTTTTAAAGCGAAATTCTCAAAGTGTCGCTGTACGTTGAACTCCCGTCGAGGAATAACGACACCGTCATTGTTTATTAGCAAAGTTCTGTTTCAGTAGACACAAAAGTATTTTTTTGCAAGCACGGTTATTATCACCAGGACAACACTATTCATCAACTCATACACGTAAATAAAAGCAATTTTTTAACAAATATTTTAACTTGTCATAATAATTATGTCGGTTATTTAGTTCGTGTGAAATCTAATTATATCGATTAGTTAGCTCATGTCCAACTTATTGGGCAGTATGATTCCAGAAACTTTCCTATAGAATATTTTAATAAATTCAATCTTAACATGAATTTTAATTTAAACGCGTGACACTTCTTTGTGCGTAACTTTTCTACTCAACAAAATTAAAATTATCAGTTGATTATCTGCAAAATATTCTTGTACTTTTAGAATTCACATTATAAATACGTACGGAGGTTGTGATGACGCTTGTTGGAGTCGGTTGGCTTTCGTTTGTGCTGTTTGATTGGCTCGCAACCGAAGAGGAAATGAAATCGGCCTTTTAGGCTTTTACAGTAGATAGTGATTGGCATTCGACCACCGAAACTGCCATTAATTGACACACAGGAGATAGGTCACCTTATGGAAAGTAGGTTTGTTTTGACGCATTGACGCGTGTTGAATAACAAAAATATTTCGTGTAGCTCCTTAATTAATCATGTTGTGTCAATATTCCTCAGAATACATGCTAAATTACAACGATCCTGACTTGAATTTAATGAATAGAGAAACCGAACCTTGGAAATACTTATTACATTACATTCAATAATAATAATTAGTAAATAGACATCCATTGAGGATGTTATGGATGACATGACATGGATGATGGAAACAGCTGATGCTCCTTATGATATGAAAATCTAATTTTTTAATACGTGTTTTTGTTTTAATTGTACCTAATAGATACCCATTTACATGTTATGACGGGATCAATATCAAAAATTCTAGACTCTAGAATTCTAGAATACCATTCTAGAAATTCTATTCTAAAATACTAATTTTAGAATCTAGAGGAAATACGATAGACACGGCTCATGGTCATGATACTCAAGATAATACTGGCATAACAAAGTCCAGCCACCGCCGCGCCGGTCTGAGTAGGTAATTCTACAAAGAGCAAAATGATGTCGGGAACAATACAAGTGTCGAAATAGTAGTTGTCGGGTAAAACTACTCTGAGCATACCTGCGCTGACACACTTCAGGAAACACTTGTTACTTAGTTTGCATTCCCACCCGGAGACTGTACGTGTTCTTTGCGCATAAATAATTCTAGTTACTCGTGAGCCGTGACGTGCGTGAGTAGGAACAGGGAGACATTTTGTCAATGAACATACGGGATTTAACGGGATTATCAAATTTTTCAAGTCATATCGGTTACTATATTAAACACCACCATAATTTACGGTATATGTGTAGTACCACTAAATTATTATCTATTTTTGACGTGATAACGTCTATTAAAACGATGAACGCCGGGCGCACGCACGAAAAAATGTAGCGTTCCGCGAGCGAGAGAGCGGCAAGAGCGATAGAGAGGCACGATCGGCTACGATCGGCCGAAGCATTCAATTTTATCTATAAAAGTATGGAATCATTTCATCAGTTTTGTCATGACGTTGTCACGTTAAACTACCGTCCGTAAACCGACTTTACAGACATTATTTTTTAACCAACAACCATTAACCGATTCCGTACAATGTACGATAATTATTAGCATTTATTGTGGTGATTGCCGCAGAAGCGGTATTCCGATTAATGGTTCTGATTTCAACGGCATAATAACCATAGTTTGTAAAATAATACCGTATATTGACTAGAATGCCATTTAATATTATTAATCCGAGATGTCAAGTGGTTGAGGTGGTCTAATTTCCGAATTTTTCAAAGGTAATTACTAATTACTAAGTTACATTTAGTAACTTTTCGACGACGTAACTATCGCAGACTATCGCTGAGGTAAATAAATCCATTAGAGCTTTTCGTATCGCAAGTAGTTCTGAGCTAAAAATTACCTGTATTAAGAAAAGAAAGAAAGAAAATGATGTTATTATTTATAGCTACGTATTAAGTACTCTGTTTTGGTTGCTCTCAGACAATTTAATTTTGAAAAGTTATTAACCGTCTTCAAAAAAAGGAGGAGGTTCTCAATTCGACTGTATTTTTTTTATTTGTTACCTTAGAACTTTCGACTGGGTAAATCGATTTTGATGATTCTTTTTTTAATAGAAAGCAGATGCTTGTCATGAGGTCCCACATAAATTTGAACGAGATCTGACAAGTACTTTTTGAGTAATTTTGAAGTCGGTTATTTTTTGTTAGTAAAATTTAGATTATTTTTAGTACCTACGTCTGAACATCCCCATCTATGTTTTTGTCCACCAAAGGCACCAAAGCTATAGCTGCTCTATATGCCATCCAATTACGGCTCAGTCGGGACGTGTTCAGTGCAATTATTGTACAAGTTCATGCGGCACATTCCCTAACATAGAAAGCCAAGCTTTTTATCCGTTAAGAATACTATTTAACTTGTTTTTATACGCTACGGTTGTTTATAGCATCGCTTTGCTTTGCGCTATACTTTTTTTATCGGACATTAATCAAATTTCGTGCTTTCTACATTTTTCATTTTCGTCTGTTTTTTATTTGTTTTAATGAGAATTTTTTTTCTTGTCTACCCCAAAGTGTCCCATAATAATAATGTTACAAATGTCTATACCTAGTATCATCCATAACGTAAATAGAATGTGTTTTTTTATTTCAAGATAAAATCCCAGTTTTTGTACAGTACTTCCGATACACATCCGTATTCAAAACGCAGATCTACCCGTTCAAATTGGATACTTCCGAACCGAGAAGGGCATTTCAAGGTAAGTGACGTGCCTTACATCTGTTGTTTATTCACCGGCTTTAGATACAGTCACAATCCCTTTTCCCTTTTACTCATGTTTGTGAATGGACGAGAAATGCGTCGGTAACCGGGTCCGGGAGAAAGAAATTTGTCACGGCAGCGATCCGAGCGTACGAATAAATCTCAGGCTCTGAATAGTTTGATTGAACGTCGGCGGCACACCGGCACGGGGCACCGTTTGCATGGAGGACTTTTCTTATGGCAGAGCAAAATAACATGACAAACTTTCTGAGTGCTTACCTGCTTTTGCGTAGCTGTGGATGATATGGCACCTAACCTACGGTTTAATTTTACATCTTTTTTAAGGTGTGCGTGCGCTACAAGAGAAAAATAAAATAATATAAATAACGCTACACATTCATAGATGTTTTTTAATAATTATTATAGCACCACACTAGTATTCCCTGTGTCGTGGCTACCATGGACAACACACGAAGACAAGAACACACATGAATAAGTTTTATTTTTTAAATCTCGAATTATGTGCTTTAAAATGCTTTACATTACTATCGAATATCATTCATTGACGGGCATCTGTCAGAATAAAAAAAGGGATGGATGGGAATAAGTATCCATTTTAAAGAATCGTATTTATGACCATTTGAACAAATCGTTATTAAATTGAATTGTTAATGACAGCCGTAGTGGGAAGGAGCCGTAACATATTAATAAACTCGAAACGTTCTTCAATTTATACAGTGTAATTATCTATGGAACAAAGCACAACTAACAGAGTGGAAATTACAAGAACGGAATAATTACAAAGTATGGTTATTAATAAAATAACATGCCTCTTTTTAGGGTTCCGTAGCCAAATGGCAAAAAACGGAACCCTTATAGATTCGTCATGTCTGTCTGTCTGTCTGTCTGTCCGTCCGTATGTCACAGCCACTTTTCTCCGAAACTATAAGAACTACACTGTTGGAACTTGGTAAGTAGATGTATTCTGTGAACCGCATTAAGATTTTCACACAAAAATAGAAAAAAAACAATAAATTTTGGGGGTTCCCCATACTTAGAACTGAAACTCAAAAATTTTTTTTTCATCAAACCCATACATGTGGGGTATCTATGAATAGGTCTTCAAAAATGATATTGAGGTTTCTAATATCATTTTTTTCTAAACTGAATAGTTTGCGCGAGAGACACTTCCAAAGTGGAAAAAAGTGTGTCCCCCCCCCCCATAACTTCTAAAATAAGAGAATGATAAAACTAAAAAAAATATATGATGTACCATGCAAACTTCCAACGAAAATTGGTTTGAACGAGATCTAGTAAGTAGTTTTTTTTAATAATTTTTACCTCGATCAAAGTTACAACGAACTTCAAGAACTTTTATATTATGTTACTTGCTGCTACGGAACCCTTCATGGGCGAGTCCGACTCGCACTTGGCCGCTTTTTATTAATATAACATTGTCATCGCTGATGATTTGGCTTGAAAATAATTTATGCTTGAAACCCACTACTCTCTGAAATATGCCCGTAATTCAACTAGTCAAAGGATTTCACATTGATAATGTTAAAGTAATATCCAACAACTTTTAATGAAATACAAAATCTCAGAAATGGTACCGTAGCTACGGCCCATGTCATCATCCTGAAGTACATATACGTACGAATTACGATTGATAACGTCGTATCACAGAGTCTATGCGGGAAGGCTCAACCTAGATTTTCCAGGAGAGCCACTTGAAAGGCACAGTCGCAGCTCCGCGTTTTACCTTCTAAGGAGACTTGAAAAAGTTTGATGCTACGATGTGTTTTTTTTTTTTTTTTTTAGTTTTTTTATTCTATTTTTTCCCTGTACCTAAGTATATATCTGTAGCTCATTAGGATGTTTTATAAAGTCTGTCTGTCCTGGTCTGAAAGTTATATCTTTAATGTCTGCATGTTATAATGTACTAGCTAACCTAGCAAACTTTTTACCGCCTAACAACGCCCCCCACTCCCTCCTACCTCTCTCAGTCTTCCTCAGCCTCTCCCTTTCCCTCCCCCTCTTTCTCTCCCTCTCCCTCGACTATCAGTTACAAAATAAAAAAGTAAGATATGTTGCTAAGGTTACATTACAAAGTTAATATGGTCGTTAAGTTTTCAAAGAGATCGGACCTCATACTACAGCTATGAAACAGACAAACTGAACGCACCTATAAATATTTGACAACTTAATATTATTATTATTATTTATTGGGAAATTTTGTTGTACTTGAATATGATTGACATGTTAATTAGTGTAAGTGGATTGTAAATTCGTTCTAATTAACAATAAATAAATAAATCGTAATTAATGATAATTTGACAAAAGACATCAAATGTTTCACAGCTAGGAATATTTTATATTGGAAAATTAAACTGTCGATTTTAGTATTTTCCGTTACTTATTGTTTATGTTTCTCAACCGTTTAAACCTTCCCTGAAGTTCCAAAAATATTTCAAGATCAAAATTAACCAAATTGGTCCCGCCATTCTCTAGTTTTAGCGAGACAAACGAACAACAATTGATTTTTATATATTTAAGTAGATTAAATAATATTTAGATCCAGATAACTAGATTTACTTGTATTCTGCGAACATATAAAACATCGCAGCTTGTATTAGATATCACTATAGATAGGTTTACTAATATAAAAAGGCCGCGTGTATTTGGACTTCCGATCTGTTTTATTTCCGTCTTATTCTTGTTTTTGTAAACGGTATCGGTAAAGTAGAGATCTATGCTTCCTGATTTATTTTTGTACCTATCTTCAATAAAATGTGAACTTAAGTTCACTCTCTGAAATAATTATGTAGAATTATAATTTCCTGTTTTCAGAAGCAGTAACATATAGCTATGATATGAACAGTTGAAGGTAGAGCTGTCATCGCCACTCAATGTAACGTAACTGAAGATCTTTCGCTTTCATCTGAAAGTAGCTATAGCCTAGTCATGAATTAACCAGATACAAAAATACACAAAATTATGTTTTGGTGAGAGTAACTACGACTACAAATATATCTTTAGCGAATTAGTCAACGGGTTATTACACATTGATAGTTTTGAATGTTTATTGTTATTTTTTTTAAATAAATTACTCACTCTACCTGCCTGCCTTAATATTCATTAAAAAGGGTAAGTTTTTCCGCTATGTATTAAGAATTTAAGATACGAGTATAACACCATGAAAAAATATGACTATTGAATTAATCAAATCACAGCTGAAAGCTTTAGATTGCATAAAACGAGATACGTAAAACTAAAAACCCGGTGCGAGTGCTGTGAGCCTGTGACACGGCGGGTCATGGCTCATGGCTCACAGTGATACGATCAATCAATATCGATATGGTACGTGCAGTTGTTGAGCCACGCCGGTAAATAATTAAACTCGACTGACAGTTTCCAAAAATGAAGAAGCGATATATGTTTAATGGATGATTGCTGTGTAATAGCCGATAACAGAAAAGTCATTTTATAGTAAGTAGTCACCCATGGAAGTCAATTACACCAAAGGCATTACTTATACGTTTCCAATAAAGGAGAGATGGAAGAAAACTAACTCACAACACAAACCTCTAGCCGGAACACGACGAATGGTTTCAATTACTAACAGTAAAAATGTTAATTGAAAATTAGTCAGAGTTTAATAGACAGGTTTTAAATATACATACAAATAAATAATGTATGACGACCCTGTAGCCTAGTTGGTAGCGAGTAGCTAGTCGGGGCAGATATTTATGTGACAGATTTGTACTCATGGGTGATATTGTGATGTGTTTTATGTGTCATCCATACCACCCGCGGCACATGTAAAAAAAATCTACTGTAGGGGTATGAGTATTGAGTGAGTTTAGTTGTTTACTCGTAAACAAGCGTTTATAAGAATTGATGTTTTCCCTCAATTTTAAACAATTATTATGATTTGGTTAATGTGTATTAATTTAGACTACTGGATTCACAGACTGCATAGTGCACACTCGTTATTTTATTTATCGCTTTTCATAACAATGAAAAAATCAAAACATTTATAAGCCTTATAACCATGCCTGTTTTAATGAATAAGGGGGTAATAGGATAATAGAATTGATACGTCCGTTGATCCCATTTAGAATAGAATCAATGATATAGCGGAGTGGCCACTAATTGAAGTGCGTTGAACGGACGACTAGGGATTGGCGAGTGATTGGCTTCCCACTTCTCATAAGAATTAACGAATACATATTATATTATAAAATATTTCATTGATTCATTGATTTAAACAAGATTTTACTACTCATCATCCTGTCAAAATCGTCAATAAGAGCTTCCTTATCACTTAAACTATTTCAACTGCTGATAATAAACCTAAAATATCGTTAATTCGGTTGGAATGGGTGGGTGGGTCCAGAACGTTAATGTAAACTAATAATTCTAATTACTAGGAAAAAATCCTTAAATTTTAATTCATAATTAATTAAGATTCTTCAATAATTTAATTTCAATACACTTTACCGTATTATTTTGCTTCAGAAATGCAAAAAATATACAGGGTGTATTTGAGACGGGTCAGTAAGGGCAGGTACCTTAACCGTTGTAGTTACAGGAAAACGTTCCAAGGAGACTATCCATAACTTTTTTAGATATTCTGAACTGCATTCACAGATTTTTGAAAAAATGTATGGTCAGCGAAAAAAGTGCTAAAATCCAAAAAAAAAATATTTTTATGCCTATCGATCCTACTTCGTATGGGGATCAAAATACTCTATGGGACCATTTAAGGTATGAGTACTAGAAATGTCAGAAAACGCTAAAATCATTTTCCATACATTTTGTACTGAAAAACGATAAATCAACTCGAAATATTCTTTATCGCCAAACAATCCTATTTCTTACTGCGATTAAAAGTTTCTTTAAGGCCTATTGAAATTTAAATACAAAAACTACGGTAAGACATAACATATCACACAAACTTAAAAATAGGTTATCTATTATTCAAAATGACCGCCGTTTTCACGAATACATATGTTCACTCGTTTTTGCACTGAGCAAGTAGCAGCGGAAAGTTTTCTTTGACTGATATTATTTAAAATCCTCGTTAATGCCTCTTTCAGCTCCTGAACACTTTCGTACTTTCTTTTGTAGACTTCATTTTTTAGGTGGCCCAACAAAAAAAACTCGAGAGGCGTTAGATCGGGGCTGCGAGGTGGCCACTTAATTGGACCATGTGTTGGACCATGGACCACTAACAGCACCTCTTGCAACGTGTCTTCGTGAAAACGGCGGTCATTTTGAATAATAGATAACCTATTTTTAAGTATGTGTGATATGTTGTGTCTTGCCGTAGTTTTTGTATTTAAATTTCAATAGGCCTTAAAGAATCTTTTAATCGCAGTAAGAAATAGGATTGTTTGGCGATAAAGGATATTTCGAGTTGATTTATCGTTTTTCAGTACAAAATGTATGAAAAATGTTTTTAGCGTTTTCTGTCATTTCTAGTACTCATACCTTAAATGGTCCCATAGAGTATTTTGATCCCCATACGAAGTAGGATCGATAGGCATAAAAATATTTTTTTTGGATTTTAGTACTTTTTTCACTGACCGTACATTTTTTCAAAAATCTGTGAATGCAGTTCAGAATATCTTAAAAAGTTATGGATAGTCTCCTAGGAACGTTTTCCTGTAACTATAACGGTTAAGGTACCTGCCCTTACTGACCCGTCTCAAAAATCCACCCTGTATATGAGAGGCAAAATGAGCACGCAGCCACTGAACGTAAAAAACATATTATCCTCTTTTATGTGCGAAGGAGATGAGATGGCATAATTATGACACTTCATTTATCGTATTCTGTCTACCGCGGAATGTTGATATAAACAAAGTCGATCTGTATTTGTGTAAAATATCTTCTATTGGGAATTCCAGAAGCTCCGCTGAACAAATCGTGCCAGCACTGGCAGCTATGCGCGCAGATATTTCATTACAGTACGTGATGTTGTTCGTACGTGCGTTAATTTCGGTGGTGTTTTTATATATCGATTCTTATATCTTCGGTATCTTACAGGTACATATTGTTGCTGAAGGCGGTTTCGTTTACATAACTCATTACGTTACGTTACTTGAGTTTTATTCACACTGGCTCTGATACTGAAAATGATGACAGATAAATATTAATAATAATAAATCTGTTACGAGTGTTGGAATGGGAACTAATTACCTGTTATATGTAAATGAAAGAAATAATATAAATCAATCTTATTGTTTGTATCACGATGTATAAGTAAAGATATTTACTAACTTACTTTACTTACAATAAGGATGCAGATTTTTCTTTGAATAAACAGAAATCTATTCCATAATAATGAATGACAAAATTTAATCTGACCGTGACACGACTTATAAACGCTTGAATAATTCACCAATATGTAGAGCAGGCATTAGATAACTATGGATAAACTGCACATTTATATTCTACAAAGACGTACTGCACTCGGACGTTTTGCACCAAAAATGTAATTAGAAATACAAAATTTGTACTCTATTACCTCCGCATAAGACGTGAATTAGCAGCAAAGTAAATAGCCGGTGTGTTTTCATTCACGTTGTTCACGCACTGCGTGTTATGTTAGTAGTTTAGTAGGTTATAAGGTTGAATTACATAAATATGCTTTTACTGACGTTACTGTGTGAAAGTGTGAAATGGTCTTTGTTGAGCCGCGCTCTAATATCCACGTATACCTATGTATGGTGTATGACGTTAACGTGTAGAATTAAATCAAGTGTCAGATTTTTAGGTTTTTCACTTCGTTTAATTTTGATTTTTGATTATACTTTCTTGATTTTTTTTATGGAAATAGCCGGCAAACGTGCAGACGTTCCACCTGTTGGTAAGTTGCTGTGTTTGCCCATGGACGTCAGCACCATCAAAGGCATCAAAGACACGTTGCCGGCCAAGAAAAGGTTTCAGTTCGTTTGTCGAGAAGTTACCTAGTTACCTACATAAAAAAATATCCAAACGCAACAATTACCAAAGATCTACCTTTAAATGTTCGAGTTTTTGAGACTAAGTATATAATGTAATAAATAATTTTAACTTGCAAAGAACGAGGGAAAACTAAAAATTATAGTGGTTTGTAAAAATCTGGAATTTTAACTTGATCCAAGCTGTGCCAGCGCAGCACCGAGTGATGTATGCAAAAAAAATTAAAGCAACACACTTGGCGCACAATTTACATATTTTCGTAATATTTCACGTTAAGTTTTAATGTACGTAAATTGAAGCATGTTCCGAAATGAACTGAAACATAATAAGTGTATCGTAAAGTTGTGCTTCCTTCTCAAATGTAATATGTTTGTTTTTATTACGACCCTGTAGCCTAATTGGTAGCGAACCTGCCCGCAAAGCCAGTTTCGATTCCCGGTCGGGGCAGATATTTATGAGACAGATAAATATTTTTACTCGGGTCATGGGTGTTTTTGTGATGTGTTGTTATATGTGTTATCCATGCCACCCGCGACACAGGGGAAAACCTGCTGCGGGGGTATGAGTGTGTAACTGTGTGTAAGCGTTTATTCATTATTTATTAAAATCATGTTTAGGACCGCCAATCAAACCATTGGCCTAATACCACCTAATACCCACACCCAGTGTAAGTACTGCTCACGTCACAAGTAATGAAAACAATAGACCCTACGTTAAAAGTAATTAAAATGAATTGCGTATATTTCGCAAAAACCTATTTATTCATCATTGTAAATTGTGAAGTGCTTCGATATCACTCGGCGAATAAAAAGCGGGAAGCTCATGGAATTTCACGTGACTCTCATTTGATTTTCAATATAGGCTTTTAAAGGCTTAAATGAAACTACAAAATGTGTATTATTTAATATTTACTATACTATAGGTACAAACAGAACATCAACCGCTTATAATTTGGTTTCATTAACACATTAGTGCCATTAAATCCTCAAAGCCATTAACAAATACTGTCAACTAGCATTTTTCTTGCCTTTATTTTCCTGTTTCACTTTGTTTTTGTCTCCGAAAAGTTTCGAAATAAAGAGAGGAAAACAATGAGCAGCATCTTCAATAGAGAAGAAAATAGATCAAGGCGAAATGTACACGCTGAACTTAAATATAAATTGTGTACAAAGGAAAGCTACTTGGGATGGATGCATTGTCCTTGGATGAACTTGCCAAAAGGCCGCTGCACTAGTTTATAGCATAATACAAATTCCAGTAGCTACATTTGCTTTGGCAGGTCGCTTCTCCAGTTTTCGGGGACGTGATGTGGCAGTGTGGCAAGAATTCCACATAAATTGTTCTCGGGAAACGGAGTGCATATTAATATAGTTAGTTAACTTACGTATTGTGAATTATTAGGAAAAATGCTGACGCATTTTGCAGGATGTAATGCTGGTAGAAGTTACGTATCTTTTATAAGTTCGATCCTGCATTCTACCGGTGAATATAATGCTCTTAACGATAACACTAGCATGGTAAACAATCACAAGACAAGTGAGATATCAACCGAGAACAATCATATCCTCATGTAGAGAGTATAATATATTCCTTGATCATATCTCTTATCAGACAAACGAGCATGTCAGTCCCGGCCGGGACTCGAACTTTTTTTCACGGTAGCCGCAGAATCAACTATAGTATTTGATATGATTTAATGAGCTACAGAACAATCAGTTTCACTTGAGAACCCAATATCAACAACAAACAATATTGAATGAGCAACTCGTCTACTTGCACGAGCTAATAAAGAGATGTAAATAATTTAAAATTTATTAATGTGTAAGCGTTTGGGTGTGGATATGTGGCAAAGGGTTTGTACCTTTAAGAGATTATCCTTTAGGGAGCACAGATAATACCTAACAGAGATTGCTTCTTGAATATTAATTATAAACGTACAACCTAAAAGCCTTAAGACGGCCACGAAGCGCTAATTTACTAAAGATTTGATAGTTTGAAGAAACATTTGGTTTAATAACCAATAAATTTTGGTCCTGATAGATAATTTACATACCATTAACTACTTAAGTACTATTCAACTCTATCGGAAGTTCATCATCTTATTTTATTTCTTTAAGGTGTGTAGTACACCAGAAAGAGGAAAAATGTACCTATAGAGCTGCAATGTATGTTGGAGAGATTCCGTCAATCGACAGCTACTGGTAGCTGTCTGGCTGTTTGGTAGGCCTGACCTACTAGAACTTTTAAATTTTAAGCTTCGTCCTTTCTTCGGTGTTTTCATATCTCACAGTATGTAGTTAAAATGAGAGACCATGAGCTGCAAAGGATCGATAATATTATAATGTTTAAAAGTTCAGAGCAACACATAAATTACTGACGCAACGGACCAAAAAAAAGCGAAGTCAAAAGTACTCAAACTATGTACATAATTATTTGATTTGTATATCATGCTAAAAAATACACAACTAACTATACAATATTATCATTATCAGGAATCGATTTAGTGAGTCAAGGCTAGAAATTCATTCAACTTGGTTAGGTAAACGTTAATGAAAGCAAACAAATAATATGTAATTCATTTGGGGCCGGCCTGCTTATAAGTGGAAATGAATTCCGCTAAATCAGATAGCGTTGCCAGTGCCGAATCACTGTTTCATTAGATCACGCATTCGTTACCGAGTCTGAGGGTCACTGCCTATGAATTATTTATAAAGCTAAATATTTGAGAGCACGCAGCGAATTTTATCAATTGTTTTTACTATTACTGCTACAGGCTACTGTGGTCCCGCAACTGTGCTACATTTACAGCAGATGGAAATGATGCTTCGCTTCTCGGATTTGGTAAAACTTTTCAATCGACCTAGACATCCTGTAACTACCCACTTCGGGGTGTCTCGTGTATTCCTAGAATTAAAGGTGATCTGCTTTTATAGTAATACCACAGTATACTATTATGTAACTTACTTTAATATAATATAAACTGTGTGTGTGGAAATTACAAAATTACATCCAAATTTCAAATCCATTGAGGCACTTTAACATGATCGACAAATGAATAATCAATCACGTTTTTAATACTGCTTAAATAATATAATTACTTTGATCAAGTGGCGCAGGTATACTATCGTAAACACTGAAAGCTATCACGTGTACAATTTTCCTAACTGTTGACCTGACCCGTCAGAGATGAGGTTTTCTTGAAAATCTTTGTACATCGCGCTTGATTTTGGAGGCTTTCATCCGACTTCGAAAGCCTTCTCTTTCATGGAAGATACGTTGCTAGGTCATGAGATAGTTCTATGAAATATTTATTAGTAGGCCACTTAAGTTGAGTGACATAATCCGGTGTATTAACAATTTCATTGGCGCCGAGTACAATAGCGGTCAAAAGCGAAACGGACTTGCGCAGATTTCTGTACACAACGTGCTTTACCATCGCGTTTAGTTTAATTAAATAGATTCTAGACATTCATTTCAGGTCATCTTCGTAGCGTGAACCTGACTTTATAAATGGATTGAATGTTGGTAAATTCAGAACTTGTTAATTTTAACTGAATTCAAAAACATGATAAGGTTTTTAATTTGGTTTTATTTTCTTATCTTTGTCGCCACAGGACTCCGTCATTTATCAACTGATTTGGATAATTATTTTATTATCTAAAAAGATTGGTCCCATATTTATCAAGACTGTGGTCTGATGATGGGGTCCACTAGGCACTGAAGGAATCCCTGAAATATTATAGGTATACATATGGTGATTTTAATATAGGGATTATTACATACATATATATGTATGTTCAGCGATAATTTTAGTGGTTCTTTTTCGTTCGGTCTGTAATTTTAATTAGGTAAAATTTAGATTATTTTTGCAATTATCAAATATCTTGAGAAGGACTGTGCTCCTAATATATTTAGAACTTGTTCATAGAAAGTCAACTCTTATAAGGTAGAACACCTCGATACCGTAACTTTCATTACTCTTGCATTTAAAAGGATTGAAATATCGGTGTTGTTTTATATTGTACGAGTGTATTTAAACGCTGTCATGAACATTATTTATATTTTGTTATTGTATGTACATAATAATGATTCCAAAATGGTTCTTAAAAGGAACCCTAAACAGTGAGACATCTTTTATAAGTACAGTTTATTTTTACGCGTCGCTGTGAAACTTTTTTAAAGCAACGACTCGACCAAAACATTTTAAACCCTGTACTTAAATTAAAAGACAAGCCGTCCATCAACTCATTTTACGGGCATTGTTCTGACTTTTACGAATTATGTCAAGAATCAAAATACCTTTCCGGGTTTCAAACTTTCTCGTCACGTTTCATGTTAGACAGGTACTGTAGGACACTGGACAATATAAAGTAGATTTACTTCACTATCCGTAGTTTGAGTAGCTCAAACCGAGTGTTTATCTATAATCAATTAATTTATTGATGAAGTAGCATGCTTATAGGTATAAAATAGTTCGCTTTCTCTACCAATATTTGTCATGGATTGAAAAGATAGCTTACTACTAAAACTAAATTTATTAGTTACATAGAGAAATAATTTAAACAACTCCATTAGTTACGAATACTAACAATAAGTATTTAATAAAGGATGTTTATAAACTATCGATGATTAAATGTGAAGTAGTAAATAGAAAGTCAAAACAGTATTTAAAACGGAATAAATAGGAAATGGGACTTATTAACACGCGTTTAAAATTCTTTAAGTGACTTTAAGTGGTATCTCCTATAGTATACGTCAGGTCAATGTGATATTTTCTGTAGCACTACTGCAGTGGCTTCTGGCCATGTTACCATCATACCCGAGTAAGGGTAGCAGTTATTCCTTAATAGCTACTTGCCGGAAAGCAAAGATAACCGGAGGAAAGAGGGGAAGTGGGCCGCTAAATACCGTTTTACTTAAAACTATTTTATGCGACTCATATAAGTTTTAGAACTGTAGTAATGTTCCTATTTTGTTACAAAGTTAGCAACTATAGTTTTGAAATTTAAGGAAAAAAGCTCATTAATAACTCTCGTACCTAACTATGTTTCTAGATATCCATTCGATTTGCAAGTTTCTTAACTTGTGCACCTAATTATCTGATTTTTTAGAAATAAATAATAAACCCTTGCAAATTCATCATTGTTTAAAACAAATATTTGACAAGAAAATTCTTTGAGTATCAGAGAGCCCTAGTCAGAAAATACTAGTACTTACCTACTAAGTGTTTGTTTGATTCGGAAATGGAATACGATTACTACTACTAAGCTAAATTGGTCGATTATGTTTCGGATACCACACTTGCCGACTTTCAAAGTGAAGTACAGGAAGAACAGAAGAGAAGTACACGTTCGAAAAACAAGGACTTATTCCGCACGGAGCATATGCGACCATTACAAAGTCATAATCTAATAATGAATGCAAGAGAGGCAAGTGAGAGATTAATCCGATTTGAAAGTGAGAAGCGTAATTTAATTTTCCGAAGCGACTGATGAATATGAGAGAAATAATTATTTTATTTATCCATTTACGGTCATGAAAGATTAGTTGTTCAAGTCGGATTAAGTGATGTTTAATGAGCCTATTTATGTATAAGAATATTCGTTAAATCATTCGATGTAAAATTTTAGTTAAATTGGTTTGCTAGGAGATAATAATATAGAGATACTAGCTGCCCGGACGGACTTCGTTCTGTCAAAAGTTTTTTATTTTGAGATGTAAGCTATCCTATCTTTCAAGTTGGATCAAACTGCACACGGTGTGCAAATTTGATTAAAATCCAGGAGTCCATTGAGGACAAACAACGTGACACGTAGTTTATGTATATTAAGATAATAATAATAGATATATAACAATTGAGAGGACGCACCTTTTAATGTTAACAACCTGCATATATTAAAACGATACGTTAGGTACAACGAATAATAAAAATTATTTACCTATCTATTATTATTGGACTGAGTAAAGGAAAACACAAAAATACAATATCCTCGAGGCAGTTAAAATTGGTAGAAAATATACTGTTGTTATCGAACATAAATTACGGCAATAAAACAAGGCAAAGATCCGAAAGTTATTTAACACAAAATATTTCCCAATAAACTTGGGAGAATTTCATCCTTTAAATGGGTTCCTTACCTTAAGTTAGCAGTATAATATTCCTTTGTTGGCAATACAAATGAATGAAGCCTTACTTTCCTCGTCCTTATTATATTAATTGTATCTATGTACGAAGTAAAAATAAATCTATTTAGGAAACAATCTGGCTTTTATACACAAGCTATACACGAAATAAACGTTACATACCTGCACTGTATTTATAGTTGTAGTGTCATAAAACCACAGTAAAACTGAAACATAATAATTTATATCGCGTTCTAGGAAACCCATCACTTGCAGGATATTACAATACACGCAACATTGATGCGATGCAAGTATGTTGTGCGTATGTACTTATGTATGTCGCATTATATTATTCAGCGCCAGACTTGTGATCAAGACTACATTACAAAATTTATTATTTAAAGTTACCGACCGTAGCCGAATTTAATAGTTTATGTTACAAGTTATCTATAAAATCATCTCCTATTTGTAAATAGCAGAGGGCAACAAAAATATGGCCTGACACCTGACACAGATAAATATTATCCCCAGGTTCGGAGTTTCTCTGAATGTATACATGAATGAATACATACTTATGTATTCATTTATTCTTATGTAAACGCAGCTTAAGCATTACTTCAGTACTAACAGGAGAACTTTTCAGTATTTTGTCTCAAAATCATGATAGAAAAATTTTTCGTTCTTTTTCATCAGGATTTCAGCGAAAACCTGAGAACCGACATGAACCCGAAAGAACTTGTTCGGCAGGCAGTTTTGATAAACAATTGGCTTGCAGGTGACTCAAAATGTATCATTGGTTTAATAAAAATTTATTCCATAGCCGAAGTTTGCACATATTCCGTTTTTACTGGTCTTTGAAAATGCTCACTTAATTTACATACCGACACTTGTCAGCAAAGAGAGATGTGTCGCCGAATGCCAGTTGTAAATTCGAATCGGAGTGACAGACATTGTGAGCAATGACTGTCGAGTGCTCATTCAATATTCGTTGGTGAAAAACCAATGGAAATGAAGGTAAAAATGCGAGCCGGTGAAAGATCAACTTCCTATATCACGTTGGGAGCGCGGTGTGAATACGACTGCCTATTGAGCAAAAGTATCTGTTTGTTGACAATGAAGTATTTTTGGTTTATTCCTGAAATCCCCACGAAAATGTCCCCATTAGTGTAACCTGTATAATGTGTTCCAAAACTCGGTTAATAATATGTATGTGCACGATTTGAATCTGGAATACCGCGTTTCAGTCCTTTAATACAGTACTGTAAGCGTATTGTACAGTTACTTACTCCTTCAGCGTAATTAGCAGGTGGTAATGGAAACGTGGGCATAAAGTGTTTTCTTTGTTGAAAAATTATTCATTAATTTTCAGCTGTAGTTATATTATTCATTCCCGTTATTTGGATAAATAATACAAAATAATGTGGAGCAGTTCCTTTGTATAAATTCGGTTTGTCAATGAATGTTTCGATTTATCCGGCGGGTGTAATTGTCGCAGGTGTGGCTGGCTCATCGCTGCCTACTGGGTGTCAAGATTCCAATTTCCGAGCCCTCCGTCCCGCTGTTTTTATTAGATTTTTTTCGCAATATTCCTCGTTTCGATTAAACGAATTTTTTGGAACGAGATCCGCCGTGCGCTTGCAGCGCCGCCGCCGCTCAGGGGTGAAACCTGATGACGCTTATGGAACGAAAATACGACAGGATTATGTTCAACCGTGGCGTGCGGTTATTTATTCGCGCTTTGTTAATGGAATGCTTATTCGTGGTAATCTTAACATAAACTAGAGCTATTTCAAATATTTTGACCAATATAAGCTAGGTAGGTATTTTGTTTTTTTTGATAATCCAGTTTGAAAGTTGGTATAGGTAATATAATTTCCATTACCTACTGATACAAACGCTAAAGTTAGTTAAGAACCTAGGTCTGGCAAAACCAAGCATAGTTCCAACAAAATTGTTTATTTTTTTAAATTTTATAGCTCAAGGGTACCATTTTGGCTGGCGTGAACATCGTTATAAGATCATGGCCCCCATATATCCAGTCGACCGCAAAAAGTGGCCTTGGCATAAGATATCTGGAAGGACGCCAAAGAGCTGACTTTGACCTAGAGACAACCATAGAATTCGTTGCCATAAAAGACATCTTAGACTTGGCATCGTGAAATTCGGCAGGTTTAGTGGTACATACATACATATAAAAGTAATAAATCATGCGATAACCATGCAATACGATGGGTTTTATATCCTAGCCACTTAAAGATCAGTGAGTGTAAACGTCTTTTTTTATGGAAATAGCCGGCAAACGAGCTGACGATCCACCTGATGGTAAGTGGCTATCGTCGCCCATGGACATCAGCAACACCAAAGGCATCACTGATGTGTTGCCGGCCAAGATAAGAGAGAAGAAAAAGAAAGAACCTTACGAGAAATCTTACGAGAGAAAGAAACTTACGAGAAATCTTACGAGAGTTACGAGTAAGCTTTGAATTTAATATAAATCGCTATAATACAATATTCCGGTTATTTAGGACGCGTCTTAAGATCTGCTCTAAAGTACTCCTTACGTCGTTTGGTAAAGATTAATAATTAGGTACATAGAGGCACTTGTGTTCAGCTGTGCTATTACGTTCTGACTCTTACGAGCAGGGAAGTTGCGACTTGCGAGCTCCATAAACGTGGTAAACTATTACAGAGAAAACGCTGCGTCTTGCTTATTATTATGCTCGAACTTACTCAACGTCTCAACTACAGTAAGAAAACGTGTGACATTATATGACTAAATTTCAAATTTCATCAAAACAAAATCAGAAAACGAGCCACAGGATCACGGCAACGAGTCTGTTAAGAATTACAACTAAACCTATTTATTATTCAACAGACAACAACGTTATCTTAAGATAACAACCGGGACCGTGCCCTCCGAAGCGCGGGAACCAATGAACTAACGTGCGGGAAGCCTCAAGAAACTTGCCACTCGCGGTCACCCATCCAACTACTGACCGCGTCTGCTATGTCGATCACTTAGGATCGAGTATCGACAAAAGCAAGGCCTATAAGCGCAAACAGAGCTTGGGAGTTGGTTGAAGATGGCACAACAAAATACAAAAAAGCACAAGGAAGGAGAACAATAACGGCATACCGCATAGTCAGCAGAATGTTTTAAGAATATTAAACTTTAAAAACTAAGAAGAGCAAATAAACTAAGCCTGTAGTAAAGCAAAGTGCTCTTGTTTACTGACTTAGCTTTATGCCACTGTTAACTTCCGGAACAGAATACAGTGATTCTGAGAGTAGTGGGGATTCGCCGGTTCTAACTCAGGAGTTAGAACCGGCAAATCGGGCAAAGTTGACGAGCCTCCATCGGTACAAAAAAAAACCGAGTTTGGTGTCAAATCGTATGTTTTCGACCATGCCCGATCGAATGCGCTGATCCGTTTTTTGCTAACTAGCGTAGAAACAAAGATAGCTTCAGCATTGTATTAGCCCTACTTCGTTATCTAATGACCTCATTGGGTCATTATCCTGTCCATTCACTAATTACAATGGGCTTATCGCTTCCTCGGCACCGCATTGTACTCGACTTATCTATGACGCAGTCATTTATGCTAATGAGGGACGTTTTTATTACAAACACATCACAATTTTTGTTTATCGAATGCATATAATTCTTGTCATGAAATATACATCGATTGATTTATTTTGATACCTTTATTGAACATAATGCAATATTTTCCGTAGAAAGTAGTAAAATCATCCAACAATTATTACACAACATCCAAGAATTATTTTCAGAGTAAATCCTATGATAAACCTCGAGGTAAATCGACCATATGAGTCAAAGTACTGACCACAACAATTTACATGAAATGGCTTTTATTATGTTGGATGCGGTGACGGAGTGAAATGTGCCTTTGCAAAGTCTACATTATGCGTTGGATGGAAAGTGAAGATCCAGCTGGGGCTCCCGAAGATCTATTTTTAAGAGAACAAGCCCGCTTGCGACGACAGAGATGAATGCGGAATCAAGGCTCCTTCTACCGTTATCTCAGTGAAGGTGATCGAGCCAATGCATCCGCGACATGTCTCCGAGGTCACTCGTCTCCAATCTTTCAGCGATTATCCTCGTTGCATAGATGAAAAGTCCAAGGAATTGGTGGAGGCCACAAAACGAAATGTTTCTACTGCGATAGAGGTTTGAAAGACTGGGAGAGCGGTGATGTCCCGTGGGAAGAGCACGCACGTTGGTTCGACCGATGCGCTTACATTCACTTGGTAAAAGGTCGAGATTATGTTCAGAATGTTTTATCAAAGGCTTGTGCTGTGATCCATGCGCCCAAAGAAAAGAACAAACTGCCTGCAGCCGCACCTTCAGTATTCGATCATTACAAAATTTTAAAAATACCTAACATTATTTTTGAACTTTATTGTTTATTGTTGTTTGTACACCATATACATAAGAACACAAGAAAAGAATACAAAACAATGTACGACCTTATCGCTTTAAAGCGTTGTCACCACAAAAATTCACACGAAATGGTTTTTATTATGTTAGATGCGGTGACGGAGTGAGGTGTGCCTTTTTAAAGTCTACATTATGCGCTGGATGGAAAATAGCAGAGAACAAGCCAGCGAGGGTATTGAAGCGTCAGTAGCCCCAGCTTGCGACGGCAGAGATGAATGCGGAATCAAGGCTCCTTCTACCGGCATCTTAGTGAAGGTGGCTGGACCAATGCATCCGCGATATGCCTCCGAGGCCTCTCGTCTCCGATCTTTCAGCGATTGGCCTCGGTGCATAGGTCAAAAGCCCGAGGAATTATCGGAGGCCGGTTTCTTTTACACCGGGGAGGGGGACAAAACGAAATGTTTCTATTGCGATGGAGGATTGGAAGACTGGGAAAGCAGCGACGTCCCGTGGGAAGAACACGCACGTTGGTTCGATCGATGCGCTTACATTCACTTAGTAAAGGGCCGAGATTATGTTCAGAATGTTTTATCGAAGGCTTGTGGTGTGATTCGTGTGTCCAAAGGAAAGAACGAACTGCCTGTATTCGATCATTGCAAAATAGCTAAAATACCTAACATTATTTTTGACCTAAAATAATTACTCCTTCCGAGTAACTTTATTTGAAGTTTAATGAAGATAAATATGTAATAATATTTTCTGAAGCTCTCAAAGCACGGCGACTTATATCGGGTTGAGGCCGAAGTATGTGTTTTCTACGAAATGAACACTCAGTTTCTTTAGTGTTTTTACATACTTTATGTGGATTCGTTATTAAGTCTAGGAACTTATAAAAAAGGCGCTGTTTGTTATTGATTGTTAAATACATTTAAAAAACTGGGCCATTAGATGTGTGAAATACAAATTAGAAACATTGAAGATGTAATCGTTTTATTGAATCTAACCTTTCCCCAATACTATTCGTAACATATCATGAGTGTGATAGATAATAGTTGAGTTCCAGGCTTTAAAAATAATAAATACTTATCTTAAAATAATTTTCTGCCTTTTCCCAATACTATTCGTAGCATATCATGAGTGTGATAGATAATAGTTGAGTTTTGAGTTCCAGGCTTTAAAAATAATAAATACTTATCTTAAAATAATTTTCTGTTGCATTATATAAAAAATATACAGTAAAAAAATAACAATGTTTCGTTATTAAAAAATTTAGTTGTATCTTTTTGATACAATAATCATATGCATAGTATAATACCAAACCAATGTTAGCTATAAAAATATATATATATTTAAAGTTTTAAAAATATATTGGATTGAAGAAATATCTAAAAATAATAATGGTTGTAATTTAGAAGATCTAGCTCGTCTTCTTTAGTGAAATTATATGAAAATTATAGTTTGTCAGGCAATATATTTACGATACAATAATTTTATAAATTAACGAAAGATTCTGTGTTTGTAACGAACAATGAACGGCTCACTGAGAAAATCGAGGTAACTGTCTGTGCTCAGGATTATGTTCATCACAAAATCAGTTTCAAGTTTTTTAGTATTTTCAGAAAGCAGTTAATCATTTTAAAAGAACAAAAACAGTTTATAACAAGTACATCAAGTTAAGTTTTTATTTGCTGGATATTTTTAAAACTCTGCTTTATGATTTTCATGTTAAAAAAGATTACAAACAAATTAAAATGCACAAACAAAAGTTTTTTTTTCAAAACCAAAAAAGTGCATAAAACTTGCACGAAATATTTTAAAATGGAAGATCAATTTAATGAAAAGATTGAATACAATATTTATAGCTAATAAGATACCCAGGAATTTGATAAGATCCATTAAACATAATATTAATTTTTACTCAAGTTAGATTACCCTTTATGAATTTTGAAACTTTAACGAAAATACTCAAACAGTTTGATGTAAGGATAAAAATGAGTTTAAAATTAAAAAAAAAAAATATAATATTTAAAATTTACAGAAGAAAAAAAAGGACAACAAAATATTACATTGCTTAAAATTTAATTAAAGGAAATTTGTAAAACTGTTAGTTATTTGCTGGATATCTTTAAAACTCTGATATGAATTTTGAAACTTTAACGAAAATACTCAAACAGTTTGATGTAAGGATAAAAATGTGTTTAAAATTAAAAAAAATATATATAATATTTAAAATTTACAGAAGAAAAAAAAGTACAACAAAATATTACATTGCTTAAAATTTATTTAAGGAAATTTGTAAAACTGTTCGTTACTTACTGGATATTTTTAAAACTCTGATGTATGATTTTCATGTTAAAAAAGATATGAATTTTGAAACTTTAACGAAAATACTCAAACAGTTTGATGTAAGGATAAAAATATGTTTAAAAATTTTAAAAACATAATTGTAATATTTAAAATTTACAGATGGAACAAAATAAAGTACAACAAAATATTACATTGCTTAAAATTTAATTAAAGGAAATTTGTAAAACTGTTCGTTATTTGCTGGATATCTTTAAAACTCTGATATGAAATTTGGAACTTTAACAAAAATACTCAAACAGTTTGATGTAATAATAAAAATATGTTAAAAAGATATGAATTTTGCAATGAATTAATGATAAAAATATGTTTAAATTTTTTTAATACGTAATTGTAATATTTAAAATTTACAAAACAACATAAAAAAAATGATTTCGAGGTGATTCGATTTCCATTGCTATACAAACTGTATTGAAACCATAATTTTCAAAATTGAATGGGTTCTTATTGAGTTACGTTGAATGCAGCATTATTAACCAAAATACGACATATATGCCGAGATATACTATCAAGGTTTTTTCCTTGAACACCTGATGGAATTGTTAAAACTTTAACAACAGCTCGCGTAATGGGGCATTTAGTTGTGGTAGATGCTAAAACTTTTTGGTGTGCAAGTAATAACTACGCTTGGATTGGATCTGTGCTCTACGAACAATCAACGTTTTTTATGACGGTCTCATTCATTTTTCCTGCTGTATCTCCATACCAAAGACCACAAGTTAGATGAGATGACAAATTTTTGCTGATTAATACGAAAGAATGCTACTGATACAACAATATTAGCGAGAAAATAATAACATTCCATTACCGATAACATTTTACTTATCGATCAATAATGCTCTCGTCGCTTAGACTTTGGAATGCTGAACTCGTACCATCATGTTTTATGAGTAAGCTAACTTAACACACCAATGCCTAATCATTTCAATTTCTTTACTCTCTCTTGCCATGAACTCCCTCTTAACAAAACCCTCATTTTTATAACAGCCTCATTCATTTTTCTGTAAAACATACTAAGATCCGGTATTCCTTGATAATCAAAATTCAAAGGTTGTATTTCTTCACTGTACTAAATTGTGTAATAAATTTTGTAACAAAAATAGATTACCCGCATCCACTCGGACCTGCGACTATTGCAGTAAATGGATGTGTTAAATGAATCATTGTAACCTAACGTGTGTAACGTAACCTTATGCCAAATAAGGTTTAGGAAAAGAATAAAACTTTTTGTTTGAATGATAAAAATATATTTAAATATTTACAATATACATAACATGAAGACAAAGTAAAAAAAAGTCTACCATAATTTATAACATTTTTGCATACAATTGACGTATTACTTACAATTCTAAATACAAACAAAGATTATTACACAATAAAATTATAATTTTTTGACATATTTACACACATTGCTTAAAATGTAAAAAAGTAGTTTACTTACATTACAAAATCATTATTGTAGACTAGTATATTATACATTGTTCATAAAACTACATCATACATTGACCGTTAAAAAAGAAAATTATAAAACTATATTATTATAAGGAAGTACGAATATGTGATGCATGGAACCATAAAGCAAATGCTTGCACCTCCAATCCACTACAGTGACACATCCTTGTGGTTTTTACACTTTGAAATTGTGTGTGCCTATCACAATTCTTTAAGTGATTAAGTTTTAAATCTGATATTATTTTTTCAACTTTAGGACAACCAAAAGTCTCTAAATTAATATTTTTAAAATTAAACTTGGACAACATAAGTTTTTCTATGCATCCTCCTTTATACGCCCACATGTACTCGCGTCTACTGTCCAGTTTGTCAAGTATGTCTAAAAAATCACTATAGGATATGTCATCTGCATAATTTTTAACTGCTAACCCATGTATGTAGTTTGTACAAAAATGTATCTGCTTATAATTGTGGTCCATTAAAAATGAGTAAGGCAGTCGGATATGCAACAAAATAACTTTTTGCTTCCACAAATCAAATATTCCTACTTCCTTATAATAATAATTGGATTTAATTCTAAATCCATCAATGTCTATAATATATTTTATGTCCGACATTTTTATAGTTTATGTCACCGTTTCACAAATTGTTCACTGACTATTTAAAAAACACTCACTTTTAGTACTCTATACTTCCGAGTGCACCAAATGACACAAAAATAGCATGTATGAGCAAGTTGAGCTAAATTGTGCGAGTATCCAAAAACTCCAAATAAAAAAAAAACACTTAGTATCCAAAACACTCTGATAGTACACAACACTTCTAACCACTCTTGATAGGTCACATTTTCATCACCGATTCTCAATGCTTTTAGTTCTTTTCAGGTTTGGTCATAATGACATAATCAAATTACTAGTATCTTCTTCTTCGTTTGAATAGTCATGGTAATAATTTTTGAATGTATTTTCTTCAAGAATACTACACGAGTTCTGTAAGAACAAGAAAACAATCTGTGATTAAAAAATTATAACAAATACAACGATGAAGTGAAATAAAAAATGTGTAATTGAAATGCAATAATATTCTATTACTTAAATAATAATTAAAAAACTCACCTCCATTGTAATGTAGAGCACTGCACACAAAACAGTTTAGAGACAATAAAGGATAGAGGACGACTATTAGTTTTGGAATGCTGAACTCGTACCATTATGTTTTATGAGTAAGCTAGATAAGTTATCAAGGTTCCGTCGTATATATAAGTTCGAGTTCCGTTTACCAAAACTAATAGTCGTCCTCTATCCTTTATTGTCTCTAAACTGTTTTGTGTGCAGTGCTCTACATTACAATGGAGGTGAGTTTTTTAATTATTATTTAAGTAATAGAATATTATTGCATTTCAATTACACATTTTTTATTTCACTTCATCGTTGTATTTGTTATAATTTTTTAATCACAGATTGTTTTCTTGTTCTTACAGAACTCGTGTAGTATTCTTGAAGAAAATACATTCAAAAATTATTACCATGACTATTCAAACGAAGAAGAAGATACTAGTAATTTGATTATGTCATTATGACCAAACCTGAAAAGAACTAAAAGCATTGAGAATCGGTGATGAAAATGTGACCTATCAAGAGTGGTTAGAAGTGTTGTGTACTATCAGAGTGTTTTGGATACTAAGTGTTTTTTTTTTATTTGGAGTTTTTGGATACTCGCACAATTTAGCTCAACTTGCTCATACATGCTATTTTTGTGTCATTTGGTGCACTCGGAAGTATAGAGTACTAAAAGTGAGTGTTTTTTAAATAGTCAGTGAACAATTTGTGAAACGGTGACATAAACTATAAAAATGTCGGACATAAAATATATTATAGACATTGATGGATTTAGAATTAAATCCAATTATTATTATAAGGAAGTAGGAATATTTGATTTGTGGAAGCAAAAAGTTATTTTGTTGCATATCCGACTGCCTTACTCATTTTTAATGGACCACAATTATAAGCAGATACATTTTTGTACAAACTACATACATGGGTTAGCAGTTAAAAATTATGCAGATGACATATCCTATAGTGATTTTTTAGACATACTTGACAAACTGGACAGTAGACGCGAGTACATGTGGGCGTATAAAGGAGGATGCATAGAAAAACTTATGTTGTCCAAGTTTAATTTTAAAAATATTAATTTAGAGACTTTTGGTTGTCCTAAAGTTGAAAAAATAATATCAGATTTAAAACTTAATCACTTAAAGAATTGTGATAGGCACACACAATTTCAAAGTGTAAAAACCACAAGGATGTGTCACTGTAGTGGATTGGAGGTGCAAGCATTTGCTTTATGGTTCCATGCATCACATATTCGTACTTCCTTATAATAATATAGTTTTATAATTTTCTTTTTTAACGGTCAATGTATGATGTAGTTTTATGAACAATGTATAATATACTAGTCTACAATAATGATTTTGTAATGTAAGTAAACTACTTTTTTACATTTTAAGCAATGTGTGTAAATATGTCAAAAAATTATAATTTTATTGTGTAATAATCTTTGTTTGTATTTAGAATTGTAAGTAATACGTCAATTGTATGCAAAAATGTTATAAATTATGGTAGACTTTTTTTTACTTTGTCTTCATGTTATGTATATTGTAAATATTTAAATATATTTTTATCATTCAAACAAAAAGTTTTATTCTTTTCCTAAACCTTATTTGGCATAAGGTTACGTTACACACGTTAGGTTACAATGATTCATTTAACACATCCATTTACTGCAATAGTCGCAGGTCCGAGTGGATGCGGGTAATCTATTTTTGTTACAAAATTTATTACACAATTTAGTACAGTGAAGAAATACAACCTTTGAATTTTGATTATCAAGGAATACCGGATCTTAGTATGTTTTACAGAAAAATGAATGAGGCTGTTATAAAAATGAGGGTTTTGTTAAGAGGGAGTTCATGGCAAGAGAGAGTAAAGAAATTGAAATGATTAGGCATTGGTGTGTTAAGTTAGCTTACTCATAAAACATGATGGTACGAGTTCAGCATTCCAAAGTCTAAGCGACGAGAGCATTATTGATCGATAAGTAAAATGTTATCGGTAATGGAATGTTATTATTTTCTCGCTAATATTGTTGTATCAGTAGCATTCTTTCGTATTAATCAGCAAAAATTTGTCATCTCATCTAACTTGTGGTCTTTGGTATGGAGATACAGCAGGAAAAATGAATGAGACCGTCATAAAAAACGTTGATTGTTCGTAGAGCACAGATCCAATCCAAGCGTAGTTATTACTTGCACACCAAAAAGTTTTAGCATCTACCACAACTAAATGCCCCATTACGCGAGCTGTTGTTAAAGTTTTAACAATTCCATCAGGTGTTCAAGGAAAAAACCTTGATAGTATATCTCGGCATATATGTCGTATTTTGGTTAATAATGCTGCATTCAACGTAACTCAATAAGAACCCATTCAATTTTGAAAATTATGGTTTCAATACAGTTTGTATAGCAATGGAAATCGAATCACCTCGAAATCATTTTTTTTATGTTGTTTTGTAAATTTTAAATATTACAATTACGTATTAAAAAAATTTAAACATATTTTTATCATTAATTCATTGCAAAATTCATATCTTTTTAACATATTTTTATTATTACATCAAACTGTTTGAGTATTTTTGTTAAAGTTCCAAATTTCATATCAGAGTTTTAAAGATATCCAGCAAATAACGAACAGTTTTACAAATTTCCTTTAATTAAATTTTAAGCAATGTAATATTTTGTTGTACTTTATTTTGTTCCATCTGTAAATTTTAAATATTACAATTATGTTTTTAAAATTTTTAAACATATTTTTATCCTTACATCAAACTGTTTGAGTATTTTCGTTAAAGTTTCAAAATTCATATCTTTTTTAACATGAAAATCATACATCAGAGTTTTAAAAATATCCAGTAAGTAACGAACAGTTTTACAAATTTCCTTAAATAAATTTTAAGCAATGTAATATTTTGTTGTACTTTTTTTTCTTCTGTAAATTTTAAATATTATATATATTTTTTTTAATTTTAAACACATTTTTATCCTTACATCAAACTGTTTGAGTATTTTCGTTAAAGTTTCAAAATTCATATCAGAGTTTTAAAGATATCCAGCAAATAACTAACAGTTTTACAAATTTCCTTTAATTAAATTTTAAGCAATGTAATATTTTGTTGTCCTTTTTTTTCTTCTGTAAATTTTAAATATTATATTTTTTTTTTTTAATTTTAAACTCATTTTTATCCTTACATCAAACTGTTTGAGTATTTTCGTTAAAGTTTCAAAATTCATAAAGGGTAATCTAACTTGAGTAAAAATTAATATTATGTTTAATGGATCTTATCAAATTCCTGGGTATCTTATTAGCTATAAATATTGTATTCAATCTTTTCATTAAATTGATCTTCCATTTTAAAATATTTCGTGCAAGTTTTATGCACTTTTTTGGTTTTGAAAAAAAAACTTTTGTTTGTGCATTTTAATTTGTTTGTAATCTTTTTTAACATGAAAATCATAAAGCAGAGTTTTAAAAATATCCAGCAAATAAAAACTTAACTTGATGTACTTGTTATAAACTGTTTTTGTTCTTTTAAAATGATTAACTGCTTTCTGAAAATACTAAAAAACTTGAAACTGATTTTGTGATGAACATAATCCTGAGCACAGACAGTTACCTCGATTTTCTCAGTGAGCCGTTCATTGTTCGTTACAAACACAGAATCTTTCGTTAATTTATAAAATTATTGTATCGTAAATATATTGCCTGACAAACTATAATTTTCATATAATTTCACTAAAGAAGACGAGCTAGATCTTCTAAATTACAACCATTATTATTTTTAGATATTTCTTCAATCCAATATATTTTTAAAACTTTAAATATATATATATTTTTATAGCTAACATTGGTTTGGTATTATACTATGCATATGATTATTGTATCAAAAAGATACAACTAAATTTTTTAATAACGAAACATTGTTATTTTTTTACTGTATATTTTTTATATAATGCAACAGAAAATTATTTTAAGATAAGTATTTATTATTTTTAAAGCCTGGAACTCAAAACTCAACTATTATCTATCACACTCATGATATGCTACGAATAGTATTGGGAAAAGGCAGAAAATTATTTTAAGATAAGTATTTATTATTTTTAAAGCCTGGAACTCAACTATTATCTATCACACTCATGATATGTTACGAATAGTATTGGGGAAAGGTTAGATTCAATAAAACGATTACATCTTCAATGTTTCTAATTTGTATTTCACACATCTAATGGCCCAGTTTTTTAAATGTATTTAACAATCAATAACAAACAGCGCCTTTTTTATAAGTTCCTAGACTTAATAACGAATCCACATAAAGTATGTAAAAACACTAAAGAAACTGAGTGTTCATTTCGTAGAAAACACATACTTCGGCCTCAACCCGATATAAGTCGCCGTGCTTTGAGAGCTTCAGAAAATATTATTACATATTTATCTTCATTAAACTTCAAATAAAGTTACTCGGAAGGAGTAATTATTTTAGGTCAAAAATAATGTTAGGTATTTTAGCTATTTTGCAATGATCGAATACAGGCAGTTCGTTCTTTCCTTTGGACACACGAATCACACCACAAGCCTTCGATAAAACATTCTGAACATAATCTCGGCCCTTTACTAAGTGAATGTAAGCGCATCGATCGAACCAACGTGCGTGTTCTTCCCACGGGACGTCGCTGCTTTCCCAGTCTTCCAATCCTCCATCGCAATAGAAACATTTCGTTTTGTCCCCCTCCCCGGTGTAAAAGAAACCGGCCTCCGATAATTCCTCGGGCTTTTGACCTATGCACCGAGGCCAATCGCTGAAAGATCGGAGACGAGAGGCCTCGGAGGCATATCGCGGATGCATTGGTCCAGCCACCTTCACTAAGATGCCGGTAGAAGGAGCCTTGATTCCGCATTCATCTCTGCCGTCGCAAGCTGGGGCTACTGACGCTTCAATACCCTCGCTGGCTTGTTCTCTGCTATTTTCCATCCAGCGCATAATGTAGACTTTAAAAAGGCACACCTCACTCCGTCACCGCATCTAACATAATAAAAACCATTTCGTGTGAATTTTTGTGGTGACAACGCTTTAAAGCGATAAGGTCGTACATTGTTTTGTATTCTTTTCTTGTGTTCTTATGTATATGGTGTACAAACAACAATAAACAATAAAGTTCAAAAATAATGTTAGGTATTTTTAAAATTTTGTAATGATCGAATACTGAAGGTGCGGCTGCAGGCAGTTTGTTCTTTTCTTTGGGCGCATGGATCACAGCACAAGCCTTTGATAAAACATTCTGAACATAATCTCGACCTTTTACCAAGTGAATGTAAGCGCATCGGTCGAACCAACGTGCGTGCTCTTCCCACGGGACATCACCGCTCTCCCAGTCTTTCAAACCTCTATCGCAGTAGAAACATTTCGTTTTGTGGCCTCCACCAATTCCTTGGACTTTTCATCTATGCAACGAGGATAATCGCTGAAAGATTGGAGACGAGTGACCTCGGAGACATGTCGCGGATGCATTGGCTCGATCACCTTCACTGAGATAACGGTAGAAGGAGCCTTGATTCCGCATTCATCTCTGTCGTCGCAAGCGGGCTTGTTCTCTTAAAAATAGATCTTCGGGAGCCCCAGCTGGATCTTCACTTTCCATCCAACGCATAATGTAGACTTTGCAAAGGCACATTTCACTCCGTCACCGCATCCAACATAATAAAAGCCATTTCATGTAAATTGTTGTGGTCAGTACTTTGACTCATATGGTCGATTTACCTCGAGGTTTATCATAGGATTTACTCTGAAAATAATTCTTGGATGTTGTGTAATAATTGTTGGATGATTTTACTACTTTCTACGGAAAATATTGCATTATGTTCAATAAAGGTATCAAAATAAATCAATCGATGTATATTTCATGACAAGAATTATATGCATTCGATAAACAAAAATTGTGATGTGTTTGTAATAAAAACGTCCCTCATTAGCATAAATGACTGCGTCATAGATAAGTCGAGTACAATGCGGTGCCGAGGAAGCGATAAGCCCATTGTAATTAGTGAATGGACAGGATAATGACCCAATGAGGTCATTAGATAACGAAGTAGGGCTAATACAATGCTGAAGCTATCTTTGTTTCTACGCTAGTTAGCAAAAAACGGATCAGCGCATTCGATCGGGCATGGTCGAAAACATACGATTTGACACCAAACTCGGTTTTTTTTTGTACCGATGGAGGCTCGTCAACTTTGCCCGATTTGCCGGTTCTAACTCCTGAGTTAGAACCGGCGAATCCCCACTACTTCTGAGTCGCATTATCCAGGAAACACACCTGCTTCTTAACTAAGTATGAAAAAAAATGTGTTTCACCGAGTAATTAAAGAAATAAATTACGAACTTAAGAAATGAATAGTTAACGTTGCTGAAATATATTGTATGTTATTTCTTATGCGGATATAATGTGTTGAGAACTTGAGAAAATAGGACCCACCTTACAATCAACTTACAGTTAATATTTATGGTTATGGGTGTATACAAATCTATAGCTCAGTTAGCATACTAGTAAACAAGTATAATTCATACGCATATTAGTAAATAGTAGTCAAAGTAGTAGTAAATAGCTTTTAAAAAATTGCAACTTGAACACTACTCCGACATCAAAACATAACGAATTCACTTTGTGAGAGGCAACCGGAATCCTCAATATACTCCACAGTGGAGCTTAAAATAAGCGATATTTTACCGGTGACAAGAAAGCTCTTTACCTGCTGTACGTGTGAAAAGCAAAGTGGAGTTAACATGGGTTACCACTCCCGACCAGCCGGCAAGCGTGCTGATCCGATACGCGTCATTGCACCCTGCTGGTACTCTCAAATAACTTCTGTGGATTATGAAAATATATAAAACACAAAAAAAAATCTGGCTATATCTATACGTTATAGACTTTGAAACCATCCAACAGATGTGCCCCAAAGCAGTATCATTTGAAAGGCAATAATGCGAAGATGGTTTCAGACCACAAAATCCATGCATTAGGCACATTCGGTCCATTCATGAAGTAAATTTTCGACTTTTCCCATACAACAAATTCTCGAATATATGTACATACTAGCTTTTGCCCGCAGCTTCGCCCGCGGTAGAGATCGATTTTTTACAAATTCTACTTATTTTTACTTAGTTAGATTTACGGCCGGTCTCAATAATGTACTAACAGATGGAAGACTGTGGATAGGGCTGTCATCTGTCATATTTGTCAATTTTTCAGAGGCAAAAATTGACAAATATGACAGATAACATACTAATGGTAGCCATATTCACAGTCTTCCATCTGTTAGTACATTATTGAGACCGGCCGTTAGTTGCCTATGACTTAAGTAAACATGACGTATCATTTGATAGCGTGATTCAGAACTTGCAAATGAATTTTACTAACGCCATCTATTAACAACACCCGGAACTAAATATCTAGCAACTAACAAAATATCGATCTTCCCATAGGGATGTTTTATCGCGGTAAAAAGTAGCCTACGTTACTCTCCACCCTCCTTACTATCTCCTCACACAAAAACCATACCAAATAACAGCTTCGTTGCGACGTGAAAGACGGACAAACAAACAAACACTTTCACATTTATAATATTAAGTAAGTATGGATTTCTATTTTAGCGTTATAGCACACGCCAGATATCCACTTGTCCACTATAAAAATGAACGTTTTCAATTAACAGGATTATGAGAAGACCCAATGACTCGGTGACTGACTAGTATAAACGCTAGACTACCTGAATTCTGCCCTAACTAAATTCTTCTGAATTTTGATTTTGCTAATGAAATGAAAATAGTAAATCCCTTACACGGACGTCCCTGATGCCTAAATCATTTAGTTATATTATAAGTATTTTAAAGACCTCTATTTAGTCGCTAAAACTGAAATAATCGATATGAGCATATGGTAAGTGTTTACCGACTACCATTGACTTATATACCTATGTGTTGGCTGCTAGAATTAAAGCTGGGGATACCACTGGTACCTTGAGTTGTTGAATTGTTTGTTTGTTTGTTGAATTGTGCATTTATAAATAGATGAAATCTTTTGTTATTTTATACTTTGATCAGTTTCAAGATTCGTAGATTACCTATATGTAATTTATTTCAAATTACGTTTAAAATATTTATATTAGCAGTAAAACAGTGATAGTATACTCATCATTGAAATCAGATATGTACTTTTATTGTAGAGTTAAATTTCGTGCTTCCTTCCAGATTAAATTTCAAACTAATGCAATGGCAAAGTTTGGCCACTGAACAAGTTACTTATTTTAATTTAAACTTTTCGCATTCCCTGCAATTTTCAGATAGATCGATTCTCCATTCTGCTCCTGTATAAATAATAGCTACCTACCTTAATATTATTTAGTTAGGTAGCTATTATTTATCTTAATATTATTTAGTTTGAAGTTTCAGATTAAAGAAAACATTTATTTCATGATGTATGTTCGGTTCATCAGTTCAGCCGTTTTTGCATGACTGAGAAACAAACATCAAAACTTTCATACTAACATAAGAAGAGAATCTTACAAGATTCAAAAAAATATATTCGATAACGAGGCTAATAAAATAATAACACAATGCATTGTATACATTTAACCAAGATATGAATAAAAATGATTTCAAGTTTGATTACGATAGTGACTGAAGCGTGAATGTGTAAATACTTTACATATAACCGTATTCCTGTTAACGTCGTTTCTGATCAATCTTTCGTGAAATTACGTCCCGGTGGATACGGTCCCGCAAATATTCGTCACGGCAAATAGTAACTGATATTCCACGGTCCTGGTATCTCGAGAATGTTTTAATAATAACGTATCCATATGAATTAACTTTACATTTTCTCGTCAAATACGAGTATTTCAACAAGAATGTTTGTTCAAAGCTTATCGTCTTATAGAAGAAGTCGTAAAAGATATATAAATAATCTACTTAAGTACGTATTTCAATAAATTAACTCTAAATTAGTTAAAATTTATTGGTTTCATTATTAAGACAGTAGTGTCCTGGTGATTTATATTTAAACTGGAACAATCTATTTAACTTACTTCCGCCCATGGATTCCCCCGCGGGAAAGCGTATGCATTACATTACAAACATATTTAATTATTATGTTTGTATATATATGTATGATATGGACGGTTAGATAACCGGGATAAAACCTATCCTATGTTCTATCCTGGACTTGGTCTGTCTGTGTGCCAAGTTCCATCTTAACCCGTTTGGACAACCCCGTAGGCTAGTTTGTAGTGAGTAGTGACTGAATAACTGCGAAGCGAGGAGTTCTAGTTTCGATTCTCGGCCGGGGCAGACATTTAGAGGCGAGGTCTAATACCAACTTATTAATATGGCCCGTTTGTTTACTCGCATTGTTGCTTCAAAGTATTCCACAACAACTGTAGTTAGTCAACAAATTTGAACTTGTTAAATAATGGTTTTGTGAATCGGGCCTTAGTATGCGATTGGAGCCTTATTCGATGAAGGAACTGCCGACTCGGCATCACCGCGATCGTGAGAACGTTAAGTGCGTCTTCAGCAGTTTCGTGTCGTGGGAATGATGGACAGTTCGGACAATAACGCGATGTAGACTAGTACTTAGAATTAACCATTTTAATTTGAATTTGTAACATTCGATTCGAATTAAATATTTTATATAATCGATTTCGGTCTTTTTGTATCCCCCTGCAGCCGCACGTATATATTTGGCGCAGTCGGTAGGATACTCGCGGTCGGTTTCGCGCTGAAGATTTCCGAAAATTGGAAGATTTCCGAAAAACGCAAAGCCGCCCGTGTGGCTCTCTAGTCACCAGCAGGAGTATCCGCAACCTACCACGTCGTGCTGCAGGTATCCAGACATCGATAACGCAGGGAGGCCGAAAATAAGCTATGTAAGTACATTAGATTTCTTTCATGTGATTTGCTCATTCCTTTTCCTATACTAATATTGTATAAATAAAATTACCAAAATTTTTCATTTAAAAAAATCTCGTGAACCTAGGTTAAGTAGTAGTAATAGGGAACTTTATATAGATAGTTTAAGAAATATTAGTGGTGAAAATTCGGAACCAATTTGTGTAAAAATGACAGATCAATTAGATGAAATTTTCAAGGCTTTAAGACTGGTACCGGACTTCGACGGGAACCCGAATGTGCTGACCCGCTTTATTAAATTATGCGACGAGTTAGCAACTCAATTTTATAAAAGTGATAGTTCCGAGTTAGTTAAATGTGCTTTTATTAATGGTGTATTAAATAAGGTAATAGGACCCGCTGCTAGCTTAATCAACGCAAACGGAATTCCTAGTGACTGGAATGGCATTCGTAGTACTTTAGTGAACAATTTTGCGGATCACCGCGACGAATCCGCACTTTATAATGATTTATCTATTTTAAGACAAGGTTCTAATAGTCCTCAAGAATTTTACGAACGCTGCCAAACTTTATTTAGTACCATTATGACTTATGTGAGCTTGCACGATACCATTCAAACTACTATTGATGCGAAACGCGATTTATATAAGAAATTAACCCTGCAAGCTTTCATACGGGGTTTAAATGAGCCGATTGGTACGCGGATTCGGTGCATGCGCCCCGAAACTATCGAGAAAGCTTTACAGTTTGTTCATGAAGAAATTAATACTTTATATATTCAAAATCGCAATGAACGTATTTCTGACAGGAAAATGTTAAATAATTTTACAGTTCCGAATAGTTTTAATTTAAATAATTTTAGATCACCTAGTGTAGGATCTGCCCCGGGATTAATTAATTATGCTATGCCAGGCGCCTCGCGACCTCAAATTATGTCTCATCCTTCACCTCAGTGGAGGCCAAGCTTCTACCAACCTCGTCAATTTGGTCCTACACGCACTCAACAAATTTTTAAGGCGCCTCCGCCTAATTATAACCCGCGACATAATGCATTTATTTCCCAGAGGCCTAATTATCAAATGGCTCCGCGTCCTATGAGTGGTGTCAGCCACTTTGTTTCGAGGCAATTACCACCTACTTCCAATCTCACTGGACACGATTGGCGCAAATCAGGTAACCCACCGCCTAATAATTATTTTAAGACTAGAGAGATTAATTATAATAATTGCGCTGATGATATAATATTTAATGAAGATTATTATTATTCAGATTTTAACGAACCTAGTGATGATTATTTCTACTATTGCGAAAATCCTTATCCTTACGAATATGAATTGCCTAATCCAGAATTTGGTGAGTGCTCGCAAAAGTATCATAATGTGACCGAATTGGAAGTTGATAAAAAACGCGATGATTCGGATTTTCAGGAAATTCCGAAATTAGACAAACCAAGATAGAAATTAATTTACAAAACCAACGTCAACTTCCTTATATTCAGATTAATTCTCCACCTTTAAAGTTATTGATTGATACGGGAGCTAATCAATCTTTTTTGAGCCCTGCCGCTGTAAAAAGGTATTTTAAATATTTTCCTTTAAATTATGAGCCATTTGAAGTATGTAATGTGCATGCTAAAACTAGAAATAATTATTCAATAACTTTACCTAGCTTTAATGAATTTAATGATCAGTGTGACGTAACATTTTATATATATAAATTTCATGAATTTTTCGACGGCCTAATTGGAACAGATCTATTAGATAAATGGGAAGCTACAATAGATTATAAAAATAAAGTACTTACCACTAAAACTGCTTCTAACCCTATAAAAATTTATAATTCCCAAAATTCTAACCTATATGAGGAAATAATACCAGCAGGTACTTCAAAGCTTTTAAAAATTCCTATGAATATTCATGAAGGTGAGGTTTATGTAAAAGAGCAGACTATTTCAAATTGTATTATAGGTGAATGCTTAACAACTGTTAGTAATGGCAAGGGAATAGTTGAAATCAGTAATCCTTCCCGCAATGATGTTATATTTTCCATGGATCGAACTATATCGGCTGAATTGAATAAACTTGAGTTTGAAACATTAAATTATGAAACGCAGCGCGTAAACGAAGTCCTCTCACGCCTGCGTACCGACCATTTAAATGTCGAGGAGCGTAAAAATTTAGAAGTACTTTGTTCACGATATGCAGATATTTTCTACTTAGAAGATGAACCACTTACCTTTACTAATAAAATTAAGCATTCTATAAAAACTACTGACGAGTTACCGGTATATTCAAAAAATTATAGATATCCGTATATTCACAGACAAGAAGTGCAAGATCAGATTAGCAAAATGTTGGAACAGGGTATTATTAGACCTTCTAATTCTGCCTGGAGTTCTCCTATTTGGGTGGTAGCAAAAAAATCTGACGCATCTGGAAAACCCAAATGGCGATTAGTGGTAGACTTTCGGAAATTGAATGAAAAAACAATCGACGACAAATATCCTATCCCGAATATCGCTGATGTGTTAGATAAATTAGGACATTGCCAGTATTTTACCACACTCGACCTTGCTAGTGGTTTTTATCAAGTCGAAATGGATCCCCAAGATATACCAAAAACTGCATTCACCGTAGAACACGGCCATTTTGAATTCCTTAGAATGCCAATGGGTCTCAAAAATAGTCCATCGACATTCCAAAGAGTAATGGACAATGTTTTACGTGAATTACAGAACACAATTTGCCTAGTTTACTTAGATGATATAATAGTTTTTAGCACATCCCTTCAGGAACATATGGATAATTTAGAAAGAGTATTTTTAAAATTACGTGAGTCCAACTTTAAAATCCAGATGGATAAATCAGAATTTTTAAAATTGGAGACACCATATCTAGGTCATATCATTAGCAAGGACGGTATAAAACCCAACCCGGATAAAATACTAGCAATAAAAAAATATCCACTGCCTAAAACCCCCACAGAAATAAAAAGATTTTTGGGACTTCTCGGCTATTATAGAAAATTTATTCCCGATTTTGCAAAGATTATTAAACCATTGACTCAGTGCTTAAAGAAAGGTTCCAAAATTTCATTCGACCAAAATTATATAGAGTGTTTTGAGAAATGTAAATTACTTCTAATTAATGATCCCATTCTTCAATATCCAGATTTTACAAAAGAGTTTATTCTTACTACAGACGCTTCGAATTTTGCCATTGGAGCCGTTCTTTCACAGGGTGTAATCGGTTCCGATAAACCAATAGCTTATGCATCACGAACCCTAAACCAAAGTGAAATTAACTATAGTACGATCGAAAAGGAGTTGCTAGCCATCGTTTGGGCAACTAAATACTTCCGTCCCTACCTTTTTGGCCGAAAATTCAAAATTGTTACCGACCATCGTCCGTTGCAATGGGTCATGAACATCAAAGAACCCAATTCCCGTTTAACGCGCTGGAGACTTCGTCTTAGTGAATTCGATTTTACTGTAGTTTATAAGCCAGGAAAAATTAACACTAATGCAGATGCCTTATCCCGTGTTGAAATTCTTAACGAAGATTTTAGTTCAGTAATAGTTAACACATCTGATTCTGATTCCCGAACTGAAACTGCTAATTCTAGTACTGATACTGCAGATAGCGACGCTATGGTTAACAAATCTGATTCCAGAACTGAAACTGCCAATTCTAGTACTGATACTGTACATAGTGACGCTGAAAATCCTGTGTTAGAAGTACCTATTGTGGATAAGCCATTAAATTTATTTAATAAGCAGATTATATTTAACATTGTAGGTGATATAAAAAGTAAACCTAAAATAACTAAGCCTTTTGATACATTTACCAGAACTAGCATTCAAATTTCTGAATCTTCTTTAGAAAATGATATAATTGAAGCTGTAAAAGAATTTGTGAATCCAAAAATAAAAACTGGGATTTTGATTAACCCTCCAATAAGAATGTACTCTGTTATACCAATCCTACAACGTCATTTCAAAAATTCGGCTATGAATCTGGTCCTTACAAAACACGAAGTAGAGAATGTTACCGATTACTTAAAGCAGCAAGAGATTATAAAAAATTATCATGTGGGTAAAACTAATCACAGGGGGATCAATGAGTGTTACCTATCGCTATCTAGAAGATATTATTGGCCTAAAATGAAGGAGGAAATTTCGAAATACATCAATGAATGTGTCATTTGTGGTCAGGCTAAATATGATCGGCGTCCCGTACAACCAAGATTTCAAATCGTACCCCCTCCATCCAAACCATTCGAAATAGTACATATAGATTTATTTAGCGTTGAAACTTACAAATATCTAACTATAATTGATGCATTCTCAAAATATGCACAGGCATATTATCTGAGAGATGCGACCGCTATTAGCATTGTTCAGGCCTTATTAAAGTTCTCTACTCATCATGGACTTCCTTTATCGATTATATCAGATAATGGTCCTGAATTTACTAACCAGATATTTTTGGAATTTTGTAGGTTGCATAAAATTCATCATCATAAAATTTGTCCCAATACGCCTAATGAGAATGGAATGATAGAGCGTCTCCATTCTACATTATTGGAACATTTGCGTATCTTGAGATTAGAATACCAAGGAGAAATAGTGACGAACCTTATGCCTTATGCTATATTGGCTTACAACAGCTCTATACATAATTTCACTAAATGCAGGCCTTTCGATGTAATCACTGGGCATCTAGATCCTCGTGATCCTTTGGACATAAATATAACGCAACATTTATTGCAACAGTATATTCAGGATCATCGTAAACGTATAACTAAATTATTTGAAATTATTAATAAAACTACACTTGACCGTCGAACAGAGATTATTGAGAACGCTAATAAGGATCGTGAACCCGAAGAGGAATTCACACCTGAACAGGAAGTTTTTATTAGGAACCCTTTAGCCCACAGGCAAAAATTGGCTGCCCGTTACACACACGATAAGGTATTAGCTGATTTGCCAATACACATTTATGTTCGGAAGAAGGCCGGTCCTGTACCTAAGTCACGGTTGAAACGAGTACCTCGTAGCGCTCGTTTGTTACAGGGCTCTGAAAATCCTGATGGTTCAGATGCTGGTCCGAACTCTGACCCTGGGCCAAGCAGATGAAATAAAACTTGAGAACCTCGACGATGGACCCGGTATTCTGCCCTTTGACATGGGACCCACTAGAATAATTTCACATTCTATTCCTTTATCCAGATTATAAATTTAGAAGATGTTAGAAATAAATTAGAGACCGTTAAGCACAATTGCAAGGTTTAATTCCGCAATTGGACAAATCTTTATCTATTTTTGAGCCCCGTGTTAAGTATGTACAAAATAAATTGGATGATATATCAGAACATTTAGATACATTTTTAATAAAACGTGCAAAAAGAGGACTAATAGACGGTCTCGGTTCAGTTATTAAAAGTATATCTGGTAATTTAGATTACACCGATGTAATTAAATATGATAATGCCATTTCAGTTATGAAGCAAAAAGTAATCACCATTCAGCACTTAACTATAATACATTTCAAGTTATGAAAGATAGGCTAGATATTCTTTATGACAAAAAGAAAATCCTAGATATTGGTTTTAGGGAATATTAAATTAAATTAGGTTACTATTATAGAGATAATGAAGTTATTTTGATTTTTAAGTTTCCCGTTGTTCGTCCTACTAACTAAACCCTATATAAATTATCCTTAGCCCCTAATCGCGATACTAAAGTCCTAACTCCTATCTATCCATATGTGGCAATCCATGAAAAGAGTCTTTTGTACATTGAGACTGAATGTCCGAAGTACAGTCACGGTCACCTTTGCGAGGACAACATTAGTCACCACCACTTCGTGAAGTCGGATTGTATCCAGCATCTTATACTCAGTCAGAAGATCATAGATTCCTGTCGATTTGGTTCAGTCGCCTTAACTTCCGAGGCCATGGAGCAATTAGATGACCATCATTACGCGTAAAAAGAAGCAGGAGCCATCTGAAAGCTGTGTGAATCCTCCAGGAAATCAATCAAATCCAGGAACTTCCATAGAAATGAAGGAAATCAAACCTGATCATTGTTCACACAACCCCTGTTCACTGTCTGCACTATTTTCGACGACAGTCTCCAAATAGGTGCAGAACTTGCGGAGGGAGATGTTAAATAATGGTTTTGTGAATCGGGCCTTAGTATGCGATTGGAGCCTTATTCGATGAAGGAACTGCCGACTCGGCATCACCGCGATCGTGAGAACGTTAAGTGCGTCTTCAGCAGTTTCGTGTCGTGGGAATGATGGACAGTTCGGACAATAACGCGATGTAGACTAGTACTTAGAATTAACCATTTTAATTTGAATTTGTAACATTCGATTCGAATTAAATATTTTATATAATCGATTTCGGTCTTTTTGTATCCCCCTGCAGCCGCACGTATATATTTAACTCGCTTTATGTACTTTACTTGAAATTCAGTTGTTCGGTAGGTGAGGTGAGGCTGAGGTGATTCCTAATTAATTTATAACGAGAGCCGTGAAACCGCGCCCGCTGAGAAACTTCTCGCAACAATTTCGGTAGGTATTTCCATTCAGTTCAGTTAGTTACTTCACAAAGAATATTCTTTCACTAACTTTAAGAAAGTATTTAATACCTGAATCGAGAATAATTTTCGTAAATTATTCCGAATTGCGGCTTTGCTAAACTTTTAAAGAGCTAAGCTATTTTTCGTGTTGAACGAAACTCTTAAAGTATTCTGCGCCCTTTTGTATTTACAAACTACGAAAGAAACGAGGTAACTTTTTTAAGTTGAGACTACTTTGTTTTATCTTTTGGTATTTTTATGTAAATAGCTGAGAACGAAGAGGAGCCACCTGAGGATAAGTGATCATAGTGGCCCATGGACATAAACAACATCGAGATCACCTCAATCAAAGCCAATTAATTGCCTTCTAATAAAGAAAATATAATTTATATTTAAAATTTAAAGTTAATAATTAAGATAATCTAAATTTTACTAACAAAAAATAACCGACTTCAAATTCTCAAAAACTACTTGTCAGATCTCGTTCAAATTTATGTGGGACCACATGACAAGCACCAGCTTTCTATTAAAAAAAGAATCATCGAAATCGGTTGACGTGATATTGAGTTATTCGTCAATTTGTCACGCACATCTTAACACAAATTTACGACTTATGTAGTTTTCTCATGGATGCCATTGTCAGATCTCAATAAAATATATGTGGGACCACATGACAGCCATCAGCTTTCGATTAAAAAAAGAATCATCAAAATCGGTTCGCCCAGTCCAAAGTTCTGAGGTAACAAACATAAAAAAAAATACAGTCGAATTGAGAACCTCCTCCTTTTTTTGAAGTCGGTTAAAAATAAAATATTATGATTTAGAAAACAAAAGATATTTGGTATTTAAACGCGCAAATATGAATTGGTTATAAATATTTTCTTTTAAAATTCGTAGGTCTAGTTAATGTTCGATGAAAAACACATAAATATTTAAATGTGCGTGAAAATATACCATTGGAATTACCATCGCGGGCAGTAACATTCCGGATTGGTCGAGGGGGTCGTGGGCCATACTCATAGCATAAACCACATTCCACTACAACGGCTAATTGCGGCTTGTCAAACCTCCCTCAGAAATATTCAGAGTATTTATGAAATTAGTAAGGTCGTTTCCTATTTTTGTCGTCATAACTTTTAGAGATCGGTTTAGCTACACAAAATAATCGAGAATCAACCTAAAGCCTACAGATATATACAGAAAAATATTAATATACGACATAGGACCTTAGACCAGTAGCTCTCAACTACAACATCTCATAATCTTATTTCATTTTATTAAATTGAACCCGACCTCATTTCGCAGTGGCTTTTTTGTACTGAAAAACCTTTTTCGTTCTTAAACTTCTAAACCTTTCCAATAATGTGTCGATCAGAACCGTAAATTGGAGCTCAGTGTGGGTTTCGTTTCGTAGTAATAGGGTTGTGATAAAAAAAGTTCTTATTTTATTATTCCCACAAATTGCTTTTTAACCGTCACGGTAATTTTATCAAATGACCCATATCAATTCGTTCGAAAAACTTCGGATTTGTAGATCGTTTTATAATAATATTCAATTTAGTGTATCTATTTTGTTAATATCACCAAAATACTATTTCATTCAATGAACATACTGGTATGGTAGGTACATGTTAGTGGGCAGACTCCTAAAAAGAGAATGTCGAAAGATACATTTTACAAATGAAAATCCGTGCTTAAGAATACTTATACCCGAGTTACCTGACTGATGGCCACAGACCACAGAAAATATCTCATAAGTTTTTAAGATACGTAATGTACGAGTAGATAAGTAAATTACATACATACATGTCCGACAAAAGTATAAGGTCTTAAATCGTAAAAGATTTATTTACACAATAAACATGGCCCGCGTGCCCAATCACGTTCCCAATACTTTGAGAAGCTACGTCCGGTCCTAAGTAAACTCGAGCGGGCCGCTAACATGTTCTCAACGAATACATAGCAATTGTAGCAAACTAGCGATATGAAGCGGACCGTATAATTGCGTGGGAACAATAAAATTGCATTGTCGTATGAGTTACGCGATATTACGTAGCGTTCACACAATAGGTTTACCTTTTCTTTTATTGTACTTGACTCACTTAACTGTCTATGAAATTAGATTTTAAACGGAATTCACTGTGCTCGCGTAGGGCAGAGTACTATACTATTGTTTACGTTGCATGCATTATAGAGGTAGGTATACATATTATTATTATTATTGTTATTGTTACTCTAAAATAACATTAACCATTATTATATTTTTTATTATTCTTACGTTAGAGTAAAAATATGTAATAGAGGTAAAATATATTGTTATCGAATCTTTTAACACTTTCAGAGCTTTTAGTCATATGTGAGAGAACTCGCAAGCGCTATTTTAATGGCCCAGTATTCCATTATCCCGGGAGGGGTGGGGTCCCGTGGGACGTTAAAGAAATATACTTGTATCAACGAACGAGCAAATTTTCGATAACAAACATTAAAAGGGGTCTTTGAAGTAGCTAAATATATGGGTGTCACTCAATTAGGTAAGTGAGGTAAATTTGGAGGGTAATTCCACATTATAACGAAACCTATGTATATACCTTGGGCTTGGAGTTCTCTATAATGTTCTCAAGAGGATGTTAAGTCTGGACTCTAAGCAAGTCAATAATCTCTACTTAGCCGGTGTGGTAGACTACGTACTTAAACCGGCACACAGACGTGAGAGGATACCCTAGCCCAGCAGTTAGACAGTAAGGTACCTGGTCTACCTACAAGAGTGATGACTAATTAAGTTAGTTTAAGTTACTTATTAAAATGAAGTAGTTCGTGTATAACAGTGGGTTCATATTAAGCTGTTGAACTATCAACAACTAATAATGTTTGGTCTAAACGAGCGAATGTGTCAAGGCCTATCCAAGCATTAAAGGTTATATAGTTTAGACTTTAGAAGAATCCCTTCGATAGGAAGAACAATAAATAAAAGTAATTAAGGAGTCTCGCGCCGTTAGTAAAATAAATACTCTTTGCTTTATCTTTATTACTTCACTACAAGATGTTTGCGGTTCTAATAAAATAATCCACTTACGGCACAAAACAGAAAATACAATTTTATTTGAGAGAATGAACAACAAACTTTAACAGCCTCTGAAATTGAACTTTAGAAGTTTTGACTCTACTAAAATTATATAAATATTAAATACCTACTTACTGTTTTTCAATCAATTCTTTATAACATGCTAATAATCATGCTATATCTTATTGTGAATGAGACCGTTAACCTATATATAAAAGCCATAATACGTTCAGAGATTAGTGCTCCGTCCCACGCTAATATAAACATGAAATCAAGTAAAGTAGCTTTCCGACTATCCTTGAAATCGGAGTTTATGTCAAACCTTTTTCTTTTACTGAATTATGCAAATTTAATTTAAATAACTGACTTGGCAAGTTTGCATGTACTCTCGTCTTTGCGAAACGAGCGATGGGACCAAGCGAAGGTTTGCGTATGAAGAATATGCTGGAATGCCAATTTAGACGTTACTGCATGATAATAAGAGTTACGTGGACAGATTTGTTAGTATTCTAGGGGTGGTACAGGTTTGTAGTGGTGTATTCTTCAATCACGCGTGGGCGAGGTTTACGATCGCGCCATGTAGGTCCGGTGGCACATTCGCAGTTGGACTAAAAAATAAGCTCATGGAATTCTACGTGGATTTTGGAATTTAAAGAGATTTTTCCGTTATATACGTAGTTGTTCTTTTGGGGCAAAAACAAGTTTTATGGTGCACTAGTTATCCTCCCTCGCTTCAGGAGACAGTTTTTGGCTTTACTATCTACACCGCAAAAATCGCATATTTTTTCAAACAGGATTTTCGTATTACATTTATACTCTCGCAAAGGATTTTAACTTTGATTTATCTTGATTATTATACCTCTAAACAAATTTAATTTAATTATTGGGCACTAGGTACTAAGTTTGCAAAAGATTTCAAATCAGTGTGAAAGATTTTTTTCAGTGTACCGCAAAGCTATGGATTGTGCGAATTAGGTATGTCTCGCTTCACATAACTTCGTACATAAAACATAACAGTACAGAGACGAAGGCGGACTTATACTAAAAGCATTCCATGTCAGTCAAGTCGGCTTGAGAAATCCCTAAGGTGTTTGCCAATCCGCACATAGGTTGGATAGTGGACTACGGCCTTTACTTCACACATTGTAAAACCTAAGCCAAGCAGTGGAGACTGTTATTTCTGAATGTTACTTTCTAGAAACAAACAATTAACGGCGTCTTGAAACGAATATAAGGGCGTATGCACATAGAAATCTCTAAAACCGAACATACAGCAAGCAGGTATATGCTATCTTAGTAACGCGATAAGAAAATTATAGTACCATATTCCCTTGCGATATCTATTCTATACATAATATACAAGGTGTCCCAGCGCCAAGTGACCGCCCGGCGTCTATTGATTATTTGGACAAAACTATCAACAAATACCATTAAAGTACGGGTCTTATCGGTTTGGTTTTTTTATTAGCTTCTTAATTATTTTTTTGTAGAGAAACCTGACTTGCTGCACTAATTTCACATATTTTTTTTTGTTTTTACATTTATTTTCATTGTTTTTCCCCGCTGATATCATAGTTTATCTATCCGAGGTTTTAAAGTCGAGGAAGAGGTTTTAAAGTCGCAACGACGACTGGTAGTTCAGCGCTGGTAATCGGCTTTCTACGTGTATACATACGCCCTAAGAGTCTTATATCCACACGAATTACAGCCGGCTTTCCGACATTAAGTTACTTGGTACTCTTGGTAGGGTATTACATTGAAATATCGAGTCGTTTACGCTACATTACCCAATCCTGACACCCGGCATACGTGACAGATTATTTTACACCCCCGGTGACGATGTTAAATTGTACATCGTTAGAAATCGAAGCCAAGTTATTAGGTGCTGTAATTTTTAATCGCTGCATTTTATTGAAGAAAATTTGACTTGTTTTTTATTATATAACAATAGTTTTTTGTCATTACGTACAGTCAGCATCAAATAGATGTAAGCGGTTAGGGCAGTCAAATTGATCTCACATACATAAATTCGTAAAGATGTATGCAGTCAGAGTATTCATATAGTTGTCAACATCTAAAGTGATCATTAGAAATAGGCAACATAGTTTTCAAATTCTTGTAAGCCTTCAGGATGTTCAATTTTATGTTTGCGAACAAAACGGTCAATGGTATCTAGGCACTGATAGTAATACAATTTTCCTTCAGAATTTTCAATGAACAGAGAACTACATATTTTAATAATGATGTATGTCAATTTTTACAAGCGTGCACTGTAACATCTTACGTTATGGTCGATTTTGCAACAAAAACGCAAAGGCTATCTTGTTCTTGTCGACAGCATGTAAAAGACAGTTGTAAAATCTGAAAATTGCGGCTCTTCGTAAATAGCTTTTGCAAACGATAGTGTCCCTTGCAGCGGTGACGCCATTTTTGACAAAATGGAAATGGCAAAGGGGATTACATATCACCTTAAGAAAAAAATCGGTACCCCATATTTATTATCGGGTATCTTTATTTGTTATTATTAATTAGTGCTAATCATTTATTTGATAAAAATCAGTAAATTATAACGTAAAATATTTTCAATTAAAATCTGGATTGTTCTTGAATAAACCTGTACCTAAATGTTATTAATTATATATAGCGATATGTAATTAATTATGTAATATACGTAAATGGTTTATGAATCGCAATATGGTAGTCACTTCCAATGTTCTAAGTGGCGTCTCTTAAAACGTAGTGATTAAGTACTCTGTGGTCACGTAGTGATTAAGTACTCTGTGGTCACTTCTTTAATAAATATAGAAAATAGAAATTATGAAGATGATACTGACAGTCGTCATTAGTCTTATTGTCATTAGTCATCATGACTTATCTTGTCAATGTTTCATGCCCCGTTTAGACGCGCGCGCGAGCCACGAGACGCGCTGCGAGACGCGCTCGTACGCGCGCGTGTGAACAGGGAGCTCGCGGACCAGACCGCGGCGCGTCTCGTGGCTCGCAGGGCTCGCGTCGGGAGCGGTTTTTTGGGCGCGCGCCAAAGGGGCTCGCGCGAGAGCTCGCGCGGTGTTCACACGCGCGCGGCGCGCGCTTCATTTGACAACGGCTACTAGCGCCATGCGTACGTTCTATTGGATGTTCTATTGGATTCGTATTTTTCGAAATAAAAATATGATACTGAACGTTAATACTGAATGATAATAATAATAATAATAACCTAAAACTACTACTAATAAAACCTCGTATATTCAAAGTAATATTATTATAAAGAAGAAAATTTTGATGTTTTGTTTGTAATGAATACCAATAGCTTTTTAATTTTAAAAAGCCTAATTGTACAGAAATCTACCCATAGTACAATCAACATTGAGTATTTTGCCTATAAATCATGGTAGAAAGGTTTCACTGACTGGATGCCGATGTATTACGTCAACGTGCTCCATCCTTGAACGTTCGAACGCATCTGAACGCAGCGAGCGTGTAAACACTAGATAGCGCTCGCGCGCGTAGGGGGCGTGGCTTACGGACTCGCTACGAGACGATCCGCGAGCCGCGCGTATAAATGAGCGGTCAAATGAGTAATCACTTTGATGAAATGTAATAAAATGTATTTTGATTAGGTACCTACGTATTTTGACAACTATCAGTGCCTAGATACCATTGACCGTTTTGTTCGCAAACATAAAATTGAACATCCTGAAGGCTTAGATACAAGTATTTGGAAACTATGTTGCTTAGTTTTAATGATCACTTTAGATGTTGACAACTATATGAATACTCTGACTGCATACATCTTTACGAATTTATGTATGTGAGATCAATTTGACTGCCCTAACCGCTTACATCTATTTGACGCTGACTGTACCTATACTACCTATAGACGTATTGGCGTATTTGCCTGGAGCGGCTAATATTCAGCAAATCTCTTTGTGAAATAATTAACTTCGAATTTTAATAAGCAACGTTTTCTAACATAACTGGAGTGCTCTATTCATAAACAACCAACTTCAATACGCAAACAAAAGTTTGCAGCTCCAGCTTATTGAAACGAAATACAAACCAAAGTATGAGCAAACTTAACCTACTATACTTAGTTTCGTATAAGAGAAATATAGGAGAACTTTGCGAGCTCCGTTTTTTTACAAGAAAATGAGTTTAACGTCTCCTATATAGGCTATTTATCTACAGGATCCTGAAAGCCTTTTATTGACTTAGTACCTACCTGATTTGTTTATGACCTGATGTTTTGTGTCTGGTCATGCCACCCGTGACACAAAGAGCCAAGTGTAAATTTACTATTTAAATGAAACCATCATAGTTTTAAACGTCAAAGAGTAATAGTAAATTATGTTGTTTCTATAAACAAAGATACAATTGAACCTTTTTTAAAACGCGAATCATGTCGTCACACTCGCTTCAGTAAATCACTGCCCGCGCCAAAAAGATATATGGCCCAGGATTTAGGCGAGGCCTGTTTCCAAAACTTTACACACGCATATTTTTGGGACGTAAAAATTCTCGTTCGAAGCCACTCCGTTGTTCTATGGTAACAAACAAACTAAAATATACTTTGGTCTTTGGTAAATTTTTTTGAAGTGAAAACTTCTTTAGTACGGGGGTGACTTGAAATTTTATGAAACGAAACTTTCCAGTAAAAAGAGACAAACACATAAATTCTAAAGTGAGATAGGAAGCATTGTACAGGAGTAGGGTAGGGGAGTGAGGGGTAGGGGAGCGGAGCGGAGTGAAGTAGATTAGTGAAACCTACATTTATCATCTTCCCGAAATTTTACATTCGTCTCATTATCTTGAAAACAAAAATTTTGAAGGTTTCACTTCTACCACGTGTGAATTGCGCACATTTTAATTTAAACTTGTACCTATTCCTCACAAACTAAGGGTTAGTTTGTGAGGAATACAAGTTTAAATTAAAATGTGAAACACAAAATCCGAAAAGTATTAAAAAAAAAAATTTTTTATTTTAAGAAACCCCTAAACTAGGCTCTTACTTAATAATATTAATATAATAAAAATTAATAATAACACAATCTGAATTTTACCAAGAAAAAAATAACCGACTTCAAAATAACTCAAAAACTACTCGTCAGATCTAGTTGAAATTTAAGTGGACCACATACGAGCACCAGCTTTCGATTAAAAAAATCATCAAAATAGTCGAAAGTTCTGAGGTAACAAACATAAAATACCCCGTCTATAAAGAAGTTTCGCTTCAAAAAATACAGTCGAATTGAGAACTTCCTCCTTTTTTTGAAGTCGGTTAAAAATAAACACGAAAGAAATATTTTTTAACGTAACCCCTAAATAAATAGGCTGTGCGAGAGCAGATCCGTTTTATTAGATAGTCTAAATACATAATATTAGTTATGATTACGCCAAATCATATTCTATGTTTGGTGGCTGGCTGAGTTGATTCGGTGGATTGAAGTATGAATCATTCCTTATGTCCTTACGTAGCAAATATCGTATTATTTTACCGCTACATAACGGCAACGTTAGGTCGCGGTCACCCGGTATTATAGCATGGGTCATCATCTTATTAATTGTTACCACTCTCCTTGAGTATCCGCCGGTCTGAGTTAACACATACAACAGAAAATCGTTTAGAGTTCAAAATAATAATACATATGTTCATTACACTGATGTAATCTAAATCTAAATTAAACAAAAACTGTTTTGCAAACCGTATTTTGTAGTTATGTCAAATGAAAGGGCTTGTTGTAAGTATCACAAATATATGTTTGTTACAGTTCTGTAATGGATAGTTTTACCCTCCTTATCTCCGAAACTACTGACGCTAGAATTTTGAAAAAAATACAGAGAATAGTTTTTTTTTTTACACTAATACTTGACCACAATCCCTGATTGTAAGTGGAGATGTGGTCCAAGGTGGTGAGCACTTTAACGTAGTAAAAGCTTATTCACTCTTTTCTTGAAGACATCCACGTCATATGCTGGCGGGAACACCGACGCAGGCAAGTTCTGTACTTAAACATTACAGGAAAACCTAAAGGTCTTAAAAAAGAAAAAATAAATAAAATAGAAAAATAACGGTAAATACAAATTCAACTTAAGGAACCCTCTCCAAGCGAGTTTCCGCACTGCTTTCTCTTCACACTTTCTACACATTTTACAGAAGGTTGAAAACATAAGTAAGACACCTTTGTTATTTTTGGACTATGTAGTGTAATAATTTCGAAAGAACGAATTATTGAAATCGGTTCAGAGTTAACACATAATATTGTAAAAATAAAAACAACCAAATCGTTCAGCTTTAATATTTGAATGGATATAGAAGTATTAAAACATAACCCAAAATTTCGGCTACAACATAAAGTCTAACTTCGCTATCCTAACGAAATAAATTTAAAATTGGTTTCAAATTGTTTTGGGGCTTTACAAACAAACCCGGTAAGATTTAATTTGGGAATTTTGTAGTTTGCGTAAAACAATTAATCTGGGACCAGAAGGGAAAGGCTGAAAGGCGATGAGATTGAGGTAGCCTAAGGCTATGATGTCTTTAACGATTTTTTAAATGGCTAAGCAACCTCGCTTCTCGCCGTCCGGTTGCAGACTGGCAGCCATGATTAAATGACAACAATATAAATGATGGCGTGCAATTAAGCGGGCTCGCCCACCACATCAATCACTGCTGGAGATATCACAGGAACCAATTCTGTTTCGTTATTTTCTGACGCTGACACTAAACTACAATATGAAACTTGTGCATGTTTGAGAAAAGTAATATCAATTGTAATGCAAGTGCGCTTTATTATTGATATTTTTTTTGTGATTTAATTCATTAACTATGCATTCTTGGTAATTCGGATTTCCGTGGAATAGTAGATAAAATTGATACACATAGGTACAAAAATTAAAAAGAAGTAAAAAATTAATTTACAAAATGCTTGATAAAACGAGCAACAATAATTATTAATATGAATGTGTTTACATACTACTAGGGTTTATTCTTTATTCTGAGCCTACTAGGGTAAAATTTCCGAAAGAAAACCGGGGCCTCGTTAGTACTCGTAATTACTTATTGGATAAAAACGCTTTGATGTAACCATTCACCTTGATTTCATTGTACGACATACATAGGCATGTGGCAGGAGAGTGGCGAAATGTGTTCAGCTGACAGCTAGCTGTAGTTATTTTTCTTAAGGAGAGCCAATTGATTAAGGTACCTGGAACAAAGAAAGTAATGAAAGTATTACTCGTAGTACACAATATAAATCTTCATAATATGCTATGGTAATAACAAGGGTTACTCTTTATGCTGATCAATTTTGGTACAATTTCTCCGCAAGAACAATTGCGTAATCCAAGACACGGGAAAACAAACCTTGTAATAAATAGGTTTTTCTATCGTCTACATATACTTTGACATTTAGTTCGATGATTGATCGTCGATTGCTTGGAATATTTGTTGGTCGCGTCGCGTGCCACTTATTTTATTTACGTAAATCGATGTTTTGGTTCACTACTAATAGATTCTATCAATACTTAATCGGTTTTTGTTACTATTAACATAACATAGTCACCAAAAAATTTCGTCACATTAATAATAATATAATTTAACAGGTTTTGTAATGCATGCAAATGCAATTTGTAACCCATTAAAAAAATCCTGTAAAAATGTTGTTATCATCACAAATCTTAGAATTATAACGCTATTTCACATGTATTATTGCAGGCAACTATTGTTGTATACAGTTGTAAATAAAAAAAAAAACAAACAAACTATGAAATCATCTTATGATATCTTATGACTTGTGAGGGACACAAATTAGTGCGAAAATTATTGTAATTTTAAAAGTTGTCATAAACGTAACGGTAACGGTAACGAAAAGTGGTAACGGCACTTTTTGCCGGTAACGAAAAGTTGTAACGACACTTTTTGCCGTCGTAGTTTTTTTTTACATAGAAAGCAAGCCAGAGTACTAGGATAGCAAAAACAAAAAAAAATCTCACGAAATTTAATACCTTGGATTTGTTTTGGCACACTCGCTTGCATGGTTTTGCTATCCTAGTACTGACTGTAAGAAACTTCGTTCCATCCGGGTGTCCCTTGACATTATTTTATATAACCCAGTTATGGGGGGGGGGGTTCAAGAAAATACAACGACTAAAAGTACATAAAATAACCCTAAAGAAAATTGAGTCTTTATTTTTTCTCACGACGTATGTAGTGCCATCTACTTATTATTAGTTTAGTCAAAAAGTTCAAAAACGTGTTTAATAATAGAAATAAAGCTCCTAAAAATATGTGCGATAGCTCATTCGATTCGGAATGACGTCTAGATAATTTTTTAAGGGTTTATTAGCACTTAATAATGTCAGTCCTTAATTTTCGCTACGCCACGCTACGCTATTTTCTGGCTACGCCCATGACAGTATTCTTCAGTATTCTTGGGTACATAAACAGTAGGTACTCTAACCCACCCACCAATGCAGACTATTGCTATGAAGAAAATATCTGAAGAAAATACTCTGGCGAACAAAAATTTATCTGATTAAATAAATTCTTATATGGATTGCTATTACCTACAAAAGGCAACGACATCGCAATTGTTACGAGCGACAATAATTCCCCTAAATTAACAGAATATTTCTACAAATTGCCGTTACAGACCTTTTGGGGGCGTTTGTCTCAGAGGAATGCTAAATCCAGACAGCAATAATTACATTCCAACCAATAATTCCATTGGCATGTGGCATGTCAAACAGGATCAAAGCGGGACGAACAATTGAACACGCTGAGTTGTCGAAATGCTCGTTTTATCGGCGAATAACTCGATCAAGAGGGACACTGGTTTGTGTGACGTAAATGACGCACGAGTCCACACAACACGAGAATCTCGAGATTCTTTTGTGTACATTTTGTTCATGTGTACCTGATGTGTGTACACTGTGTCCATAGGTTATCTCGGCTCTCCTTACATCAATCTATCCGCTCTCTTCTTTTGAGAGTCAGTTCCTTTGGCTTTGTCTATGTACATGATAAATGTGTTTGTTTTATTATTATTTATTATGTGTTTTATTTTTTGTGCATCTCTAACCTTTACTTCCTTATTAACTTACTTTAACTTACTTACTTAACCTCACTATCAATCGTGATAAAACCAAAATGATGGTAGTGGATCGTAAAACAAACAACAGACCTGACTTACGTCAAATAGCAAACTGCGAAGTTGTCCAGAATTATATCTACCTGGGATCCACCATCACAAATACCGGTAGTTGTGATGAAGAAATTAAAAGACGATGTGCCATGACACGATCAGCCGTGGAAAAGCTCACGAAGATATGGCAAGATCGCCGCATTACCAAAAACACCAAGGTTCGCTTAATGAATTGCTTAATATTTCCTATCTTCTTGTACGGAGCTGAAACATGGACGATCCACCAAAAGTGTCGTAAAAAGATTGACGCCCTGGAAATGTGGTGCTGGAGGCGCTTGCTGAGGATAAAGTGGACTGACCGTCGCACTAATAATTCCATTTTGAAAGAGCTTCGCGTCAAACAAAGACTTTCGTCGATTGTGCAACTACGAATTCTTAAAATGTTTGGACACATCATCCGCAATGAAAGCTCTCTGGAACGATTGGTGGTACAAGGTAGAGTAGAGGGTCAACGTCCTCGTGGCCGATCGCCCACAAGATGGACTGACATCATTAAAACAGCCACAAAGTGTACCCTTACAGAATGTACACGCAGTGCAATGAATAGGGAGAGATGGAGAAGTGTCGCAAAGGCTGCTTCCAAATTAAAAGGCAATCCATGACCACGACCACTCCGCCAGGAGTGTACGACTTAGAAGAAGAACCTTTACTTAGTCTGAAAGAGATCGCTCTTAGCGATGAGACTGTATATAACACAAATCTAATTATATTTTCTTACTGTGTTCTCTGTTTTAGTTCTTATTGTTACGTTTAATTATTTTGTAACGTATAAGTACTTATAAAAGTAAAAAGCAGTGATAGCCTAGCGGTAGAACTTTGGTCTCCCGAACGAAGGGGCCCGAGTTCAAATCCTGCACGCACCTCTAATTTTCAAATATTATGCGCGTATTACATGTTAATTATCACTTGCTTCGGTGAAGGAAAACATCGTGAGGAAACCTGCACACCGGAGAGTTCTCCATAAAAAGTTCTCGAAGGTGTGTGAAGTCTACCAATCCGCACTTGGCCAGCGTGGTAGACTATGGCCTAACCCTCACATTCTGAGAGGAGACCCCGAGCCCAGCAGTGGGACAATTATGGGTTGTTGCTTTCAAGCAGTGATAGCCTAGCGGTAGAACGTTGGTCTCCCGAACTAAGGGGCCCGAGTTCAAACCCTGGCACGCACCTCTAATTTTCAAATATTATGTGCGTATTACAAGTTAATTATCACTTGCTTCGGTGAAGGAAAACATCGTGAGGAAACCTGCACACCGGAGAGTTCTCTATAAAGTTCTCGAAGGTGTGTGAAGTCTACCAATCCGCACTTGGCCAGCGTGGTAGACTATGGCCTAATACCCCTCACATTGTGAGAGGAGACCCCGAGCCCAGCAGTGGGACAATTATGGGTTATTGCTTTGCTTTTGCTTTTAAGTACTTATTTAGTAATATGTATAATTGTATATGTATACTTACTTAAATACTTATTTAAGTGTTAACAAGCTGATAAGCTAAGGAGACCCTCTAATTCCTAATTCAATAACGAATTAAATATTTAAATGGCCGATTTCATCTTTTACAAGATTTCCCGGATTGCAGCAACTTTAGCTAGTAAATAGTCCATGTCAAAGTTAAATAGAATCAAGGTAGCGCTGACATGCAAAGTTCTAAAACGGTCGGTTTACCGGCAAATACTGCTGCAGTGGAATACTAGTAAGCAGAACAGTCGGGAAGTCCTTTGACGGCGGAACCGCAACCACGGAACCATTCAACATTGGTAACCAACTCAAATATTTAACCCCTCGACTTTAGACGCATCAGTCCCAAGTTTGCAGACATGATAATAAGAGTATGTATATTTAGGTATGTATATAAGTATAATGCTGGTATGTTATACAGTGAACTAACTGAACTTTTGTTTTGGTTAATAATTCGTCACTTTTATCCTTCTTCGCACTCAATTCGATTTAATTAAGCTAATGAGTCATTAAATATTTAATTTTCTTACATTAACGAAAACTTACAAGTATATAAATTTTATTCAAATCACAATAAGTATCTTTCTAATGATCTAAGTTTCATTCGCCTTTTATCATAATAATAGTCATGTTATTAATATTTATAATCACTTAACTCAAGTGACTCAACCGAACTACTTATTTGACATTCAAAGTGTAATATTAATGTCAAAATTCGACCACTTGAGACTTCAAAGTTCCAACACCTAAAATATCTAATTGAATCTTAATTAGCTCAATATCTTGACTCGACTGGTCCAATACCACTCGTACTAGTAGGTACTAATGGAAATTGTTCAGTGTTGCTACTTGCTGCGAATAATTTGTAGGTACGCCATTTGCATATCATTGTTCTTATAATGTTCTGTTATTGTAATTATTTAGATATTGTGTATTTTGTAGATGCGGTCTGATCTAGACGAGCAGTAGGTATTATTAGGTATGTACTTTGAATTATTAATTTTATTATTTATTTACTAGTAAATGCCCTCGCTTCGCTTCAGTAAACCTTTCGGTAAGGCCATACTCGAATTAACGTGTGGATGGCTCAGATTAAATTGCTTTAATCTTAGGTGGATGGTATTTTATAAATTGACAGTACCCGGATGACCGAGCTTTGCTTGGTATTTTTTTAAAGAAACAACGCCATGTACTGAAGTAGCTTTAGTGTTGCTACTCGCCAACAGATGTCAGGATGAGTGTATTGAGGCAGTTATTCATTGCCTGAAAACACACTTTCTAAAAATGAATCCTAGCTAGGTCAATTTATCGCCCCCGAAACCCCCTGCATACTAAATTTCATGAATACCGTTGGCGCCCTTTTCGAGATTCAGGAAATATACATACCTTTATGTATATCTACAAGAATTGCTCGTTGAAAGGTATTAGATAAGTATTTTATTTGTTTACTGATTTAAATGTCTTCCATTCTTCATTTCTCAAATACCTTCCTTGTACATTGTATTATAAATGAAAATGTTTTTATTGATTCACAGATTACATTATATGCTAGTTGCAAGGGCCCCTGTACTAGGTACAAAGGTACTACTACTACTAGGTACTAGGTAAAAATTGTATGTAAAGACATTGATCAGTTACAGTTTTAGTATATATGTATGATGATTACGATGATATTTCGTTTCGCTGCATATGCGGCTGCATCCGTCATCCGCTACGGGCTCTCATAATATGATTTCATACAAATGCGGTGCGTCCGGCGCGTACGGTGCGGATAAATGTGCCTTCACCTTAAGGAATCCTTAATAGGATTGTCTAGGTGTCACGTCGACAGGTCACCGACAAACTATCAGGGCATGCTGTGACCGCAAGTTCGTTCACTCGCTCTCCCACGACGCCTTCAAGCCATTTTATATTTAATACGAGTACACCCACTACAAGTTAATCACTTCTTTACCCACCTACAGCTAATCCATTATTTATTACAATCAAGATCTTTATTTATGAGTTAGAAATGTTGAGACCACGTATACTGTTCCACTACCTGGCTTGCAACCACCTAACATCTAGAATATCTACATGTTTTTGAGATGTTTCGGTTTGAATAATAAGCTTCTTAGGCATCACAATTTATCCGAGAAAATGACGTTATAAAAGAATCCTGTGAAAAATCCTTGCAAAAATTAGGCGTTGCTGTAGCTTTTAGCTTATAAAGGCGAATAACTAAATAGCGCTGCTAGACGAAGACGTAAACAAACAAACCAGTACTTACTTACGCCTAATGGAAAGAAGCTTTAACTTGTGAAACTCAATATTAATAAATAACCTTCGTGTAAGAACTAAGTGCTCGCGACATAAGTTAGGATCGATTTGCACTTAACTACATAGGCTGGCCACCTGATGGTCAGTAAAATTGCCGGATGAAAATATCTACGACAGTTTTAGTGAAGCTGTTCTGTGAAACTTGGAAAACTGGAATGTTCTTTCCATTATTTATGTTGGGTAGTTTAAATGAAATATAGTTTTGTTGCCAACGATGTACTCAACACAGTAATTTATAGATTCATAATTTATAAAAATACATATTAGAAAGGGAATCTGTTTATAGAAAAACGTTGATTAGGCGCGAACAATTTATAATAACTGAAAGCTTCGTTATGTTAGCACTCAAATTGATAAGACCTCCATTGATTATGTACTCGTAGTAGGTGTATATTGAACATTGATACCTATTTTCTTTGTTAAACTTAATTGTTAATATGATAAGATAACACTTAATTTAAAAATATTTAATTTGTTACCTGTATTAACCTGGTGTTTAACTGTTACAAATTCCTAAGAATTTATGAAAAATCACAAAGTACAATGCGATCCGAAATAAATGACTATAAATCTACATTGTCTAAAATATCAGTCATATTTTTTTATTTTAAGTATTGTACTTATACATATGTATGTATAATACCTCTGAATTCCATGTTATATAAATGGAGTCGTTTTCTAAAGAACAAGTATTATTCTTGCTGGAATGTATAAAATATAAATAAAGCGAGCAAGACTTTCTAGTTTCTATGCATTTTCAATTTAAAAGGATGATTTCATATATAATTTCCTGCATATTTACGAGGGACGGAAAAGTTTCGTAGGTGAAGTATATCCGGGCCGGATAAACTTGGGGAACGTCTCGTTTCATATGCATACTTTGTAAAAAATCTCTCGCGAACGCGTGAACATAACATTGTGGATCGTTCCCCGGGGGCGCAGGCTCAGCGCCCGGGCGCCGCACCGATACTTCACTCCTTTATAAATCTTGCGAGGTTTATTCGTGGGGATACAAAGTGATTGTACCGGCGCTAACAAACAATAGTTACTTATATTTGGGTCCAGCATTATCCGCGCTCCGGAAAAACTTGCGTTTAAATCCACCGTAATAAATTGTTCTTTCTTATTGTAAAGGAAATAAAGTAAAATGTAACTTTAACTTTTATAATATAGTATCCGACTGTATGAAATATTTAAAAAGATAAGTAGCAAAATTACAATAAGAATAAATTTACTAATCTTTGGATTGGGAAAAAATTTGTGCAAAACCGGAAAAACCCAGCACTTTTTGATCGCAGGCATACTGCACTACGAATTGAGCTGAATGACGCTCAGATACTTGTACTCTTTAATTAATTATATTATAATGTAATTATGTATGTAGATTCGTTTTGGAGAGCTCTTATCATCATACATACATATTTCTAAAATTCTGAGTCATTCGTAGCATAAAAATGCATTCATTGGATCCAGAACTTTAGTAATTACATTAAAGTTACAAACCATAATTTCCTCTCTACTGGGCTTAAGTTATTGCTCAAAGTGCTCAAACGACAGAGACATAAGTTTCCGTAATGTAGCTGCGGTCTCTGAAGCCTCACCACGGAAAATGAAAACGCGTTGAGTTTAAAAATGTTTCGTCTGTAATAAATGCGGACGCAAGCTGGCAACTAGCACAACTTGCCTGTTTTAATTATTATGCATCCACAAGATATAGTACTGTCAGCAAGATTTATGTTAAAAATATGCAATATTTAGGTACTAACATTTCCGTCTGCTGTAGACTAATGTTTCTAGTTAGCATTGCTTTTGCTACTAAGAAGTCCTTATTATCGTACAGAAAACTTAATGAAGAAATAAACTAATGATAATGCTCTTTATTGTTCACGCGAGAGTAGCAAAAGGGTGGACTCTTTATTGAGGTATCGGTAACGCTATGTAGGTGACATAGCGTTTTCTTTTCTTTACGCCTTACAATACCCAGTAACGATCAATTTGTCACTTGCGGTCAGTCAATCATTCAAACTTTTGCTTATAAAATTTCTTATGGCTAACAATTAAATTAATCGCTGGAATAATTAAGTTTAGAAGTTTAAACCAATACATCTAAACAGCTGGCTGATTGCTTAATCAAACGCGGATCCGCTAGAGTGCGCGGCGGCCGTCGAGCGGTCACATTCAAACGTCATCGCCACTCGCCAACTTCTTACTTTTATTAATGAGTTCTCCGTTAATTCGTCAAACTGGTGCTGAGGTTTTGAGAGAAAAACTCAAACGGTTGGGGTTTTTGTAGATTATTTTCACGGCTTATTAATTTTCTCCACTCAACGTGCATTGAACAAAGGGTTTCCTTCAGATTAGGAATTAGGACCCTTTGGTGCGGGTTTATTGTGAAAACTTTTAGCAGATTCGGTTTTGGCGTTTAGGCAGACTTTGTTTTTGATTCAAAAGGCATTTGTGAAGTGCTGCTACTAGTTCTTAAGGGGAGGGAAGTCCTCAGCGGCCAACATTACAAAAACAATTTTAAAAGCTTGTTTTGAAACAAGATTTTTAAGACATTTTATTTTACTTCTTAAACCAATCTGTATGCTTCACTGTGGTTTTTATACGCTCCACTCAGCTATCTCCTTTCTATTCCCTAAAACCGAACGTGAAATATTTTTACCTCATTCAGTCGTAGTCGATAGGACGGAACCTTTAGCTAGCTAAGGTTCTACGATATTTTCTGTTTTTTATTTATTGTCTTTTTAATTCGAAGCTAATGAAATGAAGAACAATTACAAGACAACTTAATCTAAGTTTGTAATAAACTGTAACGTGTCTTTAAATATTTCTACAAAACCGAACAAAATCTAAGATTGCGAATGTAAAGTCTATACTTATTCAATATGGAATGTTGATAAGAGTACGCTTACGACTATCACTGCTGATATTGAGTCGGAGCCGCGAAGACAGATAAATCTCTGCACTGATGTATCGCTTTAATATATTCGCTGTATGAGGAAAGACGGCTTATATGGACTAACGTGGAAGGGTATTTTTTGCTTTAGACGGTATTTGTGGTGGCCTGTAATGGTGCGCGACCGATCCGGCGACGCCAGCTTGCAAAAAATCGCCAGTTGCCTATTTTGCCATTTCAGATTATTACCTACTACTACTAGGGTATTTATTACCTACACGATTGCCATACCGAACCTCAGTTATGGACTGTTATTCGGGTTTTAAACAAAAAATTTGACTTTTTTTTCAAAGCTTTGGTCACAAATTTAAAGGATATTTTTAAAGTTTATTTTAGGTTTGCTTGATTTTGAAGTTTAATATTTTTCAACCGGCTATTGCAAATTTACAAATTATTGATGTTGAAAATTGTTCCTGAAGCACAATTTTAATTCATAAAATTGTTAAAAATGTCAAAAACTTCAGCCAACAATACCGACATAAATTTAACTCGGAAAAATTAAAGTGTCTAAAGATGGCGGGTAACATTTTTGCTTTGTTTTAATGAATGGCTGTTCGGGATTTTCAACGATTCGAATAAAAATAACGCCGTAAAATATTCAAGCAATAAATTTTATTAAGGCGACGTTACTTACGCACCGCGACCGTCCTGAATCCAGAATAATTTCCAACACCGTCTGCGTTGCGACGCATTAAACGATATTTCCAATCTCGAACTGTGCACACTGTTCTTTATTACATTTTTCACAACACCCTTACGCTATCGGGAATCTCCACCGGTGGCAAATAATAATAACGAAATTCAGCACAATTTGCGTCTCGCGCCCCGTTTTCCTTCTTTCAAATACGAGTACAGAGGCGTCAGCGTCTTTTTCGACAAAGGAATAAAGCGTCATTCCGGATATGCGGTAACTAGGTGACAATAAAAATTCTTTTCGCAGCTTTCATCCGGAGCCCTAGGGAGGCGGTTAAACGTAAAATGTGGAGCGGTGGTGAGCGCGAGTATGGTAATTAGGAAGTTTTATGCAGCGGGGCGGCTGCGGCGAGGAGATAGTTTGTGACGCCACTTTGAGCGTTTTATTGGTGCAATTTGGGGTTTTATGAAAAATATTCTCCAACGAGTGCATTTCATTGGTGATAATAAATGAGCCGGCGTCCGCAGATCGTGACAATGGTGCGAACCACACTAGTAGTTGTTAACCTGACCGAGCGACCGCGCGACCGACGGCCACGAGCCACGACACGGGGCCGGGACGAGTGCGAACTGAATTGGAACACTCGATGCTTCGCAATAGTGCTGCAATCATTAATTTAAGTTTTTGACACATATTGACAATATTATTAAGTACAAAGCAAAGTAGAGCAAAGCAAAAGTAACTATGAGTGACATATAATTACGTTTTTCGTGGGATTGTGAAAATGCCCCGCAGTAAAAAATGTATGTCACTCCCCAGCCCTCAATGCCCTCACCAGTATAAATCACATCAATTGATCGCTCTGCTTTGATGTGAAGCAAGGAAAAACAAATAAAAACATTCAAATCTACAATATTATATCAATAGGTATGGATTAGTCAATACACTGCATTGAGGTTGTCTCACTATGGAGGTGAGTTTTTAAAAATAAAAAAAAATTGGTGAATTTTTAAAGTGTTTAAAACTTTCTACTATTATAGCGGTATAGCCGCAGCAAGAACTTCAATGATATTGCCCGGAAATTCCAGCAAACAATAACAATTGCACGTAACTCTGAACCAGAAAACGCAAACATATCAAACGCAAACATCTTATTTCAAAAAGGACGACACAGTTCTTTTCAGTCATTTGTGTGTATACTTTGTGAGTGTACAGCAAAAGTCTACTCTTTTGCTTTACACTTCTACAAGTGAGAGATCTAGTAAGCCCATGGCATTACCTGGGTTGTAGCCTGTAGGTACCAGAAGACGATCAAAAAGACCTGCCACATAGCCATAGCAAGCATGCTAGCTTCGAAAAGACTTATCTCTCATCTTATGACATTTTCTGACAAAATGACAATAAACCTATTCCTATCATTTCAGTCATTAGATTTCAGGCAACATTCATTTGTACACTGGCCTAATTAAACGACCAAACAGTGCACTTCAGTGTGTAAGCACTTGCATATACTTTGTGTTTGGTCAACATGACGTAGGCGTGGTCACATGACCGCATGCCGTCTTTGCACCTCACAGATCCAATCAGCCACCGACCACGAACACGGCCTCGGAGCGTTCCACATACACACAATATGTATTAGTGTACCTCCGACATTTCAATCAATTCAGAGAGACTACAGAGTACAGAGTACCTACTCGAAAACGAGGGAACAAACCTCTAAAAGAAAGGATTCTTCTAGACGCGCGTAGTGATCTCAATAAACATAGTAGAACAAAGGAACGAGTAAGGAATCGCCGGCAACATGCAAATTAGAATTATGATGAAGACGGGCTATTGAACCCTGTCTTCGTCATCAGGAGTCAATACTCGCTCGACGTTCGCAATAAATTACACCCACATGACACGACTGACATCATTTGTAAAGAGGCATGACGGTAATACGTGATTTGGCTGTACTTATATTATTACGATTTAAATTACCGTAAACAATATTTTTAGAAGTAATATTTTTTGGGAATACCGACCAAAATATAATAATATTTATAAAGCTCACAAACACTCATAGATCATTATAAGTATTAAGTGTAACGAGTATTAAAATACTTTTATACGCCTGTTCCCACCCCCCGGATGGGTGTCGTAAGAGGCGACTAAATCCGGCCCGCTAGTGGTAGGGCCCCTCGAGGGATTATATTGGTAATATTGATTTTAATTGTTAACTAATACCATTAAATATTACTATTATTATTTCTCCATGGGGTTCGCCTGGATAGCTACCACCCTTGAGCTTGCGTCAGCCGCCAAACGACTCGTCGTGTTCCGGCTGGGGGCTTGAGAGCCAGTTCTTTCTTTCTTTTTCTTCTCTCTTTCTTGGCCGGCAACGCATCAGTGATGCCTTTGGTGTTGCTGATGTCCATGGGCGACGATAGCCACTTACCATCAGGTCTAATCAGGTGGATCGTCAGCTCGTTTGGCGGCTATTTCCATAAAAAAAACTATTATAGTGATGTCGCTTATTCACTTTAATCTTTATACATTTTCTATATTTATTCAATCATTGGGTATTCTCATCCATTTCCGTGCTTGTTTCTGTAACTCATTGGGAAATCAGTTTAATAATATAATAAGTCGATTACTCGTACATTATAATGAGCAGTCTTTTAAAAAAACGTATTCCAAAATATCATAAATAAAATCCGATTTCACAGGAAATCATTTGTTATTGTGATCGGATTATTCTCGTACTTACTATTAATAAAAAATAAAGCCGAAAACCATTTGTCGCTATTCAACCAAAAAAGTTTGCGGCCATTCACAAAGTTTGCAGAACAGCATCCCGCGAATCTTTATGACTACATAGATTTATACTTCCTTATTCCCTGGAAGTTATTAACTTGTAAAAGTGCGGGAAGTAAATTTTCCCTTGCGCGGAAATATTTTCAAAACAATGAAAAAGCAATACGTCAAGATGACAGGGCAGCTAAAAGTAATTTAAAAATGTTAACAGTTTTTACTTGTCATATCGAAAAATGTCTGGAAGGCATCAATAAGGAAGAACTTTTCGTGTTGGTTTGGGACGAGAGCAAACGCAGTAGACTGGGAACGGACGGACTCTGAGTTATACAAATTGTGTTCCATTCGGAGGCTACTGAAAAATGGGAGTTGGCAAAAAAGGGTTCGAAACGGAACGAAGCTCTTGTAATATTCCGTATTTGAAAGCGGAAACGAAGGAAACTCATTGACCCTCGTAGAGTGATTGTTATGTTAACAAATCACCGCTCGTGAGTTACACTCCCGTTTTGATGGATCTGAAAATGAGCTCCTAAAATTACCTTTTGGTTTTAATGGTTAATTTCTAAGACTGATTTTCCATATGTTATTTATTATAAGGAGAATATAAAAATACAGGGCCGAGCGAAGTCTCAGGTTCGTTTCTCACCTGAGGTGAACGTCTGTTTGCATTCTTTAGTTGTGACGTCTATGACATTCGTCAACGGAATCCTACTGCTGTAAGATGAAGCGACTAATATAAATTAGGAAGCAGAAATGGATAAATCAGATTAAAGTTCATCACAAGGATTTTACTTCTCAAGGACAGGGATGGAACGCTCTCATTTATTTTCGCTGGCTCCGACACTCCTCAAACCGCAACACGAAGTTATTTGAGGCAAACAGAAGCTTATGGAATTCTGAAGTTTCAGGATATCTAATACCTCAACAGTTTTAGTTTTCTGCGAAACTTGCTTTTTAGGGTTCCGAAGTAAAATCAGAACCTTTATAGTTTCGTCCGAAGCAAAGCGCCGAGACCCTTAGTGCTCGAAAGCTGTAACTTGGCATGGGTACACAAAATTATTTAAACTCCAAAATCGTAGATTAAATATTGAAAAACATTTTTTTCAAGGTACCTACATTGCGCTTAACATAGTACGTTTACTTAAAAAATAAAGAAATTTTAAACCAAATAAAGTGAATAAAGAAATTGTGGCTTTAATAAAATACCACCAGCGATGTTGCATTTTAATGAGTTTGCATTATTATTTACTTTTATATTGCCTGAAGAATTGACAAGAAAATAACATTTCTTCATTCACACATTCATAAGGTACGCGTGTTTCTCCGTGAAAGGTTTGAAATTGCTAAAGCATCGTCGACCTGACAAAGTACTTATTGGTTATTGCTAAATGGTCATAAAATGTTAAGGGTCCTTCTTATTTTTGGCTTGGCTTGAATAAAAGTAAGAATATATTTATATTTGGTTGTAATACAGGCCAATAACATTCGAGTGAGCAGTATTTGTTAAACTCCTAAGCTTGTTAAGCTGAGCGATTCCGGTTTTTCAGTGCAAACTATCTGCAGCGTTCGCACGAAAGATAATTTGCGTAGTGCCCATTATTGACATGACTACAAAAAAAATTAAAATGTGTGCAATTCACACGTGTTAGAAGTGAAACCTTCAAAAATTTTATATTCAAGATAATGAGACGAATGTAAAATTTTGGGAAGATGATAATTGTAGGTTTTACTATTCCACTCCACTCCACTCCACTCAACTCAACTCAACTCAACTCAACTCAACTCAATCAACTCAGTCTCCACTCATTTCTAGTCTCCACTGGACAGTTTCGTTTCATAAAATTTCAAATCACCCCCGTACTAAAGAAGTTTTCACTTCAAAAATATTTCGCGGCACACCCGCTTGTGACGTAATAAGTCTGTAATAGACGCACAGAATAGATAATATAATAAAAGTAATGGTTGTGAAATCCGATACGCGGGCTTCTCAAAGTTGGATCGATCTGTCGCGGAGAATAAATAGCGTATTCTCGTAATTTAGCGGGGAAATTCCGCGATTGTATTCAGCGAGCGACGGCGACGTCAAGTAACACAAATTGCGGCGGGTCTCGGTTCGCTCCCTGAAAAATGCCTTCCTTTTAACAAGTGGAAGGGAAACGGTGCAGGTTAAATAGTCACATTCACTCACATTTTGCTGGAGTAATGGATCCCTGACAGATTATCATAGCACTATGATTTGATGTGCTTCAGGATGGGAAAATATTTTTTTAGTAGGTACTAATAGAAATAACAAACTTTTTTATCAAGAAAAAAAAAGTTAAAAATAATTTCGGTTTCAATACAAAAGACAATCAACGATCCTGTAGCACAGTAATTGTTTGTGACTATGCCTGTCAAGCGAGGGGATCTGAGTTCGATAACCGACGAGGACAGACATGTGACAATGTTGCAAGCTGAGGATATTTATGATATCTCATTTGCTGTAATTAAGAATGTGTGAGAGTTAAAAATGTGTGCTGGGACATATTGAAGAAGTGAAACTTCACCGGACAAGTGGAAAAACGAATTTCAACGGACGAGTGGAAGAACGAATCGCAACGAACAAGTGGAAAAACGAATCGCAACGAACAAATGGAAAAACGAATGACAACGGACAAGTGGAAAAACGAATCGCAACGGACGAGTGGAAAAACGAATCGCAGCGAACAAATGGAAAAACGAATGACAACGGTCATGTGGAAAAACGAATCGCAACGGACGAGTGGAAAAACGAATCGCAACGAACAAGTGGAAAAACGAATCACAACGGACAAGTGGGAAAACGAATCGCAACAAAATTTTAACTTGAAGTTTTACGGTGTACTTGTCCAATTTGAAAACCTGACTGTAAAACTTTGAGTAAAAATTTTGTTGCGATTAAAATACTTAAAACTTATTAAACATTAAAATACTTACCGCGTATTTTAATCCAATTAATTAAATTTTGATTATTGTATTTCCATTTCGCTCAGCTCCGTATTATTTGAGTAACAGAACAGAACCGCGTGCAAGCCGCGCCGTAAATAAAATAAATTAAAGTATTAAACTTATTAAAGTATTTTATGATCTCCCTCTCTGTGTTCTGTTGCAGTTTCATTAAAATATGGATTATGAAATGGATTGCCTTCTGTTTATTAAATTATCCTACTAATCCTATTAGTCCTGCTTGTGTATTATAAATCAAAATTTTAAAGATTGTGAAGAGGTTTTGTATGTATTAACTAGAAACTTGGCACACAGAGCATGTCTCTAAGTCACGGTTATAGAGACAGGATATATTTCACCTCAGTTGTATGTTCCCGTGGGATGATAAAGTTGTTTATATGTTTGTGATTTCGTTCTATCTGTTTAAACGTTTATGAATCTAGTTTAAATAAGTTTTTACTTACATTATATGCACCTAATATGTGTATGACATATACGTTACTTGTTATAATACATCACAACCGGTAAGGGAACATTCCCAAACCACGTGACCCATTTTTTACCATTTTTTACCCCCCTCCCCCCCCTCGGTGACCAACCGTGGTATATAAGAAGACCCCCCCCTCCCCCCCCTAGTTTTCACGTGACAAATTTTTTTTGCAGTTAAAAGAATATAAATTTAGTATCTATTGCAGAACTGTAATAAAATAAACTTGATAAGAGGGTTTCGTACCTTGATTATAATTATATTTACCGTTATTTTCCTATTTTATTTATTTTTGCTGTTTTTTTAAGACCATTGACTTATTTTTCCTGTAATATTTAAGTAAAGAACTCTGTATTTTTTTTTAATTTAAGCGTCAGTAGTTTCGGAGATAAGGGGGGGGGGGGGATGGTCAATTTTTGGCTTTAATTTTCATTCATTCTTGAATAATTTTAAAACTCCATTGTAGAACTAATTAATATAATATATTATTTGAGATCCTGACTGTTTTTTTATGTTTGTTACCTCAGCAGTCAGCACTTTCGACTGGGTGAACCGATTTTGATGATTCTTTTTTTAGTCGAAAGCTGGTGCTTGTAATGAGTGGCCCCACATAAATATGAGCGAGATCTGACTAGTAGTTTTTGAGTTATTTTGAAGTCAGTTATTTTTTGTTAGTAAACGATTATACATAATTATATGACATACTTACCACACAAGATGGTTTGCAAAACAGTTCTTCTTTAATTTTGATCTCGTTAATTTTTTTTCAAAATTCAGTTGATTATTTTTTATACCTTCGTCTTTGGGTCACAAAAAAGTACATGAGTACCAAATTTCAACTCATTTGGACCAGTAGTTTCAAAGTAAATTGGCTGTGAACGGCGGCCGCCCAGACGCACGAGTGATCCTATAAGGGTTCCGTTTTTCGTACGGAACCCTAAAAATAATAATTTCGTGACGACGTGAGTGATCCTATAATGGTGTCTTTTTCGTGTCGGAACCATAAAACAAGCTACTCCGAAACTACTGGACTAAAATGAGTTTAGGTGCTCAAGTTCCTTTTTTTGGACCCAAAGACGAAGGTATTTATTTAAAAAAAAATGGTTGTCTGTAAAGTCGATTTATAGACCGTAGTTTAACGTGACAACGTCATGACAATACATTGATGAAATGATTGCATACTTTTATAGATAAAATTGAGCGCTTCAGCCGATCGTAGCCGATCGTGCCTCACTATCGCTTGTTCCGCGCTCTCGCTTGCGCGGAACGCGACAGTGAGTCATGCTTTTTCATGCGTGCACTCAGCGTTCATCGTTTTAATAGACGTTATCACGTCAAAAATCATGAAATCAAAATTAAAAAAAACTGTTTTGTAAACGGTATCGTGTCGTGTCACTTGTGGCATGTCAAATGAAAGGGCTTGTTGTAAGGATCGCAAATCTACTTTATTATTTGATAATTTTAAGATTATTCAAGAAAGAACGAAAATTAAACGCGAAAGTTGACCATTCCCCATCTCCGAAACTACTGAGACTAGAATTTTCAAAGACAGTTTTCAATCAGCACTATATTGTACCTGACTCCTCAGCTGATCCCGACGCTTATGCGCTTTTCATAGCTGATGTGGTACTCCAGGGCATGGAATGTTACATTCCAAGCTCTGTGGTACCCGTTGGGGTAAAACCCAAGCCTGCTTTGACTGAAACTGCATTAATTAGCCTGAAGCAATCTTCTTATCAGGATTGGGTAGAGGCGTGTGAGCTCGGAGGCACCATTGTGAGTCAGCTGAAAAATAAATTTAATGCTGCTTCGTGGTCCTCAAAGAAGCAAATCACCAAGGCAAAGTTTAAGCACATACACAGAACCGGCAAGAGACTGCTGAGCTATCCGTGTGTTAGCCGAGCGTTATGGTCTCTGACCAAAGCCATTCAGGCAATTTCTGTGCATCATCATCGTTGCCAGAATCGCGATACCTTGAAAGTGCGGTGCTAGCTCAAAACTCGCGTTTTTTGGGTTTTCTCTGAAAGTTTAATTCTCAGCCCTATGGCGTTTTGGAACAATGTAGAACAAACCTAGAACAACCTTCAAAATGTTTGTAACTTCAAAGTGTGGCGCCAACTTCCTGTAGGTGAGTAAGTATAGCTCGAGAAAGCGGGAGGAGTCCCTTAGTGGATACTGACCACGTGACAAAAACCTAACCCCCTCCCTCCCCCCTGTGACCAAGCGTGGTGTTTTGCAGACCCCCCTCCCCCCCCTAAATGTGTCACGTGGTTTGGGAACGTTCCCTAACTATCCAAACCTATTATTGTGGTCTATCTAACGGCACAAGTTTTGTCTTTCGCACTTTTGTAATATGCTGATGAAAAGGACGTTCATTCACTTGTCCGGCTGGATATAGTTGAACCTCGGATATAATTATACTAAGTCATAAACCTTGTCTGAATTTACCTCAAGTTACCCAAGATAGCCTACGGAAAGCACGAAAACAACGAATCGTCGGACACAGCTTGACCAGTCGCTTTGTTTACCCTTTTTCGTTCTTTCATTATAATACCATTTCATTGGCGTGTCTCAGACACAAGAACAAATTAAAAAACGAGCAAACTCCGTGTTGCGGCAACGTTATGTTCGTTTTGTGCCATGTTTTTAAAATTAATTTCAAATGAAAAGCGCTTCATTGTCCACGATCGCACAATAGATGGGTTTAATGTTGTTTTCAACGGAATCATTAATTATGCTGATGTGAGCAACGCTTCCAAATGAGAAACTGAAAATGAATATTAATTATTTTTTAAGCCTTTTATATTAAATGTTTAAATTTTACGATGGCGTTATTAGGTAGTAGTAGTAGTACCTACGTACAATTGAGAGTAGGTTTAATAATAATCGTTTTTTACTCTCGGTATCAATTGGACATTCTTATGCTATTAAAAACTATAGACGCTATGCAGTGGAGTATTTCCAATTAACACAATTTTATGGAGGACATTTCGGTAAGGATAACTGTGAATTAAACGCTCCAGTATAAAGTTCAGACAAACAATTGACAGGTGGTAAATAAAATATGATACTATTTAATTAACTCTCTTATAAATTTTTATATGACAATTTTAATTTTAAAAGGAACAAGGTTATTCAACGAAGCAAAAGAACTGCTCTCCTTTTTTCTCGCTAATTAAGGGAAAAGTTGTGTGTCAAAGATATTATGTTACCTATTGGTACCTTTAGTTTAGCCGTTAATAAAAAGGACGCACTGCATGTTCATAATTTTGTATCCATAGTATCATACATTGTGCTGTAATATAATAGATATTGTAACAAAATTATTGTATTGTCATGTGTCAAGTTCACTACACACAATTGGCTATTAGACAATTTTTGGAAAAATATTTTAAAATTTTCGTAGGTTTATTTTATACCTCTTACAATATTTATTTTTTCAAAAAAGTGTTATTTAGTAGGAATAAAAATAACTTTTAATCCATTAATTTGAAATTCGCGCGAAATTAGTCTGCCATCTGTCACTTGCTGGCTGTGACGTCACATTTCTAATAACAACAGTTTAAGCTCTAACTCTGAAGATATTTTATGTGAAAAACTTACACCTTTTTCACTGGAATTGTGAAAATGACAAGCTACAAGACATGTGCAGTGCCTATGTGTAGAAGTACTACAATTAAATTTCCTAACAAATTGTTTATACACGTTCCTAAATGCCTTCAACGTCGAAAACAGTGGTTACAATTAGCACGTCGAGACCAACAGTTATCATCTGATAAATCTGCAATATTCTTTTGCGAGGACCACTTTGATGTAAGTATTTGGAAGAAATCAACTTAGCCTCTGATTTACTAAAAAACAAATTAAATCTAACCTAACATTGTTCATAAACATAACCTATAAGTAATTTAAAATCATTAGTAATATGGTGTCGCTAAGGGGACGTTGAGGAAAAACTTAGAAAAAAATCCTCCTGTGACCCCTTAGCAAGACTCTGGCCAATTTTACTTTATTAATTTCAGTACTTACACGATTTTTGCATTCCGAAACTCGGTAGACAAAAGTCAGGGTTACACGCAAAGAAATTTGCGACCATCAATGAATCAACTTTAGGCAAATTTGCACTGTTAGCTTTTATATAGCCTGACTCCATTTTACAAAACCTCTCAAAAGCACAAATCAAAATATCTATTATTAATTTTCTGAGTAAATTGCACACGATAATCGATGTAGTTAGTAGTACACAACGCTATATTTTCGGAAGTGTGACGTCATAACATGCTCAATCATGGCCGCCCGCGTTTCGGTTCTCGTGTCCACAGGTAAAAAAACTCAAATCTATTTTTCAAAAATAAAAATATTTACAATTTATTTTCATGCAAAAAATGTATTGTTTAATTAATGTTAACCAATATGCAACGATATTTAACACATTTCATATTTTACCGTGACAACTGTCAAATAGCCAATTGTTTACATAACCATGGTTCGTTACCCGTATTAACTGAGGTCCAGGAATCTTGTTTGCAGACCAGACCGCTGTGTTCGCTTCACCGCTCTTGATAGAGAGTATTAGTTCCCACAGACTAATTTTATTGGACAAATGATCCGAGTTTCCTGAACTATTGACCTGATAGAAATTGCGAAATACTTGATCTGGCGTTTATAGCAACATTTACAATTTAAAAAAATCGGTGGGTTACAAATTTACAATAGTAGATAATTATGGAACTACCTTGCAGTACGTTTACTCGTTTTCCGGCGACTTCTGAAAGTATTTAAAAAATACTCGTATTAATTGTCCCTTAAAGAAATACAATTAGAAATTGAACTCTGCACTCTTTTTTCGCCGGACAAATAAACAACCAATTTATGGCAAACCTTCGTAACGAACGTGTAGTTTTATTTTACACAACTAAATTCTTAATACTTCTAGCATTAAGCCCACCTATTGTACCAATTTTGAAAGCTATAATTATTGTCTTAAATAAATTCAAAGCAAGTTTGAATAAAAATTATAATTTACTTATAGAACCTTATTTATTCTAGGTACATTTATGTTTAATTTCTTAAAGACATCGATCAAGTTTATAACAACTAATTATAAAGTTGAAACAACTGTCGCACTCGACAAAGTCATTCGACATACTTTGTTAATTAAATTACGTACTTCGACAATTTGGTGAGCTCGAGGATATTGTTTAAGTTGGAATTCATGCAATTTAAATGATAGCGACTGACAAAGGTTGCAATTTCGTGATAGCGACTGAAAAAGGTTGCAATTTAGTGATAGCGACTGACAAAGGTTGCAATTTATATGATAGGGACTTACAAAGGTTATTGATCGTACTCTGGCGTCGACGTGGCTAGTCGACGAGTCGTACGCGTAAACAACGCACGGGGGACCAGACGCCGAAGATCTTGGCGCCTACTTGGCGCATAACTTACTAGGGGCCAATTTCATAATTTAAACTCTCATCTAAAATACTGTTAAGTGTGCCTTTGTTTTGCTAGACAGCAAACGGGAAACTCAATGTTGATGTTGTTATCGCTGTCTTTGTATTGGGCGGCTTCCAATATTCTCATAATTTTAAACTCATCTAATTATGTGAATTTCAGGGATTTATCTTATGTTCCACGATGGAACTCTGTCAGTGGAGAATTAAAGTAACATCACTGTTATCCATTATTCATTTGCATTCCCCTTCAATATCTTTCTATGTTGCACTCGTACTCGTAGAGCCATACTAACTACTGTTTGAAAGCTACTGAACAGATTTTCATGACATTTTGCACACAAGTAGACCATAACCTACAATAAGACATACGGTGCTTACTATCCCGGAGAACACGGACAAAACCGCGGGCAGGCTAGTGACGAATAAAGCGAAAAAGCAAGTCATGTTTCAATATTCTTCGCCATTCTTACTATACTGACTAATAGCTTATAATTTTAACGGTAACATGAAAAATCATCGGTCCTGTAACAAGCGCGCCTTAATTGAGGAGCAATTTTATCTTTTTGACGTCGATTATTCACCATGCGTAAAAAAGCGAATAAGGTCGTTATTGTAAGGTACAAAACGCTTTGTATTATAAGGCAGCTACGCAATTACCATGTAACAGTCCATTTTACTCAGCGTGAATAATTACGCTACAAGTTAACGCTTTGTCATTTAAAACGCCAATTCGCTGATCAAAACCAGATGTCTGGTGTACTTGTGAAGGTATACGACTTTAACACGAAGTTGCTACAAAGGTTTCTTTGAGCTAATCGTAATTGGTTATGATTTTATCAATATTCAAGAGTAGTTTTTGCTTCAACCCTAACGAAAATCACTGCTGAATTCACGATGGGATTATAAATGTAGTTATAGTTCGTTATTGATTAATTATACTTAAAACATTCATTATCATCACTGTAGAATTTTATTAAAGAAACGATATTATAAGTACAATGAACGCCTTATAAATTTGAAACTATTTTTTAAATTGTTTTCATTGGTATATCGATCTTTTGGTAGATACACCTCTATTGTCACCCTATCGTTAAAGATCAAAACGGGGATATTAGTTTGCGACGATATTAAACTAAGTGACGAATATTTAAATTTACTAGATACAGTACAGTAGATACAGCAGGCACGATAAAACGAAAGAGACTGAACGTAGAAAAACTTTTATTTGAGAGGATTTGCCACTTTGCTATGGTTCTTACTGGTAATGTAGTTGTCTCGGCTGATATAGTACAAATCCAATTCCACGTGACAGCGTAGTAACTTGCGACCGCCTACCCTTACATTTTATCTGAGATTTTTATAGCTCTACTCACGTGAACTTTTTAGCGATTGAAGTACCAAATAGAGCTTGCAATTTTACAAATTTACTAGGGCAGAGGGCTTGACAAATTTTAAAACATATTATCAAAATTAAGGCCTGGGTCATTCATACTCGTCCGTGTGTCTCAAGTCTCAACCAAGCCGGCCGCGGCGGACCGCTACATAATACGCGTAATCACGAGTATAATATAGAGAACTTCGTTTAGCTGCGCAGATGAATATAATTAGAGTCTAATTGCACGAGTATGGGTGGGATTAATATTGTAGTATAGACAAAGTATAGCATAGATAAAAACCTGCTAACCGTTCATTATTCAGAGCACGCCTGTTTAAGTTGGCGCAGACACTTGGAAGGATGGATGAAAGCTAGAAGAGATATACCTACTGACTCGAATATTATCAATTTCTATTCCATTTAGTACAGACATTTCAAAAACGCAAAAGTTTCATTAGGAACGCTCAAAAATTATCAACGAGTACCTACCTACTACAAACACCAAAGATTCGAAAAAGGTAGCAGTTTTCCGGGTTTTCGCAATGAAAAATGTACAAAACATTTCCCAGGAAACAGGACAGTAAAATGTTACCAATACCGAGAAACGAAATATACAAGTGGTGTGTGTAAACATCAATAAAGCAGCAGTTAAAATTGATTGCTGGTGCAATTTGTTCGTGATGGTTCACAACTGAAAAGTTAATAAGTAGGTACATGCTCCGTTCAATTTATTATGAGTTGGGTAGACACAGAGACAGTACATCCCTAACAGAATAAAACAAAGTCGTTCGAAACGGTTGCGTGTCTCAGTTTATTTGGCTTCTAAAATAATGGATGGATTTTTAAATCGTTCTGGTAAATAATAGTTACATTTTTATAAATTATATAACCTATAATACTTTCGTAATGTGTAGTCTGTGTAATTAATTATTAAATGTAATTGTGGTTGTGCACAATAATGTGTTACATTTGCTGTTGTAGGGGTTTGTTGAAGATATGGAGTAGTTTACCTTACTAAAAGTGTTTGTTAAAATTTATTTTGAATTAAAAAAAAGTTTATGACAGATTTGTTAACCATTTCTTTTTTATGATGTGCATTGATTTTAAAGCATAAATATTATCCATGAATTCTATCATAATAGTATCTTTACCTGTTCATATTAGATGCTTGCAGATTTTTTCATTCGTCACTGTCGAAAGCCATGTCTTTATCCACATAGAATTTATTTATAGAATTCTGCTTTCTTATTACGGTAACTGTTCCTCTACGAACATCTAAGAAATGGCAAATAGGAAAATATATAAACAATACAAAAATAAGTAAAATACAAACAAGCTACCACTGCTTCACCACGAGCATAAATGATCTGAAACGCGGCTTTGAGTCAGCGGCATGTATTATTAACCTTAATGGCCAGTAATGGTTTTATTAATGTGGTGCTATCATCGATCTTTCGTCCATTAACAGAGCTTGAAAAACTTGATTCAATAATATGTATTGAAAACATCACATTATACAGCCATAGTAGATAACATTATAAGTCATAAACAGAAATAAATGTTTATTATACTTATTAAGTTCTGGCGTTCATACCCTGCAGGCTTATGGCAAACGTAATTGATCAACAATGTTAAGCAAATCCGAATACATTTGCTAGTTGGATGGGGGATTGCTTCTATCAAAATTTATGAGCTCTTACGCTTCTGAGTGCGTAGTAAGCCATTGTTTTCAGTTATTATAGTTAATGGAATCCACATAAATCATGATCAACCTGCACCGCAGTACACTGCTTCGGTACAAGCTTTCTTCAAGCTGTAATGGCAATAGGGCCAATAGCAACTACTCAATCAAAAATTTAAATGTGTGCAATTCACACGTGTTAGAAGTGAAACCTTCAAAAATTTACAGGTTTCGTTTTCAAGATAATGAGACGAATGTAAAATTTCGGGAAGATGATAATTGTGGGTTTTACCACTCCACTCCACTCCACTCCACTCCACTCCACTCCACTCAACTCAACTCAACTCAACTCAACTCAACTCAACTCAACTCAACTCAACTCAACTCAACTCAACTCAGTCTCCACTCATTTCTAGTCTCCACTCATTTCTAGTCTCCACTGGACAGTTCGTTTCATAAAATTTCAAGTCATCCCCGTACTAAAGAAGTTTTCACTTCAAAAATGGAATAGATTAGGAGAGTAGGAACCCGGGACTAGCAGTGGGCCCCTAATAAAGGAAAGTTTAATATACTTCTTTGTTATCAAGCAATTTAACATGTAAAAGTATGTACTTAGTAAAGATCCTAATAAATTATATTGATGTTGATAAAATATCTTCTTATTTAAATATAATTAGACGATCTTTACTTGATTATGAATTCTTAAGTTACACCATGATGGCACGCACACATGATGGCAAAGCACGAGTGGCACGTTAATATAAACCTACATTAAGAGGTTATTCATAGAATCCAATTAACGTTGAGCACGCAAAGTCAAGTCCGTTTCATAAAAAAGTACCTAGACGACATTTACTCAATGTCATAAGTGTCATAACCACTTCTGAACGTACAAGATGAGTAACATTAACAACCAGAATCTCGCATTTGAGAAGCTCACAGGTCGTAGCGTCGCCGCGTCGTAGCCACGGTCGTATCTCCTTGAGTTGTTTATGACATGTGACAGGCGTGCTGGCAGAATGCATTAGCCACTTCCCGAAGTCCCGGGCAGTCGTGGCGCCCTCACGTTACGACGATACGATACTACACTCCTCCGCCCGGAACTGGGACCGCAGACACTTGGGTATTGTCTTATTGCCAAGCAAGTCTTGGTAATAAGACAATACTTAGTACGTAGTTATTAACTTGGCTTAGAAATTTTATGCTGTTTGGAAATAATCAGATAATCAGACATGCAAAGCATATTACCAAGATAAGGATTGTAGGTTTTTTAGGGTTCCGTAGCCGAATGGCAAAAAACGGAACCCTTATGGATTCGTCATGTCTGTCTGTCTGTCTGTCCGTCCGTATGTCACAGCCACTTTTATCCGAAACTATAAGAGCTATACCATTGAAACTTGGTAAGTAGATGTATTCTGTGAACCGCCTTAAGATTTTCACACAAAAATATAAAAAAAACAATAAATTTTGGCGATTCCCCATACATAGAACTGAAACTCAAAAATGTTTATTTCATCAAACCCATACGTGTGGGGTATCTATGGATAGGGCTTCAAAAATGATATTGAGGTTTCTAATATCATTTTTTTCTAAACTGAATAGTTTGCGCGAGAGACACTTCCAAAGTGGTAAAATGTCCCCCCCCCCCCCCCGTAACTTCTAAAATAAGGGAATGATAAAACTGAAAAAAATATATGATGTACATTACTAAGCAAACTTCCAACGAAATCTGGTTTGAATGAGATCTAGTAAGTAGTTTTTTTTTTAATACGTCATAAATCGTAAACCGCAAAAAACATTGATCAACGAACAACGATACAACGAACTACAAGAACTTTTATAATATGTTACTTGCTGCTACGGAACCCTTCATGGGCGAGTCCGACTCGCACTTGGCCGCTTTTATTTTATATTTAGTAGTTGCTACGCCTTTGCCTACGCTATTGCCTCATAGATTTAATATTCGTAATACCTACGTAAGCAGTAAGACTATGCTCCATTTTATAATTGATGTCAATGTGCTTTTTATTTTACAGATGAAAAATAAAGGTTATTATTTCATACCTGAGTTTATTTTTATCGGAAAAAATATTTGACGTAATATTGTAGTAAAGCCGATCTAAAGCACTCACCTGCTTTCTATAGACCCCAACTAAAGCCGTTAACAATACAACTCCGTCTAATGTATATTTCGCGTATACATTAGAAGGAGGTGTATTGTAAAAAGGAACTGTCTTCAAGTCATCGTCTGTTTTTATGTAGGTGTCTGGGAAATGGGCTGAAATATTTTTAGGAAGTAATTAGGTAATATACCTATTTAGTCTATTTACTCGTAGTTTAATAGGGAGATGAGTATTTCTGACAGTAGGGATAACATTTAGTGAGACTTAACCGAGCAGGAAAGTATTTCTATACATACAATCCAGTGCTCAATCTAAAAGAAGAACCGAAAATGAGCTAGTCACGAACAGTAACTGTACGAACTAAGAAAGTCTTTACTTAAATCTTTCATGTGTAAACAAAATTCATCACTTACACATAGACCGCACTTCATCCGTCTCATATTGCTCAAACGGACAGTGCGCAAAGCTAAATTAAACAGAAAAATATGCGATAGCGACACTCAGCTGGTCGCAGGTCTGCCAACAGAAGTAGGTCAGCGCATACATATATCCATTCCAACATAGTTCTGTAACCACCTAGTCACCGTTGTTGAGCACCTGTCTAACCGGTAACTAGCAACGATAAAACGTCCACGTCTATTCTTAGACTTGTGGCTCAGTTACAATACGAAATATATGCTTCACTGGAGGCTCGTTTCTGCTAGGAGCATAATATAAAATTGAGCACATGTATGTACCAAATATCGCAACCATTTCCAATTCAGTTCAACCTGATCTTCAATTTTAACTTTAATTAATATAATTTGTAACAAATGTGTTTTGTTTTTAATGGTTTACGATGACGCTTGCAGCGCCGCCGCGCCGAGTGAATTTAGAATGGTAAATACAGTTCGTGGCCCCAGGGTTACACGAGTGTCGAAGCCTTCAGGGTGCGGTAGCTGGCCGGAAAAGGTGAACTGTGGTGATCGTGTCTTGTAAGTTTATTTTGCATCTTTTAAGTCCATGCCCCCTGTTATACGTACATTGTCTATGGTACGTAGGGAATTGTACTACGAAGCTGTGAATGTATAATATTAATTTATCTTTTATTGAATCCTCCATTTTGTAAATGTCAAATGTAAGTGGCTGGCACGACAGCGCTAAAACAACAATCGATTGTGATTTGAAGCACGCGACATAGAAATGAAATATGCAAAGGACAATGAAGCGACCTACGTCAATGGTTTCGTGGCATGTTATTTTAAAATCATACTGAACGGAGATAATTATGATAGGTCAACTTGGAAAGGTAAAAACAGCATAGCTGCCGTACGGAACTATTAGAAAACTGCCCAATGTGTCCAAAAATTGGAGTCGATTTGGCGTCCAAATTTATGAGATAGAGTTGCTACCATATGTCATAAAAATAAATTAGAATCCAGTTCTTCCTTTCTCTCTTTTATTTCTAGTTCGGAAAGGCATTAAATAATAAAGTTATAATAATAAAGTTAAATATTGTTATACCTACAGTTTGAAAAACTATTGATAATTTAATGATGGCAATCAGATTAGTTTACGTCAAATATTCAAAAATTTAATTGCATAGGTACTTAATATAGCATAGCTTATTCGCCTGTTATACGACACGTCAATAATAAATGCTAAACAGCTCTTATTTAAGTATTCACAGACTAGCTGAAAACATGAAATCATTACTAGAGCACGGGATTCAGGGTTCAACGTTTAATATTGAAGTACCTACTGATTTGTTTCAGTGTAAACGATGCCATTCTCATGTATTAAACATTATTTTGTATAAAGTGTGCGAAATTATTTATATGTGTACAATACATTTACTAGGAATCAGTTTGATACAAAACAGAGTACCTATATAATTTATATTCATCTCTAATACAACTACATTGGACAAATATTATTTGCATGTCTGTATTTAGTTATTCGCACTATTTTGGAGTGGATCGTATCGTTCAGTAAAAGCAAGTACTAGTATGGACTAACACTGCAGTTGAGGCTAGGGACCGAGTTAGTCTCGGTAAGTGCAAAGTAAAATACCTAAGTAAGTCAAAAACGTAGTTTAGTTCTCATGGTCGCATCGCTTTAGTCACCAACCTACCTGCAACGTAAATCTTAATTAGTACAGTAAATTAGTCATACGTCATATTTACCCTTTTATATGATAAAGTTGGATTTTGCGTTATTCAAATAATTATAAACATGTTTATTTATGTAACTATGAACCTTATTCCCTTTATAGAACTTTTATACAAAATTTTATCTCTTATCCTGAGGCAACTGATTAGTCCATTGAAAAGTTACATTTGGGGTTGCGTTTTTTAGAGGACGCAATTTTATTTTTTTGATATGTAGGGGGGGTCAGTGTAAAGCTAAAACCAAGTTTGTGGGGTCGCCACCCTTGTCCCACGGCCGCCATCTTGAAAATAGGGGTTGAAATGGTTTTTACGATATATCTATTAAACTATTTATTTGATAAAAAAAAATTGTTAACATTTTTTGTTGCAAATTAAATTCTCTACAACTTTGGTCCAGTAACTTTTTATCGTAAAACTATAAATAAAAAAGTTATAAGCGAAAATGCGAATTTTCTATACTTGTATGAAAATTATTATTTTTTGTATGGCAATACTAAAATTCATTTCCACCAAAGTGTGAGATCTGTAAGATCGAACAATAGTCCAGTACATTTAAATAACATCAAAAACAGGCTAGAGCTTGAAATCATGCATAGAAGGATACATTTGTATGAAGATTATTATTTTTTGTATGGCAATACTGAAATTTATTTCCACCAAAGTGTGCGATCTATAAGATTCAACAATAGTCCTGTACATTTAAATGACATCAAAAGCAGACTAGAGCTTGAAATTATGCATAGAAGGATACATTTGTATGAAAATTATTATTTTTTGTATAGCAATACTGAAATTTATTTCCACCAAAATGTGCGATCTATAAGATCCAACAATAGTCCTGTACATTTAAATGACATCAAAAGCAGGCTAGTGCTTGAATTTATGCATAGAAGGATACATTTGTAAGAAAATTATTATTTTTTGTATGGCAATACTGAAATTTATTTCCACCAAAGTGTGCGATCTATAAGATCCAACAATAGTCCTGTACATTTAAATGACATCAAAAGCAGGCTAGTGCTTGAATTTATGCATAGAAGGATACATTTGTAAGAAAATTATTATTTTTTGTATGGCAATACTGAAATTTATTTCCACCAAAGTGTACGATCTGTAAGATCCAACAATAGTTCTATACATTTAAATGACATCAAAAGCAGGCAAGAGCTTGAAATAATGCATAGAAGGATACATTTTTTTTCTGAACATTTTCGCTTATAACTTTTTTTATTTATAGTTTTACGATAAAAAGTTACTGGACCAAAGTTGTAGAGAATTTAATTTGCAACAAAAAATGTCAACAATTTTTTTTTATCAAATAAATAGTTTAAGAGATATATCGTAAAAACCATTTTAACCCCTATTTTCAAGATGGCGGCCGTGGGACAAGGGTGGCGACCCCACAAACTTGGTTTTAGCTTTACACTGACCCCCCCTACACATCAAAAAAATAAAATTGCGTCCTCTAAAAAACGCAAGGTTAGGCCTAAAAAATGTAACATTTCAATGGACTAGATCCCTTTCTTAAAATAGAAAATATGTTTCTTAAGGGTGAGGATAAACGAGTGTATTTTTGAGTCGCGTAAATTTAGTCAGCTGCATTTGTTTTCATACTAAAGTCGCAACTCATTTTGCGTCGCCGTGTGGTACAAAGGACTTTAGTATGAAACGGAATGCACGGGACTTATTTTTCGCGACTCACAGCTCAAGAAAATACGCTCGCTTGGCCTTACACTGAATAAAGATCCATCATGAACGTAAGTTACGTTCGTCGATACGTTCTTTTTGTTAACGGTTTTGAAAAAATAAAAAACAAAATTATTTTGACATCTGTATTAAAACAAAGACTACCTATAATAAATAAGGTTATATATAGGAATTTTCAATGAGTAGATTCAGCTCCGTTATTCTTATAATAGAATATTTCAGTGCGACGACAGTTGAATAGCTGACACCTTATAAGTATTCATTAGCTAGAGCAACATGAATAATACATTTTCTTCTTTTCACCGAGGCCAACTCAGACCCAGGTCACTTTATATGGCGAAGTAATAAAGTGGTTACCCTAATGCATCCATTCAAGTTTTCACATATTTATAATACCTGTGGAATCTAGACACGCGGAGCGTGTCAAGCCAATTTTCTAGCTAACAGAATTGGCAAGCAGCACCGTGTGTAATATTACACGAACCATTTGGAGCCACTTTTGACCACCTCATAACTCAAAAAGTATTCAACATAAACCTGTCAAATTTGGCTCATTAATTAAGACTTGCGAAATACATACGTCTTCCAAATTTCATAGACACATCTCAAACGGTTATTTAGATATTAACGTTCAAAAATCGAGAAATTTAACACTGACTGACCTATAGATCAAAACTATATCCAACTTCCAGGTGACCTAGAAAGTTAAAATTTGGCATGCAGATAGGTAGTCAGGTGAATACAAAGGAATAAATCTGAAAGTAGTAAATTTTTATCATTTTATGATAATTTTTCAAAAAATTGATTCTATTAGGAACACTTACTTATAACGCCTGAAATTTATGAACAGCAATCAAAATTGAGGACAGGTGGTCATTATGTGGAATATATATAAGGAGTGGAATACCACCCTTAATTTTTTTTAATCGAAACATATCAGTTATAGTACTTTGTGAAGCTTCTAACGGGGGGAAGATGTTCAGTGTACGTACGTATTATTTACGTACAGATTAGTGAGACGTCAGTAGCCGGTATTTCCAGTGTATTGCATTGTTTCATTTTTAATGTGTGAAAAATTATTATTCTCTTATCTTGTATGGCATGGACACCACAAAATTTTGTATTATTTCCGAAATTATACCAGTTTAAAGTGATTCGAAGTATTGTTTCCAAATATATTATGGCACGTTATCTCATCGAACACAAACTACTTATAACTAATAAGAGTATATTCGACTATCGTATTTATTATTATTATTACTACTATCGGATTTAGTATTAATTATTATTTCAATATTTGGCGGACATGAATAGTAGAAGATCATTACTTATAAATTTGACCCGTGTGGCGCAATGGTTACCATGCCGGATCGCCGCACCAAGGGTCCTGGGTTCGATTCCCAGCGAGGCGGAAATTTGAATGATGAGTTTGAATTTCTGTTCTCGGTCTGGGTGTGAATGTCCTTGTCTATGTTGTGTGTTGTCCATGGCACCCACGACACAGGGAATCCTAGTGTGGGGCTATGAGTGTGAAGCGTTATTTATTAAAAAAAAAAAAAAATAATAATAATGAAGTAATAGGTATTTTGGACCACGGTGCACTAACTACGGATTTAGTTGAAGGGCACTATTACAGTTCATGTACAAGTATAAGGTAACAAAATTAATCAGTAACGCTATGAATAAGTACCTACTAATAATTTCTGTACAAAAAGTAATGATATCCCATCAAAAACATGAATGTAAAGTAAAAGCCAATTTAAAAAAAAGAATTGAGATCTAAATGGGTGCCAAGTTCTGTGTAGAAAAGCCTAAAATTTTAGTCACAAGAACATGTAATTCAAGCTTTACATTTGAATTGGCTAGTTTTCATTAGTTAGCAACCAAAAAACCAAATTTTAGAAAAGTAACATAGGTCATCAACCTAACAGACTTAACAAAGATAATTATACAAATATAATATTATAGCCTAGATAGGTACGTGAAAACTAACCAAGTCAAATGTGGAGCTTGAATTACATGTTCTTGTGACTAAAATTTTAGGCTTTTCTACACAGAACTTGGCACCCATTTAGATCTCAATTCTTTTTTTTAAATTGGCTTTTACTTTACATTCATGTTTTTGATGGGATACATACATACATAATAAAATCCATATTTTAAAAACATTTTGAAAGCAACCTTTTTTATTTTTTTTGTGCTGAAGTCCTCTGAGAAGATTTCTGATATAGAGCTGTGCATGAGCGCTGTTATGATGGAGTTAAGAATAAGCTGTCACAATTGAAAAATATCGTATTTTAATGTCTGTGGTGTTATTAGAAGACAAGTTCCTTCGTGAGCAACCAACCCTGAGCGTACCAGGGCACCATTATTAGAAACACGCATTTATAGTCACCACTAAACAAGTGAACAAGTGAATTAATAAATAATGCTCGTGAATTAATAAATAGTACAGCGTTACTTGGGAAAGATGCTAGAGCCCCATGTAAGGTCTCTCGGGTCATTTAAAGGGATTAACTTGTCGTATAGGGCGCGTAATGTTCACGAATCCCAATTTAGTCGAAATCACGGTAATAGTTCGGCTGGCTCCAGCTCCATATGCATCACATAGAGGTTATTTTGATCACTACGTATCTTCCTTTGTTACTTATCTTCCTTAGGTATGATACATGTTTAGGAACCCCCAATTGCATCTGACTAGCTCCCACAATCGTCCATGACATTTTATGGTAATAAGCGATATTTCGAATACCTACTCCTCCACTGACGAAATGGTGGTTTTTGTCTCATAATTCTAAAGAAAAGCCTAAAAAACAATACAATAATCAAAATAAATCAATAAAAGTCAATAAGTTTGTCAATACACATTGCAAGTCTCTTGAGATTTGGATATTTAATTTACATTCACTTATACTTACTTGAAAACAGAAAACCAGTTTTGTAAAACCAATAAATGACATGTAATAATTGTAATTGAATGTGAATGATGCTTATGAATGATTAAAACGTTACTAACGGAAACTATCCCGAATAAAACTATAAAACCGAAATACTTATTGTTAGTTAAAAATTAAATGTGTAACTGTATTTCTATCAAACGTCTTGGATTCGTAGAGCGCTTCTGTAGAATCATTGTTGGAGTAGTATCAGAAATTCAAAGCAACAATAAAAGGATTCAATAGAATATTTTTCTTTCCACAAATAGGGAACTTAAGAGCCATGAGCGTAGAACGAAAACACTACAGAGCTCTGTTGTTTACACTACCCGGTACGGAGGACCACACAAAGGAATAGCTTGAAAACATAATGCGCGCTGCACGTTGGTATTTTTTGATAAGCATATTAAGGTTTTATTTGTCCACTGCACAGGAAAGCGAGGTTGAGTTAAATCTCCAGAGAATAAATTATGCAATATTTAAGCACGCGGAGTCTTTCTATGAAGATAAAACAGTATGAAAAAAGAAATTCTTAATTAGTGTAAATGCAAATAGAAACAACACACCTAGAGAGTTTTGTTGCAGTTAAGGAAGGCTGAGAGGAATTCTTATGCCCCACACCGACACCGATTTACCTAAAAATGTTATTAATTGAAACACCTTAAGGTATTCACTGTCGGAATAATCTATTCTACACATCATCAGCATAGGTGAAGAAGTGAGAAATATGTATAAGTAACTGCGATTTTAGCTAAACTTTTCATCATTGACGTAGCCACCTAAAAACCTGACGTAAAAACCTCTTTTAAAGTTAGGGTAGTGAAGATAATGTATTCTTCTCTGTGGTCTGGATAACATGTGCAAAATTTAGGCCAGCCGTGTTAATGGTTGGCCTAAAGCGAAGCCAACAACGTATGTGTATAAAAATTTGTCAGCAAAACTTCGTCGATAACACTACACCCTTGGTAGAACCTTTCTCACAAAATCGTCTTTGTTCGAGATATATTTGTATTCTGCTCAAAAACCGTTTACCATCTGAACATTGTCCTTTCATATATTAACTTATACTGGAGTTATTGTAATTTTCTCAATTTAAATGTATCAAGCAAAAGGAATATGTTTTTACATTGAAACCCTAAAATACTATAAAGGATGATAAGTTTGTGTCAAACAAATTAAAGTTGAAAAGACGTTTAAATATACAATACCTCAATAACCTACGGTGACTTTGGCAGCAATACAGATTATTAGGGATCCGTAGTCAAAACGGAACCCTTATAGTTTCGCCAGGTCCGTCCGTACACATCGTTGCGCAGAGACCGTGATAGAAAACTGTCATTTGTCAGACATTTGGCATAATTATATTATATGCGTACATACTTATTATGTTAACAAGGTGGTAGAATAAAATATTAAAAAAGGGTTTTTAATGGGAAGATATCCCCTACGGACAAAAGTAGTCACTTTTTTAGAAGTGCAAGACAACAGGCAATTATAGCTTGATCTCATAATGGTATATTATTGATTATAAAATATTGATTATAAAATCAAACCGATAGCCAGTAGCGATTGCCGTTAACTCCCAATGGGCCCCTACGTTGGATTTATCTAGGTCGATCTAACAATTGACACAAATTGTATTTCGGAAGCACTTTGTTAACAAAATAACATCCGGTATACTTTATTTGATTATATTATTATTGGATTATACAAGACCAGGCCACTCATAGCTTCGAGAATTATACGCATAACATTTTCTCTGTCTCTCTTTTTAAATGTCCCACTACTAGGCTCATGTAGTACTAGTTAATTATGTAGGGCTTAGGTTTTCTGGCGATGTTAAATCGATAATAAATTACTTGTTTTACTAATTAAAATTATATTTAGCTCACAATTTTACAACCAGATTGATTATGCAAATTGAAAGAACAACATACGCGAGGCAATATTTGAATTAGAGCAGACATTTTTATGTGGATTATTGTGTACAGTATTTATTAACTCAATTTAATTTGAATGTTTTTGATAGTGTTATTTTGGTTTTATTTCAACATTAGATAGCATGAATTGGTGGTTATTATCGTCCTGTTTGGTGATGTATAAAAAAGGATTTTATCCTTATCCTACGGACTTGGAATTTCACATTGCTTTGGTTCCGACGACAATACATTTTAGTGATAATGATAATCTGATACTAAGCTCAGAGTTAGGTTCAGACGAGGAAACTCCCCAGCGCGGCAGCGGCCAACAGTAAAAACACTATTATAACAGCATGTTTATAAAATTATTTTTAAAATTTAAATTTCGTTTACTCTCTTTTCTTTCTGTAATCTGTTAAACCTGATTTCAACACACAATGCCCTTTCGAAGTTGCGTGTCTACGATTTGTTAAACCTATTTCTTGTCAATTTTAAGTTAAATTTGCATTTCGACCGTATATTGCACGAACTCAATGAGATTTTCCCGATAAAGGCAAGTACACACTCAGTCAGTTTCCGATCGTATTACGGAAGTTCGTTACGATACTTACGATCCTCCTTTGATGTTTCATTAGCAGAGTTTTTGTAGTCGTATAAAAAGGGAGTAAATAGCAGCGCGTAAAAGCACCGTATCCATGTTAACAGGCTTGAGTATAATGAGATGTTCTCGATAACAACTTTTATTAGCTAATGCTCGAACTAACAAGTAACATGCTGTGTTAAAAGTTGCTAGGTATAATTTTATACCAGTGTGTGTGATATAGGCGGAAGTACAAAATATGTATTATAAATATCTCGGTGAAAAGTTTACAACAAGAAAAGTGAAAATTTACAACAGTACATAAAAATACCGACACAACATGACATTATCTATTTTAAATCATTATATTGTAAGTATCAGTAAAAGTTGCTAGGTATAATTTTATACCAGTGTGTGTGATATAGGCGGAAGTACAAAATATGTATTATAAATATCTCGGTGAAAAGTTTACAACAAGAAAAGTGAAAATTTACAACAGTACATAAAAATACCGACACAACATGACATTATCTATTTTAAATCATTATATTGTAAGTATCAGTAATTTTTCCGATCTAATAAATTAATCTGTAATAAATGCATTATAATGTACTTAATAAATTATCGCCATATAACCTAATTAAAACTATTGCGCGAAATCCGACAGAGGTAACAATTGCTTTTTATACACACACCCGCACAATTAACCTGCCCTCAATACAGGTATGTATGTCGATGTCTTCATTGGGCTTACTACACGATTGACGTCATAAATCTAAGATAATTACTCGGAGCACCTTGTTGTGGAAATGGTAGGCGTAGTCCCTTGAGTGCAGAATGATGTTTTACACGAATAGGTAACATAACAGTTTAATCCTATCTGTATACAGGGTGCACAGGTAACTGCGATAATTATCTATTTTTCTATATAATTTTATTTGCTTGTATGATAAGTGCTGCACAGTGCTCACATCGCTGCTAATTATAAAAATAAGTCCCCCCACCGAGTCAGTTTCGTTCAACCCGAGTACAAACTTTTTCTTTTAAATGATGGCCAGACCAGGAATCGAACCAAAGACGCCTCGTTTAATGGTGGCTCCACTGAACAACTCTACTCAGACTCATAATCGTAACACTACAGTACTCGTAACACAATCCAGCACATTACCTTAAGAGCTGGATAGCGTGGATATGGAGCATCCCGTAATGTTTTCTACAAGTTGTGTTGAGGAACTGCTCCCATGACTATTTCCACCCAGTAAGCATGTAGATGTACACTTGTACACTTTAGCTAGAAGTGGAGCAAATGTTTACGACGACGCGCGACGGGCAGCGCCCGCATAATTTTCACATCTCGACGGTTCATAGCACGCGTAAGGCTTGCCGCTCATAAACCTTTAGCTTAATGTTTCTGTTAAAATATTTTGGGTCTCGGCTTCAATATATCAATCATTTCATTCAGGTTTAATGAAGGTTAGCGAGTTACTTTTGCTACAAATATTTGGATGAAATTAGATCTTATCATTATGTCGTTAGGTAAATGATTAGTTAAACCAATGTGTCTCAATTTAAACAGTTACTTATATTAGGTATTTGATAGTAATAATATCGAACGATAGTGATGATATTTTGCATAGATGTTAATTAAATTAAATTGTCATGATAAAACCAGGGTTAGGTATATGCATAATATCCGCAGTGGATCATGATGATGATAGAATTAATTCACACCGAATTTGTATATAAGTAAAAATCTGTAGGTACTACAGAAAGGCTAAAAATACCTCATATTTATATAACCGCTTACAGTTTTAACGCGAAACAAAGTTTCATCCGCAAAAGAGGATCAAAGGATTCGCTCCCGAAGTACGACACAATTAAGAAGTTATGTGCAACCGAAATGTCCACCTTGTGGCCAAATTAGTAGAAAGTTGTAGTGCTTCAGCACAATGTAGAGAGTTATGGCCAAAACTGCGGTTCGTGACGTTGCTACGATTACTCGCAGTACTGGCCACAAGCAATTAACAATATTATTTTACGCCTCTTATGCACGAAAGCCAAAAGAAATTCTGTTACTTTGTTGGTGTTTTACTGGACATTAATATTCGCACTTATATTATGTAAAATGGTTTTTATAATGATACACCTTGTTTTAATGTTAAATACATAAATGTACACACAATTACAATCTAACACACATACACCTCATAATCGTGTGTCCGATGTCCATTTGATTGTAGTTAGCATGGACACTACACAACGGAATGGAAGCAACCAAGACCTGATGACAAACATTTATATGTCATATAAATCTCTCTTCTGACCTAAAATTTAACCCGAGGCCCATTGTCCGTGGGGACAGTCACTTCCAATTGGCCTAGAGTCGTGTTTTAATGTAAATTAGGTGCCATTTTAGTACGACGTCACAAAGGACCAAAATATACATCCGTATCCGACAATTGAACCAGAGACGTTTGATGTCGTTGAAGAAGGGAGAAAAGGATATTATTATTAGGATAGGTTATGTTATTTGTATCATGTAGGGCTAATAAAAACAGACAGGCTACCTGAGCAACAAGATTGAGCGACAGGCTATATGAGCAACAAGAGTCGCCAATAGAACGCCGGTCTTGACGGAGAACTGTTTCTGAAGAAACTCATACGGACAAAATAATCATAAGAATCGGACTGTAGAGGATCTGCACAAGTTCAATCAATATGGATGGATCCTAGGCGAGTGGTGTAGTGAGTACTAAATCGAAGTTCTTCGAAGTATCTTCTCGCTGTTGTTAAGACGGAATCGATGTACCTCTTAAGACTGAAGTGTTCTAGCCTGTTAATGACTTGCGGGTCTTTTACGATTCAGATGCATGATTTTTACGACGTTAAACGGGTTATGCTAGCACTGTGATTCTTTTGCCAAGAGGTCAACACTTTCTTTGTATTAAAACGCAATGGATAGAAATAGATGATAATGATATCAGCGCATTGTGACTTTAACGTTCCTTCTCAGAGAATAGTCTTTAATAAATAATGATGGCGAATAAATACACATTGTGATTACCATGTGCGCTAGAAGTTTCAATACTGTGTTATTCGCGGAAAACAACTTAATTATGTAATTTATAACTACTGCATGGATTATATTATAACATAGATCCCACACAGAGAATCAAAAATTTAGGCGGGTGATCATTAAAAAAACTATTTTTGTTAAAACGCGTAACAATTATTTAAAAAGCGGTGACTGTGAACGAAAGAATCGTTTCCCAAAGGGACACGACACGAGGAACACAAGGGTACTATTAATAGAACTAGATAAATCGCGTGGCAATATGTCAGAGTTAAGTACAGATAATTAAGTAGTGAGGATACCTGCCGTGGCGTAGACCATGAAAGATTACATTTTTTGTGGTTTTCTGCTCAACGCGCCGAGGGCGGCCGATCCCACGATAGCATAATAGGGATATTATACAAAAAATCTTTGGCTCGGCGCAGCTGTAGTTCCGGAAGCGAGTTAAATACAACAACAGACGAGCAAATTGCCCTGAAACCCGTATCAGATAATGCAGTGATTTATGTTGATCCTGTTGAATATAATAACATAACGAATGAAATAATATTTGCTCAGTGTCACGCGATTACTAGGAAGACCTAGTTCCCTACGCTGTCATACTAATAGTATGGAAATGAAGATTTTTAACTGAAACGCACTTTATTATTGGTAACAATCTATAACTAGTCCAGAACCTTTGTCTCTTTCCACAATGAGAGAATTTTACGTAACACGATACAAAGTACGAAGTTGGACGATTTCATAGGTCTTTGAAAACATTATATCAACTCTCAGATTAGCGCGTAGAGAAAATTATGGCATTCGTAATCAAGTGACTTAACTGACCATGTAGTGCGGCCAAGGGAAGTATAACAAATAAGTTCCTCTGTCTCCATATAGTTTTATTTCTCTGCGAGGCATTCCTACTAGGTGTGAAGGGTCGGCGAGAGGTCTCATTATGTACCATGCACAATAAGCCCGCTGGGTGTCGCCTCCGTCGACTTAGCTTGCTGTGAAACACAACATAAACAGTAACGAGTACATACACGCTCGGATTAAACTAATAATTTTGCTAAGCAAGCTTTGACACTCGCCTTACATCCCCTTGAGAGATGACTCTCAAATCCTCTGCTTGAACGGAATCTCAAAAGTACTTAGAAGGTGACGCATGACGCTACTCTTCAATGCTTTACATTTTGATTTATTTTATTCACAGGAAGTAAAAGCAATATAATCTTATCTTAAATCATACGCGAATAGATTCATTATTTTTTCACCTTTCTTGGCCGGTAACGCATCGTTAGTAGCATTAAATATATAATTACGAGTAGGTATATCAACTTAATTTACTTACATACGTAATACGACCCTTCTTTTACTCATTATTCTGCAGGACTCTCCAGCGAGCAAAGCTTAACCAATTCCAGATCGAACATCAAAGTGCTTCATCAACTATTTGCAAAACGGAAGCACATTTAAAACACCACGAATGCATTTAAAGTGCATTAAAATGTTCGTGAAAAAGTAGATTCACTAAAGAGGCCATGCTGTGGAACTTTAATTCAATGCAAATCTTATCCAGTAAATATGTAATTAGGATGTATGAGGCGTCCATCCATTAATACAAAATAGTTCTTCCCGCTCATAATAATGTTTTAGGTTTGAATGTATTGGTACTTGTACTTGTTTAGGGACTGGTTGCAAATTTTTTTATGGGAAATAAAATAATGTAATATTTGAAAGAATACCTATTGAATAACTGTTTTCACATAAACCAGTTATCATTTTTCGTCATCCATAGTACAAGAAGAGTGTCCGTCTGTCTCGATATAATATTGCAGCATTGCTTGCATGTTTTTGCTATCCTAGTACTCTGGCTTGCTTTCTATGTAAAAAAACTACGACGGCAAAGTGTCGTTACAACTTTTCGTTACCGGCAAAAAGTGTCGTTACCACTTTTCGTTACCAAATTTTCCGCCTAGCCCCCATTCGCAACGCGCGATAAGGAACTTCGTTCCAAAAAATCATGTAAAACGGCTATAGCTGAGGTTGATTTAGAACCATTATATTGTTCGAATATCTGATAACATATTTCTCATTCTGTCTAGATTGATCGTTAGACAATCGCTAGCGCGTCTCACTTATACCACTCCCTGATTAATTAAGGCTCGCTCACCGCTGTCCACAGACTCCACAGTGTCCACGCGGCCATCGACCCGCTCTAAACTGTCGCCTGTCGACCGGACGTAAGGACTTTCCAAGATATGCCATTAGGATCACGAAACACGCGCCGTTTGTGTCCACCGCATTACTGCTTCCTGGTAGGACAATTAATTTAAATCCAATATTCAATGAGCCAACCAGAATAACTGACACTACAGCTACATGTTTAGATAATATCTTTTGCAATTGTGAGATTTTAAATAAAGAGATATTCAGTAAGTTGAGGTCAGACCACTGCGGACAAAAAATTTCGTTGTATAATTCTGTTAATAAGAAAAAACAATTAATAAAATGTAGACCAATAACTAAAAAAAAGATTTCAACTTTTAAAGAGAAAATTCAATCAAAACTACAAACGCATTTAACGTTACAACAAAGAGATCCAATTAAACTATATAACACATTGTCAAATAACATAAATAATGAATTTAATCAAATTTTCAAGTTTAGGTATATAGATATAGCTAAAAATAGTAAATTTAGTGATTGGGCTACTGTAGGTATTTATAAAAGCAGGAACAAGATGTACGATCTCTATGCCGAGAAACAATACAATTTTTCTCCATCTTTTCAGGAGCATGTAAGAAATTATTCAAAAATCTTTAAAATAGTTTGCATTCAGGCGAAATCAATGTACATAAAGGACAAGATTATTAACTCGGATAACAAAATAAAAACGGCTTGGAATATAATTAGTAGTGAGAATGGTAACGCAAAGTCCTGTGATTTCAGTTACGAACTGTTGATTAATGATAACACAATCACTGCTGATAAAGACGTGGCAAGTGAGTTTGAAAATCACTTCCGTAATATTCCTATAACGTTAACTAGTTCATTAGCTTCTTCGCCGACGGAAGCACTTTCTATATTAAAAAATCATGTTAGTGAATGTAATATTTTATTTGAATTTAAACATATAACCACTAGAGACTTAATTAGCGCATTTCAGTCTCTGAAGGTAAAGAATACCGGTGACTTATGGGGCATTTCGGTAAAAATAATACAGCATATTATAGATATTATAGCACCATATTTGGTCATAGTTTTTAATAAATGCATAGATCTAGGTATCTTTCCAGATCTTATGAAATGCAGCAAAATTATACCACTTTTTAAAACAGGCGAAAAAACCGATATTAATAACTATAGACCAGTTTCTATTTTACCAACTCTTAGTAAGATTTTTGAAAAAATAATATTGAATCAAATGCTGTCCCATTTCAACAATAATAATTTATTACATCCTGATCAATACGGTTTCACTAAAGGCCGTAGTACAACCGATGCAGGGGCTAGGCTTTTAAAGCATATATTTGAAGCATGGGAATCATCACAAAATGCCATAGGTGTATTTTGTGACTTATCTAAGGCATTTGATTGTGTTCAGCACGAAACATTGCTGTTTAAACTTGGCCACTATGGTATAAAAAACAAGGCCCTTAGCTTGATCGCGTCGTATTTGAGTGATAGGATACAAAAAGTTAGTATAAAAGATATTAAGTCATCGGGGTCACCGGCTGTGTTGGGTGTACCGCAGGGCTCGATCTTGGGTCCGTTTCTTTTTCTGGTATACATTAACGATTTACCACATTATGTAAAGAACCAAGCGGATATTGTACTATTTGCTGACGATACATCATTAATATTTAAATGTGAAAGGAATAAAGTAAATTTTGACGACGTAAATAGTGCTCTTTCGCATGTGTCGCGTTGGTTCACTATCAATAATTTGCTTTTAAATGCAAAAAAAACTAAATGTATAGAGTTTGTACTACCTAATGTTAAAAAAGTTAACAAATCTCTCAGACTGAATAATGAAATATTGCACATGGAGGAATCCACGGTCTTTTTAGGGGTGACCTTAGATAGTAAACTTCAGTGGGGCCCACATATAACAAATCTCGCGACTAAACTCGGTAGGGCTGCTTACGCTGTTAGGAAAATAAGGCAGTTTACTGACGTCGAAACTGCTAGGATGGTTTATTTTGCATATTTTCACAGTATTATGTCATATGCCATCTTGCTGTGGGGCAAAGCAGCCAGTATAGAACAAATTTTCATACTACAAAAAAGAGCTATTAGGGCTATTTATAAACTTAGATCTCGTGAAACTTTGCGTGACAAGTTCAAAGAAATAGGTATACTTACAGTAGCCTCACAATATATCTATAGTAACGTGGTTTTTATACGAAATAATATAAGCGCGTATAAACAAAATTTTGATATCACTAATCGCCAAACAAGAAAAATGCACCAGTTAGTAACGCCATCTTACCGTCTTTCTAAAGTGAAGCGATCTTTTATGGGCCGTGGTGTACAGTTCTATAATAAAATCCCAAAGTTAATACGTGATTTGCCAGTGGAATTATTTAAGAAACATGTAAAATCTCAACTTTTAGGGAAAGGCTACTATACTGTAGATGAGTACATAAATGACAAAGACGCATGGAAATGACCAGATCTGCAACCAGTTCCGTACAGGCTAGTGATACTTCTTTGTAAGAAATATACCAATGTATTTTATTTTTAAAAGATGTGCTGAGGAGTTTCTTTCGGCTTTTCTTCTCCTCCATGACAAAGCACCTTTCCGAAAAGCTGGTAAATTAAAAAAATGACGTGCATAAGTGTATCAATGATACCTACATGAATAAATGATTTTGAATTTTTTGAATTTTTGAATTTTGACAGAGCTTCATGTCACATCCATTTCTTAAATCTACACGTATAATATTAAAGTGTAGCAAAGCCAATTTGTGATGATGCCTTTGGTGCGGATGTTCATAGGCTACTGTGATTTACTTGATAGTAAAAAATCATGATCCCCCATCCCTGATGGGGGCTCATCAGACTTTTGGCAAAATAGGCAAAAAATACATACTATTTTTCGTTTATTGGTTTGTTTATACGCCGCAAATGGGGAAACATATTTAGATGATACTTTCCATTTGTAACTTACATTATAGGAATGAATAAATACAAACAAAAGTAAATACAAAAAGTCTTGTCTGCACTTGTTTGACATTCTTCAATAATGCTGGCTAAGAAGACGTCTAGACAGGTCAATTGGGCAGGGTATGTGGGGGGCGAACGTGTTCCCTAAACTGTAACAACATTTGGGGAAGGACCACTAGCAGTGACTATCACTATAATAAGTTATATAATACGTATACTTAATACAATATTAATTAGTATCGATTGATTACTCTACAGAAATAACGGTCCTAAATGTTAAATGATGATGGTTTTACTTTTGACGTCAAAGGCCCTGGACCAGTGTAATTTGGAATTGGAACTTATTACAACTATTACTACTTATACATAGGGTTATCTTAGTTTACATTACAGTCTTGATGCTAAGTTGTTTAGCGTAGTTTAGTCCTAGTAGCTACATTATACAATGTTTGTCATCCCCTGAGGTTAAACTTGACAGCTAGAGCCTAGAAGGACACTTTCCAAGATATGCTATTAAGGAACAAACTACGCAAGAACTTCCGCATAGTTATTAATAACAGGAGGATGTTTCGTCCTTGTCCCAGATGAGTTACGGTCCAACAGCGAAGCCTTTGGTACTTCCTTTAACCTTCCTCGAGTAATTTCTTTTAGTTTACCGGCCATTCAGATTTTAATTTTAAATAACGTAAATTAATATTATGCTATTACGCAAGTGTTCTCGCTGGATGTACGATGGAGATTTCTCTAGTGTCTTTTAATTTTAATGTAAATGTATTAAACATACGTGTAAACTTGTTGAAATTAATTATGTAGAATCCACATGAAAGTCTTGTCTATTGCATAGAGTAAAAGGAGTAATAACAAAAATGTATAAACAAAGATAGCAGCATAGTTTTTTTACCATTAATAGGTACCTACATTAGTTTTGTAACACCTACTAAGTTAGGGATATAATCGACGCTAGAAAGCAAACACGTAGTAACCCGCAAAGATCAAATTGTTCATCAGAGCCGATAAACTTTTTGATTCCTCGAAAAAAAATCATAACTTCTCTACCAAGCAGAGAAATTTTTTTTCGAGAGATCAAAAAGTTTTTCGTCTCTAATGAACAATTTTATATTTGCGGTTTTATATAATAACCCGCAAAGATCCAATTGTTCATCAGAGCCGATAAACTTTTTGATTTCTCGAAAAAAAGTCATAACTTCTCTACCAAACAGAGAAATTTTTTTTTCGAGAGATCAAAAAGTTTTTCGTCTCTAATGAACAATTTTATATTTGCGGTTTTATATAATAACCCGCAAAGATCCAATTGTTCATCAGAGCCGATAAACTTTTTGATTTCTCGAAAAAAAAATCATAACTTCTCTACCAAACAGAGAATTTTTTTTCGAGAGATCAAAAAGTTTTTCGTCTCTAATGAACAATTTTATATTTGCGGGTTACTACGTGTTTGCTTTCTAGCGTCGTATAATTAAACCATAATTACAGTAGAGCCATCAAAGTTGGCGATATGTAATTAACGCAGCAAGCGCCATTAACAGCTGAATGCCTTAATTAAACACGGACTGTATATTAGTCTAACATCTAATCTAAACCTCAGTGAACCAAACGCAACGTGAAATCTGCAATTGCAAAGCAATTACCAGTCCGTAACCTTCAATTGAGTCATAAAACACGTTTAACACGACTCATGCTGGGATGCGCCGTTTCGACATAAAGGTTGTTTGGGAGAGAGGAAGAAAATTACCGTAAACACCACTCATAAAGCAAGACACGAGACTAATAAAATATATGGAGCTTGCCGGAGAAATAGGTGACCAATCAACGTAGACGTTCTACGAACCTCGACCCTCGCTGATAATAAAGCTCTTTCCGTAAACTAAATGAGACAACACGGCCCGATAGCTTCAAAGGCAATGAATAACTAAGTGCTCTAGGGTCTTAAACAAAGGACAATTCATCATAAATTTTTGATTGGCATGAAAAATATTCCATTACATCCACAGGGAAATGTCACAGAAATACCAGATTTTAGCGTAGCTTTAACTCACGGTTTTATGAGTAATCAAAAATCTACATAAAAATCTGAAAATGTATCTCTAAACCCCTTCTCATGTTTCTTTTTTAAATTAATTGTTCTGTACATTAAAGATTTCGTGGAAGCACTTACTCGTAAATAACGAGTTAGAATTCAAAAACATTTGTTTTAGAATTTTTGTCTGTCTGTTTGTCTCTTCGGGCATCACATAAACGGATTTTGAGAAACGAGAGGTAGGTACATAGTATACATATATGTACCTTCTGAGAGAGGGTGAGTTTGGTGGCTGAATCACCGAACACGTTCTAGAAAAACACAGTTTCTATTCTCAATTAGTTTAATAATTTGTTGTAAGGCGAGTCGCATTTCTTTTTGCGTTAAGTCCAGAAATATTCAAACGAAGTAATAAAAAATATAAAAATGTTATACTGTCCCCAGGGTGCAATAATCTTGAAACGATGAAAGCAACATTTTTAAAAATCTAATGAAAAAAAAATGTTTCTTTTAAGTTATTTCTTTTATAAGCTAGAGGCGACTCTGTATAGAAAGAATTAAATGCGCCTTTAATTACGAGACAACACGATTTATTTAACGGAAACAAACATAAAGCTTTATGTTTTTTCAATTACTTTGAAAATGTTATTTAAAGCTCAGGGTACAGAAAAAAATGTTTTTCGTTTGAAAATGTTTGCACTAAGAGGTTTTAATAAAGATAAACCAAATATGTATGTAGTTGTAAAAAAATTACGTCCGACCCGAGTCGGTTAAATGTAAAATACCCGAGCAATATACGAGCCACGAGCTATGGCCGGGTGTCAGTTTTTACAGCCGCCCGACCGCCCGACGTGTGAGGCACCGCACGCCGCGGCCGCACGCCGCTCCTGCAATATTCACAGGTTTGTCAGGGCTATCAAACCTTTACGCACAAAAATAATGTAGTATTTCTGAATCTCCGTCAGTATTTTTTTCACAAATGGTTTTTAAAATGATATCATAGCGAGAAACTAGACAAGATTAATGTTAATACATTCGCATAAAATATTATTTAATATTTGTTACGCAACATGCTTCAGTTGTATTGTGATTAGGTTAATGCATTTATGACATCTCTTAAAACGATTCCAAGTGTGCCAAAGCGTAGTACAATCCTTTATTTCAAAGTTATATTTGTTCTTTTTATTTAGCCATCGAGTAATCTTTAAATATATTTGTGCTTTTCCTTTTCATTTTTTGCAGTATATACTAGATTTATCAAGGCGATATCCAATAACCCGACGTTTACCTCACTTTTTCTACGAAACAAAATGATGGGGACCCCATTACTTTCCGAAGGCAAAATCTTCCCAATCTGAAGACGTTCTATAAATCACGGAGATCTTATTTGCAACCCTGATTTCCTCACAAAAATGCTCGCTGACCTCGAAATGAGGCTCGTCCCGAAGGACCGTTGCCGAGGTCAATTTGAACGCACTTTGACCCTAAAATAACTATAGGCCTCGCCTAAATTGTCCTGGGGACACCTTGGAGAGGTCATCCGCGTGATAAATAGTTAACTCTAGCTTAATCGCAGATACGACGAAACGTACGTTAGATAAAACACGCCAGACAAGACAAGTGTCTAGTTTTTCGAATGCGAACGAAAAAATAAAATCGAAGACTATATTTAATATGAGAATGAGAATAAAATAAGAAACAACAGAATAATTTGTACCCCATTTAAGATTTCATTGAAATATGTACCTTTATTCTGCTAGTGTTTAAAAATAACAACAATTAAACAATGCACAGAGTACAAAATCAACATTATATTTTCTATTTTGACCTACTTTAACCACTTTAACTATCCTAACAGCGCACAAATTCTTTTTAACTTTGATGCTTTTTGCTTTTGTACAGTACATCAAAGCAAACTAGGTAACATTTTGAACCAAATGAAATGAATTCATTTCGAGGAAATATAGGTAGGTATATATATTTCCTCTTTTGCGTCTATACAGACGCAAATACATTTAGTTAATTTTAGATCAATAATCTCTATATAGGCACGAAAGTTACGGCGTTTTGAATAGGTGTCTTAACGGAAATATTGACTCATTTTAATATCTGTTATTAATACGTCAAGTTTTAATTTCATCAAGAATGATTTTCAAAAAGTGACACTTGTTATAGGTAAATAGATTTACATACATACAACAGTTTTAGGAATACCCTACGCTTGGAGTAATGTTTTGCGAATAATGATGGTTGGAAATAGTAATTTGATTTTTTCCGACCCAGATAATTCTTTGCTTAATTTTCCAAGACTTCTACCACATCTAAAGGCGTCCACCGCTGCACCGCACTAAAAGATGCATTGTCACCTACAATCTACATCACCCCACATTGAAAGCGTGATACTGAAATGATACGAGGAAACGTGAGACAGCCCAGATAGCCGTCAAAACAACAACTAACAAAACAACACTACTGTATTAACTGCATACTAGATGTAATGTTTTCTCTTGTTTTACAGGGAGATACACCAAATTATCTGTTTTTGTAAAGTAATCTGAATTGCATGACCGGTCTACATGTGTTTAATTTTTAATGACAAAAAATATCCATGTCATTGACTCGTATCGCGCCCAGTGTACCGTAAATAGAGAAAGTCAGTGACAAAAGTGACGCTACAATAAATAAAATAGGTTTCGTTTTCTATAACTCTCGTTTCATGGAGTTTTTAAAGGGCAGACAGCCAAATTACTTCAACCGCAGTTTTATACTTGACAGATTTTTATTACATCCTTAGAAAATATTTATTATTCGCCTTTTGATACGAATCCAAAACCAACGTTAACTTCCATGAAAATTAATTGGCAATTACATTTTCAATCTTTATTTTACTGGTCGTGTTTCAGTGCCGTATTTCAGTAACATTTGCTGCTTTTGATTTAAGTTTCATAACTCACAATATTCCACTGAATAATTAATGATACAAAGGTTTAGAGGAACATAATACAACAAGCAACATTATTTCTTTCGTTGAATTATACGTAATCAGTTTCGGTATTTTCTATTATTAATCCAATCTATTTTATAAATATTGTATATCACAAATTTTACTAGAAATGTTTATATCCCGTCACTAGCGTAACTCTTTTCCGTAAAATTTTAAACGCGAATGAACTTCCCTTCCCTTCCCTTCTCTTCTCCCAGGAACAATAGAACGATTCACCACCGTTTAAAGTTTAAACGCTGTCCGTATGAAAGTTCAGTGTAAGTAAGAAACTCTACTATTGTTTGGTCACGCCGTTTAACTCAGATAACTCGAGCTAATAATACCACTTAAAGGAAATAATTTATTTGATTGTACACACGCAAACATGCAGTTAAGATGATACACTACCATTTGCAATTCCAAACATCGAATTAACATGTATGAGCTTGGGATAGAATTACGTGACAAGCCAAAGGAGAAAAATCTCATTTGTTCTTAACGTTACATCAGCTTTTTCTTTAGATTTGAAAGGTTTTTGGCTGCATTTATCCCGGAGACCAAGTCAGGTTTTCTTGCTTGTGAGTTGTGATGTGTCTTGCTAATGAGCAACTAACGAAAGAGGCGCTGGCGCCAAGGTTCTTCGTCCAAAGTAGCAAGGACTTGAACACATGGGCGTAGCCAGGGGGGGGGTTTCGGGGGTTCAAACCCCCCCCGAAATGTTAAGGACTGACATTTGTATGTGCTAATAAACCCTTAAAAAACATTTTTCTAGACGTCATTCCGAATCGAATGAGCTATCGCACATATTTTTGGGAGCTTTATTTCTATTAAACACGTTTTTGAACTTTTTGACTAGACCAGTGATTCCCAAAGTGGTCTATATCGACCCCTAGGGGTCTATGACAACCTGCAAGGGGTCTACGTCAGCGAAAAAAAATTTGGGGGTCCATGAAATGTAAATGGGGGTCCACGATAGTGAATCATATACATTATTTATAAAAGTACCTATGAAGTAAAAAATTATTATATATGTTTATAAAATTGTGTAAGTTGTCGGATGTTGGTATTCGCTTTGTGGTCGCAATACATTTTGAACTTGTAAAAATGTTTATTTAATGCTACATATATTTTACATAACAGATACAAAATTTTATTTATTTATTTATTTTATTTGTCACACCAACAAGATATACACTACAAACTTACTGAGAGTAGAAAATACGTAATATAGTGCTTAGTGATACCTCTTTTATAGGTGTAATCTACATTTTGAGTAGTTTTAATTTAAATTCAATTAATATCTAAATGTATAAATTAACATGTGTTTTTTTACTTTAAGTTTTTAACACTAAACTTCACTACAGTTAGAAATTTACAGGAAATCAATATCAGTTAAGTAGGGGGTCTACCCAACACGGAAAAACATGGCAAGGGGTCTACGACACAAAAAACTTTGGGGAACTCTGGACTAGACTAATAATAGATGGCACTACATACGTCGTGAGAAAAAATAAAGTCTCATTTTTCTTTAGGGTTATTGTCATGTACTTTTAGTCGTTGTATTTTCTTGAACCACCCCCCCCCCCCTCCCGAAACTTGAACCCCCCCCGAAACTAAAACCTGGCTACGCCCATGCTTGAACACTATTTTGGAGTAAACGCTAGAATAGAGACTAAAGGTTCGTTTACCAGCCGGAGCAGACATTTGTGTTATTTCTCATAAGTCTACAAGAGGTCCTAGTTACTAGTTATCCTAGTTAGGGTGAGGCGTGAAAATTAAAAATGCTTGCAAAATTGAAACTTAAGACCTGCGTGACACAAAGAGCCCAATACTGTGAAGAATCAAGAACCTTTCACTGTCTTTACTGTACTACCCAGTACCCATACACTAGTAAAAACTCGTAAACTATACCTCTATTTTTAGCAGCTTCTTTCAGTCCAAAGATAAGTAAACGATTGTGAATACTCACAGTTAATTAAGTAATGAGTAAAGCGAGCGATGACACAGCCGAAGCTTATTCCTGGCCATAAAGACGGCTTTGAGTCAATTTCTTTTTTTAGCGAACCTGCTCGTTTGATGTATCTCATTCGACTGAGTGAACAAAGGTTAACGACTAACGTTTGACTGTATGTATACGTATTATTTAATGAAAATTGGTATCATCAGTGTAGTAGTTGTTGTACTTACGTGCTCCGTAATATTTGGATATAGTGATATGGTTGACTTGCATTAGCTCGTTACGTCACCAGTGGTAGGGGAACACGTCTGCCTGCGTCTACGGCTGTCTCGTGACTGACTCAGTGTTGCCCCACTACCCGTGCTCTCGAGATAACATGATTACTGCTATAACCATAATAGCAGTACAAACACTACATCCCTTCCTTATTAAAATCTTTATTTAATATGGAGCCCGATCCACAGTCGACTCTGCAGTTGATCGCAACTCAAGCCTTCAAAGGCCACTCCACGTCTATACCATTCAATATTCCAGTTACTTAGACAAACACATTTGTAACACGCACTATATGTATGAAGCAGGCTACGGTTTGTAAACTTGAGCCTTCTGGGTGCCTTCACTAGCCTCAACAAACTCAAACTGTCATATGCATGCTTCGTATAGAATTACTTATGTAGATTATACTTTCACTGCAATTATTTTAAACATTGAAACAACACCTGAGACTTTTTTCGTCTTACACCTTTCCCATTCACACCCGTTCTCCTTCTATCTTTATTAAATAATAATTATTTACATCACCTCTTAGCTTTTCATACTTCCCTCTTTCTTCTCTCTTTGATCAAGATCGCCAAGTTATTAGGTTTCATACCAACATTCAAACAAACCTCGTCATTTCTGTCTTTAAATAGACAACTTACTGGTAAAACAAACACAGGAAATATGAGAAACTCGATGAAAATTTATATTATTACTAAAAGTGGTTTACTGTCAACAACAGATTACGTACAGCTTACAACCTGCTTTCGTTTTTTAAAGACTAAAGTTTTACTTGCGAGACAATCCTCTTATATACGTAATATAAACTAGGTCCCACCGACGACCATAACACGCCAACCATGGCTAGACTCGCAACAGGAATTTCCTTTATTTAGGCGTCCTTCCTGAATGGACGGATCCAACGGATCCCAACGGACCCAACGGTGTCACATATGAATCAGACACTGCCGATACCAATCATTCACACACCAGTCATTCATTGAAATACCTCGTCTATTCATTATCTTTATTCTACATCTCAACTCCATCACGCCAAATAACTAATATGTTTACAAAATAACTACATTTTGTATGGTTTTCAAAGTTATGAGGGCCCATACTGCTGTCTAGTCAGTAATGATTTCAATTTCAAGAGGTCCATACACACTTTAGTTACTATGATTTCAAATCATGGGACCTATACTGCCGTCTAGTCAAGTAATGTATGTATGATTCTAAATTTCATGAGGTTACTACTTCCATCAAGTCAATGTATCAATCTCAATTTCATGAGGGCTCATACTGCCGACAACTCAGTAATGTATGATTTCAATTTCATGAGGGCTCATATTGCCGACAGCTCACTTCAATTCAGTAAAGTATGATTTTCAATTTCATGAGGGCTCATACTGCCGACAACTGAGTTGCGTATGATTTTCAATTTCATGAGGGCTCATACTGCCCACAACACAGTAACGTATGATTTTCAATTTCATGAGGGCTCATACTGCCCACAACACAGTAACGTATGATTTTCAATTTCATGAGGGTTCATACTGCCCACAACACAGTAACGTATGTTTATGTTAAGCAAAACTAAACTTCATTATTATTGGTTGATTTTACTCTGATTTCTATGACTCTTCGAGATAGAGTGCCTTTTAAATTTTACTTTCATTGTAACTTTAGCTTGAATACAATTTTTTCTTTAACTCTGAATTTAACTAAAAACACAGAATAAATAATAGTATTTATAAATAATTATAGAAGGTGCACTAAGAAAAATTCCGAAAAATCATTTAAATAAATAGTGACTCTGGCTCCAACGCAATAAAGTGTAATTCTGATCGCACAGTGCTAATCAAAACGCGTAATGAGTTGCCTTCCTTTCTAACACTGTCGCTTATCCTCTCTGGCAATGTCAGGGTTGCCTTTTGTGAAAGAATAAAATTAATCTGAAAGTTTATCTTTATGTGTTACACATGTATTATTATATATGTGTAAACGATAATTAAATATATATCAGTTCGGACTTGATTATTTAACATCTTACCGAAAAACACGCATCAATAATAATACACACACATGTAGTACTCCGTGTCACAAAAGGTATGTACGTTAATTGGTATCGTAAGGCATTTGCTGCCTAATACACAATCATTTACGATTTACGATTTCATGTAGGTTCGTACTACCTGACACACACAATTATGCACGATTTACAATTTCATGTAGGTTCGTACTACCTGACACACACAATTATGCACGATTTACAATTTCATGTAGGTTCGTACTACCTGACACACACAATTATGCACGATTTACAATTTCATGTAGGTTCGTACTACCTGACACACACAATTATGCACGATTTACAATTTCATGTAGGTTCGTACTACCTGACACACACAATTATGCACGATTTACAATTTCATGTAGGTTCGTACTACCTGACACACACAATTATGCACGATTTACAATTTCATGTAGGTTCGTACTACCTGACACACACAATTATGCACGATTTACAATTTCATGTAGGTTCGTACTACCTGACACACACACTCACGCACGATTTACAATTTCATGTAGGTTCGTACTACCTAACACACACATTATAGTTATTGCAATAAGTACATTATGCACCAAAATTTATGACCTATCAAGTCCATCAAATTACTCACGTCAACAATCCTTCAGGCAGGTAAGTACTTAATTATGAGTTTATGACCCCGAAATCAACCTAAGTAGATCAATAATTGGTAGCGCCATTATAGCTAATTAGATTAGATTACCAAACTTTAATTGTAATCTATTAAAATTATTAATTACTAAGGTCATAGCATTGGTATAATCTGCAAATCTGTTTAAAGAGGACTTCTCGATTTATAACTAAATACATCCAGCTTAATAAATATTTTTTGGACGTCAGGAGAGTTTCTCCTTCACGATTTTTGTGGAATTCTGTCAAAACCAAGGCTCGGCTTCTCCAGGGCTATGAATTTACTACAGCATATCAAATCGTGCGTCTTCAAAAGGGCGCTTTCCTCAGGCTACAATAATAAATAGCAACATTTTAAACATTGCTGCACCCATTCGAACAAATACAATTATTGTTCTCAATTTAAAAATAAAAACTTACTCCTTTTGTGCACGAATAACTCAATGATAAATATATAATATGATTTCCGTGACAAAACTTAGTTTAATCACAGTAACAACACAAGAACGCGTCTAGCTCGCAAGCGCTTTTGACCCTCACTGCCTCAATAGATTCTATAAAATTCAACACAAAAACTAAATTAGAAAAATAAACTTGTCTCATCGCGAAGATTTGAATTTCGGTGTCGTGGCTTGTATAATGGTTCCTAATAGGAACGATGATAGGAACTTCCTATCATCTCCCAATACGCAATGATATTCAAAATATAGATACGTTATGCCCTTATAAACCAACCAAGAACTCCGTTCTGAAAAGAGCCACAACACACACACACGCCCATCCTTTGCTCCACTACACCAATCACATTGGTACAATACACGAGGGCATTCTAACGCTGTATGTCAAATGTCAAGCACTTCTGACCACAACAAAAGCGTCATGTGTTAACAGAGCGACCACGACCATAACGGTCAATTACCCGCTCCCGCGCTCCTCATCGTCGGCGCGCCAGTGACACATCCACCATAGAACCCTAACGATGTTGCTATTCTTATGACGGAATAAATGTTTCTTTCCTTCTTACGCTACCGCCCATCAAACCGACTTTATTTATGATTACCCACATTATGTTATTATATTTTCAGCCGTGTAGTGCAGCCGTGATAGTCAAATACCAAAAGGAAAGACTGCTAAAGAATCACAAAGAACTTACAAGCTGAAATAGGGACCCGGCGCCGCAACGTTAAATTACGTTAACCGTATTACAACAGCTTGTGATAGTTTATGTATATTATTTTCAAAAGAAATACAAGTGCATGGCTGCATGTATACCAAGGCGGCTAGGCATGTATGTATGTTTGATACTGCCAATGCAATACTTTCATAACAGAACATAATTTTTATCAAACAACTTCAGTTCCGTTTTTTATCAGAATTCATATCAAAACGACTGCAATTATTTCAGTTTATCATACCTACACATGTACTTTGTAACTAAAGCAAAACTACGTTTGAATGAAACCCAGGACCTGCGTAGAATATAACTAATAGTCATAAAAACAGCTAATTTTATTGACAATTACCCTTACTGTTATAGTTTTATGGCCGTGAAGAAGCAAACTCACTCTCAACAATTAAACTTAACTTGCATGTGCGGCCATCTATAATGGTAGTAAAATCTATACTTTATAAAGCCGAAGAGTGCTAAATAAACAGCTAGTCCTAAATAAATTTCACTAATTTAGGGAACCCTTTTATTCTTGAATATTTTAAAGTCCCTACTCCTTTATTTAAGTTCATAATTTGTATAATGTTATCTCCTTTTTAGTACTAAGTGTTGCTGTGCAACACACACACGCAAGAGTGGATGCCGGACACCATTCGCTCATTTAAAACAAAAAATGGCGCTTTACAAAATAGTAGTTTTTCAGTATAGCCATTCAAAGTTTTCAACTCAACATTGCGATCACTATCTATGAAGAAAACTGAAATATATCGTTGCAATTAGCCTCTCTCGTCAGTTCGCCCAACCTACTTTTAGTTAGGCACTAAAAACATGCTAGTAAATAAGTAGTTATTCAAAAAATATATTCAGAAAAAGTTCCGCATGATGCCACTTTTTCTCATTGGCACACATACGCAACCTTAACCAAACACGCGGCACCACACGCAATACTCCATGTATGTAGCAATCCCTCCAACAGATCGATACTGTGCATTGAGGTATAAGTATACATAGAGAAGACATCTCGAACAAAATGTGTGTCCCCGCCGGGAGGTTCTATTTTCAAAATTGAGCCCCTGTTCTCCTTCCAAAATCGAACGAATCCATTGGACATTGAAGCCGCGCGGCGTCAATTCATTGGAACACACACTGTGCTCGCGGTGTCCGCTCCACACGCTAGTAATAATACTTCAATGATACTGTGTATTATATTTAAAACGACACAGCTAAACACTAAATATCACTTCTTATTTAAAAACAAAACCTGCCTCGCTATCACTTTCAGCTAAATAAGTGACACTATATCCAAAATGTCATTTATGTTATTATTACTTCAGTAGCGTGAATTACGCTTATAACACAAAATGCCACTTTTTACTCACCGCACAGTTGTTTTTACAATGTCAATCAATGCCATTTTTCAGAAAACAAAGGGAATTGTGTAGGTAGCGGTAATGGCGGCAATTTTTATACCTAATTAGAGAGAGAACTTCGATAATTATGATGATTTTGCTCAATACGTTATTTAAAGTTACAGCACACCTAAACAAATTCTCGAGTTAACTATTCGGCACTAATATTAACATTCGTCTGTTGATTATTTCTTGCATCGACGTGTTATTTTCCTTTCAACTCTTCCTTTATCAACACAAAATAAAATATTTATTGCACTGACCTTTTGACCTCGTCGCCATTATGTAGTAGTTGTTGTACTTACGTGCTCCGTAATATTTGGATATAGTGATATGGTTGACTTGCATTAGCTCGTTACGTCACCAGTGGTAGGGGAACACGTCTGCCTGCGTCTACGGCTGTCTCGTGACTGACTCAGTGTTGCCCCACTACCCGTGCTCTCGAGATAACATGATTACTGCTATAACCATAATAGCAGTACAAACACTACAATCAGTAAACACCGAAAATTCTTTTTCATCTTGAATTATCTTTCCTTTATGGCACGCTCGATGTTTTATGTGAAAAGCCGATAATCGAAGATACGTGACATCTGATAGGAAGTGATCACCACCTAAATGGACATGCTTAAAACTAAAACCAAAATGTACATAGTAACGCGTTACCGAAGAAAGCGGGACGTAATCAGAGCAGTGCAGTGTATGTATGAAAAATGTAGGTATGTTAAAAGATGCTGGATGTTAATTTATGCAAAGTATATTATTATATTGACGGCTAAACCTACGGTCTGTTCCAGGCTATTCTGTATAGCGATAAACTTAGTCGATAAACTTACAACTGCGGAACCCTACATTGCCCGTGGCCTGACACACACATGGCCGGTTTTTTGTATAACAATAACAACACTTAATTCAACATAATTTAAACGTATTTCAAAATTATGGTCCAAAAGCGTTATTTCAATACCATAATCTCCATGACCTTATAAGTAACGCATGGTTTTTAAAAGATACTGATATCTAACGGGTCCAACCAAACATTATTATCAGTAGTCATCGTTCAAATGTTTCCTAGAATCAGAACACGTCCAGAGAACGATAAATAATATTTAAAATATTAATTAATTAACAAAGTTGCTGTGCGCATATCTATGAGCGCCTTCGTCTCATTTTATTTAGCAGATCTCTGAAAGTAAGTTGCAGAGGTATGAAGACAAACATAATGCGTGTGCGACACTTCAGTCTGAGCACATAACGCATGGCGTGTGGCGTGCGGTAATGATGACATGTCTAACTAAATTACGACTTTCCAAGCACCCCGCGCTCACATCGCTTGCTCATATTGTTGTCATACTCCTTTGTTTCTTCACTCTATACTAAGTTTAGAGTCATGCTTGTGTTGTGTCTTGCATAACAAGCGCGGAATTTTTTTATGGACAATAAACAAAACAATATTGAATCTCAGTTCTTTTTTAGGGTTCCGAAGTTAAATCGGAACCCTTATTATAGTTTCGTCATGTCCGTCCATCTGTCCGTCTGTCTGAAGCAAAGCGCTGAGATCCTTAGTAGGTACTAGAAAGCTGTAATTTCGCATGAGTACATATTTATTAAAACTTCAGAATCGTGGAATAAAATATTGAAAAACATTTTTTTTTTCAGGGTACAGGTAACTTGAGATAGTATCGTTGGAAAGGTCTTCCAAAAATATTATGGGTCTTCTTAAACCATTTTTGGAATTAGGGGTTCGCGAAATATTTGGCTTTAAAGAGCTAATTTTGGTTAGAATCAAGAGTCAAATCCCCCCCTGCTGGCTAAAGGGTTGGAATTGGACAAGTGAAAAAATTCGGAAAAAAATGATTGAGGATTAAGTTTAATAAATCTTGAAATACCCACTTACTAATCAGATGTGAATGTTTGCTATGTATTTAGTAAAACCACAGAAGACATAAATAGTACTTATGTAAAACTAATGTCAAACTTAAGAAATATGTCCAGCGTTCAATAATTGATGACAAGCGCTGAACAAAGGCTTAGGCCGACACTGGGATGCAATTTATTAATAACAAATTTTCTGGACTCCTAATTTTGAGTTGGTAACCCTACATCCAGTGCATCGCTAACAAGAATTATGATGTCATGACCGCAGTAAATTTCACAATACAAGTATCTCGACAAAAAAGAAATGGCCGCGTACTGCTACTGAATTAATGGTTTGAATCTAACTCATCTCGGGCGAAATGTTCAACTCTGAGAATGATTCACACCGGATTCCAGACACTTCAGACGAAGTTCAGATTTAGTTAATAGTATCAGGCGTTACTTTGCGGAAATCCATTGTTATTAAGTTAGTATTAGTCTACTTTGCAACAATCCGCGTTTAACATGTATGATGGTATATACTTTAAAACATGCGTGGCACCTCCCTCCCTCCCACAACGGAAACATGCACTACAATAATTAAACGTATATACCATACGTATGTAAATATTATACGTATATACGTATTGAAGTTCAGATTCGTACCACGACAAATCTTCTTGTTACCTTTGAATACAAACCGATCCATTTAAGACGTAATTGCTAGTCCCAATCGGATAACCCAGTTGCAGGGGTGATGGAATTGACGCTTAAAACCTTTCACAGAGACAGCGGTCGGGGATTACCTGGAACCAAAAGGAACATTTTGAATGTTGGCAACAGGAGATCTATAGAAAGGAAGCAAGACAAAAATGTTATTATATCTTTTTAATTTGAATTATTATTATTTGACTGTTTTATAAGTAGGCAGTAGGTATAAGTTTTAAAGTTTTATTAATCACGTTCTACAGATACTTAATGGGTGGTAATTAAACTGACTTCTATTTAATAGCATTATTGTCGACTAAAAATCTACACTGTCCTCTAAATTACTAAGTCAGCCACCATCAATGCGCGTCTAAAAAATACTCTTTTAGCCACTATAAATCTTCAAAGTAAGCTACTGTAAATACAACTTAGCATGGTAGTTATTTTTTAGCATCTACATTTGTAACATATATTCAAATAGTAAACTTCTAAAATATTGATATATGACACCAATAAAGTAGTTTTATCTACATCTAGTTTTATAACTCGGCATCTATAATTTTTTTTGAAACATGAATAATTTATAACTCACCCTATATTTTTCATCATCAAAATACCTAAATTTATCATCAAATATATTGAATTGTCATCAAAATATACCTAAAATTGAGGTGTGTAATAGTTAGTATAATAACTTAGAGTATAATATAACTTGAAATAATGTTCACATGATATAGTTTTCATATGTTATATGAACAAATAACATAATTTCATGTGATCTAATGTTTTTTTTCATATTATAATGCTATAATTCATTAAGTTGCTCGAATAACATTTAGTTTAACATTACTTCATATAATTTTATATGGTATAAAGCTCTTTTTATATAACGTTCAATTGACTTATTTTTCATTTAATCTCATTTTCAAATACATAATCTAATCTTCAAACGTTACACACCCTTAAAAGGTCTATAGCATGCGGCAAATAGCAAGAGGCATTCCGCTTGCAGTAAGCAATCAGCAGACATGGTTTCTGTCACGGCTCCGGCGCTGCGGGGCTCTGGCGGTCCCACGCGATCATATCGTCGCAGATGCTATTAACGCTCACCACCGCAGCTTCGGCTTGCTGGCCGGCTGTGCCGGCCAGCCTCAGCTGCTGCGGCGAGCGTTAAAAGCACCTGCTCCTCAGCTCGCGGGCCGCCTCGCCCCTCCGCGCCTACGCGGGTTTACATTACACTCTAGGGGTAGGGCAGACAAGACTACGTGGAGTCGGGTTTGCAGCAATTTGTTTCTGTCACTTATGTAACAACGAGCGCACCAACAATAGAATGACAATAAACAAATACACGTGACAACTCACAATAAACAAATATACGTGACAACTCATCCCCGCATGAATCGAATCGCGCTCTCTGATTGGTGCAAATGGACAGTGGCGCCCCTCTGACTGGCGTCAAACAAATCATGCAGCCGCTATTTTCATGATAAAAGAATACGATGTATTATTTCACATGCTAAATTATAAAATATGATGTTTTCTAGTTCAAGCTTGAACTATATCTTTTGAGGAACATATGTTCAAGCTGTAAAACGTAAAATGTTGGTTAATTGTAAAATCCGTGGCCGAGTTAGTAAATTAGATGGTAACGTGTAAATCAGTGGGACAAGTAAAAATATTTGTTGTTCTTTATTTGATGCTTTTTTTGGAATATTCAGGTGGCATTTAAAAATAGGCGAATTAGTTTATTAGAAGCCTTCTCATTTTCCTATGGCTAGGTTATAAAATCAGAGGTTGGTTTCCGTGGCCTAAAAAAAAATCTGCGGCTTGACTTATTATTCCCCATACTTAATTATCTGAAATTAGATAGCACAGTTTCTGAAAAAGTAGTCTAAAATTAACTTTTGGGTTTCTCAACCAAAGCTATTTTTGGTAGGTAGGTTAATTAAAATGCTGAAGATTTTTATACAACCGTGTTCCATTTATTAGAAAATCTCCTAATGTAAACAAAACGCTTCTTCTTTGATTTTATTTTCTATAAGGAATGTTTTATTAAATTCTAAATTTATTGAATGCTGAAAGTGTTATTTTGCTGGTAATGAGGCGAAGGCCCCTCAGGGATCTATTCACGGACCGACAGCCGTCCGCTCCATTTTACTGAAACAGTAAACATCTGCCCATTGAATGGGTCGCTTCTAATATAATAGTTGCGGATTTTTCTGGAGTTTTATAAAGCTGCCCTGATGTCTTTCAACGGGGTTAGCTCAAAAACATAATATGTGCATTTTTTTATTTATTCAGTTGTTCAGTTGTACTCAAAATCAAACCGTGCTTGTTTTGTGATAAGTTATTGAGTAGGATTGTGGATTCAGAGTGAATAGAACGGAATGTGTGTAAGAGTGAGGTAGTGGAGGAGTAAAAGGGGAAGAAAGAATTTGAATTCAATTTAGAACTTTGGTTTTTTTCACTCTTCAGATCAGATCAAAGTGAAAGACTATCAAGACAAATAAGACATTACACGTTTCAAAATTGTTTTGAAGTGAAAATAAACGCTGAAGTAAGGAAAACATCTTTATAATTGAGCGCCAACACCTAGACAAGATTCTACGGTTTATTTCAGAAGTACGGTGATGTTTAGACAAGACTTACCACAATGCAGGCGTACATTCGGAATTATACTGAGTAGATGGTACACCAGAGCCCAGTGAACTCTAACAGACAGAACTCTGTGACATGACTTGTCGGTAGGTCTGTAGAGCACCTAACCTAGGTGCAGGGAAAGTTGGACCACTTGGATCAGAAGATCAATTCTGTCCCTTATTACCGACCTTGTCTGTGTTCACAGAAAATCAATGTTAAACGCAATAGATTCATTTACATAATTTAATTAAAAAAAACTTAATTATTGACTTTCTATTTTCTGTTAAAACAGACTTTAATAATAAGATTACTGAGCAGACACCCTGAGAACGTTAACCCAATTAGTAGTGGGAGCGGGTTCGTAGTGCTATGATTTTCACCGACATTTTTTAAATGGGAAGAGAGTACACTACGAATAATTTACCGCAAAGTGGACGAAAATATGTGTTCATCATAATAAGAAAGATATTCTACTAATAGTATAAATATGAACTTAAAAGAGTTAGGTACCTGGATTGCATAAAGCAAACAGTGAAACTTAACTATAATTTTTCTAACAATTTTTAACAACAGTAGCCATCTATCGTGTTATAGAAATTATTTTAAACCATATATCGCGTGATCTTCGGTTCTAATTCAGCGGTTCGTGGTAGAACTTGCACCACGAACAGCTGAATTCTATCAGGATTACAAACTTTATTTTTCCTGTAAAAGTTTCGTAACTTTCATAATAGGTACCTATGAACTGACCTACTTCTAACTTTTTTTTTTTACTTAAAAATATTTATCGTGCAACATTACGTCCGTATACCTAATCGAAAACATTATTTTAATTTTTATAGTCAAATAGCGTAAATTTCTGAGGCAATTAAACTCCGGGCGATTAAATCCGGAATACGAAGTCTTAATTACACTTAATAAATTTCCTTTATTGATACTCCTTAGGTACAGTAATTAGTACAAAACTTTAACAATTACCATCCTCAAGAATACGAAATTATTGTTAATGAATGTTGCATTTAAAAAGCGTATTCAACGGCATACAAAACAAATTAGCGTAAAATCGAATTAAATTTCCGTCCCCAGAAGTTATAGGCCAATTTAGCTTAACAATAAAGTGAGGAAGCGAGGAATATTCAAAGAAAAACAAAAAAAAACGTTTGTACAATAGCGCCTTCTCAGAGTTGTGCAAACAAGAATCGCTGGCGCATCGAAGTGGAAGTCTCCTAACGAGTTGGCAGACTTGGCAGTGTCGGCAGTGCGCGGGACGACGGAACACAGCGTGGCCCATTGTGCGCCTGCCGCCTGGCGCTAAAACGACGAAAACGAACCGCTCCGAGTGTGTACAAGTTGACATAACGAGGTGTTTTGTGAATAAATACCAGTTCGTATGGACGAGCGCACTTCCAGAGCTGGCGCATTATCATAATGGCAGCTCCAACATTATTAGCATACTAATTATGAAATATTTAAAGCCAGCTCTGGTCGCGTTTTAAGGAATGACATAGTTTCTGTTAAAAATGGACGGAATCCTGCTACTTAGATATTAAAATAGCCAGGGGTTGTAATCTAAACTGTCAACGGGGAATATTCCCCATTGTTTCCCAGGGGCATTCCACCTTCACACACATACTAATTCTGCACAACACTGGTGTAGAAAGGTGTTAAAGTCCTACGATACGACTAAGGAGTAGAACAGCTAGTGTGAACAAAGCCTATTCTTTCCCCAATTATATTCTCTCGTCCAGCCTCCAATAACGTTCCTAAAATAGTAAAGAGCATATTCTCCAGTATCTTATGGATCTGAAAAAAGATATAAGTAGAGAGTATCGACAGGGCGAGCCGTCTCGTGACAGTGGGCAATAACCCTACAAAGTGAATTTCCTCGACGCCCGTTAAGCTGAATACACAAGACTGAATCCATTTTCACGACAGGAATATAGACGAACTGATAATCGAAATTGACGTCAAGACGGTAAACAATTTGGTGTTGCTGACCCAAAATAGTGTGTTTATTATGGAGCCTTTTTATTCTACTTGTGTCGGTATACGATATGGATAATATTTTTTTTATTAAAATATTACATAACATTTGATAAAATCTATTGAATAGGCTATGAGAAAACAGTTACACGCTTTTCTCCTCTGTACGTGTATTCTTTTGCCATTTAGTCTATTCCATGACAAAGCACCTTTCCAAAGAGGTGGTGGATTTACAAAGATGCTACAGTTAATAATTAGGTAGGTCAATCGGTTTTTATTCTTCAGGGTTTTGTATCTATTGATGAGCATTTTCATAACATTAATATAAAAAAGTGCACAAATGTCATACCTTCTCCATCCTATTCTGAGTAAAGAATATCAAAACATTTTCCTGAAATTTTCAGAAGTGCCATTTACAATATAGTCGAATTTAGGCAAATATGTATAAAATAGATTATTGTTATTATTCGGTTCATATAACACCATCAATGCTGTCAAAGCAATTGCAATTTGATGATATGCAAGCGTACATCATAAGCAGGTATGGACTCAATAACATGCTCCAGTGGGTGACCTAATTATACGAGAGCTGGAACATACACTAGAATAGAATAACTATAGGTATACGTACCAGAATTTTAATGTACCTCTAAGCTTTCTTAATAATACTGCAAAGAAACTATAAAAGAGATATTTGCAAGAATATTATGCTGCAGTATTTGAAGATTAAAATTTATTGAACTATTGATTCTTTGATAGATTTTGTCCATTAACTCAAAATACTTATTGTAAATATACTTACATACTGTAAATTAACCTTATCGATATTGCTTTTACTTGACTTTTAAAAAACCCTTTAAATAAGGGGATTTATAAGTATAATATTTTACTTGTAGCTAAGTATGATAATTCATTGAGATTTGAGGATTGATTTGCGATATTATTTTAACTGAAAGCATGACAATGTTTTGTAGTTGGTAACTTTTTTTTATGGAAACAGCTGGTAAACGAGCTGACGATCCACCTGATGGCAATCGTCGCCCATGAACATCAGTAACACCAAAGGCATCACTGATGCGTTACCGGCCAAGAAAAAGAAAATAAAATTAAAATGTGTGCAATTCACACGTGGTAGAAGTGAAACCTTCAAAATTTTTGTTTTCAAGATAATGAGGCGAATGTAAAATTTCGGGAAGATGATAAATGTAGGTTTCACTACTCCACTCCGCTCCGCTCCGCCCCGCTCCGCTCCGCCCCGCTCCGCTCCGCCCCGCCCCGCTCCGCCCCGCCCCGCTCCGCTCCACTCAACTCCCCTACCCTACCCCTGTACAATGCTTCCTATCTCACTTTAGAATTTATATGTTTGTCTCTTTTTACTGGACAGTTTCGTTTCATAAAATTTCAAGTCACCCCCGTACTAAAGAAGTTTTCACTTCAAAAAGAAAGAAAGAACTAGCTCTCAAGCCCCCAGCCGGAACAAGACGAGTCGTGTGGCGGCTGACTCATGCTCAAGGGCGGTAGCTATCCAGGTGAATCCCATGGAAAAATAATAATAGTAATAATGGTATTAATCAGCAATTAAAATCAATATTACCAATAAAATCCCTCCGAAGGGCCCGATTTAGTCGCCGCTTACGACACCCATCCGCCGTGGGATTGGAGTCAATATTCTAAGCCGCCCCAATACGGCAAAACCTATTCTGTCTCTTTAAAGCATAAACACTTTTAAATATTCGAAATCGTCACTGATTTCACATGACGATTTCAACCTCAGCAGATTAACTAAATAACATGCAACGTTTATTACCCGTGTTCTCCGCATCGATTGATTCTATTGATTAGTTATTGACACTTCGCTTCGATTACGCATTCGGTGATCCACGCGCGTCCTGTGTTCTGGGAAGCGGAAGGATCATTAATCACAGGGTGTTACAGTAGCTCTGAAATTACAATATCGCTGCGATTATGAGTGAAATTAACTGCCGCCACTTCATCACGGTACGCCGCCGACGTCGAGATGCCAGCGTGGTTATTTTATTTTAAGAATTTGGGTATGGCTTTTCGACGAAATCCCAAAACAGGTTTTGAGAATCCAAAGATAAATAATAATAAATAAATAAACGCTAACACACTCATATCCCCGCAGTAGGACGTGTGTTATTTGTATTACCTGTGTCGTGGGTGGCATGGACGACACATATAACACATCACAATGACACTCATAACCCGAGTACAAATATTTATCTGTCACATAAATATCTACCCCGGCCGGGAATCGAATCTGACACCCCTCGCTTCGCAGGCAGGGTCGCTACCTACTAGGCTACAGGGTCGTCAATAACTTGGTTGCTTTTGTTAATTATTTTACATTATAATGACAATAGTTCACAACAACGTTTATTTACTTTAACGATTAAAAATGGTAAAGATAATCAGAATTTTACCAAGATAAAAATAACCGACTTCAAAATAACTCAAAAACTACTCGTCAGATAGTGGGTCTTTAAGTGAGACCACATGACAAGCACCAGCTTTCGATTAAAAAAATAATCATCAAAATCGGTTCACCCAGTCGAAAGTTCTGAGGTAACAAACATAAAAAAATACAATCGAATTGTATACCTCCTCCTTTTTTGAAGTCGGTTAAAAATACGGTTATTAGGACAACGCATTAAATTCAAGGAGTGCTCACGATAATTTTTTTATAATACCGATATCTCGACTCAATTACATGGAAACATGACAATACTGAAACTTAAAGTATTGGTATACAATGTATGTAGCACCTAAAATGGGCGATATTAACAGCCATAATAAATGGATATTATGCATAATTATGGTCTATAACCGCATCAAGAATACAAATATACTTAAGTATAATTTTCTATAAACATTTAGCTTATATTTAATTCAATGTTTGACTTAACCACAATAGATCTCATACTGATATCTCCTATGCCTGCGCGTTCATTTGCATACAATGTGCATATCACAAGCAAAAATTTGTTCAGAAAAATATTTTCAACGATCAAAACTCAGACAACGTCGTATAAGGCGTGAAATATACCTAATTGTGTAGGCAAAAAGTTTCCCTAAAGGGACAAATGCCACCCAAGACGAGGCCACAGTAAAGGAATACGAGGCGTGAGAAATATGGTTATTATATTTTTATACGTGTGATAAAAAGCTGTATCAACATATCGGAAACAGTTTACTTTTTACGAAGTACTACGTCTATGTACCTACAGAGCTATTGAACATTCACAAAATAACACCTTTTCCCATTAATTTCAATACAAATGGAGTGTATCCAACCTGAACTTCTGTAAAAAATTGTCGGGTGTCACAGTCTGTTTTTTGTTTATATTATTGCCTTTTCATTATATACCCACCATGCCGACTGTGAAAGAATCTATCTTTCACGGTCGGCAACGCATCGGTGACGCTTCTGATAATAGAGTCTACTGCATCATATGGCCATGTCCAGCTGTGGACCTCTAAGGGCTGATGGATGGATGGACTGCATCACATAGCCCGTCTACTCGTTTACCGGATATTTATATAAAACATTTTTAAAACTTAATTTGATTTTCGATTCAATAGCACCTCCTATTTTATTTGGGTCGATTCAGGTCTTTAAGATATGAGTTGAGAGAGCACAAGTCTCTTATGTTTGTAAAGTCTTATTCGTGCTGTATTATACACTATCTCAATGATTTATTTTTGATATTATAAATACAAAGTAAATTGAGATTTATCCATTACACAGAATTGCAGTAAACGAATTCGACCACAATAATTATGCAATCGCGATTTCACATCTTATTTATTTATTCTGCGATCAATTACCAGTAGGTAATGGAATGGAATTTGAAACAATTAATGAATGAACAGTTTTAATATTTAATGTCCTGGCGTATTTTCCTCGAAGTGAGATGTATTTTGCTGTTCTCGATTATAGCCGGCAATTATCGGAGAGGAAGAAGTGAAGCATGGTAGGTTGACTGTGATAACGCTTTTTGGGGCAATTTCGTTAAATGGGTAGTCATTTACGTAAACGAGGGCTTTTCTGAATAATTGCTGTATAAAGGTCGGTAATAGGTACAATTTTCAAGATTGCTTCCAAACACTATTATTTTTGTGCTTGTTAATCTACAGGGAAAGTAATGGGCGGGATAGTTGGTTATTTTTTGTTTTTTAATAACCTCACTCTTAAATTAATGACTCAATAAGGTAATGGGGTCAACATTTTGGGAACTTTGTCTTTAATTTAGATACCTACATTAATGAATTATTACTATTATAACAGGATAGGATTGTTAAGGATTGTTGATAGGGTGGCATGTACCTACAACACAAATCACATGTACAACAGACATCAAAAACACACACGACCCGAGAACCAACTATATCTGTCACAAATGTAAGTAAGGCCGAGAATCGAACCCGGGCCTCTCGTTTCGTTTACAGGGTCTCTAGCAACTGAGCTACGGGGTTATTCAAATTTATTAATTGGTGTGGTTATAACAGGTTTAAGGCTTTAATTGAAGTTTTATACAAACAATTGTATAATAACATGAGTCGTTAATATTTATCGTTATAGATGCATTCTACGCTCTACGCCGTAGCACTCTACGTCTACGAAGTCGTAGCCTGGAATGTTACGTTAAGTTGTTGATCTTTGTTATTTTAATAACAATAACGATAGTAAGAGTTCTTTAGGCAGCTAGCTTCGACCTTTTTTTTGGTCAACCTTACCAAAGAGGACCAGCCAATATGGAGAGCGCTCCGGACGTCAATCATGAATCCCTTCCTGTACTATAAGATACTAATGGGTTTCGATGGGGTTCGAATTAAAAGGGTTACTGCTCACTGTTGGTTACTCAAACTAGCTACCTAACCTAGGTAGCCTAGTACTAGTACCGTTTGCTAAACCCGATTCCCTGAAGAAGTTCCGTCACCTCAATTTGCTCGGGAAAGTAATTAGCGCTGAACTACAAGTACGTGCCAGTAACTGTCGGTATGGAACATTCCAGGAATACGAATTACCTAAAACGTGTTCCCTGATTAGGACAAATTTAATTTGTAAACAAAATGCTTCAAAGTATATTCATACTGATAAATTCGAATATTTTTTTACTCGTTATTTAAAGTTCTTGAATACAGTTCCATTAATGTTGAGGGAATTCATAATAATATGTCGTCTAGAGTGATAAGTAGGAAAAAGTAAGTAATTAGTTTGTCTTACGTTGCCGTTCACAAATAAAAGGACAAGAATAAGTTTATTTATGATTAAAATCTGGCAAACTCACGATCAGTATTTTATGATTCTTCCAGGACACTATACTCAGGGTCGTGTTTTACAAAATAAACTCCACGTGGGAAGGCGGCGGCATTTAATCTATAATAATTAGGGCAGAAGGCGGGTATTTAGCTATAATGACTTGTATATTTGAGCAACGCGCGTTAGGTACGTGAGATGATGAATGGAAACTCTGAATAATAAGGGCAAAAAAATGAGTACTTATTTCGATAAAAAAAAACTTGAGAGGTGTCAAGGGACACCCGGATGGAACGAAGTTCAGTGCAGTCAGTACTAGGATAGCAAAAACATGCAGCAAGTGCGCCAAAACAAATCTAAGGTATTAAATTTCTCATTGAAATGAGAAATTTCATACCCCAGATTTGTTTTGGCACACTCGCTTGCATGTTTTTGCTATCCTAGTACTCACTGCAAGAAACGAAAATATCTGGCTTGCTTTCTATGTAAAAAAAACTACGACGGCAAAAAGTGTCGTTACAACTTTACGTTCCAAAATTTTCCGCCTAGCCCCCTTTCGCAACGCGCGATAAGGAACATCGTTCCAAAAAGACGTCACACAGACGTTATAATAACCCAATTAATTCGTTTCTAATCTAACCCGAAGTCTCATAGATTCGATTAACGGATTTATCGTACTTTCATTTTCCACAAAGACGTTTATTTGCGGTTTTTTTTGCTTTCTGTTTTTACTTTCTTCTCTCTTCATTCTTGGCCGGTAATGCATAAGTTGATGATATCCATGAGCAACGGTGACAATTTAACATCGGGTAGGGATGTTCAATCCAATCCGATACTTTGTGTATCGATACAATGAGATACGATCCACTCGGTTTTTGTATCGATACAATGGCATTCGATCCACTGGCGGATAGGAGAGGTTAAAGAAATAGTGGATCATCAGCTCGTTTGCCGGCTATTTCCACATAAAAAAAGGGCAGAACATTTGTCTTCGGCTTTGTGTTAATGACGAACGAAACCTACAGTGGGGAGCCTTGCATTATGAATGTGTAGTAAGCGTATAAAAATTCCTATGACTAAACTCCCGCCCGACTTTCTTGTTACATTTTAGTTTTAACATTTTCTCTAAGTTTAATTTCATAAACGTACTATTACACGAACTAGACATTCCATTTTAATTAACGAGATAGCCTTTAAGTCATTCCAAGCCATTACTCGGAATAAAAATATGGCACAGGAAATGTCTAAATTCCCACTGTAAATTAAATCCTGAAGGCTCCTTATAAAAGATCATCTGTAAATTATATTACATAACGTGAATGCTCCAGTTTACAGCAGCTACCTTCGACAAAAAATAATCTAAATTTTACTAACAAAAAAATAACCGACTTCAAAGTCTCAAAAACTACATAGTTGTCAGATCTCGTTCAAATTTATGTGAGACCACATGACAAGCGCCTGCTTTCGATTAAAAAAAGAATCATCGAAATCGGTTGGTGTGATATTGAGTTATTCGTCAATTTGTCGCGCACATCTTAACACAAATTTACGACTTATGTAGTTTTCTCATGGATGCCGTTGTCAGATCTCAATAAAATTTATGTGAGACCACATGACAGCCACCAGCTTTCGATTAAAAAAAGAATCATCAAAATCGGTTCGCCCAGTCCAAAGTTCTGAGGTAACAAACATAAAAAAAAATACAGTCGAATTGAGAACCTCCTCCTTTTTTGAAGTCGGTTAAAAAATATTCCTACACTTTCAAATGAAAATAATGCTCAATATGTATTTTTCTGTGACGCCAATACTGAATTATGAATACATTAACCTTTATGACCGAATCATTTTATCTAATCTGCGAGTTCGTTATGGCTGCGAGAAAGCAGGAAATTAAAAACATATCCTACAAATGGTGGGGAAATCAAATGATATTTTATATTCGTAATGTTATATTGGGTTAAAGTTCTAAAACTGGTCTGATTATAAAAAAAAGGTTTTAATACAAAAAGGTTTAATACTAAACAAAACTAGTGACTGCAGGTATTTGATATCTGACTAAATTAATAATGTGAATATGAATTTGATAGACTCCGAAAAAGGACTACTTTAAGTTAAAAAAAGAATTATCCAAATCCGTTGATAAATGACGGAATTCTCATGTAACAAACATAAAACAATACAACTGAATTGACAATCTCCTCCTTTTTTTTTAAGTGGTTAAAAAACAAATTCAATAGCTATTTTATTTTAAAATCGTCGTTTACTGGCGCACCTAATAATTCTGGCTATGGCTTCCGAATAAATCTCATACCGATGAGATTTATTCGGAAAATACCGAGCTACAATATTAAGGCGCTCCACCCACTGCACCGCGCCACGTCGCGGTGCGCGGGATGGCAGATTTTACCATTGTATGCAATTATGTCAATTTATATAGAAATCACGCCTAGCACAACACACTGCCGACGCGGCACCGCGCGGGAAGTTGCCCCGCGCGCAGTTGTGTTATCCGTCGTTCTGCGCACCGCGGCGGGACGCGTCTTCAGTGGGTGGAGCGCCTAAAGCTTGAATTGAAACTAAACCCGTTGTTTTAATTACAAAGAGAATAAGAGAATAGCAGAACAAACGTATTTTGTTCCCATATACTTTATTTCTTCGTATGGCCCCTAAAAAACCCGTAATAAGTATTACCTAATTAATATGTAATAGTTAGTATAACTAACCAAGTCAAATGTAAAGCTTGAATTACATGTTCTTGTGAATAAAATTTTAGGCTTTTCTACACAGAAGTTAGCACCCATTTAGATCTCAATTCATTGAAATGAAATGAAATGAAATGAAATTGAAATGAAATGAAATGAAATTAGTTTATTCGAAGTAGGTTTGTTACAAACACTTTTCGAAAGTCACTCAACGCCATCGCTTCAACAAATCCCTACCGTGAGTGGTCCCGGTAGAAGAAGCGGCAAGAAACTCCCGGGATTATTTTTTTTCCTACTCACAGTTACAGACAGTACTTACTACTACTTATTACATTATTTAATTAAAAAAAAAAAAAAAAAAAACTCATGTCCAAGCAGTCTTGTCATTTAAATACTCATCAACTTTGTAATATGCTTTCTTCATGAGAATACCTTTTACATGAGTTTTTAATTTACAGTATGGCATTTCTGTTAATTCTAACGGGATTTTATTGTAGATTTTTACACATCTACCCATGAACGAGCCACCAGTTTTGTTGAGTCTAAAACGAGGCACAATCAGTCTAGCCTTATTTCTTGTGTTAATATTGTGAACATCACTCTTTTTAAGAAAAGTATCGGAGTATTTTTTAACATACATAATATTTTCCAAAATGTATTGTGAACTAACAGTTAGTATATTGATTTCTTTAAAGAGTTCTCTAAGAGAGTCCCTAGGCCTGAGGTTGTAAATAGCGCGAACTGCTCTTTTCTGTAATACAAAGATTGACTCAATATCTGCAGCTGAGCCCCACAACAACAAACCGTAGGACATTATACTGTGAAAGTAGCTGTAATAAACTAATCTTGCTGTTTCTACATCAGTTAAGAGCCTTACTTTCTTAACTGCATAAGCAGCGGAACTGAGCCTCCCTGACAAGGCTTCAATATGAGGACCCCATTGTAGTCGAGAGTCTATGGTAATGCCGAGAAATGTTGTAGAATTTACTAGTTCTAATACTTCCTTATTTAGGACAATTTGAGCTGGGATCATTTTTTTTTAAATTGGCTTTTACTTTACATTCATGTTTTTGATGGGATTCAATATTTCCTGCACCCATCGTTGCATATTTTGAGCCTACATTAACACGACAGTAACAAAGAAATACGAAAAAACAGGTTAGGTAAGTCAAGTCATCTAATTTATAAAAAATCTTGGCTTCACATGGCAGGTTGCGTAATTCAATTTGAATGCTTCATCCTCAAAAAAAGCAAAAGTAAATCTGTTTGTATTACCTCGTAATGCTTATTTTGACTGACTGTTACGCGATGCCGCGCCGTACCAGCAATAACAATTTTGCCTCATATTGGGAAACCATGAAATCCCAGGTACCTATTATTAAATAATGGAATAAAGGAACCTCTTCAATATACGAGAAAGGGCGAGGAAGTATAAATACATACCTAACATATTTTCAATTTGTCTGTTAATCTCAACGTGAATGTCACATAAAGAATGCTCCTGAAAAATCGGAGCTTTTCTCAGTTTAGGGAAAAGAGGATTGAAAGGGAATGCCTCCCTTCAGAGGCTTTCATTAAGTGAACGCTTAAATACGACAAAGCTTTGCGGAACAACCTAACTACCCGGTCCGACAGAGAGCGAGGAAACGACGAACGATATTTTTGAAGTACTCTGTAAGATTATGGAGCCTATATTGAATACGCGCTTCATGGCATACTTAGAACAGAACCATCTCCAGAGCGATCGAGACTAGGTAGGAACGGGATTCACCGAAATCGATCGACTGAGGATCTTCTAGCGTACGCCACACATATAGGGCGAGCGAGACCCTCGAGAAAAACGGGGAGTCTTTTAACCAAGCGTTCAGTTTGCGATATATCCTCTGGCCTTATTGCTGTCAAGCACTAACTTATTTCATATAAAAAAAAACCTACAGAAGAACAGAAGAACTCCTAACAGCGAAAAGCTTGATACTCATTATCAAAGAATTTGGCGCAGGAGACTCGTAGATGTGGCGCTGTTTCTCGCTTCATCACTCGCTGGCCGCTGCTCGCGCGGTATAGTGAAAGTCCCTTAGGTCCGTGAGTAAACCGGGAGGTTATGAATTAAACGTAGATACTTAACATTGTAGGTGCTTGAGATGGTATCGTCTAATGGAAATAGAAAAGCCTGCCAACAAAGCATTACGCAAATAGGGTATTATCAATATAAATGAAGGGATCTACTGCTATGTTTAGTCGTCGTCTTGAATAATTTCAGAAACTCCAAAGACATAATATAGGTACATAGCATACATACTGATAATACGTATTCTTGGGTAAGCTGCGTAAAAGCGAAATATTTTGTCTAGTTTATCTAGATTATTGAATGATGTTATGAAAATATCAATGGAAATAATCATAAAATGAAATAAAATATCTTAGGCATCTAGCACTATTTCTTCGAACAGAATGAAAAATTAAAACAATATGCCCTACTTTTCTCCGATAAAATCGCAGCTCGCGAGTACCCCCTAAGATACCTGCCCACAGAGGCTCCTATTGGCTAGTTGCTCCCCATTATATTTTCTATTTTCTAATATAGAATAAAATGTAAATAGAACTAGTATTATTTGAGGTCGTTGAACAATCAGAGATACAATATTGTTCTGTTCACCTTCATATCCGAGATGAAACGCTCCCAGTTAGTGTTGAGGTCAGTGACGCTTATTCGCTATCCCTAATAAGCTACGTTTTACCGTCGCAGTTCAAAAGAACAGAAATGCATTGAGTATAATAAATCGTAGCATAGTAAGTAATAAATACTATTCTACTTATTATTATAAATGTGAAAGCTTGTGAAGATATTTGGATGTTTGTTTTTCCATCACATGCAATTCGTTGTACGGATTATAATGAATCTTGGACGGACCACGTCTAGAATTAGAAAATAGGATTGATGTTATCCCGGTTGTATGCTCCCCTGGGATGATTGGTGATATTTATAATATGTTAGTGATTTCGTTATGCGAAAATACTTTTCCTCAGGCAAAGCCGCGGGGGAAACGATATATTGGAATTTAATCGATTGTAACCGAGTCTAACTTTAAGAACGGAACTTGGCCATATCTAAATTAAGAACAGACAACTTTCCATCCACAGCATAATAAATGTGACTAGCAATAGCAAGGAATTGCCAAGAAGTCTGGCTGGCTATCACCCTCTAGCTTTAGTAAGCCGCCTAACGACTTGTCGTGTTTCGTCTGGAGGCTTGCGAGCCAGTTATTTCACCCTTTCTCTCTCTTCTTTGATCTTTCGCATCGCATTGGTAATGCCTTTAGTGTAGCTGACGTCCGCCCATTGACACTTGGGCACTATCAGAAAATATAAGATAAAGTTTTTTTTATAAAAAAATCCTCGTTTTACACAAAATTATTAATCAGTTCTTATAGTAGACGGCCTAGGCTAAAATAAAAAGCTATGTTCAAGAAAAACTGTAAAGATACGGCATTACTAAATAAATAAACCGAGTAATCTTTTGATAAGATAGTTCACATTGTGAAATTCCGTAGAAAGCTATGAAAATGAATACATAGTGTGTGCGTCTGAAATCCAGTGTTGAAATTAGCATCTGACAATGGATTACCCTCTAGTTTCGCTACATAAATGAAGCAATCATAATCTACTAATCAAACTCCGACATACAATGCATTAATAACCCTTCACTATCACAAGAGATTGGCTCGTTGACCAAAGTGGGTTCTAAAACAGGCAAATCATGTTTCAAATATCATTACCGCGTGGGAACACTCGCTATGGCCAATTATGGTGCGTATCACGTATTATTATATTAGAACGACATAGCTAACTGTTCGTGACGGCTAAGACCGATATGCTATGCTTTTGTTCGGTTTGTGGAGCGTGCGATACGGTTCACCTAGCCACTCATTCATGGCGGGTAACGGTCGCGGGTAATCGACTAATGAACTATGCAGACACTTCGTCACTCGTGTGTTACTGTTACGCCATTACACGACCATTATTAGCTCTTAACAAAACGGTGTAACAGATACTAGACAATACGCGGTCCGAAGCGTACAACGGTTTTCGGATGTGTAAGGAAAGGTAAGTCTTACAGCAGAAGGCATAAAGCACGATATTTTTTGCAACATGGTTTTTGAATATCGAATGTGATTGAATCATAAAACGGACTTGTCCGAGAGCGTTGCTCAGATACTTGTAAGTTGAGGACATAAGTTACAAAATATCAATAATTCAATAGTTTTAAAAATCGTCATTTAAATATTACAGGTTTAATTAAAGGTGTTGAGCATCTATGTAACCGAATTAATTAATAACAATAATAACTATCGTATTAAAAGAAAAGTCTATGCGGCAATCCTGGCAGGTTCGTCATTTTGTTATTTTTTTATCAGGAATTCCAAAATTGATGTTTGTGTGGTTCAATACACGTTCGTTTTTTCATTCGGGTTTACATTGAACTTGATACGACGCGAAGTGTAGCTCGTCCGGGAACAGATTAGTTAATTGGATGGAGTACAAAAGTTTGTGGCTATATAAAATACTACAAGGAATTAATTAGACTAAAACAGCAAAATATAGATAGATTACAAGGAAAAAATTGATACAAGAAAAAATAATAGCACTAACCATAAGCATAGATTAATCTAGGCACAAGACTGCAAATCAAACCGGAATTTCTCACCTAATTAGGTACACTGTATACGGCAGCCTTATTTTGTATGCATACTTACTTAACAGTCACTGTTGAATAATCCTAAGAGAATATCCCTAATCCATCAAGACTCGGTCATCAATATGTACAATACTATATGCATTATAAATGGTCGTGAAAGTAACATAAATATTATCATAATTAGAGTATTGCACGAGCGAATTTGAAGAAAGTGAAATGCGAATGACACAACAGTTTTATTACGAAATGCAGCTTTTAATAAAACGTAGTGACGAAGTAATGCAGGTTATACTTTACTCGTGCGACGTGATATGAAGCCCTAAAAAGTAGCAAAGGCAGCATTTCCCTTGACGTTAAGAGGTCACAGCCCGAGAGACGTTCTCGAGGCTGGCGAAGAACTGAGCACTAAATTGGAACAACCAAAGCATCTGCGAGGAAATCGCTTGAATGAAAATGAAAATAAAAAATCATTTATTGTGCATCATCTGTTATAAGAATATTATGTCACTTGTTGTGTTTATTAGCTCCTATGTGCATGCTTATCCGCTTAACGTTTTATTAGGTAAAATTGCATTCATAAATAACAAGCAACAGCAATCAAGGTAACAATCTACGAAAGTTAAATCCTTTTATAAATTTAAATTAGCATTAAACAAATTAAATAAGTCCAGGCGTGTCTAGATCCTCGTGAACTTTGATCGCATTACATCACGAATTTCACAAACTTCAAATTCCTGTTCTGCCGTAAATATTTACTTAAACAGAACGAGATCACGCAAATCTTAAGCCTTGAATAGGTTGATAATCTCTTGATAAAGATAATATAATAATTACTTCATTATTAAATACACTCCTATATTTACTTTTATAAGTAACAAATATCAGAATAACACACACACACAAACTTTTTAATAAGTTTGCTGATACGATAATGTCACCGTTCTCAGTAGGAGAAAATCCTTACAGCCCTTAATTTAAGGGGTCAAGTATTATCTAAAAGTGTTGTGTAATGTATCTGAGGTAATTTTTCATTCGAGTACTTCTTCGTTTACGTAACAAAATTATTAAATTTCAAGAAACTTCTGAAAATTTTTTTGATGGACGTGGACCACTAATTGTCCTTGAAAACAAGAATACATTTTCGCTAGCTTTTAAAAAAACACATGAAATCCAACCAATGTTTTCTAAAATAGTTAGTCACTCCTTGTTTTCTCTGTAATTTGTCACGTCTCCATTAATATATTTTCTGTGTTGATTCGTATAGTTTGGAAGATCTAGGTCAAGTTTATTTTTACTTTTATCACCAAGCACTAGTTTCGTTTCATGTAAAAAAATACAATAAGCAGCGGGTTTTATTTTAATAGCCGGTCCCCGTTTAGAAAACCAGGCAGAGAACTAAGTAGTTCAAAACAATGAGAAACTAGAAAGCTGTTTATGATCGGACCCAATACATAATTTCGGGATACCATGGAGATAAAACAGACACTATTGTAACAGCATTCAATAGCGAATTACTTGATCACTCGTGACAGTTTTGTTGAGATGAATTGAATGACGGGTATTTATTTTGTTTCAACAAAGTCACATGACAAACTAATTTATTTCGGGACTTAGGGCTGATTTCTCATGGATATCTGGACCTAATGAAGACAGTAACGGCGTCGTATCTAGCTGTTATATTTGAAAATACGAGGTACTCCAGACAGTTGCTGACGAGTATTTAGAATTTTAGACTAACTAAAATTATCACTTTTAAGCATAATATTTCGAAATCTTGCCAATACAAAAATAGCCTTCGCATACTCAATATTTTTGAAAGACAACTAAGAAATCTTATTATCACAGAAGAAATAGTAGTACTTTTATTACTCCATTTTTGATGCATGTCTTGTTTACGAATAAAAAGCGAGAAGAGCGAATCAGCTGCCATTATCCCAACACTAGCAACGTGTTACGAAACGGCATTAACGCAGTTTCGCGGATATTCGTTAACAGTGGATAATGTCAAGGCCTCACGACTTGCCACACGGGTGTCATCGCGTCATCTACGACATTGAAAGCTTGTTAGCGGCCAAATTGCTTAATTCCTCCACTCAGCGCCTCTTTAATGCCATATTTGTTTAGGATACGAATCAAACGAAGTAACAAATAGCAAACGTGCATTTTGAATTGGTGATGCATTTAGTAGTCTCAGACGAATAGACTCAGAAGAGCAGGCTGATACGGTTCCTCTTCAAATAAATTATAGAAAATTAAAAAAGAACATAATAAATTCAGTAAAAGATAACATTATCGCCATTTATTCGAAGGCTTCATGTATTTAAATCAGAAAATAAGAATCCACAGTATTAAGCACAGGGGGTCCCGTAAGAAGCGGATCAACCTTGGGGAAAAATAGCTTGAGGGTTGGCCTGCCAGATGTCATAAAATTACCTTTCTAAAAGTTTACACCTACTACAAGAATTTTAATTTCACATTGTTAAACATATTCTCAAATCAAAATTTCATTTCGAAAGAATTAATTTTTAAAATCCTACTTAAAAATTCATTCATTCATTAATTAAGCAATCTCAGGGGACGTTTGTAGCTAGAATAGAGAAGACCTAACAATTAACTTGTCTTTTGTCTAACAACATCTACAGTCCATGAAATATATACCTATCAGTCTAAACGGATACCTTCTTATTTTCCTAATAAAGTTACAAGAGGCCGACTCATCAATATTCAAGCGAGCTCTGGAGAGGAAATGTAATAAAAGGTACAAATTGAATGGGAAAGATACAAATATCGGGGAGCTTAAAAGTACAATGAAGGAAATTATGAATGCGTGATAGCTTGCCTCGTGTATGGAATGCTTAAGCGCTTAAGGTAACCTAAGTTTACTTTCAAGGTAAACTAAGGGCGTCTATTTTCAATCTATTTCGACCAATGCGTCTTTTCCCATGATTAATTATGTACTTACAGAATTTATAACCATATTAGGTAGATATAATATTTTTAATGCGATCTATAAACCTAGCAGAAAGTTTTATCGATCGGTAAACCTAGCAGAATAATTTATCAAGCTATGTATGTATATGCAGAATTTTCCAACACTTGGAAACCACTAACCTCTCCACAAATCTTCTCAAGACAATGTGTTAGAGTAGCTCTAGCTAGGCCTTGTTAATAACTAGATCAATGACTGTAACCATCCACATCTACTAATGGATTGTAGCCACGATGCCTTCCTTACTTTAGAATAGTTAATTACAGTTTAAATACAAGAAAATCCTTTATTAAGCCCTTCTATTACTAGCAACCTATTTAAACACGTTTACCCTTGGACTTTTCTTTGTTTATCTTATTTTCATCAAGTTATTTGTTCGTTTTATTACCTTCGTAGTTAATTTAATACTTGGACGCGATGAATGTGTCGAGGTAATCAATACGATGCTCAATGAGGCGTGATTCCCGTAAAACCTGTATGCAAACGTTATTCACAACTGGTATGTCTGGTAATGGTAACGCAACTGTATTATCTACCCTCCAGTAAATAACTTGCGAGGAAGTGTAATAGGTTGGTTCATTACTTCCATTAATATTACCTTCAGGCTTGTCTTTCCATTCTAGTACATCTTTAAGTATATTTTTTACAATAATAAAAACAAGTAACATTTCATATTCTTAAAACAATTTAAACGTTACTAAATTTTACTAAAATCCTGGTAGAGTTTTTGACTCTTTTGCAAACATTGTTGATTATATTTCATAGGTGCGCCCTAATAAAGCAAAGTTTAGAAACTTTATCGGAATTGGTAATCCGTCGTGTGTCAACATTAACTTTTAAAAAATAAGTGTTATTATTTCATTGTTTTTTCAGTAATTGAAATTTAATGTTTCACCATTATCCTCTTTATTATATTTTAAAACTTAACATGTCATGACACCGTTATAATACTTTGTATGAGAAGAGAACAAGTGACTCGCCGACGAGCGAAGGTCGCAGAACCCAAGCAAAGCCGAAAGTTATCCGACAATTATTAAAGAACAGAATCTGCGGCGACTTTCCACTGCACGATATCACTGTAGGTATTGTTAAACAAACTAAATGAAAGGTAAAGGTCACAATCAACAAGAAGTTAGACATGAAACTTATAGCAAAAGATGAAGTAAAAAGATAAACTAACAAACACGAATCCTCAAATTAGATTCCCTGTTTCACCGTCACTGCACCGAGAACCTAAAAACATTTCACGGATGCTTCTAAGAAAGAGTATGGTAACAAACCAGCCATGTAAAACCCTTAAGGACGTGACAGGATTAAGCTTCTTGGTACAAACCCAGCAGCCTCAAAAAAATTAGGCCGAATGCCGCTGCCTCGACCCATATTAGACAAGAGTTTACCACGAGCGGGTAGTAACATTGGATTGTGGTGAGCCCCTTACATACCTTAATTTTTCCATACGGCGAAACACAGAAACTGTTGTATGAGATCTTCATCGTTATTACTTTCCAAAACAGAAAGATTACTACCACCTGGGAAAGATATCAGTTCTCTAAAAATTTTAACGAGCAAAAAATTGGAGTTTCAGATTTTAATGACCCGCTCTCATTTAAACGATAACAATACTTCCTAACCTTTCGATTTAATGGTGAAAATTCTTGGGAAATTAAACAACTTTTGGGTGAGAAGTTCAAGAACTTAGATAAAATTAAAACTTCGAACCCTTTTGTTTAAAGAATTAAGTTTAAAAAATAATTAAATTTATTACTTAACATTATCAGAAAAGATGTTAATGAAGACTTATTGCTTGAAGATCTGGATGTTGTAACCTTTTTGCGTGCTATCCGTACACGAAGGCAATCATTGCAATCAACTTTGAAATTATTATCTTTGGCCTTCTATATTTAATAATTGACTCATACCTTACGCACGAGTCTGATCCCGGAAGTACAACGAACGAGCCAATGGCATCAAGTCCTTATCGGCGATGTAGATTGAAGTTTACTAGACTTTATGCTTTAGAGCTAATCCTGACAGTACAATATTGTACGATGGTTATTGCTACACAAGTAAAATCAATCGATAGTGCGTCTTTGAAAGGGTAAACATTTATGATAAAAAATATTTAAAACCTAATTATTAATAATAATATATTTTACGCTTAACTGTGGCTTAACCCTGTTCAGAATGTGGGATCTCCGATCTCCGTTCGATTGAGATCCGTCTAGTGTAGTCTAGAGCTAGACACTCAAGATATCGCCGTGATTTGGCGGTTTGAGAGAATCTGCTAGACTGTACTGAAGCAGTGAAGGCGGATGGCGACTAGGGCCTAATGGTCAGTCGGTGCCAGCCCAATGCACCCGCCACATGTAGCCAGAGCCTCACTAGCCGCCATGCTTTACACGTCACTGCTCAGTGCTCACGTCGCAACGTCCGGGAAGGTCACTGACATCGGTATTTTATTCATAAATGTCATCATAACATTTAGTTAAGCTAGAAGCAATTTAGAATTATCCTCACGTTACATGATTCATACACGGTTCAATAGGAAGCCATAATCACACCGGCAATTGTTTCTGCTGTTGGATATTTAACAGCGTTTATCTTTAATTGCACGTTGGCCCAGACCTTCAGAATAACAACTATTTACTGCAGCAGGTTAATAACACTGAAGCTACCGCACGCTTCTGGCATCATTGCGTTAATTGCCATCTTAATTTTATCGCAGAATTGCATGAAATAAGAATGATTCGTTAAATCGTGTTTAAAAACTGACGGCAGCACTAATATTAAGTAGTGGTAAAATTAACCATAAAATTGTTAACTATTTAAAGTTTTATTATTTAAGAGTTTGAAACGGGTAACACTGTGATGTGATTTGTTGGGATATTATTAAGAGTCTGGGTGTGGCAACACTGGGTTGTTGTTAAGAGTTGAAAAAGTTGTGACGCATTTGGAGAAAAACTAAAGAAATTATTACTAATAAGTTTTGCAATAATATGTTAATTGCTTGTGTGAAGGAAAGCTAATAAATGTAGTTGATTCAATCAAATGTCTATGATTTTAAAAGTTCAGAAGTGATATTATCGACAATCACGTCGCCTGACGCTTGGTCTTGACAAATTAGAGGTAAAAGTTTTTACTGAAGAGCTGTTTTGTATTGTATTTTGGATAATTGAGCCTGGGATTTAGTCATTTAATCACACAATTATAAAATTATGATTGGTAGTTTTACTAAAAACTTATTGTTTTACAGAATGTTTCAGGATTTGTAAGAGATACATATGCATTGTCATTTCCATCTCTTCTCCAAAATTCCTCTCATTCCTTTTTCAATTCTTTCTTATTTATTTATATATGTAGATTTATTAAAATGACTTCATTGACTAATAGGTCTGTATTGGAAGATGAAAGTGATGGAATATGTACACCTCCACTTGTTCAGAATCGAGACAAATCAAATAAAAAAATTAGACAACACCGCAGAAAGCAAAGTAGTTCTTATTCATCTAGTTCCAGTGATGATATGCCTGTGAGACATAAATCCAAACGTAAACGTCGTCGCAGTAACTCAAGGTCGGCGACAGCGGTAATAGAACATTTAATTAATGCACTTAACGACCGAACTAACCCCGGGACTTCTGGTACAGGAGTACAAGGATCTCAAAATGTAATTCCTGATTTCGACCCTCAGTCGGGATCACAGACAATGAAAATCTGGCTAGATAAAGTAAACGAATCTGCACATGTTTATGGCTGGTCCGAACGACAGACCATGTTTTATGCCTTGCCGAAACTTAGAGGTTTAGCCAAAAGATGGTATGATGGTTTAACTTCGGTCAAGTACACGTGGGTCCAATGGCAAGAAAAATTGCTGACAGCATTCCCTTGTCAGAAAAATTATGCAGAATTGCTCTCAGAGATGTTAGCGAGAAAATCTAAGCGCAATGAGACTTTAGAGGAATACTATTTTGAGAAAATGGTTCTTATTAATAGGTGCGAACTAAAGGGTAAACAAGCAGTTGATTGCCTCAGTCATGGTATATACGACAATAACATTCGAATGAATGTGCAAGGTGCAAATTTTGAGTCACCTGAAAATGTTCTAGGATACTTCAGAAATATATCAGTTAGATCTTATGATAATATACAAAAACCACCTGCATCAACTTTTCGTGATAATAGCGCCCACTTTGTAGGTATAAGAAAAAACTCACAAACAAGACAGAATAATCCTGCTATTATTTGTTTTAACTGCCGGGAGACCGGTCACACCGCCCTTAATTGCTCAAAAGACATAATAAAGTGTACCAAATGTCGTCGGTTCGGTCACCTTACAGTAAACTGCAACCAAACAGGAAAAGAAAATCGTGCACCATCTAATCCTACAAAAAATATACTTAATATTGAGGAAACTAGAGGGAGCAATGATAAATATTTCAAACACATATTAGTACATAAACAGCCTATGAAGGCTTTTATTGACTTTGGAAGTCAATGTACATTGCTACGAAGGGATTTAGGGGATCAATTGGGAGTTCCACTAAATACATCTAATCTTCCGACGCTTACTGGATTCGGACACGGTAATGTGACACCTAGCTCTCGGATTAGGGTAGAAGTGAGTCTTGATGGCATTATCGCTGAAGTAGATATGTATTTGGTTGAACCGCAATTGTTATGCGCCGATATTTTAGTTGGGCAATCCCTAACGGAAATACCTGGCGTAAGGGCTTATAAGACAGATACCACCCTGTTTCTGTATCAGATACCATCAGTGGCGGATAACAAACTCAAAGTATTCAATGGTACGGAAATAATGGTTTCAGGGGTAACGGCTATTACAATTTATACTACGCCTAAAGAAACGTGTATGATATATATTGACACGGAACCACGTATGAGAGTTGGTGAGGAATACGTGATACTACCCGGCCTTTACACTCTGGAAAATGGGTCAGGGTCGGTATTGGTAATGGGGCTGAGCAACAAACAGTTCAGTCTTCCAGCAGACATACTTATTGCCAGGGCATCAATAATATCAAATTTTATACCACCGAGACAATTAACACAACGAAAAGGGGACGCTGATATACTTTGTATTAAACATAATAACACTGCCAACAACATCAAAATCGATCAAGTATAATCGATGACAATTTGACTCATTCAGACCGTGAAAAATTGCTGATCTTATTGAATTCCCATCGAAAATGTTTCGCTTTCTCATTGGAGGAATTAGGTAAGACATCCTTAGCAGAGATGCACATTCAATTAAAAGATGATGCACCAGTCACGTATCGACCCTACCGTCTGTCGCTGTGTGAACGTCAAAACGTTAAAAAGATTGTAAATGAACTGTTAGCCAATGGAATTATACAAGAATCGACATCAGAATATGCAAGCCCCATAATTTTAGTTGCAAAAAAGAATGGAGAAACGCGTATGTGCGTAGATTATAGGGCATTGAACCGAAAGACTGTTAAGCAAAAATATCCTATGCCGCTGATCGATGATCAGATAGACAGTCTGTCAGGACAGGTATATTTCAGTACTTTGGACCTCGCATCCGGCTACCATCAAGTTCCAGTGGCCGACGACTCCAAACATCTGACTGCATTTGTAACACCCGATGGCCACTATGAGTATAACAGAATGCCATTTGGATTAACGAATGCCCCAGCCGTGTTCCAAAGACTCATAATAAATCTACTGAAGCGTCGAAACATTCCTGGAGTACTAGCATACATGGATGACATCATCATAGCGTCAAAAAGTATAGTAGAGGGGATGGACAAACTATCTGCAGTTCTCGACCTTATCGAAGAAGCAAATTTAACATTAAATCTGAATAAATGTAATTTCTTTAAAACAAATATTGAATATCTAGGCTACGAGATTTCCTCACATGGGGTACGTCCTGGATCTAGGAAAATTGAAGCGGTCGCTACATTTAAAACACCAAAAAATGTTCATGAAGTGAGACAGTTCATAGGTTTGGCCAGTTTCTTCAGGCGATTTGTTGCTGGATTTGCAGCAATTGCTAGGCCACTTACTTCACTGACAAAGGCTAATGTTGCTTGGAAATGGGGTGAGGAACAAGAAAAGGCTTTTAATGAGCTGAGGGGCGTTTTGATCAAACGGCCAATTCTTGCAATATTCAACCCCGCACATTTAACCGAATTACACACGGACGCTAGTGCTTCCGGGTTAGCTGGTATCCTCTTGCAACGAGAAGATAATGATAAACCGTTGCAAGCTGTAGCGTACTTTAGCCGGCAAACGACAGCTGAAGAACAACACTTTCACTCGTATGAGTTAGAAACTCTTGCTGTCGTGGCGTCATTAAATCGTTTCCGAGTTTATCTTCTAGGTATCGAGTTACGGTGGTAACAGACTGCAATGCTCTCCGCACGACATTAACAAAGCGGGATCTAATACCAAGGATTGCAAGATGGTGGCTCCTGGTACAAGAATATACTTTTACAATAGAATATAGACCAGGAACGCAATTAGCTCATGCAGACGCTCTTAGTCGCAATTCGATGCCAGAACCACCGAAAGTCACGGAAGCTGTAATGCAAATTAGCGATGTACATTGGCTACAATCAGTCCAAATGAGTGACCCTCGATTAGTTCTTATTAAAGCTGTATTAGACAACAAAAGTACGGAAAACCGGGACATTCAAAATAAATATGAACTAAAGGATGGGAAACTATTTAAAAAAATTAATAATGAATTGCGGTGGGCTGTCCCTCGAGACGCTAGGTGGAAGATTTGTCAGCAATGTCACGATGAAGCTGGGCATTTTAGTTTCGAGAAGACGCTGGAGAAAGTGGCGAGAGATTACTGGTTTCCAAGGATGTCTCGATTTATCAAGAAATATGTTAAAGCTTGTATTCCTTGTGCATATGCGAAGCAGATGGGTGGTAAGAAACAAGGCCAACTACATCCTATCTCTAAACCCAGTGTACCTTTCCAGTGTTTGCACATAGACCATTTAGGACCATTTGTTAAAAGTAAGAAAGGGAACACTTACATACTGGGAATCATAGATAGTTTTACGAAATTTATAATACTCCGGGCTGTGAAAAATACAAAAAGTAAAACCTCTATAAACGTTTTACGAGATGTGTTTTCCTTGTTTGGAACACCTCAAATGCTTGTCTCAGATAGAGGTACAAGTTTTACGTCAAATGAGTTTAAAAACTATGTTAAAAATGTAGGCATTAAACATGTGTTAAATGCTGTAGCTACACCAAGAGCAAACGGTCAAATAGAGCGTTACAATCGCACAATTTTATCCTCGCTGATCGCCCTTTGCCATGGTCAAGATGACCGAAACTGGGACTCACATATTGCCGATGTGCAGTGGAGTCTCAATAACACCGTGAATCGAAGTACCGGCAAGAGTCCTACTAAAATCATTTTCGGAAAGGAAAGTGTCAGTGCTGGCGAAAGTCATCTACATGAAATAGGCCATTGTGTACCAATTTCAAGTGAGGCCATAAAGAAAGTTCGTGAAGATGCGCTTTCTAATATTGAGAAACAGCAGAAGAAAATGAAGATAACATATGATAAAAAAAGATGTATTCCTAAAACCTATAAGGTTGGTGACCTTGTGATGGTCGAGAAGAGTGCCAGAATTCCCGGTGAAAGCAACAAACTTGCACCGCCCTTTAGTGGTCCTTATAAAGTTACAGCTGTTTTCGACCATGATCGCTATGAAATTACTAGCATTGATGGTTTTACCAAAAGAAAATATAAAAATGTATATTCTGTGGATAAAATTAAACCATGGATAAGATTTACTGAGTCCGAATCTGATAGTGACATATTTTATGACAGCGACTAAAAAACAATTTGACTGGGCAATTTGAATTGGGCTTAGGTGAACTTTTGCAATGTTATTGTTTAATAATAATATATGTCTCGAACAAACTCAGATGGTATCCTATGTTATAAATTACATTTAAATGAGACTTTATTACAATCATTATATGTAGTAATTGTGTAAACATATCACTGAAAAATGGTAATATTAAAATAGACCAATGATGTTGTATGTATAGGGAGGTAGATATTCTGAGAGGGCGTTGAAATTAAGTCAGTCGAATCTAGTCAAGTGTAGCGATTTCATTGCAGACAGTTGATAGATGCTTCAGAGTGAGGCTGTCTGTAGTTGTCACAAAAATGCCGAGTTGTGTTTTGAGATTTTGCAAAAATCATTTCTCCAAATTCAATAAGAATGATGGAGTTACATACCATAGGTAAATACATAAAACGTTATGTTTAATTTTGTTACTAATATATAATATTTCTTTTAAAATTGATTAAAATAATAAATGTATTAAGGCACATGCCATTCGTCATAGATTAATAAGGCAGAAGTGAAATCTAGGCATAAAAGTTAATTTAAGACATTTCGCAAATTGAACCAAATGAAATATTTTTATAATGAATATGTATATCCCCAATTTTTGAACTCTAAGCTAATTTTATTATGATATCAAGTTTTAGATTGTTCGTAAAATAAAAAGGTTAAATATCGTTTCAATGCATTACATTTTAGAAAACTATTAATTAGATTTTTTTATGGAACTGGTTGGCAAACGAGCTAACGATGCACCTGATGGTAAGTGGTTATCTTCGCCCTTGGATATCAGCAACTGCATCACTGATGCGTTGCCGGACAAGAAAGAGAGAAGAAAAAGAAAGAATAAAAAGGGTGCGTGTACTTTTGTACGCGCGTGAGAAGTTATACTTCTTTAACATAAATAAATATTTAATTTAATAACGTGTATCAGTCTTAATTGCACAAACTAGATGGTGTTGTTTACGAAGCTGAATAACGCTGTTGAGACTGTGAGATTTGTATAAGTAAAAACGTTAAATTTTAAAAGAGGTAAAAGATAAAAGCTAGCGCTATCTATCCAGTGCTTTCATACCCCCTCCATGGCAGCGTTAAACGTTTAACGTTTTGCAAGTCGCATAAGAAGTATAACTTCAAAAACTGGCTCTCAAACCCCCAGCCGGAACACGACGAGTCGTTTGGCGGCTGACTCAAACAAATAATTAGTAATAATGGTATTAATGAACTATTAAAATCAGTATTATTATTGGTTAGCTGGTAGAGAATGCATTAGCATTAAGCTCGCCATTTGTCCGTTAATATTTTTATATTGTGGTCAATAAAGTTTGCATAAATAAATAAATAAATTACCAATACATATAATTCCTCCGAGGGGCACAAGTCTCTTCTTATGACACCTACCAGGCGAGGGATTGGGGTTAGTATTCTAAGCCGCCCCAATACGGCTAAAATTATGGATGTTATGTCCGTGTGGTTTGATGACGAAGAGCTATTTTATCAACAATAAGTGTACACAATATTCTTTCCTGCATTTTTTTTAATATTCTAAAACTTCTTTGTTAAATCCTGGATAACTAGAACTATTTTCATGCCACTTCCTTATTACACGAGGGTTGGGGGAAAGGAACCAAAATAAAAATAAATACATATATTATGCCTGTTAACTTTTAGGTCAAACTTTTCAGCGCGTACAGAAGCCCTTTTTATTATTTTCTTCTTATCAAAATCAGACACAATTTCGTTTAAGTTATTGTATTTTTTAATTACTTTATGTTTTCTGTTGTGTAATATAATTTCAAAATGTTAAATGACAATAATAATATTATGCCTAATATGTACTAACTATTCGTTTCATTCAGTGTCCCTTCTGCCTGACTACTCTTTGTTATGCTTTGACAATTATGACATGTCATCGCGGATCGAAAACTGAACCTCGTAATGTATGGACATAACAAATCTATGGTAAAAATCTTTGAAATAGACGCATAACTAAGTTATTTAATCCAGAAGCAATGTTATTAATATATTTATTATGCATATATATACACATTCCTGTTATCTTTTCCCAAGGCCCTTTATGATGACTAATGCAAACTCCTCTGAAGTACAATGACTGATGCTCCCTGTGAGAGTTAATGAGGACTACATTATTTGGAATGAGACAGACCGAAGCCCCCTGTGCGGGCAAGCGGTAACCATATTATGAGGCCGAAGCCCCCTGTGCGGGCAAGCGGTATCAATAATCATCAACTTATTAAATGAGGCCGAAGCCCCCAGTGCGGGCAAGCGGTAACCATATTATGAGGCCGAAGCCCCCTGTGCGGGCAAGCGATAACAATAATCATCAACTTATCATATGAGGCCGAAGCTCCCTGTGCGGGCAAGCGGTAACAATAATCATCAACTTATCTTATGAGGCCGAAGCTCCCTGTGCGGGCAAGCGGTAACAATAATCATCAACTTATCATATGAGGCCGAAGCTCCCTGTGAGGGCAAGCGGTAACCATATCATCAATACATGGGTTGAGACCGAAGCTCCCTATGTAGGTAAGCGATTGACTACGTCATCAATACATGGCTGGAGAATTAAAACCTTCTTTTCTGAGTGAGCAGGCAGTGAGGACATTATCATGTCATGGCTAGAGGACAAAGCCAAAGACAAGTGTGGACAGGAAGCGATCATACCGTCAATATGTAGCTGGCCAAGCAGTAAACATAATATTAAAGATAAGAAACCAAGGCTCCTACTACTTTAAATGATATTATGCTGGTGGAAACACTTGATATCAAGTTGGCTACTGGTTATAATGAAAGTAGTTTCATACAGTCAAAAGCATTGTAATTTTCTTTGTTCACTGACAGCCAATAATTAATATACGAAACAGTTTTGTATCACCAATAATTTAATCAGAGATAATATTGTTCTAAAATAGGCAGATAAATATTTTTTTTTGTCTCAAAATGATTTGATTGGTGTCTGTTAATCAATTATTAGGATATGAAGAATAGGGTCATTCTTATTTTATGGATGGCCGAGCTGCAGAAAGACAATTACATTATTAAGCAGTTTTTGTTTTTTTTTTAATTTGGTTTGAAAACTATTAATTACTGAATTTTAATTATATTCTAGATGGTTAAGCATTGTTATTGGTTAGGAACATGGAAGTACTGAGATTAGATAATTATGTATATTAAATGTCCCTATTTTTTTGCCCTAAAGCAGTATAACTATGTTGGTTACTTTACTTTTCTATATTGATTTATTAGTTTTAAACTGTGTTAATAATTTAATATTCTAATGTAAGTTAAAATCTACAACGGTTGTGTTTGTGTATCACTAAAGGTTTATTATATTAGGATCTCGATACTATAATTTATATGTAAAGTTAATTCAAGACATTATGTACCTGATTCAATAATGCTCTAAAACGATGACATGTCTTTGTAATAAGTACTACTTAAAATCTGTATTCTTTATAATTCTTACTGTATAATATTGTGAACCAAAAGTGTTATCAATTAATTATTTAAAATCTTGGCAACCAAAGTATAGATGGGTAACTTGTGATGATTACCTAGCAATCTAAATGGGTACCTAGTTATTCCAGACTCATATATAGTACTTAAATGGGTTAGATATTAGATAGTTTTTATTAAAAAATAACGCTGTAATAATCGTGGTTTAGGTTATTGTGTCTGGGACTAGGGCATCGAGCCCGGGTTTACCCGGACCGAAAAAACCCGGGTTTTCCCGGTTTTTAGGATTACAAAAAAACCCGGGTTTTATTTTTAAAACTCGGGTTTTTCGGGTTTTTTTTTTAATACTTTTGTTTTTGTTATTTATTAAGTTTAAGCCACTTCGAATGCAATTATAAGTAAATGGAATAAAAACACGCATTGATAAATTATTATTTATTGCGTAAAAAGTAGCTTCATTGCTCTGTTCCTACACCAATAAAACAAGTCATGCAAGTTAAAGCGCTACTGCGCCCGTTTGGTTGATTTTCTTTGCCATATATCTCGTAAAGTTTATACGCTATTAGTGTAATACTAAGGTATTTGTTTTTTGACTATCTACTTTAAATCTGCTCGAAAATGATCACACGATAACGTGAAATTTTCTCGATAGAAAAAAAATCATAAACTAGGCTCTAATTATATTATTTACATTATAGCTTGCCACCGCGATATTTTTAAAAATTGGTGCATGGAATACTTTTTAAAACATAGTACAATATCACATCTAAATCCATGTATTTTTTTTGTGAAAAAACATGAAGTAGTTTTTAAAAACCAAATAAAAACGTTGTTTGGCGCTTATGTCGGTCAGTTTCGAGCGCACGCTCAGTATAGCTGTCTCAAAATTTTCATACAAGAACTCATTCCCTCACTATCTTTATGATCTGCGTTCAGTCTAAAACGTAGTGATTAAGTACTCTGTGGTTCAGTCGACTGCGGTCTTCATCGACGTTGGACGTATGTCTCTCTGCGCTATTTTTTATTAAAGAATTTGAAGTTCATCTCCTAAGTGGTAAAAATAGGGGTTGGAAGTCACTTTCATACAAACCAACTTCGTCAGTTTTAGAGTAATTGTTGTTGAACCACAGTTTGATTCCACTCTTACTCATTACACTTACTGAGAGTGACAGCTGTATCTGGAACATAGAGGACATTTCGAACTTGTATTTTATTATCACCGCAGTTTACATTAACATGTCCCATACTCACAACAGGCAGCGACTTCTTGTCAGCCACAGTAATTTTAGATATAGGAGGAGTCTGAATATCATACAGCCAATCACTCCTATTCGTCATGTGCATTGCTGCACCGGAATCTATATACCAGTCATTGCTCATGCTGTTTTCCGTGAACGCTGAAAAAGCTGCAATAAAAGTATTAGATTTCTTACACTTTTGACTCTTTACATCATCTTTGTTCCTTAAGTTCTTTGTGCCTTTGTTCTTTAAGAAAGGGGATAAGACCCTTTTGAAGAACTACAGGCCCATTGCACTTCTGAGCCACGTTTATAAGCTGTTTCCGAGAGTGCTCACAAATCGCATTGTACGCAGGCTTGACGACTTCCAGCCTCCCGAACAAGCAGGATTCCGGAAAGGCTACAGTACCATGGACCACATACACACACTGCGGCAGATTATACAGAAGACCGAGGAGTATAATCTGCCGCTATGTGTTGCCTATGTGGACTATGAGAAAGCCTTTGATTCTATCGAGACCTGGGCAGTACTAAATTCTGTTCAGCAGTGCCGGATCGACTACCGGTATATCGAGGTGTTGAAATGTTTATACACATCAGCTGCCATGACCGTCAGAGTACACAACACAGCAACGAACCCCATCCAACTGCAGAGAGGTGTCAGGCAAGGGGACGTCATATCCCCAAAACTGTTCACCGCTGCGTTGGAAGACGTGTTCAAGCTGATGGAGTGGAAACGACGTGGCATTAACATCAATGGCGAACACATCACACACCTGCGATATGCCGATGTTATAGTCGTTCTGGCGGGATCCCTGGAGGAACTTAGTACAATGCTCGGGGACTTGAACAGCGCCTCACAACGGGTGGGTCTTAAGATATAAATAAATAATAAATAAATAAATAAGATGAACATGGACAAGACGAAAATCATATCGAATGTCCATGTCACACCCGTACCGGTTGTTGTTGACGGCGCTGCTCTCGAAGTTGTAGACGAGTACATTTACCTGGGAGAAGTGATCCAAATGGGTAAGTCCAACTTCGAGAAAGAAGTCACTCGTAGAATCCAACTCAAATGGGCTGCGTTCGGGAAACTACGTCATATCTTGTCGTCCAAAAAGTTGCCTGAAGTCGAAGGTGTTCGAGCAGTGTGTGTTGCCAGTGATGACATACGGATCCAAGACGTGGTGCTTCACTATTGGCCTTATGCATAAGCTTAGAGTCGCCCAGCGGGCTATGGAACGAGCTATGCTCGGTATTTCTCTACGCGATCGAATCAGAAATGATGAAATCCGTAGACGAACGAGGGTGACCGACATAGCTCAGAGAATTAGCAGGCTGAAGTGGCAATGGGCTGGCCACATAGTTCGAAGGACCGATAACTGTTGGGGAAGAAAGGTTCTCGAATGGAGACCACGCCTCGGTAAAAGGAGCACAGGACGCCCCCCGACCAGGTGGACCGACGACCTGAAGAAGAAAGCGGGTATCCGCTGGATTCAGAAGGCTCAGGACCGGTCTGAGTGGCGTAGATTAGGGGAGGCCTATGTCCACCAGTGGACCTCAAAAGGCTGATGGATGGATGGATGGATGGACATCGTCTTTAGTACTGGGCTTTCTCGGAGCTGTGCAGTATCGGCTTATACATTTGTCCATGCTTAGTGCAATTGAAACAACGAGGGCCTTGGCCCGGTGCAGACCTATTTTTTTTTTTGTTAGTTTAAATAGCCGAGGGCTCTATACTTTTAACCTCCTGGATTAGTTTTGTCTTTATAGCGTCCGCAGTGATGGGTATTCCAAAGCTCTCTAAAGCCATAATCCATATCCATAGCCATAATCATTGGCCTATAAGTATCGGGGAGTCCGGCCAACATCATTGATGTACCAATCCACTCGTCTTCAATCTGAAAGTTGATGCTGCGCAGCTTGTGTGCGGTGCTCATTATTTTGTTCACGTATTCTGCAATACTATTGCCACATCCTTGTAACGTAGTTGTGAGTGTCTTTCAATAGTCCGACTCTTCTAATCAAGCCGTTGTCGTCAAAGGCTTTCTCAAGATTCATCCATAAATCCTTCGCAGTCTCAGCATTTTGAATATGCACGTAGTTCACGGGGTCGAGAAGAAGAATGATTTTTGTTCGGACTTTGATACTTCATATTTTGTACTTATTGTAGGAAATCGATATAATAAACGCAGATTAGTATATTTAAAAAAAATACAATAAAAAGATCGAAATGCTCGAAAAAACCGGTCTACCCGGGTTTTGATTACTCTTAGACCCGAAAACCCGGGTTTTCAAAATTGAACCGAGTTTCGATGCCCTATCTGGGACAGACACATATTCAGAATGGCCGACTGTTAACTATTTAAAGTTTTATTATTTAAGAGTTTGAAACGGGTAACACTGTGATGTGATTTGTTGGGATATTATTAAGAGTCTGGGTGTGGCAACACTGGGTTGTTGTTAAGAGTTGAAAAAGTTGTGACGCATTTGGAGAAAAACTAAAGAAATTATTACTAATAAGTTTTGCAATAATATGTTAATTGCTTGTGTGAAGGAAAGCTAATAAATGTAGTTGATTCAATCAAATGTCTATGATTTTAAAAAAATGTAACACTATTTGAAACTGTATAAACCACAAAAACATATCCAGAACACCTATTAACAAAATTAGATTCTGTTTCAAGAATATTAAATAGACGTCTTGAATGACGTACTGTGTCTACCTAAATTTTATCCATAGTAAGAATAAAATTATTTAAAGCTGTTGTCTGTCAACTTTATCAAGACAGACTTATAAACAGACTTTTAAACTCAAGTGAATCCTAGGGGTCAACCATTCGGGTTAGGCCAACAGTAGCCAACAATAAGACCGCTCGACCGCTCTGATTACGATCGAACTTTAGTCGCAATAGCTGATGGAAACAAAGCCCTCTCATGTAAGACTACCATTATGTGGTGATTACATGGAACGCCCATGGAAATTTCCAATTGATTAAGTACGGTAAATACACCATTGTTACCTATATTATATTGAGTCCCGCGGTAAATAGCGGAAGCTTCATATGGATAGAACAATTAATATCGGCGGCATCACACTTAAGGAATAAAGTTAATTAAACGTTCTTTGTAACTTTGATACATGTATAGGCACAGACACAGAATAGCTATTAGTACAGAAGATAGAACTATTGAAGTGTAAAACATAAGAGCATAACACCTACCGTGTTATGAAATGAACCCGGATAAATCCAAAGACTATCTAATTCGTTGTATCTCAGCTTGATGCTCATATCAATTACACTTTTATCCACATCCTACATAAGTGGTTTAATAGACCATGGAAATCAGTATCGGCAAAAGGCACCACCAATGTGCAATGGTACGGGCTCAGAGAAAAGAAATAAAGTAATGGCTCACAAGCCTTTGTGTTCCTACTATTCATAAACAGGCTGAAAAGCAGAGATTATTCACCATCACATGGTCCATCATATTGACTAACATAACAAAACAATGAACAAAATGACTAAGGTGAGCTACTAGTGTAAATTACTTTTTACTAGGGATATATGCAAAAAAATCCTACAGAGATTTAAGTGTATCAAAAAAGAAAGACGATAAAAAGTTTTTCTCTCAGAAAATTATTCGCAGTTTACCCTGACTGATGCCCAAATTACTATCAATTCCACAATAGACCGCCTTCCTGCATAAAATACAAGATGAAAATTTCGCTAATGAGATGACGTGTCAAGAAGTTATTATAGATTACGCGATAACCTATAAGGGATAAGTATTACCCCTTAGGGAATGAATTTCGGGAGAACCGTGATATAGTTTCTTTTGTGTTTAACTATAAGCTTATATACAAATCTTCACCCTTCTTACTTCAAAACTGACGAAGTTGCCATACTAACTTGCATACCCTTAATTAACCCTTTAGGGGATGATTTTCCAATAATACCCATTACTGTTTAATTTTGTTTGTAATCTTGAGCTAATAGATCAATTTTCATGTTTTTAACTTCTAAAATGATGTTCCATCCCCTAAATTAACCCTTTTTGGGATGATTTTCCAAAAAGTGTATTAAAATTAACTTTTGTTTATAACTATAAAACCTTTCCAACATGTATTGATAACGAGGTCATCATAAATCGAGTATATCTCCGACAAAGCAATTGCCTACAGAATGGTAATAAAACTTTAACAGGACAGTAATTCTCGGAAAATGGAAGATACCCACAATTAGATATTATCTTCTTTGGCCGGGTCGGTTATTGTTCTCCGACACCCTAATGTTGGTCTTTTTCAGCTCTATACGTTTATATTTCTGTATTCGTGTAACCATTACACGAATACAGAAATATCATGTAATTTGATTATATTCTGTTCTCCACGAATATTTTTAATTTAAAGAAGACGTTCATGTACCAAATGGTTATTGTTTTGGTTATATCAACCTTACTTTTAAGCTAATAAACTAAAATAATCTTAAATTAAAATAAAAAAACTGACAGTTTTATTTACACTAAACTAAGACACTCTCGATTAAGTCACCTTTTAGACAAAAAAACTAGATCAAAATCGCTTCATCCGTTTGGGAGCTACGATGTCACAGACAGACATACATACAGATATACAGATACACAGACACATCAAACTTATAACACCCCTCTTTCTTCGTCGGGGGTTAATGATATATCTCACATTTAATCTTTCAGTTAAAAGTCGATTCTATTAACTCACTTAACTGAGTTTGTTTATTTTATGTTGTTACCTTAACGTCCTCTTTACTATTACCTTACACAACCCTGGGCCTCAATTTTCCCCTCCAAAAAAAAAAAACCCGATTCCATCAGCATAAAAAAGAATAAATTTATTTGTTTCTAAGTTTATAGTTTATGCGCAACTCAAAAAATTTAATGACCTAATGTTTCTTAAACCTAGCCGGTTACCCTATTTCTTTATACTAGCTCAGCTAAAAAATCCGGGATATTTGCGAACCCTAAAAATATTTCGATTTACAATATTATAAAGTACGCTGTCCGAACCAGAAAATGTTTGTGACGTCCCGGCCACATTTACCGCCACAATTTCGAAACAAATAATTAGTTTTGTTTTAAATTCTACCAGTCGAATTCAATTCCGAACACGCGTCATTTACATCGTACGAATGTAACGAGGGGAGGTTATTAAGTAAAGAGTAATAGGGTACTAAGTTACTAACTTTACTGTTTAACTAGTTATGTTAGCGCTCTACCCGCGACTTTGTTTGCGTTTTCCGGGAATATAAGTACTCTATGTTTTATTACAGGTCTACCCGTGTGCTGAATTTAATAAAAAATTCAGTAGTTTTTGCGTGAAACACTAATAGAAATCCACTTTCACATTAATAATACATATTAGTCAAATATGAGGATTTAGGATAGAAAGGACAAAGCAAATAAGTATGTCAGCTAATATTCGTGGTAATCAATTACGTAAGCGTCATATCAGCAGTGCTGAAAATCTTTATAACAAATTTTAACCTCGTATAAAAATTAAAATCGATCGCTGTAACTAAACGCACAAATTTTAATCAGTCAGGAGTTCCGTCTTTACTTGGCACTTGTTACCTCCTTTGATACCTCCTTTCAACCTATCAGTAATTACAAGAACGGAACGCTTGCCATATGTTTATGCCATATCTATGAAGTAAAATTTCCCACAGATGTTTTTCTTTGACCCTTATAGGTTGTGTGAACCGCGTGGTTGGTGTACAACCCGGTCTAATAATATTACCATTAAGCAATAATGAACGAACTAATAGTTCGTAACTACGTACCATGAACAGTAATTAAGGTCCAGCCCAATATTTAACGAGCCCATCATAACAAGAATTAACCCCTTCGATTTTAGAACGTGGTTTTGTTTAATTGTTTTAGAACAGATTGGCTTCAACCCATGAATGGCCCACTACTGGGCACGGGTCTCTCCTCTTGAGGAGGCCTAGAGCATACTCCACCACGCTGCTCCAGTGCGGATTGGTAGAGATAGAACAGATTAACGAAACGATTTATTTTCTAAAATAATTTGATTCATTTACGCAATCTTCAGACACTGATTAATCAAGGGAATATGATATCCTTTTTATATTAGAAAATTTGTATAAATTATAATCGTTAATTATTTCATAGTCCCTTATCTATCCCATATTGCCGATGAGAAATAATCGTCTAGTCAAAATAGGGCTGTTTATTCGATCCAATAAAACTTTATAGCATTACAAGATGACTTACCGATCAACTATTTGTGTTTTCTAGTGCTCTATTATGAGACCTCAGTAAGAAGTCTGACAAAAATATGTCTTCAGTGCGAAAACAAACGGGAATAGACACAAACCTGAAACAAAAGAAAAGTAAATTCGTCGCTAGATGGTATGTTATGTACTCGTAGTTATATCGTAAAGTAGGTTATTGAAATAAAACTTCGAAGTATCAGCAAAGGTGCCCCGAGAAACACAAAAGTAATAAACTTAGTCCGTGGAAAGATAACGGTATTGAATTTTGTTAATTCCTTTCTAGATTGAGATATAGAAATAAATTGTATCTGTGTCAGCGTTAAGAAACTTTTATTGACTTAAGTTCTAACAATGAATGTTGTAGTGTCAACAGGTAGGTTATATAGGTACATATTATCTTCAACGAACATCTAACTTTAGGATTTCCAATAATCGACTAGCTTTATTTTCACCTTAAGATGAATATAAAATCTTTTTCACTTCTTACAAGAAATCAGATACAACTTAATTAAAATATATTGTATAGCCATTCAATGCTTTCTCTGATAAAGTTTTCAAATAATTTAAAAATAATATAATTCTATCATAATAAGCATTTCATTTAGAACAAATTTGTCTTTGACACTATATACTCAATTTAAATTTTAATCTTATGGTTAGAAGTTATGGCAAAATTAAAATTTCGCGTAACAATTCAGCGGTAGCCGCGCGGGCTCAGCCCAGCGAGCCCAGCAGCAGAATAATCTGACGTGGCTTATTTATGAAAACAATATTACAACGGAAGTATTCCTCTAGCAATCATAAAAAACATGCATACATTCGAGGATACATAAATATTAACATAGAACCTCCTTTTTTAGAAGTCGGTTACAAAAAATAGGACGAACAATGAAAATCTGTTACATCACCGGTAACATTATCTAACCGGCTTTCTTGAAGCAATAAACTGATACCACACTACGACAAAAAAAAGCAATGTAATTAATATGTTCTGTAGCTCGAGCACGAATATTTGCGAGAAACTATTCGTATGGTTAACGTAAGCAATCTGTCAAATTTGTATGGCATTTTAGTACCATTTACGCACGATAGGGGCGCTTTTGAAAAAATGCCATACAAATTGCTTACGTTAACCATACGAATACTTTCTCGCAAATATTCGTACTCGAGCTACTGTTCTGTTGCTAGTATAGTTTAAATAAAGTAATCTAATAAAATACCGATATAAAATTAATTTAACTTTAAGGTAATCTCAGTTGGCCGTGTCATGCAGGTGTTATCCTCGAGTATCGCGAGGAATCCCAAGCAGTGCTGATCCAATAAGCTTAGTTCTCTACCTACATTGAGCTCACGGAGAGTTGCCAATGCAACCAGTGTCCAAGTACAGAATTACCGCATTTTACAAGTTGGTATAACATAGGTAAGAAGATAATGTATAGCATTGTATACGATATTCCGTATATTATAACCGTTGTATCATATTTGTCATAGCCATAATAACTAAGTAGGTAGGTAGCCTTCAGTCACTTTGTAATCGGCTTTCCGCGTTGATAAGTATACGGAGACCCTGACCAACGATTAGCCTGTTCTAGACCCTTATAAGACGTGATAATAAAAGCCCTTAAAGATCAATAACCTTCTAAGTAGGCATGTCATAAGACTACATAAGTACCTGAATCACAGAACGATTCACTTTGAATAACAAATTGATTACGCAGATCAAAGAATCATGTGGAGATTTTTTATGAGATGATATCATTTGTGTAGGTCAAGATGTTTAAGGAAAATAATTATGCACAGATATACAAACATTTTTACATGCAAGAGCTTGCCATGGCTCTAGGTACAAATGGAACATTCCATTCATTTAAGTGTAATTATATTGTATTATTTAATTACGTTAATGTTTTACTATAATAAAACTTACAATAAAAATTACTATAATGATAATAATCACAGAACACCTAATAATTATTAGATGTTCTGTGATAATAATGTTGTTTAAATATAGAATATATTGTGCATGCAATCGGTTTTACCTTTATTTAGTTGGTCATACAGGTCTTTCTCTGGGCAAATCCAATGTTATTATGAATCTAATTTGCGGCTATCTACGAGTATATTAGCTTTCGTTGACCTGAAAATGCTGCGTTCGAAATGTGTCTTTTCTACTATACATATTGGTATAGGAAAGGTATAATTTTATTTATTATTCTTTCCTATACAGAAAAGAAAATGTAAGCGAAATACGACACGATAAAGATTGCATTCTGCTATACTTCTTTAATACTAACATAAGTAATTTATATTTAAATGAATATGAGATGCATAAAGTGAATCGTCTGGTTATTTTTTTCAGAGACACGTCGCTGTGAAATCTCTAGGACGTCAACACTCAGAGAAAATACTGTAATTACGTTTGCAAGCCCGCGCCACTGGAAAACCTCTTGGGAGCTCTGCATTTTAAAAGCGAACTTTAGTTTCGAAATAAACATAATTCGTAGCATATACAGTTCGTAAGTGAATTATTTACACTAACTTACCGGTTTCTACATTTAGATATTTCGAACAAATTCGTATTCGAACAATTGAATCATTGTTGAAAGTTGGTCATAATTAAATTAGATTTCGAATTCGAATTTTGGAGATTTAAATCAAGCTTACAAGATTTATCGTTTTATTATTGTATAGACGATTTAACCGTGAGTTACTTTTAATAACAATACCCAATCGACATATTGTCCCAGCTAGGCGACACCGATATTCTAGGTTAGCCAAGGTTTTGCAACGTCAACCGGACGGTATTGATTATCTAGTAACAAACTAGTAAAAGGAACCTATTTATCATTTATCACAAACAACCTCAACCCTAGAGCAAACATTACCTATCTGCCATATAAATTTCTGCCTCGGCCGACCCGACTCGCCGACCCCAGCCGGCGCCAAGAAGAACCAACTTCTTTTTTTCTCTCTTTCTTGGCCGGCAACGCATCAGTGATGCCTTTGGTGTTTCTGATGTTCATGGGCGACCACTTATCATCAGGTGGATCGTAAGCTCGTTTGCCAGCTATTTCCATAAAAAAGAAAGTAAAGCTCCCAGGCCCTTCATCACTGAAGACAACTGTATTCAGACAAGACCAAAAAGTGAAATACGAGCTAAGGATCGAAAACAATACATAATTATGTAATCGCTGTACTCAGAAGAGAATTATTGTTGTCCAATGCAAATTGTACAATAATTGCGTGGACTCCGGATGGTACCTAAATGCCCACCCGAGTGCCTCTGCTATGACATCACTGTGCCTTTAAAAAAGTAAGTTACCTACCACTTAAATATGCTATTAACTTAATTACCTCATTATTTTCAAGATTACCGACATGTCTGGGTTACAAAACAAATATACTTAAATCTGTATGTTAGTGCAAAGGATGTCTAACATAATCTCCAAGAAAACAATAATTATTAGTTCTACGTGAATTAATTTTTATTGTTTTAATAATTTAATTCCTTTATTTATTGACATTGCCACTGACTAAAAGTGTGGCAAATATAACAATATACAACCTAATTTCCAATCTTTTTTCATAGATCTATATGTATGATACCTTTTTTCTAAATATAAGTAAATATTGTATTAAGTAGCGCGAGACAAGCTGCTACAGCACACTGACCAAAAATATTTAACAAGACAAGTGACTGGATTTAAATAGTCTGAATTTCCAGACTCATCGCATTAAGTTAAATAAATCGGCAATTTCGGCTATAGAACTATAGTCTAGCTAGTAGGTATACTGAACTTTAACATTTCTAGTTCTAGCCAAGCCGACATCCTTGACCGTACGGTACAGGATTCTCTTGCCGTCTTGCGACTTACGAAGATGCGTATTAGAATGCAATGTACTCGTAAGATGTTTGATCACGAAGCATCGGCAATTCCTGGCGAATTTGGCGACCTGGCGTTGTCATTAGTTAGCAACCAACAAACCAATAGTCAATAGTCATTTATTCATATGGAAAATACACGTCAATATAAAAAAGTAAAATTACAAATACCTATATATCAAATTTTAGAAAAGTAACATAGGTCTATACATCAAACATAATTATAATATATCCTAGGAAGGTACGTGAAAACTAATCAAATCAAATGTGTTCTACATCTACATTTGAATTACATGTTCTTGTGACTAAAATTTTAGGCTTTTCTACACAGAACTTGGCACCCATTTAGATCTCAATTCTTTGTTTTTAAATTGGCTCTCATTTCACATTTGTGTTTTTGATGAGATAATAATTATTATATTAATCCGTGAAGCAAAACCTTTGTACCACTATAAATTACAATAATTGCGCGGACGGAAGAATATACAACTTGGTACATTTATGGAGGTACTATTACGTCTTCTGTGAATTTGGCACAGTTTAAGTTTACATTTGACACACACACACACACACACATGCATTACACACAAACTTAGACACAGAATAACGGTTAAATTTTGATCGCAGAGAGTCTAGTTACGAAAATTAAGTATAAATGAATTAACAAAATATTCAAGTGTTTAATCAAATTTTCAGCTTTAGGATTAAAAAAAAAATAATACTATTCTGAGTTCACAATGCAACGATTATTTCTACCGTGGTCATCATTAGGTTTAACGGCAAATGAGATGAGAACCCAAAATTAAAGTATTTTATTTCCAATACTAAACATTTTAGCCATTTTCAGATGTACGTACAGGAAATTAAACTTGCTCAAGGATCAGCGCCAAATGACCTAGATTTTGTAAGAAATTTTAAAGAATTTTATATCGGGACATGAGAACATAAAGTATTGTTGTACCTTTGATACAAAACTGTTTATTATTATATTGCCTTCTTACGATAAAAGAATATTGCAAATTCCAAGTTATTTGAGGAGTATTACTACCCCTTATTGCAAGGACCTCGAGCCCAGTAAGTAGTCCTTTTATTACTTAACCGATTTCTGGTAATAATTTACGCTTGTTTGAATTTCTGCTTTTAAATACAGTAACTGCAGACAGATATAATCGACGTAAGACGACGAGGCGACGAATTTAAAAGCTGACAGCAACAATAAAACTGTTTGCCCTTGGACAGTAATTGGTCTAGTAATGGGATTATGTTGCGTTGCAAAAAACTGGATATTTTTGCTGCATGAAAGGAGCTACCATCTGAAACCTTATATGTATACATCAGTAGGTACAGGAAATAAATATAGAAGGCAAGCGCTACTCAAGAGAAGAATAAAACTTAGTGGTGAATCTGACGTTTCATAGTGGTAAGTACGTATTTACCGGATTACAAAAATCATGTATAATAATATTATTAATATGTAGGTATGTATCACGTTGCAGGGAACTAAAGACATAACATTATTATCAATTGATCAGCAGAGTGCACCACAAGCAGAAGTTGGCTTGAACTGTTGAATGGATGAAGTCGTCTCCACTCCAAACTTTTAATTTTAAATACTTTAAAAATTTGAAGTAGGTACCCTCAACAACGGGCGACGATGTTATTATAAGCAAAGACGTTGAATTAAAAAGCTGGCAGCAACAATAAAACTGTGCGCCCGGGGACGGTAATCGGTCTCGAGGTCTAAGTAATGGGTTTGCGTCACGTTGCAGAAAAATTGGATATTTTGCAGTACAAAAGCAGCTGCGCCATAATAGTTACTTATGAACAAATTCAATAAGCGCCCGCGTAGCTCAGCTGGGTGGCTTATCACTGCTTCCTTCATTGCCTGCAATGGTTCTCTTTACTTCTTAAAAGTATGTTGCTTCCTTTCTAAATTATTTTATCTTTGTGCCAAATCTCTGCTCCATATTGTACTTAATTCTATCAACAGTTTTTTTTTGTCTAATATTAATTAATGTAGCCTTGGATAAAATAGAGTGGAGCCGCTGGATTCTTAAAAAGACCCCGACTATTTGGAATGGCATCAAATAAAAAGACTGCCCATATCCAACAACAGACTTCAAAAGGTGGTCGTCATAATAAACATACATGACGTCATGGCGATCTGTAGATCGATCTATAGATTATTGCTTTATAAAGCAACTTGTGAGAATCATAACATTCTGGGGCTTTTTCTAAATGGAAGATAATACCTATACGGACGATCAATATAATGGTCTACTATTAATAACATGTCACTATTTAAGTAAGATTATGTCGGAATAGGTACTATACCTACAATAGCGAGACGACATTCCAATGATAACTTTTTCAACAAGTTTATTGCTATCTCCATAATCTGATGTAATCTGGTCGAATCCCCAACACATTCGCTTCTCGCCAGCGCTGCAGTGGCCTGCCTATCAATCATTCTTGTTGCGATGATCATGACATTTACTTTTTTTGAACATGCCACGGCCCACGAGACAATGACTTGCTATCGAATTTTCACACGCGCTATGCTTCGCGTTGCAGGCTGTTATGAGTTTCGCGGTAGAAACTGTTAACGAACTCTAAAAAATTCTAGAACAAATTGTTTGCATTGAGGGGGCACGCGAAATAACAATTATTTGGCAAAAACTTTGTATGACTTCGCCATTTTCAGAACTACGCTATGATTAATAAAAGGCATGTGTTAAATGAAATATCCTCGTGATTAAGGAAGCCGAGTGTCCACTACTTCGATCACTAAATAATCTAAATTTTACTGCCAAAAAATAACCGACTTCAAAGTTACTCAAAAACTACTTGTCAGATCTTGTTCAAATTTATGTGGGACCACATGACAGCCACCAGCTTTCCATTAAAAAAAAAACATCAAAATCGGTTCGCTCAGTCCAAAGTTCTGAGGTAACAAACATATAAAAATACAGTCGAATTGAGAACCTCCTCCTTTTTTTGAAGTCGGTTAAAAATAGTGATGAAAGGTCCACTATGATGCTTCCGTGCTATGTCCGTCCATGATATGTGGAAAAGGCCACATCAACAGTTGACAGATTTGTGATGAAGATGACTCCTGAATCTCGTGATACAAATCTTTACTACTGTTAGGTACTGAATAATGTTTTGATTCTTTAGAAGCTGTTCTTATCAGAACTTCAGTTAAAACCATACATTTACCAGCATATCACCATCTTCACAAATACTAGAAGTTACCATCCATGGTGGACAACTATCGACAAAATAATTACATATTTACTAAATAATATATTTCGTAATATCTTTCAGCATCCACAGCAAAAGCTTCGTACAATAGTACAAGTCGGTCCGAGGCCGGCGCGGCGCTGACAACGAGGTGTCGCAACGTTCTCATCATTGATAATTGTGTGGTAATACCATTATGCGCTTTACCCACACATGAAAACTATCAAGATTTACTTAATAGCAAAAAGAAGTAACATTCTACGCAACGATTGTTCTACAGTATAGCTCGGTATGCATTCAATGAGCTTTGAAAAACAAAAAGTATGATTACCTATTTAGCGTATTTAGCAAATCCAGGAGGCCTAGATTGTTTTTTTTTCGCTGAGTCGGAAACGTCAAGTAAAGATAAAGTGTGTCACGTACTTAATATCACGTCATAATTACGTCAGTGCATGAACTATAAACTTGTCATAAATCTATAAAATACTTACCTATGAATTATTTAAATTCCAACATAGGTATTAAATTAAAATAACTACAATGTTCAGAGCGGCCCTGATTATTAAAATGTAGTGTTTGAGTACACTGTGGCCCCGATCATTCACTTTCTTTTGCTGCTATCATATACTTATACAGTGGATTCCATAATACATACATATTAACGTTGGTCGTTGAATAAAGGTAAGGGTAAAATTTATTATACGTATATCGTATTATTGTATACCTAAGCATCATTATGTAGTTGTAAAAGAAAATTTGAAAACCTGGTAAGACTGACATTAATAAAAGTTCAAAAATACGAAATTGAAATTGGAAACCAGATAGAAGATTTTTGCAAACCAACAATAAGGACTAAGACCTTGTCCAGAAGGGACGAATTCGCCGCGATTCTCTCGTGCGTATCACGCGCGATCGTTGCGTCCAGAAGGAGCGTAGCAACGCACGAAAATGTAGGCGCTCCATTTCCCTCGATACTTGCACCTCACTCTGTTGTTCGACTTGTTCGCGCGTTGACTGGACGCAACAAGGAGCCTCTAGTATTTCGACTCGCGCGAAAAACGCGCGAGTCGAGAGTCTGGCGTAGTGCACGCGATTCACGCGCGTATTTTGAATTCGCGCGATGCTTGTGGACGCGATGTACTGGCGCCTAGTATCTCGCTAACGCGCGAATGAATTCGCGCGAAACGATTCGCGGCGAATTCGTCCCTTCTGGACAAGGTCTAAGGTATGCTCATGGAGGCTTGACTCACTGACAGATATTAATATTGGTTTTTGATTAAGTCTCATCTACTTGTTTAATAATAGTAGCTTTTGACTTGCTAGTACCTAGAATACCTAATCCATTATTTTAATAAAAGCTGTAGGTATATTATCTAACAATTTTCCATTGTTCAAGAAAATAATCCTAAGTAGCGTAGTGTAGAAAAATTAACGAGCGTCATTTTAATATCCGTTTTCATAATAAGGATAGCATGTTGCAATTCACTTAGTTATGACGATAACCTAACGGTATTTTATAGTTCCCAGGAACAGTGCAGTAAACAATAGCGTAAACACAGAACACTGTGAGCGTAAAGCCTGAGATTTTCTTAAGAAATTCCTTCGCGTGAACGAAAAAAAAAAGCTTCCGACAGCATTAACCTGCGTCGCATCAATGATATTATAAAAATAGAGGTCGCATATAATTATCTATTAACAAAGTCAAACTCAATAGGGTATAATCACAAGTATTATCGGACTCGGTGATCAGGAAACGTAAACGTTATCTTACGCTGACAATTATAACTGTCAACCATTTGTGTGAGCTTAGAAACTGAATTTTGTCTTAAATCATGGTAAGGCTTTTCCATTTTATGCTCGCTCTATAGCTACAAGGCTACAACCCATTAGCGATCCAGTGCGGAGCCCGGGACTCCCAGAGGCACATTTATTTATTTGATTCGACAACAAAGCTGGTATAAAAACAGGCTAATGTTAAAAGCATTCTAAGATAATTCCTAAAAGCAATCTCTCCAGTTAGCCTAGCAGTCATCATTCTTAAGCAGACATCAAAGAAGGCGCCACAAAAGAAAGGACTTAAGGAATTACGAGAGGTTTTAAATACAAAATAGGTAGGTAGGGTGCTAGGCACCCTAGGTAGGCAGGGTTATTAGTCACGGTTATTTTATGTAGCAATAGCAAAGTGCTCTCGCTCGATAAGAATTATTCGTATAATTTGAATGAATACCTATTCTTATTGATAGTCATCGAAGGCTCTTTCTTGTCCTGTTAATGACGAGCCATCTCACACCTATTTCAAACAGTTCGATTGTTGATACATAACTTGAAACAAAACACATGCCTAATCGTGACCAAACAAATAGGTCGAGAAGCACCTCTATATGGGACGGGTACAAAGTACATTATGTTAAGTAAAATGGTGTTTCTCCTGCTAATATATTATATCCACGTATATCTAATTCATACACCCTCACTTATAAATTATCAGGAGGTTGTCACAAAGTTAAAAAACTGGGCAAGTGCGTGCCCGCCGCGCACTAAATGAACTTAGATCGCAATAAATGAAAGTAGAACTAAAGTTTGATACCCATTTCAAGTCTCTGTGACCTATAAATGAAAAGGGTCCCGATGGCTGGAGGTTGATTTAAAACCAACGCCCTTCGTTCATTCTGACGGAACAAAATCTAATTTTGATTGCATTTGATAGAACTAATTTGGAACTAAATCCTGGACATACTCATATCGTTTTAGGATAGGGGGTCCCGCTGAGTGTAGGCACACAGTCTGTGGCTGTTTAGGATAGAATTCGTTTAAAAACTAGACAGTCATGATAGCAACAATAAAATAAAATGCTGACGTATTTCAACTGGATCTATCAGTATCGTTAGCACTCGGTTCAGTAGGTCCGAGTCAGAACTTAGAAGCTCGTTATACGAACAAAGGCGAACCAACATCAAACGAGTTACTCATTTCATTTCTTTAAATTGGTACATAGAGTAACGTAAGTTTAACATAGCACTGTTTTATTGTTATAGTTATACCACAGAAATAATAGTGCTTATAATAAGTAGTTATACTTTAAACGGAGAAACGAGTAGACAAGTTACCTTATGATAAGTGGTGATGGATATCCGTAACCAAGCAGGAACCAAACCCAAGACGATCCCGCTAAATTGGCACTTCAACACTTAAAAATAATCTATTCCAAGCAGGTAAAAACCTAAAAGCATGCAAGAGTACCGTCACCAAGCAATTTTCAAAAACACATAACATTCTTCGAACTTCCTTTTGAACAATCAAAAGGATACTAAAATAGGGTAAGTTGGCGACTGGTACTTGCCCTTAAAATGGCGTGATTTTATCATTACTTAGGTCTTAGTCATTACAATCTAGTTAGTTAAAACTACATGATGTCGCATGCATTACAAGTTACAATCCTGATACTTCTTTCATCATTACATAATAATTACATTGTAGCTGTGCTTATGTAACCTATCTCGGTAATCTGTAGCAAGATTGTGCAACGTAATTGTTTTCACAGTCATAGATAGAGCCCGTAGATCCACAATGCACGAGCTTTGCTTATGCATAATCCAGTACTTGTTAGATGTGCTAAATTAAAGATATTTTGCATTGAGCGCGATTACCTCGGGGATCAAATGATAAAATATATACTGCAAAGTGAGGTTTGATTTTTCGATATACGAGAGTTGCAATAACCTAGTACTCGACCACTGCATGAGTAATAAATGTACCGGCGATCGAGCTCGGCAAGAGGCTAGCGCAAAAAGTGGCGCAAAAAAAAAGCAAATAGGTACTCGCACGTTTGCTACCGCTCTATTTATCAAAGTTTTGGGTGCGCTTTCAAATTATGCACTTATATAAAATTAAATTATAATCTTTTTTGGCTTTATCTAAAAATTGTCCGGGCAGAAGTGGATTTTGGGAATCTGATATTTAGATATCCATATACCGTACTACTTTTTTCCACTGATGATGCCAATGAGAATTCTAGTAAAATGATTGCAACGGTGACCACTTGCCATCATGTGGCACGTTTTCTGGTTAGTCGGCTATTCACATAAAAAATAGAGTAGGTGAGTTTTTACTCAACCAAATGTATCAATTGTGGACCTTAGTCATTAGCGAATATAAATTTGCCATTGCACTTGCAATCCAGTTCAGTGAACGCGGGGGCAGAAAACAGGAATCGCGGTCAGCGCCACCTCATTCGATGCGTACGAATCAATTACATAAATACACGCAACACTGACTAGACTCGAGGATTCAATAGCAATTTACTGACGCGCATTAGAAGATTAAACTCCATGAGCGTTTTGAACATGAGAACAAGTCGACTACTTTGCATCAGTCAGGGACATCCGACTCGATCAGTCACGGTCTCGTTCATGATCGCACGAACAACCCAATCGCGGGCTGCGCTATCGAGTCATATTTCGTGATGAGAAATTACGAAACGGGAAGGTTTCGTGGGATTTTATAGTGGCGCCTCGTCTAGAATTGCGGAAAGAGCGAAATCGGCTCGAGGGCGATGATGCAAATGACCGGTTCGAATGACTAAGCGTATTGTTGTCGGAGCTCGGAGCAGTGAGGCGAGTGTAGATGTGATGGTGACTCGTGTCGGGTCTCCAGCTCGCGCCACAGTCCCGTTAGCCGGACGCAATGCCCGCTTGTTATGCAACTGATGTATCCCGCGATCATCGGACCGAACACGCCGACGCTGCCTCGCTGCCTCTGCGCACTTAGCTGATTCTCGTAGACTCGTATGCCGACCAATCACAACAATTTGTTGAATTCTAACTGCAGTAATTTGTAACAACACAACATAATGAAACGCATAAAAATTCGAGCAATTGATTGTGAAGTTAAAAGGCGTGCAGCAATTTCATAAAATGTAGAAAGTGAAATTGCTTTAGGAATAGGTAGGTACTTTCCAGTTATTAAAATACAACAACCAATGCTAACTGACAATTACAGACACTTGCAGACTCATCACCACTCTTTTAATAGTAGTTCATTAATTTTTTTATTTAACATCTCAAAATAAAAAAAAACTTTTGACAGAACGAAGTCTGTCTGGGCAGCTAGTCTAAATATATCGACGGTCCCTACGTACATACCCCTAACTACAAAACACAAATTTTACAGGAGAGCACTTTGAAGTTTCAAACATGTGTATTAACATGTTCTACTTAACGTAAAGTCATGAAATTTGGTATGAAGGTTTAATATGTGATATATTTTATAATTAATAAAAAGATAGGCCATAAAGATCACTTTTTGTGTATTATTTGCGACTTACTTACTTATACATCGGAATCATCTCTATTGCACATAGCTTAAGTGGTTACATACTGGATTTTACGTGGTAGTCGCTGAAGTAATCAGAGCCGTAATTGGCATTTATGAAATTGTACGTGGGAAACAGGGGAAAAAAATATTGTAAGCAGTTCTCGTACATGATGCATTTGCAAACCAGATTTTTTTTGTAACTGTTTTTTCTTGCATTTCACGGTTGCGTATTACGATATTGTGTAATACTTGCCCTTTGAGGCATTTTTTACCTATAATTAATTGACATTAACCGTCTCCTACACCAGTGCGCGTGTATGTCCCGCAAGTGGCAGTTGCGGGAGATGCGCCGCGGGAGTACGATGAATAGTCCAACGTAAAATTACTGAATTACCACTACTGTTGTTTTAAGTCGGAAATTTTACTTAATTTTGTAGTTATGGGATATGTCGTGTATGGATTTAACGTTCATTTTGCCAACTATTACTTATTTTTATTAAACTAAACGATAGTTTAGGGTGCCCTGAAGGTTATGATAGCAAAAAGTGCAAATCACGTATCTACCACTTACGGGAATGTACGTAGGGACCGTCGATATATAAATTACGTGTCCCGTTGTTTGTCCACGATGGATTCCTAAACTACTTAACCGATTTTAATCAAATTTGTACACCGTGTGTTTGATCCAACTTGAAAGATAGGATAGCTTACATCTCAAAATAAAAAAAAAACTTTTGACAGAACGAAGTCTGTCCGGGCAGCTAGTAGCTAATAAAGATAAAATGATAGTATTATGTACTAGAAAATGAAGTGGACTAATGAATTAAGGGTGTTGCTTTTAAAATGTCATGTCTTTTGACAAAGTACCCGGATGACCGAGCTTTGCTCGGTATTTTTTTTTTTGTTAAATCGTTTTTTTTTTCGAAATTATATTTGGCTTCAACGCCATTTACTGAAGTAGCTTTAGTGTTGCTAATCGCCAATAGATGTCAGGAAAAGTCTAATGTAGTGTGCTTGTAATGTGCTTTTCATTGCCTGAAAACACGGATAAAACGACATTTTCTAAAAATGAATCCTAGTTAGATCGATTTATCGCTCCGGAAACCCCCTGCATACTATTACTATACTATACTATTTCATGAAAATCGTTGGATATACAAGAATTGCAATATTGAGACCGGCCGTTACGGCCGGTCTCAATATTATACTGTCAGTGGAACTCTGGTACATATCAGAGATAAAAAGTAAACATTGATCTCTCGCTAACTGCCGTCTCACAAATCAAAAGTAAGCAAAAAAAAGTAAGATCATCGATAGATAATATTTCAGTGACATTTCTGCCTCTGGTTTTTATGTCCCTCTGAAAATTTCGTTTTCGCATAACAATATTTTTTTTTATACTTTTATACTTTTTTTATACTTTTTAACATAAAAAGGAACTCAGTGTTTTTGATTATAAACTTATTTCATTTTAATATTAAAATGATAATTTGTTCCAAATGTACTGTAAATTTCGCGGATGAAGTTAATAAAATAATGTTATGTGTAACCTGGAACAATGCTTCACTAGTAACAAAACGCAGCATTTGACGTTTATCACTCATGGGTATCCCGGACGACGATGACATGTTATTGTCATTTGACATTCGTTTATGTCGCTTGGTTACCCAAAATATAAACAACGTGTATTTTCTCACAATTTTAGTACTTAATATTAATTAGTTTTATGAATAAACTAGGATTATAATATAATGAAACACATAGCTCAACAATTACCGTGAGTATAGACTTTATTTGTTAATAAAATAAAATATATTACCTATTATGTTTAGTAAACAAAAAATTGTAGTAATTGTAAATTGTTGTACTTGTAGAAGTGATAGCCTAGCGGTTAGAACGTTGGTCTCCCGAACGAAGTGTTTATTCCCACTTGTCCGGGGCCCGAGTTCAAATCCTGGCACGCTAATTTTCAAATATTATGTGCGTATTAGAAGTTAATTATCACTAGCTTCGGTGAAGGAAAACAATGAACATCGCGAGGAAACCTGCACACCGGAGAGTTCTCCATAAAGTTCTTAAAGGTGTTTGAAGTCTACCAATCTGCACTTAGCCAGCGTGGTAGACTATGGCCTAATACCCCTCACATTGCGAGAGGAGACCCCGAGCCCAGCAATTATGGGTTGTTGCTTCTTTTTGCTTTTAAACAAAAAATTGTTGCCAAATGTACTAAAGGAAGTCTTTTTTTTTCAGATGAAGTCCAGACCCTTCACAAAAGATGAAGTACCTTTCTTCATATGGCCAAAATAGTAGCCAATAGCTATTGATGTAGCAGGGATACACCATTATTTCTGAAAAGGCGAAATGTTTGTGTTATAATTTTAAAATAAATCTAACTTAAAAAGCTTAGTGTTCTTGTTTTATTAAAATACCTACTTACCTAAAACTTTAAAGATAGGAATTGTTATCAATTCTCATTCACTGCCGTTTTTAACTGACTTCAAAAAAAGGAGGAGATTCTCAATTCGACTCTATTTTTTTATGTGTGTTACCTCAGAACTTTGGACTGGGCCAACTGATTTTGATGATTCTTTTTTTAACCGACTTCAAAAAAAGGAGGAGGTTCTCAATTCGACTGTATATTTTTTTTTTTTTTTTTGTGTTTGTTACCTCAAAACTTTGGACTGGGCGAACCGATTTTGATGATTCTTTTTTTAATCGAAAGCTGATGGCTGTCATGTGGTCCCAATAAATTTTATTGAGATCTGACAATGGCATCCATGAGAAAACTACATAAGTCGTAAATTTGTGTTAAGATGTGCGCGACAAATTGACGAATAACTCAATATCACGTCAACCGATTTCGATGATTCTTTTTTTAATAGAAAGCTGGTGCTTGTCATGTGGTCCCACATAAATTTAAACGAGATCTGACAAGTAATTTTTGAGAATTTGAAGTCGGTTATTTTTTGTTAGTAAAATTTAGATTATTAATCGAAAGCTGGTGCTTGTCATGTGGTCCCACATTTTGAACGAGATCTGACAAGTAGTTTTTGAGTAACTTTGAAGTCGGTTATTTTTTGTTAGTAAAATTTAGATTATGGTTTATGTTTAATCTGAATCTAGGTAGTTATAAACAAAATTGGATTCACACAATTCAGTCATACCTATATGTAGCCATATATTTTATACGAGGACAATTTCGGCGATCTTGGTACCGTATTAAAAAGGCGGAATCAAATATACAGGCTTCACAAAATTCATTATCACTGATCAGTGATTAATAAATCCATGATGTTTTGATAAATTTTCTTTACAATATGAGAAATCTACCAATTATCCGTCGAAATCGAGTGATGTAAAAAATTCCGACAGATGGTAACTTCTATTACCGACAGCTTAGAATAATAATAAACTAGAAGCCACATCTAGCTGTCATTGCTAGTCGCGCGTTGTCTCCAGAACCGCCCGGCCCCGCCGTTCTTCCCACCCGCCGTAGTGTTGCAACGTAAAACATGTCGCATTATTTCGGGAAATGTTTGTGACAGGACGTTGAGAAAAAAGATAAAGGCGATTATACTTAGGTCTACCAAAATCTGATCGCAACATATTATTACTGTGTTTCTAAAAATATGTTTCTCATGTAAGTGACTGTATCTTAAATATGAGAATAAGTTTCTTTAAACCTAAATAAAACTTGTTGATCGTAATTGAACTATTATTACTTTCAATGTTGATTGTTAGTATTTTTATCATAATATATATTAGTTTTATAATAGGTAATATAATATGTGTGGTTTGTTAATTTCAGACGAAAACATATTAAAAAATAAAGACCCCACCCATTTTCAAAAAAAAATTGTTGAAAATTTGGGTGGGGGGCTAGGGGTGGGTCCAGCAAGGTTCATGAAATCTGGACTGGGGGTTCTTAAGGGGGGTTGGAATTCGTGTCAAAAATCGTCTAGGACGCACTGTTTCCGAGATATCCGGGATTTTCGGTTTTTCCAAAAAAAAAATTTGAAAATTTGGGTGGAGGGTTAGGGGTGGCCCCAGCAAGGTTAATGTCATCGGGACTGGGGGTCCTCAAATGGGGTTGGAAATCGTGTCAAAAATCGTCTAGGACGCACCGTTTCCGAGATATCTGGTATTTCTAAAAAAATTGTTGAAAATTTGGGTGGGGGGTTAGGGGTGGATCCAGCAAGGTTTATGTAATCGGGACTGCGGGTTGTCAAGGGGGTTGAAAATTGTGTCAAAAATCGTCTAGGACGCACCGTTTCCGAGATATCCGGTTTTTCCAAAAAAAATTGTTGAAAATTTGGGTGGGGGGTTAGGGGTGGGTCCAGCAAGGTTTATATAATTGGGACTGGGGGTTCTTAAGGGGGGTTGGAAATCGTGTCAAAAATCGTCTAGGACGCACCGTTTCCGAGATATCCGGGATTTTCGGTTTTTCCAAAAAAAAAATTTGAAAATTTGGGTGGAGGGTTAGGGGTGGCTCCAGCAAGGTTAATGTCATCGGGACTGGGGGTCCTCAAATGGGGTTGGAAATCGTGTCAAAAATCGTCTAGGACGCACCGTTTCCGAGATATCTGGTATTTCTAAAAAAATTGTTGAAAATTTGGGTGGGGGGTTAGGGGTGGATCCAGCAAGGTTTATGTAATCGGGACTGCGGGTTGTCAAGGGGGTTGAAAATCGTGTCAAAAATCGTCTAGGACGCACCGTTTCCGAGATATCCGGTTTTTCCAAAAAAAATTGTTGAAAATTTGGGTGGGGGGTTAGGGGTGGGTCCAGCAAGGTTTATATAATTGAGACTGGGGTTTCTTAAGGGGGGTTGGAAATCGTGTCAAAAATCGTCTAGGACGCACCGTTTCCGAGATATCCGGGATTTTCAGTTTTTCCAAAAAAAAAAATTTGAAAATTTGGGTGGAGGGTTAGGGGTGGGTCCAGCAAGGTTTATGTAATCGGGACTGGGGGTCCTCAAATGGGATTGGAAATCGTGTCAAAAATCGTCTAGGACGCACCGTTTCCGAGATATCCGGGATTTCCGGTTTTTCCAAAAAAAAAAATTGTTGAAAATTTGGGTGGGGGTTAGCGATGGGTCCAGCAAGGTTTATGTAATCGGAACTGGGGTATGCACGAGGGGATGGGAATCGTGTCAAAAATCGTTTAGGACGAACCGTTTCCGAGATATCCGGGAGTTCATTCACAACTAATTTCATTTTTAAAATAGAAGATATAATATTCACAATTACAAAACTACAAATGAACTCAAGTCGTTTGATAAAATTAAAATACTGTCAGTGGACGAGCGCGTTTAAGTACCGCGCGGGTGTAGGCAAATTTTTCAAGGACAGGGCCGAGTAGGAATATGGCTTATTTGTGCTGCAAAGCCGGCGGCTTCAAAAGTTGCCAATCACGCCAGCGGCAAAGTGTGTAACAGTCATTACGGTAGGGAAAATCAAAACTGTTATATTGGCAACACTGACAAAATGGAGGCATAAATATGGTTGACAATTTCAATATGAATGAAATATTTGATAATTTAATAAGATAATGTTTTATTGTGCTAATTACACATGAAATGTGATCCCATCCTTTTTCTTTTTAAGACCAGCTGCATTTGTACACGTCGGAACGGCGCAAAACGGCATTATTTAATAAAATTACGAGAGCAATTCAGCCGTCCGTCCACAGGGGAATTTCCGGAGAACTAATCGCTCGTTTGTAATATTACGCCCTATTGGCGTATTTTTTGTAACGACCATTTTAGGCGCGTATGAGGGATGCTTGACCGACAGTTAGCTGTTAAAGCGTTATTGAGACGCAAGTATTTATTTTTGTATGGACCAACATACCTACGGTATGACTTGGCCCTCCGAACGGTAGATCAATGTCATGGGTAGAAATTTTCTATCCACCGAAGGTTATTGAGACGCAAAAATTGACAAATATGACAGATGACATACTAATGACAGCCTTATCTACATTTTTATAACTGTTAGTACATTATTGAGACCGGCCGTAAAGGTATTAGTAGATAGATAGATAGATATATTAAGGTTACTAACTTTTAATTGAGATCAAATAAATTTAGGTATTTACTTATTTTAACCTAGTTACTAGGTACTTTCTTTATTTAGTTAGTTAAAGTATAAAATGGATAAAATATTCAAATATAGGTAAGTAAATCATCAAATGCGTATTGTGGTCCAATAGCTCCACGGTCTCTTATCATAAAGTAGGTACATTGGAATGTAAGTAAAGCCTTTTTAGTTTTACATGTTACTGAACTTGTAGCGACAATTTTTTAATTTTAAAGAATTTATAATGAGAAAGATAATAAGAATTAAGATTTATGCTTACATGGATGAACTCTATTCGATCGGGGAGCTATGTAAATTACGTAATACGTATGCAATAAATAAATTACGCTACCCTTAAAACTCGGGAACAAATTGAAAGAAAATACTTGAGATCTGATTAAAAGAAAATGAGAACATTCCAGAACGGCAGAGCGGCAACTAATGTGCGCGCCAAAGCTACCCAAGCGCCAAGGTTACCCTTGGCAGGCCTTCGGCTGGATTATCGAGTCTCGGACTCGAAGCAATTTGTAGGGATTTGCGGCTGCCCCGCGTCAAGTTAAGTGATCGCCCATCATTAAGCGGACATGCAGGTAGATCGTTACACTAATTTCGACTGGTTTAGAGATGTCTATTTCTGTTGGAATAATAGGCAAGCGAATAAGATTACAACAACTTGACAACCTTTATTTATTAGTAGCGCACTATGGTCTGCCCTGCATAGTATTTGTCGGCGCGGGATTTTGTTGAAAGGTTTGTGTCTTGGGTAGGGAACCTTCTATTTGTACGAACTTCGTATTTTATATGTGTTCTGGCCCAATATTAATTTCTGCGGAGCAGCCGTAATTTGACTTCGAAACTTGACTTGCGTTATAGAAAACTTTAATAGCGTGTTTCAGTTTGGACTTTTTGATTTCGTTTGTTCGCATTTCATCTGATTACAGCTGTTGAGAAGAAAAACAGTAGCACTTTGGTCGAATTTGCAAAAAGTCGGATTCTCATTTCGCCGCAGAAGAAAACCGATGTTTTGCTAAAACTATATGTATATGTATGTGGATTTCAGAAATGAATCATAATTATAAAAATGGCACAGTGGACTATCTTTTTAAAGTAGAGAGATACTTGCAGAGTTCCAGAGTCAGTAAGGATGAAATCGATGAAATTCAGTGACGCAACCGTACGAATTTCACATGCGTTCCTATGACGTGAATGTCTTCAAGAAAAGATGAATAGGCTTTTAAGTTACTACGTTACTGCGCTCACCATGTTGGACCATATTTCCACTTACAATCAGATGGGATTATGGTCAAAAACTAACTTATATTAAGGAAAAAAACACCACAATAATAGAAGTAAAAATTTCAGCAACTTGTTGCAACCCTGCCTGCGAAGCGAGGGGTCCCGGGTTCGATTCCCGGCTGGGGCAAATGTTTATGTGACAGATAAATATTTGTAGGTACTCGGGTCATGGGTGTTATTGTGGTGTGTTATATTAGGTATAGTTGTCGTACATGCCACCCGCGACACAGGTAAAAACCTACTGCGGGGGTTTTAGTGTGTAAGTGTTTATTACTTTATACATAGGTATATTTATTTTATTCTACTAGAGACTAGAGGCCTACAAAAGAATGACTTTAATCTGACATCTGGCCCCTTCAGTATTCCCATGAATGTGGTGGTATAAAGAACCACCAGTGGGGACATCTTGGTGGGGATTCCTAGATTATACCAACACAGCCTATGTATTTAAAAAACTGTTTTGTTTACCTACTACTTCAATTAAGATGAAATAAAGCACGAAGACAATATATTTTTAAATACATAATGATATTATATTATATATAGCAGTGATAGCCTAGCGGTAGAACGTTGGTCTCCCGAACGAAGGGGCCCAAGTTCAAATCCTGGCACGCACCTCTAATTTTCAAATATTATGTGCGTATTACAAGTTAATTATCACTTGCTTCGGTGAAGGAAAACATCGTGAGGAAACCTGCACACCGGAGAGTTCTTCATAAAAGTTCTCGAAGGTGTGTGAAGTCTACCAATCCGCACTTGGCCAGCGTGGTAGACTATGGCCTAACCCTCCATTCTGAGAGGAGACCCCGAGCCCAGCAGTGGGACAATTATGGGTTGTTGCTTTGCTTTTTTTTTTTTTAATGATATTCTATTAGGCAAGACCAAAAAGGTTTAACCTTATAAATCGACTTTTTGTCTTTTTGATCATTCAAACTAAACTTAGAAACACATAAAAAAACTAATTATAAATTACTCAAAGTAAATATGAGTTATGACAAACTTAATTAAAATCTGCAATTAAAATTATAATTTTCATTTCATTATCCTCAATACCACTAATGTCCAACTTCAATGCCACGGGTCACAAAACAAATATGGTGCATTATTAAGAAACACATTTTTTCTTTTCAAACAGATTTTGAATATTTTTTTCTATAACCTAAATGACCTTCCATTCTCTCCATTACCATTCCTTCGCATTTTCCATTCCTCTTATGACAATTTACAAATAATTCTACAGATAGTCTCAATCTCCAGATGAACAGGTAGGTCCATGCCGTCCATGGGGAATACCTTAGGCTAGGGGATCAGGCCAAGGGATCCTGGTGGGATAACCATTCTCAGAATTTTCAGTCATTTTGAAACGGAGGGGTTGATAAAGAGAGGTATTTTGTATACAATGTAGTATTTTTTTGTAACACCTTAAAAAATCAAAATTGAATATGCGATTAAAGCTTAAGCTTTCTGCAAATAATAGAAGAGTACCAGCATAGGAGTGAGTCAGGTTTCCTTTAAAAATAAGAGAAACTTAAGCCATAATTAATAGCCATCACTATGTACCATGTATGTGTACAACATATAATCATGGAAGCAAGTAATGTAGGTAAGTAATTAACAGCTTCAGTGCTAATAAAAACCTAATAGCTCAGGTTAAGGCCTGCTGCTCACATATCTATAGAACATGTTATCAACCAATACTAAAAGACTAGAATGGTACCCATCCATGCAGCCCTTTCCATAATGAGCACTAACGCTGTTAATTCATATGTAACTAATTGGACATTCATACAGATTTAAAACCATATTATGACGCAGCAAAAGACTGTCATCCAACCATTGTTAAAACTTTTGTTTAATATGTAAAATGTAATAAGAAATAGTTTAAAGGTTCAATTATTAAACTAAAATAAAAAACTGGCCAAGTGCAATTCAGACTTGCAGACTGTCCAAACTAACAAGCTAAAAGAATCTGAATTTAGTATCTAACTTAACTTTGCTGATGGAAAACTGTCATCCCCTTAAATACATCGACGTAGATGGAGACCAATTTATGGTTTCAGATTTTTTTTTGTTACTATATAAGTACAAAGGTTCTGTTTTTTCCTTTTAAGGTACGGAACTCTAAAAAGAGAGATATTCATGATTAATTTCTGTAGGAAGACATTTATTTTTACTACCTAATACTAAGCTTATTCTTAACGAGCCGATCCGTACCCACTTCGCTAAGTGTCAATCATTTTTACTTGTGATGAAGTAAAATATATTATTAATCACAATCAAATATAGTCTAGGTCACTAAGAAATAATGTAGCTCTCTATTAGTGAAACAATTTTTGAAATTGGTCTAGTATTTTTGAAGGTTATTCATTACAAACAAATAAACAAACAAAAATCAAAACTTTCCTCTTTATAACATTTTTAGTATAGACAAAAATCTCACTGGGTGGTAAAAAATAATTGTGTAAAGACTTACAAAGCAGTTATTTAAAAGCAGTATAAGGCAGTTGTGTACAAGGTAAATATTAAGATGATAAAATAATCATTGTTACACCTTTATTCACATTTATTAATACTTGAAAAATTAATTACAAAAGAGACTTTTGTACTAGGACTGCAAATATTAATTTCAATAAAGTACCTAAATGAAATAAATGTGATAACTTGTTTTATATTTTTAGATGTATTTTAGTGACTTATTAAAACAAAATGATAGTTTCAGAAAATAATTAATAAGTTCTAAGTTAATTTATAAATAAGTTATTTTGTAAATTATTACAAATATTTTAGAGGGATTTATATACATGCAGGCTTAAAAGCATTGTTACTGCAAGCTGTCTTACAATAATAAAATAAGGTTACTAAGCATTTTTCATTATATTGCAGTGAAAAATAAAACCAAGTGAAGAATAATACAAAAAAAACTGTTTGTTAATATTATCATATAAACTCATTAATAAACAATCTTTGATAAGCAGCATGATACAGTTTCTGATTTTTTACTCAGTTATAAAATATCATAATAATTATGTTAAACAAGTTATGTGGGCAGCCCCAATAAAAACAAATATTTTTTACAAAAGACAAACTATATTGCGATAACATATTGTACCATTCTTTACACTTGAAATTCAATCAGGATTAGGCGCAACGCGGGCTCGTATCAAGGTAGCGCATGCAGGGTTAGCAAGCAGAGGACAGCGTAGGAGGCAAGGTCCTCTCACCTCGCGGGATTGGCAGCTCAGGCTCCAACGGCGTCGCCAGCACCAACACCTGCGTCAGGGCTTCGACGGTCCACAGCACGCCCCACATGTCCCACAACCACATCACAACACTCCACTATCTCATTATTGGCACAACATTCACTAAACTTAACCAATATGAACACCTAACTATGCTAACTCCTATTGGCACGATCATACTTTGGAAAAATTCATTGCAATAAACTCGCGTAATATAACTACGCGATCTATTACATTATTTTTAACTACAACTTTCGTGTAAAAGTAGTTGAATGTTATTGAAACAAAGACAGCTACTGTACGTCATAACATTTCTCTGCAAAACACGACAATACATTCACTCACTGAACAACCTATACGACATCTCGTCAACCACTAGTGCCGTGCCGTACCTGTTTACAAAATTAAATCTACGATAAACGTTTTGAAACGTAAAATCGATTAAATATAATCGGTATTTATGTTAATCGATTAATTAATAAATCGAACAATTTAAAATTTACTCAGAACTAAAGTTATAAGGGAGATCGTGCTTTCCTAATTCCATAGTTAGCTTCGCTATTTGTTCTAGGTACAGAATATTAATTTGAGGATCCCTTGGTAATAAAAAACTGTTAGCTGGCTTCCATTCTCCGTCTACATATTGAGCTGGTTGGGAGAAAACTCCATCAAATGTAAGTCCAAAAGAACCTTTGAAATAAATAGTAACTGTTAATGGTTGGTATGGGCATAAATTTATAAAATGTGACAGTATTTTATTAATCTTACCATCACAATAAACTCCAAGGGGCATTATGTGCGTGGGCTTTTTTTCGAAAAACCATACTTTTACAGCATTAACAATAGCAACAGCCTTGCTCTTATCACGGTTTCTACTTTTTTTCTGTGAAAATATTTTTTATCAATATAATTAAACTTTGTAGGTACGTACTTACTTATTTTCTTTATATTATTATACCGACACTTACATTATTCTCTGAAATTTTTAACCACAAACTCTCATCAAAATGCATTAAATATTCCATAGTCCTCATTTCCGGAATTAAGGTGCCAATGCAAAGCGAAGAGTTACGGACTTTAGAATATCTCTTTAATGGTTCAAATGAGTTGTATTTATGTATAGTTGTTCTAATATCTATCAAATGATTTATTCCAACGAAACCCCATACTGGAGGACAAAACATATTTCTCAGAGGAACTTCAGCTATTTTAGCAGCAACCGAAGCTACATCTAACCCTAAATCGGAAGTAGCAACAATGATGTTATTTTTTTTAATGTTTGTAACTGTGTTTCTTAGAACAGTTGCATTATAACAAGCTGGCCCAAGATTTGGTAGAATTATGCACATATTTTTTGATGCAGATGCATTTATCATAACAGCTAAGTTTTCCATTAATTTCCTATTTTTATAAAGCCAACCTCCAATAGAAAAATCTTTCCTGAAAATAGAAAATAGGTTTATGCATAATGTTATCGTTCATAACATTACATAATACATACAGTTTTTAATAATACAACTTACTTAAAAGGAACATGGTCCAATATGATGAGAAGGTCTGATTTTGTAAGTGCAATACCAATTTTTGCGACGCATTTAACTACTTTGTTAGGATTATTTGTTCTCACGTAGTTACATTCACGCTCTACAAATTCTAAAAATGGTAAAGATCCATGGTTTTCATCATATATGTATATTTTTGTGAATCCTTTTCCTTCATAATATGATAAAAAGCCGGATAATAAATGCATCGTTAAAGGATAAGAAGCTCCAGATATACACACTGATAGGGTATTCTTTGAGGTTGCAATTTGAACAGGTTTTTCTTCCTCTAAATATTTTACGTGCTCCCGTTTATATTTTCTTGATAATTGTCTGAAATTACTTATTAAACCTTCAAATCTCTCTGATGCCATAAATGTATCAAAACGATAATATGAATGACAGTATTCAAAAAATTCTGATGCTCCACCGATATAAAAAGCTTTACTGCCCTCCATCAACAGTTCTTTCCATACAATAAGTGAACCAACATGATGCCAGTCATTTTTCTGATTTATTTTACATAACCATGTCTATAAATTAAAAGAAAATATTAGAAAAAATAAATTTTCAATACACGTAACGACGGAAAAATATCTTGTATGTCAGGCGTGACTTTATTTTTATGCCTTGAGCAGGCAAACAAGCAAACGGGTCACCTAATGGTAAGTGATCATCGCCGCCCATGGACATTAGTAACACCGGGGGCGTCTTATAAAGTACGGTTTTTTTAAGTCATGAACCTAACTTTTTGATTCATTGTACCTAACCAATTTATATTATTGAAACTAACCTTCCATTCTAATACTGGCTTTTCAATCCGTCTGTAACAAAAACTTGGAAGATTTTGAGCCAGGTAATCAGCTATTAAGCACACTTGAGCAAACTTTTCGCATTGTGATTCTCCTGCTATTACTATTTGGAACCCCATTTTTATAAAATATTCAAAATCTTAATGTTTTGCATTGAAGTTCTGTCTAAATAATTTTAGACAATTCGGCCATAAAAGATCAACATAAAATGACTCAACGCACATTATTTTATTTTTGACATTTTGAAATGACTTTTTAATTACTTTTGTAGCTATGCTAGGATTATGTTGTTGAATAATTTTACTAACGTTCTATTTTTAATAACATATCGATATAAGTAATATCGATTTTTGCCTTATAACTTAAATCGATATTTTGTGATAACCAAGGAATTTCTAAAAGAAATTGTCAAATGATATTTATTTTTGATTTATTTATGAAAAAAATATATAAAAAACAATAACAATCTTTAAGAACATTGCCTAATGTATTTTGTTCTAAATCTTTGTAACAGAATTCTGCATTGAGCTTTGTCTTTGTACAAAAAAATATTCGTATTATATCTGTGGTTTTTGGTTTCATAAAAATCTACCAGTCAGTGTCACGAAGCACAGTGTTGCCAGGGCCAATAATCTAAATTTTACTAACAAAAAATAACCGACTTCAAATTCTCAAAAACTACTTGTCAAATCTCGTTCAAATTTATGTGGGACCACATGACAAGCACCAGCTTTCTATTAAAAAAAGAATCATCGAAATCGGTTGACGTGATATTGAGTTATTCGTCAATTTGTCACGCACATCTTAACACAAATTTACGACTTATGTAGTTTTCTCATGGATGCCATTGTCAGATCTCAATAAAATTTATGTGGGACCACATGACAGCCATCAGCTTTCGATTAAAAAAAGAATCATCAAAATCGGTTCGCCCAGTCCAAAGTTCTGAGGTAACAAACATAAAAAAAAAAAAAAAAAAAAAAATACACTCGAATTGAGAACCTCCTCCTTTTTTTGAAGTCGGTTAAAAACTAGAGACCGACCGAAGGTTCGGTTTCGGTTTCGGTTTCGGCCAGTTTCGGCCAAAAAATCTAGTTTCGGTTTCGGTTTCGGTTTCGGAAAAATTTGGCCGAAACTTTCGGCCAAACCGAAACTCTGTGTTCGTGAATTTTCGTGCGTCGTTCGGTTAAGTTCGTGGCTAACCCGTGCGCGCTGACTTTTCAAGTGAAGTCATTGATTATTATATTTGTTCATTAATCTGAAGAGCGTCGGACAGGGTGCTTTGGCGCTTGATTTTAGCCGTTTTTTGCTCGATATTAATAACGGCAACAAGTAGAAAAAAGGTCATAGTATAATAGTGTCTAATACTGTATATGCTGTAGATGCTGTATAAGATAATGATTTGGAATTCATATCCAAGCATGGTAATGAAACTGTAACTGGAAGATATTTAAGTAAAAAATTTTACTAGGGGTATTAATTAGACGTAATAGATTATATAAAAAGTAGTTTTCGTCTATTTGTCTGTGCGTTTGTTCTGGCTATTGTAATGTATTGGTATTGTAGTGAGCTTTGGTTAACATTTAGTGGTTGGTTTATTTCAAACGGTTTACAAATAAATAAATTACGTTATGTATGTCAATTTCGCCCATACTTACATTTATTGAGTGAGGGCTTACCGAAAGATTTACGGAAGCAAAGCGAGGGCATTCACTAGTAATATTTTCGAAGTCTTAATCCCAAATCATCCATTACAATGAAACGGTAACTGATCAATATGTCTGTACATGGAAGATATTTGAGAAAATCTATCACGAGCGGTATTTATCAACGCAAAAGAGACCATAGCAATTTAGAATTTTCGTGTGTTTGTATGTATGTGCCTTTGTTCAGGGTAATTTCAAAATCGGCTACATCGATTTGCATGCGGTTTTCACTGACGTATTTTAGTAAAATGGGGCTAAGATTTAAATGATCTATTTAAATGATCTTAAATTAAATTTTAAAAAACCCCCAACAGTTTGATATACACTAAACATAGCTAATAATACACTCGATTAAGTCACCTTCATGCAAAAAAAAACTAGATCAAAATCGGTTCCTCAGTTTGGGAGCTACGATGCCACAGACAGACAAAAAGATATACAGATACACAGACACGTGAAACTTATAACATCCCTCTTTTTTCGTCAGGGGTTAAAAACAGCGTTCATCCATACATTTTTTCGAATTTTGTGTTTACGTTAAGATAAGTTTACCGAACTGAAGGAGTTAATACACATAAAAATGTACAAATAAGAATGTGTAAAAAAACACACTAGATTTCAGTACCTATACAGGGTGTCCCATAAGTAGTGGGTCAACGTTAGGGGACAGATAGCTTGATCGTTGACCTACCTAATGTCAAAAAATGACCATTGTAAAATTTAAAAAATTCGGCTCCTTAACCTACTTTTTTCTGTTGAGTCCACAAATGAGCAGCTCAAAAAAATACCCTAATGGTGTAGCTAAACGAGCGTATTTTTTGAGCTGTGCGTCGCGTAAAATAGCGTAAATCGTAAAATCGCGTAAAATACAAAAATCAAAGAATTAAAATAGAACTTTTGTATGAAACCAGCTCGTTTCACGAGACTCACAGCACCAAAAATACGCTCGTTTGGCCTCACCCTAAGTTTCGGTTTCGGCCGAAACTGGACCTAAGGCCGAAGGTTCGGTTTCGGTTTCGGTTTCGGCTGAAAAACCAGTTTCGGTCGGACTCTATTAAAAACTGGATAACGGTAGATTTTTCCGTGAAATACCGTAGATTCTTATAAAATACGGTAAATTGTATTTAAGGTTTTTCTTACTGAAGTAAAAAAAAATTGTGTGGTCAAAATACTGTAAAGCGTACTAAAAACACTAAAAATCGTTACGGTAGATCCAGGGGCGGATCTACGTAAGGGCTGTAGCCCAGGGCCCCTTGGATACAAAGGGCCCCCCAGCCCCCACTAAAAACAATAGGCGATATTTTGAATTAAAAATATGTTTAAAATTAAAAGAAAAATTTAAATGTGTGCACGTGGTAGAAATGAAACCTTCAAAAATAAAGGTATTAATTTAATAACGTGTATCAGTTTTAAAGTCCTCCTCCCTCCCCCTCGCCCTGTACACACAGTTAGTGTTAAATATTTATTTAATGATGCTAAAGAAGTATAACTTCTTACGCGCGTACATAAGAACACGTACGTTTATGTTTTTTTTCTATATACCTAGGGTTGCCAGATCGGCCAACTAAAAAGCCGGACAGACCAGCCAGTTTGGCCGGACATTTGGGTAAAAAGGCTGAACACCCTAAATTATCAAGAATTTTTTGTATTAATGTTAATAGAATTTTTTAATAGTTCTTTACTAATTAATAACATTTAAAGTAAACAAACCAAAAAATATAAAATAATTAACAGAAACGTGCTTTAAAGCTCAATATTTTTCAAAATAAAGTTGTAATAATCTTTAAACGTCAAATATTTTAAATTAAAAGCCATCTGGACTACTCTCATCGACTTAAAATAGGCTACTCATTTCTTGTATACTAACAGCTTCTTGAAATCAACCATCAACATCCCCATTTTTGATCAGAAAATATTTAAAGTTTTGCAATTGGTCCAAAACCTTTGCTATCGTCAATTTTAACGTTTTTCGGTGGATAGATAGGATAGGATAGGATACTAATAGTTTCGGAAACTTGATTAGATACATGTAGGAACGTCTTTTAACAGTCATCAATATAACGTCGTTGCGACTTTAAGACCTCTTATATTGTGTTATGTGCCACTTTTGGCAAAATCACTTTTTTACGTCAAATGATTCTACATTTTGGAGCACTATCGAATTCAAAAACTCTCATGTGTGTACGACGTTTCCATGGTAATTTATTCACCAAATTCAAAATCACTTATGTGCCTGATAAACAAAACATTATCGATTTTTATCGATTCCCGTAAAAAACTGATTTTTTACACATAAGAGGTCTTAAAGTCGCAACGACGATAAATTGGTTTGTGTCCTTGTATAAGTTCTTATAAATTGGTAAAATGTAAAAAGCATAACAAAGCCGGACAAGCCGGACACGCATTCAAAAAGCCTAACCATGTCCGGCTGTATCCGGACGCCGGAATTACTATCGAAAATAGTTTTTTGACAAAATGGTTATAGTTGAGTAATTTGGTAGGCCCCTAAATTGTTTCAACCTAGGGCCCCAAAAATTCACTATCCGCCCATGGGTAGATCGAAGCTGAATACAGTAGAACTACCGTAATTATGTGGCACCTGCCTGGCAACACTGGACTGTCACTGTCAATTGTCATTTTTCTACGAAAGAAAATAAACAGCTTCTTTCTAATTTAACCTTTTCTAATAATTGTTTAATTTCTGACTTTCTTTTAGAAATTCCAATTAATACAATCCGAATCAAATGAAACTTACCTCATTGTTAGTGCTTAGAAAGACATGGCGGTTAAAAATTGGGGTTTTTGTGATCTATCAATCAACAGATCCTTCGATTTAAAGGAACTATGCAAATTAGAAAAAATTGGAATCAATACTGTTGCTATTAACACCATCGTTGAAGAGGCAAGTGACGAGCCTAAGAAGAAAAAGAAAAAAGGAGAACAAAGACCCGAAAAGAGTGATTTTATACCCGCGCCACTTGAAATCCCCCAAGACATAAAAGACACTTGTAAACTTAACATTCTGCAAAGATTAACTTTAGAATACTCTGATACAAGTATATCACATAAAATTAACCAATCTGAGAATATTAAGAAATATGACATCTTTGCAGTTATACCAAAAACATTACAAGCTTTCCAGTATGCTTGCGGAAGTCTGGATGTTGACATTATTACATTTGTACCTGAAAATAAGATCCCTTTCAAAATAAACCGAAAATTATATAACCAGGCTGCAGAACGGGGCACTCATTTTGAACTGATGTACTCTCCAGCCATACTGGATTCAACTATGAGAAAAAATATAATAAGTACAGCACATATGTACCATGCCATCGGTAAATCTAGCAACATTATTTTGACCAGTGGTGCTTCTAGCTACACATTGGTACGTAGCGTGCATGATGTTATTAATCTGGGATTCATACTAGGACTAAATACCAACCAAAGCCTTGAAGTAATAAGGGACAATGCACAGAAAGTTATTCTTAAAGCACAGTCAAGAAGATGCGGCAAGCATTTCATGATAATCACCCCAGTTGAAGAATCAGATAATAAAACAGATGAGTGAAAATAGAGATTTTTATTTTTATTAATTGGCAATGCTTTAGAAAATAAACATACATAAGATCTATTTGAAATATATACAATTCCTATCTTATTTTGCACCTTTAAATTACAATAAAAATAATATCAGGATAAAATGTTGTAATTCATTAATTCTCTATCAATTACCTATCAATATAATTATAAAAAGTAATGATCACAGTTTGTACATAACAGAGTTACAAAACTATCAATCTACTGTTGCACACCTATCGGTGCACAGTTTTCATTATTTACAGCATTAGCCATTACTAGTAATCATTAATAAAAATTGTAGGTGTTAAGACTTTAACCTTAAGGGGCCGTTCAAGTATTACATAAGCAGATTTATTACAATTATTTACCCCCCCATCCCCCTTGTCAGCAAAAGTAAGCAAAGCTCTTATACCCTCCCCCCATGGTAACGTAAACATTTTTCAATTATAAATGTAAAAACAATGTGAGAGTTGCTATTCGTGTAAAAAAGTAAATGACTGCCGATGACGTAATCATCATCTAGACTCCCCTACCCCCCATGTCATCCAAAATAAGCAAAACAAAGAAATAGTGCTTACGTAATACTTGAACGGCCCCTAAGAGGAAATAACAAATTCAACAAGAAAATATACTATGGAAGTCTTGTATGATATTTTGTCAATGTGAACACCGGTTTATTACTTTTAGGCTCTAGAAAACACTGCAATGTGCATCAAGAGTTAACACTTTATTCTAAAAACACTTACTTTAGGATAGAAAATATATGAATTATATAATAATAGAAAAAAAAATGTCTTAATATTCAAATAGGAACATTTAGTAGAATGTCTGATATGCTAAGCTCTAGTCAGACTTCAGATGCTCTCCCATTTCCTCGGCCGGTTCCTCATCTATCTTATCAATAATGGTTTTCTCCATCACATTAACTTTAGGTGGTACTGCCGTAGGAATATCTTCAGGCATAGTAAACAGATCTGCAACCCATTTGAATCTGGTAAAAGAAATAAAGGTGAGAAGGTGAAATCTACAGTATAACAAAACATATTACAATCTAATGAGACTGAAAACATACTCAGTGAGATGTGTTACAAACTCAGAAGCAATGTTTTAAATAAGCAGTTGAATTAGAAAGCCAGTGGAAATGAATATGCCAAATGTATGAAACTTATCAACTACATACTAAATTGAAACTCATGTAAGCTTGTAGCCATGCATGTGTACAAATAGAATGACTACATATTACTGGGCAATCAATATACAAGGGTTCAAGAAATAAAAAGAACTCTTTAAATTTTTTCATATATTATTTTCAAATGCAATCTCAACGTTTGGTACAAGATAATAAAAAATGTATAAAATTCACACACTAAATATTTAGTACATTAAATCATTGAAAACTCACACAAGGCTTACATGTAGACAATCATTTCAACTGTGCTAAGTAGCTATTAAAAATAATTTAATCCATCGGATACAATTCAATGTGAGAATAACTATCATATCTGTAGCACCGCAGGCGATCATTGTTTACCGCAACAACACTAAGCACAACATCATATTGGCTCAATCAATCCAGATGTACATAGGCCTCCAACGAATGGTGCCACCATCAGGCACACTTTAATGTTATTTTTACATACGTCTATTAGATATGCATAAACACTAAAGTAGTGCAAATATAAATACTAAGGGACTCTAAAATTACAAAGTTACTCATGTAATATTATATTATCACAAGCCGAACATAAAATGTATTTGGGTTAACAGTTTCACAAAACTTGTAAATGGCAATTATTAACATTCATGAGTATTAGTGCATGTGCAGAAATACATGTGCGTTAGTGATGATAGCGATGATATTTCTTATCATTTTTCTTTAAAACTACATCGAAGTTCACAACTTAATTAAATGTTCCACCTGCAACAACCACAGAGATCCACGGCGACTAGAGAATACATCAAATAGCCTCAACACACTAATTTTCACAACGCAAAACACAATCAACTGATCCAGTAAGTCGTATCGCCATTGCAGGTACAACTGTGACATTGAGCAAAAAATTTTATGTAAGATTCATATTCTACTGAACAGTCTTCCAATGTCTTTTCTTATGTGAAACTCTGTACATGTGTAGTCCGATAATAGAATTAAAATGATCGGCCATTTCGAAATGTCCGGTCACTTTATAGAAATTGTCAATTCTACAATTGGACTTACACATACTTTGCCAGAGGTCAAGCCACCATGCTCCATGAGATTATTATAGTACCCATGTATTTACAAAATAAATTTATAACTTTAGCAAATTAGATACTCTCATTAATGGCAGTAAGTTGTAACACATGGCTCACAATTATAATTATAATACTAAATTAAAATTAATGTTAACCAAATACAATTGAAATTACAGATACAATAATTAAATAAATAATCTCGGACATAAAATAATCGTAATTAGTTAACAAATTCAGTCTCATTAGTTAAAAAACAATTTAAATTTATTATTTCATTCTGCATCTTTCCTCAAGAACTATATTAATTGTCATTTTTAACAAAATTTCATTAACTACACATAAATTAGGAATCAAATAAGGTAAAAATAAATGCACGGTTCTAAATTAAAATAGGTTACAATATCATCTACATCGTTGTTTTGTTATTTACTATTTTACTATTTTTATTATTTTATCACTAATCTATAACTCGGTACAGCATACTGATGGTAATCTATTTATTAAATTATGCAATTATAAAATTTGTATCGATGTCAACCATATTATTATAATAACAGCACACTATAGTACCTAATTATGAGTTAATTTTGGATCAAACATTTGATCAAAATTCGATCGAGGAGCTCAAAGGATACCCAGTGAGATGTATTAAAAAAATACGATTGTATTCAGATAAACTGAATTCAGTATATTTCCAGATTTGATAAGGGAAACAATTAATTTATAAAAATAGTTTTTACTAGTTTCCAACGTTTCCAATACACTTTCTTTTATATTTGGTAACCAAATATTTTATGGGTTATTCGCTACAGTGAGGTTAGGATTTATATGAATTGGTCAATCAATACCATAGACATTTAATGCTTCTAAATGAGAATCCTTTTGTATTTTAAATTTGATTCAGCTGCAAGCTATAAAAGTAAGTGGAACCAATGGTGCTATGCAACTGAAATTGTAATAAAATCATCATCGTATTTTTTGGAAACTAGTAAGCGGGAGATAAAAAGATTAATTAACAATGCGGTAGGAGGCACTGAATATAGGTGGGCTACTGTTGCAAAAAAAAAATAGGGAGTTTAACATTCAAGTCTGTACAGAAAACTTCAAACCAAAAAACATAAACACAAATTTAAAAATGAATTTCATTTTTAAATTTGATGATATCAAACCATTTGTTTTAAGCTGTAGTAGCGCCAGCTATTTTGAGAGCCGCCTGTACCAGCACATATCACGCTGCAGCACCGAATTGTGATATCTTGGCGACAGGGGAGACTGACAGAGACAAAAAATGTTACATCTCACATTTCCCTATGGCCACATTATAGTTCGATGCGGCATTGTGCTAACGACACTTCCTAATTCCCACTGGTGATCCGAGCGAGCTACCCGAGCGAGACAGCTAGTTATTAAGGAAAGAGACGCAGTGCGCTACAGTGTTGACGTTCTCCACCAACCTGTTGTATAGCTCGCGGCGCACGCTCGCCGTGAACTTGCTGACGAGGCACAGCGTGACGGTGGCCGCGAAGATCGCGTTGTACAACAACACCAGCTTGAAGTTCCCCAGCCACTCGATGCGACCGAACTCGCCGAGCAAGTCGAAGTTTGTTATACCTGCGCACGTATTCCACATTACATACCTGTAGTAGGAGCGTACCATGTGATGAAATTCTTCATATCGATATTTCTCTCTTTAATGGGTCCTAGGTACATTGATATTGTACAATCATAGGTACATTGATGATTAAATTTAGTAATTAGTGAAATGATAAATAATCTAAATTTTACTAACAAAAAATAACCGACTTCTAAATTACTCAAAAACTACCTACTTGTCAGATCTCGCTCTCTATGTGGGACCACATGACAAGCACTTGCTTTCGATTAAAACAAGAATCATCAAAATCGTTTCACCCAGTCGAAAGTTCGGAAGTAAAAAACATAAAAAATATACAGTCGAACTGAGAACCTCCTCCTTTTTTTGAAGGCGGTTAAAAAGCCATCAAATGGATTTGTCTATCATAATTCGATTAGAGTCATAGAATAAACACTTGAAATAACCCTTTCGGTCGAATACTGGTCAATCAGTAAGGGTAATCATAACATAATGCTCAAATTCTCTGGCAAGGTTCTCAGTAAGTGAGCGAGCGAGCATGTTTCCAAACTCCACCCACCTAGTATCTTAACGAGCAGCGGCTGCGCGGTGGAGTGCGCGAGCAGCAGCGCGCACGCGGCGATGAGCCTGGCGAGCGGCGTGCGGCGCGCGCGCGGCAGCACCCGCAGCGCGCGCGCCGGCGCCACCAGCCCCGTGAGCGACGCCGCGTGCAGGTACAGGATCAGGAACGCCTCGAGCAGCGCGCCCGCCCAGCCCAGTTTGGATAGCGACGCGATGCCGAGAGTGAATTGCTGCAACGATGTTTTGTAACTTAATTCTTACCATCAGGTGGGATTGTGGTCAAGCATTAACTTATTTGTGTAAAAAAAAGTCGGGATTTTGTAACTTCACGACGTGGTTTTGTAAATTGATATCGTAATCTTGTAACTTAACGTCGTTTTGTAACTTAAAATAAATTTTACATTATGTGAAAATATTTGTATACTTGTTTACATACAAACAACCGATGTCGGTGGCGGTATGGGCGTTGCACTGGCGATCAATTTAGTGTTATTCGTGTCTATAATAAATAAGAAATTTAATGACCATTTACCATCAGACGGCTCGTCTTTTTTTCCCTCAGAACTACAATATTACAAAAACATAACAGCTGCAACTCTATTTTTTTTTATATTATCTGTAGAATTACAGCTTATCATTAAAATATATGTTATTAATTACATTAATTTTAATAATACCTTAGTACAAAAAGTGTTATTCCTTTTCGAAACCAACTTTATATACAATAAGTGTAAGTTTACCGAAGTAACAGTGCAGCAAGCGTAGCGCATCTATGATAAATACGGGTCCAAAGATAGACATTGCACAGCACTGCTTATTAAATTACAAGCAAGACGTGAGACTACTATGATATCACGTTTCAGCGTGAAAGTAAAGACAACTTCGACAAAATGGTCTAAATATAAAAACTTTCGGGCATAGGTTTTGACCAGACGGATATAGACGAACATGTCACATGACCTTTACGATCTTATACATATAGGCTAAATTAAGCGTGGATTAATAATAACATAATCCTTACGCGGCAGGAAGGAAAGGTCCTCAGTCACCTTATACGACACCCTGTTGGCTTGTGTGCTCGGACGTTTACCAAATATTAACATTAATCTTTAAACTGTGGCGACATCTTACTACATACATGTAGTACGGTACGTCACGCCAATCTGAATCGCGCTATCGAGGTTTTCTGCATCGCTTGCATAATTATATACAACGTTCCGACTATACTCCCTTCACATTCGGATCGGAATTAACGTAAATAATGATAATTATATAATGATAAAGATTATTTAGTTCTATAACAGTTATTTGGTGTGCGAAATACAAATCAGTTTGTGAAAACCCTATAAAAGAATTTTAATGGTTTGTTTACGTTAATTCCGATACGAATATGACTGAAGTATAGATCAATCCCGCCGGTAGCAGTGATAGCCTAGCGGTTAGAACGTTGGTCTCTCGAACGGAGGGGCCCGAGTTCAAATCCTGGCACGCACCTCTGATTTTCAAATATTATGTGCGTATTAGAAGTTAATTATCACTTGCTTCGGTGAAGGAAAACATCGTGAGGAAACCTGCACACCGGAGAGTTCTCCATAAAGTTCTCAAAGGTGTGTGAAGTCTACCAATCCGCACTTGGCCAGCGTGGTAGACTATGGCCTATACCCTTCACATTGTGAAAGGAGACCCCGAGCCCAGCAGTGGGACAATTATGGGTTGTTGCTTTGCTTTTATAGATCAATCCCAGAGATCTTCCTGTTCCAAACTACAAACGTGTCAGTGTCAGCATCTCACCCTGGTGCTGAGCGGCAGCGCCTTGATCCCGATGAGCAGCTCGAGCATGTTCTGCAGCACCATGAGCACCGTGATGGTGGTCAGCGCCAGCAGCAGCAGCATCGCCAGCGGGTACACCACGTTGCGCTGCAGCGGGGACGTCTTGCGCTCGCGGGCCACTTGCTGACCACACACATACAGACACACATTTCATACAGACAGACACATTACACACAGAGAGATCGTCTATAGTCAATTTTTAGATAGTCTTATTAAAAACAATCTTACAAGGTCTTTTCATCGTAATGTATCATTTAAAATTAAGGCCGGCATAAAATTAAAAGAATTCATACATAAATTAATCTGTTAAAATAATATGTCAATAAAAAATTGTGCCAAGATTGTTTACCTATTAAGACTCGTCTAAAAAAAAGGAATTATACCACACAAAATATACGTTTTTTTATGGAAATAGCCGACAAACGAGCTAACGAACCATCTGTTGGTGAGTGGCTATCGTCGCCCATGGACATCAGCAACACCAAAGGCATCACCGATGCGTTGCCGGCCAAGAAAGAGAGAAGAAAAAGAAAGTTAAAAATTTACGTGAGCTCGTTATATTTTTGTTAGTTATTAATTAATATTATGGTGTGTTTATAAAAAATAAAAGCACATTTACCAAATATTTTGATAAATAAATATTTGATAGTCAAGGTCCAGCGAGTTAGCTCAAACATTGGTTTGTCCTCATAGTGGGTTTAGGCAATTGTTTAACGCTGAGCTCAATATCGCAACTATTTTAGTACCATGTTTATGGGCCATGGGCAGGGGGACTTAACAATAGGACCCGGTGCGACCAAGCGAGACAACTTCCTGTTGGCACATTCTCATTTTGTATTTTTCATGTTTTAAATGCAGTGACTGAGGTTTATATCACACTGAAGGGCTAACGAACAAGCGCAAAGCGCGGTCACCTGATGACAAGTAGTCACCATCGACAATGCATTATGACAGAAAGATCTTGGGTCATAAATTGTCTGAGAAGATTCTGTTTAAAAAGCATCAACTGATTTCTTGGCAATCTAAAGCACACCAAAATAGTGATTGATAATCTTACAATTAAATTAAAAAAAAACCCCGACAGTATTATTTACGCTAAACATAGCCAAGAACACTCTCAATTAAGTCACCTTTTAACAAAAATAACTAGATCAAAATCGGTTCATTCGTTTGGGAGCTACGATGCCACAGACAGACACACAGATAGACAGATACACAGACATGTCAAACTTATAATACCGCTCTTTTTTGTCGGGGGTTAAAAAGGATTCAAAAGTTTGCTTAAATAATAAATTACATTCAATATTTCAATATCTACCATTGCGCATTGCCCATGTCCATGGAAGACTAACAAAACTGACACAAAAAGACTGAAATTCTCATGTGAATTTGTCATAGGGGTCTAACTTTCGGACTGCCATGTCGCCATCGTCCTGCATATGCCGACCTCGTGGCCTAATTGGTAGTGATCCTAATGCGAAGCGAGGGCTCCGGAGTTAAATTTTCCACAATATGCCTTATGGCCCAGGGAATTCTAGTACGAAGATATGAGTGTGTAAGCGTTTATATATTTAATATCTGTCACTTTTCTCGCCACATGCTTTTCTTCATCTCATGCTGGTATAGGTACAAATGGGAAAAAAATAATTTCTTTTCAGATTTCTTGTTATTTATTTCCAGTACGTTTCTTATCGAAATAGCAGACAAACGAACTGACGATGGTAAGTGGCTATCGTCGCTCATGGACATCAGCGACCCCAAAGGCATCACTCATGCAATACCAGCCAAAAACAGGTAAGGAAAAAGAAAGAAACGACACTCACCTTCCTCAATGCGACGACTCTCGCTAACCGATCATTGAGTCCGGCCTGCAGCGCGCCGTTCCTGAGCCGCAGCAGGGGCGTGTCCTTGCCCGGCGCGGACGCGCGACGGTCGTCTTTCACCGGCACGGCACCGTCCACCGGCGCCGACACGTCCCCGCGGTCCGGGTACATCGGCTCCGGGGATATGTAGCCTGCGCCTGCAAACAATGAAAGAAATACTTTATTTTATAATACAATCCAATACAGACGTAAGGGACATACCAACTTAATAAGCTCTTACACAATTTACCCATAGATTTACAATGAACTGTTGAAGAGAGACTGAATTGTTTTGTTATTTAGCACAGTGGCTTACGTTTGAGGTGTTCTACGGTACAACCTTGTTTTTAGGAGTACATATGTATATCATTTACATGACTAATATAGCGATACAATAGTTGCATCATCAATTTAAATTGGTGAACTAGAACATTGACGACTAGACTGGTAATGATAATCCTGAATTGTAATTATGGTAACTACATTATGTTATTTTTATAAGTACAATCTATTCAATTATTTGTTAAAGGCCAACAATAAATACAAAACCGATCATAATATCATATACGAAATCAGCGATAAAATAATGCAATACCAGCTATTGTCCTCAACGAGATGAAGACAATAGCGCGCAAGGATAACAATACGACAATTACATATTTGTATACGTACGGTGGGCGACTTTTGTAGCTCGCAATAGTCGCAATCCATTGTGCCATTGTTCGCTACGCTGCTACGCACGTCCGGAGAGCAAACATCGCCCGGCCACAACAATAACATTAAAATCATTCAATTATCGACCTTAATACAACCACTGAAGAATACAATTTTGAGTGTGTTATACTCGTACAATGTTCATTAAGACATAAGCGAATCAATATGACACAGGAGTGAAGACGGTGGATAAACACTTCTGTTGCCCTTGCCGCAGACAATAATTTATGTATGTTAATAGAAGACTAATCAAACTTGGCTAATAGCGTTAGAATATTATTAGCAGTCTGTGACCTAAACACATCAGAAACATGAATGATTAATAAAATTCTAAGATAATTTTGGAAAACCCGGATTGTGAATGATTTATCTTATCTCATTTATACTATTTATCTTATCTAAACTATTAGTGGAAACATTGGCAGCAATTTTTAATCGTATCAAACGTAAACGCCATCAATTATGATGTTATCTCGACAAAGTAATTAACTCTCGAAGTATCTAGTTTTTCGCTTTAAAATTCGAGTGAACAAACGAGCACTTGTTAACTATAATTTTTAAATATCAATTGAAACATGAATTAATTCATAAATTCATTTATTGCATACTAGAGTCGAATTTTGTCACCAGAATGAGGTGTTATTGACACTTTTCAATATGTGGTACAGAAATCTTTATCATTTCAAGAAAGCCCAGGGATATAATAATGTTTTGTTTCAAATCTAGGCTCCCTGAAGGAAAACAACTTGCAAAGAAGTAAGCTATTAGTGCCTAGCCTAGCCTACTTTTACAAAATTCATATGCACAATGCAGGCATACATGTTCTCATTGTGATAACTTTCTCCCATTCTTGTAGCAGTTGTAGCCAAAATTGGTACACAACTGGTTTACATTCCACTTTCATGCTCAAGTCAAGACCTACAATTTGGCTCTCCATTATGCCAAACTAAGAATCTAAGAATGTCCAAGAGGCACCTATGAAATTTAATTAAATTTTAAACATTCAAGGGCTTCTCGATTGACAAAAATAAGTAAAGACATACAAAAGAGGACTGCTAGGATTAGTTATATTTTATTAGTGTTGGAATATTGATTGGTTTGGACTCCAAACTTTGGGAGTATTAGGACAATTTACTTGTGGCATTTAAGTTAGTTGAACATTGAATAGTGCCTGATGTGGATGTCATGTTCCTTTACGTCTTATTATTTATAACTTACGTATTTCACTTTTCGCCCTATTGATTCTTCGTGATTCATATTCCAACTATATTAATTTTTTAAATGTTCGTACATAATATGTATGTTATAAGTTTAGCATAGGCTGCGGCGTGATATCCGCAATCCGCATCATAACGTCCGGCCTTATGTTTGTACTGTATGTTTTGTACACTTGTGTTTAAAGTATCTACTTATTATTAAACTTGTGCAAAGCTATTACATATTGGTAAATTACCCTTTTTTGCATCTATAACATTTATTAATAAAACGCATAATGGCGCAGTTAGCCAAAGATCAAGGTTACTACATCGGACAACGAACTGTAAACATGTAAATATATAGAAGAAACAGCGGTTGCAAGAAATTACAAGTTGACATTATTAAGATTACGATGCTGGTTCACTGGCCTATTGGCCTGATTTAGCATTATTGTGGCTTAGCTCGCTCGGCCGAGAGCACGACGATAAGTCGTAGTTATTTTGTATCGCACTAGCTAGGTTTCAACTCATTAGCAACCATTAATGCATGGCCCGGGTCACTTCTCGTAATTACAAGGCTTGAAGCAATTTTCACCTCGAGAGATCTCGCCTTTGAGAATTTAATGACCAACTAGTATGCTCTGGCAGAGTCATTGCATGACTGAGTTCTACAATTTGAGTAGACGACCGTAATCTAACTATAATATCGCAGCTTAACGTGCCCTGCGAAACACAGTAGCGTCTGTGAAGTAATGACACCAGTGATCTGGATCATCGTTGCTGTTGTCATCAAAATCCTTCGAGAAAAGCACTATAAGATCGAAGACTTGTTCGTTGGCTCAACAAGTAGTTAAAAGCCATGGGTGAAATCCATAACATATTTAATGACTTCGCAGTTATATTCTGCTTTAACCGTTGCGGTTGACGGAGATATCACCTGTTGGAAAGTTGTAACGTGAGGTGTGAATTGCTAACTACTATTTACTAGCTAAAAAGGTTGGTGTGGCGGCGTGTAAATAGCCCCAACCCGTGTACTTGCGTACAATTAAATTATTTGTTAAACCTATTAATAATGGCAGAAGACCAGCCAAAGCTCAACTGAATCCACTCACCCTGCTCCGTCCTGGTAGGAATTCCACGCCGTGAAAGGTAGCTGATGAGGTGGTGACGCTGAAGCCGGCCGGCGTGACGATGGATAGGTAATCCGTCGAAATTTGTGCTAGTTCACCAGATCACGCACTTTATTATATACGAAATTGAAGGGTGCACCCTATAGTGAAGAAACTTGAGTATATTTCCACAAAAACTTATTTAAATCACCAAAACATGAATTTAACTTGAGAGCACGTACTCGTAACTCGTATCGAAAAAATGGCGGGCAACCGATCTCTCTTTCTGTCATTCGGCGCGCTCGCAGCGCCGCGCGCGGCTATCCAAAAAGGACTCCTAACGCCATCTAGCGGCGCCAGGAAGCACTCTAATGAGCGACCAGCTAACTCAAGTTGATCCTGCCATTAAAAATTTACCAAAAACCTATTTAAATAAATTGAAGCAGTAGTGCTTCACCATGCACCCCGCCTTGAAAGCTCGTAAGACTTTCAACCAAAAGGTCCTCAGTAAAAACGATGTCAAGAGCAACCTAGTAACAGTGTTATTGTAATGCACTGAATATTATGAAAATAAAATATACTTAAATAAGTTCCAATTCGTTAATATATATTGGAAGCCTACGAACATGCAATTCTTAAAGTTACGGTTTATTTTATCAAAATTACGTAAAATAATATACGATAATATAACTAAATATATGTTATGTTTTAATGGAATATTAGCATTATTGGTTCGGCAATGGATACAGTTTGATGACCGGACGTTTGAATGAACCATGACTAGTCTTGACGGTAGCTACGCGAACGATTCCGTCGTGTCCAGGGAATGTAGCGGTTATAACTCCTACAGGCCAAGACAGAGGAGACACATTGTCCTGTCCAATTAATACGACAGTGCCAACTTCAATTGGACAATCCTTCTTCTGCCACTTCTGCCGAACTTGCAACGTATGCAAGTATTCAGTACGCCATTTTTTCCAATAGGAGGCAACTATGTTATCGAGCAAAAGTTTACGCTTTACGAGGTTGCTACATTCATCAGACAGATCTGATGCCGGTAAATATTTTAAAGGAGTAGACATTAAAAAATGTGCTGGCGTTAATATTTCAGGATAAGGATCAGAGCTAATGACGCCAAGAGGCCTCGAGTTCATGATGCTTTCAATCTGTATTAAAACAGTTTGCAACTCCTCATAAGTAAGCAACTGATTCCCTATGACCCTAAATAAATGGGTTTTTAAGCTTTTAATATTAGATTCCCATAACGCGCCAAAATGTGGGTCTCTTGGCGGAAGAAGCCTCCACTCAATCCTGTGCTGCTCAAGCTCACGCTTCAAGACAGCATTGTGTTGTGAGTCGATTAATAATTTATACATCTCGTTTAATTGAGCACGAGCACCTACAAAGTTGGTGCCGTTGTCTGAGTACATATAAGACACCGGACCACGGCGAGATATAAATCTCTTAAAGGCTGATAAGAAGCAATCAGTAGACAATTCCGTGACCAGCTCAATATGAACTGCCTTGGTGACAAGACAGATAAAGAGGCATATATATGCTTTCTGCGCGTGTTGACCACGACGACGCGTTAAAATTATACGCATGGGACCAGCATAGTCCACGCCGGTATGCACGAATGCCTTGGCTTCCGTTATACGGTATGCCGGAAGATCTGCCATTTTTGGCGTTGGATGAGAAGGGTTTACACGGAAGCATGCGTTACATTTACGGACCCGTGCCCTAATAACGGTTCTGGCATCTAATATCCAGTACTTTTGCCGGACTATGGACATCAGTAGTCCAGAGCCAGCATGACAGTACAGCTCATGGAAATGCGTAATGATAAGATTTACGACATGATCGTGTTTAGGCAACAAAACTGGATGTTTAACCTCAAAAGGTAAATCAGAGCGTGAAAGACGCCCTCCAATACGTAGAATTCCTTCTGTATCAATAAAAACAGACAAATTTTGTAATTTTTTAGAAGGTAATTTATTATTTTTAATTAAATTTAAGTCATCAAAAAAATAATAATTTTGTATTGCTTTAATTATAGCCATCTCAGCTGTTGCTAAATATTGTACATTGCTAGAATTATTTTTAATTTTCTTAATAAAACGTAAAACGTATACTACAATTCTCAACAGTTTACTCCACGAGGATATACGTTGAGATAAATCATATAACACCGACGGCTCTACTCGTACAGTCGCGATCATTACATTCGCCTTATGTTCTGGTAAATTACTTACATCAGAAGGCTCAAATTTACGAACAGGCCATTCACTAGCAGGCAAGTGAAGCCACTGTGGGCCATTCCACCAAAGGTTATGAGAAATTAATTGTGACGGCAGCATACCACGAGAGACACAATCACTTGGGTTATCTGAACCTGACACGTGATAAAAGTTATGCGGAGCTACATTTTCTTGACATTGGGCAACTCTGTTCGCTACAAAAATAGACCAACGATGTGGAGAGGAACAAATCCATGAAAGAGCTATGGTGGAATCTGAAAACGCATATACATCAGCTATTTCAACTCGGTCTCGGTACGAGTCGATTACAGTTCTTAATAATTTTGCCAGTAAGACAGCAGCACACAGTTCTAATCGCGCCAGCGTTGTAATTTTTGTCGGTGCCACTTTAGATTTTGCGCACAACAACCTGACCGATATGTTACCTGCCGCGTCAGTAGCATGCAAGTATATGGTACAACCGTAACCATTTAAGCTCGCGTCACAGAAACCCACGAGCATTACTTTACTGAAACGGGTTACACCAATATGTCTAGGAATTCTAAGATTTGATAATAAAGGATATTCTTGTGTAAGAATAGAAAAACGCCGGACTATGTCCACTGGCGGAGCCTGGTCCCACCCAATCTTAGCGAGCCACAACTCTTTGATTAAAATCTTAGCATATAATATGACTGGAGCAACTAAGCCCAGCACATCAAACAAACGAGCTACAACGGAAAGAATATTTCTTTTTGTGCATTTCTCATGGATAGCTACAGTGGTTATAAAGAAGTGATCCTCAGTTGGATCCCACGATAAACCTAAAACTTTAGAGGAAGAAGATGAATTATTTTCATCAAAATTAATTGAATTCCGGTGAGAATCAGGTAAATTATGTAATAATTTGGATGAATTACTCGTCCATTTAACTAGATCCATGCATCCAGCCTTGAATAGAGAAATAAGATCATTAGCTAAAAGAACAGCTGTTGCCTCGTCAGGCACTGAATGCACGAGATCATCCATATAAAATTTAGACTCTGCTATATTAGCAGCTTCAGGAAAAGAAGGGGCCATGTCAATAGCTAGTTGACGCAATGTCCTCATAGCTAAAAAGGGGCTACATTTCAAACCGAAGGGAACTCGGTTGAATTGAAAAGTTGATACATTTTCATTATCGTGAAACCGAAATAATATTCGCAAATATTTGCGATCAGTTAAAGGTACACCAACTTGCAAATACATTTGTTGTACGTCTGCTGTCATCGCTACAGGAAACAGCCTGAAATTTAATAATAAGAGAAATAAATCGGCCTGTAAATTAGGACCGGAATGCAGGGTGTCATTAAGTGACAACCCTGTGTGAGTCCTAGCACCAGCATCTAACACAATGCGAGGCATAGGCTTGTCCTTACGAACAACGGCATGATGAGGAATGTAATATCCGTCATCACTTAAATCCAAATCTGGAACTTTGGACAAATATCCTTTATGCATATACTCATTAATAACAGTATTATAATTCTCACGTAGCCCAGGTACCTGTTTGAACTTCCTTTCAAGGCACAAAAGGCGACGGTGCGCTGTATTTCTAGAATTACCTAGATTTTCTGGACTAACAGAAAATGGTAAAGCAACCGTGTAGCGGCCCTCATCGTCTCTCGCCACTGAAGCGACATACGCGTTCTCGCACTCAGTCTCTTCAGGACTCAAAAAATCCTTGGATGGTAACTCCTCCAACTCCCAGAACTTTTGCAAATCATCATTTAAGTCCTTCAAGGCGACAGCAGAAAACGATGGCTCGAAAGAATCGCAAGAAATACGACTTGTGTAAGGGCAATCACCCATTAACACATATCCGAAAGAAGTTAACAAAGCAGGTGGGGCTTGAGACCCTGAGTCAATTTTTTGACCCAAATAAATATAAGGAAACAATTGTGCACCGAGCACTATATCTATGTTACCAGGAATATTCCAAGTTAAATCCGCCATGCTAATATTATGCACATAAGCCATGTCACAATTTTCAATAAAATGCGAAGGCAATTGATCAGTTATGCAGTCAACGACTAATGCATGTAAGCTATATTTATTATGGGGGCTAACCCTTGACACGATCTCGAAATCTACATATCCGTAAATCGGCCGCGAGGACATACCAACTCCTCGAATAACAGAATTATTTAACGGGATAACATGTAAATTAAGTTTTTTACAACAATCTAAAGTTATTAAATGATTCTGTGAACCATTATCAATAAGACAACGAACTAAAGTCATATCGTTACTACTATATCCCTTCGCATAAACTTGAGCAGTCGCTAAAAGTATTGTATTAGAATTAGCTTTAGAATTAGTACTCAAAGAAAGTGAAGGAGCATGTAAACAGGACGTTCTGTTCGCTTCATTACTCATTGGTACGTTCGAAAAGCGCGCGCAATTCGAGTCGACGCGAGCCGTATTGTTATCAATGTTATCAACGGTAGGTACCATAACACGGCGCGAGACCGGTTTCTGCGAACCCGCGAGCGACGCAGGCGGCGCGGGCGCGGACGCCGACGCGTCGTCGGGCGTCACCGGTCGCGGTCGCGGCACGAACGAACGAACACTAGACGGCTGTGACGTTTGAATATGCGTCCTAGTCGAATTATTTTTATTCTTTTTAAAATTATAATTATTATTTTTGTCAAAATGTAATAAGGAATGATGCAATTTATTCTTACAAATTTTACAATTAGGAGACACCGAACAAGCCGAAACGGAATGTAAAACACTAAGACAATTTACACAGCCCTGTTTCGATTTAATAAATTCGAATCGGAACTTCGGTGATTTCATATTCTTAAACTGTAAACATTCGGAAAGTGTGTGATCCATCTTATTGCATAGAACACAAGTATTGTTATTATGTGATGTATAGTAACTACTATTTTCAGTATTTTCATTACTTGAAACAAATGCATGAGCGCGCACGGCTGAAGGCCTCGACTTATTATTATTATTTTGTCTCGTGCGAGGATACGACAAGGAACTCGAATCACTCGCGTGCGATCTTTCAAGTATTTTAACTTGATTTTGTAGAAATGAAATTAAATCCTGATATGAAGGAAAATCTTTATCACTAACTGACATTTCAAACGCTTGAATAACTTGAACGTCGATCTTTTTAAGTGCACAATGCAATAAAATAAAATCGGTTAAATCCGGTATATTTAATTGTTTTAAGGCCAAAATAGATGCCGAATATTTTTCAATGAAAGAGTCAAGACTATTAGAATTATTTTGACAATTTTTTAAGTTGAAAATATTATTTAAATAATGCGTACCTAATGCGCGTTTGTCTTGATATTTCTTCACAAGACTATCCCAAATCACCCCATAAGTGTCACCCGTCGGTACGACACCGGCTAGGAATTTCTGTGCATTATGTGTAAGTTTACCCACTAAATATTGCACACGTTGCGAGTCCGACAGTAATAAGTTATCATGAATGTTTGATTTGAACGATTCATAAAAAATAGGCCAGTTCTCGGTTTTACCGTCAAAACTAGGCAGCTCAATCGGCGGCAACTTTATATTATGTTGTAATATTTGTGAATTATTATTATTAGTAGCAGGAACGGACGAGGATTCTGAACTCAAGATTTTATTTCTAACTCGCTTGATTCTGAGATATAACTCATCAAAGCTAATTAGATCGTTATAATTCGGTTTGTCATCTGAATTAATAGATAAATTTAATTGGTTAATTTCATCAACCAAGAGTTCAAATTTCTCGCGAGACTCATTGATAAGTTCCGATTCCGCCATAAACTGTTCATTTGAACTACTATCAAAGGAAGAAATATTCCTAGATAAATTATAAACGCTATTAAGCTGAGAATATAACATCTCCTTTTTGCAAATAAGTATTTTTAATTTAGACTTCATATCTAATTCGCTTTTCGTTTGTTTCGCCATTATTTTGCCAAGATAACAAGTAGCGGTTGAATGAAGTTATAGACAATTAATATATCTAATATTGTATATTAGTAATAAATATACGTAAATTATATTAGTTTTGGTGAATAGACACAATATTATACGAGTACGGCTGTAGGTATGTACTATCTACGCTTCGATAACTATGACAACGTAGGTGGGTTTGAAAAAGTTATGAACGGAGAATGTTCGATATTGTTTACGACGTAGTTGACACAAAGAACTGTAACTATTGTCCAATTAATATTCACAATACACCGTTCTTACAATAAATAAGCACCAATATTACGTACTTATTCAGGTATTATGGAATACGTACCGAGTATTTAATGTACTAAATAGTATGTACCTACTTACGCACGTTCCAAATAAAAGTAGAATGTACTAAAATTATGTACCTACTATGTTTATTATGAAATATATTATAATATGCTATATAAGCTACGTACTAATAATTATGTACGAAGTTATTCAGCAATTACGGTGTACTAAAAATATGTACTTTTATGGAATAAACTATGTTCGAATACTAAAATTATGCACTGAACATCGTTTTATACTGGAACTATCCGGCTCGAAGGACCAAAAGTATGGTGTGGCGGCGTGTAAATAGCCCCAACCCGTGTACTTGCGTACAATTAAATTATTTGTTAAACCTATTAATAATGGCAGAAGACCAGCCAAAGCTCAACTGAATCCACTCACCCTGCTCCGTCCTGGTAGGAATTCCACGCCGTGAAAGGTAGCTGATGAGGTGGTGACGCTGAAGCCGGCCGGCGTGACGATGGATAGGTAATCCGTCGAAATTTGTGCTAGTTCACCAGATCACGCACTTTATTATATACGAAATTGAAGGGTGCACCCTATAGTGAAGAAACTTGAGTATATTTCCACAAAAACTTATTTAAATCACCAAAACATGAATTTAACTTGAGAGCACGTACTCGTAACTCGTATCGAAAAAATGGCGGGCAACCGATCTCTCTTTCTGTCATTCGGCGCGCTCGCAGCGCCGCGCGCGGCTATCCAAAAAGGACTCCTAACGCCATCTAGCGGCGCCAGGAAGCACTCTAATGAGCGACCAGCTAACTCAAGTTGATCCTGCCATTAAAAATTTACCAAAAACCTATTTAAATAAATTGAAGCAGTAGTGCTTCACCAAAGGTTCTACCTAGATGCTTTACGTACGTCCAAATGGCTGGATGGAGACACGAGTTAAAGAAATATCAAACATTAATATTTAGTCCCAATTTATAACCACTTAGGTAAGTTAGTACTTTTAAAATTAATAATGCAGAAATATGTATATTTTACTGAATATATTTTTGAATTGAATAGATATTTAGTAGAGATGAAACGGATATCTGGTAACTATGCGGTATCCGGCGCTCCGGCCTCGTAGTTTGCCGAATATCCGGTATCTGGCCAAACCACTATTTGTTTCATCTCTATATCTCTAATATTTAGCCGTCCGCGTCATGACAAACTTGCGATTTTTCTTAAACTTCTTTTGAGTGTATTGGGTATGATCGTAGAAAATTATACATATAAAGGCTTAATTTAACAAACACTAATTTAACCCGATGCGACGTTATCAATAATCCTTGATTCGTAGAACACTTACTCAGAGTACCCCTATTGGTTTGGTACTTAAGTATTTATTTTGACGACCCGTATGACGCAATGGTTACCATGCCGGATCGCCACACTGAGGGTCCTGGGTTCGATTCCCAGCGAGGCGGAAATTTGAATGATGAGTTTGAATTTCTGTTCTCGGTCTGGGTGTGAACGTCCTTGTCTCTGTGTGTTGTCCATGGCACCCACAGGGAATCCTAGTGTGCTATGAGTGTGAAGCGTTACTATTTTATAACTTCAAACAGATTCCAAATAAGAATAAATACCTACTAGTCACACTCACGGTTCAACTTGATGTCCGCAACCACAATATCTTTTTTGCAACGTACGCGAATATAGATATTTTTTAGTCTATGCGCGCTCACGTAGAGATCAAAACGTATTCGAAGGTCACATGTCATTATGGAGGTCACGCCGATTGATCAGGAAGTATGCCGGCGTAATATTATCTGCTTAGTTACAAGATATCTTCTACTCGGAATAAGTAATGTATCTATGTGCATTCCTAATGCAAACGTCCTGGTATCGCATGGTCAAAACATATTTTTATGATTTTACGTGGTGCACGCCAGCAAAGATCCAAGTCAGCATAATGTTTTTCCGCTATCTTCAACAATTTACACAAAATTTTAATCCAATGAAGTCCATAAATCACTCCAAATATTGATGTAAACGATATGAAAATCCATACACAAGTTTTTGAGTCCACCGCAAATAAACAGACAGAATACTGATTGTTTCGTTCACTGAGATGAATTTCATTTTCTGTAGACATTTAATTTTTATCTTGAAACTCAAGGAGTTATAGTGCATTTTCATCAGGTGTGTATTAAATAAGCACACAGATTAAGTGTAATATTTCAAGTAACATAATTATAATAAATTCGTAGTACTTAATTGGTATCCATCGACTTACCTCATACCTACTTTTATATATAGTGCAGTAAAATATTTCAATCATCAAACGGTATGCTGCTTATAAACTTTCTACAACATAACTTCTTGGCAAGAGTTAGAAATGATTTTCATTTGGTAATTTTACATTAGAAGAATAAATCAAAGTGTTTAATTTTTTACATTTTTATCATTTTATTATTAAATCTATTCTACACCTATACAAACACACTTTATTGTAGTAACAAAAGATAATTTAAGTAAGTTCTATGAGTAAAAATATCGATATTGTTTCTGCTTGCATTTTACTTACACGAAATATTTTTGTGATTCACATACAACTTTGTAAAATTTCGTTAAGTAGAAAAGATATTAATAAAAAAAATATGAACTTTATTGGTATTCTAATTTAAAAAGATTTTAAGTAAGTATAAACAAGTTAATCGAGCAAACAGTGTAACAGAAAAACATCTTCCGTCTCCACATACTAGCAGGGAACTCTTCGAACGAGTTAATATTCACATGAATATCGCTTCACTGAAAGACGATCCTTTGATCTGAAGCCATCGGCATAAATTTACCGAGGAATAGAGCGAGTTAACGACATCCATATTATATTAAATAAACCAAAACATTTTAAATGTCACTGACTCTACTTTAATCCAATTCCTATTCCCACTAATAGACAGAAACTGAAAATCGTTGAACCGTCTGTAATATTTTTTAACATTTCTTTTCATTCTACATTTATACAGATTTCAAATATCAGAAGCTCGATCAATTATTGCATATCTACGTAGTAATATTTCAAAAAGTATTTTGTCTCAGACGTAAAAAAACAAAAACACAAGAAACAAAACAATGAACGTTTTAAACCTGTCGTAATTATGTTCGTTATTTCAGCGATACGCCATAGTGAAGCGTTCCCACGGTCAACACTGGTTTCTTGCAAAGTGGATTAATACTAATAATATAATTAACAATGATTTCCGCAACATGTCTGATGTAACCAACTGACTTAACACCACGCATTGATGATGTAGGATATCTAAAATTCCAAAATACATATCATATCCTTCTCTCACTGGACGCAGCATTGGCCGCTCCGGATTAGGTGGACTAAGTATAGAAGAAGACGATGAGCATAGTGCATACATTGGACTGAGAACTCTTGAAGGCACATTATCGGACAGTGTTGCACAAGTTAGGGGAAGCTAAACTTCCAAAGGCTAATGGATGGATGATTACTCACCGGAAGCCAGAGAGTTGTTGATCCGGCGTCGAATGGTCTCCTCCTCAAACGAGTACACATAGTACTCCTCGTTGAGATCCCGGAGGAACTGCGGCTTCACCAGCACCGCACTCACCACGCCGAACAACCGTACGAATCCCAGAGGTGTAAACACTAAAAAAATAAAACAAATTATTATTCGACATTCAAAAGACCAAAATAATACCGGTATCATTATAAAATGTCAAACATATACAAATAGTACCGAGATACCTACACAATTTCATAAGAGAATTATTCATAAGACAACTAAAACAATAAGTTAGCGATAATCTTATTAGCATACCTACTTATAACCCGTTGGGTTATTTATTAGTCTGGTGCCAACATTAAACTAATGTTGATGCATAACGACTAACAAAACGACAATCTATGAGTGATAATTAAATCGCCAGGCTACTTGTTGAATAAAATTCATAAGTTCCATGTATCAGACATATTATTATCATTGCTTTCTCTGTATCTTTAAGGCGATATTATCCCAAGAAATGGTATTTTTGAAGGTGTTTTGTTCATAAATGGTACATAATACAATTCTAAAAAAAATATATGTTATTTTACAGTCTTTGTTCTTTCGTTCCCTCATACTTGATACACGATAGCAATTATTTCATTGGATAGAAATAAATCACAAAGTGGGGTCTAATCTGGCATAAAAATGGCGTTTTATTCGCGTTTTAATCGCTTCCAGATAATAAAAAATATACCACAGTATAGGTCCTATAGATACCAATATTTCTTTCTGATCATAATTTGAAATTTTGAAAAACTTCCCTTTCAATTTCTATTTTTTCCCTTTCCACCAGCAACGAAACGCCCGACGCGTTAATTTACTCAATTTTACTCTCGCGCCAGTCGCCTTCGAGGTAGGACCTGTGCTAATCGGCATCGCAGCCGCACGTTGTCGAATTTCCGACACTAATTTTAATTTCGAATTTGGCGCGCGCGCCTTCTGAACTTATATTACGTATTAGGTACTGTCCAAAGTATCCACACTGCTGTAATTTGAAATAATAAAAATTGAGCGTTTTTATACTTTAGTTACTGTTTATAGTATTTAGGTATTGGTATAAGTCAAGTGCTAATTACACAATAATTCTTGTGGTATTAGGGCGGCTTAGAATACTAACCCCAATCCCAAGCCGTAAAAGTGTGTCGTAAAAGGCGACTAAATCCGGCCCGCTGATGGTAGGGCCCCTCGAGGGATTATATTGGTAATATTGATTTTAAATGTTAATTAATACCATTATTACTATTATTATTTCTATTGTAAGAATTTTGTAAGAATATTGTTTTTTAATGTTGTTTTTTTATATTGTTTTTGAGTATTGTTTTTTTATATGTATAGTATAATATGTATATTTGTATATAAGTTAAACAGGGGAAGGAAGGGTAGAGGGAGGGTAGCGGGGGAGGTGGAAGGGAGGGGAAGGGGAGGGGAGGGGGGAGCGGAGGGGGGAGCGGAGGGAGGTGGAGGGGAGGGGAAGGGAGGGGGAGGGCCGGCAACGCATCAGTGATGCCTTTGGTGTTGCTGATGTCCACGGACGACGATAGCCAATTACCATCAGGTGGATCGTCAGCTCGTTTTCCGGCTATTTCCATAAAAAAAAATTATATCGTAAGAATAATAACATTGTTCGTGTTTGTACTTTAGTAACTGTTTATAGTATTTTGGTATATGTATAAGTCAAGTGCTAATTACACAATTAATTTATATACTAAGAAATATACATATAAATATAATATAAACTTATTTATATTTCCTAACTGAGATACGCGTGATACACAAATAAGTAGGTACTTACATACAAAATTGATTAATATCATCTAAATACTAACAAAAAATAACCAACTTCAAAAAAACTCAAAAACTACTTGTCAAATCTCGCTCAAATTTATGTGGAACCACATGACAAACACCAGCTATCGATTAAAAAAAGAATAATCAAAATCGGTTCATCCACAAATAAGTAGGTACTTACATACAAAATTGACTAATATCATGTAAATACCTACAAAAAATAACCAACTTCAAAAAAATTCAAAAACTACTTGTCAAATCTCGCTCAAATTTATGTGGAACCACATGACAAACACCAGCTATCGATTAAAAAAAGAATCATCAAAATCGGTTCATCCACAAATAAGTAGGTACTTACATACAAAATTGACTAATATCATGTAAATACCTACAAAAAATAACCAACTTCAAAAAAACTCAAAAACTACTTGTCAAATCTCGCTCAAATTTATGTGGAACCACATGACAAACACCAGCTATCGATTAAAAAAAGAATCATCAAAATCGGTTCGTCCACAAATAAGTAGGTACTTACATACAAAATTGATTAATATCATGTAAATACCTACAAAAAATAACCAACTTCAAAAAAACTCAAAAACTACTTGTCAAATCTCGCTCAAATTTATGTGGAACCACATGACAAACACCAGCTATCGATTAAAAAAAGAATCATCAAAATCGGTTCATCCACAAATAAGTAGGTACTTACATGCAAAATTGACTAATATCATGTAAATACCTACAAAAAATAACCAACTTCAAAAAACTCAAAAACTACTTGTCAAGACTCGCTCAAATTTATGTGGAACCACATGACAAACACCAGCTATCGATTAAAAAAAGAATCATCAAAATCGGTTCATCCACAAATAAGTAGGTACTTACATACAAAATTGGCTAATATCATGTAAATACCTACAAAAAATAACCAACTTCAAAAAAACTCAAAAACTACTTGTCAAATCTCGCTCAAATTTATGTGGAACCACATGACAAACACCAGCTATCGATTAAAAAAAGAATCATCAAAATCGGTTCATCCACAAATAAGTAGGTACTTACATACAAAATTGACTAATATCATGTAAATACCTACAAAAAATAACCAACTTCAAAAAAACTCAAAAACTACTTGTCAAATCTCGCTCAAATTTATGTGGAACCACATGACAAACACCAGCTATCGATTAAAAAAAGAATCATCAAAATCGGTTCATCCACAAATAAGTAGGTACTTACATACAAAATTGACTAATATCATGTAAATAAATACCTACAAAAAATAACCAACTTCAAAAAAACTCAAAAACTACTTGTCAAATCTCGCTCAAATTTATGTGGAACCACATGACAAACACCAGCTATCGATTAAAAAAAGAATCATCAAAATCGGTTCATCCACAAATAAGTAGGTACTTACATACAAAATTGACTAATATCATGTAAATACCTACAAAAAATAACCAACTTCAAAAAAACTCAAAAACTACTTGTCAAATCTCGCTCAAATTTATGTGGAACCACATGACAAACACCAGCTATCGATTAAAAAAAGAATCATCAAAATCGGTTCATCCACAAATAAGTAGGTACTTACATACAAAATTGACTAATATCATGTAAATACCTACAAAAAATAACCAACTTCAAAAAAACTCAAAAACTACTTGTCAAATCTCGCTCAAATTTATGTGGAACCACATGACAAACACCAGCTATCGATTAAAAAAAGAATCATCAAAATCGGTTCATCCACAAATAAGTAGGTACTTACATACAAAATTGATTATTATCATGTAAATACCTACAAAAAATAACCAACTTCAAAAAAACTAAAAAACTACTTGTCAAATCTCACTCAAATTTATGTGGAACCACATGACAAACACCAGCTATCGATTAAAAAAAGAATCAGTAAGAACAAATAAGTAGGTACTTACATACTTTGACTAATATCATGTAAATACCTACAAAAAATAACCAACTTAAAAATCGAAACGAGGTTTTTTCAAAATGGCAGACTTGTAGGTATGCCAGGTTCCGTAGAAAAATGTTCAAACCCTTTGGATAAGATATTTTACAAGTATATTGAGAATGATAAAAAGTATAAGAATAATTTAAAATAAAATACCTTAAATTATGTAAAAAATAATAAAAACAAAATTAAGCTAAAATTATCATTACTCTTATTTTATTGCACCTAAAATTCCAATGAATAAATCAAAATAAAGTATACTTTCACCCCAACTCAGAGCAGTTACTAATAATAATAATAAAAACCCTTCCACACTCATACCCCCGCAGTAGGTTACAAGTATTTACCTGTTTCGCGGGTGGCATGGACTACACATATAACACATCACAATAACAGCCATGACACGAGTACAAATATTTATCTGTGACATAAATATTTGCCCCGCCGGAAATCGAACCCGAAACCCCTCGCTTCGCAGTTCGCAGGCAGGATCACTACCAACTAGGTTACAGGATCTAAAGCTACGCACGGGGTCATGAACCTCACGGCCGCGCGCGACCGGCTCACGGCGCCGCGGCGTGGCGGTCGAGTTTACACTCAGGGGAGCGGGGTATAGGGGAGTGAACAAAATGCCTACAACGGTCGGATAATCTCGCCTTAAATAAACAAGACATAATAATTACGTAAGAGTAAGAGCATATCCCTAACTTGTGTAAGCTTTCGTTTTAGTATATTTACGCACGCGCGTGATTGAAGTTTCACCTGTGCAAACGATTTTAAGACGACAGACAACGTCATAACCAAATCAAAGAGAACATTAAGTAAATAATCTCATGAGTTTAATAGTTTTGTGTAAAAAAACACGTATTTCCTGTCTACAATGGCTTTCACTGTCAATTGTGTGCAGCTTATTTTTTTTATTTATACTGAAGAATCAATATAATTATTTATACTGACTGAGTGAACTCCTCGTAAATCTTATCTCAACAAACAATCGCTAAGATTATTTAAACAAAATGACAAAGCTATATCACTTTGACCTATCCCCATATCTTCGTATCAATTCTGCACTATCGCGTTAGATGCGAGAACTTTAAAATTCCATTTGTTCGTGAGAACGTCTTCGATTTCGTTTCGTTCTTTAACTTGCGAAATGTAGCTAATTGTAAATTGGATATAGTTAGCATTGTGAATTTATTCGTATACGTGCTGAAAGTTCCATCGTTTCGCTTGAATGATAAGGCGTTTTGGAAACCGCAGTAAAAACAAAAATTGTGTTGACAATATTACGAGTATCTATGTCTTGGCTAAAGCTCAACACTGAGCACTATCACGAGAACCGAAAGCATTTTGGCCTATAGATACCAAATACAAGATCGAAAATATAATAAGGTAAACCACCCGAGCTTCGCTTCGGATACCCCGTAGGCCTGAAGCAACTTCTTTTTGCCTTATAAGTACCCTTCCTCATGAATGTGGCTATAATACATAAAAAAAACTCTTCAGCTGTATTGTAATACAGCAACTGATGTATCAGCATAGATTGGATATTTGCTAAAGACACAAATTCGACAGAGATTACTTGGTGATATAAATAGTTTAAATAGTGAGTAATAATATAAATAGTTTGGAGGGTTTACAACCTGATAATAATATGACCAACTCTGAGGCAGCCAAAGAGATTTCTTCGGTGGTTTATTTATTTAATAAAACAGGTAGGTACATTTTCTTGGGTGTTATCGGATATAATATATTGATATCATTATTAAGCTATAAACATAAGTAAATTCAAATGTACTATTGCACTACGATTGAATACGACTAATGGATACAGGATCGCCTACGTAGCAACAATTCTAAAATTCCTTTGCTAACCCAAATCCCAATGCCATTATTTAAAATTAATGGCAATTGTATTTTCTACAATTGCCTTTGAAATAGAGATTAACCTAATAACCAATCTATCTATACAACCAAAGCAATGTCTTATTAAACTGCAAACAGGTGAAAAGTTTTTTACTTTTTGCAAGAAAGCGTAATTTTGAATTGAAAACCTTAAGATTTTGGTAAGTCATAGCACCCACTAATGGCCGGTCTCAATATTATACTGTCAGTGGAACTCTGGTACATATCAGAGATAAAAAGTAAACATTGATCTCCCGCTAACTGCCGTCTCACAAATCAAAAGTAAGCAAAAAAAAGTAAGATCATCGATAGATAATATTTCAGTGACATTTCTGCCTCTGGTTTTTTTGTCCCTCTGAAAATTTCGTTTTCGCATAACAATATTTTTTTTTATACTTTTATACTTTTTTTATACTTTTTATCATAAAAAGGAACTCAGTGTTTTTGATTACAAACTTATTTCATTTTATTATTAAAATGATAATTTGTTCCAAATGTACTGTAAATTTCGCGGATGAAGTTAATAAAATAATGTTAAGTGTAACCTGGAACAATGCTTCACTAGTAACAAAACGCAGCATTTGACGTTTATCACTCATGGGTATCCCGGACGACGATGACATGTTATTGTCATTTGACATTCGTTTATGTCGCTTGGTTACGCAAAATAAAAACAACGTGTATTTTCTCATAATATTAGTACTTAATATTAATTAGTTTTATGAATAAACTAGGATTATACAATGAAACACATAGCTCAACAATTACCGTGAGTATAGACTTTATTTATTTTATTACCTATTAAGTTTAGTAAACAAAAAAATGTAGTAATTGTAAATTGTTGTACTTGTAGCAGTGATAGCCTAGCGGTTAGAACGTTGGTCTCCCGAACGAACTGTTTATTCCCACTTGTCCGGGGCCCGAGTTCAAATCCTGGCACGCTAATTTTCAAATATTATGTGCGTATTAGAAGTTAATTATCACTAGCTACGGTGAAGGAAAACAATGAACATCGCGAGGAAACCTGCACACCGGAGAGTTCGGTATTTGAAGTCTACCAATCTGCACTTGGCCAGCGCGGTAGACTATGGCCTAATACCCCTCACATTGCGATAGGAGACCCCGAGCCCAGCAAGAATTATGAGCTGTTGCTTCTTTTTGCTTTTAAACAAAAAATTGTTGCCAAATGTACTAAAGGAAGTTTTTTTTTCAGATGAAGTCCAGACCCTTCACAAAAGATGAAGTACCTTTCTTCCTAGGGCCAAAATAGTAGCCAATAGCTATTGATGTAGCAGGGATACACCATTATTTCTGAAAAGGCGAAATGTTTTTGTTATAATTTCAAAATAAATCTAACTTAAAAAGCTTAGTGTTCTTGTTTTATTAAAATACCTACTTACCTAAAACTTTAAAGATAGGAATTGTTATCAGTTCTCATTCACTGCCGTTTTTAACCGACTTCAAAAAAAGGAGGAGATTCTCAATTCGACTCTATTTTTTTTATGTTTGTTACCTCAGAACTTTGGACTGGGCGAACCGATTTTGACGATTCCTTTTTTAATCGAAAGCTGGTGCTTGTCATGTGGTCCCACATTTTAAACGAGATCTGACAAGTAGTTTTTGAGTAACTTTGAAGTCGGTTATTTTTTGTTAGTAAAATTTAGATTATGGTTTATGTTTAATCTGAATCTAGGTAGTTATAAACAAAATTGGATTCACACAATTCAGTCATATATGTAGTCATATATTTTATACGAGGACAATTTCGGCGATCTTGGAACCGTATTAAAAAGGCGGAATCAAATATAAGGCTTCAAAAAATTCATTATCACTCATCAGTGATTAATAAATCCATGATGTTTTGATAAATTTTCTTTACAATATGAGAAATCTACCAATTATCCGTCGAAATCGAGCGATGTGAAAAATTCCGATAGATGGTAACTTCTATTACCGATAGTTAGCTGTCAAAGCGTTATTGAGACGCAAGTATTTATTTTTGTATGGACCAACATACCTACGATATGACTTGGCCCTCCGGACGGTAGATCAATGTCATGGGTAGAAATTTTCTATCCACCGAAGGTTATTGAGACGCAAAAATTGACAAATATGACAAATGACATACTAATGACAGCCTTATCTACATTTTTATAACTGTTAGTACATTATTGAGACCGGCCGTAAGTACTTATACACTACATATAATATCTACCTAACAAAACTTACTTAGTGTTCATTTTACATGAAATAAGATTTCGGAAAAAAAAAACTATTTTTAATTTTTTTTTCTTTGCAAAATAATAAAATTCAAGGTTAAATAAACGCAAATATCTAGAAAATTTAATTGTATAGTTGTTTCTACAATTTGCGATTTAAAAACATGCACAGAGTACTTAATAACATGCCTATTGTAGGAGGTAATGAAATAAGTGCTTTTAAAAAAATATAAATTGTCATGACAACCGTAACCAATCAGGTCGTTAAGTCAATACTGCCACAATTATTATCCAGCGGCGTGTGTCTAAAACAATCTAAACAAATCGTTTTAAAACACAATGAGTATCAGAAATATATTATCCAATCCAGCGATGAAGAACGAAAATACAATAGAACTGAACGAAGAGTTTAACAATTTCTTGAAGCGAATTGGCGAGGTCTCAGGTTTAGTGAAAGACTTGGCTAGCGACAACAAAGAGACTGCAGATGCAGCCAAAGTTTTAGCAGACCAATATCTCGAGGGAAAAGTTATAATAGAAGAAAACATTCAGACGAAAGTCAAAGAAAACAGAACTGTTATTAATCAAAAAGCTTTTAAGACTAATGTGATTAAGAACGATACCGTAAGTAAATTTGCTTACATTTAAAAATAATATTCCTTAATAAACTATATCGCCCATTCCCTTTTACTCGTATTTGTGACTAGTAATTATGTAAAAATAAAGCTTAAGCCGTTGGTTTTGAATATCTGTGAGAAGAATATAATAAACAACTGTTGAGTGGTTACAACCAAAGTGATTATCCTAAATATGTAAATATGAACAGAATCGCACAAGTACATTAGAAAAACGCTGGAGACTATTCCGAAGTATGCAGAGGAATGCCAAGAAACGAATAATCAACAAATGAATCAAAAGACGCACATCGATTGGGTCATATTTAGGTCGAAGTCCGCGATTGTTCCACACACTAGTGCGATTTCAATTAATTTAATTTCGTATTGTATTATCTTGACAGTGAAAGCTATTTGGCCCGCGTAACGCTATAAATATCTAGCTTATGAACACTTATTTCTATCTAGTCGTACTGTACTGTCTCGTACATGCATTACAGATTATAATGTATGTTCAAGGCAAATTGAAGATGACAAAATCAGTTTATGAAGTAGGTGATGGTCGAGTTTATCAATTACCAGTATCAACTTAAGAAGTAAACTACTCGTAAATATAATTACTTAAACTGTTTTATCAGGGAGAAATGGACAAAGACGCCTGGATGGCAGAAGTTGAAAGGGACGCTGAAAAACGGGCTCATGACCGAAAAATTCGAAGGGAGAAGGCCGACACGTTGAAGAACCAAGCAATCAAAGCCTTCCGACGAGAGGAGTACGAGAAAGCTCTGTCATGCTACAATCGGGCCATCGAACACGTCAAAGACAATGCTATGCTGTACTGCGATCGAGCACTCACTAACATCAAGTTGCGAGATTATCAAAAGGTATGACTGGAAGATTTAAATATAAAATTGATAGATACTTCAACTAGTATCACTTGAAAATTGAAATAAAATATTTCGTGTTATCTGAATTTAAGTTATCACTTTCTATACCCTGAAATAGTCACTGAATAATGTACGGCTACAGACAATTTTATCACAGAGATAATTTTATCACAGACATAATTTTTTTTATTTTTTTCTTTTAAAAATACACTCCATCAGTAATGCACTTACGTCGGTCCTTCCGTTACCTAACATGTTAAAATTAGCCGAGGTCAGTGTCCCGGCGTCAACTTATTTCTTCGCTACGAACAGAACTACCAAAATATCTGTCTGTTTGTAGTTTTGTACACAATAATATATTTTTATATTTTCTATTAATCTTTTTCCTTCTCCTGTTTTAAAGTTAACAAGCAGAGTTTGCTCACAGATATGATACCTATCAAGGCTTAATGTTATGGATGGAGGAGCCCTTAAAAAATCCCATTTTAATTCAATTTTAAACAGAAAAAATTAAAAGTTTTTTTTACGTTTTTTTTTGTTTTCATCTTAGTACAATGTTTTCATGTTATTATAACGTTAGCTATCAAAAGATATTTACGGAAGGTTTATGCTGTATAACATTACCTATGTTCTATTTTACCTATCAACCTATGTAATATTTTTAAACAATGTAAACTTTCTTACTTCCATCCATCTATGTAAGCGTGTAAATGCCAAATTGAAATATTAAAGTTTGAACAGGTTTGGTCAATAACAAATAGAAGTCGAAATGGCTGAATGTATTACAGAGTACAGTTAACCCAACAAGTAACACTTTGTCCAACGGTAAAATAATGGCATTGGCAATACGCACCACGAAATAGATTTGTGTGTTTTATTCAAAAAAAAACTCTAACATTAACTTTTTGTTTGTTATATGATTACAAATTAATTAATATTGGTAACAGTTATCATTATCATCATTATCGGAAGCGATATCTTTCCAACTGATGGATTCTAAGACCGCTTATGATAAAAGGATTACCACCCACCACTCATTATTCTTCTGATTCTCCTTTAAATTAACGCATCACACTAGGTCCACTACTCCCTGTGTCGTTGGTACCAAGGACAACATACAAGAGAAGGGTACTACACAGTACACACAGACCGAGAACAGAAATTCAAACTCATCATTCAAATTTCCGCCTCGCTGGGAATCGAACCCAGGACCTTTGACGCGGCAATCCGGCATGGTAACCATTGCACCACACGAGTCGTCACCGCCTTTAAATCTCAAATATCAGTTTCTTCAACAAAATTTCCTTCACGGAAGCAATTCATAAAACAGTTTCGCCGGCAGGTAAAGAAAATTAACAACGGGGGCAGCTTGATAACCGCTGACTGGCACACACGCAATGTTCCAGTGAACTTGATCTTGCGCTAATTGGAACAATACACTTGATTAAGCGTGTATAATGAATTCGCTAGATAATCGCCATCGCACCGCGCCACCGATAGCGTTATTACACGTGCTACATTTGCCAACTATAACAATGTACACATACACGTGTTCTAAAAATACATTTATCTCAGACTGCGTAAAAATCATGCAAGCTCTGTAGATACGAGTACAACCCGTTATTAGCGGGTTTAAAGACAATGCCTCAGTATCTGGTGTAAACTTATCGCCCAAATATACGAATGTTACTTTGGAGACGAAAATTAATAAAAAATAGGTTTCTGGATAGAACATCTCTCATTACTCAATCAGAATAACTTTTACGAAATACCTCTATCATTGAGACAAAAAATATTCGTGCAATATGCGTGATAATTCACATTTTTCAACTTTTAAATTTTTTTGTCCAGTGGAAATCAAGAAGGATTTCATAACAAACTATGTTAGTATCAATGAACAATTATTGAGTGTCAACTGTTTGAAATGAATGCCAAACATATACCATAAATTCTGGCGCCTGTTGTGATATAATTAATATTCTAACACCGTCTTAAATCATTTTAAACGTACATGTGCAACTTTCATGTGCCACGTGCCGACTAACACAATAATTATATTGGTAAATAATACTAAATAGCATCTGGATAAAATTAATTAATTACAGTAATAAGTAATAGCGTATGGGAGTGCAAAAAATATAGTTACTTAAGAGTTTTTCGCTATGAAGTTTTAGTTTAAGATTTTTTAATAATGTAAATTAGAAATGCCGAACTACATTATGGTTATAATAAACCAAAATATATTGATAATGCAAAAAATATTAAAAATAATAAGGTGAAAAAAGTCAGTACTATTAACGCTTGTTCATAAAACATGCATCGCCTGCTCGTGCAATTAACACTGTCTGCGACCTGCGCAAGCGCATATGCACTAAAAGTTGATGACTAATAGCGCGTGGCTGTATCGCGGTTGACCTGTTTTCAGCATGCAAAGAGATAGAGTATAACAGAAACATGCATAGATATGTTTGAATATAGAAGTTTGAATATAGAAGGGTTTGGCCCACAGTTTAGCTCCCTAAAATAAACATAAATTGCTAATGTTAGCTGCACGTCGCTCAGCCGTGTTTAAAATACCAATGACATTAATTAGTTTTTAAAAATAGTCGTGTTTATACGATTGAAGAGAGTCCATTGTTTACATTCTCACTGACACACGTTAATGCATCCCACGACGCTGTTTAATTTATTCTTGTGCAATTACATATGTGATTTGGTTGGCAGTCGAGGTGTAGTGTTCGACAGGAATACCCAATACAAATTTACTTTCAAATCATGCACTGATTACAAAAATTATTAAATTGGGTTTATAAATTATTGATTATTAAAATAATTAAACGATTTAACATTAAACATACATAACTAATAAATTAATTAAATATTGTCTGCTGCTATCATATTACAACTAGCAGAATAATAAGCAATGATTTGATGAGACAAAATTTTAAATTATTATTTTTATCTAATAATAAGTAAAAAGTTGATTAAAAAACCCATATTGTTAAATGAACTCATACACAAAATGATAAAACAGCCTCAGATACATTTCTACATAAGTTGTTTCACTTACTCTTTAATAATTTTAGACACTATTTTTGTAAGTAGATGACGGTCCCGTAAAGTCCTAATCTAAATTTTACTCACAAAAAACATAACCAACTTCAAAGTTACTCAAAAACTACTTGTCAGATCTCGTTCTTTATGTGGGAAGTTTTTTTGAAGTCGGTTAAAAATATATAATTTTTGCGCTGATATAAGTTTGAAATCAAACAATTTCTTATCTTCGTGCTTTGTTGCAGGTCATTAAGGATTGCGAATGGGCTGTTCGCTTGAATGAGAACAGTTTCAAAGCACGACTGTACATAGCTAAAGCTTACAAGGAGTTGCAAGAAGAAGAAAAATACGCTGAATCTAAGAAAGAACTGGACGAAATGTTCCCTCAGCACGCGGATCTCGTAACGTATTTTTTGGAGAAGAAGGATCAATATGATGAAGGTGATTACGATCGTTCCTTGGACTGAGTGTCAACTCGATTATTGAACAATTATTGATTCATGCCATGATACATTCCTAAACTTGAGCATTTTGTATTCTATTTTATCTATTGATATTACAATAGAAGTTAGAATTTATTTCTATATTTAACACAAAATAACTAAAACTATACTTAGTGAACAAAGGACCTAAAACTAAAAACTAAAGTTAGAATTCTGTTTTATGTTAATTGCGTTTTATGACAAAGTGCCACGTTTTGTTTTTTGTGTTAATTCAACTTAATATTTATTTTATGGCGCGGCGGTGCTAGCATATTTTGTTGTAGAAGGATGTCAATTACTTTTTCAAAGTTTCGAGATGAAACTATGTCATAATTTATATTGATTTCAATAAATCATTTAAACATTCACACGTCTATTTGCAGAATGTAAGTTACGTTCCACTTCAATGGGTGTTAATGAGTCCCTGAGTAGTAACGAAGGCAAGCGAGCGTCTTTATCATTCCTTTGTATTGATAACAAATGTGTGACTTATGGCATAGATAACAGTTAGGTAATTTAATAGTAGGTAATCCAACAAATAAAGATAACAGTGTGGTTAACTTTCTAGGCAGCAGGTTATTAAGCAATAATTATATCCTTATTTGCTTTTAAATTGAGGACGGTGATAAGTTTCAATAGCTTAACATTTTGTAACAAGGCGAACTGTAGAATTACCACGCCCTAGCAATTGTTTTTAACTAGATATTTAGAGAATTAGTTGCCTTGCCGACAAACGAGAATACAGGGCACTCGATGACAAGTGACTATGGTCTCGTTGCACTACGCCAAAGCCACCACCGATACGTTGCCGAGAGCGAAGCGAGGGGACCTACATTATTTGTGGGTCAATGCACCATGAGCATGGATAGGATAGCTTGGACTTGGCTTGGCTGACTAGTTTATCTCGAATAGATAATAGTAATAAAATTACCGGTTACCACCACCAATACCGGTAAAAAAAAACAAAATAATTAATTTTAATAAAAAACTAACTTATGAATCTCATTGATATTTCGAAAATTTCATCAAACATAAATAAAGTTTGGCTCCAAACCAAGTCGACGTAACCCCCCCTTCGTGGGGCTATCTTAACAACCTCACTTATTGTCTAAGGGCTTGTACACAAAACTGCGATGCGACGTCGCATCGCAAAAACCTGCGAGCTCGCACGTCGCGTCGCAAGAACTTGCGAATTGATTCGCATCGCGCATTCCTCCGATGTTACGTCATACTTGTTGACAACACTTTTAAAGGCTGGGTCCCACGGCCCGTGTTGTCACAGGCCAGATCGCACCAGGCCGGACCGACAGGCCGTGGGAACGCTCGCATCCGATGAAGCCTGTTGTCGCCCGTCCATGCCCGTCCGATCCGTCGGGAGTCGGTAAGTTCAAAGGCGCGGCGCGGCGCGGCGCGACGGTGCCTGCCGCGGCCTGTGCGGGCGCGTCCGCGTTCTAATGTTTTACTAGGTTCCCGTATAAAATCACTCAGCATATCAGTTGCATTATACCTATCTGTAAGTAATAAAGAAAAATATGTTTCTGTTGCTGAAGAATACAAATTGTAAAAGGAATCCAAACATGCTGGTGACGTATAGAGTTGCCATTTTCGGAATTTAAAGTTTTTTTTCAGTACCTCAAATCTGCCAAAAACTGCCAAGTTTTATAAAACGTCAACCGATACTGCCATAGGTTAAAATAAGGGGCCAATCCTGCCAAAATGGCAGGATCCTGCCACAAATGGTCACACTGGACAGGCCGCTACAGGCCGACACAGGCCGTGGGAACGGCACTGCGCGAGACGCAACACGCACGCACAGGCATCCACAGGCGTGGCACGATCCGGCCTGGCCTGTGATAACACGGGCCGTGGGACCCTAGCTTAAGTCGGCTCTGAGACAGCGTGTTGGCAAGACGTAGTGAGTGTTCACACTGAACTCGCGGGCGCGGGCGCGGGCGCGGGCGCGGGCGCGGGCGCGGGCGCGGGCGCGGTCGCGGGCGCGGGCGCGGTGGCGGATTCGTGTTCACACTGGCCGCCAGGCGTTTGCGCGATTGTGACATGTTGTCAGAGGTTGAAAACATGGACGACGATCTTTTTTTAACCGAAAATTCATACATAAAGTTCCATTGAGTACCTAACTCACCCTCCATATCAGGAAAAAATTCAGCAATTTCCTTCCATAGTTTATTATGAATGTTTCTGTTCATAAGATGCCTGTGTTTACTCTGCCAAATCTGAGTTCAAATCATATCAGTTCTAGCCTGAATAGTACTAATAAACTCTTCTGTATTGAAGGACATGATCTTAGATGAAAGAACAACCCTTTAATCTGGGGACATAATGAATTCATGTGCTATCGTTTCTAGCGACAAGTTCAAAATGGTTGAACTTACCTGACATCACGAGTGAGTCGCGCGCTCCGCCGCTAGTTCAGTGTGAACACTCTCATACATTCTCATGCGTTTGATATTGCCGCTAGCGGGCCGCGCGCGGTTGTCGCTAGCGTGCCCGCTACTTACACCGCACGTGCGTTTTGTATATGAACACTTTCATAGTAGGTCATATGTTTGAAATTTCGCGACCGCGCCCGCGAGTCAGTATGAACAAGCACGTACACACATCAAATAAAGTTTGAGATCACTTTGAAAATACGAAATCTTTTTTGTTACGTTAAGATGAAACATTTTTTCTTTTTCTTCTAAGATTCTTCATTTAAAAATCAAATCTTTTAATAACAAATTCATATTTTCGATGAAAATAGTTCCGTTCGGCGTTCATAATAGTAATAAATGGATGAACCCAAAATCTTCTTTGTATCTTTTGCCTGTATCTCCTAAGCAATAACAAAAGTGCACACTTCTTTTTACGATCCATGTCACGACCTAGTTTTCAACGGTCGTCAAAGGAATGGTCACCTTATCGTGGAAGGGACACGCCTTGCCGCACGAAATCGCATCGCAGCAATTCGTATCGCAACTTTTTGCGTTGCGAATTCGCATCGCGTCGAATCGCAGTTTTGTGTACGGGCTCTAACATGAGATTATCTTTAATACAGGACTTGACGTTTATATTATTCACATATCCACCCTCTTAAAGCTATTATGCCTTTTTCGAATTTTTGCTTTCGATAATTGTCTACGTAACATAATATTTTATTTTATAATAAAAATCTATTTATATTTACTTAATTAATAAAATATTGCTTTCTTGCTAATGTGGATATTACATAAGACCAATTGACATTTGTTTTTCTTCATGAATTATTTCATCAACATTCATTAATTAAAGTATACCATGTTGTTTGGTGTTTTAGCCATACTTGAGAACCACAGATCACTAAGGCGCAAAATTTATGTAGGAAAAATACAACAGTGACTTACTAGTCGATACTTCGAGGCATATGGAAAGACAGAAAGAAATGTAATAATAATAAATAAATTTTATTCAACAAGGAAGCCTTTAAATCTTAATACAAATAAAAATTATCACTTACCCAGTAACATCAACACACCAACAAAAGACACACAGGAGTACAAGAATGGCAAGTAAGTCCATAAGTCTGAAACAAATAACCTTCAATTAAAATTTTAAAAACCCTTGAGAAAAACTTTACACTAGACGATAGCTAAGAACACTGGATTAAGACTGCTAGAGACCAATTCTAATAATAGTAATGCAACTTTTTACTAATAAAGTAACAACAAGGTCTGAAACTACTAATACTTGTACAAGTACATTATATGCATAAGTAAATCAATGAATCAGTAAATGATGCCATCTTGATACATATAAGACAATCCAAAATAATATTTTAAAAAATCTTGTTTTTAAATACTTCAGAAGGCTGCCATTGACCTGACATTACTTAATATTATTATGATACTTCAAGTATATATTACCTTCAAAGGCAAATATGTTGTTTCATCCCATTGAAATTAGGTTGAATTAACTAAATGGTAACTAAGGTGAAGGGCTTTGCTGAAGCTAAAGCGTATTTATAAAAGCAATTTTAAATAGAATATTTGAGTCAGAGTTTAAAGCAAACATGAATAGTACTTTTAAACCCTGTTTCATGTTATTAAAATAAAGTTAATAACTGCTAAAGGCAACTTGAACAGTAAACTAAATCTAAGCTGTTTCCAATGGCAGTTGACACTGTACATTTACTTTGCATCTTGATAACTCCACTTATTATGCAATTTTTAGATAAATTAAGTAAATAAGAAATAATGTAAATATCCCCTGAACAATGGTTATCACTACCCACATAGCAACTGGTGGATCGTCTATTAGGTTTGTTGACCATTTACATAAAAAATTCACTGTTTGGGTAATCTAGAAATAAAGTTTTCTATAAATTAAATTGAATACTTACTGAGCAGAGCATCAATACTGGAGCAGTCTCCTTCCAACCATGCAGATATAACATATGCTAAGCCAAGCATGGCCACACCGAGGAGTCCTAATACTATGAATGTCTCATACACCCGTCCTCTCAACCCACGGCATCCAGGAAATCCAGAAGACTCCGAGAATAAGTAGGCAAATGGTAGAAAAACAAAGAGTGACAAGTTTGAGAATAGGAATACATGATTCCAAAGACCTGTAACAAAACATTACAATTAGTTGAGGGATTTAAAAATAAAAAAAATTACAATGTCCAATATACTTACTATGTTATTCACTACAGATTGATGTTTTAGAATTATTCATTAGTTTTTAGTGAGATTAAACTTGAAGAATGAACATGCATGTAAATAAAATATTAAAATATTGAAAAAAAAAATTGCTGTATTAATGTTTGCTTGCCTTCTACTATAATTAATAAGGTATATTAATATTTATAGTATTACTAGCTGCCCGGACAGACTTCGCTCTGTCAAAAGTTGTTTTATTTTGAGATGTAAGCTATCCTATCTTTCAAGCCCGATCAAACTGCACACGGTGTGCAAATTTGATTAAAATCGGTTAAGTAGTATAGGAGTCCATCGCGGACAAACAACGTGACACGTAATTTATATATATTAAGATTATTTCTGTGTATTGTCCATGGCATTCACGATAGTCACGATACATTGAATCTATGGGGCTATGTGTGATGAATACCTTACCTTGAATAAGGGAACTGTTGAGCCACTTGACATAATAGCTGTTTGGGTACAATATGAGCACTTCGTTGCTGACGATTGACACGGGCAGCAGGAGTGCCGAGCCCAACGACACGGCTAGCGCGAAGGTACACAGCCAGAGGCTAATGCGGTACACTTTGACTTCATCCTCGTCCGCCGTAAAGAAGTCTTCGTTATCTCGCCGACGAAACTTCTCGATTAACATAAACGAGAGTAGGTACAGCAAGATGAAAAGCAGCAGAAATATCTAAAAAAAATATGTTTTGTTATTTCCCCCATGACAGCACTCAACAGTGGGAATCCCAGTAAAACTAGCTTTACTTACGATCTGCTCCCTGACATTATTGTGAAATATTTGCTCCCGCAAGTCTGTTTCATCATCATCCATCGTACACCATCAGATGTGGATTTATGTATTTTCAGATGTTTCTTTGTAATGAACGATAACAACACTGCATTTTCAACAATTACACCATTTTATAAGCGTAGTCTGTTTAGTTTTAATTAATTCTCACTTATTATTCAACGAATTTACAAATAATGTAAAACTTTTATTCATTATTTACAAAAGAACGCAACTAACCGACGAATGATGAAAAATACCACTACATATAATAAATAACAGTAATCTCCAAAGTGCAAACACGACTAATTTTTGTGATCAGCTGAACAGAAATTAGAAAGATACCACAAAGCTCAAAATACATTTCACAATCACAGAGTAAAAAAAATGCAGGTAAACAATACCATAGACAATAGCTTTGAATAAATATTAGAAATTATTTTTTTAGAGCATTGCCAGTAGGCAATGAACTAATATACTAACGTACATGGAAGCATCTTTGATGCCTCAAAATAGCGCAACGAAAACTCAACCGCAGTGGGCCGGGCTTATATACTCAACCAAAACGCGAATCAGTCAGTTCAGTGTCACTCATAGATTAATATGTATATACGGGTATAGATGGGTAACCTATGTCAAAAAGTAGTACCATAGAAAGTAGCTCCATCTAGTGTGTATGGTTGAAACTTGAATATATATTCATAGCTACGTATTCCTACGACTCATAAAAATTGATCTTTTTAAAATTGTATCAAATGATTCTGACTGTCTTAAAAATAATACTTTGATTGTTATTAAAATATCAAAGTATTATTTCTCAAGACATCACAAATCATTTGACACAAAATACTAACATAGGACCAAAAGGAAATAAAAGGCGTAAAATATGCAAACAATATTTATTTTTTATGAAAACATTGATCTACGACAACAACAAAATGCTCTTTATTGTACACCAAAATTATTTCTAGATACATTTTATAATACAAAACTTAGTACAATAGGCGGTGTTAATACATACTTAAATAGCAATCTCTTCCAGACAACCTATTAATCTAATAAAATGAGTAATTTTGGAAACAGGGTAGGGTGCACAATTAAGAATAAACATTTGTCAGCAGCTAGTATTTGGTTAAGGAGACTACAAAAGAAGAGAAGGGAATGATTAAGGACGCGATTAAGAGAAGGAAAACAGAGGGAGAAAAAAAGTTATTGATTGAAGTGATCTACATGAGTTATTTAAAGAATGAAAATGAAAAAGTAACTACTTTTTTCGGCTTTTCTTTTTATTTTTTTCATAATAGCTACAAGCTGCCTTTTGCATGGGGTCATCACTGTCGCAGTTAATTTCATTTCCCACAAGTATTTTATTAATTTGTTTACACCATGTAAATATATTAAATATGATGCTCTTCTTTAAAAGAAAGTCTATAATTAATGCTTTATGCAACTCACACTTAATAAAAGACATATCTAAATGTATACAACATATTAATTTGATATATTGTAAAATATTTTTTTTCGTGCAATATTTTTTTAAGATTTCTGTGCAAATATTCTCGGTTTGCACGAAAAAGTAAAATGCTTCTTTGGTGGGATAGCACAACCAGCTTTTATCTGAGTACTCACATACTTTAATGAAATTATGAAATCCTTCTACAAAATGACTTTCTAAATTTTCTTTGCATGCTGTACAGTTTTTATAAATTTTTCGTGCCTTCGACACTAACCAGCCACTACAGTACCCTAACGCTGCACACCTTTCTATGTTAATTTGTTCTTCACTTTTTATTAGTTCGTTTATATCTACACTCGGGTGCAATGAAATCGCACATTTGATTTTTTTCTGCAAAATACAAATTATTTTTTTTTCTGAAAGATACATATATATTTTTTTAATATGGAATTAAAGCTGGTTTCATTACCTATCCAACGATACCATACAAGCCGTTATTACTTTATCCTACTGCCAAAAAAAAACACCAATTACAAATTCATCCTTTATTAAAAGAAGTTTCCTTGACAAAACTGTGTGGGAAATGAAGGCTTAAAAAAAAAACACCCTTTTCTTACAAAAATACCTTTATTAATACGAAGTGTTACCCCCTCTTACTTGAATTACCGCTCGACACCGGTTTCCCATCGACTCTATCAAGTGATTGATAGAGTCTTGTGGGATAGCGTCCCATTCCTCCTTGAGCGCAGTTTGCAGCTCCTGGAGATTAGCTGGAGCAATATTTCGGTCTCTTATTTTCCTTTTTAAATTGTCCCAGACGTGTTCGATCGGATTAAGGTCCGGACTCCGAGCTGGCCACACCATTGTTTTGATATTCACCTCTTGAAGGTACTGCGTTACAATTTGAGCGGTATGGGGTCTTGCATTGTCATGCATAAAGAGAAAGTTCTCTCCAATGAAACCGCTAAATGGTACGACATGTTCCTGGAGAACTTCTTCGACGTACCTCCGAGCAGTTAGTCCCCTTGTTGGACGCCTTATATTGGCCCCAGTGAGGAAGACAAGCTCAGTTTTGGCTTCCAAAGAGATTCCACCCCAGAACATACACGAACCACCGCCATATGCAACGCGTTCCGTGATGCAACACGGGGCAAATCTCTCTGTAGGCCTTCTATAGACCCGCCCTCGTCCATCATTGCCATGGAGACACATCCTAGACTCGTCTGAGAACAGAACTGTTCGCCATTGGTCGACTGTCCAGTTCACATGTTCCTGTGCAAATCGAAGACGGGCTTGGCGGTGAGCTGGCGCCAATTTAGGGCCGTTTGCTGGCCTATGCGCTGTTAGGCCGCCTTCAGCAAGTCTCCTTCTGACCGTCCACCGACTGACTTCCACTTCACGCACCTCTTGGAGATGATGTGCAAGATCAACGGTTGTCAGGCGACGATTTCGCAAAGCCGTCGTTACGAGAAATCGGTTGTCGCGCTGAGTTGTAGCTCTAGCTCGACCAGATCCTCTTCGTCGTTCATAGCCACCAGTCTCCCGATAGCGCTGGTATACACGACGAACTGAATATCGACTGATATTCAGCTGTCGAGCTACAGCACTCTGGTTCTGGCCTGCTTCAATTAGAGCAACGACTTGAGCGGCTTTTTCTGGCGTAGTATCCATTTTCTTCGATAATTATTGCAGCTGTAGTCACTGGACGTCCTTTCAGTTTGAGCGTTGAAATGCAACTGATGACATTTTACTCAAAACATGCCTTTTTATACCTGCATTAGTCTGGCAAACTACGGTAACCTAAGGGAGTTAATTTTAGGGTTTTTTTGTTGTCATTAATTCTTGGCCGTAGGGTAAAGTAATAACGGCTTGTATGGTATCGTTGGATAGGTAATGAAACCAGCTTTAATTCCATATTAAAAAAATATATATGTATCTTTCAGAAAAAAAAATAATTTGTATTTTGCAGAAAAAAATCAAATGTGCGATTTCATTGCACCCGAGTGTACATCTGGAATTATTAAATGTTCTTCTATAACTTCTTCATTACTTTCGTTATTTGTATGTGAGTATTCAGAACTGCTGGTTAAAAATGTCTCTAGTGTTTGCATCAAGCATGAATTATTGTCCTTTTCGCAATTAGCACCAACAGAATGTGCTGACGTCATATTATTTACTAATAATGTTTTAAATGAGGCTGTGAAAGCTCCAGCATTGGGCATATTATTTTGAGAGCCATGAGCTCTTATAGCGCCAAAAAAATTCTCCAAGGGGTCTTGGTTAAAATGTCTCAGTAATATAGACGTTAAGCCATGCTTATAAAGTTCTTTTAAAATTATTCTGATCCCTTCTATTGTTTTCACCCAACTTGTAAGGGTGGGCACAGTAGTAACTTTTTCATCTTCATCTTTAACAAATTTCATAGACTTTAAAACTGGCAGGCATTCTGCCCAAAGCTTATGATGTGCTGATTTTGGAGTTACAGCACATCTGTAGATTTTCCCCCCTTCTGTATTTGTAGAGCTGCCATTCAAGGAGTCAAAGAGATTGTCAAATAACAATAGTAAATCTGCCGTGTCTTGACTCCCTTCTGGAAGTTTACCAGCATCTAAAAAAGAAAATTAGTGTCAATGATGATCTTAATAAAGTAGACATTACACACCTTCCAAAACACTCCCCTGTGTAGGAAGGCAATTTTAGGCTCAGCTGTTCACTCAACCATCATTTTGTAAAAGTTCACAGCCAAAAAACAGCATTCCAGCCACCCATCATGACCTACTATTGACCACAGCTTCCTTTTAGAATGAGAGGCCTTGACCAGAGTCCACCACTTGGGTCAAGTGCTGATTGACAAATTTTATACACCTTTGAGAACATTATGGAGAACACACACAAAGACATGGACATTCACACGCAGACCGAGAACATAAATTCAAATTCATCATTCAAATTTCCGCCTCGCTGGGGATTGAACCCAGGGCCATTGGTGTGGTGATCCGGCATGGTAACCACTGCGCCACACGGGTGGTCATTGAGAGAACAATATGCAGAAAAAGAAAATATCCTTAACCAACCTGCCATATATCCAAGTGCTACACCAACACTATGACTGAATACTTGAGTACAGTGCTTCACTCTCATTTTTGGTATTAATTCAGGTAGGACATGATGAGCGGTTAATTTTGGCACTAAACGTTTTCCCTTATATCCAGGAGCTCTTCTATATAAATCAATTATGTGCTGCCACTTCGCGGTACACTCTTTGTTATTAAAAACATATTTTAAATTTTTATTTAATAAATTATTTCTGACACCTTTCATCAAATGAGGTGGGTCATAAATAGGCACAACTTTTTTTGAATTAATTTCAAAAAATCCACCTTTCCACTCTGTGCCTTTTTTTATATATTCTTCTTTTGTTTTATTTAACAATATGTTTAGGGCAGACATATTGGTTGACCCTTGGTCACAAACTGTGGCTATTATTTCAAGACCTGTATCTTGCAACTTTTGTATTATATTTTGAACTTGAATGACCAAGTCCCATGCTTTTGTTGCACTTTTACTGAATGAGTAAGCAACAGGCTGTTTGAATTTTTTTATAATTCCACGTACCATAAAAACTAGTACATGGTCACAAAAATCATTTTGCTTGTCCATGCCATTGTCGGTGAAACCCACTATTTCATCCTGTTTTTGGTCGTACTTCAGTCCTGGTGAAATAGACATTTCGTCAAAAATCAAGGTGCAGTGCCTATGATGGAATGGCAGTTTATTTACTCTCCTCTTCATATCCAAAAATAAAATGTCATTAATACCAGGTTTTAGCGGTATCTTTTGTAAAAGATTATTCAATGTTTTGCGTTGCGGCAAAATGCATATCTTGCTTAACACTCTATATGCCTTTGGGCTAGGCTTATATATTGTTAAAGCAAGGACTTTTTCTTTAATTGTGAATCGTCTTCCTTTGCCCTTCTTTCCAGCGCCTTTAATTTGCATTTCAACAAATGTTTTTGTTGCATTAGTCATTTTTCCACTAATGTGTTTGAATGCATCATTTTTCATTGTTTTTCTTGCCATAGCAAGTCGTTGTTTAAAAGAACTTTTGGCTATTTTATTTCTTGTGACTTGCTTTTTCAAAGAAACTATCATTTTTTTCAATTTCACTTCATGTTGTGGCATTGAAACTACAATAAATAACAGAAGTATAATGTAAATTATGAGTATTCAAGTATCTTCTATAAAAAAATTATATGTTGTATGTATGTATTGATAAGGATTTATTCATCTAAATTAATAAAACATTCACCTGGCTGTCTTGGAAGGCAACTGGTTTGTGTATTGCCAATGTGTTTACGTGGTGTTCTTGTATCAAATATCGAAGAACTGAGGCTTGGTGTAGGTGCACATATTGCCATCGATTCTTCTTGTATATTGGGTGATTTCATTATTATATCTGAAACATAACATATTAAAGGTTATGTAAAACTCAGTGAATGACAAAAACGAATAGTCTCAAAAGGATTCAAGTTCGTGAGGTAAACAATATATTGTTGTCTTAGGCCCTTAATATCAACAGCAGTTTAATCTATGATTCTGAGTTTAAACTGTCGTTGTTGTCAACAAAGACAGTTTAAACTCAGAATCATAGATTAAACTGCTGTTGATATTACGGGCCTTAGTGATCATAAGAGAGACCACATTTTTCGCGATTTAGTAAGTTATCAATACAGTCGTAATACTGAAATAATCTTGGGCATTATTAGTATTACTGAGTCTATAACAGGACCATCAGACCTTTGACCTCGACACTGACCATGCACATTTGACTTATGAATTGAATTAAATTTCGCATTTGTGCGATATTGTCATACAGGGTTATGGACCCTAAAAACATCAGTTTGTCAAAGTCAAAACAATATACCAAAACTTCCTTGGATGAACATTACAGGATAACAAAAAACCTTATAACTTAGGTGACAATATCATGTTACATAATATATTGATAAGGACTTATTCATCTAAATTAATAAAACATTCACCTGGCTGTATTGGAAGGCAACTGGTTTGTGTATTACCAATGTGTTTACTTGCAATATTGGCTGTTGCATATGTAACATTTCCTCGACTCGTACTTGCAACTGGTGTTATATCAAATGTCGAGGAACTGGGCCTTGGTGTAGGTACACATACTGCCATCGACTCTTCTTGTATGTTGGGTGATTCAATTATCACACCTGGAAACATAACATATTGAAGGTTATTTACAACTCAGTGAATGACGAAAAATAATAGTCACAAAACAATGGAATTCTGGAATTATTCACTAAATTCAAATTCAAATTATTTATTGCAATCATGTAGTCTATAAAGGTGGTACATACAATGCTAACCGAACTTACATGTGCCACTTATGGGCATTGCAAATTTTTTATAAATGTCATATTAATATTAGGAAAATTAAAAGTTATAGACATTACTCAGTATTCATAAAAAAGCAATTATTTATCGGACATTTAAATATCTGATGATGTCAATACAATTAAGTTAATGTCAATAATAAATTATAAATGCATTGGAAATAATAATAATAATTAATTATAAATGAAATAATAAATTATAAATGAATTAGCATTGGAAAAGCTATTACCATACCTGACAAATGAAGTGTTGGTACTGCCATTTTACTTACACGGTTTTTGGAACCATGAAAAACTGGATCAAAATGCCTGTGACAAACTCTTCGGTTGTCGTAAAGAAAATTTTGTTCTAATGTGCCAATTTCTCCTCCGATATTTTTAATCCATGCTTGAAACCGTTCTTGCTCCAAATTTGGATTAGGAAATCGGTGAAGAGGAATACCTTAAAGAAATACATATAAAATTAAATGCATTTATTGATTTTTTAAATTTTCTTCATCTTATCTATACTAATATTATAAAGAGGAAAGATTTGATTGTTTGTTTGCATTGAATAGGCTCCGAAACTACTGAACCAATTTGAAAAATTCTTTCACTTTTGGGAAGCTACACTATCCCCAGGTGACATAGGCTATATTATATTTTCAAAAAAATTAAGGATCCTTAATGAAACTTCAATAATGTAACCCAAAGTGTAAAAAAATAAGAAAAGCGAAGCAAAGCGAGGGTGGTTACTTGTATTTATATAAACTACTTTTGGTAGCATAGACACATACTAAACATTATTAGACAGTAGGTTTGCTGTGCCAGTAGCCGGCCATGTGGCAATACTCGGCCACCTGATGGACCATGTTTTTTTTTAATTCGAGATAATAAGATTTCTACATGATATAATAGTAAAGTAAGTTTTAAACGTATTTCAGATAATGTAGTTATTAATAAGTTACTGGTGTTATTACTTTCATTATTAACTGACCTTTACTATTTTTTCCAATTATAACATTTAATAAAATTATACAAAATTGAAGTGGCCGGATACTGGAATACAATTTGCCGGGTACATTCTTACCCAGTCATATTTTGTTTTGCTTATTATGATGTCAATATTCGATTCCCGGTTACACAATTTATGATTTGTTTTAGTGCAAGTGTAAAGATGCCTTATGCCAGTATTCAGCCACATGTTTGTAAAATTTCTGATTCACTCACAAATAAACGGGTACTAAATAGGTCTCCGCATACTAATACAGTTAGCGATTTATAGACATCTATGACTGTAGTAGTTGTTGTACTTACGTGCTCCGTAATATTTGGATATAGTGATATGGTTGACTTGCATTAGCTCGTTACGTCACCAGTGGTAGGGGAACACGTCTGCCTGCGTCTACGGCTGTGTCGTGACTGACCCAGTGTTGCCCCACTACCCGTGCTCTCGAGATAACATGATCACTGCTATAACCATAATAGCAGTACAAACACTACATCCCTTCCTTATTAAAATCTTTATTTAATATGGAGCCCAATCCACAGTCGACTCTGCAGTTGATCGCAACTCAAGCCTTCAAAGGCCACTCCACGTCTATACCATTCAATATTCCAGTTACTTAGACAAACACATTTGTAACACGCACTATATGTATGAAGCAGGCTACGGTTTGTAAACTTGAGCCTTCTGGGTGCCTTCACTAGCCTCAACAAACTCAAACTGTCATATGCATGCTTCGTATAGAATTACTTATGTAGATTATACTTTCACTGCAATTATTTTAAACATTGAAACAACACCTGAGACTTTTTTCGTCTTACACCTTTCCCATTCGCACCCGTTCTCCTTCTATCTTTATTAAATAATAATTATTTACATCACCTCTTAGCTTTTCATACTTCCCTCTTTCTTCTCTCTTTGATCAAGATCGCCAAGTTATTAGGTTTCATACCAACATTCAAACAAACCTCGTCATTTCTGTCTTTAAATAGACAACTTACTGGTAAAACAAACACAGGAAATATGAGAAACTCGATGAAAATTTATATTATTACTAAAAGTGGTTTACTGTCAACAACAGATTACGTACAGCTTACAACCTGCTTTCGTTTTTTAAAGACTAAAGTTTTACTTGCGAGACAATCCTCTTATATACGTAATATAAACTAGGTCCCACCGACGACCATAACACGCCAACCATGGCTAGACTCGCAACAGGAATTTCCTTTATTTAGGCGTCCTTCCTGAATGGACGGATCCAACGGATCCCAACGGACCCAACGGTGTCACATATGAATCAGACACTGCCGATACCAATCATTCACACACCAGTCATTCATTGAAATACCTCGTCTATTCATTATCTTTATTCTACATCTCAACTCCATCACGCCAAATAACTAATATGTTCACAAAATAACTACATTTTGTATGGTTTTCAAAGTTATGAGGGCCCATACTGCTGTCTAGTCAGTAATGATTTCAATTTCAAGAGGTCCATACACACTTTAGTTACTATGATTTCAAATCATGGGACCTATACTGCCGTCTAGTCAAGTAATGTATGTATGATTCTAAATTTCATGAGGTTACTACTTCCATCAAGTCAATGTATCAATCTCAATTTCATGAGGGCTCATACTGCCGACAACTCAGTAATGTATGATTTCAATTTCATGAGGGCTCATATTGCCGACAGCTCACTTCAATTCAGTAAAGTATGATTTTCAATTTCATGAGGGCTCATACTGCCGACAACTGAGTTGCGTATGATTTTCAATTTCATGAGGGCTCATACTGCCCACAACACAGTAACGTATGATTTTCAATTTCATGAGGGCTCATACTGCCCACAACACAGTAACGTATGATTTTCAATTTCATGAGGGCTCATACTGCCCACAACACAGTAACGTATGTTTATGTTAAGCAAAACTAAACTTCATTATTATTGGTTGATTTTACTCTGATTTCTATGACTCTTCGAGATAGAGTGCCTTTTAAATTTTACTTTCATTGTAACTTTAGCTTGAATACAATTTTTTCTTTAACTCTGAATTTAACTAAAAACACAGAATAAATAATAGTATTTATAAATAATTATAGAAGGTGCACTAAGAAAAATTCCGAAAAATCATTTAAATAAATAGTGACTCTGGCTCCAACGCAATAAAGTGTAATTCTGATCGCACAGTGCTAATCAAAACGCGTAATGAGTTGCCTTCCTTTCTAACACTGTCGCTTATCCTCTCTGGCAATGTCAGGGTTGCCTTTTTTGAAAGAATAAAATTAATCTGAAAGTTTATTTTTATGTGTTACACATGTATTATTATATATGTGTAAACGATAATTAAATATATATCAGTTCGGACTTGATTATTTAACATCTTACCGAAAAACACGCATCAATAATAATACACACACATGTAGTACTCCGTGTCACAAAAGGTATGTACGTTAATTGGTATCGTAAGGCATTTGCTGCCTAATACACAATCATTTACGATTTACGATTTCATGTAGGTTCGTACTACCTGACACACACAATTATGCACGATTTACAATTTCATGTAGGTTCGTACTACCTGACACACACAATTATGCACGATTTACAATTTCATGTAGGTTCGTACTACCTGACACACACAATTATGCACGATTTACAATTTCATGTAGGTTCGTACTACCTGACACACACAATTATGCACGATTTACAATTTCATGTAGGTTCGTACTACCTGACACACACAATTATGCACGATTTACAATTTCATGTAGGTTCGTACTACCTGACACACACAATTATGCACGATTTACAATTTCATGTAGGTTCGTACTACCTGACACACACAATTATGCACGATTTACAATTTCATGTAGGTTCGTACTACCTGACACACACACTCACGCACGATTTACAATTTCATGTAGGTTCGTACTACCTAACACACACATTATAGTTATTGCAATAAGTACATTATGCACCAAAATTTATGACCTATCAAGTCCATCAAATTACTCACGTCAACAATCCTTCAGGCAGGTAAGTACTTAATTATGAGTTTATGACCCCCGAAATCAACCTAAGTAGATCAATAATTGGTAGCGCCATTATAGCTAATTAGATTAGATTACCAAACTTTAATTGTAATCTATTAAAATTATTAATTACTAAGGTCATAGCATTGGTATAATCTGCAAATCTGTTTAAAGAGGACTTCTCGATTTATAACTAAATACATCCAGCTTAATAAATATTTTTTGGACGTCAGGAGAGTTTCTCCTTTACGATTTTTGTGGAATTCTGTCAAAACCAAGGCTCGGCTTCTCCAGGGCTATGAATTTACTACAGCATATAAAATCGTGCGTCTTCAAAAGGGCGCTTTCCTCAGGCTACAATAATAAATAGCAACATTTTAAACATTGCTGCACCCATTCGAACAAATACAATTATTGTTCTCAATTTAAAAATAAAAACTTACTCCTTTTGTGCACGAATAACTCAATAATAAATATATAATATGATTTCCGTGACAAAACTTAGTTTAATCACAGTAACAACACAAGAACGCGTCTAGCTCGCAAGCGCTTTTGACCCTCACTGCCTCAATAGATTCTATAAAATTCAACACAAAAACTAAATTAGAAAAATAAAATTGTCTCATCGCGAAGATTTGAATTTCGGTATCGTGGCTTGTATAATGGTTCCTAATAGGAACGATGATAGGAACTTCCTATCATCTCCCAATACGCAATGATATTCAAAATATAGATACGTTATGCCCTTATAAACCAACCAAGAACTCCGTTCTGAAAAGAGCCACAACACACACACACGCCCATCCTTTGCTCCACTACACCAATCACATTGGTACAATACACGAGGGCATTCTAACGCTGTATGTCAAATGTCAAGCACTTCTGACCACAACAAAAGCGTCATGTGTTAACAGAGCGACCACGACCATAACGGTCAATTACCCGCTCCCGCGCTCCTCATCGTCGGCGCGCCAGTGACACATCCACCATAGAACCCTAACGATGTTGCTATTCTTATGACGGAATAAATGTTTCTTTCCTTCTTACGCTACCGCCCATCAAACCGACTTTATTTATGATTACCCACATTATGTTATTATATTTTCAGCCGTGTAGTGCAGCCGTGATAGTCAAATACCAAAAGGAAAGACTGCTAAAGAATCACAAAGAACTTACAAGCTGAAATAGGGACCCGGCGCCGCAACGTTAAATTACGTTAACCGTATTACAACAGCTTGTGATAGTTTATGTATATTATTTTCAAAAGAAATACAAGTGCATGGCTGCATGTATACCAAGGCGCTAGGCATGTATGTATGTTTGATACTGCCAATGCAATACTTTCATAACAGAACATAATTTTTATCAAACAACTTCAGTTCCGTTTTTTATCAGAATTCATATCAAAACGACTGCAATTATTTCAGTTTATCATACCTACACATGTACTTTGTAACTAAAGCAAAACTACGTTTGAATGAAACCCAGGACCTGCGTAGAATATAACTAATAGTCATAAAAACAGCTAATTTTATTGACAATTACCCTTACTGTTATAGTTTTATGGCCGTGAAGAAGCAAACTCATTCTCAACAATTAAACTTAACTTGCATGTGCGGTAATCTATAATGGTAGTAAAATCTATACTTTATAAAGCCGAAGAGTGCTAAATAAACAGCTAGTCCTAAATAAATTTCACTAATTTAGGGAACCCTTTTATTCTTGAATATTTTAAAGTCCCTACTCCTTTATTTAAGTTCATAATTTGTATAATGTTATCTCCTTTTTAGTACTAAGTGTTGTTGTGCAACACACACACGCGAGAATGGATGCCGGACACCATTCGCACATTTAAAACAAAAAATGGCGCTTTACAAAATAGTAGTTTTTCAGTATAGCCATTCAAAGTTTTCAACTCAACATTGCGATCACTATCTATGAAGAAAACTGAAATATATCGTTGCAATTAGCCTCTCTCGTCAGTTCGCCCAACCTACTTTTAATTAGGCACTAAAAACATGCTAGTAAATAAGTAGTTATTCAAAAAAATATATTCAGAAAAAGTTCCGCATGATGCCACTTTTTCTCATTGGCACACATACGCAACCTTAACCAAACACGCGGCACCACACGCAATACTCCATTTATGTAGCAATCCCTCCAACAGATCGATACTGTGCATTGAGGTATAAGTATACATAGAGAAGACATCTCGAACAAAATGTGTGTCCCCGCCGGGAGGTTCTATTTTCAAAATTGAGCCCCTGTTCTCCTTCCAAAATCGAACGAATCCATTGGACATTGAAGCCGCGCGGCGTCAATTCATTGGAACACACATTGTGCTCGCGGTGTCCGTTCTATACGCTAGTAATAATACTTCAATGATACTGTGTATTATATTTAAAACGACACAGCTAAACACTAAATATCACTTCTTATTTAAAAACAAAACCTGTCTCGCTATCACTTTCAGCTAAATAAGTGACACTATATCCAAAATGTCATTTATGTTATTATTACTTCAGTAGCGTGAATTACGCTTATAACACAAAATGCCACTTTTTACTCACCGCACAGTTGTTTTTACAATGTCAATCAATGCCATTTTTCAGAAAACAAAGGGAATTGTGTAGGTAGCGGTAATGGCGGCAATTTTTATACCTAATTAGAGAGAGAACTTCGATAATTATGATGATTTTGCTCAATACGTTATTTAAAGTTACAGCACACCTAAACAAATTCTAGAGTTAACTATTCGGCACTAATATTAACATTCGTCTGTTGATTATTTCTTGCATCGACGTGTTATTTTCCTTTCAACTCTTCCTTTATCAACACAAAATAAAATATTTATTGCACTGACCTTTTGACCTCGTCGCCATTATGTAGTAGTTGTTGTACTTACGTGCTCCGTAATATTTGGATATAGTGATATGGTTGACTTGCATTAGCTCGTTACGTCACCAGTGGTAGGGGAACACGTCTGCCTGCGTCTACGGCTGTGTCGTGACTGACCCAGTGTTGCCCCACTACCCGTGCTCTCGAGATAACATGATCACTGCTATAACCATAATAGCAGTACAAACACTACAATGACCAACCTCAAATTGGCTTTTAATTAGGACTGTTAGTGTAGTTAGCACACCAGGTGTAATATTTTATTACGAATAATAACTGGTTAAATGCATTTTTCTTCATAACCTACTAATTCATTAATGTCATATTGATATTAAAAAGCAAATGTTTGTATGTTTGGGGAGAATATGTCTGTAACTTAATAATTATTATAAATGCAAGTGTTTCTAGGTTTATGAAGATGGTTGTTAATCAATCACCCAATAACTTTGGTCTGCAGATAGCTTGGACCCTGGAGAACATGGGCTATAAGTTGTTGCGAAATTCTTCCTCTAGGAAATATGAGTGTAATGACTGTATGAATAACAAACGTCTGGTATGTATTATGTTCATAATTACCGTCTCTTAACCTGGTCAGGCAGTTCATAACGCAACAAGTCATGAACGACATTGCGTACAAGTCAAACACAGTCACTTATAATTTAAAATTGAGTCCTGTCTCTAAGTATGCACTAATAACACTAATTAATCGAGTCCTGTCTCTAAGTATGCACTAATAACACTAATATCACTGCAAAACTATAACGGAGGATAATTCAACTCGACGCAAATAGCACTTGGATCACTTTCGAAGCATTTACAAGTATGAAACTATACTTATTAACACTGAGAGAAATCCACAGCAAAAAATGCCTGTACGCATCGAACGATAACGGCAGACATTTTGAATTTGTATTTTCAAAGACAAGTTTATTTGACAATTAGTGTTGCCAACTCGGTGTCAGGTTTTCGGGCTAAATAGAGCTAAGGGCTAGATTCGCCCAATAAATTTAAAATAGGGCTTAATTTATTTATTTATAAAAATAAATAAAAGAAGTGATTTTAGTTAACTATTGTTTACTTATTAAATATGTTTACTCAAACGCACAATCAAAATTTTTAAAAACAATCTAACTGCGACTTAAACTCGCTTGGAGAGGGTTCCGTACGTTGATTATGTATTTATGGTTATTTTATTTTTTTATTTTTTGGCCCTTTTTTTAAGACTAATTATAGGTTTTCCTGTAATATATAACTAAAGAACTATTTTTTGTGAAAAAAAAAACTATTTTCTCAAAATTCTATCCTCAGTAGTTACGGAGATAAGGCGGGGGGGGGGGGGGGGATGGTCAATATAGAAGTAGAATTATTACAAAAATATGTTTGATATCCTTGCAATAAGCCCTTTCATTTGACATGTCATACGGTTTATAAAACAGTTCCTTTTTTTTGATTTCGTTAAAAATTTCGTTAAAACTCCATGGATTCCACAGACACTGTGATGGATTCATGTAAGAGGAAAAGAGACAGTCTGACTGATATTTAGATTAACGTCTACGTAACGAGACATCTGTCTCGTTATTTCACACGATTTTTTAGGCAATAGGCTTGACTGTGTGCTAGTGAAGTTTTCTTACACGATTTTGGGGCTAGAAATTGGGCTAGGTGGTAAATAATTATTTTGAGGGCTGAATAAGCATAAAAAGGGCTAGCCTCGAAAGGGCTAAATTTTATTTATTTATTTATTTATTTATCATTATTCACACTAACATTACAGGTCCTTAACCTAATGCGTTAGTATATTAATTTATTTACTAATTTTATTGTTAGTCAATATAGTTATATGTTATTATTTTCCTTCGTTACATTATTTCCTAATATAATCCTAATAATTATTAAATTATCTTATAATACAATTTTAATACTTTACAAATACTTAGTCAGGCAAATTATTATTACATTATTTATAATAATTGTGTAATTAATTAACATCACATAGTCAGTCTAATTAATAATCATAAATCTAAATAATAATCCAAATTTAATATAATCATAAATTGGCAACACTGGTGATATGGCCGCGTTCCACTAGACGCTCAAAACGTTCACAACGATCAAATTAGTATGATATTTTGATCGTTGTGAGCGTTGTGAGCGTCTAGTGGAACGCGCCCTATGTATAGACTTCAATTTGACATTTTGTCAGACTGACAATCAGACGACAGACGTCTGACAATTTGTCAGATTGTTTTGACCTTGATATGACATATCCACCTTGCCATATTAAAAAAGCGTACCGGCATTAAAAAATAGACCTTTAAAAAATTATACAATTGTAACACTGTCTATGATCATGACTAAATAATTTCACCTATGAACGTTAGAGGGCAGTAGTAAGCATCACTTACTGGTTCCGAAAGGTTCTTTCGAAGAGAACACAGCATGGTGTCACTCGTTCGGACGGTCGTTGGATTTAAGTGTCATAAACAAGATTTATATTAAAAAAATTGTATCAAAATGCCTTCATGTATTGTGAAATGGTGCAAAAATCATTCAGATCATCGTTCCAAGGGTTCCGAGAATCATGGAATCACATTTCACGTGTAAGTATAACGAAATCTAAAACTACAAAAATCTATTTAACTTTCATATGGATGTTTTTATGCAAAATGTAGTTAGTATATTTTTACTAACAATTTATTAAAGGAATAAAATTCGTTTTATTTTTAATTTAGATTCCCACAAGACCCGAGACGTAAAGATCTGTGGATAAAAGCTGTTCAATTAGAGAGACAGGAAAATTGGATACCTAGCAAACATTCGGTAATATGTTCGATTCATTTTAAAGAAGAAAATTTATATTTGTCGAAGAAAGGATTCCAGATGATTTCTAAAAGCGCTGTACCAATTTATTATTTCATTATCCTATTGATACTTTACAATATAAAATGAAATTTAAATGATTAAATAAACTATGTATAATTCTGATATTGATATCTGAACTCCGATAATAGGATCAAATATGAAAAATCAATATCGAAATTGAAAACCTTCCGATATTACCAGCCCTAGTGTGTACTGTGCAATGTTTTTACAGTGTTTTCGACAATCTTAATTTGAATTGATTAATTTGTAGAATCACTGTGCAGTACAATAGTCAGTACTTAATATATTGTTTTGAGTTTTCACTTCTGTCGGCAGTCCTTATAGTTGCCTATTTTTTACTATTGCAAATTATATTGTTTTGAGTTGTCAATATATTGGGGTGAACTTCCTTTTAGCCCATATCTCCGATTGATCTGAATTTTGGTATATCTATGTTAATATGTATATTTCGACGAACTGATAAAGAATATTATAGGGTAAAGTAGGTAACTTTACCTTGAAAAAACATTATTTTTAATTTTTCACGTTTATTTGGCAAAATATTAATTTTAAAGAAAAAGAGTTTGCTTAAGATATTCGTTATCAGCGCGTCGAAATACATAGATATACCAAAATTCAGATCAATCGGGGGTATGGGCTAAAACGATGGATTTTTCACTTCCGTCGGCAATCCTTATAACTGCCTATTTTTTACTATTGTCAAACAAATAACGTGTACAAATAATTATTTTTGTAATAAGTTGAAGTAAAAGATCACAGCTAAATGATGAAACTATATAATAAACTAGCTGCCCGGACAGACTTCGTTCTGTCAAAAGTTTATTTTTATTTTGAGATGTAAAGTATCCTATCTTTCAAGTTGGAGCAAACTGCACACGGTGTGTAAATTTGATTGAAATCGGTTTAGTAGTTTAGGAGTCCATCGCGGACAAACAACGTGACACGTAATTTATATATATTAAGATAAAGTATAAACGCTAAAACACTCAAAACCCACAGTAGGTTATTACCTGTGTCCCGGGTGGCATGGACGACACATATAACACATCACAAACACCCATGACCCGAGTAAAAATATTTATCTGTCACATAATTATCTGCCCCGGCCGGGAATCGAACCCTGGACCCCTCGCTTCGCAGGCAGGTTAGCTAACAACTAGGCTAAAGGGTCGTCATAATGATAATAAAGAAGTGTTTAATTATTGTTAACTATTTGATTAAAATTCAATAATTAGAGTTAAGAGTCTAAACATTACAACATTGTTTTTACAATATTATGTGGCTCATCTTGTATTACTATTCAAATAAATATCCATTCCTTACATCTAAATAATACTTAGGTACAATTAGTTTAACAGCATTTGTGTGTTTGTGGATAATTTACTTATTTGATTACTCAATGTACTCAAACATACCTCCTTACATGTATAAGGATTAGGGGGATTAATTAAAATTGAAAAGTGTACTAATATCAAAAAAAATCCAAAATTTCAATAGCCAGTATAAAGTAAATATTTCAAAATGTATTTACTGTAGGTACAGCATGGACATGGTACATGGACAGCTGCAATAAATTACATTTTCATATTTTATTTTATCTACAGGTTGACTTATTACAGAGGATAAAGCAAAACAGGATTGGAGCAAAAACAGCATTCAAAGTGCATATTAATGATGTGAAAGATCAATTATTTACAAGCATCAATATCCTGTTTTTTAACCGACTTCAAAAAAAGGAGGAGGTTCTCAATTCGACTGTATTTTTTTTTTTTTTTTTATGTTTGTTACCTCAGAACTTTGGACTGGGCGAACCGATTTTGATGATTCTTTTTTTAATCGAAAGCTGATGGCTGTCATGTGGTCCCACATAAATTTTATTGAGATCTGACAATGGCATCCATGAGAAAACTACTTAAAGTCGTAAATTTGTGTTAAGATGTGCGCGACAAATTGACGAATAACTCAATATCACGTCAACCGATTTCGATGATTCTTTTTTTAATAGAAAGCTGGTGCTTGTCATGTGATCCCATATAAATTTGAACGAGATCTGACAAGTAGTTTTTGAGAATTTGAAGTCGGTTATTTTTTGTTAGTAAAATTTAGATTATTACCCAACTGCACGACCCAAAGGAGGGTAATGTGTTTATCAGTCTATGTATGTATGTATGTATGAGACCAAACGGGTTGACCGATTTTGATGATTCTTACGTCAATCGATTCATCTTAACCTTGCGAGTGTCACTAAAGACATGAAAATAATTTAAATTCACCACAGGGACAACCAGACGCCGTATTGTCTAAGTGAAAAAAAAAAATTCGACGAACAACATCAAGTGGGGTATTGTTGAATACGTATTCAAAAATTATGGCTCAGCTTTAGAACAGGGAATGTCGAAAAGATGGTTCAAATATTTTTTTTTAGGTAGATTATATTATTAAAAGACGATTACGAAAGTTTCACTTTACGCAAATTAATAATTAATATGAATTTTTAAAATATCGAATTATTCCCAATTATTTGCTTACATTTATGATTTATGACATAATACGTCAAAACGCGACAGCCATCTTGAATTTCGTGTCAATTTAACGGATTATCCGTCAATTTAGCTTCAATTTCTGACAGTAGCTGTCATAAATCAGCCATGACAGTCGTCAAATATGTCAATCTCATCATTCATCGTCTATACCACAGAGTACATATCTTCGTGTCCATTCTCGCGTGTGAGAACATCATTGTGATCGCGCTTGAGAATTTTCGTTGAATACAACCACTACTGAATTGAAAATAACAAATTGAATAGCACAAATATTTTAAGTTAATATACAACTATGTTAAAGTCAAATCAAATCAAATGAAAAAACAACTGAACTCAAATCGAAAGAAGGATAGGTTAGGTTATGGTTGTCTGATTTTATTTACGAAAAAATAGGAACCCCGCGAAGCGGGGTTCCGTCGACATCTGTGGCGAAGCCCCCGCTATGAAAAAACAACTGAACTCAAATCAAAAGAAGGATAGGTTAGGTTATGGTTGTCTGATATTATTTAGGAAAAAAATAGGAACCCCGCGAAGCGGGGTTCCGTCGACATCTGTGACATAGTCTTATTACGGCGTTAATAGAGTAGATTAAATCACATAGTATCTGTGACTTATACAACAGTTTGATATACCTTTGTCATTTCTGGCGTTTAATTTTGAATATAGAGCCTTAATTTTGTACTGCGGTTAGAAAAGTTATTTTCCATTTTCTCAGAAATGGTGCGTCGCTGAGAGTTGCGAAAGGTATCGTTGTAATCAGGAGCGAATCCTTTATATCTGTATGATTAATAAACACTGAAATAGCTTGATAAACTTACACCCAATTTTTATTTTCAAAATTTTTTTTCTCGAAAACTAAAAGTTTGCGTAAATTGCGGTATTCAAAAACGTGTTGTACACCCCCCCCTCCCCCCCAAAAAAATTTTCATCGAAATTGGCGTAATTCCCTGTTCTAAAGTGCTTCCAAAATTATTTTTAGGTTCCTTTCATCATTTTTTATTTTAAGTGACAGTCTAGGATATATGTATAACGATTTTAAGTTGGTTAAACAACCATTCTCGTTAATTTTCTAACTCCCTTAATTAAATGACAGCATTGCGAGTTGCGATTTTTACCGTCTTATAATCCTAATAAAGAAGTCAATGAATCATTAAAAAGTGTATAGAAAAAAAAAATTAAATAATCTGAATTTTACCAAAAAAAATATAACCAACTTCAAAATAACTCAAAAATTACTCTAGCTCAAATTTAAGTGGGACCACATGACAAGCACCAGCTTTCAATTAAAAAAGAATCATCAAAATCGGTTCACCCAGTCGGAAAGATCTCGAGGTAAAACAAACATAAAAAAAAACCAGTCAAATTGAATACCTCCTCCATTTTGGAAGTCGGTTAAAAAACAAAAATTGACTGCATAAGAAAACTAGAAAGAAAAGTACATAATACTGAACAACTACACCATAGAAGGATTAACATTCGGACCCATTTAAATTTTACAGGGTTGCTTGGGAAAAATCAAACGTTAACTTGTTGAAGAATGGGTCCCGACTGTTAATCCTATGTAGTAGTTCTTTAGTATTACTTTTAACAACATTCTGAACTACTGGGCTTGTTTTTTCTTTTTAGTTTTTTTACACGGTCGGGTTTTTTGTTTTTTTCAATTTTTTTATTCTTTTCTGTCAATCGTCACAGGCATCATGATTCCGGATAACCAGACTACTGCTAGAGCAACACTGCACAACCAAACAATATTATAGTACACATTGAGTTCATCATCATCCATCATGGAATACTCGTTGTATCGCCGCTGACATTTAAATATTAATATAAACGAAAATAAGTACAGCAGGATGAACACCAGCAGAAACATCTAAAACATTGTTTATGCTATAGTTTGATATGAAAAGCAGTACATGAAAAAAAACGTACTTATGTATGTACGCACGTAAGAAGTTATACTTACCTCTTACCACAGAAAGAACCTCTCGCTCGCACTCACGACCTAACGCGCGCTAGCAATCCAACCACATGCCTCTCCCTCACACCCACGACTCGCGCTAGCAATCCAAAACAACTCTAGCGAATATTGTGCGCCTAGTACCTACTACCTAGGTGTCACGCACCTTCATCATGTCGTTTTTTTGTTGTCGCATCGTAAAAATTTTACTCTCATAATTTTTCCAAACGACTCGTATGAAGTTAACTTTAATATAACATAATATCAACTAGACAATAAACTTACGATTTGCTCCCTGACATTACGCTGAAATATAAGCCTCTGCACGTATGTTTCCATTTCATCCATCGTTTCGAATGAAGTTTTACCTATTTGCGGATTTTTCTTCGTAATGCTGTATTCTAGAATAACACATTTTCATCCATAACAAATAACAAGGATCCTATTGTTACATGATATTACTGCTTATCAGGTCTGGTCCGAGTCTGATTAGGAGTATTTAAAAGAACTTATAAATTCAGACAAAATGTAATAGAAAATTAATTGCATTGTGATTTGTGATCAAAACAATAAATTCACAAAGTAAATAAGTATTTGATTCCTGACTCGGATTCCGTTCCGATTCAGGCGATTCATCAAAAATCAAAATAATAATTTTGTTTGTCAAATGTCAATGTCGAATGTCAACCCCAGTGTTGCCAATGAAAATTTTTGGAAGGCCGTGTACATTAGATAAAAAAGCCGTGTTTATATGGGAAAACATCAAGTGTGGGCCCCGGCCGTAGCAATGCAATTACGCCATTATATACCATTCGGTTCAGCGCTCGAACTAAAAAAAAAAAGGTCATCGGCAGTGAATTTGATGTCCACAAAACAAGGAATCACTTTTCATTAGCTTAAATTAACATCAACATTTGCCTAGCGGCACTGTTTTATGGGTTTTAACATTCGTAAAATGTTTCGAAACAAGTAAATAAAAAAAGACCAGAGAATTTGCGAAAAGCCGTAGAATTTGCTACGGTAATAGGGTTCCAGCCGTAGGCCGTAGATTTTGTGATTTTTTGGCCCGAAAGCCGTAGAACACGGTAATTGCCGTAGCATTGGCAACACTGGTCAACCCCGATGTCAAAGTTAACATTTCAAACCACTGAGGCCATAGAGGTATTATTATTAGTACTAATAATAATACCTCTATGACTGAGGCACTGACCATGGATATATTACTCTAACTGGATAAATAACTTGGTAGAGGTACTTGAAGACGTCATAACGGAATGACTGACTAATTGACCAATCACAGACCGGATTGAGGGTGTCCATAATTGTTGTCCACCACGGAACACAGACACAAGCACACTACCTTAGAAAAATTATGTCCTATTTTGATAGGGTTCTTCAAAATGATTTCTAATAATTTTCTGGTGGTATTTTTTTTATAGTATTGAATTAACATATTTTATTATAAATTCTTCAATCCTCATGTCATGAAAATAATGTTTTGTAAAAGGTGATTTTTTACGGACACTTTTCATAAACAGAGATGGCACTCCTTCTACTCTACTCTCCATGGTTGAATGACATTCCCTACGTTCCACTAGACGATCACAACGATCACGCTCACGACCGCGGTTTTTCCTGTTCCACTAGCTTGTGAGTGTTACAATCATACACCCAAGTGGAACGGGCACTTCGACCCACCCCGTGAGGTGGGTTGTTTTGAGCGTGCCGTGAACTGCCGTGAGCGAAATTAATGACGTCATCAATGACGTTTTCACCGCGACCATGACGACCGTGGTCGCCATGTGGAACGCGTTTTGATCGTTGTGAGCGATGTGAGCGTCTACTGGAACGCAGCCATTGTGTGTCAGTGACAGTGACAAGACAATGACGGAGTCACAGGACAGATGAGACATGTCACATATGACTTCCCCTACGTTCCACTAGGCTGCGTTCCAGTAGTAGCTCACATCGCTCACAACGATCAAAACGTGTTCCACATGGCGACCACGGTCGTCATGGTCGCGGTGAAAACGTCATTGATGACGTCATTAATTTCGCTCACGGCACGCTCAAAACAACCCACCTCACGGGGTGGGTCGAAGTGCCCGTTCCACTTGGGTGTATGATTGTAACACTCACAAGCTAGTGGAACAGGAAAACCCGCGGTCGTGAGCGTGATCGTTGTGATCGTCTAGTGGAACGTAGGGTAGACGATCACAACGATCACGCTCACGACCGCGGTTTTTCCTGTTCCACTAGCTTGTGAGCGTTACAATCATACACCCAAGTGGAACGGGCACTTCGACCCACCCCGTGAGGTGGGTTGTTTTGAGCGTGCCGTGAACTGCCGTGAGCGAAATTAATGACGTCATCAATGACGTTTTCACCGCGACCATGACGACCGTGGTCGCCATCTGGAACGCGTTTTGATCGTTGTGAGCGATGTGAGCGTCTACTGGAACGCAGCCTTCATCAGTTCTTCTGCTTCATCAGACATTTACTTTAGTTAGACCAGTGTTGCCAAGTTAGCCACTTTTTGGCTAGATCTGGCAACTTTTAAGATTCCTTTAGCCAAAAATGTCAAATATTCTTGGTTAAATATTTTAGCCACAATATTAGCAACTTTTGACTTGACAAGCATGGAGTACCTATTGAGGTAAAAGGAGGGCCATCTCATAAGAAGGGATAGTTGAAAAAGTGTGCAACTGTTTACAGAAAATAGATGTTCCAATAATAGCCATTTCTGAATACAAAAATACAAAAACCTTTATTTGTCTATTACGGTTACATATCAATATTCAAACAGTGGTTGAGACCACTTATTAAACATATATAAAGATATGTTTGTGGCAAGTGGCCCCGCTCTTGTTAATACATCAATCTTATAATTGACGTAAGTGTGTGTGTATGTGTATGTGTGTGTGATTTATTATAAGAGCTATATTTATTTTAGGAGGTCCTCTGTGTTATTATAGCTTAGTAATAAAAGCCAATTTAACAAAATATTCAATGGTGCTAGTGTGTGACAAATAGAAATATGAACATAGCTGTTGTAGACGGAGTGAAGTTTGCTGAGTTATGCCATCCGTAATGAATGGCGCTAGTGTCCGCCAAATAAATATTCGAGCATAGCTGTTGTAGACCGCACCGCAGCGCCACCAGTAATTGGACGCGTTTTTACAGACACTTTTCATATACAGAGAGGGTCTTCCTTCTCTCTATTTTTCCATGTTGACAAGCTAATAAACACTGAATTATTTATGATGAGTATGGTAAAGACAAAACATAGAAATAAGCACTAAATTCTATATTAGGAATATTTTAAAAAAAATAAGCCAACATATGCTTCCTACCAAATAAAGCTGGAATTTTTAGCCAAACCGGTAAACAAGAAAAATATTCATTCTTTGTACCAGAACCAGAACCATTAACGTCGAAAGACTATTGATTTATATTTTTAGTTATTTTATGTTTCAAAGTTAAAAAATTAATTGTTTGATGGTGTTTTTTTTAACTCCTGATCCAAAAAGAGGGTACAAAATTTTTAGCCACATTCAACCACTTTAAAGGGTACGAAATTTTGGCATTCTAGCCACTTTTTAAAAGTGTTTTAGCTATTTCTTGGTTTATGATTTGGCAACACTAAGTTAGACATTAGGGATGGCGATTCTTTCCAAAAAAGATCGATTTTTGAATCGATTCGAATCGTGACCTAATGAATCGATCCACAAAAAAATCGAGGCCAATAAGATCGATTTCTGAAAAATCGATTTTTTTCTCAAGTTTTTGTTTACAATGTAATATAAATCTATTTTTTTAAGAACAAGATACATATTATAATTTACCGATCTCTTATCAGTAAAATCAGATAATTCAATGATAAAAATATTTTATTACCATATCAAAACATCAGATCAGGTATAAAACAAGACATTTATTTTTAACTGGTATTGATTTACAAAGTTATGAAAATAGATAATGTAGCTTAAAGTTCCCAATGCTTAATATCTAAATTTTTTAAAAACAACAGTCGGTCTAGTCTGCAGGGAACCAAGCAATTTCGCTCATCGCTTGTGATGTTTCCGGTTAAACCGGAAACGTAACTTTTTTTTAACCGACGAAAAAAAAAGGAGGAGGTTCTCAATTCGACACGTATATTTTTTTTTTTTTTGTATGATCACGCAGAAATCGGCACAGGGTGGTCCGATTTGGATGATTCTTTTTTTATTGGATAGGGTATGTCTTGAAGTTGGTCCCATATTTTTTTGAAAATTTTATTCCCACCTTAAAGGTACGAAAATAGGGAATGATTGATTATTCACCCGTTTTTTACCCGGAATTTTTACATGTTAACCCCAATAACTTTGTACTGGATGATCCGATTTCGATGATTCTTTTTTTATTGAATAGTGTATACCTTGAGGTTACTCTTGTTTAAATTTCGAAACAAAATTTTACCCCTATAGGTACGAAAATAGGGGATGATTGATATTTCATCTACTACATTTTTACCTGGTAACGGAATCTATAATAATTCATAAAATCAATAGTTTATTATTAATTATAAGTATTATAGCAACTAAAAATTAAAATATAATTACTTTTTAACAAAAAATAAAACCAACGAAAAAAAAACTGAAAAGCAAAAAATAAAATAAACCATTTAGTATTATAAATTAAGATCCAAAATTAACAGTAAATAAATAATTTTGAGGCGGTGCCAAACCAATGAAAAAACAAACGGCGAAAAGATGTGCGCCGCGCTGCTGCTGCCGTGTGCATCGCATGCCGCTGCCCTCATAATATTATGAATTTTATGTAATTAATTTTGGTTGTTTGTTTGGCACGGTCTCAAAATTATTTATTTACTGTTAATTTTGGATCTTAATTTATAATACTAAATGGTTTATTTTATTTTTTGCTTTTCAGTTTTTTTTTCGTTGGTTTTATTTTTTGTTAAAAAGTAATTATTTATTAAAGAGAGGCGAAGGAATCCAAACATACAGCCATCTCGCAAGTTTTTGAATAATTAACCCTTTAACCGGCAACTGGCAGCACTCTTATAATACGGGTACATTCAATTAATTGTAAATTGTTTTTTGGTTTATACCAAAAAATAAAATAAAATCGAATGTCGATCTTCAAGGGTGAAGTATCGATTCATTGAATCGATACAGTACTACATATCGATTTAAAAAATCGATCTTTTTGGCTCAAAAAATCGATTCTTCGATTAATCGATCTCAGATCGCCATCCCTATTAGACATTGTAATTTGTAAACACTGAACCTGAACAAATAATTTAAATACATTTTAAAATGATTATAATTTAATTGGCTAAGGATTCTAATGAAATAATATTTACTATGAATATGAAAACATTCTAAAATGTTAAATTGTTGAAAATTAGAAAATGAACTCTACTGCTTACAAATATTCAAGTGACAAAACTGACAAAAGTAAGTGATTATTTTAATTGGATAGGGTTCAAACTAGGTTAGATACTTAAGTATTAAGATTTGGTGCTCATTCAAATAAGCTTATTTTTTACTTTGGCAGGTTCTTTACAAGTGTGTCCTGAGTTTTCAGTTCGTATTGTAGTTTGTGATCATTACCTCACAAAACCTATCCCAGGTATTGACGTTATATACTCAGAATTTAGGGGATCTAATATCAAGCAGGTAGGAACTAATACTTATTAAAGTTTTCTTTGGAGTTTACAGTAGAAGTATGTATATGAATTGGATACTGATTGCCTTTGTTTTCAAAATGAATAAATAATTAACTCAAGGTAAATTAAGTTATTGTTATATTTTCATAGGTACCAGTGTTACGGATCTTTGGATCTACTCCCAATGGCCGGAAAGCATGTCTGCATGTACATGGTGTTTTTCCGTATTTTTACATACCATGCCCCACTCCAAACCCAGAACCTCGGCTTTTGTACCAGGTAAGGGCTTGTATGGATTTGCAATTTATGGTTTTTCACTGAATGTATTGTTATTTTTACTTGAAACATTGACTGTAGAACTCACATACCTAAGTGCTGTACTAACAGTCGAGCAGGTGATGTTAAAGTTAACCTATTACCCTTATTTTAGATTGCTGCCAGCCTGGACAAAGCCCTCAATATTGCACTAAAACAAGCAACTTCTGCAAATCAGCATGTATATAAAATATCTTTAGTGAAGGGATTGTAAGTATATTTATTTTTAAATTTTATTATAGTGTTGCATTTGCATTATTATTGGTGTCTTTATAATTTGGTTCAAATAAGAAATCTTGTTATATCTATACTAAAACACATTATAAAAATGAAATATTTGATTGTTTGTTTGCATTGAATAGGCTCCGAAACTACTGAACCGATTTGAAAAATTCTTTCACTGTTAGGTTCACTATCCCCGGGTGACATAGGCTATATAATATTTTGAAAAAAATTATGGATCTTTAAGAAAACTCCAATAATGTAACCCAAGGTGTAAAAAAATAAGAAAACTGAAGCAAAGCAAGGGTGGTTATTCATATTAAAATAAAAGCTGACAGATCATAATTGGTTCCATATTTCGCCTTTAGGTATCGAACCCTAAGACATTATGAATACTACCTATGTAGATACAAATGTGTTTATTTATGATTGTTTTACATGAACAAAATGATTTACTAAAATAAGATGTTTATAATTTTTCAGGCCATTCTATGGATTCCATGATAAAGAACATCTCTACTTAAAAATATTTCTCTACAATCCAGGACTTATTAAACAGGCTGTTGATTTGTGCAGCAATGGTGCCATATTGGGTCAAAGCCTGCAGCCTCACGAGTCCCATCTCAGTTTTAATTTACAATTTTTTATTGATTTTAATCTTTTTGGAATGAGCAATATTGATCTTGAAAAAGTAAAACATCGGAAAACAGATTTATCTCAGAAAAGTGATGAACCTTTGGACAGTCCAGATGAGTTCAGTTTAAAGCCTGAAAGTATTTGCTTCTATGAAGTTGATTGTGTTGCATCTCACATTATTAATAGACAAAGAGTAGGCAAAGGGGACGGTATTGAAAATCCTGGATTAGAAGAAGTATGGAACCAAGAGTTAGAAAGGCGAAAACAATTGAATGCAACAATGGCTTCAAAATCACTTTCACAAGGCAGAATAAACACTGATGACACTGAATCTCACTATCGTTTTGAAAAAATGTTTTTAATTAAAATGTCTGATCTGATTGATAAACCTGTTAATGTTGATATTCAAAACCCTAAGAATTTAGAAACAGTTCATTATCCTGCTGAAACTATCGATGGTTCCCAGTTATTCAATGCTACTGATATTAGCACACATCTGCAAGAAAATATATTCAATTCTGGTACAAATAGGACGTTAAGAATCAGCACTGATAATCATATTATTGATGATATTGATAATACATTAGTGGATGAAGATATAGCGTTGAACAGTAGTTTTTCTCTTCATTATAGTCAAGTTCCATGTAAGTTTATTTGCAGCTATTTAATAACTCTATAATGTAACTTTTTGTCCTTGACTCACATGAATAAAGATTTGACTTTGCAGTGAATTCAGAAGACTTGGAATTGGTGGATATGTTACAAGACTTAGATGAAAGACCTGTTGAAGAAGACAGCATAATGGCAACTCCTGCAAATGGAGATGAAGAAGACATGCTAGAATTAGATAATGCTGAATACTCTCAGATTTTTAATGAAGACACAATATGCGTGGAACCAACAAAAGGGTTTGTCTTTATTCAATCATATATAGTACAATTTGGTAAAATAATAGACACTTATTATTTAGAAATTTTCAATTAAAGATTTTGCAGCTTTTGTTTACAGAGATGAACAAACTAAAGATTCATTATCGTGGGATGACTCTTTTTGGGATGGCGTCACCATACCACAGTTAGATGGAACATGTGACGATGAACGTAAGAAAATATAGAAATTCCTGCCAAAGACGTAATGTAATGATAAGAATTATATTTTATTCAAAACATCCATTTTTATGTTACAGCCATTAAAAAAGTTAAAAAGCGTAAAATGAGATCATTTAAGGTTGGTTTATCGAAGCCTAAGAGTAAGAAAAGTGATTCGAAAAGCCAAAACACTGCCACTTTGGAAACCAATGTAGGATTGAATGAACTAAGTGTATTAGATGAAAATATTGTTCAAAATATGGAGACAGGTATTGAAACCCAAAATAATTTAACAGAAACGAAATTTTCTAAAAATGTTTCGTGTGGAAATCTACATAATGATAAAGGTATAAATCACAAAAATACTGAAGAAGACCAAAGTCAGTTAGATGAGTCCGTAAATGTCATAGATACTTCAATTGACAATCAAACTGAATATGAAGAACTAAATATTAATAAATTGTATTACAAATCACAAACTCCATCAAAAAATGAGTCCTTTATTGATATGGTGCATAAAACAAATAACAAGGAGCATCTTTTTGAAGGACCTGCTACATCATATGATTTACAAAACCAATACCAGCCCATTCCTGGCCCATCAAACAGGAACAGAGCAGAGATTAAAAATACATCAACATGTGCTTTTCTAAGTGATTCATTTGATTCCTCTCCTGAAACTGAAAATTTAGGTATAGAAAGTTTTTACAACACTTCAAAGCTATTTGACTGCTCACTTGAAGAAGTACAAGAAAATGTTATGCCAGTTGATAAGATAGTTGATTTGAATGTTTCAAGTTTTACAGTGAAATGTGAAAATGAAACTGAGAATACTTTCAGAAATATCGACGATAATTTAGATGTAATCGAATGTGGAAATCATATAAAGACAGCACATAAGAGCGAGACAAATGACATTAGAGTGTTCACTCCTAAAATAAAGCCTCCAAGTACAAACTATGTCATTACTACGTTAGACAAATATGGGATTCCACATAATAAATATCCAGAACCATATTATTCAAATCACAAAGACGTGGGTAATAAAATTGAACTGGGCCAGCTTATATTAAAATTGCAAAGTAGACTTGCAAAAGATCAGAAGCCGTTTGAGAAAGTGCTAGATACGATCAGTATCGAAGAATGGCGCCAATTATTGTTTTTACAAACGAATGAGACATTGGAAGATTCGGCTAAGCCAGGGGAATTGATACAATTATTGGCAAGTAATAAAGAGTATATTTTGAAACCCATAAGACGTGCCCCAACTACTCGCGAAGTATTGAAATACCTTGAAAATAAACCTGAAGACAGTTCAAAATGTATAGATAATAGTAATTTAGATGTTAAAGAAATTAGCAAAAATATAGATGATTTGGAAAGTTCTCAAGTGATAGGATTAAATGAAGATGAAATCAACAGTAGTATAAGTTTAGAATCTACTGATAAGGTGAGTATTATATGTATTGATTGATAGAGCATTATTTTATTCAAATATTAAAATAATCATAAATTAATATACCTACATAATATGGTTTTAGCCATAGTATTCACAGTATCTCACTGCACCCGTTGACATATTGCGCGCTCACTCGCACTTAGACCTAAGACGTAAATGCGAGTAAGTGTGCAATATCTCAATGAGTGCAGTGAGTTAGTGCGAATACTATGAGTATAATTTTATTGTTATTTTTGCAGGATAAAAATAATTTAAATAGTTCTCTACAAGTCACAATGCAACCTGACGGCTCGTTTCTTTGTTTTGGAAACAGTGCGAGTCAAAAGGAATGCTCCATTGATGCACCCACAGTGGAGGTAAATATATATTATTACTAGCTGCCCGGACAGACTTCGTTCTGTCAAAAGTTATTTTTTGAGATGTAAGCTATCCTATCTTTCAAGTTGGATCAAACTGCGCACGGTGTGCAAATTTGATTAAAATCGGTTAGTAGTTTAGGAGTCCATCGCGGACAAACAACGTGACACGTAATTTATATATATTAAGATGTTTTATGGTTGCAGATCCTGAATTTTATCGTTTAAACCACTAAACACATTTTTTTATTTTAGGTGGATTTCCTCACTTTAATGCTTGTTGAGGTTCATACATCAGTAAGAGGGGATTTAAACCCTGATCCCTCTTTCGATGCAATTCAAGCCATATTTATTACAGTCACAAATAATTGCCCACCTAATCATTTTCTTACCAGAAACTTGTCTCTAATTCTGGTAGTCGATGATTTGAGTCTACCCAAAGTGTTAGACAGATGTATTTTCGGTTCTCGTGTGTTATACATGAATAATGAAACAAAAATGTTGGAGGAACTCGTAAAGTTAGTTCAAGAACACGATCCGGATATCATGTGTGGATATGAAATAGAAATGAATTCGTGGGGCTACGTTTTAGAAAGAGCCCAAGCGTTAGGCTTAGAATTAGTAAAGGATATATCAAGAATAACAGAAAAGCATCGTCAAAAGCGATGGAGGACAGATGAAAATGAATTTGAAGGAAAAATCATAGGACGGATAACTTTCAACGTGTGGCGACTATTTCGTCATGAGCTAGCGCTTTCGAGCTACAGTTTTGAGTGTTGTATGTATGAGATTTTGAAGGAGAGAGTACCGAAGTACAGCTACAAGCAGTTGTCGGAATGGTGGAACAGCGAAACCCGCATGTTGAGATGGGTTACTGTGGAACACTACTTAACTAAATTGTCTGGCACCGTGCGAATGTTGGAAAAACTTGATATTATTAGTAAGTACTTTTAAAATGTGCACTGCCCACTGCCCACTGCGCATGTATGTAATAATTAACATTAACTATATTTTTTTATAATTTGAATATCAAAAACCAAAACTTAATAGTAGAATTAGCTTTTTATTCAAAAGCAATTTGCTCAAATTAATTAATTAATTAATAACTGAACGAAAGTATAATAAATTGAAAAAAAACCATTCAGACCGCACATCAGAGCTGGCGCGTCTATTCGGTCTACAGTGGTGGGAGGTGTTATCCAGAGGTTCCCAGTTCCGCGTGGAGTCGTTGATGCTGCGGGCCGCGCGCCCCCTCAACCTCGTGGCGCTGTCCCCCACGGTGAAACAGCGGGCCGCAATGCGAGCGCCTGAGTGTCTTCCGCTTATATTTGAGCCAGGTATGTTTCTTCATTTATTTATTTTTTTATTAATCCTATATACACTGATCTCCTTCGGCAGGACCAAAGACCTTGAGTACATTTCTTCATTTGTTTGCTAATTATGTGCAAAACGAAGGTGTGCAAAGCAAAGGTTCGTTTTATAAAAAGTCGGATGAAGTCGGAAGTCGGTCGGATGTTACCTATTATATTATAAGTACTATTATGTCTATATCTGTGCTGTTACTACTACTAACATTAAGTACTACTATAACATCTTAATTACCGACTGGTACTGGTAGATAGTTTATGAGTTTTGACTTTGACTTTATCATTTCCATTACAGAGTCTCGATTCTACACCGACCCTGTGATAGTGCTAGACTTTCAAAGCTTGTATCCTTCGATGATGATTGCGTACAATTACTGCTTCTCGACGTGTGTAGGACGCGTGCAAAACATCAGTGGGTAAGTTAACGTTCTTGTATTGATCCATGGTTTATTTTAAGCAAGCAGGGATAAGCTGGACTGACGATGTGAAGAAGACAGCGGGTATCCGATGGATCCAGTAGGTTCGGGACTGGTCAGATTGCACCATGCCATTAAAATGTTTTTCCTACCGTTACAATTTTTTAGTCAAAAGTTGTCTGGAAGTAACAGCTTTTCAGTGATAAGACCACTTATTGTATAAATTGTTCTTTCCTTATTGCTGTAATCTCCATGCTTCTGGTGTACATCAAACTCAAGCAAAACATTGAACTAAAATGCCTGCTACAAACTTTGCTGAGGTACCAATGACGAAATAAATGTTTTTCTTCTTCTTCAATAGAGTATTACTTTTTTTCATCACTAGCGACTCCCACTACGAGTTCGGCGCCTGGCGTCTCCGGATCCCCAAGTCCAAGCTCCAAGCGCTCCACTCAGCGGGTCTGGTCCACTGGTCCCCGGTGGGCGTGGGGTTCGTGCGGGCGGGCGTGCGGCGCGGCGTGCTGCCGGCGCTGCTGCGGCGGATCCTGGCCGCGAGGCAGGCTGTGAAGAAGGGGATGAAGCTGCAGAGCGATGAGGGGGTCAGGAAGGCTATGCATTCGCGGCAGCTAGGTGATGATTGGTTCTTTAGTAACTTAGTAATTTTAAAGGCAATTCAAGGAATTCAAGAAAAATATTTACTATTAATTATTGTTTTAAAGTACATAGTATGAAACATGTCTGTGAGTATGAATAAATTTATCAGTTAAAAGTAATGCCAAGATTGTTTACTAAATAAGGTTCAATAAAACAAATTTTTTTTTCAACCCACGTATTAAAACATTTTAGCATTAAGTCCGCCTTTTGTTCCATTACTTGTGTAAGGTTCATTAAAGAATAAATAAATAAAACCACTAGAACGAGACAAAGCATATTTTTCGTACTATATGCCAAAATGTTGATTTTTAATGAAAATTCAAGGTTATTTAATGTCAATCTCCCGTGCAGGTTTAAAGCTAATAGCGAACGTGACGTACGGCTACACGGCGGCTAACTTCAGCGGGCGCATGCCGTGCGTGGAGGTGGGCGACAGCGTGGTGGCCAAGGGCCGCGAGACGCTCGAGCGGGCCATCGCGCTCGTGCGCCAGAACACACAGTGGAACGCTAAGGTATTACAGTGGACCCCCGGTAATCCGGCGCCCCCAGTAATCCGACACGTCTATCATTGTTGATTGTACATAAAAATTCAATTCATAAAAGTTCAAATAGGTTCTTTGATTTGTAATTTGTCGGATTACAAGGTACTCTTATTTAAAAAATCCGGACTATAGAGGGTCTTGGGCAGTAATAGTAGGCAGTACTCTATAATCCGACAAATTCGATAATCCGACATCGCCCTGCAAAATGTTTGTCGGATTACCGCGGGTCTACTGTACAGTGCCACCAACTTATCCGTGATTTGGAGGTAGGCGCTGTCGGACGCATTGGACCAATCATTGGACACAATTCAAGAGGCAGTAACTGACAGATGGAGTTTATGAATGAATTTTCATTAGTTCCAATTTTCGCCACATCACAGATAACTTGGTGGCACTGTGTATCTAATACCCCTGCTACATCTGCGTTAACGTTAACAGCTGCGCCGGAATGCGCCTTACTTAGCGCGTTAGGTCAAAGATATGGTCAACCCCATTAAAATTATTTTGTGTGTCGTCACGTGTAATGGCATGAAAACGGCTACGCCTTTTTTAGTGCGTTAATAATTGCAGGTGACACTTGAAAAATGTCATTTTTAAAGCGCGCAGGGATTTTAAAACTTGTCTGGGATTTGCGTCAAGTAAACGACAAGTACCAAGCAAGTAACTAACCTTGGTTATTTTTCTTTATGACAATGCACAAATAGATTAGATAGGATAAAGATAATAAATAGACTAACGCCGTTTTCAATATTCTATCCATCCATAATCCTGAAGTATGTGTATATAAGGTGTTAGACATTATTTAATGTCAGATTCGGCCGACTATTCAAGCAAACCGTGTCGTCACGTGTAGGTGGTGTACGGCGACACGGACTCCATGTTCGTGCTGGTGGCGGGCGCGAGCCGCGCGCGCGCCTTCGCCGTCGGACAGCAGATAGCTGATGCCGTCACCGCTGACAACCCCTCGCCTGTCGCCTTGAAACTGGAAAAGGTGTTGTTATTACAGTACAGTACGGCCGACGTATCTTGGCGCGTCTGAACTTCGCGCAGAAGGTTGCGCAGTAACACTATTCGGCAATGCTCGGTACGCGACGTATTATGTCTCAGTCACACGTTATCGTGTTCGTGTCGCCATCTGTGTCTTTCATGTTCGCAAAGCCTATGTTCAGATGCGCCAAGATACGTCTGCTGTTCTGTACGTTAATTTATTACTTTTTTGTATTTTTTAAGTTTTTGTATTTTTATTCCACCCGCGGTCGAAGCCAAAGAAGTGGAGTTTGGAGTGGAAGTACGAAAATGAGTCGGGAAATTTAATTTCTTGTACAAAATAATAAGGAAAGCACCCGACTATATATTTTATTCAGCCTAAGGTCATTCGATTCAAGGACCGCCCCTAAAATTTTTATTATTATTATTTGGATAGGTTTATCAACCGTGCATACTACAAACGAAGAAGCGCTACGTGGGCTTCATGTACGAGAGCGCCGAGCAGGAGCAGCCGGTGTACGAGGCCAAGGGCATCGAGACCGTGCGCCGCGACGGCTGCCCCGCGGGTGTCAAGGTTCGGTAATACCTCATGTGACCCAAGACCGGTACCGACTTCTTTATGTGCCCTACAAAGCACGGAAGCGCTCAAATTTTTTGCTAAAAGCGATCACCCGTCTAACTTCAGATCGTCCAGGCGCTCCCGCTGTTGCTTTTTATCGATCACTCGGCATCGACACAAGCCGCCGGGCTATGAGAGCTTCATGCAAGTACATTACAGAAGTGATCCATTTAATACTGATCCCATTTATGTTGACGTTGTTTTATGTTATACATCTCCTACCTTTCTGTTTTACGGCATTACTCTGTCCATCCCAGTTGCTCCAGCAGTCGCTATGCGAGCTGTTCTCGACGGGGGACATGTCGCGGGTGAAGCGGCTAGTGATGTCGCAGCTGGCGCGGCTGGCCGAGGGCGCTCTGCCCCCGCCCGAGCTGGTGTTCACGCGGGAGTACCACGGCGCGGCCGGCTACCGGCCCGGGGCTGCGGCGCCGCCCAATGAGATCGCCAAGTGTGTACCCCGTTTGGATTTAACTAGTAATATCTCTTAGAAAAACCAGCCTAAGGTTACACTTATTTCGTGGCTCGAAAACTCGTTTGTAGGTAAAGCAAGGTCGCAAATACACTTGTAAGTTGCTTTCGTAAATTTTACGTAAGTTACTTTCGGAAGTATCTGTAAATATTAAGAAACTACGATAAGCAACTTAGGTACAAGGTATGTATAAATTTGCAAATTTACTGTTAGTTAATTACGTAAGTTACGCGAGTAGAACTTACTAATGTAAAGCCTGACATTACAGACGGCAGCTATCCCGCGACCGTCGGTCGGCGCCACGCACGGGCGAGCGCGTTTCGTGGGTGGTGACGGCCGGCGCACCGGGTGCGGCGCTGGTGCGGCTCGCGCGCACGCCCGCCGAGCTGCTCGCCGAGCCGCTCGTGCCGCACGTCGGGTACTACGCCGCGAGGGTGCTGCTGCCGCCGCTGCATCGCTGTCTGTCGCTGCTTGGGGTTGATGTGTTTAAATGGTGTGCTATTAAACGGAATAATCATAACATTTGATGATTGATATAGCTTTTAGACAATAGACTGATATAATGATCATATAATATGTCGCTGCTCATTCCATTGGCTGCCTACTTCTATGTACGAATTAATGGTTTGGGTTGACGTATGCATTCGAATTAATTCGATCATACATCCATGCAATATATATTATCATCCACACATGTTGCACGTGTCACACTTACATCAAGCTTTATATCCCCAGGTGGAGTGAAGTGGGCTGGAGTCGCGAGACGGCGGCGGGGGAGGGCGCGGGCGCGGGGGGCGGCATCGCGCGCTACATGCAGCGCGGCCGCTGCGCCACGTGCGGCGCGAGAGGTCAGATAAACTACTTATTTATAAGTACATACTATTATTTCGTCTGTGGTTTTACGTTGTTCGCACAGTGCGCGAGGGCGGAGTGTGCTGTAATACCTAGTCGCAGTATCTGGCTGCACTCGTTGACGTAAAGTGCGAGCAGCGCGAAGTCGTACCTACGTCAATAATAACGATTTAGCATATTCAAAAGTAATCTTGGTTTTAAATTAGGATGTTAAAGGATTCCGATTGACCTGAATGTTGGTATACCTATGTATTTCGACACGTTGATAACGAATATCACAGGCAAATTGGCCGCAAATTTTATTTTCAAGGTCAAACTTGAAAAAACCAAATTAGGTATGTCTATTATCAAAATATTCTATTTCTTACCAAGATACTAATAAAAAGTTTATCCATTTTTCGCTGATTTTATTTTTTGTAGGCGCCCGCTCGCTATGCGGCGGCTGCTCGGCGCGGCCCGCGGCGGCGGCGGCGGCGCTGGCGGCGCGGGCGGCGCGCACTACCACTCACCTACAGTACTGCTATGAGGTATACAATACTAAGGATAGTCGGGCTTGATTTTTTCTGTTCAAAGTTTCTTTCTATAAACTTGTTATTAACGTCATCGTCTGCAATAAATGCATAAAATCGCATTAAAAAAAACTACTATTATTTTACATTATTAAACACCATTCAATTCCAGATCTGCGGGTCGTGTGCCGGCCATCAGCAGTGGGCCGCGTGTACCAACACCGAGTGCCCGGTGCTGTGGCGCCGCGCCGCCGCGCGACACAAGCTCGAGCAACTCAAGGACGTGCTCAACAATCTGCCGCCGCAGTTCAACGACCAAATGTTCCAGTTTTAAACGCAAACCTCTCAATCCTTCTCAATCATGTGATATTTTAGAAATATAATAAATTATTTTTTACATTATCTGTCTGGTCGTTTTTAAGTCTGCATGACTAACGGCTTCGCTACTCACTAAATTGGCCTCGGCCATGTCCAATCGATAATTCAACCGATAAATTCGAACTGTCATCGATGCTATAAACAAGATTCGATTTACGTTCATGATAGCTTAATATACATACGCCAATTGAAAAAAATGCTTTTTATATACGCCTGAAGCAAAATACTAGGCATATGTTTCCCATTTGTATGTTTGTTGTTGTTGTTGCTTTCCCCCACTTATTAGTTACACATTATATTGAATATAAAAATTACATATTTGCGTTACAACATACTATTAAGTTTCTGTGTTTACTGGTTACACTAAATGTAACAAAAAAATTGTGATAGGTCTCGTGACTTGTTTAGCTCCTTATGAGTTTATTAGCAGTTAAGAGAAGGAAAATAAAATGAAAAGACAAGAAAATGAGTTGCAAATATTTTTATTACAATAAAAATTTGTATTAATACCCTTTAAATAAATGCTTACACACTCATACCCCCGCAGTAGGTTTTTACCTGTGTCGCGGGTGGCATGGACGACACATATAACACATCACAATAACACACATGGCCCGAGTACAAATATTTATCTGTCACATAAACATCTGCCCCTACGGGAATCAAACACGGGATCCCTCTTTTCGCAGGCAGGGTCGCTACCAACTAGGCTACAAGAACATTGAATTATTCTACCACATTTCTTAATCTCTCAATATTTTCGTGTTTCGTTTGGAATACGACATCCAGAAAGATGTTATTGATCGTGTTCGCTGTTACATTCTTCGACCCACAATGAGTCAGGGGTCATCTTCATTTTATTCATAACATCAAAGATGACCTAATACTTTGTCCACTTACTACTATTTTTTTCTATTCTTTTGCCGTATATATCTAACATATACTAATTTAATTTACTTGAAATTGGAAACTGGCCTAAAATCACGTCAATATTATTTCGAAATAAGCTTTCAAATATGTGCTGTTTTATATGAGCACTTAAGGCGAGGGTTCCCGGATAAATGCTATTTCGAATGTTTATTGTATATTCAAAAAATAAAAAAACACATTTTTCATTCTGATCTAGGGACTTTGCCCACTTGATAAACTATAATCTATACTTTACTGCAGTGAAAAAAATCGCAAACTTTGGTTTGAATGAATATAAAAATCTCGTTTTATTTGAATTTAAATCAGTGCTGGAGACTGAAAAAATTCTAGAATAAATGTCTTATAGAAATAAAAGAGCAGTCTGGCTGACTGAGGTGTTGAATTTGTGCAGTTTGAGGAAATATTGTCTACTATAAGCGTATTCTCAAAACATAATATTTTACATGTTTACAAAATACTATTTATGAAAAATGGGAAATAACGGTAGTAGAACACATGGAAAATGCTGCAAAGCGAGAAAAAGAAACTGCATTTGCTAAAGGCCGGTTAAAAATGGAATACTTCTTGTAGATCGACATGTTGATGTTGCATACGGATAAAGATCTTATACATCAATGTCAGGGGCAGCCACAATAATTATTATAGGAAAAAAGTTTGGAAGTTTTTTACATGGGTGTAAAAAATAAATATTGCAAGATCTGTGCTCAGCCCAGAATCAAGGACAAGATCCCAAAGACCTCCAATGTTTAAAAAATTATAGTGGTCCCTCCAGTGCTATGGAAACAGATATAATTTTTGAAGGGTTCAGTGAGTACGTATATAGTATAATATACGCGAGAATGATTGGAGACTGTCACTCATCCACTTATAACAAACAACTCGCAGGTAATGTACTAAGGAAGGTGCCAAATAATGTACCAAAGTATGTTCTAAAACCAGGTTTAAAATCTCTTTCCAAAAGACCCAAAAAACCATTTAAAGTGTTAGAGAAAATGCCCAAAAAAGGGTTGGATATGCCCAGCATGTACTGAAATCTACGTAAACCCCCCGCAGAAGACTGATGGATGCTCTAAAATGAATACCACCCCTAACACGAGTGGAAGTTACAAAACCCTAGTGGTGGGCAGACAAGTGGTTCGGACACCACAGGGAAGCTTGAGTGTCAGAAAATGTTCTCCTAGAAAGAAGTAACTCGGGGAATCTCCAAGTATGTAAATATACATATATTACTAATGTCACCACACCTTTTGAGAGTTACAAAAACGCAAGTACGTTATATTTGTTACAGTTTTCTACCAGAAACGATTAGTGCGGGAGAAGGGGTATGCCTCATAGATGAGAGAGTACCCCACCTCAGTGCCCTGCAGCCTTTTTCCTGATGAGGAAGAAGATGAAAGCATGGTTTTTATATTGATAATTCAAGTTCATAATTTTTCGTGTGGTTAAATGGAACAAATACCTAACTTAAGAGAGACGTGTGCAACATATTTCTGCCGTCAAGCAGCTATCCCCACATAAATATGTTCCGGTTTGTCACAAACTTTAAGATGGTTTTGCATGAGTATGCTTGTAAATATTTATTTATTATGGAAATAATTTGATAGCTACTTACTACAAAAGAGAGAATTGTGCGAGTTGTGTGCAACTAACTGGGTGTTGGGGCTTTTGCATGAGCATATTTGGCATGTTTTAATAGGACGGAGATAACATCTTTGACCCGCTGCTTGCGGTTCTTGCTGTGGATTCGGGGAGTAAAGCCGATGAAACAGAAGAGCTGCCGGAAATTTCAGAGGCCGAGGAGGAGGATGAAGAAGTGGATGAGAACCCACAAAATGGTCTGATGAACTGGTCTGATGACTATACTGAATTTCGGGACTTCCATGGAAGTGTTGGTCACAAAGTAGCAGGTACAAGCCCATTAGAGTTGTTTACTCAAATATGGGACCAGTCTGTCATGGAATCCATCGTGGCCGAAACGAATAGGTATGCGTGGGAGAATATAGCTCCTCCTAGAAAACGGTAGTAGAACACATGGAAAATGCTGCAAAGCGAGAAAAAGAAACTGCATTTGCTAAAGGCCGATTAAAAATGGAATACTTCTTGTAGATCGACATGTTGATGTTGCATACGGATAAAGATCTTATGGAAATATTTATACATCAATGTCAGGGGCAGCCACAATTATAGGAAAAAAGTTTTTTACATGGGTGTAAAAAATAAATATTGCAAGATCTGTGTTCAGCCCATAAACAAGGACAAGATCCCAAAGACCACCAATGTTTAAAAAATTATAGTGGTCCCTCCAGTGCTATGGAATTAGGAAATGAAAGGAAATCAGGAAAAGTGCTAAGGAAATTAGGAAAAAATATGGAATAACAATCAAAGAAATTCAGAAACAATTCCGGATCAATGTATTGTTGCTATTGAAGCAAGCTCGTAGCCTCATAGAAGATTTGGAAAACAATGAGGTCGAGCGATTCAAGAGTGATATTGCCAACTTTGTAGGTGGCAAAAGAATTAATTTTTCATTGAGACAGATATCAAGGAAGATGTTATGCTTTTTCTTCTGTTACGAAGACGATTTTAGGCAGAAGTCCTAAGGGAAATGTTAGACTTTGAGAAGAGGCAGTCTTTAAAACGAAAATATAATAGGTACATCCCCAAAAAAATAATTTGACGGAACTCTTCACCAACTTAATTTCAGTCTTACTCGACAACATAAAAAAATGAAAATGAAAAAATAAAAAGGAAAGCTTTTTCCCCGCATTCCAATGAGTAGATAAAAATTAGAAATAATTTGATAACGGCCTCAAAGGCAGTATTGCAAAAAAATCTGTACAAAAACACACACAAAAAAATACTATAAAAAATATAGCTCACATTTTCGCAGTAGCTCATGGAATAAAAAACGAGACACAGGCATTGCAACAAGGACTTTTTAGACACCAAGTATCTATTTATTGGAGCTACTTCCGACGGTATAATTGAGACAAAATTGTAAAAGTGAAATTTCCCATAACCTCGTTTAAGATGGGAATTGACGCGACGAGGATAATAAAATTAAATATTTATAAATTAAAATTAAATATGATAAAAAAAAACAAGAGTGCTTAATAAAAAGAGCACTTGGTATTACAGAGTCAGATCGATGTAACTGGAAGGAAGACTCAATGTATTTTAGGAATATGTTCTGGTGAAAATAGTCCACTCATGGAATTTATATCGAGGGATGACGAATTTTGGCAAGTGTACATGGAAAACGAAATTGTACATCTACTGCCCCCGGAAAATGACCGGTGTGCCTTTACGAGACGTAATATTAGACACTCAGTATCAACTAGCGTCAAAATATTGGACCATTGTCGCAACAAATTGATAAAAGCTCAGAAAAAAATATGCGACCGAGTTTACATAGCAAGCCTACGCAATAAGAGAAAATTTACTAACGGAATAATGTATACTAAGGAAACTCAGTTATAAACGCCACAGGGCTAACAGTACCTTTGTTTACGAAAACGGTGTTTTAAATAGGATTATGCAGTAAACTTTGTGATGACTGTTCACCAGTGTTTTCTGAATATTCTATATTCTTAAAATATGTTTACTTGTACCAAACAAAACTTATTTTTTAAAATTTCAAGAAGATATGTGTAGAGTGTATCCGTCTCAGACAAAAAATCATTGGTATTGTTTACCGGCCCAGAATAAAATATAGAAAAGTACATACATATACCATCACTAAAACAATGGCTAATTATAAAAGCTTACATGTTATAAGTTTCTTGCGCTACTTCTTTTATCATAATCCTAAATGCCCACTGAGGCACGAAGGGGTGGTAATTTTTGTGACGAAACAATACTTCTGAAATAGCCTCAATACTGGTAATACTAAATACTAAAATTTTCAATTAAAATCATCAAACCAGTTAAAAAATATTGTATGTCCACTTATGGTAGACTATTATAAATAAATAATAAATAAACGCACACACACTCACACTCCCGCAGTAAGTTTGTACCTTTGTCGCGGGTGGCATGGACGACACATATAACAAACACATCACAATAACACACATAACCGAAAAATATTTATCTGTCACATAAATATCTACCCCGGCCGGGAATCGAAACCGGGGCCCCTCGCTTCGCAGGCAGGGTCGCTACCAACTAGGCTACAGGGTTGAACCTTTGTTATATGCATCTTTTGTAAACCAATGGTAAACAATAAATATGTAATTTGTTTTTAACTTTTTGTTTTATTTTTTTGTGTGTATTCCCTTATCTCTATCTTGTTCAAATCAAAATTGTTACGAAAGTATCATAGGAAATTGCCGCTATAATTTGGCCGAACATTTTTTTAACCACCTCGCGTCAAAGTTATGTCGAAGAAATCAAAAACAAAAATATCCGAAGTAGACGCTATTTTCTCATAGTTCCTTAATAATTTCAACAAAATTACATACTGATTGATAATTGTAAAGCAACTATCTGAGAGTTGTTACAAAAAAAAATATCAATATATGTATTACATATGCTCATTTAATTTTGTGAACTCAATAGGAAATAGTAGGTAGATGAGCCAAATTTTAAGAGGTCAAAATCTCTAAAATAGTGATACTTTTACTGAGGTAATATTTTGATATATGGTAGGTCCACCCTTAAGCTACTTGTTGATCCACTACTTATGGGACACCCTGTATATTTAACAAAAGTTGGTACACACTTATATACTATAGGTACAAAGGACAAAGCCTTTTCTACATACTCATTAACACATACACATAACACATACATAAACACATTAACTACTATCCAATCTACGTCGGTACAGAATGTCGGCTGTAAATATTTCCAGTAGAAAATTTCACTTCTGTTCATAGAGTATGTTCTTTCTACCTCTTATCACCTATTGCAAATTCGAAAAGCTGACAGCGATATATCACATCACACACAGGCATTTGTTAGTCTGTATTAGTGTTAACACCAATATCTTTCCTCACACCATCCATTTTACTGCTCTCCCCTTCCCCCTTGCCCTCAAGTTGAGCTGTGAATTGTTTCTGCTCATCAGGAGTACACAGTGCAACAAGCGTCACAATAAGTTTCTGAGCCAGTAAGCCCCCTTCACCAGTATTGCACTTGCTATAATACTTCAAGAGAGCACACAACACCTTAAAGTCTACAGGTAGTTTCCACACTGGCCAGCAGAATCTAACCCATTCTTCCAAGCACTGCAAGTAAAAGAATAAACATTTAACAAATCAGTCTTAAAATCAGTCATTAGAACTTATATTAGAATTATAGTAGAACTTAATATAATGTGGAGATGACAGGGTGGGGACGACCGAGAATAAACAATGTGCATGATAATATTACCTGCAAACTTGGCATCAACAGTATTTCAGCAACAGAATCAGTCAAACAGTTGTCAAGGGTATCACATATTACTGTCTTGAAGAGACTTTTTTCCACACATTTTATTTCAAGCATTTCCATAATTTTTTTAGTATATCTAAAGAATAATGCCTTTCTGTATAGATTGGATTCTGTACTTAATTGCTCCAATGCTGCTGTATACATTTCATCTAGTCTTTCATCCTGAAACAAGAACCATCATTAATATTAGTGACTTGAATCTCCATTTGCAGGGTTACTTGTTTAATTTTAGTTTCATGATTTAGTGTTCTATTGCAGACCGTGGCTATGAATCTGTAGACTACTCCACTATTGAAGGAGTGGAGGAGCAGTGGCCAAAAAACGTTAGAAAGTCCACCCAACATGTCATAACTGCTATTTAAATACAAGTGACTTCATCAAGTGTATCAGTACTTACAGTATACTATGTGAGTAAATTATTTTAATTCAACAGAGAATCACTTAAAACTAAAGGAAATTTGAACATAATAATTTGGATTTTTAAAAATACCTTTACATCTGCGGGGAAAATTCGACACAACTCCAGAGAACAAGCTTGACTTATTTCAGTTATCTTTAAATCCTTATGATTAAGCGCATTTTTTACACTTAAGTATATAACATCATAATAATTTCCAGTATTAAAGTCTTTATCAGTCTGAAAAAAGAGACATTCATATAAGTTTAAAATACCTACAGAGTTTTCCTGGCTTGATCACATTAAATACATATGCAAATATGAGTAAATTGTCAATATTCAAAACTGGTTACTAAATAATTATCCGTTATGTATGTCTGCTCCAACTAAGAATCAAACTATGAACCTCTCACACCACAACCAATGACAACCAAAAGGCTGAAGACAAAAAAAGGGGTTCATAATTGACTATCACGTCAAATTAATATGTGTGATCTAAAACATATACAATGTTTATGTAATACTATAATTATCATAATTTTAAACTTGCTGGTGGTATCCTCCCTTAGCATACTGCAGTTAGGCAAAATAAGAAATGTAAAGGCTTAAAGGATTTTAAATCACCATGTCCATAAAAATTTTGACCTACCAAATTTTTCAGTAAAGCTCGACAACACAGCAATCCCTTGATCTTGTTTGATTCAATGTAGTCATCTGTGAGAATCAAGGCAACTGGCATAAACTTCAGTGAATCCACTTTCACATTATAATCCTGTAATTAATAAAGTTTCAGCCACTTGTAAAACACATAACAACATTTATTAATTCTAAATGTATGGTAACAAACAGATGTACCACCCAGTAGGAAGTGGTTGTTATTGCCATAGACACTATTTCTTGATAGTGAAGGAAATTAATGAATAAGAAACCAATGAACTTGTATACCATGTCTAACCACTAACATGTCTAACTAATCAGTGCCAGTCACCGTAAATTGGATGGACTCACATTCAACAGGGTACACCATAATCAATGGAGATTTACATAAAACTCAGTGATGGCTTGCTTTACACATCAAACTTGAGTACTAAGAATCTGTCAATAAGAACAAAAACATCTAGCACATTCCTACTAATATTATAAACTAGTGGATGTCCCCGGCATGTGCTACTATGCAAAACAATTTTGTATGGAAAAAATTGAAAATCGAAAATGTGGCCAATGCATTGTTCTACTGGTCACAAACCATCTTCACATTATTTCCTTTCAAATGAAACCATTTTGGGGTATATAGGTTGGATGGTTTCAAAGGTCTGTAACTCAAAAAAATAACTCAACAACTCAAGAAAATTCATCCACACAGGACTGTGACTCTTCAGCACAATAAATATTGAACGATTTACATGAAATATATCACACAGATAGACCATGGTGAAGAATATTCTAGAATAATATACAGGGGACTTATTATTCTGGAAAATGCAGGAAAAACTAGTATAGAAAAATCAATATTTATAATTTACCTTAGAATGTTGTACAAGATCATTATAAATTTCAATCTGTCCTGGATACTTTTTAAAATCGTCAGATGTCAGTTTCTTGCACAGGTCATCTAAAACTTTCTCAAACACTGCGTGACTACTATACATTTCATTTTTCCTCAATACATCCTCCACGTTTATCTTACACTTAACATGAAAGCAATCGTTTAACATCTTCGCGCATTCTTTGCTGGTATCCGAGTTCCATGAGCAGCTACATTTAAGTTCCATATATACATTTAAAAGAGCTGCTATAACATCTATTGTACTCGGTGTCTTAGACTCGGATACTTCATCTTCTGGCGTCGCCTCGAAGTCATATTTTTCCAATTCATCTACTACATTTCTAACTTTCCCAGTTAAGTTGTTATTGCGAGTGTCAAATTCGGCGTGACTTTCACTTTCATCATAGTTTTTAGCAAGTTTAGGTACTAAGCAACCACCGATTAGTCTGATAATTGTTGCTGCTTCCACGGACACGGTAACCTCGGACTCTTGCAGTTCATCAAAATCATCAGTGTCCTCGTAATCCACGTTTTCCTGAGAATCCTGACTGTCACTTTCCAGAATATCTTCAGGAAGATCAGGACAGGATGAATCCGGAAGATCCATATTTATTTCTTACGACACAAACAAAATAAATAATTTCGTAATAAAAACGTTGTTTGTTTGTATTGTATGTAAAATCTTTGCAGATTTGTGGTAAAATAAAATCACAAAGTACGCCGGTACCTTACGTTTTGCACTTCTTGGCCTTCTTGCAAGATTCACAGAGTACTACTACTAGATCTATAATATAGATCTAGTATATATACTGTGGTACTCAATGATGTTGTAGGTAAAAATCTCTGGTGGTACTACTACGTTTTTGAATTGATTTATTGAATACACAGACTGGTCACAGAGTACTTAATCGATTGAATATTAATTAGCGAAGGGCAACTCGAGTAAACTCTTTGGGCGAGTAGCTCGAGTAACGTTTTAACGTACTCGAGTAAACTCGGCCGACTCATGGCCGGTTTCTGTGTGCGCGAAAGGAATTCGCGAAAGTCGTAACAAGTGATGTTCCGCTTGATAAAAAAATTAATTTACTACTTTTGTAAAATTTTGTTTTGCTAACTGCTTTTATGCATATTTTACATAAGGGCCTACATATAAGGTTACATAATTTCAAGTAATTTATATAAAAAATTGAATAACACGCCCGAAACATCATTACCATTTGAAGGAAAATTGCTAATATTGATATTCCAAAATATTTTTTGAAAAACCTGCCTTATACATTGCGTGTTTAATTTTATATTTTGAAACAATATATAATTAGGTACATTATAACATATAATAATATAGAATCAGCAGTGCAGAACTAGTAAAAAAAAAAAATTAAAATTTTGTCACGAAAATTCGTCAACTCCATGTCAGTACCGTCAAACGTTATATTTCTCAAATGTTTTTTGGGCTACGCTATAAAGTACCGCTCGTTTTTCCTCGTCTGATCCATTGTAAAAAATGGAACAGGACAACTTATTGCTGTTTCATGGAGAAACAACTTTTATTCATAAAAAACAACGACGTTCAGTACTTTGTCCCGATTTTGAATCAACGCCATTTACTGGATTTACAAGGTAAATATAAATTATACATTAATTTTAATACTCCACACGTATGTGTAATAAGAACATGATTTTCATTGGCACAAAGAGTTTATAAATTAATGATTATCAAAATGAATTTTAAGCAAAAAAGAAAAAAATATCATTACCATATGCATCATTCCCATTTGTTTTTTTGTAAATGGGAATGATTTTGTGTGAATGGTAATGACGATTGGAGATTTTGAAATCAATTTTGATTGAGTAATGAGACCTAGCAATTTCTTTTTCAACGATAGATTTTTGATATGTGTGTTGTAAATTAAATTTGAGCTACAAGTTGTTGGTAAAGACCTACAAAACTTTTTAATTTTGCAATATCTTTTTAGTAAAATAAATTATAAACGAAAATTTAATGCAAATAAAGGCAAAAACCGTTAAGAGAAATAAAAAATTGCTAGACGGAGGAGATACACCGAAATCAGAGGAGATTGTGCATTGTACGAAGAGGAGAACAAAGAAAGAGATAAGAAGAAAAGTATTAGTGAAAAGAAAATAAAGAAAAGTTTCTGAGGAAAATTCTGTGAAGAGACAAATAAATTAAAGTCTCCTCGATAAAAAGAGAAAAAAAAACGCGAAGCTACCAAAAGACAAAACAGACAGAAAAGAATAGATAAAAATAAGTTTATAATTACTAAACCAGTGGTTCTTAAAGCATGAGATAAGAAAAAAAATTAATGAAATGAAATGAAATAATCTTTTATTCATGTCGATATCTCTGATACAATTATAAACGTCATTTTTTTAATCTAACAGCATTTTGGAGCGGTGCTTTGTCATGGAGGAGAAGAAAATCCGTAAAGAAACTCCACAGCACATCTTTTAAAATAATGAAAAATTACACAAGATGTTCTAACTGACACGGAACTGGATGCATTACTAATTTACATCTTTGTCAATAATATATTCATTTATACTACAGTATCCTTTGCCTACTAGCTGGGATTTCAGAGATCTCTTAAACATTTGAATAAACAAATACTTAGGTAATTTAATGTAAAAACGTGCACTGAGCCCCTTAGAAGAACGTTGTACTCTACGTAGACGAAAAGAATCCGTAACCAGAAGTATGTCTGTTTCAAGTTAGATGATTTTGCGTATCACTATTTTGCTTGAAACAACCACCGTTGTTTTTTTATGAATAAAATATAATTGTAAATTAATAAATTGAGATGTTACTGTTAATATGCCTATTTTTTTAAATCTCTCCCGCAGGTAGTGGCGTAATTTTAATTTATAAATGGTTCTAATTGTCCTTTTCTGCAAAACAAATATTGCATCAATGTCAGCTACTGCACCCCACAGTTTAGAATCTAAGGTGACACTTAAGAAAGCCGTGGATTTTTCCATAGTTATAATTTCATTATTTATAAGGTGAATCAAATATAAACCGGACTTTTTTTACTGGTCGCAGTGTGAAGTGACGCGCTTGGTACTGCTGTACGTGTTAAAGGGGACTGTCTCGTATTATTCCATTTGGTAGCAAACATTCTATATACTTCGTTTTTTAGCATTTATCAGTAAATTATTTGTAGTAAACCGGTGTCATAAACGAAACTGAGAACTTTTACATCGTCATTTATTTTATTTCTATTCGTCTTAAATATTAAGAGAAGTGACATCAGCAACCAGTATAATGTCTGCATATTTCTTAATTTAATACGGTAGATCATTTAAGTATACTAGAAAAAGGAAGGGGCCCAGAAACTAGCCCTGTGGTACACCCATCACAGATTAAATCTCGATAATTTGTTATCATTTATACGTGCGAGTTTTACGTGACATAACGGGCTCGCTACGTAAATGCAAATTTGTATGGGACCGAAGCAGAGCCATCTGGCGGGAAAGTGAAGAAAAAAAGATGCGCGAGTGCGAGTTTCAGTGCTTCAAGTACCTCCTTAAAGTTATGTGTCCAGTTATAGTAATATATCCATGGATTTGGCAGTTATTTTTGACAGCTGTCACTAAACAGACCCTACGTTCCACTGGACGATCACAACGATCACGCTCACGACCGCGGATTTTCCCGTTCCACTAGCTTGTGAGCGTTACAATCATACACCCAAGTGGAACGGGCACTTCGACTCACCCCGTGAGGTGAGTCGTTATGAGCGTGCCGTGAGCGAAATTAATGACGTCATCAATGACGTTTTCGCCGCGACCATGACGACCGTGGTTGCCAAGTGGAACGCAAAATTGGGTCGTTTTGATCGTTATGAACGTCTAGTGGAACGCGCCCTATAAACACTTCTTTAACTTTGTTGACAGTTGACAGATATGACAAATGACAATCCCTACGTTCCACTAGACGATCACAACGATCACGCTCACGACCGCGGTCTTTCCTGTTCCACTAGCTTGTGAGCGTTACAATCATACACACAAGTTGAACGGGCACTTCGACCCACCCCGTGAGGTGGGTTGTTTTGAGAGTGCCGTGAACTGCCGTGAGCGAAATTAATGACGTCATCAATGACGTTTTCACCGCGACCATGACGACCGTGGTCGCCATGTGGAACGCGTTTTGATCGTTGTGAGCGATGTGAGCGTCTACTGGAACGCAGCCAATATCATTTTGAGCTAAAATGAGCTGAGACACATGCCTGTGCTGTGACACATGCCAAGTCTAAAACAGAAGATAATTTTATTTATTGGCTAAAATTACATAATTTGGACTTAATTTCAATCTTTAATAAATTTGAATTGGTCCGAAGATGCTCAAGTTTGTGTACTTAATATGAACTATAATAAAGAGCTCCTAATATAAGACTTTTATGTAGTTCACGTTTTTAATTTTCAGATTCGGAATAAAATCGGCAATTCTTGGTAGCGCAGTTTACTATACAGTAGATAAAGGCGTTTGGAAAGACAGTGCCACAACGAGCGCGCTATACGAAGAACTGGAGAGTGGAGTATCTCCGTATGTCGGGGATTTCAAAAAACAAATACCATATGAGGTACTTACAACACAACACCTCTCATCTTATCTAACAAGAAGAGTGAAACTCAAATCCAGCAGAGGGGCTGGTAGGGATTCTTATGCTATGTATTTATAATTTCAAGTTTTAAAACCTGATTAATGTTTCAGCTCCCTGCCTTACCTACGAATGATCGAGTGACATATCTATTCAAATACTACTGGAATTGTGGCGTTAAATCAACATTTAGATTTTTAGTGAATCTGCCTACACATACCACCAATGCAGCAACCAAGACCTATGAGTTTATATCTACTGCTATTGAACCAGTTCAACCAAGTCCAGGCACTGGACAAGAAGCTAAATGAAGTAATGTAGATGTTTTGTTCCTTAAATAGTGTGCAATAAAATTGTTACTGATATTGCCCAGTTATTTTTCCAATTCAATGCCACCTTTATTTTTATGAACATCATGCAAGGCCCCATACATTAGTCGGTGACGCGCTACGTGCGTCATGGGCCGCTTGTAATGTTTTATATGTTTTGACATATTATCGCAATTTTACTGGGATAGTGAACAATTCGATACATGGCGTTGTTAAACAACATCTAAATATAATGACCAAAGAACATGATTTATCAAGAAAAGTTTGGTCATCCGGGTACTTTATTATCTAATTTATTTTTTTTCTGAATGTAACGAGGGATTGTTTTATGTTCACTAACTTTTATGAACATAGTCAGCAAAATAACAATAAAGATAATGAAAGTTTATTTGAATTTTGCAAAATATTTAAAAAAAAGCGCAAGTTTACAGATTCTTCTAATATTCAAGACATAAATTATTACATACAAGATATTTTTATTTTAACTGTAATAGTGTGGTTTGCTTCATTTTGTTTAGTTATTAGTGTTTTTAAAATTGTCACAGAAGGTTTACTATCCCTGAATAACTATCTAATATATAAAATTCTCGTGTCACGCTTTTTTGAAGTTGAACCCCTCTGAAACGGCTCGACCGATTTTCGTGAATCTTTGCGTGCATATCGGCTGGGGTGGAGAATCGGAAAACTATTTTTCATCCCCCTACCCCAAAAACATTTATGGTAGAACGTTTGCCCGGTCAGCTAGTGAAATATTTTATATATTTTAAATTAACAGCCAGGCGTGTTATCGATTTCAATGATTAATGATAGAAAATGGTAATGTTTGTGATAAAAAAAACCTGTTTTTAGATAATTCTGCCACGGGCCTCCCATCAGGCGCGTCATAGGCAATGCATCCGATAAATTATGGAAATAAAGTTCAACCAGCATTTTTTTATGCACGCACAACTGTAGCGCCCTCTAACAACAGTGTGTTAAACACCCTGTACAGAAAATTTTGTCTACATTAGTCAGATAGGAAAATTCATTTGATAACATTATTAAATTGCCCCAAATGCATTGTGCAAAGACAATGTGTTAGATTTTTTCTAATAATTATGTTGAGATTTCCTGTAGGTTCTATAGCTACATAATATATAATTATTCTTTTTTTTTAATTTGAAGGAACTGTTAAAAATAATGTGTATGTAAACTTAATTTTTATATTTTTTTCCCTGCTTACATGCACAAATCTCCATTCCACTCAAGGATTAGAATAATATAAAAATTTTATTTGTTACCCCTCTGGGCAAAATTGAAGTTTCATTTCAATAATAATATTATCCTGACTATAAAGATATAAGCTGTGAAATTGTATAATACTAGCTGCCCGGACAGACTTCGTTCTGTCAAGTTCTTTATTTCGAGATGTAAACTATCCATCTTTCAAGTTGGATCAAAACGCGGACAAACAATGTGACACGTAATTTATAATTATGTATTACATGTCCATTGGGCGCATAAACTCTCCAGAGGAGATACCTGTGTGTGCTATGGCTAAATTATGATTTCATAAATAAAAATAGATATCACTTTTTAAGGTAATGCTTGACCACAATCCCACCTGATGGTAAGTGATGTAGTCAAGGGTGGTAAATAGATAAATTAGACAAAAGGATTTTAGGTGAACAAAAACAACAAGTACAAAACAGCCCACAACTGTGGCAAAATTTGATTTATTCCTCTCACAAGGTCACACATGAAGCAACTCCCTTACATGAAGAGTTAGTTCCATAAATAACTATTACCTGCATACCAATCGCCAAAGTTGATATTACTGTGGTTTATGTTCATTTTTTACAGTATGGAAATTGATTTAATTTTAATTATAAATCCGTAGTCAGATTGCAAACAATTTTATTTGTGGAGGTAAATACTTAGTGGTCTTGAAATCTTTATTTAAAGCAATGGCTTTAATATTTAAATAAAGAAGTTACTTAGAACAACATCCATTTGAGGTAAGAAGCAATAGAAATTAGGAACATTCAGCATCAAATTTACTTAGAATTTAGAGCCACCAAGTCTCGCTACACAATACCTTAAAAATTGCACATTAACCATTTCTTATTGAGTTAGAACAAATTTTGTGCACATCACAAGGTTAAATTACAACTGAGGAATGGTATTTTTATTGTAGTCTGTTTTTTTTAACTTGTACCGTAATACAAACTTAAATTATGAATTATTTATGTATATTTTGCTTGTTGAACAGAGGGGAACCAACAATGGTTGCTTATGTACAAATATAGTTAACAATTATGTTCATCTTTTATTATAGTGACAAGTTATTTTCTAGTGAAATAGTAGACAATTGAATGTTATTCACAATAATCCACTTAACACAAGACGGCAATTACTTTGTAAATAAACATTTAACATTAACAATAAAATTTTAACACTGCCAGTCTTATGGTGAATTATTAGTTATTACATTATTACATATATATAAAGAAGTACATTGTATTAGAATGCTTGTCAGTGAATGTATGTTCAAATTTTGTTCGTATTGTCCTATTTTTGTATTTTGCCTTGATTATGTGAATAGTATAACCAGTTAGAATGAATATGCGGGAAAGTTGCAGATTTTAGTTTCAAAGTCCTTTTTAGCATTAGTAATGTACTATGCAGCAGTTTCCACTTCCATTGCTTCTTCAGCACCGGCTTTCTTTTTCTTCTTCTTATTGGACTTCGCTGAGGAGTTGAGGAGGGCCTGTTTGTACGTAAATAAACACAAATTAATGTAAATTTACATTACAATATGTTTTCTTTGAAAATAAAAGTCATTATTATTATTTAACTGTCGTAATAGTTCAAACTGAAATGCTAAAATATAACATTCAGCTCAAAAAGATTACTGTGATATACCCTGCGCTTGTTCAAAACAAACTACTGGACAAAATGTTTTGAAAGATAACAGGGCATTCCATTATAAACTTGTAAACTTAAACACAATATTTATAGCAATGGCTGATAATAAAAACAATAAAAAATAAACAACTCATATTATTGTTGAATGTTAAAGTAAAAACAATAATAAACTTACATTAACTTCTGGGTCTTTGATCGTGCGGTCACTTTTGCACTGACTCTTATCAAACGGCAGGCCGGTGATACGGTGAGTGCCGCTGGGTAGCAACAGCACTGTGAACTTGAATTGCGCCACCAACTCACCGGGACGTTCGTACAATACCTGTAGATAATAACTAATAAGTAATACTCATTGTCCGAAGATTTAAGTAATGAGTATGATATAGTTAATACATACAATTTGTAATAAAAAAGATTCAAGGAGAAATATTTATATTATATTTTTAAAACATGATTATGCAAAAGTTCAAAAGATAGGCTTACCGTGAAGGGTTCAATGAGTTTGTGATTGACACACTCAACAATGCCTAGTCGTGCACTAGTCTCCTTGTCGAAGCTGCGAAGGTTGAAAGGCATGGAACCGTGTTTGTTGCGGACCTGTTAAATATAAAATAAAATAATTAATTAATAAACATGTTTTCATATTTGATTTGAATTTTATTACATTATAGTAAAATTATATAAATCTGTTGTAATGATCTATACCAATGTGCCTAATTAAGATACATTGGCTCAAACTCATTTCACTGCTTTACCCTCAAGTAACTTAACAATATTAGTATAATAATATTGCAAACATATTCCTCGAGGGAAGATTATGAACTATGATAATTAATAACATACCTCACTGTAGAACATTCTGGACGCTTTCAATTTAAGCTGGTATACCTCATCAGTTTTCTTGTAAATTGTACACCGAGTGTCCATTTCACGACCCTGAAATAGTATAAAACTTGCTTAACATTGGCATTTATTAATTATAGCAAATATAGACTAAGTTTTGGGACTGTAAGTAATATTTCCTCTGAAACAACTTATAATTTCAGATGGAAAATTTACTTTTTATTTACCCTGAGTACTGCCAGATTGATAATTTAAAAATCTAACCTGGAAAGAATTCAGGGTCAAACAGTTTAATTAAATATTAACATAAATATTTGAAATTGCCATTGAAGAATTACAATAACAAAATTTAGTTTTTATTAATAGTTAAGTTTTGCTTTGAAGAGACTCCTACAATAATATAATGCATTTCCTCAATACTGATTCACTTACCACTCCTTCTCCTGTACTAATGAGTACATCCATTGCATACACTTCATAAGTCTCAAATGTTGCTTTTTCATGTTCCTTTCTCTGAAGCTCTGATGGATTTTGAATTATGCTCTTCTCACCATCAATACGGAATTGCTTGAGTTGGTGTGAGAGCATGCCTTCGATAGCCTTACAGCCATAGTCCGAACTTATCTTCTGGACTACGTCTGTTATTGCATAGTTCTGAAAGAAATGCAGTAGTTTGAATAAACTGGCCAATATTGCAAAAAAAACACATATCATTTTTGTTTAAAAATTTAATTTTGGGACTGTAAGTAATATTTCCTCTGATGAGTTATTTTATCATTCCAGACAGAAAATTTACTTTTTATTTACCCTGAGTACTGCCAGATTGATAATTATAAAATCTAACCTGGAAAGAAATCAGGGCCAAACAAGTTTCATCCAATATTTACATAAATATTTGAAATTGACATTGATTAAATAATAATGACAAAATTTTGTTATTATTATTGTTAAGTTTTGCTTTCCATCTTCTAAAACAGCCAATATTTCAAAAGAAGCTCACACATAGTAAATTTATTTCTTAGCACGGAAGAACAAGGGTCAGATTAATAATGTAATAAGTGAGCATTCTTGCATCATAGACTATGTACTAAGAAACTTGCTCTCCAAGTAAAGACACCTTTGAATAAAAGGGTTATTAGATTAAGGAAATTAAACTTTCCGTAACAGATCAGTTCTACAGGCATGTCACAAGATCTTATTTTGATTCCTCATTAGCAGCTTTTACAGATATTACTCACCTCATTGCCTGGCCGAAGGAGCCTCAAGGCGGCTTCACTAGCCAGGTGTGCAGCAAGGAGCACATCGGCGGCTCTGCCGGTCACCTCTCCACCACCCACTGCAACTGTGTGTGCCACAACTGCTATGAAACCGTCAATATGTGCACCCAGGTCACTACAACAAAATGCTAATGCAACATTCTCATACATACTTAAATGCAATTAACTAAAAAAAAGATGAATAAAAGAAATATTGTTGGAGCATAGGCATACCTTGACATGAGCTAAAGTTACAAAGTATCTTGCATAATGGATAATCAATTTTAAATGGATTTTAAGTTACCAATGTTAAGTTAATATCTTATCAACTTCATACTTTTAGTTACACAAAGCTTGTGAATTAAAAACAGGTTAAAAAGGCACATTAGATACAGCGCAGTAATAATAACCATGACTTAATTTTGCTTACATCTTTGCAAGATCCCCTTGTTTCAATATGTAATCAGGCTCACTGGGAATTGGTGAGAAGTGACATATACAGTTGTTCACAGAAACACATGTTGAGAATGCAATGCCTTTCTTGGAATCTTTCTCTTTTTTGAAAACCTTGGAAGTTTCCTCCAGAATCAACTTATCACCGAACTCGCATATCTCACGCGCAGACGCGTCGGGCACGCATTTTGCAATCACTTGTTCTAACACACCTGTAACGAGGAAATTTATTATAGTGAGCCGTTTATAAATAAGTTAGGATACAGAAATAATTTGGCTTCGGTAGCGACACCACATTGTCCGCATGGTTATGACACGCGTCGCGTCCAGCCCATCATACTCAGTTTACATACACAGAATGTACGGAATTACAAAATTTTAATTTAAGCTATTTGTGATGGCACTTACGATTCACAATTTGTCCCGCTAATTTATACTTGGTTACAACCAAGTCTTCTGCGATCGTTTTCTCCACTTCTTTATCGTCGGCCATTTCTCAAACTATGGTTTTGATTTGGTTAGGAATTACGATGGCGCTGGCTGGGTGTTATTGGCTGTTGGTTGGTCACTTCGATGACTTGGATGTCAGTCACGTGATCAAAAATGACATTCTTGCATAAAATATAGCGGGAATTTTTTCCAAAAGTAAATCGTTTGCTTTTCATGAATTCCTTCCAAAAGTAGTTAAAAACTAAGTGTCCGCTTATAGGTTGTGTTAAACAAAATTCAAAATATTCAAATGAAAATCTAAATTTATCAGAAAATGCCTAAAGTAGGGATGTTCGATCCGGATCGATACTTGTGTGGATCGATACAATGGCATACGATCCACTCGATATTTGTATCGATACAATGGCATTCGATCCACTGGCGGATCGATACACATGCAGGGTGGATCGGATCGAATCGGATCGGATCAAAATTATTATGGAATGGAGGTAGATTTCTTTAGATCAGTTGTTGGCGCATCATATTACACGAACAAGAAGGCTTCCACACGTTTTTCAAGCAATATTTGTCTGAATTTTTGTTGGATAGAAAGTCTGATCCATTAATTAAAGTATTGGTCAGCTAGAAAAGTTATTTGGGGAAACTCTGCGACATAGCTCTACGCCTACGGTATTTATCAATGGTAGGAACTTCATTACCCTCCGAATGGCTTCTCTCGTTAGCCAATAGCATTTTAAGCGAAAGTAATCGATTTGATCCTGAGCGGTTATCCAATTTACTATTCCAGCGTTCATTAAAATTTAAGGATTGGCAAATGTAACCTTTGCATGATATATTAATTTATTTGATTATTTAGCTTAAATACACAAGAGTTCTAAATCAAATATAGTGTTACAAAGTGAGATATTATTATTTATATAATGTTCCTACTACATACCACATTGTTTTAAAAAACCTTAAATAACTTTTCCAATATTTATTTAAACAATATTTTGAATAAAATTAAATCTTATATAAAATTTAATCTAAAACGATTGACCATAATATTGCCTTAATGATCTATCTTTATTTAGAAACCCACTGAATTAAGCTTGTCGATAGTTTATACCTATAACCATATTTAAAATATTTTATTCGATTCTGGATCGATACAAAACATCATATTAAATTATACGGTAGAAAATATCTTCTTTTATTTAATAACATATTTCTTTCTTTTTTTTCTTTCTTGGCCGACAACGCTTTGGTCGCTGACATCCATTGGCCGCGATACCCACTTACAGGTATATTTAATAATTACATGAATTTATATTTGGACTATTAATTATATTGGGATATTCATGACGATCTGGAGTATCGATATACAAAATGCCCGGATCAACCATTCCTATTTAAAAATTTACTTTTCTTTCTTCTCTCTTTCTTGACCGGCAACGCATCAGTGATGCTTTAGGTGTTGTTGATATCCATGAGCGACGATAGCCACTTACTATCAGGTGGATCTTCAGCTTGTTTGCCGGCTATTTCTATCAAAAAAAAAAAATCATTCGATACTGGATCGATCCAGAGTATCGTATCAAATCACTTGGATCGATACCTGGATCGATACACTGCGAAACGATCCGTATCGATCCAGAGTATCGATACAAGCCACCTGGATCGAACATCCCTAGCCTAAAGAAAAGGTTAAATTTATTTTAACCACAGACTAATTAGAAGAAGAAGGCAGCAGAAAGCACAGACACAGAGTACTCAGAGTAGAGTACATTTGACATCAGACACTTTACACATAGACATAATACTACTAGACTAGGCAAGGTATCTGAACTTAAGTGAAACCATCACGCTGCGAAGAAAGGCAGGAGGTAAACTTATCCTTGTCTTACCAAGGTATCTGAGCATATGTAAGTGAAACCGTCACGCTGCGAAGAAAGGCAGGAGGTAAACCTATCCTTGTCTTACTTACGAGTTACGCGAGTCTCCTTGGTCTCTTTCTCTTTCTAATAGCGTGACGCAAAGAAGGCCCGCTTGTCTAGTCTAGTAGTATTTTGTCTATGACTTTACATAGTCTGTGAAGGAATAAAAAAAAAATGCCAATTTAGTGATGTGATTTTCGTGATAATCTGTGGCTTCGTTATATATTAAACGTCATGAGCTTCACAGAGTACTTAATCACTACGTTTTATTGAGCTTCAAATAATTCAAGCACAACGTCTTGTTTTCATTTCACGTGTTTTTTCCAAATTCAAAAAATACAAGTTTTCGAACCATAGACGAACTAGGTCTTGATTGTTCATTGTACAATGGCAAAATGCCATTTATGGAAGAAAAAAAAATTGTAGACGTCAGTGACTTTGACAGAAATCAGATGAGATGACATTTTGAATTTTTGACATTTGCCAATTTTTTATGACTATTGACTAGTTAACCTCCAATTTCTAAATAGTTTGCAATTGAGAATGAGTTTCAGTTGTGGAGTTTAAAATAAATTCCAAGAAATATTTCATAAACCTTAAAGTACGCCACCAAGGTGTTGAATGGTAAAGCATATTACAAAAAAATTGCAACATGGATTATGAATATGAACAGTCAAGCGAAATAGAAGCGCTCGATTCTATTTACTACGGTGATATGCAAAGTAGGTAAATTTACTCTATTTTTATAAATAACTAATAAACCAATCAAAATATAATAATTTTTAAATCAAGTTTCAATTTGTTTGTAGTACTCGAAAGGAAGCCCGTACATAAATTTTCTATACCAATAAAGTCGGAAGGCTTCGATGACGGGGATGGATTGGCTTGTCGGCTGGTGTTTACGTATACACCCAAGTACCCGGACGAGTTGCCGCTCGTTGAAATTGAGAATGAAGAAAACTTCGATGATGTCGTTGATAAAAATGAACTACTCACTTATTTGACGGCGCAGGTATTTATAGTGGATTATATTATGAACTAGAAATATTAGACAAAGCTCCACAATTTCATATAATTTCAATATTTGATCTTTGATAAATTTACTTCATATAATATTGTTAGGATTCACTCAAATATCTTAATTTTAGTGACTAAATTTCCAGGGTGAAGAAAATCTTGGTATGGTAATGATTTTTACCTTGGTGTCTTCAGGGCAAGAGTGGCTTAATGAGAAGTGGGATGCAATTAAGAAAGAAAGAGAAGAACAACAGTTAGCAAAGAAGAAAGCAGAAGAAGAAGCAGAAATGGTTTGTCTATGTATTTCAACTTCTATTGCAAAATGCTTCTATCAGCTTAATAAAATGTAACTGAATTAGATAATGTTCCACATATAAAATTTTACTATATCGACTTAATATCAATATTTATTCAAAGTAACTGTAACATTTAAATAATTTTTTTGTAGAAGAGATTTGAAGGCACTAGAGTGACCGTTGAGTCATTCCTGGCATGGAGAAAGCAGTTTGAAATTGATATGGGTATTCCTGCTAAGAGAGAGAAAGAAGCCAAGGACAAAAATAAATTAACTGGCAAGGAACTGTTCCTCAGGGACACCACACTCAATGAGTCTGACTTGAAGTTCTTGGAGGATGGTATGTATATAATTTATTATTTATAAAACATCATAACATATAATTTATATAACTTCATACTAATTTGATAAGAGTTTTCCATCTAGAGCTGCTGTAGTAGTTGTCTTTTGCGATATAATTAAATATTTGCGTTATACTGTATACATTTCATATAATGTTTATAGATATAGAATTTGCTATTTCTGTCATTTAATTTTTTGTTTATGTTACCGGATATCTGTATAATTCAGCATTCTATACAATACCTAGCAATGTATAGAATATCTAAAACGTTCAGGTAACGTTTTGAATATTATTTATTTCATACTTCGCCCAGGGATTCTATACAATACTCCATGCGTAGTTGGTAATGTGTGTAAAAGACAAAAACAAGCAAGTGGGAGAGGGGCGAGACGTGAGGGCAGGCAGTAAAAGTTTACTTGCCACAAAGGGTTTTGGCTGCCAAACCCAAACTTTGGCATTCTTACATTTAAGCAAGCTTCCAGCTCCGACATATCCTCTGGCCTTATCGGCTAGGTTTGGGATTTCTTCTTGATACATAGTAATGACCTGCTCATGCCTGTTATCTATAGGTACGCAGACGATAGCAGAGTGGTGGTGGAACATATAAATCTCACAATTTGGGCTGTATCCGAGTGGGGCACGGCCAATCTTGTAGAATTCTAAGACTAAGATACGTGTAGATATATTTACCACACGTACCAGGAGCCCGCTCACCCGAGCCTTACTTTTCATAACGTACATTAAGAAAATACCGATTGCCTTCAGTTGTTATGAGTTAAGGTAAAAACCCCAACTTTTGGCGGTGCATTGAACCAAAGGCTAAAGCTGCTGCAACGATACATGGAATTCTTGCAAAGTTGCGCAAACACTACACCCACCCGCCAATGACGTGGAGAGAGTTCAATTCAAAATATTTTTTTCATATAGGTATCACTGACACATTTTTTGATCTACCAGGTTTTCGGAAAGGTGTTTTGTCGTGGAGGAGGATGGAGGCCGTCGAGAAACTCCTTAGCAAATCTTTTAAAAAATTTAAAAATAAAAATACATTGGTATATATTTTATTACAAAAAAAACTTGAACGGAACTGGTTGTAGAGTTGGTCATTTCCATGCGTCTTTGTCATTTAAGTACTCATCTGGTCTTCAAGAAAAGAGTGAATCTTATAGCTCTTACACACTATGCCGTCGGCTTTGCCGCATAAAAAAGCCACAATCACAAGCCTAATATCAGTTCGTTCCTGGCACGAAAAAGGAATATTAAATGTCATTCAATAACTAAAAAGAAGCATTGCTGGTAATTAAAATGTTTCCAAGGGCCTTTATATTTCTCGGGATATAAAGTTTTGTAATATAATATGACATGATGTAATTAATATACCTACCCAATTACATACATCGATGCCCGGAGAGACAAACAGACATACATAGTTACAAATACCTAATAATTTAATTTATTTTGGAGTTCTAACTGGTTGTTGAAGTGCCCCCTATTCGAAATTTAAAAATAATATTAAATGTACAGAAAACAATCCCTTTCAGTTTTATCAATTTAGTGCTCCCTAATCGAAACTTTGCTCCACCAATCCGCACTGGAGCAGCGTGGTGGAGTATGCTCTAGGCCTCCTCAAGAGGAGAGGCCCGTGCCCAGTAGTGGGCCATTAATGGGTTGAAGCCAATCGAAACTTTGAAAAATATTCATTTTATTAAAGTACAGTGAGTTAAACAAACACAACATGCACATGTATCATCATCACCATGTGTTCTACAAGACTGATGTTGCTATCCGGCATTGAGCCTATTTCTGCGGCACATGCCGCCAGCAAGATATCCCCAAAACATGTCGCCATGGCTTCATACCGCGCGGGATGATGGCGGCATAGTGTGTAGGAGCCATTAGACTGCATCTCCCCTTACCATCAAGTGGGATTTCGGTCGAGCATTAATTTAAAATGTATAAAAAATATCTATTCATGCAGGTTAATACAATTTGTTTTGAGTGTGTTTATAAGTAAATTCTTAATTCCAACCTCCATCCAAGTTGACTACACATACCCAAATCTATTAATTTTATTCATTGTCGGTGAACCTGCAGGTATTCTGTACATTAGATGGGAAACGTATACATTACCTAGGTAAAGTATGAATGGTGAATAATATTAATATCATTTAATACATTGCCAAAACGACCCAGGTATTATACACATTGCCTAGGGATTGTGCTGAATACCTGCATTATACAGATATCCGGTAACATTTATAAGTTGCTATTTGTGTACCAATTGTATATTTTCAAATAAAATCAACCCACAAATTAACTAAATACTTAATAAAATAATAGTGTAAATCTTGATATATGTATTAAAATATTTTTAACATTTACCATTCAGTTATACATGTGCTAAGGTTGAACATATTCTAATGTTTACCGTTGAATAATAATATAATAAAATTACCATCTAATGTTGCTAAGTCATACAGTACTCATATTAGAGAGAGATAGCTATTTTGAACATGTTTTATTTCATTACAGGTGATGCTGTTAAAGTTGACGAGTCCCTCTTTCAAGATTTGGATGACCTTGATATATCAGACGAAGATGATGAAGACTATGTACCTGGCCAGAGTGGAAGCGACTGTGATTAGCAATTGTAGATGCGCTCTGCTATGGGTCGGTCCCATTTACCCATTGCAGTGTCTCCTCAACCAAGCAGATTGGGCATATTGTTCCATTGGACGCAAAAACCTTAACGTTGGCGATTAACAAAGAAAATGGCGCAGATTAACTTCCATTTGTCCTGGTACAGAGGTAATCTCCTAATTTATTATGTTACCTTAAGATTTTGTATCACAAAATAAAATTATTATTATGATTTATCAAGTCAACATGTTGGGAATACCAGGGCAATTGAAACTTAGTATTTGCTCTATGGTTTATTGAACGACATTATGCAAGTGGTGCTGATGGAATTAACTCTGCCAGCTATTACATTGACACAGAAATGGGTTGGATGGAATGAACCCCTATCAAGGAGTGCTATTGTGTTATCCATGCTTTAGACTGAACATTATATTATATAAAAGCAACATTGTGCATCAAAATTATCTCTTCCAACTGTAAATGGGAATTATTAGGCTGTGTACACAAAGATAACAAAGTGGTGCAGATTTTGTTGAAGTGGAGAAGCATTCAAATATTTTACAAGATTAATTAAACAATGTATAATTGTATGTTATACATGATTTGCAATAAATTCATGCCTTATTAATCTAATACTGTGGAGCATATCTTATTATCAATAGTATCGTAATATGAAGCTCGCGAAAAATGTTTTTATTGTATAAGCATAATTTTACTGTTATATATCTGTTTGATGTGTGTTAAAGAAACTTATTTTTAGACTTTGAAATGTACAAGTAGAAACCTGTGACGCCTACACTGGTACTCCATCCACGTAGAGTGTAACATAGTAATGATTACTATGTAAAAATCTACATACAATAATTACCTGCCTGCCTAAAGCTGCTAATTTAATGATCATTATGCTGGTGGGAATTGGAATTGATGGAATCATGTTGTGTACTACACAAAATAAACACAAAATAATAAATGCCATTAAAATTTAAAGTTTTACTGAGTAAATAGGTAACTGAAATAAACATTGCCAATAGCCACATCCTGAAAACATGAAGATATCAGCATAATGATATCAAAACTTTGTACCATCATGATTTGTTGTCTGAATTCCATGTGCAGGACAATTTAAACCTTAATTCTTCTTATTCTCGTACAAATCCAAAATAGGTTAAAATAGGTATACTATTTGTTTACATAACATATACAAGTATAGCAAAATAGAAGTAGAATATCTTTCCATTATATCAATTTAGAAAGATCTGTAACAACAGTTTCTTTATAAATACTATATAAAGAAAAATAACAATGCTAGGCATAGTTGGTTTTATATTTTCAAAAGGTTAGGTATATAAATAGGTACTCCGTACTCGTATATATTGTAGGGACCGCTAGATCGATAATGCAACCCATTCTAAATAAGGAGTATAATAATTATGTAATATATATACTTAAATAATATCTATAAATTGAGATATAATATGCAAAAGGTATGTAAAATATTTACCCAATCATTTACACTATTTGTAGCACAAAAAATACTTCGTGGTGTCTGATATAACCTATGTATTATACCTCAATGTATACATGTTGTATTTAAATTTTATTGTAATGTAATATTTGTATTATTTTTTATGAGTCTGATACAAAGCTTAAGTAAATAGGAAAGCGTTCTGCTCGCCTCATTCGTTGTCTTATTATTTTGGAGTTCTAAAACTATTTAATCAATTTAAATGCACCAGATAAGGTGCAATCTTCCTGTCTGACACTATAAGCTACTTATGCATTTGTTTCTCTGATCAAAATTGAGCTCATATAATTATTACACTTAGGGCCTCTTTCACCACCCTCAAGTAAAGTCCCGAGTAGGCTAATTGCCGATTAAAGTGACGAGTAACTATGCATACGCATTTCACAATCGCCGAATAGCGCTACCTGACAAGTAAAGTAGCCAGTAACTTACTTGTAACATCATCTGCCAATTAGTTTGTTTAACTGACGAGTAAGACGAGTAACGGTACGTGCAGTGAAGTAAAAAACTATTATAGCTAACCTTATAAGTATATTTATTTGACAAAAAATTATTAAACATTTACTTATTTCATTTATAGATAATCAAATAGACGATTTCGAAAAATTTGCACGAAAAACACCAAGAATTTGTCTAGTTATTTTTATTTATTATTATATTTTCGACTCTCACACCCGCGTACAAAATATATACATACAGGGCCAAAAAAAATTATATAACAAACATAAATATATATATCAATAAATAAACTTACATAAACTCTACATAAATAAATACTTGTAGCGGGTGGAGGATTACGCCTCGGCAGGGGAGAACAAACGGCCGGGGGTCAGGACGACAGGCTGAGAAACCGACGGACTATCTTAGCCGAGTCTAGCAGCACCGCTTTCTGCATCTTGGCTGCGAGCGAACTGCCGCGGAACCCCAGTCGCCTCATACGGTTAGCGAGGCTCACTGGGATCAGCCCATTCGCAGATATATCGATTGGGATGGTTTTAGTGGACTCCACATGCCACATGCTGGAAACCTCGTGAGCCAGATCTAGATGCTTTCGTTTTTTCTCTGTCTCCGCATTCACGAGGTTTTCGTCATGTGGGATGGTGATGTCCACTAAAAACACCCTGGACTGTGCCCGGTCCATCAGCACGATATCAGGCTTATTCGCCAGAATCGTCCTGTCCGTGATGATGGACCGGTCCCAATAGAGCCGAACTCCGTCACGCTCGAGTACTGGCATCGGTGTGTACCTATAATACGGCACTCTCTCATCCAGGAGACCGTACTTCAGAGCAAGCTCTTGGTGAAGGATTTTGGCCGCTTGGTTGTGTCTGTGCAGATACTCAGTGTTAGCAAGAGCCGAACATCCCGACAGCACATGCCTGAGTGACTCGCCGGGATGGCGACAAGCTCGACAAATGTCGGTAGTGCCATCCTTCAGGATGTACTTTCGGTAGTTCTTATTATTATTTTAAACAATTGATATTAAAATATATCTTTGTTACAGAGTAGCACTTCTTTCTCTCTTGATTATATCCATGTTTTACTAATTTAATATCGGTCAAAACTCTAAACTAAAAAACTACCTGCGAATTTTAATAACACCAACATATACAAAACCTTCGTAGTAATGACGGACGGACTGGCACTTAACCGATTTGACACGTGTTTGACATCTGGCAAGCACAAACTGACCGAATGATGGAACGCATTATGACAAATCATTCAACTAACCGCCAAGTTGTTACTCGGAACTACATTTTATATTGTGAAACTGGTAAAAGTTAATTGTGACTTTTACTTGCCGATTAACGTTATTCAGCAAGTAACTACTTATGACTTTACTTGACGATTGTGAAAGAGGCGCTTAGGGCCTCTTTCACCACCCTCAAGTAAAGTCCCGAGTAGGCTAATTGCCGATTAAAGTGACGAGTAACTATGCATACGCATTTCACAATCGCCGAATAGCGCTACCTGACAAGTAAAGTAGCCAGTAACTTACTTGTAACATCATCTGCCAATTAGCTTGTTTAACTGACGAGTAAGACGAGTAACGGTACGTGCAGTGAAGTAAAAAACTATTGTAGCTAACCTTATAAGTATATTTATTTGACAAAAAATTATTAAACATTTACTTATTTCATTTATAGATAATCAAATAGACGATTTCGAAAAATTTGCACGAAAAACACCAAGAATTTGTCTAGTTATTTTTATTTATTATTATATTTTCGACTCTCACACCCGCGTACAAAATATATACATACAGGGCCAAAAAAAAATATATAACAAACATAAATATATATACCAATAAATAAACTTACATAAACTCTACATAAATAAATACTTGTAGCGGGTGGAGGATTACGCCCCGGCAGGGTAGACCAAACGGCCGGGGGTCAGGGCGACAGGCTGAGAAACCGACGGACTATCTTAGCCGAGTCTAGCAGCACCGCTTTCTGCATCTTGGCTGCGAGCGAACTGCCGCGGAACCCCAGTCGCCTCATATGGTGAGCGAGGCTCACTGGGATCAGCCCATTCGCAGATATATCGATTGGGATGGTTTTAGTGGACTCCACATGCCACATGCTGGAAACCTCGTGAGCCAGATCTAGATACTTTCGTTTTTTCTCTGTCTCCGCATTCACGAGGTTTTCGTCATGTGGGATGGTGATGTCCACTAAAAACACCCGGGACTGTGCCCGGTCCATCAGCACGATATCAGGCTTATTCGCCAGAATCGTCCTGTCCGTGATGATGGACCGGTCCCAATAGAGCCGAAATCCGTCACGCTCGAGTACTGGAATCGGTGTGTACCTATAATACGGCACTCTCTCATCCAGGAGACCGTACTTCAGAGCAAGCTCTTGGTGAAGGATTTTGGCCGCTTGGTTGTGTCTGTGCAGATACTCAGTGTTAGCAAGAGCCGAACATCCCGACAGCACATGCCTGAGTGACTCACCGGGATGGCGACAAGCTCGACAAATGTCGGTAGTGCCATCCTTCAGGATGTACTTTCGGTAGTTCTTATTATTATTATTATTTTAAACAATTGATATTAAAATATATCTTTGTTACAGAGTAAAGTTAGCACTTCTTTCTCTCTTGATTATATCCATGTTTTACTAATTTAATATCGGTAAAAACTCTAAACTAAAAAACTACCTGCGAATTTTAATAACACCAACATATACAAAACCTTTGTAGTAATGACGGACGGACTGGCACTTAACCGATTTGACACGTGTTTGACATCTGGCAAGCACAAACTGACCGAATGATGGAACGCATTATGACAAATCATTCAACTAACCGCCAAGTTGTTACTCGGAACTACATTTTATATTGTGAAACTGGTAAAAGTTAATTGTGACTTTTACTTGCCGATTAACGTTATTCAGCAAGTAACTACTTATGACTTTACTTGACGATTGTGAAAGAGGCGCTTATTAAAATAAAAATAAATATTATCTGCCTTATCTTCATTCAGCCGACGCCGACAATAACTTATTATATCCATAATATTCGGGTGAAGTAGTTTTACCAGAAAACATAAATATCAAAAAATGTAATAATAATCATGAAAAAAAATCTCGATAATTTGCAATGGATAGAGCCGTTCAAAAACTTGAGAATTCAATGGCTGCCGGACGCTTTCTATTCAGACAAGTCCTTGAGTTTAGATAAAGGTTCTCTCAATGCTTCTTAGCAGTCAATTGTTTTTATAATATATTAATTGAATAAAAAACTTTTATTGTTTGGAGAATAGTTTTATTTACACTTTGCGACTATAACAGGTATTTACAACCGACAAATCAGACAGTTACACAAAAAGCATCTCGGTGTAGGCACGATACGTCAACATTGATCTAGAAGCAACCTAACGTCACAAATGCAACGAAATTCATTTACACAACATCAATATTTATTTATTTACTCAATTAAATAATGTTATCGGTAGAAATTACAATATAAAAATATTTTACAAAGTGCAGTCTTAAAAAAATGAGTGACAAATCAAGATCTATAAAATCTTGTTTTCTAAACTCTCTAACGATAACTAAGTAATTAACGACAGATATGTACGTTATTGAAAGGAAATCTACACTCCGCCTCACGCAGCAAACTTATCGTTTTGATAGTTTCTGGTGAAATTATTACACTAAACATATAATTATTTAAGTTAGGTAATTTAAAAGATTTGTAATGTATGTAGTTGTTCCTATATGATTCTGATAAAGGTACTCTGTTACTTGATGTAATTGAAGGATTTAAATCAGGGACCGACTAAACCCAGTTTAAATGTTAAGTTGGATTTCCAACAACCCATTTATTAAGTTGGTTTTAGGATATTATATTAAAAAATAATAATCTTTATTACGAATGAATATGGACCGTGCGTAAAGTGGATGTTCGTCAAGGGTAAAGTTAATCCGAATTGATCTGTTAAAAAGGTAACCTGGTCAATCCCTGGCTTAAACCTTATCTATTTTCCAAACAGAAATTGTTCAGAAAGTATCACGATTAAAAACTTATTACGTCTTAATAACACAATTCACAGAATATAAAATAATTAAATATTACAGTAACAATTCCATTTAAATATAAACACACAGTACAACAACATTATGGGATCATTTAAAATGTGCTCATTAAAACTTTAACATTCAAAACATTATGTCACTTAACATTCACTGCGACGGAATGTTAATGGTGACAATAAAGTACACACATCCTAATATTTATTTTATTAACTTCTCATACAGAAACAGTGAATTATAAATATTTCAAGTAACATAAGGCAACGTTATTATGTGTAGGTACACTAGGCTTATTAAATGTAAGACAAGAAAACAAAACAAGATACGAACCAAGAACAGCTAACCAGCTTGATATTAATAACCAATTTTAAAATGACCAAGAAAAGTATAACCATGGTATATACGTAAATATTTAGACAACAATTTATAAACGAAGCAAAATGGATAGAACGTGATGCTATTGGAATAACGAAAATATCACATGTTTCGACAAATAACGTGTATTTTCATTTGTATCTGAGGTCCCCAAGCCCCAACAGATGGTTCTTATGGGAGCTAAACATGACGTGATAAAATATGTATTTCTTAAATAACAGAGCAAAGTTTAGGTTTTTCTCTTAAGTGTACCCAGTTTAGATCTCCAGCAAGTGGGGTATAATAATTCTGAGAAGAGTCAATTGAATAGTTCAATAGTTGTGAGCGAGAGTGAGGTATTCAAAAGCACAAGAAACAGAAATTTTTATCTCTCGTGTTCCACACACGAATTATCGTCTCACGAGCAACTTAGCAAGAATATACTTAAAAGATAGCTTTTGCTCACTGGTTTTAAGCTTTAAGTTTAAATAGATACGTAAAAAAGGCTTACCGTACGATAAAAGAATAGGTAACATTTGAGTTATAATACCTTTATATCTACAGGCCAATACAATAACGACATTAACTAAGTGCTCACAATTATTGTAGACGACATGTTTTCGACATTTGTAGGTACTTATTATTGTAATACGTTACGGAACTTTTATTATAATACATGGATCCATTCGGGTGGTCCCAATGTCAATACTTTCGTCCGACATTGAGACTCGTACAATTTTTTATTATTTTACAACGCTACCTATCTAAGCACGTGTAAAAAATTATATAGACCAGTGAGTTTCAGTTTCACAAAATCCAGAGCAATTTAGTTTAAGTAAAGCTTATATTTAGCGATGGATTTAATATTAATTAACTAGAACGACCGACCGTGCGACGCGATCGTATGGCTACACTAAAATAAATCTGCTACACGATCTCACTATGTCACAAGCGAAATTATTGTTCTGGAGTGGTTAGTGATAGTTGATACTGCAAGCACTGTACTGCACTAAGCCTTGATGGAGCAAACCGGTCGTTGCTGTGGACACGAAAAGTAACACTGATACGGCAATAGCGTCCTATGAAATCACGTCGCGTTCTACAGAACGTTACAGCCCGCTACGGTTGTAGAAGCCGTAGGAGCGCAACTTTCTGCTGTTAGCAATGGGCATTGCTCATTTAAGTCTTTGCGTCACATTGGCTAGCGCGACCGCGAAGGCTTGAAGGGCGGAAAACGGGTACTGGAAGTCCAGGGTGTACGCGTTGCCGTCGATGCGGCCGAACTGCATCACCTGCCGATTACTTACCAAATTACTTTGTTAATCAAGTTTATTTTGTGTTGTTACGAGTATGTAGGGCAAAGTATTAACGTGTTAAACATTGTTCAAACCTAATACATACATAACTGTTTCGCAAATCCAAGTACGGATTACTTCGTTATTTAAATGGAAAATGCAGGCAGTTGGTTATCTCATGATTTTTTCATATCTTTGTCAGTCTTTATTAAGCTGGCAGTAAGTCAGCAGCGGGGTGACCACTTTATATAAAACGTAAAAGTGACCTGTTTCCCGTGGTATTCGATCTGGAAGTTCTTGGCAGACTCCTGGGTGACGCGGCCGCCGAAGTCGAGCTGGTAGACCTGGCTGTTCTCGTTCCACATGGGCGCCTTGTTGTGCATGACCAGCTGCCGCCGCGAGCGCGCGTCGCTTGGGGCGCCTGGGGCGCCCGGGGCGGCGGGGGCGGGGATGGCACCGCCCGCGCGTTTCAGCTGCCCAATCAGATTTGTTTAAGAACCGGCTCGAAGGACCAACATTTTTTCAGATTTCTCCAGTGTTCAAATAGGTTTAAAAACAGGAGGAATATAATATCTAATGCGGATTCTTATTGTATTTGAAATGTTTTTTATTTGGTTTTAATTTTTTGTATTATAATATTATCAGACAGCACAAATAAAATCCGAGTTGGTTTTTGAAAATTAATTGATAGCAGATTGATTAATAAGAATCAGCCGCAACTGTTAAGACGTGGTCTCTCTTGGCATGAACTGACCTTATTCCTAAGCTGTGCCTTCTGGAAGCTCTCGAGGTCGCGGTAGTTCTTGCTGTTGACCTCGCTGTAGCCGTTCGAGTACTCGTCGTCGGAGCTCTCCGAGGGCTTCTTGTTGCGTCGCCGGTTCAACAGCGGTGAGTTAAGCAGTTGTCTATAAACACGGAAGACAGAACTCACACTTATTTGTGAAAAGCGAATCAGGTTAATATTTCGCCATACATAAAAACTAGCAGCTACTAATTATACGTTCTTGAAGATTTGAGAAACATTAAACGATGAACTCTTAACAGAAATTACTATTGAACTAAACGACATGTAGGCGGCCCATTCCGCCCAATACATGATTGCACCAAAATGACGATAAGCCGAGCGAAATGGCGAGAGAGTGAACAAAATCACATCTTCCAGAAATGCGACTATATGACGACCACGACTGCTCTGTCAAGGGCGAACCGATTGAGAAGAAACGACATACCGTATAGGTGAGGCGGAGGAATATCTCTGTCGGCGCGTGGTGGGTGCTGGCTGGGCGCGCGCCGGGCGCGGGGAGGCGGGCGCCGAGCTGCTCTCGCGCGCCGCAGCCCCCTCCGCCCCGCCGCCCCCCGCGCCCCGCGCCGAGCGCGACGCCAGCAGCCGCAGCGCCAGCTGCTCCAACGAACCTGCCGCACATTACAGCACAATAAAGTATCACAAGTTGTAATAGTTATTAAGTGGGTTAGTTACCTACCTAACCTACCTATCTACGTGGTCCTAAGAAGCGTCAGCACAAAACATGCTCTTTGTGTTTTGTGGCATCAGTAAGGGTAGATACTCAAATTCCGTTAGTGGATCTTTTAATGAGTGTGGAGTTACATCATTTTACGGATAAGTTAGGTAAATTCATGCGGCAACTCTTTCCAAAACTAATCTCGACAAAACTGCTAGGTCTACCATGAAGTAACGTCTCATCTGGTTCGTAGTCTATTTACTGTTGTTTGTTCTCTTTCGCCAGGAAATCTAAAAAGCTAGCTTAACTAACCTCGATTGTATATCTCATAGATACAATACAAGTCATCAGCCAACTACTGTCAAGTATCAAACATACGGGGTCTCGTTCGATCGAGCCTTGCAGGAAGCCACATGCGCGAGTGCAAGGGTGTGCTCGATTCTATCAATGAGCCGCGAGTGATGCACTGCGAGTCTCACCTGTGAAGTAGAAGGTCGCGGGTGAGATAAAGCAGCTACTACTAACTATAATACTTGCTGTAGTCGGAGTCGCTGTCGGTGGCGGGCGCGGGGGCCGGGGCGGGCGCGGCGGGGGGCAGCGGGCCGGGGCTGCACGTGGCGTGGTCGCGCCGCGAGCGCCGCACGGCCGCGCTGCACTCATCCGTGCTGGTGCCGTTGTCCTCGCGGCTGCTGGAGTTGGCCGAGGGGGTTTCGTCGCGAACGGGCGGCTTGGCTCTAGTCCGGCCCTTGTCGGCGGTCATGGCCAGCTCGCTGGAGTCGAGGCTCTTGGACTTCCCGCACTTGTTGAGGCTGGGCGTCTTGACCGGCTCTACGTGCCGCGTGACGTCGGAGGTGCGGCAGCAGCGGCGCGGCCGGCGGTGTCGCTTGTTGTTGACGAGCACAAGGCGGCGTGGCGGCTCTCCGCGCAGCGCTGTCAGGCTCACGTGCGCGTGGAGGACCTGACGTTGGTACAACTTATCAATAATTGTGACGAAATATTTTTCATTTTTTCAATTTAACCTGCTTGTAGGATCTAGGTATCATAATTTGAAATTATTGTCAGTTGCGTTTCGGATCATCAAAAACATAAATGTGAAATGACAGCCAAGTTAAATATTAAAAAGTTGACTTCGCCGACAAAATAATTGAGAACTAAATGGGTGCCAGGTTCTGTGTAGAAAATCCTATTTTAGTTATAAGAACATTTAATTGAAGCTCAAGATGTCTAAGTGGTTTGCGTGAACATTTCATAGTGGCATAATTAATACAAAACCTGTGGATCGACGAGGTCGAGGTAGCCCACGCTGCAGCTGCGGGTCATGGTGTCGTACATGGGCATGTTGGCGCACACCGGGCTGATGGGCACCACCGTCGTAGTCCGCTGCACGCGCCCCTCGCGCCCCTCCCGCCCGCGGTCAGTCAAGTTTGTTATCGTCGTCTCCACTGGAGTCTCCTCGTCGATGTACTTCAGGTCCTCGTTCTTCTGCAGGTTCCGCAAGTTATCCGTTCGCTTGGCCATCGCGTCGGGATGAACCTCGTGCTCGTAATTTTTGTTACACAGCGATTTCAGTATCTTGGTGTTCATTTCGAAGGATGCGGACTCGCCCCTGCTACAAATATTTTTCCGCAGCTTCGAGAGACAGTTGTCCGTGACGTGGTTGTCACACTTCTTGATCGTTACCTGCCGGCTGGGCTCCAAGCTTAGGTTCAGGTTGAAAGTTTGCTGCTCGACGTTGGATATGTTTCCCTTGAGGGAGACGTTATCACCGCGGACGCTGTAATCGGTCCTTCCCCCGCAGAAGTCCCCTCGGCCGCCGCAAGTAACGGTCTGAGGCGAGGGCCTCTCGAATATGATGTCGGTGGGAGCCACAGCGTTCTTGGGCGACTGCAGGGTCGGAACGGAACTTTCGCATCTCAACGGCGATATGGCATGGCGGTTGGGCACACTGTTGGAAGTATTCACACGACGCTCGGTCGGTTGCGTGTGTCTTATCGGAGTGGAGTTGTACACATTCTCTGGAATATTGTTCATAGCGTCGCTCGTGTCTATGAACGGGAACTCCTCGTATGACTCGGCCCTGGCTAGCGTAGGATTGAAATTATTGTTGATGGAGGTGTAGTCAGTCTGGCTGTGAATGTTGCTAGTGCTGATTCTCTCGCTCAGTATGTTTTGATTAAATTTCTTTCTGATATTGTTGTTGGTGTGCGACGGTGAGGAGGGGTTGCTCGATTGGAAGACATCCTCTTCGTCTTCTGAAAATATGTTTGGGTTAAAGTTGGGGTCCGGGCCGACCGGGTAATCGTCTCGTAACTCTGTTATCATGAGAGTCATCTGTCTCGGCTGGAGGTGCAGGAGCGACGTCTTGTATGTGACTTGGCCCAAATTAGCGGGCACATTTTTGGCTAAACCATGCATTTTAAATTTGGTTCCCCAAATGTTTGAAGTTACTTCTACTAGACGGACATCCTGAAAATAAAAGTGTATTGTGAACGATTTATCTTTTGTGCTAAAAGCAGTGCACATATTAGACACCTACCTCGGGGAGAGAATCTATGTAAGCCAGTTCATCAGGAGTATCATCCTTTTCACTGGAGTTCCGAACTTTGCGTCGTTCACGAGCTCGTCTACGCCTTTGAAGCCTGGGTGATCCTGAACAACCTAAAATCCATAAAAAGTACGGGCAAAAATAATATTCCTCAAGATTCAAATCTGAACTTTAAGTTGTGCATTTTAGACATCCAACATTTTCCAAGTGAGCTTGAGATACAATAGAAGATTAGATGATGCGTACCGTCCTCTCGGTCGGTGTCGGAGGAGCAGGAGTCGTTGGGGGGCGGAGGGCGCGCGCGGCGCGGGCGGGGCGGCGGGCGGGGGGACGACACGCGCGCCGAGCTCGCCCCGCTGCTGCTGCTGCTGCTGCTGCTCTCGCGGATCACGATGGTCGCTGCGCCTTCTGGAGAACAACCACTTACAATTATATGAGTTTTTTTTCATATGGACAGTTGCTGTTGGCCCTATCGACGAAGCATTTGTAATTTTGTGTATGGCAAGTCTAAAAGATGATAGTGGCGTCTCCTAGCTCTGCTATTAGTTTACAAGAGCTGACAAACGTAACTTTGAAAAGGAACGAACCAACCAGACGCAACTGTAATCGTATCTAATACCTATACCTTGTTGTAATAAAACGTGGTTTCGGACTTTACGCCACGTCTGTTTTATATTGCTAAATTGATCACTAGTAATATGCCAACAACGTATTTCTACACGTGAGAAACACTTTACCGGTATCCGAACTGGAAGCTAACACCATGCTTGATTGACGCACCTTCCGCTTGAGGATCGAATATGACGAACTCCGGTCGGATCTTGCTGGTGCGGCGGCCCTTAAGAAGGGGCACGAGTCCCCCCAGGTGCTCAAGGTACAGGGTGTAGGCGCCGGTCTCCTCGTCGTCGTGGCGCAGCATGGTGCAGTGCAGCCGCGCGCCCGTGCCCGGCGGCCGCGACACGAAGCGACGCAGCTCGCTCGATTCTGGGACGTTGCACTGGAGAGAAATGGAAAAGCGTATGAGTTGGGAAGTTGCACTAGACGGATAAATGAAAAAAGTGTATGAGTTGGGACGTTGCACTGGAGAGAGAAGGTTATGTAGGCCTACATGAGAAGGTTCTTCATGGACTGGACTTCTTTTCCTGTTTTTCTCCCCAGATTATTCCAATAGATTCTCACGGGATGTCGTGCTAAGTTTCGCCTACCAGTAGCTACATAGGTAGCACATTAAGTTTAGGTCAGGCCACCACATACCCGTATAGTGTGCGCGAACAGGCTGGCGAGCGCGGGCTGCAGGCGCGGCGGCAGTGGCAGGCGCGCGGCGTGTCTTGGCTCGCGCAGCGCCTGCGCCGCCCGCACGCGCGCCAGCAGCTGCAGGGGCGCCACCACGCGCCAGACGCGTGCCGTGCACACCGCGCCCCCCACGCCCACGAACAGCCGCCGCGCTGCGTGGCCCCATGTTAGGGCTGTTACTCGCGCCTGGATACAGAATTAAGGATGTGAGTATTGTGAGTGCCAAACGACTCGTCGTTCCGGCTGGGTCGTCAAACAAAGTAAGTAGGTAAGTAAATAACAAAATAACAAAATGATTATACTTACTAACAAAGAACATTGAGACTATAAACTATTCTTTATTATAGCAGATAATAATCAAAGATTGAGATGGCTATATTACATTATACTTTTTAAACTTATGTTGTTTAAAACTGTATTTACATTTATAACGTTCTTTGGTATTAATTGTACGACTATGTACATTAACATTGTTTTTAAAGTCAGCACTCCAGCACTTACATTGATATTGAATGTTTGAAATACATCGTACATTCATTTTGGTCCTTCGAGCCGGATATACAACATAATTTCAACTTTCAATGTACACTTAAGAGTATCAGCAGACTTATTTACCAAAAGTAAATTGTTAACGTGTCTATTTTTCTTTATTTCATTTTGTCCTCGTAAATGTTTAAGTAGGTAGCTAGTTAGTATTTACTCACCTGAGTGCATGGTATGGGCACGGTGTAAATAAGAACGCCAGTGTCCGAATAGAACTTCACTACGTTTTTGTACGGTGGTGAATCTTCAGGTTCGTTTGGCTCTGAAAAAATATTGTTGTTAACTCCTTTTTGTTTAAGGACTTTAGAATAGATGTTTCTGGTTTTGGTGTGTGCATGTATATTCCGTTACATTGCTCGTACATTGCTTTAATAATGCATGTAGCATGACCATTTGTAAACATACAACCGCCATCCTGATGCAGACATTTTCGTCACCTTAATGGCAGACATTTGGGAACAGACGAAGATGTTATTAAGATTTAATCAAGTAGAAAGCAAGAAGTGAATTTAGTACTACAATAGATATTATAAATATTTATAATGTACCTACCTATCTCATATGAAATCTCAGTACGTTATTAAGCAGCCATACGATCGTTCGATAGTCTTTGTTCGTTGTATCGCTTTAAAGATTTACATTATGCCTCCTGCATTAAACCGCATGATATGCGCAGTATTGAAGTACTAAGTAGGTACTTCTGACTGTATGTATTGCTGACGTAAGTCGGAATAGAAATTCGTTACGCGTGTAGCTAATTACAGCTTAGTTAGTCGGTACTTCATCACAAATATGGAGTAGGAAGGACTTCGCTTGTTCATTAGCGGCCGTTTCCAATATTCTATCTATTCATAACTATGACATCACTATATTCTGTGTGAATTTTTGACAGTTGCTAAGTACCTTTACTGGAGATTACCATCACTGTGGTTGGAAACAAACTAAATGGGACGATGAAAGGTTCCGAGGACACTGGGACTGGGACAAATGACATCTGGTTGAGATACTTAGGTAGGCAGGTACTTAATTTTTATGTTAATACCGAACAAACGAACGGAAGAGCTGCCTGATGCAACAGTTAAGTCACAACTAAAGGCATCGATATTGCCTGTTATAGAAGCGTACCGCGCACTGTCCTGGTTCTACAAATCTGACAACATTTCACAGATTTTAAATGAAGGACAACATAATCGATTATTGTAGCCGTATGTTCAAGGGTATCAAAATTCCTTTGCTATTAATAATTCGCATATTGTAGTCAAACTATGTTAGGTAAGTTAAGCTAGAACTTGGAAACTTGATAATCTAAACTCTAAAGCCTCGCAAACTTGCAAGGATATTTACTTTACATTATTGATTATATTATAACTTTGTAACTTACAGTGTACAGGAACTAACTATAAATGTATCTCGGTAGGTACCTTATTCCCTATGTACCTATTGTGTAAACCTAAGTTCTTAGAGATCAAACCTAACTGGTCATCATCATTGTAATATTAACTGAGACTAGAGTCCGACCGAAACTGGTTTTTCAGCCGAAACCGAAACCGAAACCGAACCTTCGGCCTTAGGTCCAGTTTCGGCCGAAACCGAAACCGAAACCGAAACTTAGGGTGAGGCCAAACGAGCGTATTTTTGGTGCTGTGAGTCACGTGAAATGAGCTGGTTTCATACAAAAGTTCTAATTTAATTCTTTGAAATTTGTATTTTAAGCGATTTTACGATTTATGCTCGTTTGGCTACACCATTAGGGTATTTTTTGAGCTGCTCATTTGTGGACTCAACAGAAAAAAGTAGATTAAAGGAGCCGAATTTTTTAAATTTAACAAAGGTCATTTTTTGACATTAGGTAGGTCAACCCTCAAGCTATCTGTCCCCTAACGTTGACCGATTACTTACGGGACACTGTTATTAACTGCCTTCAGTTCGGTAGACTTATCTTAACGTAAACGACAAAATTCGAAAAAATGTGGGTACCTATGGATGAACGCTGGTTTTAACCCCTGACGAAAAAAATAGGGGTGTTATAAGTTTGACGTGTCTGTGTATCCTTATGTGTCTGTGGCATCGTAGCTCCCAAACGGATGAACCGATTTTGATCTCGTTTTTTTTGCATGAAGGTGACTTAATCGAGTGTATTCCTAGCTATGTTTAGTGTATATCAAACTGTCGGGGGTTTTTTAAATTTTAATTTAAGATCATTTAAATAGATCATTTAAATCTTAGCCCCATTTTACTAAATACGTCAGTGAAAACCGCATGAAAATCGATTTAGCCAATTTTGAAATTACCCTGAACAAACGCACATACATACAAACAGACGAAAATTCTAAAAATAATTGCTATGGTCTCTTTTGCGTTGACAAATACCGCTCGTGATAGATTTTCTCAAATATCTTCCATGTACAGACATATCGATCAGTTACCGTTTCAATGTAATGGATGATTTGGGACTTAGACTTCAAAAATATTATTATTGAATGCCCTCGCTTTGCTTCCGTAAACCTTTCGGTAAGCCCTCACTCAGTAAATGTAAGAATGGGCGAAATTGACATAACGTTATTTATTTATTTGTAAACCATTTGAAATAAACCAACCACAAAATGTTAACCAAAGCTCACTACAATACGTATGTATTGTAAGTTATAAGGGAGTGGAAACCGCAGGTAAATCTGTTATGTCGTTCCTGAGAGTAGCCAGAACAAACGCACAGACAAATAGACGAAAACTACTTTTTATATAATCTATTACGTCTATTTAATACCCCTAGTAAAAGTTTTACTTAAATATCTTCCAGTTACAATTTCATTACCATGCTTGGATATGAATTCCAAATCATTATCTATACAGCATTAGACACTATATTATGACCTTTTTTCTACCTGTTGCCGTTATTAATATCGAGCAAAAAACGGCTAAAATCAAGCGCCAAAGCACCCTGTCAGACGCTCTTCAGATTAATGAACAAATATAATAAACATGTTAAATCGATGACTTCACTTGAAAAGTCAGCGCCCACGGGTTAGCCACGAACTTAACCGAACGACGCACGAAAATTCACGAACACAGAGTTTCGGTTTGGCCGAAAGTTTCGGCCAAATTTTTCCAAAACCGAAACCGAAACTAGATTTTTTGGCCGAAACTGGCCGAAACCGAAACCGAAACCGAACCTTCGGTCGGTCTCTAACTGAGACCAAATCGTCAAATTGTGAGATTAAAAGATTAATAGGTACTATGTTACTTAACTGGAAATACATACGAGTACAACGATCGATACCTCCTTGATAGAGCTGACCAAGCAAGTTATCTAGCTATCTTATTGTTAGATGAAAGAAAAAAAAAATTTAGTCACGGAATAGATAAAAAAGTCCGTTTCTATAAGTAGGATGGTTACCGATATGGCCGGTAATGAGCATGACTAGGATGAATTATGACGAAAATGTATGGATTCCTTTTCAGACTGAAACCCTAAAATATTATTCATCCTCGCTCCTCATGTCTTTATGTTTTTTATTGAAGCGATATCTACTTTTATATAAAGAACAATTCGATAGTACCTACTAAATCATCTATCTAACTTTATCCCCCAAACCAGTACCTAAGCTTAAGTTACTACCTATACAATCTAACAGTTTTTCATACAGGCACACGAAATACATAATTCAAATGTGGGAACATCTATAAATCAATCCACTTTATTTCGACGAATGGGTCCTGACAGTGGAACACGCTCGTTAATAGCTATTGCCCTCTCACGGCCTTTGAATAGAAAAAGTATTCGTCAAAGCCTCGTAAAATGTTAGATCGTAAACCGTTATGATCGTAACAATGATAAAATGTAATGCTATCGTATCCGACCTGTAAAATAGGACCCGTCTGAGTCCTTCATCTATCATTGTTGAGAATAGATTATAGATGTTTTTATAACGATCTTCCAGAAAACCGTGCGTGATCGCTAGGAAAAAATGTAGAATAGCGCCAGGTACCTTTTCAACGACAATCGGATAATTCTTAATCTTGGTTAATGGTTTAATTCTTAATCTTACCAGCTTCTAAAGTTCCAGCGACGGCGAGCAATTCCCGGGAGTTGGCCCACTCCATGGCGAGCGTGCTGCCTCGCATGCCGGTGCGGACTCTGGCGGGGCTGACGTCATCGTGTCCCCTCAGGAGCACGATCTCCCCGCTGCCCAGCGACACGGCCAGCACGTGACCTGCTGTGCTCTCCCCGCTGTCCTCTCCCTCTTCCATCTTGAACTTCTCGCACGACCACGCCATCGATGTTATGCGGCCCTCGGATACCAACTTCACCTGCGAGGGAACGTTTAGTATTTAGTGCCTATCATGTTTAGTATCCTCTGACCCAAAAGCGCACTTAGATCACGCTTTTTCGTGACCCAAGTAGACCTTTTTTTATGCATTGCAAAAACCCTGCTTTTAACTCCCGACGAAAAAAGAGGGGTCTTAAAAGTTTGACGTTTATCTGTATGACTGTCTGTGGCATCGTAGCTCCCAAACGGATGAATCGATTTTGATCTAGTTTTTTTTTTGTACGAAAGGTGGGTGACTTAATCGAGAGTGTTCATAAATATGATTAGTGTTAATGAAACTGTCGAGGGCTTTTTTATTTTAATTTAAGAGTTTGTATTAATGCACTCCATTTAGTTTACGAAAGCATAACTCTAAAGTGAGGGCTTAGGTCACATTCTGCTATAAAATAGTATACGATATAACCAGTATTCCATCATCCTTCTACAAATAACCTTGAAATGTTTTAAAATGCTAGTTTCAGTAAAAGTGTCGTAGAGCTAAAACCAGGTTGCTCGCTTTTCCCCGTCCAATAACGTAGAAGTGATAAATGGTGACTCGTCTCGTCTGTGTATTTTCCGGCTAAATAAAAACTACACTAACGCCCCAGCTCAGAGTACTACAGAATTTGTATGGTGATTCTTTACTAAGGAGCTTTTTAAGTAACCGTTAGTGACTCTGAGTTGGGTCGTAAGTACTTAGCAGGAAAACTGCCATTATTCATCTTCATAAAAGGCGGAGGTTCTATGTACGTGTGTATGTTTTTTTAATGACAAATGATAATCTTATACCATGTACTACACAACGACTATGTACAAAGTTTTGTAACTCCACATAGGTCGGTTGAAAATTAATTAAATTGTGTAGAATCTAGAAACTCAAACATACTCCCAAAGGCGCATTGTTTCCAGCCGTAACTTTTTCCAAGTAATCCCTTGACAATTCTGTGCTCACCGTCGTTTAAAGCAGTGAATGCAGCTATTTCTATTGTTGCGAAACTGCGCCTCCGTAATTGAACTACGGCTTTATTTACTAGTTTCTTTGTTTTAGATAGAGCGTAGATCGCTACTTGTTATAGTTGAAATGCTGCCAGCATCCCCTGCGTGCTCAGTGCTCACCGGAGCCGAACGAGCTATAATTTGAAGTGGAGGTTTCTGGTTGGCGTCTGCCCAGATATTAACAACCTCGCCAGACGCCTCCAGACTGCTAACTTCTCTGACACGCCCTCGTTCAAACTTTTCGCATCAAGTCATTTTATAGCTTTTGCCAAGTAAACAAACATTTAAAATACATTAAATTTTAAAATATATCTAAAATGCCACATTGCTCTTTGTCCTCGTAACTTCAATGTAAACCAAACTGACTTTTGGTACCATAATAAGCACTAATAAGTATGAATTTGCATCTTATACTTAACATAAAATAAATTGATGTTAGAAGGAACCTTTAATAATATAATAAATAGACAAGCTTAAGCCTTAGGATTAAATTCCTTATGCCCTGATGTCAGTTGCATACATCGGCCGCGCGTACCAGTACTACCAATATGCATTGTGATTTGCTACGATTTAGGTATCAATTGGTCACCCCAAAAATTAGTTTTAACTCGTCACGCGCCAAAAATGTATTAAATTAGTACTAGTTCGTCACGTCTCAAAAAAGTTACAATTGGTCACACCTATAGTTCCAATTCGTGAAGCCTTAAACACAGTCACACCGCGATGTTGAATTACACAAGTGTCGCACGCGTTAAATGTAAAACGTACAACAAACCAATCTCACCTGCGAGACCATAGCGCCATGCACATCCATGACGACGAGGGAAGCGGAGGCGGTTCCGAGATACACCTGGCTGTCGTCCGGGGTCCAGCAGCCGCACGTGATGCGCGCGTCCAGCGACAGCATGGACGACCAGTAGCGCTGCCCCGCCACCGACCCCACCAACACAAACCCGTCCTGACAACACAAGAATAAACGTTTTCAATAATAATTTCATAACACAAACGAACCGACAATCCAAATGGTAAAGGCGATACTCAAAACCATTCAATTTTATATTTTGTAGAATATTTAAAACACCAGTTTAATCGAGGATTTTTTTTTTATCTGATCGATGAGGTTAATTATAAGGATTACCTAATTTACCAAAATCGCCTAAAGGACAAAGGAAAAATTTTAAACTCGTGTTTATAGGAATGATTCATATATAATCTAAATTTTACTAACAAAAAATAACCGGCTTCAAATTCTCAAAAACTACTTGTCAGATCTCGTTCAAATTTATGTGGGACCACATGACAAGCACCAGCTTTCTATTAAAAAAAGAATCATCGAAATCGGTTGACTTGATATTGAGTTATTCGTCAATTTGTCGCGCACATCTTAACACAAATTTACGACTTATGTAGTTTTCTCATGGATGCCATTGTCAGATCTCAATAAAATTTATGTGGGACCACATGACAGCCATCAGCTTTCGATTAAAAAAAGAATCATCAAAATCGGTTCACCCAGTCCAAAGTTCTGAGGTAACAAACATAAAAAAAAAAAATATACAGTCGAATTGAGAACCTCCTCCTTTTTTTGAAGTCGGTTAAAAATTAGGGCCTCCCTTTTCAAAATTGGACTACCTCTCTCGACTCGACATTTCCCAATAATATAATCTCTTTTTAAACTACCTAAAACTTCAGGATTTCTTATACCTATTTACACCAAAAAAGTGTTCTTTATGATTTTCAATAGATCATATCTTTGAACACCATCGCACGTCGGTGACTAGAACATTTTAAGCAGGTTGAATGTATGAAACTGAGCACAATACGTCAACGAGATCGCAATTTTAAGATAGGCCTGGGCATTGGTGTGGTTACGTTGGATCCTAGAACTGGCCCATATACATTGAATACCAAGCTGCTAGTGATTTAAGACTTCGCTTGCAAAATAGCTTCTCAACGTTGTTGTACCAAAAGTGGTAATTGAAAATGAAATGAATCAGGGGACTCAAACCTACAGAGGTATTGAACACATGACATTTATATTTTCGATTTTTTTCTTTGCTTGTGCTTATTTATTTATTTATTTATTTAAAACTTTATTATACCTTATAAAAATGGTACAACAGGTGGGCTTAATGCTAGAAGCATTACTTACGTACCTAGGTTTAGACTTATTGTGGTAGCACTAGAAAGAAATAATAGGAGATACTTATAATAACTACTGAAAGCGCACTCCGCAAAATCATTTAAATAAATAGCGACTCTTGCTCCAACGCAATAAAGTGTAATTCAGGTCGCATAGCGCTAATCAAAAACGCGTAATGAGTTGCCTTCCTTTTTAAGACTATCAAAGAAACCTAATATAAATAAATCCTTTTGAAGCAAATGACTAGCTAGGTAGTATGTACCCTTAGGTTTGGTTAGGTCAGCATTGTGACGCAAATCTTTCTACGTTACGTGTCAAGAATTTTGAGTTCCAGACAAATGGCCCGTAACGTTTGTGAATTCGCAAACACCCACGTATTCGTGTAATATTACAAGATTAAAATTTAAGAGTAAGCCGGTCTAAACAAGGATATTTAACCTTTTATTTATTTAATCTTTAATAAATATTTTTGGGATATCGATATTGGACAACGATTCGTCGACAAAAGTGCTTTGCTAAAGGGGCCGTTCAAATATTAGGTATGTAAGCAGATTTATTACAATTATTTAACTTCTTTATTTAAGATCATTTAATCTTTTACATTGCTTAATACAGAAGTTATTGAATGCATTAAATACAAAGTGTATGTAGAGTACAATACAGTACCTATAGATAATGATTAAGAAATAGGATAACGCTTGCGTTTTAATAACCGCGCGTTCACAATCATAATTGGAAATCTCAGCTTTGTTGTTTACTTAGAACATCGCTACGACCTACGACGACGGCTGCGACTGGTAAATTTATGACTGTTATTATTTTTGGAACTAGGGCAGCATAAAATTACTTGTGACGGCGGTACAGACGAAACGATCAATATATGTCATGAATACCTACAATCATTGCAATAGTAAACGTTATTAAATCTTAAAGAATCATCAATAAATCTTTTCTTGATATAGGAAGGCTAAGAGGAATCATACTCTTTATTCTACCAGTGTGTGACCAATAAGTCTGACCCATAGGCGTACCCAGCGGAAGAGAGCTTGAGTTAAGCTTTGTATGCCTACGAGTACGTAACTTTTAGTCTTAAACTTTAAAAATCTGATTCATTGGGAGTTATCAGAGAGTCTGAGAAGTTTGCTTCCCCCTTGGTTAAAAGCTGCTACTAAGGTCTCACTTTAATAAAAAATTGGTTGTCTGTAAAGTCGGTTTACGGACGGTAGTGTAATGTGACAACGTCATGACAAAACATTGATGAAATGATTGCATACTTTTATCGATAAAATTGAATCATTTTAATTAAATTACCATTATTTTGTATAGGGGTAAGGAAGTAAGTTGTGTGCTGCCGCTGTCTCTCTTCTACTCGGACGCACCGGCTGATCGAGAGGAAGAGAGATACATGCGGCACGAACCGAGCGCTTCGGCCGATCGTAGCCGATCGTGCCTCTCTATCGCTTGTCCGCGCTCTCGCTCGCGGAACGTGACATGACGTCACGGAACGTGACAGTGACTCATGCTTTTTCGTGCGTGCACCCGGCGTTCATCATTTTAATAGACGTTGTCACGTCAAAATATTCAAATTTTAATCAGTATTTTAGGAACGGACTGTTTCCATATATGTTTACAGCAGAACCGCTAATTACCAACAAGCACTCACTGACCACCAACTGTTTTCAGTTGCTTGTATGACGTGGTTGCCCCAGCCACAGGCTATTTGCGCTTCACCAACTCCGTACCATATGGCAATTAATTCAATCGATTTTCGGACTACGGCATTGCACGCCGGCTTCGCTTTTCGTATCGCACAATGAGCACCGACACATGAATTGCAGTGGCTGGCAGCTTTAATTATTTCAAGCTAAAGAATACAGGCCAATAGGCATTGTTTCCAGTCGGTCGATGCAATCTAACTTTAGTTTCACCGGTTTCAATAAAACTGAATACCAGCACTCGTACGTCAAAAGCTATTGAAACCCAAGTAGAAACTCTACGTACTAGGCACCGAGGAAACTCGCTCTCCGACACGCAATACGCCCGAAGCCATATTTTACTAACAAATTTTCCGCACTATCCATTTACTTCCACCGTCTGGTTACGTACCTATTGTTCAGAACGACCCTCAAGCCATATGTTTTCTGTGTAAATACGCAGCTCTGAATGCTTTTTGCCCTATTATAAATGTTTTCGTTTTCTGGAATACGTTCATCTACGACTATGTATTTAACATACACGTATGCACTATCTTTAAATACACTTGAGTTTAATTAAAACGATATTTTCATTTTGAAATTCATTAATTAATAACTTTTTACACTCGAAGTTTGTAGACAAACTTTAATTCCGTAGAGTCTGTAGCAGCCTACGAGCCTACGAGCTACGGGCTACGAGCTACTCAATTTTCTGAATCGCATTTATACGGAATTATTATTTAGTTTTTTTCAAATATCTTGCATACAGTTCAGTCTTCCATACGATTGTGTATGTTTCATGTTGATCAGTTAGTTATATTCTGTTTTATTATATGTATTTCAGATTATAGATTGTATGATGATAATAATAATACCACAGCTATGTATAGAGACGTAATACCAGTTACCAATTGAACTCTGAATATTCCGACTGTTGAGCCGGATCAAAAAAGCTTACACTGTTAATCCAGTTATCGTACGAAGAGTCAATAGCCAGTGGTCTCAGTATACAGAGACCGTCATGTGATCGTGGCAGCTTCCGAATTTTCATTTCTATTCCTTGTATGAACTGTTTGTGGAATAGAAATACTCATCCATGTGTTAAACGTCAATATAAAGGACGAAAAGTTGTTACTTTAATGCACTAATAGCTTTCAAAACGCGTTCTACTTAATCAGTAATGATGACATGTCTGGAAATAAACTCATTAATCGCGTAGTCGCGTTAAGTAGATATTAAATCGCGGCTTAGGTAAGATAATCTCCCTTACTGTTATAAATAATGGTACGTAAAAAGTTATTTTAAGAATTTTCTATTCAACCAAAATCGTTTAGTGGTTGGCTTTCGTTGTTAATTAAATTATAATGATCATTATTTTTTGCTTTGGAGACAAAACGTACCTTTATGTAAAAACCTCTCAAAAGGTAATATTGTTTCTCCAAGTTTTGTGAGGTATACCTACTCCTGAGGGAATAGCTCCATTTTCCGGGATAAAAAGAATTTTAAATGTTGACCCATTACGTATTAGGGGCCGTTCAAATATTACGTAAGCAGATTTATTACAATTATTTACCCCCCCCCCCCCCATCCCCCTTGTCAGCAAAAGTAAGCAAAGCTCTTATCCCCTCCCCCCATGGTAACGTAAACATTTTTCAATTATAAATGTAAAGACAATGTGAGGGTTGCCATTCGTGTAAAAAAGTAAATAACTACCGATGACGCAATCATTCCTCATGTCCGTGTGCTACAAACTAACATGTGTATCACAGGCTTTACAGAAACAATATTCGCAGATAACCAAAGCTCACCATAATATTTTTACTGTATTTCTCGACAATCATAACATGTTTTGCGACTATACAAAAATACATGAAATGTTGAAGGTGAGAAAGAAAGATCAGCAGTTACCTGATAACATATAAGAGCCATTCTTCCATCGTGCGACCACGAGAAATGCGTGACGGGGGTGCTTCTGTCGTTGATGAGCTCGATACTCCATCGGCCCTCGTACTTGATCCATACGAAGATGACGCCAGAGCTGTCACACGACGCCAGCTTCTGGTACGGCTCGTTCCATTTCACCAGTATTACCTGAACCGTACAATATATGACATTAGGAAAATAGTAAACAAATAACCGAGAGACAGGGCATATGTGAGTGCCTGAGTGGGCAAAACATTTCACGGTGGATTCTAAGATGGTTATCAGACCTTATTGGAAGGAACCGTTTACTCCTAAATAAAACTAGTAGGGCAACATTATTTATGTACTTATTAATTTTGCAGATACCATATAAATAATAAATATACGTATAACTCGTTTATGTACTTAAAATAAGAGCTTACGGCTTAAGAAACATAAAAAAGTTTATGTCGATAAGGTGAAATCATAAAAGGTTGTAATTGTATGTAAAGAATTTAATTGCGTAATTAGTCTGTTCACAAAGTAATGTTCAGTTTAATTACAAGCACAATTCGCATTCATAAACACTGGTGCGCTCGGAGCAATAAACTGAAAATACCCCGGTGTGAATTATATACCTATGTACATGTTATGTTAATATAGTGGAAAAAGTGTTTTGTTTCAGACACGAGTCCATAATATTCCCTTTCACCTTACATTCTGTCTCGCTCCCTTATACATATTAGCCGTCAGTTACATAGAAGTGGATTAAACGAAGCGCTCGCATTTTATCACGATGAGGCAGCTACGTACTTTTATTCGCACTTTTAATCTTTACAGCTTCAAGTAAACTGCCCTGACGGGTGCTAAAATAACGCAGCACGAGAATATTTCACATTTTATAACGACGCTTTACACCGGAGCTTCGTTAACGGGCCTTTTGTTTTAATACTTACTTTGCCATTTTATAAAATGTACTAATTGTAACGTAGTTTCAAGTTTGTTGAAGCAGGAAATTATATAAGCACTCGTGAAATGAGTGCGGTTCACTGACGTTATAAGTTATAATATTAACACAACACAACTTTAGGTATGGGTGGAAAGTGGAAACTATTACGTATAGATAATAAAATTAAATGATAATAATATCTATGTATTTCTGTGACACGGTAAAATATTTAGCACACAGAGTTATGTAGGTATACTTTTCACATTCAATGAGTATTAGCAGCCTTCACTTACTTCTGAAAACATTATGAAGAAAGTCCAGGTTGAAAATGTTTTCTGCCAGTTTTGAATAAATGAAAGGAAATAGTAAAATGGAAGTAGGAAATGGCCCTCGATTGGCCGGATTGCCCTTGACGTAGCGAGTTCGCTGCAGCCTATATCTACTATAGATTTGCAATCAATTTCAATCAGTCGAGTTTTTCTATTTGTATTTATCGTAGACAAACACGCCGACGATATTTTCTTTAGAAAGTATGATTTTGGAAAACTCACAAATTTTTAATTCTTAGCTCATACACCGAAAGGCTATATCTATTGGTAAAAAGTGTAATAACAGCATGAACATGTGGAGGTTTTTGAGATTTACACCGAGTTACGCAACAGCGAGCGCGGTCGGTAATTGGATGGGTGACCGCTACTGGCAAATATTTCTTGAGCGTTTCCGTGCTTCGTAAGGCACGTAAAGCCGTCGGTACCAGTTGACATCGTAAGATATTACAATCGTTTAGCCATTTGGGACGCTTGAAACTAAAGAGGACAACCGTGATTAGTAGTGGCCAATAAGAAGATTAATAGAAGATAATATTCATTTTGTATTTAAACCACTGTCCTGTTGCTTAGCCTTGATAATAACAGGGAAAAATAAGTTGCCTGTGGTCCTTTAGTTATATGCATGTTATATGTTATAAATATAACTAGTAAATATAATATAACTTAATCATTTAGGTACATACCTATTACATGTAATTAGATAATAGATATTGCTTAGCTCAAATTATTTAGTGGAAACTCATCACAAACGTATGATTGATATTTAATGAATGTTTGGTTAATATTATACTTATCTACAAACGAATTTGAATAGTAATCGAATTGAAAGGATACAGTCGGAGTCCGAGATCCATATTTAAGAGTAGATGACCTACTTACTCTATATAAGTACCTACTTACTAAATTACCTACCCAATATTTCTTTGTGCAAATATGAAAGCTTCGAGTTTCGTAGATAACAATCTCTTGTTGTTGCTCTTTGTATTTACGAACGAGTAGGTAGGTACATAGTTATTTCTATTTCTAACGAGATTAAAAATGTCTCTTTAATATAAAAAACATTATTCAAAAAACAATAGTCATAAACAATATTCTAACAATATTACCTAAATTAAAAAAACATTTCAAAACGAGCGTTTTTAAAAACGCGCGTGACGTTTTTCGTGTCCGTCGTTTTTGTGTCACCGTCCGGGCGTCCGTGTCTTAAAATTTCACTCTCATCATTTTTTCCATTTATTTCATAACGCGCCTAAAGAAGTATAAATTAACTTCAAAAAAATTTAACGATATGTAAAGCCTAGCCCTAGCGTCATCTTGAAAGGAAACAATTGTATTTATTAATAAATAATTAGGAAGCCTGGTAACTGTGATAAGGTTATAATATAAAATAGAAGAAGAAAAAGATGTTACATCAGATCTGTGCCCTCGCAGGTTGTAGTTGGTGCGCAGCGGCAGCTCGTGTGGGCGGCGCGCGTGCGAGGAGGTGAAGGTGACGCCCACCACGCCGCGCACGTTGCCCGTGGCCAGCCAGCCCTCCTGGTAGTAGTTGTTTCTGTTCAGCTTCCAGCCTTCTTCCTGGACACCAACAAAACACGTTTGTACCTAATTGTACGAGTTGTATACTATCGTAACTAGCATTACATAAATTACGTCACATTAATTTCATGACTTTTTGACCCCTCCCACCCCTTGTCACACTACATCGACCCCCCCCCCCTTCCCCCCTAACGTGTGACGTAATTTATGGATGGCCCCATAAGGGAAACTATGCCTTTCTTGTTTTGATTAGGTAGGTTGTCTATGTAAGGACTTTTCATATTTTATACCATTAGGAACTTGTACCTATTGTTACATCAACATTGTAAACCGGTAGAATGCCGTTGTATCTCTGTCGCTGTTGTTTGTGCGAGACAAGTCACGAATTGCCAGTTTTTTGAGCGTCTCCTAACTTTTAAAGTATAAGCTACCTACTTAAAAGTGTTTTCACGCAGTGGTTTTTTCCTTTGCCGCAAATAATAAAATTATAATTTGAGTTATAGGGACAGCCTGAATGACTAACGAAAATGAAAGGCTAATATAATATGAATGGTTTAATACGAAGGACTGGATTACAGCCTTTGTAAGAATATAATGGCTTCCTATTGTAGGAAAATAGTCTAACCCACGACATAATAACACAATATTTTTCTTCATAAGTTTAAGGCTGAGGTTTAAGACTTAATGGTTTTGATCAGAATCATTCAACACTGATTGTGTCTTCTCTTTTCAGGACTTGTATTAATGTATACAATAATTAAGTACCTACTGAAAGATTTATTTGTAGAATTTTATTATAATTAAGGAGTAAGTAGTTTCCACCGGCGGCTTTCTATATTCGCAGGTTTCCACAGACTGTTTACAACTGCATTTGCCTATTGTAACTGGTTACGGTCGGATAATTTTCATAATATTCTCAGAGGTTTTCTCAACATTTGGCAACCCACACGATTAGGTACGTACTAAACTTTTTATTATGAGATTGGACTCGAGTTCAGCAGAAAGTCATCAATCATGGCGGTCGCGACTCGTGTTATTGAACCGATTTTTGATTGGAAGGGGGCTTGAACCAGCTGAGGAAATGAAATGTAGTATGTAAGTATAGGTACTTACCTACTACATTTCATTCATAAGGTAGGCCTTATAAATGTTGTTACGGGTAAATGTACATGATTCTGGTCACCCCTTCCTGGGTTCACTAGTGAATGTGATAATGTATTTTTTTAAATCATAAATACTCATAAAACTATAGCCAATATAGGTCAGTCGGCTACAATATCTACTGTGAGCTAATTTTAAAAATTGTTTAAATAAACCTTTTCGATAATATCTCTAGTGTCAAAGAATTGAAATATGATCAGCCTAGGCTACGGCCTTAAGGAAATGGGCAGTAAGCCAAGTTAAACAAAAAGTATTGTGCCCGGATACAAATATGTCGGGACTGCTCGCATTGAACACAAGAGAACTAAGAAAGCCATGGCTGTGATGAATGGTGGATTTCTTGAAAGCTTTCTAACTGAATGTTTATGTATTGACTATCCCCGTATTGTGTAAATACGTCGACGAGCCGAAGAAAAAGAAATGACTAGAGAGAAGAAGCCTATTTGCGTCACAGCTTGTAAAAGGTGACAATAATCTAAATTTTACTAACAAAAAATAACCGACTTCAAATTCTCAAAAACTACTGGTCTGATCTCGTTCAAATTTATGTGGGACCACATGACAAGCACCTGCTTTCGATTAAAAAAAGAATCATCGAAATCGCTTGGCGTGATATTGAGTTATTCGTCAATTTGTCGCGCACATCTTAACACAAATTTACGACTTATGTGGTTTTCTAATGGATGCCATTGTCAGATCTCAATAAAATTTATGTGGGACCACATGACAGCCACCAGCTTTCGATTAAAAAAAGAATCATCAAAATCGGTTCGCCCAGTCTAAAGTTCTGAGGTAACAAACACAAAAAAAAAAATACAGTCGAATTGAGAACCTCCTCCTTTTTTTGAAGTCGGTTAAAAATCATCATTTTCGATTGCAGACAAGTAACAAAAATAACGAGAAATATTTGTTTGAAAGAAAAATTGACTGGTGTAATTCTGAAAGCTTACTACAGTATTCTATAATCTGACTTGTATTATTTAAATAGCACAAACGAGGGTCCGACGGACTGACGAGTCAAGTGTTTGAACCGAACAAACAAACCTTTTCGGGTCTCGGTGTCGTCAGCAAACACTGGAATGTCTTTCCTTTGCCCTTATGTCGAAATGAGCTTTTAAACGGTTCTTGACAATATGTTTAAATATAACGTGTAAATACGACCTTTATTTACTCACATAAAATAAACCTACTTAAGTGTTATAACTTTAAAAGAATGTTAAGTACTCGGCCCATCATAATTAACAACTAACTACGAGTACCTACATACCTCTCTTATTCATACCCATTAGCATAGTTTCATACAAAAATATATACAAAATTGGCAGCTACGGTGCTACGAAGAAAAACTACTCTTGTCATTTTGTAACGTAACATATTATTATTAATTTATTAGATACACTTTCAAAACTTTACTAATGATATGTAGGCATTGACTGAGTCCAACTATAAATATTTCATGGGAATAACAAAAAGTTTTGGATTACGAAATCTCGTAATGAATCCAAATATTAATAGGAGCGAGGTCAATTCGAAAACACGTAATAGAACACGTCCTGTCGGTGTGGAAGGCGACAGACCGGAGATCGAAAGCGCAATTGGCAATTAGCTTGATATTACGATCCACATACCCATTTGCGTCCATCGCCAGCCAATTAATGATTGAGCGTTATGTACGGAGCATTTCAGGGACGAAACTTACCTAACTTCAATCTAACTACATACATGGGCGTCAGTGGCTGCATAGTGATAGCAGGCATACGAAATCCCCTGACTCTATTTACGCAATGTCTTCTTAAAACTTATAGATAGTTATGGATTTATGGTTACCTATCTATATCCTTCTTACGTAATATTTTTTTACAAAATCACTTTGTTTAAACTTCTATTTAATATGGTGTTATCGCACAAAAAAGTGTTCCTGCATCTTACGCAAATTAAAAATGCTGAAGAAAAGAAATTTTCCTTTACGTTACCGCGAAAATAGGCCATGTTTTCATCAACCAAGTAGGTTTTCCCACGTTGGTAAGACGATAGTCGCTTTTGAGACACTCCAGCGGTAACATACTTAGGAGCTTAGTACTTAGTTGTAGCAAAGCTTCTCACTTCCAAGTGCTCCTTTATATTGAATCTTTACTTCAAAACTGAGTCTGCGGCTCCTTGAAAATTCTACACTTGAAATAGATGTTTGTACGAAAACCATTAATTTGTGCTTCAAGAACTTATTTCGTGCTTATTATACAATAGATAAGTATTACACAATATAGACTTATACAGTTGCTTTTGACTTTTTACAGGATAGTCATTGATAAAGTTAATAAAATAGTTGAAGTCGATCGCCTGTAAAATAGTTATCGGGTGTGACGAGTATGCAAGTTTGATAAGTTTTTGCACTTTTTTAATATTTATGAATAGTGCCAAAAACTGAAAATTTTATCAAATTGATCCACACTACAGGATCAAAAAACGAGCCAAGTGCGTGTTGGAGGTTGATCGACAATTACCAGTATTACCTCCTCGTTAACTTAAAGCTTCACTTGACTGTAGAGTCAAGTGGATATGTAGATACCCGCAATGGTTTTGACGAACTCCACATGGTAGTCAACGAAAAACATCAAGTCAAGTGACATCAACCCTATTTTACATTATGGCTGACGTCGTCAGTCGCCTACACGCTATCCTAAACATTTTATATCACCACTTTGTCGGAGTGATGAATATGCAGCTTTGTAGGACAAAGGATGTCTGAGCTAAGCCACAGACGGATGGATGGACGGACATGACGATACTTCAAGTGTCCCAGTTTGGACTGCGGAAACCTAAAAATCTGACCTTAGTACTTACTATTACGATGAAATGAAACAATGCCGGATAACTAGTTTTTTTTAATAAATAGGTAACTCAAGGTTAATTAAACGTTACTTTCTATTCGTGGTAGAAGTTCTTTAAGTAATATCTAAAGAACGTTAATTGGAATAAGGTTAATTTAGTGAACGTAGATATAATAGAGCGATTTTTTGTTTGAACATCCACTGGCGTCGTCAACGACGATCGAAAGCTTGCAATTATTAGTAGTGATAGACTTATTAGGTTATTAGGAGTAGTTGCTGCCTGAAGATCTACGACATAGCACAATACAATAACATCCAGGACGGGCCATTATAGGCGTCTTTTAAAGCGTGCAAGCGCTCAAGCAAAATTTGTCCCAACGCACCAGAAACAAGGTTACGATACACTTAGTAACAAATCATAGTTGAATAATTAATAATTACAATATCTTTAAAGTAAAACTTTTCTAATTACTTTGGCAAAATCACAAACAAAAAATTGAAACACGACACGAGCATCGAAACATACGAGGTGGATTTTTATAAACGTTGTTCCATGGTTAGTTAAACCACAGAGAAGACATAATACTCATAATAGTACATACTTATACCACATTAGTCCGGTTTAGACGTATTATATAGGTATGTCAGCCAGCAATCAAATTTTTAATCCGAAAAAACATCAAAATAATTCGAGTCGTTCGATTTACGTGTCCGAGAGACCTAGCTGTGAGTACTTATTTGCAATCATTTCTTAGGATTATTATACGAGGTGAAAAATATTCACACACTCAATAAGTATACACATACTTAGGTAGTGGTAGTTTAATCTCAGACTTGCATGCAATATGCGTGCTCGTTCTAAGTCATGCGAGATGCTCGTAGTGTTTGACCGTGCGTTTGTTGCGAGCATGCAACTTGCACATTACAGGTAAGCTAAGCTAATAAAACACTGCTTTGAAGTAAAGCATAATTTATATTTTAATCAAATCCTATCACTGTTAAAGGACATCTGGAAGTAACAGTGAGGCATCCAGTTCCGCGTACGTTACCTGTGACGATTGTTTAGGTAAAGTGGTTTGCATTTGAAATAGATAGGTGTATTGCTCTAGCAGTTAGCTAGAATAGTCCCTAGATGCTAATCATTATAAAAATGCCAAACTTAAAACCTTACAACCCAGAACAAAATGTTTTAATACTTTGAATCTACATTATAACTACCCTCTTTTTGTTCTCGCCACCTCCTCATTTGCAAGCCTTGAAACATTACTCAAGGACATAGGTGCAACTGGTGCAAGATACCTAGACCTACAGTGGTTACTAGATGGCAAGACTGAAATATCTGGGCAAAACTTTAAAAGTCGGAATTTGTCGGGACAATTTATTTTTTTTGAGAATAGCCACCAAACGAGCTGACGACGCGACGAAAAAAAACGGCTAAAGCGCGTGCGGCTGGCCGGGGGCGCGCGGGCGCCGCGCCGCGGCGGTAAACGCGTTCTATTGAATCTTGTGAATTGTCGGGACATTTTTTTTTTTTTTTTTTTTGTTTTTTTTTTTTTTTTACAATAAGTTAATGCTTGACCACAATCCCACCTGATGGTAAGTGGAGATGTGGTCCAGGATGTTGAGCGCACTAACTTAATAAAAGCCTATTCACTCTTTTCTTAAAGACATCCACGTCATAGGTGGGCGGGAACGCAGACGCAGGCAAGCTGTTCCAATCCTTCGCGGTGCGCACAATGAATGACGACGCAAACCGCCTCGTCCGTACCGGTGGGATGTTCACCACGAAAGGGTGGATACCCGCCGTGCGTCGTGACGTTCGATGGAGGAACGGGGAAGGGGGAATTAATTCAAATAATTCCTGTGCACACTCTCCAAAATGTGCCCTATAGAAAACCGAGAGGCTGGCTACTCTGCGCCTGTGCTCGAGGCTTTGCAGATTGGTCTTAACCAAATCTGAGTCACCAATGAGCCTCTTCGCACGCCTCTCCATCGAATCCAAAGCAGAAAGGTAACACTTGGCTGCACCTGCCCAAATATGAGAACAGTACTCCACACACGGCCGAACCTGAGCTTTGTATAGCGTTAACAGTTGCTTTGGTGTGAAGTACCGCCGGACCTTCGCAAGGACGCCAAGTTTCCTTGCACCAACTTTAACTTTGGATTCGATGAACCGCCCAAAGTTAAGCTTGGAGGATATCTCAACTCCTAACAACTGAAGGCAGTCGGTATAATCCAAGGGCACATTCTGAAAAGTAGGAGCCAAGGTGAGCGGGCTCCTTTTGGCGGTGAAGAGACACGTCTGTGTTTTAGTGGCGTTGAATCTCACAAGGTTGGCTTCGCCCCATTCGGACACAGCCCGAAGTGTGAGATTCACACGTTCCACCATCGCCTCTCTTTCTGACTGAATTTCGTGCCTACTGGCCTTGGAACTCGGTAGGTATCTCTCTACCACTGTGCTATCATCTGCGTACCCATAGATACCGGGCATGAGCAGGTCATTAATGTGTAGCAAGAATAGAGTAGCAGAGAGAACGGACCCCTGAGGAACTCCGGCATTTGTAGTCATCGTTTCTGATGAACTACCATCGACTACAACCCGGAAAGACCGGTCGCTCAGGAAGTCCTCTACCCAGTTGATAAGGCCAGGGCATATGCCGTACGCTGGAAGCTTGTTTAAGAGGCTAGCGTGCCAGACCTTATCGAAGGCCTTCGAGACGTCAAGGGAGACAGCAAGCGCCTCCCCATTTTTCTCGAGGGCCTCGCCCCATATATGTGTGGCATACGCTAGAAGATCCCCTGTTGACCGGTTTCGGCGAAACCCGTACTGCCGGTCACTAAGGAGATCATTTTGCTCTAGGTATGCCATGAGGCGCCTATTCAATGTACGTTCCATAATCTTGCAGAGTATGGAGGTAATTGAGATAGGCCGATAGTTAGTGGGGTCAGCACGACTGCCTTTCTTGGGCACGGGCTGCACGTTGGCAAGCTTCCAGGATTTAGGCACTGATCCAGTCTCAATTGAGAGTCGAAACAGACGCGTCAGCACAGGAGACATCTCGGGTGCACAAGCCTTTAGCACAACCGCTGGAATTCCATCAGGTCCACTGGCTTTATTCACGTCTAGACACCGCAGAGTTTTGAGAACCTCTTTGTTAGTAATGCGGACTTCTGACATAAAAGTACCGCAGTGAGGTATTATAGGTGGTACGTTGTTGCCAGCATCTAGACGCGAATTTTCGGCAAACAGAGATGCAAACAAGTCTGCTTTCTCTTTAGCCGTGTGAGCCAGGGAGCCATCCGGTTTTACCAGTGGAGGCAGTGTAGGCCGACAGAAGTTAGTCTCAGCCGCTTTGGCGAGTGACCAAAAAGCTCTACTGCCAAATTTTATATTTTTTCGGGACTCTGGACATCATGTGAAATGTCGGGACGATCCAGACGAATCCCGAACATCTGGCAACCCTACCTACAGTACAAACCCATTTATAATACAAAGGAGGCAAGAGGCCATCGCCGCCTATGGACATCAGCAACACCAAAGGCATCACTGATGTGTTGCCAGCCGAGAAAGAGAAGAAAAAGAATTAAAATGTGTGCAATTCACACGTGGTAGAAGTGAAACCTTCAAAAATTTTGTTTTCAAGATAATTAGACGAATGTAAAATCAACTCAACTCAACTCGTCTCCACTCAATTCTAGTCTCCACTCATCTCTAGTCTCCACTCATCCTCCACTCATCTCTAGTCTCCACTCATCTCTAGTCTCCACTCATCTCTAGTCTCCACTCATCTCTAGTCTCCACTCATCTCTGTTTCGTTTCATAAAATTTCAAGTCACCCCCGTACTAAAGAAGTTTTCACTTCAAAAGAAAGAATTGGATCTCAAGCCCCCAGCCGGAAAACGACGAGTCGGTTGGATGCTCAAGGGTAGCATGCCAGCCATCCAGGCGAACCACATGGAGAAATAATAAGGCTTGACACGCTACCGCGTGTCTAGATAGTAATAAATAACAATTAAAATCAATATTACCAATATAATCCCTCGAGAGGCCCTACCAGCGGGCCGGATTTAGTCGCCTCTTAGGACACCCATCCAGCGTGGGATTGGGGTTAGTATTACAAGCCGCCCAAATACCTACGGCTAAAAATTAAGTAAATATTAAATGAGAGAGATGAAAACCTCCCGGCGCTACGGCACGTTCGTTCACTTTGGCTGCCTATTAATTAAATTAAGATGAAATGAAACTCTATTCATAATTTACGAGTTTGCGTTACTGTAATGAAAATGGCAACATCGGCCAGTGCTCGACGGTATGATAAAAGTATCGAGAGTATTAATTTTGTTTAAACTCACTCTGAAACAAAATTAATACTGTATTTCTCGGGGGTTCCATCTACTTTAATTAAAAATTTATTAATGAGTAATATTTTATGATTTTAAAGCCAGCAGGAAGCTTGAAGGTACATATGAACATGATGAAATATTTTATTACGAGGTATAAAATAATACGTAATAAATTATAGTATTGCGTATCTATATATATAAAATTGAAAAGCGACACACCGCTGATTAAACAAAAAATCTCAGAAACTGCCGAACCGATTAAGATGAAATTTGGCAGGGAGATAGTTTATGCTAAGGAGACGTCCACTAAGAACGGATTTTTGGAAATTCATCCCCTAAGGGGTACAAATAAGGGTTAGAAGACACTTTCATACAAACCAACTTTCTTAGTTTTAGATTTATAAATTTGAAAATTTTTATGTAGGTTTATAGTAATAAACAAAAGTTAACCTAAATATATTTTTTTGGAAAATCATCCCTTAAAGGGTTAATTTACTGAATTGAACTTAGTAGGCAACTTCGTCATTTTTGAAGTTAAAAACATGAAAATTTACATATTAGCTCCAGACTAGAAACAAAATTTGTAAGTATTATGTTTTTTTTGGAAAATCATCCCCTAAAGGCTAAAGGGTTAATTAAGAGTGCGAAAGTTAGTATGGCAACATCGTCAGTTTTGAAGTACGAAGGGCGAAAATTTGTATATATGCTTATATTTAGACACAAAAAATAACTGTATCAATGTTTTCTCGAAATTCATCCCCTAAAAATAGGGGTTGGTAGTCAACCACATACAAATCAACTTCGCCAATTTTAGAGTTATAAATATGAAATTTTTTATGTAAGTTTATAGTAATAACAAAAGGTAATTTTAACAAATTTGTTCGGAAAATCATCCCTTAAAGAGTTAATTTAGGGGAATGAACTTAGTAAGCCACTTCGTCATTTTTAAAGTAAGAAGGGTGAAATTTTGTATATAAGCTTATAGTTAGACACAAAAAATAACTGTACCACTGTTTTCTCGAAATTCATCCCCTAAAAATAGGGGTTGGTAGTCAACTACATACAAATCAACTTCGCCAGTTTTAGAGTTATAAAATATATGAATTTTTTTATGTAAGTTTATAGTAATAAACAAAAGTTAACTTAGAATTTTTTTTTTCGGAAAATCATCCCTTAAAAAGTTAATTTAGGGGAATGAACTTAGTAAGCAACTTCGTCATTTTTTAAGTTAAAAATGTACAGGGAGCAGGAGAGGGAGAAGGAGCGCAAGAGGGAGATAGAGAGGGACAGGGAGTGGGAGAGGGAGTGGGAGCGGGACAGAAATCGGGAGAGGGTGAGGGTGCGGGCGGGAGAGGGACTGGGAGCGATAGAGGAAGAGGGAGAGGGATATGAAGTGGGAGAAGGATCTCGAGCGGGAAAGGGAGAGGGAGAGGGATATGTGGTGAGAGAAGGACCTCGAGCGGTAAAGGGAGTGGGACAGGATAAGGGAGAGCGAGGGGAAGTGAGACAGGGAGCGGGAGAGAAAAAGGGACAGGGAGCGGGAGAGGAAGAGGGCAAGGGGAGAGAGGGAGATGGAGAGGGAAAAGAAAAAAAAGTTAATGTTGTTTACTATTCCAAACCCGCTCCCGGAGGAATGATCTGTGATTGTATCGTAAGATTCAGTATGTAAATTCCTAAATATAAGTACTTCAATATAAATTAACCTGTTTTTAAATTTTCTTTTGTAAAGGATACTAAATAATATGATAAGCATAATTTCCGCGTGCGAAGCTGCGGGCAACAGCTAGTCTATAATAAAATTATTATTATACTCGTAGGATATTGATGAAAGACTTACTATTAAAATAATAAGAGCAATTTAATTTATATACCTACTAGCTGCTCGGACAGACTTCGTTCTGTCAAAAGTATTTTTTATTTATTTTGAGATATAAGCTATCCTATCTTTCAAGTTGGATCAAACTGCACACGGTGTGCAAATTTGATTAAAATCGGTTCAGTAGTTTAGGAGTCCATCGCGGACAAACAACGTGACACGTAATTTATATATAATAAAAAATAAGGATTTATAAGTCTACATCAAACAAAAGTTATCCATAGGTAAACAAGGGGTTTTTAAATTGAGCACAAAGTAAAGAAAGGTAGAGCAAGGTGAAATATTATTATAGTTGAGTTGGTAAACAAAAAGCAGTCACAATTGGTAAGAGTCGTAGCGTTCACGTCATCAATGGTTGTAGGTATTCCAACGTGGCCCTGGTAGGGTTCCACTTGGTGGGGTTCCACGTGGCACTAGTGGGGTTGATGCAGAAGGACTTGCTGGGCTTTATTCCGTATTCCCAGAGTTCCACATATCTACCCGCCCGACGTATTACGTTACGGAGAAATCAGGTTATGAATAGGATGAGAGATGTCACATTAAAATACCATTACAATATAGAGTATTCACGAACGATATTTCAGAAGGTTAAGAAGTAAGAACCTATTAGAGAAAAAGCCACCCTGTTGGACTTAATGTTAATGTAAAGGAGATAATTATGATGTAGGTAGGTACCTCCTTGATCCGTATTTTACATTATGGGCTATGGTTTCAAATAAATTTATGTTCCGAATTAAATATAATATGAACGATTGTTTGGATCCCGGGACGTGGCGTGGGGAGACACCATTTCGAGGTCAGCGATCTTTTCTTTGGGTTTCCCTTTTTTTCTCCCTGAAGTCCCTTCGGAATCCTCTCTAATCTTTTATGTTGGCAACCCTAATGTATTCTTATAATTATTATAATAATATTGTGTTTTTTATATAATAAGACCATATTATTATAATAAAAAGTTATAAACTTAACTCTTTAAAATTTGGCTAGCAGTTACAGAGACAGCCAATTGGCTATTAGACAATTTTTGGAAAAATATTTTAAAATTTTCGTAGTTTTATTTTATACCTCTTACAATATTTATTTTTCTCATAAAAGTGTTATTTAGTAGGAAAAAAATAACTTTTAATCCATTAATTTTATATTCGCGCGAAAATAGTCCGCCATCTGTCACTTGCTGGCTGTGACGTCACATTTCAATTAACAAAAGTTTACGCTCTAACTCTGAAGATATTTTAAGTGAAAAACTTACACCTTTTTCACTGGAATTGTGAAAATGACAAGCTACAAGACGTGTGCAGTGCCTATGTGTAGAAGTACTACAATTAAACCTGACAAATTATTTATACCTACACGTTTCTAAATGCCCTCAACGTCGAAAGCAGTGGTTACAATTAGCACGTCGAGACCCAGAGTTAACATCTGTTATATCAGCAATATTCTTTTGTGAGGACCACTTTGATGTAAGTATTTAGAAGAAATCAACTTAGCCTCTGATTTACTAAAAAAACAAATTAAACCTAACCTAATATTGTTCATAAACATAACCTATAAGTAATTTAAAATCATTAGTAATATGGTGTCGTTAAGGGGACGTTGAGGAAAAACTTACAAAAAAATCCCCCTGTGACCACTTAGCAAGACTGACCAATTTTACTTCATTAATTTCAGTACTTACAAGGAGGTTTTTGCATTCCGAAACTCGGTAGAGCAAAAGTCAGGGTTACACGCAAAGAAATTTGCGACCATAAATGAATCAACTTGAGGCAAATTCGCACTGTCAGCTTTTGTATAGCCTGACTCCATTTTACAAAACCTCTCAAAAGCAGAAATCAAAATATATCTCATTAATTTTCTCAGTAAATTGCACAGCGCACACGATATAGTTAGTAGTACACGACGCTTTATTTTTTGAATTGTGACGTCATAACATGCTCAATCATGGCCGCCCGCGTTTCGGTTCTCGTATCCACAGGTAAAAAAACTCAAATCTATTTTTCAAAAGTAAAAATATTTACAATTTATTTTCATGCAAGAAACGTATTGTATAATTATTGTTAACCATTATGCAACCATATTTAACACATTTCATATTTTACCGTGATAACTGTCAAATAGCCAATTATAATACTTATGCCAGTTACTGACATAAATACTTAATCTAGAATTATTTTATTTATTAATAGGCTGCTTGATATTACGACACCAATATTGGCATAAGTATTGTATATACCTACCTACTTCATATCTAATGAAAAGTATAATTTAATATTATCGCAAAAAGAACTATGAAAATAGTAAAGTACCTACATACCTATCTAACGTAAATAGGTCAAACAATGAAAACATACAAAAAGTTAATTGAATGGGAGCCCCCGAGCCTGCCCTGGGCAATCGTCCTCCCCAACACAAAATTGCGTTGGGCTCATTCGAGTTTATTCACAAATTCCTTGCCACCAAATTACAGTCGAACGCTCGCTAAAATGTTTCCAATTTACATAGAAGGTAATGGATATTTAATGTACTTACTGGACTAATGTGCAGATTTAGAAACAATCTAGCCTACGTGCTTTTTGATGGCCGTTAATCTATTTGGCAATCTGCCGAACGATGGGTGAGAATGCGTTAAAAAAATTGCGTTTTTTGTGAGCTAGAGGCTATTAATTTGCTTCTACAAACTTTTTGTTTTGTCAATACATTTCTATAAGTAGATATTATTATATTTCATACTTTGTTGAATACTTTAGAAACAGAATACCTATAGCATATGTTACAGTTGATAGAGGTACATGAAATGTATTACGATAGATTTAATCAACATAATTATATTGAGATAAAATTACTTATTTCAACTGAGTGAGTGTGAACAGTTGGCGAAAGCTATGCAAGTAACTTACGTAAATTATCTTACATAGAACCACCATATATGAACGCCTGACAGTATTTGAATGTGTAAAAAATGTATAAAACAGACTGACCTCGGGGAGCTCGTCCGGGACCTTGCCCATCCACGACAGCGACAATATCGTACAGTCGCACTTGGCGTTCACGTTTCTCTCGAAGTGGAGATGCATTTTCGGGTTTTCTTACACGTAAACTGAGCGAGTATAGATCAAGCACGGACCGTCTGCTCGCGCGCGAATGCACGAGTTAAATCGGCGACCGACTCCATGTAAGCCTGGATTAGTGGCATTGTCAGTTTTAAGGATACATCGGAAAATCACAGCGTCTAATGTTAATTAAGGACGGCTGTGCGTCGCTGGGTGCGAGGCTGGCGTGACAGAGGGTGTCAAGCCGCCCTGGACGTCGCACGGCGCAGATATTGATTGCGCGGAGGGGCGGCGCTTCGCACGCCCTCTTAACGACAAAGAGGGAAATACGAAAATGGAAAAACCCTCTGAACGAGCGAAGATGGCGCTTATAACGTTGGATAATCTGCGATTATATAGATATAGGAAGGTGCTCTTCTGCGAGTCTAGTTGCTAGGGGTAGCTTTCAACTTTTTATGTAAGTCTGTGTCTGCAGTCTGCGTATATTAATTAGTGTATCATGAGGACAACTTATATTTTTACTAAACATAGTTAATAACAATATCGACGAACACGGCTTTCTCACGGCAAAAGTGCTTGTTCACACTGAACTCGGGGGCGCGGGCGCGGTAGACGCTACATACACCGCGAGCGCGTTTTGATGTGAACACTGTCATAGTAGGTCATATGTTTGATATTTTGCGACCGCGCCCGCGCGTTCAGTGTGAACAAGCACAAAGACACACACGTCAAACTTATATCACCACTTTTTAGTGTCATGTTATGGGTTAAAAAAACAACTGAATCTAAAAAAATACCATGTACGTTTATTACTATAAAATAATTATAAGGCACATAAAATAATTTTAATCTCATTCACAATCTCTCGTTCTAAATTCATCTCAATAGTCATTCACAATCTCTCATTCTCAATTCAGTCTCATTTTCAATCACATTTTTAAGTTCACTTCTTGTAAGCTACCCCAGCTGTATCCAGTTTTGACCTTGACTGGCAAAGGAACTTTCAGGCGGATGGCTCCTTCCATCACTTTTTTTAAATCTGCGATGAATGATTGTTGGTTCGGTTCAGAAACCTCATAGATCAGTTCATCGTGCATTTGCAGTATAAGGGTTGGTTTCTGGAGGTAACCCTCAGTTTTGTTATCAATGGCACACATGGCCGACTTGGCGATGTCTGCTGCTGACCCTTGGATCATAGTGTTGACAGCTTGACGCTCAGCAGCACCTTAAAACGAAATATATTACTTTTACCATCTGTGGTAACTCCAAATCAAAATATGCTACCAATTCTTTATTCAAGCATTTTACGTAATATAGATAGGTATTAGATACCTAACCTACTTACTTCTTTTTACTAAAACGTGGCTATTGATATCGGGCAGGTATCTGCGGCGTCTCTTTAGTGTTTCCACGAAGCCTGTCTTCCTGCATTCTTCTAACACCTTATTAGTAAATACTTTTATCGCCGGATATGTTTTGTAGAAGGTGTCCATGAACACCACCGCCTCCACCTCCGATACGTCCAGGTGTTGTGCGAGTGTTTTATTGCCCATCCCGTATATGATACCGTAGCAGAGTTGCTTTGCTTTTTGACGAAGATCATCGTCTACCTGAAAGACATGTTCGTTTTGAGCTAGGCTGGGACCGGACCGAATTCATTGCTTATCGCTATAAAAAAATATTGTGATACTGTAATAGAATTGTTGAATCAGTAATGCTAATGGCGGTTGTGTGACATTGATTTCCGTGGTGGCATTGACGTGGTTATTATTAGAGAATGATGATTAAACCTCGCAATGATAATAGGGACTGTAGGGCACTAGAACAACAACTACACTTACTGGCTCACCACTACACAAGTTAGAGCGCACGTCCGTCTGCGTCCGTGTCTGTCACAAGACTGGTAGATTAGATATACGACATATGACTACCCTCCATATTCGACATTGTAATAGTATATAATATTGACTAGATACGTAGACTAGATGTTAATGGTGACGAGATTTTTGCTACTGATAACAATAGAAATGTTCACTTCATAAAGTGCAAAGATTTTTTGTAGTTTATCGACAATCTCATACTTACTTCTTCCTCTGGCACGCCACTCCACGTCGACGCTACAGATTTAAAAACGTCGACATCCGAGCACATAATCCTGGTCAGCTCTGGGTCAGCGCTGTAGTGCGTCAGTATACGCATCTCGAGCTGACAGTAGTCCGCTGATACCAGCACATGACCCGCGCTCGCTTTAAATACCTCCCGACAGTTGAACTGCATTACGTCATCAGATTCAGAATCCGAATCATTGGAGAGATACTTTAGGGGCACCGAAAACGTTCGCGGTACGTTTTGTAAGTTCGGCTCGTGCATACTAATGCGACCCGTGCACGTAAACATCGTGTAGCGAGGGGTTATCCTGAAAAATCAGTTATTCATGAAGGCGACCCTTGCGCTTGTCCTCACTGTCTTACTATTTCAGGTTTAATCTGATGAATCAAAATCTAAATCTGATGAAATGTCGCTACGTGGTAGGTACTCTTTTCAAATGATAGTACAAAACTTTAATACAGATAATAAAATTATTATCCTATTTGTATTAAAGTTTTGTAATATTATCTGAAAGGTGAAATGGTTCGAAAACGCAGATAAGTGTTATTTCTAGATTAAGTTTGAAAGTTAAATGAAACAACTTCTGCCTGTATCATTAATTTCCTTCGATCACCTTCATGCACGCGTGTATTTCTTATAACAAGTTTCATTATCAATTTTGCATAATACAATAATTTAGGAGGGTTTCCGAAAATTTTGATTCTCAATAGTGGACGTTAGATGAAAAAAGTTTGAGCGGCTACTTGTGATTTAAAGTTTACTAGCCCCAACACTTTGAACTGAAAAGTTGAAACGAGGCAATTTCACAGCAAAATTGATGGCGGTCGTCCCTAGCGAGCCTTATAAAACTCAACTATCAAACTTGATTACAATCATAAAATAACTTTACCTGTTATCGGCGCTGTACACACAGGCTTGCTCGGTCAAAGGGTACAGGGTCTTCGTTAAAATGGAGTTGAGTTTCCTCCAGAATATTACTATACTGGCCAGGGGACTGCTGTGAGCGCTCAGGACACTTTTCTTCGTGCTTACTTTACGACCATTATACATTCCTAATACCTGGTAATCAATTAATCATATAATACATACATTAGTATTTCTAATAAAGGCTTTTGACCAAATTCAAAAAAAATAGGTAGGGTTGAATTTGATTAATTCCATTAATATAGTAATTTTTAATCGAGAAGGAAAATTTTAAAATTACCTTAGCAACACTTTTCGAGGAATTGAAATTAAAGTTATGTCCGCATATTTTAAAGGCCTTCATTTGTAGAATCTCTTGGGAATTTTTCACGTCAATGAGAAGTTGCGACGCCAAGCTTTTATCCACTGTTATACCGTGGCTTTCGCTGATTGCCAAGATCTTCATAACTTGTGTTTCGATGTCTAGTAACTCGTCTAAAAAACGGGAAATTATTAAGAAATAGTTCACTTTAGATTATCGTACTCGTGGCGTACTTATACAAAAAAAAATCATGGTATGATACGCAATATGAGCAGACTCATAAATCGTTCTATTACATTTTATTATTTTTCTTTAATTTGTGTGAACTTAAATGATTTCTCTGTTTCAGTCTATAGCTACAAAGAATTCATATGCATAAATCGTAGTAACATTCAAACTTGATATAAAATATTCCAATATTTTTGTAGACTTACATAAAGTATGCATAGACTTAAATATATGAAAGTATGTAAAAAAGTATTAAAAAAAAACTGTAGATATTTTGCACAAAATGAGAATTGACCAAGTGCATAGCATTTATTTTTCAAAACCATTAACGTCGAGTCGTCCAAAGTTACAGTTAAACTAAAGAGTTACCTACTCCGTCTAATCGGACTCACTTGACGAGAGTCAAGCTCGAGAGAGCTCGACCCAAGGCTAAGTCATGGTCGCCTCTCTAATGATTACGAGTCAAACGGGATCATTATAAGGTAACAGATACTGTGAAGAGCTCTAATGATAAGACTATAAAGAAAACTGAATCGTTTTAAAACCAACTTGACGACGATATCAATCAAGGTCGCTTAATTTGAAGCTAAAGATTATTTTACCATCGACTCCGTCAATAGATTATTATTAATATTAGTTTTTGCCCGCGACTTTGCCCGCGGAAGTGGTTTCAAAACGAAAACAAACTACAACACGAAATCACAAATATATGTCACAATCAACCCAGGGAAACATAGCCGGAATGGAATCTATTGCATTTTCCTGCAGATGGTCTATCTGTGTGTGAAGTTTCATTTTAATCTGTATATCGTATAGAGACGCACGCGGGTAAACTTAGTAAAGCTGTTTATGGTATGAGAAAAATAAGACAACTTACTGATGTTGAAACTTTTAACAACGAGGTTTGTTTTGCCTGTATTCACGGTATTAGGTATGTCCTATGGTTTTGTGCTTTGGGGTAACTCCGCGAATATAAAACAATCGCCAAACCAAAAATATGCACCATTTGCGTTAATCCGCTTATCGCCGCGCTTTTTTGTGGAGCTCAGTGTATGTTATTATAACAAAAACTACATAGGAAAAGAAAAACAAAAGAAAAGGACAAGGAAGCTTGGAAACAGACCTCCGCAGCAGGTTTCGCTCAAGAAATTTGGTTTTTAAAAGATGTGCAGTTTCTTTCGCCGTTTCTTCTGCTCCTCAAATAAGTACCTAACAATAAGTAAAAAGTAATATCACTTACATAATATGCTGCTTGAAGAATATTGTTGCAGTAAGATTAACTCCTGTTGTTCAGCTACTTTTAAGACGGACCACGCTCGCAGGCACATGTCTTCTACAGGTCCTACATTTTTATGCCGCCTTTTTTGATCATTGACTTTTAATTCCATGATACGAAAGTCTAGTTTACAATATTTTGAAACCTAAAATGTTTTGCCGAATGAATAAAACACAATAATATTAATTTTTAACCGACTTCAAAAAAAGGAGGAGGTTCTCAATTCGACTGTATTTTTTTTATGTTTGTTACCTCAGAACTTTGGACTGGGCGAACCGATTTTGATGATTCTTTTTTTAATCAAAAGCTGATGGCTGTCATGTGGTCCCACATAAATTTTATTGAGATCTGACAATGGCATCCATGAGAAAACTACATAAGTCGTAAATTTGTGTTAAGATGTGCGCGACAAATTGACGAATAACTCAATATCACGTCAACCGATTTCGATGATTCTTTTTTTAATAGAAAGCTGGTGCTTGTCATGTGGTCCCACATAAATTTGAACGAGATCTGACAAGTAGTTTTTGAGAATTTGAAGTCGGTTATTTTTTGTTAGTAAAATTTAGATTATACATTAAACAAACTTCCAAACTCACCAAATCGAACACATTGGAGATCTTCGTATCGCTATCAATGAGCCATTCTTTCAGTACTACATCGTAGCAACATGCTTGTATTTCTTTTTGAAAATAAATTTTCATATTCATATAATTCGTTTTCAAACAAAACATTTGTAACGTAAGGGACTTCTTAGCCAGCCACTCAGAAAGCATTGATTTTATAGCAGATAATTTTTCTCCCGGAGACTTTAAATCGAAATAAAAACATTGACTTTGATTAAAGCAAATGACTATTGACTTCATGATCTCCTTATTCTTTGCAATAAGTTCTGTAGTTTTCCCAATATTGATACCTCTTTTAAAAATTTTGCTGCCTATTACTTCGTTTATAACAGGATTTGCAACTTCCATATCAATAATGATTGAGGCAAGATTATTATTATCTAAATTTGTTTCTATTTGCAAGATATCAGAACTCTTCAACATATAACAATTTAATGTACAATTAGCAAATTTAATTGTCATGTGAGTTGCGTCTTTACACTTGTATAAAAATGTATCCATATATTTTGGAACATTTAATTCGTTTGTTTTCTTTTTTTTTACAGACGACTGGCACAAAGCTCCGTTACTGGTGTGGGCAGGCCGTTTAAGGGGACTTATAAAAGTACTTCTTATGCTTATTGTTTCACTTTCTTGCGTATTTATAACTTCATTATTGTCCAAAACTTTTGGACTATTCAACAAGTCTTCAAATATATCATTTTCTTCTTCATAAACTAATTTCATGTCATCCTCAGATTGTTCAAAAATAGAAGATTTAAAAGCATCTGTGACTGTATTTGAATTTACGCAATTAATAGTATTCCCGTTTAAAGGGTTATCTTCATTATTAATCATTTTTGTGTCCAGCTTATTTTTCACGGAAAAGCTTTCATCTAAAAAAGAGCTTTCACCGTCAGTTGAGAACAGGCTTATATCTTTACTCGAATTATATGACGATTTTGAATTATTTTTCGGGGGGCTTTTTAAAATATCAGGGGTAACTTCAGCTTCACCAAAACTTAAATTTGGCGAAAATAGAGTGCCTGAAGACCTAGCTCTAGAAATATTTTGTATAGCAGTTTCAGTAATAGGCAATGTATCCCAAAGCGATTCCTCTTTAACAGACTTACATTCTCCATGTGCAAAAATAATGTTTTTTTCTTTTTCATTTTTACTTGAGCTGCTGTCCATAGTAAATCTTGTTTCATTAAAAGATAGCGTATCCCAAAGCATTTCATCATTGATTGTGGAAGTTGATTTGGTATTACCTTTTACATTATCACGAGAATTTCGACTTAAACTATCTTTGGTATCTTTAGACTTAAATTTATTCAAGGATTTATTTTCTTCCTTTATTATTTCACACTCTACAACATCCTTAGTTTCTCCTTTGGATATAATTTTCACATTAGGCAAATCATTAGTCGCAATAGGAATTTCTTGTTTTTTTGAATTTGTAATCGATTCACAATTTGTGAAACATTCTTTTTTAATTCCATCGTTATTTTTTACAATTTCACTATTTTCAACAATTTTCTCTTCATTTAATGAAATCTTCAGTGATTTATCAATTGGTGTCATATTTGAACTAATTTCATCGTTCCATTTAATGTCTGTAACTCCAATCTCTAGCTTCAAGTACTTTCTAGCCTCTAAAATTAATGTGTTTGCCGCTTCTCTTGGAGTCATTCCACAACATCCAGTTATCCAGATATTTCTTACATTATTTCGTTTCCTAATATCTAAATCATCATCATCATCTCTCCTTTTTTCACTCTGAAATGGTACTGCTTTATGAAAAATATTTTCTATTACATTAACATCTGCTGAAGCGATATGTGAAATACTCTCCAGGCCAGCGTCAAATACAGCGCGGGCTCTTGTACTATTCAGTGATGATAACTTCATTAAATCAATTAGTTCAGAATGTATACCAAAATGTAAACGATCTTGAAACTGTGATATAAGCATTTCCATATTTTTCCATCCTAGCTGTCGACAAAAAGCTGTAACCATACCTAAAACATGTATTCTAAATTTAATTTAAGTGCTGTATATGGTAAATATTATTAGAACCAAAAGGTAGGTATGGCTGAAAAAAATTAAAAACAGATATTAAATTCTCCCTACCTGCAAATGTTGCCGCAGCTTGTTGAAGGCCCTGCAAAAATCCACGAGCGCACTGAAACTTAACTGCTACCTCAGATAGTGGCACTTCATTTACTAAATCTTGTAGAGCAAGTGCTGTATAAAACCTGAAATTAAGCAAAACTGTAGATGTCATGCCAAATGTAAAGTAAAATAAGATATAGGCTTGTTTTCAGATATTGAAAAATATAAAATATAATTAATTATGCTTATATGTATAGCTAATAAAAAAGAATATAAGGTGGATATACCTCTTATGAATGCTCAATTTTTTTGGACAAATGGAATTTTTAGTAGACCTTAAGCTACATATGATGAAGCTCTCTTGAATGCCAACCAATTCACCAACTCTTTTCATGGCCTTAGTAAGGGACTCCCACAGAGTAAGTAAGTGCAACCAGTCCATGTCACTCCACTGATTGCTTACACTATAAGGCGTTACTAAATAGATTAGATGTAAATCTGTTTCTAGTACTAAGCATTGTCGCGCTTTTTGTAATTCACAAAACAAAGACAACCCATCATTTGGCGCCATTGAAGATGAAAGACAAGCTTTACCTAATGCAGTAGCCACATAACTTTCTTCTACTGCATCAGTCTGAGTTCTAATCAGTTCAAAATTAATCAATTCTCTTAGTGTACCTTCTAGCAACATATCATCTGAGAGCAATTTTTGTGTGTACAGTAAAGTACATTTTGAATATAATTCTAGTTCAGTTCTAGTGCACATATCTTCACTAGCAATCATTTCAAGCATAGACCTCATATACTTATCCTCGCCATCTATGCAACTCTTGACAGGACTCAGAGTTCCCATCATCAGCTCGAATCCTATTTTCTTCTCTGCTTCTGTACAAATCAGTATACTTTCACCACTTGTATCTTTACCCATCCGTCCAGCTCTTCCAATCATTTGTTTGTATGTTAAAATATTTATTGGCTGCCTTTGAAACATTGGTGACCGAATAATCACTTTTCTGGCAGGTAAATTTACACCAGAACTTAATGTAGAGGTTGCTACAAGGACTCTTAGAGCTCCACTTTTAAATGCTCCTTCTATTATATCTCTTTCATCAAATGTTAATCCTGCATGGTGGTATGCAACACCAAATGATATTACATGTTTCAATATTTGATCTAACCCAACGGGACAATTCTTCAGTTGCTCCAACACCTCCAATATACTATCAGTTTTCAACTGTTCTCTTAGTATTAAGCCACTTTCAGAAGACAAACATCCCAATTTATAAAAAGAAGTTGCAATATTTTGTGCTAAATTTTCACACCTGTTTTTGGTCATGCAAAATATTAATATGGAACAACCAGTTTTAATTGTCTCCAAACAAATATTTAAAATATTGTCATTGCCAATAGTATTGTCCATGTAACTTATGGTGCCTTCACATTTTCCATATTTATCATAAAATTTATTTTCAATAAGACAAAATTCATTCAATGGAATTGGTCTAAACTCCGTTACAAAAAGTTCAGCATCCAACCATGTAGCTAATTCCTCTAAATTGGGGAGTGTGGCTGACATGCCAACTATTTGAATTTTTATATTTAATCTTGATGAGATATATTTAACTTTAGTTAGTAGAAGTTCTAGTATATAACCACGATGAGGATCCCCCAACAGGTGCAATTCATCAACGATGATCGCACCAAGCTCTGCTATATTATTTTCATCCAGTAATCTGTTCAATAAGCTATTGGCTTTTTCAATGGTGCAGATAGCAATATGGACTGCCTGCAACCCGCCTGGTGGTGCCCTTGACCCCATAAATCCCTCTACTCTTATACCAGAACTAGTGAGAATATCTTGTAAATAAAACATTTTCTCACGAACTATAGAAACAAAGGGCAGAATAATAAGAACCTTTTTCTGTCTTTCCAAAACTGTTTTGATTGTCAGGATCTCGGCAACCAGGGTCTTCCCGGCAGATGTTGGTGCTGAGTAAAGTAAGTTCTTGCTATCTAAAAGAACTTTGGAATTTCCTAAACAAGATACTTGCCATTCAAACATTTTAATAATTCCCTTCTCTTCATATTTTCTTGTGATTTCTTCAGGAAGGCCCCAGTTTCTTAAGAATCTACTTGTTTCATTACACTGTGTTGAAATGCTGCTTTGAATACTACGATGTAACTCACATGATTTCAATGAACTTCTGGGTTTTGTTAACGTCTTACTTTTTATATGAGATTGAGATGATTCGGGCTGATTTTCAGCAATATATTCTCTAACACTAGGCAAAGACTTGTGTAATACAAATGTATTATCAAAACAATTATTTAAAAATGTGACATTTTCGCCTAATATTTGAGAGTCAAATTCATCAACTTCGGCAACAGCCATGGTAAAATAATTATTTAATAAGTAAAAAAGATAATTAAATCAACACTCATAATCCATAATAGCTGAAACAATGAATTCATATTTCAGAAATATTATTAAACAACAAATTCAAAGTTCATATCCATTTAAAATCTACGAACAATCAAAATTCAAATCTTAATCTTTCAAACAGTGTTGCCAATGAAAATTTTTAGAAGGCCGTGTACATTAGATAAAAAAGCCGTGTTTATATGGGAAAAGATCAAGCGTGGGCCGTAGCAATGCAATTACGCCATTAAATACCATCGGTTCAGCGCTCGACCTAAAAAAAAAAAAAAGGTCATCGGCAGTGAATTTGATGTCCACAAAACAAGGATTCACTTTTCATTACCTTAAATTAAGATCAACATTTGCCTAGTGGCGCTGTTTTATGGGTTTTAACATTCGTAAAATGTTTCAAAACAAGTAAATAAAAAAAAACTCGAGAATTTGCGAAAAGCCGTAGAATTTGCTACGGTAATAGGATTCGGGCCGTAGACCGTAGATTTTGTGATTTTTTGGCCCGAAAGCCGTAGAACACGGTAATTGCCGTAGCATTGGCAACACTGCTTTCAAATGACAAATCAGTCAACGAAACGAATATTTCTTCAGTCAGCTGACATTGACATTTGACAGCTCAGCATGCGTTCGGTAATGGTATTCTAAATAAATTATTTTGTGCTGTGATTTCACGGATGTCAGTTTTTAGGATTCCGTACCCAAGGATAAAAAGGGTCCGCCCCATGGGCGTAGCCAGGTTTTAGTTTCGGGGGGGGTTCAAGCTGTGGTTCAAGTTTCGCTGGGGTTTCAAGAAAATACAACGACTAAAAGTACATAAAATAACCATAAAGAAAATTGAGACTTTATTTTTTCTCACGACGCGACGTATGTAGTGCCATCTCTTAATAGTTTAGTCAAAAAGTTCAAAAACCTGTTTAATAGAAATAAAGCTCCTAAAAATATGTGCGATAGCTCATTCGATTCGGAATGACGACGTCTAGAAAAATGTTTTTAAGGGTTTATTAGCACATAAAAATTTCAGTACTTAACTTTTCGGGGGGGGGGGGGGTTGAACCCCCGAACCCCCCCCTCCTGGCTACGCCCATGGTCCGCCCTATTACTAAGGCTCGACTGTCCGTCACCAGGATGTAACTCATCAACCGTGATGGCTAGGCACATGGAGTATAGTTCAGAGATTCCAAGCTTGCTTGCTTCCACCCGCACTTCGGGGTCTGCATTGTGCATGATCGTGTTACAAAATAGCATGTACACACAACAGCACGCATTATAAATATCGTTGGCCTCTTCTTCAACTCCAAATGGTAGCTCTTCACTTTTCTACATTTTAAGTATAAATAGCAGCTTTTTTATTACGTACGACTGTGGAAACCGCCGTTTGAATATCCGCCCTTTTCATTAGTCATTACATCATTATTCAGATATACAGGGGCGTAGCTACCGCCGTATCAGCCTTATCAATTATACGGGGCCCCCAGCGTATAGGGTCCCCCACTAACACTCCCAAAAAGCAGCTCGCCAGCGGCCTACAACCGCTACAGTTGGCACTCCTTTTATATTTGACAGCTAACGTCGAGGGATCCCTACAACAAAAATTGATATGGGGCCTCCTTAGGGCTAGCTACACCACTGCAGATATAACAACCTAAATATCACCTCTGAGCTCTACTCTAGATTTAACTTTGAATGTTCTTACATTCTCTACATTAGGTATCTATATACTTTTCATTTTAGGGGATAGTTACTTACCATCAGGTGGGATCGTGGTCAAGCATTAACTGATTTTTGTAAAAAAAAATTGTAAAATTTCTGGTTCCGTTAAATTAAATAAATATATTAAATATGAAATTACAATACAATTATTATAATGCAATATCAGCAATTTAGTATTAAAATATAATTATCCCTATTTAATGAAAAATTTGTATTTCATTGATGAAGAGGTTGGAACGGTTTATATATTATAGAAGCTGCTAATTTATTGATCTACAACTTAAAGTATCACAATGAAATTTTGGTCGCAGTTGCTTCCTTTCCTTCAGTGAGTGCTCGCGATTCATGAATAAAAGCTGCATAGGTCACCCCCTGAAAAATAAAAAATATTTTTGTTGGTATTTCAATAGCCAGCAAACTCAATACACTCACACACATTGGTGAGAACTCAGTGTTGATTCTGAATAAGGGCGTAAGGCTCTACTCTTAACTTCAGGTGGTCTAACGCTTTAGAGTCCAAAAAGTTTAGACCACCAGCAAACTGGATTTAGAGAATTGACCAAATAGCATCTACGTAAACCCAAAAGCGTCACCGATGTGATGCCATCCGAGAAAGGTAGGATCCACTTATATACTTCGAGGACACTGGTAGTAGAAAGATATTACTATGTACTACATATAAGAATGGTAAGCCAGGCGATAAAAACCTTACCTAACAGTAAGTTCAGTGGAAAAAAGACCAATGACTTTACACAGGTGGTACCATTTGCTTGCACCATTTGCAATAGCCTACTGTGACAACTAATTTATCTTCACTTACCTGCTGCATTGCTGCTCTCACAAAACCTTCATTGGCTGAAACAGTTAGAGCCTTGATTCTATTACCAAAATTAAACACAGTTTTGGATCTTAACCGCACATGCCCTCGAACTTTTAAAGATTGTCTAACATGATCATCTTCCCCTGAAACAGAAAACAATTAAAATGTACCCAAGTATTAAGAAAATTAATCACCACAGTTCTTTGTAATTGACTATCGGCACTATCGCCTTACCTTCAAAATCATCGGCAAATACAGTTAAGCGTTCTTTTAATTCTGCCGCTCGTTTCTTTTCATTGGGTCCTCCAAGAATATTCACAATTTTTTCAAAATCATTCCAAGCAGTATTACAACAAACCAAGTCCTTGCCTAAAATTTCAACATTTGGATTTTAAATTCAATCATTAGAATTATTTTCTGCATAGACTTCCTATTATTATTATGTCACATTAGCTGTGCCCGCGACTTCGTTCGCGCTCCCGCTCCCCTGGGAACCTTAAGGCGCGGTGTGATCTCAATATTCACAAAACTGGGTTTCTTTGAGGCTCGAGTACGAGGAAACCCAATGAAAATATCGCACGCAGAAAATACAGAGCATAGAAAAAGGTCTCAAGAAAAATGTTAACCGAATAGAATATTACATAGTTGTTTAATATTTCCAATAAAAAATCGTAATTTGCTATACAAAAATAAACTTTAGCATCTAAATTCTCTGTATTTTCAGCGGTAACAACATATATTTTTTGGAGAATATAATAGGTTTATGGTTTTATTAAAACTTTAACCAGACATACATGATTTTAAACTTAACTCATCGTGGACTGAACGTGGCGTGATGCCATTGAAATTAAAAAACACCCCAAAAATTTTAATAGAGAGGACGGTTTTAAGTTGTCACCGACGTGGAATCCAGTGGTTAGTTTATGCAAGTCCCGAAAAGTGTCTAGTGTTGTGCGACAAGATGTGGTCAGTGTTGTGTGTCGTGATATGGTTCACAAACGATCGAGACGTAATGTAGACAGACTGATGTATTAGTGTCAAACGTCATCCGACATCTAACATCCGGTTTCTGACAACGTCATCCGTCAAAGACTATTAATCAACGTCGTCTGTCAACCTGTCAAGAGTTTCTCCGCGCCACCGCAGTCTAGCCGTGACCACGATCCCTGCAACTGGGTCGAAATATCGGCGAATAAATAAAATAAGTATATCGTGAGTACCCGTATTACAGTAAAAATTTAACCAGACAGATATTGAATTTAATATGTATATTCTGAATTATCTAAGGAAAACCCTCAAATGAAATGTTTATTCGCAGTCTAGTTACATTGTTAGCAAAAATATGCTTTGCAATTTTGAACCCTATTCATCGTCATGTAAATGTAACATTAGATTAGCGCAGATATGCGGTTGTGTGAGTGAAATCAACGTTTTTAAATCGTAGTCATACCGCGCCTTAATCACTTGGCTTTATGGATTACACTTTACGACCTATTCTCATATCTACCAAATATACACAAAAAAAATTATAAAAATCGGTCAAGCCGTTTCGGAGGAGTGCAACCACAAACACCGTGACAAGAGATTTTTATTATATGATATTAACATTTTGTTTTAGGTGGCAGTGAGGGGCAAAATCAGTGATAAGGGGGTCTCTTGCTTGTTTCTTGGTTGGCTACGTGACTATTTAGCTTTTGGCGTACTCATGAATGGCAGTAACACTTCCTAGCTTACCTAACTTTTCCTAACTTCCTAAGGAAATAAGAAGCCCCGCTAGTAAATTCGTATTCAAAAAAAGGTTGCAGGCTTACCTAATAGGATGCCGCTCTTAACATAATGTCATTTTTATTCGTGATTTGTCAAGTTTAGTGTACTTGAATTATATGCAAGTATAGTTTATTTGTTATATTATTTATTTATATAAATATGTATTATCTATAATATATCTGTATATATTCACTTATTCTAATATGTATATCGTTTATTTATATATACAGGGTTATTTGTAACTCGACGTATTCCTGGCGGGAGCTGATGAAGGAGCCAAAATGCAATATATTTGATGTTCATTTGTATGAGCAAAAAAAAAATTCTTGCTACTTGTGGAGATATTTGCAATTTAAACTTTTTTCGTTATTTACCCGGATTTTTGCATTTAGGTACAAATTGAAAAAAAAATACGTATGGTATGGTTATTATTTAAAATTAATTTACTAACTAACACTTCAATAAAGCCCACCTTACCTTACTAAGATGAAAATTCCTTCTGAATGAAAAACTACGAGCTACAACAAAAACAAAATTGTTCAAAAAATACATGTTACTTGACAAAATATGTTGTCTGGTTGAAAAAATTACCATGACACTAGGCTTACAAGTTATTAAAAAAACTTGCTCATTTAATCAGCTTTTAAAAAAGGTATTAATGTTAATCCAAAAACATGTAATTCTTAACAAAAACGGGGTTTCACTCGTCGTAGGTAGAGCATATTTCAGGGTTAAAAAGTATAAAGCATAAAAGTAATGCACAAACTATTATTTTTTTGTTCATACATCTTGCTCGATATAAGCCCCTCTATTTCTTACACAGGTCCGAATCCTGAACGTATGAACAAAAAATAATAGTTTGTGCATTACTTTTATGCTTTATACTTTTTAACCCTGAAATATGCTCTACCTACGACGAGTGAAACGCCGTTTTTGTTAAGAATTACATGTTTTTGGATTAACATTAATACCTTTTATAAAAGCTGATTAAATGGGCAAGTTTTTTTAATAACTTGTAAGCCTAGTGTCATGGTAATTTTTTCAACCAGACAACATATTTTGTCAAGTAACATGTATTTTTTAAATAATTTTGTTTTTGTTGTAGCTCGTAGTTTTTCATTCAGAAAGAATTTTCATCTTAATAAGGTAAGGTGGGCTTTATTGAAGTGTTAGTTAGAAAAATAATTTTAAATAATAACCATACCATACGTATTTTTTTTTTTCAATTTGTACCTAAATGCAAAAATCCGGGTAAATAACGAAAAAAGTTTAAATTGCAAATATCTCCACAAGTAGCAAGAATTTTTTTTTTGCTCATACAAATGAACATCAATTATATTGCATTTTGGCTCCTTCATCAGCTCCCGCCAGGAATACGTCGAGTTACAAATAACCCTGTATATATATATTATATCCTTTTTTTTTATACCGCTCATCGTGTTTCTCTGTTTGGCCTAATGGTTAGCTGGTAGAGAATGCAATAGCATTAAGCTCGCCATTTGTACTTCAATATTTAGTATTGTGGTCAATAAAGTGTACATAAATAAATAAATAACACTGATTTATTAGGTTTTCTTAGTTGTCCCATTCATAAAACAAAATTTTTGCTGTGACATGACAACACCTTTTGAAAGTATGTATGTGAGTAACATTATATTTTAAAGTTTATGTAAATCTTACTGGTTAATATAGTATTAGCATTGTTCGGTCAGGTCACTTAGTTCAATTACATTATAATAAAAAATATTAACAACAAACCTTCAAATAGTTTCTCTAAAATAGGTTTCACAGGCCTCTTCGCCTCCCAAGCACACTGTTGCGTTAGCACATCTTGTTTAAATATATAATTGCAATGTCCGTTGGTCATATTGCTCACATATGCCATCATAGCAGTTACATCCAAGTTAAGAGTATCTATAGACTGCTCATCTATACATTGTGACACTTCTTGCATGCTGGTTGGTGATCTGGAATAATCAATGGCTATATTATTTTTCTACATCTATATATATAAAATTGAAAAGAGATACACTGATTAAACAAAAAATCTCAGAAACTACCGAACCGATTATGATGAAATTTGGCAGGGAGATAGCTTATGCTAAGGAGACGTCAGCTAAGAACGGATTTTTGGAAATTCATCCCCTAAGGGGTAAAAATATGGGATGGAGGTCATTTTCATACAAACCAACTTCGTCAGTTTTAGAGTTATAAATATGAAATTTTTTATGTAAGTTCATAGTAATAAACAAAACTTAACTTTAACACATTTTTTTGGAAAATCATCCCTTAAAGGGTTAATTTACTGAATTGAACTTAGTAGGCAACTTCGTCATTTTTGAAGTTAAAAACATGAAAATTTACATATTAGCTCCAGACTAGAAACAAAATTTGTAAATATTATGTATTTTTTGGAAAATCATCCCCTAAAGGGTTAATTAAGAGTGCGAAAGTTAGTATGGCAACTTCGTCAGTTTTGAAGTACGAAGGACGAAAATTTGTATATAAGCTTATAGTTAGACACAAAGAATAACTGTATCACTGTTTTCTCGAAATTCATCCCCTTAAAAAAGGGGTTGAAAATCATTTACGTACAAATCAACTTCGTCAGTTTTAGAGCTATAAATATGAACATTTTTATGTTAGTTTATAGTTATGAACAAAAGTTAATTTTACCACATTTTTTGGAAAATCATCCCTTAAAGGGTTAATTTAGCGGATTTAATTTAGTACGCAACTTCGTCATTTTTGAAGTTAAAAACATGAAAATTCATGTATTAGATCCAGATTAAAATTTAAAAGTTTTGTTTTTTTGGAAAATCAACCCCTAAACGGTTAAATAAGGGTGCGCAATTTAGTATAGCAACTTCGTCAGCTTTGAAGTAAGGAGGGTGAAAATTTGTATATTAGCTTATAGTTAGACACAAAATTAAATGTATCACTGTTTTTTCGAAATTCATACCCTAAAAAAAGGGGTTGAAAGTCATTTACGTATAAATCAGCTTCGTCAGTTTCAGAGTTACAAATATGAAAATTTTTATGTAAGTTTATACTTTATAGTTAACAAAAGATAATTTTAACACGTTTTTATTTTTGGAAAATCATCCCTTAAATGTCTAATTTAGAGCATGGAACTTAGTACAACTTCGTCACTTTTGAAGTTAAAAACATGAAAATTCATGTATTAGTTCCAGATTAAAATTTAAAAGTTGTGTTTTTTTTTGGAAAATCAACCCCTAAACGGTTAAATAAGGGTGTGCAATTTAGTATGACAACTTCATCAGCTTTGAAGTCAGAAGGGTGAAAATTTGTGTATTAGCTCATAGTTAGACACAAAAAATAACCGTATCACGGTTTTCTCAAAATTCATCCCCATAAGGGGTTAAACTAAGGGGTTGTAAATATTTAAGAAACCACGTCATTTTTGAACTTAGTGATGTGAAAATTAATGTGGAAGCTTATAGTGAGAAATAAAAATTTAGTGTAGAGAAATTTACGGACGGGAGGGAGAGGAGCAGGAAGCGAGAGAGGGACTGGGATCGGGAGAGGAAGCAGGAGAGGGAGTGGAAGAGGAAAAGGAAGCAGAAGAGGGAGTGAGAGAGGGACATGAAGCGAGAGAAGGACCTCGAGCGGGAAAGGGAGAGGAACAGGGAGCGGAAGAAGGAGAGAGAGTGGGACAGGAAGAGAGAGTGGGAGAAGGAGAGAGAGTGGGACAGGAAGAGGGAGAGGGAGCGGGAGAGAAAGAGGGGTAGGGGGAGGGGGAGAAGGAGATGGAGAAGGAGTGGGGAGGGAGGGAGAGAGAGAGTATATGTAACTCTTGAACGGATGGAAACAATAGAACCGTTTTTAAGATATTTTTTACTGTTTAAAATTATTGTCAGCCTGTCTATCTGTTTGGCTGATCGGGCATCACATGAAAACCCTTGAACTGATTCGATGCTTTAAATTTGCTTTGAACTGATTCGACGGAATTTAGTTAAGTTGTTCCTTAGGTATACTTCGGGTTCATGAAAAAATTAAAAGTTTTCCCCGGAAACAACATGAAACTTTGTATGGAGTATTTTTAAAATATAAACGATTTGCTTTAAATTTGCAACAAACGTTCCTCCTTTAATTGATGTAATACATGATTTCAAGTGTTTCAAAATTTTTCATGAATATGAAAAAAACCAAAATGTTAATGTTGTTTATTATTCGAAACCCGCTCCCGGAGGAATGATCTGTGATTGTATCGAAGGTTTCAGTATATAAATTCCTAAATATGAGTACTTCAATATAAATGAATCTTATTTTAAATTATCTTCTGTACTTAATATGTGTATACAAATGTGATAAGCAATTAAGCATAATTTCCGCGTGCGAAGCTGCGGGTAACAGCTAGTAATTTAAATAAAATTAATGAGTCTATCTATAATCTGAAATGGAACTAATATTAATACAACACCTATAGCTGGCCATATACAATCAATTTTACTTGACAAGTTTGCAGCGGACTTGATGCGGCATCCTGTAAACTTGACGGTGTATGGCTATCTGGTTATTAGCTTATCTACTGCAAACTGGATGCCGCATCAAGTCCGCTGCAACTGCAAACTTGATAAGTATACTTGATCACGTATGGCCAGCTTATGATAATTTTCATTTAAGTTGAAGGTTAAGTTAATAATCATAACATGTTACATATAACATACCCCTCTAACTCTGTATCCAAGTCCTCTTCAACACTGGATTCCCAAATGTCATCATCATCTTCAACTGGTTTGGAATCTGGCAAGATATCACCTTTTACTATGATGCCTAGTGCTTGTAGTTTGCTGGCTAAGTTTCTTTCAATTCCGCTTGCAAATTCAAACACCACCTAGATTTGTAGAAATACATTTTTATATGATATGTATTTTTCTGTTATTATTTATTTCGATTTTTAATGGTTTTTTTTTGTGCAGAATAAGTTAATGCTAGACCACAAAACCACCTGATGGTAAACGGATGTTATAAAAAATGCAAGGTTACACAGGCAGTTAATATACATATTATGTAAACATTTGTCATCATTAGCCATCTCATAAATCATAATATGAATATGAAGGGGAAGTAGAAGTAAACATTCGCAATTCGCATTATTTTCTATTTACTATAAGCACAAGTCTCTACTCTTGAGGAGGCTTAGAGCATACTCCACCACGCTACACCAGTGCGGATTGGTGGAGGAGTTTATAATTATCACCACTAAAATTATATAATGATTTTTTTTTTATGGAACTAGCCGGAAAACAAGCTGAAGATCCACCTGATGGTAAGTGGGTATCATCGCCCATGAACATCAGCAACATCAAGGCCAAGAAAGAGAGAAGAAAAAAGAAAGAACTGGCTCTCAAGCCCCCAGCCAGAACATGAGTTTTTTGGCTGCCGACTCATGCTCAAGGGTGGTAGCTATCCAGGCGGACCTCATGGAGAAATAATAATAATAATGGTATAAATTAACAATTAAAATCAATATTATTAATATAATCCCTCCAAGAGGCCCTACCCCCAGCGGGCCGAATTTAGTTGCCTCTTATGACACCTATCCGGCGTGGGATTGGGGTTGGTATTCTAAGCCCCTCCAATATGACTAAAAATTATTAGTAGATAATTTTACCAGCCTTTGGTGACTGGTACATGCATGGGTACAGCTTAGCACATTCTATATAATCTTCAGCCTGGTCCAATATTGAGCGAGCACCATATGAGGCATTCCCAGAACTTAATGCAGACAGTGATTTGGGATTCCTTGCTATCACTAAAATAAATTATTAAAAAAAAAAATTATATGGATGATTTAAAATATTGATATGTTTTGTATTTAGAAAAAACTAGCTGACCCGGCGAACTTCGTATCGCCAAAAAATGTAACAAATCAGAGATCATTAAAATCGGTACAGCCGTTCTTAGCCGTTATAATTTCCGTGTCCTCCCTCTCCCGCCCCCTCTCCCTCTCCCTCTCCCTCCCCCTCCCCCTCTCCCTCTCCCTCTCCCCCTCTCCCTCCCCCTCCCCCTCCCCTCCCCTCTCCCTCTCCCTTCCCCATCCCCCACCTCCTCCACCTCTCCCTCTCCAGCTCCCTCTCCCTCTCCCGCTCCCGCTCCCGCTCCACTCCCCTCCCCTCCCCTCTCCCTCCCCCTTCCCCATCCCCCACCTCCTCCACCTCTCCCTCTCCAGCTCCCTCTCCAGCTCCCTCTCCCTCTCTCTCTTCCTCTCCCTCTCCCGCTCCCGCTCCCGCTCCACTCCCCTCCCCTCCCCTCCCCTCCCCGTGTTATATAATCGGGATCCGCGGAACATGCGCGAGCTGTCCGGTCGCGGGGCCGGTGATGATTGTTGCTACTCGTACAATCACATTGTCACGTAGTTCCTTTACTATGTAATATCTTCTGAATGGAATGTCCGATTTGAGTAATTCAAAAAGTTATCTATAGGTATTGAAACAGTTTTTAATATGAAATGATTTATTTGGATAAGGATTAATACGAAGGTATGGTTTTCATGATCTGATTTTGGTCATCTTTTTTATTAACTTTTAAAATGTAAAAAGTGGTTATAGTGACATAACGACAATAGTTGGACATATACTATCGCGAGGTTTTTTGTAGATATTGATATGTTCTATAATATTGTAGAACATTTTTTTGTTCTATCATCAATAGTTTCCGCAGCGTATGCGATGAAAGAAATTTTTAAGCAAATTTTTCACACTTTGGTTCACGTTACTGATGTTTTAGCAAGGATCCCTAATTTTTTTTAGTAATTAATATAGCCTATGTTACTCATGAATGATGTAGCATTCTAATGGTGAAAGAATTTTGAAAATCGGTTCAGTAGTTTTTGAGTTTATTCGTTGCAAACATACAAAAATACAAAAATACAAAGCTTTCCTCTTTATAATATTAGTATAGATAAAAATACGATTGATACTATAATTGCATGGTCAAAAAACCAAAGTAAGTCATTGGGCCAGCTACAAAAGAGTCAAAAAGTCATACCTTTGGTCCACGTTTTACCCTCATCACTTATGACATCAATGTGCAGCTTAGTGTCATTTTGCATATGAAAAGTTTTACAAACAGACATCACTCCGGGTCTTAAGGCACAATCCACCAATGCCCCCAGGTGTCTAAGATTTGAACAAGACAGTTGTTCAACTTTAAAATTCTTAGATTTTTGCAACTGTAGAAAAATAATAATTTTATAAAAACAAAAATTTAAAATTTTATAATAATTTTATGAAGGATGTTTACATACATATTTACATAGTAATTATTACCCATTTAGTGAACTTTTAATAATGAACAGGAAAAAAATAAAACCTTACATACTCTGTGTAAAAAAAGTAGCTCTTGTTTTATTTTTCTCTGCAGTTTTAGAGCTCCATCCAATGCTATTATTGATTCAATTTTTTTTATTAAATCTTCACCTAATTTAATTTTCTCCTTTAATTGTATATGCTCATCTCTTAGTTTTTCCATGATGTAGTTATATCTTTATTATCCTGTGAAACTGATGTAACAATTCGCTTAATTATTTTGGTCATATATAGTTTGTATGAGTTTGAATTTCTGTTCTTGGTCTAGGTATACGAATCGTATCGTGCCTTTGAATGTTGTCCATGTGCTTCATGACACCAACGGAGCTACAGAATCCTAGTGTGGGGCTATGAGTGTGAGCGCTATCTATTTCATTTCATTTAATTATAATAATATAATAATTTACCTTGCAACTACTGGGGAAATTTAGATTTGATCAATAGCATCTCAGATGAAAGAATAAAAGGGATAGCATGAGGATAGTACAGACAATTTAATTTGTCACTTAAAGAAAGGATAATTTATATCTCACCTCATCTCAGTCTTTCAAATTCAAAGTTGGTTGCAAAATGCTTCGGAATTTCGTTTCGGATTGCTTCGTATTCGAAAAGATTTCAGAAAACAAAACAAAAAGGCTGCGTTCCAGTAGACGCTCACATCGCTCGCAACGATCAAAACGCGTTCCACATGGCGACCACGGTCGTCATGGTCGCGGTGAAAACGTCATTGATGACGTCATTAATTTCGCTCACGGCAGTTCACGGCACGCTCAAAACAACCCACCTTACGGGGCGGGTCGAAGTGCCCGTTCCACTTGGGTGTATGATTGTAACGCTCACAAGCTAGTGGAACAGGAAAAACCGCGGTCGTGAGCGTGATCGTTGTGATCGTCTAGTGGAACGTAGGGATAAACACCTCAACCTATGATGACTATGCAGCTATGACCTCAGTTGACACTTGACACTTGACAGTGACACGTAACTGATAGAAGTAGAACACAATTGACATATGACAGCGCAGAAGTGACAGCACTGGGCGCGCATAGATTAAACACTATGGCTGCGTTCCAGTAGTAGCTCACATCGCTCACAACGATCAAAACGTGTTCCACATGGCGACCACGGTCGTCATGGTCGCGGCGAATACGTCATTGATGACGTCATTAATTTCGCTCACGGCACGCTCAAAACAACCCACCTCACGGGGTGGGTTGAAGTGGTCGAATTGCAGTGTTGCCAGATACGACGAAGTTACTCTCGCCAGTTTTTAGACTTGGCGACACTGGGTAGAAATGGATGGTGATAGAAATTTGGCGTAATTTTATAAAAGTTAAGGATGGAAATGGAAAAAATAACTTTATACGATTCGACAAGAAATACTTTAGTGGAACTAGTAGTTTCTCCAACAGATGCTCGACGTGGGGTCACAAGTTGATAGAAATATGTTAAATTATGTAAATAATTTTAATATTTTTAATGTTTAATTCACTATACATATAGCCATGTATACATTTTTCCTCGTCGGTCAATATCATTAACATAATTATTATGCAATTTTTTATTATATTAATTTGTCTTTTCATAAAAAAATTTTTGTTTGTAGATATACTTTTTTGCTAGTGTAAAAATAAAATTGATAATTAATTAAGTAACGTTTATTTATAGCTTAAAAATTATAACATAACCTCTAATCTAAGTTTCAGACTTGTCTTATTCTCAACGTCATAGAGTACATTTTGTATCATCGGCTAAAACGTGTAAATACTCTGTGGCTTGAACGCTCACGTCCGCGTCGCTCACTATACCGTTCCACTTGGGTGTATGATTGTAAAGCTAGTGGAACGGCAAAATCGCGGTCGTGAGCGTGGTCGTTGTGATCGTCTACTGGAACGTAGGGTATATATACCCGAAATAGATAGGCAACTCTGTGTTTGATGATATTGAATAGTTCATTGAATTTCATACAAGATGGCGCTAATTTGTTATCATTGCTTTCGCTAGATGGCAGTATAATGACGTAGAATAATATTAAACTCGTAGTAATAATAACCTAACCTAACTATGCATCCAGATAATTAATTTCCAAGCATACAATTTAGCCAAAAAGCAAAAAAAAAAGCAAAATACATTGACGTACTATACATAGACAGGCTATCTCAAACAAAATGTGTGTTCCACCGCCGGCTTGCCCTCCGTTCTCTTTTCAAACTAGGAGCCTCGTTTGCACACTTGCCATAGAGTAACTTTAATTCTAACGGTAGCTCACATAAGTCACATATAAATGTTCAAATTTCTATGTTTGAAAATTACAAAATAATTATGATTTTTCATTTTTCCACCTTCAAAAATGACGATGATTATCTTCGTATAATATTGGCTTCCAACACCTATTTTTACCCTGATGGGGATGCATTTAAACAAATCCGTTCTTAGCTGACGTCTCCTAAGCATAAAATCTCCCTGTATAATAATATTAAATAATAATAATTTCATGTTCATCGGTTCAATAGTTTTTTTTTTATTAATTCAGATCTCTGACACAGACCGTAATCAATAAGAATTCTTGTTGTAAATATAAAAATATAGATACCTCCTCCTTTTTTTTTCGTCGGTTAAAAATGTCTGTCGATTTTGTTATCTGAAAATGTACGTTTTATTATAATCAATGATGTTGTTATTACAATTCTGTTATTTCAATTTGCTATTATATGATACAGATATCTTCAACACAGTCAGACAGTGTAGGAAAAAGTATTAGTAAAAAGTAAGAAATAATCATAAGTCTATGCAGTGCTGCCAGGAAATCCAGGTCCAAACTCTGGGTTTAGATATTTTCTTTCATGAATTGCGATAAATTCTGATAAATTTCAGTAGATTCTATTAGATTTGGGGTTTATTCATGAAAATATTAAACGGTTGATCGAAGCGAAATACCTTGAACCGTCGTGAATAAGAGTAAAATTAAACAAACTATACAATTTAATTTCATCAAGCTTTGGTTTTTATTGTAGTTCAATAGAAACACAAAAGTAAAATTGTATTTTTTATAGGTACATAGAGACTATTAGAAGTATTGGAACATTTTACAAAGCCGGTTTTCTTCTAATATCAATTTAATTAATACCGGTATTTCTATAACCGGTATTTCTATTATTTTTAAATGGTAATAATTGAACGAAAATTTATTAAAAGCAACCTAATTTATCACAAATCATTCACTGCAAATCGACACATAAGTCTGTCTGCCGTAATTACTACGTACCTATGTATATATATTTACCGTGAAAAACAAAATTAAAAAAAACCTGCCTTTTTGCACGTTTTTGAATTATTTTCAATCGTTTACCATTGATTCGTGTCGAAAAACCAACACCATAATACATATAATTGGTCACATCACAAGTAAGCTTATTTAGTCCATTATCATGCAAGTGACTTGCCAAGTTCAAACGCTCCTTATGATTTTTTCATTCAAAATGGCGGGAACATTTCTCAATAATTAAATTAAATTCGTTTTAGTTGATTTAAGTTAAGATTTTGTTTTCTTACTGATGATAAAGTGATAACATTATCTTTTTTGTTTTTTGTCGTGCAATTGTGACACGTTCTTATTACGCACGAACGGCATTTTTTCAGTTTTTTCGTAAACAATTTTGACATGCGGCCGCAATGAGCGCAGCCGAGTGACAGAATGTAATGCAGCCGGCCGGCTGCAATGCACACCCCCGTGCCCGATGTTCGCGGTGTCCCTTCTATACGCTAGTAATATTAATTCTATGGCAAAATATAGTTAAAAACCACTACCTAGTACATACCTGGAGATCGGTGATAGAGGTATGTGCCAACTGCCAGAATTTGATCTCCGGCCCCCTTGCTCGGGAATCCTATTTCATAACCGCTAGGCTACCACTGCTCTAGTGACTGATTTGTAAAATAGTATACTGTACAAACTTGCAAAATTTTTACTATTAGCTTTTAAATTAAATCATATTTAATGAATTTTACATTCATATAATAATGTACTTTTGAAAGCAAAAATATTCTCAAATTTTTATGTGATTGTTATGATGTAAATTTGTACATTTAGTATATATATTGGTTTTGAGATTTCAATCGAAGATTAGTAATGTTAATTTTATTGTTAAAAGCTCCATCTAGCCGGGTTTTCAAGTAACAATCAGTCTATTAGTTTATGAGTTGCTTGTACGATGGCGCGAAGTTTCATTAATTTTTGATAGACACCGTTCAAGGAAAGTTTCATCCCCCTGTGGGCGCGTTCCACTAGACGCTCAAAACGCTCACAACTGTCAAATTAGTATGATATTTTGATCGTTGTGAGCGTTATGAGCGTCTAGTGGATCGCGGCTACTGATAACACCACAGAAGTTACAACCATAGACATAATACTACTATACAAGGTATCTGAGCATATGTAAGTGAAACCGTCACGCTGCGAAGAAAGGGAGGAGGTAAACCTATCCCTTATCGGTTTGAAACAGCTAATGCTGCTGCGTAGGTAGAGGTAGAACAGAGGTTCTACCTCAGAAGAAATAATATTTTTCACCATCCTAGACCGCATCTCCACTTATCATCGTGGCATTGTGATCAAGCATTAACTTAATGCAATGCAAGTAAAAAAATATATTACTTTTACTAAGTAATTTTACTAAGTACTATTATGTCTTCTGTGGTTCTACTGGAACCTGATAGAGATAGGGTAATATATCCATGGTCCAAACCGAATGTACTAGAGTTACATATGTCTGTGGTATCACTGGTATCTGTCAAAAGTGTCAAACTGTCAAATAACAAATCAAATGCCTATAAATTACAATCGATAAAATTTAATTATAATTACATTAAGTACGCTTAAATTCCCCTATTTATTTTAATTTTTATTATAAAAATGGAGTCGCCAGATATTGAAGTAATATCGGGCAGCAGCCCCAATGCGACGGATATTGAAACCCATGATGCAGAGTTAGTATTACATATTTTGTATTTTGTTTTGCGATTAACAGTATTACTTTATATCCAATATAATTCTAGCTACGCCAAGTTAATTTTCATGAGTTGTTCCTTGTGCCTTTAGTTCTGCTACGCCAAGAAAGATAAGGGTTTGAAATAAATTCTTAAGATGTGTTTAAAAAATAAGAGCAGTCTATTTTGCTGATGGAAATAATAATATATTTTTTGTTTGATGTCGCTATGGCAGTATAATTTATCTTCCCGTTTTTGTTTCAGCGATACTTTGAACAAGTCTCCTAATGGAGAATTAAATGAACTGCGAGAGCAAGTACTAGCCAACCTTCAGAAACCAAATGTACCCAATGTGAATGTTCAAGAGAGAATCATTATTTGTTTAGACATGTGCGATGATAACCAAAATTCTTTGTACCGTCTAGGTGATGGAACTACATTCACTCCCACCAATATGTTGAAAAGAGTACTAGATTTCTTCTTACATTCAAAACATGCCATTAATAAAAAAACTGAGTTTGCTTTACTTGTATTAAAAGTCATACCATATTGGTTACATAGTTTCACTAATAATGTAAGAGACATCATCAACGCTATTGATTATTTGGATGAGGAGGAATGCACTGAAGATACACTTGATTTTGAGAGCATCTTTCAAATTGTGAAAAAGGAAGTAGAGGTGCCGGACTACAGTTCAACACAATGCATGTTGCCTCCTCCGTATGTGGTGAGGATGATAGTGTTATATGGTCGATCAAATTGTATCCCTCTTATACCTCGGGAAGATCCATATTTTAATTACCTCAAGAAACATCTATACTTTTACATTGACATCTTATTAGCACACGAAGAAGACTGTGCACAACATAAGTGTGAAGAGATTTACGATGCTCTACAAGACCTAGATGATGGTTATTCATATGTCTTTGAAGTGTCCAGAAATGCTACAAAAATTCATGATTGCATAGCAAAATTACTTGCCCACCCGTTGCAGAGACCTTTGCAAAAAAATACTGATTATACTTTTGGATCTAGATATTAAGGTTTTATAGTATACTAGGTAGGTCCATCCTTGTTTCGCTGCAATGAATGTAATGGTATCTAAACGCAAAACAATTAATAAAATTATTATTTTTTATCAATTTTGATAATCAGCTCAATTAAATATTTAAGGGGTAAAATAGACTAGTTCAATGAATGAAAAATGTTAATCTATGGCTTGACTTGGCTTGGTTTCAACCCATTTAATGGCCCACTACTGAGCATGGGTCTTCTCTTGATTGTACTTTTCTAATCTGTCAATAGAACTCTTTTATAAATTCCAAACTATCTTTTTTCTAAACTTCTTCAACTTGAACTCTTTAAAAATGGCAGTATTTAATTTTTTCATATCTTCTGTTCAAACATGTGGCGCAAATTAGGGAAGGCCTATGTCCAGCAGTGGACTTCCAAGGGCTTATGGATGGAAAACTGGGTTTAAATGTAGATGCAGCCTAATTAACACAGTTTTATTATGATTTCACTAAGTGACAGACACAAAGTACTTGAACAATATTCCTCATGGAGAATTCAGATGTATGAAATACACTATAATGTCTGATAAAAATCGTTCCAAGTACAGTCACCAATAATAATTGTGAAAATTAAAAAAATGTCTCTGAAACAAAGCAAGGATTGACTACCATTTTAGAAGTTTATTAAGATAAATAAGTAAGATGCCTGTACAGTTTTTCATAAAATGTAAAATGAAAATAAAATGTATGCCTAAATAATGTGAGGTATTTTTTATTCCAAGTAATACTGAATTGATATTTAATAAATTAGGGATTCAAATGTTCAATAAAAAATAGTATGATAATTTGACATATTTATTCCAGTTCTTCAAATGGGTTATGTTGGTACAAAAGAAATAGAACTAAGACAATATTATGTGATATATAATTGAAATACAAAACCTCACTTCCCTTTTGGAATACAATTTGGCTATTAAATAGTTACTACAATATTAAATCAATGTTTCTGACTATAATATACAGTGAAATGTAAAGTCGTAGTTTTCAGTTCGGTATACAATAATCTCTGGCACAGCCAACATTATATAATTCCATACTCACCAATTAATTACATGACTACATGTGACTAAAATGATAACTCCATACATCAGATCAATTCACACCTTATGATATAGTTATTTTGTTTATGATTATTAAATGCGGGACAATATTATCAATTCCATTTTTAATTTGGCTTATTGTTCACTCAATTCAGTAGGTATAATAGTATAACGAACTTTAACGACTACACCTTTTTCAATTACATTTGAATTCCGCGGAGCTTGCACAGTGACTTCTCATAATCTGTACTATATAAGATAGATAATATTCTTAGTCATACAAATCTATAAACATTGTAGTAATAAAGACTTCTCCATAATAAGTTATTTTTATGCGATTAAATTATCAACTAACATTTACTCCACTTATAGTAACATCTCACATATTGAATCAATAATCTGGAGTATTTTTTACAAGTTTTTGGATCAAACTGGTGTCCATTGCTGAATACAAGTAGAGTAGACTCTGCTGTGACAACGGAATATTATAATAGGCAATTACATACATACATTCATACATGATCAAACTTCAAAGTTAAGTTTGATCAGTATTTATGAGTCAAATTTATCAGAAATGAAATGTAATCAATTAATAAGGATTTATATGTATATTCAAATGTGACAAAAAACTTGTACGGTTGTTGTTAAATTACACAAGATACCTATTTTGCGTAAAGTCAAACCAATCACATAGATTATACAAATTAAAAAATGTGGATAAATCCATACTGTGGAGCATGAACTTATGGAGATATTTATGAGTAGAGCAGCTAATGGTAAAAAACTATAAAAATGGTACAGGAACGTATAATGTGACATTTGCGTAATAATATTAAAAAAAATTAAGTTATGACGAAGATCATGTCCATAACGCAGATTAAGTTTGATTTTGGTTTGATAGAACAGAGACTTCCATGATTGAACGTTCTTGTAATGATAATAAATTTCATAGGCAGTAAATATAAAATGTACTGGCAACACCACAAGCCAGTCCTGGAATGATACTTTCCAAACAAACATTTCACACAGAACAAAGCAACTGATTTAACTATCGACAATGATTCTCACAATCTGAGGCAAACTTTATTTCATACTAGCCTATACAAACTATACATCTCAGTAAATAATAAAAAATAAAATTAACATGTAAGTAAACCGTAAAAAATAAAATATTTACAATGATTACTTATTAACTGATCCAAAAGCAAGCTACTAAAACCACTCTTAGGTCGGCGTAGTTTTATAAATACATTTGCATACTCGATATAAATTTGGTCTTTCTTGCACAAAACACACAGAGCAATTGCTAATTAATATTAAATAACTAACTTATCTCATTTCTTGTATCTGTACAAGACATTCAATATTTAAATTATAAGCGTTTGGTTATAAATAACATATATAAATAAGTACTGTACCAAACATAATTTAAAGTAACAATATAAAACCAATTGTAACACTTTTTTTTTTAATTTAGGCAAATTCTTCGAATATCGGATAACATTATAAATAAGTTATCTCATTTCAAAGTGATCGCGAAAATGTATAGTTCATTGCCTCTTGTCTATATTTGGGAGTCACTAATAGTTCATTATCTACAACTATAGAAATCTGAAACGAGCGTAACAATTAAATAACTTTACTTTGACATATCGGGTGAAGTTATTCCAACTTTTGCTACATAATAAACAAACACAAATAAATATGATACTTTAAGGGCCTCTAATATCACTTTACTGGCACTATCGGATGAATTAGGACCTAAGGCTACTACCATGTAAAATATATAAATAAAACTTATCTTTCAGTATTTGTATTTTTACTTTAACTCATACACTCATCTAATATTTCGTATTTTTTGTTAAAATTATCGTTTCGGTCGTTACGGGTGCATAATACTGTGATTTGCACCCTAGATTCAACACTGGATGATTCGTAAACAATAAATAACATCACTTATCAGTCTCAACACTTTTAAAATCTATTTACAATAGGTTATGAATTCAATTGATGTGAAAATCAAATTTAGTATCCGCATGAAGCACCAACGCATGTAACATCGAACGGAGGTAACCGTTCATGGTTTTAGTATTTCGCACTATTGTAACACATCGAATGTGATAAATAAATCTTACGGAATGACAAAAATATTCCTACAGTACAAGCCAATTTAATATATAGTAAAGAGAGAATGATTAAAGCGTAAAAACATCAGCTTGACTGTGAAACCGAACATTAAAATAACTAAATTGCTTTCTTATCAGTATAACACGATTTATACAGAAAAAAGTAATTAATTTAATAGCGCTGAATAAACAACACAACATAATTTAGGACGTAATTACAAGCGAATGGTAATGTATACCAGTATAATATTGGATGAAAGATAATGTTGTACCTACGCTAGAATTTACACTATTAAAATTATTATTCCTCTTCGAATATTATTTTTATACAAATTTCATAGCAGAAGTCAACACTTCCATACGATGAATACACCGTATCCTTTAGTTGTACATCCAAAAGCAATCGTGTTTTGCAAGGAAGACAGGACTAGATGATTCGATATTATAAATTTAAGATTCAACCGTGTGATATAACGTTCTAACAACTAGTAAAGCACGCCCGCCGCTTACATTCAGCTGCCCGAAAACATCATCTCAGTGGAATGTCCTTTGAGTATCTTATTCAGTCTTATTGCAGAGTTTCGAGTGGCGGGGAGGGCCCTCGCGGTTCTACGGCAGTCGATGCCTTCCGCCGTCATAACTAACGTCGTAGTAAACTCTATAAGGCTACATTAATAAATTAAATTTAGACCGAGCACAGTGGCTTTCGTTTAATTAAGATATATTTATATATACCCTAAGTTCTAAGTAGGTTAAAGATACAAAACGCGATATCGTTCGCAACGATGAACGCGCGATGATGTCGGATCTAGGGGGAAGGACCAACGTCTCTAAGTTTATTTATTCGTAATAATATCTACCGACCGCTCCGGCTGTTATGCTCAAATATCTTCCATTGCTCTCGGATAGCCATGCTACCTAGGCACTCGTATCATATTCTTCTAATTGACAGGTTACGTTCTAGATTATAGTAAATATAGTAAATTAGTATTATTAAAATCTTATAGCATTTAACAAATATTTTGATAGATACGCTAACGAATATTTCGGCGTCATATTCCCTCCAGCGAATATTTAAATGAAAATAAATTTACTTTTATCTTTGTTTATCTTAAGAGTGTATTTCTGACAAAATCTCTTTGATAAATGCTCAGCTTATACTCCTAGAACGCCACGCTAGTCTCTGACAAAAATTTGGATTGTTTTATTGACCTATAACATTCAATATGTAGTGTGAGATTACAACGAAAACCCGAAGATGCCACGGCGGCATAGGGAAGTTACGAACCACCAATCTCTAAATATAAACGGTCTATTATGAACTCTTAATTCCAGCCATGTTCCAGCAGTGTAAACATGAAATTCGTGTTACCAAAGCGGTCACGTGACACTTTTTAGCCAATCATACGTCGTTCAAAGCCCGATAGATGAATTTCCTGCAACATGAATGGTTTTTTAAAAGTTCTTAATAGGCCCGCAGGGAGCCCACAGATGACAACAGATGACGAGTATCGAAAACGTCGAAATGGTGAACTTATTTTCACCGTTTCGCATCTATTCGACTTTGGTATGAACATACTAGAACAAGAAAATAGAGAAACAACAGAAGTATAACTAAATACGAGACACACGCACAGTCACCGTTCACGGGCACGAAATATAAGCGCGAATAGGAACAGTATTGAGCACATCACTCTTACTTTTCATGTAGGTAACCAGTGTCCATGTGTTCGTTGTTGACATGCACGGATCCTTGTGCTGGATTGAGCAATACCCGCATGAAATCGACCATTCTCTGGAAAGAGAGAAAGTAATCGTACGGCCAATACCTATCTCTTTCCTGTAGGTTTGTAGGTTGTAGTAACAAAGGCACAGTACCCCGAAGCGAAAACGATTCATCCGCTCCCGCAAGGCTCTGGTATGGACCAATCGGAATTCTAGAAAAAAACAACTACGGGCCGCACGCTTCATCTCTCTCACACTTTAGTGTCCATATTAACTTTACAGCTGGATAGGGAACGCTCAGTCCATTGTCTATGTGTATGTGTAGGATGGCGGACGGGGCGGCGGGGCGGCGGGGCGGCGGGGCGGCGGGGCGGCGGGGCGGCGGGGTGGGGGCTGCGGTCACAGCACGCAGGCGGTGAACACCGCCATGGCGCGTCAGGGCGGCGCGCGCTCGGCCGGCCGCTCGGGCAGCGCGGGCGCCGCGTCGTCCGCGCCCGCGCCGCCCGCGCGCGCTCGCATCACGTACGCGTACGTGCGGTACCGCTTTATCTGAAACACATAACATTACACTTGACGACCCTGTAGTCTAGTTGGAAGCGAGGGGTCCCGGGTTCCATTTCCGGCCGGAGCAGATATTTATGTGACAGTTAAATACTTGTATTCGGGTCATGGGTGTGTTATGCAATCCTGACCGTGGTGACAACGCTCGACTCGAGGAATCACAGCGGTGTCGCGTAGCGTTCCCACAGATCGGGATTCTCACTGCTAACATCGCGTGAGCTTCACGTTCCTACATATTAGCCTATTTTAATTGTAACTAGCTGCCCGGACAGACTTCGTTCTGTCAAAAAAAATTTTTTGAGATGTAAGGTATCCTATCTTTCAAGTTGGATCAAACTGCACACGGTGTGCAAATTTAATTAAAATCGGTTAAGTAGTTTAGGAGTTCATCGCGGACAAACAACGTGACACGTAATTTATATATACCTACTAAGAAGATTACAAACTTTTCACCCGACTGCTAGGAAGTCTTTATCAGTAGTCTAATTCTTTTTCGTCAAGAATTATTCATAATAACAAACTATTCCCTTACTTTGTCACACGCAGGTAACAAAGAAGTGTTATTATATTAGAATCAAACATGAATGGAGTATTTACAATGAATTTTACGAAGAAAAAAATAACCAACTTCAAAATAACTCAAAAACTACTCATCAGATCTAGCTCAAATTTAAGTGAGACCACGTGACAAGCACCAGCTTTTGATCAAAAAAAGAATAATCAAAATCGGTTCACCCAGTCGAAAGTTCTGATAAAAAACATAAAAATTAAAATGTGTGCAATTCACACGTGGTAGAAGTGAAACCTTCAAAAATTTTGTTTTCAAGATAATTGGCTATTCAGGTTTGTAACTTGACAGCGGAGTTTCAAAATTGACGTTCGAGTTCAGGATCACTTCACTTCGCAAGTGCGTACTAGATGATTAGATAATGACATGTCAATACGATGCAAGTTCGCTTTTGTTTTGTAACTTGACAGCGGAATACACGATGAGTTTCTAAATTGAAGTTAGAGTTCGAGACTCCCTTCACCTCGCAAGTGCGTACCAGATGATTAGAGAATCACATATCAAGATCTCGGACTCGAACTTCAATTTTGAAACTCATCGCGGATTCCGCTGTCAAGTTACAAAAGTGAATAGCTTTGCTGATACACATGAATGACGTATGAAGACGAATCAATGTAAAATCAACTCAAGTCTCAACTCAACTCAACTCAACTCGTCTCCACTCAATTCTAGTCTCCACTCATCTCTGGTCTCCACTCATCTCTAGTCTCCGCTCATCTCTAGTCTCCACTGGACAGTTTCGTTTCATAAAATTTCAAGTCACCCCCGTACTAAAGAAGTTTTCACTTCAAAAAAAGAAAAAAAACTACAGTCTAATTGAATAGGTACTTCCTCCTTTTTTGAAGTCGAATAAAAAGGTCTGTAAGCAAAGGTCTACGCGGATATCACGAACTCTGGCCATTGTACGCTGTAATCTAGGTTGTAGTGATAAGCTTGTTATTCTAGCATTTTGTTATTGATATTAAGTCTAACATCGCATCACAATTCGCAATTCATCAATATTATGTTGACAAAGAATATGCGTCTTTTAATTTCATTGAACTTATTCATGTGAATTCGTTATCTGTAGATAGCTGTTGTTAGACTTGCTGGTTCGACATGAAGTACTAATAACAAATTTAAATGAATAATAGTTAAAAAAAGAAGAAAGAAGCGCTCATAGCCCGGCGGCTTGTGTCGATCAAGCTCGGTTTCCACCGCGAGCGGAACGGACCCATTAAGGACTCAGTCTAACTCGCAAGGGTAAACTGCATACTTGTATTCCCACCAACAAATAGTCGGGCGGAAAGGACTGAGCGAGCAGAAAGAGTTGAACGGAACTCGCTCAGTTCTAGGGAGCGGAGCGGAGTAATTACGGAGTCCGTTCAACTCGCAGTGACAAATTACATAGTAGCGTTTCCACACAGAAAGTGCTGAGCGGGGCGGATCGAACGAGTAAAAAGTGATTGAAACGAGTCCGCTGTGGCAAGGTCTCGCCGACTAGTTTGAAACGGACTCGCTCGCTGTTTCCATCACCCGCATTGTTGTGGTTGTGGGCGTTGTGGCAGAAAAAAAAATGTGTAATATTCACACGTGTTAGAAGTGAAACCTTCAAAAGTTTTGTTTTCAAGATAATGAGACGAATGTATAATTTCGGGAAGATGATAATTGTAGGTTTTACTACTCCACTCCACTCCACTCCACTCCACTCCACTCCACTCTACTCCACTCCACTCCACTCAACTCAACTCAAGTCAGTCTCCACTCATTTCTAGTCTCCACTGTCACTCCCGTACTAAAGAAGTTTTCACTTAAAAAAAAACTGAAAAAAACTTCAAAACTCCAACTGAACTCGCTCTCTGTGTAAACTGATTGTTCATTTTCCATTTCTCATTTTCCGTTCAGCTCGCTCCGCTGATTCCTCTCTCTCATTTTCCTTTTGCAGTGGAAATCAACAGACAAATCTCTTTGTTGGTGGAAATGTAAACCTATTTCATTTAAAAGGAGTCCGTCCCGCCTATCCATTTCCCGCTCATTACCCTTTCGCGGTGGAAACCCGGCTTATGTGATCGACAAAGTTAAGCAACAGCGGGCGCGGTCGGTAGTTGGATGGGTGACCGCTAGTGGCAAAAAATTCTTGAGCGTTTCCGTGCTTCGGAGGGCACGTAAAGCCGTCGGTCCCGGTTGTTATCATAAGATAATAGTCGTTAAGCCATGTTGGAGGCCCTCGGGCGGTTTGAAAACTTCCGACACTTGGGTTGGCCACTAACCCCTCCACCAATCCGCACTGGAGCAGCGTGGTAGAGTATGCTCTAGGCCTCCTCAAGAGGAGAGACCCGTGCCCAGTAGTGGGCCATTAATGGGTTGAAGCCAAGTTCAAAAAACTAAAAAAACACGCTTCTATAGAAAATCCAACTAAGAAATAGAAAATTTTGAATTAAGAATCATGTAATTGTAAAAAAGCGTGGGTGCTTTTTAAAATATTATCAATGTTTTTGTTGTTATAAACATACAAGTGAAGCTAATATAAAACGTGTAAAAATTGCCAGGCAATATTTGGACGTTATAGAAAATAATCCAGATATTTCTAAAAAAAAGTGCGGTTAGTAGAATTTTTTTTTCAATTTAAAATGTATTATTTTTTTATTATCTATTGGAATTACAAGTTCTTCTTCAATTGCTTTAATTTGATTGACAAACTGATTATCTTTATAGTTCATTTAATTAAATGAAAGCTTATCAAATACGCCACTGATTTTTAAGCATTTTTTAATATTCAGTAAATACCTATATGCGTGTATGAAACACATAGTTCAGACACATACATATAGATCGTTCGATCTTTATGTATGTGTCATGGACGTATGTGTGTCATGCATGTTAAGTTTTAACATAATATCATTTGTGTGTGTGTGTGATATACGTACGTACATAATGAGAATATGGAAAGAAGGTGGTAAGTGGACATTGAAGTATTATTACTACCGTATAAAACAGACACCGCGAACACAATGTATGTTCCAATGAATTGAAGCCGCGCGGCTGCATTTGCAATGGATTCGTTCGATTTTGAAAGGAGAACGGGAGCTCAATTTTGAAAATAGAACTTCCCGGCGGGAACACACATTTTGTTCGAGATGTCTCTTCTATGACTATATACTTCAATGCAAGTGGATATCTCAGTTTATCAGCTTGTGATTAGAGGGATTAGTAAATTCTTCACTAGGTGGTCGTTACTAGGTCGTTACGTGAAAAACATTATAATCTTAATCCGTTTTATATATCTATCAGTGAATAACACTTATATTAAATGTCATATTTTGGAAAATTATTCTTGTAGGTTTTATATAATATCCGATTTGTAGTCTAAACTGTTTTATAAAGAGGAAAGTTTTGATTTTTTGTTTGTTCTAATCTATACTAATACTAGCTGACCCGGCGAACTTCGTATCGCCTAAGAATGTAACAAATCAGAAATCATTAAAATCGGTACAGCCGTTCTTAGCCGTTACAGTTTCTGTGTGCTCCTCCCTCTCCCTCTCACGCTCCCGCTATCTATCAACTAGGTATAATAACAAAATGTTACCTTATCCCGCAGGAACAGGTCTTTTTTCCGGGATAAAAAGTATTCTATGTCCCTCCCCGAGCTTTATTTTATATCTGTAGGTATAAATAACTACTCTATCAACTACATACTTATAACAAAATTTTACCTTATCCCATAGGAACAGGTCTATTTTTTGGGATAAAAAGTATTTAGTATCCTATATCCATCCCCGAGCTTTATTTTATATCTGTATAAACAACTAATCTATCAACTACATATAACAAAATTTTACCTTATCCCACAGGAACAGGTCTATTTTCCGGGATAAAGAGTATCCTATGTCCGTCTCCTGATTCTAAGCTACCTCCTCACCAATTTTCAGCCAAATCGGTTCAGCCGTTCTTGAGTTATAAATAGTGTAACTAACACAACTTTCTTTTATATATATAGATTATCTTTAAATTCAGAATAAAGTATTCTTTTAAAAGTCGTCTCGGCTCCATTACTTACCTCCGCCTGCAGCCGCACATAACTGGTGTGTAAGCGTTTATTTATTTACAAACATAATTAGTAGACAAAATCTACTTATTAGCTATTATATTACAATATGTCTTAATTTAACATACATATTAAAGACCTATTTCCTAAAGATCGTCCTTGTGAGAGCTTAGTGACTGAAGTAGGTTTCTGAAGAATTTGTCAAGAACTTGTGGGTGAGAGTAGTTAGCAGTTTGCGACTGACTCAAATGGTATCGCGACATATGTATGTATGTGTGTGTGTGATGGTATCGTACCTCGTGCATGAGATAGTGGTCCTTGTCCCGCGCGTGCGGCGAGTGGGGCGCGTGCGGCGCGTGCCGTAGCGCCGCGAGCTCCTCCTCCAGCCGCGCCGCGCGCTCCTCGTGCTCCGACAACTGTTCCCGCTGGACACATAACACATACACCAAGTTATCGAACTGACACTTCCGAGCCTGCTTTAGAAAAAAACCCCTTTTCTGTCACGAGAAACGCTGCCTTCAAAATGTATGGGAATGACATCACAATGCTAATAGTCACGTGTTAATTTTTCCTTACTTAATGCCATTTTGAAGGTCAAACGCTACCTTCAAAGTTTGCAGAAAAGAGTTTCGTCTAGAGGCTCTGTACAGATTCGACGACAAAACGAAAGCAAATAAGTTATAAAAGTACAGTACGGCCGACGTATCTTAGCGCGTTTGTACATAGGCTCTGCGAACTTTAACGCATGTAAGACAGAGATGGCGACACGAACATGCTAACGTGTGACTGAGACATAATACGTCGCGTACCGAGCATTGCCGAATTATGTTACTGCGCAGGCTTCTGCGCGAAGTTCAGACGTGCCAAGATACGTCGGCAGTACTGTAAGGATCATACACGATCAAGTGTACTTGATGAATCGTCAAGCGGACTTGACGGGGCATACAGTATACTTGATCGTGTATGGTTACTTCAAGTCTACTTGACCATACAAGACCCATCAAGTATACTGGATGCCGCGTCAATTCCGCGTCAAATTTGACAGATCAAACTGCAGACTTGACAAGTATACTCGATCGTGTATGGCCTCCATAAGTGAGCAAAGATCACTTGTATCGATTGCCGATACGCTCGTACCATGGAGAGCTTGGTGTGCGTGCAGGGCAGCAGCGGCCGCTGGAACTTGCGCTGCGAGCCCACCGCGCCCGCGAGCGGCGGCGCCGAGTACGCCGCGCACACGAAGTTGATCGTCTCCACCCACGAACACAGCTCCTTCGAGTCGCTACAAGTAAATACCGCTTTTTATGCCCCTGCTATATTTATTTATTTATTTCATTGCCACAAATATGGTACAAGTAGAAAAGATAGGAATTTAACAAGCGTTCAAACATATTTGGCCGATGTCGGCATGCAACATTTTGATAATATTAAAAATTACAATATTACGTGCAATAACTAATTAGATTCATATTTAATTTATAATTAATAGTAAGTTATAATAATCAATAATAATAATAATTAACTTTATTATTATTTATATACAAATAATACGTCAACAATATAGCCTTACAATATAATTTCGAGGTCAATATGTGCAATTAAATTCCATACAGTCATTAAGTGAATAAAAACAATTGTATGAAAGCCAGTCAAACAGAAACTTTTTAAACTATAAAACTTAATAAACTATGTCTGCGTTACCGTAAATTTTAACGGCTACGTCTTACTCAGCGTGTTTATACAATTCTGTTCAGTAATATTATTTCAAGCGTTCATTCTTCAATATTTCAATGGTTTTTGACATAAAAAAATGTATTAATTTAACATAGTTACCTCGTCTGAAATAAATATTCTGCCTGATCAGCTGTCTGCAATCTGAACACGTGTTGTTTTTTCGTGTAATCGGTTGCTTTCGTTGCTAGCGCGTGATGTATTCTGTAATTAATTATAATAAACTGATTAAGCTGTAACTGACAATAATTATAGGCGTCAAGACGTGTATGTATATAAATGATAACAGCTCACCGAATAGCGTTATGCAAGTTGTCGGACATTTGACTCCGCCGGAAGCCGTGCTCGTCTTTATGTAGATATAGTACCAGGTCCCTTAACGTACAGTAGAACATCTTCCATCCACGCCGACCGAACGGTGCTGGAAGTGGAAAGAATGACATCGATAAATGTCCAAAATGACGTAAAAATATTGGTATTATACTGGACAGACTGTTGTATTGCAAGACATTGATGCAAGCATCCGTAGTACAAGTAATGTTGCAATATGTACTTTAAAAATAACTTACAAATATCACATGAATGAATTATATAAGCAGCAAACACTAGGTCGCCTAGGTGGATTGTACCGCTATTTCTTCCAGGCAACCAAATCTAAACAGCCGTGACGCTAAAATGTTACAAGCAAACGTTGCAACAAAACTAACGCTTTGTTACCCCATTATATCAATTTCACTACGTCGATATAGAAGTTGCAAAGTATATCGATAAAGATATTACAGTTTTATTTACACTAATCACAGCTAAGAAATATCTCCATCACGTCAGCTTTCAAACAAAAAACGCATCATAATCGGTCCATTCGTTTAGGAGCTACGATGCCACAGAAACTTATAACACATCTCTTTTAGCGTCGGTGGTTAACAATACAAATACAACTCACTCTTCTTCCCATTAGCGTCCACGCAACACTTGCGCATGACGTAGCCCTTCTTGTACTCGACGGCGCGGCTCTGGTCGGGCACGTCGAGGAAGGGGTTGGCGCCCCCCCCGCCACCGCCCCCCGCGCCGCGCCCGTTGTCGCCCGCCGCCGCCGCCGCTTCTGCGTCGCTGTAACGTACACTCGATTCGTAATCATTGAACTATAATTTTATTTACTAATGTATTAGAACAGACATCGCGAGCAGTCTGTGCCGTAGCCGCCGAATAGTTTGTAGCACACGAGTATCGAGTTCGAGGTGTCGATTCTATAGGCTAGTAATAATAGTTCAATGTTTGAATTTATTTTGACCCTTTTTGTCCAGTGACATGCCTCGAAGGACACGTAAACCCGTCGGGGTCAGTTGTAATCGTAAGATAATCTTTTAAGCCATGTCGGAGGCATGACGGCATGAAATCTTCCGACACATGGGTTGGCCGCTATCCTCTCCACCAATCCGCACTGGAGTAGCGTGGTGGAGTATGCTCTAAGCTTCCCCAGGAGAGAGCAGTTAATGGTTTAAGGCTTAAACTTTAAGCCAATCTCACTGACCTGCCAACACAGTAATATAACTATACTATATAAATTATAATCATAAAAAACACAAAAAATAATTTACCTATGTCCTTATAGACTTTGGAACCATCCAATCGATGTGCCCCAAAACGGTTTTAATTGAAAGGCAAAAATGCCGAAAACGTTTTTAGACCAGTAAAACAATACATTAACCACATTCGTCCATTCATGAAGGTGATTTTCGATTATTTCCATACAAAAATTTTAGCGTCCCACACGCCGGGTATCTATACATCTATCTATAGATAAATAACAATAAAAATGGTATAACAATGAACACCCACAGCGCCCACTGCAGCGGCTGCGTGCGTATCGCGTGGTAGAGGTGTTTGAGCGTGTCGCGCGGGAAGTTCTCGCCGTCGTTGAGGTCGGCGAGGTTCTCAATGAACTCGGCGCACGACATGCGGCGGAACGTGCCGCCGCCGCACCCGTGCAGGTCCGTGTTCAGCAGCATGATCGCGCACGTCAGCGTGTGCACCGCGTCTGTACAACACACACACACACACACACATACACTACAATGTACAAAAAGAAAAGCAGCAAAAGAATTAGGTATGCAGAGTATGATACGAAACGGTATTAATTTATGCCTCCTCAATTATTATGAGAAACTCGTGTCCATTATTAGGCCGATATTTTATTGATTTATTTTTATATCTCCAAACTCTGTCCTTACAGGACACCCAATTCGTCAGTGGGGCAATTTGTAATTAAAAGTACTTACAGTACGGCCGCTGTATCTTGACGCGTCTGAACTTCGCGCAGAAGGCTCGATACATGACGTATTATGTCGCCATCTCTGTCTTACATGCGCTAAAGTTCGCAAAGCCTATGTTCAGACGCGCCAAGATACAGCGGCCGTACTGTACTTAGCTGAAAACAAAACAAAAAAACAATATTATATGTATATTTCTATATAAATAATCCAACTGACCCTGCGAGTTAAACGAGCCCGGGTTACACTCGAGGTACCGCCGCGAGAAATGCACGAGCACGCGCTCGCGCTCCTGCGTCTCCCCGGAGAGCGCGAACCGCGCGAGGAACGCGCGCAGCGCCGCGTCCAGCGTCGCGCCGCCGAACTCGAAGTGCTTCACGTACTCCTCGGCCACGGCGCGGGAGAACTCGTTGCTGCGGGTTAACAACGAACAGTATGGTATTAGGACGACGTTACACTTGTAAGTTGCTTCCGTAAAATTTACGGAAACTTCCGAAAATTAGGTACTAAGAAGATAGAATGTATTAAGAAATCAAAGTGTATTTATGCTTGTAAATTTATTAAGATTTAAAAAGCAAAAGTATAACGTACTAATATAAATTCGGCCTTTAACATAATACAAAGGAGTAAATAGTACTGAAGTCGTTTGTCGGCTATTCTGATTGAAAGAAATTTGACGACTCGATAGCTTAGCTTAATTACTGACTCTGTCTGCTAAGTGGTCTCTAGTTCGATTCCCCAACAGCGCAGCAGTAGTATAAGCAAAAACAATACATTAACAAAAAAGGAATCCACTAACTTTTTACTCAAATGCCTTGACACATCCGACTTCTTGAAGCCGTCGAGATGGTAGAGCCGCTTGGCGAGCCGCTCGGCGGACGGGATGTCAACGGCCTTGGGGCTGTAGTGGAAGGAGTGCAGCGAGTCGCCGTCCGAGCCCTCGTCCGAGCCCCCGTCGGAGACGCCGCACAGCTCCTGCAGGTTCAAACAAAACTGGACTCAAATATTACATTGTAGTACTACCGGTTTGTTCAACTTTATAATCGAGGACAACTAAGCCATTCGCAAACGGTGTCGTAACGTAAACGTGTGTGAGGGGCCTTATGCAACGGGTACACGCGATTTGATTTAGTATTGAATGTTTAGAATTACATGGTATTGTCGATAGGCGTTAAAAATATTGGTTACAAAATTTTTATCTAAGGAATTATATATTTCATGCATGGTCTCGCCGTGATCGTGATCTGTATTTGACCTGGGTCGATATATCGGTTGAAATATTGGTACAAAAATCGTAGTACCCATTACAACAAAAATGTTTATTGATATACATTGGTACACACCTGATATCCCTGATTCTCCGGCGAGTTGTGCCCGTTCTCAGTCTTCCCGTTCTGCGCGTAATTACTATTGTTATTGTTATTATTATTTACATTATTATCATTAGTGTTTGCACTCTGTTTCTCCGGTCCCTTTACTTGTATCACTATCCTATAATCCTTGTTGTGTTCTCCGTTGAGGGTGACGTCACTGCTGTGATCCATGGAGTACGAGGAGTTGGACTTGGCTCGCTTGTGGCACGGCTCCGACACCAGGATGGTGGAATCGGAGTCGGATGGATCGGATAGTTCCATCCGGGGACACTCCCGGCCCGTGTCGAATATGTCGTCCTGGTCTTGGAAGTCTGGACTAGATATGTTGGACACGGCCTCGGAGAGACTCATGTCACCTAGAAGTAAAGTTTTTTTATTATTAACATGCTGGAGATTTAACGAGTAATATAATCTGTTGGACTCACACTGAAGAGCTTAGTTCGTGTGGATGTCACAAATGTAGTAAGCAAAGGAGCATCATTATTAGTATTAGTAGTTAATAACTGAGATAATGCGTGAGTTAAGTTAGTGTATTTTACTATCCAACACTCAACTTACCATCAGGTGGAATTGTAGACAAGCACTAACTTTATGAGTTATTAATTGTAAAACTTCCTAAAAATATCAAAAGTGTGGTTATCAACAATAAAGTTCGTGGTAGTTACCATTGAGCGTACGCGCATGGTGCGCGTGCAGCGACGGCGGCGCGCGCTGCGGGGGCGTGGCGCGCGACGACATCACTGAGGACGACACTGACGTCGGCGACGCGGGCGACGACGACCTGCGATACGATCGATACATTCAGGCTTGGTTTTAATATCCTATCTATCTATGGATAGACAGTCTATACTTCTACAGGCATCCTCAGTCTGTTATCCTTGTCCTCGGTGTGACTATGCACGTTAATTAATGCATGTCTAGGGATCGTATTACTTAAAGAAAGAAAGAAAGAAAAAACGTTTATTCCTGTGCCCATTAGGTACACACACGAACATAGAGCGTACATAATAAATTTCATGGAAGCTCGTCGCGCAAGACTCAATAGTACAATGAAAGGAAGAGGTTCCCTCCGCTCTGTATATAAATGCATGTCATGCTGCACGATCGTCTAAGGACCGCGTGAGGTTCTTGTTACGCTCAAATCACAAGACCAGGGGCGGCTGTACTTTAAGTGCGCTCGTGCGCCGAACTGCCAGATTTTAATGTTTAGAAAAATAAAAAAATAAATGTTTAATAGTGTCTGATTAACGATCTATTCAATATTAACGAAATTATGATGAACCAATTTAAGCTCTTTGATAAAGTATTAAGACTCATTATCGCAAAAATCGCTGTAATATGGTTCACGGTGCGCTAGCCAAAGCGCACGGCGAATGCTCATACAACTTCTATGAGATGCAACCGAAAACGCCTGGCGCGTGAGACAGAGCTAGTTCAATAGAAAATGTATAGCGAATTAAGACCACTCTGGTGCGCCGCACCAGAACCGAAGATTACCGAGGTTTGACGAAATTCGCGCGCGCTACGTCGGTCGCCGCGCGGCCGGCGCCCGCCGCCTAGCTAAAAGGAGTTGCGTTTGTTTACATTCTGCAAGGATTTTCAGTATTTTAATATTATAGTTACTGAATTGTGGGACATTGTGTGTGAGTAAATAGGTGTGAAAATGGGTATTAAACTTTAACATCGACTATTTTGAAAGCAATAATGAAACTTTTCAACAAAAATTGTAATTAAAATGGGCAGGATTATTTTTCAAACACTCATTTAAGGACACTTTTAAGACGAATATAACGATACAAATCCATCCAGCCGTTGAGAAAATCATAACCGTTCTTTGGCAGTCGTTACAAATAAAAATACGCTGATACAGTGCACCACCACTTCTAGGATCCACCAGCCGCCACTGCACAAGACGACCCTGTTAAGCGCCACATCACGACCAACTAGATAATAATAATATTAACGCTACACACTCATAGCCCCATACTAGGATTCGGTATGTAGTGGATGCCATAGAGTCAGACAACAAAAAAACAAGAACCCACACCCAAACCCAAACATAGAAATTCTAACAGAAATTCTCTTTATTCAAATTTGAAATAAGATAAACATAGTACCGTTGCGAGATGCCGTCCGACAGGGAGGTGGAGTTGGACGTGGCGCCCGAGCCGTTGCACTGCGACACCGGCGCGTTGTACGTCCACACGATCCTGAGGACAACACGATATAGCTAGTACAGCTATCTCCACATTGTCCACTAGTCGCTTTCATGGTTATCTTGCATCTTCACTTCACCTTAGTTCGTCATGTGTTAAGCGTATGCAATATTGTTTGCCATATAATAATAATATGCAATTTTATATCTTCAACGTACGCAGTTGCAGACATAATATGACACATTCAAACGACTGATTTTCTTTGATTTGTAAACAGCTGAAAAAATAAACCCACAGCCTCTGACGTTGTATGATTATATTTTCTAATTATTGCGCTAACAACTATCGCCGCTTCTTCATTGGAGGATACGACGACGACGTCTTATGTGTGTTACACACACAAACATTAAAATTACATATTAATTAAATAAGAAGCAAAGAGTTTGTAACGAATGTAATGTTTCAAAACATTTCGTATGTGCATGGTCGTAGTATGGCAGAAGCACTTGCATCATAAAGCTGTCGTCGTGTCGTCGTCGTGAGTGTCGTCAATAAAGAAGCGGCCAATCTCCGCCGAGTCCCGGCTAACCCGCTAACGGCAGTGCGAGAGAGGCGGCTGTATGAGCTGGGGTGTAACCTGTCCCGCTCGTCGGAGTCGGACCTCGGGCCGGGCGTGGCGGGCGTGGCCGAGTCGGGCCGTGCGTCGAGCAGCGTGTTCAGCGATGACGTCACGTCCTCCTCCATCTCCACCGCCACCGCGCTCAGGGACGACTCCTTCTACAACACATACATACACAAATTGGTATCATAAAAAAAATTACTAAAAAAATAGTCTTTGAAAAAGCAGTATTTCGCCATATGGAGTTCCCTCAATTCCTCAGGCAAATGCGATTGAGCAACGCACACATGACACACACAAAAATAAACGTGATTTGGGCGCTTATTTTTTGTGTCCGCGAATCATGGCTATGTGTGTGTCGCTTGAGCGCAACGTGCATCGAGAGTGATGGATATGTTTCGTGATGATGAAAGGCCACCTTTACATTAGTAAGTGTTAAGGTGGCCACTCACGGTCAGTCCATCGCGTCAAATGGCGTGATATACAGCCAAAATTTGATCGTGAATGTGAAAAACTGATGGCGTGATTTAAAAAATTTGTATGTCCAGTCGCGCCATTTTGACATATGTCGTTTGGTGTGGCTCCAAAAATGACGCGATGGAATGACCGTGAGTGACCACCATTACTCACGTAATCAACCTACCGTTTTGCAAATGTAAACAAACTTTGTAAGTAGCTTATCGTAATTTCTTAATACTTTCGATAGTTCCCTAAGTAAATTTTACGCAAGCAACTTACAAGTGTAATTGCGGCCTTAATATCGTGTCGTATGATATATAAGAGATCAATGTATTTACCGAACGCACCTGCAAGTGGTCCTCGGAGCGCGAAGTGCGCACGGAGTGCTGTGCGCGCGACACCAGCTCGCCCGCCGCGCCCGTGCCGCCCGCGGGCGACGCCGGCTGGGAACTGAACCTGGGACATCCACTATCATAGGTCACTCACAGCTCATAGTAGTCGCACCGCTCACACTACCGCAAAACCCCCGTTACAACTTCACGCGAACAGAAGGGTTCAAGACCGGCTTATCAGATAGGACGTCTAGCGCAAAAACAACTTGAACTTCCTTTTTAAGTGGACTTACGTGGATCTTTACTCGCCTGACTTCGTGTATGGAATAAAAAAGTTACCTAATAGACCCGTAGAATCAGATAGTAAACCCATATTATCCGTAGCCAGCGGATAACTCAGGAAGAAACTTTTTTTGATGTGTCGTTCACATAAACAAAACAAACGAATGACTGACTAGACTTATATTATTCTCTTAACTTTTTTGTTATATTCGTATGATTTAGTCTACTCAGCACCTTTCTTTTACAAAAAATGAACGCATTCTACACACGCATTGCGCTCGCGAATCGATGCAGACTAGACTAATACTAACTTAATAACATTGAATTTCTACAAAATAACGCCTGGTACAAATATCAATATAATCCTTTTTTATCATCATAAATAGCTATCGACGTATCCATACCACCGCAACATAGGGAATGCTACGATTGTATGTGTGTGTTTATAATAAAATTTATAAACACATCAACAAAGTCTAATGGCCCGTTTAGATGCGCGCGCGAGCCACGAGACGATCTGCGAGACGCGCTCGTACGCGCGCGTGTGAACAGGGAGCTCGCGGACCAGACCGCGGCGCGTCTCGTGGCTCGCAGGGCTCGCGTCGGGAGCGGTTTTTTGGGCGCGCGCCAAAGGGGCTCGCGCGAGAGCTCGCGCGGTGTTCACACGCGCGCGGCGCGCGCTTCATTCGACAACGGCTACTAGCGCCATACATACGTGTTCTATTGGATTCGTATTTTTCAAAATAAAAATATGATACTGAACGTTAATACTGAATGATAATAATAATAATAACCTGAAACTACTAGTAACAAAATCTCGTATATTCAAAGTAATACTTTAACTTTAACAAAGTATACTTTTGATAAAGAAGAAAATTTTGATGTTTTGTTTGTAATGAATACCAATAGCTTTTTTATTTTAAAAAGCCTAATTGTACAGAAATCTACCCATAGTACAATCTACATTGAGTATTTTGCCTATAAATCATGGTAGAAAGGTTTCACTGACTGGATGCCGATGTATTACGTCAACGTGCTCCATCCTTGAGCGTTCGAACGCATCTGAACGCAGCGAGCGTGTGAACACTAGATAGGGCTCGCGCGCGTAGGGGGCGTGGCTTACGGATGCGCTGCGAGACGATCCGCGAGCCGCGCGTATAAATGAGCGGTAAGAATCAGTGAGTAATGTCAACTTTTTTGTATGAAACTAATCGAAAGACTGTACTGGCCGCTTAAAGACATTAAAAGGTAATGTGTGTATATCATTCAAGTGTATACCTACTAACACAGAACACCTAATAATTAGTTAGAAAGGCGTTGTGGGCGTGGCAGGCGCGCCAATATTAGGCGCAAACGAGCACAATCCTCAAAAACACGCGATCGCGCTGTTTAGTGACTCGCGAACTCCAACGGAGAAAAGTACTGCGAAATACTGCGACTAAATTACTTATAAATGCCTACATGTACGGTAATTACTTGCCGTACAAGAAGCGAAATGCTTAAAATAAACAAAAGAAAGCGTTTCTTTTCATCGTTAAGTAAAAAACTAGGATATTTTAGTTTAAATCTTTAAAAATGTCCTTCAAATGATTCTTTGCCCAAAAAATATACATTGCGGGCTTCATGCGCTCGTCATTTTTAACACATCAATGAGAACGCGTAATGTATCACGTATGTACGTTAGTATATTGGTTCATTGATCACGTAGCAGTAGCTCTAGCGTTGGGCGTAGTAAAAGATGACATCGATATTCGATAGATTCTTTCGAAGTTATAATAAAAAACAACTTTCTTAAATAATGTACATGTGGCCAGATAAATTTAATATTTTATGCATTGAAATATAGTTTGAAAGAACATTGACGTATTTTACATCCTATTTTTTATATACCTATATATTTTTTTAATCCTATTTTTTATATCTTATAAGTTAATGCTTGATGGTAAGTGGCGATGTAGTCATGGGTGGTAAAACGCACTAAATTAGCAAAAGCCTATTCACTCTTGCCTTGAAGATAAGTATATTTAATAAAATAAGTATGATGAAGAACAAATGAATCTGAATCTGACATACGTAGCAAGTTTCCTATATTATTTTCCAATAATTATGATATTTTACCTTTATTTTACATATCTGTCGACCTTACGACAATAAATACCGATAAAAGTTTACGTCAGTCAATCCTTAGCTACAGTGTCACGCCTCTCACGCACACATAACGACCCTCGTGCGTATTTGTTCATTTTTGTAGGAGTAAGCAAATGGAGGGGATCGGAACGGCGACAGTGGTTCCCATACAAATTACGCGCTATGCCCTTTCTAACTAATTATTAGGTGTTCTGTGCCTACTAACGTACTAGAACAGACACCGCGTACATTTGTGTCGCAATGTTGCCTTTTCAAAATCGACTGAATACGCTGAAAACAGCGAAAACATCGGGTTCGCGGTGTGGGTTCTATACGCCAGTGATAATGGTTCAATGGTGTTTATGGACATGAAAAGACAATGTGGTTGTGGTAAGCGAAATACGTACAGTTTACTGGCATGCTCGCCGACTAGGCCGGTGTCGGGCGACGAGTTGTGCCGCTGCGACAGCTCCACGCGAGCCGCTAGGCGGTTCTCGCTAGGCGATGCGGGCGTTGAATTATATCTACGAAAAATAACCATGATCTTCTATGAATTATACTATCATCTATGAACTATACTACCTTGGGTGATTGGTCCTTCGAGACCTTTCATGGAACTAGTGCGTTAAAGTACTAGGCGTAGCTAATTTATTCTATTTGGGATCCATCTTTGTATAATTTTATCTAAATTGTATTTTATGACACTATGTATTTTATCTGATATACGAACACATAAATGGATGGTATATAAAATATCAACTGATAACATACTCCCCCTCCAAGAATTATCAAACAAATAACTTAAGTAGGTCAAAAGTTTATCTTTGTGTATTGATTTATGTCTTCTAGCTATTAATTGGCGCTGGGTAACAATTTTTTTCTACGCCTCAATGTGTTTACTTATATTTGACGATTCACATCGCCCCATTACAAAAATAAATTAAAGCTGCAAACATATTATCGGACGCGACTGACCGGACGCGGCTGACAGCCGTGGCTGATAGTGTGCACAGTCTTTGAGACGTGGCTTCCGGAAGCGTTCCAACGCCTGTTCCACAGAGTACTATCACGCCTATTCCATAAAGAACTGTAGACGAAGAAACATGTCGAGTAGTGAAAGTGAGGGCGATTTTCTTGAATTAGCGGCGGCTGCTTTATGTTGTCCACCCAAAAAGAAAATAAAGAGAAGCGTTTGGGTCCATGACATAAACAAAGAAAGGATATTTTAGCTACTTCCTCTCAAACTTCTTGTTTTTTGAAGAATAATTGTTATCCTTTAATTTATAATTATATGGTAATTCCCTGTTGCGAACATACTCAATAATTCGTTCGTCCATTTTTAATAGATACGTACATTCTTCCTTCTGACACAGAGCACTAATGCCTTCTGACGCATGGACGCGTTCCGCACCCCGTGCATACTCTATGAAATACCGTCCGCGGACGTTTTCGGCTGACAAAAACATCCAGCGCGCCAGATAGCTCTCGGACGTCGGAACGCCTCAAGGTGACTCAAGGTCACGTCCGCGTCTTACCTCCGATAGTTTGCACAGCTCAGTGTACATTCATTATCTAGATACCATTACGTCACATCCTTCAGCCGCGTCCGGTCAGTCGCGTCCGATAATATGTTTGCAGCTTAATACGTGAACGAAAAATCTTAAAAAAGGAATACCCTTTTTTAAGAATAATGCATACAACTAGGAGTCTGGGGTATGGTACGTTTAGTATAGTTACAAATACGCGGTTCTTTTCCTCGGTAAACCCATTTTTTGCTAAAAAGAGTTACAAAGAGCTGAGATAAACTCAGCTCTCTATGAAACAAATAATAACCTACTTTTTGACTTCATTATAGGCAGATAAAAATTAGTCACCAAGTGATAAGCGCATACAATGCTATAATTATTATGGTATACATCATAATAATTCATCTTTCCTCAACCAGTCTTTTATTGTAATTTGTGTAATGTGGCAGTAAAAAACTAGATCTAAATGTTAGTCACGTCAACTAGAATGAAATGGTATCAGAATGACGCAAACATTGACGCGCCGTCCATGTAGTTTTGACGTGTGTCGCTAATATATTTATTTTTCTTTGCAATTTGACTGTATAGAAGTAAATTTTGTTGCCGTGACTGGATCGGCTTTGCCGCAGCCAGCGGAAGCTTAAAATGTCGCCCGACCGATAACATCTCGGATACTAAAATGTATAAAGGGAAAGGAGGTAGCTATTTCTCAAGCGAATAGCTTGAAAGTAGCGTGTATGCCTATGTAAATCCAAAGCGTGTGAAATTTCTCATTACGTGGGAACTCCGAAATAAGTTTCCAAATGTTTCATAGATAGCTACAGCACACAGCGCTTCAACTTAGCAAAGAAAATTTGTTCAGCAACAGGAAAAAATTATTGAACTCTTTTGTCTTTGTCTCTTTTCTAAGTGGGTACCTATAACATATTATTATAGATTTTTTGATATAATAATAAGGAATTATAGTGACAATAATTATAATTTATTCAGATCACTCTTTATTCATTTTGTCCACTCTTTCCTTCATGTATTGTATTGTGGTATTTGTGGTTAAAATGATCAAGAATAGCCACGTAGTATTAACTTCATATTTGCTTATGTCCACCTCAATCACGGTCGCGGTCTAATATTATAGAATGTTTGTGTTATGGTCAATTGTAAATCAATAAATCATACCTTACGTTAGTGTAAAAAAATTAACACTGACTGTATACATGGCATCGTGTCGCTCACCAAAATCGCGCCGCTCGTTACTGTACTCTTCACCTGCTACTAAGCTAAGTCGTACTAGGACCGTAACAAATGTGTGAAAAACCCTTTTGCTAACTGCAACCAACATTGCGGCAAATCGAAACAGATAAAACCAACCACACAACGACAATTAGTTACAAATTTACGACCCGTCTGACGTAATGATTACCAAGCCCAAAAGCTGCGCGCCGCGCCGAGCCAAGGGCCCTGGGTTCGATTTCCAGCAAAGCGGAAATTTGAATTAAGAGTTTGAATTTCTGTTTTCAGTCTGGTCACAACCTTGTCTATGTGTGTTGTCCATGGCCGCCAAGACACGGAATCCTAGTATGAGGCTATGAGTGTGTAGCGTTATTTAAATTAAATACCTGTGATAATGTGTCCGATGTGTAGGTGCATGAAGGTTGTGATGTGGGTGCTCAACCCTAGAGAGGTTGAGCATAAGGTCGCCAGTCATCATGTATGCCTCGAACTTAGGCTGCGAGGCGCGCGGCCGCCTCGTCCTCTCCTCGGGTAGGAGTGCCTCGCAGCTCTCGCCCGACTGGACGCCCGAGCCGTTGCTTGAAGAACTGCTCGAACTATTGCTGTTCGAATTACTGGATGGAGGTGAGTCGGCCCTGAAAACAAATATGAGAGTTGTTCTAATTATATTTTTTTCTGTTACATACCACAATAAAATCACGTTGTAGAGATAATGTCGCACTTGGTAATTTCGAGTCTCAAATCTCTACACACTTTGTCTAGTCTCTATGTTGGGCGTAGACAATTTCTGGAAAGTGACATCCCGAAAATAAGAAAATTAAGTTTCAATAGACATTACCCATTTTTTTCGAGATTTGTCATACTCGACATAATGTCTATAGCGCGAGACTTGGGCCCCAGAAATTACATTAAAATAATCGTACATAGGACGGCTACATCTCTAAAGTAACCTTAATCGCATGAGTAATGGCTTTGAGGCTGACGCTATCATCAAGAAATTGAAATTCTTAGCGTTCTGAGTACAAAACTGCAAAGCAAAAATAACAATTTTTCTGTTTGTTCGCTAAACAGAAATAAAAAATTGAAATTAAGATAAATAATAATATTCTTTTAGTACCTCTAAATTCCAAAAATCGCTTTGTCCGTCAAAGAAAAATGAACTGTTATTATGGGGTAAGTTTAAAGTTATGATAATATTATAAATTATACAATAACTTATACACCAAATAATTCTAACAAATAACTAATTACTTTTAATGAACGCATTTTTACAAGTATTAAAAAGTAAAACTGCATTAGACATGTTTTACATAGTTCGGGTCCTTCAATTACGAGGCCTTCGCTATACATATATATGCCTGCTTAAATTTATATAAAATCAATATGATCGAGTGGAGTATCCATCTTAATTACAACGTATGGAAGACAAATAGTTATTATCAGTTACCAGTTGACCTAACAGTTTATGAGCAAGCCGTAACACTTCGATTGATTTTAATATGGCTTCACAGTTTTTGTATGAGTCATCGAAGTGAGGATTTAAGTATTTAGTGGAATAACGGGGCAGGGGCTAAGAAAACATTCAGTTACTTATTTTATTTACAAGTATTTGACCGTTTATTTACGTATTATTTTTATTAAATAATAAACATGAAGATAATTATACTATATTTTAGTCGACAGTATTTTTTATTCATAACATTTGAATGGACGACTTCATCTTCTGATTATATTAGGTTGTACGTCTTGGTAAATAAAAAAATATATTATTTCTGAGAATATTAATCAACAAAGCTGCATAGTTCGGTACTTCATTATATTATGTACAATTTATTTGTGCTTCTTTTACATATGTCAATAAATGATATGCTAGTGCTATGAATAAAATTATCCATGCTAATTACATTAATTTAATAGGTCACAGTTGCAGTTCTTGAAGGCAGGTTGCAGTTTGCACGGAATCAAAAGCTTCATCAGTAATTCATAGGAACGAAATCACTTTCTCCGTCGTATTCCCGCTACTCGGTTACTGGCTACCGCTCATTATTTATTGTTATGGGTCGTCATTATGGTAAACAATGATCATTGAATGATTGTCCTTATCTATTATTCTGTTTAAGAAAGTAAGGCTTCTCTCCAAACAATTCAAGCCTAAAACGTGGGTGATTGAAGATGAGAGTGGTATACCACTCCATGATCTGGATGCGATAACTGAACGGTGGCGGAAACATTGCATACAGCTATATAGGAGCCCTAGCAACCACAGATCAACATATTATACCACGACCCTGTGGGATAGTCTGAACTTCGAGCCCCCAATAATTCGATCTGAGGTTATAGCTGCTTTGGCTGCTATCAAACCCAGAAAAGCCCCTGGACCAGACCAGCTTACGGCGGAGATTCTGAAGGCAATGGGTCCATATGCAATAGATGCTTTTCACAAAATATGCAATGACATCTGGCATACCGGGAAATGGCCTAACGATTGGACGAAGTCTGTAATTCTTCCACTTCATAAAAAAGGCGCCACCACTAAATGTGACAATTATAGAACCCTGGCTTTAATATCCCATGCCAGCAAAATTTTATTACATATTATCAATAACAGGATTCGTCACTTCCTGGACTGGCAAATCCCGCAGGAACAAGCAGGCTTCGTCAAAGGCAAGGGAACACGGGAACAAATTCTTAATGTTCGCCAGTTGATAGAAAAGTCATACGAGTTCAACACACCGCTTATCTTGTGTTTCATCGACTACAGTAAAGCCTTTGACTGCGTCGTTTGGTCGAACCTCTGGAAAGTTTTGAAAGAACTAGGAGTCCCAGAACATTTGGTGGCGCTCATTGAGAATTTGTATCTGAGTAACCAGGGTGTCGTAAAAATTGATAGACTGACTTCGGAACCTTTCAGTTTTGGAAAAGGTGTTAGACAAGGCTGTATCCTCTCACCCATTCTTTTTAATGCCTACGGAGAGTATATCATCAGGCGAGCATGCGAGAACTGGAATGGTGGAGTCACTATAGGTGGCAACAAAATCTTTAACCTCCGTTACGCAGATGATACTACGCTCCTAGCCACCAGCGAAGCTGAAATGGTTGAAATCTTGGGAAGAATGGAGAGAATTAGCTTAGAAATGGGTCTAAAAATCAACCACAGTAAAACTAAACTCATGATAGTTGATCGCGGTAACAAACTACAGCTCACAGGCTCACTCGCGCTTGAAATGGTTGAGGATTTCATCTACCTCGGAGCCAATATCAGCAATACTGGTTCGTGTGAAAAGGAAGTGAGAAGGCGCATAGGAATGGCCAAAGCTGCAATGACCCAACTACAGCGAATATGGAGAGATCGAAACATCTCACGAAAAACCAAAATCAATTTAGTTCACTCCTTGGTATTCTCCATATTCAGCTACGGGGCTGAGACCTGGACACTTAAAAAAGCTGATCGCGACCGCATTGATGCATTTGAAATGTGGTGTTGGAGAAAAATGCTCCAAATTCCTTGGACCGCCTTTCGCACGAACGCATCTATTCTGCGTGAACTAAAAGTTAAAAATCGGCTCTCCGCTCTCTGTCTGCGCAGAATACTTGAGTTTTTCGGACACATCGCCAGAAAAGACGGCCAGAACCTAGAGCAACTTATGGTTACTGGCAAAGTTGACGGCAAACGACCAAGAGGCCGCAGTCCAACTAGGTGGACTGACCAAATACGTTCCAGTCTGGACACCAACCTACACGACGCACTACATGCTGCCAAAGACAGGAATAAATGGCGTAAAACTGTCAGGCAGAAAATAATTCCACTCTTAGGGGATCACGACCCTCAGTAATGAGGAAAACGACGCGAGGAGGAGGAGGATTATTCGAGGCCACGTTTAATATAGAATTGATTTATAAAATCGAACATGATATAGAAAATCTATACTATAATAAAACTCAAAGGGCAAATTTACTGTACATTGAATATTTTTTAAAAATTTTGATTAGGGGGCACTTCAGTAACGTGTTAGAGCACAAAAATATTTTTTTTAGAATTATTGTCTGTCTGTCTGTTTGTCTGTCCGGGCATCACATGAAAACCCTTGAACGGATTTCGATGAAAATTGGTAAAGTTGTTCCTAATACTCCGGGTCATATTTTAGGATACTTTTTATCCCGGAAAATTAAAAGGTTTCCCCGGGAAACGGGATGAAATTTTGTATGGAATATTTTTAAAACATCAACCGATTTGCTTCAAATTTGCATCAAATGTTCCTTGCTTAAATTTATGGAACACGTAATTTTTCAGTTTTCCAAAATTTTGCAAAAAAAAGAAAAAAATACAAATTAATGTGAATATTGCTTATTTTTCAAAACCCGCTCCTGGAGGAATCCTTTGTGATTTTATCGTGGGTTTCAGTATGTAAATTACTAAATATAAGTACTTCAATGTAAATTCACCGTTTTTTAAATTTCCTTCTGCAAGAGGTACAAATAAGGTAAAACATAATTTCCGTATGCGAAGCTGCGGGCAACAGCTAGTACATAAATAAAGACGTTTTCTCGGGAACTAAAGTTTAATTGTTTTTCGTTCCATTTCTGTCCTCAGGAATCTTTATGATCAGGATCAAATAGCTAGTATTACGCAGTTAGAAAAACTACTACACAGAAAGTAAGACATGCTACTAAGCAGTGTTGCCAATGAAAATTTTTGGAAGGCCGTGTACATTAGATAAAAAAGCCGTGTTTATATGTGAAAAGATCAAGTGTGGGCCGTAGCAATGCAATTACGCCATTATAATATACCATCGGTTCAGCGCTCAACGAACTAAAAAAAAGGTCATCGGCAGTGAATTTGATGTCCACAAAACAAGAAATCACTTTTCAATTTTTCATTAGCTTAAATGTTTATGTTTTATGGGTTTTAACATTCGTAAAATGTTTCAAAACAAGTAAATAAAAAAAGAGACCGGAGAATTTGCGAAAAGCCGTAGAATTTGCTACGGTAATAGGGTTCCAGCCGTAGACCGTAGATTTTGTGATTTTTTGGCCCGAAAGCCGTAGAACACGGTAATTGCCGTAGCATTGGCAACACTGCTACTAAGACATAATATAAGTACTTCATGCGTGAAAGGAAAACTTTCGCACGAGTCCAAATTTTAGTATACTTTATTATTATTATACCTAATATATTACGAAGAATGTTAAAATACATTTATTAAAGGAAATAGAGCATTTAAAAATTATAATATGAACCCTTTGAGGAATTCATTTACAGTCCCATTTCGACTGCAGAGGTCTTTAGCAGTTACGGGATAAACATAAAAGACGAATCCATTAATTTTCCATCGTATTATGAACTAGTGGATACCCGGCGTGTTCCACTACGCTAAAAAAAAAGGGTGCGTGTACTTTTGTACGCGCGTGAGAAGTATACTTCTTTGACATAATTAAATAAATGTTTAATTTAATAACGTGTATCAGTTTTAATTATCTTTCAAAAACTATTTTGTATTAAATAAAAACAAGAAACATTAATCATAAATTATCTGAACAAATATTACTTGTTTACTACCTATGTTTACACAAGTACAAACTAAATGGCGTTGTCCATGAACCTGAATCACGCTGTTGAGACTCTGTGAGATTTGTATAAGTAATAACATTAAATTTTAAAAGAGGTAAAGATAAAAGCTAGCGCTATCTATCCAGTGCTTTCATACCCCCTCCATGGCAGCGTTAAACGTTTAACATTTTGCAAGTCGCATAAGAAGTATAACTTCAAAAATTTCTGATGTGAATGACAGATCATTGTTTTTGTGTTGAAGTTGATACGCCATCTTTACACAATTTTATTTCGTGTATAAATATGGCTCATTCCAAATTATTCCAAATAATAATTTAATTATTAGATACTTAGTATGACGTATCCTTACTGGGAAATCCTTTTCCCGGTAGCCTAGTTTGTCATGTTAAACATTATTGTAAATAATTTATGATAATTGTGACGTGATTGAAATTACGTAATTATTTTCCTAGCGATGTCACTGTGTTTGTAATTCTTCAAGTATAATATGAGGTAAATTGTTGCATTCAATTTTGTTTTAATTGAATGCTATGAAATGTTTTTTTATGGTTTTTAATTTAATTATTTTTTAATTGTTTGTGTACTAAACTTCGTTCTATTATTCGTCTATATTTAAAACTTTATCCAATATTATGTACCAATTCAATAAAAAAAATTATAAAAAAGATTTAAATGCCTCCATTTCGATAGAAATTTTATTGTCTTGTAATATTGTTTAGGAAGTAAACATTTGACAGTGGTTACAGTCGCCAGACAGCTACGGGTCTCCCTCGCCTCGTAACGTGGGGTTGGGGGTCGCGGCGACCCCCCGTCTGTGACACATATGGTTCCAGTGATCGCTATCGTCGACGGATATCAGCTGTCGAGCAATAGGAGGGTTGGTTTCCAATTACATTCCAAATAAGAACACCTAAACATAGCCCGTGAAGGGAGCCACTAGTGCACTACGAATTTAAAAATACCCTAATTAGTTTCCTTCCCCTACATTTTATTTAGAAAGCTATTTCTGGAGTGAGGGACACGTAAAATAATCGTCTTACATTAATAGAGATCTATAAATGGCGTTAAACAATGTTACTATTTCCATCCATAAGTTACTTAACAAGATTGATAATACGGTATTGCCATTCAAAATATTTCATCCGCATTGTTTATAGATAAAAATAATGCAAAGATCATATTGAAAGATGTACGATGATTATTGTACGGGTAAGTACCTATATTAATTACAATTTAGAACCTTTATATTTCCACACCCAGTTCATTACAAATTACATATTGATTAATTCATTTTTATATCTATTATTAAATGTATTGTTTTAAACGTAACCTATCATTATTAAATTTACTTTGTAACTACAACTAGCAGTAATAGGTAGCGTTATTAAACATAATTCTCGAGTATCAAAATATTTGAAATTTACACAAAGACTTAAGTCTTAACACATCTCTATTAGATAAAATAAAACGGCGCTGCAGCAAAGCGTTGTTATCTTGTTGACATTTTCTTAATGTCAATAGAGATAGGTAAATTAAGAAATTTAACCGCTGTCAACAAAGAGTAGGTATGAGTATGTTTTTCCAGGAAGGATCAAGAATGTTAAGCAATTGCTTATTATGTGTGTACTAGTCAATTAAATATGTATCTTATGATATAAATGTAAACATATTGTATTATTGTATGAAACTAAAAGGGTACTAGGGTATATAATATCGCATTCGATATGTCTTAAATTATGATATTTTACTACAAAAAATCATTAAAGTAAGGCTCATCTCATACCTCATCAGGATGCTTCATTAATAACTAAGTAGGTAGTAGGTAATTGAATATATCGATTGAGCATTTTGTTTCGGAACTAACATCGCGGCGCCGGTCAGTTAGTTTTGTTAGATATATTATGTATGATAATGATATGGCATGATGATGAGAATAATGACTCACTTGTCGTGTTTGGTGCGCGCGCCGCTAGTGCGCCGGTCGGCCGCGGCGGACAGGTAGCGCCGCACGCTCGCCTTGATCTGTGGGTCTGCAACATTCGTCAACACTAAACGGCGCACACATATCAGCGGACTAGCAGCGCACTGCAGGCCACTGCTTCTTTATGTCACTAGCCGATAAACGAGCAGACGAGCTACCTGATGGCAGTAGTAGGAGAATACATTGCTGGCCAAGAGAGAAAGAAGAAAAAGGACTGGAACACGAGTCGTTAGGCGGTTGACTCAAGCAAGAGCGTGGTAGGTAGCCAGGCAGGTTTTACGGAAAGATTATAGTTATAATTACAAAGTTAACGTTATTATATGAATAGTTCCACCGCACACTTGGTACACCCTTCTGATCACCTCAAGAGGTAACCCAATTTAAGATTCCTAAGGTATATTGTATTGGACCCATTTGTCCTTTATACGTATATCAAACAAAATAAATACAATTTCAGAGCGAATGGTTTTGTAAATTTATGAAACGGGTCACCTTATCGCACGTTTCATTTGGGCTGCCTTTCTTTGTCTCTATTCATGAACTAGGAAAGCGTTCGTTATGGACTTACTTTGTAATGTGAATAGAAATTCTGAAAATTGGGATCAGAATAAAAGTTCTCATCGCATAATAGGTCTATTAATTAGCGCAACTAAATTCTTTAGAACATTTTGAACGTAATCATTGATCATCGTAAAACAATCTTAAAAAAGGATGTCACTACCCAGTGTCATTGGCCCTTCACTCCGTAAAACTAGTAGTGACGCAATTGCGTTAGTTTAGTTATGGTGGATATGACTTGTGTCTCGAATTGTCATCAAAATTAAATCTATGAATTCAAGGAAACACACGAAATATACCGTAGCTTTGAGTATGTATTAGTATAGAGCGAGTATATTACACAAATGGTACAGAACACATCGTAGGCAGGTGATCTATAGATACGTATATCGATGCGTGTATGACAGATAGGGATGTTTCAATTACGTGCCGATCGGCAACGAGATATCGATAAGTTATTTCGATAACTTATCTTATTTCCTACTATTAAACGAGAATTTTTTACATAAATATGTATATTTATTTATATATTTGTTTGTATTCACGTTCACACTAACAGCACTAACGATTTCGATGAAATTTACAATGTTATGGTTTACGAGGGCGACTAATCGATCTAGCTAGTTCTCATATCTGGGAAAATTTGTTTTCTCTATTTTCACTTGAGCAAGCTGCATGCTTGAGCATCATGGCAAATAATTTTAAACAGAAATATTTAAGTAGGTACTTATCAATTCGCATAGTCATTTTCTTTAACAGATAATGAAATTTAGTCGCTGTATGACTCCAAGTTTCATTATATATACTGTCTATGGCAAATTGACATTAGAAGTCGGCCATATTTGTTTACGACTTTAGACTCGACCAAAAAAATGGACTATAGACTACCTGCGCCGACTACATGGGCGGACCGGTTCCGATAAGCGCTGGCAGATCGGCGCCGGTTGCCAGCTATCTACGTGAATACGCCCTTATATTTACATTCCTAGCTTACGTTAAAATACTTTCGCATCATAAATGTTACAAAGTATATCATACAAAACACAAACTATAATGATTTATAATAAATGTCCATAAGATTTTGACTATTAAAGTTACATAAATATAATACGTTGATCTCATAGCAAACATTTCAAAACATATTTTAAATATCGACTACAGCGTTGGTCGCATCACATCACTACAGTCTCGCGAGGAGAGCGCGGTGCGCGGGCGGTCTTTCCGTGCCCACCCCTCACGTCTCCTTCACACCCGCGATGCGTGATTTGTTTTCATAAAAATAAATATAAAAATCAACTTACCGATGAAATGTGATACTGGATTTCAGTTTTGTGTGTTTCCTACTATCGTTTTTGCAAGATGGAACTGCACATTTGACCATTTTGAAACGTAAATATTTAAAAATCTCTCTAGAACTGCACACCGCTAGCAATCAACCACGACTACAAGCGCTCGCGACGGGAACGTCGTGTTGTTCTCACCCGTGCCTACTGTTCCCACTTCGTTGCGATCGCTCTATACTAATACATACTCAAAGTACCGTAGCATTTCTCCCTTCCTTTAGTTTTTTATGTTCCAAAACAAAGTGAATTCAATTACGGCGTAAGATTATTTCCCGGGGGATAATAAAAAAAAATTGTAGCTTGTGGAGTAGAACAGCTCGGTTACATTATTAAAAGGTCGACATCCACCGCAAGTGAGGTTATCTCGGTCGGATCCCGAGAGCCACACCACCAACCGAATTACCTGCCGTGCGGAGTCGACCGAATCATCTGGGAACGTATCAACGTTATTACGACCTCACTTGTGTAAAGGCACAGATTAACACAAATACGTACTGAAGAAAACACTTTTTTTCAAATCGAAACTCACCCTTTTTCAGCCTTAAAGTAACTGGGTCTGACGACAGCCGCAAACATTTTAAAACTGGAACAAAATGAAAGAAGAATCAGCTGCGGACCGAGAGACAAATGCTTTCTTCATGTTTTAAAATAAGGGGACTTGATTCGTGTTGTATTTTATACGGAAGTGAAGTTAAAACAGACTCGTCTATAACCAGTGTATGGGGTGTCAAGGGTGTCACATACACTATGCACCATATTCCAGTTCCTGTCATATTAAAAGTTTATTTTCATCACAGCAATCCTAACCGTCGCAATATCGGAATTTATTACGAAAATCGTTACAGCAATAATATTACATCATTCGCATCTTTTTAAGTTCGGAGCAGCCTGTCCAATTTAACCATTATTATCATTAGTCAACTAACTTGCATTACGTTTTTGGCCATCATTATTATCTTTCAGACTTTCACACAATCCATCCTGTCTCTAATCTTCAATGCTAATATTAATATTATGCTAATATTACTAAGTTTTTTATTTGTTTATTTTCAGGCGTAATAAATATAAATAACTTATTATAAAACTGCCAAGTTATAAAATAATTTGTAGGCGGAGAATGATCTATTATTTTTACATCTATTCTTTAAATAAGATCTAAATCTAAATAGCTAAAATCATGTCTAATATATTATCTATACATGTTTTTACAAAATATCGCGCTGTTGTCCAAATAAGTGTTTGACTTTGTGTGCATCCTCCACGTACAACTGATTGAAGACTAGACGCGTCCCGCTACGTGTGAAATGTGAATTACTCGCTCGCGTGTTGAAAACGGTCGAAGCGAACGCGATTGTTGAATTAAGTGTTACAGTAATGACTACACAACTACACACACAGACAGATCTCTATCATACTTGACGCACATCACAATACCCATTTTGCTTGTTCCACTTCAAGAAAATACCAGTCTCTGCTTGAAAAACTGCTGAAAATATGACGGTGATGACTAATGCCCCAGATTAATATTTTAAAAAGATTAACGCCCCAACTCAGAATCACTAACGGTTACTTAAATCGCTCCTTAGTACAGATTTTGTATGGCGATTCTTTACTAAGGAGCGATTTAAGGCGATATTATCCATAAAATGGTATTTTTGAAGGTGTTTTGTTCATAAATGGTACATAATACAATTCTAAAAAAAATATATGTTATTTTACAGTCTTTGTTCTTTCGTTCCCTCATACTTGATACACGATAGCAATTATTTCATTGGATAGAAATAAATCACAAAGTGGGGTCTAATCTGGCATAAAAATGGCGTTTTATTCGCGTTTTAATCGCTTCCAGATAATAAAAAATATACCACAGTATAGGTCCTATAGATACCAATATTTCTTTCTGATCATAATTTGAAATTTTGAAAAACTTCCCTTTCAATTTCTATTTTTTCCCTTTCCACGAGCAACGAAACGCCCGACGCGTTAATTTACTCAATTTTACTCTCGCGCCAGTCGCCTTCGAGGTAGGACCTGTGCTAATCGGCATCGCAGCCGCACGTTGTCGAATTTCCGACACTAATTTTAATTTCGAATTTGGCGCGCGCGCCTTCTGAACTTATATTACGTATTAGGTACTGTCCAAAGTATCCACACTGCTGTAATTTGAAATAATAAAAATTTTTCGTTTTTATACTTTAGTTACTATTATAGTATTTGGGTATTGGTATAAGTCAAGTGCTAATTACACAATTATTATCTAATACTATCCCAAGCCGGATGGGTGTCGTAAAAGGCGACTAAATCCGGCCCGCTGGTGGTAGGGCCCCTCGAGGGATTATATTGGTAATATTGATTTTAAATTTAATACCATTATTACTATTATTATTTCTCCATGGGGTTCGCATGGATAGCTACCACCCTTGAGCATGTGTCAGTCGCCAAACGACTCGTCGTGACGGCTGGGAGCTTGAGAGACAGTTTTCTTTTTTGAAGTTATACCTTATTTAGGCGCGTTATGAAATAAATGGAAAATTGTTTTGAAAAAATGATTATTGAAGTGAAAACTTCTTGAAGTCAAAAGTCAAAAAAGTCAAAATTCAAAAAAGTCAAAAGTCAAAAGTCAAAAAAGTCAAAAGTCTAAAGTCAAAAAAGTCAAAAGTCAAAAAAGTCAAAAAAGTCAAAATTCAAAAAAGTCAAAAGTCAAAAGTCAAAAAAGTCATAAAAGTCAAGTCAAAAAAGTCAAAAAAGTCAAAGTCAAAAAAGTCAAAATTCAAAAAAGTCAAAAGTCAAAAGTCAAAAAAGTCAAAGTCAAAAAAGTCAAAAGTCAAAATTCAAAAAAGTCAAAAGTCAAAAGTCAAAAAAGTAAAGTCAAAAAAGTCAAAATTCAAACAAGTCAAAAGTCAAAAGTCAAAAAAGTCAAAAAAGTCAAGTCAAAAAAGTCAAAAAAGTCAAAGTCAAAAAAGTCAAAAGTCAAAAAAGTCAAAAAAGTCAAAATTCAAAAAAGTCAAAAATCAAAAGTCAAAAGTCAAAAAAGTCAAAAGTCAAAAGTCTAAAGTCAAAAAAGTCAAAAGTCAAAAAAGTCAAAAGTCAAAAAAGACAAAAGTCAAAAAAGTCAAAAGTCAAAAAAGTCATAAAAGTCAAGTCAAAAAAGTCAAAAAAGTCAAAGTCAAAAAAGTCAAAAAAGTCAAAATTCAAAAAAGTCAAAAGTCAAAAGTCAAAAAAGTCAAAAGTCAAAAAAGTCAAAGTCAAAAAAGTCAAAAGTCAAAAAAGTCAAAATTCAAAAAAGTCAAAAGTCAAAAGTCAAAAGTCTAAAGTCAAAAAAGTAAAAAAAGTCAAAAAAGTCAAAAAAGTCAAAAGTCAAAAGTCAAAAAGGTCAAAATTCAAAAAAGTCAAAAGTCAAAAAAGTCAAAAAAGTCAAAAGTCAAAAAAGTCAAAAGTCAAAAAAGTCAAAAAAGCCAAAAAAGTCAAAGTCAAAATTCAAAAAAGTCAAAAGTCAAAAGTCAAAAGTCAAAAGTCAAAAAAGTCAAAAAAGTCAAGTCAAAAAAGTAAAAAAAGTCAAGTCAAAAAAGTCAAAAAAGTCAAAAGTCAAAAAAGTCAAAAAAGTCAATAAAGTGAAAAAAGTAAGAAAAGTCAAAGTCAAAAAAGTCAAAAAAGTCAAAAAAGTCAAAAGTCAACAGTCAAGTCAAAAACGTCAAAAAAAGTCAAAAAAGTCTAAAGTCTAAAGTCAAAAAAGGCAAAAAAGTCAAAAGTCAAAATTTGTGGAGTGGAGTGGAGTGGAGTGGAATAGTAAAACCTACAATTATCATCTTCCCGAAATTTTACATTCGTCTCATTATCTTGAAAACAAAATTTTTGAAGGTTTCACTTCTAAGTTCTAAAATGTGTGAATGGCACACATTTTAATTTTTTTGTTTTTATTATTTTTTACGTATCTTTAGGTATTTTATTTTAAATTATTCTTATACTTTTTATCATTCTCAACATACTTGTAAAATATCTTATCCAAAGGGTTTGAAGATTTTTGTACGGAACCTGGCATACCTACAAGTCCGCCATTTTGAAAAAAAAGCTCGTTTCGATTTTGAAGTTGGTTACTTTTTGTTAGTATTTAGATGATATTAGTCAATTTTGTATGTAAGTACCTACTTATTTGTAGGTGAACCGATTTTGATGATTCTTTTTTTGATAGAAAGCTGGTGCGTATCATGTGGTTCCACATAAATTTGAGGGAGATTTGACAAGTAGTTTTCGAGTTATTTTGAAGTTGGTTATTTTTTGTTAGTATTTAGATGATATTAGTCAATTTTGTATGTAAGTACCTACTTATTTGTTATCCACTCACCTTTAGTCTCCACTGGACAGTTTCGTTTCATAAAATTTCAAGTCAGTCTGCACTCACCTCTAGTCTCCACTGGACAGTTTCGTTTCATAAAATTTCAAGTCAGTCTCCACTCACCTCTAGTCTCCACTGGACAGTTTCGTATCATAAAATTTCAAGTCAGTCTCCACTCACCTCTAGTCTCCACTGGACAGTTTCGTATCATAAAATTTCAAGTCAGTCTCCACTCACCTCTAGTCTCCACTGGCCAGTTTCGTATCATAAAATTTCAAGTCAGTCTCCACTCACCTCTAGTCTCCACTGGACAGTTTCGTATCATAAAATTTCAAGTCAGTCTCCACTCACCTCTAGTCTCCACTGGACAGTTTCGTATCATAAAATTTCAAGTCAGTCTCCACTCACCTCTAGTCTCCATTGGACAGTTTCGTATCATAAAATTTCAAGTCAGTCTCCACTCACCTCTAGTCTCCACTGGATAAGCTAAAATTATCATTACTCTTATTTTATTACACCTAAAATTCCAATGAATAAATCAAAATAAAGTATACTTACACCCCAACTCAGAGCAGTTACTAATAATAATAATAATAATAATAAAACCCTTCCACACTCATACCCCCGCAGTAGGTTACAAGTATTTACCTGTGTCGCGGGTGGCATGTACTACACATATAACACATCACAATAACAGCCATGACACGAGTACAAATATTTATCTGTCACATAAATATTTGCCCCGGCCGGAAATCGAACCCGAAACCCCTCGCTTCGCAGTTCGCAGGCAGGTCCACTACCAACTAGGCTATGTAGGATCTACAGCTACGCACGGGGTCATTAACCTCACAGCCGCGCGCGGCCGGCTCACGGCGTGGCGGTCGAGTTTACACTCAGGGGAGCGGGGTAAAGGGCAGTGAACAAAATGCCTACAACGGTCGAATACGCTCGCCTTAAGTAACCGTTAGTGACTCTGAGTTGGGGCGTAAGAATTAATGCAGAATTAAAGCAGAAATACTTTAAGCCAAAAATATTTTTGTAATAACGTTAAGTAAGTTTCGATTCGACGTTCCATCACTGCAGCTTTTCTTTTCAGGAGAAGTCAGGGAACCGGAAATTATTATTTTACGTTCCCTAACAACAATGAAAACTGCGACAAGTTGGATTTTTTTTCTATGTTTATTCATAAATGCAACTGGCAAAATATTACATGATATTTTTTACACGCTTTATATTCGCTTCACCTGTATGTTTGTTTGTTTGTAACTTCTCTTTGAACTTGATATTGAGGACCAACCGATGACAATTCAATATTTAAAGAAAAAAAGAAAGAAAAAAGAAAGAAAAAAGAAAGAAAACCTAATTACATGCTTTATATTAGCTTTAAACCGTCAGATTTCTTTCAAACTTCGTAGTCTTATCGAGGATCGATGACAATTCAATATTTAAAGAAAAAAAAACTAAATTTCATTTCAAAAGATCAAAGTAAAAAATGAAAAAATAAATAATAGTTAAAAAAACTCTAAAAAACACGCTTTTATAGAAAATCCAACTAAAAAAAATAAGCTACGAGGTTACACAAGGTTACGAAGTTAATACTGACCTGACTGACCTTTAAAGTTGATCTTGAAATTTCGATACTAGATACGTAAGGTAGATAAGAATAACCCTGAATACTTTTATATTATAAGATATGCTATGGAATCCACGCCATAAAAATGCACAAGAGGTTAATAAAACTAAAATAAAATAAATAAATAAAGCTTTGGTAAATACTAATAGTAAGCTATGTAAAAATAGCATTTTGAAAAATAAGTGAATCATTCGATATCCAACAAGGTTCTTAATTACCGTTCTTGTACATTATTTACTATCTTATATTTTAAAAATACGATATCTTATATTTTAAAAATAAGACTTTGTTAACCATAGCTACGAATAATAATTAACAAATACACATGGAAAAATAAATAAGTACTAAAAATAAATGTGTACCATTTTTTTTCCTTGAATTTCCCAATAGTACTATATTTTTTGCAATGTTTTGAAAAAAATACTATTTTACCTTCAAAAAAAAAGGTGGCAACCTTCAGCATATAATTTTTCGTAGTAGCACAAGTAGCATGAAAAAGAAAATGCAATAAATAATAAATAAATAAACGCTACGTAAATAAACATAACGCATAACGTAACGGAGAAAGTTTACTTTTACTCTCCATAAAAGCTCATACGTTAAACTCCAATAATTTATAACTCGTCCTATATTCTTTGATCATCAAAATGTATCGAAAATTATCATCTAATAGTAAATTATGGCAACTAAATGTTCAATTTCAATTCAATTATACAACAAAACTACACTTCTTCATAAATGTCGACGGTACCCCGCTACGCGGGGTCTCGTATGTTTCCCCGTAAAAATTTCAACGAACCTAATCCATTACGTTTTGGATTCCTATATTTTTTTAATTGCAGGGGCTTTGCTCCTCGAGCCCCCGTTGTAAGGGGGATTCGCCCCCCCTTCGCCCCTTAGCGAGGGGCTCTGCCCCCCCCCGCACCCTCTGTCACGGCGGGCTTCGCTCTCCATTTATTGGTTACTTTTCGGGTATTTTATGGCTATATTAGACCAACAATCGCGTTTTTCTTTTCGTGTAAAAATATGATGAATGGTGAGGAAATACTTCCAAGTGAAAACGATCAACGAGGTACTTAATTTTTACTAGGTACCTACTACATTGTAACGTAAAATAGAATATTGATTTAACCTTGGGTGGATAATAATTAATAACAATCCATCAGGTGGGATTGTGGTCAAGCATTACTACGCGTTCACTCTAAGTTTACCCTTACCTCCCGTCCCGCTCCTCATACCGACCGCAGCTCATTTAGTACGGACAGCAACGCTAGTCGCGCATTTTTGAGGTCCCGTGCGGCGCGTGCATTCTTGAGTTTGTTGTTGATTTTGATGTTACTTTCGTTAAATTATTTTTCTATTGATTTATTTTACGTTCGTTGATTTTTGTCGCTACAATGACTAAAATAGAAAATGTTTTACACAGTGGCAAACGTAATTTGTTATTTAAGATAGTGAAATTATTTTAGTACCGTCAGCTGTTAAATCGTAACGGTCGACGAGGGCAAACTTAGAGTGAACGCGTAGTAACTTATTTTAAGTAAAAAAAAATATGTACTCTCTAGAGAAGTCGAGGTTGCATCTCTCTTTATCCATAAAAAACAAAGGGTCTATTTAAATAGCAAAATTCAATGATAAAAAAGGTACTTGCCCTATTTATAATTATTATTATCCATGGTTTTTTACAGAAAAAATTATTGACCCAAAAATTAACAATGTAAACGAAACATTGAACATAAATACATAGAATATAATAATTATATTATCCATCCATATTACATAAGCAACACTGCCGATAGTCCTTTTTCACTCGACACAACGAACAATTGCAATTTCAATTAGAGCGAAACAGTTATCAGCAGTTGGGATGTACCGAGATAAGCGTCATGCGCGTGATAAATGGCGAATGCCTTACCTTCGCGGGTAGTGAACCGGTTTACATCAGTCCCATTAACCTTGAGCAACACGTCCCCCGCCTCCACCTGTAATTAAACAAACGTGTCCACTTATTATTTAAAAATAAAACACACTGCATCTCATTCATTACCAATGTCTTTAACCAATTACATTTCAAAGAAACTTTTACTGTTTTTCAAAATGGTTCAACGTTTTTCAAATAACTTTGTAACGATTTATTCTCAACGAACGCGAAATAACGTAGTTCGTGAGATAAAGTTTATGTAGTGACAGATATGCCTCCCATACAATTATTATGAAAACAATGTAAGAATGTTAACGAGTAAACTAATTAACATTCTCATACAATATTTTCTTTTCCATAAAGAAAAGGAACGTGTACATATGAATAAAAACGTATAAAGCTCAGAAGAAAAACATGGATTAAGCTTTCCAAAGCTGTGCTCAACTAATCCGCACGTAAACACTTAACTACAGACTTGTTTGTGTAGCCGCTAATAGCAATACCGAGTATCGCGAGTTGGGCGCGCATTTAAAAAATTGATACGAGAAAGAAACAAAAAAACTTACTACACTGCACTGCATATAGGTTTTTATGTGGAGCGATCGGCGACTCACTCGAACAACTCTTCTTGATAAATATATTCAACAAATTATCATAATGACGTGAATTAGATGATTCAAGAACCAAGTGGTTGGATGGCAGTTTTCAATGAGGAAAAATAAAACATGTAGAAAATCAAAATTCTCTCGATGAAGGTTTTTTGACACTTGAGGAAAAATGAAAAGATATATGTATTTATCAATACATTTTACTTACAATGTCCTATTGAACCACTGTTGTGAATGAAACAATCACCAACGGAGCAACGGATATGAAGTCGCGATAATAACATGGATGTAGTAGGCTAATTGTTTATTTTGTATCCATTCCCCGTATACATTGACCTTAAGTTTTAATATTGTACATTATGTACTCCACGTGCAGCCGAGTGTTATGTGAGGCCACACAAACCACGATTCACATTCACAACACAAACGTTTCACACACAAGCTATCAATATTAACACAAGTTAGAGGATGAATATTTTGGTATAGCCACTTCCTCACTTCAATAACCAATAATTGCAATATGCGTTATAAGCATTTCAAAGTTTGTTTTAAAAGGTCGATATGTTATTAACTTAAGTTCGAGAATACCGAAGTTAAAAATAAAAATAAGAGTGGAAAAATAAATGAAGCGACAAGTTAGTGTATTGGATAGTTGGAGCGCAGTGAACGGGGCCGCGGCGCGGTGTGGTGTCGAAGTCGAACTGTGGACCGTGGGGCTCCGAGCCCGACAGCTCGGGCGCCCGCCGCGCCCGCTGTCAACTTGTTATCACTGGAGGGTCCGCTTAATGGAGCTTACGAGATAAATTAGATCAAACTCCCGCAGAAGGGCGTACCGGAAGAATGAATTAGTTGGATGCGGCCTACGCTCAAGGTAAGATTCCGCTCACAAACGGTTACTCACGTCAATTTGCTTCGTTAATTAATTTTACGTATAGGTAATGTTTAGGATTTATAATGATTTTCGGGACGGAAAATATATCTAGCGCTTTTGAATAAGACCCCGTACCCTCCCTATTATCCTGCCACAAATAACACACAAAATAAACACAAAAACAAGAACGAATGCGAACTGTTTATGAGAATAAAAAAATTAACAACGATAAAATTAAGACGTTTACAACAGAATACAAATTGATGATTCTTACTAATGAATCATCTTGATTGCTTCGTTTGTAGAACGATGTTTTTCTTAGAGGCAATTATTGGTGTAATTGTAAAACTAGACTGCATGACAAATAAGGGGAATTATTACGTATGTGTACCTACTATGCATGTATCTTAGCATTCAATGCATAATGAAATTGTAGGAGAAGCAAATACTGCTATCAATAAAAATAAATATAAGTCACAATTTTATGGTATGATAAAGAAACGCAACTTACAATAAAACAATCAGACATAATACACATTTTTGTCTGCCTCGCCACAGTAAAGGAATCTAACTCGCGACTCGTTGCAAAAAATTGCGAATGTACGGAACAGTTGGAAAAATTTACATAATAGTAGTTAGTACCTAATAGATGATGCAATCAGGGACGTACGAATCCTCCCACAAAGGTGTCATTATTTTCGTATTTTTATTTACTCTTAGGGATTCTGTAGGTTCATAATTAAAATTATGTCTGTCATAAGTCATAACTCGTTAACCCGTTAAGCGTAAATAGATGTGATAGGTTTCGTTATATTCGGTATACTATTTTCGTGAATAGGCATGATGACAGTAAGTAAAAATCACTAAAATTATGTATTTATTTAATGAAACCCTATAAATGGATTACAAAATACACATTTATTGAAATACTAGCTGTTGCCCGCAGCTTCGCACGCGGAAATTATGCTTATCATATTATTTAGTATCCCTTACAAAAGAATATTTAAAAACAGGTTCATTTATATTGAAGTACTTATATTTAGGAATTTACATACTGAAAGTTACAATACAATCACAGATCATTCCTCCGGGAGCGGGTTTGGAATAGTAAATAACATTAACATTTTTTTTCCCTCTCCCTCTCCCTCTCTCCCCTTGCCCTCTTCCTCTCCCGCTCCCTGTCCCTTTTTCTTTCCCGCTCCCTGTCTCACTTCCCCTCGCTCTCCCTCTTCCTGTCCCACTCACTCTCCCTTTCCCGCTCGAGGTCCTTCTCCCACCACGTATCCCTCTCCCTCTCCCTCTCCCTTTCCCGCTCGAGGTCCTTCTCCCACTTCATATCCCTCTCCCTCTTCCTCTATCGCTCCCAGTCCCTCTCCCGCCCGCACCCGCGCCCTCTCCCGATTTCTGTCCCGCTCCCACTCCCTCTCCCGCTCCCTGTCCCTCTCTATCTCCCTCTTCCGCTCCTTCTCCCTCTCCTGCTCCCTGTCCATTCTTAACTTAAAAAATGACGAAGTTGCTTACTAAGTTCATTCCCCTAAATTAACTCTTTAAGGGATGATTTTCCGAAAAAAATAAAATCTAAGTAACTTTTGTTTATTACTATAAACTTACATAAAAAAAATCATATATGTATTTTATAACTCTAAAACTGGCGAAGTTGATTTGTATGTAGTTGACTACCAACCCCTATTTTTAGGGGATGAATTTCGAAAAATCAGTGATACAGTTATTTTTGTGTCTAACTATAAGCTTATATACAAATTTTCGCCCTTCGTACTTCAAAACTGACGAAGTGTCCATACTAACTTTCGCACTCTTATTTAAACCTTTAGGGGATGACTTTCCAAAAAAAACGTAATACGTACTTCCAAATTTTGTTTCTAATCTGGAGCTAATATATAAATTTTCATGTTTTTAACTTTAAAAATGACGAAGTTGCGTACTAAATGAAATCCTCTAAATTAATTCTTTAAGGGATGATTTTCCAAAAAACCGTGTTAAAATTAACTTTTGTTCACAACTATAAACTTACATAAAAATTTTCATATTTATATGTCTAAAACTGACGATGTTGATTTATACGTAAATGGCTTCCTACCCCTATTTTTAAGGGATGGATTTCGAGAAAACAGTGATACAGTTATTTTTTTGTGTCTAACTATAAGCTTATATACAAAATTTCACCCTTCTTACTTTAAAAATGACGAAGTTGCATACTAAATTAAATTCACTAAATTAACCCTTTAAGGGATGATTTTCCGAAAAAAAATATTAAAGTTAACTTTTGTTTATTACTATAAACTTACATAAAAAAAAACATATTTATAACTCTAAAATTGGCGAAGTTGATTTGTATGTAGTTGACTATCAACCCCTATTTTTAGGGGATGAATTTCGAGAAAACAATGATACAGTTATTTTTTGTGTCTAACTATAAGCTTATATACAAATTTTCGCCCTTCGTACTTCAAAACTGACGAAGTGTCCTTACTAACTTTCGCACTCTTAATTAACCCTTTAGGGGATGATTTTCCAAAAAAACATAATACTTACAAATTTCGGTTCTAGTCTGGAGCTAATATGTAAATTTTCATGCTTTTAACTTCAAAAATGACGAAGTTGCCTACTAAGTTCAATTCAGTAAATTAACCCTTTAAGGGTTGATTTACCAAAAAAATATATTAAAGTTAACTTTTGTTTATTACTATAAACCTACATAAAAATTTTCAAATTTATAAATCTAAAACTAAGAAAGTTGGTTTGTATGAAAGTGTCTTCTAACCCTTATTTGTACCCCTTAGGGGATGAATTTCCAAAAATCCGTTCTTAGTGGACGTCTCCTTAGCATAAACTATCTCCCTGCCAAATTTCATCTTAATCGGTTCGGCAGTTTCTGAGATTTTTTGTTTAATCAGCGGTGTGTCGCTTTTCAATTTTATATATATAGACTAGCTGTTGCCCGCAGCTTCGCACGCGGAAATTATGCTTATCATATTATTTAGTATCCCTTACAAAAGAAAATTTAAAAACAGGTTAATTTATATTGAAGTACTTATATTTAGGAATTTACATACTGAAACTTACGATACAATCACAGATCATTCCTCCGGGAGCGGGTTTGGAATAGTAAACAACATTAACATTTTTTTTTCTTTTCCCTCTCCCTCTCCATCTCCCTCTCCCCCTTGCCCTCTTCCTCTCCCGCTCCCTGTCCCTTTTAACCTCCCGCTCCCTGTCTCACTTCCCCTCGCTCTCCCTCTTCCTGTCCCACTCCCTCTCCCTTTCCCGCTCGAGGTCCTTCTCCCACCACATATCCCTCTCCCTCTCCCTTTCCCGCTCGAGGTCCTTCTCCCACTTCATATCCCTCTCCCTCTTCCTCTATCGCTCCCAGTCCCTCTCCCGCCCGCACCCGCGCCCTCTCCCGATTTCTGTCCCGCTCCCACTCCCTCTCCCGCTCCCTGCCCCTCTCTATCTCCCTCTTCCGCTCCTTCTCCCTCTCCTGCTCCCTGTCCATTTTTAACTTAAAACATGACGAAGTTGCTTACTAAGTTCATTCCCCTAAATTAACTCTTTAAGGGATGATTTTCCAAAAAAATAAATAATAAGTTAACTTTTGTTTATTGCTTTAAACTTACATAAAAAATTCATATATTTTATAACTCTGAAACTGGTGCAGTTGATTTGTATGTAGTTGACTACCAACCCCTATTTTTAGGGGATGAATTTCGAGAAATCAGTGATACAGTTACTTTTGTGTCTAACTATAAGCTTATATAAAAATTTTCGCCCTTCGTACTTCAAAACTGACGAAGTGTCCATACTAACTTTCGCACTCTTATTTAACCCTTTAGGGGATGACTTTCCAAAAAAAACGTAATATGTACTTCCAAATTTTGTTTCTAATCTGGAGCTAATATCATCATAATATTTTCATGTTTTTAACTTTAAAAATGACGAAGTTGCGTACTAAATGAAATCCTCTAAATTAACCCTTTAAGGGATGATTTTCCAAAAAACCGTGTTAAAATTAACTTTTGTTTACAACTATAAACTTACATAAAAAATTTCATATTTATAAGTCTAAAACTGACGATGTTGATTTATACGTAAATGGCTTCTTACCCCTATTTTTAGGGGATGAATTTCGAGAAAACAGTGGTACAGTTATTTTTTGTGTCTAACTATAAGCTTATATACAAAATTTCACCCTTCTTACTTTAAAAATGACGAAGTTGCATACTAAATTAAATTCACTAAATTAACCCTTTAAGGGATGATTTTCCGAAAAAAATTGTTAAAGTTAACTTTTGTTTATTACTATAAACTTACATAAAAAAAATCATATTTATAACTCTAAAATTGGCGAAGTTGATTTGTATGTAGTTGACTACCAACCCCTATTTTTAGGGGATGAATTTCGAGAAAACAATGATACATTTATTTTTTGTGTCTAACTATAAGCTTATATACCAATTTTCGCCCTTCGTACTTCAAAACTGACGAAGTGTCCATACTAACTTTCGCACTCTTAATTAACCCTTTAGGGGATGATTTTCCAAAAAAGCATAATACTTACAAATTTTGTTTCTAGTCTGGAGCTAATATGTAAATTTTCATGTTTTTAACTTCAAAAATGACGAAGTTGCCTACTAAGTTTAATTCAGTAAATTAACCCTTTAAGGGATGATTTTCCAAAAAAATATATTAAAGTTAACTTTCGTTTATTACTATAAACCTACATAAAAATTTTCAAATTTATAAATCTAAAACTAAGAAAGTTGGTTTGTATGAAAGTGTCTTCTAACCCTTATTTGTACCCCTTAGGGGATGAATTTCCAAAAATCCGTTCTTAGTGGACGTCTCCTTAGCATAAACTATCTCCCTGCCAAATTTCATCTTAATCGGTCCGGCAGTTTCTGAGATTTTTTGTTTAATCAGCGGTGTGTCGCTTTTCAATTTTATATATATAGATTATGAGCGAGATTAACAATATTTTGATAGAATAAAACTACAAAATACGGCAAACCGCCATATTATCTTGAACGCCAATCAGTCTCAATCAGCGCGAATTACGTCACGCCTCAGTAAACAAACGAATATGACAATACTGACAATGACATCTTGTCTATTAATTTACTGAGGCGTGACGTCACAAGCGACGCCATATGAATAAAAGATTTTGATTTGATTTGATTTGAAAAGAAATCGTGTGTGAAGTATGCTAGGATCCTAAATTCGCGACATTAATATTCGAGCGTGCATTCCATATATTTTAAAGTGCAGCAGTGAATAATACTAGCGTGATAACTATAACTAGGTAATGAGCTTAAGAAGAATTAAATTTACTTACAGTCCTAACTGTCTAAGAGAATTTTCCTGTTGGTATTTTTCCCGTAGCGAGCGGGAGGCACTTTATATTTCCACCTAACGGAGGAAGGAGTGTGCCACCTGGGACAGAAGGAACAAGCTTCGCGGACCATCTGTTCTTCAATTACTTTTATAGTTGAAACTTGTCACCGCTTAATCAATAACTGACAATTGATGTTATTTATCGCCTACTGCTTGCCACTTGACCTGTCGTAACTTAGTCTATAAAGCTATATTTTATTAATTGTATAAAATTGTGCACTGTATATACATTTTCTTAGACTATCCAGGATACGGTATTAAAATTTTATATGGATGCACTTGCATATCAGCTGTATTGTAGCAGTCAAAATCTTTCAGCTTTTAGCAGTTCTATTCCGGAAATGAGTTCTTTACTCCGCAGTCCGCATCGTACTCTACTATCGCTGCTCCAAGTCAATGGAGAAGAGGTTAGTGGCCAACGTAAGTGTTGGAAGTTATTATAACTTCAAAAGAATCAGCCGTATTGGGGCGGCTTAGAATCCTAACCCCAATCCCACGCCAGATGGGTGTCGTAAGAGGCGACTAAATCCGGCCCGCTGGTGGAAGGGCCCCTCGGAGGGATTATATTGGTAATATTAATAATTGTTAATTAGTACCATTATTACTACCCCATAGACTATTTGTCTATGGGGTTCGCCTGGATAGCTACGACCCTTGAGCATGATTCAGCCGCCAAACGACTCGTCGTGTTCCGGCTCGGGGCTTGAGAGCCAGTTCTTTCTTTCTTTTCCTTCACCCTTTCTTGACTGGCAACGCAACAGTGATGCCTTTGGTCAATTTTGGTGTTGCTGATGTTCATGCCGGCTATTTCAATAAGAATAATACACTCGATTCAATACAATAAATTCGAAAAAAACTGGAAGCGAGGATTTAACTTGCCATAGCACTCATCAAATTTTGGTTACTAGGCGCGACCAATGAACAGCCATCCAAAACCAAGCCGTCCAACACCAAACTTTGAAATCCCAATTTCAACCGCGTCTTTCATGGGTCAATAGCTTATACAAATTAATTTCAAACCATTATGATTGGGCTACAAGAAAAGCGCTTTAATACTACTTACTTACTTCAAGTACTTACAGAAGATACAAGTCATGTCGTGTGACGTGTATACTTACGCTGCATAATATTTCCTAAACATTTCTTTTACATAATATTACGCGTTTGCATTGTAATATTCATAGTAAATTATACATAGTTGGTAACATCGAAAAAAGTGGCCTGATTAGGAACATAGAAGATTAAGGAAGTGTAGTAAATTTATTAGCCGAGGCGCGATTGAAAGGCAGTGCATGTTACCGAGTTATGTAACTCGACTCATGGGTACACCGTAGTTGGAGCCTTAGCCAGCAGTGTTTCTAGTACCTTATACAACTAGGTACTAGGTATGAATGTTTAAAAAGTTCTCTGTAGAACTGGATTAACTGAGTACACTATTGAAAATGGGCCAAAATGAGAAGAAAATTAGTTAAGTAATTAGTTAAGAATTTAGGGGCAAATTAGATTGGAGACACAAATAATTTAATTAACTTAGTCAATGTCGCACTCAATACGTAAATGTCGCATCCCGACGATATATCGGGGAGCGTTCAGAGTCATAGCTAAAAGCCCACACCATGGCAATTGGCAGCGCCCACGCCATACTCACGTAGCGAGTTATGGTGGTCACTCACGGTCATTCCATCGCGTCATTTTTGGAGCCACGCCAAGCGACATATGTCAAAATGGCGCGATTGGACATACAAATTTTTTAAATCACGCCATCAGTTTTTCACATTCACGATCAAATTTTGGCTGTATATCACGCCATTTGACGCGATGGACTGACCGTGAGTGGCCACCATTAGGGGCCTACGTTCCATTAGCGCTTTTTAAGTTTCTTCCAGCACTTCTCGTGCGTCGATATTGAACGTTGAAGAGTTCCCTCTTTTGGAGTCAATTGGCTACATTAAAATTACTTCATATTGGCCGCTGGGTGGCCATAGTGGCCAGTGCTCAGTAGTGACTGAGCACGGGTCTCTCCTCTTGAGGAGCCCTAAAACATACATGCTGCACCAGTGCGGATATATTAGGCCAATTTAATTTCATATCATAATTAATTGTTTGTATCATAATAAGTTACGTAAGTGGTAATTAAATTGTGTACTATGTGTTGTGTTTCTAAATTTTGTCAAAGTAGCGAATGAAAACTGAAGATGCACTGTTATTTTTATGTAACTAACTAACTATTCCAACGTGCAAAGGAAACGGTGCGGTGGAAGGAAGGCAATCCGTCGTAAACTAAATTTCCGCTACACATTACAGGATGGAAGTTTTCCAATATTTTCTACGAGAGGCACTATGCAACTGCACTGATAGTATATATATGTGCAACATCTTAGCCATCGGTCGAAGTAATTGAATGAAATATTGACGAAACTCTCTACGGAAAGGAATAGGCGGAGTTCGCCAATCAATGATAGATATGTCACTAGCGCGCCGACGATGAAGAGCGTAAGAACAGGCAATAGGGATGTTGACTAATTTTAGGATTCAATTTCATTTTATAGATAGAACCTTAAGATTCACGAAAAAAATATCATATTATAAAAATAATAATCTTCAATTTAAAAACAAAAATTGATACATAAAAATCATTTTCAAATTTCCCGCCAAAAACGTCACGTGACGTCATTAGCCGATATTCAATACTATCTGTCGACTGAAGTTAGTTGCACTTTCATATAAAATAGGAACAATGACGTCATAAGCTTCAAACGGCGCGGCGGCGTTTGAGGTCACGTGACAGTAAGTACTATTTTTAACATTTTAAAATAATTATATTCAATTTATATTGATTGATTTCGACAAAAGAATAATATTTTAGGTGTTTAAATGTTTTCCTTGATACTTTAAACATAAATTTATTTTAATTTACTGATAGTGTCAACATCCCTATTGACCGTTCTACTCGTAGTATGTCAATACCAGACGATACGCACCATAGACATAATACTACTAGACTAGACAAGCGGGCCTTCTTTGCGTCACGTTATTAGAAAGAGAAAGAGACCAAGGAGACTCGCGTAACTCGTAAGTAAGACAAGGATAGGTTTACCTCGTGCCTTTCTTCGCAGCGTGACGGTTTCACTTACATAATTATGCTCAGATACCTTGCCTAGTCTACTAGTATTATATGTCTATGATACGCACGCTTTTATTGCTGTCAGAATGCTTGACACTTGACATACAACGTTAAATAAAATGCCTTCGTGTAATAAACAGTGCACCCAACTTATCTGTGAACTGACGAAGGGCGCTGTCGGACGCAATGGACCAATCACTGGACGCAATTCGAGACGTAGTAAATGTCAATGAATGAACACAAAGAACACAGACAATCAGCTGATTCTACACACAAGCATGCACACACACACACACACACACACACACACACACACTACTCACCACCTCTTCTCATACACGTACCTACCTGCGAATCTGAGTTGCGAACTCGAGCTACAAACTTATTATTGTTATTGAACTGTTGCCGCAATAACTATTGTTTTTGGTATCTAATCCTTGTATAGTTTTAAATGTTCATCACTTCAACCCTCCAAATATTGTAAAAGTAATAACCTACATAATATGTATTCAATCTGGCATAAGATTAAGTTATACGTAACGAGTAACATAAAATTGTGATAACTGCTGTGAATACAAGTATTAAATAAATAAATAAATAAATAAATAAATAAAGAACTTATGAATGGGGCAGCATTAGTTCCAATTTTCGCCATTTCACAGATAACTTGGGCGCACTGTACCAATGTGATTGGTATAGTGAAACAAAAGATAAACGTGTGTGTGTGTAACTCTTTTCGGAACACATTTTTTGGTTGATTTGTAAAGGGTATAACGTAACTAAGTTCGCGCTATTTTATTTTATTGTTTAGTTAGCCCGTAGCCGTGTGCCCGATGGCCGATAGGGATTTGCCATCGGGAATGTCATGAATCATAGAATTCGTTTTTAGAATTTATCTAGGTTACGTAAGCATTTGCACTCCTGTGCAAAAATCTATACTAGAAGACCAATTGATTAAATTTTATAAAGTAGATCGTCTCTCCCAATCGCACCCTCAGATCAATGACGCGTTAATGGCACTAAAACCGCCATTCGCCATCTTTACGTGGATAAGTAGAGTAAAGTTGTATTTTAACGATATTTTATCAACACATGCATCATTTGGGTAATCATTTAAAACAGCATTTTACCTTAAGTTTATTAGAAGAGTTAAATTATTTATGCGCATATTAAATATGAAGTTCAGCAGTAAAAACTGTTCAGTAAACCAAATTTATTGAATATTTGAATGGATTCTTAAATAAATTACTGCCCAGTAAAACGACTAAATGGACACTTAACATGTCGAAATTGGGCAATTACTTGACTACTTCAAAATACTATAACATGCAGCATACAACTGCGTAAGGTATAAGTCTAAAGAAGTACTGTCATAAAAATGTGACTACGTCACAGATGTGGTCGGCGGGAACACCAATGGGCAGGGTTCCTTTTTCCGCGTAAATAAAAAAGTTGAACCCTAAACGAAATCAACTCCGCGGAGTCCGCGGCCGCTGTCGCTCAAGCACTTTAATGATTATATTATAATATGATGCGAAATATAGTCATATGACATGCAATAGTTCTTACAACAGCCAAGCTATAGATACTTTTAGCCCAGTGGATTTTAAAGAAAAAAACTTATAAAGACAAGCCTTGTAGAGTTAGGAACTTGGCTCTTCATGATATAATAATAATAGTGTCGTGGGTGCCATGGACCACCCATGGACGACACAAAGAGACTTATAAAATATATATATTTGTAGCTATGTATAGAGTTATCTCTGGCACGTGGCTGCAAAAGTTAATTGATGAGTGCGATGCGCGATGCGCAGTGCAAAGTTTGTAAATAATGCATTTCCGTATCGAACGTAGCGCCTAGCTAGGATAACACAATAGAAGTCCTAGCCAAATGAACTATGCAACCGTTTTTTACCAAGCAGGGGCGATAGCTTTTCAAGTTTTCACCGCAACGTCCGCAGCACGTGAATTTCAGTGAAGGGATTTTCAATCTGCGGACTATGTAATGTAAGTTGCCGAATAGTATATCGTCAATCCCGAATAGCCCTTGCGGTTTAAGTGCACACTTCACATTCCGTCTCGGTTACAGTCAAGTTGAAATCTAAGCTATTTTATTACGAACAGGTGAATGGACTCAACGGGCAATTATGTTGGACTATCGTGTTTCTTTCTTCCATCGCTGACGTGACGAATTCACCATGTTTAAATCGCCGCGTTTTTTTCTTTTTAGTTCCTAATGCAAAATACCACATTGGGAACGTTGCATACGAGAGAAGATAGACAAAGGATAGCCAATTATAGTCGTACTAGCGTTGGAATTCGGAGGGAACACAATCTAAACACATCGCGTAGTCTCGATGGGCGCGTGCGCTGGCGATACTGTCAATCGTCTGTATACGATCACATATTACGACCTTATTTACGATGAATATGAATTCTACATATATGACATGTAACATAATATTTGATACGAAGTTCGAACTTAAATAATGGATTGTTCATCCATTACAGTCCCAGTACAGTGCATGGGTCTCGTAAGATGTTAACTGTAATATACGGTACCCATACATGATACATTCGCTGTTTTCATGTATATTTTCTCATGTTTTATTACCCGTTACCGAAATTAATTCAATCTCAAGATCATTCAAAGAGAATTACTTTTATGCCAGAACTGCGCACAATCACGACAAATGCCACAGTTAGGGAAATCAGTGTAGTTTTTTACGTTGTTCAACTGTTTTTAGTAACTTAAGGCCTTGACGATTTATCTCTACTGAACACTGACACGCATGATTGAAGTAACTAATGAGTGACTAGAAAACTGAAAGCTATAATAAATTACAACATTTTATCGTCACTTGCGTCATTATCGATATGGCGATGCTACTTTCTATAGAAAAAGTTGTTCGTTCAGTCGACGGACAACGGCTTATAATAATGTATCAATCATTAACTTTAAGCTTAATCAACTATCTTTTATATTCATGTAACGTAATAAGGAAGTAAACAATATTTTTTAATCCAAAATCAATTATATTTTTGATCAAAATATAAACCAACCAGATTTGCAAGAAAGCTTTAAGTACTTCAGAATATTTATCATAATATATCATATATCGAAGCATATATTCGAAGCATGGGAGGCGTCACAAAATGCAATAGGTGTATTTTGTGACTTATCTAAAGCATTTGACTGTGTTGAACATGAAACATTACTGTTAAAACTTGGTCATTACGGAATAAAAAATAAGGCTCTTAGCTTGATCGCGTCTTATTTGAGTGATAGAATACAAAAAGTCAGCATAAATGATATTAAGTCATCGGGGTCACCGGCGGTGATGGGTGTACCACAGGGCTCGATCTTAGGTCCTTTTCTTTTCCTGGTATACATAAATGATTTACCTCATTATGTAAAAAACCAAGCGGATATTGTACTATTTGCTGATGATACATCATTAATATTTAAGTGTGATAGGAATAAAGAAAATTTCGACGACGTAAATAGTACTCTTTCGTATGTCTCGCGTTGGTTCACTATTAACAATTTACTGTTAAATGCAAAAAAAACTAAATGTATAGAGTTTGTACTACCTAATGTTAAAAAAGTCAATAAACTTATTAAACTTAATAATGAAACATTGAATATGGAGGAATCCACCGTATTTTTAGGGGTGACCTTAGATAATAAACTTTAATGGGACCCACATATAACAAATCTCGCGACTAAACTCGGTAGGGCTGCTTACGCTGTTAGAAAAATAAGGCAGTATACTGACGTCGAAACTGCTAGGATGGTTTATTTTGCATATTTTCACAGTATTATGTCATATGCCATCTTGCTGTGGGGCAAAGCAGCCAGTATAGAACAAATTTTCATACTACAAAAAAGAGCTATTAGGGCTATTTATAAACTTAGATCTCGTGAAACTTTGCGTGACAAGTTCAAAGAAATAGGTATACTTACAGTAGCCTCACAATATATCTATAGTAACGTGGTTTTTATACGGAATAATATAAGCGCGTATAAACAAAATTTTGATATCACTAATCGCCAAACAAGAAAAATGCACCAGTTAGTAACGCCATCTTACCGTCTTTCTAAAGTGAAGCGATCTTTTATGGGCCGTGGTGTACAGTTCTATAATACTGCCCCCGATAGTAAAAAAGACGTATCTAACATTTTTTTCAGATTTGAGTTATATACATTGCCGGAATCAGAAAAAAAAGGTGCATCTGCATGTATTTTTAATATTTCTCTAACTTCTTCCAGTGCGGTTTTAGCACAATAAAATAGGGCGCTTCTATACATTTTTTTACACCCGATTGAAGATGAAAAGACGAATTTATGTGAAACTTAATTAAAAAGTCGCATTTATGTAGATAATGTCCTTATACTTTATAGTTTTTTTTAGTTCAGTAATATAAAAGGCGCATATTTGTCCCTATAGTCCGGTCAATATAGACATTTGGAATAACAATAATTCCCACACAGCCAAATTTTGGTGGAGAGCTGGAGTTTACCATTACAAATAAAGTTTTAAAAATCCCCATCGATGCTATGTGTGCTACAATAGTTATTCGGGGTCAAAGGTCAAAATTTGAGGTGTTTTGGATTTTTCTCAAAAAGGGTAAGATTTATCAAAAAAAAACCTCAAACTACAGTTGTAGATCTTAAAATTCTCTACAAAAATGGTCTCATGATTTTTTCCTAAGAGTTACCATTCCTGAGATATCGCAATTCTAAGAGTCACATTATACATAATATGCACACATTTCCACGCCACCTGTGAGGTAGAGTACTCGGCGCGTTTTTTTACCATGGTTTCCCCTGTAAGCCTACTTCACTAACTGTAATGACAATTTCAGGATAATTTAAGGGAACAATACCCGTCAAGTTCTTGATGTTACCTTATTATTGATATTGCTATTGATTATTGGGCTAAGTATTGTTTTGATTTCTTCAGATATTTTAATCAGATTCATACTCTAGATTAAGAAATAAAAGAATAAAGAATTAAGAAATAAAAGGCACATCTGACCACTTGCGCCCTATTTTCTTCGTAAAATTATTTTAGCATAGGCGCATTTGCTTTATGCATCTTAATACTTTACGTTGAATAAAAAAATACAATATGATACTTAATATATGGCTTATAAGATAACCACGAACCTACTGTACTATTTCAGATATACTACCTTAGATAAAAGGATTATATAATAATTTTAAAACCATTTTATCTAAGCCAAGGGTTATCTACATACTTTCTAATTTTTAAGAAAAAAGGCGGATATACCTATATGCGCCCATTTCTGTTAAAACCATATACTAGATAGATAAACCAAATACTTAGAAGAAAAGTACAGTCAAAAGCGTTTGAAATTTAGCCATTTACGTCTATTCAATTAAGTATGTAATATTTTTCTTCATTTTTTATGCTAAGATGAATCTGTTTTTTCATTATTTTTATTATAATAATTTAATAAATTCATATTATTACTAAACCAAGTTAAAGCCTTTATTAGTGGGCATTATTGTCAACTTCCAGTATGTAAATATTTTAATTCACTCGAAGACAGCTAACGATTTCCCGTTTCATTCGTTAAAACATTTATTTCTCCGTTTTTACTTTTTGTTAGATACGTCTTTTTAATTATCGGGGGCAGAATAAAATCCCAAAGTTAATACGTGATTTGCCAGTGGAATTATTTAAGAAACATGTAAAATCTCAACTTTTAGGCAAAGGCTACTATACTGTAGATGAGTACATAAATGACAAAGACGCATGGAAATGACCAGATCTGCAATCAGTTCCGTACAGGCTAGTGATACTTCTTTGTAAGAAATATACCAATGTATTTTATTTTTAAAAGATGTGCTGAGGAGTTTCTTTCGGCTTTTCTTCTCCTCCATGACAAAGCACCTTTCCGAAAAGCTGGTAAATTAAAAAATGACGTGCATAAGTGTATCAATGATACCTACATGAATAAATGATTTTGAATTTGAATTTGAATTTGAATATATTGGGAATAGCTGTACAATATCCTCGTTTTGCTTCGGACATCATGATTCACGTTCATACAGTGTGTAAATAAACCGCACCCAATATGACTGTAACTTGTTTTCATCAGGCGTTTTATGATAATTTCATGTTTGATACAAAAATTTCTCATGAATAACTTACTATCTATTAAAAACCGCAGAAATTATATTTCGCGCAGAAGTTTTTACGCTTACCGCATTCCGACACACGATTTGTTTAAATAGATGTTCGCCTTAGAATAATAATAAAATGTTCGCTATGATTATGGGCGAGTTTTTGAGTTTTTTGCATTACTTAAAAAAAGCGGCCAAGTGCGAGTCGGACTCGCCCATGAAGGGTTCCGTAGTAGCAAGTAACATAATATAAAAATTCTTAAAGTTCGTTGTAACTTTGATCGAGGTAAATTGCGATTTACGGTTTATGACGTATTAAAAAAAAACTACTTACTAGACCTCGTTCAAACCAATTTTCGTCGGAAGTTTGCATGGTAATGTACATCATATATTTTTTTTAATTTATCATTCTCTTATTTTAGAAGTTACAGGGGGGGGACACACTTTTTACCACTTTGGAAGTGTCTCTCGCGCAAACTATTCAGTTTAGAAAAAAAAGATACTAGAAACCTCAATATCATTTTTAAAGACCTATTCATAGATACCCCACACGTATGGGTTTGATGAAAAAAATTTTTTTGAGTTTCAGTTCTAAGTATGGGGAACCCCCAAAATTTATTGTTTTTTTTCTATTTTTGTATGAAAATCTTAATGCGGTTCACAGAATACATCTACTTATCAAGTTTCAACAGTATAGTTCCTATAGTTTCGGAAAAAAGTGGCTGTGACATACGGACGGACAGACAGACAGACAGACAGACAGACAGACAGACAGACAGACAGACAGACAGACATGACGAATCTATAAGGGTTCCGTTTTTTGCCATTTGGCTACGGAACCCTAAAAATGCTTGTCTGTAAAGTCGGTTTACGGACGGTAGTTTAACGTGACAACGTCATGACAAAGCTCCGCTCCGCTCCGCCCCGCCCCGCCCCGCCCCGCTCCACTCAACTACGATCGCCTACGGCATCGGCTACGGTACGCAGATCGTAGCCGATAGTGCCTCTCTCTCGCTTTTGGCGCTCTCTCGCACGCAGAACGCTACATTTTTTCATAGATGCACCCGGCTAGACGTTATCACGTCAAAATTTTACTTGAGTAGGTAGTCAACCTTCGTTTCCGCACTTATTTACGTATGAGTGAATATTTAGATAGGGTAGATTTGTAGTTAACAGTTAACTACAAATGTACCTAGGGTTGACTACCTACTCAAGTAAAATTTAGTTAACTGTTAACTAAATAGATAATCTGATCTAAGTTACAAATCAAATCCTATCTGACCAATCAGTTTTTTTCCAGTAAGGTTTACGAAACGTCCAGTACATCTTTGAATAAATTACAATTGCCAGTAGTTAGCATGACATGTCCTTGGTGTAATTTGTGGGTAATTTTAATTCGCTGGGTTGCATTGTCGAATGCTAGCGCGAGTGCGTCATCAGCTCGTCTCGGGCGGCCAGAGTGCTCCCAACATTATGTCTAATAATAAGACTATATCGACCAATTAGACCGATCGCCGTTCTGCACCCAATAGGACCAAATAAAATTACATCATTATGATGTGTTTGTATTGTGTAAATGGACACTATTTAAATAGAAATGGGCTACATAGGCACAGTTAGTGAAGACCAGATAAAAGAGATGTTGGCTGGCTTCCTCAGCCAAAAGTTCCAGGCTTGGTACCTATATTACTTTTGATACTAAAAGAGATTTGTGCCTCAAAATCCTTTACTTCTTCCAGACTGAACTGGAAATCATGCTGAAAATTTAATAACCTTGAAACATAACAATCCTAAAAGCTCGATGTAAATTGAAAATTGCGAAATTCAGAGATATTATTACTAAAATTTTATGCACATTTTTAAACTAAGCTTTTAACAAGGCTTGATTAACTGTATGTTGATGCCTACGTTTGGATATATACCTACAAGTTGTTACGATTATTTTGCTTGGCTAAGGGGGCGTCCATAAACCTACGTGAGGTGTTTTTTTTAATTTTCTGTACCTCCCTCCCCCCCTGGTGAGAGGTCGTGAGATTTTATTAAACCCCCTCCCCCATCCCCCAATCTCACGTGAGATTTTTCAAAATGTGGGTTTCTTACGTAAACGCGTTGGATTGTTATTGTAAAAAGAAAAAAAAAATTGCTTCGTGCTTTTATTTAGTGAATGATCTTAATCGTATTACGATGACGCTTAAGATTAAATGTACAATCTGGATTAAATGGACCAAAATAGTATAATTTTTTTTTTGTTTCAATCAGAAAAAAAATTGCGTGATATTTGCCGAGACCCCCCCTCTCTCCAACGTAAGATTAGATGAGATTTGACTCGACCCCCTCCCCCCTAAAACATCTCACGTAATTTATGGACGCTCCCTAACTAGCTACAACTTTCAAATTACAAATAATTATTTAAATTCAAGATTGCACAGCTGATTTCTTTAAAATATTCTTATTCACAATGTTACTTGAAACCTTAAACAGGCTTCATTGACTTTACTAGAAAATACAACCTTAAACCTACACTCAAATACTTATTATTTTTGCCAGCAAAAACATTAAGTGGTTTAATGGAATTTGTATTGTAAGATAGCAAAAAATTCAGTTCTTTTGCTCTCATGTAAGGTCAGCCTGTATTACTCTTGAACTTAAATGACTTATTCATATAATTTATAGCATTTCATTCTAATAACATTTATCTGTCATTAAATCGCCAATAGCCAGGGTGTCAATTCTCAATCCAAGTGAAGTGAATTTATAGCTTGCCAACAAAAGCATTGACAACATAATAAAACTTATATTTTATACGAAATTTATGTTCTCATTGCATGCACTCAATCCATCCATGACATTTAAAGGATTTTACTCAGGGCAAGCAACATCAAGTTAGCCAAAAAAGGCAGAACTACTCAACAAATAAATAATCTGTTTGGCATGTACAAATGAAATAAATGCTCCTTATTTCAATTTAACTTCTGCAATTATGTTACCTGCAGACAAATTAGCTTTAACAAATCTATTTGCATAAAATGAGAGTTCCTAAACTTGTTCACCTTGAGTTAACCACATTATGCACACCACACATGTATGTGTTTACATCTCTTTCTATGTCAGTAGTGTGCACTCAAGTTACACTTCAAAATATAAAGCAAGTTCTAAGCTAATATTCAACTATTGTATTAGACAATATTAGCATTATTATTATTATTGTAAAAACCGTGTTTAGCTTTGATCACAATCCATGTAAATGGGTCGAAATATTGGCATACAAAATAATATATCACGAGTACCCATACGATAGTAAAATGCATTTAGTCTTTGACTTTGTTTTTGAAACATTTAAGTGTCACTTAAAATAAAAAATGGATATTTCCTTAAATAGGATCCCTTCAGTATTGCTAAAACAGATTTCTATAGTACTGTAGTAATAATAGCAAGGAAATCACATTGATTATTATTCCTCTTTACAAAAACTCTTAAAATATAGTTATCCTTTCAATTCATATCTAATAAATATTATTAGTACTATGTTAATCATCAGAAAAAATTTAAACCATAGGAACATGATGTGCAGGTCTATAAAAAATGCCAGCTGACATTAAAAACTTGCTATCTGTTTGAAAGATTTACTTAAAACTGTTAGAAAGTGTACAATAATAATGACAAGCATTACTTTTACTTATACAATTACTTGGATGACAATGAGGCACAAGTTTCTATCATAGTCCCAGTTTTAACATAAATTCTATATAAGGTTGGTTTCTTGCCCAGGATTGCAAATGTATTTGTTACTTCTTTATGAACTAAATAATAAATAATCAAGAACTTGAATTTTATAAGCTCCTTTTCTAATATAATAGAGGAACTACTTTTTTTTTAATCCCAATGTTAGACTTGAATACTGATATCCTAAATAGGTGATTATTTGAAAATTATTTTGTTTATGTACTTAATTATATTTATAGTGTAAAGTACAAATAAATGAAATGGGTAGATGATGTCAATTTAAAATACCTGAGTATTTTTCAAGTGTATTCAAGGATTTTTTTTCAGATGTGAATGTAATGCTTATTTGTAAAATTGTAAGTTGATTTATTCAAATTTAATGCGATATGGTTTCGGTTTCGAAAAACAAAAATAAAACAATCCAGGGCATAGTATAGCTATACTACATAGTAGACGTTTACTTTACAATGATATTGAGGTGTGTGAAATCATGACCTACCTCCCCGCTGCGAGCCGCTGGTGAGTTTTCTTCGATTTCGTATATTATATGTGGCAAACCGGCTTCACCAAGTAGAGAAAATCCAAACCCTAAGTTGTCACAACGATTCAGGACCACTAGTTTTTCGTCAGCCATATTCAGCAGACGACAGCATTGGGCAAATCCTTCAAGGGATTTCACTATTTATACTTTTTTATTACCACACATGGGATATATTAAAGACTTAATACTGAATAAATCTAACGAAAAGATTCATAATTAAACGTACGATAGGCAAGCGCACCCATCTAAAGCGACGACGACAGGTACAAACCATAGACTAATAGTTAGGGTCGTTACTGATATCATAAATGGATTTCACAGAGTCGTAATAATTAGGAATATAGTCGTATATAATATATTCAACCATGGATATATTACTCTATCTGGATCATGGACTTTGTAGTGATACCTGAAGATCGATGACGTCATAACCGAATGACCATTTTTGTAATGTGTCCATGTTATCTATAGTCCGAGGATTTTTTTAATGATATAAAAACGTCTAAGATGAATAATATAAATTATTATAATATGTATATAATCCGTTCACAAATCTTAGAGACTAAATTGACGTTTCATGGGTGACCAGTTTCGGGCGCAAATTAAATAGTGATGACCATAAACCGAAAAGTAAATCGGAAAAATTTTCACAGCTTATAAGGAAGGTCGACTATTTGTGTGATTATTGAAGAGTACCTAAAACTAGTATAAAAACAAGTTTAAGCAACCATTATCATTCATATATCCATAATATATTTGCCCTTACTTAATAAATTTATAAGTTATTTTGCTTACAAGAACGAGTATTTGGTTATGGTTACATTCAGTATACAGCTAATTTTATACTATTTAGCCAAATACTAAATATCTAGGTAGATATGCGTGTCGCTACTAATATGTCACTATTCTTACGAAAAAGTTTACGATTCAAAAAACCGGAAAAGTAGATCGCACAAAGGAGATGTTCAAAAGTGGTACTTTATTCCGAAGAAATTTGTACAGCCGTAATTTATATTTCATTTGAAAGCATATTTTCTAATCTAATTGAAATTATAAAGCTTATATTTTATTGATCCTCCATATTTTGGAAAATCGAAGAAGTATGTTCATGATAATTGGCTATTAGACAATTTTTGGAAAAATATTTTAAAATTTTCGTAGTTTTATTTTATACCTCTTACAATATTTATTTTTCTCATAAAAGTGTTATTTAGTAGGAAAAAAATAACTTTTAATCCATTAATTTTAAATTCACGCGAAAATAGTCCGCCATCTATCACTTGCTGGCTGTGACGTCACATTTCAATTAACAAAAGTTTACGCTCTAACTCTGAAGATATTTTAAGTGAAAAACTTACACCTTTTCACTGGAATTGTGAAAATGACAAGCTACAAGACGTGTGCAGTGCCTATGTGTAGAAGTACTACAATTAAACCTGACAAATTGTTTATACCTACACGTTTCTAAATGCCCTCAACGTCGAAAGCAGTGGTTACAATTAGCACGTCGAGACCCAGAGTTAACATCTGTTATATCAGCAATATTCTTTTGTGAGGACCACTTTGATGTAAGTATTTAGAAGAAATCAACTTAGCCTCTGATTTACTAAAAAAACAAATTAAACCTAACCTAATATTGTTCATAAACATAACCTATAAGTAATTTAAAATCATTAGTAATATGGTGTCGTTAAGGGGACGTTGAGGAAAAACTTACAAAAAAATCCCCCTGTGACCACTTAGCAAGACTGATCAATTTTACTTTATTAATTTCAGTACTTACAAGGAGGTTTTTGCATTCCGAAACTCGGTAGAGCAAAAGTCAGGGTTACACGCAAAGAAATTTGCGACCATAAATGAATCAACTTGAGGCAAATTCGCACTGTCAGCTTTTGTATAGCCTGACTCCATTTTACAAAACCTCTCAAAAGCAGAAATCAAAATATATCTTGTCAATTTTCTGACTAAATTGCACAGTGCACACGATATAGTTAGTAGTACACGACGCTTATTTTTTGAATTGTGACGTCATAACATGCTCAATCATGGCCGCCCGCATTTCGGTTCTCGTATCCACAGGTAAAAAAACTCAAATCTATTTTTCAAAAGTAAAAATATTTACAATTTATTTTCATGCAAGAAACGTATTGTATAATTATTTTTAAACATTATGCAACCATATTTAACACATTTCATATTTTACCGTGATAACTGTCAAATAGCCAATTAGAAGGTCTATGGAAAGCAATGTTTTTTTTTTCCTAACAGGTACATACGTCCTTTTCACGAATTAGAACATACCTGAGGTCAATCTATTATATTATTATGTTTTCAACACATGTATAAAATAATTAACATTAATATTTAATTGTAAACCAAAATCATGAAGAAACGAAACGACATAGATCATCCTAGTTTGATCCATAGTGATTAAGTATTCTGTGGTTTGATATTAGTAACTGTCAGTGTCAACTGTCAATCAATCAAATGCAAAACAAAATGGCCGCGTTCCACTAGACGCTCAAAACGCTCACAACGATCAAATTATACCTTGTTCACAAATCTTAGAGACTAAAATGACAACCTCTAATGTCAAAGTTCGAAATAATGATACCAGCTAAATTTGTGCGATCTACTTTTCCGGTTTTTTGAATCGTAAACTATGTCGTAAGAATAGTGACATATTAGTAGCGACACTCATATCTACCTAGATATTTAGTATTTGGCTAAATAGTATAAAATTAACTGTATACCGAATGTAACCATAGCCAAATACTCGTTTTTGTAAGCAAAATAACTTATAAATTTAGTAAGTAAGGGCAAATATATTATGGATATATGAATGATAATGGTTGCTTAAACTTGTTTTTATACTAGTTTTATGGACTCAATCAATATTCACACAAGTAGTCGACCTTCCTTAATAGCTGTGAAAATTTTTCCGATTTACTTTTCGGTTTATGGTCATCACTATTTAATTTGCACCCGAAACTGGTCACCCATGAAACGTCAATTTAGTCTCTAAGATTTGTGAACGGATTATAGTATGATATTTTGATCGTCGTGAGCGTTGTGAGCGTCTAGTGGAACGCGCCCAATGTCATCGTTTCATTCATTCATCACTCAATGTCACTCAGTGTTGCCAATGAAAATTTTTGGAAGGTCGTGTACATTAGATAAAAAAGCCGTGTTTATATGGGAAAAGATCAAGTGTGGGCCGTAGCAATCCAATTACGCCAATATATACCATCAGTTCAGCGCTAAAACTAAAAAAAGAAGGTCATCGGCAGTGAATTTGATGCCCACTAAACGAGGAATACTTTTCATTAGCCTACATTTACGTCATCATTAGCCTAGTGGCGCTGTTTGAAGGGTTTTAACATTCGTTAAATGTTTGCAAAACAATAAATAACAAAAAACACGTGGAATTTGCGAAAAGCCGTAGAATTTGCTACGGCAATAGGGTTCCAGCAGTAGCCCGTAGATTTTGTGATTTTTTGGCCTGAAAGCCGTAGAACACGGTAATTGCCGTAGCATTGGCAGCACTGATGTCACTATCAGTCAGTACTGTCAAGTGTCAATAGTGTCAGGATAAAGTTGCCAGAAGTAAAAAAGGTACCCAGTGTGACAAGCTTTTTATCTATCTACTGAAATTCAAACACAAATAAAAAAACAAGGGAGGATCTTTTTTTTATTTTCACAACCTTGTCCCAATCGGAATAATTTTCACTTTCTCCTCATCGAAGTTTTGTTTTTGTACAAATTTAGTACCAGCCCCCATTTTTTTAAACATCTCCTTTAGCTGGTATCATTTTTTCGAACTTTGACATTAGAGGTTGTCATTTTAGTCTATAAGATTTGTGAACAGGGTATAGATGTAACGTAATTGTGTACCTTAATTTTCAATTTACTCGTAATGCAATGATTTAAATTCCGTAATTTTTAAGAAATTCTAATAAAATGTGTTATTTCAATATTATAATTTTTACTACCAGAAAAATTACCAATAGAAAACATTTTGTAGAACCATTTCACAATGGGACATAATTTTGGTTTACGCGCAAAATGTCCTTTTCGCGAAATGTCCGGCGGACGCAAAATGTCCTATTCGCAGAATGTCCGATTCGCAAAATGTCCTTTTTTGTGTGGGCACCCTGTAATTATGAAGGACAACCTCAATCCAACCTGTGATTGGAATAGTCATTCCGATATGACGTCATCGGATTTCAGGTACCTCTACAAAGTCAGTGATTCAGATAGAGTAATATATCCATGTTACCGGATGACTAGCTAATTATTATATTCTTGTTTGAGTTTCGTAAGTTTTTAGTTTGTGGTTCTGGTATATTTATCTGTGATCTCTCTGTCAACCAAGAAATTTTAAAATCTTCTTGCTGTCAATCTTCGATTGTCATTGTCATGTCAGAATTCAGATTGTCAAGGGCGCATTCCACTAGACGCTTAAAACGCTCACAACGATCCGGGCGCGTTCCACTAGACGCTCAAAACGCTCACAACGATCAAATTAGTATGATATTTTGATCGTTGTGAGCGTTATGAGCGTCTAGTGGAACGCAGCCATACAACACGAGTCACATGACATTGATGACATCTGTCAGTTCTGTCAACTTCTGTCACATACCCCATTTACTTTGTCACCTTGTGCGTGGTATGATAATACATCTTTGGTTTCCTTACATTTTTGAATTGTGTAATTAACATTTACCATTACAAATCTTTGCATAACTCTAAATTTTGTTGTGTTACAATCAAAATGTATATCATATCTAACATTGTAAAAGTTACCATTCCGAATTACTTGGCTGGTTTACCTATCCCGGATTCCATTGGAGGCTGGTTTCGTCTCGGATGTGAGTTATTTTCCTCATTGTTACAAAATTTCAAACTGAGATGAAGCTCAAGCTCTGTACAACGTATATTTAAAAAATAACTGCTTTTATAATTCATACTGATATTTCTAAGTAGGTAATATATTTTAATTGTGTTAATTTATCTAAAGCCACTAACGAGGTCAAGGTAACTGAAAAAAAATCAAAAAGGGGAAAGTATAGATACCGTACCTGATGATCGAATACAACTAGTCCTAAGTATTCCAAGGCTGGTGACATACTTCCCTTCAAATTGCCTCTAGTCATTAAGGTGTAATTAATAATTCATTACATGATTGTTGTTCAGTAATCACGATAACGATCATCCTAAGGGAAAATAATTATTTGTAAGTAATAGTTAAAATAAGAATAACACTAATATATATTAGAATTTCGAATAATGCAAACACATAACTTACAGCAACAGGCAGCTGGTTATAAGTAAAATTATGAAAAATTAAATTGGCTTTGCTTTTTTTTATAGTTCGTGATTGGTGTGCTCTCCTTCCGCCGACGCTGGCTATAGGAGGCATTTCCTATGTGTCTTACCAAACATACAAGAAAGCCCAAGAGGCTGGCAGTGGCAAGATCAATCCTTGCGTCAGGAAGGATATCGATAAAGTGGTAGACTTCACTGACATTGAGGATATCACAGAGAAAGCAGTATTCTGTAGATGCTGGAGAAGTAAGAATGTAAGTGAAGTTTATTTAATAATCAAGTTGTACTTAAAAATGTCTATGTTACAAAAATATAGCTTGGCCCACTAATGTATTTTGACAATATTAAATTCTATACTCCTAAGTAATAAGCATAATGTTTGCATGTTAGACGCTTGTTTTGTGACCTGCATGACTTCTTATCAGCTTATCTTTTGCGCATGACGACATAAATAAGATTGTGATTGTTACTTATAAATTTTATGGTTTAAAAACTCCAATAATGACAGTTTAATTTAAACCCTGTATACTGCATTCAATGTTGTAAAAATTTGAAAGAAGTAGTCTGATTTATTGTGTTTTAAATGGTATATTTTCAGTGGCCGTACTGTGATGGAGCCCATGCTGCTCATAATAAGGCTACAGGGGACAATGTTGGACCTGTTGTTGTTAAGCATAAGGAAAATAAGTAAAACCTTACTATAAATGTACCTTCAAAAACAGGTGATAAATTGTGATTAGATAAGATTAGAGACACATCTGTAATGTTTGTACAGAATTGTTGAAGATATAATTGGTAGTTTAATATCTTTAATTGTAGTATTTACTTATCATTTAATAGCTGCCAGTTTTGATTTAACATTACAAAACTTTTTTTACAAGTTTACTCTGCATTTACGGCGAATCTCCTCTCAATCATCAGAAAAAATTTTGCAGGTGTGATTTTAATCTTAAAACGGTATTATGCAAGAACAGTGCAAGCAATAATAGTAAATTTGTACAAAAACATATTGACCGAAACTGTATCATAATATATTTTTAGTTAAGATTACAGTGTGATTGTATAGTATTGTTTTTGTATTGTTTTCTTTTATATTTTTGCGACTTAGATATTCATCAGTTTTCTAATTGTATTTTGTTTTATAACTTTGCTTAAAAAGCAAGTTTACAATAAACATCTGTTTAAGTTTATAAATCCAGTTTTATTTGTCTAACTAAATCAATTTGGTACTTTTGGTTTGAGTAAAAACGGGAATGTTGGATTGGATTTAAAAATATCTGCAATGAATGAGCTATTTAGTTTGATTTTTTATAAGTCTAAAAGCTAAGGTTATGAAGACCTACTTAAAAAAATTGCTTTAGCAGATATGCATTATGTTAGTTCAGCTCTAACACTGCAATATATTTAGCTTCAGCCTTTGACTTGCCCTTTGTAAATACTTAAACAGGGAATATATATATTTATATAGATAAATATAATATACTGGCAGAAGATAGCATCATATGTAGGAAAATGCGAAAATGATTTTTCTTATAATATGGAAATTATTTTACGAAGCAGGTAATTTTACAAAACAGGTTAGGTAAAGGGTATAAATTTCAATACAACAGATAAAAATAATTTATTTTATTGTATTCCTATTTAATAAACACATCACAGACACATTTTGACTCTTAAGAATTTAAGATAAATAAACTCTAACCTATGCCAATTTTCACAAGATAATAGAGATTATGTGTGTGCTAAGTTTATGGCACAGTTCATTTACAACTTTTACAGAAAAAATAGAACATTTGTATATTAAAGCTGAAATCCGTGCCCGGTCCACACGTGTTATTGAATGAAATCGAAAAAATAACAAAAATATGACTTGGCTATTAACTCCGATTGACAATTTAAATTGTTGATTCGGCGGAAGGTATTATTGTATAAATTATTATTCGTGATTACAAACCCATGTACTACACATGGGTTTGTAACTGTGGGTGGAAGTAAAAATTAATTGTAAATAGACACATTAAAGAAGTAATGTTATCATGTTTATCTGATTATAACTATAGCTTAAATTGTCAACGATTTTCCACAGACAGTGTTTGAAACCAATAACTTACTGAAATACCAATTGGCGTAAAAATTCTGCATCTGATATAATTTTATTATGCTTAAGAAGTTAGAAAACAAAATGGGCTTTAATTTTATGCAGTAATGGCCTAAGACCGCACCTGGGATATTTCCCGCGAGCGGCTAACCGCAAAGCCGAACTCTGCGATTAAAAGCCGCGTATCCGTTATATTAAGCTCGTTTAATATTTTAATATTAATCTACCTGTTCTGAAAAATATTTTGGTTCCGGGATTATTCCCGTGGGATAAGTATAATTTTTTTAGAGGCGTCTTATGGGCTACGAATACGCGTGGTTTTTGTCCGCGAGAATTTTTTTCACAATTCGCGGTATAAACATCAGTCACGAGGAAAAACTGTATATAGTTTCCTTCTATCACGTCATTCATGTCACACAAGCACGCGGTTGAAAACAGCGGTAGTTTAGCCGTAGTGCGGCCTCAGGCTTATTTAAAAAAATGTTTTCAGTCAAAATCAAATCGTTATTTTAATTTAGGTATCTTTAAATAATTCTTATGCATATAATGACTAAACTTAATTATAAATTTTAGAGATACACACTTGTATTACCTATTATAATTAAGATCCTTACACTGTCAAATTCAGGATTTTTGTTATTATGCTCAGTAACGTCGTAAAAAAATATATGAGAACATTCCAATGACATCACAACTTCATGAGTAGTACAAATAATATATTATGTACATAGTATTATTAGTTATGTAACCAAACTCAGTCTTGATATTCTTCCAATGTAAAATGTTTGACTCAAACTTATAAATACCTACAATATATCTATGTAATGATTACATAATACCACTACAACAACTGATACACTTAACTCAATAATTACGAATATCTAGGAAGTTCGTCATAGCGCCGTTCGATAGCAATTCTTCGTCCGCAATGTCAGCATAATCCTGTCATCATTTACAGCTGTAACAACAAAAATATTATGAATGCATTTTTTTAGTGAAGACTTTGTAACCACAAATTATTACGTAATTATTTTATTTACAATGGTCAAATAATTTTGCACACGCTATATTTTATTCTATAATCAATCAATCTCTAGGCAATCAAGTCACTTGTTCGAACTTTGCAAGATAAAGGCCCCCACTGAAAACCAGTGGTCAGGCAGGGGCCGCTAACTTCCAATGATATTTCATTGCAAAAAGTGAATGTTTAGGTGTAGATGTACTTGTACACTGTACCTACAGGAGCAGGAGAGGCACTGTATGATTTTTTTTTAAACAACAGACAAGCGAGCCGACTTGTCGGACGCTGACGTTTAAATGACTAGACGTCTGGAGATTTATTACACCAAAGAATTCACCAATGCGTTGCCAGCCAAAGAGGAATTAGGATACCTCGCCGCATTATTTCTGGCTCTCCGAAACTGCCATAGAAAAACTTAAAATCTGTTTTAGGACGAAGATGGTAGCTAGCCAGGCCGGTAGAAATCCCTGTTACCATGAGTACAGTCGGGAATTCGGGATTAAACTAGGCGGTACACAGACTGGGACCAGGAAGAGCCTTGCGCCATAAACCCTTAAATAGCATCGTTTGTCTAATTTCGAAATTATCTCTGCAAAATGAGAATTGGGCTCCTGTCACACCTCAAATGACGATGAAAAGACTAGCTAGCGATACACGGTGGAATATAACGGCCGCGCCGCGCCGTTTAGCCGTGACCACGATCCATGGAACTGGGTCGAAATACCGGCGTACAAAATAATATACATCGTGAGGACCCGTATCATAGTAAAAAATGTGTCCAGTCCACGATGAGTTAAGTTTAAAATCATGGAATATAAATAAATAGAACCCATCTGAAGACATTGTACACCAGTTAGTCAGCGTTAGCTTCCGAAACAAATCGTTACCATTGATTATGTTACCGACCGATACACGAGCGCCTTTGTTATTCTTTTGCGCAATTTACAGTACGGCCGACGTATCTTGGCGCGTCTGAACTTTGCGCAGAAGGCTGCGCAGTAACATATTTCGACAATGCTCGGTACGCAGCGTATTATGTCTCAGTCATGGGCGTAGCCAGGGGGGGGGTTTCGGGGGTTCAAACCCCCCCCGAAATGTTAAGGACTGACATTTTTATGTGGTAATAAACCCTTAAAAAACATTTTTCTAGACGTCATTCCGAATCGAATGAGCTATCGCACATATTTTTGAGAGCTTTATTTCTATTAAACACGTTTTTGAATTTTTTCACTACATAGACTAATAATAGATGGGACTACATACGTCGTGAGAAAAAATAAAGTCTCAATTTTCTTTAGGGTTATTGTATGTACTTTTTGTCGTTGTATTTTCTTGAACCCCCCCCCCCCCCCAAAACTTGAACCCCCCCCGAAACTAAAACCTGGCTACGCCCATGGTCTCAGTCACACGTTAGCATGTTCGTGTCTCTATCTCTGTCTTACATGCGCTAAAGTTCGCAAAGCCTATGTTCGGACGCGCCAAGATACGTCGGCCGTACTATACCTACGTGTTTATAAACACCGACCATTAAATTACTAAAACGTTCTAAGAATACTAGAAATTATGGCAGTCTGCCTGAAAATCAGAACGAAAACAAACAACTATGTAGCTGAGTATCACACATACGACTATAGGTACATTACTCGTTTAATAGACAACTACAATCGCGGTGCTGATTTTTTTGCGTGAAGCTGTAAAGGTTGATAAGGCCAACAACAAATGTCTGTGGAAAAAAGGTTTTTGTGTAATGTAAATAGCCGATAAAAGTGCAACAAGCCATCAAGTAGTAAATAAACAACGACACCTCTATGGACATCAGTAACACCAAAGGCATCACTGATTCATTGTAGGCCAAAAAGATAAAAAGCACCTACTGGCTTTCAGGCCGAAACACGAAAAAAACATCTTTTTGCTGACATTATGAAACAGATCTTTGCGTGAATACTAAAGCAACTTACTTCAATTCTGGTTTCAGCTATACTTTCTTCATTGCGAAGCAATTCGTGCTTCAGGCCGTTTCGTTTTCTGAAAAGATTCAAATATACATAAATAATACAACCACTGACAGACTAATTAATACATTTTAGTTTTTATTCCAAGGTTGATTTCTTTTCTTATAGATTTTGGTAACTTGTCTTTACCGTGACCTTCTTTACCATACCACCGCATACAATAGAGACATTAATAGATTGTAAATTTTCATCCCAAAGAGACCTGTGCACCTCTGACCTACTTATTTTCTTAAATTCAAATTCAAAATCATTTATTCGTATAGGTATCATTGATACACTTATGCACGTCATTTTTTTAATCAACCAGTTTTTCGCAAAGGTGCTTTGTCATGGAGGAGAAGAAAAGCCGTAAAGAAACTCTTCAGCACATCTTCTAAAAATAAAAATACATTTGTATACCTAGTATTTATTATAAAAAAAATATCACTTCCGCTACCTTTATGACAAAATGGAATGACATGGTGCTCAAAAATTCCGTTTGGTCTAGAGGTGCAGGTGTCTCAATTTCGTGCGCTGCACAGCAGGTGATGCACAGCATAGGAGGTTGGATCGGGAATTCGGGAACTAGGATGGATACAGTACCTACAGTACGCAGAAGTCCAATCGTAAATTGTAAGTGGGGCATAATGCGAGTTATGTGCCTACCTACGACCACCTACTTATACCTAAATGCATGTGCTGGAGAGACCAACGCAAAACAAACTGAACAACAACAAACTAAATGACGCTTATGGTTCTAAAAAAGCACATACCTTAATATTGTCTCTACACGGACTCTGCCGTTTATTTTACTTTAACCACAAACATTTTAGATAATTCAGGTTAAGTTATAACTTGGTTTATCCCATTTGACCGCTTCCTACACGCGAGCAGCGATGCGTCAGGAAGACAGATATTAAGTTACCACGAGCCGACTCACAATAGCCGGTTTATGTTCACAGAGAAGCCACAAACGTTCCCTGGTAAATAGTCGTGTACTCATAAAAATCTTCGTATAGATGTTTATACTATCGTAAAATTTTATCTGACTGATCTTTTACGATAGAAAAATATCCCAGTTATATGCTAAAGAGAGATAATAAATTGAATGAGGAAATTGATGTGCATACATTAACATTAACATTACAGATTCTTAGATATAAATAATAAGGAACGGTACCACGGTGGTCGAAGTTACGATTGTTTTTATTGCATCTATAGTCACTTGAGACTCTTTAAAATATATCCAACATAAGTATGTACTTACGTCAACGTTATCGTTTTGTAAAATCGTAAAGGGACTTACTCTAATCTAAAATCTTTAATTAATAAAATTGATCTAGGAATCTAGGATACGGATTGAAAACATGAGAAACGTAGGTTTGACCTCAGCCGGGACCGATCCCTGAACCAGAGACTGCCTATTCCGAGTGCGCTCCGGATTCTGGATTTGAAAGCATTTTGGCATTATTTATGCTACTAAGTAAAATTAGGGAAAACATTAGTCTCACTCACAGATATATCCGTCTCCAGACGATGAGTGCAGTGTAAGCGAGACACACGATGCTGCAGGTGACTACCACCATGATGCCGGCCGCGGCGCCTATGGGCTCGCCTCGCGCGTTCGCGTACTTCCTCTGGTCTCTGCGCACTGAGTTTCCAACTGCTGAAGCATAGGGAAAATATATTTTACTGTATTACATTATATTCAATATATTATTTGCGAAGATCCTTTTGCAGATAATTTTGAATTACATTTCCGAATGTTTTCAGAAAGGTGTAAAAAGAGCTTTACCTACAGTATAAGGCGAAGCATTGGCGATTCCTCGAGTGTTGCTCCATGCTCGTGTCCAAAGGCGACGATAAACACTTACCATCAGGTGGCCCATCTGCTTTTTTGTCAGACCTTCAAGCGATAAAAAACTAACGAAGTAGTTATTACCTTGAAGAAACTCTGCCTGAGAATCAGGTGCTAGTGGCACTTCGGCTCGTCCGTCCTCCGTGTCGTCAGGGAACGTTGGTAAGTCTATGTGATCCTCGTTGTCATCGTGAGAGTGCAGCATGTCAAATACCTCCGACCTGAAAATGTTACCATGTAAGGTAAGTCTCGAATCTTACAGAACTTTCGTCGATATTCGTTATAGTGTGATTGTGGTGGATTGTTTACCGTCATAAATCGGAAAATTAAAGCTTACATATGACTAACAATAAAAGGTCTCAAAGCGAATTTAGGGTTATTCCCAGTTGCCTCTACCGTCGACGCCACCTAGCAGGTAGTGATTTTGATCTGAGAATTCATCACAGATAGCATGTTCGAAAAAACCTAGTACAGAAAACATCCTTCCTTGTTTTTTCCGATGAGTCATCAGGTTTAATATAATATCGCGTGATTAGGACATTCTGTCCGCGTCGTTGCCCTTCGAAACTTAAGACTGATGCAAAAAACAGCCATCTTATTTTCCCGTTAGTTATCAGGTTTCAAAATTTATTACTCAAGTGAGAGCGTGCAAGAGAAAAACAAGTATGTACATGGGATGCCCACGATTCACTTAAGTGTTTTGCTGTGAAGATGCCTTGTACTGCGAGATATCGTTATTTAAATTATGTGATTTTGAAAATGTCCATCACCTTATCAGTATTTCTTTGGTATGTAAAATCATATTTCATTAAGGATCTTTTTAATGTGGGTATGCATATACTATCTCCAGCTTATGTATGCTTGATAAAAAAATAAAATAACGAAGAATATGGAATGTTTATTTACTTCTGATTTATTCCAGTGTTCTTGCGGATTGTGTTAAACATTATTAGGGGTATCCTTGTCATATGGCAGATCCTAACAGTTCTATCCAAGTTCTATACCAATTATTTATAATGCATACCTGCTTACACCATCTTTATCGTCAACCAAAAGCTTCAATAAAGTAGCATTGGCTTCCAAAGTCTTGTATCTGCTATTGTCTTCCACTTCTTTCACGAGGCTCGGGAGGGTACTTTGAACAGACATAGGATCTGAACTGGACGGACTCTTGCAGTGACATGACTTGATATCTGCAAATTAAACGATTTATTACTGAATCATACAGATAAATATTTTTTTTAATCCCAAAGAAGAGTAGGTACATCTATGCATCTGTGCCAACGTGTTTCTATTAAACATACATGGGCATGAACACAGGGCATAAATTTATTTCTTAATACGTCATAAGACATTTGTAAATTTCCATACTTAATTGTTTTTTGTTAAGAATGTGGACTCCGTGATCGCACTCAGAACAAAGTTGTGTCCATAGGTATCTACGTCGTCTGCTCATTGATTTATAATGGATTTCCGTGAATATGTAGATTTGACAGCTTCTGAGTAAATTATATACTATTACTATGAGTAAATTATTACTATGAGTAATTATATTGCACAGGATAAAATTGAGGATACGGAAAACGCGGTTTTCGCGCTAAATGAGATTTTATTCTGTTAACGCGACGTAGTTGTGCGCTGACAACTGACAAGGTTCACTGCGATGGCCAACTACTATTACACTGGAGTTAGGTAACTCTATCCTCACAGCTTACAATATTAACCACTAGTTTCATTCGTAATGATCGAAATAACCTCTGACCGCAGATGCACTCGAAGGTGAAGTCACAACATTTGCTATGTTTTGTTGCTAGCAATGCTAGCCTAAGTTGCTAGCATTGGAATCGACTTGTGCAGTAGGTACCGTTACTTCGAGACGAGCGCTAGTTAGGAAATGTTTATTTTAAATTGCCATAAAAGGCACTGCAGTAACATGGAGAGTAAGAAACGTGGAGCATCACTTTGCCTTATCCAAAAGTAAACACTTTAAACGTCGTAAAGTCAACAGAACAATTCAATTATACGTAGGGGGTCAGACGATACCAGTATTATATGTTTAACGGTGCACGAACCCGGTTCTCGAGATTTCAGAAATGGACAGTTTAACACATCCCATGCTACGCTAAGCTTTGAAAGCTGCAATGAATCATCCGCATAACCATTTAAGCGAGATACTCCGGTAACCTCATAATTCAAAGTGAAAGTACCTCAGTAAGACAAATCGACTGAATGTTTTATTTATAACGTGATGTTTAGCGACTGCGAATGGTCTTTGTGCCTATTGCATACTGCCCATACTGGCCAGTTCTCGGCTCGACGTGTGATTAGAGTTAATTGGACACGCGAGTGAATTGGTATCTTATCCGTAATGTGTACTACCATTACCCTGTCAAGGCATATTTCCGTTCGTCCGTCGCCGTGTCGACCGAACTAAATGTATTTTGTAGATTCGAATACTTTCTGTCACATTTTCTGTGTAACATAGGCTTAAGTAAGGTCACGTTTTGTATTTTAAACAGTGATGCAGCTAACATTTACATAGTTTAACATTTTTATTATAATTCGTGCGTTAATTTAGCATCTTTTTTAGTAAAATGTAGGTATCTAGGAACAGCCTCTTACAGAAATGTAAATTGATCATTTTGATTAAGAGCTTGTTGAAATGCACTATAGCACTTTATACATGCATTACGTACGTCCACATATTTACGCAGCGATAAGATACATATAAATGAAACAACTTTCATTATAAAGTATTATCATGTGGACTTTAGTTAATAAAGTTCAAATAATACAATGGGTCCTATTTTTATAAAAATAAAAGATTATTGAAAGTAACTGCACAAATGTTAGCCCAGGTCGTAAATCGAACCTTGGACCCTTGCCTCTGCGGTCAGAAACTCAGAATCACTGGGCTACTACGACGACTAAAAAAATAAAATTATAAGCCCCACAGAGCCTTGACTAATAAATAATCCATAAAGATATTAAACTGACACTAGATCTTAATAAGTCTTATGTTAAGAAAATGTAAATACAATTATTAGGGGTACTTACTTATTAATTCATTAATCACAGAGCCAAGACAAATAATCCTTAAGATATTAAACTAGCACTAGATTTTAAGAAGTCCTATTAGTCACCGTGATTTAGATAACATGTCATGTAAAACCTTTATTTCAAGAGGTTGGCTATATACCCATAGGCTATACCGCTGTTCGCACGGTAGGTACCTACTGGGTACTGACTGGCCACAGCTGCCGGAAGAACCGATGCCGTTCAATGCAGTTCCCGGGCTGTGGCGATGCAATGTGCAGATTGTAAGCTTTGTTTTAATTCAATCTGATGGAACTTACTCGACCGTGAATACCGTGATCCATGTTACATATTTACATTACATACACAACACATACCTTTATAATTATTAGTACTGCAACAAAGAACATAGTGAGCCGAGTGCTAATGGTTAAAGTAAGTAGGTACCAAGGTACATTGAATTATTTTATTATATCATGAATTATGAATATCATGATGCTAAAATTAGTGAATCAATTAATGATAAAATTAGTGGATACCCGGCGCGACGTGTTCCAGTTCCACTACGCTTTAATAAAAACTTTTCTGATGAGAATGACAGATCAGCGTTTTTTTGTTGATGTTGACGTTGATGCGCCGCATGCGAAAAAGTGGAAAATCGCCTTTACCAATTGACTGATGTGCCTAATGCATTGTTTTAGTGGTCTCAAACCACATTCAGATTGTTGCCTTTCAAATTAAATCATTTTGAGACATATCGGTTGGATGATTTCAGAGTCTGTAAAGGACATCCGTATCCGTGCAAACATTTTTTGTGTTTTATATTGTATATGTGTTTGTGTATGTGGTAATGAGATTTTTAGATAGAATATTATTGATCTCGGAATCCACATCTCAATATCATTGGATTGAGGTATGATTAATAACAAAGAGTAACAAAGATATTTATTTATTTATTTATTTATACAAGCTGCTTATAAAAACATGACAGATAATATTTATCCAATGCGTTTTTAAAGCTTTGCTAGGTAGTCTCCTGCCGCGCTGATAAGATCGACAACAGGTGAACAAAATATATCAATGGACGGATCCCATGTCACTAAGCCATTGAGTAAGGTGAGTGCCCGCATCAGAGGTGACTCCTTTGCAAGGACTAGTCTGCACCTTGGTACTGCAAACAGCTTATGACGCCGCCGGCGTCTAATTTGAACATAGTTGTCTGGGACATTCAACGAAACAAGTTCTAGCACTGATGGGTTGGTAATGTTTCCTCTAATCAGTTGCACAAAGTATTCAATTAAATATAAATTACGCCGATATTCTAAAGAATTGTATCCTAACATTCCCGTAACAAAAAGGCTCGGATAAATGCAAGGATACCCAACATGGTATCCATAGGTACGAAAATATAAAAACCTTAAAAATTTCTTTTGGAGCTTTTCCAACATGAGCTTGTATTTAGCTTCATGTGGGCTCCAGATAGCTGCGTTACTTTCCAGTATGCTACGTACAAAGCTATTGTATAACAGCTTTATAGCAGCGATACTATCCAAGTGTCGAGCTTGTCGCAATACAAAACCCAAAGTCCGGTAGGCCTTTGTACAAATGGCTGTAATATGATCACTGAAACATAAATCGGCTCTAATCAGCACACCCAGGTCTTTCACTGATGAGCGACGTGAAAGGATTATATTCTCAATCTTGTAATCGAAGGAAATTGGGTTTTGTTTATGAGTAAGGGTCATTACAGAGCACTTGCTTTCATTGAACATAAGTCTGTTCTTCCTGCTCCAGTCTAATATACTGTCAATATCGTCTTGCAGAAGTTGGCAGTCCGTCTGGTGCTTAATTTCCAAGAATAGTTTTAGATCGTCCGCAAATAACAGACATCTAGCCGTACTGACTACACTTGGCAAGTCATTGATAAAAATTAAAAATTCCAAGGGCCCCAAATTTGAACCTTGACCGATTCCCGAATAGGTATAATACGATTCAGAGGTACTTCCATAATACTGCACATACTGCCTCCGGTTCCGGAGGTAGCAGGAGAAAAATTTGAGCAAATTTGGAGAAAATTCAGCAATATTAAATCAATCATATACCTATATATAGTAAGTATACTTCAATAAAGGTGGCCAACAAACAAGTCTGGCTTGGTAGCCTCAAATGACCATCGTCCGGTGAGAGAATTGAATAAGTGGTTCGTATCAGTCTTTATTGTGAGTAGTTCAACGAAATTATATAGAAGGTTCTTGTCGAATTATTTTGAACTTAAAGAAGGACTGCTAAGATTATAGCAGGAACTAGGATGTTAGGTACTATTCTATGTGTGTGCACTAGATGTGGAAATGAGCGTGGAGAAATAAGGACTCTATGACGAACTTTGAATGATGATAATTTTTGATGATAAAATACTAGATAACTAGGATAAAGAAAGTAAAAACGTTGTTTGGACAGAGAAAAATCTTTTTAATTACTATTACATTTGAATGACACAGTCATATCAAAAAACCATATTCGAATATCGAAGATTACTAAAGAGTTTTCACAAAAATGATGATAATGATGATGGTTATGATTCTACAATACAATGCTTTGGAGTATGGACATACACAAAATAAAGGTAAAAGTTATTAATTCCTATTTTATAAAGAAAATTGTGTATCCATAGTTGCTAGGTGTTATAATCTAAATTTTACTAACAAAAAATAACCGACTTCAAATTCTCAAAAACTACTTGTCAGATCTCGTTCAAATTTATGTGGGACCACATGACAAGCACCTGCTTTCGATTAAAAAAAGAATCATCGAAATCGGTTGGCGTGATATTGAGTTATTCGTCAATTTGTCGCGCACATCTTAACACAAATTTACGACTTATGTGGTTTTCTAATGGATGCCATTGTCAGATCTCAATAAAATTTATATGGGACCACATGACAGCCACCAGCTTTCGATTAAAAAAAGAATCATCAAAATCGGTTCGCCCAGTCCGAAGTTCTGAGGTAACAAACATAAAAAAAAAAAAAAAAAAAATACAGTCGAATTGAGAACCTCCTCCTTTTTTTGAAGTCGGTTAAAAATAGTTACCTATATGCCTTTAAAAAGATACGCTATAATAAACTAAGGTCCTGCTTCATTGGCATTGGTAATGGCAAGAGCGCAAACTGAGTAAACGAACTCAAAACCAGTCGTACCGCCTGTGTTGTCGATTGTAGTGAAGTACCTACTTACTTACCTATAAACTATATATAGCACAGCACTACAGCAGATTATATTGAAAGTGACCAAGATTTCTCGTTGGGCCAACTTTGATCGGCGTTGGTTTATTCATGAGCAATAACGATGTGAAAATCTTTGATATGACTGATTACTAAAATTGCACGTGGAAGACTCGTTGTAATTAACATTTTTATTTGGTTAGTGACATTTTAAATATTAAAAAATGATGTAGGATTATGAACATTCTACCGAGCTAGCCACAAGCAGATTAAACCTACCTACCTACTGAATTGAAAGTATGCTTCTGGTTCGGGGACAGAGTTTGTATTAATTTTTCAAAGTCATTGTGATTAATGTAAGGATATAGCGTTTAGTCGCAAAACGTTATAGTCGTATTAGTCGCAATAGTTCCCAAGTACCTACCTACCTAACATTTATTAATAATCTAAAAGACTCCTACGTAGTCTAATCTAATTTAAAGCGGGAGGACACTAGCACAGGCAGGTAGGACCTGTTAGTTGGCTAAATGGTACCTACCCAGCATGGGCGTAGCCAAGGGGGGGGGGGGGGGGGGGGTTTCGGGGGTTCAAACCCCCCCCGAAAAGTTAAGGACTGAAATTTTTATGTGCTAACGCACATATTTTTAGGAGCTTTATTTCTATTAAACATGTTTTTTAACTTTTTGACTAAACTAATAATAGATGTCACTACATACGTCGTGACTCGTGAGAAAACACAAAGTCTCAATTTTCTTTATGGTTATTTCATGTACTTTTAGTCGTTGTATTTTCTTGAACACCCCCCTCCCCCAAACATGAACCCCCCCGAAACTTAAACCTGGCTACGCCCGTGCTACCCAGCGTGTCATGCCACTCATGTGTCTTGTATTCTGCAGGATATTTTTTAAGCTCAATGCGGTTTAAGACCCGCATGCTAAAGACGATTTTATTCTGGGAGTTCAATAAGTACTTCCGCAGTTGAATTATAACACCACTTGGTCATAGGATAATGTTATCTACACATTCTACATTTCTACACAATTCTATACTCGTCTCATATTTGACGTGATGAAAGAATTTCGTGGGGACTGTAGGGACCTACCCAAACCTAAGTATACTACTTAGTTACTATTTCTTTCAATTCGGTGCTCCTGTCATGTATACTGGTATACCCACAAGTTTAGCGTTGGCCCTTTATCACCTTTAATCAAGGTAGAGCCAGATTGTCTGTTAACGCACATTTGTGGACTGTATTTTCGCTTTATCAGTGGTGACCCCAACAAAGTTTTAGGTGGCGGTTCGGAAGTGGCACCCATTTACAAAACATTACACTTGGCGCTTTAGTAACAGCTCCTCTCATTTTAACCTAGAGCCAGCCCTGCCCACAACATGACTCGTTCGATTTTACTCATGAGTAACACCATTATTATCCATAATGTGTCACGGTTTTACAGATTTGCTATTGTGAAGATAATATGTAGTAGTTCTTAGGAAAAAGATAAGTAGATAAAAAGTAAAACTATTTTATTTTATCGTGTTTCCCCTGAGAGCATATATGTAATTAATAGCAAATAAAGATGAAAAGGATGCCTCGATACCTAAGATATTAACATCTCATTCATTGACGAGTGTGACTCATTATGTAAATCTCCTACTACGCCAGACGTTTACGTTAAGTACATGAATGTATGAAAAAAAAATACGTCTTTTAAGAATGTATGAATGAGTCTGCGCTGTTTACGTAACACTCAGATAAGTCAGGTAGTAAATAAAAATGTTCCAAATCGGAATGATTCATAGTTTGTTCCACGTAACCATTACTTGTATTTTATACTATTAAAGGGCAATTAGTACCTATACGTGGTGAGTGGTGCACATAATAATATGAGGTGATGACGGATGAGATGAATAATGAAAAAGCTTCGTCCAAGGAAATTTATATGTATAGATTATCACTACTATCTGTGTTAAGTCATGTTGATATAGGTACATAATGTGTTTTATGTTGAAGCACATTAGCACATATTGTTGCTTTTGTAATGACTCCTCTAGTATGTTTCTATATATTTGTTTCGTTTATTTTATATCGTGTATCTGTAAATTGTAACATGTTAATAAAAACGCATTTTTAAATTTTGTTTTATTCGTAGTAAAATTTGATAGATTATACCTGGCGAATGTGCGTGGGCGGGCGGGCAGTTCAGTAGTAAATATAGTAGGTATATCCTACATATAGATGATGTGAATGTTTATTTTTACTTCACTTTTAATCATGCTACGTAATCATGTAACTTTCAAATTATTAAAACAAACTGTTTTAATTATTCATAATACTTAGAATAAAACTTTTGACTATCGTTTTGTATGTGTTAACTGTAAACGTTCAATATTTGTCCGCCAGTAGTACATAGATATGTATTATGTGTGAGGAGATAAGCATGAAATCCTAAGCACTACTAAAAATTTTATGTGGCTACTGGTTACATGTTTTCAAAGTTGTTCGTAGATCAACCTGTTGATTTCACTCAGTTTTATGTGTGTAAACACGGAACTACTTACACTTATATGTACATGTACGTAGCAATTAATGACAAGGTTTACAACATAACATAAAAGAATTAAGACGAACTAGTTGAACTACTCTATGACTCTATGTACCTATGTATGGACAATAAATCTTTCCGTGGACAACCATAGAAAGATTCCGTGGACAAACGCGGAAAGATTCCGTGGACAACCACGGTCGATGTTGTTTTAAGTTATGCGAAATTAATAGGTTTTAAGTAAGTTAAGCTGTAAGAAAATCTTTTGGAACGATCCTCACCAATATTGTCACTAAAAGTCCCAACACATCGTGGGTAATATTTGATAATAAAGCCTCATTAGTTTAAACTGGAAAGGTTTACTGTGGTAAGTAAGTAGTGGTGTGGTAAGTAGTGTGTGGTTTAGTGTGGTAAGTGGTTTTTATTTTATTATCTGGGCCCTGTATTCTAGGATCTTAAAATATAAATCTTACCCAACACTGCTACGAAGATCAAGAACAGGAACTGGTACTGCGCCATCTCATCACAAGGCTTCTGGAAAGAAAGTTGATGTTATCATTCATGTTTATGCGCCAGGTTATTCGCTCGCTTTTAAGTTGGCTTATATATTACCACATGAAATAATTAGCGGCAGATATCAAAAGATGAACGCAGTTTATGGGAAAGTCCTGATATCCATTGAACAAGAATAGCCATGGAATAAACAATTTGTGTATTTATTTTCAAGATCAAATCTGATTCCAAAAATTCTGAAACTCAGAACCCATGATATAGAAACCAAACCAATGGCCTACATTCTCTAACACCAAAGTCCTCCCCAATGCGTTGTCAACGAAGCGAGGGAATTTATTATTGATGGTTCTCCTGAAACTAAATACGGATGATTCTAGAAGGTGGCAGCTAACAAGGGAGGTAAAGAACGTTCGTTAACGGTTGTTATCCGGATTTAACTGATGCAAGCACTGCAGGCAGGGCTCAACGATCTGTCAGGTGCGGAAGACATTGCGTCGTCTTTTGTTACGTGAGGTGCACCTCTAGTAGGGAAGGGCAGAAACTAATAATGAGGGTCTTTTCATGAGGCACACCAACTTGACTTGAAATTCATAAAACTGAAGAATTCCCCTTCAAGTTTATATGATTCGATCGGATTGGTTCTAGCTTTACGAAATAAATTCTAAATAACAACTTTTGGTAAACATTTTCATGTATTTGTTATTGTATACTTAGGCTATCATACACTGCTTATCACTGGACGGTCGTAAATGTGGGTCATTTGTTTAATTTGACTTATTTGTGGTAGAGAGTTGGTAATTTTTCGTTCGTTTTTTATGAGGCTATTGTCACGTGTACTGTGCTATTGTATAATTCAATATATTTTAATACCTTTACTAGATACTGTTGTATAAGTTTCTAGAAGTTATTAAGTATTATTATACGAATTACTACCTATCATTGAGTGGTCATTAATTTAATTTGCATTTCAATCCTGTTTTCGTAGAAGTCGTTGAGCATTATTTGAACAAATTTGGTAGGTTTTAATAAAATTCAGAACAGGATTGTTAGATAAAGACATTGATTTTACTGAGTTCTTAATTCATATACACAGTAGGTACGTACCTAGTGGGTATCTATATAAAAACGTTATATTTTACAAGCCGTTTCCCTCCTTGCTCCCAAAATAAACATCGTAAAAACAAACAGTATAGAAGCAGTAATTTTAAAGGCTTTGTGTTCAATTCGAAATAAGAGAACAAGCAAACTTAATGAGAAATTGTAGGCACCTACTATCTCTACGATTTATGTTCTCTTAGGTGATAAATAAATTGGTAAATATCAAATTTCAATTCAAGTTTAAACGTCGAGTACAAGTACACTTTCGCGGTGCAAAACCTGAAAACCAGTTTCCGGGCGACCAAAGTATGCCTCTAAAAATACCTGGAGCTGGACTCGTTGGGATTCGATCCGAATGGATTCACGCCGAGTAACTTAATTAAATGTTCACTGCCTTTTATCACTTGTTTATTTTTACTAGTAGGAGCACGGTGCGCGCACGTGAGACGGCCGCTCGCGATACTCTGCGCAGGCGCAGGCCGCAGAGTGCTTGCGGCGCGGCGTGCGCACCCGTGTGGCCGCGCGGCCGTGTCACCCGCTGCGGGAGCCAGTCCGCTGACCTCACTGATGCAGGAAGCCCAACTCAATCACATAGGATGCGGCATTTTTTACCTTCCTTGATTTATCATAGATGTTGTTGATGCGAAATAGAATTTACCTACAAAGCAGCGTGTAGAGCTTGAGGGAAAATTCAGGATGTATTGTAACCTGATGTGGTTCTTGGCTTTTCTATTGTTGGTCATATCACGTTTTACTATTACGTAGCTCAAATGAGGAGTAGTATACTTTACGCAATATTGAGAACGTTGTGGAGAATTCTCTTTCTCAAGTTGTTTTCTTTCTACCCACGTAAAGTTCGGTAAATTAGGGTACTGCAACCACCGCAACTACTATGCAATATTCACAAATCACACCCAAAAAAGCTAGTCTACAAATTGTCTACGGGTGTCGTGAATGTAATTGCTTACGTACTTACTTGTAGTTGCTATGTTGAAGAACACTGGAAAGTGTGACGAATTTTATCTTCGAGATAATGCAACGCGTAATAATTTACTTAGAACTGTGGCGACGATGACGTCGCCCTGAATCACGCTATCGAAGTATTCAAAGATCGCTAGCATATATACAAACGCTCCGACAACGTCAGTCGGGGCTCGGCCGCCTCCCAGGCAACACACCTCGCCTGGCGGGAGATCTCCCTTTGCCAAACTGGTGACCCTCGGCAAGAACACGTCGCTTCTGATCACCGATAGCGGCAGCAGGCATCCCTCCCCCCTCACCTCACCGCTCACACCCGACGGACTGCAGCTACCTCTCTCGGCAGACCGCACACCAGCCACGCTGTCTCACCGGGCGCATCGCAGCGTACTGTGTCGACGCTTCCTGTGTCCGGCCAGCGACTGCCCCCACCCACGGCTACACGGACGGCTTGAGCGCGCACCGCTCGCCCTCCGCACCAGTCGTTCCACCCTCCCATCCCGACTCACCGCGGATAGAGGGCATCTCAAGGGCACACCGACCTCACATCTCGACTCACCGAAGATAGAGGATCACGGATGGCTGTATCGTCGAGATCATGTATCGACCTCCGGTCTGAGCGGGGGGGTGATGTGGCGACGATGACGTCGCCCTGAATCACGCTATCGAAGTATTCAAAGATCGCTAGCATATATACAAACGCTCCGACAACGTCAGTCGGGGCTCGGCCGCCTCCCAGGCAACACACCTCGCCTGGCGGGAGATCTCCCTTTGCCAAACTGGTGACCCTCGGCAAGAACACGTCGCTTCTGAGCACCGATAGCGGCAGCAGGCATCTCTCCCCCCTCACCTCACCGCTCACACCCGACGGACTGCAGATACCTCTCGGCAGACCGCACACCAGCCACGCTGACTCACCGGGCGCATCGCAGCGTACTGTGTCGACGCTTCCTGTGTCCGGCCAGCGACTGCCCCCACCCACGGCTACACGGACGGCTTGAGCGCGCACCGCTCGCCCTCCGCATCAGTCGTTCCACCCTCCCATCCCGACTCACCGCGGATAGAGGGCATCTCAAGGGCACATCGACCTCACATCTCGACTCACAGAAGATAGAGGACCACAGATGGCTGAATCAACGAGAAGGTGTATCGACCTCCGGTCTGAGCGGGGGGGTGATGTGGCGACGATGACGTCACCCTGAATCACGCTATCGAAGTTTTCAAATATCGCTAGTATATATAGAAACGCTCCGACAACATCAGTCGGGGCTCGGCCGCCTCCCAGGCAGCACACCTCGCCTGGCGGGAGGGGAGATCTCCCTTTGCCAAAGAACTAAGCTTTGACTGTAGTTTTAGCTTTTCAGTGGTCGATCAGTCTACAGTATTTTACGACTACTTAATAAACTTGTTTGAATAATACATTGGTAAATTATCGCCAACATTGGTTCACGGTGTCCGCGGTGGATGGCGGATAGTGTAGTACGTCTGATAAATCACATCTGGTGACGCATTGATTCTCAATTCGAGTTTTGCAATGTTTCGCTTTGCTGGGCATTCACCGAGGAAGGTCGCGATTCCTAATGGAAGTTAGCTTATCTTTCTAAAACGCTGACTCGCTGTTATTTTATCGAGTTTTGTGTTTTGTTTTGTCACGAACAACTTTCTTACTCCGTGTGCTGACCTCTCTCAGGAGTTGAACTCCGCCCCTTGCGCCTGTGTAATTTTCTACGCGAAAGGTATGAGTCAGGGTTTATGCAATTTTAGTTCTTAAACTCAAGTACTTTAATTTGCAATATCTGGTTATTTTTCTTTTGTTGTTTGCCTATTTGAGGACTAAAGAAGTAATATGAGATTTTTGCCTTGGTTAAAAACCAACATGATATCGAAACCAAGAGTGCCTAGGTACCTAATATCTGTAAAACATAAAACAGTTCAGTCTTTTCTGCCGCAAGCAACGTTAGCGAAGCGCGAAGTGATTTTTATATAAAGACAATATTTTTTGTACATGATCTATGATAGACTAATTAGAGGACGTAGTGTTTAAGCATTCTGTGGGAGAGATGCTAGACATGATGTGGAGACATGTCAGAAAAGTCCTCATGAAATGGTCCATCAATGTCAGCTTGCTTATCCATCGTCACTCAAAGTAAATACCACGTAAATACCAAAACATTAACAAAACAATTTAAAAATGATAACTTAAAAATATAAAAATAATGAACGAAAAATTAATTACACACAATTATTTAAAATAAATATGTTGGGATTTTTATTTCACATAAATTAAACAATGAAAAAACAATAAAATGCGATCTCATATTTCCAAAACTAACAAACAAAAAGATCTTAATTGGGAAGAAATCAATAAAATAGAAAAGAAATTACATATAAGGGAAAAGAAACTGTTAAAAAAGGAAGAGACACTAAACCGAAAGATAAAGGAATATGAGAGACGTGCTAATTGCCGAGCGAAAGCAGACTTGAGGGCAGCGGCGAAGCTGCGGCAGGCGCGGAAGAAACTGTTATTCGCCCTCGACTCGAGAGACAAACTCCAGGAATGTGATTCACGCAACTGTAAAGCTAACAAATTCAAAAAGAAAGCAAAACAGACACGGTCTAAAGGTAAAGGCAAACAAAAAAATGGAAACCCTTTTACCGATGTCCTTTTCGATTTTTGTGATAAGCTTTTGTCAGGACCGCGTAAACAAAACAAAGGACTGAAATCAGTGCTAGACTTTAGACGATGCAGACCTTACTCCAGGTGTTTACATCACGAACTTCGTCCGACTCGGCACGACTCAAGACGTGTTCCTCATGAGGTAAACGTTTGGAATTTAGCTGCGGGAGATTGTTATCTGAAATCTCTCCCTAGAACTCCACAACTATGGATCCACCACCGGTGGCCAAAATTGTACCCGCATTACATGATTGCCCGGAAGCAGTGGAAAAATACAGGATACTTGATGTTGTTCATAGCTGGCTGTTTGTTTTGGATGCCGATGTTAATCTGTTTGCAACTTTGCAAATGTTTATTTTGTTCCTGCTGTTGTGATTTTCAATAAAATCTTAAAAAATCCATTGTCGTATAGTTTATGAGTACAGTATTTATTGAGTCTATTGAAACTTACAGTTTTTTCATGTTCCTGACTACTGTTAAGTAAGTATAAAAATCAATAGGTACAGTTGCAGTGAAACTATTCAAACTTTATCAAAAATATGACGGACCAAGAAACCGGGGTATTTTTTCCTCGTCGAAAGTCGGAGTCAAGTAGAAGTTATCTGTAAACTTTCGATAATTTTTATATGTTTTCTCACAGACCGGTGTTCTTTGATAAAATTTTTCACCAAAATATGTCTGAAACATAGGTCTAAAAGTTGTTATATTACAGCAATTACAGTTCCAAACCAAATGATAACAGCATTTAAAAACCGGGCAAGTGCGTGTCAGGCCACGCGCAATGTAGGATTCCGAAGTAGTAAGTTTAAAGACTAACTATTACTCATTAACTACTTACTTACTTACTAACCTATTTTAATTAATTTTAACCTATTTTTGAACATTTTTTCACTTGTCCAACTCAAACCGTTAAAAGACCCATAATATTTTTAAAATACCTTTTCAAAAATACCCCACACTATGAGGTGCGCAACGAATAACAATTTCATTCATCCTCAAGTGACCTGTAGGGGAGGAACTCTGAAAAAAAACAATTTATTCCCTGAAAATATTTTTTTTTTAATTTTATTCTACAATTTTGGAGTTTTAATAAATATGTATATCCATGGCAAATTACAGCTTTATATAGTCTCGGAGATTATTTTAGTTTTATTTCGTACTGTCGGAAACACGGAACACAGACACAAGGTCGGAAAGCTGAAAGAATGACAAACTTATGGAATATTAATCACTGTGGCCTGTCATAACGTACTCTATGCCTGTCAATCAGACAGATTTTTACAGGATTTGAAATGGGGGTTATTTGTAATCGTTTAAATTGAATTTTAAGGCTTAAATATCAATCAACTGTGTTTATGCAATTAATATCTTAGTATACATTAGTGGCTTTACAGTTATTTTGTCGTTTCTTTTGTAATGTCTCATACTCTTTTTGAAGAAATGTACCTACTTGCTTACGTTACTGTGACACGATTTTATCCAGTTAACGCATTGTAATTTCGACTAATATTTACCAATTATAACTTATTCAATTGCCTTGATTAAATGGACAACAGCAATCAAAGTTTACATGGACTACCTATTTTAAACTGTGACGCTGTTAGCAGTAACGCTAAACGGACTAAGGACTTTAACAGCATTTGTAGAAATAATGATTGTAATCGCAGGAACATTTTAAAAAATATACAGAATAAAGGGTGTAAAAATAAACCTCAAAAGGAAAAAGCTGATGGTATTAGCGTAAAATTATTAAGTAATAAATAAAAAAATGTAACTAAATCTTTGTTAGATCGCTTCTAACTCATTGCGTTTTCAGCTAAAAATTCAAAACCTGAGTCGCGAAGAAAACAAGCAAGTCATAAAAACCTCAAGAAAACATTGTCTATTTGTAGTAACTATGTAAAACGACTCACTCGGCCCAGAAGTACAGCTAACAGCTGCAGAAATCAAAAGAAAATAAAACCGAATTGTGTTGATACTAACCAAATCAAAGTCTTATTTACATCTGAAGCACGAAAAAACAAACGTAGTAATATAAATCAAGATCTAATAAATGATATATATAATTTCCATGCAATGAATAACGATAATGCAGAAGATATGTGTAACACATCTACCGCTAAATTAAAAAAACGACAAAACATCCTTCGCTGTGAAGTCCCAAACCGAAAGAGACAACGTATTCGTCAACAATACACCTTAAATACACCCAATTGTGGAAATACATTATGTAAATCCAGTCCTAAATCAAGTCAAAATCGTGAGTGTAATGTCATACAAGAACAGTATAAAGTTGTACAATTTCCTGACTATGATCAGACGGATACGGAATTAGAAGCCATTAATATGGGAAGAAACGATGACTTATACAATTTTGAATTCCATTGTGGAAATGGGTTTGACTCACAAAAAGATAAAGAAGTAGATCAATCTAAAGCTAATGTTTCAAATGCCCAGAGAGGTGGAGGCGATGCTTGTACGGTTAGCATCCAGTGCTTAGATTCAAAAAAAGATCGTATAAAACATGAGAATCCAAATAACAATGGCTTTGAACGTTTTCTAGATCCATTAATTATGCACGAGAATGCTCTGTTTTTGGCAAAAATAGCGCTTAAATATCTCATATTTGGATTAGCTTTGATAGCATGGTCTCCATGTATTATTACCCTATATTTTTGCTGGTTTGTTACATATCCATTACGGCCCAGTTATACAAATATCAACGCAACTCGTAATTCAAGAAGTAGAACAAAATCACAAGAAGTAGTATATGTGTGTGGTAGCAAGCACGTGACAGATAATTCTATGCAAACTTGCAGAAAAAATACCTGGTCTTTCCTATTAGAGGGTGTATCTTGGGCATATCAACCGATCGCCGTTTCATTTGGAGCATTTAAATCGCTTCTTAGTCAAAACACAAACAATTTGTGTAATCATCAGTCTTCAACTAACGAAAAGTATGGTAGAAAAGACCGTGTTATGACATCAGATCCTAAGAAAAAGTATACGTTATACTACAGTAGAAGTAAAGGATGGGTTATGAAATCTACAAAACGGTCTCGAAAAGAAGTTCCTAAAGTTACGTACGAATCACATTGTGTTAGTGAAATTAAAAATAGAAAACCAATCGCCGTTCCATGTCATTACCCCCATCGTAGATGTCGCTTGCATGCGGGTAATTATACGATTGAAAATAATAATAAAATATGTTTACAAGACTGTAGTCGTAGCAGACACAAACATTTATGTGCCGACACCTCTGGTTTACCCGTTCATGTAAAATTATTAAATCCAATGTTTAATAATAATGTGTCCTCTAAGCGCATGATTGTTAAGCCTGTTAATAAAAAAACTAAGTCAATTGTTCAAAGATGCAAAAGAGAGAGTCAGTGTGAGAGAGTAAGATATCCAGAAAAACGTTACAAAAAACGCTCGCGGTGTAAACCGAAACCAAGAATCAAACTTAAAAATAGAATATGGCGATATTGTAATGAAATAAAATGCAACATTAAATCTATAATAGATGAAGTCGAGACAGATGTATTTGGAGACAACATTTGTGAAGGAATTTACATTCACACGTTGAGAAAGAAACCCTGGTATTATGTTTTTAAGAATTGTCCATCTTTTTATCCTGTATTTTTAGGGATTTATAGGTTTTATGAAAACACGTGTCATTTTTTTCTCTTATTTATTTCTGCTTGTATTTGGTGTCCACTCTTAGCATTTTTTTATTTTTGCTATGAAATTTTTTGCAGATCTTTATGAGCGATGCAAAATAAATGTTTAATATTGCTTTTAACAGTTATTTTTTATGTAAAATAGCCGACAAGCGTATAAAGAGAAGACTAACATTCTGATGGTAAAGACGTAAGAGGGCACCCGCGTCGTTTAGGAACAACAGCAATACAGCATCCGGCATTTTTACCGCTGTGACGATATGTCTATGGTGACGATGCGTTGCCGGCGATGGCTGCCATGTAGTGTATAAGTGATTTGTGTGACATCTTAAATTGTAGTGTACACTCGCATAGATTTCCATCTACAGCTTTCGGATGTATACAATACACATGTAGTGCGTCGGATAAATGTGAATATTCATGTCAAATTTTAATAAACAATATTGATCTGTAATTGGTTGAAAATAGTCATCCAGTTTCACTACAGAAGAGAGTCCAATTATACTAAAAAGTTCTTGATTAAATAACCTAACCTTTATAATCTGTCTACAACATGGACTGTCAATTTGACCTTTGTCATAATTGTCAACGTCAATTCATTTGTTACATGACAGTTATGACACTAATGACAGTATTGACTGATTCATCTCATCTATCAATCAATCAGTTTCATTTCATGTTATTTCATCAATCATCGATCTGTAAATCCTGTTTGTATTTTGTTTAGTTCTGGGATAATGATTTTACATAGCTGAACATTTAGTAACAAACATTATTATTGTATTGATAAGTTACTATTTTGCAATCCGTGTCAATTATCAGGATCATTTTCCCGAAGAACAAAAACTTTATAAATTTATAAATCATGCAGTCGAGTGAAAAACGTACTAAAACTATAGATCTAGCTTCCTTGGAGCCTGCTGCAAGGGTCAAACAATTGGCTAACTATGGAACCATGGTGGAGGTTGACCCGAATGTCCCACCCAGAAGGTAAAATTAAATTTAAGACAACATTTGGTTCCAACACCTTTTTCTCTTTGTACTCCTGAAAATAACATTTTAAAAACAATTTCACTAAAAACTTTCTTTATAAAATTGTATACCTGTTGCATAAAAATAGCATGGTAATAAAATGAAAAATAACTTTATTTATCATAATATCATGTCCTATATTGGTTTTAATGCTATTTAAATAAAATTGTGTATTCACTTTGAACTGAATTTGCTGTTTTGATTAGAAGTTTTGATGTGAGTTACCTTTATTTAGGATTACATTTATACTAATGATTATTGTTGAATTTTTTATCTACAGGTACTACCGATCTGGTCTGGAAATGGTCAGAATGGCTAATGTTTACTTAGCAGAGGGGAGTCTAGAAAATGCTTATATATTATACATGAAATTCATGACTTTGTTCCTTGAAAAGATTCGAAAACATCCTGAATACAACTCGGTACCGGCTGATGTAAAAACTGTGAATCAGGCAAAGCTTAAAGAAGTTATGCCCAAAGCTGAAAAACTGAAGCAGAAACTACTGGACCATTATGCCAAAGAACATGTACAATACAAGGAAAATGAGGTTGGTTGAATCATTCTAAAATCTTGTAGTAATTCTGTGATTCTATCTATTTCTTGATTTTTATGACACACCTTATTTATTTATTAAAAAAAGTAATTTGAAATTGTAATGAAGTAATATACTGAGAAACTGAGAATATAAATTATATATTGAAATTATTGAATTTCTAATTTAATTACTGATGTTTTAGGAGAAACGAAGAATAGCAGAAGAAGCCAGAAAGAAGCAAGAGCAAGAAGATGCCAAACTAGCAGAGAGGCTGCAAGCTGATGAAGACAGGAGGGACACACATCCAACACCTCATTTACTAAATGCAGTAAGAATTAATTTGCGTTGCTTCCGAATTTTTATCACAATGTTTATTTTGATAAGTTTATTCGCCGACATTTCGATCCAGTGTCGTAAATTGAATACATATCGTAAGTGATCGTATTTAGTCAACTTATGTATGATATTATGTTATATAGTCAACTTGTTATAACAGGAGGAGTGGGCGGTGTCTCCGTCGGCGCCCCCAGTGGACGGTGTGCTGTACCCCGACGACTTCGCTGCGACGCCGCCCCGGGCGCCTCCCCACCACTATCAGCCCGCGCCGCCGCTCATACCGCCCTCTACACACCATCAGTAAGTAAAAGAAATATACTTCGTAACCTATGAGGGTCATCGCATGCATCTTTAGTAGCGACAATATATTCGCGAATCGCTCGCGATACGTTCGCGATACAGTACCGAAACCAACGCATGCGTAAGCTGTGATTGCATTTCGAAGGTCGACAGTGGCGTTAATGAATATTCAGTACCCCGCGTCAGAGCCACTGTGTCGTTAATGTCAACCTAATTTCTACCTTTGGTCATACAATTAAGGTGTATTTTCGTCGCACACAAACGTCTAGGCACGCTGTCCCCTTAACTTGCTGTTAACTTGTTGACAGAGAGGGCGGCGTGCTGTCGGCGGGGCGGCTGCGGGCGGTGCGCGCGCCCGCCGCGCTGCTGCCGCGGTTCCTCGCGCTGGCCGCGTCCAACACCGCCAAGAACATTGAGCTGTGTGGCATCCTCGCCGGGATACTGGTGAGAGGGAAGATTGTTCGCTTTTAAATTATGTCTGGCTGGCTTCAACCCATTAATGGCCCACTACTCAGTACGTGTATCTCCTTTTGAGGAGGCGTAGAGCATACTCCATCACGCTGATCCAGTGAGTTATAATTGTTTTATGTTTATCAGAATCTCAGAATTCCGATTTGGATAAAAAAAAAATATTTGAAAGGGTATACTTCCACATTGGCTCCATATTTATCAAAATTCAGTTCTGACGATGAGAAAGAACCTTGGGGAATTGAGGGGACTATTCAAATATTATAGGTATATTTTGAAATATGGAGAGCAGTAAATAATTTATAGCGGCCTTATCAAAGATGATTATTGCTTTTGCTAAAATTTTGTTACATCTCTTAGTTACAGCGGAGCTAATAACAATAGAACCATAATACGTGTTCCAGGAACGCGACCAGCTGAAGATAACGCACGTGATAGTCCCGAAGCAGAGCGGCACGGCGGACTCGTGCAGCACCAACAACGAGGAGGAGATCTTCCACTACCAGGACCAGCACAACCTCATCACTCTCGGGTGGATCCATGTGAGTAGAGTACAATGTCTGGGTTTATGAATGTACTAGCACTATGCCCGCGGCTTTGCATGCGTTTTCCGGGAAAATAAGTACCCTTTATCCTATTCCAGACAATGGACCTGTGTTCTAAATTTAATAAAAATCAGTTCACATCATTTTTGGGTGAGAGAGTAACAATAATATATCCATGAAATTAGCTAACACTTGAAAGTTGTAAGTACGCAACTTGTTGCAGACCCACCCGACGCAGACGGCGTTCCTGTCCTCGGTAGACCTGCACACGCAGTGCTCCTACCAGCTCATGATGCCCGAGGCCATCGCCATCGTGTGCGCGCCCAAATATAACGAGTGAGTATGTCTGCGTGCGTGCGTGCGTGCGTGCGTGCACGTGTGTGTGGGTGTGTGCATGCTTGTGTGTGTTGTCACATACACTCGGATGTATTTTTAAGAAACACATCTTATTTCAACAATCCCTCAATAAATCTATGATTTTAAACTTATATTATCAAGGACATTAATATACAGGGTGGTCATGCAATCGTAGGAGATATTTCAGGGGGTGGTTCGCCTCGCGATTCTCTGCCCGAATAAACAAAGAAATAATAAAAACATCCATAAATCACAAAGATAATAATATCAAACTAAATACGAAAAATCTCAAAACGTGTGGACACCTTAGCAGCGCGTTGAACTCGCGTTATCAGGTCACTAGGTGAATGACCTGTTACGATTATTTGACGTTTGCGGAGTGTCTTTGCGACGTGCCGACAAAGCGGTGCGGCGGCGGTGCGACTTTTAGGGTCCGTTCACACAGACCGGCTCGGAGAGCATCGGCCTGCTTTTTTCTTTTCAACAGACCGGATCGTATACGCTTGTAATTGGCCGGAACGGAGCCGCCAACTATTTCACATAGACCGGCTGGAAGAGATCTGAAAGCGGATGCGGTCGGATGTGCTCGGAGCCGGTCAGATGCGCTCGGAGACGGGTGGATACACTACAAAGGCAGTATCAGTATTCCGCGCAGTCCAAGTTTTGTTTTCGGTGTGTTCATGTGCACGAAATCGAAGCCGACAGGCTGCGCGAGCGAGATAGAGCACGCAATCGGAGCCGACAAGCTGCACGATCGAGAAAGAGCACACAATTTTTATTTCACACGAAGGGCGTTCAAGCATTCTTGATGACAAAAAAGGTGCACATGCAAAAATAAACTTTACTAAAATTCAAAACTCTGTTTCCAACGTGATAAAAATCTGCTCTCCTCTCCGAGCTGGTCTGTGTGAACGGACCCTTAGGCGGCATGATTCAATGGAAAAAAGCGAGCGTTTGCGGCGCGGCGTGCCTTTGTGGTGTGCCGACAGAGCGGCGGTGTTCTTTTGCAATATGTGGGTTACTAGGTCACCGCTTTCTCGAGCGCAGTGTCTATGATTAATGTATTTTAAAGGATAATTTGGGTAAAAATTAAGGTCAGATTTTTTTTACGTATTCGGGCAGAGAATCGCGAGGTGAAGCGGGGGGTGAAATATCTCCTACGATTGCATGACCACCCCGTATATGTACATGGATTTATTTTATTTTAGTTATAATTAATAGTTATAAATAATTAATAAGTATGTTATGTATATTAGTCTGTAAGGTATATATACGTTATGGGCTTCATTGCCTGATAGGTATACAGTAGAATCCCGATTATCCGAACCTCGATTATCCGAACATCCGATTATCCGGACTCGCGTCACGGCTCTACTTGCTGATTTAAAAATGTTTTACCGCGCAACGAGGCACGTTACAAATTACAATTTTGATACAAGAAGCGTCTTGGCTGCAATGAAAAGATGAAACAATTGCGTCCAACTACAAGTTATTTCCAATCAAAGTTCTAAATTACATAGGTTTTACGCGTTCACGTGAAGTTTGCCCTTACCTCCCGCCCCGTTCCTCGTACCGCACCTCATTTAGTACGGACAGCAACCCTACCCGCGTATTTTCGAGGTCCGGTGCGGCGAGTACGTTCTTGAGTTTGTTGTTGATTTTGATGTTACTTTCGTTAAATTATTTTTCTATTGATTTACTTTACGTTGATTTTTGTCGCTTCAATGACTAAAATAGAAAATGTTTTACACAGTGGCATATGTAATTTTTTATTTAAGTTATTGAAATTATTTGATTACTTTTTTGTCTACAGTACCGTTAGCTGTGAAATCGTAACGGTCGACGAGGGCAAACTTGAAGTAAACGCGTAGTATTATGTGATTCATTATCATTATAGCACGTATTTTTTTTATAAAATTTAAATATTGTTTGATTTGAATTTGAAATCGATTATCCGGATTTTCGATTATACGGAATACCCCTGGTTTTATTTGATCCGGATAATCGGGATTCTACTGTAATTAAATAAGTAAAAATAATGGTCACTTAAATAATAATATTATTACAATATAAACAATTTGTTTATATTTATTACTCTACAATAATTATGTAATTTGTATTTCATTATTAACCTACAAAGTAAAATTGTATTTCCGAAATGTTTGCTTCCAGAACCGGCTACTTCGCGCTGACGCCGGACTACGGCATGCAGTACATTGCCAACTGCCGGCAGAGCGGCTTCCATCCCCATCCCAACGACCCCCCGCTCTTCTACGTACGTTTTATTATATATCTTACTAATATTCTTCTTCTTCTTCCTCATCTTCTTCTTCCTCATCTTCTTCTTCTTCCTCATCTTCTTCTTCTTCTTCCTCTTTTTCTTCTTCCTCTTCTTCTTCTTCTTTGTCGAATCGCTCTTGTCAGAGTCGTCGTGGTCGTCACGTAGTATCATTACTGTGGGCAGATGTTATGCTGATGAGATGAGATAACATCTACTAATATTACTAATACATATTATAAAGAACACAGATTTGAATTATTTTTGTATTTGTCTTTGTACTGAATAGGTTAAAAAACTACTGGATTGTTTTTGATAATTCTTTCACCAATAGAATGCTTTATTCCTTCTGATTGACATGAGCTATAAAATATAAGAATATGTATAATATATGTAATAAAAATCATATATTAATAAAAGACCGTGTCCTTGAAGTAGGTTATATTTTGCTAAAATTTTGATTATTTTTCAGACGGCATCTCACGTACGACTGGATGACTCAGCTCCAGTAGAGATGGTGGACCTCAGAAGATGAATACAGCTCCTAACAGTATCGTATACAAAGCTTCTAAATGCATTTAATATCTAGTTGTAATGTGCCGAAACAGTATGCAGTGGTTACAATTAGCGAGGAATGAAATAGATTTATTTAACGGTATGAAGATGTGAACACTTTGCACATACTTTTTTTAATTTATAAACCACAACAGGTTAAATAAATGTTGATTAAAAATTTTATACATGTTTCATGGAAAGGACATTTGCTAATTTTGTAAACAGTAATGGGTCTGACAAACGTTTTTTACTTTACATGCCAAATAATTCTACAAAAAATTACGAGAAAAACTGTGTTTTTACTTTTTTCATATCTTAAAAAATGGCTGAGATATTTACGTTCAAAGTACGGATTTCTGGCCGAAGGTTTTTAAAAACGCGGGCGGGCGCTCACTACCCGATGACGTCACACCCCCGGTCATTCGACAGTAGCGCTTTCTTTAGCACGCCGCTGCGCGGTAAAAATCTAAATTATAAGGTTCTCTGTGGTAAAAATGAAAAAAAATTACTGTATTGTTCCTTGGTGCTTCAATTCAACAGTTAAACACCTGATAAACTCTTTTTTTTATGTGCCTGAGGACCCTAAAATGAGGAAAAAGCAGCCGTAAAAAGAGTTGATTCAAATTCATTAGGCCCTAAAACTAAAGCGCACTGCTTTGAAGACCATTTCGATGTACAAGTATTTGTTAATAATAAGTTCATCCTTCTTCTTCTCTACTTATGCTTGCCACATTTGACCTACTTAACGTATAGATACTTGTCTATTTTGATTGTTTAAATAGGTATCTTGCCTACTACCTATGTAAATAGCCCTGACGAAAAACTAACTTATTAGAAGATAAATAAAGTGCTCACATACTGAAAACTTAATAATTTTGATTATGAATCCTTAGGTACCTATGTTTTCACTGGACCACATACTGGACTACCTATATTTTAACTCTTATGTGCCTGTGCGTGGACAGCGAGATTTGGCAATCGTTTTAGTTTATAACTATCCATTATTGTGGTGTGCTTATTGAAAAAAAAACCTATATTCTGTGACATTTTCTTTAACTTTATATTAATGAAACACAAAATAATCATTGACAACCTCTAGTTTAGATGTTGATTGCGAATACCTTTTTTTATACCTACCTGGTATTTTTTTGTATCGCGGCTCATAAAATAGATAGGTAGGTACCTACTGAAACACACACACACACACTTTCAGTTAGGTTTAAGTTTGAACAAATACCTACCATAAAGTAGGTAATGCTTACTTAGAACATACCTACATTGTATACCTTTTCATCTTTATTCCACGAATTTCGGTAGTCGTAAAATCCTGATTCTTCACGAAATACATATTGTGCCACCATCAATCAAACTATCCACTCTTGGCGATAGACTTATATAGTATATATTACTAGCTGACTCGGCAAACGTTGTTCTGCCAAAAATTTAGGGGTGGAGGGAGATGAAAAATAGATGTTGTCCTATTCTCCACCCTGTCCCTAGCCGATATGCACGCAAAGATTCACGAAAATCGGTCGAGCCGTTTCGGAGGCTTAGATATATTATATACTGTTGTATATATTATATACTATTTAAGTCTATGGCCAAGAACGAATAGTTTGATTGATAGTGGTACAATATTTCATGAAGAATCAGGATTTTACGGCTGCCGAAATTCGTGGAAAAAAGATATATGTAGGTACCTACTATATTACGAGTATAGTAGTAGTAGTAGTATATATAGTACTAATAGTATATATATATATATATATAGGTCTATGCTCTTGGCAGTTTGTCCGACTGACCTTTTGGAAAACCTTCTTCTACACACAACACGTTTCACTTTAGTGTAATCAATCAGATAATAATCATAATAAGATCATAATAAAGGATAATTTATATTATTTCTTTGAAATACAAGCACACTATAGTAATAAGAAAACGAAGACGATCGGAACAAAATGAAACGAGACACGAATAATTTAGTCTTTGAATAAAGATTAAACAATTTAGTACTATTAACGCATCGGACTGAGCGCCTGAGCGGGGGTGTGACGTCATATTATGAGCGCGCGTAACCTCGGAAATTCAAAAAAGGGCTTAAACTTCTCGCCGTTATAACTTCGGAAATACTGCATGTATTGAAGTGAAATAAAAAGTAATGTAATGTACATGATCTACGCTACGATTTTAGGTGTATTTCATAACAATATTTTGACCCTTTTGTGTTCTCCATTACTGTCATATGAGGATTGGAAGCCTTTGTGTCCCGAAATAAGGCCAAGACTGCAGGCCTCAGGTACTAGATGAGTCATGGTGCCTTGTCATTAACAACGGTGATATTGTAATAACATTGGTGGGATGACGTCACGGACCGTACCGGACTAGACGGACAGACGGACCCAGTCAGTCAGTCAGTCAGTCAATACGGCATAAAAATTTATTTATTTGGATACCTTTAACAAATTTGTATTATATTATATTTTGTATTTATACTGAGGCTATGTTATCATATAACAACACATCTGTAGTTTGTTTTAGACGATTCTTATTTAGATGCTATTTAGCAAACATTATATGTATTTTTAAAAAAAGGTTGACCCAAAATAAACGGAATTAAAGACTAAAATATTTTGTTAACTATTTTTTTTTATTCATATAAATATAGGTCCTTACATATGAAATTAGCGTTTTATATGGAAAAAGTAAAACGAAAAAAAATTTATGAATTTAATCTATCGAAGTACGTACCATTATTATCTATAAATAAACATTCGCCATTTTATAGGTAGTTCATTAGTTCCATTGCTGAAATTATTGTGGGAACGAGAATCAATAAAATCTCTGAAGGCGGTTTGGACTGTCTCATCGGCATTTTTTTTCTTTATCTGATCTATATTTATATGAATAAAAAAAAAGTTAACATAATGTTTTAGTCTTAAAATCCGTTTATTTTGTGTCCTAACTAATATTTCAATAAAAAGGATTGCCAACATTGTTGAGCAAATAAGACTCGTGTAAAAAACTTAATACATGTGTGTTTACCGCACTATGGCACTATGCAACAGTGTCTGTTCCCACGTGCGATATAAAATCGCACAACCATATTAGCGGGCGCAGATTTGAATAAAAACTTGTATGCAGTGTTGCATGTCACAGCGTCATTATATTCAGTAGCTGAATGCGTCACGGAATGCTGAGATTTTGATTAATGTGAGATCAGTATTTTTAAGCTACATGTCAATTTATGAAGTGTGTAAATTAACTATCTTACATCTATTGTAAATTATTTTTTCTACTTTAATTAAATGATAATAATGTAATAATCAGAATTAAAAGCTTATAAATTCTTTTTTCTTTCGTTTGGTATATTTAAGCAATTTTTTGATACTAAATCAAATTAGTGTCTCGAAAGCATTGATAATAATATGGTTAGTTGCATTGAAATTTAAAATATATTGAGTTTTCATGTTACAAGTTAAAAATATTTATTGTTGTGTTTAATTCTTTATATGATTTAATTTAATTTTTGTTTAAATGATAGTCAATAATATAGTCTGGGAAGCTTATAGTGCAATAGTTCCGATTAATGTTAACTTAGATTACATGCAGCAGTATTTTTACTAACAATATTTAGATTACGTCTTTTCAGTCGCTCGAGTACGTCTACGTCTTTAGACTGCGTTAAGTTAAATGTATCTTTAATCGGAGAATATTCACTGACGGAACTACTAAAATGCACGATATATTCTTATTGTTATATTTCTACTTGAATAATAATTTATATCTTAGGATATTGTCAGGAGTAGCGTCGTGTGTACAAGGCATGATTGTCTTATAATGACTAGTAAGCGCATAATGTTTATATCTTTTTACGTGTGATATGAGGCGTAGCCCAGAAGACTGAAGCTTAACTTTAGAACTAGCAATTAGCAGAGACCGTGATATCTATAGTATTAATACACTAATAGGTGGGTGGTTACTCATTTTGTTTTAGTTCATCATATCTTGCCTTCTCCAATATTAGTCCTTCGGGAATCTCAATACTTTATTGTATTTTAGAAATTACGTGGTCAGCTTCAGAATGGTGGGATTTGATAGACACAAAAATATTAATACGATAACCCACCAACCAGTGTATTTATAATATAGAGATCATTGGCAAAGTATTTTATTTGGTTTATGTCTATTATTTTTATATTGTGATAATAAGTATTGAATACGGTAACGATAATATCGGTATATGTTTGGAATCGGATTGTTGTTTATTATAGAGAAGGGTAATGGATTGAATAAACTGAGGAGTGCAAGTGGAACTTTCATGAATATCGTAGAACGATAATAAGAGTGGTTGCTGATATCACCCACGGGTGCAATGGGTCCCTAATTCCACAAAATGTATATCATGAGGAATGGTAGGATATCTTGATTGATACTAATATTGGTCATGTATATCATACTTTTATCATAATTATAATTTAGTTGATCGCAGGTTACCATAACGTGAGTATACAGTTAGATCACAAGTTATATTATTCTGTAAAATTATATATTAACATTAAATTATTGTGCACGCGTCGCTTTCGTAGTGCGTAGCGCACAACTGTCTAAACCGATTCATCATTTGTGCCATTTAACTAAAGTTTGTTCGTATGTAAAGGTGATTTTTTATTTTTGTTAAAATGCCAGGACTGCTTTAATCATTTCATTCGAATATTGTTTGTATACTGTAATTTATTTACATGAATTCGTGTTATTATTTTCAAATCTCTAATGTAAATGTTGTGTCAAACAATAATAATTTTAGCCCTATTTCAAACTGCACAGTTAATTAAAAGATCACCTTTACTAGTTTGTTAAGAAGATGCATATGTACTCGTATATACCTGCACAGAGAAACGTGTGTAGTGTATACTATATTCTGTAATGTGTACTTTACTCTGTGAGCGACCGTTCGCACGTGTGAATACTAATACGGACCAATGTAAATAAAATTTGGAAATACATCGATATCTTTTATTTAATATACCACCTTTAAATACATCATGATATGTCATATTGCTAAACTTAGGGCTTGTTTCACAATCTTCAAGTAGAGTCCTGAATAAGCTATTCGCCGGTTAAAGTGACGTTAAAGTGTCATTTTACATACACGAAATGTCAACTTAACCAACGAATAGCTTACTTCGGACTTACTTGAAGATTGTGAAACAAGCCCTTAAAGCATCAACAACTTTATATCAAAAGATAAAAGTACAACAGCAAAAGACAACGGGTACAGTAATCCCCAAACTTAATGGCCGGACTGAAGTTAAGTGCGACTCGATGCGCAGAACGTAAAATACGGTATCAGCGGATGAACGCGGGTGAACGTGGCATCGTCTACGATCACCCGCGCGCTGCCGTTTGGAGATTACTGTAGTTGTATAATATTATTCAAAATACTCCCATGTACATACCTACCTATGCATCAAATTTTAGCAATATAAAATTTCTGTAGCCAAAAGTGCAATTACTATACATACAATTTGATTGTACAATATGCAGAGATACAAAATCAGCTAGCGTCGGTTAATAGTGGCATACAGATATTTACGGTATCTTTAATCCTAACCACTCTACCTACAAATACTTGCTACCTCATCTGGGTTTTGCTATCGCCGCTATCAAATTTATCTTTTGCTGTTTGTCGATCGATATATTCATGCAATGTAAATATATTAGATAGATTAAGCTGTGCTACTACATTTTATAAACTAGAGATTCCTCGCTATACCAGATTAAGATATAAGAATTGTACGAAAATACGTTTTACGAATATTGCATTGCAAAATAATAACAACTTTATTTGCTGCTTTGCTGAAATCTAGGACGGAGCCATGTTTGCTTGTAGCAGGGTCGACACACAAAAATACATTTTTAGAAAATGTATTTTTGCTTGCTTGTTTGCACACAAAAATACATTTTCTAAAAATGCCATTTTCTAAAATAAAACGTTAATAATTTTCTAAAAATGTATTTTTGTGTGCAAACAAGCAAGCAAAAATACATTTTCTAAAAATGTATTTTTGTGTGTCGACCTTGCTACAAGCAAACATGGCTCCGTCCTAGATTTCAGCACATACCTAACATATTTATGAAGTCTATTATAAAATTATTGCTATACTTATCACTATGATATACGCTTATAACATTTATACATTCTACTTTAATAAGGCACTCGGTGCAAGGCTCATGTTTTATAATTACAACTTTAATAGTTACTTAACAATTATTACTTAAATAAATTAAATTTTATTGTGCATTTCTAAATTTAACATTGCTATGTTTACAAGTCTTATATGGAGTTTACAAGCCTTATGCCGTTTTCATAATGTTCTAAAATATAATACCAACGACTTTAGGGCATTGTTGGTGTTATGTGCTCTTTAACTAAAGCACTTGGACGTTATGTTGGTAGCATTGAAATAAGTCTTTTATATTTCAATAACCATTTTATGGACATAATAAGAGCGTTGTTATTACGTTCATCAAAAGTAATAACGATATACATTACGAGATAATAGAAAATATTACATTTAATATAACATTTTATTTTTTATACTCCTATTTCAATGCAATCAACATTACGCCCAAGTGCAGATTTAGTTGAAGAGCACTATAGCCCTTTTTGGTAACCGCTTACCATCATGTCACATGAGGCATTCCTACTCGTTTGCCGGCTATAGTAAGAAATCTATAATACGTAGATGTATAAATAATTATTTAATTTTAACTGGACGTCTTCTTTATTCTTCGAGTACGTCTTTATCATTCGAGTGCGTCTTTTTCTCTTAATGCGTCTCTTCTGTCACGAATTTGAATATATGGAATAACAAAATAATTATTCTCATGAATAATCCCACTTTACTCGGAAACCCTTTTTCGGAAGTTATCGACCCGTTAGCGTTATTGAATAGATAAACTCCCGTCAAAAGGACCTCAGAAACCAGGCATAAATATAACGGCTACTAAGGGCTACTTAAACGAAAAGTGTGCAGTTGTGAAATTAACCTCACTAACGTATGATTTTTGAGACATAATTTAGGCTAACTACTTACTTGCTCTTTTTATACCCTTACTAATTAATAATTATACTCATACTTTAATGCAATATAGTACTCCAAAAGCGATGCAATTTTAATAGGTTTTTCATCACATTAATTTTCATAATATGTATATCCTTATCGCATTATGCGTTAATTGACTATTTAAAATACAACATAATAGTAGGTACATAAAACGTTAATAATTATTTATTATGATTGCTTCAGCTACATTGTAATACTGTTTCGTAGGATTAGGAGTAGGTAGTACCTGTTATAAAGAGAATACCAAACTTCTTATCAGTGTTAAAACGATAGGCCCTCAAAATACTTTAAATTACGGAAAATCCTAGTATGATTATAATGAAACTGACCAGGTTTAAAAAAATAAAGAAATGTTACAAAGCAAATTTAACATATTGAATCATATCTATTGAATTTGTTACCAAAAAAATGTATCCATTATAATAGCACTGGTAGTGCTGGTATTTTCCTTACACATAAAATTAATTATAATTAACTATTCAATATACTATTTAGCAGTGCTTTATTTGACCTTAATTAATAATTATTGCACATACAATACTTAGGATAATCTGCTACTATTTGGGTAACTTAATTAAGATTAATAAATGACAATGACGACGCTATGAATAATAATAATTATTATTTTACGACTAGTTAATTATAATAAACTCTGTTTTTTACGACGAGTCATATTTGGTAAATAAACTTCACTGTCTTTTTATCGTTATTTGTAATTTAAAAAAATAAGGCAGACACAAAATGATAATAATTTAAAGATGAATAAAAATTTAATGCCAAAACTAATTTCTGTTCACCATTTTATTTTAATTAATTGAAATTAATATTTCCATAAAAAAGTACCTAATACTAAGTTTGTTCACCAAATAAGTCTTTTCTATAAAAATGGAGTATAGATAAGTAATTTAATATTAGAATTGTTATTAGAGCACCATAAACATGGCAATTGATGTCATAGTGAGTAGAAGAGTGGGGAGTGAGGAGACTGGGGTAGCGTCGTTGGTGGGTTTGCGCGTCTTGGAGGGTAGTTCGATGTGAACGGTCTTGTTCAGCACCCAGTAGTAGACGTCAGTGAGGCCCTGGTCAGTCAGCTCAGGGCCTACTGTCTTCCGTATCCGGTCATTGTATGCGTTCAGCCAGTTTATCTGAAAAACGAAAAAAATAGAATAATAAAAAAAAAACAATGATTCCAACAAAAAGGATAGGACCGTCGAGACATTTCACACAATTAATATTTTCACACAAATAATTAATCCTTACCTCATAATCCGTGAGGAGATTTCTATCGATGAGCTTAGGCTCGTACGGTATAAGCGTGGCCTCCCGGAATCCCAGATACCCTCCTGTTTTACTGACCACTTCCAGAACGTTCCCAAGTCGCACGCCGAACTTACCCGGCTCCGACCATACAGGCTCTGTTACCAATAATTCAGTGTTAATATTCAAAATGACGACATTCCAATAATATTGAGAACACGAAAGAATAAAAAAGTAAGTACCGCTAGTAATGAAATATCCTTCCCTAAATGTATGTAAATTAGTGTCCTGCCGATAGTCGATTACCACTGGATCTGAAATAAAAAGGAAAAAATCTGTTAATAATTATTTCTGTTTAGACGTTTGGTCGTATTTAAGTATTTGGGCAGCCAAGTATTGGTTATTGGGGCAGCCTAAACTGATGACTGCAATCCCATGTCGGCTGACCCGGCCGAGTGTCGTGGGAGGCGAATTAAATACTTAAAAATATTTTATTTTTTGTTTGATTTTTTGTCAAGCTTCCTCGCACTTCTCTGGTACGTACACAATACTTTATTACATAATTATGTAGTAACATGGTAACACAGTAATATAACACATCCTACAGGCTACACAACTGTATTGCAATTTTATATGTGGTGTGGTAGATACTCAACCTCATAGTTATATTTATATAGGTTTTGTAGTGAATTCAATACCTTCCCGCCGGTTGAGCGCAGCACCGACCCCATGCCCTGTGGGGGGCGCGTAGTCCTGTCGCAGCGCCCACAGCGGCGCGCGGGCTACGGGGTCGGTGTGCGCGGCGGGCAGCGCGGGGGGCGCTAGCAGGCCGCCCAGCGCCGCTAGTGACCGCAGCACGGTCGTGTAGGCGCGCCGCTCGGCAGCCGAGGGGGCGCCGTAGTGCAGCGTGCGGGTTACTACTGTCGTGCCCTCTGACGACAGAAATGGGCGGGTCTTTATTGGACGCGACGACACAGTTTTATGATTGAAGTGGTGCCACATAGCAGTTGTAAAATATTTTTAACCTAATTAAAAATATAACATTTTAGTAAAGATCATGGAGCTGAACTGCAGTGGCATCCTGTCAAAAGTCTCTTTCTTTCTCTTCTCTCTTGGTCGGCCACGCATAGGTGCCCTTACTATTATTTATGTCCATGGGCAACGATGGCACGTTAAATTAACTTGTAAGCAATTAGTCGGCTGGCTTACAACCCAAACAGTGCACAAGAAACACCAGAAGATCTCCTCAACGGCCTCAAGCGTTTGTTTGTGAAAGAAACGAAACGATCAACAGCCTACATTAGAAGCAAAATAATATAATCACTTACCGCCTGCTGGTTAAATAACAAATCGACTCACCATCATACTGTCCTCCAGACTGGATGATGAGCGTGGAGTTGGTGAACACCCGTCTGTTGGTGGCGTTGGTGGCGCGGTATTCAGGATCCGCGCCGTTGGGACCGAAGGCGACGCGCGTGCGCATGGCCAGCCCGCCGTAGCCCGCCTGCGTGGCGCGCGTCATGTCCACCTTCATGGCCGCTGAGATCTCGTTCAGACCCGCTTTGCCCTGAGATTGGTAAGGAGCAGTATAGAAGTAGTAAAGGAATATTGGTAATGTTTTATGTGTATGAGGATTCCGTGTTGAGGTTTTTTGCCGTTGCCGCCGCGCCGTGACGGTAAAAGGCTACAAGAAACGATAGTAAAGAAGTTTCACTTTTGTAAATCATGGTAAGTAAACAGATGATAGAAGGAACCTCTATGCGGTTCGCTCGGGGCGGTATCAGCACCTGTTTTTGCCATGTAACAATTTTATTTCGGTCGGAAGGGTGTAGGTTGCCGGTTACACTTATACAAGAGGCGATCATCTGTCCTAAGGTCCAAGGGGTAGCACTAGCACAGGACCTTCTAACTGACAGCCCTATTCGATTCCTCGCAGATGTGGGCGGCAGAGGATTATATTATTGCAAGCTCTGGTATCCTTATCACATAGAAACACATCAATCCTCACCATGCCCTCTATATAACTCAAGACGGTACACATAGCGACGGCATCTCTCAGATGCGCCTTGTGCATGCCCTTGATCTCAGCGGGGTTCTTCTGAGCCTTCAGGTAAATGATGGGCGACGGCTGGAACACTCGCTTGGGCTGCGGCACCGCTGTGGCAATGGCGGCTGACGCTCCTCGTTGGAAGGTGCCGGCAGTCGGGATCAGAACCTTGTTATCAGAGATACGACGCAGGTCCGCATAGATTGTTGTGTATTCGTTCACTCTGAAAGAAAAGTGGTGTATGAAGATATGGATTTGGTCCTAATTTTAATCATTAGTTAGAAATATCAGGAAAACGAAGCAATTCAAACAAAAAGGGTATTTTATACGGTTTGTACGGTTTTTAGAGTCCAAACTCCAACCAGATCCTATAATAACAATAATATTTATTATTTCTAGATGCGTATTTAAACAGCTTAAACTTTTTATAACAGAGGATAAATACAGCATCAAGGCACGAACCTGGTACAGTTAGTGGAAGTAGTGAAACAGCTATAAACAGCCAAGGCTTCTCTGACCGGCATTGCCAGTTTCCCGGGTGGCGCGTACACCTTAACGTCTCTCAAGCTGATCACGACGAAAGCCTTCAGTAGCGGCGCGAAGGGAATGTCCCTGCCGCGGACATTGAGCAGCCAGGCCACTTCGTCCAATGCGGTGACTATCATCGCATCGGCTCCTATCGCTTTGAGCTCATTTCGGACCGCAGTCACCTTGTCGCGCCAACTGACACCTGGTAAAGTGGAGTGTTAAACTTTAAAAAAAAAACAATGAAAGGATGGACATTATCGTAGGCTATAGAAATTAAGCTACAACGAATGCCTGCAAGTGGTCATCTAACATAAAATAAATTGACCGTGACATTTGCGCATAACAATTTTGATTCTTGTTTAAGAAATTCGTGGGTTTAATTAAGTTTTAACTAATTTTAACTAAATCTCAATTTGCTTCACCAAGAAAAAAATCGGCTCTCAATCCAGTTGCACATCGTGTCCCTCACCAGTGTATTCCATGTTATGCAAGCTAGCAACAATCCTAGAGAACTCCGGCCGTCGTCGCGCGGGGTCGAGCTCGTCGTTCCACAGCTGGTCGAGCAGCGTGGGCACGTGCAGCAGCTGCAGCCCCTCGCGCTGCAGCACCGTGGCCAGCGCCTGCCACTCGGCGACTGACGTCAGCCGCGCGTCGCCGCCCACGCGGCCGTTGCGGACTGGACGCTCCTGCTTTTGGAGGTAAATCTATTTTATACTACACAGGTCTCTTGAGGAGGCCTTGAACATACTCCACCATGCTGCTCCAATGCGAATTGGTGGAGGTGTTAGTGGCCAAGCCAAGTTCGAAAGTTTACATGCCGCCCGAAAGCTTAAGCCATGGTTTAACGATTGTTATCTTACGGGAACAACCGGGACCGACAGCTTTACGAGCCCTCAGAAGCACGGAAACGCTTAAGAAAGGATGTTAACAACCGCGCGAGACCGAAGGCTTTACGTGCCCTCCGAAGTAGCTGTCACCCATCCATCTATCGACCACGCCTTCTGGTGCTTAAATTTATCGATTACCTACTTAGGATCGACAAGTAATCGATAAGTGACAAGTATAGCAGTAATCCCTAGCGGTTAGAACGTGGTGTCTCGAATGCACGCACCTCTAATTTTCAAGTAATATTATGTGCGTATTACAAGTTAATTATCACTTGCATCGGTGAAGGAAACCTGCACACCGGAGAGTTCTCCATAAAGTTCTTGAAGATGAGTCAAGTCTACCAATCCGCACTTAGCCAGCGTGGTAGACAATGGCCTGTAGCCCTCTCGTTGTCAGAGGAGACCCTGAGCCCAGCAGTGGGACAATTATGGGTTGTTGCTTTTTGCTTTAGGATCGACACAAACTGCCGGTCTATGAGCGTTTCACATAAGTTATGAGACCAAATAATGTAATATAATGGTCTTCATGGAATACATGGTGCTAGTGATAAGGTACCGAGATCCACTCAGCAATAGTCGGCTGGCTGAGATCATCGCCATCCAGCACAAGCCAGGCGCAGGAGAGCTGCGCGCGCGCGCGGCGCACGTCGGCCGCCGCCACCCACAGCGCGGCGCCGCCGTCCGCCAGCACGGCCGCCGTGCCCGCGCCCTCCCAGCCGCTGATGTACTCCAGCCGACGCTCGTCCGCGCTCGGCTCTTCGCTCTACAACAAGTTACAATTACCTTACACACACTTCCCAAGTAGCAAAATAAAGTTATATAAATGGTCAACGAACGTCTTAGATTAACTTTCAGTCAGTCAAAATGGTTATATTACAGTATATTAGACGTCTATATAACGCGGGTTTGGGCGCACCTTATATGACATTTACATCGTGTAAGGGTCGTTTTGTCGTCGCAACGGCGTCAATTACGTTACGTAAAACTCACATAGATGTTGCAAGTGTGACTAATATGTTTTATAATAGTGTCTAGTAATACTCCTACATAATTTTAACCGTATATAGATGTAAATAAAATTACAAAAGAGTCCTGTTATGGTTAAACACACAACATCTACATGAGTTTTCTTATGCGAACGAACAATATTTTTTCTTCTTGAAATACTTTGTAAAAAGTTAAGCCAAATGTTATCATGATTTTCATTTATTTAATATAAAGAAAGCCGATTGTGGTTGAAGATGAGGAGGGTGATGACATAGTTGCCATTAAATTTTTTCGAGAATATGTATGGACATCTTTGTTCATATTTTAATGGGCCTTCAAAATATTGATGTTTTAATATTGTATATTAAAATTATATATATGAATTGACTTTAATAAGTTCCGCCATATTGCAATCAACACACTGAGCGACCGCTTTACGACGTGTATATGACTACTGGTTATATACATGTATTTTATTCAACTTATGTCGTCCTGTCGTCCACCATTACGGTTGCAATTAGGGTTCTATGGAACAGAAAAATATGAAAAAAAAAACCTTTATTAGTAGTTCTGTTTTTGAAGTGAAACTTCTATATAGACTTCAATGTAGGGGTATTAGGAATTTTCTGTCACGAAAAAGCGTTACCAAGGCGTGACGTAGACGTAGCCGATATATCGCGTGGAAATTTTTGAAATAAATATTAAATATAAATACGTTGCCATTCGTTTTAAATATTTAATTTTTTTTGGACATATTTTTTGAATTTATTTTTGATGTTTTTAGAAATGCTTTTTTTGTTTACTTATTTGAATATTGTTTTTAATTTTATAATAAAAATTATTTTTGAATTTTTTTTCAAAAAAAAAAACAAATTTTAATATCTTCTTTTTGAAAAAAGAATGTTGCCACTATTAAATTTAATTTACTCTGCTACTACTTTATCTAAGGAATTATAGCTGTATTTTAGGGTATTTCAAATTAAATAAATTCGCATACATCCACTTAATGTTTATTTACTAAGCTATAATAGAATTGACATAAGCATAAGAAATCTTTTAAAGAAATAGAAAGAACAATGCCGAAAAATTATTTTTATTTTTTGTAGCGTCTTAAAACGTCAGTTATACCGAAGCAATTCACTATTTTTTTATGTATATTAAAATTAATATCTGTACCCGTATTACCCAGGGTAAAATAATTTTATTAATAAGTGATGAATTGACTATAATAATAACAATGACGTCGAATTGTCCATTTTCATTCGGTAAAAATGTTACCATTTCATACTTTTCTACATTAATGGTAGAAAATATATTTTGATAGTCGTACATATTTTCTGATTTTAATTATTTCATATTTTATAAAGTGAGTAATTTGGGCAATCTTTAATAAATAAGTACCATTCTGCTTGAACTTTTTTTATTTTTATATTTAAAAATATTTCTTTTCTTCATGTTTAAGAAATTCTTATGTAATTTAATCTTTCAGTAGTAGTAAAATGGCAACTTTTGAATCGTTTTTAAAATTGACGTTGACGTTTAGTGATCACATCGTGACATTCGTGACATCACATAATCTTCCGGCATCGTTGTTTTGATGCGCACCAGGTACTCTATGTATAATACTTCTATGGTTATAAAATATTCAACATCAAAATACTTTGGTTCTGGGGTGTGCCTGCTGAAAATTCTTATATATCTAAGCTCAGAAATTAATGCTGTATTTTTTAAATTTTATTTTATTTTAAGACGCTTAAGTTGAAAATGAAATAAAACTATGTATGGAAGTTTGGCATTGTTCTTTCAACACTTTTCCAAAAAGGTCCTTCGGTACGATTTAGGCGCCTGGTTGCCTAAGTCGTATCGCCTATAGCCTAAGTGGTAGGTACTAATGCTGGGTACTGCCTAAGTGTTAAAAAATATACGGAACCACCCTGATTTTTGCTACTTTCTTTTTGACTGGGACCGCACGACAATGTCTTTTCCAGATTAATTGTAGGTATTTTTGATATTTTTAATGATTTATAATTTTTGTTTACTTTTCTTCTAAAACCACCACTTTTTGTTAATTCTTTTCCACTTTCCGGGATCCATAACTATGAATTAAATTAAAAATGGCTTCTGAGTCATATAAAAGTTACTTATTATCATTTAAATAATTACATGAATTATAAAAGTCATATAAGAATAAAATTATTGCCTAAAAGTTACATAATGATTGAACTAAACGCCTTAATAAGACTTTTTTATAATAGTTTATTATACAATCATTATAGGACAGTTAATTATTTAAGCGTTACATAAAAGTTTCCAAAATTACACAAAAATAGGAACTCCTGACTATTATCTGACTATAACGTTAACTCGACTCAAAACTTTATCGTGTAAACGTAGTGGCAGATACGTTTATATTACGTCATATAAATTCGTTGAGACGACGTTTACCAGACGTATTTATATGATTTAAATTATATATAACTAAAGCATCATATTGAATACCTTTTTACAATTATTTGGTTGCTACAAAACTGAAACAAAACTCTTATACGTCTTTTAGTTGTATTATATGACTAGTTTGCTACTTGGGTTGTCCAGTATTTAAAAAAGTAACTTTTTGAAGTGAAAACTTCTTTAGTACGGGGGTGACTTGAAATTTTATGAAACGAAACTATCTAGTAAAAAGAGACAAACACATAAATTCTAAAGTGAGATAGGAAGCATTGTACAGGGGTAGGGTAGGGGAGTGAGGGGTAGGGGAGTGAGGGGTAGGGGAGCGGAGCGGAGCGGGGCGGGGCGGAGCGGAGCGGAGTGAAGTAGATTAGTGAAACCTACATTTATCATCTTCCCGAAATTTTACATTCGTCTCATTATCTTGAAAACAAAAATTCCGAAGGTTTCACTTCTACCACGTGTGAATTGCACACATTTTAAATTTATATAGAAATAGCCGGCAAACGAGCTGACGATCCACCTGATGGTAAGTGGCTATCGTCACCCATGGACATCAGCAACACCAAAGTCATCACCCATGCGTTGCCGGTCAAGAAAGAGAGAAGAAATAGAAAGAAAGAACTGGCTCAAATTCAGTACCTAAAATTTAATTCCTATATTAATGACCAACCAACAAAACTCACCAAATGCTCATCACTATAAAATATAAGAAAGGCGTCCAAGAAAGCGTTCATCTGTGTGAAGCTGGTGTTCCTCATGGCGCTCCGCAGGCGGCCCAGGGGCGAGGTGGCGCTGGTGGCGTCGGGGCAGACGGGGGGCGGCGCTGTCGGCAACTCCTGGCTGATGGTCAGCGTCGCCGGCGTGTGGGACAGAGTGGTCGCCACCGTCGGCATCACAGACACCGTCGTGCTTGTTGCTGGCAACTGCGAGTTTCTGGATACTGCGGCTATACGAGAATATATAATAATAATTGGTTCTATTGCCTGGGCAATAGAAATATTTGTGGTTGGCTAGAATGGACCATTAATGACCCATTACTGAACACGGTTCCCTCCCCTAGAGGAGGCCTAGAGCATACTCCACCACGTTGCTCTAGTACGGTTGTATTGGTACAGGTACAAGCAGTAGCGTACCGTGGGGGGGGGGGGGGGGGGGGGCCTGGCCCCGGGCGGCACATGAAGAGGAGGCGGCAAGCCACTCGATTTTTAAATAGTAAAGAAAATATACATTAAAATTAATATTATTTAAATTTTAATGTAAATTGCGCTATGAAAAAAACAAGAAAAGTGCAGTTTAAATTAGTAAAAAAAATAATTTAAATAATATGGGGGCGGCAAAGATCACTGGGGGGGGGGGGGGGGGGGGGCAAATTTTCGGTCGGCCCCGGGCGGCGGGAGCCCACGCTACGCCACTGGACTGTGGTTTCAATCTAATTGATCAAAATATGGATTGTAACTTGAGGTGGTCGGAATGGTTGAAGGTGGTCAGTCTAGTTTTAGATACAGCTTATGTTTTCAGTTAAAAACCTTTTAACTAAAAGTATTCCTAAGAATGATAAAATATTTCTTTTACATTAAATTTTTGTTAAATCAACATTTATTTACTTTAGGCATTGTATTATTATGTTTAGGTCCACTACGTCAAGTTAATTCTTACTAATTGCTAAAGTATAACAGAAGCGACTCAAATAGTAAAAAACTCGTCAACAATTTACTAAGTCGAAGAGCCCTTCACTACATATCTTCTTAGTTGGCCCTTAGCGGCCAGTTTTATAAGCATGCACGTACGTAATATAGGTAGGGTATTATATTATTTTTGCTTACCAATCTAGACTCTTGTCCCTTTCAATCGTGCCAAAAGGACTCAGGAATGAGACAAACAATACGTTCCCTTTCTTGCAGAGCCTAAAAATTTCATCAGAAGGAGAAAGCGGCTAGCGACAACGGCGATAGAAGCGCGGGAATGTACCAGGTTCGCAGAAATATAAGGGAGGTTACGGAAGCAGGAGCTTTCAAAAGCTCGTGCGTGCGACAGGAAGGGAGAAGGTCAGATTCAGCATGTCTCTCGCTCTAACGCCGTTCGCTCCCTATTCATTGTCGCCCCCCGCTGGCTTCACATGACGCGCGGGATCAAGGGTAGGGAAGACGAAGGGCGGGGTAGATAAAACAAGCTTTTCTATCAAAAAATTAAGTACATGAAAGCAAAGTTTGTTTAATATTAAAAGATGATTAAATTTATCTTTAAGATCTTGCAGAACTAATCCTTAAACAGTAAATTAAATATTTAATCACCATAAATGCATTAAAACATAAAATCACAGTGACGAGAATTTATCACATTATACACAAGCTTCCAATGATGCATCCCACAGGGGTCATTGCTCGAGAGGTACCCAAGGGATCTGGATTCTATTGGAATGACGTCAACAATTAACAGGATAACAGAATGCTGTAGAAGGTTTGTTCCCGACCTTTCCCTTTCAGTATTGTAATCGGAATGTGCCTATTTTTGGATTAGGGCCAGAATTAGTAAAATACAGAAAGATTTTTTAATAAAGTAAAGCGAGTGGAACTGATATCAACTTTATAAGAAGTTAACAATTTCTAAAATGCAATGAGTTTACTTAATACAATGAACAACAAAGCATATTGCACAAATAAATAAATCTGCAATACAGTTTAAACAAGTTGCTCTTTGTTAATACGTCACGTAACGTACCTAGTAAGGGTCCAAATAAAAAATGCAATTAATAATTATGTAAAAATACATTCAACAACCTGTAAATATATAGTTGTCAAATTCCTTATACTGTGTCAAGGTTATGTACACACTACACAGTAAAAAGTAAACCCTTTTCAATACAAGGAGGAGTCCTTTAAAATCAAGCAACAAAAAAATATCTCCAGCTATCCCTTAAGACAGGAGCTTATTCCCAAAGGGACGAAATATCCTGCGAATTACCAGGGCAGCAAATAATTATAGGAGGTTGATCGTAACGTCATCGTCCTGCGAAAGGACGAGGTGCTCAAGGGTAAGGCAATGAACGCAGATAATATGACGCGTGACGTGGCAAGCGGCATGCGGCCATTCACTCCGATGCATACAGAGTGCATCGAAGGCGCGCGTCGCGCGTTGGGGGCACTCGAACAAACCAGCTACTCGCACAATGTTTAGTCAGTTTGAGATTAAACTTATTATTTATTAGTTTTTGCCCGCGGCTTTGCCCGCGGTAGAGATCGTTTTTTACAATATTCGAATTATTATAAATTACCTATAAATAAGCGTAATTAAGTAACACGTTATGTTACAAGTCAATCACTTTTGCGTAAACAGAAACTTTAATCAATATTAAGTTCTTACAAAACTTTCATCACGTGTCAGTATATAGTCATAAAAACTACTTTAGTGTTAAAAAAATAATTAGATAATAAAAAAAAAACAAAGTAGTTAATAAAATAATTAAAGCTAACTAAACATAATGTATACAATTTTTTTTATTTGTTACATAGCCCCATAGGCAGCGACAGCATAATTTCAACTCTCTTGATTTACATAATTATTAGTGATGGGCCGACTACAACCGACTAGTCGGGAAAACCGACTATTCGGCATGTTTTCTAGTCGCCGACTATTCGCCGAATAGTCGGCAAAAAAGGCCGAATAGTCGGCATTTATTTTCGCTACTAAAAATAAACTCCAAAATTATAAAATCAACATAGTTAACTAGATTTACTATTTTAATAAATCAGATAATAACAAAAAAAATATTGAAGTGAGTGACAATGCGCCTTGATTTTGCTTCAACGCCTCTTTAATCGATAATTCGAATCTATCCATACTCCATACTTACTATACTATACTATACTATACTAATATTATAAATGTGAAAGTGTGTTTGTTTGTTTGTTTGTCCGTCTTTCACGTCGCAACGAAGCTGTTATATGGTATGGTTTTTGTGTGTAGAGATAGTGAGGAGGGTGGAGAGTAACGTAGGCTACTTTTTATCGCGGTAAAACATCCCCATGGGAAAATCGATATTTTGTTAGTTGGTAGAATATTAGTTCCGGATGTTGTTAATAGATGGCGTTAGTAAAATTCATTTGCAAATTCTGAATCACGCTATCAAACGATACATGTAAATTACTTAAGTCATAGGCAACTATGTCTAACTAAGTAAGTAGGATTTGTAAAAAAACGATCTCTACCGCGGACGAAGCTGCGGGCAAATGCTAGTACTATAATAAAACTCAAAGGGCAAATTTTCTGTGTATTGAATATTTTTTTTTATTTTGATTAGGGGGCACTTCAATAACGTGGTAGAGCACAAAAATATATTTTTCAGAATGTCTGTCTGTCTGTTTGTCTGTCCGGGCATCACATGAAAGCCCTTGAATGGATTTCGATGAAAATTGGTAAAGTTGTTACTAATACTCCGGGTCATATTTTAAGATACTTTTTATCCCGGAAAATTGAAATTAAAACGTGATGAAAGTTTGTATGGAATAGTTTTAAAACATCAACCGATTTGCTTCAAAGCAACAAATGTTTCTTGCTTAAATTTATGGAACACATATTTTTCAGTTGTTCAAAATTTTGAAAACAATAGAAAAAAAAATACAAATTAATGTGAATATTGCTTATTTTTCACAACCCGTTCCTGGAGGAATCCTTTGTGATTTTATCGTGGGTTTCAGTATATAAATTACTAAATATAAGTACTTCAATATAAATTCACCGTTTTTTAAATTTCCTTCTGCAAGAGGTAAAAATAAGGTAAAACAATTTCCGTATGCGAAGCTGTGGGCAACAGCTAGTGTATGTATAAAACAAGGTACTACTTTAAAACAGGAGTCATCGATAGCTTTTGAAACATTTCTACCGTTATCTCGCACAATAGGATGAATTATGGTGGTAAAGAGTAAAAATTTGATCGAAGTAAGGATGATCGGCAAAACCCATAGTCGGCCCATCACTAATAATTATACGTAGAGTACGGTATACTGTGGTAATTACTAACTCTCGAATTCACTTGCTAACCCAGTGTTTTTTTTTCAAAATAGTAAATTAGTAATGAGTAATGACAGATAGAAAAACCTTCTGTAAGGTCGAATCGTTTGAATGGGTCCACATGTACATATTATAAATCATTACTAACCTCTTGCTCTACATATTGCTCTACATGCATAAACTCTGGCCTTTGACGGCTCTGACTGACTTTAACCACAATTAATATTTTGTGTCATAAATGTCAGTAGGTACTTACTTAAAGCTGGTGCCTTCGACCGAAAATATATTGTTATTAGGCTCATACAAACTTTTCATTTTACAACTGTAGATGATGATTTTCCGAAAATCCCTTCTTAGTGCACTGTACAAAGTTTGATTCTTCTAGGTGTACTGGTTCAAGCTGTGCATTGTCTGTCAGTCACTAACAGTTGGATGATTTATTTAAATAAACCTACTTCATTGACGTAATTCTAAAATAAAAAAAAAAGAAAGACCGGGCAAGTGCGTGTCAGGCCACGCGCAATGTAGAGTTCCAAAAAAAGATATTATCGATAATTACCCATTAACTACTTATGCTAACATAGCCATGATAGTTTTTCTTGTTAATTGATCATATAACCTATTTTTGAGAATTTTTTCACTTGTCCAACTCTAACCGTTTACCCAGCAGGGGGGGGAACTTTATTCTAACCAAAATTAGCACTTTAAAGCCAAATATTTCACAAACGGACCCCTAATTCCAAAAATGGTCTTGCGAGACTCATAATAATTTTGAAAGACCTTTTCACGATACCCCACACTATGGGATACGCAACGAAACAAAATTTCATCCTCACGTTACCTGTAGAGGAGGTACCCTGAAAAACAATATTTTTCAATATTCTTTAATAAATATGTATATCCATGCCAAATTATAGCTTTCTAGCACTAAGGGTTTTGGCACTATACCTCGGACAGACGCACGGACGGATGGACGGACTGACAGAGGGATATGGCAAGAGTTCCGATTTTACTTCGGAATCCTTAAAAAGTCGTTATAGTTAAATACAAAATCGCAAATTTTGGCTGCTTCCACAAGTTAGGCAATAAGTGTATTGTACAATTATCTCAAAAATTATTTAACAACATATTATAGAATATAACTATGTATCTAGGTATAATGTATAAAAACAAAAAAAAAAAATTGTACGGATGTCCTTTATAGACTCTGAAACCATCCAACCGATGTGCCTCAAAATGGTTTCATTTGATCAGCAATCCGAAGGTGGTTTTTAACAATACATTCAGTCCATTGATAATGTAAATTTTCCATATATCCATACAGCAATTTGAAGATAAATAATATGTAAAGACGGCGCATCAACATCAACACAAAAACACTGATCGGTCATTCTCATCAGAATTTTTTTAGCGTAGAGAAACACGCCGCCGGGTATCCACTAGTATTCTACTTTATAAGATTAATTAAAGAAAGTACAGAAAGCTTTCTTTTATTTATTTCTGTGAAACAGATGAGGAAATGTACTATTTTTCATCTTAACTACTGTCATCGACATAATTATGTACTCCTTTTACTACTACATTATTATGTCTTCTGTGTTTTTACGAAGTGCGAAAAAAAGCACTTGTCATTTTTTTTGCTTTTTTTACAAAAAGTGCGTGTGCGTGAAAACAATGCGATGCCCCCTTTTAATACCAGGAATTTATAGGTCGTGAGGAGATGAAAGTGGTACACATTGCGTGACTTGCATACAATGGACCGTTGTACGGCCGCCCGGCCGCGGCCAAGCGGACTCAAGCGGTCATATCACACAATGGAAGAGACCAATGAGGACGATAGACATCGGGAGGCGGGAACTTGTTGACCCTTCTTGTTATTTTTTTTACAATTGTTAATCTCGTGAGATTTGACTTTTTTTGGTTTAGCTGGTTTGCTTCTAAAGTTTATATATTATACCATTATAGACGTTTCAAAACAAAGAAATACATAGATGTCCTTTGCTTGCAAAAAACAACCGCTGCATACGCATATTTTGCTGTTATTTCTTCGGAAAATGGGAAAAATAACTTCTATCTTCTATCTTTTATTGTAAATACATATTACGTTGCGCCAAGAAAGGAAATGGCATGCTGAAAAAGGACCTAAAAGTTTGGTTCTCCGACAATACAATCTATTTTTAAGGCGAAAGTGTTACTATGAACATGCTATGAACTCTCGCACGGTGCGAGGGATTTTAAAGTACAATCCTGACCACATCAAGGGAGGGCGAGAGGGGGGGGGGGATCAGGGGGTATGTCTCTCGAGCTTTCCAAAGTGATAAGCAATTTTCTGGGGATAAAAAGTGCTATTTTCGTCTCCCTTTACGAGGATTAAACCAGTTCTTTTTTAATAGATGTGATAAAAACAATTTCAGTAGATTTTCGAAAGAACCTACTGAAATAGGGTAAAATATCCTACTATATTTCATGAATACCGTCGGGATTAAACAGATCCACTGCCGCTATAGTCTCGTGCGTTGTTCAGAGGAGTGATCCACGAGCATAGAGCCTGGCTTGGATTGCTTGGACTCAAGGATGGATGGCCTTTTACGCCGGAGCATTTTGGTACAAACCATAATCCGTAAAAGAAAACTAAACTGATTTTCAATCTAATATTGTGAATGTGAAATATTCATAGATACTATCAATGACGTCACTTATCACCAGGATTCCATGACAAACTTACAAAATAGGATCGAAAACTTTCGAACGAATGCAGAATTTGAAGCGACGGGTTTTAACTACTTTACCTTTACCTAATTATGTTAAAACATGTAAATTGTGTAAAGAAAACATTCAATTTCAATAAAAATGATGTAAAGAAACATTGAAAGAAATTACAGTCTGATAATAAAGACAGCTATGTAAGAGTCCCACAGAATAGTGTTTTGTAGAGTTCCTATTATAAAATTAATTCTGCATTTAGCATAACATTACAAAAATATTTTTTACTACATTTCAAAACTACATAGGTAGTAAACAATACAATCTAGTATGTAGAAATAAAATTTTATTGCCATTAAAACACAATAAAAAAATATCCTACGCTTCTGAAGAATGGTTGGTATTGTTTGTAAGTAAATTATTAGTGTTGTTACTATGGTGTATAGTTAGTATTTTTTTTATGGAAATAGCCGGCAAACGAGCTAACGGTCCACCAATGGTAAGTGGCTATCGTCGCCCATGAACATCAGCAACACCAAAGGCATCACTGATGCGTTGCCGGCCAAGAAAGAGAGAAGAAAAAGAAAGAAAGAAATATAATAAATTATTTTATCACCTAGTTAAAAGTTTTCCTACCAGTATGCAGTACTAGGAGCACCAAATGTGTAGAAGGTGTATGGAGCCTGAAAACGAAGTATTAGGTGACTATTACATAGAAGAAGGTTGCGGATTGTCCGATTTAATCAAACGCTATTTGCCAAATAAAATTAGACTTTATAATAAACATAGTAAACCTCATGTTAACTGTTTCTTTTACACTAAAGATAATGTCGTAACGTCAGTTTCCTTAATTGTTTATAACGTAGTTATAACATTGTAGCCTAGGTTATTTTATTGAAAGATATCACTTGTTTGATAAGAGCATACCTATTAAATTAAAATTTGAAACAAATATCGCAGGGAATCTCACCAAGACTACATTTTATATGGAAAAACATACATTGTATTATACCTATTTACCTAGCTATTATTCATAGAAAATGAAGTTGTATCTTTTATTTTCACTTACAATTAAAAATTTACATTTCAAGCAAATTCACACGTCGTTCACGGTCTTTACGGTTCAATCTCGAATGTTTTCCAGCTCGATTATGTTGATTGTTGCAAGCCCAATGACGATCAGAAATAACTACGAGTATTTGTATTCGATTCATTCATTCGCTTGTGTTAACTGTGAGAGACGGAGATGGATGTACAGAAACGAGCCCGATCTAACATGATCTCCTCCATCCCTTTATTGTCACTATCGCGCATTGCATTGGATCGATCATGAGAGAAAAGGAATGCGAAGCTACGGCGAGCGATGGTAGGCCTCGTATATTGGCCGATACGAATGCACCTCTCGTCGTGGCTGCGCTCCTGGTGCATCGGTCGTTGTTGACGCATGTCACTGCGTCGTTGGGGCGTGCGCGGCGGAGTTTATTCAGCTGTATTTATTATTCAGTTTTCATTCATTACTAACAGAACTTGTTATAGTGATAATAATAGTGATTGAAGAAAAAAAGATGTATGACGTTGTTGTCACCTTCTAAAAGTTAAAATTATTGCAACATGCGGTTTATTTAAATCTTAGAAAATCATGACTGCACCGAAACCAACAAACATAGTATCTCAAATATTAGGGAATATTTATTAAAATTTTAATTTACAAATTGAGATTACTTATGAACCCCTATTTTTTTTTAATTGAAAGCAATAATAAAATTAAAAGAGTTGGGACTTTAGGACGGGTGCGGAACTGCGGACAATTCTACACATACCGCCAAAATGTATTTTAATTTTTAGGTATATAAAAATGCCAATGTATTAATCTTTATTCTTATTAAATTGAAACTTTTGGTTTGCAATTTTTTTCCACTGAATATTCGCCAAAGATTGCCAACGTCGCATCGCGTATCGGAGTTGTTTGTACCTACACGTCGAAAATTCCATGTGTGTTGGCCACGAGCTTGAAAGGGTTGAGCATGTGGGCTATATGTACCAGGAGAACATGAGTAACAGGAACCTCAACGTCACATATGCAATGCTTCCCCTCGTACTAGATTAAGGGTGCTCCCGATGTATGCGTGTATCTCGCGTACGACGTCACGATCGGGGGTTGTGTTGTGTTGTGCCTTGTGGGTGTTATTTGTGTCTAATCTCCATACTTGTAGTGCTTGCAGCTGTTTTGAAAAGTATCGTACCATATTTTTGTACCCTTTATAATATGGTTACAGATTTTTCAGCGTATTAAATAAAGAACCAGACAAATTAATCAAGTTTGAATGTCAAAAGAAATGTAAAACACTTTTGAAATTAAAATTGACGATCGCGTTATCTTTATCTGAATTATTCCTAGGTACTACACAGCTTAAAGTTTAACTAATCAATTAATTGTGAATCTGTTAAGCTTAAAATAATGTCACTCTTTAGGTAGGTTTACCTTTGCTATATGTCACAGAAAACGACAAACAATATATTATACTCGTAATAACATGAATAACACCGATATATGCTCCCGAATACATTTTACATTCCGAACCTTGTCAACAAGCGAATCCACACCTTACTTGCTGACATTTTTATGCTCGTAAAATAAATAAACTATAATAAACCTATTGGCCGAAGTCCCATCAAAATAACCAGCTTCTATAAATGAGTAGATAACATTCAAACTAAAATAATATAATAATATACTATTATACCCTTCGGAGCATAATGTACAAAAACGCAAAATACTACATAATTATGCTCTTTATGAATTAGCAGCACAGTCATAACGGGAATTTATAAATTGCAAATGATGGGATGATATTGAACTTTTTATAATATTCCCCGATGGTATAAAAGTCTTGGACAACATTCCTTTCTCACCTTCTCAGTATTATGGTTGCCTGGTTCTCGAGATTCAACTGAGGCCATCTTTGTCGGAGATGGGCATATGTCGTGTTTTTGTAGAGTTCTTCACTTAATTAATCTTCACACATAAAGCAAAGCAAACAACCCATAATTTTTGTCTCACTGCTGGGTTCCCGTTCGGGGTCTCCTCGCACAATGTGAGTAGTACAGTCCATAGTCTACCACGCTGGCCAAGTGCGGATTTTTAGGCTTCACACCTTTGAGAACTTTATGGTGAAATCTCCGGTGTGCAGGTTTCCTTCCTCACGAATTTTTCCTTTACCGAAGCAAGTGATAATTAACTTATAATACGCACATAATATTTGAAAATTAGAGGTGCGTGCCAGGATTTGAACTAGGGTCGCTGCGTTCGGGACATTCTAACCACTATAAAATCACTGCTTTTTTACAGAGACATTTACATAATTATTTGCTTTAAACTTCCACAAAATGAAGAAAAGAATACGCATACGAATTACGCATTTTTCAGTATTATTTTAATAATATAAGCAAAAAACGCAGTACATATAATATTTTGGTGTTATTGTCCTTGAACAGTATCTGGAATATAGATGCGTGTAAAACTCGAAAATGTTTGAATAAAAGCTTTACTCTCTCTGATACAAAATCTGTAATCTATTCTTTCACATAATTACTATTCCTGAAATGAGTGAAATGCAATGCAAAGCCTCCTAAGAAAAATGTCACTGGCACAAACTTACCCCGAAAGAAAAAGAAACAAAGAATTTTCATTTGTTTCTGGCCAGAACAAACTAAAAATATTTCACACATTTATTACGCACTACTTACCGCTTTCCTTTGATCGCGTTTTCAGGGATAATCAGTACCCTATGCCTTATTCTAGGACACGATCTACTATTTTTTTTTTGTTATAGAATAACAAATATCCCTACATCCTTACAAACTTTCATATTTATAATTAGTAGGATTAGTTGGAAGTAGGATTATTATAGGCAAAGAAGTCTAATGTCTGTAATATTATGTCCACGTAAGTTGTACCGTGACGTATTATAAGCATAATATTACGTAGATGCCCTGCCCTTTATTCGTCCTTCTTTTGGTATGGGCTACATACTAATAATATATACTCTAAGGGCTACAAGTACATACAAAGCCCTTGCTTACCACGAAATTTCTTCTGCACTTTTTGTTGAAACCCTTTACTTTCTTAGAATACCTTTTTAAGGATTCTGTTTTCCTGGTATACAAAGTCATTGGGAGTGACATGCCCATTTTGTGAATAAAAAAAAACTGCTCATCACACTTTAGTGAGTCAGTCGCTTAACGAATTTGGAAAACTGTTAATTAAATAATTCTTTACTAATTAATAAACAATCTTTCTTCCACAATGGATTTATTTTAATTTTAGTAAAATTGTCACTTTAATAAAGTGACAATATGCTGCATGAAAACCATACTACCCTACAAGGTTTCCGTTCAATCCACCCGTATTCTTGTAGAAGAAAAGTACTGTTGCAGTTGTAGTAAACGCACTATGAAAAGAATTATTAAAATTTGTTTAGGAAACAAATTATTTAATAAGAAGAAGCCCTTTCAAATTATTTATAATAAAACACAATTCACTAGGAGAGCAGATTATACGAGGAGATTTAAAAGGGCCAAGAAGGGCTCGATGGAGTCCAAGGTTCCTACGCAATGGGCGGAGTTTCTTCAACCAATCGGAGGAGAGAACGTTACGCAAGAAAGATTACGCACTCGCGGCTCTGGCCCTTTCTCAAGACCAAGAGTTCGAGCTCAGATCAGTCAATTCAGTCATCATACTTCTCTGAACGAAGTTCGAACAGTTAGTTATCCATTTCGCTGTATTTTCAAATAGATACAATTTTTTCTTGTAATTCATATTTTTGATTTTTTTTTTATATAAAGTAGCATACATATTTTTATTTATATTTTCTTTCACGTACTTTAAAAATACTAACTACTTATTCGAATTTTACAAATTCGAAAAAATACAAACTTTAAATAATCGTGTTCTGTGGCCACTGGCTTTAACTGATAGCACCTGATAGCCATATTAAGTACTTTAAAAAGTTGCGCGTCGCGGTCGCGAGTCGCGACCCGTCAACGCGTCTCTTTTTCATAATTTTCGTAGAATATCAATATACAAATTAATTTGCTCTTCTATGATTACTCTGAATAATTAAATAGAGTTGAGGTCGATTTTTATATATTATCATAAAATACTTTCATTAATTTTACAATCAACAACAACTGATTTTATAGAGTTCTTTAAAATGTTGGTTGTCTAGCAGCCCTTCACGATAATATCGATATCAGAGCTCTTCCTTGGCAGGAATTGAATGTATTGGTGATTGCCGATAATGTCGAACCGTTCGGAAAATACTAAGGCTACATGAGTCACAGGCGGTTAGGCTGACCAGAAATCGATTCCCCATAATACGAATTCGAAGTTATAGAGATTGCTATATTGGTTCCGAGACAGGTGAATGAATATGCCGAAGATTCGTTTGGGGGCGGTACCAAAACTGAATCGCGTCTGCGCTCTGCTCACTCTATAGCATTTAGCATGTATGAATGGTTCCGCGTGTGTGGTACAAAATATACAATGACCAAGCCATTAAGCTTTAGTGGACTAGTCACCCTAAATATTTTTGACGTGATAACGTCTATTAAAACGATGAGCGCCGGGCGCATCTATGAAAAAATGTCGCGTTCCGCGAGCGAGAGAGCGGCAAAAGCGAGGGAGAGGCAGAGAGAGGACTACGATCGGCGTATCGTAGCCGATGCCGTAGGCGATCGTAGTTGAGTGGAGCGGAGCGGGGCGGGGTGGAGCGGGGCGGAGCGGGGCGGAGCGGGGCGGAGCGGGGCGGAGCGGAGCGGAGCTTTGTCATGACGTTGTCACGTTAAACTACCGTCCGTAAACCGACTTTACAGACAACCATTTTTTTTTGTAAATACCGGCTACGTATCTTAATTCAAAGGAAATTTACTTACCATGCTTATCATTTGGAAATAAAAATGGCATATTTTATTTATTTACAGGCTTAAATCAAATCTCTGACCAGTGACCATACTTATTAACTAATTGACGAATAGGTAATTTTAGTGGTCAAAGATTAGGTAAAATTCAACATTTAAAAATTAAAACCAACATTTTCAAAACAAAACACGCAACTTTATAGATAAGTAATGATCATTGATCACATCATATCGTTATTAAAATTAGATTAACATGAATAGGTGTTACTCGCATTACAAGGTGTAGTGACACTAGTGACGTAGTGTATCTATGTATAATGAAACACAATATCAAGCAACCAACGAATACATGACACACTCCACAGACAGATAGATAAAAAAGAAATGAAAATCAGCCATAATGATATGCGTAATTAGATCGAAGATGTATTAGGACAGCATACTTCGTAAGGGGACGCATACAAAAAAGGAATTAAGTTCGTTCAGAATGATGGCCGCGGCCCGCTTGCATACTGTTCCTTTCCTGAAAGCACACAATCTGATCGAACCAGGATAACATGAAGTCGGGAGCGTCAAGGATCCGCCGTCCGATCCGTTGGTCCTGTTTATATGGGCGAATGACTGAGAGGGTAGATAAATCATATCTTTCTCTTTTAGGGGCGGGTACGGTAGAAGGGAAAACATGTGGGTATATGAAGCTTTATATTATACTCGTTCAAAGGAGAGACTGTCAGTTCTTTAGCCCTTTACGCGTTTCACTGTATTACAATGAAAAAAATATTTTTTTCTTTGCTCTACACTACTTTATGGTCTAGGTATACTTTAAAATCTAAAAGTTATCGTTTTTACAGGATTAATTACGTTTACACCAAATATTTCTTTACTTGGTAGAGCGTGGTAGAGATTACTACAGATGCTTAGAAAATAATTATTAATTGATCACTATAACCTATTACTGTCCCACACTGTTTGATTTGTCTGTTGATGTCTTATAAACCACAACATGACATAAAATTAGATTATTAAAATATCAATAATAAATATTCACATCAGTGAACTAATATTTAACAAACTAGGAGTCGAAGAATGGCATTTCTTACTACTTTTTAAGTGAATGCCACTTACTGTATGTTCCGAGTCGTATCGAATTCGAAACCCTTCACCAGGCAAGAGACTCTAGCAACTGAGAATTAGGAAAAATAAGTGGGTAGAGTTCTATAGATTATATTGCAGTCAGATATTAACTTGATAGAGCTCGATAATGTACAAAAGAACAACCTAGAAGATCTTTCGAACGCGAACGGTTACCTTCCTCAATCTACAATGATGACCACAAGCAGTAAAAGATAGGGAAATAGGTATAAACCCTACAAAATAAATGATTAGTGTTAAGTTGGCGCTCTACGGTCAACCCGTCATGAGTTGAAACTTGAAATTAGTAACAAAACCTAAATTAACCCCGTATGAAATCATTGAATATAAATTAAAAAAAAAAACAATTTTACTAAATTTCCAAAAATTACATGATAAGAAGATATACTTAAGAAAAAATTGAAAATAAATTTGAATTAAGAATCGTGTACATAATTGTAAAAAAGCGTGGGGTGCTTTTTAATATATTATCCCTTCTACTCATTGACACCATGTATAGACATACCTACCTACATATATCAAGAACATGTCTGTGGTACAAACAATATTTTTGCAGTAAAAAAAATATTAACCAAACATATTTCAGCTTATTGAAGTGAAAACTTCTTTTGGCGCGTTGGGATTTTTTATAGTGGGAAATCTTGCGGTCTGAAAATAACACTTCCGCCACACTACAATATGCTTGGGATTCATCCTGAAGAATAATACACTAAAGAGTAAAGTCTACCATGACATCCCTAACGCGTTATTTCATACATTCATGATGCAACGTTGTATTGTATTCCTCTTGATCCAAAGGGATTTTGAGAGAAATGTAAATAGACCGAATCGGATTATCGTAACGATTAATTTTGCTTATGGTGGGCATACACGCAACGAGAAATCGTTACGATCAGACTGTACAATTCGAGCGGTACAATTTATCGTATATGGCATACAAGCCATACACGCTACGAGAAATCGTTACTATCAGACGGTACAACAAACGGTGCCGACGCACTCGTGTCAGCGATGGCTTCGACGGACGACGTTAAAATGTATGCATTCACTCGTCACAGAAGTGAAACCTTCAAAAATAAAGGTATTAATTTAATAACGGATATCAGTTTATCAGCGCACGTCCACCCGAACTGCGACTGACGACAAAACTAAACACGAAAACTGAACGAGCGCATACAAGTTACGATCAGTCAGCACAGTTCTTCGATTCCGTTTATCAATTGAATTTTTCGTACTGTTTCGTTCGACTGCACAGTCTTAAAAAACCGGACGAAACTGTACATTTTCATAACATACATGCAGCGATTATTGGTACCGTTCGAACAGTACAGTCTGATTGTAACGATTTCTTGTTGCGTGTATGCCCACCATTATTGAGACAAAATCGATTGAAAGTGGGAACAATAAGACGGTAAAAGGTTTTAAGAGGGAATTCTGACGATCTCCATTGTCAATGTGTTGGTAATTTATTTATTGAATTTTGAATTTCATCAGGTTCACTAGAGAATATTATGGACAATCCCAGGCTCTTCGCAACCTTTAAATGCTGTACGAAAGCAAATAAATTGTACTTATTTAGTTAAAATTAACTTCTACATACAAACGAATAACATAATATTTGTACAACACTTGTATATTTGTGTTACACTTTTGTGTACAAATTCTGTCCTAATTTGTACGCTCACCTATAACCTAATCTTGCTCGCTTAGGTAGAGTTATGGGTATAAGTCCCTCCTCATCATCGTCTGATGTATCGCAACCGGTCAGTTGAGAGCCAGGCAGGTTAGCAATGACACTATACGTATATTTTCATCTCCCGAGTTCTCATCTGTAATACTACCGATGCAGTTTTCAGGAGGGAAAATTGTAATAGAATCTGGCACTGGTTCATGTTCGCTGCTCTCTGCTGACGCTTCAAGAATTTCATTCTAAGTCAATATTTTGCTTTTTGACCTGAAAGAACAAAACACGGTAGTACATTTTTTCCACTAGTACTGTCAACAGGACTACTCAACAGGACAAGTGGGAGGGAATAAACGAAATAATAGCCGATAAACAAACACGATGGTTAGTTTACCGTTCATGTACCGTACCAATGCTACTGACGCGGCGACGACGCCACGGCGCGTTGCTTTCAAAAACAAAGCGCGCCCCGACATGACTGCGACAAAAGCATTTTAACCACATTATCGCAGTTCATGAGAAGGAAGCTGGCCGCCTGCTACTCTTGCCAGGCAATCACAGCCATGTACGGGCACCGTTAAACGAACTTAAGCAACGATAGTACGGTCGCTTGGCCGTTCGTAGGAGTGGTCAGTCAGGGACAAGGTCCGTAAGACCGGTGGGTGTGAGTGGTTGCCAAGTGGGCCGAGCGGCGAGTAAGCAACCGCGGCCACGGTACCAGGCGCGCAGTGAGGCGAGGAGATGTTCCAAACACTGCACTTCTGTTGCAACAGTTGCACTCGGTCACTGCACTCTGTATTATGTTCAGTTCTGACTTCTGTACTCTGTTACTCTGTAGTCTGCTGGATGCCTTTCAGACGGACGGATGCTTGGAACGGACGCGTAATCAACGGTAAGTTATCAAGGCAAAGGAGAATTCAATTGATGTTAATGAGGTGATATGTAATGCAATTTTGGGGTTATTCCCAGTGGTCAGATTGATGGTCAGACTAGTCTGGCCAACGGGAATTTTTTTTCCCGTTGTTCAGATCAGCTCGTAATTTAGTAAAGTACTGTTGAACACAAAAATACTAAGACGTCATATTATAATTTTTAAATAGGTTTTATTTGTGACATTATGAAATTTATTAACACTGATTGAAACTATTTGTAAGTTGTTTCTTGGTTGTTTATTAGATAACAAAATTTTCCTGTTTGTCATGAAATGTCAATCACATTACTTACACCTTACCCTTACCTATATAATATCATTGAATTAATACCTTACTTAAACAATAATATGGACCTCAATTTTATAAATAGAATGGGTGGGGTTGTCTTGTTACATAATGGATATCAATATCATAAAAATAAAACGTACACAAACGGAAACGAAATTTGGCTTTGCAGTCAGTTTAAAAGAATGCGATGCGTGGGATCTGTGACGATTCAAGTGAGTAAAGTAGTTGTGACTAAAAAGGGGAGTTAATACTTAATTAAATATATATATAATTATACTTAATTTGTTGTGATTGATTTCAACAAAAGAATAATATTTTAGGTTTTTAAATGTTTTCCTTTATACTTTAAACATAAATTTATTTTAATTTACTGATAGTGTCAACATCCCTATTACACTTCAATTTTATTTTCTATTTTTTTGTTGGATTTTCTATAAAAGCACTTTTTTTAGTTTTTTAAACTATTATTTATTTTTTTCATTTTTAGTTTGATTTTTTGAAATGAAATTTAGGTTTGTTTTTCTTTCTTTCGTTCTTTTTTTCTTTAAATATTGAATTGTCATCGATCCTCGATAAGTATACGAAGTTTGAAAGAAATCTGACCGTCTAAAGCTAATATAAAGCGTATAATTAGGTTTCTTTCTTTCTTTTTTTTTTTCTTTAAATATTCAATTGTCATCGGTCCTTAATAGGTATAGCCCAGTCATTTTAGTCAAAATTAGGCAAGAATTGCGGAATGAGAGATACCCAGCAGATTTTTTTGTATAAAGTTGTATTTTGGCATTCTAAAACTTGTCTCAAAACCTGCATATGGTAGGGTGACCGCGTCTATTAAAAATTTGAGGACAAAGGTCACAAAAATCGGTTTTTTGCAAATATCTCATTTCCTATGAGTTTTTCGCTATTTGTATCTTCATCAATATTGTAGAGAATTAAATTCCCTACAATTTTTGTTTCAAAAAATTTTTATACGTTGAATCGTTTTCGAGATAGAGGGCGGAGCGCGCGGTTACAGCACAATGTTAGGTCAACCGGTACAGTCCCGGTCAAAACATGCTATATTAAGTTTATTAATTCTATCTATCTAACAGCCTTTTAAAGTCCACTGCTGGACATAAGGCCTCCCTAATTGGCGCCACTATATTACACGTTATAATAAAATGCAACTGTTTTTACTTTGATTGTACTTTTTTCTATGTCTTTTCCAGCTGTCAAATAAATCTGGCCAACGGGAAAAAAAATTCCCGTTGGCCAGACTAGTCTGACCATCAATCTGACCACTGGGAATAACCCCAATTTTGTCGTAAAAATGTGATTTATACACCTGCTGTATTTAAAATTTATAAATAGTCGGTTGGCGAAAACATCGCAAAAAGATAATGCTTGACTGCAATTTTGTTGATTGTAAGTGACCTATAAAAGTTGAGTTATACCTTACTTTAAGTACTACCTACTACCTATTATTTCTTCTGGGTTATAAATTATTTTGTTGATTTTAAAATATTAATTGTTTCGATATACCTACGTAGGTGTACAAAAATAAATTGAATACTAGAAAATAAAAAATGTAATTAATAAGAAAGGTTTTTAACGATTTAGACATAAAATTTAATGGTGGTCTTTAGGTTGTAGCATAGATATTAGCATAAATGACAAGGGTTGTAGGTTGTGGGCTGCGTTGCGAGACGCCCTGCCATACAGAGGCACTCCTATGACCTTACGCATACATTTACTACCAAATTAGGCAAATTATGATAATAAATGGTTATACGCTAAATAAAATGTTCTAAACCCACCATAATAATAAAATAATTTATTCAAATTCAAAATCATTTATTGCCAGAATGTATGTTTTATATAGGTGGTACATGTCATAGAAGTCCAATACATTCAACCATGTATGGTATGCAATAGTAAATTATAAAATTATTATTAAATTACTTAACTTATTAAATTACTTTTAAAATTATTAGAATTAACAATGTTGTACACCACAATTTTCCTATTAAATTATTTATTAAATCATTCAAAATCATTCAATATTATTACAGCATCTTAATGTCCACATTTGTACTATGTAATAGTAGTTTTTCAGCAGGATTAGTAATAATTATTAAAACAGGTAGTATCTATTAATGTAGGTATGTACCTAAGTAGTATAACCACAGAATACATAATAGTACCTATGTATTATAACGTAGATATTACCGCTTTAAATTATACATCAACAAAAATGGTTGTCTGTAAAGTCGGTTTACGGACGGTAGTTTAACGTGACAACGTCATGACAAAGCTCCGCTCCGCCCACTCTGCCCCGCCCCGCCCCGCTGCGCTCCGCCCCGCTCCGCTCCACTCAACTACGATCGCCTACGGCTCGCCTACGGCATCGGCTACGATCGGCATATCGTAGCCGATGCCGTAGGCTAGTGCCTCTCTCTCGCTTTTGCTGCTCTCTCGCTCGCGGAACGCTACATTTTTTCATAGATGCCCCCGGCGCTCATCGTTGTAATAGACGATAACACGTCAAAAATTTTTGCGAGTTTAAAAAAAAAACATAGTCAGCAGATGACACAGTGGAAGAAAAATACATTAACCTACTTTTATCTGTACACTCCGCGTTACCCTATTACAATGACGTCAATCTTTAACCAAGCAATTACCTGTATCGGGATGACCGATTTTATTGGCCTTTCGCTGGCTCGGCCGTACGCTAAATAAAGACAATGGACGCCATTAATCACCGGGCGCTTCGCTCACGCAAGTCACTAAGCTTTCAGGATGGCATGGCGTGAGGTCACGACCCCTCACCTCACTTACTCACTCACCAAGTCACCACTCACTTCTGTGTTTTTATTCCTTGATCCAGAAGGTAGTTAGACTAGGATCATTTTAAAATTAATCAAAATTAACAAAAAATGTAAGATTGTGTGAATCGTACAGTATTTTTAGGGTTCCGTACCTCAAAATGTCAGTTACATCAGTAAGAAAATCCACTTTTCTTTGCACTCGCTGAAATGTCTACAAAATTTCCTGCCCTTGAAAACTAAGATTTCCCTTGCCCAGTCGTTAATTTTACCCATATTCGATTACGCAGATGCATGCTACTTGGATGCTAATGAGGAGCTCCTAAATAAACTTGAGCGCTTGCTGAATTTGGCAATCCGTTTCATCTTCGGTTTAAAGAAATTTGACCGAATATCTCAATTTCGCAAGGATCTCAAGTGGCTCCCAATTCGGCTTCGACGAAACACTAGGATGCTATGTCTCCTTTTTAATATCCTTAATTCCTCTACCTCCCCAACATATTTACGCGAGAGATTCTCCTATTTTCGACCTGCAGGTTACCCCTGTAGATCAAGCATTAAAAACCTGCTTAGGTATATGTCCCTCGCACAGCTCCAACTACTATTCCCATTCTTTTACTGTCCGCGCTGTAAAATTATGGAATTCCCTTCCGCCTAACATAAGAAAATGTAAGACCGTCCATAGGTTTAAAGTACTCTTGAAAGAACATTATCTCCGTTCCTGTGAGTGACTGCTACAGTTTTCATTTTTATTTTTTTTGTGACTTCATCTATTTGATAGTATGTGTGTGTATATAATTAGTATTTAATTTACATATATATATATATAAAGTGTATATAATTTTATATTATTTATTTATATACATATTATGTATAATTTTTATTATTTATTTATATATTATATATAATTTTTATTACTTATTTAATTAATTTATGTAAATTTTTAATTCACGTATTACTTGTGCACACTGAGTTGGCTTGACTAATGCAATTCTCCTCTTTGCGGGTCTGCTGGAAGAGATTCCTGTATGGAATAAGCAGTGCCCTAGTACTAAATTTTCTTTTGTAATCATTTTTGTAATTGAAAACATGAGTGGATGAAGGGGTTATGTAACATTTTATTCAAAAACTATTTTTTGCATTGGATGAAGGTGTTATGTGCCTATAAACCATATTAAACCTTCAAACAAATCCATTTAGGCTTAGTTTTAGAAATAGCAAGTGATGAAGGAGTTATGTACCAACATAAAATGAAAATCACACTGAATGAAAGTGACATGGGCACTTAGCCATGTTCTTTAATTTAAAATTATTTAAATCTATGTCTTTCTTGCGCGGATGAACGAGATAAGTGCAAGGAAACGCGCGGGTGCGTTGCGTTGTTCTGGATGAAGGTGTTATGTGATGTACTTGTCTCTTTCTTCCATTTCGCGTCGTGTTCAATTGTGCTGGATCATGGGTCGCGTACGCATGTCACGAGTGTTTTGTTTATTGTTTATTTGATTAAAACTAGTGTTTTTGATTTTTTTTATTACAATAATTTCAAGAGCTAAAAGACTTGTGGACGCTGCTATAAAACCTTCAACTTTAAATTATGATTTCCTAAAGTACGACAATCCTTACCTCGAAATCTCAGACAAAAGTAACTTTCTTCCCCAAGGGTTATCGGTCCTTCGAACTATGTGGCCAGCCCATTGCCACTTCAGCCGGCTAATTCTTTGAGCTATGTCGGTTACCTTTGTTCGCCTACGGATCTCCTCATTTCTAATGCGATCACGTAAAGAAATAGCGAGCAAAATAGCCATCTCCATAGGCTGCTGCGCTACTCTGAGCGTGGATTAGGGCACCATGTCTCGAATCCGTATGTCATCGCTGGCAACACACACTGCTCGAACACCTTCGACTTCAGGCACTGAGGTAGTTGGACGACAAGATATGACGGAGTTTCCCGAACGCAGCCAATCCGAGTTGGATTCTACGAGTGACTTCTTTCTCGAAGTTGGACTTACCCATCTGGATTACTTGTCCCAGGTAAATGTATTCGTCTACAACTTCGAGAGCAGCGCCATCAACGACAACCGGTATGGGTGTGACGGGTGTGAGATGTGTGACGTATTCGCCATTAATATTGATGCCACGTCGTTTCCGCTTAGTGACGGAATCGAACAGTTTTTGGAGCGCCACTAAAGGGGTTTTACCTCCAGCTCTTAATAGCTCGGTTGTGATTCCGTCATCTCCCGGTGCCTTGTTGTTTTTAAGCTGTTTGAGAGCCTCTCTAATCTCATACAGGCTGACGTCTGGGATATCCTCTGTGTAGTGTCGGGTCAATTTAGCTCGCTTGTCGCTTTCCTCGCGAGGAGGTGGAGCTTGAGAGGAGGCATACAACCGTCCGTAGTAGTTTCTCTCAGAACTTCCGATTTCAACGAAACCATGGTGCCGGACTCGGTCTTCAACCTCGTAAGCTGACTTTGCCCAATAGACAGATCCCTGGCGAACACTTTGGAGCCCTGGTTTCGCTCAATTGTGTTTTTTACACGATTTGCTTTGTGTTTTCGCAAATCGCGTCGCCTGCACTTGGAGATCTGTTCATTGAGCCGTCGGTATTCCCTCATAGAGGTTGGAGACTGCACACATAATTCTCGTCGATCCTTCATAAGATCGAGAGTTTGTTCTGAGAAAACCTGAGATCTACCACTTGGGTGGGTCTTGAAATACTTCGACCCTACCTCGTGGACAGTTCTTACCATCCTGGTATTAAACTCGTTCACTGTCGTGCACGATTCTAGGCACGCAAAACGGTTTTGCAGCTCAAGTTGAAAGTTTTCGGATCCCTGGATTTGGACGGATGTTGGGCGAAGCGTAGACTTCATCAGGCGTGACCGTTCAAGCTTCAGGTCGATATTTAATGTGCCTCTTACAAGACGGTGATCGCTTCCGATTTTGAACCTGCTGATCACAGAGACATCATCAAATATGTGCCGTTTGTCTGCCAGAATTAAGTCTATCTCGCTTTTCGTGGAACCATCAGGACTTATCCAAGTCCACTTGCGTTGTGGCTTCTCTGTGAAGAAGGAGTTCATCATGAAGAGATCTTCCTTCACCAAAAAGTTGGCCAGCAAGTGTCCTCGGTGATTCCGTTGTCCAGTTCCGTAGGGACCCACTTTCATCTCGGCGCCGCTTTGCGTGCCCAATCTCGCGTTAGTCCCCCATCACAACATTGAAGTGAGCTTTAGAGGTATGTATGGCTCTGCTTATGTCCTCATACATAACCTCAACCTCATCGTCAGGATGTGTCGAAGTCGGCGCATATACCTGCTGTACCACCTTCAACGAATACCGTTTGGATATTCTGAGTGTAAGGTACGCTACCCTGGCCGACACGCTACCAACTTGCACTATGTTGTTGACGAGGGACTTATGAATGAGAAACCCGACACTACCTTGGGACAGGTGCGGTGATAGAACAAGTTTCCGGATTTGAGTATTATCGTGTCCTCCCCCTGTCTTCGTACTTCAGATAAACCCACAATACTCCAGTTTAACTTGTTCTATATCCAGTGTATCTCTTCTTCTAGCTCTTTTACCTTATCGTCGGTCCTCAGTGTCCTGTTGTTATATGTTGCCAGGTGCAGAAGTCGTCGTTAATTTACAGTTAACCCATTCATCTTTAATTTAAGTATGCAACTTCTTTTTATTTAAACGCTGAATGAAAGAGTTATGTACATATTTTTTTTAATAAATACATATTCTTAAACTTTTATTTTATTTTACCACTCCATATTAGTAGATGTGTATAATTACTACAATTTGATATATATAGTTAGTAAATAAATAACAAGAAAAAATATTTATCTCAATAATAAGTAACAAAACTTTGACGTCCGTTTTCTCCACATTTAAATAATGTATCATATCCGCTTCATCCACTCATGTCTTCAATTGTTTGTGTGTACTGAATAAAAAAAAAAATAAAAAAAAAAAACTTGTAGGATCACTTCGTTGTCCGCCTGTTTATCTGTCATCCCTTTTCTCAGACAGGAATGCATGGAGATATCTAATAGTCAGGTTTGCTTTTTCTTGGAGCTGTGAAAAAATCTAGCTTCAAGTCTAGGTTAACTATTTAATTTAATTTATTTAATTTATTAAATTTTTTAATTTATTATAACACAAGTAAGAAGGAAATCCAAAAATCGTAAAATTCCCTTCGGAGCATAATGTACAAAACGCAAAATGAACATTTTGTATGTAGTTAAATAAAAAAATATATACTTTTGCCTTTTATTTACCAATTTACCAAATTGATTGCGACCCATATCGATGTTTGGGGACGACAGTTTTTCAAGGGCAAAGTCAAGTTTGTTACTCAATTCAGTTTATAGTCAAGAGCAAGTTATATGTACAAGTTTGTACGGAACCCTTGGTGCGCGAGTTCGACTGGCACTTGGCCGATTTTTTATGCAACCAGCCAACAAAGGACCAATGAGCCACCTGATGGTAAGTGTTACCATCGCACATGGACGTTACCGATGCGTTGCTGGCCAAGCAAAAGCGTGAAGGATACACTCTGCGAAAGTAGGTACTAAGTACTAAATAAATAAATATTTAGTATACATAAAATAATATTTATTTTACTTAATTTTTTATTCTTAAAGTCTTAAAAAATGGGTACCTACAAGTATTTATAGTACATCAGACGATATTTTAGTTACTAGAGACCTACGAATAAAGTTATCGCATGGTCCTCATTTTGTATAATTACGTAAATATTTAAGTTGTTGCAATTAAGATTTGTGATATTCGACTACCGGATATTCGGTCCTTTAGTAGTGATTGTCGCGATCAAGAAAAACTAAATCCAATTGCTAACGACATTAACTTTTTCTTAAAGACATCTCGAATCGATCGCAATCACGATCTTACATTTGGCGGTTAGTTAATTCGAATCAGTACCCGCAGTTGTCAAGGTTTGCTAGAATTTATCTTTCAGCACCTGTTAGTAGCTTTTACAGCGAAAGACTATTTTCAGAAGCTGGTCTGGTATACGAAGCCAAGCGGAGTCGCCTCTTACCAACAAATGCGGAAAATTTGGTATTCATTCACTACAATTTGCCACTTGTTAATTTTCAGCAGGTACTAAACCAGAAGGAGCGTACTAACGCACGAAAATTTAGGCGCTCCATTTCCCTCGATACGTGCACCTCACTCTGTTGTTCGACTTGTTCGCGCGTTAACTGGACACAACAAGGCGTCTCTAGTATTTCAACTCGCGCGAATTACGCGCGAGTCGAGAGTCTGGCGAAGTGCACGCGATGCTTGTGGACGCGATGTACTGGCGCCTAGTATCTCGCTAACGCGCGAATGAATTCGCGCGAAACGTTTCGCGGCGAATTCGCCCCTTCTGGACAAGGTCTTATCCGACCAACTATTAAAACGCTTTTGCGATCTTAATCCGATAGGTTCGAAATTACGGCTTCGTAGACGGCCACGGCCTCTTCGGCACCTTTTAATTTTTCCTTGATTATCGAGAACAAAAAGAAATCACAGGGAGCTAGACTTCTGAGGGAAGTATGTGACGAAACGTCGTGATACTGTCTCTTATTTTCCGGATCATATTGATAAATCCACGATCTCTAGTAATTATAATTATAATATACATGATATAATTATAAATTCCTCAAGAACGCTATAATTAATTTGATTCTGTGACGTTTACGATGATTAAAAATATAAAATGCAGTTTAAGTTTCATTAAGTAATGTAAACACGGTGACTGAAAAATTATCACAAAAACCTAGATTTTACTTGACTGATGAAAATCACGACAAAATGAAGTTAGCATGTGACAAAGAGGTCAGTGGGGCGTCACCGAGCGAAATGGGTTTTGGAGGGCGCGGCGAGGCCTTTACAAAAGCTCCTCGCCTGCCATGGCGCCCTGGTAGGAATTTATTTTTATGGACTACGGATAAATGTCAGGGGAGTGCCGGGCGGCGCCTCGCCGCGTGCTATACCGGCTATACCGACTATATCTTGCCTGCTTTACGGTCTTGAAAGCACTGCTAATAAAAATATTGCACTTTTCCACATACCTCATTTCTCTAACAGCTGACGATTACCTACGGGATAGGTTTCATAATTATCAGGCAGGCAGTATATAATAATGGTGTTTTATTGTTAGGAAAATAGCTGTACCAACCTTATTTCTTTAGCAGGCATAGTCAAACTCGAGGTAGAGTTAAGCGAGAAAATGTCATCTCATGGCCTAAAGGAGATCAGAGAGAGACGATCTCATCTCTACCAAAGCCCATGACAAATAGTAACACAAGGGTTGCCACCGTCGACGCGTTGCAACCTTCGCAACTGATTACCACAAGAGACAATCTGGACGGATGAGAATTCACTGGATAGTAAAAGCCTTTGTCAACATGCTTCTAATTAATTCATAGGCAAACGGTGACTTTACTCTGTTGGCCCGATACGCTGGTTGCAGAAAAGGCAACGTTGCAGCACTATACCAACCAACTGATACTTATGTGTGGGTTAACCTGCCACTGCCACTCTACTTATCTAGAGTCCTGTGACATATTTTGGTGAGCTTTGCAATATTAAAGTTTGTTATCAAGATCCTTTGTATTCGTCTTTGAGATAGGTAGGTACTTGGAGTCAACATGCTACAGAAGGTTTTAAGGAGTGATGAGCATTTGTCATAAAGGCTTGGTTATTCGTTACCCCTGGATTATTCAAGTCCCTGATTTACCTTATATCAGATTTTTTATTGGTAAAAAAGGTAAACCCCATTTAAGAAATGATTAGGTAAACGCTAAAGTATTATCTTAGATGAGTAAGATTTTTTACGTACATAAATAGCAGACGAGTAAATTTTCTCTAGTAGGTACGAGGTTACTAAGGCCCGTATTAATCAACCAATCATAATATCTCTACAATTTCGAGAATCTGTTTGACTTGCTGAAATATGTCAAATTCTATGCAAAAATTAAATTTGGAAGATCTGAGATCTCATTCTTGTGTCGAGATCGGTTTATTAAGATGGGCCTACGTTTTAAAAAAACAGGTTTTTAAAATCGGAACTGCCTGTCTATCCATTAACTTGTTAATGTAAAATTTAGCTATATTACAGAGGATCGTTAACTTCGTGATCGTTTTATTTTCGGACAGTTATCGGAAATGACCTAAAAGCTATCTGATAAAGGTTACCTCGTTCACCTCCACTCGTTAGTTGCTTAGTTTTAGATAAAGCTTACGGCTTAGTGAACCTAAATAGATTGTTCTTTAATAAAATATCAAGTTTGTTAATCTATTTGACTTTTGTCACATAAATTCGCATAGGTAGATGTATTGTACCTACAAATTGTAATTTAAATAATTCGTGATCTATTCATTTATTTACTATTTGTGGGACGTTTACTAATGAATCTCGAGTGTTGTTGAATTTTTTTGTGCTTTGGCAAAATTCGAAGTTTCTGAAACATAAATCGTAGAGTTGTCACTGTATCTGCATTTTTAGTTGTTTATTGAATAAGTCTTTAGTTGATAAGAATAGTAGTATTTTAATAAGATCACAAAAGATTTTGTTAATTAAAATAAATTACATCCTCATTAAGCTTTATTAAGTAATATCATTATTACCTAAGTCCATAAAATTACTTTAAACTTTAGATATGACCGGCTGGCGTTACCTAATGCCTAGAAATACAGCTGTTTTTGGTTCATTGAAGTTATAATCATAATTTTTACTAATTTTTCACTTAAATTTATTTTAATTTTGCGCGATCCGCCATGCACGTATGCATGACGTTGTACTACAACGCGCAGCGCCGCTCTTACATGACTAAGGTACGGAACCGTAAAACAATTTTTCAGGTTCATTATTTTATAACATTTTGGCACAATACATAATTTTCTAGTCATAGATTCGACGTTTTTAATATTTTTTCAAGCCAACTTCCAACTCATGTACAACTATTGTACATACCTATAGATAGGTAGGGGCTACAGGGGAGGGATATAGCGTACCTGAGCGACCTTTACAAAGTCACGTCATATCTGCGTCGCAAAGAAAACTAAGTCTAAATAGGAAAATGGTGGTATTTTTCGTTGCTTTTTGTTAAATTTCATAACTACAATGCTTAGAATGTTGATCCCACACTAGGATACCCTGTGTTGTGGATGATCAATAACTTCCTAGTGATACATTATCATAATTATTAAGACAATTAGGAATTAAGCTTAAGGTTATTAACAAATAATAGTAACAACTAATATTTATTTTTTATCGTACTCGTAGTTATTGTAAGAAAAATAAGAGCAATCTTAGAGGCTAAGGAAAGAAGACTAAGAAGGTAAGAAGGTTTTAGTGGGTGGTGGCAGATATTCAGCCATTCATTGCACTTTGTTTCCGATTTACGAGATCTGATTTTCTTTCTAAAAGGATCTACCTGAATAACCTATTCCTAGTGCCTTAGTATTGATTTCATTAAACAAAAGACGTATAATTACACATTGGTTGGTATGTACCACTAATTTCCACTAACCCACACTCGAGCAGCGTGGTGGAGCACTTTTCTTGTTCAATATCTTTTCAGATATTATTTTTATAAAATTTTTCACCATCATAACAATGTTATCATCTTATTACAACTTCAAACATAACGTCCATCCATCATTTATTTACACTTAATTTAATGAAACTACTAACATATGAAAAACTAGGTACTTAAATAAATATACTTTAAAAAATCTTACCTGTGATGGAACTGGTCGCCGACAACATCAGGAGAATAGTTATACCGATCATCGTTGCAGCCATCAAAGTACTTTTCAGCCTACCTGGACTGAATTTACGAATTAATTTTCGCACATTTTTTTTTTAAATTACTTCGATTATTAATGTGCTTTATCCAATCTAAATTAAAAACGTAAGTAAAAAATACGGTTGGTAAAATAAAAAAGTTGGTGTTAATGTTAAAAAGAGTTGTCAAAGAGTTGCAAGCGCGGCGTTCGCTCGTTCGTCACTTTATCAGTGAAGCCGCGACGATCCGACGGGGGACGTGCCAACCCCACCAGCCGCCCTCAGAATGGGGACAGGGTGCGTCCCGAACCCATAAAGAAAACCATCTTGTTCTTGCCGCCGCTAATTGAAACAATATTTGATTTACGGGCGTTGAAATCGAAAGCGACATCTATTGTAGGGTCTGCGTCACGTTTAATTACAATATTTTGTTTTATTTTAAATTCTACAATAGTGAGGATTTAATTGATTTTGTGATTTTTGCTGTTAGCAGTTTTACTGTTGCCTTTTTATATGACTACGAGTAGGAGAGTATGCAACAGATACATACTTTGGACTTTTCTACTAAGTTCGGAAAAAACGGATTCGTGTCACAAAATCCCATGGTTTAAAACCCCGATGGTTTAGCTAATTATTATATTAACCCAACAGATAAAGACCTATTTGGTTTTAACTAGTAAACTAGTGTACTATTTCTATCATCTCAAATATCACAAATTCACAACTCAACTATCATAGGACCCCAGAACCAATAGATATTTTTTTGAATTCTCTCAATAAGAAGGGTAAAGGTCTCCGTTCACCAGGCGGACCAACTCGGGCATGGCGGACTTCAAACCTCTAAGAATGAGGATGAGAATTATCACCTATTTCAGGATATCAGAAGGGTTACTATTTTTTTTCAAGCAAGTCATGACAAAGATAACTTTTAAAATTAAGACATACAACGAACTGAAAGATGAAGACGTGAGATGAACATGGCAAAGCGTATTGGACCCAGTGGCTAGCAGATTTAGATAAATTCATGACGATAAAAATGGTTCATATGTTTTTTATCACTTCTAATTTAAGAGCGGCATTAAATAACTTAGGACGAACGACACGTCTTTTAACTTTTCAACAGTAACCCAATTACAAACGCTTTTTATACGCTTGCACACTCATAATTCCTCAGTAGGATTCCGTGTTGCGGGTGGCATCGACAACGTTAAAGTAATAACACATTACTATAATAGCTACGATCCGAGTACAAATATTTATCTATCACAAATAACTGCCCGGCCGAGAATCGAACGCGGGACCTCTCGCTTCGCATGCAAGGTCCCTACCAACTAGGCTAAACAAACGGTAAACACCAGTCACCTAGCTGTTTGAAGAAATTGACTCATCGTTAGTCTAGCCCACTCTCTAATAATAGATACTACACTGCTGATAAATATACACACACCCACAGCTGATAAATATAGGCACTCCAGAAAACGAAAGAATTCACCAGTGAATGACAACGACATAGTTTTACTCCCCAATAAAATCCCAAGGCCGGGATCCCCCTAGGCCCTAATTGGCCTGCAAATGTTAGCGCGGGACAATCACGCCGTGACATTTGGCCGCCGACGGCTGTGGCCTTCGTTACCGCCGGCCCCTTTATAGCCCTTACGATACCGATACTACCTATTTAGCCCCAAAACGTTCCCAAACGGAAGATATATTAGATGTGTCTGCCTACACTTTACAAGGACTTTGTTTTTTGGATAGTTGAATAAGACAAATAGGTACCTACATTTTTTCCATTTTAATAGCATAATGAGAATGTAGACTGTATCACAGACATGCTACACACACAACTATAACTATTATATAATTATAGTCTAGTAGTATTAGCGTGTTATAGGGGATATGATTTAATGGGAAAATAATGATAATGTTTAATTTATAAAGCTGATTGGATGACCGAGCTTTGCTCGGTATTTTTTAGCAAACAACGCCATCTACTGAAGCAGATTTAGTGTTGCTACTCGCCAATAGATGCCAGGAAGGGTCTATTGTATTATAGCAGTTTTTCATTGCCTGAAAGCACGAATAAAACGACATTTTCTAAAAATGAATCCCAGCTAGATCGATTTATTCCTCCCTTAATGTATTAGATTAGGTACAATTTGACGAATTTGTCTTGTCCAACAAGATAAGTGAAGAACAGCCTTATGATTTTTTTTTTGTATGAAGTAGGGTATACTCAACCATTGTAGGTGTACATAAACAGAACATTTTCTTTATATTTTAAGCTGTTATTGCCTACTTTATAAATAGCTTCCTATTATATTACACCTTTTTGTTAATAAAACGTAACGACCCCCGTTATTAGGCTCTTAAATGTAGGCGCCAGATCACGGCACGGCATTTACTGTTATGACCAATCGTTACCGCCCCCCCCCCCACCCGACGCCCCCTTACCACCTGAGGAAAGGAAATGGTGAAAGATACTCTTCAGCACATTTTTTTTAATTTGAGCGTAACCGGCTGGCCGGCCTGGATACAACGGTGTCATTAACATTATAGTACATATTAAAAATCGCGAGTATTCGTTACATTATAGATGGTAGGTTTATAACAGTCTGGCTGGTACCTTCCCTACGGGCATCATCTACCCCATAGTGTGGGGTATCGTTGAAAAGGCTTCTCAAAGATGTTATGAGTAATTTTGGTTCACGGCAGTAGCATATAATGTTGAATTTAAAAGGAAAACTATTACGCCTAATATGTTAGCATAATTATGTAGTTAATGAGTAATAATAACGCTTCACACTCATAGCCCCACACTAGGATTCCCTGTGTCGTGGATGCCATGGACACAAGACAAGGACATTCACACCCAGACCGAGAACAGAAATTCAAACTCATCATTCAAATTTCCGCTTCGCTGGGAACCGAACCCAGGACCCTTGGCGTGGCGAACCGGTATGGTAACCATTGCGCCATACAAGTTGCCGATAAAGTTGCAACTTCGGAACCCTACAAAGCGCGTGGCTTATTTACCTGTTTATTTACTTAATTTGCTCTCTAATTAATTTAGATACAGCTAGATGTCAGCGGGGTCACTCATACTTTTAATTTTCAACTCGTCGGTATGAAAAAAACTATTTATTTTGAAAATTGGTTTATTATTAACCGAAAAATTTACATTAATTTATTATAATTGTTAAAATTCCTACAACTTCATACATAAATACACAGTATAACAGGCATATCAGACATTTACGCTCGACCTTATTAAGTAATTAATAATATGGATACGAGACATATACGAGAATTTAGGTGTATAATTATGTAGTACTAGCTGCCCGGACAGACTTCGTTATGTCAAAAAAAAATTGCAATAAAATAATATTGCGACTATAAATTGAGATGTAACTATCCTATCTTTTCAGTTGGATCAAACTGCACACGGTGTGAAAATTTGATTATAAAATCGGTTAAGTAGTTTAGGAGTCCATCGCGGACAAACAACGTGACACGTAATTTATATAATATATTACGATTATGTATGACTTATGTGAAGTATTATTAAAGATCTATACTATATAAGGTCGATCGAAACTCTTCGTGTATACATAACGTTTTGTTTTAGCAACAAGTAGGTACAGTTATTATAGAATTGGCCACTTAATATATATTTGTCTAGATTTCTTCATTCATCGTAACAATGATGATTGGAATTAAATGTGTTGCTAATTAAATATCTAGTGATAATAGAACTGTAGGCTAGACGAACAATAAATAATATATGCGTTACCTACATATAAAACTCAGGGGTCTAATACATTCAATTGTAAATAAAACAATATATACATTTACATAAAATTAAATACTTCATTGAACATTATTTTACAAGATCATTACATCGTTAGCTATTGATATTTATAAAAAAATATAATTAATTAAGTCGTGTTAAACACTCGTGTAAAATTAAATTCACGAAGTTTGTGACTTAAGTGTGATAGATACGGAAATATATTACAACAGTATAAAGGTGAAAAATTAAGATCACAAAATTGATATCAAAAAATTACATAAACGCACACACAACTCTTAGTTAAAATAACAATATAGCTACACGCGTACGTCTATGGGGCTCTACACTAATATATACACAATGTACAGATATAAAACTACCATCTTGTTGTAAGAAATGACTCTTACATCGCTCATGAGGAATGATACGATTTGATGAGATGTTTTGATATATTATGCTTCAATAACAGGTGCAGGAAATCATAGAACATCAACTAGTAGAACATCAGTTTGGGAAGTCATATCGCAAAAATAAAATTTAATTTTGGTTAATTTCATCAACACCATTCACGATATGCTTATTACTTACGTCCGTATTTCTAATTTTAGCGATTTTATTTTGTTTAAATAAAAAAAGTAAAGATGCAGATTTATTTCAAAACAAGTAGTTTAAGATATTGCCTTCAAATTCCGGCCGCAAAATATACTTAGGTTTTACAGCAGTTGTAAGTTATACAATCCGTATAATAACACGTCCGCTTCGCTGTGGCAACGGGGACCATAACAACGAAAGTAGCAACTATGTCAAATTATAAGTTCATTCAAAAACGCATAAAACTTCCATTCCGATGAGCAATATCTCTCAATGAAAAAAGGAACTCCGTTAACAAGAGCTTTTTTGTCTTTTTATATATAGATAGATTTACGAAACATTACATACATACATCGTAGGCCAAGATAACCTTTTCTATATGCATACTTCTACTAAACGCCAAAGTAATATGTTTACAGATACATAGGTACATATTATATTTTAGATATGTGAAGTTATATCAAAACTTATCATTAATAACAATAGATCACGTAAAAGTAACCACAATCAACAATGAACGGAATTAAATTAATTTAAATAAATCTGTAAATAACTAATTACTAATTTCAAGATATTAATTTAATGAGCAATTAATAAATGCACAATATTGTAAAGGGATGACAGAAACGGTTGACTGGTATGATTTAAATTGAAATAAAAAAATATTTTAATTCAATATAAGATTGTTATTGATTATATTAGGATAAATACCGTAATTATTATTATTCATTAGACTGTGAAAACGGATACAAAAGTGTAATTTTAGTATGGGACATAATTGCTTATCAAACTAATAACCCAATCGAAGTAACAAATTTACTAGTAATGATAAAATAAAACTAAAATTTACTTAACTAGAACATATTGTTATTAAAATATTAATATGTAACTATATTCAACGTGTTAACGAGTTTATCTGGTAATATGAACCTTACTGCAAATATCTTACTGCAAAAACCAGTTAATAATATCGTATATGTGCTAGTTGTTCACAATAATGCCCATTTCATTAACTAAAATCTAAATTATATTTTAGTTTGGAAAACGTCGAATAATATGTTACATTGAATCAAATTTGCACTTTGAAATGAATATGAAGTTACATGTAAAATACTGGTAATGCTGCCGATAAATAACTCTTTAAGTAGGTAATAAAATCATTTGATAAGATAATTACATATTTTTAAATATACAACGAAGTTAATAAGCAAATTAGCGAAATAAAATGGAATGATAACATGAAAAGGTGCAAGATTGTAGAGGCAATATAATATGATAGAATAAAACCCAAATCAGAATGTAAAATGATTTTGGGATGACATTCTTAGAATACCTAGTTTTAAGTAATAATATTATTCCTATACTATTTAACTTTAAAATAAGTTTATCCGGGTATTATTCATCTCATTACTTAAATATAATTTAAGGTTAAAATCATATTATTATGTATGATTTGAATACTTTAAAAGTACAGACAAGATTTCTGTATATGTAATTTAAATTGCTTATAATGCTTACTAGCATTAACGTTTTTGATGATTACAAACACTTTAGCGATTTTCTATTAAATTGTCAGATTATGTCACAAAGTAGCAGCTGTTCGAACAACATGATACATTTTATATATTTAATATATATAATATAAACTGATTACATCTAAACCATAGCTGTTTATAAATACGATATGTTTTATCTACTCCACAATTCGGTTACATAATTTATCAAGTATCTAATATAAAAATCATTACATCCTATTAAATTTGACATACATACATACGACACTCTTTTAGTCCTCCAAAGACAAGCAAAATTTGTGTGTTATTATAATTATCATAACGAATTATTATAAATAAGCAGTTATTTTAATAAATATTTATTTACTAAAAAATCGAAACCCCTTCGATATTACCTACCATTGACCTAAAAACAATTATATTTAAGCTATCCATCGCTAATATATAGGACGTTATCAAATACCAATATCAATATGTTCCTAAACATCTCTAGCAATAAACTCCAACTCCAAACAATAGCATACATAATCCGTCGTATTATATACAAGGCAGTGAGATGCTACAGTCGCCCAGGGTCCTTCATAATGAGATCTCAGTCTTGTAGCAAACTGCACTATTTTATTAATCCATGTACTATACATTTTTATACTTAAGTAGATGTAGTATGGATAAAATACAATACAGTTCGAATTCGTAACTGATTGTCATATTAGCGAGAAAATGGTGTCAACTTTTTACTGTTATCCGATTTGTGAAGCTGAGATAGTGAGACATAGATAAATGAGTTCCCTAAATGGCAGTATATAACGTTAAATCTTTAAAATTTATATATTATACATATATGTAAGTATTAAAGAAACGATCACCACTAACGATAGCTTTCACCACTCACTATTAACTATCTTGGTACATATCGAGTTAATGGTTAACACAATGGTTTAACAAAATGTTGCAATTTACAAAAAGTAGAATTAGATCAACAAATGCACGTTAACGAAACTACTGCCGGCCACCATGTTGGTTTGGCGCGGACGCGTTCGTTTGGTTGTATGTTGTTGTTTACAAATCATTGAGCTTAATAGATTAGGTACGTGATGTCATAATCATTTATTTTTGTTATGTATTATTAAAGTGAAACTTTTATTCTATCGCCCCAATTATTATTATTATTACATATTTTGTAAATGACGGCAATCACCTTAGTAACGCGTGGACTACAATAGTCCAGATCTATGTACCGAAAATAAACTATTCTATAGCATTTAGGTACTTATATAATATAAATATGTAATATATAAATCATAATATCATTTCATAAATTGTCTAAGTTGGTCGTGTAATGTCGAATGCCTTCATAGACAAATTGAAAAAAACTTTGAATAATAAACCTTCGATATACACAAATGAGTTTAGATCATATAAGGACGTTGAGTTTTGGTTTAATATTCATTAATGACATATATTAATATCAAAGATTAATAATATTACACGCTATTTTTATTCATTTGACAATACATTCGTGTAAAACAGCGTATTGACGAACTAGACAAATCCTAATATTGGAATTATTAGATCCAAGCGCGTATCTGTAACTCATGTTGCCACGGTTGCCATTAGTAGATTTAATATAATGGCATACTTTGTTAATATTATTATGTCTAGTTCTATTAATGATGTTAAGCTATGCCATTCGAAAAAAAACACCAGTTTCATTAATACCGAGTTAAGATTTTACACCGAGCCATTGTAAGCATTACGAACTCTCGGATCTCGATTGTCTATGACAGATAATAGATGAAAACGAACGAAAGATTAAAACGATCTGATTTTGTAACGACTAATCGATCTAACGATCCGATTACGATCGATATATAATATATTCAAAATAATTCAGACTACTATATACATCAAACTCAACATCGTCAAAACGAATACGGCAAGTAACAACACAAGTTCTATGATCGATATATCTTTCAAATTATTTCCACAACTCAAACTCAATATCGTCAAAACGGCGCGTGTACAACGACCAACACAAGTTCGTCAGTATCTCCCCGTGGTGTCTATATATTGTTCTCGTCGTTGGGCGCGGGGATGGCGGCGTACCTGTTGGAGTCGCGGTACAGCGGGTTCTTGCCGCGGACGGGGAAGGGGTGCGCCTCGGTGTTGAACACCCACTCGTCCAGCGGTAACAACGAGTCGTCAGAGAACAGCAGGTATAGATACTGAAATGGTAATGATGTTATGTTAATGTAATTATGTTATGTATTGTAAATAGAAAGCATTTTTTTAAGCATATCTTCAAAAAATTCGTAATAAATTAATTGTTTATTGATTGCTTCGGTGAAGAAATATATCATAAAGATATCTGTGGATTAGAGTTGTTGTCTTTATATATCTTCTTTTAGTGAAGTCTACTAACTCTTACTTTGTGCCTATTACTCTTGTGGGTAGGTATTCGCTAGGCGACCAATTATTAGTCCAAGATACCTTGAGTGTCTCTGCGAGGAAGTAGCTCTGCTGCACGTCGTCGCCCTGCGGACTGGCGTGGTAAACGTTCACGATGCCCGTGTAGCCGCCCTCCACGCGGCAGTGCTTCTCAATTGCCTGTCACACATATACACACATGTTATGACACCGTTTAACATTTGTAACTACACTATCCTTATTTAGTAGGTAAACAAACTTACGTTGTCTATCTATCGTTATTTGTAATTTTAATTGAATTAAAATAAACCTGACACAACATTAAAAGAATTTAACAAACAAATATTAATTGGTTTTGGCAACCAATTTCTGTTCAGTATTAATTATTTTTTAAAAGTACCTAATTTAATTTTATATTTCTATAAAAAGTAGTGTCAAGATTGTTTAGCAAATAGGACTCACCTAAATATATGGACTACATGTGTTTAATCTATGAAACAATATAATATTACCTCGACGGCCTCCCATCCCCAATCGCGATATTTCTGCTCCTTGGTCAGACGCCACATAATGAAGTAAGACTCGAATGTCTCCGGCCGTAGGAGATATACTTTCTCGCTACTCTTCTGCGCACGCGCCTCAACTGCGCCGGTGAACCTGAAATAATTATATAATAATTGTTAAGTATTATTTATTGTTGTACAGAAAAGTGTCAGGGAGGAGATCTGAAGAGAAGATAAGAGGAGAAGAGAAAGAGAAAGGTAAATAAAGATGGAATGGCCTTAAGACCTAAGTGCGAGTGAGCGCGTAATATATCAACGAGTGCAACGAGATACTGCAACTACTATAACAATGTACCATCAGCTCTTGTCAGCTAGCTACATAGAATAAAGATCTTTGGCAAAGAAAGATCTTCCGCCAGGCGAGGTGTGTTGACTTTGCAACACATCTCGCAAGCAATCTTTGAAAACTTCGGTAGCGTGATTCAGGTCGGCGTGACGTCACCATGTGACGTGTGTGCGCTGTCACCACAGATCTATACCTGAACGCCTCCGGCCCGAGTTTGGTCTCAGAGCGGTCGTAGCTCTCGTGGCAGGTGTGGGTCAGCTTGCGCGCCACGTCCATGTAGCGCTCCGACAGCGAGTTCTCCAGCGTCGTCGACGCCAGCGCGAACATGCCGCCTGGAACATGACAACATGACACGTCAGCACTGGGGCTTTATTCGTTGGTTCGTCGTAACGCCTTCATGTTCGTTCGGCAAACGAGCTAACGATTCACCTGATGGTAAGTGGCTATCGTCGCTCATGGACATCAGCAACACCAAAGGCATCACTGATGCGTTGCCGGCCAAGAAATAGAGAAGAAAATGAAAGAAAGAACTGGCTCTCAAGCCCCCAGCCGGAACACGACGAGTCGCTTGGCGGCTGACACATGCTCAAGGGTGGTAGCTATCCAGGCGAACCCCATGGAGAAACAATAATTGTATTAATTAACAATTATAATATAACCAATATTAACAATACAATCCCTCGAGGGGCCCTACCACCAGCGGTCCGGATTTAGTCGCCTCTTACGATACCCATCTGGCGTGGGATTGGGGTTAAGCTGTCCCAATACGGCTAAAAACTCGTTTTCCGACTATTTCCATAATAAAAAAAGAATATACACGTCGCCCGTACTTTACTACTTACCATATATTACCCTATACCCTATTGTATTCTAACTTTTCTCTTTATTTTATTTTTTTCTCTTTTCGCACCATAAACCTTCATACTCATCACAAACTCACCAGAGAAGCACGACAGATGGTCCATCTTCTCCTCGAAGATGCGGCCGTACTTCAACTCGGCGAGGTAGCTGAGCCCCGAGGGCGAGACTCTCAGCATCTTGTCGAGCGCGGCTTGCATCGCCTCGTCGAACATCACGCGAGCTTGCTCGTCGCCGCCGCCCGACACCAGCCACGCCTTTAGCAGGTACTCGTAGAATGAGTCGCCGAGGGCGCCTAGCGACATGTGACCTGCGGGTGACACAAACGAGGAGGTTCCCAATTCGGTTGTTGAATGTTTTTAATGTCTGTCACTTTAAACTCCGTCATTTATGAAGCGCCTTTAAAAATTATTTTTTGCTTGAAAATTGATTAATAAAGGGGTAAGACTTTATTACCAATCTGGTTAGAAACGGGTGCGTACGCGCTACGTGCACGGATGCGTACTTGCGTACGCAATCACTGCATGTTTTATTGTATTGTATTTTATTTTATTGTATTACAGTACAATGTAATTTAATATTTGTAATGAAATGTACCTAATACATTTGTAATGATGTATTGTAACTTCTACTCACGTTGTCCCCATTGCCCTGTGCGCGGGTTGATGTAATTGGGATACAGGCCGTCTGGCTTGGCCGCGTTGTTGAGCACCTCACGGATTCGATTCGCCTTCTGTCTGTAAACTGGGAGACAACAGTCAAATTATTATCTATATCAATTACTATGCCCATTTATGTTACAAGGTAATTGATTAGAAATAAAATTCCAACTTCGTTTAAAATATACTCATTCTCATTCGTGAATGGCGCGTTAAGCCGCAAATGTGGCCAACAGTATTAAAATCCTTTGATATGATGAAAAACAACGCCAAACGAGTTGTCGCTTAACGTGTAATGGCTTTAAAACTGGTTTGCCACACCTGCGTAATGCCATTCTTAACGCGTTAGGACGCATGGTATAGCCGAGACATGAAATTACCTTCGTTGCCCGTCACATCGCTGAGGTACGTGAACTCCATGTGTAGGGTGCCCACTTCGGACAGGATGCTGTTTGGACCCGCCCAGTGGTACTGTCGACTCGCCTGAAAACACCACACGTACGTTTACTTATAAAAAGTACATCCATTATACACACATACTTAAATTATTTGCAAAAAATCATCTCACAAATCTTGGAGTCTGATTTATTTACCTAAGTATACCTACTTACCTCAGCTCCATCTTCATATTACGAACGTAAATAGGCTGAATGGTAGTCAAGCATTAACATAAATAAAAACTGCAATCGTATTATCAGTTAAACTTCCCTACAGACATGTCTAGCAAGTAGTTGTTTTAGATTACTACCGCGAATCGAGTAATAAACATACCCAATGACTCAGATACATAATCTAAATAGGAAATCTCAATAATACGATACAACGCCAAATTGTAATCAAATTGTGCTGTACTCAGTAAACATCAATGGGAATTTTGTTCACTGAACTGTGTGAACTATATTATGTTACCGACAAAACCCGATTTCAGGTCAAACTATCTTATTTTGGCCTACACCAGTATATTGTTTCTAAGTAACATGGGCTATATTTTATTTAAAAAATATAAGGGATCTATACGAAAACCGAAGCAAAGCGAGGGCGGTTACTACTTGTTTATCATGCGATCCGTGTAACCGATTTATATCTATCTATACGAACACCACGGGCTAACGAATAGCGTAGCACGCGCAGTGGTTAAGCCAATTACGAGTTGACACAGGTGGTGCGCGGCTTTATTAAAATTGCCGACACCGATCCCCTTCATTGTGGGACACTCAATACGTAACGTAACAACTCAATCCACCACAATATTATTATTATGAGGAGGCTCGTGTTTTATGGTGGCCACTCAAAGTCAGTCCATCGCGTCAAATGGCGTGATATACAGCCAAAATTTTATCGTGAATGTGAAAAACTGATGGCGTGATATAAAAATCTGTATGTCCAATCGTGCCATTTCGACATATGTCATTTGGAGCCACGCCAAATGGCACGACCGTGAGTGGCCACGTTTATGATGAGTACCCAATGTCTTATTCCAGGTCATAGTCTATCTATGTGGTAAACATGACAATCCGTTCAGTAGTTTTTGCCTGAAAGACTCACAAACATCCATAGAAACTTTCACATTTACGAGTATAATATTAAGTAGGATTATTATAGTAGGATGTAGTTATCAAGTTATGGCGATGGCAAGAGTCATCGACTCTCCTAAAGGACGATGCATACTTACTTAACGGGTTTTTTCCCGTACGGGACGGGACTTGCGTGAAGTTTTGGAAACATCATTTCTGATTTCATAGAAAATGTATACGATAGTGCATACGCAGCGGAATCTCGTACGGAACGTGGCAGCTAGTATGCTTCGGAGGGCACGGTAAATTATTAGGTAGAGTTGTGATAAGTTAGTGTTTTTTGCACAATAGGTAGTACGAGTATATCCAGGTTCCAGAAAAGATTTGTATACTGCGTGTGTCTGCTTATAGCTGCTTTGAGCGTGTACCTCGGACCTCAGTGCAATAATATTGGTCATCGTAATATAGGTTAAGCCGTTGTTCGGTTAAATAACACCGCCCGCCCGTAAATATCGCCTTACTGCAATCGAAACAGCATTACGCAGCTTCTACATGTTCACTATATTACAATTTACTCTATGCAAGTTTATGTGTTGGGTACAGACTACAACCGCTATTGGTAACTAAGCCAAATTTAATTTTGTGGCTTTCGCTTAAGCAAGATATACGATATTGGCTTTTAATAATGTAGGACATACGTCTTGTTGTTGTTTAATTAAATTTGTGTTATTTTCTATAAGGACGGGATATAGATAAAAGCACATAAATTATTAATTTAGTATACAATATTAGATACGTATAGCTTGGTGCTCAAAGATATTATAAACTAAAAATTATTGTTGGTGATTATTACAATTTATCACATGTGTAAAGATTTGTATTATCTATCTCTATCAAATACCTCGCATAATTAGCATACTTCGTGTACAGCTAGCCGCAGCGAAACCATAAAGGATCTCCGGAAAACAAATTTTTATCTCCATTTTTTGTTTAATTTTGTCAGTGTGCCAACTACAGTTACAGTTCCCAGTATGCTGCTACTACAAAACGATGCAATCAACGCCAAACTAGCTCGATTCAAGCAGGCATAAATGTGCCTATCCAGAGTATTCAGCAAGTAGATTTTCATATTAATTATATTACGAAGATACAATACTACATATGAATACCATAACGATGGACTATAAAGCGCAGGGACAAAGAAAAGTAATTACTGTCGAATTCCCTCAAAGCGTTTTTTAATTTCATTCCGCTGCGATTGCGTTTTGGACTTCGTTCTGGGAACTGTCGATTATATGCTGAGGTATGAGGCTTGTGCCATTAAAACTGTGTGAAACGACAAACACATTTTTGGATCTTCTGCTTATGGTTATATTCACATTTAGCCCACCTTCTGACACCCGTAGGCTTTAAAATCTGATTTTCGTACCAAATTTCAAATGCCTTTCGTAAGAGTATAGTAGGTAATTCGCACATTACATTACCGAGTATAAATATAGATACCAATGTTCAGGTATGACGTCAATAAAATCGACAATGAATCCAATCATATGACATGAAAATGATTTCTATTGTGTCTCAAAAACAAAATTATTATAACACACAATAGACCTTCTTGTTCATTTGACGAACAAAACAAATATCGTACCTACGTAACCTATAGCTACTAAACTTGTTTTGCCCACAACAGGAAAACGCATCAATGCGATTAAAATAGCGAGGTCATTTATATTCTGCGAAAAATTTACAAAGAATTGTATCTAGAATAGTCAACTAGAGCAAGACGAATCAAATGATGTAGTACATATTTATGAAGTAAGTACCTACGCATCCACTACATGGATGTGATTTGAACTTCTGCTTCGAGTTTTCAAATCCTGCACGCACCACATAAGATCTGTCCGCGTGAACCTGTAACAGCCCTCAGCAACTGTCCATTCGAAAATAAAGGATTTTTTTTAATTATGTAGAATTTAAATCATCTTTTTTCCGCTAAGGAAATCTGAAGAACTGAAACTTCACCATAATGTCTCAACAGAAATGTGGGGTTTTGCCATATGGAACATTACTTAATCACATGACTCTCTTTGCCTTACAAAGATATACGCAATTGTGTATGTGCTCGATGTTGTAAGGAGACCCTTGCTTAAATGTATTTAGATAAAGAACATAAAATAGGTAATTAGGTACGTACGAAATTGAACTGGCCACTAAAATCTTTATCATATTTATAACAAAAAATATCAACGGGTTTTGTTATAGATTAAGTAAATACTGTTTATAAATTTATGTAAGTATAGATAAATATCATTCAAAGAAGTTTCTGTATTACATCCTATAACGATTCGGAAGCACGCATTTTCACGAGTATCTTTATCGGTATTTCCGAATGGTATATATCGTAAAGATTATAATCTTTAATGGCTTACCGATACAATCGAACGAAAGCCTTGGCAACTGGAATTGAAAGTTGGAGATGAAATTACTCCGGTTGCTTTGGAAAGAAAATCAGAGATCCTTCATTAACAAAAGATGAACTCGGTAGATGTTTTTACTCCAAACTTATTTCTCCACTTTGTCCTTTAAGTATAAATCAAGTTAATATCATAGAAGTCGTCACCAATCTGTACTGAAGCAGCGTTGAGTATGTTCTGGACTTTCTCAAGAACATAGGTTTTTGTGCTCGGTAGTGCTCTAGAATTGAGATCATTGTTCAACCTCCAATACATAGAATTAAGGCACATAATAATATGATCGTTATTACACCTGTTATTGATCGGTCAACTTCTGAAGGACTTGAACGATCGAGGTCATATTGGTACAAATATTTGTTCTGTCAAGACGATAGTTGATCTATGATACGATTGGATAGGTGGCATGAAGTCAAACTTCTTCAATTATAGATCGAAATGATCCACTATCAGTTTATTGCAAAACGCTCTACAAAGCACTGTCCTACTGGCCTGACATTATTACAGAATGCCAGTATGTTATCGATACAAATAAATTAATTTCTTATAAGATGTACGTACAGATTACCCAGTTATCGTGTAGCAGTCAAAATTTGACTTTATTAGATATATTTTTTTAAGTTTGAACGTTATTGAGTTTCTTTTATCAAATATTATACGTAAATACTTTACTTTAATTTAAAGTAATATATTCGTAATTAACATTATAATTTATGTTTGTGACCGTGAAACTCTAAAAGTAGTTTGAGTTTACTTGAAATTTTCATAGAAGATAGTGTGTTAAAAGAATCGCATTTTTAAATAAATTTACCACGAGGTTCCCACGGGTACGAGACATCTGAAGCGTTTTAGTTTCGTTTTTTCGTTGTTATAGTAACCGTTGCTATATTAAATACATTATGGATAATTGCTGTTTTTAGCTTTGCAGAGTTTAGCTTTGGTACTAAATCTCAATAACAGGTTTTCACGTATTCAGTGACATCACATATAAATCAGAGAGTGATGTAAAACCATTTAGTTATAGATACTGACCTTGGTGGAGGGGTTGATGAGTGCGTGCGGCAGGCCGGTGGGGGTCTCAAACGCGGGTAGCAACACGTCGGCGACTTCCACTGCCTTGTCCCGGAACAGCGAGTCGCCCGTCAACGCGTAGCACGACAGCAACCCGCCCACGAACCGGATCGTCGTTTCAAACACCGACAGGTCGGAGTCCTGCGTTAAAATACAAACAACGGGTAGAATATTATATAGTAAATACATATATGTATAGTTCGAACGACCGATAACCGTTGAGTAAGAAAGGTCCTCGAATGGTGCCCACGTCTCGGAAAATGGAGTATAGGACGCCCCCCGACCAGGTGGACTGACTACCTGAAGAAGACAGCGGCCATCCATTGGATTCAGAAGGCTCAGGGCCGATCAGAGTGATGGAAGTTAGGGGATACTTATGTCTAGCAGTGGACCTCCAAGGGCTGAAGGATGGATGAATGGAATAATCATAAGTCCAAATAAAGAAAATCGTCCCCAGGGTGAAGATCTTTTCTCGACTTTAATTTCAAATGTCACACAGCGCGCGATTGCGTGATACCTTTTCAATTCATCCGTTTCGTCCGTTAGGTACCTACAAGAGCAGTACGAATTCGTACATCTCTGCAAGATCTTCGAAGATTTTCCTCTAAATGTTCATCATCCTCGGGAGCTCCACTGTTGGACCCAAGACTAGCTTAATTCTAGCGTTACCATATTCATGATACCGAGGCTTTTGCATTGAGCAAATATAGGTCAACGGGTCTCGGGGGCATTCTAGTAATTTTACTAAGGTGAGATCGCTATAACTTACGACCGTGTACTTGCTACGTTACTTGAGAAGTCGGTATCGCGTCAGCCAAAAAAGAAGCGGCAAAAGATTGACATTAAGTCGTCGGCCTATAGATACTTACGATTTCATTGATATGGAAGTGCTCGGCCAACCAATCCCGGCCCTCTCGGAACTCGTCCATCAGCCCCATGATGTACAGGGTGTCGAGTCCGTCGACGATGGTGGCGCCGAGCTCTCCGCTGCCGAACACGCTCGACAGGTGGGCGCGCTTCGAGATCGGCTTCAGCTCGTTCTTGCCCCACGCGTACAGCTTGTAGTTGTTCCACGCGTGACGCATCATCTACGACAACAGGAAACGATAGTTAACAAAGACAATTATGACAGTTGACCGCAACCCGGGTTAAATATAAAAATAGTACCAGTGCCTGAAACGATTGTTGCAGAATTATTTAAAATGTTATATGTATGTATATTGGATCGATTTTAAATTTTATCAATAGAACTGTTTCGCAACAGATGTAGAGAAAAGCATTAAAAATTATTTCATAACCCTATTTTGTATCTTTTATTTATAAAGAGAAAACACATCCTGTAATGTTAACCCCTAATCGTAATTCAGCCTAAATTATCCCGCTAATAAACACAAGTCTCTTTCCTCAAAGCTTAAATGCAGTGTGCCAACTGTCGCTGACGGGGTGTCGATTGAGTTGACCCACTAAATATCATGTACATTATATACATATAGTTAAACTATATTACTTATAATAAATAAATCAATGTTCCTAAAAGCGTAATGAATGACTTATAAATGTGTCAAGTTACATGTTAATCTGTTCATGAAAAAATCTAAAAAATACAAATATTTAAAAAGAAAGTGTCGTTAATTATATTGTACTGACCATGTAGATAAATGTCTGTGTATGCACATTGAAAAATGTATTACATCTGAACATAATTTTTCTGATGACTAAGTAAATGAATAAGTAAATTTGTATCTCTGCAGAATTCTCCTCCACGTCGCGACGTCTATTTTACTTGAGCAAACATTTTTCTTAGGCCACATTTCACGTCTCAAAGGCGTGTCGCGACTGGAGTCGTCTTTTTATAAGAACTTGCAAAGCCTTCGCCCCGAGCGCAAGTTTTAATCTGGGCAGCTCTCTACGGAGACCGAACAGTAATGAAAGGATATCGGACTTTCCTCGGAACCATTCATTATTATTAGGTCTCAGAAACTTTCCGACGGCGGCCAATGACATGGGAAGAACTATAATCGCCAATTATACTTTAAATGGACCGGGAAAGCTATTTGTGATTTTTCAAAAAAAAAATTAAACGATAAATTCTTTACTTATAGTAGGAAATTAAATAAGAAGGAAATCAAATAAAATAATAATATCATTGCTAAATGTGGGTGAATTTTTATTTTTTTATCGGTGTGCATTATTTAGATTTGATTGTACAGATTTTAATTATGTTTCGTGTCTAATTTTAGAATTACATAATATATGTATGTACGATATCGATCTAAGTAACGGGTTTTACCTACTGTGGAATAATTTATTACCTACAACATCATTTTCCTCTTCTTAACCTACTTTAAAAGAAACTCGATATTGCATTGCAATTAATAATTATTGATTGACGTATTAGAGTAGTTATTTGCTCTACTTATGTAAATCTAACGAATGTGTGAAATGTCACTCACTATAAAAATACTCTGAATAAATATATCTATATCAGCAGAACTATATATTTGATTTTGTCTAATAAAGTTTTATACTCTCTACCTCTCTAATTTTCGATTTCTTCTCTGGGATTTGTTCACTTTGTCCGCTCGTATTGGATGTATTATTGAATTCCCTTAAAGGAGGTTGAGCCCATCTGGACATACGGAGCACGCGTTCCTCTTCATCCGGAGACACCCGCGTCATTAACAGTACCATCATCGAAAATACAGCTGCACCGGTCAACAAACGCACTAACTTACGCATCGTTGCAGAAATTCGTCTTCAAATTAAAATAATATATTTGAATACAGGAAAATGTGCGATTTATTCGCAAGCGAACTAAACGTTTAGCCTTATCGGTTGACGTAGAGGCGAAAGATTAGAAGAATCGAGTGTCGATAAAACCGCTCGAGACCGAATGTCGAGAGATATTAAGCGACGTTCGCACGCAACGCCCGTCCCGACACTGGCACTGCCCACCGATCCATTGATGTGATGTGTCACATGTGATCAATCGCTAAACAAGCGCATACGCTCATAATCAGCTGCATTCTCGGAGACATTGTGTGTAGATCGATGCGGATATTATTTACTACGTTAAATACTACGAGCATATCTAAAAAAAGCCAGTTATTTTATCTTCGTTATGCATTGTGTCAATAAAGAAATTGCGAACGACCTATATGTAATTATAAGTTGGTATATTAAAGTACTATAAAGTGAAACTTTTCCGTCGAAAATTTGTCTTTTTAAAATATTAAAGAGAAATCACCAAAAAATATTTAAATTAATTTTTTATGCATATGAGGTATATAAAAAACGAACATTGATTTTAAGCATAGAATCATAGATTATTAACTTGATACAACAAACGTAGCAACAACTAGTAAGATATGCGTTCTAAATCACAAACCGTTTTATCAGAAGCGGGATAACCTTTATCAAAAGTTCGCGTATAGAAAAAATACAATTATCATTACGCAAGCACGGACCTAAAAAAAATAGGGACATAACCTTGTGTAACCGAGAGTGAAGCATAGAAATGGCCGACCGCTTACTACGTGTGCGTAATTTTGGGGTTACCAGTTATCACAATATGAATGTACATTTATCTATCTTTCAGCTACTCTTATTACTTTCTTACTCTCAAAACGTCTATGAAATTAGAATTTTATATATAAAAAAGTCAAATCTACATTCAATAAATGCATATTATTATATTTGATAAGATTAATGAATTTTATTAATTGACGACAGATTAAATACACTGGTTTACCCACTTCACTTATAGGGGAGGTACCTAAAATTTCTCCAATTTTGTTCTACCATTATCTTAACGTAATTAATATACATACTTACATTGATCGATACCAAATTTCAGCTTTCTAATATTGTTAGTTTGTAAGCAATGCCGCGGACAGACGGACAGACATGGCAAACATATAGGTAAGGGTTCCTTGTTATTTAGTACGGAACCCCAAAAATATATACTTTTAAACTAAAGTAAGAAACTCGAACATTATACATACTATAATTTTCCCACACATTCTGGTTATTTCCTTAAGCAATATTGTTGGCAACATTGGCTGATTTTGTGGTTACAAATATTTCTGGTTTGTTTTGTTAATAACTTTAGGAAAAAAGTGATTAAATTACAAGCTTACTTGTGAACGGTGATCCCTTTATGTTTTTTAACTGAATTACAATTGTTCTTGCAACTTTTAATAGCACACAAAGGCATTTTTATTATTCTTTATCAACTCCCGTTGTCCGTATGACTCGAGTGCGGTCCGGCGCCGGAATGAAACCGATTGTGTCAATGTGTGGGTGTTTACTTGTACGAATAGAGAGTTGGAATTCCGATGGGTGCTTCACTGAATTTGTTCTTGAGATTACGTCTGTATTTTTTTTAGGTCCGTGTACGCAAGTCATCATGTTTAAAAACCATGGTATATCTGTTTAAGATTTATCTTATTTCTTTCTATCTAGCACACAATTTAAACCATCATCGGACTTTTATTAAAATGTTGCTGGAAATAATGTCTAATTAAATAAAATATTGGAAGGTCAATCAGACAAGCAAGACAAAATAATGTCAGTATAAAATTTAGAATTAAGTACGTATAGTAAGTTTGAGAAATCTTTATCTTTTTCACATTTTCGCACAAACAAATACATAGGACAACATCTAGAAAACAATGCTCCAGTATTTAAAGGGCTAGGGATTAGGATCTAAGTATATTACAATTTACGTACATGCTCAGAAATGCATGCAATGCTTATTGCTATACATAATAGCGACGTGAAATGACTTCAGCGCGAGTGTGTAGCGAATTCGCGGCGAGAACGGAACGAGCGCGCGGCGAGATCGTTGAATAATGGATAGTCAGATACTTAATGGTATTATAAGATTCCATTCCAATGAGAAATCATCGTAATTAGCTATCTTTGAAGACAAATGACAACAAAGCAGACAATAACTGGGAAGAGGCATTGAGCTAACCGACTGACTACTGTTCATTGTTTTCAAACCAGCCATAAAGAATTCTAAAACATTGTGCATTGGTGGGACTGTATCTGAGTGTAGGTACAACACGTGCTCCGTGGTTAGGGATTGCAATCCGGAAAACCGGATCCGGTAATCCGGCCGGATCCGGCGTTTTTTACGCATACCGGATCCGGTGAAATTTGCCGGATCCGGTGACCGGATCCGGTCACGCAAATTTTTGACAAAATAATCACCCTGTTGCTAGTGTAGATGTTTTGAATGCCTGGTATAAATGATGTAAATAATCTAGTATTGCAATCGGGTATTTCTAACGTTCAATAGGGATGAAATGTACAACACAAATAATAACTGAATGCATAAATTGAAAGTTATAAAGCGTGAAATTATATTTTAGTAAATTAATATTACTTCTCGTTTATAATTTGTAATATTAGCCCTAAATGGATATAGGTGTAAGCTATAGGTGTATTTCAATTGATTCGCGATAACATGACAACAGAAAAACCCCTTTAAACATATAAAGATGTTTAGTTGTATACATGTTCGCTTGTTATTGGCTCCCTTCTTAAAGAAAGTAAAGAGGAAAAAATATAGCAATTGATATATTTTTTAGAAGACAAGTTATATTGACAATCTGTTCTACTTCTTACTAAAATTACAGTTCTTGGGCTGTTTACATCCAGAGTCCAGACACAGGTATAGTATAGTAAACTAGGTGAACCGTATCCACTTCGCTGGGCGTCAAACATTTTTACTTGTGATGAAGTAAAAAAAATATTATTAATCAAAATAAAATATAGTCTATTTGACTAAGGAATAATGTAGCTTTTTATTATTGTAAACATTTTTGAAATTGGTCCAGTATTTTTTGATTTTATCCATTACAAAAAATAAATAAATATCAAAAATTTCCTCTTATTCCATCCATCCACCCATCCATCAGCCTTTAGAGGTCCACTGCTAGACATAGGCCTCTCCTAATATTCACCACTTAGACCGTTCGTGAGCCTTCTGAATCCAGCGGATACCCGCTGTCTTCTTCAGGACGTTGGTCCTCCTGGTCGAGGGGCGTCTTATGCTCCTTTTACCGGCACTGAGGTAGTGTTTTGGACGACAAGATATGGCGCAGTTTTCCAAACGCAGCCCATCCGGGTTGGATTCTACTCATGACTTCTTTCTCAAAATCGGACTTACCCATTTGCATCACTTGTCCCAGGTAAATGTACTCGTCTACAACTTCGAGAGCAGCGCCGTCAACAACAACCGGTACGGCTGTAACATGGACATTCGACATGATTTTCGTCTTGTCCATCCTCTTATTAAAATTAAGTATGGATAGTCGTCGTAAGGGTCTACCTAACTTGAGCTGTGCGAGTATTTATTACGGTTCGGTTGCATTTACTTTGTCTTAACGCATTTACGTTCCTTTATAATAAAAAAAAAGTTTTTTTACCTCAAAAACAGTCTATATTGGAACGAGAAAGAAAAATTTTGATCACGTGATCAATCCGGCCGGATCCGGCCGGATCCGACCGGATTAGTGAAAATCCGGTAAAATCCGGCCGGATTGAAAATGACACCGGATTGCAATCCCTATCCGTGGTATAAGCGGCGAATTTGTTTTGCTCTCGCGGGTACTATTATCTATTCTGTCTCGAAGTCATAAAATGTATATGTAATTATAAAATGTAAAGTAAGAAAATTCGAAAATTATTAATTTCTAAAAAGCCAGATTTTAAAAGCCAGTTAGTTTTATTAGTAGATAGATGGCAACTGATATAAAATATTGTATATTTTTCTAGCGACGCTACATGGTTTAAGGTTTCATATAGATTTAAAATTGAACAATTCTATGGTTTCAATAAACTTAAACCGGTGACCGCAAGATCCGTTCGAGTCCGGGGACATCACTCGGCTATAGTTTCTGAGGGATTTCTTGAAGAAAATATCCTTTTAAAATAGTTGTCAAAGTCCATCTTCAAAATCATATCGCGACGAATTTTGTGTGAATGGTGTAGTAAACATCCAGGCGTTCAGATGCCTTATTTATTTAAATTAACTTAACTGACATTATGGAAGCTACATGCCAGGTTGGTAAGAAACCTTAATATGCGTGAGTACCATCGGGATTAAATAAATTCAATAGTAAAGAACCCAGCGATCTCCAACCAACAGCCCTTCTGCTGCTATAGCTTCGTTCTTGCTCTTTCTAACTCACACTTGATGGATCCATCCAAATTGTCTTGCGTAAGTTTTATCGTTCGGATGTACCCTAATGACATTCGTTATCAAACTCATGGCCTTTAAAAAGATATTAACAAATACATATCTACGATTTTTAACGTTGGTAAATTTTAAATTTCTAAAGATTATATTGATGACTAGCTGTCTCGAACCCACTTCGCTGGGCGTCAAATATTTTTACTTGTGAAGAAGTAACAAATATTATTAATCACAATCAAATATAGTCTATGTCATTCAGGAATAATGTAGCTTTCTATTAGAAAAGAATTGTAGAAATCAGTTCAGTAGTTTTTGAGTTTATTTGTTACAAACATACAAATCTTTCCTCTTTATAATATTAATTTTTTCACATGTTCGTTCTTCTTTTTACCTCAATTTCCATAATCAATCGAAAAACAAATTGTTAATATCTCCATTACGTATACAAACCACCCACATTGTCCACGTCACCCTCGAGTCCCTTGACACAAGAAATTCTTTAAGACGTTTTAGTGAACGTACTTACAAAGTATCGGTGATATACATCTACATCGCCAAACCCCTAATAGGATTTTATTTTTCTCTGTATTTTCTTGAAGACTGTATACTGCGTCTAGAGGTCGTCGCCGAGATAGTTGTTGATAGTGAAAAATTTGCGGCTATGTCCCTAGTACGAGTAGCATGTGCGAGCGAAGTAATCTCGGCGGGCGGTAATTAAGTGCCGTCGTCTGCACTCTGCCTGCCAGTAAATCTGAGCCTTCTCCAGATTTACTGTTATAGCCGAGCAGTCAACATAACTCCACTTTCTCCGACTGCCTCAGACTCCACTCATCTTCAAAGTGGCCCGCGATCAAGTTTATGCCCTTCTACTAGCTCATGTTGTTATGTTGTTGTTGAATTGTATATTGTCTCATGACAATTCTTTACTAGGAAGTCAACTTGAGGAAATAAATATATAAAGTATAAGCACCTAAATAAATAGCATGAAATATACCGAAGATAAGTAAACAGAATATCGTCGTTGATACTGCAATACCGCGTAACTAACAACAGACAATACCGCGTAACTTAAATATGGCAAATTTTACAGGAGGCCAAAAAAACTAAATATCTTCTCCTGTACTTATCAAAAACGTGTCTGAACTTTAAGTTACTTAGAAAAGTGTATTAGTTAACTTATATAATAATATCAAATTAATCCAATCAATATTTAGCTAGAAAATGCACTTACGCTGTTTTCTATTTTTTAAGGCATTTGTTATTTGAACTTTTTTGGCATTTACGCGGAATTGGAGGGAGAATAAAGGAGACTTATATTAATGAAAAGAAGTTATATATACTCAAATAACCACAGTCTTTATCATTTCAAACTTGGTAATTACTACCTTAAATCAGTTAATCATTATAAAAGCTCTGTAGTTACCTACTAACATAATTAACCTTACTACAAACAACAAAACATAGAGTTTACAAATCAAATAATTAAGGGCATTTCAATACTCAGTGAAAAAATTATGAAATATTTGTGTATCAAAACATAATAATTAAATTATAGGAAAATCAAAAAGTGATTCATTAAAGATAGGCCACAGTCTTTATGAATTTATATCATTTTCCTTAGTTTTTTTGTAATGTAAGTTATCGTAGAACTGATGGCAATCAACAGGAATAACGTTTTTTAGTTGCTGTAAGTGTAGATATTTGCTTTCCATTATTGGCACCCTAGATGAGAACAGCAATGGAACACTATTTGTAAGTGTTGCGATGTTTCGTGGTCGTCGTGGCAACAGTTCTAAACAGTCTTTAAAATGTTTTTTATATTCATTAGTCCCATTAGGATTGTATTTAAGAACTCTCAAGTCCACCACACAGTCATCGCCTGCAGTACGATATGATTCAATGTGATCTAATGATTCGATTGGTTGCACATTTGTGATTTGAGATAGTGGGACATAGTCAGGGTCAACAACCGAGTCATCTGACGAAAAGTCCATAGGTGTCTCAATAACATCTTTTGAAAGACCTGATGAGCTAGGGACAGATTCTAAAACCATGGTCAAAGTATCACAATCTGTAATAGAATTCTGGATATACGTATCTGTAAAGGGAATTTGTTCGACATGTTGTTTTAAAATGAGTAGATTGTCCGCACGTATTTGATTCAAAATGCGATTTTTTTTATTTAAAAGTTCTTGGCGTCGATTTTGAAGCTCTTGTAGAGTGACAACATTGTCACTGACGTCGGCATCTTTCCATACTACAGAATCTGAATCTTCTTCCATGGTCGTCTAAAACGAAAGTAAATTTTGAAAAACACTCGAAAGCTACCCACAAATTGTACCTAATTATAATAAATACCAGGCGTTACATGTCTGCCCTAGAATTTAAAAAGACATCTGTCGGTTCAGCTAGTTCCAAATATAGCTAAGAACCTTCTCGATCACGTCAGTTTTCTAACAAAAAAAACCGCATCATAATCGGTCCATTCGTTTAGGAGCTACGACCCACACACACCGACACAGACACGTCAAACTCATAAAATCCCTTTGCGTCTGGGGTTACAATATTTTTTAAATACATCTATAGGAATAATTTATCTAAACAAAATCAACAAAAAATACGCGTAACTTTCAAACACATTCCGTAAAACGTTCAAATTCAAAACCGCGGAACTACTATCACAACATTAAGCGCAAATTTTAGTTGTTAAACAAGTGAATTTACAGATTCTAATAAAGTAACCAAGTTGTAGGAGGAACAAGCATTATAAAAATATTAAAAACTTATCGATCAGCTTCGTATTACTATTAAAAAACTTTTATTTTCCAGAGCGGTACATAAAAACAATACGTCTTCTTGTAATGATCGCGAGAATATTAAAATTATTTTAAAAGTCAAATTATTTTAACAGGTTCGCTCGCGCGGTTTTAACTAGTTGTGATTTGTTGCTTATTGAATGACAAATACGCTGAACTGTAAATGTGGTCCGTAGCCAATCGTCATCGTTAGCTCATTGCCGCGAAATCTCAAATTTGATACTTTTGTACTTCCGCGGTATCATCCACAGTTATTTACGCGGTATTGCAGTATCAACGACGATATGTTAGTTTAATAATTCAAGAATGGTTTTCCAAGAAAGTATTAATTTTATTATTCAAGTAAAAATAACCGTTTATGCGTTTATTCATGACTGCTTTCATTCTTGCTTCAATTAAATAACAAAACTGAAAAATCTCTACGGATTTATCGAGTTCAGGTCACCCACCGATCCATGTCAACCATCCATCTTGAAAATATGCTGACGTTAATGTCTCAAAAATTATAAAAGAATTATCTTAACTAAATTAGGATAAACATCACATCAAATTGATTTATTTGAGTAAAACATTTATAAATTTGTGAAGGTCCAATTATCAACTACTAGGCCTATTATTTATTTATTTATTCATCACACACATCTATCATATTCATAAAAATTTAATTTAATATCTTATTTATTATAGCCAAAGTTATTTTTACAATCCTTTTAACATTACTTTGAACATTAAACTCTACCTTGAAAAGCTAGAATACTAATCCATACTAATATTATAAATGTGAAAGTGTGTTTGTTTGTCCGTCTTTCACGTCGCAACGAAGCTGTTATATGGTATGGTTTTTGTGTGTGGAGATAGTGAGGAGGGTGGAGAGTAGGGATTGCAATCCGGTGTCATTTTGAATCCGGCCGGATTTTACCGGATTTTCACCAATCCGGTCGGATCCGGCCGGATTGATGACATGATCAAAATTTTACTTTCTCGTTCCAATATAGACTGTTTTTGAGGTAATTTTTTTTTTTTGGATTATAATGGAACGCAAATGCGTTAAGACAAAGTAAATGCAACCGAACCGTAATAAATACTCGCACAGGTCAAGTTAGGTAGACCCTAATGACGATTATCTATACTTAATTTTAATAAGTTGTCGAAGTTGTAGACAAGTACATTTACCTGGGACAAGTGATCCAAATGCGTAAGTCCAATTTTGAGAAAGAAGTCATTCGTAGAATCCAACCCGGATGGGCTGCCTTTGGAAAACAGACTGCGCCATATCTTGTCGTCCAAAACACTACCTCAGTGCCTGAAGTCGAAGGTATTCGAGCAGTGTGTGTTGCCAGTGATGACGTACGGATCCGAGACGTGGTGCTTCACTATTGGCCTAATGCGTAAGCTTAGAGGCGCCCAGCGGTCTATGGAAAGAGCTATGCTCAGTACTTCTCTACGCGATCGAATCAGAAATGATGAAATCCGTAGATGAACGAGGGTGACTGACATAGCTCAGAGACTTAGCCGGCTGAAGTGGCAATGGGCTGGCCACACAGTTTGTGGGACTGATAACCGTTGGGGATGAAAGGTCCTCGAATGGAGACAACGCTTCGGTAAAAGGAGCATAGGACGCCCCCCGACCAGGAGGACCGACGTCCTGAAGAAGACAGCGGGTATCCGCTGGATTCAGAAGGCTCACGACCGGTCTAAGTGGCGAATATTAGGAGAGGCATAAGCTCTCTCCTAATCTACTCTCCTAGACATAGGTCTAGCAGGGGACCTCTAAAGGCTGATGGATGGATGGAATAAGAGGAATTTTTTGATATTTATTTATTTTTTGTAATGGATAAACTCAAAAACTATTGGACCAATTTCAAAAATTTTTACAAAAATAAAAAGCTACATTATTCCTTAGTCAAATAGACTATAGTTTATTGTGATTAATAATATTTTTTTACTTCATCACAAGTAAAAATGTTTGACGCCCAGCAAAGTAGATACGATTCACCTAATTTACTATATTATACCTGTGTCTGGACTCTGGATGTAAACAGCCCAAGAACTGTAATTTTAGTAAGAAGTAGAACAGATAGTCAATTTAACTTGTCCTCTAAAAAATATATCAATTGCTATATTTCTTCCTCTTTACTTTCTTTAAGAAGGGAGCCAATAACAATTGAACATGTATACAACTACACATCTTTATATCTTTAAAGGGGTTTTTCTGTTGTCATGTTATCGCGAATCAATTGAAATACACCTATGGCTTACACCTACATCAATTACAAATATTACAAATTATAAACAAGAAGTAATATTAATTTACTAAAATATAATTTCACGCTTCGTAACTTTCAATGTATCCATTCAGTAATTTGCGTTGTACATTTCATCCCTATTGAACGTTATAAATACCCGATTGCAATACTAGATTATTTACAACATCTATACCAGGCATTCAAAGCATCTACACTAGCAACAGGGTGATTATTTTGCCAAAAACTTGCGTGACCGGATCCGGTCACCGGATCCGGCAAAATTCGCCGGATCCGGTATGCGTAAAAAACGCCGGATCCGGCCGGATTACCGGATCCGGTTTTCCGGATTGCAATCCCTAGTGGAGAGTAACGTAGGCTACTTTTTACCGCGGTAAAACATCCCCATGGGAAGATCGATATTTTGTTAGTTGCTAGATATTTAGTTCCGGGTGTTGTTAATAGATGGCGTTAGTTAAATTCATTTGCAAGTTCTGAATCACGCTATCAAATGATACATGTTTACTTAAGTCATAGGCAACTAAATCTAACTAAGTAAAAGTAAGTACGATTTGTAAAAAACCGATCTCTACCGCGGGCGAAGCTGCGGGAAAAAATCTACTAATATATAATATTATATGTCGACACCCGCAACGAAGAAGGTTGTAACTCGAATTGCGTCATTTTCAGAATAAGCAAAAAAGTAAAAGTTAAGTGTTTGAATGCTTTTTACGAAAAAAGTATTAGGTTTGCTAAAAAAATTATATGTGCATTAATTCTATAGGGGTAAATACTATACTTTGATACGTGTATATCTCAAAAAATACTGTTAGAAGCTGAGATAGCATTAGTTACGACCCAAGGTTTTAGATAACTTCAACAGCGATAAGGTTGTATCTAGCTAGTTACAACCATCTTAGTGATGAAAGGTAGCCTGCTTATAATGGAAGTAAGTCATATTCTTGAATTTTAATGTTAATTATAATGCTAATAAAATAAATTATCAAGTTCAAATATGTTTAATTGCTCATGCTACCAAAACCAGTGACGACTTTGGCACCTGGCAACATAATTATACCTCCAGGATACTGAGGACCGATGGAAAGATAAAAGAGCAAGAAGAAGCGATAGACAAGTTAAACTGGAATATTGTGGGATTATCCGAAGTCCGAAGACAGGGAAATAATCGAGATACTTGTTCTATTACCGACAGGGCAAACCAAAGCACCAAAGACCAATCAAGAACGCAAAGTGGTGTCGGGTTTCCATCCACAAGTCCCTCGTCAATAATATTGTGCAAGTAGGGGCGTGTTAGCCAGGGTATAGCAGGTACTAAGAACTAAGAATATCCAAATTTATTCGTTGAAGGTTGTACAGGTATATGCACCGACTTTGACACATCCTGACGATGAGATTGAGGTTATGTATTAGGACATTAGTAGAACCAGAGGTAACCTCTAAAGCTTATTATACAGTTACGATGGGGGACTGGCCCACAAAATGGTGCCGAGATGAAAGTTGGTCCCTTCCCTTCGGAATTAAGACGACGGAACTTGCTGGCTAAATTCTAGAAAAATCTGTTTATGATTAATTTCCTCTTCAGAAAGAAGCCTCAACAAAAGTGGACATGGATAAGTCCCAATGATTCCATAAATAGTAAGATGGACTTCATTCTGGCAGGTTACTGGTTTAGTAGCGATAACCGTCTTGTAAGAGGCACATTAAATATCGACATGAAGAATTGATGAAGTCTACGCTTCGCCCAGCATCTGTCACGCCAGTGGACTAGTTTAATACTATTGTCCACGAGGTAGGATCGAATTATTGAAAGACCCCCAGTGGTAGACCTTATGTTGTATCAGCACAAACTCTCAGTCTTATTATCTCAAAGTGCAGGCGACGTGATTTGCGTGAACAGCACAAATCATGTAAAAACAATTGAGTGACACCAGGGCTCTAAAGTATTCGCCGGGGATCTGTCTATTGGCAAAGTCAGCTTACGAGGTGAAAAGCCAAGTCCGGCACCATATTTTCTTCGAAACCCGAAGATCTGAGAGAAACTCATAGGTACAATACAGACGGTTGTACCTTCTTTCAAGCTGGGGAGCTGCCCCGCGGGGAGAACGACAAGCAAGCTAAAGTGACCGTACACAGAAGATAGTAATTTTTTTCATATGTCCAAGTCCAACTATATCATTTAGCTCGCAGGGTGGGAGGACAATTGACTCTAACCAAATTCAGCACTTCAAAGCCGAATATTTTGCAAACAGGCCCCTGAATTAAAAATGGTCTGTACAGATCCATAATATTTTTAATGTGCTTTTCAAAGATATCCCTCACGATGGGGACAAAATCATTACCACGTTACATACCTGTGTTTTTAATGGTTCCGCCACTTTGTAGTTTTAGTAAATAATATGTATATCCATGCCAAATAACAGCTTTCTAGCACTAAAGGTCTCTGCGAATGGACGGACGGACGGACGTACGTACATGACGAAACTAAGAGGGTTCCGTTTTGACGATGAAACCCTAAAAACCACAAATTTTAATTAAAACATGGAGTTCAGATGTCATTTTGCAGGCCAAATACACACAAATCGTATAAATATTAGCCGGTCGCTCAGTACAGCTAAGCCGTGACAAAGCAGTATCTTAAGTTACGGTTTCGATACGTTTGTTGTGATGCCCGTTAAAAAGTTGTAAGAGATTTTACTTCCACATTCAACAACTAACATAAGAGACGTAATTCGCTTTACGCCTATAATATTGCTAGAAATTTTCATCATAAGGCAATTACTACCTTCTTCGACTGGCTATCTTCGAAACCACGAATGCTAGAGATATGTCGATACTACTGTCGTGTAGCTCTTTTCACGGACTATACGCCAGTGGTATAGTCGAAAAAGGTTGTAACTTGAGTTACAACCTTCTTCGTTGCGGGTGTCGATGTATATTTATAAAATACATAATACCAGTGTACTTCTAAAATATTTGAATACGACCTACGCTACGCGACGCGCAATCCCGTCTGAGTGCTTAATTTGAATTTAAAAACAAAACAAAAGTGCTAGATCTCCGTCTCCAAGATGACCCTAGATTCCTTTGAATCTTTGCGAATAATAAATAAAATCAATTTTAAGAACAAAACGCCAGCAATAAACACACTCGTATATAATATAGTAGAGGAGATGATAAATGGATACGAATACTCAGACGACAAGGGTACGATCGCTATCCGTCGATACTCCGTTAGGGTTACCCGAACAAGTTTTACGGGGCACCATAAAAATTCAGGATTCAACGCAAATAAGGAAAAAACATATGTATTAAATATTTTAACGTATTTTTTTAAACGAACTTAGTTGTTAATAATTAAAAATCCTCTATACTACAACACTATTTAAAAAAAACTACAATTAAAATTTGTATTTACAAACTTAAATATTAAATACAATAAACATTTTTTGGAAGAGAAAAAAAATATTTCGTTATCGTTACATTAGACTTCATTAGAGAAATAGTCAAAGTCAAGGCTAAAAACCGGGATATTTATTGCAATATAGGAAACGGGATATCCCGGTACTAGGGGACTTCTGGTCACCTTGCCCGTGGCGAACGGTTTCGGTTGTAGGCTTGCTACACGCCTACACGGCCGTACGGCTACGCGGCTACACGGCTACACAGCTACGCGGCTACGCAGCTACACGGCAACGCAGCTACACGGGCGCACGGCTACATGGCCACCATACTCGCTCACAGCCACTGTCCGCGTGACGCGATCAATCGAACCTTCGACGTAATAGATTGAAGTGTTCCCCATGTTTACCACCTACTACATCCCTTTGACAGTTTTCTGTAGCTGCAGGTTATGTAGGTATGTAAATAACAACTCCTGGACTTCGTAATGCTGTGAATACTCTGGAATAATAACTAACGCCCCAACTCAGAGTGATTGATGGTTACTTAAATAGGTCCTTAGTACACAATCACAATACAAATTCTGTACTATGGAAACCGCGGATTGTTACAAAGTAGACTAATACTAACTTAATAACAATGGATTTCCGCAAAGTAACGCCTGATACTATTAACTACAGAAACAATACCATTTGAGATACACGTCCGGTCGAACGAAACTTCAATAAATTTGCTGTCCATGCTAATGGACTAATGGATCTCAGATGACACACAGAATGTAGGAGCCACTGCGCTACATGTTTATCTCCAACCTGAGCTGCGACGGATTGACGGGACAATGGGTGCAGAACACCCATCTCGTCTGCCCCAAGCGTTAAATTAAACCTATGTCGTTGATCGATTGCTATGTGCCAAACGTGCGCTATGTCACTTCGCCGTGTATTTTACAACATTGTTCAATGTTCATACATCAATCTTTTTATTTATTTTATACTATTTTTTTTGGAACAGGTTTTGGTGTCGACGTAGAAAAATAGTTTTTTTTTACTTATTGTTAGTTTTGCAGACAGTCATCTTAAATATTGAATTAACTATTTAATTTTAATTTTAACGAAAACTAGTAACCACTCTGCGGTCGAAATTTAATCTTAATTAATTAAGACAAAGAAGAATCTTCAAATGCTTGCTTCACATTGATACTATTTAATTTAATATATAATTTTTAAATAGATGTAAGTATTTAATTATTATTAAATCTTAAAATTAATAATAATTTATTCCTGTCCGTGACTATAAAACATTACGTTTACTTAAGCTTAGTACGTATTACTTAAGCTTTATGTAAGCTAACAAAGAATACTTCAACAGTAAAATGGGGGAAGCAATCCGTAAAATTAAAATTCACGAAGATAAGAATGAGAGGTGGAGGAAAGACGTCTCGGGCGAAAGAACAAGCGACATCTATTGTACAGAAAACGTTTCACAGTCTCCTTAACTTCAATCGATAGGAGTGCTTTGATTGCTTCTATTTTAATAGAATTTTAACAACCGGATAAAAAGTCATTAAGCTGCCTTTTTATCTATGTTATAATGTAACCTAAGAATACAATAAATGGCACTTCGGAACTTCAGAAGTAAAAGCCGTGACCCAAAAGAAGAAATAAGACATAAAAAAAAATAAGAGTCCACTTCCTTCACCTAGTATGTATAGTCCAGAGATGTGTCTAGCAGAAGAGTCCATAAATATCACAAAGTGTCATTAGTCAAGCTCGATCGAGATTTAGCTGCCATCGTGTCCTAAGCGTGAGGCTGACAGCGCTATCAGAATGCGAACACAGGCTGAAGGCAAGTTTTTCGTTAATGGAAAATCTGCATAATGGGCCTTTCCCCTCCTGATTCGATTTGTTCGGAAAATCTTATCCACGACCCCGTCTCTAATGGACCACCGCCATTTACTCGAGGAAGCAGACAGTTTTTCCCGTTTCTTTTTATAACGACAGCCCTCGAGTATCTTATAAGTTGACTCACTTTCACGAGGCTAAAACGTTTGTTCAATGGAGTGAACCGCTGACAAATATGGTCCGCTTGTAAACGATATCCAATATTAATGTATAGCCCTACAGGGCGCGCCCTGTCCCCGTCCATTATATCGGAGTACCGATGTACCGATCAAATTGTTATTTTATTGTTTAGTAGTGTAAAGGTTAAGAAGTTTAGTCTTTCTCAACCAGGTTTGCTTTAAAATAAAAAATCAAAAATTCAGGTTTATCTCACAAACAAATCAGTTCTTGATAGGTATACCTACCATGAAAATGCCATATTCATCACATCACATTGCGTGAGTTTGTTATGCATAGAAAAATAAAAATAAAAAAATGTGTGCAATTCACACGTAGTAATAATAATAATAATATCATTTATTTTGCAAGAGCATAGTGTTATACAGGTGGTTTACATTTCTCGATTCCTTAATATGCTCTGCCTCCATAGGCGTGCAAAAAAGTAATTAGGTACTAATCTATATCTTATAAACATAATTTTAAACTTAACATAAAAGTGTACAAAAACTAACAATATTATTCCATTATTATTAAATTAATTACAAATTATTATTAAATTACATACAAATTAATTACAAATTATTATTACATTAATTACAAGTTCCATTGTCCTATCATTTAGCCGGATAAATTATAAATAGTACCTAAGTGTTGAATGTCAGTTAAATTAATACATTATTAACATACACAAAGATACAATGTCAAAAATTCTCATATTGTCATAAATTGATGAAATTCACTCTTTTCTAATGTCAAAATATTCTTTTAGGCTATAGAATTGGCGGTCCATAAGCCAATTAAACAATTTTCTCTTAAATAATATAAAAGGTAGGTCTTTAAGACTACTTGGGAGCTTATTATAAATTGCTATGGCAGAATAAGGTGCGTTCCTTTCAGCTTTTTTTAAACGGCACGGGGGTAACCTTAGTTTTAGCTTGTTTACGTTACGATGGGCTCTTTGTGATGGACTCATTATGTCGAAGTAATCCGCATGTTCTCTGACGAGTATACAAGCTGCTCTTATAAACATACAAGGAAGTGGGAGAACCTGGAGTAGCTTAAATAGTGGGCGACAGCTATCAAGCGGGTGTGCACCACTAATCGCTCTAATAGCTTTCTTTTGTATTCTAAAAACTCTTATGGCATCGACCAAGTTTCCCCACAAGACCAGACCGTATGGATAACACAGAGGACACATGTCCATGATATGCTGTCAGTGCGGCCTCCTGAGACACTGTCAAGCTTAATCTCCTGAGGGCATATATGAATCCTGACAGTCCGTCACAGACTGCTGACACATGCATTTTCCAGCTGAGGGTGGCGTCTACCACTATACCCAAATATTTAAAAGAGTTTAAAATTTCTATTTCATGACCGTTAAATAGTATATTAGTCAAAGAATTTTGAGGTTTCACTCCGTCAAATTTTAATATTTTAGTTTTAGTCATATTTATTTCAAGGTTATTAGCTTTCAGATAACCCAGTACCTCTTGTAAAGTTTGCTGTATTTCTGCCTTCAGAGTGTGTACACTGTCAGATTTAATTAGTATTGTTGTATCATCCGCATAGAGAATTGAATCGTGCTTCGTAATATGGGGAAGGTCGTTGATGTATAAAACAAATAAAAATGGTCCTAATATACTTCCTTGTGGCACTCCGTATCTGTTGTACTGTTCTGAGGACTTGAAAGCGACTTTGTGATTTTGTACCAACTTTGTTATTTCCGTGTATTGTCTTCTATTAAAAAGATAGCTTTTTAGCCATTGAAGAGGTTCTCCACGGATCCCGTACATATTTAGTTTGTGAAGAAGAATATTATGGTCTACAAAGTCAAATGCACGTGTCATATCTAAAAGAAGGGCGACAACTTTAACTTTATCATTTAATGCTTGTGTAACTTTTTTTACCAGTTCGAAGCTTGCAAGAGTTGTAGATTTATTCTTTATAAACCCAAATTGCTCACTTCTTATGATATTGAATTTTGTTGCGAATTTGTATAGCCGGTCAAACATGGCCTTCTCGAAAATTTTTGACAGTACGGGTATTAGCGCTACTGGTCTATAATTAGCTGGGTCTTTAGGGTCCTGTTTTTTATACAGAGGTTTTATGACAGAAACCTTCAGTAAATCTGGGAAAATACCTTGTTCGAAAGAGGAATTTATAATATGGCATAACGGTTTGCATATCTGCAATGCACATATTTTTAGTATTTTCGTGCTAATTCCATCATAGCCAACTGAGTTAGTATTTTTTAAAGATTTAATTAAGGTCACTACTTCCTTATCATCTACAGGTGTTAGAAATAATGAATTATGATGGTTTATGTCAATATTATTGTAATGTATACTATTATTAGTATTATTATTATAGGATGTCAAGTTATGTTTATTAGTCAGATTTATGAAAAAACTATTAAATATTTCGCTAATGTCTAATGGATTATTGTATGTTTTGTTATTATGTATAATTGTGTTCATGTTATTAACTATATTGTCATTTTTCTCTATATTATTATTTATTATCCGCCATGTCGCCTTGCATTTATTATTATTTTTATCTATGTATTTTTTATTACTATTCCTTTTGGCTAGTAGAAGTGAAACCTTCAAAAATTTTGTTTTCAAGATAATGAGACGAATGTAAAATTTCGGGAAGATGATAAATTGTAGGTTTTAGTAATGAACATAGTGATGCCAAGTTAGATAATTATTTTACATTTTATTGGTATACTATATCACATATATTTATTCAGACTCAGAGCTTACATTTTCAATAAATGATACAAGAGGATTATGGTAACTAAAGTATGACATGCTTCCCCTCCCCTCCCCTCCCTCTCCCCTACCCCTCCATTCCCTTCCCCCTCCCCTACCCCTGTACAATGCTTCCTCACCCTGACCCTCCCCTTCCCTTCCCTTCCCCTCCCCTTCCCCACCCCTACCCCTACCCTACCCATACCCCTGTACAATGCTTCCTATCTCACTTTAGAATTTATGTGTCTGTCTCTTTTTACTGGACAGTTTCGTTTCATCGAATTTCAAATCACCCCCGTACTAAAGAAGTTTTCACTTCAAAAAATATATTTATCATGTAAGTATCTGCTGACATGCAATGTCTATTATCATAGATTATATTTTCTTTGTGTATAGGTAGGTATGTTTACCTGGTCCTTCGGAAGCGATTGCTGTTTTAGTGATAAGTTCCTGAATTGAAATATTATGTGTACGCACAAAAAAATCATAATATATTGATTGATGGACAAACAAGATTTTGAAAATTTTGATCTTATTTGTCGCAGGTGGACATCCCCAAAGAAACAAAAAGCAAACTAAACCGGACATAACCTACCAATATCTGCTTCGGATGGAATTCGAACGCAAAACCACTCGTTCATCCATCAAATGTGCTACACAGTCGTCAAATTCCATTCCAACATTTTACCGACAAAAAATACAAAAAGGCAGGATAAACATTCACAGTGTTTCTACTACGAGTCGGACAATGCAAATCCAATTTCGTTTTGTATAGCACCGCCATAATAGCGGGTAGGTCTCGCGGCCGGCGGAGGGTGGATTCGAATAAATATTTTGATGGAACCAAACAGACATCATTTATCATTATCATGTCAGCGCAACGGCATCGCGGCAGGTCAAATGGCACGCCTTACCTCCCTCGCAAATATAAATTTGTTGGACCGAGCGAATACCATACAAACCTCTGCTTCTAATAGTACTTAATCAAATAACAAGGTGTTGATCCTTTAGTCTCTCATCACTATCGGGGATATAATTGTAGCGGAAACGTATTTGGGAATAAGAGCCAAGACGACGGCGATGGTGTTATTATGAGTTATGCTTATGAAGGAACCCTCACTAATTGGCAGGAGCAAATTTTAGTGGAGAACTAGGTACCTAAAACTAGATACTTAAAACAGTTGCTCCTAATCCTAAACTAAAATTTAATTATTTAACAGAACTCTACGTTACAATAAGGCATATTATGTAGAACATAATATACCTACATGTTTTATCTATACCTTTGTTAACCTTTCATAATATCAAAGGATATTTAAGGACGTTGGGTATTTTACCTCAATGGGATAACCATATTCATTATACACATGTATTACAGCTCTGTTTAGGATAGCTGAGCACCCGAGATGATCCTTGTACCCACAAAAAGTCGCAAAAGGGCCAGCTTAAACGTTGTCGACAGTGTTGGCAAATAAATAAAAGAGTTGTAAAATAAACGGAACGTGTCAGTGGCGTAGAAAAATAAATGTTGACTCGAGGGCATCGGGGGAGGTAGTTAACGCGGCCAGCAGGTGCGACGGGAAATATTTCTACACTAGCTGCGAATGGAATTCGACACGGACCAAGGAAAATGGTTTACAAGATAAATTCAGGCCGTACCAACCAATTGGTTAACCCTACGGGGAATTATTTGTGAGGATAAAATATTTTCGCAATAAACGAGTCAGATATCTATTACTATAATAAAACTCAAAGGGCAAATTTACTGTACATTGAATATTTTTTAAAAATTTTGATTAGAGGGCACTTCAATAACGTGTTAGAGCACAAAAATATTTTTTTAGAATTATTGTCTGTCTGTCTGTCTGTCTGGGCATCACATGAAAACCCTTGAACGGATTTCGATGAAAATTGGTAAAGTTGTTACTAATACTCCGGGTCATATTTTAGGATACTTTTTATCCCGGAAAATTAAAAGGTTTCCCCGGGAAACGGGATGAAAGTTTGTATGGAATATTCTTAAAATATCAACCGATTTGCTTCAAATTTGCATGAAATGTTCCTTGCTTAAATTTATGGAACATGTATTTTTCAGTTTTTCAAAATTTTGCAAAAAAAAAAGAAAAAATACAATTTAATGTGAATATTGCTTATTTTTCAAAACCCGCTCCTGGAGGAATCCTTTGTGATTTTATCGTGGGTTTCAGTATATAAATTCTAAATATAAGTACTTCAATATAAATTCACCGTTTTTGAAATTTCCTTCTGCAAGAGGTACAAATAGGGTAAAACATAATTTCCGTATGCGAAGCTGCGGGCAACAGCTAGTTAACAATAAAATTCAATCTATGAAAAAAAAATCAGTAATAACTTTAATGCCCCAACTCAGAGTCACTAACGGTTACTTTAATTGCTCCTTAGTAAATAATTACCGTATAAACTCTGTACTAAGGAGCGATTTAAGTTACCGTTAATGACTATGAGTTGGGGCGTAAGTGACCTAATCTAGCTAATGTTAATTATTGTTGTAGGCTGTGTGGGAGGCTCAGCGACAAAGTCCTTTCAATAAATAAATAAAGGCAGTCCTTTCAATATATAAATAGTGCAGATCAAATATCACCTACTACTTAGGTTTGGTCGTAATTTTGTATTTAATTCAGACACTCGTCTTGTAGATTATAGCAATTTGCATTCGGGGCACCGATGCCGCGATGGTTTTATTTCAGAAGGTGGAGAATATAACTAAGAGGCTTAAGAAGTAACTGATTTTACGAGAAAGCATTCAATACATTTCGACATAATAATAAGAAAATAGCTTCTAAACTAGGTTGCGAGCAAGAGATTATTTCATGTTACATGTAATTTAATACCTAATGAAATTACATTACACAGGGTAGCTACTAGCTATGTAGCGTATACATTTGTTAGCACTAAAATTTTCCGATAAATGTTCAGTTCGCAGTTAACGTTGGTTGAATGGGGCTTCGGTTCGCGTGTAATTGTGTTCGAGTGCGCAACATGAGTACGTATAAAGTGCTTCCATTGCAGGGGTACGTCGCGTCGTGCCGCCCGGGCGCCCCGTCGCTCTACATGCATTATGCGGCCTTTACACTACTCGCGAAGTTGAACGAAGTTGGGCGAAGCCTTCAGACGACTCCCAATCATTGACGGTATTCTGCGACAAAGAGACAGATCCGCGCGAGCCTCGTGAACTTTGGCACCTTCCAAACTTTAAAGAGAGTTGCGTGGAACCTCGTACGCGGGTTAATTTTATGAGTAACTATGTCGAGGAACTTCAACGAGTAGTGCAAAGGCCACATTAGCATTGTGCCCGGAACGTTCATTTGAATTTATAAACGGTTGCATGTAAGCGCAGCCAATGAAACTCCCATTCACTGGCTGGTAAAGCGCCGCGTGCACCGCTCTATTTGTTCAGGATAGTCGGAAGTACGTGTAGGCGCGATCGCAAACACTAGCGTTTCCGTAACCGGAGGTCGCTAGAACACCACACACCACTCGCTCACATATATTTTACAACGCTGCGTGCTACAAAATGTCGTTGGAAAAAAATATACAATGCACGAGTTTCACACCTGTATTGCGACAAAATGTAACTATAGGTCGAAACAAGAAATGCTTTAACAAACAATTAAATTTTCTCTCGCGTTTTTACCAAAATAAATGTGCTTAAATCTCATGGATTGTACTATTATTTCAAAATATTCCGCTTGAACCATCTGCCCTATGCATAGAAAGAGTGAGATGGTACACCTGCCACACAGCAAACTAAATCACGAATGTGTCGAATTGTTCAAGACGAGGCTTCAAACAGTAATAAATCGAACTCAAGAGCGACCGAGTTTTTTTTCAAATATGCCAAAAGAGTTGGCTTAAACTCTTAACAAGTTTCAGGGCACCAGTTTCCCCTACTCTAAGAATCTAAAAGATTACAAGAGTATTTAAAGGCCCCTGGAGCGTCCCACCATTCTCTCAAGCGCAGTGACCATTTAACAAGTCCGTGACCAATAATATCAAAGACAAAATGCCAAAATTTTAATAATACTACTTATTATAATTACTATTATTCTTCTGTGATAACACAATTTAAAGATTTCAAATTATTTAAAAAATTGCAAAATTACTGAAAAAATAATGATAAATAACAAAACATAAAATTGAATACAAATAAAATTATTACATCGTTCAGTTGACAGTGCTTCGTGACAGTGGGTTCGATTCCAGCCGGTAGTTGATTGTCTGAGAATTTACAAGCAATATTACAAAGGCACAAGCCTACCTACGAGTTGGAGATTCGAAACGCGAGTTACCGTCCGTAAATCACATCGCGTCGACGACCCACCCCCACTCACACTCGTTATACGATTTCAGGACGAGGAAAAGTTACAAGAAATTTACGACTTACAAAAGTTCATGTATTAAATATGGCCCGTGATATAGCAATTTTAGGCTATTTTAGCTACGCCTACCTTTTCAACTTTTCAACGTAATCGATGCCGATGTGAGGAAACAATATAGGTAGTAACTCTTACAGACGTTAAATAATTTCGTTTCTAATTATAATTAATAGCGTCAACAATTACCGTGCAGTAGTGCTTTACGATATCTTATGAGTTAAACGTATAAAAAATGTCTGAGAACATTAAAATTGACAAAATTTGTGATACACCTACTATATTAGGTACGGTCGTTTCTACAGCCATATTCTGGAGCTGTTATGTGAAACTAAAATTTTCTGCTACAATGTTTTATTACTGTATAGGAAAAGGAGAGTTAAAGGTCGGCATTATCATTTGTGTAAACTCTTCGAGCAAGTAAAGCTGTATCTGTATCAGTGTGCTTTGAAGAAAAACCAACTATTTAATGGACACTCTTTATTTTAAAACATAAATAACGTTACTGCTCAAACTTAAGAAATCTCCTGCTAAAGTTATGTTTCTTATTTTTTGGAAAATAATTGGAAAATATAACTCCAAGTTAGTAAAATAGGAGGAAAAAAATTTGAATTGGTTATTCAGGAATTAACGTAATACCTATACCCAAAGCTATTTTTTTGTGAGTTAAATTAGATTCCGCGTCGAATTTGTACGATAATGCATTTCAGTTTACACTTTTGGCGCTGCATTTCTCCTGGGCCAGGATTAGTATTGGCGGAGCGTCGCAGTGTAAAAATGCAGACGGTGTAACGTAAGGCTCAGCCAGTACTCTAAATTAAACTTGTTCGTACGGGGCTCAAAATTCGCCTCGCTATTATGGCAACTCTTTAGTACTCTGTGGTTAAGTTCAGCAGCGCAGCCATTTTTTCATATTTGCATATGAAAAGAACGTCGGTTCTAAGAACCGATCTCAGTGAAAAATATATGAATTGAAGGAGAGATGTGCAGAGAGATTATTTAAAAAGAAAACATAGCTATATTAATTAGGTCTGCATAATGTAGAGATTAATAAATAAACGTGGATAAGCTTCCCTATATTTTTTGCAGTCCCCTATATTGTCATTATTACGTCGTCACGTAGTCAAATGAGACATCACAAAATGGGGTGCGAACATTCGTGTGACGTTAAAAATTGCTTTGGGCGAGAACTGAAATCAAGATCCTTTGTTTTGCAAATGGGTTCATTACTGTCTCTATCATAAGATACACCGTTTACAAATGCCATTAAAATACCTTGCGACTCTTTTAATGGCCATCGGTAATCAAAGCATTGGGAAGTCACCGTACACAACACGCCGCCGCGCCGCGTCGTTAGATCATAAAAGACGGAGATTCCGACGGCTATTCATTACTTTTATGCAATGTAAAACATAGCGCACTGAATCAAATATCAGTTTTCGTATTTCAAAAATAGCTTTGTAATTGTATAAATATTTAATACAAATACAAAAACAGTGCCGAGTTTCCACTAATGAAAACTTTATAGTTATCTCAACAGGCGCCCGGAGATGCTTACAAACATTACACAACACCTTAACACTAAACACTGCACGTAAATGTATAAAGATTATCACAGCTAAAGAACTTGCAACAACGGTAAATACACTTGTTTATAAAATACCAATGTCAGACATAAATAATAAATTATGCCTCGTAGTGTGTAATTTGTTTACAATAAATATAAACATAGGAGTTATTAGGACACAATGTTACTAGGCTTCCAGGACTGCATGGTACTGACTACATAATTGGATAAGTCTGATAAGTTTAAACTGGTTTTCGGGCTGTGAGACTCTATCCATTCTTAAGTAGAAGTCAACCTACCCTACTTGTAGGCCAGTGCCGATAATTTTTGAAACAAAAAAAAATTATAGTAGAATGAAACCTATTGCAAAAGGAAGAGAATATAACAAAGATTATAGGAAAAATAAATTACGGGCGATCTGAGGTCGGGAAGTGGGGGGAGGGGGGGTTTAAGGGTAAAAAAAACGGTTTATCTCGATTTCCAGAAAAACTACTAGTCCTATTGAAAAAAGTTAAATGGCAAAGTTGTAGGTAATAAAGAGATCTACAACTTTTGAATTTACACTTTTTTACATAAACTTAAAATGTATGTGTTAAAATTCAAAAAACCACGTTTTTGGTTTTTTACTTTTATCTTTTACAAAAAAAATCTTTTTTCACGAAATTTGGTGAAAACTTACCTTTGTATGTCCAAAACATACTGTAATTTTTTTGATTCAAAAATATATATTTTTTCACCTTATTTTGACCTTATATCGAAAAACCTCCCTTATTTTCAGTCGAAAAATCTCACGTGTGCAATTCACACGTAGTAGAAGTGAAACCTTCAAAAATTTTGTTTCAAGATATAATGAGACGAATATAAAATTTCGGGAAGATGATAATTGTAGGTTTTAGTAATGATCTCTCATCCCTCAACTCATCTCTCAACTCACCTCTCAACTCATCTCTCAACTCATCTTTCAACTCATCTCTCATTTTTCAAAAAAAATTCAAGTCAGTCTCCACTCATTTCTAGTCTCCACTGGACAGTTTCATTTCATAAAATTTCAAGTCACCCCCGTACTTACTAAAGAAGTTTTCACTTCAAAAACTATACAGTACTATGGTAAAATCATCAAAATCGGACCACCCTGTGGGGATTGTTGCGTGATCCTGATCATACATTAAAAAAATATAGGTAAGGGTCGAATTGAGAACCTCCTCCTTTGTTTCGTCGGTTAAAACGTACTAGTACTACTGGTAATTCAAGGCGACGCACTATGGGAAAATCACGTATGTTTCGTCTCAAAACTTCACATCTCCGTTGTTTTAAAATGAAATGAGCTGTAATTTTGCACACGTATACCTAGATATATAAGGTTTTATATAATTATACTCAATTTTAAATTTAAACTTTATTATTTAATTTAAAAATAGAACAAAAAAAATGTCTTAGTTTTTATGTGAATTTATTTTTATTTCACGCATGATTTTTTTAAATTACATAAAACTAACTTATAAATAATATAAAACAAAACCTAAATATATATTTAAAACATTTTGAAAGAAAGAAAAAAAGAAAGAAACATTTATTTTGCAAAATCCTATAGATTTTCGTTCATGACAAGGGGCCATCCATAAATTACGTCACACTAATTTCATGATTTTTTGACCCCTCCCCCCTCCTTGCCACAGCTGGTCACATTTGTGAGACCTCCCCCCATAGTGTGACGTCACATATTGTGAAATTTTACACCTAGAAATTATTAAATTAAAACAGCAGTTCCGTTTTATTTCCATTAATTGTTTTTTAATATATACCTACACATACCAATTATTCGATTTTGAAATGTGACGTCACGAAATTTAGGAGCCCCCTCCTACCCCTTGTCACACGAAGTCACACTACATCGAACCCCCCCCCCCTCCCCCCTCCTCCCTAACATATGACGTAATTTATGGATGGCACCCAAGAAGGGCTTTTCCTTCATCAAACAATTCCTTTAATATAGTTTCCGAGGGGTTTCTTAAATTTGATATATATGGATCCGAAGTATAGCCATTCCAGATGGCATAGTTTGTAATATTACATACATTCGTTTTATAAGTTTTGCGTCTATACCTGTAATATTCGCAGAGCAAGAGTAATTCTGAAAAAATCTCCGCGCTGTGTTTCAATCATTACTACTTCTTAAGCCTTGTCGAGGTTTATCAATATGCAGTCCCAGTTCCTCCCTAAATCGCTTTTTTACCAGATTTTTAAACCGTTTTTATAAACAGAATCAAATCAATAATATACGTGCCACAGTATGTTCTAACAAGTCCTTCAGATTGAATTTTGCACTTATGTTAGTAATGGTTATGCTTATAAATTATTTCCACCAAACAAATGCGAAGTTCAAAAAAATAAAAAAAAACGTATCGAAGAAATTTTTGATGCAATTCGTATCATATTAATGATAATAGCCTCCTCAGTTTCACCCACAGACCGTAACTCCTGAGCATATATGCATTGAGCACACAGTCCAATCCGTGCTTTTGGTGGTTGATAGATAGGTACTTTACTAACAAAAAAAAATAGCTGAGTATTTCTTATGTAAATTAACTTTTGAAAATAGTTAGTCATAAATGCTACTCGTATTTTATAAGGAATAAACGGCAATTGAAAAAATTACATTTTTATCTCGCGATATATTTTGGGCCCGTGCCAGAAAAGGCGCAAGTAGGCGCAAGATTTTTTTTCTTCCGTAGGTAAAGTAAGGTTTATAGATTATAATGCAATAAATATCTCGACATCGGTAAGCATCGGCAACAGGTAAATGTCTTGTGGAAGAAAAATTAACCCTAAAAATATATCGCACCTTTGGTGGAACAAGGGCTCAACTGCATTTTTGTAATTTTACAGGAGAGCCATTTCAAAGTTTTTTTTTTGCATTCCGAGTCGTATTATTCGTCTTTTTATTGCTTCAAAGTGTTTGTTCTTTGCATGAGATACGACCCATTTATATGTGAATATGGCCATGTACTTTGCAGGTGTAAAATATTTTTTTGTTTAATTTTTGTCATTTTACGATTTTTTGTAAGATGTGCCCTTGTTCCACCAAAGGTGCGAATTATGTTGTTAAACTATGTCATTTAATTTTACTTTATTAAACTAATACGTATAATATTTATTATCAATAAATATGAGGAGATTATAAGCATTCCAAAAATACATAATAGTTATATGGGTGATTATACAAAAGTTGGGTAACTTTTGAGGATATTTTGTTTACTATACTTATTTAATCAAATCTGTACAAATTTGGGTGTATATGATGGCAAATCTAATGAATATACTGTTCCAAATCGGGCTAGTCACTTTTTTAAGTAGATCGTGAGATATTTAAAATTTTCAGATTTTTACTGCCATGGGACTGACGAGGCTAACATAGTACTGATAAAATACACAATTTTGTAAGAATTTTAATGAAATTTAATAAAAATTTGTACAAATCTCTTAGGATTTAATAATGGTACATGTCTTTTAAGTATTAAAATCACTTAGTAACTATTAAAAATAATTATTAATATGTAATACTGGGAGAAAATACTATCTCAGTTTTCAAAACAGCCTTTTGACATTTAAGGTAACGTCATTCACTTAACTTTTACTACTTTGACTTAGTTTTACTTAATATTTCTAAGTAATCAACAAACGAATACATCACACATCTGCGATATGCCGATGATATAGTTATCCTGGCGGCAGGAGCGTAGCTACCGCCGTATCAGCCGTATCAATTATATGGGGCCCCCAGCGTATAGGGGCCCCCACTAACACTCCCAAAAAATGCTCGCCAGCGGCCTACAACTGCTACTGACAATTGGCACTCCTTTTATATTTGACAGCTGACGTTGAGGGGGCCCCACAACAAATATTGATATGGGGCCTCCTAAGGGCTAGCTACGCCGCTGCCTGGCGGGTTCCCTGGAAGAACTTCGTACAATTCTCGGGGACTTGAACAGCGCCCCACAACGGGTGGGTCTTAAGATGAACATGGACAAGACGAAAATCATATCGAATGTCCATGTCACACCCATACCGGTTGTTGTTAATACCGCTGTTCTCGAAGTTGTAGACGAATACATTTACCTGGGACAAGTGATCCAGATGGGTAAGTCCAACTTCGAGAAAGAAGTCACTCGTAGAATCCAACTCGGATGGGCTGCGTTCGGGAAACTGCGTCAAATCTTGTTGTCCAAAACACTCAGTGCCTGAAGTCGAAGGTATTCGAGCAGTGTGTGTTGCCAGCGATGACATACGGATCCGAGACGTGGTGCTTCACTATTGGCCTAATTCACAAGCTCAGAGTAGCGCAGCGGGCTATGGAGAGGGCTATGCTCTGTATTACGCTACCGTAGACGAACAAAGGTAACCGACATAGCTCAAAGAATTAGCCGGCTTAAGTGGCAATGGGCTGGCCACATAGTTCGAAGGACCGATAAATGTTGGGAAAGAAAGGTCCTCGAATGGCACCCACGTCTCGGAAAAAGGAGCATAGGACGCCCTCGACCAGGTGGACTGACGACCTGAAGAAGACAGCGGGCATCCGCTGGATTCAGAAGGCTCAGGACCGGTCAGAGTGGCGCAAGTTAGGAGAGGCGTATGTTCAGCAGTGGACCTACAAAGGCTGATGGATGTATGGATGTATGAATCAACAAACAATAGAAACAAAAATCTAACAATATTAATCTTAAAAGTTTGTATTTGTCAACTACATTTCCAGATATAACTTGTTTAATTTTTTTTCTTTCTTTAGAGTTTAGTGTAGTTTTCTTCCAATTGTGTTTTAATAACTTCCCCAATAAGGGCCTTCTTCACTAATTCTTTCTTTTTAGTTTTATCTTCACTCATGTCTTCAATTCTGGTCTTTGGCGTTTTTTCAACAGATTTTATTACTTCTTCTTTGAATTCCGCTAATTTAATGCTAGTCAATTTGCTTTTAGCGTGCCGCATAATGTTTTAAACTGAAATATAAATATACACGGTAGCAATTAAGATAAAAGTGCTCTAAAACAAAAAACATCAGTACCATGGAAACTCGTCAGTCCTTTGGCGCGATACCTGACAAAGGACTGACGCCAACGGACTGACGAAAAAGACATAATTTGAGGCTATAATCATAACTATTGTTTCTTTTGGTAATTTCAAATATCAACAAACTACATTTTAACAAATCGTAGTTAACTATGTATAAATGAAAATAAACCTCAGATTAACAAGAAAATAATGACTCACCACAGGACTGAAATGTTGACTGGCTTAGCACGTGTATAGACGACAAACACAACCCAAGTACTGGTACAGTTACGGCGGCCGTCAAATTGTACGGTCCGCAAGTAACTTCATAATCAACATTAAAATTCAAACAGGGATTTGACGTTGAGTCGTTGGTATTTTTCGCGAATTTCAAATTTAAACAACACACAACGGACTGACGAATAAAACTAATGACAAAGTTTCTTATTTTTTTTTAAATAAAGTGGAGAACATTGCTTTATGAAAGTTCCAGTATATATTACTATGTACATCACAGATTGTAGTAAATTAGTAGGTTTTCTGAAATCAATGATAATGTTTAATAGATATTCACTTGATTCTTGGTTTTCGGGATTGTGACATGCCAAAGGACTGACGTTTTAAGCATTAATTGTGTTTTTTTATTAACTTGTATTTAAAATTAAGAGTTGAAATTGGGTGACCAAATAAAGGACTTTTCATTGCTTTAAAATAAATTGTAATCTCAATAAAATATAATAAGACTTTGTATATATTAGCTGATGACATCGAGTTACCCAATTTTTGTAGAATCACCCATATATTAATATCAAAACTTTCGCGTAGCGAGGCTTTGAAATGTAGTAACGTATTGTGTCGATATCATGTTTTCGAACATGAGTTAGATTTGACGCCCATTATACATTTGTTTAGTGAATAAAATAAAATAAAAATATCTGGTAACTAAACTTCATTTACTATAGTATGTTAATTTATTATTTTTATCCCGTAACATTAACTTTCGTGTCAAGGAGTTTTGAGATGGCTTTGTATGGGGCTTTCCCATAGTGCGACGCACGTCGTTTAAATTAATGTACAATAATTACCTACTTTTCGACATCATAAATATTTTAATATTTTAAGTAATTATTGTTATCGTTTTCGTATTTGGAAAACAAAACACATAATGTATTTATTAATGAGAAATTACGATTTAATAATATCAATAACATCAACTTCAAGAATAAACAGATCGAAAACAATAGCAAAGTTTTCATTGAATCGAGGTTCTCTATACAAGTTATAGGTCATTAATCGATATCTAAAGTTCGTCCAGTGGTCAGCCCGTAAACACAAACAGATACCATTCCTGCGAGGACCTCTCTCGGCAGTTTCTCGTTCGGACACGAAAGGGGCGGGCAGAGTCACTCGTGAAATGGATATAAATCCCATTTCACAATCAACTGTTGTTGGTTATGACGTGAGTGTGGATAGAATATTTGGATTATTGAGGTTTTTAGGGTACCGAAGTAAAATCGGAACCCTTATAGTTTCGTTATGTCCATCCATCTGTCTGTCTGGTCTGTCTCACTGCGATGTTATTCGTTATTTGTGTGTAAAGTAATTACGTTATAAAATATAATAAAGTAACCATTAAATATACTGGCCTAGTCTAAGTGTCCACATATGTATAGCGCCAATAATACAATACAACAATCTCTTTATTATACACCAGTAAAGTAACAAAAAATTTCAAAATGTCTTAATTTATACATAAGGTTCAGACAATAGGCAGCCTTATTGCTAAGAGCGATCTCTTCCAGAGAACCAAGTCTTGTAAAAAACCGAAAAGGAAGTCAAGAAAGGTAGAAGGACAGAGGTGTACATGAAGTGTGTAGTATATAAAAATAAAAAGCAAGTGTCAATGATAATAATAACAGAGACAAGCAAAGATATTTGACAACCAAGTATAGAAAGGAAGTTAAAAATACTAGCCTTCTTCTTTCTAACCGTCTTCCTACCGATGACTGTCCGTCTCGCCCGACATGAAAAGGGTGGATCGCAGTATTACTCTGGCTTCCATGACGTGTTTCAAAACTTTTATAGATAAATTACAACTCGACTTTATTTTAAATTGGGTTAAAGTGAACCTGTAGCTGCGTTGGTAGTGACCATGTCTGTTAATAGAGGTCTTGTTTTCGATTCTCGGATGAGACAGACTGTTACCTGACGACTATTTATTCCAATGGACAGTTGCTGTCGGCGGAAACAAGTACATTTTACTATATGAGTTATTGTTATAAATATGTTGTTGTTACATGTGTTATCGATATTTTGGAACACATGTTTTATACTCGCTTAATGCACCATACATATGGTGACCATACGTCCCGCCTTGGGCGGGATTGTCCCGCGTTGAGGCTGTCTATCCCGCTGTCCCCCGTGACATCCAAAAAGTCCCGCTTTGTACGAAATCTTCCGCTTTGGTATATGTATATTTACTTACTTGTAGATATGAAATTCATTGAAATTACGAGATTTATGCCCAATGGCCCTTTTTTTTAGCAATAAATTCTACTGATTGACGACAAACAGACCCCCAACGACCTTTTTTTCAGCTATCAATAGTAATTATTGATTTGACACGAAGGCGCCCAATGACATTTTTTTTAGTGCCCGTCCCGCTTTCAGTGGTCAGAAAAATGGTCAGTTTAACCATACAGTAACCACTGTGTACCGTATGTCTGCTATCAATTTCTTATAGCAAGTAGCAACAAAATAATTGTTCATTGTTGTTTATCTGTAACATCTAGAGCAGCTATACTCAACGTGCGGCCCGCCAGGCTTTTGTAGTTGACCCATCTGGGGTTACTTTATTTTATAACAATCGCGAAAACCTAAGACATCAATACCAATTTTTTTTGTTTGTGGCCCACATGAAAAAAGGCTGATTACCACTGATCTAGAGCAACATCAGTAACGTCACCGCTAAAAAGAGGGAACCGTTAAATATAGCACCATCCAACCACATCCGAAACACGTAAAAACACGTCGCGGTTGGTCCTCTACCTCCATGATTTCCGTCGAGATTACACTAGCTGGTTTAGGTGAACCTTGGTCTGGAGGAATCTACCGCCGCCGCGCTGTCCGTAGCTCAGTCAGCATCAGTTGTTCACCAAGGTGCACTTGGTAGGGTCACAAATACTTGTCGACGAGAATGGATGCAGTCTCTTATTATTTATCGTATTGTAGGTATATGTCTCTTTTTACGTAGGAGGGTTAAGTCATTTGAATAGTATTCTAAACCTCCGTATCTGCCATAATCTCGCGCCTTCACCGCAGAGATCGTGCATCGAATTGGATAACTCTAAAGAAATCGCCTTAAAGGAATACGAAATAGTGCTTTCAAAAGGTTCGGCAAGTCGACGCTGCCGGTTCAACTTGAAATTTATTTAATCTGCAGAGGTTTGTAAAGCGAATGTTCGCTGCATTGCTAACGAGCTGTTAGGATATTATCGGTTATGTTTTTAACTGACATCAGAAAGTAGATTACTTATATTATTAATTGGTTATATTCTCCGCAAATACTCTTCCTTCGAAACTATTTCGCATTAAGTATATGTGTCGTGTATTTTTTTTCTAATTACTTGAGTTCAATGTTGTATTTACGAGTTAAAACATTGTGGGTACTCATTAATATCCAATGGATCATAAGATGACATAGTCGTTTTTAACATTTTGTGTTGCATTTTGCTCGGATTATTACGTCGCGTGAAGAAAATTGTGAAAGTCATCAACCTACTTAGTTGCAATAACTTTAGCATCTGTTTGTTATTGGTTTTGTGTTCCTACACGAACAATTGTTTGAATAGGACCACAAAATAGGGACTGTCATGCGGGTCAGAGCTTCGGACTCAGAGTTGAGGTTTATTTACATCCAAAGGAGCATATTATACGTGGTGTAATGTAACAAATGTGTATTTGAAATATTCAGGAAATTCAAATTCATTTCAGGAAATATATCTATTCAACCTTCAACCCATAATGGCCCACTACTGAGCATGGGTCTCTTCTCTTGAGGAGGCATAGAGCACACTCCACCACGGATTGGTGGGAGGGTTAGTGGCCAACCCAAATATCGGAAGTTTTCATGCCACCCGAGGGCCTCCGACATGGCTTAACGACTGTTATCTTACGATAACAACCGTGACCGACGGCTTTACGTGCCTTCCGAAGCACGGAAACGCTCAAGAAATTTTTGCACTATGCGGTTACCCATCCAACTACCGACCGCGCCCGCTGCTTAACTTAGTTTATCACATAGGATCGACACAAGCCGCCAGGCTCTGAGCGTTAAAGTTGATTATTCAAAACATATTAAAACGCCTGTCAAACATAACTTATACACACAAAACGAAATTAAAAATTTGCATAATAATAATGTAAAATATCAAAGCGAAATGCAAAACACACGGGTTATATAAAGTCCCATTGTACTACCATAAGTCCAGAAGGCACAATAAAATTAAATATACACGGGCGAATATTCGTACGTCCAGAACATTTTCATATTTTAAAAACACAGGCCCAGTCTAGCTCAGCATTGTAAGTGCTTAATTAATTCTGTAAGTTCAAATGCAGCGTTCGTTTAAATAACAGAGAATAATCTAGTTAGCGTCCGATAAAAATCTAGACGATATAGCCACGCTAGTGTTTGTGTTTTCTATTTGAAATCGAGTTCTGTCCGTACTCCGTAGTGTCCGTGCAAATGAGCGTTTATTTATCTACTCGTAGTTTGTTCAGACGCCGTACCTATTATGTGTTTAAAGGCTCGAAAATAATTTCAATTTATTAAATTCCCTTTTTAGTGTTCCGAAGTAAAATCGCAACGCTTATAGTTTCGTCATGTCCGTCCGTCCCACTATGTGTTAAGAACCTCGATTTTGTTTCACTTTGTTTTTATTCGAAAATATTATAGTCAATATCATTATAAATGTCAGAGTAAAACTCCCAGTGCGATACAGCTTTTAGTTTTTTTTTTAACACCGCTTCAAAGTTTGCCTATATCCGGGTCTAAAAATTTACAAAATATTTTTTTGCAGGAAAACCAAATTGGATACTATAAAATTGATTATGCCATTTAATTGTGCAGATATAACTATACTACCCTTAAAATATTTATCCATTTACTGTGTTCAAATAAAGCGGAAAATGTATTTTTTATCATTTTCGGTCTTATTTTTTTTTCTCAGATATAATGCCGTATTAGATGACGATTTTACATGTATCGATAGCTTATGCCTTGATCACACCTAACGAGTACAGTGGCGAGTCAGTGTCCTCGGCCGAGCGCTCGGTTGGTACAAACAGTTTAACGAGTGCTCGGCCGAGTGCTAGGTCGAGCAGAGAGGCGAGAGAGTCACTAGAATCCCAATCTGTTTACTAGGCCGAGTACCCACCTCCCCGCTTCATTCTTCTGCCCCCGCAGCGACTCGATATCCCGCTCGGCACGCATGAACACGCACTCGCTTGTCACTCGGCCACTCGCCACTCGTCGCCAATCGTCCAAGCAGCGTTGTTTTTGTCACAGAGTACTTAATCACTAGAGACGCCACTTAGAACAGTCTCTAGCTAGTTCCTCTGTGACGTTGACTGACTCACCACTATAATAATATGTGTGAACACCAACTCGGTTTGGCGACTCTCTCGGCCGAAAGCTCATTTACTGACTCGCCACTGTACTCGTTAGGTGTAATCAATCCATTACATAATTGACTATTAGCTGTATTAAAATCATGTTCTAATTCCGTGTTATTCAAAAGATAAATGACATTTAAATTTTTAATTCAGGGTTGGCACTTTCAAATCCGGGTAATAATAATATTTGGTATCTGGATTTTAAAAAATATAATAAAATATATTGTTTTATCTTTCAAATCTTAATTGATTTTTAAGAGTTATCAGTCGTTTTGTCATGATTCTAACGAGGCATCCAAAAGACAATGTGATATAGAAAAATATCATCTAACCCTTTACAACCGGGCAAAAAGATTCAATATTACGTAATTTATGTTATAGAATATATTTATAGGGGTGTAAGGTACCCCGAAAAAACACTGAAAAAATTCGATAACACCAGAATTAACATTATTTATTTTTAAAAAGATAGGATATTCATCAGTTTCCATAATAATATCAAAAAATCTACTACCATTTTCCAGTATAGTCAGAAATAATCAACATTCACTTTTTGTGTCACCATCCGTTGGCAATATTTTTAACATTCGAATACAATTTCCCGCAAATGAATTACTTACCTATTTTATGAAGAAGTAAAAGGAACATAGTTAGCATGTTATTATTTATTAATTTAAAATTATTGTTATCACTATTTTAATGATTTATATTTATGTCATCCCGAACTAAGATGCCTAATTTGTCGTTTGCCATCACAGTGATATTAGAGATGTACAAAAAATCGGTTCACGAAAGAAACCAATTTTTGCAACAAATCGATTCAAAATTGTAAGACCTTCTACTCGATTCGATAATTAAATTGTAAACTAAAAACCGTAATATTTAGGTACCTACCTACTACCTCGATTGAGCTCTCTCGTACCGCGTATTCTCAATATGTATTTACGACTTCAATAAAATATTATTTTATTGTTTCTTCCTAACAACTGATGCTGCTAGGTATGCATGGAAATAGCCGAGCCGGCAAACGAGCTAACGATCCACCTGATGGTAAGTGGCTGTCGTCGCCCATGAACATCAGCAACACCAAAAGCATTACTGGTACATTGCTGGCCAAGAAAGAGAGAAGAAAAAGAAAAAAAGATAGACCATGATACAATGAAAGGCATCCGCTTAGTTTCATAATAATATTTTGACATAATAATATTATGAGCGTCAGGGAAAAAACTACGGTGCATAAAATAAATTCTTGTCTATTTCGTTAGACACGTCATTCATGTATACATAATTATTATTTTGTTGAAAAAAAAAATTTTACAGCAACCTTAAATACATAATTACTATTAATTACATATAATATATTATCTGCAGTTACTGTCCATGGATGGCAAAGTGCCCATACATAAGGGAAAATGCCCATGCAATACTTTGTTAGCATCCAATTCGTCGTAGTATTCTTGGGTACCTAATTTTAAATTCAAATGCAAGTAAATCATTTTTAACAATGTAATTAAATTAATCAATTTTCATTTTAAAATTTAGATTATAGTAATGTATCGATTATGTTGGTTTTATATACGGTTTCAAGCCGTCACATCACTTTACATCAGTTTAGATTTAGGCCTCTTCATAAAACATTATGTCATATATTTTTATTAAATTTTGCATAAATTATGATGTGATGGGATTTTTACTACATTATAACGTTAAATATGATTTCTGATCAACGCCAATGAAAATGAGTAGGGATTTTTAACAAATTTTGGCGTAAGTATCCAACTATTCATGTCAAGTAAATGATTATTCCATTTTGCTCTAAGACGCCCATACAAGGTTAGTTCATATTAATAAATGGCAGCTATCATTATGGGCATCTTAGATAATTTTTAAGTGTAGTTTATTATTACTGAACTTTAGTCCTCGGTGGATAGAATTAAATTTTCGCTCTCTTCAACTTCCGAAACTTGGTGTGGAAACTCGGTGGATTTTAACAGGCGCACTACTTCTACTACTACTTCATTACACGTCTTTGATTAGCGCTGTGCGATCTGAATTACACTTTATTGCGTTGGAGCAAGAGTCGCTTTTTATTTAAATGATTTTTCGGAATTTTTCTTAGTGCACCTTCTGTACTTATTTATAAGTACTATTGTTTCTTCTGTGCTAAAACTAAGACATATAATTTGTGTGACTTAATTTCGACGTTCAAAGACAGCGAGTACGAAAATTGGACGATTGATCATATTTACCAAATGGGTTGATCTTACTGCCACTGTTAATAAATAAAAAACTTGATAGCGTTTTAACTTGATTTTCAGACTCCCTAAACATTTTATCAAGTATATTATATTTCTACAAATTATGTAAAACGTCATTAAAATAAAAGGCTAAGGAACGTTAAAAAATGTATACCGGATGTAATAAATATTATCTTGATGTGACAACCCTAAGCGCAAAAAATCCGGATATAATTTTAATTATTTATTACTTTTGAATAACACGGAATTAGAACATGATTTTAATACAGCTAATAGTCAATTATGTAAGCTATCGATACATGTAAAATCGTCATCTAATACGGCATTATATCTGAGAAAAAAAAATAAGACCGAAAATGATAAAAATACATTTTCCGCTTTATTTGACCACAGTAAATGGATAAATATTTTAAGGGTAGTATAGTTATATCTGCACAATTAAATGGCATAATCAATTTTGTAGTATCCAATTTGGTTTTTCTGCAAAAAATGATTTTGTAAATTTTTAGGCCCGAAAAAGACAAACTTTGAAACGGTTTTGGAAAAAAACTAAAAGCTGTATCGCACTGGGAGTTTTACTCTGACGTTTTTAATGATATGGAATATAGTATTTTCGAATAAAAACAAAATGAAACAAAATCGAGGTTTATAACACACTGTGCGTCCGTCCGTCCGTCTGTCCGGTGCAAAGCCCCAAGACGCTTAATGCTAAAAAGCTGTAATTTGACATGGATATTCATATTATTAAAACTCCGGAATCGTATAATAAAATATTGAAAACATTTTTTTCAGGGTACCTACCTCCCCTGCAGGTAACATGAGGATGACTTTTTTATTCGTCGCGTACCCTATAGTGTGTGGTATCGTTGAAAATGTCTTTCAATAATATTATGGGTTTTCTAAGACCATTTTTGCAATTAGGTGTCCGTTTGCGAAATATTTGGCATTAAAGTGCTAATTTTTGTTAGAGTCAAGTATCCCCCCGCTGCTGGTTAAACGGAGTTCTCTAGCCTAGTGTTCTCACAAGAACTAACGAAACGTTATTTTCATACGTTAATCGCATCCTGTGTACTTGTTACACGGAATCGGACTAACTACAACAACACTTCAAAGACACATTTTTGTCCATTGAATCTGAGCGAGTCAGTGCTGAGCTTTTAAAACCTTTTATTAATACGTTTGGCGAGACAAAAAGGACGAAGAAGAGGAAAAGTCTACAAAGTTAATAGTCTTTCTAGAGACGAAAGCAATGTTAGCTCTTAGACGGAGCTGAGTTAATGCGTTTTTGTCACTCCGGGACAATGGATTGAGGGAATCATATATCTTACATGGAACACGCTCTTTATTCGTTTTTATTTAATCGACGTTAGAGGAAAAGTTTGTTTTACTTACATGCTAAATGTGTTTAGAGTTCTTTAATCCTCCGTCTCATGTGGATAAATTGCGAGGATACAGGCGGGTAAATGGAAGCACACAGTAGGCACGACCGCGTTCAATTGCCCAAGTTAGCATTTGGCACGTACATTATCCATTCTGTACCAATGAGTTGCGAGTCATGCGGCCAAGGGCCGAGGAAGAGCCAGCCAGCCAGCCACTTGTCTCACACCAGCATACGATACCTCTTTGCATACGATTATACGAATCGCCTCCGAGTTTTCGTCTACCCAAAACTTACTAATTATTTAATTTTCACCGAAACACTACCGAACATTGTGGCTCTAACGGTTCGCGTACAATTCCAATTCGTTTAGTGCACGGCAAGTTGTTGAAACTTCTTGGAAACGAGCTCTGTAATAGTTTTACTTTTCACATAATCGCAGGCTGTATTCTCTAGCCGGACTTACATAAATTATTGTGTTCAGCGGATAGATTCTCTTTTCGTATCGATACAATAAATATAAAGGGATTTATGTCAGCGTATTAATCGGTAGACAAAATCGCATCTCGAGTCACGAGTCGCATTATTGTCGGGCAATACGGTTTTCACACGACTCTCGCGCGTACTGCCTTGCAACCAATATCACAGATACATATTTCAACGATTTCATCTTGATAAAAGTGCGGGCATCGAGAATACTGATCTTCGACGCATATTTAACAACGCTTTCAGGAACTCACAATCCTAAGCCATAAGCGCCCATATCGCCATAAGCGGATAATGATTCGGAGCCTATTGTGCGGATCTGCGAAGAGCTGTAGAATCGTTTCGATTTACCGGTTTAATTATCGCGTTCATGGAAGGCTGAAAAACGAGCAAGGAAGACATCGAGAGCAAATAGCAACTAGGGCTGGATAGTGGCATTGCCTGGAATTGGGAAGAAGACATCTCATTCGAGATCCAATTTGCGTCGGGGGGAGCAAACCGCGCGTAATCCAGTCACAGAGTTGACTCTACAAACAATTCATTTCAATTTCAATCCAAGTACGCCAGCTGCACTGTCCGCGGTCGCCATTTATGTGGTGAACGAGCGGCCGGTACACCGCTCGCTGCGAATGTAAAACGGAACCGCCACATCAAGTTAGTTTATATTGCCATTGGTATAAGTTATTTATTTTAGTTGCCGCTGTGAATCGATTTGTGTTGTTGTTTATTCCCTTGTTTTGTATGTACATGTTCACTGGTTTCCTGTTATTGCCGCTCTCTATGATTTACCTTACTGCGCGTAAGACATCATACTGTAGTAGCTAAAGCATTTGTGCGTTGCAAGAAACAAATATAGATATATATGATATTTCAAGACACTAAATTAGACTTATAGATCGGAACCTATAAACACTATTAACAAAATGTAGATGCGACTAGGTATACCAGTGTGAAATCGTCACTGTAATATTTGTGACTTAAATATTTGTTACAATCTTTTACTACTCTATTTACTTGTTTTCGGTCTTTTACCATTAAAAACAAGCCAAAATTACTCCTTAATTACAGCTAAGACTCTCGGTTCAAGTTTAGGAAACGACATTGCGGGCGCAAGCTAGTTCGAAATAAAATTTAACTTAAAGATTAAGCAATCAAACTTTTCCAAGCACGAGAAATGAAAGGTTAGCAAAGGTTACGGAAAATGTTATTTGAATTCTACAAGATTTTGTTCTTTGACATCAAGTTGTAATAAAACTCAATTCAACCAGCAATGTTTACGGTGGGAATTGCAGATATGCTAGAAACCTAACGAGCGAAAGCGATGATATTTATTAGCAAATTAGAATTTGTTGACGACTTCATCTGGGAGAACTCAGTACATAATATTAGTCTATATTTTTTTTTATTAAGTACGTACTGGGGATTAATGAATCAACTTCGTAAAATAATGAATCAACATTTTTAAGAATGTTTTCAGCATCAGAATTAAGATTAGATACATCACAGCGCTTTGAAACTCTCAAGAAAATCTACAACAATATTTTCGATTACAAAGAGAATGTTTCAAGTGCACTTGAACGTGAAATAGATATAGCTTAAAGATAGTATTTATCGTAGGGTTCTCGAAGTTCTTACAAGAAGGGAGAGCTGGGAACAGGGCACTCGAACGAGGCTGCAGGGGCATGGGGAGGGGAGGGGAAGCTCGTTTTATATGCAAATCTTTGCGTTCTTATGAATATGAAAATTTTCTATTAGATCGTGTCGTTGTCAGCGATCCCTTGACGTAACGCCAGTAATGCCTTAGTTCATTATTCTTCGCGTTTCAGCATTTTTCATATATGCCAATAGGTCGTCTTGCTCTCATTTCCAGTTACAAAGAGCATGGTAATAAACGAAGCAGCTGCCGCCTTCTTAACAACATTTTTAAAGTCAATTTTACTTATTTTTATTTGGTAATGACTGTTGCGTTCGGTTTATTGGAGCGCGCGGATATGCTAGTATTCCACAATAACCGCGCAAAAACGCTAATCTGGAAGCGCCCTATCTGTTATGCCATCACGCAGTTACTGAACTGATCAACACGATTATGGGACACTTTTTATTCCGGAAACTGGATCTATTCCCCCAGAAAAATTATTTATTGGAATACGGGTAGAAATGTAACATAAACTTTCAACATTCCCCAGCCCTTTAGAGTCCGGAGATTGCAGCGCTGCACTTTACCGTATGCGGTAACCCCTCTGCAGTGAGATTAAATATAAAGGTTTGTCGTTCGAACTGCGACGTGGATAGTTCATAGTTTGATACGCCCGGGAGTTCCGCAAACTTTAAATGGTAGACGACTGGAGACGGGACTGGCGCACGCAAGCTCGTAATCATACCCCCGGGGCTTCGACGATTTCCACATACAAGGAATATCCTTTGATGAAAATTCGTCTATTTAATATTTACATGACCCACAAATTGGACTTTTGATTCTCTTCTTTGGTGAGTTCTTTTGTTTGACATTGCAAGATAAGAATAAAATGTAAGATATAACATAACATAGAGACTAGAGTACTAAATTATTATTGACTTGTCTAACTTTATGAGATGAACGAATTTGTGTTGTTACTCACTATAAGGCGTGCCTTATAAATATCACGAGAACCCGTAAAATGTAGTGTTGGAACATAATTATCATCAAAGTAAAAGCAACTTGGAACATTGCGAGAGTTTAAATGTGCCATATGCGGGTTATGTATTAATCATTAGTAAAAACTTACTATCTTTTCGTACGGTTGAACCAGTTGCACCTAGTATGTACCTGATGGTTCGATAGCTAACTGCTTACTAGCTTCAAAGGTATAATGCTATTTCAATGTAGAATGCTAGTTACAAATCAACTACACGGTCTTCTACTGGCCCAAGGGGAAACACTATGTGTGAACAAAACAAAAACATCGATGAAGTTATTCAGAATTTACTCGATCTATACACTTCTATACGTGACTTTTCTTGGAAATAATTTGCTCTTTACTTACAGCCTATTTTTGTTTGAACCAAGATATTTAATATAATTAGTTATTTGCTATAATAAAAGTACGATTTTACTTTATTTAGCATTTGAACTATTTGAAGTGCATCTTCCATAATATTGCATAATAATTATTATAATGCTATTATTACATTATTAAGCTGATTGTACTGAAACTAATACATTAAAAGTAGGCTTTAACATATTGTATTCCAGGAACAATAACCACAGAATACCTGAGACAATAGAGGATACTGAATAGTAATTATTATTGTAACAAGTGTTTACTCCACAATACGTCGCCATCCTTGTTTGTCTAACATTGTAAAGCGGTATTCGACATTGTTTTATTCATATTCAAAATCTATTATAGTTTTGTACAAAATCAAAACCTTAAAGAGTAAGATTGTGATTGATATTGCAGTGTGGGAAAAATAGGCTTAAGTTTATTTACATTACACATGCCAAATCATTTTTTTACATACTTCAAGTTAAGGCTTGATAACAATCCAATCGAAGTGGCGACGAACTATTTATTATGAGTAGGTAGGTAATCTTAAATTTTAATGCATTATAATGTATTACTACTTGTGTTAGTACCATTATGAGATTATGACATTAAAAATGCGGTGTTACTGGTGTTATTACCTCATTTCGCAATACCAACCAGTTAGACTATTTAGTTTGACATTCACAATACTAATCGGATCTGATAATACGGGCGTCTCGCGTCACGCTGCTCTATAATCATTTCGAAATCCAGAATAAGATACGAAAATAATCTAAATTTTACTAACAAAAAATAACCGACTTCAAAGTCTCAAAAACTACTTATCAGATCTCATTCAAATTTATGTGGGACCACATGACAAGCACCTGCTTTCGATTAAAAAAAGAATCATCGAAATCGGTTGGCGTGATATTGAGTTATTCGTCAATTTGTCGCGCACATCTAAACACAAATTTACGACTTATGTGGTTTTGTCGTGGATGCCATTGTCAGATCTCAATAAAATTTATATGGGACCACATGACAGCCACCAGCTTTCGATTAAAAAAAAGAATCATCAAAATCGGTTCGCCCAGTCCAAAGTTCTGAGGTAACAAACAAAAAAAAAAACAGTCGAATTGAGAACCTCCTCTTTTTTTTGAAGTCGGTTAATGAAAAGTAATCATCAATCAATAAGTAGTATCAAACACATACAATTGCTAAATTATAGTGATGGGCCGACTACAACCGACTAGTCGGGAAAACCGACTATTCGGCATGTTTTCTAGTCGCCGACTATTCGCCGAATAGTCGGCAAAAAATGCCGAATAGTCTGCATTTATTTTCGCTACTAAAAATAAAGTTAAAGAAAACTCCAAAATTATAAAATCAACATAGTTAACTATATTTATTATTTTAATAAATCAGATAATAACAAAAAAAATATTGAAGTGAGTGACAATGCGCCTTGATTTTGCTTCAACGCCTCTTTGATCGATAATTCCAATCTATCCATACTCCATACTAATATTATAAATGTGAAAGTGTGTTTGTGTTGTTGTCGCGGTAAAACATCCCCATGGGAAGATCGATATTTTGTAGTTGGTAGATATTTAGTTCCGGATGTTGTTAATAGATGGCGTTAGTAAAATTCAATTGCAAATTCTGAATCACGCTATCAAACGATACATGTAAATTACTTAAGTCATAGGCAACTATGTCTAACTAAGTAAGTAGGATTTGTAAAAAAACGATCTCTATTGCGGGCGAAGCTGCGGGCAAATGCTAGTACTATAATAAAACTCAAAGGGAAAATTTTCTGTACATTTAATTTTTTTTTTTTAAATTTTGATTAGGGGGCATTTCAATAACGTGGTAGAGCACAAAAATATATTTTTCAGAACTATTGTCTGTCTGTCTGTTTGTCTGTTCGGGCATCACATGAAAACCCTTGAACGGATTTCGATGAAAATTGGTAAAGTTATTACTAATACTTCGGGTCATATTTTAGGATACTTTTTATCCCGGAAAATTAAAAATAAAACGTGATGAAAGTTTGTATGGAATAGTTTTAAAACATCAACTGATTTGCTTCAAAGCAACAAATGTTCCTTGCTTAAATTTATGGAACACATATTTTTCAGTTGTTCAAAATTTTGAAAACAATAGAAAAAAAAATACAAATTAATGTGAATATTAGTTATTTTTCAAAACCCGTTCCTGGAGGAATTCTTTGTGATTTTATCGTGGGTTTCAGTATATAAATTACTAAATATAAGTACTTCAATATAAATTCACCGTTTTTTAAATTTCCTTCTGCAAGAGGTACAAATAAGGTAAAACAATTTCCGTATGCGAAGCTGCCCGCAGCTTATACATACACTAGCTGTTGCCCGCAACATACGCTGTATAAAACAGGGTGCTACTTTAAAACAGGAGTCATCGATAGCTTTTGAAACATTTCTACCGTTATCTCGCACAATAGGATGAATTATGGTGGTAAAGAGTAAAAATTTGATCGAAGTAAGGATGATCGGCATTGCCGACTAGTCGGCCGAATAGTCGGCAATTTTTTTGCCGACTAGTCGGCTAGTCGGCTGATCGGCAAAACCCATAGTCGGCCCATCACTACTAAATTATTTAAAATATTGTAACCAAATACTAACTCTGGAAACTTGCCAATGATGAGTGAAGTATTGTGATATGATTATTATTAGCAGTTCCTGACTCTATACCTGATTCTGTGGGTGAAAACAGTAGCAAAAGAACAACTTGAGCGCTTCCGTGCATCGGAAGGCACGTAAAGCCGACGGTCTCGGTTGTTATCGTAGAATAACAGAAGTTTAGCAACCTTCGGGTCGCATGAAAACTTATGACTTGGTGTGGCCACCATGATCAATATTTTGACCATACCACAACATATCCATAAAGTCGTAGTCAGAATGTGTGGGTGTGTTAGTTTTATTTTATTATAAAGCAGGAGTTGTTGAAGATCATAAGCGGTACATTATAAACAAGAGAGGACGCCGAGATTATGCTCGTAGGAATTTAATATGAACGTTGCCGCCGCGCCGCGTCGCGACGCACTTTGGTTGAACACTGTTTTAATGCGATGTCTAGTGCAGACCATGGTTAGCTTTTAGATAAATATTATAAGAGTGTTGACAATATCATAACGAATGTTTTTATTGTTGTATTCAGGTAGATAATAATATTTTTCAAAATAATCATATTTTTTTCGAATAGTCCACAGCACTGCAAGACTACGAATTAATAAAACATTTGGTATAATATATTATGTGATCGTTATCATCAACGACAGGAACAAAATGATTCAGTACACACGAGTCAACATATTATATAAGAATAATTCCTTTTTATCCTACTATTACAAGACATTCCAAAGCTCCTAAACAGAAAATTAAAATAATTATATAATTATTTATTTAGATTTTTTTTCTTTTGCGCATCATTGGAGCAGCTGTTATTGTTACCTTCAATAGGTGTGTTTTATCATCATATTATTCTATTATTGCTTACGCTACTTGAACGTTTTCGTGCAAACTATAAATCACTGACGCGACTGCATCAGTTCGTGCTAGATAACACAGCCGAGACGTGAAGTCAGTCTTTAAGACCCACAACAACACGCTTAAAGAGTCTGCGCTAGGTACTGCAGTCTAGTCGTTTCATGTAAGCGTCTGGCGTAAACTAAGTGTACACCGCATTCCGGTTTTACTTGTTACTTAAAACCGCTGTGTTCATTAGTAACTGCATCGTTAAGGGTAGCTGAAGGAGTTTTACTACAAAATATTTTCATTGGATGTAATTTAAATCAATAAACGACTGATGGCCATGTAACTCCTGTGAATGGTCCTTGAAATTTGCCATTTAATGGTTGGTGAACTTCACACGACCAAGAACACGCTGAAGCCTTAACAAGAACTACAAGACTACAGTAAATCTCACGACGTTTCCTTTCAAGCAAGCCATAAATGATTTGACAAATGCAAAACTTCGGTAAATGAGAATCTTTATAAAACAATTGCATACCTACTTACATACTATGTGTAAGAAAATAATAAAATAATAATTTTAAAACTTATCTTGTTTCATTGGTCTTAATATTCCACCATGGAGATTTAGAATATATTTTTAGTGCGCTATAAAGGGGCATTGAAGTGAGAGGCGTACCATCTGCAAGATTGCCGTAGCCGTAGATAATGCAATTGCAATATACGAGGAACGCGTGTACGCCGCTTGCTCCGTTTTAGACTTATCCAATATCCAGAAGCTATAAAGTGTAAACGATATCAGAATCAAAATTTTAAAATATTTTTAAGAAATGCAGCTAGAAAACTGACAAGTTATCGATAAATTGACTTTGTAAAAAAGACACTTTCATCATCACTCATAATATTTTAGTGCCGCCTGCCGTCAGGCTAAAATATTACAATATATGCCAATAGAATCTTATAGTTTAATCGATTTTATAACTATCTATTTGCATTCCCCATTGTTTTTTCTGGATCATTAAAAAAGCAGATTGTTTTATCCTACTGTATGTCAAAGCAGACAAAACATTCTACTGTAAAACGTTTAAACGGTTTTCCACACATTTGTGATAACTTAAAGGTGATAACTTTTAACTCTTATAAGTTACGTTTTATTTTTTCGATATCCTTTAAATGTGCAAAAGTGAAGCTACAAATAAACGCATAGAAGGATCGTGCTCAAGATGCTAAAGGAGCACCCTCCCAGCCGCTAAACTCGTTCGCTCTGGAATACGTGCCAGCTTCCGGATTTCGATGCTCAAATCACGAGCCAGCCAAGTCTCTAATTAAATGTTCGTTTAATTATTAAAGAACTTCTTTTTCCCACCAAGTAACTATTATTACTTAATTTTTTCCTCTAAGAGTTTAAAGAGCCGTGATGCCGTAGCATTTGTGGTGTCTTATGAAATTATGCGTTTCATAATTAAAAAGAAAACAATACATTTAAAGCCAAATATTTCGCAAACGGACCCCTAAATCCAAAAATGGTCTTAGAAGACCCATAATATTTTATTCCACGACTCTGGAGTTTTAATAAATATGTATATCCATACCAAATTACAGCTTTATAGCACTAAGGATTTCGGCGCTTTGCTTCGGACAGACAGCCGGATACGAGTAGACGGACGGACAAACGGACGGACAGACGGACGGACAGACGGACGGACAGACGGACGGACGGACAAACGGACGGACATGACGAAACTCTAAGGCTCCCTAAAAATGACATCGATCAATATTACTACGAGGCAAAGTAACAAAATAGCCATAAAAGATAGCAACAGCAAAGTACTTTTGAATCGAAGATTTTTGGTGTTGAAACGAGACAAGTGTCTATGCAAAGAATGCTAATCGATATGCGGCGAAGCGCACTGAAATGCCCAGGTGGGTACAGATGTTGTCGCACCCGCCTCGGTCGCAATGGGAGCAACAATTCGCCAAGACAGGCACGGTGCCAGCAAATGTCTCGCCTACCGAACATTTAAGTTGCATTAACTTACAGAAATGCGCCCTCGACACTGGGGATTTTAAAATTGAGACATTCTAGACAATTCTAGTGCCACCGTTGTCACATCCAGCTCCAAAGAAAACAAACAGAGACCCTTACAGTATTCCGTTGACTTTCTCGTTAAATCTACCGTGTAACTTTTGCCTTTGCGATAACTTCGCACAGACTAATATTTCATAGTTTATCGACGTGTTCTTTCAGTTTTTTATGCGAGATTAAAAATGCTGCGACGAGTCGAAAATTTTAAGAGCATTCGCAACTTTCCAAGACACGTATGAGGGAACTTTAGCAATAAAATGGGAAAAAGAGGCTTCCCGGGCCATAGCTTTTACAAAGTTGTTCAAAGTGGCGCACTCAGTGGGAGCTAAGTTAGCGGTGGTCAATAAAGTTAGTCTCACGTCGGCGTTAAGTCTTTTAACAATAAGAAACTTTTATACTGTTTGATTTTCAAAGTTTACTGCAAGTATCTTAAGTTCTTCCTGCAATTGTCAATACATGAAATTTTATGAAAAACATTTTATAAAGTTACGGATCGTTAGAGGAATGTTAAAATCACAGTTGAAACATTAAAATTTGAAACCAACATTAACTTTCCCCTTACTAGAGTAAAGTAATTGGGAGTTTAAAAAATGAAGAGCGAATATTCCAGTATACAGTGAGTTGAACGAGATTAGTTTGGCAGAAGCTCAATCGCAAACGAACAGCGACAATGTGCGCGCAGAGCCCCTGGAGCTTTTAATTGAGCCATCAACGTATCTGCACAAGTAATCAGGGAAGGAAACTAGTACGGCCGATTGCTTTTAAAAGACGGCCATTAATAGAGATTTAAGTAAGTACAGTAGCCTGTTGACTTAAACATTTTTTTAGTTACGGTATTCAAAAGGAGAAATGTTCAGTGAGAAAAAGTTAAGTCAGCAGATTTGTTTGAAGTTTTACAGATTGATCAGCTTCAACTTCCGAATTAGATAGTAATTAATAACGGTTCCAATAACCGTTCAAATATTCTATTCTTGTATATAATTTCCTTACCTAAAACATAATGAGTTAATTACTAAATACCAGAAAAGCATCGAATCCACGAACATCTATCAAAAAATGTATATCTCCGGAAAAAGGGAACAGGAAAAACCTAAAAGCAAATTTAGTACACGTCATCTTACAAACGTCGAGCCAGAGGCACATTCGTATCATTGTTACGAGGGACCCGCGCCGCCCGCGTCTGCGTTACGAGGGATCCTGAATGTTGACAGCTGTTGAATAAGAAACTCGTCACGAGATTGATAAAATGTCGGCTGGCCGAGCTTCAATCTAGCTGGCATATTTTCATTATGAAAATTCTCATGCCGTGAAATTTGGAGTGAGCCGCACATGGATTAAATTTGCTTATTACGCCCAAAGGGAATTAATTATATGCTACTTTTTAAAACGTACCAAAAATGTGTTGGATATTTCTTGTTAAAGACCAACGAAGCGGAATAAGAGGTTACGAAATAGGATTAAGTTGTTAGAATCTCTACCGCACCTAAAACGAACACAATTCAATTTTCTGTTTCCACAACTAAAAGTAAATTTACTTTTATCTACCTAGGTGTCTCGAAGTGCCAAGTCGCAAATATTTTACTTCGGTTCATAGTTCAGTGTTTTGACGTTGCGTTATGAACACTAAAAGCTTACGTTATGTTTTCTAAGATTATATCAAATAGATCATTGTTGGATTATGTTTTTGGTATAACATTCTATAGCAAAACTAAGTACTTATAGTATAGGTACATAATGAACCACAATATCACTTGTCTTTTCAATCAATGTCCTAGACTCTAGAGTATTCAAATATAAATTGATCGTTCAAATTGTCTACAGTAAAATCTCAGTAAAATATAACATTATTAAAGGTTATCTGGAAGAAATCGCTATTTAACGATAAGATCGCCTTTTGTGCACAAATTATATTAACATTGTAAAGCTTTTTTAAGTTTGTAAATTTGGTGTGCAAATAAGTGTATTAAATAAATAAATTATTTGCGGCCAACAAACAACATAATTATGTGTTAAAATAATCTGACGTGTTTATATCGTCATGACAAGTGGTTAATATCAGTTAAAGCTTAATACTGTTTTAATGGACTCATAAGTTAGTTGGGAGTGTACAAGGTATGTATGTATAAGGAGAGCGACGAGCTGTAAAAACATGGACTCTCACGCACGCCCCATGTGACCGGGCGTCGAGCGATTTGTACTGTGTTTGTGAGCCCACATCACGCAACAATACATGACTAATGCTCTAAGCATGATTTATGTAGCATCGCTCCAGAAACAGTCCTTGTTTTAACAGCCACAAAAACAGACGCGACGCATTCGAGTCTCAGTCACCATCGTAACAGAATCCGAATGGAAGTCTCTATAAAAAACAAGTTCGAGAATTAAGAACGACATTGCAAATGTAGACATATTCGATAAACATGATTATTATGATAAACGAAAACGAGACCCGACGGGGGGTAATGTTTAATGTAAAGCGAAGGCAACGTATGGCGTACTTCATTAAGAATTTCTTATCAAAGGGACGGATTGCTTTAATCATGGCGACAATATTGTCCCGGAGTGCTTTATTTCTGGGGATAATATTAAAGAACGTCAAAGCCAAGAATTTGGGTCGAGAACGCGCTTAAGCATTAATCAATTTGTATGGATGGTTCAAATTCTGTAACATTAATGGAGTTTTTCTGCTTGTTAAAGATTCTATTCAAATTTTCTCGCGGAATCCATTAGTAATTCAAAGCTCATGATTAAAAAGGAAATTTCAAGAGGATGACCGTCAGACAATTTTTTTTACTTACATAATTTATGTATTAAAAACAGGCTTATAAATGAATAAAAAACTGATTAAAGAAATACCTATAAATAACAATAAGATGCTATTCGTTGTCATTTAATTTCTTGACGTATACCGACTTTAATGATGTATCAAGCAAAGGAACGAATGCTATTCTGATAATGCCCGACCTGGGAATACTTTACTTGTAGTTACAAAAAGCAGACCAGAGCAGTCTTTCTCACTGGCATGTCGGCGCTCCACATATCGGACCGTGGTCGGCATGCGACAATCGCCAAGTAAAACTAACTGGCCATGTTTGACTAACCGATTGCTTATAAATTAATTATTTTGTGAGTAACGTAATTAATGTTTAACTAGCAAACTTAAACTTGGTCTGTCAGAAATGGGTGAACTTATGCAATTAAGATTCGGTCATTCGGTAATACCTAGCTCATACTGATGAAATTAAATTTTCAACAGCTAAAGCTCTAGACTTTAATAGGATGTGCAATGTGTCTAGCACATAGAAAAATTGAAGAAAAAACTTAAATTGATTCGATTTAGATAATATGTCATTTGTGTATGACGTTAACAAACTTAAATGATAAAAACGAAATTTAAATAAAAAGTCAAATAGTTCTACTATTTATTTAATTGAAACGATTACAGAGCACGAGAAGGTTATTTGTAACGACATCGCAAGTATGAATATCGACATTTACGTAAAGATATGTCCGAATAAACATCGATCTAATAGCGACATCTTACGAAGATGTATAGATGACATCCGAGTGGTTGCACTAATGTATGATGCTGAAGGAATAGCAAAAGCAAAACACGAATACGCTGTCACGACAGAGTACGATTGAATATGACCGTTCAACGAATCGGACGTCGAGCTGCATCCATCATTTATTGAACGTGACAAAGAATTAATTCCCAAAGTGACAAATTGGCAATGATGTATTGTTATTGTAAAACTGGATTTTGTGACAAAGTCGTGTTCACGTATCGAATAAATAGTACAAATATTCTATCCAATACAGACTGCAACATATTAAAATATATCGCTCGAAAAAGTGCCGCGATAATCTAGCTAGATTCTAGTGGATTGAATATAGATATGGAGATGTTTGTGTTATGTTGCATCTGCGGAAGTCGGCACGCACTTTTCATTTATCAAAAATATGCGCATACTAGAAACAAATTTATTACTCAGGTACTTTTGCAACGAAAAACGAAAGTAGTAAGAATTACAGTTCACAAAATCAGCCATACTACGAGTATAACTCTTTTTATATATACAGGACAGTACTGGGTTGTATTTTTATGATGATGAAACCTTTAAATAATCGTAACATGTGCCTATTGACATCCAAAATTCACAGTACACAAACAAAGCATTCATGTAGGTATCATTGATACACTTATGCACGTAATTTTTTTAATTTACCAGCTTTTCGGAAAGGTGCTTTGTCATGGAGGAGAAGAAAAGCCGAAAGAAACTCCTCAGCACATCTTTTAAAAATAAAATACATTGGTATATTTCTTACAAAGAAGTATCACTAGCCTGTACGGAACTGATTGCAGATCTGGTCATTTCCATGCGTCTTTGTCATTTATGTACTCATCTACAGTATAGTAGCCTTTGCCTAAAAGTTGAGATTTTACATGTTTCTTAAATAATTCCACTGGCAAATCACGTATTAACTTTGGGATTTTATTATAGAACTGTACACCACGGCCCATAAAAGATCGCTTCACTTTAGAAAGACGGTAAGATGGCGTTACTAACTGGTGCATTTTTCTTGTTTGGCGATTAGTGATATCAAAATTTTGTTTATACGCGCTTATATTATTCCGTATAAAAACCACGTTACTATAGATATATTGTGAGGCTACTGTAAGTATACCTATTTCTTTGAACTTGTCACGCAAAGTTTCACGAGATCTAAGTTTATAAATAGCCCTAATAGCTCTTTTTTGTAGTATGAAAATTTGTTCTATACTGGCTGCTTTGCCCCACAGCAAGATGGCATATGACATAATACTGTGAAAATATGCAAAATAAACCATCCTAGCAGTTTCGACGTCAGTATACTGCCTTATTTTTCTAACAGCGTAAGCAGCCCTACCGAGTTTAGTCGCGAGATTTGTTATATGTGGGTCCCATTGAAGTTTATTATCTAAGGTCACCCCTAAAAATACGGTGGATTCCTCCATATTCAATGTTTCATTATTAAGTTTAATAAGTTTATTGACTTTTTTAACATTAGGTAGTACAAACTCTATACATTTAGTTTTTTTTGCATTTAACAGTAAATTGTTAATAGTGAACCAACGCGAGACATACGAAAGAGTACTATTTACGTCGTCGAAATTTTCTTTATTCCTATCACACTTAAATATTAATGATGTATCATCAGCAAATAGTACAATATCCGCTTGGTTTTTTACATAATGAGGTAAATCATTTATGTATACCAGGAAAAGAAAAGGACCTAAGATCGAGCCCTGTGGTACACCCATCACCGCCGGTGACCCCGATGACTTAATATCATTTATGCTGACTTTTTGTATTCTATCACTCAAATAAGACGCGATCAAGCTAAGAGCCTTATTTTTTATTCCGTAATGACCAAGTTTTAACAGTAATGTTTCATGTTCAACACAGTCAAATGCTTTAGATAAGTCACAAAATACACCTATTGCATTTTGTGACGCCTCCCATGCTTCGAATATATGCTTTAAGAGCCTAGCCCCTGCATCTGTTGTACTACGGCCTTTAGTAAAACCGTATTGCTCAGGGTGTAATAATTTGTTATTGCTGAAATGGTTTAGCATTTGATTCAATATTATTTTCTCGAAAATCTTACTAAGTGTTGGTAATACAGAAACTGGTCTATAGTTATTAAGATCAGTTTTTTCACCTGTTTTAAAAAGTGGTATAATTTTACTACATTTCATAAGATCTGGAAAAATACCTAGATCTATACATTTATTAAACACTACGGCTAAAGATGGAGCTATAATATCAATAATATGTTGTATTATTTTTACTGAGATCCCCCACAAATCACCCGTATTCTTTACCTTCAGAGATTGAAACGCTTTAATTATGTCTCTGGTAGTAATATGTTCAAATTGAAATAAAATATTACATTCGTTTACATTATCTTTTAATATAGAAAGTGCTTCGGTCGGTGAAGAAGCTAGTGCACTGGTAACTAAGGTAAGGTAAACTAAGAATAACTCAAATAACATAATAATACAAACACCAAATAAGGTTAAGATTAATAAATTTCAGCCTCTCTCTGAGATATGATTACAAATAGACAGAAAAACAAATAGAACATTTCTGAAACCGCAACCAATATCGTTTTTTCCGAGAATATTAGAAACAAGCGTTCATAAAATGTCCTCTGAAAATATTTAACGGTAGTGTCATCCCTTTTCATCCAAAGGACATCCCTTATCATCAATAAACCGCTGGTCGAACAGACGAGACGGGCTAAATTTGCTGACTGAAAGATATGCTTGTCAGGCGAATTCCGTTTTTATGTCCAATTTATCTTTGTTGGATTTAAAATCTCAAAACTTTCAACATTTGATATATTTGTTAAGGTGACCTAGCTTCCGTTCTTAATATTATCTCGTATTATCACGATCTTTATTCAAATAAATATCTTTTAGGAATATAACAACGATGGCAAAGAGAAAGCTCTCTGGAGCTGAGTAAATAATGTTATTACTTGAGAATCAGGAGTAATTGTTTCCGTGAGGCTTATTCAATTGGTATTTCTAAAACATTTATCAACTCTAACCTAATTGATTACCCGAGTGGCTATTGTATTACAGCGTTTGAAAATGATCTTCCTTTTGTAGTTTTGTACTAAAGCTTTAAAAACAGACCATCTAAATAATTTTCTGTAGAATATTTTAAAGACGGGCAATGCTCGTCTAGCGCTACAGTTTACAAAGAAAGTAACAAAAACAAGCCGCATTTCGTGTTTTCACCATTAAACTGATGGAAAGCAACATCGCTTGAGCAAAATAAGAGGACTTTAAGAATAAACGTAGCACACTCCGCGCTCATTGCTTCGTTCAACATGATATATTTGGCCGCATGAAAATAACTACCGTCATTACCGACAACGTTTAACCTGTATCATTTCGTTAAACTAAAATACAAAGAAAAATAAAACGACTGCTATCACTTTAACTATTCATATTATTTTTAGTGTATGTGTGCCACTTTCCCCTCCTATAAAAAATAAAACTTACATACTCGTACGTACACACTCACATTTCCCCATTGGGAATCCATGTTACGAGAGCTATGGATTAGACAAATGGTACATTACTAACACCCACGATCCGGGAACAAATATCTATGTCAATAATATTGCCCCGTCTACCATTCAAACCAGAATCTATCCTACTTGGTTAACTGTATAAGGTTGCCTCACAAGATCAGGTTTCCGATAAGAAGATTTTTCTTTTTATTTAGATTAAGTTTTTGGTGATACTAAAAATAAATCCAATATCTCAGTTATTACCTGTATTATTATGTATTCTGTCGTTATACTTATGATTTATGGCAGGTCGTTTGAGTTTATCTCTCTTCCCATATTTCACTCTACTTGTCGCCGAGACTCATTCGGCGTTTCATTATTTCCATAACATCCAAAGTTAATATCTTTAATTCCCTTTAATGGGGCGTAATTGGCAAAATTAGATCATTTAAGGCTCTAATGGGGCAATTTTTCAATTACTGCTTAACACATTACAGGTTATTCAACTGTTCCATGTTTTATGATTCATACGACGCGCGACGCGGTGGCGGTTTAGTTTGATTTTCACTGCCGTTAATTGGTACTTTCCTAGTGTGGTGAAATGAGATGTCCGCATAAAACTGTTGTCCGCAACAAACTTAACCTATTCCATTCTATCTAGTCAATAAAACTGACTGAATTTAAGACAAGTAGGCAATATTCTTATTCACATCTCTCTCCGTTCATTCAAAATAAAAATACATGAATAAGGTATAAAATACACAGTAATGAGTAGGTAAACTCCTTCAAAGCTAAACTTTAAAAGAAGCTTACGCATTTTAACTTGCTCTCGATTTCATTTCAGGCGATTTTATATTTTAATAATTCTTTGCTGCGCTCATAGCCCGGCGGCTTCCGTCGATCCTATGTGATCGACAAAGTTAAGCAACAGCGGGCGCGGTCGGTAGTTGGATGGGTAACCGCTAGTGGCAAAAAAATTCTTGAGCGTTTCCGTGCTTCGGAGGGCACGTAAAGCCGTCGGTCCCGGTTGTTATCATAAGATAACAGTCGTTAAGCCATGTCGGAGGCCCTCGGGCGGTTTGAAAACTTCCGACACTCGGGTTGGCCACTAACCCCTCCACCAATCCGCACTGGAGCAGCGTGGTGGAGTATGCTCTAGGCCTCCTCAAGAGGAGAGAGTCGTGCCCAGTAGTGGGCCATTAATGGGTTGAAGCCAATTCTTTGCTGCTGTTATCTATAAAACTGAACTTTATTTTCGTTCCGCCTTTCTGTTCAGTACAAATTTACACACAACTTTATGTACCTATTCGTGTTGTATGCAGTCTCTCAAGAATCACAAGATTACTGTATATCTGGATATATGTAGCACTACACGTTCCAAACGGTAATGCATCACTGTAATAGCTAACCCTGGGCGTATGTCCAATGAAACACACGGCCTCTTTGTTTTAGGCCGCCATAAATTGCGACACAACCAGAACATTTCACCAGTATCCAATGTCCAACAAATCGTTGCTACGTATGTGGGAGACTCGTTGAAAACCACAACACGCCTCGTATCACGATCGCAAAATTTGACAAATTACCATGTGACCGCACGAATAAACTAGCCGAAAATTATCGGGTTAACGAAACATATCAGCCAAAATGATATCTTTATTGCGATCTCGCTAATAATGGCGGGAGGCAAATTAATTCATTGCACGGCGGCCAGTCCTATCGGCAAGATAAGTTTGGGCCCCGGGGTGTCGAATGTGAACTATCATAACGAGATCGGGCTTTCTCGGAACGCTACTTTGAGTCCTCTGAATGGTGGTGTGTGTGGTGTGAACATATGCTCGGTCGGTTATCACGAATCTGGCATCTTCATTTTCAGCCTTAACGAGCTCGGGTGGTAGCGAGGCGGCGAAGGGGGGAGAACCCTAATTTTGTCCCATAATCATTCTAGTTTTAACAGATCTTCATTTACATACCTTACTTAAGATTTACATAACTTGGTGTTTTTGTTCTTTGTGTATGTGTTGCCATATCTTCTTATAAAGTGTAATTTTTTTATTCATATACATACCTACCTAGTCCAAATACGAAGTTCTTTAATTGCTGATACATTTCCTAACTAATTCAAACTTAATTTTGAGAAAATCCTGATGGATAGATACACCGGTGAGATCATAAGAGGAAATTTAAATTTCTTAAGCATCTCAGTAAAATTACCAGGTAATTCTACGCGGAAGCCGTAAATAATGTAGGGAGTCAAATTACGGTGCTGTGTGATGTATCTTTGCTTACATTATGAATGAAACAACCAAAATGATCTATGTACCTTTGCATAAATTCAATTTGGTTGTTTCTTCAAAATGAATTGTTATTCGTTCTCCTTCTGGCATTACGTTCTACCAATCGTACTTCTGTTCAGCGACGCCTTTCTGTGATTATGTAACTAGCCTTGATCAAAACAGAAAAATATTTTTGTCTGCTTTCGACGCCTGACAAGTTGTTTACTGTTGTATAAATCTATTTACCGAACCGGGAAGCCAAACAATTCTGTCAAACTGTTGATTTTATTGAAGCTATTAGAAAATTCTCGGCCTGTCGATTTATTATACGCTTACATGTAAACTTGGAGAAAGGAACAACAAACGATCCTTCTATTTGTCGTAACTAAAATGCTCTAGTTATGTACTTGATTGAACATTGTTGTTTCGATATTGTTGATTCTGAATATTATAGTAAATATTGTTTTCCCACCCTCGTAGCTTGCTGAATATCTGGTATCCGGTATCCGGCCAATTATCCGTTTCATATAAATTGCTTATCATAATGATTAGAGATGAAACTTTCATCTCTAATCATTATAATAATATGATCATGCAATTTATAATTCACAATAAAAGTAACAGTGGATTTACCAGTGCAATCCACAATAAATGAAAGATCAACTTCCGTTGGTGTTCTCGAGAAAAAGTAAGGCTGGTGAAGATTTTGACGCAAATATCAGAAAGATGGCGGCGGCGCCCACGCTGACAGGACAATGACGATTTATGCCAACAGCCACCAGCGACCAACACCGACCCACACCGCCACGGGCACGCGTTCAATGGACCTCATTGATATTTATTTGTTACCCGCCGGTCAACCAGCCAACCCACTGAATGGTCTCCGCAACGCTCGCTCCATGATTTACAGAAATTTATTATTCTTACACCCGTAAAATCTTTTTATATTTATCTAAACTAATATTATAAAGAGGTTGCTCTATTGTTGCTTAGTAGAAGGCCTATTGCATTACCCAATTTTAAGGGACCTAGGGATGTGTTAGTTTTAGCACATGTTTATACACGTGTCTAAATTTTTTATATTTAGATATTGACTAACAAGCTAGTGTTTAAATAAATAGATAGATATAATTACGCTACGTGGGTACAGCTCTGTAAATCTTTAATTCCGCGTTTAGAAACAATCCAGTCCAATATTAATTAATTAGTACAACATGCCGTCTTATGTTTACATACAGATTACTTACACAGGTAATGAAAACTATACAGAGTGAGCACGTGACCTAAGATTTTTGTAAGTGGCTACGCTACTCTACATATCTCAGTAATTAGGAAACGCGTTTCCTTGATATTCCACAATTTACAAGGCGCGAGTGAATTCTTAAGCCTCCGATTATTTATGTGGCCTGCGGCCTGCCTTCCCCCGCGTGTCACTTGTAAGGAGCTAAGGAGGAGTAATCGTTCGCTGCTGTCAGCCGAGTGAATTTTTCCATTCGGAAAATAGTCCGAGGAATTAGATATAGCAACTTATTTCGAGGAAGCTGGTCGCTGTCTTCCTAGCGCCCTTTCCTTTCATTGAATTGTATCCCTCGAAGGCATAACGTAATCGTTTTTCATGTCTCCATTTCGCAATACGTATTAGCGAGAAATCTGCCGGAAGCGTATTAAATCTTCGAGTACTTTTTGTAATATTAATATAATTGTATTCATTCTAGAAACACGTTAATAATAATAAAACAATTTTTTCAGGTAAACAGTCAAAAACGAGTAATCGTCGCCCTCCGACATTGAGGACCTGACGCCACACCCTCGTGTGTTGGTAGGGTCACAGGGTGCACCACGAACATTCTCAAATAGATAGATCATAGAGTCATGGGATCCAGTCTTATAAAATCACTAAATTTTAATTATAATAAAACTATCATATTTACCGTGCAATTGATCTATTGTTTAGTTCTCGGAACAAAATATATGACACAAATGTCAATTCACAAGACTTGGTTGTAGATTATGTCTTAAGAAGTTTTCCATGCTTATCAATCGCGAAACAGGTGATCGGATTGATCCTAAAATGCCACCGTATTATAAAATGTATAGGCAAAGTTTGTGAGTGGGCGAACGCGCGTTTTTCTATTGTACAGTGACACGTATTAATGATTCTGTTGCAAACTACACTAACACAGAATAGCTTTGAGTAAATACCGAAATATTCCATTCGCCCTCGAAGTGTCCCAGACTCGGTCTTTGACCTAGTTCAGATGCTTACCTGAAACAAAAAAATAAGTTATTTATTTTCTGAAACAATAGAATATGAAGAAAAGAAAAAGTTACGTATAAACCAATATAGAGTAATAATTAAGATAAAGACATTATAATGAAATAATATATAGAATCTACCTTATCTTAATTATTACTCTATATTGGTTGACAACATATTATTATGAATAGAGCTTTATTTTCTTTTATGGAAATAGCCGGCAAACGAGCTGACGATCCACCTGATGGTAAGTGGCTATCGTCGCCTATGGACATCAGCAACACACACACAAAGGCATTTCTGCCAGCCAAGAAAGAGAGTCGAAAAAGAAAGAAAGAACTGGCTCTCAAGCCGAATTACTAGAGACCTGCTGAGTCGACCTCGAGAGAATTTGCCAGTGGGTTATTTCACATTGACACCATTTAATATTTTATTTTTTTAATAATAAATAATAATAATAATAATACTTTATTTCAGACCAAGAGTCCATATTTTGGGTTAGTCTACATTGTTATGCATACACATTCCGTATTATACAAAGTCTAGCTTTCTTCTCAGTTAAAATTGGAAGGATCTCTGATTTTTATGTTTATCACTCTTTATGCATTATTCTTTAAACGGCTACAAAAGTTCCCTTCACAAATTAATATTATACCAAGCTATATTTATATTGATGTGGGGGCGGGATTAACGACCCAGTACAGAGTAAGCGTAATCCTTCATTGTTAGCACAAGACAGACACAATTGCTTGTTCAATTTTCAAATGCTTGTTCTTGAAATCAATACAATTATTGACGCATCTGTTGATAATCATTAAGTTTTGAATAAATATAGACCGTACATATTTTATAGAGACGATTTTTCAATATGATCACTATTAGGTATGTCTTAAATTCTGTGATATGATCCGAAAGATGGTGCTATGAGGTAAGGTCAAGACTCATGCCATGAACAAATCCCTTAATTTCAACCTTAAATCTTTATTATTCAAATATATCATATAAATAATAATAAAATCATTATCCAACTCCTTTATGTATTCTGAAGTTTACGGGTTATAAATTGTGGCCAAAGCAAATAAAATATGAGTTATCACATGAAACAAAATATTGTTAATTTTCCTAACAAGAACGAAACTTCATACACTTTTTTGGTACTTACTTCCCAAATCAACATACACGACAAGACATCCGTAACAACTGCTTAACCACGACTAGATGTATCATCTCAAATTCTCTTAACAAGACATTCACCTTCAGTGAGCTCAGTGACCCTAGAACGTTGACCGAATGCCAATAGTGCCAATACACTGGCATCTATCGCTTGAAACAGACGCAAACACTTTGGCCTACATCAGCTTCCGATGGCCGATTGACATACTAACATTGACTTGTATGCTAGAACTGTCGCCTATTGAACAACATGCACATGCATCTTTGTGTGACACGAATCGAATATTCCTTTTAGAAACAAACAGGGCACGATAAAATTTGCAAGTCAGTTTGCAAGGCGGTCTATTGATTTAAATGTTGATCTTTCGATACATGAAATGTAATACAATTTAACCAATGTCAATAAATATATAGGTATACAATGTATTTCTATTGAACACCCAATCAGCAATCTTACATGACTTGTCCGGAGTCACTTTGACGTTCATATATATGCCCGCAAACCACTAAAATTCTATACTCCGTAATCTACCATTTTACCGGCAAGAAGCGTCGAGAGCCATAAGCTCGGGACCGTATCGCAAACAGCTTCCCGGAGGACTAACGAGCCAGATAAGGCAGTACTCCTGCACTCCTCGGTAGCTATTCTCATTTAAAGTGCCATACAAAAACGTTCCACCGTGTTAAGCTAGATCGTAAAACATCTCATCCAATGCAGATAACGTTGAGTGTATCGGAGCATGCTAGTAATACAATCGATACATTGTATAGCATGGTACAAGAAGTATTCATTTCATTTTATAGCATTATAGCAATAGCAAAGCACTTATAGCACATTAAAGCCCAATGCATGCGTAACGGGGTTTTTTCCCGTCCCATACGGGACGTGAAGTTTTGGAAACATCGTTTCATAGAAAATGTATATGATAGTGCATACGCAGCGGAATCCCGTGCGGGACGGGAACGGGGCATGCATGTATATTTATGCCCCGTCCCCGTTCCGTACGGGGAAAAAACACGTTACGTATGCATTGGGCTTAAACTGGCGAAAATCAAGATCAACGGAGATTCAGTTCCATTGTTTACACACGCAAACATTCGATCTCTCACACAAATACAATAACATGCATACACACACACACCATTCACACTTATTACAGATACATCTAGGTATTCTGTGGTATTACGCTAGATACAGGCTTAGTAGCTCCCCAGTACAACTTAACGAAATTAAGTTAAGTAGATGCTTTTGAGTTATGTTACTCACGCATTCAAATTCTAATCTGTCTTCATGAAGAAGCCAAAATTACGACAATGTACCTTTTGATCCACAGGGTTGTAACACTTGTAACGTAAAGACAACCAACATCGAAAAAATTGGATGTGAAACATCATAACACTCATTAAATAAATTGTTAACTAAATTAAATGCTCAAAAAAAAGCATTGAATCGCCATGTAAAAACAGCAAATATTTCACGCGAATTGTACACAGGCAACAACAACTACATATGTACTAATACGTTCTTACGTACACATATTATAATAATGGGCAAAGTTACCGGAGCGGTAGTTAAGCGGAGGCACCTCGATTCTAGAGGCATTACCAGGACATTTTGAACTGGAATAATTGGAGTTGTATAAATATTACAACGATACGAATAAATTATGAAGATAGCTAGCCAACAAAGACCCGCCTGAAAGTAGTTTAATCAGATCTTAACATAGTTATGGATCTAGACACGCGGAGCGTGTCAGCCAATTTTCTAGCTAACATTGGCGAGCAGCACCGTGTGTAATATTACACGAACCATTTGGAGCCTCTTTTGACCACCTCATAACTCAAAAACTATTCAACATAAACCTGTCAAATTTGGCTCATTTATTGGCAATTGGATAGTTTTCATTAGTTAGCAACCAACAAACCAAATTTTAGAAAAGTAACATAGGTCATCAACCTAACAGACTTAACAAAGATAATTATACAAATATAATATTATAGCCTAGATAGGTACGTGAAAACTAACCAAGTCAAATGTGGAGCTTGAATTACATGTTCTTGTGACTAAAATTTTAGGCTTTTCTACACAGAACTTGGCACCCATTTAGATCTCAATTCTTTTTTTTTAAATTGGCTTTTACTTTACATTCATGTTTTTGATGGGATCGCTTCTACAAAACAAAATTTATCTGTGAAATATTACCTCGATCAAGTTGTTCTGAAACACCGTCACTACCTATAGACGCAACAATAATAAGTCGCGTACCCTGTAGTGTGGTGTATCGTTAAAAAGGTCTTCTAAAAATATTATGGATCTTCTAAGACCATTTTTGGAAGTAGGGGTCCGTTTGCGCAATATTTGGCTTTAAAGTGCTAATTTTGGTTAGAGTCAAGTGTCCCCCCCTGCCGGCTAAACGGTTGGAGTTAAACAAGTGACAAAATTCTCAAAAATAGGTTATAATATGATGAATTCACAAGGAAAACTATCATAGCTATGTTGTAAGTAGTTAATGAGTAATAGTCCATAAACTTATTACTTCGGAAATGTAGGGTGCGCGTGGCCTGACACGCACTTGCCTGGTTTTTATAAAGTATAATATTGGCATAGCGGGTCGCTTTTATGAGTATGTATTAGGTCGCGGCACTCGCGCTACACCTTATTGGTGCATGTGTGGAGTGTAGACAGCTAACGGTGGCACTATCTTCGGCAAACACACTATTCTTAGTACAACCGGTTAGATAAAGATTTAATTGGAACTTTTATAATACTACTAGCTGACTCGGTAAACGTTGTTGTGCCAAAAATTTGCTGAATAGGGACACCTTATTCACTGAGTGGTGTAAAATATGGACCGTTACCCGTGCACCCACTGGCTTTACCCACCGGTGGGTGCAAGGATAATTCGTGTTTACCCGTGCACCAACTGCATCAAAAACTTTACGACCTGTTCTCATAATATATCTATAAGTTAATTTCATCTTGATTTGGTTATATTATAATTTAGTAATCGTCATAATACCGAGTACATGGGCTTCATGGACGCTTTGTCGACACTAAGAAAGCGATGATCCAGCAATGGAAATGTTTCTAGGTACTAATGGCGCTAAGGGTGTCGTTTCTGCTTCGCCAATGCTACCACCATGTAATGCGCCAGATGACTGACGAAAAAACGGGGCCATACGCTCGGCTGACGTAATCGAATAGACGAATAATAATGTTTGCACCTGTGCAATACTTTATACAGATGTGACACACTGTTCAATATGTATCGGTCTGTATTATTCAAATATCAGTAAGAATAAATTAAGTATTTCGTTTTTGTTTGAAGAGTACAGAGTAACTTATAGTAGGTACTTAGAGAATATTGGATTACGAGAATTGCACGTCAATCATTCGTTTTTGTAAAGCACTTTGGATAAAATTTCGTGATATTTTGTAACAAAAGTACATAATCTAAATTTTACTAACAAAAAATAACCGACTTCAAAGTCTCAAAAACTACATAGTTGTCAGATCTCGTTCAAATTTATGTGAGACCACATGACAAGCGCCTGCTTTCGATTAAAAAAAGAATCATCGAAATCGATTGGCGTGATATTGAGTTATTCGTCAATTTGTCGCGCAAATCTTAACACAAATTTACGACTTATGTGGTTTTCTCATGGATGCCATTGTCAGATCTCAATAAAATTTATGTGGGACCACATGACAGCCACCAGCTTTCGATTAAAAAAAGAATCATCAAAATCGGTTCGCCCAGTCCAAAGTTCTGAGGTAACAAACATAAAAAAAAAAAAAAAAATACAGTCGAATTGAGAACCTCCTCCTTTTTTGAAGTCGTTTAAAAAAGAAACAGATCAGAGCCTCAGTTAAAAGTGAATGGTTTTTTCAAACACTTCTATTTGTTCCAATTACAATTAATACGCAGAGAACCGTTAAAATTAAAATTAAATTATTTTCAATCGGTAGTAAATAAACGAAAAAATAAAATCTTAAAAATACCATTTATTTCAAGCAATTGTGAATAAGGTGGCTTATATTTTTATGACTAATAATTAATTGCCCTTGCTTCGCTTTGGGAAAGCTATGCGGAAATACGTTTAAAGGTAAACCTAATTCGAATTAATTTCATACAACCGTTAGGTAGAAGTAAAACAAACAACCAAAAGCTTACTCAGTACATCAAATAAAATAAAACCGCATTCAAATTTGAAAAGCCGCTTCTAAGATCAAGAACAGACACAAACAAAGACATACTCGTAAGCAGACAAAGAGGCAAAAAAATAGTTGTTGCTCCTACTTTTCTCGTTATAAACAAACTCATACGATTACGGATGACGATAGCTCGCACTTTATTATCAAAGGACACGAAAGGATGCAGTACTAATAAATGCGCATTTATAAGCCATAAACCTGTCTCCAGCAAGTAACATTGATATAGTGAGTAGGGCAACCGATTAAAATAAATATTCCTACACTAACACCCTCACCGGGATATTCTTTATGTCGCACTCGCGCGTGATATGCACAAGTAAGACATTAATTAACATGAGACTGGCGCCCTAGCAGGGCTTGAACCGTAAACACTGTTTAGCAGACAGGATTACTACCAACTACATCGTCACAACCCTACTATATTACTTACTAGGCTCTGCCCGCGGCTTTGCTGGTGTTTTTCGACATAATAAGTACTCTATATGTTATTCCAGATGATGGTCTACCTCTGTGCAAAATTTCATGAAAATCCGTTAAGTAGTTTTTGCGTGAAAGAATTACAAACATTATATATCCATCCATCCTCACTAAGTAGTATTGCTGGGTAAGGTCTCCTCGCCTCAGGCGGCAGGCCATAGAGTCCTAAACAGCCCTACGCTGGCCAAGAACGAATAGGCAGATAATAAGTTTTCAGTTTCAGTTAACAAGATTTATCACGCTGTTATTGAGTGTTTACGTTTACAGACTATCTGACTACAGTCAACAGAAAAAACGCGTCTGTGTCAATAACACGTAAACATACATGATCTATTCAAAATATACATTCATGATTCGACTTTGACATTGACCGGCTTAGACTGAATTGGAACGTGGAACAAGTAGCTTGCTTGAATTCATTCGAATGGAGAATCAATAATCGTTTATGAATCTCACCAATTCTGAAGGTCGCTAAGTATTGTATGCTTCGTCCACAAGAGCTAAATTACCATGAAATTGCATAACAGCAATACACAATGTGATTAGACAAATCAGCAAAAAGAGAATGTGATCAGACTAACTTTACTCCCCATATAATGTTCATACCGGACGCTATAATGAAAATCGATTCAAATGGTGTAAAATCCAACACACTATTTAATAAATCTATAGGAATGTTTCATCGTTTTTAAATAATAATATTATTATCAACACTATGCGCAGTTTTATTTACAAATCAATGAGGTTTTGTTGTTCACATAATTCAAGGTATAAAAATTATTTATACAGTGACAAATCAAAGATACAATGGTAATATTTGCATGGCAATAAAATTGTTTTTTTTTAAATTATAGATTAGAACTTGCTTGAGTGCGATAACTAACCAGGTAGCATTTGAAATAATATTTTTTTTTTGTTATCTAAGTTTATAAAAAATTGTAAGTATCCATTTTAAGATGAATTTACTCGTATTCACCTCGTTATTTTTAGAAACTTTGGTTTGGTACAGGACAAACACGATGATGTTTCTGTTTTTTTAAGAAGGCTTTAGTAATTGATTTTATAAATTATGTCGTCGTTGTGTTAAATATATAAATTTAAATGCATAAAACCTTTTTTTTATCGCTTATTACAGACAGAAAACGAAACCTCACGGTAAGCAACTAGGGTTACCGACCCAAAATTTTGAAAATCCGGATAATTAGTTAAATATTTTAAAAAACATCCGGTGGTTCTACAAAAATGCGGACATTTTAGTTACAAAAATAAAAATGTATTTTAATGTCACGTCTGAGTAGTGACATTATGGTCTTTCAACCCTCTTTGTTCGGAATCTTAAAAGTGATGTTTTTTTCAAAAAAGCTCGTCAGACAAATCAAAATGTGAGACAGAAGGTAAAAAGTCCAGGCGTGTCCGGACAAATTCGGATATTTGGTAGCCCTATAAACGATATCCATAATCAATACCGATGCATTGGCCAAGATTGCCAATAAGACGGAGGAGTCGCTTATTATTGTCTGTCCGACTTTACAAAGTAACACGTAAAACATTCCAGCTCATAATCTATGTAGAAGGGAGGTAGTAGCTACCCTAAAAAGACATAATATCACGAGTGCCTAAGTAGGTAATACTTAACGGGATTGAATTGGATAGAGTGACCTCCGACAGGATACAGATCTGACGCCACAAGTTCATCTTTTGTTCAGCAGAGGGCACAATAAGCAGGGAAGGTTGGACTCAAAGAAGTATCTACCTAATGAGAGATTTTATTACTCTAAAATATTCTTTAATTATATTTAAGTACCTTTCACCTAGTTGCAATTCAGCCATTTCACAGAGATTATAAGCCCTGTATCTGGGTCGAAATATTGGTAGTAAATCTTATCGCAACTACCGTTACCAACAGATTTTAGTAAGTAGCGTGAGGCTGTTCAATAAAAGTAACTTTTAGTTGCTCGAGTTCCAGTGTATGAAAATTTTAAATTGTTCATACTAAAAGAAAATGCATGTGCAGATTTGTGTTTTGTTGATTTTTTCTTTAATTCGAAATATTATTATACATATAGCGATATATGTATTCAGCTTATACAGTGATATAGTCACCATATATTCAGCTTATTTATTAATTAACTAGAAGAGAAATAACATCCAGTCAAGCCGAGCCTCTAATAATTATAATTGTTCTCATTAAACTGTTCTCATTGTAGGTAAATTGGCCGTGGCGGTGTTTCTTGTGTAATTAGATGCACTCAATTATTTCATTGAAAGTCGCCACGGAACTAAATTGACGAACTGCACCTAAATAAATTCGTCACGTACAGTTGCGGTTACAAGATTAGGTAATGTTTCTTTCAGCTTTTGTGACGTAATTACATTTAATAAAGTACTAGAAATAAACCTAATCAAATTACGTTATTTCTATGGCAACCGACGGGAATGAAAATTTTCTCCTTATCTCCGAAGCTAGGTAGGAACTAAGTTTTTGGTAATTTTTTCTTCATAATTTTCAAGATAATCTAGATGAAAATCGTAGGGTCATAAATTTCTTTAAAATGTACAGACGCTTCCATCCCACACGAATTTAAATCAGCGCTGGTTTTATTATATATGATCACACGAACTTCTCAAGTGAAGTTCGATCAATATGAAAATTCAAATTCAAATGAAACCACTCATATTATATTGATCGAACTTCACTTGAGAAGTTCGTGTGATCATATATAATATTTCGTGGTTTCATTTTCGATATAAATTAACAAGTAGATGTTCAGAGATAACGTTTTGTCACTATTTGTAGTGTGACCTCCACAGGTGCACTACAAATGGAACACGAGATACGATCACAATCATTTCCCAATGAAGTAAAGAATTTAGTCATTATTATTTACTACTTAAAGTATACATACTTTTAATTGATCATTATTATGAGTTATTATTTAGGCAAACTGATTTTGCAGTTTGATTCTTCTTTAATCGGTCGATGATAATATTTAACGAACGTTTGAGAGGAAGCAGATCAGCCAGCAGTCCTCCATATATGGTCGACCCGGCGCGCGCCTTCGACGTGGCGGCGCCGCGGCGCGCCGGCGTGACCCGCGGGCGCTGTGCGCGTCGAACTTCGCCACGTTGATGCCGCACGCACACAAAATTTGCTTGATCCACCTACTTATTGACTATGCTGTCGTTTTCCTGTAATGACGCTTCACAGTTATTAAGAGGCGATCGGTTCCCGAAGACCCTAGGTCTCTCGTCATCTACATATAGTCCATAAGCGTTGTAGCTAGGCAAATTGAGGGATTTTCACTAAAATACGGTAAATACAAAACTGGCTGGTCCCTTCCTATTCCTGAAGTTTTAATGATGTCAGTTATGAAAATTTTTATACCGTTTGTATTTAATTTTACATTATTGATTCTTATTTATGAAAACGTCTGCACCCTATGTGCAGTACACAGTGCTAACAAAATGATGAGCTTTATTGTAAGTTTTTATAAATTAAATTATTATTGGTATATGAAATATGGCTCAACACTCTTTGAGGATTCCATGTGTGTGAGTATTTAGGTAAGGAAGGCCTTAACTTGAATACCCCTTTCAAGAATGTCTTGATACCATCATGTGCAGCTACATTGTTCCCAAGGAGCAAGAAAAGTGCCGAACGGTGGTTGTTGAGTGTACCATATGATGCGCCACTCTCGAATCGTTCAGTTAGAAAATGAATAACTTCAAAGAAGGATCCCGTAAAATATTACAGTTTTTCCTATCACAATATTGCCACCATACTTTATAACAAACGTCCTACTGCTGCAAAAGTACTGGTGGACAGAGAACCCAACATGAAGGGCAAGGCGGCAGGTGGCGCGCCGCGGTGGAGGAACGCGAGTCGGAGAGCAGCGACGCTCCCAGAGTAAGCGTCTGGTGGAGCGGGTGTCGTCGTGGCATCCATATAACTACTTCTTTGACAAGCAGATCCATTAGCTGCGGGTACTATGCCTAAGCAGGCCACATCGGGAAGACGAGAATACCTGTGGCTTCGTCTTGAATGATTTTTTGGATACATCCTAATAATAATGAAAAGGGTGGAAACGCATAAAAGAATTTAGACTTCCAGGAAATCGTGAATGCATTCACGCTTAATGGCCTCTGGGTCCTGTCTCCAGGAAACATGTTGGTGACACTTTGCGTTGGTGCGAGAGGCGAATCAATCAATTTCCGGTTGACGAAATTTTTTAACTGTGTAAGAAAATTCATCATTTGATAATTCCCACTCCATGTCAAGATTAACCTTGCGTAACTCCTTCTTCGTTAGTCGTATCAGCTTCGACGTTATCTTTACTATTTACATATGAAGCAAACACAGTTAGTTTCCTCCTCTCGCACCATTGCCATATGTCACGAGAAAGCATATTTAAATGTGGAAACTGTATTCCGCCCATGCGGTGTATATAGCTTATAGCTGTAATGTTATCGACTCTTAGAAGAATAGCACACTCAGATATATCCCGCACAAAACATTTGAGGGCTAGAAAAACGGACGATAGTTCTAAATAGTTTATATGGAAATTAAGCTCGCTTTCTTTCCAATGGCCGCTAACCATTACGTTGTCATAGAATGCCCCCAGCCGGTGCGTGATGAATCTGTAAAAAATTCTATTACGTAACTAGGACTATTTATAAAATTATTTGTTAAATAAATATTTTTCTTTCACCAGCTTAAATTATCTAAAATTATATATGGATGCTTAATATTTGCATCGAATGAACCGTGCTGTTTCAAAAATAAATATTTTTCTCGCTGTAACACCTAATGTACAACCAACTGTATCTGTAACTCACCGCTGGGCATGCTGAAACTAGAACTCCTATTAACTGAGAAAAAACCTCAGATTGTAACAGTAGGTAATTTACAAAACTTTTGTAACATTCCGGCTATTGTTATGCGTTTATCTAATGGTAATGATATTATCATATTTGTGATGTCGTAAATAAATCCTAAAAATGTACATGGTTTTTGTGGTTTTAGCTGACTCTTTATTACAAATCCCAAACATTCATCGTTACTACCAATAGTACCAATGCGTAGAAAATCGTTCAAATAACAGACTGATTTGAACCCTTCACCACGTAAATAGGCTACTACTTCTCTAACAATTTTTGTGAAGCAACTCGGTGCTATCGCTAGCCCATAAGGCATAGCATTAAATTCAAAAGTAACAGCTTCGCTGGATTCTGATGCGATGTATTAGAAACGAAGGTATTTATGAAACTCAATATGAACAGGAATGAATACGATTATTTCAAGTCTATGGTCGCCATATATGGTAATATTGGTATATATACCAATTTGATTGTACTAACGTACAAGCGGTTCTGTGAATCACCGCATTTAAAATGTATTTTAGGTATAAAGCTATTTAAACAATAAACATTTTGCAACCATTTGATTTTGTAGAAAAAATGTTTTAGAAATAAACTAGTCACAACTTAACTGATCTGTGAAATAGCACCTAGCTCTTCCAGGTTTCTAATAGCCAATGACATGTCATGGTGTTCGTTGGCTGACGATGAAATTTGAGGGAACGTACTTGTAAATGGAATAGTTATTCCATTCAATATCCAATTAAGAATACTGCGGTTATTCGTGACATGAAGCCAGCAATCATAGAAAAATTCAACGTGACCTGAGTGTACCAGCCTGTATTATGGACGTGAAGTGACACGGGGATGGCCTTGGCTCGCTCGAGGTTGCGCAGCTGATGTTGCATTCGCCTGTACTGGTCGACGTGAAGCTGAGGGGACTCACCGCTGACCTCCCCGCCCCCCCCCCCCCCTTGCCGACGGGTAATGAGGAGGCTGTTGGTAGTTTTCCTGAGCCTGTTGGCGTGTTTGGAATGTGCTTGGACCTGAAGCAGAGTTCAATTTTGGTAATGGTGCTTTTCGATCGTCTTCGAGGCTTTTATTTTTGCTGGTAGACTTGTTCCGAACAACGTTGGTGAAACGTTCTCACTATCTTGAATGATGATGATTGGTTTGACCAGTTGAAATCATTTTTATTCGAGACTGCGTTTCCGTGTACGCAAGTCGTGTAAAATACGACAGCCATCATTAAGAAATCTAATTGCCTCTATTTTATACTCACATAAAGTATGTATTAGAGCAATGACGTCATTGCTATTATTATTATAAATTTATTTATTTATTTATTATTATTATTATTATTTATGGCGATGATACCGATTCGTGCCGATTTCAAGCTTTTCTTGGGCAGTTTCAACCTTTTTGTCTCGCGTCCTCACCATTTCGGCGACTGCCGTTGAAATCTCAATATTCAACTTAGGAGCCTGCAATAATGTGCAGTTGCTGGGTATGTGATATTGTTTAAATATCTTATGCTTGGTATCCTTGGCCATTCCCTTTTTGAGTAATGGCTGCCAAAGTTAAGTCAGATTATTATGTATATCTGGACGCTACGCAGGACCAGGATCGGTCGTCTCGCCGAGAGCTGATAAAATTTTAAGCTCCAATGTACTTGAGTCATCCGAAATCTGGACTGGCTCAGAAGCCGCCAATGGCGGTAATGTATGATCTTGTTGAATCATATGAATCCACTGGCGCGGCGGCGCTTGGAGTATAGGTGGGTCAGGGTCGTGTGCCGGCGATATTTGTTCGGGATCGGGCAGAGGTTCCTCAGAATCCCACATCGCAGTTTCACCGCTTATAAGTCGGTGGTATTGGTAGGTAATTTTACCTCATAATTTATTTAAATATTGTCGCCGTGTTCGCTTAGGAATCTATGGCGAATAAGTAATTGCCGCGTTCAAGTTTGAATCTATGGCAAAAGGACCGTGACAAGACTTTCATTTTGAACAGTGCTTGTACGGTAAAAGGACCCATACAAAAACTTTTGTATTAAATTACACTGACTTACCTTGATTATTTTGTTCTGGTGATAAATAAAACACCTCTGAACGACGCCGCGACAATGCTTACGATTGTTTTTCTTTCAATTTCTCCATTTTCCTCATATAATAGTCCACTTTTTCTTCGTATGTTCGTTTAGACATCGAGTAAGAATAAAAATTTGATTGGGTATAAGGGCATTTTCGCCAAAAAGTGTACATTTCTTAAATTGTTAAATTTTTATTTTTTGTTGAAATTTTTAGGATTTTTTGAATTACACTGTATTGTTATGTTATTTTCTTGCCAGAAAATATAATAAGGTGATAAAATACTTACTAAAATTAAAATTACAGGACATTTTCTGTAAGGCGGGACAATAAATTGTTCCATTCGGTGACCTATACAAATGACAATATAAAGATATTTAAACACAGTTTTGGTAAAATTAGTCTTTAATTAGGTTCACTAGGGATACAGGAATATATTAATTTAAAAAAAACAGTAAAATCAACCTTAAACGTAGTGTTAGCGTGTCATTTACCTACGTCAGTTACTATTTGGTCATTTTACTTTATATTTTTGTCTTTTAAAAGCAAAAAAACCAAACAGTCTAAATCTTGGTATTTTTAAAGAGAAAACAAAACTATTCCTTAATTTTATAAAATAAAATAAATAACTTTTCTTGGAAAACTAATTAACAATAGGATATTTTATTTTTCCTTTTTTTGGGGACAGTCACGGAAAAGAAAGCTCGAAGTAATGGAATGGAAAGTAAGGTATCAGACACACACACTGTTAACACAAGTCCCCAAATAGGCGGCAGAAGTCTTTTAACCACTAGACTATCACAAAATTAACTTTACTATAAAACTATAGTGTACTTACTTATTAAATAAGTAGATATATTTCATTCATATTCATGGTCACCTTGAAGAAACATGATTTTTCGTTTTTCACGTTTATTTGGCAAAGTACTGATTTTACAGAAAAATGTTTTTCTACAAAAGTTGAAGCCCATTAAAAGACTGATATTTTATGTACATTATATTTTCCTGGTAGAGCCAGTGGTTTGGGAGAAAAATGCAAAACTCGTTCCGCATAATTTCTCAGCAAAAGAAAATTACTCAGCGTGTTGAAATACGCAGGTATTCCATACCAACATTTAGATCAATCGGGGGTATGGGCTAAAAAGAAGTTTATCCATATTATTTAATAATTAATACCTATTGATAAGATTATACTTATGTGCAGTTTTATATCAAAGCGGGCCGGCTTCTGTAGCCTTTTGTGACACCTAGTGTGCTAGCATGGGATTGGGATCCATATTTTTCACCCCAATTTAAGCGTCGTAAAAGCCACCCCAATACAGTTAAATATACTCAAAAACAATAGAAGACTAAAACAAAAATAAAGCTATTTTTAGGAATAAAGTTTCCAAAAACTTTTGCCGCAATAAATTATAGCGAATTATTATTATTATTAATTTTCATTACTTTATTTTACATAATACATAGCTGATAATTTTTACCTATATTATAACATACTTACCTGTGTACCTATATTCCACAATAAATTGATTTGAAAACAGTTTATATAATAATCTGACAGCAATTAGAAAAAACCATATTAAAACATAATAAAAAATATTTGAAGTCAACCAAATTACCACAGCGTAACATCAACTTTATCTGTTCCATTCCGCTACTTTTGCCTTCCACATAATACGTTACCACTAGCATAGTTTCGGAACCGAAGTAACGGAATCCCAAATAGAATATTGAAATTGAAATTTTGATTAAATCTAATTATATATGTCGGTGAGGCCACGAATCTCCAGTGAAGGTCCAGGGACGGACCTCTATATTCTACAACGCTTGTCCGATGCAGAGGTTGGCATATAAGAAACGACATGTCATATTTAGATGAAGGTATTGTCAATAAGATAGAACAGATGGTCACGTAGTGTTGAAGTACTTGGAATTATTGATGTGAACGTTAGGAGAAATGGAAATATAATATCATGGAGCAAAGTAAAAGGAATATTATTGAATAACCAACACCGTAGAATACCCCTTTTGTTACATCAGAAGTGTTAGAAAGGACTTGCCCACAAATGCGGAAAATAAATGAGGAATGACACTAGTTCGGATGACATTTGAGGAAAATTTTGCAATGAGAAATTAAACAATCCAAAACGCAATAAAATGAGAATCGTCGAATTTTATAATATAATCGGTGTGGATAATGCGAAATATGGTGATGTGACAGTTCAAACAAACGAAGCCATCCAATGTGTAGACCTTTCGGAGTACGATGTGCTGAAACGCGAATGTCGATTTTTAAATATGAGGTGACGACTAAAATTTCTTCGAGGAACATGTTGATGGAAATGGACGTAACTACGGATCGCAGATAAGTAGCCTTAGTCTAGCATCAAATGTGATACCTGATATCATACGAGTGAAATTAACCTTACTTATTTTTCAGTTGCGGAAAATCGATGACACATGGAATAATGATCTACCACGCCAGCCACGAGAAACCAAGAGACCCAGGACCTGTCTGCTGCGTGAGCGGTGCTAGATTAGGTGATGGCAGAATGAGTGTCGTCACAACCGTCTTCAGGCATACTTTGATCATACAGGTGATTTTGTGAAGTTTTCTATGATTATGGGGCTGATGAGCGTGTAGATAATGTTGTTGCTGGTATTGAATTTAAACGAATCATTCTTAAAATTATTTGCATGATTTGCCTGACATTCGTATTTAAAGAACGAAATTACGTTGTCTTTATATGAGGGTTTTTCAGTCAATGACAGTGACATTCTTTTATTTTTCTAAATTTAATAAATGGTTGAAAGTTATGAAACCTAATTTGAAAACTAAGAGTAAGCTGTTGCAATTGTTGACAGTTCGAAGTTTTTGCTATCGGGTTCCATAAGATGCGAGTTCGTTATGGTGAATAGCGACTTCTTGTCAGTAGACTCGTTAGACTTGTGTAAGTCAGATGTAAGTCACGTAGAGAAACTATGGTCGGTCTGATGGTATAGTAAAAGAAGGATTGCATGATGATATCAATTTAATGAGTTTCGCAACAATGGCTATTGTAAAAAAAAGAGAGTAAAAAAAAGAGGAGTGAAAAAAAGAGATGTGAAAAAAAAGATGTGAAAAAAAGAGAGAAAAAAAGAGTTTAAAAAAGAGATAAGTGAAAATGAAAGGTAAAAAAAGAGTACCTAGTAACAATATGAAATTGTAAAAAAAAATGGAGTAAAAAAAAAGAGTTATGATAAAAAAAAAGTTGTAAAAAAAAAGGTGTCAAAAAAAGGTGTCAAAAAAAAAGAGGAAAAGAAATGTGAATGAGTCCGGGCCAGCATAGAACTGAAGGGACGTTGTACCTGGAGAGTCTTAGAGAGACTGGACCAGGTGTCTGCAGGGTATAATCCGGACCAGACGACAATAACATAATTGCGACGTTCCGTAGTCTTATGAACCGATTGGTAACCAAATGGCCAAACCATAGTTATCTCCACTATATTTTAAGTGTCCACGTTTAAAATATCAGACTTAATGAGCGAATTATTCTTGACTGTAAATTAATAATGATGTGATGAATGACGAAAATAAAATGAATGTGAATCAGGTTAATGTAGTCAGAATAGCCGAGCAAAATACTGTTGAGACTGTTTTTACAGGATTCTGATTATCCACACGAGGTCGTGTGGGTCGTCAGCGATGGCCGCGTGCGTGATACGAAAACAACGAGTTGTGGACCCAGGAGTTAGAATGGAGACCACGAACACCAATTACAGCCCGATACACCGACGCTCTTATGAGGGCGTCTGGTATTGCTGGATGGGATCATAAGCGGAGGACCATGTGGCATGCCTTGTGGAGCATTAGATAGAAGAAGCATGATGATGATGTACCAAGATAAATTAAAGCGCGCACGAGGACGAGCGCACGTCAGGATAGCCGTGTCGGTGAGGCCACGAATCTCCAGTGAAGGTCCAGGGACGGACCTCTATATTCTACAACGCTTGTCCGATGCAGAGGTTGGCATATAAGAAACGACATGTCATATTTAGATGAAGGTATTGTCAATAAGATAGAACAGATGGTCACGTAGTGTTGAAGTACTTGGAATTATTGATGTGAACGTTAGGAGAAATGGAAATATAATATCATGGAGCAAAGTAAAAGGAATATTATTGAATAACCAACACCGTAGAATACCCCTTTTCTCCGTTATATATATTAGGAAAATGTTAACATATAGGTTTCGTTAAAACATTAGCTTTTCGATATAATCATTTCCATAAAAATATATTTACATTTACCTTGAGAAATCAGCTGTTTCGGAAGGGAACTTCAAAATTGCTACGAAGTCGACTCAACTTTATTTACTTAATCCCTGGAAAACTACTGAAAAAACACTGACATAACCGTGCACAGATTGTCATGCGATTATCCAAAAATGATTTGCCATGCGTAATATTTATCAGTTCTCATTGTAGAATTTACAAAAAATACAAAACCGCGGTAACGGATGGTGGAATTCCACCCGAACCATTTTTTGAATTTTTTTTTAAACTCTTATTTCTGCTAATTAGCAGTCAAAAACTGAATAAAAAATGATTTTTTTATATTGTCGATATTCAGTTAATGTTATATAGCCCCAAATTTGAATGCTATCGAACATACAAAACATGTTTTATCGCATGTTTTGTAGTCGAAATCTGCAGGGGACATCGTAAAAACGATGGTCTTATTTTATTAAATTATTAATAAAAATTATATAAAGCAATAATTGCAACTTTTGTTGGTGTTCCCGTAAAGATTATTAAACAAAGAAACAGAAAAAAATTACGATTTTATCTTTTGGGCATTATAATTAAGAAAATTCGAAGTATGAAGTCAGGGGACACGGTAAAAACGAAATGTACACTTTTTGGCGAAAATGCCCATAAACTGAAGCAAGAATAGAACGAAAAAACGCGTGCACTCGTTGCCTCGCACGGAAAAAGAATGATCAGTAAGCTAGTGAGATAAAGGAGGGTACCTCGGTTCTTTATTAAAAAAAAAAAAAAAAAGAGGGTATCTTTAAAGCGTGCGAGTGTTGCCTGCTAGGTCAAAGGACTACTTGTTAATTTATATCGAAAATGAAACCACGAAATATTATTGTTATCATACATTCATAACTCAGCTCTCTTCTCGTAACTGAGGAGGCCTAATGTGGCTAGAGCATACTCCACCACGCAATGCGGTTTGATGAAGGGTTTGTAGTCAACCTGTGTCCGAACCCTTTATTTGGCCTCTAAGGCCTCTAACAGGTTAACGACAGAACTGCTATCTAAAGATAACAACCGGGACCGACAGCTTTACGTACCATCCGAAGCATGAAAGCACTTCAGATTTTTTTTTCACCAGTTAACACCCATTACCGTCTACCGACGGAAAAATATTTGCGGACATTATATTTGACAAATAAAGTAATTTATTCCTCGCAAGTTATCTAAACACGCGGTAGCGTGTAAGCCAATTTTCTAGCTAACAGAATTGGCGAGCAGCACCGTGTGTAATATTACACGAACCATTTGGAGCCACTTTTGACCACCTCATAACTCAAAAACTATTCAACATAAACCTATCAAATTTGGCTCATTTATTAAGACTTGCAAAATACATACGTCTTCCAAATTTCATAAACACATCTCAAACGGTTATTTAGATATTAACGTCCAAAAATCGAGAAATTTAACACTGACTGACCTATAGATCAAAACTATATCCAACTTTCAGGTGACCTAGAAAGTTAAAATTTGGCATGCAGATAGGTAGTCGGGTGAATACAAAGGAATAAATCTGAAAGTAGTAAATTTTTATCATTTTATGATAATTTTTCAAAAAATTGATTCTATTAGGAACACTTATAACGCCTGAAATTTATGAACAGCAATCAAAATTGATGACAGGTGGTCATTATGTGGAATATATATAAGGAGTGGAATACCACCCTTAATTTTTTTTAATCGAAACATATTATTATCAGTTTTAGTACTTTGTGAAGCTTCTAACGGGGGGAAGATGTTCAGTGTACGTACGTATTATTTACGTACAGATTAGTGAGACGTCAGTAGCCGTTATTTCCAGTGTATTGCATTGTTTCATTTTTAATGTGTGAACAATTATTCTTCTCTTATCTTGTATGGCATGTACACCACTAAATTTTATATTATTTCCGAAATTATACCAGTTTAAAGTGATTCGAAGTATTGTTTCCAAATATATTATGGCACGTTATCTCATCGAACACAAACTACTTATAACTAATAAGAGTATATTCGACTATCGTATTTATTATTATTATTACTACTATCGTATCTTATCGTATTTATTATTATTATAACAGACTGGGATTTAGTATTAATTATTATTTCAATATTTAGCGGACATGAATTAGTAGAAGATCATTACTTATAAATAATGAAGTAATAGGTATTATGGACCACGGTGCACTAACTACGGATTTAGTTGAAGGGCACTATTACAGTTCATGTATAAGGTAACAAAATTAATCAGTAACGTTATGAATAAGCTACCTACTAATAATTTCTGTACAAAAAGTAATGATATCCCATCAAAAACATGAATGTAAAGTAAAAGCCAATTTAAAAAAAAAGAATTGAGATCTAAATGGGTGCCAAGTTCTCTGTAGAAAAGCCTAAAATTTTAGTCACAAGAACATGTAATTCAAGCTTTACATTTGAATTGGCTAGTTTTCATTAGTTAGCAACCAACAAACCAAATTTTAGAAAAGTAACATAGGTCATCAACCTAACAGACTTAACAAAGATAATTATACAAATATAATATTATAGCCTAGATAGGTACGTGAAAACTAACCAAGTCAAATGTGGAGCTTGAATTACATGTTCTTGTGACTAAAATTTTAGGCTTTTCTACACAGAACTTGGCACCCATTTAGATCTCAATTCTTTTTTTTTAAATTGGCTTTTACTTTACATTCATGTTTTTGATGGGATTTATTCTACCCATATGCATTCATCATTGCACCACAGGTGTATGACTAATCGTTCTTATTTATTGAACGAAGCATTCAAGAACAAAGAGAACATAATGTAAAATAATTCGTTAATCCTCACGTTTGGAATAAATTTACTATGGTGGTCCGCCTGCCATCCGCAGTCCCTCAGAAATTACCGAAACAGGCGTATAAATTAATAATAATCACCATTAATTTGATTATATCGCTTTGCTTAATATAAATTTACGTATGGCAAAAAAGCATTACTTTGAATCGACCTTCACTATCAGATCATAACATCAGCGAAATAAAACAATTTGTTGTCGTTATAGTTTGGTGAAAAACGTTTTTTCAGGATAGAAGATGCCTGGCTAAATGAGATAGATGCTCAGTGCACCTAATTCCAATCGTACATACTCGCACGCGAGCGCGATCAGGAGGGTTATTCTCTAAAATAAAAACTCGAAATCGAAGCTCACTCAATTCAATTCAGTTTAAGAAATTCGAATTGAGTCGTCATTCTCTAATCATTTAGTACGCACTTGCGAAGTAAAGTGAGTCTCGAACTCGAACTTCAAACGACTAAAGATAGGAATTTTGACACTCATCGCGGATTCCGCTGTCAAGTTACAAAACAGAATAGCCTTGCTGAAACGATTTTGGATCGATACAAGAAAGGCCCTTATAACAATAATTTAAAAGAACCATTGTCTAGACAAGTCTATATGATAACTAAGATGGCTGTCATCCGGGCATCCGAATAAAAATAGGTTAACCGAATAACAATCCATCTAGAAGCAGGGGAGCGTACAAACAAGTGTGCCATTCCTCACTTTTGTTACTCCTTGTAGTTCTTTTATTACAGAACAAAATAGAGAGAGAAATATAATCCCTGCACTTGTAGTTTAATATTTATTTCAGGATGCAATATAGGTACGAGTCTCTAATTGTGGACGCATCTGGTAGTGATCCGATCACTCCGTGTCACATTCTTGCCACTGTACTTTGTTTTTTTTTTCCTTAACACCTTAATTATTAATCTCCAAAATTATTTTGCGCGTTTATGACTGGCAAATTAAAGACTGAAACCAATAAAAGTTGCTATTTTATTCATTTATCCATTCTTCTTAATATGTAGTAGGAACTGATTTCATTACCACTACAAGTGTCATAGAGAGAACCCGCAAATCCTATCCTATCCTAAGAAATAAAGCTAATAACTAAGCTAATACCTGGTAACTTGTACTAAACAAAGTATATTTACTCGAGATTCGTAATATGTAGCATAACTAACTTATTAGTGTTTTAATAGCTTGTAATTAACAAGAGCACTGGGAAATGATAATAATTATAAGTTGTAATTTTCTCCATTCCTCGCAGGGTTGTCAGACCAAGATAACTTAAAAGGACCTCTCCAAGAAGTCCAAGTAACTATTATGTATTAATATACTCCGCCCATTTAACAGATGATGAATTATTTTTTTATCCTTTTTACTAGCTTTTGCCCGCAGCTTCGCCCGCGGTAGAGATCGATTTTTTACAAATCCTACTTATTTTTACTTAGTTAGATTTAGTTGCCTATGACTTAAGTAATTTACACATGTATTGTATCATTTGACTGCGTGACTCAGTACTTGCAAATGAATTTTACAAACGCCATCTATTAGTAACAAAATATAGATCTTCCCATGGGGATGTTTTACCGCGGTAAAAAGTAGCCTACGTTACTCTCCACCCTCCGCACTATCTCCACACACAAAAGCCATGCCATATAACAGCTTCGTTGCGACGTGAAAGACGGACAAACAAACAAACACACTTTCACATTTATAATATTAATAATAAATAATAAAATAATATAATAATAAATAATAATAAATAAGTAAATAAGTATGGAAGTATGGATATACTCCGCACATTTAGCAGATGATGAATTATTTTTTATCCTTTTTATTTTAAATACCTATGCTACCAATTACCGCTTACATATTTTGAATAAGGTGTAGCGTTTGTGAAGATAAGACCAGTGGCGTAACTATACCATCTGGGGCCCGTGGCAAATTCTTTTGATGGGGCCCTATCAGTAAAAATCGTAACGTTGTACTCAGTTTAATTTTAATAAACTTCGAGATTTTCAGCGTACTCAATTACACGTTGTATATGTCCCACTAATGGCCATAGGCCTCCTCTCTTAGGCGAGAGGGAATGATCTGTAGGCCCCACGCTAGCCCAATGCATATTGGAGACTTCACATTCATCCATAGAACATAATAAATCAATGCATTCATCATCTATTGGCTAGCTTTTCGGTGAAGGAACAACATCGTGAGGAAACCTGCGTACATTTACAATGAAATAAAAATAACAATATAATTTCAGTAAGATATTTATTATGAAAAATCTTTTTTTTCGAGCTTTCTGTTCCGCAAAAATGTCTATAACATCATCAAAGTTTAAAGATAGGGCCATAGAATTTTCAATATACAGATTAGCCAAGTTACATAACCTGTCTTGTCTCATAGAGTTTCCTAAATAGGTTTTTATCAATTTTAGTTTTGAAAATGATCGTTCAGCACTAGCTGTAGTCACAGGAATTGTAAGAAATAACATTAATGCAGTGCATACTTCAGGAAAGCTGCAGGACATAAAATGATTTTTTATTATTAATAAATCAGCAAGGTCTTTAATACACGAAGATTTTTCAATTTCGTCTCTGAAAGTGGATCGAAGACTGATAATTTCTCTGGCAATTAATTCAGATACATATGTCTTATTTATATATCTCAACAAATTCTAGAGCTTTTTTTAATAGATCAGTGTCATTTAAAGCTTTTAAAGTGGAAAGCTGCAAAACACTGTTTGAAACAATTTCATTCATTGGAAGGAAACGCGATTTCAGTTGGTTTTTAATGATGTCCGATACTCGATAAAATACATATGTTTTTGTTTAGGTTGGTTGAAATGCTTTACGATTATGTATCTTGATATTGTATTATGGTCTTTAGTTGTCTCACTTTGGATTTTAAGCAGAACGTATAAAAATATACTTTTCAAATAAAATAAAATACTCAGGTACAATGTAAAAAAATATTTTTGAGCTCGCGGCCTCTTGGGCCGGGGCCCTCTTGGGTCGGGGGCCCGTGGCATTTTGCCAGCCCTGCCACCCTATTGTTACGCCACTGGATAAGACTTATATAATTAGGGCATTTAGAGTTAGAAGCTTGGCTCTACATGAGATCTGATAGCTTTTTGATGTAGAGCCATATGTTCCTGTCTTGGCAACATTTTACATGAAAATATTTTTAGTGGGATATTATATCTTAATATATATATAAATTACGTGTCACGTTGTTTGTCCGCGATGGACTCCTAAACTACTTAACCGATTTTACTCAAATTTGCACACCGTCTGCAGTTTGATCCAACTTGAAAGATAGGATAGCTTACATCTCAAAAGAAAAAAAAAACTTTTGGCAGAACGAAGTCTGTCCGGGCAGCTAGTCTTAATATATATAAATTACGTGTCACGTTGTTTGTCCGCGATGGACTCCTAAACTACTTAACCGATTTTACTCAAATTTGCACACCGTGTGCAGTTTGATCCAACTTGAAAGATAGGATAGCTTACATCTCAAAAGAAAAAAAAACTTTTGACAGAACGAAGTCTGTCCAGGCAGCTAGTTATAATATATAAAAATATCTTACTTTTTATATCTTACTTTAAATAATGTAAAAAGCATTAATAATACTGAATTTCAGACTGCTACGTACGTATATTCTTCTTAAAAATGGGTACAAATATTTTTCTGCTCCTAGATATTAATTTAAAGTTTTAAACATTTCAGAGACACTGTTCAAGTAAATTAGTACGCAATAAAATAAGATGTAGGTAAGTTTTACAATAATAACTTCATTATAATTTTTATATTCGGTAAGTCGTGCGCGTTTTTTTCATAGTAGTAATAATTGAACAACGTTCTTCATTTTAAGCTACCATCGTGCATCGGTATTTATCGGTTTACTTACACAACGCACTATACATCATACGAATAACAATGTTTCGTTCGGATTTAAATACTTAGACACTGTAACATGGCTGGATAACATTATTTCGGCCATGCATCGGCTCCCAGACGCCCAAATGACAGCCCTAATCGGTCGCATCGACCAGACCTGCATAATTGGCTACTCCGTCCACCACAAACGTTTATCGATGGGCCGGGGTTTTTGCCCGCGTCGCCAGATATCTTCAATGATGCCGCTCCTCACTATGTATCAATGTAATGCAATTTCATTCAATTCAATTAAGGATAAGAATTTCCGATTTTGCGCCCGAGATAAAACCAGCTCCAGGGCCCCACCGAACCAGTGATGGATGGAGTAAAACAAATTAAATTTACACCAATCTCCGAGTGCTCGCAAATAAACATTTTATCAGCTTTATTGTAACTGTGACTATTATGGTATCTTATCAAATAAATTATCCTCGGTACGTAATTATTACATAAACCTTTATATCTGAAACGGAAATACTATTTTTTCGATGAAATTACGCGAGCCCACACATAAAACATTTTTACAATTACATATATTGTTACATTTATTCACATTTTAAGTGTACGCTAAGAAGCAGATTTTACAACGGTTAGTAAAGTTGATATCAGTAACAACAAAAATATTTGTCGAAAACATTGTTCGATATGAGAAAAAAACCTAATGTAAAACCTATGTTAATGTTGAACCACAACAGCAACAATTACCAATAAATTGCAGCAGTAACAATAGAGCCATAAAGGTTAAAACATACTATCAGTCTATTTATCTCTAACGTAACTACATTCATTTACCATAATTTTTTGATATCTGATACTCCTGTGTGGTGTTTGACAGAGGTTACAAACTGAAAAACTAGGTACTAGAGCCTTCACTTGTGTTCATCCAATATACGAGTATGTATGATTGTAAGCCATGAACCTTCTAACACGGCCCCAAGTGGGTACACTCCGAACTGAATTCACCACACCAGTTTATGACATGTCAAAAACCTATCAAAACGTATAGCAATCGTGTTTCTGTGTCGGTAATAAAAACGGATAATAGTTTATGCAATCTTGAGTTATAAGTCAAGACTTCGCGTGTCTTTAAGGCGATATTATCCCAAGAAATGGTATTTTTGAAGGTGTTTTGTTCATAAATGGTACATAATACAATTCTAAAAAAAATATATGTTATTTTACAGTCTTTGTTCTTTCGTTCCCTCATACTTGATACACGATAGCAATTATTTCATTGGATAGAAATAAATCACAAAGTGGGGTCTAATCTGGCATAAAAATGGCGTTTTATTCGCGTTTTAATCGCTTCCAGATAATAAAAAATATACCACAGTATAGGTCCTATAGATACCAATATTTCTTTCTGATCATAATTTGAAATTTTGAAAAACTTCCCTTTCAATTTCTATTTTTTCCCTTTCCACGAGCAACGAAACGCCCGACGCGTTAATTTACTCAATTTTACTCTCGCGCCAGTCGCCTTCGAGGTAGGACCTGTGCTAATCGGCATCGCAGCCGCACGTTGTCGAATTTCCGACACTAATTTTAATTTCGAATTTGGCGCGCGCGCCTTCTGAACTTATATTACGTATTAAGTACTGTCCAAAGTATCCACACTGCTGTAATTTGAAATAATAAAATTTTTTCGTTTTTATACTTTAGTTACTATTATAGTATTTGGGTATTGGTATAAGTCAAGTGCTAATTACACAATTATTATCTAATACTATCCCAAGCCGGATGGGTGTCGTAAAAGGCGACTAAATCCGGCCCGCTGGTGGTAGGGCCCCTCGAGGGATTATATTGGTAATATTGATTTTAAATTTAATACCATTATTACTATTATTATTTCTCCATGAGGTTCGCATGGATAGCTACCACCCTTGAGCATGTGTCAGTCGCCAAACGACTCGTCGTGACGGCTGGGAGCTTGAGAGACAGTTTTCTTTTTTGAAGTTATACCTTATTTAGGCGCGTTATGAAATAAATGGAAAATTGTTTTGAAAAAATGATTATTGAAGTGAAAACTTCTTGAAGTCAAAAGTCAAAAAAGTCGAAAGTCAAAAATGTCAAAAAAGTCAAAAAAGTCAAAAGTCGAAATTCAAAAAAGTCAAAAAAGTCAAAAAAGTCAAAAGTCAAAAGTCAAAAAAGTAAAAAAAGTCAAAAAAGTCAAGTCAAAAAAGTCAAAGTCAAAAAAGTCAAAAGTCAAAAAAGTCAAAAAAGTCAAAATTCAAACAAGTCAAAAGTCAAAAGTCAAAAAAGTCAAGTCAAAAAAGTCAAAAAAGTCAAAGTCAAAAAAGTCAAAAAAGTCAAAAAAGTCAAAAAAGTCAAAATTCAAAAAAGTCAAAAGTCAAAAGTCAAATGTCAAAAAAGTCAAAAGTCAAGTCTAAAGTCAAAAAAGTCAAAAAAGTCAAAATTCAAAAAAGTCAAAAGTCAAAAGTCATAAAAGTCAAGTCAAAAAAGTCAAAAAAGTCAAAGTCAAAAAAGTCAAAATTCAAAAAAGTCAAAAGTCAAAAGTCAAGTCAAAAGTCAAAAGTCTAAAGTCAAAAAAGTAAAAAGTCAAAAAAGTCAAAAAAGTAAAAATTCAAACAAGTCAAAAGTCAAAAGTCAAAAAAGTCAAAGTCAAAAAAGTCAAAAGTCAAAAAAGTCAAAATTCAAAAAAGTCAAAAGTCAAAAGTCAAAAAAGTCAAAAGTCTAAAGTCAAAAAAGTCAAAAGTCAAAAAAGTCAAAAAAGTCAAAATTCAAAAAAGTAAAAAGTCAAAAGTCAAAAAAGTCAAAAGTCAAAAGTCAAAAGTCAAAAAAGTCATAAAAGTCAAGTCAAAAAATTCAAAAAAGTCAAAGTCAAAAAAGTCAAAATTCAAAAAAGTCAAAAGTCAAAAGTCAAAAAAGTCAAAAGTCAAAAAAGTCAAAAAAGTCAAAATTCAAAAAAGTCAAAAGTCAAAAGTCTAAAGTCAAAAAAGTAAAAAAAGTCAAAAAAGTCAAAAAAGTCAAAAGTCAAAAGTCAAAAAGGTCAAAATTCAAAAAAGTCAAAAGTCAAAAGTCAAAAGTCAAAAGTCAAAAAAGTCAAAAAAGTCAAAAGTCAAAAAAGTCAAAAGTCAAAAAAGTCAAAAAAGCCAAAAAAGTCAAAGTCAAAATTCAAAAAAGTCAAAAAAGTCAAAAGTCAAAAGTCAAAAGTCAAAAGTCAAAAGTCAAAAGTCAAAAATGTCAAAAAAGTCAAGTCAAAAAAGTAAAAAAAGTCAAGTCAAAAAAGTCAAAAGTCAAAAAAGTCAAAAAAGTCAATAAAGTGAAAAAAGTAAGAAAAGTCAAAGTCAAAAAAGTCAAAAAAGTCAAAAGTCAACAGTCAAGTCAAAAACGTCAAAAAAAGTCAAAAAAGTCTAAAGTCTAAAGTCAAAAAAGGCAAAAAAGTCAAAAGTCAAAATTTGTGGAGTGGAGTGGAGTGGAGTGGAATAGTAAAACCTACAATTATCATCTTCCCGAAATTTTACATTCGTCTCATTATCTTGAAAACAAAATTTTTGAAGGTTTCACTTCTAAGTTCTAAAATGTGTGAATGGCACACATTTTAATTTTTTTGTTTTTATTATTTTTTACGTATCTTTAGGTATTTTATTTTAAATTATTCTTATACTTTTTATCATTCTCAACATACTTGTAAAATATCTTATCCAAAGGGTTTGAAGATTTTTGTACGGAACCTGGCATACCTACAAGTCCGCCATTTTGAAAAAAAAGCTCGTTTCGATTTTGAAGTTGGTTACTTTTTGTTAGTATTTAGATGATATTAGTCAATTTTGTATGTAAGTACCTACTTATTTGTAGGTGAACCGATTTTGATGATTCTTTTTTTGATAGAAAGCTGGTGCGTATCATGTGGTTCCACATAAATTTGAGGGAGATTTGACAAGTAGTTTTCGAGTTATTTTGAAGTTGGTTATTTTTTGTTAGTATTTAGATGATATTAGTCAATTTTGTATGTAAGTACCTACTTATTTGTTATCCACTCACCTTTAGTCTCCACTGGACAGTTTCGTTTCATAAAATTTCAAGTCAGTCTGCACTCACCTCTAGTCTCCACTGGACAGTTTCGTTTCATAAAATTTCAAGTCAGTCTCCACTCAACTCTAGTCTCCACTGGACAGTTTCGTTTCATAAAATTTCAAGTCAGTCTCCACTCACCTCTAGTCTCCACTGGACAGTTTCGTTTCATAAAATTTCAAGTCAGTCTCCACTCACCTCTAGTCTCCACTGGACAGTTTCGTATCATAAAATTTCAAGTCAGTCTCCACTCACCTCTAGTCTCCACTGGACAGTTTCGTATCATAAAATTTCAAGTCAGTCTCCACTCACCTCTAGTCTCCACTGGCCAGTTTCGTATCATAAAATTTCAAGTCAGTCTCCACTCACCTCTAGTCTCCACTGGACAGTTTCGTATCATAAAATTTCAAGTCAGTCTCCACTCACCTCTAGTCTCCACTGGACAGTTTCGTATCATAAAATTTCAAGTCAGTCTCCACTCACCTCTAGTCTCCATTGGACAGTTTCGTATCATAAAATTTCAAGTCAGTCTCCACTCACCTCTAGTCTCCACTGGATAAGCTAAAATTATCATTACTCTTATTTTATTACACCTAAAATTCCAATGAATAAATCAAAATAAAGTATACTTACACCCCAACTCAGAGCAGTTACTAATAATAATAATAATAATAATAATAATAATAATAATAATAAAACCCTTCCACACTCATACCCCCGCAGTAGGTTACAAGTATTTACCTGTGTCGCGGGTGGCATGTACTACACATATAACACATCACAATAACAGCCATGACACGAGTACAAATATTTATCTGTCACATAAATATTTGCCCCGGCCGGAAATCGAACCCGAAACCCCTCGCTTCGCAGTTCGCAGGCAGGTCCACTACCAACTAGGCTATGTAGGATCTACAGCTACGCACGGGGTCATTAACCTCACAGCCGCGCGCGGCCGGCTCACGGCGTGGCGGTCGAGTTTACACTCAGGGGAGCGGGGTAAAGGGCAGTGAACAAAATGCCTACAACGGTCGAATACGCTCGCCTTAATATTCAAATGTCTTTTAATTCGATGTAATGTAAATGTAATATCTACCTACTTATAAACCACGAAACGTAAATGTATTGAACACAGAACATCTCCAAGGTTCAATATCGTTTGAGGCAGAGTCGAACGAAGTGTAACGACAAATTAAAATCAGTTATAGCATACTTACTAATTATTGACCTAAAATTCTCAAATTATAATGCACAAATTAGTTCCTAAAAACAGGAAAACTCGGGAATGCAAGCCGATTGCTAAAACTTTTTTACTGCAAAAAGGCCACATCCGACTAATAATTGACCAGGTGGAGAAACACTCCTCTTAAAGATTTTTCATATCATCGGAATAAATATTTCCCAAATTCTTAGTTCTTCATTGTGTTCCAAATTTTGGTACAAGTCCATATTTTTTCTATGGCGTATCCTCTTATTCTAGGGTTTTCTAGAAGAAATCTATTAGAAACGATAATGCCGCCCTTTTTTTCGTCGACTAACTGAATTTGATATGTAACACCCCTTCGTGCAGGCTAATTAATAAAAATAAAAATGAGTAACTATAAAATACATAATTATAAAGTATTTTTAAAGTATTATGAGCAACAGTTCTAGTACACAATTTTATTTTTGTTTTAGTGACAAGAATTCATAAGCGTTTACTAATTGTTCCAGCAATTAATTGTACCGAACAAAAAGGGTTATAGCAGCGTATGTATTACATACAGGGATTAATTGTTACAACAATCATCTATTAAGGCCGTTGCCGCTCGCGTTGCTACGGACTGTTGAGTTAACCACGTATGTACACTACATGTGGATGGAAAGGATGAAGAAAACGCAATTTCTATAATTAACTAGTTTCCGTCCGCAGATAAAAAGTAAAACGAAATCGAAAACATATTAAGGTCCAAATCATACCAGAGGGGAACATACCGGAATAAAATCTATTCTATGTCCTAATGTCCTAGACATAATCTTCCTGTGTGCCACGTTTAGAATGAAAGCGTACGTGCAAACTTACTTGTGTTAATACATTACAATCAGACCCTAAAAATAACAGTAAATTGAATCAACTTCACTCGATTATTCTAAAGAACAATTACGTAATTTCTGTATTAAAATTCATTTCCGCTGAAGGACAACGCTTTGGACAATTATTTCCTTAATTGGCATCCGACTGTATTTATCTTTGAAGAACAAAAATTACAAAATTTTATTAACAATTGTTTTAACATAATTAACATTGTTCTGTGAACTCAAGTTGAAATGAATTTGTGATTACAATAACAGTATTCTACGTGTAATTTTCAATAGATATGAATGCAAGTATCTATTATAAGTTAATTATCACTTACTTTGGTGAAAGAAAAGCATTGTAACTCGTAAGGAAACCTGCACGGCTAGAATTCTTCATATTTTCTCAGAGGTGTGTGAAGTCTGCCAATCCGCACTTGGCCTGCTTAATAGACAAAGGCCTCACATTGTGAGAGGAGGCCCAAGCCCAGCAGTAGTGGGACAATTATGTGTTATGATGAAATGTATGATAACGAAAAGCTTGCTTTACGTTTTTACTATGCTTAACCACGATCACGTCTATATATTTCCATCACGTACAACTTTACAGCTCTCTTTTTATATCTCACTCTTAAACAAGAATCCCTTCTCACACAGAACATACTAAATCTTTTATTCCATTCCTATTTCCTACGCACCAATTTATAAACGCATAACATCCAAGTTTTAATGAAAAGTGTTTATTTTCATATCGCGAGAACAATGAAAAATAATTTATAATCTTGTTACCCATTAAAACAGTGTTTATAACACTTTTTATACATTATATGAGCATTATGCACGCACTATCATTACATAACAGAGAAAGTTCATCGTACGTAGTTGATCTCTTACTTTATGTACTCTTATATCTTCTGTGCTGATACTGCGTAGCAGTTTACAAGGAAATGTATTTTAGTTTAACATTGGTTTTAGCACAAAATACTATGAATATATTTTTTTTTTAGTAATTATTGCTTTTCTTTCTTTCACCTTGATTTCATTTTAGACGATACTGGTGACCAATATTTTTGTAAAGTTATTTTTAATCTGAAGGAACTTCATAATATCGGCCGTTGGCTCTGAGATAGTTTAACATTTTGATTTCATTTTAGACGGACTCTGCTATTAACAATCGGAATCGACAAATCTAATAGCATCATTAGAATACACAATGACATCCTAGTTAATAGCGTACGAGCATATTTACATAGATATTTATGCATCTGTATTAATATAGCATGCTAGTTTCAAGCATGTGTCTCTCAGGTCTAAGAGCTCTTTTAAGCCTTCTCTGAAGCTCTTGGAAGCGGTTAAAATTTTTGTCACTAGAGTCTGTGACTAGACTCAACTAGACTGGTCAACGGTCACCTACCCAGTTGCATATTTACGCCCACTTCTCTATAGTGAAACCGATAGTTAACGATCGTGAGCAAAAAAAAAAACTGCATTTCATTGCATTTCTCTATCATTAGTTCGTTTAATGTGAAAATATGATTACGGTCAAAGCTAACGGACAAGAAGTTATAGGGCTGTTTTACCTACTTAGCGCATCTAATCAACTTTCATTCAGAAAACACTGAAATCAAGCTACTCATTTGGAAAGTGGCAATGGGGGCCGTATTAATGATGGGCGACAGGTAAACGCCACAGTGCATTACTATAACCCCTTAGTTCCCAAAATGGACCAGGTGGAACCCCAGGTGTCCACGGGAGACTCGACGGGGGTCTACGTTGGCGTGACAATAAATCAATTAACCAATCACTTTACACTTTTTTTTCGAAAACTATTAATCTAATTTATAAAATTCTCGTGTCACGGTGTTACAAGTTGAACTCCTCCGAAACGGCTCGACCGATTTTCGTGAATCTTTGCGTGCATATCGGCTAGGGTGGAGAATCGGACAACATCTATTTTTCATCCCCCTAAATGTTAAGGGTGGTCCACCTCTAAATTTTTGGCAGAACAACGTTTGCCAAGTCAGCTAGTCTCTGGGAAAGTCTGGGAATCTCTGCTATAACCAATGTCAGTAACACTGACATACTAAAGATAGATACGAGTACATTAACTTTCTCCAATGTCTGTTCTATTTGATTAGATTACACATTTATTTATTCAATAACTCGAAGCGCGCGATCAACTTGCACGTGGCCGGTGTTCATTTTTAAACAAACTAGTTTTTTTTTTATATGTATACGGTAAGAACATATTTACTGTGTGAAAATGAACCGAATATCTTGGAGGAATATTCGGTTCGACGTACTCGTATTTTATCCAACGTTCGGACGAATTTTCTTATTTGGTTGAATACAATATGTTCGGCGCATCTCTAGTTGTCTTTTATGGTAAAGGCTTATCTGATCTACATTTTGATGAGTATTTGCTGCTTTGATCTGGTCTACACTTCATTTTTTCATATAAAAACAACCAATGAAGTAAACTGTAAATCACGTTTAAATATACGAGTAGTACACAGGTACTAGTCACAGCTCGCTTATATCATATTTTAAAGTTACAGCAATTTGTTAGTTCGAAAAACCGGCTGTTGACTTTAAGGCATTGTTAGGTTTTAACAATGCCTTTAATAGTGTCATTCTGTCATTTTGTTCGGCGTGTTACGCTCTCTCAACATATCCCCGACCATTGTTGATTGGTGTCCCAGATAGTTCAAGTTGCAGTGTTGTTGCAAACCGAAAAATGTAACCAGATTCGGATTACAGTATTACAGGCCCAGGGTCGTAACTATGAGCTAATCTTTCGCTGCGCTACGGAGCAAAGGATAAAGAATTAGAATCCCGGATAGGGCAATTATCTAGACATGTGACAGATATCGCATGTGACGTGTCTTGTCTCTTGGTTGCACCTCGTAATAAGTGTAACTAAGATTAGTCACACAGTCATAGTGTGGTTACATTTATTTTTATGTAGTTCCAATTACTTAAATGTTTCCACGGACACGGAATGCGATTTGCAAATTGCATAATTCCATACGAATATATACCGCTATAAAAGTTCTGACATTAACGGTTCATATGAAAGTTTTTATTTCAAGTACAATATAATTTATTGTAGCCGTATTGGCAACGCATCAGTTATTGCTTTGGTGTCGCTGAAGGTCATAGGCGCCACTAGGTGGATCATTAGCTCGTTTGTCAGCTACTTCAATAAAAAAAAATTATTCCCAGTTAACTAGCATCTAGTTGTGCCATAAACAGATAACAAGGGAATTTGGGTAGCGAAAGTGTCATAAACATCTCAATGGGATTTTATGGTGATGAGTCAGTAGTACAAATGTGTCAAATGTGTGTCAACCACCGTTGGCGACGGTTGCCGTTAGGTTCGGCACTTCACGGCGTTGTATCGGACCCGATACCGATATAAACTAGATCTTTACTTACCAACAATACAAAATGTCTCTTAATACTTTTATAGTTGGGTACACTGATGAATAAAAATCATTCAAGTATCTCTACACTCTAGACTCGTCTTAATAATTACGGATTACCCAGTTGTTTGTCCGAGTGCCATGTACCTAGTCGACGGATATAAGAACGTGTGACTGAGCAAAAAATTCAAGATTAACTAACACCTTTGTTATGACTTTGGTATTATTATGTACACATACATGACTAACAAGAATGGTGATGATAATTTAGATAATCTCTAAGGAAAACGTCGCTAAGCCTAGCTTCCTCAGATTAGATTTCAAATAATAAGCAATATATCTGTGATAATATAAATAATAATATCTACCACCAAATTATAATATCTAGCAGTCTGGGGTTTCGAAGAGTTTATGTTTGTTTGTAATGGATAAACTCAAATGTTCACAACCAGATAAAAATATCCTTTCATCTGTAGTAGAAAGACAGGTATTTCATTTCATATGGACTTACACGATTTTTTTCATGTTTCATATAACTTTGTTCAGAAAGGTTATGATGTGTAATGTATGACTATCCATGATGCATTTTAGCTATTTGGAGGCTTCACTCATAAGGGCTCACTTCAGGGAATCTTGTCAGTAATTAGAAACGATCGTTACCCATAAATAGGTAGGAATTAGGTACTTGTACCCACTCGTATTGTCTCGTATTAAAATGATCAGTACCTACAAGTTACACAAAAGTAAATTCACCCAAAGTTAGTGAACTGAGGTAAAACAACTACAATAGTAATAATATAACAGTTATCTGTATTTAAACAAATGTCTCTGTATTTAATCAAATTCAACTGCGTCAATCGCTTTTAGTGACAGTAGGTATCGTTTACGCACATTTGTATAAATTACAAATTCTTATGCAGCCACAAAATATTGCAGATAATAACGTTAACAATAAAGCAAATTATTTCACAGACGTCAAGTTTGAAATACTTACAGGCAGACGAGACTGCGCACCAAAATAACACCAAACCGATCGGTATTTGGTTTTGTTGAAGACTCGTTTCTGTCAATTCCACTTTTTACTTCGTGATATTCGAAAAGTATTCGTATTGTGTCGTTTATGGTCATTGTAATTCGAATATTCGCGAAACATACGTGTTGCATCTCTTTATGAGGTGGAATGGGACAATGAAACTGCAAAATTAATATTCGTGGAACGAGGCACCACCTCACCTTGTAATATTGGTGAACTGTTGCAGACACCATACCTTTGTGAAGTTTCAATTATAATTCAAGTGTTTAATGCAGAAGTTAATCGATTAGTAATATTATTGGTATCTAATTCCGCTGCAGGAGCATTATTTTCCTTCAATCATTATAATAATCGGTTTCCCATGAGACAATCAAGCTACTCTGCAAACCGTAATTTCTGATAGGCTTTTGTATAATTCGTCGATATAATAATATTATGGTCATACCACCGTTAGGCCGTCTTCTGAAGTTCATCAGCTAATCTCACTAGTCTTCAGTTGGAAATCGTGATAGCAACTTAATTATCTTACCCGAAAACTACCGTAGTAAGAGACCTATATAAATATTAAATATAGGTGCATAATACATTTAAAATATATATTTAAAATATATATTTGACTTCGGTTTTTACACTACGGTTTATTGGTTTGCGTCATGATAATGTGGATGGCACAATATGATGGTCACAAATGGTGTGTTTCACTTCAGCCTTCGTTAGTACTAAACTACTTAAGTAGGTAGGAGTTGTTTGAACCACTTTACGATTGATTTTACTATGAGTATGTAGTATGTCGTGAATACACTATGCCCACTATGGCCATAATTATAGGGTAGGTATAGCTATAGTGTGGTCACTATGGTTATAAACGTACTCACGAACAGGATGACTGCACATTTTGTCCTTCGTTGCCTTCGATATAGTACAAAGACCATTCAATGTTGTAGGGAAAAACAAACGAGAATTTATAACATAAAAATAGGTACAAAAGAAAATCACTCAACATTCACCGTTGGTGTAAGACGTCGCTTGAGGTCAAGAGGGAAAGCGTTCCAAACAGCCATCGGGTACCGCAACTAAAGTATAGATGGAGATAGGTCGAGCTGTACCGGATACTGCAGTTACTGCACACAACTCACACAAGCCATTGTTGTGCAATGTCAACTGTTCCGATACAATGCAACGGAAAACTGTATACTAGGCTCTCACACCAACCAGTATTATGCGTTATTGGCATTTATCTATTCATTACAATGAATCAGTGAAACCCGCTCTCGCTTCGCTGTTCGTTACAATGGCAATTATTGTAGCAACTAACAAAGTACAAGATAGTCCGAAATGAAATTACGCATCCCCGTTCATTTCAAATTTTCCGGGAACTACAGTTTTTTGTTTTTGATTAACTAAATCTCGTCAATGGCCAAAAAAAATTGGTTAACAAATTACGAGCAATAGTCGAGCAAGTATAAGGTAAATTAAAAAAATGACGTGCATAAGTGTATCAATGATACCTACATGAATAAATGATTTTGAATTTGAATTTGAATTTGAAGTAACTCGAAAACCCTACACTACTCGTGGCCCGACACTCACTTGACCGATTGTAATATACAGATTCAAATGTTAATTTATTTATTGTTACCATGAGGATTCTTTGAACTCACTTTTATTTTGTGGGCATGGAACTCCACCATAAAGTCAACATGTGCTGAAAAATGGATTGAACGCTGGGCTCTGTATCGGCCAGTTTAAGCGGAAGCCAGTTATGCGCGGATCCTTAGTGACTTTTATGGGCCAGCAAAAATTGGGTGATGCCTTTACGCCATCCGTCCGTTTCCCGGATTTGTTCTACTTTATGGGGCATAACTCGTAAGGGCGGGGTTTTCGAAAATGGTCACTTTTTGGTGTGACAGAGTGGATTATCTTTGAGGCTTGTTTGCTAGATTAACGACTAAGTGTTTACTTTAAAACGTTTTTTTATGTTCGTTTAAACTTTAAAGACTGGTTCAGATGCGGCTCGTTCACAGCTAGCCCTCCTAAAATCGAGAAATGGAAAGTGGAACGGTGTACAAAATATGTGAGAAACGGAATATTTTAAACGTATGGCTTCGATCGCCGCCGCGCCTGGCCCCGGCCGGTGCAATACACGTGCAGTGTGCACTACCAGACTGCAGACATATTAAAAAGCTTTTCGACTGCACGCCGCTATCTTTTGCTGTAAATAACTGTGGTTTTAGAAAAATATGGACTCGTCATGTTGTTTTGTTTTAAGTGCCCCCGAGACGATCAAACGGTTTGATTCAAACACGTAGATTTTAGTTTGACTCAAACCATTTTGATCGTTTACACAGCTAGTTTGAAGGTTTGTCAAACATTTACGTGTTTGAAGCTTGTTTGATGAAATTACATATTTTTGTTGTGTTTGACGCTTGTTTGACGCGTCGTTTGATCGTCTTCCAACGCGTTTGACCAAACATGGTCAGTTTGCACTGAGTTTTGTAGTGTGTTTAGCGAATGAAAAGGTGTTTAGCGATCACAAAAATGCAGAAAATTAATGTAATAAACGCTAGGAAATCGCGATCCTTGTTCGAGGGCATTTAAATACCAATTTATTATTTACGTCACAACACTGATTACAGCGGCGTACAGAACCAAAATGCGCAGTCCCGTTTGATGAACCTTCAAACCTGCAGAAAGCGGTTTCACAGACAGACACGTAAGGTTTGAATTAAACCGAAACAAACAGAAACAGTAATAAACAGAAATCTGAAATGAGAGCTAATTAAAAAAAATTGAGATCTAAATGGGTGCTAAGTTCTGTGTAGAAGAGCCTAAAATTTTAGTCACAAGAACATGTAAATAATAACCTTAGTGACTTGATTAGGTACGCTACCGCGTGTCTAGATATGAAGAAAAGATAAAATCAAAATTAATTAATAAGGATGTTAAGCAAGCAAGCGCCGCTCTAATACTACGAGTACCTACTACTCGTCAGAGGAGTATTAGCATGGAATATGTATAATGAAGTACCTGAGCAATTTCACTTGATAAGTATGCATGCATGATGTGAGGCGTGTAGCGATGTCGCCGGCGCCCGCGGTCATCGACCACGGCGAAATTAATGTCGAACGTGCCCAAGAGGACTTGCTGAGAGAGCATTACTAACTAAACAATTCAACTTAACTATGCACTTTACGAGAAACTTGCTAAAACAACCATTTTATAACACAAGATTGGAAATTTAACTTCATTTTCTTGAGATGTTACGACGCGGTAATACGGTTACAGTTAACCCTGGAACTGGAACATGGGGTGCTGGAACACCTCAGCGCGTTTTGACCTCTCGCGTATTTTACTCGGGGGTCATAAGGTTACGGTATCTGGCTACGGTTCAATCAATATAATTATATTATTTTATACAGTGAAGTGTCCAAGAAGCATACGGATTCTAGAGTTAAGTCATATCTGACTTAACATTCTACCAACACAAAGGAAGGTCTTATAATTATTAATATAATTTTTATTACAACGGCGACAATTCCAAACATCTTTAATGTTTACTGACACGACGACAGTCCTCTTCGTTAATGTTTTCACGAAGTCTCGTCTCGACTCATAGCTGTGTATGTGTAGTTATGCAAACCTGGTCAAAAACTTGTTACCACTCCTTAAAAATGTCGTCGCGGAGCTATATGCGATCCTTTCGAATTAAAGTGATTTAAGAGAGCACGTACAATGTAACTTGTAATGGACTAATTTTTGCCAATACGGTTGTATGTAGCATGTCAAAGTTGACCATTTCGCCCCCTTATCTCCGAAACTATTGAGGCTAGAAATTTGAAAAATATGAAGAAAATAGGTAGTTCTTCATTTTTAGGGTTCCGTAGCCGAATGGAAAAAAACGGAACCCTTATGGATTGGTCATGTCTGTCTGTCTGTCCGTCCGTATGTCACAGCCACTTTTTTCCGAAACTATAAGAGCTATAACATTGAAACTTGGTAAGTAGATGTATTCTGTGAACCGCATTAAGATTTTCACACAAAAATATAAAAAAACAATAAATTTTGGTTCCCCATACATAGAACTGAAACTCAAAAATGTTTTTTTCATCAAACCCATACGTGTATATCGTGGGTATCTATGGATAGGTCTTCAAAAATGATATTGAGGTTTCTAATATCATTTTTTTCTAAACTGAATAGTTTGCGCGAGAGACACTTCCAAAGTGGTAAAATGTGCCCCCCCCCCCCCCCGTAACTTCTAAAATAAGGGAATGATAAAACTGAAAAAAATATATGATGTACATTACTAAGCAAACTTCCAACGAAAATTGGTTTGAATGAGATCTAGTAAGTAAGTAGTTTTTTTTAATACGTCATAAATCGTAAACTGCAAAAAACATTGATCAAAGTTACAACGAACTACTTACAAGAACTTTTATATTATGTTACTTGCTGCTACGGAACCGTTCATGGGCGAGTCCGACTCGCACTTGGCCGCTTTTTTATATTTTATAGGAGAACCTATAAGAAGTCTATGGTCTTAAAAAGGTAAATATAAAACTTACAGAACAAGAGTTTAAGTAACTCGTACTTGTCTGGATTTGTTTTGTAAATAATTTTTTTCTTCTTGTTAACATTTCGCTTGTAATGCACGCACTCACTCTAGCGTTATGTGGTAAGCGTTGTGTGAAGACTAGGTTGGTCACCAAGGGGGAGGGGGTAAAAAACTGTAATAACCGGGCAAGTGGGTGTCAGTGGTACGATAATACATTATTAGATGAAAACCCACATTCTTTTACCCAAACATGCAAAAAACAGGTGTCGACAGTGAAAATTTCATTCTAAAATTATGCATACTCACAGTTTTTTTGCATTGAAAATATAATTGTTCTAAACATGTTGAATAATATATTAAAATCATACAGTGAGAATAATCAGTATTGCAAGTGTTTTTTCAAGGTTTTCCTTTGATATGCAGGATGTAATCTGATAATTAATCTCTTTTTATAATTTTAATAAAATGTAATATTGAAAATGAAAAAAAAATCAGATAAGTCTTTGTTACATCTAAATTGGTAGACTGCCCCTGCATTATGTAGAAACATATTATATTAGAATAAAAGTTTGTTTTGCACTGTGCCATTGCTTCAGCTTTATAATAATCACAATAATTTATAATAATACTAGCTGCCCGGACAGACTTCGTTCTGTCAAAAGGTTTTTTTATTATTAAAACCTTTCGTATGCATTATGGGAGATGTAAGCTATCCTATCTTTCAAGTTGGATCAAACTGCACACGGTGTGCAAATTTGATTAAAATCGGTTAAGTAGTTTAGGAGTCCATCGGGGACAAACAACGTGACACGTAATTTATATATATTAAGATATCAAACGCATTTTAACTAATACATATCTCCATATATTTTTTTTACATCAATTATAAGAGGAACTAAGTTTACCTACTTACGTCCAACTCAGAGTCACTAATGGTTAATTTCGCTCCTTAGTAAAGAATCACCATACAAATTAACTACTAAGGAGCGATTTAAGTAATCATTAGGGACTCTTGAGTTGGGGCGTTAGTTCCACACATTTCCCTCTTTATGTTTATGAGTATATGTTCTTTATATTCCTTTTATCTAGGTAATCTAACATTGAATGTGAAAAGAGACCTTTGTAAGAGTAATGTGTACATAGTATAACATTTTGCATAGATATAGTTTACTTGGAGAAGAAACACTGAAAGCTTAAAATAGGTATGTTGAACACAATGAATTACGGTTGATTTTCAACTGTAGTGCACGACTGACTTAAAACATTAAAATGCCTTTTAAGATTTTTCCAGTCCTGTATTATGTTTTCTATGAATCCAATTAAAGCAAATATGTAGTAAAATTAAATATGACAAACTCTTACCTCTTTAACGGTCTCCAACTTGTGTTTGATGTTCTCATCTGTGTCGGGAGGAATCGGAATAACTTCATACTTTTTCTCAGAGCCTTGCGCTTGCCCTGCTGGAGAGACACGTTTGCTTACTGCGTTGTTAGCGGCTACGGGCATGTCTAGTGCATCTGCCGTCATCTTACCCGGACCACGAGATGATGATGATACTGAAGGTGCTATGTCAAACTGAGGCCTTTCCAGCACTTTCATGCTCATGTCCTCCTCGATCTTTGCTCGGAGACGATTCCTGTCCTCCACTATGTGAGGATCGTCACCTTCCTCTCCGTGACGAACGATTCCCACCACGGGAAACTCTCCAACCTCATTCTGAGCGAGAGGAGGCGGCATAAGCAGCTCAGGCCCAGCTTTCTGAATTCGCTTGTACACATTGTAAACACTGTCGTTCACACTAGTAGAACTTTTAAATTCTGGCAAGTAAAACAGAGCGCCTAGCCACACGATTCCGAATGTCAAAAGTACAGAAACAATCAAATATTTCTCCCGAAGTCGAAATGATCGTCGGGATATGGACGGCACAGGGACCCCATTCACGAAGCGCTGGTAAGTAGGCAAAATCCCCGTCATGTTTACGTGAACACAGTATCTATCTAATATTCTAAATAATAAACAGTGTCAACAGAAGATTGACGACCGTCAGCCCGTCACTAGCGGTCGCCATTAAAGAACTGCCAACTGAACTTAATGTTTCTATACTTTCCCAAACTAGATTTTCATGACAGTGTTGCTATACCAAGAACAAACTCCACGTTTTTTGAGAAAGTTGCAAATTAATGGTATTTTCGCTTAAAAGTACTTTTTCCGGTTTCTGGCCGACATGTACTATATTAATAAAAGCAGAATAATAACATATTTTCTTTCTATTCACCTTTACTTTTGCAATGCAGTTTCACTATCATAGATGTAGTAGCTATAGATTCAGCCACGGCATGGCTGCACATGAGACAGAGAATTACGTTTCCTTGAAAATTTATGGTTATTTATTTATTACTATTTATTAGAAATAGCTAAAAAAAGTGAAAGTTGCGTCGCGTTTCATTTCATTTTCGGAGAACAATTACCATTAGTAATGTATAATTTTTTATATACCATTAGAAAGCAGAGATTTCAACGAACAAAAAGCCCACCGACTTTTTTAAAAAAGTAGATATTTTGACGTGAGAATTTTCAATTGAAAATTACGTTGCTATTTCGATAATCGATATTAAGTTAAAATAAGGTGAAAATGGTTGTCTGTAAAGTCGGTTTGCGGATGGTAGTTTAACGTGACAACGTCATGACAAAGCTTCGCTCCACTCCGCCCCACTCCGCCCCGCTCCGCCCCGCTCTGCCCCACCCCGCTCCGCCCCGCTCCACTCCGCTCCGCTCCACTCAACTATGATCGCCTACAGCTCGCCTACGGCATCGGCTACGATACGCCGATCGTAGCCGATAGTGCCTCTCTCTCGCTTTAGCCGCTCTCTCGCTCGCGGAACGCTACATTTTTTCATAGATGCGTCCGACGCTCATCGTTTTAATAGACGTTATCATGTCAAAAAAAATGTTTTTAAATTAAAAAAAAATATAGTACATATGTTAAGGACATACGAAGGTAAGTTTTTACCAAATTTCGGGAAAAAATTCTTGGTAAAAGATAAAAATAAAAACCAAAAAGTTGGTTATTTGAATTATTCACATAAATTTTGAGGTTATGTAAAAAAGTGTAAATTACAAAAGTTGTAGATTTTTTTATTACCTACAACTTTGCCATTTCACTTTTTTCCATTGGACTTGTAGTTTTGCCAGAAATCAAGATAAACCATTTTTTACTCTTAAATCCCCCTCCTCTCCCCCCACTTCCCGACCTCAGATCGCCCGTAAATTATTTTTCCTTTAATTTTCGTTATATTCTCTTCCTATTGCAATGCGTTTCAAGCTACTATTTTTTTTCACTTTTTACCGTTTTTGAAGCTATCGGCATCGCGGCTCTGGTCTACTCGTTTAAGGACTTAACTTGAATTTATGCAGGCAAAAATATATGCAGGCCTGGCAACATTTGTGCATTTTAGTTGTCAAATTGAAGTGGTCCGTTTTACGTGTCTTTGGCTGAGCGTATTTACGCCAATGCCATGGATGGAAGAAAAAAAAGTAGTCCGTCGAAATCATGGATTTATAATCCTAGCTAGATCACAAACTTCGAAGAGGTACCTGAAGACGTGATGACCATTTTCGACCAATTTATTACAAGCCGGATTGAGGTTCTCCTTTATATTTGTGTTCTATTTTGATATGATTCTTCAGTGTTTTGAATTGATAAAATATTATGTTTATTTTTTGGTGGTAAAGAAGAATATTGATATAAAACATTTTATTATAGTTTCTTCAAAGTTATCTTTATGATTATTTTTGTATAAGGTGATAATAAAATAAAACAATATTATTTATTATGGTACATTAATGTCTTTTATTTCAAGTACACTGCACTTATAAAATATTTGAACACAATCGAATGATATATTCTGGGACTATAGATACCACGAACATAAAATAAAAATGGTCATTACATTGTGACATCATTCGTCTTCAGGTACCTCTGAGCTTCAAGGTTTGTGATCCAGCTATGGTATTAATATCCATGGTCAAAATGGATTCGACTATACAACGCCCCCGTCGCGGCATCGCCTCCGAGTCCCGAGTTCCGAACACAATCCGTCTCCCTCGCCATTCGCCACTGTGTGCACACACCATCAGACATCCACTCCATATTCTCCACAGGCTGACCATGACACGGATTGTACGACGGAGCGTTGCCCGTGCGCGCAGCTTCTAACCACGTGTAATTTTTAACCGACTTCAAAAAAGGAGGAGGTTCTCAATTCGACTGTATTTTTTTTTTTTTTTTTTTTTTTTATGTTTGTTACCTCAGAACTTTGGACTGGGCAAACCGATTTTGATGATTCTTTTTTTAATCGAAAGCTGGTGGCTGTCATGTGGTCCCACATAAATTTTATTGAGATCTGACAACGGCATCCATGAGAAAACTACATAAGTCGTAAATTTGTGTTAAGATGTGCGCGACAAATTGACGAATAACTCAATATCACGCCAACCGATTTCGATGATTCTTTTTTTAATCGAAAGCAGGCGCTTGTCTTGTGGTCTCACATAAATTTGAACGAGATCTGACAACTATGTAGTTTTTGAGATTTTGAAGTCGGTTATTTTTTGTTAGTAAAATTTAGATTATTGATCATAGAAAATATTGAATATATTCATCATCATATTCATCATCATTATCTGTGGCTCTCTGATAAAAGAGGACGGGGGATGGGAAAAGCATAGCAGCACGACCGATTTATTTTCCAGAATCAATTTGTACATCCGTGCGTATTTTGTGATTTGTAGTAATTTGTACCCTCAGATGAAAGAATAATTTGTACCTACCAATTTAGACCTTGTCCAGAAGGGACGAATTCGCCGCGAATCGTTTCGCGCGAATTCATTCGCGCGTTAGCGAGATACTAGGCGCCAGTACATCGCGTGCACAAGCATCGCGCGAATTCAAAAAATGCGCGTAAATCGCGTGCACTTCGCCAGACTCTCGACTCGCGCGTAAGATAATATATATTATAGTAATATTAGAAACGCCTTGTTGCGTCCAGTTAACGCGCGAACAAGTCGAACAACAGAGTGAGGTGCACGTGTCGAGGGAAATGGAGCGCCTACATTTTCGTGCGTTGGTACGCTCCTTCTGGACGCCACGGTCGCGCGTGATACGCGCGAGAGAATCGCGGCGAATTCGTCCTTTCTGGACAAGGTCTTAGCCACCATGCTTAGAATAAGGAATAAACCCACCATGCATGTTCAGCAATATTTTAGTGGTTCGCTGATATTTTGGATATTAGTGATTTTTTGAAAAAATCTGATTCTTGGAGAAAACTTGAATAATATTGAAACAATACCTATAGATTTTTTTGAAAATTAAAACGAAGTGTCTATTCGTCCGCTCAGCGGACGAATAACATAATATATTATTCGTCCGCATTGAAGTATTATTACTAGCGTATAGAACAGACACCGCGAACACAATGTATGTTCCAATGAATTGAAGCCGCGCGGCTGCATTTGCAATGGATTCGTTCGATTTTGAAAGGAGAACTGGGGCTCAATTTTGAAAATAGAACTTCCCGGCGGGAACACACATTTTGCTCGAGATGTCTCTTCTATGACATTATACTTCAATGTTCGTCCGTACCTAAATTATAATTTATTCGTAGGTACATTCAATTTTTTTTAAATTAAGAATTACTTGGATGATTAGCTTTTTTTAGTCTCCTTGAAAAAGTAGCGTGACCGAAATTAATAAATAGTTAAGTTAGGTTAGTTAGGTTCCTGTTTTTATTTACGGGAAAAAAGGGACCCCGCGAAGCGGGGTTCCGCGACATCTGTGACGAAGCCCTAATAACATGACGTTAATAATTGTATGGGTGAAGCCCCTCGCCCTGTAAAAATCACGTAAAGATAATAATTTACGGACGACTAAAGTTATTTTATTCGTCCACTTAGCGGACGATTAGCAACAGCCATACGAAGTGTTTATTCGTCCGTTATACAGATGTATAACATCTTAATATATATAAACTAGCTGCCCGGACAGACTTCGTTCTGCCAAAAGTTTTTTTTTATTATTGTGATATGTAAGCTATCCTATCTTTCAAGTTGGATCAAACTGCACACGATGTGCAAATTTGATTAAAATCGGTTAAGTAGTTTATGAGTCCATCGCGGACAAACAACGTGACACGTAATTTATAATTATATATTAAGATTACGTGTCACGTTGTTTGTCCGCGATGGACTCCTAAACTACTGAACCGATTTTAATCAAATTTGTTCACCGTGTGCAGTTTGATCCAACTTAAAAGATAGGATGCCTTACATCTCAAAATAAATAAAACTTTTGACAGAACGAAGTCTGTCCGAGCAGCTAGTAAATTATTATATTTTAATAAACAAGCTCAATTCCCTCGGTATACACGGAGATCTCCTAAGGTGGGTTAAATCATATTTATGGAACCGATCACAATCAGTGGTTGTAGATGGTTATAGATTTGATTTCATTACAGTACCTTCTGGAGTCCCTCAAGGCTCACACCTCGGCCCTCTCTTTTTTAACGCCTATATCTGACATTTACAAGCATTTAAGTTACGCTAAGCACTTACTTTACGCTGATGACAAAAAAATATATATGTGTGCTCAATCTATTAAGGACTGTGAACTAATACAAAAGGATCTTGATTCACTGTATGAGTATGTACTACATTGATAATAAAATTAATTTAAGTATCAATAAATGCCAATGTATATCTTTCACTAGAAAACGAATCCCAATAGTTTTTTTATATAACTTCAATGGTGTTCAAATAGAGAGGACTGAGACCGTTAAAGATCTTGGCGTGTTATTAGACTCCAAAATGAATTTGAGTAATCATATTAATAGTATATGTAGAAGCTCCTTCCGTAATCTTGGATTTGTAATTCGAACATGTCGCCCATTTGATAATCCCTGAAAATTTCATTTGGCTAGCAATAAGGAAACATAAAAAAATACTTAGGTCATAAAAGCAACGAAAAATCTTTCATACTAATTTAGCAAAGGGAGATTTCCCGCCAGGCGAGGTGTTTTGCCTTGGAGGCGGCCGAGCCCCAACTGATCTTATCGGAGCATATTTTGTTTAGCCGTATTGGGGCGGTTTAGAATACTAATCCCAATCCCACGCCGGATGGGTGTCGTAAGAGGTGACTAAATCCGGCCCGCTGGTGGTAGGGCCCCTCGAGGGATTATATTGGTAATATTGATTTTAATTGTTAATTAATACCATTATTGCTATTATTATTTCTCCATGGGGTTCGCCGGATAGCTACCACCCTCGAGCACGAGTCAGTCGCCAAACGACTCGTCGTGTTCCGGCTGGGGGCTTGAGAGCCAGTTCTTTCTTTCTTCTTCTTCTCTCTTTCTTGGCAGGCAACGCATCGGTGATGCCTTTGGTGTTGCTGATGTCCATGGGCGACGATAGCCACTTGCCATCAGGTGGATCGTCAGCTCGTTTGCCGGCTGTTTCCATAAAAAAGCATTTGTAATTTATGCTAGTGGTTGGCGCAAGTTAGGGGAGGGCTATTTATTGTCCAGCAGTGGACCTCCAAAGGTTGTGAGTCGATAGCGTGATTTACGTCGATGTGACGTCACCGTGTGATGTGCGTGCGTCGTCGTTGAAAAACATTTTTTTTTCAGGGTACCTCCCCTAGTCCCCTACAGGTAACGTGAGGATGAATTTTTTTACGTCGCGTACCCCATAGTGTGGGGTATCGTTGAAAAGGTCTTCCAAAAATATTATGGATTTTCTACGATTTTTGGAATTAGGGGTCCGTTTGCGAAATATTTGGCTTTAAAATGCTAATTTTGGTTAGAGTCAAGTGTCCAACCTGTGGGCCAAACGGTTGGAGATAGACAAGTGAAAAAATTCTCAAAAATCGGCCTATATATGAATTTACAAGGAAAACTATCACTGCTATGTAAATAATTCCTTACTCTCTTATTTCTCATAAGGCGGGGAAATATGGAATGAAATAATAAACATACATATTATTGAATCATTTTTATTTCAAATTTATCGTTTTTAAATTTCATAGTCCAAAAATAAGCTTATTCTATATTTATTAATAGACCAGTGTAATATTAAATTGGGTATTTTACATTGATACAGGTTTATCAGGTAGGTGGAGAGAGATAAGTTTACAATTTAAAATTATACCTCAAATGAGATCAGTTCATTTTTATTTACATTGTAACAATAATAATATAATTTACATAACTACGAGTATATTTATTAAATAACTTCTTAAATTTAATTAGTTCCATCGATTATTCGTGGCACCACATTCACAGAACAACAAAGTTCATCATGCCATCTCTGATAATAATTTTGTTTTTAAAATACGTTTTAAGTTTTGCCTAGTGTTACGAACGTGGCTTAAACCTTGACATATAAAAATCGCAGTCTGGGCAGTATATTGCCGGAGGGTTTACAGTCTTTTTGCGACACAAATTACATGGCAACTTTTGGCTCGCCGCTTGGGCACTCTGGTGGCTATCTCCACTAGAATAATTACTGTTCATCTGAGGCGGTACTGGAGACTCCGTGCCGCCCTTAGTGCCCGGCTCAAACGATACAGATTTTTTCTGAATTTGTTTGGGAGGTGGTAAATGTTGGTATGGATTATAATTGTTTTGGCCATATTGATATTGTTCACTGTTAGGAACGTTATCGTTATTGATATTTTGATTGTACATGGGACGCTGCTGTTGCTGTGAATTAGCATAATGTCGTACGTCTGTTGCTCGGTTTTGATTATTGTTTTCGAGATAATAGTTTCCTGCGATTTTTTGATAATTATTATTACTATAGTTGTCGACGGACATGTCGCCGTGTGGCGGAGGAACTCTCTGGTACGGTGAATGTGCACTGTAGTGATTCCCGCTATTTGCTTGGGGATATCGACTAGAATAATCGGAGTTAGCATAGCTTGTCGGTGGGTTATGGTAGCTCTGGTAAGCCAGCGAATTGGTGGGTACACTTTGGTAAGGCGAAGAATTACTATTTTGTGTAGTTTGATTGTACTGACGGTTTGTACTATAGTTATTTGAAGGTATAGTGGGAGAGGCAGAGTGCGGAGGCAGTCTATGATAGTAAGCGTTATTGGGAGCTTGGTTTATTTGATGAAGTTGACTCGGTGGATGAGGGTAGGTATTGGGTACAGGTCTTTGCAGAATATGCTTAGACATGTAAGGAGGATTATGGGCTGTCGGAGTTAACCTGTTAGAGGGATTTTGGCTGAAGTTTGGAGGGCTCACATTATTTTGATTCGGATAGGCTGAAGGAGGCTGATTATAGGGAATAGAATTTGTCGTATTTTGTGGAGAACTAGCACTATTAGCAGGAAGGGCTTGATATATTTGGCTATTATTTGGGCTATTCTGATTTTGATTAATTTGAACCGGTGTGCTAGCTCCATGTATTGCAGTAGACTTTTGTGGGTTGTATTGCTGCTGCGGCCGCGTCTGCGCAACTTGATACGTTGGATATGAATTTTGCACTCTGAAGTACTCACCGTGATTAGCATCGTTCGGTACGTAGGACGTCTGTGACAAAGATGATATTGTAGATCGCGAAGACTGGCTGTCGAATGAATCTTGTCTTTGAAGCGAAGGTTTTTCTGTCTGCAAAGGTACTGTAGTCATTTCAGTTTTATTCATCGCCGATTTTAAAACACGTTCTAAGATCGGGTTTGGAATATAACTGTCATCCTCCTGGTCTTCTGCAGTGGCTACCAATATTACCTGATCGCAGAACGATACGGATTTCTTTTTCTGTTTAGAGCGGTCGCCGTATTGAACGCTATTGTTATTTAATTGTTGATCGCCAAATTCCTCTTCCATTTGTTTAGGGTCGATGGATGACGAGGATGCACGTCGATTGTATATTCCAGCATTGGACTGATTTGAGCAATTTATTACATCTCTATTAGCGCTTATTCCTACATAACCAACACGTGATCTTTCATTGTCACTAGATGCATTTTGTGTGTTACATTCAAATTTTGATGCAATATTTCTTACATTGTTATTTTTTTCAAACATTTTCTGTATATGATTTTCAATCGGGCTCGATAGTTGTCCTTCGAGAGAACCAGATCTTTTTAGTTTTAAGACAGCCTGTTTAGCTTGTAACTCTCTTAACCAAGTGTCACCAGGAGTGTTAATGTTTTCTAAAGCGTGTTGCTTTGCCTCTTCATTTTTCAAAATTTGACTTCTTTTCTCTTGCAACTGAGCCAAAAGTGACCCTTTTGCTGCTTCTATATTCTCCTGCTCCGCTCGTTGAATTATATTGGAGTTATAATGTTGTATTTTATTTAGTTCTTCTTGCAGTGGTGTCAAATCTATTGGTGGTGGTGGCGGCGGAAATTCTTCACTTGGCTGCCTTGAGTGATTTACGGAATTCATTGGGCTTGGGTATGGAGGCAAATCAAAAACTTGTGGTGATCTTCTCACTGGTAATGCACAATCAACTACATCTATTCCATTATCAAACGCATTTGTAAGATTTTGAATATTGTTTTGTGATGGTTGTATGTTCGGCATCGTATCTCTCTTAACTGGACTCTGTTCTTGGTGAATCATTGCTTTTGTTACAACTGTATGGAAATTTTGAGATGGCGAATCTTCTAATCTGTCGTAATGATTGACAGTGTCTCCGTCATATGATGGAAAAAATGGTAATGATTGAGGCTCGTCACCATACTGTTCGGAAAATCCACCATCTTCCTCATTATCTTGAGTATAACCGTAATCGTTGCGAGTGGCAGGTAAAGGTTGCTGTGGTCGCATCTGTATGCCATGCTCGATTGCTTCTGATTCGAACTTAGGCCCGCTAAGTTGAGAAGTCGTTCGAAGCGGTGGCGGTGGAGGTACCTTTGCTGCTGTTAACATTTTTCCGGCGCTACCATGAAAGCTTTTTCGCATCAACTTACTTCTCTCCAAATTTGGATTTGTACCACTTGCCACAGAATATTCTAAATGGCCTTCGGATAAGTAACCACTTAAATTAGTTTTGTCTTCACTCTTTCTTCGACCGACTTCACCATCATCAACAGATGATACACGTTTATCTTTGTTAGCAGAATCAGTATTTGCACCTGCACCTTCCGTTAAGTCTGGCATTGATCTATTTTTACGTCGTATTAATCCTCCCATTAACAGTTTTCTTCTTATCTTGTGCTGCTTTTTGTTAGCTTTTTTATCTTCAACTGGCTCTTCTTTTTTCTCATTTGCAGCTGGGATTTCTTTTCGAGCTCGAACCCGATCTTCACTTCTCGACCGTTTTTCTCTAACCTTTTCCTCTTCTCGAGATTTATGCCTAGGAGGACGTTCACGTGGTGTATCAATATCATCTTCAGTAGTTTTAGGTGATTTTTTAGAAGATCCTTTTTTCTTAGGTAGAGTTGCATAAATTTCAATTGTGGTATTTTCAAGACCACCTTTTGTATTTCTTACAGGGACATTTTGGGGTATTTCAGACATTCTATTCCCTGCCATACGTCTCTGCAGGCTGCGAGCACGCATTACACAAGTGTTATGTTTCATTCTTGCGAATGTCATCGTATGTGGGTTATTATATGGAGCGTCCATCGCAGCACGGGCTTTTGATGCTGCTGCATCGCATAGTACAAGCGCAGTTTCGTAATCAGCGGCATCTTCTGCATGACGAGATTTTTCAAGCAGCCTATCTGCTTCTAGGCAAAGCGCTTCGCAGTCCCCTCGTGTTGTGAGCTCTGGTATTTGGGCCAACTGCAAATTGTGTCGGAGTCCTTGTTGAAGAGGTAAACTGTCTGTAGAAGACAACGAATAAGAGTCATATCCAGCGTCACATGAACCTCCACTGGATAACTCCCCTTTTCGAGTGGGACTTCCTGGCACACTTCCTGGCCCTCTACCTCGCGGATACATATAAGGACTTTCTACAGTGGAAGACGAAGCAGACGAGGCGCTATTGCGATCTCCACTCCAATTTCCCGAGTCTCTACGTGCTCTTGGGCGTTCTTGTGTATCAGATGCGGAACTTGCGCTAAGACTACGAGCTAACTGAGCTCTACGACTAGCTTGCACTTCTAACATATTTTCTACAGCTTTTTTGCTAACGTAGTCGTTCTCGTTATCAGGACCTGGTGTAACCGCCCGCCTCGCGAAGCCTGCAGCAGGGCGTTCCGGTGCAGGAGTTATAGCACGTCTTGGTTCGGGCGCAGGAAATGGCACTACATCTTTAGGAGCGTGACGTGTATCACACGGTGTCCCATCGATAGCCGCATAAAGTAGCAATAGAGGTTGAAAACGACCTCGACGGCATTTTTCAACAACTTGGGACCATTCAGGCCCAATTTCTTTGACATCAGCGTCATCAAAATATATCCATAAACGTAATTTGCTATGGAAGAAGAAGGTTGAGTAGTGTTTTCCATAATATGTTACGAGACCAACGAGACGGTGGGTAGCTCGTGCTGCCCAGGCACGGTCTACACACGCGTGAAATGCATCAGTGGGTCGCAGTTCAGTCCCCAGAGCTGCATAAACGGCCGATACATGTTCGGCGGAAGGTCGCTCGGAATCCCAAACCATTCCAATGGACACCACTTCGGGACGGTTCATTAGTGTTCTACAAATTTGAATTTTCGCTCCACATGCATTCTGGAAAAATCAGAAAAGAAAAAACAATCAGACTCATTAAACATATAAAAAAATACTTAGCTTTAAAAATCTTGAAAATTATGGCTCAAATGTTGAATTTAAATGTATATTTACCGGACAATCTCTGATGTCACCCATTCCCCCGGCTTTCCGCAGAAGCAAGCCGAAACTATCACCATGTTCGCCTAAAGCAGCCTGGGCAGTCAAAGCGGTTGCTGATACATAATGCACCATCTGAAAATACAATAGATAACTACTTTATAATTTCTAAGTAACAAGTTTCTGTGTAGTATTCTAAAAGCATAGGTAATAGAGGCAGCATTCTGAAGAAAATGTCACACTCGCAAGTTTCGACGAGATCCTAGCTATATTTATATGGTATCCAAGTATTTAAGGCTTGAATCTAAAAGTCAATATTTTTACTCACCTGAGTAAAAGGCAGTGGTTCAGATGTAGCTTGGCAAGCGCCGCAGACAGACTGTTCCACGAGCATCATGGCGAACTTCCGATGGGGCACGCAGTGAGGAGCCCTGCACGCGTCATCCTCGCGCTTGTCGCCGGTGCCCGCGGCTACATGGGCGTGCACCCTCAGGAGGAGGTGTTCGAAGCACTCGCTGGCGTCGGCCATGCAACCCAGTTGGAAGCGGGCACCGTTGCCCCCGAGAGCACGACGTAGGCCGTCGGCTGCCGGAGCTCGTTCTGCAGACCATTGTAGTTGAGCGAATAGTTCCTGGAAACAAACAAATTATCTTTAGCGATGACGATAGCGTAGATAGCGTAAGTAAAAACTGACGACAGGTACAATTACATATTATTTGGGTATCATTCCAATAAGAAGAAAATTTATTAAATGCACTAATAAATCGATTAAGCTATTACTTTCATTTAACAACTGCCTGTAGCTTATAAACTGCAAGCAGTCCGTACAAGGAAATCGTAAATGTCCCCTTTCTCTTTGCTAGCGGACCATTGCAAGAACAAAATAAGCGAGAATAAGGACAGCGATTTCATTTCGCCAATGTTTCAAAGTGTATATTGAAGAAATGTTCTCGAGGAAAAATGTTAAGTCAAATCCGGTCTTCAACGAAAGCTGGCAATCGTAAATAACTGAATCGGAATATCGGCGAGCGATATCAAGTTTTACTGTGGTGAGCGTAAGTTTGAATATCATGTAAGTAACGGAACGGGTTGCAGTGTTGGAACAAAACCAGTATAGCACGAGTATGATAGGTCACGATCGCGGCGTGACCTGGCCACGCGGCGTACGCCGTACGTCGTAGTAAGTAGTTTCATAATTGTGACCAAAATCAGGTTACTGCCCGCTAAAATAATACTATTGTATTTGAGATTTGTTGTGTCCAAAATCAAGTTACTACCCGCTAAAATAATACTATTGTACCTATTTGAGTTTAGTTATGTGATCATAATATTCGTAACATATAAACACATAAACTGCAGTAATTTGCAGTATTTTCCTAATATCTTAAATAAAATTAGTTTGGCACGTACTTAATAAAAAACCGATAGCTCTTAAAAAATGTATCTTTTAATTTAAATATGTTATTTATTACGTAATCATCATTGGTGTGTACAGAATTTGTATGGTGGTTATTTGCTAAGGAGCGATTTAAGTAACCGTTAGCGAAAGGATTCATAGATAAGAAATTGTATGATTTACGTACATAATATATCTAAATAAATTGCAGTACGACGTGGCAGGCCAGGGTAGTAAATCAATAAGATGGCGACTATCATTGAAGATAAAAAGCTTGTAAATTTAATGAGCAATCTAAGCGAGTATCCGGCGCCTGCGCATCGAGCTTGGACGGACGCAGCTTGCGCCGTGCCTTCCGCCGCCGTGCAACGATCGCGATCGTGACGAATATCTACCAAAACCATTCAGGTATACCATATAATGCATTCAATAATCTACAGAACTTCTAATTGGTAACAGTTGGAGTAGTCGGGACCCTTTTAACTTTTACAGGGCTGCTTGGGGAAGAACAAACAAGATTTTATTGGTTGAAGAATGGGTCCCGTGTAGGTAGTTGTTCAGTATTACTTTTAACAATATTCTAAACTTGTTTTTTTTTTCTTTTTAGTTCATTTTACGCAGTCGGGTTTTTTGTTTTTTTTTATTATTTTTTTTATTATGAAATTAATAATAACCCTTCTCAAACACTGATAATCTAAATTTTACTAACAAAAAATAACCGACTTCAAAGTCTCAAAAACGACTTGTCAGTCAGATCTCGTTCAAATTTATGTGGGACCACATGACAAGCACCTGCTTTCGATTAAAAAAAGAATCATCGAAATCGGTTGGCGTGATATTGAGTTATTCGTCAATTTGTCGCGCACATCTTAACACAAATTTACGACTTATGTGGTTTTATCATGGATGCCATTGTCAGACATCAATAAAATTTATATGGGACCACATGACAGCCACCAGCTTTCGATTAAAAAAAGAATCATCAAAATCGGTTCGCCCAGTCCAAAGTTCTGAGGTAACAAACATAAAAAAAAAAAAAAAATACAGTCGAATTGAGAACCTCCTCCTTTTTTTGAAGTCGGTTAAAAATGAGAGATTTTCAAAAACTCATTAAAATTCAGTTAACTAGTTTAAAATCATTTTCAATCAATTAATTAATTCGTGACGGTTTTGCATACTTTGCAGGTTTATCCATACGAAGCTGTACTAAATTTTTGACCCATTGATCCTTAGTAAATTTTCACATTGCGTGTTCGGTGACACGTAATATTTCCTATGGGGCTTGTTAAAGTGTAACGTGGTGCGATCCAGGCGACTCTTACCTGACATTATCACGATAATTAAAACAACGGAACTAATGCATCACACGTATGACAGTAGTGGCACAGACGAACCGGGGTGATGTGAGAACGCGCGACTATCGGCTGCTATTGTTGCGTGAGAATGGTGCGGTGAACGCTCCCAGCGCTACTCGTGGTTTCTGATTGCCTAGTACCCGTTCTTACACCCATTTGTGATTATACAATTTTCTCCTTGATTGTTTTCATATAGAGAAAATACATACAACATTATTCGCCTCAACTGCATCCAAACAATAAATAAATAAGTTTTCATTTATTACCTTTAAAATTAATATTTTATTACCTAAGCCTACGTGTTATAAGCCCAAGCTTTATGCGTCGCACGTGCTTCGAACTTAAACGTAAATTTTTAAACTATGTTCAACCATTGTCTTATTATTTCTATAGGGAACAATAGGTTATTCAAGGCGCGAGTTACAGCAGCGGGCGGGCTGCTGGCCGCTACAAGCCATACATATTTACTGTCTTGTTTTAAATATTCTTCGGACAAATTGCCTTTAAAGCCTCCACACAATAGCCTTTTATGGGGCCAGTAACGAGCAATGCATCACAATTTGTTTTACTAACCGTAACTGCTGCTAGCTTGCAAAAACATAGCGTTCATGTAACGTCTCTTGATGATGGAGGTAAACCATGTTTCACTAATTACAATATGAATAAATATTTTAAATCTAATTTTAAAATTATGTTTGTGATGTTGGCTTTTGCGGAGTTCCCTCGTCTGGAGCCAACCCTGAGCGTAGTATATAAAGCATGATAAATAAAAGTTTGTAATAATAAAATTGACTTATAGTATACTCGTATAAGATCATGAGAATCGGCAAAATACTAGAATAATGTTCTTTCATTCTGTAATTTTGGAATTACAGGATTCCAACGTTCGTAAAAGCCACAACGTTCTAATCTAATGTATAACTATTTTATGCTAGGAATACACATTGAATAGTTTTAAAATATACGATTAGCAATTTAGCACGTCGTCCCATTTGCAATCCAAAAAACTCATGAATACCTATTTGTGTGATAATAATTAAAGATAAAATAGTCAAGATCCTGTGATATAATTCCCATCATTTTGTGATATTATCAGTGTCTCAGTGACATAATCAGTCTTACAGATAAAAAACATCACGCTAAACCATCCCACTAGCAACAGCAAACACAGCAGCTAAATTCGGACGATCATTTGCGATCGACACAAATCTTAAACTATTAACTTGATTAGCTTCTATAATATCTGCATAGAGGAGGAGACTTAGGTTTTGTAAACTTACTCTGAAGAGTGATAGAGTAGTTTGGCTCAACAAGTTCTCGGCTTCTCGTCGAGCAGCCGAGGGCGGCCGAGAGCGCGGCAGGGTGTTGTGCCTGACGCCGGCCAGCGAGCCCACCAACAGCATATCCTTAGGAGGCAGCAACTCTCGATCCCGAAGACCTTCGATCTTCTGCTTCTGTATCGCCGTCCCACTCTTGCTCGAGCCATCGGTCGTCTCCTTACGTTTGTACCGAAACTTGATCATTTCACCGACTAGTCCGCATCGCTCGCACTGATTACACGATTAGCTCAGCGAATTAAAACTCGCTAGAACCTTCATTCTGATTCCACAGGCATGCCAGTCGTGATCGAACACAATGGTTGCGCGCTAAATATACATATCTCAATCAGTGTCCGCGAACAACTTCGTATATGGCAATAAGTAAACTAACCACGTACAACTGAGAAACTTTTCATTAGGATTCTGCTCGGCAGCTTAACTTTACTACGCTTAGCTATGTTTGTCCAGGGAGTTTAACTACGGCGTATATTTTGTGCCTTGCGTGAATAAAAAAATTCGGCGGGAAGACACCAGTTGCGAAGGTAACGTTCAGGTAGGGACCGCGACGCAGGTGTTTCGATAATTACACTTTAAAAGCAACTGTCGCGTTACGTCACTGTCTAACTAAAAGTACTACGAAGTCACTATCGCGGTTATCATTGGTACTAAACTTTTATCAATTACGCAAGTTACTAAAGCTTTAGTAGCGGGCGCTCGGCACAGAGCAGGCTTTCGAATAGACTGACGTGACTGAAGGCAACGTGCGGGGGCGGGAAAGCCGAGCGCCTCTACCTTCCAGGTACAATTTTTTGTAGTCTATTGTTAACGAAACTCACGTGGGTACCACTCCGTCCCTTTCAAACTCGGTGCCCAAGTATAAATACCTCTCTATCTACCACAGTGATACGATGCTTTGTTTATATTTCTATGAAGATAAGTTAGGCTGTATTTCCATCAGTTGAAAAGAAGTTCAATTTACAAAACGTATACAAAGGAAGACGTGCAACTTATTACATGGTAGTGCTAATTTTTATCCCGTTGTAAGTTCAAATATTGAACCTTTACCGTCTAAAAGTGAATTAGCGTGTTGAAGTTATAATTTAAACATATTAAAAGTTTAATACAGTTTCAGTTTTCATTTTTCATCCTCTATTGTATATTACGTTATACATACGTTCTATTCTATGTATATACTCGTACATTATAATAATAAATGTAATTATGAAAAGAGTCTCTATATAACCAAAAAATGATTTATTTGAACTCATTTTCTCTTTTAAATACTAGTAAATACAATCATTATTCTTATTACCTTAGGATTTTAACTAATCAATCTGTCTACACCAGTGAGTCATCATGAAATGTAAGGGGATACATAAACAAACTGATTAATTGGCTCTCACACGTCAAACTGCAGGACTCAAAATAAAATAACACCCCATAAAAATATTTGAGCCCTACGTCACAACGTATTTATCATACGAACACGCTTTCTACATGACTCAGAGTATAGGCACGTTGGAGTTTTCGAGTTTCAAGTTACCTAATTTTCTTGTCTCAGGTTTGATAAGGACGTTTCTAAACAACTTTAGCTATACCTTAATTATCTGTGGGCTTGGGGAGGCAGTCATACTAACAGATTTTAAATCTTTATGAAATATAGTCCGACAATGGTAAAAAATATGAGAAATTATTTTTTGACTTATCACAGGCTTTTATTATGCTTAATAAAGATTTATTCTACGCAATGTTTATACTATGGAGAAAAACAGAAGTTAAGATAACCGTAATATTATGGATACCCTTATTATCCTCTCGTTCATTAGTTCATTTAGCTATGGCCATGGCTCATGTAGGTACATATGATTAATGCTTTTAGTTACAATGAAAACATTGCTTTTGCACAACATAAAATAAACAAAAGGCAATCTTTAAATTTTTGTAGCTTGGTGTACAAATATTTTTCTCGGGAACCGAAACATTTAAAAGTTAATTAAGCGAACACGTAGTTAACTCATGAGCTCATAAGCTACATACCTTTCCAGAGAACTATCGTGACTAATAATGACCACCACTTAAGGAAACAAAAAAAAAACATCGCCCACAGCTACACAGCTTTTATTCGACATGTCCTCATTAGGTACGCTCCTACATGACTTCTTTCCTACAAGATAATTAGACCTTAATTTAATTATTACTTCATCGTCCATTATCTAAAATAAGGCATAATTAGATTCGTTTATTTATACTGTAATTGTCACAGTTGATATTCGTATTTTAGATTTGGCAAATGGCTTTAATATGAAGTATTATTTTTAATATTGATAAGGATCAATTACCTATATTGATAGTTTCTTCATCGGGATGAAGATGATATTATGCGATTGAACAATATTCAAGCAAGCGCGATGTCCATATCCGTGAGACATTTCTCACAACGCGATCCAGTTACAGCCTCAGTACTTCATGTATAACGGAGTGTGAGAAACTATAATCACCTATAAAATACCTTTTCACCCCAAAGATGTCATGTAATTTGTCAATGAGGCGACTTAATTTCGTTCATTCCCACTAGTTCTACTGCTTAGTTCTATCGTAGAACTAGTGGGAATTTTTTTTCTCACTAATTCTACCGTAGAACTAGTGGGAACAAAAACCGTATCTACTCTAACGACTATAAATGAATTAAAATAAATTTAATGACACATGTGTAACACATTTTAGGTTGTTTTAGTTGGAATTATAGGGAATCAAATCGAAACAAATTTTTTTTACAACCTCTACATCCGGAAACGTTGCAAAACTCGTCTGTTGAACCGGATAAGGAAAATTCCAAACACCGTAACAACCTTTCCTTTAGGCCTTGTGAAGAATTTCGTCATCGGTTCTTGGAACAAGGGGTATTCAAGAGGCGGGCACTGGCGGCGCCTGCGCATACATATATCACGACCTCTTGCGGCTTGCGTTTTCATTGTAACAGATTAGATACTGAAGATAGCTATAGAAGGGTTTTAGATGTAAACCAGTTGCAAAATATTACGGCAATAAAGCTAAAACAATGGTTCGTGAATCAATGCCTTTTTTGGTTTTCTTATTATTATGAGATAATATTCTTTCATTACATGTAAGGCCTTCGAGCGTCTCTACGTACAATATTACAAACTGAGTCTTTCTAAGTACCTCATCGAAGAGGTTTGGGCAGAATTCTGCAACACTCCTTCAATGTAGGCTAGTGAATTAATAACAAATCCAAGTGTTAGGAACTCTTATGCCTTCTAAAAACCTCTGCTATTAAGTAATTCTACTATTATTTATTTATGTCTTATGGCGAGCCGTGGTCCAATGCTACAATGCATTATAAAATCACGGCATGTTAAAACTAATAAATCATCGTAGAACAAAACCGTTTTCGTCAAACGACGAACGATATTACCTAATTAATATCTGTCTACGTTCACTTCACTCTACATTATCTCAGACTCTACCAAGACAGCGTAAATGTGTACCAAGTTTTCTTGTTTGATAAATTTTACACTAACACTAGACTCTAACCAAAATTAGCACTTTACAGCCAAATATTTCGCAAACGGACCCCTTATTCCAAAAAATGGCCTTTGATTCCCTAATTTATTATTGATAAATTATTATTATTTTTAGAATTTTTATTTGATTTTAAGATCTTTGATAATTTTTAATTACGATTTCAATTTGATTAATGATACCTATTGAATGTCTTATGAAATGTTTTGTAATTTTAGTTGAATTGTAAATGCAATGTTGTTATATTATTAATTCTGATGAATTGTATTGTTATAAAGTGAAGTCTTTTTTTTATATTTACATAATAATATTTTTGTTGCTTTGAGTGTAGTCGCCGCTTATAATTATACATGTATAATGCCTCGAATTGTTTGTAATGGTGTTCAGCATTTTAGCGATCAATAAATAAATAAATATGTTTATTTGATGCTGTATATATTCGAATCAAATACGTGTTTAATCATCACTGAATAATTCATAATGACTTCGTTGATGGCGGCGAGTAATTTATTAACTTAAATCTTTAAAAATTGTAACTTCCGCATTGATTTATAAACGGTTGCCTGTTTCAAGAGCAAAACATGGAAATATTTTGCGCTGTGAGCTGTGAACTGTGTTTTTAATATCATAGATGTTTTTGATTATCATAAGACTGTATACTATTTTTTTATGTAACTAGACGAACATTCGTTCTGAAGATAAGTCTCCCATGGACATCTTTAAAACCAAAGCCATTTCCAATGTGTTGCCAGCCAAGAAAGAAGAGACAAAAAATAAAGACTTTATCAGAGCAGGCGAGACAGAGCGAAAAACAAATAACAAACTGGATATGCATTTGGTATAATAATATAACTTTGATAATGATAATGATGAATACAGGAACTAGTTAAATTAGAACGAGTTTGATAAACTCTTGCGTGTACGTTTCAATTGATTGTACGGTGAATTATCGTAGCCAGATGTAATCAATTCGTTCTTCTACGCGCAACATCTAATTCAATCGCAGCAATACGATTGAGTAAGTTAAAACAAGTGTTAGAACGTAGAGGTTTGTGTATTTGTGAAGTGTCAGTATTGACATTTGAGCCAAGGAGAGGTAAAGATTAAAGACGTTTGAATCGACGAAGTTGCCAAACAGGTAGAGCTGTTAGCAAACGAATTGCTCTTTAATTTTTTTCGCGTTTAAGATTTTGTAAGTTTATTATTGGTTTACGGTTTATATATAGTACCTAGCGTTTTTGAATCTTTACGTTTTCATCTGATACAACTATTATTTATACTTTAAGACAGCTTTATTTCATGGGCGTTGGGTTCTTGCACTCCTAGCGAAGGGGATTCAGGGAATATTTTTTCCTAGGGGGTAGGGGGCAAATCAAAATTTTTTGGCCTAGGTTTAACTTTGGTTTGATTCCCTAGGCCTTTGGATTGCAAAACTTTCGGATTGCAAAACTTTCGGATTGCAAAACTTTCATGGACAAAAATGGGTTTGTACTGGTAAACATAAAACATAGCATCCAGGGTGGCTTTTGCTTTTATTAATTTCATGCTTGACTGATGTTATCGTATCTATAGCCAAAATTCGAGTTTATAAATTAGAATATGAATAAGAAACGTACACTATAGAATACAATTTGGAAGACAGATGGAGCATTTTAAGATAAACTTGGTGCATGTAGGACAAGTGTTTAGTAAATATTCCGAGGTATATATGCAATGTTCAACACAAGTGTACAAATATGTCACACGCAGTGGGCGAACAATGGCCCCCAAGTAATGACATGTAATTAGTGAGGCATTACAACAACTGTTCTGTGCTTCGATAGCGCACAATTCAATCATTACAGGTGCGTACGTGGTAACTAATGAGAAATGAATATCAATTTTAAAAATAAAATAAAATAAAATAAAATGCACTTTTATCTTGTAATACATCTTTTGGAGGCACGTACGTCCTATATAGATTTGTACAAAAAAATAAATTATATGTTTATTTAACAAATATCATATTGTACACCTACAACATTAAAAAAAACTTGAGAGGTGTGGAGAGACACCCATATGGAACGAAGTTCCTTGCAGTCAGTACTAGGATAGAAAAACATGCAGCAAGTGTGCCAAAACAAATCTAAGGTGTTAAATTTCTCACGAAAAGTTGTAACGACACTTTTTGCCGTCGTAGCTTTTTTACATAGAAAGCAAGCCAGAGTAGCAAAAAAACTACGACGGCAAAAAGTGTCGTTACAACTTTTCGTTACCGGCAAAAAGTGTCGTTACCAAATTTTCCGCCTAGCCCCCAACGCAACGCAACGCAACGCGCGATAAGGAACTTCGTTCCAATAATATGTTTGTAAGTAGTAAATTTCAATAAAGTCTTGTTTGATACAAAAGCGATTAATATCGAATAACATCTGTGAGTACCCTGAGTACCTAGATAGGTACATACTGGTATTCCCGAAGCCTCTATTTTTAGGCTTCACATGAAGACGCAAAAAATTCATCGATTTTCAAACTACGTATCCCAGTGACGTTGGAATTTGGCCGTGAAGGAGGTGGAACGTTTATCTATTGCAATAATGAGTTGTCGCAGACACATTTAAATAAATTAATGCTTAAGGCGATAGGTACGACGTACATTCATGCAGTTTTAGCCACAAGGCTAACGACTAACCACTTCTAGAAATCACATCCAATCAATACACTATCACAACCGCTAACTTGTTTATTACACTAATGTAACGATAATGACCTTTGACACTAAACACTTACACTTACGTTACACAAATGTCACAAGTTGTTCGCGGAGAAACTTGCGAAACACAGCGAGGGTAACTTGAAAGTGTTTTTCGCGGGTAAACTCGTAAACACCGACTGTATACGTAAACAGATCGCGGTATTATTATCGTTTGGGTAAGTTTATTTTTATTCTTCGATTTATCATGATATAGATCAGTACGTCTGCGCGCGGCGGTAGATACGCGGCGTGTACGCCCAGGCGCAGTGACAGGCCGCAGACGCTCATGTGTATGACAAAGATAGTAACGAAGGCTCTGGCGCCTAGCTCGTAGTGCTGCGAGTGCGAGCGAGACGCAAGAGAGGCTTTAGCGGGAGTCCGGTTACGTATCTTGTACTTGATATAGCAGAGATGAAGTCTTTGTAGACGCTACAGGAGCTTAATTATTTTTACATGCCCTTCTCTTTTATACGCAGCTAACACCTTTAAATCCTGAGTATCAGTTTAAGAAGTTTAAGGAATATTTGAAAATATTTTTTGTATAATAAAATGATAATAGTTATGTAAGGTATGTTGTATTAAGTATTTAAATATGTCCTAGGTATCTCTACATTGGTCGATAGGATAGAGTCGCAATGTCTTTTTTTTCCTTTATTTATCTTGAAGTCGGAGATCGGAAGGATTAAGTGTTTGCTTGAAGGTATTCAGCAAATGTACATGGCTTCAAGACCTAAACACACACATTATTAACATTAATTCGTTGCCAACTATCAAGGAATTCAAACGAGACGTCTAATCTTTCCGTAAAAGTTCAACTTCAGAGTTTAGTAATTGCCCATTTTGTGCAATCTCTCAGATCATCGACCGAGCAAGCGTTAGATTAAAGATATCATTTTAATTAAGAGGCCATTATCTGTTACTTTTTATAAATGCTAATTAAGAAGCAACGTCGCGTTGGAGTCAGCATTGATTCAAGTGTCCATCGAAACACGAAACCGTTGAAGTAGGTGAGAGGCTGACATCTAGAACTTGAATAAGTAGGTTTGTATGTACTCGAACTGAATACAAATACATATAAAAATGTAATGCAAAGGTCTACGTATAATAATAAATCTACGTATTGTTAAAAATAAATTAAATCTTACTAATTTTAAGCAGGCAACACTTCAGCAGTCTGTAGGATATACAGATTATCTTTATTAGGAACTTAAAAGTTCTGTTGTTTTTGTATCTATTTACTGTCAAAGTTTTGGTAAGGGAAATTTTGTAGTAATTTCTCTTTGCACCATTGAGGTATATACAAGAGAAGACATCTCAAACAAAATACGTGTTCCCGCCGGGAGGTTCTATTTTCAAAATTGAACCCCTGTTCTCCTTTCAAAATCGAACGAATCCATTGGAAATTGAAGCCGCGCGGCGCCAATTCATTGGAACATACATTGTGTTCGCGGTGTCTCTTCTATACGCTAGTAATAATACTTCAATGCTTTGCACCCACTTTTTCTGCAAATGTAAATGATACTCACAATCAGATTAAAGTCTTTAATCTGAGAAATGATATATCTGCCAGTTCTGCCACTCAGTACTAACCTAAACTCGATGTTGTTTTGTACATACGTGACAAGTTTCGAGTATGTAAGGTCGCTTCTCGGTACCGGCCTGTGTAAGTCGACGCTATTCCATGAATAAAACGATGTAACATCAATACATAGTGCAATACGATGCTTATCATTGGCATTGAGCGTATACACTCGGATACTGGAAATCTTCAGACGATAACGGTTTCTAACTCTTTCCTAATGGTTTCCTCAGGTTTGCCCTAGGGCCTAGGCCTATGCGATTGTTTTACTTTCATTTCCACTTCTTACACGAACAGTAGTATAAACGAATAAACACGTGAATAATAAAGAAAGTATGTATGTACCAATATTATACAAATTAATCTCACTCCTTCGATGATATTCTTGAACAAAATATGATCCTAAAGTGATAGAGTAAGTAATCGCTTTTAGTCAAAAATTCGTTCTTATCCAGAGAGAGAGCTCGTTCAAAAAAATAAAAAAATTTATTATAGTTACTATTTTAATATAGATACATATAGATAAAAATAGTCAAGTACTCAACACAATTTTAGATTTAAAAAAAAAGTAAAAATCTCAGATAAATGTAATGGTGTGTGACCATACTAACTAAACAACGTAGTTGTTGCCAAGCTAACATTGACATAAAGAAATACAATTTGTTTAGAAATGCGATTAGTGGACCGAATGCCCGCTGTCCCGCAGTTCACACGGCAATAAAAGACAGTTCTTAACAAAAGCTACAATAAGCGAAACTTTGAATCACGGTTATACTTAACAGTCCGAAGAATAATTATAATAAAAAAAAAACATTTCTTTAAAATCTTCATCGACGTTTACAAAAACTATTCAGTAAACAGTAAAAATCTACTTTATTTATTTTTACCTCAATGTGATCGATTTACAGAAATATAGGTTAATCGCAGCACTGTATTTGAGGCGAGTTTTTGAGGTCAATAGGCATGATGACAGATTTTGAAATACTGTTGTACATTGTTGGGAAATATATTATAATTACAACGTATATCATATTTCCGCAAAAAAATAAGGTTTAGTATAAAATAAATACATCTCAATTTATAAGTTTAAAATTCGCACCAAAACGCTTCAAAGTGTCAGAGCGTGGTTGTGACGTCAGTCCTCAGGAAAACAAAAGACAACACGTCAATATTAGTATGGTGATATTCATTTGTTTTAAGATGTGTGACGTAATTCGCGCTAATTGAGACTGACTGGCGTTTTAGCTAAGATGGCGGCTTGCCGTATTTTGTAGTTTTATTTTATCAAAAATATTGTTAATCTCGCTAATAATAATACGATAAATGCGTGTTTTGGAATCTATTAAAAGGGTTTCATTAATAAATACATAGTTTTAGTGATTTTTACTTACTGTCATCATGCCTATTATAGTAGACCTCAAAAACTCGCCTAAAAAATCCTTTTTCAATCTACAATTCATAGATTATATTCAATTATCCAATGTAAAACATGACAGCAGGAGATAGCAAGCTAATATTAAAATATTATAATAGTCTTCTTTTATTTAAAGTAATAACGATTTCCCTCGAAACACGAAAAAACAATAATTCATAAGCTTTTTTGGCGCACCTTTTCATTTAGGCCTCTCTCGCCGTCTCAATATCGTTAAACAAATACAATGTGTGTCGCCGGCCTAGTTTCCATCCATACACTTGCTCTTTTCACTCGCGAGTCGCGACACTCGCGACCATCAATTCGAAATTGTAACCCAGAAGTGTGGCGAATGATAGTAAAGTGGTCCAATTGTAAATTTTATTTGAACATTCTGCTTAGGTAATGCGAATGCGATTGCGATACTGATATAAGTTAAGTTCTCGAATTAGCTTTATAGTAGAGATAGCCTAGTGTTTTGCACTTTTGTTTCCCCCACTAAAGGGAATAGGTTCAAATTCTTACGCATAATTAAAAAAAAAACTTTCGTATTGGACATTAACTAAAACCTGCCACGGTGAAGGAAAACATTATTTTTATTATTATTATTATTTTCAAATATTCGATTGACCAGCGTGTTGACGTGGCAGAGAAAACCCGAGCCACCGTGTAAGGGGTAGGGTCGATGTGCCAGTAGCCGGCCATGCGCCAGTACCCGGCCACCTGACGGACTACGTTTCTTTAATTAGAGATAATAAGATTTCTACATGATATAATAGTAAAGTGTAAGTTTTAAACGTATTTCAGATAATGTAGTAATTTGAATTTGCAATATTTACAACTATTCACTTAACCAGTAAGCTAAAAAAATCCATTCAGTTTACCTCTTGTCTAAATGTTGTGCGCACATGCGATAAACAAGCTAAGAAATACGAAGCAGTGCGGCGTTCGAAGGGAAGTTTTATTATCTTGTATTAGTTATTTACTTATGTTACTGGTGTAATTACTTTCATCACTAACTGATCTTTATTATTAATGTGTATTTTTTCCAATTACAGCGTTTAATTATACAAAAATGAGGTGGCCGGGTACTGGACTACCAATTTATGTAAAACGCTAGTATACGGCCGGGTGGCCGGGTACTGGTTCACCCAGTCATAAGTGTAAAGATGCCGTAAGCCAGTATTCGGCCATATGTTTTCTTTATATTTCTGATTCATTGAAAAATAAACAGGTACTAAATAGGTCTCCGCTTACTAATACAGTTAGCTATTTGGTATTTTGCGAGATTAACATTTAATAGGTACCTACTTAAATTAAAATTAATTGTGGGGTTCATTTAAAAAAACTGGCCAAGTGCGACTTACACCCGTGTCGAAAGGGTTCCGTACCTATGACTAATAATAATACATGTATAGGTAATAGGTATACACCTTTTTACTCCTGTTTTTCATTCATTTTCCTCGCCTGTTACAAGCACTTTTTTTGGAATATTTCGCTTGGTTGGTAGTTTTGGAGATTAGGGAAGGGAGGAGAAAGATTAATATTTATCTATTTTTTATATTTAACTTTAAAACTATTAATCTTATAATTAAAAACCCTCACAACGAGCCTTTTCATTTGGTATGTGTGAATAATGTGTGCAAAGACATGACAGTTAAAGACGAACAGACAGACCCCTGAATTAGTGATCTATAATAATCATACAGAACCCTAAAATATTATATATTTATTATTTAATGTTTTTGACGAACCTCCAAATAAATAAGAAGATAAAAAGATTTCCCAGTTCTCCTATGAAGATGTAACAAAAGCTCTTCATGATATTCGAAACAAAGGGAATGGCAGAAGAGACCTCTCTGGCATACGAACAACAGAACAAAATTTTACAAACACCTACTTCTTAGGTTTCCGTAGCCAAATGGTAAAAACCCTTATAAATTTGTCATATCTGTCTGTCTGTTTGTCTAGCGGGGGTTTCATACATGGAACTGAAAGTAAAAAATATTTTTATTTATTTATGTAACTTATACGTGCGTGTCTGTAGGTAGGTATTCAAAAATGACATTGAGGTTCCTAACCATTCTTTCTCAAAGTCAATCGTTTGAAAGATAGACACTTTCAAAGTGGTAAAATGTGTCCCCCCCCCTCTAACTTTTAAAATAAGAGAGTGAAAAATCTAAAAAATAATCTATATTTTACTAACAAAAAATAACCGACTTCAAATTCTCAAAAACTACTTGTCAGATCTCGTTCAAATTTATGTGGGACCACATGACAGCCATCAGCTTTCGATTAAAAAAATAATCATCAAAATCGGTTCGCTCAGTCCAAAGTTCTGAGGTAACAAACATAAAAAAAAAAAAAAAAATACAGTCGAATTGAGAACCTCCTCCTTTTTTTGAAGTCGGTTAAAAATATGCTGGAGATCTCAATGAATATTTTAAACGAAAATTGGTTTGAAGGAGATATAGTCAGCAGTTTTTGAGATATAGCACATTTTCAATGGAACACTTCAAAGGCAAGTCCGACTCGCACTTGGCCACTTTTTCAGTAATAAGATGTGAGTAAATGTTTATAATAATAATAAATATTGTATATCAGTAATAATTCATTGTATTCTGAGCCTATTATTAATTTTTAAGGGGTGGCCGGGTACTGGCACACTAGGGGCCGTATACCGGCACAGGGGGCCGTATACTGGCACAATCGCTAGTTTTTCACTTTATCCGTTATATTTTAAAATTTTTTACATGGGAGGGCACTGGTTTATTTTTTATTTCACATCTTGACTATATTAGGGATCCAAATACACATAGATCGACTATTTTGCGTGTAGATAACATATGTTTTCACTCGCCCAAAGTGGCCAACTCCACTAAAAGGCCGTATACTGGCACATCGACCCTATATGGAAATAGGAATTGACTAGTTTCGGTTTACAAATATAAGTCCAGATTATACAATTTGCGTGTATAATTGTGAAGGAAAAGCAAATTTAATTAACCTTATTCACAGTGTGTTGAGTAGAGTTCATATACGAGTACCTATTATACCATGATGTCGGATGGTGTGTGTGAATAAAAAATTTTAGCGGCCGCTTGCATTATTGGGAGAAACATGATAATAACATTTGTGAGATCTTAATGTTCTGCTACAACTCTTTGTTTTAATACAAGGTTTAAATGTTATTCAATCCAATCATTCTTAATATGTGTTGTAATTATGTGTAAGTATATAGTCAATAGATAAATGAATTGAATGAACGAAGATCACAACAGATTTTTTTTCCTACGAATCAGTTTTGTTTTACTGACCATTATCATTTTTGATGTCATTACCATGGCGTGTTCTCTCAATATCTCCTAATAATTACTAAAACTCAATCTATTTGCCAATGTTAATTAAGCGAATAATTAGAAATATGTAGTAATCGTCTATTCATTGCTCTGAGCCTCTGAAAGTCTCAACCGAGAAAAATCGGCACGCTGCCTGACCATAAATGGCATAGAACTATAATAGATCTTAGGGTTACGAAATTACTAGTCGAGAGTGGCCGAGACTGATTGCAACTACGGCCAACAACTATACCACTGGGCACTGACTGGCCCGAGATAATGGTTAGAACAATTTTATTTCGCATTCCTTCAACTCTGTGTTGATGTGTTGTTAGACCGTGTCCCCGCTTTCTGTTTGGTCGGCGACGCATCGGTGATGTTTATGGTGTTGGTCGGCCATCAGGTGGCTGGTGTAGATTGTCAGATATTTACATTAAAAAAAATACAAGTAGGTACATAAGTACCTACTTATTATTAATTATTACAACACATATACAACATATAAATAAAAAAGCTAGCCTGAAATAAGAAAGGTTTAAGTAAAGATAATACGAGTATCTTCAACTTCAAAATGTATGTCCAAATGAACATGTGTTTTCATTGTATGAAATGTTATTCCGGTAATTTTCCTACTTAATTAAAATAGTGCCTTGCGGGATCAGTACCATGATTTTTACCATGCAATGAAATAAAATTGAACTTTGGTCAATGTTACAGTCGTCGTGATTCAATCTTATAAAGGCACCGCTGCACCGGTCACTGCAGCCAGTCACCGTGAGTTGAAGGTTAAAGTGCATAGGAACGTGTTGTTGCCTAGGATATCTAACTAAAGTCTTAATGACATATGATTTTCCTTTATAAAATAATTAGAATCTTCTCAGAATTACAAACGAGCTAAACATTGTGTATTTTATAACGACATAAATATACGACCCCGTAGTCCTTGAATTGAGAAAGGGTCTCAGGTTCGATTTCGATGGCTACATCCATTTGACAGATTTATTTTAGTTTTCGTGTTTTATCAGTTTGCAATGTTTTAATTGTATACATCCATTTCATTCGTGACAGAGCTTTACTGCAGAGTCGAGAGTTGCTGTGTGAAGGTTATTTATTAACTCATGACTTGTAAGAAATATTTGTGTGTAATACCTATTTACAATGGCGCAATAGAATTGCAAGAAATATATCAAGCATGTTCTTGCATATAATACGAGTATAAGGTATTTGTACAATGCTGTTGAACTTGTTATATTAGATTTATTATAAAATCATGATTACTACATACATTTAACATTGTAGGCCAATATCACATAGATGTATAAACTAAGTATAATTTTTAATAAAACGTGTTATAATTTATTAGGCTATTTCGAAAGAATAATCAAAATTAAAAATTTTAGCTTCATAAAATTGCTAGGATATTAGTTTTCATATAATCTGAGTGCATCTAATCACAACCCTCCTGAAACATCTTAGACGACATCTATATAATTTTATGTGGTGTTAAGTGTATTTTTGCTTTGCGATGACTATAGATTGTCAAGACATTCGTTGTTATAAACATACTCCATTGTACCTGAATATCAATCAATCAATTAAATAGTTTATTGTGGACAGTAGGTAAACAGATGTGGTATAACAATACATATTAAATTGTAGGGAAAACCAAGTCTTGATTCGCTATGCATACTCCACATGAGTGTTTTCCATTACAAGCTAAGCACGTATTGTAATAACCAACATCGCCGCAAAATTCCGTGTACACGTTGGCAATGACATACATAAAGCTAACAAATTTTAATCGATAGTAAATAATGAATATGCGGGTATTTTTATTATGCTTAGTAGGAAGCAGAGGAAGGCTTACCAACTGTATACTACATATTGCATTTTGTAGAAATACTTACAATATATTATTTTCATTACAAGTTTTCATTGAAAAGCGTTAACTATATTATTATTATTGACGAACTGTGTGGCGCCATGGTTACCATGCCATGCCGGATCGCCACGCCAAGGGTCCTGGGTTCGATTCCCAACGAGGCGGAAATTTGAATAATGAGTTTGAATTTCTGTTCTTGATCTGGGTGGAGTGTTCTTGTCTATGTACGAGGCGGTCCCATAATGAATTGGCCTAACTATGAACTAATGAAGGAAATGAAATGAAACCAATTTTATTTTTCAATATAATCACCATGAATACTAATACACTTCTGACATCTGTGAATCAACATCTCTAAACCTTTATAAAAATAATCACAATTTTTATCCTCAAAATGACCGAAGACGGCCGCCTGCAACTCTTCATCGCTTGAAAATTTTCTTCCTTTTAAATCCCGCTTTAAATTTGGAAATAAATAATAGTCGGACGGGGCCATGTCTGGACTGTAAGGTGGATGTTCAACTTCTGTGAACCCGCATTGACGAACTGCATCCTTCGAAACACCAGCGGTATGAACAGGGGCGTTGTCATGGAGCAACAGGACACCTTTAGACAGCTTGCCTCTTCGTTTTTCCTTTATCTTGTCTCGTAATTTATATATTAAAGAAGCATAATATTCGCCGTTCACGACTGTATTACGTTCTTTAAAATCCACCATCAAAATGCCTTGAAAATCCCAAAAGATTGTGCACATCAGTTTTTTAGCCGATTGTTGCACCTTTGCCTTTATAGGGGGCTTTTCACCCTTATAACGCCATTCCATTGATTCGCGCTTGCTTTGTGGGTCATAATACAAGATCATAGTTTCATCACCAGTCACTAGCCGCTCAATCACAGTCTTTGAATTTTCGCCACAAAGATCCAAAAACTCCGAAGCGCAGCGCACTCTTTCCTGTCTCTGTACCGCTGAAAGAAGTTTCGGTACCCATATTGCACTCACTTTTTTCATGTGAAGATGTTCATGGATCGCACGATGAACGGTACTTTTAGAGAGCCCAAGCCTAGCTGCAATTTCTCTAATCTTCAAACGGCGGTCACTTAGAACCACCTCTTCAATAAGAGCAATCGTTTCGGGAGTGAGCACTTCCACAGGTCGACCGTCGTGGCAAATGTCTTCGACGGTTTCTCTCCCGAGGTGAAACTCTTTCACCCAATTTTTCACTGTGCTATAGGAGGGGGCAGACTCCTTATACACGCCATCCAATCGTTCTTTTATTTGGGCAGGGGATAAACCTTCTTTAAACAAAAACTTTATCACACTTCGATACTCAGTTTTCGACATTTTGAAAAAATACGCGACTCTCGTTATTCAAATGCCTGCTAAACTAAGACTAAACATTTCATGTCGATGCGTGTTTCTTATATTAAGTGCACAATAAACGTACTATTTAATGCAACACAATATGTAGCGACTTGTCGCGTAGAACTGTATCAGGCCAGTTCATTATGGGACCGACCTAATATGTTGTCCATGGCACCCACGACACAGGGAATCCTAGTGTGGGGCTATGAGTGTGAAGCGTTATTAATTTATTAATTTTCAGTTAATAAAGAACTAGTAACCTGTATTTTGTTATTTTTTTCAAAGTAGTTCGTTATAAAATTTTTGCTTCAGCTGGGACTTATACTGGCTTTTGGAAATTAATATATTGTTGAAATTCATTCTTGAAATAAATTGCATTAACACATTCGTTATTTACAATTATTTCATTATATTCATCACCATAACGTGAGCCATAAAAATAAAAAAAGTTACACCTTAGAGACAGATACAATAGCTAGTATTGTTGCTGTCGATCAATTGCTTTGTCACTAACCTAATACAAAATAATCTAAATTTTACTAACAAAAAATAACCGACTTCAAAGTCTCAAAAACTACATAGTTGTCAGATCTCGTTCAAATTTATGTGAGACCACATGACAAGCGCCTGCTTTCGATTAAAAAAAGAATGATCGAAATCTGTTGGCGTGATATTGAGTTATTCGTCAATTTGTCGCGCACATCTTAACACAACAATTTACGACTTATGTAGTTTTCTCATGGATGCCGTTGTCAGATCTCAATAAAATTTTTGTGGGACCCACATGACAGCCACCAGCTTTCGATTAAAAAAAGAATCATCAAAATCGGTTCGCCCAGTCCAAAGTTCTGAGGTAACAAACATAAAAAAAAATACAGTCGAATTGAGAACCTCCTCCTTTTTTGAAGTTGGTTAACAAAAATACATCAGTAGTACCTGATACTGACTGTACCTGTACCTGATACTGTACTGAAATTTAGTATTTAGTTATTTTCATCATACGAGCGTGTCATACGATATGGAACGTGCAACAGATACGACCCGTCCAACACCGATACCGCACGCGTGCTGTTGCTCGCTGAACACTGGATCCTTGCATCCTTGCGGTTGACGAACTTTATACATGATGTTAAAAGACATCTACATGAAAAATGACGTAAATCGGACATTAAAACGTAAAAGACGCCCACACCGCACCCACGGCCTGTCTACATGTTCAGAGAAGTTACGGCAGTCAAATTAAGTCGGTATATGAAATTATGAAGTAATAGTAATATATTAACGGTTTCCCGCACAGATGTAGTGTTAGAATGATTTTCAAATAAATTTTCATCCATTATGTTACTCTCTGAGAGGTTGGATTTCGTTGAAATTTGAAACGCTACTAATTTTCGTAGAGCTTGTTTTAAGATCGCCGAATTTTCACACAACCTTTCAAGTTTCAGCCTCTGTTTATCGAATTTAGAGGTGAAATATCGAAAAATTCGTTCTTTATTGTCGTCTTCAGGCTACCTTCTTCCAAATAGTAAATCTCAACACGCCTTTGATTGACCTGTCTAGACGTAACCGTGGGTAGGCCGACTGTATGAAGGAGAATTTATTAGGCTGTAGTAATACGTTAATATTACATCGATCGATACTCGACATTATAATATATGAGGTAAGTTAAGGTAAAGCAAGCGGGGGCGGCAGGCGCCGACGAGACGCTCTCTACGTGACCTGTCGAAGGTTCGACATGTTGACATCACTACTGAAAAATAAATAGCCTATTTTATAACATGACGCGTATTATTCGAGTTCAGGATAGCGAATGTTTTTGTGGAAAATTGGTATACTTACAGAACTTGAAGACATAACGATTTGTTGAATTAAAAACATACTGAATACTTTTTATCATCACTTGTTATAATTGATAGGAAAGGCTGCTACGCATTGACACCTATCTATCCTATCTCTTTATGTTAATAAAACCAAGGTTTTAAACCAGACACTTAAGTGTAATTTTACTTTATCTGTGACAGTACTTTTATAAGCAAGTTTTGCATTCTTGTTTAAACATTTTTACATCCCTTTAAATTTTTTATTACAGTCATATAAACTGGATTGGATATAGTGCGTGCTAGAAACTAATAAACACGACTTTTCATACGTATAAAGGTTGACAAAGTCAACATTCTTCGATCATGAAACTGGATAGCGTGCGGTTATACCAAATACTTACTAGAGCTTAAAGGATAGTGATATACTCGTACATATTATTATCCTTGTATTTATCAGTTTCAAGCTGTTATTTTACATCACTACCAATGGCTTAGAACAACATGATATTTAAATAAGTATGACCTCATCAAACAGGTCCGTGAGTATGATGTCCGTAGATACATTATTATGTACCTTACACACTGAAGCGTTTAATAATAGAGTTTGAATATTAATTGAGGCATACGCACTCTAAGGTAAATTGAATCTGTAATCTATTTATTTTTATTTGGTTACCAAATAACGTTAAAAATCACTTTTTACGCATTTGTTGTAACATAGTTTCTTAGCTTTATCAAGTTTTCTTCAAGGGACAATAACTACTTTATAATCAAGCAGCGTTAGTTAACAGTAAACAGTTTATCACATAATGCGTCCCCGAGTTAATTGTCGTCGATCGGTGGGCGGAGCCTTGATCGTTAACGATGTCGTGGGAGTCGAGTGGGAACACTGAGGCTCTCACTTCTTTGTCTCAGTACATCGTTGTGATCTAGTTTAAATCACCCTTGTTTCACTTCCTGGAAGCAATTTGCTACGATAATTTAGTTCCGAATGTAACCGCTAGAGAGAGCTTACAAACGAACACGTATCTTTTGTAGTGAATTTCGAATATAGTGTGTGCGATTCATAATTCCATGGTTTCACAATTGGGAGTATTTGTTTTCACTATAACAAGCGGTAAAAAAAAAACAGTATAGCAAGCAATTTTATCTTCAACAATTCATTCAATAAAATTTAATATAAGGATTTTTCAAAGGTTATAAAATGCGCACCGTAAAATTTTAAATACATGTACTCTACATATAGACTAATCTCGATCGTTCGAACGAACGAGTTCAAAAATCGAGCCGTTTAAATTCAAACTGAAGCATAGATACCTCCATAGCACAGAGTATAGAGCTGACAGCGCAGTACCTGGTGTAAGCGAGAAGCCAAACCGGTCTTGCAGCTGCGCGTGCGCACAGCACTGTACTACAGTGTGGTGTAGGTGTAGATATCCCATGGCCAGGGCTGTTCCGCCTTGCTTGTTTTGGTTTCGGGATAACCCGAGGTGTGATTGTCTAACCTTTTAATACAGGTTTGTGATACGTTTAAAAATGGGTGCAACGGACTCAAAGAATATTAATGTTGGCTTTAGAGGGCTTAAAAGTCTTTAGTTGCAATAAAGAAAGATTATTATAAAATAAAACTTATAAGTACAGATTTTACGGTCGTAAGAAATATTATTCCCAAACGGATACAACGTTGGTTTTTTATTTCATTCATTCAATCACTGTAAAAATATACTTTACTATTTTCGCACTTTTAGCGAAAAAAAACTTCAAAAATCATGGCTAAATTATGATAAATAGTTCATTCTACTTCTAGAATAATAAAACTAACTTAAGCCAACCCTAAAGATTGATTTGATACTCTAATCACAGTTAAATGCTCTACACACTATATTATTATACCTGATGGAATCAATGAGACACGCTCTCGCGTGATTTGGGTCCATGATCTATAAATAGGTATATTTTATCTCCAATCAATAGATTTCATAAAATGTTCGATTCGGTTCCAGCAAACAAAGAAACAAAGTGAAACGAGATTTTGTACACGTATCGCCAAATCTTGTTATTTAAGTTCTATTTTTTTAGAAAAATATTAGTTTTAATGTTTCGTTAAGTTATCTAACTGCTAAATTACTTTAGCTAAAATATTATAATATTGGCTTATGAAAATCCGCCTAAACACAATTTTGTTTGGCTCTCCACTCTGCAGGTAAGTTTCAATATTACTGATACAAGAATTATTTTACATATTAATGAATGTAAAATTAACTTTAAAAAATTCAACCTATAAAATGAATTCATGAAACTGATCCTAGCCATGCTATTCTATAAGAATCATTACTAAGAATTTAATTCTGCGGTCGAGAGTCGGAGTGTAGAGTTCCAACTCCACACCGATTACCCAAATATACGCACAAGCAATTCATTTCCCACTTTTTACTTATAAATAGAACAATAAAACCTTTAAATGAATCGTAATTACATCTAACAGAGGTTTTATGTTTATGTATTTTGTAATCAGTCACAAATCGTCGTTGTTCGATAACTTTTACGTAAAGAATTGCAAAAAATATTTGTAGAGTTTTACGTATACGTTCTAACTGAAAACCACAGACTTTTCTTTTCTTTAATTTTCAGCTTTCTTCTTTAAACTGGAGAACTTTGCAATCATGGCGAAAATTGGGGCAAACGAAAAATCGCATCGTTTTTTAGCACGTGTTCTGGCACTTAAATATAACTCATAAAACTATATATAAAAACACTCATAAATAAATGAATGCTTTAAGTTTGAATTTAACATCTTTCTTTACTAAAACAGTTATTAGTTACAATAATAGTTTTTGCAGAAATAAATACTAGGACTTGTTTTGAATTGTATTTCAGGTCCAGCTCAGTTGGGTTGTCCATGAATAGCCATAACAGAGCAGTAAAAAATTATGACGGACAATTAAAGTATTGCAGGCATTGCAGGGTACAATTATGCTTTTCTAGTCATTCCTGATGAAATAGCTGTCAGATTCAAATAATATTTACGGCTTAGTACATTGTATGTCGTAAATGGTAAAATGGTGTAATGCCGCCATAACTGTGGCTAGTGGCGCGCTGGCGTCACGTAGCGGCGACATGCGGTACTAAAACGTGCCTAGATCATGGCTAATCTTGATACGAAATGTCGTCCAGTACACACCGCAACTGGGTTACTCGATAGTGTAATTACATGGCAATGTAATCTCATTTGTTTGTGTGTAGCACTGTTTTCGTTTCTACGATTGTCGGGAATATCACTATGTTTTGGAAAATATCTAGGTAAGCTAGTGAAAAATAATTTTATTAATGGCAACAATTTACAGTTGCCACTTAGAGTAAGTATCATGTAGTAACATGATAATTCCTATTATAGTGTCTAGCAGCTAGACTTTACCTGTTGCGATCATTTTTTTTACTTAAAATAAGTTAATGCTTGAGCACAATCTCACCTCACATTAAGTGGAGATTATGAAAAATAAGTTTTTTCTGGGGTCTTGGCCAGACTTTGTGAAAAGTTATTTAATATTTCCAAATTAGGTAGTTGTAACATGGTGTGGTGCATCCTTGAGTGGTAATGAAAATTTTTAACCTATAATTTGTTCAAAACTTAAATACCTGAATAAATGTAAATCAAAAAGTAAGTAATATAATACTAATCATAGTATGAAGCCTAAGATTTGTTTATAGACTTAGTTAATTATAAAGTTATCATATTATATTGTAATAATTTTGAATATCAAATCTACACGTAATAGAGCAGCTATGCACTAGCTACCGGTCCGAGAAAGCCGCGCATCAAAGTAAAAGTTTTATAATTATCTTATGATTGTACGTGAGAGTTGCATTGTGCTCTGTTGTATTTTAAGCTAACTAATTCTCAGTTGCAAATTATATTTGTCTTTAATTTTAAATTACTATTTACTGCATAATGACGTTCTTTTCATTTCTTCAATTTTAAATTCTCACTATGTGACTATTATATCGTTTCCAAGGCGGCAACGTTTTGTTCTTACATAAAGATTGCATTATGTAGAGTAGAAGTGCTATATTGTTGTTTTACTAATTACCTATATGCATCGCTTGTTTACACTACTCAATGATTTGACAAGTTAAATTTCATTTTATTCCTAATACAGCCATTAATTTGACGTATCGCACCGTTGCCTTAAAATATTAGCCTTTTCTTCTGCCTGATTTACGACTATCATTTGCAAAACACCTACATATTATCGGTTTCATATCATTCCTGAATAAAATAAAGACGTTGGATTCATGAATACACCTAAATAGACGATCAAAAATAGAGAGACACCATAGTTTCATTCAAGCCACAATACGGCCGTAAAGAGTGTGAAGAACCGTCAAAGCAGTGCCTAACCACATACGCCTAGGTAGCTAAATCACGACTCGGCGTTCCTTCCTTAGAACCAGTCCGGCCAGTAGATTAAGCTTTAATGCCCCATGAATCTCGTCCCGAGCGTAATAAAGAAGCTATTTTAAGCTTCAAACACGTTCATTGTAATTGCTTACGTGAAAAACATGGCAATAGCGAATTTTTTACAAACTGTTTTGTGTTTAACATGTTTCACTTACAAATGATATAATTACAAAGCTAACGTTTTGCAGACTTTGCTTTGCAGTTATTGGTTAAAATGAATCAATAAGTATCTACCTATTGAATTATTGATGCTTTAAGCATGCTCTACTTTTGAGAGACCAAAATTCGTTTTTTAATAAGCATGTGGTGTCGAAAGTCGAAACTCGTGCCGTAGCTGGCTAGCGCAGAATAGAGGGCATTGTTCACGAAAAGGTCACGTCTGGGAGTCGCTCACGGGTACGGGCTACGGTCGCGGACGAGGCCATTTTGTCGTTTATGTTCTTTTTGTCTGGGTTTAAGTTCTTTCTCTCAACATAGCATGAGATTTACTTATACCACAGTAGATATAATAGTACTTATACATATAGTATATCATTTATTTGTTATTTGGCTACAACTCATTAGCAGTTTACTGCTGTGCTTGCTCGTTATTGTAAGTCTGGAACATATTCAAGCCTGTTTCGAATCCGGTGAGTGAATTCAATCCACAGCTAGTTCTCTAAAGCATCCAATATGCCTTAACTTTTACATACCCTACAAGGGTCAGAAGCGTTAAGTAATTTTACCACTTACAGTCATTTCACAATCACGGTAGACGTTGCTTAATTAGATCATCACTTGTCTTGTGTGACTGACATAAATAAATGCAACATACTCGAACGTATATAATATGTGATTGGCACCAGCCGACTAAAACCAAATAAATAATTTATATTTTACTGTTTGAGTGGTGAGTGGATGGAACACGTAACAAATGTAGAACAGACCGAGTAACTTTTATTCTATAAGTTTTTAATTCACACTCCGAGAAGTAAAAAGCAGATGCGTATTTTGCACCTTTGTTGCAAATATTGCAAATAATCAATTATGCTTTTAGCAGATGTCTTCGTTGTCCATAAGTGCATTCGCGTCAGCAATTATGGGCCGCGTGGATAGTACAATCGATCAATAATTCAGGGCCTATTAAAGGAACCTATAGACGCCGAACCACCTGTGTGTTAATATATAATTAATTAGAACTTACCTTTAGTGCGCAAAAAATGCAGGATGGTCCTAGGCAGGCGTGACCCGTGAGCTCTCGGAAGCTGCGACGGAATATGTCCAGATGCCACAGCACCTGCAAAAATACAATAGTATCAATGCATGACGCTAATGACACAGTTTTTATCAGTGATGGCCCAATTAGTTGTTTATAATGTCTCGATAAAGATATATTATCTTGATAATGATATTACAAACCACTTCTTTGTTGGATAGTTTTTATCCTCGAGGAAATATATAAAAATAGGAAATATGTAAGTAAACAAACACAGTTTGACAGACAATTTAACAACATTCGGTATTTAATTTAACGAGTTTACACTAGTAATAGAACAGCGTAAATTTTTCAGCAGATATACGTACGAGTATAATAACACGAACTTGAGAAATAGTTTTATTATTTCAGTCATAAATGGACTTAATTAAAACCACGATAGAATCATAGAGTGATTGATCGCAAAATATAAAGTTATAAACTTTAACGTGAAGTAAACGATCGATTTACATGTTAACTTTGATAAATATTCAGAAGCAATTACGTTTTTTAATATGAATTATTTTAGCCGCTGCCACCTGTTCTTATAAGTCCAGAAATAATCTCATTACATGCACAATGTATTAATTAATTCTGTTAAAAGTTTTCTATTCATAGAATGTTATCGTCAGAATCGATGTAAGTTTTCAAGTTATTTATATTTTAATTTTCATGCATATCGACAGCATTCCGCTCACATAGACCAGGTAATAATTGTATGAGGATATATCCTAAACGCCCACACATAATAATATTAAAACATGCATGACCTTTCAAAGGGCATATCTCAGCATATCTGAATGGATTTCAATTGTCACATTAGCATAAAAACTTGTTCAACACAATAGGTACATAATCAAATCAAAATGAGATCCATATTGAGCATTTGCAGATCAAAAAAAGAATTGTGTATTTCAAGAAAGGTTAAACTTTATTTTTATAAAATTAGTTTCGTTAATTTGTTAATAGAAGTTAACTAACAAGGTCAACTTTATTTTAACAGACTCCTCCATCAATAAATTAATGTCACCAATCAAATTACGAGTTACAAATTGTTGGTTGGTTTATCTCTCAACCAATTTTCAAAAGTTATCAGATAAACGTTCTCCATAGCTATAGCATAGCATTTCTTACAAATTTTAAAAACAGTTGGCAGTTGGTGGCACATGGATTATGCGATGATTGTGTTCTGATGCACGTGGCAACACCAGCGCACAGTGTCAGGTGGGATGACATATGACGCGAAAAAAACGCGGGAAAAGGCGACGGAAAGGAAGTTCGTAGACTCAGTCTGCACTCGTAGAAGACAAAGCCAGTGCTTTATATCAAGAAACTATTCTGAAGCTTAGTATAGAGGTCATTTATTTTAGATATTAATATTTAGATTATTCAGTTATAAAGCCTTAATTTGTTTCCAACTATCCTGACTCGAGTAAAAGTTGACATGTCCAATAACTATGTTTGCATTTGCTGCAAATATAAAATGACAAGGTAGGTTAAATTATAATTATTTAATATAATTAATTAGGGATCACTGGAGCAAAAAATAAAACCGATTAAGTTAAATCAGCCTGTAAGTAGATAGTTAAATTCTTCAGTGACATTTAGTCCAGCTACAAGTATATAATTTTGCCGTAAACGGAGCAACAAGTTTAATGACAAACGCCTCCGCACTTCCTGTGCAAACCTACATTTTAAAACTTGAATATTTTTTACTTGTCTTGTAGTTTAGGGCAGCAATGAATATTTCGTTATTACACAGTTACACAGCGGAATATAATAACTCACATTATTAACACCCCAACTCAGAGTCACAGGTACAGGTAACAGGTACTTAAATTGCTCCTTATTAAAGAATCACCACACAAATTCTGTACTAAGGAGCGATTTAAGTACCTAACTGGTTCATTAAAAAAATGACGTGCATAAGTGTATCAATGATACCTACATGAATAAATGATTTTGAATTTGAATTCGAATTTAACCATTAGTAACTTTGAGTTAGGGCGTAATGTATCCTATACATTCAAGTAAAATAAATAAGGCTTGAAGTCGATCATTATCATTTCAAAAACCAACTATGTACACAGTAAATTTTAGCAACTGTGTCTCAACTCTCAAGTAATTTCAACGCTATTTAAAAGTTTTTATCCTAGTAAATAGTAAAGTAGTGAAGTCCGAGTAATCGCGCATCGAGATGCATGTTTCTACGACTATGGCCGCCACCTGCGCAGCGGCCTGCGCGTCGGTCGGTGCAGTTTTTCGCGATTGTTTTCGGCTGGCAGGTGCACCCAACCCGTTGGCAGATGTGCAGACATCGATGCTGCTCACAAAACGATCCCAATTTTTTTTTTCGAGTTTTAGGTTGTTCGGTTGTTGGTCATGGAGCCGATACGGTCTGATTCATTTGTCATAAAATGTAAGCGTCAACACCTATAATATTGTGTATCTACTTATATATTTTAAAACTGTTACCGTGTATGGCATATTGCATGCAATTTATATCATCTAATCAAACAGATGTTTAATTAAATACACATTTTGATACAAACCTTTTTACACTTTCAATAAAAATTTTAAACCACCTTATGTGTTACCGCGCTACCCTAAGTTCAACTTACTTAGCAGAAACTTAAAATATTTAACAGTATTAAAATAAAAATAAAAATTTGACAATACCTGTGATAGTTTCAAAATAAATATATATTTATTTGTAAACGCAACCAAAAGAAAACAGAAGGAGGCATAAAGAAAACGTTATACCATCTCTCCCGCTCTTTGAAGGCGGAAGGGCGACAGGTGTATCGGAACGCGTCTCCGGTAGCCAACCAGTGTATAGCCGCTTTACTAATTTATGTACAGTCGGCAAAAGATTTATGTAAGCAGGGCATGATATAAAACTGATAATCTATACTAATATTATAAAACTGAAGAGTTTGTTTGGTTGAACGCGCTAATCTCAGGAACTACGGGTTCGAATTGAAAAATTCTTTTGGTGTTTGATAGTCCATTTATCGAGGATGGCTATAGGCTATATAACATCATATATTTTAGTAGTAAGTTTTTTCTACAAATTAACGCGGGTGAAACCGCGGGAAACTAGTGTTTAATATTACTGAATGTTTATGTTATCATTGTTGTTAATTGCTAGCGTTATACGAAAGGTATGATTTAACATTGACAATAAACACAAGCATTGTGTAATATTAAATGTTATGGAACGTTTTCATATATCTTTTGCTCGCTGTACCTACCTTATCACATGTAACTACTGATCCCCGCAGATTTTTCTAAGTCACGTCGTAGGATACTGTTAGAAGGCCGAGCGCTCAAACAATTCTTGCGCGTAACGAATGAACGCAAATAGGCAAAAACACGTTTTGACTTAGACCGAACGGCCTGTGCCTTTAAATAATCCAACTTAGTTATAACTGTTTTAATGAATTTCATCGACAACTGCATTACTGTTTAGCTGACATTGTTCTGGAATATTTTTTAATTTTGAATTATTTTGATTAAAAAATACAAAATCTACTAAAATTACTATTTCAGTTCATTGACATTTATCTAAATTGATCATAGTCGTAACATGTGGACTAAATAATTTATCTATTAAATTAAAGGTAACCATGACGATTACACCTCTATACATACCTATATGAAATTATGAAGTTAATATGAATAGTAAATTTGTTTTACACTCTAACTTCGGAGCATACAAGGACTCAAAACACGGGTTATCAGAACACAAAGAGGTCGTGTTTGAGGAGCTAATTTATAGGACCCTTATTGGCCTTAAAGGTTTCATTGTGTTTGGATAAAACCCACAAACAGCCACAAAAACCTGACCCGAAGCAAACAAACGTTACGGCGAGTTCACTATCTTCTTTGTCAGTTTGTGATTCGGAGAATTATGTTAACTGATTGACAGTCACGTCACAGACTTCGTTTACCTGGACGTTGACTCACGGATAAAATGTCTTTCTAATGGAAGTGGCTACGAAGTTTTGAAACCGTCCGTCTGTTTAAAAGTAAGTAGACATGCTTTACTTCAGCTTGATTAGATAACCTTGACGCTTCTAGACATTCTTAATCTCGTTGGAATTACATGAATAGTCAGCTATGTAGGTTGACTATAATTTATGAGTTATAACTTGTTTGAGAAATGATAACAATTATGAAATTGACAGTACAGACTCAGAGTACGGTAGTTAAGTTTAGAGCATCGTCTTGTTTCCTTATTTAGAAAAGTTTAATGAGAACAAGTGTAAAATAACTTCTATGTGCGCGCGTTTAAAGTTTAAGCAATAGGTACAATCGATAAAAATTTTAACTTAACAGTATTTTTAACCATTTGAATTTAACTAAAACGTTAACGTGTATAGTTCAAACATGATCAACGGGTTATTTTATAAAAAAGTGAAACTATCCATTGTTGTATTTATTTTTTTCGTCTTGAGTCAACAATTGAAAGGATCTGAGTCCACAGTAAATACGACATAAATATGTACATACAGTAAGTACTACACACGACGAGTAGGTATTATAGGGAAACGACAAACTGTGATACTGATCTGATAACTTTGATTCATTTCGTAACGCGCACGTGCGCTCCCAACAAGATGTAGGTACATATACATACATATAGGTACCTTCGCAGACGAAGCCTTAACGAGTGGTGCGGCGCCGGCGAACATAACGGGACCGCGCTACCATTGCACCACCTCTCCCAGCCGTCAGTTCTAATGTTAACACAACTCGACTAGCAAATCACCTGGGATACAGGCCTCATACAGCACGTCGTTTATCGTTTACAAGCCCTGCCCGCGGCTTTGCTCGCGTTTCCCGAGATAATAAGTCTCTCTTAAGTAACATCCTCGTAAGACAAGTAACATTATCACAAACTTTCACATTTACAAAGTAGAACTTTAATATTGTGAAAAAAATACATTATATTTTGTTCATCGCAAACGCATCACAAACGTCTAATTCATCATTCATTGATAAACAAATATTAATTAAGTCACACAACAAATATTAATAACAATTAATTAATTTTTATTTATGTGACAGATTTGTACTCGGGTCATGGGTGTGATTGTGATTGTTAAATGTGTCGTCCATGCCACCCGCGACACGGGTAAAAACCTACTGCGGGGGCTTACATTTACACACTGTAAGCGTATTTTTTTTAAATCAACAGTCACAAAGATTAAGGTATAAATTATATAATGTTAAAGTTATATAATTATGTAACATGCTTTTAACAGGACATCCGTTAGAGAGTTACCGGTTGCGTTACATACTTCGTATATGTCACGTCACTTGCACATCACATGGAGGATGAACATAAAAAGTTAAAAGAGGAAATCATCGAGAGATTATAAACGTTATCCATTATTACAGAATACAACAGTCAAACTACAATAATATAAAATTAAAAATGAAACCCAGTTAAAGGGATACTAATTACTAAAAGAAAATTATATAAAACGTTTTTTATATAAAAAGTTACGGATCACTTTCTTGGAAATGCTTATTTATTTATTAATTGCCTATCCTTTTCAACCGACTTCAAAAAAGGAGGAGGTATTCAATTCGACAGTACCTATTTTTTTTTTATATTTGTTACCTCGCCTCTGAACTTTCAACTGGGTGATCCGATTTTGATTATTCTGTTTGTAATCGAAAGCTGGTGCTTGTCATGTGGTCCCACTTAAATTTGAGCTAGATCTGACGAGTAGTTTTTGAGTTATTTTGAAGTCTTTTATTTTTTTCTTGGTAAAATTCAGATAATTTTGTTTGCTATATTGTTTGCAAAACGCCTGTTTTCAAAAGTGACTGAAAACTTATTGTTTTAAAATTTAAACAAGATGCATCCTGAAAATGCCGTTTTATTTTCCATGTTGTTATCTATAACACAGCTTAACCCCAAACCCTCTTACGTATAGGTACTTATGTACAAAGCAATCAACAAGTGAGTGCTTAGTTTATTTTACATGAATAAGATCATTTCCATATTCTTCACTGCAATAAATCGTATGTTACACCTTTCGAGAACTTAAGTGTTTTGCTGTGCGAAACTTTTTTCGAGTCAAAGAAATGTGTAATGAATAGAGGGGTCAGTTTACACACGTTTTTTAATTGTTGTTAATGAAAGCCGGGGAGCGCAGTGAAGCATCAAACATATTCAATTCATAATCGGGGCAAGAACCATGATTTGTCGGTTCTTGGTTCGCGTGGGAAGATACTATCGTAGCCAGTTTCAGAAGTCTTACTGGCACAAGTGTTAATCTGATACTTTAACAGTAAATGCAAATAACACCTCTTTCAAAAATCACAGTCCAACGAAGAGAATAAATAACATTATGTGATTAGATTTATCTATTAAAATATTATAATACATAGTACAATCGTGTAAATACACAATTGTTTATATTGTACTTTGTGACGTAGGTATACAAATGTTAACCCATTCCATTATAGCGGTACTTTAATTAATTTGATTAAAATTAAATTTGAGAAAACTTTTTCATTGACTCAACCTTTTTTGAATCTGTTTAAATACAGGTTCCATGATCAATAATAGTTTTTCCGTCAGTTGTTCTCTTCTATGTTTATTGTACGTATTCGTGCATTAATACGAGTATAATGTTTTGTATAAAATCGTCGCATGCGCATTTCAAATGCATGGATGTTAGTTTTGTCACTACGAGAACGTGCAAGCGGATGTAGATTTAAATCAAAATATAGAAGGACACTTCCCCTACGGAAATGGCACGCCTAAATTCTATATTAATAACTTTCGGCCCATCCTATTCCTACTTCATATCTAACAGTTAATGATCTGTAATGCATTTGAATGATCATTTAGCTTTTTACTTAAGCACTTACGCAAAAAAAAACTGGAAATAATAATTGTTAAAGTTAATTACCATAATAAATTTATTTTAATAGGTACGGTACTTCGGACATTTTTTTAATTCAATACTTAACACAACCAGTCATACCGTACTCGCATCTTACACTCGTTTTGTAGAAGATTCCGCAATGGCCAGCTGCTATACATTCTACAAGATTCCTTCAAGTTTACTTAAAAGTAATTGTTCTATTTTGTCTTAACGAATTAAAAACATACAAATAGTTTTATTCATTAAAAGAAATTGAAGTATTTTCAATGTAATTGCTTGTAATTTCGAGAAGTAGTTGAAGGTTTGTTTATTTTTGAAAAATAACGTTTTTTCTGCAATGATCGTCATTTTGGAGTGTGTAGAGGCTTTTCCCTGCGCCTTGCATTAGCCAACCTCCGCGCTCCGACTCGTGGTGATTCCTGTTATACTTGAAGAGGCAGTTGCACCTGTTACCCTCTGTAGGAGGTCACTAGGGGCTATGATAAATGATGGACTTAAGTAAAATTCCCGGCGAGAAACTAAAGAGAAGAAAGAATCCCAATAGTACCTCTGTTGGTGAGGATTTTATCTGCCTCTCTCTTGAAGACCAAGGTCGCCCGTCCGTTTGTCGGGTCTTTATGTAAAGAGGCAAATCGCTTTCTTAGTACGGAATTACAAAACATTAAGCGTTGCCATCGAAAAGTAAAATAATTATTGCCTTCCGTCTCCGATACTTACCGCCAAAAGTTACAACTAAAATAGGTATACTTATGTTAAACTAAAAACCGGTATTAACTTCCAAGTGTAAGGAAATGTTAAATGCTCGTTAAACCAAAATAAGTGATCGATAAATGCTTCCTAATTATAAGTTTCGGCAACAAAACTTAATAATTTCTCAGTTGAAATCTTTGAAAAGTTAATATCGCAAACTAGATTATGCGACCACAAAATTTGGCACACAACTACGCACACAAGTAGAGCAGCATTTGGCACACAAGTAGAAGTAGGTACAAACTTTTCAATAACGACTTTTTATGTATATTGAAAATAATTGTATTCTAAAGAGTTTTAAATTGAGAGAGCAAATAAAAAGGTCAGGTGAAAGAGGTGATGCCTCATTCGGGTGACCGGCCACAACCGGTCACCGCGTGGGCCACATTCTGAGAAACCATCACGTTTCAACCAATTTGGTTTTTACATTCGCGTCATCTATCAGCTCTTGAGTCTACGCTCATTAAAAGGGAATTAGGACAGGTAATAGGCTTTACGTAAAGCCGTGGATGACTTCTCAGTAAACCTAGAGCTAATGAATTATGAAATAGGTATAATCTCACACTTGGATACATAGATTGCTTGCCTTGTTTTATTTGTAAATTTATTATTACTCTTACAAAGAATTTAGTACCAACGTAGTAGAAGAAGCGCGATTTTCGTTTCCGGAAGTGTAGCATCTAGTAGGTAATTGATTTTAAGGTAGGTACTTGAACTATAAGTAAATGACATCTTATATAACAATTCATGGATCACTAGCACTCATTGTCTGAAACGGAGGAAGACCCCAAGTTAAAAGGCCGATGTTTTAAATTCCCTCAGTTGAAACTGCCCCATTCAAATTAAGCATCCCTTTTGCTTTAAAAGAGGGAGTTCATCCGACCATGCGATGGCCACTACCTGCATTTAACGTACCTGTGCACGAAATCCCTGTCCATACAATTACGTCCAGCTATAAACAAAATTGCTATAGCAAACATCCGTCTTGCTTTTGCACACGCAAATGAGATATGTCTGTCTCACTTGTGCCCGTTGATGTCTTTTACTGCGCGCTTCGGAAACGAACCACGTCTGTGTAAATATTACAATAGAGATATTTTAATAGTAACGTTGTGACATGGAATTGATAGTAAATTGGTTAGTACATTTCTACTTGTTGACTGTCAATTAGTGATATAGTCAACGGTATCTGAACTTTTAATTAAATGTATGGATTTGAAAACAGCTAAATGGCGTTTATCCATAATTCAATATTAGAGTAATAAATTGCGTGCATAAGTGTATCAGTGATACCTATATGGATAAAGATTTTTGATTGATTGATTGAGACACAGGATTGAGACAAATATTTGCTGATTTTCTGCCAAACGAATGTCAACCGAATACTGCCGTCTTAGAACTAAAAAGATTTTTCGAATTTGCCATATCAAAAACTCAATTTAACAAAATCGACAGATTAGCGCCTTTGCCATAAGTACGACTTTTGCATACATAGCTATGTAGCAGAAGCCAGAAACCTCATTTGCGGTGGCCCTACCTTATTAAATATCGCAACTTATCTTACGAGATTAATTGACTTGTAACAAGAGAATGATATGCAATATGCTGATGGAATGGGCTTATCGAATTGTGATAAAATAAAGTGGCATCACAAAATCATATCCTAAATGTATTTTCATTTTAGTAGGCACCATAATAACATAACTATCATTGGTTACTTGGGTGGAAATTCAAAAATGGTTTGTTGTTTGTCGTTATTCCTTATACTGAAAGTCGTTTCGTTTAAATCAAAAGGCAGGGAGGCTTGAGACGGGAGGGCTGCGAGGGCCGGGAGGAGGATTCGAATCAAGATTCACGAAGGCCTCGCACGAACCGGCCTGGATCGAATTACCCTACACGGCGCTGCTTTATCCGGACATTCGGACAAATAATGAGCTTTTTCTTATATAGAACTGGTTTTATATTACACGTTTATAAACGGCGTATAGAAAAGTGTGAGTTTAGTTACATAAGGTACTTCGTACACTATGTGGGCCACTAACATAAACAACTCTCACTTACGAAAATTTTGAAGAATTAGAAAGAAATGTATGTGTTGACTATATTTTACCACGGTCTCTCAAATAAATACGTAATTATCCTATGTTTAATTCATGAAATAGCACAAAAACGAACTGTAATACAGCCTTACACTTACCTTAGCGCTGTGAAAGAGAGCGCTGCCTTTAGTTATCTTCGTTTTCGTCATTTCGTTTCGTATAATCCTGATCACGTTCACAATCACAGTTTTCGTCACAACACTTTCATCTTGTCAACAATCGTTTTGTGCATGGGAAAACTGAAAAGTTCGCACGCGGCGGATTTGAGCAGTGTTTACAAAGGGAGATCGTACGTGGGAGTGTAGCGATGCGCGTACGCCGACAGTGACGCCAGCGCCACTCGAGTTGCGGCGTAGTACGGAACTAAACGAATCCAACGCCGCCGCGCCGCGCGCGGCTACGGCTGGCAACAGAACAGCCCTACGAGGAGGCTTTATTTTCAAACGGCCATTTTGTTTTGTGACGTCGGGGGAACACGAGAATAATAATAAACTCTATTATAGGTTCGTAAAGTAGACCGTGGCGACAGGCGAGAAATATATGTTTGTCCATGTTTTGGAAGAATTGTTACCTATTCGTTTTCAATACGTTAGTTGTTTCTCTTCATCTAAACTTACAAATGTTAAGGACAATATTTTAAAGACATACATACATACACTACAGAGTATCGATACGTGAGTAATTAATTATTAAATGAAATGCATACCTACTGTATAGGTACTTAGACTAACTAATAAATTAGTCTTGAATCGATGAATAATTTTATTACCTGTCTTTGAATATATTATTACCTCAGCTATGGTAAGCTTCTTACACAAATCCCTAATAGATGCACTGAGGCACGTCGAAGTTTTATCGAAAAATAAACCGATTATGTTAAGCTCCTACATTTTTTTGGTGATAGAGGCAGGTGGAGCGAAGAAAAAAGTTCGTCAAAACGTACGAGGGGAGGTTCTATCGACGCGTGATTGTATAGTTTGAGATATCGAGATGTTTTATCTTTTATTTTGCCTGCACCTTGCCGTTTTTGGGACGGTCCCTTGCTATATTTTCTTCGATATTATGGTGTGAATTTTAAATGTTTAAAAGGACATTTTAAAGTTAATAATATGGTAGCATATTAATGTTATGAAAATATTGACATGTCTACAATTATTTTATGATTCGTCGCGGATTATGATAAAGTAGAGACGTCATTTAATTTTATTGAAATTAAAAAATTTAAGCATATTCAAAACACGGATTGATTAATATTTAATATAAACTTACATAAGTGTGGGTATTTAATCCAGACAAGGCCACACCTAAAACTACTGGCATTTAAGAACAGAATGCATGCAAATAAAACATTGGCTATATACCAACAGTTATTGACCATGAAACGGTTGAATAACACAAATACTCTCACAGTATAACTGCTGCTGGTATGTGTTGATCGTTATTACGAATATGAAAAAAAAATCAATTTTGTTTACATAATTGAAATGATCCGTCTCTAGAGTTAACTGTGCTAGAATTATAACTGTATATTTAAGTGTGCATTCGGTATGCGCTTAGTCATAATATAATTGCAGATGTTCACTTCTCAAATCAAACTTTTTTAGTAAGTACACAATTTTATTCTGAAGAAGGCTAAAATACAAGCGTACAATTTTGATACTATTTTTTTATTGATTTTTTGATTTTGATTGAATTTTAATTACTTGATTTTGAAACTGTAACGGAGCTCTACCTCTACTTTTTATGTAGATGAAGATTTATAGAAATTTAGGCCCATATTAACATCTCTGCTGTCTTAAAATTCGGTTTGAGATGCTGAAATATTATGTAATAAGTCAAAATCGTATTAAAAAAAGTGATCGGTTTATTGATATGAGCCTTACGCCCAAACTCAGAGTCACTAACGGTTACTGAAATCGCTCCTTGGTACAGAATTTGTATGGTGATTCTTTACTAAGGAGCGATTAAAGTAACCGTTAGTGACTCTGAGTTGGGGCGTTTGTTTTTTTTTAAATAATGCTAGCTGATGGTAAGCGATTACCGACGTTCATGAACATCAGTAATACCAAAGAGCTTTTAAGATATAGCATAAATATTATTAAAGGTACCTATTGCTTTTGAAACAAAGGACTAAGGTTCCTTTGTCTCAGCACACACGTGCGGACTCCAGCTAGCTGTTTGAATTGGTAGGTAGGTACTTCTATTAGTTCTACAAGTATTAATAGTCTTGGTTTCGCAACACTGACTAAGACGGTGATTACGTAATTAATAGACTTGTAGTAATTGCTAAGTGTAACTCTATGCTTGGTGTTTTAGCCCGTAGCTATGAACAATGTATAGTATTACGTCACTGTAGTAATTAAAAACACTAAATTTACTATTTACAGTAATTGACTTCGAATGAATTGGCGCGTATAAAAATCCGACGAAAAAAAACCACGTGTAAAAGTCATTCATTGTTAGAGTCAGTTTGACTTTCGGAAATTGAATTTTCATTTTGATGTCAAATCTCGATGTCGGATGTTTTTCGAAATCTCCTTCAAACCTTCACATCTCAAAAACTATCCTAAACCAGTAATGGAACTTAATGGATAAAAACCTATTCATTTTTTTTGCCTGTAGAACATCCATTAATTTCAATTTGCGTAAATTTTATCAGGAGGCGAACTAAATGAATTACTTTATTGTCTTTCAGATAGTTATTTTATTAATTATGGTTCCTGCTACAAACAGAAAATAAGCACACATTTTTGTTCCATACAAAAATAAGTGTCATTGATCGCTTGTAAACCAAAATTCAATTCGAATTTTGAACACAATACAGGATCCGGGTTCCGTGCTTAGCTTTAATAAAATTAGTTTTGAATCATAATTTAATTTCACGCTCGCAATCCCTTAACGGCCGCAAAAAACAACACAGATGAGATGAAAATGGGCAGCGGTTTAAAATAGGCTGGACTATTGTGGCCAAATTTAATGAATAAAAAACAGGTCATGGTGTTTTTTGACAGAAAAATAAAAAGTATAAAAATAACAACAAGTAATCGACTACGAGCCACTTCATGAATATCCCCTTTCCCTCTCTTTTTTATTGGCCGGTAACGCATCAGTGATATACCTATTTAATGTTGCTAATGTCCATGAGCAATTGTGGCTACACTGCGGGTTTGTCAGCTATTAAAAAACTTTGCAACATACCAAAAAAAACACTGAAACGTTTTACAAAATCCATTTCCGAAAATAGAAATAGGGAATACAGCAATAGGAAAGTCTCGCATGATTCAGATTTAGTGGATACCTTCTCTTATCTCGGCGGTGTGAGTCTATTTTCATTCCTTAGTAATCGATGTACCAATTACATACTCTTGTCTAGTTAAGGAAAGAATTGGTATTAATGTAATAAAGCCTTTGACTTAATCATAGTAACTTACTATTATAAAATCGTTTTTCTTTTTTTCCCCATAGATTTTAAGTGAAGGGGCCATGGAATGTATTTTATAGTATAATTTTTATCTTTATGCGTTTTTATTGTTATATATTACTCAATTAAAAATTGACATGTTTAAAAAAAAAATTATCGGCTTGAGAAATAACTACGGATGCCTTTGCCATAGCAAAACTGACACATATCAGATACCTATGTGCCTACCAAAGGTTACGTTACTTTAGATGTTTAAAAAAAGTTAAACCACCTCTTTTTTAACATATTTTAACGATAAATCTAAATTTAATACTAATTTTAGTAACAAAAACACCATCACCTAATAAAATAAGTTTTATAAAAATAAAAAGATAATTTAAAGTGCTCATTAACGATTTGACGCATCCCTTAAACGATTTAAGCGACAGCACAGAAGCCTTAGATTAATTAGCGCGCAGTTCATAACAGACATTCCTTACATGAAAGAACGCAGAAGGGATTGTACTTGTAAAAAATGGCCTTCTGAGCTAGTGGACCCGGCATGTCATTATCGTTACGTACTGACGACTGGCCAGGGGGGTAATTAAAGGGAATGTGTTAATAACCACGTACAATCAACGATTTATCAATGCTTACTGAGCTAGCACTCACCATCTCACAGTGATGTATGACTCAGAAATAATGTAATCACTACGTATTAATTTTTACGTACCTACTTATTCCCAGTTGCGTAATGTTTTCACTGATAAACATTCTATCGTTTAACCGCTAAAGTGGTAGTGAAATTGTCTTTAATTTATCTTTTCTTTCCATTGACTTTTGAACTTGTACTAAATTACAATCGATAACGATTAACTTGCCTATTTTATCTCAAGCAAAGTACAAATGCGTATAGATAATTTGAAGCTTATTGTAACTAGATACCGGTTTCTTGTAAGAATACCGAAGTATAAAATAAATCTCAGCTAATGCTTGTGGCGCCAGACCGTCGTAATGACATCCAGGCCCACTATAAAGATACAACACATCGCTACTCCTATACTACGAACATAACATTGAATAATACACGACGTACGTAACTAAATACTATAAACATATTTACAGCAAGTTTTATTGAAATTGAGCTTAAATTACGTTTTTCCAATTTTATTTTACTTTTAACTGAACCACAGCTGCAGTAACTGTTATAACATACATGCGAAGGTTTAAAAATCAACGAAAACTCAAAACAATAGCCGGCTAATATGAATAAATAGGTCCATGGTCCAAATCCATTGGACCGTCCAATGATGATCAGTGACCAGCGGTGTCTTTCAGCAACACCAGGGGCGTCACAGAACGATTGATCAATAAGAAAACGATATAACTTGGCTGTTTAATACATTGCTCTCCAACACAAATTTCACATTATTTTAAATACATTTTGCACATGTTGCACATTTTAAATAATGTACTCGTACTGGTAAGATTGTCAGTATTATATTAATTTAATTGGTTTTAATTATTTTTCCATATGGCCAGAAACTACTGTGGCTTTTCCATAAAACATATTTTGATTATTAAAAAAACCTATAAATAGTTGAAAAAACAAAATCACTCAAGAAACAAAGGAAATTTTATCTTCCCTGCATAGAGACGTATTTAATTGGTGCGATGAAAATTATTCAGCTTCACGTCCCTTTTCCCTCTCAACCCCTTGCATTCACAAAAAACCAATTACAGGTCTTTTATTTCTAAAAGAATTAGTAGCCGGTTGCCCGACTGATTTGATGAAACAACCGGGATCCCTATTACGTTACAATGTTGTTGATAAAATGAACTTCAAAAATAATAACACGATCGTTTGATGAAATTTTAGAACGGATATCTACACATACGCCCCAACTCTAAGTCACTAACGGTTACTTAAATCGCTCCTTAGTACAGTATTTGTATGGTGCTCTTTAAGTGGTACCACATGACAAGTATCAGCTTTCGATTAAAAAATGAATCATCAAAATCAGTTCACCCAGTCGAAAGTTCTAAGCCTCTAAGGCAGTCTTAGGTAACAAAAAAAAAATACAGTCGAATTGAATACCTCCTCCTTTTTTGAAGTCTGTTAAAAATAATAATTGATCGATTTATCTATCGTACATGGAAGGTTTTGAGAAATTTTGTATTGGATGTAGGTACATATTTACTAAAAAGTACCATACAAATTATTTCTGTCTATGATACTGAAGCCAGTCTATAGGAACGAAAGTCATATTTGTTTTTAGTAGACTTCGCGGATTTTTTAACGAAATCGAAATCATTTCCATCCACCAAAGATACATAAGATTGTCTTCGGAGGTTTTTGTTATAAACTTATATTCCATCGCCTTAATGGATTATTAGTACCCGTTTCTCTTAGATTGCTTGTCTGCAAAAAGCTGAAAGACTCAACCAACAACATAACATAAAGGATCACGAGAGCAGCGTGTGCCTACATCGTGTATAGTAGAATCCATAGTACCAATCCGGTTTGTTTCACTCTTTCCAAAACATAGGACTGTCTCTTTCACTCAGGCGTTGAAGCCTTTCTAAAGTAAAAAAAATGTAAACTGTATAACCTTAGCGATAAGATGAAATTTAACTCGACTGTCTAAAACGGTGTTTGACTTCGTAGTAACTCGTAGTAAAACCAAACCAGTTTGATGCTAAGAGGCACTAACTACACTCAAAAAGTCGTTTACCGTTAAAGAACCGTCCAAATATAGAAAACAAGACGAGTACAATGTAAAATAAATTTATGCGACATACATAGACGAAGCTTAATACAAATTGGAACTATCAATTTGCTTTCCTATTTAAGAGTCAGTCCATAGAGGGTACTAGAATAAATAAATGAATGAAATTATGGAGAATGTTAATAAAGACCATTTTAAAAATTACCATTTATACATTTTATTTTGTATAAAAAATCTTCACAAAACTGTTGAAATACTTTAACAGTACTACCTAAATGGGAACAATGCGATGTAATGATCTCGTGGACATCACAAATGCAGCCTTAAAACGCCCAAGAATCAATAATAAACATATTATTGTGACATTAAAAGGCCTCAGTTAATGATGTATCCCGGAAGACTTGATTAAACCACAATGCTGCTAGATAGTGGCAATTAGGGATTAATATGACAGACATAATATTATAGATAGAGGAAATATAAGAGTCAATAAAAATTATAGTTACGACTACGCCTGTAAGTTAGTATCAAGCAACGCAACGCATACCGCATCGCGTCGCGTCGATTGCTATCACGCTTGCTTGTACTTTTGGCGCCAATAGTGATTTATTAGTACCAACCGATTGAACGATTTATTATTATTATTATTATAGATTGCAGTTAGTTAACACGATGACTAAAAGATTTATAAGACAGATTTATTATTTAATTATGTTAATAATGTGCTATTATAATGTACCTATTACCTAAGTGAATGTAGAGTAATCATAAAAGATAGATAAATTATATTATTTTGATGAACAATTTTGACGTAGTTGAGAGACTTTGTATTAGAAATATTTATTGATCTTTCAATCGCCGTGTGATCTGCTTACCTAGTACTTATTCATTTATCAGAGAGTGTGACTTAATATCTAACATTATTATGTAGAGTCATGTTAGAACATCACTAAATTCGTGACACTGTGAGTAAAACTGGCAATCAGCCTAAATGACGTTTTTCCGGGACCTAAGTAGCTATTTAAAAAAAATTGTATTAATGTGTGTGTAATTGTAAAAATAATCTAAATTTTACTAACAAAAAATAACCGACTTCAAAGTCTCAAAAACTACTTGTCAGATCTCGTTCAAATTTATCTGGGACCACATGACAAGCACCTGCCTTCGATTAAAAAAAACATCGAAATCGGTTGGCGTGATATTGAGTTATTCGTCAATTTGTCACGCACATCTTAACACAAATTTACGACTTATGTGGTTTTCTCATGGATGCCATTATCAGATCTCAATAAAATTTATGTGGGACCACATGACAACCACCAGCTTTCGATTAAAATCGGTTCGCCCAGTCCAAAGTTCTGAGGGAACAAACATAAAAAAACAGTCGAATTGAGAACCTCCTCCTTTTTTTGAAGTCGGTTAATAAAGTACCTATGTATCTCATACTACCGAATTTATTTCAAGTGAGTGCATCAGTGAAGTTTCATAATATTGGTTTAGCACAATGGTTTAGCACTCATTTTTGCTTTCTGTCTTCTTTAAAAATGACAGTGAAAAGATTACACGAGTCAGATTACATAACGATCGCACAGTCACATGAAGGTGCAGACGCTGCTATTAACGTCTGTGAATGATCGTTACTTTCTGTTGTCACGCAAACTGGTGAAGTGCGGAAATTCTTGTTTGCCTGTTACACACACCTAATCCATTGTTATAAATTTGAAGAAATCCGTAAAATGAGCGATATTACAATCACGTGACTTGAGCTGCCTATTGTTCCTGTCGCAATGATTATTCAGTTCGGCGTTATAAGGTGTCAACTTTCACAAATTGATACTTTACGAATGAGTGCATTTGTTTTCAAACCCTTTTTGTTCTTTAATCTGAGGGTCAGACTTAGATAATATCAGCGATTGATTCGAGATGTCCTTGAAATATTATTAATCTAAACTTTACTTTAAATATTCGAAACCTTGTTATTACATGTGTCAGGATTGGTTAATATGTATTGTAGAGTTCGTACGATTTAGCGGAAATCGTTTAACGTTATTTGATAAACACATTTTTTTAAATTATAGGACTACAATATAAAAAAGAAAGCCAAAATTGAAAGTGTCATCTACAGTTTTACACTACTCGACTTCACTCAAGGGCCAGTCGCGCGATTTGTTCAGCGATTTCGAAAGGTTTGATAAACACAAACCCTCACTTTGTTAGCATAGTGCATAGTGCACTTTGGGCCTTCACCCCTTATACCATTATTATGGGCCACCACTACTATACGAGGAGACCCGAAACACAATAGTGGGATAAGTAGGGATTTTGGATGTATGATTAATGGTTAAAAAAGTACTGCTGCACCATCGTGCTATGGTTACTTTCAACAAATTACCACTACTTAATTATTAATTCTAGATTATAATAATAAGAAAGCTTCAATTATAAACGTAGTTCAAACAATCGTTCAAAGACGAGAAAAAATAATAATAAGTATATTGTTGGCACTGTCGTCTAGAAAGAGTTGCTGGTCTCATCATTGCCTGGAGACCTTGAGTTGGCTGATAGAGAATGCCTCTGGCAATTTATATCCGTGGTTAGATCAATATCTATTTGTAAGTAGACGCTGCCTGGCTGCATTCACTAGTACAGTACTGCGAGTATAAACTTCTATACTCGTAAGTCAGTGTAAATCAGTTTCAGTGTAAATGAACCGTGGTGCGTAAACATCATTCATTTCTCACGGTATCGTATCACCCATTGTTCAATATTTTGCAACAGTTCTACGTAGCTTCTTCAGCAATGCATAATATTATGGTAATGTGACATTTATAGATATAGGTATAATTGCATATGTAAGTACTTATTGACATATAGAGATGAGGTACTCGGGAGTAAAGCTTCCAGTAGGTACCTCTAATTTATAAACTCAATTAAACTGTGACCGAAACATGAAAAACAACATTTAATTTTCGTTTTAAATCTTTTAGAGTTCTGAGATATTAAAAACATAACAACAATTTTTTTTTTCTAATTTTAATTGTATTTAATTAACATAATATGAATGTATCTGTTTTTAATTACACGCTTGAAAAAACAGTGTTATATTCTACCTTGAAATATCAAAAATAAGAAAAACATTAGCTCAAATCTTTGAAAATATATTGTTGTTCTCAATAATTAAGGCTGCTATGAAGACAATTTTCTACAAATATTTATACCGGTTTTTAAAGTGTCAATCAATTTTAATCTACATAATATATTATAATAAAATTGATACTTTTCCTGTTAAAGTGTGCGAAATACTTTGTCGCCACTTAGCTATAAGAAGATGGTACGATAACAATTCAGATCTACTGATCTACAGACCTCTGAGAAAAAAGTGGGTAATCCTAATCTGAAAGTGGGAAATCTGTGAACTTAATTAATGATGTTAGGTGGGAAATTAAGAAAAAAAAATTGGTAATAATTCCCAAGCATTTGCAAGTAGCAGATAATATAATTGATTACTTGCAATCAGCACGGGTAGCTTTGAATTTCGGTATGACATTTTCTTGTGTGTACATAGCCTCAAGGAACAAACGTATACAAACGTATTCAAATAAGGCAAGTTGAGTTAAAATAGCTTAGGTTTAATTAAAATTTAAATATAAATAGGAAACCAGGGAGCGGGGTTCAAAATCAGACTGAAACTCAATGGGCATGAAATACCCGGATCGAGGGAATGAAGTTGAAAGCGCACAAGCCAAATATTTTTGTTTGTAAATACTAAGGGTGATATCTATAAACTCAGATGAAGGAATAAAAGGTCTATTTAAAGCGCACTTTGACATTGACTGTTCGCTTTGCATGATTGACATTTTGTTAGTACGAATAAATACAAAAGTCACGTAAAATTGACGTAAAAAGGTTAATATTAATGTTGATTTAGGACCGTTGTTTTTGGATAATTTTAAGTTTGAGCAAAGCCTGAGCACGGTTTATAGATCTCACTCTAAGAATTAATGTAACCAACGAAGAACTCTTCGAACATTACTAACTGTTTTTGGTAGACATGTTTTCTATTTGTGAGACTTTTATTGGCCACGAATTCATGGTGTAGCCGAGTGAGGACAGGTTAACGCCCAGGCAATAGCCCACTGTAAACTCATTTACATTTTATTATCAGTCCCACTCGAAATGATCATTTATTTCCAATCAGATACTATAATTGGTTTCCATTGTATTTAAACTGTACTACTTCTACTGTAAATACTTAAATGTAACAGTATCCGTATATGTATGTTAGTTATACAATATACAATTCCACTTGATTTCTTTTCACGTTTCAAATATTTTCTTTTATTCGCCACAATAAATTGGAATCAAAGTTATTATTATTGTACATGTCTGACAGTTCCGTTATTTATTTTAAACTGCGCTTCAAATAAAATTATTTACTCATACGTTACCAAATAAAAATATTTACTCGTACGTTGGCTTCAACCCATTAATGGCCCACTACTGGGCACGGGTCTCTCCTCTTGAGGAGGCCTAGAGCATAATCCACCAGGCCGCTCCAGTGCAGATTGGTGGAGGGATTAGTGGCCAACCCAAGGGTCGGAAGTTTTCAAACCGCCCGAGAGCCTCCGACATGGCTTATCGACTTATCTTATGATAACAACCGGGACCGACGGCTTTACGTGCCCTCCAAAGCACTCGTACGTTACCAAATAAAAACTTCACCAGAATTGTTACTTGTTTTCATATTAAGTCACTTAGATGAAGTTTGTTTATTTCATAGCCATGGTAGTACTTTTGCCATTGCAATTAAGCATAGATTATAATTTAGATGTTTAACATGATAAGCACGAGTCTACTGGGTGCGAAAGAGTCCACAAAAAGCTAACAATGCTTACAGATTGCTGATAAGTTCATTCAAGTGAGAAAATTCTGTGAGAAATATCACGTGCTAATAAGACATGCAGTTGATGCAGTCACTCATTAATGTATTGTGAACAATATCTTGAATGATGATTTTTAAAGTGGCTTTCACGTCCATTCAAAACTAGAGCATCTGCTTGTATGAAAAGGAAAGGTATATTTTCAAAATTTTATTTAGTCACCAAGTAATTGCGGTTACACAAACTGAAACAAGTTTTCCTTCATTTTCACTATGACTTTTAATTGAATTAGTATCCGAATCCGAGCTTTGTCGGTATTTTTTTTGGTAAATCGTGTTTTTCCATAATCATTGGCTTAGTGTTGCTTATAACGACATGCACTGTAGCTCTAGTGTTGCTACTCGCCAATAGATGTCAGGAAGAGTCTATTGTCGTAGTTTTTCATTGCTTGAAAACACGGATAAAACGATATTTTGTAAAAATGAATCATTTATCGCCCCCGAGACATGCACAAAATTTCATGAAAATCGTAGGCGCAGTTTCCGAGATTCAGAAAATACGAGATTACACAAGAATTCCTCGTTTAAAGGTATTAGATTGGATAATTTGCAGAATTCTACAGTCAACTGATTGCTGTCCTTATAGCCCCAGAGCTACCGAACCATTTGACTAACCCACTTCCCACAAAGCTAGAAATTTATTATATGATATTTTATTATCAGTCATTTAAGAAAGTACCGTTCTGGCAGGCATCTCGCGGTTGCGTCATGGTCCCTTAAATTTTTGAAAATGCAAAAAATATTTTTTTTTCATCCCACTCCCACAAGGCTACAATTTTAATATGTTGCAATTTACATATGTTTAAGTGTAAAAAAAATTGCCAGAACATTTTGAGGGTTGCAAGTATGTGCCAGAACATAGCAAAGTTGTCATCGGGAGAGCAATTCATAATTTATTTCCACCAAAGTGTACGATCTGTAAGATCCAACAATAGTCCTGTACATTTAAATGACATCAGAAGCAGGCTAGAGCTTGAAATTATGCATAGAAGGATACATTTGTATGAAAATTATTATTTTTTGTATGGCAATACCGAAATTTCTTTCCACTAAATTGTACTATCTGTAAGATCCAAGAATAGTCCTATACATTTAAATGATATCAAAAGCAGGCTAGAGCTTGAAATTATGCATAGAAGGATACATTTGTATGAAAATTATTATTTTTTGTATGGCAATACTGAAATTTATTTCCACCAAAGTGTACGATCTGTAAGATCCAACAATAGTCCTGTACATTTAAATGACATCAAAAGCAGGCTAGAGCTTGAAATTATGCATAGAAGGATACATTTGTATGAAAATTATTATTTTTTGTATGGCAATACCGAAATTTCTTTCCACCAAATTGTACTATCTGTAAGATCCAAGAATAGTCCTATACATTTAAATGACATCAAAAGCAGGCTAGAGCTTGAAATTATGCATAGAAGGATACATTTGTATGAAAATTATTATTTTTTGTATGGAAATACTGAAATTTATTTCCACCAAAGTGTACGATCTGTAAGATCCAACGATAGTCCTGTACATTTAAATGACATCAAAAGCAGACTAGAGCTTGAAATTATGCATAGAAGGATACATTTGTATGAAAATTATTATTTTTTGTATGGCATACCGAAATTTCTTTCCACCAAAGTGTACTATCTGTAAGATCCAAGAATAGTCCTAAACATTTAAATAACATCAAAAGCAGGCTAGAGCTTGAAATTATGCATAGAAGGATGCATTTGTATGAAAATTATTATTTTTTGTATGGCAATACTGAAATTTATTTTCACTAAAGTGTACGATCTGTAAGATCCAACAATAGATCTGTACATTTAAATGACATCAAAAGCAGGCTAGAGCTTGAATTTATGAATAGAACATTTGACATATGACATTTGTATGAAAATTATTATTTTTTGTATGGCAGTACTGAAATTTATTTCCACCAATGTGTACTATCTGTGAGAACCAACAATCGCCTCATACATTTGAATGATATCAAATCAGACCAGAGCCTGAAATTATACATAGAAAGATAGAATTGCAATCCCGATGACAACTTTGCTCTGTTCTGGCACATACTTGCAACCCTCAAAATGTTTTGGCAATTTTTTTTTACACTTAAACATATGTAAATTACAACATATTAAAATTGTAGCCTTGTGGGAGTGGGATAAAAAAAATATATTTTTTGCATTTTCAAAAATTTAATGGGCCATGACGCACCCGCGAGATGCCTGCCAGAACGGTACTGTCTTAATTTGCTGATAATAAAATATCATTTAATAAATTTCTAGCTTTGTGGGAAATGGGTTAGTCAAATGGTTCAATAGCTCTCCAGCTATAAGTCATAATTATGTAGCTGGAGGGCTATTCTCTTAAATACAAACTCGAAATCGAAGCTCACTCAACTCTAAAATAAAAACTCGAAATCGAAGCTCACTCAAGTGAGACTCGAAAGCGAATTTGCATCATCTTGATATGTCATTATCTAATCATCTAGTACGCATTTGCGAAGTGAAGTGAATCTCGAACTCAAACTTCAAACGACTAAAGATAAAGACTTTGACACTCATCGCAGATTCCGCTGTCGAGTTACAAAACAGAATAGCCTTACAGATGTGACTTGAACAGACGACATGAAAATCATTAACACGAAAGTCATCAAAGACGCGTTGCTTCACTACGGTAATGGCTCTACGATTGTAAAATAAATTTCACGGTCGATTTCAGAAAGAGGGTGGTAGCTGTCACGGCGCCAGACGGGTAAAATCTCTTCCACGATGCATAAGTACCGTTTATTCGCATAAAAATAAATGCAGTTATTGTACATTGCAATAAAGATATTGTAAGTACTTATTCACAATCTTAGGTCTAATAATCTAAATTTTACTAACAAAAAATAACCGACTTCAAAGTCTCAAAAACTAGGTACTTGTCAGATCTCATTCAAATTTATGTGGGACCACATGACAAGCACCTGCTTTCGATTAAAAAAAGAATCATCGAAATCGGTTGGCGTGATATTGAGTTATTCGTCAATTTGTCGCGCACATCTTAACACAAATTTACGACTTATGTGGTTTTGTCGTGGATGCCATTGTCAGATCTCAATAAAATTTATATGGGACCACATGACAGCCACCAGCTTTCGATTAAAAAAAGAATCATCAAAATCGGTTCGCCCAGTCCAAAGTTCTGAGGTAACAAACATAAAAAAAAAACAGTCGAATTGAGAACCTCCTCCTTTTTTTGAAGTCGGTTAAAAAATCTTCGAAATATTATTTTGCACTCCCTGGCCGGTATACACGTGCGCTATCTATAAATCTATATCCATAAATGAATTATTGACAAAAGCATGTTCATTTCGTAACGAGAGGCCGTGAAGCGCGACTGGTGAGACAGTGAGACTTCTCACGGCGATCAGTGGTATTGCTGGTGCGAAGGCGTTACCGCGGCACCCAGACTCTGAGCCGTGGGAGATGTTACCTACACCGGAGTTACGTTACCGTAGATAAACGAACCAACACCTCTTGTAAAATCTTAAGTAGATAATGAGAATGCCTTGACAATATTTATTTTGTGCTGTAACGCAAGCCGCAGATAAAAGCTAATAAGTTAAAAAAGGTCACAATACATTTTTTAGTAAATAATTTGAGGTTGCCTAATGTTTAACACGGTCATCAAATTTTTGTTGTTTTTAACTGACTTCAAAAAAGGAGGAGGTATTTAATTCGACTGTATTTTTTATGTTTGTTACCTTAGAACTTTCGACTGGGTGAACCGATTTTGACGATTCTTTTTTTAATCGAAGGCTTGTCATGTGATCCCAATTAAAGAGCTAAATCTGACGAGTAGTTTTTGAGTTATTTTGAAGTCGGTTATTTTTTTCATGGTAAAGTTCAGATTATTTATTCTACCACCATTTAGGAAAGATGCTTTGTCATGGAGGAGAAGAAATGGCAAAAGAAATCTTAGTATTAGTAAATAAAGAAATACAATTGTGAGTTCTGCTACGGTTAGAAAGCTAACGGTAGGTACCCGTATGAGATTTCGCAATCATTAAAACTAAACACTTAAAACAGGACTACTGCAAATAAAGATAATCTAAATTTTACTAACAAAAAATAACCGACTTCAATTACTCTAAAACTACTAGTCAGATCTCGTTCAAATTTATGTGGGACTACATGAAAAGCACCTGCTTTCGATTAAAAAAAGAATCATCGAAATCGGTTGGCGTGATATTGAGTTAGGTATTCGGCAATTTGTCGCGCACATCTTAACACAAATTTACGACTTACGTGGTTTTCTCATGGATTCCATTGTCAGATCTCAATAAAATTTGTGTGGGACCACATGACAGCCACCAGCTTTCGATTTAAAAAAGAATCATCAAAATCGGTTCGCAAAGTCCAAAGTGCTGAGGTAACAAACATAAAAAAATACAGTCGAATTGAGAACCTCCTCCTTTTTTTGAAGTCGGTTAAAAAGATAGAGAATGGCTGCTGTGCTGAAGGAGAGAAGGTGAAAAAGAGGAATAAAACGTCATGCTGCTGCCGTGGCGAACCCATGTATGTGTCTTAAGCTGCTCGATATTCAACGACCGACTTACTGACTTCTACTTTACCAATAAAACCGTTCCCATGCCCTCCAAAAAAATACTCAAATTCATTTAAGGAAACATTTAAGTTACTGAGATGCTAACTATAAAAAGTCTTATCGATGTTGAATAATTCCAATATCGACATTTCGTCGTCCGATCGTTAAATCAATATCTTGAAATTTCCGGTCATGAAATCAAATGCTCACGGATCATGAACGGGTCACCAGTTTCATTTGAATCTCTAATGTTAATCGATTTTCGCAACGTTTGGTGATGACATAAAATGCGATCGTTTCCGTGATTTTAAAATATATTATTACTGGGGTGGTATGAAACATTTTCAGCGTAAGTAATTCGTGTAATGGTTAAAATATTTCATGCTACAATATTTGGATCACAACGGATAATAATTTTTAAGATCTTAAAATATTAAATGTATTTACGTACCTACATATTTAGAAATACAATAATTTTGAAAATTCTTCAAACATCTCTCAAAGCCTACACAAATAATTAAAATCAATAAATCAATCAATCTATAAATAATGAAACACTTTGGGAGGTTGAATACAATGTACATGATTCGCATGATACAGTATTAACCGCAAAATAGAAATAGATTAGAGCAAGCGGGAAGCTGGAAGCGACCGCGATCCCACACTTACTGACGCCATAAACCGATACAATTGCGCCCATGTCTTTCCATTTCTATAACACTGACGCAACTGCAATCTGATTTTTTACAAGCGTCATAAAATATTATACTCAAGTTATAAATAAGGCAACGAGACATTTGTTTACTTGTAAGTTCTGTACGAGTAGCGCGTGCTTGCATCATGGAATTCATAGGATTAATTTTATTGGGTTTGGTGATGCAACTGTAAATAAAACCTGAATTTAAAATTCAGTCTTTTTAATAGTGAGCTTTATGTGAAAATAATAACTATGTTAATTTAATATTCAGTCTTTTTAATACGTATAGTGAGCTTTATGTGAAAATAATAACAATGTTACAGAAGTACCTACCTATCATTCCTCACATTTTTTGAGCCTATGTTAGTCGCAGGAAGTCAAAGGTAAAAATCGGAATTTGGACAAGATTATCTTTTTCTGTCATAATTAATTATAAAATTTTTGAGTATTTTGTACAATGCATCGACGGCAATAATTTCTTAGTACAATTATTTCCCATAATACTATTGCAATCTACAATGACTATATTTACAATATGCAGTAAATAAATAAAATAAGAATAACAAAATATATTTTTGTCGTGCGCTTTCTACTTAGTGAAGACAATTTGAGTTCACGAAGAGGACACTGACCATTGTGTACAACAGACTGCAAAAACTAAGTTGCTATTTAAAAATCGTCGCACAATAAAATTATACCTCAGGTCTTTTCCTTAATATAGGAACAAACTCAAAACTTCCTTATTACAGTGTTGCAAATGAGTTGGTTGGACGATGAAAACTATGAATGGTTATAATGTGGAACCTTTGACCGGCCACCTGTGATAATTAGATCGTTGCGAGTGGCGTCTTGGATCGCTGGCTTTCCCACACGTCTTCACGGAGCCCGACTTCCTTAGATGATCAGATTAAAAGCAGTTACGCCGAACAAATTCATGACATAGAAACAAACTATTATATTTATTTCTTTTATTTACACTGTGATCAATTTCTTCTATAAGTTTTGTTCTTATAGAGGTTATGTATCTAGGTGTTAAAATTAAATGTCGCATTAAGGAATCTGCCCACTATACCGCACTTCTATAGACACTAAACTATAGAAGGATTAACAGTCAGGACCCATTTTTTACAGGGCTGCTTGAGAAAAAACAAACAAGATTTGATTGGTTGAAGAATGGGTCCCAACTGTTAATCCTTCTATGGTTTAGTTGTTCAGTGTTACTTTTAACAACATTTTAAATTACTGGGCTTATTTTTTCTTTTTAGTTTTTTTACGCAGTCGGGTTTTTTGTTATTTTTAATTAACCCTACCTACCTTATAATACATTTGCATACTTTCAAATCATTATTGAGACTGAGATTAAAAATTAAAAATTCTAACCTCACACAATCCCACTACAACCACAATAACATTTATAAGCCAAGCAACAATTTCTAAAGATTTTTCTAAGACCAAAATTTAACAAATTATTTCTTTACCAGACGATGACCTACTACGACTAGAAGACAGCCGTCTCGCGTCGTAAAAACTGTAAAAAGTCCGTTGAAAATTGAACTAAGGATACAATAAGCTTAACGTTCCTTCACGAGTAAGTTCTCTCGAACAATGGGTTTTTTCTGCGGTGGTTAGGAAGCCAAATCCTCGGTCAGGAAGGCTGAGTCATCAAGTCGAAGTCACGGGTCGTTGTTACGGTTCAACGAACACTATATAAAAGCTATTCGCTGAACAAGTCAACGTCAATTAAAATTTTCGTGGGTGTGACTCCTCGATATGCACGACATTTCAGCATAATATTGGCACTGATAAAATAAACGTGATGTTGCCGGCTTTGTAACAGGTAACGCGTTTATCTCAATTTTAGGAGGAGACACACGTTTTCAGCGGCTCTTAATAAATAAGTGTGCTTTAACACCCCGAAGTACATTTTTACTAATAATAAGTAAGTAACTGTTTGATAAATTTTAAATTATATCACTGTGATACTGATAATCACGATAGATATTATACGCTCCACGCCACCGCAGTTTGATCGTGATTTCACGAGTTCCGTTTGAAATTAAAATCAAGTGTAAGCCAGATTATCGCTTATCTTATAAAAATAATGAAAAAATACGTAACCAATCTCGTATATTTTCAATAATTACCTATCGTCAATTGAGACTAGTTGGAATTATGTCTTCAGATGGGCTCATGAAGTAAACAACCACGAGAAATGCAGCGATGGGAGCAAAACACCGAGTTTGTCATGTCGTGAGTCGTGACCCTAATTACCGTTAGTCTGCGACACTCAAACTGTGTGCAATCATGATTATTATTTAGCATATGACTATTTATCTTTAATTTAATAATTCTGTCTGTAACACTGTTATAAAATTTTTCTATTTCCGTTGCCACTTCTACGAGTACCTACTATACATTCTACATGCAAAATCAACTTAAAGTAGAAAACAAGAAAATTGCTGGCTGTGATTAGATGTCTCGTTAGAATGGTTTAAACTGATTTATGACAATGGCCGACTTTATACGAAATGTCGTAAAAACAAGAGGCAATGAAGCATGAGGTAATATGGTGGATTGTATTCAAAGAGTTTGTCCAGGTGTGTCCGAAGTACTTTCGAGCGGTTAAACGAAGTCGGATGCGGTTGTATCGCCGTGTTTCGGTAATTATAAAATAAGTCATCTATTAATTATAATTATCAAGTGCAAAATATTGTTTTAAAGACTACCATGTATACTTTATACCTAAGACGACGATGATGATGCATAAGACAAGTTAACAACTATGTTCAAAACAAAGTGATGTGATAAATACATAGCTTTAGCATCGTAGTAAAAGCGATCCAGATCATACTTTTCACACGTGTAACCCCGTATTTCCCTGCAACAGATCTACAATAGATACATTTACACATGACATGACATACAAAGCTTTCTCACAATTCATTAATGAAACAAACGTCTACAATAAAACGGACGTATAAACCGCTTATTCCCCTATTATATTATCATTAGTTTTCGTACTATCACCAGAGGTGGGCAAAGTTGGGTAGGAAGTTGTGTATTAGATGAGATTCGACAGATAACACATTTCCGGACACTCGTGGTGGTCCCAGATCCCACTTAAATCATGTTATTATGATGACGAAATTATTTAAAATGATTTCTCCATTTCCTCTCATAACGCTAACGGATTAGATAGTTCTAGCACAAGTTCTAGTATTTTCTATTGATGATCACATTATGCAATGTGTTACTATGTAACTTGAATAAAATTCGCATTAAATTAAATTAATTCAAATATCGCTTTAAGAAGTAGATATTTACGTCATTAGTCCATAGCCAGCTAAACGTGAATTTTGATGAGAATTGGCGAATACTAAGAATCTTAGGCATATCATTTGTCTAGGGACTTCGTAATTTATATAGGCATCCATATAACGTTAAATATAAACACTAATTGAAGATAACATAGCAAGAGTTTTTTTTTAATTCAACTCGCACAATCAAATCAAATCAGACACATTAACGACTACCTACAACCTGTGAGTTCATTCATATTTAGCACTAAATATTTTCTTATATAATTTTTTTTTCAAACAAAATCTTAGTATAATCCAGCCAAGACCCATTCATATTAAACAACAAAATTACAACTATTATTTTTGATCACACACATATTCATTCCCTAAGACAGAACGCCCGTGAACCGTGTCGGATGCAGTGAGAAGCGCCTATTATTAATGCAATGGAAATGACCCAGTAAAATAAACCATTCGGATCGTACCGTGGGATTTTGCGTTTGTTACACGAAAGTCCGATGAGTTTTTCATAACCATAATTACTTTTGTTGAAATTTTAGGCATGTTTCGTTTACTAAGAGCGACTCACACGGTAAGGATAAGAACCTTTTCTCTCGTCGTAGTGATATCTAGAACTCTAGAAAATAGAGGGTTTTGTCCTCTTACGGGAACAGTCATGATAAAAAATTTAAAGGTTCAGTTTCACACCTAACCAAATTGACCTTTCAGTTGTCACCTTTACGAATTTTCAGTTTTTCACGTGCACATCCGGGCGTCTCTCATCATAAAATTCTACCAGTGTTATGAATTTGAAAGTGTTTCAATGTTTATTAATTTTTCACGCAAAAAGTACTGAATGGATTTTTATGAAATTTAGCACATAATATGTAGACTCTACCATGATTTGGAATAATAGGGTATAGTATCTCGGAAAACTCAGACAAATCCGCGGACAAAGTGCTAGTCTAACATAAATTGGGACATATATTTCATGGCGCGGTAAACCGCTAATTACAATTTATAATGATCTAATAACACAGGTGGATCGCAGAAGGGTGTCTCGTGTGCGCGGTTCCCACGAGGTTCCTTCCGGAGCCGGCGACCCGTGACGCGTCTTGGTCTTGGCTCGCACACCACCGCGCACCGTGCCGACTGACTCAGACACCGACATACAGTAACTTTGGACACCGACTAGGTTATGCAGGTGAATCAGTAGTGTGTTTTGCATGTTCGATAGTGTTTCGGAATTGTGGTTATGGTGCAAATTATTGGCGTAGATGTTGGTTCTGTTGTTTTAAAGTACATACTAGCTAGCGCTCAGCCCGCGGCTTTGGTCAAGTTTTCCGGGATAATAAGTACCCCATATGTTACTCCAGGTCTACCTGTTTGCTAAACATGAAAATCCGTTCAGAAGTTTTTGCGTGAAAAACTAACAATCACACACATTAGGTTCAACTGCAACGTTTTGTTGGTTGGTTCTAGAATTTCTGCTGTAGATTGGGAGAGTTATTGGTTTACGATCCTCCCGATGTGATGCGTAAAAATAAGGCGTCAAAAGTCCGAGTAACTCGTCAACGTGATGGACAAATATCAATACGATTTGCTAAATCTCTAATTTCTTATACAATTTTCTATTTTCTGAAAAAGATGTAGAGAAATTCTCAAGTCCTGTCTGTTTACGTGCACGTTTCCACGTTTTAAAAAGAAAGAAATCGAATCAAAATCATAATTCATGTAGATAATGTTCAATAATCTTATGAACGTATTTTTTTGATTCTGTAAAAAAACACATATTTACTTCAACATGGTACAGAAATCATGACAATAAATGAAGAATATACTCCAACTATCATACCAATCACAATATAAAATAAATATTTATTGGAATGGCCACTTGGCCACAAGAACTATAAGAAGAGCGATGAGTATCGGTATCGGAAATGGTTGGCGCGCCGAAGCGCCGCGCGGAGTGGCACACGACGGAATGTCCGCGCAGCCCGCAGGTGATCACACAAAAACATCAAAAACCGCACGATTAATTACCGCAATAATTATCATCCAGTGTATATTCGACATCAATGTCGGCCTTCGACAGCCTCCATTAAACTAAAATTAAATATTTGAAAGACCCAGTGTAAAGTTCGCATTGTTATAAAGTCTCGGAATCTTGGTAACCGCCCTTTTATTTTATTTTAATGTTACAGTTAATTCAACACACAAATAACCACTGAATATAGAGAAAATGAATTTTATTATAGAAAAAAAAAACTATATTTCTTGCAAATAACAACGATTTTAACAAAAGGCTACAAGTACATCACGCCATCAACCCTAGTGATTGGAATTGCTATGACAATTGTTTAATTAAACATCGCCTATATTATCGATGTTTGCTTACACTCCCGTTCCCACTGCATAAACAAATCACGAACTGTTTTATTATGTTCAGGAGTCAACATCTTGATTCTATATTCTCGACTGGGGCCGAGTGGCGACCTGTGTCACGAAATTAAATACGCATCTACATTACGCTGGATAAAATACGTGCATCAATTTTAAATTGAGAACTAACTACAGGCAACGACAAAAACGTCTTTTTTGAGTTCGTCACTATATGCCTTGCCTATCTAACTTGGCTTGCATCCAGGAGGCTGAGTATCGGAATTTGTTATAAATATTACTTTGAGTTCTCTTTTTCGTTGAAGTAAAATCGGACCCTTATAGTTTCATGTCCGTTTCATGTCCGTCCGTCTGTCCGAAGTAAAGCGCCGAGACCCTTAGTGCTAGAAAGGTGTAATTTGACATGGATAGATATTTATTAAAACTCCTGAATCGTAGAATAAAATATTGAAAAACATTTTTTTCAGGGTACCTCCTCTACAGGTAACGTGAGGATGAATTTTTATTCGTCGCGTACTCTATAGTGTGGGATATCGTTGAAAAAGTCTTTCAAAAATATTATGGGTAAACTAAGACCATTTTTGGAATTAGGGGTCCGTTTGCGAAATATTTGGCATTCAAATGCTAATTTTGATTAGAGTCAAGTGTTCCCCCTCCTGCCGTATAAACGGTTGGAGTTGGATTTGGACAAGTGAAAAAATTCTTACAAATAGTTCGGTTGCTCGTGGCCTGACACGCATTTGCCCGGTTTTTTTATTTGACACCACTAACCGCCCTTGCTTTGCTTCAGAAAACCTATTCCTGAATCAGTACCTACCCAGTACCCACTGTAGGAAATATTTTTATATGGAATTCTTTAAATTGACTTGAATAATTAAAATTATGAAACTAAGGCCTAAGCTTTATCGGTTATTTTGAGAGTACATAAGATTTCTGTTTAGACGCCGATTATTTTGCGTGTAGATAACATATACATAACAAATTTAATATTTTCACTCGTCTAAAGAGCGTAATAGTAGGGCTCAATAATTGACCAATTTCAAAGTAAAAATTACAACACAAAACAATAGGTAATGATGAATGAAATTGAATATAAACTATGAGCATAAGTGATGAGTAACAATTGTAAAAATTGCTACCGACTACAGCTGAGGACTCGGGACCCAGCATTCATCATGACAATCTCGCCGCTCGCGCCATCGCGCCACTTCCATCAAACTAACGAGATCGCATTTATCAACGCACGTTAATGTTTATACTGCATTCACAGCCTGCCACAATCAACGACGCGTAGAGATTAATAACACACAATCTGACTCAAGATGAATGCAATCGTAATAAAAAAATATTTACATCGCTTTCGTAGACAGAAAAACAATTAGAGCGCGGGCAACAAAAATATTTAATATTGCCATCGCAGTTGAAGACAACCGACGAACGTGAGTTGAATAGTCGATAGTTAGTGAAATAACTTATGTAAGCACACGTGCACCTGTTCAAGTGTTTACAGACGCGATGCACAGTAGTAGATGCATTCGGGAAATCCTGATGTCACCTTGTTTATCTCGCTCGCGCTTACGCTACTTACGCCTCACGCAAAAGAGAAGGAATAAACAAAATATTGGTACCAATGCATTTACACCAGCTTAAACGCTACCTCAGTCTTGAGATGTGTACAGTGTAACTTCAAAATAGGCATAAGCTATTCGTAGTTCCATGTTACGTACATGAATAACCAGGGCGCAGTCATAACAAAAGTTTATTGAGAGAAACAGTAACCATACGCACCGACGAGCTTTCATACGTAAGTAAAACATTCTTTGAAATCGACCTGGTATTCGTGTATCAATGTTTCTTGCACAATTTTCACTAGGAGCATCGAAGACTCTACATTTGAAATTTCATGGAATGTCTTTTTGTATATGGCAAGATGGCAACTAACATTGATGGCAAGCCTTTGCAGTATTACGAGTACCTATCTAAAGTACGGTAAATTAGTTAAATTAAAACAGTGCAGGCACATTTTAATTTTGCACCGATATTTCGATCCTGTTGAATGCATGAATCGTGGTCACAACCAAATCAGAGATTTAAATATAGAGATGTTAATAAAATTAATAATGGACCACTTATTTACCTGAAGCAATTCCTTCCAATGCCTGATGAAATAATGGACAGACCGCACTAAGGTAAACAGTGTAATGGTAACACCAAAAAAAATCTTCAATGCAGGGTAAACCTTGAAGGACAACGCTTTTTCTACCTTCAACAAAAACATAGCGCATAAAGTATAAAGTCATGCTTAACCTGATTTGTTATCAACCAAGCCCGAGCTTATTGCGACAAGCTGCGGAAGCGATAAAGGCAGTAAACACAAGAGTAAAGGGCTCGAGATAAAAACTACAGCTTCACTTCGCTTCCAGGAACCCACGTTGATGAACCCTAGCTACTTGTAGGAACGTTAGAACAACGACAACGACGTACACCTATAACTTATAAGACGTTATCATGACGTTATTTGTAGGTAGGTATGTCGGGAAAATGACGCGTGACGTTATCATGTCGCAGTTTGCGCTTTACTAAAGTTTAACGCTCCGGATGATATCAGTCTAAACAGAATAGTGTGTGAAGTTAGGACACCAGATATTGTTGTTTACATAACTTGAAAATCGAATTCGTAGAGTCCTAGATAATGTTATTGGTAAAATTTCAATTTCAGTGGAAATGCGAATTAGTGGAAATGTTAAATGATACATAGTTACACTCATTAACATGTTATTGTTTGATATCGTTATAATGTGTAATAGTGTAAGTAGCGTCCTAGAGTCATATTATATTGAAAGAAAATCCTGCTTTTTCATAGTTTTTATAGTATACAGTTACTGAAAATGTCCGAAAAATGTATGTTCGTGCATAATTATACTACATAGTAGTAGTACCTACATATTTTGGTTTAATGTTAAATTCAGTAATAAGATATTGATATAGCTATAAAATAACAGATATGTATAATAAATTACTCAGGGGAAGGACATATTTTTTTTATTGTCATCTTTAACCTTCATCAGATCAATATTTAAACTTTCTACATGTACAGTTAATTTAATATACGAAATATCACAATATAAAGATAACAATTTATTCTTTCATAAGTAAAAGATTAATAGGGCTATTGCGTGCACCAATTAAATCATGCCTTTTGTGGGAACATCGACGATAATATTAATCGCTTCGTTACCTCCACCATGAGACGAATTTGGAGGTTAACAAATTCACAGACGCTTTGTTTTAGTGTTTCATATTCCTATTAAGTATTGTAACGGTAAAATTGAATACGTTTAAAGAATAATTGAATGAAGGTTTTGGCAAAAGATAATAATAGTAATTTTCGGTTGTTACAAACCTTCTTGTGGATGTAGTTGGAACATCTTAAATCCATTAGATCATCAAATTAATCATAGCTGTCGTGTGATTTCTTAGAAACATGAATGCCAGAGTAAGAGTGCACACAAAAACCTTCTAGCACAACTCTGAGTTAATGACTTAGTACCTTTAAGTACTAGTATTATATCTACTCATATGTATGTACTAAGAGTATAGGTATTACTACTGCGCGTACGGCGAGATGTAATCAATCAAATCTCTGACGAAGCAATCTTTTCCACGTCGCATCTTTTCTCCCGCCATTCGCCAGCAAATCCTTTGGCCGAGACATTTTTACTTTTTCTAACATTCCAAGGCTCGTGCCGATAATTCACGCATAACACTTATTATTTAGTTATGCTTTCAGCGTAAAATCTTGAGCTATGAAAACAGAACGAATTAGCTTCAATGCAGAACTAATTCACGTAAGAACGCGGCGCGCGACAAGAAAAGAACGAAATGTAGTTGTGAGTAGATCAAAGGAAAATGTAATTGTTACACTTAACATCTTCTTAATGTAACACAATTAGTACGATTCTTTTGAATATAATAATTACAAGTGGAGATAATTTTCTGGAGAACTCTACAGCGAGACGTTATAATTATATGGTTGGTACGGATTTTCTTTGCGCTCAAGCTGCAATGATTTGTACTTATACACTGAGCTACATTGATCATCCGCATTCAACGACAAAGGAATTTGAACGATGCGAGTATGAAGCGATTTTGTAATGACAACCTGACTACCTACAGTACCTACTCGTTAGCCTTATAAGATTGACATTGAGATAGAAATATGCATTATGCAGCCTTCAACAGCACCTTTCTGGAGAATAATTATATTTCACTGTCATCATAATGTGGTTTCTAATTTGCATATAAAGTAAGCTACTACTTATTGTAGTTATGTCCAGACCAAACCGTTAACAATATTTCCACTAACCGAAATATTTATATTTTATATCATTTACGTACATATAGCTGTAAATAATATTACAAATGATTTTATAAGTGACTAGAAACGTCTTTTGCATATTTGATCGGGACGCAAACAACTAACTTACTAACCAGTCCATCGGGCATGAACGAAGCGAATCGTGGAATGCTGCGGTCGGAATCTGTCATGTTAGCGTGCTAACATATGATTACATTTATTTGTATAACTATTATGAATATCAGTATGGTAATTGACTTGTGCAGCCTACTGTCATCAGTCTCCGTCAGGCGTAGTGATGTATTGATCCAACGCCAGTCACTATTGATTACGTTTAGCAAAGAGCACCGAACGCGGAGCATTCGTCTTTCGACATTTGGGCTGAACAGTCGGTTGCAAAAGTTATGTCTCTCTGGAAGTTAGTAATATTAGAACCTAATTTTAGTGTTAAGATTATCTTGCAGAAAAGTATAATAAAATAGCTTTTGGATATCGTCGTTTCATTGGGCCGAGCCCAATATCTCAGAAGTGACATAAACGCCACGCCCCAAGGAAAGTGAGTATATGCATATATTTTTTTCTCTTCTCTGCTTGATGCTACGTGCTAATTGCCACGTGCCAAGACAAGTGCTGAAATACGAAAAAGATTCGATGATTTTTTTTTTCTCTTTCTCTCTTTTCTTTTCTTATTCTGCTTGCGCTTCAACCTCTGTCTACCCGAGAACTGATATTAAGTAGCTACGACATCGTAAAGGGTTTGCTGAGCACAGTTGACCGTATAACCTAGAAGAAATATATTAAAGCATGGGCTTAAGAAAAAAATTCATTTACGCCGCTTCCAGTTTTTCTAACTTGAACTGATCACTAGCAAACATTTTTCACACTTACCCTCCATATCTAACTAACGTTGTTCATTGAATTGGCTTATGAATTATTGTATATTATAACTATAATTTCTCAGTAAGTGATTTTTTGTAAAATCTTTTAAGAAAGTATGCGTTTTTGAATCGTAAATGTATGGGTACTAAACTGAAGTTATTATTAGGACATTAGGTATACTTGTATGGTCGTCCTTGTCCTAAGGAAGGGAAATTGGGTAGGCGAGTGTGTTTGAATTTAGGTTGCAGGGATGTGGATATTCATAGGGTTTTTATTTTCATAATGAGGGTTGGGTTCCTTCAGGGCCAGCAACGAAGGCACCAATACCTACTGAAAGCGACTACCCGCGGATGCTGTAATGAAATTAGTGTACGAGAATTGAAAACTGAAGATTGAATAAAGCACCAATTGTTTCACAGGAAATTTATTCATTGTGCCTATATTTATTATTGAAATATTCGAAAATATTGTGTGGTGATTCCGTAGAGTGTTACAACATTGCGTTGGTCCATATAAATTGTCTATATGTTTGAATAATAATGCTGCAATTTTATTTTAGACCGTTCTATTTAGACTGACACTATAATCGTATTATTCCTTTGATCACATTTAATGTAAGTCTTTTCAGCATGTAGAACTGCAGGTCACCCAACGCAATACAACGGTATGGCAGTTTCGGCTTGATTACGATGGACTGATGACGGGATAAAGAGACAGATCAAGGGACAGAGGAATTATTCTGCTGTTATTACGAGCCTCTTCGAGTGCGAATTTGCTTAGTCTTGGAGAGTTCTCCGATATTTTGGTTTATAAACTTTTTCTGTATGTAAAACAAGAAATATAGTGGTGATGTCCTTTTTGGACTCTGAAACCATCCAACCGATATGCTAGGAACTGAAAGGCAATGATGCGAAGATGGTCCATGATGATGCAGTCCATTCATAAAGTCGATTTTTGACTTTACCGTACAAATTTTTTAGTGTTGTTGCAAACGCCGGGTATCCACAAGTTTTTTATACGTCACACATAATTCGTCACACTAGGAATTCATTAAACCTATGCAATAATTTGTTACATTTTATAAGTAAATTCAGTGCAGGTAGTAACATAAAAATATTTTTACGATCGTATCTACCGTCATAGCCACTCCATAGTGTCCATTGTATATCTATTGAGCGGTAGACCATGACTTAAAATTAATAGTTCAATTTTATTGTATTGAAAATAATTGAGTCCAAAACTTTAAGTTCCATACATTAAACTTACCTGGTGACGTGAATTGGATATTAGAAGTAGGTAAAAATAATAATTGTGCTAAAAAAAATAAACACACTTTTATATGTGCATTTAACGTTGTGTAGTTCTACTGTTGAGGCCAACCAGGATGTGCATGTGAAATTTAATGTGATATTACTCATTATGGAGCTCCTCCTGGAGCCAATTGAGAGTGTAGGGCCTAGTCAGGACATCTTTACCATAAAAATACATTGTTGTAATAACCCAAAATGTGCGCCACATTTCAGATCGATTGGATACGGAGAAGAGAGTCAATTGACTAGAATCTAATTACAGACACCGGACAGGTAAAACTAAATAGGAGCTTAAAACTGGTAAGATTTATGATTTTTTTTAGTATGTGAGTTTAGAGGACTACTTGAAATGTTTGAGGTTACAACTGTTTTATTGAATTTGAATTGAGGTTTATGTAGGACAATAACTTATTGCCTATAACGGTATCAGACGGCTACTTCGGAATATTTCGTCTTATTTCCGTTGATGTTGTTACTAGTAATGATAATGAAATTATCAAACTGTATTAGAGTTAAGCACATACATATATTAGTACATATATTATGTATAATTGGAACGGACAGACTAATCGGAACGAACCTAAACCGTTGACTAGTGACAGTGTGTGAGAGGATCATGATGATGAGCAGATTATTATAAGTAGGTACTACAGATAAGATTTTATTAAGGCATGCGACTCCTGTTCTGCGGTCGGGATTCTGCTGTAATTTATTTCTTCAGGGATTGTTTAACATTGAGGCTGAACGTAAACAATGAACGGCTAATCCGTAAAATAAAGATCCATCTTTTTAGTACGCGATTAATATTACTTTGTTATTTGCTTACGGTAGATTCGACATTCACATCACCTTGGAAAGCGGGCTTATTCCTAACTTATCAGCATTGCACGTTGCAGCGGTGCAATACACAAATACGCGACACGCTATGCGATCGGAATACAAAATATATTATAAAGAGTAAAATTCGTGAGTTTCTTGGGTTCGCGAGTTTGTCGTGGGAAGTAATCTCTGCAACTCCTGAACTTCTTTTGAATATTACTTCCCTTGTAGATTTGGTTAGGTTAGAATATGTAAATTTTTGCTAAGGGAAGAAAAAGAATTTTGTGAGCATGATTACCTACTGATGATTACGACACCTATTTGAAAAATTCTTCCACCATTGTAAGTTATATCATCCGAATTATCTTATAAATTAACTAGATTCGTTAGGAGGTACTATAAGTTCACTTCGGGACAAGTACTAATTGCTCCGAACGGCTGGTTTGCTAGTCTTATATATAAATTTTAGAAATCTTAGAAACGAATGTCTGTTTTTTTTTATATTTTAAATATTCGTGATAGTTAAAATATGGTGAATTATGTATATTCGCGACGAATTGATAAAAGGGAGAAGCCCTTTTTAGAGTCGGTTCGGTAACCAAACTAGAGTAAAATATATGGACGGTATTTTTTTTAAAGGTTGACCGGTATATTTTGGAGTGAGTGAACCGATTGTAATAAAACAAACACTAGATGTTAATCCAATCTTTACGTGTATAATAATGGTGACGATATGATGTGATATAATGATGTGGTAGGTATGACATAATATTATGATGATGATATGATAATGAACATAATGCTGAAGCTCGAGTATCTGATTTCAGCTAAACAGTTAGAATCTTTTATCAAGAAGTTGTTCACTGTGAAACATAAATGTACCTAACCTTGTATTAAAAACCCTTAAAACGCGATATATTTATAATACCTTAGGTTTAGTTAGTTTCATTAGTAAACTAAGGAATTAGGACTAGATCTCTGGAGTAAAGCGATTTTTCAGAATGGTAAATGAAAATAGGCGGCTAAGTAGGTAATATATTGTGTGTTGCAGTCGATGCAGCTAGTAAAAAAAAAAAAAAATTTTTGTCGACAAACATACAAGTAAAATTTAGTCACTGTTCTTGCAATACAAATTCATCTGGGCACACACACTTAAACATGATATTAATATTAGAGTTAAATAAAATTCTGTGAATTTGTGATTAGTTCCAGGTTTTAACTAGAAGAGTTTTGACATGATGAGTGGCGATGTTGCGATTCACTGAGGCATCAGGCAAACTATAGACTGATATAACATAGTGGGCCTGATATATATCACCAAACTATTACATGATGAAGCGTCATTATTACGAGTTTAACGAATTCCACATAACCCTTCCTGTAGCTATATAAAAATTGGTGATCTGTATGTGTGATATGATGTATGTATGGCATGTGTGTCTATCACGTGTGTAATTTGTATGTGGTGTGAAAACTTCAAAGTATCAAACTGACTTCAGAGCCATTATTGAATGGATGGGAATACCTACATAATGTTCATTAATATTTAGTAAATGTGATTGTTGTCTTCTTGTTGATGAGGGGTTCATCACGGGGCAAGTTTTATTGAATATGCTTTAGCGATTAAAAATAATCTAAAGATGGTTCCGAATAGAGGATGTCATTCAGACATCCTTTCCCTTGCGATGTGGATGTATGTAACACCTTGGTGATATTACTTGGCTGTTTACCGGTCGTAGACTGCTGCCCGGGTGGACGGGCCTCTTTGCAAAGTTTGAGAGTTACTTTCCCATATACTGAAAATTATTTACACGGATTGGACATGATGATGGCTACCATTTTATTAATATGAACTAGCCTCGTATGGGCATCTTTGAGCGAAATGGAATAAACATTTATTATTACTTACTTACTTTATTTACTTTTATATTAATTGTTGGATACTTACGGACAAGGGATTTTGACAGAATTTGTTAGGAAATTCCTACTCGTTTTCATTGGCGTTTATTATAAATTAACCAATCAATCAACCAAATCAAAATAAAAAAAAAACGTTTAGATAGTACTTACGATAAAATCTAGTAAAGATTCCATCGCGTCATAGTTTATGCAAGATTAATGAAAAATGATTTAATAAAGCGATATGACGGCTTGAGGCCGTTCGTGAAGAGATTCATAATCGATACATTACTATAATCTAAATTTGAGAATGAAAATTGATTTAAGTAATTACATTGTTAAGAATATTTTACTTGCATTTGAATTCAAAATTAGGTGCGCAGGGGTGCCACGACGGGTTGGACGCTTACAAGGGACATTTTCCATTATGTATGGGCACTTCGCCATCCATGAACAGTAACCGCATATAATTATATGTAACTAGCTGCCCGGAAAGACTTCGTTCTGCCAAAGTTTTTTTTTATTATTTTGAGATTTTAGCTATCCTATCCTTCAACTTGGATCAAATTGCACACGATGTGCAAATTTATTAAACTCGGTTAAGTTTAGTAGCTTAGGAGTCCATATTGGAGTCGTAGATGCGTATTGGGAATGCGCGGTGCGAGGTAGCTCAAGGGAGCTCAATCGAAGTGGTAGCTCAATAGAAGTGTCCTAATATTGCAGTTTTTGGAGTTACAATTTGATTAGCGAATGGATTGATGGGTCTTACAATTTGATTCTTTCGTGAGCCTTTTTTTTGTATATCTCTAGTGTCACTTGTCGCCTTATAGTTCGCGTTAACTATAATAGAATGAAGCGATCGTTCTAAAACGTCAAATGAATACAGAGTACTGAGTCATTAATCATCGAAAACCATCGCACTGGATATGGATTATAAATAAGGTCTCCAGATTATTGGAAATAGTCCCTTTTGAGCACGGTGTTAATGAAATTTTTAAATGTCGTTTGTTTTATATTTATAATATATTTTACATACAAACAAAACATTCGCTCTATCCGACTGACTGACTCATCATAACATCACAACAATGATAAAAATTATTTGAGAAAGGTTTATTTTATTATTGATATAACACACTTATTTTGGAGCATATTATGGTAAAAGATAAGATCAAGTATATTATAAAGCCTATGTATGTATGTACATCTATGTCAACTATGACTACGAATTATGACTGTGAATTATGAATGTGAATTATGACTCTGAACTATGACTTTGAACTGTGACTAAACTATCTCTCCTAACTTATAAAAACAAGCAAAGTTATACACGGCTTATAAAGTGTTTTATTTCTTTCACTCTTAGGAAAAACTTTTGAGATGAAAAAAATTTGCAATAGCTAAAGTATGTTATTAAGCGTTTATGAATAAATAAGGTAATGACGATGAATTGACCCATATGACGACAATGAAGTAAGTAAGGTATAATAAGTAAGGTATAATTGAATAATTCTTAATCGCTTTTATAATAATGTTTGTAACAACTAATTAAAATTTTATTGAAGGAAGGTGTAGTCGCTCCATGAAATGTCAACCGTCGTTTTATCATCTTTTACCCACTCCTCTCCTTATCAATCTTCGCGCCGATTCTGCTTCTGATACATTATTATTGCATTTAAACTGCTTTATTTCAGCGACAAAAATCCATGCGAGCGTAGCCGCATTCAGTCGCTAGTTTAGATAAACAAACTCAAAGAACTTGCAGTCATCGCAGTACATTGTTATGAAAATGTGAAAATAATTCCATTAATTGATCCCTAGCAACATTAGCATCTTAATAATAACGCGACAATATTATCTTCATCATCATTCATGTCATGTAATGTTGGTCTTTTGTCTTGAAGTATGAATCCACACTAATACAGTAATAAGTTTCAGATTCAATGTGGATACATCAGCGCCTGGAGGTAGATACACAAATGCCACTGTTGAGAGAAAACCACGACTGAAAAGGTTGTAAGTTGTAAGTCATAAGAGTGAAGATACACGGTTCGGGCGGTGAGCTTGGATGACGACCGATCCGTGAATCTAAATGGCCCACTAAATTCTTCGGACGGCGAGCTAGAGCGACGGCTGAAGGATTGTCAAAAGACGGTCCGAGCGATGAGAATAAGAATGAGCTACGGACCTAGTGGACCAAAAGCTTGGTCGTGATGGACGTGGTGGAGAGCTCGAGCAACACTCTCCGATCACGGCCAAGTATGAGGCAAGAGATGTAACTGATTGGAGAAAAGGACAATGGAAGAAGTAGCAGATGTTCAAGACGCGCCACGCAGCAAGGTAGCTGATGATTTAAACACGACCCGGAACCGTCTGGGTATGATAAATCTGTTTTCGACCTTTATTACTATTGACCTTTTTTTTAAAAGAGTTCTGGGAGTTTTTTTCCTCCGGCTTTTTTCTCCTGGCCTACCCTAACTTACATAGACTAAGTATAATGTATTTTTCTCTTAAAGCCGATGATAAGTTAGGTACTGTCTATCGTGACATTAGGCAATTTATAGATGTCATTACTGATGTAAAAGATGGTATTGCTGGTTCGGGTAGTCACAATCCAAAGAGTAATACGAGTATATAGCCTTGGTATGGCCATATTTAACATTATACAAATCGTAATTACCTGCTCGCATTAATATGTAAAACGTATGCTTGCCTCATATTGTATCTATTAAAAAAAATTGATATAAATTTAAAACAATTTTTAAACATTTATACTGTTATTAACGCCCATTTGTAGATGAAAAGTTTACGCGGTGGAATTTCCATTTCAATAATTTAACTGATGGGCATTAAACTGACTTGAGGAAAATTTTTGTTATTGAAAATGAATGATATCGAAATAATTGAAATAATTGATTGTGATTACCCTAACTAAGTAACTGGAAGATATTGTATACACCTGCTTAAAATATTTGGATATATTGTATTGATATTATTGGGATAATGCTGACCTGAAAAAAAATGTAAAATGATTTTTAACACGAGTAATATTTACTTAAAGACATAGAAATTGTCATTGTATTATTATTACTGCAAGTGCATAACTTTAATAATCAAAATTTGTATTCATGCAATTATTTAAGATAGATAGAAAAATGTTATAAGTGACAGGGGTATCTTAGAACAGAGATGAATGTATTAATGATGTAGATAAAGGAAGTTCATTAACATATCGTAATAATACTACTACGAAGATTTGACGACTGTACAATTTCATCGAATTTTTGAGATCGCGTACGAGGACGTACGCAAAGTCAGATGGCCGAGCTGTTAGCGTGCTAACATATGATTACATTTATTTGTATAACTATTATGAATATCAGTATGGTAATTGACTTGTGCAGCCTACTGTCATCAGTCTCCGTCAGGCGTAGTGATGTATTGATCCAACGCCAGTCACTATTGATTACGTTTAGCAAAGAGCACCGAACGCGGAGCATTCGTCTTTCGACATTTGGGCTGAACAGTCGGTTGCAAAAGTTATGTCTCTCTGGAAGTTAGTAATATTAGAACCTAATTTTAGTGTTAAGATTATCTTGCAGAAAAGTATAATAAAATAGCTTTTGGATATCGTCGTTTCATTGGGCCGAGCCCAATATCCACATGTTACACATATTATGTCCTATTTACAACTCATACGGAGACTGGAGGACTATAGAGTACAGATATTAATGATACCAGTACTTATATTTTATTTTATTTTTTATTTTATTGTATTCGGATAATATTTTACAGAACTAACTAAATCAGTAGGAGCCTACGTAGAAATTCTAAAGGTCTGTAGTCGCACTCCTCCGAAGTGGCTAGACTGAGTTTTATGATTTTTTTGTGTATATTTGGTAGATAAGATGGTATACTCGTATAAGAATAGGTCGTAGGAGAATTTTTGGCAAAACAAAGTTTGCCGAGTCTGCTAGTTATATTATAGTATCTAATGTTAAGTTTTTGTAATTAGCAGATTGCCTGTACAGTGTACAGTCTGTAAATTATAAACAATTCTTTATTACGTATGATCGATGCTTAATTTTTCAGCTGAAATAAATCTTTAATGCATAATTGTAAACAAAAACCGATACTTACTTGACATCTAGTACGTCAAGATTAAACAACAAATTACCTGCCAATAGTTATATATTGGCCTCTATTCGCTATTCTATTAGTTATCTATTTCTATCCATTTGATTTACTTTATCCCTATCTTTCTAGTATTTTTACACTGTAAATACGTTAGAAAATGAGGCTACATTTGCACGATTGGCAGCCATACAAAGTTAGCTCCTGCCGAGAATATCAACTCTCTCCGGTAGCAGTAACAATGCCGTTACGGCTACATTCGTATCTGTAGTTACGTCGCGAAAAACACATTGGTACATAGCCACATTAGATATGAAATCTGTTGTTGTCCTGATGAATGATATGTGAATCTTTACCATAAATCGCTACTGTACACTGTTAGTTTGAGTTAACATTAAAACTGTTAGGTTTTGAAAACCGTTAAGTATAACGGGTCTGATCAGAACCTTTGCTGATACCACGCGGGGAAATCCGTGGCCAGTGCTCTAGTAAATAATTAACGCCCAAACTCAGAGTCTCGATTAAAGTAACCGTCAGTGACTCTGAGTTGGGGCGTTTGTCTTGTAAAATCTATACGAAACAAAAATACACAGTAAGATTAAGAGTATAATATTACCCATAATCAGCTTCCACGTACAATAATTCTAGCTTAAACAGGTTTACGCATTTATTGGTACAAAAGTCACGTCATCGTTCGACCCTCGTCGGTCAGAAGCCTTCATCACTCCAGCTAACCATCTCAAATTCGACTTTAGTCAAAGGCAGATAAGGCTCAGTTTTGTAAAGCCAAAAAAGGAAGATGAACCGGTGTAAATGAGTGCTCACCGTTATACAGATACGAATGTCACCAACACATATTGTTTAGCTGTGCCTTGACCGTTCAATGTTTGCCCACCTTTTAGAAAAACACTTCACATGTGACTGTAATATGATACTCTCTTTCAGCCAAACAACCAGGCTCCCTACTACTTCTCTCTTCTCTCTCGCAGCCTACTAAATGTGTCATACGTTATAGAAAGTACATAATATGGAAATATCTCGTAACAAATGTTACAGCATGTTTTTTGCTCTAAACTGCCATTTATGTACCTCCATTTATAATCACGAAGTTTTACGATCATGGCTAAACATCTCTCTCGAGACGATTGTATGATAAACGTCACTCATACTTGCGCATTGCGATTCCATCTCTGTGGCAACAAGTGTACAATCATTTATACAATCAGAAACAAACAAAATCCGAACACATACTGTAATTTGCAAAAAACATACCGGACCAGTAAGGGGCCATCCATAAATTACGTCACACGTTAGGGGGGAGGGAGGGGGTCGATGAAGTGTGACATTGTGTGACAAGGGGTGGGAGGGGGTCCTAAAATTCGTGACGTCACATTTCAAAATCGAATAATTGGTATGTATAGGTAAATATAAAAAAAAAATAATGGAAATAAAACTTATTTCGGAACAGTTGTTTTAATTTAATAATTTCTAGGTGTAATATTTCATAATATGTGACGTCACACTAGGGGGGGGAGGTCTCACAGATGTGACCAGCTGTGACAAGGGGGGGGTAGGGGTCAAAAAGTCATGAAATTAGTGTGACGTAATTTATGGATGGCCCCTAAGAAAGTCCGAGAATATACAGTAACCAAATTGTAACAACTATGTTGACCTGAGCCTAAATGAAAGATAAGTGACTCACCTGCACGGCGCTATTCAGGAAGCAGTTGTTCAGTCCAGGGGCATTCCAGAGCCCTTTGGTAGTGTGGAAAATTCCCGAGTCCCTGGAATTCTCTCGGGAGTGTTGTGGTCGCAGCTCGGCATCGCGCAGGTAGGGCTCGTGGGCTGGAGACGCCATCATAGCTGCCATTGATGATCACCGACACGAGCTGATGAAGAGGAACCCTCCAGGAACCGCCATCTTGGTATTTACCTGGTAAAGAAAGTAATTTAAGTTACTAATGTAGAAACAATACATTTCCTAGCCTACCTATAGAATAATTAATTGCACGTAAAATAGGTGGCCAATACGCTTTCATAATATCATAAATATTATGATTCATAACGCTTTCACTGTTAAAACAAACCGGGCAAGTGCGTTTTATTTTTCAATCAATGAACGTTACCGGTAGGGGAGGAACCCTGAAAAAAAAATGTTTTTCAATATTTTATTCTACGATTCAGGAGTTTTAATAAATATGTATATCCATTCGAAATTACAGCTTTCTATCACTAAGGTTTTCGGCGCTTTGCTTCGGACAGGCGAACGTACTACGGACATGACTATAAGGGTTCAGATTATATTTCGGAACCGTAAAAAGATGTAAAAAGTTATCAGATGTCATAAACAGCCAAGCTCAATCTACAGGGCTCGTCTCTACAAGCTTTAACTCTACAAATTTTACGTCCTAGACTAAAGTCTAAAAGTAAAGATTGGCCGTTTTCTAAGACTATTGCAAGACATTATAAGACATAATTTAGATAGCTGTATTGATCAGTTTTACTATTATTAATTATTCACATTGTATAACATTTGTTCACAGCGAAACTTTTAGCTATTATCTCATGGAAATCCATATTAGTCCTTCTCCTATGGCGCGGGCGTCACCGGACCTTACAAGTTTATCTTAAGATCCATAAGCATTACAGCTGACAGCTGCTGCTTATTTTTTAGTAGAAATAGAGCTTACGACACGATATATACTAAATTCGTATCAATTATGTATAACTAAACCACAATAACCTTAATTTTTATCCGTGTATTTTAACAGATTTTTGTATTAATTGCTTAATGCTATTAACAATCCTTTCACTGTTTGGTCACGAGTATTGTTAAGGCTACGACAAAAATGTATTGTTTGTTACGAGCGTGTTCCGAGGTTGTCCATTGACTACGGTTAAGTAACCCTTTAACTGTTGGGTTTACGGCTTGGCATGCCACGGCGACCTAATGAATTGGACACGCTAAATAACGTACCAATTATTTTTGTTTTTACTCTACTGCTATTTGTTTATGCCAAATAATATTTTGTCATTCACCTCTTTCTTACATTAAAATATCATTGTTTACTGGTAGTGTTTTTTACCGGCAAAGTGACATAGTACTTATTCTCATTTTTATAATCTAAATTTTACTAACAAAAAATAACCGACTTCAAAGTCTCAAAAACGACTTGTCAATCAGATCTCGTTCAAATTTATGTGGGACCACATGACAAGCACCTGCTTTCGATTAAAAAAAGAATCATCGAAATCGGTTGGCGTGATATCGAGTTATTCGTCAATTTGTCGCGCACATCTTAACACAAATTTACGACTTATGTGGTTTTATCATGGATGCCATTGTCAGATCTCAATAAAATTTATATGGGACCACATGACAGCCACCAGCTTTCGATTAAAAAAAGAATCATCAAAATCGGTTCGCCCAGTCCAAAGTTCTGAGGTAACAAACATAAAAAAAAAAAAAAAAAAAAAAAATACAGTCGAATTGAGAACCTCCTCCTTTTTTTGAAGTCGGTTAAAAAGTGTTCTCATAGGAAGAGAATATTATTGAAAAGACCCAAGCATAGCTCAGACATAGAGAGACATGAATACAGTATAATAGGTAGTTGGTCAATGAATTAATATACTAATTGTAAGTAGGTAAGTAGTGGGTAATGAAAATGACAATTCGCTGTGATTCAGTAAGGTAGAGTAGACATGAAAAGAAACATAATTCCTCTAGCAAAGGAAATTCACCCTTCAGACCCTACATTATCAACCGCATTCTTAAAAATAAAAGTTACGTAAAATACTGTCCTTATTAAATTATTGTTAATGCCACAAAGAGATTCTATTATAAGCTGCATTTAAAAAAAAACTTACTTCTTAATAATTATAAACAATTCCTTTTCAAAATAACAACGGAAATGTGTGTCCTGTTGTTATAAAATTTTGTCACGGCAGCGACACCAAAGTTCAAGCGCGGGGGAACGCTCGCCCGTAATGAGCTGGGAGCAATCCATGCTTAGCCGCATTCCTGGTGCGAAGCCCCCGATTATCCTCTGTTATGGCGACATGGCGTGTCGTCATCCGTACGGCAGCATGTTACTTATAGAATTCCATAATTATGGGACTGAAAAAGAAACTTAAAATACGATCGAATACAAAAATACGTATAGGTGACTATTAGTTATTAATTTTATTTAATAAGATTTATGAGAGAGTTACCTTCGTGGGCGTAATGGATTGGACCGCTCGAAAGCCTTAATTGTAATCCCATGTCCACCTCTAAGTTAAAAAATTGATTGAATAGTTTTTAACTATGTCACCATCACATAGCACTTACCATGTCTGGCTTCATCGCTACTTATGTTCTGGTAAGATTCTAGTAAAGATATTGTGAAACACAGCGTTTGGCTTAGCCGGGATTGGGTAAAATTCGCGAATACATTTTAGCATAGTGTGTAACAACCGAAATTTAAAAATCTAAATGCAACAAACGACTTCAAAACAGTCACTACCCCGCAACCGATAACAAACCGATGAATTTTAGGTGTTAATGAAATCTAAAAGAAATGATGATGATGAATGTAACTAAGAGAATTTGAGCTCGCTAACTAATTCAAGCCAAAGCAAGGAGGTATCGAAAATACGATGAAACGCTCCGGAAAAAGCTTGGTAACGCTTGGCGGGGACACTACCGTGCCTCTTTTAACCACGTACAAAAAAAAATTGAAGCAAACAACAAGCAGTCAGATACAAAATTATACAGTCAGATAAGCTTTAATATCTCCACACATTATTTGATTGTAATTTGTAACAACTAACAATTGAGCACACTGAGACAGAACACTACAAATTTTCAAGCCACCGTTATATTCTCACGGCGCCGTTATCACAAAACTTTACATTTATCTTTGTGTCGCTGTAAAGTGTCGATAACCTTTATTTTTTGCAGGCACACTTCTACAGACTACAAGTACCTAACTAATATTTTTGTGTTTATCAAAAAAATCTTTCTATATGATCCATTGTATTACATTTATGATTTTAAAGTTATCATTTACTAATATTTTTGTATAAAACTCAGTCAATTCTCAATCAAAATATTTATGTAGTTTAAACATAATCCATTCTGTAATATTTTCGTCTAGAAATTTTATGAATTAAGAAAAATCAAAGGTTAAAAGATCAAAGATTTATCTGTTGACAATTTTAAAGCCTTTGTAATAATAAGCAGTAGATATTTTCTGCCTGTACACCTAGAGCTAAACTTAAGTATAAATAAAACTAAAACGATTTTATTATCCTTGTTTAAACCATTACAACTAATAGCCTGATAATAACCATAGAGTATTTATGTAATAAGTGAAAAAGAAAATCCAATTATTTGTAGCACGAAGCGTGCTTATTGAACTACATATCAGAGCCCGGCAAACTGCATAGCTCATATTGTTCGCGTTGCTGTACACGCGTCATAATGTTTACATTAACACTGTATTTGTACTACAGAGCAAGCAAACTGAAGTATTTTGGTGCTGCCGTGCCGGTCAGCACTTCCGATCTAATACAGATCAATAATTCAACAAAAATGAGGTTAATTCCTGGATATCACTTACGTAAACCGTGCCATTCTGGCGTGCTGTTTATTTACAGAATTTTTAGATGCAGTCGCTAGGAAGGAATGTGGGTACGTGTGTTTTTGAACTGGTGCAATATAGTGAAGTCTGTATAACAGATGCAAAGAGCCTGCTTTAGGAAAATGTTATTTTTATGGCTATCTTTCCTTGACTTCCATTATAGTGAAACACAAAAATACAGAAAAATGGTTAAAATCAAAGAAAAACCGGTTTTCACATATCCTAATAGATAAGACTTATCTTGTAAATTGACCTTTAATCATTGAAAATTGACGTGTAAATTGACCAAAATTTCTTCAATAACAAATCTAATGCAAATACCTACTTTTCAGACTACTTATAAGTTGTAACGTATAACTTAAACTCAACCTACATATACAACTAGTAGTTATAGTTCAAAGTCAAACTATAATGATGGTAATTACTGATGACCGCACTCCGCATTCCAATGTTTTTTATACTCAAATTTCACTTTTGATTTGAAGCCATCTTAATAACCTGTACCTATAGGTAGTTGGCTGGGGAAGTAACTAGAAATAAAAAGCCATATTATATTATCGTCCGTTATAATGGGCCGTAGAGAATTCATCCGTTAAATTAAAATTAATATTAGAGGTAGAATCTCTTGTTATAAAATATACCAACCTAAGCCAATTGAAATTAATTTTATTGTAGCTTTATTCAGTACTAGCTGTTGCCCGCAGCTTCGCATACGGAAATTATGTTTTACCTTATTTGTACCTCTTGCAGAAGGAAATTTAAAAAACGGTGAATTTATCTTGAAGTACTTATATTTAGTAATTTATATACTGACACCCACGATAAAATCACAAAGGATTCCTCCAGGAGCGGGTTTTAAAAAATAAGCAATATTCACATTAATTTGTATTTCTTTTCTTTTTTTTTGGAAAATTTTGAAAAACTGAAAAATATATGTTCCTTAAGCAAGGAACATTTGCTGCAAATTTGAAGCAAATCGGTTGATGTTTTAAAAATATTCCATATAAACTTTCATCCGTTTCCCGCGGAAACCTTTTAATTTTCCGGGATAAAAAGTATCCTAAAATATGGCCCGGAGTATTAGTAACAACTTTACCAATTTTCATCGAAATCCCTTCAAGGGTTTTCATGTGATGCCCGGACAGACAAACAATAATTCTAAAAAAAAATATTTTTTTACTCTCACACGTTATAAAAGTGCCCCCTAATCAAAATTTTTTAAAAATATTCAATGTACAGAAAATTTGCCCTTTGATTTATTATAGTATAGATAGATGATGTAGAGCTCTCTTTAAATAGTAGATTGGTAGTCATAATCTACTTATTTCTACGTTAAACTGTTCATAATTATGTACTGCTCTCAATACGTACGGTAAAGGATTGCATGATTATGGTATAAAACTATAAATCCTACGTGCTCAATAAATGTTTAATGTATCATCACAATAAATAGCCTAGACTTTATTAGGCTCTGAAAGTAATCCAAATATTTATGTACTAACTATATTGATATAATATTGATGTGATTTTTTTTTAATTCGAAAATGCACTAAACATTTTATAACTATTAGATATCGTTGATGTTTGCGTCGCTAAATACATTATAATTTATAATACGTGTCATGTCACTCTAGTCCGTGAGCCAGATAGTATTTTTTGTCAGTCATTTCCTCTCAAGCGATAACTCGTGAAATACTTCAGAGAGTTACATTATATAGCATGGTGAACGTCAGCTGCCGCTCCAAGGGTGGGTAGGGGGGCGGTAGCCTTTCAATCATGTAAAAAAAAAAATTGTTTTCAGTCATTTCCTCCCGTCTGAAAATTTGTTAGATGATAGATAACGTAATTATTTAAAGGTAAAAAAAAGTCAGCTGGCCATACCGTGGTGGATTATACGTCAGCTGGGCACGCGAACATGCAAAAAAAATTTTTTTGTTCAGTGATATCCTCTCACTTGAAAATGCGTCAGATGATACTTTACATGTTATTTTGAGTAAATAAAAACGTCAGCTGGCTGTATGTTGGTGGAAAGGTCGTCAGCTGATGCAGTGAAAGGTGGAGATCGCTTATTTACATTCGTCAGCTGACGGGTTTTCCACCAACTTAGAGCCAGCTGATGTTTTTGTTTATTCAAAATAGCACGTAAACTATCACCTGACACAATTTCAAGTGAGAGGAAATTACGTAACTACAATTATTTTACTTTAGGCTCTGTGCACGCGCTCTTATATGTACTAATCGAATCAATACTCTCATATCTATTTTGGATAGGAATCAATTACGTAAAAATTGATAAATATATAAATAAAAAAATGAAATTTAAATTTATTTATTTATTTATTTAAATTTCGTTTCAAAAATAATCATTCATCTGCTTCGCTTTCACTTTGACTGAATGAAGTATTTATATCATTTGTATTTTAATAAATATAAATAGAATAAATAAAATGTTACCTTTTTCTGGTTGGATAGTTATTTCAGTAATCGATGATGGTAATTGGTTTCCAGAAAACCACCTGAAGTCATATCTATTGTCGACTTCTTCCCATCCATAGTCTGAAGGTGTATGATTGGTTGGAACCTTCAGATGTGCGTGCGACCAAATTTGCGCTATGAAACATGCTCTCAAAAAGTGTTGGTATAATTCTGATTTGCATGGTGGCAGAGACAAGCCATCAATGGTTTTTTTGGGCAACACAAAAACATCATTTTTTTCAAGCAGTTTATATGTTTTTTGAAACATTGCTGTTCTTGCTTCATTGACGTATTTCAATCGTTTGAAGCCATACATATGACAAACGAACTCCTCTGCTTTGCCAAAAAGTTCTTCTAGATTCTCTGATGGCTTTGACATCTGTATAAAGCACGTGGTGAAATCATTTCCAGAATGAGTCATAATGGAAAACGGGCGCTTTTTTCCTTTTCTAAAAAATGCCGGGTTGAAATCACATCCCGTTAGAGCGTGAAATGCTGGAAGTGCTGCGCTTGTATTCTTAACGAGAGCTTCGTACAATTTTGTTACGTTTATCAGCGAGCGCGTGCACAGAACCTAAAGTAAAATAATTGTAGTTACGTAATTTCCTCTCACTTGAAATTGTGTCAGGTGATAGTTTACGTGCTATTTTGAATAAACAAAAACATCAGCTGGCTCTAAGTTGGTGGAAAACCCGTCAGCTGACGAATGTAAATAAGCGATCTCCACCTTTCACTGCATCAGCTGACGACCTTTCCACCAACATACAGCCAGCTGACGTTTTTATTTACTCAAAATAACATGTAAAGTATCATCTGACGCATTTTCAAGTGAGAGGATATCACTGAACAAAAAAATTTTTTTTGCATGTTCGCGTGCCCAGCTGACGTATAATCCACCACGGTATGGCCAGCTGACTTTTTTTTACCTTTAAATAATTACGTTATCTATCATCTAACAAATTTTCAGTCGGGAGGAAATGACTGAAAACAATTTTTTTTTTTACATGATTGAAAGGCTGCCGCTCCCCTACCCACCTTTGGAGTGGCAGCTGACGTTCACCATGCTATATAATGCAACTCTCTGAAGTATTTCACGAGTTATCGCTTGAGAGGAAATTGGTCATGAAAATCTGTCGCTAGCTCACGGACCACTCGTGTCAGCGGACACAAATATTGTTTGGTCACGCTCATTTCAAAAAATGACTTGCGATTCTTGACAAAAACCAATCAATTTGTGTTTTTTATGGTTTGGGGAGGAATTGAAGCTTTATTTCTTCTCTTTTGGCCGGAAATGCACTGGTGCTGCTTTTGATTTGGTTAGTGTTCGTGGACGACGGCGACCACCGAAACTACCATTAGACCAATGACGTTTTACCTTTTTAATCTAAGTATTAGCTACTCATTTGTCGGCTATTTACATAGAAAAAAAGACAACTCGCCATTTTTGTGAGAGGGACTTTAGATGGGACTTTAGATACATATTGGATGGATGGATAATACGGTATGTATTATTACGACCCCACCCAGTGTACTACAGGTATGAAAAAGGCTGCAAGTTCAGTCCAACGTGGCCTCATGGACGTCACTGCAGTACTTACTGCTGACCCTGCCTTCAAACTTCAAAGCGAAACGTCCCGGGTTCGATTTCTACTCGATCCTCAAGTGATTTGTGAAAAAAATGTGTCAACTCCAAAAATAGATTTATCTATAATCGTATTTATAATAATTTGTAATAATCGTATTGATCAGGAACGTGTGTTTTATTTATTAAATGTATCTAATGGTTTTTTATTATCACAGCCCATAAATGTCTGCTGCGTTCGGGTTCTCCGATACAAAACAGCATTGAGACAAAGATATTATTGAGACAAAGGCTTCATAACGCAGGAAAGCAGATTTCCACACGATATTTTTCTTCGAGCAAGGGATAAATTTTTTTTACGTTCATAACTTTGAAAAGCCATAGCTCCAGCCAGGGTTCCGATCCGGAATACCGTGCGGGACCTATCTGTTGTAAGTACATTAACTAATTACATACCTTCTATGGTTATATTTTAACCTCTTAAACTTAATAATGTAAACTATACTATACTGTTCTCTGTCTTGTTATTAAAATATTATTCTCAAAACTATTTTTCTTTCATTTAAAGTAGGTTTTATAAAAACTCTTTTTGAACATCAATCTATGTGATTGCTTCAATAAAGCTCTACGGTAAGGTCCAGGATACAAGTAGGATCTGCTTTCATTCTAATGGTCTTAAAATCACATATTCAGTCGGCTAGTCTTGATTCGAATTCAGTACTAACATTTAAAAGTTACACGCATAATAAATTTAAATATTTCATTGCTGCGATAACTATAAGGTTATAAGAAAATCTGCATATGAGAAACGAGCCCCGCAAGCCTGCAACTTGCAAGTACAGTTCTTTATATAACTGTTTTACCCATCATCATTATCAACCCATATTTATGTGACATTCTGAACCTTGTTCATATAAAAGCTAGCCAACAACGATTCTATCAATACTTTTAGTATATCTGAGAGTATCTGAAACTTTACAAGTTATCTCTATTTGAACTTTGAAGATTTTACCCTAAACGTTCGTAGTAACCGACAAAACTCGTGAACTATTAATTAAGTAATATTACTTTTCTCTTACCATAACCCTATTTTATAACGACATTAGGTACTTGTTTACTTAGAGGAAAAACATTTTATTAACAAAAAAAAACTATAGACAGCAAGCCTAAGAAAAAATATTAGAAACTTAGAAAATTTGCATAAAACTGAACATTATGTTCAATACTACTCAAGTAAGGAGTAGCAGTAGAAGTACTAACCAAAGTGGTATTCGAGGACCGAAAAAATAATTACAGCTTTTTCCTCGAGTGTTCAAGCGAAATGAGTGGCAGAAAAAACGCCCGTTACTCTCGAGTGGTTCCATATTTCACTGGGAACAAAAACGCCAAGTGTGATTGTCATTTAAAACAAAAAACGGATACCTCTTGAAAGTTCCATTAGTAATAAATAATTTTGTACCTTAAAAGCTTTCCCGTCCCAGTTCAAGTGCCGGATTAAAGTTCATGGTGCTTGTGAAGAACTCTTACGTCGCGCGTCGTAAACTTTTCATAGCCCGTTTTTAAAGTAACTTCAAAGTTTTATGTTACAGTTTACAAGTACTAAAGTTCAAACGTTGAAACATAAAGGGGAAAACTCATGAAGATTCCGACAATTGGTAGCTTGAAGAAAACAATACCATATCCTATATGTAGTCACTCTGGGGCTCTATTATTAAAACATCTTAAAATGAGTATGAACTTCAATTTAGTAATCAATGCCAAAGGCCATACTCATGATTGACCATTTGAAATATGAGTATGACATTGAAATGTTTTGGACAATAGTTCATGAAAAGAACAGTAGTTATAGTCTCTTTTATTGATAGAGTATGTACCTACCTATAGTCGAAATTAAAGCAGCTTTGTATCAGACAACCTTAAGGTAAAGGATACAGACGAAAAAGGACAAGTAAAAAGACGAACTCAAGAGTATCTTATTAATAGGTACAACAATTAATGCTACAAAAAAGTAAGACCTTTCATTGTAAGTTGTTACAAAAGTAACAAAGTCGGACTCGCCCATGAAGGGTTCCGTAGCAGCAAGTAACATAATATAAAAGTTCTTGTACTTCATTGTAACTTTGATCAATGTTTTTTGCGGTTTACGATTTATGACGTGCTAAAAAAAACTACTTACTAGATCTCATTCAAATCAATTTTCGTTGGAAGTTTGTACGGTAATGTACATCATATATTTTTTTTAGTTTTATCATTCTCTTATTTTAGAAGTTACAGGGGGGGACACATATTTTACCACTTTGGAAGTGTCTCTCGCGCAAACTATTCAATTTAGAAAAAAATGATATGAGAAACCTCAATATCATTTTTGAAGACCTATCCATAGATACCCCACACGTATGGGTTTGATGAAAAAAAAATTGAGTTTCAGTTCTATGTATGGGGAAACCCCAAAATTTTTTTTTTTTTCAATTTTTGTGTGAAAATCTTAACGCGGTTTACAGTATACATCTACTGACCAAGTTTCAACAGTATAGTTCTTATAGTTTCGGAGAAAAGTGGCTGTGACATACGGACGGACGGACAGACAGACAGACAGACATGACGAATTTATAAGGGTTCCGTTTTTTGCCATTTGGCTACGGAACCCTAAAAAGTCAGACCTCTAAACGAGTCCTGTCGAGGTCCATCGTCAAGATGTTTATCATTTAAGTGGTGCAACTCTGTACTGAAATCAATTTATTTTATTTATTTGAACGGGACCAAGTGCTCGAGTTGTCGCCATTTTCATAAATGTATAGGTAGGTACCTACCTACCTCCATGTTTTAAGTGCAAAGATTACGGAGAGGGAGAACTTTAAAGGATAAAATCGTAGACGTAGAAGTTTGAAGTACCCAAGTTTGATTGTTATAACCTATTATCTCATTGTCAGACTTATTATACTATACGTACTTATTACGTAGGTATTTAAATTTTGACTTTAGTAACTAAATGTTATCTTTGCGTATTCAAATTTCTCAGTAATCTTCTTCATACTTGTTACCACAAAAACTAACACCGTTTAACACATCGTAAAGTTACGAGTAGATACCTACAAATACATAATATAAGCACAGACCTCGGGCCGTTCTACAGGATTTGTTATTCCTGTGCACGTGTATTGGAGTTGAAGCTCACACAGAGAGCCCACTAACACACACAAGGTAACAAAGTTTGTAATACGTGACACAAAAGGAACGAAACCGGAGGCTGCGCGTGCGCCGACCCGTGAGACGGCACGAGTCAAATCGCCGTCTCGCATAATATTAGTCGTTATTCTTATTACAAGTCTGCGCCGCTGTCTATACCTAGGGAACACAAAGGCCTTCTTATTAATTTTAGTGTACTGTGTAACCAAACATTAATTATATTATAAACCTCATTCAATACAAAATTCATATCTATAAATTTTGTAGAAGTGGAAATAAACTAAACTCAGATATTGAACGTCATTAAAAAAATGTGGAAAGGAATAAACTTTAATGAATAGCCCTAGAATCCTAGATACTCTGCTTACACCCCACACTGTAATAGTACCTAGTCGCATTGTCAGTTCTTGTCTAAGTGCTTGTTCACACTGAACGCGCGGGCGCGGTCGCGGTAGACGCTTACTACACCGCGCGCGCGTTTTGATGTGAACACTTTCATAGTAGGTCATATGTTTGATATTTCGCGACCGCGCCTGCGAGTTAGTGTGAACAAGCACTACGGTATATTGACTGGCTCTACACTACAATAAAATTAACATCAGGCTACACAGACTGACATTCGCTATTGCTTTATGGACAGCCTAAAGGAGACTACACAAATTTACCGACGTACGACTTGCTCTAGAATTTCTCCATTATACCTACGTATAAAAATATTTTAAGTGAGGAGATTTCTATACGAATAGAAATATTGAGGGTGTAGGGAGGGATTTTTTAAAGTCTTACACTGACTGAGACTTTTCCACTACGATTCAATGTTTTGGATTGGTTCTACGAGTATACTCATAGTAACATCAATCTAAAGGCAGACCACCAACGTTCGAGGATAGTTATATAAAATATGAGAACACATAGAAATATAATTGCCATAACGAAACAAGCGTGACTGAAACGGGTTAAGAAAGACTGCACTAAACTTTCATATTGAGGAATAGATACCATTTGACGGTTGACGAAAAGCACTGGTGACAACATCAAACCGTAACCCATTAATGGAAGTCATCAGTCAAAGTCAGGGTATTCAAAGGCCGATGCAATGGTCAAAGTGACCATTGAAATAGCTTTTCAAGGTAAAAAGGTCAATGGTCAGAAATTGTGAATGCATGTAATAGATTAGTATAAATAAATACGATAAATTTAACTTGTAAGATTAGAATGTTTACGAGAATGAGGTGACTGATGCTTTGTGTTGCAATTATTCCGAAAGGAAGTTGAATTGTTTATACTTGGACCATTGAAATATTAATATATTATTAGCTGTTATTACAGACTTATAAACTGTTGTAAATTAACGTAAAATTATGTTTATCCAGTATGATAAATTATTTGGTATTTCATTAATATAAATTGCATATGGCAATATTCAACGAGTAATCGATCAGGTGACTTCAGAGTAGTTGATGTTGAGGGTGGAACTATAAAAAGAAGCTACGATGTACCGTCGGGTCTCAATTCTGTGCCGGTAGGATACCGAATAAGAAGTTTAGTTATTACATTGCTATTATATTGTTATAATAATGGTTTAATGGTTAAATAATGGTTTGGTAATTGTGTTAAAGTTACGTGGTGATTATTTAAGTCAGTGACGACTGTGGAACAAGGAATTACTCCTGCCAAAGTTAAGTACCTACCTACCTTACTTCCAGTATTATATTTTACTGTTGTAATAATTGTAATGCTATGAAGCATAATGTGTCTCTGCCAGTTTATATGATTATTTCTGTATCTCAGTTCTATATGGCCATACTAGTATAGTAAGGTGATAATTGTAGCACTGCCAGTTTATTAATTATATTATATAAATGATTGATAAAAATATGATATGTGGATTGATATAATATTAAAGCGGTAATTCTGTGCTGTTATGGAGTTTCTTCCTTAGTTCTTCTTCATAACTAAAGCACATTGCGAACTAAGGGCTTCATTAAATAAATTAAGTACCGCAAATATGTGTATTACTTATTTACCTACCTCCATGATAAAATGAAAAAGGTTACTTAATTAGAATTACTAATCGAGTAATAAAACTATACACCTTATATGTTTCTTTTGATGGTTCACAAATATTAATACCTTTTATTTAATTACATATATTACAAACAATTCATTATTTCATCGATCCTTGCTATAAGTATAAGACAAAGACATACATTGTGTAACATTATAATAATTGAAATATTACTTATTTACCTACTCTACACCTTTCAAATCTATTATCAGAAGTGGGATTCTGCCCTGCTGTTACAATTATATTAATATTTACTTTCTCAAGTTTCAGAAAATTGCGCATTGGAACTTCCTGAAAGAGTTTATTCGTTGGTGATTCCTCGAGTCGGTGCCGTTTTGATGGTGAAATAATGATGCTGACGAAATAGATGGTGATTGCTCCTGTGAAGCCATTGTGAAGCTTAGGATACGATACAACAGGTGATCTGTATTATTTCCTTCTTTGTGGCTTTAGAAAGTAGTAATTATTCTTTATCGATTTTGAGTTTAATATTAAGATGATAAAGGTTCCATTACTATTACAAATCTAAATAACTATGTGATCGTGACGGTGTAATGCTAGGTGCTCAGTGTAATAAAAGTGGTTTAAAAATAATTTGACATTGCGACATTGTTTAAGGGTGTCATTTAATAGGCGTGGAGTGAGTTTTATTTAGAGATGTAATTATATTGAGGACATAATCTGATCCATTTCATTTTGGTACATTAACGTTAAAAGTTTTACAAATTACCTTCAATAATTCCAAACTACCTTCAACATTTTTTTGAGCAACCCTCAATATTTGTGAAGTGACCCTCAATGCCTGAATAATATTTTAACAATATAATAGGAAGGGCCGAGCTTCAAGATACTCTCGTTTCTCTTTTCTTGGTTACAGGTAAGCAATGGTGCTCACGTATGATGATGGTAACTACCATGTACTACAACGAGATGAACCAATCAGTCTTCAATCCAGATACCAGTGACTACCGGTGTACTGGTATCAAATTCAAAACATCAAGATATACTATGAAGTAATCAGTCAGTCGTTTTAAGTCCGGTAAGACTCATAAAGGTCATGCTTTAACGTGCTAATGTTTGAATCATTTATTTGAAAGTAATTATTTATACGAAAGTAAAATAAATTTCGCTGGACGTCACTTGCTTGGTGTAAACCGGCCCGCGTGCAGCGAGTGGATGTGGTTTGACATGTCTATGCAACTGACTGAAACCAAACAATAAATGAGTTTCGCAGTTTCGCTGGACTGTCTCTTGTTTGGTGCAAACCAGCCCACGTGCGGCGAGTGGATGTGGTTTGACATGTCTATGCAACTGACCGAAACCAAACGATAAATGAGTTTCGCAGTTTCGCTGGACTGTCTCTTGTTTGGTGCAAGCCAACCCACACGCAGTGAGTGGATGAGGTTTGACATGTCTATACAACTGAACAAAACCGATCAATAAATAAGTTCCGTTGGACGGTCTCTTGTTTGGTGAAAACCAGCCCACGCGCAGCGGGTGGATGTGGTTTGACATGTCTATACAACTGACCAAAACCAAACAATAAATAAGTTCCGCTGGACGGTCTCTTGTTTGGTGAAAACCAGCCCACGCGCAGCGGGTGGATGTGGTTTGACATGTCTATGCAATTGACAAACAGCTTATTATTGGATTGGAATTTATAAGATACAAAATCACGAATTAATAATTTTATTACCATATTAAAATATGTCAGTATGGCTGAGCGGAATTAAAATATTTGATATAGAGGAAAGTCGGGTATATTGGACCGCTCTCTAATTTGGACCTAAGACACTATCTCACATTTTGTTGAATTTCTAGAAATTTATAAATGCCAGGTTGATTATTATTCAATCACCATAAAACCAGTTAAATTTTGTATCTGCATTTGAAACAAAAAAAAGTGGTCCAAATTAATCGACCTTCCCCTATGTCAATATAATAATGAATTTTATAAATATAACATGAATAATATTCCAGTATCTGGACCCGTTTAAAAAGTATATTCACTGAAATGTTTGTATGGGTCTACCGAAATCTGATAGCAAAATGGGAAATTGTAATTGATATCGTTGAATCTGATAAAATTATGAAATAGTTTTTTTACTATTTTGATTTAATTATTATAATTGATCATGCTTGACGCAATTACTTTTAAACTTTCATTTCATATTGGCAACAATTTTTGCTAGTTGTAATTGGTAAGGAAACTTGTTCTGTTGATGTTTAAGTTTGCAGATTTATTTACGAAGAGGATTAATTTATCAGTTTCACAAATTTGCATTACCACGTTAACAAATATTTGGTGTATGTAAAAAATAACAAAAGATTTGTACTTATGGGTCTACCGAAATCTGATGGCAAAACGGGAAATTGAAATTGATATTGTTAAATATGATAAAATTATGAAAGAAAGTTATTTTACTATTAATTTCATAATTATTAAAATCGAGTAACATCAAATTGATCACGCTTGACGTAATTACTTTTAAATTTTCATTTCATATCGGCAACAATTTTTGCAAGTTGTAATTGGTAAGAAAACTTCTTCTGTAGTTTGCAGATTTATTTACGAAGAAGATGAATTTACCAGTTTGTCAAATTTGCATTACCACGTAAACAAAAATGTTTTTCCTGTCATTTTGCTTTGAGATTCTGGTACACCTATGGTACTTCGGGGACGAAGTACTTGTCAGTCTGGCCGTAATAGATTAGTATAAATAAATACGATAAATTTAACTTGTAAGATTAGAATGTTTACGAGAATGAGGTGACTGATGCTTTGTGTTGCAATTATTCCGAAAGGAAGTTGAATTGTTTATACTTGGACCATTGAAATATTAATATATTATTAGCTGTTATTACAGACTTATAAACTGTTGTAAATTAACGTAAAATTATGTTTATCCAGTATGATAAATTATTTGGTATTTCATTAATATAAATTGCATATGGCAATATTCAACGAGTAATCGATCAGGTGACTTCAGAGTAGTTGATGTTGAGGGTGGAACTATAAAAAGAAGCTACGATGTACCGTCGGGTCTCAATTCTGTGCCGGTAGGATACCGAATAAGAAGTTTAGTTATTACATTGCTATTATATTGTTATAATAATGGTTTAATGGTTAAATAATGGTTTGGTAATTGTGTTAAAGTTACGTGGTGATTATTTAAGTCAGTGACGACTGTGGAACAAGGAATTACTCCTGCCAAAGTTAAGTACCTACCTACCTTACTTCCAGTATTATATTTTACTGTTGTAATAATTGTAATGCTATGAAGCATAATGTGTCTCTGCCAGTTTATATGATTATTTCTGTATCTCAGTTCTATATGGCCATACTAGTATAGTAAGGTGATAATTGTAGCACTGCCAGTTTATTAATTATATTATATAAATGATTGATAAAAATATGATATGTGGATTGATATAATATTAAAGCGGTAATTCTGTGCTGTTATGGAGTTTCTTCCTTAGTTCTTCTTCATAACTAAAGCACATTGCGAACTAAGGGCTTCATTAAATAAATTAAGTACCGCAAATATGTGTATTACTTATTTACCTACCTCCATGATAAAATGAAAAAGGTTACTTAATTAGAATTACTAATCGAGTAATAAAACTATACACCTTATATGTTTCTTTTGATGGTTCACAAATATTAATACCTTTTATTTAATTACATATATTACAAACAATTCATTATTTCATCGATCCTTGCTATAAGTATAAGACAAAGACATACATTGTGTAACATTATAATAATTGAAATATTACTTATTTACCTACTCTACACCTTTCAAATCTATTACATGCACTTCGAAATCTTCGGTCTAGATCATTCGAATCTAGATCTTTCAAAAAATTTGTTAAGAGACTGAGCGAAATAGTAAAGGTGAATAGTGTAACTAAGCCGCTGTGTTTTTTGTGAAAGAGAGACATTTTTTTAACCGATAGATAAAGACACATTATTTAGTATAGATAGCTCTATGCAAGAAAGTGTTAAAAAACTAGTGAAAAGTTACTTCGTGTCTTAAGTGCATGGGGGCTTCCAAACAATAATGTCACTTTAACATGCAATATTTCACATCCTTATGGTAACATTATACCATCTGAACTTGATGAAAAAAAAAAACTAAAAAGTAATTACATACATAACTGTTAAATTATTACAATAAATGAGAAATATCGTGTTAACATAAGAATACATCATCAACGTTAAAAATACCGAGTAATTTCGAACTGTTAATCAATAATTAATTACCTGTGTCACGGATGGCATGGACTACACATATAACACATCACAATGACACCCATGACCCTAGTACAAATATTTATCTATCACATAATTATCTGCCCCGTCCGGGAATCGAACCCGGGACCCTTCGCTTCGCAGGCAGGGTAGCTACCAACTAGGCTACAGAGTCGTCAGATAATCTAAAGTTAACACATCGTAAGACTGGCTCTAAAAGATAGAAAGGTTGGTAGAAGTCAGTCGTGATGTGATTCGTATCTGTAGGAAAACAATCACGATGTGTATGCCGGTATGGCGTCACGTGCGACATGCTGCCATGTTTGTCGCTGAACGATAAACATTGTTGTTATAGGTATGTGATCAATTTTGCTGTTTTTTTTTAATGAGAAAAAGGATGCTTCCTTTAATCTCAATTGACTTTATTTGTTGTTAAAATATAGATATCGCTTGCAATGACAGAAATTGCATCGATTCTTTCACACTCTGTGGAACCTTTCGCATTTACAAAGCAAACATAACTTTATATTAATTTTAAGTTCTAGTGAAAATTGTCAACCTTCTTTAGAATTAAATTTTTATCACATTCGTTTTTAAATTTATCGATATTTATCCCAGTCTTCTTACATTTCATAACTAAGTTAAATCAACATTTTAACTTGAGTTTAAATTGCTAAGAAGCTTTGTTTGAAATAAAACTGATTCAATTCACAACACAATGCATAGGGAATTGAATTTGAAATCCGAGTCTAAAGTTGATTGACAATCAATTCGATAGATACGAGACGAGTAACGTTTGATGTGTGTTGAAGATGAAAATAATTTCAAGTGGAGTATTTAATCTATAAAACGTCGTACTTAAATGAGATGTAGATACCTATTGAACGTAAAGGAAATTATTTCTAAGAAGATACTTAGGTATTTCTGTCTCATAAGTCAAGCTCAAGACTTAATACGAATGCACAGCATCCAGTGCTTAGATCCTTTGTTTGAATAATGCTTTCTATTAAGTATTAGAAAATATAATATGTGCGTGTGATTATAGAATTAGGTATTCTTGATATTCTAAATTTTATTCATGAAGTACATAGTTGACTAAATGTAGAGCCTTTTGTCTTTTCTTATGGACCTTTGTACGTATAAATGTTTTCATGCGAAGCACAAAGATCTAATTATAAATCGATTTCTTACAAAAAATATAGGTACGTGACACACAATTTGTCACGTCTTGTAATATAGATTAAAGGTAACTTGAGTTTAACATGTCATGTAACTTGGAACCTTGCAGGTCAATGCGCATGCATGCCACCTGAGCCTGACTGCTCTACGCATAGTTTCTAACGGCCAGTATGTCATATTTGCAGTCAGTATCCTATTCATATTTATATACCTACTAGTGGATATCCGGCGTGTGCGAGTTTAAAAATTTTGTATGGGAAAAGTCGAAAATCGAAAATATGTATAATATATAGTTTTACTAGTCTCAAACCGTCTTCACATTATTAAGCGAAGACCAGCCTTTCAAATGAAACCAGTGTAGGGCATATAGGTTGGATGGTTTCAAAGTCTATAGATGACATCCGTACAATTTTTTTTTGTGTTTGATACATATATATTAATCGATGGACAATCTAACAGCCTAATTCAATTGACTCTACCTTTTGATATAGTTAATACCACGCATGTCAAAGTATATTTGCCATCATTCATCATATTAACCGCGGATTATTGTAAAATGGACTGATGCTAACTTAATGACTCTACCTTTATTCTTAAATCTTTTTGCACGAATCGAGTCCTAGACTAATGAAACATTTGGAGGCATTTATTCGAACGGAAATTTTCAGACTGAAGACAACAGTCCAATCACTAAATATAGATAGATGCTCAAAGAGTTGTGAAATTGAGCGTACAAATGTAGTAGTGCGTCGTTTAACAACACAATAATTACAGGCGATTGAAGTAACCGTTGTAAAAATTATACGATTGGTCGGATGACGCGGACGGTTCCAATTTATCGGTAATAAAGCATCCGCGACTCCTAACGGCGTACGCCACGTGGGGTGCGCCTGGCCAGCTTCGCCCACTGTTAGGGTTGCCAGATGATCGGGATCCGTCTAGATTGTCCCGACATTTCACATAATGTCCAGAGTCCCGACAAAATACAAAATGTCCCGACAATTCACTCGATTCAACAGAACGCGTTTGCCGCCGCAGCATCCGCAGCCCACCGAACGCGCTCTAGACGTTTTTTTTCGTCGTCAGGTCGTTAGGCGGCTATTTCCAAAAAAAATAACAATTTGTCCCGACAAATCCCGACTTTTTCAAGTTTTAAGTCTTGCCATCTGGCAACCCTATCCACTGTCCTCCTTTCTTCGACAACTCGACAACATCAATACACGTGGTTATGCTAATTCGCTAAACTTGCTGTTAAGATCTACGTATACGTTCCTACATCAATGCTTCTTCATTAGCTAAGATATTACTTATTAGTAGTGGGTACCTATTAATTGTGCTTTTGTCACATGAATGAACTCTTGTGCTGCAATTGTTGAATTAAGTAATTTTTCGCGTACGGGACGGGACGTGAAGTTTTGGAAACATCGTTTCATAGAAAATGTATAAGATAGTGCATACGCAGCAGAATCCCGTACGGGAAGGGAACGGGGCACGAACATATATTTATGCCTTGTCCCCGTCACGTACGGGGTAAATACACATTACGTATGCATCGACCTTTTATTTGTATGTTCAACGCTGTTTTTTTTTACCCTTGTTTACGACTCTACATTTCATTGTCTGGTTGATAGCCCGAAAAAGATCGCTAAATAAATAAACTAGTTAAAAAATCTTCATTCTGAGCTTTTTTTCTCTCTATTTTCTAATTGAACATAGGTAACTTGTATATTTATTTCTCAAATTGACTGGACAATGCCACACCTGGACAAACCTAAGCAAAAACGATCTTATCTTCTCTCTTTTTCTCGTAAAAATAAAGAAGAATATATAAGAACAAGCAGACGCCACCTGATGGTAATAGAAGCGGTGACCGTGGCCATGGGCGCCAGTCAGTATAGTAAAACCATAGCGTAAAGGCATCACATCTGCATTTCATTATTGATTCTAGAAAGAGGGCGGTAAATCCTCGTCATCATCACATAAAAAAACTGTCAATAATATAAATTGAGATATTTGTGCAACACTTTTGGAGTTCCAGTTCTGTATTCAGAAAATAGATGCTACATCAAATACGTTTAATTTTTTGCTATAAAAGACTTGAAGTGCAGCCTTCACTGAACATCATCGTAAAGCCAAACTAAGTTCTAGAATTGAATAAAAATAAACACTGAAAAAAGATAAAAGTACATAATGGGTAGGCACATAAAAAGCTGGTGTTTCCACCTGGTAGTGCCACGTGCCGCATTCACCTGTTCGCAACACAAACATACTCACCTAGAGACATTATTGTAAACAGCTATTTATTTATTTTTTCCCTTATTAAAACAACTACTGCATAGTGCATACACTTTAACATCCTGCCACTATTCTACGCTCGTAATTGCAATTTCAGAATTGAGACAAAAAATTCAAAGACAAAAAGAATAAAACATTCAGTTTGTGGCATTATATTTTATCGTAGTAGGTACATATGTATGAGAAGGAAGAGGTAATAAATTGTTTAAATGGGTACTTATTAAGTTCCAACTGACTAATGATTTTAAGTATCTTATGCCAATATTTCGACATTTTTGTACATTAATTAATGTTATGGCCAGACTAAAAATTGACCTAAAATCATTTCGATTTATGTTTTTTTTTCGAATGGATAGTTGATGTTGGCTCTAGGGGCCTGTACACGCGGATAAATCAAATCAAATCAAACTTTTTATTCAAAATTGGTTTGGTTTACAAACACTTTTTGAAAGTCATGCAAGTTACGCCAATGCTTCAACAAGGCCCTACTGTGCAGTGAACGAATATACTATAGTATATTAGTTCATTGCTACTGTGAGAGGGCCCGGGAGAAGAAGCAGCAAGAAACTACCGGGTTTGTTTTTTTCCTGCTCACAGTTACAGATAGCACTTATCATCTACTACAATCTATATTCATAAAACTCATGTCCAAGCAGTGTTGTCTTTAAAATAATCATCTAGTTTGTAATATCCTTTCGTCATAAGAATGCTTTTAATATGGGTTTTAAATTTAAAGTAAGGCATTTCTGTAAATTTCGATGTAATTTTTTTAGATGGGTGAACCTGGGACTCGGCCGAACCTACTCATGATGATGCTGATGCCTTTTGTTCTTTAATCTGAGTGCTGATGTTTAATGTCCATAATTATTTAAGTTTTGAACAATCCTTATCAAATTTGGTGATAACGAGAGAGAAAGATCCTCAGTAATAGAAATAAATAATTTCGCACGTAAAGTGAGAATAAAGTTTTTCTTGCTTTCTCTGGATAGGTCTTTCAAAATGTAAGCGAGGACCGTTTTTAGGGTTCCGTAGTTCGATTTGGGAATCCGTTTGCGAAATATTAAAAATCTACTAATTCTGGTCATTGTCACGTCAAGTGCCTCCTCCTCCCCAACTTTCGTCGATCAACTTACATATCTACGGAACTCTACATTGCGTGTAGCATAATACGAACTTGGCCGGTTAATCGTTCACTAAAATTCCTTGTTCCACACAACACACACTGTCTCCAGACTGGCTTCAGAGTCTTCTGACTTCAGACTGAAGAACTCTACAACGGTGAACTGCACAACTAAAAAGCAATGTTATTGCTTTTAATGCTCTATAAAAACGTATTTAGGTATATTTATATTTAACTATCAGGTAACTATTACTTTATCTTTTATACACATACCTACCTGACATAACTATATTACCTACTTAATAGCAAAAAATGAACCTCTTGCAGTACCTCAGGAGCATTGGAAAAGTAACCGATAGAGATGTACGGGAGGTAGGTACATACAAACGTTTCCGAGTTCCAACAAAGATTTCCACTTACAAGACCAGCTATTGAGCAGTAGTAAGCAGCAGATTAAGTTTATTATTTTTATTTTAACAAGAACATCTTAAGTTTAATATATTTTTTATACATGTAAAAAAACTATAATGAAATTACCTTTAGATTTGTCTTGAGAGAAGTATGTACACCACACTCTCTGTATAGCTTCCTAATTTGTGATATGTAGGTACCTATTTAAAATATGGTCCTAGGTTCCGTATTAATTGTTATTTTAATCTCAATAAAAAATATAAAATAAATCAAGGGAGAAAAACATGTTAAACACATAAACAGCTAAACAGTCAGCATAACACCTAAACAGTCCAAAAATAACAGAATTATTTTATAAGAGTTTAAGTAACTTATTCGACGAAACTCACCAGGTAAATCTCACTCGTAGAAAAATATTCCTCGGACGCTCAAAAGTCAAAACGAACAAAAAATTGTTTACACTTTAAAGTATTCTCTTATTTCACACCTATTGTACTGGAGTCGAAACTGTTGATTAGTAGGTAAGTACAGTTCAAAATACGATCACTTCAGAATACCTCTCACACACGGACCATTTAGCGCTATAAAGAAAATTAAAACAATATAATTCCAATTTTAAATTGTCTACACTTTGTTTACACGGTACGTTCTGCGTTCAAAAGTTTTCCCGCCTTTACACTTCACATCGAACGAGTAGAGCGCGTCTAACCACGAGGAAAGCCGGTTCAACGCTGTCGATTGTTTTATTTTGAAGCCCGCTGCCCGCCTGAGACGCGCCGCACGAGCCGGAGCAACTAAAGAAAGGTACTCCGTACTCGCCTGCAATAAAGTAAATAAAATCCTTCAATACTCCAATCTTAGACTCCAATACATACAAGCTTTCACGTTCGAACGCTTTCAGAGCCATAAATAGATTTCATTTGTCTAAGTTTAATAGTCATTTCCGAAGGAATAATTATTGTTTGATTTTTACATACGAGGGTAGTTATTTTATGCTGGTTGTGATCGTGGTCAAAGGCACCTATCGTGAGTAGGCTACCATCAAGTATCAAGTAATACAATTTGCTTTTTCATGTCCTATTTTTGCTTTTTTCCTTCTTCTAAGAAGCCCTACTTTCGTAGGTGGCATGGACGACACATATAACACATCACAATAACACCCATGAGCATGACCCAAGTATGTACAAATATTTATCTGTCACATAAATATCTGCCCCGGCCGGTAATCGAACCCGGGATCCCTCGCTTCGCAGGTAGGAACGCTACCAACTAGGGTACAGAGCCGTCGAATAAGATATAAAAAAAAAAAATCAGTTACATATGTATACAAAAGTACCTATATATCTTCAGAAAATTCTGCTTATCACAGACTGTAAAATAGGCAGACTCAACTTAAGCGTTTCTAATCCGATGTTAGATCAATTTTTTATTGATCTCTATGAATGAGAAAAAATAAATAGGCAATTTATTTACCGTAGGTAGGCACCTAATATTATATTCATAAAAAACAACTAAGGTATGTTCAATTATCTAATTAGAAACAGACATAATTTGCCTTCTTGTCGCCTAATATAGGGTACCTACGTACAACCACAGTATATGTACTGTGGTACAACGTTCTTGTGTACGGCTCGGTGTATGTTTTTTCAATAAATTACCTATACTCCACGCGATTTGCAGCCGAAACAAATGTAAACAAACCAATAAAATCGTTTTCTAGTGTTTTCACCAACTGACTTGATTTTGTACACCAAATGCGTTTTATTTAGGCAAACTACTCATTAAGGTATTTGTGAATTCTTAAATAAATACATATTGATCGATAACAATTATAAAATCCGAGTAAATGTCGAAACAAACAAAATTAAATAACACTGTCATCATTCAAACACTTTGCAATGATTATCTTATTTCCAAGAAGCGATTTGAAACTTTTAACATAATTTTCTACTTTGTCATAATGAGTAGTTAGCCTAAATAAAACGCATTTGGTGTACAAAATCAAGTCAGTTGGTGAAAACACTAGAAAACGATTTTAATGGTTTGTTTACATTTGTTTCGGCTGCAAATCGCGTGGAGTATAAGTCAATACGTGATTTGCCAAATGTTTAAAAGATATGTGAAATCTCAGCTAGTAGGCAAAGGAAGGATATTATAGTATAAATGAATCCCACCAAAAACATATATGTAAAAAAGGAGAGCCAAGTTCAATACAAAAATTATGCTTGGCTGTGGGCTTCGCCGCAAAAAGAATGGAGATCTAAATGAGTGCCAAGTTCGATGCAAAATCGAAATATGTATTTATATAAACAATGTATTTATATAAACAAAATAACATTATGAACAAGTATTAAACTCTATTTCTTTGCTTTAGTGGATACCTATAACAATTGCTGTTATTTAAAAATGTGAGATCTTAAAGTAGGTCAGATTTGATTTGATTATCATAAATTGCCATCTCAGGCTGTCTTCTAGTTTACATTCTTAGTTTACCCGAACCTAGTGCGATAACACAATGCAATGCTAACGCATAGCAAGTGAGTAACTTAGACATAAACGTGACTACATTTTTCAGTTATGAAATATGTAGTTGAATTTCATGCGTTTATCTCTAATATTACGAGTACAATAGTAACGTTTTTTACTAGGAATTGAAATAATAGGTATGGTGCTTAGGTACAGTAATAATTTACATTGGTTGGAGAGCCAGTTATTGCTTTATGTCGTTTTTAGGGTTCCGAAGTAAAATCGGAACCTCCGATACAACAAACGTGATTTTTTTGCCGTTGTTGAAGCCGAGACAGTTGAAACTAAAAAATGGTTATAGTGTCTAATGTTATATGATGGATGGTACGGAACCCTTCGTGCGCGAGTTCGACTCGCACTTGACCGGTTTTTTCTATCATCATCAAAAGTTCAAATATATTTTTAATATAACTCATGTCTTTACGAGCACCACAAACCGGAACTATAATGAACATAGTTATGAACCATAATAATATCATAGACTTAAATATATTAAATATATTATAAAATGGATAAGTTTGGAAATAATAAAATTTACATTTAAGGTTAATTTTTATGTTTTTGAAATAGCAAAAAAAGTCGATAGGTTAGTTTTAACGATGGAAAGAGCCACGAACAGTATTTCGAAATTTTTAACCTACGATTGTAATTCGGCGCATATTATATTTATTTTTTAGGTCAATTCATTCATTCGTTCAGTTCATTCATTCATTCATTTCGATTTATACTTACTTTAACGCCATTTGCCAGATAGCACCCTGGATTTTTAAATTACATGAAAACAAATTTTAAGGAAAATTAAAATCTAGATAAATTGATTTCATTAAGTAATTTTATTCTAATGAACCTAGAGCACCTTATCAAAAACTAAAATACGTCACGATCATGAAATAAAGGTGTTATGGATGTAGATACTGAAAGCTTCTTTTGATATTACGTACTATCCCATCGCAGGTGTGGCGACTCGATTTTCATTTAAGTGCCAAAGTGCCACGTAGTAACTCCCAATATCGTAATCATAGTAATCATTAGGTGAGCAAAAAAAATATGTACTTAAATACATTTTGGAAGTAAAATAAAAATATGTAAGAAGTAAAATAAAATTCAAAAAGTAATAACAATAAATTATGTTTATTTTATTGTAAGAACAACATAATAAAAGATGTTACATTCTTAAATTATCTATTTTTTAAATTATTAAGTAAAATTTAAGTGTATTGTAAAAACTGCAGATTCAAACATATTCAAGAACTTTAACAAGATGAGATTAAAAAATATTAAAAAGTGCATTTTCAATAACACTTCCCTCTTAATCTGTATTGTATAAAATTATAAAAAAAAAATTATTGGTGCTTGCTGATTTCATTTTCGATTTTCTCAATTTCTTCTATATTAATATCTTCTGATAAGGCCTCATCATTTTCCTTGACAGCATTTGTAGTAATTGTTGTTCCTCTTTTTAAGAATGGTTCATGCAAAGCTTTGTATAGTTTTTTTGCTTTGGTTGCCCCAAAGCCTGGGCATTCTGCCAACCTGCTTTCTGTGGCTTTTATAATATTTTCTAAAGTCCCAAAGGTGGTTATTAATGTCATAGCATCGGTCTTGTTAACAGGTTTTATTGATGTAAGGGCATTAATTATCTGAAATTTTTTAAAATTAATCACATTAGGTGTTTGTTGAATATTTATTTATAAAAGTATCAATAAATGTGTTTATGAAAAATTATGTCAAAGTAATTTTTAATTACATTTAGCTGATTCATTGGATTAAAAAAATTATTTTTATTTATTTTTATTTATTTTAATTTTTATTTCATAACATACCTTTTGATGTGGATCATTTTCAACTTTCTCCATGATTTTATCTGGTGGTTTGTTTTCATATATTTTGTAATTCTCAATTATTTTAGCTGCCTCCTCAGGACTCCATGCAAGCATCAAGGTCATATCTGTTAAAAGGCATATCCTGGTTAAGTTCTTTAAGGCTGCATGGGGATCTTTAAGGTCAACCTAAAAATAGATTAAATGAATGAATAAATCAGAAGTTTTATCTGTTTTTGACATCTAAGTAGCTCATGGCAATCTTTCAGCTGTTGTTAATAAATAAAGCACTACAACAGTTGCTAAAATTCAAGACACATTAAAATTTTATGTAATTTAAATACAAGATACCAAAAATTAGATTACACTGTACAATAGAAAAAATGGTTACCATTTATCTTCTATTTTATATAATCCATAAATGTTAAATAATAATGACAATAACAATAATTTAATTACCTGTACTAACAGCACTCTGAGATCATACTTTTTACCCAATTCCTTCAGGCGATTGTTGATGTAGTCTGGATTTAAATTGTGATACCGTACTGACAGAAATAACAGACATATTGTTTTTCCTATTTCATAATCAGGTATAATCTCATCATACTCCCATGGCACACTAGTTATGAACTTCAGTAATGGATTCCCACGCTGCCAACAGTAAATATCAAAACAGGTAAAATAGCTTACACCATACTATGAGATTCTAAAGTTTAAAAATTGCCAAAACATTATATTTATTTATTTATTTATAGTACTGTGTGACTCAAGCCCACACTTTTACAGTCTTGCATGACTTTTTTACTGGTATTTTCACACCGTGCCAAAACTTGTCACTTAAAATAATATCCTAATTAAAATATGGAGGTGTTAAGTATTCTCACTCCACTTGGACGATAATATTAAGCTATGCAATAAATAAGTTTTAAATCAGGTAAATAATTGCATTTTGTGTTATAATCAAGTGTTGTTTGAGATTATAAATGTTTTCCTAATCTAATACATTCTCTAAGATATTTATGAAACCAATTATTGATGCTACTTCACTTGAAAAATGATTACTAAAAATGATTGACAAAATTTTGAAATGCTTACTTGTTTTTGATTTACTAAAACACAGTGAGTTTTAGATGTGGAAGGTTTTGCTGGTGCACTGCTTGTAGATGTTTCTGTGGATCAATAAAAGATTCCAATCATATAAAGGACCTAAATGGTTTCATCATTCAATATTACAAGTTCCAACATATCATCCGACATTCATCTAACAAGCCCATCTCTCCTATAATTATATGGTGACCAGACAAATCAATAGGTAGTGTAAAATTAATTCAACAGGAGGTAACTGGGCTTCGGGTTTTCATCCTGATAACAAGCTATCACCCACTTCATAAGTCAATCATAAAATGTGTTGGAATACCTATCTGGCAACGCCTTGACTTTAAAATGTAGCTCCTGATCTTGGACGACGGTAATTATACTATAGACCCATCCACACCTTTAGCATGAAAAATTTAATTACATAAAAATGTACTTTTAAATTACCCGGTGGCGCGGAAATGGGGTGGTCGGTTTTGATCTGTTTGGGCGATGTAGGCTCACTAATTTCTGCTAGTAAATCGTCAAAACCATCTTCTAATTCCATTTTACAGAAAACATAATAATGGACAGTAGAACACAACGTAATCAAATTTGCATTTTAGCAGTAATAGTAAAATACGAAGGATATACCGTGTCCGCAACTAGAAAAGATAGTGAAGATATTTTACTGTGTTTTATATGTGTACATGTTACTTTGGTAAATACAAATTACAAGATTTAAAAGATAAACATTTGAACCCTAATATCATTTAAAATTTCAAATCCAAATTTTTTTTTTTTTTTTTTCTGTTTATGGCATTGGCGTAAATACGCTCAGCCAAAGACAAGTAAAACACGGGAAACAGAATTAGGAAATAAAAAACATTTTCGATTGTAATTTGGAAAAGGAAAGATCAGGGAAGTAGGGAAATAGGTAAAGATAGAATATTTACATTAAATTATTAAAAATACAAAAGTTATAAACAAAGTAGGTAATTCAAAGTAAAACATTAAAATAATAATAATAAACAAATAAAAATTATTTATATGAAATATATACAATATACACACACTTTTACTCAAATACAATTAAATCAAATTTTAATATCATTTTTACTAATAAATAATTCTAAAATCTTATATAAATTAGGATCGAGGGAGGAGAGTAGGCAGGTTAAAGAAGTTGGCAAAGGAACTTGCAGTTTAATTAAATTATTAAAAAATGAGAAGTTATCGCGTAAAGGACAAACAAAAAAAATATGGTTCAAATCTTGAATGCCGTTCTTACAATCACATTCGGAACTACCGACAATGCCCAATCTAGCTAGGTGTTCTTTCGTACACGTATGCCCCAAGCGCATACGTATAAGAATTGAAGTAATTTTTTTATTAAATTTAAGTTTATAAAACCACGGTTTGCATGGAATGATCGGTTGGATTTGATGATAATATTTTCCTTTCAATTTAGAGCTTAATTCCCACAGGTCATTCCATGAATCGCTTAAATAAACTTTTGGAAGGGAAGCTAAGTCTTGCGGGTAATTTTTATATGGAAAGATGTCACCACTCTCCACCGCATCGTTAGCCAATCTATCCGCGGTTACATTACCTGGAATTCCAGAATGGCTTGGAACCCATACAAATATTATTTCATATCCGTTTAAAAAACATTCGTGTAACTTATTCTTAATTTCAAAGATAATTGCAAGCTGTGATTTAATTTTAAAAGGAAATTTTGATATGGTTTGCAAGGAACTTTTGGAATCTGTAAATATTAAAGTTTTTTTAAGATTCATTAATAGCACATATTCTATTGCTTTATAAATACCGTAGCATTCTCCAGTGTACACAGATGTCTCAGGAGGAAATTTAATTTTTTGTGAAATATTGAACTGAGAATGATATACACCTACACCAACGCAACCATTCGCAGAATGCTTTGATGCGTCACAATAAAGATGATGCCAATTTTGCCAATGCTCCTTTATAATGGAATTGAATTTGTGGTTATTATTTGTATCATGTTTTGTTAAACTGAAATCACATACTTTAGGATATGTATTTAAGGATTCATAAGAATTACTATACAAAGGTAAAGTTGGGTTTTTAAAAGTAGGTGTTTTAATAGAAGCAAATTTTTCAAAACTTGTAACAAGACGGGGTAAGGATTTATGCAACCAATACGAAGAATTTTTAAATTCACTGAGTTGTACGATTTTCAATAAAATTGGATGATTAGAAAATTGTAAGCACCGAGCATAAAATCTGTCAGATAAATATTGACGTCTTAAAGGTAAGGGAGGATCACCACACTCTACTTGGAGAGCATTAATTGGGCTTGATTTCATTGCTCCTGATAAGATCCTAAGTGCTTTGGATTGAATACGATCTAACTTCTGTAAAGCAGTCAGGCTGCATGGTTCCAAAAGAAAAGAACCATAATCAATAACGCTTCTTATTATAGCATTATACACAAGTTTCATGGTTAAAGGGTGAGCCCCCCACCATACACCTGACAAACACTTTAAAATATTAAGATTTTTTTCGCATTTACTTATTATATAATTACAATGTGGCACTCCAGAAAGTTTTGAGTCCAATATCAAGCCCAAAAACCTTATTTCACATTTACTAGGAATATGTTCATTGTTATAAAGAATATTTACAGGCGGAGGATTTCGCATCCTTGAAAATAAAACAACAGTACTTTTGGGTACTGATAATTCAAAACCGTTTGTATTTAACCACCCTTTAAGACGATCAAGAGTAGAAGTTAAAAGTTTGCCAGCTTCAGTAACTACAGGGTGAGTAACGTACAGTAACAAATCGTCAGCATATTGGAGAACTGTCGTTGCCGAATCTAGCGAGTGAACTAAGTCATAGGTGTAAATATTAAATAAAATAGGACTAAGCACCGATCCCTGTGGTAGTCCTTTCCATAAAATCCGGCTTATAACCTTATCTTCCACTTCCAGATGAATAGTTCTTTCAGATAGCATGTTTATAATGAAGTTAATAAGAAAAGAAGGAACCTTCAGTGAAATGAGCTTTAGTCTCAAAACTGAGATCAGTACATTATCATACGCCGAATGTATATCTAAGAATGCCGCCAATACATTTTCATTTTTGGAAAAGGCTAATCGAATATCAGTTATTAATATACTTAAATTATCCATAGTACCTCTACATCTCCTAAAACCATACTGACTGTCAGATATAAGTTTATTACTTTCAATAAACCATTCTAGTCTATTTTTAACTAAGTGTTCAGCAACCTTAGCTGCAGTAGTTGAAAGTGCAATAGGACGATATGAAGATGCATCCGACGGTGGTTTATGAGGTTTTAAAATGGGAATAATAATTTGCGATTTCCACGAAGATGGAATACGTCCGCTAACCATCACTGAATTAATAAGGTTTAAATAATAACGTAAAAGATCTTGGCTGTTATTAGTCAAGAAGGAATATGGTATTCCATCAATTCCTGGTGTTGTATCTTTTAAATGAGAGAGTACATTTGATAACTCTGTAAAAGTAAAGGGTGAGTTTATTAATTCTTCATTTATGACATTGGGTGTTTGATGGTTATGTAGGTTAATAATATCTTCGGGTACTGAAGGTGGCGCTAACTTATCAATAAATTCAATTGCTACAGAAGGAGGAATATTTCTTTTTTGAGAGGAATTGAAAGCAGATCTAAATCGTTTAATATTTTGCCATACTACAGACGAACTTACATTGGGACATAGAGAAGCACAGAATTTTTGCCATCCTTCCAATTTTTTTTGTTTTAATATTTGTTTTGAGTCTAGCAATACCTGACAATAAGTGTCAAAATTTGTAGGTGTCATTGTACTGCAATATTCCTTTTCAGCCTCTTTTCTTTTTTTAACAATCCTAGAACACTCTTCATCCCACCAGGGTGGTGAAGGAATATTATCTGAACTGGGTTTTTTAATAGGAAAAGTTTCATCAGCTGCATCTATAATGATTTTTGCTAAGGCCTCTGCACAAGCCGGTTCCTGACCTGAGCAAATATTGGGCAAACTGAGCATCCTCTTGTCAATATTAGATTTGAACAGGTTCCAGTCCGGGCTACTTAATTTATATTTTAATCGTGCGGGACGCTTATATGGTCCTAGTTTTGGGTTAGGAAATGTAATTAGCAATGGAATATGATCACTACCAAATGAAGAAGATAAAGGCTCCCATGAAAGAATGGATGCAAGATTAGGAGAACAAATGGAAATGTCCGGTGCACTGTTCCCTTCTTCAGGTTTAGTGCGTCGAGTAGGTATTCCGGTATTAAGTATGCACAAATTATGAGAATCTATTATGTCCAGTAAAGTCTCTCCATAACACGTAGATTTAGAACTTCCCCATGACACATGCTGACAATTTAAGTCACCTAATAATAAAAAAGGTGCTGGAAGGTTACTAACTAACATATTTAATTCTGATAAAATTAAATTATTAGGGTTGGGAATATATACAGAAATTATATTTACATTATTTACACATGCACCAATGGCACACAAATTATCGCTAAGTGAAGGTAATGTTAATGGTACAAAAGAATAAGAATTTTGAATGAGTATGGCTACACCACCATAACCATCAGATCTGTCTTTTCTGAGACATGAATATCCTGGTATTCTGAAAGAATATCCAGGTTTCAACCATGTCTCTGAAAGTGTTACAACAAAAGGTTTGTATTTGTTAATTATATATATTAAATCGCTTTTATTGCTAACGATACTGCGGCAATTCCATTGAACTATCTTTGCCGACTTGTCCATCTTGGGGTTTTATATTATTAAATTCATTTAGTAGAGAGGCAGCGTTGTCCGGTTTTATTATGTTTAACTTTATTAAAGTAAAAATCAATTGATTTATAATATCTGTAACTGTAATATTACATTCAGAAGGTTCTACAAGAGCAGAACCGTTAGAAGCAGAGAGAGTAGGGTTATAATCTTTAATAAGTGAGTTGTGAGCTTTTTTGTCATATCCTTTAATTTGTTTTGGAGGGGTACTGGGTTTTAAAAATACCGTCTTTCTGTATGACCTATTGGTAGTGTTAGCATGCTGAGATGATAACACTGATGGCTCTGAATTAAGTACCTCGGCATATGATTTTTGGACTGGTGGATGTAGGCGGGAGGCTTCCATGTATGAAATGCAACTTTGTGCCATATTTAGTTTAATTCTTTTCTGTCTTTCGTATTCCGGACAGAACCGACTTATGGCAAAGTGGTTGCCAGAGCACGAACAACAGAAAGAATTTAATTCAACAACATTGCAGGTTTCCCCACTATGTTCTTCCCCACATTTGTAACATTTAGGCTTTGATCTACAGTGAAGTTTGGTATGGCCAAATCTGCAACAGTTATAACATTGGATAGTTGGATAAATGTATAGTTCAACAGCTAGGGCATTATAACACACATATACTCTTTTAGGAAGAACTTGACCATCAAATGTTAACACAACTGTGTGGGAAGGTTTCCATGTGACAGATCCATCTGTTATGACTTTAAAGTTGAGCCTACGGATTTTAATAATTTGACCACAACCAATGGGAACAGATATATTTTCTTTAATTTCATCTAATGACCATTCCGAAGGAATGCCTTTAACCAACCCAACACGTGTAACGTTAAAAGTTGGTATGAAGGCTTTAAAGTTGTTTTTTTGTAGTAGAGGGCTTATAATAAAATTGTTGGCATCCTCGTAATTAGCAAAAGCCATACTAATTTTATTTCGACCAATTCTTTTAATTGAGCCATTAATAATATTTTTAATAATTCCATCATTTTTTTTTAGGAAATTTCCAAATACAATAGGATGGAGAGTGGTGCCTTCCGAAGTACCAAGTTGAATTTTTTGTACATGAACCAGATATGGAGCACTATCGGTTTTGACATAGTTCCGAATGTGATTAAACGATTCTGATACTTGAGTTTGTGGTGCGGGTGTTGTATCATTGCTATGATTAATAATTTTGGAATTATGAGTTGAGACTTTTTTTAACTTTTTATTATCATTTTCGCTGGAATCACCTTCCGACAAACACAGACATCTTTCAGTACCAGTGGCGCCTTTGGATTTCCCGGTTTTTTTCTTTTTATTGCAGGTTTTGCATAACCTACGACATGCCTTTGTACGTTTTCTTTCTGATCGTACAGAAGAATCTGTGTCCATGCCCGATTCTACCGTTATATTTGCTCCGACCTGAGGGACTTCAAGACCCCCAGGATCGAAGGGATCCCCCTCATCCTTCATAATAAAATAAAAGTAACTTACCACTAGTTATTTGTATATATACAAACTACGCTAAACTACTCTAATAATAAATAAAATATTTAAACTAATATACTACACTGATCTTTTAATTATAATTTTAAAATTTTAAACTGAAAAAACACGCCCGCCAAGTTCGAAGTTTCCCGCGCTTTTTTTTCCCAAATCCAAATTCATAAATCATAACAGGACAGTCAGTGTTGCCAGATATTTTTTTCTCGAATAGCCTTGCCAGGGTGCGCCGTGCGCGTGTAGCCCCGAGATAGCTCCATCTAGGGTTCGAAGTATAGGAGCTAAAAAAAAAAGGTCATCGGCAGTCAATTTCATATCACTTTGTTGGAAAATCCAAGCCCAATGACCTTTTTTTCTTGTTTTAGTCCGAGCGCTGAAATATAGCCACGCGGCTACACGTAGCCAAGGGCGCCCAAGGGGCACAGATTACTATACTTGTAGCTAGCTACCAAGGGGTAAAATATGATAGCCCCTCGGTAACGGAAATAGCCCCATTGGCGCTTACTAGCCCCATCTGGCAACACTGCAGACAGTCCGTCAGTGTCAATCAATAACATTAATCTAACAAACATGGATATATTACTCTAACTGGATAGATAACTTCATAGTGGTACCTGAGGATCGATGACGTCATAAAATATAAGAAGGACCATTTTTGTATTATGTCCATGTTATCTATAGTCCCAGGATAATAATATATATATTAAATGATTTATCATTAGATTGCAATTTTTTTATAATGGTTTAAAACATCTAAGATGAAATTATAATATAGTACCCATAGAGTAGTATAGAGTGCGGGTATCACACAAATGGAACGGTACGCATCGTAGGCAGATGATCTATAGATACGTATATCGATACGTGTATGACGTATAGGGATGTATCAATTACGTGCCGATCGGCAACGAGGTATCGATAAGTTATTTCGATAACTTATCTTATTTCCTACTACTAAACGAGAATTTTTTTATATAAATAGGTATGTATATTTATTTATATATTTGTTTGTTACCACGTTCTCGATAACAGCACTAACGATTTCGATGAAATTTAGAATGTTATGGTTTACGAGGGCGACTAATCGATCTAGCTAGTTCTCATATCTGGGAAAATTTGTTTTCTCTATTTTCACTTGAGCAAGCTCATTTGCCCAGGTACTTATTACACCATTTGTTGTACTACAGTACATTAATTGTACCTATGGCACCCATAATACCAGATTCTCCTAGTGATGGAGCTGTTAGTGTGATCTATATTGTTGGTTATTTAAAATACGAAAGTCACTCAGTTTTTTAGTTTTTCACGAGTATTCTTGTTATTTAGATAGTAAATGTTTATGGTACAAACAACCGAAGAAAATATAGACATAGACTCAATTAAATAAATCATCCATTTTAATATTAATCATGTTTTAATTTAATTTAATTTCACTTAAACTTCTATTTATCACGAAACATTGTCAAAACTTCTTTGCACAGCAACAATATATCGATGACAATTTGACAGCTAGGAACTTAAGATTGTCGTTGATTCATAAGTATTGAAAGACAAATCGATATTCTAAATCGTTTGAATGATTTCTTGATCGATATAATAATATTTTAACTTTACGCTTGAAAATTAGAGACATATTTTTAAAACTGTGAATTGTTATTTTTGTCTTTTTCTATTACTCAAGGTTACAATGACAATGATTTTTCGTTCGCATCATGGCAAATAATTTTAAACAGAAATATTTAAGTAGGTACTTATCAATTCCCATAGTCATTTTCTATAACAGATAATGAAATTTAGTCGCTGTATCATATGAACCGACTCCAAGTTTCATTATATATACTGTCTATGGCAAATTGACATTAGAAGTCGGCCATATTTGTTTACGACTTTAGACTCGACCAAAAAAATGGACTATAGACTACCTGCGCCGACTACCTGGGCGAACCGGTCCCGATAAGCGCTGGCAGATCGGCGCCGGTAGCCAGCTTTCTACGTGAATACGCCCTTATATTTACATTCCTAGCTAACGTTAAAATACTTTCGCATTATAAATATTACAAAGTATATCATACAAAACACACACTACAATGATTTATAATAAATATTTATAAGATTTTGATTTTTTTATTAAAGTTACATAAATATAATACGTTGTTCTCATAGCAAACATTTCAAAACATATTTTAAATATCGACTACAGCGTTGGTCGCATCACATCACAACAGTCTCGCGAGGAGAGCGCGGTGCGCGGGCGGTCTTTCCGTGCCCGCCCCTCACGTCTCCTTCACACCCGCGATGCGTGATTTGTTTTCTTAAAAATAAATATAAAAATCAACTTACCGATGAAATGTGATACTGGATTTCAGTTTTGTGTGTTTCCTACTATCGTTTTTGCAAGATGGAACTGCATATTTGACCATTTTGATACGTAAATATTTAAAAATCTCTCTAGAACCGCACACCGCTAGCAATCAACCACGACTACAAGCGCTCGCGACGGGAACGTCGTGTTGTTCTCACCCGTGCCTACTGTTCCCACTTCGTTACACTCCCTCTATACTAATAATAATACCTCTATGATAGTACCGTATAGTACCTTAATTTTCAATTTACTCATAATGCAATAATTTAAATACGGTAATTTTGAAGAAAAAATAAAATGTATTATTTCAATATTAGAATGATTACTACCAGAAAAATAACCTATAGAAAACATTGTGAAATACCATTATCAAAATCCATACTTAATATTATAAATGTGAAAGTGTGTTTGTTTGTTTGTTTGTCCGTCTTTCACGTCGCAATGAAGCTGTTATATGGTATGGTTTTTAAATGTGGAGATAGTGAGGAACGTGGAGAGTAACTTAGGCTACTTTTTACCGCGGTAAAACATCCCCATGGGAAGATCGATATTTTGTTACTTGCTAGATATTTAGTTCCGGAAGTTGTTAATAGTTGGCGTTAGTAAAATTCATTTGCAAGTTCTGAATCACGCTATCAAATGATAATATATGTAAATTACACTTATGTAATTTCTGTTATGTATGTGCCTATGACTTATCATAGGCAACTAAATCTAACTAAGTAAAAATAAGTAGGATTTGTAAAAAATCGATCTCTACCGTGGGCGAAGCTGCGGGCAAAAGCTAGTAGGACATAGTTTTTCTAAGTGTGGACACTGGACACCCTACAATTATGAAATATGACAACCTCAAAGCAGCCTGTGATTGGTCGAATGTGTCATTCCAATATGACGCCATCGATGACATCATGTCGGAATCGAACTACCGGTACCTCTCTCTACAAACTACAAAGTCTATGATCCAGATAAGAGTATATATCCATGGTAACAAATAATAAGACTGTCAAACACAGACTCACAATTAATTTAATATCTATGGCATTTCTATTTAATTTCTAGTCTGTGAATTGACGGCTGACTGACAAGGGATGTCATAGTGACATACGTCAAGTAAAGAAGTTATGGAGACAAAGCAAAGCAATTAAAAAAATTAAATGGGAAAAAACATGTATTAATCTTAAAACTGTGTTTTCCGCGGGCAGTAATTAAAATTAGTAAATACTAATTAGAACCATAGATTGTATGAGTATGCTTAGTCTGAGGAGGAGTAAAACTTAAAAGATTATTTCCAATTCTAATGTATTTATTTCGGACCAGCTACAATACAAACCGCAAAGTGTTGTTTTCGCACAAAAAGTTATTATTTTGTTATACCACGCTTGATGTGATGAAAACGAAAATTAGACGAGGGTTTACACAAGTATCTTGGTGATAGTGGTGTCTGAATAATCATGAACCTATAAAAATGAATAATACTAAAGAAGACAGCATTATAATAGATGATGATGATGATTTAATAGACGATTCTTTGCTAGCTGAATTTGAAACCTCTGCTCTTAAAGACTTCAGTTCTAAGGAGCAAGCTTCAAATGTGAACAAATCCATTAATCTTGACACAAGTGACCTTAATGTGAGGTAAATATGCATATTTCGTACTATATTAAAGGTAAATGTGGTTTTGCTACAATTTAGAAATGTTATGGCTAGTTTGAACTGCACTACTATTTCCTTTCTTCAACCACTTTATTTACAATTATTATTATTATATGATAAAGCTGTAAAAACTAAAAATTCTTTGATTTCATTTGCTAATCATCTTTGACGACCCTGTAGGCTAGTTGATAGCGACCCTGCCTGCAAAGCGAGAGGTCCCGGTTCAGATTCCCGACTGGGGCAGATATTTATGTGACAGATAAATATTTGTACTCAGTTCATGAGTGTTATTGTGATGTGTTATATGTGTCGTCCATGCCACCTGCGACCCAGGTAAAAAGCTACTGCGGGGGTGATTGTGTCAGCGTTTTTCAATATAAAGGAATCATTATTTTCAGTGCCCTGTGTTGTGACGAAGAGTTTAGTGGATTTGATAAGTTGACGGGCCAAAAATGGATTTACCCAAGCAACTATCCAGTACGCGACTACCAGTTCAACATCATCAAAGCTGCTATATTAAAAAACACATTGGTATGGCTTTTATATTGTCAAACTGTGCATTATGTTAAAATTAAGTGTCATTTGTAATTTATTATTTCCATAATATCTACAGTAGCCATGCGAGTTGAATGCAGTGTTTTTATTACTATATTTAAAGTAATGGAATTAAAATACAGATCAAAACTAATAAATCACAAAATTATTCAAAGTGATATTTTTTTAAATCCATCAATATATGGCTGAGACATAAGCTGAGATACACTACATTTTGTATAATACAGTACACAATGTGATAGAATAAGATAGTAACAACTGATTGACAAACAACTCTTCATCCTACCTTGTTATATTGCAGGTAAGTTTACCAACAGGACTGGGAAAGACGTTTATAGCAGCAGTATTGATGTACAACTTCTACCGATGGTACCCCCTGGGAAAGATAGTGTTTACGGCCCCCACAAAACCACTTATAGCTCAACAGATAGAAGCCTGCTACAATATTATAGCCCTGCCACCCGGTGACACCATTGAAATGACAGGTATTCCATCCTTTTCTATACAATATCAACACAATATTTATAATTTTTTTAAATTCAAAAAGGTACTCATAATTTTTGTATTTCATTTTAACCTCTTTACCTTTAATATGTTCAGTGTCTGCAATGATATATGTTTAGAATCAAATCCTTATCTTTGCATTACATTAATTATTGCAAATCAATATTTCAGGGAGTATGAACAGTCAATTTAGGAAGGAAAATTGGGCGACCAAGAGAGTGTTCTTTGCAACACCTCAAGTAGTGTATAATGATATTAAATCGGGCATATGTCCAGGAAAGAAAATCCGGTGCTTAGTCATAGATGAAGCTCATAAGGCCAAAAGCAACTATGCTTACTGCCATATAGTGTCGACATTGGAGGAAATGGGGCACAGAACGTACAGGATACTAGCCTTGTCGGCCACGCCCGGTAGCAGAATAAATGACGTTGTTCAAGTAAGTTGTTTATCTTTGTTGTCCAGTAACTTAAGCAGCAGACGGGCTATAAAGTTTTCATGCCGCCCGAAGACCTTTTCACATTTTTACATGGCTTAATGGCTGGTATCTTACGATAACAATTGACCGGCAGCTTTACGTTCCCTTCGAAGCACAGAAACAATTAAGAAATTGTTGCCACTGGTGGTCATCCATCCAACTACTGACAGCACCCGCTTTTGCTTCACTCGGTCATAAATTTAGCATTGACACAAGCCACCGGGCTATGAGCTCTTCACGTAAATATCTACCTTTATAATGTTAAATAAAGCAGTGATAGCCTAGCGGTTAGAACGTTGGGTCTCCCGAACGCAGGGGGCCGAGTTCAAATCCTGGCACGCACCTCTAATTTTCAAATATTATGTGTGTATTAGAAGTTAATTATCACTTGCTTCGGTGAAGGAAAAAATTGTGAGGAAACCTGCACACCGGAGAGTTCTCCATAAAGTTCTCAAAGGTGTGTGAAGTCTATCAATCCACACTTGGCCAGCGTGGTAGGCTATGGCCTGTACCCCTCACATTGTGAGAGGAGACCCCGAGCCCAGCAGTGGGACAATAGGGATGTTGACTTATTTTAGGATTCAATTTCCTTTTATAGATAGAACCTTAAGATTCACGAAAAAAATATTATAAAAATAATAATCTTCAATTTAAAAACAAAAATTGATAAATAATAATCATTTTCAAATTCCCCGCCAAAAACGTCACGTGACGTCACTAGCCGATATTCAATACTATCTGTCGACTGAAGTTAGTTGCACTTTCATATAAAATAGGAACAATGACGTCATAAGCTCCAAACGGCGTTTGAGGTCACGTGACAGTGAGTACTATTTTTAACATTTTAAAATAATTATATTTAATTTATATATTGATTGATTTCGACAAAAGAATAATATTTTAGGTGTTTAAATGTTTTCCTTGATACTTTAACCATAAATTTATTTTAATTTATTGATAGTGTCAACATCCCTATTATGGGTTGTTGCTTTGCTTTTTTTTATACTGTTAAATATATAATACTGTTTGCAGGTAGTCAAAAATCTTCATATAGCGCACATGGAGCTGAGAACAGAGAGCAGTATAGATGTGGCTCCGTACTGCTTCCATCGGAATATTAAAACGGTAGTTGTTCCTTTGGGTCCTGAACTAGAATCGTTGCGGCAAAAGTATATTGAGGTTTGTACAGTCAAAATATTAATATCCCACTACTAGGCCTGGGTCCATAGTCACATATATAATTAATATTGTAATGTTTTGCAGATATTAGATACTTATGCAAGGAAACTTGTTGAGCTCAACATTCTTAAACCAAGTTTGGGGAACATATCCAAAGGGCGGATTCTTATGATCTACAAGGACTTTCAAATAAATAACCGAAGGTAAATGCATTAATTATGAAAAAGTGTCTTGTTTTCAGAACCTCATTTATTGCGTTTAAATTTGCGTTTAAATTGATATGTATGTGTCTTGTCCATGGACATCAGATCATCTTCTATATTAAATAAAATCAAAAGCTATATTAAATAAATAGATACTATACAAAGCTCACATTTTAATACTTTCCTATAAGGCTCAGAGGAGTTGTCGTCGCGAATGTTCGAAAACCTTAATGAGAAGCGGTTATTGTTGCTCATGACCAAGGCATCTCTGATGACCTGACCTCCAAACTGCATCTGTGTAAAAAACATTTAATATCCAATTGTTGATTTTAGTTAGATATTAAAAAGATAAATCCACCTTGTAAAAGCCATTATTCTAACTGTTAAAAATCTCCACAGTCACCCTCAACGCAGCTACATAATGCTGGATCTGTCACGACTGATCTCTCTCTACCACGCGCTAGAACTGCTAGTGAGCCATGGTTCTAGAACATTCCTGAACTTCTTCGATGAGCACTCAGACAAGTCGTGGATCCAGTCAGACGCCAGGATCGCGGCTGTGCTGGAGGAGTTGAGAGATCAACTCGGAGTCAACCCTCTCACGTTGGACACTAATATGCAGCCTGATGGGACCTTCCCCCAGGTACTTAATTATCAAAAATCAAAATCAAAAATCGCATATTATTCCAGAATTTACATTTTATTACAATATGCGTGGGATCTTTCCATTTAAGTATATAAAACTTGTGTTTGGAAATTCCCCTCTTCCCTATGTAATTATGTTTTTGTATTAATTATAAGAGAGCGGGCTGATGGAATTATTCCCACAGAGAAACGATATTTTAAGGAATTTTAAATATTATATTTAGTAACACATAAAATTAAAAGATGGGACAAGATGACAAGAAAAGTTTTTAAAAACAGTCACAGTTCTTGACAATAATATCCTACAATATAGAGATATGTACATGCTCAACGTGAGCAAGATACCTTATTTTTACCATTGGTATCTTATACCGATGCTTTGGTTACCTTGACTTATGGTATAAAGGTTATCTTATGATAAGTGGCCATGGTCTTTGTCCCAGCTGAGAAGAAAGTGATGAAACCTACTTAACATTTATTTAACAGTATAATTTATTATTTACAGATACCAACTAATTTATGTTTCGGTCATCCCAAATTCACCAAAGTGAAAGAGATAATGATGGATCATTTCAAGAAAGCTAAAGAAAAGAATGAAGACACAAGAGCCATTGGTAAGGTTTAACAATCTTTAGTTTTAAAACTGTATTTTAGGTTTAAAGTTCTATTTTATAGTCTGTGATTTCAAAACAACTGTATTTTCTCAAGTGCTTATTAGCTTAACTACTTTTTTTTGTATGTCTGTTTGTCTGTCTGTCTTCCTATTTTTTCTGGGCTAATTTCTGGAATGGCTATAATCATGTGTAAAAAAAATTAATGACGTGAAAATAACATCTGAAGGCTAAGAAACTGACTCGATACTATACGTACATACATATAACAGATCGTCTGATGTTCATGTGTGTTGTGTCCAGTGTTCTGCGAGTACCACGAGACAGTGAGGCTGGTGCAATGTCTGCTGCTGCAGTGTTGGCCGCTGATCAAACCGCGCACCTTCGTTGGTCAGGGCGCCGGTGAGTTGCCTTAATAGCTACTACACAAATAGACTTACGTCCCAACTCAGAGTCACTAACGGTTACTTTAATCGCTTCTTCGTAAAGAATCATCATACAAATTCTGTACTAAGGAGCGATTTAAGTTCAGTTTCAATTTGAGTATGGACCTAAGTATCAGTATTACTAGTGTTGCAAATTGTAATACTTTAATCACTGTTTATAATGTTTATTTGTCTATAATGCCTTGTTCATTATGTTTCTTTGTCTATAAGTAACTATGTCTAAAATATCTGCCTACCCTCACTAGGCAAGAGCGGCAGGTGTCCGATGCCGCAGCGGGAACAGTTGCAGGTGATGCGTCAGTTCCGCGCGGGGGTGTGCAACGTGTTGGTAGCCACGTGCGTCGCCGAGGAAGGACTAGATGTGGGCTCCGTCGACCTCATACTGTGCTTTGACGTGGCCACGCGCTCGCCCGTGCGACTCGTGCAGAGGTAGTACTTTGATTTTGTCTCTGTCCCCCTCGCTCGTACTGGGTTTCTTTCAATCTCGCTATCTCTCTCTTTCCTTCCTTCTTCTCTCGCTTTATTCTTCAAATTATATAAATAAGTTACTAGAAGCATACAATAAATCGCACGCTAAGAAATACACAGCTCGAATGAATAACTTATCGTGTGCTATGACATGCCCACATTGTCCTCGCGGGCGGTGGCCCGTCTGACTTGTACAGAGGTATTATTTTGATTTTGTCTGTATCCCTCTCGCTCTCTCTTTCTTTACTTCACTTTTTTTATTCATCAACTTATGGATATTAGTAAATACTGTGTTACAATAACTATAACTAATTATTGGTCCTTTGAGCCATGGTGAAGTTGCCCAGAGGCAAATCTATACTGTATAAAAAATCTATACTACTATTACTAATCCAGAATCCAAATCGATCCAGACATCGAGCATTATAGATGGGAAAAACTTTGCGTTTTGTGGTATTCAACGGTTTTAATGAATGCTTCAGATGCGGACGCACGGGGCGAGAGCGCACCGGTCAAGTACATTTTTTAGTCACCGAGGGAAAGGAGCATCAGGTAATGCAATTCTTTACTATAAAAATATAAATATATGCATAGTACCCAATGATTTTGCATGAAAGTTACTTTTAGTTAGGTATGTCCATATATTTTTCATAACTTTAATTTGACCATTTGAGTTGATAATCCGACAAAATTAAAATTAGTATGTAAATACGTTATAAAATTTAGGTTAAAAAACATGGCATAGTTATCCTAGGATATCTAGGATATCAGGGAAAGTAACTGTATGTAACACACAGAGTTGGAAAAAAATCGATATCATTGTATAACCATTGTTTCAGACACTAATGGAGGGTATGCGGCAAAGAGACAGTTTGAAGACCAAGATCCTCCAATCCCGGGAAGTGCAAGAGAGCTTGTACGCACAGAACCAACGGCTCATACCGTACGATATCACTCCGAGATGTGAGAAAATGTTTATCACCGTGAAGAAACCAACTACATCTGGTGGCAAAAAGCAGCAAAAACAACAAGGGAGTGCTAAAAAAGTAAGTAATTGATATAATAATCTTATTTGTTGAAAACAAATGTGATGTTGGTAAATTTTCCCAGTATTTAGTAAAATCCTATCTATATGATTGTTTTTCTCAAATATCTACCAACCCTTGTATAAAGCTTTAAAGGTGTAATATGTATATTTATATTTTTCCTTTTTTTCAGAAACAACAAAAACAAAATGTTATCAACGAAGAGCCTATAAGTAAGTAACACGCCAGATTACTTATTAACCTAAAGAGTTATCAGTAACGATTTGAAATTCATGTAAATTTACAGTATGTATGGTCGCCTTTATTCTATCCATTGATAATTGAAAGGAGACTCGAGTAATTTGTGTGACATGGGTTTATAATGATAAATAAATTATTGTATTTGTTGCAGGTATGCCAATCTCACCAACTAAGAAACTAGATCAAGCAGTTACACCATTTTTAAGTCCTAAGAAAGAAGATGCAAAAAACTCAAGTATGTATTCAATTATTTTATTATTAGGCTATGTTTAATATTTTTGGTGTAAATCTAATCTAAAAGATTAACATAAAAAAAATGTTTCAGCCAAACCATCTGTAAGCCCGAAAGCATCTCCTATAAAAACTAAAAAGGATAAGTTTAAACAGCCTCTTGCAAAACCAAATAAGAATGCAGACATAAGGGCTCTCTTTTTAGCTGCCAACAAATCGAAACAAGGTGGAGTCAAGGTTGTCAATGAAATACTAAGCCAAAACGAAAATATGTCGACGAAGACTCTTGATTTGTTTTTCCATTTAGCAATGGAAGCTAAAACTAGCAAAAACTGTTATTTATGCGCCAGCCTTTGCGACTGTCAAAACATACGGAATCTAATAAAAGGAGCTAAAAGAGAAAGACCTTATAATAGTATATTAAAATATGATTCTACCTTCCCTGACATTAAATTGCTTGATAATTTCAACGCAGAATCAGTATTACACCTTCAATCTTCTATAATTAAAGGCGATGAGAAATATGAGGATGACATACACAATAATTCATTTTTCCCGACGTTTCCCTATGCTCCAGATGATGAAGAAAATTTTGTTAAAAACGATTATGATGCAATTGAAGAATGTGAAACAATTAAAGCATCTAAAACATTAGAAGCATCTAGTACGTTGGATGAATCTAAAATACTAGATAAATGTAAGGCAAAAGAAGAATCTCAAACGATAGAAGCCAGTAATTTCGACATTGGTGATGTGGATGATATATTTGTGCTGAGTCCACGGGAAGAAGAGGCTAATAAGTTAAACGAGAACAAAGACGACAAGTTTAAAATACCATCCATCAATTTCGACCTGGGCAATTTTGATGACTTAGAAGAAATCTTTGACAATGATAACGAGATCGCTTTAGAAACTTCAGAACTGAAGAAATCTGATGAAAAGGAACGAGTGTGCGATGATATCTGTACAATAGATCTTAGTCGTGATGAAAGCCCTGAACCTGAGAAAAAAATCGTACCTGCGTTAGAAAAAAGTCCATCCATCCTCTCAGGATCTCGACAAACTGTTATAAAATCTCCTATATTGACACAATCAAAAAAACTAAAACTTAAAAGAAAATCTGTAAATTCTACTATGAATTCGAGTAAACGGTTAAATCTTGAAACTGAACAGATCGCCAATTTGTCTAACAGCATGCTGTCGATAACTCAAACTATAAATCTGATAAACGCCTGTGATGATTCTCAGACAGTTACGATAGAAGACGATGACGAAGAAAGACTATCACCAATAATTTTAACTCAAGCGGATAAAAAGAAAAAACTATTAAATAATTCTATTACAAACAATAATTCCAATGAAACTCAAATTGATCTTGATATAAGCATACATCGCAATACACCTTCCACGTCACGGCATAAAAGAAAAAGTGATGATGTAATTTCATCGCCATATTTTAACAAAAAACTAAAACTTGAAGACAATATCCAGGAAGCCTCTAGTAACATCCAAGACAAAATTTTTGCCGTTCTTACATCCAATGACATTAACAAAGAAAAGAGATTTTCAAATGATGTAATGAATTTTAACTGTACAACATTACTAACTACAACGGATTTAAAAGAAAATCAATACGGTAAACCCAAAAGCACGATTAAGAAAGAAAATGATATTCTAAGTTTAGTAGACAAATTTTCCTACACGCCTAAAAAAGAAGTGGGTATTAGAAAAACAACTGAATATGAACCACAGCAAAAGTTAAATAGAAAAAAATCCAAGGTAAATTAAATGAAATTTTTTTGTAACAATATAGTTACACAAAATAGTAGTATGGATCCCTAAAGACATCAGTAGTATCTAGCCAGGCAGGCTTTATTCATTAGATAGGAAACGTATCAGTATCCAAAGTCACACATCTATAATTACAATACATGCATTAATAGCCTTAAGGCGCGGTGTGATCTCAATATTCACAAAACTGGGTTTCTTTGATGCTCGAGTACGAGGAAACCCAATGAAAATATCGCACGCAAAAAATACAGAGCATAGAAAATGGTCTAAAGAAAAATGTTAACCGAATAGAATATTAAATAGTTTTTTAATATTTCCAATAAAAAATCGTAATTTGCTATACAAAAATAAACTTTAGCGTCGAAATTCTCTGTATTTTCAGCGATAACAACATTTTTTTTTTTGAGAATATTATAGGTATATATATGGTTTTATTAAAACTTTAACCGGACAGATATTGAATTTAATACGTATATTCTGAATTATGTAAGGAAAACCCTCAAATTAAATGTTTATTCGCAGCCTAGTTACATTGTTAACAAAAATATGCTTTGCAATTTTCAACCCTATTCAGCGTCACGTAAATGTAACATTAGATGAGCGCAGATATGCGGTTGTGTGAGTGAAATCAACGTTTTTAAATCGTAGTCATTCCGCGCCTTGAGTAATTATAGAATCGGTGAATTTCAGAAAAAGGCCCACAATAGCTTTCTGGATCTAGAAGCGGAGTTGTCGGACGAGGCGCACAGCGCGGACGAACTCACAGACGACAGCGCAGGGAGCATTGTGGACTTCATTACTGACGAGGACGTGTCGCCGAACAAGGAAATGCACGCGCTATACCTTAAATCTGTCAAGTATGATATTCGTTTCTTACCGGCTTAGTGACAATTTTGCAGAAAAATTTGTATTTATTTATAGCTTTCATTGTACGTTAGTATATTAGTTCATTGTTTCATGTATATACATTTACAGATGTCACAAATAAGACTGTTCAAGTGTGTATTTGACTAAACTTCTAAGATCTTGGTAAAAATGACATGTGATTTTCATTTCCTTAGCTTGGATATTGTCCATTAATACATTCAAAGTAATTGGCATGTAATTGGATTGCGAGGTTTAAACCTAACGGTACTCCAATAAAATACAATTCTGTTTTTTTTTCATAAAAATAAATTAATGCAATGTATGTTTCAGGAGCCCACTGAAGACTGGAGCATTCAAAATACCGCAGTTACCACCTAACTATAAAAACACTATAGTATTTTCACAATTTGTAGAGGAAGATTCATATGAAATGGTAAGTGCTATTGTACCTGGTAAATTTATTAATTTTCAATGACAAAAACTGACCTCTAAAACGCTCAACTGGAGCATATAATATAAAAATTTCATCAAGACATAGGTTTTATAAAGCAAAATGAGTGTGGTTTAAAACTTTATAAATAATATTAAAATATTGTTTGTTTTTAAATCGAACCAATTTTAATTTCAGGATAGCTTCTGTGTGGACTCTCATGTAGGATTAACGCAGGCCAACGAACTATCGAGTCTAGAATTAGCCGAGATTATTTTAGAAGAGGAACGAAAACGGAAGAAAAAGTCTAAAAGTGAGAAATATATAGCTCGGGAACAAGACGATAGCCCCGTTATCAAACGAAAAAATACCGCGAGGAGACGAAATGTAATCAGTGATTCTGAAGACAGTTCTTAATAAATTGCATAGTGGTATTTGACCGGACTGATTTTCTTCTTAAATAGTTTGTTTAGTCGGCAACGCATCGGTTATCTTTGGCGACGGTGACCATTAATTTTAAATGGCTAGTCTTCTCTTTTGTAGGCTATTATTAGCATAAAAAATATACCTTGCGTGATAATAATTCAGTTTTGGTAGCTCTTTTTAAAGACGTTGTTTATGGTAGACCTTACATCATTCGACTCAATAGGCACCAAGATCTCACTTATATTTGTAATGGTGCCTTTTAGGAAGTGTTACAATGGTCGCAAGGGCTTTAATTTTATGTATTGTATTATAATTATTTATTGTAATTATGAAAAGAAATACTTGTATAATTATGTAATATAAATTGTACAAATAAATACTTGACTTGGCATGGCGAAAGCTACCACGACGAACAAAGGTATGCATAAGAGTAGGTATAATTTTTTCATGGTTGTGAGAGCTGAAATTCACTGATATTTTATGAAAATTCTCAAGTTTGTGTCATTATACAATACATTTCTTTCATTATTCAAAATAGTATTATAATAAGAGTATTTTTATAACGAAGTTTGCAACTGGAAATGTGAACATTTAAGCGTTTTGGATTGCGTTATTTGGCTTCCTTGCTACTTATGGTGCCGGTTGCCGATATATGTAGGACGATTTTATGCTTTATCTGATATTTAATAAACAAGGCTTAGATGAGTTGGATAGGAACAAAAAAAATAAAATTAATATTAAAAACATAGTTGAATGTTTAGTTAACCGGTGTAAATTCCGCCTAAGCTATTGTGCTAATTTTATGGCTTTATCCTTAAATCGCAAATATTCGTCCATTGCTCTGATTGCGGTTTGCGTTTAATTTTCCCGTTTCTGAACTATGGTTTAATTACTTTCTTGTTTTTTTATGTTTGGCCAGTGTAAATAGATTTACGATATATTATGTAATGTAATGTTTAGGTGATTGAGATGTGATAATGCTTATGTTGTAAAACATGTTCGTTTTAATGTTATATAATGGAAACTATATCCTGTAAGTATTTGTCGATAATACTACTCGATTCGATTCAGTTCTGTAAATAAACGTTAGTATTATGTTTTTATTAAAAATTCCATAGTGATATTTTTATGGTTTATTTTTGATCATGGTTTTAAAAAGAAATAAATGTGAAAGAATGAGTTTTGTTTTTTTTTATTCAGTGAAAATTCCCTTAAAACGGATAACTCAATTAACTCGCCTAAAACTAAAAAAGCAGTTAAACATCTTGCCAAGATTTGTCACTTTAGTTGTCTAACGGTTAACTTTTAACGGGTAATAATACTCACAATTCAAAATATTACATTTTGATATCACAGACTTAATATGATTTGATTGTTACAGTAGCGGTTTCCTGTATATACAGTACCTAGTATACGCTGATACGGCGCGGCGGCGTGTGTAAATTATATTTATTAATAGTTATTCAGAGGCAATTTCAAGCAACATTAGATACCTAATGCTCATCATGTTATTATTTTGAGCAAACGTTCATTATCCGTTTGTCTAATATGGAATGACCTTGTCGTTTTAGTTCGCACATTTATTAAATTATTTGTGAAATATAGGTACATAATAATATTGAGATAATTTATTAATTGATAACTTTATTATCAATTTCACTCATATATCAATAGATTAGTAGTGTGTGTAAAGTAACGAGTGAACAACACTTATCGTTCTAATATAATATATAAACTTGAGTACTTATACTTTAAATATAACTTTATAGTGGATAACAACGTGATAATCTAACACAATCATTGTAGATAGTTAATAAGTTGACTGATTTTGCTTTGAGCACGATTTAAAACTTATGTAGTAAAAATCTATAGTGTCAATTCAGATCGATAATACGATGATCTGCGTAGTTTAGTAATGTAATTATTGAAGGTTTTTTTTCGTTATAATGTTTTTTTTTAATTTAATTTAATATTATTGAAAACAAATTCAAATGTAGAGGCTAGTAAGGTAAACTGCGTTGAATTATTTCTTAATGTTTGTTTTTAATCCCCGACGAAAAGAGGGGTGTAGTTTTGACGTGTCTGTGTATTGTGTGTGTCTAGTGGGGAGTGGGGACCATTGTACCTGTATTGTTAACAGGATAACAGGCAACAAATAGCAAAAATCAAGGCGTGAAGCTTTTTTGCTTAATTAAGTATGAGCAGCTCAAGATCGAATATTTGTTACATATGCAGACATATTTGCGACTGTCGTACAATACAGGAATTTAAGGAAAAATCGAAACCAGACCTTGAGATACTAGAATTTGCTTTACCAGATATAAACTTAATCGATAGCTTCGACGCGGAAGCCATTCGGGCCAAAATTGAATTGTCCAAGTCAGAAAAAATGGAAGTGGACATTGTAAAAGAAAATACAGTCATATCGGAATTAACTAGTCCCTCGTATCCGCTGTCCGACGACAGTGATGAGGTAATATTTATTGAAGATGAGCCTGGCAACACGTTACCACAAAATAAATGTAATTTTGACATCGGCAACGTGGAAGATATAATTTCCATCAGCGACTCCTCATCAAGGGAAACCATTCCTTCGTACGATATACCTATTTTGCAGTTTGACATAGGTAGCTCCGACGACATTATGTATTCGATCGAATGACATTCAGTTTAAATTAAACTTCCGCATGTATAGTATAATATAGTATAACATATAATGTACCAGCGTGGTGGAGTATGCTCTATGCCTCCTCAAGAGCAGAGACCCGTACTCAGTAGAGGGCGATTAATGGATTGAAACCAGTATAATTAAGCATAATAGATCTTTATAGAACAGTGATTCATAATAATATAATTCTTATTCCCAATTTTCCACTGTTTGATCTATAATTTGTTGTACTTGCTACTATACATTTCTATGCCATAGAATCTATGGTAACCGTTGCTAAGGTAATTAGGAGCCCCCAAGAAGCAGGGGGGTTTAGCTAGCACCAAATAAAAACACCAATGTGAATTATAATTATGTACTCTATTTCATTATCATTACAATTATGTATATCTTGGTGATAGTAAAATACAAATCCTTCGTGGCGATAACCATAAATTTTAACCACTAGTTTTGTAATAGACAAGTAATTCATGAATTCTCTAGCTACTACTGTTCAAAGTCCCTTTCAATAGAACTTGGCAATTGTTTAAAAATATGGCTGACACATTGATACAAGACTTTAGTGAATTAATAATAATAATATTGATTATATTTATAACCCAATGCAGAGCCCTACCAACAGGCAGCCGGTTTTTGTCGCCTCTTACAACACCGAGGTTTACCGACATGGGATTGGGGTCAGTGTATTGGGCCGCCCTAATCGGGGTAATCGGAATGAATTGGTTTGTTTACATGATTGTAAAATTCTATTGAAATGGACTATATTTACGAACATAGCGTGAATAAGTTTTTATGTTGATGAACGATGAAAAATTCTTCATACAAGCAAAGAGTAGCGCATCCATTAATTAACTCTTATGAACTACGTGAGCAGCAATTCCACCGGGTCCTCCGTAGCTCGATAGTAATATTATCGCTTTTAAATGCGTTTATTTAATTGTTAAACAAGAAATGAATTTAATTCTAATTCATGTCATAGCTGGGTATTGAAAGTATTGAAACCGTAAGTTGATCGTATTTCCAGTACATCAAATCAGGTATAAATATCATATGTTGACAATATGACATTGGAGTTGAAGTTCTAAGCACACTACTCGTATATCAGGTGATAAGATAAGACGTAGACTTATTCACGCCATGTACACATCGCACATATACAATTACAATGACGTAGATGCAACTACCATCACTTTAATAGAAATGCATTTCAAAGAATATTTTGGTAATACGACGCTATTAGCAGCACTAATCTTGGCACTTCTTTTTCTGAAACATTAATTTAAAAAACTGAAGGCTGGTACGATATATCCGACACTCCCACATTAGAGCGCGTTTCAGTTCAGTATAATGTTGGTTGGTAGCATTGAAATAAGTGTTTTAAAATTTCAAAAACCATTAGTACCAATTACAGGCAGATAATAATCGCGTTCTTATCAAGTGGATCAAAGGTAGTAACGATATATATTACGACATACGTACTCTTATATCAATGCTACCAACATAACAGCAAACTGCAGATTTAGTTGAAACGTACTATAGTTATTATTATTATTGTGTGCACGGCATTTTTTCTGTCACCTCTCCAGTCGCAGGTCTGCTGGAAGAAATTTCGTTAGAGATAAGCAAAACCTTTATACATTTTTTCTATTAGTTGTATTCCTGCTTTTTTTTTGTGTACATAGACAATAATAAATTAAATTAGGTTAAAAAATATTAATAGTATCTAATCAGAAATGTGTTTCGACATTAAATTATTGCTTCTTTTTAAATCCCTTTCATTTTGCCTCAGCCGTATTTTTAAATTATAAATTACGATAAAAATACACTGTATGTTATCAAACAGGACTCTTGTAAAAAAGGACTATATTTTATAGGCCGATTTGACGTATTTTTGCCATTACGGCATTGTAATTCTATAGTGTTGTAGGTAGGTATTGATATAACTAAACGACCTTCCATCAATCCTCAGTTCCTTTAGCAGCGACAGCTCTGGGCTTGGCTTTGTGCAGGCTCTCGAGCTCGGCTTGCAGCTCGGCGTAGCGCTTCTGCAGCTGCTTCTCGCGGTCCGTCTGTCTGTTCACGTCCTCCGTCAGCGACTGAAAACATTTGTGTTTTGGACAACGTTAGGGTACCGTGCAAGTGCTGTTGAACTGCAGGCGATATGTGACTTTATTGAAATACGACATGGTTGATATTTCATTTGACGGCTGGACTTTGAATACTGTTTTTCGGGGCAATTTTGTTCCAGAGCTCAAGCTCTGGAACAAGCACAAAACAACAACAACAACAAACAGTACTCAAGTACTGTTTTTGACGGGTTTTGAGAAGTCGCTAGGTTCTCTACCACAGCATACAATCTGTTGACATATTTCAAACAGAAGTATAACCATAAACAAACACGTTTTAGGACACATAGGCACCATTCACGGAAACAGAATAACCGCGAACAGGAGCAGTTTGGCCTAGGACAAACCATCGTTTATCGTCGTTTAGGCATCGTTTAGGTTTATCATGTGCCTTTTAAGATACACTAAATTAGTACAAGGCAGAAAAACTACATATGACAACAGTATTAAACAAATGAATACCATACTGATAATGACATCTTTTCTATTATTATCCTGAGGCGTGATGTCACAAGCGACGCCATGCGGCCATGACACTTTGAAGCGTTTTGGTGCGAATTTTAAACTTATAAACTGAAATGTATTTATTTTATACTAAACCTAATTTTTTGCGGAAATATGATATACGTTGTAATTATAATATATTTCCCAATAATATAGAACAGCATTTCAAGATCTGTCATCATGCCCATTGTCCTTTTGTGTGCATCTTTTTTATGGTGATGAGTGAAAGTCTCACCTCTATCCTCCTGGGCACGGCAGCCTTCTCCTGTTCAGCCAGGAACTTGAAGGTGGAGAGCTCCAGGTTGGCATGCTCGATCTGGTCCTGCAGCTCCTGGAACTGCTTGATGAGCGACGCCGCGCGGCTCTGATAACCACCTGGGGAAAACGAGAGTAGCTTAATTTTAGATAATGTATTGTATTGTCGAATAGTTCTTTCCTATGATTCTTTGCTCGAAATATGCGAACTGTGACCACAATGTTGAGAGTAGCTTACGCCCCAACTCAGAGAAGCGTTACTTATATCGCCCCTAAGTACAGAATCTCCATACAAATTCTGTACTAAGGAGCGATTTAAGTAACCGTTAGTGACTCTGAGTTGGGACGTTTGTCTTATAAAATGTATTGTCGAATTAATATTCCTTTCCTATCATTCTTTGTTCGAAATATGCGAACTGTAGCCACAATATTTTATATTTTTCTAAATTTCGAAATATTGTTCGACAATAACAGTAGTACATCTCCATTTTAACTAACCCTGAACTATCGCCTGTCAGCTGCCTAATTTATGGGATTCATTTACTATTGAAATTCATGACATGACACTATTTGAGTATTATTTGCCTATTCTAACTCCAACAAATATGACAAATCAATTTCATAGTGTTAAACTAAGCTTAAAAAAATCATACCAGTGAGCACTCTTAACTTCTTCTCCATTTTGGAACACTTCTTGGCTTCCTTTGCCATGTGATTTCTGTTCTGTTCTAATCTCTTCTCGGCGGACTCTAGCCTGTCCTTTTTACTGGCCAGATTAGCTCGCGTGTACCTGTTCTGGCCTGGTAAGAACAGCACCTAAAAAAGAAACATATTGAATCTCCAAATGCGCAATATTTAATTTTGTCGTATTGTGGCTCGGGGGAGAAAAACATTTTCAAAGAGAGTATCGTATTTTCTGTCGATGTTTCATTATTTTTTATCTGTCACATTTTGCTACATTTTACCCTACTACAGATAAGTGTTGCCATATTCAGTTACAAAGTTTCTAAAAAAAAGAAATTTATTAACCTCCAAAAGAGGGGTTATAAGTTTGACGTGTCTGTGTCAATCTGTAACACCGCAGCCCCTGAACGCATGGACCGATTACGATGCGGCTTTTTCATTTGAAAGCTGACGTGATCGAGATGGTACTTGGCTACAATTTAAGATCTGTTCAGGCGTTTCAAGGTCATTAGCTTTACCTGTCAGGATTTCTTTTAACTTTAAAATTTATTCCCATTTCATTGGCATACTATCCTACAGGAAGTATTATTACTAGCGTATAGAACCGACACCAAAAACACGATGTATGTTCCAATGAATTGGTGCCAATGGGCTTCAATTTTCAATGGAGAACGGGGGTTAAAATTTTGAAAACAGTACCTCCCAACGGGACACACATTTGGTTCGAGATGTCTGTTCTATGACATTATACTTCAATGACAATGCCAGTACCTGCGCCAAGCACTCCTCCCAGACTTGCGTGTACGCATCCATCCCGAGGTCCCCGTGCCCCATCCCGGCGCGCACCACGTCCATCTCTCGTGTCAGCTCTCGTTTCGCCGCCGCTAGCTCCTCCTGGGTGAACTCCTCGTACGGATGCTGCTCGAGGTAGGCCAGGTGCGACGCTTGCAGCTGCACTGCGCGCTTCTTGTCGATGCCTGGGTTACAACACGTTTTTGTGGGATTGTTATTTATTATAAGACTAGCTGCCCAGACAGACTTCGTTCTGTCAAAAAATTTGCAATAAAATAATATTGCGACTATAAATTGAGATGTAAGCTATCCTATCTTTCAAGTTGGATCAAACTGCACAAGGTGTGCAAGTTTGATTAAAATCGGTTAAGTAGTTTAGGAGTCCATCGCGGACAAACAACGTGACACGTAATTTATATATATTAAGAAGATTAAGCGGCAAAGGCGAGATACTGCGACTACTATAATCGCAGTGGTCTTGCCCGACGTCCCGAATAATCCTATTAATATTATAAATGTGAAAGTTTGTGAACATGTTTGGAATTTTGTTCCTCAATCACGCCACACAACTTAACCGATTTGGCTGTTTGGAATAGAGATAGCCTATACACTGGATTACATGCGATGTTAATGTTACAACAACACATAAGCTACTTTTTATCCTGGAGAAGTTCAGGTTTCCCGCGGGATTTGTAAACGATCTCTACCGCGGGCGAAGCCGCGGGCAAAAGCTAGTAACAATAATAAGTAGATACCGGGCGGCGGATCGTGCAGCGCGTCATAATGCAGCATGGCGAGCATCTCAGCCCGCAGCAGCTCCTCGGCGCGCTGCAGGGGCGCCGCGGCGGGCGCGCGCCCCCCGCCGCCCCCGCTCACCTCCAGCGGCCGCGCCGCGCCGCGCCGCACCGCGCTCGACCGACGCGCCAGCGCCGCCGCACCTGACACGGACATAAAGTTGACATGTAATCTTTCTTTCTTCCTTCTTCTCTCTTTCTTGAACGGCAATGCATGTTGCCTTCATATTATTACCTTTCAAATTTTTTTTTCTGGACCTTTAAATACAGAGAAATAGAGATCATTACGCACTCACCTGACATAATAAAAAAAATAGCGGCCATTCCAACATGAGGGGGACCCTCCCATGTGGGTTTTTTGTCGATAAAATTGGTATTTTTTTATATTATTGCTAGTTCGTAACCGGACAAATTGTATAAAGAACCAAAGTTAAAATCTACTAACTACTTAATATATGTAAACCAACCATAAGGCTATACTCACGTCTCTCCTCAGCCTGCAGCGCGAGCCTGGCGTCCGCGTCGGCCTGGTCCTCGACCAGGGGCGGCGGCGCGGCGCCCCCCTCGCCCGCCTCCTCCGGCACCACGATCTCGTAGTCGTTGCGCGGCGCCGGCAGCGACGACAACGCGTTGCGGACTGACGCTTTCACCTGGGGGACGTGCGGCGTTTCGTAATTTTCTTTTTTAACGCCCTGGTATATAGCGGCCTTTTATCAACGTACATTTCAAGCATGGCGCCTTCTAAAGATGGTGCTCTAAGGCCCAATTCTGTAAGCGACACTATCGACTCATTTCTCTAGAAAAAAAGGCCCATTAGAACGTTTGGGGGACTATAGTTCAACATACCCGTTATCATTCCTCTATAAATTATGCAAACAATACAAACGAAGTTACCTGTTTCTGTACCATCTGTGGAGTATCTCCCACGCTCAGCTGGTCCTCGGGGTTGATGCTCAGCTTGTCCCGCAGGCCAGGGGTCTGCAACCAGTGATTAAAGAATTAACTTGTGAAAATTTAACTTGTTTTTAACCCCCACCAAAAAAGTTTGACATATCTGTGTATCTGTGTCTGTGTATCTATGTATCTATATGTCTGTCTGTGGCATCGTGTGGCATCGAAGAATCAATTTTGATCTAGTTATTTTTTATGAAAAGTGAGTGTTCTTAGCTATGTTTAGTGTAAATAAAACTGTCTAGGGGTTTTTTAAATTTTAATTTAATATTATTCATAAATAACCTTAAAACGGGCTTGAATAAAAAACAAATTTAAGTTTCTGAAGATTATAGATAGATAGAATATTGGTAACGGCTACAGTCTACACATACACGTACCGTCATCCCAGGTTGCCCTGAGCCGTGGCCGGGCGTGGCGAAACTTCCCGGCGTCGAGACTTCACTGCGCGAAGATCTGAAAATACATACTTCAATAAATATATTATAGAAAATATATTTGTTTCTTTGGATTGTCGCTTGTACCGATTTTTAGGCTCAAAAACTACTGGATTGATTTTGAAAAATCTTTAAACAATAAAATGCATTTTCTATCTCAGTGACATGGGCTATATTTGATTTATAAAAAAATGGGGTTATTTTATGAAAACCGAAGCAAAGCGAGGGCGGTTTAACTAATGAATAGTTAGTAACCGCGACGTTATAACAAAAATTCAAAATCATTCATGTAGGTACCATTGATACTCATAGGCACGTCATTTTTTAAATCTTTATCCACCATATCGGAAACGTACTTTGTCACGGTAGAAAAGAAAAGCCGTAAAAAAAACAAAACGTAACAAATCAGCAATGACGACCCTGCCTGCCAAGCGAGGGGTCCCGGGTTGAATTCCCTGCCGGGGCAGATATTTATGTGACAGATAAATATTTGTACTCGGTTAATGGGTGTTATTGTGATGTTATATGTGTCGTCCATGCCACCTGCGACACAGGTAAAAACCTACTGCGGTGGTATCAGTAAGCGTTTAATATACCTGAAAGGCGTGACGAGCAACGTGTTGGGTGTGGCGGCGGGCGCGGCGAGGGGGGCGGCGAGCGGCGTGTTGGCGCCCCCCTTCAGCGGCGTGTCCACGTGCGTGAGCGCCATCACGTTCTGGGCCTCCATTAACACCCTGCGGTCATAACACAATATAATACAGCTGATGAAGTTTATCAACGATTAAGAATCAATAATGTCTATCTCAAAAAAGTCAACATTACAGGAGATGAAAAATGTCTATTACTGATGTCCATAAAAAAACCCCACCGGTTTTATGTATTTTTTTATCTATGTGCGCGTTACTCCATGTATGGAATAATGTTTCCGCTGAGTCTCTATTTTGTATATTATTATGGAGTTAAGTTTTCGTCGTCTTCCTATTTTGTATGTGGAGTTGTTTTTGTATGTGGTAACGTTTTTGGTGTGCCTCTATATTGTATGGAATTATGTTTCCATTGCGTGTCTCTATGTACTATGTACCTGTCGGTGTTGGCGGCGGGCGTGCGCAGCGCGGTGGCGGGCGCGGGGCAGAGCGCGTACGCCGCGAGCAGCGTGTCGGTGGGCGCGCCCGCCGCCCCCGCCGCCTCGCGCGCCGCCGACCCCGCGCGCCCCAGCTTCACCACTGCTTGCAGCTCCTGACACACACACACACACAACATATATTCAGGCTTTTTGGAGCTAGCACTGTTCGTTTTTAATTAGGTTATTTTTAAAATGTACTAGTTGTAGTAGTATGTTGTGATCTCACGTTCCTTTATTTATTTGTTTACAATTTATGTCACCTAGAAGAATAAACCAAATAGAAAAATTATTATAGTTTAGATAGGGTTATGCATTAAATGCCTAATAGAATGCCATTAGACAACAAGAATCGTGGACAATGCTCCAGCAGTCAAACTTTGTAGATATAGAAATAGCTGATGGCACAAATGAATATCACTCTAGAAGCATCATACATGATCTACTTACTAAATAATTGAGTAATAATAGAACAGAAACTGTCAAATCATTTATTCAAATCATACTTCCCTGGCACCATCAAAACCCGACCAATTGGTGACCCGGTCAGTGACCTGTCCCCGCTCCTACCTGGTCAGTCAATGACCTGTCCCTCCTTCCCGGTCAATGACCTCCCCCACCTACCTGGTCGGTGACCTGCGGCTCGGGCAGCACCAGCTTGCTGCGCTTGCGGGCGGGCTGGTCGCCCTGCAGCATGGCTTGCGGCACGTCGTTCTCCTTGCGCTGCTTCAGCTTCTGCTTGTCCTTGCGACGGTCACGCTGCGAACAGAGCATAGGTTTGTTTTATTTTTATGTAGTTAACTGAAAAACGAGCTGACGCTCCATATGATGGTAAGTGGTTACTCTATGTAGATATGTATTACATACATATTATGTATCTCAAAAAGAGGTCTCTTCACATATTAAAATAAATTGATTCAAATGATTAATTATATTTTAACAATTGGAAAGGCATAAAGTTGACAGTATATTAAATAATATTAATATTAATCAAAATATATCATAAAGTTATATGTATTAGAGCCCGCGCAGACAGAAAAATTTCAGCCGTTCTGAGTTCTTTGTTCTGCATTCTTTGGTAATGTTTGCAACTCTATAGTGCAACACAGACAGCAAGCAATCAGACGGCATAGGTCTGAGTGAACGCTTGCGTTCTATTCCCAGAAATACAAAGAATGTGGAACGCAAACGAAGAAAACGCAGAACGAAGAACTCAGAACGGCTGAACTGTTTCTGTCCATGCGGGCTCTTACAGTGGACATTCTGTCCAAAATAGCAGCCTGCATAGTTGAAGTGAATGAAATTAACTACACTTGAAATACTTATGGTTATTTTTATGTAATGAGTGTAGCAATTGAGCTTGCAGTGCCACCATCCTGCTGCCCATGGACATCTGTGACAAACCTTGAATAGGACAGCAGCAGTGACTGTAGTAGGTAGGTCTGGTTAACGTTAATAAGAAGACTGTGGGAGTAAGGACAGCTAGTTTAGGTTATATTATAAAAATGCAAATACCTCTTCCTTTTCTGAATGTAGCTCTCCATCTAAATGCTGTTGCCTCAGTCTGGAGAAGTCAGGCGCCATAGGGTCCACGACTTCAGTGGACGTGTCATAGAATCCTGCTGCCGGCCTCTTCTCAAATGGTATCTCAGAGTTGTAGTCCACACCTCGCTTCTTCTTCTTCCTAATAAATGAATTGATCATAATTATTATCATCTTTTTCATATCAATGCAATACAATACAATATTCTTTATTGTGCATAATAATAAATTATAAAAGAAGAGAAATTAATAAAGCAAATGAATACACAACCGGTGGTCTTATTGCTACAGTGGCGATCTCTATCAGACAACCCTTTGAGCGAATGACAAAGTATATTTGAAGAGCTGAGGTAGGGGTGCAACAATTATAAAATAGCAATAGCAAGTTTGGTGATGGATGGAATACATTCTTTGGCTGTTTCTCACAGCAGATACAAGTAAACTGGAGAGCTAATAAAAGATACAGTCATGTCAATAGAAAACTGACCACTTCTAGATATTTCATACCTGATTGGCACAGCAATTCCAGCAGCACTCAGTTCCCTCCTCTTCTGCAAGGCAGCCAGACGACGAGCCTCTTCCAGCTGCTTTTCCCGAGCTTTCCGCTTCGCTTTTTTGCCCTGAGTGTTGGCAAGACGCGCACGCGCCTCCGAGAGCATTTCTAGTTCTGTTACCAACCACCATACAATTATAATATCAACTATTTATTTAAAGCTCAGAGCCCACTTAGGTAATGTGATAGAATGTCATTGTTTGTGTGAAAGAAGAATTCGCAATAAGTGTAAACAAAATATAAAATATCTCTTGTGCTTATAAGCTTGTCCATATGCAAGGGAAACATGTATCAGTTTTTTTGTGGTATCTTTGCAATTTTTTATTGCACAATGTCACTGACAATTTTTATAGAATACAGTACACAAGCACAATTATTGTCTTTGTTTGTACTGGCAGCTTTTGGAATTCGACCTACACAAATGTATGTTTGTAAACAATTCTGAATGCTACTAAATTAATGTTCAGATTATTATAAAGACTTATTTCTTAATATTTTTGACTTCCTACATACCTACTACTAACAGATTTACTTTATAATAACTTATAGTATAAAAATAATAATAGTAATAATGCATAGTATTACCATCTTCATCCATATCCTTAGGGTCAGGTCTTGCGGGTTTGGTCTCAGGGTTGGGGTCTATCTCACCCGGCTTCAACTTTCTAGGGTCGTCCCCCATATCCTCACCCTCTTCCTTCTTTTGAGCCTGGTCACTACAAATAAAATTTTCATGTAAATTCCTCAACGGCTACAACATTATTTGTCATTTTTTTACAATACCAATATGTTTAATACCTAAGAAAGGCAAATTGTTTAAAATTAACATTACAGAAACTTTTTTCTATTTATTAAATTAGTCAGTATCACATTCATTATAGTAACTATAAGCAGAAGCCTTACAGTAAGTATTCATATCGCTCCAAGCACTGAGCAGCCGTGCGGCCAATGATTGGAGCTATGGTCCTCCACTGGGTCGGCATCAGCTTGGCCAGATGTAGCAGCTTCTCGTCCTCCTCGCGAGACCACTCCGTCTTCTTGATGCTGGGGTCCAACCACTCGTACCAACGAGCCTTGCATTGCTTAGCAGACTTTCGATGAAGCAGGGACGCAATACGTGACCACTGGTTCTTCCCATATTTCATCACAGCTGCTTTCAGGATCTCATCCTAAAGAAATATTAAAAAGTTTAGCTCATCGATATTTCATACAGAATCGAAACAAGAATTAGGACGGTATTGTTTAGAAATACAAACTTCTGTGTTTCGCCACACACCCCCCTTTATCATAATTCGAGGCATGGTGAAAGATTATTTATTCACGAAAGTCACAAAATGCACTTAGTTCTGTATTTATAAATCATGAAGCTTATAACTTTATTGAAGTAAATCACAAAATATAACGCAATGGAAAAGGAAGGATGGCCGCCTGCCGCAACTGCAATGATTACAAATTGACTTTGACAATTGACAGTGACAGTGACACTTGACAGTCATTGACAAGAACCAGAAAAGTTAAACATAAACATGGGGCGCGTTCCACTAGACGCTCACAACGCTCACAACGATCAAAATCTCATACTTTGATCGTTGTGAGCGTTTTGAGCGTCTATGAAGAGATTTCCCACAGATTAGCTCACGGCACACATTGGCACACACACGGCAATATTCATGATTTTTGTGGGCCCGTACCATGAGCCCCTGCGGCACACGATCCGAGCCGTAACGTGCGTTGAGTCGTTTTATTGGCGTTTGTTTATCATAATTTATGGTTTATAATGAAATATTTTATATCTATTTCCAATAACACAGAGGCTGCGTTCCAGTAGACGCTCACATCGCTCACAACGATCAAAACGCGTTCCACATGGCGACCACGGTCGTCATGGTCGCGGTGAAAACGTCATTGATGACGTCATTAATTTCGCTCACGGCAGTTCACGGCACGCTCAAAACAACCCACCTCACGGGGTGGGTCGAAGTGCCCGTTCCACTTGGGTGTATGATTGTAACGCTCACAAGCTAGTGGAACAGGAAAAACCGCGGTCGTGAGCGTGATCGTTGTGATCGTCTAGTGGAACGTAGGGAGAGGTTCAGGTCGTAGTTTAGCTGTCAATGTACCACCCAATGTCAAATGTGTCAAATGTCAATTTATTTGGTAAAATAAACGAAGCGATTGAAGTGAATTGAACGCGTAGAGACACTCCCTTTTCCGGATTCATTTTTAAATGTTCGTTTTAGGAAATAAATAATACTGTTTTATGTGCCGATTCCACAGTAGACAATTACAATATAAAAATATGGAGCACTGAAGTGATTTAACGTTATTGATCCGTCGTTCCCCGAGAACCATCTAAGGTGAGAACGCTAACTGGCTACTATTTAGCTGTACCTACTATGCAATGAAGATTAACCGGAGTAGATTCGTTTGGAGGGCTAATGACTCACTAAACTTTACACTTACTTATCATTAATAGAAAAATAATGATGAAAGACGTGCAACGGAAGTCGTTAATAACGCTAGTCGGTTACACGGATATTTGCGCTAAATATGTACAAACCGTATCTTGCTTGTACTTATCGCTAGCAATTTCTATTTGAAATCGATGCAATTCAGTTATAGAAATTTTACAGCTTTCAAAATGTTTTTTTTTTTGTTTCAGAATGTCTACCATGTCGAGGTCAGTCCACATCAGTCAGCAGAAGCTGGCTGAAAAACTAATTATCCTCAACGATCGAGGCATCGGCATGTTAACCAGAATCTACAACATCAAAAAGGCTTGCGGAGATGCTAAATCCAAACCAGCATTCCTCAGTGACAAGACTCTGGAATCATCAATAAAGCATATTGTTAGAAGATTCCCTAATATTGATGTTAAAGGGCTTCAAGCTATAACTAACATCAGAAATGAAATCATAAAATCTCTGTCCTTGTACTATTACACCTTTGTAGATCTTCTAGACTTCAAGGACAATGTTTGTGAGCTTTTGAATATTATGGATGCTTGCCAAGTGACCCTGGATTTAACACTCAATTTTGAATTGACTAAAAATTATCTTGATCTTGTTACTACTTATGTTTCACTAATGATTCTATTATCCAGAGTCGAAGATCGAAAAGCTGTGCTTGGTTTATTCAATGCTGCTCATGAAATGGTTCATAATCAAATTGATTCAAGCTTCCCTCGCTTGGGGCAGTTGATTGTGGATTATGATGCACCTCTTAAGAAGCTTTCGGAGGAATTTGTACCACATCAGAAAGTCCTGGCTAGTGCTTTGAATTCTTTATGGCATGTGTACCCAGCACGGAATTTAACAGCTGAACATTGGCGATCAGAGCAAAAATTGAGCTTAGTTAGCAACCCAGCTCAACTCCTGAAGCCTTCTGAAACAAACACAATGTCATGTGAATACTTGTCATTGGAATCACTGGAAAGATATGTTATATTTGGTTTTGCCCTTTGCCATCAAATGTTGCAACAAGACCATGCTAATAAAATGTGGGTGAGCGCTCTAGAGTCTGGGTGGGTCCTTGCCCTCTTCCGTGATGAAGTCATTTATATTCACACCTACATACAAAGCTTCTTTGATGGCATTAAGGGCTATGGAAAAAGAATATCAGAAGTAAAGGATTGTTACCATCAGTCCGTCCAGAAGGCAGGATATAAGCACAGAGAGAGGAGAAAATTTCTTAGAACTGCATTGAAAGAATTAGGATTAATTCTAACAGATCAGCCTGGTCTGCTTGGGCCAAAGGCTTTGTTGATATTCATCGGGCTATGCTATGCTCGAGATGAAGTGTTCTGGCTATTACGCCACAATGATAATCCTCCACAGAAGGTTAAAGGAAAAACAACAGAGGACTTGGTAGATCGTCAACTTCCAGAACTGCTGTTTCATATGGAGGAATTGAGGGCACTGGTGCGCAAATATAGCCAAGTTATGCAAAGATATTATGTTCAATATCTGTCTGGATTTGATGCTGTTGCTCTTAACCTGATGATTCAAAACCTAAAAATCTGTCCTGAAGATGAAAGTGTCATACTTTCGTCATTGTACACCACAGCAGCTAGTTTAAGTGTGAAACAAGTGGAGGATAATGAGCTGTTTGATTTTCGTGCATTCCGATTAGATTGGTTTAGGTTGCAGTCATTTACCTCCCTAAATAAAGCCTCATTGAACTTAGCAGACCAGCGAGAGCTGGCTCAGTTCATTGATAAAATGGTGTTTCACACTAAAATGGTAGACAACCTAGATGAAATTATGGTTGAAACTTCTGACTTGTCTTTGTTTTGCTTTTACAGTAAAATATTTGAAAGTCAATTTCATTTGTGCTTGGAATTTCCAGCCCAAAATAGATACATTATTGCTTTCCCACTTATCTGCAGTCATTTTCAAAATTGCACTCATGAGCTATGCCCAGAAGAAAGACATCATATTAGAGAAAGAAGCCTTTCTGTGGTTAATATTTTCTTGGATGAAATGGCAAAAGAAGCCAAGAATATCATCACTACAATATGTGATGAACAATGCACAATGAGTGACAAGCTGCTTCCAAAACACTGTGCACAGACCATAGCTCATCTGGCAAATAGAAAGAAGAAAGATAAGAGCAAGAAAAACCCAATAGAAATTGTGAAACCTGGAGCAGAGAGTTACAGAAAGACTAGAGAGGAGTTAACCACAATGGATAAACTTCATATGGCTTTGACAGAACTGTGCTATGCCATCAACTACTGCACTACTGTCAATGTGTGGGAATACACATTTGCTCCAAGAGAGTACTTACACCAGCATTTGGAGACAAGATTCTCCAAAGCTTTGGTTGGAATGGTGATGTTCAATCAAGATACCAGCGAAATCGCTAAACCATCAGAATTATTAGTCAGTGTCCGGGCATACATGAATGTCCTTCAAACTGTCGAAAATTATGTTCACATTGATATAACAAGAGTGTTTAACAACTGTCTCTTGCAACAAACTCAAAACATGGATAGTCATGGTGAAAAGACCATAGCTTCCTTGTACACACAGTGGTACTCAGAAATTCTACTCAGAAGAGTAAGTGCTGGGAGCATTTGCTTTTCTATGAATCAAAAAGCTTTTGTTAGTTTGTCTGCAGAAGGTGCTATTCCATTCAATGCAGAGGAATATTCTGACATCAATGAACTTCGAGCTTTAGCAGAGTTGATTGGGCCATATGGTATGAAATTATTAAGTGAAACATTGATGTGGCACATTGCAAGCCAAGTCCAAGAGCTGAAAAAACTAGTAGTTCAGAATAAGGAAGTCTTGCAAATGTTAAGAACAAACTTTGATAAACCAGAAATAATGAGAGAACAATTTAAAAGACTGCAAAATGTTGACAATGTGTTACAAAGGATGACAATAATTGGAGTCATTTTAAGCTTCAGGCAGATAGCACAGGAATCATTGCTTGATGTTCTAGAGCGAAGGATACCATTCCTGATCAGCTCCATAAAAGATTTCCAGCAGCAATTGCCGGGTGGGGACCCCATGCGCGTCATATCAGAAATGTGTTCTGCTGCTGGCCTCAGTTGTAAAGTGGACCCCACATTGGCGTCAGCATTACGCCAACATAAGGCAGAACTTGAAGAAGATGAGCATTTGGTTGTATGTTTATTGATGGTGTTTGTAGCTGTGTCTCTTCCGAGACTTGCGCGCAGTGAAGGTTCCTTTTACAGACCTTCTCTAGAAGGACATGCAAACAACATTCACTGCATGGCCCCAGCAATAAACCATATTTTCGGGGCCCTGTTTACCATATGTAGTCAGGGTGATATAGAAGACAGAATGAAGGAATTCCTGGCATTAGCGTCGTCTTCTTTATTGCGACTTGGACAAGAAACAGAGAAGGAGGCAATTAGGAACCGTGAATCAGTATATTTACTTCTTGATCTTATAGTACAAGAGTCTCCATTCCTCACCATGGATCTACTGGAATCCTGCTTTCCATACGTTTTGATACGCAATGCTTATCACGAAGTATACAAACAGGAGCAATTGCTATTGCATTCTTAAATGGTTTGAGTACACCTGAAGCCCTTGGCTAAAGACAATTTTAGATAGTATGTAAAATTATAATTTAATAAGTGTAACCTTTTATATAATTTAATACTATAAATTTAGTGTACTTCAAATTCCAATACTTATATACTAGAAATGCTTGTATCATTTCCATTGAGGTTCTAAGATTTTTAATGATCTTGTTTAAATTTTGTTATAGAAATATTTTGTTACAAAAGATTCATTAGGCTTTAATGAGACTGGAGAAGTATTCCTTTACTTTATAAAATTATAGCAATGATAGATATTGAACCACCATATCAATAGACAACCAAGGCATAAAACATGCAGAAATAATAACCATTTTACATTAATATATTCGTTAAAATATATCTGTATGATGTATGTAGGTATATTCGTTTTTATCAAGTTGATTAGCTTTACAATGTAATTTATTTTTGTTTTATTTTACTATTATGACAGTGATTTATAATTTTGGTGAGAAATTATCAACACGATGTTAAGGTGCCTAATTTAGAACAGTAATGGGTAGTTGACTAATGGATATAAATATTAGCCAACTTTGATTATCTAATTAATTTGTTTGCTTTAATGAAGAAGTTTAGGAAGTAGGTACGTATTTGGCGTTAAAATTGTTTGTGTTCCTAAAATACTGTCTTCATGCTAATTGTTTAAAAATATAAGGTTTGTCAACTAGCTCATTACATGCCAGAAAAACATTAGCTGTAAATGTTAGATGTAATTATGTACTCGAGTTATTGCTTTTACTGGCTTTGTCTTCCATAACTTTTTTGTCTTATTATTTTTCACCAATGGTTGTATGTATGTGCTGGGTATTTGATAAATCCATAATCATATTATTGTGTCAACTAATGTTATCCATGTTAGGTGACCTCTTCAGCAGAAAAAAAACAAGGCAATTATTATTTCAAAGTAAATTACAGCTGGTAACTGCTTATACAGTCTGTGCAAACAAATTTAATTCCTGAATACTTGACAAAAGTTTACATGCAAATGCAATAATTATGGTCAAAGTACCTACTTTGCTTTTCTATGATTGAGCTGTTTGTGAGAAAGTTTTCTTTTGTTAGTATTGCCATTTCAATCAACTTGTGTACCTTTATATGTTATCTATTTAATCAAGATATTTTTGTTATGTTTAGATAACAAGCATTTTTTTTAGTTGGAAAGGGCACAATAATAAATATCGAGTTTTTGCACCACATTTGTCTTAGAAGGTCTATTTTAAATCTCATTAGATTTCGGCTTATTGCATTACACTGTTTTCCACTTTTGTATTTTTATGCATTTAACGCACCAAAAAGCGGTTTGAATTTTTATATTATTGTATAAATATTTTGACATTATTAAATACATTATTTTAATTCCATAATAAGTGTTATCTGTAGATTATTGATACTTTGGTAATAAACTAGTAATGTGTCAAGTAATTATGAGTTTTAATTTAATAATATTTATCCTTTTAGCGCTCTTTGCCCGCGTTGTCCGGGATGATAAGTTCCCTATATCTTATTCCAGATCATGGTCTATCTGTGTGCTGAATCTAATTAAAATCTGTTCAGTAGTTTTGCGTGAAAGAGTAACAAAATCCATATAACCTTACAATCTTTCATATTTATATTAGTAGGATTGTGGTGTTTGGGGGAGTGAAGTTGGTACACAAGGAAGCTATTCTTGTTCTTCTTAAAACCAGTGGCGTAGCTAGCCCTAAGGAGGCCCCATATCAATAGGTGTTGTGGGGCCCCTTCAACGTTAGTTGTCAAATATAAACTGTAGTGGTCTTCGGCCGCTGGCGAGCTTTTTTTTGGGAGTGTTAGTGGGGGCCCCTATATGCTGGGGGCCCCGTATAATTGATACGGCGATAGCTACGCCCCCACTTAAAAAGATTGAAACGATCCTAAATGGCTAGAACAGTGATTCCCAAAGTGGTCTATATCGACCCCTAGGGGTCTATGGCAACCTGCAAGGGGTCTACGTCAGTGAAAAAAAAATTTGGGGGTCCATGAAATGAAAATGGGGGTCCACGATAGTGGATCTCAACACATACACTGATTTACTTACATCATACTATCTTATAATATCAAAACATATACATCTATATATATAAAAGAAAGTTGTGTTAGTTACACTATTTATAACTCAAGAACGGCTGAACCGATTTGGCTGAAAATTGGTGAGGAGGTAGCTTAGAATCAGGAGACGGACATAAGATACTTTTTATCCCGGAAAATAGACCTGTTCCATAGGCGTAGCCAGGTTTTAGTTTCGGGGGGGGGGTTCCAGTTTCGCGGGGGGGGGGGGGGGTGTTCAAGAAAATACAACGACTAAAAGTATTTATTTATTTATTTATTTATTTAACACTTTATTGTTTGTACACCAAAACATACTTAAACATAAAGAGCACACGAAAGGAACACAAAACAATGGGCGACCTTATCGCTTTAAAGCGATTTCTTCCAGGCAACCCAGCAGTAAGATGAAAAAAGCAAGAAGAGAAAATGGGTAACAGGCGTACTACATAAATTAAAACAATTGTATAAGAAATTAATAGAAGAGAAGAAAGATAAAGAGAAAAGAAAGTATTTTTAAATGACAGATTAACACACCAATAAAAGAGCAGCGACAATGGGAATGTATAGCCAAGAAAAGGAAATAGGAAAGGAAGAAGACAGATTAGGAAAGAAGATAGTGTTCTTTGAGCAGTCTTTTAAAAGAAACTATGTTATCTGCTTTCCTTATTGATAGAGGTAAGGAGTTCCAAAGACGTATAGCAGTCAGAGTGAAGGATTTATGAAGGAATGAAGAGGTGTGAGAAGGGGTACGTAAAGTAAGATAGTAGGAAGAACGAAGTAAGTGATTAAGGGATAGATAACGATACTCAAAGTTATCACGCAAATAAGAAGGAGCGAATGGATTAAACAACACAGAGTACAGAGCAGAAAGTATGTGAGCATTCCGGCGAAGGCGAATAGGGAGCCACTTGAGTTTAGCACGAAATTCGGAGACATGATCATATTTACGCAAACCAAATATGAATCTAATACAAACATTTTGGAGACGCTCAAGCTTATTTAGTTGCTCCTCAGTAAGGTCAAGATAACAGATATCGGCATAATCAAGAATGGGCAACAGTAAGGAAGTAGCAAGAGTAATTCTAGTGGGCATAGGAAGGAAATTACGAAGTCTACGCAGACTACCAATCGCAGCAAATAACTTCTTACTCACATTATTAATTTGAGGTGTCCACGAAAGAGTGGAGTCCATAAGAATTCCTAAATTTTTGACTACTTTAGAGTAAGGAATATGAACACCACCAAAGTATATTTTAGGTAGAACAAGCCAATCAATTTTAGAAACTAGTCTCGAACTACCAATTATGATCACTTGAGTTTTATCAGGATTAACTTTAAGACCAAATGATTGGGCCCACTCGGAAATCTTGTCTAAGTCTGAATTCAAGTCAGATATCGCATCAGATAAATTCGAAAGTGACGCTTGCGTATAAATTTGCAAGTCATCTGCATATAGGTGGAAGGACGAAGTAAGTAAAGAACAAATCGAATTGATGAAAATAGCAAAGAGAAGAGGAGATAACACGCCACCCTGCGGTACGCCGGCACGTAGGACAGACCACGAAGAAGAAACATCATCAATCTTAACACATTGTCGGCGTCCATGCAGGTAACTATGAAACCAATCAATTGCCCTCGGAGATATATTAAGAGCGCGCAAAACCCCCAACAGGATGTCATAGTCAACGCTATTGAAGGCATTACTGAAATCCAATAGCGCCAATACAGTAAGTTGCCGGTTCTCCATGCCATGACGAATGTCGTCGGTGACTTTAAGTAAAGCAGTTGTTGTGCTATGGCCGCGGCGAAAGCCAGACTGTAAGGGACTAAGGAGGCTATGGGAATGAAGATAGGAAGTTAATCGTAATTGGACAAGACGTTCTAGGATTTTAGACAAAAAAGGAAGAATGGAAATAGGTCGATAATCAGAGGGAGAGGATGGTTTGGGTTTTTTGGGTAAAGGAATAACTTGTGCATCTTTCCAACATGAAGGGAATGAACCAGAGGAGATAGACAAATTTAGAATGGAAGTAATTATAGGCAGAATGATATCCAAAATAGGTAAAATCATTTTGCGGCTAATGCAGTCTGACCCGACGGCATCCGAATCGATAGAAGATATGGCACTCTTAATATCACGATCAGAAAATTGATTAAGAACAAAAGGAGGATAATCAGGGTTGGGAATCATAGAAAGAGAATTCAGTGTTGAAGCTTTTCGAGCCGCTGTAATGGGGCTAGACGATGAGAAATGTTGATTTAAATTGTTCAAATCCGCGACAGAAACAAAGGGTTGTGAATTATTATGAGACTTCCCAACTCCTAAATTACGTAGAAACTTCCACACCTTAGAAGTATCACCATCCTTAACTGATTCATGAATATGGCGTCGTTGTGAGTCCCTGCACACCGTATTGCAGCGGTTACGGACTTGGTTATATTTTACACGATTTTTATATAAAGTATATAAAATAACGCTAAAGAAAATTGAGACTTTATTTTTTCTCACGACGTATGTAGTGCCATCTATTATTAATTTAGTCAAAAAGTTCAAAAACGTGTTTAATAGAAATAAAGCTCCTAAAAATATGTGCGATAGCTCATTCGATTCGGAATGACGTCTAGAAAAATGTTTTTAAGGGTTTATTAGCACATAAAAATTTTAGTCTTTAACTTTTCGGGGGGGGGTTTGAACCCCCGAAACCCCCCCCCCTGGCTACGCCCATGACCTGTTCCTGTGGGATAAGGTAAAATTTTGTTATATGTAGTTGATAGATTAGTTATTTATACAGATATAAAATAAAGCTCGGGGAAGGATATAGGATACTTTTTATCCCTGAAAATAGACCTGTTCCTATGGGATAAGGTAAAATTTTGTTATAAGTATGTAGTTGATAGATTAGTTATTTATACCTACAGATATAAAATAAAGCTCCGGGAGGGACATAGAATACTTTTTATCCCGGAAAAAAGACCTGTTCTGCGAGATAAGGTAACATTGGCAGAAAACTATAAAAAAAAAGAAAAAAAAAATTTGTTATTATAGTTGATAGATAGCTATTAATCACTATTATTAGCGCCTTTTATGACTCCTTTTTTTTACTGAAGTCAAAACAGAATTCTTATAGTTTCGTCATACCTTTTGTCTTTTTAGAAATATTCAGTCGTTTGACAGTTGGTGCGATTGACAGAATATGAGAGGGATAGGGTGAGGGAGTGGGAGTGGGAAGAAAAGGGAGAGGGAGAGATTGATAGGCGGTACAAAGTTTGCCGGATCAGCTTGGGAGCGGGAGCGGGAGAGGGAGCGGGAGCGGGAGCACGAGCGGGAGCGGGAGCGTGAGAGGGAGAGGGAGAGGGAGGAGCACACAGAAACTGTAACGCCTAAGAACGGCTGTACCGATTTTAATGATTTCTGATTTGTTACATTCTTAGGCGATACGAAGTTCGCTGGGTCAGCTAGTTATTTATAAAAGTACCTATGAAGTAAAAAAAATATTATATATGTTTATAAAATTGTGTAAGTTGTAGGATGTTGGTATTCGCTTTGTGGTCGCAATACGTTTTGAACTTGTAAAAATGTTTATTTAATGCTACGTATATTTTACATAACAGATACAAAATTTTATTTTGAGTAGTTTTAATTTAAATTCAATTAATAAATGTATAAATTAACATGTGTTTTTACTTTAAGTTTTTAACACTAAACTTCACTACAGTTAGAAATTTACAGGAAATCAATATCAGGTAAGTAGGGGGTCTACCCAACACGGAAAAACATGGCAAGGGGTCTACGACACAAAAAAGTTTGGGGAACTCTGGGCTAGAATGTGCGTGTGGGGCCTCTGTGTGTGACTACAGTCCATAACTCATACCTCTTCTTACCATATCAAAAACTAAATGATTCATACTTTACTCATAGTCATAACATAATAGATGCAACTAGATAAAAATAACATAACGCAAGGACATAAATTGTAAATAAAAAATAATTTTCATGTAAAATTTATTGTATTTTTTTGTTATTTTGAAATCACATGTTGTAACATTCATCTCGTTAATTAAAAATATTCACATTGTCATTTAAATAATCTATTACGGTAATCTAGCTTACATATAGGAGAAATAATGCCATTGAGTCCTACTTGATGGAACAACGCTAGCCATCAGTTGCGCGATTGGTCGAGTCACTACACCTGAACATTACCCTCACTTTACATACAAATATACAACTTTATAGTACAATTATAAGAACTTGTGTATTGTTTCGACGTTCACTAATAAAATGGCATTAATATGGTATACTTATAACACTGATCCTTAATATTAAATGTATAGAAATCATAAAAATACATCATGCTCTTTGGCTTGCACGACGGAGTTATTCTACATAGTAAGGTTGAAATAAACAAAATATCATTATCTATAGAGATCAATTCAAATGAACTGTACAACAGATGTTCATCTACTATACGTAAATAAGGAGTGTTGTGTGATATGCAACAGACTCACATCGTATAAATCATTATGTTCCGTTTACAGACAGTTAAAATTTGAGCCATCGTTACGCGCGCAGCGTACAAATATTCAGAATTTTATCATAATATAACATTGAAACCTTTTCAGTCTAATAACATTCATTTGGCAATAATGTTAAAATTTAATCCTATAAAAGTAAACTAATACAATTGTCGCAATCGATTGCCACAGGAAGACTAATCGCCGGCGTCATCTAGCGTTTAACAATAAATTATGTGACACATTATCTGAAGTAAGCCTTAATTTTAATGCATAACCACTTAGAGCATTATTAGCACGAGAAACTATTAAAATTACGCTCACAGAAAACTGACCTAAACATAAGCCGGCACTCCGTTATTGCTGGAAATATTAACTTAAAATTAATTACGTTTTACAACATGACGATTTTTGTACATTACAGTAATACCAATTCGTAAAGTCGATGTGAATAGAGCAGAAATGATTTAAGATACAAATCTTACGTCAAAGATAAATGCATGGACTATACGTCGGTATTACTATAACCACGTGACGACATCTTTTCCGTGAGTGATTTTAATAGCACATAAACCATACAAACAAAACACACGACGAAACTAAACCTTAAATAAAATCAGACTTTCGACTGCGGGCACTTGGAATGAGCGTCAGAAAAATCAAGGCTTAAACTTCTTTGGACCGCCATTAAGTCGTTTCATAACAATAATTGTACATTTAGAAAAACATTTTGAGCCCAAGATAAAAATTTTGATGATTCCTTCTAAAAAAAGGTATAGAGGAAGGAGTAACAAAACGATTGGAATACAAATTGGTATAATGGCACCTAACATTCCGCTTACAATAACCTTTAAATACATTTAAAAATAACATATAAAAATTACAATTACGGAGATTCTAGTGAAATAATGCAGTATTATGGTACAAATACTCTAATCGGTATGATTATTCTGTATGTCACTTGCTTGATATCTTACACCGGAGCCTTTGTATACATCTCCATATATACAAAAATATACATAAATGTCTGGTTCGTTCCTCGCAGGGTCGCACGGTCGAGGACGTGTTGCCGTCCTAAGTCATTTATTTCTTCAATTTCTTGTACAAAAATAACAGTTAATCTTATGGAACACCACGCGGCAGGCCAGTCCACTTCGTGTGCGGCGGAGTTACTGTTGAGCAATGTAACACAACTACTGGAAACGAATCCGCGTATGTATGTCTTATACATTATTGAAAGGCAAAGTATTGCAATCGTCACTAGGCCGCGACTATCGAGGACAAACTCGCTTAGTTGCGGCATTCGTACCGATGTGAAATGAATGAAGTGATTGATTTTCTGTTAATACTGGAAGGTTACTGTACATTTCTCAAGCTGGGATGACGTTCGAGTGGCTTGAGAACATGTTCGACTTCAAACAGACGTATTAACGTATTCATAACTTCGAGGGCTTTAGACTCGCTAAATCGCTTCTCTAAATGATTATGTATACGGCACTCAGTCTGCGAGATTGATGAGAGTATTATTATTGTCTTCTTGACCACGTGAAGAGGTCGGTCATCGAGGCGGGAGCGGAAAGCACGGTTAAACTTAAGTTAACGATGGTTCCTTCACTTTGTGGCTTCGTACATTTTAAATATCACGCCCCGCCGCAACGGCTAAATGTAGAGAGATCAAGTATCATTCAAGCGCTTCGATAAAGTTCCGCTGATGTGGTGGTGTGAATATCTACACCGTCATTTATTAAACGTATGCTGAGAGACGTGTGAGACATCTTGCTGCATATATGTCTTGCTCGGAGACGCGTCGTAGTACTGGAATAGTCACATGAAAGTTTTTTTTTTTGGCTGCATTTAACCAGTTTGAATTTACTGTCATTTTATGTATCACTTTGGTGAGCCAAACTCAGCATACACGTAACTTGAAGCGCTCGGAACGACTTCAACTCCCATCCAGCGTCAGAGGCGAGCCCGCTACGTGTCGCGTCGCTCGTGCGGCTGCGTCACCGTAAGCGACTCGGGCGAGTGGAGCGTGATGGTGGTCTGGGACGCCACCGTGACGTGGTCAGGGGGCGCGCCGTGCGCGAGGGGCGCGGCGTGCGCGAGGGGCGTGGCGTGCGCGAGGGGCGTGGCGTGCGCGGGGGGGTTCGCGCGGTACACGTAGCCGAGCAGCAGGGGCACGCCGGGCGCGGGCGCGAGCGCGACCAGCTCGAGCTCGCTCGGTGCGTACTGTCACACCTTGTGCGCGGGCCGCATCTCGTACGACTGGGGGTACGCGTTCGCGTACGGCTCGGCGCGACGCGCGCTCGGGCCCGGCGGCGCCGACGCTGCAAATGTTATCACGAGTAAGAATATTTGAATACAAATAATTGTTCTACGTATTTAAATTAAATTCCATAATTTAGTATTATAAGTTCTTTTGGTTCTCAAACATCGGCAGGTTTCTATGCTCTTGCTACAACGGATTCATAACCCTATTAATGTTATTGCAAGTGTGACGGTGACAAGTTAAAAAAAAGCAGTCTTGCGAGTCCATTGACATTGGCAATGGCCAAGCATGTCCCAGATTCCAGATGGAGCAACCATGTATGTAAATATAATTATTTTTAGTGACCTATTGTTAAACGGTGTACGTCCATGCCACTACATTCCAAGAACAGTAACCCGTGAACGTATATACCTACTACTAGCTCTCTAAATTAATAAACTCCCTAATCCAAAAACTCTTAAATCGAAGTTTGGTATTGAATTCCAAGTACACATAAAGCGTGTACTCACCGCCATCCCTCGCGGCGTACGTGACGGGCGGCGCGTACCCCTTGTGCGTGCGCGCGCGCCGGTGGCCGGGGCGGGGCGGCTGGCGCGCGGCCCGCTCGCGCCGCGCCGCGCCCGCCGCGCCGCCGTCGCGCATGCGCCGCAGCGTGTTCATCGGACCGCGGAGCGTCTCCGACAACCGTCTGGGGTTGGTGTTCGATACATTATTATAATTTGTATGTTACGATACGATTCGTAAAGTGGTCTTATAGTAGACTACTCACGTCACGAGCATCGTATATTATTTAACCTAATCCAAACCCGCACTTAACATTACTTACGTATGGTATGCTTACGTCCCAACTCAGAGTCACTAACGGTTACTTAAATCGCTTCTTATTACAGAATTTGTATGGTAATTCTTTACTAAGAGGCGATTAAAGTAAACATTAGTGACTCTGAGTTGGGGCATGAGAATGTTAACCCAATCCCAAGCTGAATGGATGTCGTAAAAGTCTATTAAATCCGGCATGCTGGTGGCAGGGCCTCTCGGTGGGTTTATGTCGGTAATATTGATTTTAATAGTGCATTAATACCATTATTACTATTGTTATTTCTCCGTGCTGTTCGCGTGGATAGTTAATACCACCCTCTTGCTCGAGTCAAGCAATAACAACTCGTAGTGTTCCGTTGGCTTGAGAGCCAGTTATTTCTTTCGTTTTCTTCTGTCTTTCTTGGCCGCCTACGCATCAGTGATGCCTTTGGTGTCGCTGCTGTCCATGGGCGACGAAAGCCACTTACCATCAGGTGGATCATCAGCTTGTTTGATTGCTATTTTCATAAATAATATTCTAATCCAGGTCTCTACAGCGCTAGACATTCAAACTTCGATATTAACAAAAGAAGCTCATCGTACCTGGCTGGCGGCCGCTTCGGGTTGGACGAGGGTGTATGCACGGCGCAGCACTTGACGAAGGCGCCCATGCACACCACCAGCGCCACGCCGCCGAGCAGCACCGCCCACCACTGCTCTGTCACCCACGCCTGCACACATCACATTGTAATAATCTTCAATTAAAATTTATAAAAATTCCCGACAGTTTTACACTCAACATAGCTAATAACGCGATGAAGTCACCTTTCAAACAAATATAACTAGACCAAAATCGGTTCATCCGTTTGGGAGCTACGATGCCACAGACAAGATATACAGACACGTCAAACTTATAACAGCAATCTTTTTTCGTCGGGGGCATGGAGGGTCTAAATCGAATTGAAAACCTCATTCTGTTTTTAAAGTTTTATGTTTGGACTGCTTTCATGTTATAAAACCTCTTATGAACAGTTACTTGCTACATTTCAAAGTTCTTAGCGGAGTCAACTCAACCAATCAACGTCTAATTCGACAAATTCTTAAAAAACAAACCTGCAAAGTCTGCAACGTAGCCTTATTGAGCAGCAGATTCTTCAACCTGGCCAGCGGTCCCTCCGCATCCACCGCGCGGCACTTGAGGAACACATCGCAGTAGCCCTGAAAATTATCACAGGGGGAGCCGGGGCGAAGGCTGATGCCGCCTTTGGGCAGCCCGACTCTTTCCGCGAAGTCAGCCGTACTCTGACACGTGTCAGGGGTGGCACCGGTCTGGCACGCTAGCTGGCAGAGCGCCCGCCGGTTGACCACCGCTGTTACCCCATCGCCGAGCGACGTCGGCGCCGACGACAGGAAGCACTCCGTCATGTTCCACGCGAGGCATATCGAGCCGCTGCATTCGCCGTTGATGCATAGCTGCGTGCCTGTGTGGTGCAATGTTTTGATTGGTTAGCTTTTTGGTATTATAACAATTGATTTTTTTTCGTAAAATTTGAGAATACTAATGATATTGCATTCAACTCCATTAAAAAAAATATATATAAATATGTTTATGCTTCTGTTTATGTTTATGCTTCGGAGAGAACAAAAAGCCGTAGGTTCCGATTGTTACCGTAACATAAAATTCGTTAAGCCATGTCAGATAAAAACTTCCCGCCACCGACCCGCACTGGAGCAGCGTGGTGGACTATAAACCCTAGGTCTCCTTATATACAGGCTCGTGCTCAACAGTGGGCCATCATTGGGCTGAAGCCACAATCCAATACATATATAAAAAAGAAAGTACTTAAAAGTATTGTATTTTTTATGTTCGCGAGGTTTGCACCTGTAATTGGGTAACACTTAGGGTAAATCTAAAATTTTGAAAATTTATTGTATGTAATAGTGTACTTCTTGTTGGTGCAACTTAATAAATAAATAAATAAATATACAACTGTCCGTAGTCCATACGTACCGTTATTGCACTGCGTGCGGTCGGGCAGCGCGCGCGGCGGCGGACACTCGGCGGCGCGGCCGGAGCAGTGCGCGGCGTGCGCGCACTCGCCCGCCTCGCGGCACGTCACGTTGTGCCGCGAGCTCACGAACTGGCAGCTGCTCGCGTTGCAGCACGGGCCTTGCGATGGACTGCGATACGGATAATATCTGCGTTAACGTTTGTGTTCAGTTGTTCACGCTTGCGTGGGAATGTGCATACTCATCAAGTTAAGAAGTTAAGTTATACTTTAAAATTTATTTCGCCTTAATTTGCACGCTTAAGTGTTGGCCACATCTGCGGAATGTCATTGATAATGCATAAGGACGCACGCTCTACGCCAAGACAAAAAGTAAATTAGATTTATTTGTTTCATATCCTCAGTTGCTTCAAGCCGAAAACAAAAATCCCAACAATGTGTTTTGCCACCTTAAGCACGTTAAGCTTATTTAACACCGTGTCTATAACAACTGTGTGCGTGTGAAGTGTGCGTGCGTGTTACCTGCACTGCGTGTTGGCGCGCCGCGTGCAGCCCTTGGCCGTGCCGTTCCGCTCGCGCTCGCTGGTGCTCACCACGCGCGGGTAGCAGCACCGGTCCTTGCACTCGTTCTCGTCGTAACCTGTGTAGTACATACAGTATTAGTTAATATGTTAAACTATGTTAAAGTATATGTTAAACTAGCGTTCTGCCCGCGGCTTTGCCTGTATTTTCCTCGATAATGAGTACCCCTTATATCCTGTTCCAGATCATGGTCTACCTGTGTGAAAATCCGTTCAGTAGTTGTTGCGTGAAAGGGTAAAAATATCCTTACAAACTTTAACCTTCATAATATTAGTAGGAAAGTAGGAGAGAACGATGGTCTGCATAGTTGTATATTAGATATAATGTAAACAGAACAAAGAACTAGGCAATCTTGTTGGAGTCGTACAATCTAATTTAGAGTTGAGAAAAATGAGCTCCGAGCCCCGGACTCGAGCTCCGAGTCGGAGCTACTGAGCCTTCAAAGCTCGAGGCCTAAGGGCTCGCGAGCCTTAGAAGGCTCGAGCCTTTAGGGTTCGAGCCTTAAGGGCTCAAGAGCCTTCAATTGAAGACTCGAGTCGAAGCTCGGCAATCAACGGATATGCCTTTTTTTTTTAGACAAACAGATAAAATTTGAAAAAAGATATTGCAAACAGATAAAATTTCTAAAAATAAATTGAATGGGATCTATGAACTTACTAAAAGGTTTTTTACTTAAATATCTTCGACGCACGGCCATCGCTCAGTTACAGTTTTATTATAATTCGAGTAACCGCCCTCGCTTTGCTTCGGTTTTCTTATTTTTTTACACCTTGGGTTACATTATGGGAGTTTTATTAAGGATCCCTAATTTTTTTTAAATATAGCCTATGTTCACCGGGGATAGCGTAGCTTTCTAACAGTGAAAGAATTTTTCAAATCGGTTCAGTAGTTTCGGAGCCTATTCAATGCAAACAAAAAATCAAATCTTTCCTCTTTATATATTAGTATAGAGTATAGAAGTATAGATAGGTACATAAAACCTCAATATTCATAAAAATATTATAATAAAAGTCTATATTAAAGAAACAAAACATAAATCAAAATCATCATTGAATTTTGTTCCCAAAATCTACATATCTTGTGACGTGACGTCATACACCAATAAATCGTATTCGCGCCACTACACTGTGATTCGCGCGGTAATTATGAACTTGCTTTTGAATTTGGAATAATGACGACGCCGCCACGATGCGCTTCGAATGGCGTTCAAAGTGATTTTGAGTATTATTTATTTATATAATTTTTTATTAATTTGTTATCTATAGTATGTTGAGTTATTTTGAAGTTGGTTATTTTTTTCTTGTTAAAATCCAGATTATACTAACATATTAATAAGTTTGACGACCCGTGTTACTTAATGGTTATATGCTGGTCCACCGTACCAAGGGTCCTGGGTTCGATTCCCAGCGACATTTGAATGATAAGTTTAAACTGTTCTTAGTCTGAGTGTGTGTTCTTGTCTTTGTGTGTTATCTATGACACTTACGACACAGTGAATCCTAGCGTTGGCTATGAATGTGTAACATTATAAATGATGATGATGGAAGAAGATGATGATGATAATGACGAATGGTGATTATGAATGGTGGTGATGATGATGATGGATGACGATGATGATGAATGATGATGATAAACTATGATGATGAATTATGATGATGAATGATGAAGATGAATGATTATGATGGCGATGATGAATGATGATGATAATGATGACTGGTGACGGTGATGATGATGAGTGGTGATGATGATGATTAATTGTGATGATGATGAATGGTGATGATGAAGATGACTGATGATGACAACGATGAATGACAATGATGATGATGTTTCACATAAGAATAGGATGTACCAAGATTATTATTATCATTAGATGGCGTTGTTACTAGGGCTTCCAAATATTCGATAAAATTTATATTCGAATATTCGAATATTTTTTGGGAACTATTCGAATATTCGAATATTATTCGAACATCAAAAAATACTTTAATAATCACGTGTTTATTAAACTTAGGAGTAATTTGCAAGTACATACAATATTTTGATTTTGTTCGTCTTAAATGAAGGAATGTATGTTGTAGTTTCCATAAATAAATAGTTGGTTGTCACTGAAAATTTATGGTTATTAAGGAAAAAAAATACCAAGTTTGATGATATCGTTAATTTATCTAACTTTATGAATTTTTTGTGAATTTTCAAGTTTACCAAGGTAGCCAGCCATAGCCAGAGAGTACTTAATCACTACTCACTACGTCACCTACGTGTCATCATCCATCCATCCATCAGCCTTTGTAGGTCCACTGCTGGACATAGGCCTCCCCTAACTTGTGCCACTCTGACCGGTCCTGAGCCTTCTGAATCCAGTGGATGCCCACTGTCTTCTTCAGGTCGTCCGTCCACCTGGTCGAGGGGCGTCCTATGCTCCTTTTTCCGAGACGTGGGCGCCATTCGAGGACCTTTCTTCCCCAACGGTTATCGGTCCTTCGAACTATGTGGCCAGCTCATTGCCACTTCAGCCGGCTAATTCTTTGAGCTATGTCGGTTACCTTTGTTCGCCTACGGATCTCCTCATTTCTAATTCGATCACGTAGAGAAATACCGAGCATATCCCTCTCCATAGCCCGCTGTGCTACTCTGAGTCTGTGGATTAAACCAATAGTGAAGCACCACGTCTCGGATCCGTATGTCATCACTGGCAACTCACACTGCTCGAACACCTTCGCCTTCAGGCACTGAGGTAGTGTTTTGGACGACAAAATATGACGCAGTTTCCCGAACGCAGCCCATCCGAGTTGGATTCTACGAGTGACTTCTTTCTCGAAGATGGACTTACCCATCTGGATCACTTGTCCCAGGTAAATGTATTCGTCTACAACTTGAGAGCAGAGCCGTCAACGACAACCGGTATGGGTGTGACATGGACATTCGACATGATTTTCGTCTTGTCCATGTTCATCTAAGACCCACCCGTTGTGAGGCGCTGCTCAAGTCCCCAAGCATTGTACCAAGTTTTTCCAGGGAACCCGCCAGGATAACTATATCATCGGCATATCGCAGGTGTGTGATGTATTCGCCATTGATGTTGATGCCACGTTGTTTCCACTCCATCAGCTTGAACACGTCTTCCAATGCAGCGGTGAACAGTTTTGGGGATATGACATCCCCTTGTCTGACACCTCTCTGCAGTTGGATGGGGTTCGTTGCTGTGTCTTGTACTCTGACGGACATGATGGCAGATGAGTATAAACACTTCAACACCTCGATATAGCGGTAGTCGATCCGGCACCGCTGGAGAAACTTGTGAACGAGAAACCCGACACCACTTTGGGACAGGTGTTCGCCCTCCCGGTGATAGAACAAGTTTCCGGATTTGAGTATTATCGTGTCCTCCCCACGTCTTCGGACTTCAGATAAACCCACAATACTCCAGTTGTAACTTGTCTATCTCTTCTTCCAGCTCTTTTACCTTGTCGTCGGTCCTCAGTGTCCTGGTGTTATATGTTGCCAGGTGCAGAAGTCGTCGTTTGGATTGGTAGCCCGATTTCTGCCGGCGATTCTTAGCACCCCTTGCCCCGCCGTTACCATAGCCGCTACCGTAACTAGGAATAGCGGTGCTGACGGGGACTGGGGGCCGAGGCTCAATCGTGACTAACATGCGGAGGTTTACCTACGTGTCATAGGTTTGAGTATTTACGAAGTTCCGAATCATGTTTCCAGAGGGCGACTCTTTCCATGTTTCTCATAATTCGCGCTGAGATAGACCTCTATTCCCGTATATACAAAGTTACTCTATGCAAGTGATGTAACACGCCAATTCCGGTTACAAACGCAACGCGACGCCGACTGACGTCCCGGGTATTCCTGAAGTCCGAACATTTCCATATTTTGAAGAATTGCGCACTCTCACCGCCCAAAACGACATTTTGAAGGTCACGCGCCACGGCGTTAACTTTAAAATTGTATTTTGACTTTTTGTGCACATTGTAAACCGAATTTGGTGTCGAGTTAGGTTTTGTAGAAATTGATCGAATATTCGAATATTCGGTTCTTATATTCGAATATTTGAGCGAATTTATTATTCGAATTATTCGAATATTCGAATATTCGATGAAAGCCCTAGTTGTTACTGATCAGCCATCTAACGCCATCTAGATTCTGTGTTACGAATTACAAACACATCGCATAACTAACGGAGAAAGTTTTATTTTACTCCCCATAAAATTTCATACCGCGGCCGCGGGCTTAAATGTGAAAATCAGTTAACTCCAAAATTCGCAGCGCGCCCTAATTTAAATTTTGAGGTTAAGGGTTTTTTAGGGTTCCGTAGTCAAACACAGTACGTTTTGATTAGGGAACCCTGAAATTACAGTAAATATTACAAAATGAGCCCTGAAGACAAAGCTCGAGCTTCGACTCGAGCCCTGGACCAGAGCTCGAACCTCCGCCTCGAGCCTTCATGTAAGACTCGAGGCGAAGGCTCGAGCCTTATTAGAGAGCTCGAGCCTTCAATGAGCTCTAGACTCGGAAGGCTCGAGCCTTTTAACAACACTAATCTAATTAGATAACAAAGATACATGTTATCGTATTGGGAGGGATCAAATAACCGACCCAATCCGCCGTGAAATGCGAAAAATACTTCCCCCGCCTGCTTGATCATAGGTAATGGCGCAAAGTAACAACAAAACCCTACCGCAATCACACTCCTCGCCGACTTCAACGATCTTGTTCCCGCAGAACGCGCCCGCGCTGGTCGACAGACAGTTCCGCTTGCGGCCGTCGCGCACCGCGTCCAGCACGGCCGAGATGTTGCCCACCGAGCACGCCGAGAACCGGCTGTTGTTGGGTCGGTCGCCCGAGGTCGCTGAGGCGAACATTATGAAGTTGCCCGCCTGCCCGCCCGGACGGCACTCCGATGGATAGTCGTGCTGACGATATAATTACATAGATTATATTAAAATTTTAAATATATCGAAGGCTTTCAGTCACGAATGGTGACTATTTGGGAGACATGATACATGTTGAAGTATGCGTGGAGTATATACTACAAAAAGACAAGCCTCAATCGCAGTGGCAAACTTAACACTTGGCCTCACTACAAATAATAGAACATATTAAGCATAGAGGAAGAGAAAAACGATATAACAAACCAAATGATACCAACCGGGGATCCAAAGTTATGTCCGATCTCGTGCGCAAGCGTCAGCTGGCTGACCTTGGGCGGCACGCGGCTGTTGTAGTTGACGAACGTTATAATACCGGTGTTGAGCGAGCGCTTGGTGCTGTGGTACATGCCGCCCGTCGTCTCCGTGTACGTCTTGTACTTCTCGCAAATGCCGCCAGAGGCGCCACTGGCGCTCGCCACCCACGCTAGGCCTGAATGATGAGTAAAGATAAACTGTCAAACTTTTTTCTGTAATGTTTCTTTCTTCTGTAATCTTTCTTGGGCAGCAATACATCCGTGGCACGTTTAGTGCTGGTGGCTTGCTGGTGTCCATGGGTGACCACTTAACATCAGATAACTCGTCTGCAGGGTTGCCAACTATTAACAACCTTTGCAAACATTAATCAAATGTATATCGAATAACAATGTAAAATAATTTGCGGCTAAAACCAATCAGTTCGCACTAGTTCGCAGTCATTAGCGACGGAAAAAAGTGACAAATAAAACAAAAAAATACTACTCAAATGTTACAAACAAAAACTTAATACAAGTGTCAGTGTTTCCATACCCAAAGTGCCGCCAGTGAAGTCCCTGTAGGTAAACACGTAGGCCAGACAGAAGTCCTCGTGGTTGCCCAGCGAGTGGAGATTCAGGAAGTTGGACACGTCGATGTTCTCCAGACAGAACTGGTTGGGCTCGCTCTGCTCGAAGTAGCGCGTGTTACACGACGAGTCGTCATCGATCTGGTGGCACAGTGGAACAGACAATAAATAATTAATACTCTAAAAATACTTTGAAAATAATTTTATGCTCGTGCTTGGGTCGTCCGCTATATTGGATTTAGAATGCAATTGCACGCATTGTCATCCAATCTAAACGTGTATAAAAAACTAAATCTTAATCGATTGAGGATAACTGCCTTAGAATTCAATTTCCAAGATTTGACCATTTTGACCCGAACATACAAAATACATTACAAGTTATATACTTAAAAGCTTAAAAAAAATCTCCCATCAGTTTTATATTTAATTATATTTAATTCATTTGTATCTAAACTTGTCTACGAATCAGCAAGTCAGCTTTCAAACAAAAAAAACCGCATCAGAATCGGTCCACTCGTTTAGGAGCTACGATGCCACAGTCAGACACACAGACGTCAAACTTATGACACCTTTCTTTTTGCGTCGGGGGTTAATTAAAGTTAAAACCACAGCAATGTGAGTTACCTTAATCCGCTGCACCTCAAACTTGATGTCCCTGTGCTTGAGCCGGCCGTCGAACCTGGTGTCGCGGTAGATGTAGTTGACGGCGGTCACGTGGTGCGAGATGAGGGACAATATCTCCTCGCGCGTCTTCATGTCCACCTCGCTCTTCTTGCTCGGGTCGCGGTGCTGCAAGTTGTAAAAAAATAACGCTACAAACTCATAGCCCCACACGAGGATTCCCTGTGTCGTGGGTACATCTACAATATTCTATCTATCCATAATTCTCAAGTCCTTGCAACTGTCTTAAAGTCACAAGGGTGTTATTTGTTATTACTTTAGCTACTAATCTTGAGAGTTTGTAGAAAAACTACAATCAGCATCATTAAATGCATTTTATTTTCATCGCTTCATTCTTTAACTTTGTAAGAGATTTATTCAATAATCCATTCTAAGTCCAAACCAAACCCTTTCAAGTTTCTTCTTGGGTTGAAGAAATTCCTAAGATTTTTCACTACTTATCCTCATTGATTGACAAAATAATAAAATATTTTTGCATTTCATGTGCATTTGACGCACAATATGACTTCAAGTAAATCATTTATCAGCCTTTACAAGTCTACTTCTGGACACAGACCTCTCTTAACTCTTTACTAGTGGAAACCGTGATGTAACTATTGCCTTACATAATATTAATTTTAAATTTAAAAAATCCCTACAGTTTTATTTACACAAAACATAGCCAAGAATCACGTCGATCACGTCAGCTTTCAATAAAAAAAAACGAATCATAATCGGTCTATTCGTTTAGGAGTTACGATGCCACAGAGACACACAAACACGTCAAACTTATAACACTCCTCTTTTTGCATCGGGCATTAAAATGCCAGCAAGAACCACTCACGTCCGGAAAGCCTTCCCTGACGTGCCTCCATATGAGCGGGTCAGTCTGAATGTACAACGAACACGTGTTCTTCTCGGGTAGAGGCGTGGCTCGCCTCGACCGCGAATGCTCTCCGTTGTTCGCCGCGCGCGAGTACTTATTGTGATGCTCCCAGTGCCTGTAACAATTTAACAACCCAAATTAAAACCAATACCAGTACCACAAACAATATACAACTTCATCAACAATTTTGGCACTACTTTTTATTGAAATATTAATTTATATCTGACGACCCGTGTGGCACAATGGTTACCATGCCAGATCGCCGCGTCAAGGGTCCTGGGGTTCTATTACCAGCGAGGCGGAAATTTTAATGATTAGTTTGAATTTCTGTTCTCGGTCTGGGTGTGAGTGTTCTTGTCTTTGTGTGCAGTTGTCCATGGCACCCACGACACAGGGATGACACTAGGACTTAGTGTGGGGGCTATGAGTGTGAAATTTACAACGGAGCACGGTACCTAGGCGGCGCATCCCTCAAGCTGTTAGGATGCGGTGGCGGTGGTAGCGGCGACTGATACGTGTGTGATGTGGGCGTGGCGTGCGTCGTCGACGGAGCCGACGTGGTTGTTGGCGGGTCGTCGTCCACGCCCGAGTTCTGGATCCTCTCCATCCATTTCACCGTCTCGTCCGTGATCCCGCAGCCGCCGACGTGGCCTGATGAAGATAAATTATGATAAATGTAAATCTTATGGTGAAGAGGGATTAATTTTATCTCACCTCTTCATTAAAAAAATCATAATGTGAAAGACTGCATGCTACAAGGTTTCGATCTAATCAAGGAACAAATGAGTTAGTTCATTTATTGAGAAAAAGTGAAATGGCTTAACTATGACTCAAATGTAACAGTAGTATAGTATTGGGCATTCTGCCCCACTTGTTCGCTCAGGCGTTTGCCTTCGCGTCGTGGGGCAGAATGCCCAATAAGATTTCTGGTAATTAGGGCTTATAGGTACATTTTTTCCACTGTTTCACTCTTCTATACGCCTCCTCCACGTGGAACAGAATGCCTGACACTGTTTCTGGTAGTAAAGCGTTATACCGCGTTGTCGATGGATGAGATATTCAGTCTACTTACTACATACGCTAATAAATGTTAATGTGATGAGTATAATTACTCATTATCAATCAAACTACCGTCCACTCAAATCATGAAATTTGTAAAACAACCACAATCGCTGAGTTTTAACACAATCTGTGAGGAAGTTTGTAAAGCTGATTCTCGTCATGGCGAATTATTGCCTAATTCAATACGATGCATCATATGCGGGCCCTCCAACTGTGGAAAAACAAATTTGTTAATTGGTCTCCTTTTACATGAAAATGGCTTGAGATTTCAAAATGTTTATATTTATTCGAAAACTTTACAACAACCGAAGTACATATTTTTAGAAAATGTTTTAAATCTTATACCTGTTATTTCGCTTCATAAATATCAGGGAAATGAGGAAGTATTAAGGGTTCAGGACGCAAAACCAAATTCAATTATTATTTTTGATGATGTTGCTTGTGAAAATCAAAATAATATGCGTGATTACTTTGCGATGGGAAGACACAAAAATATTGATGCTTTTTATCTGAACCAAACGTATAGTAAAATTCCTAAACAGTTAGTTAGAGACAATGCGAACTTGATTATCCTTTTTAAGCAAGACGAAATAAATTTAAAACACGTTTATGAGGAGCATGTTAACACAGATATGACATGGACTGAATTCCGCGAAATGTGTTCAGAAATTTGGAAAGAACCCTTTAATTATGTTGTAATTAATAAAGATTGTTCTAAAAATAAAGGATGTTACAGAAATAAATTTGACACTTTTGTGGTGTTTGATTGAAACAAAAAAATATTTAAATAAATTACTTTTATGAAATCGTTATTCTTTATACGACGCTCAATCGATCACTATCTTGCTGTCATTATGGAACAATCAATGAAAAGAAAAATTGTGAAGGCTGCAGCAGCTGTAAAGAAAAAAGTAAAAATTATGAGGAATATTGACATCGATAATAAGCAAGCATTGGAGACAGTTTTCAAGCCTGTGACTAAACCTCTCAACTTAATTGCAAACGCAAATAATCATTCTCTCCTTCCTACTATAGACGACGAAGAAACTAAAACACCATCCATAAAAAGCATTATTCAAGAAAATGTTACCCCTAAAATTAACACTGGAAAAGTCATCGATCCAGACGAATCTCAATCTGACACCGAAAGTGATTATTCATATCAATCAATAGAAGAAAGCAAATCAGACCGCGATACATCATCCTGGTCAGTATCATCAGAAGCATTAGAAGATATTCCATTTGGCGTCAGATTAGAAAACGGAAAATTAATGTTAGGTTCAGCTAGCGTAGCAATTGGTGATGATTATATCACAGTAGCTGGACGCAAATATCATAGTACACCAGGTATAAAACAGTTGCTGCTAAAAAAAGACGTTGATTTAAGTTTAGTCACAGACAATGATATGCAAAATTATAAATCAATGTTACTTGACACCAATGCACATCGACGGGACTGTGATCCAAGTAAACCAATAAAGAGTAATAAAGGACAAAAATATTTACAAATTGTAAAACCCCTATTTAAATTTCAAACACAACACAAAGGAAAAGGTCTACCTTTAATGAAAACATGGAAAACAAACATAGATTATGTGTATTGGGATGATCCAAATGAATTGGTGGAGAGGTTGAAATTATTAATTGCGTCTCGAGATGCTGGCAATACTGGATTAGACAATGAAATTATATCAATTATTGAAGAATTGCGTGAAAGTAAAATTATAAATAAGTAAATAAATGTTTGCTGATGATGGATGTTTTTTCATTACACTACTAACCTTCGAATAAAGTACACTTTCAACATGAATGTGGATAAATTCGGGCACTATATTCATAAAAGAATGCGTCTGTCAGAACTATTTGACGTTTATGATAACGCTTTAACAAAAACAGAAAACGGAGAGTTTGATTTAAAATCGTCAAGACTTATGGCCGGTTTCTGAGGTCCTTTTGACAGGAGTTTATCTATTCAATAACGCTAACGGGTCGATAACTTCCGAAAAAGCGTTTCTGAGCACTGCGATAATACATAAACTCAGTTTAAACTAAGATCAACTTATCTAACCCAGGATGGCCGTTTATAGGTTCCATAACTTTATTTGACGTTTCATTTTAAGATTTGGCAGATGAAAAAGCAGACGGGCCACCTGATAGTAAGTGGTTACGGTCGCCAGTGGACATGAGCAATACCAGAGGAATCGCCAATGCAACGTGTTGAATTAAATACTTATAAAATTAATGAAATAAATGCAACAATTTCTCGCCATTGACATTTGACATTCATCAATAATAATATCCATGACAACCATGACATGACATCCATGACTACCCGACCGTCAATCTCACAATTTATTCTTTAGGTACTTCTCCAAAAAGTATTGTTATGGCAAAGGGTACACTATAATACGATTGATGTATTCCATTCACTATCTGGCTGCGTCGTCGGCTTGGCTGGCCTGGCTGTAGCTGAAGAGAATCATCAATATAACGGGCTTGATATAATAAAAATGAATATGAAAATGATAATATCCATTTGAAACTTGTTCTTCTGAAGAGAGCCATCTAGTGGCAGTTTTAGGTACTCGTTATTGAATTCATAGTTATTGAAAGGCCGCTCGCGTGTTCAGAAACCCAGTGACAGTTATAGAATACATAACTTAAGTTTAACTTTACTGATTCAATAGCTGTTGATCATTTAACTGGAGACTTCAGAAACCGGCCATTAGAGGAATTAAATTACCCATAGAAGCAGACGATGCTGTGAATAAGGATTATGTTGATAATTTTCAGGATAATTTGATAAAAGAATTACATAAACTGAATGAGACATTGCGTTTACAAACCATGACACATATTCAAAATTTTGTTCAAGCTACTTTAAAAACAAAGATATCAGACGTTTTGGCTCATTTGGAAGATAAGTTTTATACCAAATCAGAAATTGATAAATTACTTAAGAAATCTTCGTGATGATGAAACAACAAATAGTTAACGAAATACACAAACAAGCACGAAGAAATTTTCTTCGAAGACCTGTTATTCTAAAGGGAATAGATGACTTATGGCAAGCCGATCTGATAGACATGCAAAATTTAACAAAGTTTAATAAAGGTTTCAACTACATTTTAATTGTGATTGACTGCTTTTCTAAATACGCTTGGGCGGTGTCAATCAAATCAAAAAATAAAATTTGTGTTACCAATGCATTCGAATCTATATTATACAATAGTCATCGAAAACCGATTAATTTGCAAACTGATCTAGGGACAGAATTTTATAATAACGTATTTCGGAATCTCATGAAGACACACAATATAAACCATTATTCAACTTTTTCTACCAAAAAGGCTTCGATTGTCGAACGATTAATTAAAACTATCAAAAATAAATTATATAAATATTTTAGTTTAAATGGAAGTTATCGGTGGTTAGGATTACTAGAAGTTGTCTTAAAAAAATACAATAATACGAAACATCGTACTATCAATTGTAAACCAATCGATGTAGATAAATCTAAGGAACCTCTAATTAAACAAAATATTAAAAAAACCCACAAATATATATCATCAAGGACAGGACCAAAGTTTAAAGTCGGTGACTATGTTCGAATAAGTAAATACAAACAGCATTTTGAGAAAGGGTATACTCCAAATTGGTCAACTGAACTATTTACGATAAAAAATATTAATAACACAGTTCCAGTTACGTATCACTTAGAAGATCAACGTAAGCAAACTATATTGGGAACATTTTACGAACACGAGTTGCAAAAGACTAAATATCCTGATGCTTATTTGATTGAAAAAGTTATAAAAAAGAAAGGAAATAAGCTGTTTGTGAAATGGTTAGGTTTAAGCAATGATGAAAATAGTTGGATTGAGAAAACTGCAATTCAAGGCTAAAATTGTTATTAAATAAGAAGTTTAGTCGTATTTGTTTCATTGCAACTTTGACGATGCAAGGAGGTGGGCTAGTTAATAGTATCATTAATAATTTACCGTTTGAACTTCATTTGCCTGGTTATAATTACTGTGGACCTGGCACAAAACTTCAGAAACGTTTACTACGGGGTGATAGAGGGGTGAATAAGCTAGACGACGCTTGTATGCAACACGACATAGCATATGCAAAACATACAGACCTACCTAATCGTCATAAAGCAGATTTACAACTTCTAAATATGGCAAAACAACGCATTAAGTCAAAAGATGCTTGCAAAGGCGAAAAACTAAGTTCATGGTTAGTGAGTAAAGTTATGAAAGCCAAACTTAAAACCGGTGCTGGCGTCAAAACGTTTAAAAATTTTGTATCTAAAATAAGATCAAAAATCAAGAAATTTAAACACAATGATAGTAAATCTTTAATCGACGCTGCTTATTTAGCAGCTAAAAAAGTATTTCCAAATAAAAAGAAAATTCGAATACCACGTGTAATACCCATACCAAAAACTGGAGGTATTCTACCTTTGATTCCAATATTTGCTGGTTTATCGGCATTAGGGACCTTAGCTGGCGGTGCAGCTGGCATTGCGAAAACCATTAATGATTACAAATCCGCTCAGAAAAATTTGCAAGAAACACAACGACATAACAAAGCTATGGAAGGTGTAGTATTAGGCAAGGGTCTATACATTAAACCGCACAGAAATGGTCACGGATTATTTATAAAGCCCTCAAAAAACTGAATTGTAAGCTACCTAATCGTCCTCTAAGTAATATAGATATAATAAAGTACGCATGTGACATCCCCCACTTCAGAGGAGTTTTTATGCGAGATCAATTACCAAGAACACCAAAGGAGATCGAATGTGGTATTGTTAATTTGGATGAGTCTAAGAACAAGGGGACGCATTGGGTGGCTTATGTTAAAATATATGACTATTGTGAATATTTTGATAGTTTTGGCGATCTGAAACCGCCTAAAGAAATAATTCGGTATTTTAAGAATTGTAATGTTTGTTATAACTACACAAGATATCAGTCATTTAATACAGTTAATTGTGGTCATTTATGCTTAAAATATCTATGGCAATTTTGGAATAAAAATGTATAAAATATGTATCATTCTTTTATTTTCACCATTTGCAATATGTCACTCACTTTGTCGATAACAGGAAATTCGTCAAGTTTATCCACGTACTATCCAAACACTCTGCAATTAGATGGACAGTATGAATGTGCTTTATTGCATATCTCAACATTTAATTCCATTCCAAATATTGATAAAACTAATAATAAGTTATTCTATGGATCTAATGAAGTTATTGAAATCCCTGAAGGGACTTATGAATTACAAGATATCAATGATTATTTAAAATCTGAAATAAAGGATGCATCAATCAATCTACAGTGTAATAACAACACATTGAAAGCAACTTTGTACTGTACAAAAGATATTAATTTTTCTGAGGAAAATACCTTTAGAAACTTGTTAGGGTTTAAAAAACAAATATTGAAAGCAAATAAATGGCATGTGTCACAGTTTCCAGTAAACATTTTACCAACAACCGTGATCAGGGTTGAATGTGATATCGTAAGCGGCTCATACATAAACGGCGAATCAAGTCATATTATTCATGAATTTGCACTAAACGTACCACCTGGATATAGGATTATAGAAATACCTAAAAACGCAATTTACTTCCCCATTAACCAGAGCAACATAAGCTGCATTAATATTAGACTTTTAGATATAAATAATCATTTAATAAATTTACGTGGTGAAGAGGTACAGCTGTATTTACATCTTAGAAGAAGAAATGATTGACTATAATAAATATACGCAACAACCAACTACACGTATCAGTTTGACTCAAGAAATCAATCATACAAGAAGTCGTAATAAAAAGAAAATAAAATTAACGAAAAGCAATAAGGCATTCTTAAAAGCGATCGGCTTATTAAAATGAATATTTTAGACGTTTTATCGACTCCGTCTTACGACAATAGTGTGGAAGGAATTGAATATCATTCTTACAAACCCTACATTACTAGTTTTAATAGAAATGATGAAATCCGCATACCAATCAATCAACAGGATTTATATGTACTACCATCAGCAAGCACCTTGTATTTGGAAGGGAATGTTATCGTTAAAAAACGAGATTCTAAGGATCCTGTCACCAGTGTTCAATTTACAAATAACGCTTTATTGTACTTATTTCAAGATATAAGGTATGAGCTAAACGGAGTGGAGATTGATAAAATAAAGAATGCAGGCGTTACGACCACCATGAAATCTTTAATATCAATGAACGAAAGTGAATCTAAGATAGCTTATTCTTGGGGGTGGGATATTGATGGTATAAAAAATGGAGGTAAATTTTCTGCTTCTATACCACTCTGTAACATAATGGGCTTTGCAGAAGATTTTAAAAAAGTTGTGATAAATAGTAGACACGAACTAATATTACTAAGAAGTAACACAAACTTGAATGCCGTGAAACTCAATACCGGTGAATTTGTAGAAGACGTTCAAATAAATAAAATTATTTGGCGTGTACCACACATTAAAATATCTGACAAAGAAAAGCTTAATTTTTTGAAACTGTTAGAAAGAGATAAACCGCTTCAAATGATATTTAGAAATTGGGATCTGTATGAATATCCAGCTTTACCTAAAACTACAAAACATACTTGGGCAATTAAAACTTCGTCACAAATAGAAAAACCAAGATATATTATTATTGGTCTACAAACAAATAGAAAAAATAATGCAAGTTCTGACATGTCTCAGTTCGATCACTGTCTTCTTCGCAGCGTTAGAGTCTATCTCAATTCAACATACTTCCCTTATGAGAACCTAAACGTTAACTTCGCAAACAACAACATTGCCTTATTATACGAACAATATGTTAGATTTCAACAGTCATATTATGGTCGTCGTCCAGAGCCCTTGTTGAGTGAGAAACAATTTAAAGATTTAGCGCCGTTATTTGTTGTCGACTGCTCTAGACAAGTAGACAATTTGAAGACAGGTCCGGTTGTGGACGTTAGAGTGGAAATTGAAAGTGATTCTGATATACCAGATCAAACCGGCGCGTACTGTCTTATATTAAACGACTGTATAATTGATTATAAGCCACTGAGTAATACTGTAAAAAAATTATCATGAAGCAGGATACCATCATAGTGGATATTCAAGGATTTAAAGATCAGTACAATAATTTTATAGTAAAAGAATTAGCGTTCGCAACACGTGATTATACGCAATTATTCTTAATAAAACCCCCATATTTATTCAAATATTTAACAACTGATGAAAAAAGACAAGTAAAGTGGCTGGAAAACAATAGAGGTATTCATTGGAACGAAGGACATATTGACTATAGAGAATTTCATCGTATAATCGTTCCCTATCTAGAAAACAAAAATATCTTAGTGAAAGGTTTGGAGAAGGTTACGTGGATAAAAAACATTTGCGAAAATTGTGAAGTGTCAGATCTTGGTGAAGACCAGTGTCCTAACATGTTTGAATTACATAAAAAATTCTGTGATAACAATTTAAATTGTAATGTACACACAAATCATTGTGCTTTAAAAAATGTGTTATGTATAAAAAAGCATTTAGGGTGGCACTAAAATGTTTTGTTTTGGTTTTATAAATAAAAATAATTTCTTCAGTAAAAATGCATTTTTATTTTTTAAACATAATAAAATAATAACTTACAATAACAATAGTATCTTTATTAAAAATCATTGTCTATTAAAGATTTCGATATTTTCTTAACTAGCGATTCTGTATCGTCCATAACACTATCCATGGCATCCTTAACAATGTACTGCGCACTTATCACAACGTTCTCACTTTCACTATCGCTGCAGCTTGTTTGAGAATTGTTGCTGCAGAGATCAATAACAGAAATTTTTATTAACCTAATGCCTCGTCGTTGTAATCGGCTCATTACAAAAGATTGTGTAGCGTTATGTTTTATCAAAGTTTCTCGGCGACGTTGCTTGGACTTTTTCTCTTTCGTTAGTTTGTATTGCTCGGGTTCACAGCGATTCAGCTCGGAAAATCCTTCGTAAGGATCCTGAGCATACTGGCTAAACACAATCTCTGAATCAGATACCTGAAACAAAAATAATTATCCATTTTCAAATCTGATGTGCACACACAAAAATCACTAATATTATATCAGATTCAAATAGGTACTTTACTTACCGTGCACATAATTATTATAATAACACAAGTACTAGGTATAATACTGTAAAAACAACTTCTCAATTCTATTAATATTCCGTAAATAATAAAAAATAAACTAACTATCAACTTTATATATTCAAATCAATCCAAAATTGTTAACTTAGCATTCAATCAAGGATATAGATTAGTTGTTTGAAAATCACTCTTTCAGATATAGTTTTATAGTTCAATATATTAAAATAATTTAGTATGAATTGTAAACTGCAAGTCTGCATAAATATATCATACCTTCTCATAAAGTGCGATGAACTGTAACATGTTATAACATGTTGCGTGTATCAATAATACCTACCATTCCGGAGCATTATTATTATTATTATTACGCAAGTATAAGTTATTGTCATGAATTGTAAAAGCTAAATATTTAGGTATTAAGAAGAAAATACAAAAAAATATCAAGGAAATCCTTCTAAAGACATAGGTAGGTAGTTAGAAGCCACCTTCGGTAAAAAAACTATAATATTATTAGTTTAAATAGATCAATAAAACAAAGATTATTTTTAACAAAGGTTGTTTATTTATAAGTAGGTATATAATATTACATAAAACTTACTAATAACTTCTATAATTTACAATCTTATTTACGTACATTTTTAAGTTGTAATAAAACTTGGACACTGAATGAATACAAATCATAGGTTACTTATAGTTATTACAAAATCAATTACAGAAATGTTTATTAACTTTATTATTTTTTATATTTACCTAAGTAGGTACATATTTTACTAAGAACATTTACATAATCTCTACATATTATTATAGTAATATAAAATAAATGATATTTATATGCCCATTAAAACCAATTACGAATATCAATATTTAGAATTGAAAGATCCTTTTAAAATTGAAGAATGCCCCCCCCCCCCCCCCCCCACGCTCGGGTTGCAACATTGCAATTTGATATAGCACGTTTATCATCATTACTTGATAGTGCTATTTTATTCACGCTTTGTGTAAATATTTCATGCTTAATTAAATAAGATATTTTTTCGATGGATAACATCTCTATTAAATAATACATACAGAATAGAATTTTCGAAAAACCCTGAATCAATTATTATAACTATTTACTATTATAAACTGGGTTATAGTAAATTGGGAAACTACTAGGTGGTGTCCATAGTTTATGGAGGGTCAAGTCAAATTGGGCATTAAGTTTTTTTAACAGGTCAGTTCCTATTAATCCGTCGTAAAAATCATCAATGTCTTTTATATAAAACTTATAACACATGTTCCTTTGGAATAGTCTATGCATTGGTAATATTATTGCCTGTAGAGTGTTTTCATTATTAAAAGGTTCGTAAATTTTATGACTGGCGAAATATTTATCAGCTAATTTACGGCTTACAAATGACTTTTCCCTACTCGTGTCCAATAAAAAGTTGGCATCTAAATATTCTATGTATAAATATGGCAAATATGGTAAATTATCATCTGCTACGTTACTTTGCGTCGCAGAGGTTAGGGGATAAAAATTTATGTTTCCCTGCGTGCTCGTGCTTGCTTGCGAAACACGATGAAGGGTACTCTTTGAAGGAGGAGCTAAATAACGCGGTTTGCTTTTTTTCAGGAAACAAAGGAACGGTTCACAATCGTAATGAGGGATAGTGGGAGTTGCTTTTTCTTGCGATGAAGATGTATGGTCTTGTTGTATGTGACCTTCCTGGTTGACGATAGAAGAGGGGTTGTGCCCGTGTTGTCGCTGAGCGATCGTTTCCGCAACTGCGTTAACTACATTATCCTGAGTAATACCTGCATGACTAACTGTATCCGCGGCTTGCCTAAGAAAATTCATTCTTAAAGGTGAATACAAAGTTGCGCCTTTAAATATCTAGAGTAAGTTCCTTGTAGGTTAGTGAACAAATTAACAATAGTTAGTGTTCAAATTTAACAATAACCGTTAGCAACACAAGTTTACTGTTTGCCTTACGTTTTCTACTGTTTTCGCGTGTTGGAATAGTCGGCTGGTGTATAGTTATTGAGTTAGCTGCTAAGTATATCAGACTTTATTACCAATTACTGCTGTAGGTCTTCAAAACTTCACATCTTCAATTGCATCTCTCAATCTCTCATCAAAGTGACGTGCTCTGGAATAAGATACGAACATAATTTAATAACACATATTAAATAATAATTTTAATACACTTTTAATTATTTTGTTACGGGAATAAATTTTAACAACAGATACAAAAATAATCACTAAGACACATCTACAATTGATTTTGTAATAGAATAGATCTAAGAACATTAATATTATTTTAATGTGGAGATCGAACCAACAATTAATACTTAGCCCTCGAGCAGGACGATAAGATAATAATATTATAAGCCACTTTGCCATTCATCATAGAATGGATTATTTCTTTTAGGAACCGCGAAAATACTCAATCAGATAAAAATAATGAAAACTATCATAGTAATATGAATTAACAACTAAATACATACCCAATATTCACAATAAAATAATGTCGTCTCTGTTAATTATGTCCAAAGTATTAGCATTCCCTCGTTAAGTAGGTATTTCTATACCTGCAAATGTAGTCAACAAATAAAATATTTGCTTCAAACCAGCACCTCTGCTGCCTCACAGTTCATAATAAGTGATGATCTGAAATAAAAAAACAAACTTATTATAATAATACTGTTAATGACAACAAAAATTTAATGAAATATAATAGAATATAATATTTAACATAATAATTACCTTATAATAATTTTGCTATCGATTTTACCATTACTATAAATACCTATAACTTGTACTCAGTAATCGAATTAAATTTAAATTAAAATACACATTTTGCGTGCAAATAGTACCAATACCTATTGTGTTTTGTCAAAACAAAAGTGTCGTGTTCCATCCGGTTGCAGTACTTAACGGTATTTTGCAAGATTTTTCATTTCGATCAGGGTTGACATCCAAATGCAAATAATTATGTATTATTATTACCTATTTACTGTAACAAAATGTTGTATTTATTACTTAATTATTACATACAAAGTTATCTACGTTAAAATAGGTATAGAATATTTATTTAAGAATGCTAATGGTCTGTTAATTTACCGAATTATTCAATATTTTCTCGATATGTAATTACCTAAACTAGAATACAAAAGACTCAGTGAAACGTAAATAACAAGCCCTTTTAATCATATATTTTTATTTTTACAATTTAAGTTGGAATGTTTTAAATTTATATCGTTTGTCAACCCTAACAAAAATATCATATTTTTCAACACAATACTTGTGATTATTGCACACCTATTTAAAAGTGTTATTCAGCAATACGAATTTTTATTATTACGCAGCTAATTTGGTTATGGATGTCACTTCCACATATTTTAGTGTAAAAATGGGATCATCAGTCTATACATAGTACGTAACATGTATGACAATTATTTTGGTAGCCCTAAGTCTTTGTGTTGCGTTAGCAAATAATGATTCTAGAACATTCTTAGTTATCATTTTTTTACAAATGTAATACGTACAAATAAGAAATGTCTAATTTGTGTATTATTTTTATTAAACACACTTACATTTCATTTTACCAAATTTACATGTCTTTTCTGACTTATAAGCTAACGTTTTCGGAGCTCGGTACATCAAATTCGAGCCTCGGATAGGAACAAAGTACTCCTACAACGACTACAGTGCAACCAGCGCCGAGTGCCTCCACTCTGCAGTTCAGTCCATCCAAACAGTGGTTGTATTGGTAATTATACTTCAAGTGGCTGCCATTTAAAATGTAAGTCTTTATAATTTTTATTAATTTTCATATTTTACTTCAACCAATTTATATTTCAGATACAACATGTAGCCAAATACTTTGACATTTTTCACTAACTTAATTTACTCATAATTGTTATAATCGTCAATAGATTAATTATAAGTGCGAGTTAATAGTTTTATTATTACTAGTTCATTCCAAGTAGATAAACATTAACTTAACATTTAATCCTTTTTCAGCATAGGTATTTCAAGTAATAATATCTAATTAAAATTTAACAATTTACAGGTCGGACTCTGAGTGCGATCAACGCAGCAACTCTACAGATGTTGAACACAGTGCCGAGCTCCTGCGGAAACATTCTACTCCTACAAGCAAGCGTAAATCTACGAAGAAATCGCCTGCCATTATAAGGTAATCATACTAAATTTACATCTACTCGTTATATTTAAATTATAATATTTCAAATTTTGTACTTACGTTCGATATATTTATGTGGCGTTGCGGTCAGTAGTTGATTTTTTATTACACACATTCACTTTCTGTTACTGAAATAGTTTATGATATATAAATTATGGGAGATATTTTTTTATTTATTTTGAAATAACCAGTAATAGGCACTGGTTATTGCTGCAAATGTCGATCAAGTTTATATTTATTCTTGTTAATGATTTATTTTAATATATTTCACTAATCTTATGATTGCAGAGTAAAAATTTATTTATTCTTCGGTAAACTTGACTTTTAAGATAAGACTATATTGATTCTTAATATAATTAAATTGTTACTCTCATTTACAAGTAACAACATTTTATTTACATGACCATGCAGTATGTAAATTAATACAATTTTTGTATTTATTGTGTTATTTTTCGTAATTTTGAAAACCGACACAATCAGTAAGTTATTTTTTTACTTATACGGGTTATTTATGTTTGTTACAGAAAGAAAGGGAAGACTGTGGACATCTTCAATCTTACTCGTGATGGCGGCAAATCCAAAGATCCTCCATCGCGCGTGCTGTCCACGTACTTCGTCAACAGAGTTGCAAACGGCAACGAACGTCGGGCGATCAACACAACGGGGGACTACCTTATCGATTTGAAAGTCTACCAAACCAACGATGCGCGCAATACTGATGCACAAGAGCTCTGGAAGAAAGCGCTAGTACGGATAAAATTCCAGACTCAAGACGATACACCGCAATGGCGTAAGCTTCAATCTTTGGTGCACTCGGTGGATGAACTGTGTGAGGACCATCCTACATTTATATCAAATGATTGTAATCTGTAATTAACATTAATATTATAACTATGAATACATAATTTTTACATATTGTTTTGTTTCCTTTCTCAGCTGAAACCGCGTTATTTACAACAACAAACAGTTATTTTGCATTTCTAATTTAGAAATTTTAATGAAGCTTTCTGTCCCACATTACCAGAAATCTTATTGGGCATTCTGCCCCACGACGCGAAGGCAGACGCCTGAGCGAACAAGTGGGGCAGAATGCCCAATACTATACTACTTGTAACTGTCTCACTTAAGGATGTGTGATCACGTCAAGCTGAAAACATTGAATACACGTCCCACACGCGAGCACTACAGAAGACCATAACCAAGAAAAGTAAGAAACCCCAAGCTCATCAATACAGAAACTTGACCAAACAAAGCTTCACTCGCAATGTTTGCCGCAAACGTATCAAATTGAATTATAGATTCGATACATTCCGTATTTACCAATAGGGATGGAGCAGGTTGTAATATTTTGCATAATACAGAGGGATGATTTTTAAATTATTCATGACCAAATCCAAGTTTGCGGCTCAAGTTAGCGAGTTGGCAAAAGAAAAATAATGGGACGGTGTTGTGGCGTCGTCGGTCGGAAAACTTTTACTTGGCCGAGTCGAATACACTAACGTGAGCAAACATTTGCAGTAACAAAACTAACTACTTTTTACATTGCGTGTAGTTTATTATGTGTCTCACGGCAAGTTCACGGCAGCGAAACAAGATGAAGAACCAAATCACAAAATTCTAAATTATTAACCGACTTCAAAAAAGGAGGAGGTTCTCAATTCGACTTTTTTTTATGTTTGTTACCTCAGAACTTTGGACTGGGCGAACCGATTTTGATGATTCTTTTTTTAATCGAAAGCGATTTTTTCCGCAAAATTCTGTGAGATATGAAGATTGTATGAAGCTGCACGCACTTGCGAAAAAAAATCGCATTCAGTACGTATTGAGTACGCGATTTAAAAATCGTCAGAAAAAAAATCGCGCGGTGAAAAACCACAATGCGTGTTAAGCCTTAAACATATATAAAAAAATATGATAATTCAGCATATTATAACAGGATAACTATTTTCGGTTAGACACGCCATTATAAATTAACCTACCTACTTATCGAAATAATATTATTTTACTACCAATAAAATTGACGACTTTTGTCACCATCGTTATTTTTATACCACTTTCTATGCCTCATTTGGTTTAGCTAAGCCACAATAATGTTCATTAATGGATGACTTGCCACTTTTATTTGCTTACTTGGCATCAAACTTTATGATTAATAGTCATTTCTACTAAAAATGAACCTACAGAGTTTACAATGTAACTAAGTGAGGAACGTGTCAGGCTTTTGACCAACAATGGCATTTGTAACAATGTTGGATTATAATAATTTGGTATAGAAATTGGATTGGTTTGTGAAGTCTTAGTAGGAAAATTCTTTATAGGAATGTGTTTGGCTTGGCTTCAACCCATTAATGGCCCACTACTGGGCACAGGTCTCTCCTCTTGAGGAGGCCTAGAGCATACTCCACCACGCTGCTCCAGTGCGGATTGGTGGAGGGGTTAGTGGCCAACCCGAGTGTCGGAAGTTTTCAAACCGCCCGAGGGCCGACATGGCTTAACGACTGTTATCTTATGATAACAACCGGGACCGACGGCTTTACGTGCCCTCCGAAGCACGGAAACGCTCAAGAATTTTTTGCCACTAGCGATCTCCCATCCAACTACCGACCGCGCCCGCTGTTGATTAACTTTTTCGATCACATAGGATCGACGTAAGCCACCGGGCTATGAGCGCTTCAGGAATGTGTTTACATAACACGAATGTAGCAATTACATAGGGGTAATAAGTAAAATAAGGATATTTTATAACAGGTAACAATATAAAGTTACAAAATAATAACAACCTAATTATAACCTGTAAGCCAATAATTGCGGCGATAATTATTTTAAAGTACGTATTAATTGAAAGAGTTATGTTTGTCAATTCACTCTACTTACATATTTTAATGCCGTATCACAAATGAGCCAAATATACCTAGTAACGAAAATAAATTTGTAGACTTTTTAGGAAAGTTATCACATAACCCAACATGTAAAGGAAGAACAAAAATATGTTAGAAATCGAAGAGGTAAAGCTCTCTGGTAATTCAAACGTCTTAGTAGTTCTTCTCTATTAGTTAGGCACTACGATCCGGGTGAAAGTCCATTGAGATCGTCCAGATAGGAAAGTGAAAAGGGCGTTTTGTTACGTAAATAGGAATTATCGGAGCTTGCTGTGGTGCAGCAATTATTTACACTGATCTACCAACTCGTAACGAATGACGACGTGGCTGTCCCTACGATCGAAGTACGATCTGTCTGAGTATTTCTTGTTCATAGCCGATAATAGTCATTGTCGAGGTTCCGCGAGAACATTTAAATCTTCCCATATCCATCATATCGTATGGGCACAATCGAGTTTTATTTTCAAAAGGTCTAAGGTAACCTTTTATTGCTAAAGGTAGGGAGGGAGAGCTACTTTCAAACATAACCTGCCTTGTTTGGGTAGATAATGTCTAAAAAACTAAAATTAGAAGAGTTTAAATAATACAGTAAATTTAAAACAAGATAAATATTTAAAGAAGATAAAAATATAAACGATAAAACAAGTTTGTTCTAGACATTTTACGAGGGTGCGATACAAAAATATTCTTGCAAGCTGTGCATATTCTTAGGATTATCATAAAGTGTACATTCGCGTTATGAGCACTCGAAAGGAACCCCTCCGGGGCCGAGATTAAGAATACGCTAGACTGAGACCACTTCACGTTCCGCTTTTTATCTGCTAACATTTTCGTACCTTAGAGTCCGCGTAAAACACCAGCCAAGTTTCTCAAACCGTTCCTACGCGATTTATGTTTAAAGCCAGTAATGAAATGTTTCATTTCTCTCTGTTTACGCACATACTAACCACCTTTATGTACTATGTCAGCTTTTATTTATTTATCTTTGAGAATTTACTAATTATTCTGCTTGTGGCAACCACAGCACACCCTGCCGAATAAGGGACAGGGCAAGGACGCAAGGTACTCGATCCTTTATGGTATCCTCGATTTGCTATAAACTCGGCTTTTTCCCGTCCATATTGGCGCATGGCATGGTGGTAAAAGCGTTTGTTGATTATTGCCTAGCTAAAATATAAACCGTATTTGCGTAAAATGTCTCAAAAGTTTAAACATCGTGCCTTTGCTTTCTACAGCCAAAAAAAGACTTTGCTTCTTTTTACATTTATCGTTGGCAGGCCATTTTATGTTTTATTTTATGTAGAATAATGCTAAATCAGATTTAAAAGGGACAGATTTCTTCACAAGAATGCAGTTTTTATTTTTTATTTTTGTCTTCTAGCTCTAGTATTTCAGACATTTATGTAAATAGCTTCATAGTAGGTATGTATGAAATACAACTAGTACTTTTACGTTTTGTAACGTAATGTTTATGCGAAAAATCCCAATTTCTAAAACAATCACACAGGTGAGAACAAGAATAGCAGAATGGAAGCAGACGAACTCCGAAATAGTAACCGCACTTGAAACAATGATTACTCATATTTGTCAGCCATTTAATAAGTGATTCATCTTTATCCCATACACCTAAACGCTCCTCATTTAACAAATTGAAAAAAAATCAAAAACCCTGCAGCACTGTTTAAGATTACGGCGAAGCTGAAACTATAATATTCCGACAGACTGCTGTCTGTTGTCTAACAAACACTCCGTATAAACATCTCAATAAGAAGCATTATCTGCTTAGGATATATTTATTTATACTAATTGGACGTCCGTCGCAATTTTTTCACAGCAGCCGTTTTCCCATCGGGGTTCATTACCCGGTGAGGGTGGTTTGAATTATTCCCCCAAGTCTAGCTCCACCTCGAGCTTGATGACTTCCCGAGTTCCCGACTGTTCCGGAACTAACTCAGTTAATAGGACTGCGAGGGTCATATCATTCAGCGATCGTTTGCAAAGTTTCCGACCTCGTTCGAGTAATTTAATCGGAATAATTATCGACTGTTTAAATTTAATTCGATTAAATATTAACTTGCATAATATCCTAGATATACAATACAGGTAATGTTATCATTGTTTGCTCGATGATAATACAGAGAGTTGGCAATTGGCATACGTTGGCATATTTGTGCACTTGAAGGTGGAACATTAGGCATTGCAGTCCGTAGTCTTCCATGGATCGTTAGCCCGGCCGACTAAGGAAGCGATGATGCCTTCGTTACAATTGGAAATAAACTGTAATAGTCAATATCCAGTCGTTGACAAGGGCAAACTGGCACCATAGCTATAATAAAATAATAGATAAAAAACACAACTAGTCTTAGAAAGATAGCTCTCAACGATATTTATGCAATAGCATTAGATTACGTTTCTCTTACCGTATCTTCGCACAATCAAATCTAAAAGAGTCATCATGTTTTACCGAGTTTAATGACCCGACGTCTGGACGAGTATCGGAAGGCCGAGTTAAATAAAACTTTTTGTTAGACCCGAAAGGGAGCTAGCAATTGCTGACCGAAATTGATACGTAACCTGTACAGTCTGTACACTGATTACATTGTATATCTTTAAAAGCGACTGCAGAGTAATTGCAACGTACGAAATGCTCGAAAACAATGGTTTTACGGAATGATGCACGGACTTTTTTTAAATTTAAAAGGTGAGCATAATAGAGGTATTTTTTCGCGTATGTATCCTGTTAGCGCTGCACAGGTCGCGGGTCGGCCGGTGCATTTTAACGAACTCACCGTACGCGACCGCCAGATAACGGAAATTACTCGCTGCAGGCGTACATCTCGCTAGAGATGAGCGAAATGGAATTATTCATGCCAGTTGTTATCCGAATGACCCGGAATATGAATTAGTCGATAGAACTACACGTTCGAATGAATTCTGTCATCTTATAGAAAACAACTGAGGCTTTGGATAAACTGTTATTATTTAAATTGTAAAAACAATTTATGTATGATTTTATTTTTCCTCTTAAAAATTTAAATGATGATTTTAGCTAGCATTACAGCATCAATTATTGAATTCTATATCATGCTGCGTTAAATCGTTTAATTGATATGAAAGCATCATTAGCGCTTATTTTCCTACAATCGCATCTACGACGCAATCGAGAAAGCATTTTGTAATTATAAACCCGCCACAACAAGAAAAAAGATTTCATTTTAATGGACGGACGGTACGTACGCAATTTAATCGCTTCGGTATTTTTTTTTTAAATAGTGTGCTAAATTATAAAGTGTTTTAAAATTTCACAAAAATATTAAGCACCACGTTTTTCCAATGTCTTTCTTTAAACTAAGTAGTCTCTCTTAATCATAAAAATTGCCAATACGAAAGTATGCGCATGGCAAGGAAACGACAACTGTTTAATAAAAGGCAAGATGATATAATATAGCTTAATTTACATTTCATCTTCAATATATTCGCAAGCACCGAGCCACCGAGCGTACAGTCAGCATCGGCAGCATAGCTCTCTCGTGATCTCGCGATTTATTCGTGCTAGAGGCACTTGTTAATCAAGTATTGCTATTAAGCTTCGGGCATTCATTAATCATTCATTAAGGACTTTCATACATCAATCCCATGAGTTTAAAAAAATAAGTTTAAATGAGTCCGCTCCATCGCAATGTATGTAGGTTACCTACTACATTTAGTATTATGATCCTGTTAAAACATACCTCGCTTGCATAATTAAAATGTTCGTAAAAGCCGTAATGAGCTTATTTGACTATTTGCAGGTTTAATTGCTGATCCCTTTAGTTTGAATTGCGAATGCTTTAACGGGAGAGATTGTAGGCACACGATAATTAATCTAATATTAAACCCTTCTCTTCGCAAATTCTAAGGATTGTTCTAGATCCCTACAATAGTCAGCGTTATATATGTGATGTTAATCCACCATCGATCGCTTTGTTGTTTTTTATATTGCAGACACCGATTGGCAGCGGTGGTCACTTACCATCACTTGCCAACGAGCTCCTTTGTCCCTAATATGGGTACTTCAATATACAGAACAATATGGGATGTCTCACGTAAGCTCGTAAAACATCACCAAATAGTCGGTAGTCAAAACATATCCGTCTGCAGCAGTTCAATATTACTACGGAGGTTGGTGTAACGCTAGTGAATTTTTCAAAGCTATGTGTTCGCTTTAAACTTGCAGTGCTTTGTAAATGGAAACTACGCTGGGAACGCAATAACATGCGCAACCGTAGAAGAATGGACGTAGGGCTGGCGCACGCAGGAGTAGATTCCTCTATACCATTTGAAGGCTTTACCATCTCCATAGCATCCGCAACGCAAAGCAGCATTGTTTACTCTATATTAATTTTTAAAAGAGCTTGGCAGACGGGTTTGCTGTACAAGACTTACCAACCGTCAATAGTATAAACTTTTTTAAACCTTATAAGTAAATGCTTGACTAAAATTCCACTTGATGGTAAGTAACGACGTAGTCATGGATGGTAAAATGCAATTAGTAAAAGCCTATTCACTCTTGTTATTAGAAAAAAAGGAACTACATATAATGGAAAGAAAGTTGTAACATTTTAATAATACTCGATTTAAGTAGGCGATGTAGTTAGTAATCAAGCCCGAATTCATTCATATTACAACCCTACGCACATAGTTTCCGGTGTTACGTAATGAAATGCGAAGCTTGCGAGTTTTGCCAAATTAAATTAGCGATTCTGTAGGCAGAAAAAGCTGTTTGTGTGGAACAGCGGTTCTTAATGTTTTTTGGTTATTTTGAGCTTAACGATAACTTAGTATAGTGGTACAAAACCAAAAAATATCAACGAATTTGAGAATTTCTTGAAAAGCGAGATAATTGCTTGCCTTGTTTATTTTTGATTAATATTTATTTTGTCCTTGTTTAAACGCCAGATCACAAATATCAAATTCAAAACATATACAACGTATTTTTACTTTAATCATATAACTAGAAATGATTTTAAGTACCTAATTTAAACTAAAAATAAGTTTTATAAATCAAAATACTCCTTGCAAACGGAAAGGTTTAAAATCACTGTCGTTGCAACATCCTGGTATAGACAACTCCGCTATTCTCTCCCGTCTTGTGCCTAATTCCTGTGTAAAAGTGCTCGCTTGTAAAAGCTTGCGACATTAGTTTGTGGCACTTTACTTGCCACTTTGCCGACGTGTTCTTGTTTGTAATTTCACTTTCCTTTTCCGACTTCTGTGTGTAATCACAAGTAACAAGTTTCTAGTGTTCTTCAGACTTCTTCCATATATTTTGATAATGTCGTTTCAAATTAAGTTAGCGACGTGCGTATATTGAACCTATATATTGTACAAGTTAAAAGAAGTTTTCTCTATTGTGGTGAAATGCTACAACATTCATGTTATTTATTAAGTATTTTAACAAGTTTTACCTCGTATGTTCATGAAGATCCTGAACTAGGTACGCCAAATATTGCTTCGAAATAATTACAAGGGTGCAGTGGTAGACAACGTTGTTAAAATTTTATTATTGTATAAACTATAATATAATCATGCACATAAATGAAAACTTTACATTAATATGTGTTAATATTTCCTCAAATTACTCGCTGGACTTTTATTACGTTAAATAGTGAGTCATCCTTTTCTCTTTTATCTAAAAGTAAGACAAAGCAAATTCTCCCCGGATGTATTCTCCGCTATTGCAATTTGATAGGGAAGTTTGAAAGCGAGGATGCACGTAATATCGTAAACTTCATAAAGACTTGTTGTACTTTGCGGTACTTTGTTGAATGTCACAAACTATATTCTTCATGAATACAAGCAAATTGTTGTAGTAACGTTTCGCCTACTTTATGTATGGCTCACGGCAAACACATGTTTGATTCGTCTTGTTCATGCGAAGGGAAATACGAAGATTGTTTAGATATTTACATAATATTTACCGCATATAGACCTATGATGAATGTACTGTAACATAAGTTATACTGCATTATTCCATTTATTTTTATTTTTAACCGACTTCAAAAAAAGGAGGAGGTTCTCAATTCGACTATATTTTTTTTTTTTTTATGTTTGTTACCTCAGAACTTTGGACTGGGCGAACCGATTTTGATTCTTTTTTTAATCGAAAGCTGGTGGCTGTCGTGTGGTCCCACATAAATTTTATTGAGATCTGACAATGGCATCCATTAGAAAACCACATAAGTCGTAAATTTGTGTTAAGATGTGCGCGACAAATTGACGAATAACTCAATATCACGCCAACCGATGTCGATGATTCTTTTTTTAATCGAAAGCAGGTGCTTGTCATCCCACATAAATTTGAACGAGATCTGACCAGTAGTTTTTGAGAATTTGAAGTCGGTTATTTTTTGTTAGTAAAATTTAGATTATTGATACTTCAAAATAATGGCATCTCACAGCCCCCATATTTGTTTTTTTTGACGTGATAACGTCTATTAAAACGATGAGCGCCGGGCGCATCTATGAAAAAATGTAGCGTTCCGCAAGCGAGAGAGCGGCAAAAGCGAGAGATAGGCACTATCGGCTACGATCGGCGTATCGTAGCCGATGCCGTAGGCGAGCCGTAGTCGATCGTAGATGAGTGGAGCGGAGCGGGGCAGAGCGGGGCGGAGCGGAGCTTTGTCATGACGTTGTCACGTTAAACTACCGTCCGTACACCGACTTTACAGACAACCATATTTTTTTTATTTCACTTATATCTAAGAACACTTGGGACTGTCAAGACGCATCTAACGATAATATCGTTATAAGATATTATCCATACTAATATTATAAATGTGAAAGTGTGTTTGTTTGTTTGTCCGCCTTTCACGTCGCAACGAAGCTGTTATATGGTATGGTTTTTGTGTGTGGAGATAGTGAGGAGGGTGGAGAGTAACGTAGGCTACTTTTTACCGCGGTAAAACATCCCCAGGCCATGGGAAGATCGACATTTTATTAGATGCTAGATATTTAGTTTCGGATGTTGTTAATAGATGGCGTTAGTAAAATTAATTTGCAAGTACTGAATCACGCTATCAAATGATACATGTTTACTTAAGTCATAGGGAACTAAATCTAAAGTAAAAGTAAGTAGGATTTGTAAAGAATCGATCTCTACCGCGGGCGAAGCTGCGGGCAAAAGCTAGTCTTAAATATATAAATTGCGAGTTGGAAGATTTGGAAGATGTGAAGCAATAAAGAATATTACACACACACACACACACACACACACACACACACACACACACATTCATACAAGATACGCGATGCGAAAAACATACCTAACCCAAGGAAGGCAGTCGGGTAAAAAGGTGTAGGTAAGTAACTTTTATTTGATCAAATTTTAATACGAGTACAGTTAGATACTAGGTCTAGTATACGATATCATAGAGATATTGAGGGGTAGGGTAGATGAAGCTATACATATACCTACAGATACCGGCCATAGATGTAACCTTCATAGCATAGGAATTGCTCATGAATTGGGACTAGTAGTCGTCAAAGCTCCAACCGAATAAGACTGGCAACTTCATCGAACACGAAAAAATAAACGTCAGTATGATAAGAACGGACATGTAATTGACTAATAAATTGCTATAAATAGTTCCCGCTAGAGCCAAAGATGATAATGTTGAGACAAATGTTTTCTTTTATTTCTTGGAAACCATTTCTTGAGCGAATAAACACGAAAACGTTGAAAGCCTCGGGGATAACATAATATTTACTCCGCATTTATGAAATAAAATCATGTTACCATTAAGCTGTAGAGATTTTGACGACTGCTTTGTGATACAGACACAACACAACCACAAATGTATAATGTATATTTTATTAATCGACTTTAAAAGAGACTTTAAAAGAAGACTTTATCAATTCGTCGCGTTATTAATTTTTTCCCTGATGTTGACCGGTATTTTCAAACGGTATTGAATAGGGACAAATCTGACACTGAAATCATAATGAAAACAGTGGTGCAACTAAATATTAGCCAAATATCTTAGGATGTATTACATATAAATTGAGAAGTTTTGAATAACACCCATAAGTAATAGCAAGAGCCAATGGCGCGACGGTAAAAAAAATAGAGATTTACGAATCTATAATCAGAATTTATGGCACCAGGAGAGCTCTATGTACACCAATGATAATACCGTAACGGGGTCGTGCTGTACATCAAATATTTATTGAGATATTGTTAAAAGAATAAACATTTTTATCGATGGCAAATTGTGATGGAACTGATGGAAGCAAAAATAACTTTTTTCCTATCCGGCCAGGCATAATACGTTAATCACCGGAGCGATCCTAACGCAACTTGGCAGGCTGATAACTCATACAATAAAATTTGTATAGCTTGCTATTTATGGACGTGTTTCCATCGGCAAAGAGAGTCTATAATGAATCGCCTTGCAAAGCTCATGAATAAAATTTTAGACAGCGACACGACTCATTTTAATAAATAATTATGTTTTTCAGCCAACATCAGCTATCTTTGTATTTCCCTACACAAAGATGTCAATCAAAACAGGAAACAGAAAGAAAAACGAAAGTTTTAGAGTAAAATTAATAGATATAGATGTACTGTAAAAACAATGAAATATCAATACGATTATTCCTCAACTCAAAATTACAGAACAAAGTTCGACGCGCAGATAAATTTACTAACTCAAATAGAATCCAATAACTAATTGAAAATCCTACAAATTAAACTTAAACAAAGCAAACCAAATCTGCTTACCTCGGTACGCATACCATTAGAAACAACAAACTTCCTATTGCAATTCAATAAAATAAAAACCCATGGGAAATTAATCCTGATCCTAAACAAGTGGAAACTAAGACCCGTAGTTTAATCGTACGCAACTGCGTGGCAACACTGGCAACCACCCGCGTAATTACCCACATCGCCCTATCGATTATCCTAGTTGACTGTACGATGACTGTACGACTAGAACTACGCCATAGCCTAATTAACTCTTTCACAGTCTGCCAATGGAGAGGTTTTAGATTTTAGAAGCGTCATTCGTGCTGAGCTTGTGTCATGGGACGGAATTCGTCTGTTAATAACTTAGTATACAACTATGCAGTAGGTTACTCGCTAGATAGTTTTCTACCTCATGATATTTTCCCACCAAAATATTTGTCAGTTACAATATGATTATATAATTAAATTTCCATTAATATACGTATAGACGTTTAAAGATAACGCCAGACGAATAAAAAATCAGACAGACAAAAAACTTTATGTAATTGAACTGTGGACAATATAATTTTGAAATCACAGGCAAAAATAACAGTTTGTATGAATGTACAGTCAGCGTCAAATAGATGTAAGCGGTTAGGGCAGTCAAATTGATCTCACATACATACATTCGTAAAGATGTACGCAGTCAGAGTATTCATATAGTTGTCAACATCTAAAGTGGTCATTAGAACTAAGCAACATAGCTTTCAAATACTTGTATCTAAGCCTTCAGGATGTTCAATTTTATGTTTGCGAACAAAACGGTCAATGGTATCTAGGCACTGATAGTTGTCAAAATACGTACCTAATCAAAATACATAAAAGTACATTTCATCAAAGTGATTACTCATTTGAAACATTGACAAGTTAAGTACATACTAATGACGACTGTCAGTGTCATCTGCATAATTTCTATTTTCTATATTTATTAAAGAAGTGACCACAGAGTACTTAATCACTGCGTGACCACAGAGTACTTAATCACTACGTTTTAAGAGACGCCACTTAAAACATTGGAAGCAGTCACGGATTAACCCTTAATCAAATTAAGCAATTGCCTAGGGCATCACGTCTGGGGGGGCACCAGAAGAAGCACAAAAAAGCACAAAAAACCACGTCGACATACGGATAGGGGGCCCACAGGCGTGGATTGCTTAGGGCATCAAATAGTCTTAATCCGTCACTGATTGGAAGTGACTACCATGTATATTAGATAATTAATTACATATCGCCATATATAATTAATAATATTTAGGTACAGGCAGCTTTCTTTCAGATGTGAAAACTTGTTAATTATTCAAGAACAATCCAGATTTTAATTGAAATTATTTTACGTTATAATTTACTGATTTTTATCAAATAAATGATTAGCACTAATTACATAATAATAATAAATAAAGATACCCGATAATAAATAAAGGTACCGATTTTTTCTTATGGTGATATTTTATCCCCTTTGCCATTTCCATATTGTCAAAAATGGCGTCACCGCTGCAAGGGACACTATCGTTTGCAAAAGCTATTTACGAAGAGCCGCAATTTTCAGATTTTACAACTGTCTTTTACATGCTGTCGACAAGAACAAGATAGCCTTTGCGTTTTTGTTGCAAAATCGACCATAACGTAAGATGTTACAGTGCACGCTTGTAAAAGTTGACATACATCATTATTAAAATATGTAGTTCTCTGTTCATTGAAAATTCTGAAGGAAAATTGTATTACTATCAGTGCCTAGATACCATTGACCGTTTTGTTTGCAAACATAAAATTGAACATCCTGAAGGCTTACAAGTATTTGGAAACTATTTTGCCTAGTTCTAATGATCACCTTAGATGTTGACAACTATATGAATACTCTGACTGCGTACATCTTTACGAATTTATGTATGTGAGATCAATTTGACTGCCCTAACCGCTTACATCTATTTGACGCTGACTGTACATAATATATGCGATAACTACCGAAATAAAATCCTCTGCCCATCTTAAGTCCAATATGAGCGACGGTGACCAGTGACTTACTATCTCGTTTTCTCGTTTCTCAACTATTTACATTTGAAACCTTTTATTGTACTGTAGCCTAGCGGATCCCAACCGAGAAGGGCCGGGAGCGAACCCCGCGTTGGATTACTGTAATGGAAACAAATGTAGCTGCACGCGATTATGTATCCTTTTTGTACAGATTGGAAAACGTCAACAGGAAAATGAACGCGCGCTTTCTTTACAATGAATAGGGATGTTGACACTAACTGTAAATTATAAATTTATGTTTAAAATATTCATGGCAACATTTAAACACCTAAAATATTACATTGTTCTTTTGTTGAAATCAATCACAATAAATTAAATGTAATTAATTTAAGTTGTTAAAAAACTGTCACGTGACCTCAAACGCCATATTGAGCTTATGACGTCATTGTTCGTCTTTTAAATGCAAGTTCAATAAACTTCAATAGAACGCTAGTATTGAACATATCGGTTAGTGACGTCACGTGACGTTTTGTTTTTAAATTCAACATGATTATTTTTATAATATTTTTTTCGTGAACATTAAGGTTCTATCTATAAAATAAAATTGAATCCTAAAATTAGTCAACATCCCTATTCTTTAAGGCCCTCTTCTTCCAACGAAGTAGGTATTTCTGACGTTCCGAGACCGGCTGAATTAAATACCGCTAACGCGCCGAGAGCCTGAACTCGTATGATCCCGGTGACTGACCACAGTACAGTAGGAGCACGGCACTACTTTTATCGTACAAATTTAAATTATTTTATAAGTACATTTATGTGAAAGATAAATATTTGTACTCGTGTCATGGCTGTTATTGTGATGTGTTATACTTATGTGTAGTCCATGCCACCCGCGACACAGGTAAATACTTGTAACCTACTGCGGGGATATGAGTGTGGAAGGGTTTTATTATTATTATTATTAGTAACCGTTAGTGGCTCTGAGTTGGGGTGTAAGTATACTTTATTTTGATTTATTAACTGGAATTTTAGGTGCTTTAAAATAAGAGTGATGATAATTTTAGCTTATTTTTGTTTTTATTATTTTTTATGTATCTTTAGGTATTTTATTTTAAATTATTCTTATACTTTTTATCATTCTCAATATACTTGTAAAATGTCTTATCCAAAGGGTTTGAACATTTTTGTACGGAACCTGGCATACCTACAAGTCCGCCATTTTGAAAATAAAAACTCGTTTCGATTTTGAAGTTGGTTATTTTTTGTTTGTATTTAGATGATATTAAATTTAGTCAATTTTGTATGTACCTACTTATGTGTGGGTGAACCGATTTTGATGATTCTTTTTTTGGTCGAAAGCTGGTGCTTATCATGTTGTTCCACATAAATTTGAGCGAGATTTGACAAGTAGTTTTTGAGTTATTTTGAAGTTGGTTATTTTTTGTTAGTATTCAGATGATATTAGTCAATTTTGTACGTAAGTACCTACTTATATGTGGGTCAACCGATTTTGATGATTATTTTTTTGGTCGAAAGCTGGTGCTTATCATGTGGTTCCACATAGATTTGAGCGAGATCTGACACATAATTTTCAAGTTATTTTGAACTTGGTTGTTTTTTGTTAGTATTCAGATATTAGTCAATTTTGTATGTAAGTACCTACTTATTTGTGGGTCAACCGATTTTGATGATTCTTTTTTTGGTCGAAAGCTGGTGCTTATCATGTGGTTCCACATAAATTTGAGCGAGATCTGACAAGTAGTTTTTGAGTTATTTTGAAGATGGTTATTTTTTGTTCGTATTCAGATGATATTAGTCAATTTCGTATGTAAGTACCTACTTATTTGTGAGTCAACCGATTTTGATGATTCTTTTTTTGGTCGAAGGCTGGTGCTTATCATGTGGTTCAACATAAATTTGAGCGAGATTTGACAAGTAGTTTTTGAGTTATTTCAAATTTGCTTATTTTTTGTAAGTGTTCAGATATTTTAGTAAATTTTGTATGTAAGTACCTACTTATTTGTGGGTCAACCGATTTTGATGATTCTTTTTTTGGTCGAAAGCTGGTGCTTATCATGTGGTTCCACATAAATTTGAGCGAGATCTGACAAGTAGTTTTTGAGTTATTTTGAAGTTGGTTATTTTTTGTTAGTATTTAGATGATATTAAATTTAGTCAATTTTGTATGTAAGTACCTACTTATTTGTGGGTGAACTGATTTTGATGATTCTTTTTATCTTTTCTTATCATGTGGTTCCACATAAATTTGAGCGAGATTTGACAAGTAGTTTTTGAGTTATTTTGAAGTTGGTTATTTTTTGTTAGTATTCAGATGATATGAGTCAATTTCGTATGTAAGTACCTACTTATTTGTGGGTCATCCGATTTTGATGATTCTTTTTTTGGTCGAAAGCTGGTGCTTATCATTATTGTGGTTCCACATAAATTTGAGCGAAATCTGACAAGTAGTTTTTGAGTTATTTTGAAGTTGGTTATTTTTTGTTAGTATTCAGATGATATTAGTCAATTTTTTATGTAAGTACCTACTTATTTGTGGGTCAACCGATTTTGATGATTCTTTTTTTGGTCGAAAGCTGGTGCTTATCATGTGGTTCCACATAAATTTGAGCGAGATCTGACAAGTAGTTTTTGAGTTATTGTTAGTATTTAGATGATATTAAATTTAGTCAATTTTGTATGTAAGTACCTACTTATTTGTGGGTGAACCGATTTTGATGATTCTTTTTTGGTCGAAAGCTGGTGCTTATCATGTGGTTCCACATAAATTTGAGCGAGATCTGACAAGTAGTTTTTGAGTTATTTGGAAGTTGGTTATTTTTTGTTAGTATTCAGATGATATTAGTCAATTTCGTATGTAAGTACCTACTTATTTGTGAGTCAACCGATTTTGATGATTCTTTTTTTGGTCGAAGGCTGGTGCTTATCATGTGGTTCCACATAAATTTGAGCGAGATTTGACACGTAGTTTTTGAGTTATTTTGAATTTGGTTATTTTTTGTAAGTATTCAGATGATTTTAGTAAATTTTGTATGTAAGTACCTACTTATTTGTGGGTCAACCGATTTTGATGATTTTTTTTTTGGTCGAAAGCTGGTGCTTATCATGTGGTTCCACATAAATTTGAGCGAGATCTGACAAGTAGTTTTTGAGTTATTTTGAAGTTGGTTATTTTTTGTTAGTATTTAGATGATATTAAATTTAGTCAATTTTGTATGTAAGTACCTACTTATTTGTGAGTCAACCGATTTTGATGATTCTTTTTTTGGTCGAAGGCTGGTGCTTATCATGTGGTTCCACATAAATTTGAGCGAGATCTGACAAGTAGTTTTTGAGTTATTTTGAAGTTGGTTAGTATTTAGACGATATTAAATTTAGTCAATTTTGTATGTAAGTACCTACTTATTTGTGGGTGAACTGATTTTGATGATTCTTTTTATCTTTTCTTATCATGTGGTTCCACATAAATTTGAGCGAGATTTGACAAGTAGTTTTTGAGTTATTTTGAAGTTGGTTATTTTTTGTTAGTATTCAGATGATATGAGTCAATTTCGTATGTAAGTACCTACTTATTTGTGGGTCATCCGATTTTGATGATTCTTTTTTTGGTCGAAAGCTGGTGCTTATCATTATTGTGGTTCCACATAAATTTGAGCGAAATCTGACAAGTAGTTTTTGAGTTATTTTGAAGTTGGTTATTTTTTGTTAGTATTCAGATGATATTAGTCAATTTTTTTTGTAAGTACCTACTTATTTGTGGGTCAACCGATTTTGATGATTCTTTTTTTGGTCGAAAGCTGGTGCTTATCATGTGGTTCCACATAGATTTGAGCGAGATCTGACAAATAATTTTCAAGTTATTTTGAACTTGGTTGTTTTTTGTTAGTATTCAGATATTAGTCAATTTTGTATGTAAGTACCTATTTTGTATGTAAGTAACAAAAAAAGAATCATCAAAATCGGTTCACCCACATATAAGTAGGTACTTACATACAAAATTGTCTAATATCATCTAAATACTAACAAAAAATAACCAACTTCAAAATAACTCGAAAACTACTTGTCAGATCTCGCTCAAATTTATGTGGAACCACATGATACGCACCAGCTTTCTATCAAAAAAAGAATCATCAAAATCGGTTCACCCACAAATAAGTAGGTACTTACATACAAAATTGACTAATATCATCTAAATACTAACAAAAATTATCCAACTTCAAAATCAAAACGAGTTTTTATTTTCAAAATGGCGGACTTGTAGGTTGTATGCCAGGTTCCGTACAAAAATGTTCAAACCCTTTGGATAAGATATTTTACAAGTATGTTGAGAATGATAAAAAGTATAAGAATAATTTAATATTAAAATAAAATACCTAAAGATACGTAATAAATAAATTAAAATGTTTGCAATTCACACGTGTTAGAAGTGAAACCTTGTTTTCAAGATAATGAGACGAATGTAAAATTTCGGGAAGATGATAATTGTAGGTTTTACTACTCCACTCCACTTCACTCCACTCCACTCCACAAATTTTGACTTTTGACTTATTTGACTTTTTGACTATTTTGACTATTTTGACTTTTTTGACTTTTTTGACTTTTTGACTTTTTTGACTTTTGACTTTTTTTTACTGTTTTGACTTTTTTGACTTTTTCACTTTTTTTTGACTTTTTTGACGTTTTTGACTTTTTTGATGTTTTTGACTTTTTTGACTTTTGACTTTGACTTTTGACTTTTTTTACTGTTTTGACTTTTTCACTTTTTTTTTACTTTTTTGACTTTTTTGACGTTTTTGACTTTTTTGACGTTTTTGACTTTTTTGACGTTTTTGACTTTTTTGTCATTTTTGACATTTTTGACTTTTGACTTTGACTTTGACTTTTTTTAGTTTTGACTTTTTTGACTTTTTTGACTTTTGACTTTTTTTGACTTTTTTGACGTTTTTGACTTTTTTGACGTTTTTGACATTTTTGACTTTTTTGACTTTTGACTGACTTTTTTTACTGTTTGACTTTTTTGACTTTTTTTTACTTTTTTGACTTTTTGACTTTTTTTGACTTTTTTGACTTTTTGACTGACTTTTTTGACTTTTTGACTTTTGACTTTTTTGACTTTTTTGACTTTTTTGACTTTTTTTACTGTTTTGACGTTTTGACTTTTTTGACTTTTTTGACTTTTGACTTTTGTTTGACTTTTGACTTCACTTGACTTGACTTCAACTCAAGTCAAGTCAGTCTCCACTCATCTTTAGTCTCCACCGACAGTTTCGCTTCATAAAATTTTAAGTCACCCCCGTACTAAAGAAGTTTTCACTTCAATAAAAACAAAAATAAGCTAAAAATATCATCACTTATTTTATAGCACCTAAAATTCCAGTTAATAAATCAAAATAAAGTATACTTACACCCCAACTCAGAGCCACTAACGGTTACTAATAATAATAATAATAAAACCCTTCCACACTCATATCCCCGCAATAGGTTACAAGTATTTACCCGTGTCGCGGGTGGCATGGACTACACATATAACATGGTCATGGAAATTATAGTAATGTCTTATTTGTACTCCAGTCTCCACTCAACTCCAGTCTCCACTCAACTCCACTCAACTCCCCTCAACTCCACTCAACTCCCCTCAACTCATTCGTTTTATTGAATTTCAAATCATCCCCGTACTAAACAAAGTTTTCACTTCAAAAAACAATATAATAATAATCATTTTTTCAAAACGATTTTCCATTTATTTCATAACACGCCTAAAAAAGTAGGTATAACTTCAACAAAGAAAACTGGCTCTCAAGCTCCCAGCCGTCACGACGAGTCGTTTGGCGGCTGACACATGCTCAAGGGTGGTAGCTATCCATGCGAACCCCATGGAGAAATAATAATAGTAATAATGGTATTAATTAATATTTAAAATCAATATTACCAATATTATCCCTCGAGGGGCCCTACCACCAGCGGGCCGGATTTAGTCGCCTTTTACGACACCCATCCGGCTTGGGATTGGGGTTAGTATTCTAAGCCGCCCTAATACGGCAAGAATAATTGTGTAATTAGGACTTGACTTATACCAATACCTAATTACTATAAACAGTAACTAAAGTTTAAAAATGAACAATTTTTATTATTTCAAATTACAGCAGTGTGGATACTTTTGACTGGGTAATATAAGTCCAGAAGGCGCGCGCGCCAAATTCGAAATTAAAATAAGTATCGGAAATTCGACGTCGTGCGGCTGCGATACGGATCGACACAGTAGTCTACTCGATAAGTTCAAAATGGTTGAAATTAGAGATACTGCTCTTAAAAATACGTGCGATAGCTCATTCTGTTCGGAATGATGTCTAGAAAAATGTTTCGGAAGCGTTTACCAGCACGTAAAAAATTGCAAAAGTTATTGACAAAATAAAGTTGAAAAAAAAAAGTATTTTGTTTTTGGTAATCACTTCGAAACTATTAATATTTAAGAAATTTTAAAACAAGATTCTTAAAGTAGAGGAAATTTCCAAACAATGACTCGCGACTCTCGGAACTCTATCTCCATTATTTATAACTTTAATTTAACGCTGAAAATGGGTCTCCACGCTGCATTTTTAGGTTGCGCGTGCGGCGTCAAAACCGAGTTCGTCACACTCAATAATTTTTTAAGGTATTAATTATTAATTTAAAAAAATAAAAAAAATATGGTGTATTCGAAACACTTCAAAGAATTTGCTCCCGTAGGAAATTTTGCTTAAAGTTAATTTTTCAACAAGTTAGACGATTGTTAATTAACTAAATTTTCTCGAACTTCCATTTTCATTGTACATTAAAAAAAATGTTTAAGTAATTGTCCTATAAATTTTTCGCTTCGTGGAGCCCTTCTTATATACATGCTTAACGAGATCACGTCATAAAAGTTTAAAAAGTTTTAATACTTTGTGTATAATAATTTTATAAGTTGAACAAACAATTTTTTCGTTTTTTTATCGAATCGAAATTAAAAAATTTAAAAATGTTTTTATCTGTACTTTGTTATACATCGTTGTTTTTTTTATTTTTAGGTGTTTCAGAAAAAATATATAAAAAAGTTGAGAATTTGTTTATAAAAAATTGTTAAGTTAAAAAACAATGAAATTGTTGATAAAAAAAATATTTTTTTACATTTCTATTAAAGATGGTTAATTATAATTTTTAAGAAAAAAAATTTATTAACTAATTATTCAAACAATAGAAATATTAAAAAACAATTATAAACAATTAAATATCATTATTAAGAAAAAAATTTTTTTTTCAAAAATCATAATGTTTTGTAAAGAATAAGATATTAAGAAATTTTTTCTTGAAAGCATTGAAATAGTCTATTTGTTTATAAAAAAAAAATTATAAAAAAATGAGGGAATTTTTTTTTTCAAGTCATTAAATGTCTTTTATGAATGCCAAAACGATTATGTAATAATAAATTGAGAAAAAAATATTTTCAATAATATTATTTGGATTTTTCATTTTTTGTTCAACTTATAAAATTATTATACACAAAGTATTAAAACTTTTTAAACTTTTATGACGTGATCTCGTTAAGCATGTATATAAGAAAGGCTCCACGAAGCGAAAAATTTATAGGACAATTACTTAAACATTTTTTTTAATGTACAATGAAAATGGAAGTTCGAGAAAATTTAGTTAATTAACAATCGTCTAACTTGTTGAAAAATTAACTTTAAGCAAAATTTCCTACGGGAGCAAATTCTTTGAAGTGTTTCGAATACACCATATTTTTTTTATTTTTTTAAATTAATAATTAATACCTTAAAAAATTATTGAGTGTGACGAACTCGGTTTTGACGCCGCACGCGCAACCTAAAAATGCAGCGTGGAGACCCATTTTCAGCGTTAAATTAAAGTTATAAATAATGGAGATAGAGTTCCGAGAGTCGCGAGTCATTGTTTGGAAATTTCCTCTACTTTAAGAATCTTGTTTTAAAATTTCTTAAATATTAATAGTTTCGAAGTGATTACCAAAAACAAAATACTTTTTTTTTTCAACTTTATTTTGTCAATAACTTTTGCAATTTTTTACGTGCTGGTAAACGCTTCCGAAACATTTTTCTAGACATCATTCCGAACAGAATGAGCTATCGCACGTATTTTTAAGAGCAGTATCTCTAATTTCAACCATTTTGAACATATCGAGTAGACTACAGGTCCTACCTCGAAGGCGACTGGCGCGAGAGTAAAATTGAGTAAATGAACGCGTCGGGCGTTTCGTAGCTTGTGGAAAGGGAAAAAATTGGAATTGAAAGGGATGTTTTTCAAAATTTCATATTATGATGCGATAACAATATTGGTATCTATAGGACCTATACTGTGGTATATTTTTTATTATCTGGAAGCGATTAAATCGCGAATAAAACGCCATTTTTATGCCAGATTAGACCCAACTTTGTGATTTATTTCTATCTAATGAAGTAACGACTATCGTGTATCAAGTTTGATAAAAAGAAAGAACAAAGACTGTAAAATAACATATATTTTTTTTAGAGTTGTATTATGTACCATTTATGAGCAAAACACCTTCAAAAATACCATTTTTGGGATAAGACCCCCTTAAAAAGCGACGACGCCGCGACGTCATTTACATCTATAACGCCGACTATAAGTAGTACATATTTTCATGTAATATTTGTGTAAGATATTTCCTTTTAAATTTATAAGTATCCATTTATTCTTTAATTAGAAATTTTAATTTTAAGTATATTTTATCTAGACTGCGGAATGTGTACTGTGTTGTAATAAAGTAGTTATAATACCAATACATCTAATGATCAGGGTAATTAGCGTGTAGTGAGTTGCACGTAATGCAGTTTTGCAACCTATGCGTATCGCAGTTTTATACATTATCGCAGCTCATCATCGCCATAATCAATGTGCAGTATTTGCAGATGATATGAAGCAGCACAAACATCGTTGGGCAGACAGAATCTCTACCAATTGAGATTAAAAGTGCTCACAGCTACTACACTCAAACCCCCGAACTAGGATTTCTTGTGTCAAGACTGGCAACTGACAAGACTGGACAACATGATTGGAAACATGTATATCTGGGAAACATGTTTAACTAATCGTACATCAATCATATACACGATAGATGAAAAAAATAAATGATACCTGAAATAATACCTTCCACGAGCAAAACAACCACAATTTTACCAATGAAGCGTGTTTTCTTTACTGTTATTTTGAAAAAGAACACCAATAAATTAACTGAAGGGGAGCAACCCCTGCGCCAACGTCGATAGATACCTGTAATGAAAACAAATGAGCCGTTCCGGTTCGTTCGATAGAAACGCGATTAAGGATGCCTTGTAGCGCTTTATGGTTGTTGGTAACAACTTTAAACATAAACAAATTATAAAGTTATGATTTAAATTACTTATATTTTCATCATTTATTTTACGCAACGATATACTGGAACGTATTTAACTTGATTATATTCGTAACTGCTCCATGTACTCGTAAATGCGAATTTAAGCGGAAAGGATGTGTATAAGTGATCTTAAATATGAAAATTGCGTAACAAATAACTATGTTGCTCTTTATATTATTGTCTCATACTGTCGTATCCCTACATGTACAGTAGAGGTAAATTACATGTCAGTTATATGTAAAAGATATGGACAGTAGATATGGATAGTAGATAGAACTTAGGTCCTGTCTCCAAGTAATCATAATGCTCGGGTGCATAAAAATGCCTAGCCATGCATAGCATGGGCGTAGGTTCTAAATTATTATCCTTACGCCCCAACTCAGAGTCACTAACCGTTACTTAAATTTGCTCCTTAGTAAATAATCATCATATAAATTCTGTTGTAAAGAGCGATTTAAGTAGCCGTTAGTGACTCCGAGTTGGGGCGATTGTCTCTTAGTGATGTCCATGGGCGAAGGTGGCTCGTCTGCTAGTATTTCGTTATTAAAAAAAGGGACTGTATTTGGATATAGTAGAAATAATGCAAACTTTAATTAAGTATTCATCGCTACGGGACTGATACTACGATAGTACTTGAGACGCTTGGACCCCGATGAAATAGAATTCCGATGTCGAGCCAGTGAAGGGGCAATTCCCACGGGAGTGTTGATACCTGTAATAGAAATTTGCCCTTCCTGTTTACCCGGTACGCATGCGATGATGTACATATCGTCTTGCTATTTCTACCGTCCAGAGACAGATTCAAAGTAATGTGCTTACGCTAGCCTGAATAAATGAAGTACTCTATTTTAAATACCTATTTTATTCATAAGTATTATTCATAGAAAACAAAGGAATCGAAAAGTAAAAAGAGAAAATCAAGTAATGAATGGATGAACATAAAAAGTGGTTCGATTTAGATATGTGGGCCACCCTGGTAAAATCCGGCGCGGCGGCTGCGGCGGCGCAGGGAGTTTTTCCGTTGGCGGGGGCGGCGGCGGCGCCGGCGGCGTGAATGTTCTTAATTTTTTGAAGAAAATCGTTATTTATCTTGTTCAACATGCTATATAGCGCGAAAATTTAGTTGTTTCTTCCCAATTTTTCTTAGATGTACCTAATATCGGTTAATTTTGACCCACACATATACTGTTACAAGTAAAGCACGCTAATATTACCACATGCGATACCGTGACCACTAGTAAGATACGACACTAATTGCAGGCCGGTAGCGGTGGTGAAATTGACTGCAGACCGCAAAGATCTGATTATTCCATTACGTCACAACTCGTGACCGTGTTATGTCGCCAGAGGAAACATAATCGAATAGATAAAAACATAAGCCTCAGTAGCACAGTCGGTTTGTTGAGGAAATTACCATTACAACTCTGCCCACGGACGAATGAATATGTATTATCGAATAGGAATTCGAGTAGCCCAAGCCGAGCAATATATTCTAACTGGAATTTGCTTCTATTATTGTCTGTCTAATCTGTTTATATTTATTTGAAACTATGAATCCTGTTTCGCTTTGCTTCAGGAAATATAAACTAATAAATGTAGTTCAAAAAATATTATGTTCCGTAGTTACAGAAGATGTAGGTCCTATAGGTCCACTTTTTTTAGGTAACGATACTTGTGGCATCCTGATTGTTTTTTTTACCAAATAAATAAATTATATACTTAATTCACCTGCGGCCAGTGGAATAAAGTCCACGGCACCTAATATTCATACATTTGATTTCAAAACATTCATAGGTACAGTCAGCGTCAAATAGATGTAAGCGGTTAGGGCAGTCAAATTGATCTCACATACATAAATTCGTAAAGATGTACGCAGTCAGAGTATTCATATAGTTGTCAACAGCTAAAGTGATCATTAGATCTAGGCAAAATAGTTTCCAAATACTTGTATCTAAGCCTTCAGGATGTTCAATTTTATGTTTGCGAACAAAACGGTCAATGGTATCTAGGCACTGATAGTTGTCAAAATACGTAGGTACCTATTTATTACATTTCATCAAAGTGATTACTCATTTGAAACATTGACAAGATAAGTACATACTAATGACGACTGTCAGTGTCATCTTCATAATTTCTATTTTCTTTATTTATTAAAGAAGTGACCACAGAGTACTTAATCACTACGTGACCACAGACCACAGAGTACTTAATCACTACGTTTTAAGAGACGCCACTTAGAACATTGGAAGTTACTATATACCATATTGCGATTAATAAACCATTTACGTATATTAGATAATAATTAATTACATATCGTCATATATAATTAATAACATTTAGGTACAGGCTGCTGTCTTTCAGATGTGCAAACTTGTTGATTATTCAAGAACAATCCAGATTTTAATTGAAATTATTTTACTTCATAATTTACAGATTTTTATCAAATAAAAGATTAGCACTAATTAATAATAATAAATAAAGATACCCGATAATAAATAAAGGTCGGTACCTTTATTTATCATCGGGTATCTTTTTCTTAAGGTGATATTTTATCCCCTTTGCCATTTCCATATTGTCAAAAATGGCGTCACCGCTGCAAGGGACACTATCGTTTGAAAAAGCTATTTAGGAAGAGCCGCAATTTTCAGATTTTACAACTGTCTTTTACATGCTGTCGACAAGAACAAGATAGCCTTTGCGTTTTTGTTGCAAAATCGACCATAACGTAAGATGTTACAGTGCACGCTTGTAAAAGTTGACATACATCATTATTAAAATATGTAGTTCTCTGTTCATCGAAAATTCTGAAGGAAAATTGTATTACTATCAATGCCTAGATACCATTGACCGTTTTGTTTGCAAACATAAAATTGAACATCCTGAAGGCTTACAAGAATTTGGAAACTATTTTGCCTAGATCTAATGATCACTTTAGATGTTGACAACTATTAGTCTACTCAATAAGTTCAAAATGATTGAAAATAGACATACTGCTCTTAAAAATACGTGCGATAGCTCATTCTGTTCGGAATGACGTCTAGAAAAATGTTTCGGAAGCGTTTACCAGCACGTAAAAAATTGCAAAAGTTATTGACAAAATAAAGTTGAAAAAAAAAAGTATTTTGTTTTTGGTAATAACTCCGAAACTAATAATATTTAAGAAATTTTAAAACAAGATACCTAAAGAAGAGGAAATTTCCAAACAATGACTCGCGGCTCTCGAAACTCTATCTCCATTATTTATAACTTTAATTTAACGCTGAAAATGGGTCTCCACGCGGCATTTTTAGGTTGCGCGTGCGGCGTCAAAACCGAGTTCGTCACACTCAATAATTTTTTAAGGTATTAATTATTAATTTAAAAAAATAAAAAAAATATGGTGTATTCGAAACACTTCAGAGAATTTGCTCCCGTAGGAAATTTTGCTTAAAGTTAATTTTTCAACAAGTTAGACGATTGTTAATTAACTAAATTTTCTCGAACTTCCATTTTCATTGTACATTAAAAAAAATGTTTAAGTAATTGTCCTATAAATTTTTCGCTTCGTGGAGCCCTTCTTATATACATGCTTAACGAGATCACGTCATAAAAGTTTAAAAAGTTTTAATACTTTGTGTATAATAATTTTATAAGTTGAACAAACAATTTTTTCGTTTTTTTATCGAATCGAAATTTAAAAATTGAAAAAAAGTTTTTATCTGTACTTTGTTATACATCGTTGTTTTTTTATTTTTAGGAGTTTCAGAAAAAATATATAAAAAAATTGAGAATTTGTTTATAACAAATTGTTAAGTTAAAAAACAATGAAATTGTTGATAAAAAAATTATTTTTTTACATTTCTATAAAAGACGGCCAATTATAATTTTTAAGAAAAAAAAATTCTTGACTAATTATTTAAAACAATAGAAATATTAAAAAACGATTATAAACAATTATATATCATTATTAAGAAAAAATTTTTTTTTCAAAAATCATAATATTTTATAAAGAATAAGGTATTAAGAAAGTTTTTCTTGAAAGCATTGAAATAGTCTATTTGTTAATAAAAAAAATATAAAAAAATGAGGGAAAATTTTTTTTTTCAAGTCAGTAAATGTCTTTTATGAATGCCAAAACGATTATGTTATTATAAATTGGGAAAAAAATATTTTCAATAATGTTATTTGGATTTTTCATTTTTTGTTCAACTTATAAAATTATTATACACAAAGTATTAAAACTTTTTAAACTTTTATGACGTGATCTCGTTAAGCATGTATATAAGAAGCGCTCCACGAAGCGAAAAATTTATAGGACAATTATTTCAACATTTTTTTTAATGTACAATGAAAATGGAAGTTCGAGAAAATGTAGTTAATTAACAATCGTCTAACTTGTTGAAAAATTAACTTTAAGCAAAATTTCCAACGGGAGCAAATTCTCTGAAGTGTTTCAAATGCACCATATTTTTTTTATTTTTTTAAATTAATAATTAATACCTTAAAAAATTATTGAGAGTGACGAACTCGGTTTTGACGCCGCACGCGCAACTTAAAAATGCCGCGTGGAGACTCATTTTCAGCGTTAAATTAAAGTTATAAATAATGGAGATAGAGTTTCGAGAGTCGCGAGTCATTGTTTGGAAATTTCCTCTTCTTTAAGAATCTTGTTTTAAAATTTCTTAAATATTAATAGTTTCGGAGTGATTACCAAAAACAAAATACTTTTTTTTTTCAACTTTATTTTGTCAATAACTTTTGCAATTTTTTACGTGCTGGTAAACGCTTCCGAAACATTTTTCTAGACATCATTCCGAACAGAATGAGCTATCGCACGTATTTTTAAGAGCAGTATCTCTATTTTCAACCATTTTGAACTTATCGAGTAGACTATATATGAATACTCTGACTGCGTACATCTTTACGAATTTATGTATGTGAGATCAATTTGACTGCCCTAACCGCTTACATCTATTTGATGCTGACTGTACACTGTACATACATATGTATGAGGGTAAATACAGCTCTTGATTTTAGCACGACAAACATTTAATACGTTACAGTTTAGATTTGCCGGAGAGATTGGATTTTATTTTCCAAATTACTTTAATGGTTACTCTAGTGGAAGTGGAAATTGCAGTGGACCTGGAATTGCTAGTTTAAATGTGGAAGTGGATTTCCGAATTTTGTTAAATCAATTGTGTGAAATTAACTGATTTATTTTTCGTAAAGTATTTGCTGATGGGTTTCAGTGCGGATGCAAAATAAAATGAATTGAAGCACAATTACACTGATGCCCGTTTCGATGATATCATATTTGATCAAGCCAACTTGTAGTGTCGTTAATTGCGTGGAAAATGTGCGCTGCCACTTTTAGAGCTGCAAATGAGCACAGCCAATACACGTTTCATTTAATAATCTCAAAGACAATAGGTAGGTACAAAGTCAAACTGCAAATCTAAATTACATGAGAGCAGTCACCAGCGGAATGAATTTATGACAACTGCGGTGACCAATACCGCACTAACATCTAACTGGTAATAAATTAGCGTGAATTTCCCGATGCAGGCGGCGCGGTGTAGCAATCAGGCGAGCGGGTGACAGCACCGAGCAAGCAGGATTAAACTTTGTCAAACGACCTCGCGTGGGGATCCGTTTGCCACTCGACACTGCGTGACACTGCGGTCAAACTACTTATAACTACTCATGAAGCATCCATTACTGCTCTTGTACAATATTACTACTCATGAAACATCCAAACCCAGTAGCCTACTTTCACCCTGCTAATCGAAGGGTCAGATTCAGCGGACCTTGACACCGCTTAGTAAATGGGATAATTTTTATCTAACAACCTCCCCCTACAATCCACTTGCAAACAGCTCTTCTACACAATATCGTTGCGGTACATTGCTTCAAGCAAGTAAGCTCCTTTAGTTTTGACACTCCCTGTAGCGCTAAATAAAGTATTTCTTGTTCGTGTTTTCCGAGTTGTTACAATTTGTAATGTCTTTTAACTCCGTCAACAACAGCTAATTCCTAGTAAGAAGGTATGTTTGTAAAGGAAACTCCTAATGTCACGGGAACTGAATTTGTGTTGACTCACCTAAGGTAGAAGCTAATTCCACACTTCCGTAACAGGAAGGTACGTGAAAAGCGGATAGTAAAAGAGTCGATATCTTAGTAACTGGTTTTACGATGTGTCACAAACATAATTGCTTCGCGCATCGTATTGGAACATGTTTCGTTTCGCGCGTCTTATCCGTCCATCTGGCCAGTCTCCAGTCTCCATAGAACAAGTTACGTGATTCTGAGAAAGCTGCATTAATACCGACATGACCAAAAGGTATGTGCTTGATGCCAAAAGTTAAAACACTTGCAAATTGTTTTGGATGCACTATTCATCTAAGTATGAAGAAAGGAATTACTTATGCTTTCACCATTTAATTTTCGTTTCTCATGTAACACATTTTATACTTGCACATCGCAGTTTAGATAAAATGGTTACATAGCAAACTTACTTACTGTCAGTGTCAGCACTGCCAGAAGGTATAATGTTTTCTGTGTCCGGAATAAAAATTATTACAGAGTTCATATACCACATTTTATTTTTAATGATAATATGATATTAAATAATATGCAGATTATAATAATATAAAGTTTATCTTCTTTTATTTTTGAAGTGAAAACTTCTTTAGTACGGGGGTGACTTGAAATTTTATGAAACGAAACTGTCCAGTAAAAAGAGACAACCACATAAATTCTAAAGTGAGATAGGAAGCATTGTACGGGGGTAGGGGAGCGGAGCGAGGCGGAGCGGGGCGGGGCGGAGCGGAGCGGGGCGGGGCGGAGCGGAGCGGACCGGAGTAGTGAAACCTACATTTATCATCTTCCCGAAATTTTACATTCGTCTCATTATCTTGAAAACAAAAATTTTGAAGGTTTCACTTCTACCACGTGTGAATTGCACACATTTTAATTTCTTTCTAGTTCGAAAGAACGCTTCGCTCTAATAGTCTACTCGATATGTTCAAAATGGTTGAAATTAGAGATACTGCTCTTAAAAATACGTGCGATAGCTCATTCTGTTCGGAATGATGTCTAGAAAAATGTTTCGGAAGCGTTTACCAGCACGTAAAAAATTGCAAAAGTTATTGACAAAATAAAGTTGAAAAAAAAAAGTATTTTGTTTTTGGTAATCACTTCGAAACTATTAATATTTAAGAAATTTTAAAACAAGATTCTTAAAGTAGAGGAAATTTCCAAACAATGACTCGCGACTCTCGGAACTCTATCTCCATTATTTATAACTTTAATTTAACGCTGAAAATGGGTCTCCACGCTGCATTTTTAGGTTGCGCGTGCGGCGTCAAAACCGAGTTCGTCACACTCAATAATTTTTTAAGGTATTAATTATTAATAAAAAAAAATAAAAAAAATATGGTGTATTCGAAACACTTCAAAGAATTTGCTTCCGTAGGAAATTTTGCTTAAAGTTAATTTTTCAACAAGTTAGACGATTGTTAATTAACTAAATTTTCTCGAACTTCCATTTTCATTGTACATTAAAAAAAATGTTTAAGTAATTGTCCTATAAATTTTTCGCTTCGTGGAGCCTTTCTTATATACATGCTTAACGAGATCACGTCATAAAAGTTTAAAAAGTTTTAATACTTTGTGTATAATAATTTTATAAGTTGAACAAAAAATGAAAAATCCAAATAATATTATTGAAAATATTTTTTTCTCAATTTATTATTACATAATCGTTTTGGCATTCATAAAAAACATTTAATGACTTGAAAAAAAAAAATTCACTCATTTTTTTATAATTTTTTTTTATAAACAAATAGACTATTTCAATGCTTTCAAGAAAAAATTTCTTAATATCTTATTCTTTACAAAACATTATGATTTTTGAAAAAAAAATTTTTTTCTTAATAATGATATTTAATTGTTTATAATTGTTTTTTAATATTTCTATTGTTTGAATAATTAGTTAATAATTTTTTTTTCTTAAAAATTATAATTAATCATCTTTAATAGAAATGTAAAAAAATATTTTTTTTATCAACAATTTCATTGTTTTTTAACTTAACAATTTTTTATAAACAAATTCTCAACTTTTTTATATATTTTTTCTGAAACACCTAAAAATAAAAAAAACAACGATGTATAACAAAGTACAGATAAAAACATTTTTCAATTTTTTAATTTCGATTCGATAAAAAAACGAAAAAATTGTTTGTTCAACTTATAAAATTATTATACACAAAGTATTAAAACTTTTTAAACTTTTATGACGTGATCTCGTTAAGCATGTATATAAGAAGGGCTCCACGAAGCGAAAAATTTATAGGACAATTACTTAAACATTTTTTTTAATGTACAATGAAAATGGAAGTTCGAGAAAATTTAGTTAATTAACAATCGTCTAACTTGTTGAAAAATTAACTTTAAGCAAAATTTCCTACGGGAGCAAATTCTTTGAAGTGTTTCGAATACACCATATTTTTTTTATTTTTTTAAATTAATAATTAATACCTTAAAAAATTATTGAGTGTGACGAACTCGGTTTTGACGCCGCACGCGCAACCTAAAAATGCAGCGTGGAGACCCATTTTCAGCGTTAAATTAAAGTTATAAATAATGGAGATAGAGTTCCGAGAGTCGCGAGTCATTGTTTGGAAATTTCCTCTACTTTAAGAATCTTGTTTTAAAATTTCTTAAATATTAATAGTTTCGAAGTGATTACCAAAAACAAAATACTTTTTTTTTTCAACTTTATTTTGTCAATAACTTTTGCAATTTTTTACGTGCTGGTAAACGCTTCCGAAACATTTTTCTAGACATCATTCCGAACAGAATGAGCTATCGCACGTATTTTTAAGAGCAGTATCTCTAATTTCAACCATTTTGAACTTATCGAGTAGACTATAAGGTAGGGCTCGACGTAGAACGTTTTCCATAAAACTGCTCCAATAATTAATTGATTACTAGAGATTTTAGCTAACCCGAGTGTTAAGAAGTTGTTTAAAATGTGCATATTAAATAATTTATTTAACCGACATGGTTTACTTATAGACTTCAATTGGAACTGACTCCTTAGTTTGATATTCGAAACTATCGCAACGAAATCAGTCATATTTTTTTGGTCGCAAGCTGTGTCATTAAAAGGCCCCCTGTTCACGTTGCTCAATGTAGATCGATCACTATAATTATGTACGATCTAAAAAGTCGTTGGGCTATGGCTATGAGTGCTACGCGGCGTTTATTACTCATTGTCATTAATGAGCTATACAACTTTTTGTATCACATTTTTTGTGTCAAACGAAGGTTATTGCGAATTAGAAAAAGCGAAGAAAGTTACAAGACCTTCAATGTAATTCATGAATAAACATTGAGTAATTTGGAATTTGTAAAGAAGTTTCTATCGAATATTATTTTTATATTGCACACTTCGAACGCGAAGCGTACTTTGGACCTGAAATTAATCGGTGAATCTTTGCTATGGCCAATTTTCCGTTATCTATACTATAATAAAACTCAAAGGGCAAATTTACTGTACATTGAATATTTTTTAAAAATTTTGATTAGGGGGCACTTCAATAACGTGTTAGAGCACAAAAATATTTTTTTTAGAATTATTGTCTGTCTGTCTGTCTGTCTGTCTGTCCGGGCATCACATGAAAACCCTTGAACGGATTTCGATGAAAATTAGTAAAGTTGTTACTAATACTTCGGGTCATATTTTAGAATACTTTTTATCCCGGAAAATTAAAAGGTTTTCCCGGGAAACGGGATGAAAGTTTGTATGGAATATTTTTAAAACATCAACCGATTTGCTTCAAATTTGCATCAAATATTCCTTGCTTAAATTTATGGAACATGTATTTTTCAGTTTTTCAAAATTTTGCAAAAAAAAAAGAAAAAAATACAAATTAATGTGAATATTGCTTATTTTTCAAAACCTGCTCCTGGAGTAATCCTTTGTGATTTTATCGTGGGTTTCAGTATATAAATTACTAAATATAAGTACTTCAATATAAATTCACCGTGTTTGAAATTTCCTTCTGCAAGAGGTAAAAATAACGTAAAACATAATTTCCGTATGCGAAGCTGCGGGCAACAGCTAGTACTTCATAAAGTCGAAGTAACTTTAAAATACGATGAAGTAGGTATATTATGTTAACAAAACTTAAAGAAATATGTGAATTCATAAATTAAGGTACCTCTATATGATGTGACTTTATTACATGGAATAGGACAGCAAACATGGAGAACTTACACTGGTCCTCTCAAATCCTATTATATACCTCAAAAGCCAAAACCAGCTGCAAGCCGACTGTCACTTCTTGCCCTGTTAGGCTAACAAAAACAGATTAAGGCCGGTCGTGCACTCACCATGCCTCCGATGCGCGTACGGGTCGCTGACGTCACCGTCCCGGTATATCACAGAGTGCACCTTGCGAGTGCCGTTGGGCGGGAAGTAGCGCCGCGCGTGCTCCACGTAGTAGGACCCGTCGCTCGCGACTATCTTCCCCTCGAACACGCCGTCTGTCACCGAACCGAACACCGCTGATTCTGGCTCGCCTGCAACAAACATACTCTGGTTGAGGAACATGCTCGGGTTGGCTATAGACCTAATAAGGTACTCGATTTTGATATTGGTGTGAGTTGAGACTTGAGAGATGTAGTCAGGGTTTAGTTTGAACGTCCCCGACCCCACGTGGTACTAGTCTGCCCTACCCCTAGAGTGAATGTAAGCCCAGGAGGCGCGGAGAGAGAGCAGCCAACGCCCGCTGTATCTGCTTTGGCTTTTTGGTCACCTGTGGCGACCAGCCTCAGCCACTTCAGCTCACATAGTGCCTGCAGTTTGTTACGCAAGGGCGGAGGGGCGGCACTTCCCGCAACGCTGGAGACGTTCGGAAGCTTGTTTGTGAATCAAAAACCCTTAAATTCTCCCTAAAAGTGCATATAATATAACTTTGTAATGATGCTTTTTGTCATTTGCAATTTTTTCTAAAATTAGTGGGTGTAGTGTTGGTGTAGTGTGTCTCCATACGGAGGTGGAAATTTTACTTCTTCCTCCACCACTTGACATTAATTTCGACTAATTTAACACAAATATTGAGCAGATTTCACAGATTTAACCTCAAAATAAAATAAAATAACTCAAAATTACGTGTTTCCTTACTTAGCCCCTTTAAGGGGGGGTCCTTATCCCATCCCCTCCCCCTAACTCCACCCCCTCCCACTGCCGCAATATACAAAAAAATACCCAAGGTCTTTTTCCGACGTATTATGATTTTCCAAAGAAAATCGTAACTCGAAAACTACCTTTCCTGAACGTAAAAATTTTAGTAGGGGCTCCCTCTTACACCCCTTCCACCCCCCTCTCTCCCAACCCCGAACACGGGTACCTTAGATCTATAGTTTTACCATACTACAATAATAAACATTATAATCAATTCGTGTGAGGACTTCCTACGAGTCTCTAATAATGTGTGTTAATTGGGCTCTATTTGTCGCACCAGTGTATGCTCGGCGATACACGAACATGCTAATACTTAGTGTTCGTTACCTGACTGACTTAATTCGATTCTCTCTAAATTCGCTTAATAGATCTCACCCTCAAGACAACACATTGACACAAAGACTAGATAAGCCAGAAAGACTGAGGAGATTCCACCGCCACACTATTATTTATTTCTGCCGTGAGCCCGTGACACAACTTTGCGTTTCCTACGGAAGGTTGTGGTTGCCAGTGACGCTTACAAACGAGGTCTGTCTCAGACCACATTGGTACGATACATTTGAAAACGACTTCTATGTATGTCTGTATGCATGTGTATTACACGTATGCATTATATGTGCAAGTATTACAAAGCAAAATTACATTTTAAAAGTAATCTTCTCAAGTGCTCCTTAATATTTTTTAGCCAAAACAAACTGAACAAAAATATAAAATTTACGTAACTAACGAAGTTTAAGTACCTACAAGTCTTGACTAAAACCTGGATTTTCAAGAGGCGAGCTTAAAAGTTAAGGCCAAAGTTTGAATTCGATCCGAGCTAACTTTTGGTCTTCGTCACTATTTCTCAGTTGACTTAAATTACAATTTTAAGCTAAATCGTACTGTGAAATATTAATGTAATTGTCTTCTTTCCTGAACGCAAAATAAAAAAATTATATTATTCAACATTATTTGGAATTTTCTTCCGGGGCTTAACACTCGTAACAAGATCTAAGTCCGAGCTCTTAAATAACTAAATGAATAAATTTTCGAACACTATTTTACAAGATTCAATCAACACCAATACAAACAAGTAAACGTGAACCGATCGATGTACGGGAAATGCAATAGAAACTGAATTAACGAAAACCACATCACAACACCACACGCAAAAGGTTATATAAACAGTGATATCTATCACAGATACATGGTGTACAATGTACATGCAGCAAACCCAATCGACAACGTCTAATTTAACCTAAATGTGTATACTGGCGTACTGGGAATATCACATTTCAATTGTAGGTACGTGTAACGGTGAACATTATACAATGTAAAATGTTCGCTTGACAGAAACGATTTCATATTTTCCAATTTAATAAATGTTCAAAATTCATTGACAATATAAAACTGGAAATTGTGAAATTCTAACTGAAAATATGAGTTTATTTTTTAACCGACTATAAAAAAGGAGGAGGTATTCAATTCGACTGTATTTTTTTATGATTGTTACCTCAGAACTTTCGACTGGGTGAGCAGATTTTGATGATTATTTTTTTAATCCAAAACTGGTGTTTGTCATGTGGTCCCACTTAAATTTGAGCTAGATCTGACGAGTAGTATTTGAGTTATTTTAAAGTCGGTTATTTTTTTGATTATTATACAGTCAAGCACTCGAAACTCGAGGTCAGGTTATAATCATGAGATTCCTGAGTGATCTATCGAGTTCATTATTGAGAAATGTGACACACTCTTCAGTAACTTGGAGAGCACGTTAAGGCGAGATTATCCGACCGTTGCACACAGGTGAAAATTGCGCATTTTATGGCCAAAATTGATAAAAATGAAGTTTCTCGTATTCAAAAGTAGTAACCTTAATTACCATCCAGGTATATAGCGCCATCTATTAGTGACTAGCAAAACGTTTGACACTTTTTATTCTACTCCCTATATATTTTAATAAGGTAGTGGTTGTTTAGTGGAATAATTTGTTACTATTTTCAATAACTCTTTAATCCACGTTAAATATTTATTTAGTGAATGTTTGGATTAAAATATTATGGATTCCATACTTTCAGTTAAATGACTTTTTTAACAAATAACTACAACGTGTAAATCACTTACGAAAGTGAAGATATATAGTTTTAAACACAAGACTATTTTTTATCAGTTTATTTTTATTCTCATAGTAAAAAAGTTTAGAATCAACCACACTCAACCCGTTTTGTTTTAATATGTAAAAAGTACAATTCATTGGCTTCAATTTGATACTAAATTTAGCTGCGTCTACTTGCGTTACCTGAACAAAATGTAACATACAAAATTTAACAACGTAGAATTGTAAATGTATTCATAATCAATTTTAGGCAGTTCACAGCATATCATACCAATTAGCCGAAGAAATCTAGTGAGTTTTTATTTGATGGGTGAATCTAATGATCACGAGGCTCGATTTCAATGCTTAATAACAAAAGTTCGGTAAATTACACAATGTGAAGACGAATTACCAGATTATATCAAACAAGAGTTATTTATCAATATAAAAAGAAGTGGCAATATGTTTCAAGAAATAAAAAACGGTTCGAAAATAAATATAATAGTAGCTGTCTAGATACATCTATCAATTTCCTTTTGCAAGAAAGACTAAGAATCTCTAGTGGACCTGCGGGAAGGCCGCAAAACGATTTTGTGGTATTCAGTGAAAGGTCAAAGTGACGAAAAACTCAAGAATTAAGAAGTAGTACAGGAACAATGGAGTTGACATATGCAGCTGAAATGAAGGTCAGATCAGAAGGTAATGTTCAAGTTGCAAAACTTTTAGCTGACATTGCTATAAGTCCTGACTCAGCGAAAAATTATATTAACAAAGATGATCAGCCTAAACATGGCTATGGGAGTACAAATGATGGGAATTCGGCGCAACGATTTTTTAGTAGACTTGCAACGAATATTCGGTTACTATTCGGTATTCGGCCTATTCGGCTGCTTTTATTATATTCGGCCGAATACCGAATATGTATAGATTATTCGGCCGAATACCGAATACTTATGAAATATATTTTGTTATAGGGAGATTATTGGTAAAATGAAAAAAAAACGATTTATTACGTATATATTCATCTTTTCATTTCTCCTATAATGATTTAAGTAGTCATTGGTATCTTCTGTATTAGAAAAGTTAAGGATTCTATGTATTTGAATTATTGTCGTAATCAAAATTTAGAAGGGTAAGGTTTCAATTTCTTTTATAATCATTTAAGTAGTCATTGGTACATACTCGTATTAGAAAAGTTAAGAATTTTTCTTTGTATTTGAATTATTTTCATACTTAAAATTTAGAAAGGGAAGGTTATGGTGCAGAAAGACTATTTTTTCTGCATTTTTAGGAAGTAGTTTACTTCTTTTTTTCTCGTATACCATCCCAGATTCAGAAAAAAGGCGCTCTGAATAAACACTACTTACTTCCTGGCGCCGACAAATATTTTGCTGCAATCTTGATCAAACACGGAAATTTAAATTTCCTTGCTTGCCACCAAGTATACGGATTGTCATGACGTGATATAATATTACTAATACTTAAAAAAAAAGATCCATTTCTGTTGAAACTGCATTTTATACCGCGCAGAGCAACTGCGGGCGCGCAGGCGGTGAGTAGGTAGGTACATTAGAACAAACGAGCGTGAAACAATCACGTCTGTACTTACAAGTTTTGGCGCTAAAATCCTGCCGAATACTTTTGCCTAATATTCGGCTATTCGGTCAGGGGGTTCGCCGAATATTCGGTATTCGGTATACTGCCGAATATACTATTCGTTGCAAGCCTATTTTTTAGCAATTATGAAATATCTGCAAAAATAACTGGCATAAGCAAAAAGCTGATTTATAGGCTATGGATAATATTGATGACAATGTCTAGTGGGCTAGCAATAAATGAAGAGAAATTCGAAATAGACGCTCTGAAAACTGCTGTGCTCTATTTAAAATGGTATCCCTGGTATAATATTCCGACTGTCATTCACAGAATAATAATTCATGGACATATTATAGTACAGAATGCAGTAGTTTCCATAGGCCTCTTATCTGAAGAGGCCCAAGAAAGTAAGAACAAAGCTATTAAGAAATAACGTGAAGGTTTTACCCGAAAATTCTCCAGAAAATAAACTATGGAAGATTTATTTCATCAGCTTTTAATATCTTCAGATCCACACATTACAGGTTTCAGAAAACTACCACAAAGACAAGTAAAGTCCTATCCTCACGATGTTATAATACTCTTGAAAGAACCTCAAGTTATGATTTAAATTTGTATTTTCTTTTTTGTTTTCTTATAAATATGGTATCAATAAAGCTTCTATTTTCATAATACACATTTAAATTATTATTTTAGATTAACTACAGCAATATACAGGCTTTAACATACTTAATGTAATATTGGCCAAGTTTTCGATAAATTTCACCTGTGTGCGTTGTAGGCATTTTGTTCACTCCCCTATACCCCGCTCCCCTGAGTGTAAACTCGACCGCCACGCCGTGAGCCGGTCGCGCGCGGCCGTGAGGTTCATGACCCCGTGCGTAGCTTTAGATCCTGTAACCTAGTTGGTAGTGATCCTGCCTGCGAACTGCGAAGCGAGGGGTTTCGGGTTCGATTTCCGGCGGGGCAAATATTTATGTCACAGATAAATATTTGTACTCGTGTCATGGCTGTTATTGTGATGTGTTATATGTGTAGTCCATGCCACCCGCGAAACAGGTAAATACTTGTAACCTACTGCGGGGGTATGAGTGTGGAAGGGTTTTTATTATTATTATTAGTAACTGCTCTGAGTTGGGGTGAAAGTATACTTTATTTTGATTTATTCATTGGAATTTTAGGTGCAATAAAATAAGAGTAATGATAATTTTAGCTTAATTTTGTTTTTATTATTTTTTACATAATTTAAGGTATTTTATTTTAAATTATTCTTATACTTTTTATCATTCTCAATATACTTGTAAAATATCTTATCCAAAGGGTTTGAACATTTTTCTACGGAACCTGGCATACCTACAAGTCTGCCATTTTGAAAAAACCTCGTTTCGATTTTTAAGTTGGTTATTTTTTGTAGGTATTTACATGATATTAGTCAAAGTATGTAAGTACCTACTTATTTGTTCTTACTGATTCTTTTTTTAATCGATAGCTGGTGTTTGTCATGTGGTTCCACATAAATTTGAGTGAGATTTGACAAGTAGTTTTTTAGTTTTTTTGAAGTTGGTTATTTTTTGTAGGTATTTACATGATAATAATCAATTTTGTATGTAAGTACCTACTTATTTGTGGATGAACCGATTTTGATGATTCTTTTTTTAATCGATAGCTGGTGTTTGTCATGTGGTTCCACATAAATTTGAGCGAGATTTGACAAGTAGTTTTTGAGTTTTTTTGAAGTTGGTTATTTTTTGTAGGTATTTACATGATATTAGTCAATTTTGTATGTAAGTACCTACTTATTTGTGGATGAACCGATTTTGATGATTCTTTTTTTAATCGATAGCTGGTGTTTGTCATGTGGTTCCACATAAATTTGAGCGAGATTTGACAAGTAGTTTTTGAGTTTTTTTGAAGTTGGTTATTTTTTGTAGGTATTTACATGATATTAGTCAATTTTGTATGTAAGTACCTACTTATTTGTGGATGAACCGATTTTGATGATTCTTTTTTTAATCGATAGCTGGTGTTTGTCATGTGGTTCCACATAAATTTGAGCGAGATTTGACAAGTAGTTTTTGAGTTTTTTTGAAGTTGGTTATTTTTTGTAGGTATTTACATGATATTAGTCAATTTTGTATGTAAGTACCTACTTATTTGTGGATGAACCGATTTTGATGATTCTTTTTTTAATCGATAGCTGGTGTTTGTCATGTGGTTCCACATAAATTTGAGCGAGATTTGACAAGTAGTTTTTGAGTTTTTTTGAAGTTGGTTATTTTTTGTAGGTATTTACATGATATTAGTCAATTTTGTATGTAAGTACCTACTTATTTGTGGATGAACCGATTTTGATGATTCTTTTTTTAATCGATAGCTGGTGTTTGTCATGTGGTTCCACATAAATTTGAGCGAGATTTGACAAGTAGTTTTTGAGTTTTTTTGAAGTTGGTTATTTTTTGTAGGTATTTACATGATATTAGCCAATTTTGTATGTAAGTACCTACTTATTTGTGGATGAACCGATTTTGATGATTCTTTTTTTAATCGATAGCTGGTGTTTGTCATGTGGTTCCACATAAATTTGAGCGAGTCTTGACAAGTAGTTTTTGAGTTTTTTGAAGTTGGTTATTTTTTGTAGGTATTTACATGATATTAGTCAATTTTGCATGTAAGTACCTACTTATTTGTGGATGAACCGATTTTGATGATTCTTTTTTTAATCGATAGCTGGTGTTTGTCATGTGGTTCCACATAAATTTGAGCGAGATTTGACAAGTAGTTTTTGAGTTTTTTTGAAGTTGGTTATTTTTTGTAGGTATTTACATGATATTAATCAATTTTGTATGTAAGTACCTACTTATTTGTGGACGAACCGATTTTGATGATTCTTTTTTTAATCGATAGCTGGTGTTTGTCATGTGGTTCCACATAAATTTGAGCGAGATTTGACAAGTAGTTTTTGAGTTTTTTTGAAGTTGGTTATTTTTTGTAGGTATTTACATGATATTAGTCAATTTTGTATGTAAGTACCTACTTATTTGTGGATGAACCGATTTTGATGATTCTTTTTTTAATCGATAGCTGGTGTTTGTCATGTGGTTCCACATAAATTTGAGCGAGATTTGACAAGTAGTTTTTGAGTTTTTTTGAAGTTGGTTATTTTTTGTAGGTATTTACATGATATTGATGGAAATATCGTGGAAGTGAAACTATAATGTGGGAATATACATTTAATAATATATAGAGATCAAAAAGCAACACAAGAAGACATGGTTTTAAACGGAGTGACAGCACTGTCATTTACATATTATTTTTTATTCCCAACACTAGGCCTTAAAAATAACTATGTAAATAACAACAAAATACAACAAGGACTCTATAAAACAACATAATATACTAGGCCTTAAGAAAAACAATTTACAATTTAAGTTTTAAAAATAATTGTAATAAACTTTACATGTTTTTCTCTTGTTAGAGGTTTGGTCATTACATCAGCAACCATCTCTTGAGTACACAAATACTGCAAGTTAATAGTTTTATTGCTACAAAGTTCTCTAACAAAGTGATGCCTAATGTCAATGTGCTTTGTCCTTGAATGTGCAGTATTCTTGCATAGTTTCTGTGCAGACTGATTATCATTAAATAAATTTATATTACACTCAGTACTTGTACATTCCAATATAAAACTGCGCAGAAACAATGCCTCTTTACAAGAATCCGAGATCGCCATGTACTCAGCCTCAGTACTTGAAAGTGCAACTGTCCGTTGTTTGCGACTTTCCCACGAAACTATGTTATCACCCAATTTAAATACGTACCCTGTATACGATCTGCGATCCAGATTATCTGCACCCCAATCAGCATCCGTAAATCCAGTAATATCCATATTACCCTTTTTATATGTAAGACAGTAGTGCGATGTACCCTTTAAATAACGCAATATCCTTTTTCCTGCCTTCCAATGACTATCCGAGTAGCAGTTGTTAAACTGACTTAGATAACTGACACTATGTGCTATGTCAGGTCTGGAACACACAGCTAAATACATTAATGAACCTATAAGACACCTATAATCATGTGAACATTGACTGTTTTCTTCCTTTTCCAACTTTATGCCAACTTCCATAGGTGTTCTTGCTGGTTTACAATCTGACATATTAAATCTTGCCAAAATCTTATTAATATAACCAGTTTGATCTAGCGTAAATCCGTTATCCGTTTTGGTAATCTTCATCCCTAACGCTTGATTAACTTTACCTAAATCTCTCATTTCAAATTCATTCATAAGTAAGTTTTTAATTACATTCTTCTTCTTACTAGCTTTCTCCGATGAAAATAATAATATATCATCAACGTATATCGCAATAACAATGATGTCATCCTCAAATTTATGTATATAAACACATTGTTCTGACGACAATTTGTTAAATTTCAATTTATTGATTAAAACACGATTAATCTTCTCATACCATGCTCTCGCCGCTTGTTTTAAGCCATAAATTGCTTTACTTAATTTACAAACTTTATTTTCATTACTTTCTGAAATAAAACCTTCAGGCTGTTCCATATAAATGGTTTCTGTGATATCGCCATTTAAAAATGCAGTCTTAACATCTAAATGTTCAATTATCATGTCATATTGAGCTGCCAGAGCAAGTAAAATCCTGATTGTAGAATACCTAACTACAGGTGCGAACGTTTCCTTGTAGTCAATGTCATATTTTTGTGTAAACCCCTTTGCTACTAATCGAGCTTTATATTTTAGCAATTCTCCATTTAGTCCTCTTTTCTTGCTAAATATCCATTTACACTTAATCGGTTTTACTCCATGTGGCAAGTCAACAAGACTCCAACATTTATTTTTGATAAAAGCATTATACTCATCTGCAATGGCATCTTTCCATTGTTTTCCTTCACTGCTCTGTAATGCTTCCTCAATTGTATTAGGACAATCATCTTCACTGTCCTTATACATATCTACAAGACCTGCATACTCATATGACGCCTCTGCATCTTCGAAGCTTGACCCTTCTGTTTCCATACTGGAAGATCCTGGAATATATGTAGGATCGGAAGAGTGTTCTGAGCTTGAAGAGCTTAAAGTTTCATTTACTATATCTATACCGCTACTGTTATTTGTTTCAAATACAGTTTGCCTGCGGAGATTCCGTTTTATAGTGTCATCAGATTGCTCACATATGGAATGATCCATATTTGTAGAAGATAAAATACTACCTTCATTACTATCTACAGGAATTCTTTGTGAATTTACAGTAGTATTACTATTATCTAAGATCATTAGTGTATTTTCAGATCTTTGAATATCTCCATCTGACACACGGCTTTTTATAAATTCAGTTTCTATAAAAGTAACATGTCGAGCTTTGATACATTTCTTTGGACACGAGGGATCAAGCAACCGATACCCTTTGCTATCCTCGCAATAACCAACATGTATATACCTCTTGCTCCGAGCATCTAATTTATTAGATTTCTCTACTAATGCATATGCTATACAACCAAAAACTCTTAGATGTTTTACATCTACCTTTTGTCCGGTCCACATTTCCTCCGGTGTAGTTCCCATGACTGCCTTGGTAGGTGAACGATTTTTCAAGTACACCGCTGTATTCGCCGCTTCTGCCCAGTACACCTTACTTAGACCAGAACATTGAAGCATACAGCGTGTCTTATCCATAATGGTTCTGTTCGCTCTTTCCGCAACACCATTTTGCTGACTACAGTACGGAACAGTAGTTTGATGTTTAATTCCGCAACTCTTCAGATATTCCTGAAACTTGTCATTAATATATTCACCACCATTGTCACTTCTTAGAACTTTTATCTTACATTCAGTCTCATTTTCTACAACAGCTTTGAATAATTTAAATTTATCAAAAACTTCACATTTCTTTTTCATAAAATAAATAAAAGTTTTCCTACAAAAGTCGTCAATGAATGTAACAAAATATCTATATCCACTCAATGATGATACCGGCATAGGTCCACACACATCTGTGTGTACAATACCTAACTTTTGTTTTGCTCTCGTAAAACTCTTTTTAGGAAAAGGTAATTTAGTTTGTTTCCCCTCTATACAAGAAATGCATGGTTTAAAAGTTGTAGATTCAAAATTCATACCTGAAACTAATCCATTCTTCATGAGATTCATGCTTCTAGAATTAAGATGCGCAAGTCTTTGATGCCAAACATCTTGTGTCACCTCCGTGCTATCGCTATGAGTTAAACCCGGATCCTCAGCCTTACCCTCATGTACCGAAGTCGTGATGGCTGAGTTCATGACAATCTCTGGCTTCCTAAAAGACCTATACTGCACATCCTTAGATGTATCTAATACATACACACCATTACGACACGTAGCAGTAGCAATTACATTTTTACCATCATATATTTTACATTTATTCATGTCAAAATATACTTTATAACCCTTTCTGTTTAATTCACTAACAGATAATAAGTTCGTTGACAACCCTGGCACAAAATATACATTACTGATATGATCAACTTGACTGTTAAAGTTTAATTTAATTTTTACTTTACCAAATCCACCCGTTGAAATCTTTTCACCATTCGCAACATTTACTTCCAATGGTTTGCATACTTGAAAGTCATACATTACATCCTTATTGTTGCACATATGATTTGTTGCTCCAGAGTCGATATACCACGAATTGTTATCAATATTCGCCGACAATGCAGTCAATAAACCCTTCTGCTTGTCTGTATCAGTCTTCACAAACTTCTTATGTCCGGACTTGCAATCTTTAATTATAATATTATGTCCTTTATCTTCGTACGCTTTAGATAAATTACCCCATGCTTCATGTGCCGTCTTCGCATTACGTATGTGAGGTATCACGGACGCATGAACGGACAATGCAATTCGGGCCATTGCTTTTGATTGCTTTCTTTCATCAATCTTCTTATCCTCAATGCAATCCCACAAATCTTCTTGTATCAAAATCATTTTCATCATAAATTTCCATGAAGAATAATTCTCTATTCCTTTTAGTTTTTCGATGGAAATGAAATTTGCAGAAGATGCAGCCATCTTGACAAAATTATCGAACACGGCAATTCGACGAACAAATCACGTTTTGTCAATTTTGTATTTCCGTATCACAATTCCGAAAAATATTTTCCCACAGCAACTCTTTAATTAGTTTCCCGGTTGCTGGGCCCATAACCTGATGGAAATATCGTGGAAGTGAAACTATAATGTGGGAATATACATTTAATAATATATAGAGATCAAAAAGCAACACAAGAAGACATGGTTTTAAACGGAGTGACAGCACTGTCATTTACATATTATTTTTTATTCCCAACAGATATTAGTCAATTTTGTATGTAAGTACCTACTTATTTGTGGATGAACCGATTTTGATTATTCTTTTTTTAATCGATAGCTGGTGTTTGTCATGTGGTTCCACATAAATTTGAGCGAGATTTGACAAGTAGTTTTTGAGTTTTTTTGAAGTTGGTTATTTTTTGTAGGTATTTACATGATATTAGCCAATTTTGTATGTAAGTACCTACTTATTTGTGGATGAACCGATTTTGATGATTCTTTTTTTAATCGATAGCTGGTGTTTGTCATTTGGTTCCACATAAATTTGAGCGAGTCTTGACAAGTAGTTTTTGAGTTTTTTGAAGTTGGTTATTTTTTGTAGGTATTTACATGATATTAGTCAATTTTGCATGTAAGTACCTACTTATTTGTGGATGAACCGATTTTGATGATTCTTTTTTTAATCGATAGCTGGTGTTTGTCATGTGGTTCCACATAAATTTGAGCGAGATTTGACAAGTAGTTTCTGAGTTTTTTTGAAGTTGGTTATTTTTTGTAGGTATTTACATGATATTAATCAATTTTGTATGTAAGTACCTACTTATTTGTGGACGAACCGATTTTGATGATTCTTTTTTTAATCGATAGCTGGTGTTTGTCATGTGGTTCCACATAAATTTGAGCGAGATTTGACAAGTAGTTTTTGAGTTTTTTTGAAGTTGGTTATTTTTTGTAGGTATTTTTACATGATATTAATCAATTTTGTATGTAAGTACCTACTTATTTGTGGACGAACCGATTTTGATGATCCTTTTTTTAATCGATAGCTGGTGTTTGTCATGTGGTTCCACATAAATTTGAGCGAGTCTTGACAAGTAGTTTTTGAGTTTTTTTGAAGTTGGTTATTTTTTGTAGGTATTTACATGATATTAGCCAATTTTGTATGTAAGTACCTACTTATTTGTGGATGAACCGATTTTGATGATTCTTTTTTTAATCGATAGCTGGTGTTTGTGATGTGGTTTCACATAAATTTGAGCGAGTCTTGACAAGTAGTTTTTGAGTTTTTTTGAAGTTGGTTATTTTTTGTAGGTATTTACATGATATTAGCCAATTTTGTATGTAAGTACCTACTTATTTGTGGATGAACTGATTTTGATGATTCTTTTTTTAATCGATAGCTGGTGTTTATGTGGTTCCACATAAATTTGAGCGAGATTTGACAAGTAGTTTTTGAGTTTTTTTGAAGTTGGTTATTTTTTGTTAGTATTTAGATGATATTAATCAATTTTGTATGTAAGTACCTACTTATTTGTGTATCACGCGTATCTCAGTTAGGAAATATAAATAAGTTTATATTATATTTATATGTATATTTCTTAGTATATAAATTAATTGTGTAATTAGCACTTGACTTATACATATACCAAAATACTATAAACAGTTACTAAAGTACAAACACGAACAATGTTATTATTCTTACGATATAATTTTTTTTTATGGAAATAGCCGGAAAACGAGCTGACGATCCACCTGATGGTAATTGGCTATCGTCGTCCGTGGACATCAGCAACACCAAAGGCATCACTGATGCGTTGCCGGCCCTCCCCCTCCCTTCCCCTCCCCTCCACCTCCCTCCGCTCCCCCTCCCCTCCCCTTCCCCTCCCTTCCACCTCCCCCGCTACCCTCCCTCTACCCTTCCTTCCCCTGTTTAACTTATATACAAATATACATATTATACTATACATATAAAAAAACAATACTCAAAAACAATATAAAAAAACAACATTAAAAAACAATATTCTTACAAAATTCTTACAATAGAAATAATAATAGTAATTATGGCATTAATTAACATTTAAAATCAATATTACCAATATAATCCCTCGAGGGGCCCTACCACCAGCGGGCCGGATTTAGTCGCCTTTTACGACACCCATCTGGCTTGGGATTGGGGTTAGTATTCTAAGCCGCCCTAATACGGCAAGAATTATTGTGTAATTAGCACTTGACTTATACCAATACCTAAATACTATAAACAGTAACTAAAGTATAAAAACGAACAATTTTTATTATTTCAAATTACAGCTGTGTGGATACTTTGGACAGTGTAATATAAGTTCAGAAGGCGCGCGCGCCAAATTCGAAATTAAAATTGGTGTCGGAAATTCGACAACGTGCGGCTGCGATGCCGATTAGCACAGGTCCTACCTCGAAGGCGACTGGCGCGAGAGTAAAATTGAGTAAATTAACGCGTCGGGCGTTTCGTAGCTGGTGGAAAGGGAAAAAATTGGAATTGAAAGGGAAGTTTTTCAAAATTTCAAATTATGATCACCAAGGAATATCGGTATCTTTAGGACCTATACTGTGGTATATTTTTTATTATCTGGAAGCGATTAAAACGCGAATAAAACTCCATTTTTATGCCAGATTAGACCCAACTTTGTGATTTATTTATATGCAATGAAATAACGGCTATCGTGTATCAAGAATGAGGGAACGAAAGAACAAAGACTGTAAAATAACATATATTTTTTTTAGAATTGTATTATGTACCATTTATGAACAAAACACCTTCAAAAATACCATTTTTTGGGATAATATCGCCTTAAGCCTTCTGCTCAGTTTAATATTGTTAGAGTCAAGTTAGAGCCTGAAATTGAGTACTAAACTGGTGGTAGAGTGATAGAATATCAATTATTAAGAAAAGTTTCTTAAAACTTAAGCTCGCAGCATCTCATACAGATTTGCTCGTTCACACACATACTCAATCGCTCACATACACTAGCGTCCCGTATACGCTAAAACAAGATCCTGTAAGTGAGACACATCTGGTAGCCTGGTAATAGCTGTGTCGCTTTTGACGTATTGTAACGTCGTACACGGCGGCGTGACAACGCCAAGCGCTTTGCCTCAAATGTGTCCCCAAAATATAATCCGGAACCAACTATTCATATTATATGTATACGAGTATTCAAACAGCGACAGAACCCGTGTCTCATCGCGTATTCTTACCGTAAACTGTTTGCTTTAGAAAACCATTTGGATGAATTTCGTTTTCAGATTATTTCTCACTCCTCATTCTTTATTTTAAACCCATAGGTTTCATTCGGCAGAAACGCTACCAGCATTTTTTTTTTGCTAATATGACTGCATGCGATACATGCGATGGGCAGGGAATATCATAGTTATACCAACTCTACTTCTTTCATGTTGATTTTTTAATGTAATGCGCGCTCCACATTCACGCGAGATCCTCGCCGAGAATCTCGGCAAGAATCTCAGCGACAATCAGATGCGCGCTCCACATTCAAGCGAGTTCCTCGCCGAGAATCTCGGCAAGAATCTCAGCGACAATCTGATGCGCGCTCCACACTCACGCGAGAATCTCGGCAAGAATCTCGGCGCCTGAAAAAAGAACCTGCGAAGATTATGTGAATCGGTTCCACATTCACGTTTCTCGTGTTTTTCTCACCTTCTCGCGAGATTCTCGCGTGAGTATGGAGCGCGTTTTAACCTGAAAAAAGAACCTGCGAAGGTTATGTGAATCGGTTCCACATTCACGTTTCTCGTGTTTTTCTCGCCTTCTCGCGAGAAACTCGCGTGAGCGTGGAGCGCCCTTTAACCTGAAAAAAGAACCTGCGAAGATTATGTGAATCGGTTCCACATTCACGTTTCTCGTGTTTTCCTCGCCTTCTCGCGAGATTCTCGCGTGAGTGTGGAGCACGCTTTAGTGACCATCGACACTGTTGCACGGTAAAATAAATAAACCAGCTTTCATTAATTCTCTCGTAAAAAAAATCAACTACGAAAACACAAAAAGTAAAAATATGTGCTTATATTGTGACGACGAAGAAAAGTGAAAAAAAGTGGTGAAACTTAATTTTGCTGCCACATCGAGAAAATCTCGGTCAAGTTGTGCAAGGAGACAAAAGAAACTGCTACGATCGTGTAGCGACTAGGGCGTACTCCTCACATACTAGAAATTTATGTAATGTAATATTTACATCAAGCTATTGTACATTCTTATGTAAATCTTAACTTAACGGTTACTAAGCCGTTTTAGTACAGAATCACAATTCACATTACAATACTAATTCTATACTGAGGAGCGATTTAAGAAACCGTAAAGTGACTCTGAGTGCGGCCTTTATCCCCTCAATGATTATGTGGCTTAAAATCACGAAGGTGGCGAATTCGGTTTGGAAGCTCGTAAAATAAAATATACGAACAAATAACAGTAAATAAGAATTCAATACTATTGAGATCAATTAGACGTATTCATACCTAAAATTAATGATTTGAAAAATAAGTAATTTTAAATAATTTAACAAGAAATATGTGTAAAAAGTCAGTTCGGGAACGCGTCCCAAACAAAAACTTCAAACTTCAACTTGCGTTAAAAATAGTAAAATCATACTTTTTATATTCTCAATTTTCATTAGAGTTTGCTTGTTTCCTAAACAATTATTATTCTAAGCCAGAATATAGAAAATAAAATCATTTTAAACACGGCATTTGTCAAAAGTTTGTCCGAGAAATCAAACGTCATATCCGTAAACGCAGCATTAGGCAGTGAAAACTTTTATTCTTAAACGCGACTTAAGGCGCTAGTGTGTCTTAGTGACGAGCAATAGTGTTGTGAAGTGGGCGTCATTTGTTTTGTGCGTAAATAAATAACAATTTAAGTGGTAAGTACTGTTATGTTCATGTATTTTTCACCGTACATGAACTATACGTCATCCCGGGAACGGGTGCAATAGTAAATAATATTAAAATAACAATTACTTAATAAGTATTCTGTAAAACTATCATTGTTTACTTTACAATAACCTAGAAATAATATGTCTAATATGGCGACCATCGAAATTGTAGGTGCGAAATTTCAAAAACGTCATTTCGGGAACAGTCATTAAGGGGACGTTCCCGGACATGATGACGCGGTTCCAGATTAACGTAGTGGTTTCTGACATGACTTATTAATGGTGAATTAATATTTAATAAATATTTGTTTAAATTAAAAGATCTTCTTTTGTTTTCAGTAAAAATGGAACCAAACGAAGGTGAAATAAAGAAGAAAACTAAAAAAAACTTAAAAACACAAAAACACAAAACTCGGTGAGAAGACAGCGCGGAAGAAAAAGTGTGAAAAAAGACCAGGCAAAAGCATACAGATATATAAAAGAACAACAAGATATAATAACAGAAATGAGACGTAATTGAATAAAATAATAAGCAGAAAGGAAAAGACAGAAAACAAGAAGAACAGTGATCAGATGACTCCAAAAAATAAAGTGAATGACTTAATCAAAGATATACCAGTTCCAGTACCTCGTGTAGTACAAGTATTATCTTATTTTAAGTCTAATGTTGATATATTTGAGAAATGTTAATTATTTTATTTTCTTGTGGCTATTATTATTAATATTGATTATAATATTACAACAAATAATATTTCTTAACAAGATTATAGAAATTACAAAAGTTAATTGTCGCAATTATTACTCAAAAATACCTTTACCTGTAAGAAAATCACCATAGTCATTCCGGGAACTCTACTTTTATTTGCCTTTATATACTAGTTTCAAATATTATTGAACATTTAAATATGCACATACAAACATAATAAAGTTATTAATATAGAAATATCTAAATTTACTTATTAGGTCATCTATATTTTGTTATATTTTGAATTTTGTGCTTGAAATTTGAAACTTAGTTACTTTTTAATTTTCAATTTGATGATTTTTATAAATATCCATGTATATTCACCAAATTTCCATTTGTATTTAAAAAAATATAGTAGACTGCTATTAAAAATAATATTATTTTATTGTTTTCTATAAACATTATATTTAAAAATAAATATTTAGCTACGTTCCCGAAATGACGATTTTTGCTGTCGAGTTACCTTAAAATCGCTGTAATTTGAAAAATTGTGAAATCTAAGCGCGCCCCTTTTAAATATGTTAAGATTAATAACAAACCAATCATTTATACTTCTTTAATTGGCTATTCCTTTTAACATTTTATGCTCAAATTGCAAACCTGAAATTCGCCACCTTCGTGATTTTGAGCCATGTAGGATTTTAACACAGGTAAAGTGTATTCAAAATCAACTGCTTCTTTCTTTCTAATAAAAACAAACATCTGGGAGACCGAGCTTCCGAGCTTTGCTCAGTGTATTGTCACGTTGATTTCAGAATTTTCAGAAAGTATAAGAGAAAGTTAAAAAAAAATAATGATACATATGTACAATGCACAAAGTATCTTACATTACATTACTAATTTAGTAACGAGAATTTTCTAACGTGAACATCAAGTGGTATGAAATTTACATTTGTGTAAAATTTTTAGTGATGTCATACAATTTTCAAGTTCATATCGCGTGTTGCACTCAGTCGGTGACATCATCTAACTCTCAAAACGTGATGCACACAAAAACTAACATGTGGCCCCAGATGTGCGTGATGTTACACTTCAACGTGCCACCTGCATCCGCAACTAAAGTGTTATTATTAACATCGATGGTACGGAGAATTATGCTTCTACAAAATAACAAGCCGTGCTAAAATACCCCCACCCATTGTTTCATTCTTTCTTGAATAATTTTAAAACTATCCATTGTAGAACTGTAACAAAAATATACTTGTGATCCTTACAACAAGACCTTTCATTTTACATACCACAAGATACGGTTTGCAAAGCAGTATTAAATCTGTCATTCATACCAATTTACTTCAAGTATTCGTAAATCATTTCGCATTTGTTGATTAAAATACGCTAAGATTCATTTATAATAAAGGGTGTTCACAATCAAGGATTAAAGTTTTCCATATAGCAACTGCCAACAGAAAACTTAATTCAAAAAGCAATTAAGCTTATGACAATGAGTCATTCTTTATCAACGGTATCGGCATACAGTTTTATGTAGGTAAACGCTTCGCTAAATGACATTAACCTCGTGTTTCCCACAATCGCTGCCGTGTCAAAGCCACGTTACGGTTGTGGGTCCGACTAAGTTAATAATAGTTCTGTATCTATACTATCTATCTACACCAGTTGTTTACTAATATAGGGTTTGTACACTATACCCTACCACACCATGACCGAGCTAGGATCGTGTCAGGCAAAAAAATAATCTTTTTATTGACAAGTATGACACTTATCCCATACGACCGTTCCGTCACCTATCAACACCGTCGCGAACCATGCCATGGAGCGTCAAAAAATTTTGACAAATATAGATGAGAACGCCGTCGATCCCTTTTAATGGACATAGTAAAGCATATAAGTATTGCCTTTCCGTACATGAAATGGTACGTTATATGCAAACCCCTTAATAGTTATTACAACGTGGTATGAGTACATTACAGTCAATGAGTCATATCAGTTGCAGGCAGGCAGCCCCGGATCTACGATATTTTCGAACCGGGGCAAAACCTTGATTGTGGCGCCCCCTCCAGTATTTGAGAAAACTGTTAAAAATGCCAATGAGTAGCATTTTTGTGACCATTTGTTAAAATAATAATCCTTTAATAAATTTAAACTTTTTATTATCTATTATCTAATAACTTTCATTTGTAACATAAAACAGAAACACAGAAAAAATATATAACCAGGAAAGACTACAACTTTACACGGCGTGCTATTTTTTTCTTTTGTTCGGCTCGGGCCGGCTCGGCTCATATAGGTAGATGTGACGGGGATTCCCCTGGCAGAAAGATCACGGACACTACGCACGCGTTCAAAAATTTACTTGATGCGTTCATAAATCACTTAGTAACTATGTGTTCAAAAACTAACTGGGCGTATGGAAATAGAAAAGTTTGTTTTTCTAACATATTATTATACAGGGTGTCCCGTAAGTAGTGGATCAACCGAAGGTGGCAGATAGCTTGAAGGTTGACCTATCATATGTCAAAAAATTACTTTAGTAAAAGTGTCACCGTTTTCGAGATATTGATCATTTTATAAAATTTTGATAATTCGGCTCCTTTACCCTACTTTTTCCTGTTGAGTCCACAAATGAGCAGATATTTTGATATTTTTTTTTCCTAGAGCTCTCAGATAGTTGCTTTATAATTGTCGGTATGTAATGTTGTTGAAATTATTAGGGAACGCTGAGAAAATAGCGTCTACTTTGGATATTTTTGTTTTTGATTTTCTTCGATACAACTTTGATGCGAGGTGGTTGAAAAAAAATGTACTGGGCAAGTATGCCCCGGTATTTTAGAAACTTTTCTGTTTAATGCAGATTTTAAAAAGGTACAATACAGGCTACTTTGATAGGGAAAATTTTCAAGTAAAAGCCATTTCAGTGTCAAAGGGGTGAATTTGAAACAAAAGTTATTTTATTGTTTACTGTTATGGGATGAAGCTTTTCAATGGTTTTTGCTTAATATTACGTTACGTTAAATAATTGTTCTAATAAATATTTAAAATAATGATTATTTTCCGATATTCCAACCTTATGAAGAAATTACAAATTACTTGAAAAATATTGTTTATTTCAAAAATAATGCTATGATTTACTCTTTTTTTAATACTAGATGATCAGGAACCCTTGTAAATTATTGTTTTAAGATTATTTTTGTATGAATATTTAACAAAAATAATCTTAAAGCAATAATTGACAAGGTTTGCTGATCATCTAGTATTAAAAAACAGTAATTAATAGCATTATTTTTGAAGAAACAATATTTTTCAAGTAATTCTTAGGTAATTTGAAATTTCTTTTAAAGGTTGAAATATCGGAAAATAATCATTATTTTAAATATTTATTAGAGCAATAATTTAACGTAACCGGTAACGTCATATTAAGCAAAAACCATTGAAAAACTTCACCTCATAACAGTAAAGAATAAAATAACTTTTGATTTAAATTCACCCCTTTGACACTGAAATGGCTTTTACATCAAAGTAGCCTGTATTGTACCTTTTTAAAATCCGCATTAAACAGACAAGTTTTTAAAATACCGGGGCATACTTGCCCAGTACATTTTTTTTCCACCAACTCGCATCAAAGTTGTGTCAAAGAAAATCAAAAACAAAAATATCCCAAGTAGACGCTATTTTCTCAGCGTTCCCTAATAATTTCAACAATATTACATACTGATAATTATAAAGCAACTATCTGAGAGCTCTAGGAAAAAAATAGGTATCAAAATATCTGCTCATTTGTGGACTCAACAGGAAAAAGAAGGGTAAAGGAGCCGAATTTTCTAAATTTTAAAAAATGGTCAATATCTTGAAAACGGTGACACTTTTACTAAGGTAATTTTTTGACATATGATAGGTCAACCTTCAAGCTATCTGCCACCTTCGGTTGATCCACTACTTACGGGACACCCTGTATATTAAGATTCGATTACTTGATAAAAACCTATGAGATTGTAGGAAAAGAGGTTTTATTTGTTCGATATTTCGAATTCTTGTCTCAAGGATTTGGCGCCCCCATGAAACTGCCGCCCGGGGCAAGTGCCCCCATTTGCCCCCCCTTAGATCCGGGGCTGCAGGCAGGTGATGGGGTGTCCCTACGCAGGGAGCTATTGCCAACGCGATTGTGTGCACAACAAAAGACACTAATGTTGTAATATTTATATTAAAGGAGTGGCAAATGCGTGTCGTGAACAATAGCCGGATTCTCTCGCTTTGGCAATCGAATCGGGAGGCCACTTGGTTGAGAATTTTAATCCGATTCATATTTCGTTCTTCAAGTCAAAATCTGGGTTTCTTTGACCTCGTCAAAGGAAATCTCTTGGTATATGAACAGTTTGTCACGGTTACTCAAAACCTGGGAATCCTGGGATTATACAAAGGCTTTTATAATTATGTTCCCAGCACTTCTTTGTATTGACTGTTAAAGAAAACTGATTCAGCATTATACACCATTTTGTACGACTGTATTGAGAACGACCCCCTAAGGTATTTAGCCCCTAAGGTATTTGTAATTTTCGCGCAGAACTAATGCTAGTTAACTGTTTCAGTTTTTCGTTTTGTATGGATATAAAAAAAATTCTTGATATCAGCAAGCCGAATACCTAGCGCCACTTTCTGAACAAAGCAACTGTTGTTATTATGTGTCAGCTGTATTCAATGCTTTCGTTACAAATCATTTCATTATTAACTTTTCAATAAACATTTTAAGATTAACAAACTAAAAATCTACTCTAACAGTTGAAAAATACAGAAAATCGTTGTTAAATATATTCAATAATTTTGTAAATGTTGAGGGAAGTACTGTAAGACATTTAAGTTGAACGTAAAATGACAAGTCTTTACAGTTCATTGTATATTGGATTACCTTGAACGGTGATTTTACAGTTATGGAACTGCACCTGAATATAGGATTACAACTAGTATTGTTCGACGTCAACGCATCGAAGCTTTAACTCTTAACAAGGTCAATTTTACCCGGCTGGCTTACGTTCTTTTGAAAAGCTACCGAGAAATGTTGCGGTTACTGGTTGAGTAGTGATGGCTTGTTTGATCCGTACAGAGGATCTAAGTTTGAATTCTGCAAGCGTATAATTATATGTAATATAAATAATTCACAGTTTTCTCTCTCTCTTTCTATCTCTCTCTGCACAAATATTCAAATAGGCGAAAGAATATTACAATACTACAACATGACCCGAGTATTCTTAACTTCAATCCAAGCACTGCCTGTATATAAATATAATGTGCATTACCTACTAGGAATACTATTATAAAATAAATATAATAAAGCTATACGTACAGATAAATGACTTACCTTTTTTAAAGTTGTATAAAAATAGAATGTACTTTCCCGTACTGTTCCTAGCGCGCCATCCAGCTGCTAATTACATCAAGGGAAGGCGGACAAAAAGATCTTGTGGAGGATATTAATTAAACCGTCTGCGTAGAATTACAAACTAAGGCGTTTTGTCCACTTGGACGCACGTCATACGTACGCTCGTCGATTGTTGCTTGCTTGCAGCTTACTTGCATCTTGCGTAGTAAAAGTATGAAATCTGTCCACGAAGCGGCATCGTCGCATTTACATATTGCAAAACAATTGAAAAACAAATAGTCTAAGATCCACGAATTAGGGACTCCTTCACCCATCGCTTACCGGTTAAAAAATATTCTTTATCAAATATCATATGTAAATAAAAGTATCGCGAATGGGTTGCCTAAAAAGTTCAAGGCTATCTTTAATTTATATACAGGATGGAAAAAAAATTGTGTCTAGACTGAATATAAATTATGGCAAATTTTACGAATGGAAACATTTCTTTATTTTCACTAATAAGTAAAACTGCATATAAAGATTTTTGATAAATCACCTGCTTGAGCCAGGAATCCATCCTATAAAATGTGAAAAAAAACAGGACTGTATTTTATAATACCAATCGAAAGGGTGAAAGATGCAAGCAAGCTTCAAGCTAGCGACAATTTGACGATGGCGTGCGCCGTGCGTATGACGTGCGTCTAATGGTGGTCACTCACGGTCATTCCATCGCGTCATTTTTGGAGCCACGCCAAACGACATATGTCACAATGGCGCGATTGAACATACAAATTTTTTAAATCACGCCATCAGTTTTTCACATTCACGATCAAATTTTGGCTGTATATCACGCCATTTGACGCGATGGACTGACCGTGAGTGGCCACCATAAAACTAAAGGGACAGCGGGCCTAACTTTAACTCCAATTTCAATCTACAGGGCACTCATAAACTACTAATTAAACATATTAAAAGCAATTTTATTATGCCTGCCTATGCAATGTGCATCTGGTGTTTGTCTGCTCATATTTTAATGGCAATTGCTATTTCATTCTACTTTATTATACTTTATTCTTCTATAATAATTACATAAGCTTAATGAAGTTTATTCTGAACCATATGTAGAACTGATTTGTACTTACCTACTAGATGTTGCAAATAATTGCATTAGCAAGATTGTCGGCTAGAATTCATCGTCGTCAAAATTAAATTACGAGTAAGTAACTGTGTACCTATGAGTGATTAGTTAATTTGGTAAAAATAAATTTCGTAGTCATAATAATAGTCATAAATTATCATTTCAGTTTTTATGAGATTAAATGACGTAATTAATCATATTATATTTTTCTTAGTACGGGAGTACCGTAATATTGCCATAAGTAGTAGTGTTATAATCTCACGTAACAAGTTAATAAAAATAACAATGTGTATTTGCTGATAAATGTCAACTTTTTCTGGCTTGTGGGAACCCTATACTTAGCAAATTGGGTAGACTAATGATGTATCGGCAATATAATACGAGCGGTGCATTGTTCGTTCGACGAGGAACGCATAATGGAAGTTCCGATGACAATTGTTTATTGTATGAAGAATAACTGACTACCGTCTCGCCATGAGAGCGTGCATTGCTACAATATAATTTTCATTTGCATTGCAAATGTTATCAGTATCAGTTTTAAAGCAATTTTTATTTTCATTTCAATAGCTGACACTGTCAGCTGACAGGTAAGGGCCAACATACAAAACCATTAGGAAAGAAGGAAACTAGGATACTCTCTACTCTCTATTCCGTCTTACATGATGAACACTCTCCTACGTACCTTAAGGATAAGTTCAAGTTCTTGCGGGACTTTCATGATCGGCCATTGCGTTCTACTGAGAGCTTGCTTCTTTCCATTCCTCTTCACCATTCGGGTTTTATGACTTATTCTTTTGCCGTTCAAGCCGCTCGACTTTGGAATGATATGCCTGTAACTCTCAGGAAGCCAGCTAGCAAATTTACGTTCAAGAAAAGACTTCACGGACATTACTTCAAGTCAATTGTGTAAGGCGTCATCATTCATAATCATATCACCTATTACTTTCTCACGTCTGTCTGATAGTTGTGGTTCATCTGACATGTTTATCAGTTTTATTTTTATATATTTATGTATATATTTATGTATATATTTATGTATGTATTTATGTATGTATTTAATTATGTATGTATGTATGTTTGTATATAGTGTATCTATATATTTAATCTTATTTATTTTTATTCTAAGTAGTGTTATTTATTCAAACTACATATACCGCCATATCGTTGTGTTCTCACTATCCGAAGGTTGACTGGGAGAGAATGCTATTAGCATTAAGTCCGCCTTTGCTATTGTACAAATTGTATGGTGCAAAAAGCTAAATAAATAAATAAATAAATAAAAGAAGCGGTGAGGAAATGGTTCATCATCTGACTCTTCATCGTTGCAAATGAAACTCCTGAATAGCAATTGACAGTTGTTTTTATAAAGAGGTTGATAATTGGCTAGAGCCAGGAGATAGGACCATAACACGTTACATCGGAATAAAACTGAATGCTTGTACCATAGATTTTATTAGCAGATCATAAGAGCAGGATCCAGTACTATTATGGATACTTCTTAATATGGTCAGTATAGTGCATAAGGGGAGTTTAGCTTGGGCACCAAGATATAATATGAAGCCCCTTATCTCAAGACCTCTCATCCGTCTGAACTAGAAAAAATAAACACACTTTGTGTTTAGTGAATATGGTAAATAAACGATCGAATATATGTATATGTACGAGTATATTGTAACTCAGTTTCGACAATTGCTGTGATTATATTTCGCACTGCAAATAACAGAGATAGCGGCGAGAATAACTTACGACTTAGCGTTTATCACACATTAATAATATTGAACGAGTTATTCGTGTATGTTTCTCGGAATGTGAAATTAGAACTCTCAGAAATTGCCTTTGATAAGTCATTGACGAAAGCGTTAATTACAACCTAGGCGTGTGATATTATAGCCTCGAACTGAAATGCAATCATCGTGGGCTCATGTCCATATTAATATCTTTCTACTACATTATTATCAAATTATTATTTGTTTCTTTCCACCATTCCACACTACGCACCTGTATCGATTGGAAACACGCGGCCTGCAGCGGGTAGAAAGATTTTTTTTCAGAAGAAGGCCAAGTTTACATTCACAGTCTTTCAACCGAGGAGGCGAGGTTGCTTGTATTGGGTACAACACAAACAATTAGGTATAAAGGAAAATACATAATTAAAGTAATAAGTATGACTTACTTACATAAGTGTTATATTTGATATTTTGAGCCATTTGAGCCTTTAATACCTCGTCTATATGTAAAAAAAAAAAAAAAAAGTCTTTCCCTGATATTCCATTCAGCCGTAAAACACACACACACACACACGCACACACACACTCACACAAACATATTAACACATGCACACACATTCACACACACACACACACACACACCACCCACCTACGTATACAAGTACTCACTTGACACACCCACACACACATTCAGACAAGAATAAGATAGAAATAAAGGAAATTGTTACCTTATATCTGTCCGCGGGAGGACATTGGTGACCTGTAACTCAGGTTCTTCGGATACCTACTTCAGGCGCCAAGTTCTCACAAAGTTGATCTTTGGAAATAAGTTCTTTATTTGTAACTAATTTAAGTCTGTAAAATAAGATCCTGTTGTGAGAGCAAATAAAGTATTATTATTATTATTATTATTATTATTATTATTTGAGAATGACGTGACAAAACAACTGTGTAAAGAATAATCCCTTGGCTCACGTCTTATAAATAGTCTTAAATGATACCTGCAACAAACACGGGCTAAACAAATCGTTACATCCTACAATCTGAGCAACAAAATATTTACAAAGCAAACCGTTCAAGAATAATGCAAGTCAAATAAGACAAGCTTTTGTTCAAATAGTTGTATTCGTTATACGGTGAAATGCGGTAAATGTATGCATAAATGTGGCTTGCAGCTCGGTGGCTAAGTGCATTGGAACCGTGGTAAGTAGGGCGACGAACTGCGATCGATGGCGCGCCGCCCTTACAACTTTATCCGTTTACACCGAACCAAACTTTCACGATCATAACACTGCACCGCACCGCACGCAATGCTCAACTCTACTTCCAAATCTAAACACATCGCTTAATGCTCCATCGAAATTTGGATCTGTCTAGCGCACGGCTGCCAGACTTTGTAAGGTAAAATATTCGGACAAGAATGTCAGTGGAATTTTCAGCAAAGTAATTATTATCATAGACGTGGACAGCGTGGGCGAGCCGGCGCGGAGCGGGCTGCAACCGCCGACATTAAACTCGAGTGGCCGCCGAAAGCTCCCAATTAGCCGAGACTTTGTCCGGGCCGCAGTAATTGCGGAAAGAAATATGTTTCAGTGCGTCCGTGGAAAATAACGCGGGGGGCGCATCCATCTCGACAATAGGAATAATAACTGTAAGTAAAAATCACTAAAATGATGTATTTATTTAATGAAACCCTATTGATGGATTACAAAACACGCATTTATTGTATTATTAAGAGCGAGATTAATAATATTTTGATAAAATAAAACTACAAAATACGGCAAGTCGCCATGATATCTTGAAACCCAATCAGTCTCAATCAGCGCGAATTACGTCACGCTTCAGTAAACAAACGAATATGACCATACTGACAACAACATCTTGTCTATTATTTTACTGAGGCGTGACGTCACAAGCGACGCCATGACACTTTGAAGTGTTTTGGTGCGAATTTTAAACTTATAAATTGAAGTGTATTAATTTTATACTAAACCTTATATTTTGGGGAAATACGATATACGTTGTAATTATAATATTCAAATTCAAATTCAAATTCAAAATCATTTATTCATGTAGGTATCATTGATACACTTATGCACGTCATTTTTTTAATTTACCAGCTTTTCGGAAAGGTGCTTTGTCATGGAGGAGAAGAAAAGCCGAAAGAAACTCCTCAGCACATCTTTTAAAAATAAAATACATTGGTATATTTCTTACAAAGAAGTATCACTAGCCTGTACGGAACTGGTTGCAGATCTGGTCATTTCCATGCGTCTTTGTCATTTATGTACTCATCTACAGTATAGTAGCCTTTGCCTAAAAGTTGAGATTTTACATGTTTCTTAAATAATTCCACTGGCAAATCACGTATTAACTTTGGGATTTTATTATAGAACTGTACACCACGGCCCATAAAAGATCGCTTCACTTTAGAAAGACGGTAAGATGGCGTTACTAACTGGTGCATTTTTCTTGTTTGGCGATTAGTGATATCAAAATTTTGTTTATACGCGCTTATATTATTCCGTATAAAAACCACGTTACTATAGATATATTGTGAGGCTACTGTAAGTATACCTATTTCTTTGAACTTGTCACGCAAAGTTTCACGAGATCTAAGTTTATAAATAGCCCTAATAGCTCTTTTTTGTAGTATGAAAATTTGTTCTATACTGGCTGCTTTGCCCCACAGCAAGATGGCATATGACATAATACTGTGAAAATATGCAAAATAAACCATCCTAGCAGTTTCGACGTCAGTAAACTGCCTTATTTTCCTAACAGCATAAGCAGCCCTACCGAGTTTAGTCGCGAGATTTGTTATATGTGGGCCCCACTGAAGTTTACTATCTAAGGTCACCCCTAAAAAGACCGTGGATTCCTCCATGTGCAATATTTCATTATTCAGTCTGAGAGATTTGTTAACTTTTTTAACATTAGGTAGTACAAACTCTATACATTTAGTTTTTTTTGCATTTAAAAGCAAATTATTGATAGTGAACCAACGCGACACATGCGAAAGAGCACTATTTACGTCGTCAAAATTTACTTTATTCCTTTCACACTTAAATATTAATGATGTATCGTCAGCAAATAGTACAATATCCGCTTGGTTCTTTACATAATGTGGTAAATCGTTAATGTATACCAGAAAAAGAAACGGACCCAAGATCGAGCCCTGCGGTACACCCAACACAGCCGGTGACCCCGATGACTTAATATCTTTTATACTAACTTTTTGTATCCTATCACTCAAATAAGACGCGATCAAGCTAAGGGCCTTGTTTTTTATACCATAGTGGCCAAGTTTAAACAGCAATGTTTCGTGCTGAACACAATCAAATGCCTTAGATAAGTCACAAAATACACCTATGGCATTTTGTGATGATTCCCATGCTTCAAATATATGCTTTAAAAGCCTAGCCCCTGCATCGGTTGTACTACGGCCTTTAGTGAAACCGTATTGATCAGGATGTAATAAATTATTATTGTTGAAATGGGACAGCATTTGATTCAATATTATTTTTTCAAAAATCTTACTAATAGTTGGTAAAATAGAAACTGGTCTATAGTTATTAATATCGGTTTTTTCGCCTGTTTTAAAAAGTGGTATAATTTTGCTGCATTTCATAAGATCTGGAAAGATACCTAGATCTATGCATTTATTAAAAACTATGACCAAATATGGTGCTATAATATCTATAATATGCTGTATTATTTTTACCGAAATGCCCCATAAGTCACCGGTATTCTTTACCTTCAGAGACTGAAATGCGTTAATTAAGTCTCTAGTGGTTATATGTTTAAATTCAAATAAAATATTACATTCATTAACATGATTTTTTAATATAGAAAGTGCTTCCGTCGGCGAAGAAGCTAATGAACTAGTTAACGTTATAGGAATATTACGGAAGTGATTTTCAAACTCACTTGCCACGTCTTTATCAGCAGTGATTGTGTTATCATTAATCAACAGTTCGTAACTGAAATCACAGGACTTTGCGTTACCATTCTCACTACTAATTATATTCCAAGCCGTTTTTATTTTGTTATCCGAGTTAATAATCTTGTCCTTTATGTACATTGATTTCGCCTGAATGCAAACTATTTTAAAGATTTTTGAATAATTTCTTACATGCTCCTGAAAAGATGAAGAAAAATTGTATTGTTTCTCGGCATAGAGATCGTACATCTTGTTCCTGCTTTTATAAATACCTACAGTAGCCCAATCACTAAATTTACTATTTTTAGCTATATCTATATACCTAAACTTGAAAATTTGATTAAATTCATTATTTATGTTATTTGACAATGTGTTATATAGTTTAATTGGATCTCTTTGTTGTAACGTTAAATGCGTTTGTAGTTTTGATTTAATTTTCTCTTTAAAAGTTGAAATCTTTTTTTTAGTTATTGGTCTACATTTTATTAATTGTTTTTTCTTATTAACAGAATTATACAACGAAATTTTTTGTCCGCAGTGGTCTGACCTCAACTTACTGAATATCTCTTTATTTAAAATCTCACAATTGCAAAAGATATTATCTAAACATGTAGCTGTAGTGTCAGTTATTCTGGTTGGCTCATTGAATATTGGATTTAAATTAAAGCATTTAAACAAACTTAGTAGCCTAGTAGCCATAGGACTATCTAATAAGATGTCTACGTTGAAGTCACCACATATCACTACTTCTTTTTTAGAGACTAACCGTTTAAGTACATCCTCCAGTGTATCTTCGAAAATACTAAAGTCACCAGAGGGGGGCCTATATACACAGACTATAAAAAACCGCTCCAGTTCCACACATGCCAGTTCAATAGTGCGTTCAACAGATAAACTAACAATGTCTTTTCGGTCTTTAAAAGAAATATTATCTTGCACTAAGATTAGAGAACCCCCATGAATAGCAGTCCTTCTAAAGAACGCACTTGACAATCTATAATTATTCAAACTAACATGACCTTGTAAGTATGGTATCCAATGCTCTGTTATACATAATACATTAATATTGCTATTTCCCAACAGTAAAGAACAGTATTTCAAAATCTGTCAACATGCCTATTGGGTTAGGTCGAAGCTTCCACGCCCCGCGTTCATTTTCCGTTTGATTAAAGAGAAACACAAACGGCGTCGAAACACTAGATGCGGGGACTTATTAAATTTTGCCAGGGGCGAGGGGCGAACAATGGGGCTTTATCTCGGGTGTAGATAACGTCGTGAGCTCGCTCCGAGCACAATGGAGCTACCGAGTTGCGGCCGTCAGTCGCCAGCGCGGCGGCACGTCACCGTCACCGGCTAACTTTGTTTCTGTCTTGCGGGACGTGAATCGCTCTAGCGCAGACTAGCGCTCCAACCAAACCACTCGCGAGTTGCTTCTGTTTTAGAAGTTTAGAGATGTTAAATTGACTTGTTGCTGGTGTTGGTTCGAACAAAGCGATTAAATTGCACTAGTTTAATTATACCCTAGAGATAGAACGTTTTGTAGCTTGTATATATTAATTAATTATCTAGTGTATAGACAATTTCAAATCAGTTTACTCACCAACCAACTCGCCGTGGTATATGTGTGACGTATCGACTTCGTGTAGTTCACCGTCTGCATTTTCGACCTGTAAGAAGATGACCATATCATTTTTTATTTAATGTCTTGCCAATAAAGCCTCAGATAAGTAGCTCGGGGATTATTTGATATATAGATCATGTTTTAACAGGGATGGGACTTAAAGAGGACACCGCCATTACTGTGATGACTGTCTCCTAGCAGTTGGGCACCGGTTTACCTGATAAATTATAGTTTAATCCCCGCCTTATCCGGGAAATACCTCAATCGGTTTGCGATTATGCATGGTTTAACCCAGTTCTACGTAAAACGGTAAATTAAATCTACTAAGCTTTAGTATTACAACTATCTTGATAAAACGAGTTCAAAATTTCAAATAACCATAAAAACTAAGTCCGAAAACTAGGGGACTCAGTGGCTTAATGCTTAATAGCTTAGCATGTCTCGCTCCTGTGCGACTTTATCCCAACATTGCTATGGAGTCTCGCTACAATATTCTACAACGATCCGCTTTTATTATGTTTAACTGGCAAACAAGTATTTATAAAGTTTTGCAAGGATAATTCTTATGTTACATTTCTCTGTGACTGTGAGGTTTGGCGATAAAACCACAATAAAGAAAGTTGCCAACAAACATTAACTCTACGACCGCTGAACACTATGAATGTCCAAAAGAACATTTTTATAAGAATTGAGAAGAAGGGGGATGGCCACATTACCAAGTTTCGCATTGTAGCCACGATAATCAAAACTTTTTTATGACAAAGATAAATTTTGAATGAATTTCGTATTATTTAATTCTGCAACCTTCTATAAAAAAATCTTACAATAGGCATGGGACAGTGCGTCTTACAATTCGTTCAATATTTTTGAGAAACAGTCAAATTCATGTCCTTAAAATTAAGCACTCTTAAATTCAAATTTAAAATCGTTTATTTACTATCGTGTATATAAGAATTATCATTGATACCAATACTTATTACGCCTAAAATAAAACCACCTATTCATTCTGCCCTCCTAATGATAAACAACGTATCTGACATTTTTGACGAAAACGAGTTATTAGCATATTCGTAATCAGCGAATTTCAGTGATTACGAATATGCTAATAACTCGTTTTCGTAAAAAATGTCAGATACGTTGTTTATCATTAGGAGGGCAGCATTGTCCTCCCCGTCGAACTAAACCCTAAACACTTTATTCCGTGTCATCTAAAAAGATGATAAATCCCCAACTTCTTCCGTGTCAACTAAACGATAAATCCCCAATCACTATCACCGGATAAAAATTGTTACCTTGAAGTCTTCAGAGAACGCGGAGAGATCCCTCCGCAACCGCATTCGGAAGCTCCGGCCGTGCGCGTTGAAGTCGATGCGCAAATCTGGCGCGTCGACGGAACGTCTTGTGCGCACATGGTGTGTGTGTACTGCGCTCGCGTCGTATGACAGCGGCTCGTAATGTTCCACGTATTCACTGAGGCGACGGGATGCTGCAACCAAAGAGAAATGTTTCATTGATCAGTTCAATAAAGTTTTCGTTATGTTTTGGCCGGGAGTTCCAGTTTAGCAGAAAGGCCTACTAGGAACTATTAACAAAAACAAAAAAGAATGTTCTATGAAGAGATAAAAAGAAAGATGATAAAAAGAATGTTCTAGTATGTTGTAGCTTTACAAAAACAGATAACTTTTATGTATTTACAATAATGATAATGTATTAAATCCCGATAGTTTACTGAATGTTTTTGTTACAAACTTAGACTGTACATAAAACTTTATTCGGACGCTCTCCAACATCCCCCAAACTAACACAAATTTCGGATAAACCCAGACAGACGTAAAAAAACGAGGATCACATGTTTTATTGGAGCTTGCCATTTACTAGCTCGAGTGCCACTAATCTCCATTCGACTCCGCCAGAGTTGCATGTAAGCTTCCTAGGCTTTTTTTAATTTATGGTGTTTTGACCTTGCTTTAGAAAATTATAATAGCTTATACAAATATACTGGATTCCGCAAACTATGCCTACATTTTGTAGTGATATAAAAGTTATTATTTTCCTTGTGTTGTTATCACATAATTCGTAAGTTCCAATGTATGTTACAATTACATGAATTATTTATTAATTTGTAATTTAACTTCAAAAACGTGGCACAAAATAGGCACTGTACCTGTAGGGGAGATACCCTGGAAAATATTATATTTTAAGATTTTATTCCACGACTTTGTGGTTTTCATAATTATGTACAAGTTTACCCATGCTAAATTGCAGCTTTCTAGCAAGGATCTCTGGCCTCTGCGATGTGCTGCGGACGGAAAAATAGACATGACGAAACTATAAGGGTTCCGCTTTGACTACGAAACCCTGAATAACCTCTACACTTTCCTCTAGTTAACGACATCAGTGAGTTTAGGTCTAAAGTATACGGCGCACAAAGAACGAGGATCGCATTATTTTTCGGAGCTCACCGTTTGCCAGCTTGAGAGTGCCACTAAATCTCAATTCGGCGCCGCCAGACTATACTTCTCCTTTTCCTTTTTATTTTTAATAAAAGCACTATAATAAAATTCAGTTTTTTAAAAAACAAGGATCTACCTTATATCTCTACATTAATTCGGTAGTTTAAGTAAAACAAAACATTACATTTTAAGATAAGTTTGTCCACGAACAAACCATGCCGTGATAAATCTGTAATTAAGATAAAAACAACTTTATTTTTCTTCACGATTGCTATATAAATAAATTATAATAAAATATGCTATACTTTTAAACTGTGAGGAATTTCATTTCTGTGATAATGGATGATTATTAGATATATTATTAGATATTCTTTATTTCATTACGATCTAATTTCGTCTAAATCGTACATTAATTTAATTTAATCTTTCGGCTTTTCTTCTCCTCCTTGACAAAGCACCTTTCCGAAAAGCTGGTAGATTAAAAAATGACGTGCATAAGTGTATCAGTGATACCTATATGAATAAAAGATTTTGATTTGAAAAAAAAAAAAAATCTTATGGAGTATTTTTGGCTCAGCAAAAAACCGTTAAGCAAATAAGGAAAGTGATAAATAATGACCGGTCTGCACGGGAACCGATAGTTTTTTCTGCGCGGAGTGCGCGGTCTCGCCACACCTCGAGTGCCACTAAATCTCTATTTGACTCTGGCGAAGTTGAATCTCGCTTCTGCACCATCCTTCGTTCTCATTAAGGCGAGCTTATTCGACCGTTGTAGGCATTTTGTTCACTTCCCTTTACCCCGCTCCCCTGAGTGTAAACTCGACCGCCACGCCGTGAGCCGGCCGCGCGCGGCTGTGAGGTTAATGACCCCGTGCGTAGCTGTAGATCCTACATAGCCTAGTTGGTAGTGGACCTGCCTGCGAACTGCGAAGCGAGGGGTTTCGGGTTCGATTTCCGGCCGGGGCAAATATTTATGTGACAGATAAATATTTGTACTCGTGTCATGGCTGTTATTGTGATGTGTTATATGTGTAGTACATGCCACCCGCGACACAGGTAAATACTTGTAACCTACTGCGGGGGTATGAGTGTGGAAGGGTTTTATTATTATTATTATTATTATTATTAGTAACTGCTCTGAGTTGGGGTGTAAGTATACTTTATTTTGATTTATTCATTGGAATTTTAGGTGTAATAAAATAAGAGTAATGATAATTTTAGCTTATCCAGTGGAGACTAGAGGTGAGTGGAGACTGACTTGAAATTTTATGATACGAAACTGTCCAATGGAGACTAGAGGTGAGTGGAGACTGACTTGAAATTTTATGATACGAAACTGTCCAGTGGAGACTAGAGGTGAGTGGAGACTGACTTGAAATTTTATGATACGAAACTGTCCAGTGGAGACTAGAGGTGAGTGGAGACTGACTTGAAATTTTATGATACGAAACTGGCCAGTGGAGACTAGAGGTGAGTGGAGACTGACTTGAAATTTTATGATACGAAACTGTCCAGTGGAGACTAGAGGTGAGTGGAGACTGACTTGAAATTTTATGATACGAAACTGTCCAGTGGAGACTAGAGGTGAGTGGAGACTGACTTGAAATTTTATGAAACGAAACTGTCCAGTGGAGACTAGAGGTGAGTGGAGACTGACTTGAAATTTTATGAAACGAAACTGTCCAGTGGAGACTAGAGTTGAGTGGAGACTGACTTGAAATTTTATGAAACGAAACTGTCCAGTGGAGACTAGAGGTGAGTGCAGACTGACTTGAAATTTTATGAAACGAAACTGTCCAGTGGAGACTAAAGGTGAGTGGATAACAAATAAGTAGGTACTTACATACAAAATTGACTAATATCATCTAAATACTAACAAAAAATAACCAACTTCAAAATAACTCGAAAACTACTTGTCAAATCTCCCTCTTTATGTGGAACCACATGATACGCACCAGCTTTCTATCAAAAAAAGAATCATCAAAATCGGTTCACCTACAAATAAGTAGGTACTTACATACAAAATTGACTAATATCATCTAAATACTAACAAAAAGTAACCAACTTCAAAATCGAAACGAGCTTTTTTTTCAAAATGGCGGACTTGTAGGTATGCCAGGTTCCGTACAAAAATCTTCAAACCCTTTGGATAAGATATTTTACAAGTATGTTGAGAATGATAAAAAGTATAAGAATAATTTAAAATAAAATACCTAAAGATACGTCGTGTAAAAAATAATAAAAACAAAAAAATTAAAATGTGTGCCATTCACACGTGTTAGAACTTAGAAGTGAAACCTTCAAAAATTTTGTTTTCAAGATAATGAGACGAATGTAAAATTTCGGGAAGATGATAATTGTAGGTTTTACTATTCCACTCCACTCCACTCCACTCCACTCCACAAATTTTGACTTTTGACTTTTTTGCCTTTTTTGACTTTAGACTTTTTTGACTTTTTTTGACGTTTTTGACTTGACTGTTGACTTTTGACTTTTTTGACTTTTTTGACTTTTTTGACTTTGACTTTTCTTACTTTTTTCACTTTATTGACTTTTTTGACTTTTGACTTTTTTTACTTTTTTGACTTTTGACTTTTTTTACTTTTTTGACTTTGTTGACTTTGTTGACTTTTTTGATTTGACTTTTTTGATTTTTTGACTTTTGACTTTTTTGACTTTTTTGACTTGACTTTTTTTACTTTTTTGACTTTTGACTTTTTTTACTTTTTTAACTTTTGACTTTTGACTTTATTTACTTTTTTGACTTTTGACTTGACTTTTTTGACTTATGACTTTTTTGACTTTTGACTTTTGACTTGTTTGACTTTTTTGACTTTTTTGACTTGACTTTTTTGACTTTTTTGACTTTTGAATTTTGACTTGACTTTTGACTTTTTTGGCTTTTTTGACTTTTTTGACTTATTTGACTTTTGACTTTTGACTTATTTGACTTTTGACTTTTTTGACTTTTGACTTTTGACTTTTGACTTTTTTGACTTTTTTGTGTTTGACTTTTTTGATTTGTTTTTTGACTTTTGACTGTTTTTGACTTTTTTGCCTTTTTTGACTTTTTTGACTTTTGACTTTTTTGACTTGACTTTTTTGACTTTTTTGACTTTTTTGACTTTTGACTTTTTTGACTTTTTTGTTTTTGACTTTTTTGATTTGTTTTTTGACTTTTAACTGTTTTTGACTTTTTTGCCTTTTTTGACTTTTTTGACTTTTTTGACTTTTGACTTTTTTGACTTGACTTTTTTTACTTTTTTGACTTGACTTTTGACTTTTTTTGACTTTTTTGAATTTTGACTTTGACTTTTTTGACTTTTTTGACTTTTGACTTTTTTGACTTTTGACTTTTGACTTTTGACTTTTTTGAATTTTGACTTTTTTGACTTTTTTGACTTTTGACTTTTTTGACTTTAGACTTTTGACTTTTGACTTTTGACTTTTGACTTTTTTGAATTTTGACTTTTTCGACTTTTTTGACATTTGACTTTTTTGACTTGACTTTTTTGACTTTTGACTTTTGACTTTTGACTTTTTTGACTTTTGACTTTTTTGACTTTGACTTTTTTGACTTTTTTGACTTTTGACTTTTTTGACTTTAGACTTTTGACTTTTGACTTTTTTGACTTTGACTTTTTTGACTTTTTTGACTTTTGACTTTTTTGACTTTTGACTTTTGACTTTTGACTTTTGACTTTTTTGAATTTTGACTTTTTTGACTTTTGACTTTTTTGACTTTAGACTTTTGACTTGACTTTTTTGACTTTTGACTTTTGACTTTTGACTTTTTTGAATTTTGACTTTTTTGACTTTTTTGACATTTGACTTTTTTGACTTTGACTTTTTTGACTTGACTTTTTTGACTTTTGACTTTTGACTTTTTTGAATTTTGACTTTTTTGACTTTTGACTTTTTTGACTTTGACTTTTTTGACTTGACTTTTTTGACTTTTGACTTTTGACTTTTTTGACTTTTTTGACTTTTTTGAATTTCGACTTTTGACTTTTTTGACATTTTTGACTTTCGACTTTTTTGACTTTTGACTTCAAGAAGTTTTCACTTCAATAATCATTTTTTCAAAACAATTTTCCATTTATTTCATAACGCGCCTAAATAAGGTATAACTTCAAAAAAGAAAACTGTCTCTCAAGCTCCCAGCCGTCACGACGAGTCGTTTGGCGACTGACACATGCTCAAGGGTGGTAGCTATCCATGCGAACCCCATGGAGAAATAATAATAGTAATAATGGTATTAAATTTAAAATCAATATTACCAATATAATCCCTCGAGGGGCCCTACCACCAGCGGGCCGGATTTATTCGCCTTTTACGACACCCATCCGGCTTGGGATAGTATTAGATAATAATTGTGTAATTAGCACTTGACTTATACCAATACCCAAATACTATAATAGTAACTAAAGTATAAAAACGAAAAATTTTTATTATTTCAAATTACAGCAGTGTGGATACTTTGGACAGTACCTAATACGTAATATAAGTTCAGAAGGCGCGCGCGCCAAATTCGAAATTAAAATTAGTGTCGGAAATTCGACAACGTGCGGCTGCGATGCCGATTAGCACAGGTCCTACCTCGAAGGCGACTGGCGCGAGAGTAAAATTGAGTAAATTAACGCGTCGGGCGTTTCGTTGCTAGTGGAAAGGGAAAAAATTGAAATTGAAAGGGAAGTTTTTCAAAATTTCAAATTATGATCAGAAAGAAATATTGGTATCTATAGGACCTATACTGTGGTATATTTTTTATTATCTGGAAGCGATTAAAACGCGAATAAAACGCCATTTTTATGCCAGATTAGACCCCACTTTGTGATTTATTTCTATCCAATGAAATAATTGCTATCGTGTATCAAGTATGAGGGAACGAAAGAACAAAGACTGTAAAATAACATATATTTTTTTTAGAATTGTATTATGTACCATTTATGAACAAAACACCTTCAAAAATACCATTTCTTGGGATAATATCGCCTTAAGGCGCAACTTAAAATTTCTGTGCTGCCATTTTTAAATGGAAATTCCAAAACCGGAATTTCTTGCGCTGGAAGTGTATCTATATTTTTTTTTTATTTCATATCGAGTTATTTGAATTTAAAATAAAAGCTGTGGGAAGACGATTTACCGTTAGGCAGCTTCTCAATTAGTTTTTCGTCTACGTATATAAAAAACATACTTTCATCCGGAATTATTTGATAAACGTAAACGATAAACTGAATTCATCAAATCACATTCATAAGTTCGCAACGCTACGTCCATATATTTCGCTTGGTGTCAAAGGGGATTTTTTCACTTTCTCCTGAATAATGCGGCATTTATTTCTGATTTCTATTTCACGAACTCCGTCCACGTTATTAAATTGATACAAAGTTACAGTGTCAGGTATAAGAATGGATTCTCTTTCAAAAGATTAATTAAAATTACCCTAGGTAAACCTCAAACCATCTTATACATATCCATATACATAATTCACATGTTGTATGCGTTTTGTGTACCTTTAATTTATTAATATTTTTCTTAATAACGCCTTTTTAGCGAATACTTTTTTTTATTACTATGTCATTATTCAGCACGTAGTTAAGAAAAAAAAAATTAGTTTGTTAAAATGTTACACTTTGTAACTTTAACAATAACTAATCTATTACGGGCCAACTTTTATAATTAAGCGAGAAAATAGCAAACACTGTTGGCAGTCCGAGGGTAGACTGTAGAGTTCGTCACTAACAGCTCTACCGCGCAGTTTGATTAAGCGACGATGAAAACCATTCGGTCTCCACTGAAATTTTTCCCTAACATTAATTATAAACTTTCCGAGCTCGACAAGGACAATGGGAGTTATTCGGAACGAGAATCCGCCAGCGTAAAACCTCTTGCTACTTTTTCTACCGAACGATATCGATTTGAAACCGAAATATCATTTGACAAATGTGCCGTGAAATCCTGACTCGAACAAAGATTTTAACGCCAAGCACAGGAAGAGCGTGTAGGTAATCGCCGCGCTTCGTAAACAGTACCCTCTAAAGTTGGTTAAATCCTAACTCGGATGGGTGGATGGCCTTACTACCTGTTATTTCGTAGCAGCTACTATTTACCATAGTAATGTATTTTTTTATACCATTAGAAAGTAGAGATTTGAAGGTGACAACACTAATGTAGAGGAGTATATAAATATTTTTTCGAAAACGAAAATTCCCATTATTTATTTAAGTGTGTTCAAAATAGTGTAAATAAATCTGTCGGGTTTTTTTTTTAATTTTAATTTAAGATACAATTAAATTATACATAAGAACATAAGAGCTAAGTATCGGATGGGGATACAAACACTGCAATACTTTAAACGAAACCTTCGAGTTCATATGAATTAACCGCCCGGAAGGCTTACTCATATTGAGTTATGGACGGTTACTGTTTAGGAGCACACCGCACAATAATCGCCCCCCCCCCCCCCCCCCTCCATGCCACTGATATGGAACTGGAAGCTACGTGGAAAACGTACAAAGCACGTACGGATAGGTATCTATAATACCTACATACATGCAGTAAACTTGACTTTTACTATATTATTACATATGTCTTACTATTGTAGGACGACAACAACATTAGTTATTATGAATGAATGGCGCATGAAATAAAGACTAGATAAAGAGTTCAGTTTCGTTTCTATAATAGGTACATATTTTCTTTGCACTTCGCGTCGGGGCACATTTATGAATAGTTATTAACCAATATGACGAACCCGGGTGGCGTAATGGTTACCATGCCGTATCGCCGAGCAAAGGGTCCTGGGTTAGATTTTCGTCGAGGCAAAAATTTTAATAATTCTGAATTTTAATTTCGTCGCTCGGTCTGGGTACACACTTGAAATCCCATGTTCATGTCTTTGTGTGTCGTCCAATACTGGGAACCGTAATGCAGGGGTGTAAATGTGTAGTCGTTTATTCATTAAAGCTCGAACATTTTTGATTGACATGACGTGCCGTCGGACTATGGGCGCTATGGAATGCCGAACAAGAAAAACAGATTTATAAAGCGTTCTATAAATCGATTCCCTCACGTATTTCCCTCACGTACACAACAACAAGTTGTCCCTCACGATTCCAAATCGGTTCCCATCAGTTTTTTTCTTTATCGCATGTAAATGTCTGAACATTCTTTGTTTGTTTAAAGCTAAGCTTTTGGATAAACACGTCTTTGCAACACAATGAATCCTGAATCCTGTGAGACAACCACTAGCGTAAGAACGAAATTCCTTAGTCGTTACTACTTATCCGTTGATAATAAATAAGAAATACGAGCTTGGACCACGTGTTGAAAATGTGTTGCTTATTACGAGTCTACAATGTACAATATGAATGGCATTCGGTTATCTTTGTTTTATTTTTCATTTTCGGAGATTGTGGCTGTATTCGTGTTGCTACACAACAAATTCGGAGTTTGCTGGGGGATGATAAGTAGGATATACATACCTACTTATACTAATTTAGTGAACTATTGTAGCTAGTGTTCTAAATCAGTAGCCAAGTGGTTTGACCGCCTCCGACACGGTTGACTCGTTTACAAATCCTTTACCAAACAAAATTTCTTCAAATGTGTACGTATTTAATTAAACAATAAATTTTACTCGCCATAGCGAATTAAAATATCATGAGGAAACCCGCACTACTGAAAATATTCCATATTTCGAAAAGAAGTGTGAAGTGTGCCAATCTGCATTTGAACATCATGGCAGACAATCTTAGCCGGTAGCCCCAGGTCAATATCATACCTGAGCCCAGCAGTGGGACATCTATAGTTAGTGACGACGATGATGACTAATGCCTCTGTTTTACAATACACTATCAGGCATCAGCGAACTGCCCAAAGAAAAAGAAAAAATAAATAAATAAGAGAGTCATTAATGTAGCTTAGTTGCACTATACAATATCATTCCGATTATTCCATATTCAATATAGAATATCTTCTTCTAGCATTGGAACTATTCTCAAGACTCCATTATGGTAATGAAAAATGCTATTCGAAATTCAGTTCGACATTATCTCGTATCCCGTATTTTACATTTTAACTTCAGGATGAAGATGAAATGTGTGTCATGCGAGCGCGAGCGACTTTGTCACAGATGAGCTTATGCATATTTAATAAAAAATAATGTAACTATCTACGACAACGATTTTACATACATCAGTGACGTCTATTACTTAGCGACTCTTGTTACGAGTCAAAGGGTTCACGGGTTTGCTTCCGGCCACGTTAATATAATAGACAGTACCTTTTTACCTGTACCTGTTATTGGGTGTTCCTTGTTTGTGACTTCTAATGACCAGCTCTTCTGTTGCAACACTTGCGACAGAACTAACAGAACACGTAAAAACATTTTACAGTCGATTTTTGAAACAAAGGTGATGGCTTATCTAGCTAGCAAAACCAGTGCATCAATACGACAATCGGTCAAGTCTTTCAGTTACTCAATAACGCATATAATCATATTATGTTATAAAGAATACTATTATTAATCGAAGAACCTTTGGAACGCGAGGTACGGGAGGGATTATTTACACGTTTACTTGTTCGCTCGATGCCGTGAAGCGTTTTTTTTCCCCTCAGAGCGTCGTGTCACTGGGTCAGTGGGACAGAGGTGGCCGCACGCTGGATATTATCACAAAGCCGAGCTAATGCTTACTAGGTTTCAATGTGCCCATCCGCTTTACTACCCTGTGTTTATAACATTAAAATTCACTATTTGTGTAGTTATAGATAGAAGGATAAGTTATTAATGGTATCTATTGGGATTTTTGAGCTAGATATTATTACTAGCAATGCAGTTTCAATAATTTGTAAACATGAAGTAGGACAAATTTTATAATAGACCAAGAGCCTAAGGATAAAGACAAATATAAAATCACAGTTTTTACGTGGTACACACACACATTGATAAATCTTATTATATATATTTATTTACATGACAGAAAATACTCATTGAGCGGAAAAACTGCTCACAGAACATTGTGGCACCTGTTAAATGTCCACAACGCGAAATTCGTGTCGTAGTTGTCAAAAGCGGGGGGACGGGGACCGCAGGCCTCCCGCAAGGGGGGGGGGGGAGGCTCGGGGGGCGGAGTAAAAAAAAGTACACGCAACTCAAATCGAAAGTCAGATCGTTAATGAGACGTTATTGTCGAACTGTCGTGAACTATTATAACTATCGAACGAAAAGAACGAATTCATCACCTGAGATTTCTCTGCACTGTAACGTTGTTATATGTATGTGAAATTAGCCAATACCTATAACTGTATTGGCTAACTGTACTTACTACTTCATGTGAGGGTTTAACCAATCAAAGAAAGTAGCCAACTATAAGTCGTTACCACAAAACTTCTACGCAACAGAATCACAACCACTTATAACTCTACACTTAAAGGGTCCAATGAAGCGTTCAATGTCTATTGTTTCATTCATGACTCAGAGTAATTAATTATTAATAGAAGAACGAAAGCGTTTGCTAAAATAACTTTGTCGTCAATGTACATAGTAACAGCTCAAAAAGAACATTAATCACATCGATGTATCAGATGGACTGTTGAATGAAAATATGGAAGTACCTACATGCTTATTAATTTCACGATACGACAACGACATCTTAAGCATGTATTGTGTACACACACATGCAAACTTCCACGTGTTTGTGCAAATGGCGTGGAGCTTATAGTCCATTTTTTTGGCGGAGACCAAACTGATAAACAAAACACAGTCATACGGAAATCTTACTAGTTTCACGACACGCACACGCTTTGAGAGTTGTATACTTTAAAGATATGTTTATTATACAAACAACTATTGATATCACACTGAAACTTCATTAAATTCACCGTATAATCACTTAATCTTCTCTAAAACACGAAACATTGTCAAAACTTCTTTGCACAGGAAACAATATAGCGCTGACAATTTGACAGCTAGGAGCTTAAGATTGTCGTTGATTCGTAAGGATTGAAAGACAAATCGATTTTCTAAATCGTTTGAATGATTTCTTGATCGATATAATAATATTTTAACTTTACGCTGGAAAATTAAAGACATATTTTTAAAACTGTGTAATATTATTTTTATCTCTTTCTATTGCTCAAAGTTACAATGAGAATGATTTTTGGTTCGTATCATGGCAAATAATTTTAAACACAAATATTTAAGTAGGTACTTATCAATTCAAATAGTCATTTTTTTAATAGACAATGAATTTTAGTAGCTGTATCAGATAAACTGACTCCAAGTTTCATTAAATACTTGCCAGAATCAGACAGCAATGATGAATGAACTTAATTCTCTGAATATTTTTTTTTTTCAATATCTTGTATCATTTATTTATGAAATATGAAAGATTTAATTTAAAATCTATTTTAAAAGTATAATTATATATAAATATAATTTGATTCAATTAATCGTATTTGTTAACAGTTAATCGATTTTAATTCGATGGTTCCAAAACTTATCCAATCGTGAATATTGTCTATGGCAAATTGACATTAGAAGTCGGCCATTATTGTTTACCACTTTAGACTCGACTAAAAAAATGGACTATACGCTGCCACTGCACAGTAGTAAATTTAAACGATCATAAGATTTCAAGATTCGGTCAAATTATACCTTTGTCAAATCATAATAATTATCAATTAAGTAAAACTGACGAGATCTGAGATCACGCTTTTAAGCCGAAATCGATTTATTTAATTAATACGAGCAACAGATGTGTCGTTGTCGTGTTGTCATATAAAGAAGTGAAGCATACGACGTGTTCGACGCTTTAGCTTTACGACGTGGCGTAAAAATACCAGCTCCATTAGAAGAGAAAAATATTTTGAAAATAAATTTCTTGTACCAAACTCAAAACAACGATACTTTCAAATCTACACATTACATCATTTACCTATACTCTTAAATGCAAATTACTAAGTTTTTCTATACCATTAATGCGCCAATTATAATAGATAACTAGCTGCCCGGACAGACTTCGTTCTGTCAAAAGTTTTTTATTATTTTGAGATCTAAGCTATCCTATCTTTCAAGTTGGATCAAACTGCACAGTGTGCAAATTTGATTAAAATCGGTTAAGTAGTTTAGGAGTTCGTCGCGGACAAACAACGTGACACGTAATTTACATATATTAAGATAATATTATTATGGTCTACGTGTTAATCATTATACTTTTCTTAAAGTGTAAATGATTGCAGACAACTATTTCATTGACATTTATTTTGGAACCATATATTTCATGATTAAATAATTAAACAACAATTGAAGGCAACAATGAAATTACAAGAATTGAGTCTCAAGTCTCAATTATTTACTAAATTATGTACTTTACATTAATTATACCTACATTGAGTTAGTCACGCGAATATTGGAATTTCATTATGAAAATAAATAGCATGACATAGTAATACATGTTTTAAGTTAACAAACGATTGTTTTTAATGGCATACTTACAGTTTATGACTATGATTATTGTATGATTTGTCTCTCTATTGTCTATTTCAGCGATGTATAGCGATTTATTCGTAACATTATTGAATTTTTCTCTCTGGAATTCTTTGGATAACAGGCGAGAAAGGGATCATCTTAGCTCAAGTTGTCAATAACATTTCCTGTATGGATCTCTCTATAATGTAAATCGTTTTATCCTTACCAATTTTTGTTGTAAATATAAATCTTTGTTCTATTATATTCTATGGGTATTGTGAGATTGATTTGTGATTAGGTGTACAACAGATCTACCAAACATGTCGCAAATTATAATAAATTAATAATTCATTTTCACATTAAAATGGGACATTTACTGAATTTTTTGCCTTATTGGGGCGGCTTAGAATACTAACCCCAATCCTACGCAGGATGGGTGTCGTAAGAGGCTACTAAATTCGGCCCGCTGATGGTAGGCCCCTTCGGAGGGATTATATTGGTAATAATTATTTTAATTGATAATTAATACCATTATTACTATTATTATTTCTCCATGGGGTTCGCCTGTATAGCTATCTTTACCTTTGAGCATGAGTCAGCTGCCAAAGGACTCGTCGCTTTCCGGCTGGGGCGCTTGAGAGTCAGTTCTTTCTTTCTTTTTCTTTTCTCTTTCTTGGCCGGCATCGCGTCTGTGATGCCACTGAAGTTGCTGATGTTCATGTCATGGGCGACGATAGGCCACGTACTTACCGTCAGGTGGATCATCAGCTCGTTTGCCGGTTATTTCCATAAAAAAAATGAATTTAATTGAATTGTTTGTATTTGCTTACTATTGATGTATAATTTTATTATTACACTAATTATTTCCATCCGTACGTAGTTTACAAATAGAGAATATACCTACTTATGTAACAAAGAAAAATAAAATCGACCCACTTTCAACAGAACATAAAAATTTCAAATACAGTGTACCTACTCTACAATAATGCAGTGATTTTGTTCGCTTTTCGCACAGGATATTTTATATCTTAACATAATATAATGTAGGCAGTGCGTTCCATTCCATTATCCTAATACGCCTCTCCGTTTCCATAATGCAGCGAGCGTAAACATATTGCTGATGCTGACGTGAAATAATAGAAACATTAAAAACTACACATGACTGCGACTTCGGTTCGGTTCTTTGTCCCAAACATCCGCATCCGTTTATTGCTGTGTTACATTAATAAATTTTGGACATATCGCTCGAAGGGACCCTGACAACTTAGAAAAGCTGATGGCAAGTTGTTGGCAAGGTCGATGGGAAAAGGCCACGCGGTCGCTCACCTACCCCTTCCGAGGTTTTTTCGGAGCGGTATGACATCTAATAGGGTTCTTTAAGAAAGGCGTAAAAAGGGCTGTTCTTCACAGTCTGCAAAGCTTTAGAAACTCCTCTGGTATTGCACATGGCCATACAGGCTCCTGTCCTCGTATCATCATAATTATGACCCATAATGGTTTTTCGTCAACGCTTCAGGATATATTAAAAAGAATACTAAATACGATATTTTGATGTGAGTAGATATTGAAAGTTCCACGCATCATAAAAATATAAAATGAAATTTGAAAATATTATTTCCATTCCCGTCCAATTTCCGGCTTAAAATATGAATTTTTTACAAAAACAAAAAGTTGTTAAGTAAAAGTGAGAATAATAGTTAATACTTTGTGTGAGTCATATTGAATGAAGTTGTCGTGTGAAAATCATTGTGTGAAAATTTACCAATTAAAAGCACTTCGAAGTTTTTTAAACAGAAGCAGTATAAATATCTTCAAGTCAAATGCCCTCTAGAAGGCAGGCCGTCTTCGTCATTTCATTACCTACCTAAAAGAGTTTTGAAACCTATATCAAAACAGTGCTCCAATACGGATTTGTCGAGACTCGAGAGGTTAAAGCACAGTTTAAGGAGATATCCTTTACTGTGGTTAAATAAACCAGTGCGGAAATCCTTAAGCTAACCGTTGACTCCTAAGATCTTACATTACATAAGCCTAAAAACTATAGATACCTACCTACCTAATTGCTTCAAACAACATAACATGTAATCTAATTGTAAATATACGTACACACTATGTTCACAAGACCAGAAAATATGAGTGAAAGAGAATTGAAGTTCAATGACATCCATCCAACGTAACACAGAGTAGGTACCTACCTACCTACTTCGCGTTAAATAAACATGCTCACTCTCCCCAAGTGCCTTCATTTTAAATGAATATTAGATACGGAGAATTCAATGCTAATAGCCTTAAGCGCTGAAGGTTGAGCAAGCGTTCCACGAGCCGCGGGTTCATACCCTACTTATTGGATTATTGCGGTAAACTACTCTGCGTACTGAGCTAAACCCTGGCTCCAGGGATTACGTTTAAAAGAATGCACATACCTTAATTTACTAGGTTGAGCTTGCGTGTAAACTTCATTTAAATTTAAAATTAGATTGATTTACTTAATTATAAGATTTTTTGTTTTTTATTGAAATTTCACGTACCTGTCTGTATTTATTATAAGAAAATGTTATTTATTTTACCTACAAATTTACAAAAACATTTATTGTACGCAAAACTGAAATGAAACATTAATAATTCAGTTTACTTATTGAAAAACATTACAAGCTCCAGATAAAGAGATCTAACTCATTACTCAACTTCAATTTCATGTCACGTCATATTATTTTATTCTATCCAGCAGATAAACAAATTCACGCAGACAGCTTGCGATTCGTTCTGATGAATGAAAATTAAATTGCAAATACTAAGATAACAAAAATATCTAGACAAAATACTTTCGTTCAGAATCCCGGCTTGTAATGAAAATTTACTAGAGGTCATTGCTCTTCACCCTGTCTGGCGCTGAAAGTCATTAATACAACTACATACGAACAACATTCTCCATTTATAAACTTTATAATATTGAGATTGCGTATAATAACAATTTATTTAATGTAAATCCATCACCTAAACATTTATCAAGTACATGGATGAATCCACTCAACATAATACAATATAATTAACTAAATTAATTATGCTGTAAGTAATTACTTATAATAATATCGAGAGTTACCTTATGTAACCGTTTATTAAATTACATTACTAGTAATTACGCAAACAACTCATAACATAGTAACCCTACTATCTGATGCCATGTCATGTCGTGTGGGTAAATGTTTTAATAACCATCAATTCAACCCATCAGTGAACCACTACATAGCTCGGGCGCTCCTCTCAAGGCAGCCTAGTGGATTAGGTTAGGACTAGTGCATACACTAACGCTGATCCAATACGGATGATTAGGGATTTCCAACTTATAGTTCTTGTGAATGTAATAAAAAAATATCGAACTATCTTTCCTCTCCTCTCAGTAATTCGCAGCACTTGTAGAATAAATGACTCCTCAGGGACCCTTTGCTGTTTACGGTCAAGCCAAACTACCTATTATGCCTCGACCCGCACCGATGCTAGCAGCTATTCCTTTTCGAATCACTCGTTACTCCATGCATATTGAATCAAAAAATTGTTGAAAAATATATCCAGGTGGAGTCGAACATGTGAGGATGTAATAGTGAATAATCACACACTCATACCCCCGCAGTAGATTTTTACCTGTATCGCGGGTGGCATGGACGAAACATTATAACACATCATAATGACACCCAAAATCCGAGTACAAATATTTATCTGTCACATAAATATCTGCCCCGGCCGGGAATCGAACCCGGGAACCCTCGCTTCGCAGGCAGGGTCGCTACCAATTAGGCTACAGGGTCGTCAAATAAGAAGTCATTTAAAAGATATCTGACCAGCTTTATTATCTGGAGATGTTTCAGTGCATTTATTGTACACTTTTTTGCCAGTATAAGCATGAATTGGTTTGCTATTCATTATTATCCTTATAACACACAACATTTGCAAGGTATAGACAAACAAAATTCATTTTTTTACAAAGTATTTAGAATTATATAACTACACTGAACTATGAGTTTAGTCAGCTTTATTTAAATAAACGCTAACACACTCATACCCTCGCAGTAGGTTATTGGGTACCTATGTCGCAGGTGGCATCACAATCACACCCATGACCCGAGTACAAATATTTATCTGTCACATAAATATCTGCATTGGCCGGGAATCGAACCCGGGATAACTCGCTTCGCATGCAGGGTCGCTGCCAACTAGGATACAGGGTCGTTAGATTTGAAATGTCATTAGATAATACAGTACAAAATTAAATAAGAAAATAAATTAATACCGCTCATCGTCGGTAAAGGTTTGGCCTGATAGTTAGCTGGTAGAGAAAGCATTAAGCATTAAGCTCGCCTGTTTTTGTGGTCAATAATGTCTAAGTAAATAAATAAAAATTATAACGATTAAGATTACAACATAATACTTATTTATAACTGTTGCATCTATCAATAATATGGTTCAGTTAATGACCTTCATTGACCAATTGAGTTGTTGTAATGTAACTGTCCCCATCGTTTCTTCCCATAACTAATTATGTTGTTTGATCAATGAGCAATCTCATCTAATTGGCGCGTTCGTGTTTAGTTTAAAACCCTTCATAGCCATATTGGTATTTTTTAACTATTTATTACAGACAAAGTTTCTGTCTATTAGATAAAATAAAAATAAAAACATAAAGCGAATTATAAAGCGATAACAATAGACTCCGGAAGCATGACCTACTACGGAATCTTTATGACCTAATTTGGGATGATACGAAATACGCGAAGAGGATGTCCTTAATTCAGAATTTTAAAAACTATCCCCACTCCGACTCCGACTGCACTGTGCAAATCTATTCCATTCCAACTTCCATCCAACCAGCGCTATCAATATTTACAAGCCATTACTATTCATGCATCAAAACAAAGCTGGAGCCTAAAATTACCGGGTTGCGAGGCGCTTGACCCACATCCGCTGGAATCCTGGAATAGCACCGAAAGGAAAAGTCTCTTTGACGGGTCTACTTGCTACGTGGGGAAACTGAGCGATGAAATTATCCGCTTACTCTTACTCTTTTCTCCTGCGAAATTTAAATTTAAATCGCAATCTAGTAGCGAATAATGGTGAAGACATACCTACATAATATTCATATCGACATCCCATTCTAGATTTTTAATATAATGAAGATCCCTCTTTGATAATAAATAATAAATCTTAGCCCTGTAAGCAAAAACGAAGGGTTTCGGTTTCAGCAGACATCTTGACTGTTTGTAATGTCACTGATGTCTCATTACAGGGGGTGCCCTTAGGACGTCGTATACCCCTACTTTTCGAGGTGTGGAGCTGTAGGTAGGTATATATTTGTGGATGTGTATGAGAGATAGTATAATAATTTAACTGAATAAGTTTGCTGTGAATAAACCTTAAAGAGTTCAACACATCAATAAGTAACACATAATAATTATGTATGTACATTCAGTTAGCTTACCGTACCGTAGTATGTAGGAAACAAATTCCTTCCCTAAAACGTGTCCCAAATCCGCTCTACTAATTTAAGGTCCAGTGACCTGCGTTTTATAACTATAAACAGCTACCCCACAAGCTCATCCACATTGTAATGCTCCTCCTAGTTCCCAGTTCCTTGACCTCAATACTGCCAGGCTGCATTTGCCTCATGCCGTGTAATTTGCGATTTTTACTTGTTACGAGACACGGGCTCTAGATATGTTCGAAATGTCCGACAGAAGTCGACTAGAAAATTGACACATTGTCTGATAAGAATTTATTTTATTTTTTGTAAATTTTCCCATTCAGTCATTTTCCGTATTGTAATAAAAAAAGTTGCGTTAACGTTTAATCAAATTTACAATGATTAAATTAGGTTGTAATACTTGTATTGTAATATAAATAAATTAGACACGGTGATAAAAATAATATATTTTGTTACAGGATTTCGTACTGTATACATTACGCTTTCCCGCTTTTTGTGATGTTACGAACATGCTCAAATAGCATCATCATAATCAGCCTAACATCATAATAATTTTATAATTATTATAATTTATATTAATTATATTATAATCTCATAGGTAATTATAGTTTCACATTTACGTAAAATCTTCTTCTTTTGTTCTTAAAGAAAAATATTACAATTAAAACACGAAGCCAGATTGTAGACTGTAATAAATCTTTCCTATTATAATAATAATACTCGTAAACTAGTGGATACCCAGCGTGTTCCAATACGCTAAAACTTTTTCTGATGACAATGACAGATCTGTGTTGACTGTCTGTATTATGCGCCATCTTCAAATATTATTTTCAAATTTTTTATGGGAAATGTGGCTTTCAAACCAACTTCGGATTATTGCCTTTCGAATGAAACCATTTTGAGACATTATATCGGCTGAATGATTTCAGAATTTTTAACGACAAATGATTCAACATTGAGGCGCAATTATGGTAAAGATTACAAATATTCCATTCAATTACTGTATTTCGCACTCCAAGACATGAAAATGTTGGCAAAAACTGCATCAATTGTGTCAATAAACGACGTTCGTTACAACACGGGCACGCCAATTAGATAGAATTGCTCAATGATCAAGCGACATAATTAGGAATGGGAAGCAACTATGGGGATCGTCACGTCTCAATTGGCCAATGAAGGTCGAATCAGAAGCGTAACGTAGCAATCAACTATAATTGATTTATTTAAAGTTAAATTTAAATTATAAGAACTAATGGAACAGCTATTACATCAGCTTAATAAACTCTCGTTGGCCATTTCGTCAAACATTTGGCCATTGATAACGTCTAGAGGCCAATCTTATGGGTCATGGTGACTGCGGAGTGAGACGATACCCCAGATCTCTAATGGCATTCGGGAAAGAATGTTTAGGGGAAACGCTTGTAATGTAAAGGCGGTTTAGCCTATTCTCTCAAATTCTCTTTGTGAAAATAGAAACAGCGCCTTCTTTCGTCATTGTCCCGAATTTCTGAATGTTGAATAACAGAGATTGTTACTCGAGATCCCGACATTTTGTGGCGTAAAAGCTAAATACAAATTTTTACTCACACTAGAATAAGTAGAAGAGCAAGAAATAACGGTATTTTTCCAGCTCAAGTTCTAAGTTCCATTGGTCTAAATAAACTAAACCCACCTGAAGGTACACCGCCTACTCTAAAAGAATAATATTTAGGTATCAATTTTACGGTTTTTCTTGCGAAATTTCTAGCATGCAAGGCGGTAGAGCACTGATCTCAAATTGTGATTCCATAAATCTATAAACATCTAAAAAGTTCAAAACCCTTGTACAATAACGACTTAACGAGTGAAAGACATATTTTAATATGTGATCATTCTATAGCTATTATCTCACTTAGATAAGCGTAAAATGCTTTATTTAGTAGAAAATAGGAAAATGATTCAGTAGGTGGAAAAACCCTAGATCTTTCTTTTCTTCGCTCGTGTCCGCTTCTGTAATAATTTATAGGTCCTTTTACGCAAGCTCGAGTTTTCTAACCGAGAGTGAATTTCTAGTTTTACTGAAAATAAAATACCATTTCTTATAATATATATATAGTAGATATTTCTTAATTCCATAACATGAAAGAATATCAGATTGTACCGTATACCTAATTATGATATAAGAAAAACATAAAATCTGAATCTAAGTCTAGTAAGAGAAGCTGTTGTTTCCATGGTTTATCAATTCCTTGACAGTTTCTCAAAACATCCCTTCAACAATTTGATATATCTCTGTAATCTCAGTATACACGAAGCGAGAAAAAACGGCAGGTTGGACGTTACAACCTTAGCGAGCTTTGTGTCAGGAGGAAAATGGGTCATGTGTGAGGGTTGTTAGCGGTAAAGTCCGCTCGTCTCGGCCTCTGGCAAGAACTGCGCGCCGCGTGTCACTAATTGTCTCCATTCAGAGCTCGCTCGCCGCTCGCCAGCGCAACCGGTGGAAAGACTCACAGAGCGCCTTGTGCCATATTATTTTTGGTAGTAAATACTCGATTCCCTCTGTCTCTCTCTCTCTCTATGCTGTAAACTCCTTAAAAAGTATACACACAAATATACTTAAAAGTATACACGTGTTGTTAATTGCCGTCAGTAAATGAGTACGATGTTGTACAAACAAGCTTAATACTTAACAGGACCAAAAGCAATTCCACCATGATTCCTGTAAAATCCTCCAGGTCTTCTCAAGTCAGAAACGTGCTCAGTAGTGGACCCTTGATGAGTTGAAGCCAAAGATGATTATTACAGTTAGACGTATTCGGAGCCACTTTAACGCAAAAATCTGAAGTCGTAAAGTCATGTATATATAGTATAACCTACTATGTATAAGCTACCATACAATGCGCCAGTATAAACTTAGTAGAGTTACGAGTAGTAGGCAGGTACGTATTTAGCCAAACTTTGTATTACTGCCGAGCGGTGTGGGCCGTAGAGGTTGTAGTCATTCTGAGAAGCATTGCAAACACAGCGTCAGTGATACTAACTTGTGATCTCATAATTACGGCACTCTAACAATAACTTAATCATTCATGATTTCTACAAATATTAGGTAATATCGGTGCGGAAAATTTACCCTGGCTATATCAGCAACTGAATTGGTATCTTTTCAGAAAAAAATGTTTATTTTAACTTCACTTTTGACATCTAGTAATTTAGTAAAGATGGCGTGTAAAATCGTTGTAATGTTATTCACTGCTTAGTAGGTCACAAATAAATTGAGTTAAGCCGACTGGCGACCTGTTTTTCGATACAATAAAATAAGTTCAATTTACAGCTCAAAAATTATAGTGACCTAATTTTTTTACATAACTTTACTGCTTTCATGAGATTTACAAAAGCACGACAGTCTTCATGTCACGAAATTCTGGCTGTAAATGAGTACAATTTGTATTTTTTAAATCCATTGGGAAAACTGTTTGCATGTTACAGAAAATCTCTATTTTAGGTAGTTAGTCTTTAAAATTCAAGCTGATGAAGCCACTAACCTACTAAGAGTCTATTTAATTTTATGTTTCTTATCTGCCTCTAATAAACAATCTCAAAGAAAGAGTGTTAGAGACCTTTCCCAGGTTTTATCTGAGCAATGTTGTTCATGAAGATGTGCTTTCATTCACTATTTGCCGCCAGGATCATGAGTGATAGTATCGATGGTAACAAGATCGAAGTGAATAGTAAGATTGATCTTTGGATTACTTTTACTACTTACAAGCGGATATCAAGAAGCAATAAACAACAAGTAAACAAACATTGTCGTTTTGTTCTATCTTCTAACACAAAACCCAAAATATTTAATGTTACAACATTTATTAGTGTACCTTGTCTACATATATGCATCTTTGTATGAGGATCTGATAAACGCACCAAGACCATGCAAAAACAAGACATAAACGCGTCGATTTTCCAGACGCAATAGACGCTAAACAGCAATAAAAGAGCGAAGAGTCGTAGTCGATACAGTGAGACATTTGTTTGGGTTGGTGTCGAATCGGTCTGCGGCGGACATCTGCGCCCGCCCAAGCCGAGGCGCCCGCGCCGACGCCGCGCCGCCGACCAGCGAGTTCAACGACCCCACCTCCGCAGTCAGATTACATTTGACATGCTATAAATAAACATCATCCCGCTAGATTTCATACGTGCTCCCTATGCTGAGATTTTTGCTTGTATGCGATGTCTTACAAGATTTTACCAAATGCATAATTGTGTAACTAAAATAAAATTACAGTAACGCTTTCATCACTGCTTCATTTTGCAATAGTGACTAGGTAACAATAAACTCGCTACCCTGCTTTTTTAATGTAATTTACACAAAAAAAGTACTTTACCGGGACTGAAACTTTGAACCCTAGGCCGGGTTGTTGTAAAATCGTCTGAAAATAAACTCGTCATATTTTTTAAAAAATTCGTCACAGGTAGGTAATGGTTGTTGTAAATTCGCCACAATTCTAATTTATTTATTTTGATAATTAATTGTTAATTCGTCAAAATTTTTATTCCGCACGGAGGAACGGTCAGAATGACATGGAGGCTTATGTCCAGCAACTCTCTGGCCTCTAAAGGATGGATGAGCATGATGGATAAAAACGAAAATATGAATTAATTCTTGTTTATTTCGTACTAGCTATCCCGGCGATCTTTGTACCAACTACCGCTTAACAAATCAATGTTGTTTCTTGCATTGCCTAGTTGAATTGCATAGTAATAGTAAGCCTAAGGGGCCTACCACTGCAACTACATTGTCGTTAAATGCTAGCTTGTCACGCTTTTATTACCTTATTTCCGAATAGTGAGTCAAGCGTTTTTTAAGAAGGTAAGTAGGTTAAAAACAATTATTTAATCTACATTCGAATTAAAATATTATAACAGAATAAGCTAAATAGCTGAATCACAAGGAACATCGAAGTGCACGTGTAAATATCAAAAGTTGAGCTACGATGCCTGATAAAAAGGAGTAACAATATTTTCGAGTGCGGTTATTCCTCGTTTAACAAAGGATCATATCTCACAAAGGGGTATAGAATGGGATCGTTTTGAACTGGGTGATAAAAATGAAAAGATTCCATATCGTATTGACAAACTTAGGTACACACAGGTGCGAGATACTTGTCTTGTAAAGGGTGTAATCTGGTTACAAGCATAAACTGAACTATCCTAAAGTCTTAACTATAATAAAACACCAAATGAAAATGCAGGTAATCTTCCAATATGCTAGCATTACCTGACCTAAAAATCCAAGATACAATTCACACCTTTACCGCGAGTTAGCAAAAATTTTAGCGATTAGATACGTTTCAAGTTACGTGAGTCACGATCGTGACCTCCGATCGCTTACGTAGACGCACTTATCAAGAAATCGAGAACGAGGAAAATAAACATAATTCTTATGAATAATTCAATAGCCGGAAAGAGATTGCAGTTCATTCATATGAAATGAAAATCTAAGTTTTATAACTACTAAGTAATTATTTTGATTCGGAGTATTGGGACATGAGAATATAATATTCTGTGAAGATCTACTTATTTATTATAGAAGCGGGGTTATTCTCATATTTTATAAATATAAATTTAACTTCCTAATAAAATATAAATATAATAAAAGGTTTCCGATCGGTTCAAAGTTATTTATTAAAGTCGTTAATGTGAAAGACATCGGACCACAGGCAAGTGGTGCAATCTAAACCATCTAATCTTTGATGAGTCACATTCACGACTCGCATTAAGTGGTCTGCATCATAATGCAGAATATTATTAACTGTTGGCAAGAGAATCGACGACTCAACAAATATTTTATCAGTTGATTCTTTATGAAAAGGAGTGCATTGATGACATATGGAGATGAGTACCACGTGGTGTTTTACTATCGGCTGTATATTATACGTGATGTATAACAATGTAACTCAAGGTCAGGCAATCTGTGGCGCTAATTAAAGAAAGCCTATGGTTCAGTTAAAGACTTCCAAATGTATTAAAATCTTTATGGCAAACAGTCTTTGAGCATTAAGCATGTTGTATAAGGCGTGTTATTTGGCGTCGAGGCCGACCGCCCCATGCAATAACACTATTCCTCTCCTAACTCCTTAAAAAGAAAGCATGATTCAATAACCGTATTATTATAAGCCGGCGACCAAGATGTCTGGTGCTTTGTGTCGCTTCCCGGCCCATCCACTGCGTTTAATTTGAGTGACGTTATCCGTCGACTTAAGTACCACTTTCTGTGTCACACTGGCCGTTTAGCGTTACGATTCAGAACTCAAACTTACAACTACGCGACAACTCACAACACTTAACTTCATTATTAGTCCTATTTACTACATGTTTCTAAGCTGTAACGACGGTCGAAACTTTATTAGATCATTAAGGACAATTGTACGACAAACTCAAATTTTCCTCCTAATTTGTACGCATACGTCACGAAATTTACATTTTAAAATATCTTCATTGTTCCTTTGTTCACCTAAACACGTAATCGCGGTCAAAGTAATTCAAGGTTTAAAGGTTTATGCATAATTGCCTAATAATAAATGATTGTTGTAATCATCTAAGTGGCTTTGTAGAGCCAATAAAGCGATATCGAATATTGTTAGGGTCGTAATCGTTAATTCACGAGGCTGAAAAACGGTTTTGCGTAAACTAGAGTAAAAAAATATTTGTTTACAAAATGATTTCTTTACATACATAACTCGCCAAGGGTGATTACGTGAAAGGGGATTAAAACCCATAATGTACCTTGCGGGCTAAGTGCCTTTTGGTACCCCTCAGTTTGTGAGATTATAAAAAGTAGTTAAATATGTTACATATACAGATTACCTTACAACGTCATGATAATTCATTTGAAAAATCATTGCACAATTTGAATTTAGGACCGCGTGAGATCACTGGTGACACCACTAAGCTTAAAATGAGACTTTACTGATAAATAAACGGTAGTAAACGATTCACTATACAGTTATACACGTGTATTCATGCGAAAGCTAAACCGTTATTTAATCTGAACAAAACAAACAATATCACAAAGTCAATAAACACAGGGTATCACAAGCCTTTTAAGATGTAGTAAGGTAAGCTCGAGGGAACAATAGATAAAAGATAATATTGGCGTCGGTGCGTGTGCCGCGTCACGCTCGACGGAGCGTGGCCGGCTCCCAAGGCTGTAGTGTAACGCGATTTGGAGCCCCGCCTTGAGGTGCTTCAAGCCTCAAGAACAGCCCCGCGTAACAGATTCTTTTCAACCGCAACCACGCAAGCAAGAGATTTTCCTCGACTCCTGACCGGAGATAGGGAACACAAAACGGATAATCTATTATGGGATGTAAAGGAAAATCTAAGGAGGTTATAATAAGGCGGTACAGCCCATGTATCTTATATCGTATCATGTAGCTTTCTGGGCGCTTGGAATCATGGTAGAGAAAGGTCACATGGCATGCTATTTTGTTCTTATTTATAAGCTAATAATTTTCTTTTCCTTATTTTTGACCGACTTCAAAAAAGGAGAAGAAAATTGAGGAAATTCGACTATATTTTTTTAATATTTGTTACCTCAGAAATCTGGCATTTATCAACCGATTAGAAGATTTTTGTTTCATTTATATATATGTACTAGCTGCCCGCACAGACTTCGTTCTGTCAAAAGTTTTTTGTTTTGAGTTGTAAACTATCCTATCTTTCAAGTTGGATCAAACTGCACACGGCGTGCAAATTTGATTAAAATCGGTTCAGTAGTTTTAGGAGTCCATCGCGGACAAACAACGTGACACGTAATTTATATATATTAAGATATATATACTTAAATGCTTCCAGATTAGTCCCATATTTTTACGAACTTTTTTGATGATGTGATTCATGTGATCCATAAGGAATTGAGGAAACTCCTCAAGTATTATCGATATAGGTACAAGGTAATTTGATATGTACATTATGTAGGTTTTTCAAAGACCGTTTTATTAAAGTCGGCAATTCTTTCGGTAAAATTCAGATTGTTATTTTCCTTTACTTCAAGTATTTGCGAAGTTTTGGTAAAGAAATTCCTGGATTCAGGATCATAAGTATCCTGAGCTCAGCTTCAGCCTAGCCGAGGGTAACAATTTATGTTATAGACAACTTTTAAAATAATAATTATAGTTTGTTCTTTGGTCTTAGTTATTGCTTGGCCCGTTATGGGAATATTACATTGACGTAAATTATATGGACGCGCTCTTTCTAAGAAATTTCGTGTCACACTTTCGTGCCACAGAGAACTCAATCACAGAGTCACTATGCGCCCAGTGTTGCCAACACCCTACTCCGAAAGAGATCATGGATACATTACTATAACTGGACATATACCATGGATATATTACTCTGTCTGGATTACATTGTAGAGGTACCTGAGGATTAATTACGTTATAACGGAATGACCATTTTTGTAGTGTTCATCCATTCATCAAAAAAAAAATCAAAAAATCGTTTCTTATTCCAGAATTTACATTTTATTACAATATGCGTGGGATCTTTCCATTTAAGTATATAAAACTTGTGTTATCTATAGTCCCAGGATATATCATTCGATTGTGTTAAAATATTTTTATGTGTGTTGTGCACTTAAAATAAAAGAAATGTATCTTAATAAATTACACTGTAGCCTCATTGAAATATTATAGTGTATTTTTGTAGAAACATCAAAAAGAGGAATTGGCAATTTAAATACTTTAATTGTCGTTTCTTTGTTTTCCAGGTAGGTTTGTGTGATTTAGGTTGTATTTAGTGTAACTCATAATGTATGATAAGCTTAAATAAAACTTTGTTTTTCAGAGCAACACGTAGTTTATTATCAATTCTTTAAATCCCGACTGATTGTCATATATAATCACATTAAGTACCTCACCTTATAGGCCGAGGGAACCTAAAATAATAATAATATTAAGTTACCTAGTCATTTGGTTTAGGCCCATGCTAGGTTCCTAAATACCGTCCCAAGAGGACGAGCTTTAACTTAAAAATTAAGTTTAAATAATAATAATAATAATGATATTATACCTTCTACCATTAATACCATGCACTTGGATTTTCTATAAGTGTGTTTTTTTAGTTTTTTTAAACTATTATTTATTTATTAATTTTTTAGTTTGATTTTTTTAAATGAAATGTAGGTAATTTCTTTCTTTGTTTTTTTTTCTTTAAATATTAAATTGTCATTGGTCCTCAATAAGTCCACGAAGTTTGAAAGAAATCTGAGCGTTTCAAGTGAGCCAAAATCAAGTCCAAAGAGAAGTTACAAACAAACAAACCAACAAACAAACATACAGGTGAAGTAATATAAAGCGTTAAAACTTACCTGTGGAAAGTTATCCTTTCAGGTAATGTTTTCGTTTTTTGCTCATAATTTTTGCAATACCGCAATGTACAAGTTGGCATTTTCGTTAATTCAATAGGTACATATAATATCTAAAACAAATAAAGTAAGTCAATTTCATATAAAAGTCACGTATTGAAATCACTTTCTAGTTTCTACCACAATTTCCGCATCTTTGTCCTTTTGTTCTCTCACTCCGCGACGTCTGGCAACCCTGTTCCGTAGTGATTAAGTACTCTGTGTTCGTTCTGTCAAGTTTGGTTCAAGATGTCGGTAATAAATATTTGACACTAAATAATTTTTAAGACTGTAAATAAAAATATAGTTACTTACCGATTATGATTAAATAAAGTGAAATAAAGTTCAAACGTAAATAATGAGAAAGTTTTAACTGTGCACAATACAGAATAATAAGTGTTCTTGAACAGTCGGAGTTTTACGAAAGTGACAGCTATGGTGACAGCACTTGCTCGCAGCCGATTATAGTACTAAACTGAGTTGGCCCCAGTTGAGGTCAACACAGGTGAACAAAATGTAAGTACTGAACAGCCTGTCTATATAATTTACGTCAATGGAATATTATTAGATATTATTATGACGCTTGCAATAGCAATTATGTGAATCTGTGACTTTATTTAGTATCTACATATTTAGTATCTACATACAGGGTTGTCCCTGCAGCCTAGGTCCTGGGTCCCGGGCCCCGGCCCGGGACTCCCGGGTTCGATTTCCAGCCGGGGCAGATATTTATGTGACAGATAAATATTTGTGCTCGGGTCATGGCTGCATGGGTGTTATTGTGATGTGTTATACATATGTGTCGACCATACCACCCGGGACACAGGTAAATAAAATAACCTACTGCGGGGCTATGAATGTGTAAGCGTTTATTATTGTTTATACGTACTATATCGTCTACCGTTTCATTAGTGACCGTCATCTAGACTGATTAATTATACATAACCTCGACATTGAACGTAAATGCATATCGGAGGACAGCTTATCGGAATCTATTTTAATCTGTATCAACTGATTTATTTTAGGTGCTTGAGCTCTTCAACAGTACCTACTTAAAGATGAGGTAATAATATAGACTTGTAGCAGCTAGGAAGCAGTAACTGTTCTAGATTATTCCGTAGCGGTCATTGTAACCGCCTTCGTTTCGCTTCGGGAAACAAGATAGATCCTGGCACTTAAAATTATAACCACATCCGAAATAGAACCTCCAATATCTATCAGTAAGAACTTGTGGCGATCGGTACGGCATCTTTTATTCTCTTCTATAACTTCTCATTTGTAATATAAAATTCATCCTCCTTGTATATATGCTGGCTGTTTTCTACATTTATATTTTATGTTTTGATAATTTGATGTTTAGTAGATAGAGAAATTCCTACTGACGGAGTCAAAGAAAATATATTTTTCCATAAGACGAAAAGTTCGTTTTTATTTATAAATATATTATAGCGAGGTAGTCCAAACGACATAATTAGCCTCCGCTATAATTGGTGACCCGACGGAACACTCATTATAATGGTACATGCAATATATTTTGAAGACAACAATATGATGGGAAATACGCAGGCGAGTGCTGAAGGCGAGCCCAACGCGCAAGTTGTTGTAACTTTTTCATCGTCAGACTCCACGATGATGTCTGTACTAGATAAAATGTCTCGCCGCATAGAAGAATTGTCGCAGAAGGTAGCTGAATTATCTACTGGTGCTCGCTCACGCTCAACGATTAGAGCGCATTCTCCACGCTGGCGACATCGTTCACAAAGCCGCACTTCACCTCACCAGACGGACCTGTGCTGGTATCACAAGAGATTCGGGAGCAGATCGACGAAGTGTCGCGCCCCGTGTTCATTCCAGCCGGGAAACGGAACGGGCAGTCAGTGAATGCGGCGGCGCGGGACTGCGATGAAGTATTTTGTGGCCGTGTTTTCGTGACAGACAGAAAAACTAAAGTGCAATATTTAATAGATACCGGTTCCGATCTATGCGTTTACCCGTATAAATATATTCGTAATAGTCAATGCATCAAAACGGATTACAAACTGTTTGCAGCTAATGGTTCTACGATTAATACTTTCGGGTGGATAAATGTATCTTTAGATTTTGGATTAAGACGTGCATTTATTTGGCGTTTTGTAATAGCTGATGTCACGAAACCGATAATAGGTATAGATTTTTTATCACATTTTAATTTGTTAGTAGATGCTAGGCATCACCGTTTGATAGACAATATTACCTTGTTAAGTACACCACACCAGCCCCATCCTCTTTTTGTCATATAAAAGTTGTTACAGGTTCCTCGCGATATCATGACCTACTCTCACAGTTTAAAGATATCACCCGTCCTGCTGGAGACCTGTCTGCGCGTGTGGTTAAGCACAACACCCTTCATCACATCCGGACGACACCAGGACCGCCCGTATACAGCCGTCCTCGTCGGTTGGCACCGGATCGACTCCGCATCGCTACGAAGGAGTTCGAAGATATGGTAAGAGCAGGTATCGCAAGACGATCTGATAGCCCGTGGTCATCGCCGTTACACTTGGTACCTAAGAAAAATAACGAATGGCGACCATGCGGCGACTACCGTGCATTAAACGCGCGAACGATACCTGACCGATATCCGGTACGCCATATACATGATTTTTCTCATAATCTATCCGGCTGTACCGTTTTTAGTAAAATCGATTTGATACGAGCTTATCATCAAATCCCTGTAAATCCGTCAGACGTGCCTAAAACAGCGATAACAACTCCTTTTGGAATGTTCGAGTTTCCGTTTATGAGCTTTGGACTCCGTAACGCTGCTCAAACATTCCAGAGGTTTATGGATGAAGTCTTAAGAGATCTAGAATTTTGTTATTCTTATATTGATGACATACTAGTGGCTTCTCAAGATGAGACCTCGCACCTGGATCATTTGAGGCTAATCTTTCAGCGCCTACAGGAGCACGGGGTCGTAATTAACGTGGCGAAATGCGTTTTTGGTGAACCGCAAGTAGAATTTTTAGGTTATATTGTTTCAGCTGCGGGCACCAGCCCACTTCCGCGAAAAGTGGAGGCCATTCAAAATTTCCCGCAACCAAAGACCATCAAGGAGTTACGCAGATTTCTTGGTATGACAAATTTTTATAGACGTTTTGTCCCAAAAGCAGCCAAAGTCCAAGCACCGCTGCACAAACTTTTATCTGGGACAGCTGTTAAGCCTAGTACTCCTATCACATGGTCGCAGGAACTTCAAGAAGCTTTCAGCGCATGTAAGACAAGCTTAGCTGAAGCTACCCTACTAGCACATCCAGACTCGTCAGCGGATCTAACTCTGTGGACTGACGCCTCGGACAATGCTATCGGTGCTGTTCTTCAACAGAACGTTGACTCTAAATGGCAACCTCTAGGATTCTTCTCGAAAAAGCTTTCTACGGCTCAAAAGAAATATAGTCCTTTCGATAGAGAGTTGTTAGCCATTTACGAAGCAGTCAAATACTTCAGACATATGGTAGAAGGTAAAGATTTTAGCATTTATACGGACCATAAGCCCATTGTGTCCGCATTCAAAAAGGCTTCTGGAAATTGCTCGCCTCGACAGTTTCGGTATTTCGACTACGTGTCTCAATTTACCACGAATATTCAACACGTCGCGGGCGAAAATAACGTGGTCGCTGATGCTCTATCGCGTACGGACGCTATCACAGCAGCGATTGATTTAGACACTCTAGCAGACACACAATCACTGGACAACGAGCTACAGCAGCTCCTTCACAGTGAGTCCTCATTGGACCTGCAGAAAATTAAGTTTTCTGACTCCAGTAAGGCTATATATTGTGACATGTCCAGCCCATCACCTCGACTGTATCTGACGCCACAATTTCGTCGACAAGCGTTCGACAGCGTTCACGGATTAAGTCATCCAGGTGTCAAAGCTACGGTCAGACTGATGACTGAGAGATATGTGTGGCCTAACATTAAAAGAGACTGTAGCGCATGGACGCGTAGTTGTCTCTCATGTCAACGTTCCAAAGTTTCCAGACATACTCGATCTCCAGTGCATTCTTTTACGCCACCGTCGAATAGATTTGGCCACGTGCACATCGATCTCATAGGACCTCTGCCAATTTCACACGAGTATAGGTACTGCCTAACAGCAGTTGATAGGTTTACTCGCTGGCCAGAAGCTATACCGCTCCGTGACATTAAGGCTGATACAGTGGCGAACGCTTTTGTCACTGGTTGGATAGCGCGCTTTGGATGTCCCGAGAAAATAACAACGGACCGCGGAAAACAATTTGAGGCATATTTATTTAAGGAGCTATCTAAGCTCATCGGCGTTAACCATCTGCATACCACAGCATATCATCCAGCTGCAAATGGAATGGTCGAGAGATTCCATCGACAACTAAAGTCCGCAATAATGTGTCACGCCAATGATGACTGGGTAGAAGTTCTTCCACTAGTTCTCCTTGGAATACGGACAGCATGGAAAGAAGACATTGGTTCATCATCAGCTGAGTTGGTATACGGGGAAACGTTACGCTTGCCAAATGCATTTTTCCATAGCACTGCTAAAGAAGTAGTGGACTATAACGATTTTCTTTCCCGCTTACGAGCCAACATCCAGAAAATCAAACCAACGCCAGTTATTCATCACAGTACATCACCTGTTTTTATCAGCAAGGACTTGCAAGTTTCTGCGCAAGTTTTCCTTCGACGTGACGCTGTTCGAAAATCCTTGGAGGCTCCATACACAGGACCTTATAAAGTAATAGAACGTGGAGAAAAGTTCTATAAGATAGATATTGGAGGTAAACCAACCACCGTATCCATTGATAGACTGAAACCGGCCTATATACTCAAGGAACCAACACCGAACGAAGTTATTAGACCTGTACCGTCTGACACTCGCGCTCTCCCGACCGTGCAGCCTCGCACAACGCAATCTGGACGTCGAGTGCACTTTCCCGATTTCTTTCGACCTTAACGGTCTCCGGGGGGGCTGATGTGGCGATCGGTACGGCATCTTTTATTCTCTTTTATAACTTCTCATTTGTAATATAATATTCATCCTCCTTGTATATATGCTGGCTGTTTTCTACATTTATATTTTATGTTTTGATAATTTGATGTTTAGTAGATAGAGAAATTCCTACTGACGGAGTCAAAGAAAATATATTTTTCCATAAGACGAAAAGTTCGTTTTTATTTATAAATATATTATAGCGAGGTAGTCCAAACGACATAATTAGCCTCCGCTATAAACTACAACAAAACAATGCAGTAGTTATTAAGAATATCGAGCTCAGATAGACATACAGGCAGAAAGATAGACTTCGTTATATTACGTAGAGCTGAATCAGTGCACAAAATTATGATGAATATTGACAGTGAATAAATTAGAAAGGGAGATGTGATCTCCTGTGATCGCGAGTTATATAAGAAGTCGGATTTATTCTTTGTAACATACGAGTACTTAACAATTTATGAATGGTTAAGGAAATCACCGGCCTACTCTACATAATATTATTACGAATGCATACAAGATCTTCCTATATAATAAGGTATAATAAATACGTAACGTTTGTAATGCTGATTACTATTATTTAGGCATTGACTAATAACAAATAAAGCATACATATTCAATGATACCTTCTTGGTTTTAACCTCTTAGCGGTTTAATGCAGGGTGCTGGTGTGCCTTTGTATTCGAGGAGACCTTCTTAATTGTACTCCAACAATCTGCTCGAGCATAGATTTGCCATTTGGCCATAAACGAATGTCAGAAATCCTTGTGCCCAAAGACAGTCGATATAGCTTCTAGATTGCCATCCAGACTATCCCGATGCACTGTCTACCAGAGCGACGATTTATCGTGGACTCGGAAACATGGAAACGGTCCTAAAAAGCATTTTCTACTGTTTCTACTAATAGTTAAGTTAATTAATAAGTTTTTAAACAAGCTAAATCATGCCTCCTCTGACCAAGAGTTCTTTGATCACGCTACTTACTCAAGAGTCTGTGGAGTTAACGCTTGCTAATTATTTTAGAGTAATAAGTATGTAATTATAATTTTGTTTTATTGAGAAACACTGCACATACTAGGAGTGAATAATTACAAACGGCCATCCGTTTGTATTTTAAGAAACTAACAAAGCAAGTTTTCTTTTATTGTATAAAGCAAAGCAACAACCCATAATTGTCCCACTGCTGGGCTCGGGGTCTCCTCTCACAATGTGAGGGGTATTAGGCAATAGTCTACCACGCTGGCCAAGTGCGGATTGGTAGACTTCACACACCTTCGAGAACTTTATAGAGAACTCTCCGGTGTGCAGGTTTCCTCACGATGTTTTCCTTCACCGAAGCAAGTGATAATTAACTTGTAATACGCACATAATATTTGAAAATTAGAGGTGCGTGCCAGGGTTTGAACTCGGGCCCCTTCGTTCGGGAGACCAACGTTCTACCGCTAGGCTATCACTGCTTACTTCTTTTATTGTATAATGAATGATAAATAAATGTAGTCAAATTATAAATTCCAAGCACATGCAGTTAGCAAGCAAAGACAGCCAGCCTTACAGACCTTAGTCGCACTGGCAAATACGTCACGCATAATTTATTTATGGTTAGTAGTATCTTTCATGAAAATCATTGAAGCCCTCTATAAATCATATTTGTGAAGTCGCCGGCACACTTCTAGTAGGTACCTACTTACTGTATTAAAATACTACTAGGATTGCAGAATAAAGTTGTCTTCGTAGAATGTAGGACGCCTGGGTAATCTCCTCCACTAGATTGATTTGCAATCCCTTAAAATGTTAACTTTCTACATTCTACAACTCCTTCTCCCTCTGAAATCATCGGACAATGTAACTAATATGCTTCAAGTTCAAATCTTTTAAGTAATTTAATTTTCTCCCTCAACGTCCCTTTTCGCTTTCCAACATTCACCTTGAGTCATATATTATACATATTTCTATGCAAAGTGTTAGTCTCCGGTTGAAGTTAAGTAATAAGAGATTTCTGTACGCTTCGTCTCTTCCCACAATACTCCATTCAGGGATTACAGGGGACCGATGTCTGCGCTACGTAGCCATTTTCAAAATCCTCTCCAATATTACTATTCATAACTTCTTTGTGAAGAACGAAGTAAACGTGGACCATAAGTATTTAAGGTTTTCTAATACAGCTTTAAATAGTTTTGCTTTCTATTTATTCCAATCTAATTTAACCGTATAACCATTTCGTCTTAATATGATTACCTAGAGTTAATTTGATGCTACAGTATCAAGTATAAAGTCATTGACGATAGAGATGCTATTTATGAAGACTAACAATTTGTTACGATAATAGAACCCGCAACGAATAATAATTTAAACATAAACCTAATATTAATCTCATGAAATTACATTTTTTATACTTGTTGTAATAAATATTGTTTTTTATTTCATTGGTTTAGTTTATGATTCGCCAAAATTGGCTGAAGTTAGGTTTCGTGTTTAACAAGACTACTCTAGCTTTTGTGAGAAAATGACATAAGCGACGTTCCTAGATCGTGGAATGCATGAGATTTTATTTACGACTTTATAATTTTTAGTTTAAACTTTTAACTACTTTTAATTATTAAATTTAAATTGTATAATACAATTTTATAATAAAGTACCTACTTAGTACTTACCTAAATCATTTGTTCGATTTTCTAAATAACAACTTTTTATATTAAACCTTGTTCAAATTAATTCATTTTCGGTTAATGTTTTGCGTGCGGTGAACGTCCTCATTATGCTGTTGTCCTTGACACAAAACTAATAATTTCGGCGTTCAACTCTATCTCATGCCGACTCATGCAATTTTATTATACATAATTATTATGACCGTATAAATAATAGATGATCGACTTCTCGGACGTCTAATGGAATAAAGCTTTTGGTTAATCGTATCCCTTTCGATCGAGCGTTAAGGAATTATAGCAGTGATATTCTTGTGCAATGGATATCTACGGCGGCGCGGCGCCGCGGCGCGGGCGTCTCTGTACCGATTCCTGCTCTCGGTTTTCGAGTGCCCGGAATAACGCAGTTTTCGTGTTCAAGCTATAAATTCACTGCAATGGAAACATTCGGTTGACTCGTAAGGCGCTCTAAACCCGACTAGTTCCGTGGAATCGGAATCGCGGCAAACCTGGCCAGTAGAGCCGATCTTTATCGTGCAAAAAATGACCGCAGCACGAATAATACGAGTTTTGCCTATAGGAGCCAAATCAAAGGCGAACGACATTAGAAGCTTGCAGTATACAAATTATAGGCCTTAGAAACAAAACACAACCCAGTGTGCCACGCCCAATACCAACGCTGCCATCTCTAATGCATACAGACACTTATCTTGTAATCCTCCATGGACGCTGGTGTTAGGATTTGTCTGCGGTGTTTCGTCCGAGTCTAGGCGAGTGCGGAAAGTGTTTATTGGCGGCACACGTCACGATGGTCGTGTGGTCGTGACCTCGTCGGTTCAACGAACGCACCCGTCACCGTCACACGCCGCGCGCGCACGGCTCCGATGCGTCAACCGTATCTCTTGTTCATGTGTGATTCAATCATTTTACATCACTTTAATACAAAATATTAAACGTCAGATATAAAGCTTTTATCACAGACGTACAATGTCACGAATCCGGCCGCATTGTGGTTTACGTTGATAAAAGCTTTTTGTGCTATGCGTAATTCCCATGTGAATTTATGAAACTAAAAATACGCAAGGTAACAGGATAATGTAAAGAGTTTGTTAATTCTTTTACTTAATACAACTACACCATACCTATCTCTGTATATTGTTCAATAAAAAATACTTATGTGATTGTTAAAAATCGAGTCACAATGTCCACCATTATCAATCATCATCCATCAATCATTAATCATCTTTGTGGAATGCGCAACATTCAAATAGAGACTATTAGAGTAAAATATTTCGAAATTTCGATCTGTACATCGATTTCTTTAAGATTTTTAGACTGATTTGCGTAATTCTATTAATGCGCAAAACTTCTGAATACGTAAATGAAACCCTTTCAAAAACCTCGTTAAGAACACGGGTAACTTTCGGCACCGACTGCTGCAACGCTCATTATTGTAATAATCAATTGAGAAATTAACAGAAAATCTCTTATTATTCTCGTAACAGTGGCATTTGTATTTAAAATATCTCTAACTTTAATGAGATAAAGCAAAACTACGCAGATACAAAAATCGTTTCACAACAATGCTTTATTTTTGTCGTTGTATAAAATAAAAAGTAACAACGTTGTGGAGCTTTATTAGACGAGTAGAGTTAGAGCAGTCAGCTACCAAATAAACAGAAGCTATTACGGGTCGCTGACAGTTGAAATCATGACAGATCGTGTATTCAATCACGTCTGACTGAATCTCGACTGAATCCTGATCGTATATTCACTAGAAACGGAAACGTTTGACCGAATTTCGTACATCTAAAGTCATCTTTGCTTTGCTCTTCCGCTTTTGCATTTGAATAAAAGTATCGATTTGGGGTTTGTTTTGTACGAGAGCAACTTCAATATTTAACTCTTTTTAAGTTTGCTTTTGCGGTTTGTATGAGTTATAATTTACAAATACATTTTGTCCATTTAGTCGCTTAGGTTCTTACAACATTATAAAAGAGGAAGTACCTACAACCGTTTTATTTTATAACAAACCTCTGTGGTTTTTGGTATTTGGTACAATACGCGTAATCCATGACGATTTTGAAAATAAAAATAACAGCATATAATCATGTTGACTACAATAATTCAATAATTAAGATGTACAATATTGTTCTGTACCTGGTATTAAGTGGGCACTTAAAATTGCAATACATTGTTTACTTTAATACTAACATCAACCATACTAGATGTAATATTTAATTTCATCAATATTTTTTCGCGGTTGACTTGATGCACTTTGTAACAGGCATCGAATTCAGATTTCAGTCAACATCATACAAAGAACACAATAAAAGCAATGCTGTCGATCTACGGATGAGTAGGTACAGAGCCCACTGGCCCAGATATCCATCCGACCCCGATTCAACTGCGACCACACACCGCCCTTACACTCGACCAAACATGAAACTCTGCTGTAGTGTAGCGCTGACATTGACCATGTCGAGCGCATATTGTTTTCTGGCTTTCCTTACAACTTCAAGCTGGTAACCGACTCTGCATGGAGAGCGAGGAGTCCAGGATTCGGTACTTCAGAAAGACATGTACACAAAGCAAGAGAGATAGGTAGGTATGCGTATACAGGGCATGATTCAAAAACCTTTTGATCACTGTACGTGACACAATTTTTATTTTCGGTTCGTGATTCGCTACCGCCGTATCAGCCGTACCAATTATACGGGGCCCCCACTAACACTACCAAAAAAAAGCTCGCCAGCGGCCTACGACTACAAGTTGGCACTCGTTTTATAATTTTGACAGCTAACGTCGAGGGGGCCCTACAATAAATATTGATATGGGGCCTCCTTAGGGCTAGCTACGCCACTGACTACAAACCAATGAAGTGCAAATATAAATTGGATAAAGCAATAGCTGTCTGCAAGCCAATGGCAACGTGTTAACTAGAGCAGATGGATGAATGCCTTATCCCCGCTGGCAGCAGTTACGGACAACTGACGGATTTACGCAATCACTACATGAATGTAGTACCTATCCCAATAGCGACATCTAAAAGTTAATTGCCTCTTACATTTCAGAGAAAGTAGAATTATTTAATTTTATGAAGACATATCTCACAATCAGAGTAAATTGTCTCTTTGTTAGAAATTATGACAAAAAACTTTACTGTTCAGTGGTGATTCGAGCAAATATGGAAATTTAACGTGAATATATTGTGAGTAGGTACCTACCTACTTAACAGTTATTGGTTTGAAGTGGGAAGCTCCAAGAATTTCAAAAATTAAATAGCTACCTAATTCATTATTTTTGTGCTTATCAACAAACTTAGAACATAATACAATATATCTTAATCTTAATATATATAAATTACGTGTCACGTTGTTTGTCCGCGATGGACTCGTAAACTACTTAACCGATTTTAATCAAATTTGCACACCGTGTGCAGTTTGATCCAACTTGAAAGATAGGGTAACTTACATCTCAAAATAAATAAATAAACTTTTGACAAAACGAAGTCTGTCTGGGCAGCTAGTGTACATATACGAACGAGGTCTGCTTAAACTGGTAATAAACGGCCGATTAAGCGTAAAATACGTGTAACCTTAATGCTACTTAGATTTTTATTGTAACACGGAAAAAATAAACACAACTCAATTTAATCAAGTAACAAAGCAGAGAACATAATTATTAGAGTCCGACCGAAACTGGTTTTTCAGCCGAAACCGAAACCGAAACCGAACCTTCGGCCTTAGGTCCAGTTTCGGCCGAAACCGAAACCGAAACCGAAACTTAGGGTGAGGCCAAACGAGCGTATTTTTGGTGCTGTGAGTCACGTGAAATGAGCCGGTTTCATACAAAAGTTCTAATTCAATCCTTTGGAATTTTAGTCTACTCGATAAGTTCAAAATGGTTGAAATTAGAGATACTGCTCTTAAAAATACGTGCGATAGCTCATTCTGTTCGGAATGATGTCTAGAAAAATGTTTCGGAAGCGTTTACCAGCACGTAAAAAATTGCAAAAGTTATTGACAAAATAAAGTTGAAAAAAAAAAGTATTTTGTTTTTGGTAATCACTTCGAAACTATTAATATTTAAGAAATTTTAAAACAAGATTCTTAAAGTAGAGGAAATTTCCAAACAATGACTCGCGACTCTCGGAACTCTATCTCCATTATTTATAACTTTAATTTGACGCTGAAAATGGGTCTCCACGCTGCATTTTTAGGTTGCGCGTGCGGCGTCAAAACCGAGTTCGTCACACTCAATAATTTTTTAAGGTATTAATTATTAATTTAAAAAAATAAAAAAAATATGGTGCATTCGAAACACTTCAAAGAATTTGCTCCCGTAGGAAATTTTGCTTAAAGTTAATTTTTCAACAAGTTAGACGATTGTTAATTAACTAAATTTTCTCGAACTTCCATTTTCATTGTACATTAAAAAAAATGTTTAAGTAATTGTCCTATAAATTTTTCGCTTCGTGGAGCCCTTCTTATATACATGCTTAACGAGATCACGTCATAAAAGTTTAAAAAGTTTTAATACTTTGTGTATAATAATTTTATAAGTTGAACAAACAATTTTTTCGTTTTTTTATCGAATCGAAATTAAAAAATTGAAAAATGTTTTTATCTGTACTTTGTTATACATCGTTGTTTTTTTTATTTTTAGGTGTTTCAGAAAAAATATATAAAAAAGTTGAGAATTTGTTTATAAAAAATTGTTAAGTTAAAAAACAATGAAATTGTTGATAAAAAAATTTTTTTTTTACATATCTATTAAAGATGGTTAATTATAATTTTTAAGAAAAAAAAATTATTAACTAATTATTCAAACAATAGAAATATTAAAAAACAATTATAAACAATTAAATATCATTATTAAGAAAAAAAATTTTTTTTCAAAAATCATAATGTTTTGTAAAGAATAAGATATTAAGAAATTTTTTCTTGAAAGCATTGAAATAGTCTATTTGTTTATAAAAAAAAAATTATAAAAAAATGAGGGAATTTTTTTTTTCAAGTCATTAAATGTCTTTTATGAATGCCAAAACGATTATGTAATAATAAATTGAGAAAAAAATATTTTCAATAAAATTATTTGGATTTTTCATTTTTTGTTCAACTTATAAAATTATTATACACAAAGTATTAAAACTTTTTAAACTTTTATGACGTGATCTCGTTAAGCATGTATATAAGAAGGGCTCCACGAAGCGAAAAATTTATAGGACAATTACTTAAACATTTTTTTTAATGTACAATGAAAATGGAAGTTCGAGAAAATTTAGTTAATTAACAATCGTCTAACTTGTTGAAAAATTAACTTTAAGCAAAATTTCCTACGGGAGCAAATTCTTTGAAGTGTTTCGAATACACCATATTTTTTTTATTTTTTTAAATTAATAATTAATACCTTAAAAAATTATTGAGTGTGACGAACTCGGTTTTGACGCCGCACGCGCAACCTAAAAATGCAGCGTGGAGACCCATTTTCAGCGTTAAATTAAAGTTATAAATAATGGAGATAGAGTTCCGAGAGTCGCGAGTCATTGTTTGGAAATTTCCTCTACTTTAAGAATCTTGTTTTAAAATTTCTTAAATATTAATAGTTTCGAAGTGATTACCAAAAACAAAATACTTTTTTTTTTCAACTTTATTTTGTCAATAACTTTTGCAATTTTTTACGTGCTGGTAAACGCTTCCGAAACATTTTTCTAGACATCATTCCGAACAGAATGAGCTATCGCACGTATTTTTAAGAGCAGTATCTCTAATTTCAACCATTTTGAACTTATCGAGTAGACTATTTGTATTTTACGCGATTTTAGGATTTACGCTATTTTACGCGACGCACAGCTCAAAAAATATGCTCGTTTGGCTACACCATTAGGGTATTTTTTTGAGCAGCTCATTTGTGGACTCAACAGAAAACAGCAGGTTAAAGGAGCCGATTTTTTTAAATTTTTAACCGACTTCAAAAAAAGGAGGAGGTTCTCAATTCGACTGTAATTTTTTTTATGTTTGTTACCTCAGAACTTTGGACTGGGAGAACCGATTTTGATGCTTCTTTTTTTAACCGAAAGCTGGTAGCTGTCATGTGATCCCACATAAATTTTATTGAGATTTGACAATGGCATCCATGAGAAAACCACATAAGTCCTAAATTTGTGTTAAGATGTGCGCGACAAATTGACGAATAACTCAATATCACGCCAACCGATTTCGATGATTCTTTTTTTATGTGGTCCCACATAAAGAACGAGATCTGACAAGTAGTTTTTGAGACTTTGAAGTCGGATATTTTTTGTTAGTAAAATTTAGATTATACAAAGGTCATTTTTTGACATTAGGTAGGACAACCCTCAAGCTATCTGTCCCCTAACGTTGACACCCTGTATAGGTACTGAAATCTAGCGTGTTTTTTTACATATTTTTATTTGTACATTTTTTGTGCATTAACTGCCTTCAGTTCGGTAAACTTATCTTAACGTAAACGAACAAATTCGAAAAAATGTAGGTAGATACATATGGACGAACGCTGTTTTTAACCCCCGACGAAAAAAGAGGGGTTTTATAAGTTTGACGTTTCTGTGTATCTGTGTATCTTTATGTCTGTCTGTGGCATCGTAGCTCCCAAACGGAGGAACCGATTTTGATCTAGTTTTTTTTTGCATGAAGGTGACTTAATCGAGTGTGTTCTTAGCTATTTTTAGTGTATATCAAACTGTCGGGGGTTTTTTAAATTTTAATTTAAGATGATTTAAATAGATCATTTAAATGTTAGCCCCATTTTACTAAAATACGTCAGTGAAAACCGCATGCAAATCGATTCAGCCGATTTTGAAATTACCCTGAACAAACGCACATACATACAAACAGCCGAAAATTCTAAAAATAATTGCTATGGTCTCTTTTGCGTTGACAAATACCGCTCGTGATAGATTTTCTCAAATATCTTCCATGTACAGACATATCGATCAGTTACCGTTTCATTGTAATGGATGATTTGAGATTTAGACTTCGAAAATACTACTAGTGAATGCCCTCGCTTTGCTTCCGTAAGCCTTTCGGTAAACCCTCACTCAATAAGTAAGTATGGGCGAAATTGACATAACGTAATTTATTTATTTGTAAACCAACCACTAAATGTTAAGCAAAGCTCACTACAATACGTATGTATTTTAAGTTATAAGGGAGTGAAAACCGCAGGTAAATCTGTTATGTCGTTGCTTGAGAGTAGCCAGAACAAACGCACAGACAAATAGACGAAAACTACTTTTTATATAATCTATTACGTCTAATTAATATCCCTAGTAAAAGTTTTACTTAAATATCTTCCAGTTACAGTTTCATTACCTTGCTTGGATATGAGTTCCGTATCATTATCTAGAGACTATAATATTATGACCTTTTTTTCTACCTGTTGCCATTATTAATATCGAGCAAAAACGGCAAAAATCAAGCGCCAAAGCACCCTGTCAGACGCTCTTCAGATTAATGAACAAATATAATAAACATGTTAAATCAATCACTTCACTAGAAAAGTCAGCGTCCACGGGTTAGCCACGAACTTAACCGAGCGACGCACGAAAATTCACGAACACAGAGTTTCGGTTTGGCCGAAAGTTTCGGCCAAATTTTTCCGAAACCGAAACCGAAACCGAAACTAGATTTTTTGGCCGAAACTGGCCGAAACCGAAACCGAAACCGAACCTTCGGTCGGTCTCTAATAATTATATTTGTAATGAATATCACTTCATCACCTAGAAGGATCGCATGGACAATAATAATATGAAGCCACCATATTTGATTTTAGTATGAAGTCGAAAAGCGACCAAAAATATTCAAACTCAGCTAGGCCGAATCGTAAATTTTATGATTTCAAACAATTTACCGCCCAGACGAACATATTATTCGTTACGTTTCCATAGCAGAACGCGTCGGGCGGCCTGGCAGCTTTTTTGTGCCAACGATTATATTATTATTTCAGGCTTAGGTCAAGTTTTTCATTTAAAATATAGGTTTTCTTATGAGGAATTTAAACCATACCTTTTTATCATGCCCGGTTTTTTCAAGACAACTTCGGACAACTTATCATCCGTGATATCGTACAATTGTACCCCGTCAAGATATTTAATAAATTGAAGCATTTATTTTTCTACCTCTTTCATTATGAGCAAATATAAACTATAAACTACCTTTACACTGTCAAATGCATTATTTACGACGTCCAAATGTAAAATTTAAATTATTGTTCCATTATAAAACCAACATGGAACAAAACTAGACTCCATTTAAACACCATATTTTAATAAAGTTACGACAAAAACTAAAGGCCGACAAAAAGAAAAGCAATTGCTTTACTTGTAGACACTCAATTAACTTTTTTGTCGAATTGTGTCGAAATTTGTCATAGTTGGCGATTATAGACCAAAAGTTTGCAGAGTCAAATAATCTACATTACCTATTGTCTTCGCAAGGGTCGAATACAGTCCTTCTACCGATTTTACCAATGTGATTTACAGTATGGCAACAATAGGATTCTGCCAACGTTGTTTCTGAGTACGTTGCTTTTTTGTACGAAACATCTCCGCTAGGTAACTGGGACAGGTCACAGGAATAAATTACGACATCCCCCGGCAGAATGACCGGAATACGCCTACTTTCACTAAGTAGGTCTGGCTTTGCTTACTCTTGCAATAAATCTATCTTTCACCAGACAATAACGAGATTCAATACTTATAATCTGCTTAGAAGTTTAAAAAGTACCTAATGCCTATCAGAATTTTCTATTATAAAATGGAACAATATAAATTTATACAACTAGAAAATCTAGGAATACATAAAAAATGGCGACAATGCAGCAACAATACGCTGTTATCCTTTTATAAAGCACTGATGCAGGTCGGATAATAAGCCCCCTCGTTACTGATAGACTGTTGGAAGCGCAACTACTGAAAGGATGCAAATAGATACTCAAAGTGGATATTTCCTCTTATGTATAACTGAACAAGCACGATATTTTTAACGATTATGAGTTCGTAATTCGTATGTTCGCGTTGCGCTTTATTTTAACGTATATAGGGGCTATGTGCCTGTTTCCATGCGCTAAGCGTTATTAACTGTTTAATAATGCAAAAATTGATTAAGTTTTTATCTTCCCGTTGAATATTAATTAAAGATCAGAATGAGAATCTTAAAGTTACGTGTATGTTCATAAATATTCAATGCACAAAAATTATAATAGTTATTCGCCGTCGACAAGTGACCTAACCTACTATAATGTATCTGTTGGTTGTAAGCGTAGATTTGCTTCAATAACAGCAGCGTCAGGATATGAGTCAGTTTCGGAAACCGGTTCGGCTCGCCCGCTAAGGCGAACAATTCATTGAACATTGGCATACCTAGTTATAATGGGAGAAAGTAGAACATTAAAAATCACCTATGCAACATCATTTGTCTATAACCTCAATGTAAGTTTAGAAAAATTAGAGAGCTCCTTTCCAAATTGTACAGTTATTTGAAGAATATTTTATTGTTAAAGAATTGTAAAAAGTACATAGGTACCTACATAAGACACTGTGTCATTATTTCTAACATCAATTTAAAATGCGTTTTATTTCATTATCTTTATAATCACATCCTGTAAAACTTAGATGTTCTTACAAATTTTAAGAGAGCAGTTTATCTGATGACGACATAAACCTGTAGGTACTTGTTGAAACCACTCAACATGAAGTGCAAGTTTCTAACATTCCTTATCCTTATTACTTATTAGCATAAATTGTAGTATAATATTATGTTTCATGTAGGGTGTTATTTTGGATTTTCCTGATTATAATTGCCAATTTATAATACCAACCATAGATTGTTTCATAATAGGCATAATCTAGACACGCGGAGCGTGTCAAGTCAATTTCTTAGCTAACAGAATTGACGAGCAGCACCGTGTGTAATATTACACGAACCATTTGGAGCCACTTTTGACCACCTCATAACTCAAAAACTATTCAACATAAACCTGTCAAATTTGGCTCATTTATTAAGACTTGCGAAATACATACGACTTCCAAATTTCATAAACACATCTCAAACGGTTATTTAGATATTAACGTCCAAAAATCGAGAAATTTAACACTGACTGACCTATAGATCAAAACTATATCCAACTTCCAGGTGACCTAGAAAGTTAAAATTTCGCATGCAGATAGGTAGTCGAGTGAATACAAAGGAATAAATCTGAAAGTAGTAAATTTTTATCAATTTATGATAATTTTTCAAAAAATTGATTCTATTAGGAACACTTACTTAAAATGCCTGAAATTTAAGAGTAGCAATCGAAATTGATGACATCTGGTCATTATGTGGATTCCAAGGTGAATATATAACGAAACATATCAGTTTTAGTACTTTCTGAAGCTTTCAACGGGAGGAAGATGTTCAGTGTCCCAAGTGCCTGTGAGAAGTGCACAGCACATATACATTTACGTGAAGATTAGTGGTTCGTCAGGAGACGTTATTTCCAGTGTATTAAGTCGTTTTATTTTTAATGTGTGGAAAATTATTTTTCTCTAATCTACAAGATTACACCACAAAGTTTTGTATTATTTCCGTAATTATACCAGTTTAAAATAATTCGGAGTATTGTTTCAAAATTTATTGTTGCACGATGTCATCGAACATAAACAACTTATCTGTACTAATAGTATAAAGAGGAAAGATTTGATTGTTTGTTTGCATTGAATAGGCTCCGAAACTACTAAACCGATTTGAAAAATTCCTTCACTGTTGGAAAGCTACACTATCCCCGGGTGACATAGGCTATATTATATTTTCAATAAATTAGGGATCCTTAATAAAACTCCAATAACGTAACCCAAGGTGTAAAAAAATAAGAAAACCAAAGCAAAGCGAGGGCGGTCACTCGTAACTAATAAGAGTATAGTCGACTTTCGTATTTATTACGATATTATAATTGGGATTTAGTATTAATTATTATTTCAATATTTAGCGGACATCAATAGTGGAAGATCATTACTTATAAATAATGAAATAATAGGTACCGTATTTCGGACCACGGCGCACTAACTACAGATTTAGTTGAAGAGCACTATAATAGCTCATGTATTAAAATTAATCAGTAACGTTATGAATAAGTACTTACTAATAATTTCTATACAAAAAGTAATGATATCCCATCAAAAACATAAATGTAAAGTGAGAGTCAATTTCAAAAAAAAAAAAAGAATTGAGATCTAAATGGATGCCAATTTCTGTGTAGAAAAGCCTAAAATTTTAGTCACAAGAACATGTAATTCAAGCTTTACATTTGACTTGGCTAGTTTTCTTTAGTTAGCAACCAACAAACCAAATTAGAGAAGAGTGTCATAAGCCATCAACCTAACAGATTTGACGAAGCTAATTACATAGATATAATATAGCCTAGGTAGGTACGTGAAAACTAACCAAGTCAAATGTGGAGCTTGAATTACATGTTCTTGTGACTAAAATTTTAGGCTTTTCTACACAGAAATTGGCACCCATTTAGATCTCAATTCTTTTTTTTTTTTTGAAATTGACTCTCACTTTACATTTATGTTTTTGATGGGATAAAATTAAATTGGATCCCATTCCAAATGAGGTTGGATAACAAAGAACATGCTATGAGTTCATGAATTATATTTTATGTAGTCATGACAATTTTATTAATATATTTTATATTATGTTTAAAATTATGGATACTGAGTAACACTACATCTTGGAACCATTTAGCTACCAATGGACCAACTCTCCAAAAAACCTACCGGTAAAGTTAAAATGACCAAATAATTTAAGACCCTGGTAGAGAATTCAACATATTTTCATGTCTTCACATTATTATAGTTGAGGTATGAGCAACCCAGCATCATGCATTTTAACTTCTATTTGCAGTTATATCACTAACTAGTTGATACACTGCGTGTTCCACTACGCTAAAAATGTGAATTGTGAGATATGTATTTAAGTATATGTTTTATCAGTTAATATTATATTAAATATTTTATTCAAGATTAATGCGGAATTAAAATATCAATAAAGTTAAATAGTCATAACCTGGCTTAAAGACAGACTCCTAGAATGGCAAACTTTTCCAATAAATATTTCAATCATTTTGATAGACAAAATTAAATGTACTGATAGAAGTTGATACATATTTGGTTAATTATGAATTTCTGCTTCTGGGTAAATATAACTAGCGCAGTACTTTTAATTATTATCTCGATACTCATTTTTAACACACAAATTGGCAAATAATAATTGCCTGTTATTATTTTTGTAATGTTGCAAATATTTAAATATAAGCAATGTTTTTATTCTGTTATTTGATTTGCTAGTTTTACATAAGAATGAGCCATAATTTTTGGTAAGATTTTAAGAGTTAATTTACAATACTGATGATATACCTAAATCTAATGGTATTTAAATTAACTGCATTAGTGTGGGATGATACAATCTAGTTATTCTAGCTGACAGTAATAGATTTAAATTTCCACCTATTGAAATGTTTTTGCCTAATCTGTATTTTTTTTTAAATCTATATTATCTATACTAATATTATAAAGAGGAAAGATTTGTTTGTTTGTTTGCATTGAATAGGCTCCGAAACTATTGAACCGATTTGAAAAATTCTTTCACTGTTGGGAAGCTACACTATCCCCTGGTGACACAGGCTATATTGTATATTAATATATATTTTGTAAATTACGGATCCTTAATAAAACTCCAATAATGTAACCCAAGGTGTAAAAAAATAAGAAAACCGAAGCAAAGCGATGCGGTTACTCGTATTATAATTATAAAACACAAAAAAATGTTTGTATGGATGTCCTTTATGGACTTTGAAACCATCCAACTGATAATTATTATGCCTCAAAATGGTTTCATTTGAAAGGCAATAATCCAATGGTGGTTATGACCACTAACGGCCGGTCTCAATATTATACTGTCAGTGAAACTCTGGTACATATCAGAGATAAAAAGTAAAGAATGATCTCCCGGCAACTGCCGTCTCTCAAATCAAAAGTAAGCCAATAAAAGTAAGATCATGGGTAGATAATATCCCAGTGACATTTCTGCCTCTGGTTTTTAAGTCCCTCTGAAAATTTCGTTTTCGCATAACAATATTTTTTTTTATACTTTTATACTTTTTTTATACTTTTTATTATAAAAAGGAACTCAGTGTTTTTGATTAAAAACTTATTTCATTTTAATATTAAAATAATAATTTGTTCAAAATGTACTGTGAATTTTGCGGATGAAGTTAATAAAATAATGTTATGTGTAACCTGGAACAATGCTCCACTAGTAACAAAACGCAGCATTTGACGTTTAGCACTCCGACGATGACATGTTATTGTCATTTGACATTCGTTGATGTCGCTTGGTTACACAAAATAAAAACAAAGTGTATTTTCTCATAATTTTGGTATTATTAATTAGTTTTATGAATAAATGAAACACATAGCTCAATAATTACCGTGAGTATAGACTTTATTTGTTGATAAAATAAAATATATTATTATGTTTAGTAAACAAAAAAATGTAGTAATTGTAAATTGTTGTAATAATTGTAGCAGTGATAACCTAGCGGTTATAACGTTGGTCTCCCGAACGAAGTGTTTATTCCCACTTGACCGTGGCCCGAGTTCAAATCCTGGCACGCACATCTAATTTTCAAATATTATGTGCGTATTAGAAGTTAATTATCACTAGCTTCGGTGAAGAAAAACAATAAACATCGCGAGGAAACCTGAACACCGGAAAATTCTCCATAAAGTTCATAAAGGTGTTTGAAGTCTACCAATCTGCACTTGGCCAGCGTGGTAGACTATGGCCTAATACCCCTCACATTGCGAGAAGAGACCCCGAGCCCAGCAATTATGGGTTGTTGCTTCTTTTTGCTTTTAAACAAAAAATTTGTTGCCAAATGTACTAAAGGAAGTTTCTTTTCAGATGAAGTCCAGACCCTTCACAAAAGATGAAGTATCTTTCTTCATTAGGCCATTAGCTGTTGATGTAGCAGGGATACACCATTATTTCTGAAGAGGCGAAATGTTTTTGCAATAAATTCAAAATATATCTAACTTAAAAAGCTTTGTGTTCTTGTTTTATTAAAATACCTCCTTACCTAAAACTTTAAAGATAGGAATTGTTATGAATTCTCATTCACTGCCGTTTTTAACCGACTTCAAAAAAAGGAGGAGGTTCTCAATTCGACTGTATTTTTTTATGTTTGTTACCTCGGAACTTTGGACTGGGCGAACCGATTTTGATGATTCTTTTTTTAATCGAACGAATTTTGAACGAGATCTGACAAGTCGTTTTTGAGTAACTTTGAAGTCGGTTATTTTTTATTAGTAAAATTTAGATTATGGATTATGTTTAATCTGAATCTAGGTAGCCTATAAACAAAATTGGATTCACACAATTCAGTCATATATTTTATACGAGGACAATTTCGGCGATCTTGGTATCGTATTAAAAAGGCGGAATCAAATACACAGGCTTCACAAAATTCATTATCACTCTTCACTGATTAATAAATCCATGATGTTTTGATAAATTTTCTTAACAATATGAGATATCTACCAATTATCCGTCGAAATCGAGCGATGTGAAAGACTCCGATAGTTGGTCACTTCTATTACCGACAGTTAGCTGTCAAAGCGTTATTGAGACGCAAGTATTTATTTTTGTATGGACCAACATACCTACGGTATGACTTGGCCCTCCGAACGGTAGATCAATGTCATGGGTAGAAATTTTCTATCCACCGAAGGTTATTGAGACGCAAAAATTGACAAATATGACAGATGACATACTAATGATAGCCTTTTCTACATTTTTCTAACTGTTAGTACATTATTGAGACCGGCCGTAAAACAATGCATTTGGCACATTCAGTCCATTGATAAAGTAGATTTTTCACTTTTCCCATACAACAATTTAAAGTTAATATGCAAAGATAGCGCATCAACATCAACATCAATACAAAAACACTGATCTGCTATTGTCATCACATTTTTTAGAGTATTGGAACACACTGGGTGTTTATTATCTATTAAAAATAAATAATACAAAAGATGTAAAAATCTTTACTACTTAAAAACAAGAATAATGTAAATTTCAAATCAAATTAATCACAATTGAGTAATATTATAATATGTTATTCTTTAACAGGTAATTAATCATGAAAGGCATATAATTCACATCTTTTAGTTAACTTTTGATAAGAATTTAATTGAATTTAATTGCTCTTAACAATTCAAACTTCAGTGTGTTTGTGGCAGATTAAGTACATTATAACACAAATTATAACACATAAGTTATATTGCCTTTGTCGTAAAAATAGTCTATTATGTGCCCTAAAACTAGATTAATAAGATAGATATGACAGGAATAAGTCTGTTTTTTTACATGATTTTAATATTAGTAACATTAATAGGCCCAAGGTGCAGACAAGTCAACCAGGACGGATCTCAGTGGAAACTGTTGGAGGATGCCAAGCGTTACACTGAGATTTGTGACATTTTATAAGTTATTTTATTGATCTGCATGTTATTCCTAATCTCATATCATAAGAATTATCATTGATATTATTATTACTAATTATTAATAGGAGTAATGATGCGCAGGGTCTTACTAGATGGCTAACATTGTTTTTATTTTAGGTGCTGTTAGAAACTGTCCTTATTAAATCAATGTCTGATGACATTGTTTAGAGTAACAGTAAAATATTTTAGTACCTATATTAATGTCAATGATAGTCTAGAGCTAGACCCATGTGTAACAAATAACAATACTCCATCATTCACTTTGTTACTGTGAGGTAAGAAAAGCTTTATTGACAGTAGGTGTAATACATAAATACATTTGATTTCGATGATATGAAGAAATACGACAAGGTATTCGAGATGTAAGATAAATGTTTGAAAATCATACATAATTTCATTTACAAAACGAGATGGCTTTCTCATTTCGATGCTCAATCACAGCAATGACTAATTCTCAAGGTTTTGATATGGATCTAAATTACGTATGTAAATAATGTAGGTAGGTATAACAAATAACTTACCACTTTCTATGTACGGAAGAGCAAGTAGTAGAAACACTATGTATCCAATTTCACTTAACATTGTTGCATAAAAACACACACTTTTGGATCACGAAGTCATCGCACACACAACACACAGCTGATTTTCAAACCACACAAAACCTTTGTCTGTTTTCCACAAAACCGCATGCGCGTGCAAGTTTTTTTTATTTACATTACAATATTAATCTTTACACACAATATCACAACTCATTCTCGAGAGAAACTTGAATAGCACGATTATTTTTGGGAGACTTAAAACTGAAGAACAATAAATAACAACAAAATTTGTTTCTAGGTGCGACTTGGCATCAACTAAAAAAGTTTAACAGTAATAATAACACAAATACAAAAGAATTCCGCGATTGCATTACTGTTTCATAATTTTAATAACTTCTACATCGCCACATCCTTTAACTGAATTTATTGTTAAAAATAATGTCTCTACTTCCCAGTCGCTTGACTGACATATTGGAATTTGTTAGTCTTTTCGTACGTTCCGTTCACAGACTGGATATGATTCTTTTTTCCGTTTCATCGCCCGTTCTACAGATAAAATTGTCTGTCACAGACTAGATAGAGAGAAAAGAAGGTAATTGTCTATGAAATAACCCTCCAACTCAGCGTTTATTTAGTCGTTAGATAGGAGTCCTTAACCAATTGATATTAAATATTTAAGTATTGGTTCATCTCTCAGACATATTATTAACTTTAAGTGGCCCTAGTGCGGACTAACGTCAAATAACCTTATCGATCATAGATTTAGAACCAGTAGATTCTCCCATACCTTTTACAGAGCGAGATCGCCGGTTACACTTTACAAAATCTACGTAAAGCCGCGTTTTCACAATACGGGTGCGCTTGGACCGAGTGTACTCGTAAGAGTTAGGTCGTATAGGAGTGTACTCGGAATGTGGTGTACACGTTACGAGTTTAATAGCATCCGAGTGTCATTATTGTCTCCCTAAAATATTAGTCTTAACGCATCAGTTTTCAAGATGACCACTAATCTTCTGCTGCAAGGTATATAAGTAGTAGCAGATATGTTAATGGTTGAAGTACAAGAGCATGAAAGGAGAAAGAAACCAACCAAAAGAAAAATTTGGACCCGAAAATGGATATTAAGGCGTCACCAGCAGGGCGCTTCGAGTAATTTTTTACATGAAGTAGAAGAAGAAGATCAGGAGACTTTTAAAAATCATCTGAGATTGAAAAGCGAACAATTTGAGTATCTGCTTGAAAAAGTAGCGCCACGAATTCAAAAAGCAGACATCCTTATGAGGGAAGCCCTACCTGCTAGAGTTAAACTTCAAATAGTTTTGCGATATTTAGCAACTGGAGATTGTTTTACCCTTATTTTTATAATTTTTTAATCTTACATTCACACAAAACTTCGTCTTCTTCATATAATTCCAGAAACTTCACCGTATCACGCTCATTCCATTTTTGTTTTCAAGACAAACGCTTTGTTATTTTCATTTGACGCTATTTTATTTATATTATTTTATAAGAGTAAGCTCGTACGAATAGAACAATGTCCGAGTCCACTCTGATCGGATGCCACCGTCCGAGTTTACTCGGATCACTTGTTTACATGATACGAGTAGTCATCCGAGTTGATTCGAGTGGGACTCGGTCCGAGCGTACTCGTATTGTGAAAACGCGGCTTAAAAGGCAGAGACAAAAATATTATTTTTTGTCCCCGTCACCATGGCCGAGCTATGTTGCCCGCAGCTTCGCATACGGAAATTATATTTTACTTTATTTCTACCTCTTACAGAAGATTAATTTGGAGAAAGGATTTTTTTGTAAATAAAGCAATTCAAAATAAGACGTGTAACTTTCTTAATGTTGTAATTAATGTAATAAAATTACACATTACCAACTAAATAGGTATTACAAGAAATTGGTACTAAAGAAATTTATTCTTCGAAATCTACGATAGATGAATCCGATTCTTCTGAAGACGATCATTTTTAACCTATTCAATTAGTTAAATTAAAATTAATTCAAAATAATTTATTAGTGTAAGTCACTGATACACTTACTTAATTGCATGCCATTTTTTTTCTTATTATAAAATAATTTTATTTGTTTTTATTGGTTTTCTGACTTTTCTGGTGGTAAGTTTAGTCTGTTTAGGGTGGATTCGACCAAACAAGAGTAAATCTTAATCTTAGAATAAATCGTCAGTTAATCGAGAGAAAATCAATTTTACGTTTTACCATCTACAATTCTAAGAATAGTGGGCCTATTCAGGAATTGTTTCTATACCGCCGCTTCGCACCGAATAACGGAGCTATTCGTAGAATAATGTAATGGCGTCAGTCAGTCCAATCATCTGATTTCTGTCACCACACGACAAAACTTGACAATTCCCTCAAACAAAAAACAAATAAAACGTTTGACAGCTAGCTAGCTTACATGACAGCTACTTTTTCACACTATAATACGGCAAAATCGAGTTGACATGATGTATGCTCTTACGCTATCCCGTTGTAGGACAACGTTTATTTGCCGGGTTTTATTTTCGTTCACCATTCACTCTGCTATTCGCGTATTGTTATTCGTAACGCAAGTATACTATCGATTACGTGGAAAAACGGCTATGTATTTACTCGAGATTATAATCATGGAATAGATTATTTCTCGTATAGTTACTCGTGTATAAGTTTAAGTTTGGTCGAATCCACCCTTATTGGGATTGTGAAAATAAAGTTGGCAGCACTGCACTGGTGCGGTCCGGCGCCGGAATGGCGACCGATTGTGTCAATGTGTGGGTGGTTTACTTGTACGAATAGAGTTGGTATTCCGATGGGTGCTTCACTGAATTTGTTCTTGAGATTACGTCCGTCTTTTTTTTACGTCCGTGACTAAAAAGTGCCTGTCCAAATATGTTAAGTGATAAGGCCCGCCCACCTACTTAACAGAAAATTAGAAAAAAATCTTGTTAATTCTTTAGAGGAATAACTGGTTGTTGCAGCGAATAATTAAAACTTTTTCGAGAGCACACATTTAATTTTTGTAAAAAAAACTTTAAAATGGCTCTCCTGTAAAATTACAAAAGTGCAGTTGAGCCCTTGTTCCACCAAAGGTGCGATATATAGTCAATGGCAGACTTAAGTGTACATAATTTATACTTAATGTCTAAAAAAATAACGTCCGCTGAAACAGCTAGCAAGTATAAAAAAAATACAAATGGAAAGTTTTATTGCTATGTAAGTAGCAAAATATTTTATTTATTAAATGTTATTATTAGGACAGTGAAAGTAAATAAAACATGGACGCATTGGCAGTACTTGTAGAAAAACAGCTACATTTTGTTACATAGCAAATAAATAAAAGAATGAATGAGCACTATGCTGCAACCACAGACATACTACTTATTACATGACTGTGGCTGCAATGTTAATAAACTACTTAATAATTGATAAATAATAGGATTATGTTAGTTATTAATGCTAATAAAGCCATATTTATGCATAAAGTATAAAAGGAATATTTATGGAAGTTTCATTGTAACTAAAGATTGGAGTCATAGAGGTAATTAATGTTAGATCTCATATTGTGCGCCACCAGAATTACTTTCAGGGAGGTGTAAATACAGATCTATATACCGGACAAAAACTTTAGCCCTGTAGGGTATCGACGTATCGCGACTGAATCTGGGCCCGTGGGCGAGGGCACACAGCTAGCGACCGCTTCGCCACTGTATCGATGCGGACGCGCGACAGCATCGCTACAAAAAGTCGTCGTCGGCGAGGGCCCTAAGTTTTTCGTCAAACATTTCTATGTATTTTCTTAACCAACACTGCTTTGGCTTCCATGTTTTACAAATGCATTCACTGGTATAAAACAGTAACAATAACATACATAAATTGGGCCGATTTGTACAAATGTATCACAATAATAATTATAATTATGTACATATGATTACAATAATAAATCCTCAGAATAAATCTATTATAAACTTTTATCAATATAAATAGCGTTTTGTTAATAAAACTATTGTTCAATGAGGAACTATTTCCGTTAGTTTTTCAGGAGCGAATACACCTTTTTCTGTAATGATACCAGTGATCAATGATGCTGGTGTAACGTCAAAGGCGGGATTCCAACAATTGATTCCTGAAACATAAACAAAATATTTACGTACTTAAATAAATAGAAAAATTACATCCTCTATTAAGGGCCGTTTTCGATAATCGCTGGATAAATAAGTAGATAAGTGATTACAATTTGAGTGTCAGAAAAAAAATCCTTGGGAGTTTCTCATCCATCTAACGTCCCAACTCAGAGTCACTAACAGTTACTTAAATCGCTCCTTAGTAAAGAATCACCATACAAATTCAGTACTGAGGAAGGAGCGATTTAATTAACCGTTAGTGACTCTGAAGTTGGCATAAGGGGCATAAGCCATGTAATATAAATAAAAATTAAATTAATAAATTGTGCCGGAATAGAACATTGGACTATAGAAAAAATTTATTTATATTACAATGGGGTTCGCTTGGAAAAAGTAAACCGCATGAAATTTTAATAACAATTATTTATTACTATCAAAAACAAATATTTAACAATTCTTTAATTTTGTATTTTTCCAAAATCTTAATAAATTTAATTTATAATTATCCAAATATTTTATTTCAATTTATCCAACTTACTATCTAAATTACAATTTTGTAGATCTATATGCAAGCCAAAGGGTTAATTTTGAATTTAGGAATTGTTAATAGAGAAAAAAATGTATTTAATTAATAATTTCGGGCGCCTGGATGGCTTAATCCATCCTAAAAGTTAAATTGGAAAATTAACATTCAAAATTTATAACAATTTACTAATAATAAACCGACTTAAAATTAACTAGAGTAAGTAACCTAGTCTTAAAATAAATCGTACTTAAATATACGTCGAATAAGGTTGAATGCCCAGTTCCTCAGTGTGTAATGAAAATGTAATTACATACCAGAACGTCGCTATCCAAACTATATGTTATATGAAAAAAACAGGCGATCAAACATTGTTCATAAGCGTGTTGAAAAAAACTTGTTAAAAAAAACTTGTTGAAAAAACGGTTGTTGGAAAACTTGTTGTAAAAAACGGTTGTAAAAAACGTTGGAAAAAAACAGTTGTTGGAAAAAACACTGTAACAAAGAGAAATACTACGTTAATACTAGATACTAAGTAAGTATCTATTAAATTTTCGAATTTGAAGTTTCAAAAAAGTCTGACAACTTACCCGGTTAATCCGGTGTTTTTCGCAAAATAATCCATTAGTTACGCAGAAAGGTATTTAATTGGAATCCTGTAAGACAACGATCACTATAAGAAATATGATCTCAACCAAAATTTGATTCGAGACGAACAAGTTCTTACAAAACTTACCATGAGGCAAAATTAATCGCACATTATTTGGCGAATCGTCGAATAAATTTACAAATTATTTAAGAATAACAGCATAGCTGTTTTTAAATAGAAGTTTTGTCACATTATTTGACCAAAAAAGTAAGAAAAGTTATCAAAAACAAATTAAATCACAGCTTCATTTTGTGATCGTTTGACAATCCGACAGGAAAGTAATTTTCCATCGCCGATCCAATACTCGTAAAAATTCGAAAGAAAAATGTAGACAAAGACATAGAGACATTCAGCCAAAATCCAAGGACCATGGAACCAAATACTGGATCCCACGTTAAACTGCATTGAACTGAAGCTTACTGAATTTGAATCGCTCAGTAGCGCCACCAATAGTTGATTTTTGGAACTAATATTTATTATAGAGGCTCTGTGGCAAACGTCAAGTGACAGCTTGTCAAAGTTAATTCAAAATGACAGCCCAAACAAATGTCAAATGAATGAAATTAATGTTTATAAGTTGTGAGGTTAAGTATGAATGTAAACAAACAATGGGTCTGATACAATTTAGTGTAAAAAAGGTTTGAAAAACGATTTATTCAACACTAGGCCACGCATGTAACGTAAAATACGTTACATTACCCCCCTGCCAAAAATAAAAGAGGAGCTCCGAAGGAGAAACTCTTTTCAGATGAAAATTCTAAGTTAATAAAGTTTGATAGAGTCATAAGAATCTACAAAAGTAAGGGAATTAAAGGCGCAAAATACCAAAAGATTAACGAAACAATCGTTAAAACGAAGAATTGTTCAAGTCGCAAGTGACTCTACAATTTCAAAACTCTACATTGAACTCAGAAGTAATCAAGAGACTACATCAACGAGTACCAATTGAAAGAAAAACCAGCTCTATACTAGCTCTACAAGTACAAAGTCAAAATAGAAAAGCTCTATATTGTCTCTACAAATATCTACAAAGTTATAGAAGAAAAGCTTTAGGTTATCTCTACAAATATCTACAAAGTTATAGAAGAAAAGCTTTAGGTTATCTCTACACTCTTCATTGGAGTCGAAAGTCAATGAGAAAAACTCGAACTCGAACGAAAAATAAGTGAGTTATAACTTAAGTCTAAAAGGTAAAGCAAAAGCTCAAAGTTAAACTTTTCACTCTAAGGAGTTGAAAAACAACTAACGCGATCGCTACAAAACGAGAGACGCGAAAAAGAATGTAATCGTGATCGACACAACACCATCGACTTTCCGAACACGAAGACATAAAGGGAAAATTACCAAAAGAATGAATTTCGTGGTCGACTCTACACCATCGGCTTTCCGAACACGAAACCACCAAAAGCTTTGTCTGTGATCGGCCCAACACCACCGAACTCCCGAGCACAGAACGAAAAATGTTATTAGTAGCACCAAACAATGGCTACTAAATAACCAAATAAACCAAAACAAATGTTACTGTGACCGGCTCTACTCCACCGACTTACCGTGCACAGAACAAAAGTTGTAATAACAACTACAAACTTGAGCTGTATTACTAAAAAGGTGTGATAGACAACTACACAATTGAGTGCCATCAACAAAAAATGGAAAAGTTCCCGAAAAGGTTACTAAATCCAAAGGTCAAAGCAAAGGTTATACTCTCCCTGCAGTAGACGAGTACAAGAAACTGTCAATATCCGAGAAGTCAAATCCGGGTATATAACATTAAGCTAGAAACTTAAACTTAACAAATAAGCTTAAAAGTATTACTTAATTGTATCAAACAATTATGTAAATAAAATAAATTAGTATTACGTTGAAGGGCGTAAACTAAACTAAGAAAAATTAGATCTTTAAAAATATAGTACAAGATCTATAAACAAACTTAAATCTAACTAATTTCTTATGCTTTGGGGAAAAGTTAAGATTTTAATTTAGAATATTCCAAAATGTCCTAAGTAAAATTTTAGTAATCTAATTATGTAGTGCTGTGTAAGTTCAAGTTAATTCCTATCATACATTCATCTCACACGGGACAACCCAAACATACATCACACTAGTCCTTCCACAAACAAAGTCCCATAAACTATCGCCAACGACAGCTCAACAAAAAGATTTGTACAAAGTGTACACAACCAAAAATTAATTAATTTTAAGGATATCTTTAACATGGTAACGTCCAGTGGAACGTTTTCCTACATCTTTCAAAAGGTAAACATTATCTGAAATTTTATTAATTATTTTAGATTTTACAAACTTAGGAGCAAGTTTAGCCGAAAAATAATGCAATGCATTAGACTGAACAAAATTCCGTCTCCAAACAGTATCTCCCAAATCATAGGAAATGACTTTCCTGCCTTTATTATAATAAGAAGCATTTTTACGATATGCTTTTAATAGAGAAGTGGAAACCAATTCAAAAATTGAACTAAGAGAGTTCAAGGAAGTAGAGTACCTTTCGCGACTACCTAATTGGATATCATCTAAATTATTTATAGAATTACTAAATTTATGTAGCGAAGCATCAATTATAACTTCTCTACCAAACATTAAAAAGTTAGGAGTAAATTCCGTAGCTAAATTAACACTACTATTCAAAGCTAATTGAACATGATTGATAAACTTCGACCACGTACGATGATCGTTTTTAACATAACAAGCTAGACAAGTTTCTAAAGTTTTATGATAACGCTCAACAGGATTATTTTGTGGCGTATAAAAAGTGTTATGAAATATTTTATCAATATTATAATTTTTCAAAAATTCAACAAAAGTCTTTGAAATAAATTGTTTTCCATTATCGCATACAAAAATCTTTGGACAGCCAAATTTAAGGAAAATATCTCTCTCAAGAAATCTACAAATTGATTTAGTAGTGGCATTACCCAATGGACATAACCAGCAATATTTTGAAAATACATCTAATACTGAACAAATGAAGCGGTGACCAGAATAAGATCTAGGCAAAGGACCAATGATATCAATAGATAGCATCGTCATAGGTGAATTTACTATTTTAGGATTAGACATGAAACCAAAGGGAGGAGAATTTGAATGTTTATAAGCTTTACAAACTTCACATTTAGAAATATAATCTTTTACATCTTTTGCCATATTGGGCCAATAATAATGAATTTTTAATTTATTTAAAGTTTTGAAAATACCAAGGTGAGCAGAATCTAAATTATCGTGATTATTACGAATAGTATCCAATATATTTTCTTTAGGAATAACAATTTTCCAAGATAAATTACTCTGAATTTCAAATCTAGGTTTACAGAATCTATAAAGAACGTTATTATCAACTCTATAATTTTTATATCTTAAAGGATATTTTTGACATCCGATGAAAATACGTTTATACCAAGGATCAGTAATTTCATCATCAGGCTGAACAATTTCTGATGGAACATCAATAGCATTAATTTGAATACGAGACAAAGTGTCAGGTACAACATGTAAATTTCCTTTTTTATGAATTATATCAAATGTAAATTGGGAAATACGAGCAGCCCAACGAGCTAATCGTCCACTAGGATTACTTAAACCTAACAGCCATTTTAAACTAGCGTGGTCAGTTATAACAGTAAATTTCATACCTTCAATATATGGTCTAAAATGTTCAATTGAATCTAAAATTGCAAGAAGTTCTTTTTCAGTTGTGCTATAATTAATTTCACATTTACCAAAAGTTCTTGAATAAAATGCAATAGGATGTTGGTTATCATCTTCATCTTTTTGACATAAAACACTACCAATAGCAAATGAACTAGCGTCACAATGTAAGTAAAATGGTTTTTCAAAATTAGGGCAAATTAAAACAGGAGCCGACAGAAGAGCTTGTTTAAGTTGAATAAAAGAGTTTTCACAATTAGAATTCCAATCAATTTGACGTTTAGAGTTTTTACTTCCTCCAGTTAATTTAGATAAAGGAGTAGCAATATCAGCAAAACCTTTAATGAATCTACGATAATAAGAACACATACCCAAAAAACTTCGAACCTCTTTAACGGTTTTAGGTTGGGGAAAATTTTCAATAACAGATAACTTAGGAGGATCTGTATGTAAACCTTGACTATCTACAATATAGCCTAAATAACGTAAACGATCTTTACAAAATTCGCACTTTTTTAAATTAACAGTAAGACCTGCTTCTTTTAAACGTGTATAAATTTTACGTAGCAAAGCTAAATGACTTGAAAAATCGCTAGAAACAGCTATTAAATCGTCTAAATATACAAAAACTTGGGAATCAAATTCAGGACCAAATAATCTATCAACTAAACGTTGAAGTTCAGCGGGAGCGTTAGTTAAACCAAAAGGCATTCGAACAAATTCGAATAATCCTTTGCCAGGGATTACAAATGCAGTTTTTTCACAAGAAGATTTTTCTAAAGGAATTTGAAGAAAAGCTTTTGACAAATCGATAGCGGAAATAAACTTAGCACCACGCAAATTATCCAAAATTCGCGATGTGTAAGGTAAAGGATAGGCATCTTTAACGGTAACAGAATTTAATTTTCTAGAATCTAAACATAATCTAGTCGAACCATCTTTTTTCTCTACAGCTAAAACAGGAGAAGACCAAGGGGATTTTGAACGTTGAATAATTCCTTCTTTAAGTAAAACCTCTACTTCATCATAAAGTTCTTTTTGTTTAGCAGGACTAATAGGCCAATAACGTTGTTTAATAGGATCACCAACAGTAACAATTTTGTGTTCCGTCAAATGAGTTAAACCCAAACCTTTCTTTTCATAAGAAATTTCCTCAAAAAGTTTAATGACTTGATCTAATTGATCTTTATCAATACAAGAAAGTTGAACCGAAGAAGTTATAGAATTAATGTTGTTATTATTACTTGAATTTAAATTACTTTCAAAAACTATGTTATTAAATAAATCTTTAGCAAGGTCAAATACAAGCCAAAAGTCAAAACCTAGAATAATATCTGGTCTAAGAGAAGGTATAACCATGAATTCTACCATACGAGTAACGTTGTCACAAGTAATTGGTATATCAATAGTTCCTAAAACATCTTGATGTTTACCATCAGCAGTATAAGCTATGTTATAATTATTAGTTTTAAGTTTAAATCCCAATTCAATAAATTTTAAGTGACTATTAGAACCTAGAACACTCTTATTAGCACCACTATCTAATAAACCTGAGAAAGTTTTACCACAAACATGGAATTTCAAAAATGGACGAGAGTCATTATTCTTAGTAAATGAAATAGGAGCAAATTTATTTATTTGAAAAAATACTTTTAAGTAATTACACCAATCTGAAAATTCTTTATGAATTTGTAATGAGTTAGGACGCGAAGAATGAAACGATGTCAGTTCACTGTTTTCTTTGTTAAGAATCCGTGACTGACAGAACTTTATACGTTTTTTGGAATCTCTTTACTAGATTTACAAGTTTCGCATGAACTAGTAGTAACATTTTGTTTACCACATTTAAAGCAAATTACACCTGGAATCTTTTTACAATGCTTGTAAGTGTGTCCAGTTTCTTTACACTTAAGGCAAGTTGAAGTTAATGAAGTTTGAACAATATTAATATTTTTAACTTTACTATCAATATTATAGTGTTTATTGTTATTAGAAACATGAAAATCATCAATTTGTTTAGAAAGACTGACTAAAACTGATAAAGAATCTATAGAACGACCAACCAAATGTATTGAGTACATCGGTAACATATTATGTTTAATAATTTCCAAAAGAGTTGACTCGGCTAATGGATAAGTAAGTCTCTTAGACATATATTCAATTTCTATAATAAAATCTGATAACGATTCACTAGATTTCTGCTTCCTAGTTCTCAAGTTGTATTCTAAATTGTAATCAAAGTTAAGTGTATCAAAACGCTTCAATAATTCAAGCTTAAGTTGCTTCCAAGAAGTTACAGAACCACGAATAGATCTAAACCATTTCAGCGCTAAATCTGAAAGTACCTCAGTAAACGATATGAGTATATGATCATCAGAAATATCACGAGCATAACAATACTCCTCAAAAGTGAGTAAGAATTCGCGAACACAAGTTTTACCATTAAATTTATGTTTGAACTTAGACAAATCAGGTCCTTTGTTATATGAAAGTTTGTTAGGAAAAGATAAATTATTAGGATGAAACGATAAATCCAATAAGTCATTAGAAGTCATAGGCATGGCCTGAGAGTTATTTGCTTCTGCAAGGTTAGAATTATCATTATCAATATTCGAAGTTAAATTATTCAAGTTATCATCACTACTAGGTGGTTGTAAGATGGTGGGTAAAGATTCCTTATGCGACATGTTTGAGAAGTCCTAAATTTCCAGCGATAACACCGTATTAAATTATTTCAAAAATAAAGTTCAATGAACTCAAAATAAGTCAACAAAATGGTTAGTTAAAAGTACTAACTACAGTTAATAAGTATAAGTGAACTTGGCATTCAATTCACAAAATAAGCTTAGCTTGTATGTAAAATATCATAGACGATACATAAACACAATGGTCGAAATCCCAATACAAAGTTCCAATACAAAAGTTGAAAAGTTAAGCAACAGATATACAAACTGCAAAATATAGGTCAAGTCCCTACGTTCGCAGCGCCAAATTGTAATATAAATAAAAATTAAATTAATAAATTGTGCCGGAATAGAACATTGGACTATAGAAAAAATTTATTTATATTACAATGGGGTTCGCTTGGAAAAAGTAAACCGCATGAAATTTTAATAACAATTATTTATTACTATCAAAAACAAATATTTAACAATTCTTTAATTTTGTATTTTTCCAAAATCTTAATAAATTTAATTTATAATTATCCAAATATTTTATTTCAATTTATCCAACTTACTATCTAAATTACAATTTTGTAGATCTATATGCAAGCCAAAGGGTTAATTTTGAATTTAGGAATTGTTAATAGAGAAAAAAATGTATTTAATTAATAATTTCGGGCGCCTGGATGGCTTAATCCATCCTAAAAGTTAAATTGGAAAATTAACATTCAAAATTTATAACAATTTACTAATAATAAACCGACTTAAAATTAACTAGAGTAAGTAACCTAGTCTTAAAATAAATCGTACTTAAATATACGTCGAATAAGGTTGAATGCCCAGTTCCTCAGTGTGTAATGAAAATGTAATTACATACCAGAACGTCGCTATCCAAACTATATGTTATATGAAAAAAACAGGCGATCAAACATTGTTCATAAGCGTGTTGAAAAAAACTTGTTAAAAAAAACTTGTTGAAAAAACGGTTGTTGGAAAACTTGTTGTAAAAAACGGTTGTAAAAAACGTTGGAAAAAAACAGTTGTTGGAAAAAACACTGTAACAAAGAGAAATACTACGTTAATACTAGATACTAAGTAAGTATCTATTAAATTTTCGAATTTGAAGTTTCAAAAAAGTCTGACAACTTACCCGGTTAATCCGGTGTTTTTCGCAAAATAATCCATTAGTTACGCAGAAAGGTATTTAATTGGAATCCTGTAAGACAACGATCACTATAAGAAATATGATCTCAACCAAAATTTGATTCGAGACGAACAAGTTCTTACAAAACTTACCATGAGGCAAAATTAATCGCACATTATTTGGCGAATCGTCGAATAAATTTACAAATTATTTAAGAATAACAGCATAGCTGTTTTTAAATAGAAGTTTTGTCACATTATTTGACCAAAAAAGTAAGAAAAGTTATCAAAAACAAATTAAATCACAGCTTCATTTTGTGATCGTTTGACAATCCGACAGGAAAGTAATTTTCCATCGCCGATCCAATACTCGTAAAAATTCGAAAGAAAAATGTAGACAAAGACATAGAGACATTCAGCCAAAATCCAAGGACCATGGAACCAAATACTGGATCCCACGTTAAACTGCATTGAACTGAAGCTTACTGAATTTGAATCGCTCAGTAGCGCCACCAATAGTTGATTTTTGGAACTAATATTTATTATAGAGGCTCTGTGGCAAACGTCAAGTGACAGCTTGTCAAAGTTAATTCAAAATGACAGCCCAAACAAATGTCAAATGAATGAAATTAATGTTTATAAGTTGTGAGGTTAAGTATGAATGTAAACAAACAATGGGTCTGATACAATTTAGTGTAAAAAAGGTTTGAAAAACGATTTATTCAACACTAGGCCACGCATGTAACGTAAAATACGTTACAGCCATACATTTTCTATTTCATTCTCTATCTTCTACACCCTTACATTTTCTATTTCATTACATGACATACATTTTCTATTTCATTTCTTATCTAATTTCACAGTAATTACAGTCAGCAGGGGATCCTCATTAATAATAATGGCAATAAGGTTACCAACTGGTTAATTATAATTATAACAATATCAAACCTGGAGCCGCAATCCTATGTTCTCCAATATGCGTCATCTCTCTATCAGGCCTCTCCTCTATTTTGATCCTATCTCCGGACTTCAGTGACATGTCGATGGACGTCAGTGGCGCAGCTACGTAGAAAGGCACGCTATGGTATTTAGCCACAATTGCTATTTGATATGTTCCTATTTTATTTGCAGTATCGCCATTGGCAGCTACCTTCAATACAAAAACAAGATTTTGTTGTAAATGGTACATATTTTTTTTACATGTAACTGGTACATTGTACTAGTAAAGTAGCAGGAAGCTTAAGGATTTAGAATAGTACTTATTATAAGTACTATTATTTCTTCTGTGATAGAATCCTCACCCAAAACAATTTCTATCATTCCTTTTAGGCGTTATACGACATGTTAAAGCCATTTTATAATGTATGTTTGTATAGTTATACTTTTTATGGGGCGTTTGGAAAAAAATATGAGTAAATTTTTACGATGTGACATCCAAAAAGCGACATGACGAAGGTGCGTGATACTAGGCATTCGATGGAGTTGTTTTGAATTGTTAGCGCGCTCTAGGTAGTGGGTGCGAGCGAGAGGTACTTATACGAAAGCGAAGTTGTGGTATTTTACAGAAATCGTATCCAATCGTATCCAAAATAATGACAACTTAAAAAATTACCTACGACAAATTTAAAATATCGTCGTATCTTTTTGTAACTATTTGTCCAAAGTATTATGTAAGTATTATAACAGATAAAGTTTATCTACTTTCATTTACATATCAGAAGCAATTAAGGGTTTGATAAGAAGTGATAAGTTACAGATAAATAAAATAAAATTCGAATTGTATGTACCTTGTATAGTATCCAATTTAAATAACTATTTATTCTATACTATGTTGGCAATAGTTATTTTCACAAGGGTCAGTTTCAATCAAAATGGAGAGAGTAACAAACATAATTATTTACGTATATTACAGATATATTCCCAAACCTGGTGACAGACTGACAGTGAAGGTTTTAGCACTACCAGCGCCCTGGGTGACATTTCTACGGCGTCCCCTTCTGCCATTAAAACCCATATAAAAATAATATATATATAATAATGTAAATCTATGCAAAGTTACAGCTTTCCAGCTCTAAGGATCTCGACACCAAGCTGTGCACAGACAGACAGACAAAACGAAACTATAAGGGTTCTGTTATGACTGGTCATTTCTATTCTCATTATCTTATTTCTATGAGTCTATGTCATTTAAATAACAAACATCTCTGTATTGTACTTACTCTATCAGCACCAACAATAACAGCATTGATGTTTCTTGCATGCATCAAAGCTGATACCATACTGTCAACAATGAGGGTAGCGGGAATTTTCTCATGTACTAGTTCATATGCCGTGAGCCTTGCTCCTTGATTATATGGACGAGTTTCTGTGCAGTAGACATGTTCTGAAAAACATATATTTTGATTTTAGGAGTTTTATTACTTATAATATAAATGACAAACTCATGTCCGTGGCTTTAACTGAAAAGAATGTAAATTGTCCATTAAAAATATATTTTCTTTATGCTCCCCCACACTATATTAAAACCATATGTATAATGTTTTATACTTTACTGGTTTAAACTGTGTGTTGTCTGTCAGTCAGTAACAGTTAGCATTTTATATGTTCAATAGACGCATTTTATATGTTCAATAGACGCAATTTAAGGTAATAAATTCCTTACCTAGCCTTTTTTTTGCATGTAGTGCTCTAATAACACCTAAAGCTGTGCCATAGCCGGCGGTCGCCAAAGATCCGGTATTACAATGAGTCAAAACCCTTACTGAACCGTCTCCTTCTAGACCATTAAGTATAGCTTCACACCCAAACATGCCAATCGCTTTATTGTCTTCTATGTCCTTGATTAGCATGTTCTCTATACTTTTGATGAACCTGAAATTAAACATAACTCGCTTTTATTTTACTTGATACCAAAATACTCATAAAGACGTAGCAAACTAGTTAAGCAAACTTTTTTACTAAAAAATAATGTTAACCATTTTCATAATATGTATATTCTACATAAAAAAGTACAAGTATCATAATAATTATTTGGTACATAAAATATATCAATTGAGATACATACACTAAAAATATAAATGTAATTTAATCATATTGATATACTCTATTACAAGTTTTTTTTACTTGTTAACCAGGAAAAATAAAGGAAACGAAGAAGTACAAAACTTGAAATTCAGGATACATACATTTCTTTGAAATCATTAGCCATAACATTTCCATCGGCACATAAACTATTTGCTAAATTTATAAGCTCATCCGCTGCCAATTTTATGTTCACAGCTGTTGGCCTCGCCGACACCAAATAATTAAGCTTGCCTTCAATCTGTAATTGTTCAAATCTATTCTATTATTTATTGCTAACACAGGTAATGTATTTATAGCAAGTGTTTACTGACTACTTACACCGAAACAGATTCATCCAAACATTTATAATAAAGACCTGATATTAATATAAAGCATGACAAAAATTTAAATTATTATTGGTTTTATTATGACTAACAAAGTAGCCTTTTTCTAAAAAATCATATTCAATCATGTTTTTTGTACATTGTTAATACATACAATTATTAATACAATCACATGTTCCTGACCTCTTGCCTCATGTCTTTTTTATCAGTGTAGTCAGTCTTCAATATCTCGACGGCCAGTGATAAGCAACCAACTATTGCTATGGCAGGAGCTCCTCGGACCTACAAATAGATTGCTATATATCATACAAGTATAACTATGTAACTATATAAGAACTAAAGTAATTACTGTATGGAAAAAAAAAATTAAAAATAAGGAATCAAGAAAAATGGCAGCCTTGTCAATGATTACTCCAAATTTAAACTGCCTGTGATTATATCAAAGCTTTATTATTTACGATTCAGCCACATATTTCTTGTTAAACACCTTTTGTTGCTGAACTGATTGATAATTGCTTAGTAAATACACAATAATTAAATATAGATATAAAAGGCGGCTTCAATGGCATTTTTTTAAATTCAAATTGAAACTGGATCATACTTCAGTATTTACATGATTACCTCCACATAATAACCTTAATATACAATTTGATAAGCAATTATTGTAGCCAATTGTTAAGTTCTATAGGCCCCAGTGGATTTAAACAGGCAGCAATGTTTCAACCAGCCTTAACCCTGCACATATCATAATAGGTAATGTTCTGAATATAAAACTTGTACCTGCATTCTGTTAATGACCTTCCAACCATCTTCTACTCCTTGTACCTTCACATATCGAGTTTGAATAGGTAGTAATAATTGGTCTAAAATTTCTAATGTACCTCTCTTGTACCTTATAGATTCTAAGCTCATTTTAAGACTTATTTAGATTCAGCAGATGCTATTCTTGCTATGCCTCTTATTTCCTTACACTTCCGCAGCAATAATGACAAGATATCTGACACCTCTAACCTGTTTCAATATTTATTCTAGATTAGATCACGTGTAATGTACATGCCAATGATTACTTATAAGAATACTGTTTCATCAGTATACTGACTTACAGTTGAGCACCTTTTATTCTACGGGAGTTTACTAACAAACTTAATTTAACTTTTAAAAATACAATTATTAGCGCCGAAATTTTTATGGCGATGCGATTTCTATTCTATCTATTCAACAGAGCAATAAAATCATAAACCACAGACAGATGAGACTGATATCTTTTGACATACTGTCATTAATGTCATTGTCACCACCTTACAGAACTACAGAGGACGAACTTAAAAAAAAAACGATATTAAACGAAGTGAAACATTTTTTACGACGTACGATAGAGCATTGTTTTTGACTCAGACTCGAAGAATCCGACTTACTTTTTATTAATAAATTATTCTTGAATTTTAAAGAATAGCATATCATATACCTACTTGGCACTTTAAACGACTGCCGTGAACACGATAAAGCAAAGTACTATAGGGGCACCAGCAACAAGGATCATAAAGTCTATCTGGATTACTAACTTTGAAGAGGTACCTACCTGAAGACGGTACATTAATACAATATCATGTAACATTGATTGAATGGCCATTTTTGTTTAATGTCAAACTGTCAATATTATTTATAGTCCCAGGATATTTAATTCGATTGTGTTCAAAATTGGTGCGGTGTAAATAATATACAATATTGTTGCATTTCATTATCACCTGATACAAAAATAATCATACTAAAACATCAATTTGCAATGTTTTCATTACACAAAAATAATTTTAATAAATTATCTTAAAAGAACCTGTGAAGTTGGAAGCTGTAACAGTATTTCGGCTACATCTTTATCCGAGGGAGCCAATATACTGTTAACACTATACAAGTCCTTATATTGATCATATTTTAACCCATGTGTTTGTTTATGTGATAAGTGTTAGCCTGTAGTCTGTACGGAGGTGACATAGTCACATTGTGATGAAACCCCTTTTAAAATAAAGATTTAAAAAAATATAAAAATAATTTTCAAGAACTCATAATAAAATTTGTAATTTCAATATAAAACTTCTTTTCCACCAGAATAAAATATATTTAACAATACAAAATATTTTGAAGAACCTTATCATATTAGGACATAATTATTGGTCTATTAAGTAAGAATGGACACCCTACAATAATTATTATGAAGGACAACCAAAATCCGGCCTGTGATTGGTCGAAAATCGTTACGTCTTCAGATATTTCTTGGAAATCAATTATCCAGTTAGAGTTTATATTCATGATTTAAACCATAGAGTTCAATCGTTGTCATTTTGCTGACGGACATACTCTATGGTACGAAAAAAGGATGTGGAATAATCTATGTTGTCATATTGTTGTCTATATCCAATTCAATTTCCGCCCTGCTTCGACGAAAGACGCATCGTCATTGTGGTGTGCTGTGAATTCAAGGATATTTTAGCGGCTCTTCTATAACAAAATGGCTCTACCTCGAGTCTTCATGGATGTCGCCGCCGATGGGCAGTCCTTGGGAAGGATCGTTATAGAGGTTGGTTGTAATTTGTTACTTTAAATTATAACTTGGGGAGTTGTCATTCCGGCCGGCGCGGCGTGATGTGATTGACCCGACCACGCTATTTCGTTACTAATGCATAGACTATTTGCTGCTAATATTTAAGTATTATATACTTATGAAGTACTAATGAATGTTCTTTTGTTACTTATAAGTCACTTACATGCACGAATATCGTGAGTACTTCTCATTTAACTGCACATTTCTGTATACCTATACATACCTATATTTGTAAGTAGTTATAATTAACTCCCGCTGACCGAGAATTACTATGCGAAGGTCGTTTCTCATAAAGCCTTGATTACAACGGAAAATTGTCTGCTGCCTTGAAAATGTACTTATATGGCAGACTACCGCAGTTGTCATTCTGCAGCTTTCAAATAATTTGAATAAACACTTCTAATAATAATAAGCCTTCTAAGAGTTTCTAGTACAAATGACTCATCGTCAAACAACATGATATTGATAAGGCATTAAGATGTAGTTCCCACGATACGAATTCTATTGTTGTGTAATGGATTAACTTTATATTCATCGCAAATCTGTATTTGTTTCAGTTGAAAGCCGATGTCACTCCTAAGACCTGTGAAAACTTCCGCGCGCTCTGTACAGGCGAAAAGGGCTTCGGCTACAAGGGCTCCACCTTCCACCGCGTGATCCCCAACTTCATGCTGCAAGGCGGTGACTTTACGAACCATAATGGCACCGGTGGCAAGTCCATCTACGGCGAGAAGTTCGCCGATGAGAACTTCGTCCTCAAGCACACCGGCCCCGGAGTACTCTCCATGGCCAACGCTGGCCCCAACACCAACGGATCCCAGTTCTTCATCACCACCGTGAAGACATCCTGGTTGGACGGCAGACATGTCGTTTTTGGAAATGTAATTGAAGGCTTGGACGTAGTCAAGCAAGTGGAAAGCTACGGCTCCCAGTCCGGCAAGCCATCCAAGAAGATTGTCATCACTGACTGCGGACAACTTTCCTAATCTACTTTAATATTTATACAAACAAAATGCAATATTTTAAGTTTAAAATAATGTCCTCGAGTAATACCTTACCATCCGTAAATAATACATTTGATGTTAACTGCAGGTCATTCCAATTACGAAGTTTATAACTATATTCTAGGTTGCAAACTAGGAATTGCATTTATTTCAGTGCATTGTTTATTCATAATAAATTAACTTATATTATGTGATGTTTTCTTTAACAACACCCTGTATTTCGAGTAATTAGTGAACAATATTCTTTATTATAAAAATAATAATATATCATTGACATGGTATAAGAAATAATTGTAATTGTAGAGTAATTCTTAAGACGTAACAAGAATTTGAACTTTAAATAAAGATTTTTAATATTTGTAGTGTGCTTGCTTGTCACTTACAATTAGGTACCTATACATTTATAATTATCACTAGACATGTATGTAGGAATCTCACGCAATAAGTATTAATAGGTACCATACACAAGACCACAAAATTAATAATATAATGACATATTATTATATCTTAACCACAGGCACACCACACGATACATGATATCTGTCTGTTGAATTTAACTTTGTTGTTGCTAATTTAACTACAAATATAATATTATAATAACGTCACAGTCATGAGAACTTTTCAATCGATTAATAAAATTGTCACTGAAAAATCGTAAATTCACCATCCAATTTTGTTCACTAACATTTATTCATATTTTATTTTGAATTATGGGTCATCTATAATCTTGTAAAAGATGTATTTTTGTCACTGGGGTTTATAAGTTGAAAGTCAGGAATGCTATGCACTATATATACTTGCAGATGAAGTGAAGGGGACCGTCTAAAAACTTCTATGTCCACCTGTGAGGGAATAAGGTTTATTTTCATTTCATAACTGGTTCACTGTTCAAGGAACCCCAAAAAAAATCATGGTCACTTGTGTACATTACGTGCAGGGAGAAGGGTGGGATCTTTTACTATGGCGATCGATTTTTCCTGGTAGATTGATCTGCGCTCCTCAATTTAATATTGGTAGGGATTTTTTTATGTGAAGAGCAACCTACTTATTGCTATACAAAACTCCTGACTTTAGTCGGGACGCAAAGCAGGAAGAAATTCGTACATTGACCTGTTATTACCTGTCTCTATCACTCCCGCGTACCTAAATATGTTTAATGCGTCTCGCTCGCATAGAACGGCGGCCATTGCACTGTGCGAGCAAGACGCATTATATTTACACGGGAGTGAGAGAGACAGGTAATAACAGGTCAATGTACGAAATTCTTCCTGCTTGGCGTCGGGACTTTAGTCGGAGTTCGCGAAATACCTACTACTACGCTTTCTGTTTGACCTGCATGCAGTTGGTGGTACTTAATGAATCCAGATTCCAGTGATGTTCACGGGCGACGCAGACCACGTACCCTCAGGTGCCTCGGTAGCTAGCTTATTTGTTGGCATACAACAAACAACATGAAAAGAAAATAATTTAAAATTGAGAAGAAAAAGTGAAATAAAACCACGAATATTATTTCAGGTAAATAGGTTTTAATTTAATATAGGTAAGTAGTTCAATTGATAAAATATTTAACTATAGCATTGGAAGATGTTGAATTTTGACGACTTCAGATCTCATGGAGTCCAGATAGACCCAGAATGAGTCCAGACACTTTTTATTCTAATATAGAAAATATATCGTCATTTGGGCAAGCTTCGTTGGACGTAGATAATAACATCGAATCCTATCATAGTTATTAAATATAATTAATCATATCGATATATTTATACATATATGTACCTAATAATACTCGTAATATTGTGTGGTAGACTTCCATTAGTCAAGTCGTTGAGAAGACCAGAGAAGACACGATCGGTAACAGATGCACCAGTGATTATTATTATAAAAATGTTTTCATAAAAACTCAAAATTTTATGCCATCGGCATTATTATAAGCGATCGCCGTAATATCTACTTCTACCTACCTCCTCGGCGTAATAGCGTAGGTAATTGAATAATTACTTAATAGAAATTAAAATATCTTAAATTCAATTAACTAAACTATAAATTTTATCAGTTCCATTGCACTTAAAGATAGTAATAATTAACATGGTTACCTACGTAGGTGCCATTGTACTTACATCTAGTAGATACTTAGGTATTAGGTTAGTAAGTAACTAAATAAACAGCTTTAACATAATTAAGTATTTAAATAAAAGTAATAGCTACCTACTACACTTTAATAATAAATAACAAATATATTTTTTAATAAAAAAGTACTTACTTTTGTACCTAATTATTGATTAGAAGTTGATATGAGCATATCTGTGAGTAATTACCAAACTATTAGGTAAATGATTTCTTTTGGTAGTAAATAACTCAATTGGTCTGTTCCAAGGCACCTACTATTTTATACTATCTAATTCAGTACTGGATAACTGAAGTTCGATTCCGGACCAGCATGGAAATATACGAATCGCAGATCGAAATCAGTGTTGTAATCAATTCTAATAGACATGGCATGTAATAATAAAATGAACCATTATTTTTTAAACGCGTTTTTTTTTACTGTGTCATCCTCTGTACTGAATTCGATTTATGATTCAAGAGTCTCCAAGCAGATACCATTAAGTGATCGAAATTCTGTTTTCGTAATTATTTTTAAGCGTGACTTTATAAATTAAGTAACACAGAAAACACGGTACAAACAAAATACCTACTAGTAAAGTTGTGTTGAATATTGTTAGATAGATAAATAGGAATGTGATTTCGTGATAGTGACCATTATTCGAAATTGTAAAATACCTAGAACCGTAATATTAATGTGCTAGTCACATGTCATGTCTGTAGTGTTGCATTGCATACTACCTAGTACCTACCTATTTGCTCAAGTGTATGCAGATCATGTGTGAATTTAATGATAGATTGTTCTATCGAACAATGGTACATCTACATGGTATTTTTACTTAAACATATTATGCTGCAATAAAATTTTATAATGAACACATTTTTTTGTGAAAATGTAACCAGTATAGAAACAAAGGTTTGAAATGGGCACTCTTGCTAATCACGATGCAGTTCCATACAGTACAGTACAGTGCAGCGCAGCTTTAATGTCATCCTGCTTACTTTAAGGACCAATAAGTGATCCAGCTATAAGCACCAGCGCGTACTTTGAAAGAACAGGATAACATGTTGGTCCTTCGAGCAGGACATTCATAACGAAGTTAAAACGCTTCATTGGCTGTTCTGTAATGATTCTCGTATAATTAAAGATATGGAAATGAGAAGGAACGGTGTACTAGCGATCTCCGCACCCGAGCCATAGTTGCACAGTGAGGTGGTACAGCACGAGGTGCAGGAGTATAGCTTGGTGCGTTCCCCGATGATGATGCAGCCAGGCTCGCAGTGCTTCGTGCAGTTCCGTTCTAGCGCCCACATCAGCAACGCTGTCGTGTAGTTCTCATTTGATGTCGTGTAGCCGAAGCGTTTGACCTGCATGCAAGCAATCGATTAGTATTGTAAATAATAAACTAGTATTAAATGAGTGTAGGGCTTGATTGTAGTTTAAATTGTCTTCTTTCTTAAGAAGTTTAGCATTAAGTTTTTTAAAGGACATATTGAACTTTTGACGTGACGGTAAATCGTTAAGAGCAGTGAAATGAATTCAAAATATATTTACGTTATTTATTTATGATTTAAAATAATATTTTATTTAATATTGATGACCCTTCACTATAACAACTACTTTTTCATTTGAATGGCGTGGCGTGGTCTGTAAGATATTCAGAAGGTACTTTAAATCTTTAAACGTCGGAAATAAGAATTCAACTTACCATGCATGTCCTCCGATCGTTGCTACATTTATGTATAAAGGCAGTATCGTTTTGGCGTAGAGTTCCGCAGCGGTCGTTTAAAACGTTGGCCAGGCATCGATGGCACCAGAGGTCATTGTTGGGTTTGGCCGCCGCTGACGTCACGTGCACGCTGTCTCGTAGTAAATCACACGCGCTCTCTGAAAGAAACATTAACATAATTAATGTTGGAACAACTTCATGACTAGACGACCAAGTAGTTGGTGTTGGTAGCGTAGCGACCCTGCCTGCGATCCTGGCTTCAATTTCCGGCCGGGGTAGATTTAAGTGTATGACAGATTAATATTTGTACTCAGTCATGGATTTTAAAGTCATCGATGTGCCTCTGTGGGTAGGAGTAAACAAACGTTTCTTTATTTATTTGTGTGTATTAAGTATTTAATATTCAACCAAAAAGTACGAGGAATATAGATTGAAACAGAGCAAAATAGGCCTCAACCGGTTTTAAAAGCGAAAACCGGTTATTGAGATTAAGAGTTGATTGCAGTAAAGTAGGCGCGACAAAATGATTACTTCCGCTACATATATTAAGAACCTTTGCAATAACTGAGCGTTATAGATAAATTGCCAGTATGTACGAATAACAAAGAAAAAGCTTTAAAAATTCGCTGGTCTATTTGAAGGGCAGGTAAGGATTTACTTTTTGAATTTTGGTTGCTAGCCAGTTAAAGCAGGGGCGGTTTTTGCATATAGGCACATAGGCACTGCCTACCCTGGTCTCGAGGCCCAGGACCCAGTCGGAAATTCTTTACGCTTAAAACATTACATTAGAATTACGTAGTAAAAGTATAGAATCCTCTTAAAATATCTAATATGTGAATATCATTACGTAATAACAACACACTATTATATACACTACACAAATCGTATGCACTAAAATATAATAAAATTCATTTATAATTGATCATACACACAGCGCCGCCACGCTGCGGTGCGGTGAAGGCAGGAACTAAACGTGCTTCTATGGGGAATTGGTAATAATAAGAATTATCCCTCGATACGCAACGGAATTTCATCTAGTCCAACAGGCGGTCAGGCGCGCTATATAGGCATTGCCTAAGGTAAAATATTCCCATTCAACAAAAATACGAGGAAAAATATCTTGGCTTAAAATTGGACCGTAACTTAGGATGGAATGCTCATATAGAACATATTAAAAATAAATTATTATCACTTATTGGATCCATATATAACTTAACTAAATGTATACCTAACACAATAAGACACACAATATACAACGCCTTAGTAAAACCTCATCTACTATATTTAATTGAAATATGGGGTAGCGCTGCAAAAACTAAAATAAATGAACTTCAAATATTACAAAATAAATTAATTAAATTTTTTTTTCGATATCCCTATCTAACACCGACACATAAAATCTATAAAGAAACGAAGGTTATGAATATTAAACAATTATATATATTTAACACCTGTATATTTGTGAGGAAATGCCTAAATAAAACGATACATACTAACATTAAATTTACAAAAACAAAACCATACTGTAAACGTCGTCGTGCCAGCCTTATAGTTCTTCCCAAAGTAAGAACTAATTATGGAATTAGAACTGTTACCTTTGAGGGAGCGCAGCTTTACAATAAGCTACCAGAAATAGTTAAAAATGTGCACCCATTCAAAGCATTCAAGGTTAAATTGGCTGAACATATTATGTCAGATTATACACTAATAAGCAAATAAATGCTTTGAATGAGTACTATATGTATATAGCTGACTGTAAAAATTGGCGGATAAAGTATAATTTAAATTTAATTACTTAGTTCTAACTATTGTTCTCAAGTAAGTGACATACTTTTGTCTTTTTTGAGAATAAAGATTCTTTAAACCTTAAACCTTAAAATATTCTTCCAAACTTAGCCTTGAATAAAAGTTTTACAACTTATTATAGGTATAAAAACAATTAGAAATATTAAGTTAAATAATATTGTAAGGATTTTCTTTAAAATTGAATGAAAATTATTCAATTTACTTATTTCAATAATGCGCTCTGGCAATATTAGCAGCCGGTGATCTACTCTACTCTTCGCAGTTTGCTCGCTCACACCTTACAAAATTTACGTAGGTTGGAGAGCGAAAGAGTTTGGAGGCCGAAATCACACGAAACACTCCGTGTTTGTTTACTTTGTGAAATTCGTGCAATGCAAAACGAGTCTCATTAAAATAAATTTAATAGATTTGTGACTTTTGTGAGTAACTGTGAGCAATATTGTGATTATGGAGTATTGTGATGTTTGTAAAGGCTCTGTGTGTTGTTTAGTGAATTTAGGTAATACATTTTCAAAAGCGTGTTATGAATTTATGATGATAAAATGAAAATTATTAGTTTTTAAAGGTGTGTACCAAAATTAGACTTAATTAGACTGAAGGCCGCACCAAACCACAATTACAATATTAGGGATGTAGTATTACTTATAGTTATAAGACAAGTACCATTATTTAGCTTAAAATCATTCACACATTCATTTATTCACATAAAGATCAGGTACAGTCACGAGCAATAATATATATACATTTTCACGTTTTCAAAAATATCTTAACATGTACCAGTCCAGAAAGAAGTGAACGACAATTCGTTCTAAATTAAGTAACCATTATACGATGTCAAAATAAGGTATATACGTTTATTCCACATTAATATAATCGAAACAAAATCATAAATAAATTCACACTTCGAATATCATTTTTAACTATCTATGACAATTTCTATAATATGTATACAAATTATAAATGTACACATGTAATAGACATTGTCATGGCTACATTAAAATTATATTGGAAGTGCATACTTACTTTTGCCGTTTTTGTAACTTTACTCGTTATTTTAGTCGAATTCAGTGATCATGACGAATACAGTCATACGCAGTTTAATTTTTGAAGATACTTATTTTGCAAATAATACCCTAACAAGGTGTTGTGATTCAATTTATATTGAATCAATAATAATTTATTTATTTATTTTAATTTGTAGCGGAGCTACTTTGTAGTTTTTACTTAATACTTTTTATTTTATATCTTTGTAAAAATCTATTAACTAAATTCTAATGTATAAATTTGAAATCTATGTTCGGTCAGACAAACACATCGTTTTATATTGTAATATGTCATCGATGCGTTTTTTCCCTCGGCTGCGCGAAGCCGCCCGATCATTGCCGAACATCAGCTTGCATGCTCGCTTTGTTCGAGAGCGATCGGGCACACTCGGCCGCAATCGGACTGCAGGACACGGTCGTCTTGGATACAAAAAGATTGTTATTTTTTCGTTGGATTTGAATTTTCACATCAAATTTTTTTTCTATCATTGCCTTTGTAATTTCGCTTTGTTTTCACTCCCTCTTGCTATTTGTTTATTTGATTCTCCATGTAAATAAACCATTAACGTTTTGGACTATTTTACTTCCGACTCCTACACTGGCGAATCCTACAAGTGTTTTAAAATTACTCTTATTCATCTGCAAAACACCGAAATCATTTTATCAACATCATCTCAGCATTTGGTTGATTACTACACGGCGACCGAATATAACAATAAAACAAGAGCTTATATAATTTTAATACATATAATATCATTGGCCCTACCTCACCGGGACGCTATGGCGACGTCGCCAGCATAGTTGCCACGACTACCGCTGGCGTCCGAAGGTAGCCAAAAGAGTAGCCAGTGGCTACCCTCTGTCAGTAAATTTTCTCAGATCTCATATCTTTTTCAAATTCTTTGAATAAATTGACTATTTCGTCTCAACATCTTATTTTTAAATATCCTATTTATTTTAGGTATCCCATAAACATGGACGATTTTGTATTTCTACAATAAACCTTTCTGTATCGAAACTCATTATTGAAAAATGGAACCGTGTTAAGTGAAAAACTTAAATAAGAATAATTAAAATGTGTGCAATTCACACGTAGTAGAAGTGAAACCTTCAAAAATTTTGTTTTCAAGTTAATGAGACGAATTTAAAATTTCAGGAAGATGATAATTTTATTGTAGGTTTTAGTAATGAACATAGTGATGCAAAATTAGATAATTTTTTTACATTTTATTGGCGACGTCGCCAGCTCGCTATTTTTCCAAATTGGCGACGTTGCCAAACCGCAAGCTGCCTAATGCAATGTCTGGCCGCAAATAAAAGTATAATATTATATGAAAATGTAACAAGAACATAGAGTAGTAACGTATATACCTTATTTTGACATCGTATAATGGTTACTTAATTTAGAACGAATTGTCGTTCACTTCTTTCTGGACTGGTACATGTTAAGATATTTTTGAAAACGTGACAATGTATATATATTATTGCTCGTGACTGTACATCACATACAGAGTAGGTACTCAACCCGTTAGGTGTCCTACGCGAGGTCCAGTCTTGTTCACCGATAAGTCCGTCAGATAAGCTGCGGCGGGTGGTGCTAGGTAACTCACTGATGACAGCAGCTTCGGCGATTGGGCGCGATGGTATTCTTTTGAATTTTTTTTTTTCATTTTTTTTTTGCCTACCCTCAAGCCAAGACCTGTGCCCGCCACTGAGTTAAAGATAGCCAGTTAAGATGAGGTAGCTAAAAACATTTTCATTATACCACAGAAGAAATATCTAATAGTACTTATTGATTATACCTACAGTTAATAGTTTTTTAAAAACACCTATAGATATTAAATAAGCTAAGAGAAAGCATTTACACTCTTTTTTCTATTTTCTTTAATTTTGTATGGTTCGGTAGCTATTAAAGAGGTCCTCGAGGATCCTTAAAATTACAGTGTTGAATTTATAAGATTTGTATTATTGAGTATTTGAGTTGAGGTGGTATTTCTTTGTGCCGGTGAGTTAGATGTCTAGTTTTGAAAGATGGTATTTTATGATATTGACGATTTTGTCCACATTCTAAAACTGTGTTGAACTAATAAACAAGTTTATATAGGAATGAACATTTGATATCACTGTGCTTCTATTTCTTCTGTGCTTCTACCAAAACCATAGTGCGATTCATAGACAAGCCTATAAGTACCTACCTTATAAGCAAAAGATTAAATAAAACTATGTACTGTATAAATTAGGAGAGTTCTTTCTACGGCCTGGTACAGTTAGGTGGCACCAGCCTGTGCGTATGTACTAAACATATATGTAGATTAAAGGCAATCATGACAAAATGGTGATGAAATGTTGTTCTGACATACCTTGCGAGGATAAAAACAGAGCGAACAGTATCACAGACCGCATCTTGCTTTCACTGAGTAACGCGCATGTCACTGCTAGTGATGTGCTGCAAACTGGTTTTGATATTTGAATATCTGAAAGAAAACTGAGAAATCGAGTCAGAAGTGTCAAAAGACTCGTCTGGGATGACCAGACTACCTGGTCTGAGTGTATAGGGTAGGGATGTCGGATGGAGCGGTATTATTATAAATTTCGCACGCAATACAACTTGGTCCATCGGTTGTATTCCTCTGTAGCCAGCCCATCGGTTACAATGAAAACTCAGCTTTATACAAAAGGGTAATTTGAGTGCTCCTTTTTGGAAGACTATTTCGTTGAAGTCGGTTATTTTTTTGGTAATAAGTATTTAGATTATGTTGTAATATAATACATGAAAGAAGTAAAACATTAATTAATAATCTGTAAACTTGCTTTTATCTCTTATGCCACGGGAACAGACCCATTTCCTGGATTGAAAAGTATACTATGTGTTAATTCAGGTTGTAATCTACTTTGACGTAAAAGAGAAACAAACATCCGTCCATCCTCACAAACTTTCGCGTTTCTGATAATGTTTTTTATGGAAATAGCCGGCAAATGTTTATGATAGAAAGTATGGCAGAACTCACGCTTTAATTGAAGTTTTTGGTTCATACAATTTCATAATTCATATAAACTTATTAGTACCTAAACCCTAAACGACTTGTAAGTCACATTAGTAGCCAAACTCTTGCCAGATCTTTGTCAATATCAGTGTAAGTGTTAAAAAGCCCAGTTCTTATTAATAATTATCTAATGTAATTAAAAATAAATCGAACATAATTATAAGAATATACTTACGGGTCATCATGTTAACAATAAACGTGGTAGATGATATGATAAAGAACGAGTGATCATAACCATTAAGTAACATGAGTAAATTCATAATATGAGTAACGAATATTTAGTGTGTATACGCTAAGTTAATATCCGCCCTATAATCGATCAAAAAATCTTACAATAATTCGTATATTCGAAACGCGAATCGAATTGATTCGGCACATCTCTAGTCCCAGCATCAGTATTGATCGACAAATCTCGCGACCTGTTGCTGTCGAGGCCCCGCCCACAGCCCTTATGTCCCCTCTCCCTACCCTTCAGGGCTTCAACGGCTCCGCGGCCACTTTGATTATCGAAAACAATCTCAACTTTCTGAATTCTTAGCAAAATTAAAACTTCTTCCTTTGTCTCTACCGGCCTACCACAGCCGCTAATACAAACGTCCTATTCAATATTGTAAAAACTTAATCGCGGTTGTAAAATTGCTTGTAATTTCATAATGAACTATAGGATAATACTTAAGAATTTTATAGCTTAGAGGCTGCATTCCAGAACACACTGGAGTTAAAATATACCTATCATTGTTGAGTAGATTACTAAGATTTTAAGATTACCTACTAAGAAATTGAAGTTAAATTAGGTCTTATCACTTATGTCATATTAAGGTGAAAGAAAGAATGAGTTGAACTGTGTTATAATGAATACGTACCTATAGCACAGCTTTAACGTAACCTAAGGACATAAATAATTCCCAATTGAAAACGAAGTTATATTTCGAACGGGTATTTCGGTCTCACTAACAGTTATTATTTCAACAGCCTGCAACATCATAATACTAGAAAATTCGCAGAATTATCCTTGAGCATGATTCTAGTCATTGCAAAGATAATAAAATTACTGCGTAGTAGCAGAGGCTGGGTTGGAGTGTATACTTTACTCTATAAACCCTAATTGTAACAAAGAGCACTTCAGTACTATGAACATAGATCTCTTTCTGTGGGCGTATTACATGTCAGGACTGCCAGGATACTAAATAAAACACACAATTCGACAGGCACACGGATACTATTCGTTTATTGCCTGATAACACCCGATTTTATCAATTCAACGTTATTTACTGTCTACCTAAGCTTAGTTTTTAAGAAGAAACACTATGTGATTTTTGCTGTAAAAAATCTAAGGTGAAAGAAAATTCCGTCACTTTCGTCGATTCGGAACCCAATATATGCATTGTAGTGTTTGTACTGCTATTATGGTTATAGCAGTAATCATGTTATCTCGAGAGCACGGGTAGTGGGGCAACACTGAGTCAGTCACGAGAGAACCGGAGACGCAGGCAGACGTGTTCCCCTACCACTGGTGACGTAACGAGCTAATGCAAGTCAACCATATCACTATATCCAAATATTACGGAGCACGTAAGTACAACAACTACTACATAATGGCGACGAGGTCAAAAGGTCAGTGCAATAAATATTTTATTTTGTGTTGATAAAGGAAGAGTTGAAGGGAAAATAACACGTCGATGCAAGAAATAATCAACAGACGAATGTTAATATTAGTGCCGAATAGTTAACTCGAGAATTTGTTTAGGTGTGCTGTAACTTTAAATAACGTATTGAGCAAAATCATCATAATTATCGAAGTTCTCTCTCTAATTAGGTATAAAAATTGCCGCCATTACCGCTACCTACACAATTCCCTTTGTTTTCTGAAAAATGGCATTGATTGACATTGTAAAAACAACTGTGCGGTGAGTAAAAAGTGGCATTTTGTGTTATAAGCGTAATTCACGCTACTGAAGTAATAATAACATAAATGACATTTTGGATATAGTGTCACTTATTTAGCTGAAAGTGATAGCGAGGCAGGTTTTGTTTTTAAATAAGAAGTGATATTTAGTGTTTAGCTGTGTCGTTTTAAATATAATACACAGTATCATTGAAGTATTATTACTAGCGTATAGAACGGACACCGCGAGCACAATGTGTGTTCCAATGAATTGACGCCGCGCGGCTTCAATGTCCAATGGATTCGTTCGATTTTGGAAGGAGAACAGGGGCTCAATTTTGAAAATAGAACCTCCCGGCGGGGACACACATTTTGTTCGAGATGTCTTCTCTATGTATACTTATACCTCAATGCACAGTATCGATCTGTTGGAGGGATTGCTACATAAATGGAGTATTGCGTGTGGTGCCGCGTGTTTGGTTAAGGTTGCGTATGTGTGCCAATGAGAAAAAGTGGCATCATGCGGAACTTTTTCTGAATATATTTTTTGAATAACTACTTATTTACTAGCATGTTTTTAGTGCCTAACTAAAAGTAGGTTGGGCGAACTGACGAGAGAGGCTAATTGCAACGATATATTTCAGTTTTCTTCATAGATAGTGATCGCAATGTTGAGTTGAAAACTTTGAATGGCTATACTGAAAAACTACTATTTTGTAAAGCGCCATTTTTTGTTTTAAATGAGCGAATGGTGTCCGGCATCCACTCTTGCGTGTGTGTGTTGCACAGCAACACTTAGTACTAAAAAGGAGATAACATTATACAAATTATGAACTTAAATAAAGGAGTAGGGACTTTAAAATATTCAAGAATAAAAGGGTTCCCTAAATTAGTGAAATTTATTTAGGACTAGCTGTTTATTTAGCACTCTTCGGCTTTATAAAGTATAGATTTTACTACCATTATAGATGGCCGCACATGCAAGTTAAGTTTAATTGTTGAGAGTGAGTTTGCTTCTTCACGGCCATAAAACTATAACAGTAAGGGTAATTGTCAATAAAATTAGCTGTTTTTATGACTATTAGTTATATTCTACGCAGGTCCTGGGTTTCATTCAAACGTAGTTTTGCTTTAGTTACAAAGTACATGTGTAGGTATGATAAACTGAAATAATTGCAGTCGTTTTGATATGAATTCTGATAAAAAACGGAACTGAAGTTGTTTGATAAAAATTATGTTCTGTTATGAAAGTATTGCATTGGCAGTATCAAACATACATACATGCCTAGCCGCCTTGGTATACATGCAGCCATGCACTTGTATTTCTTTTGAAAATAATATACATAAACTATCACAAGCTGTTGTAATACGGTTAACGTAATTTAACGTTGCGGCGCCGGGTCCCTATTTCAGCTTGTAAGTTCTTTGTGATTCTTTAGCAGTCTTTCCTTTTGGTATTTGACTATCACGGCTGCACTACACGGCTGAAAATATAATAACATAATGTGGGTAATCATAAATAAAGTCGATTTGATGGGCGGTAGCGTAAGAAGGAAAGAAACATTTATTCCGTCATAAGAATAGCAACATCGTTAGGGTTCTATGGTGGATGTGTCACTGGCGCGCCGACGATGAGGAGCGCGGGAGCGGGTAATTGACCGTTATGGTCGTGGTCGCTCTGTTAACACATGACGCTTTTGTTGTGGTCAGAAGTGCTTGACATTTGACATACAGCGTTAGAATGCCCTCGTGTATTGTACCAATGTGATTGGTGTAGTGGAGCAAAGGATGGGCGTGTGTGTGTGTTGTGGCTCTTTTCAGAACGGAGTTCTTGGTTGGTTTATAAGGGCATAACGTATCTATATTTTGAATATCATTGCGTATTGGGAGATGATAGGAAGTTCCTATCATCGTTCCTATTAGGAACCATTATACAAGCCACGACACCGAAATTCAAATCTTCGCGATGAGACAAGTTTATTTTTCTAATTTAGTTTTTGTGTTGAATTTTATAGAATCTATTGAGGCAGTGAGGGTCAAAAGCGCTTGCGAGCTAGACGCGTTCTTGTGTTGTTACTGTGATTAAACTAAGTTTTGCCACGGAAATCATATTATATATTTATCATTGAGTTATTCGTGCACAAAAGGAGTAAGTTTTTATTTTTAAATTGAGAACAATAATTATATTTGTTCGAATGGGTGCAGCAATGTTTAAAATGTTGCTATTTATTATTGTAGCCTGAGGAAAGCGCCCTTTTGAAGACGCACGATTTGATATGCTGTAGTAAATTCATAGCCCTGGAGAAGCCGAGCCTTGGTTTTGACAGAATTCCACAAAAATCGTGAAGGAGAAACTCTCCTGACGTCCAAAAAATATTTATTAAGCTGGATGTATTTAGTTATAAATCGAGAAGTCCTCTTTAAACAGATTTGCAGATTATACCAATGCTATGACCTTAGTAATTAATAATTTTAATAGATTACAATTAAAGTTTGGTAATCTAATCTAATTAGCTATAATGGCGCTACCAATTATTGATCTACTTAGGTTGATTTCGGGGTCATAAACTCATAATTAAGTACTTACCTGCCTGAAGGATTGTTGACGTGAGTAATTTGATGGACTTGATAGGTCATAAATTTTGGTGCATAATGTACTTATTGCAATAACTATAATGTGTGTGTTAGGTAGTACGAACCTACATGAAATTGTAAATCGTGCATAATTGTGTGTGTCAGGTAGTACGAACCTACATGAAATTGTAAATCGTGCATAATTGTGTGTGTCAGGTAGTACGAACCTACATGAAATTGTAAATCGTGCATAATTGTGTGTGTCAGGTAGTACGAACCTACATGAAATTGTAAATCGTGCATAATTGTGTGTGTCAGGTAGTACGAACCTACATGAAATTGTAAATCGTGCATAATTGTGTGTGTCAGGTAGTACGAACCTACATGAAATTGTAAATCGTGCATAATTGTGTGTGTCAGGTAGTACGAACCTACATGAAATTGTAAATCGTGCATAATTGTGTGTGTCAGGTAGTACGAACCTACATGAAATTGTAAATCGTGCATAATTGTGTGTGTCAGGTAGTACGAACCTACATGAAATTGTAAATCGTGCATAATTGTGTGTGTCAGGTAGTACGAACCTACATGAAATTGTAAATCGTGCATAATTGTGTGTGTCAGGTAGTACGAACCTACATGAAATTGTAAATCGTGCATAATTGTGTGTGTCAGGTAGTACGAACCTACATGAAATTGTAAATCGTGCATAATTGTGTGTGTCAGGTAGTACGAACCTACATGAAATTGTAAATCGTGCATAATTGTGTGTGTCAGGTAGTACGAACCTACATGAAATTGTAAATCGTGCATAATTGTGTGTGTCAGGTAGTACGAACCTACATGAAATCGTAAATCGTAAATGATTGTGTATTAGGCAGCAAATGCCTTACGATACCAATTAACGTACATACCTTTTGTGACACGGAGTACTACATGTGTGTGTATTATTATTGATGCGTGTTTTTCGGTAAGATGTTAAATAATCAAGTCCGAACTGATATATATTTAATTATCGTTTACACATATATAATAATACATGTGTAACACATAAAGATAAACTTTCAGATTAATTTTATTCTTTCACAAAAGGCAACCCTGACATTGCCAGAGAGGATAAGCGACAGTGTTAGAAAGGAAGGCAACTCATTACGCGTTTTGATTAGCACTGTGCGATCAGAATTACACTTTATTGCGTTGGAGCCAGAGTCACTATTTATTTAAATGATTTTTCGGAATTTTTCTTAGTGCACCTTCTATAATTATTTATAAATACTATTATTTATTCTGTGTTTTTAGTTAAATTCAGAGTTAAAGAAAAAATTGTATTCAAGCTAAAGTTACAATGAAAGTAAAATTTAAAAGGCACTCTATCTCGAAGAGTCATAGAAATCAGAGTAAAATCAACCAATAATAATGAAGTTTAGTTTTGCTTAACATAAACATACGTTACTGTGTTGTGGGCAGTATGAGCCCTCATGAAATTGAAAATCATACGTTACTGTGTTGTGGGCAGTATGAGCCCTCATGAAATTGAAAATCATACGTTACTGTGTTGTGGGCAGTATGAGCCCTCATGAAATTGAAAATCATACGTTACTGTGTTGTGGGCAGTATGAGCCCTCATGAAATTGAAAATCATACGCAACTCAGTTGTCGGCAGTATGAGCCCTCATGAAATTGAAAATCATACTTTACTGAATTGAAGTGAGCTGTCGGCAATATGAGCCCTCATGAAATTGAAATCATACATTACTGAGTTGTCGGCAGTATGAGCCCTCATGAAATTGAGATTGATACATTGACTTGATGGAAGTAGTAACCTCATGAAATTTAGAATCATACATACATTACTTGACTAGACGGCAGTATAGGTCCCATGATTTGAAATCATAGTAACTAAAGTGTGTATGGACCTCTTGAAATTGAAATCATTACTGACTAGACAGCAGTATGGGCCCTCATAACTTTGAAAACCATACAAAATGTAGTTATTTTGTAAACATATTAGTTATTTGGCGTGATGGAGTTGAGATGTAGAATAAAGATAATGAATAGACGAGGTATTTCAATGAATGACTGGTGTGTGAATGATTGGTATCGGCAGTGTCTGATTCATATGTGACACCGTTGGGTCCGTTGGGATCCGTTGGATCCGTCCATTCAGGAAGGACGCCTAAATAAAGGAAATTCCTGTTGCGAGTCTAGCCATGGTTGGCGTGTTATGGTCGTCGGTGGGACCTAGTTTATATTACGTATATAAGAGGATTGTCTCGCAAGTAAAACTTTAGTCTTTAAAAAACGAAAGCAGGTTGTAAGCTGTACGTAATCTGTTGTTGACAGTAAACCACTTTTAGTAATAATATAAATTTTCATCGAGTTTCTCATATTTCCTGTGTTTGTTTTACCAGTAAGTTGTCTATTTAAAGACAGAAATGACGAGGTTTGTTTGAATGTTGGTATGAAACCTAATAACTTGGCGATCTTGATCAAAGAGAGAAGAAAGAGGGAAGTATGAAAAGCTAAGAGGTGATGTAAATAATTATTATTTAATAAAGATAGAAGGAGAACGGGTGTGAATGGGAAAGGTGTAAGACGAAAAAGTCTCAGGTGTTGTTTCAATGTTTAAAATAATTGCAGTGAAAGTATAATCTACATAAGTAATTCTATACGAAGCATGCATATGACAGTTTGAGTTTGTTGAGGCTAGTGAAGGCACCCAGAAGGCTCAAGTTTACAAACCGTAGCCTGCTTCATACATATAGTGCGTGTTACAAATGTGTTTGTCTAAGTAACTGGAATATTGAATGGTATAGACGTGGAGTGGCCTTTGAAGGCTTGAGTTGCGATCAACTGCAGAGTCGACTGTGGATCGGGCTCCATATTAAATAAAGATTTTAATAAGGAAGGGATGTAGTGTTTGTACTGCTATTATGGTTATAGCAGTAATCATGTTATCTCGAGAGCACGGGTAGTGGGGCAACACTGAGTCAGTCACGAGAGAACCGGAGACGCAGGCAGACGTGTTCCCCTACCACTGGTGACGTAACGAGCTAATGCAAGTCAACCATATCACTATATCCAAATATTACGGAGCACGTAAGTACAACAACTACTACATGTATTATTACCATCTATTATTAGATATCTTAAAATCAAGAGATTTTAATCTGTGACAATCTATCGAATATCGATCCGCCTAACAAGAAACCCGAGATTAATGATGACCTCGAGACTTTAGGTAAGTTCTATCGATCTTGGAAATAGTTAAGCTGAGCAGTAAGTATCTTCCTATGTAAGTTGACTACTAAAATTACAAAATACTTCAGCGATGCGTTTATCTCATGACAAAATTATCGGAGCGGTAGGTGGTGGCTTTTTTATATAACTAACCGGGAAACGGGCTCACGATCCACCTGATGGTAAGTGGCCGCCGTGGCAAGATAGAAAGAACTGGCTCTCATACAGCCAGCCGGAACACAATAAGTCGTTTGGCAGCTGACCAAGCAGGCTTTATGAAAGCTTCTTCTTTAGTGCTTTCGTTGACTATCAATTCCTCCATCATTCAGCATTGGATCAGCGTGGTAGAGTATGTCAGAAGAGATCCTTAATCTTGTAATAAATCAATGGGTCCAAGCTAGCCTTAAATATTTGGTTGAAAATACAAGGTTTACAAATAAGCGAAATACGGTTCAAGCTTGGTCATCAGGCCATACCAATTATTTATAGACCAGTACGTAACCGGTGGAAAAATTTATTACTGACATAAAATGACCGTAGTTTCCTTAGTAGTAGTAGTTTCCTTGACCTTAGGTACTTTTGTTACTTTTATTGAAAAAAATACTTAGGAGATGGTGAATCTGCAAGATAAGGAGCTTTCGTGTATTTATAATACAAAATAAACATCTGAACCGTAACCTTTAAACGCTTAGTGGGCACTGGATGAACATACTCATAATTTCATATCCAACGTCCAGCAAAGAACCGGGCCCGGTGGAGTGGAGCGAGCCGTGAAATCTTTGTTGTCCGGCTTCTGGCGATTACCGGCCTTAATACGACGGGAACTAATCTTCATTAAGATGAGAAATAGCGGAAAGTAAGAGGAAAATAATGTATTGTTGACATTGTTTGGGTTTTTGTTGATAGAACGTGGTATAAAGAAACTGGAAGAAATTAACGAATTACCGTAACCTAAACTTGATTAAGTAGTTAGATATAGTTAATCTATATTGCTTTCTTTTGTAAGTTTTTGTATTGTGGCGCACGGGCAAAAGGACAAACATAACTTGACAGAGGCGTTGAAACAGTAAACAGTTGGAGTTAAAGTTGCCGATGCCAATGAGAATATGAGATATTTTACTGTTCAACGCAGGCGAAGCCAAGGGCTCGAGTCGAAAACAAAGAAGTTATGCCAGAGTTTATTAGTTAATATAAAGTAATTATAAAAAGTATACAGAACAATCAAATTTAGACCATCCTCATTTGCAATTTGCAATACAAATTAAAAGTACGTAAATATGAATCTTACATCTTACAAGAGCTTCTGTCGCCATTAAAACTATGTCGTGGCTGTTCGTCACATAGAGGGTAGGTAATCTATGTTATTTATTAGTGGATACCTCTGAATGTTATGCAAGTAGTAATAAAATTTGGATTATAAAAACCTGCTTATATTTTTAGATTTTTTAGACACATTACTAATTTGATCGAATCATCCTATTTAATTATGATTGACACGTTCCAAAACTACGCCTCGTCGCAGTCACAAAACGCTTTCTCGTTGGTGTTGTGAGCCCATGTGGATAAAATAATGTGTTGTTCATATTATACATTTGAGAAACAACATGGATTAACCCAGCATAATTCTTACTCAGTTAACGTATTTAAATGTTCGGTCAACCGGCGCGTTTATCCTGTAAATTAGGTTTATTTGATCATTTAATTTATTCAACTTTTTCCTTATAGAATTATAGGATCTCCGCACGTGTTCGAAACATATATTATTTATTTTAAATACAAGGCGGCATAATAGTATTATTTTTCTTTCTTGGTTCTTTTACATACGAGCTGGCACCAGATTGTAAGTGGTCACTGCTGCCAACCAATCACTAAATTCTGACTAAATATTCATGCAATGTAAAAGAAACTATAAGTCTAGCTTACTGGTCGCATAAGGATACTACAACTGAAACTCGTGAAAAGCATACTAGTTTCAAAACAAGTTGTGAGACTCGAATATGTCATATGTTTGACACTGTTGTTGCGGATATACTCCAAAACATTGGAAACAAACAATGTGAATATTCTTCTTCTTTCTCATCGTATTGCTCTCGCCAGAGCGGTCGTGGTCTTCACAAGGTTGTAATTGGGGCAGATGTTATTTGCCTCACGAGCATTCGCCACTTCTCCCTGTTTGTGGTTAGTCTTGTAGGCTCATGCAAGGGACCGTCTGGTGCCTTTAACTTTTCCCTTGACAACAAGGCGTTCGATGGAGGTATTTCCTCACCGGGAGACATGTCCAAAGAATTTTAAAATGCGACTGGACACTAACGTCGAAAGACATGGTTTCATGCCGAGTTCTTGAAGTATGGAGACGTTAGTTCGGAATTCAGTCCATGAGATTCCAAGTATACGACTCCAGCACCACATCTTAAGAGCGTCGATCTTCCTTTTCTCGACTTGTCGCAATCTCCACATTTCCGCAGCGTATAGAAATATGGGGAACACCAATGTTCGTAGGAGCCGGCTCTTTGTGGCTTTGGTTATGTTTCTGTTCCTCCAAGTTTTCTTTAGCCTTTTCATTGCAGATCTTGTGATTACCATAATATTAAGTCTCTTTACTTCGTTTACGCTCTTAGGTTTTACGACTTCGCAGTTTGCAATTTGAGTAATCTCGGGCAAGTTATTGTTGGCTCGGTCTACAATCATCATCTTTGCCTTGTTGCGGTTGAGTTTTAATCCGAATTCTTCACTTTTGCACTCCATTTTGAAAAGCAGTTAGCTCTTTCATATGACCAGCACTACTCGCAAATAGGGTGGTAGCGTAGCGCAAAGTGATGTTATATCCACCAATAGTGACAATGTGAAATGCTAAAGCGCTAGTGAAAACGCCCATTTTATTCGCTCTAGTCCCTGCTAGGTAGGTAGCTAGATAGATAAAAATCCCTATTGTAATGCACGGTATTACCTTAATTGAATAGGTAGGCCAGAGGTCTCCAAAAGGTGGGCCTCATTGCCTCGGCTGTTCAGCTCAGAAAAGAAATGCCTATTTCCTGGTTTTATATTATTTGTTTCTTTTAATTTATCTTATTGTAAATATTAGAATTTTATATCATTTGATATAACTTACAAAACCTTAAATCTAATTTGATCATCGATGAGGCAGTTCGAAGAATACTAAATCAGGAAGAAGTGAAAAACAAATTGTAAATGGCGGTAGCGGAATTTTTATGAAAGGAAGGCATTTGCATGCTAATGGACTGAGAAAAGTAACTATTCAATTCTCGGTGTGCCGTCACCCTAGCGGGCGCGGCGGGTGGCGCGTTGCGGCCAGGTTACAGTAGAAATCGATGGATGATGGTAAGTGCCACTCGTCAGTTTTAATAACGTACACAGCTCAGTACACCTACCATCGATTTACTGTAGATAATGTAATAATTTGTAATGTAATAATTTCTTTCTTTCTTTTTTATGTAAACGACCGGCAAACGAACCTATCCTGCCTCTCTTTTTAGGTTCTGTATTCAAATTGAAACCCTTATTGTTTCGTCATGTCTGTCCGTCCGCAACATAGCGCAGATATTCATAGTGCGTGAAACTTTCATAATGAAAGCTGTAATTTGGCATGGCATAATGTAGGTATATCATTATACATATTTGTTAAAACTACAATGTCGTAGAATAAAATTTTTAAAAATATTTTTGGTCAGGGTATCTACGGGTACCCTGGAGACAAACAAAGTTTCAGTTTTAACATTATAATTATAAAATAAGTAAACTGAGCGTGCTAAACATCAAAATTATATTATAAGTCAGACATAAATATTTTGTTCGCTTCATAAAATAGATATGACGGCGAGCGGCCTCTTTGGTTCTGATTGGCCGATGCAGAAGCTGTCATACAAGAAAGAAAAACTAAATATTTAGAATAAGGAATGTGTCAATATGTTGAGAACAATATGTGTAGGATATTATATAGAACACAAAGTACTTAATCACTATGATATAGGATTCGAATAGTGATCACGGACTAGTACAGATTGTTATTGATGTGAACGTTAGGAGAACTGGAAATATATCATGGAACCAACTCAGATGAAGTTCATCTGAGGGAACAAAGTAAAAGGAATATTATTGAATAACCAACACCGTAGAATACCCCTTCTTCCATAGATATATATTTTTGTGTTTGAAGAAGTTGAGTTCTGTACCGTCTGTAAACGATATAAAACAATTTTTAGTAGAAATACAAGTGGCAGTAGGACCGACAAACTAGTGCGGAGTAACAAGATTGGGCCCTCACAATCGCGTCGTTACCTCCGCAGTCCGCTCCCTGGTATCCAATTCACTCTGCACTTTTACTTTATATTCAGTAATTCACTAGAGATTCTTTTACTTTATTGTCGATTCTCCAGTGATTTATACTCTCACGCTACATGAGGTGGTGAAAATGGGTTATTGATTGGTTTACTTTAGCTACTAGTCAAATCACTGATTGCAGGATAACATACACTTTTTTTAAATTTAAATTCAAAACCTTAACGATAACAATAAAATAAAACATGCAATCAATTTAATGTCCACAAAATTCCTACTTTTAACATTTTTAGGGTTCCGTACGAAAAACGGAAAAACGGAACCCCTATAGGATCACTCGTGTCTCTGGGCATCCGCCGTTCACAGCCAATTTTACTCTGAAACTACTGGACCACATGAGTTGAAATTTGATACTCATGTACTTTTCTGTGACCCAAAGACGAAGGTAAAAAGTAAACAACTGAATTTTGAAAAAATGTTTATAACGAAATCAAAATTAAACAAAAAACTTGAGAGGTGTCAAGGGACACCCGGATGGAACGAAGTTCCTTGCAGTCAGTACTAGGATAGCAGAAACATGCAGCAAGTGTGCCAAAACAAATCTAAGGTATTAAATTTCTCATCGGCTTTGTTCTCCTAGTAGCAATTGCTACGATATGAACTTCGTTCCAAAAACTATTTTGCAAACCGTATCGTGTGGTATGTCATATGAAAGGGCTTGTTGTAAGGATCTAAATATATTTTTGTTATAGTTCTACAATTAAAATTAAAACCAAAAATTGACCATTCCCCCCTTATTTCCGAAACTACTAAACTAGAATATTACAGAAAACCTATTAGACATCTTTGGTCTTAAAAAAATTGCAAAAATAAATGAAATAGAAAAATAAGTGGGACCACATGACAAGCACCAGTTTTCGATTAAAAAAGAATCATCAAAATCGGTTCACCCAGTCGAAAGTTCTGAGTTAACAAACATAAAAAAACAGTTGAATTGAATACCTTGTCCTTTTTTGAAGTCGGTTAAAAAGTGAAAAAAGCCTTTAACAGGAACAACCGATTTTATCTTAACGTAAAGGTGTCCAAAGTGTGACGGAGGTTCGATCATCTTTTGATGGGAACTTAATTGGCTATGAACTAAAGTTTGGGAAGCAAATTTCATTAAGAGGTACAGTCGGTACAGTCTTTCAGTTTCATGAGAAATTTTCCCTCGTGAAGGGGATAGACTTTAATTTAATAATACGCTAAACTCCCTAACGTTGATTTCATATTATTAAATTAAATTAAACATAAACTAGTAGTTGCCCACACAGCTTCGCTTGCGTAAATTATATTTTTCAATACATTATGGTTAACAATGATCAATTTCAACAAAGTAGTGTTTAGTAAACTTTGAAAGGCATAGAAAAGAGAGCTGTTGATTGGAGTTTCCCGATATCGATAACAAAAGTAATTTAATACAATGATTTCATTATTTTTATTTTTAGTTTCTACTACCACTAACTTGTAACTAACTAATATATGGATGAAAGTCCGAAATAAATTATTTTATTGTTATTATTATATTATTATAACATAAAGCATAATATTAGTCCGTCAACCTTGAGTTAATTCCATTAATAAAAACGATTTTCATTGTAAAACCTTCTCTTTATGGCTCAATTAAAATATAAACGCATATACTATTACTTGACTAACATCAACATATTATAATATCAAATTCCATAAGACCCAAATTTTAGAATCAAAGTTTCCGGAAACCATATTTAATTTGCCTACGAAAGTTCACAATGCATTTTAGTTATTCAATAGTAGGTAAGTACATTTACTGTTATTGGACCTAAAATTAGTGAGGTTTGAAGCTTTTTTATTGTTTGAGGTCGCACCATGAATATAAACGAGTTCCACGAACTATGTTGGTGTTTGCGGCTTTCCAATTACGTGACATACTAGCGTTCTAACCACGGCTTTGCTCGCGTTTTTCAAGATTTTAAATACCCTTTATTTTGTACCAGATCATGATCATCTCATCCGATGAGTGACTAAACTAATAGTTGCGTGAAGGAGTAACAAACATTCACACATCCTGACAAACAATCACATTTATATTGTAATATAGTAGGAAGTACGATATTAGTAGAAAGTAGAATAATAGGTATTGCTCACTTTTAGACCTATATCTTCCGACGAAAGTTATTCTAAGGTTTTGCTCTTCAGCATTTAATTTCATGATTGTTAATTTAATTGTATGATAATGAAACATTGGTTTAAATATGTATTTTTTTAGACCACCGGCTATACCTATATAGTACTTACTATAAATAGGTATTCTGACCTTAGCATCGTCATGAAACTTGTCCGAAAATTCGGGAATCTAAAAAGCTATGTATTAGTTACTAAGCGCATCTCCTCACTAGTATTCCCATTGATGCGAGTGGCATAAACATACACAATTGAGATATCGTCAGCGAAAACAAATATCAAACAACCAAGTCACGAGAACAAACATTTATCTCTGAAATGTCGACTCTGTCCCGATTGGGTCAGACGAATACCTATTACCATTGAGCTATAGTAGCGAGTACGTAGATACATAATAGGTAATAGAAAATCGACAATTCCATCTGATAGCGATTGAAATTTGTTGTTATTCAGTGCCGTTATCTCATAAAATACGATTTCTATCAACTCCTGAATGTCGGTGTGCAAATCGTCTAAATATTTGCGTAAAACTCTTCGAATGATCAAATACGAGTATATTTTAACTTTTCACAAACATTTCCAACTAAATTTCTCGCAGCTTAAATTATATGCTCATTCATCATTGTGGAGTTTAATTGATTGACGCTTTTATATACGGATTTGATTCAATACATGAAATGGGTCTCTCGATGACCATTGATAGTGACATCAGGCATGTATTATTTTGACAAACGAACAGACGAGCTAACTGGTGGTACATGGTCACTATCGCCCATGTCTAATTGATCATAAACGCTCAAAACGATCAAACGATCAAAACTCATGAGAATTTAGTTGAAAAAAAAATAGTGGTAGTGGTAGCAAATTCCTTAGTGAACAATATAAGGGTGGGAAGAGGTCCACGGTAAGAATCCACCTTGAGTGCAAGCCAACGGTCGTGATGTGCCTTCATGAGAGCCATGAGCAACAAACGACGCTATGATGCCAGGTCCCTGCTGTTGGAGGTCAATAGTCTCTGTGTTTCGTGGCTCTGTGTTTCGTGGCTCTGTGTTTCCTGGCTCTGTGTTTCGTGGCTCTGTGTTTCGTGGCTCTGTGTTTCGTGGCTCTGTGTTTCGTGGCTCTATGTTTTGTGGCTCTGTATTTTGTTTCCTGAGCCTGATACCTGATTTGGATATCCGTTCTTTTTAGATCAGCAACTATCTTCTCTACCTGTAGTTTTACTGCTATCGTCTGCTCCTTAGTTGGCTATTTACATAAAATATATAATGTTTGTATCTATACGTTGATATATTGCCCTTTCAATAACAAAATTTGTTGCAGTCTTTGACGTTGTTCATTCAATGGAGTCGAACGCGCGGATTTTATCGGTTTTCCGTTAGCTCAGACACTCGCAATTTCCACTTTGCAAAAGATTTTATTTATAGTTTCACATTTTTAGCGGGCATTGCTTTAAGATCTTCTATTAGAAACCAATACCTTTCGATCAATAAAATATAAATGCTTGGTTCTAAACTTAACGTATCGATTTTGCACGTTTTTCTATAGCAAGGTCAGTTAAGTTATGTATTTCCGGCATCAGGCAAATGAGCTTAAACCGTATTTTATTATTAACTTTCCCACAGTCTGCTTTGTAGCGTAGTGATATTCGGAGAGGAAAGGAGAGGAGAAAAGAGTCAGTCTCTAGTACTGAGCCAGTATTCAGTTGAATTATAATTTGCATACGATGTAGTATGTGTAAGCCGTAAGGCCTTCATTACGGGAAGCGATTCGTGCCGTGCATTTAAAATGTAAATCCTAATCGAAACTCGTGTTTATGTAGTCAGCTGTTAGAGTGGCCGGTATGTTTGTGCGACAGACGTGAACGACAAACGACAAATGTGTTTGAGCTAGTCAGGGCTCACACTAGTCACACAGCAGTACTGCTACATTATATTCGATTCAGCCACTCGATTAGGTACGATACATAGAGGTATTGCAATCACACGATTAAGTAAGTCAAGACAATTTACTCTGCAATTGGTGCAATGTTAATATCGCTAGCTTACTATTATGAGGTTAAACGTAACATTTTAGCACTATTGAATTGTGACTCGTGTGACATGGTTATCATACCGGATCGCCGTGCCGAGGGTCTTGAAAATTTAATGATGAGCTTGAATTTCTGTTCTCGGTCTGGGTGTGTGTTGTCCATGGTACCCACGACACAGGGAATCCTAGTGTGTAGCTATGATTGCGTAGCGTTATGAATACCACATGATTGTGAGGGCAATGCAATTGTTCGTGTAGCGAGAAAATTGTAGCCGCTAGTAATTTGTCCGTTCAGGTAATCCGATTACGAGCCTCCAGCTACGAACTCGTAGCGCTACGTTCTACGTCGATATAGCTACGCCGTAGCATGGCGTTTGGGATTTAATATCATTACGTGGAGTGTGTAGGTATGTACATGCTATTACGTTTCCGGATAATTATATCTGGCTTTAGTTACGGGTTAAGTTATGAGAATTAGTTGTATTTTCTACTAATATTATAAATGTGTAGCTTTCGTCCCAACTCAGAGTCCCTATGGTTACTTAAATCACTCCTTAATAAAGAATCACCATACAAAATCTGCACTAAGGAGCGATTTAAGTAACCGTTAGTGACTCTGATTTGGGGCCTTAGTATCGATGTTTGTTACCTTTTCACGCGAAACTACTGAACCGATTTGCATGAAATTTAGCACACAGGTAGACCATCATCAGGAATAAGACGTGTACTTAGTATCCCGTAAAACACGGGCAAAGCCGCGACCAGAGCGTTAGTATGTAATAGTCTTTGAAGTTGTCAGTTAGCTAAATGAGTAATAGTTATCACTACTCAGTATGATCAAACAGCAGCAAGGATACCTAAGGGCTCGATGCCAAGATACCAAGAGCTAAAAAGGTTGGCTTAAGCTTTCTTTGTAATATCATCGTTGCGACTTTAAAATCTCTTATGTGTAAAAATCAGCTTTTTGAGAAAATCGATAAAAATCGACAAACTTTTGTTTAGCAACTACATAGGTGGTTTTGAATTTGGTGGTTTTAAATTACGATGGAAACGTCGTACACACATGAGAATTTTTGAATTCGATAGTGCTTCAAAATGTAGAATCGTATGACGAAAAATGCCACGTGATTTTGCCAAAAATGACACGTAACACATAAGATGTCGACAATGTACCTCAATCTGACCTCAAGACTTAACAATCCCACCTGATAATAGTGAGTTAAAACCTATTCACTAGCGAGAATTACTTTATACTCTTTATAATAGTGCATTGTAGTGTTAATTTCGTTGGTGACTGAACATTATTTATGGAGTTCTATTGTGTGTTATAAAACAATTTTCAGCTCAGCCGAAACTTTACAACGTAATCCAATAGCGATGGTATTCTTTTGTGTCAAAGGTTTTATTTACGATATCAATAGAGTGAACATGATCCGTATTATACAAAGCCGGGTATTTTTAATATAAGCTGACATAAAAACGACTATGCTCCCTGTAGCGAAGCGTATTGCTAGATTTGCTAGCTCAGGGAAATAGATTTAGGGCATATAAATAATTAATGTTTGGTCAGGCCAAATAGATTTATTTTTGTACTGTATCACAGAAGACATAATAGTACATAAATGTAACCGTATACGGAATGACATGCATGTGTGTATGCATGATAAGCAGTGATAGCCTAGCGGTTAGAGCTGGCATGCACTTCTAATTTTCAAATATAATGTGCGTATTACAAGTTAATTATCACTTGCTTTGGTGAAGAAAAACATCGTGAAGAAACCTGCACACCGGAGAGTTCTCCATAAAGTTCTCAAAGGTGTGTGAAGTCTACCAATCCGCACTTGGCCAGAGTGGTAGACTATGTCCTGTACCCCCCAAATTGTGAGAGGAGACCCCGAGCCCAGTAGTGGGACGATTATGGGTTGTTGTTTGGCTTTGCTTTTTGCTTTTGTATGCATTAAACTAATGGATTTTGACTAAATGATTCACCTATTCGTAGTCTACGGCTTAATATAAGCTTATTATGTATAGGCTCACATATTTTTAGGGTAACCTGGCAGATGCACTACGAACATAAAGGTTGCCCCACTCATGGTCATCACTATTACTGACTTATTACAGGGTCTGTGACAGTGAAAACATTAAAATATTGCGTTTTGCGTTTATACTCCTTGATAGAGGATAAAAAGTTATTGACAATACGCGACGGGGAAGCGAGCCGAATCATATAATGTTACGGTTCCAGACATGTACATAATTATATTCTTGATACATGTCTGTGTCCAGATTGATACGCGGTCGGCTATTTCCGTGTCCTTGTAAGCTCGTAATAGGAGCTCGGGTTATTTGAAAGAATTTACTTAACATAAAAATCACGGATAATCTGAAAGAAAATAAGGTTGTTGGTACATTTTTGTACCAGGTTTAACAAGTTTTGGTAAGTTATTAGTAATGATAAATTGCTTTGTTTTGAATTATTAGGGATACTGACAAAAACGCTTTCGAGTGTCTGATTTTTAGACCAGGGAAGCGAAGGCGGATTACCGGAGTGGAACAAATATTGATTTATGTGATTCAGGACCTAGTTTTATCTCCTCTAAATAAATTAAATCTTATAATTTACTCTTGGTAAGCGTCGTAGTGTGGCGACGATGACGTCGCCCTGAATCACGCTATCGAAGTTTCTAAAGATCGCTAGTATATAAGAAACGCTCCGACAACATCAGTTGGGGCTCGGCCGCCTCCCAGGCAACACACCTCGCCTGGCGGGAGATCTCCCTTTGCCAAACTGGTGACCCTCGGCAAGAACACGTCGCTTCTGAGCACCGATAGCGGCAGCAGGCATCTCTCCCCCCTCACCTCACCGCTCACACCCGACGGACTGCAGATACCTCTCGGCAGACCGCACACCAGCCACGCTGACTCACCGGGCGCATCGCAGCGTACTGTGTCGACGCTTCCTGTGTCCGGCCAGCGACTGCCCCCACCCACGGCTACACGGACGGCTTGAGCGCGCACCGCTCGCCCTCCGCATCAGTCGTTCCACCCTCCCATCCCGACTCACCGCGGATAGAGGGCATCTCAAGGGCACATCGACCTCACATCTCGACTCACAGAAGATAGAGGACCACAGATGGCTGAATCAACGAGAAGGTGTATCGACCTCCGGTCTGAGCAGGGGGGTGATGTGGCGACGATGACGTCGCCCTGAATCACGCTATCGAAGTTTCTAAAGATCGCTAGTATATAAGAAACGCTCCGACAACATCAGTTGGGGCTCGGCCGCCTCCCAGGCAACACACCTCGCCTGGCGGGAGATCTCCCTTTGCCAAAGTAGGATCTTCATACTGTACTTCGGGTTTGGATTGGATGAAAATATTAGCATCGATCCAAAACAGTAGGTAATAAGTCAACGAACGTTTGTTTATACGAGTAACTATTGTTTTATAATTTTACTATAATAAATAAGGAAAAAAATTGGACAAAGGCATGCAGTGACCATGTTTTATATTGTAGCTGGCAAACGAGATGAGCAAACGGGGCATTGAAACAGTAAGTACGTGCTCATTACCGCCCATTGATGTCAGCAACAAGTTGTGCGAGTTAATAAGCGTCCTTTATACGGATTTAAACAAAAGCAACTACATATTATTCATTTTATTTCTGTTAAGTAACTTTTTTGAGTTTATTGTATTCTTCGTTGAAACGTTAGGAAGTGCTTAAAATTGTGACAGAAGATATGTTTGGAAATGTTAGACATCCACTAAGATTTAAGAATCGTACGTAAGTTCTATATCTAAGGTAATAAAATAAAAATGATTGTTGTATGAAAGGATTTTTTGCTTTTAAAATTACTAGCGATTACGCATTTTAGGCGATCTGTGAAAATTGATAGTAATAATTTTTTATATTCAAATATTACACTTTAAAATAAATAATACAATATTTCAATTCTCAACTCGCTACAAACTATTTTCATGTGATCACAACGTTCCTTGTCTGCTCAAACTACACTGCTCTACAATTCCCTGCCAGAGTAAATCAGGACGGTACTATTTTAAAATCTTGTTACAAAGCAACTATTGTGTACGTCGTCTTTTGGATCAATATGTTTCTCTTCTATAAAATTGTATAGCAGGTAGGTTGTAGTATATATCATTGTGTATATTTGCGTATGGAATACCCACTTAATATGTATTTAATCATCTCATTTATTTTATATTTAAGTGTTTAATATTGTACCTACTGTAATTAGTTTTTTAAGCATGTTTTTGTAGTTCATCCATCATTATCCTTTGTATTTTTTTAACTATAAGTCGCCAGTTGTCGTAGTTTTTTAAATACGATTATCAAATTAAAGGGTTTCCTAAACACAATTGTGGCCACATTTTTAGTGGTAACATTTTTATGAGGTGGCAATAAAGAAAAAAGAAGAAATAAGGTAAGGTAAATATATGTTTATTGGATATCCGAACACCACACATATTGTTCTCTGTACGTGGGCGGATGCTAGTATGTTATGCAAAGTGACATTTCGTTTAAAATGTATGATTTAAATCGTAGGCCGTAGCCCGTAACGTGTCGAATAAATAATGTAACTTTATTTATGAATCCGTACAATTTACTCTATTTTCACCGCAAAATATTGTAATAAATATCTTTATAGCCAACCCATGTGGCGTAATGGTTTGAAGGGACCTGGTTTGATTCCCAGCAGACATTTGAATGATGAGTTTCAAATTCGCTTCTCGACGCAGGAAATCCTACTAATACATGAGTGAAAGAGAGTCAATGAATGTCCAATGAATTTCGCGAGACAAAAACGTGCCAGTTGTCCCATCATTGGACAACCCATGGAACTTGTGGGATAGATCCGTATTTATTATTTATTACCTTCATTTTCTTTACTTTACTCACGAACAAGTGCTACCAATATTAAACTGATACCAAAATAACAAAATCTGCCTAGATAAAAATTTTCAAAGCATGCTCTACTTACAGATTTGACCCTATTACAGTTTTATCTTAAATTTAATCCTGATCAACCTTTCCTATATTAAAGTCATTTACTTTTCCTATAATAATCCTGATCCTTTTAATAATATCTCAGTCAACAATTATCTTTTAGCATTTCTTATAAAGTAATCCTTTATAAAGCCATTATTTTTTGTTTCCACAAAATTTACCTAGTAGGTTTGAAAATTTAAATTAATTTGAAGTGAATCATTGAATGCAAAATACGTCTATTTTGGTCTTTCAATCGAATTCAATCACTTTGTTCGGCTGTGTATTTCAGTAAAAGCCAGCATTCATATTAATACTATTGTTATGCGTTGAATCAGATCCATTCGATTTTAGTGTCGATATGGAAATTGTGAAAACTGTTTTCATTTTAGCTATTCAAATCATGCCTGTGTTTTTGTGAAATAATCTTACCTCTATATTTACTCATATGTATAATAACCGTGTATAATTCATCCTGGATGGATCTCTACGGTCCGATTCTCACGAACCTTTTGTCACGGACGTGCAAACTGTAGAATGAACTTCCTTCTGAGGTATTCCCGGAGCGGTGTGACAAGGGGTTCTTCAAAAAAGGTGAAAGGAGTTCCCCTTCTGGGCCGGCGTAACATTGGCAATTCATCTGGTATTGATCATGTCCATAGGCTACCACCACCGACCATTTAAAATACCATCAGGTGGCCCGTATGCTTTTTCATCTGCCCTTCAGGCTTTAAAAAAACTAAAAAGAAAAAACAAGCTCAGCAGTTTAGAATGTTGTTAAAAGTAATACTGAACAACTACAGAATACCTAAGCATTATTATGCGACTTACAAAAGGTTATTACAGGATGTCCCGTAAGTAGTGGATCAACTGAAGATGGCAGATAGCTTGAAGGTAGACCTATCATAATATGTCAAAGAATTACCTTAGTAAAAGTGTCACCGTTTTCGAGATACTGATAATTTTTTTTTATTTAGAAAATTCGGCTCCTTTACCCAACTTTTTCATGTTGAATCCACAAATGAGTAGATATTTTGATATTTTTTTTCTAGGAACTCTCAGAGAGTTGCTTTACAATTGTCAGTTTGCAATTATTTAGTTGAAATTATCAGGGAACCCACAGAAAATAGCGTGTACTTTGGATATTTTTGTTTTGGATTTTTTTCTACACAACTTTGACGCAAGGTGGTTGAAAAAAATGTACTGGACAAGTATTGCCCATTACTTTCAAAACTTTCAAAAGAGATGCGTGCAAGATTCGAACTGGGCCCTGAGACCGTCGTTTCTCCACTAAACTATCATAGTAAAGCTATTGATTACATTTGATCTGTCTAGTAACGTAATATATAGCTCAGTGTATATTAGATATTGCGTAGTAACAAAGTTGGCGATATTAATTGGCACGATAAAGCTCTCTAAAGTGAAGTTCAGACCAGCGCGGGCCGTGAAATTGCTAAAGTTACTGTCGTAAAACTTCCAGCAATTAGATCCCTCGAGGGCTTCGTCACGTCGATATTAAATTCAAAATGTTATTTACTATTTTTATTTATGTGGCTATAGATATAATTTTACTGAATGACAATTTGGGGTAAAGTGACCATTACAATCGGAATTCTGTTGGTTTACTTGTATCAAGGGATGTTGATCGGAAAGCGAGACGCCATCGCGCCAGTTCGGTTCACGGCTGAGGCAGCAGACTTTAATGTGACAGATAGATTTAGTGGTTATATTTGAGATGTCTCTTTAAAGTTTGTGAGATTATGTTAAACTCAATAAAATGATATGATATTTCTTTCAAAGCTATTGTATTATAATAGAAAGAGAAAAGGAGTAAAGTAAAATAAAATGACCAAAGAACATCGATAAAAACTTTATTGATAAAAGGCGACTGGCAGCCACCTTCGTCTATTAAGCGTACATTTCTCCCGACCACTCTCATAATTTCCTGCTATACGATAAAGTTAAATTGTGTTAATGATAACATTACAAGACACAGATTGTCCGACAAGACGGGGCGGGGGGGATCGGGCGCGCGGGGGGAGGTCGCAGGCGACGTGGAAAACGCGCGCCCATCGATCACAAATACGAGTACTTATCACTCTATCTAACAATAAGTTAATATTCTGATTACTATATTAAAAACTTTACAATGAAAATAGAATTTACTCTAAAAATAATTTTACACAGAACGGGCGCCGGTGGTTAGTCGACTGGAACCACCGGCGCCTGCGCACAGCCTATCACATTGATCGAAAGATTAAAGTAAGGTACACCGAGAGGACTCCCAAGCGGCACCAAAATACTACTCTTATTCGTCACTTTGAAATTAATCTGTACATGACACGACTAAATTACATTTATATACGAGTAAGAGACTTAAATATAGTCCGATGTCTACACAAAAAGATCTTTTAACGAAGTGCAAAGGGAAGCGTCGCAACCATCTGCAGATTCTTCCTCATCAGGCCTACTACCATACCAGCGTTCCTTGTCAGGGCGGCCTGTCGCACGGCTCGTGCTTGGAATGTCTTTAGTCTTCGGTTGCGTCTCGCCTTCGACGATTATAGTTGTCTCTTTCACTGGTGGCAACCCAGACGTCGAGGGCACGGGATCAACCGCGCTGGTTCTTCGGAGAAAAACTTCTATAGCACTTCCAAGAGCACTCGCATCAACGACAGATCCCGATGGTTTGTCCCAGACGACAGCAGCTGCATCGCCTGGCGCTTGTTTTGCATCAGGAGCAAACGTCACTCTCGCTTTCTTCGGCTCACTGTCTTTCTTTTTACTCGCTAGGGTCTGATGGCGTCGCGTGAACCAAGTCGTTCCAGATTCAGCGAGTTTCTCCCGCATTGTAGAAGCATCGAAGCTGCTCGAACGCATGTCCGAAAGGCGTCTAGCGCGTTCAGGGTGGCCACAACGATCGATCTCCGTCGCTGATGATGTAAGGTTATTGAGCATAAGCCTGAGATCTGTGTCGGTGCAAACAACACCGACTCCAGTACGCGGTGGAATGGGCGGCGGCATTTCAGAAGCACGTCTACGAGCTGGAATAGGTGGCAAGGGGGATCCCACGAAGTCTGAATGCCTGCGGCCGCGGTTAGTATATCGTACAGAACCGCTTATCGGGGACCGTTCATCCAGCGGCTGGACTTCGCAAACTCGTTCATTGGACGTGTTCCAAAGACGCATGCGTACTTTACGCGCCTGAACGATATCGTCCATGATGTCAAGTTGCAGGTTATGGCTACTGCCGAGCGTATCGGTAGCTGGTGGCCCTAGAACAAAAGATTTAAATGATTTGCGAATATTTGATAGGTTATAACATTTCAAAAAGTAAAGGCATATCGTCAGTAAGTTATTAATGAATGATATAAGAAATATAAATATTATAACATACATTTTGTAGAACCAGAATCGCGCCGACGAGCAAGGGCAGGGAACGCGGCAATAGATTCGCGACGGCCACGTCCAAACAGTGCCTGAGGCACTCGTGAAATGGTCACTACGGAATGCCTGTAACAATAAATATTTTTAATTACATGTATTGTGTCATGAGAAAAGAGAAGTGCTTAGTTTGACGACTCCAACGTAAAAGATCGACCAAAACATACGATTAAAGTCTGGTTCGAGAGTCAGATGGGTGGCTGCTAGTGAAAAAAAAAATTGAGGATTTGGCTTCAGTGCTAAGTTTTTGGTTAATCTATATAGAAGGCTTTTGGGTGGCATACGAATTTCCAACATTTTACTCACTAACCTGTGAGAAATTAGGTTAGGTTAACCAATCTTCTTAAGTCAGTCTAATTAACCTCCTCGACTATTAGAAAGACCGGTGCCAAGTAGATATTCTACACTACATATTTTATTTGCTATACCTTCGGCCACCTGGTTGTGGAGGAGCCTGGCTCAGCGTGGCCAAGAAGGCAGCTTCACGGGCCTCCTTCGCTACTCCTTCACCGCGCTCAGATAGTCTTCGAACCTTTATAAAGTGAGGAACATTGAATGACATGAATTGAAGTGCTAATTTTGGTTAGAGTCAAGTGTCCCCCCCCCCGGCTAAACGATTGGAGTTAGACAAGTGAAAAAATTCTCAAAAATAGGTTACGATGAATTTACAAGGAAAACTATCACGGCTATGTTAGCATAAGTGGTTAATGAGTATTAGTCGATAAACTTACTACTTCGGAACCCTACATTCCGCGTGGCCTGATACGCACTTGCCCGGTTTTTAAATTTTAAGATTCGCGCGCCTCTTTTAAAATTCTTACATTACGGGCGGCCTCACGGCTCGCAACTATTGAAACTCTATTACTGCGTCCTGTTTTCAAACTGAATTGTTCTGGTTTCTCCACCTTCCATCCTGGTTTTTTAAATTTGAGGTTGGCAACTCTAGTCTATAGCATCGTAGCTCCTAGCCGAATGGACCGATTATGATGCAGTGTTTTTTTGTTTGCTGACGTAAGTAAGTAAGTAGCTGACGTAATCGAGATGGTTTTCAGCTGTATTCGGTGTAAAAAAATCTCAGGGGTTTTTTAAATTTTAGAATGTATAGTTATTTTGACATTTACCTGGCTCGCTGTAGGGCCAGTAGTGCACGATGGAGTCGGCAGCGAGTGCTTGCGGGTCTCGCGCCAGGGGGACAGATGGTAGGGGTCCGGAGGGGACTCGGTGTCGACGGAGAGACCGCGGGCGGGAGTGGACGAGCGGTACGAGTCGGCTTCCTCGGTGCCACTCTCCTCGACGACAATCAGTGGCTCGCCTCCGCCGGCGATGGCCATCGACCCACGCCGCATCATTGCTGCGCATTAAAACATCATGTTAAACTGTAGTGGAAATTCAACCGTAATTACTTAATAAGTTAACTGACATACAATATTGAACAATATTCAAAATTGAATACATTTTAGGTTTTAGTTGTTTTTTAGCTAACTTCAAAATGGAGTTTCTGTATCTGAACTATGTGTACGTGTGCATATATTTTTGATTTTCCGCGGTTATCGCAAAAACTCTTAAATCTGCCGCGATGTATAACTCAAAAAAAGTTTTAGATGCCTCATTTATTATTTCATACTTTTTGTTAAAATTTTCGAGGTGGGTTAATTTTTTTAAAGCTTAATTATTAAAATTTGTTAATAAGTTCTAAAATGTATCCGAACAATCTGCCCTCTAGTATTATGACGCCATGTCAGGGCATCGCGTGTAGCTTATTACGTGCAATAAATAAACGTTAAATATTTTTATTCGAGGTTGTTTTATAATAATAATAATAGTAAATCTTTAATTCAGGCAACGATGCCCATAAATACGAATACTTTTCGAAACTCAAATTACCTACATCAGAATGAGCGGTGATGACTTACAAACACGGGTCTGCTCGTTTGCCGGTTATAAACGTAAAAAAAGGTTTTACGGCTTGCTTTAATTATAAGTTGAGGAACTTTGGTCGAAGCAAGGTAATTGGTTTCGGTTAAAAGAGCAGATTGCTCGTACTGAGTCTTTTGCTGACTGTACGTAACTGCTGATGTATGTGTAATTATTAGAGTAGGTAATTCATTTTGTCACACATTGACAGTATGAACATTTAAAAGGGATACTAAGGTTATATTCACCTTTATAGATATATTGAGTTTCCATTAGAATATACGTACAATGTAAGTCTTGTACATAAATGTAATCAATTATTGATTACAAACAATTAATTTTCCCATACTACCTATTCAATTCACACTTCCTTTGAATTCCATGTTTGATTATATTAGGGTAATTGTACGTGTTAATTACAGTTACATTTATAGAATCAGTTCCGTAAACTCGCAGGTAGCTGAGGTAACTGTTAATCTGGGAGCCCGTTGTCAAGGCCCTGGCACTGACCTAATTTCGTGACCTATTTCTCTCCTGACCCCCTGGGCTTTGTGCAGTTGCAACTTACTAGGGCGTATGGGTGGGTACATAGTTACATAGCCGATTTCTATTTGTGGATGAAACTGTTTGTGATAAAAAAACTTCACTCGCATTTTGGTTGGGGTACGGGTTACCAGTTGATGTCTTCGTAATGGAGATATTGGCTGTCTTTCACAATTTGCTTGATTCAAAGTCAGAAGTAAAATAAGTTTAACTTGGTCTCATAATAGCATATTTATCCTACCATGAAAAAGATCAAGCTGGCATAAATCGTTTATGAAAAGTAGGAAAAGTGTCGGTCCGAGAACACTTCCCTGAGGAACTCCATAATAAATAGTTTTGGTGTTGCTCAGAACTTCTGGGTTTTTGACACTAATCCTCTGTTGTCTATCAGACAAGTATGAGCAGAACCAATTGAGGGCAGTACCACGCACTCCAAGGAGCTCCAACTTCTTTAGCAGTATAGGTCGAGAAACAGCATCAAATGCTTTTGCTAAATCTAAGAATGCGCCGATGCATTTATGGCCTCTGTCAAGGTTCTCTGTAACCTGTGCAGCTAAACAGGCGACAGCATCTTCTGTGGATCTGTTAGAACGAAAACCAAACTGGTTCTCGGCCAGAATTTGATTTCTCTCTATAAAAGACAGCAGTCTTTTGTTAACGATCTTTTCAAGAATTTTCGAGAGTGCGCTAAGAAGAGAAATAGGCCGGTAGTTATTAGGATCCATATGGTCTCCACCTTTATGAATTGGACACACGTGTGCCAATTTAAGTATATTTGGTACAATACCTTGCGACAAACTCAAATTACAGAGATGGGCGATTGGAGTAGAAAGTATAGTACTATATTTTTTTAGAAATTCGTTATTTATATTCGAAGGGCCAGAAGCTGATTTAGTTTTTAAGTTATGAATTATCTTTTCAATTTCAGCGCTATCAGTTGGAGTTAAGAACAATGAGTTTAAAGGGGATTTCGGTACTGATATTTTATTAGCTAACTCATGTTCTGTAGTATTGAGATTTAGAATTTTAGTTGCTAAATTTTTGCCAATTTCTGAGAAGAAGCTATTCATTTTGTTCGCTGAATCTATTGGATCTTCTGATTTATGGATTAATTCACAGTCCTTTGTTTTACTAGACTTGTCCAAACATATGCTTTTAATTGTATCCCAAAGTTTTTTAGTATCATCCTTGTTGTCTATCAATTGTTTTCTATCGTAGTTAGTTTTAGTGTTTTCAAGTAAATTATTAAAGTTGTTTCTGTAATTTTTATAAGTAGTTTGTAAGTCTATGTCATTAGGATATTTTCTTGCTTTAGCATGTAACGCGTCACGGTGTTTAATAGATTTGAGTAGGTTAGGGGTAGCCCAAGGGCATTTTAGGTATTTGGAATTTGGGATAATAAAGTTTTTTGTATTTTGATTAATAACAGAATTAAGGTAGGTAATAAAGTACGTAAAAGCATCTGATACATTCTCAAGACTATACAATTCCGACCAGTTCTTCTGTTTAAGTTTTTCCAACACATTTTTACATTCCATTCTAAGCAATGATCGCGGAAGTGTTTTACGAATAGGCTCCTGAAGACTAATACCTACCATGACAGTGTCGTGATCAGTAATGTCTGCATCACAGATTCCAACACAGGTATTTTGTTCAGTTTTAATAAGGACGTGGTCTAAGCAGTTTGTACCATGCGTAGGTAACTGATGACCCAGTGCTAGCCCAAAGTGAGAAGTCAATTCTAAGTATCGAGACATTTTCGGATCAACAGATTCAGGTTTAATGTCTATATTGATGTCTCCAATTAAGACAATGTTGTCCGCTGCTGTTTGTACTAGTAAGGTTTCAAGCGCAGTTAAGAAGTTTTCAATATTGTAGAAAGATGGCGATCGATAAATCGCGATTATTTTATATTTGGAATTTACAGTTAATAATAAACAATTGGCGTCCTGGAATTCAGGTTCAACACAGTTAACAGTTAGATTAATCTTAAATTAAAATTTAAAAAACCCCGACAGTTTGATTTACACTATACACTCTCGATTAAGTCACCTGTCATACAAAAAAAATGTGTGTCAACTCCGACGCACGACTGTAGTTTACCGCCATCTAGTTTGCAATCGTCAAATCAGTAACAACGGATGATGATGAATGATGGTGATGATCATGACGAATGATGATGATGATGTGATGATCCACAAATATTTTAAGATCAAAATAAGCCAAATCAGTCCAGCCATTCTCGAGTTTTAGCAAGACACGAACAGCAATTGATTTTTATATATAAAGAAGATTTGTGTACAGATGCCTCGACATAGTAAATATGTTTGTTTTTTCATACGAGGCCAAAAAATATAACATTTATCATGTTACTCTTACAAAAAGTTATAAAGGGTGACATTTATCGGTATAAGAGTAGTTATACCTTTATTGAAATAGTTAGACTAACTTCTAACTAAATAAGTGAAACATGGCCCGGAAAGTTATTCCTGGTCGCTCGCCCTACTTGCGAGTTCTGTTGCGTCAAGTTGAAAGTGTAGGTATCTTAACAGATACTTACCTGAGCAAATAATCAATATTCTCTATTCCATTGTCTATCTATGAATATTAGCCAATTACAAGCAAGTTATCTACGTATAGATAGGTTAAGAGTTACCTATAGGTTCAAAGAACTTGGCAGGAATTTTGGATAAATGTTTGTAGATTGACACCTACAAGTTGAAAGTATGACATGAATGTAATCGATCAATCAAAAATATGAGAGTTCACAAACTAAACTTTAGTGTCGTATGAATTTTTAGAGACTTTAGTTACCTTTTAATTGAACTCTACTACTCCAAGCAAAATACATTATTAATTAGCGATGAAAAATATTATTATTGAATAAGATCTAAGTAAGTATGGTGTAAAATAGATCCACAAAAATTCAATATAAGTACAATGTTAAAAGCCAAGGAGCCGTAATAATGAAAGGAAAAATGGTGTCAGGAGACGTTAAATATCACTTTGTACCGTAAGCGCCTGCTTGGCTTGGCGTAGGGTTGCCCATAAATATAAAAAGACATTTTATGTTCCGTGCGGTAGCTCCATAGAACAAGGTTGCGTGTTGTAAAATTATATCAGCATAGAAGGCTTAACTGGTCTTAATTTAAATACCTTTTGACCTGAGGGTTTTAAAAGTAAAGGCATTTTAAAATTTGTTACAATCTCATTCTAAAAACATTCTTTTTCTTTTGCTTGTTATTGCAGTTATCTTATGAAATTAAGTTAGATATTCTATTCTATTCTAAATATCAGACTTCTTTATTTTAAAACAGTTCAATTAACTTCACCCAAGTCATAGACTCATTTTTATTATTTGGCCACATTTCACGTTGCGACAACATGAAGTGTAATATGATTGTAATAGTGTTACATATCTGCGTTGGGTGTAGGTACTATAAATAGATAAATAAATAAAAACGCGAATCTTTGCAAATCCTCTAATGTTACGTTATGTTCTAAACAGTAGGGATCGCGATAACTCGATATGAATATTATTTCTCGGATAAAGTAAATAGAATGTTAGGTTATTATAAACATATTTGGACAATGTAATGAAAATACATACACAACCATAAATGCACCTACGTTAATTTTAATAATTTCTGGATATAGGTATGTCAATAGGCTTGTAAAAAGTACAATTTATTGAAATAAAAAATTTGTTTCGTGATGATGCGCCAACCCTATTTAACCAGCACGCTCCTTAATGACGCTATTAAGTGACTATTCCTTTGTGATAGTCCTGTATATTTTGTCTTTACTCTTTTGTTTACAGCCCTTTACTTACCCTCCTAGTATTTTTTAAGTTTCTTAATTTTCAGTGTCATAAAATATTTCGTAATTGACCTGTGTTGGTGCGAAAAACATTTATGACTAAAAAAAACTTTTCAAGAAAATATCACTGGAATAGAAACAATAGAAATAGAAAAGTTTATTCCGCCAGTTTTCACAACAAAATTAAATTAAAATTATACTACTTAAAACAAAACAAAAGGAAATAAATTATGTTGCGATACATGGCAAAAAAGGAACACACTCAGCTTTAGTTGTGGCGGAATGCCCCAACCGCTGATTTTCAGTGTGCCCTGTTTTTATCATGTAGTTCGGTCAATTGGGCACCAACATGCGGTGATTAACAATGACGTAGCCTTACATTCATGCAGACTTACTAAATAAACACTACTTAACAAATAAAAATCGATATTGATAGAGATACGTCATACACAAATCTCTACTCTAAAATATTCTTGCTTTTCGTTGGTCATTGAGTCAGTCAGTGGTCTCGTTAGCATCGGTTGTGGGATTTGCACATGTGAATTCATTTAATTTATTTTCTATAATTATTCTTTTTAGTTGTTATTTGATAAATTATATGATTCAAAGATAAGATTTAGTTTTGGCACGATAGTTTCTCTTAACTCTGTTATTTTTGATTCCGCTAAAATAGATACTTTTTTGTTTTATGATTTGAAGACCAAAAAATGATAGTGAAGGTGCATAAATTCCCAACAAGCTGAAAATCAGTAAGATTGTTCAAAACATAATAAAAAATAAAAAATTTAAGAACTTAAAATTTGACCGGACTATAATTCGGATTCGGATCTTGTACTATGTATTACATTTTAGTACAGAAATTCACAGCTTTGTAGGTATCATAATTCTACCATGTTTATACATAAGTCTGGTAAGTTTATATGAATACCTATGGATATTTGAATTTTATTGTCTTGAACAATATGAAAGGTCTGTCCCAGCGGAGAACACGACAATCTATTAAAGCCGTTGAATCCTTTTGTGTTAAATCAATTGTATTTGAGAAGCGGTAAGTTGGCACTATTGAGTGCCGCGTGGACTGTGTGTGAATTTGGCTGTTGTTCTGTGATATTGAAGCACGTCGGATATTGTTTTTTTTCTCTCGAATCGTAATTATTAAAACTATGTTTAATTATAACGTTCTTATTATTTGTAGTTCTATTTACGTGCTCGCTTTATTTTGGTTTTCGTATGGATCTCTATTTTTTTAACCGACTTCACTTCAGTTCTTTCTTCAGATCTACGAACTGGGTAAACCGATTTAGATGATTCTTTTTTAATCGAAAGCTGGTGCTTGTCACGTGATTCCACTTAAATTTGAGTGAGATCTGACGGGTAGTTTTTGAGTTATCCCTAATTTTGAAGTCGGTTATTTTTTGTCAAGAATTATATTTTAATAAAATATAAACCATGTTACTCAGAAACAATAGAGCATATGACACCAATAGGGTGAAAGAAGTTTTGAAGTCGGTTGAATCGGTTTTAATATATCCATCAAAACTTTCCTCCTTATAATTTAGATAAAATTGAGAAACCCATTCTGTTTCTATATATCTTCATAAAAAATACAGTCGAATTGAATACCTCCTCCTTTTTTGAAGTCGGTTAAAAATATGCATGAGATCTGACGAGAACGAGATTGCATTCCCTACTAGGAGCTACTATTAAATTTCAGCCTATATAAGCAATTCAAAACATATGCTTCTAAGATCCCTTTCTTGTTAAGAAGCCTTACAAATTCATAAACGTTTAGTTTACTGCTAACTAATAATTGTGGAGGCGTGATGGATTAGACATTGTTTTGCCTCGAGCTTTTCATTCAACTAAATCCCCTGTCGACGATATAAAACACGATAATGATAATTTAATCCACATATACGAGTACATTATACAGTTTTACTGTGTTATAAATATTAATAGCATTTTGAAGCAAATTTTTATATCGATATTATAGAAACGGAATAGACATTGAATGAAATATAAATTAGTGAACCATAAAAGCCACAAAATATTCAAAGTTACAGTCAAAAATGTCAAAGAAGTTAAATATGTATGTGAAAAAGTAACAAAAAATATATTCAATTAATACGAAAAAACAGTCTGTAGTAAACAAAGTTCCCTTCATAGTGTGCACATTTTTCTTTTACCTTATCATGGAAACTATTAACTTACCTATTTTAATTTAATAAAGAGTATTTCAAACAAGTTTATAAAATCACACGTATAAAAAGTACTAGTAATATTATCTATAATATTACATCTATGTGAAAGTGTGAGATTTCATGAAATTCATCACACAAGTAGACCATGATTTGTAATAACATTTTTATTGAGGTTCATCGTCTATTCTGGGTTATATAATATAGTAGGTATTTACAGCACGGATTAATGAGCACAGCTACCAAAAAGTTCTTTTATCGCATCTATTCCAAAAAAATATAGTTTATTCTTCGTAAACAGGAATTAAAAGTTTTCTAATTTGGAATATTGTGAATATCAAAAAATTTCAATCACGAACATTGTATGAACAAGTAACAGGCTGTCTAAACAGCCTGTTACTTGTTCTTTATTTATATAAAGAAAACCGCGCGCGAGCTCAATAAAAAGTTAGTGAAAAAATAAAAAACGCACGAAATGCTTTTCACCTTCGTTCGTAAATTGTTCACTCGAACTACAATTTTACTTAAGTAAAAGTATTACATTAAATCTAGAGAACACTACTATACTTATTCATAACTTGAACTTTTATTTTCTTAAAGAGGGTGATAAAAATGACAGTGTCCACCTCGGGAGCAACTGTATCATAAGCTCGAATTAAGTACTTTGAATCCCTCCTGCGCTCACTTTAGAATTCTTTGCTACCCTCGCTACTCTGCGATCTTTCCCTACGCTGTAGATTTAAAAAACATAATTGTTTGCTCCCTAGGAAAATAATCAATTTTATAATTGAGATGCATTCCGCTACACTGAAATAATGTGGTTGTAAAAGTTAATCTTAATATATATAAATTACGTGTCACGTTGTTTGTCCGCGATGGACTCCTAAACTACTACACACCGTGTGCAGTTTGATCCAACTTGAAAGATAGGATAGCTTACATCTCAAAATAATAAAAAAAACTTTTGACAGAACGAAGTCTGTCCGGGCAGCTAGTTTCTATTTATAATTTAACACATAAAATGTAAATCACTATTATATCTACCAATTCGATCTCCAGTGAGGCAGAGAATGTTATACGTTTAAATAGTTTTCGATAGTTATATCCTTGTATTTGTGTAGTTTCATGGCTCATGGCACTTACGACGAAATTCTAGCGTGTTTTGTAGTGAATTGTGGCGTTGTTTAATATTTTTAACACCCGACACAAAAACAGGGGTGTTATAAGTTTAACGTGTCTGTGTATCTGTCTGTGGCTCGTAGCTCCTAAACGAATGGACCGATTATGATGCCGTTTTTTGTTTGAAACCTGATATGATCGGGATAGTTTTTAGCTACAATTTATGAAGATCTGTTGAAGCGTTTCAAGGTCATCAGCTCTTTTTCGGTGAAATGAAAGTGTCGGGAGATTTAAATTTTAAATTTACGGTTATTAAAGAAACAAGATGAAATCCCTTCAACAACAATCATTTCATAACCAAAATAGCGCTCGTTGCTAGCAGTCGACTGCTAACTGACTATTCATTTCCGTAGCCCGAACGCTGCGCGGCGATTGACCATTTATTCTCAATCATCGCCACATCATTTAGTTACTTCCAGTGAGCTATGTTGGTGATCACACTGAAATGGAGGTCGGGGAAATAGATTATAGATACCGTCATCGCGATATTGGTTTTAAATTATGAACCAGGTTTTGTTTACCTTTACTTTGTCTTTTAAACAAAAGCTCCAGTATTTTGAATCTTTCTTGTGAACCTACACATGTTGAAAGCATCAATGATAGAAATACTCGTAGATAATTATTAATTTTCTAAAATATCACCACAGCTTAACGTAATGAAACGCTAATGGTGACTGGCTGACGGACAACGGACTGTCTGTACCAGTGGACCTAGAATGTAACTTTGTACTGGGGACTGGCGATATTGTATTTTGAGGTAATACTCGTAGGTCGCACTTTAAATGGAAAAAGCAAGCGTGCTAGAAACGTAAATATTTCCGCAAACTCGTCGTCTCTGGCAACTGGCAAGCGTTAAATACACCACACATTTAGGTACATTCGTTCATTCAGACACAGTGATTGAGGACGAAATGGTTTGAACATTGGTCTTCGCATGGGTATTTGAGTTCGAATATTGCAAGTGCGCTTTATATTGTAAAAAAAATGAAGCAAGGAAAGCTGATAGTTTTTCATAACGTTTTCGTAGCCATTAAATGTCTTCCACACCAAACTGGGACACAATGATGGATGGCATGGACGAATAAATGTATAGATGATAAGGGTGAAATATTATTGCTTAGTTCATTAGTTTTTATGTCCTCGTTTATTGACCAACAATTAGTAGATAAGTTCAGGTAAATACATAATCCGTAATAGCCAACAGTAGATACTAGTAGATGGGTTTGAGGCTTAAATCCTAAAAATAGTAACACACTATGCAGAGCGTATGTGAAACGTCTATAGTTTTTAACGTACATTTTACACTGTTTTTATAACGTTGCACTCTCATCTGCGGCGAAAGTAAATATTATCACAAGTGTTTTTTCGAGCTCGATCTGGATAGAAATAACACGTTGCATATTCTTCAAAACAAGGGGTAATGTAAGAACTTTAGCCTGACATTTCATAAAAAATCATATATAAGTAGTTTAAACATTTTATTTACAAGAACATGTTTCTTTCTACTACTACAGGTCTCTAGTGAACTACTAGAGCAACGACGCGGAACTAACAGGCTGAAATGAAATTGCTTTGCTTGCTCAAAGCATCGCCAGCTGTTTATTTTTAAACTCACTTTTACATCAAAGTTGGTTGAAAAGTGCTGAAGGGACGAAAAAAGAATTTAACTATTAAACGGTTTCCGAGAAACTATTGTTTGCGTGCTACCGACTTTAACTAGAGTAATAAGTACCTATAATTTTTTAAGGATGTTATTAAACTACGAACTAAAATACTTATACATAAAAAAATTAACAATGCTTATTTGTTTAAACCTTTATGCGTGAAAGTTTTAATTCAATAATCCCTGAATAAAAATGTTTACAATAGCTTTAATAATACATTAAAGATTAAAAACTATTCAATTTTATATTGTATTTCTCTGTATCTGTTTAAACTTTAATCCAATCGAAGCACGGAATACGATGTAGGTACTTACTATTTTTCGTGCAACCGTTACTTTTTTACCCCTTCAATGAGTTTCGTATTTAGTCTGCTCTTTCAATAAAATGTTAATTTTCATAAATTTCAATAAATTCTTCAATGTTACGGTTTAGTTCATCGTTTTAATCCGTCCAAGTATTTATTTTCAGTAATTTACATTTACAGTAATAGATTCGCTGTTATTTAACGTTACTTTTAAGTTGGTTGTGGTCTTTAGTCTTTAGAAGCTACCATACTAACCATAGAAGCTATACTAATAAGCTCCATATTGCCTGGAGCCCAAGCTGCTGAGCTGACTAGGTTAGGAGGAACGGTTCCTCTTGTTGAACATCGTAGGGTCCTGTACCACCTTGTTTGATCCCGAACGTCCTCATACATGACGAGGATAATTTTACACGCCTGACTAGCTATTAAAGACTCAACCGTGAAATGTTTTAATCAAAGCTTTCTATGTTTTCTACTAGACCGGCTGTGCTATAGTAAAAAATTGCGGACGTTGCGGTCGATTCTCCGTAGTTCATTTATTATCTCGCTTAATTAAATAATCAAAGCGCTTTGCCGCTCTTTTAATTCGGGTCAGCCTGTCTCGTAGTACCTATACCTACATAGAGTCTAATCCATCCATCCATCCATCTATCAGCCTTTTGAGGTCCACTGCTGGACATAGGCCTCCCCTAATCTACGTCACTCAGACCGGTTCTGAGCGTTCTGAATCCAGCGAATACCCGCTGTCTTTTTCAGGTCGTCGCCGCGTCGGTCCACCTGACCATAGACATAGAGTCTAATAGGTACGTTAAAGTAATTAAATGTATTGGTAATTCATTTTGGCGGCTCCACTGCTCGTTTTTCGATTATTCACCGAAAAAAAAAACTCGTCTCACGTGTATAAACTACAAACAACAGTACAATCAACAGTGAACTATTTTCTTTTATTCTTACTTTTTTCTCGAAGCTCTCAATTGTTTTCTATACAATAACTGCTTTTAAAATGTCATCAGTTGAAAGTTTTCCGACGACATATATTGCATGCTTTTCAAGTATCTAGGTACGGTTTATTTTTTGTTAGGGATATTCTTTGGACGAAAGAATTTGCTTTTTAACCGACTTCAAAAAAGGAGGAGGTTCTCAATTCAACTGTATTTTTTTTTATGTTTGTTACCTCAGAACTTTGGACTGGGCGAACCGATTTTGATGATTCTTTTTTTAATCGAAAGCTGGTGGCTGTCATGTAGTCCCACATAAATTTTATTGAGATCTGATAATTACATCAATGAGAAAACTACATAAGTCGTAAATTTGTGTTAAGATGTGCGCGACAAATTGACGAATAACTCAATATCACGCCAACCGATTTCGATGATTCTTTTTTTAATCGAAAGCAGGAGCTTGTCATGTGGTCTCACATAAAAACGAGATCTGACAACTATATAGTTTTTGAGACTTTGAAGTCGGTTATTTTTTGTTAGTAAAATTTAGATTATTTTGAGATCACGATAATTCGTGTCTCTAAACAGAGCTACAGGGTAAAACTATAATATAAAAATGTAATGAAGCTAAATCTATTCAATAATCTATTCAATAAAATATTTGATGCTTTGTTATCGATATAAGTAGATAGTATATAATTTTTTAAAATATCTGCTCTGAATAAGCTGTCTTTTCAATTATCACACGAAAACTATTTATATTTAGTTTTATAAAAAGTAAAAAATCCGTTGATAAAATTTTGATTAATACAATTTTGACATAAATTATTACAGTTTAAATTTCCACAGGAAGCAAACAATACTCCGACACAAACGAAACTACGTATTCAGAGTTAGATATCCTATTTGACCTTTTCCGTTTTAGAAAAAAAAAATACGAAGCATTTTGAAAAATTGTTTTCAGAAACACAGACTAACTAGGTGTAGTTTTATTATATTACTTTTACTTGCATAAATTTGCGCTCATCCTGCATTCAGGCGGGAGAGTATGTATGTAGATAGATGATAAGTAGTTTTGTGTGAGTGATAAATAAATAGTTACACATACTGATGGAATATGTGTGTATGCTTCAGGTTTCGGTTCTGAGGAGAGGCTCTTGTCAAGCATTTGCCCCCTAATTAATGGCAGTATTTATCTAAAAGGAAACATTTGAGAATCAATTTAATTTTTGAAGTGGAAAATTAGAGTAAAATTTTTACGATTCGACAGCCAAAAAGCGACATGATGAAGGTGCATGATACTAGGCGCACAGCATTCGCTGGAGTTATTTTGGATTGATAGCGCGCGCCGGGTCGTGGGTGCGAGCGAGAGATACCTACTTATAATAAGTAAGAGAGTGGTAAGTATGTATAACTTCTTACCTGCGTACATAAGTACACATACACGTTTTTTTTATAACTATTGACAACCGACGATCAATAATTAATACCTAAATGGATGTACAAAAATATGTTTATAGTGAGTATAACAGTGGAAAAAATGTTCAAAATATGCAAATATGAATTTTTTGAACGTTTTCCTCAAATCAATAATGATTTATCGTTGAATTTTAAACAACGGGAACTCGAAACATCTTTATATGAGGTCACCTATTCACGTATTTATAGTGTTTTCTCCTAATTCTTCTTAATATTGTATATCATCAAGGTAGCGATGCATGCGACGGCATGTGACAATAATAATGCGATGTAAATGACCTTTTTATTTGTTTGGCTGGTGTTAATGGCTTAGATTGAATCTGCTAGCCGTTACATTTACAATAAGTTACGACACGTAAAAGCTTTCGACGTAAAAACACGTGATAAAACGCAACAGATCGTAAAACACAGCTCTCACAAGATTCGCGAAAGAAATCCTTTTAGAGTAGCAAACTTCATGTGAAGTCTCGTAAATTCTTCTTTCGTATATATATTTATAAATATTAATACGGATGTTCACTAGAGGGCACAGGACTTTCTTCTAAATTGAGATCTAATTCAATTAGATCTATTATTAGACTAATTGACTATACTACGCTATGTCAGTTTGGATCTAAGTGGATAAATTAAACCCAAGAGTCGAAAGTTCTATGTTAATTCTAAGGCCTCATTTATAAATGCTGTTTATCAAATTAAAGTGCCAAACTATGCGAGATCACAATTACGAATCTCTCAACTTTCGGGTGACAGGCGTGTTGGAATGGAGATGTAAATAAATAGATATAATAAGCGATAGATGTACATGTCGGTGAGGCCACGAATCTCCAATGAAGGTCCAGGGACGGACCTCTTTATTCTACAACGCTTGTCCGATGCAGAGGTTGGCATATAAGAAACGATATGTCATATTTAGATTAAGGAATTGTCAATAAGATAGAACGGATGATCACGTAGTGTTGAAGTACTTGGAAATATTGATGTGAACGTTAAGAGAATTGGAAATATATAATGGTGCAAAGTAAAAGGAATATTATTGAATAACCAACACCGTAGAATACCCCTTCTTTCATATACATATATAGTTATGTAGCAAGACAAAAATATACTTCATTAAACTTTATATTGAGAAGGGTCAGACAAGAAAGTAGAGCGCAATAGAATTCCATCCCAAATATTTATTCAACGGATCCCTTAATTAATTTTATATTTTGACTCCAAATATTCAAAAGGGAATGAATTGATTAGATAAACATACTTTTGACCTACAAGCAGAGAAATTATAATATATTCGGAAGGATCCAAAATATTTACTAAAATATTTACCCAAAGTATTAAAGTACCTGTGCCAAAAAGTCGATATGTTTAAAAGTTACAAAGGCCACAATTTATCATGACAACCTTAAAAACAATATTTCTGTAAAAGCTGGAAGAAATAGATGTTACTAGTTTTTTATCTGTTTACGCTGAGTAATTGGATTATTTGAAAATAATGTAATTAATACAGAAATTTTCGTTATTAGTAGATCTAAAAAAGCGGCCAAGTGCGAGTCGGACTCGCCCATGAAGGGTTCCGTAGCAGCAAGTAACATAATATAACAATTCTTGAAGTTCGTTGTAACTTTGATCGAGGTAAATTGCGGTTTACGATTTATGACGTATTAAAAAAAACTACTAACTAGATCTCGTTCAAACCAATTTTCGGTGGAAGTTTGCATGGTAATGTACATCATATATTTTTTTTAGTTTTATCATTCTCTTATTTTAGAAGTTACAGGGGGGGGGGGGGGGGGGGACACACACATTTTACCACTTTGGAAGTGTCTCTCGCGCAAACTATTCAGTTTAGAAAAAAATGATATTAGAAACCTCAATATCATTTTTGAAGACCTATTCATAGATACCCCACACGTATTTGATGGTTGATACGGGTTTGATGAAAAAAAAATTTTTGAGTTTCAGTTCTAAGTATGGGGAGCCCCCAAAATTTATTGTTTTTATTCTATTTTTGTGTGAAAATCTTAATGCGGTTCACAGAATACATCTACTTACCAAGTTTCAACAGTATAGTTCCTATAGTTTCGGAAAAAAGTGGCTGTGACATACGGACGGACAGACAGACAGACAGACATGACGAATCTATAAGGGTTCGGTTTTTTGCCATTCGGCTACGGAACCCTAAAAAGTAGAAGAAAGCCAGCAAGGAAGCGTTAAGTTAAGCGAGACTCATTACTGTAAGTATTTTAATTAACGTAGGAGCGTATTTGTTTTCCGAGCTTACAAGAAAAAAATATGTAGGTACTGGGATAAAATTTGTCTTGACTGAAAGACAAACATATTCAAATACACATACAAGATATTCTCTCGAGAGCTTGTTTGTATCGGGTAATATAAGTTTTCAACCTAACTTGAATCGTAATTACTCTTGTTTAGTTAATGTTACCAGGCACTGTAAAGGATTATTTATGTATTTAACGCCCCAACTCAGAGTCACTAACGGTTACTTAAATCGCTCCTTAGTACCTACAGAATTTGTATGGTGATTCTTTACTAAGGTGGGATTCAAATAACCGTTAGTGACTGAGTTGGGAGGTAGGTAAGTTCGTAATATTAAGCGAAGAATCCAGACGAGACTTTAATTAATATCGACAAATGAAAAAAATATTCACATGTAATATTCCAAGATAGTCATTGTAATATCATAGATATAACACAGCTTTGGTTGTTTACTAGAATTTCAATCACTTCTCAAATTAATTAACATTTTGATTAAGTTTCAGACATTGAAAAGTTTCGACATAATAGTCCATTCATTCTAGATTTCAATGTATGGGCGAAACGGCATAATTTATAATTTTATGAAACTGCTGCTATGTTGTACCTATAGGCCAGTACATTAAAAAAATCAAGTCTCCCCCTCCCTCCCCCCTTGAAAAGTGTTTCATTTTACAGATTTTCTTAATTTTCAGAAAAACAGTATAAGTTAGAATAAAATGGTCAAGGAGTAAATTATTTATTGATAAATTACCTACAAATATGTTCCTATATTCATTTTCATGCGAATTATAGTTTCCAAGTTATAATGCGTCAAAGTTTAGTAAAAATCTGCGCTTAGCAAAAATTCAATATTTAAGAGGCAGAAAATTATAATAATTTGTAATTAATACAAGAAAAGCGTTATAAAAATAACCTAAGTGTAATTAAATAACAACTGGTTGATACTTATAAAAGCAGGTATTAAAAATAATAATAATATGAGGGATCTTTGTAGGAACAACAGAAGCAAAAACAATCATCCTTAAAATATATGTCATTTTGTCTGTAATGTTTAACCGCAAATCATACAAAAAGTACTGAAGGAAATTGGATTCGGTTTTCAGTATTATATTGCTGGAGATCTAATTTAAAACATGGTGCTAGTTTTGTCGTGACAAGTTGCTTAGAAGCCGAGATTTTACAATTTCCAACATCGCGTGCATAAAGTCATCGCTACTGATTTGTATGAAAATGCTTTATGCCCACGACACTTGAAATTTTAAAATCTCGGCGGAACGTAGATTACTTTTTACCGCGGTAAAACAACTCATTTCCATGGAAAGATCCATTAAGATGCGTATTTCAATTACTCTACAACTCATTGTTACTTCCCTTTGAACACGCGGGCGAAGCCGGGGGTAATAGCTAGTACATAATAAAAAGAAAGGAGTGGACCCCTCAAGTTTAGGCTCATATGAATTGTTATGATGAGTCTAATAAACAACACTTGGTGATCGAGGGTCTGATGATGGAGTCAAGCCCTGAATAGAAGAACTCTTTTTTTAACCTATTATTAATTTTGAAGTTGGTTAAAAATTCAAGCTTTACATAAGTCTGAATCCCTATCGATGATTACCTACTTGGAACAAATTAATTGCGAACTGAAGTGTTTTAAAAGTCCTTGATACATAATATTCTGGAACTATTCGCAAACAAAGCTCTGGTTAATTTCATTCGTAATGAAATAACTGCGAACGCGCCCCGGGCAAATTGCGAAACCTCCAAGGAGCGGGGAATATAAAAATTATGCAAACACTGGTAGGGTTCGTAGAAGATGAAAGAAATCCTCATTTCACTACTGGTTGATTATTAATTATATAGCTGGAATTAAATAAATTTCAATTTGTAGGAACAGCGCGTTTCATTTGTTTAATTCATGTAATGTAGGCCGAACGGTCCTTTGTACTCGTAGTTTAAGAACGTTTGTCTGCCCTCTAAACGCGTGGTAGATTTTCTTTTGTAGGTACATATTGAAGTGATACTCGATAGGATATTAAATATTAAATATAGTCTGAAATGATATTGATAGAAAAAGGTAAAGTACATAAAAAATGTAAGTACAAATATTATTTGTGAGACTCGGTAGGGAATAGGGATGTTATTTTTTCTTCGTACATGAACGTCTGCTCTAACAAATATTTTCATATTAGTGGTTTTATAATATCGACAAGGTTTACACGTAATTTTTAAAGACCGCCTTTTTGAAGATTTAAAATGTGTTTAAGGAATATTTTTTTTAAATGGAGCTACGATTAAATGACCGTTTGTCACCATCTAGGTGTTATTGCCACGTATTGATATTAAAATATTTTATTTCGACGCGTTTTCGAATTATTGTTACACATACATACATTAATTTCAATTGTACGAAAATCTGTTGTAAGTAAAATATTAATAATTCTAAATAATATTAAAATAAGAAAGCTTGGACCTGTCTTTTTTTTCAATGTTAGGTATATCATGCAATCAATAATTTTCGTATTTATTTCGTAAACGATGTTTTAAAACAAATGTTATAAAATATAGGTGTTGTTACAAATGTTACAAATCTTACAGTAAACTGTTATTTTATAGCGATGAAAAAAGTGATTTACTTACTAAAAAATTGTTAAGCCGTTTATAAAAGAATTAATTTAAGATTATGACAGCGTTCATTTGAAAAAAATATAAAAGTATTATTTTTTAAACTGGCACGGTTATCAGTATTACTATGTGCAACAGTTTGGTGGCTCACTAGTGCACTGCTCTGAGCCTGGAGTGGCAAGATCGTGCAACAGGCGTCGGCAGTACAATCTTTGGTACCAAAATGACATAATAATATAATTTTGTATAAATACGATAAGTCGAAAGTATAAAGTGAGAAAATTGGTTACAAATGTAGCCAGGTTTAATTTTGGGAAAAACATACAATACAACATCAATTTAGATTAACAAACAGAATGGCTACATCATGCAAAACCACAATAAAAACGATGGATACTAGTCTGCGTGTAAACTTATCCGCTTAAACATTATCTGTTATTAGCCACAATTTGCTGAGGGTTATTAAGACGTGTGCACCGCGAAATTAGTATCCACCTGGGCGGGGGTTTTGAGGGGGAGGGGGGGGGAGGTCGTGCTGGGGGTGAGAGAGGGGGGCATGCGTGTGTGAGTGGCGCGTACCGGCGGGTGCGTTTGTGTGCGCGGCGCGGCGTGCGCTCGAGACAGCGGTCGGAGTGGCACTGGCGTTGGGCGCTGGGCGCTGGGCCTCCTCTCCGCCCGCCCAATCTCACGACACTCACAAACTTTCCGATGCACTGGGACGCGTTTGATAAGTTTCATTAGCACTCAGTACTCTTCTCATACTTTTCTGGAAATATCGGCCGGGAAAATGTTTACTTTTTATGGTTGCAGATTGAAATTGGATGATGAGAGCGTTGGGACTTGGTTGCTAGTCAGAGCTTATTTGCAATCTTTCGCAATACTCTCGCATCACTAATTGACGTTTCAATACCTACTTTCAATGGTGTTTGGAATAGGTAAGCAATCGTAGGTAAAAATGAACTGGCAGGCAATTCAAACGTTGTAGATCTTTTTATTACCTACAACTCTGCCATTCAACTTTTTTTAATAGGACTTGTAATTTTTCCGGAAATCGAGATATCCTATTTTTTTCCCTTAAACCTCCCCTCCCCCCCCCCCCCCTTCCCGACCTCAGATCGCCCGTAATTTATTTTTCCTATACTCTTCGTTATATTCTCTTCCTTTTGCAACAGGTTTCATTCTACTATAATTGTCTTCCACTTTTTACCGTTTTTAGAGTTATCGGCACTGGACTATTAAGCAAATCATTTAAATGAAACGGGTTAGCTAGTTTACAAGAATGTATTTTATTTTATTTAGAATATTGTAAAGGATATCAAAGCACTTACAATATTTATTTTGTGGGAATGAAATCGTCGTTCAGGAATTATTATTCGCATCATTATCGGCATTCCGAATTCCCAACGCTACAAATTCCCGACGACCTGGCGTTAAGCATATTTAAGTGATGTGATTACTGCGTCCTTACGGTATAGTACCTACAACAAATGCTTTATGCAAAAATAATAATGGAAACCGCTTTTTTAAAGTCTTGTGAAGAATTTTCTATAAAAAATATATTTGTGAAGTATTCGTATTCGAAACAATGCGAGGGCATTAGCATAGAGTATCTACCTATAAGAAATTAAAATAGTTAATACTTTTTTATGAAAATAGCCGACCAACCAAAGGCATCACCGATGTGCTACCGAACAAGAAAGAGAAGAGAAAAAAAAAGAGATTTTGTACCTTTTTATATCGTGGAACCGAATACCATTTATCGTTTTAGAATGTGATTTGTGAAATACGAAGCGGCTCTCAGTAATAGAATCGGGCGGGACTTCTTATTATGATAATCATTTCTCCAATACTATAAAATTCTTTCCAAGTTATTGCTACATGTTTTTCATGCGAACCAAATATTTTTTGATGAGGACGCAAAAGTATTTTTTTCTACTCTTTATTCGTTATTATATAACCTAAGTGCAAGACCGGGTTGTACCGGTAGTTGGATGAGAGACTAGTGGTAAAATTTCTTGAGTGTTTCCGTTTTTTAACATTTCAAAAAAGGATTTTTTAAATGTTTGTTACCTCAGAACTTTCAACTGGGTGAAACAATTTTGATGATTTTTTTTTAATCGAAAGCTGGTTCTTGTCATGTGGTCCCACTTAAACTGAGAGCTAGATCTGACGAGTAGTTTTTGAGTTATTTTGAAGTCGGTTATTTTTTTGTAAAAATATTCATGTTTATCGGAGAGCAAGTAACGATAAGATAACAGTCGTTAAGCCATGTCGGAGGCCTTCAGACGGTATGAAATCTTCCGTCACTTGAGTTGGCAACTAATCAATTTGCACTGGAACATCGTGCTCAAGTATCCTCCAGCCTTCTTTAAAACCAGAACATCTGTACTCAGTAGAGGACCATTAATGACTTGAAGCCAAAAATCGAGTCTTGGGTAGCAGCTGTTCCATCCATCCTTGATTCAATCTCCTGCGTTACAGTGTCACACCCTAATAAACCATGGACAAGACAAAGGCTGCTTCATTCAGTTGACATAAATTGACAGTTGAAGATAAATATTGCCGGCCGTGTACCATTCTTCTATTATTACAAGATTTTATTTAACTTGCTTTGTTCCTTACGCTGTTAGCATGTAATGGGTCTCTTGCAGGCTGAATTAGAAATACTTACATACGGTATCATTTTTACACATTGAACGCTATATCGTTGAAGAAGGTACCTACGTAATTTTTGGGTAAAATTGTGATCATACTTGCACATAACTCACATAGATTATTTTACATTCTACCTTAGTTCTTCATTTAGTTAAAATCCTCGGGACATGCTACCGTCTAGTCTGTCCCACAAACTTCTACCACAAATAACGGTAACCGTGGCAGCCGAGACATTAAACAGAACTTCAACTTGGAAATTGCTCGTCGCCTTTCTTGTTCTAAGATCTTTGTCGTCGATTTATGATATCAAATTATTTCGAACTTTGTAACTTCGAAGTTTGAAAATTATACGCTTTGTTTATTTCTTTTGGTGCCTCTGTTTATAAACAGCTGGTCATTCGCTTAACTTACAAGGTCTAGGGAATGTTTGATGCAAGTTATTTTTAGTGCTCCACAGTAGAATGGGACAGGAAATTATTAAATTTCTTATGTCATCTGTATGTTTCCAACATAGGATATAATTATAAAGGATATTTTCATGCAGAAAGACAAGTCACTCTAACAAGTCAAAGACTGTTGATAACCGCCGTTGAAGAAAGAAACACAGTGCTGGCATTTAAACTCCCAGCCAGGGAGTCAGGTATGAAATTGCGGCGGAACAACCCAAAAATGGCCAAAAAATTATTATCTATCTAATGATAAAAACCAGGGCAGATGCCTAAACATGCCTTCAGAAATACTTAAGAAGATACCGATAAGTATAGGATCATTAGGTCTTCTTCCACTGGCTTACTCCAGGCTGCAACATTGGAGAGCAAAGCGAGAAAAGTATACCAAAATTTCAAATTGTACTTCAGCATCAGGGTGATGAGAACTGCGAAAAACCATTGTAAATATACCTACCTGAACAATGTATGCTTCAATTTCTAGTTGACAAACTGAAAGTTTGCAAGTCGTAGAAACAGATCTGCCGTCTGGGGATAATTAAATGGCTCTTAATAAATCCAAACCTCTCTGCGATTGCATTAGCTTAATTAATCGAGGAATCTACCCACTAAAGCGAGCTACTTGCATTATCGAATCGGGAGTATTTACACGGGCGTAATTAAAAGCATATTGCGAGGCTCGCTACCGACGGGGATTGTTGACATTCACAGTTCACACCGCCAACAGGTTCAGTGGCTGCGATGATTAAATAATAATACGAAAACAGCCGCAATATTATTTATTGTAAGTGTAAAATAAATTTCAAATGGCTACCAAAGGTTATCAATATAATATTTATCTACACATTTATGGAGAATTATCTATATTACCTTAGCCTCTCTACTTCATAATCATTAAAACATTGAAAATAGTTTTGCTATGGCAATTGTCGAGCAAGAAACTGGAAGTTACATACAACTACGCATTTTTCACGTATTTTAATAGAATCTTATAAGTGTAGGTATGTGTAGAACTGAGGCACTACGAACGAGTAATACCTAACATAATGTATATTAAATATATGTTACTTATTATTAGATTTTTCTGTAATTTTAACAGCTCTATCAACTTAATTTTTTCGCATGTTTAGATTAATTACTTAGTTAGGTACTTAACTTTGTACATTTTAGTCCCGATCTCTACGCTCCAATAATGAACATGGACTTTTTAAAATTTAAAGGGTCGTATCGGGCTATATACAATTAAGTAGATATATATATAAGTATAATCATACCTTTTTACGTATACAATTCTGATTGATACAAAAAATACGATCCAAATTATTCCAAAATTGGACGTAGGATCATAAATTTACCCCGTCGCAAGTCGACGTAAGTCAGACAATTTTCTACTCATAGCGTCCTCAAAACTATGTATCCATATCTCTGCAGAACGCTTTGATAGACTCCACTCGCATCCATAGGTCAATATGCATGGAAATGAGTACTTAAACCATAGGTTACGACCTCTCTCGACGTGATCTGAAACTTATGAACGTATGATATTATAGCATAGGTTACTGATTTATCTGTATGAAATGTGGTCACTATTAAAGTATTTAAGAAATAAATTAAGTATATCAGAACTTATGATAAAAGTTCGTGTCTACACACACATTCAAAGCTTGCTCTTAAATGTTTTTCTTCAAAATATTTTTTATGAGATAACTCAGGAGGCTTAGTTTTAAGAATACAATAATGTAAAAATGTTTTCCAAAGTTACCAGGAGAATATAAATTATATCAAGTGTTTGGACGAATTTATTAACTGGCATGGTGGCTTCTTTCTTTGCAATGCAATTTGCAATGGTAACTGTTGCCACTAGGAAAGGAAACAGTAGGTATGTATGGACTTACATTAGCAACTTATTTTTCTATTCCGCGGTAACATATTCCTTTTCCAAGATGAAAAGTATTCTAGATGTTGACGTATATTATAGGTAAGGAGTGCTCTACCCGCGGGTTTGGCCACGTTTTAAATACCGATGTCCTATTCCAGATTACGGTTTACTTGTGTGCTTTTCATGAAAATCCGTTCAGTAATTTTTGCATGAAAGAGTCCAACATTTTAATCCGTCTTAAATTTTTTTTATTCTTGCATGATGTAATCAGAGGCAGATATTTTATTTTGTGTTTTACGATTGTGACAAATGACAATCCATTATAAGATAGTACAACGAAATGATAATATAGGAATCGCAGAGTAAATTGAGTCATAGCCGGGAAGACTCAATCTGTTAGACTTGCAAAACTGAAATGCGTGGATCTTTTTCCGTCATATATATTTTGAAATATTACCTCTCCTCGTGCTGATTCAAGATTTTTATATAGGTTATCCGTTACGTTATGAGTTAGGGGTAGCCGGTAGAAAATGTAATGGAAATTATTTAAATTATTCAAACTTTTATATTTAGCCCATATCTGCTTTGCTAGTAGCGTCAATGCTTAAAACAACGGCTCTGCCAATAATGGTGCCAAATTTCGCTTGTTAATTAATAGTCACGCAGTGGAGTAACTAGAATCAACTGTATTTATTTACATGCAGTTGACAAAGCCATCGGACAGATCCCTTTCTTCTTTGGTGGAATAGGCATTAGTGATGTATTTAGTGTTACTCATATCCATTGGCGGTGGTGAACACTAACTACGACACTTTTACGACTGTTGAGCCAGTTCTTTCTTTTTTTCTTCTCTCTTTCTTGGCCGGCAACGTATCAGTGATGCCTTTGGTGTTGCTGGTGTCTATGGGTGACGATAGTAACTTACCATCAGGTGGATCGTCAGCTCGTTTGCTGGCTAATTCCATAAAAAAGTACATAAAATTTAAATAAGATAGAATTTAAATAATTTAAATAAGGAAAACGTTGACCTGGAACGATTAAGTATTATTGAAATCGGATTGTCAAAAACACTCATAACAAATTTTCTAGAGGGGAACATCTGATAGAGATACATATAATAGTGACAGTGTTTGGTACAAAAGCAATTTGCTTTGTAAGTATCAGTTCGTTTGGCATTGCGATGAAATTAGCGGGCTCTTACAAGACAATAAAAGAAGTTACTGGTTTAAAAACTAAATACACGGTTTTATAGTGGCAATGGCAACGTACCAAAGAAAAAAATGTGACTGAGCTGCTTACCCTTAACAAGTTCCCTCATCTGAAACAAAACCGTAGTATCAGGTCGTGCTAATTGCAAAAATACATTGTCATCAGAACTATAGCATAAATGGAAATAGGTCTAATTAGACTTGCAAGATTGGACCCAAACGAACAGGGCAAACCAATTATAACCGTAAAAATTGATGACATAATTATTCTATTGGCCATAACAGGCTATCTACCTACATGCAAATATGTAGGGTCATAGAACGCAGAAAATAACTGATGGATTGACTTGAAAGTTGTGTATAGAAACGAAGGTATATTTGATTTACTTTGACAAAGTCTCTAATTTCAGTGCTAACTTAACCATTAATTGCTATGATATTTTTGTCATTAATTAATTTTATAATTAGACAAGCATTAAATTATAGTCAACATTTTACGTGATACATGATAATTTTGTGCCACCTCGAAACGAGTCGAGTTAAGCCTATACCTAGCTGGAGACATTGAAAAGTGATTTCAATCGCTCGGTAGACAAATAAGAGGGGTATACCGTATATCACTAAGATTCCCAGTGTCTGAGCTACATTATACAAAATGGAATGAAATCCTCCTGCTACCGTCGTAATGCCGACGTGATCTGAAACTTACGAGTATGCATTCGCAGACGTCTCGGATTTATGACTCTTAACTTATAAAACCCTTGGGAAATGAAAAGGGTCCTTTTACTTTCCTTGAGTACTTCATTTTCTAGACAATGTGAGGTACCTATGTATGTGAAGTTTAATTCTATATTTAATTAAACATTAGAAATACGATATGATTATTTAATGCGTAAAAAATATTAAAGCAAAAAACAGCAGAATATGTAAAATACAAAACTAGATTCAGCGAATGTTTAACGTGAAATTTTTGCTATCTTTAGTGCCCATATCGAATAGTTTACTTATTCTTTCAGTGGAATCCTCTACGACGGCGACGCTCTTTTGATTTATTTACTAAACATATAATAAAATACAATTAAAGTTACAGTTACAGTTAAGTTACGCACATAATGCTGCCGTAATTAAAGAAAGTTTATAAGTACACGATGATAAAAAAACGTTTAATACATTACAAAATAGAAATATTATGAACCGTAAGCTAATTTAATATCAAGTTAATTAGATCCATGTACAGCATAGCGGCTTAATAAAGTATGCTAGGCACGAGCCACTATACAATAGGACTAGGTTTACAAGGCAAAGATCATCCAATGAGAGAGAAACTACAATAATTTAAAATTAATTTAATTTTTATGAAAGATAATTGAATTTCTGAAGATGAGTTCAAAATATAAATGATTTATCAAAGTAGGCAAAATTTATTTGAAAGTAGGCGAGGATGTGTGGATGTTGTAACTCTTTCACGCAAAAATTCCTGAATGGATTTTCATTAAATTTAGTACACAGGTGAACCATGATTTGGTCTGGAATAAAATATACACTTATCTTGGAAAACGCGGGCAAAGCAGAGCGCTAGTTGTATACTGGAGAGCTGTGAGCAAAACTTCAGCTTTCAAGCCCCAGTTTAATACTCTCCAGATCTCCTATACGAGGAATACTCATATTAAACGAACTCAAGAGGTATAAGCACAAGCGACGCGACGCGGCGACGGTATCTGGGCATTTTCGCCAAAAAGTGTACATTTCTTAAATTGTTAAATTTTTATTTTTTGTTGAAATTTTTACGATTTTTTTAATTACACTGTATTGTTATGTTATTTTCTTGCCAGAAAATATAATAAGGTGATAAAATACTTACTGAAATTAAAATTACAGGACATTTTCTGTAAGGCGGGACAATAAATTGTTCCATTCGGTGACCTATACAAATGACAATATAAAGATATTTAAACACAGTTTTGGTAAAATTAGTCTTTAATTAGGTTCACTAGGGATACAGGAATATATTAATTAAAAAAAAACAGTAAAATCAACCTTAAACGTAGTGTTAGCGTGTCATTTACCTACGTCAGTTACTATTTGGTCATTTTACTTTATATTTTTGTCTTTTAAAAGCAAAAAAACCAAACAGTCTAAATCTTGGTATTTTTAAAGAGAAAACAAAACTATTCCTTAATTTTATAAAATAAAATAAATACTTTTTCTTGGAAAACTAATTAACAATAGGATATTTTATTTTTCCTTTTTTTGGGGACAGTCACGGAAAAGAAAGCTCGAAGTAATGGAATGGAAAGTAAGGTATCAGACACACACACTGTTAACACAAGTCCCCAAATAGGCGGCAGAAGTCTATTAACCACTAGACTATCACAAAATTAACTTTACTATAAAACTATAGTGTACTTACTTATTAAATAAGTATATTTCATTCATATTCATGGTCACCTTGAAGAAAACATGATTTTTCGTTTTTCACGTTTATTTGGCAAAGTACTGATTTTACAGAAAAATGTTTTTCTACAAAAGTTGAAGCCCATTAAAAGACTGATATTTTATGTACATTATATTTTTCTGGTAGAGCCAGTGGTTTGGGAGAAAAATGCAAAACTCGTTCCGCATAATTTCTGAAAATTACTCAGCGTGTTGAAATACGCAGGTATTCCATACCAAAATTTAGATAAATCGGGGGTATGGGCTATAAAGAAGTTTATCCATATTATTTAATAATTAATACCTATTGATAAGATTATACTTATGTGCAGTTTTATAACAAAGCGGGCCGGCTTCTGTAGCCTTTTGTGATACCCTAGTATGCTAGCATGGGATTGGGATCCATATTTTTCACCCCAATTTAAGCGTCGTAAAAGCCACCCCAATACAGTTGAATATTCTCAAAAACAATAGAAGACTAAAACAAAAATAAAGCTATTTTTAGGAATAAAGTTTCCAAAAACTTTTGCCGCAATAAATTATAGCAAATTATTATTATTATTAATTTTCATTACTTTATTCTACATAATATAACATTTCTTATCATTTTTGACATTTTCTATTGATAAGTCCATTGATGTTAATACTTTATAATTTAATTGCTTAATTGTCATACTTTGCTAATCTTTTAAAATTCTTTCGTTATTTTTTCTTGATGTATAATTATTTTATTATGGACCTAAACTATTATTATATGCCCGTATGTGGCAGGGATATAGCTGACAATTTTTACCTATATTATAACATACTTACCTGTGTACCTATATTCCACAATAAATTGATTTGATTTGATTTGAAAACAGTTCATATAATAATCTGACAGCAATTAGAAAAAACCATATTAAAACATAATAAAAAATATTTGATGTCAACCAAATTACCACAGCGTAACATCAACTTTATCTGTTCCATTCCGCTACTTTTGCCTTCCACATAATACGTTACCACTAGCATAGTTTCGGAACCGAAGTAACGGATTCCCAAATAGAATATTGAAATTGAAATTTTGATTAAATCTAATTATATATACTAGGAAAATGTTAACATATAGGTTTCGTTAAAACATTAGCTTTTCGATGTAATCATTTCCATAAAAATATATTTACATTTACCTTGAGAAATCAGATGTTTCGGAAGGGAACTTCAAAATTGCTACGAAGTCGACTCAACTTTATTTACTTAATCCCTGGAAAACTACTGAAAAAACACTGACATAACCGTGCACAGATTGTCATGCGATTATCCAAATATGATTTGCCATGCGTAATATTTATCAGTTCTCATGGTAGAATTTACAAAAAATAGAAAACCGCGGTAACGGATGGTGGAATTCCACCCGAACCATTTTTTGAAAATTTTTTTAAACTCTTATTTCTGCTAATTGCAGTCAAAAACTGAATAAAAAATCATTTTTTTATATTGTCGATATTCAGTTAATGTTATATAGCCCCAAATTTGAATGCTATCGAACATACAAAACATGTTTTATCGCATGTTTCGTAGTCGAAATCTGCAGGGGACATCGTAAAAACGATGGTCATATTTTATTAAATTATTAATAAAAATTATATAAAGTAATAATTGCAACTTTTGTTGGTGTTCCGGTAAAGATTATTAAACAGGGAAACAGAAAAAAATTACGATTTTATCTTTTGGGCATTATAATTAAGAAAATTCGAAGTATGAAGTCAGGGGACACGGTAAAAACGAAATGTACACTTTTTGGCGAAAATGCCCATCTACACGTTTTTAAAAAGTCTTTGTGATTGCTATTTATTCTTTGGCGGAACAGGTGCGCTTGCTTTAGCCGCTTAGTACAAATATATTTTGTACCATGACCGGGCATCTCAGACATTCCTTACTACCTTCACACTATGTATAATGCTCAACATTTTATCCACACATTGAATTCTTGATAAAGATCTCATTACTTTTGAAGTCGGTTAACGACTTTAAAAAAAGGAGGAGGTTCTCAATTCGACTGTATTTTTATGTTTGTTACCTCATAACTTTCGACTGGGTCACCCGATTTTGATGATTCTTTTTTAAACGAAAGAAGGTGCTTGTCATGTGGTCCCACATAGGTAGCAGTAGTTTTTGAGTAATTTTGAAGCCGGTTATTTTTTGTTAGTAAAATTTAGATTATTTATATCAGTCGTTGTCATATTTTTGTAGTAGGTAGTTATAAATGATGATGCTACTCTTCATAATTATAAAATAAATTATAAAGAACGCAGCATAGTAACATACTTTGTGTATTATTTCTCCTTGCGAAACATTTTCTTTTTATGTCGACTTCATTCTATGAGATAGGCTAGTCTCTCTGAAGTGCCTCTCATGTCACACGATGTCTCACGATGTTCTTAGCCCATAGGTGTATGGGAATTTGGCGATCTCCAAAAAGTTATTTACTTTTTCAAGTTGCGCTAATGGTAGGCCTATATAACATAATGTTATCCCGCATAAAACGACAAAAGTGAGAGAAAGTTATGTTTCAAGACGACCGTGACACCTGTTGCTCTACGCTCAGCAGGCTTTTAAAATTGTCCTTAATGGCTGGTTGGCTGGCTTCAACCCATTAATGGCCCACTACTGGGCACGGGTTTCTCCTCTTGAGGAGGCCTAGAGCATACTCCACCAGGCTGCTCCAGTGCGGATTTGTGGAGGGGTTAATGGCCAACCCGAGTGTCGGAAGTTTTAAAACCACCCGAGGACCTACGACATGGCTTAACGACTGTTATCTTATGATAACAACCGGGACCGACGGTTTTACGTGTCCTCCGAAGCACGGAAACACTCAAGAAAGTTTTGCCACTAGCGGTCATCTATCCAACTACCGACGCAATCCGCCTATTGTGCTTAATATTTTTGAGAAATTATTAATCGAATTTTTCAACACCACAACACAAAAGTTATTTCAATTTCTTACATTTAATTCTTTAACATTTTAAGGTAAAATAGGTACCTAATAATAATGACAACCAAACTTACCAATCTAAATCTTAACAACCCAATTTATTTTAAACAACAACACATTGCAGACACCCTTCATGGTATCGAAATCAATAGGCGATGACTAATTACCATCAGTATACTCACTATTCTTCATTATTAATATTATTATCATCATTTGTCTGGCGTAAGCATCTGCATGATGCATCAGCATTGTACGAGTAAATGGAATATCAACGTTGAAAGGATAATGATGCATCATTGTTAGTCGTAAACTAAGCTACGACGTTAGACGCAAGTATAGAATCTACTTGTTGCGCCGTCCCTTCTCAATCACGAACGGCTCCTAGATTTAATATCACCTCGGAAATGTTTGCGAAGCGAAAAGCCTTCTCTTTTCGCCGAATAATAAATTACATTGCGATTGAGAACAGTAGGTAGGCGGGAGAGCGTTGAATTTTCTAAATCCAGTGGTAAAGTGTGTACGTATTTGTAATGAGTTTATGCCATCTTTTACGCTGCTGGAATATTTTGTGGTGTAAATATTACCGTGTATCTAATTACAATGTTAATAAAAGATTACATACTCCTCGCGACTAAATTTGGAAGCATGATTCATGATTATTAATTTGCTGTATGTTGTAAAACAACTTTTGTAATCATAATTGACTTCCTACTTTTTAAAGATATTAAAAAGAAGGTTTGTAATGAGGTCAATTTAATAAAATATAGTGAATGACTTTATAATTTTATTATGGATAGTAAAGTGCTTTACGTTTTTTTTAAACATCCACTGTCAAATCCAATCCAATAACTTTTTATATATAAAACAATATAATTAGTTACCCAATCTGTTGCGGTGACGCATGTCATAGCTTATTGGTAAACACCAAACACCTTCAGACAATAATTGGTCATTACTTAACCGACCGCGGTTTTATTAAAACGAAAATGTTTGGATATTTTCAGACATGACATTGATTCGATTTCATTAGGATAATTAACAAGTAATCTGATCCATAGCAATCCATATAATTATTGCAAAAATTTCAGAGTAGCTAAATTGAACAGATTTACAAAAGGGTAATCATAATAAAAATAAAATAAGGGTAATAATTATGGTTTGTTTTAACAACTTGAAACGGTTTTTTTATAGCTCATTTGATACCTATCTGCAGCCATGTAAGGTGACATGATAATATTGTTTCATTTCATAATCCCCCACGCAAAAATAGGGGTGTCACATTGAAGTATTATTACTAGCGTATAGAATGGACACCGCGAACACAATGTATGTTCCAATGAATTGCAGCCGCGCGGCTTCAATTGCCAATGGATTCGTTCGATTTTGAAAGGAGAACGGGTGCCCAGTTTTATAAATAGGACCTCCCGGCGGGGACACACATTTTGTTCGAGATGTCTATTCTATGACATTATACTTCAATGGGGTGTCATAAGTTTGACATGTCTATGTTACCGGATATCTGTATAATGCGGGTATTCAGCACAATCCCTAGGCACTGTGTATAATACCTGGGTCGTTTTGGCAATGTATTAAATTACATTAATATTATTCACCATTACATACTTTACCTAGGTAATGTATACGTTTCCGAACTACTATACAGAATACCTACAGGTCCACCGGCAATGAATAAAATTAATAGATTTGGGTATGTGTATGATGTGGGGATGAACTGTCATCGAATGGCAATTCATCGAATGACAATTCCTCGAATTGCAATTTTTCTTGTTTAAAAGATTTAAAGATTTTATTATAAACAGAAACAATTTAATGCTTTTTATAACTTTTTTGTATTTCTTATTTTTTGATCAATAACAATTTAACATTTTTCCGCACATAAAAATTTTAGGTTTACTTTCTTCCTTGAATCATTTTTTTTTCAAAACGTTTACTTTAGTGACAGAAACGAATCGCTGCAAAACCGACTCCACGTAGTCTTGTTTGCCCTGCCCCTAGAGTGTAATGTAAACCCGCGTAGGCGCGGAGGGGCGAGGCGGCCCGCGAGCTAAGGAGCAGGTGGTTTTAATGCTCGCCGCAGCAGCTGAGGCTGGCCGGCTCAGCCGGCCAGCAAGCCGAAGCTGCGGTGGTGAGCATTAAAAGCATCTGCGACGATAAGCTCGCGTGGGACCGCCGGAGCCCCGCAGCGCCGGAGCCGTGACAGAAACTGTGCTTGCTGCATGTTGCATTCTGCTTACGTTTTAATGCTGCCTTTCAAGGATGGGTGACATTTGAAATAATAAAAAAATATTTATTAATGATCATATGAAAATTATATCATTCGATTCGGCCAATTGTGATTCGATATTTTGTAATTCGATATATTGTCATTCAATGAACTGTCATTCGATTAATTGTTTTCGATGAAATGTTAATTCGATTAATTGTGTTTTCGATGAAATGTTCATTCGATTAATTGTGATTTCGATGAAATGTCGATTCGATCATTTGTAATTCGATGAAATGTGACCGATGAAATGTTTTCGATGATTTTTCCGCAAATCGTAGTGTTTGCGCAACTTTGTAAGAATTCCATGTATCGTTGCAGCAGCTTTAGCCTTTGGTTCAATGCACCGCCAAAAGTTGGGGTTTTTACCTTAACTCGCAACTGAAGGCGATCGGTATATTCTTAATGTACGTTATGAAAAGTAGAGCTCGGGTGAGCGGGCTCCAGTTACGTGCGGTAAATATACCTACACGTATCTTAGTCTTAGAATTCCACAAGATTGGCCGTGCCCCACTCGGATACAGCCCAAATTGTGAGATTTATACGTTTCACCACCACTCTGTTATCATCTGCGTACCCATAGACAATATGCATGAGCGTGTCATTACTATGTACAAAGAAGAAATCCCAAACCTAGCCGATAAGGACAGAGGATATGTCGGGGCTGGAAGCTTGCTTAAATGTAAGAATGCCAAAGTTTGGGTTTGGCAGCCAAAACCATTTGTGCCAAGTAAACTGCCTGCCCTCACGTCTCGCTTCTCTCCCACTTGTTGTCTTTTACACACATTACCAATTACGCATGGAGTATTGTATAGAATGCTTGGGCGAAGTATGAAATAAATAATATTCGAAACGTTACCTGAACGTTTTAGATATTCTATAAATTGCCTAGGTATTGTATAGAGTGCTGAATTATATAGATATCCGGTAACATCTATATGTCTTTGTGTCAGTGTGTCTTGTCTGTAATGCCGGTCACTCACATTCGCGCGAATACGCGAACCCACAAGTGTGGGACGACCTTCGCGAATGATTATGCGAAGTTTTGGAGGCATTCGGGGTTTTCCAAGCTGTGTCGGTTTTTTGTCGCACATCAAAGCGCGCGAACCTCGAACCTTCGTGTAGTCTCCCACACATTCGTGCGACCAGTTGCGCACACGACTAAAAAGGTGATGTATCTCCTAATTTTTCGTGGTTCGTGGCGTCTAATCGTACTACCATTTATTTTCTGTATTGAAAATGGATTTGAATGACAACAACATAATAACAACAGCAAGATTGAACATTCGTGAACAAAGTGTAGGAGGAAGCGGAAATGGGCTTGTATACTCATATGCGAACCCATTTTCTTGACCGCCCTTCACATATGTGCAAACATTCGTAAAAATGTCAAACATTTGCGCGCATGTGAGTGACCGGGGTAAGATGGTTTGAGTTACGTTTGGTGAAAACAAGAACTTTTTGGGTTTATAGCATGGTATTTTTATCAAGTCGATTTGTTTTATTTCTTACTTGATCTTATCACCTTCGTGAATCGAAAGTGTATTTTCATTTTAGCTAATGACCGAGGCGGCCGATTACGCGTTTCATCCATTCATTTTTACTGAGCTACAAGCGTTTAATTATACAAATTGAGGATCTAATTTCACGGCAAACATTCTAAGTCTACCTACGAAAAGGAAATTTCCGTTGTGAAAATTATACGAAGCAATATGAAATTCTGGCTTTAATTCTGGGTTTTATATCTATTATCCAGAAAAAAAATCGTGATTTAAAATGAAGGCACTGGATGTCATTTACACTGTAACAATAAGCTTAATTCCAGGCGGTATTCAAAAAATACAAAAATTTTAAATCATCGACTTATTTAGATATGTAATAAACATAAACATTTTGTTTCGTTTGTCTTATTGCCAGCCATCCTCCTACATTAGGTCATCATCATCATCATTGCTACTCATAACTGTCCAACTGCTGACTGCAGATCTCTTCCAATAACAATAAAATAAAATCACAATAAAATTCAACACAGGAATATTGTAGCTTTCTATTAATATATTGGTGAAATAATTTGAAATCGGCCCAGTAGTTTTTAAGTATATACAAACAAATAAATAAACAAAAAACCAAAGCTTTTTTCTTTAAAATATTAAAAAAATATATAAGTAATAGACAAAGCTTTGAGAATAAAACGGAGTCTCCATGTGAGGAACGCCATTGTGCAGATCTTTTAAGTGTACAGATTTGTTCTGTAATATTTCGTCCTACACCAAAGCAATAATTAATTTTCAATGCATTCAACCAATGTTAACGTTCACAACACTAGTGTTGAATCTAGATTCATCTGTATATTTTTTTGTTTAGTTTTGGAAGGACAGTTAACAAGACAGTTTTCGTGATGTGTAAGAGTGAATACCTAAGACGAGAATACGGTGACACGTAATTTTTATAATTTTTGTTATATTGGATTACGTAGAAAATACTCTTATTTTTTATATTATTAACGTTACGTAAATAACGTCACCAACGAGAAATCAGACCCTTGTTCAAATATTAAACTCTTGTAGGAGCATTATCGTATACTCGATTGATCTGACGTAATAAGGCCGACGTGCCGCGCGCCGTTTTGTCTCGGACTATTCCAGACTAATTCCTTCTCGGGATTGTCTAATCCGCTAGGTGATATTATTCTTCCGAAACAAGGGAATAATTCGTAAAGATTTCGTAACAAAAATAACACAAAATAATTTTTTACCATTTAAATCGTCATTCATTTTCATCTTATACAAAATCTTGATGTGTAAGCATAGGACTAGAAAAAATGAAACACTTAAGATACCCTAGGTAAAGGTGATTATGGTTGCGAGATGGCAAGACTGAAATATCTGGACAAAACTTCAGAAACTCGGGATTTGCCGGAACAAAAAATGTTTTATTTGAATTATCGGGACATTTTGTATTTTGTCGGGACTTGTATAAACATCATGTAAAATGTCGGGACAATCCAGACGAATCCCAACAATCTGGCAATCTTATCTGTGAAACATACATACTTCACTCACACGCTTACATAACACCAATGGTAGTTCGACAACATTTGTGTGGGTACTGTGTAAAAATGAAAATAATGCTATGAAAAAAAAACAGACCAAGTGCGAGTCGTAACCGACTTCAAAATTAGGGATAACTCAAAAACTACTCATCAGATCTCGCTCAAATTTTAATGGGACTACATGACAAACCACAGCTTTCGAATATAAAAAGAATCATCAAATCGGTACACCCAGTAAAAAGGTATGAGGTAACAGACATAAAAAAATATATTAGTCGAATTGAGAACCTCCTCCTTTTTTTGAAGTCTGTTAAAAATAACAGAGCCATCCATTACATCATTCAAACCCGCATGAGATTATAATAATGGATTTCAGAAGCGAAAATTTTGATGTTCAGCAAAGCTTTTAAGTAAACGTGGAATTTACTTACATCGGTTTTTAAGATAAACGTCGAGATACGACGTAACAAATTATACACTGTATATATAACACTGAAATTTTTAAACTTTTACCGCAATAATTTGAAGTTTTACCCAATAGGTAATAACAAATGCTTTTTTGTTAAAACTGAAATTGCTTTTACACAAATCCATCAATTAATCCTATTCGGGCACGTCTGTATACGCGGGCCTGAAACTATAGCCTAATGAAAGCCTAACTACTACTAGTAGGAATTCAAGCTACTTCTTAGTATCGAGTATCTAACTATACAGGTTATGACGAATGTAACACATTTTAATTATTATGGCGATTGCTCATTTTTAGATTTCTATTGCGTCCAGCTGTCCAGTTAAAAATTCATCTATTCCATATAAATATTTATTGCGATTCACTTCAATTCAGTTAATTGCTTAGACAATGACACTGTCGAACGTGTAATAAACATACGTTTTATATATTTAACTAACCAAAACTTCAATACACACTTGCTGCTTTCGATCGCCTTAAAAATACACCATATAATCATTTTTAGAGGATAAAAGGTAAAAGTAACATTCAGAAAGTAAAATTATGTGACAAGGAGTGTGACAGTTTATAAAAGGTTTCTTGTGTAAGCATTGGAGCCTTTTATACGAGTAGGTGTTGCATATCGAGATCCCTAAATACAAATGCCATCAAAAACATAACTTGTAAAAAAACCCAAGTCTCGCAACTCAGTTCTTCTACCGTAAAAACTTGTGAGATCCATGTAATACCAAGTCGGTTAATTTATTCAGTTCCTACTTAAGGTTCCTTCTGTCTTAAGTTATTACGTAATTAGCTAACCTAACAAGTAACAACATCTTATAGTGACCATATCAATATTGAAAATCTTTTATGTTTTAAATAAATAGATCGACTTGACCATCGCATGAAAACACAATGTATCTCACAAGTAATATCTACCTACATATTATATTTGTGTAGTGCGATTGCCAAGTCAATCTATTTATTTAAAACATAAAAGATTTTCAATATTGATATGGTCACTATAAGATGTTGTTACTTGTTAGGTTAGCTAATTACGTAATAACTTAAGACAGAAGGAACCTTAAGTAGGAACTGAATAAATTAACCGACTTAGTATTACATGGATCTCACAAGTTTTTACGGTAGAAGAACTGAGTTGCGAGACTTGGGTTTTTTTACAAGTTATGTTTTTGATGGCATCTCATTTCTTTTTGTAGATAGTCCTACTTTTTTTCCTTTTACAAGTTATCTTTGAACATAATTATATCTAGGTACCTATCTACACCTATTATTCCATTATATCTAGGTACCTATCTACACATATTATATACATGTACACTGATTCATTCACTGCAAATGTCACTTTGTTATACAGGTACAGTGATTCATTAACTGCAAATGTAACTTTGTAATCCTATACCTTTATATAGGATTACAAAGTTATTTATGCAGTTGATATATCTAGAAAACTGGAGCGAAATTGCAAAATATTTTAGTTTTTCCTTGATCTATACACAACACACTAATTGTGTTCCAAATTTGAAGCTTCTATGTCTGCTAGAAGTGCCTTAGAGTTTTGATGATCGGTCAGTCAGTGAGTGACGAAATTAAGCAACTTTGACTAGTTATAATTCTAAAACTACTGAATCAAATTGAATGAAATTTGAAATATAGCGTGTTTATACCATGACTGCTTGGTAGCTGAAAGTTCAGACTTCTAGTTTTATCCACAAGGAAGTTATAGGGGGTCGAAAATGGCCTGAATTGCTTCGAGAAAAGGATGGTACGGCCGTGCCGCTTTTTTGCTCGACTTGGCGGGGGCACTGCCGTGCCCCCAGATGTAATTTAAACTGGGCTTCATTCGTAAACGTCTGAATAAAATGTACTTTCCAAATAAATAAAATGACGCGTTCGTCATTTTCCACTACACAGTAGGTACTATATTACTAACTGGTTACAACATATTTTTATTAGACACCATTCCGCTAAGCCAGATGACGCATTAATGTTTCCGTTACGGAATTTCCGTAACGTATTTTATAAATGTAGCATCTTGGCGGTTCCCGAATTAATCCTTTATTATCTCAGGATCCGAGTGCGTTGCGACTTGCGGGTCAGATGACCGTCCCTAACACTAAATTTTCTTCCCCATTTAATCTAAGAAGTTTATCACTTCGCTTTATACTGGTTAAGTATCCGCAAACAGTTGAGCTGAAGTACCCGCAAGTAATTAGGTTATTTAGTAGTGGCGAAGTTTATTGTAACGTTTGCATTAAAATTGTACTTCGTATAATTATGTACATAGGCTATAAGCTCTAAATAAGAGAGAAATGTTTTTATCGGTGTTGTCAAAAATCGAATAATACGATTGTCTGATTTATATAATCTAAATTTTACTAACAAAAAATAACCGACTTCAAAGTTACTCAAAAACTACTTGTCAGATCTCGTTCTTTATGTGGGATTACATGAGAAGCACCTGCTTTCGATTAAAAAAAGAATCATCAAAATCGGTTGGCGTGATATTGAGTTATTCGTCCATTTGTCGCGCACATACTTAATACAAATTTAAGACTTATATGGTTTTATCATGGATGCCATTGTCAGATCTCAATAAAATTTATGTGGGACCACATGACAGCTACCAGCTTTCGATTAAAAAAAGAATCATCAAAATCGGTTCGCCCAGTCCAAAGTTCTGAGGTAACGAACATAAAAAAAAATACAGTCGAAATGAGAACCTCCTCCTTTTTTAGGGTTCCGTAGCCAAATGGCAAAAAACGGAACCCTTATAGATTCGTCATGTCTGTCTGTCTGTCTGTCTGTCTGTCCGTCCGTATGTCACAGCCACTTTTCTTCGAAACTATAAGAACTACATTGTTGAAACTTGGTAAGTAGATGTATTCTGTGAACTGCATTAAGATTTTCACACAAAAATAGAAAAAGAACAATAAATTTTGGGGGTTTCCCATACTTAGAACTGAAACTCAAAAATTTTTTTTTCATCAAACACATACATGTGGGGTATCTATGAATAGGTCTTCAAAAATGATATTGAGGTTTCTAATATCATTTTTTTCTAAACTGAATAGTTTGCGCGAGAGACACTTCCAAAGTGGAAAAATGTGTGTCCCCCCCCCGTAACTTCTAAAATAAGAGAATGATAAAACTAAAAAAAATATATGATGTATATTACCATGTAAACTTCCAACGAAAATTGGTTTGAACGAGATCTAGTAAGTAGTTTTTTTTTTAATACGTCATAAATCGTAAACCGCAATTTACCTCGATCAAAGTTACAACGAACTTCAAGAACTTTTATATTATGTTACTTGCTGCTACGGAACCCTTCATGGGCGAGTCCGACTCGCACTTGGCCGCTTTTTTTAAGTCTGTTAAAAATGTTTTGTAGTCACAAAACCACCTTTTGTATTTTGTTTTCATTTTTTGTTCTATTCTTGGCATGATAAAAATAAGGTTCTGAACTTTGACATAGTTTCTGATGATTTACGAAATTCCTCTCCTAAAATCCGTAGCAGGTATATTTCCAAGCAATTACGGGTGTGACGATGTGTGACGACGCGACGTGACAAACGATGACGGCAGGAGTTGATACCTTTCAATTTGTCGCATTTCGATCTCTCCAATTTCAATCAAATTGTGTTTCGATCAAGAGCGCTACGATTTATTTTGAACGGACATTATTATGAAGCCCATGTTACAATTTTAAGTACTGTAACCAATAAGATAAAGGTATAGATGAGATGAACTGAGCTAAATGAAATGAAGCAAACATTTTAAATTCATTTAGATATATTGCGGCTTTAAAGTAAGATTTTTCAAATACTTTTCGCAAGTCTAACTATGATTTCTAGCAAGTCTTTACCTCACGGAAAAGTGTCTCGGAAGAAGAAGTGGCAAGATACTCCGATGAAATATATTTCTCCTTTTTTATGCATCATCACTGTATTTTCTACTCATGGTCTGCATAATGTGTTCTAGTATTTTGTAAGCATTCTGGGGTTTTGGTAGTGTAGCCATCATATTTTTCCGGATAACAAACCTTCTCAATAATTACAAATTCTTGAGAATGGAAAACGCGCTATGTCATCCGATGAGAACATTGTTTTCAACATGTTTTATCGTGTATGTACCTATATGTTGTATCCCTCTGAGGTCTCGGTCGGATCAACGTGAACATACTAACATATTATATTTACATATCGTACCCCGGCCCCTGCCGTTGCTTCACTTATGGAAAGGAAGTTTCCTTTGCAGGTAGCACCGGGAATCATTTCTATTCAATTTATCAGATACCATAATATTATTTATATTCCTAAAGCTATATTTTATTCTGTCTATTGTCTTCAGGTTTCGTCTTATTATTTTTAGATTAAAGTATTCAAAATTATAATTACGTATGTATCTCTTAACTAATTTTCATTACTAACTTGTACAGTGTATCTTGTCCCTCGGGAACAGATCCATTTCCTGGAGTTAAAAGGATCCTAGATGACTGTAGACCTATACCTATTAAAGGTAACAAATAGTATACAAGTAGGTATCATAGTTTCCATAGTTCGACGTGGTACTCGAAACTGATAGACCGACGAAGAAAATTTAAAAATAGCTTTTAAGATATACATTTTTTAGATAGATAGATGGGTTGTCTAGTGATTAGCAATCATTACAGTAATGGAAAAACCATTGGGAAGAGACTCAAATGACGCGCAATCGACTGTCTGTGTAAGTATAGGTCTTGTATTTCGCTGGAATAGCGTTTAAATCCACCAGTACGGTGCTACGGTGCTACGTTTGTTGTTTTGTTCACGCTGTAATATATTATGGTTACATTTTGCTAGTACCTTTTGGTTATAAACTTGTACCATGTTTATTTTGGCGAAATAAATGTTTCTTCTTCTTCTTCTTCTTTTTCTACGAGATGTATTCGTATTTCGAGTCGCGAAAATGTGCCGGAATCGAATCACGCTTTCTGTATAGATTATGAAAATAAGACGCTAACACTGTTACATATTTTATAGACGATGTACTTCACAAGAATAAAGATCGCGTATTAGTTGTGCATTTATTTTTAAAATACTTCAAAAAAGGACTTTTCTTCGGACTTCAGTCCAGTTGTATTTTTTTATTTTGTTACGTCAGACAGAACTCCGTCACCCGATTTGGTATTATTTTTGCGATTTTGATATTTATGTTTAGCGATAATTTTGTCGGTCCTCATTCAAGAACTATTTTTAGAAGTCGGTTATTTTTTTTGGTGAGAGAATTAGATTATTTTATTTTAATTAATTTATGCTCTAATTAGTTCACAAACAACTTTTCCTCCAACCACATTTTTTCCACCATGCATAAATTAATCAATGATAGTCTTGAACATATTTTTAGGCAACCCATTCGCAATTCTTTCCTTTACATAAGTCATAATTATTATCTATACTAATATATAAAGAGGAAAGATTTGATTTTTTGTTTGCATTGAATAGGCTCCAAAACTACTGAACCGATTTGAAAAATTCTTCACTGTTGGAAAGCTAGACTATCCCCGAGTAACATAGGCTATATTATATCTAAAAAAAATATTAGGGATCCTTAATAAAACTCCAATAATGTAACCCAAGGTGTAAAAAAATAGAAAAACCGAAGCAAAGCGAGGGCGGTTACTCGTATTTCATAAAAAAACATTTTTATTCGGTAAGCAGATGGGTGCAGAAACGCCTCTAGTTCGACTCATAGACGACATAGACTACCTATATAGAATGTCATTTCGCAATGTTGTTCGCTCGGACCTCTCGGATTTCAATCACTCCAACGCAGCAATGGCGGGATTGGCGGGCAACTGGGTTTCGCGGAATATATTCATCTCATGTACATATTACGGTAATGGCGTAAAATCTGCAATTGACAGCGGACATATCGCTTTTGTCATGTAATGTCCATGGAATTTTACACCATAAAAGTTGGTTTTTTATTCTGGATATTGGATATTCAATATATTATATCTGGATAAGCATGCGTATGTAACTATGTAGGTAATGAAATGTATGCGTATGGATAGAACTATAAAGGACAAAATGTTTCGGACACTATACATTACTTACATTACATTACATTACTCATCAACCTTTCATCGGTTTTCATAGGATAGAATTGAAAAATGGAGCCGCCATACTTATTTGTGTTTTATTTCACTTATCTAAGAACAATTGGGTTATCAAGACGCATCTAACGATATCTTAATAGTATAAATCCGTTCAGCGGTTTGGAAGATACGAGGTAATAAAGAGTATGACATGCATACATACATACATACAAGATACGCGCGAAAAACATAACCCTTCCTTACAGTCGGGTAATAAAAGAAAACGTATTTTAAAGTTATGAGTTATTTAAAAAAAAATTATAGTAATAATTGTTGACTGAGTCAAATATTGTATGTAACCAGATTTTATAAGGCATCTTCTAATCTACGAGTACGTCTACAAAAAATTAAAAAACAAATTGTAGGGTTACTCTAAAACGTGCTCTCTATTATTATTCATTACGTGTTCAAGAACCGGAAGGTTTTTCCGCCTAGTGGCAGTAAGTACTTTTAACGCAGTTGTGATATAAGGATCTTAGCGAGTTCAAATGTTGTTTTATTGATCCAGGGCTCGCTCGGTCGGCTCTCGCTTTGACCCATGTCAGTGTGCGTCATCTTAGCCGACAGTGCTGCGAACTTTCGACTTTATAACTTAGAAAATTGTCCTCATTAAAACTTTTATAATGAAATAAGTTTTGTTTGATGATAGCTCCTGACTACATGAAAATATTAGGTACCTACCGTCAGTAAATAAAACAAAACAAGCGAAATTTCGGAGCTTGATTAAGGTCGGCTTTTAATAAATAGAAAATGAAGTCTAGCCGATTAGTAAAGTAATTCTACATTGGTTATGAATTATGATATAAGTTTTTAACATGGCCGTTCCCTCGAGCAAATCTGTACTTAGTTGTAGTTGAAAGCAAAAGGATATTACGACTAGTTATTACATTAGTGAGATCCGTAAACTCTCAGAGGAACTAATATAATAAACAGAGTAATTGAGTTTTATCCTCACCTTTTTTACCTCTTTTCTATTGATCTGCGACATTTAGCATATATGTATGAGAATCTTAGCCAGTCGCGTAGTTTTTCGTGCTTCAATAACCCTTGAAAGAACTATCATAATGATACGGGCCGTAATGCCGTAATGTTCACTCTCAATTTTATTACTGCAGTGGCCCAGATTAAGTGTTCCCAAATAATAAATAAGTGGTCGTAACTTAAGGACTGCCTTTACATCGTTGATAAAAAACCAAAGCTTTTGAAAGCAACACGACTCGATTAACGCAGCTCGATTTATTGATTGACCTAGTTTGAACACGATCTTATATTATTTGTTACTTTGATTAATTACGGTGGGTGCTAAGAATAAATAAACAATCACCGTTTTTAGGGTTCCGAAGTAAAATTGGAACCCTTATAATTTCATCATGTCCGTCCATCCGTCTGTCCGTCCATCCGTCTGTCCGAAGCAAACCGCCGAGACCCTTAGTGCTAAAAAGCTGTAATCTGGCATGGATATACATATTTACTAAAACTCCAGAATCGTCGAATAAAATATTGAAAAACATTTTTTTTTCATGGTACCTCCCCTACAGGTAACGTGAGAATGAATTTTTTATTCGTCGCATATCTACCCGATAGTGTGGGGTATCGTTGAAAAGGTCTTTCAAAAATAGTATGGGTCTTTTAAGACCATTTTTGGAATTAGGGGACCATTTGCGAAATTTTGGCTATAAAGTGCTAATTTTGGTTTAGAGTCAAGTGTCCCCTGCCGGCTAAACGGTTGGAATTGGACTAATGAAAAAACTCCCAAAAGTAGGTTATATGATGAATTTACAAGGAAAACTATCACGGCTATGTTAGCAGAAGTAGTTAATGAGTAATAGTCGATAAACTTATTATTTCAGAACCCTACATTGCGCGTGGCCTGACACGCACTTGGCCGGTTTTAGTACATTAACTAAATACTAAAAGAAATTGGTGCGCACGATCACGTGGCTACAGGTGAGTCACATTTCATCGAAGATGACAGACAGAATAGAAGAACATAAGAACAGACACAAGGAATATTTGGAGCCTTTGCGGCGTTCGTCGTTCGATGTTCAGAGGAAGGATGGCTTCCCTTATGGTGAGTAGGAAATAAATGATTCGTTGGAAAAATAAGTGTCAATTATTTGATTAAGTATTTTTTTTTATTTATAAAATTAAATGAATTCTTTAATTATATAAATAAAAATAATTATGTTCACAAGACAAAGTGACAATCAGTAGCTTTGTCAATGTTATATCAGCAAAATGACCATTGGCCAAATGAAAGTTGTCGTTTGTCGTTTGAAAGTTTTCGTTGTATCACAAAATATTGTTTTATGGCGTCAGTTCTAGTACGTAGTACATTATACATACATCCATGTTCCAATATTGGATAATAATCGTAAAGTAATTGAGTAAGCTATTGAAATGGCGCGTGACTATTGTAATAAAGTAATTGAGTTTTTTCGTTTAAATTAAATCGAATTATGTTGTTGTTTTTCTTACTCAGTTACCTATATCTTTTGTTAATAGACTCGCCCCAAATCAGAGTCACTAACGGTTACTTAAATCGCTTCTTAGTAAAGAATCACCATACAAATTCTGTACTAAGGGGCGATTTAAGTAACCATTAGTGACTCTGAGTTGGGGCGTAAGTATAATTTTATAGAAGGAAAGTATGAGTATCTGCTTAAATATCAATACATCTATCAATTGTTAGTTTCAGGAGTCCGACTGGGACATTTGGAGGGCACATTAAGCCGTCAGTATCGGTTGCTATCGTTAGATAGCAGTCGTTAACATGGTTTAAGGTACAAAGGCTCCTACATATGTAGGAGGCCTACATACATATGTAGGAGCCTTTGGGGCGGTATTGGTATAAACTTCCGACAATCCGCCCTGACGAAGGGCGTAGGAGTAAGCGTAAGGCATCTTCAGTAATGTTTCCATATCTACAATAATGGGTTGAAGCCAATTCTATCAATGATAAAATTTTAGAAATATATTTAAATTAATATTTTACGTAACTTTTTAATAATGCCACGTAGGTAACATAATAAATTATTCATTTTAGTTGTTTTTGAATTACGCATTTTGTGTCCTAATTCTGTTTAGCCCTTTAATTATTTAGCTTAAAGCGAACGAACATAAACCACATTATCAACCCTCAGCTCGTAATTGCCGAGGGGTTAGCAATGCAAATTGTATTTTCACTGAGTTACTGGTTAGCACCGTAACTCAGTATAATAATAATTATTATGACCGATTTCTATGGTTGTGAGATTTTATAGTCTCACTATGGCCATGATCTATACACATTGGGTCTTAATAATTATTATCTAAACATAAAAACATAATAATCGTGTTTAGGGGGAAATAAAGGTATGAGGCTTTTATTAACGCATTATGGATAGCAATAATTTTCAGTTTTTTTTAGAATTGGGATCAGTTTTTTGTACCTCTTTGTCTGTGTGTCATTCATTTCTATTTGGAAGCTGAATAATCCAGTCACGTATTGCAAGCCAGTGACTTATTAATATGTATACCCTGACCCATCTATGCCATATTTTCTTGATTAAAAAATACATATGCCATTTAGTGACATACTGTGGTCCCATTTTATGACATAACCCTGTTCAACATTTAAACTCCCAAGACATAATTATAATTATTATGTGCGTCCTTAATGACTGAACAATCTAAACTAAAATATCAATTTTGCATTGGAAGATTAGATTTTGAAGCCAATCAGTCGAGTGATTTTGAATATATTCAAGTTTCTTTAAAACCGATTTATCTTGCGCAAGGTTCAGGTTAAAATTCTCCAGACTGGGGGGAAAACTTAAATTATTTGACGTAACTATATTACTTATGATTTTCACGTTGAATATGGTAAATTACGCCTTTAGTATTTCCCGAATATTCTATGTGAATATGAAATGGCTGTCGAAATTGTGAGCTGAAATAAATTATCCAACGTATCATTTGGTTCAGAAATTTCCAGTTTAGTAGAGATTATCGGTGAATATACGAATAAATGCAATAATTGTTTTTCCCGATATCAAAGTTGAGTCATTAAAATAGTACGAGCATGTGTCGTTCACACGTTCTATGAAATAAGAACGTGTTTCTGAACCAATATAACGAATGGAATTGGAATCCCTCGACAAAATAGGTATACTTTCGCAAGCTTAGCAATTTTGTAGAAATGGTTGTTTCTGTTTAAATAATATGTGATTTAAAATAAATTTTAAAACTTTTACTAACTATGTATTTTTAATAATTAGATTGATCCCATCGCTTACTTCGTTAATGGCTCTTGGTAATTTTTGTTCCTATAGATACACAAAAACTGCATGATAAATTAATAAAATAAAGGATGGTATTGCAACAAGTAGGTGCTAATAACGGAATACCTAGCTGTAATTGAACCATGTCGGAGGCCCTCCGGCGGCATGAAAACTTCCGACACTTGGTTGGGCCCCTAACCTCTCCGCCAATCCGCAATGGAGCAGCGTGGTCTACGCTGCTCTAGGCCTCCTCAAGAGGAGAGTGAGAGAAGACCCGTGCTCAGTACTACACTCACACTACTCAGTTAATCGACTGCAAACTAAATGTGAAGCTGATTTATTAACCATATTAAAATCGATTAGGTACAGGTGTAATACCCTGTTTAAAGACAACTTGGAAGACATGTGTAGCACCTACGTTGTGTTACATTCTTTGAACCTTTGAATTACTTCATGAATTAAAATAGGATAGGTACTAGGGACCTATAAATTTAATGTAGCGCGGTAGTAAATCGGATAACGTCGGGATGTCGTACCGTGCAGCTACGCATTGCATCGGACGGGCGAGATAAGCCACCACGTAACGCTGAGCTGTCGCCGTGTCAACACCAGTGATGTTATACAACGTATCATTAACAAACATCCGAATATTTTGTATGTAAGTATTTTTATGTAACTAGCCGACAAAGGAGCCAACCAGCCACCTGATGTCATGGTCGTTGCCACATTAGTAATGCAAAAGATACATTTTATTCATATTTTTTATAATTATCTTTTCATGCATATTTTCTATAATTATACTATCTTTACTATCTGCCAGGCTCTTTGTGATTGCTTATTTTTCCATCTGTAAGTAGTATGAAATTCCTTCTGTTCAGCGAAGCGAGATAAACAACGAAACTCGACTGCTTTGAAAAATTTAAAATGATTCTTTGTTTTCGCGCTATACTTGAGTCAAACTCGCATCAGAATCCTTGTCAACAAACCATTAAAATTCCTTTGTAGGGTTTTCACAAACTGATTTGTATTTCGCACACCAAATAACTATTAAAGAACTAAATAATCATTATAACGTTTGTGACATCTTCATTATTTTACTATTGACCTATAACAACAACCCACTAAGAGAAAACGACGTAAAAACCAACATCTTAAAACAATTTTCATCATTGAATAACTCACGCTCGCACGTCCTTAATTTCGTGAAGCGACTTCAAACCTTTGCACAAAATTATTATTTCAAGGTTGCTTGCCTATGACTATAAATAGAAATGACTACGAAAACCTCACAGCTATAATGGCGCTTACATGCTTTGCAACTTGGTCGTATTATATTTCAAAATACAGTGAAATCAACTTATCTGTGACTTTAAGGAGGGCGCTGTCGGACGATTGGACCAATCATAGTGCGCAATTCGAGACGTATTAGTAAGTTATGAATGAAACGGCATTAGTTCCAATTTTCGCCACGTCACAAATAAGTTCTTCAGAGATGGCACTGTACAGATTATACAGATATTTCATTCCACCCAATATGCATGAGCATAAAATTATTTATAGGTTTAATTTCATTAAACAAAGCTGAATAACATTTTATATTTATGTTTATGTATTTTAAAACAGTCTATATCGATTTTATACGTAACTATTCAGTGTTATTTTAAACTTTTGCCAAATAAATATTATGTTTAAAAAGAAATTAAATTATAAAGAGTGGAACGGAACGCGACTTGCGAACTTCAGATTTAGTTCAAACGCACTTTATACGACCAAAAGTTTCATGCACCTGTTTGTTTGTGGTTGCTAGGCAACACAATGTGTATGTAAATTCTGATCCGAATGTGAATATAGTGTAGCTGTTGAGTTTTCGCGTTGAATATTTTATTTAAATTAATAAATAAATTAGAATTGCTTTTAATTTTATTATATTGCCAGTAAATTATATAACAGTTATTAGAACTTTTATCCAATTTTTAAATAAAACTGGTTTTTGCGTAGTTTTAATTAACTCTACAACATTAAATCCTAGATCTTAAAAAGTACGAAAACTAATCAATGTATATCTTATCATGTTCAAACACATCAGATAAAAGAGTACTTATTTATTTATTTATAAGTAATTTATTGACCACACTATAAAAAATGGTACAGCAGGTGCTAAGATTAATTCTTATTGCATTCTCTACCAGCTAACCAAATACAAACAGGCCAACCAGAGATACACGAGTATCTCTAAGAAGTATCCCATACAATAACTTTGGAAAGCAAGTTCTTCTTGTAATAAAAATAACTTGAAGCAAATTTTTCATTTAATTTATAGAGTACAGTTAAAGCCACGTTAAAGCACATCTAAGGCGGGTGACAGGCCACCGACAGCGGCTGTGGAGACGCATTCTGCAAGGCAGAACAAAGCTTCTGATTACAAAGCGCGCTGGTCTTGAGAATACATTTTCGCTTAGTGGAGCTGACAATTTCACTCATAATTTTTGCTGCAATGTTATTCTTGTATTTTTGTGTGTTCGTTAAGTTAGGTGCAGGATATTTTTTATATCTATGTTTAGGATTTGCATCGTCGTTCATCACATCGATGACGAATGATTGCAATAGCTTACCTTTGCGGCGTTCTCAGTATTTTTACCCATCTATGATGTGGGCGTCTTCAAGAAAAAAAGGGAATAAGCCTTTACCACCTAACATGATAGACAACAATAGTAATAGTAAGTACTTTTAGTAAGTTAATGCGCGTACCATCATGGACTAATTAACTTATCACATGTAAAAAATTTACATAAATAACAATGACATATTAGCCTTATATACTTCAATGGTTAGGTTATTATTTCAAATTGCACGCCAGTCTTTCTACTTTTAGGCGCTCCACCCACTGAAGACGCGTCCCGCCGCGGTGCGCAGAGCGACGGATAACGCAACTGCGCGCGGGGCGATTTCCCGCGCGTTTCCGCGTCGGCGGCAGTGTGTTGTGCTAGACGTGATTTCTATATAAATTGAGATAATTGCATACAATGGTAAAATTTGCCATCCCGCGCACCGCGGCGGGACGCGGTGCAGTGGGTGGAGCGCCTTACTGAGAATATAGAGTAAATAAATGTCTATTTTCGTATCGCTCACCTTTTGATACGCGATAAAACGCTGAGTAACATCTTAATCATGATGGATTAGACATTGGGTTTTGTGTGCTATCATGTTACCAAAGATTACTTTAACAATTACGGATTAAGATACATGCTACAGCTACTTTAAACAATATCTTTATCGCCCCAACTCAGAATTACTAACGGTTACTTAAATCCCTCATACTAAAAAAATTACCATACAAATTCTTACTACTTTATCGTATCTTACTACTGAAATCGTTCTTTAATACAGAATTTATTGACTCTAAGTTGCGACGTATAGGTATGTATTAATATACGAGTATGTAGTGCGTGCACGATTGATTGTATAATATTTTGAATAATTTATGTTTATATCACGGCCGCACGGTTTGTAGTAAGAGTTAACAGTTAGATAACAATGTACATACATCGTCAGTGCTTAATTCTATCATAAATTATTATTATCCTGACTGTACAATATATTTAACCAATCTACGAAGCTATAGGTACAATTTAATCATATTGAATTAATTCAACTATCCATCTGGCTTGCGAATCAATTTCAGAGGCAAAACAATAACTTTATCGAACTGGTATATCGACGGCTTTATTAACTCAAATATGCCATCGTAATAGCGCGCATGAAGACATCTTAACAAACTTGGATGTATTTAATCAAAAGTTTAATTGTTTAGCAATATTAACATTAATTAGGATTAAAGGAGATTATTGAAGTGTATATATGTAAGATAACAGAGAAGAAAGAAGTATTATGAGGTTATGAAACAGTCACATCTGTTTTTTTTAATTGATTTCAAATTAATTTAGCTACGCTTTACAAATATTTTATTTTTAGTTGGCTTACATGATCATTCATCAATCATACGTCATCTAATTGAGTGATAGTCATCCTATCAGCGTTATATTTTGGTCAAATCCGCCCTTAGAGCCTAGTTGTTTTATTTACTTTGTTTCTTCTTATTTCAGGGGAAAAGATGCTCCATTTTTAGTCAACGACAATCCGGCACATACAAACGAATTTTCTAGAAATCAATGCTATTTTGAAAATCAGGCCTTATCTAACACGACATTTATACATATATAAAGCAAATACCTTTCTACATTGAATACTTGGACCCATAGCTCTAATGAAGACAGACTTGTATAATTTTGAGGGGTTGTAACTGCCAATTTTATTATATCCCCGCTGTGAATGTTCTCAAAAGATAAACTGTGGTCTGAACAAAAGGTTATCCCAAATTGCCGGCGGCGGGTACACGGTGTCGTATTACGAGTATTTCTACTTCATTACAGTTGCCAGGTTGGTTTCCTCTAAGTTTTTTAATGCTCATTACGCTGTAGAATTTTTGATAGAGAATTTATTTCTTAACTGGTTGAAAACGGGATGTTATTTTCAAGTATTTACATAAGTATCAATAGGTAAATAATTTTAAACTTTTAATACTTGTTTCTGGGCTTAGTTCCATCATTTTGATGGAATTTATACCATGATTTGAGAATAAATAAAGAACTGTTGACAAAATTTAGTTTGCTTGCGGTACCTAACATTCGAGTAGATTAGCCAATTAGTCAGCAGCCAGATTTTTCATTGATTCTTAAAATAGATGCCAGTAGTCAACGGTATAAATAGTCGAGTTTAAAACGGAAAAAAGAAGAGAGAAGATAGAACATAGAGAAGAGACAGCGACAGGAGGGACATCATCCCTTGTCTACTGTTTAGTGGGGTGAGTCACAAGAAGATGACTTCGAGTCAAGAATGACGTGAACCCCTTACTCTCCTTACTAATTACCGTTCAGGAACCGTTCATAAAGTTAAAAATATTATTCTCTTATCATAAAATATTATTCGCTAGAGATATAAAAGTATAACACAACTATACATTAGCGTATTTATATCAAGTGGGTAGAAATATTTCAAACTTTCCGGTACGTGTTGCAAAGTTTTAAACCACGCAGATCGATGGTTTCACAGGGATTATGTTCACAAACTCAAATGTTTAACGAAGCGAAGTGATATACTTAGTTGAAAACTTAGGAGAGTTGAAAGTGGGCAGGAATAAAATACTCTGAAAACACTAAATTGTATTCTTGTCTTGTGTTAACTAAGGTATGCTGAATAATTCATATTTATTATTGTCGCTGCTCATTTGGGTTAAAATATGTCTACAATAATCTAAATTTTACTAACAAAAAATAACCGTCTTCAAAGTTACTCAAAAACGACTTGTCAGATATTGTTCAAATTTATGTGAGACCACATGACAAGCTCCTGCTTTCGATTAAAAAGAGAATCTTCAAAATCGGTTCACCCAGTCGAAAGTTCTGAGGTAACAAACATAAAAAAAACTTACAGTCGAATTGAGAACCTCCTCCTTTTTTTGAAGTCGGTTAAAAAGCTATTTAAAAACCAATTAAATTCTGTTCGATTTAATCAAGCATCGTCGAGATAGTCTGCAATTTCCAGATAATTTTCTACATTTATACCAAATTTCATGAAAATATGCTGAATTGTTTTTGCGTGAAAGAGAAATATCATACTCGTAACATCCTTACAAACAAAATTTCATATTTATAATATTAGTAGGATAGTGGTATGGATATAAATTAATTCTGAATCTTTCAGATGTTATTTGAACGAGCAAAATTTAAGTCAATCAAAGCGAATCAGAGCGAACACTCATAGTGTTACCAACAACATCGTAAAATTTAATATGAAATATATATATCGTATGAAAATTGCTCAGACCAAAATTTTTTTATTGATCATAAGAAAATTAAAACTCAAATTAACTCAGCATAGAAATTTTCATTATATAAAAATCGGTTTTTGTACCTAATGTTTGAAGTCCAAGCAGGGGGTTCAAGTGGAATGCATCAAACTATTGTAAGAATGCAAACCTTCTGTTTGGGTATTATACCATTTCGTAAACTTGGTTCCTTTATTCTTTTAGTAAAACACAGAGCTACTTGTGTCTATGAATAGTTGTGTATGTAGAATAAGCTCCAATCTCTTTTTATCGGTATCAGCTACTGATATTTACAGACCATATAAAAAGGGGTTGGGTGAATATCTAACACATTTTATCTTTCACTGAAGATATTCGAACCTTTCCAAACCTTTTTTATTACCGAGTTTTAGTATCTGTGATATTCCACTAATACGCCCTTAGCAGCCGTCCAGTGTTTTATTCCAATGGCTCCCGCTCTGCGTTAATATCGACCGTAATTCAGTTACCTAAAGGATCACTATTGGTATCTCAATATTATTACATTATTTCTTCCCGTTTGTTTTTTGTAATTTTATTTTCTTTTCTTTGCATTAATTTCGCCCTTGCAACCACCTACTTTAAGGTGTTTCAAAAGAATAAATAAATATTAAATAAATTATTTCTCATATACACAATAATATCTTTGTTAATTACCACTGGTCGGCCTCGGCCGAGAATAGAACCGTGAATGCAGACCTTCAGCATGGTCAATAACGATTGAGTTACAGGGTCGTGAATTGCTGAAGTGATCAATCTATTTTTTGGGTACAAATACGTTGCGACTCTCTTTCTTCTTTAAAGTAAAAAATTGTTAAATATAAATAGGATAAAGCAGTCTTTAATAATACTAATTTTGTCACGTCTTGCATGAAATGAAACATTCATGATATCAATTTGCTAGTTTCGAGTTTAAGGATAAATTCGTTCTATTGCACGAGTAGGTACCTACAATTCGCGAGGGAAGAATAGTTGACTACAAGTTCGGTAAGGGCTTTCAAAAGTTATTTATGATACCTTTAGGGAGGTTGGCGTGAGGGTACGTAGCCCCAGAACTTCTATAATAGCATCATAAGTAATATAATATATCAGCTTTGTAAATCCTACTAATATTATAAATGTGAATGTAAGTTTGTTTGTTACGCTTTCACGCGAAAACTACTTACTTAACCGATGATCATGAAACTTGGTACACATATTCTTGGAGATATTAGAAATACCATAGGATACTTTTTATCCCGGAAAAATTCAGAGTTCCCATGGGATTTGTAAAAAATCGATCTCTATCGCGTAGTCTACTCGATAAGTTCAAAATGGTTGAAATTAGAGATACTGCTCTTAAAAATACGTGCGATAGCTCATTCTGTTCGGAATGATGTCTAGAAAAATGTTTCGGAAGCGTTTACCAGCACGTAAAAAATTGCAAAAGTTATTGACAAAATAAAGTTGAAAAAAAAAAGTATTTTGTTTTTGGTAATCACTTCGAAACTATTAATATTTAAGAAATTTTAAAACAAGATTCTTAAAGTAGAGGAAATTTCCAAACAATGACTCGCGACTCTCGGAACTCTATCTCCATTATTTATAACTTTAATTTAACGCTGAAAATGGGTCTCCACGCTGCATTTTTAGGTTGCGCGTGCGGCGTCAAAACCGAGTTCGTCACACTCAATAATTTTTTACGGTATTAATTATTAATTTAAAAAAATAAAAAAAATATGGTGTATTTGAAACACTTCAAAGAATTTGCTCCCGTAGGAAATTTTGCTTAAAGTTAATTTTTCAACAAGTTAGACGATTGTTAATTAACTAAATTTTCTCGAACTTCCATTTTCATTGTACATTAAAAAAAATGTTTAAGTAATTGTCCAATAAATATTTTGCTTCGTGGAGCCCTTCTTATATACATGCTTAACGAGATCACGTCATAAAAGTTTAAAAAGTTTTAATACTTTGTGTATAATAATTTTATAAGTTGAACAAAAAATGAAAAATCCAAATAATATTATTGAAAATATTTTTTTCTCAATTTATTATTACATAATCGTTTTGGCATTCATAAAAGACATTTAATGACTTGAAAAAAAAAATTCCCTCATTTTTTTATAATTTTTTTTTTATAAACAAATAGACTATTTCAATGCTTTCAAGAAAAAAATTCTTAATATCTTATTCTTTACAAAACATTATGATTATTGAAAAAAAATTTATTTTCTTAATAATGATATTTAATTGTTTATAATTGTTTTTTAATATTTCTATTGTTTGAATAATTAGTTAATAATTTTTTTTTCTTAAAAATTATAATTAACCATCTTTAATAGAAATGTAAAAAAATATTTTTTTTATCAACAATTTCATTGTTTTTTAACTTAACAATTTTTTATAAACAAATTCTCAACTTTTTTATATATTTTTTCTGAAACACCTAAAAATAAAAAAAACAACGATGTATAACAAAGTACAGATAAAAATATTTTTCAATTTTTTAATTTCGATTCGATAAAAAAACGAAAAAATTGTTTGTTCAACTTATAAAATTATTATACACAAAGTATTAAAACTTTTTAAACTTTTATGACGTGATCTCGTTAAGCATGTATATAAGAAGGGCTCCACGAAGCGAAAAATTTATAGGACAATTACTTAAACATTTTTTTTAATGTACAATGAAAATGGAAGTTCGAGAAAATTTAGTTAATTAACAATCGTCTAACTTGTTGAAAAATTAACTTTAAGCAAAATTTCCTATGGGAGCAAATTCTTTGAAGTGTTTCGAATACACCATATTTTTTTTATTTTTTTAAATTAATAATTAATACCTTAAAAAATTATTGAGTGTGACGAACTCGGTTTTGACGCCGCACGCGCAACCTAAAAATGCAGCGTGGAGACCCATTTTCAGCGTTAAATTAAAGTTATAAATAATGGAGATAGAGTTCCGAGAGTCGCGAGTCATTGTTTGGAAATTTCCTCTACTTTAAGAATCTTGTTTTAAAATTTCTTAAATATTAATAGTTTCGAAGTGATTACCAAAAACAAAATACTTTTTTTTTTAAACTTTATTTTGTCAATAACTTTTGCAATTTTTTACGTGCTGGTAAACGCTTCCGAAACATTTTTCTAGACATCATTCCGAACAGAATGAGCTATCGCACGTATTTTTAAGAGCAGTATCTCTAATTTCAACCATTTTGAACTTATCGAGTAGACTAGCGGGCGAAGCCGCGGGGAAAGCTAGTAATTTACATTACATATATTCTACTGGTATAACATAAAGTGGTTTCTCTATCTTTTGTAATAATTTTAAGGAATACGGAGCGAATGCCAATGTGTTTTTAAAGAAGGTGTCTTCTGATTTTTTATTTCACTAGCTGATGGTAAGTGGCCACCGTCGCGTCGCCTATGGAATCAGTAATACCGAGGGTACGATTAAAAGCAAAGCTTTCAGATGTCTTTGGTAAATATTAGAAGTACTTTATCTTTGTACATATTGACTAAATCGAAATATTTGAAATTCTATGTTTCCTTACACAATGGTAATGTAATTTAAAGACAAGATTGTCTGCTGAGGTGGCGGTAGGTACCTTTGTTTGTGAATCAAAGAAGTCCTAATAAAACAACACTCCAATTACGTAAAATGAAAACGGTCCGGTTACATACGAGGTAACCTAAGAGGTTCAGACGATCCGAAATGAAACCAAACACGACGCCGAGCGTGCCGTCATAATCTACGCCCTTAGCTATGTATATAAACAAGCAAAGTTACAGAAGGCTTATAAAGTGTTTTGTTTCTTTAATTTTATGAAAAACCATAAAAAAACATATACAAGGAATATAATCGGGATTCAGCAGCTTTGAGGTAAGCCAGTCGCCGAGCTGTTCTACTTTGGCAATGATGATGATATGAGATGAAAATCCAACGTCTAACTTTTCCCGGGTCCGCCTCCAAATGAATATTAGGTACCTAGAATGCAAGAATACCTAGTTAGGTACTTGTCTAGCCAAACTGTATTTTTTATATTTGTTAACCAATGAAATAAGTGAAACAAATATAATTAATGTTACTACAAGCTTACTGCCATACATTAACGAAAATCGCATCCAGATCAGTTAAGCCGTTAAGATTGGAGAATAAATGCCTAAACAAATAACAAGTTTTAAAAGTCATTAATTATTTGTGTATGTTAAAGATGAATTGAAGCATATAATTATTATGGTAACAACACTAACAACGTACAAATGACTGTTGAAATTGAATAAGGTTTTCGTGACAGTATTTTTAATGCTGAAGGCGCCATTTTGTTCGGTGGCGGTACGGGAAGGTGTCTGTCCTCCATTTTCCGACTCATAAACTTGACGTATGATCGTCTCGTGCGATAGACGTACAAATTTCGTCTCGAATTCACTTAACATACTCGAAAGTCTAGGGAAAATTATCACAAGGCACTTGGAGTGTGTAACTATTCTATGGGCACATTAATTTTTTAAATTGTCCATACTTAGGGAATTCATTGTTATTTTTGTAAGTCTTGTTTTATGATAATCTAAATTGTACAACTTCAAATAAATAATCTTCGATTATGGGCTACTATAATAAAATTGTAGTTAAAAATACTATATGAAAATCGCAATTTTTTATTTGTGTACCTTCTTATCTACATATTTTAATTCATCGTTTGTTTTAAAAATTACATAGCTCGTAAATTTTTTAGTTTGCAGCTCTACCTTCGCGTGTTTTGAACGACTGTGTCCTCTACCCTTAGGTTGTCTGATAGAAATCGCTATTACAGCGATAAGACCGCCTATTGTGTCGATACTACTTGCATTGTAATATTTTAAGTACTTCTACACACGCACAATAAAGAATATTGTATTGTATTGTATTATTATGTTTGAGTACTTCTCGCAATTTCTCACGAATTCCATAATCAGTTTCCATAATTAATTAAGTCAGTAATATTAGACCAATTCAGAGATGTATCCTTTCTGTTAAAAAATAATTTTCCAAATCGGTTGATATATGCTCGAGTTCTGGTTACGAACTTTTAAAAAACTCTTAATTTGAAGTCTGTTAAAAATATTATGCTCTATAAACAACCTTAATAATATTCTGCAAGTTATCTGAACAACACTCTTTCTGTTCTAAGTTATGATGAAGTATAATATCGTAGTAACTTAAACTTACTACAAGTTGTTACACCTCTAGATAGCTAGATACAAGTTATTAAAATGTAGCAAGCGTTTTTGAATTTATTTTTCCGACGTGCTAGCCTTATTCTTACTGAATCTTTGATAAGGTAATTTTGGTAAGGTAAGGTAAGGTAACGTATTTGATAAGGTTTTATACATACTAGTAACCCGAATTTGCGTTTAAAATTTAAAACCGGGCTATGCGTGTCAGGTCACACGCAATGAAGGGTTCCGTAGCTGTAAGTTCGACTCTACTAATTAAATACTTAAGCTACACTACGCGTGATAGTTTTCCTTTTAAATTCATCATGATAATATTATAAACTACTGCCCTAAATTTTCACATGTCCAACACCTATTTGGAGGAGGAGGGGGGGGGGGGGGGGAAGTACACTTCACTGTAACCAAAATTAGCACTTTAAAGCTGAATAGTTCGCAAACGAACCTCTGAATTGAAAAATGATCATTGAAGACCCACAATATTTTTGAAAGAACTTTTCAGCGATAGGTAACTACTATGGAGTTAGATGAGGAAAAAAATGGAGAGTGGAATCTTTCCCAATACTTACCAACTATAATATTGTGTACTATTAGGTATTCAATACCAAATACATACATAAACAATACAATACATTTTATTAAAAATAACATATTAACATTACCGTCAATATATATACTAGAAATAAGTAAATTTGTTAAAAACTACCCTCAATACTTTAGAAAACAAATTGATGAACCAAGACACAACATATTAAGATCTATATATACGCATAAACTTAAGACACCTACATCTAAATTAAAAATACATAGTGACGGTCCAAACTCAATGGCGACAAAGATATTTAATAAACTCCCAAAAAACATAGCTGAAGAGACAAATGTTAACCTTTTTTGTACCAAATTAAAAATATATTTAATTGAAAAATGTTACTATAGTTTAACAGATTATTTTAACGACAAAAATGACCAGTAAGTACCTACTTGAATATTTTAATAAACTAATCAGATAATATGAAATTGACATTAAATTAAACTCCTTTATAACGTGAAATATGGTTTAATGATTATAACTATAACTTAATGTAATACAATCTTATTTAGGTAACTACACGATTTAATTTTGAATGGAATTTACTATATCTGAAAATAAAATGAATTGGTCCACCACCCAGAAAATTGCAACACCCTTTTAGGGTTATTATTGTGTAGGATGTGTTATATACCATGTTACTACATATTTAATGCAATAAAGTATTGAGTATTGAGTATTGAGTATTGAAATGTCGTATAAAAAATCTTGACCAACAATTTGATTTTATCCGTTAATTAATATGCTATTAACAAAAACACACCTAAAATTATTCAGTGTTTTTGCGTCGGTAACACTGGATTGGATACGGTAGTGCCTTAATAATAACCATGTAAATTAGTTTACACACAGAAAAGACACTTTTGAGTTTTAGAGTGAAGGTGTAGCGATGACAAGGGTTATCTAGAAGTGAAACACATTTACAAGAATATCATGTTTATTTTAGTAGTGGAAGTCGTGTACAATAATATGGCACTTCGTTCCGTCTGTTACTGGAGGAATAACTTTATGTTGAACTAAAAACTACTTACCGGGCCCGGATCTACGATTTTTTCGAACCGGGGCAGAAACATGATAGTGGCGCCTACGGAGTTTTGCATACAATAATAATTGCAAAATCGGTTCAGGCGTTCAATATAAAAAAAATCTGCTCTTGGACTAAAAAAAGGTCATCGGGCGACTACCTTTGTGCTGCTTTGTGGAGCAAGTTCTTTTATTTTTAATCATAGTATATTACGATATGTGCCCCGGTTCGCCCCCCTAGATCCGGGCCTGCTACTTACATACATAAATATTAAGAAATACAACAATTATAACGTAATACTGGTTACGTAATATCAAGTATTACCTAGGTAACTTATATTAGAACTTAAAAGCTACTTATTACGAATATTTTATAATTTAACACCGTTCAATTATGTGCATTTGGGTATTTTCAAGAACTTTATATAATGGACGGCAAGCTTCAAAGACGTACCTGAAGACTGAAGAAACTTGCCGTCCAGCCAGATGTATTCGTATCTAAAGTTCTTGGGTATCTCCGGTAAAGGGTCGACGAAAGGTAAGACGTAAAACGTAGACACGACATTTTTAAATGTTTGGTTACTATAATAATATGTATAAAAATAAAATTCATACTTTAAAAATATTTCTAAATACAAGCTCTTAAAAATTTTACCATATAATAATTGAATGCCTAAAATTTAATGTCTCTAATGTAATTAACTTTCTTACACGACTTACATTTTTTGCTTAAATAAAGTACCTAGTAGGTATAATAATATTAGATCCTAAATCATACATTTATTTAGGTATATCATTGATTTATTTGAGTAATACAAAAATCTCAAAAGAGTCTTATAAATAAGCCAGTATCTCTTTATCGTAAATGATTGAATATAAATAAATTAAATTCATGTTAATTTTGGGTCGTCATAAACATAGATACGTTACGACTCATACCATTCAATTTAATAATATTAAACTGTTGGTGAATATAATAATCGTTTCGACAGTGTAAGAGTCTGCCATGCACCGCAACAACAACGACGTAACAATGCATCAAGGATTTTTTTAGGCGTGTACTACGGCTTTTCGCCGCAATGCCGTTCCATTTCCATTTATGCATTTCAATAATGAGACCGATAGGGATAAAATATATAATATACGCGGCGAATTGATAACCTCTTCATTTTTTTGAAGTTGGTTAATTAAAGTACAAATGCATTAAACGCACGTACAAGTGCATTAAACTGCGACTTCATTAACGAGGAATAATCAGAATTAATTTATTATTTATCTGCAACTGGGGTTTTCACGATAAAATTACGGCTGTGCCAATAATGATGTAACATTGTTCATCTAAATTTGAACATGTAGATTCTTCGCCGAATTCCGCTAATGTAGCTGCAGCACATACAATAAAATAGCATATACAATAACCCATCTAATTTCCGCCAGACTTTACGGCACACCATCTATACGTGAGGGGTATACTCCTCTGCAGGCATGGCAGCAGTATTTCCTAAACGGTGGTAACTCGCAGTTCCTCTCGAGCTGGTCTCTGGTGAAGAGCTCGCAGTACTGAGTTCCGTCACTCGCAGGGCACGTTGGAGCTTTGGAGGGGCATCGTCTGAGGCGACACCGCCGCCGTCGTTCACGGGGCTTCGGTCCGCAGAGCTCCTCGTGTGTCGGGCACACTAGGGGACGATAGGAGACCCCACGACCGCATGTTGCTGAGCACTGGAGATGACATGTATCTTTAGATTGATCAATCGTTAGATAGATTTGTTGTATTTTGTTGTAAACAAATACTCTTACGCCCCAACTCAGAGTCACTAACGGTTATTTAAATCTCTCCTTACTACTAAGGAGAGATTACCTACGAGATTACTAAGAGAGACGTACCTACGTACATAATTTGTCTGGTGTTTCTTTACTAAGGAGTGATTTAAGTAGCCGTTAGTGACTCTGAGTTGGGGCGTTAGTAAGATTTTCTTCAACGCAAAAAAGAAAATGTACCTGTAAAGTATATCAAAAGCTATGAACTCTTAAACAAAATTTATGGCAGCGTTGCCTATCCCTGCTTTCTTTATTACCTTGTTTTCTCTGCCTAGAGATCAATATGATAATATATGCTACAAACCCTGTAGTAAAGTTTCATTTATTTCTTTATTTAACGAGACGGGGGAACAGATTGCAAGGTTCCACACGGTCCGGCTTCGTGGAGTATCTGTCTTTGATACCCGTTTTGCAAAATGGTTCTTAAATATTAGTTAAGGAATACGAAAGTATACCGGCGTCCAAGGCATCTCCTGCCAGTATACCGGACAGGGGAACCGGTTGCAAGGTTGCACACGGTCCGGCTTCGTGGAGCGACAGAGGGCTGGCGACACGCTACGTCTTATCAACTCCCTCTGCGTTGATACACTGGAAACAGACAAAAAATCGATATTGATATGTGAAAAGAGTTTCCTCCTCAAGTTTTATAAATCTTTATAGGTATCCTCTTTAAATATTGCCCACATTATAGTAGAAGGAGTATTGAGATTTATTGCACATAATGTTTTTTCGGAGAAAGTATTTTTTTTATGTATTTACTGCTTATTATAGGCTCGCAGTCTGCGTAGTAGAAAAATAACAATAACAAACATAAATATCTTCGCGGAAAGATTATGTTTACTCACACTATAACTCAATATTTAACTACAAAGTTGTCAGCATTAAAATTACTGGAATATATCGTCAAAACACAGCAATAAATATTGATCTTATTGTTAGTTTAGAACACCAACAATCTTAAATAAATCTTCGACGTAAGCTAATATTAATATTATACACGAGAGTGCCCGTGGCTTAAGCAGACAGACAAAAATAAACGGTCGGTAGCCTCATTTCGAGATTGCTATCGTGGAGTAAATATTTCCATAGGAGAACGTGCGTTCAGACCTCTTCGATATTATGTCGAAGTTTACCTCGACATTTCAAAAATAATGGCGTGGGTTTTATGTAAATAGTCGTAAGAAAACTGACAGGATACCTGACCAGTGTTCACCGTCATCTATGTTCTGTAACATAAAAACCATCACCGACTCATGGTACTAGAAAAGGTATGAACCTGTTTCAGCTGCTATCAAAACTGAAAATGCGTTACCTTTTTTTGCGGATGATTCTAAGAAGCTAAGTAGCCAGATTACTTAAAAATCACCAAGCACGAGTTAAACTATTTTCTAAGTCAGACAATTACTTGTCTAACGGTAAGTGACCATCGGCTTTGGGCATTAGCAGCACACTCACGCATTGCCTCCCAAAACCCGACCTAGCGACCTCCTAAAATAGGATCCTAATTGCTCCTAATTGCCTCGTTTGTTATTAAAATTTAATGGCTTGGATCCAAGGATAGATACAGCCTTTAGCACTTAAAATATAAATCCATTAGTATTTAACACAAGTCTCACAATGAAAGCGGTATGCTGTGTAGCCAATACAATGTACAAAGTACTGTGTACAACTCTTATTGTGAGACGAGATCGAGCTCAACAGTGGAACAGTTATGAGTTGTGAATTGTGATGATAAATACAGTTTTGAATCGCAACAAAATTGTGTTGTGCAAGCAATATGAATCTCTAGTATTTGTGGCTTAGAACGCATTTTGCAATAGCAACGAAATACTTTTATTTAGCTAAATATGAAATGAACTGTAAGTTCTAATGTATAGCTTATGCCTAGGTCTTGGTACATAAAACCTTAAAAGAGTGCATTTTCCTTTGGAGCATTTAGTCTTAATCCGATTTTACACTTCTCGGAGTTCAGGTAGGTTTAGAACGATGTGGAATTTCAATCCGTTTTCATAATAGTGTAGATATACTATTTAGGTGTGTATTTTCTTAAGTACACCAATCCGCTTTGGAACTGCGTGGTGGAATATGCTCTAGGCCAGAGGAGAATTTCACCTACGTACTGTGGACCCAAAATACTTTTTTTATCTGTGATATCACGATAAACTTCGTTTCGAAAGCAAGGCCAAAAAGAAAAAAAATCTCGCCACTATGCATGAGCGCAATGAAGTTGAATGGCCAGATATCATTGATTTCCGAATTGGTTCAGCTGGGAGCACTTACAGAAGTGTCTGGGTTTCACTCAGGGGTGAAAGTAACTTTCTGAACCCACTAAGTATAATAATATAGGTACTTTGATACGTCAGATAACAGATCAATCCATCAAAGTAAGACTGAAATAAAAACCCGAGACATCGATGTTGTAATAGAAGATCGAGGAAAATGTTTATAGACGACAAAGACAAATTGTTGAGCGCACGTACCTTATGTTGGAAGGGACGCAGAATAGCTGCCTCTCTTGCACCCCCTCCTCCCCGCAGGTTGCGCTACATTCCTCCCATTCCCCACTTGTCCATGAAAACTCACAGCTAAAAAAATATTGCGATTATTAGAATCAAAACAAAATGGAAGGTTGTAACAAGTTTTGATGATGGTTGTGGTTAGTGATTGTGTGACTTCTAATTAATACGAGTAACTTAAAATATCGTGGTCTTTGTATGATTACAATGATAATTGCCTATGTAGACCATTGTGTGTCTAAATACCAATTTAATTAAATTGATTGTTTTCATCTCATTTTAATCTATATATATATAAAAATGGATGTTGCTAAGCGCTAAACTCGAGAACGGCTCGACCGATTCGGCAAAAATTTTTTTGTATGATCCTTGGAGTCCACGGAAGGTTTTTATAATATTAAATATATATATATATATTGCGCGGACAATACTAAAACAATACTTTTCACATAAAAAATTGTTTCAGCATGTATGGTAGATGGTAAATATTCGAAAAGGTATCCACGGGAATTAGTAGCAGAAATAATTAGGTACCGGGAGTAATGGCTAACTAAATGATGGAACTGGAGGAATTTACTATTTGGATGCTCCAGGTACATCTTCATCTAGCAACTCATTGACCTTGGTAATGGCAAAAGAACGGTGAATTTAAGACATACAAATTATACATACAGTTAATTGGGCAACTAATCAAGATGATGTTGTCAACTATCCACCAGAATCGTTAATTTTCCGGGATCGACACCTCATAATCTTAAATGGAAAGTAGGATCGGTAGTCATAATGTTAAGAAATATTAAATATTAACTTATTTTTGTAAGTAATCGTCGTTTATTGTTGAGATATAAATAACGTGATCACTCAGAAATATTTATTTAATTTCTACTGTTAACTTTTGACAGAACGAAGTCTGTCCGGGCAGCTAGTAGTTAATAAAAACTTGATATGTCTTCACATTATCCGACAAACTAAAGGTCGATGTATACGTAACGTGGACGAGACGTGGACGGGACGTGGACGGGTTATAAATATACGTGCGTGCCTCGTTCCCGTCCCGTGCGTGCCTCCGTGGCGTATGCGCTATCGTTTACATTTTCTATGAAACGATGTTTCCACAACTTCACGTCCCCCCGTCCCGTCCCCGTCCCGTCCACGTTATGTATGCATCGACCTTAAGTATTCCCGTTCTTACACCCGTCAGGTTTATATTCCCGGTAAAGTTTGCTATCAAAGTATGCAATGTACGCTAAACATAACTTCAGTTTCCAACTTGGTCGTTACGAAGCGTAGTGGAATCAGTTTTGTTAAAATTCTTGGAGACTTCTTCACAAACAAATAGGTTATTATTTTTGCGTCGGAATGAACGTCGAAGTTCTTACAAGAGAATAAGCTTAAGTTTTCTCTCTTTTGTCAGTTGTTTCTTGTTCATGTTCTATTTTGATGTTAATTAAGAAAGAAGTAATAACTAGTTATTTGTTTTCATGAACTCCTTTGAAAACTATTACTGTAATAATATAATAGACTATACACAGGTACATATGTGTATATCGCTTTATTTTAGAAAGAACTTCTAGTACCTAGAAAAAGTTTATTAAAGTGTGCGCTTACGTTAACTCTGCTGAGTATCTGTATCTTATACATACATAACTTTACCTACATCTAGTGACCATTAAAAATCGATAGTCTAGTCACTGACTTTGCCAGCATATTTAAATTTAATTAATTCTTTTAGGGCTTCCAGACAACTATACAAAATTTCATTATATTTTGTTTTTCGATCTTTTTATACAAAATTGAATTGAACAACATTGAAGATTTCATCAAAATCAGGTTGGTATTTTTTTTTTAATGTGGACTAAAACGTGTAACAAAAACTTCTCAAAACCTTATTAAAATTCTATGGCGTATCAAAGAAAGTCAAAGAAAATGAAAATACTTAAAACTTAGTTAAATTATAAATAATTAGTTACAAAATAAAATTATAATAAAATCGTTATTTGAAAACCTACTTACTGTGAAAAACAAAGAATTTACGGTTAAGCATATTTCTGAATATTAATAAGTTATCAAATTGAATTCGTCTGACTTCAGCCGGTAAAAGGCATAAACAAGGCATTGAAAGGGGATAGGTCAACGAGGCATGACTCATTGCAATGGGTCGTGAAAGAAGGGCGCTCCCGAAGATAATCATTTTATAATGTTAACAAAAAAACCGACTTCAAAACATCGACAAGTAATAAAATGAGAACACCAGTCAATTAAATACGCACTATTTAACTCAAAAACTACTCATCAGATTTCGTTCTTTAAATGGGAGCACATGACAAGCACCAGATTTCGAATATAATTTTTTTATCGAAATCGATATACCCGTGTAAAAACAGCGCGTAAAAAGTAAAGAGCTAATTAATACACATAAAAAATACAGTTGAATTAGGAAGTTTAGGAACCTCCTTTTCTTGAAGTCAAAAGTCTTCAAAACCAGATAGGGAACACTCTTATTTGAAGTAGAGTGAGTCGAGGCAAATTAAGATATACGAGTATATAAAATGTCATATAACATAATTATGCCATAATATTACGAGTAGGTATTGAGTGTTGACTTACCTGATTTTTAAAAGTATATGAAAATTTTACAGTTCCTCACATTTATCCGATAAACTATAGATAAATACATTCGAATATACATAACATATTATTATATTTAACCAATTATTATTAATTAATTATTATAATTAACGTCCAAGATGATAATCTTAGTTACAAGACTTAAAAATTGTTACTTAGAATTTAAGGTTACCTATTTGTAAAAGTTTTAAGGCAAGTATACAAAATGTAAGATACTCCATTTACTGAAGAATTTAATATTGTTCTTCCATAATAAAGCTCGGCTTTAATCTATGAGCACAGGTACATCGAACGCGAAGCGAATTGAATTCTTGTTGGTATCTTGGTCTTAAGTTATTGCGTACAACGAAAATTCCTTAACCATAATGGTCAGGCTTTCAAATCTGTGGCGCCCCATTAACTAAATGATTTACAGATTTGCAGAATGGACAGGAAATTTGTATGGCAAAAATGGCATTTTCATGCAAATTCTAACATTTTAGCTAACATAAAACTAAAAAGCAGCTTTGGAATTGGGGCACTTCACATTTTTATACATCTACTCGTATTCCATTTCTACTCATACCTGTTTATTATTCATATGCCAGTGACTGCATCCGTAGAAGTTTTGTCAAAGGCCTTAGCGTGGCTGTTAAATCCTTTAAAAGCCAAAAGCACTCGTTTCGGCAAATACCTCATCCCGGTTGAATTTATTTTCAAAAATAAGCGTTGAAGTTCGATTCCTGGCGTCGCACATAGTTTATGACAGTAAAGATTACTAATTGGCTATTAGACAATTTTTGGAAAAATATTTAAAAAAATTCGTAGTTTTATTTTATACCTCTTACAATATTTATTTTTCTCATAAAAGTGTTATTTAGTAAGAAAAAAATAACTTTTAATCCATTAATTTTAAATTCGCGCGAAAATAGTCCGCCATCTGTCACTTGCTGGCTGTGACGTCACATTTCAATTAACAAAAGTTTACGCTCTAACTCTGAAGATATTTTAAGTGAAAAACTTACACCTTTTTCACTGGAATTGTGAAAATGACAAGCTACAAGACGTGTGCAGTGCCTATGTGTAGAAGTATGTACTACAATTAAACCTGACAAATTGTTTATACCTACACGTTTCTAAATGCCCTCAACGTCGAAAGCAGTGGTTACAATTAGCACGTCGAGACCCAGAGTTAACATCTGTTGTATCAGCAATATTCTTTTGTGAGGACCACATTGATGTAAGTATTTAGAAGAAATCAACTTAGCCTCTGATTCACTAAAAAAACAAATTAAACCTAACCTAATATTGTTCATAAACATAACCTATAAGTAATTTAAAATCATTAGTAATATGGTGTCGTTAAGGGGACGTTGAGGAAAAACTTACAAAAAAATCCCCCTGTGACCACTTAGCAAGACTGACCAATTTTACTTTATTAATTTCAGTACTTAAAAGGAGGTTTTTTTGCATTCCGAAACTCGGTAGAGCAAAAGTCAGGGAAGAAATTTGCGACCATAAATGAATCAACTTGAGGCAAATTCGCACTGTCAGCTTTTGTATAGCCTGACTCCATGTTACAAAACCTCTCAAAAGCAGAAATCAAAATATATCTTATTAATTTTCTCAGTAAATTGCACAGTGCACACGATATAGTTAGTAGTACACGACGCTTTATTTTTTGAGTTGTGACGTCATAACATGCTCAATCATGGCCGCCGGCGTTTCGGTTCTCGTATCCACAGGTAAAAAAACTCAAATCTATTTTTCAAAATTAAAAATATTTACAATTTATTTTCATGCAAGAAACGTATTGTATAATTATTGTTAACCATTATGCAACCATATTTAACACATTTCATATTTTACCGTGATCTATATGCCTTGCCATTCATAGGAAATCATAATGCACATGCAGGTGTCCGTTTTTTATTTTACTTATAACTTATAAAATCTGGTTAACTTTAATACTGTCAGAGCCTCAGAGGTACACAAAATCTTACTTAAAGCTATAGAATCCTTATCCTCATCAACCGGATTTATGGCGATCCATGCTCTACTCTGCATTGAATTGTCTCAATAATAACGATCCCAAATCCAATTACTTTGAATTAATTAATGTCAGACCTCCAGACCGTCAATCAATGATCGTTCTCGGTCCATACAAATGTGTGATTTTAATATGTTACGTCAACAGCAGTATGTCCCAGCAGTGATTCATGTGGGAAATTATTGTAATGGCGCCAAAGATCTGCGCCCATTTCTGTAAAAGTTGTACCTATGCGTGCGTTGAGGTATGAGTTAGTTACCTGTTTATTTCTGTAGTCTTTATTAAATTAATAAAATAATTTGTGAAAGATAAACGAAAACTTAGAAGTGTCTAAATCGGATACGTCATGACGTTATAGGATAGAAAGAACATACTCATAATATGCAAATACGCAAATATTGTTAACTTCACCTTTTTTCTTAAAAAAGCCTACTTTTCAGTTTTAAGTTTGTTTTTTTTCCGCCTGAATAACTGAATAACCACCCTTTCGCTTGAATCAGCCAAGCGACTCGTCGTGTTCCGGCTGAGAGCTTGAAAGTTAGTTCTTTCTTTATTTTTCTTCTCTCTTTCTTGGCCCGCAGTTCATCGATCATGCTTTTGGTGTCGCTGATGTCCATGCGTGACGATATTATAACCATTTACCATCAGGTGGATCGCCAGATTGTTGGTAAGCTTTTTTTACTATCATATTTTTTTAAAGACCACCCCGAAAAGTACGTTTTTTAGACTTATCAACTGTGACTGGTGACTTGATCATGTCATGTACAGAATAATAACCTGTGCATGTTGCACCGCTCGAGCCGCGCGGCCGCACAGCGCTGGCCGCGCGCGCACCGCGGCCGCACGGGCCGCACGCCGCCGCCGCACGACACCGAGCACGGCCCGCGCTCCATGGACCATCTGTATCAACAACATGGGGTAAGTGTAAGTAAGAAGTTGAAGTAAGAAGTGTAAGTAAGAAGAAGTGACTACTGAAGTGAAGTAATCCCTTCAATCGCAAGCCTGTAACTTGTATCGTAAGAGGCGACAGAAGCCAGCCTGCATAGTGGTAGGGTCCGCGTAAAAAATAAATAAATATTAATTCATTAATATTGTTACTGATATTATTATCTTTCTGCAAGCTAGTAGTCTGCTTGCAAGCTAGTATAACTTATACTGTATAAGCTACCATAGTACCTATTACTTAAGTCAACCGCCAAAAAACTCGTGTACGGACTGACTGACGGCTTAAGATTCACACTTGGCCTCCTGAAGTGCCATAAATAATAAAAGGGTATAGGGGATGCTATCGATCCTTGGCTACATGCCAGCAAACAAACAGCAGGCGGAGCAATAGCGTCAGGTTGTCTCTGGAAAAGACCTGATTTGTTACCGGATTCTTCATCTTAGTGGTTAGCTGTTACTTTTGTAAATATATACAAGAGTTGTACTAAGAGTTGTGAAATATAGTAGAAAGTGGTGTAGAGATGATCTACTTTAAAAATAAACACGCTCTCACTAAAAATTACTGTTACAATGTGTAAATGAAACATTTAGTTACTCTATTCTATTCATTTAATTAAAAATATATTATCATAAATATTACTATCTAAGGGCCTTTATTTTTAAAGAGTTTTTATGCATCAGATTGCTCTTAATCAAATGACTCGTTCGCTTGTTTTCCAGTTATAGATATAAAAAGGGTAAAGAAACGTGGAGTGCAGTATAAACGGGCACAAAATCGTCGCTGCTTTTGCAATTTCCACATATTTAGGTAAACAAGTATCTCTGTCACTCGATTTTTCTTCAAAATAGAAAGTGTAAGTTATGTTTTGAATCAAAGCATCTCTTTTTTAAGGTTTAAGATTCTTTATTTCTCAGAAGATTTACAAGATAATCACTTATTGAGAAATTAAATAACATACAATACATATTTCATTAGTAAACGAGATTCGATGAGCTAATACTACAATAAATTACTTATTACATAAATGTGGGTACTTTAAAATTATTTTAATAGGAGCAGAATAGTCTGTTTGCCATCAGCTCGGCGTCACTAGCAAGACGACCGGTTACACGATGATCGTTAACCACAGGTTAATTAACTGATCCCTTATTATTTTTGTTGCTCACTTATTATTTATTCTTTATAATAAATTCAAACTGATTATTATTGTATTAGTACATTTTATTTTGTCACGTTATAATATTATTTTATATACAAATTGATTTTATTATTAAAATTAAAATTATGTGTATAATTATTGATTAAAAAGTAAAATTTAACATTTAATTGATTATTTATTATTTTCATTACAGATCATCTTATTTATAATTAATTGTAAATATGACTATTGTTTAATTAGAATAACTTACATGATTTGTTATTATTATTATTTTAGTAGTAATTCAAACCGATTAGTAATGTAGGTGTTTATTATGTCAACTTATATCCATTATATACATAGGTACATTGATTCTTCTATTATTACATTACTAACATCATACATGTTTTTTATATTATTGATTTAATTTTATTTTTATTTATTATATGTATATGTTACCGGATATCTGTATAATTCAGCATTCTATACAATACCTAGCAATGTATAGAATATCTAAAACGTTCAGGTAACGTTTTGAATATTATTTATTTCATACTTCGCCCAGGGATTCTATACAATACTCCATGCGTAGTTGGTAATGTGTGTAAAAGACAAAAACAAGCATGTGGGAGAGGGGCGAGACGTGAGGGCAGGCAGTAAAAGTTTACTTGCCACAAAGGGTTTTGGCTGCCAAACCCAAACTTTGGTATTCTTACATTTAAGCAAGCTTCCAGCTCCGACATATTCTATGGCCTTATCGGCTAGGTTTTGGATTTCTTCTTGATACATACCTAGTAATGACCTGCTCATGCCTGTTATCTATAGGTACGCAGACGATACCAGAGTGGTGGTGGAACGTATAAATCTCACAATTTGGGCTGTATCCGAGTGGGGCACGGCCAATCTTGTAGAATTCTAAGACTAAGATACGTGTAGGTATATTTACCGCACGTACCAGGAGCCCGCTCACCCGAGCCCTACTTTTCATAACGTACATTATGAATATACCGATCGCCTTCAGTTGTTATGAGTTAAGGTAAAAACCCCAACTTTTGGCGATGCATTGAACCAAAGGCTAAAGCTGCTGCAACGATACATGGAATTCTTGCAAAGTTGCGCAAACACTACACCCACCCGCCAATGACGTGGAGAGAGTCAAAATTCAAAATATTTTTTTCATATAGGTATCACTGGCACATTTTTTAATCTACCAGGTTTTCGGAAAGGTGTTTTGTCGTGGAGCGAGGATGGAGGCCGTCGAGAAACTCCTTAGCAAATCTTTTAAAAATTTTAAAAATAAAAATACATTGGTATATATTTTATTACAAAAAAATATCACTAACTTGAACGGAACTGGTTGTAGAGTTGGTCATTTCCATGCGTCTTTGTCATTTAAGTACTCATCTGGTCTTCAAGAAAAGAGTGAATCTTATGGCTCTACACACTATGCCGTCGGCTTTGCCGCATAAAAAAGCCACAAGCCTAATATCAGTTCGTTCCTGGCACGAAAAAGGAATATTAAATGTCATTCAATAACTAAAAAGAAGCATTGCTGGTAATTAAAATGTTTCCAAGGGCCTTTATATTTCTCGGGATATAAAGTTTTGTAATATAATATGACATGATGTAATTAATATACCTACCCAATTACCTACATCGATGCCCGGAGAGACAAACATAGTTACAAATAATAATTTAAAAAAATATTTTTGAGTTCTAACTGGTTGTTTAAGTGCCCCCTATTCTAAATTTAAAAATAATATTAAATGTACAGAAAACAATCCCCCTCAGTTTTATCAATTTAGTGCTCCCTAATCGAAACTTTGAAAAATATTCATTTAAAGTATAGTGAGTTAAACAAACACAACAAGCACATGTATCATCATCACCATATTGTGTTCTACAAGACTGATGTTGCTATCCAGCACTGAGCCGATTTCTGCGGCACATGCCGCCGGCAAGATATCCGCAAAATATGTCGCCATGGCTTCATACCGCGCGGGATGATGGCGGCATAGTGTGTAGGAGCCATTAGACTGCATCTCCCCTTACCATCAAGTGGGATTTCGGTTGAGCATTAATTTAAAATGTATAAAAAAATATCTATTCATGCAGGTTAATACAATTTGTTTTGAGTGTGTTTATAAGTAAATTCTTAATTCCAACCTCCATCCAAGTTGACTACACATACCCAAATCTATTAATTTTATTCATTGCCGGTGGACCTGCAGGTATTCTGTACAGTAGATGGTAGACGTATACATTACCTAGGTAAAGTATGGATGGTGAATAATATTAATATCATTTAATACATTGCCAAAACGACCCAGGTATTATACACATTGCCTAGGGATTGCGCTGAATACCTGCATTATACAGATATCCGGTAACATATACAATTATAAGAGCAGAAATCATAAAAGTAGGTATTTGTTTTAGTCAGGTACTTGGTTTAGTTTAGTTTTAGTTGATGATAAATTTATAGTTATATATTAAGATTTTAATTTATTATTATTATTTATAATGTATGCCTGATTTTTACTATTAGAAATGGGAAGAAGATGTGTTTAGTAGATATATCTTTAGTGCTTTTTTAAACATACAAAGTGACTTTAAATCTTTTACATCTTTAGGCAATTTATTATATAATTGCGCTCCTTCGTATACGATACTAGATTTACCATATTTAGTTCTAGGGGTACGCAGTAATAAATTGCTTGCACGCCGTGTTTTAATCTTCTGTATTTGTATCCTTTTTGTAAATGTAACTCGACAGTGGATATCTTGGGTAATTATTTTCCTAACAAGAATACAAACGTTGTAGATGTAATTTTGTTTTATATTAAAAAGCTTTGTATCCTTGTAGATTTTGGATGTTTCTGTTAAAAAGTTATAGTTAAAGAGAATTTTAATTATTCTGTTTTGTGCAGTTTGTAGGGTCCGTAGGTTAGATTTTGGTGCTGATCCCCAGATCTCTATTAAGTAGTCCAGATGGGACTTGACAAGTGTGTTATATATAATATAACGTACTTTCATTGGTAAACATCGGATAATATTTTTTAAAACCCCTGTTATTGATGTTAGTTTTGAACGTATATTTTTAATATGTGCTTTCCATGTTAACTTCTCATCCAAAATTAAGCCAAGATATTTTTCTTGTTTTGATCTTTCTAATGGAATGTTATTTATAGTTAAGGTTGGATAATTATCTATCTTTTTATTGATTGCAGCGAAAATCATGTACTTAGTTTTTGATTCATTAATAGTTAATAAGTTATTAAGGAACCAGTTCTGTAATAGATTTAAGTCACTTTGTGCTTGTTGTATTACAACTTTCACTGTTGGACCGTAATAGAATAAACAGGTGTCGTCAGCATATAGTGTCAAACGACCTTTCAAATCGATTTCATGGATATTATTGATATAAATAAGGAATAGAATCGGCCCTAGTAGCGATCCTTGGGGTACACCATATGTTATTGGTCTTTGGCTGCTGGTATATGGGCCTATTTTTACAACTTGATGCCGATTTGTCAGGTATGATTTAAACATGTCCAAGGCTGTTCCTGTGATCCCTGCGTGTTTTTCTAGTTTTTCTAACAGCAGTTTATGGCTTACGGTGTCAAACGCTTTTTTTAGGTCAATAAAAACTCCTAGCACTATTTGTTTTTCATCAATACTAATTTTTAATTCAGTTATAATATCCATTGCAGCTGTTAAAGTAGTTAGATTTGGGCCTAAAACCATACTGGCCTTTGTAGAGGAAGTCTATACTATCGAGATGTTTGGTAAGTCTATTATGAATCACTTTTTCAAAGATTTTTGAGACAAAGGGAAGGACCGAGATAGGACGATAGTTACTAGGGTTGGCTTTGTCACCAGATTTGAAAATAGGACTCACTTTCGCAATTTTTAATGAATCTGGGAATATACCTTTCTTTAGACATTTGTTTATTGATTTACTAAGAGGACATGATATGAAGATTTTTTATAAGCTACACACTCATAGCCTAGGAGTTTCTGTGTCGTTGGTGCCATAGACAACACACAAAATCAACACCCAGACCGAGAACAGAATAAGAGATTCAAACTTATCATTCAAATTCCGCCTCGCCGGGAATCGAGCCCAGGACCCCTGACACGGCGATCCAGCACGGTAACCATGATTGCGCCACACGGCACATCAATATTTCGCCTTAATTATTTATTTTATCTCAAAGACTTAACGCTATAAGTGGTGCCCAACGAGGGATCTAAATGATAAGATCTAAATTTTTCATCAACTGTCTAATAAAGCAATAATGAAATTGGATTTGATTACATTAGAAAAATCCTACTTCTAAATCCGGCAGAATGACAGATATGCCTAAGAGAGAGACTTGCAATTACTCCTTTAAGAGTTTTAATTTTTAACCGCATGTACAGAGCTTCACTAACGCTTCGATAACATGAAAAGTTAAAGCCATTAAGGAATCCTAAATAGTTCATCGATGATTTAACGAAGCTTGAAACGTTTTCTTGTTAACTTTGCAGCGGATAGAAAGCCGTTCGGCTTTCAATAGCTAAAGCAACCTCAAACTTGGCTGAAGTATTTCGAAGGAAATACTTATTAGGTAAAGACCAACTTGTTACATTGAATGGCATTAACTGTGATTAAAAATTTAATTACGAAACCGAATTGTTACAATATTAAGGGAACGATGTTAAGTAACGCAAAACATTTAAGGGACGAGGTTTCAGAAAGCTTAAATCTATTAAATGTTCCAGTGTTAAAACAATAAGAGGATTTTGCGTTGATAAATTTGTTGGGAAAGTCTTTGTCAATGGCAAATAGTTTAAGATAATATCGTGTAAATCGATTTTACATCTTGGTGACCTTTTCCCAGTATATAGTTAGACACTGTAAACCAGTAGACCAGGGCTGCAGGGTTACGTACGAGTATGTGACATGACAAAAAAATTTGGCGATTAACCTAAGTAACTTCGATGCATTTTATAAGTTATTTTTGAAACATAACGACCCTGTAGCTCAGCTATGCCTGTCTACGAAACGAGAGGTATTGGAGTTATAATGCGTGATAATTTCAATATCAACTACCAAAGATTCGATAGGAATATCTTTACATTATATTCTTGATTCACACTTTTAAAGAGTCTCCCATATCGTATTAATGTCACGCATAAGTTCAAATAATAATTATTTATATTCACATAGTAAATATTGGTAGGTACGAGAATTTCACGTCAGCAAGGCTATTCTGTTTTGTAACTCGACAGCGGAATCCGCGATGAGTGTCAAAATTCCTTGCCAAAATTGACACTCATCGCGGATTCCGCTGTCGCGTTACAAAACAGAGTAGCCTTGCAGAAACGTAAAACGACAGATAAGTGAATTGTCAAGTTTACCTTTCCTTGAAAAACAACATTTTTATTATCGCGGATGTTTTTGTTTTTACTACATAGAAACTTCAGAATACAAAAGAATCGTTTCCACAATAAATAAACTGAGATGCTTTGTACCGTTGAAATAAATCATAGACCACAGAAAATATTTTCAGGATAATATCATACGACACGTGCACTCCCACGTTCTTCGCAGTGTTTTTTTGTAAAACAATATAGGATCAAACAAAATACTCAGCCCTTACTGCTACTTACTACGTTGTAAACCAGTGAAGCTTATTTATTGGAATGGAAACATTATTTGTATGTAGTAGGTAACGTTGTTCAGGTGTACATGGTAGGTATTATGTCAATAGCCGAAAAACACGCAGGTCTCATGTAATATTAAAAGCACTATCGATGCTTTGCCGACGAAATAAAAAGCGGGAATCTCACCTGTTAATTCCATAATATTGCTACAGAAATATATCGTAAGTTGATTAATTACCTACGTTATTCAGTGTTCGCTTATGTCAATAGTCGAAAAACACGCAGCTTACCTGTAATATTAAAATCACAAAAAAAAAGTAAAAAGCGGGAATTTCGCCTGTTTTTTCCATAATGTTTCTACCGAAAAACATCGTTATTTGATTTTATAAGTTAACATTAACAAGGCCTAGCCTTGATAAATTCCTTTCTCATAATATAATAATACTTATGGCCAAGTCCTAGTTAAGTGACAAAGGGGGATACGACATTGCGAGATAAAAACGTCGCTCGCCCAAGCATCTCACATCACATTATACTCTGAAGGCTCGCTTGTAATAACCTTTCTGTAGGAATTTTCTCTTTCGCATTATTTAACTTAACAATTTGCGGAGGCGCAAAATGCGCTTAATTAATGCTTTTCTCCCTTTTGTCCTTTTGTGTCCATTATTTTCTTTACATTTGTTTCTTGGCTGTTGCTTGGTAGGCACATATATTTTTTAAATTAATATTTTGTAAGAATCATAATATTGTACCTAGAACTTGGCATATATTATTGTCAATTGTATAAGGTTTTTAAATTAAATATTTGTATATTTATTGGCTAACAATAATTACGAGTACACTGAGACCTTTCACTTTGCTTGTAATTCTAGATTTGAAAATTGAAGCTATTTCGGCCTATCCTAGCAATAGATACTAGCCGTATTGAGCGGCTTAAAATACTGACCCCAATACGTTGTAGTCTTTTAAATTGTTGTTTAGGTTTTTATATTTCTAATTAGGTATATTTTTATACTATATAATATATTACATCTTATAGATTACAATTGTTGGTACAGAAAATGAGAAGCTTACAAAATATCCTGCAATCGGAATTAGAATAGAATACATTAATGCTGGTCATAAGTAAGATACTAAATACTATGTTGTCGATATTGGTAATAATATACACTGTGGCTTATCTGACATAATATATTTGGTTACATTCCAGGCCGTGCTAAATATTTACACTAAAAGCCATTATTGGAAATACGGGAATTTGGTACAACGCCAAGTATGCGTTACAGAGCGTCCTTGGCCGGGACTTGACCTAAATGTATTCACAATTTTATTGTAATAAGCAGGTATTAACTATTATTGATAGCACAGAGTAGCTGACAATGGTCTATCTATTGCCTTAGACGTCGGATTGAAAGATTCAGTGTAGTCATTCAGGTTATCACATAAATCACAGGTTATTAGAATAATAATATTATTTGTGTACCTACATCACATTTTTTTCTGTAACGTAGCAAAAGTAGATTTTTAGGACATTATTACATTATACATATTGTAACCAAAATTTTTTTTACGAAATTGTTTTATGTATGTTTTATTATGTACTAGCTATTACCCGCGGCTTCGCCCCCGTGTTCAAAGGGAAGTAACAATGAGTTGTTCAACATGCATGACTCATTCCTAGATATAATAACATAATAATAATAATAATAATTCATAAATAAGTACCGCGGTGCCGCGGTAAAAAGTAGCCTACGTTACTCTCCAGCCCCCTACCTATCCCCACACAAAAAATCATACCATAACATCGCTCCGTTACGACGTGAAAGATGGACAAACAAACAAACACACTTTCGCATTTATAATATTAGTATGGAAGTATGGATATGGATGGACAAATACGCATCATACCTAATGGATCTTTCCATGGGAATAAGTTGTTTTAATGCGGTAAAAAGTAGCCTACGTTACTCTCCAGCCTCCTACCTATCTCCACACAAAAAATCATACCATAACTTCAATCCGTTACGACGTGAAAGACGGACAAACAAACAAACAGGGCCTTGGAATTAGTAATGTTGTCCTAATTTTATTAATGTCCAAGCCACAGGCAACATCGAGAATTCTGGAGCAAGGGTGAGTTTATTTTTAATCTAATTAACTGTTGTCCACGGCTTTGCGGAAAATTAACGAATTTTAAACAAACTTTCAACCCCTACCTCATAAGCGGATGAATAGCAAAAAATCCTTCCTTAGACTACAATATAACAGAAACTAATAATATTAGTGTCCAGTTGTTTCTAGCTTTAGTAGGTTATATACATAGATATGTATAGTTAAGGCTCTGCGATGATAGATGTGTCAGTTAGTCAACCAGTCAGTCAGGATAAGCATAAACATGTAATTTCCTATGCCATTCTAATGGAATTGACTAAAGAAATAAACAAATGAGAAAATATTTCTGAATGTTTTGAACTAAATGAACAGAAACATTTTAAAGTTGAACTTACCGATATTCCATGGGTCTGGTAAGCCTGGTCCGGCCAGCGGGCGTACTGTAGTTGACGGACATTTCTACAGCAATTATGTCCGTAGTCGGATACGGGTGTTCTGGGACAGCCTGGTACAAGGAATACTAATTAAATATCCAATTCAAAAGGTAAAATTCACAAAGATTAAAATATACTTATAACCGTTTTACGCGTGTTATTAGTCAGATTTGAATGAGAAACTCATTAAAGAATAAATAAGTACAAGATTCGTCTTTTCTAATTACGACTTTTAGCTAGCCGCAGGGTTAATACAGTTGCTAATTTGTGTTGCACTATTTTACAACTTCATCTAAATTTCAACTTGGAACGTAAATTACGTCTTTTAACCCGTCAACTGGTATCGTAGTGTAAATAGATTTGCAAATGGAGCAGTATTTTGGAACTTATACTAAAACTTAGAATTTAAGCTCTATCCCATGCATTAAGCTTAACCTTCTGTTCTTGTAGATTTATTTTAAGTTAAGCGGGTAAATTTTTCAGCCGAATTGTTGGGTTGAAGACATAAGCGTTTCAAAGTTATTTCCGAACGGTTAATTCCGTCCTGTACATTTAACTTAAAAACTTCTCAAGCGGAAAACATTGAGCAAAGTAAAAGAATAGCACAATACAACTGAAATGAAGCATCATTGTCGTTGTACAGACTCAGAGTGAATTCTCAATTAGGTAACTTTAGTGTAAGGTTGAAAGGAGACCTAAATTATTAAGGCCAGAACACATGTTGTCGACCTACATCAAACATTAGTATTTTGGCCTCTTTGCGCATATTATCTTGAAGCCTGAAAGCTGAATTTACCTGAGTGCGGTATATAGCTAAGTAACCTAAAAAGAAATTCCTTTAAATGTCGATTGTTTCTGTGTAGTCTAACGGAAGGAAATTCGAAGTTCGTTCCTAAGATATCGCGGAAGAAGAAGTGGCAAGAAACTTCTTAGGAAATATGGTTATATGTAATATCTAGGTAAGATGAGCATCATATTTATTAACGTCGGAACTATACTGACCGGTACAGAGATTCGCGTTTAAATAGACAGGTAATTTTCCATACTTAGAACAATACCGAGGTCAAAGCACTACATTTTTTGGAAATGTTAATGTATGTTTTGTTAACAACACAGATGCAAAAACATATTTTTTGGTATTGTTGTCTTGATGTGCGAGTATCACGAGTATCACAGAATAGATAAAAATGGTATGTACCATGGAGTACATGAAGTTTTTGTAACCTTTATTCCAAGTCTTTACCTAGTATAGGTACTAGTATTGAGAGATGAATTTGAAAAGTTTTATGAAATGCTAAGACTTTAGGAAGTTCCCACCTCCTGTCAATTTTTGAATTAATTTTGTTTGGAAGAAAATGGAGTACAATAGATTTTAGTTATATGGTTACTTGTTTTTAAAGTCGTAATGTTTTTATTAGACACTTGTTGAGCCCTGTATAGAAACACTAACACTATAAAGCACAGCACTCTGTAATACTATAAAGAACTAACGTAATATCCTTTGTGCGGGAAAATATGAAAGTACCTATTGAAACTGGATTTATGCACCATCTCAAAGTAATATCCACTGAGAAATAAATTTCACTGAAAACCTTTTGTAGCATCTTTACCATGTCGTATATCGGTCGATATTTCAATTTTACAATATTCCATATAATGTGGAGTCGTTCAAACTTTAACATAATATCAATATAAATCTTTTAACGATTTTTAATTAAAGTAATTCTGTAAAGTCGATTACATTTATCTTTGTTTAACATATTTTTCGATTTTGATTCTCACTCTAATTATAATGCAATTTTCTACAATGTGTTTGCCTAGCTTCCCTGTAATAATGAATACTACAGAAGCTGACTTACCATAATCATTAAATCCGATTGCAGCCTCGACGGGGACGTTATTCGAATATCCGTATCAGTCTGCTTCCAATGTATAAGACTGCCAGCTGCTATAACTTCTCCCTCGTACTCATAGTGTCCTTCTTCCTTTATATCAATAATATTGCTATCAACTTCTATAATCCGTAAATTCTGTGGTACATTGGGGTCATATTTGAGATAGTTGTCTTGTTTATTGATAATTTCTGAGCGTTTGGAGTGTTTTGCTAGCTCCAATATCGGCCGATCTCGCCGGCGTTCCCGTATGGCGATATTAAGGGCTATTGGTGTCACTATATGGACAGAGAGCTGATGTGCCTCATGTGGTATCACAGTCAATCGTGTCCAACCTTGAACAACAAATAAATTATGGTAGATATCGCAAATAAAATTATATTAATTGACAAGAATGACTAACAAATTTAAAATAAGTTTAAAAAGAAAGGATTATTATTCTCCTACGAATTTATTCACATTATAATGTTAATTTTCGTATAAAATATTAATTACTTCATAACCACACATTAATTACTAGTAGGTGGTATTTTCTGTTGAATATTTCATTATTATAATAAAGGCTGAAAACAAATTTTTCATTACTGGAATAAAATTGTATTACGAAAATGGTAGAGAACAAAACATTGGCGAAATGTAATTATGAGAACGCCGAACTTGTTACCTGTATACAAACATTTACTTTTTACCGGTAATTCCGAGAAATGTAATGTATTACGTCAAGTAATATACTTTAGTTCAGTCTTGGAAATGGAAAGTATTGAGAAAAGAAAAGAAATATATCGTGCTTCTAAGATTGGATCATACTGTAGAATATATAAATTTTTAAATATTTCTTTTCTTTTCTCATAATACTTTCCAATTCCAAGACCGAACTAAATTACTTGATGTAAAATATTAATTAATCGCGGAACATTATAATAAAAAGTAACAGTTGGACCTATGAACTCGTTTAGTTTTACGAAGATCTTTGAAGTCAGTTATTAATTTAGTTATTTAGATAATTAACTATTAAACAAAGAAGCCTTTACCTTTCCCGAGTTCTTTGGTGTAAATGTGCGTGTTATTGTTGCAGTAGCCATCTGGGCACCAGTTGCAGGCGGGGTCGGTGCTGTTGCATTGACCCTTCACACATATGCCCTGCGGATGATAATACGGATTGAATTATTATGAATCTTATTCTACTAACAAAAGCTTTTTGTGTAATTCATACAATTTATTATGAATAACGTTTTTTTTATAGCAAAAATAACATAACTGTTACATATTACATCTCAATGAATAAAATTTAAGATGATAAACATTTTAGATGAAATATAAAAAACGTGCAAAAAAGCGACTATTGTAAATTATGCAACTAAGGATGAATGTCAGTTTGGCGTTATGAACGAATTGTTAGGTGCTCCGGAGTCGAATAATCATGCGATATTTGGATATTTTTGTAATCTACAAAGCCACGTGCTGTAAAATTATCTTATAACTGACCATTTCAACCCTAGATTCATTCATTCATACTCGCGTGACCTTATTCTTGCGGTGTTCTTAGTAAAACAACAATAATGCAAGAGTTTGTTTAGGTAGAAGTTTGTAAATGTATGTATAGAAGCGAGTACATTGTGGGCTAGTTTGTTCAAACTTCAGCTCACAGCATTAAACATGGCTGGCTCACTTCCTGTTGGTGGTCATTCATGTAATATTATGTACATTGTACATACTAAATATCTCTACTCTATATGTACAAAATCTCACATTTAAAAGCCACGGTGCTTTGCAAAACGGTGAGCCATGTTGCTTCACAACAAATCGATGTTTTAAAACTTATACATTACTAGCTGCCCGGACAGACTTCGTTCTGTCAAAAGTTTTTTTTTTAATTTTGAGATATAAGCTATCCTATCTTTCAAGTTGGATCAAACTGCACATGGTGTGCAAATTTGATTAAAATCGGTTCAGTAGTTTAGGAGTCCATCGCGGACAAACAACGTGACACGTAATTTATATATATTAAGATTAAGATTTTAAGCAGTTATTTTATGAACAGTTAAAAATTAATACTCTTTGTAATTTTAATTAAGATTTTTTTTAAAGATTGCGAATAAAAGTATATTTTCATAACAATATCTTCAATATTTCATAACAATAACAAGAATCATTGAAACTAATGTCTATTGTCTACGAAATAGATGCTATCTTAGAGCTTGCTTATGTATACTCTAAGGATGCGATCTAACAAAAACAGAAAGATAAAACATTGACAATGAAACAAAAAAAACAGCATGAAGGAAATTTCAAGCCATTGCCCTGAACCCAACACGTGTGCTAAGCGCTGGAATGTACAGTCGGCCGCAGAAGTAGCTTAACATTTTAGTACCTTGTCACATTACATTTCTTGAATTTGTCATAGATGTTGCTAGGAAACCGTCGAAACAGTTACTATTACAAAGTACTATAATGTTAAGCTACTTCTGCGGCCGACTGTACAAGCAATACAAGCACACATCATTAAATGCACGTGGGGAAACAGTTCTCAGTGTTGTACTAATTGGTTAGTTCAGTTCTAGATTAAAAATATTACTCATCTTAAGAGTTTAGAGGTCGGTGCCATTGCATTGACCTTGTCCACATATGGTCTGTTAGTATACTAATTAATTACTGTTAGGAGTTGAGTCATTCAATCGTATGATCGCAATGAACGCTTTGTTTAGAGGGCAGTCTATTCTTGTCAAAAGACTTACCGTATCGAATTCAAAGAGTTATGGATTTATGCCCTTAGTACATACTCGACGTGATAAATCAACTATATTAAAGTTATTTATGCAAGTAACGAAACTCATCAATTACAATTTATTCAGGAAATGAGTGAAGCTTAACTGCCGTATTTATTACGAGTATAGAATCTACAAGGAAACAGAAGTTTCAGGAGCAACATTTCAGTACAAGCGTCTCCCTCTTTCAATGATTCTTGTCAATATTTGTTTTTTGTGTACTGCTCAGAGTAGCTACGGGTGCTTGTATAAATAGAGACAAAGATTGTTGTTGATAGTTTTGAGAGAGAACCTAAGTACTTATCCCCCCGCCCGCCGCGGACTGGTTAAGACGTATGTTGTGAGTGTCTCGAAATAAAAATCAAAACAAGTGGTTTAAAAGACGTATTTGTGCAAAAAAGTTACATGTACGCAAAGTTTAGATGACCATCTTTCGTTTGGTGTTAAAATTATAAATAAAAGTGCAGTAGTGAATTCGTATAAACCACAAACATGTATACCCAGAGTAGACACGGCAAGTTCATACAATTCACGTGTAACAATTAGGATTTGAAATCCTAATGAGGCGCCGTGTCATTTAGTCGGACTTTCATTGCTATTGGCAACAGATGTCAACTGAAATAACGAAAAATGCCTGATTTTAGTGTTATAAACTGTAGAAAATCTACAAATATAGTTAGGAAAGATAAAGAAAACATTTTCTTTCATCGCTAAGTAATTTCGTTATAAAATTGTGTTCCTATCTATTTAAAATAAATTAATTTAATGTTTATTGTGGTTTTACCACGTTTTACAATGACGAGCACTTACTGAGTATATGTACTACATACTACACAATACATTGCTCATTTTGGTTTAAAAATTTAGGGTTTCTTTGTTGGAACATGCAATGAAAATACAACAATCGTTACTATCAATCGTTGCTAAGTAACGCTTTACTTCGTGGTACTGTCAATATAGTCGTTTTTCGGTCAAATATAGTATATAGTGTTTTTCATTTACCCTGTCTTGTCTCGATTCTAATCGATTTTGAGAATCGTCGACTAAATAAATATTCTCATAGACATATATTTTGTAACACAAATTTTATTCCAAAGGAAACTAACTATATTTTTTTTATACTTTCGTCATATCTGTTCGCCCGTACGTCCGTCCATTCGCAACTTAGTGCTGAGAACCTAAGAGCTAGAAAGGTGTAATTTGGCATGGATGTACATAATTATTTATTAAAACTACAAAGTCGTAGAATAAAATATTAAAAATATTTATTTACCGCAGTTCAAGTGGGGATGGATTTTTTTCCTTGGCTACCCAATACAGATAGTATCGTTGCAAAGATATTTAAAAAAATATTATGGGTTCGGTTTAAAGAACATTATTGTCATATGAATACAACAATTTCACTAATAGGTGAAATAATTTCATTTTCATTAATAATTCTAATAAGGAAAACGAGTTAAAATTATAAAATGCTAATTTTCTTAAAAAAAACTAATAAAAGCGATAATTTTGGTTCAAGTTTCCGTCTCCCCTGCCAGCTAAAAAGGTGGAGTTTGACATGTGAAAAAATTCACACGGTTATGAAATATTTGCAGGTTAACGAGTAATAATCGATCAACTTACAAGTATAGAACCCTACATTGCGCATGGCCTTACAAGCTCTTGACCAGTTGTTTTTCATCAATCGAAAGAATTTTTCAAATAGGTCTAAATTAATGGTGGTAGGTACATTTTTGTTATTTTGATTATTAAATTACAAAGGTTTTGATTTCAATAAATAAATGATTATATTTTGTTTTAATTCTCTTTTTTTTTATTTTGCATAAAATTTAAGTAATTTAATTTATGTAAGGAATTTAATATGATATTGATCTGTTTATTTATATTTTTGAAACGTGTTTATAATTTTAATAAAAATTTAATAAATTTTATAATTTGTGTTTATAATAAATAATCAAGTTAAATCAAACTCACCCCAATAATATTTAATAACAAAATATTAACAAAAGAAAATTATTTATTTAGTTTTATTCAGCACTATAACCTATATGTACAATAACAACCAACCAGACTGATTATAATCGGTTATCGATATCGAGAATCGGTAAGAAATCGGTTTCGTATTGGTATTGCTAGGATGAGGTATATCAATCACTAAAATATTCTTGTGACATAACATTGTGTCAAAAAAAGTGGCACGCTTGGTTTTCATACAATTCGAGGTACATGCCTCATCTACTCTAGGTATATATGTCTGTGGTATAAACGATAATAAAATTTGAATTGTTTGAGTGACGGTTTGAAGCAAACAAGTGAAGCAGTGTTCAAAGCGTTGATGACTCATTGACCTGTCGCTAGGCATCGCCAAGTACGAACTATAACACTGTACTAATTGAAATTTTCGCTACGATTGCTTAAGCTTGCGTGGTGCAGTTGGCATCGACACAGTCTTGAGCTTCGACGCCGCGGTCGGACCCCAAGATCGAATCCCTGCACAACCATATTTTTTTTTCTCTTTCTTTTTTTTTTGCTTCGCTTACTACGCGAGACAACAGAACTGCTTGAACTTTATTGTTTTTTTTCTTAAACATCACTGGATTCAAAATACAACCTCAATAGAAAATAACAAATATAGACCATCATTTTACGCTAAGCAAATATAAATAAAGCTCGAAATTTTTTTAATAAAGATGAGCGGATCATACAAATGTGCTGGATGTCAAAATCCGTTAACAAAAAGGGAATATATAAAATGTTCTACGTGCAAGGCGAGATATGATGCCGAGTGTGCGCGCATTAATATTACATCCTTTAATCTATCGGACCGAAAAGATCAGTGGAAATGCCCAGAATGCACCAGCAAAAGGCCGAAAAAAGGAAATGTGAACACTCCCGTGCGCAATGCAGCGATAGATGTAAGTCACAATGTGGTCCCGGGAGACACAAAAAATGATGTAGAAAATGTTACGCTACGTTCTAAGTCGACTCGAACACCCTCAATGAGCGACATTGATAGTCCACATACGGATAAGGAAAGCGATAAGAACGATACTGGTCTCCATAAACACATGATTGATGACTTAAAAATATATATGAAGGAATTGCTGCATGCACAAACGGATAGTATAAGGGACGCTATAGTTGATCTTACTAATACTATTCAAGCTCAAAATACCAGAATCGAGCAACTTGAAGCCAGAGTAACTGCTCTAGAGAGTATGTCGACAGGAGAACGTCAAACAGATACTTCGGCAATTGAAAGTGCTATCAGACAACTCCAGGCAGACAACGCGGAGCGAGACCAAGCCCTCTTATCAAACGACCTAGAGATAGTGGGTTGTATGGAGGTAGCTAATGAAAACTGCACTCATTTAGCAATGGCTATCGCGAAGAAGATAGGCGTGGACCTGGACGATAAGGACGTAGTGAGCGCGGGTCGTGTGGGTCTAGAGCGGCCAGCAGGACCGAGCGGAGTGGGGGTGCGGCCGCGGCCCCTTGTTCTGCGCCTGGCACGCCGCACTACACGCGATGCTCTGCTGCAAGCTGCGCGTGTGCGCCGCAATCTAAATTCCGAAGGCCTCAAGCTTCCTGAACCCATAAGGCCTCTGTACATAAATGAGCGCCTCACTAAGTTTAATCGCCTTCTATTTCAAAAAGCGCGAGCCTTGGCACGTGATATGAAGTACACACACAGTATATCATTGTAGGAACAAAATCGCAAATAAAAAATGCTACAGACTACACAGGCTCTATAAAAATAAACAATGTTGATTTGGAAAGAGTAACATCTGCTCGAAACCTAGGCTTGATTATGGATGGGGAACAAAAGTTTACAGAGCACATAAATAACAAAATAAGGACAGCTTTTTATAAACTCAAAACCCTATATGAAATCAGGCCATATATCAAAGAAGAACTTCGAGTATTACTGTGCGACTCCTTAGTGCTCTCGCAGTTTAACTATTGCAGCTCTATTATTGGGCCTAGATTGAATGCTAATACTGAAAGAGCTATTCAAAGAGTGCAAAACGCATGCATTCGTTATTGTTTTAATGTTCCTAAAAGACATCATATTACTCCATACTTAAATGATAAGGGTATTCTTAATATGTGTGCTCGAAGAGAGCTTCAGTTTGCTTGCACCGTGCATAGGGTAATATGGAGCAAGAAACCGGAATATCTCTTTGAAAAGCTGGTTTGGATTAGGGATATTTCTAATAGAAGCGTCCGCTCTAACTCACAAACCCTTCTAGTTAAGCCTGCACACAAAACAAATAGATATCGGGCGTGTTTCAAGTTTGCTGCAGCAAGAATATGGAACGATCTACCTCCACCCTTGAGAAATAAAATAAGCCTGGGCTCTTTTAAATCCAAATATAAATCCGCCTTACTCAGAAAACAACTTGCTGCAGAAAACCTGAAGCACGCCTACTGGAAGTGCTTAGATTTAAAAAAATTCTTCAGGTGATAATCCCAGTATCTACCATATTTCCATCTAGAAACAAACCTACACACACACACACACACACGCACACACACACACACAAACACACACACACACACACACACGCACATACGCACACGCCCGGATACGCAGAGCATAAAGAAGCATACCATATTGTGCCATGAAAAACTATAGCGACGATCGGGGAATGGACTTATACTCGTAACTCCCAAACGACGCCTAAGGGAGAGGGAGAGTCTGAAAAACAGCGCTGCACGAGGTTCCTTGTGCTAGCAGAAGCTGAGACTCTTCCTTTGCCCACAATAAATAGTTATGTTAGTTGTTAAATTTTAGTGTTTAGTTTATTTTATTTTGTGTTGTGTGGCAATAAAGCATCATTTCATTTCATTTCATTTCATTATCTTTTATATAGCCAATGTTTTTATTTTATTATATTTACATGGAAATAACAAATTAACTATGCATGCGGTCAACAGATTATGTAAAATTACTGTTGATAATCTCCAGTTAAATAATTAAATTTTCATTAACACTTACTTATTTACAGGTTTTACTAACCAACGACAGTATGGGATGGTGGCACTGCCAGCTATCCCCATTGCATAAAATCTGTTTTCCAGATAAGCATCTCCCTAATATAAGAGTTAAGCCCTAGACCCTAGTTGAGCCGCCAAACGACTCGTGGTCCAGCTGGGGGCTTGAGACTTAGCTCATAAGTTCTTAGCTATCTACTTTGCTTCTTTCTCCTCTCTTCTTGCTCGACAATTCATCTTTGACCACTTACCATCAGGCTGCTGCTCGTTTGTCGTCTACTTACATAAATAACTGCTCTGATTCTCCGGCATGATGTTCAAAGATTCTTACCTGAAAGCACATATCAAAAGGCCGGTCGTAGCTGCAAGGCGCGCCATCGGGCAACGCCCCGAAGGTCCTGGGTTCACCGCCGGCATAGTCCACACACCATATTTCGCAGTGTTTTGATTCTGTTAAAATTATGAATGATTGACAAGACCCTCCTTCAATACTTTATTAGCTCAATTGCAGTTGAAAACATGCAGATTAAACATGTCTGAATTTCAGTGGGTTTATTGAAAGATCATTTTTTTAAGAACATTAGGTATGGAAACCAGATATACTCAATAGGTCTTACATTTTTCAACAAGTACTCAGGAAGTATGCAATTTATTTCTATTACAATTTTAAAATTAGATGTGCAGGATTTGAACCCAGGCTCACGTGTGGTATACCAACCAACTTTCAAAACTAAAGAATCGTCGCTGAAAAGGCAAGTTTTAATTATTTGTAAGCAATTTAATATAAATTTTGTCAAGTATAATACCAGTCACTTAACAAAATTGACAGACAACCCTGTAGCCTAGTTGGCAGCGAACCTGCTTGCGAAAGGAGGGGTCTCGGGTTCAATTCCCGGCCGGTGCAGATATTTATGTGATAGATACGTATTTGTACTCGGGTCATGGGTGTATGATGTGTTGTTAGTGTTGTCCATGCTACCCGCAACACAGGTAAAAAAAACCTACTGCGGTATAAGTGTAAGCACTTAAAAAAGGCGTTAAAAAAATCAGAATTTATTAGAAGTCTCATTATTACGGCAAGTTCCCAGACGGTTGATTGGAATATTCGAGTAAAATTCGAAGCGTTTATTTATAGGCGATCATTATTGGAAATTGTTGTTGATGTTCATGAAACCCTTCAGTAAATAAATTAATCGAAACAATACGGCATAATTTGAAATCAGAGCTTTCTGATACAAACAGGATTATATACCTACCTAAATTGTAAAATATATAAATTTACCTTCATTCTCCTACTGAAACTTATATACGCTCATACGCTTAACAGTATTTTTAATGTTGGCAGATCTTTAAACATTACCGTTTGGAATGATGATTGAAATGTGAGATGATGAACCAAGGGGTTCGACGGCCTTTGAACTTCACAATGAATGTGAATCACTTCGGTCATCTTACCTAAATTAAAGGTGCTAAGTAATATTGATTAACAAAAGAATGGTTTTCCCAACAGCTACATAATGTTACTGTTAAAGCGAGGGGAATATTTTTTTAGTCCACTTATAAACTTTACCAATTAAAAAAATATTAATCAGGAGACACAATAGTGTCTAGACCAAGTACACACACACTCCAAAAAATGTTTTGCATATTGTCTATTGCATATAAATGTCAATATCATTACCTACCTATGACGTGAGAAGGAGATCACTGAGCTGACTAAAAAGACTGTTGGAGAGTTATTTATGCACATGTCCTGACCACGGCCAATAAGCGTTTGGAACTTTGGACTCACTGCATTAAATTCATATGAAAATTCAGTTAACTTTAGAGGACAGCTTAGTTACACGTATTTCAGATTTTCCTTAATTAAATCATAGCTTCTTTATTTATGTCACGAAAAAACATGAGACTCCCATTTTAGAGCTCAAGATTTCTGCGAGGTCTATAGATGTTTGCTGTGGGACGTTCTCTCACCTTCTTTATGTAAATGCGGTATGAGATGCGTCGCTTGCCGCGCGCACAGGTCGGAGCGAATGTCACGTGTGGCAGCACAGGCAGACCCCGTCCAACATGTCGCCACCTGGGAGCCTGCACCCTCGCACGCCGTGTCTGATTGAGATCTATAATATGTATAATGATGTGCTATGATTAGAGGTCCACTGCTGCAAACCCTGCGGTGCTTTAAAAGATGCTGCTTAGTCAATGCTATTTTTTAGGCATCTGAAAACCACCTGTTTAACAGTAGGTTAATGATAATTAAGTTTCTTTCTTTTTCCTTTTTCTTGGCTAGCAACGAATCAGTGGTACCATTGTTCGCTGATGTCCATGGGCGACGATAGCTACCTACCATTAAAATAGGTAGATCGTCAGCTCGATTGTCGGCTGTTTCCATAAAAAACTGCTCCTTTTACGACCTGAATGTAGCAGCAGTTGCAGCCTATGGAAAATCATATTATGATTAATAATGCTTTTGAAATAGTTCAGAGGCGAGAGTGACGTCCTATGAAATGGTGCTAAGTATATAAAGACGTCCAAGTGATCTACAATCAGGTCTGTCACCATGTATATCGACTACTAACACAAAGAATATCGTTGAAAGGTTCACTCACCCTTTAACTTGACACCGTCTGACTCTCGTCCTGACCCCGTATCCACAGTCAGCGCTGCAGTCGCTCCATTCGCTCCACTCGCCCCACTCTGCTTTACCTCCGTTTTCATTTGCCGTCCCCACCTGGTGTCCTGGCATCGGCTCACACACCCGATCTACACACCACTGGAAGTGGAGCACATGATCAAATAAGCAACATTATGTAGATTTGGCTTGAGACCGAGTACTTTCTTTGTACCATAATACGTTGAAAATTTTCAGGACCGATTTTAAAAGGATAGCCCAGTGCCGATAGCTCTAAAAACGGTAAAAAGTGGAAGAAAATTATAGTAGAATGAAACCTATTGCAAAAGGAAGAGAATATAACGAAGATTATAGGAAAAATAAATTACGGGCGATCTGAGGTCGGGAAGGGGGGGTGAGGGGGGGTTTAAGGGAAAAAAATGGTTTATCTCGATTTCCGGAAAAACTACAAGTCCTATTGAAAAAAGTTGAATGTCAAAGTTGTAGGTAATAAAAAGATCTACAACTTTTGTATTTACACTTTTTTACATAACCTCAAAATTTATGTGAAAAATTCAAAAAACCACGTTTTTGGTTTTTTATTTTTATCTTTTACAAAAAATAATTTTTTTTTCACGAAATTTGGTGAAAACTTACCTTTGTATGTCCTTAACATACTGTAATTTTTTTGATTCAAAAAAATATTTTTTTTCACCTTATTTTGACCTTAAATCAAAAAAATACCCTTATTTTCAGTCGAAAAATCTCACGTCAAAATATCTTATTTTTTTAAAAAGTCGATAGTCCTTTTGTTCGTTGGAATCTCTACTTTCTAATGGTATATAAAAACCTATACACTACTATGGTAAATGTTTTCAGAAAATGCAATGAAACGACTACTATTTTCGCATGTTTTTTGCAATCTCATATGCAATCAATGGAATCCGAATTTTTTTTGCGAAAATCTCTACTTTCTAATGGTATATAAAAACCTATACACTACTATGGTAAATGTTCTCAGAAAATGCAATGAAACGACGACTATTTTCGGATGTTTTTTGCAATCTCATATCCAATCAATGAAATCCGAATTTTTTTTGCGAAAATAGTTGTCGTTTCATTGCATTTTCTGAGAACATTTACCATCGTAGTGTATAGGTTTTTATATACCATTAGAAAGTAGAGATTCCAACGAACAAAAGGACTATCGACTTTTTAAAAAACTAAGATATTTTGACGTGAGATTTTTCGACTGAAAATAAAGGTGTTTTTTTGGTTTAAGGTCAAAATAAGGTGAAAAAAAATATTTTTTTGAATCAAAAAAAATTACAGTATGTTAAGGACATACAAAGGTAAGTTTTCACCAAATTTCGTGAAAAAAATATATTTTTTGTAAAAGATAAAAATAAAAAACCAAAAACGTGGTTTTTTGAATTTTTCACATAAATTTTGAGGTTATGTAAAAAAGTGCAAATACAAAAGTTGTAGATCTTTTTATTACCTACAACTTTGCCATTCAACTTTTTTCAATAGGACTTGTAGTTTTTCCGGAAATCGAGATAAACCATTTTTTTCCCTTAAACCCCCCCTCACCCCCCCTTCCCGACCTCAGATCGCCCGTAATTTATTTTTCCTATAATCTTCGTTATATTCTCTTCCTTTTGCAATAGGTTTCATTCTACTATAATTTTTTTTCGTTTCAAAAATTATCGGCACTGGACTAGGATGGCAGTTGGCCGCTGTAAAAAACCCTACAGAGCTTCATTACGATTAAACTTGGTGGTGCAAGGTCCCGCGGCCCCCAACAGGTGAAAGATGCCGTAGCCTTGTCTGTTTATTCAGGGTGAATAACAAATACACCATGCACCAGCAACAGCCAACAGCGGAAGCGGTCCATGAACTAACCACTCCTCCGATCTACGCTGGAGCAGCGTGATGGAGTATGCTCTAGGTCTCATCATGGACTCGAGCTCAGTTAGTATTTGGCTAGTTAGTAGTGGGTTGAAGACTGTGGTGAGGGCAGACTTGACTTGGATGTTAATTTGAGCTCAAAATGGAACCTCCTATGCCCTATATCCCATAACATAAGGATACCTAAAGAAACTAATTTCTCTATTATTTCTTATTATGTCACTGAAATAGTCAGATTAATACTACGTTAACCCGTTAATATCCATAGTAAAACATATAAATTGGATCGTAACTTAATGAACTTTAAGTCAAATGTATTTTGATGTCAATTAACTTTTCATCAGTCAAACATAATTTACAATTTCACTGACTGAAATATCAATCAATGAGCTAAGTAAGAGGGAATTATTTCACTTTAATAAATCACGGAGCCCAGCCATCCAATCGCAAATTGCTATCGACGCTTCGTCAGCAATTCTTTTTTGTTGAATAGTCCATTTATCACATCATAATATATTTTAGTACTTAGTTTTTTCCTCAAGATAACGCGGGTGAAACCGCTAGGCTAGGCACAGCTAGTTATACAATAATGTTCCTTCATACGTTAGGCTTTTACTATCATACGATGTCCTGACTTTTGGGATCGCGAGGAAGCTAGCTCGTCGTTTGCAAAGTCAAAGTAATGTTAGTATGAATCGTTTTATTAAGGATTTTCCAGATAAAAACGCACGTACTGTATGTGTATAACTGTTGAATATTCATAACTTTGATGTCACTGTAAATTTTTGTTGTAGATGTCCGAAAGGGGTAACGAAATATATTTTTTATTAGTTTATTTTGTGCAATTTGTAGATGAGTCAGTGCAAATTAGATGAGCCAGTCTTGTTTTGGTAGCGCTTCCCCAGATTTCAATGAGGTAAAGTATCTAAGTGGGGTTTAACTAGCGTATTATAGCAGTTTCCGCGGAATACAATGTGCTAAGTTACGAATTGAGCCGTTGATTGATGTTAATTTATTATTTATTTGTTCAATTTGGGTATTCCAAGTCAAGTTACTGTATTTATAATCATTTACTTACTAAATTTAATTATAATACATACAATCCTAATTTGTATCTTTGAGTTAGAATACTGTTCTCTGGTGACTAAATAAACAATTCGCTTTTATAACTTTCTTTTAGAACTTGTTTAATTATGACCTCCTTTTGAGCGTGACGTAGGCAAGGTAATAACATCCTTTGACCCTTCCTTTGAAGCCGGTTGGGTTCACAAATTCTATGAGATACAATACCTACGATATTTACCATAGACCTGTGAAGCCTGATATAGAAATAGTAGGTAAGTAAACAAACAATAAAATGGATAACTCAGTCCTCCTAGTCTTATCAATAATAAGTCACATTTGTAAGAGGTTGTTCAAACGGACGGAGATTAACTTCTTGCTCAATAAATTGATCATTAGTATCGTACAGTTTGCTCACTGAGGCAGAATTCCTTTATGGGTATATTCGTGTTCAGTGAACGTTGTAACCCTATAACGTATCTACATGCAGAACAATGGTACGGCTGTGGATCTCAGGGAATGAACCGATATCTTTGATTTCGCGTTACAGTTTTTATTCTTATGTCGCTTTTTCATCATGTTCTGAGGTTTTTGATTTTGTAACTTCTCGGGTTAGGTTGTTCAATAATAGTACTTATGGTGTCTAGCGTAATGTAAAATACAAAGATATACATACAGTAAAACATTGCAATAATCATTCATGTATAAAGTGTGTATTTGAGCCAAATAAATAAATTTCAGCTAATTAAACAATAAATTAATACATAAACTAAAATATAACGATTTCGTTATTTTATTTTCATTTCATTTCATTTAACGACCCTTGTGGCGCAATGGTTATCATGACGGATCGCCGCACCGAGGGTCCTGGGTCGATTCCCAGCGAGGCGGAAATTTGAATGATGAGTTTGAATTTCTGTTCTCGGTTTGGGTGTGAATCTCCTTGTCTAGTGTGTCACGACACAGGGAATCCTAGTTTATTGAATATAAATGAAAAGGACTAGACAAAAAACTCCACTTTTCTGTTGCCAATGTACGCAACATCGGATTAACAATGTTTCATTTCAGAATTAAAATGCAATAATTTTATTGTATTCTACAAAAACAATCTCTAATAATTAATTGATCCTGCGAACTAAAACTCCTTGCCGAACGTGACGAATGCCAATTACTGGCGCTCAGTCAACTGAATGAGCGGATATCGAGTTTCTTTGTTGTACCAGCTGTGCCGTCTGAGCTTAGGCTTACTTTATGAAGTTATTTTATTTACATTTATTCTTAAATTGCATTTCACACAGTTTATGACCTTAAATTTTTTAGAAAAAATAACCGTTACGTGCAATATAAAATTAAGTATTTCTTCGAAACGATATTAGAAAAAATCATTTTAAAACTTAATAATAAACAGAATCAGGCACCAATGTTCTGTATCATTTATAATGTGGGTGGGGTTTTTAATCAAAACTGAACAGATTTCTACTAAGTTAATCCTTTTTACAATACAATTCAGCAGTATTCAGGTCTACATTGCCACTCAGTCAGGTTTATTATGGCAATAAACCAACTTCGTTACTAAACTATTGTAAATCCTATACGAATGGTTGAAAATTTACACACAACGCCAGTAGCTGGTTTTTTTATGAAAATAGCCGGCAAACGAGTTGACGATCCACCTGATGGTAAGTGGTTATCGTCGCCAATGGACATCAGCAACACCAACGGCATCACTTTTGAACTTTTGAAATTGCCGGCCAAGAAAAAGAGAAGAAAAAGAAAGAAAGAAATAGTTAAAATACGTCTATAGATTGAGCGTATTTGTAGCGCGTAAGTTTTTTACGCTCGAATGAAATACACGCGCGTGTAACATCGCGTGCATATACGCTGAACGATTTATCAAGTTTAACGGACTGCTTATAAAAATACGAGCTTATTAAAAGTGCTTCTTCGCTCTGTTCAAAGCATAAAAACAATGGTTACCAAATGTATTAACGCGCTGCTGGTAAAAAAGGAACCAGAAATTAACTTGTTATTTGATTTACTCCTCTAACAATAGAACTATTTAAAAGGAATGGATTCTGTATGGATCAATGTTGAAGGTGCTAAGATTGAAGATTTCCAAAATAAAGGAAGGCACCAGGCACAAAAGTTGCTTTGTCTTTTGATCCTCAGAATAGGTACACTAGGTATAAGTAGAGGAGATTGGCTTAGAATTAGGAATTCAGAATTTACCGAGTTAAGTCCGGAGTCTACAGTAGAAGGAAAACGAGATTCTTCTAAGAAACAACTGATTATTATTTGTGTATTTGTACCGATGACGTAAAAACAGCAACGTGAAATTAACCACCAAGGACGCAGTTAAAATTCAATAACAGAACGTTGTTTAATATGAAGTCATCAATTGTAATTTCGCGTGTTTTTTTATTCGGACAGTCATAATGGAATTTGTAATCGACATGTCAATTCAGATATAAAATTGTAATTTAGCGTACATTCTTCCCGTGGAATGAATTGTACGGCCTGTCGGGCTCAGCAATGAAAACATTGCACCGTTCTAAATGTATTCATAAAGGATTTTATTGAATTTATGCATACACACGCTTTGCATGCCAACTCGGACGTGAAATGGAACGCTGATGGAATCTCGATTAGGTATACCTACTGACTGTCACACTACAAAGTAATTACATGACATAATATGTATTCATAGCCTTTGAAGGCTTATGGGCTTTGGTCGGCCTTATGTGATCGACCGAGTTACCTAAGGAGATTCACACACCGAATGCGAAATGGAGAAAGCGGCTATCGAATTAGAATGTCGAATTTTGACAGTCGAATAACTAACTTGGTTTGGTTAGTAGCTATAATTGTTAAGAGCTTCCAAGCTACGGAGACGACGTAAAATCACCTATGCCTTTTTATCGATAAGTTGCTGTCGTGACATAACGTAGCACAAGAATTTACGACACCTTGGTCAACACTTGCCCATTCACCAGTCGTTCCAACTAGATCGGAGATGTTTCGACTAGCCTAGCCTTCCTTTTGAAGTCACTGACATTATTTCATATTATTAAGGCCGTTAAACTTTCAAATTTAGTTATTAAAATCAATAACACCGTTTTCGTCCAAATCAACAGACATAACAGATATGATAAAAGTAAAACTCCATACACAGCGAGCGAAAAATAAGCTCAAATGGGAGCGGAGGGCTATTCTCTAAAATACGAACTCGAAATCGAAGCTCACTTTTCGTTTGAAAATTGGACATGAGCTTCGACGGTGACGTAATTCGATGATCGAGACAAATAAATCCCTTACCGAATACGAACAAGTAGTTTTTCTCACCGCCCGCGCGCCCGCGCCGCCGCGCCGCATTCTACACTGCGGCGCCATTTGTACTATCGTTTTATTTTAAATTTTGAAACTTATCGCGGATTCCGCTGTCGAGTTACAAAAATATCCTTACAGAATAGCCTTGCAGTACTCGTATTCTGCCGTCCTCAAACTAAAAGGCGGTTAAGTGACAAAAACAGTTTTTGAGGTAGAGCTAAAAAACAGGGGATTATTTTGAAATCATGCTAGTGATTCTGTATAAACAATTGTTAATATTGTCATATTATGTCAAACTCAAAAGATATATTTTTTTGAACTTTAGTATTAATAAAGTTCAAAAAAATATCAAAAAATGTTAATAAAGTAAAAATTGGCCAGATGACATTTAGCCGCCTTTTAGCTTGAGGACGGCAGTATTTAGTAGATGACTCTTCTTTTTCGTGCTGTGCTGTGTGTGTGTGTGTGTGTGTCGTGTGCGTTACTGGAGCGCACTTATTATAAAATTATGCTTTTGGTGCAAGAACTTTATGAACATAATATCTGGACGGCAAGCTTCGAAGAGTTATCTGAAAACGGATCACGTGACCATTGGATAAAGAATTTCATCCAATAATAGGCCTGATTGATGTTGACTTTAGATTTAGATGTATGTATAAAGTTCTTGATATTGTGTTAGCTGTCTGGGTATCCTTTCCAAAGTGAGTAATTCCACGCGTTGTTTTGTGCCCTTTCATTCGGGTATTCAGGGACAGTAATAAACATTTGCTGTTAGACGCCCAACCCTTTTATAGGAGAGCTCTAAAGCCCGGGTTTAAGCCTTAGGATGTGAAGGGCCTAATATCTCTTCTTTTTTGTCGTTGAATAATCTATGCTACTTATTTTAGTCTCTATTAACGCGATACTTTATTATTAATTATTATTTTGTTTAATAAACGATGTTTAATGAACGAACGAAACGAAGAAAATATTATGAACTAAACTTAGATATTAAATTCGATGAAAGTAAGGCATGAATCGAATTATATCTATCAATATCCAAAGTTAGACAGAATACATCAATTAAACAATGGGCGCGTGTAGATTCGAATGTTAATAGGAATAAACAACGGGATGTTTCTCTTTGGGGTTCGTAAATAAACAATTCCTAAAATATAGAGAATTTGTTATGTTATTGTAAGTGACGTGCAACGCATTTTGTTATTTCAAATGGCACGTCAGGGTTATGATGACACACTTTTCTCGAAGAATTGTTTTGTGGAGCGTTCGTAAACAGATGAATATTTCTCAGGGGAAAATCGGTTTCCGCCGCACGTCCTTGCACAGTCTTGAATCAATTTTAAGTGAAATTACAGGAAGATCTAGTGAGGGGGTAGGAGTGTGAGAGTATTCTTTATAATGCAAAAACACATTAAAAAGAGTGACATACAAGCGGTCATAGCACAGTAGCTTGTTGATCCTGTGTCATCGACCGAGTTACCAAGTGGCTAATCTTCCGTGCTTCAAAGGGCACGTAAAGCGATTGGTCCTGGTTCGTATCATAAGATAACAATCGATACGCCATTTAGAAAGCCCTTAAACGGCATGAAAACTTCCGATACTTGGGTTGGCCTCTAACCCCTCCGCCAATTCGCACTGGAGAAGCGCAGTGAAGTATGCTCAGGCCATTTTGGGCCCCTTCAAGAGAAGAGGCCCGTGCTCAGTTAAGTCATTAATGTTTTCAAGCCACACTTCAAAGTCATGATCATGACAAAGAGCCACTATATGAAGTCAAGGTTACGTATCTGACACGAGAAACATAAAACTGATGCGAAGAGCGTGAAAAATAACTTTTACGGTGCGGATTGTGCGGTCGCTTGGGGCGTCTAAGTGGTAGAATTTATTAGCAACGTCTCTCCCGTAAATCAACAGCAATAAAAGCGCTCGTGAAAGGCTTTTGATTGAATCAAAAAATATATAGTAGGTACCAGATTTTAGTCCATTACATTATCTAGTGCTGGTACAAAGTCGTTATAGAGAGAATATTCGTTTATAGGGTGGTATTATTTACGATATTCTTTGGACGAGCATGCGTATAAAAAGTTGTTACTGACGTTCTCAATATCATGGTATATCTATTTATTGTATTTAACCATGAAGGACCGATAACCGTTGGAGAAGAAAGGTCCTTGAATGGCGCCTATGGCGCTATGTGCCCCTATTAAATATGCACATAAATAACTCTCTTCTATGTGCTTTGTATTCCAATCTCAAAAAAAACATGTTTTCCAGTTACTTCAAATCCTGCTTAATTGTTGGGACATTCTATGTAATAAAATGCTTCTGTAATAATAATAATAAATTTAAATTAAAAATAAATCCCAACAGTTTTACCTATTTACACTAAATATAGCTAAGAACACTCCATTAAGTCACCTTTCACACAAAAAAAAACTGGATCAAAATCGGTTCATCTGTTTGGAAGCTACGATGCCACAGACAGACATATAGGTATACAGATACAGACACCTCAAACTTATAATATCCTTCTTTTTTCGTCGGGGGTTTTAAATGAGCTGCAGTAAACTTACCTGATTGTTGCCACAAGGTGTCCCTTCGAGAGGCGGGGCGCGCTTCGACCGGCACACATGAGGCATGCTTCTGTGTGCACACCACAGCCGGGAGCACGCTGACTTCAACTTCACTGACTTGCAGACTGAGAATCTGCGTGACAATGGAATTCCAATTTAGTACTCCTACTCTGCTAACTACGCTTAGTTAGGTTAGGATGGTGAAGACAAAATCGAGGACCAAAGTCCCTGAGGCCAAAGCCCCATAAAATATTTGGGTATACAATTGGCATGTCGCTACTAACGCCAAAATTACCTAATAAACGATCAAGTGTGGCGTTAAGAGTATTACTTAATAATAATATAATTGGAATTGTTTTTTAATCTTATACATTTTTTTGGATTAGATCGTTTTTAAATTTCAGGAGGCACAGAACCGGTCAGCATGGCGCAATTTAGGAGACACCTTTGTCCAGAGCATTACTCGTAAAGGCTAGCGGATGGAATGGTGGATGGATGAGTGGAAATTTCAGGCGAGAGCTACTGATCGCCACAGGTTAGGATGGCGATGCAAAAAGTCTCTGCAGAGTCGCAATCCTTAAGAATAGTACTAATAATGCACGAATAAAGAGAGACAATTAAGCAAGGATTTGTAACGTCAGTAACATACTATATTATTTCATGTCCTGCAGATGAACTTTTAAAAATAATTTTGGCCTAGATTAAAAATGCATTGGCTCGTGAACTATACGGAATATAAATAATGAGGATTGATCATTGATGACATCGTCAATTTCATAAATCTAAATAGTGCAAAAGTTTGAAGTATTTCCTTATCGATTGAGCTGTTTTTAATGCTAAATCATAATTTTATTTGAAAAGTTCAAACCGAAGTCTTCAGACCTTTTTATTTACTTTAGAAAAGATCCTTTGTTAACATTTTACCGAAGGACTCTACAGCATCACAAAGAAAAAAGCCTTCAACAATTATTCAACCTTTGATAAATAGTTATGATCGCGAGTGATTTTTATTGAAGAGTGTTTTGGTCTCGTGCCAAGCATTCACGTGACAGGTGAGTGATTGATTTATTTCTGAATAACGTGACATGTTTATTGGTTTACTGTAAATGTACGTCACCTGGGTCATGAAATATGTATAACAAAATTATACTCCACAATCGTATACAAGTTTTACTTGCAAAGAGTTTGTACCGTAAAGTTAGGGAGTTTTCTGGTCCATTTACTTGAGACCATTTATTTGAGATCCCATAGCCTTGTTATATGAGTTGGATGGTAGTTTGGTCCATTTCACAGACAGTAATCTCATATAATCTGGGTTCATAGGTGGTGGTTGTTACAGTAAGCCAAAGCCATCATGCCCGGTTTGTCAATAAGTGCAGCAATGAAAAGCAATACATACCTACTCCTTTTCCAACATACCATAAATACTGCCGCTCGACTCCGTCGTTGCTTGTATTTTATTTTTTATTTAGTTTAAATAACCCGTAAATTCCTTAATATCAGAAATGAAAGCGTCTTAACTCTTACAATTTACAAGTTTTCACGCATTAATAAGATTGAGAATGATGGCTCATTTGTCGTTTAAGTTTACAAAACCCGCTCGTAAATTGGCTAATAAAGTGATATTTATAGTTAATAAAACCGTCAGATAAAATCCACGAGCAATCTTTACAAGACGATAAAGTACATCCTTTGTTCTTGATAATTAGGGCCTCCGTTCAAATGTAACTCGACCCAAATTCCCGTGACTCACGTTGTTAAGAAACAATCAACTGTCTACCAAATATAGGTGTGTAGTGATACCTTTTATGGTCTCCTAGCGTACCATTGTTCTATGATGCTGATCTAATTATTTGTCCGAGGTCACACAACTCGTGGATGTTTCTAGGATGACTCTTGCCTTCAGGCAGATACATTTTCGTCAGATATACCTATCGATACAAAAATATACCTACATACTAGTTAAAATAACCTTAACTTTAATTTGAAACTAGCTGTCATTGTGAAGCAATTATCGTAACTTTCAAATTGTTAAGTTCATTAAAAAGTACAAAAATCTTCAGTAAATCCACTTGGATGCAGATTTACTACCTTATATTGAGCCCCAAAACAGTTTTATAGAAATACTAGCTGTTGCCCGCAGCTTCGCACGCGGAAATTATGCTTATCATAATAATATTATTTAGTATCCCTTATAAAAGAAAATTTAAAAACAGGTTCATTTATATTGAAGTACTTAAATTTAGGAATTTACATACTGAAACTTACGATACAATCACAGATCATTCCTCCGGGAGCGGGTTTGAAATAGTAAACAACATTTTTTTCCCTCTCCCTCTCCATCTCCCTCTCTCCCCTTGCCCTCTTCCTCTCCCGCTCCCTGTCCCTTTTTCTCTCCCGCTCCCTGTCTCACTTCCCCTCGCTCTCCCTCTTCCTGTCCCACTCCCTCTCCCTTTCCCGCTCGAGGTCCTTCTCCCACTTCATATCCCTCTCCCTCTTCCTCTATCGCTCCCAGTCCCTCTCCCGCCCGCACCCGCGCCCTCTCCCGATTTCTGTCCCGCTCCCACTCCCTCTCCCGCTCCCTGTCCCTCTCTATCTCCCTCTTCCGCTCCTTCTCCCTCTCCTACTCCCTGTCCATTTTTAACTTAAAAAATGACGAAGTTGCTTACTAAGTTCATTCCCCTAAATTAATTCTCTATGGGATGATTTTCCGAAAAAAAAATTCTAAGTTAACTTTTGTTAATTACAATAAACTTTCATAAAAAATTTATATATTTTATAACTCTAAAACTGGCGAAGTTAATTTGTATGTAGTTGACTACAAACCCCTATTTTTAGGGGACGAATTTCGAGAAAACAGTGGTACAGTTATTTTTTGTGTCTAACTATAAGCTTATATACAAAATTTCACCCTTCTTACTTCAAAACTGACGAAGTTGGTATACTAACTTGCACACTGTTATTTAACCCTTTAGGGGATGACTTTCCAAAAAAACGTAATATTATGTACTTTCAAATTTTGTTTCTAATCTGGAGCTAATATATAAATTTTCATGTTTTTAACTTTAAAAATGACGAAGTTGCGTACTAAATGAAATTCTCTAAATTAACCCTTTAAGTTTAAGGGATGATTTTCCAAAAAACCGTGTTAAAATTAACTTTTGTTCACAACTATAAACTTAGATAAAAAATTTCATATTTATTTATAAGTCTAAAACTGACGAAGTTGATTTATACGTAAATGGCTTCCAACCCCTATTTTAAGGGGATGAATTTCGAGAAAACAGTGATAAAGTTATTTTTTGTGTCTAACTATAAGCTAATATACAAAATTTCACCCTTCTTACTTTAAAAATGACGAAGTTGCATACTAAATTAAATCCACTTAAGTAACCCTTTAAGGGATGATTTTACGGAAAAAAATTGTTAAAGTTAACTTTTGTTTATTACTATAAACTTGCATAAAAAATTTCATATTTATAACTCTAAAATTGGCGAAGTTGATTTGTATGTAGTTGACTACCAACCCCTATTTTTAGGGGATGAATTTCGAGAAAACAGTGATACAGTTATTTTTTGTGTCTAACTATAAGCTTATATACAAAATTTCACCCTTCTTACTTCAAAACTGACGAAGTTGGTATACTAACTTGCACACTGTTATTTAACCCTTTAGGGGATGACTTTCCAAAAAAACGTAATATTATGTACTTTCAAATTTTGTTTCTAATCTGGAGCTAATATATAAATTTTCATGTTTTTAACTTTAAAAATGACGAAGTTGCGTACTAAATGAAATTCTCTAAATTAACCCTTTAAGTTTAAGGGATGATTTTCCAAAAAACCGTGTTAAAATTAACTTTTGTTCACAACTATAAACTTAGATAAAAAATTTCATATTTATAACTCTAAAATTGGCGAAGTTGATTTGTATGTAGTTGACTACCAACCCCTATTTTTAGGGGATGAATTTCGAGAAAACAGTGATACAGTTATTTTTTGTGTGTAACTATAAGCTTAAATACAAATTTTCGCCCTTCGTACTTCAAAACTGACGAAGTTGCCATACTAACTTTCGCACTCTTAATTAACCCTTTAGGGGATGATTTTCCAAAAAAACATAATACTTCCAAATTTTGTTTCTAGTCTGGAGCTAATATGTAAATTTTCATGTTTTTAACTTCAAAAATGACGAAGTTGCCTACTAAGTTCAATTCAGTAAATTAACCCTTTAAGGGATGATTTTCCAAAAAAATATATTAAAGTTAACTGTTGTTTATTACTATAAACCTACATAAAAATTTTCAAATTTATAAATCTAAAACTAAGAAAGTTGGTTTGTATGAAAGTGTCTTCTAACCCTTATTTGTACCCCTTAGGGGATGAATTTCCAAAAATCCGTTCTTAGTGGACGTCTCTTTAGCATAAACTATCTCCCTGCCAAATTTCATCTTAATCGGTTCGGCAGTTTCTGAGATTTTTTGTTTAATCAGCGGTGTGTCGCTTTTCAATTTTATATATATAGATACAATTTTCATTTACCACATACCTATTTTACATTTCAAACAATGACATGAACGCAACTTTGAGCATACTAGTATTGTTACTGAACCGATTTATATGCAAATTCTTTATCACGTGTAGTGAATGCTTAGTTGTATAATTTTTCCAGAACTGTCCAAGACAGGACCCCTTGCTCTTGCCATGACGACACACGATAAGATTTATTGAGTCGCCTTTAGAGGTGACTTCTTGCGTATGATTGGTGACACGTGAGAATTCAATTACAAGCCTTCGTAGGCTTCGTAGCCCTTCGTCATTTGACGGACCGCTGAGCACAACAGCGTAATAAAATTAATATTATATTCTATACTTAGTACATTTGGAATGTTTTACTACACATAATGAAAATATTAGTAAGTCTAATTATTTATTTATTAACCGACTTCAAAAAAGGAGGAGGTTCTCAATTCGACTGTATTTTTTTTATGTTTGTTACCTCAGAACTTTCGACTGGGTGAACCGATTTTGATTTTTTTTTTAATTGAAAGCAGGTGCTTGTCATGTGGTCCCATATAAATTTGAACGAGATCTGACAAGTAATTTTTGAGTAATTTTGAAGTCGGTTATTTTTTGTTAGTAAAATTTAGATTATTACTATATTATGTGCTTTTAACAGTGAACGAATATATATTAGTTCATTGGCTTTTAAGCGTTTGAGAGCAAATTTGTAGTGTTTAATTTGGTCGAGATAGACGTTCCCAGGGTTTTTATATGAACTCAATAATGATGATCTTTTATCTCACATAAAAAAAAAACGTATATCAAAGACTTTATTACATTCAAATCATTCGGGGTTATTTCAAAATCGTGTTAACTACCATGGGCGCAGTCGCCCTTAGTTTTGATTGCGAGTGAGTGAGTGATCATCATGTCCTCCCTATTCTCTTATCGATTCCAATGATAACGGAAAATGAATTTCAAAAGATTTACCTTAAGGCATAAAGCTTCTAGAAGAGAAGTGAGGGCCGTAACTGGTTAATCTAAAAATCGAATCTACTGGAAAACATTACAAAGTTCTTAGTAAGCCTAAAAGGAACGTCAATTATCGAAAAAACATTCGTGTTGTCGGAAATTTTCGTACCTGAAGTTTTATTGATAGAAAAACATTTCTTAGAGCATTGCGTGTGGTTATAGCGTGTCGCAAAAGTCATCACCCTATCGGAAGATGCTATATTTTTTGCAAATGGCGGTAAATGTTAGCTCTGCTGAGAGATTTGTGAAGTTAATCAAACAAAATAACGACAATAAGTCATGAATCGCTTTATAGCAAGAACACGGAATAATCATAATAATCTTTGGTTTTGGTGATTTGCACTAGCTGGCCAGATCGACCGATTCAACCGTTCTATACTTCTTTTGGGTTCTTGGCGGGGTTTCTTGAATTCACGAGTCTATGTCAACAAGCCTGAGATACTTGACGGCCTCAAAGAGAAAATCCGTCATAAATGCGGTAAAACCTATCACCAGAAGTTCTAGCAAGAGTCCATTATTGAGTTTACTTCTTCTGGTGTAATTTCTTGCTTAACTATTATGTGATATAAAATGGTACAAGTCAGTCTTGTTCGCAGAAAGGCATTATTTAAAAGCAACGCTATTTACCAACAGGAAACATCTACATAATAAGGAAGCGGGACAACATATTTCAAGACACTCAAGGTTTATTGCTGTTGCTGTGGCGCATAAAATAGGTACGTTAAAGCGATACAAAAAGAACGTCACTGTACACTCTAGGGCAGATAGAAAACACTACATTTTCCACCCGACTTATGCGAGGAAAATCGATAGACCATAAACAAAAAAAAAACTTGATCCGATCGCACTCCCCTGGGCAGTCGACTTAAGAATATGACATGTGATAAAAATACTTTTAAAACAAACTTATATAATTTTATGTTAATACTGTTGGCCGTTGAGAAGTCCCATCACTTCCAACGTCTGGAGCCAACCCTGAGCAATAATTAGTATTATTACTCACCATAATTATAAATATATTGTCATCGAAATAAATCAACTTGTGAAATTTCGACTCATGAAGTAGATTATGAGGAAGTAGTTCTACTTCAGCTTACAAGATTACCAATACATATTATTAACACAAAAAACAAGCAAACAAATAACCATCAAACAAAGCAAGTTAAAATAAAAGCTAAAAAGAAAAAAGTCTCGTCAATCACGACTTTTATTTACAACACAGTAGGTAATCCATTCATGAATTATGTGCAAATCAAATAACACAAGATTTTGGTTAAGTCAGATATTTTATTAAAAACTTTCTTATCTCATTTTACTCGAAGTTCAAATCACTGTTTCATATCGTTTCTAAATCTGAGATGTAAAGGAAATGCGTATGAAGGAAGTGGAAATACTTCAAGGTGCTTGTAAACATTTCTAGCGACGCGTCACATATCCGCGTACGTAGACGCGTCGCCTACATACGCGTTAAATTGCGAAATCCCGGCGCCGTAGCTTGTCATTTATTATTGCATTTTTAATGATCTTTGAGCGATGAGTCTAAAAATAAAAAGCAGACTTGTTTCTCTTCTCGATAAGTAATTTAATGCAGTTAATTTTTTTAAACGCAAGAGTATTGAATGCGGCTTTTAGTAATTTAGAGAATTGTTTCAATTATGCATAATTAGATATTAATGTTATTTTATGTTTTCAGACGAGCCATGTGGGAGGTAGGTTACGAAGTAATCTATAAATTACGTAGAACTGCTGCATTTCATTTTGGGTTAAGAAAAAATTAAATCACTTGTTATTTTTTTAAACTATTTTCTATTAAAATGTAAATAAATATACGTATGTAATTAAATATTATCTATCTAATAAATCAACGAATAGTGTTATATTAAATCGATTAAAACTTCTTCATAAATAAAATCGATTGTTATACAAAATCGAATCGGAATAACATTTCAACATCACTAATTGCATTGACTAAAATGATAGGTGAATTAAGTCTACTTAAATCAATTCACCTGCGGCCAGTAGATTTAAATCACCTGGGTGCATAGGTGAATAAAGTACACTAAAAGTAGACTTAAGACACCTGGGTGAATTAACTCAGGTGAATAAAGTCGACGTCACCAACTTAAAGTGTAAAGTTTAGTATAGAAACGGATAATGTCAATTCATCACTAGAGTACCTATGTCTTACAGCCATTCTTAATATCTGTCCCTAATAATCAGTAAGTTACTTAGCAAGAATCAAAAAATCATTAAGTAATGTATGTGTTTTTCGTGTTTGTTGTCAGGGGCCATTCATTAATTACGTAAGGGTTCCGAAGGGGAGGGGGTCCTCAAAATATCTACATACCCATATGTTGTAGTGGGGGAAGGAATAAAGCCTTTCTTACGTAATATTTTACAAGTCGAAATACTGATAGTAAAGACTAAAAAATATTTACGTCAAATGAGTTTTAGTACTACATTTAATATCCTTTTCTAAAACCAGATAATATCTTACGTAAGAAGGGGGAGAGGGAGTCTATAAAATCTTATGTGTTCTTAAATGGGGGTAGGGGGGGTCAAAAATAGCTAAAATTGTCCTTACGTAAATAATGAATGGCCCCTTATTGCCTACTGACTTTACCAGAGATGGATAATATTTATACATATTATATCCTACAATACATATATTTGTAGGATTCCCGTTAGTTCATTTCGAGAGATCTGCCCACGTGTTTGGAATGATAAAACGGAAAGAATGATGTCATCCTCACATTATTACGTCAAGTTCGCATGGGCTCTGGCTTCCAAGACCCTCGGGAATGGATGTCGTTCTCATGCTTACGTATAAGATAACTCTATATAAAATATAATATGTATGTCAAAAGCCTTCTAGCTATGACAGTAAGAAGACTTTTAATTTTCACTTAACTGTATCATGTGGTTTTTAACTAACAACAATTAGTATTCATTATAAGAGAATAGATGTTCAATAAATTCGTATCATCATATTTACGATCACACCACTGCATACATAAAGTTTTAGACGACCATTTTAAGTCACAAAATATTATTAGAACCTAATTTACATATGGTAAATAAACATAGACAACATGTGGCGGACGCCATTCGACAGGATGAAAATATTTTGATTTGACTAGATGGAGAAAATACCAAGAACGTGCATTAATTAATAATAACTGTTTGCAGTTTGAAACATTGTATGAAGCTCCTGTTTTAATACACTGTTGAATGTATACAAAAACGCATATAAGTATCTCGCAAAACAATTCAATAAAGTATCTTTTCATTGCATAAAGGAAATTTCTATGAATGTATTTTATTCATTCCTAGAATTGAAAATGAATAATTCATTTTCATTTTAAGTGGAAAATCGCGTATTGCAACAACAAGATAAAAAACCAAAACTCATTCCAGATTTGCACTGACATAACTCAAATGCCTGAACGACTTTGAAACAACTAGGCAACTAATGTTCGGTTAACACGTATTAAGTAGTTAAGTAGATAACTAAATATTAACTAAAAAGTTACTAAGTTGTCTGTTTACACGTATTAATTTACTTAAAATTTAGTTATCTACTTAACTACTTAACACGTGTAAACCAGACTTAAGACTTTGCAACTGGTATAATTCAATTTACTCAGTGTTAATATTAATTGCTTACCCCTCACCAAATTCCGTCCGGCATTGCTCATCCATAGTGAAGACATAGCTGGAAAGCTGCCTGGCACCTCCTAATACCACTCCCTCATCTCTACTGCGTTCATGGAGGCACCACCACTTTCTAAACAAGGAAAACAAAAGAAATTGTTATTCATTATGGCTTCAACCCATTGATTGGCCCGCTACCGAGCACGGGTCTCTCCTTTTGGGAAGGCCTAGAGTTCACTCCACCACGCTGCTCCAGTGCGGATTGGTGGCCAACCCAAGTGTCGGAAGTTCTCATGCCGCCCAAGAGGCTTCCGACATGGCTTATCTTACTGATCTGTTATCTTACGATAACAATATCTATCCATTAGATATTCCTAATAGTTCTAGATAGGTTGGTACATAAGTTGTAAATCTACCGTAAAGTATCTTAGCGAATCGAGGTTTGGAGCCCCTAAATTCTATTCTTTTAAAATAAGTTCACCAGCATAATTACGTCACGAGTTGAAATTATGTAAAAGTATACAAGTATTGATATACAAGTATTAGCAGTGATAGCCTAGCGGTAGAACGTTGGTCGCCCGAACGAAGAGGCCTGAGTTCAAATCCTGGCACGCACCTCTGATTTTCAAATATTATGTGCGTATTGCAAGTTCGTGCGTATCACTTGCTTCGGTGAAGGAAAACATCGTGAGAGTTCTCCATAAAAAAGTTCTCGAAGGTGTGTGAAGTCTACCAATCCGTACTTGGCCAGCGTGGTAGACTATGGCCTGACCCTCGCTTTCTGAGAGGAGACCCCGAGCCCAGCAGTGGGACAATTATGGGTTGTTGCTTGCTTGCTTGCTTGCTATACAAGTATTTCCATTTACCTCATGTGTACAAAAAGAAAAAGGTCACATAATAGTCGTAGCTCATAAAATTTGATGGGTGTTTGTGCCGGTCTCCCGGTCGCCAGAAACCCAGATGCATATTAAATCCTTTAAATGAAGAGTGACACAACGCCGGCTTCGGACGCGGGACGCCCGCGCGCCCGCATCTCACAAATTATAATTGGCCGAAAATAATATTCGAATAACCAAAAGCTTTTTTACTATGACTTGTTTTCGCCTGAAATAGTTTCCTAAAATTAAATTCGGTATATTCACTTTCTAATTTTCTATCTTTATTACTTTATTTAGGTATGTATCTCGCTACCAAACTAGAAATTACCAGTATTACCACGCTAGAAAATCGGTCGACAAACAGGAGAAAAAGGGTTTTCGGCTTTTGCTTTAGCCTGTTTATAGACGTAGTTTTTTTTTTTTTTTGTTTTAGTATAACATAAACATTACCACGAAGATCATTAGAATTTTAACCTTATATAAAATCACATAATAAAATAATTTCTATAAAAGCGTTAAAGGCAATAATGTTACATGTAAGTTACCTACACGTAAGTAATCTTTCAAAGAGAAAAATAATGTTCTTACTTTGATTTCTCATGGAACTGTTCCTTTGAGCAAGAAGACCATGCAAAGTTATGCAGAGTGGCGTACACTGTCGGCGCCATGACAGAGCCTCTCTGTGCCTCAGTATGGCACTGAGCCTCGCCATCATGCGTTAAACCCAATCTGAAACAAAAGCAATCATACTCAGTTAAAATTAATATACCTAGTTAAAAGTATCAGGTGTTACTGTGCGGAAATCCATTGTTATTAAGTTTGTATTGGTTTTCGGGGGGAAGGGCACCTCCACGTGTGTTTAAACGATTATCCCATCATAGCTACATGATTATTGCGAATTGTTGTAAAGTAAAAAACTAACTTAATTTTTATTAAAGATTTCACATCCAACAACGTAGTGCGTTAAGTGTGTGAAACACTTCGTTAGCTTGGACCATAAGTTTCCTGAACCCATACAACGGATAGTTTGGACAGTTACGTATATGAATGTAGATAATATTTTTAATATATTGACATTAAATCAAATGAAAACATCAAATAATATTATTTTTGTAAATACTCATCGGCAAAGTCAATGTGGTTGAAAACGAACTCCGCCAAATAGTTATTTTATATACACTTCAAACAAACTGAATCGAATCTCTATCCAATCCATTAGTACGAGTACGATAGAAATAGATCATTTACCAGCCAGTAATCTCTAAGCAATCTATCTATCCAATAGATGGAAAAGGTGTGGAAAGACATAAAGCATAGGCAAGAACAGACAGATCAGTCGAATCTTCGAACCTTACGTTACGACTTCCGGTGTTCCGCCTTCCATCACTTGCCGGCGTTTGTTTTTAGAAGATAAAACATATTTGGTTACGTGATTAGGGCTTCTGACATGTTATTAGTTTATCTTTCGCGCCGCATGGTCTCAGAGAAAAAAGATATTCACATATATGTACATATTGTGTAGCGTTATACCTATATACCGAGCTAAGCTCGAGATATTAGTATAATGATAATAATATAATTAATTACAAGTAGCCCTAATTAGACCGAGTAGACAAAATTGTAGTCTCTACACGGTATATTGAAAGTAAGTTATATATGTATTTATTTTTCTGTAGTACCATCCTACTTATCCTTAGAAGTAAGGATACTTATTCATACTTACTCAAGTTAATACAATAAGAGAAACGGTGCGTAAGCAAATGGCCGTTAGCAAATAGATGAATATCCTCTCTGAAAGCCTCACACAATACGATTTCGTAATCAAATACGATTCTTCAATGACTAGGATTTAAATAGAACCTAACCTAATTCGAGAGCGTTATTTCACGGTCTGACGTTCTACTTAGGCAAAGTTTCATTCGAATAGAGCTTTGAGAATCATTAAGATTTAATCCATTGAAGGAAGCCGAGGTAAGAATATAAAGCAAAATGAGGCCGATTTCTTTGTGAATATTTTTCAAACAATTACGTGGAATCTAAGCTGCTGGGACATTAATGGAAAAGAATGAAGCTTAGCTTACACGACGTCACTTTTTATAATTTACTATGTCCATTAAAGGACAAGATAAGTAATCTCTTGTAAAATGTTATAACTTGTTATAGTTACGTTAAATTCCAAGTAAGTACGAAAATTAGGAACATTTTGTCTAATGACTTTGGGAATTCGGAACCGAGTAACGTCTCGAAGATCGACAATCGATACCCTTGTAAGCAATGCTGATGTCGAACCTACCAAACCAATAAAGGATAGTAAACTGAATTCGAAACCAATTTCGTACAGTAAAAATAAAAGATTCCTTGTTGATATCCGATCCTTGAGAGCCTTTTTTCGCAACTTGGACTTTCGTAAGTAAGTAAATAAAAATCGTTATCTAAACAAGAGTGCTATCAACATTAAAAGTAAAATATAGTTTATTTGCACAAGAAAAAAAATTATTGAAATACATCCTTAACCACATTATAATTTAATCCTTAACCTATGTTTAATGTTGTAGTTAAATCTTAATACAGTATCTTTGAATCTATTCAATAATATGTGTAACTAATAAATAACTCAGACAAGGCATAGAAAAGGAATAAGGTAAGCGTTACGAATATCAGAAGATAAGTCATTCGAACGCGAGGCAGACTAATTGCCGCCGCTGCCTGTTACGAATTGATAAAAGCATCTTCAAAGACGCCGCGGTAGTCAACCAGAACTCGCACGCCATATTTATTACAAAGATAATAGTGTCACTCCCGACAGAGTAACGACCTTTTAGTAGATTTAGATAATTCTAACAAACTAGTGAGTCACAACTCGCAAGCAATAAGCTGTAGTGACAACTGACAAGGCCAAGAGTATTCTCTCCCCTCATTGAAAACGTCTGGCCGTTCGTTGCAGGAATCCAGAGATTTGATTTGACAGATATTGATGAATCTTTTATGTAAAATAATATGTACATAGATAAATGATTATACCACAGATTAGCTCATATAATTATACTTAAAACATGAGATCAGGATCCGTAATCTGGATGAACTACCAAGTGACCGTACTCACTGGTCTCTCTGTAACATCTGCACTAGAGAAAGCCGAAGAACGAGGAGAATGGAGGCGAATCATAAGTACTTTGAAGGACTTTCATTCTGGACACGACCTTCAGTAATGAAGAATACGACGCAAGAAGAAGAACTGCATGAAATCTACTTTTCTATAATGGTCGTTTTCTTCAACAATTATCCGATTAAATTAGATGAATAAATCGGTATATTAATAATTTTATTTTGAGCCATACTATTAAAACGACTTACCAGTTACAAACAACTCGATATCTTTAAGCGTCATAACTTTAAATTATGTTATGTGGTCATGTGGTCCCATTAAATTTGAAGACTAGTTTTTGAGTTATTTTGAAGTCGGTTAGTTTTTCTTGGTAAAATTCAGATTATAGATTTTAAATATTGAGCCAGCACTACCAGCGCCTTGTCTAAATCATAGATATTATTTGGGTTGTTGCAGATGGCATGGCAGCACGAGTATTTTCCAAAACGAATTTTCTGGAAATGCCACTTTTATATGAGATCAGCAATTCATAAAATACGCAAACGTATAAACGTATAGGGTACTGTTTGTTTTATAAATAATTGTTTTAGTAATCAGGCCTCAGGGAGGCGCTCGGCGGAACAAAACTTAGGCGTACAATAAGTTGCGGTTGCTTAAATTAAATCGAAAAAAGAAAATGAAAAGGAAGAGAATTGCTCCCCCCACTTACGCTCCTTCACCTTCTGCCCGCTAATCTGACCTATTTTTTCATAATGGAGATTTACCAATCCGTCATCAAATCATCATTGAAAAGAATGATACATTTCGGACCAGCAAGATTGAATGTTAAAATTCACCTAGTTTTAATGCAACTGTATCATCCATCAGGGCTATACATATAGATCTATGCCCGCAGCCGTTAAATGGTAAACCATATTTAGTGATTGATTAGGGAATATGTAACCGATACGAATTAATTGTATATTGCACACATAACATGTTACATACATTTGTAAATTAAAATTCTTTCATTTAAACGAATACTGCATTAAAACAAGTATTTTACAATCGATGAGATAAAAGTTACTGTCAGAAATTATATTAAATACCCTAATTCACAATGTTAAGAGAGAATGTAGGAAACGTCAGTCAAGCGATAACAAGAAGCTTGCGGCTATCAATGAACTAATTAACTTAAGAACGTTGAACGTGGCTTAATTGAGTGTGAGAACTTTAATGAGAGTCACGTCCGTATTGTGCGTGACTCATCTTTTGCGTTGTTTCCTCATGACCGAAGGTAGTGGTCATCATTTGTTTTTCAGAATAAGATCCCCTGACTCCTCTGTTTTTAGAAAGTTTTCTGTATATGTGAATGGTGGATTTACACGCCTGCCTTACAGTAGTGATCTAGCAGGTCGGTGCTCTCCCGCTTTCTTTCTTTTTCTTCTCTCAGTTGCCTTTGGTGTCACTGATGTCTATAAGCGACGATAGCCACTAACCATCAGGTCATAGCTTGTTTGCCGGCTATTTCCGTAAAGAAATTTTCTTCTTTTCCGTATAAAATTTTTCTCTCCGTGAGTGCATAAAAGTTCCTACAAAGCATTGAATAGTAAGAAGATCGTTAAAGTGTCTATTAGATTTTAATAAGAATTTCTATTCCGAAACATCTGCTCTCGTCCCATTCAGAACACAGAAATGTCAATGAAGTTCGGATTGACTCCATGCAAGTTTCATCATGTTTTCTGCACAAAATTAAGTAATAAATATAATATAGTATTCAAATTTATCACTCACTAGTGTTTATCACCCGGCGTGTGCTACTAGGCAAAAAAAATTGTATGGAAAAAGTCGAAAATCGAAAATGTGCCTTAGGCACTTATGCATTGTTTTAGTGGTTTCAAACCATCTTCGCCTTATTGCCTTTCAAATGAAGCCATTTTTGGGCATATCGGTTTCAAAGTCTATAAAGGACATCCAATGTTTGTAAAAATTTTTGTTTTAGTAAATAGTGTTCTTTTCTAAATACATTTTTTGCATATTTTATCAAGATGCTTATTTGCCCACTAGAATAGGCCGGTAAGTCATAATGAATTTTCTAGAGATTTCTGAGGGATTAACTTGAGTTGTTCATTAGTATTCATAGCAATTCTTTATCTGGCGATCTCGGTGTCTCAAGAATTGTAAAGTTTGTTAGAGATTACGGTATCAAGCAAATAATAAGAGTATTCCTAATGATACAAAAGCATTGTATCATGGCCCTTTGTATCACAGAGAGTAATGATATATCTTTGGTAATTAATTATAATTATTTCTTAAATGTTACTAGCCGACAAACGAGCTGATCCATCCGATGGTAAGAAGCCACCTTCGCTCATGGATCAGTCACAAGGGCATCACTGATGCGTTGCCGACCAAGAGATGAGACAGGGAAAGATTTATTAACTATTGTATTTAGACATTAATTTCATCATTTCATCTAGACATTTGTTTATGAAGTATCGATGTTTTCAAGTATGCATAATTGAGACCCTACACTCTTAGAGTCTACTAGACAAACCTCTTTTCTGTAAACGCTCACGTCAAACGCTGCCATCTTAACGAATTCAAAATGAATGGTAATGACGTTAAGTGAGTGCTTACAGAATATATGTAATTTTTTATTTTTTTCTAGAAGCAACCATAACCAAGAATTGTTGCAATACTGTACATAATTTTGTTACTTTCCTACTTCTAAGAAACCACTAGCCTGAAATACAACACCTGGTACATGAAACATGTTTTTCTTTTAATATTATCTACGCTTCTACACTTCTTTAATGTCTTTCTAACAACGTAGTAAAGAGATTTATAGCCACATCTTATCAGATCCTCTGAACTGTCTGTGTATTGCGTTACGAGACTATAAAAACTGAACTATATTTTTTATAGTGACGTCAAAATAAATACAGTTCTCCCATAATATCTTTATGTTTGTAAATTTACGCATAGTTGAGTACTCTCAGCCTAAATTTAGGATAGTCAGATAAAGTTCTTACAACTTACTCAACGCTGAGTGCCTCATACTTTCTTGGCTTACTTCCAAAACCTATTGGAACTTTGATATGGCTGCGTCGATTACGCATTTTATGAAGAGCTCACATAGCCCGGTGGCATGTGTCAATTATTTGTGTCAAAAATAGTTTCGAAACTACTCTACCTCGGGTGAAGCCGCGAGCAAAAGCCAGTCGTAAGATAAAGTCGTTAAGCCAATGTTGGAGGTCAAAGGCAGCATGAAAATCCGACATTAACTTGGCTACTAACTCCTCCACCAAGCCGCACTGGAGCAGCGTGGTGGAGTATGCTCTGGACCTCATTAAGAGGAGAGAGCCGTGCTCAGTAGTTTTGATTGAATGCGTTTTTACTTGATTTTAATCGATACATAATCTCACACAATAACAAATTATCGACAGAATCCTTAAAGCATAAAATAAACAACCTCTAAAATTGTAATAGGTACTTGTAGTATATACCTAGTTAAGCATCTTTTGCTTTATTATTCATGAAAAGATAATATGGTTGCTGATAACACTACATGTGAACATGCAAAGTATAAATACAACGTGTTTATTTCACCACGAATAGCAACTTGCAGATTTACATTTGAAATGTGGTTAATTTCAGAACTTCAAAAGTAGGATTCTGGGGCATTGCGATGCAACAAATCAAAAGTGATAACTAGTAGGTATTATGCAAAAGTGTTGTAAGTGCTTGGCAGTTTTTACTTGTTTACCTACTTGCTTGAATTACTGACAATCGCCTTCGCATCACTTGACACTTCGAGTTAGCTTCGGTTTGCTTTAAAAGAATGAAAAATATTTGGACGTCATAATCATTTCCTTTATTTGCGAAACAATTGAAATAAAATAAACAAATATTAACAAAGAATCAATGAAAACGTATCCTTAACGACGACGTCCTTGTACGACGTGTACGACTTAAATTACCGGATGTGCGTAAAGAATATCAAATTTTCTCCAACTCATCTATTCCGGAATGAAACGGTTTGTTTGTGACATTCCGTGACATGGTAAGAATGTTAATACGAAAATGTTAAAACGGCTAAATACATGAATAAACATTATATTACTAAGTAAAAATGCTAATTTATCGTTAATTAATTGTACAGATACTATCTTCACTTCCAGTGCATCCCAAAGACGTCTTGCATATCAAGTGGGATAGTGTAATTATGCCGATGACTTAGTGAATGAAATATCGGTACATAGGTCCTTACCTTCCTGACTTCCTACCTTCGGATAAATGTGAATACATGTCATAAAAACATTAAAAAGTCATATAGTGCAACACTTTTATATGAAGAAGGGTAAGTTGGAGCAAAATACAAGCAGTTAAGTTAAAAGCAAATTGTACTACCTACTACAAATGTCATAATTATGTCAATAGCGCCCCATCTTTAGGGTCGATGCATACGTACCGTGAACGGGACGGGGACGGGATGGGACGTGAAATGGAAACATCGTTTCATGGAAAATTTAAACGATAGCGCATACGCCACGGAGGCACGCACGGGACGGGAACGGGGCATACACGTATATTTATGCACCGTCCACGTCCCGTCCCCGTCCCGTCCATGTTACGTATGCATCGACCTTTACTCTATCACAGATAAGTGTTGCCCTATCTGACTTTTAAGCGTTTAAAAAAATTCCACATGTCTTCACTTTTAGCAGACAAACTATTCATTTCATTCACTAACCTCATAAAAAACCTTATATTAGAAAAGTATAGTTTTAAAAGAAAAATAACATACAAATTCCTCATTCCGTCATAAATTAATCCTTGAGGAACTTATCATGCAGCGCTTGTTGTTGTTTATTATGCATAGAGTCCGTGCGACAGCTTGTTAAATAAGCTTCTTAGAAAACAGCTTTCATATAAAACTTCTTTAACTGAATATTGAAGCGGAGATTTTATAGTATCGTTGCCTGCTCGGCTGCTGCCGAGTATAATGAGAAAAATTATTACCAACATCACTAGTACATACCTACCGATATAGGGTGAATTTTTCAAGTGGACATGGATGGCCAAAGCCGAAAGTGAAACAAAGGAATAGAGAGAAGAGCTCCAAGGACTTTTTTTCAAAATGAACGGGTTCGATTCCTTTTTTTAAATCTTATGATACAGTTTTAGTCTCTCTCTCTGACATACACACTCATACCTAACGCATCTACGAAAAACAAATTAAGATATGCTTAATACAATTTTTACCGTAACTTGCTTGAACACCAAGATGATGATGATGAACACCAAGAGTATTTCAATCTTGTAATATAAATACCTAATGAACATAGATAATATAGGGCCGAATGCTGCTACGTGATGTAAAGGTCACGATCAATTAACGGCCGGTCTCAATAATGTACTAACAGTTGGAAAAATGTAGAAAAGGCTATCATTAGTATGTCATCTGTCATATTTGTCAATTTTTGCGTCTCAATAACCTTCGGTGGATAGAAAATTTCTACCCATGACATTGATCTACCGTTCGGAGGGCCAAGTCATACCGTAGGTATGTTGGTCCATACAAAAATAAATACTTGCGTCTCAATAACGCTTTGACAGCTAACTGTCGGTAATAGAAGTGACCAACTATCGGAGTCTTTCACATCGCTCGATTTCGACGGATAATTGGTAGATATCTCATATTGTTAAGAAAATTTATCAAAACATCATGGTTTTATTAATCAGTGAAGAGTGATAATGAATTTTGTGAAGCCTGTGTATTTGATTCCGCCTTTTTAATACGGTACTAAGATCGCCGAAATTGTCCTCGTATAAAATATATGACTGAATTGTGTGAATCCAATTTTGTTTATAGGCTACCTAGATTCAGATTAAACATAATCCATAATCTAAATTTTACTAATAAAAAATAACCGACTTCAAAGTTACTCAAAAACGACTTGTCAGATCTCGTTCAAAATTTGGGACCACATGACAAGCACCAGCTTTCGATTAAAAAAAGAATCATCAAAATCGGTTCGCCCAGTCCAAAGTTCCGAGGTAACAAACATAAAAAAATACAGTCGAATTGAGAACCTCCTCCTTTTTTTGAAGTCGGTTAAAAACGGCAGTGAATGAGAATTCATAACAATTCCTATCTTTAAAGTTTTAGGTAAGGAGGTATTTTAATAAAACAAGGACACAAAGCTTTTTAAGTTAGATATATTTTGAATTTATAGCAAAAACATTTCGCCTCTTCAGAAATAATGGTGTATCCCTGCTACATCAACAGCTATTGGCCTAATGAAGAAAGATACTTCATCTTTTGTGAAGGGTCTGGACTTCATCTGAAAAGAAACTTCCTTTAGTACATTTGGCAACAAATTTTTTGTTTAAAAGCAAAAAGAAGCAACAACCCATAATTGCTGGGCTCGGGGTCTCTTCTCGCAATGTGAGGGGTATTAGGCCATAGTCTACCACGCTGGCCAAGTGCAGATTGGTAGACTTCAAACACCTTTATGAACTTTATGGAGAATTTTCCGGTGTGCAGGTTTCCTCGCGATGTTTATTGTTTTTCTTCACCGAAGCTAGTGATAATTAACTTCTAATACGCACATAATATTTGAAAATTAGAAGTGCGTGCCAGGATTTGAACTCGGGCCACGGTCAAGTGGGAATAAACACTTCGTTCGGGAGACCAACGTTATAACCGCTAGGTTATCACTGCTACAATTATTACAACAATTTACAATTACTACATTTTTTTGTTTACTAAACATAATAATATATTTTATTTTATCAACAAATAAAGTCTATACTCACGGTAATTATTGAGCTATGTGTTTCATTTATTCATAAAACTAATTAATAATACCAAAATTATGAGAAAATACACTTTGTTTTTATTTTGGATAACCAAGCGACATCAACGAATGTCAAATGACAATAACATGTCATCGTCGGAGTGCTAAACGTCAAATGCTGCGTTTTGTTACTAGTGGAGCATTGTTCCAGGTTACACATAACATTATTTTATTAACTTCATCCGCAAAATTCACAGCACATTTTGAACAAATTATTATTTTAATATTAAAATGAAATAAGTTTTTAATCAAAAACACTGAGTTCCTTTTTATAATAAAAAGTATAAAAGTGTAAAAAAAAATATTGTTATGCGAAAACGAAATTTTCAGAGGGACTTAAAAACCAGAGGCAGAAATGTCACTGGAATATTATCTACCCATGATCTTACTTTTATTGGCTTACTTTTGATTTGAGAGACGGCAGTTGCCGGGAGATCATTCTTTACTTTTTATCTCTGATATGTACCAGAGTTTCACTGACGGTATAATATTGAGACCGGCCGTAAATCTACAACCTTATCCACCTATTATTACTCTATTATGGAATCACTAGGTACACCCGCTAAGTAGGTCACAGTAACTACCTATCTATTTTTAAAATGCGATTTTAATCCACCCACTTAAGGTATAATATACATTGTAGATACTGATTATAAGCATTAGTTATTTTAAGGAGCAAAAGGGAGAATAAAATAAACAGGTGTGTAACAAGCGCACGTACTTATATACATAGTTATACTTTTCTAGGGTTCCGAAGTAAAATCAGAACCCTTATGGTTTCGTCATGTTAATCCGTCCATCCATCCATCTCTCCGAGGCTTAGCTCCGAAAAACCTTAGTGCTAGAAAGCTGTAATTTGGCATGGATACTAGAAGAATATAATATTGAAAAACATTTTTTTCAGAGTACCGCCCCTACAGGTAACGTGAGGATGAATTATTGTGTGTGGCATCGTTGAAAAGGTCTTTCAAAAATATAATGGGTCTTCGCAGACCATTTTTAGAATTAGGGGTCCGTTTGCAAAATATTTGGCTTTAAAGAGCTAATTTTGGTTAGAGTCAAGTATAGCTGGTTAAGCGGTTGGTGTTGGACAAGTGAAATTTTTGAAGTGAAAACTTCTTTAGTACGGTGGTGATTTGAAATTCGATGTAACGAAACTGTCCAGTAAAAAGAGACAGACACATAAATTCTAAAATGAGATAGGAAGCATTGCACAGGGGTAGGGGAGTTGAGCTGAGTAGAGTTGAGTGGAGTTGAGTGGAGTTGAGTGGAGTTGAGTGGAGTTGAGTGGAGTTGAGTGGAGTTGAATGGAGTTGAGTATTGCGGAGTGGAGTGGAGTGGAGTGGAGTGGTAAAACCTACAATTATTATCATCTTCCCGAAATTTTACATTCGTCTCATTATCTTGAAAACAAAAATTTTGAAGGTTTCACTTCTATCACGTGTGAATTGCACACATTTTAATTTTTTTTTAATAGTTTATATGATGAATTTACAAGGAAAACTATCACGGCTATGATAGCTTATGTAGTTAAGTAGTAATAGTCGATTTTACTACTTCGCCTTCGGACCCTACATTGCGCATGGCCTGACACGCACTTGCCCGGTTTTTTGGTGTTAAACTACCTAATTTAAGTACTATTATTTCTTCTGTGGTTAAACACAATTGTCACATCAGTCGATGTCAAATGCATTTCGATTATATAGCATACTTAACATTAGGATAATAAAATTTGCAAATAAGCAGTTGTGCACTCATACCTATTGCTCTCTATCAATCTTTCGTCTGATTTTCACAATGCCATAAAAGAAGTATATAATACATACTCGTATAACCTCAGATTAAAGGAATTCTTTAACTATAACTTCAATAAACAATAATCTGAATTTTACCAAGAAAAAAATACCGACTTCAAAATAACTCAAAAACTACTCGTCAGATCTAGCTCAAGTTTAAGTGGAACTACACGACAAGCACCAGCTTTCGATTAATAAAAGAATCATCAAAATCGGTTCACCCAGTCGAAACTTCTGAGGTAACAAACATAAAAAAAATACAGTCGAATTGAATACCTCCTCCTTTTTTGAAGTCTGTTAAAAAATAGACATGTTTATTATGACTTTGTAAAAGCAAACAGTCTTAAAATAAACTTCACAAATGCGGTCTTGTAACAGCTGGAGATTGTCCTCGCTAACCCCTATTTAAACCCGTGACAGATGACCGGAGCGGAAACATGTTTAATTTTGATGAACACAAAACATACATCATAAGGTCAAGGCGCGTGTGAAATAAATCCCCGGTATATTTAGATTCTGTGAAATGTCGGTCTTCCGCGAAATGTGTTTCAATGTTAGAATTACATAGGTCATTTCTGCGTCACTTTTGCGTTTAATTAAACATTTTTTATACTATTTCTAATCCGTTTTTACTTTTCACTTTATAACTTTAAGTGAATTATCAATAATATATGAGCTATGAGAACTACCTACTTACCTAAGTACGTGTTACATGTTCATTGAATGCAAATAAAAATACGACAAAATTCAAAAATGCTTGGGAATATCTCATGTTGGATGTTCACTGCTTGATATTCATAAGTGATAATGAATAGATAATGAAGAACTTTAGCAATTCAAATACGAGTACTATGTGCTTCAAAATGTAAATTGCTAAAAACTTGTTGAGTTTTTACATTGTGATAATGTAAAGTAGAGAAGTGTTCATTTTTTTAATGGAATAGCCGAAAAACGAGCTGACGATCCACCTGATGGTAAATGGCTATCGTCGCCCATGGACATCAGCAACACTAAAGGTATCACTGATGCGTTGCCGGCCAAGGAAGAGAGAAGGAAAAGAAAGAAAGAACTCTCTCAAGCCAATTTTTAAACATTTTAAAATTAGACGTTTTGTACGTTCTTGGTCGGCAACATGGGTTCTTGCTCCAGATGTCCACTCATCAGATTAATTGATTTATCGAATATTTAGGTGAAAATGCATTAAATACTTATGGATATTTTTATAATATATAAATTTTATTAAGTAGCCTTTCACCTACCAAGTACCTAATTATTTTATCACCACACACGTGTGTGGTAACTGAAAAAATAAATTTGAAATAAAAAGCGAGTTTCATTAACCTTGGCCATCGAGTATCTGATCGACAACCGAAATAAAAATAGACGAATAAACTTGAAATGAATCCCGATCAAAGCATAACTATAAATTCTGATTGATTTCTATATTAAAATCATACTATAGCATTCCAATGCTTCAACAAATCCGGCTTCAAAGTTCAAAACCAATGTTCAAAACAGATAGATAGCTACGACTACGAGTATTTATCATACTAATATTATAAATGTAAATGTAAGTTTGTTTGTTACGCTTTCACGCCATAACTATTTAACCGATTTGGCTGAAATTTGGAATGGAGATAGCCTATATTCTGGATTAACATATACGCTACATTTTATGTCGGAAAAGATCAGGGATTCCGCGGGATTTGTAAAAGATCGATCTCTACCGCGGGCGAAGCTGCGGGCTAGTCATTCTACAAAGTTGTCGTTTAGCATTTTACTTATTTAATTAATTATTGTTGTTTTATTGTAAAATTAACAACTTGGCTATGAGAATTATTAGGAGAACACGGTTAAGACACCTGGTTGAATTAACCCAGGTAAATAAAGTCGACGACATCCTACATTGAATCATGAATCATTGTAAGAAAGTTGTCTTGTAAAAATTCTTGAAACATAAAAATTATCGAATGCATGAGAAGCTTGCAATAACATTTCAGACGAAAATACCGTTTTTATAAATGTCGTTACTGGCACATCTGGAATCTGTGTCAATTTTATAAAATTATGCGGAGTACTTTTCAATACATCTTTAGTTAATACGTACTCAAAACTATTCGCATGAAGAAAACCGATTAAAGTCCAAGTCGAATATAATTCAAATAGTGTAAAGTAGGAGTATCGAAATTGAGTGATTGAAAGACATACTGTCGAAAGATGTTTGTTACTTGTTCACGCGAAAAGTACTGAACAGATTTCCATGATATTTAGCATACAGAAAAAGATACAGGGTACTTTTAACCCGGAAAGTCACAGGCAGAGATTACAAGTTGGTTTCAATGGCATCATGGGTTAATTGCAACATAATGTAATCCTTCAATTGTTACACTAATTTAGGCAATCATAAACAGGATACTAAGGGCCTATCGTTTTTATCTGCTTTCTGCGCAGTTGAAACAGTTAGTCACTACGATGACTAGGTAGTTAGAAAATGTTCTTCTAAAAATATAAACAAACAAAAACGTAATTTTAACCATGAACTATGCAAATTTAAACAAAGAACCGCAGTGTGATGTTTAAACGTAATTCCTTGTAGAACAATGGAAGCAACACAGACACGGAGGCCACATGTGACATGTCATTGTGGGTATCAAGTGTCACAAATCAAAAAGTGAACGCAGTGCACAAAACAACACAAAACACTTTGTGGTATAGATATTAAGTATTAGTTCCATAAAATCTGAGGTAAGTATCATGTATGTGTTTTAAACCCCCGACGTAAAATGAGGTTATAGGTCTGTTATGTGTATTTTATATTATTATGTCGTGTCTGTTTGTGTGTGTCTGTGGCATCGTAGCTCGTATTTCCGAAAATATTAGACCGATTTGGATGGTTCCTTTTTTCTTTGAAATCGAGATAGTTGTTAGCTTTGTTTGGTGAAAATAAAACTATAGTTTTTGGAACGAAGTTCCTTATCGCGCGTTGCGAAAGGGGGCTAGGCGGAAAATTTGGTAACGACTCTTTTGCCGGTAACGACATTTTTTTCCATGCAACAATTCAACAATTAGGTATATCCAACGCCTAGACAAACATTTAAAAAATAATGTTAATTCCTGCTGAACTCAAAAACGGCTTAAGCCGCTAACCAATTTGGATGCGGTTATCAATGTTGAAAAAAATAAATTTTAAATTCATTCAGGCAAAAAAAAACAAAAGCAGCCAAAATATGGGTAAAATCAAAGTAATTAACTCATTTAGCTGGTTAACCCTTTTAATACATACTGCTTAGACTACTAAAATTCCCGTTTTTGTAACATTGTATATTAAGTTATTCTTTAGATGAAAAGGTAGTTATGATGAGTGGTGAATGAGTGACAAATATTTCTTTCTTTCTATCTTTCCCTGCAGGAAAACGTGTCTCTAATGCCTTTGATAGTACCTACTGATGTCTATGGGCGACGGACACAACCCATGCGGTCGCTTGTCTATCTGTTCGTATGTTGGCTATTCAAATAAAAAGTATGTAGGTACTACACTTTGCGATATGATTTGGATGAAGAAACCGTAATGAATCGAGCAAACATAACAGTTGACAAAAGGGCCTAATGAAATACTTAGAAAGTCCGAACTTTTTAGTATTGGAAAATGTAAAATTAGTTATTAATTTTATTATTCAACTAGCTGCCCGGACAGACTTCGTTCTGTCAAAAATTATTTATATCTGAACAATAAACGTCGATTACTTACAAAAATAAGTTAATATTTAATATTTCTTAGGTGCAGCGCAGACGACACTCTTTTTGTGCGATCGAGCCTGCGGTCGCACAAATGTCTACATGGCGCGCAAACAGTCTGTCTCGGTTCCAAATTTAAGTTAAAAGATTTAGGAGATATCAGACAGTGTCTAGGCATGAGGGTTAGGAAACAAAATAATGCTTTATTTGTAGATCAAGAACAATTTGTTGAACAGTTATTAAAGAAATTTAATATGGAGAATTGTAACCCAATAAGTACACCAATGGAGGTAAATTTAAAGCTTAAGAAAGAAGATATTTGCTCTACTAAGTATCGTTATCAGCAATTGAAAAAATAAAAATATAATGCAGCCATTCGAATCATTTAACAGAGATTTTGCCATTACCAAAGTCAATGAGTTGCTTTGAAAATATTTCTCCAGATTGATCATTTTGGTATCGTACACGTATATTCTTGTTTCAGTTTAGTATCTTTAAATATTTCCACAAAATGGAGGACTTTGAATATGCATTGAGTTCATCCGCTGGTGTTGACCAAGGAATCACTGGTAATGTTTGACGGATATCTCCTGCTAATCGTTGTAGTACGTTCTGTGCAGTGAAATGGCACTCTTTGGCCAATTTCTAAGTTGACTGCTAAATGAACTACATTGGGGTACCTATCTTTCATGAATGGGAAGAGAAAAAATGCGGGAAATTGCTTCATTAATACTAACTTAACGGCCCATTTGGTATTGGTTAACTTCATCAACAGAAATCTCAGCACTAACTCCAATCACAGCCATATCACTTCCTTTTGTTACAATATATTTGCAAATGTATTTTATACATTTTACGGAATGGCAAGATTCAACATTGATGTGCGCCTTGAAAGTCTTTGATAGGATTGGTGAATAAGGAACAATCCAACGATCATCAGTTTCGATTTTTAGTTGATTTACTTTTACAACTGTTGATCTTCTTTTATCTGCAGTTGATCGGCGACGATATAGCGGTTAGCCATTGTTCCCGGTACCTAATTGTTTCTGCTACTAATTCCCGTGGATACCATTTCGAATATTTACCATCTACCATACATGCATGTGAAAAGAAAAGTATTGTTTTAGTATTGTCCGCGCAATTCTTTTTTTTTTTTTTTTTTTTTTTTTTTTTTTTTTTTTTTTTTTTTAATATTATAAAAACCTTCTGTGGACTCCAAGGAACATATAAAAAAAAATTCAGCCAAATCGGTCGAGCCGTTCTCGAGTTTAGCGCTTAGCAACATCCATTTTTATATATATAGATATCTGACGTTTATAGTCAATATTTCAATACAAACCCGTAATTGTACTGGAAACCTTTAAGACTAAATATGGATGCTATTGGTGTTATTAATAGCTTACTAAGAGGGTAAAGATTTACAGAGGGTACCCGCAAACCGAACATTCATAACGCTTGCCACTGGGCGGCTTAGTTTTAGTGCTCTTTTACGACTGTTGCTTTCAACATTGGGTTTGGGATTATACCGAAATATACTCGCCACACTTATAACCCGCCCTTGCTTCAAATATTCATCTTACTTCGCCTTCGACGTACGTTCAAAAAATTACCCGCACCCGAGACAATTGCTATTCATTTCTATTAGCATTGAATAACTTTCACTTTTACCCATTTTATTGGGAAATGTCATAATTATGTGGAATTTTTTATGTGAATAAATGATAATAACTCAAACTGTAATCCACGAGAACAACCGTCGACAAGTTGTTTTGTATTTTGGATGACATGTAAAGTATACAAATTGTACTTCTTTGGTCAGAATAAAATTTGTTGGAATAATTATTGTAAATCTCCTCTTAACATAACTACTAAATAAACATCAGTCGCTTCATATTTTTATCAGACGCTCAAACTAATTGTAAAATAAAAACTTTGAATGAACAGAAACTTAAAAAAAAACAGCATAAAGTTACATTGAAAGTCAGTAATAGTTTAGGGCACATTCCGTCTCTTTACGTTTTACAGTTTTTCCATAGAAGACATAATAGTTCTTATATTTAAATTGTCAAAGGAAAATGTTGCTTACAAAATAAGGTAGGTTCATTTGATAGAAAATAGTCCATCCAACGGAAATAAAATGCCGCGTGCTTAAAATATTATGCAAGCTGCTATAAAGCATTTATTTTAAGCCGTTTTATTTCCGTGGTTTCCTTTCGATACTTTTACCTAAACTTCTGCAGACCAGCTTAATCCCATCTTGTATTCTCACATTTCACCATTCATATCTTTGATACTATTTTTATGCTGCGTTATTTCTTAAATAGCTCAGCTCTATTTATGGCGTTATTTATCTTGAATGTTTCGATTTTCCAATTTATAATACATATACCTACTAGCTGTTGCCCGCGGCTTAACCCGCGATAGAGATCGATTTTTACAAATCCCGCAGGAACCCTGAACTTTTCCGGGATAAAAAGTAGCCTATGTTTTAATCCAGGGTAGAGGCTATATCCATTCCAAATTTCAGCCAAATCGGTTAAGTAGTTTTCGCGTGACAAGCGACGAGCAAGTGACGAGCGTAACCTTTGAGTATGTAATACATACTCAAAGAGCGTAACAAACAAACTTGCATTCACATTTATAATATTAAAGTATGAAGTTACTTAATAGTTTAAAAACTAAATACACGTTTTACAGCGTTAATCTAGGATCTAAGTATCTACTGATACAATAAATTGTTACTGTACAGTTAGCCGTTATGGGGTTCCCTCTGGAGACTAAAATTATTGTACTTAGTATCAGGTCATACTAATAAAACACAAACAGGATAACCAAAATAAAACCGATTAAAACCCGTTTAACAAATATAATTGTGATTCATGGATAAATAATTAAATAGGTAATTAATTAATTTCGACCATGTTTATCGGGTTATCCATAGGTACATTGTAATGTACATTAAGGTAAATATCCAATAATTATAATTTCATAATTAAAAACTTGCGTAGCACACATTATGCAATTTTTTAAATTACTTATATTGTGTACGACTTCTTAAAGTTAAATTAAAACACTACAATGCAAATCTCCGCATTATTCTAAGATGCTTATTTTGCGTATTGTGGAACATTATTTAGGTGGAACACAAATATCTGCTTGGCGCGGATACTGATACTAAGCTACAAAAACCATCACCACAAGGACCTTAGCCGTTAAGATTCTTATTAGGTAACTTATAATCATCATCATAACCAATTACTGCTATTTTACCGGATCCGGGTCTCCCCTTACAATGTGAAGAGTACTGCGGGTCATAGTTCAGGTTGTAAATTGGCAAACTCTAGAACTCTACTACATACATTTCGGAAAGTTATTTAGAAATCTTAGTTCTTCACCGAAGCAATTGAAAACTTATTCCTAATAAACATAACTTTGAAAATTAGAGGTGCATGCAGGGTTGGAACTTAGCCCACCCCTTACCTCTTCCGTTCCTGCCTTTCATAAGACTAAAATCGAAACCACATGGCTACTTAGGCGGAAATTTGAATGAGGACTTTGAATTTCTGTTCTCGGTTCATGTGTGTGTGTCTTTGTATATTGCCCATGGCACCCGCGACACAAGGAATCCTAGAGTGGGGCTATGAGTATGTAGCGTATTTTCTTCTTTTTATATTAGTAAAAGATAAGTAACTTACAAATGTGCAAGTTCATGCGCGATCACAAACGCGCTGGTGAGCCCCTCGTCGCGGTCGATGGCCGCCGAGCGGGTGCGCGTGCACACTCCGGCCACCGCCGCGAACCCCGACGGACCGCCCAGCTGCGCGCGCGTCAGCCACACCGTGGCGTCCCAGCCTGTGCTGTCTGGAAGGATAGCCTGGTGAATGCCTGGTAAGAGTTTGGAGCGAAAACAAGAGACTCCCGCTGCTATTTGGCAGCAACAGGTCCAGTGTTCAACGATGCAATGTGATAGAATCGTAATTTTGAAGTAGAGAGTACATGTAGTAGATAATAGTATTACATTATACTTTACGGACCAGAACACGACTGCTTAGGTGGATGCCGGATCTTTAAGCCCTGTGCTGGGATCCTCACTTCTGAGTCGGCAAATAACGCATGTGTTTCGTGATTTTGACTTAACGATGGGTCGAATCGCCATGTCTGTTGTCCATTGCGATCTTTCTTAAGTCCTCCAAGCTTACTTTCCCTACTTTTGGCGAGTAGCAAAGGCAATAGCGATAATTCTTTTTCAATGCTCCTGGGCTCATCAATTTATTTCAGACGATATGTAATTGATATACATAAATAGTGTTGGAGATTTCACCTGCTTAAGTTAGGTTTATTTTGCAGTAGTGCCAGTTTATAAGTAAATACAACTTCCTTGGCACTTGGTCGGCAGCTGTCAGCTAGCTTTGCAGCTAGGTGCTTGGAGGATCAAGTGGAATAAACTAGCGCCGCGTATCTGGCTTAAAAACGGCTCACAAATAACGCGGATCTTCTGCCATTCGAGAAGTCTTGAACCACACTCGATGCATTGGAGGCGTTAGGCCAACCAAAGTGTTTGTAGTTTTGTCGTCTGGCAGCCTCTGGCATCACTAACTCATCTGATTTATATAAACTACTAGCTGCCCGGACAGACTTCGTTCTGTCAAAAGTTTTTTTTATTTTGAGATGTAAGCTATCCTATCTTTCAAGTTGGATCAAACTGCACACGGTGTGCAAATTTGATTAAAATCGGATAAGTAGTTTAGGAGTCCATCGCGGACAAACAACGTGACACGTAATTTATATATATTAAGATTATGGTTTACGAATGAATAGCAGTGAGCTTTGAACACTCTCATAAGGACATTGTATTATCATTATGATAAGTTAATTGATGATGAAGGATAACAAAGGATTCTTACCATTGATTCCTTTTATCAACGTTTATCATATGTTGAAGTCTTAGAAATATCCTTTAAGTAAATGAAACGATGTTATCTTTTCACTTTACTTTTGCATGACAAAATTATCTTAGTTTCATATTTCTATGTTGTACGAGTATTGTGTAACTGTTGTATAACTGTTTACTTTTATGACACAAAATAACTAGGTATTACTTATTTTATTTAAACAGGTTATTTTCTGAATAAGTATCTAATTCTAATTGTTCTGTATTCTGAGCTACGAACACATTATTCGTTCGCCGATTTTGAGTATCTAAACAAAGGCGGCTCGATTTTTTAAACATTAACGGACATTTTCGTTCACTTTTCAAATCCTTGTTTATTATTATTATTATTTCCCTTTCCAAAACGTTGTGAATTGAATCGTGTTTACAAAGAAACTCGTTTCGTCATTGTAACACACAAACCATTTCAAGGTTTTTTGACAGGACCAAAACAATCATTTTTTCTTCTTTTGTCACATGACAAAACATCGTTAGCGGCGCGCGCAATTTTGTTTTGTTTCCAGTTTACGTAATTTAATTCGTTGATTTATCAAATTATGCTGGTCACAACATTTGTAATTACTGGAACAGCCGAGTGACTAAATATTTCTAGCAATGCATTTCCGATCGACAATAACGCACACAAAACCGTCGTAAGCGGAATACAATCAACGGACGAATCAGATATTGAATATAAATTATTTGAATTAATTGAAGTTTTTTTTTTTAAGTACAAAAATATTTTTACAGGACACGGCACGTTGAAGGCAAAAGTTGTTATTAATACATAAATTTCTGTCCCGGCAAGAATCGAATCCGGCACCACTTACAGGCAGAGTAAGTAACTGAGCTACAGTCGTAAATCTAAATTGGTTTTGATATTGACTATAATTTTCCAATTTAACGAAACTCTTTGTTGATCAAAGTAAAATAAAACAATTCAAAAATCTGGTAATGTGTAGTTTAACGGATAAAATTGCTCAATTAGTTCTACGTGAAAGACAAATTGTAATGAAGTACATACCTGCTGGCAATTTCATAAGGTGCTTGTAATTCCATTTGTTCACTGCTTCAAGCGACCTTTTCACGTTTCCAAACTTAATGACTGAATCCTTTTCTTCGTACAGAAACAGTTTGTTTATTACAAGCGTCATATTGGACTCGAGAGACGGGTCGTTGAAGATAGCACTGACCTTTAAAGTGTTACATAAATTGTCTGAGTTACGATAATCAATACAGGCCAGCAATTGAATGTAAGGCAGGCATACTTACAATATTCATTAAGGCCAAAATGTAGTGTTTTACACGCTCTCGACCGTGAAATTTCATCATCGTATGATCGGCCACGATAGCCACCTCGAGCCACAAGCCTTTAAAACCTGCAACAACAGCATAATGCACTATCCCGTATCCAGAATACAGTCACGAATATCATTCACTTGTTTACACACCTGAGATAGGTCTCGAGACGGGGAGCATAGTTCGAAAATAATCAACGCTCGAGTGGTCACTATGTCGAGGGCGGACGTGGGGTGTCGGCACCGGCTCCTCATCCTCGAAGTCAATGTCAAGGTCGATGACCGTGTCTCCCGTGAGGTTGTACATCGCCGGCCGCTCGGCCAGCAGCACGTCGCGTCGTCGCAGCACATGTCCGACGTCACTCCGAGTCGGCTGCAGCACAAAGTCCTCGCCCCCAACTTGCAGCAGGCCGTACAACTGTCCCTCGCACTCCGTCACCGTCACGGTGGAATCGTCTTCATACAGCACCCGTCCCTTGTAGAACTGGCACTCGTTGTAGTAAGGCGACCGGATGGCGCGGTTCTCTTGGAGTTCCAGGTGCCAGCCGAGGAGATGAAGGTGTCGGATGGTGCCGGGTGCGTGACGAGTGCTCCTGGTGTGAGTCTTGAGGTCTGGTAATAGCAGTCGCGAGGGTGGCCTCCAGGCATTGGTAGCCGCTACGAGCAGAATAGCCGTCCATACTGCCCTCAGCCAGCGCGCCATCGTCCGCGCGCCGCCGCGGGCACCGCCTCTCTGGCCGCACTGCGGTGCGCTTACGCATCTACGCACATGGCGGGCGTCTCGTCGCAAGGAAGGTAAACGACTCCGCAGTTTATAGATTGCCATTGCATTGGCTTCCATGGCACATGCGTCATAGTAAACAAAGCGCGCGCCCGCTTTTTGTTTTATAATCGTTGCGCGTGCTGCCGTATGCGTAACTGTAGGATATGTTCGATATGGATAAGTTGTTTGGGATATCGGTACGTTTAGGAAATATAGGAGATTACAACTTTACTAGATAGAGGTCATCTAATTTGATTTTTTTTTGTTAGACATTATTGTTACAAGGTACCTACCTATTTAGATAAAATGGAATAAATTAAGAAATACTTTATATCAAAAAAAATTGTGTGTGTCAGCTCCGTCGCACGATTGGAGTTTATTACGAACGATTGTATAATATATAGATTAGTAATGAAGATATATTACTGAAAGCTAGCTTGATACTATTATTCATATTAATTATACAATTTATATTCATCAACATTACATAGTCATGGAAACATAAAGAAGATAAGTTGCGCACGAACGTAGTAACGTAACGGAGAAAGTTCGATTTTACTCCCCATAAATTTTCATACCCCGGGCTTTCATATGAAAATCGATTCTTAAGGAGTAGTAAACTCCAAAAAACCCAAAGTTTTCACTTAAAGTTTGTATTAAATAAATTGTTTTAAATATTTCCACTTATACATTGTAACAACAATGCTTAGTGCGTTAACATTTAAATTAGGCGATCTCTACCAAAATATGTTTTGGGATGTTTTTTAGAATTTGCCAATTTAGAAATCTTATAAGCAACGAGTACGACACCTATTTACCTTTGGAATTATGGTTATTTCGGCGCGTTATGAAAATCAGATGAGATTGAATTTTTCCGAAACAAAATTTGCGCGCGCAGATTTAACACATTATTGAAGTTAGTCTCAAGTAGCAAAGTACCACCGCGATAAAATAATACCTAGATATCTATAGTTAAATAGTATGTTACTATTTATTTTATAACTATCCAATGATAAACTAAAGTTATCGTTGGACAAAACAATCGTTGGAAACCTTATTCCATGGATAATGAATATTATGTAATTAAATCTATTGCACCTTCGTAATTGAATACAGACCACGTAGGGTATGTGGTCTGTGATTGAACATAAACCAAACATATGTATGTAGGTAGGTAAGTACATACAATTTGAACGTTTCAAATCAAATTATTTCTTTAATCAATAATATAATAAGACAATACGCTGACCTATTCAAAGTTATTCTATCGGAATATTTTTTCCCAAAACGGTCGCCCTATGGGATAAGTAACCGTAAAATTGGGAACAGCTGCGACATAATACATTATTTTCGGGAAAATACTTCAGTGGCCGTCCCTTGGTATTTATATCTAATAACATGTCTGCTTTTTACTATCTTTCAACCTGTTATATTCTTAATGCCACTTTTTGCTTACAAATTGAAATATGTAAATGATTACGTACAAAATATTTATTTATTTATTTACACATTTATGTTACCTCTTAAAAAGAAGAAACAAAGGGCAAACTTAATGCCTAATGGCATTGTCCACCAGTCAACCCCGGGTGGATGTAGAAATAGCTGATGGCAGGTGTTAACACAGAAAATATATACTCACTCTAGAAAAATTACTAAAATCAAATTACATAACTAGAATACATATAAATACACATACATACATAAATACCTATAATAACATAAATATATAGTAATGGTTATTTAATAAAAGTAAAAGATAATAATAATAATAAAATTTACTATTTAATAATATTTTTATTAATATTAATTATTAGGTATACAGTTGCTGCTAACAGCACAATTTGAACAATGTAGAATGCAATTTATATACCTACACATGTGTGTGTGTGTGTCTGATTTGTCTAATTACATTTGCGTCAAATTATGTTTTAATATCAAAGCCGGCCGCCTTCAACTAATGTACCTACCTAATTGTAGTTTTGTTATCATATTATCATGATCACTTCATATTTCGCAATGCAGCTTGATGTGCGGGTGACTGACCGGGGCGATCATTGTAAGAAGTAATCGCGAACAAATCGGTAATTGAAATGGAAGTCCATGCTGCCGACCATCTACCATACTAGTACGAGCGCATTTTATACTCGGATTTTTTTGCTTGTAGATTTTTATACTCACATGTCTTTATATTGTAGGTAGTTTCTTTACCATCGTAAACGCAGAATCCAGTGGAAAAATTAGATAGATTGAATTTAAGATTCTTATTAGAGTTCCGTTCCTCAAAAGAAAAACGGAACCCTTATAGGATCACTTTGTAGTCCGTCTGTTTGTCTGCCTGTTTGTCTGTCTGCCTGTCTGTAATTTAACCGCGATCTATATCGATGTATGGGAACGACAGTTTTCCAAAGGCCAAGCTAAGTTGGTTACTCAGTTCCGTTTATAATAGAGTAATTTTCAGTTCTACAAGTATTTACGGAACCCTCGGTGCGCGATTTCAATTGTCAACTCACTCTTGGCCCGTTTTTTTACGTAAATAAGCAGTCGATAAACGAGTGCACCTTTGAGTATGTATTAGTATAGAGCGAGTGTATTACACAAATGGTACAGAACACATCGTAGGCAGGTGATCTATAGATACGTATATCGATGCGTGTATGACAGATAGGGATGTTTCAATTACGTGCCGATCGGCAACGAGGTATCGATAAGTTATTTCGATAACTTATCTTATTTCCTACTTTCTTGATCGATATAATAATATTTTAACTTTACGCTTGAAAATTAAAGACATATTTTTAAAACTGTGAATTGTTATTTTTGTCTTTTTCTATTACTCAAGGTTACAATCACAATAATTTTTCGTTCGCATCATGGCAAATAATAATTATTTTAAACAGAAATATTTAAGTAGGTACTTATCAATTCGCATGGTCATTTTCTTTAACAGATAATGAAATTTAGTCGCTGTATGACTCCATGTAGGGACATATCTTCGACAATTAACATTAATTATTTAGGTACTGACATTGAATCTGTTGACACAATTAAATTCTTAGGTTTATATATAGATAAAAAAATGAATTGGAAAACACACACGGAATACATATGTAAACAATTAAATAAATTATCTTTTCTTCTTCGCAAACTACATAATGTCGTAAACAAGGAAACACTAATGTCGGCTTATCATGGATATATTGCTTCAACGATACGCTATGGCATTATATTTTGGGGTAACTCATCTCAAAGGGAAGAAGTATTAAAGGCACAAAAAAGATGCATCAGGGCTATGTGTAAACTAAAACAAACTGAATCCTGTAAACCGTTCTTCAGAAAGCTAAACATATTAACAGTGCCATGTTTATATATCCTAGAATGTACAACATTCATAAAACGAAATCCTGATTTATTTCAATTCCGTGAGGGAGTGCGACATCGAGACGAATTAAAAATGGTGCCTAGTAAAAAGCGTATACTCCAACAAAGTTTTTTCGGTAAAGCCCCAGTACTTTATAATAAACTTCCAAAGGCAATACGCAACACCGAAGACCCCCGCATATTTAAGAAAAATGTAACCGAATATTTAATAAAAAAATGCTATTATCATATTAATGAATTTCTTACTGATAGGACATAAAAATAATACCTATAATTATATTTAAATGCATGATTTAATTATATTAATTTGACAATTTCATTTAATTTGACAATTTTATTTAATTTGACAATTTTAATGTATTTTATCATTCTTAGAACATAATTATTGTCTGTACCGTTTTGCAATGTTTTGTAATATTTAATTTATTGCATATTTTTGCTAACCTGACTTTGCACGCCTAGTAGGCGAGGATAGGAGATCTGGAATATCATATAAGAACTATGTAAAATAACCTTATCCTGCAAATAAAGAATTTGATTGATTGATTGATTGATTGATGTTTCATTATATATACTGTCTATGGCAAATTGACATTAGAAGTCGGCCATATTTGTTTACGACTTTAGACTCGACCAAAAAAAATGGACTATAGACTACCTGCGCGGTGCGCCGAGTGCCGACTACATGGACGGACCGGTTCCGATAAGCGCTGGCAGATCGGCGCCGGTAGCCAGCTATCTACGTGAATACGAGTACGCCCTTATATTTACATTCCTAGCTTACGTTAAAATACTTTCGCATTATAAATATTACAAAGTATATCATACAAAACACACACTATAATGATTTATAATAAATGTCTATAAGATTTTGACTATTAAAGTTACATAAATATAATACGTTGTTCTCATAGCAAACATTTCAAAACATATTTTAAATATCGACTACAGCGTTGGTCGCATCACATCACTACAGTCTCGCGAGGAGAGCGCGGTGCGCGGGCGGTCTTTCCGTGCCCGCCCCTCACGTCTCCTTCACACCCGCGATGCGTGATTTGTTTTCTTAAAAATAAATATAAAAATCAACTTACCGATGAAATGTGATACTGGATTTCAGTTTTGTGTGTTTCCTACTATCGTTTTTGCAAGATGGAACTGCACATTTGACCATTTTGATACGTAAATATTTAAAAATCTCTCTAGAACCGCACACCGCTAGCAATCAACCACGACTACAAGCGCTCGCGACGGGAACGTCGTGTTGTTCTCACCCGTGCCTACTGTTCCCACTTCGTTACACTCGCTCTATACTAATACTTACTTTATGGAGTACACGAACCACTTGATGTTAAGTGGTTAGCCTTGACCATGGACCAGTAAGTCAAAAGCATCACCGATCCGTTGCCAGCCAAGAAATACCTAAATAAAAGAAAGACAGAAAAAGTGGCTGTGACATACGGACGGACGGACAGACAGACAGACAGACAGACATGACGAATATATAAGGGTTCCGTTTTTTGCCATTTGGCTACGGAACCCTAAAAACTTTCATTCAACCCCGGCCAGAACACGACGAATCGTTTTGCAGCTGACTCAATCAAGAGGGTTGTAAGTAGCACCTGGAAATATAATTAGTTTATAATTATTACTCCTAAGTTGAATGTGTGTATATTATACTGTTAGTGTGCCTAATAAATATATAAGAAATAAGTAAATAAACATTGAGCAGTAAGTATTGTATTGTATGTATTAATGTTGTGTATTGAATTTATGTGTAAACTGTACATTCAGAGTTCATTCTATACTCGGTTCACACGAACCAGTTCTTACGCCGTGACTCGCTATGATCGACGGATTACGCCAAGTTATAGGTTCTTCTTTATATGGAAGCTAGACGCGTATAGAATTTTTTGTACTCTTCTTTCTCATACTGAACAGTAATTTTTGAAGTGATCATCTTCGACTTGATCATCGTCTCTCTAAAAGCATACACCACTCTACTTATTTTTCCTTCCAACACTCGTTCATACTGTCGATCTTTTCACACACACATATCTATTCTCATCTCTTTTACTCGTCATTATAAAATAACAAATGTACAAGTAACACGTAACAAGGTGAATTTTCAATACCAAAAGTTACGATTTTAGAGCCAAATTAATCATATATCTCATTAATAAATAAATAAACGTTATTTGATTTCTCTCTCAATTTTCGGAAGCTCCTTAAACCTTGAAGTCGCTAATACTTTCTTTTGAAGCTTCTCTTTCAAATGGTTTGATCCTTTGCTGTTAATGGAGGTGGGAGATGGTGGCTTTTTAGTACCTACGCACTAATAATAACGCCACCTTCCTCCTAGAGAGAATTCCGCAGTCGAAAGAAGGTTACGAGAAAAGTAAAAATGATTACCTTTTATCGTTCTGTAAAAATAAATGACCAGAGTAAATAGTGTCAGTGCAATTTATAAAATACTCCTCCTTTCATATTTTCATCGCACTACAAACTGGTGGCTCACGAAGCTATGGAGCCCGATTCCTCATATTTCAGGTTGCTGGACTCTGAATCGACGGTTCAGTTTGATCCTGACGATAAGTTTAAAAACTTAATTACTTATTTTTTTCTTTTATATTATGTAGATACCTTGTTAGCAGTCTTGTTTGGTATTGTGTGATTTTTATAATGGTGTTACTGGAGGTTTTTTATAAAAATACTAGACAACAGAAACGATGAGCCACCTAATGGTAAGTGTAACCATTCATGGAAATTACTTACGCCTAAGGGATCACCAATGCGTTACCGGCCAAGAAACAATAGAAGAAAGAACTGTAAGTAAAAAAAGGTGTGTTGGCGAAACAGAACAAAAATAGCTAAAGATTTCATCCCGTATTATGCCACAACTCTTTGTTTGTAAAAGGAATCAGTTATAAGCTAACTTCATGCCCATTTTGGCTATCGATGTGCGCGCGCATCCTAAAAATTTTAGTCTCATATTTTTTTTCAAATGCGCCATAAGAAGTACAACTTCAGAAACTTTTTTCTCTTTCAAAATTAATGAGCGTTAAATGTTTGCCATTAGTAAAACGCGCAAAAAGCTCGCAGCGGATCGAAACGATGAGTCTGTTCAAGTTAATCGAAAACGATAGCACTCTTTACTTGAATATTGAACGGCAACTCCAATTTAAGTTTGGTAATTCCACCCCTTGAAATGTACTTCCCAAGGTAATTGTTTAGCGCGAATTCGCTTCTTCAAACAACTACGTATCCTTCAGAGCAATGTGAAGACATTATCAATTTTAAATCGTATCCTTAATTATCTATCAACAGTTTCTAATTAGATGTGAAATAATCATCATCAAAGAGACTAATATATTGTAAGTAAAGTTACAGTTTATCCCTTTTTTCTACAAAAACCAGCTCTGAAGTGGATGAGCTATGAACCTGGTTACTTGTATCAATCCTATTGATTGACGGAGAAGTAACAGCGGGCGCGGTCGGTAGTTGGATGGATGACCACTAGTGGCAAAGATTTCTTGAGCGCTTCAATGTTTCAGAAGGCCGTAAAGCCGTCGGACCCGGTTTATATATTAGCCGTAGTATGTATAAGCCGTGTCGGAGGCGGAGGCGGCATAAAAACTTCTGATACTTAGGTGAGCCCCTCACTTCTCCACCATTCCGCACTCAAGCAGCGTAGTAGAGTATGCTCTAGGCCTCCTCAAATGAAGAGACTGTTACGAAAAATTCGCTTATCAAAAGTTTATCTGATTTTCATATGTAATGCGCCAAAAGACGAATTCTAATTTCAGCTATTAATTTTTCTACACATCAGTAGTTAATGTTTAGAATAAAGCCTTCTATTCGGTATTTGCAATTAAAAACAGCGTTAAAAACGACCACGTAACTCTACTGGCAAAGATTTTGTCGAAATGTAAATTTGATTGGACAATGGCTTGTTTTAACATATCAATGTGAATGTCAACTTCGCTTATAATACAATATGCTGTACCAAATTGGAAGTTGTTTTTTTAGTGTTAATTATTTATAATGGAACCGGTGTCATGTTGGAGTCACGATATAATTATTCTGTTCGGTCACAACCAAAGGATAATTATTTCTATTTTATTTTCGCAGACGAATGAATAATCCTTAAAGAATCAATGAAGCATTCAGCTTACTTTAATCTCAAGATCAGCGATGAGGCTGAGGCTATTTTAATGTTGAATATAAAATGTTACGAGCTTACGCAGCCTTTAGCTATTAGTACAAGGTGGATTTAATAATGAGACGACCAATTTCTTATCATTTATTTCATTGCTTATTTTATAAAATAAACAGATTTGCCGATTACAGATTAATTATTATTTTCAATACATATTAAATAAATGTGTTTCTAAATGACATTGTTGAACTTAATTCCGATCAATATTTAAGTCAGTAAGGGTGGATTCGACCAAACTTAAACTTATACACGAGTAACTATACAAGAAATAATCTATTCCATGATTATAATCTCGAGTAAATACATAGCCGTTTTTCCACGTAATCGATAGTATACTTGCGTTACGAATAACAATACGCGAATAGCAGAGTGAATGGTGAACGAAAATAAAACCCGGCAAATAAATGTTGTCCTACAACGGGATAGCGTAAGAGCATACATCATGTCAACTCGATTTTGCCGTATTATAGTGTGAAAAAGTAGCTGTCATGTAAGCTAGCTAGCTGTCAAACGTTTTATTTGTTTTTTGTTTGAGGGAATTGTCAAGTTTTGTCGTGTGGTGACAGAAATCTGATGATTGGACTGACTGACGCCATTACATTATTCTACGAATAGCTCCGTTATTCCGTGCGAAGCGGCGGTATAGAAACAATTCCCGAATAGGCCCACTATTCTTAGAATTGTAGATGGTAAAACGTAAAACTGATTTTCTCTCGATTAACTGACGATTTATTCTAAGATTAAGATTTACTCTTGTTTGGTCGAATCCACCCTAAGTATTTTAGCCATAAAGTTTAAGGGGTCCTTTTGCGAAATATTAAGCCTTAAAAGTGCTGAATTTGCTTATACTCAAGCCCCCCCCCCCCTGCCAGCTAAAAAATGAAAATTTTAATGGTAACTTAAAACTATTAATGGTACTGACATTACGCGTTATTTGAATTTAGCTCTTATGATATTGAAGAGTTTTTCAATATTGTTAAATATGGGAGTTATCCCATAATGATGAGGTTTTAAGGATGTTCAGAAAAATAACCACCGATGTTTTATTTTATCGAAACTTTTATCTTCATATTCTATCGTTAATCGTTTTCGTTTCGTTACTTTCTTTATCTTTTTAGGGTTCCGAAGAAAAATCAGAACCCTTACAGTTTCGTCATGTTTTCTTTTACGATTCTGTGTATGTATAAAGGCTATATCTACAGTGCATGTAGTGATTACTTCTAGATAGGTTCCTATGTGTAAATAGTTGATAGTTGATGTGTGTCGATAATTTTACTACAACGACACACGGCCCACGACAGCAAGTATCGCCAGCCCAGCTGTTGAATGATAAGCTGATAAGCTCTAATCATGACGCAGCCTCAACAACAGTGTCAGCGCACTGTATGATGTCTTTATTATCTGAAACAATGTACACGTTTGTATACCAAAATTTTGTGGACGGTTCATATTTGTGAGTGCAGTATTTGAGCTTGAGTCGAGTATACGAAACTCCTTAGGTTGTTGCATAGATAATATACAATGTATGTAGGTACATCACTCTTCTCGTTTTCTTCGCGTTTTCTCTCGCCTCATCACAACATCACTCTTCTCGTTTTCTTCGCGTTTTCTCTCGCCTCATCACATGCCCATACCACGACATTCGGTTCCCTGTCAACTTTTCTGTCATTTTGGCCACTTTTAAAATTCCTCTCCAATTAATGTTGAAGAAACCTCTAAAAAAATATTCGATGTCCTACTATTTTGACGTAGTGACCTCAAAGTAACAGTGGCAGGTAAGTACGTACATTGGAGTAGGAGGCGAGCGAGAGATCGTACATCCCGCCCGCAGAGAGAACGAGAGGTTTGTTCGCTCTCGTGATGACCAGCATGAGCCGAGACCTCACTCCAAACACAAACGCTGCCCCACGCTCCCACCCAGAACAATACACCGCTTCTCCAATGTTCTCGCTCTAAAATAAAAGTAACTTATTTTATAACGGAATAACATTTGTTGCTTATTTTATAACTGAAAACGGAATAACACTAGTGTTGAATCTTCATAGGTACACCTCATTAATTCTATGGCAGCAACCACTAGCCGGGCCGGAACACTAGCTGGGCAATAATATTGCAGTATTTTCTAATGAAAAAAGATCAGCCAATGAAGTAGGACCACTAAACTTACTGGAATAATTCAGGTCGATAAACTTAATATTGAAAGTATTTTTCTTATCAAAACTTTTCAGCATCGATTGATCCTTTGGAAAGCCTATTAAATAATCTTGATTGGTAGTGCGGTCTTAAGACTTCGGACTTCATTACCTGTATTTTTAATTCTTCACACCATCTGCATATAATGTAAAGTACAGACATGTTGTAGCCCAGGAACAACAAGCTCATTATGCTTTTTGTGTAATTCTCCGTGTCCTGAAAGAAGGACAATTTATCATTTTACGTCCCCTATGTAGAGAGTAAACAAGAAATGGCCGAAGTGATTTACAATTTAAATGACCATTGCAATGAAACAACTGGGGGCTTACCATGAACTCTTAAAACAGGTCAATATTAGCCGATAATTGGCCTGTCCTGCTATATCCTACCATGAACTGGCTAAAACACAGGGCAATCAGCGACCACGTCACCGTAACAGGACAGCGGTCACGTGACTTCAAAAATGATCTTCTGCCCTGCAATTCGTGTACCATGACGCGATTGTTGACGTATTGACATCAGAAAGTGGCATATGTTAACGTCAAAATATTACAGCTCACCGAAAGTAACATTTATTGTCCTGTTTCGGCTATTTCGTTGATGATGATGAAACTCGACGGGATGCAGCCATGGCGAATATCAAATACACCATCATCACAAAATAAATACATTTCATTTGTTTGGAAAATTTTGAAAACATTCATTGTACTTATTCTTTTTAAATTATCGCTCCTAATCCCGGTCACTCACATGCGCGCAAATGTTTGACATTTTTACGAATGTTTGCACATAATATGTGAAGGGTGGTCAGGCAAATGGGTTCGCATATGAGTATACAATACAAGCCCATTTCCGTTTCCTCCTACACTTTGTTCACGAATGTTCCATCTTGCTGTTGTTATTATGTTGTTGTCATTAAAATCCATTTTCAATACAGAAAATAAATGCTAGTACGATTAGACGCCACGAACCACGAAAAATTAAGAGATACATCAACTTTTTAGTCGTGTGCGCAACTGGTCGCACGAATGTGTGGGAGACTACACGAAGGTTCGAGGTTCGCGCGCTTTCATGTGCGACAAAAAACCGACACAGCTTGGAAAACCCCGAATGCCTCGAAAACTTCGCATAATCATTCGCGAATGTCGTCCCACACTTGTGGGTTCGCGTATTCGCGCGAATGTGAGTGACCGGCATTATAAATCACACATTTTAATAGACATTTAGACATGTCACTGTGTCAAGTGTCAAGTGGTGTAAGATTACGTTCAAAAATTTAAGCATCACTTAGCGATAATTTTTTTGGTAATTTTAGAGAACGAAAGGTTAATAAATTACAACACTTAAGTATTTATAACAAATCTCAAAATCTTCAATTGAGATTGTTATTTTAAACTTTTAAAAACATCAATATTACGCATTCATTTGAAAACCGGTAAACCGATAAAACGCTCTATTTCAGAACATAATTAGTACAAATCAAGTGTCATAGACTAAGATGCAGGACAGAAGTAGAGGCATTGCAGGTCATCGGTAAACGTTCATGGTACAAAATACACTCCTGTCAGGTTTTAGCTACAAGCTGACCTGTCCTGAACATGACACATTTTATTAGAGTTCATGGTAAGGCACCTGATAGCCCGGTCAAATCAGCCCAAAAATGGGTAAGGTTTAATTTTTGGAAAGGCTGATTTGTACGAATGTTCGGAACACCATTAAAAATGAAATGCGAAAGAAAAATATTCAATTATTTGCTTACCGTAGCAACCTGGTACCCGATAAAAGAAATGATTGTGGTGCTCACACCCAATTGTGCTAACATGGGTCCACTTATTAACGCTTCTAACGTTAAAACATTACTGAAAATATAACATTTAAGTATATACTTAATGTATGACATTTTTTCATCCTTCCATCCATCAGCCTTTTGAGGTCCACTGCTAGACATACGCCTCCCAACATGCGCCACTCTGATCGGTCCTGAGTCTTCTGAATCCAGTGAATACTCGCTGTCTTCTTCAGATCGTAAGTCCACCTGTTTGGGGTCCTGTGCTCATTCACCGGGACGTGTCTCCACTCGAAGACCTTAAACTTTACCTTTCTTTTCCAACGGATCGGCCGTTCGAGCTATGTAACTATGTATATTATATTTTATTGTTTTTTTTTTGTTTGTTCCCGCAGTACTCCCACCGATTATGATCTATGATATGAAGAATTGATGGACCTGATATAGCATTATACATATTATGTCGATTTTAATATAGTACCTACATGTTTTTCGATGACTGTTTATCTGAAGTCGGTTTTTTTTGTGAAATACAATGCATGGATTTCCACAAAATAGCGCCCGATACATCCACTTTATGATATTTGATATATTCACGTGTTATATTTGCGTGATAGGTACATATATTAGGTACTTATATTCACTCTAAGAAACAATATAAATTACAATGTCGGTACTTACTTCAAAATCTTTTGATGTTGTTTAATTAAATTGTCTAACTTCTTTAAATACCTTTGTTTGAATTCTTCCGACATGAATAGTAAATTGTGGCCAAGTAAATTCATTTCTGCAATCACATTGAAGAAAATTAAATAATTTCTTTATGAATTATTGTTCCAAATTATTATCCCCTGCTTTTTAAGTAAGAAAAATTTAGGCAAATGAATTTTAGGATAAACTTTACTTTTGTGTAATTTGCTTACGCATAAAAAACATACTTATAAAATTTAATACTGACAAAATAAATCATTGAACAATATTCTACTCCTTTAAGAATGTACCTAATTGTAATCAATTAGATCTTTTATTGCTGTTAGATGCTTTAATATTAATACGGTGTCCAATCTTCACTATTGTACATAACCACTTGCCATCTTCGCAGCATATTTCCCGTCAATTTTTCAGCATAGCTACGAGATAAAGACCTCCACGCAGTCTTTTCAGTTCACGAGTAAGTTCAGCTACGGTTACTGTATTTTTCAAAATTCCTAATTCGTTTCAGTATAGATACACTAGTACTTCTAGGTATCTACTTGTAAAGTCATAATACAGAATACTACTAGTTATATTAGAATACTAGACTGTACTCTGGTCACTAGACTATCATACTCCAGACATAGTAAGCTAAGCCTATGTCATTGTATTGGGTACTCAGATTTTGTACCTGAATTTTGCACTACTGAATATACCACGAAACACACTGTGTTCCGTGGAATATACCTGCTCCTTGGTGTTTTGTATAGCCCATCACTCACTGTTGATTACTTTTCAACATTTGAAAATAGTCTTGAAGAACTTGTACCGCTTTACGAACACACAATCATCATGGGTGATTTTAACACTTGCCTACTAAAACATGATGCAAGAACTTCTCGGTTAGAGTCTGTTGTACAGGCTGCAAACATGCACATCTTACCTCTTTCTGCCACTCACTTCTTTCCAAACTGTTCACCGTCTCTTCTTGACTTAATTCTTGTCTCTTCCCTTGATCACGTTGTACGGCACGGGCAATGTGCTGCCGACGCTTTCTCCTATCATGATCTTCTCTATCTTTCCTACAACGTGAAACCCCCTAAGGCTAAGTCAAGGGTACTACTTCAGCGTAATTTTGCCGGGATGGACGTGGGACGGCTCCGTCAAGACGCATCTGATACCGACTGGTCAACCGTTACTGGCGCTGCTACAGTCGACGAACAGATTGCGCTTTTTAATTCGCTTCTAATTCAATTATATGATAAACATGCACCTGTTCGTCCAGTGCGTGTTCGTCACTTACCTGCACCTTGGCTGACTGCCGATTTAAAAGCCGAAATTGAGAAGAAAAACAAAGCAAAGTCCAGGTATAAGTCGGACCCCAGTGACTCTAATAAATATAAATATCATAAGATCCGTAATCGCTGTAATATGAGGTGTAGAGACCTGCAACAACGCCACATTCACAAATCGGTTCAAAACGATGATCCAAGCCAGGTCTGGAAATTCCTTAAAACACTAGGAGTTGGGAAACAAACACAAAATTTATCTTGTAATAATATTGACCTTAACTGTCTTAATCAGCATTTTACTTCTACTTCTTGCCTTGATAGTAAGACTAAATTGGATACTATTGATTATCTTTCACGTTTTCCTGCTCCTGATTTTCCTTGTTTTGTTCTTAAACAATGCGCAGCTCGTGATGTTGAAAAGTGCATACTCTCCATTACCTCGGACTCTGTTGGCAGTGACTGTGTTAGTCGTAAAATGATCATTCCCCTCCTTGATATCCTGTTACCTGTTATTACCTCCATTCTTAACCATTCCATTTCTACTCGCTTCTACCCCTCCCTGTGGAAAGATGCACAGGTCATTCCCCTACCCAAAAAACCTAATCCATCCACAGCCAAAGATTACCGCCCTATTTCCATCCTCCCATTCTTATCTAAAGTTTTAGAGCGGCTCGTATATCAGCAAATTAACTCCTTCCTATCTGATCATGCACTCCTCAATCCTTTGCAATCTGGTTTTCGATCCGGTCATAGTACGACCACAGCACTGCTAAAAGTTACTGATGATATTCGTCATGGCATGGATGAGGGAAAAGTCACATTATTGGCACTGTTGGATTTTAGCAATGCCTTTAACACAGTCGATTTTGATATCCTACTATCCATAATGGGCACACTCAACATATCTCCGACTGCGATTGATTGGTTTCGCAGCTATCTGCATGGGCGCCGGCAGCGTGTGAGGCTCAAAGACTCTCTATCAGACTGGGTATCTGTCACAGTCGGCGTACCACAAGGTGGTGTGTTGTCCCCACTCCTTTTTGCATTGTTCATCAATTTAATAAGTCTCCATCTAACTTCTCTCTATCACTTATATGCAGACGATTTGCAGATTTATGTACAAGCACCGCTTGATAAGCTGTCTGATGCTATTGAAACTATGAACAAGAATTTATCCTCTATCTTATGTTTCTGTAAATCCTTCGGTCTAGTAGTAAACGCAGCCAAAACACAGCTTATAACTATAGGTAGTCCTAGACTTATACCTCGGATCGATTGGTCATTGCTACCACCTGTCGTTTTTGATAGCATTGTGATACCAATGAGTAACACGGTCAAAAACCTTGGCATAACAATGGACCGTTGTTTAACCTGGGCACCTCAGATAACGGAGGTGAGTAATAAATTATTTAGGGCTATGGGATCTCTTAGGCGTCTGCGTAATGTTCTTCCCATTCCGACAAAAATACAGCTTGTTCAGTCTCTTCTACACCCTATCCTTGACTATGGCGACATTTGCTATCTGGACATAACTGAGGAGCAATTAAATAAACTTGAGCGCCTCCAAAATGTTTGTATAAGGTTCATATTTGGCCTTAAAAAATATGACCACATTTCCGAATTCAGATCTTCACTCAAGTGGCTCCCTATTCGCCTTCGCCGGAATTCTCACATACTTTTTGCTTTGTACTGCGTGCTATTTAAACCCACTTCCCCTTCTTACCTAAAAGATCGTTTTCAATATTTACACCTTACCCATGATCGGTACCTTCGCTCCACCCATAATCTTTTGCTTAGTACTCCTATCCACTCTTCCTCCTTCTACAAGAAATCCTTCTCTGTAACTGCTGTCCGTCTTTGGAATTCCCTTCCCTTAACTATCCGTCGCTCCCAGTCCCTTGAATCCTTTAAAAATCAGGTAAAATTATTCTACCTTGGTAGTCTTAACAACAACCGTTAATTTGAAATATTTCTTTTAAACTTTAATTCCTAATCTTGTATATTATATTAATATTTGTATTTATTCCTTGTGCGTGTAGGTATAATATTATGTAATTATTACTTATGTAGTTTATCTTATTTATTTTATTGTCTGTGCACCCTACCCTTTTCACACTGATCTTTATGTCCTCTACCCAAAGGTTGTCTGGAAGAGATCGCTCTATAGCGATAAGACCGCCTTTTGTACTACATGTTATTTATTTTATGTCCTAATGTATTAATTTATTTGGTGTGTACAATAAAGAGTATTCTATTCTATTCTATTCTATTCTACCATTAACCGGCAATGTATTCATGAAGCAATCAACTAGCACGCTCTCGAGATGCACGACATAGGCTTGCATAATTAGATCGCTGCCCATTCGACGTACTCCGAGCTGATAACATTGATAACACAATCAGTGTAGTTGGTAGCGAGCTGACGGTCCGTTTCCGAATGGCCATGTCAATTCACCCACACTTTGTGTGTATTTGAGAGATACTCAACTTTAACCTATTGAGATTTTTTGCTCGCGATCGCACATTTAACTCTCCACTCAAATACGGATATATTCATTATCCTTACGCGAAACGTACGTAACGTTTCACGAGAAATGTGCAAAAGGCCGATTTAAGCTACATAACATTGAATATGCTACATAAACTGGCCCACGTCTACCCGCAGCATTGGTTAGCATAAAAATAAAATTAGCACCTTTATTTGTTTAGATTTTACTGCACCATACATAGGTATATTATAAGAACAAAAGGTGGACTTAATGCTTAAAGTATTCTCTGCCAGTCAACCTTTGAGCAGTGGGAAAACAACGAAGGCGGTCACATAAATACAAACCTTTGCTTAAATATTAATCCGAAACATTTGAAATACAGCGGGGCAATGCTGCCAGCGTTCTGGGTACAATGCCTAATCTGGGAATTTTGGATGACATTTATCTCTTGTAAATATACTTTTGTAATATAGTACTTATTTTAGTTAAGATCTTTTTTATTTTGTAAGTAATAGTATTTTATTTTAAATAGTATTAGTTTAATTAAACTATGCTATACGTTGTAATTATAATATAGCTTATGGATTTGAAATTAATTATTAGAGCTCGTCAATTGACAACGAGAGTGATGCCCCCCTTATAGAACCTCTGTACAAAGTTAATGCCTATGATACAATATATACCTACTAGTTTATAGCGCAGAAGCATGCGCAATGCTCCTCTACCTGAGGTGTGGGTGAAAGGGGCAAGCTCTGAGCGTGTGTGCTTGTGTAAGTATTTAACAATTTATGCATGTTTTCAAATTCTACTAACTAATTTCTAGCACGTATACCTATCTGAGGCGCTCATAGCCCGGCGGCTTGCGTCGATCCTATGTGATCGACAAAGTTAAGCAACAGCGGGCGCGGTCGGTAGTTGGATGGGTGACCGCTAGTGGCAAAAATTTCTTGAGCGTTTCCGTGCTTCGGAGGGCACGTAAAGCCGTCGGTCCCGGTTGTTATCATAAGATAACAGTCGTTAAGCCATGTCGGAGGCCCTTGGGCGGTTTGAAAACTTCCGACACTCGGGTTGGCCACTAACCCCTCCACCAATCCGCACTGGAGCTGCATGGTGGAGTATGCTCTAGGCCTCCTCAAGAGGAGAGACCCGTGCCCAGTAGTGGGCCATTAATGGGTTGAAGCCAGCCAGCCATATCTGAGGCCTCATGCTTCTAGACCTCAGTGGTCAAGCTGTGCATAGATTTTATTACATAATTACCTTCGCCCTCCTCACAAGAATCTTGCAATATATTCCTGAAGCAGTCATTCAGCACATCAAACTGACACAGCAAGTGCATGACATGTGATTGCATGATGAGGTCGATCATCAGCATCACGAAGTAGGCTATGTTGGAGAATACGATCAGGACCATTGTGTAGGTCAGGGAGTACCGGAACGATGTGCGGTAGTCGTATGGCAGACGGATAGGTATCATTAAGTTGAAGTCTAAATCATCTACCAGAGGATACGTGTGCCTGAAAGATTTATCATTAATGACATAACTGGTAACCAAATCACTGATGTGTCGGGTTTACTTTGTATGAGGAACGACGAACATGAATCTCATTAATAAAAATTTGAAGAACTTCCAGGTGTTCAACTATGGATATAATAAACAAGTATGTCAATTTGGCAAAGCTAATTGTGTAATTTTAAGTGAAGTACGTATTTTGTTGTAGTTTGCTATTTTAATAAATTAATATTAACGTTAAAAACGTGTCAAATAGAAATTCCTACGAAATTAAAAATCAGATACCGAATCAAAATAAGAAACAAATTCAGAACATCAAGACAAATAAATTTAATACGTCTGGCTAGACATTGGCCTAAGGATCTTGTCAAAGTTCGCAAATTACAATGATCTAACTTTAATTAACGTCTGAGCCTCTCTGGGAAACCCTATTACATGTCCTGAAGGGTTTATGTGGCGATCTTACCCTCTACTTGTCGACTCACGATGAATGTTACATTCACAATAGATAATAATCTAAATTCATGGCAATAAAATCAGGCTTTGCGAAAGTTCCTCTTATTTGGGCTTTTTAAAGTCCCTCACACTTTTGTGATTTACACATTAACATTGTTTGCATATTTTTCCAATATTTCGATTAGGCATGGTCATGGCGAGAGACAGTCGAAGTATGGGTATTAAATAGATTATTAATTAGTACTTGTTAGCTAGGTACAGTTAAAACATTCAATTTCCACGATGAAAAAACCAGTGAAGTGCTAGTCTTGAATATAATTTTGTGATGTAATTACATTTAATACAGGATTTTGGATTTATGGTGAAGCAATAACTTGCTACGAAACAATTAGGCTCTAAATATGCTGAAATGTATAATATGAACCTGTAACTTACCACGCTAACAAGGCCCCAGTTCCAAAGCCAATAATAATCCTAAGGTAGACCTCATTTCGATGCTGCCATTCCTCAAGCATCTTTTTTCGTCCAGATGTCGAAATATCAAAGTAAGGAGATTCCATTGAGGCTGCCAAGTTCTTAAAATTGTCCTTGTTGCTTATCTTTGCATAAACAAAGTAATACAATCAGTATTTTTTTGATAAAAATGCAATCAATAAAAAATATTAAGAACAAATCATTGCACCCGCTACAAACTTATTTGAAGTAAAATTATTGATAAGATTTATACGACTTTTTTGGGGCTGGTAAACTAAAATAAACTAATTGTAAGTATTATTAGGCAAATATAGCGATGTAAATGGTATATTTGACAAAAAATTCGCTTTATTTGCTTATTTTTATTATAGTCTTATCATATTTTGCGCAAACACGTGAAATGAAGTGCCAGCTGAGGCTTTGTACAACGAGAATCCTATCTTTCTATGTGCCATTGCACATACCTATGTAAATGGTAACTCGCATACATGGATCAAGCGAATCATGGTCACGGTGTGACCATATTCCATGACACTTGGTCGCAATATTAGTATAAAATACAAAAATCATGAGTAATCATTTGCGTTAAAATAACTCGATTCGATTCCTTCTTCAAATTTGGATAACAAACAGTCCAACAAATCGATAGTACAGATAGTATCATCCTGGATTTAATATTTGACATTATGTGATTTTACCTTAACGAATTCCTAATCAGTTATCACCAATTCTTTTCTCTTTTACAACGCAAGTGATTTATCCCACTAACCGTTTGTTTCCAAATCTGAAGTTCAGTCTAAAAAGTCTAAAAAATCAGTATACAAAGTTTGCTTACTAATTTCCTATATTTATACATCGCACTGCACTGAAGGATGATAATGTTGAAACTTTCAATTACTTCGTCCAGGTTGCAGGGGACTGTGAAGAAATGCCACAACTCGCAATAGATTAGTATTATAATAAGGAACTTCAGGCTACTGCTGTAGATGAAATAACCCATGTTTCGGTCAAATAACGAGAAACCTGGAAGGAAAATATGTTAATTATCTCATCAGTTTAAAAACATTTTGATAAATAAACGCTTGTACACTCATACACCCATGCATGCACACCCTCGCACTAGGATATCTTTTTACTTTTCATTTCAATATAACGTATGTAAATATTTATACTTAGCTCTAATTTCTAGTACTCTACACATCTGTCGATTTATATGAATCAGCAGTCTCAAAGTACGTATCATAAGAACTTGTAAGTAATTTGTAACTCTATGTTGTAAGATCAAGATTACAAACATGATTCATAGTAGTCTATGTTCTCAGGCGCTATGCATATTTTATTGTACATACCTACATTTCATATTGCTCTTATATGCCTGCATATCTATAATTTTAAAGTGTGTCTGAGTGTCTTGTTTTATAGTCGGTGTGCTGAAGTGTGGTGTAGATTTAACGTTTTGTTTTAATCTATAGTTTAGGCTATATTCGGGTCTCTTTTCACGAAAAGGCTTGGAGTATCAGCACACTGTCTGATATAAATGATGGATGGGTTTCTGGTTAACCCCTGTCACAATTAAAAGCCTCCAGCATGGCTAATGACTACATGATTTTGAACTTAACTCAATGTGAATTGTGCACATTTTAATATAGGTATGGATGTATGTATCCTCGCATTATCTGTGAAGACGAAAATTTTTTTATACACAGTTACATGGACCAGTCACTAACTCGGCCATACCATCAGACGTAAGTGCAATAAATCAGTTCTATTCATTATTATGTAATAAGGTTTTTTTTTATTGATAGTACTAAAGCTTGTCAAACCAAAATAAAGAAAATCAATCAACAAACAGCGCAGACAAACCCTTTTCCCTCAGCCTATTTTTATATTATAGTTATATTATAACAAAAATAAATACATTGTACCACAACAATGTATTTAAGAATTACCTGATAAATATGTAACTCTGTAAACCGATTCAAAAAATAATGTTTCCAGATAGCCGCTGGATACATCCAAAGCTTTTGTATGTGTGAGTGATTTCCATATCTGACGAAGTAACTTCATCTTTAAGGTTTTCTCAGAAACAGACTAGTTGTATGAAATCATGGCGCTTGTCTTTTAACCCTTTCATAATTTACAGTGAAAAGGTTAAATGCGTCGTTAAGACATTAGTCTTATTGGAGCACGTTTCCATTGCAATATACACGTGATTGAATGCTATGCCAATACATCAATGATTTAATCGTCTTGTACCTAATGAAGACGATAGCTAGGTACTTTTATCGCATTAAAATGTCTTGGTCATTATGTTTTTTACAACTAAAATTATATTGAGTAACCTAGTTAAAATTTTTGTGAGTGAGTGTTATCACATTAGGCATATGATATCATATTATTAACCCACAGGCAACCCACAGTCTAGACCATTGGACATGAAACACGAAACTTTGTACTTCTACCGTTCTTTATACAACCATATAAAAACAAGAAGGGATTTTTGAACTTTCAGATTCTAATAGAGTCATTTCAGAGATGAAAGGTATCCCAAAGACAGACCGGTGATGTAAGCTGCAGACATGCCTTAGCTTAGCATGTTAACATTTAAATCTGTAAACATATATTGGTCTCTATATCGGTAGCAAAAATTTTCAGTTATAATAGGGATGTTGACTAATTTTAGGATTCAATTTCATTTTATAGATAGAACCTTAAGATTCACGAAAAAAATATTATAAAAATAATACTCTTCAATTTAAAAACAAAAATTGATAAATAAAAATCATTTTCAAATTTCCCGCCGAAAACGTCACGTGACGTCACTAGCCGATATTCAATACTATCTGTCGACTGAAGTTAGTTGCACTTTCATATAAAATAGGAACAATGACGTCATAAGCTCCAAACGGCGTTTGAGGTCACGTGACAGTGAGTACTATTTTTAACATTTTAAAATAATTATATTTAATTTATATTGATTGACTTCGACAAAAGAATAATATTTTAGGTGTTTAAATGTTTTCCTTGATACTTTAAACATAAATTTATTTTAATTTACTGATAGTGTCAACATCCCTATTTTATTATAAGTATAGATAGTACCTAAACACCGAAGAGAAAATGCTTGCAACAGAATGTTATAAAGATAAAATATTATAATTGAATCAATTACTACTTATTATCCTCATGTCATAAATGCAGTATTTCTTCTGTGGTACGAGTATAACGAAAACAGTCCTTTTTTACTGTAATCTGAAACGTTTAATTATTTTCACATTATTGCTTCCAGTTAAAAGACATTAAGGCGCAATTGAAATTATTTATGTCTGTACTCTTAATTACAGGATGAGAAGCTACTGTTGTGAATGATTTATTAACTTAATGAAATTATTTGCGTCGTATAATTATGTGAAGTTTATTATTTACACGTGAGTTTGGTTTCAGATGTTATAAACATATAACATAATACACAAAACATAACATACAAACAGGTATCTGTGCATGTAACATATTTTTTTTGAATCGATTTTAAATTGAAATTGAAAATGGTGAAAGAAACCCCTCAGCACAGCAACATTTTAAGATTCCGTGGTAAAAACGGAACTTACTGCCCACTACACTATATTCACATTCGGATCAGAATTTACGTACACATTGTGTTGCCTAGCAACCACAAACAAACAGGTGCATGAAACTTTTGGTCGTATAAAGTGCGTTTGAACTAAATCTGGAGTTCGCAAGTCGCGTTCCGTTCCACTCTTTATAATTTAATTTCTTTTTAAACATAATATTTATTTGGCAAAAGTTTAAAATAACACTGAATAGTTACGTATAAAATCGATATAGACTGTTTTAAAATACATAAACATAAATATAAAATGTTATTCAGCTTTGTTTAATGAAATTAAACCTATAAATAATTTTATGCTCATGCATGTTGAGTGGAATGAAATATCTGTATAATCTGTACAGTGCCATCTCTGAAGAACTTATTTGTGACGTGGCGAAAATTGGAACTAATGCCGTTTCATTCATAACTTACTAAATACGTCTCGAATTGCGCACTATGATTGGTCCAATCGTCCGACAGCGCCCTCCTTAAAGTCACATATAAGTTGATTTCACTGTATTTTGAAATATAATACGACCAAGTTGCAAAGCATGTAAGCGCCATTATAGCTGTGAGGTTTTCGTAGTCATTTCTATTTATAGTCATAGGCAAGCCGACCTTGAAACAATATTTTTGTGCAAAGGTTTGAAGTCGCTTCACGAAATTAAGGACGTGCGAGCGTGAGTTATTCAATGATGAAAATTGTTTTAAGATGTTGGTTTTTACGTCGTTTTCTCTTAGTGTGTTGTTGTTATAGGTCAATAGTAAAATAATGAAGATGTCACAAACGTTATAATGATTATTTAGTTCTTTAATAGTTATTTGGTGTGCGAAATACAAATCAGTTTGTGAAAACCCTATAAAGGAATTTTTATGGCTTATTGACAAAGATTCTGATGCGAGTTTGACTTAAGTATAGGTGGAGTATCCTTTTAAAGCTCTTTCAAAAATATTACAGGCTACTTAATTCTAAAGACCATTTTTTGATTCAAGAGCCCGTTTGGAAAATATGAGGCAAATTTTGGTTAGAGTCAAGTGCCCCCTGCCAGATAAATGATTGTAGTTGGGCATATGAATAAAATCTTTCATGGTTAATTAGGTTTCACATGTTAACAAGTAATAGTCGATCAACTTCTACAACGGGCCTACATTGACTACATAAATTAATAAAATTATTTAGTCAAGAGTAGTTCTGTGACAGCAAAAACTATGAAATTTTAGAATATTATACCGGTCAAATGATTTATATTAACGATTAACAATCTACACTATTTGCTCAACTTTACAGGTTTACGTTAAGATATAAAAAGTTAAATCGCAGTTAAATCTACAGAAAGTAAGTTCTTCCAGCTTAAATCACTTTAAACACTCGCTTACTTCACACTCCAAAACCCTAAAGTTCTTGACTCGAACTCAGTTAGTTTTATTGTTACTTATAATTTTAATGCCCGTGTTCAAAGCATTAAAGCTGTGATTAAAGTATCTGCAAAGAAGTTGTTAGTGATGCTTTTAGAGTTCTGTAAATTTGATTAAATATCGTAATGCTAGCGAGATAGTTCACATTTCAATTTGTCTGTAAGTATATCTATTCGTTTGTGCGTACATTAAAACGGAAAATGTTTTATAGTTATATACCTACCTACATTTAAACTTTTAACAAATTCGAGGATTTTCTTTCCCAAGGGTAGTTCATCGAACTATGTGGCAGCTCTTACAATTAGCTATGTCTATCACCTCTGTTCTTCTACGGATTTCATAGTTTCCTATATCGAAATTGACTACATTTTCTACGAGTGACTTCTTTCTCGAATTTGTACTTATCCATTTGGATCACTTGTCATATTAAAGCACCCAATTTGAGGCAGTTTTCAAGTCCACGAGCATTATACCAAGTTCCTCCAGGAAACCCGCCATGCAAGGACCTTTTTAAAATGTCACCGCCACCGTGGGATAGACAAGATATACATACGGAACCTTATAAACATTGTGTATGAATTCATATTATTATTTTGCATTCCCAATTTGGACTGGTTTTGTTGTGTTTATGGTTTCCATTATTTTCATATACCTACCTATACAATGTATGTATTATCTTTGCCTTAATTGCGACTGGTACTCAATTACTATAAAAACCTCTTGCCTATTTCGGCATGCCCCGTTAGATTAAATACTCAGTAAAAAGATATGCTTAGTTAGTTACAACTGAGATGTTTGGAACAATACAACAAATTAAACCAACAATTTGTTGACCTCTAATAAGTTTATTATTATTCTAAGTCTAATAACACCTACACTACACCGTATAGGTACATCAAGGTAATAAATTAACTTAAATAGGTAGTTACGTAGAAAAAACTTAAGTGTACAAAGTACTATAATTAATGTTATTATGGGTACTAAGAACTAAAACTGATCGATGTTCGTACATGAGAGATATTTTAGAAAATCTAATAGTGAGACATTTGATCGTTAGATATACTTAAAAAAAATAAGTAGGTATATCAAGTGGCATTAGGTCAAATGATCGTTAGTACTTATGTTATTCTATCAACTGTTACGCAAGTTTCCATTATTCCCATATTCCGAAAATTATTTTACTCGTTATTAGAGGTAGAGGCTCGTTCATTAGTAGAAACCACACCCGAAATGTTTTGTGCAAATAATATACGGCCGTAAAGTTTTGCGGTCACCCGCATTGTTTGTTAACCAATTAGATTATCAAACACATAACAATCGAAAACATTGTTTATTTAGAACCTTTGTCTCGTCTGCGACAATTTACGCCTTACTAATAAAAATAGCACTAATACCCAACTTGGTATAAGTACTGTAGGAAAATGGGGCTGCTCCTACATTATATACAGGGTTTTTGTAGATATAATATAGGAAAACAACTTTTCGTTTTAGACGTTTTATTTCAAACTCTCATTCTATTTACTTCTTTTTCACACATCTGACGGATTACATATTTTATTTATATAGAACCTCCAACAAGTACATAATAATATACTATGTTAATCTTTTAGATAAGGCATCTAATGTTTTCGGATCAGTTTTCCTATTTCAATGAATAGCTGAAATAAAGCCGTCAAAATTTTAATTAAACCTTTTAACACACTGTCGATTTGTATGTTTTTATTGTTCCTATTTCGCTTTTAGAAACATTTCCTAAAAAGAAAAAACATCCATAATGACCCATCATAGAAGTATTGTCTGTTAGTCTGTAGAAACATTCGATTTTTTAGAAAATGGATGAAGAAAACCTTTGTCATTGATGTAGAGGCCGTAACATTTTTTTTATATAATATCCGTCTTTTTACAAATAACTGACAAAGTTTGATTACTTGCAGTGTAAAATTTCTGTAAAGTTTAGTGTCAAATACAGCCCCCTTAGCCAAAACACAAACACTTCGTTTCTAATCTCTTCTCTTCTATTCTCTTCGTTCCTAACACGAATGCTTACGCTTTAGCGTTCGCGATCGTAAATAGCGACTGTAGTTAGGTACTCGTGTCGAGGACAAGTAAGACAAAGTTGATTAAATTAAATGGCTAGAGGGAATCGGACCAGCAGTGCTAAAGTTTAATGCCACTAATTCATCCGTTTCACAGTTGATTGTATTTCATCCTCTAGTTGTGAACTAAAGAGAACTTTTATTTGTCATTGCAGCAACTTTGTTCTTGCGGACTGAACAACTTTGGTGGATTAACTGAATCAATTAAACAACGCAGATATAAATGGATGTGGAATGGAACTTAAAATTGCTCGCGAAATATGCGAAAAGCTCGTGCAATATTTCAAAGGATATATTATTGAAACGAGGTTATACATTGTGCGTTCCTCCCATGGAGGATAGAGTCAATTTACTCCATGGTTCCTCCGTAAGTTATCTTTGTATAAATTTCTTACATTTAATGTTCTCATGTTAAGTGAATTTGTAAATTCTTAATGAGAATAGAAAAATAAATATCTTAAACCTAAAACGAGATTATTTTTAGGTTAAAGTATCTGTTAACGAACTGACCGAACTGATTTTCAATTTGAGTTGCGTGTATTTTTTTGTGGCGGGATGACTCCACCCTCCGAAAGCTCCTTGCCCGGGGGCCTCCGGCCCGTCCCCCCCACATATAACATCCACGATACCAAATTCACGTTGAGGTCTTTCTGTGTTCAATGCCAACGCGTCGCGTTGTAGACGTTTTCATAAAAGCCACATCTCGAATTCTCGTTTTACAGATTGCCGCTCAGTGAGATTTTGGTCTTTGAGCGTCACATTTACAAAAATAATGTAAGAAATATTTCCAAATAAGTATGTAATTATCATAGTAACTTGAATACTTTTCATTAATTAAAACGAATTAGTAATGAAGTTTCCCGACGGCAATACCTAAGTTTATTATGCTGGTACGAGGCAACAGGGCGAAACTTATGTAGAGCTGTTTACAATGCGGTTGGCAACTAAAAGACGTCGATTCGGTCTTTGTCCTTTGGCCATACTGTGCCATACGACATAAGTTTGCTCGTTCTATACGTAATACGAGTTATATTCACTTTTGGTTTAATTAAAACAAATCCTATTGTTGGAATCTTAACGAATGCGCTTCTTTCGACACAACTCAAATTAAATCATACACCCATAGAATTAGTATTACTAGCGTATAGAAGGGACACCGCGAACATCGGATGCGGGGGTGTGCATTGCAGCCGGCCGGCTGCATTTCATTCTGTCACTCAGCTGTCACTCGGCTGCGCTCATTGCGGCCGCATGTCAAAATTGTTTACGAAAAAACTGAAAAAATGCCGTCGTGCATAATAAGAATGTGTCACAATTGCAAGACAAAAAACAAAAAAGATAATGTCATCACTTTATCATCAGTAAGAAAACAAAATCTTAACTTAAATCAACTAAAACGTATTTAATTAAATTATTGAGCAATGTTCCCGCCATTTTGAATGAAAAAATCATAAGGAGCGTTTGAACTTGGCAAGCCACTAGCGTGTTAATGGACTAAATAAGCTTGCCGACGCGACGCTTGTGACCAATTTAAAGTGTTGGATTTTTTGACACGAATCAATGGTAATTACGTTTGAAATCGTTTAAACGCTTTTGCACGTTAAATAAAGTTGGAGTAAAAGCTTGTAAATAGTCCGTGAGCCAGATAGTATTTTTTGTCAGTCATTTCCTCTCAAGCGATAACTCGTGAAATACTTCAGAGAGTTGCATTATATAGCATGGTGAACGTCAGCTGCCGCTCCAAGGGTGGGTAGGGGGGCGGCAGGCTTTCAATCATGTAAAAAAAAAAATTGTTTTCAGTCATTTCCTCCCGACTGAAAATTTGTTAGATGATAGATAACGTAATTATTTAAAGGTAAAAAAAAGTCAGCTGGCCATACCGTGGTGGATTATACGTCAGCTGGGCACGCGAACATGCAAAAAAAATTTTTTTGTTCAGTCATTTTTTTATTTATATATTTATCAATTTTTACGTAATTGATTCCTATCCAAAATAGATATGAGAGTATTGATTCGATTAGTACATATAAGAGCGCGTGCATAGAGCCTAAAGTAAAATAATTGTAATAATTGTTGCCTTTCAAATTTTCCACTGGTAGAAAGTACTTGGGCCCCCTCCTTTATTTCGTACAAGTCCCCTCATCTGTGAATACGCTTTAAAAGCGTATCGAAAAAACTTCCGTGAAATGTTAATGATCTTTAAAAGCGTATTTCCCTCATCGCGCCACATTTAATGTCACTGTGCGTCATAGTCTGTTTCTGTCTTGCTCAAACTTACACAAAATGTAGTGTAAAGAACAAGGAATACAAGTCTATAGATTTCAAGTCTATGGACCATACCCATACCATAGACTATGGATGGGAAGAAGTCGACAATAGATATGACTTCAGGTGGTTTTCTGGAAACCAATTACCATCATCGATTACTGAAATAACTATCCAACCAGAAAAAGGTAACATTTTATTTATTCTATTTATATTGATTAAATAACAAATGATATAAATACTTCATTTTTTATCTTTAAATAGATGACGATGAAGAAATAGCCACAATGGACAGCTCTGATGACAGTGATAGTGAATCAGAAAAAGATGAGAGTGGCACGAGTCAAAGTGAATGAATGATTATTTTTGAAACGAAATTTAAAAATGTATAATTAATAAATATCGTTCTATACACTACAGTTTCATTGAAAATAAATAACTGCATTTATATATTATTAAATTTAATTTTTTTATTTATATATCTATCAATTTTTACGTAATTGATTCCTATCCAAAATAGATATGAGAGTATTGATTCGATTAGTACATATAAGAGCGCGTGCATAGAGCCTAAAGTAAAATAATTGTAGTTACGTAATTTCCTCTCACTTGAAAATGTGTCAGGTGATAGTTTACGTGCTATTTTGAATAAACAAAAACATCAGCTGGCTCTAAGTTGGTGGAAAACCCGTCAGCTGACGAATGTAAATAAGCGATCTCCACCTTTCACTGCATCAGCTGACGACCTTTCCACCAACATACAGCCAGCTGACGTTTTTATTTACTCAAAATAACATGTAAAGTATCATCTGACGCATTTTCAAGTGAGAGGATATCACTGAAAAAAAAAATTTTTTTTGCATGTTCGCGTGCCCAGCTGACGTATAATCCACCACGGTATGGCCAGCTGACTTTTTTTTACCTTTAAATAATTACGTTATCTATCATCTAACAAATTTTCAGTCGGGAGGAAATGACTGAAAACAATTTTTTTTTTACATGTTTGAAAGGCTGCCGCCCCCCTACCCACCCTTGGAGCGGCAGCTGACGTTCATCATGCTATATAATGCAACTCTCTGAAGTATTTCACGAGTTTTCGCTTGAGAGGAAATTGGTCATGAAAATCTGTCGCTAGCTCACGGACCAAAAGATTTTGAGTCGGTGACTGCTTGTCTTGGTTCGACAAGTGTCATATACAAAGTTACTCTATGGCAAGTGTGCAAACGAGGCTTCTAGTTTGAAAAGAGAACGGAGGGCAAGCCGGCGGTGGAACACACATTTTGTTTGAGATAGCCTGTCTATGTATAGTACGTCAATGCATACACCTAATAAATTGATTGTAATCTACATTTTCGCTGACATCAAAAGCGATGGTCCACCGTAAATTTTATTCTATTACGAGAGTAGAAGATATTGGCGTTCAAAGGAACGTCAAAATTAGCCATCTTATTAAATCACATTTTTATTACCGTACTTATTTTCCTACTGGATTGTAACAAAGGTGTAACATAAGCATTTTATAACTCAATTTTAGAGCAAATCATGCATAAAACAGTTATTAAGATCCTTATAATATTAGTTTAGGACAGGACTTTGTATATTTTGGGTACTTATTTCTAGTTAACATATCATTTTACCATCCATTACCAAACTTCTAGTAGGCACTACAGGACATGAGTAGAGTATCCATAACTGCGACGGACTACAGCATACTCCACGTTGCTCCAGTTCAGTAATTGGCCACTAATCCCTCCACCAATCCACACCGGAGCAGCGCTGTGGAGTATGCTCTAGGCCTCTTCAAGAAGAGAACCGTGCTCAGTGGTGGGCCATTAATGGGTTCAAGCCAATTAGCTATCTCACATCCGACCACCGATCAAACTGAAAGTGATCCATTTATTTTATTCTCATCACTTTATAATGTTTAATATTAGTTTGTAGTTTTATACCGTTTTGTAATTTTGTTTTGTTCATTCTTTAGTATGCTTTTCTTAAGTAATTAGTAAGGACATAATGTCCTGCAGGTCCGGTATGGGCGTAAACAATTGCAACACAGTTTATCAACTATAACAGTTGTTTACGAAGAAATTCAATTGTGTACATGTGTTTTATGTTCAATAAAAATCTTTGAAATCTTTGATTAGTGACTTAAAAGTGATAAAATAAAAATTCAGTTAATAAATACAGACAGTGTCCAAACTTTTCTTGTTTACAATTAAAAAGTTTTCTAATAGTGCCCGTCAATCAATTCAGGTTTAGTTCTAATCATTATTGAATAAATAATTAAGATAACAAAACAAAGGACGATTATTCAATACAAAAACTGAAACACAAAAAAATTGTAATTGAATTAAGTCTTCAATTTAAACTAAATTATTTAATCACTTCTCAGAACAAAAATACTTATAATTTTTCACATCATAATTAATATTACAGGATTTTTTAAATTACAAAATATCGAAGACGTATTCAATAGTGATTATAAACTTTTAATACTTAGAACTTAGGTACACCTATATGGTTCGATACAAAGTGAACCACACTTAAAAGGTTTTACGCATTCAGTGTAATTTAGAAGCTAAAACAAACATGGGGTTAGCATACAGCTGGCCTGATGTGCACTAATGACTTTCAGTTCCTTTGTTTGGTTAAAAATCACAAATAACAATTGCAGAGCTAAGAATAGCTGAAGAGTTTAAGACCAGACTGATTGTCAATTGCACTGACGACGCAGGATTAACGGTAAAGTTGGTTTATTCGAAATTAACTGACTTTTTAAACAGCATCCATCTTTCTCTCTCTGTGTCTCTCTCAAGATAGGCTAGTAAGAACCAGCCTATATTAATCTTCCCTCTTGTAAATATCAAATCAATGAGCAAACGAATCACCTGTTCGAAAGTGATCATCGTCGTCTATGAACAACGAATCAGAAGCAACATCACAAGCACATGACTACTTAACTGCAGAACGTACCAGGTGCCCAATTCTCATTTTTTAGAGATAATCTCGAAGTTAGACATATATCCAATCTTAAATCTCTACAAGAAATGTCGGCAAAATCTCTAATTTATACAAAAAAGTCATTCTGGGGTACATTAGAGATTTTATAATTTAGGCCTTGGTTACCTTTAGGCATAATATGAAATAAATGTTCAGGTAAAACTGTAAACTATTACCAGAAACCGCGCTCGTTCCCCGTCGGATAACCCACGCCTTCATTTTACAACTCGCACCTGCACCCGATACTGTTCTTAGCATTATTAACTCGTAGCCGTATTAAGTCCTCCATTACTTGCGACACCACAAAACCCTCTAATACCGATCGAGCATCAACTTGAATTTTGGTTAAATTAATGGACCAGTCAAAGGTCAAAGTTATTATGGGCACATAAATTACAAGCACCGACATTGCTTGTAAGTGCGGATACCCCAATGAGTAATGACTTCATAAATCTTCCATTCCTCAATTCAAATTTTGTTCCCCAACTTTACTAAATTCTTCGCTTTTATCGCGAAAACAGTAGAAAGGAAAATAGGTTTATTTTAAAAGCTTGGGTCCGGACTCCGGTTCATTATGAAAAATAACTAAGTAGGTAGTATCTACCTGTATATTAATTTATTAAAATAACTCCGATACGTCAAATTTCAATTGTATTTTAAGTTGTTAGCTCTGGTTTATTAACCCCCCAACTCAGAGTCACTAATGGTTACTTTAAACGCTCCTTAGTAAAGAATCACCATACAAATTCTGTACTAACGAACGATTTAAGTAACCGTTAGAGACTCTGAGTTGCGGCGTAAAACACATTTTTAAGGCATTTAAGGTCCGTCACCCATGTCACTTATTATGTTAAATTAGGTAGATATATTAGTTAAATTAGGTAGGTATCCTACCTGCCAAATAAGTAAGGCGATATATATTTTCAAAGAAAGATGTCTCCAAAACTCCGCTTGACTCGTTCAAAGCGTTGGTTTGGGTTATCTTCTTCCATTTAGTTATGAGGGCCATTTTTACGACCGTTGAACGTCTGTGATAAACGATATTGAAGTCCACGCGCTGCCAAGGGGATCCCACTTAAATAATAATATCCGTGAGCTAGGCTTTGATTTATCTATGCGTATATGCGTGTCTGTTTCCATTTCCCGATTTAAGTAGCATATTTTAACGTACGTTTTATTTTATCTAAACACGCGGTAGCGTGTAAGCCAATTTTCTAGCTAACAGAATTGGGGAGCTGCACCGTGTGTAATATTACACGAACCATTTGGAGCCACTTTTGACCACCTCTTAACTCAAAAACTATTCAATATAAACCTGTCAAATTTGGCTCATTTATTAAGACTTGCGAAATACATACGTCTTCCTAATTTCATAAACACATCTCAAACGGTTATTTAGATATTAACGTCCAAAAATCGAGAAATATAACACTGACTGACCTATAGATCAAAACTATATCTAACTTCCAGGTGACCTAGAAAGTTAAAATTTGGCATGCAGATAGGTAGTCGGGTGAATACAAAGGAATAAATCTGAAAGTAGTAAATTTTTATCATTTTATGATAATTTTTCAAAAAATTGATTCTATTAGGAACACTTACTTATAACGCCTGAAATTTATGAACAGCAATCAAAATTGATGACAGGTGGTCATTATGTGGAATATATATAAGGAGTGGAATACCACCCTTAATTTTTTTTTAATCGAAACATATCAGTTTTAGTACTTTTTGAAGCTTCTAACGGGGGGAAGATGTTCAGTGTACGTACGTATTATTTACGTACAGATTAGTGAGACGTCAGTAGCCGTTATTTCCAGTGTATTGCATTGTTTCATTTTTAATGTGTGAAAAAATATTCTTCTCTTATCTTGTATGGCATACAGTACACCACTAAATTTTGTATTATTTCCGAAATTATACCAGTTTAAAGTGATTCGAAGTATTGTTTCCAAATATATTATGGCACGTTATCTCATCGAACACAAACTACTTATAACTAATACGAGTATATTCGACTATCGTATTTATTATTATTATTACTACTATCGTATCGTATCGTATTTATTATTATGATAACAGACTGGGATTTAGTATTAATTTTTATTTCAATATTTAGCGGACATGAGTAGTAGAAGATCATTACTAATAAATAATGAAGTAATAGGTATTTTGGACCACGGTGCACTAACTACGGATTTAGTTGAAGGGCACTATTACAGTTCATGTATAAGGTAACAAAATTAATCAGTAACGTTATGAATAAGTACCTACTAATAATTTCTGTACAAAAAGTAATGATATCCCATCAAAAACATGAATGTAAAGTAAAAGCCAATTTAAAAAAAAAAGAATTGAGATCTAAAAGGGGGACCAAGTTCTGTGTAGAAAAGCCTAAAATTTTAGTCACAAGAACATGTAATTCAAGCTTTACATTTGAATTGGCTAGTTTTCATTAGTTAGCAACCAACAAACCAAATTTTAGAAAAGTAACATAGGTCATCAACCTAACAGACTTAACAAAGATAATTAGGTATACAAATATAATATTATAGCCTAGATAGGTACGTGAAAACTAACCAAGTCAAATGTGGAGCTTGAATTACATGTTCTTGTGACTAAAATTTTAGGCTTTTCTACACAGGGATAAAAAGCGTCATGTGAAACACGAAAACGTAATAATAATAATAAGTACCCTAAATCTTATTCCAACTCATGGTCTACCTAAATGAAAAAGTTCATGAAAATCCGACAAGTACTTTTTCCGTGAAAGAGCAACAAACAATCATACAAACTTTCACGATAGCTGAAAATTTTATTCTCTGAAGACTCCAAAGCAGTGTATTACGACAGGACATAAGTAAGTCTGAAGCGAATATTATGTAGGTATTAAATAATAGAAGATTGCATTTGCCAACATTTAATTGAATATCATAATATACAGATCAAATTTTTATTATCACATACTTAGATTCAACGTAACAATGTATTGTCATGTGCTTTACAACAATATTATAATATCTATCTTAGCAAGATTACACTTATAAGTATGTATTATTAACAACATCACAATCAAATTAATTAATTACGTAGATCATTTTAAGTAAAATAAATATATAATACCATTAATTGCCCTCATAACTAAATCGTCAAAAAACAATTGGAGATATTCGTAGGGCAAAGCTTAAAATAAGGCAATCTTACCACAAAACAAAAGCTTGTCGAGTCCAATTATATACTCTGATGTGACATACATGCACACGTCTAAAAAACTCTTTTCAATAACAACACATAGGTATTATATCTAAACAAAACAAAAATCTTAATTAATCAAATTATGTGTTAACAAAGTAGGTACTGCAAACCACCAAATCAACTATGCACAGCGCTTACTAAAGTAATAAATAACAATTAATTTAATAACTAATAAATAGTTTAATTCATTATGAATATTTTATTCATTATGTACATTTTTTACTTAATTAAGAAAGCTTTAATATAGGTTTGAATATATGAATCCGTCGCAAACACACGACATTCAAAATATTATAATCATAATTATTAAATTATCGCAGCATCATGATTAACAAACGATCTTTCAGATCTTTACAAATAAATGATTTATCAGAGAATTATTCTTATTCTTATCTATAACATTATCATTGTACCTTATTCAGTGCCTCGTCATTTTATTTCCCATACTTACAAACAAATCCTTAATAACTTAACTCTATTCTTTACATTATACAGCGAAATATATCTTAATAACTTACAAAATCTAAATGTTGATGTGGTACTTAAAATCTCGTTATATTTCAATTTACAAAAGAAAGTGTGAATGGATATTGTTTAAATTTGATCCTTCCAACAGTCACAGTTAAGTTACTGATTTACTTAAATATAAAAAGTGGCAATGAAATAAACTTAAAAACCAATACAAAAATAATAACGACACAACAAATTTCTGCACAGTCAATTGTTATTTTTTTGTATCTTCTCCAATACGAATATTTTGTCACGGTTTTCGTTACAGAAAACCTGCTAGAGCAATACAAATATGAATCCGAAAAATCCCTTATCCTCAAAAACTCAAAGGTGTCATAAACTCTTCATAAAAACCCAGTACATATTACATTCTCCACCTCGTGATTCTGCTTCTGTATTGCTGATATGTTTTTACTTCTTTTATTTCTTGTGTTGTGTCTTAATGGAGGAGCGGAGTCCTCAGTAACACAGGTCTACACCTAGTATAGGTAACCTTAATAATAGATAATAAAAAAAAACATTTTCACCTGGGAAGAAAATGATCTACGAAACCGAACAAGTTCCACCAATTCCAATAAAATTCACAAGTCAAGATACGTGATCTTGGTGGCGCTGAAGGCAGCTGCTCCAGCGAGGGTGGCAGCGACGGCTACTACCGCGGCAGTGGAGCCCATGATCTTGACGGCGAACCCCATGATGACAGACACAAACAGCTGGGCCACGAACACACAGCTGCTGACCACTGCCACGTCTGTGCCGATCCCTCGCTCCTCACCGCTGCCACCGCCTTCGCTGTCCCACTGGAAGAACATACGGGTTATATAGAGTTATTTTTTATGGAATTAGCCTACCTAACAAACGAACTGACGATCTATGGTAAGTGGCCGCCGTTGCCCATGGACACATGCGGTACTAGGATTGCCAGCTGGCAAGACTGAAATATCTGGACAAAACTTCAAGAAATCAGGATTTGTCGGGACATTTTGTATTTTGTTGGGCCTTGTACTTGTATTTTGTCGGGACTTGTCTGGACATCATGTAAAATGTCGGGACAATCCAGACGAATCCCGACCATCTGGCAACCCTATGCGGCCCCAAAGGCTAACTGATGCGTTGCCGGCCGAGAAAGAGAGAAGAAAAAAAAGAACATTTAAGTACATGGGAAATTGATAAAAAATTGTGGAATTATTAAATGTCAAAGAATACAAGTTAATAGGTTAAAAACTAAATAAACGGTTATAATTAGTGCCATTGGAGGAAATATGTGACCGTGCTGTAAACCGTTAAGGAGTTCCTTAATGAACAAATTCTTTTCCTAAGAGCGGGCTATGCAACATTTTATCAATTCGAATGTAAGGGGTTTATTCACCCTTGCTTATCCTCCTGCTCGTGATTCGGCGAACTGAATGGACGAGGCTTTTCTGCCAGTTCCCTTTGTTGCTGTTTAATACCGATGCACCCGATGTACGAAGATTTTTACCAGAGCTATCATCCAGTGTAGAAGACCAAATGTAAAATGTTTTTAGACTACAGCCGAAATGCTCACGACGAAATCTAAAATGTGTAGCTGATACCAAGTATACTTATACAACTTCTTCTTTCTCAAATGACGTTATATAAAAATCTTTTTCAAACAAAAGAACCTTTATTATGATCCTATATTCAAATGATCCAATGAAAACAGTTCCCTTTCAGGTAATTAGAAATAATTCATACATAGCTTTCACGCTTTAATAATACGAGTCTTAATTACAAAGCAAGTAAAATCTCTAAGGGAAATAATCTGTTTGATGTGCCGCTACCTGTTTATGAACAGAGCTTTCAGTTCTATTGAGAAGGTAAGTACCTATTTGAATAATTCATTGGGTAAATAGGGTTCGCTGTTTTACTTTATTATTGCGACAAGATAGCGCCTGACAATCTCACCTAAAACGCACAACAAGCAAATTGCTTGTTGTTATTTGAAAACAATGACGATTTTCGATGAGTCAAATCTTGAATAATAATGATAACAAGTAAACGTAAATTATAAGGAGTTTATACGCTAGTAATAATACATCAACGAGTTTAATTCTTATTTTTTCTTTATAATTTCCATACTTGTTAATATTTTAGTGTAATTATTTTTAATATTCGGTGGTAGTTTTTTTTTAACAAATGGAGAGGATACAGTTTATATTATTTATTTGTAAAAAGAGTTATTCATATGTATACGATTTATAATAGTTTCAATTAAAATCGCAAGTTGATGTTTTTTTGGATTAAATAATCGATTACCTAATCAAGGTCTCACTCTTCGTTTGCTTATATCGGCGAAACTTGTAATGTCATCTATTTATTCTTAGAGTACGAACAATTTAGGCAATTGATTTAATTCTATTTGATTTGCAGTTTTGCACCAGGTGGATAGGATAAATAAATAATACCAGGTGGCGATGTCACTCACGTTTATCAAAATATATTAATTCAGGTAAAATATTTAGCTTACCTTCATTGTGTGGGTCTAATCTTGCAAGATTAATTTCACTTTGAATGACTTTGCACACGAAAATTAAATAAAAAAATACAAACAGGAACCAACAAAAATTACTTCACAAAGCTAAATTAATGGTGCGATGATATATTATGTGATAAATAAAAAAGGGTGCGTGTACTTTTGTACGCGCGTGAGATGTTATACTTCTTTGGCATAATTTTATTAAGTGACCGTTAGCGACTCTGAGTTAGGAGGTAAGTTCACTATGAGCATGATACATGCACCCGTATGCTCATAACTAAAAGCTACTTACCATGCCAGTGGCGTGATAATGCGCAACGAGGAGGTACGGCATGGTGAACAGCGTGGAGTACATGACTCCAGCGGTCCAGCTGAAGAGAATCACGGTGGCCCGCGCGCGCAGGAGGCACAGCATCATCATACCACAGCTGTAGGTACAGAGACCACCGACGTACACCTTTTTTGCCCTGGAAAAATAATGTTGCAGAGTTCGGTTGAGTTTTTATTAAAAACAATCTTTTATTGGAGACTTAGTTCGCTTCGCTTCTTTTTAGACTTTTTTTCTTTTTTCTCTCTTTCTTGCCGGCATCGCATCAGTGTGATGCCTTCAGTGTTGATGATGTCCATGGATGACGATAGCCACTTACCATCACGTGGATGGATAGTCAGCTCGTTTGTCAGCTATTTCCTTAAAAAATATGTAAATAGCAGTTTTAATTTTACTCTCTTTATTTTACTTCTATAACAAAAATAATATGTAGCACATCAGGTATTATGTATATTAAACATGTAATGTTGAGCATGATGGTAATGATAATGGCGCTCAAGTATAACAATCTGAATCTCACCAAGAAAAAATAACCGACTTCAAAATAACTCAAAACTACCCAAATTTTAATGGGACTATATGACAAGTACCAGCTTTCAATTAAAAAAGAATCATCAAAATTGGTACACCCAGTCGAAAGTTCTGCGGTAACAAACATAAAAAATACAGTCGAACTAGTTGCCCGGACAGACTTCGTTCTGTCAAAAGTTTATTTATTTATTTTGAGATGTAACCTATCCTATCTTTCAAGTTGGATCAAACTGCACACGGTGTGCAAATTTGATTAAAATCGGTTAAGTAGTTTAGGAGTCCATCGCGGACAAACCACGTGACACGTAATTTATATGTATTAAGATTGAATAACTACCTCTTCCTTTTTTGAAGTCGGTTAAAAATAACTATCTAGCTTCTTTTTGCTCTTTTTGGACACACATTCACTTTTATAATACAATATTTCTGCTTTTGCATACTTAATCATAATGTAACATAGTATGCTAAACATTCTGTGGAAAGTTTGTCCTCACATTTGCCCCTAACATCAATCAACTTAATATGGATCATCTGTTTATATCAATGTTAAATCGTGTTCTCATTCCGTGAAACCATATGAAAACAAAGGTTACATTTATTGGAGTTCTTTATTAAAACTTTGTGGATATTGATACATTGTAATTATTTTACAATTAATTTCTAGCCGTTTTCAATTAAATAACTAGTCAAAAAACAAGCAAAAGCCTAATCGTGAGGGGTAATTACCTGAGGTAATTACCACTTACGATTAGGCTTTTGTAAATTACCTCCCATGTTCATTACCAATGCAAGTTCCATCAAAGACAGATCACTGAATAAGAAGAAAGTACCTATTAATGGTTGATACAGTAATCGACACACTTTCTTTTTACTTAAAATAAGTTATTGCTTGACCACAATCCCACGTGATGGTAAGTGGAGATGAAAACATTTATTGGATTTTATGGATTCTAGAAGGAAGCTAAAATGGAAGAAAGTCTGCCACTATTCTTCAGTACTGTCAGGATTATCCACCTTTCATTGTCATTCAAAATGATTTCTTCTTCTTTAATTTCTTGGCCACTTACCATCAGGTAACTCGTCTGGCCTTTTTTCTGCTACTCACATAAAAAAATTAATCCATCCAGATGGTGTTGGAAGTTTGGAACTCTAGAACGAACGAACGTAGTCTTGTCCTTTGTTCATGACTAAGTACTAACTAACTACTAGAAGAGGACTCCTCCTGCAGCCACCATTTGGACTAATGAATGGATCACGTCACACTTTAATGGTTCTTGAATAAAATTAATTTATAGCGGTAAACATCTTTAAATACATTAACTATTTTATTTATCCCACATCACGAAATGACAAATGCTCGGTATTATCACAGTAAAGGAGATATTACTGTGATATTATTTACGTGATCGCACCAGAAATCAAAATAGTGATTTTGTTGTTATTAATTTTGAACGCGGTTAGGTTTTTTTTAAGATTTTATTATAATTTATAACTGTCAAAGTAAGTACTCGCTACTTTTGTGTTTCAAAAGATCGTAAACACCTGCAAAGTGATTATCCCAGTAACATACGTTCGAGGTGAATCCGTACTTTGCTTACTTCCCGTATTGATTGAGTAACTAGTGTGAAGCCATTGAAGTAGGTAGGTGTCTCTGAAAGTCAAGGGCCGTCTGATCTCGTTACAATATAGGAAGCAACATGAAAGTCAAGTTGAAAGGTGAATAAAAGGATCTTTATGTATTACGTATTGTCGTTATACCTAGTATATTAAGTTTTGAAATCACAATGAAATGTATTTTGATTGCAATTTTTGAACTTAGATAGCTAGTAAGCAAAAGGCCCCAACGTTCTTTTTTTGTGGAAGTAGCCGACAAAGTACCTGATGATCCACCTTATCGTAAGTGGCTATCGTCTCTTATCGTCTCGTATCAACGACACCAAAGACATCATTGATGCGTTGCCGGCCAAGAAAGAGAGAAGAACAAAAAAGAAAGTAGGTACACCTATCCGGCGTGGGATTGGAGTTTGGAGTTAGTATTAAATTATCAGAAGCTAATTTGACATACTCGTATATTACATTAATTATTAGGGTAAGGGTGTAACGTAATTTTCTATTTGTAAACTACTTTGGGTTATCTTATGTAACTAAACTGTTTGTTTATTTGTGTGGTTTTGATGGCTCATCGGTTTGTTGATTACGCGTTACGGTACAAGCTCAATGCTTGTATCGTTAGTACAATAATAATTGTACTTTTATTATGTAACCATTTTTCTCACTTCTGTAGTTGTAGTTCTCTAACATAATTATAACTGCCTATTGCATCTTTCTCATTATGAATCTTTAACAAAAGAATTTATCTTTTATATTTGAGATAGCAAGATATTTGAGAGAGCAAGAAATTGTAGGTATATTATATTTTATTATACGAGTACAGTCCCTTTAATAAACAACGAAAATAAAAAATATGTCCCTGTGTTTAATTTATTACAAAGTAATTGAATCAAACCTTGCAAAGAAATACAAATTAGATTGAAGGTTTCGTCGAAAATCGTTCACTACAATTGTTTAATCTATCTAATACTTTTAAACGAGCAATTCTTGTAGGTAAATATATTTTCTGAATCTCGGAAACGGCGCCAATGATTTTTATGAAATGTAATATGCAAGGGGTTTCGGGGGCGATAAATCGATCTAGCTAGGATTCATGTTTAGAAAATGTTGTTTTATCCGTGTTTCAGGCAATGAATAACTGCTACAATAGACTCTTCCTGACATCTATTGGCGAGTAGCAACACTAAAGCTACTTCAGCTAGCGTTGTTTGTTAAAAAAAATACCGAGCAGAGCTTTTAATTAACTTTTAATTATCTTTAAATCAATTCGGAGAATCAGTAGGTATTGGTGTTCATGATGCCAGGGTCAATGATCTGACATGATCAGCTGATCGAAGAACGATGATAAACTACGTACTAAATAAAACTATAAAACAGTCAGTAATAAAAAGAAACATTACCCAAGTTTCTTGATAAGTTTCTCAATGACAGTAGAGTAGCAGGCGCAAGAGAGGGAGTACATAGCCATGCCCCAGCACCCGAACCGAACGCCTGCCTCGTACTCCATGCGGCTTGCACTGCCAACCGGTGCCTGGAATATTGTTCCAAGTGATTAACTATACTTATATACTAATATTATAAAGAGGAAAGATTTGATTGTTTGCATTGAATAGGCTCCGAAACTACTGAACCGATTTGAAAAAAAAAATAGGGATCCTTAAATAACTCCAATAATGTAACCCAAGGTGTAAAAAATAAGAAAACCGAAGCAAAGCGAGGGCGGTTACTTGTAAGTTAATAAGTATCTACCGATAAATAAATAACAAATAACGCTGCACGCTCATAGTCCCACACTAGGATTCCCTGTATTATAGGTGCCATGGATAACACACAAAGACAGGACACAAGGTCAGGTGGGTGTCCACGCCGAGATCAGAAACTCTAACTCATCATCACCATCATCAAATCTGATTTAAGTTAAGCTCCATAAGCTTGCTTGTGAAATTTCTACTTTTATCATGCTTGTAGAAGAAGAAGGAGAGACAGGCACAAAAAATTTTCTTCTGTTGTACTTGAAGGAAGGCCATATTTTATTTTATACTGAAGTAACTTTAATTATTACTATACCATGGACGCTCTTGGGAAAAAGATCATAAAAAGGTTGGAAAATGTAAACTGTGGAACGAACTTCCCACATCGGTTTTACCACAGTTGATGGTTATCACCTTAGTAGACTAGTATCACCTTAGGCCTTATCGTTTTGTTGCTGGCCAAGAAAGAAAGAACTGGCTCACGAGCTCTCGCCGGAACGGATTTGTTCTTTGATTTAAGGTCAATCTGAAGTCTAATTTATGTTCCCCGAAACAAGAAAAATCCCCTACACGAGGGCTTGAATATACATAATTATATGAGCATAAAGTTTTTTTTCGTGATCACACTTTGTAGGTACATGTAAAATCCTATTACTCAGCGGATGTTCAGTAATCTTACAGTCGATTTCAGCGATAATTTATCTTGACAGGCGCTACTCTTTATCACTAGATAAGTACTATTATTTCTTCTGTGTCACTAGACATTTAAATAAACACCTATTATAGTTAGTACATTTTGAAATTTTCCTGATCTATAAAAATAAATCATTGCGTAGAATTTTATGATGAGGAAAAACTATCAATTACGAGTGGGATTGATTTATGTTTTGTTTATGTTCTTAATGTAACTCTTGATCTTCTGTTATGCGCATCTCAGTTAACATTATCACCCTAATTTACTCTCTATCACCTTCTACTCCCGCTAATCTGACCATCTTTTTCATAACGGAAATTAACCAAGCCATCATGAAGGAATTCATCATGAAAGAATTTTCATATTATTCAATCACTATAATGATACCCTGTGAATATCATGAAACATACCCTATTATTAAAGGTGATTACTCGTAGATAAGAGTATTATTATTCTAATTATAACTCAAAATTACTTCCTTACCATCAGTGGAACTGTACAGGAACATTGCCTAAATATATGTAGATAGAGCTTAATTATGTGCGATTGTATTATTTGCTGATTGTAACCTTTTATTATCAACTACGCGTACACACGCTAATAAAATTGGCTTGTTTTGTGTTGATATGAAATTAATATTAGTAAGATGAATAAATTGCAAGAAGATATATCTTAATTTGGATGTGTGATGAATAAAAAACAGTCCCGGTAGGTACACATGTACCTAATATAACTTTTGGATATTTAGACACGGATGGTTTCTCTTAAAACCCCATAACCGCCAAAATAATTATCCTGTAGGTCTTGTATCTTGTCTTGTAGGTCTTAATTGATTAAGGTACTTACTGCAGGATTTCCTCCGAACACTGCCTCTCCGACGAAGTCAGTAAAGTAGAGTGAGTAGCAGACATGAGCCATCCAGCAGAAGAGGTTGGTGAGGCAGACGATGCGCAGAGACTTGGGCATCATCACGATCGATCTGAGGTAGTGCTGGAGAGAGAGTGGCTCCCCTCCATGGGGAATCTCTGGCACCGGTATACTGATTTCTGCTACTCCATTCTGTAAATCAAAACCTTGATTATAACAAGTGAATCATTATTTTCTAGAACATACAAGCTACAGAAAGTTAGCAATACAGTTTTAAATATTAGAGAACATGCACGCCTGCACTATAATGTTTTGATGATGGCATGGATACATAGCCCAAGAACAACATAAATGAATTAATTATCTTCAACACATCCACTACTGAGCACTTCTTTTGAAGAGGCCTGGACTCAAATACATACATGCATACTCAACCACGCTACTCCAGTTGGTGGAGGGATTAGTAGGCAACCCAAATGTCGGAAGCTTCCCAAAAGCCATCCAACATGGCTTAACGACTGTTATTGATAACAACCAGGACCGAAAGCTTTATTTGCCCTCCGATTCCGAAGCCTGCCTCAAGAAATATTTGCTACTAACGGCTATTTTTGTCACACATTAATTACTGCTGAAGTGTTATAATATAACAAATTTCTCTCTTTCTAGTTTAAACGCGATATTCCCAAAAACTACTATACTGTTAAACGTAAAAAGTTTAGATGTAAAGTTAGACTCTTTCCTGCTACCATACCCAAGATAGGTATTATAATATCTGTTTATAAATATAAGAACAGCAACGTTTCTGTTGCCTGTTGCGTTGTAAACAGATGGGTTACTTTTCTCTGCAGATGACTAATACGAAAAATGATAGGCAATAGATACCTCAGTTTCATTAAGCGCGCCATATGTGGTGGAGGTCTCATCAGTTTTCAAATGTTCCTTTTCCGTGACTTCTTCATCAATATCCGTGGTTTCCTGCAATGGCTCCGCGCCTGCTGGTATACCTCCAGTCGGCTTCCGAAGAGCTTCGTGCTGTGCAAGCTCGTCTAAGGGTATCTCCTTATAGCTAGTCACCGTAGCTGATACGCATGTCACGAAGATTATAGTGATGAGGAAAAATACTGCTCTCACATGGCCGCCGAATAAAGCACCTATAATTAGGAAATTGTTTATGATATTATTATAACTGGTTTGTGTTATTCTAATGTTTATTGTAAAATCTTGAAGGTAGTTTTGCAATTCAAAAATAATGAATTAGCATTCTCTACCAGTAGATGTAACATGTGGTGAAAAAAATAATTTTATTAATTGAATTAATAATTGAATTATAGTCAGTAAATAGGAAAATTATCTATTACACTGACTTTTGAATAAGTGATCATATTTTCCAACGAGATTACCTATTACCGAAACCATAAATGAATTTAATTTATAAAATGGAACTAACTGGCGTATGTCTACACTCTACAGTCTACACCCCTGCCCTCCTAATGATTTATCATTACGAAAACGAGTCAGCGAACTGATTACAAATATGCTAATAACTCGTTTTCGTCAAAAATGTCAGATACGTTGTTTATCATTAGGAGGGCAGACCCTCTGTCTGTGTCTTTGATAAGCTACAAATGTTTAATTTAAGCTTGATTAAATTCTTATACAAGTTTGAACAATTTAGACTTCGAGAAATTACAGACATGTATTAAATAAATATTCATTATTATAATATTAACAGATTTAATATGATAAATATTTCTTACCTAAACTTGTTTCATCCCAATTAATACCGCCGAGGGCATATCCCATAAATCCACCAAGACCGGCCATAATGGTAAACGTGCTTAACCCTTTTGCGTGGTCCTCTGAAACATCAAATTTGGCATATTCAATGTCTATGTAATAAGTTTTGTTAACTAAATATCTCTCTAAAACCACACTTTCATATTTTCATCTCACATAACAAACAGCATCTATACAATACACATTAAAAAATGAAGTCCCCCTGCCGCGTCTGTCTGTCTGTACGAACGCGATAAACTCAAAAACTACCGAACAGATTTTTGTACGGTTTTTAGATATTGTGATTCCTGAGGAAGGTTTAGGTGTAGGTATAATTCATTATGGTTTTATATAAATTGACCGAAATCCACGCGGGCGAAGTTGCGGGCGGAAGCTATTACCTAATAAATAATTTTGTATGTACTATACCTACTCTCCCCAGCCCCTTCCCTCCCCCTCCCCCTCCTCCTCCCCTTTCCCTCCCCCTCCTCCTTCCTCCCCCTCCCTTTCCGCTCCCCTCCACCTCCCCCTGTACAATGCTTCCTATCTCATTTTCTAATTTATGTATCTGTCTCTTTTTACTGTCCCGTTTTCGTTTCATCGACATAAAACTGAAATATTTTTTCTGTTTCCCTTTTAATGTTGTTTATATTTTTACAGTAACTAAGCATGGATAAGCTCCGGTTGAATTGTCACCTTGTTTGCGAGCTCAAAATATTTGATAACGTCACGATAGGAAAATATTTACTTACTCATTCGAAATATCAAGATTTGATTTTCTTAGTTCTTATCAATTATCTCGTATAATTCTGTGTGTACTAAATAAAGTAGCAAAATTTACGAAACTTGAAGGATGTCATGGAAATCATAAAATGCAAAGATTCAGTAAAGATAAACTGTAGGTTACTTATTTGATATTTTCGTAAAATAATTTATGTAAAAACTGTTTACCTGAGCAGTGGAAAATGCCCTTCACTATCTTACTATTTCAAGTTGTAGCACAGAAGACACAATAATACATAAATGTAGTTGTAGGTATTCGAGAAAAACTAATGAAATTGTGATGTAATGAAGTCCTTTTACACGTGAGGCCAAACCAACCTCTCTTGTTAGAGGTGTACCACAGACAGGGAGTAAGTAATCTGTGTGGTGTACCCTGCTGAACATAGGATAAGGTATTGGCTGTAAAACCCTTGTTATTTGTTGTTGTGTAAATGTTGGATGTTGCTGGGCCCTGTACCACTCCTTTATCGTGACGGATTTCGTTCACAGTGGCAGAGTTATGGCCCCAAGATGCCCAACGGGGTATGTAACATTTTTACGCATTAAAACCGGATGGTTATCTGCGCAAAAGAGGAATCTCCACAATGCTATCAACAGATTTTCACTAACTAGGTACCTACTTAGCAACAAAAACGAGCAAAATAAATTTACATTTTTAGTAAGGACAATCACAACATAGTATTCTCGAGATAAATCAATCACAGCCAGACAAGTGATAAAAAGGCTTATTTTGGAGACACACATCACGGTCGGTCGTTCAAACAAAATGCACAGTCACATGTGGTTGTGACGTTTCCCTCGTACAAATATTTAATGGAATTAATTGTACCTATCTATCAAACTGGGTTAAGGATACCGCTACCTGCTTTGTCAATATGATGTAAAATCTCTGCGTGTAAACACTTACCGATTTTCGACTATATTTAGATAACTAGATCTTCAAACTTCCAGAAAACATTTGATTGATGCCAACGTTAAATAAAATTGTATAACTTGTAGGTTGTTAAAAGATTGTAAAAACTAAGTCGAGTCATTATCTGTGCATACAGTTGGCTCAGTTTATCAACGTACTGGGAATTACGAACTGATTTTGTAAAAATCAAACGCAAATAAACAATACTGACCTGGAACTGTCACATCAAGGAGATAAGCCCTGGCTGGGCTCTGACAGGCGTCTGCATCGAAGTCCAGAAACACTGTGCCAAGGACAGTGAAGAAAACACCCCAAGGATGATAATTACTGTGTTCCTTCTTCTCCAAAGCGGTACTCCGTGGTCCGAGCACCGAAGCCAGCTGTGTCCTGTTTAAAGGTCTCTCGTCACCGAAAGCATAGCCCATGTATTCCCCGTTAGGTACCAGAATTAAACCTGAAAGCAGAATATTATATACCGGCTACATTAGACTACGCGGTTATAATATTTAAAATTGGAAATTCTATTAGTATCCGCTTACGGCAATTTATAAATTACCTGAGCGCTTTACATGAGGTCAAGGAATAATTTCAGCATTTTCTATGATTACTTTACATGGTTCAAACCAAGATTTGAATAAGGATTGATGCTAGCGGTCAGTTCAGTTCCTACTCGTAATATACATGACAGTATCTAAAACTCCTTCAATTGAATATGATGAAGTCACGCAAGTCAAGGTTTTTCTTTGATAAGCGCAATGTTGATGAGTTTTTAAAATTAATTGTTCGTATTCTTTCCATAACCGCACGCTACTGGCGAGGTTGAAAGGAATTTGAAGAAGAGTGGGCAAATTGGTGTGGCACAAAAACTACAAACATGCTTTTATAATGGACTGTTGCTGTTGGAGGTCTTTACAGCTTCACGCGGACAGCAAACACGCAAGGACGTTAGACTGGTAAGAACTGTCGTACTTCAAACCTGTCCAAGAATCCAAAGAATGCCAGAAGATTATGCTAACCGAGTAACTTCGATATGGTTTAACAACTGCTATCTAACGATAACAGTGACTCCAATGGCTGAACCAACTGTTCAGAATTATGCACGAATTGTGCCTTTTATTAGCGGTTTAATTTATAACTAAAATTTATTATAAATTCTTGGAGCTACTATGATGTTAATATATCAAAACACATTCCTTTTAGATTAAGATACTTACCTAATAACACTCCTATAGACATCATCACTATAAAGGGCCTTCTTCTTCCATACTTCGACTTACACCTATCACTAAGTGACCCAAGCAGTGGGGTCATGAAGAACCCTATTAACGGAGAAAGGGCCCACACTAGCGTCATTTGTTGGTGAGGAACTCCGATTTGAAGAAGAGTGGGAGACACAAAAGCAGTTTCTCCGGCATACGAAAACTCTATTCCCATAACCGCTGCTGATATCCTCATTAGCTCGAATCTGCTTTTTCTCCTGTAACAAATGACACATAATAGGTGTTTTTCGGTAAACATTTGCTATGAACTTACGACATCCTGATGACTCGAGTATCTGAGGCAGATTGTATCAATTTCTCAGAAAGAGTAATAAAAATAATCATTGTTATTTTACCTACGTTATCTTTTATATCTATCTTTATCCATAAATATCTAAACTGTATTTTATTACAAAACAAAGTACTTATAGTCCATTTTTAGCCCAGCCCTATTTGGTAAACAATCTTGTTTACAGTGTTTTATTGTAATTTTAAAAAATAAGGCTGGCACAAAATGAAAACGGTTGAAAGACATCATAATCATTGAAACCAAAATTAATTTCTGTGTATTATTTTTTTTTATAATTTAAATTAATTTCATAATATTTTTTCAATAAAAAGTACTTCCAAGATTGTAATCTATATTCTACATCTATACTAATATTATAAAGAGGAAAGATTTTATTGTTTGTTTGCATTGAATAAGCTTCGAAACTACTGAACCAATTTGAAAAATTCTTTCACTGTTGGGAAGCTACACTATCCCCGCGTGACCACTGTGGTTTTCACAAGTCCACGCAGATCGGTCGATTTTTGAGTTATCCCTAATTTTGAAGTCGGTTATTTTTTGTCAAGATCCTTTAAACTATTGTAGGCCTTATTGATAACTGAAATTTATGTAATCTGCATATTCAAATCGTTTCAAACCTATCAATCAATCACAGTCAAGACGAAGATAAAGCCGTATTTGTGTGTTAATGGACAAACTAGCGATCTATCTTACATTTTTCCTACCTTACACCGAAAAAAAAGATCTTATGAGATGGTCGATAAACTTCCAAATTTAATTTCTATTTATCCGTTTATAAGGCATATTTCAGATTATACAATTTCTGACACATGTTTCTTTCGCTACATAAACTTTACACGAGTATTTTTATAGCAAATCAATCTTGTCTACTTGCTGCTATGTTAAAAATAAGATAAAACGTTTACTTTGCAAAAAATTTACTATATTAGAAATGTCAATAATAATCTACAGTGTAGACTCTACACTAATAATAGAATATTATGGTGGCCACTCACGGTCAGTCCATCGCGTCAAATGGCGTGATATACAGCCAAAATTTGATCGTGAATGTGAAAAACTGATGGCGTGATTTAAAAAATTTGTATGTCCAATCGCGCCATTTTGACATATGTCGCTTGGCGTGGCTCCAAAAATGACGCGATGGAATGACCGTGAGTGACCACCATTATATTACCTTCATTGAATAGTTAACAGAGGATCCAGTACCTACCTGTTAAGGTGGTATTAATACATCTTATCAGTAAAAGACATCCTTTAATATTTGAAACAGGAAAATAGTGTTTAAGGGTAGAATTTTCATTTCTAAAAGATGGATGGATTTCTTAATGGATGAACGTAATTTGATATAATCAAAAATGTACTGATAAAATGTTATGCATTCCGATGAATCAATGTAGAAAAATTTAAGATTTGTTTCGATAGGATTATAATTATAATCGTACCTACACAGTTTATACTATAACCGTCATTGCTCACAAAATAATATAACAAACCTTAAAATAACGTACTTACATATTAAATTTATCTATTATTAAAATGCAATATTTAGACAATTCTCAAACCACAATCCACTACTATTTATAATATATACTTTCAGCAATTACAGTAATATATTTCTATTTGCTGATATGTTACACCCGATCACTATAACGTAGGTATATACTCAACAATGGATAGTACAACAAATAGACCAGTTATAAATGAACTTATGTTGTCAGAAATATACAACACAGGTATTTCAGAATGTTTGACAGTCAGTGATCCTAAACTATGTGCATGTATCGCAAGGTAGGGATGTTAATTATCTTTATATCATCTGTGTAAACATACGTAGCATACATCGATTAATCTATTTCTTGCCGTTGTAACTACTACTAATATGAGCGTGGACGTTATTGTGTTAACAAAATGCTGGATACAGACAAATAATTCTCCACCGTCAATTAAACATTATAATATGTCATACACAAAAAAATGCCTTAACCAAAATGATGGAGTGGTGGTATATGTACACGAGGAAATTCCTGTAAAATTTTCAGAACATCAGATTGTAGAAGGTTAAGTTGCTTGTTACACTAGACCAAGACTACCCCGTTATCTGTACTTACAGACCACCGTGTTTTGAAACCCCAGTAATTATTTAAATTCACTTGAATCAATTTTACAAAAATCAATACTCGAAATATAGTTTTCACGGGAGACATAAATATTTATATATTACCGGATAATCTTAACAATAACTCAAAAACTTTAATGTATCGTATAAAAATATGTCAATGAAGTATTATTAATTTATTATTATTATTAGGATTTGTTTTCTAGAGTTGTTTTATGTTTTCATCTTATTAGGTAGTATTTTACTTTGGTGCCTCTGTTATGAATGCTTAGTAAAAGAATACACACACGCGTGTATATAGCTCATAAAGAACTACTTCCAACGTTATAATTTACATTATACTCGTTTGTTCATTGACCTGCTTTTACGAGAGATACGCTAATACCCTGAATAAAATTAAAATTTCCAAGAATAATGATATGCATAATGAACTCGTAAACTAATACGATATTAGGTATTGGTATTATGATATGGCGGAATTGAGTAGTGATGGGTATTCAACAGTTATGCTCGAGTGAGTACATTACATATTTTTTATATTTTTACGGTGTTTCCGTGTCGGACTCTACAGTAGGGGTATGTAAACTTTATATCTAAATTGATAAATTAAAAAACGTAATAAATATTAAATTAATGTTTTATTAAGATTTCCATTAAGTGTGTAATGTATGTACTCGTATAAGCTAGAAGTTGTCCATGTAACATACGGTTCGTACATCTCTACCGAGATACATATTAATTTATATTTAACAACAATAATGAAACTGATAAACATCACTCAAATATTCATAAAATCACATTTTTAATTACATCCCTACTAATCTTACGAATATATATACGAATATTATTAAGTTTATTAACAAAACTGAATTTATTAGATAGAGAATATGCACGTAATTATATTTAACTTTCATATATTCCTTCATATTGGAGAATTTACCGTAACTTCCTCTGGCATCATACTGGCATTTAGTAACAAATTTTTGTTACATACTTTATTCTTGAAAGCAAAATTTCTCGCGATAACCAAGGGAGGTCACCTGTCGATCTATCATCAGTCTTCGTCTCAATAATTTATATTTTCCTATTCTGTGTACCTCACGTATCAACCTGACCTATTTCTAATCACAGATTATCAGAAGCCGTATTAGTTGTATTTATTTATAGTATTACTAGCTGCCCGGACAGTCGTTCTGCAAAAAAAATTTAGGGGTGGACCACGTATTGAAACAGAGTCACAAAACAAGCCCTTCAAATTGCCGAGATCACATAATGTACCTCCTGCAGTAATGAATAAAATGGAAATAAAAAGATTTAAATTCAGATGCTAAAATTCTATACCTTTTTCGTGGGTTACTTGAACGCAAAAATGACCCATTACAAACACTTTATTTATCACATAAATTTCTTCGGAATCGGACTCAGGACTCTTTGCTTAGCAGGTAGGATCACTCCTATCTGCGCTACAGCGTTGGAACTTAAAATTTCTATTGTAACAAAGTACATGGAAAACCGTCATAAGTACAAAATTATCTCAAGTCGACATCGCTAGTCTAATAGTCTTACCTATACAAATCGTTATACTCGCTGTCATGTACCACGCGTTCAGGGGCTTCATCTGATGACGGTATACCGAACAACGACTCCCGAACCATATCCTTCAAGTCGTGAGGATGTTCTTCCTTCCATTGCGCCCATTTCTCCCGACATTTATCCCGGGTACTGTGAAGACGCCCAGTAACACCCTGGTACTCGTTTAACTTATCCGCCATTTTAAACAATTCTATGCAATTCACAATATTATGTAATCATTAAGAAGTTGAGCTTAAGATGTTTTTAATAAAAATAAAAGTAAACGTCATCTTGGTTATTATACTTTGATTGATTAAACCAATTTGTATGCTTTCCCTCAGGTCACTTTTACAAAACACTGTTAAGTAATTAAGTTATCTCGTCTTAACGTTTTTGTTGTAGATGGATTTTTCACGTCACTTCAAAATATAATTATTGTAACAAACTTATTCACAAAGGATTATGAGTTAAAGTGAATTGTGTCACTATTGCATAGAATGGTGTTAAAGGAAGTTGATACGAGGTATAATGAACGAAGTTAGGAGAGCCGCGTCTGATCTCACGAAAGGCGGAAGACGACTGAGGCGCGCGCGCCGCCCTCGCCCACGGCCGCCCGCCCTGCGCTAACTCGCTACTTATAAAGTTTTCTAGAAATTCCCAGTGCTGTGTGCATTTATTTTGCATTTATTGCTTTGCCGCATTTGTGTGAGAAAAATAATATGTGAATTGTGCATTTAAGTAATTCAGTAAGACATATTAAAAGTTGATTCATTTATTCATAATCACGTCATTTAATGGTTGTTTAAATAATTGAAAATAATATCAAATATTTTTATGTCACACCAGTAAAACTAATAAACTACTCTAAAATGTAAAACCTCAAAATAATCTTCATGGTAAGTATAAGCCACACGTTTATTTACATCTCTGTAAAGCTGTAGCATGTACGATCCTTATTTAATTATTACGTCTTAGTTTATATTAATTTGTTCTTGACATCACTGTAATGCTTTTAATTGTTATAATAGCTAGAAAATTTATAAATTCGGGCATTATTAACTGTTATCGTGTCGTACATGACCTAAAATTTTCTTAAGACTTATCAAAATACGTGGAAATTGTTAACTTGAGTGCAACGTTTTTTTTACGATTAATATTATGCCACCATATATTTTTTACTTCAAATAAGTTACACTCGTTGCAGCCATGGTAACTTTGAGTTTCAGTGCAACATTGGACAATTCTTGCTGTGGCTTCAACCTGTTTATGTCCACTACAGGCTACGGGTTTTTCCTAGACATGCTAGATACAATACTCTATAACTCCACCACGCTGTTCCGTTACGAATGGCAAAGTTGCAGAGAACAAATTGAGTTTAAAAATAATTGTCTGTTCTATAAGAAGATTGTGTCCACGCCTCGCCTAGAGGATTACGATTCCCTATTGCTGGCGGGACAGATCGCTCCAATACGCTGTATAAACAAACTGATTGTTCGCCTTATTGCTTCCCCGGACCATTACGTGATCAAATGTGGACTTACACTCAGCTGGATACCCCGATTGAGACGATATGTGTATATTGTTAGGGTTTTATTTACTGTGAATCGATTTATATTCGTTAGCTTTGTCGTGTAGGTGAAGATAAACGGATGGTTTTTTTTTTAATGAGGTCACCATCGCCTGACATTAGCGGCACCATACCATACCAATTACCATAGCGCCAACATTACCGATGCGTTGTCAAAAAGGAAAAAGGGGAAAAAAAGAAATGGCTCTCAAGTCTGTCACTCTACTCGAGTGCGATTGAACGAGGGATTAGGCTAACTTAACCAGCGAAGTACTACTTAAAGAGAGATTTACGGAGGGATTAAATATAGGTGTCTGAACTGAAGACCTTTAACATCGGATGTCGGATGACATGCCTCAACGACTGCTGTTTAACGATAACAATTTTATTGCGACCCTTAATTATTGAATGTGCCTTTTAAGAGACGAAGATTTTGTTTTATAGTAGTAAAACTTTCTAAAAAATTGCTCGGATCAACGATTCAAAGACATCGCGGAATATTAAAAAATTAATAGATAAGTAAAAAAATAATATTTTATTTTACTTTAAACTTTTCATGGAGACCTACGGCTGATAATAAATAATATAATCTTGTGAATAATAAAATAGATATGAAATGCCTGTGATGTAAGAATGCCAATCTGAGACATAAATATATTCAATTGCAATCTTCAATCATCTGTATTATAAGTTCACGACAGATCTTATCAAATGACGCGACAGTGACACAAAATGATAAAATTGGGACAACACAAAATCATGACAGCTTACGATAATTTCTTTGCGAAGCATTTTTATTACCAAAGTTAATTGCAACAAAATTATAATGTGGTTTAGAATGTGCAGTTTGGCGCTCTCACAGACAACTGGACATGTTCATAATCAGATACCTTCGTGATGCTGTAGTTCGGCTGTCAAAACGTGAGTGTTTTGTGTATAATATACAATGATGTACCTAAAATCATTGATAATATACAGATGAGTAACCGCCCTCGCTTTGCTTCGGTTTTCTTATTGTTTTACATCTTGGGTTACATTATTGGAGTTTCATTAAGGATCCCTAATTTTTTGAAAATATAATATAGCCTATGTCACCCAGGGATAGTGTAGCTTCCCAACAGTGAAAGAATTTTTCAAATCGGTTCAGTAGTTTCGGAGCCTATTCAATGCAAACAATCAAATCTTTCCTCTTTAGGTATAATATTAGTATTGATAATCCATTAAATCTCTAAGGCCACAAGTCTCAAGTGCAGGTTTGTCATCGTTTGTATTGAAACTTAGTTAACTGACTATGTAAACATTTCTAAGGAATTATGTGGTTCGTATGTCAATCGATTTCCTAATTGCTTTACCGCGTCATCCGGTTTATCCTCTCTATCAAGGTAATTCGACCGTCGTCGAAATAGTTGCGAATAGATAGTACCTACTAAGATTGGGGAAAATATTTGAAGTTCATATTAGGTAAGTAAAAGATGGTGAGCATCTTTCAAACTAACCAAAGCTAACCAGGCATTCAAATCTTAGTAGGTACATACAGTTTAGTAAGTGAAAACCGTAACACTTATGGAAGAAAAGAAACCCATCACTACACCGTTGCCAACTGTCGTGTGTTCCCAGGACATGCCACTTCCTGGCATGTTATGGATAGTTTTTGAGCAATGGCAACAACGCAGGTTTTGGTAACGTTTTGTACTTTGATATTTTCGTACTACTATTTTCTCGTATTTCCCTTTCCTAGTTTTTAACCCCTAACGAAAAAAGAGGGGTGTTATAAGTTTGATATATCTGTGTATCTGTATGTATGTCTGTGGCATAGTAGCTCCCAAACGGATGAACCGATTTTGATCTAGTTTTTTTTGTATGAAAGGTGACTTAATCGAGAGTGTTCTTAGCTATGTTTGGTGTAAATCAAACTGACGGTTTTTTTTAAATTTCAATTTAATATTATTAATATTCAGAGAAAGGAACTCGAGTGACTTAATATCATTCGTTCATCAATAGAAACAAAAGAACCTTTAGAACGATCTCTAAAGCATTCACGTTACAAAACATTTGTTCTATAAAAAGAATATTTATCAACCATTAAGCCTATTCACAATTAAATGTATAATCTTACGCAGAACTGAACTATTTACCGTCAGCCATAAATTAGTCGTTGTTACCTGTAGTACTTATTTAAAGATTAGAAGGCATTGTTGAATTAATTACAATGAGGTAGCAATGTCATGCGAGGCATTGAGCAAGGCTGCCTCCCGCACGATCTGCTCCCATCCCTCGTGACTGAAAGAAATAAAACAACGACATAGGTTGGTTGTACTAGTGATGGACAGTTTAGAATGTTCTAGAAAAAACGCCAGTCTTTTTTACGAAGATAATCATAATAGTATAATTTTTTTGTTATGTACCTATAATATGAAAATATTTTTTGTAGTTGTTAAAGAACTGAAGAAAGTATTTAGGTGTTAAATTGAATTTATGTCAGTTAAATTAAAACAGAACTGTAATTTTTTTCAGAACTGTTATGATTATAACATAATAATTAGTGTCTACTCAAAATACAAAAAGTTGTTCACAGAAATTTTAATTTCTTGGATTGGTTCAAAACTGAAATTCTAATTTACTGTAAAGATTTATGCAATAAAGTCTTATATAAATATTATTAAAATCAGTAACGATAACATAGAGCATGTCCTACCTATACATTAATCATGTCTTTTTAATTTCGGTTATTTGCAAAAAAAAAATATATCGATCATTGGAACAACCGCCATCATTTCCACGTAATTACGTTACTCGTACAAGACTAATTTGAATACCTTTGTCGAGAACACCGATGAAAATTACACAAAGCGGGCAGAAGGAAACAGCTAGAAATAGAAACGATACACTGATTGATTGAGAGTATTCAAATACGTATTGATACACACGTAGGTATACAAGATTTCTTTTCGAACAGAAGATAATTTATTTTCATTATTATTCATATTTTTTCTTGACCGGCAACGCATCGGTGACGCCTTTGGTGTTGCTGATGTCCATGGGCGACGATAGCCACTTACCATCAGGTGGATCGTGAGCTCGTTTGCCGGTTATTTCCATAAAAATGGCCCTGCACTGACGTAGGCGTCCCCTTGTCTGTAATAGACGTAGTAGGTGCTTTACAATCAATAGGGCTATGGTTAGACTTTAAGTACACTTACATAATGAAAATAAAGAAAGAAATAAAATAAAAAAGAAACCTTTACGGCGTGCCATCTCAATTTTATACCATTTATTACTATTATAATTATCGTAAGATTTTTAATTTCATATTTATTTGTAGTGTAGATATGACAAAAATTATATAATTTAAATCTGACGTCACAACGCCCGTGTTACTTAATTTATTAATACTGTAGGCTTATTACCTGAGCAAGGAATTTCAGGGCCACTTGAAGGCCTTGATAGCATGAAGGTGAATAATTCCACTATTCGAGTATTACGACTTTTCCAATCAATCATGCAGACAGGCGACAACTTTATATCTCTTGTTAAAACACCAGATAACGCGAGGAGAGGAGAAATATCTGGTAAAACGTCATTGATGAAAAAACATTGATACTAATTTCCCCGAAATTTTACCGTTATCATTTGTATCGTTCATTTTATTACATAACGCATAATTTCTGTCTGAAAGTAACGTGTCTACGTCAAGTAATAAATTAATATCAATTTACTTTGATACAAGAATAATTAACATAACAATGTTAAATCAATAACAAATTATTTCAGCAACAGGTTAACTAATTGATTGTTAAGTATTTTTCATATCGATTTAGTGACTTAAGTTACAATAAGATAACAAATGAGGAAGCATTTGAAACAAAAGTATAACAGTTATTCATCTCACTGACATGCAAATCAGGCTTCACTTAGTAATAAATCATTAGTAGAATCACAACAGTATTTAACTAGGCAATAGGTAGATACTTGGTTAATTAAACAATACCAAATCCAGCATTTAGAACAATGAAGAATAAATATTTACAAAAGATCTGCGCAATATTTCCTATTTGATATGTACGTTTACAAAATACGACAGTCATAATTATATGACAAGAATAGTAAACTTTTAGAATGTGATAGATATTGGGCCAATTTATTACTAATTGTTCCCAGGAAGCATGGCATTTGCAATCAACTGTAAACTGCTTTATTGTATTTCAAAAGCAATGTTGAAGAATCGCTGAAAAGAGTTATCCACTTCCATCTTACCTGACCACGGTCTCATGTTGGTCAGTTACCATCAAAAGTCAGTCGGTTCAAAACCCCCTGACCAGTGACCATCCGTACCATCATTTGACACTTAATTGTAGATTTCAGTTTAGTTTAAAAACGTCCTATAAATTTAATACTAACATACTCTTTTTTAATAAGTATAAACTTTATTCACTTAATGAATGGAAGTGAAACTTTTATATTCTAGACGGGGATTAGGATTTTCCTGTCACGAAAATGCGTTACTTCGGCCGTGTGGAAGGGGTAGAGTAGACGATATATCGCGTGGTGAGAGGCGGCAGCGGCGGAGGGAGAGAAAAAATATATTATATTTATAGATAGATATAGGTTGGAACAATTTTTTTTATATTTTTTTGCAATATTTTTGGAACGAAGTTCCTTATCGCGCGTTGCGAAAAGGGGCTAGGCGGAAAATTTTGGGACGAAAAGTTGTAACGACACTTTTTGCCGTCGTAGTTTTTTTTACATAGAAAGCAAGCCAGATATTTTCGTTTCTTGCAGTCAGTACTAGGATAGCAAAAACATGCAAGCGAGTGTGCCAAAACAAATCTGGGGTATTAAAAATTTCTCATCGGCTTTGTTCACCTAGTAGCAATTTGCTACTAGAAAAAAAAAACTTGAGAGGTGTCAAGGGACACCCGGATGGAACGAAGTTCCTTGCAGTCAGTAGCAAATTGCTACTACGAGTAGGTGAACAAAGCCGATGAGAAATTTAATACCCCAGATTTGTTTTGGCACACTCGCTTGCATGTTTTTGCTATCCTAGTACTGACTGCAAGGAACTTCGTTCCATCCGGGTGTCCCTTGACACCTCTCAAGTTTTTTTTGGTATGTTTTTTCTTGAAATATTTTTTTAATTGAATTGCTTTTAAGACATTAAGATAAGCATTAAAACCTTTCTACTTAAAATTTATTTTTAACCGACTTCAAAAAAAGGAGGTTCTCAATTTGATGTATGCACGTTATGGTTACCTACCTCATAACTTTTTACTGGGTGTACCGATTTTGATGATTCTTTTTATATTCGAAAGCTGGTGCTTGTCATGTGGTCCCATTTAAATTTGAGCGAAATCTGACGAGTATTTTAGAGTTATCCCTACTAATGCGTATTTAATTGACTTCAACTACGTTGATGTTCTCATTTTATTAATTGTTCGAAGACTGTTTCTTTGAAGATTTTTTTGGAAAATTTTAGATTATTTAAATAGCATTGAACGACCAACCGTCACAACAAACAAGGCGAGACGAATGGACTTCATATATACATGGCTATGTATCGGAATTAAGTAGCTCAAGTGGCAATCTCGCCTTTCAAACACTTGGCAAGCAGTTATTACTTTAAGTGTATGACATATAAATGACAGGAGCGTACATTTTTATTACCGACAAACGATGCTTTACTACTTAGCAAAATTAATCTCAATAAAAGTAAACTTACTTGCAATAAAAATAGGATTAACTTTGTCCTAAAAATAATCTGCCCAGGCGATGTCAATTACTTGTGTTTGAGTGTTTCTTATTACTACAACAAGACAATCCGATGTATACGAGTTAACTTCTGCGTTTCATTTTCATTTCATTCGTCAGTACAAACAGGACAATGATCTCAATTTAAACCTGCCTTGAATCTCACAAGTTATTGCACTATAAAAATACACGGTTAAGCATACATTCTAGGCACATTTCTGTACTTTCTATATTTATAATTACGAATACACACTTACTAAAACGTTATATATAAATTACATCTAAATTAGATCAAAATAAAGGAGATTTAAATCTGCGTTCTGTCTCACAACTCTTTCACAAATACATCTTTAGTATGAAAATACAGAATTTGAGTTTACTAGTATTTTAGTAAAGAAATAAAGGACATTTTACTGTGCTAATAAAGTAGGTACAGACATAATAGGGATGTTGACACTATCAGTAAATTAAAATAAATTTATGTTTAAAGTATCAAGGAAAACATTTAAACACCTAAAATATTATTCTTTTGTCGAAATCAATCAATATAAATTAAATATAATTATTTTAAAATGTTAAAAATAGTACTCACTATCACGTGACCTCAAACGCCGTTTGTAGCTTATGACGTCATTGTTCCTATTTTATATGAAAGTGCAACTAACTTCAGTCGACAGATAGTATTGAATATCGGCTAGTGACGTCACGTGACGTTTTTAGCGGGAAATTTGAAAATGATTTTTATTTATCAATTTTTGTTTTTAAATTGAAGATTATTATTTTTATAATATTTTTTTCGTGAATCTTAAGGTTCTATCTATAAAATGAAATTGAATCCTAAAATTAGTCAACATCCCTATTATTAGATACACATACAATCCGAAACCGTACGTCACGCTGTCGGTAACTAGAAAAATTATTATATAAATTATATTCAGCACATGATAAGAGTTTGTGGATGCGCACCGAATTTCAAATTGACAAAACATCATGTCAATGTAATCTCTTGAATAACACAAATACAAGTAAAGATTATTGAAATAAGTTTAGGACATGATAACTGTTACATTTGTTCTTTTTCTGATTCATAGCAGGTTTTGATATTCGCCAATGATTAAAAATAAATAAAAGTTTTTTTTTATTTGTAGTTAGATACTATTGGAGGTAGTCTACTTTAAAAATGAACATTCAACCACCAAATATTATTGTTATAACCTGTAAGTGGAAACATTTATTTCCATTTATTACAACTTTCAACAAAAAAAGGAAAATCTTCCTTGAATTTTTCCACTTACATGATAATATGACCATAACATAAGGCACCCCCATATTCATTTTCAAGTGGACGATGTGCAGTACTACTACTGGCCAATTCGATGCAGCGATAATTAATCTCATTGTCTTTCGGCCCGGCGACGGCCCGCATAAAGCTCAATACATACGTAACGGGTTTTTTCCCGTACGAGACGGCGACGATCTATTTCCCGTCCGTACGTGCCACGTCCCGTAGGGGATTCCGCAGCGTATGCACTATCGTATACATTTTCTATGAAACGATGTTTCCAAAACTTCACGTCCCGTCCCGTACGAGAAAAAACCCGTTACGTATGGATTGGCCTTAGATGGCTGATTAGTCCTGTAATTGAAGACATGAGTGGATGAAGGGGTTATGTACATACAAAATACATGTGTCATAACCCCTTCATCCACTCATGTCTTCAATTATTATAACGAAATTTGAATTAACATCGTGATTTTTTCATACCTAATCAAGATTTAGTTAAATTAATATTTTGTTCAATACTTAAGTTGGTTTATGATTCGAAGAAATAAACCCATTGTACAATATTTAGTACTAAACATCGATTATAAACATGAAATCCGTAATGATTTAATATTTTTTTACAAGTTTCAGTTGAAATTTGAATTAACATCGTGATTTTTTCATACCTAATCAAGATTTAGTTAAATTAATATTTTGTTCAATACTTAAGTTGGTTTATGATTCGAAGAAATAAACCCATTGTACAATATTTAGTACTAAACATCGATTATAAACATGAAATCCGTAATGATTTAATATTTTTTTACAAGTTTCAGTTGAAAATTTTTTAAACTCCCATTGATTACTAGTGTGTGGCTATTCTCGTTGTAAATTGAACTTGAAGGCAAACGAGTTATTAGTAGAGTACATAGTCAACATCAGACAGCTGTTCTATCTATGTATTGCCAGTTCACATGAAATATGCGAAAGGATAAAGCTATACAAATTGACTAATTATTTATTAATGTCTTTAAATTTTGGATATTATATAATGGAATGGTCGTTTCTATTCGATTGTCCATTTCTCATATTAGGCAATAGTAGTAACGTAAAAAGCATCGTCATACAAATCACGTCTAGATGCTGATTAAAATTAAAATGTAAAATATAAAATCGATATTGTTTCGGCGAGCACAGTGCAGTTTCTGCAACTTTTTAAAACATTTCCTTCGATATTCCATTGATATAAATTTTTATTTTCCAAATTGCAGCTGTGTTAACTTTATAATATGTTGGAATTGTTATTCACGAATATTTTAATGTTATATTTGTTGCATGAGTCTGCCGATTACTAGAAGCCTTATTTCTGTGACAACAAGATCGATTAAGACATTGCGTAGGCTGATCTGAAGATCGAATAGAACATCGCTCGACTCGGCCTATGCGACTCGATTCCGCACCGATTTCGATTCGAGAATTATAATTCAGTAGCCGTAAAAAAATCGTGAATAAAAGAATATAAATTATAGAGCTGCAATTTACAAAATACGTAAGTAATACCAAAATATTCATATAACCACCGCTTAACCAATTGTCCAGTGACCGAAAGTAAATTACCATTTTACGTAGCTCTTTTTCATCGCAATTATAAGTAATTGAATGCATTTATTAAGCTTGAAACTAGTACTTTTTATTTATATAATATTAGACAATGTCAGTCACCATGGTCTTCATTTTTATTATTATTGCTGTTTTGGACGTCACATTTGTTTTTTTTTTGAGTAAACGATGTGTACAATATTATCACAGTCACAAAAACTATATGATTATTTATGTAAAGTTTCACGATCGCCATGAAAACTACAAAAGCTAGTTATGACAGCGTACAGTAATATTTGGTTTAAAATTGTCTAGGTACACAAAATCTTGCATAATTTTTCATGAAAATAAAATTCTGAATTCTACCTTTCCCTTTACGTAATTTTGATATGTATTAAAATACAAATTACTCAAATTAGTAGATGCACATACATTATTTATTATTTACTAATTTAAAACGTAATAATTAAAGGTTCCTATGAACTTTAGCATATCCTAATTCTCTTACATTAAATAATATTCAATCGCACACCACAGCTATGTTTACTAATACAAATTCCATTTAAATATTGAAGGCACTGCTTTCTTTTGGTAAATGAACATCATAAATTTAAAACTTTTGCAGGTGTGTTGTGATGAGCAACTTATAATTTAAAACTTATAGTAATGTTGACAAATTAAATTGTGATAAAGTACAATGATTATTATTATAAGCCTAACAAGGTATATACTTATCAATAAATTGAGAGCACACTGAAAAGGATAAAAATATATCAGACTGGGCATTCACCGAAATAATGGTCATAATAGTACATGATTCTTAAACAAGTCCAGATTAAAAATGATAAAAAACCAATTAAGAAATCCATAAATGTTTACGGATCAAACTGCCCATTGTTCTCATTAAATTATGAAATCATATTAAAATAAACTACATAGCTAAAGCTAATACAAACTGTGTAAATATGATTAGTTTTATACTTACATAAAATAGTTTTAAATCAGTTGACCAATACTGAAAAGGTGTTACCTAAATACCTTATTAACTTATTGCCAAAGTTACGTGTGGCGCATTGGATAAAAACAAGTTACTCGACCAACAGTTCAGTCACGACGAGATCTCAACGTGAGGGGATGCCACGAAACTACGCCACATCAATTGAAAACCCTACAAAAGTCGACATCTCCTGTCAATGTCTGTACCAGGCGCCCTGCACTCGCGTCTGGAAATGTGACACTGGAGTAACGAGGTATGCTTGCTGCGGCTGCTGCACCACGGCCAGCGGGATCACCTGCTGCGCCATCTCCACCTGCTGCCCGCCCTCCTCCGACACGCCCAGGGGCTGCACGCAGTGCTGCTGCGACACCTGCTGCACGCCGCCCACTTGCTGAGTCAGAACTTGTTGCTGCTGACTGACCTGCGGCACCAACATCTGTTGCTGCATCTGCTGCTGCTGCTGCGGCGGTTGCTGGTGTATGACCACGTGCGGGCCCTGGTTCTGCATCTGTTGGTGTTGTTGCACTTGCACCTGTTGGACTTGCTGCTGCTGCTGCTATTGCTGCACCTGTTGTTGTTGTTGTTGTTGCTGTTGCTGCGCTTGCTGTTGCGCCTGTTGTTCCCTCTCGTGCTCCTCCTTCTTTTTAGCCTCCATAGCTGCCTTCTTCGCTTCCGCCTTCTCCTTCTCCTGTTGTATCCTGACAGGATCCTTATTTTTATCGTAACTCATACATTTTCCGCTGCGGAATGGAACAATGTCTTTTGGTATGTCTTGTTTCTTCGTCGCGAATTTTACGTGTGGGAATTGGTCCTTCATAAACGCACGGAACGTGGAATACCCCATCAGTTTCACTCCAGGCTCAAGAATTTCCCCATACTCCTTGTACGCTTCAAATAGGTGCTTCCTAGAATCACCTTGAATAATAACAGTCTTACTGGCCTTTTTGTTTTCACCGGAAGGTTGAACATCTTTGGGTGAGCTTGCGTGCTGCTTCAAATATTCTTTTAGGAAGTTAGTTGCATGTTTGTAAATGTCTAATGTGAAGGTATTGTAAGGTTTCTTCCCGACGTTGCCATGTATCCGCGGCGCTACGCCATGGGTCATTACGTGCTGCCTGATTCGCTTTAGCTGGTAGTGTGTCACATTCTCTAGATATAAAAATGCTTCTAGACATACCTTTCTCCCCTGATACACATAGCAAGCCCTCAATCTCCTCCTGACCTTATGACGCGAAGTCTCTGCTGGATTGGCTAAGCTCGCCATAGTGATGCCCATCAAATACATATCGTGCTCACTCTTGGTTAACTCTGCTATGTTGAGTCTGTGACGATAAACTGCTTCTGGATTCAGTCCACGATAGCAGTTGTCCTTGCAATCACAACCCCTCCTTAATCTTTCTTTTACCTGAAATTGTAATATAAGTATGTTAATATTTCATACATTGACAGATGTGTATTGGTAGATTAAAGTGTTGTATATGAATTACATGGATTTTTTTATGTATGTTCATTTACACACAAACAAATTTGGAAATTAATTAATAATTGTTTTGCAGCAAATAATTGAAAACAATTCCTAGGCATTTATCCCTGATTATAGAAGATGAAACCTCAATTTTAATTTACTTTCATATCCATAAAATTTTAGCAGATACAAATCATTTCAAATTACTCGCCAAAACTAGATTTCACTGGATAATATTAACAGTAGTGTAATTGTTGCAAATGAACAGCAATATTATCATGAAATGGTTTTATTTTATGTGTTAAAATAAAGTGATATTGGAGTATTATTACATAATAATTATCATAATAAAGATGTGATTGTTTAGGGGCCATCCATAAATTACGTCACACTAATTTCATGACTTTTTGACCCCTCCCCGTCCTTGTCACAGCTGGTCACATTTGTGAGACCTCCCCCCCCACTAGTGACGTCACATATTATGAAATTTTACAACCAGAAATTATTAAATTAAAACAGCAGTTCCCGAAATAAGTTCTATTTTCATATTTTTTTTAAATATTTACTTTTACATACCAATTATTCGATTTTGAAATGTGATGTCACGAAATTTAGGACCCATTCCACCCCTTGTCATACAGTGTCACCCTACATCGACCCCTCCCCCTAACGTGTGACGTAGATTATGGATGGCCCCTTAGTATTTTGTATATTATGTACCTGCTCAGGATGATATATTTTTTTAATGATAGTAAAATGAACCTAAATTAATAAGTCTTAATTATCAACAATCAATAAATGTATCTGTGTTAATGTGATCAACTCAAACGTCATACAAGCATACTTTTCTAATATATTGCAGCCATATTTAATATACTTATCATATTCAGAGGCCAATAAGTTGTCTGTCCTAATATTTTCTATCCAATAAACATCTATAATTCAGCATCATTCTTAAAGTTATTACCTTAAAATTCAATTTATATAATGGCAGTCTCATAATAATTTGATAGCATATTGTTTGCTGGACTAATTAGATGTCCTAATGAGCTAGTAAAGTGTTGCCATACACACCCTTGAGACCAAAATGGAAAGTTGATTTGCATCAAAAATAAGTATGGGCTTGTGTATAAAAGGCTGCAATATTTATATAATCCTTAGAGCATGCTATGATTAATAGTACACTAAGTAATGTAAAATGCAGCCCATATCACTATGTATATCACTTAGAGATGGACTTTACTATTATCTGAATTTTCAGGTATGGGACAGCTATCCTAGGGCCATTGAAAGGTTTGATCTATTGTAGACAAAGTGATGAATGTGTTTACGATTATTACACTAAGAACTGATAAGATACCTGGGTTGGATTGTCTTCCAGCTTATTGTCGAGAACTTCCTCGTCACTGTCAGTCTCTGCCATTTTCTTTTTTTTCTTGCCAGTCTTCTTGTCCACCTTGGGCTTTGTGTCAATATCCATTTCATTTGCTTCAACGTTGGTATCAAATTCAATATACGTTGCTGACATGCCTTGCATATTGCCATCACCGTTTTCAACTTGGATTGTATGTCCCTGCCAGAGAACCTGGAACCCATAACCATTCAAATAACAATACTGAACTTCAATGTATTCTATTTTACTTAAAAAAAAATTGGTACATGATGAATAAATACCTGATCTTGATGTCCATTGTAATTATGTTGCTGCATATTTTGTGGCCCAAGTTCGAACACGGAATGCTGGCCCATGACTGGCGTATGCCACTGCGCTCCCTCGCCATACTCGCCGCCACCGTTCTGATCTTGCGGGATCGACACGATTATAGCCTCTTTGCTGTCCACGCTTCGACGCTCCACGGATAGCAACGAGTTAAACAAAAATTTATTGAATTTATTTTTTGGAAATTCCACTTGTCCGTTAAAGTTTCATTTCTACGAGTACTATGTGTCCCAGCACACACTTCGATTTTTTTATATGTCTTCCGTTATAGGAACGCGTTTATTTTATCAATTTTGTCTAAACTTAGCTGAACGATGATGTGTTAATAGGATTGATAACTCCGGGGCTTCATCAGACGTGGCTAAACTCGGCTTATACGTCACCCAGCTGCCAGTCTTTGACGTAACGTAGTTTGCTACTATCTATTGATGTTAATAAATGAAGAAAGAATTCTTTGGATATTAGGTATGGAGTTTGAAAGCCGTATTTAGCTTGGTTTAGTATTTTTAGGGAAGCAGAATGTTAATTTTCCCTCAAGCATTTGACGGAATTTGTATATCCAGATACACGAATGAAAATATACTGAAAGTGATTTAATTCTTCAAAATAACTTTATTTTAAATGCCAAAAAATAAATCGATATTAAAAGCTATTTATTATGACGTTGGTGTTCGAGTGTGTGGGTTCTGCGAACGACCTCTGAATAATTTTTCGGTGAAAGTGATATTCGAACGGAACAATTAGTTAAATGTCAATAAAGAGGAAATCAACATGATAATTTAATAAATGACACTATAACAATGTAAAATTCGATAACTTTAAAAATGTCTTCAAGGTTCAGTGCACAAACGCGCGCCATTTGTAATACCAAGAAACAATTAGCACAATGGCGTGACGTACGACCAAATAATTAATGAAAGTAGATCTTCACAAAACCAATTTATTTCCTTATGTTACGCGACTATATTTAACGTTTTATTAACTATGTCTTGCGGGAGCTGAATGGGTGACCGCTGATAAAAAAATATCATGAGCGCTTCTGAACTGCGAATTTCGATCGTAATTATTGAGAAGTGAAGGATAACTATATAAATTTACAATTACAATATTATAAACATTTTTTTTTTTTCTACTAATATTCATTTGTCACTGTATATCTCTTTGGGGTCGTTAATCCTAAAGAAAATTTATTATGTCACAGCTACTAAAAGCTATTTCAAATGCCTAATAAAAGAGATTGCTTACGGAATTGTCCGTATTGCAATAGGTACTTTTTTCATTTAACCGAATATCTGGCTACCTACATTCAAAAGGCTGCCATACTTCAAGGAAACGTTCAAGCATTTTATATCTATTTGAGTTTTTACAATTTTCTCTTCTTTTTTGCATTTTTTTTTCACCAACTTCTGTAACTCATTTCCTCAAAAAAACTGCTTTAATGTTAATAGCCTATTAACATTATAGTAACAGTCGCATTATAAAGAATTTATAAAACTACTTAGGGCTTAACTATATGTATAGACATGACAGACCATTTTAGGTAATCGTATAGAACAGGAAACATTCGTAGCCGGAAATAGTAGACGTATCAAGTATGGCTAATAGGTCGATGTTCTGGTGTTTTGATTCCTGTATAGATCAGTACTTAATTATTAGCAAGAAACATACTTACCTACTAGTAATTTATCATTCTGCTTTTTAATCATAACAACCGAGCCTTATTTACGTGCCCTTCGATGTTTAAAAACGTTCCAGAATTTTATGCTACTAGGATCGAAACAATCCGCCAGGCTATGGGCGCATAATTTTTGTTTAGGTTTCCATAAACAAATGGTTTCGGTGCACATTTCTGCACTTGAACTGAACAATGGCACTGAAAGGGGACTATTGCCTACGATGCGATGATGTGATTTATGTGAATAACTGAATAAAAAAATTGTCGTGGCAAATGTTGCATAGTCATAAAGTTATTTTATTTATTCTCATATATCCACACAAAGTAACAACAATATGAAAATATGGACGCACCATTATTGAATATATTCGAATTATTTTAATAATAGTACCTTTTCTTAATTATTTTGAATTTCGCAATTTTATTTGACTTTGTCTAATCTTTATTAAGCAGTATTAGGTTAAAATAGATTTTTTTTTTATAAAATCCTTTACTAATTAATTGCTTCGAGCTACTTTGTGCTTCGGTTACAATTGTCTAGTAGAATCAATGTACATAGTTGTGAGGAAATAGACAGAATATACCCAGAGGCATGAGTGGCTATCTAGCAGTGTGACGGCAATATTAGTAAATACAAACACGATATGGATGAAAAACTGGTAGAATAGGGTAAGTACTTATTATCCTGGAAAACAAGGGCGAAGCCGTGGGCAGATATCTATTACACAATTAAATATTTATAATCACATTCTCGAAAGCGGCTCTAACAATTTCAATGTAAGCAATACCTATAAGCGTTTACGGGAAAGAATAATCGATCAAGCTCATATCTGGGAAAATTATTTCCGTTGTTTCTTTGTTTGTTTTCTCTATTTCCACCCGAACAGAGCTCGTTTACACTTAGGCGATATTAAGAAAATTTTAATGTCGTAACTCGTAACATACAAAGAGGTCGAGGCCTACGGTCGGTGATTTCCTTTAATAGTTTTTTATTATTCCGATCGCGAGCGTCGACGACCCTCTGTCTTGTTACGTGGTTTGTTTATTACCTAATTTCTTCGCACTTCTTGGTATATTATTATTGATTTATAATCGATCCCACTTAGACTTGACTCTAGGCTATAAACGGGGTTACTATTAAATCGTTCGCCTTTAAGGAGTCTGCTCACTATAGCGAACTATGCCTTGACCGTACTATGAACGTATCATACACGAACGAAAAAACTGTACGCCCTAATATTCCCACTGAAATGGATCGACGGTGTTCTAGTGTGATACTTTTCAATACAAAGAATACTTTTTTCTCTGGCACGTTTCTTGCACGGTCATGGTGTGGTACGGTCCGCCTGCTATAGTGGGTAGAAAACTTAAATTGAAACAAAGAATATCTTTCTCTTCGAGGTCTTGATGTTCATGGATTACTTTTTAACTATAAAGTCCGGCTTACACGTATTAAGTAATGTAATTAAGTAGATAACTAAATTTTAAGTCAATTGATACGTGTAAACAGACAATTTAGTAACTTTTTACTTAAAATTTTGTTAACTACTTAATACGTGTAGACCGAACATAAGTACTTTAATTATTTAACCTACATATAAGTACTTACTTTATCAATATTTATTCGATGGTGTTGCACTTATATTTTTGTTCGCCTGCTTGTTGGTTTTACCCCGAGGTTTTTCCTTGAGAACTATTTAAGAACGTTTGAAGCAGATTAAGAATATTTCAATTGTTTCAGTTTGTTTATAATGGTCGCGTTGGTCCTCGAGCACTTGGAGCTGTCCAAGTGATCCGAAGCTTTGATCGCCTCACCTCATCTTAAATCAGTTCATGTCTTCGTCGAAAATAAGACAAGTAGGGGTAAAACTTCATCCGCGATTTGTGCCTGTTATCGTGATGGCATGTAAATGGATTAAGCAGATAGTCTTTGTTATCACTACTCAGAGTCATGAATTTAATAGGAAACCTTTAACAGCCTAAAAACTTCTAATACGTAATGTTTACCTATTGGATCTTTCTCTCATTCTCTCATTATCGTTCTGAAGTCGATGACAGTTTGCAATGGCGTTTCAGGCCTCATCATAGGTTTATACATTTGCTACTTCCATATCAATAAAATTAAATAGTTTCCTTTAAAAAGAGAACCAAGTTTAACCTTAAACTCTGGTCTTCAGTATTATCAATGAATGCTTTATTTAAATTTCCCACCATGACTGATTGTTGTTTATCGAATTGACACTTCCACAGAATGTCGAAATCTGTGTCAAAGGACGTGGTAAATGATGTGCTGCATACAAATAAAAGCCGTCAATCTAATGGAGACCAAAGGATTTTATTTGTTTACAACGAATCAACGTACCATTCAATGTCGCACGGTAAAGGTTATCGGTGTCAGGTTTAGGGAATTTTAATTGTTATTCCTGGTGGCCTTCTGAATCCATGAGACAAGGTAACCGTGTACCACACACAGAGATTTGGTGATAATAAACGAGTTAAAACTTGCACACAATTATTCACAAATATTTTCAAATGTTATTCTGAAAGCGGCAATATTAAGTTCTTTTGGGGGCTACTGACTCGGTACCACACGTACTCGTACATGCATGGCTCGGATATGCATGGGCCTATAAAATACTGGAAATAATAGAAATAAGTATTCGAATTGTAAATAGAAGTGAAGATGTTTGGATGTTCATCTTTTTATCATGCGCTACCCTTGTACGGATCTAGGTGAAACTTGACACGCATAGTCAAAAAGCATATAAATAGATGACACAAAAATAGGATACAATAATTATTCCGGCAGTATGTTCTTTGAGATGATTGGAACGTTAATATTTTGCGAAACCACTCTTGCGCGGGCGAAACCGATGGCGGAAACTAGTAATAAATAAAAAATAATACTATCGCATGGTTTTAATAACAAGCTGTATTAACATGATCAAAAAACCTGGGTAACCCTATACGAGTAAATCAACACTAAACATGGCAAGCGGTCGCACTTGACCGTTAACGCTTCGACACGCGGCCCGGACCAATGTCGCTACACCACCCATCTTTATTCGTAACAATGTCCTATTAATCTGTTTTGGCCTGTGGAACATTAGCGAAAATAATGACGATCTTTAATGACTAGCGAATTACTGCTACGGATAAAACGAATATAATAATGACAAGCACTTTTATAAGACCTTGAAGCTATTACAGAGGTCTTATGAATCAATTTCAACTATTGTGTGAGTGTCCAAATTAACGTTCTAAGAAAGTATTGACTGTTTGATAAGAAAATGAAGTCGGATTTATAATAAAAATAATTAGGTATATGATGTAAAAATAAATAAATCGCACCAATGAATACTTTACAGATATTTATACGTAAAATATAAAATAAAACCCGCCTTTATCCACATTAATAAAGGTAATAACAATGAACAAGTGTAATGTCATTACAAAATATATTTTAATACTACTATGTTTGTTAAGGTTACTCTAAGTTTTGCGTAACGGAAGAGCCTTCAGACCTAGAAGGGTTTCAGAGAACAGTATTAATCCGATTGAGACAACTTTACTGAAAGAATATTGAGTCTTTTTTACATTATTTCCTGTAAATTAGTGGTTGACTAATGTTAATCCCATCTGCTAGTAAGTGGGGATGTAGTCTAGGATGCTAATGTGCATTAATTCATGACTTTTTATGTAGCTTTCTGATATCATAATCGCTAAAGTTTTTTCTATCCCTCTCAACGCGTTAAACTCTGACACAAACTGTTCCTAACTAAAAGTCATCATCTAACTTTTTCCAATAGTTGTAGGCATTGTAGCGATTCGTGGTTTGCAAATAAATCAATTTCAAACTTTTATTTCACTTTAATCACTGCGTCCTACTCACGATAGACAGATCCTATATTAAAAGCGACGAATAATTATTTTTTTATGTAGTCGCTAGTAAAATATCGTATTATTCCATGTTTTCAACGAGATTGTTATTAAAATGCGGAGAGTTTCCCCGGGGGATTCCGCCGTCACAGTTCTAATGAATGGTGTTGAGATTTCTCTGCCTCCCGCAGGACGCAAGCAAAGCGGCTTTTGTAAAATGTCAGTAGATGCCATGTTACCAACAAATTGCCTTATAAATAAAGCCAGTTGAGCATCTATTTTTAAGAAATTACCTTCATCAACCACAGAGCATAAAATACTTTTATATAAGTATAATAAATGTTATATTATCTGACTTTCTATTTAGCTTGGTTTTCGCAGATGACTTGCAGATTTACGAAGAACTTTAAAACTGTTTTAATTTCATACTTGCCGCTAACTTCTTAATATCATTAGCAGTCGATAAATTTTGCAAAAGTTATGTGAGATCTATGTCCGGCAGTCGACATCCGAATCCTGATGGATGGTTGAATTTAATCTCCATGGGGTTCGCCTGGATAGCTATAACTACTCTTGAGCATGAGTCAGCCGCCTAGCGACTCGTCGTGTTCCGGCTGGGGCTTGAATTTTTCTTTAGTTTCCCTCACCCTTTCTTGGCCGGCAACGCATCAGTGATGCCTTTGGTTTTGCTGATGTTCATGGGCGACGATAGACACTATTTCTATAAAATAAACTGAATGTAATAAATTGTATGAATAATTGAATATCCATCTAGTTTTTAAATTCTAAGTGTAGCATATACTAAAGAGTCTGTCTTTAGATCTTACAGCACGCGGTCATGCTATTTGTTAGAACCTCGCTGGACACACGAAGAGGCTCTGTTTTGAAGATCTTTGTTATGTTACAAAAACTATTTAATTGGAATATACATAGAAATGTTAAATTATATTTTCTAGTTTCGAAATCAAGCGTGAAACTTACACGTTTGTCAGGGAGCACGAATGGAAAATTAGATTAAACGTAAACATAGTTTATCTAACTTACTTTGGAGGATTTGAATAGACTTCTCCTTAATAAAATTATGTACCTAATATTTTTCAGTTTTTGTTTCGGACTTGAACATTATATTTTACTTTTATTTAAAATCTTATAAAATTATCTTCTTAATAAAAACGTTAACTGTTAATACTGTTATTGACTGACAGACAACTCGCAGCCTAAGATACAGTGGACCTAGAGGCATGAAGGGTTGTTTAAATAGTATGGGGAACACACCAAAAGAAATTTTATAGCTCTTACTAGTAGTGCCTATGTTTTGAACTCATTTCGCGGTTCAATAATGATCAGCAGGGTGCTTAAATTGGGAAAAAAATCTGATCTTAATAATAATATAAATAAGTAGCAAATCGCCACGCCCATCTCTCTTGTGAAGCAGCAGAATCAGATGATTTAATATATACCTAATGGTATAATTATTTTCGAGTATCGAATTGCTTACTTAATAAAGTTGCATCATACATCGTAATACAACTCGTGCGTGCTGTGCAGCTATTAACATTTATGTACTTGTTAATGAATCTTTAAAAGTTGTACTCACTTGTTCTTTTTGGCTCAAGGTCCCTCTTTTTTCTTTATATTGTTCAGTAAACAGGCGTCTTATCAACGGACCAACGCATCATCTTAACATGAATATGGTGTAAATACTAAATTAGTCAAGTTATCAGAAGGTGCACAATTATTAACAGACGCATCAACATGAGGATTACAGAAATATTTTTCTTGAACGGTTTTACAGGTATATTTGATATTGACATAATTATCAATAAGTACTATGGTAACCATTACCTACAATATAAAGTCGAGCCTTCACACGTTGCATCAATATTCGTGCTGGAGGCTGGCTGGTGGCTCCCAGTTCTTTCTTTCTTTGTTCGGTGTCGCTCATGTCCAGACAGTGGCGACTTACCATCCGGTGAATCATCAGCTCGTTTGTCGGCTATTTACATAGGAAAACATATCCATGATCTGACTAAAGGCAAATCAGCGGGTCCTTTCTTATCTTAAAAACAATTGCATCAAGTTTGTCTCACAGTGTAGATACCTATTTAATTCTAAGATTATAAATTGCAGTCGCAGCCGTCGGTGCAGTGGTTCAAATTTTCGACTACACAACATCTTTGATTATTTTTTTTGTTTATTATATACTTAAACGTAAATAATAAATCGTAAATTTACTCTATTCATCATAATTCCAAATCATCATTACAAATCATAACTGTATCATAGCTTGGAGGTGCAAGAAGAATTCAAAACTGCATGCATGCATGCATCAAGGCGGTTTTCAAACCTGAGCTATACTGCTATTCCACACACCGCATAAATGGAAACACTACTGTATCATGCCAAAACATCTGTGAAACTTATTTGTTGCCAATTAATTTTGAGGAACAGACCAAGCTTAATTTCGGAGCGTACAATTGTAGGCTTATTAGTTAGGTTGGGATACTGCATCTCAATTGATTTAATTGCCAAGATCCTGGGATGCATTCCGCACTCGTTGTTGTTTATTAACGTTCTTACACACGCTCATCTATCGTTTAACACGACTTGCGAAGACATCGCCTTATAGTTTTACACTACGTCACCTAATAATATTTTAAGCGGTACAAGTTGCGCGATTATTTAAACGCATATCTTCAGATAGACATTCTAGCACTTCTAGCTGACTTCAAACTGTTAGTGTCTCATACTTTAGACGGTTTTTTTCAGAAATTGAGTGTGCTTACAGTGTTGATACTACCTCTGTTATCCAACCAAAATATCATAAGTAATTATGCCACTCAAAGTTTTCCGATGCTTCTCTCCTTTCCTGGCGTATTGGTGCGGCAGCCATGGCGCGCACCGATTTAGATATTCCAAGATCTCATGTGAATCCATCCCAGGAGTGTTTGAATAGTATAATCAGTTAGGTAACTCGGCTTTAAAGATAACATGTATGTAATTGACGAATGTGATTTTTCGCCTCAATAGAATAGGTAAATGATCTAGTTCCATAAATAGTTCCATAGATTTAAAGTTTGATATTTCTACTAGCAGCAATATTAAATAAAATACCTTAAAACTGTATTGCGGTTAGTTCCACATTATTAAAAAATGATGTTAAAAATCAAATAAACTAAAAAATATCATTCTATATTTTTTCCACTTCTTTATTTCATTTTTTTGCACGTGTGTACAATAATATTGTAGGTATAAATAAAAATAATTTTTATTTTAGATTTTCAAAATTAGGCTCTTCAAAGACTTAATTTTTTTACGGAAATTAAAAATCCAGCCAAGTGCATGTCGGATTCGCGCACCGAGTTTCCGTAAAACTTGTAAAACAGAGCATTGCTCTTATATAAACTGAATTTAAAGTAAATAACAATTGCAAATGAAGTAAAAGTATTTTTATGATGTTAAAACACATTAATTTTCGGTTTACAATTTTTTTTTTTACTTGTGCTATAAGACATTGGTTCTTGCCAAATTTCATGATTCCAGGACAATTTTAAGTAGTTACCCTATAAGTTTTGATTCTCTTGCGAGTGCCAAAATAACTCAAAAAATACCACATAAATGGCCGATCTTTAAATAAAGTTTACATAAGCTTGATTTTTTCGCAGCTCCAAGGATTGCAGACCTGAGTATTGGATATTAATATCCTGATTAAAATAGGATTGACAGACAAACAGATGGACAGCCAGATAGACAGAAGGACGGATAGACAGACAGGCGAACAGACAGACAAAAAAGTGATCATATAAAGGTTCCTTTTTCCTGACGAAGTACGGAACTCTAAAAATCTACGTCACATTGAAAATTTGGAAGCATAATCGCTTACGTAACTAGATATAGCCTTCACATGTGGCCACCAGTCACATGGGAGATCAATTGTGGTCACCGTCGAGATAACGTGAGATGAGCGATCGGCCTTATCGTTATCAACGAGGAAGGAGTCCTCAGCGAGAGGTGGCAGCTAGCCGACATTCGCACAGAAGCCTCTGAACACGCGACATCCTTATGAGGCTGACTCCCGCGCAGTGCCGGAGTGTGATGATGCTACATCGGTAAACCGATACGTGAAGCAGATACGTGATTGATCTCAAACGGACTTTTAACTTTTAAGTGATAGGAGTGCATTCGTTTTAATCATGGGTGAGTGATTTATTTATTGTTAAGCGTTTTTGTTGCGGGTTTATTATAAAAGTTTAAGTAATTTGTAGTAAGTAAAGAATTACAAATTAATGCGCAAGTTACTTCAAATATTATATTATTGATGTAATTTATCGATAAAATTTAAAATTGATTTTGGATCGATTGCAGAAATAAACAATGAAGTTTTAAGTTCAAATTATTAAATTCTCCAAAAAAAATATAGATAATACCATCCAACATATTTCTTCAGTTCAATCACATTCGGTCAATTGCATTTAGTTTAAATGCCAAAAAATATGCTAATAATATTTTGAAGTAAAATACATTCACATGTCAAAATTACCATAATATGTTACATGAAGTACTACTACAATGTTTCAATTCAATTTTGAAATTTAACAAGAATCTTGAGTGGAAATCTAAAGAGTGCGCTCGCACAAAGACGAAAACTGGCAACAATATTCGCGGAACATTCGTGTTTTATTTTCTAAATGGCCAACAACACGCCTGTCCATCACCGTACAACACAATACTGTCATTATGTTAATCGAGACGAAATGCCTGAGAAACTACAACCGGTAACAATAAAATTAGAAGCTCTGTCAAAAATATTTTTAAAGTAAGTATTCTGAAAATTTAAACATCAAGACTAAACTTGTACAATACAAGTGAGTTTCGAAACGTAATTTATTTCCTATCAAAACTGTTACTGAGAACGGTTTAATTAAGGTCGTCAATCGCATTAAGGGCCCAATACAACAGTCATTAGTAGATATAAAGTAATTGGACAGCTTAAGCTACTCGTGCGTCAATTCCAAGAAAATGTCTCATTTTTCAATGCAGTTACCACAAGATTTTGATTGGCAATTATAAAGTATAGAAGTAAGTAATATAATACATATGTATATAATATTTAGACTAAGCTATCAGTTAACATAATATTTTCCAATTTTTTTTTTTGATGCTGCTTAAGAACTTTAACATATTTATTAGGCATTTTAATTCTATGGTTATTCCTCAGAAAGGTTTATAACAAAAAAATAGGGCAATTTAATTATTGTTCTTGTAAATTTTATTACACCCACAGCCAGGCCGAGTAAACTATTAAGCTATAAATATAAAAAACTATTTCGTGAAATTTTTCGAAAAAAATAATGAGGTTTAACGATTTTGGGAATATCGATGCCATTCTTAAAACTTTATATCTATCTTGCATTTTTTTTCAAAAGCTTCGTAAAATGCTTTACTTAAAAGCTATATGAGCATTTTAAAATGATCATTGAAATTTTAATTGAAACAAATTGAAGATTAATTGTTAAAAACACGCAAGCTCTGTCGAGCGAAGATAGAGCGTGCGTGTTCTTAAAATTAGTGTGTGCAAAACTACGAACTTCTTTTCGTAATTTTGTACGAATAGGTTACAAGAGAATACACATGAAAAAAAAATATTTTGAAAAACGTACTGAATATAAATATCTATATATTTTTAATATTGTTTAGGCTATAGGCAGAATTTAACTATATCAAGATTATCTACTTATATTTAATTCCCATCCTGTTTTGTAAAATCTTTCACTTAATTTAATATTAAAAAAATTAAAATTGAATAAGGCAAATTAATAAAGGCGACCTAAAAGCTAGGTAAACTTAATTTAGTATTTTGTCTTTAAAACATAATCAAAAAGATTTCATCTTAATAATTTGATTCCAACGTTTATAATATGTACCTATTTAAAAAAAAAATTAAATGTGTGCAGTTCACACGTGGTAGAAGTGAAACCTTCAAAAATTGTTTTCAAGAATGAAACAAATGTAAAATTTCGGGAAGATGATAAATGAAGGTTTTATCGTCCCCTCCTTCCCCCTACCTTTCCCTCCCCCTCCCATCCGCCTCCCCTCCCCTCCGCCACACCTCCCCTCCCCCCTCTCCTCCCCCTCCTCTCCCCCCTCTCCTCCCCCTCCGCCTCCCCACACCCCCCTCCCCTCCCCCTACCCCTGTACAATGTTCCCTATCTCACTTTCGAATTTATGTCCCTGTCTCTTTTTACTGGACAGTTTCGTTTCAACGAATTTCAATCATCCCCGTACTAAAGAAGTTTTCACTTCAAAAATGGATTTAGCGTTCACAATTTTATTAGCGTTCAAAAGTAACCCCTTGCAGTGTGATGTGATGTAAGAAGTATGAATTTGGTCAGTGTCCTCAATATTACGCTACTACTTGTTATGATACTAGCTTTAGTAATTGAAACACACCAGAGTTTGCAGAGCTGTAAAGATAAACTGGTGTTTCCCAATAAAGTTAACACACGATCTTACTATGAAAACGTATTTACGAAGTACATATAAAACCAACAACCGCATCAGACAATTAACTAAATGATAAAATACCCAGGCATTGTCAATTAAGATATGTGTGTGACACACAATTATTCTGCATTTATCGGCCATTCGTCTTTACCACAATGAGTTGAATAATGAGCATTCGGAAAGAAATAAGTTTCGGAAAACGGACACGACATTTGAGTATTGGATATTGAAACAGCTAATTTTATTAATGAAGATAATATTTAACTGTTACCAACATAATGTTTCTTCAACGTGTTTTGAAATTAGTTAAATTGTTCGTGTGGTTATTGATTTGTTATTTTACTTATAGTAAGCTATATTTTTTTCAGTCATTATCATCAGTCCATGATCACTTATTAATTAACAATTTATTCCAATTATTTTAAAAATTTATTTAATTTTTTTTTTTGTAGGCATAAAAATATTTTTACACCACTTTTTATCCGTTTAAAACTACCGGGAAAATTTAAATCAATAAATTTACTTCACGAATTGTTTAATTCTACACCTTACAGGTTGTTAAAAGATACCAAATAAAAATATTTTTTTATTACCCACTTATGAAAATTAGTAAGTAGGTATTTTGAAGCTTTTGACTAATATTTTCATAATGTCATTGTTGCGTATATAAATAAGTGTTTTTGCTTCAAAAACTTAAGCATATCCTTGCTAGCTCTTATTCTTTTGCTAATTTTATATGATACGTTTCATGAGTATGTTTGAGTAGTTAAAATGTTAAGTGGCTCAATTATAAAAGATGGTTCATTAGTGTGATACGGGCGCCCTAGCCTTCACGCAGACACAATGTCACCATTTGCATAATATTTTATACGAAGTGGTATCCTGTAGCAGTCGTAACGACCATTAAATGGCATGTTTAATTGAGTCATACGCACACCACAGATTTTCTTTCAATTTAAATAACTTAGGTAGTTTTGCACAGGTGTAAAGTTTATTATTATTCTAAGGGTGTAAATAATAATAAGAAATGTTTATTGAAACATACAATGCAAAATATAAAAATTTAAATGCAGCCCTAGGCACCATACTAGGATTCCCTGTGTTATGGGGCTAGTCTCTTCTATTAGGTAGTCTTAATTTTGGTTAGTGTGTGTGTGTTTCTATTTTTAAAGAAGGTTCTCTTATAGTTTTTTTTTATATATTTCTCTTTTCAGCCAGTTAATAATCTAAATTTTACTAACAAAAAATAACCTTCTTCAAAATTACTCAAAAACTACTTGTCAGATCTCGTTCAAATTTATGTTGGACCACAAGACAAGTGCCTGCTTTCGATTAAAAAAAGAATCATCAAAATCGGTTCACCCAGTCGAAAGTTCTGAGGTAACAAACATAAAAAAATACAGAAGAATTGAGAACCTCCTCCTTTTTTTGAAGTCGGTTAAAAAACAATATTGGACTACGTAGTTACGGAGACTAGCGTTGCGTTGAGAAAAGACGACGAAACACATTACTAATATACCTACCTAGAATTTAAATTCAAAATATGAACGTACCCAACTCAAATCAAATGGAAAGAAATTTCGATTACTTAGGGTTCGCTGATTTTATTTACTCGGAAAAAGAAACCTCGCAAAGAAAGGCGTATGATTGACGTGAATTCGAGTCGCTCCCTACTAAATGGTATTTACAACGGTAAAACCCTTTATAACAAGTTAATTGTAAAACTATTATAAAGTCGTCACCTCGTTAAGTAAAGCTTCTGATATAATTTATTTTCATTATCAATGATAAGCGTTGGCAAACGGTAGCACTAAATCGAGTACACACTATGCTGTTTACAGGAAACTGCTACCGGTACATTTACTTAAAATAAGTTATTATAAACACTTAGATAATGTAAGTACAAGTGACTTGTATTTTAAATTATTTTGATATTTAATAAAAGGAATACTTATATTATAATAACACGTGAGTAGCAAATAATTTACTATTGCTGTAGTTTATACTTATACACTGTTATTATTTTGAGAATTGGGCATATTCATATAGAACACCCTGTATACTCATAACCACCGGGCTTTATTTCAAACAACGGCATACACAGCGTTATAACACGTTATAACATCAAATGCCAATTCATAATATTAAGTTATTACCATAATACAAATGCTAAAATAACTGACTTTGATAACTTATTATAATGATATCACTTATTAAGTATATTGGTGTTCGTGTATTCATTTAACTTTGTGGATAACAATAAAATTCTTCCTCTGCAATGAACCAACGTGCTATTGTCAAATCTGTTCACATAGGCGACAACGACGCAAAATCTCGCGCATGACGCCGCGGCCGGCGCTGTATGAAAATGACTAGTTGCATGTGTGTCAAACCCCCGTATTCAAGAATAATACTTGTCTAAGTAAAGAAGCAATACTATGCGAAGTAAGGCATTTCTCAGTGCGTTGGTCATGGCAAACCTACAGTTTCACAGTCGACCCTTAAGCTTGGCTATGCGGACGCACAGAGCTGTATACAGCCCTCCTATTGGTCCATTTGATGCGGCTAACTTCACTCTAGTCATTTGACACAGGCAAAAGACAAAGATAACAATACAAATAATCGATCTATTTCTTTCTATTTTGATAGAAGTCAAAACAACACTATGCGTTCGGTAAAGTAGCTCGGCAGCTACTTTATCGATTTTGACAAACGCACAGCGAAGGACTTCAATCAAGTATTGTTTACGAAATGGTTTGAATCACCCTATGCGTCCGTGAGCACTGTGAGACCTCATAGACTTATTCTTGAATACGGGGGAAAATCTCATAAAGTCGCAGTAACAATTTCACACATTCAGTGCGTGCAATAGGTATCGCTTTTACGTCAACATACACTTAGGTACGCCCCAACTCAGAGTCAGTAACAGTTACTAAATCGCTCCTCGGTACAGAATTTGTATGGTAATTCTTTACTCAGGAGCGATTTAGTTAACCAGGTGTCCTCCAGGTGCCCCGATTTAAATGTTATTGTAATAGATAAGACAAGTCACTTAAAGTATCACCCGATGGTGTCAATTGTTTAAAACTAAGGGTAACCCAAACTAAAAATTACAGTTAGGTGCATGTTTTATAAAAAAATATAAGTTAAACCCGCCCAAAATTTCCTTAGCAATGGTTATCATAGCAGTGGAAGTAGTATTTCGACGACTCTAACGGCCAAGTAGCAACTTTTCCAAATTATAATTTATACATAACTAGGTAGGTAAAGTCAATGTTAATGATTGGAATGCCCCATTCCCTCGGGAAATAAAAATATTATCTTGGTAGTATATGAAAATCACTACTTTTCGAATTTCCGCCCACAAACATACGGGAATAAAATTTTAACCTCATTAGATTAATTATTATTGATCTAGTCACTTGGGAGTTTTGTTCTTCGAATATAACTGTTCGACACCGCTCAACAGTTTTCGTTCAGTCGTAATATCGATAAGCTCATTTCGTTGTATTTGTTTGCTACTAAAGTGGTTGTAATCCTTCCTCCAGACCGTTATCACATCTAAATCGCCGTGCCGAGATACTGTGTACCACAAGTGGTACTTCAACAGAAATCAAGATAAAACGCAGTCGAAAACATCAAAGTTTAACTTCGTAGAACAATTTAGTACAATGTTAGTACAATGGCGCATATTTAAAAACTACCAAAATAAGGATTTTTAATAGTCAAGGGAAAATTGGCGGGATGAACATCAAAACTCCTACACAATATCAATTAGTAGGTGCTACGTCTTATATGTAACCTCGAGTCAAAATTTCGCGTCAGCCTCTGCCGCAGAGGCTCTGCGATTTATTCATTCGGGCAGTCAGAAGTGTCAGAACAAACATTTCTAACTTTTTTAATTATGTATAATAATATTGAACTCGAAACTCGAACATCATAAATAAAGCTTTAAAAAGATTAAAACCTTAAAAAAGTGAAACCGACTTTAAAAAGGCAAAATTACACTGAAAGTGAAAAGCGAAAAATATGAAAATAAAATTTGAATTGGTTACTTATTCATTGAATTAAAATATTTGAAGTCTTTGGTTTACATAAAAATTGTTTATATTTTATTTATTCATTTATTTCTTAGGTATATTACGTAGGTATTTTTTTACTTAGTGCATCATGGTGGAGTACTTCCCTAGTTTCACAGTTCACTTCGACCCTGCGTCAGTAGGGATTGAGCCTAATATGGACTTCCCTATATGTACCTAATACGAATATTATTTCCTGTTGTGGCTTCCCCAAAGCATAACGATCTTTTTCTTATATGCAGATTCATTTTAAAACTAAACATGTCACCCAGGAATGGCCATTAAGTATTGGAACCTCTATTTTCAGTAAGCAGCTGGACTCTTTCAACTTTTCCCTCATATGAGATGGCTCTCCTTCTACTCTATCCTCCATGCTGCATTTAAATCTATCAGTTGAACTGACACCCATCTTTATCGATTCAATGTGGGTACAAAAATCGCTTGAAAGATAAAACACAACTACCCTCATAGTAGATAATTTGTTACATACAGACATGAACATAAATCTTGCATCGTTTATTATTGAATCGACAAAACATATTCATAATTTTACTATTTAGTTATATAGAAATCTTTAGTGTCTTTATAGATTTATTATTGCCCACCGTACAAGGAAGAATGCCAATAAGAGAACGTGCCAATTACAACTATTCGGTTATTTACGAATGAAGTCAAGTAGTAGGTACAAATCTTTATTTGATATAAATCGTTAAACAAATCACCGGACAGTGTTAATGTATTAAATATTTAAAAAATAATAATGAAGAACGCGCGGTATAATAAAACATCAGAGGAAATTATTATAGCTGATTGTAGTAACGCTGTTGATACAACTGTCATAATAGATAAGTATACTACTAGGACATCAATTTATATATATACCTAGGTTACAAAATGTTACCAAAACTATTAATAGTGCATATTAATTTGAATGAAATAATGTAACAAGTTAGGTATATAATTTTGTTAATTTTTTGTTACAGGTTTAGACTTCTTAGAACATGGAGCAGATTTCGAAGCTGCAATTTCGGCGACAGGTAATTTTATTAACACTATTAGCTTTTTCTAATTGTTATGTATAAATATCAGCGTATTTGGCACTTTGTCAACACTTGTTAAAGTTTCATTGTGTTTGCACGCTCGCATTGTCCGGATTTGGTGAGTCATGAACACAGAACACAATATACTCCTGGCGGAGATCATGAATCCATTGACGTACTTCTGTAATAGACTAATAGATAGCTAACATTACTGAAATGCTTGTTAGTTGTTCTATTTCAATCAACGCCGATTATTTTGTGCGTTAGATTAACATTGACACCATTTAGCCATTGACACAATTTATAAACTTTAGGTTCCCAACAAGGGAGATATAGGTAAATGACTACCTAAATGTATTCTAAAATTTAATTTCCTACTAGCTGATATATAGATAAAAAAAAATCATTTTCGTGAAATCTCACTGAAAAATATGTCAACTACCTTAAAAGTTAATTATCCTTCCGTTTTACTAGGTACTACTTTTTGTTTATTTACCAATTGAAAATTTTATTTTGTCCTTTAATTTTCCCTCTAGTATTTATCATTTTCCTCGATATCCGGAGTGTCAGATATTAAAATCAAAGAATGAACATAGTGCATGTATTAATAGCTACCTTTCATTTAATGTTATGTATTTTTATGCGTATGTGTACTATACAATAGATATGTTTATGTGCATGTGTTTTATCTTATTTTCGCTAAACACAAAATGGTATGTTGCAAACAGGTTTCGGTCGCTTCCACTTCTGCTTGTTGGCGATCACGGGGCTAATCTACGCCAACACAGCTATCGGCATCACCATCATCTCGTTCGTGCTGCCCGCGGCGACATGCGACTTCCGAATGACTTCCTCCGACAAGGGATGGCTTACCGCAGCTCCTATGTTAGGTGAGTTTAGCTATTGCCATAAAAACGACAAAATAAGTATAAATTTTGAAAAGCGTTCGACAGTTTTATTTACTTACTACATTGCTAAAACCCATATCGATCACGTCAGCTTTCAAAAAAATCGCATCATAATGGGTCCATTCGTTTAGGAGCTACGATGCCACAGACAGACATAGACACGTCAAACTTATTTAAAAAAAAACACTTTTTTTGCGTGGGGGGTTACTAAGCAGAAGGGTTCCAGTCCAGTCTATATTCATCCCCATAAAGTCAACCACAAAACAACTAATGCCGTGGTGACTGAGAAGGCAACCGGTATGCTTGTTATAATATTATTATGATCTATATTCATACTGTACAACAAAATATAATGGTATTATTACATCTGAGAAAGTTTTGCTGACTTATTTTCAAGTCTCCCCTGCAAACTAAGATCCAAAGTTGCCTGATCCAAACCTTGCTTCAACGTAGAATTAGCAGATCCTGAAAGATCGTGACTTATAGGTTTTACAAATCAAAAGTAATGTTTAGCAGCACCAGATTGTAAGCCTTTTTTTACACATTTTTGCTAACTAGGTATATCTACTTCATGGAAATTTCAAGAATCAATTATTTTCTTATTATAGGGCACTCATTTTTATTCCCTAAGACCTCAACCTTATCAATTTTACTTCAGGTATGGTAATCGGATCATACTTCTGGGGCTGCCTAGCCGACACCAAGGGTCGTAAAGTGGTATTAGTCTCGACGCTTCTTATCGACGGGTTCGTTGGAATCCTGTCTTCCTTCGTCCAGATCCTACCCATCTTCATGGCTTGCAGATTCATCAACGGATTTTCGTAAGTAATTTGATGATCCTACTTAAAATTTTTGACGCTTATCTTGCTATAATATATTTCTAACAAACATTCACGCGATATGACTCACCTGCATGACGAAAACTTGCATACCTATTCTACCCATATTCATAGTTCTCCATAATATTCTCAAAGTTGTGCGAAGCCTACCAATGTGCGTTTGCTTAGCGTGAGGAAATTAATATAGATGAAATAGAATTTAACTCTCTTATTGTAAAAGGAGATTCGAGCGTTTGTGATTCGATCCATAGGTAGGTATACTTATTTGTAAGGAAATATATGAACTGTGTATTATTTTATGTCTAATCTTGCTTAAAAGTGCTTACCTATCAGAAGACATATTCACGAGATTAACCTAATTACCATTTCCTGATAATAGTCATCATTGTCACAATAGGCTTAAAGGCTTCTATTTATATAAATATTCCTTGTCTTTAGTAAGAATTTATAATTTCAGGGTTGCTGGCGCTATGGGTATCTGTTTCCCGTACCTGGGAGAGTTCCAACAGACCAAATACAGAGAGAAGATCCTATGCTGGATGGAAATGTTCTGGACTCTGGGTGTCATCATTCTTCCATGTATGATTCAATTATTATTTTAATTCAACTTAAATATTTATTCTGTCAAACGACTGACACGGCATGCGCATTAAACCTACCTATAATAATTTATTTTCCTAGACCCTCTATTATATTTGTTATTAAAATTTTAATTGTTTCTCTAAACTCTAAACTAAAGTATCAATACCAATTCAGTGCCAATATAAAACTATTTGAAAACTATTTGTGGTGTCGTTTCTGTCTAGTGATCGCGTGGGGTATCATTCCCATCGAAGGCATTCGAATCGAACGCGGCGCTTTCTCATACGACTCGTGGAATTGGTTCGTCGCGGCATGTGCCATCCCCTCCCTGCTGCTCGGCTTCTGGCTCCTGACCTTCCCCGAGAGCCCCAAGTTCATGATGGAGTGCGGAGACTACGACGACGCACTCGCCTGCCTCAAGGACGTCTACAAGCAGAACACTGGCGATGACCCTGACAACTATCCTGTATGTATTTTTGTTTTATCATTTTTTCGCGTCAATAACTTATCTGCGACCAAAAAACCCTATTTTACAGTAAGCTGTAGACCAGTAACGCCATCTACCGAAAGCGAAGGGGATACTCGCTGTAGCATGCATTCACAATTTGCCACAGCATAGCGTGGCAGGGTACATCTAGTAGTTACTATAAATTGTTAATCAGATTCAAAATCAGAGTAGACAATAATTTATTTATGTATTTAATCGTGATCCATCCAGCATCTATTATTCTGCCCTCCTAACGATAAACAACGTATCTGACATTTTTGACGAAGACGAGTTATTACCATATTCGTAATCAGCCAAATTCTCTGATTACGAATATGCTAATAAATCGTTTTCGTCAAAAATGTCAGATACGTTGTTTATCGTTAGGAGGGCAGTATTCTTGTCGACATGAAACTGCAATGTTTAGAACTGTGTTTATTTTGCTATGGAAAGTTTTATTTTAGTTGCTTCACAGCCATTTTTAATTGTCGCAGCACATAAGACTTGCAGTATGTTAACTTTGTTGCTTGGCTTGTCCAACAGATCAAGAGCTTGAAGGAGAAAGTGCGAACAATCTCAGTGGCATCACAAAACTCACAAAAATCCGTTCGAAGTCTCAGCATGCGGAAACCAAAGGATCTAAAGAGACTGTTCAGTGAGATCTGGACTCAAACCAAAGCGCTGTGCAGACCGCCCTACCTCAAATACACAATACTCACTTGTGTCATTCAGTTTGGATTAACCACGAGGTCTGTGCTCATTTTGATTATGCCTTGAAACGAAAAAGAAAAATGTTTTGAGATCTAAGTGATTAATATAAATAATGAAAAATTTTTTAATTCCAATAAACATGTCAAAAATGTCAAGATCATATATTTATAAGAGACCATATAACCAAGATTTATTAGAAATTAGAATCAATTTTTATTTATTAGAGCAGATAACTCAAATTTTCGAAAGTCGAAAAATAAATTGAACTAATATTGACAAGTATGCTTTAGTATAGTATAGTTAAAGTCTTAGATTTTGTCATTCGTCATATGAAATACAGTTTGCATTTTCACAACTTCTAATTTCTATTTTCCCAGCTACTACACTCTAATGATCTGGTTCCCCGAGTTGTTCAACCGTTACGAAGAGTTCGAACACCGGTTCCCCAACACTTCGGCGTCAGTATGCGATGTGTCCAGCATCGTGGTCAGCGATGACTCTAACGTGGATCCCTTCGACTGCGAGAAGATCATCGACCAGAGCGTCTACATGCACACTCTCATTGTAGGCCTCGCCTGCATTCCCACCTCCCTGTGGCTACCTCTATGCGTCCACAAGCTTGGCGCTAAGTTCTTCTTGAGTAAGTTTGTTATTTACGGAAGAAATTTAGATAACTATTTCGTTTATTTGTGAATAGCATGATATTTTCGCCTATACAGTTTGCATTCGTAAATGACGTTATGAGTCTACATGCAGCAAAATACCACTTAGATATAGCCATGCCGAAATATATGGATCTATCCCACTAGTTCCGTCGAGTTGTTCCGTGACGGCACAACTGGCACTGTGATTAGACCTGGCAGGTTTTCGATCTTTTTTAAAAAGTTGAAAATGTATATTATTATAGTGATGCCTACGTTTATAGAATTGACTAATATGAGTAATGCTCATAACTTTGTAAAATAATGTTGTAATAATCACATCAGAAATAACAATACTTAAATATTTTATCAGTTTTGTAATCTTATTCATTATTTAGATTTTAGAATAATATTAATCAATGTGTATTTAGTTTTCAGTTTGGGCTTCGCTGGCGTGGTGACCATGGGCCTGTACTTCGTGCAGAATTCCATCCAGAATCTGGTGTTGTCGTGCATCTTTGAAGCGCTAACCTCCCTCGCCATCAGTCTTGTGTTCTGCGTGCTTGTCGATCTGTTCCCGACAAATCTCAGGTATGACACTACAGAAAAAGTAATATTGATTTCTCCACGGGGTCCACAGGTTACACAATGCCACGCATTTTTCCAGTATTTTGTAAAATGACAGAAATTGAAAGGTTTATGTCCATAGGCAACTGTTACCATTTACGACCGGACGGCTTTTCTGTTCAATCTCTCTAGGACTATGTACATATATGAAAGGCTACATCCCGGTAAATTCACGATTTTAATTCTTTCATCATATCATTCATATCACTTGTCTACAGGGTAATGGCGGCCGCGCTGTCTCTAACGGCCGGTCGAGGCGGTGGTCTCATCGGAAACCTGTCCTTCGGATATCTGATCGATATCAACTGTATTGTGCCCATCGTAGTATTTTCAGCATTCCTGTTCAGTAAGTATAAAGATCTTAAACCTAATTTAATATTTATTCCTTCTTGAGTCTTAAGAAATAGAATGATGTAAAAATTGTAAGAAGTATAAAATAGATAAGTAAAAAGATGGATGACCCTGTAGCCTAGTTGGTAGCGACCCTGCCTGCGAAGCGAGGGGTTCCGGGTTCGATTCCCGGCCGGGGCAGATATTCATATGACAGACAGACAGACATATTTGTACTCGGGTCATAGGTGTTATTGTGATGTGTTATAATGTGTCGTTCATGCCACATTTTTAGGCGTTTATAACCTTAACGGCCGGTCTCAATAATGTACTAACAGATGGAAGACTGTGGATAGGGCTGTCATCTGTCATATTTGTCAATTTTTCAGAGGCAAAAATTGACAAATATGACAGATAACATACTAATGGTAGCCCTATTCACAGCCTTCCATCTGTTAGTACATTATTGAGACCGGCCGTATATGGAGTAATTGGAATAGGTTAGAATTACGGATAGATTTTTGACTCACTACACTGCAAATGCCTCAAGTATTCGCTCGCTAATTTCAGGAGCCCTTAGATTATGGGCTTATGTATATTGTTGTTGGCAGTTGGTTATATTACGTTGTTGATTGGTTTTGTAATATGGTTGTTTTTGTTACAGTTGCTGCTATTCTCTGCTTCTTCCTACCAAAGACGGGTCAAGAGGCGCTAGACTAAACTCCGAGTGTAAACTCAATCTTAGTGCAAATAGAGTGCAGTTCGCAACGTAGAGTCACATCGAGTGGTTGTACATATCATATAGAATGTAAATATTGAGGACTAAGTATTGTTATTTATTAATGTTGCCTAGTATAGTGTCACGTGGGAACTTACCGATACTGGATCCAGTACAGTATGTCTTATGAACGTAAGATTGAACAACAGTATTTTAGAGTTGACTGTGTAATATAATGCCCTTAAATTATTTTAATTATATTATTAAAGGTTATTTGAGTACCTTGCTACGGAGTTTGATTTTTCCTTTATATTTTATTTTTAATAAAATATTTTTAATTGTACCTATCTACCCCTCCTTTGTTACGTCAGATTTTTTGTTATAATATGTTTAAACAAATGGAGTCTGGGTCAATTGAAACGAGTTCCTATAGGAAGTATGACAAGAAATTCTGTGTTATACTTGAGAGCAAGCCGCTAGGTATCCATTAAGTATTTCTTAGTATAACCACAGAAGAAACAATAGTACTTATAAAACCTTGTCTGAAAATATTATTTTCTCATTCTACTATTACTACTATGTGTCCATTCTATTCTGCCTACATATTTTGCTTACTCGAAACTTACTTGAACATTAACTTATTCGAAGCAATGAAAAAAATATGTTTGTAACACAATTTAATAAAAAAAGTTTTAATACAAAATTTTATGTAACACAAAGGGCATAATTCCGTATGTTTCGATTATAAATATCATAAATTTCATGATAACAGAATTTCAAAGTTATGTTGCCATAACTATTTCTGACAATTTTTGTCCGTTTTAGAATCCTTTAAATAAAAACAATTACAATATTTTATGTACAAAGAAATTTTATTTCACTTATTACTAACATCAATCATAATGTGCAGGTTAGTTCGAAATGCGATACATTCAAGACAGTTAAAGCTGAAGTAAATTCAAATAAAATACTTATACAATCACATTCTGCTCTTTTAGACAGTTAATGATGAAACATTGATGAAACTATAGATTTATTCGCAAATAACAGATTCTCAAAAGACCAGCAATCTTAAATACAACATAGCAATAATATAGTAACCACAGAACCACTCCATAATATGTATGCTGAGAATTTTCGGTCCCTATTTTTGGGGATCAACACATTTACCTAAAACATATATGACTATCTATGTATGTGTAGTCATGGCAAACTTAAATTTAAATTGAAATAATGAATGAGTAATAAAAATGTTTTTTATATAAATTTAAAGTTTCTTACAATTTTTTTGTTTGTTTATCTCTGAACTGAGCTCAGCACAGCATGCATAGGATAAACCACTCATTTCTGTATCTGTATTTATAATGTTTGATATCTGTTTTGTTTTTATGTTTTATCTATTAACTAAAAGAATCTCTTCATAAATTACTTTAAAATACATCAGTTATATGTAGACTTTCATTACCCAATCATAATGATAAATTTATGTAAATTATGTATACTAAATAATATAAAAAGTTAACGACATTACAACACATAAACTTACATTTGACCGAGACTAATAGCATTTTGTTTCATGAATAACAAAATAACTAAGTGACTTATTGAATAAAAAGAAAAAGTCTATTTTCAAAATCATTACTTTAGGATTTCATGGGGCGATTTGCATTACTTATAATTAATTTAAGACACAATATGCAATTCAATGCTGATTTATACACAATATTTTGCTTCATTAAAAAAAAAATACAAAAAATAATATTTTTGATGAATAAGGTCCTAAGAAAACACAGTGCTGCTCAAACTAGATTATATCAATGTAGCTATGCAAAGATGTAACTGTGTACCAAACAGAATATCAACAAACTTTCAACAAAATCTTGTATAAATTACATAGCACTAAGGATCTGCGGCCACAAACGACACTGCATGCCTTGGCATTCCTCGGTGTCATTGCCTGCAAGAGCACACTGACGGCAAAGTGTGCCTCACGCATACCTGCATCGGCAATTTTGTTTTTGTACCAGCAATGAGCATTATTGTGATTTCAATGCCGTGCAAACAATAAACATACTTATAAGGTTTTTGTTTGCTTTACAGAAAATAATTAGTAATTACACAACAAAAGAAAAAAATCGCTCGATCAATAATCCAACATGAGTGTGTTAACAGAGTGTTAAGTTTAACATACATGTTAATTAACGCGTTGTCTGCGCAGCACTGGGTACTTGTGGCAGGCCAAACTCGTCGACCGGCACGCCGTCCTTGTTGCGGACGCTGTCGGCGCCCGGCTCCTTGTCGGGGGCGGCTGGAGCCTTCACAACGTCATCTAGGTATGACGTGTCGTCGTCCAGAGCTATCTCATCACCTAAAAAGGAAATAAACTCATATTTTAAATCAATCTAAGCTAGATTATCTGATTATTCTATGGTATAGGACATAGGTAGATATGGTATGTAACGATCTTTCTTTCTTTTTCTTCTCTCCTTCTTGGCCGGCAACAAATTGATGAAAAATAGTTTACATCCTATTCTCAGACATACTGAATATACACATAAAATTTCATAAGAATTGATCAAGCCGTTACGGAGGAGTTTTGTTACAAACACTGTGACATTAGAATTTTATATAATAGATACATATTTATTTATTGTTAATTACAGCGATAGATATTCATTGATTGCCCTGAATCAAATGTATTTGTAACAGCATTGTACGAATAAATAACATAAATACATACCTAGTGCATCAAGTTCTGCAGCCAACTCATCGTCATCTATTTCCGGCATGCCGTACTGGCGACCGAGGGCTTCCTGAACTTCATCAGCTTGCTCCAACATGTCTGCTAAGTCATCATTTACATCCTGGAAAGTTTAAGATTTTTAATTAATATAAATATAAATAATTCTACCAAAAATTCTGTATAGTACCAAACTTTAATGACTCTTCATAAAATGCTGTTTTACCATTAATTTAATTATTGTATCCATTCATAAACTATTCACATTAATATTATTTAAAACTTCTGAAACAAACATTGTAGTTATTAATAATAAATCAACATCGAATCAACAACAAATTTACCTCAATAGCATCAATATTAATCTTCTTAAACTCTTTCTTCATTGAGGTAACACCATCCTTCATAGCTGCGATGGTGGTGTGGGTGTCCTTCAAGGTCTGTGTGGCGTAGTTGGCCTGTTCCATGTTGAAAGACTGTGCTCTGAGGCTCTCCAGCTGTTGCTCGTACCTTAAATATTTATTTTATAGATGTTAGCATATTTATTTATAGATAAAATGGATAGTGAGACACTTTCTGAGAAGCGTACAGTATTTTTGGTTATAATAGCATTAGATCATATTGTATTATAGGGTATGGGTATTTTCTCATGTTTGAGGACTTCCAAAGGACATCATATTATTATGTGTGTGACATTCATCATATCCGGGGAGGTAGGTAGGTGTTTATTATGCCAACATACTGTGAATCCTTTTTATAGTGATAAATGTGAGTAACGGTTCTTAATTTTTATAGGATTTACGATACAGATGCATTAAAAATACTTACATTTTTTTCTGCTTTAGAACTCTCATAGCTTTTTGTTTAACTGAATTCTTGGCAGGTCCTTCTCTCATTTTAGCCATCTGATCCTTGTATTTTCTAAGTTCTGTATCCAGTTTCTGAACTTTTTGTTCAATATTATCAGCACGGCTATCGACCTAGGAAAATAAAGTTGGGTATAAAAACATTATCATCATACTGATTTACTGATCAACATCCCTATGAATCATTCATTGCGCTTTCCCACAACTTTTATCTTGAACGGGCAATTAACATTATACTCACATTACTAATGCAGTCACTAATGCTGGGTCCCGGGGTTTTTGGCTTACCCCTACCAAAAATTCTGTTCATTTTGGAAAAGGAATGTATCAACAAAGTAGATTAAAACAAATTAATTATTTTTCTATTAATTTTTTTTGCACGAATGACGAAATGACGACAGACAGAGCGACAGAGACACAACCACAACAGACCACAGAGTACTTAATCACTACGTTTTACAACAGACAACAATAAAAAATTGACAATTTGACGTAAGCCGTAATGTCATCCATTTCTCCACAGGCTAGTTATGAATTTTACAGACAACGTACGAAGCAAATTCTTGAAAAAATAAAGTTCATTTCTATTCGGGTGAATTTTTGCCATTTTTATGAACGTTTTTTGGTAAATTTTTATTTTGTCTATGAAAGTAAGGATTTTATAGGTGTACCAGCATCTCATGGCATTTTTGACAAGCAGAAAAATGGGTTTTTAATATGGCAATGAAAATTTTTAAAACTAACTATTGTCAAGCGGCTTGTCAAGTCAAAAAAAGAGTTGTATGGAATTTTTTTCTTTTTCTAAAATTATAATTATTTTAGATTTACCTCCGAAAACAACTTTACGATCACAAGCCACAAATATTATTTTCAATGTTTATTGAAAAACATGTGAGGAAAAAGTTGTATTTAAGCGTCAATCTGCATTATTAATATTATCCATCTTGTAGGATTAACTCGTTTTGATACTTAGTTTTCGTGATTATATTTTCTTAGTACGAGTAAATAATCTACATATGATTTCTTTGTATGTAAGTAAGATTAGCAAATGATATTAAATTAATTTAAATAAATAATACAAATATTGTTACAAATTAAAGGTAGCAAAAATTTTGTGAATATGAAATGAAAAGTTACATCATACAAGTTCACGTAACTGAATCGGTGGAGGAGCAATTTATTAATTATCTATTTGTTCTCTTCATCAAATGAATAAAAAATACTAGTATAGGTACAGATGGTAAATTTTAAATTATAGTTGCATAAATTATTGTTAGTCACTCTAATAATTAATTATAATATAAAAAATATGTGCTTGTCTAATAAAATGTGTAGCTTTGTCTTTTATATATTTTCATCTGAAGTTAATAAACCATACCTACATAATTTACATTGCCTATTATGAAACTAACACTGTTAAAAATATCAAGGATCAAGAAGTTTTATTCTAGTTTCCCTAACGCTGGGGAGTGTGTTGTCTCCAATTTTAATTTCCCCATTTTGCCATCAGATCCTGGTACACCTATAATAACTGAATTATGTTAGTTTTTTATAGAGTAAGCTCGTAATATATTGGAACTATGATATAAACGGAAAATTCATGAGAAAATCCAGAAAAAAAACCCCTGTAAGTAGGAATGGCACATTTCACCTATCACTGGTTATTTCACTTGTTAAATATACTTCACCTTGTCACACCAGTGACATGCATCGAAACCGTCTGTTACATTTAACGGGACGGTGAATTCACCACAGTATTCCTTTTACTGTGACTTAACGCCGGCCACCGGCCAAAATTCACAGAATTCCATCGTGCGAAAAAGAGAAAGCAACATTTGTGACTTGAGCCGTGCGTGAGCGAGAGCGACACAGTGCCACCAGCCAGCTAGAAGAGAGAATTTGTTTAAGTGAAATTGCATCTTATTCTCAACGTTATTAGACTTAAGTTTGTCTGATTTCTTTCAACTTGCTTCGTTAATAATATCGCTACGATACAAAAACTTCAAATGAAAATGAGTCTTATTTTAAACAGTGTAAGGTTTTGATTAAACTATGTAGGTAATTGATATTTACAACCACGTCGTGTCTCGTGAATTTCGTGAAACGAAGTACGATACGGTGACTCGGTGGACGGTGAGATTTCGCTTCACAGTTCATAATCATTTGTAATCTTTACTCTGCGCGCCCGTCTCGCGCACGGTTTCGTTGATATTTTAAACATACCTAGTGATAATAGTTAATGAATGAATACTGTTACTTAGTAGTATAGATAGATAATAGTGTACTCGAGTATTGACAAGCCGGTTGACAGTGACAATTGGTGATTGAGGAGTTTTGACGGGCGGCAGTTTGACGGCTAGTCTGTGGTAGTTGCCAAGGACCAGGCTTGACAATCTTAGCATTACAAACCGAGTAACAGTTCATGTATAATGTAACAAAATTAAAAATGGTTAACCACTTCATCCACTCCATACGTTTATGAGACATCTGAATTTGTTGTTATTATAACATACTACCAAGTATAAAACTAGATGGCATTGTTACCGTATTGACGATAATGTCAATAGATGGTTGACGAAAACTTCCATAGATGGCAGTGACCTGCTTTGTGAATCACGCTAACGAATGTTTGTTGTAGTTTCTATAAATAAATAGTTTGTTATGTCTAAAAGTTAAGGTTTTTAAGGAAAAGAAATAGACCAAGTTTGATATATCGTTAATTTATCTAACTTTATGAGTATTTTGTGAATTTTTAAGTATACCAAGGTAGCCATAGCCAGATCATACGTCACCTACTTGTCATAGCTTTGAGTATTTACTCCGAAGGTTCCGAATCATGTTTCCAGAGGGCGACTCTTTCTTTGTTTCTCATAATTCGCTGAGAGATAGACCTCTATTCCCGTATATACAAAGTTACTCTATGCCAAGGACGCTGTCAGACAGATGGACCAATCCTCGGTCGCCATTAGAGTGACTTTTTAAATCGCTGCGTTAGGTTCTGTAGTCTGTGGTATGTTCAGCCTCTTGTCTCTGTCAATTTGTGGCGAGTATTTATTTTTTCGTTAGATGGGACTTCTGAATTTGTAATTTCTTTAAGAAGGTTCAGGACTTGTTTATAGAATAAAATGTTAAATCATTCCACTCCCTTGATTTTGAGTCTGTGGTTGGACCATAGCCGGAGGCGATATAGTCTGTGGTAGTGGGACGTGTCTGTGATTGATGGTTTTTCAGTCGGGGTTAACAGCGTAGAATTTTTCCCAAATATCGGGGTCTGCTATATTGGGAAATTGATTGGGCATATATATTGTTTTTTCATTGGGCAGGATAAAGTAGTCAGAGGTCCTGGGACTGACTGGCCAACGGGAGTTTAGCCATTTAAATTCAAAATATTGTATGGGTCAGCCCTCTGGAAGGGGAGAGGTCAAGGTGTGAGTGCAGGTCTGTGAATTAGTTTGCAACCTTGTTGAATTCGGTTCTCGAAATTGGTTGGGTTGTGGGAGTTTATAATAAATACATTTAGAGGGATGTCTGTGAGATTTAAGTCATCGTGGGTTTTTGTGTCTAGTTATGGGGAAGGAATAATTTTTTGAGTAGGGAATCCCCTTTTACAACGTCAACAAATCGTCGCCGGTAAGTTGACCGCTGAGCTTTGGTAATGACTGAATCAAGTCACTATCACTGCGAAATGTAACGGACGGAATAAAATGCACCCATTGTGACAATACTCGTCAAAAATGAAATATACCAGTGGTGATTTTTCACGGGTGATTTAACAGTGACAAAAATAAATAATTTCACGGACTTGATAGTGAAATAAAAGTAACGATATTTCCCATCGCTAATAATGAAATATACCAGTGGTGATTTTTCACGGGTGATTTAACAGTGACAAAAATAAATAATTTCACGGACTTGATAGTGAAATAAAAGTAACGATATTTCCCATCGCTACCTGTAAGGAAAATATGATGATGTGTAGAGGAAAATGAATAGGTAGCCCATCGACGTAAAAAATGAGGTGTTGAGGTTATTGGTGAAAATTTAAATCTCAACATGTTATCAACTTTTTATCAAAAATAAATTACATTATTCGTTTGCATGACAACACACAGAGCCAACATAGGCTGCGTTCCACTAGACGCTCAAAATGCTCACAACGATCAAATTAGTATGAGATTTTGATCGTTGTGAGCGTTGCCGCGTTGTGAGCGTCTAGTGGAACGCGCCCTTAATAGCCAGAGGTAAAATAACTGTGAACGGACTATATTACCTATGTCATAGATTTCTATGGCGGATACGGCATACGTCTGACGTCATAAAAATTTGAAAGTATAGCGAAACTGTTGTGTATAGAGTTGGCCTGTTTTTATTTCATACGTTAGACAAAGACACCATTATGTTTATTATATTGTCGTCTTCTAATCTATTCCATAACTATTCTAAGTATTGACATTGACATTTTAATTTTTAACTGGTCTATCAACTTAAAGTCTATGGATGGACGTGACTTCAAATTGACAAATGACAATTGACATGACAATTCAATTTCAACCTTGAACCTGACATTGAGTGACTTTTTCATTTTCAGTTTTCTTTTCTTTTACTATTTTCTTTCAGGCTTTCAGAATTCAGTTCAGGCTTGTCTCTCTCTAATTTTTATTTCCGAAGATAGAAATAAATTCATTTCATGAGATTGAGTTCACTTGATATTATTTTTTGGAAAATTTTGATGAAGTCATGAATCAATAATTACTTTGTAATGACCAAACCTTGTCCAATTATAACATAAGATCAAAATACTAGTCAGCCAACTAATTAATATGTCTAGCAACGGAATCCTACCTAAGGTATGATTTGCCCAAAACTTCATTAAATGTCACGTAGAAACATTGTTAAATACTTTGCCAACTTCAGTGTATGTAGTTACATTGTAGTTAGTGCTCAAATATTTTTTGGCTTTTTGATTTTCCTAAATGTCTTTATTTTAAAGTATAAAAAATCATCCCATTAGCTGTGCAATTACCCTGACCTGTAGTTGTCACAAGCACAACACGACAAGCTTTTTTCGATTGCCTCCTAGCCTAGTGTAGGTTTATGTATAATGTCAATTGTCTAAAATTTCCTATTAATACTGAATAAGATAATTATGGTGTAATACTCCAGATGTATTAGTTATTCATGTAGCAAGAAACAAAAAGTCTAATTCAGTAATACTATAGTTACTAAATCTGAACCTGATTATTCCACGATCTTAGTTGTACCACAGAAGACATAATGTTTGTGTTTAAGTTAATCCATTCATTTAGAGCCCTGTTTTACTTCTATTTTTTTTTACTATTCCTTTGTGGGGGACTTGCTGTCCCACAGTCTGTCCTGCCCAGTATGTTACCTTTATCAGTGACCAATACCTTAATTGGTTCCATTTTAATATCTACCAATTTAATAAGCCATTAGTACCCCAAACTGTAATAAGTCTTAAGTGAAGTCCCGTGTTATGTAATTAAACGCTTACACACTCATACCCCCGCTGTAGGTTATTACCTGTGTCGCGGGTGGCATGGACAACACATATAACACATCACAATCACACCCATGACCTGAGTACAAATATTTATCTGTCACATAAATATCTGCCCCGGCCAGGAATCAAACCCGGGACCTCTCACTTCGCAGACAGGGTTGCTACCTACTAGGCTACAGGGTTGTCTAATTATGTTAATATTCAAAGTGTAATCATAAATAATAATTTTAATATGAGGCATGATATTCCATCTCACTTATTTATATCATCTGCTATACTATAGATCGTCATACAATATTTTTTAGGTGAGAAAACTATATAATGCCTTCTATGTACAGAATAGACTTTGCACTCAGTCATGTAATGTCATCAAGTGCTGGAAATGGGATGTGTCTCATATAATAAACGAGCAATCAAGAGCAGAAGCAAAGTATGCAGTTCTCATACTAAACCGAACAATACTGCAACACCCGGACTTCATGAAGGAATTTTGGAATAATGGTAAACAGATTTGATATTATTATAATTTAAAATAGGCAAAATGTTTTTGACAAAGTTGTATACATAAAGAAAAAAGAAAGGGAGGATCTGTCCTCAATTTCTTCCTCTTGGAAATCAAATGTGAGTGAAGTAACGAAATTTTGCCAGTATGTTGTACAGTCACATGCAGAGAAAAGTAACCCATCTGTTTACAACGCAACAGGCAACGGAAATATTGCTCATTGCTGTTCATATATTTATAAACAGATTGGTTACTTTTCTCTGCAGGTGACTGTACTTAATATTAATTGAATCACGTGAATTAATTTCAGTTCAAGATTAATTACTTGTAATAGAACTAAAATTAAATCTTGGACTTAGGAAAGGAGTTATTATTTTATTCATTTTAGTGTTTTCATTTTTATTCTAACTTTCAGCGTCAGTACGAGTGACAGTAGATGGTGGAACCTTTCATTGGGACACATATTTGAGCAAACTGTCACCCGCTGATCAACAGAAAATGAAGCTCCCAGACTTAGTAACTGGTGACTTCGATTCAATAAAGGAAGATATCTTACAGAAATATAAAAAGCAAGGTTGTAAGGTGAAACTGCCTCAGTTAACAACTAGCGTAATATTTACCTTTCACTAATTATTTTATTTTAATTTTTAATTTTATTGTATACCTGTAAGATTTATGTATATTAATATACCAAAACTCAACCATCATTTTCACTAGAATATCCATCTTTAAAAATTATCTTAACATCAATTTCTCAGGTATCATAGCTTGACATAATATTGTGGTTTATGTAGTAGATATCATAATAATTTTATCCACATTCATATTAATACAAAGCATGCAAAAGAAAAGAAAAGAAAATGCATTAATTATTTGCAAGAGATACACTTAAGGTTACCTATACAATACTTATATACACAAGGTAAGGATATCTAATACCTTATAAGTGGACCCTTTACAAATCGGAGCCTGCTCAGTATTGTGCTGGAGTCCGGAGACAGCCAGTGCTGATCTTCCGCAGGACCTGTTAGATTATGCCACGGAGGTCTCCCAGCATAATATGTTTATAGGGACTTCGGTCATATCCTCATGGTTTTCCATATTGTTATATGAGTGATTGCTTGTAGGTATGGCGTGAGTTATCGGGCGAGGAGATGTTCCAATAAAATACGATCACGGATAATTATTCTGTTATAATAATTAACTTTAGCACTTCAAACTATTAAAATCACAAAATAATGAAATCACAATGAAGCAATAAAATTGACATGAAAAACTATGACGTCCGCCAAACACGTGGATGCATGCGCTCTATCACCCTTTCTCAAATATATTGTGCTCTCAAGATGGCTGCCTCTCCAGCGCTTGGCGTTACGTCAGAGTGACCACTCTTAGATTCGAATTAGGAACCACGAAACATAAAGAAAGATCAAAATAAAATAAGGTTCTTCTCTAGGCGATTGCCGCTGCGCCGTCACGGCCAAACCTGACAGTCGCACGTCCTCGTGCGTCAGCTGTGTGACCCTCGTGTACTGTTTACTCATCAGAATCTGTCAAACAGATATGCCATCAATTAGTAACCGCTCGGGCAATATTCCTGACAAGTGACTAAAATGGGATATGTGTCGCAAGCATTTCAATGTTAAAAGAAGACCGATGCCTCTTCGTCCTACTACCAATGATGCAAGAAATGAACCGGGCATACAGGGCCCCTTCGTCTCATTATTGTCAGTAACACAAACTTTGGACCGGGCATACTGGGCCCCTTCGTCACACACGTCACTTGATTCAGCTACTATTAATGATACACTTGTCGCGTAGACCGGGCGTACGAGGCCCCTTCATCTAGCAGCTAAAGTATGGCCCGGGCATACAAGGCCCCTTACGACCAGCTTGGAACATAATGATGTAGCGTGGATGGGGCGTACTTGGCCCACCTGTCCAGCTATTAAGCTTTAGAGCTAAAGCGGCGAACTTGACGATAGGCAGGTTAGGTTAGGTAAGCATGATATTTGAAATAAAAATTACACTTACTTCTATGAACTTCGACTTGGCCAGCCACGGAAGCCATTATCGAAACCTACAGACAGAGTGTCAGAGGAGGCGGTTAACGTGTGTTCACTAGAGATTGATATCGTTTCACTATCGGATGAATCTGCTTGACCAATTTCATTCTCATCAAACGCCGTCTCGGCCTCGTTATCCTCATCATCATTTATTAACGACGAGGCTATGTCCACTAGACCCTCGAAGCCCCTTGGAACTGCGCGCAAGTTTTCGTGCGAGTACTTATAGGTACGGTTGGATCTCTGAAGGCTCTTTAGTTCGTACCGGTCATTGTCCAGTACTCTAATTATCCTAAAAGGACCCTTAAATTTTCTGGCAAGTTTTGTTTGGTTCCGTTCACTGCCCTTAATAAAAACGTAATCGCCCTGCGAAAACGGGCGCACTGAAGCTTTACCTTTATTAAATTTCTCCATTTGTGCTTCTGCTGCTTTTGCAATATTGTTGGATGCGCTATTTCTTATAGCCTCTAGATCAGACCGTGGGGTCGTATCTAAATTGGGAGAGATTTGGGAAAGTCCCAAAGATTGTGCACGTACACCGAACATTAGTTCAGTAGGTGTAAACCCGGTGACTCTAGATTTTGTACTGTTTAGGGCTAGTTGAACCTCATCCAATTCATCTCGCCAGATTTTATTCACATCATTCTCAATAATTGTTAAAAGACCTTTAAGTGTGCGCATGACCCTTTCTACTTGGCCATTCGCTCTGGAAGAGCCTGTTGCGATTAGATGTAGTTCAATGTTATGTTCACTACAGAACTGTTTAAACTCCGAGCTAATATAGCACCTACCCTGGTCTGCTATTATCCTCTTTGGGGCACCGAATAGCGATACGGCTCTTTTTAAAGCTTTTACGGCACAAGCTGCGTCTAGAGATTGAGTATACTCCAGAAGGATGTATTTTGTAAAAGCGTCTATAATGACAGAGGCGTATTCTTTCCTATCACTTTTGCCACTTAATTTGCCCGTGATATCGATGTGGATAGTGTGCCATGGGACACTGACCTTAGGGATCGGATGCAATCTTACTTGCTGGGCTCCCGAGGTACCCTTGGAAGCTTTACAGACAATGCATGAATCGATAAATTTGCGCACATTTTTCGACATCTGAGGGAACCAGTATTTTTCGTAAATCTTATCAAGAGTTTTCTCAGGACCGAGATGTTTTATTTCACTATGTACATGACTAATAAGCGTCCAAATTAGAGAACGTGGTACTATCGGTAGCCAACAACTTGATTTATTTCTTTCCACTTTGCGGTAAAGAACGCCCTCTCGAATATCGTAAGTGTGCGCAATCGACTCAGGTAATTCGCTATTCATATGCTGTCTAACAAGGTTTTGAATTTCGGGGTCTCGAAGCTGCTCGACCTGTAACCAGCTGTCGTGGAGTTCTACGAAATTCACGTGTTTACGAGAATTCGCTGACGAGATCAAATCTTGAACATTAGCGGTAAGGTTCAAGTTAGTAGACGGATTCCTCGAAAGAAAGTCAGCGTGTCCCATGTTGCGGCCCTCTTTGTAAACGATGTCGAAATCGTAAGCCTGTAAGAATGCCCACCAACGATGGACACGCGGTGACAAATCTGTTTTAGCCTTCGAGGCTTTTAAGGAGTTGCAGTCGGTGTATACTGTAAAATGTTGCCCATAGAGATAGTGGCGAAAATTTTCAACGGCTCGGACCACAGCCAGGGTTTCCAATTCATATGAGTGGTATCTTGATTCAACTTCTGTAGTTCGGCGGCTAAAATAAGCGATAACATGAGGCACATTGTTTTCTTTTTGAATCAAGATAGCACCATACCCTTCGGAACTTGCGTCGGTATGTAATTCAACTGGGATGTCTGGATTAAAAATGGTCAAAACAGGTTTTGAGGTAAGGATCGATAAAATTTTCTCGTGAGCCTCTGCATGTTTCGGCGACCACGAGATGCGCCCTTTTAGTTTAGTTAGTGGGTATAACGGACCTGCGACACTGGAAAAATTGGGAATAAAGCGGCGAAAATACGAGGCTAGTCCCAAGAATTGTCTCACTTGAGTGGCAGTCGTTGGGACAGGAGCTTCTAATAGAGCCTGAATTTTTCCAGGATTAGGTCTTACTTCACCTGATCTTATAACGTACCCTAAATAATTCACTTCGGTTTTCATGAACTTACATTTGTTAATATTAAAAGAGAAACCCGCGTCTACGAGCGCTTTTATTACGGCCTCAAGACGCTGTAAGCCTTCAGTGATGTCTGATGAATAGCAAAGTACGTCATCCATATAGGCTATGGCTACTGTATCCTTTAGGGACTTCAACGCTCTATTTATACAACGCTGATAAACCGACGCAGCGTTGCGCAAACCGAATGGCATGGCGAGATATTCATATTGTCCCTCTGGTGTGACGAAGGCTGTTCGCTCAATGGAATCTGACGCTACATTTATCTGATGGTACCCCGAAGCCATGTCTAACGATGAAAAGTAATTAGCCCCATTGAGGCGATCCACCTGTTCGTCTATCCTGGGGAGAGGGTAATGTTCGGGTCGAGTATTTGAGTTCAACTCTCTATAATCGACGCACATCCTGTCTGTGCCGTCCTTCTTTTTCACAAGTAGGATAGGACTCGCGAACGGGGAAGAGCTCTCCCGTATAACTCCGGCATCTAACAGTGATTGAACTTTTTCTCGAACAATTACCTTTTCCGCAGGTGAAAGTCTATATGGGTGTCGTTGTACAGTCTTATATTGATCAATAAGGTCAATTTTTAACTCACCCGTGCTCACTCGTCGCGTGGGAATTCCTTCAATGAAGTAGGCGGTGTACTTACGCAGAACAGCTAACAACGCCTCTTTCTCAGCACCCGCTAAATCAGTGTCAATTTGGCTAAAATCAAACGTACCATTAGTATCACACGTGTTAATACTTTTACGCACTGAGAACTTCATCATATCACTGTTAATTTCAATGTGAATACCCTGATCCAATATTTCCCTACCAATTATAATAGATTCTGGAATGAGGTCATCGGCAACTACGTGAAATAGGACTGTCATAGATATACCCTGTACTTGAACCGAACTAAGGATTTGAGTCGTGCATTTAATATTTTCTCCGCCAATACCAGTTAAGTATACTGACTCCTTGCGCACAGTGCCAGGAACTTGGTCAATCAAGTAATTTTTAATTAGTGAACACGCCGAACCACTGTCAAACAAAAATGGAATGGTCTTACCAGTTAGAGTCGATAATATACCTCTAGTTAACCTGCGCTCGCACACGTGAACCTCCTTCTTATTCGAATGTTCGCTTCCCGTCTTTCTTTCAGGGCAGTTGGGGCTCAGGTGTCCTATTTTTCCACAGGCAAAGCATGTAATGGTCTTCTCCCGTTCCGTAGGTGTAGATTTAGCTAGGTTCTCACGACGCTTGCGACACTCTTCTATCTTGTGGCCTCGGTTACCGCAATAATGGCAAGATCCGCCGAATCTGACATCAGATATTACTCGGTTTTTCTTTGCCGGGACCTCGTATCTATCGCTGTCCTCGTAGCGTCTCTTAATGGAAATTCCACTCAAAATACGACATAACTGCGCTCGACTTAATATTGTGTACGAGTTTAATTCTCTCCTGATCGCGGCATCTCGTTGACAGAGGACCGATATGACAAATCCCGCTATCACATCTTCGGGCATGTCGACCTTCGGTATGCGCTCTACAAGGTTCCATAAGCGTAAAGCGGCTTCCGACGCTGTTTCTTGGGTTCCAATTTGAAATCTCATTATATTATCGAAATAGTCTTGAATCAGCATAGGCTTTGCGAATTTAGCGAGTAAGAGTTGCTTGACTTGTGGCCATTTTACATCCGGTGTATGCAATTGAGTAAGACAGGATGCGGCGCGACCCTTAAGCGAATGGATTAACGCTAAAAGTAGATCAGAGCCAGCTAATTTTCGGCTAGTCACTATGATTTCCGTGATCTTACACCAACCTTCGATATCAGCTTCCTGGTCGTCCGGGTCGAATTTTATGAGCTGCGTTGGGTTATGTTGCACAGTGGTAGTGGTAGCTTGCGTGGCTGCCAACAGGCGGGTAAAAATTGATTCCATTCCCGAGAGTATATTGCTTGTCTCTGGCACATCCCTGTCACTCGATTGCGTATCTTCCCTGCGAATCTCCTCAGATTGTTTTAGCCCTTCGCATCCCACAACTGATATAGGGACTTCGGTCATATCCTCATGGTTTTCCATATTGTTATATGAGTGATTGCTTGTAGGTATGGCGTGAGTTATCGGGCGAGGAGATGTTCCAATAAAATACGATCACGGATAATTATTCTGTTATAATAATTAACTTTAGCACTTCAAACTATTAAAATCACAAAATAATGAAATCACAATGAAGCAATAAAATTGACATGAAAAACTATGACGTCCGCCAAACACGTGGATGCATGCGCTCTATCACCCTTTCTCAAATATATTGTGCTCTCAAGATGGCTGCCTCTCCAGCGCTTGGCGTTACGTCAGAGTGACCACTCTTAGATTCGAATTAGGAACCACGAAACATAAAGAAAGATCAAAATAAAATAAGGTTCTTCTCTAGGCGATTGCCGCTGCGCCGTCATGTTTATAATCTTAATATATATAAATTACGTGTCACGTTGTTTGTCCGCGATGGACTCCTAAACTACTTAACCGATTTTAATCATATTTGCACACCGTGTGTAGTTTGATCCAACTTGAAAGATAGGATAGATTATAAGCTTTTGACAGAACGAAGTCTGTCCGAGCAGCTAGTTATTTAATAAAATAATACTAGAACAATACACCTTAATTCATTATATAAATTTATTATTTTCGCCTATCTGCAATTATTGATGTTTAAATGATTCTTGTAATTAACTTATGTAATCATTTTGATAATGGTTCTCAATCTTATTAAATATAAATTACGTGTCACGTTGTTTGTTCGCGATGGACTCCTAAACTACTTAACCGATTTTAATCAAATTTGCACACCGTGTGCAGTTTGATCCAACTTGAAAGATAGGATAGCTTACTTTTCAAAATAAAAAACTTTTGACAGAACGAAGTCTGTCCGGGCAGCTAGTACATAAATAAATAATTGTTGCCAAAGCACACTAAACATTATGTGCTGAAAGCCATATGTACCTACATATTTAAGACTGATCTTAGAATAGAATCTTGGCATTCACATTGCATTATAAGTGAAGTAGTTTGGATATTATATATTATGCTTATTTTGGTGGAATGCATCTCATGGACTTATGGATAGACATAGAGTTAGGCATCTCTTTGACGTAGATATTTAGGATATTGGAATATTCATAACTTATGTGTATTCATATTATTTTTAGGTGATTCATACTCCAAATCAAGACCATACAGATTTTACCAAAGCTCTGATAGAGTTGGAAAAGTTTTGCAAACAAAACAAAATCCAAGTAAGTAAATATAATATTTCCAACAACATGCAGACCAAAATTAATTTTATTATAAATCTGACCAATATTTGTTATACATATTAGAATAATGAATATGACACAATCACTCTATTACCCTCTATTTTACTTGGTATTTAATATTTATTAAGCACATTACCAGATTTATTATTTTAGAAATGCTTAACTTATTTATTCATCATATTATTATATTTTTTATAGCTCAATCATGTTGTGGCGATATGTCAAAATTCTGGAAGGATTGATCAAATTTTGGGCAACATCCAGACCTTGCATCTTGTGAAAGAAAAACACTTAATGTGTTTGGACACTACAGTGTACATATTGTCTGACGACAGTATATCATGGCTGCTCTCGCCTGGAGATCATGTTATCGCCATTCCTGAAGAGACCAGAACTCATAAGAGAGCTTGGTGCTCATTGGTACCTATCGGCGAAGCATGCACGAACGTCACTACAAATGGCCTCAAATGGAACTTAGGTAATACATCTCAATATATTGTATCTAATAATTTTTAGTCTTGGACACTTTGGTCGTGATGGTGACGCGACGTGATCATGTTGTAATGTGCGAGATAATATGGAAGACGTCATACAGTGCTGCTGCGACCGGCGCGACGATTACCGCCTCGCAGCCCTATGTGTACCATACCAGACCATCTAGACACGCGGTTGCGCGTAAGCCAATTTCTAGCTAACAGAATTGGCGAGCAGCACCGTTTGTAATATTACACGAACCATTTGGAGTCACTTTTGACCACCTCGTATAATCTATTAAGTGTACCATACCAGACCATAATCTATTATGTGTATGATACCAGACCATAATCTATTATGTGTATGATACCAGACCATAATCTATTAATTATATTTTCTCTCAAAATTAGGTAAAATATTCACTGAACTTATAGGTATGAGGTAGACGAAGTGCCAACTACTTGCAATAAACCTGTTTCCGATAATAGTAATGCTTTCTACCAACCTATGGTCTTGGATCCGGTTTTAAGCTGAAACAATAATTGTGTTCTATTGTTTTGTTTTTGTTTTATTGTTGTTACTTGTTTTTGTGTGTGTAACTGTATCGTTCTTTGTCTATACCTAACATGTGTATCTCTCAAAGAATTATTGAGCTAAGCAAGGCTGTGAATGTATAAGGGTTTTTAAATTATTAAAAAAAATTGTGTTGATAAATAGGAATTCTTAAAAAAGAAGAAATTCAGCAAACTCTTTTCTCCTTTCAGATAATCAACCGCTCAAGTACGGCGTTCTAGTGAGCACGTCCAATGCATTTGATGGGTCAGAACAAGTGAAAATTAAATGCAGTCACACTTTACTATGGTCTATGAAACTATGTAATATAGCAGGTGAGAGAACAAGCCATCATTTATTAAATATAGAATTACTGGTTGATTTGATTACAACATTGGAAAATTTATGTTTAATATCCTTTAGTGGCAATAATAAGCCTGAAATGGGTTTGGGAGTCTACACTTTTTTATTGCTTTCGATTATTAAATTATGATCTTATATGATCGGTTTTAACATTATTGTATAGTCAGTGAAATCGTTTTTAAAGATTTAGACAGATTTTAGAGAATTTCTTACAGTAAGTATTTGGACTTATGTATGTAAATGGGAAAAAGATGACCCCCTTGTTCGCTTATTGTATACAATTATTATACTACAATATAGTATACATTTGAGGCAAAGAGAGGGGTGTTATAAGATTGACGTGTCTTATCTATGCATCGTAGCTTCTAAAGCTACACGAATGGACCGATTTTGATGCCTTTTGTTCTAAAGCTGATATGATCGAGATGCTTTTAGCTACAATTTATGAAGATATGTTCAGGCATTTCAAGGTTATCAGCTCTTACTGTCGGGAGTTCTTAAAATTTATAATCATTACTAGCTGCCCGGACAGACTTCGTTCTGTCAAAAGTTTTTTAAATTTTGAGATGTAAGCTATCCTATCTTTCAAGTTGGATCAAACTGCACACGGTGTGCAAATTTGATTAAAATCGGTTAAGTAGTTTAGGAGTCCATCGCGGACAAACAACGTGACACGTAATTTATATATATTAAGATAATTATGTAAATAAACTGTTAACCAAATGTTTTTCAACTTCGTAGGTTAGCAAACAACTGAGGAGCCTGCCACGGTCAGAAAAAACATGTTCTAGCAGAATTTTAGTTCAATAGTTTAGGTAGTATATTGTTTCAATGTAGACATTTTTATGAGGTGTATGTTTTTGAATTGTATAATTAAAATTAATGCGAAAAATATTCCCAATAGTTCAGAAAACTAAAGGAAGAAAAAATAATGAAGTAGGTATAGGAAATAAATCAATATTTAAAAAATATCAAGTAGGTATATAAAATCTGTAGTATAAAGATATTAATTTTTAACCGACTTCAAAAAAGAGGGATGAATTCAATTTGACTGTACATATTTTTAATTTTTTTTAATGTTTGTTACCTCAGAACTTTCCACTATTTTGATGATTCTTATTTTAATCGTTTGGTGCTTGTCATATGGTTCCTCTTAAATTTGAGCTAAATCTGACGAGTAGTTTTTAAGTAATTTTGAAGTTGGTTATTTTTTTTTTCATGGTAAAATTCAGATTATAACTCATTATGGTGCAAAATAACTTTATTTTATTTAAAAAGTACAACTTTGTTTTAGTAAAAAATTACAATGGTTATAAATTCAAATAATGTCAAACTTGAGTCATTGTGAACCTTGCACATTTTACTATGAAACGCGTACTCCGATATAATATTAATACTTAACCGTGTCTACGATCCGTGCAACTAGGTCAGCAATAAATACATAGTATCAAAATCAATGTGAAAAATAGATTTTGGTAGTATCCATAATTCTGTATAATAGTGAAATGTGATTACTTAATTATTAGTTAATGTAAACGAATTTAAATTATTATTTTAAAATATCTATTCCCAAAGTCCTTACAATAGCATTAGTTGTGCGCGTATTTTGTTTTGATTGACACATAACAGCTGAATACATTTTGCCTTTTGTTCCTATACAATATACATGATGTAAGGTGCAAAAAAGATTAAATAAATAAAATATATTTTAGTGCAAATAAATATGAAAATGATTTTGATTTTGTAATGATTTGTTTAGACCATTTAGAATTTTTGTTAGTGATAATAAATATACATTGTTGTGATTATTTTGGTTTTTATCTATTGAGCGTTGTTATTCTCTACCTCAACCATTTATGTGTTTTTTTTATACCTAATTACATTGTTTTTTACTTAACCATTAGTTTTATTTTAGTTACTCTTAGTTTTTAAAACCCACTCTTAATTTTTTTTTATTGTTCATTGTAGCTGCGTAGCGTCATTTATTCATCATTTCATTACACACGGCACACCTCAAGGTGGAGAATCTGTGTCATTAAGGAAAATTGGTTAGTTACCATTTGATCTATGAAACATGACTTCATTGGACAAAATAATACTTTTTATCCTTAGAGGCCATCCATAAATTACGTCACACGTTAGGGGGAGCGGTTGATGTAGTGTGACAAGGGGGGGGGGGGGGGGGGGGGTTGGTCTCTAAATTTTGTGACGTCACATTTCAAAATCGAATTATTGGTATGCAAATAATTAACACGTTAGCTGCCAAAGCAAAATTTCGATGACGGACTTTTTTTTTTTTCATTTTGGTTTTATATTGATGTAAATTATAATAATATGTATAAATCCAGTTCTACATATAAAAAGGTTAGGCCAAGCCGCCAAGCTGAACATAGTTTTTCTAGGGCCTTGTTAGTCTATTTTAATAGAGAAAAACGCGCTAAACGTGTTAGACAGCTCCCTGAGATCATTTAATGGCGTCAGTCACCCTTGACTGACATGGCCTAAACAGATACCATGTCTGTCAGGCACCGGTACCTGCCATGGCAGCTAACGTGTTAAAAAACAATTAATGGAAATAAAAAGAGAAATTGTGATTTTATGAAACCACGATGGAAGTGAAACTTTTTTTCGGTTTGTAGGCATTTAACAAATTTTTTTTAGAACACTTACTACACGGTCAGCTGCTGCGAACTATAGGCGCCGCCATATTGGCCTTGGCTGCTCTGAAGAGCGCCTTTCAGTTTATTCCTACTCCGCGGCCGACAGTCACGCGACATGCAACACACAGACGAAAAATTTGAGATGTAATAAAAGTTTCACTTTAAAAACTTATTTCGAACTGTTCTTTTAATTTAATAATTTGTAGGTGTACAGTTTTATAATATGTGACGGCACATTGGGGGGGAGGTCTCACAAGTGTGACCGGCTGTGACAAGGGGGGAGGGATCAAAAAGGCATGAAATTAGTGTGATGTAATTTATGGATGGCCCTTTGGGAGTTGTCTGCCAACGTTTGTCCACTCTTATAGCTAGCCTGGTGGAGTGTACATTGTGACCCTCATCAATCCATGTTCTTCACGTGAGAGATTTGATGGGAGACCACAGCAGTGGGACAGTTGTAGTTTGTGATTATAATCCTTTGGAGTTTATTGCCGTTTCTTTTTCCAGGGATTGTCCATAGCAAAAATGAAGTGTATACTATTTTGTATTAAGCGATGCTTTAGTACAAAATTCTCCTTCGGAGTTTGTTGCCTTTTTCCCCTAGAAGCTGTTCACAGTAGTAATTTATTGAAACAGTTTAGTTATATTTCGAAAGGCTTGTGTTAAAAAAGTTTAACATATTTATAATTGTTGGTAGTTGTGACATGCAGCAGTTACTGTTTACATTTTGAATTAACATAATTTTAATCTCCATACTTTTATTAGGCGAATGATATGTAACTAGTTTTTGAATGATAAATAATGTTGTTTTTATGGTATCTATAATATTAAAAAATCTATAATATTAAATAGAAACTTAAGATATTTAAAAATTTAATTACTTTATTTGTATCAGTCGATTTGGGTAAAATATAATTTTAATGACACCAATCGAAGTTGCGCAATAGGTAGTAAAAAAATATAACACTAACAAATTATAAAATACCTAGAAACCGTTAACTAATGCAACTAGCAAAATCAAGCCAGAAGAAACGCAACGTAAGTAAACAGATTACCTACCTAGAATCTAGGTCCTAGACTATAAAACTTTTATTAAATATTCTTATACATATAACTGAGCTACAGAAATTAATTAAATTTTTATGTTAATACTTTTCGCTTTTTTTTAAATAGCCCAGTTTGGTGCACCCTGTTGGACCACGTATGAGCTAAGTCGTCTATTTAATTTGGTAAACATATACCTACGTATAGTACGAGTACATACATACCCTAAAATATCGAATGCATTTATTAATAATACTCTTTATTACTTTTATTTTACATTAATATTCCATTGTGATACCTACTAATAATACGAATATGACTTTATAGTGATCGATCTTTTTGCACTTAGCACTTAGTCTAGTGATGCGCCTACATACTTTATTAGCACCATGTATACAGAGATGTATTCTTTATGCTCGACGTAGGTGAGCGAGGTCATGGAGGCTGCGCAGGAGATCCGGAGATCGCTCAATGCCGCCAACATCGCCGCTCGATCACGAGATATCTCTCATCTTCCTTATCATCAGCTGATGTTAGTGTAAATATCTCGCGCGCGTTCTGTCCAGTTCGCGTGGTTTGTTAACGAGAGCTATTTCTTCTAAGGTGAGTTTTTTGTGCTATTAAATTCCAAACAAGGTTGTGTTGCTTTATTTTTCTTGTAGAACAGTTATCGTTAATAAATTACCAGCGCGGCGTAAGCAAACCGTTTATTTAAAAATTGTTTGAGTAACTTGGGTTTTTTTTTGTAGACGTACATTACAATGGGATATCTTAACATTGCTTGTACTACAAGCCTTGGTATGAAATTATGTTGGATATTTTTCCGTTGGTATACTGGGAATGACTTTAAAATTATTCGCTGGAGAAATGAGAATTCATAATAAGCAAATTACTTCAATAACCGCATCGCATCATGAAGTTAGTGCCGCGGTCACATGCCCGGGGGCACCAACATAAAGAACGATCAGTTTGATCTTGCGCGTGCGTCGTGTTTGACGTGTGTTCGCGTTCTCGTGCACGGAATACGATAACTGGTGCGTTATTTATTATCCATACATAAATTAATTATTCGCTCAAATTATTCAGAAAGTCTAATTTAATGTAATTAACTCATTAATAATTCAATTAAACGAAATCCGGCGGTCTGATAGCGGGAGCGGCTGTTTAAATGTTCAGTGCTTCATGCATTTTGTATCGCGTGCCTTTCTACGTAAAAGACATAGAAAAATATTACCTGCACTATTTCATTGATAAAGTCCGTCTCGGATATCCTTGTAAAATAAAAGTGTCCCTAATCATCACTTTTATTCACCATTATCCTTCCCTACTCATACCTATTTATGACATATTGCTTGCTACAATTGCATTCAATGAGTAGTGCTTTATTACCGACTAACAATCATTGTAATTTGTTTTACTGCCGGCATGACAAGCGAACCATGATGTTTAACTTTGAAACTAATCACATTAAATCTGATACACTTGATAGGTACTAATACTACCTCACTCTAATAAGGACATGCTAATCTAGCTATGCTAGCATGCTATGCTAGCTAATAGTGCTTTAAATAGTTTAATAACTTGATAATACAACTAAAGTAGGTAGGTATTAAGAACTATGTTAGGTATTTCAATTTCAATGATAAAAAATATCAATTTCCGCTTTAGTGACTCCATTTATTTGTTTAACAATTCTTGTTTTAATAAGAGCATAACATTCTTATCACCGACTTTACGTTTACAAGTGCATTTTTTAGGCCGAGTGAAACTTGAATCTCGAGATGTTTAGCTAAGTTATGTTATTACAGCACTTACAGCACAGTAGCTACTTACAGCGTTACTTAATCTCTTGATAAATTCTTGTCATCAGGAGATTTTACAAAAAAATCACGTGCAGTGCAGATTTTACGGTAACTAAAGATAACTTCGTCTAACACTTAAAGATAACGATTGAATTTATCTCTATTTTGTAAGATCTGATCACAATGCGTGTACTGAAGTTGACTAAAGTTGTATTAAAAAGGGTAGCATAAATAAAGATAAAGTACAGAAGTTTCCTATTTCACAACAAGGATCTATTAGATAGGTACCTTAATAAGAATAAACTAGGTATTAGTATTAAGTAGCTCGGAAAATTTAAAATCTGAATTTCAGTTTTTTCTTAGTCTCTAACCGGAAATGTAGTTTCTTGCCGGTTCTACTGAGTAACAAGTTTCCAAACGGGCAGGATTATAAAATTACCGTCGAAAGCTGTTTTAAAGTGCACCTAGGTTGTAGATGTAGGTTTATTGAGGTACCTGTGTTGATAAATATTATAGGTCTCTTCCAACAGTTCTAACCCTTTCTTCCTTCTTCCTTTACTTATTTTTCATTTCATTTATCTGAGGTTAGCTTAAAAGTCAAATATCGATAAGGCGCTTCGTAAGATATCACACTAAACACGTGATGTCCCTTTATTGTTTTTAGTTCGAACTACAATATACTTCCATACCGTGGACCATAAGGTATATTTTGATGTGGTAGGTGATAAAATAATTCATAATAGGTGTTACGAAATAGCCTGACACTTGCTAACTTAGCAGTTACCACTGATATTAAATGGGGTCAGTTACCTTACCAGTCCAATCTTACATGCAGAATAAGTATTTCTAATTCTACCGTGACCTCCGTTCGATGTTTCTAATTTGACGGGCCTTGTTAAATTAGTCAGAGCATGTAATTTTACTAATTAGTTCATCTGCGTGGATACAAATTACAAAGCCAGTTGTAAAATTGCAGTTACGCATGTTGTGTAAATATCTAGACTATAATAGTACCTATAAGTAAAATTAACTTGGTTGTTGACACTGTTGACAGAACGCTCACGGGTGAGTGATAAAATCAAAAATGCGGTTTACTTAATGATTTATTAGCAGCACTGATCGCAGACAACCAGCTGAGCGCGCGCTGTGAATTTAGTATACAGGGTGTCCCGTATTAACGTAGTCGTAGACTCGTAGTGCATCAATCTTAAGGGGAAGATAGCTTGAAGACTGTTATCGGATGCCCAAAAATGACCTAAAGGTCATTTTATAAATAAAGTTTCACCGTTTTCGAAATTTTGACCTTTATTTCACTTTTCAGAAATTCAGCTCCTTCACCACTACTCTGATGCGTCCACAAATAAGATTTATAAATCAAAATTAGTATAAATCAAAATTATTATTAGTATATATATACTAACAATAAGTATTCTTAAATAGTTCAATGATATAAAATGTATATTTTTTAAATGTCATTGAGATAGTCGTTCTAAAATGAACATTAAGTATGTAATTTCGTAGAAATACATAGTCTTTTTCGAAATCAATTTCGCTATTCAACATATTATCTATTGTATTTTACGTAACTATTCGTTAAGTTCTAAATATAATATTTAGTTTACCTATGAACAATAAATTCCTTAATGTAACGCGTTGAGTTGAGTGCTTTTGCAAATTCCATAATTATCGGAACGAATCAGCTCAGTCTATGTTTGTCTGCAACCTATCAGTATAGTAACGTATTAAAATAAATATTTAAGTATCAGCGTGTGTGGTTTAGCCGTGCCGTGAGCGCGTATTTGTTCTATAGGTAATTATGATATCAACGGTATATGGACTGCATTTTAATTGAAATGTAAATCATGTACTCATCTATGTCTCTACATAAATTATTCATTTTAAGCGGCGTTATAACAGGCTAGTCTCCCTCCCCAGCTTCGCCCGAGACCATAGTCACTACACGCTACATAATATTTAGTTATTATTTTTGTCCTCCGAAATTTTTATTTTGCGACAACTTCCAAGATATCAACATAATTTTCAAACTTATGTAGAGGTAAAGACAAATTCTTTATTTCTGTCTTTTTCTTCTCTCTCTCTTCGCCGGCAACGTATCAGTGATGCCTTTGGTGTTGCTGATGTTCATGGGCGACGATAGCCACTTAACAAACTGCAAACATATACATCACGCGAGAGTTGCGTATCACTAATATATATATAGTAATCAATCCATGCGATCGTTGTTCCTCGTTCTAATACCTGAGGGCTGAGCCAGCTGAGTTTAGCATTTTCCTGACCAACACAGTAACACTGTCCAACACAAAAGGTCAAACAATCGGAAACCAGATTTATTGACACCGGAACTCGCCGCGGAGTACTGGAAGACCTCCACAACATAAAGTCATGTGTCCACTCATGTATTTTAAATATGCATCGTATGAAGTGAAGTCAACCTTCACAACAATCTGTACGTCGTCGTGTAGGTACTTAAGACAGCAAAGTCGCTACTCGTTATACTGCTCGCATTTGTAAAGTAATGAGTCTTTCATCTGTGTTATTGCCGATTTCCTCAATCTATTGAGTGCTATGTTTTTCGAGTACCTATAGTGTCCTATAGATAAACTAGAAATAAACACATTACCTACTCTCCTTTGCGTCGCGCATTCGGGTAAAAAGTATCACAATTCAAGAGATTGAGAAGAGTTACTGGCAAAAGTTCCATACCACGATTTTGTAAATAAATTTCACACTTCATCTTTTCATACTTACAATACTTCACATCTTTATCCTTCGATAACGTCCTCATGATGTTGTTCGTTACGGAAAATAATGACATTATTTCCGAGGGGTTATTAGCTTTATCTCCAATCAGGGCTATTCCTGACTACCTTTATACTCTAGGTGAAAACTCTAGAAAACGACATTTTGTTTACATTTGTAGCGGCTGCAAATCGACCCTACTATAGATATATCAAGTATACTACTATAGATATTATCTCAAAATAATTTAAAGTTTAGCTGCTTAAGTGTTTTTAATGTGGGATGTAAGTACAGTTTTCTTTAAATGAACAAATACGACATACAAAGAATAAGCAAATGTATTAAATAATAATGATGAGGTAATAAGATCAGAAATAGGTATCATTGAAGTAAGAATGTATATTTTCAGATTGTTTGAAATTATCGTAGGTACATCGCATGAATAACAGATTTAAAGCATCTGTACTGTACAGTATTTAGGTACTTGGTTTATTTATTTATCTTACTAGCTATAATAACCTAGCAGACGATCTACTTGTTATTCAAATACTTATATAAACTGTTGACGACAGCAACCTGAGGTTCTATTGTACCTAAAGTAGCCTCTGAGAACTTATAAGACCACAAATTATTTTTTGCAATTACTGTGCTTAACTTTATAATTATAAAACAACAGCGGTTGAGAGGTTTTTGAGGTATGCAAAATATGGACAGAGGAAAAGTAAATAATAAGTCTAGTTTCTTCTACATAAAACTACTTAATTATAAGTACTATTATTTCTTCTGTGATAAAACACAAAGGTGTATTTATACAGAGTGTCCCAAAAGTAGTACAACGTTGGCAACCGCTACAGATTCGTGGCGCGGTTTTACTCTGTTTCTTGACAGCAGCTGGTGGGTCAACCCACTAAAGCTACCTTCCGCCACAGCTTCCGCTTAAGTTTATCGTAGTACGAATTGGGACATCCTGTATACATTCCGGTATCGTCTTTTCATTCAGTTACTATCAGCCGTGAGCCGTCTGGTTCACTAGCTTTGCTAAATATACATAAAGAATTTTTTTATAACTAATGTAGGAATGATGTTGTACTCAATATGGAATTAATGAACTCGGAAATTTTGATTTATTAGCAATTTTGATTTAAATTTAAATAATACCGTGTGTCGTAGTTGTACACATGCAAGGAGATGGTAATGCGAAGGACGACAATTTTACGCGTTAAAGCATACGACATTCGTTCAAGACGTCATTGTTATATCGAATAATGCATGTAAACCTTGTCAATCAGTTTTTTTAAACTCTTGCTTGAAGCACACTGCCTCTTTGTTTAAGACAGTCTTGGTCTAAATTGCATAATTTTTTCCTCAAATGTTTATGAGTTGTGAAGAAACTGTTTTGCAATATTTACCTACATTGTTTTAGTCCCCGATTAAGTATTTATTTATTGATGATCACCATATTTTTTTTTAATGTAAATAAACTTGACACAATTATGTAATATCAATTGTAGAAAACCGCGATACTAATAAAATTAATAGTTTAAAAACTAAATAAACGGTTTTATAGTGTCATAATAGGAGGAACTAAAAATCACACTTTCAACTATTCCACATCTATTTATTTAGGTCAAATTGTAAGGTAGGTCATTACACACGCCTGCCATGCGTAATAAATCAGGATGTCAATAGTCACTTAAAAGTTAGTACTTTAGTAGTAACTACTAAAGCAAAAAAGATGTGACAGTGCTCTTAACATAGACATAATACAGAGATAGACTAGGCAAGGTATCTGAGCATATGTAAGTGAAACGCTGCGAAGAAAGGCAGGAGGTAAACCTATCCTTGTCTTACTTACGAGTTACGCGAGTCTCCTTGGTCTCTTTCTAATAGCGTGACGCAAAGAAGGCCCGCTTGTCTAGTCTATCTGTATTATGTTTATGGCTGTTAATCGTTAAAGAGCTCCCTCGTCTGGAGCCAACCCTAAAAGTAAGTATTATCATGTTATGCTTATCATAAAAATGTATTGTCATCAATATGCAAAATTTCAACTTCGTAGGAAGTAGTTCGAATTCTGCTTGCAAGATTTTATAAGGAAGCTAGTTAAATAAAAGCTTTACGATAAAAAATAAACATTAAATCACAAGTCAGTTATCGTTTTTTCTGTCAACAACAATCTTGTTTTAAAATAATTGTTTTATGTTCTGCGTCCAGCGTGCATTGAAATAATGAAGTAGGTACCTACCTACCTATTAACGTACAATAATAATAGTTCAATGCCTGCATGACTAATCCATTGTAGTTAATAATAATATTATTACAACTTAACTATATCGCTAACTCCATTCGTTACCAAAAAGATAATCATAACATTAAAACGCTTTAAAACGCAGAACAAATTTATAAAGCTCGATACCAACTTCCTGAGTTTTTATCATTTCCACGTGATTGTCTAGGACAGTGGAACTCAACTTTTATTTCATACGGGCCACAAACACTTGTGACATGTTGTCGCGGGCCGCAAGACAAAGAAATAAAAAAATTGGTATTAATTTCTTAGGTTTCCGCAATTATAAATTAAGGTGACCCCAGATGGGCCAACTACAAAAAGCCTAACGGGCCGCACGTTGAATATCGCTGAACTCTAGGAAAACGCTGAATAGCGCAATCAATTGTGACGGGGTAAGATCATCATAGCAACGGGGAAAAACTGTAACGCCAGAGTAATTCTATTGGCAAAAACGTCTAGCCTTGCAGCGGGTCACTGCGAACGATTCCTGCTTCATTGGGTAGAACGACAGACAATCAAGCCAGTAGATAATTTGCCTACGTCATATTGTGACGCAGTTTGACTAACGCAAATGCAACTTCTCATACTCGTATATCACTAAGAATCAAATCAGTCCGGGATCGGGGATTTATTGCTTCTTGTCCGCGGGTGCGTGTGCGTGCGTGTATGCGTGCGTGCGAGCTTGCATGCGTGCATGCGTGGGTGTGTACGTATGTAATAAATGTTCGTTTTATTGTCACCACAGATGAATTAAAAAACTCAGATAAATAAAAACTTTTTATCCATCTGTGTTTGTCATATAACACCTAATTGCGGACGGGAATCGCCTACTAAAACGCTCAAAGCAGTCAATAATAATAGCACACAGATATCTTCTGCTCACAATCAGACAATTTTCAACCTTGACGCGTCCTCAAGGGTGTTTTCCTTAAAGCCCCCATTCCATTGAACTGGTTACTGGCCCACTTAATGCTGATCGTAAAATAAATGTACAAGTACAGGTGTTGTATTGAATGAGACTAAACAAATATATTAAAATTACTGCACGTATTTTCGAGAACAAGGCTTTGTTATAGTGACACTTCCAACATGCGCATTAGTTCTTTCTAACAATATGTGTTAATTTGCGATAATGGGTTCGAGTTATTTCGTTCCGTTTGTTTTCATTATTTCGTTTTGAAGCTTAGCATAATACCTACCCGTGCCTGTTACATTAAACATTGAAGTTTTTAAGTGCTCTATTACAAACCAAATGCTCACTTAGCTGAGACGGTTTGGATCGTTCTCACCACGCTGATTTTCTATGCAACCACTTCTTAACACCAGTAATTGGTCGAGCGATGGAAAATACCGTATTATATACATATTTAGAGAGGTCAGGGCTACCTACCATCACCTCAATCGCCTTTGCCGAAAAAAAACTATGTAGTAATACCTATAAGTCCGGAAACCGGAAAACTCACACGGATGGCAGCCCTAGTCTCTTTTTCTTTCTACAGCGACAATACTATTATCCTTCCGACTGTTAACATAAAGTACCTTATTTGTTTCAGATTAGAAACAGCAGAAACATATAACCATCAGGATGGGGGCGATGTTCCGGAGCGAAGAGATGGCGTTATGCCAGCTCTTCATCCAGCCCGAGGCAGCCTACACGTCAGTCTCGGAGCTGGGAGAGGCGGGGTCCGTGCAGTTCAGAGATGTAAGTACATTGCTCCCAATAATACTTCCTAACTTGTGTGAGAGACTGACTACATGATGGTAAAGTAGGCAAGAAAAAATATTGTGTGTGTCAGCTCCGACGCAAGACCAGAGTTTAACGCCATCTAGTTTGCAATCTTCAAATCAGTAACAACAGATGATGACGATGACTGATGATGATGTTTCACATCATCAGAATAGGATGTACCAACTTACCAAGATTATTATTATCATTAGATGGCGTTGTTACTGATCAGCCATCGTCATCCAACGCCATCTATGTTCTGTGTATGATTCTGTGTTACAAACATAACATAACGCATAACGTAACGGAGAAAGTTTGATTTTTCTCTTCATAAAATTTCATACGCGGGCTTAAATATGAAAATCAATTCTAAAGGAGTTCAACTCCTAAAAAAGTACACCGTCCATGCATAAGCCGTCACTGAAGTGTTTTTTTCTGTGATTAATTAGTTTCAAATATAACTGTTCCGGGTTCTGTTTCTTTTTATTAACTGACTTCAAAAAAGGAGGAGGTTCTCAATTCGACTGTATTCTTTTTGTTCGTTACCTCAGAACTTTGGACTGGACGAACCGATTTCGATTATTCTTTTTTTAATCGAAAGCAGGTGGCTGTCATGTGGTCCCACATAAATTTTATTGAGATCTGACAATTGCATCCATGATAAAACCATATAAGTGTTAAATTTGTAATAAGTATGTGCGCGAGAAATGGACGAATAACTCAATATCACGCCAACCGATTTCGATGATTTTTTTTATCGAAAGCAGGTGCTTGTCATGTGATCCCACATAAATTTCAACGAGATATGACTAGTAGGTTTTGAGTAACTTTGAAGTCGGTTATTTTTTGTTAGTAAAATTTAGATTATTTTAAATTAATAGAGGTATAGGGTGACATGGTAAACAGTGAACCACTAAAAGTTTAAACTGTTATGAATCCACCGTACGTGAATGTAATTAAGAACTATTGACATTAGACGAAAGGAAATTTATTAAACTTGTGTTTTGCATATCAATTTCAGCACCAATTCTAATAAATTATTGGTAATATTGGTTTTTTTAAAAGATGGCGAATGGTTCACTGTGTACCAGTATAAGTACACAGTGAATTGGGGGGTGAGTCGACAGTGGACCAATGTGTATACAGTGAACCATCATTTTAATTACCTACCTTTATCGCATATTTAAATATATATATTGATAGGAATGTCGTTAAATAAAACTATAGTAATGTAATATTTAACAAGTTCTTTATATATTTGTATTCGTTAGCAACAATCACATAAAATCAATACAAAACAAACTAGTACCTAGGTAGTTACTAATTTAGCTTACAAATCTAATTAGGAACACTGACTGTATTAGTTAAAGCTTGGCTCTTTATATTCTACATTACAATTAAGTCTTTAACAGTATTATCAGTCTTTTAATCAAATAAAAAAATATATTAAAGCTTCTTATTATAGTTTCCATCAAAACAAAAAACAAAAATTATATGACCTCTTGTAATGAATAATCTACATGAACTCCTATAAATCAACAAAATCAAAAAGTAAAAGACAAGAGTGAAAAATTTATTGGGAATGTATAAGTTGCTTGCCGGCGACTACTGCCTTCAACTTTAGGGTCAGGAAGTATAAATTTTATGTCATTTTTCCAAACTCCTGCCATATCTGGTTCCACAGGTTCAGCAAATTTATAAAAAACTTTACTCTTTAGTTTTAAATATGATACAAAATAGTCAAATTCCGGTTCATTAGACTCTTCTAAAATCTTTGCGACGTAATAATATTTTTTCTTTTTATTTGTCTCTATCAAAATAACCACATAGTCACCCACTTTAGGGTTTCTTGACAGAGGTTTGGAAATGATGTCATCATCCAGAATCATTGTGTCGTCTTCGCTATCACTTAAAAATATCTCTCCCCCAGATGACGATCCACTGGGACAAAAAGTTTCATCGCCACTGCTGGTGTCACAGTCATGTATTACTACTTTCTCCAATTTCTGTTCTTTCTTTGGTTTCTTGTCTTTAAAAATATCACTTTTCTTCACTTTCTTTAGTCCCTTTACTTTCTTTAGTCCATTCACCTTCCTCTTCTTCTCTTCTATCATATCCTTCTCTGGAGTGTCTGTCGCTATCATACTTCTGCCCAGTATCCTTCGTCTTTTAGTGTTTCGAGGACCTGCTTTCAGAGGGAGTCTAATCTCTTTAGGTGTAATGAAAGCTGCCCCCTGTCGTGAAGTAGATGGCCTTGGCGAAATAGTCATTTTGGACACTGAATCCTGTCGCTTTGCTTCTAGTGTGGTCATGATAGGACGAGTTGACTCTTCTTGAGCATTGGCGTTTATTTCTGGCTGTTCAAAATTTGGAAGTTGGTCAGAGTCATCTAGAGCACCAAATGGAATCTGAGCGCTTCCTGTTTCTAGATCCGAAAAAATAGTAGGTGAAGAGGGCGCCTCGTCGTCTTCAATTTGTGGGTCTGGCCTATCTGTTACAGCACTCGGTAAAAAGTCCTCTTCTGTGAAAACTGATTCATCAAACGGAAATATACCGCATTTTTTAAAAGCGCTGATGATATTTACCGGTGTCATTGCTTTTAAATATGCTTGACCTACACATTCAGCTATTTGATAGATTGTTAATGCATGTCCTGCGTTCCGGAGCATCCACGAGTCAACTGCTGCATTATAAAACGTTTTAAAAGGTCCATTCAGCCCGACATCTAGGGGCTGAAGTCTTGCAGTAGTGTGGGGAGGTACGGTTAGTATTGTTACACCAGAAGACTTTGCAATATTTAGAGCTTCTATTGACAAGTGGCTTTCGTGATTATCAAGAATAAGAAGTGCGGGATTTTCCTTTGATGCAGAAGTGTGCTTTATGAAATGATTCATCACCTCAACAAATAACTCTGCGTTCATCCATCCTGTAAGTGAGGCTAAACCAAGTGTTCCAGCTGGTGCACCATGTAGCATATGAGCTTTAAAGTTTTTTCTTGGAAAAACCATGGCGGGAGGCAGGGCATGTCCGGTAGCGGAAACGATACAGCAAGTGGTTACTAAAACGCCTCTTTCGCCACTAGTAACTTTGCAGACGTTGCTTCTTTTTGGCGCTAAGACTTTTTGAGGCTTTTGCACAGTCGTCGTAGAGGTTTCGTCTAGGTTGTAAACACGAGTACCATCTCCAAATCCGGAATACCGTTGTAAAGCTTCTTTTAAATTATTGAAGAATGATTGTACATTCGTTCTGTTAAACGCTGTAGCACGCGCTAAACTGCACGCCTCCGGTTTTCTTAGACTTATATCACTATGCCTTATTCTGAATGATCTCAGCCAATCAACTCCTGCCATTTGGTTGGACAACCAAGAAGATGGAACTTTTAACTTATTTGCAATTGCCAGTTGATAAGCTAATTGCCTCGTCTCCTTAGCTGTAAGCCCATAAAACATGAGAGCACATTCACTTATATAAGCTTTTAATATTTCTTCCTGTTCACGTGAAAAAATAGCATTTACTTCGTAATTGGGAACAAATCTAGCATTATCTTGAGTCTCGTGTTTTTTCACATATCTTCTGAGAGTTGAATATTTTAAATTACTTTCTTGTGCTGCTTTGCGAATACTCATTCCGTTCTTTACAAGATCTACAGCTTTTTTCATGTCTTTTGCATCATGTCCGCCAATTTTTCGGTTTTCTTTTTTAGTTCGACCCATTCTAAAACAAAAAGATTATTATTATTAGATCTTCTATTAACGCCTTTTTTGTTTATTACAATCACAGCTGAAATTTTTATGCATAAATTGTATCGGACATAATGAACAAAGTGATTGGTACACAGTGAACCATCGTTCAAAATCGTAGGGTACACAGTGAACGATGGTTCACTGTGTACCCTACGATTTTGAGCCACTGTGTGCAGACACCACTTTTTAACCTATAAGGTTACATAACTATTAAACATACCAATTTCAAAAGATATTTATATATCTAAATTATTAAGGAATAGTTACTTTACACATGGAAACAGTGCAATATAATGTAACTAAATATACAACGATTCTAGAAAGAAAATAAATGAAAACACGTGTACTTACTTTTTTTGGCTCCAAGGACAAAACCATGCACTGGGCAACCGTTACGAGCGGGAGCACGCCGTCGACTGGGGAGTGCGGGAGGTGGTAGAAGGCAAATTGTTTCGCGTTTGCAGTACGGTTTGGCAACGTCGCGTTTTTGGGATATGAGTGGTGGTGCACTGTGTACTACTGGGCCACTGTTTACCACCTGACCCTACTTGGTTTTCCATATATACAAAACATTTTTCCGGTCGATAACGGCTCAGAGATATTTTCCCTGACGTTTCGCATGTCGGAGGATGTTGGTGTCCACACTCCACATACGAAATGGAATAAGTAGTCCGTTCGATAACTAGCAACAAATACAACTTCTGTTTTCAATTTGAACAAGTAAAACACTCCAGTTTTAGGTCAAGTTTATTAGAGTACGTAGGTACTAACTACATTGTATATAAATTTCGCAACAATGATATTATTCTACTTGTATCAATTGTATTACTTGTTATCAAATATGTGCATTGAGTTGAAGTCGCGAGACGCGAAGGTAATTGAATGCGGGAAATTAATCTAATCAAATATCATACCGTGACCGTGGCTTTGTTTGCATCGGTCATGGAATTACTAAACTTCATGAAAGACATCACAAAAGCATTGAAAGCCTTATCTTCCTAAGGACTCGCCTGAAACGTCATTAGACCTATCCGGTTATAGCATCTAGACTTCTAGAGGTCCTTAGCTTAGCCTCGTAAAAGGACTAACGCCCCAACTCAGAGTCACTAACAGTTACCTAAATCGCTCCTTAGTACTTAATTTGTATGGTGATTCTTTACTAAGGAGTGATTTAAGTAACCGTTAGTGATAATTTGCCTAGAATTTATAAAGGTAATAGGTATATGCAGAGGCAGCTTTCTTTTGCTTCAAAATAAGAGCTAAAATAAAATAAATTCATATTACGACCTCGTTGTAGGTTGCGTGACCAGTGTGACGCGACGTTACGAATCCTAATTCCTAGATTTCCTAGCGTAACTTCAAAGTCCCATAACTTTTTAATTTAAAAAAATGTGAAAGATTCTTTTACATGAATAATTTATCCAACCTTATTTTTATAAGTAGGTATAAAAAATTGTTCATTCCCACTAGTTCTACTGCTTAGTTCTATCGTAGAACTAGTGGGAATTTTTTTCTCACTAGTTCTACCGTAGGTTCTTCAGTATACATATATTTACTATGTTCAAGAACCAAGAACTTTTTAATTTTCTAAGCCTCTAAAGTCTAAGCTGTTATCATTGTACGTCGCTGGCAGTAAACAATTGAATAATATTTGCTACGTAATCTGTGGTAACTGGTAGCAAGACGTGAACTTGGTCGATCGCTTAGTGCTTGTTCACACTGAACTCGCGGGCGCGGGCGCGGTCGCGAACAGTGTTGCCAATGCTACGGCAATTACCGTGTTCTACGGCTTTCAGGCCAAAAAATCACAAAATCTACGGCCTACGGCTGGAACCCTATTACCGTAGCAAATTCTACGGCTTTTCGCAAATTTTCAAAAAGTCAAAAGTTAAAAGTGAAAATTCCACGGTCTTTGTTTTATTTATTGTTTTGCAAACATTTAACGAATGTTAATACCCTTAAAACAGCGCCACTAGGCTTATGTTGTTGAAGTATTCCTCGTTTTGTGGGCATCAAATTCACTGCCGAAGACCTTTTTTTTTTTTTAGTTCGAGTGCTGAACCGATGGTATAATAATATATTGGCGTAATTGGATTGCTACGGCCCACACTTGGTCCTTTCCCATATAAACACGGCTTTTTTATCTAATGTACACGGCCTTCCAAAAATTTTCATTGGCAACACTGGTCGCGAAATATCAAACATATTATGAGCTACTATGAAAGTGTTCACACCAAAACGCGCGCGCGGTGTATGCAGCGTTTACCGCGACCGCGCCCGCGACCGCGCCCGCGACCGCGCCCGCGTCCGCGCCCGCGTCCGCGCCCGCGTCCGCGCCCGCGAGTTCAGTGTGAGCAAGCAATTACGCCAAGCCATATCAAAGGCTATCGAGTGTTGAATTGAGGGTGATGAAGGTACCCGGTGCCCGTGCAAGGTCAACCACATCCACATGTGGCCCCGCCCGGTTTACTCGTTCGCTTGCGTGTGACATGTGCATAATAATATTATTGCATGCTAATTTTGCTATGTGCTATTACTTAGGCTATTTTCGGACTTAGGTTTTAGACGTGGTTATTTACCAACGCAAAAAAATACTATTTCACTATGTCTTGTCTATTGGAAAAACTTGGCCATTGTATCCATAGATATGAACTTATATCTATGATTGTACCTGACATCCACATGTACTTAGTACAATAATTTAAAAAAAAAACGAGTAAAATTGTAAAACTATTTCAAGTTTCTAGCATTTGATTTCTCCTTATGCAGGTTCCAGGTATCCTAATAGGTTTGATTGCGAGACTTTGATGAAGTCTGTTCTTGATAGTCAGAAATTTTGTGACACGTCTACGTTCAAATAACCTACAATAATAATAAGTAATAACTAATAAATAATCCACAAAATCGCAGTGTACTCGTAAGTCTGAAACTTTCCAAAGAGAATTATTACGTAGAGACGTATCGAATTCAACCACATTTTGTAGAAAGTGAGTCAATATCGCGGAATAGATGCAGCAAGACATGGTAAACCATTGGGTAGATTATGCACCTATCTACGTACTTTTGAAAGGGGCCAGATTTAGATACCGCCCTCTACACATTCAATTCAAATATAACAGTAATTAAAATATGCATTGTGGGTACTGTTTACCAACCATTATACCTATGTTATTTCTTCTTCTTTGTCGGTTTCTTCATTGCTGAAGGTTGTGCCCGTTCTGTTAAGCGGCTGACAAGCTGTTTCCATGCCACCCTGTCTTTTGCATTCCTGAGAGCCTCGGTCACTGGGATGCCTATAATCTCCTTTACGTTGTCGGATCATCGGGTAGGTGATCGGCCTCTAGGTCTTTTCCATCTACTTGGCCCACAACAACAAGTTTATCCAAGTTGTCTGGTTGTCTCCGTGCCATTGCACACATTTGGCCAAAGTAAGATAGTATTTTTTTGTAGCAGATTGTGGATAGTCTGGTTTCAATTTTAAGCTGGTGGAGAATAGATATGTTGGTTCTTTTTGCTGTCCATGATATGCGCAACATTCTCCTCCAGCACCACATTTTGAAGGCGTCGATCTTCTTCTTGTCCGCCGCGCGGATGGTTCAGGACTCCAATACGTACAAGAATATGGAAAACACCAAAGCTCTACTAGTCTCGTTTTGGTGGCGTTGGAGACGTTTCTATTTTGCCAGATTCTTGTGAGATTGCTTATTGCACTTTTGATAATGAACTCCCCATATTATATTGAAGAGGAGGGGGATAAGATGCATCCTTGGCGTACTCCTCTCTACGGATTGAAAGGCCCTGAGATCATATCATTAATCCTGATCATCGATTCACCATCTACGTAAACAAATAAATTCAAAATTCACTCTGTTATGGAACATTATTCGTCATCATTTATTTATTTATTTATTTATTTATTGCAATACATACTAACATTACAGGTCAGTAACCTAATGCGTTAGTATTGTTGAATAAATAAATAAATAAATCATGGTGAGCTTGCATTAAGAGATTTATAAGATGTACTGTGTACAGCCATCGATTCCCGCTCACCTTGTGTCAATGATACAAGCAAGAACATCCCACTCGCATCAAACGAGTCGGCCAATTTAGTCTCCCCTCTAGGGCTGTCAATTTGTTGATGTGAAAGCGAATGGGTCCAGTACTTGTTAAACGGGTTCCGTCTGGTCCCATAGTCTGTTATTTCTCATAGAGGTTGGTTGCAGATGACACTTCTGAAGGTTGAGATCCTATTTTTTTATACGCTATAATAAAATTGTGATGTGTGATTTTTTTATAGGCGCTATATTTCGTATATTAGTGATTTATTCATAGGAGTGGCGTCTTTTATTTGGTCTCATTCATTGGTTATTAAAATTACATTAAAAAATAAAATATTGTAATTGGCAACCCTATAACACAACGTAACAAGAATGGTTGGCCCTGGACGCGACGGGACGCGATATGAGAATCATGAAAAAAGCAATTTATTCCATCGTGCCATGAGCGTCCATTTTTTGCTTTCTACATACAACAATGTAAAACGCAATGGTTTCGTTCTACTACTAAAATTTGTTTAAAAACTTTTGAGTTTTGACCAATTTTGCTATCGTTATTCGTAAATATCTACTACTTAATAGTTTTCAACTTAATTTAGGTATCTGAGCCTGGGCTGGGCCGCTTCTTGTGTAAATTCGCACATAAGTCACTCATTACTAATGTATTGTTTGTTGATGATAAATTATGACTGTGCCGATTGTGGTTTAACTCAACTTCAATGAGTCCATACGTTCGGTATTAAGTGGGATAGTCCCTCAAAATATCAGTTCTCAAAATATCAAAAATATATATTTACTTTGCCAAAGGACCAAAACAAGTAATCTTCATCTGGGGCTTCGAGATATTGGTCTACGAAACCAACCGCAAATTTTTGTCATCGGAAAAAGTAAAAAGCTGGTCCTCGTAACTCCTCTAGGCTCCTCAATAAAATTAATTTGCGATAGTTAAATATTTCATTAAAAACACCCATTGATTATTATAATTTTAATAATTCATAAGAATTCCGCTCAGAAGGAAAATAATAGTCACTTTACTCACGTGGGCGACTACTACGTAAGTAAGTGATGTAACTAATTGGAAAATGCAAGATCTGAATGGAAACATTCTGAAACACTGCATTCTGTAGGTACATATAAAAGCAATATTTGCATAATTTTTGAATGTAGTTTAAATAAGCATACTAGTGGTATAGCATAATCCTTATAAAAATGATTGTGACCTCAGATTTGCGGCACTTAATTTCATTTAGGATTTAAATAAATTTGCCCAGGGAGGCAAGAAAGGGAATTAACAATTTATGTCCTTCACTCAGAATGCAAACACTTTTGCTAGTTAGGCACGAGGCACCATCTTATTAAAGGTGCCGAGTTCGATTCCCAAAAGATAATTTAGAATATTTATTTTCGTGTCGTAGTAGTTTTTGATTACATAATATGGAATGGGCTTACTAAGCAAAAATAGATGTATCCGGCATCTATTGACTTTTTACAATAATTATTTGTATGGTCATGTGCACTAACAAAAAAGTCGCCGGATACATCCATTTTTGCTTAGTAAGCCCATTCCAACGGCTATTATATGTGTTTCATAATATATACTTATGTAAGTACCTATTATGAATATTTCCGCTAAACATACAATCAATAGAAAACTGAACACTACTGTGTGCTGTGTGTGAATGTTAAACGCTGCCGGTGCAAAGAAAGTTTCATTTATTACAAATACAATTCTATTAATAATTAATGGCTTTAACTCATTGCCCCACTATAGAGTAGTGAGTACGGGTCTCTCCCCGTAACTGAGGAGGCCTAGAGCATACTCCACCACGCTACTCCAGTGCGCATTGGGGTAGGGGTTAGTGGCCAACCAATTTTTGTTAATTTTTTTTATCCCGCACGAAGGCCTCCTACATAGCTTAGGTAACGACTGCTATCTAACGTTAAATAACTGAGACCGACGGCTTAACCCTCCGAAGCATGGAAGCGCTCAATTTTGACACTAGCGGTCATCCGTCCAACTTCAAACCAGTTTTAGTATGTCGGTCACTTAAGAGTTAAGATCAACGACAATTTCATTTCAACGGACTACTGGCGCTCTGCCCACGTTTTCTGGAAAAAAAGTACCTACCCCTATATCTTAATTCTTATTGCAGATCATAGTCTACGTTTATGAAAATCCGTTCAATAGTTTTTGCGTGAAAGAGCAACAATCTTTCATATTTTCAATATTAACAGTTTAGTTCTACTATCTCGTAACTTACTAACATTTGCCTTTTCTTTCAGCTCAATCCGGACGTGAACGCGTTTCAGCGTAAGTTCGTGAACGAGGTTCGAAGATGTGACGAGATGGAGCGAAAACTGCGATACATCGAGGTTGAGGTGCACAAGGACAAGGTGCCGGTGCCTCATGTCAAGGAACTGCCACGAGCGCCAAACCCTAGGGAGATCATTGACCTGGAGGTAGGTTCAGGCTTCAACCCTATAATGGGTCACTAAAGGGCATGGTTCTCTCACAACTGCAGATTAGTGAGTAGGTGCCGACTGCCGCCATACCGGTAGTCTTATAAGGTTTAGGAAAACTAGCAGACAAACGAACAGACGAGCCATCTGATGGTAACAGGGCATCACTCATGGACATCAGTAAAAGGCGCCATTGAAGAAAGAAAGAAATGGCTCTCAAGTCAGAACACGACGCGTCGTTTGGCGGCTGACTTAAGATGGTGGTAACTAGCAGGCTAATGAAGCATACGGAGTTAACAGAAAACAGCTCATTATAGATAACGACTGTTGGCTTAACATTTATGTCAGCATACTTATTGTTATCGTATTGGTAGTGTCGGCACTTAAAGATACTTAGGTTTGCGTTTGTAATGTGCGCCGGTACTTTGACAGGAGGTACTGAATCAACAGTGTTGTTGTACTTGTTGCCTATTGCTCGTTGAGCAACAGACACTTATTTCATTTCAGTATTGAAAACATTTTGACGTAGAGGTATTAAACTCGATTTTTATTTTCGTTATCATTACTTTTTACTCACTTTTTTACTAATGTCAAATGTTTACCTTTTTATCATTCAATGTTTTTTTTTTAATTGCGTCGACTGCCATCAAAAGCTCAGTCGTTCGGTGCAAAAGCACCAGTGCATTATTACCGAATAATAATTTAATTTAAGGTCTACTTAATAAACTTCATCTTTGTTTTTATGTAAATGATAACATTTTTCATACCCTTTACAGGCACACTTGGAAAAGACAGAAAATGAAATTCTTGAGCTGTCTCACAACGCAGTGAACCTGAAACAAAACTACCTTGAGCTAACAGAGCTACGACATGTCCTTGAGAAGACTGAGGCATTCTTCACCGCCCAGGAAGAAATTGGCATGGATTCATTGACCAAGTAAGTTCAAGCCAGTTATTTATTTTTTCTTCTTTCTTTCTTGGCCGAAAACGCCTCAGTGATTTCTTGGGTATTTCTGACGTCCATGGGCGACGATAGCCACTTACCATCAGATGGATCGTCAGCTCGTTTGCCAGGTATTTCCATTAAAAAATATCATTCCAGGACCCTAATATCGGACGAGATGGGACAGCAGGCGGCGGTGCGCGGCCGTCTGGGATTCGTGGCGGGCGTGGTTCAGCGTGAACGCGTGCCGGCCTTCGAGCGCATGCTGTGGCGCATCTCGCGCGGGAACGTCTTCCTGCGACGTGCTGAACTCGACAAACCGCTTGAGGATCCCGCTTCTGTAAGGTTTAATTTATTTTCTAAGACACCCGACGTGTATAACTAAAATGTGTGTAGTCGAAAATCGACTTCATGAATGGACCGAATGTGTCTAATGTCTCAAACCATCTTCGCATTATTGCCTTTCAAATTAAACCGTGGCACATCGGTTGGATGATTTCAAAATCTATCGCTCCATCTCAGAGTCACTAACGGTTACTTAAATCGCTCGTTAATACAGAATTTGTATGGTGATTTAAGTAACCGTTAGGGACTCTGAGTTGGGGCGTATAACGAATAAGTAGGAAGCATTTTTGTGTTTTATATATTTATATTATGTATTTTATAGGTAGATTTCAATTGCTATTTTTAATCATATTGTTATCTATGAATAAATCATATATCTACGTAGGTAAAGATAAGTAAGAATAACTTAATTTTTTATACCTCTGTAATTAATCTCTCTCTGTAATAAATCATTACAGGGTTAATCTTGACAATTAAATTAATTAAAAACTTTACAAAAATATGTGCCTACGTAAGTTACGCAAGAATCAACTTACAAACTTAAAATAGAAACTATTACATCTGGCTCGAAGGACCAAAAAGAATTTTTTTTTCTAGGGCAACGAGATCTACAAAACAGTGTTCGTTGCGTTCTTCCAAGGTGAGCAGCTGAAGTCCAGGATCAAGAAGGTCTGCACTGGTTTCCACGCCTCGCTGTACCCGTGCCCGCCGTCTAACACCGAGCGACAGGATATGGTCAAGGGAGTTAGGACAAGGCTTGAGGACCTTAACATGGTAAATATACAAGTCTATTTTATGTAGTAAAAAATCGATTTTAGCTCTTATCTGTTCAATAAGAATATAAACGAGGAGATTACCATTAATTTGGAATTCGGATAGTAGATTGTTTATGTATTTACATTACATTTCATAATAGCTAATATATTTAAATTATGAAAAGCTCAGGACAGGTTAAAATGGTACAAATTGTAAGGGGTTCGTGTCCAGCACTAGATCTCCAGACTTTGTTTGACTAGACAGTAACGTCATACCACCGAAATAGTTTAATGCAGGATTATGTTAAAATTGTTAGGGGTGTATCCCGCTATTTCCATGGAAATACAAATTAAAATTGTGGGAAAAAAGTTTTTTTCCTAATAATATCCCAATTGATAAAAGTTATTTTCACAATATACCTACACGATGCGTTTGTTGGCAGGATTTTAACAAAACTTGGGGAAATTTAATATAATACTTATTACATTCAAATAGGTACTAAACCAAACCCGTGACCATCGCCAACGCGTGTTGGTGAGCGTGGCCAAGGAGCTGGACAGCTGGTCGGTGATGGTGCGCAAGATGAAGGCCATCTACCACACCCTGAACCTCTTCAACATGGACGTCACCAAGAAATGTCTGATCGGCGAGTGCTGGGTGCCTACCGCAGACCTGCCCAATGTGCAGAAGGCTCTTGCTGATGGCTCTGTAAGTGATTAGTCTTTATTGGAGACGAGTAACCACCCTCGCCTTGCTTCGGTTTTCTGATTTTTTTACACCTTGGATCACATTATTAGAGTTTTATTAAGGATCCCCATTTTTTTTGGATAATATATTATAGCCTATGTCACCCGGGGATAGTGTAGCTTCCCAACAGTGAAATAATTTTTCAAATCGGTTCAGTAGTTTCGGAGCCTATTCAATGCAAACAAACAATCAACTTTTTCCTCTTTATAACATTAGTATAGATAATTTAACCTTAGAGCCAGTATTTGTTCTTAGTCGTTCTTTGTTCTCTCCTCTTCCTTGACCGGCAACATACCATGCATCTCCTCATTACCTTTGATATGACTTATGCTCTTGAACGATGGATATCATTTTAAAGTTATGTTCTATCATTGATATACTGGTACCAAAAGAAAAATAGAATTGACTTTTAATTTTAGGTAGGTAAATGAAACGAAATCGATTATGAGATTGGTCTAATTTCGAAATTCATACTCAATGGAGTAAGTACCTAGCGTGAAGTAAAAATAAATTTTAACAAGTCTATCTTGCCACCCATAATTTTGGTCCTAACATTTACCTCAAGTTATTCGTTCATTCCCATTAGTTCTACTGTGCGCAAAACTTCTTTACTAATACCAAACGCTGTGTTTGCATAAAGTGTTTTCATTTCAATGTCTCCGTCATTTCAGAACGCATGCGGCAGCTCGATCCCATCGTTCCTGAACTGCATCGAAACGGACGAGGAGCCACCGACCTTCAACCGCACCAACCGGTTCACACGCGGCTTCCAGGCCCTCATCGATGCTTATGGAGTCGCCTCCTACCGGGAGTGCAATCCGGGTGAGTTTTTTTTATAATTGCTCACTACTGAGAACGGATCTCTCCTCCTGAGGAGGCCTAGAGCATACTCCACCACGCTGCTACTGCTATTGATGTGATACTGAATGTTAGCGGGGTTAGTGGCCAACCCACGCGGCGGATGTTTTCATGCCGGAATAAGCAAAAAAAAAGCAACAACCCATAATTGTCCCATTGCTGGGCTCCTCTCATAATGTGAGGGATACAGGCCATAGTCTATCACGCTGGCCAAGTGCGGATTGGTAGACTTCACACACCTTTAAGAACATTGTGGAGAACTCACCGGTGTGCAGGTTTCCTCACGATGTTTTCCTTCATCGAAGCAAGTGATAATTAACTTGTAATACGCACATAATATTTGAAAATTAGAGGTGCGTGCCAGGATTTGAACTCGGGCCCTTGTGTTCGGGAGACCAACGTTCATATCCCTAGGCTCACACTCCTCGTTAACGCAAATTAGTAAGCACTTTTATGGGTACAGAAGTAGTTTTGTACTGTAACAATACAACATCCAGGGGTAGACTCACGTCTCCCCCGCTGCTTCCCTCTGGGTAGAGAGATAACGATGCAGTCATACAATACCTTTCTTTCTCCTCTCTTCGTGGCCGGTAACGCATAATATGAGATACAAAGTATTTGGTGTAGCTGATAAACTACACCATACAAATTATTATTTGTTCATTAACCAAAAAAGTACTTAATTAATATTATCATACCAATTAACATCATACTTGTCTTGTTGTATTTCAGCTTTATACACGATCATTACTTTCCCATTCCTGTTCGCGGTGATGTTTGGCGATCTGGGCCACGGCATGATCATGGCGATGTTCGGAGCCTGGATGGTCATCAAGGAGGTTCCCCTCGCAGCCAAGAAGTCCAATAACGAAATCTGGAACATCTTCTTCGCCGGTCGCTACATCATTCTTCTCATGGGCTGTTTCTCCATGTACACCGGGATCGTTTACAACGATATCTTCTCCAAATCGATGAATATCTTCGGGACGTCGTGGACTGTCCCGTACGATAATGATACGCTTGAACATGTGCCGTCGTTGACGCTCGATCCTAAGGACGCGTACATCGGTACTCCGTACTTCATTGGAATTGACCCCGTTTGGCAGGTACGTTGACAAATGTTTGGGGAATTTAATCATAATAATATTCGATAAAAATATTACGAGTATTATGAAGATGTTAAAAATTAAATTAAATTAAAAATCATTTCATGATAATGTGACACCGCTCGATTGTTCTATCTAGACTTAATTAGGTATCTCTTGGAAAACCTGCTGAAGGTACAGTTGCAACCAGTCCAATAATTAAGAGACACATCAATTCGTTTGCAATATTTATAAAATAAAATCTATCTTCAGTAATAAATAACAGTGCCTGGAGTATTTTATTATCTAAGTATCAAAAATATAGGTGAAAGCAGCGACGAAATATCCGTCAAAAAATTAGCATTATTTATACGGGTTAAATAAATATATAAAGGCGACGTAATCTTCATGAAACCAATTATTTTTTAGACGGCCGACAACAAAATCATCTTCTTGAATTCCTACAAAATGAAGCTTTCCATCATCTTCGGTGTCATCCACATGATCTTTGGTGTTTGCATGAGCGTGGTCAATTACAAGTAAGTTAACACATGTTTTTGTATGTAGGTACCCAAATAATCGTAATATTTCTGAATGACTTTACCCAATACCTTATCAGTCTATTCTCTAGACTCTATCCATTCTACTACAGTTTTGCTTTTCAATAAACAAATAAGGTACACTTATCTAACCATAAAATTTATTTATTCATTCGAAGGTTTATCGTTTACCAAAAATTTATCTTCATACAAAAATGAATGGGCTTAGAAATTGGGCAGCGATCTTGAGTCATCACTATGTTAATTTAATGTTAGATATTATAAATTATCTGTCAGTATTGATGAAGATATTTTTTGTGCCAGTTTCTTCAAGCGCCGCTACTCCATCCTGCTGGAGTTCGTCCCACAGATCGTGTTCCTGTGTCTGCTGTTCCTGTACATGGTGTTTATGATGTTCTTCAAGTGGATCGCCTACAGCACCACTTCTGAAGGTCAGTATACAGCGTATAGCAAGTATAGTCGGCGCACGAAGCAGGAAGAAATTCGTACATTGACTTGTTAGTACGTGTGTGTCTCTGTAACTTCCGTGTAAATATAATGCGTGCTCGCTCGCACAGTGCAATGGCCGCCGTTCTATGCGAGCGAGACGCATTATATTTACGCGGGAGTGACAGAGACAGGTACTAACAAGCCAATGTACGAATTTCTTCCTGCTTCGTGCGCCGACTTTAGTAGCAAGTAGTGTAGTTGGTAGCGATCCTGCCTGCGAAGCGAAGGGTCCCCGGTTCGATTCCCGGCCGGGGCAGATATTTATGTGATATTTATGGTATGAGTGTGTAAACTGTAAGCGTTTATAATTATTTATTTTTTTAATTTCAGACGAGGCGTACAAGCAAGGCTGCGCGCCGTCCGTGCTGATCCTGTTCATCAACATGATGTTGTTCTCGAGCACGGCGCCCGAGGCCGGCTGCAAGGAGTTCATGTTCGACAGCCAGGGCACCATCCAGCGGGTCTTTGTGCTGGTCGCGCTGTGCTGCATACCCGTCATGCTGCTAGGCAAGCCGCTGTACTTGCTCATGGCTAGCAAGAAGAAGAATAATGCTAAGGTATTTATTAACACCTTTTATGGTTTGTTTTCCAATTAGTCACATAGACAATAATTATAGACATCCGACCATGTTGTTTAATTTTGTTGTGAATTTATGAAAACAAATAACATTGCCCTTGACCATTGTACCAAAAATATAGTATTTTTCGTACATACGTAGTTACCCCTTAACCCAATCTCTTTTCTATAATGTTATACGTGTCAATTTAAAGGCCTTCGCCCACTATAGCAACACATGCCTAGCCATTTTATGCGACATACCTTAATTGTATTACTTTTTTTATGGTGGGCATACACGCAACGAGAAATCGTTATGATCAGACTGTACCGTTCGAACGGTACCAATAATCGCTGCATGTACGTTATGAAACAGTTTCGTCCGATTTTTTAAGACTGTGCAGTCGAACGAAAGAGTACAAAAAATTCAATTGATAAACGGAATCGAAGAACTGTGCTGACTGATCGTAACGTGTATGCGCTCGTTCAGTTTTGTCGTCAGTCGCAGTCTCTTCTTTTCATTATCCATTCTTTGCACCACATAATACGATTTTTCCGCTTCACTTTTTTTCCTTTAGAGCGAATATTAATCCAACAACTGCTAAAAAGTCCCTCGAAGCCATCTCTGACACGTGTGCGTCGGCACCGTTTATTGTACCGTCTGATCGTAATGATTTCTCGTTCCGTGTATAGCTTGTATGCCATGTACGATAAACTGTACCGCTCGAACTATACAGTCTGATCGTAACGATTTCTCGTTGCTTGTATGCCCACCATTATGGAAATAGCCGGCAAACGAGCCGACGATCCACCTGATGGTAATTGACTATATCTTCGCCCATGGACATCAGAAACACCAAAGGCATCACTGATGCGCCGGCCAAGAAAGAGAGAAGAAAAAGAAAGAAAGAACTGGCTCATTACTTATTTTATGTTGCTATTACTACCGTTACTTTAGGTACCTACTATATAATATAATATCATTATTATGAATTGTAAATAATTCTTCAAGCCGGAGCATTCAAATGGTACCGTGAACCAGGGCATCGAGATGCAGGACCAGACCGACATAAGCGAGGCCTCGCCGAAGCCCGAGGCCAAGTCGGGAGGCCACGACCATGAAGACGAGCCCTTCAGCGAAATCATGATCCACCAAGGGATCCACACCATAGAATATGTGCTCAGCACCATCTCCCATACAGCATCTTATCTCCGACTGTGGGCCTTATCGCTTGCCCACGCAGGTCAGTTACTATACTATATTTTATACCAACTAAAGTAACAATATCGATAAAAAAAAACTCCATCCGCGTTGCAGTTGATGATATATTATTATCCTTAAATCGTGTCCTTCTCATAGTGAAAATGGCAAAGAATCGAGGGCCAGAGTAGCGCGGTGTTGACAATTCAGGTCTCCGCGTCTCATCCCGCAAAAACTTGAATTTTTTTAATCCAATATGGGGCCATCCATAAATTACGTCGCACTAATTTCATGAATTTTTGACCCTAGTGTGAGTCACTGTGTGACATCACATAATATTATGAAATTTTACACAGAAATTATTACATTAAAACAGCAGTTCCGAAATAAGTTTTATTTCCACTAATTGTTTTTTAATATCGACGCTAGAAAGCAAACACGTAGTAAGCCACACTGCCGTCCTAACGAAGAGTGCAATAAGTCAAGTTTTTGGGAAAATTGAATTTAGACCTTATCTGTAACTACATAAGGTCTTAAATCAATTTGCCCATTCTGCCCATCAATTAGCGTCGATATACACCTATACATACCAAGGCAATTATTCGATTTTGAAATGTGACGTCACAAATATTTAGGAACCCCTCCCACCCCTTGTTACACAATGTCACACTACATCGACCTCCCCCTAACGTGTGACGTAATTTATGGATGGCCACTGGCCCTAAGTGATATTTGTGTGTGAGGTGCGAGTGTTTCATTATGTATTTACTCGTTGTACAGAGTTGTCGGAGGTGCTGTGGAACATGGTGCTGCAGATCGGGCTGAAGGACGCGGGCTACGTGGGCGCCGTCAAGCTGTACGTGGTGTTCTGCTTCTGGGCGCTGTTCACGCTCGCCATCCTCGTCATGATGGAGGGGCTCTCCGCCTTCCTGCACACGCTGCGGCTGCACTGGTACTACACCATTTGTTTAAGGGTTCCTGTGTTGTCTATGTTTACTTGATTAGGTATTAGAAATGAAACACAAAATGGTTTTCAGTATTACAACACACTCGCGCACTTGACGGCTGGATGATGAATACCTTCTGTGCGGGTAGTGCAGATACAATTCTATTATTATCTACTAGCTGACCCGGCGAACTTCGTATCGCCTAAGAATGTAACAAATCAGAAATCATTAAAATCGGTACAGCCGCAATGAACTAATATACTAACGTTACAGCCGTTCTTAGCCGTTACAGTTTCTGTGTGCTCCTCCCTCTCCCTCTCACGCTCCCGCTCCCACTCCCGCTCTCGCTCCCTCTCTCTCTCACGCTCCCGCTCCCGCTCCCACTCACGCTCCCGCTCCCAATCTGACCCGACAAACTTAGTACCGCCTATCAATCTCTCCCTCTCCCTTTTTTTCCCACTCCCACTGCCTCACCCTATCCCTCTCATATTCTGTCAATCGCGCCAACTGTCAAACGACTGAATATTTCTAAAAAGACAAAAGTTATGACGAAACTATAAGAATTCTGTTTTGACTTCGGTAAAAAAAGGAGTCATAAAAGGCGCTAATAATAATGACTATCAACTATAATAACAAAATGTTACCTTATCCCGCAGGAACAGGTCTTTTTCCCGGGATAAAAAGTATTCTATGTCCCTCCCCGAGCTTTATTTTATATCTGTAGGTATAAATAACTAATCTATCAACTACATACTTATAATAAAATTTTACCTTATCCCATAGGAACAGGTCTATTTTCCGGGATAAAAAGTATCCTATATCCATCCCCGAGCTTTATTTTATATCTGTATAAATAAGTAATCTATCAACTACATATAACAAAATGTTACCTTATCCCACAGGAACAGGTCTATTTTCCGGGATAAAAAGTATCCTATGTCCGTTTCCTGATTCTAAGCTACCTCCTCACCAATTTTCAGCCAAATCGGTTCAGCCGTTCTTGAGTTATAAATAGTGTAACTAACACAACTTTCTTTTATATACATATATAATATATAGATGTCACAGTTCCGTACCTCGAAAGGAAAAAGGGGGGATGAGATCACTTCGTTGTTCGTTTGTTTGTTTTTTTTGTCTGTACCTATGTCAGAAACCTTTTTCTTAACAACGATTGGAGGTATAAAATTGAAGTTAATATCCAATTAAAACTCGGAGCTGTGAAAAATCAAGCTTCTATAGTCCGTTTTTTAGACACTTATTTGGTAAACAATCTTGGCACTACTTTTTAAAGAACAAATACTAAATAGGTAGTAATTTAAATTCGGTTGTTTAAAAAATATCGATGCTAGAAAGCAAACACGTAGTAAACGACACTGCCATCCTAACGAAGAGTGCAATAAGTCGATTTTTTAGGCAAATTGATTTAAGACCTTATGTAGTTACAGATAAGGTCTAAATTCAATTTTCCCAAAAACTCGACTTATTGCACTGTTCGTTTGGACGGCAGTGTGGTTTACTTCGTTTTTGCTTTCTAGCGTCGATATATTCTGTGAAAAAAAAAAGTTTTTACGGAACCCTCCGTGTGTGAGTTCGACTTGTACTTGGTCGATTTTTTGTTTTGGTCATCGTTGGCCATGGATATCAATAACATCGAAAGCGTGACATGGGTCGGACGTGACGTCACCGTGTCACGTATAGTATTTCTATAGTATAGTAATTATTTATCAGAATGTTTTACTTGTTTTTAATACGATGCAATTCTTTCCCAGGGTGGAGTTCATGAGCAAGTTCTACTCTGGTCTGGGATACATCTTCCAGCCGTTCTGCTTCAAGACGATCCTCGAACAGGAGGACAACGAGGATTAAATTAAAAAATAAAAGTATATTTAATGAAAGAAATAGAATAGATTGCAAGAATATTTTATTGTTGTTTAACAATACCTGTTTAGCAGGACTTAAAAGGTCACAATGCAAGAAAAAATAATCAAATATATTTTTTGTGCTTGGTTAAATGCTTGTTTTAATTCAAATACCATCAGGTACTGAAGTCGGACTGTTTTCAACAGATTCATAACTATCCACAACAAATACAAAACTGTAAAAAATATTAACGTATGTTTTACAGTTTTATTATTATCTTTTCGAAGTCCCCCACAAACAATTTTTTCTACTAAAGTATACTTTCCATTGCTAGAAAACTTTTCAATGTAACATGTTTTTTATTCCATTAAATGATCCCATCACGTCCTCAAGTTAGTTTTAGCTTTATCAAAGATCTCCTTCCTGATCTTGGGGTATTCTCGGTGTATCTTCAGTATGTGGCGACACACGACGATGCATTCGGGGTATTTCTTGAGCTTGAGATACGCGTACGCTAACTTGTACCCCACGGCTAGATCGCTCTTGCCGGAGTGCGTCCACGCGTTGTCGTAGTTGTGAGCCGCGCTTTTATAGTTTTGCTCCTTTTCAGCTAATTGGCCTGAAAAGTTTATTTGTAATTATTTTAATTAAGGGCCATCAATAAATTACGTCACACTTTAGGGGGGTTCGATGTAGTGTGACAAGAGGTGGGAGGGGTCCTAAATTTCGTGACGTCACATTTCAAAATTTCAAAATCAAATAATTGGTATATATAGGTAAATATTAAAAAACAATTAATGGAAATAAAACTTATTTCGGAACTGCTGTTCTTATTTAATAATTTTTAGGTGTCAAATTTTACAACATGTGACGTCACAACATACAAGTGTAATTTCTAAACCAATGGTCATAAAATGTCTTTTAATACATACGATTATACAGTTTAATGCCCTGAATTATTCAACTCCGTACAATCACCGCGCTATGATCGTATCAGGTACGACCACAGAAGACATAATTGTACAGAAGACTTATGAAAAAATCATTAAAATAAACAGCGACTTCGCAGGATCTTAATTACCTCTTTACTGTGAATACGGAGTGCGCCAAGCCTGGTACGACCAAGTTAGCGGTCATAGCATGGTTATCCGCGGTTTCCTCATGGACCAAATACTTATGCACAACTAGCTAATTTTAAAGCAGTAGTTATCGGTAGTTAATAATTGAGGGTTCTTACCTAAATATTGATAGGCGGTGGCACAAGAATTATTATGGTTCAAAACTTTCGTCAGCAATTCTTTTGCAGCATCTAGCCGTCCAGAACTGATTTGGTTATCGGCGACTTCCAGCCAGCATCTAAAATATTAAAACAATAAATTATCATGTTGATAATATGCATCAACGCCGAGGGTCGGTGATACTGCAGTGATATTGATAAATCATTACTGCAGACTAATGTGTGCAGCACGCCTTAGATAATATACAATTTTGTGAAAAGACTAACAAGTCCGCCATACTTGTTATAATGATGGCTAAGTCCTATTAAAAAGGAGTATACAAATCTCAGTTACGAGTTAGAACAAACTTTTGGGGTTGCTGGGTGTTACCGACGGATAAACGGTCCACCGGTGTATCATAATTTTGTCTTTAAAACTTATAACTATGTGTCACTAATAAAATATTATTTAGTTATACTTACCTCTGCTGTATCGTAGAACCTGTAAAAATATAAATAATTAGTTAAGTTAATATTAGTATTACAATGTAACCTTTGTGTTTGAACTTTCTCATTAATAAAGAAAGTACTAGCCGAAAACTGCTGAGAAAAAAGATGACATACCTGTCTGTCTCGCGACAACCTCTGACGCGAGCGTGCTCTGTGGCCCGCGCCCGGCACCGCTACAGGAGTCGACCAACAACGCGGAAGCTCTCGCGACCTATATCCGCGAACAAAATTGCATTATCCTTTGATCCCAGTATTTTTCGGTTCGGCTTATTCTACTTACGTCTCGCCTTCTCATTTCGCACCTCTTGACCCGCACCATCCCCAACATAGTGGTCCATCGAGCCGGATCAAGCATAGTGGTCCATCGAGCCGGAGCAAGCATAAAATCGCGAAACAAAGATGTCGTTGTTTCAAACCCCGCCGCGAGTAAAAACCCGTGCACAAACGAAACTTGATACAATGACCAAAACCATCACAAGCTGTACAACAAGATGGCGGCCCCGTTCCTAGCACTCGCGAATCTTACGCGTCTTCTTCATCTGCCGCACGTCGACTGCAACTAGAATACATCGCGGCACAAAAAAGTGCAGAAATAGAAATTAAACAAGCTGAGATAGCACTGGCGGCAAGTAAGGCTCGCATCGAGAAGGAATTAATTAAGAAGAAATTGGCGGCTGACTTGGCCATGATTGAAAAGTGCTCACAAAACTCAGACAATTCATATACTAGCAAGATTGAAGAATGGTTGGAGAAGTCGGTAGACGTCCCAGGGTCCTCATTGGAACAACCGATCAATCAGCATCCTTCACACCCAGGGGCAGGCTTGGATACCGCCATCACCGCTCTTACAACTGCACTACGAGATGCCATGGGCACCGGAAACTCAAGAGGCAACCAGGAACTACTGACGCGCCTGGCCACTTCAAAGGACCTGCCACTATATTACGGAGATCCCATGGAGTGGCTACAGTTCAGAGAAGCCTTCGAGTCCTCATCGCGCCTGTGTGGCTACACCGACACGGAAAATATATGGAGGCTAAGAAAATGCCTCCGAGGAGAAGCCAAGGAGGCTACAGCTGCACTGCTGATGAGCGCCCCGGCACCTCAAGAGATAATGGACACTCTGGAATTAAAATTTGGACGCCCTGAAGTCATAATGTATAAAATTACTACGCAGTTGAAGAAACTACAACCGTTATCTGGTTCATATCATCACGACCTGGTCAATTTTTCTATAAAGCTTAAAAACTGTGTTACAGCCACTCGGATGATACATCAATTGGATTATTTGCGAAGCCCAGAACTGGTTACAATTGTTACTTCAAAGCTGCCCCCTATACTGATCGCTAAGTGGGTAGAATACTTATACAAAAACAAGCAGGACACACCAAAATTGGAGCTACTGAGTACATTTATTCACGAGGAAGCAGCAGCAGGTGTGAGTACCATTCATTATCACATTAATAATAAGAAGAGTGATGTAATGCACAGATTTTATAAAAACCAGGACGGTAAAGAACCAGTGTTGATGTGTACGGAGGTCAAGGCCAACACTCTCTCAAGAAAATGTAATTTTTGCAAACGTGACAATATCCACAGTTTAGCGGACTGCAACAAATTTAAAAGAGCCCTTCGCAAAGATAGATGGCGATATGTAAAATTTAATAAACTGTGTTATAAATGTCTCGGACCTCGTCACGAACCGCAATCACCATGCACAGCTGAAAATTGTGACATCGATGCCTGTGAGAAGCCACATCACCGTCTGCTGCACTGGATACCGCCGCAGCGAGAACGCCAGCCAGCGGCTGACAACAGCTGCTCGCTTCCCGACCACGACGATAAACTCATTGCTAACGTGACAGAACAGCAAAGCCCTACGCCTGGAACCCCGCGCGCACCAATGGTACTTTTGAAAATAGTGCCGGTCACCATCCACGGCCCCCGAGGTGACGTAGAAACGCACGCCTTGCTTGATGATGGGGCTACAGTGAGCCTCATAGCGGCGGACGTGGCCGATAAGGCCGGCCTGCATGGTGAGTGCTTTACCATGCGAGCGACTAGCGCATGGGACTCCGAGCTGGTATGTAAGACTGAAATAATAAACGTCAATGTTAGTAATAATAAAGGTGATAAGTTTAACTTAAAAGTTAGAAAATTAAAAGAATTAAATTTACCTGTACAATATTTATCTAACGTAGATTGTACGCATTATAATAATTTGTATAATATTAATTATGATCCTTGTAAATCTGTAATTAAACCGAAATTGTTAATAGGTCAAGATAACTATGATTTAATTGCGCCAATTGTTTGTAAAAGGGAGATGCCTGGCGGACCGTTTATTACGAAAACATTACTGGGCTGGTGTATGCACGGAGCCTTACGCTTTCGAGAGTCTCGAGGTAAACAACCCCGCAGGCCGCAGCACAGCGGCGCGCGCGTCAGCAACGCGTCGGCGTCGCACGAGCAGGCAGGTACGTTACATGAACATACATACTGCATCTCTCACTCAGACAGCAAACACACAAGCGCGCACATTAACAATACCTATTTTGATGAACATAATGACTCATCACATCACTCAGGCCCTAACACGTTATCAACTACAGATGAAGATTTACATGAGTTAATAAAACATTCTTTTTCATTGGATTCGATTGGGTTATGTAACAAACCTCGTCCAAATATTGATGAGCTGAAAGCCATTAATATACTTGACGAGTCGGCCGAATTGGACAACGGTCAGTGGTCAGTCTGTTTTCCTTGGAAGTCCGAAAAGTCCTTTATGCCAGACTCGTACAATTTAGCATTAAATAGATTTAAGTCCATTGAAAGAAAAATGTCGTTAAATTCGGAATATGAATCGCGTTATGGAGAACGTGTCGATCATTTATTCAACAACGATTACGCTAGGAAACTCAGCGACTCTGATCGTAGCAACCCGTCGGCTACTTGTATATGGTATTTGCCTCATTTCGGGGTCGACAACCCGAATAAGAAAAAAATACGATTAATTTTTGACGCCGGAGGATATTTTACTTTATAATAATTGTTTTATTTTTATGTTTAATTATAAATATTTTACTTTTAAAAAGAATACCTACAAAACGTGAAATGTTACGTATTGTCATGTCCATTTTTGATATTCACGGTTATTTAGGACCATTTACGATTAAAGGGAAAATATTAATGCGTGAGACTTGGAGATGTAATATTTTGTGGGACGATGTACTCAATGACGAGTTATTTCAGGGTTGGTTGCGATTGTTACGTACTACTGCTACAGTCTTTTATTTATTGAAAATATTAAAAGAAAAGTTATTATCGGGATTGATTATCAATTAATGCGTAAAGCGGAATTACTATTGCTACGTCACTCGCAGTTACAATCGTTTCGACATGAAATTAATTTATTGAAATTAAATAATGAAATTCAGCGCGATAGTCGTTTGCGTTCACTTACCCCAATTCTGGATGAGAACAACTTACTACGCGTTGGTAGCCGCATTGGTATCACGAAAGACGTAGCCGAGTTAACCAAGTTTCCTGTCATTTTAGATGGTAAAGATCATATCGCGCGACTTATCGTGATGCATTATCATATCAACGCAGCTCACTCTTCTAACGAAATGGTAGTAAATGAGTTGCGACAAAAATATTGGTTACTCAAACTAAGACCAACGGTTCGTTCTGTTACTAAAAATTGTTTAGTATGTCGCTTTAATAAAGTTTTACCTAAACCCCCGCGACTAGGTGACTTACCTGAGTGTAGACTCACTCATCATCAGAGACCCTTCACTATGTGTGGTGTAGATCTGTTTGGACCGATGGAGGTGGCTGTAGGTAGGCAGAGATCTCGTAGGTATGGTGTATTATTCACGTGCCTTACAGTGCGTGCCGTACACATTGAGGTGGTGCCATCTTTAACAACTGATTCCATGATAATGGCACTACGGCGTATGGCCGCTCGACGAGGGTGGCCACACACATTATTCTCTGATAATGGGACTAATTTACGGGGCGCCGATACGGAATTAAAAAGCGCATACCAGGAATTATTATTAAGTAAGCAGCTTCTAGTGTCTGAAGCACTAAACAAAGGAGTCCGGTGGCAATTTCTACCTCCCATTAGCCCACATATGGCTGGAGCGTGGGAACGTTTGATTCGTAGCGTTAAGACCGCCCTTAGGGTTGTATTAAAGGAGCGGGCTCCAAGGGAAGAAACTTTGACTACATTCCTATGTGAGGTAGAAAATATGATAAATGGACGTCCATTGACACATGTTTCAGTTGATCCACATGACCCAGAATCCTTGACACCTAATCATTTCTTACTCGGTTCATCTTCCAACTTACCAATAGCAGGCATCTTCGACGATAGCGACCTTTACCTCAGGAAGCAGTGGCGTATAGCACAGCGTCTTGCGGATCTTTTTTGGTCTAGATGGATGAAGGAAGTTTTACCATCGTTGGCCCCTCGAAAAAAGTGGGACCGCGAGGGCACGCAGCTGAAGGTCGGCGACCTTGTTGTTGTTGTGGACCCGGCTACGCCGCGCAATGTTTGGCCGAGAGGAGTCGTACAGAAGGTGTATCCTGGACCAGATGGACGGGTAAGAATTGTTGATGTTAAAACAAACAATGGTGTTAGGAAACGTTCTGCGTCGCGTCTAGCATTGATTCTTCGTGATGAGTGTCGCCATCACGACACTGAGGGGCAGGATGTTACCGACGGATAAACGGTCCACCGGTGTATCATAATTTTGTCTTTAAAACTTATAACTATGTGTCACTAATAAAATATTATTTAGTTATACTTACCTCTGCTGTATCGTAGAACCTGTAAAAATATAAATAATTAGTTAAGTTAATATTAGTATTACAATGTAACCTTTGTGTTTGAACTTTCTCATTAATAAAGAAAGTACTAGCCGAAAACTGCTGAGAAAAAAGATGACATACCTGTCTGTCTCGCGACAACCTCTGACGCGAGCGTGCTCTGTGGCCCGCGCCCGGCACCGCTACAGGAGTCGACCAACAACGCGGAAGCTCTCGCGACCTATATCCGCGAACAAAATTGCATTATCCTTTGATCCCAGTATTTTTCGGTTCGGCTTATTCTACTTACGTCTCGCCTTCTCATTTCGCACCTCTTGACCGCACCATCCCCAACACTGGGCAACATTTGACCCCTAAATCTTCTATGACTATCATAAAACATGTATTTATTTATTATTATACAAAACTTGCCTTTCCAACCCATCTGCATTCTCGGGCGTCCAAGGTATAGACGATATGGTCCTCTTTAGTATATTTTTCGCTCGCGTAGGTTGTTTTATTATATTATACCTGTAATTGTCAACAAATATAACATTTTGATATATGTTTTTATAATTGGGGTAGCTGTGAGACAGTTCAAACTTATCATAATTAGATATAAATAATTTTATGAAAAACTTAATTATTATTGAAAGGATCTACTTTTAATATAGTTCTTATATAACGACTGAATTTAGAAAATTAAAATAGCTCAGGAATTCTGTCTATGATTTTAACTTATTAACCGACGAAAAAAAGGAGGAGGTTCTCAATTTGATACGTATATTTTGTTAACACTGTGACCTAAGCGCGCACTTAGGTCAAACTTTGTCATGTGTAAAGTAGCCCTTTTTTATACGATGCGAGTTGTTTGAGCAAACTACTAGTCAGTTTGATCCCTCTAAGTATAGATATAGTACTGACAGAAGTTCTGCGGGAACAGGACACCCATACATCCCTGTGACTTTGCAGTAATCTGGTAAAAATTTAATATCCGTGATGATACTTACGCATTTGCAATCGCCAGAATCAGATACGGGTCATCCTGACACGAGTCATCCGTGGCCAGCGGGAGTAATTCTTGCAGCACCTATGCAAATTACATTTACATTTTACACTACAAATTACATTTTAATAAGAGCGGTATCACACGCGAACGAGTTGAAAGCGAAAACAAGTGCGCAGCGAGTTTACCGCATATGGTCTTCTTCACTGAACGACGCTACAACAACTCACCTTAATTAATTTGTTTATTTTTATAACCCCCAAGTCTGTCCTTACAGGAAACCCACTTCGACAATGGGGCAATTTGTAACAATGCAATACGTGCATTTTATATCAACACAAAAATATTTAATACTTAATAAACAACACAAAAATAAAATAAAATTATGGTACACATAATAAGAAAATACACAGGCCGTACATAATAAATATTTAACCCAGGACCCTTGAGACGGCGATCCGGCATGGTCAACTAATGCACCAGACGGGTCGATCTTTAGATTACCTTAGGTGGCCATCCATAAATTATGTCACACTAATTTCATGAATTTTTGACCCCTCCCCCTTCCTTGTCACAGCTGGTCACATTTGTAACCTCCCCCCCTAGTGTGACGTCACATATTATGAAACTTTACACCTAGAAATTATTAAATTAAAACAGCAGTTCCGAAAAAAGTTTTATTTCCATTAATTGCTTTTTAATATTTACCTATACATACCAGTTATTCGATTTACCCCTTGTCCCCCCACCCCTTGTCACACAATGTCACACTACATCGACCCCCCCCCCCCCCCCTAACGTGTGACGTAATTTATGGATGGCCCCTTACCTTCTCAGCCTGCGGCTTCTGCCTAGTGGCGAGCTGCAACAACGCCTGCAGCGACCGCCGCTCGGCCGGCGCCACCTCCCCCAATAACCTCTCAGCCGTCCGCAACGCCAGCAGACGAGTGTCCCTGCACACCGTTTACAGGAATTACTGATAACACTACACACTCATAGCCCCACACTAGGATTCCCTGTGTCGTTTGTGCCATGGACAACATACTAGACAAGGACATTCACACCCAGACCAAGAACAGAAATTCAAACCCATCATTCAAATTTCCGCCTCGCTGGGAATCGAACCCAGGACCCTCGGTACGGCGATCCAGCATGGTAATCATTGCGCCACACGGGTCGTCATCTTATACACGTCATTTTCTATCACCATATAGGAAATTTGCTTTTGCTTTGTCACTAGGAAGAAACGGCGAAAGAAACTCCTCAGTACGTCTATTAAACAATATTTATAGTTACACATCTATCATACGCGGAACTGGATGCGACAGTTCAAATAAAACTCTTACTGTTTACTTCACCCAACGTTACTGTAGCATACTCGTGCCGCCGTGACGCCAAAACGTTACAAGAAAATATTTTATCTTTGATATATATAAATTACGTGTCACGTTGTATGTCCGCGATGGACTCCTAAACTACTTAACTGATTTTAATCAAAGCACACCGTGTACAGTTTGATCTAACTTGAAGGATATGATAGCTTACAATGTTCCTTAAGGAACACGGAAGGTTTTAATTTAAAAAAAAAACTTTTGACAGAACCGTCCGTTTTGTCCGGGCAGCTAGTTCTTTTGTAAGTTGTAACTGCATCAGTAAAGTTTGAATCAACTCACGACTCATCAGCAGCCATCATCGCATCCCCCATGGACAGGGTGGTGCTGGTCTCCTGGTGCATGAGACACAGCAGCACCATGCGCGCCGCCGCGGGCGCTCCGAGCCGGGACCGGCGCGCCTTGTTCAGGTGGCGGAGCGCCGCGTTCGCCGCGCCAGAGTGCGCCGACCACAGCCCTAGGCAGTACTGGTAACCTGGAAAAATATCTAGATAAGAAATGTCGAAGTTTTATCTACACTGAATTCGTGACGATTCTCTTTAATTCTTCACAATCAATTTTTACTGCTGAATGAGCAGCATTTCACGTCTAGACGGTTCCCGATAGTTTCCTTATACCATGTCCCATAATAATAAACCGATATCAAGATCTCAAAGTTCGGTGAGATGCTAAAATATGTCAGATGGTAAAAGTGAGCTGAGATCGGTTTACTACGGGCCCATCTAGTCCCTTCTTCCATGTTACGTGACAAGACCTGGATCCTCCACATCCTCCACGGCAGCCCTGGCCGCGTCCAGCGCCGGCTCCACCTCAGCCAGCTTGCCGCGCCGCCACTGCACCTCCACCAGCTGGGCCAGGGCCTCCCAGCTGCAAGGCTTCACCGACAGGATCTGCGACAGGTGACGCTGGGCGGTCTCTAGATCTACCTGTATATGACGTCACAATTTTGTTACATTTACACATTTTATTTTTATTTTTATGTGTGCCTTTACTATTATTTTTAATTATGTGAAAGAGTTTGAAAGTGGACTATTGTAAATTAAAAAATTCGAGAGACGATTTACACACGTTTATTGCTTGGAACATGGAAAACCGAAGAGAATTACAACATCATGTCATGGTTACCACCATACAAGACAGTAATACCAACCATAAAGTAGCACATCCGCTAAACCACAGATTATCATACACTAACACAGGTTATCTCAAATGTTAGACGATATAAGTTAAAATTTGTAAATGATATCTATTTACTCACTATAATACCTAGGTTACTCAAATATTACAAAAAAACACACTAAAAACAAATAAAAAAACACAAAAAAAAACTATCACAATCACCTAAGTTGGTAAGTGGAGATAATGGTAAAAGATTCGTACACATTTGTTGTAAAGAGTACAGATACACTAGCGAATAATGTATTATGATATGGTTTTTTAAATTTTGCTGTGACATACGGATAGAACGATAAAAGGTTTTCATTAAATCATTTTGCTTTAAAAATAATGCAAGATAAAATGTATGATGAAACAATTACCTTACGAAACGCAAGGTCGGCCATCATGACCGCCGCCGACTCGTTATTAGGATCTGTATTTAAAAGAATAGCGCACGTCTGCTCGCATTTTTCTGGATTGTTCATCTAAAAAATATGAATTAAAATTATTTTAAAAATTAACATACTCCTATATATAAAAGCCAAACTTAGAACATCATAAAAAATGGGTATTTTGATTGAACCATCAGGATATGTTGAACTGAATTGAATTGTAATGAAAAATACTATATTACACTCACAAAATATGGTACAAAAGGCGGGCTTAATGTTAATATGTTGAGAGTAAGATGGAACGACTATTCCCATACCTGCGCAAATAACTTAGCAAGCGCCAACAATATTTCAGGATCTCGCGGCGAATGTATCAAAGCTTCAGAGTAAAGATTGACTGCCACTGTCGGTTCCTTCACAGACTTAGCTTTCGCCAACAAGCTCAAAATCATTGACAACTGCTGTTTCTCCTCTTGCAAATCCCTGCGCGAATCTATTTCTATCCTTTTAACAATCGCAGTCTGTAACTCTTTGGCTTCGGTAAGAATCAAATGCGTGTTCATTGCCGATGGATTCTTCAACTCTCTACTTCTCGCTTGTGTCAAAAGAAGTCTAATTCTCCGCTTCAAAGTTGGGATATCCTTCTCTTTATTGTAGACTTGGTTAAGATCCATTGTAATGGTTGAATCTACTTTTTCATACAGTTTTAGCTGTGAACAATAATTTAAAATTAATGAATGAACGAAACACATACACCACAGTTAATCAATCATAATGTTTGGTTGAGCCAAACATGTCCCCACAATAACCTAAGGGATAATAAATATACAATAAAAGTATTCTTTTAATTAAACGCCAAATTGAAACAACAATAAATTACATTATATAGATTTAAAAGCGGGCTTATAGAGAAGATAATAAACTTATAACATATCCACTTCAGACATTCTCGAATCAGTATAAAAAAGATTATATGCTTCATATCATGCATCTACAATAAATTTTTAAATGAGTAGATTTTAGTCAGTGGTGATAACATTTTAAGATAACTTGACAATATTAAAATAAACACCTTAATAAGGAGTTCCAAATATTCAAATTTTAGGTCATCGTCCTCAATAATCTTTAAAGCATTTTCGTAATGTTGTGTTGCCTTTTCAAATTCATGCATCTTTACTAAAGCGACACCAAGCTTCTTCACAAGAGTCACATCCTTTGGATTCCCTTTCAAGGCCATTTCATATGATTCTGCTGCTTGTATCGGTTCTGTAACAAAAAATTGTAGGTACAATGTTAAATTAAAATTCAAAGTTCAATTATGTATGTAGTACACTCCGCTTTTTTGCTTATTTTACTATGTGTCGCTAAGATAAAGTTGAGATTGGTAGGGTTTTAAATAGGATTGAACTATCTTCTTCCTGCTGTAGAGCCCTTCGGACGGGTTACATTGGGACCCATTTAAATACAGGGCTGCTTGGGAAAAAAACAAAGATTAGATTAATTGAAGAATGGGTCCAGACTGTTAATCCTTCTATGGTGTAGTTGTTCAGTATTACTTTTAAAAACGTTCTGAAATACAGGACTTATTTTTAGGGTTCTGAAGTAAAATCGGAACCCTTATAGTTTCGTCATGTCCATCCGTCCGTCTTTGAAATTTCCGACATCAAAAGACTTGGGAGGAAGGAAGGAAGAATTTAGGATACTATAGGATACTAAAGCTGATCCTGCAAATTAACTTACCATGAATAGACATAAAAGCATCGCCCATCATAGTGTGAGCATCAGCCATTGGATGATTGCTCACAATCTCTTTAAAACAAGTAGTGAACATTGTTCTGTCTTTCTTTTCCTTCAGATAGATGTGAGCCATTTGACTATGCGCTTGAAAGTAGTAAGTTTGACCTGGCTTTACTTCATTCAAGATGTCAATGGCACTGTCAATATCTCCCTTTTTTAAAGCCATGTCTGCTCTAGCTATTGTCAAACGGCTTTCCTCAGATGTGTAAGAAAATTCTTGTATAGCTTCCTATAAACAAATAAGAAAGTAAGAAGGATATAAATAAAATTAAACTTACATACAATGATTAAACTCTCAAGAAATATGTTAAAGATCACCACTCGCCGAAGATTGAGGTTCCATCTACACCGATTGGACTCGTGGAGAACCTCTACGGTCCGATTCTCACGAACTTTTTTGTCACGCACATGCAAACTGTGGAACGAACTTCCTTCTGAGGTATTCCCGGAGCGGTGTGACATAGGGTTCTTCAAAAAAGGCGTAAAAAGAGTTCTTCTTCAGGGCCAGCGTTGCATTGGCGATTTCTCTGGTATTGATCATGTCCATAGGCGGCGGTAACCAGTTACCATTAGGTGCCTTTCAGGCTATATAAAAAAAAAAAGAACTTTAGAAGTATCTGTGAGTTGAAAACTTATAGTGAGTTTACACTTACTTGCATAGTTTTTCCAGCTTCACCAAGTTGGCCTAAAGCAGTTTGCAACTCAATTATCTGTAGATATAATGTTGCCTTATCTATTATATTAAGTTCTGGTTCCAGCAAACGATTTTGGCTCGCTCCCTTGCTGGTAATTATTTGCAGGGCAGTGTTTAAACTTGAAAGAGCATCTTGCTGTTTTTCACAGTTCTTCAATATCACACCATTCAGAAAATGATACATAGCGCTGTCTCGTACTTTAAAATTGTAGCTCAAACACATCTCCAAGCATTGTGCCGCCTTAGAAAATGCCTGCTGTTGGACAAAAATTTGTGCTAACAGGACCTGATATCCCGCATGCGTGTTGTCCAAATCACCAATTTGTTGGGCCAACATCTGTGCTTCATTGGCTTGACCAAATAAAAATTTCAATTTTGCCAACTCAAATAAAGCTGGTATCAAGCCTGGACAAGCATTGTGAATAGTGCTTAATATTTTTAGGCAGTTTGTCACTGAAGAATCAGTGCCTTCTTGAGAGTATATCAGATAACTTACTACTACAAATGGTTTCTTGGGCAAATGTTTTTTATATTCCTTGTACACTTCCAACAAAAAGTCAGGGTCTAGATCCTTGACATACAACAAACCAAATGGATTTGCATCAGCAATAGCCATTTGATATTTGTATGCTTCATTGAGAAATGTCATTGCAGCAGAATTTTTTGTATTTAATTGTGCAGATATAAGGTACAGAATAGGGAACTTGTTTGATCCCTGCATTTCAAATAACAATTCAACTTGTTGTGCTATTTGATCTGTCGGGCCATTTTCAAACATTTGACAAAGGGTAAGCCCACAAAGTGCTGTTATAGAGTTACTATCAACTTTACTGGCTGCTTTGAAAAAGCTGAGAGAATCTTTGTGTTTTCCTTGCAACAAACATTGGTAGCCAACCTCACTTAAATATGCCACATTATTAGGATACATCTCTGAGGCATATTGTGCAAATCTGTACACTTGAGACAAAACAGTACTAGATCTTCCACACACTTTTGAAAATATTTGCGCTGTAACATAAAACTGATACCCATTGTGCATTTCTTCATTTTCAAGAACCGTAAAATATATGTTAAGTTGATCAACAGTTTCAATATAGTCTGAATTTTTACAACAAGCAATGAAAATTTTAATCTTTAATGCATCCAAGTTATCTGGATCAATTGAAAATATTCTTTCTATTGTATCGAGTACTGCATCCCATTTATTAACTGCTAATTCATTTTTTAACTTCTCCATCAGTGGGATAATTTGTCCAGGGCTGCTCACAATAAGTCTATCAAGTGTAAGGGATGATGCTTCGAAATCTCTTGCAAAATATTTGAACTTTGCTATACCTAGTAGAGCATCAATATTTCTATCACTTTTACTTAATGCTACTTCTAAACATTCTAAAGTTGAAGCTTGCATTTCTCCTTTATTCACATACATATCATTCCAGCCTTTCAAAATTATTGCATCTATATTATTAGAATCTTTTCTTAGGGATTTGTTTATATACTCAGATGCTTTTTCATACTTCTCTGCCATAAAAAGAAAAAGACCTGCATAGTAAAAAGATGTTGTGCTAGCCTGTTTCCTTTCTTCTTTAAGTTTTGTTTCCAAGTTATACATATCATCTCTGTCTAAAGCATTTACAAGTTTATATCCATAAAGAAGAGTCATAATAACTGCTAACTGCAGGTCTTTATCTGATTGAAGCGGAATCAAATCTCCAATTCCTTTTTGAACCTGGCCTTCCAGAATGTTTGCTAGTCCACAATAAAATTGAAATTCATTGTTTACAACTTGAGATGATGCTTTTTCAGCAATCTTTTTAGCTCTACCATAATATTTCTCTCTTAAATAATAGTGTACATTACATCGATACCACACTACATCCATTATTAAGTAGTTATTATTGCACTAATCCAGTTGTAGTATTACTTTGAGACCTTTAAACTTATCTAAATTGTCTTGATAGTATTTAGCGAGGAAGTGACATTTACAGGTCACATCCAGTTTGTTTTCTAATGCATAAGTAAATGCATGCTGTTGAGAAAAAAGATGATGGATTAGATGTTATGTCTGAATTCATTTTACATTGGATTAAAGCAATTAGGTACATAATAAATTTTAATTTTTTGGTTACATTAATTTTATTGTTGCTTCAGTTACAATTATTTGAATAATTACTTTTCTGACTCTCGAGAATATACATTCTTGTGATAAATGTGACTTTAAGGCCAGATCCTCACTATAATGCCGCTCACAGTTCGTTCTCGATCCGATCTCGGTCTGGTAAAGTCGTATCACGTACAAATTATACAATTGGATCGAAACTTGACTGTCCCAGATAGTATGAATGCACACATATATTTTATACTTCAAAATATTTTATCAAACTGAGAACGAACTGTGAACGGCATTATAGTGAGGATCTGGCCTAACTGTTCACAAAAATGCCATTGCATTGTATGGCAGAAACATTTAAATGAACCAGGAAAATTGTGAATTCACTTGTAAATTATACAGTTAAGTTAATTACTAGGGGTCTCTTCCAGGCTCCAGCACACAACATTTGGTTAAGGCTTAACCAATTTAAGTTAAGCATAATAGTATTTATAGTACAGCAATACAGAAATATTAACCTGGGGAAATTAATAAGGGGCCCCTGCACAGTTCAATTCAAATTTGACACTTTAATTAATAATATAACAATCATGTCTACCTGTGCTAAAACTTTCCCAACTCCTTTGCCTTGAAATTCTTCAGGAACTTGTGTATCAATAAACGTTATTTCGTTGCCGTGCTTTTCATAGCTTATTACCGCGTCTGTAATGAGAAGTATCTATTTGTAAAGAATGGGCAAAGATTTGTTTTTATATACTTTCAGATTAATAAAATAGAAATATGCGACATGCTTACCCGTTTTCAGCGACACAACAAACTGTTGCTTAGCAACATTGTTGACAACTTTTAAGGCTTGGCTAGAAAAAGCTCTGGCCCGAGTTATCATTCCAGACATTAGCTGAAAATTTAGGTAATAAACAATTAAACACTGTACTAAACGTAAAGTACGCCAATTAAATTATTATACTGCTAAAATCTAAAAAAATAAAATTTTAAAATTATCACGCAAAATATTTTGTCTTGTCACTTGTCAGTTGTCACTGGTTGTCACACTTGCTTGACAAATTTGACAATAACAAAACAAGTGACAGTTGTCACACTTCACACTTGTCAAGTTGTCACTGATAACTGACACAGTGTTGCCAGATAATTTTTTCTCGAATAGCCTTGCCGGAGTGCGCGTGTAGCCCCGAGATAGCCCCATCTATCGTTCGAAGTATAGGAGCTAAAAAAAAGGTCATTGGCAGTCAATTTAATGTCACGTTCTGTAGAAAGCCAAGCCCAATGACCTTTTTTTTTAGTTCAAGCGCTGAATTAATACTAAATCGTTCGAAGTATAGGAGCTAAAAAAAAGGTCATTGGCAGTCAATTTCATATCACGTTCTTGAGAAAGCCAAGCCCAATGACCTTTTTTTTTAGTTCAAGCGCTGAATTAATACTAAATAATTATATTGGCAGCACTGGACACGGCCCACAGTACACTGAATGTAGCCCCTCGGCTACGTGTAGCCAATGGATAAAATATGTTAGCCGCTCGGTAACGGAAATAGCCCCATTGGCGCTTAATAGCCCCATCTGGCAACACTGAACTGACAAAGTGCGTACACAGGGTTACCAACAAGTTTTAACTGTATATTTTACAGTTTTTTCGATATCTTCACAGTTCTTACTTCAGACCTCCAAATCTACAGTTTTTTCTTTATTCTAAGGCCATCTATTTTATATGCTGCGTAACCCAAACTTAGGAATAAACGGTGTACCCCCACCATAAAAGGCCATTTGAACACAAAGTCAGAAATTAAAAATTGTTATGAGTTCAATTCTACCCATGGGCGTAGCCAGGTTTTAGTTTCGGGGGGGGGGGTTCAAGTTTCGGGGGGGGGGGGGGGGGAGGGGTTCAAGAAAATACAACGACAAAAAGTACATACAATAACCCCAAAGAAAATTTATTTTTTCTCACGACGTATGTAGTGCCATCTATTATTAGTCTATGTAGTGAAAAAGTTCAAAAACGTGTTTAATAGAAATAAAGCTCCCAAAAATATGTGCGATAGCTCATTCGATTCGGAATGACGTCTAGAAAAATGTTTTTTAAGGTTTTATTAGCACAAAAATGTTAGTCCTTAACATTTCGGGGGGGGTTTGAACCCCTGAGACCCCCCCCCCCCTGGCTACGCCTATGATGCTACCGATGATGACCATTTGAAGAGATATCATAAAAATATGGACGATTTTAAAAATAAAGATGAAACTCAAAATCAAATGGATCTGCAGATTGAAAACGAGTCAGTTTTAGTAGAAATTGTGTAAATTTGTTAAGATTTAAAGTTGATTTACGAATACAAGTATAATTTTCTTACTATATTATGTTGTTTTATTGATTACGGCTATTACATTAATACAAAATAAGAAAAACTGTACATTTGCAGTTCTTTCTACAGCTTTTTGAAAGCTTCTTTGCAGTTTTAATCTAGATTAGGGTTGGCAACACTGCGCGACATCAGTTTAACTAATGACTAGTTTAACTGCAAGTTGATAACTGATTCAGTTAACAACTTGCAGTTAAACTTGTGTGGGGTGGGGTGTCGTTTCAAAAATATTATTTACAAAACTTAATGATGGTAAAAACTGTGTTTTCTTCTAAACTCAAACTGGTTTGTAACTTTCATAACAGTTCAGTTAAAATTATTTAAATTAGAGAAACATCGACATTAAATGAGGAGAAATTAACATAAAGTTGACAAAGTTGTCATGACACCTGATGTCGGCTGATGTCATCGGGTCCGTCGTCCGCAGTCCTCGCGACTTATTGAATTTATCAATGAATGAGTCAACCAACAACTGTTGGGTACGTTAGACGAGGAGTTGATGTATGAAAAAATCGTCTCGTTCTGTGGTCTTTTTATTGTTGTTAAAGACTGTAAAATAACATAGTTACATTTTTTTAGAATTTTATTATTTCATGTACCATTTATGAATAAAACGCATTCAAAAACACCATTTTTCCGGAAACCCCCGCCTTAAAGGGACTTTAATTTTTGATTCTGTCACTTGTTACCTGGATGGGCAGTTCTGCGTTATAAATATCTACTGAGATAGTTTTACCTAAATAAAATCCAGCTTATAAATACCTACTAAATATTAATAAATAAATAAACGCTAACATACTCATACCTAGGGATACGCAAAAAGTATCGATACTTCTAGGTATCGATACTTTTGTTTCGATACCAAGTACTTTTGGTATCGATACTCTTGTTCCGATACTATCGAGGTATCGATACTTTCTAGAAGTATCGATACTTTCTTTAGTCCATTTCCAATAAATTATTAGCTTATGAAAAATACCAATTATTAATTGATGAAAGCTAAAACATTATTCGGTGAATTCCCAGTCATTGCCGAGCACTTATGTGTGTTACCATTTTATTTCATTGAACTATTTTAGGAGTTTTTCTACGAGTAACCTTTACAGGTTGAATAATCTTAGTAGTGATTTTTGTCTTTTAAACTATTTCACTTATTCAGTTTTCTGATATTTGCAGCCCTTAAAAGTATTTTTGCATTATTTGCACAGCATCTTTCAGTTCCTTAGTTATAGGAAAGTACTTTTCTGACAACGGTACGTTCATGACTAACTCATGTAGTATAGAGGTAAGGAGAGCCATCTCTGTGCATGAAAATTGTCCGTAAAAACGCGTCCAATAACGGGTGGCGCTGTGGTACCCTAGGATAAATTTTATTGAACTCAGCAAACTTCACTCCCCAGCTCCGTATACAACGTTAATATCGTAATTAATATTTTAATATCGTAGTTATTCCGACGCCAGCGCTATTGTCGCAGGATGGTGGTAGGTATTGGAATCTCAATTATCAGTATACAACTGGATACTATTTCAACTTTCCACCCATATGAGATGGCTCTTCTTACCCTCTGTACTCCATGAACTAACTAGTGGATACTCTGCATGTTCCACTAAGATACATTATTTTAAAATGAAACTTTTACTACATCGTCTCAAACTTTTTCATCTGTGTGTTGCATGTCGCGTGACGGTCGGCCGCGAAGTAGGGATAAAGTGAAAGGCGCTCGCCAGAGCAGCCAAGGCTAATATGGCAGCGCCTATAGTTCGCAGCAGCTGACCGTGTAGTGTATAGACTATTACTCATTGGTGCCAGTGCTCCACACTATTTTGTTTGTTTCAATGAATTAAGATTAAAAACGCAATTTTAATACCCTAAATCGAATAATTTTCTAAAATTTTTTAGTTAAATGCCTACAAACCGAAAAAAGTTTCACTTGCATCGGCCATCGTGGTTTCATAAAACCACACTTTATGTTTATGATAAATATGACAGATCAGTGTTTTTCTGTTGATGCGCCATTGTTACAAATTATCTTAAAATTTTTGTATTGTAAAAGTAGAAAATCGGCTTTATCAATGGACTGAATGTGCTTAATGCATTGCTTTAGTGGTCTCAAACCGTCTTCGGATTATTGCCTTTCAAATGGAAGAATTTTGAGGGATATCAGTTGAATGGATTCAGTGTCTATAAAGGACATCCGTACAATTTTTTTGCGTTATAGTATATATGTGTATATAGATTGGATATTAGTGACTATATTGTGAAACACGTTCCTGTTAGATTTTTTTGCGAAACTGCAACACACACAACATTCCATTCAGGTTTTTTAATTTTTTTTTAAAAAGTACTCGATACCTGAAGGTATCGATACTTTTGTTTCGATACTTTTTTGGTATCGATACTTTTGATACGATACTGGTATCGAGTAAAGTATCGATACTTTTGAAATTTTGCGTAACCCTACTCATACCCCCAGAAGGATTTTACTTGTGTCGCTGGTGGCATGGACGACACATTACACATCACAAAAACAGCCTTGACCCGAGTACAAATATTTATTTGTCACATAAATATCTGCTCCGGCCGGGAATCGAACCCGTGACCCTTCGCTTCGCAGGCAGGGTCGCTACCAACTAGGCTGCAGGATCGTCGATTAACTGGAAAGTTACAAGTTTGCAACCTGCAGGATTATATCTTGGCTATGAACAATTCTTTGGCTATGAAATAATCGTGAGAATAATAACGCCAAGACTTAATTTTTTTACCGATCCGAAAATCGACCGAAATTCAATAAACAAGCAAACTAGCTAGCTGACGCTAAGCAGTTAGGTACCGTCGCTATGACGGACATCAGTAACACCAACGGCATCACCGAAGCGTTGCTGGGCAAGAACGAAGAGGGAAGAAAGTTGTTCATTACAATATGTACAATGGCCCAGGAATTAACAATGAGAGAATTGACTCCGAGCTCTCGTACAATTTGGCCGGTGGAGCCTGCGCCGGCGCATCGTAACTTGGACACGCTCAGGCAGACCTCAAGCCCAGGCCGACAATGTCGCCCCCAGTCGCAGTTCGAGCGCAGTGCGCGCTGCGCGTGCGCATGTTACGAGTATACCCAAACACCGGTGTCGCGAGCTTGACCGCCGGCGCCAATGCAAGCTCGATCACACGTGAAAAGTGAAGGTCGTGTATATTAAAGTTTACACCTGTCTTATCCAGTACGTTACAATCAGTGTTGCAATACGTCCACTGTCCAGACCTAAATAAAACAAGAAAGGAATGACCGTTAAATGTTACCCATTGTTTTGGTTTACATAGGAATTTAGAATTTGTCTTGTTTCTTCCGTCTTAGTTATACAAATTCGATAGAACTTGTATAATGTCAGTTAAACCTAATAGATCTATCGACCCCCACACTGCATTTGTATATATGTAATAGATATATACTAAAAAGAACACAAGGATAGAGAAAACTATCAACAAAAACTGAAGTAATAATAGCAAAGACATCTAAAACTTTTAATTTAGTTTCTAGAAATGTACCACACAATTCCATACATAATCCAAAACCAGTTGATGTAAACTAAATAAATGATGTTGAATGTCGCTTCCTTGTTAAAAACATCTAAAAAACAAGGAGTTTTAATGCATTAAATATTCAAATTAAGACGGTTGAAGATGTCCTTGATGGAGTTGTTAATCAATCTTTATGTATTGCAGTTGGTTGGTTGATGACAGGAGGTAGTGCACCGACCGAACGTGATGAGTTGAAGTGACTAAAACAGATGTGACATTGTTTTCTATTGGTGTCCGTGGGAGCGAGCTTATGGGGCAATGTGTATCCCGGGACCATCCGGGCTCCTACGCCTTCTCTCGTCATTATGACGCAGAGAGTCTTGCCAGTAATATTAGCGGGAGTACGCGACGAGTAAGTATTTTGTAATTATAAGTTTATGATGTAATGTTAATTACATGCTCGTGTACAATGAACAATGTAACAAGAATGAATCATCATAAATACTAGATGATTACACAGTAGATTGTCCTCCGAAAACCGATACCGAATAGCGACCTATGATCGAAACCCAATGACGCATAAAAACCATAATAGGTGAACTGAAAATGGTTCTCCGCTAACTAGTTATTTACTTAGGTATATCGTTAAAACAGGGAAAAAAGAAATTGTTGCAGCTTTATACTTATCATTTTTTCGTCATGTTAAAAGATTTTATTCTTTTTCCTAAAGACATATGAGAGAAGTTTGCATGTGTTGGAGATGAGAATGTTGGGATGGATGTGTGGTGAGACAAAAAAAAGGATAAAGTAAGACCTATGTGAAGCTGAAAACTGAGAAGAAGAATTTAGTGAATTAGATAAAGTGTGAAATTGGCACTAACAACGTAAGAACAGAAAAACCAAAAGGGAAACAAATGTTGTGGTATCAGCTGACGAGGACAATGATCGGTACGATCGGTTCGGATGGACAAGTTCATTTGTGTGTGAGACGATAGAAAGTTAAGAGAGACAGTGTAGAAGTGTGAGAAAGGCTAATATCGAAGAATGGAAGAAAAGGACACAATATGATAGTGCCGATTCCCAACTAAAATTGGGAACCGAATAGTAACTTATGAAGAAGATGATGGTTCATTCTGGTAAAGCATGTATAAAAGAGATAAGAGTTGGCAAGATCTAGATTAATTTGGAATGACTATAATTTTTCAGTAGACTACCTGTTTATCTTAACATTTTAGGTCGCTACCATCCTTCTTTTAGGATCAACCGTGATTTGTGTAAATGATCCAGCTAAAGTGTTGAAGTAAAATAGAAAGCGGGGTCCATTCCTTATTGACCAAAACCCGTCGAATATTATTTTGTCAAGGATATTGAGATATTTACAAATGCCACAAACCAATGGATGATCCAAATGTTTATTCGCTGGTTATTGACATTAACTAATCATACTAGTGAAAAAGAATGAAATATTTTCTTCAAGTTCGTTTCGGCCTCGTATCTCATCAGAAGCTTTATGTAAATATACCTACTAGAACGACTGTTTCTCAAAAATTTCCATTATTAAGTACCTATCTGCCTATACTTAGTAACCTGTTGGACAGGACATTGTAATTGATTAGATCATCGACTTTTTATAACATGCATGTTTGCGACTGCAAAATTTCATTCTGTAGACGGTAGAACGAGCGATAGTGTCTACGATTATCTCCACTCATTAGATTTAATCGATTTAAAAACTTGCGGAGCGTGACTTGGGATGAATGAGTCTCTAACAGGCCTCTGTTCACAGAGATGGTTATAGCTGATACACTGGACGGGCTCAGTAGGGCTACAACAGTAACTGGTGATCACACTGGAAAACAATTGTTATCCGACCAACACAATGAAGGGCATTGACCCACTCGTCTCCCTTCTATTCTTTACGCATTTATTTTATGAACTTTACGTGACACGAATAGTATTATCTCGGTAACTGTTACCTCCATAGGTTCCATAACAAGCGTTTTTTTAACTATGATTGCATGATACATCATTTGTATTGTAGCAGATTTAGATTTTCAAAGTTTTACATGTTTAACATACATATTGTCTATTTTTATAACACATAAACGAAGAAAGGATATTGTCTGCTTATTAAATTTTTAAATAATAGTTAATTGTGTTTATTTTTTACCCATTTAAAAAATACCAGTAACCTTAGTTAGATAAGTGAGCAATCAAATTATCTGCAAAGCTGCAGCACCTGTCTGAATAAAAAAAGTTATTGTTATGTCGAGCGGAAGATAAGTTCATACTTAGTCAGTTCTAAATCTAATAGACATAATTATTGTAGAGCTATATATTTTTCTTCTCTTTTTTTTCTGAAATAACTTGTATGAAGAAGTTCATTATGCTATAATAATAACTAACAAATTAACTAGATATCTAAGTATAATTATAGCCTATGGCATCATGAAGGTACCAATTAAGTTTTCACCATCATATCGCTTCAAATTCAACGAGATTTTCCAAGTCGATGCTCGGAATGATTGCAGTATGCAGCTAATTAATCATCTAGGTACTAGAACATAAATACTATCAGATGATGTCAAATGCACTTTCGATGGCTTTCCTTGTATAAAAGTGGATACCAAAGTGACAAGCTCGGACTTTTACGAACAATGTTAATTACTTAAGCGGTCCATTAATGGTCTGATCAAAATTCTCATTTTATATTAGAGAACTGACAAACCGACTATATTAATATTTTCCATTCACCTAACATTCCTTTGATATCCATGGCTGTACCCACATGGGTTTTTGCTACTACTATTTTAGGTCATCCGCTCACATATTCCTTTTACCTGGGCTACCAAACCAAAGCAATTCAAGGCAGTATAATAACTTGTGCTTGGTAAATGAAAGACTTGAACACCAGTTGAAGATAGTGAAGTGAAAACTTCTTTAGGCGCGTTGGCCATGCAGAGGGAATTTAATGGTCTCTGATTAAATTTGTTAAACCTACCAAAACTATAAAAGTTAAAACTAACAACAAGGAATGATTAATTGCGATGTTCTTAAAACGATAATATCTGAACCAGGACCATGGTCGACCTGATCTATGATATTGGTGGAATTTTGAAAATCTTAAATTTTTACTTTGATGATTTTTTTACTCTTCACTTTTAACGTTCACAAATAAACAGTTAATTAACTGTTAAGTCTCGTATACGAGTACCAACATCAGAATACAATTACACTATAAATAATTTGAACAATTTGACGATTTGACGGGCAAAGTTTCAAAGCGATGAAGTTTTCTCACGATGCTTTCTTTCATGGCTGTGTGACAACGCTATCAAATTAAGTACATAAGAGACCACAACTTCCCAACCGCAGTTTGTTTTGCTTTAACATGGCTTTATCGTATTTTTTTGATACTCCAATTTTGAACTGGTTTGATATTAATATTATTAATGTAATAATTGGCACACTCTAAACTGTATTTACATGCTGGCATTATGAATTAGGTAGGTACAGGTAAAGGCAATTAAGTTTATCTTATTGGAGATGCACATTTTCCTCTTTTTAAAGTTATAATACAGTACAGCCTGTTAACCATTCAAAGCGGGTTGTACCGAACAAGTTATGCCGGCAGCCGGACTCCCGAAACAGACCCTCAGCCTCAGGCACTGGTAGTTCTGGTAACAACTGCCAAGTGTGCCTTCGTCATGTCCATTTGCTTGGAATTGGAATTTGCTTGGATTGGAAGGTTTTTATTGGGATCTTCTTATTGGATTATAAATACTGTTATTTTTGTTTAGCATGAACATCGTACACTAATGCCTAATTAGGTACTAAAATTACCAATAATAAAAATCACCATATACACCACGTTGGCGTAACATGTGTAAGATAAAAGATAAAGAGCACCTACAGATATCCAGAAGGCGTTCTACTAGTCTCCAGTTAGTCATGCAGAGACTGCGCTTAAAAGAAAAGGGACCTTCTCTAACAGACATTGAATCCGTAAAAACAAACAAAAATTAAAATTATGTATTATTCTAGCCACTCTTTTAGTATTTATCATTTAACTAGGTTAGTAGGTCGTCCTGATTTAATAAGAATATAATTCAATTCAATAAATTATTAAATTCAATATTATTGTATCGATTCGAAAGGTCACAGAGACTGGTTTTAAGATATAATTGTAACACTTGTCTTGCTTGGCGTGTAAGACTGTTAGTGCATTTTACATAAGAATTATTAGGTAGGTATATTGTAAAAACCCGCAATGCGCGCATCTGTGCTTTCAACCGGTTAATAATTAATGTAAGCAGAAAGATGATTTTCTTATCAGAAGCCATCGACATAGATAGAGCATTTGTTATTACTTATTACGATTCGTTGCAACAGAATTATGCAACGAATGTGCAAGCAATCGTCACACACATTGTATAAATGTGGAGAGTCATGAAAATAATTTTTTATAGCACTTTTTTTATTTACGTCCACACAGGTTTCTAGTTTTTATAGTGGTCAGTAACTTTATTAATTAAAATGATCTTATCACAAAAGTTACTGTGAGTTATGAAATGAACGCTCTGTTGTTATAAAAGTTTATGTATTAACTTATTCATGAATTATTTTGTCGGTTTATGGTTTCGTGAAGGTCTACGAATGGCATATGTCTTAGGTGTTGAAATATGAAATGATTTTTACATAATGTAATTAGGCAAATATCTAGATGCTTCTTTTAATTCAACGTTTAATTACGGATAGCTACGGTTTGTCACTTACTAATAAATAAAATTCGAATCTTTTGTACTAGTCAATCTACACTCGGGTGCAATGAAATCGCACATTTGATTTTTTTCTGCAAAATACAAATTATTTTTTTTTCTGAAAGATACATATATATTTTTTTAATATGGAATTAAAGCTGGTTTCATTACCTATCCAACGATACCATACAAGCCGTTATTACTTTATCCTACTGCCAAAAAAAAACACCAATTACAAATTCATCCTTTATTAAAAGAAGTTTCCTTGACAAAACTGTGTGGGAAATGAAGGCTTAAAAAAAAAACACCCTTTTCTTACAAAAATACCTTTATTAATACGAAGTGTTACCCCCTCTTACTTGAATTACCGCTCGACACCGGTTTCCCATCGACTCTATCAAGTGATTGATAGAGTCTTGTGGGATAGCGTCCCATTCCTCCTTGAGCGCAGTTTGCAGCTCCTGGAGATTAGCTGGAGCAATATTTCGGTCTCTTATTTTCCTTTTTAAATTGTCCCAGACGTGTTCGATCGGATTAAGGTCCGGACTCCGAGCTGGCCACACCATTGTTTTGATATTCACCTCTTGAAGGTACTGCGTTACAATTTGAGCGGTATGGGGTCTTGCATTGTCATGCATAAAGAGAAAGTTCTCTCCAATGAAACCGCTAAATGGTACGACATGTTCCTGGAGAACTTCTTCGACGTACCTCCGAGCAGTTAGTCCCCTTGTTGGACGCCTTATATTGGCCCCAGTGAGGAAGACAAGCTCAGTTTTGGCTTCCAAAGAGATTCCACCCCAGAACATACACGAACCACCGCCATATGCAACGCGTTCCGTGATGCAACACGGGGCAAATCTCTCTGTAGGCCTTCTATAGACCCGCCCTCGTCCATCATTGCCATGGAGACACATCCTAGACTCGTCTGAGAACAGAACTGTTCGCCATTGGTCGACTGTCCAGTTCACATGTTCCTGTGCAAATCGAAGACGGGCTTGGCGGTGAGCTGGCGCCAATTTAGGGCCGTTTGCTGGCCTATGCGCTGTTAGGCCGCCTTCAGCAAGTCTCCTTCTGACCGTCCACCGACTGACTTCCACTTCACGCACCTCTTGGAGATGATGTGCAAGATCAACGGTTGTCAGGCGACGATTTCGCAAAGCCGTCGTTACGAGAAATCGGTTGTCGCGCTGAGTTGTAGCTCTAGCTCGACCAGATCCTCTTCGTCGTTCATAGCCACCAGTCTCCCGATAGCGCTGGTATACACGACGAACTGAATATCGACTGATATTCAGCTGTCGAGCTACAGCACTCTGGTTCTGGCCTGCTTCAATTAGAGCAACGACTTGAGCGGCTTTTTCTGGCGTAGTATCCATTTTCTTCGATAATTATTGCAGCTGTAGTCACTGGACGTCCTTTCAGTTTGAGCGTTGAAATGCAACTGATGACATTTTACTCAAAACATGCCTTTTTATACCTGCATTAGTCTGGCAAACTACGGTAACCTAAGGGAGTTAATTTTAGGGTTTTTTTGTTGTCATTAATTCTTGGCCGTAGGGTAAAGTAATAACGGCTTGTATGGTATCGTTGGATAGGTAATGAAACCAGCTTTAATTCCATATTAAAAAAATATATATGTATCTTTCAGAAAAAAAAATAATTTGTATTTTGCAGAAAAAAATCAAATGTGCGATTTCATTGCACCCGAGTGTAGTAATGTTTTGCAACTAAGTAACCTATTTTGCAACTTAATATCACAGAAGAAATAATAGTACTTATAATAAGTGAATATTTGAATTTTTTTTTTAGATTTTTCGTTTTCGATACATAGGTAGGTACTTGGTCACGTTGGGCTTTATAAATACCTACCTAACATTTAATTCTATAATTAATCTTATCAATTCCTCCTGTTTGATAATAATTTAAGCGAAAATCGAAACTTTACTCAAAGTTTTCATTACAAAAACTTAAATTCGCTGTAATTAACAAGTAGGTAGGTTACTAGTTAGTACCTAATTAATAACAACCGACTGTAAAGACGAGAACCATGTGAAACTTTCCCTTTTGTGGTGGATTAATTTACTTGTAAGACATGTGATCTCCGAGACGGTTAAATACAATAAACACAAAGCGAATTGATCTTTATTACGACGATGAATTTTAGTGAATAAAATTCGTACATTAAGTAATATTTATGTAAATTATGAATATGATATGAAGCTGGTTTTTAAACTGGGCGTCTTCATTTGATTGAGTTTGAGTAGTTAGCTAGAGAGGGAGAGAGATTACAAAAGTAGAATAACTATTATATACAGGACTAGCTGTTGCCTGCAGCTTCGCATACGGAAATTATATTTTACCTTATTTGTACCTCTTGCAGAAGGAAATTTCAAAAACGGTGAATTTACATTGAAGTACTTATATTTAGTAATTTATATACTGAAACCCACAATAAAATCACAAAGGATTCCTCCAGGAGCGGGTTTTGAAAAATAAGCAATATCCACATTAATTTGTATTTTTTTCTTTTTTTTTTTGCAAAATTTTGGAAAACTGAAAAATACGTGTTCCATAAATTTAAGCAAGGAACATTTGATGCAAATTTGAAGCAAATCGGTTGATGTTTTAAAAATATTCCATACAAAATTTCATCCCGTTTCCCGGGGAAACCTTTTAATTTTCCGGGATAAAAAGTATCTTAAAATATGACCCGGAGTATTAGTAACAACTTTACCAATTTTCATCGAAATCCGTTCAAGGGTTTTCATGTGATGCCCGGACAGACAAACAGACAGACAGACAGACAATAATTCTAAAAAAAATATTTTTGTGCTCTAACACGTTACTGAAGTGCCCCCTAATCAAAATTTTTAAAAACTATTCAATGTACAGTAAATTTGCCCTTTGAGTTTTATTATAGTATAGATAAAGTATTATTGAATGCGGTCATGAAAAATACGACACAGGCTATGTTGTGGAAATAGGTAATTATTTTTATAAGACTTGATGTAAATAATGTTCCTTTTATTCGGAAAATAATTAGAGGTCTCCGCTCCTTCGTTGCCCTCAGGGCCTCCACACTTCCAAATCCGGCCCTGATTTAGTAGTAGAGGAGCTAGAGAGTGAGAGAGAAGTACTAAAGTAGAGTCAGTAGAATACTAATTTGATTGAAGCTTTTTATATGAATAACCAGAGACGAGCAGACGAGCAACCTGATGATAACCGTTCATCGTGGATGAACATCATTAAATAAACATCAATGATACCATCGTGGTAAACAATGAAGAGAGAAGAAAGAAAGAAAAATATACATACCTACTATCAAAAGCCTAACGTCCTTACCTTATTCTCTACAAATAATTCTATTAGAGCATCAGATGATTTAACCAATAATGTAAAGTGGAGTTATAACAAGTTTAATTTAGTTGCGGTGAACGTAATTCTCCTCTGCTTCTCTGAGCTAAAATCGGTAATAGTTTCCGTTAACAGCCGCCCTTTGCATGCATTAATAGGATTACACCTTCGAATAATGTTAAAAACTATACAGCACAAGCAAAGGACAAACTTGAGGCGAGGTACCATGTGTTTAGCAAAATGCAAATTGCGTCTTTATTGATAGATATTATGATTAAGTTAATTATAGTCTTCAAGTAGCTATATTTCAGGAATATTAAATTTGAGAGTTTTAGGAATTTATAATTGATAGATTTAATACAACAGAATATATTATGCGACTCGAATCGCAATTTGAAGTAAAACAAACCCATACTTTGCGAAAATGATTTAATTTCGTGCCAAACGTTACTAAAATAAAAGTCCATACAGGTAATCATAAAGTATATGTATAATCACAGTATTTCACGAAACGCATCGTGAAATACTGATGTCAATATTATCAATGACATAAATCTATACTAATATTATAAAGAGGAAAGCTTTGTATTTTTATATTTTTGTATTTTTGTATGTTTGCAACGAATAAACTCAAAAACTACTGAACCGATTTTCAAAATTCTTTCACCATTAGAATGCTACATTATTCATGAGTAACATAGGCCATATTTATTACTAGAAAAAATTAGGGATCCTTGCTAAAACATCAGTAACGTGAACCAAAGTGTGAAAAAATTTGCTTAAAAATTTCTTTCATCGCATACGCTGCGGAAACTATTGATGATAGAACAAAAAAATGTTCTACTATATTGTAGAACATATCAATATCTACAAAAAACCTCGCGATACTATATGTCCAACTATTGTCGTTATGTCACTATAACCACTTTTTACATTTTAAAAGTTAATAAAAAAGATGATCAAAATCAGATCATGAAAACCATACCTTCGTATTAATCCTTATCCAAATAAATCATTTCATATTCAAAACTGTTTCAATACCTATAGATAACTTTTTGAATTACTCAAATCGGACATTCCATTCGGAAGATATTACGTAGTAAAGAAACTACGTGACAACGTGATTGTACGAGTAGTACAATCATCACCGGCCCCGCGGCCGGACAGCTCGCGCATGTTCCGCGGATCCCGATTATGTAACATGGGGAGGGGAGGGGAGTGGAGTGGGAGCGGGAGCGGGAGCGGGAGCGGGAGCGGGAGCGGGAGCGGGAGCGGGAGCGAAGCGGGAGCGGGAGCGGGAGCGAAGCGGGAGCGGGAGCGGGAGCGGGAGCGGGAGCGGGAGCGGGAGCGGGAGCGGGAGCGAGAGCGGGAGCGGGAGCGGGAGAGGGAGAGGGAGAGGGAGAGGAAGAGAGAGAGGGAGAGGGAGAGGGGGAGGGGGAGGAGGAGGGGGATGGGGAAGGGGGAGGGGGAGAGGGAGAGTGAGAGGGAGGACACGGAAATAAGAACGGCTGTACCGATTTTAATGATCTCTGATTTGTTACATTCTTAGGCGATACGAAGTTCGCCGGGTCAGCTAGTAAATGAAATATATAAATTACCTAAAGACAAACTGTAGACTAAACTACAGACATTAGCAGGGTTAGTTAAGTATAGATATTCATGTTCCTCCGGAACCTACAAACATAATATGTAATTATATTCATTCCACGAGTTGTAGAGCCTATAATAGTGCTTTGACTCTCACAAGTTCTGACCGTCTAATGGTCTAGTCTCTCAAATAGATTTTATCATTAGTTTATGCACCGAAAGAAGCGGATATTCCCACACTAACAGTTTTATTGTACTTAGGTGGAACAAAGGTACTTTTAAAGGAGGTCAATATTTATTGTAAAGTGTCTGTACGCATTATTTATTGAGTTTGCGAGATGACTGCACGACTGTCCTACCTCGTGAGGCTGCGTTCACGATGATTGCCTTTGAAAGATCTCGACATGCGACTACAAATACTATATATTATTAGTTAATATCGGCCTCTATTGAAAATGATATCATGGTCCAGTAAATTCATGAAATGCATATACCAACTATCAACTAGCCAACTACGAAAATATTATGTAGGAAGACTTTTAAAACAGTTCCAAAGTTTTGTATGACACTTATAAGGGCGTAAGGTTATCGTTAGTGATTCCTCTAAATATTGTAGAGTTCAAAAATACAATAATTGCCAAGCTAAAGAATAAATTCAATAACAATGAGGCGTGTGACTAAAATAGTAAACATAACAATGTCCTTACTTTATCTTGTCTTCCTTTATCATTTTATGCATACTGAACGTTTTTTACTGTCACGTTTCGCAAGAATTTGCAGTAAATACTTGCTTTCACTTCATGTTGAACATTTCATTGTTCTAGAATAGGTAAATTGCGTTGTAGTAGGGAGCAAAAAGTTGCATTGCGATTCCGACTTCCTACCGTCAGTGATTTGCGACAATTGCTCCACTGCTCAACAATTTGTGACGATAAAGATGTGGTTGCTTTATTCTTATTACTTCTTTTGTAATGCTTATGATGAATCCGATGCAATCGCTGGAGGGATAGCAGACACAGGATTCGCCAATCTATTCAATTTATCCGTTATAAATGTAGACAAATGGAGCAATTCAAAAGAAGCCACGATACATACAACTGAATTAGTAGGTAGGTAGGTACCCACATAAATCAAAATAACCATTGAGTTCACTTCCGTTAATATAATTTTAAAATGAGAATTCATTAGGCTCGTAGGTACTTCCTGGTTAATTAAATTATTAAATCAACAGTTAATTAGTGATTGCACAACCAGCTAATGATGGTAGAGAAGCGGTCATAGATCGTCACGTTTTGCTTGTAGCAGAGATTTTAAAGATATCGTCATATAATAAGTATTATGTAGGAATAAAAGGTAGCTATAAAAAAGGTTATATAAAAATGCCACAAATAGGTATAATATTATAATTATTATTGCCATGATGATAGAATATTTTGTCTTATTTCGTATTAACGTTTCCTATTTTGACACTATAAATAAAAATGTTATATATAACTCTTCACCATCATTCCATTTAGCGTTCTACAATGATTCACTGTATTAAAGTTTGTTGTAGTCAATAAGAGAAAGAATAAAATGAACTCAGAGGAGCAACAGGCTCATCACAACTCGGACGAGGTGTTATCGCGACCATCTTCCCGATCGAGAGAAAGCTTCATTTGTGATACAACGAGGATACTGTAGAAGAGTTTTACGGTTATCCACCGCACATCAAGCTTATTTCATATTTGCTATATTGCTATCTTTCAAATATTGACGACCCCCGCAGCCTAGTTGGTACTAACCGACGACAAAGGGCTCTGTAGTGGTAGTGACCCACAAAGAGTTCTGGGTTCTATTCTCGGGCAGACATTTATGAGTCAGAAAATGTTTGTTCTCAGAATAAAGTCTTGAAATTTTTTAAGACATATTTTCGCAATAAATTATGACGACTCATTCTTAATTAATTCACAAACAAAATTTAAAATGCCTATTTTTAATCATCAAGTCATGTTCGTAAAATAACTGCGTTCTCAAGTATGCAAGCATTGTTGCAACTTCATTAGCGTGATTCAGTTGACATTGACGTACTGTCACTTCAATATTAGCATACGGTATGCCAACGCCATATTATCTTTATAGGTTGTTACTAATAAAGGTAAATTACCCACTACTTTGTCTATGCCTTAACCAGCCTCAACCACGCAAGAATTTGCATGCCATTAGAAGTGAAATAATCCAGCCATTCAGTCTTTAGACCGCACTAAAGCTCTTAAAGGAATGGGCTCAGTTGTAAAGGTGTAATTGCTTAGACCATACACATGATTTACTGTCGTTTAAGTAGTAAATACAAGGGGCCAACAGATTAATGAAGGCTATATAACTGTTAAAGTAAAAGGAGAGGAACAATTATTTACCTCAATACAAAACATAAAATTGAACTCAAAGGTAGAGATTAGACATAGATATTTTAGCGATAGGCACTTCCTATTCATTAAATTTACAAAATAAAATAAAATTTATAATTAAATTAAATTTATTAAGATTATTAAATTTATAATTAAATTAAATTTATAAACTTTATTAAATTATTATTTTATATTACTCGTATATTTAAGAGTTAACTTGCAAACCATTAGATTTTTAGATATTAACATACATATATTTATAAAGTCTTCTTGTTTTGCTTATTAATGTTAAGGCTAAATAATTTTGAAGAAAATCATACATAAGAATGAATAAAATTATTATATAATTTCTATACTTGCTTGCTAACTCTTCTAACTAGGTATACTTTATATATAAATTACTACTAAATTATTATAGAAAGCGACCATTAGGCAATTTCAAATCGAATCTTCTTATCCTAATCGAAAAATTTGTAAGCATTGTTTTAAGCGCGTTTACTAAAACCCGCTTTGTTATAAGCTTCAATTACTTTAATTAAGAGATAGAATTACTTACTAATTAACTCAATATGGCGCCGTACGTAACTGCGTAACAACTGAGCTGAGAACTTAATACAGAATATCAACTAACAAGCCTAAATAAATACGATATCTAGAAACTTTAGCTTGTTATTTGCTAAGGAAATTTAATAGGTTGGTGTATGTCATTAATTAATAACAAATCCACAAATTTACATTAAAACATAGTAACTACTTGCTGGGCCTTGTAATTTATAAATGAAGAAGCAAATTGGTGTCAGATTTCTTAAGACTATATTATTATTTTCTGAACGTGATTTCAGTTGCCCATCGGATTGGTAATTTTTTTATAAATGCAATATTATCTTTTGAATAAATTGGCGGCGTGCTGCAATAACCGCATGGGAATTCTGGATGACTTCCAAAATAATGTTTTGCTCAAAACGCTACAGTATTGACATTTAGGCTATGTTCCCAGTAGGCAAACTGTTAGCGGCCGACTGAGTTTGCGGCGTATCGGTTCAGTACGCCCTTCCATATATTTGAAATGGAGTGTCAACAGTTTCCTAGTTTTGCGCTCACTATACGCAGTTTGCAGCGTTACGTGCGCCGACTGTCTCAGTAGTCAGGCTAACTCACAGCAAACCCGGTTCCAGTCGGCGCGGCGGCGGCGGCGATATGGTTGTTCGCCAGGCGTAGTGAGTCCGTTTGCCGCAAACTGTTCATGCGGACAGTTGGACAGTTTTTATCCTCTTTCAGCGCCTCTAAGATACCAATTACTTCAAAAATATCAATCGTGACCAACACAACCACTCCCTTCGTACAACAATAGTAAAGTGAAAATTCAGTCGGTCAACCTAAATGAGCGGCTAACTCATAACAGTTTGCTTGCGAGTCTTGCGACGCACGCAAATTGATCTGAGTTTGCAGCTAACTCAAATTTCAGTTCGCTACAAATTTGCGGCTCACTCAGTCGGCCGCTAACAGTTTGCCTACTGGGAACACAGCCTTAGATTTGATGGTAGGTAACTTAGTAAATAAGTTTTAATTTGGTAACTATTATACTCATAATAATTTATCAATTGTTATTTTAGTACGGTTACAATCGGGTATAAGCTCAAATATGTCTATGTCATATACATATACTCATACATAAGAAGTCTGGTTTTAACACGTTGCATATACTTTTTATAATGTCAACAGCTGACAAAAGCGGGTAGGACCAATTGATGTAACCTAATGCATCTATCTAATGACCTATAAAAGTTATGTACTTTGAGATCGATGTGTTATCGCCCAAAGATCACGTAGAGATCATGTAGAGTCATTCATAGCAATGATATTGTGAAGCTCCTGAAAACTTAAGCCGACTCAAATTGGGGAACATTTAAAAAAATACTTTACTACTTAATTTTATACTTCATTTAAATTACTTATTTCACTATAAATACTAACATCGTAATTAAAGCATTATAGAGGGAAACTCAGAAAAATTGAAAACGAGGTTTTACCATAGAAAATAGGTTTATCATATTATCCACAAATATTGTAATAAGCAGTGTTAAATAATGAGGATATAATGCTTACACAGGGCATTACTTAGACAAGAACTTTCAAGCCCCTTTCACCGCACTATCCCTTACGATTTGCGCATAATTTAAGGCTCTCGTGTCTGCAATACGTGACCGGTCAGTAGAAATAGACGAATCAACTTTGAATATGTATTATTATTTTGAATATTTAATGTGTTCTATCTATAATTTGTCCTGTAATATTATTGTAGTTTATTATTGAAGGCTTTTACAAATTGCATTATCACACGTATTTATAAATGCTAAAGACCCTGCGGCCATTTGACCGGAAGTGTCAAAGGGTTACTTTAAATTGACTGTATGTATTTGTAGGTATTGCAGTAATACTTACACATTTTATATTTCTTAGATTTAAAACTATTGATTGACCTCTTTGGTTTTAATGTTAATGTGAATAAAACTAGAATGGGTTATCCATTCTAGTATAACCACGCGGGTATAAATATAGCCCCTGAAAACTTCCTGCAGACTGGAAAACCCACGACAGGAAAAACTTTGGACACCTTTAACGTTGAGTCATGGGAAGTAAATCGTACTTCAAAGATGATTATGTCACCACCACACCAGTATCATATGGATATGGATGGACCAGTATCATATGGGTCAGGTTTTTGTACTCACGGTAAAAGTCGTTGGGATGCGAAACGTTTTAATCGTGGTATGGTCCGCAGTGTTTCCCTTGTATCATCGTTGTGTAATCTGTAAGCCGACAGTCGTCGCCATGCGGTGGTATTGCAAGAATGTAATTAATTAATTATACGATGCGAGAACACAACATGCCATCCGCGTAGGGTTGCCACATGGTCGGTGCGTCTCTACCCGTGTTCCGGATTCCAAACATTTACTTATTTTTACTCATCATAACATCATAAAAAATATCTTATTAATATAGGTTATAAGGCGGCACTCAAATTGTATTTGAATATAACTAACATTTTCATTTTTACTTAAAACAAGTAAATCGGCCAGTAATTACCTAATTTGTTTTTCTGATATTTATTCCTAATACGTCACATACTCCAATAGCATTGTCCCGAAAATTAAAATCTTGTATCCGTCAACCCTACACCTGCCGGTGCGCTTACGCAACCGGTCCGTGGTGTTACTACTAAAATCGCGACAAGACTGCGCGCGCGCATCGGCCTATGTTAAGTAATGAGTTTAATTGTTACGCTATGCATGTAACGTCGCCATGAATAAAATTACATTTATTTTAACACGTATTGTTAACTCGATTTCTTGTATTATGTTTGGTAATTAATTTTTTGGGGGGCGGCTAGCCACTCGGTTTTTAAAGAAGAAAAAAAATTTGACATTAAAATAATTTCATTTAAATTTAAATGAAAATTGTGCTATGAAAAAACAAGAAAAGTGCATTTTTAATTAATAAATTTTTTTTTAATAATATGGGGGCGGCAAAGACCACTGGGGGGGGGGGGGGGCAAGTTTTCAGTTGGCCCCGGGCGGCAGAAGCCCACGCTACGCCACTGACATAAAGTTTGGTTTGATAATATAACTCATAGTACCTTTAAGTAATTTAAAGAATACCATCCATACATTTCTTCGTGTGTGGGCTTACCGAATCGAAGCGAGGGCATTTACTAGTTATCAGTATACTCCAGCCAAGAATGTGACTTTAGGACACCTCGTTCACCTTGCGGTCTAGTTGATAAACTAGACTTTAGGATCTTCGAGTATCTATAAAGCCATAGAAGGCACTCGCATGAACCGCAATTTCTCAATGTACATTTGTTATCAAATTACGCATAGAAATCAGTTAAAACCGCAAGAGAGTTCGTCGTGACTTGCTGCAAAGTCAGCCAGCTTAGTCTAGTCTACTCAGCTGGCTCGTATCAATAAACCGATCTTTGCTCAAGAGTGCAATCTCAGATTTTACAAATGCCATTTTTCCATACGATTTGACATATTTCAGCATTTCAAACCGAATTTTGAGATTGCAGAGATCTTATGATCGGTTTAATAATACGGGCCTTAGTCTCTATAATGTCTCTACAAACAGAATTGTATACGAGTGTGTGTATATGTGTGTATAAACAGATGTGTATACCTATTATTATAAGTACATAAATAGTATTAAATTGTGAGAAAAAAATGTGTAGCTATGTTAGCATAAAATGTATTTATTTAATAAAGTACAAATCTCAGTCTACGTGATAACACTTCCGTAACTATTTCCTCATTGAAATTTCAATTTGGAAATATTGAGAAAGACATTAAAATATTGCAAAGTAAACGTGAACTGGTGCAATTATTATGCAATTCAATGTTTGTTGCACTTGACTTCTTAAACACGGTTTTTTAGATTCGCACACGTAAAAGATTGAGTTTAGATAAATCTGTTGAGAGGCTAGTGAGTATTATGACGGCGCGTGACCGTACAATTTGATTTAGCCACTTGATCAACATAGTACCGAGTTGCTTACGATTTGTTTGATAATCATTTACCATCACGGCATTGTACTTTTAAAGGTAATTGACAAGATATTAATGGATGGGTGGATGTTAATTAATGGAGGTAAACTTAAAAGTCACAGTTTAACATCGGTAGATAAGTATAGCCTGACTGAAGGCACATAATTACTTATTTTTATTTCATACACATGTATTAAAACACGCAATATATTAAAAACACTAAAATTTTATACAAAAACGAAAAAAACGACAAAATGTATAAATGTAAATGTAAATAGCCTGTGTTATTTATTTCAGCTAACCTGATATTTCTAAGGTACCTACTCAAATAATATACTTTCAAAACGTAAAACGACATCTACTGACAAATTCAAAATTCGTATTCGACATTCGCTAGAGGCCTAACTAGCTTCGTTAATTACGTTATAAACTGCATCTAATCCAGTTCTCTTGGTGCTGCGTGGGAATATTAAGATTGACGACAGGATTACCGAGACAAGACTAACGTAAAGCGGGCTCCCGTAGGAATGTGGTCGGCGGAGTCGAGGGACTCAGAACGGGGAATGACCGCTACTACCGCGAGCATAGCGCCGCCGAGCCTACACCATGGGTCTCACTCCACACTTAGCAAACATCGTTACACAAAATATGCGACGGTACAGTCTGCGTGAAAAGACAAATATTTTTTTCTCTTGCTTTTCTTCTGCGTGATAAAGCAGATTTCCAAATCGGCAACAACACGAAATTGAGTGCTGAATTACTGCACCTATTAGTAATCCCTTTATAAAGTTAAAGTTTTAACCAAATTTCAAAAAAGGGTTTCTCAATTGGGTATTCAATTCGACTGTATTTATTTTATGTTTGTTACATCAGAACTTTCGACTGGGTGAACCGATTTTAATGATTCTTTTTTTAATCGAAAGCTGATGCTTGTCTTGTGGTCCCACTTATGAGTGTGGTACCACTTAATCTGACAAGTAGTTTTTGATTTATCCCTGATTTTTAAGTCGGTTATTTTTTGTCAAGAATTATTTATGTTCGTGACATCAGAACTCTGTAATAGCCGACAAACGAACCGACTAGCCACTCGATAGTCAATGGTAATCGTCACTCATGAACATTAGTAACATCTTAAGCATCACGGATGCGTTGAACGCCAAAAAAGAAAAGAGTAGAAGGAACGAAAGAACTGACTCTCATTTATTTTTTGAAACACTTTATACATGGTGTTTTAGTATAGTAGGTATTACACTAGGTACGCAGCCCAGTGACTGCTGTAACAAACTACGTCATACAACTCGGTTAATGATGTGGTGGTTTATGCAATGAAATGAAACTGTAGTTTCATCAACGCAGTTTTCTCGCTGCTATGAACATTCCTTCCACTACAAGTTTATTACACTTTTGATGGTGACAGTACCAACAACTTCCTTGCCTCGATAGGTGAGGCCAAACGAGCGTATTTTTTGAGCTGTGAGTCGGTTGCATACTAAACGTCAAAACTAAACGTCAACATTTTGCGTCGCCGTGTGGTACATACAAACTGGATTTTAGTAATGAAACCGAATGTAACTGACTAATTTTTCGTTACTGACAGCTCAGAAAAATTTGCTCGTTTGGCCTCAAACTAAGATACGACTAAGAACTTTCGGCGTGAAGAAATATTCTGTGATTAACTTAACTAGCAGTGGCGTACTAGCTAGCTCTAAGGAGGCACCATATCAATAATTTGTTGTGGGACCCCCTCAACGTCAGCTGTCAAATATAAAAGGAATGCCAACTGTAGCGGTCATAGGCCGCTGGCGAGCTTTTTTTGGGAGTGCTAGTAGGGGCCCCTATACGCTGGGGCCCCGTTAATTGATACGGCGGTAGCTACGCCCCTGTTAAGTATAAGGTATACCAAGAAAAATTGAAAATTATAAGATGTTTGGCATGGCAGTTAGATAGTAATGAAGACACTAATAATTCCTTCACTTTTATATCTATAAATTCTATAATCTATCTATAATAAAGATTATGTAAAGATTTAATTTTGGTTTATTAAAAACTATAAAATGAGTGATAAGACGAGTAAATAACATAATAATTAAAACGTAGTGATTTAGTACTCTGTGATAATAATTGTTTCATATGCAGTGAACGCTAGTGTCTAATAAACGTAGAAAGACCTATAATCCTGAAGCTTGAAAAATTCTTCGCACGATTAAGGAAACCGTAAAATGAATACCGTGTAACGTGAATAGGATATATAATAACCGGTAGTTTTGACATAAAACCCTTCAGTGATCGACGTGTAATCCTCTAGTTTGCATGTGGTAAGAAGACAATGGCCGCGAAATAGCATTATATAAAAATCATATAAAAAAAATACAGTAAATAGAAGCTAGGGAGTTCGGTTACTAAGTCGCTCTACATGCAAAACCCGTGGCCTTCCGAAATTCATTCTTACGTCGAGTAACCAAATATTTTCAGAAATTCTTAATCGTGGAGATAGTCGTAAAAATATCTAGAACTATCTACGTGGCTAAATGGAAAGATGAACTAAATGAAACTGTTTATATCTAGAGCAAGTTAACGAGCAGACAAACCATCTGATGGCGAATGGTCACGGTCTCCGATGAACATCATCGCAACAACACGAAAGACATTACCGATACCTCGAGGGCTGAAAGGGGGCAGTGAACTCGCAAAAAACATCTGCTCAGTTGTGCACTTGGCAATCAAAAGTGGGGTAAAGGAGCAAAAATTCGAGAAAGTTAAACATTTCGAAAACGAAGACTCTTACTACATATAGTATGTTATGGGTCGAATAAAACCAAGCATTATGAATGGCACACACAAATATTGCAGCTACAAAATCTACTAAATTCAAAACAATACAAGACAAATGCTCTTCGTACTGTTGTGAACTCGCTTACATACTGCGACCTTCACAAAATGAACTTAAAGCAATAAACTAAAGTTAAATCGACATGAAGCGGGAACACCTAAAACAAACGCTAAATAACGTCTATGTTTGTACACACGGCCAGCTGACACGGTCTAAGTGATTGAGGTTGTCTGTTTACATAATGGAGGCAGTATTGTTCGTGGACAATGACTTCGGTGTAGGAAATAGTGTGTCGTGAATTAGAAGGGACGCAACGCAAGCTGCATCCCGCTGCATTTAGTTTAGTTAGACCCAGTGTCTCATGTTGTAGTAACCTAAATGATTCTTACTTTCAGCTGGTTAAATATTAAATAAATGTGGGAGCATGGTGATACTTAGTTACACGTTCAAATATTTCCTCTTCGGTAGTTACTTACAACAACGTTAATCCTGAACCAGTGGACGTAGAAGGATAAAATTTTGTACAGGGTTTGACTAAGACAGGGTTTGAGAGGAGGAAAGATTAAGTGAAAATTCATCCCCTAATAGGATAAAACGGGGTACAGAAACAATATTTCCGCAGATGAAGTCGCAACTACAAGCTAGTTACAGATAGGTAGTAAACATCTTAAGTTATTACTCGTATTATTGAGCTAAGCGATCTAGAAATGGCGTTCGGGTGAGATTTTATAGCAATTTGGTATTTCTACAAGTTCGAGTAAAAGTATTTTAAAAGCATTTATGACCTTTATCCCATTTTTTGATATGAAACCTGTTTTATAAATGTAAGCCAGTACTAATAAGAAAAAAATATCAAAGCTAAAAATCACTATACTGTAGGTACCTACGTTAATGTTCAACATTCCAATGAAAAAGTATTATGAATACATAATAAACGTGCATATTTACTTTCTGTTGTGACTTTCCGTAACCTTTTATCAGCATCCACATTCAGTTCAAAAAGTGAAATCACGATCTCTTCAACATTTTTGTACAAAACAACCAAACAAGGCGTGTAATGTATTCCGTTCTGTATACTCCTCTATTTATACATACAATACCATTGACCCCATACCCTTTGTAATGATACTTACTGTAAACAAATGACGATTTTCTTTTCTTAAAATTAGTTACATATTGCTTGACCACAATCCCATATGATGGTAAGTGGAGATGTGGTCGAAGATGGGGAGCGTACTAACTTAGTAATTAGTATTTAGTAAGAGCCTATTCACTCTTTTATTGAAGACAGCCACGTCAATGGGGCGGGATTTTTAAAAAGTAGTTAAGAAGAAATAAAAGAAAAATTGTTTTTTATTTTCGGCTCTGAAATGTTTTTTTGGGGAAATGCTTAGAGGTTTTTGGCCTCTAACAAAATCTAACCTAACTTTAAGTCTTGATGACTTGGTCAGATGATCATCTAAATGTAGATAAGAAAAGTAAATACAGTTTTACTGTTGACAATCAACTTAGAAATAAAATCATAGTCGCAACTCAAAGCCTTGTGTTCTCGGCCTTGGAGTTTTAAAAGTCACCTTTGAAATTCGCGTACATAAAGTCACGACTAGGATCTAGTATTTTGAATGGGTTTAGTGAACGCCCGAGTCCCGAGTGCCTTGACATACTTTAACCACACTCCGATTCAACTCTTTACTGGCGCCACCTGCAGCAGGTGACCTGCTACGGCTGCTACCTCACGAGTATTATGTACTCGTGATACTATACTCGTATGTGTTCTTAAGAAAACTTTACTTGCTACTTTTCTTGACGTCGCTTTCTATAACCAGTCTATCACTCATAGCTGACAGAGATCTTACTTATTGGCTGTAATTGCATTTCCTCACATGAAATTATTTTATGGTTTCGAAGATCTATCGTTTTTCGAAGAGAAAGGCTAAGTAAGGAAGGTTCATACAAATACATTTTTTGGAGTGTAGGTGAGATATGTTCTCATAGGCCACTGCAACCAAGATTGATCTATTTTAGCCAGACTAATAATTGTAATTATTATCTGATCATTATGTAGATCTAGTAGATTCCAGATCCCTAATTTTCAGTGAAAGCCTATTCACTCTTTTTTGAAAATATTTAAAGGTAATGCGGACGCAAGCAAGCTTTTCCATTATTTATTTTGCGTCTTTCACTTAACATCATTTCATTGCTGAAACAAAAGATGCGTGAAGCAATTTATCGGTAAAGTTATCATGAGCGAACTGAAGGTAAAAGAGCTCAGGTTTTCGAAAGTACTATAAAAAGGCTTACTTTAAAATCCATGTAAAACCCGTACAGGTATTAAGGAAATCGACGCTCTTGTGTTGTGCGATGGACAATAAGTTTTAAAAGAATTCGTAAGCAGGTTTTTTTATACGCCGTAAAAAGAATGAATGGGGCATGAAATGAAATAACTCTGCATTAGTAAAACCATAAAAGGCATTGAATTATAGTGAACATATTATATTGAAATGGCCCCTATTCATTAAATCGCGTTTCCGCTTAGAACAGGTTCGTGGAGGTTTTGATAACTTTATAACAATAATTATGTATGCACCCTACACTTTATCAATACAATACAATCTTACTATCGGTAAAATAGGGAATACTTGGAGTGAGGTTAAGCGTGAAGCTCAAGACCGAACGGGATGGCGGCGCTCTGTGGACGCCCTCTGCCCCATCTAGGGGACATAGGAAAATAAGTCAAGTAAGTCATCGGTAAAATGAAGTTATAAATTGGAAATCGATAACTTAGCTTTCATAGATATATCATGAGCATGTTAGAATTAGTTACTTCCTTTGAAGTTTAATGATGCCAGTCGAACCACAAAGATTTCGCATTTGCAATTAACGAGCATGATAACACTTCATCATTCTTCATCATCTTCATAAGTTCTTTCATTCATTCCAATTAGCTTACCCTGTTCGTGTGGGTGAAATTTTACTAGCCTAATTAGATCTACTTCCTGTTATCTTAAGGGGTTTAGGTAAATTGCATATTGTTTTAATCCTGATGACAAAGCATTATTGTGTTAATCATAATCTGATACATTCTGGTTTGACTCCAGGCGAGGGACCTCTTGAACAGTTATCAGCGCAGTTCCATTTCTTATTCCATTCTTTAGGGCCTAAGTGGACTCTTTAAATTAAACTATTAACTTGTTGGCATTTGGCTCTGATAACCTAGAAAACTGTTAAAACATATTATAACAGGAACTAGAGAATTGTATTGAATGCCTGATTTGAAAAGTTACGGTCGCCAGTAATTGCATCGCCAGACTATAACTCTATAGAGATTTGTGTATTCCGTTACTGCCAGCACTGCCACTACTGCCAGTAACAATGGTAGAGTCGTAAGCTACGATTTATGTATAAGCTTTCCTAATTAGCATTAAAGGTTTACAGTTAAGTACACTTAACGTTTCAAATCTTATGTCAGTATTATATATTTGTTGTTAGTGGTCACTAGACTTTACGTCTGTTTTAAGAACAAGTTGTTCTGGTGAAATCATAACAATTTACGCAGTATAAATAATGTATTTTTCTCAAGGCGATGGTTTGGATTCGTTAGATGGTTGATAACTAATTCTACATTTAAGCATAACACATTGCCAGAATAATATATTTTATTTAAACCAAATCTCTATTACCCATTGGTTGTTGTAATATTCTTCTAGATTGTAGCGTCTATTTTTAAAAGCTCGTTTGTCAGGTTTCGAAAAAAACATTATATATATTATAATTCAATTTAAATAATGAAACTTTTATTGTGTAGGTATGCTGGCGTAAGTAAAGACCACTTTCTAGAAATACAATTCTAGTACGATTGCTAAGGCAATCAGAAGGTCGACAAATGTTTATAAAATTATGTTTAGCACGCGATCATTCAATTTGCTATCTACCTAATTTTTAGCAATATTGCTTTCTAACTTTTATTTACATTTGTTAATTAACTTAATGCTCTTACTTAATCGTACCTACTAATTTTAAATTCATATTGTGAGGGAATGTCTGTCACGCTCAGAACTCACAGAAAAAAATTGTACCTACCTTATGTCAAGATAAAAATAAATAAAAATACAATGCCTGTAAACACTTATTGTACTCACTATCAGGTACTGAAAAATTTGTCAAAATAGAACTCGAATTAAAGTTGATAACCGTTAATTTTATCGTGAGAATGTATTAAGGATTTTATAAATATAGTTCTGAGAAACCGACATAATACATTGCTATACATATTATATTAAATAGTTAACTAGCTACAATACTGTCAGCAAGAGTCGTGGGAAGTGGAAGACGTTTAGATCTGACATTTTCCTTGAGCTGACGATAATGAGAAGCCGTTTCTTGTGCGATCTCGCTAACAAGATCACAAACTACAGTCATTTTCTTGTGCTATAGATAAAAGAAGTTACGAAAGAATGTCAAGTGCTCTGCAACGTGCACAGCGGAAAATAGTTTCACAAAGAAAAGTGCCCATAGCCGTCGGTTGATCAAATGTCAAATTAGGCAAGAATTTCTCGAGGGGTGACATGCGCAGTGGAGCCCCGATCAATGCACCCCGGCGGAGTGCGCGCGCCACCCTCACCCGCCCCCGCCTCGACCTAACTATCTACGCAGTTCACCGCAAAAAACACCATCTTTAAACCTCGCTACATTCATCCGATCGCCCTTGAGTGACAAAAAATACCGTGAGATTCATCAAAGAGAGTTTTTCATTATCATCGCCGGCAGGAGCGCAACCATAAGTGAATACGAGTCTTTACCAGTCGAAATTAGTTGCTTCGTTCAGTTCGTTAGGGACACCTACGCTTCCACGACTCTGGTACTAGCTGCATTTGCAGAGTTCAGTCAGTTAGGTGTCGCGTGACTCATCGGATTATCCACAAGATTTCGATCGTTTCGCTAGGATTGTGTTGAGATAGTGTCGGTGTGGCAGTGATATTGTGCATGCTCGGATGCCGGTGGACCGGCCGCGTGACGTATTGATGAGGCCGAGGCGCCTGGCTGAGGAGTGAGGCCTGCGCAACCAGCCGCAGGGATGGATGACTGCACCAACATCTTCTATGACGACGACGGTGAAGCGCAGTGCGATATGGTACGTTAATGCTCAGTAAGCCATGGCCTAAAACATCATCCAGATAAGTAAACAATAAATCTAAATGATTCATAATCTCGACTTAAAAACAACTTAAAATTAGCCCCACAATATGTCATAACAATTACGTGTTATATAATATTCAAAATGTTGGCAAATGTTCACAAAATGGACGATTTAGATTTGGCAGCCATGTGTTTGTTTTGCACGAATTCATTTCGCATTTTCGACAGCATAGCCAGTTTCATATAAAGCCTACGAAATGAATTGACCAAAACGTCAATTCATTTAAGGACCTCAAAACTCGTATTGCCATTTAATACCATATTTGTTCTTAAAATGTTTTGGGCTATGCGTAATTGCTTATTGTCACTTATCCTCTTTATTGTACCTGTTCAGTGTTCAGTCACAATGAACGCGATTTATATCATGCTTCCATGCGCTACTCTATAAACATACAAAGGAAGGTATTTTTAGAGCAGCCCAATACCATTCTTTGTATGTTTAGAGCAGCATGTGGTTAATAAAACGCACTATATTCTTACAATAAGTAAATTTTCCATCATATCAAAAGCAATTTGTCGATAAAACGCTTACACACTCATAAAGCAAAATTATGGCTCCTTGTTTTTATGGCAATAGCATAATTGGGCAATAGCACAAATGACGCAGATTATCTGAATAGCCAATACTTTATATAGAATGATTTTCCTTACTCATGTTCCTAAATCCTCCTTAAACCGAAATAAATACTTCAGAGCGAGTGTGAGCAATGAGCATGAACCATAACAGATGAAAAGATTACAATGAATTATTACAATTTATTTGTTGAGTTTTGAGTCTGCTAGAAAAAGTTCAAGGCTTTTGGTCGGCATGCCTTTGCCGCTAGGAATTGTATAATTATATAACACTAAATAAATGCATAATCGTAGAACCTCCAGGTAAGTGAAACAAATCTACGGCAGCCGAAGAATGTTTGAAGATATGCGAGAGTTGTAATTAGACGCGCTTGCTTCTTGCATTGTTACAGCTATTTCATTTACCTTTAATTAATCTCAACTAACTAATTACAACACGTGAAACATTCGAGTTATTAAATTTCGAAAGCTAAAGGTGTCGGGTAAGTTTCTAGTTTTAGCAACAATACGTCGTTTGCAGACATTACCACGTACGTAGTGTGCTGAGTGCTTATGTTTAAGAAGATGATGTACACTGGAACTTATGACTATTCATTTGCCATTCAGTAAATAATCATTTGAATTAATGATACGCCTGTACTTTTTATAATTAATTAAATTTAATAGTGAAATCACTACATTTTCACACAATTAAACTTTTCATAAAGAAGAAGTTTTAGAGGCAGCCTTTTTCTAGGATTGGACCTGTGGAGGCTAATGTATGGTTGTATGAGAATTGATGATTATTTGGATGGGATTTACACGTCATCTGTGGACAAAACAAAGTGCAATTGTGTGTGATTGAATGTTTATCAATGTCATTGACTTTTTAATACCTGTCACTTCAATGATTAATCGTCTACCTTGAGACATAATTCTGAGCTTAAGACATATCGATCGTACATAAATTACATTTCGTCATGTCACCATAGACCGTTATTTTCAGTCAACATAATTTAGTATTTATTACGACTATAAAATAAAATAATAAAATTTAGCATCCCACGGGATGGTAAACAGTCATTGTCGCTCAGAGCACCAGCAAAGAAGAGAAAAAAAAGAAAGAAAGTACTGCGGCTCTCAAGGTTCTGTACGAATGACGTTGTGTACATTAGTTTATCTGCAAAACCCATAGACCCTATATGTACATACTCAAAACCACAGAACACCTAATAATTAGTTAGAAAGGAGTTGTGGGCGTGGCAGGCGCGCCAAGATTATGCGCAAACGAGCACAATCCTCAAAAACACGCGATCGCGCTGTTTAGTGACTCGCGAGCTCCAACGGAGAAAAGTACTGCGAAATACTGTGACTAAATTACATAAAAATGCCTACATGTGCGGTAATTACTTGCCCTGCAAGAAGTGAAATGCTTAAAATAAACAAAGGAAGCGTTTCTTTTCATCGATAAGCAAAAAACTAGGATATTTTAGTTTAAATCTTTAAAAATGTCCTTCAAACGATTCTTTTCCCACAAAATATACATTGCGGGCTTCATGCGCTCCTCATTTTTAACACATCAAATAGAACGCGTAATGTATTAATTACATAGTAATAGCTCCAGCGTTGGGCGTAGTAAAAGATGACATCGATATTCGATAGATTCTTTCGAAGTTATATTATAAACAACGTTCTTAAATAATGTACATGTGGCCAGATAAATTTAATATTATATGCATTGAAATATAGTTTGAAAGATAATTGAAGTATTTTACATCCTATTTTTTTAATATTTTTTTTTTAATCCAATTTTTTATATCTTATAAGTGATCACAATCCCACCTGATGGTAAGTGGCGATGTAGTATGGGTGGTAAAACGAACTAAATTAGCAAAAGCCTATTCACTCTTGCCTTGAAAATAAGTAGGTAAGTATATACATATAATAAAATTTATAAAAAACGTATGATGAAGAACACATGAATCTAAATCTGACATACGTAGCGAGTTTCCAATATCCTATATTATTTTCCAATAATTATGTTATTTTTTATGGATTTAAGGTAAACCTTTATTTTACACAAATGTCGACCTTACGAAAATAAATACCGATAAAAGTTTATCGTCAGTCAATCCTTAGCTACAGTGTCACGCCCCTCACGCACACATAACGACCCTCGTGCGTATTTGTTCATTTTCGTAGTAGTAGTAGTAATACTAGTAATGGAGGGGATCGGAATGGCGACACCGGTTCCCATACAAATTACGCGCTATGCCCTTTCTAACTAATTATTAGATGTTCTGTGCTCAAAACCCTTAATATACTTTGACTTCAGTTCACTCCTTAAAAATATTATTGGAACGAAGTTCCTTATTGCGCTTTGCGAAAGGGGGCTAGGCGGAAAATTTGGTAACGACACTTTTTGCCAGTAACAAAAAGTTGCGACACTTTTTGCCGTCGTAGTTTTTTTTACATGTTTTTGCTATCCTAGGACTGACTGCAAGGAACTTCGTTCCATCCGGGTGTCCCTTGACACCTCTCAAGTTTTTGTTTTTAGATTTGAACTCAACAAAAATTTACTATTACTTGCTATTACTATTTGTGTGTAACTGTCTGGTATTGTTTTAATTTATTGTTATTAGATGGATATTTTTGTTGAATTTGATTATTTTACGGCCGGTCTCAATAATGTACTAACAGTTAGAAAAATGTAGAAAAGGCTATCATTAGTATGTCATCTGTCATATTTGTCAATTTTTGCGTCTCAATAACCTTCGGTGGATAGAAAATTTCTATCCATGACATTGATCTACCGTTCGGAGGGCCAAGTCATACCGTAGGTATGTTGGTCCATACAAAAATAAATACTTGCGTCTCAATAACGCTTTGACAGCTAACTGTCGGTAATAGAAGTGACCAACTATCGGAGTCTATCACATCGCTCGATTTCGACGGATAATTGGTAGATATCTCATATTGTTAAGAACATTTATCAAAACATCATGGATTTATTAATCAGTGAAGAGTGATAATGAATTTTGTGAAGCCTGTGTATTTGATTCCGCCTTTTTAATACGATACCAAGATCGCCGAAATTGTCCTCGTATAAAATATATGACTGAATTGTGTGAATCCAATTTTGTTTATAGGCTACCTAGATTCAGATTAAACATAATCCATAATCTAAATTTTACTAATAAAAAATAACCGACTTCAAAGTTACTCAAAAACGACTTGTCAGATCTCGTTCAAAATTTGGGACCACATGACAAGCACCAGCTTTCGATTAAAAAAAGAATCATCAAAATCGGTTCGCCCAGTCCAAAGTTCCGAGGTAACAAACATAAAAAATACAGTCGAATTGAGAACCTCCTCCTTTTTTTGAAGTCGGTTAAAAACGGCAGTGAATGAGAATTCATAACAATTCCTATCTTTAAAGTTTTAGGTAAGGAGGTATTTTAATAAAACAAGAACACAAAGCTTTTTAAGTTAGATATATTTTGAATTTATAGCAAAAACATTTCGCCTCTTCAGAAATAATGGTGTATCCCTGCTACATCAACAGCTATTGGCCTAATGAAGAAAGATACTTCATCTTTTGTGAAGGGTCAGGACTTCATCTGAAAAGAAACTTCCTTTAGTACATTTGGCAACAAATTTTTTGTTTAAAAGCAAAAAGAAGCAACAACCCATAATTGCTGGGCTCGGGGTCTCTTCTCGCAATGTGAGGGGTATTACGCCATAGTCTACCACGCTGGCCAAGTGCAGATTGGTAGACTTCAAACACCTTTATGAACTTTATGGAGAATTTTCCGGTGTGCAGGTTTCCTCGCGATGTTTATTGTTTTTCTTCACCGAAGCTAGTGATAATTAACTTCTAATACGCACATAATATTTGAAAATTAGATGTGCGTGCCAGGATTTGAACTCGGGCCACGGTCAAGTGGGAATAAACAATTCGTTCGGGAGACCAACGTTATAACCGCTAGGTTATCACTGCTACAATTATTACAACAATTTACAATTACTACATTTTTTTGTTTACTAAACATAATAATATATTTTATTTTATCAACAAATAAAGTCTATACTCACGGTAATTATTGAGCTATGTGTTTCATTTATTCATAAAACTAATTAATAATACCAAAATTATGAGAAAATACACTTTGTTTTTATTTTGGGTAACCAAGCGACATCAACGAATGTCAAATGACAATAACATGTCATCGTCGGAGTGCTAAACGTCAAATGCTGCGTTTTGTTACTAGTGGAGCATTGTTCCAGGTTACACATAACGTTATTTTATTAACTTCATCCGCAAAATTCACAGTACATTTTGAACAAATTATTATTTTAATATTAAAATGAAATAAGTTTTTAATCAAAAACACTGAGTTCCTTTTTATAATAAAAAGTATAAAAAAAGTATAAAAGTATAAAAAAAAATATTGTTATGCGAAAACGAAATTTTCAGAGGGACTTAAAAACCAGAGGCAGAAATGTCACTGGAATATTATCTACCCATGATCTTACTTTTATTGGCTTACTTTTGATTTGAGAGACGGCAGTTGCCGGGAGATCATTCTTTACTTTTTATCTCTGATATGTACCAGAGTTTCACTGACAGTATAATATTGAGACCGGCCGTTGTATCATGTCAATTCATGTCTTTACTGACCGTAGTTTACTACAATAATTAACACAAAACATAACTGTACACCTCTACAAAACGCCCTACAACTCAAGATACGGCTCAAGTGAAAGCCAGTAAGCAAGGTTGGGAATTAATCTTCATCATGTCAGCAAACGCCGGTACCCACGGCATTGTGATTGTGAAACAATGAGCTTTTTATTGCACCAATCATTGCCCGTACATCCAAGCCTACAATTGATGAATTGTCAATTAATTTCTTTTGATAAACCATAACATTTCTTCATATACAAATTAAGATCGTTATCTCTATAATTCTTCGTTTGAAAGATACTTGACCTTTGAATAAATTAGTAGGAGCGTTTTGCTCTGTCTTTAATCTTCATTCAACAGTTGAGTAAAACTGAACTAAATATAGTGTTGAAATAATCTGAAAAGTTCAGCATGGCGTTCGTTCTCACGTTTAGTTTAGATTACAATTTAAAGCCCTTCATTCATTGTATCACGTTTTATAATAAATATCAACAAAACATTTATTTCTGTTTGCCCACATCATCACACCACTACATACAGGTGTGGCCGTGACGTCCGATTAGCAGGGTTTAATTCTGCGTTAAGTCACCTTATGGTTTGTTATCGAGTATCGACGCGTATCGGTGAGGCTCTTGATTATTGTCCCCAGGGATAGGTAGTTGTATGTACTTCAGGAACCAACCTCATTATTATAATAAGTAGTTCTGTTTTATTCACTTTTTATTTACATGACTACGTTCTTGGTCACTGGAGGGACATAGATCGCGTAGTACTTCTTTTCTGTTATTTCACACAATCTAGGGTTTTACATTAACGTACTGACTGAATGTTCGCTTACCTGCCTTCTATTTTTATGCGTTTTAAAAGCTAGGGATATAACAATAGACCACGGAAATGACGTGTCACGGTGTTCCATATACCGGCAATCCTTCGGCTTGGCCTGTGTGAGGCGCACTTGCTATTTAAGTGGGTCATAATATCCTGCTCACGCTACCTGTGTAAATTATGATGGTTTTTATTATGCAAAGTATTTCAATGTTACAATATTTAGGGTGCTTCCGAGTTGGATAGCTAAATATACCTTATGGCCCTTTCTTTATGCCTGTGTATCGGTAGCAGTCTAGCAGTGTCAGAAGTCAGAGGATGGAAAACTGGTAGTACTCTCTTCCGTCTTGATCGACAATGCGTCGGTGATGTCTTCGAGATACTGATAGGCAACGGTGTTCACTTGTCATCGAGTAGTTCGTATGCTGCAATTAATATTTTATTGCTTCGTCAGGCAAGATACACCTACATGCATATGCAATCTATACTATAATAATATTATAAAGAGGAAAGATTTGATTGTTTGTTTGCATTGAATAGGCTCCGAAACTACTTGACCGATTTGAAAAATTCTTTCACTGTTGGGAAGCTACACTATCCCCGGGTGACAAAGACTATATTATATTTTCGAAAAAATTAGGGACCCTTAATAAAACTCCAATATGTAACCCAAGGTGTAAAAGAATAAGAAAACCGAAGCAAAGCGATGGCGGTTACTCGTATTAAATAAGTTCGTAATGTTAGATAGTTTAATTGAGTTTTCCTTTTCAATGCGACTACAAATGATTTGCCAATCACTTTCAACCAGTGTCAATTACCCAAATAGAAATTGATCATTCAAGACATTATTAATAAGATAACTATCAGTTCAGTTACGTGCCAGATATTACGTTATGAGTTGTTAATAGTATCACCCGAGCAGTATCAATTTCAATGCAGGTAAACGCTTTCATTCGCCGCAAAGAAAGGAAAGTAGATATATGACATATTATTTATTGAATTGAAATGGTTTGACACCACAGATATCGTAATAATAAGCTCTGTGGTTGACACAATGGGACCTTTCGAGTTAGAACGTAATATAGCAAGCTCCCGGTGTGAATAAATTATGGTGAGAGGCGCCTCCGGTGGCCTTATGTATTCACTGAGCGTTATGTTGTATCAAGCTGCTTTCAGTGACCGTACAGTTTAAATAACTGCGAAAATTTATAGTGACATGCAGTTCTAGATAAGTTTATCACAGTTTTCATGCATTATGTAAGCTGTTTAGAATATTTATGTCGTACGGTACGGTCGATAGTAGCGTTTTACTGTTTGTCATTTTGCGTGTTTGACTTTTTGCGTTTTTGACCTTAAGAGTATAATTCAAGTAGATAATTATATGACATTATAATCTGAATCTAATAAAAAGTATTCTCCATGCCAATTTTCTGTCGCTTCGCCCAAAACTCTCCAGTTTTGTTAGGTCTTGATTTGGTTCAGACAAAAATCTTTCTTAATCTCTTTTCTTTATTTGTCGGCAAGCATCGCTGGTGCCTTTGGTGTTACTGAAGTCCATGGGCGACGGTGGACTATCTATTAATCAGGTGGATCGAAAATCCTACGTGAAGAAGTCCTAAAAAACTTTCGCAATGCTATCATCTATTATGGTAGGTACATCGCAACAAATGTAATAAGAAGTGAATCAGTTTTGATTGCAGAAATCTGAACCATATTACATCTTTTTATGATGTTTTGATCGCCATACAAAACCCGCCGTAGCGAAATGTTTGCCGTTAATATTATTATAGATTTCACACTTCGACCGATATGGTTGCTTGAAGTAGCACTACACTAGTCTGCGAAGTGTCACAGTCGATAAACTTGTAAATTCTATGTTCGTTTGATCATTTCGATAACAATCTTCTCTTGTAAAGCTTTCAAAATTATCGGTAAAATTAACGCTTCAAAACAAATTATGTCTTGATAAATATAAATAACTTCGTAATTTTATATAATGTATGCATAGTGAAGTGTTGATAAGAAGTTTTATTGAATGGTAGAACCTAAATTCTCAATTCTTTTCGAACTATTGAAATAAACGATAATCGAGAAGTAATTACTAAATAATAAGTAAAATAGTATTTTACATCATGTTAAACAATATGTGGATTGGCCGTTTCGCTTCCGTCACATGTTTTTAGGTTAGGTATAGTTCTTTTCGTAACGTAAAGGATAATTCACAAACATATGTATACAGACATGATATGTACATATTTTGACTCAACTGTAGCGTTTGTGAAGATAGGACTTGTATAGTTAGGGCGTGTAGAGTTAGAAGCTTGGCTCTACATGAGATCTGATAACTTTTTAATGTAGAGCCATATGCTCTCTTCTGGGCAACATTTTACATCAAAATGTTTTGGTAGGATACTCTTTACACCAATGTAAAATAACATGACACAGTAAACAAAATAAAGAAATACAAAAGGCGACCTTATAACTTTTCCACGCAACCTAGGGCATCGGACTTAAAATACAAGATAGAGACATTGTAGGGTGTACTAAATAAACACGATGTAAATATAAGATAGATTTATAAATAGTGTAGACGACAGAATGAATAGGAGACTGGTTTAAAATTAGGAATGCAGATAATATAAGAGTCTTGCCATGAATTTTGAAGGTTTTTAGAGAACAGCAAGATTGAATTAAAGGAAAAAGGAAGTTCCAGAAGTGGTTAGCGGTAACAGTGAAGGATTTTGTGCAGAACAGAAGTAGAATGGCGAGGAGTGCTGAGGGCGAAAGCTTTAGATGATGGAAGAGACAAAATCATGAAACTCAGTATAAGATAGGAAGGGTGGATTATTCTGATACACAGAGATGATTGTTTTCGTAGATTTATTTATAAAAATAATGTCCCTATAGAAATATTTATTCATGTGATATGCATTGATAACTATTTCAATTATTATGAACAAATGATAAAGAAATGGATCTCTAATGGATTGAAAATAAAAAGGGAGATATGCATCTAGTCACATCGATAATGGAAAAAATATCATAGTCATAAGTATTTAATTCCAATTATATTTAGTTGTCTCAACTAACGTCAGACAGGTACTACTCGTATATCAAATTGAGCTTAATTACACAGAACGAACAGACAGACCGACGGGCGTTAGGTATCTGGAACTGACAAGTAACTACATTGTAAATTATAGTTTTCATAGACGTTATAGAAAGTTAGAAGAAGTGCAAGGTATGGGTCTCACAACTTCATACAACTTCACTACTGTTTGGTTTTTTAAACTATTCAACAAAAGTTAATTGTTATTTGAATCTGCTTTATGATCGGGTAGATCATGATGACGGCAATTAGACGAGACGACATTTAGTTTTAAGACTAAGTATGTATTATGGACTGTTTTGCTCGCTTGTTTTCTTTGAAAAACTCTGCTAACTATCACCCGCTTGCTTGATTCAGGCGCCAAGCGTCTCAGCTGGGGGCTTGGGAACCAGTTCTTTATTTTGTTCCCTCTCATCTTCCTTCCTCTGCAAAGCATCGATGATGTCTTTGGTATTGCATAAGTCTATGGGTAACGGTGACCAATTACCATCAGCTGGATCGCCAGGTATTTAATTTATATATCCCAATACATATCAGAAAACATAAAATGACAAAACTATCCAAACAGTAATATTGTATGTCCTGATAGATTCATTCCATTTCTTTTCGAACACGAATCTTGTGATCTCAGCACATGTAACTCATTCGAGTTCTCACTAATAAACACCAACAATTTATTACAGCTATGGGCTATGCCGTACCGTTATAGGGCTCACATCTCACATGCCAGTGTGTGAACTGGTAGTGCAACCGGCGATGAATAATTATTGCAGTTAAATTACATGGCTTTTTCTTGCGACTCCGAGAGAAATTATAAATTATCGGCGAATATCTGAAAGATTCAGATATGAATAAACAGTTTTTTTTACATGTAATCTACTTTTAAACGAGCAATTCTTGCATAATTATATAATTATGTATAATCTGAGTCTCGGAAACTTCAACGATTTTCATGAAATTTAGTATACAGGGGATTTAGGGGCGCCAAATCAATCTAGCTAGGATTCATTTTTAGAAAATGTCGTTTTATCCGTGTTTTCAGGCAATGAAAAACTGCTACAATAGACTCTTACATCTATCTGTACTGGCGAGTTGCAGCACTAACGGCCGGTCTCAATAATGTACTAACAGATGGAAGACTGTGGATAGGGCTGTCATCTGTCATATTTGTCAATTTTTCAGAGGCAAAAATTGACAAATATGACAGATAACATACTAATGGTAGCCCTATTCACAGCCTTCCATCTGTTAGTACATTATTGAGACCGGCCGTAAAGCTACTTCATATCGAGTAGCAACGTGATGATACGTTTTCTTGGAGATAGTTTATAATTATTAAGAAACGATACTTAAAATATACTTATTTCAGATAAGTAAGTGCATTTTCATTATAATTTTATAGTGCTCCTTCTTCTTAGTTATCAGAACTTGTTATCTGAAGAAAATATATTACAGCTACAAGTGACCTTTGCTCACTTCTAATCTTTATTCAGGTTTGTTTAATAGAGCTGGTTATATGCAAGAGCTTCGTGGCAATGTGGTTAGTTGACTTAGTTGTTATATTGATTCTAGTCTCGTGTAATCAGGTTACTTCTTTATTACGACCCAAATCTGTCCCGCTAGGCTCGGATTGGATGAAAAAAAGGTCTATGGACAAGCTAGCCAAGTGTAAGTTGGCACATTTCACACGTGTTTGAGGGCGTTACGAGGACTCTGAAGTTTCAAGTGCTTATTGACTACTGTGGATATATGTATATGTAGATTGTACATTTTATCTAATTTAATCTTATTTAAGTTGGGAATTTATTATAGTATTATTTTTAGTTACTAAGTTACTATACATTCATTTCATTTTACCAATTGAGTGCAAGGGATTCCATTTGAATTCTGGCCATCCTCCACTGCTTATGGTATACCAATAAATAACTAATAGGTAGCTGAAGAGTTAACGATGCAATGGATTACCTCAATCTTCACATTACTTTTGGTTGAGCACTCATCCGTAGCTACCATGATTCTCCTTTTAAAACTGTAAAATATTTTGATCACTGTGATGGTTTCAGCGTCATTGACATTGAAGTCACGTTTCCAATCCATTCATTTGACACATGACATAAAAAACCTACATAATTTAAGTGTCATGTTTCTCCGCAAACGCAAAAGATTGTCAACTAAATTGGATTTCCGCGTGTAACAATTGTCTGCAGAAAAAGAATGCGGCTGGGAAGTTGACTGCTCGTATTTTTATGTTACGAGACGCGACACATAACAGCAAGACTATTCACTTTTGTAACTTGACAGCGGAATCCGCGATGAGTTTCAAAATTGAAGTTCGAGTCCGAGATCTTGATATGTGATTCTCTAATCATCTGGCACGCACTTGCGAGGTGAAGGGAGTCACGAACTCTTACTTCAATTTAGAAACTCATCGTGTATTCCGCTGTCAAGTTACAAAACAAAAGCGAACTTGCATCGTATTGATATGTCATTATCTAATCATCTAGTATGCACTTGCGAAGTGAAGTGATCCTAGAACTCGAACGTCAATTTTGAAACTCCGCTGTCAAGTTACAAATCTGAATAGCGTTCCAGCTATCGTATCGATTTGCTTGCGTAATTCTAGTAGAGTAGTAGCGCCCGACTGTGTGAACGCGAGGCCGAGTCGTGGAGATCAAGAACGAATAGAAAGAAAGTGCATACGACCTTCTTTAGACCTGAATCACTGCTACTTTGTACTGCTACTATTTCAATCATTCCATATGCATATTCTAGACAGGTAGAACAATCAACGTATTGCAATTGAAAATAAACTCCGCTAGCACACGAAAATACGACCTCTTTATTATCCCTGAATGCTGCCATTTCAATAACTTTACATATCTTAGACAGGTAGAACCTTAGACGAATTTAACTTGAAAATAACTCCACTCGAACACTAAGAAAACGACTGATGCGTGCTTAGAAATCATACAATGATGATTTTTATTGTCATTGTTTAGGTTTCCATATAATTGAAGCAAATCTTGACTAAAACTTTTCGTCACCTCTCACCTTTTGTAAAGGAACTTTCTGAAATGATCAAATAACGGCAAGATCATGTAACTAAATATTTCGCGAGTGGCATGAGCCCAATGTCGTTACAAACAAGGAAGATCGAAAAAGTTTACTTAGATGTAAATGTCTATCCCGAGAACCGAACCCAGTTTCGCTCGTAGATAGGGTAACTAACAATTGGGTTGCGCAGTCGTATATAATTGATCACTAGAATAAAAGAAGGTAAGGGAACCGGTTAGAGCAAGCAAGTACCGCTTGCGACCGCGTGCTGTCATTTTGTGGTCATTCCGCGCTCAACAACGGGCATTATAGACTATTGCAGGTGGCCGTAAAATTCTATTTACACCTGTCAATTTTCAGGCTCGTATTAATGCTACACAGCTAGTTGGGAAGAAATGGACTATCATTAGTGTCGTAAATATAAAGGAGATGAATTTTAGTGAAACAAATCGTTCTCGTTATTCGGTCACTATTCAGAAAAATGAAATACTTCAAAAATGAAGGATTATGGAGTATTCATACTCCATAAAATCATAATTTAAGTAAAGAATTGTATTTACTTTTATTTGACAGCAATTCTGGAACTTTTTATGCAACTACCTACCTAGCAGGTACCGAGCAGACGAGCCACCTGACGTGGACTTTAGGAAATAGGAATACGATGTTATTGATTTATGGTGTTAATAATAAAGTTGATGTCATTTGCTGAACGTAGAGTTTCCATTCTTGAATTCGACTAAGCCTGATCGTTTTGGGATTTAAGGTGTCTTAATAAGGCATGCCCGTTGAAAATTGGTCCTTCGAGTCATCTTCTGTCCTTTCAGCCGGTTAAATGCAAGCTGTTTTGTTCGACTAATTTAATTAATTCAGTGTCTTTCGAGTAGAAAAAATATCAAGAACGTACAAAACTACCAAAACTACCGTATCAAAACGTATCAAAACTACCAAAGCACAAAATCACAAATTGCAAAGCCTAGTTTAGGACGTAACAAAGATTCATATGACGTCATCAAAACAAAACTGCATTACATAACTTTAGATTACAGTCATAAAAATCATAACAAGATTTTGAAACATAAGTTTAATGTGCATAATAATTAATACTATAACAACAACAAAGTTCGAAATCACAACTCACAAGCAAAGCGATTAGACAGCTGTCATGGCTTTTATTATCAGTTACATGTAGATTTTTATTATCAGTTACAGTTAGATGGTGCAATCCACGTCCCTGTGGTTACATCAAACATAAATTTACATACTTGTACAACCTGATCTGAGCGTTTAAACTTACTAAACATAGACACAAACACATTGTATACAAATGAACACAAGATACTCTAGCGCGATAGAAACTTGTTTTCCCAAAAGGCAGATAGATGCTAAAATGGAATACACATGCACCACATTGAATGTGTTAATATTACTGATGGTGATACTATCGATTACATAGTGTTTGTCTCAGGCTAGACCAGTTTTGAAATACTAATAGTTGTAGGTAAGTACTTTTTCATCAGAAACTCTCGAAGTACTATAAGTGACTGATTCAAAGGAAGGAGTATCTAAGTACATATTATTAAAAAATACCATTTAAGGCAAAATAGAGAAAGCGATAAAATTGGTTGTTATTTGAACTGCCACAAAGGACTTCATACTGCTACTGATCCTAAATTCGTAGAAAAGTAAAGCTTAGCACAGCTTCTCACGTAGAGTCATTAATCATGGTGAATGTATGTCCACACCACTAACAGTATTTTAGTCAAGAGTTAGTGTCAAAAAAGTTATTAATAATGAAGTAAGAATAGAATGTGCTAATCAATCAGCAAACAATAATAAGATTAATGGAAATGTACCCAGAGCAACACAAAAGGTTATCGCGAGCTGAAACCAAGACGCCAGGGGGTCCTTTATAAATTATAGTTAGCAATCAACACGACAGCAAATAAAGATAAGTCGGCATGGTACAAGTATCCGACAACTTTCGCTTCTCTGCTTCGTGATTATCACTTATAAAGTCAATAAATGGAATGATCTCAGGCGCCTCACAAATGTAATCCTACACCGAAGTCACTATTGTTATTATTGTATTGTCAACAAAGCCAATCTACTAAAATTGATTGTAATCAGTTTCCGAGCCACCTGAATGATTTAGATGATTGAAAGATAAAACAGCATGCGCGGGCTTACGTTTTCATTCTTCGATTAATTATTGTAGGTATATCGATGTTTTCATTACATCGTTTGGATTGAATAGGTACGTTATTTCAAAATAACTGTTCTTATATCTTATGTAGGTAGCTATCAATTTCTATTATTTCTTACATTTCATAATGTTCAGCTGAATGTAGGTCATCAGATTTATTTAAATTTTTAAGTACAATAAAAACAACGTTTTTCAGCCTCTTATCTTAAAGTAACTGGTACAGTGCTATTATCTAAGCCCTTCACGTATTAAAAGTAAACTTTCTAAAGTTTAGCTTTTATCGTAATAAACTTCATTGTTTAACGTTAGAGATACATATTTAGATTATTATAAACTTGCTTAACATTTCGACTACTTTTAAATTGTATGATCTCAAGGTCGCGTCAGTTACTCAGTTCTAATCCGCGAATAATCGTGAAATATCATTGCATTACAAAAAGGCGCCATGTTGCTATTAGACGCAAATGATAAAAGCTTTGGGTCGTTGAACTTGTAAAGCTGTGGCGTGTAGACGCATGAATTGCATGTTTCTACCTTAAAAACGTACACTTATTCTTGTTCTCTCTCAGAGTGCTTTCTTCTTCTGGCAGTTTTTTGTGTTTTAAATAAGCGGAAAGTAAACATAAACATTAAACACCACGTGAGGTTTCAATTTCACCATCAATGTTTTCACCGAACATCATCTCATGATTTGTAAATCAAGAAGTTATGTTATTCATTAATTTGAAATGATAATTTAATAGATTTAAAGCAGGAAATGAGGCAGCTGCTAATTCAGTGATTAGTTTTAAAAGAACCGATAACAACGTAACATCATGAAGAGTAAGAATAGATCTTACAGCATAGCTTTAAATATGTACCATTTATTACCCATAGCACCTATTTATTATTACTACTACTACGGTACAATGGGTAATAAATGGTACAACGGTGAATAAAGCCAAAGTTTGCTAAAAATAAAATGAAAGAATGTCAGCGAAATCAAAGGCTAAGGCTACAATATAAGCTAAAGTATGTTACTTTATTATAGCTAAAGAATATTAAATCAAGATCCCACTGAAGTAGCAAATAAAGATAAAAACGTTGACGGTAGGAATCTAGACCTTGGCATTTCAAATATTACTTAGCGTTACATCAGATGCGCGTACAAAAAACGATGCGTCATTCTATTGCCCACTTTTATTTATTTTTATTTATCGTTAGAGGTATAAATACCTCAGGTCTGAGGGGTCAATCTCAAGGTTAATCCAAATTTAGGCGATCCGGTCCGCAAATACAAGCAAATGCTTAGATACTATTAGCTAGAGTAATAAAAGAAAACCTTACATCCCTACTCGTATTTATTCTCATTAGGATTACTAAGTACTATACACAATTAGTCAATGATTCTAGGACTTACTTTACACAATTAGAATAATTTAGATCCGAGCTTTTGAGACCATTGCGTTCACAAGTTCAGACAGCCTTATTTTGTGCAGTACTTCTGAAAACTTACAACCAGCAGTATAAAATTAATAGCTATTAAAATGTACATCGATACTGCTTCTTCATGATCTACTAGTGTTGTACTGTTCCGCCTTGCGGACGCTCTTTCGAGACCATTTCATGAACTTTTGAAGTTCAGACAATTTTGTTATATGCACTAAAGCCCTCTGCCTGTTTTCCGAGATAATAGGTACCTTATGTGTTATTCCAGATCATGGTCTACACTATGTGCTAAATATGAAAATCTGTTCATTAGTTATTGCGTGAAACAAACATCCATACAATATTTGAAAACTTACAACCTGTAATAGGTATAAAATGAACAGCTATTAAACTGTACATCGATACTGCTTCTTCATGATCTACGAGTGTTGCAGGCTGCAGTGTTCCGCCTTGCAGACGCTCTCCGAGATCGCTAACGCCCCGCCAGTTATTTATTAGCACTCTACTAGTTATTTATTGCTTTAATTTACTGACCTCACACTGATATACTTTCAATGGAGAAAGTCAAATGGTTTTAACAGTCAGTGTGATTAAAATCTTAACAATATCATGATAAATAACAATAGGTGAGTTAGGTAGAGATCGTTGGTCAGAGAGAGAGGTCAATGATGTTTATAGCTCCTATAATTATTATAGAAACTATGCTTGTCTTAAAATTAAATTATGTTCCTTGTCTTAAGTATAATTCAAATTAAATAATACATGTTCATTAAACTTCTGCGTTAAGTGTACATTACGTGTACACATAGACACTTTTTTTGCTTTGCTTTTTTGCTTTTGTACCTAACAAGTGACAATAAAATTCATGCAAATTATAGCTTTATCATTAGTGTAAATTAAAGTGTCATTATTATGGTTAAGAAATTTTTTTAGTGTTGTACTTCATTGGTTTTCTGGCAGAAAAATTCACAAGTTAGTCACGCGAAACCATTTCTAGGTAGGTAGGTATAATGGCGTAGTCTTTCCCAAGTTTGTTTTTCCACTATTAATTAAGTTGAAAACAAAAAGATATGGCAGCATTTCTTGTTAGCCTTTGTAGGTATCTAGACACGCGGAGCGTGTCAAGTCAATTTCTTAGCTAACAGAATTGACGAGCAGCACCGTGTGTAATATTACACGAACCATTTGGAGCCACTTTTGACCACCTCATAACTCAAAAACTATGCAACATAAACCTGTCAAATTTGGCTTATTTATTAAGACTTGCGAAATACATACGTCTTCCAAATTTCATGAACACATCTCAAACGGTTATTTAGATATTAACGTCCAAAAATCGAGAAATTTAACACTGACTGACCTATAGATCAAAACTATATCCAACTTCCAGGTGACCTAGAAAGTTAAAATTTGGCATGCAGATAGGTAGTCGGGTGAATACAAAGGAATAAATCTGAAAGTAGTAAATTTTTATCAATTTATGATAATTTTTCAAAAAATTGATTCTATTAGGAACACTTACATAAAATGCCTGAAATTTAAGAGTAGCAACCAAAATTGATGACATCTGGTCATTATGTGGATTCCAAGGTGAATATATAACGAAATATATCAGTTTTAGTACTTTCTGAAGCTTTCAACGGGAGGAAGATGTTCAGTGTCCCAAGTGCCTGTGAGAAGTGCACAGCACACATACATTTACGTGAAGATTTGTGGTTCGTCAGGAGACGTTATTTCCAGTGTATTACGTCGTTTTATTTTTAATGTGTGTAAAATTATTTTTCTCTAATCTACAAGATTACACCACAAAATTTTGTATTATTTCCGTAATTATACCAGTTTAAAGTAATTCGAAGTATTGTTTCAAAATTTATTGTTGCACGATGTCATCGAACATAAACAACTTATCTGTACTAATAGTATAAAGAGGAAAGATTTGATTGTTTGTTTGCATTGAATAGGCTCCGAAACTACTAAACCGATTTGAAAAATTCCTTCACTGTTGGAAAGCTACACTATCCCCGAGTGACTGGCTATATTATATTTTCAATAAATTAGGGATTAGGGATCCTTAATAAAACTCCAATAACGTAACCCAAGGTGTAAAAAAATAAGAAAACCAAAGCAAAGCGAGGGCGGTCACTCGTAACTAATAAGAGTATAGTCGACTTTCGTATTTATTACGGTATTATAATTGGGATTTAGTATTAATTATTATTTCAATATTTAGCGGACATCAATAGTGGAAGATCATTACTTATAAATAATGAAATAATAGGTATCGTATTTCGGACCACGGCGCACTAACTACAGATTTAGTTGAAGAGCACTATAACAGTTCATGTATTAAAATTAATCAGTAACGTTATGAATAAGTACTTACTAATAATTTCTATACAAAAAGTAATGATATCCCATCAAAAACATAAATGTAAAGTGAGAGTCAATTTCAAAAAAAAAAAGAATTGAGATCTAAATGGGTGCCAATTTCTGTGTAGAAAAGCCTAAAATTTTAGTCACAAGAACATGTAATTCAAGCTTTACATTTGACTTGGCTAGTTTTCTTTAGTTAGCAACCAACAAACCAAATTAGAGAAGAGTGTCATAAGCCATCAACCTAACAGATTTGACGAAGCTAATTACATAGATATAATATAGCCTAGGTAGGTACGTGAAAACTAACCAAGTCAAATGTGGAGCTTGAATTACATGTTCTTGTGACTAAAATTTTAGGCTTTTCTACACAGAAATTGGCACCCATTTAGATCTCAATTCTTTTTTTTTTTGAAATTGACTCTCACTTTACATTTATGTTTTTGATGGGATTCCTTATTATCTTGAGAACGTCGTCTAGTTCGTCGACACCTGCTGTAAAATGTCTCTCATTAAAGTTGTAGAGAAAAAAGTGACTTGTTGTATAAAGTATTAAAGAGGTACCCTGAAACCATAATTTATAACCTATACAGTCACAGTAATAATTACATAACTGATTTTCAAAAAACTTTCATTTAGGTACTTTACTTTCTCAGGGGGTCGAATATTTCATCAAAATAGATATTTCGTAATTTGTAACTAGCAAACCAAACACTAATTTTCTTCGAGCTTGCCTCCAACTCGGCGGACTTTTAGACAAACTTTCATATTGATATGTATGTATATTGTCTTATACGTCTTAATATATTTATTAATAAAAATTTTACGGCGACAATTTACACGGTGACGATTGGACTCGATTACCTAGTTTCGATCGAGCACGGCACTAGATTCAAGTTCGACGCTTTAAGGGAAAAAATATTTATCGACTACGCATTGCTACGCGCTACGGGATTTCGTAGGGTTTTCTTGTCTTCGAAAATTAACAAAACTGTGCTTCATTGCGGTTAAACTGTCTCACATTTTGAAAATTGAAGAAGATACCTAGTTCCCCGCGTGTTTAGCAAAAGATTAAACCCTTGTGTTTCGAGTTTCAACCCTCATCGCATTGTGGAATTAATTAATTTAATTATGATAGTTACGAACGTCACAGCGACGCTATTTAGATTAACACGTGCGTAAGTTTGTGTGTCGTTGTCGAGTCTTTGTCGCAAATGTGAACAGTCACTAACACTGTGTTATTATACCTATATGGTGTTCGTATGCATCAAGTTATTAACATTGAATTGACTGGTAATGTAGCGTTTACGTGCGTGTACATGCATGGGAACCTCGTAATAACACAATTTTCGTTCATTCCACCGGGCGCCGCCCGCGCCGCCGTGTTTTCTACTCACGTTCTACAATTGTAGATAGCAATTAGAAGGCTACATTATCTCTATTTTATCGAATGGGGCAAGAATTATAATTAAGTAATATTTGTATAAACTAGCAAATGCTTGCAATTATTTCTCGTTCGTAATCATTATTTCATCTGTAATCATTTGTAAGCTTGTGAAACTATGAAGTTTTGTTACCTGATTAACGGGTTTATTCTCTAAATTAATTAATTAGTTAAAACCAATAAGAAGTATTATTTCTTCTGTGCCTTCCTCATGTGGCTATCATATCATAGGTACCTACACAGAAACATTTTTTCAAATCTGCAGGCAATTCCAGACATTAACATGCCCAAACAAACAAACAAAAATATAATATACTTTTCAGCTTTATTAACTCTAATATCTATTATAGTATGTAGTACCTAATGATATTAATATTTTTAATCGATTACAAGTTAATTTGTCATGACAATTCGTGACTTCATCGTTTAACCTGCAATCTATATAGGAATGTACTTACTACTTACTTATCTAGTCACGTTAATCTGACGTACCAACTTCTCTGTCAATCGACAACATTGTGACAAGTTCACACAAGGGCACACAAGGGCAGTAGCATAAGGCAGTTCTATACGTATTATGTCTTCTGTGCAGTAACTAAGGTGCCAAATATGTCTGCTATCGTCATTTGCTTAGTGTCTATTGTTCTGTGCAAAACTCATGCTCAAATCTATCGTAGACTCTACAAGGAACATATTCCTGCTATGATATGAAGCTGTTCAATTGATACCCAAAGAAATCAAATTACTTGCAGCTTTCTCATTTCAGTGCTGTCGCGCATTGTATAGAAATAAGCTATTGACGTTTTTATGACGTTATGTATGTGCAACTTCGTGATGTTTGAAATCAATTTATTTCCAAGTAATTTAAAATCGATTTGGAACATAGAAGCGTCGATAAAGGTCGGTAATGCGACTTTCATAATGATTTTATCATGTACCTTATATTATGAGACTTATGAGAGTCTTAATAAATTGCGAAAAATAGCCTCTAATAATAATTAAGAGTAAACGTTTAGAAATTAAACTTACGTATTTATGAGTATAAGCACAGAAGACTTAATAGTACTTAGAAGTTATTTATCTATTTATTTATTTATTTAAAATTTATTATACCCTTATAATATGTACTAAGTGGTATAGTCACCTGCACAGAAAAGTAACCCATCTCTTTACAATGCAACAGGCAACGGAAACGTTGTTGTTCGTATATTTATAAACAGATGGGTTACTTCTCTCTGCAGGTGACTGTACAAAAGGTGGACTTACGATCCAACTCAGAGTCACTAACGGTTACTTAAATCGCTCTTTAATACAGAATTTGTATGGCGATTCTATACTAAGGAGCGATTAAAATAACCGTTAGTGACTCTGAGTTGGGGCGTTAATGCTATAAGCATTCTCTGCCAGTCGACTTTTGGTTTAAACAGAGAACAGCGAAGGCGGTACAAAATGGAATGTAAAACATATCCCTTGAAGAACAAGGGCTGAAGGATGGATGGATGAATATCTCCTCCTTTTTTGAAGTCGGTTAAAAAAAGACCGCATCATAATCGGTCCATTCATTTAGGAGCTACAATGCAACAATCTTTACAACACTTCTGTTCATTTGCGTCGTACAGTGGGAAATATTGGACAAAATTCTCGCCACTCGTCAATTTTCAGGTTATCGTCATAATTTTTTTTTAATAACCTTGTCATACACTGAAGTTTCATAATCCGGTGAGGTTTTTTGGAAAAACTTTTTCTTTTTTGCCTAGAAACACTACTCAACCTCACTTGGAAGAAAAAAGTTTTAGATACTTACGAGAATTTTGTCCAATATTTCCCACTGCGCGTCGGGTTAAAAAGAGTTTATATTCCTTAGCCTTTTTGTACAGCAAAAATAACATAAGTAATTTCCTTCCAGGGTCACTCTGAGTCAAAGAGTGCTAAGAAGCGGGACAAGAGCGCGGGCGGGAACGGTAACAAGCCGAGCAGGGGCGTTGCCACATCATTCGGATTCCGACGTCGGCCGGCCAGCACTTCCCGCGCTGACGACAACGCGCGCAGGAAGCAGAAGTCACACGACAAGAATGGGAATGGAGGTAGGCTTTATAATTCCATCATTGTTGTCCATAATTGGCACTAGTTACAAAGATAACAGCCATGTACTTATTCCGAAAATGTGAGTTCGGTACGAGTTTAACACGTTCTCTGTCTACGAGTATACTCGTAGTAAAAAAGAATCGCGCCATTTCCCGCCCTTGCCGCCATGCAATGCTAGCTACGAATTCCTTTCTCTACCTTTCTCTACGATCAATTTAATATGGATTTCAGCAACGCGGTTTTTTTTTAGAGTTTCGAAAAAAAATCGGAACCCTTATAGTTTCGTCATGCCCGTCCGTCCGTCCGTCTGTCCGAAGCAAAGCGCCGAGACGCCCGAGACCCTTAGTGCTAGAAAGCTGTAATTTGGCATGGAGGTGAATAAAGTAGGTACACTAAAAGTAGACTTAAGACACCTAGGTGAATTAACTCAGGTGAATAAAGTCGACGTCACCGGATATACTACATATTTATTAAAACTCTAGAATCGTAGAATAAGGTTAAAAATTAATTCGTTGCAGTCTTTCAAAAGTTACTCAGCTTAAAACTTTTAATTCTCGTTGGAACTTTGGATTATTACGTAGGATAAAAACACTTTTTCTATTAGAATGCTACCTTCTATGAAAATTTTAACTAAATCCAAATACTGATTTTCGAGTTTGGTAAAAGTATTTGGAAAGCAATAAGTGAAAATAACATAACAATAAACGTTCAATTTCCTGAATCGATCCAAATCAGACCACAATCTCGTTTGCGGTTAGAAAAAGGCAATGATCATTAAATGAGATTAGCGGCTATTGAGCTTTAAACGTAACGAGTAACTGAATTCCGAGAGGTGTAAACTTTTATTTAGGTAAGATTGACTCTGCGATATGTCTCTTTCAATACTTGACAGGTTAATTTCTACGGTTTTTACATGTCACTTGCGAATATTAAATCAAAAATGGAAAAAGCGATTAGAGACTTTCAAGTTTGAAGATTGGTCTTCTTAAAAATATGCACATCTAAAGGGCGCCATTGACGATGCGATCGATCGGTGCGATCCGTCGTTGCCGACCGATCGCAACGACGGATCGGTAGTGTATGTTAAGATTGTTACCGCTCATGAGTGGCACTTTTGAACCGATCGATCGGTGCGATCGATCGCACCGATCGATCGCGTCGTCAATGGCGCCCATAATGTTCCAAAAACAAATGCGGTAGATAAAATAAAACTTGGCATAATCTTTAACCCTTTAACTCTACTTACCCACAAGATTATTATAATTTGTCCCGGTAATTTTGATCTTGTAAAATAACTGGTTGATGGTACACAGGTTCGTCGGAGGACTTACGTGCAGAGGAGGTCCTGTCTGGCCGCTCGACGCCTCTCGCCAGGCCTCGGAAGGAGACGGCGGGACAACCGTTGCGAACCAACAGGTATCATCGCTTCATCAGAATTACTCTCATTTGCGCATTTCATTATGTCACCTGTAGAGCATGTCAGAGAAACTTACGGATATCCTTTTCAAACTTTAATTCGGTAAATGTAATCATAAAAAGTCGCCAAGTCCAGTCTTCGCTACATGACAGATGAGTGTTTCCGGCTTATCGCCTATCGGGCTGCTTGTAGGGGTCAACAACCTATTTACTTCATTCAATGATATTGTAGATGTCATCAATATAATATGGTAAGCTAATACAATAATATTTAAAATAAAATTGTCATTGATTTAACTATCTAGAATCCAGTGGTAATCAATCTTTTTTGTCATATGGGCCACAAACACGTGTTAGTCATGCTATCGCGAGCCGCAAAACAAAGAAATAAATACAATTTGGTATGGTTTTTTTTTAGGTTTTCGCGATTATTATAAATTAAAGTAACCCCAGATGGGCCAACTACAAAAGCCTGGTGTTTTATTAATATGTATAAAAATAAAATCAACGTTTAAGCTAGGTAATCGAAAAGAGTAGAAAGGAAGTGGCCTTTCAATCCTGTGAGGTATAAGAAAGTTTATGTATACTACATATTATATAATACAATAAAACAAAAATTTCATGCACAAGCCGTTCCATCTTTATTGGCCGTGGAATATAAAGTGCTGATGCACCACATCCTCAACTTGGCTTTCTGACGTTTTTGTACCTATTTACATACGTATGTATCTACATATATCCGTGCTGTTTTAGACAGATGCGATGTGTGATAAAATAATATTATTACTTTATTGTTCCTATTAACACGGATTTCAAGCAGAAAATATAGGTAGATATCATTAGTATAACATTCAGTGACGTCAAAGGTTCCAATAATAAATTATGAACTGAACACTAAATACACTATTATTTACTTATTGTGCACACCAATGTACCAACACAAGTACAAATCAATTCAAATTATATTTAACACAATTGGCAGACTTATAGCTGTAGCAGTGTGGATACTCTATGCTAAGATCTTCCCTCAAAAGTGGATTCAAAAATCAAATCACAATGCTATAGGCCTTAACATTGACAACATTCAATTTCACTTCGCCAGTAGTTACTTTACATTATAGTAGTATACAATGCCATAACTACCATAGCTCATTTACATAAAAGACCATAATGAATTAGATGACGTCACTTCCGTTTATAATAAAAACACTGGACAATAAATGATAGAAATCGTGTCATTTGGTAGGTTCGGTTTCAGGCAGCAACACAGCAAGACCGCTAAGGTGGCCGACGTGAGCGTGGCTGCAGAACAGGCCTTCAACGTTCCTCTTAAGGATAAGGAAACCGCCATCAATAATAATGGATTAGGTAAGGAAGTTATTAATACCTCATTTAACTTAACAGACCGGTTAGACTTTTACTGAGTAAGTACGCTCAATATCTTGGAGTTCATAGCACTATGTCTTGATTGCCTATGTGCGGATATAAAAGTGTCAGGCGCAGGTGTTTCTGTGCCGCTCGATGGCCTCCGACATTTTCGTCGAAGTCGACTTCTTAATATTGAACTTGGCTCTCATTTCATATTTATGTTTTTGATGGGATATAATTTATACCCAATCTATATACTTATATAAAATACAAAAAATGTTTGTACGGATGTCCTCTACAGACAGTGAAACCATCCAACCGATGTGCCCCAAAACTGGTTTCATTTCATTTGAAAGGCAATAATGCGAAGATGGTTTGAGACCGCTAAAACAATGTATTTGGCACATTTTCCCATACAATTTTTTTTTGCGTAGTGGAACACTAGTTTGTTAATATTAATGACAACGTATGTTTTCAACAGCTGATAAGAAACCTAGTACTAACATAACGTACAACCAAGTCCCGCTGGTGCCGACGCAAGTGTCCACTACTGGCGTGACCACGGTGGTGGGCGCCACGGGCGTGCCCAAGTCGATGACCAAGCAGACGGTCATACTGACGTACCAGCCGCAGCAGTATTCTGTACCTGTGGGTATACCTTAGGATTACTCTTATGTATACATATATAGCTTTACACGTCTATGATATAAAGTAATATAGAAAAGTTTGTAAATCATGATAAATAAAAAACGAAAACCACCTTTTTATCATACTAATATTATAAAGAGGAAAGATTTGATTGTTCGCATTGAATAGGCTCCGAAACTACTGAACCGATTTGAAAAATTCTTTAACTGTTGGGAAGCTACACTATCCCCGGGTGACATAGGCTATATTATATTTTTAAAAAAAATAGGGATCCTTAATAAAACTCCAATAATCTAACCCAAGGTGTAAAAAAATAAGAAAACCGAAGCAAAGCGAGGGCGGTTACTCGTACTACATAAAATGAGACGATTTTGGTTTGGAGGATTTTGAATAGTTCCATTAATATACTCAAGTAATGGAACTAATCTCTCAACTTCACCGTCCATCTCATGATTTCATCATCATACCTTCGTGAACAAATTGAAACTATAGATTATCTTGTAACGTGAGATCAATGTGCAGTTTCATTAGAATAATTTCAGTAGAAGTTAAAAAAAAATTACAAGTATGACATAAAATAATTTTGAACGGGGTAGATAAGCTGTTATCTGTCAATACAGCACACTTGCTTAATCGATAATACTAGGTATACTACAAGGCCTACAAGTGTGTACTCGTATACTACAAGGCCTACAAGTGTGTACTCGTATACTACAACTACTACAAGCTAGTTCATAAAAGTGCTTATTGGTTCTAAACCTAAGATTTTGTTATCCAGGAGGGTCGTAAAGCGCCCCCTGGCGAACGGCACGAGCGGACCGCTCGGGCTGCGTCCGCGACCCGAGCCCCGAGCGCGGAGCCCCCGTGCCAGAAGCCGCCAGGGAAGTACACCTTCCAGACCAACCAGCTGCCCCGCCCGCAGTACCCCGCCGTCAAGACCATTCCACCGGATACCAAGAGTGCTAAACAGGTGAGCAAGGCTTGTTTCTACAGTTTCTACTACGTATAAATCGAATAAATCTTTGTTTAAAATGATTGAGCGATCATGCTCATATTGTTAAAGGGATGACGAAATACTAATAAAGGAAATGAAATGAAATTAGTTTTATTCGAAGTAGTTTTGTTACAAACACTTTTCGAAAATCATTCAACGACATCACTTCAACAAATCCCTACTGTGAGTGGTCTCGGGAGAAGAAGCGGCAAAAAACTCCCGGGATTATTTTTTTCCTACTCACAGTTACAGGACATAAATTCGACGAAATTACGCAGTCAATCACGTGACGTGTCGCGTAAACGCTGCGTACGTGACACCGCGAACTTTGTGCTGATTGCGAAGCATCATAATTACATTGATTTAACTTTTTAGGGTTCCGAAGTAAAATTGGAACCCTTATAGTTTCGTCATGTCCGTCCGTCCGTCTGTCCGAAGCAAAGTGCCGAGACCCTTAGTGCTAGAAAGCTGTAATTTGGCATGAATATAATACACATATTTTATTAAAAACATTTTTTTCAGGGTACCTCCCCTACAGGTAACGAGAGGATGATTTTTTTTCCTCGCGTATCCTATAATGTGGGGTATCGTTGAAAATGTCTTCCAAAAATATTATGGGTCGTCGAAGACCATTTTTGGAATTAGGGGTGCGTTTGCGAAATATTTGGCTTTAAAGTGCTAATTTTGGTTAGAGTCAAGTGTCCCCCCTCAAGTGTCATGCTGGCTAAACGGTTGCAGTTGGATAAAAGAAAAATTATCAGAATTAGGTATTATGATGAATTTATAAGGAAAACTATCACGGCTATGTTAGCGCAGTTATAATAATAAGTAATAGTCGATAAACTTACTACTTCGGAATCCTACATTGCGCGTGGCCTGACACGCACTTACCCAGTTTTTTTTTAATGCTAACATAAATTTATACATGTTAATTAAAAAATGTACTGAACGGTATGAAAACAGAAAAGTGTTTTCTAGGTACTCATGTTTTTCTAATATAAATATTTAATATTGTAAAATAAAGCCTGTAAGTGGATAACAAAGCATTTTATGTGTGACTAAGTGGGTGACCATTATGTGGCATTAAAGGAAGGAAGCCATTCTAAGCGAAGGCAGTTTATTATCTGTTGACATCCGGCATTGTAGACAAATGTAACGGCTTATAATAATTATATTACCACTTTACTGTTAAAAGTGACAATAATACTCGTTCATATAAAATGAAAAATAAAATGGCAGTGCAATTATGGCTTATTTCTTTACACATTATTGCAATACCTAAATCTGAGAACTAAATACATACATATTGTCTGTACTCTGTACACTGCACATTAGATTAATTTTAAGGTCTATTTATAATCTATTTATTTGCTCTCATTAGGTATACCATTTTTGTATGGTATTAAGTTCGTGGATTTCTGATGGGCTCCTACCCTTCTTCTTGGCTAACAAACGCTTGCTTATACCTTAGGATCCCGTGGCCACCAGACCTTACTTATCTTTTGCAATTCGTTCACTGTTTGATAATGATTGATGAAAAATGAGAGTAGTGACTTTTTTTACACGCTTTATATTAGCTTCACTTGTATGTTTGTAACAGACTCCTTTGGACTTTTTTTGACCCACTTCAAACGGTCAGTTTCATTTAAATTCGTAGACTTATCGAGGACCGATGACAATTCAATATTAAAAAAAAGAAAGGAAAAAACCTAAATTTCATTTGAAAAAACAAATTAAAAAATGAAAAATAAATAATCGTTTAAAAAACTAAAAAACACGCTTTTATAGAAAATCCAACTCTTAATTCAAAATTTTCTATTTTTAGGTGGATTTTCTATAAAAGCGTGGTTTTTTAGTTTTTTTAAACTATTATTATTTGTAATAGTTACTTTGATCGTAGCTTAACCCGTTGGAAAATTATCTAACTTATCTAAGTTTTAATTATATAATGTATAAAGGTAGGTAACGTAAGAAGGTACCAACCTAAGATACGTTGCCCAATATCTCCAAAAAATAAAAATTCATAATATAAAAGTACTAATGGCCGACAGAAAATGGTCTTTGTTTTATGAAGCAAAGAGGCAATTTTCCTATGCACTTGAAACTAGGTCACAATTCATCTATTTCGGCTCCGTTGGTTTTGAAACCGGGTGTCGTTTGCTGAAAATATCTCCGTTGCAGTGTAAGTAGTGTGCATTTCTATTGTAGCGTACCTCCTTTTGATTTATGATAATACTAGCTGCCCAGACAGACTTCGTTCTGTCAAAAGTTAAAAGTAAATATTTTTTTATTATTATTAAAATCTTCCGTGTGCCTTAAGGAACATAGCTTCAATAGCTGATGGATGGATGGATGGATCCAACCCTGTTAGAAATATAATTCTGTCTTTATTAAATAATATTAAACTAAGTATTAAAGTTTTTTGCCAACTGTTGATTTTTTTTATTATTATTTTTAACTGTCTATATTTAATAGGAACTAGTCTAAGACTAGTACCTACATTAATATTTTTTTTTATGTTTGGCCATATTATCTTAAGTTATGTTTTTAAACTATCGTGCAGTGTAAACAGGTCGTATGGTTATTTTTAAACGTTAACTAGTAAAAGTAGCATCTTTGAACTACGGGACATTTCGACACCGGTCATCGCGGAATACAGATGCGACTGTTACGGGCTATTTCGGGCACATGTGACATGCACTTCGGATAGTGAAACATGGTTATTATCAGTGATTTTACTATTTTGATAATTATGTTTCGTTAATTAATCTAAAAATATTAAATATTTTTAATATGATTTTAGCCCTAAAATCAACGACGTTGCTTTAAAAGAGTGGTTTTGAAGTGACTCTTTAATATGCCTATTTAATTGCCCTACTAGTTAAAGTAAATTTTTAGCACCTAAGTGTGTACCTAATTTAGTTTATTCTGTTATACTTGCTTCCGGAAATTTCAAATTTGTATTCAAATATAACGATTGTTGACGGATTTTTTAGTGTTGTGAAAGTGCAAAAATGTAGTATGTATGTTATATTACCGGTGTTCTTGTCGGCAGGTCGTTAACAACACAAGGAAGGCTACCGCCTCGGATGGATGGAGAGAAGGTAATTAATCTTTTTCCAATAAAACATCACTATATTCCTAGAATACCAGGTAACTTTCACTAGAGAAAACCTATTCAGAGCAATCAGGTGGCAATAGTGTCTCATAGAGAGTATTACGGTGAATAACTAGTGATTACTTACTCGATAATTTTATATTTATTACCTACTAAGTATGTAAATACAAATAAAGTTATCACCATGATAATATTTACATACCGCAAATTTTATTTAAGTTATTAATTGGATGATTGGACATAGATTGGAGGCCTATGTCCAGCAGTGGACTTTAATAGGCTGTTAGATAGACAGATCTAATTTTATACTTAGACACAGCCCTGATCTAATCTAACAGTGACCAGGGTCCATGGGTATAAGGTGATTAGAGATACTGGACGGATACGAAGACGATAGTCGTAAAACATGATCCTTCTATTAATATATATTAGAAATTTTGTAGTTACTCATTCACACAAAAACTAATAAACGGATTTTCGTGAAATTCAGTACACAACGATGTGGAACAACACTAGTACCTACCTACTACACAACATTACATTTTTCTACTCAGGTGCAAGCTCAGCGGTATCTAGTGACTCCGGGGTATGGACAGGGGGTGAGGGCGCGGGGGGCGGAGAGCTGTCCCCCCGCTCGCGGCGCCGTCCGCGGAACCTGGAGATGGTGATGCGCGGCACCCACACCTTCCATCTGCGGGAGCTTCAGGTCGCCGATCTGGATATTATGGGTAAGGAGTAAGGAGGTTTATATAATAATTATGTTATATAGCCGTGTACGCGCGGGTGCAATAACTAAATAACACGGTTGCTTGATGCGCAGTAGGGATGCGCCGATCCGATCAGATCTTTTCGAAGATCGGATCGAGGGCATATTTATGATTCAAATGATCCGATTGATTTGCGATCGGATCGAAACCATGCGATAATAAAATAAACATAAATTAATTTCGTTTCTTATAGCCCCAGAGCTACCGAACCATTTGACTATCCCACTTCCCACAAAGCTAGAAATTTATTAAATGATATTTTATTATCAGTCATTTAAGAAAGTACCGTTCTGGCAGGCATCTCGCGGTTGCGTCATGGTCCCTTAAATTTTTGAAAATGCAAAAAATATTTTTTTTTCATCCCACTCCCACAAGGCTACAATTTTAATATGTTACAATTTACATATGTTTAAGTGTAAAAAAAAATTGCCAGAACATTTTGAGGGTTGCAAGTATGTGCCAGAACATAGCAAAGTTGTCATCGGGAGAGCAATTCATAACCTACTCGCACAAGGCTCAAATTTTCAGGGAACATTCTTTCAATTGTTTAAAAAATATATGTAAACAGCCAGAACATTCTAGTGGTTGCAAGTATCTGCCAGAAGAGTATACAGGGTGAATTTTTCAAGTGAGCGTGGATGGACAAATTCAAAACTATGAGGAATAGCGAAAAGTGGTCAAAGGAGTCTCAGGGCTGATTTTGACGAAAACCAAAACGGCATAACTAGATTTTTGAAAACTCAATATTATTAGCCAGGAATCAAACTCGCTGATTTTGCCTCATGAATTTTTTTTTTTGTAGGGTAACACTGCTTTCTTCCACCAACGTGTGCAATCTGTGAGATTCAACGATAGTCCTGTACATTTAAATGACATCAAAATCAGGCTAGACCCGCTAGAGCTTGAAATTATGCATAGAAGGATACATTTGTATGAAAATTATTATTTTTTGTATGGCAATACTGAAATTTATTTCCACCAAAGTGTACGATCTGTAAGATCCAACAATAGTCCTGTACATTTAAATGACATCAGAAGCAGGCTAGAGCTTGAAATTATGCATAGAAGGATACATTTGTATGAAAATTATTATTTTTTGTATGGCAATACCGAAATTTCTTTCCACCAAATTGTACTATCTGTAAGATCCAAGAATAGTCCCATACATTTAAATGACATCAAAAGCAGGCTAGAGCTTGAAATTATGCATAGAAGGATACATTTGTATGAAAATTATTATTTTTTGTATGCAATACTGAAATTTATTTCCACCAAAGTGTACGATCTGTAAGATCCAACAATAGTCCCGTACATTTAAATGACATCAGAAGCAGGATAGGGCTTGAAATTATGCATAGAAGGATACATTTGTATGAAAATTATTATTTTTTGTATGGCAATACCGAAACTTCTTTCCACCAAATTGTACTATCTGTAAGATCCAAGAATAGTCCTATACATTTAAATGACATCAAAAGCAGGCTAGAGCTTGAAATTATGCATAGAAGGATACATTTGTATGAAAATTATTATTTTTTGTATGCAATACTGAAATTTATTTCCACCAAAGTGTACGATCTGTAAGATCCAACAATAGTCCCGTACATTTAAATGACATCAAAAGCAGGCCAGAGCTTGAAATTATGCACAGAAGGATACATTTGTATGAAAATTATTATTTTTTGTATGGCAATACCGAAATTTCTTTCCACCAAAGTGTACTATCTGTAAGATCCAAGAGTAGTCCCATACATTTAAATGACATCAAAAGCAGGCTAGAGCTTGAAATTATGCATAGAAGGATACATATGTATGAAAATTATTATTTTTTGTATGGCAATACTGAAATTTATTTTCACCAAAGTGTACGATCTGTAAGATCCAACAATAGTTCTGTACATTTAAATGACATCAAAAGCAGGCTAGAGCTTGAATTTATGAATAGAAGGATACATTTGTATGAAAATTATTATTCTTTGTATGGCAGTACTGAAATTTATTTCCACCAATGTGTACTATCTGTGAGAACCAACAATCGCCTTATACATTTGAATGATATCAAATCAGACTAGAGCCTGAAATTATACATAGAAAGATAGAATTGCAATCCCGATGACAACTTTGCTCTGTTCTGGCACATACTTGCAACCCTCAAAATGTTCTGGCAATTTTTTTTTACACTTAAACATATGTAAATTACAACATATTAAAATTGTAGCCTTGTGGGAGTGGGATAAAAAAAATATATTTTTCGCATTTTCAAAAATTTAATGGGCCATGACGCACCCGCGAGATGCCTGCCAGAACGGTACTTTCTTAATTGACTGATAATAAAATATCATTTAATAAATTTCTAGCTTTGTGGGAAGTGGGATAGTCAAATGGTTCAATAGCTCTCCAGCTATTACGATTTGGCTACTTATCTTAGGGGCCGTTCAAATATTACGTAAGCAGATTTATTACAATTAATTACCCCCCCATCCCCCTTGTCAGCAAAAGTAAGCAAAGCTCTTATCCCCTCCCCCCATGGTAACGTTAACATTTTTCAATTATAAATGTACAGACAATGTGAGGGTTGCCATTCGTGTAAAAAAGTAAATAACTACCGATGACGTAATCATCGTCTAGACTCCCCTACCCCCCATGTCATCCAAAATAAGCAAAACAAAGACCCCCCCCCCACCCCCCATAGTGCTTATGTAATACTTGAATGGCCCCTTAAAAGCTGATTTTGATTCTTGTGATCTATATATATATATATATATATAATCTCGGTATATCTAAAATAGGGAAAAATAATAAAAAAAACAACTTGAATTTTTTGTATCAAATTTCCAGATGAAGCCGTAGTGACAGGCCACGCAGTGATACCGCTACCGAAACTGCCAAGCACGTTTGACGAAGAGCTATCCCCGGAGTACGAAGAGCCGACCCCCTATGTACCCCCGTCCCCGGTGACCCCCAAGCCGGGCCCCGAGCCCCAGCGACAAAGCCCCATGTCAACTCTCGAGCGATACCGCACTAGGACCAGACCATCGCGGATCCAAACCAACCTTGACTACAAAGACGAGGAGAAATTCGTTTTGGATAGAGCACAACCTGAAATATTGAATAAGCAGGTAACTTTTAGTAAAAACGAAATCTTTTTTTTCCATATCTTATAAGTTAATGCTTGACTACTATCACACCTGATGGTAAGTGGTCTTATGGTCGATGTGCTAAAACGTTAGGTTTTTTATTATTGTCAACACTTTGGGATCAAAATAAGAAAAATTGCACTTTTAAGCAATTGGAGACGGTGTTTTTAAACTTAACTCATCGTGGACTTAACACATTTTGCTATAATGAATACCTACGGGTTTTCACGCTATTTATTTTGTATTTCGATATTTTAACCCAGTTGCATGGATCGCGGTCTCTGATGAACTGCGATTTACCGGAGAGCAAATTCGATGACAGTTATTTTCAGCATATGACATGTTATTGTTTTAGAAATCATTCATAATGTCGTCGAGTGGCGTAGCGTCTCCGAACACGGTGAATTCCAGTAAGGAGTCCAGTCCTTCCTGCAAGAGTGAGGAGAGCCACTTCGGCAACAGCAGCGCTTGGCAAAGCCACGCTGCTGGCGAAGCCATGGCGAATAGGTAAGATTATTGTGGATATTTAATGCTTTAGCTTGCGCAGTAGGTACCTACATGTTCGACTCCCTAGCGACATCTATTTCTACAATAACGTTGCATCTTGATATTCTAGTAACGTACTTGTATGTCATGTACCTGCGTAACCTAAGTGCTTGTTCATACCGACTCGCGGGCGCGGTCGCGGGCGCGGGCGCGGTCGCGAAATATCAAACATATGAACTACTATGAAAGTGTTCACATACAAAACGCACGTGCGGTGTAAGTAGCGGGCACGCTAGCGACAAGCGCGTGCGGCCCGCTAGCGGCAATATCAAACGCATGAGAATGTATGAGTGTGTTCACACTGAACTAGCGGCGGAGCGCGCGACTCACTCACGATGTCAGGTAAGTTCAACCATTTTGAACTTGTCGCTAGAAACGATAGCACATGAATTCATTATGTCCCCAGGTTAAAGGGTTGTTCTTTCATCTAAGATCATGTCCTTCAATACAGAAGAGTTTATTAGTACTATTCAGGCTAGAACTGATTTGATTTGAACTCAGATTTGGCAGAGTAAACACAGGCATCTTATGAACAGAAACATTCCTAATAAACTATGGAAGGAAATTGCTGAATTGTTTCCTGATATGGAGGGTGAGTACCTAAATGGAACTTTAGGTATGAATTTTCGGTTAAAAAAAGATCGTCGTCCATGTTTTCAACCTCTGACAACATGTCACAATCGCGCAAACACCTGGCGGCCAGTGTGAACACGAATCCGCCACCGCGCCCGCGACCGCGCCCGCGCCCGCGTTCGCGAGTTCAGTGTGAACACTCACTTAAACATCAGAACTCACAGATGTATGTGTTGCTGACGTACTTTAAGATATGTAGGTATTTCTCTTTTCCTGAGGATTGATATAGAGGATTTAAATGTTACCTAATTGGCACTCAATAATAAATAACTTTTGCGCATTAATTATTTATATTAGACTTGCAACGAATATTCGGTTACTATTCGGTATTCGGCCTATTCGGCTGTTTTTATTATATTCGGCCGAATACCGAATATGTATAAATTATTCGGCCGAATACCGAATACTTATGTAATATATTTTGTTGTAGGGAGATAATTGGTAAAATGACAAAAATATCGATTCATTACGTATATATTCATCTTTTCATTTCTCTTATAATGATTTAAGTAGTCATTGGTACATAACACAGGTACATAATCATCTTCTGTATTAGACAAGTTAAGGATTCTATGTATTTGAATTATTGTCGTAATCAAAATTTCGAAGGGTAAGGTTTTCATTTCTTTTATAATCATTTAAGTAGTCATTGGTACATATTACAAAAGTTAAGAATTTGTCTATGCATTTGAATTATTTTCATAATTAAAATTTAGAAGGGGAAGGTTGGTGCAGAAAGACTAACTTTTCTGCATTTTTAGGAAGTAGTTTACTTCTTTTTTCTTTTCTCGAAGACCATCCAAGCTTCAGAGAAAAGGCGCTCTGAATAAACACTACTTCCTGGCGCCGACAAATATTTTGCTGCAATCTTGATCAAACACGTAAATTTAAATTTCCTTGCTTGCCACCAAGTATACGGATTGTCATGACGTGATATATAATTATTACTAGTACTTAAGAAAATATATATTTCTGTTGAAACTAAATTTTATACCGCGCAGAGCAACTGCGGGCGCGCGGGCGGTGAGTAGGTAGGTACATTAGAACAAACGAGCGTGAAACAATCACGTTTGTACTTACAAGTTTTGGAGCTAAAATCCGGCCGAATACTTTTGCCTAATATTCGGCTATTCGGTCAGGGGGCTCGCCGAATATTCGGTATTCGGTATAGTGCCGAATATACTATTCGTTGCAAGCCTAATTTATATAATACAATTTACGCCCCAACTCAAAGTCACTAACAGTTACATAAATCGCTTCTTAGTAAAGAATCAGTAACTATACAAATTCTGTGCTAAGGAGAGTTTTAAGTAACCGTTAATAACTCTGAATTGGGGCATTAAACTTACTGCAAAGTCCGTTTTCCTAAAACTTACCCAATCTTTTCCAGATCTCAAGACGATGTATCATTAGCTTTAAGCGTGTCGAGTTGTGAGGATGATAAGTCCAAATTAGAGTGTAAGGAGATGGAGAAGATACCGGAAACAGAAGTGCCCACCAAGACCATCGTCATTATGGACGAGCCTCCCGTGCCTCATCCGCTGCTGATGAAGACTTCCTTAAACCTCAGCCAGCATGATAGCCTGCGTGGGACTATGATGGGTAAACCTTTATCTATACTAATATTATAAAGAGTTGTTTGCACTGAATAGGCTCCGAAACTACTGAACCGATTTGAAAAATTCTTTCACTTTTGGGAAGCTACACTATCCCCGGGTGACACAGGCTATTTTCAAAAAAAATAGTAATCCTTAATAAAACTCCATTAATATAACCCAAGGTGTAAATAATAAGAAAACCGAAGCAAAGCGAGGGCGGTCACTCGTAATATTATAAACAGGAAAGATTTGATTATTTGTTTGTTTGTAATGTGGTTTGTAATGAATGATCTCAAAAACTATTGGAACGATTTCAAAAATTCTTGTACCAATAAGATTCTATTGTTCCTGAGTAACAAAGGCTATATTTTATTTTTAAAAAATCATTAGGGATCTATACGAAAACCGAAGCAAAGCGACGGCGGTTACGAGTAACATCATAAATCAACTTTTTATATAGAATACTTTACTTTTATTTATTGATCTGAAATTCTGATTTAATTAATCAAATTCAATGTCTGGAGGTTACATCTTCTAACCAGCTGATCCAGCCGAAAACTGAAAAACATAATATTTATAAGATGTAACACACAAGGCAAAATATTTCATTAGATAAAGAAGAAGATTGAATTCATTAGATATAGAAAGCAGCTAAAAGGTGTTATTCTTTCTAAACTAATTAAGAAATTGTAATATTATAATAAGATCACTGTATGCTTTCCGAAAAGAATAAAATGAAATAAGTACAATCAAAATAATGTATAAAAAAAGCAACAACCCATAATTGTCCCACTGCTGGGCTCGGGGTCTCCTCTCAGAATGTGAGGATTAGGCCATAGTCTACCACGCTGGCCAAGTGCGGATTGGTAGACTTCACACACCTTCGAGAACTTTTATGGAGAACTCTCCGGTGTGCAGGTTTCCTCACGATGTTTTCCTTCACCGAAGCAAGTGATAATATTAACATGTATGATGTAATACGCACATAATATTTGAAAATTAGAGGTGCGTGCCAGGATTTGAACTTGGGCCCTTTCGTTCGGGAGACCAACGTTCTACCGCTAGGCTATCACTGCTTAACTTAAATAATGTATACTTTTAGTTATGTATAACGTCTATAACGTAAAATTGCATCAAGTTTAAAGAGAAAAGAATAAAATGAATGGTTTTTCGGTGAATGAAACGCAAAAAGAGAAGTATTTTTTAACTTATGTTTTATTGTTCCAGGTTCAATGACGAGCTCGAATTACAGCACAACGAGCACATGCACAAACCAAAGCGCAGATCACCAGACACTCACTCTCACTCTAGAGGAATCCAAGTTTGATATGTCGGCTCTAGAAACTTCCACCCAAAGTCTGCTGGACGACGAGACATCTCCAGCGGATAGCCTCATATCTTCCACTAGCACCAGTGATTCCAATACCGATTTCCATGTGGACAGAGATGCTCCTTCTATATCCAGCGCGTACCAAACCGCTAACACTAAGACTAGAACTCCCGAGCCCATAGTTGAGGAAGTAGACAGAGTTGATGGGGAAGAGTTGCAGCCAGTCAAGGAAGGAAGGTGAAATAATAATATTTTAGTCAACGATACCAGTAGAATAAATGTCCAAATAGTACTAACACATCAAAACAGTGTGGCGTCTCTCTTCTGTCTTGAATAACATCTTTTTAGTTATTAGATAAGGGGGAAGTAAATAGAGTCTGTTAGAATTTTTTCTATATCCGGCGTTAAGATGATGTATGCAGCACAGTTTGGATCAGTTACATTCATAGAGTTATTATTATTACTATAGAGTGCGGGTATCACACAAATGGAACGGTACGCATCGTAGGCAGATGATCTATAGATACGTATATCGATACGTGTATGACGGATAGGGATGTATCAATTACGTGCCGATCGGCAACGAGGTATCGATAAGTTATTTCGATAACTTATCTTATTTCCTACTATTAAACGAGAATTTTTTTATATAAATATGTATATTTATTTATATACTTGTTTGTAATCACGTTCTCGATAACAGCACTAACGATTTCGATAAAATTTACAATGTTATGGTTTACGAGGGCGACTAATCGATCTAGCTAGTTCTCATATCTGGGAAAATTTGTTTTCTCTATTTTCACTTGAGCAAGCTCATTTGCCCAGGCACTTATTACACCATTTGTTGTACTACAGTACATTAGGTGTACCTATGGCACCCATAATACCAGATTCTCCTAGTGATGGAGCTGTGAGTGTGATCTATATTGTTGGTTATTTAAAATACGAAAGTCACTCAGTTTTATAGTTTTACACGAGTATTCTTGTTATTTAGACAGTAAATGTTTATGGTACAAACAACCGAAGAAAATATAGACATAGACTCAATTAAATAAATCATCCATTATAATATTAATCTTGTTTTAATTTTACTTCAAAAATCATGAGTTATAGAAATGTCATAAATATAATACGTTGTTCTCATAGCAAACATTTCAAAACACATTTTAAATATCGACTACAGCGTTGGTCGCATCACATCACTACTGTCTCGCGAGGAAAGCGCGGTGCGCGGGCGGTCTTTCCGTGCCCGCCCCTCACGTCTCCTTCACACCCGCGATGCGTGATTTGTTTTCGTAAAAATAAATATAAAAATCAACTTACCGATGAAATGTGATACTGGATTTCAGTTTTGTGTGTTTCCTACTATCGTTTTTGCAAGATGGAACTGCACATTTGACCATTTTGAAACGTAAATAATTAAAAATCTCTCTAGAACCGCACACCGCTAGCAATCAACCACGACTACAAGCGCTCGCGACGGGAACGTCGTGTTGTTCTCACCCGTGCCTACTGTTCCCACTTCGTTACACTCGCTCTATTACTAATACTTACTTTATGGTTACATTAGAATAATTTTCTTATGTATTCTTGTCTCAGCAAGTAGGATCTACTTGAATTTTAAAGTAATAAAAGTATATGAATTATATTTAATTACCTAAATGATTTATTCGAACAAATATTTTTGCCACATTTTTTAAGGAAATGCCTAGCCAGCAAACAAGTTGACATTCCACCTGATGGTAAGTGGCTATCATCGCCCCTAAACATCAGCGACACCAAAGGCATCACTGACGCATTGCCAGCCAATAACGCGAGGAAAAAAAAGAAAGAAGGAACTGACCATCAGGTGGGATTGTACGGTCTACTATTATGTCAAGCATTAACTTGTAATTTATAAAAACCTTCCTCTGTGGTAGCGAGGACAGCGGCAGTAGCGGCAACAGCGGCGGCGGCAGTAAGAACGTGACGCCGCCGTCTCCCGGCACGCCCACGCACGCGTCGGGCTCGCTGTCGCTCTCCGACGGACGGGACTTCTTCGACGACGAGATCGCCGACCAACCCGCGCTGCTCTTCCGAAGTAACTATACCTACGCTTTTTTTCTCAAATTTCTTTAAAGGCTGAAATATCTACAAATACTTAATCATTGTTTTAAATATTTATTTATTTATCGCAATATAATTTTAAGCAAAACTATTTAAAAAGTTTAGCTAATAACCATAACAGTAAACGATAAAATTACTTTTGATTCAAATTCGCCCCTTTGACACTAAAATAGCTTTAACAGTAGCCTGTATTGTACCTTTTTAAAATCTGTATTTAACCACAGAAAAATTATTAGTACTTAACAGACGAGTTTTTAAAGTTATGTTCCATACAAGCCCAGTACATTTTTTTCAACCACCTCGGGAAACAACAGCACAGCACCAACACATTACTTGACGTATTCAAATCTCAAAGGATCTCAACAGCGTTTTATGTACAGCGCCACAAATTGTTATTAAAGTTCATCAAAGGTAATGAAGATATACATTACGAGATAATATAAAACATTACATTTAATACAACATTTTAATTTTTATACTCCTATTTCAATGCTACCAACATTACGCTCAAGTGCAGATTTAGTTGAAGACCAGTAGGTACACGTATACTTTTGGATTTTGGTAGCCATAGATCTCATCGTACAAACTGTTAAAAAACGGGGTGTTAAAAAACTCCGAGTTGAATGCCGCCGTTAGCACCTTCAAACCGTTTGCTAAGCTTCTGTACATACCAACGTTATAAAATCGCTGATACCAAAATTATTTTTAAATTAAAAACAATATTTAAAAGATCCGAGGCAGTAGGTATAGTGATTTTAATATTATTGTGATTTTGCTGTACGATACCATAATTATATCGTATGATCATTCTCCACGAGAGAATGTTATGAATTGTAATTAATCAAATAACACAAGGCATTCAATAACACACAAACACTAAGAATTTTATTGTTGCAGAAAATACACACGGGAGTCCTTCTTTGAAAAGAGCAGACTCTGATGGTGGGAAACAGTCGAGGAGATCAAGAGAACTTATCACATCAAGTCCACTCGCACAAAGAAGTAGAAAATGTAAGTTTCTTCTTTAATTCTTTAAAGGGACCTGCTTAAACTTAAACAATAGCGTTATGCATCATTCATTTATTAATTCATTCCTTCACTCATTTATTTATTTATTCATTCACTCACTTATTTATTCATTTATTCATTCAATCATTCATTCTCTCATTCATTCATTCATTCAGTCATTTGTTAGCGTACCCAACAGAATGTTTAATTAATGATGATTGTATCATTATAGTTTCTGTCATCATTGAATCTAATCGGCTCTGTACTACTGATCCGATTTGGATGGTGTTTTCGTTACTCGAATGCATATTTTTCACGGAATGTTTTCATATAAACCTAATAGAATGGGATCTGATAGAAAGTTAGAAACAGACAATGGAAAAGCCAAATAAGCAACTCCATCAAATTCATAAAAATTTTTAAATGTGTGTATCACCGTCCTGTGTACATATATCTAACGTGGTATCTGGTCAGTGAACGGTCGCAACCCGGCGGCAGAGCGCACCCCATCCCTGGACACGCTGTCGTCACTGGCATCCGACGACCTCATGATGGACAACGACCTGGCGCGCTCCATCACCAGCCTGCAGAGTGTCGATGACTATATCGAGAGGTGAGGACATTTTCTATGGAAATATATAACGATATTTTCATAAAATACCTATATATAAAAAGTTTTTAAAATCTATTCTTATTAAAAAGCGGCCAAGTGCGAGTCGGACTCGCCCATGAAGGGTTCCGTAGCAGCAAGTAACATAATATAAAAGTTCTTGTAGTTAGTTGTAACTTTTATCGATGTTTTTGACGGTTTACGATTTATGACGTATTAAAAAAAAACTACTTACTAGATCTCGTTCAAATCAATTTTCGTTGGAAGTTTGCATGGTACATCATATATTTTTTTTAGTTTTATCATTCTCTTATTTTAGAAGTTACAGGGGGGGACACACCTTTTACCACTTCGAAAGTGTCTCTCGAGCAAACTATTCAGTTTAGAAAAAAATGATATTAGAAACCTCAATATCATTTTTGAAGACCTATCCATAGATACCACACACGTGTGGTTTGATGAAAAAAAAATTTTTGAGTTTCAGTTCTATGTATGGGGAACCCCAAAAGTTATTGTTTTTTTTTCTATTTTTGTGTAAAAATCTTAACGCGCTTTACAGAATACATCTACTTAGCAAGTTTCAACAGTAGGTATAGTTCTTATAGTTTCGGAGAAAAGTGGCTGTGACATACGGACGGACAGACAGACAGACATGACGAATTTATAAGGGTTCCGTTTTTTGCCATTTGGCTACGGAACCCTAAAAATGAATATGATTAATACCTTTAAGCTTTGTCGAAAGTGTGGTAAATGAACTTATTTACATAATAAGATCTATAGTCTGCGGGGAAATCAAAGTTTAGGAACTTGTAATTTTTTTAAACGTACTCAGAAATCCCTCTCAAAAGGCTTACTTATTTTATGTAATATAAATTACATATTTAATTATAATATATTATTGCAAATCAACTTAGTTCTTACAATAAGGCATTAGTAAGTCTCATAACAAAGTTCAAGTACCTACCTAAGTATACCGTTTTCCAGTAATAAACTTAGGTAATGGAGTGTGTGTATTAAGAGCAAATGTTATAGGATTATAGTACCTTGACACAGTTCCAGCGAACGTAAAACCGCAGTTCAGATCAGTTCACCTATTGACTCCACGTTGTGAAAGCAGTTTTACTCAAATTTAAAGTGTATTAATTACAGTGATACCGCGTCAGTGATAGTATAGTGGTTTGAAAGTCGATCTCGCTCTCAAAGAACCTGGATTCGAGTCTTGCACGTAACTCCGTACCCGGTCATAATATCAGTATTATACAAGTTTACGTAATTGACAAGTAAATAAATTATGTGCAGTAGATACTGTATTCGGGTATCGAAGTAGTTCGAGTATACAAGTGATAAAATAGTTTACCCAATTTCTCTTTCCTGCAGTAGGTTACTACTATGTATTTGTATTATTGTATAAGAATAGAAAAGATTGAAATAATATGATGATATTTTATCATCATTGATAGTTGGGTATTGATGTCACCAAGGCTCAACCATAACTCTTTCTGCGCTTTTATTTTCTCAATCTCCACTTTAAGTCATAAAGGCCTGCCAATTAACATTAACCCTTGAAACAGACTGGACAGTTCCCTGCGAAGCGGTCTCAACTCGCTGGACGAGAGGCAGCTTCGGCAGGAGCTGTCGTCTTCCAAGGCGGCAGTCCGGCAGTGGAGCCAACTGCTAGAGAAGAACAACATTCTGGACCGACAGTTGGCAGCCATGGCGCAGGGCAAGACCGAGTCTCTCTCTCTGTCTGCCAGTAATACCAGTCTCAGCAATATCGGGTAAGTACTCTTAAGAAACTATAAGGATCTGTTTGTTACAGGAGGAATTGTCTTTTCAAGACCTCTAGGTACACCTGAAAAAGAAGTCACTACCACCCGAAGAATAATTCTGATTACACGAAATAGGTAATTTTTTTTTTATTAAAGCTATGGGATAAGTTAATTTGCAAAGTCAGTTCTGCTGAATAATGTGGTCGGATTTTAAATCCTTAATTCATTAACACTTTAAAAATGGTTGTCTGTAAAGTCGGTTTACGGACGGTAGTTTAACGTGACAACGTCATGACAAAACATTGATGAAATGATTGCATACTTTTATAGATAAAATTGAGCGCTTCGGCCGATCGTAGCCGATCGTGCTCTCTATCGCTTGTTCCGCGCTCTCGCTCGCGCGGAACGGGACAATGAGTCATGCTTTTTCGTGCGTGCACCCGGCGTTCATCGTTTTAATAGACGTTATCACGTCAAAAGGAAATATAAAATATTTGTTCCGATTCTTCTGACCTGTCTATTACCGTGATAACTTAGCAGTCTTTTAAACCCAGAAAATGTTGTATTTTGGTAAGTAGGTCTTTGATAAAAGTATAAACAACCGATCATATCACAGTATTTATGATTTACTTCTCCTACAGTACTAACTTCGTCAGCACCGATAGTCTTTGCTACTATAAACTTGCAAGTTGTAGTTTTGATATATAGATCTTAATTATGTTAATTTGTTAGATAAAGTCGTTTCAGATACTAGGATACTACATTTGGATCCATCTTATATTCTCTGAGTACGATATTTACGAGTATTTTAATAATCAGAATGTTTGTGGAAAAGTCTTTTATACACTGTGAAAACATCCAACCGATGTGCCCCAATCTGGTTTCATTTGAAACGCAATAATGCGACGATGCTTCAAGCCACTAAGACAATGCAACCTTGGTCCATTCATAAATTTAATTCGATTTCGATTTAAATGTATTTCTCTATTTTAGCGTAGTCGCCCACGCCGGGTATCTACTAGTCTAGAATAAACGCCATGGTCTCAGCTTAGTGCTATCAAATTAATACTATTTGATACATTGCCTTTCTGCATACCGGCCTGCCTTTAAAATATTCTGTTCCTTAGGAACATTTTATACCAATATTATTATTATGATCAATTATAATTTCCAAAAGTATGTAACGTATTTGATTAATGATACCACGTCACAATTGCATTATTACGTAGTGAAGTACAATTGATTGATTTCCTGTCTTTTTGTTCCAAGACAATCAATATCCGGAGAGACAAAAATTATTCAACGAGGTTATTACAGTCAAATGTTATGTAAGATCCATTAACTCAACAGTAGATAATCCACTTAACTGTCCATTATTCAATTCAATAGATTGATTGATGATTCATACAAAGTGAATGGATGCTTTCAGATATTCAGAATTATGTGATTATAAAACAGTTTACGAAGTAAGTATTGCTTAGTCTTAGTATTGCTTACTTAATTTTAAAAAACCGGGCAAGTGCGTGTTAGGCCACGCGCAATGTAGGGTTCCGAAGTAATAAATTTATCGACTATTACCTACTCATTAACTACTTATGCTAACATAGCCGTGATAGTTTTCCTTGTAAATTCATCATATAACCTATTTTTGAGAATTTTTCACTTGTCCAACTCCAACCGTTTAGCCAGCAGCGGGGAGACACTTGACTCTAACCAAAATTATCACTTTAAAGCCAAATATTTCGCAAACGGACCCCTAATTATAAAAAAATAATGTCTGTAAAGTCGGTTTACGGACGGTAGTTTAACGTGACAACGTCATGACAAAATATTGATGAAATGATTGCATACTTTTATAGATAAAATTGAGCGCTTCGGCCGATCGTAGCCGATCGTGCCTCTCTATCGCTTTTGTCGCTCTCTCGCTCGCGGAACGCTACATTTTTTCGTGCGTGCACCCGGTAGACGTTATCACGTCAAAAATGGTCTTAGAAGCCCATACTATGTATTTTGAAAAGTTTTCTCACAAACAGCTGCTTACGTATTCGATTTCGGAGCAGTTCGTCTCGATCCGTGCGAGCTTCGTACAGTCGTACTATATACATACACGTAAAGCTACATGGTAGGCGGAGTGGGGGTGTTAGGTTTTATTTTCGTTACGGAATTTCTTGATTCGGTCGCCGCGCTCAAAGCCCGTGATAAAAGTTATACAATAGTTTAAAACATTCTGATAAAAAAAAGCGGCCAAGTGCGAGTCGGAAACATAAAAGATTTTCAATATTGATATGGTCACTATAAGATGTTGTTACTTGTTAGGTTAGCTAATTACGTAATAACTTAAGACAGAAGGAACCTTAAGTAGGAACTGAATAAATTAACCGACTTGGTATTACATGGATCTCACAAGTTTTTACGGTAGAAGAACTGAGTTGCGAGACTTGGGTTTTTTTACAAGTTATGTTTTTGATGGTTGCGGTTTACGATTTATGATGTATTAAAAAAAACTACTTACTAGATCTCGTTCAAACCAATTTTCGTTGGAAGTTTGCATAGTAACGTACATCATATATTTTTTTTAGTTTTATCATTCTCTTATTTTAGAAGTTACGGGGGGGGGGGCACATTTTACCACTTTGGAAGTGTCTCTCGCGCAAACTATTCAGTTTAGAAAAAAATGATATTAGAAACCTCAATATCATTTTTGAAGACCTATTCATAGATACTCCACCCCACACGTATGGGTTTGATGAAAAAAAAATTTTTGAGTTTCAGTTCTAAGTATGGGGAACCCCCAAAATTTATTGTTTTTTTTTCTATTTTTGTGTGAAAATCTTAATGCGGTTCACATAATACATCTACTTACCAAGTTTCAACAGTATAGTTCCTATAGTTTCGGAAAAAAGTGACTGTGACATACGGACGGACGGACGGACGGACGGACGGACTGACAGACAGACAGACAGACAGACAGACATGACGAATCTATAAGGTTTCCGTTTTTTGCCATTTGGCTACGGAACCCTAAAAAACACATTGGACAAGAAGATTTTTTATGGGCAGGCTGTAGTTTATTTGAAACTTATAAGTTACTAGCTGCCCGGACAGACTTCGTTCTGTCAAAAGCTTTATTTTAGATGTTTTTTTAGATGTAAGCTATCCTATCTTTCAAGTTGGACCAAACTGCACATGGTGTGCAAATTTGATTAAGTAGTTTAGGAGTCCATCGCGGACAAACAACGTGACACGTAATTTATATATATTAAGATATACCTACTAACCCGCTTTTTTATTATGATACGGGTCGGGTACCCACGATATTTATTTTGTACTTTACTAGTCAGTCTTCTTGAGTTCCGTACTAATAACGAAAACTATTACGGATTCTATTACGGACCCTAAAAGGTAGATACAATTTACCCTTCTTTGTGTTGTGTCAACATCAACAATAATAAAAATATATAAACTTTAGATAATATTATAATACAGGCAATGGTGACATGAAGACGTAACGTCAACTAAACATACTCATTTTTGGATTTATTGTAATAGTAGAGTAGGTTAAACAGAAGTACGATTCAATTCAACGGAGCAGCGACCTACCCATTGTGGATTGTTTGCCAAAGAGTTTCAAACAAATGATAACGTTGACAGCGCCAGACAAAAGGAATGGTTGCTACTGACAAATGAAAACAAACAATTGTTATCTAAACAAGATGCACTTAACGTTCCAACGGACAAAGTATTCAACTAATTTTACATTAACTAAAGTATGTTAATTATCAACAGGCATAGGAACAGTCCTAAACATAAACCGAAGTGTTAAATGCAAGTGCGAAATACAAATTTATAGAAATACATAACGTACAGAATAAAATAAGTGAAAAATGAAATGGAAAACATTGCATTTTGTTTTCTCAACCTTTAATTATCCCATCCACTTCATAATTTAATAGTTAGTTCAGTAGAAGACCTTACTTATAGGAACCTAAATCATAAATAAGTATGTAGGTAGTATAATAAAAAAAACCGATATCATATAAGACAACGTTTATTAAAGTTGATCTTGGGAAAAAATGTGTTAGGCTGTGTTCCCAGTAGGCAAACTGTTAGCGGCCGACTGAGTTTGCGGCGTATCGGTTTAGTACGCCCTTCCATATATTTGAAATGGAGTGTCCACAGTTTGCTAGTTTTGCGCTCACTATACGCAGTTTGCAGCGTTACGTGCGCCGACTGTCTCAGTAGTCAGGCTAACTCACAGCAAACCCGGTTCCAGTCGGCGGCGGCGATATATAATTATGGTTGTTCGCCGGGCGTAGTGAGTCCGTTTGCCGCAAACTGTTCATGCGGACAGCTGGACAGTTTTTATCCTCTTTCAGCGCCTCTAAGATACCAATTACTTCAAAAATATCCATCGTGACCAACACGACCACTCCCTTCGTACAACAATAATAAAGTGAAAATTCAATCGGTCGACCTAAATAAGCGGCTAACTCATAACAGTTTGCTTGCGACGCACGCAAATTGATCTGAGTTTGCAGCTAACTCAAATTTCAATTCGCGACAAATTTGCGGCTCACTCAGTCGGCCGCTAACAGTTTGCCTACTGGGAACACAGCCTTAGCTAGAACGTCCTACGATAGTATTTATATCGTGTGTTTTGTCTTCTAATACCTAGGAACTTATTTAAGCGAGTTTAGTTTACTTTGAATCTACCATTTTTGTTCATCTTTATTTACTACTATATTTACCTCTTTCAACTTAGTGCTTTATGTACTAATTAACTTGGATAAATTCCTCAATTTAAACAGTTTTTTTAATATCGTCTTGACATAATAAATGTTCACAATTATCTGCTTTTAGCTACACTGATTTAATTACTTAACAGTTAGGTAATTTGAAGTTGTTACAAATGTAATATTCAATGACGTCTATTTAAAACTGAAATTGATTGTAAATTCCAAGCAATTATTTCAATTGCAGCAGCAGTTCTCTACAAAAATGTCGTACCTACAGAAAAACTATTTTAGATCAATTGATTCAATACAAAATAGTGAAAAGGTAACAAACCAATATTTTGTTGCCACATTATTAGTTTTTTTTGCAAGTTTGATATATTGCCAAAATAAATAGTTTTTTAAGAAACGCGGCCATTGCGGTTTGTTTCTGTTTTCGTTAATATAAAAAATCGTCTGATGAAGCTCTTGACAACAGCACAAGTTAGCCTTCGTAATGTATAAACAATTTCTGTAATAACACAAGTCCAAATAGTCCCCAGTCCCCTTCACTTAACTCATAATGGACTGTAAATATAAACGGTTCCAGAAACTGAAATAATTATCTTAATAGGTACTTTAATTTGGTTTAAGGTCCATAAAGTCTTAAAGTTGTTCCGCTAAATATCAAGGTTCATAATAATGATTCGAGTACGCTATCTCTTAACAATGTGCTAAGTATTCTATAAGTTTTCCGAGTGAATAGTAAATATTATGTATTTATTCAATTAAATAAAATTATTATGACATGAAACACCTAGTGGACCCAAAGCCAGGTAGAATTTTGCTCTTTCGCATTTTGCACGCATTATACAAAGTGTTTTATTCTTGTATAGTATAATAACATCTGCCTCATGTCATGCCACATTAGGGTTGCCAGATGGTCGGGATTTGTCTGGATTGTCCCGATAATTCACTCAAATCAATAGCGTGCGTCTGCCGCGCCGCGCCGCGGCGCCCGCGACCCGCTGCACGCGCTCTAGCCGTTGTTTTTTTCGTCGTAAGCTCATTTGCCGGCTATTTCATAAAAAAATGTTTGTCCCGACAAATCCCGACATCGACATTTTGAAATTTTGTCCAGATATTTCAGTATTGCCATCTGGCAACCCTATGCCACATATATTATAACGTAACGGTACCTTCTATTTATACACCTAGCTATATTAACAATATTTATTTTGAATCTTGTAATGCTGAAAACAAGAATGTTTACAGGGTAAACTATTTTATTGATAATATTGAATTTAATTGTAATTAAAATTTGTTTGACGATCTTAAAAATTTAATCAATAATCATACACAATTCGTTAACAATGAACTAATGAACATCACGCTTATGGCGTATCAAGAAAAAAGGTTATGATGTACCGTTTGTGTTCTAATCAGATTAATTGTCTGAGTATTCATCTGACCTCCATACGTCGTACTATGCTACAATAGACATTGAACAACAATGGGAATGTGCTCCAGTGTCTTGAGGCCGATGTGCAGACCTTGATATAGGCGTGTGCATAGCTTTGAGAATTCAAAAGTCTGTATTGTTGCATTGTTACAATTCAAAACAAACCTTAAGTACAATTATCATTGTACATTATCACATTATAAACATTATCATGTTTATCGGAGTTTTCATAGCTCTAGGAAATTTCACTTGATTCACGTTTCGCACGTAGAAATCATGCGAAAATTAACAGAGTAAGTAAGAATCAAAAGTATGAAAAGTATCTAAATTCTAAACGAATGGACCGTTAGCGCGGTATTTTGAATGTTATGACAACTTCTATATATACCAAGCTCAAAATTATATTAAAACTCCGTACAACTACATAATCATGATAATTTTAAACGTCCATGATGGCGGTCATTACACTTTTTAATTTAACGAGAACCCACGGTTATTATTTATACCTTTATTATTTTGACCCAATTACAAGAACCACCGCAGCAGCCAATTAATACCGAGACCATTACTTCTGTTCTTAAAATAATGACTTACTAATCTGGGTTTCGTAAGAGAAATTTGCGGCACAAACTTCAATTTTCAAGGTGGATTTTACGGCGAGCTTTGTGTGTCGAAAGGTCCTTGCTCCATGAGGTAATCAGATAAAGCATTGCAGCTGGTTTGGGCCTCGGTTCATCTCGCTGCGCCCGCGTGCCGTGGCTCGCGCTCGGATGTTAGTCGGTGAGACGTCGCGCGATCAGACGTACGCAAGGCACGCTAAACGCCCGCGCCGCACGCTCAAACACGTGTTTCAAAGTCGTCGCGCGATCAACGAAACGATCGAGTTTTAATCCCGATATATCATCACGACCAGGTCATTGCACGCCCAAATCTCAACCTATTTCAACACGCAAATAAATACAAGTTTGGAACAGCGTAATCTGATCTAAATATAAAAAAAGTTTTGATTATCGGTTACACGATTAGCTGTATCAGTAAGTGATTATACAAGTTTATGAATAACAAATGTAATGCATAACAGTCTATTATGTTTCCTCCATGTGTGTTTAAGGAAGGGTTTAACTTCTGTGCCAAATATCCGCTTAGTTTTACTAGGATTGTTTACCCTAGGATGGGCATCTATGATATGCTAGGCTTAAGTCGGAAGCCCTACAAGTAAGCAAATGGAATTAACTCAGATTCTTCGTGTTAAAGTTCGTTGACTCCATTCCTATAATATTTAAAATTACATTTAGCTTCTACCTACCATTTTGTGCATAAAACAGATAACGCACCCCGGTCGTTTATTCTATTGTGAAGTATAATGCATGATTCGCGGAAATAACTAACTGCTGTGTGATATTGTGCTCCAGACAAGGAATCGTTTCGTTTCTACTTTTTTATGTTGCTCCATTTTTTAATTTCTATTGCTATCACCACTCTTGGGCCAGGTTTTAAATAAAAAACGCCCATTCAATCGTAACGTTTCTATATTGCATCTTAGTATTCCAAAGTAATATCCATTCAATGTGACCTTTGTTGAAGCATGAATGAATAGTCAGTTGGGCCCTTTTCTTAAAAATTGTGTCGAGGTTCTGTGAAACGTTAGATGTATACCCTCGGCTAGATACACGTTGTTTGCGAGCCAATTGACCAGAATACATACAGAAACTGACTGTTCAGATTACATACGAGTGTGTACAAGTACATACAGCCGTTTACGTAGACGACCGCAAGCGATTTTGCGGTAGGTATCCTGTTGCTCTGAAGAAACTCCTCATCTCATACGTTCTCCTAACCCTGAGACTCAAGGTTCGCCTTGGAACATCAAAAAGATTTATGGGAAAAAAGAGCAAAAACTTTGACTATTGTTTGGATACAATCTAAAGTTAATGTATCTGTCGTGAACGAATAACGGTTGTTGATTAGCATTATTAATCTACCTATGTCATGGATATCGTGTGCGCTACAGAACACGACAGCAAAATAACTTTGAAACCTTACTTTAATTAAAACATAGTCAGCTAGTTGATGGAATGCGGTGTAAGGGAGCAACCCCTGCCTTATTGTTGTCCAAATTTAGTAACCATAGCAACATTGAATAGCTGAAGTCTGAACTTTATCAGATACCGGCCGTATTGCGAGTGTGAACTTCCAAATTGCGAATTCTGCAGTAAATTGTAGTTAAACGCTACATGAACGCTAAATGAACATCAGTGATGAGACTGATAATAGTGACTTTGATGAAACGTGAGTTAAGTGAAACAGATTCATCTTTACATTCCATGATGTCATATAAAGTAGTTAATTTTGTTTTTCTAGCTGCAATAATAATCTCTACAAAATTTCATCTGTATATAACTAATAGTAAGTGTTAATAAGCGTCGTCAGTCGTAGTTTCATGTTTTCAGCTACTAATGAATTTCGGCTTTCATGTTTTAAGTACTGTACATTCACTTCCTTGTTTAGAGAGCATTACCGATTCTTTAATCAACTTCTCACACAAGTCGCTAGTTACATCTGCATTCATATTGCAAGTTCTTCACGACCGCTTCTTATTTCGCTTACCGTTCTCTTGGATTGTACTGTACTAATGGTCGAAGACCCGTACATCAACTGTAATTGTCACTTTCATTATGATTTATGGATTGTTGTATCCTCAAGCTTACCAAATCAACCTTTGTCGCTTGACCGCAGTTTCTTAACTCTTGATGGTTCTTAACGCTTTCCATTTAATGTTTTTATGAAATATCTGCCTTAATGTTCTGTTGTATGTAATCTGAAAATACGCAATGACGAGCACGCTGCACATAATTAAGACAATGGCAGCATTCTTCTCATTGTCAAAAATACAAATAAAACTTAAAAAAATTAACGTACCTAAGCGAATTTTTAAACAACAATTAACTAATGACTTCATTGACGAAAAGAAATGAAGCCATAAAAATAAAAAGTAACTGTGGGCAATCATACTTAGAATTTCTCAAAATTTACGAAATACTTCGATCTATTCGGTTCAACAGCTGAATGATAAAATACGAAGTGATGTAATGATTTGATGAAACAAAAGTGAACATTAAGATGGCATTGTGAAAGATGTTATTTAGTCAAAACTAGTCAGAAGAATCTGTTAATGACAGAAATTTGTTATGGTCAGAATAATCTCATTTTAGAATATTGTAAAACGAACGACATAAGTACACTTATCTATATTTTATCTCATAGAAAATTTGATCCCTCCTATCTGGTGGTATGCTGTAGTTTGATAATACATTTTGTATTAGGTATATCTAGTTTTTACGCTGTAACTTGTATTTTTTATATTCCCATTGACGTAAATTATATGGACGCGCTCTTTCTAAGAAATTTCGTGTCACACTTTCGTGCCACAGAGAACTCAATCACAGAGTCACTATGCGCCCAGTGTTGCCAACACCCTACTCCGAAAGAGATCATGGATACATTACTATAACTGGACATATACCATGGATATATTACTCTGTCTGGATTACATTGTAGAGGTACCTGAGGATTAATTACGTCATAACGGAATGACCATTTTTGTAGTGTTCATCCATTCATCAAAAAAAGAAATCAAAAAATCGTTTCTTATTCCAGAATTTACATTTTATTACAATATGCGTGGGATCTTTCCATTTAAGTATATAAAACTTGTGTTATCTATAGTCCCAGGATATATCATTCGATTGTGTTAAAATATTTTTATGTGTGTTGTGCACTTAAAATAAAAGAAATGTATCGTAATAAATTACACTGTAGCCTCATTGAAATATTATAGTGTATTTTTGTAGAAACATCAAAAAGAGGAATTGGCAATTTAAATACTTTAATTGTCGTTTCTTTGTTTTCCAGGTAGGTTTGTGTGATTTAGGTTGTATTTAGTGTAACTCATAATGTATGATAATGTATGATATAATAAGCTTAAATAAAACTTTGTTTTTCAGAGCAACACGTAGTTTATTATCAATTCTTTAAATCCCGACTGATTGTCATATATAATCACATTAAGTACTTCACCTTATAGGCCGAGGGAACCTAAAATAATAATAATATTAAGTTACCTACTCATTTGGTTTAGGCCCATGCTAGGTTCCTAAATACCGTCCCAAGAGGACGAGCTTTAACTTAAAAATTAAGTTTAAATAATAATAATAATAATGATATTATACCTTCTACCATTAATACCATGCACTTGGATTTTCTATAAGTGTGTTTTTTTAGTTTTTTTAAACTATTATTTATTTATGAATTTTTTAGTTTGATTTTTTTAAATGAAATGTAGGTAATTTCTTTCTTTCTTTCTTTTTTTTTCTTTAAATATTAAATTGTCATTGGTCCTCAATAAGTCCACGAAGTTTGAAAGAAATCTGAGCGTTTCAAGTGAGCCAAAATCAAGTCCAAAGAGAAGTTACAAACAAACAAACCAACAAACAAACATACAGGTGAAGTAATATAAAGCGTTAAAACTTACCTGTGGAAAGTTATCCTTTCAGGTAATGTTTTCGTTTTTTGCTCATAATTTTTGCAATACCGCAATGTACAAGTTGGCATTTTCGTTAATTCAATAGGTACATATAATATCTAAAACAAATAAAGTAAGTCAATTTCATATAAAAGTCACGTATTGAAATCACTTTCTAGTTTCTACCACAATTTCCGCATCTTTGTCCTTTTGTTCTCTCACTCCGCGACGTCTGGCAACCCTGTTCCGTAGTGATTAAGTACTCTGTGTTCGTTCTGTCAAGTTTGGTTCAAGATGTCGGTAATAAATATTTGACACTAAATAATTTTTAAGACTGTAAATAAAAATATAGTTACTTACCGATTATGATTAAATAAAGTGAAATAAAGTTCAAACGTAAATAATGAGAAAGTTTTAACTGTGCACAATACAGAATAATAAGTGTTCTTGAACAGTCGGAGTTTTACGAAAGTGACAGCTATGGTGACAGCACTTGCTCGCAGCCGATTATAGTACTAAACTGAGTTGGCCCCAGTTGGGGTCAACACAGGTGAACAAAATGTAAGTACTGAACAGCCTGTCTATATAATTTACGTCAATGTATATTCCAAACGGATTTCAAACAGTTTATTGCTCGTGAAGACATTATAAGTGACCTGGAAATTAAAACAATAGTAACATTAAAAGATGTGAAGTGTAAATAAAACTTTGATAGAAGTTCCACAGTAGGTACTAACCACATAATATTTCATATACAATCTTACTATAGTGTGTGTAAAAGGTAAATATAATGATAAAATATTATGAATCATAGATATTAAAAAAAACATTGTGGTGAAGTGATGATAGTGACGAATGTTGAAAAATTAAAACCTAAGTTGATGATACATAATTAAAGAAATGTGCCAATATTCATACCGGTGAAATAAAGAAGTTTCTATGATGACGATGGAGAAAGCAAGCATGTTGTTGGAGAAGGAGGCACCAGTCAAAGGTATAGTGGCTCAAGTCGTCACTATGCTCAATGGCCAAGCACAGAGGTACGTATGACTTGGAGTCATCTTTTTTTAACTAATCATAACACTTCTTATTCGCCTCCAGTATGATGTTGTATTTTGCACTCATTTATAAAGAGATAAATAAAATTAAGGATCATAACATACTTACTTGCGCAAGAAGTTACCTAGGAAGAGAGATGACGTTAAACCTTTTATTTGAAAAGAAAATTTGAATCTACTCCTGCCGTCAGGCAGGTCTACTGTCAAGTAGATGGTTGTTATACGGAGAGTCATGCTTTTCTACAAAAGAATACGTTAAAACGAAATATTAGATGTTACTAAGTTTAAATTCCAATGGAGGTATGAAATGAGAATTTATTATAGTGGTTTTACCTTACAAGGAATACTCGCGATGTCACGATGTGCCAATTTAAATGTCACGTTGTTTATTTCCAATGTTTCCACACACTAGATTTCTACTGTGTTGAGGACTTTTAATACATTTCAAACAAAAAAATCTATCAGATGCGCGTTAGTTTACTCGTGTAATATTTTAACGCGCTTTTATTAGATTCACTTTTAACTGAAGAATTAACAATGTATACAAATCTTGGAAGTAAATTTTAACCTACTTCTAATTGTCGTAGGTTAGATGACAATACCATTATTGTATCTTGGGAGTTAATCCGATGATTGAGTCAGGACAGTAACCCAAGTGGTTTACCTCAAAGGGAAGCTGATTGCTTAATTTTTTTTAACTATGTATTTATTTATTGTTAATTAGGTGGATTGTTTGTTTATTTTCGGCGAATTACAAGATCTTTCCTCCTACTTTTCTCTCTTGGCTCGCAACATATTGGTAATGCCTGACCATACGTCCCAGTTTGAAGCTGTCTGTCCCGCTGTCCCCCGTCATACAAAAATGTCCCGATTTGCAGATTCATTTAAACTACGGGATTACGGCCGATGAACTTTTTTTGTATAGACGCCCGATGACCTTTTTTTTTTGGCTGAGCGCTGCACTGATTTAGCTGTAAATACTATAGTAATAATTTTTGTACAAAAATAAACGCCCGATGATCTTTTTTTTAGTCCGAGCGCGTAACCGATAATTATTGTATTCTATATAAAATTCCGTGCGTGTCCCGCTTTGACACGAAAAAAATAGTCAGTTTAGTAATGCATAAGGTAAGGTAATTCACTGAAATGAATTCCAAGTTATTCACTGAAATGAAATGAATCATTCATCGTAGAAAAATCCTTGAACCCTGTAATTCTGTCCTCATCTCTCGTAAGACGACATTCTTCTAATAAAAGTCTGCATTGCAGTATAATACAGTTGGTACATAGCTCCATATAAAACTGCATTTACGAGTAATTGCCTTTTTAACTCGGTGTCAGCTTCCCTGAAGCACTCCTCACTTCACTTTTCATTTTACAAAGGAGTAGAGAAATATTTTTTTTCTTAGACAAACATTTCTTTCTGACATATGCTAAGTACGTATTTGCATTACATTTCCGACCCACCCACACTTTTACTTACTTACGTTGTACGTTTTGTTTGTTTTGACTAGTTTCATTAATCCTCTTTATAATCTAATATAACAGGAAGGATAACTTATTATTATTTGTTTCACCAATTAACACTGGACAAGCTAGGAGGAATGCTCTGTAGACTAGATCCCATCAAAAACATAAATGTAAAGTGAGAGTCAATTTCAAAAAAAAAGAATTGAGATCTAAATGGGTGCCAATTTCTGTGTAGAAAAGCCTAAAATTTTAGTCACAAGAACATGTAATTCAAGCTCCACATTTGACTTGGTTAGTTTTCACGTACCTACCTAGGCTATATTATATCTATGTAATTAACTTCGTCAAATCTGTTAGGTTGATGGCTTATGACACTCTTCTCTAATTTGGTTTGTTGGTTGCTAACTAAAGAAAACTAGCCAAGTCAAATGTAAAGCTTGAATTACATGTTCTTGTGACTAAAATTTTAGGCTTTTCTACACAGAAATTGGCACCCATTTAGATCTCAATTCTTTTTTTTTGAAGTTGACTCTCACTTTACATTTATGTTTTTGATGGGATATCATTACTTTTTGTATAGAAATTATTAGTAAGTACTTATTCATAACGTTACTGATTAATTTTAATACATGAACTGTTATAGTGCTCCTCAACTAAATCTGTAGTTAGTGCGTCGTGGTCTGAAATACGGTACCTATTATTTCATTATTTATAAGTAATGATCTTCCACTATTGATGTCCGCTAAATATTGAAATAATAATTAATACTAAATCCCAATTATACTATCGTAATAAATACGAAAGTCGACTATACTCTTATTAGTTACGAGTGACCGCCCTCGCTTTGCTTTGGTTTTCTTATTTTTTTACACCTTGGGTTACGTTGTTGGAGTTTTATTAAGGATCCCTAATTTATTGAAAATATAATATAGCCTATGTCACTCGGGGATAGTGTAGCTTTCCAACAGTGAAGGAATTTTTCAAATCGGTTTAGTAGTTTTGGAGCCTATTCAATGCAAACAAACAATCAAATCTTTCCTCTTTATACTATTAGTACAGATAAGTTGTTTATGTTCGATGACATCATGCAACAATAAATTTTGAAACAATACTTCGAATTACTTTAAACTGGTATAATTACGGAAATAATACAAAATTTTGTGGTGTAATCTTGTAGATTAGAGAAAAATAATTTTCCACACATTAAAAATAAAACGACGTAATACACTGGAAATAACGTCTCCTGACGAACCACTGATCTTCACGTAAATGTATATGTGCTGTGCACTTCTCACAGGCACTTGGGACACTGAACATCTTCCTCCCGTTGAAAGCCTCAGAAAGTACTAAAACTAATATGTTTCGTTATATATTCACCTTGGAATCCACATAATGACCAGATGTCATCAATTTTGATCGCTACTCTTAAATTTCAGGCATTTTAAGTAAGTGTTCCTAATAGAATCAATCTTTTGAAAAATTATCATAAATTGATAAAAATTTACTACTTTCAGATTTATTCCTTTGTATTCACCCGACTACCTATCTGCATGCCAAATTTCAACTTTCTAGGTCACCTGGAAGTTGGATATAGTTTTGATCTATAGGTCAGTCAGTGTTAAATTTCTCGATTTTTGGACGTTAATATCTAAATAACCGTTTGAGATGTGTTTATGAAATTTGAAAGACGTATGTATTTCGCAAGTCTTAATAAATGAGCCAAATTTGACAGGTTTATGTTGAATAGTTTTTGAGTTATGAGGTGGTCAAAAGTGGCTCCAAATGGTTCGTGTAATATTACACACGGTGCTGCTCGTCAATTCTGTTAGCTAAGAAATTGACTTGACACGCTCCGCGTGTCTAGATTACCACGACTACGAAAAACTAGGTAGAAAGCACAATGACACTAAACTGATTTAAATAGTGACATAATTTTATGTAATAAGTAGACCAGTAAACCAGTCTATCTTATCTATTAGTCTTTGATGACTATCGAGATTTATGTAAATAATCTGTATCTATTTACATGACCCAAAAAACAATGAGGAGAAGTAAATACCCGTATATGCTGCAAATAGGTAGGAACAACAATTGGGCCACCCAAATTATATAAATGCTGGCTTTAATCAGGTCTTTTAAACGAATATGGTATAAGTAGCACATGATGCCAATCATATCGATAAAATGTGTTACATCACTCTTGTTTTATTCTGCTTTTAACATAAGAACTAGTTAATCGATACCATTAAACTACATTCGTTATCTCGATAATAATGACTTTCACTATAGAGGTGAATAAAATTGTTTCTCTCTTTTATTATGTAATATCAATCATCCTTATTATAGAACTTCAAAAGTTTCAAAACGTTTCAAAAAAAAGTTTCAAAAAGTTTTACTTGTTTTTGACTGGGGCAACTGGCGTTTTGGAAATTAAGAAGGCTTCTACAACATCGGGAGGAAAAATAGGGGTCTGGACGTCGAATTACTATCTGTAATACTACGATGGTTCAGTTAGATTTTTATGAATTGAAAATCTTTTGAGATCAAAATAATTTAAACTTGGTTGGTAGTGTTGGTACTTTTCTTGGACACTGAAACTATGGCAGTGTACGATTATTAAAACAGGTCATGTGAATAGTACTTTCAGTCCTCCTGCAATGGATATTATTGATGAACGAACTCAATTTTCTTTCATAAGGAAGTTAGGGAACCTTATACGATTTATATCTGAGTAAAAACATTAAAGGTGCAGGGACGCCAGGGACCGATGAGGTGAGGCAAGATGAAGTGAGGAGTCGACAATAGAAGATAGTCAATTTGTCATTGAATAAAATAATGGCAAATTGTATTGTAAAAACAAACAACAAAACTGCCGTAGAGTTACTGAACCCACCAGGCTACACAGTCATGTAAAACAGAAAGCAAATGTTAAGCGATCGTCACTCTTATTTTCACCTTTTGATTTATTTATTTATTTAAACTTTCGAACCTTACAACAATGTGCGAGGTACAAAGGCGGACTTAATGCTAAAAGCATTCTCTACCAGTCAACCTTCGGGAAGTAAGAGAAACACTTTACTGCTGAAAATTTGTGAAGTCTGTGAAATATCTAAGCTGCGTTTTTTAGATTTGTGAAAGTAGTGAATGTACAAAGCGAAGATTTAAAATAGATGGATAATAATATTTGAAATCTTGATGATTCCACTCTCTGTCTCTTTCTCTCTTATTCGTTCTCGATTCATTTGTCTCCTTCTTTTTCCCTTGTTTAGTTTCTCGTTAATGATGTTCGTTTTACACGTCTTAAGTAGTTAAGTAATTAACTAAATTTTAACTAAAAAGTTACTAAATTGTTTGTTCACACGTATTAATTTACTTAAAATTTAGTTATCTACTTAATTACTTAATACGTTTAAACCGGTCAATTCCGGTTGTAAGTATCGTCGTAAAACGTAACATTTTTTTATGGAAATAGCCGGCAAACGAGCTGACGATCCACCTGATGGTAAGTAGCTATCGTCGTCCATGGACATCAGCAACACCAAAGGTATCACTGATGCGTTGCAAGAAAGATAGAAGAAAAAGAAAGAAAGAACTGGCTCTCAAGCCCCCAAACTGAACTGACGAGTCGTTTGGCGGCTGGCTCATGCTCAATTATATTATGGTAACCATAACTATTATGATTTTCTTTTGGTTTGAAAATGAGGTCAATTATTGGTTTTCGGTGGCTTGTATGACGTCATCATCATCATAGATAGTTACGTTGAGGGCAATGGAGATTTAGTACAATAGGTACAATCACAAAATAGAGATTAGAGAGACAAATGCGTGTAACATTTACCTCGATGAACCTAGCATAATATTTTATTTGTGGACTTGACCTTAGACGCAACTCAAAAATAAAATTGTTTGTTTACGCCACATTGTTAATTGTTATTATATTATGATATTTCGATACTCTTTCAACTATTTTTATTTATTTATACACATACCTATCTAAGTACCTACTACCTACATGTTGTATTGCTTAACTTCTGAGAATCATAAAGTCGAAAAAACGTGGTAATGACATTTTAGCTAGACATTTACGACATTAACAACATTACGAGTACCGACACATTTGCATCCGACGAAATAACAATGCAACTTTAATGTTTTTGTAGATTCGTCCAGACTGGATCTCATAAACAATCATAGATAAAAAAGTACTTCTAGTTACATTGTTGATAATATTCAGTATTTACCAAGGCTGCATGAGGATTGAGGATACAAATAATATCATTGAAGTAGGTACATACATCGTTATCAAATACATTAATCACAAACCCAAATCAAAACCTCACGGCAGCTATTTAATCAAAATTCTTTTTCTTTTTGACATACGTCGGTCACTGCCATTAGTTAAGTTACAAAAAAACGGATTGCTAGATGGTATAGATTGAGGCGGCACTCAAAAAATAAATTAGTTTCGCAAAACCTATTAAATAGCTACGTAATTTTGTTATGTGGCATACATAAGATAAGAATATAAGTCACATAATATAGTGACTTTCTATCAACAATCTCGCTTCGAGGTTTGAAGACTAAAGCATCCTTGATTTGACCATGCTATTCCAATGCATGTGGCCAACCCAATCCATACTCCTTATATTTTGCAGTTTTGGCACTGTATTATTTATATTGGTCTTATATATTTACGACCCGTGTGGCGCAATGGTTACATGCCGGATCGCCGCACCAAGGGTCCTGGGTTCGATTCCCAGCGAGTCGGAAATTTGATTGATGAGTTTGAATTTCTGTTCTCGGTCTGGGTGTGAATGTCCTTGTCTATGTTGTGTGTTGTGCATGGCACCCACGACACAGGGAATCTTAGTGTGGGGCTATGATTGTGAAGCGTTATTTATTTATTTATTTATCACAGATACGGATAGATACGGACGGATGTTACGGATATCCTATGGGCAAAACGAAACTACATTCCCTAATCCTTTTCGAGTTTATTCAACTTTTAAGAACTAAGACCTAGTTTAATTAACTTACCTGCTAGGTATGTAAATGTAACTTATAATAAATACTATCCCTATGAGCATGTTTCCAGATCTATTGTGTGTTGAGCAGCATTGTTCTATGATATTGCCGAGAGAACAATAATTCTGCGTGGTTTTATTTCTCCTTTTTGATCCAATACCCAGGCATCCAATATCAAGGCTTTTAGGATTCCATTTTTAGATTTAGATCATGCTGGAATCGATCGGCCTGACACTATTCAACCAAGCGACATGTCAATTTCGTTTACGTGCAGGTCAAGTCAATATTTTACTTTTCATCTGCCGTTTTACCGTCCTCTTCTTCATCATCGCCCGTTGATTGAATTTCATTTTTGACATAATTTTTGAAAGGTAACGCTCCAATTTCAAAGTTAAGTTTAACTGTAGTGAGATTGATAGAATTAAGAACTTAGCCATAGGGTCTTCACATTGAGTGATGACTTCAAAGTCTTGAGACAAGATAACCGGATCTATTTACTTAAAGATATCGAAGGGACATATAATTTTAAAGTTGAAGATGTTGAAATACGTGTTCATGTTTCGGTAGTTGACTAGGTGATTAACTATGACGTGTCACTTCCCGTTAGTTTTGGACAATAGTGTCTCGGTCGGCTGACTGCACCCGGTAACGTGTGCCGAGGGTACCGACAGATACGTGTTACGGTTTACGCTACACAGACTATCAATTATCTCATTATCGCTGCATTTTGCAGACGGAAAGACAATAAATCAGTTGTATCACAAAATTTTTAGTTCTTCTGTTTCACGACTCTCTTGTAGAGTCGTGATCGGTTCGAGTAAAGGAACCAAGGCGCGGTTGAAGTTGATGATACTGGTGCAACGTAAAAACTTCCGACGTTTTCCACTAACCCCTGGATTATTCGCAAAAGGACAGATTCGCAAAAGGAAAGGTTCGCAAAAGGGCAGATTCCCAAAAGGAAAGATTCGCAAAAGGACAGATTCGCATCCCTCTATAAATCCGCACTGGACAAGCATGGTGAAATCGCTTTAAGTCTCCGCAAACAAACGAAGATAAATCTGTGCCCTATAAATTGTCGTTAAAAGTTGCAACCATTAGTTAGTTAAATATAACTAACTAGACGTCTAATAAGACGTAAGGATAAAATATCGCCTAAACGTAGTGCCGAAGTGCCGTTATGAAAATGTTGCTTATTTTGTAACTTATATGGGTTCAGTGAGGGATGTAGTTACAGGATGAAATATAAAGTTGGGCTAGAAGCTTATTGCTAGAAGTAAAATCAGCTGTGCTGGGGTGGATATTATTGAGCGGATACGGGCATGCGCAGTGCGCGCGGCGCGCCGGGTGAACGCCGAACATGCAGACCGGCGACCCTACGCAAAATAAACAAACCAGTCGAGACGCTGACACTGACCCAATAGTTCCTCGTACTATTAAGTCATAGTGTAAAATGATAAGCTTTTGTATACACGATTTTAGACCGCGTCTTACCCAAGAATTCGTTGTTATATTCATGCTTAAAAGAAAGTGTTTCTACGAGCAGAGCCCCGCTGCAGAGCAGTGAGCGTGACGTACTTAGATCAGTGTAACTGCTTGCCTACAAACATTAGTATCATTCGATGGTTCTGCCTTTCCGACACAGCTGGCTGCGTCCGTCGACATGCCCCTGTTGCTTAAGTAAATGTCCACGGTGACGTATAAAGTGTACGGTGTCTAACGCGTTTTAGAAATGGAAAATAACAAAACACGAAGCGAATCTTCATGTAGGACTCTCAAAGTTTGCTCAAGAATCAGTTTCAACATTGCGTCTTTGCATCCCGTTAATTTCGAATATAAACAGAGTGTAACAAAAAGAAATCTTGGCTATGATCCGTTCGGCTTGAATGGATAGGGTCGTCGCCACGAGATCTGATTTTTCCGGGCGAGCTGGCGGCGGTGGCGGCACCGACGGCGATAGCGCTGGCGGCCGCGGCGGGCGCGCAAACTTCAGTCGGCCGTGTGCGTGCGCGCCGTGAAATTCTCTCGCGGTACCTATGCGGTCGAGTGCCACGTCGGCTGGAGCGCCCTCGCTGGGGGCGAGGCGCCAGAAGACCGACCTGCAAGTGGCGGAGCCCGCGGCCCGCGCCCTCAGCCCCGCGCCCAGCCTCCGCAGCCAGCGAGCCAAACAGTACAGGTGCACCCGTTCACAACAATACCAGTACCGTAACCCGATTGCGTGTTGTTCCATATCATTAAATTAATGCTTTTCACCACAATCAAAACGGATATTAATTTTAAATAATAGTTTGCGTTTCAACTGCAGTAGTGAATGTGTGTATAGATATCGGATTTTTATCAATAAAATTGGTTTATCAAACTTTGTTACACGTTGATATCTCTGATATGACTATTGTTGTTATACTTATACGTTTTATTGAAGGTCTTACCATGTTTTCCATTTTGCGATATGTTTTGTAATAACGTTTATTATTCAGTCAATATCATGACTCTATTTAGTTGTTGTTTCGATATTTTCTAAACAACAGAGCCGAAGTAACACAAGGCCATAGGAGAGGCCGGCGGACGGCGACGAATTTGTCCCACTTTTTGCATCAAAGATCTTATTAACTTTACTCCTTATTTGACAGTTTAATCGTTTCTGCCGTCCCACTTGTGATGAAATCATACATCCAATCCAGTTTAGGTGATTGGAGGAGGACGTGACCTCGAAGTGTATAAATATTACAAAACAAAGTCAACGGTAATTCAGTTAGACTGACTAGAATTCAGTCACTAATATTTTAAGTGTATATTAATTATTATCTATATTAATTATTAAGTATGAACGCTGTATAAAAGTAATTTGCACCTTTCGTCATTTTCAGACTTTATTTTAATCATTGAATTGTTGTATAATCAGCTGTTATCGGTTTTCACGTGCAGGCAAGACACTCGTCTGTACTTGTGATAAATGCTTATTTTGCAGTTGGAAATAATTATGCACATGCCACTATATAATTAACTGAGCTACATTCTCAATATGGTTTCGATTCGACTGTTCTAACCAGATTTTCATTCAAGGTTAGAGCACTTATTGTAAATAATCCAATTATATAGGAAACTAGGTAAATTAATTGTTCTACGAACTTTATTAAAAGGTAAATTGTGTTAGCAACATCCATTCCTGTTTAAACTATCAGGCGTAAGATAAACAAATATTTTGTAGCTAACGTAGATATTTTTCTTTTTAAACTTTAAAATTAAAATAAACTATTAATCCTTTCTATTGAACCATTTTATGAACTAGTAATTGGTAATGGAATACATACCAATTTTCATCATAATATCGGATTAGAGCAGGTATTCAGTTCGCTCCTATGATCCTATACAAGTAGCTCGTATTAATTACATTAAAGTAATAATACCCGCGGCGATACATACCCGGATGTAGATAACCTACTAAGCTAGTACATGAGCTCTAGGTCATCTTACCTGATCTTTGATTTTAGGTTCAATACTACAAACATCAATTTTACTGTCCCAACAATGGTCAGCTGTTTAGGTGTCCCCTCAGCATAAAATGAAGAAATAGGTTCGCATTACTAATGCATTTTGCTAACCGTGGAATTTATCAAATTCAATTATTGGAAATATCAATAAGGTATTCTCTCATTCGTGTTAATTAATTACTGATACAAAATGATTCATTATTTTGTCCTATGATATTAGATCATCAGCTGCGTGTAAATCATATTCGTCGCAATAATATTGTTCAATGTATGAAAAATCTTGCTTTGTAATTTACAAAATCTCCAGACTATCTAGCGAAAGTTAATGATTAATGAAGTCTAAAACTGAATATTAATGGAGATCTGTACCAAAGCGACGTAAGTAACATCTTGAAATATGAGAATTTTGGAATCAAAATATTGATAAATCCTTATATCTCTATAATATTTTCTACAAGATATTTACTTAAAAGAAAGTGAATATCTTGTAGAAATAAAAAGAAATAACTCTAACTATTAAGATAATCACTCACTGGAATCTTATTCTTCAACCGTTACTCTTTATGTTCAGTAACGTAATAATACCTAATAAAGAATCGACTATTGTTTCATTATAAAGTATTTGGATTGTTGGTCCATAGATAGCCTTAATTATAGATCGACTTAATATGCCAATTGCCATTGGTTCTTCAATACGTACAAAGAACCTTTCAATTTAACAGTGTGTGTGTTTATGTGGAATACGTACATTCTACATTAGAAGCTTTTTTCATATTGTGAGAAGCTTTGTGAAATGCTTGCTTAACTAAAACACTAGTGAGCTAATGACGGAGACGGAAGCCATTCATTTATAAAAGCCTTTGAAAAACGTCAGTCTTATAACCAAGTGTTAATTAATTTTATTATTTGAGACAGTTATTTCCAAATTCTATTGACTTTCGAAATAACTTGAAAGAACAACTAATTTTACATCAATAAAATTAATAAAGAATGAGATGAAAGAGTTTCACGAGATGCTTAATGAACGAGACCACGTTTAATTTTAAAAGAAAATAATTAATATACGAAATAATACAAGCTCTTTGCAACACGTTACGCGATTGTTCTAAACACATTAATAATATTAATTCTAATGAAATTCTAATTTGTGAAATCTGCGTGATCTAAAGGGTGAAATCTCCAGAGCCAAAATGAGAAGTGGAAATAGAATTTAAATATATATCAAAAGAGTTTCAGTTACCTAAGTGCATCTAAGTTTACTATTTGTGAGTGTATAATAAAATTATGTTTCCAATATTCTGAATAAAAGAGCTAATTTAAAATCGACTTCGCCTGACAGACGTTTACTCGGTGCGTCCTATTTTTGGTAATTAATTGCTGATGAGTCACCGTCACGCCTCTATTTTCATGTCGAAATGAAATCATCTATAAATCAACAACTGTCACCTCATCAAGAGTTTTTAACTAGGACAAAACTTGCGTGAAATTGTAGTTTTTATTGAATGCAGTCACAAGTTCCCCAGAGATTATTCAACATTTATTTTTGCAGATAATACAAATACATACATACATAGAAATAAAACTTTTAATTTTTTGTATCCTTGCTTTACCTATATTTTAATCTGATACAGTTAAATAACAGACTGAGTGTGAAAAAATAAATAATTAATCAATTCAGAAATCTCTTTTTTTAAATAGCCGGCAGTAAGTGGCTATGGACATCTGAAACATTAAAAAAAACCTCGACAGTCTGATTTACAATAAACATTAAGCTAAGAACACTGTCTGGTTAAGCATTAACTTATATTTAAGTAAATATAGTCTTACATTAGAATTAACAAAAAACCGACAGTTTGATTTACACTAAACATAGCTAAGAACACTCGATTAAGTCACCTTTCATACAAAAAAAGTAGATCAAAATCGGTTCATCCGTTTGGGAGCTACGATGCCACAGACAGACATTCAGATACACAGATAAACAGATCCCATCAAAAACATGAATGTAAAGTAAAAGCCAATTTTTAAAAAAAGAATTGAGATCTAAATGGGTGCCAAGTTCTGTGTAGAAAAGCCTAAAGTTTTAGTAACAAGAACATGTAATTCAAGCTCCACATTTGACTTGGTTAGTTTTCACGTACCTATCTAGGCTATAATATTATATTTGTATAATTATCTTTGTTAAGTCTGTTAGGTTGATGACCTATGTTACTTTTCTAAAATTTGGTTTGTTGGTTGCTAACTAATGAAAACTAGCCAATTCAAATGTAAAGCTTGAATTACATGTTCTTGTGACTAAAACTTTAGGCTTTTCTACACAGAACTTGGCACCCATTTAGATCTCAATTCTTTTTTTAAAAATTGGCTTTTACTTTACATTCATGTTTTTGATGGGATATCATTACTTTTTGTACAGAAATTATTAGAAGGTACTTATTCATAACGTTACTGATTAATTTTGTTACCTTATACATGAACTGTAATAATGCCCTTCAACTAAATCGGTAGTTAGTGCACCGTGGTCCAAAATACCTATTACTTCATTATTTATAAGTAATGATCTTCTACTATTCATGTGCGCTAAATATTGAAATAATAATTAATACTAAATCCCAGTCTGTTATAATAATAATAAATACGATACGATAGTGGTAATAATAATAATAAATACGATTATAAGTAGTTTGTGTTCGATGAGATAACGTGCCATAATATATTTGGAAACAATACTTCGAATCACTTTAAACTGGTATAATTTCGGAAATAATACAAAATTTAGTGGTGTACATGCCATACAAGATAAGAGAAGAATAATATTTCACACATTAAAAATGAAACAATGCAATACACTGGAAATAACGGCTACTGACGTCTAACTAATCTGTACGTAAATAATACGTACGTACACTGAACATCTTCCCCCCGTTAGAAGCTTCACAAAGTACTAAAACTGATATGTTTCGATTAAAAAAAATTAAGGGTGGTATTGCACTCCTTATATATATTCCACATAATGACCACCTGTCATCAATTTTGATTGCTGTTCATAAATTTCAGGCGTTATAAGTAAGTGTTCCTAATAGAATCAATTTTTTGAAAAATTATCATAAAATGATAAAAATTTACTACTTTCAGATTTATTCCTTTGTATTCACCCGACTACCTATCTGCATGCCAAATTTTAACTTTCTAGGTCACCTGGAAGTTGGATATAGTTTTGATCTATAGGTCAGTCAATGTTAAATTTCTCGATTTTTGGACATTAATATCTAAATAACCGTTTGAGATGTGTTTATGAAATTTGGAAGACGTATGTATTTCGCAAGTCTTAATAAATGAGCCAAATTTGACAGGTTTATGTTGAATAGTTTTTGAGTTATGAGGTGGTCAAAAGTGGCTCCAAATGGTTCGTGTAATATTTCTCACGGTGCTGCTCGCAAATTCTGTTAGCTAGAAAATTGGCTTACACGCTACCGCGTGTTTAGATACACAGACACGTCAAACTTATACGACCCCTCTTTTGTCGGAGGTTAAAAAAAACTGTATTTGACATAGTGTACGCTAGTACTAATAGTAGCGTGTTGTCCGTAGAGCCAGTCTTCCAGTGCGTACAGCGCGCTTGCTGCAACGGTCGCGCACGCAGACGCCGTCGGACGCCGGCATCAGCGACGGCAGCGCGTCTCCCGCGCCCGCGCCCTCTTCGCTCCTGCAGGACGTCGTCGACATCAAGACGTTGCTGCTTCAGCTGAAGCGGGTCCTACAAGAGGTAACGGCGTACCTACTGTTTGCATGTTATGGTTGCCTGGTAGCGTGGTCTTGTACCGTGTTAAACCTTCATATAAAATCGTTTCTCCACATAATTATGATTGTAAAGGGATTTCAAATTATTTCATACAAACAAAATTTTGTGCCATCTCTCTCTCTCTCTCTCTCTCTCTCTTATTCATATTGAATAATAATGTATTAAGCAATGGTCCAATTGGTCCAGTTGAAGTATAATCAATGACAATAAGTCAATGGCTCACAATTTTACTCTTATTGTGTAGTTTAATATTTCTCAATATAATAGTGTAGGGAATTAGGGATGCATTTATGTGGAGAACGGATTTATTTTTGTTAGAAGGTTGAGACGAAGTGTGATGTCACGCTACTGGCCTTTATTCACTTCTTAGATCTTTGTTCATGCTTCACTTTAGCAAGTTATATCTTGATATTAAATAGATTTACATAATCATGAGATGTGAGATTCTCTCACACTAATGCTGAATGATAAAATTAATTATCCGCTTATTGACCGAAACATCGCGTGCCAAACTTTTACTTATTGTTTCAGAATAAATTTAATTTACTGGAATAAGGGAATATGAGATTTTATCGGTATTTTTTATGTAGGTATATGTATAATTTTTATGTTACGTGTAGATTCGATATATTGTTTTAGTTAATCAATAGTATTTGGATCATTACGTTCACTGTAAAAAGATAATCATACCATAAACCTTTTTACCCGACTATTTTTTAATTCGGTCTTATTACCATTTATGTAGCGAAGTTATTTTATTATTTATAGACCAGGAAGTTCGTGATACTATTAGCGGTAATTACATAATTTACCCGCTTGTAGATATTGATTTGAATATGGCATGCGCCTGCATTTTCTTAATCGAGTGCGACGGCATTCCGAATACCATTCCAGTACTGTTTTCACTGTTCTTTACAAATTATTTATTCACAACATTTACGATACAATCTATTCTCACCATTGTACATGTGCAAAGAATGAAATCTCTGTCTTTTCTGATTCTGTTTGAGATATCAATGTACTTTTATAGAACGCAATGTGCATTAGGTAAGGTGACAAAACTAGCAAAATGAAAAGATTTCTAATTTAGGTTAGTTTCATTTAATGTTCATTGTTGTTGTTCAATGTAGATTTTGAATTTCTCAACAGAAACCAAATGGATATTTTCACGCATTTTTTTAATTATTTTAAACTAGCTAGAAATCTAGTTGTAAATAGCCAATTTTTTTTATCATCTAAAACTAGATTTTTGTTTTTGTTGTTTGCTAATTTTAGCTTGACAATGTTATTGTTACGTAACGTAGGCAACGTTACGCGCTTGTGCCCTGTAACAGTCGTTCCTTGTGTAATGTGTATGTTTGTTCGTTGCATCGCCTTGTTTGCCGCACGCAGCCAGGGGAGGAGCATCATTCGATGAGTGTGAGTAATGCCATTCTTTGCACCCACCAAGCTATGTATTTACAAATTGCTAGTTGCAAATGATGCGTAATAGATGGCGTTAGTGGTAGCTGTTTTTGTACTCACACAGTTGTAAAAATTCTTGCACAACAGTTGTACTTCGCCGAGTACTATGCATCGTCTGTTCCGAGTATAACAACTGATGTTGATCAGAATTCAGAAGGGAAGCGCATGCAGGGAAAGGCTAACCTATACTGATTTTGTTTTTTATTCTCCTTTCTAAATTGCTAATATTGACAATTTATTGTAAACCACAAATGCATGAGTAAAACACATAATTTTACCTGTTAATGTAAATAATGCATGATTTTCTTTATTGTGTACTTATAATTAGCCAAATCTACTAAGTAAACATAAGTCTTGTATATTTTGTAATATTTCTGCCAATTGATTGAGTCTATATTTGAAATACGTTATACAGTTATGGTAATAATCCGCACTAGGATCATATGATACATGCGACACACGCACACTCGTGAAAAACCATTTAATTATCATATAATTATTATGTAAATAATTCTTGACAATAATCTAAATTTTACTAACAAAACGTAACCGACTTCAAAGTAACTCAAAAACTACTTGTCAGATCTCGTTCAAATTTGTGTGGGACCACATGACAAGCACCTGCTTTTGATTAAAAAAGAATCATCGAAATCGGTTGGCATGATATTGAGTTATTCGTCAATTTGTCGCGCACAATCTTAATACAAATTTACGACTTATGTGGTTTTCTCATGGATGCCATTGTCAGATCTCAATAAAATGTATGTGGGACCTGGGACCACATGACAGTTTCATGGGTTTTCGGATTATGGAATAAACTATTCTTATATCAGCATACTCAAAAACAAAAATATGGTTTAACATTAATCATAATAAAGCAATTAATTCCAGACAACCTTGAAGCTGAAGATAATAGGTAATAAAGGAAGAGGGTAAAAGGTTCACAGCAAAGTAGGTCAAAACACACGTTAAAGCTTTATTGTAGAGTTAGGGATGAATACGTATAAAGTAGAACGAACATGTGTGCAAAATATTAAGTACCTAATATCATATAGGTATTTCGGGATCTACACTCTGGTGTATAAGTGTATAAGTTAAAAATCTGATTCTTTCGTTCATACTAGATACGTGGTAACACTGGTAACAGAGCGCTCAAACTTTTTTTTCGTTTTCTCAACAGTATATGAGCTTCCTGGTAAATTTCTCTCTTCATTCGATGATGAAAATAAAAATTTTACTAATAAAAAAAAACCGACTACAAAGTTACTCAAAAATTACTTCTCAGATCTCGTTCTTTATGTGGGAACACATGACAAGCACCTCACCAACGCTTTCGATTAAAAAAATAATCATCAAAATCGGTTCGCCCAGACAAAAGTTCTGAGGTAACAAACATTAAAAAAATTAAAATGTGTGCAATTCACACGTGGTAGAAGTGAAACCTTCAAAATTTTTGTTTTCAAGGTAATGAGACGAATGTAAAATTTCGGGAAGATGATAAATGTAGGTTTCACTACTCAATTTCGCTCAGCTCCGGTCCTTTCCGCCCCGCTCCGCTCCGACCCGCTCCGCTCCGCTTCGCCCCGCTCCGCTCCGACCCGTTCCGCTCCGCTCCGCTCCACTCCGCCCAACTCCGTTCCGGTCCACTCAAGTTCACTCAACTCCCCTACCCTACCCCTGTACAATGCTTCCTATCTCACTTTAGAATTTATGTGTTTGTCTCTTTTTACTGGACAGTCTCGTTTCATAAAATTTCAAATCACCCTCGTACTAAAGAAGTTTTCACTTCAAAAATACAGTCGAATTGAGAACCTCCTCCTTTTCTTGAAGTCGGTTAATCACTCGAGAGTTTGTTTTATTCTATATCTTGTATAGTGATGAGGACCATTAAATGAAAATTAAAAATTGTCTGGAAATTCTGGAAGTCCCAGTTATAGGAAACTGGCTTGTTGATAGTGCAGTGCAGTTGTGCACACAAAGGTAATTAATTCTCCAGAGGATGCCCTTAATCAGATGTACTGCGGTAGTCTTTATTTCTTATTCATCGACCTACCGACAATGCTATGTTTAACTTCTGTGTCTGATGCAGGTAACTACAATTTCGCAAATTAGACGCTCAGACTGTACAAACGACTAATTTAGATAGCTATACAGTATAGAGAATATTAAGTTAAATTGTAGAACAAATACCATAATATCTAGGAAAATGGGGAATCGAGTGTATTACAAAGTCGTTCCAGAGTTTATTAGATACTGAGTCTACCTAGATGATAATTATCATCCTGATGGAAATCCACGGTTGACTTGCTTGACTAATCTTTTAGTCTAGCTAAACGTTCTACTAGTGTAAAATATCCTAGAGCCTTAGAATAAGTTTAGAGCGCCGAATTGAAGCAAAGAAGCGTAAAAAACAGCAATCTTTTTGCAGCAAGTAGCAACTATGATGATGATGTCAATTGATGGCCCCACCTCAATGTGCATAACAAACTAGCTAGTTTCTAGCATAGTTCTTCGTTAATAACATTAACAAACATAATCTCAATTTCTGCCAGTATCTATCTATACTGGTTGCTGGATTGTTATTACCCAAAAGTTGAACAACATTACTATTTACACCATTCATCGCCTAATTAAAACCCATCGTCTCATAACGGATCGCCTTGCAGCCAATTAAAGCAATCAAGAGCTGCACTCATAGGGACATACATGCGCGTGAGCAGTGTGCGCACAGTGCGCTCATAAAACGTATGTCCTGCTAAAAAAATTCTAGCTGAAATTATAAAATGAATTCCCCCGGCCGCGTCTTTCTATCTGTATGAACGCGATAAACTCAAAAACCACCGAACAGATTTTTGTACGGTTTTCACCAATAGATAGTGTGATTTCTGAGGAATGTTCAGGTGTATAAATACAGTATAGTTTTATGTAAATTGACCGGAATCCCCGCGGGCAAAGCTACTCGTAGTTCTAGCTGAAGCGATTTCTATCGTAGTTCTAGCTGACCATGAGAGCCAAAACAGACTAAATATTTACGATACCGTGTTTGTAATAAAAAAATATCAAAAGTGACTTGATATAATACAATATTCATTAGATATTACCACCTGGTTCTATAGGCTGCTTTGGGTTTTATGACCTTAATTCATACAGACATTGTCATAAAAATACCTGGTTGACTGGAATAAGCACCAGGCATTTCATCCGCCAATTCGAGATGGATAAAATGAAGTTGATAAATACTGCGAAATATGAAAATTACTAGATAGACAAAATACCAGACTACAAAAGACTAGGAGGTGAAGCTCTTGCAAGTTTAGATTGGATATCTTGTTGATCCTAGCAAAAAAAGAACCTGTTTGTGATTGCTAGTGGCAAAAAGTTCATGGAATTTGCCATCTTAAGCCGTTGGTCCCGGTTACCGTTACATAGTAATGTAAGATAATTGAGAGGAGATAAGTAATTTTATTTTGCTCTACACGCATTATGATGTCCTCTTCTAAAAGTATAAACTAAAACCTACCTACAATGTCGGATTTATGAATCTTTGGACTGCCAGATATTAAACATTGGTGTTTTCATAGTTCCTTCATTTTTTTTGTGTTACAAAGGGGCCCAATCGTATATATACCTGGTACCTATTGTATGTACCTATTGTAAATTCTTGGGTAGTTCTTTACTAAAAGAGAAAATTTTGAAACTATACTATAGGTACTACAACATCGTAACTACGAATTCTAAAGACGCTCGTAGATTCTACAACTACTCGTATGCTCCCAATTGATTACAATTGGAAAACAACTTGGCATAAGAGGTTTAAATTACGATGTTACTACCGTATACAAGCTGTAAGAACTATAATATGAAATAAACTCCAATAACATAAACGAATAAATATGTTCATGTGCGACAATGAATATCCAACTGTTAAGTGTTAATCATTCTTGACCATAATCGAATAAATTTATTAATTATATAAATTATACATATACGCGTACGTTACCGTTGACGATACGATTAATTTATAAACTCTCTGACCTTACCTGGGAAGCAAGGGGTTCCGGGTTTGATTCTCGGTTGTGGGGTTTGTGAAGCATTAATTGTGTTGTCTGTCTATCCCACATCCAAATCCTGAGTTTTTGGAATTTGTCTACACTCTTCCATTAAAACAACTGTTAACCTATACCCATTTTTGTTGTTAAACGCCCATTCAGGATCATTTTCATTACGTGACACATCTGTTATTATCGTCCGTCCTTCTATAAAAACCCCGCGTCATATGCTTAGTGTTTAAGTTATACATTCATGGGGGTCCCCTTGTTATTATACAATACATTCGCTCGTTCGCTACCCTAACTCTTAGCAAGGAATGGAATACGTAATCCTCTGTAAAAGGTTTTCTAAGTACAGAGCTGCTCACACTGACATGTATGTACCTACTTGAAACTTGAAAGTACCATATGGGATGAATACAAACTTTTGTTTTAAGCATAATGGTACCTACTTAGTACTCACATAGTGCACTAAGTAAGTATTAGAACACTTATCATTAGACAAGTTAATAGTTTAAAAAATTGTATGTGTCAGCTCCGACTTGAGTTTACTCCTTACGAACGGGACGCGACGTAACGGTAACGTAATGGTACGACCAAATGGACGTTGTATATTTGTATAATTACTGTGCCACATCAGAATCTACAAAACCCATTAAAATGCAAACCAATGCACGCTATAAATAACGCACCAATCTAATAATTCAAGGGAGAGCAAACGAAACTGGTTAAATACACGAACGATTTAATATTCTTGCATGTAAATTGTTGTTACGAATGTATAAACGATGTGGGGTATGTATGAGCAACGTGTTTGGAGTTGAAGTGATATCGCTTTGCATAGTCGTTTCATATTCATATTAATTTTTTGATGCTTTTTAACCGACTTCAAAAAAGGAGGATGTACCTATTCAATTCGACTGTACTTTTTTATGTTAGTTACCTCAGAACTTTCGAATGGGTGAACCGATTTTGATGATTCTTTTTTTAATCGAAAGCTGGTGCTTGTCATGTGGTCCCACTTAAATTTGAGCTAGATCTGATGAGTAGTTTTTGAGTTATTTTGAAGTCGGTTATTTTTTCTCGGTAAAATTGAGATGATTATGTGTGTTATCTCATTACTTTTTACTAGGTGTACCGATTTTTATCATTCTTTTGAAATTCGAAACATTGATGAATGAATGATTGAATGATGAAAATTGATGCCTGTAATGTGGTCCCATTTGGTAAGTTTTTGAGTTATCTCTAATTTTGAAGTCTGTTATTTTTTGGCAAGTATTAATGAAACACAAATATTTCGCGGCACTGTGCTACTAATAACCAGCTATAATGTAACAGTTGCTAGATGCTGGGTTGTAACAAATATTTATTTATTTATTTATTTATAAACTTTATTGTAAAACCTACAAGCTAGGCCTACAAAGGGCGGACTATATATATTTTCGCGAATTATATTTTCTTTGAACGATTGAAATAAAAAATATGTATGGATTACAAAATACAGTAATGCAGTGCCTAAATGTAAAACAAACAAAGAGCTTCGTTATGACCTGAAAACAGTACATACTCCATACTTGATTCATTCATGAAGCTAGGACCTAGTACAGAAAGATCCAATGTCTAACTATAAAGTTGCGTGTTCACGACGAATAGCATACTTCAGAAAGTTTCACTCGCGTTAAGTGCTACTCCTGAGAAGCGTGGTCCTCAGTTTCAGCTTTTAAAAGGACTGAAACTACGTCTCACGCGTTGTTTGTTATGAATTTGAATTATACAGCTGGCTTACAGTTTTCTTAAGAATGTAAAAGTATGTTTGCGAGTTTTGCGACACTTAGATACTTGATACACTGAATTAAAACTATCAGGTTTTTTTGATGTTGTGGTGACAATAAGGTAATTACTTAGGTAAATACAATGTCATAACAAATACCTATCTTCAAAAGGCTGATCAGCTTTTATAACTGTCTATCTGCCATATTTTTCAATAGTTGAATGAACTATACAGCTGTTATACACACTCCTAATGCACACCCTAGGTACAGTTTATGAAAACTTACACAAAACCAAAAATAATACATACAATATCTACTGCTAAACATAAAGTGATAATAGGTAGGGAAACTATTATAGGAAATTGGCCCCGTAAAAAATAAAAGGAAAACATGAGTCACTTTTGAGCTAAACGAAGACGCATGCTTACATTGCCTAATATACAACAACAATAGTCAATATAGCAAAAAATATCTAATCTATCTGTCTGTCTGTCTGCAGAGCGAAACTCTCGACCCGTTGCTAGCGGCGTGCGCGGAGAGCCCCGCGCGCGGCAACGGGCGCCGCCCCCCCGCCTCGCCGCTGCACCCCGACGCCTGCGCCGAGATGCGCCGGCAGATTCTCTACCTGCAGGTACATCCACTGACCACTATCAAGCTTCCCATAAGAGCTCATCAGAGAGAACCGAGAGTTTCCCATAAGAGAGAACGGCTTGAGATCCAGTTCTTTCTTTCTTTTTCTTCTTTCTTGGCCATCAAGGATGCCTTAGTTGTTGCTAATTTCCATGGGCGACGATAGCCACTTACCATTAGGTGGATCGTTAGCGCGTTTGCCGGCTATTTCCATAAAAAAACACGGCTGCTCTAAACTACCCAGCTATTCCCTATTACCCGGCTATTAAATAGTTTTCCAGCTGCCCAAATAGCCAGCTACCCAAAACTATCCAGATACCCAAAACAACCCTGCTATCCACGCATTAACCCGCCAGCACCCGTGGTAAACCCGAAACCACCTGGCTACCTAAAACTGCCTCTGGGTACCTACCCCAACATTACCCATGTACCCAAAACCCGGCTACCAAGATTATCCAACTACCTCAAACTGTACAATATACTAAAGTATCAGTCATCATCTACTAAACTCTAGTATCTTCTTGGCCTGCAACGCTAATCAGTTATAACTTTGTTGGCAGAAACACATGATAACTATGTCCTCACACTACCCACTAATAGTGTATTGATATAAAGGGTAGATAAGTGGGAAAGATTTTAATCATGTAGAATTGGACAACTGTGTCCGATAAAATAATCAATAGATATAAAATTGGGCACTATAATGTAATAAATATTCGCGTTGCAAAAATGTAGGTGTATGTACATAATTTAACACTAATTCCATTAGCATTAATAAGGATTAGTCCTATTAAGCTTTTATACGGTTACCTCGAAACGGAGCCTTACAAATTCACTTAACGGTAAGATAATAATTAGTAAAGAAGCAATTAGGTTTATTACCAAATTGCCTTCTGGGTGTTGATTTACATAATAATGCAATACATTATTAATAATAATATAAATTCATGTGTCTTTGTAATTTGCATAATTTTCATCTGACTCTTCTGTAACTCGAGTTGTGCTCTAAATGGGAAATATTGGTACTATCCAAGCACTTTAAACAGGCCTTACTTTTTAATGACACAACCTTATTATGTATAAGCAGCCAATTCAACAAAACTAATCAACAGGACAAGTGGGAATTAACGTTATTAACAACCAAACACATATAATGACGTTTCATCGTACATAATACAATACCTAATACTCAAAATATGTGTGTTCTTTATTAATTATCATCAGATTTAACTTCAAGCTCGTCTCTTGGGCGAGGCGAGTTATGGCGTCAATCTTCTGAATCAACAGTAGTCACGCCACTCCTCAAAGGCTAGGAAATGAACACGTGAAATAATATCACTATTTAATGACCAAATGTGTTCTACTTTCATTCAGTTTGAGTAATTGTGTGGTTAAAATTAGCACTGTGTGAATCTGGCCGTAATGCGTATACTGACTTTGACTTATAACATAAAATTACAACCTTCTTCCGGTTTTGTTATTTATTTGAGATTATTCTTGGTTTAAACATTTCATTGAAAAATTGACCTTTTATCAGTTACTCATAAAATAATTTTTGGTAATTCTGAAACATCTTCATGTTACGCAGTATACATAGATAAATATAATTGATATAGTACAAGTAGCTCTTATTATATTAATTGCACACAAAAACAAGGAATATATGAAGATATATGAATGATATTTGTCAGCAATAGTGGAGTTAGTAGTTAAAGAAGAGAAAGCCTTGGAAAATGAGATAATCCTATTGGTAGATTTTTTCCTTAACGGAAAATATGCCACACAAGACTGCATCGCTGGTAATAACAATATCGACAATCGTACACTATACATTGCAGAGCCAACTGGAGGAGCGTGACCGGCTGGTGCGCGTGCTGCAGCAGCAGATGCTGCGCATGGCCGAGAGCCACGAGCCGCGGGCTGATGACACCTGCAACGTGGCCACGCAGACCGACAGGGTGAGAGAATATCCTATTGAATTCGACCTACTACTTCTTCACTTTGGCGGAGGGGCTACTGGCCAACTCTTTTTTTATTTTTGTTATTTTATCTTTTCATGACGATTTAGACTTAGACCCTTTTGATATTGTCCATTTAGTTAGATCATCATTGTGATAAAAATAGGATAGAATAACAAAAGGAGACTTTAATATTTAGCGACAGTGCAAAAAAGTTAAAATTAGGTATAATTATTTTAGATCTGCATCTGCATTAACAAAAAAATTGACGGCGACATGTGATTTCAATCCAATTGTTTATCTATTTCAGTTACGGCCGCCGATGGGTTCGGCGCTAACGAGTTCTGAAAATTCCGGCTTAGTGAGGTAACCACTTCCAAAACACTTATTTCTTAACCTACATTTACGACACTGCACTTCCTGCAATACTTTTAGCTCGTTCTGCTTTATTACCTACTGGTCATGGTTATATTGTGTAGTGTATCACTATTGAATTAATTATCTACACGCACACTTTAATATCCTTTGACAAAAAGTAGTTCTATACCATTAATTCCTCTACCATTCATAAATGTCTTATATATTTACATGTCCTTAATTCTGCTCAGTTATGTATGTATAAATATCTATTGTTTTAGGTTTATCGTCGCCTCGTTACATTCATTGAAGTCCTTATTACGAACATTATATTCATCCATGACTATTTTGTACATACCTCCTAGCATCCCTGCTTACTATCTATCAAACGCAAAAGACCATTGCTGTACAGCCATTCAACAAACAGCTGTCAAAAGTCAAGCGTTACTTTCAGTGTTGAGGTCATCTAAATGGATCATTATGCTCAAAGACTACATGGGTAAAAAGATGACATTCACTCCTACATCAATGTGTCGAATTACATTAACTTTGTCACCTTACTTCACTGGAATATTCCTTTGATACAAACATAATATCATGCATTACTACTTCTACCTCAACGAGTCTTTACGACTTGTGCAACATTAGTTCTACATCTAGCATAATTGAAAGTTCTTTTTTATTTCAAATTATTATTTATTTTACCTAATTATACATTGTGTTTACTTTAACCATCGACATGTCATCTGACCCTTAAATTTCATGTTGTTCTAATTTCCTCACATGCTGCTTTTAATTCCGTTGGGATTATGTGAAAATTGGTATTGAACGTCAGTTTCCACTTGGGCGGTGCGAGAGTTCGTCCGTTGGATCAGGTAGCGTGGCTCGACTGCTTGCTCGCTGTGTGCCTCTTGTGCTCTGTCAATGTGCTATGCTTGTTGCATCTCATGTATAAAAATTCTGGCGAAGACGTCCTTATCGATAGTGACGTCACTGACTACTGTCATAGGTTCTACAACTGATCTGACATTAGCAGGATTCGCACAACTTTTGACTTGTTTAAGCTAAGTAGTTTCTACAATGTGTCCACTTTAGACATGATGCAAGATATTTTGAAGTGCCTAACATTGTTTATATATATTATTTACACAATGCCTGACTTAATTAACTAAGGCCTCTATATCGTTCCTATAAATTTTAAATGATGTTATATTTTGAAAGAAATGTTGAAGTTCATAATGAAAAGTTAATGTTATTTTGTTATCAATATTGTTACTATTATCTTTATATCTTGTTGCAAAATAACAATGCTGTATTATTATAAATAAGTTGAATGTTTTAAAGTTTTACTGTTTGATGCTCTAGTAAAAGCATGACCACAATTAAAGTTAATTACATACGAAGCTTTTTTTCGACCTAACATTGCATTTTCTGATTGAAGGGATAGTTGTATTTTTCTTATGTGTTAAGTAGGTAGTGTGTGTTTAAATTGTACAAGAACTTGCCTAGATTTATGTATACTTTGATTATGAAACTTGTCTCTGTGTTACACGCTGCCCATCCAGAACGTAAAGGTGAGCCCATAAAAACGCCGATGACAAAGTACTTACAAGAAAAAAAGGATTAAGATTAGAAGAATTTTTGTTTTCTTACAATGTTCTTCTTCTTGAATCTGTATCGTAAGAAATCAATTGCTGCGATCATTTATCATTAGTACTACCGCATGTGTCTTATCATGATACTTTCCTACTTCAATTCTCTTTTCTCGTTATGTCTATATCAAACTAGGTACTCGACAATATAACATTTACCAAAACTTGTTGCTAATATAATAAATATAATTCACAGTTGGAATGAACAAGCTAGTGGAAGGAAGCTGCCGTCATATAGTGAAGCACAAAAGACTAAGAGACCTGTTGCCAACGGGACCGTGAAATGTCAGTGCGGTGCGAGAAAAGTGAACGGACTCGACGACGGACAGACAGACAGACGGGATGCCGTGCAGCTGCGGACGAACAGTCGCGTCGGATCCAAGTACCTTCAGGCCGTCAACGGAACGGACAACAGACGATACATCAAGCGAGATTCCTCCGTAGGCGAGAAGAACGAAAGAAAGAACTTGTACTCCTCACGATCTCGATCCATAGAGAACTTCCAGCATCAAACGTATGCTAACGAGCTTGTCAGAACCGCGGTTATCGAGGAACTGCCTCAGATCAAGCACCACACTTCCTACGGAGATCTTTACAACGGCCGCATCAGTAGCAAGGAGAGCGTGAACGGCAACAGACACAGCCCGAGCCTCAACGGCCAGTCCACGGACACCGACTATAGTTCCGACGGCGGCTACAAGTCTTTGCCCTCGTCGATAAACTACAACGGCTGTTCCCCGAAGAAGGTGAGCGGCATCCCGAGGAGGTCCATCGAGCAAAAGTTCCTTTCCGCTAAGCAAGTTAGGGCGAGTGCTATTTGAACTTATTTCTTGTATTATATGCCAAAAACCATGTTATTGACGTCCTAAATAATCCGTTAATTTGATTTACTTTTATTGTACAGCTTTTTAGGATTCAGTACAATTAAATTTTTTGACAAAGTTTAAATGGAATCTTGTGACTAGAAATTTTAAGAAGTTGCACAGTAAAACAGAAATTCAAATTAACGGTTCTTTTTCGAAAACCAGACGAGGTTTTTATTAAATAATAAATATTAGTTGCAAAATTCGAGATTAATTGATCCGAATTAGCAGCATCTGTGTTATAAAAGGCCATTAAAGTTACTGCAGCTCCGTCGATTGTAAAGCTATGTTTGATTCTTAACAGACCATTGATATCGATATTGTAGAAAGATAAAGAATAAATAATATAGTTTGATAATTTATACATTATCTACGGTTTTGTATCGGAATAATGAGATGAATATTTATTTAAATGAATTATTAAAAGCTTCCGTTGTATTCGCTGCCCCATTAATAAAATTAATCATTGCTTTATTGAATACAGCTCGCATTATTAAGTATACGTAGCTTTAGACGTTTCGAGTAGAATGTGAATATCGATTTACAGTGATGATTTGAACATAATTATCGAGTTTGGGAAGGTTTGGAGAATCAGACGTAGTTCTGGAAAGGACAACAGCGGGTTGGAAACACCGCTTAATATACAAACTTTACGTAATTCCTACGAGGCTATTCGATTAATTAGGCTACGATACGTTTAGTTGTATGATGCCAAATTATAATCGATGTAATCATTCGTGAATTCTTCCCAAAATATACTTTCATTAAGTTTCATGTAACATGTAATTAATATCGATTTTTGACATGACATGTTACTGACCTCACGTGACCTCAATTAGGTTTATTGACTGAATAATTCACATTATTCACGATATCCATGGAATGTTGAGTTAAAATAATAAACGATTATTGAATTTAATCGATGTTTCTGTGACGACAGTATCATTTCGTAAGCTTATTGCTTTGTGCGATGTTCTTATATTAATTTACGCAGTACCTTGACCCCTGTATCATATAATAATATGTAGACAGCGGATTTCCTGAAACATCACCTATATTTTGTAGGTTTAATTTACAAATTTATATGATGGCGGTAAAACATTATCTTAGATTTTCTATTGTAGACGGACTAGTAGGTAAACCTTGTAATATGTGATAAGAGTGGCTGTAACAACCTCCAGTTAATGTTTCGTTCTTTTCATAATGGATTATCTAATAACAGATAATTATATTCTGGAATGTAACTGATAAGTTTATATGTCTATTCCGTTACTGTGATGTATGTATGAAAAAGTTCCGTATAAAAAGATCTAGCGGAATTTTAAACACACATATTGTAATGAAATAGTCCGCATTTTGATGTTTCTGTCCTAACATTATTCAACATTGAAAGTAGATAGGTATCATATAGGTACAAATATCACGCTTAGAAAGCATTTTGTATCCCGATGTCATTTGAAAGCATTTGTCTACTCGGCGTTATTGTAACTAACCATAGTTATTCGATAAAGTTAGACAATTGTATTCTTCCGCGACTCTAATAATAAGTCCTATAATGATATCTAGTGTTATAGTAATCATAAAATCTTCAAATACTTAATTTCATAATTTATGAACTTTCGTCATGAATCTATTGCCCCCTGGGCACGGGATGTCTGTACTTATTTATGGCTAAAACTATGTTTGTTACTTTGTGACGCTCCCGTAATTATGTTTTTAACGTTTAGTCTAAGCCTAGCAATAGCTTTAGGAAGAACTATATTATTAATTTAAAATCAAAATTGTTTCAATAAATAATTTTAATTTTGACATGACCGCTTTTTATTTAATAACTGAAAGCTTATTTATGTATGAAGACTAAAAAATTTGGTGATTTCGTAGTAGCAGGAATTAACATACACCCCCACCAAACCACACCTAAACTTTGTTTTTTAATTCTGCGAAGCAAATTAACATTTCCAGTATTGCAAGTTTTTATTGTTTACTAAATAGCGATGTCCTACAATCGGTAAAACGTAATCAATATTTTTAGATTTTTGTCTTAAAAACTAATAACGAGGTAATTAAAATTAAACCGCAACTTACTTATTTCATATATCGATGCAAGAAAACGTATTTGCTGTAAGTAGCCAAAACCCAACTTTTCACCAGAGCCAAAAAACTTTTAAAAAATTAGAAAAAAAATCATATCTTTTTAATTATCAGTGACAGAAACATGAATTTTGGAACAAAGTTTTGTTAAAAATTTACTCATGAATAGCAATAAAAATATTTTTGTTAAAGTTATTAGCAGTAGGCTTTTCACTACTTACAGCAATTGACTTTTCATTTTAAAACCTGAAGAACGTCGTAAGTATGTTAGTGACTTCTATGGAGATAGCTAAGTTTCGTATATTTCCAAACATTTAAAACGCTGTACTTGGAATATTTAATTAATTACGTACTATTGAAGAGATGTAAGACTAACTCAAAAAAAATACTAATACCACTTAATTGTTATAAATAAAGAATTGTTTGAATGTGTGGTACAAATAAAATGCTGTAAGTTTATTATTTTGTTTATTATTATTACATAAAAATGTAACCACAATACTACTGTAAGTAGGGATAAAAGGAAGCGCGGGCTAAAATTTGTCGGCGTAACCAATTTCGTTGTAAGTAAAATGTCACAAAACAATGCCTTAAATGTTAAATTTTTATAAAATTCCTACCTTAAAAAATTTATTTTTTCTTATTTTCTAAGTATTTATAACTCGCTAGAATGAAGTAACAAGGAATATATTTTTAAAAGCATCACTAGAAAAGTGTTGTAACCTTATGGCAAACTTAAATTACAGACTGAAAGAATGTTGTAAGTAATCTTGTATTTAATTCGCACCCCAAAAGAATGCTGTAAGTAATCTTTTCACATGTTAGTTTCATTCCATAAGAATGCTGTGAGTTACATCAGATGTTTAATAATAAACCGCTCTTTTGCTGTAAGTAAAACAGTGTTAAAACACCGTTTTTTTAGTGACTTACAGCAAATTAAATATGTAAACTTTTCAAAATTATACCCTTTTTTCGAAATTTTTGTCGTCGTAGCGATATGCGACCCAGACCATTCGACGCAGAAAAAAAATCTAAATCTAGCAGTGTATTCAGTCTACTTACGCCATTCTTGCTACTTACAGCAAATACGTTTTCTTACGTCGATATGCTCCGACCCAGAAATTAAAATATAATCGTATCGTACTATCCAGTATACATTTTTCCATTAATCAATCACTAGCAAAAAAACAGGCAACATTATTTTTGCATTTGACATTAGCATGTATCAATTTACTTTGCGAAATTAAAAAAAAGACTGTAGGCTCGGACTTTAGAGGTATAAAAAATCTCAGATGTTATTAAGAAAAGCCAAATCCCGAATTCTACAAAAAGTTGGTCAAAATTAGGTTTGCCACCCGTACTATATTATATAAAATTCAAAAACATTTAATCATTGATAAATGCACGTCATTTTTTTTATCAACCAGCTTTTCGCAAAGGTGCTTTGTCATGGAAAAGCCGTAAAGAAACTCCTCAGCACATCTTTTAAAAATAAAAATACATTGGTATATATTTTATTACAAAAAATATCACTAGCTTCATAGCTTGTACGGAACTGAATGCAGAGCTGGTCATTTCCATGTGTCTTTGTCATTTAAGTACTCATCTACAGTAGGTATAGTAACCTAAAACCTTTGCCTAAAAGTTGAGATTTTACATGTTTCTTAAACTATGTTCTTAAACAATTCTGCTGGCAAATCACGTATTAACTTCGGGATTTTATTATAGAACTGTACACAAAGCCCCATAAAAGATCGCTGCACTTTAGAAAGACGGTAAGATGGCGTTACTAATTGGTGCATTCTTCTTGTTTGGCAATTATTGATATCACAACTTTGTTTATATACGCGCTTATATTATTCCGTATAAAAACCACATTACTATAAATATACTGTGAAGCTACTGTAAGTACCTTTAACTATTTCTTTGAATTTCCTCGGCCCCGGGCGGCGGAAGCCCACGCTACGCCACTGCCTACAACCACTACAGTTGGCACTCCTTTTATATTTTACAGCTAACGTCGAGGGGGCTTTACAACAAATATTGATATGGGGCCTCCTTAGGGCTAGCTACGCCACTGCCGCCCACTGCAGAAGACATAATACTGTGAAAATATGCAAAATAAACCATCCTAGCAGTTTCGACGTCAGTATACTGGCTTATTATATGATGAGAAAAAGCGGCAATATACTACCAAGAATTTACATTTTCCTACTTGCAAATTCAGCATAGCTTAAAAACTACATACCTAGCAATTTCTACAACTGATGGCTAAGTAGGTACCTACCTATCAAACTTATTTACGTCAGTTTGTTTTGGAGCTATTCATCAACATACATATATAATATATTAAAATATATATAAATGTAATCTGGCATGAATAAATGTTAAAATTTAGTAGTAGTTTTTCGAAAATCATTTCTACCAACGGGTTTTATAATAATGGCAATACTACAATGCCATTCTAACACAATTCTATTACGACACCATTGTCCGGCCAATGATCGACCATTAAGAATTAACAGATTACGAACTTTTAGCAAAATGACAATGGGGTCGTGTTGGAATGACGAACATTGTAAAAATAGCAGACTTGGGACCCAGGTATCTATCAGGTATGTACAAAATTAAGTAGGGGTAAAATTATTTCTTTTCTTCTCCTTTGGAGGGGCGCCTTTGGGCTGAGGAAGAAAAAAAAGGAAAAATAAAGTAAAGTTTAGTCAGTAAAAAATTTTTCGAACAAAAAAGGTCGATTTTTAAATTTCATATGTGGGCGCCACAATATTCTTGCCTGGGAAGTGTGGGAAGTCAGTGGCTCTAACGCCGGGCGCCGGCACTGCTCGTTTGTCTGCTATTTATTATTATTCTAAGGTCTGCTATTTACGGAAAAGAGTGTCTATTCACAAATGTGGCATTCTTTTAAACAATTTGTAACTTTATTGAAAAGCAGAGTGGTTGATATTTCTAATGGAGTACCACGTAATCGTGGTACTTATAAATATTTTCTACTACAAATCGTATTTTACGTTAGATTTATTAGCGTGTCGGAACGGACTATTTCATGGTAATTTCGTATATTTTAGGTAGTGTAAGCTGAACGAGATCAGTAAAGTTTCAGCTAATGTTGACTTAGGTACTCTCGGATGTCTTGAACCTTGGACAAGTCGATAAGGCGGCAATCACGCATCGCTGCGCGGGCGCCGCCGGTCACTCGGTACTAACCGCAGTATGCGGCTGACGGCTGTTTATACCATTTGTTTTGTTAGTAAACTTTGGTAGTTCTGAAACGCAACATTTTTCGTACAATATAGTGTCACGTGAGGAGCAAATTAATAAAATTATAAACGTTGTGAAGTAAACGGTAAGTTGGAGATATTGATAACTTTCACTTTCGATATTTATTTTAAGCAGTTTTTTCATTTCATGTCAACTGAGTGTTACAAAAAAATAATGGATGTTTTTACATCAATTTTCATATTTTGCAATAAGTTTGTCTACTTTAAAAAAAACATCCCCCCACTAAATGTTATTGTAGCTTACTGTACATATGACGAAATATTTATTTAATACAAAATGTTTCCTAAGTATCGCCACTTACACGTTTTAACAATAATAGTTATATCATTAATTTCTAAAATAGATGTATATAACATATTTTAAATTACGCACTTTAAATTAAGTATTTTACCTATTTCTGAGAACTTTTTTTTGTTGCTTTATGGTTTAATTTACCAACAGTAGTTAATACCGCTGTCCGTGGATATCTCTGTTGCCTAATGGTTAGCTGGTAAAGAATACAGCTCACCATTGACATAACAGCTCACCACAATTGGTGACGGTGGTGTACCGTGATTTTGTGGTCAATAAAGTTAAAATAAATAAATAAATAAAAATATTTTTGGTCCATTGTCTCCATTCTCCAGCATACTTACATTGACACATGATTTATAGGTATTATCGAAAATCAGTTGATCGAAGCCGAGAAGTTTACAAATAATTTTATCAAATTACAAACAATCTTATAGTTCCGTTTCGTGAAACTAAACAATAAGCTTCATAACTGTAGATTCTTCTCGCTGTAATAACAAAAATAAAAATATTAAGTTAGGCCGATATATTTTGTTTGTAATCGCCAATTCAGTTATAAACTATTACGTCTTCAAGTAGGTACCTACATGATTATTAACTATTTAAAACAAATTAGCTTTTAAAAATTAGCTATAAATTAGCTTCGATTAGCGTAGCTATTGTAGCAACTATTTCAATGGCCTAGCAAGGCAGTTAGTAACGTAATTAAATACGGACGTGTGCTGATTTCTTTCAACTAATTTAACATCAATAACATTACGTTCCAACAAAACATTACGTTATCGTGAACTAAACTAGCCGTCACGTTACTCACGTTATCTTATAAGTTATAAACTATACTGGGCCATGTCCAACATCTATCGGTTGATGTTTGTTTGATTGTTTGACGATATCTAATAATTAAAATATGACGAGTCATGAGAGAGGGAATGATAACATTATCGTGTGCAGTAGGGTCACAGAGATACACGCGAGTGCAGGAGTCAAGATGAACAATTTGTTCGCTTATTGTACGTGCCTTGCATATTTACAAATATCATTGATTTGTGCATGAAGCGGTCCGCTCCCGGCTTATGTCGGTCGTAATTGGTGAAGCAATTGTAGCTCGACAGCTTCTGTCAGTCGTAATTGTTGAAATGAAACACTCATCAAAGCTCGACCGTTAGTGTTCATATTCATATCATACCTGGTGAAGCGCTCGTAACTCAAAGGCTTGTGTCAAGCACTTGTAGCCCGAGTTCACCGGTCGTAATTGGTGAAGCACTCAGTGCCTGGTGACTTGTGACAAATGCTCATAGACTCTCGGTTTGGCCGAGCCTGGCCAACCGACCTCCAAGTATTCCTCCAGAGTTATTAATTCCTCAGTACAGAAATAATTGGTGTCCTAAAGTAGGTGAATAATAACTTGAAGCTATAGCAGGTACCTACATACGTGTTTGAGGTATTTGTCTAAATCAATGATGTTTTAGTAAGAAGAAATAAAACGTATTGATGCCACAGTCACGTCCAGTCAGGTACCTACATATATAAACAAATATAAACGTGATTTTCATTAATTTATCAGGCCCATACATTTGTCCATTGTTACCATTTGTCTTAACTAGGTATGTCTAAATTGTCTAAAGTGGAGTAGGCTTCAGTAGATCAGATAATTGTGACAATAATAGGTATTAGATAATGTTCTATGGGAATTCAATTTTAATTTAATTAAAGGGAATTTATTTTTCGAATCCACTATATTATTAATGTAGACCTACTTGTAGTTACCTAGTGAACAAATAAAAAATAGGAAGAAACAATTATTTTGGGAATTATAAATAATTAGTCATGAATGAGTCATTAATCATTACCTTGATAATGTTATTATGTTTGGTATCCGTATCAACACGTGAATAATGCTTAATTTGATAACACCATTTTAACTACGAACTACCTAGTAGGTACCTAGTACCTACTCCCGGGATATTTCTTAACTTCGTAATTATTATGTCAAGTCAGAAATCTAGTTGAAATCAATTTATTTTAATTATGTGGGACACGTCTGCTTTATACCTAGTAGGCTACTTTGTTGTTTTCGTTTTATAATACCTACCCTAATTACAGTAAAATACGAGGTCAACGCACTTTATTTATTGTACCTACAATTATTATTTATCAATATAGACTTTAGATAAACCGAAATGATTAAGGAAATGAAATTTATTTATGTCAAGATATTACGCGAAGAGCATTATACTTTTTTCAAAATATTATTTTCCCCTTCAGGATTAGTGACATTAAGCATAATTAAAAACACGTAAACACTAACAAATCATGATGGCCCTTTTGGCTTTTATTTGCTGGAAAAAAATGGACCGCACATAAAATAATAATGATGAACCTACATTATGGTGAAGAGAAAAATTTTATTTATGGTTCATTCTCTCATTTAAGACAGATAAAATTATTTTTATACAATTTTATGCAAACGGGTACTCACGATTTTTGTATTTTATACCGATATTCAATGATATAATAATGTAAAAAAGAGGTAGATATGTCACTAGTGCGCCGACAAATCCGACAATGAAGAGCGTAAAACAGGCAATTCACCGTTCTGCTCGTAGTCGCTCTGTCAACACAAGACGATACGCGCACTTTTGTTGCTGTCAGAAGTGCTTGACATTTGACATACAGCGTTAAAATGCCTTCGTGTATTATACCAATGTGATTGGTCATTGGTGTAGTGAAACAAAAAATTAACGTGTGTGTGTTGTAGGCGTTGTAGCTCTTTACAGAACAGATTTTTTGGTTTATTTGTGAGGGTGATTTCCTATCTATATTTTTAAATATCATGCCGATATTTCGACCCAGTTACACAGGCCGTGACCATAATCCATGTAACTGGGTCGATAAAATACAAGAATCGTGAGTACCCGTTTAGATAAAATTTAAATTATAATTTTTAAATAATTATGATCTTTTCATGGACTGCACTGCACTGTTTTCGTTCATGTTATTTTATGCAGTCGAATAAGAATTTTATTGGTATAATTCGCTTGGTTACTGGTTGGTCTGTCGATCTACCTTACTCATTTAATATTTCGCCTTCAGTGAAAGCATCCCATGCGGGTGAAAGTACCGGCGACGAGGCATTTCACTTTAAAATAAGATAGCTACATCTACCTAGATAGTAAACTATGTAAACCTAGATTACTTACTTTAAAGTAATATCATTACAAAACGTTAATCTACTTAGAAGGTACGTGAACAAGATACTTCGATGCAATTTTTTTTTTATAAGTTCATATCATGTCCTTAATAATTAATAACTTAGGAAGGCATATAAATTATAATAACACAGTTATGTAAAAGTGACCGCATCTCTAATATATAAGTATTACATCAGTCTATTCGTTCTAGTTCAGCAGACTGGTTTATTTATGTTATTCAATTAATTTAAACACTTTTTTGGCAAATTGGGTACCTATATTATGTATAAAATTTGTAAAAAATGTATGGTATAGGAGATGTCGTAATATGTATTTATTTATATATAAAAATGGATGTTGCTAAGCGCTAAACTCGAGAACGACTCGACCGATTTGGCTAAATTTTTTTTGTATGTTCCTTGGATTCCACAGAAGGTTTTTATAATATTAAAAAAAAAAAATGCGCGGACAATACTAAAGGTATGGTAGATGGTAAATATTCGAAACGGTATCCACGGGAATTAATAACCGCTATATCGTCGCTGATCAACTGCAGATAAAAGAAGATCAACAGTTGTAAAAGTAAATCAACAAAATATCGAAATTGATAATCGTTGCATTGTACCATATTCACCAATCCTATCAAAGACTTTCAAGGCGCACATCAATGTTGAATCTTGCCATTCTAAATCTATAAAATACATTTGCAAATATTTAACAAATGGAAATGATATGGCTGTGATTGGAGTTAGTGCCGATATTTCTGTTGATGAAGTTAACCTATACCAAATGGGCCGTTACGTTAGTACCTATTAGTGAAGCAATTTTGGTATGTGTCAGAATGATGATTTTGCCCGAACACTGCTAGCAGCGTTTGCAGCTGTTTTAAATTACCTTATTTATTTATTTTATATACTAGCTGCCCGGACAGACGTCGTTCTGTCAAAAGTTTTTTATTATTATTTTGAGATATAAGCTATCCTATCTTTCAAGTTGGATCAAACTGCACACGATGTGCAAATTTGATTAAAATCGGTTCAGTAGTTTAGGAGTCCATCGCGGACAAACAACGTGACACGTAATTTATATATACGTTATTAAGATTAAATATTTTTGCAGAAACTTCAGGGCTCAGGCATAGTCTTTACAATTATTGTTACTAAATAATTTCGTAAGATAAATAAAAAATCTAATTTTATTTTATTTTTCCAGATAAGTCTACTAGCCCCCATGCAAAATGCGGAGGGAACCATTGAGCCTGCGCTCGCGCCTGCTTGAGGAGATCTACACTTGCTGCGCCTTCTGTATCGCGCTGTCGTCGCTGCCGGCCATAGCGTGGTCGTATATCGGTAACATTGGTCATTTATTTAACACTTGTTTATACACCATAACGTAATGTACATAAAGAGCACAAAGACCACACCTATGCACCTATTATTAATTGTAAATTAATAATAAACGCAAATACCGCCACTAAGAATGGCTGTTTGTGTAATTAAGGAGCTTTATGTGAGCTTAAGTAAAACATTTATATGTAACTTACAGTGGTCCGAGTGACTAAACATTTCTGGATAAAACTTCTGTCGAGCCGATATCCAAAGCTGGAATTCATTCGGACGGATACAATACGGTCCCTCCTCGACACACATCGCAACCAGGGAATCATTAATGTATTGCTCTCGATTAAAGGTAACTTAACTGTTATAATATGTAATATAAGTAGATATTATAAGTATTCATGATCGATTCTTAAAACGTAGGGTAAGCTGATCACCAAGCTTGAATATGTTGGTACCAACGAAGCCCAACGTCGTTCAATGGAAGAAAGATGCTATATTTTTTGCCCGTTGATTATCAGGTTTACCACGACTAGCTACCGGAAAATGACTCCCAGGGTAGAAAGGACCTCGTAAGATACCAGTAATACATACATGTATACTTCACATATTAAGCCATAATATAGTGCCACCTAGTGCTATAGGTTAAGAAAGTCAGACTGTCCTAAATGACAACCTAGTCCTAAGCTTGTTGAGACAAGATTCTCGCAAAGAAACTCTTGAGACTAGCTATAATATCGTCACACCATTAACGAATAACGTATTGTTCTAGGCAATCTTAACGCTGAAGATATAAAACAACAACTAATCCAACATGTGATAGATCGGCGAGATGTAAACGGAGACTTGATGTTCCCCAGGTTGCGACAAACCCTGGTGTCATGTTGGGGTAACTATGCATGGGACAGGCATGTGCCTTTTAGGCCGGAAAACCATTTCATTGTCGCAAACAGCGTGTACCGCGGACGACCAGTCACTGACTCCAATATACAGGTGAGAATTTATTGTAATCCACTGAAATCTTCCTTTGGGGGAAAAAATTGAATGGGACGAGAAACGCCGAAATAATTAAAAGTGAAATATGGAATAGAAGTCAGATGAGTTCATTGAGAGGTGACTAACTTCAAGCACCCGGTTTGAAAGCCGATTCTACAGGTTATCAATGCGTGTTTCTGCACAGTGATAGAGCACGCTCCAGGCCTCTTTAACTATCTACTGGCAGAGACTCGCAAATCACAAAACAAACTCAGTTTAACTTTATCAAACTTCCTCCAAAATAATTTAATGGAGTTAATTGAAAATTTTGTCCAAAATCATGATTTTTCCACAGGTATTGGTAATTTTATGTATATTTTCAGGATTACGTAAGCGAAATAATATCAAAATATTTCCCAAGCGAGCTGCCCGCCTGGCAGTGTATAGTGATACCATGTGTGGCGCCAGAGCCAAAGTATTACTATTTGGTACGAGTACATCATCTGCTTCTTTCCGGCAAGAAGTCGATCAACATCGGCGATCTACTTCTTATAAGGCAGACGACGCAGATGGAGAGGACAGTACGTGAAATAGAACGCGCCCCACTAAGTCCTTTGGCAAAATTAATTCCATCACCGTCAGCTATTCCAGAACTATGGAGTAAATTAAATGAAAGCTTGTCCAATGTTTGGAACGAGTTCATTTCAGAGTACGATCCTATGGAGAGCCCTCGAGCGCTTAAAACCCTTCCAGGGGCTTTCCATGTAGCAGGATTGTTATTGATGTCTACTGCGAGTGCGTTGCGGGAACTGACCAAGAAGCAATCTAGTGAACGAGATCCCCAGCCCATTATTACTGCAACAAAATTGTTGGTCACTATCCAACGCGAGTGCAAGAGAAGGAATTTAACAATCCCGAAGGTTACGAAAAACACTTTATCTTTTTGCTTCTGGATAAAATTTAAATTGAATTTTAATAAGTTTATCGTGATTTCAGATCTTATTTTCACCTCTTGTAACATTAGACCCTCGCAAATGGCCAAAGAGAATTTTGGATACCGCTGTTAGCACAACTCGGACGATTGTTACTTTGCCGTACAAAATATTGGAAGAATTGATAGCATTAAATGAATTGAGAACCTTAGGTCATGTCAGACGATCGCACACTATGACTTGGAAGTATGGAGAACTAGGTCAGTTGTGGGCTAGAGCAATGGCAGAGGCCTGGAGAGGAATAGTTCAAGCGTACAGAGCTCCATCAAGGCTGTGGACGGACACAATTGGAGCTGATGATGGAAATCGGAACTTGCTGCAATGTGTAAATTTGTGTGGAAGAAAGGTAAGTTACAATAAGCTAAACGAATCACTTACCAACATTAACTTCACGCCCTCTTTCGGAGCCCTTTCAAAGAACTTCCATGTAACTTCTAAAACTTCTTTTAAAATGTAGTACCAATTATTTTTTTCAAGGTAACATCATGGTCCCGTCCCGTATCTCGAGCCAGCATAGAGCGAGCGGCGCGCGCGCTGGGCGTGTCCTCTACTGACGTGGCCTTATACGCAGCCACGGAGGCCTTGCGGACCTTCTTCGAACACACCCAGAACAGTACACCCGATAGCATATTGGTCACAGCACGGGCTGCCTCCGAGGAGTTCCTGTACACCTTTGCGGAGGGAAACGGAAAGAATTATAAGAAATCACAAACTGGAGGTACCTCCTACCCATTTACCTCTTTTATAGAAAATACAACTAAAAAATAGATTTTTTTTAATTAACCGTCGTGTAACTGTAAAAAAAGCGTGGGGTGATTTTAAGATATTATCAAAATAATAATCCTTCCACTCATTGACACCATGCACCCCACGCTTTTACAGCATTCGGGGATTCGGTAGGTATACGTTACGGTTCCACGATTTGTAATGCAATTTTTGAACTGCCTCTAAAACTAAAATTTTATTTTAGGTATGGTCTGCCTGTCCCTACCCGTGGGGGCGTCCCCCCGTCGTATATCATCAGTGGTAGAGGAAGCGTGTAGCCGGCAAGGGGCTATCGCAGCGGCGTGGGCGGCGCAGGCACGGTACGGCGCCCTCACCCGCTCCGTACCCTCCCCCCTCGCGCGCCTCGCCCTCAACCTGCTGTCCAGACGCTACGCCGTCTCCTACGCAGAGATCAACGCGCCGGCAGACTCCCCCCCGCATACCACGCTGTGGGGACAAACCGTTGATTATGTCGCGTATTGGCGACCTCCGCAAGCTAATATCAGTAAGTACAGAAAATATTGATTGGAAATGAAAAATTATTCTGCCTGTGCCTATTACAAATTGCCTAATGCAAATTGTTAGATATAGGTAATGTTGGCCAATCTTACAGTAAATCTTAGTTAGGCATCATAGATAGTCGTACTTATTAAAAAAAATATCCTTAGTTTTCTTTTTTTCTATAATTTCTATTATAAAAGCAAGGCAAAGCAACAACCCATAATTGTCCCACTGCTGGGCTCGGGGTCTCCTCTCACAATGTGAGGGCCATTGTCTATCACGCCACGCTGGCCAAGTTGCTGTTGGACGAGAGGGCGCTGGGTCCTATCTATTCCTATTTCCTACCATCCAATTCAATCCGACGATTTACTACGATAGTACAGTACGGCCGACGTATCTTGGCGCGTCTCATGATGTATTATTCAAATTAAAGTTAATTTATTTTACTTACTTTACGTTTTCTCACACATGGATATTTTCCAGGCATGTCACTAACGGTAATGCAGTACGGCGACACAGTCCGGCTGTGCGTGATGTCGGACGCGCGGCTGGCGCCGGCCCACCGCGTGCCGGCCGCGCGCTGGCCGCAAGCCGTCGACCAACTCGTCGCCAAGATCGATCAGGAAATAGCACGCATTAATGCGCAAGCGCAACCACAACCTTCACTCAACGTCACACCAACAGCCACCTCCCAGCTGACAGAGACCCCCGAGAGTGAACAGCCTCAGTCGCAGAGTTCAAATGCCTCTCTTAAACCTCCGGCCACAACGATCATAAGCCCTCCGCCGACACGTCGCCGCATTACACATAATTAGACGTCGGGATGAACTCTTGTGGTGACTATATACCGGATAATAACAATAGATACAAGGAATAATGGATAAGGGAGGTACCGTGAAAAGAACCCGCGCAGGTCCTGCTGTTTGGCTATAATGCCTTGGGGCCAAGATATTTCAAAGGCCAAGTACGGTGTGGCAGATATTACACGCCCATATAAATCACCACGAAGGATTCCTTAGTAACTTCTCTCTCTCCCTCATATCTCACTCAATGTATATCTTTATTGAAGAAATTATAATCAGAGATAACTCCCATTTCTGAAAATAAGTCGGTAGGTTCTTACGATTACGACTGCATGCAAGACATAAAAGTTCAAACCTTTTGTAGGTACAGTCGGCCGCAGAAGTAGCTTAACATTTTAGTACCTTGTCACATTACATTTCTTGAATTTGGCATAGATGTTGCTAGGAAACCGTCGAAACAGTTACTATTACAAAGTACTATAATGTTAAGCTACTTCAGCGGCCGACTGTACATCGATTCCATGACACAGATTAGATAATGTTATTACGTAGGTATTCTATAGTAAAGTAATATGACGTCATTGGTCAGCTCGTATTAAACAAGCGTTTTGTTTGTTTGAAGTGCATGTCCATTTTATTATTAGGTAGGTACGTTATAAACTTAAAACCCGTCCCGTCATGCCCCAGTAAAAGGTCATTACGCCGGCATTAAAATCACTGTTCATATTATTATGCACTATTTTACGATTTTTACGCCCGAATGAGTAAATTATTTGGTAATGTATCATTGAAATATTTCAGTTCTACTTTAAAACATGTTTGGAAACTGAATAATAACTGAATGATTTAAATTGATTGGGTACATACGAATTGTATCAACACAGACACTTCAATAATGTATTTTCATTATTTCAAACATCTAAACTAGACAAAAGATGAACCTGATATATCAAATAAAAGTTATAGTTTACTTTAGGTTAATTTATTCATACTTCAAGTATAAAAAATATATGCCTATACTAGTACTACTTTTTCGCCTTTTTCTTCCTACTCTTACCCCCCGATTCATTTTTCCTTTTCGGTTGTTCCGCTACTTTCGAAGTTGTTTCGTCGGATATTTCAATGACTTCCATATCTTCGTTTCCTTTGTCTGGTTCTACGCTAAAACCCGGTATTCGAGGTTCTACTAGCTGGAATACAAGTTTACGGTGTTGTAAATTAGTGCTGTCTAGGGACAAGCGAACTATCAGTTCGTCGAATGTCTTCAGTATGATGCCGTCGCAAATCTGCATGTGCTCCTGTAAAAGGAAAATCGAGTTTAAAATTAACCAATAACATAAGGTAAGTAAATGAAACAACTATTGTTTATAACAATGACATTAATTCATCGTCATCACCGAAACCCATAACTGTTCCACAGCAGCAAGGCTATTCAGTATTGTAACTTGACAGCGGAATCCGCGATGAGTTTCAAAATTGAAGTTCGAGTCCGAGATCTTGATATGTGATTCTCTAATCATCTGGCACGCACTTGCGAAGTGAAGGGAGTCTCGAACTCTAACTTCAATTTAGAAACTCATCGTGGATTCCGCTGTCAAGTTACAAAACAAAAGCGAACTTGCATCATATTGATATGTCATTATCTAATTATCTAGTACGCACTTGCGAAGTGAAGTGATCCTAGAACTCGAACATCAAGTCAAGTTTCAAGTGTCAAGTTACAAAACAGAATAGCCTTGCTGGTCTTAAGTTTCCTCTCAAAGTAGTACCCGTCATGTAGGGGTTTACTTTAAATACGTAAGCACCGAAGTGCATAAATTCTAAAGCATAACCCATACTTAGACAATTCTAAGGCTTGTCTTACTAAAATTCTTGGCTAAGTTTATTCTCAGTACAATTTTTAATAAAGGAATAACAAAAATATAAAAGGGCATTTGCATAATAGTGTACGAACCTCTTCATTGTACAAGAATTTGTCAGAAGGTAAGTACAACGGTCCTTCCAGACCGTACTTCGGTATAAGGACTTGTAGCGCGTTCCTCTTCACCGCCAACACTACTGCCGACTCCACTTCCACGCGGTTTTTGAATAAAATCTGAAATTATAGCTCACGATATTATAGCTCCACATGGGTAGTTACAAAGATAATCTAAATTTTACTCACAAAAAATAACCGACTTCAAAAATACTCAAAAACTACTTGTCAGCTCGCTCAAACTTATGTCGGACCACATGACAAGCACCTGCTTTCGATTAAACAAAGGAATCATCAAAATCGGTTCACCTAGTCGAACGTTTGGAAGTAACAACATAAAAAAACAGTCGAATTGAGAATCTCCTCCTTTTTTGGAAGTCGGTTAAAAATATCAACAAAAGAAAGTACCCTTAACATAAATATGGACAATAATTTAATCTCACTACCGTGCAACAATAGACGACTTCTGTAACTATCTTCGTAAGGTAACAAAAAGGCCTTTGATCACGAAAAAACGTGACTTTTAATTGCAGATTTAGGATCTATAAAATACTATGAAATATACATTTTTTTTCAACTATCCAACACCGGATGGGTGTCCATCCATCCAATACGTACGTGCGTGTTAAGCGCGACGGACGCGCGGGCCGCGTACTGCGCCTGGCGGTGGCGGTAGTTGAGGTTGTCGCACAGCGCGGCCGTCGCGCGGGTGTCGAGCAGCGCCGCGTGCGTGCGGTCCGCGCCCAGACACGCCGCGAGCAGCCGGTGCACTATCACGTCCGCGTATCTGAGGGCGATGGCGTTGTGGGTATTCATAATATATAATTCATTTATTCATCAAGAATATGTTTACATATCGACGCTAGAAAGCAAACACGAAGTCGAGTTTTTGGGAAAATTTTATTTAGACCTTATCTGTAACTACATAAGGTCTTAAATCAATTTGCCCAAAAAACCGGCTTATTGCACTCTTCGTTTGGACGGCAGTGTCGTTTACTACGTTTTTGCTTTCTAGCATCGATGTACATGGTGTTGGGTAATACATTTTTATAGTATGTTGGGCTAAACTGGGCGTAAGCCTGTAATATATTCAAGTTAATTTTTCGCGCATTCGCCCTAAATTTTCAAGAACAATATAAACATATTTTGGCAGAAACAGCAAATGTATGTGGTGGATATTTAAAAATGTTCAAAAACCGCTCTTCGAAGCCTTTCAACAATCTATCTTAATGTATACAAGTTACGTGTCACGTTGTTTGTCCGCGATGGACTCCTAAACTACTTCAAATTTACACACCATGTGCATTTTGATCCAACTTGAAAGATAGGATAGCTTACAATGTTCCTTAAGGCACACAGGAAGGTTTTAATAAAAAAACTTTTGACAGAACGAAGTCTGTCCGGGCAGCTAGTATACGTTTAAAAAATAAGTTTTCCAATAATAAACCAAATCCCCTCCCAACACCAAATAAGGGGTTTATTCTTACACCAATAGCAACTCACCTTCGTATCGGCGACGTAAAATGCGTATAAATCGGGCACGCGAGCCCGTAGTGGTAGAACTCCTCGTGCGTCTTGGTGCCGGCGGCGAAGTACAGCGCCTGCTGCATGCAGCGCGTCGCCATGATGCGCAGCAGCGTGTTGAAGAACGGCCGCGAGGGGATCACCGCTTCGTCCAGGGATTTGGAGAAGGATTTGTTCGTCGATATGTCTATTTCGAAGCCCTGTGATACATATGTTATGTTGATGGGGTGGTTGGTGAGATGATAGAAGGAAGGTGTTAGGGATGAATAGATGGACGAACCTATTAAATACAGTGCATGTTTTAAGAGGAGTCCTATTAGGTAAACAATCCTTAAATATTTTTATCATATTTGTAATTAAAAAATAAGACTGATACAAAATGATAAGATTTTAAGATTTTATTATTTTTTAACACTAGAAAGACTGAAATTTCGGCTTACCACGAAAGACGGCTAGACCTTTGACCCCAATACTATTGGCCATGGTTTCTGCTTTATTTTTTGACAAATATCAATAATTTTGAATAAAAGTAAAATACCTTTATTTATTTGTTATTACTTTATTTATTTTTCATTACTTACTTGCAATTACCACAAGTACAATTACAATAACTACAAAACAATGTTTTTGACTGAATACAAATTCCACATAATGGTTTTTTATAAGTTTCAAATTCTTTATTTGTTTTATTTTTGCAGTGTGGTCGGTTGAAATGTCTTCTTTTTCTTGGTTCTGCTGTCATTGGAGATTGCAGCAAAATTTGCTGCTGTAAGGGTGTATCAGCGGTAGAATTTTCTGAATAATTACAAAGTTCAGGTGCCAACTGTAAAATAAAATCCCTTCTACCTACTTTTTTATTCAGTTTCTTGATACATCACGGATTGTAAAAAAAACCTGAACAAGCCATTTTCTAGAAGTAGAACATTACTAAAACCTTCGACATTGGACAAATTCAGATTTTTCACGTAGGGAGGAATGTCACTTCTACTTTTTCATTTATAATTCCGACTGAAGTCGTTCGTTTTGAAACTAAGTTTTATGCTAGCGATACAGATGTAAAAAATAATCAGTAGTAACATTTATACCTTTATTCACATATGGTTGCATCAGTTTTATAACAATATGTTCCACCATGGCTAACATTTTCTGGGAGTGTCATCTTTTCCAAGATATTATTATGGTAAAGCAAAATTAAACCAAAATTAGATTCCAAATTTATTGGATTTATTAGCCATGCACTAAATAAACGCACAACGAACTATTGTAGCAAATAGTTGTTTGTCAATTGTTATGGTTTCGTCTGGCATATAGCAAGTTATGCAGTTGTCAATATAAATGTTCCATACTTACGAAATCAATGTATATTTGTCTATTGCAAGTCCCGATAATCTTTCTGGTCGCAAATCAAAGCGTATATACTTTATAATACTTTTGAAACGATCTCTGGACATTGTTTTTGAATAATAAGTTGCTCCCCAAATTTTTCTCCACAACTCTTTTACAGAAGTAGTTTTTGCCCCAAAAGCACCCCTGTTATTCAAAATATAACAAAATAGGCAAGGCAAAGGCCAACTCAATACCACTTACGTATAATATAAACAAAATTCATCGATTTACCGACAATACAAACAATAATGCTGCTTATGGGTCATACGACCCCAGCCCATCTTTATAGGTAAATGTTTGTTTATTTTCACTCCCACAACTCCTATTCTGTTTATACGTTGCAATATGTAAACTAATACTATTTTATTAAAAGTCAAGAAATATCAAGTCATTATTTAAAAAAATACACCAGAATAATCGGCGGCGAAATTTTAAAATGGGTCATTTGACCCCGTCCGTCTTTCTAGTGTTAAATTAATTTCAATTAATATTTAAATAAAAAGTGGTGCAAGATTGTTTACGAAATAAGTCTCGTCTAGAAAAACGGAGTATATGTACTTAGTACTGAGTCACATTGGTCCACCTATGACCAATTTAAGCGGCACTTCTTTAACGTGCATTGACCCTTGCAAACAGACAAAATTTAAGTGCCACTTGAACGTGCGTTGGTCCTATCCTTATCCGCAGAAATATAGTAAACCTTCTACACATCAGACCTGTTGTCTAGCGGCTTTGAGGAACCCGGACTATATGTTACAATTTACATCAACGCTATTTCCACATCAACAATCGTTATTTTCACAACAGACCTGTTGCCTCGCGGCCTTGAGGAACCCGTGGAAGTTAGCGGGCGCGGGCGCGGGGTGCCGCCGCAGCAGCGCCACCTGAAAGAAAGAAAGAAACATTTATTCCATCATAAGATAGCAACAACGTTAAAATTATATTTATTTATTTATAAACTCTTTATTGATTGTACACCATAAATATCATATTAAATATACACAGAACTTTTACTACTAAGCACAATACAAAGGGCGGCCTTACCGCTCACAAGCGATTTCTTCCAGGCAACCCAACAGGAAGAAGGAAAAAGACAAGTCTGGGAGAATTTGAGGGTAGGGTGTAGACATTAATAAAGTAATAAAAACATAAAGGAAAACAAATTAATTCAGTAAACACATAGATGACGGACTGAGCATGACGTAGAACGGTGAGCAGGAAAAATGAAAAAAACTGAAGAAATGAGAGTTAGAGATGTAGGTATATGCTATTATTATTATTATTAAATAAATAATAAGGCAATAATAATAAATAATATTATATAAATTATGCTAAGATTATATTTATATGCTAAGATATAAGTACCTGCGGGTACTCGGCCGCGAGCCGCTCCGCCACCGACACGTTGGCCAGCAACATGAACTCCTCGACCATCGAGTTCGTCTCCAGCATCTTCTTGGCTTGCACGTCGATCGGGTCCGCGGTTTCTGAGTCCACCTGCACAATATCATTGAATTAATTTTATTAACCCTACAGTTTTAACGTTTATTATGTAAAAGACAAATAAAAAACGAGCCACTTGTAACTTACCATAATTTACAGCCGTCGCCTAATAACTATAGACAGTAACGCTATAGCTTACATCTCAAAATAAAAAAAAACTTTTGACAGAACCTCATATATATAACCTCGTATACCTCAAACCGTATCTCAGGCGAGGCGAGCAGCAAGGCCCCGTTATCAAGCCGTCCCCGCTTCAACTTCTTGGCCAACTTGTTGAGGATCCGCAGAGAGTTGGCGATGTCGTCCGTTCGAGCTTCTTCATCTATAGCGATCTGCGCCTGCTCGTACGTCATCGCCGCGCGCGACTGCAACCAACACATCCATCCATCCATCAACCCTTGGAGGTACACTGCTGGATATAGACTACTTAACTTGCGCCACTCTGGCCAGTAATGAGGCTTTTGAATCCAGCGGGCACGCATTTATACCATTACATAATTTTATTATAATATAATATAATATAGGGTGGTGCAAAGTCATTGATGTTCTTTGACTGTACTTTTTTTTAATAAATGAAAAATTTTAGTTTTGCTATTGGATTCTGTTTATTTGATGTCTTATTTTTTTCATTGGGTGGAAAAAATGATATCAGCCAAATGGCCGTCGCCAAAATCGATGACCATACGGGCTATATATAATGAGCGTTTTATAGATCAAGTGGTGCTGCCACACTGCAATAATTCAATGTTTTAAAACATTATTATATGGTGCTTCGAATAAATATGAATGCATGACAAATTTTAATGATTTCTCATTAATTTTGTCCAAATTGTAACTTCTTAAAGACATCTTTATTGTTAATTTGCTCTCACCTTTATGACACTTTTGTGGAACTTAGTCGACAGAACATTGGCATTTTCATCAATTTCCCACACACACGAAAACGCCAGTCTCTCCTCTCCGCCGCGCAAAGAACATAAGTTGGAACTTAGCAAATCTGAAATAATAAAATATACTTTAGAAACTGTTTAGAAACTTTAGAACACACTATTGACTTAATAAAAATAATTAAATGTCAGAAATTCATTCAGGCATTAAATGACTATCTGCTTTTAAATTATTTTCGTTTGATGTCAGCCTTATTTTTGAATTACAAATTACGATAAAAAGACACTGCAAGTTTGTTTACTAAAATAGGATTCGTATAAACAAATCTTACTAATATTATAATTGTTCTTTCACGGAAAAACTAATGAACGGATTTTCATGTTTACCACAAAGGTAGACAGACGCACACTGGAATAAGACATAGGATACTTACTACCCGAAAAATGCGAGCAAAGCGCTAGTGCTAGTAGCTACTATAAACATACCCGGCACCATATCAATCCTCCGCCCCACCAGATATACAGTAGTCGACCGGACAGCAGCCTCCTTATCCAACGCGGTGTCCGGTCGCACAAAGTGCGTGACGTCAGCGATGTGCACTCCCACCTCGTACCGGCCGAGCCCGCTCGCCGTCTTGCCGGGCAGAGGGCGCGCGTGCAGTGCGTCGTCAATGTCCGTGCAGCCCGGCGGGTCGACGGAACACACGCAGAGCGAGCGCAAGTCTACGCGTTTCTTTATTTCCTGTAGTAGGGCCCGTTCAAATATTACGTGAGGAGATTTATTACAATTATTTACCCCCCCATCCCCCTTGTCAGCAAAAGTAAGCAAAGCTCTTATCCTCTCCCCCCATGCTTACGTAAACATTTTTCAATTATAAATGTATAGACAATGTGAGGTTTGCCATTCGTGTAAAAAAGTAAACAACTACCGATGACGTAATCATCATCTAGACTCCCCTACCCCCCATGTCATCCAAAATAAGCAAAAAAAAAAATGTAACACTTGAACGGCCCCATATACAGTTTTTGAAGTTATACTTCTTTAGACGCGTTATGAAATAAATGGAAAAAATGATGAGAGTGAAATTTTAAGATTTGTAACACGGACGGTGACACAAAACCGACGGTCACGAAAAACGTCACGTGCGTTTTTAAAAACGCTTGATTTGAAAAAAAAAAATATTATTATATTTATTGTTTTTTTTTTTTAATTAAAACCAAACAACGAAAATTTTACACTACAACAGCTATTCTACTATTGTATTATCTATTTGACGACCCGTGTGGCGCTGTGGCCGTAACAATGGTCCTGGGTTTGATACCCGGCGAGGCAGTAATTTGAATGATGAGTTTGAATTTCTGTTCTCGATCTGGATGCGTGTGCTTTTATCTTTGTATTGTACATGGCACCAACGACACAGGGAATCCTAGAGCTGGGCTATGAGTGTGTAGCGTTACATTTATAATATTATCTTTTTAATTACCTCTTCCGGGATAGTCCAGTCGTCGGGCGGCAGACAGGCTAGCACCACCTCGCTGAACCGCGCGTGCGGCACGTCGTGCTCCAAGAGAATCACCTCGTTCTCCGCGTCTTTATCTCCTGCGAACAATTAGCAAAAATAACAATAAAAATGCACCGAATTTTATACTGTGTATCTTTATAACTCATTTCATCCAGAGACCCGTGCGCGCATGGCCTTAATCTCTACAACGGATAGCAAAGCCGGAGCCATAAGTAGCAAATACTGAGATTGGGATACAAATAAAATACTCCTTGTTTGCCGCTTCGAGCGAAGCGATGGCATAGTTCTACCTTCGAAAGGTGTGTTTTAAGTGCAACTTCAAATAAAATTTCATTTCTTGCGGTACAGGGTCGTTTGTACCAATATTTGCAGCTTAACTTAGGTTACAACCTACCTATCTCTCCTAGGGCCCTAACGAAGTGCCCTAGAGGGTACCGGCTGTTCCTCGGCCACGAGTCCAGCGCCACCAGGATGCGCTGTGTGGCCAACACCTCGCTCTGTCGGGTTTCGATTCGAACCCGCGGTATGCGCTTCTCCGCCGGCACGAACAAATGTTTTACAGCTCCTGTGAATAATAGGATAGTATTATATTATTAACAAAGCCTCAGTTCATTTACCTGTTACAATGCAGTGATAAAAAAAAACTATCCTAGGTGAACATTATAAATCTATGTTATGTTGTTAGTGCTGTGTTTATACTTTTTAGTTGCATCAAAACACATTCTATGATTTGATAACGTCTACCAAAGGCCACAAGGCCAGATGATCATTGCTAAAACATTGTAAGTAAATACAATGTAATTGAAATAATTATATAAAAACTTTATTCACCTGGTAGTTTGCTAGGCATCAAAATCCCACAGTATTGTCTCCATTTCCGCCTGACTATTCCAACAACTTTCCCAGTGGGTGTGATATCATCGCTCTCAGCTTTTGAGCTTGTTTCTTTCCCACTCAGAAGAATATCTACTTCTTCCAGGTTGTCCCCAGGATCCTCAGATTTATCTTCTAGAACTATATCACTTGGTTTTCTCCATTCTTCTTTTGGTAAAATCTCAATGGCTACACTGTCTCCATCAACAGCTCTGTTAATACCTTCATGGCCTTGTAGCAATATCTGAAAAAAAAAACATAACTTATACTCTCAAAATTGTTGACCTTAATAAGGACTTTATAAATAAAACATTAACTTTCCCTTTCTTTAATTTAGGAATCAATTTCCACTATTAAACATAATTTTATAAATTGTACCAAAAAAAATTATTGCATTCAGTGTTAAAATCAATATATTAATAATATTCCATAACATACTGGTTTCTCATATCCGCTGACCGTAGCTGTACCTTCAAGGTAGTTATATCTGGATGCATAGAAGATGCCCTGGTGCAGCTTTCCACTTCGGATCCCAGCATGTATCTGTGTTGGTGACAGGTGTGCTGGATACAGAGCATCTCTTGATGAACTGTCTGACGTAACATTCCGTGACAATTTATCCACTAGTCCAGGGAATCCAGGAATGTTTTCAACATAATCTTTAACTGGAATATTTAATTCAATAATTTAATTATAAAATAGATATATTAACATAACAATATTAATTAAGCACAAATTGTTACTAACATATAGAACTTAAGTTTATAAAAAAAGAAAAAGTAATGGGATTTATATTATAAACAAGTTTATAACATACTTGTACACGTCTGTATCCCCTCTTCCTCTGCAAGTTTTCTATTTTTTTCATCATCGGTAAGTAGAACAATCTCTGGGAAATCCCCTATGACAGAATTGATAGACAAGTGACTTGCATACCAACTTGCTGCCTTACGTATGGCTCGGTCATTTCTGTCATTGATTACCTCTCCTGGCTTTCGTTCTATATATGTATCACTGCAAATAAATCAACACTATTGTAAGCAATCCTGTATTAATAATAAGTTATTGATATAAATTAGTATCCATATACCTACATATGACCTTTAAGTATATACTATACTAAACAGGCTGTTCAGTACTAAAAAGACAGAAGAAAGAAAGAAGGCAGATTGCTATCAATATACATAATCGTTTGCAAGATTGTTTAATGTTTACTGTCTTACTAAGCTAAGGATGCCAGGTATAATATATGGCCAGAGTAAATATTTATCTGACAGGTTAATGTAACCAGTTTGGGATGATTGTAGTTTTTATATTGCATCTTAATTAAACCGTTTATTAATAGTAACATAAAAAGATATTAAATATTGAAAAGGATTAAAAAACCTATTTTATACATTAAAATAGTGTCTTAATAAAGTGATTTAAATAACTAACAGATGGTGTTCATTAACGAAAGAATAAAACTTTCTCCTCTTATTTCCAATGATATCCAATATTCTCCGGTATACGGCTGTGTTCCGATGCTTCACTTCCTCCAGTACCGTTTGTAAAATGATGACATTGGTCAATGCATCCTCTTCTAGTACATCTATTTGATGTAAAATTATATTAGTGTCTAATACCAAGTAGTGTCCTTTTTCAAACAGTGTACAAATTGACTGTGGTGTGGAGTCAAGAATGTACTCATCGTCTTTGTGTGGACAAACGTTGCATGCTCGGGATCCACACAGCAAATCATCACGTAAGTAATGCTCTCTTACTATCTGGAAACAAGTTAATACAACATGTAGGTTTTGGTGCTTTCAAAATATGTACATAATGTAACTTTGAGCCATTATTATTATTATAGAAATTTATTGTTATACTTTACATTTAATACAGTGGTTGATATTTTATATGAATATATTTTATACATTTCGGCTTCAGATCTTTTTTAAGTTTTGAATATTATGAGTTTAAGAGTATTTTTTCTCAACTTATGAATGCATGTCAGTTTTAAGGTTACCGGTCATTTAAATTAAAGTGAAATCTAAATCAACACTTATAAAATACAAGTTGTATATTTTCTACAGCCTATAGTTTTATTTAAGTCGGAATGTTCGTTGTAAAATCTTTCTGATTTTTTAATTTTCATAGAAACAGTAACATAACCTTACCTTTAAAATGTTACCCCGTTTTGTTTTAGTTAAAAACGTCTTTGTGGTCCACATTATTTAAAAAGAAAACATATATTCAGACACTAACAGTGCACAAAATCTCTAAAGAGTTGAATATTATACTGATTAATCTGATTATTTTATTTAAAATTTCTTCAACATCACACAATCCACAGAGTACTTAATCACTACGTAGTACGTTTTATCACAATCATCAGCGACATCAGCAGTAAAACGTAGTGATTAAGTACTCTGTGATCAGCAGCAGTCGATTCATTTCAGCCTAACAACACAGAGTACTTATTCACTTGCTAATAGTAGGGATGTTCGATCCGGATCGATACTTGTGTGGATCGATACAATGGCATACGATCCACTCGATATTTGTATCGATACAATGGCATTCGATCCACTGGCGGATCGATACAAATGCACGGTGGATCGGATCGGATTGAATCGGATCAAAATTATTATGGAATGGAGGTAGATTTCTTTAGACCAGTTGCTGGCGCATCATATTACACGAACAAGAAGGCCTCCACACATTTTTTAAGCAATAATTATCTGAATCTTTGTTGGATAGAAAGTCTGATCCATTAAAGTATTGGTCAGCGAGAAAAATTATTTGGGGAAACTCTGCGAGATAGCTCTACGGTATTTATCAGAGGTAGGAACTTCAGTGCCCTCCGAACGGTTTTTCTCGTTAGCCAATAGCATTTTAAATGAAAGTCGTAATCGATTGGATCCTGGGCGCTTATCCTATTTCTTATACACTATTCCTGCGTTTATTAAAATTTAAGGATTGACAAATATAATTTATAAGCTTTGAATGATATGAATGTATTTGATTATTTAGTTCAAAAAAACACAAGAGTTCTAAATCAAATATAGTGTTATAGAGTGAGATATTATTATTTATAATTTTATATGATGTTCCTACTACATACCACATTGTTTTAAAAAACCTTAAGTAACTTTTTCAACATTAAATTATACAATATTTTGAATAAAATTTAATCTAATATAAAATTTAATCTAAAACGATTGACCTTAATATTGGCTTAATGATATATATCTTTACTAGCTGCCCCGACAGACTTCGTTCTGTTAATTTTTTTTTTGAGATGTAAGCTATCCTATCTTTCAAGTCAAAATCGGTTAAGTAGTTTAGTCCATCGCGGACAAACAACGTGACACGTAATTTATATATATTAAGATTTAGAAACTCACTGAATTAAGGTTGTCGATAGTTTATATAACGATATTTAAAATATTTTATTCGATTTTAGATCGATACAAAACATCGTATTAAATTATACGGTATAATCTACATAAAATATCATATTTTATTTATTAACATATTTCTTTCTTTTTTCTCTTTCTTGGCCGACAACGCTTTTGTCGCTGATATCCATTGGCCGCGATACCCACTTACAGGTATATTTAATTATATGAATCGATATTTGGACTATTAATTATATTGGGATATTCATGACGATCCGGAGTATCGATACATAAAACACCCGGATCAATCATTCCTATTTAAAAATTTTCTTTCTTTTTCTTCTCTCTTTCTTGGCCGGCAACGCATCAGTGATGCCTTTGGTGTTGCTGATATCCATGAGCGACGATAACCACTTACAGGTGGATCGTCAGCGTGTTTGCCGGCTATTTCCAAAAAATGGTTGTCTGTAAAGTCGGTTTACGGACGGTAGTTTAACGTGACAACGTCATGACAAAACATTGATGAAATGATTGCATACTTTTATAGATAAAATTGAGCGCTTCGGCCGCGCTCTCGCTCGCGCGGAACGGGACAATGAGTCATGCTTTTTCGTGCGTGCACCCGGCGTTCATCGTTTTAGTAGACGTTATCACGTCAAAAAAAATTCATTCGATACTGGATCGATCCAGAGTATCGTATCAAATCACTTGGATCGATACCTGGATCGATACACTGCGATACGATCCGTATCGATCCAGAGTATCGATACAAAGCACCTGGATCGAACATCCCTAGCTAATAGTGAGTGCCTAACAAAATACTCTGAAATCTGAATTACTCTGTGCAGTGTTGCCAGATAATTTTTTCTCGAATAGCCTTGCCAGCGTGCGCGTGTAGCCCCATCTAGGGTTCGAAGTATAGGAGCTAAAAAAAAGGTCATCGGCAGTCAATTTCATATCATTTTGTTGGAAAATCCAAGCCCAATGACCATTGAAGTATTATTACTAGCGTATAGAACAGACACCGCTAACACAATGATGTTCCAATGAATTGACGCAGCGCGGCTACAATGTCCAATGGATTCGTTCGATTTTGAAAGGAGAACAGGGGCTCAATTTTTCCCGGCGCGGCGAGGACACACATTTTGTTTGAGATGTCTTCTCTATGTATACTTATACCTCAATGCCAATGACCTTTTTTTTCTTGTGTTAATGTAAAATATGATAGCCCCTCGGTAACGGAAATAGCCCCATTGGCGCTTAATAGCCCCATCTGGCATCACTGACTCTGTGTTTGACTCTGTGTAGTGTAAGCTGTGTAAGGCAGTGCCAGTGTTGCCAATGCAAATTTTTAGGCGGCCGTGTACATTAGATAAAAAAGCCGTGTTTATATGGAAAAAGATCAACTGTGGGCCGTGTCCACAGCTGCCAATTTGCGAAAAGCCGTAGAATTGGCTAATTAAATAGGGCGTAGGGCAGCCGTAGGCCGTAGATTTTGTGATTTTTTTAGGCCTGAAGCCGCCTGAAAGCCGTAGAACACGGTAATTGCCGTAGCATTGGCAACACTGGGCAGTGCTGCCAAATGCCAAGTCAGCTGTCAGTGAACCAAGAATTATTGACACAGTGACAGTTATGACAGTTATAGCAATGAAAGCAACTTGATTATATAAAGACCATGGATATATTACTCTAATAACTGGATACATAACTTCGTAGAGGTACTTGAAGACCGGTGACGTCACAATGGAATGACTATTCGACCAAACACAGACTGGATTGAGGTTCTCCTTCATAATAATTCTGTGCACCTGTGATAAGTGATATAAGTCGAGTTGTACCCTTTTTGTGATTTAAACTTAGAAATGTATAAGAAAAAATTACGATTTTTTTGGTCTAACTCACGTTCTTCTATCTGCTATAGTTTTGGAAATAATTAGTGCAAACTGATATAAGTGCACACTGTTTTGGCAAAAAAACCGTGAATATAGATATATCTAAAGTTGTAACCCCTATAAATAATTGCTCTACAGATATTTTTTGTGCTTCGTGCTATAACTGCAATTCATACTCATTTTCACATTTTATTTTTCAATATATTTATCGTGAATATTGATTAATTTAGAGTTTTAACACTATAAACCAATACTGATTAGGGTACAATTCTATATGAATCTATATAGAATTGTACCCCAATAAATTATATATCAGTTTACGCAAAGACAATTTATAGGTACAACATAATTTAACTAGTGGCGTAGCTAGCCCTTCCGGGGCCCCGTATCAAAATTTTGCCGGGGGCCCCCTCTCGACTCGAGGGTAAAGCTGCAAATATACTATCGGACGCGGCTTACGGACGCGGCTGAAGGATGTGACGTAATAGGTATCTAGATAATGAATGTACACTGAACTGTGCAAACTATTGGAGGAGGGTTAAATTATTTAACTCTAGTTGTATAATTTATCACGTAATATTAGCACACATTTTAAATAAAAAAGGTACAACTCACAGGTTTTTGATGAATTACTATAATATTATAATATAACATAGAATTTATATTACTAGCGTATAGAAGGGACACCGCGAACATCGGGTTCGGGGGTGTGCATTGCAGCCGGCCGGCTGCATTTAATTCTGTCACTCGGCTGCGCTCATTGCGGCCGCATGCCAAAATTGTTTATGAAAAAACTGAAAAATGCCGTCGTGCGTAATAAGAATGTGTCACAATTGCACGACAAAAAACAAAAAAGATAATTTTATCACTTTATCATCAGTAAGAAAACAAAATCTTAACTTAAATCAATTAAAACGAATTTAATTTAATAATTGAGCAATGTTCCCGCCATTTTGAATGAAAAAATCATAAGGAGCGTTTGAACTTGGCAAGCCACTAGCGTGTTAATAGACTAAATAAGCTTGCCGACGCGACGCTTGTGACCAATTTAAAGTGTTGGATTTTTTGACACGAATCAATGGTAATTACGTTTGAAATCGTTTAAACGCTTTTGCACGTTAAATAAAGTTGGAGTAAGAGCTTGTAAATATTTGGAGTCGGTGACTGCTTGTCTTGGTTCGACAAGTGTCATATACAAAGTTACTCTATGGCAAGTGTGCAAACGAGGCTTCTAGTTTGAAAAGAGAACGAAAGGCAAGCCGGCGGTGGAACACACATTTTGTTTGAGATAGCTTCTCTATGTAAAGTTGTACCTCAATGTAATATAATAATAATATTTACTACAAAAAACTAAATGTACGGTGACAGTAAATGTTTTTATCTACAAAAGAAGGTACTCATAAATAATACACCCAGCTCACTTAGTTTATGAACTAGAATTTTTTTTAACTTGTTTTCGTCCTCCTCCCTCCTGTAAAGTGTCCATTTTTCACTCGTATCACTTATCACAGGAGGCACAGAATTGTAGGGAAAGGAATACTTTAAAAAAAAATATGTTCTATTTTGATATGGTTCATAAAAAAATGTTTTTTAATAATTTTGGTGGTGGCAAAAAATTAAAATATTGAATTAACTCATTTTATTACAATTTCTTCAAAATTTTCCTCATGTCATGAAAACTGATGTTTATTGAAGTATGATTGTTTTTGTTTATGGTGATAATGAAAGGAAACAATATTATTTATTACGGTAGATTTCTTTTATTTTAAGTGCGGCACACTTATAAAAATATTTTAACAAAATCGAATGATATATCCTGGGACTATGGATAACATGGACACAATACAAAAGTAGGGGCAAGAGAGAGGTGCGAGCACACATTTTCTTTCTCTCTTTCTCTCATAGCAAGTTACGTTTCACATACATATAGATAGAGCTAAAGAAGTTTTACTTCAGTCGTGTGGTCTAAAGCACAATCTTTTTTTTAATTGCAGACATTTAAAGTACATAATTTTAATTAAAAAAATTAGCTATTAGGCCTACTGGTGGTTTTTTTTCAATTCACCAAAATATGCCGTCATTTTACACTGGTGACAAGGTAATTTTTGAGGTGGCAACACTGCCAAGGACACTGTAGTATATGTCTATGGTCGACACTAAACGGCAAGATTCCAAGAAGTGGCAAGAAGTACTTGAAGATGTATCACGAGACATTGGATGAATATCTGCTCCCTATCATTGGTGATTGGTTGAAGTTACATACCTACTGATACCCAGTGATACCCTACGAATGGCTACGAGTCTAAGGTCAACGTTAGTCGGTCCTATGATTGGTGGAAATTGTTCATCCAATGTCACGTGATTGGTCTTCAGGTCTTCAAAACCTTTCAAAACTTACAATTAGTAGAAAAGTTCTTTTTCTGTTTGATATTTTTTTAGAAAAATATCTTAGTTCAGTAGCACAAAATCTTTTTTCAAAACATAATTTAATTTGAGCTGCCTTTGCTGCAGTATTCTACAGTCAGTGTTGTTTTGTTGGTTAAAGACTAGAAGTAGGTAAGTAAAATACTTATCATTCTATCCGCTTATCGCATATCTGCTTTTATCTTACCTAACACTACTTATTGTAAGTATGAAAAATATTTTAATGATAAATTAGTTTTCAGTGTAGTAGTTTCGTAACGTAATACGCCGTGAAGTTTGCTTTGATTAAGTCATGGTGTGGCAAATTGGTAATGGTTATGAACTTGGGTCGACAAACTCGTCAAAATTGTCAAGTGTCATTATGTCAGCAGTTGCCAGTTCGTCACTGTACGTGCAAGATTGAAAATTGTAGCTGCCAGTTTAACGAAGCGGTAATCAAATCGGCTATGAATAATAGTTAATGTAGTAGACACTAGCAGCCTACCTATATCTCGCTTACTCGCTTAGTTCCGGAGCAAGAGCCAAGATAAAATCTAATTTAGTGTCGGTCGCACGGGATTTCACGGGAACCTCAGTACCATCGCTAAAGTTATAGTGTTCTGTGCTCAGTACTCTGCAGTTACCAAAGGCGCAATACAGCGTTCAAACAACTTCGTGGTGCGTGTATTTCTTAAAATCCTACTTGAATTTTGTAGTGATAAATGACCCTACAGAAACAAAGAAAAATACTCTACTAGTTATGAAGACACTATTAACTTGGAGATAATATTGCTGTTAATCTGTTCAGAAGTTAGCTTTTCGAGAAGTGAAGTGATATTAATGTTAACCACACCAAGTGTATCTCACCATACCTATGCCTAGTAAGAAGAAAATCAGGTCTCCTCAACAGCTATGGGAAATTATATCGACTATCTTTGTTCACTTCGTTGAAAGTGTATTTTTCACTCTTGGAGTTACTGTTGCAAGACACCCATGGAGATCTATCACAGTAACATGGATATTTGTTCTGCTCAGCTCCGTTGGGTTATTAAGATTTTACATAGAAAAGAATCCTATGAATTTATGGGTCCCACCTGAATCAGATTTTTTTCGAGACACCAACTGGTATATCAACAGTTTTGGAACTAACTTTCGTCTGCAGAAAATTCTAATTACAGCAGATAATATTCTAGAGCCCAGTATAATACAAATGGTTAAAAAAATCACAAGTGAAATAGAGACTATTAAAATAGAATATGAAAATAAGGTGTACTCCATAGATGACCTGTGTTACAAAGTGCCTGTAGTTAATTTTTATACCTCAAATGACAATTATAATAGTAGATCTGAGAACAAATCAAATACTCATTCACGAAAAAAAAGAAATGTTGAGATAGACTATTCTGATCCTTCATTATGGATTAGCAATGAGTATTACTGTAGTTTCTTAGAATCCTTCCAATTAGCATGTCTCCAAGAAAATGTACTGGATCTGTGGAAAAATGACCTTGATTTAATTAAGAATGTTACTAAACATGAAATTATTAGAAAAGTTAATGATGTGAAAGTCAATCCTCGGACTGGTCATCCTATTGACTATACAACACTGCTGGGTGGTGTTCAAAGAGATGAGAGTGGAGATATTGTTAGTGCAAAATCTTTATTGATTACATGGTATACAAAGGTAAATATGTCTGAAGTGAATTTAAGTGAAGTTGGTAACTTAGTAGGGACTGAAGAATGGGTATCAGTTCCTGTAGCAATGTGGGAATCACAGTTTTTAAGTAATGTTAGCAATTTGGCTTCTATGGCTAAAAATATTCATATCAATTTTGAAGCAGGAAGAAGTTTTGGTGACATTAGTGGAGAAACAATGTTCTGTGAATTGGATAAACTTTTTATAGGTATTGCACTTATGTTTATATATGTCGTTTGTGCCATATCTCGTTGTAATTGGTTAGAAATTAGATTAACACTAGGTAGTGTTGGTTTACTTAATGTTGGGATGGCTTATATCACTGCAGTGGCTTGGTGTTCTGTTATTGGCATACCATTTGGGCCTGTACATTCATCATTGCCATTTCTTTTAATGGGTCTTGGCGTTGATGATATGTTTGTAATGAATGCATGCTGGAAAATTGTTACTGAGGAGGAACCACATATTAAGAACTTACCTTATAAGGTTGGCTTAATGCTTAAACATGCTGGTGTTTCCATTGTGATTACATCTTTTACAGATATTGTTGCCCTATTAATCGGAGCTATAACAATTTTGCCATCCCTTAAATCCTTTTGCATATATGCAGCAGTCGGTGTATTTTTCATTTTTTGTTTTTCAGTGACATTTTATGTTGCAGTATTTACATTAGATCAAATGAGGGTTCAAGCTAAAAGAAATGGTATTCTGTTTTGCTATAAACATAAAAAAGACGTTCCTATAGCTGTTGGTATTACTACTTTTCAAAAAGTGATGTCTATATTTTATAAAAAAGTTGTTTTTACACGACCTGGTAAATTTTGTGCTATCGTTGTTACATTGATAGTCACTGGTTTCAGCATAAATGCTATATTTCAACTAGAACAAAGGTTTGACCCAAAATGGTTTATACCAGATGGTAATTATTACAAGGAATTCATTAATGCTCATGAAAAATATTACCCTGATCAAGGTTATCCTGCCATGATATTTTTAGGAGAAATGGATTACAAATATGAATTTCCAAAGTTATATGACATGGTACAGAATTTTAAAAATCAAACTTATGTTTCTGATATAATTAGTTGGGTGGAACCTTTTGATGGTTATGTGAAACAAAATTATGGGCGTAATTTGAAAAATTTATCTTCTGTCACTGAAATAGAATTTAATACATATTTGTCGAGGTTTTTATATAGCCCCATTGGCGGGAGATATCAAACAAGTTTTATGTTTACCCAACCTTTACATTGTGGTTATCCAACGCATAATGTAACTGCTTCTTCAATGCTTTTTAAATTCCCGAAATTTTCTGGACCAAATGAATATATACCTGCAATGAATAGGGCTAAAGAAATTGTCAAGACTACTAATATAACATCAGGAGATGGTTATCGTAGTGTATGGTCAAAGGCTTTTGCTAACTGGGTTACTGATGAAATCATAGCAGTTGAAGTGGAAAGGAATATAGAGTTAGCTTTACTTTGTGTTATGTTATGTACTGTGATTTTAATAACGAATCTTCAGATGTGTTTATGGATATTTATTTGTGTCTTGTTAACTATAGTTAATGTCTTAGGTTTTATGCAGAAATGGGGAATGACTGTAGACATTGTTTGTTGCATTGGACTTGAACTTGCGATTGGCTTATGTGTGGATTATGCTGCTCATGTTAGTCATACATTCTTGACTATTGGTCAAGGATCTCGTGATGAAAGAGCGTACAAAACTGTAACCTCAATTGGTAATGCCATCTTACTTGGCGGTGGTTCTACATTGCTATCATTATCACTGCTAAGTATGTCGAAAGCTTACACATTTCAATCATTCTTTAAAATATTTTTACTTGTGATTGTGTTTGGTTTATATAATGGTTTAATATTTTTACCAGTAATTCTGTCTTTAATTGGACCAAGTGCATATAAGAAAGTGCATAAAAATGACTCTTCATTTGATAATGTTGAACTCAATGGAAAAGTTCACATTGGAGAAAAACAAGGAGAAGATTCTTGATTCATATTTTGATCATGATTAATAAAAATTCTTACATTGTAGTCTGCGAAACCTATATTAGGTCTTCGTATGATACCAAACCATAAAAATAATTAATTACTATTTATAAAAGTTATGTTCAGGTTTTTAACCTTGTTTTGTTACCTCTAAACTCCGTCGATTATGAACCTTTTTGGACAATTCTTTGAAAGGGAATAAATACTTCCAGATTGGTCCCATACCTATTCATATCACAATTCAATTGTGATGATGTGATCCATGAGAATTCGGAGAAGTATAATATTATGCGCTCGATATGTATACGTATAATATTGCTTAACATTTGGCGATTTGAATGTAGATTTTTCGAACTCTGTTTCTTTGAAATCATTTGTTTTTTGTAAAATTTTGATTTTAGTCATATATATTAATGAATTCAAAATGATTTATTCATATAGGTATTACTGATACACTTATGCACGTTTTTTTTAAATCTACCAGCATTTGTGAAAGGTGCTTTGTCATGTAGAAGAAATGCCGTAAAGAATAATTCGATAAATAGTTCCAAAGTAAATATGTAGTTCCAAAGCAGCCAGTAGGTATAGAACTCCTACTACAAAAAAGAGCTATTAGGGTTATTTATAAACTTAGATCTTGGGAAACTGCGTGACAAGTTCAAAGAAATAGGTATACTTACAGTAGCCTCACAATATATTTATAGTAATGTGGTTTTTATACGGAATAATATAAGCGCGTATAAACAAAATTGTGATATCAATAATAATCGCCAAACAAGAAGAATGCACCAGTTAGTAACGCCATTTTACCGTCTTTCTATAGTGCAGCGATCTTTTATGGGCCTTGGTGTACAGTTTTATAATAAAATCCCAAAGTTAATACGTGACTTGCCAGTGAAATTGTTTAAGAAACATGTAAAATCTCAACTTTAAGGCAAAGGCTACTATAGGTACTGTAGATGAGTACATAAATGACAAAGACGCATGGAAATGACCAGCTGTGCAACCAGTTCCATACAAGCTAGTGATACTTTTTTGTAATAAACATACCAATGTATTTTATTTTAAAAAGATGTGCTGAGGAGTTTCTTTCGGCTTTTCTTCTCCTCCATGACAAAGCACCTTTGCGAAAAGCTGGTTGATTAAAAAAAATGAAGTGCATAAGTGTATCAATGATACCTACATGAATAAATGATTTTGAATTTTGAAAGGTTTTTCATTATCATCGTAAATGATTAAAATCGTAAAACAAAACTCTTATTTTGGCTTTGGAAGAAAGTAAATACATGCTAAATGGTTTTGATTTGAAGTAAAAATAAAATATTAATTATCAAGCAAACGATCAATCGTTTGGACCCGAAGTCAAAAGTCCAAGAATACTAATAATACCGAGTCATAGAGGATAAGGCTAAATGACATGTAGTTGTATTGTATAATTTGCTAATCACTTAAAAACTTAGAACTGATATTGAATTATTATTATTTAGTATACATTTATTATTTATCTAATAATTTGGTTTGTAATTTTTTAATAATAAGTTGTTATAATAATATACATTTATATTTTTCGTTTATATAGCAATCAGTAGGATCATATAGTCTCAGATCAATAAAAATTTAAAAAAAGATTTCAGTTTTATTTTTATCTGAGCATATAATTAGAATTTTTTACATGGAGACAATGGGTGAACTACCCATTATAAATATGTGTACAGTAATTTTAATAGGAGAGTAACATTTAATACAGACGTCAATGACCCTCGGATGATCCAGGGTTTGATTACAGCCTGTGGGCCGATTACATGTTAAATTAAATACATAAAATATCTCTGCTCGGGTCCTGTTAGTTTGTAACACACTCACAATGTTGCGAGTTGCGACTTTTATACAAAATTAAGAATTACGCATAATATTAAATATGTAAATATTGAAGTGAGTAACGCCCCAACTCAGAGTCATTAATGGTTACATAAATCTCTCCTTAGTAAAGAATCACCATACAAATTATGCACCTACTAAGGAGCGATTTAAGTAACCATTAGTGACTCTGAATTGGGGCGTAAGTAATTTTCCATTTAGCCTCACCGCCCATTCTAATGACATTTGTATTTACATAATTATGATGATATTGTGTTCTACATAATTATATCTTTACATAGGCTTGGTTCATATGACCGCAGGGTAAGTAACAAAGCGGTAGATACGACTTGTTCCCACTAGTCCGACGGTAGAACTAGTGAGAAAAAAAACTCCCACTAATTCTGCGATTGGACTAACGAGTAGAACTAGTGTGAATAAAGCAAAATATATAACCAAATAAAAGGCTACGTTCATAATGACCGCGCGGTGATCGTTCAGCGCGGCAACATTTTTTTGTTACGACAACTGATAGTTTTGTTAATTATAACTTCTTAATGTGATCTTTATGTGTTTAAAAAAATGCACTTACAAGTGAAAAATTATTCCTCCGGACGTTTTACTTGATGTTGTATTGTTTTGGCATGACTTCACTACACAGGATGGCATTTTTTCGTGTAATTTATAGCACGACGACGGTCCGGGAGGTACCTACTGCCAGAAATCGGCTTGGTTTTAACTTATGGGTAGGCGTGGTTGCTTGTAAATACACGAATTGCGTGTTGATATTTATCTTCCTCACTCAAATACAAGGCGGTGAGTTATCTATAATAAGATACCTTATTTATTGATGTGAGTATGAACCTAGCCTTTTATTTCGTTGGATCATGTACCGCGCGGTGAGTCGTTCCGCGCGGTCATGTGAACCTAGGCTAAAAGATAAGGCAAGTTATAGTTCACCCGTCTGAGTAGTTTAATTATTATTCAGTAATTATAATATTTTGTAATCCGTGGAAAACTTGTTAAATTACGCGTTGATCTGACAAAAACAGATGATTATGTTTTGTAATATCGTTATATGGATAACTAATCTAAACGTGTCAGTAATTTACCAGTAAAAAATCAGATCCATGATGATTGCCAAATCAATTCCATACAGATTTGTAGGTAGATACATGACATTATTTACCTTATGTTATAATAAAATATACTTAGGTAGTTTTTAAATATTAGATAACGAAGTTCATGACTGTGATGTTAATAATAATGTTTTGATATTAATATTAGTAGATAGGCATGATAATACGATAAGAGGTACGTTTGAATTAATAGAATTGTTTCGTGTATGATTAAATTGTAATGTTTGCATGAATTTGTGATAATATGTTTTATACACGTTTATAATCATTTCTTATACATAATATATAGTATATAATTATATATAGTATAGTTATATATTATAGTAATTCAGAAATAAATAATATTTTATGAATAACGTTTCATTATCTCTACCCATTTCCGTAGCTTGTTGATATTGCATGTTCTAGTGCTGAATATTATTATAATGCCTTAAATTAAACGACATTGTTATGATTTATGATAGGGGGAGTTGGGGCACCCTGATACGATTTTTACTTAGACCCAATTAAAAACGATCTATTGACAGTAACATCCAATTTAATAATTATAATATATTCAATATATATTCAGCTAACTTGTTAAATTCAAATTAACCGTTAAATTTAATCACAAAATGTATTAGAGCCTATTTTCTAAAAAATGAAATTTGTATCAATGTACCCCGGTACCCGGGGTAGATTGATACATTATACTGAGGCACTTGGATTTATAGAAATATTTCTACAAAATAAACAAGTCATTGATTTTTATGACATTTACTTAAGTACTAATTGTAATAAATACTTTTCGCGGTCATATTCAAACAGCCCTAACTCTCGAGTTATGCAATTAAGAACAATAATTTTAACGTTAATTTGCAAGTAATATCTTTAAGTATTAGTACAGTATTAAAAAAATTAGTATCAATGTGCTAGTTTTTGAAGTATGTTAAGAAAAATGGAAAAGACAGTCAACTTTTTTAATTAAATTACCATAAAATAATATAAAAATAAGTATCAACAGCACTTGCATCAATGTGCCCCTGCCTATTACAATCGAAATAAATATTTAATAAAAATTAAAGCAATAAATAATCAAAAAAATTAAGTCTATATAATGTAATGACAGATATGTTCTTACCAAATGTCTTAATATGACACAGGTAATACTAAATAAATTAGAAGAATCACATCCGTAAGAAAACTACGAACATTTTGTTGGGAACGTCAGAAACAGGTTTATAGGTGCCAGCCGCTAGTCGTTGAGTGCACGTTGCTCCGCACTGGTGTGCATGTAGGATGTATAACTACCTTCTTATTTGTGGCGGACGGCTCTTCTAAACGCGTTTCATTTTCGATTAATATTGACTGTATCTATGTGCCCCATGTATCAATATACCCCATCTCCCCCTACATTTGCCCAATACAAGGAAATCTAGATGTATCCCCCCAGGATATCAAAAAACAAAAATTCGGATTCAGTGGGTTGCTAGTTTTACATAGCATATTGTAAAATATTATCCATGTAATTATAACAATACGTGACATCGGTGATATTTAGTGTCGCTGATAGGCGATGATAGCCACGTGCCATCACTCCACCGATTGTCGGATGTTTCCATAAAAAAACAATTTTAATGGTGTATTCCATTGTTATTGGAACGAAGTTCCTTATCGCGCGCTGCGAAAGGGGGCTAGACGGAAAAAATTAAGACGAAAAGTTGTAACGACACTTTTTGCCGTCGTTACAACTCGTGCGGCGTCGTTACAAGTCGTGCGGACGATCATGCACAATAAGTTATTAATGCTATTTCTCTTGTCATGCCAATTAATATGCGGAAGAGCGACAGGGATAGAATAAATCTATCATTGTCGCTCTGACAAGTTGTCAGAGCGCTTTGACACGTACATTGAATGAAAATCAATGCCTAAGGGATATATTCATATGAAACTTCGCACAGAGGTAGCTTTCATCATGCTGATCAAATGTCTCAATGGGCGCAACCCCCCAAAACAAGAGACTATTCAGTGAGAAGATTTTCTGCCTTATCCCAACTTACCCTTAGCCTTCCAAATCGAAAAATACCCTTCGACACAAAAATAAACGCACACTCTTACGCATCTATTATTTCTACGTGCTTTGGGGAGTATTTTTTTTTTGAGATTTAGGGGGGGGGGGGGGAGTGGTGGGTCTGGGTTTGATTTTGGGGGGTTGCGCCCATTGAGACTTGATCAGCATAATGAAAGCTACCTCTGTGCAAAATTTCAGCTAATTTAGCCGAGAGCCAATTCCCATAAAAATTTTGCGGGGTCCTTTCCTAATTTTCCGCACAACTTTCTTATTTTTTTTCTTTTATAAGAACCTTCTGCCAGTAACAAACATAACAAAAAATAATAAGCGAAATCCCTCCAGCCGTTCTCGAGTTTTGCGCTTAGCAACAAAGGCGATTCATTTTTAAGGTTTAAAGATAACAGACGCATGTGTGACCAGTGTGACTCGCACTTGATAGCACAATATCGCCTGTTAGCACTGCAAATGTGCGAAAAAACAAGTCTGTTATATTTAATTTTGTGTATATGTAAGTATAAATAGGTACTACATATTATGTATGCTGTGCCTTACATATAACAGACTTGGAGTTCCTCAAGGAAGTATTTTAAGGCCGCTACTATTTTATTATTTACATATAAAATCACGAATCAACAATAGGTATTCCTTATTTGCGGACGATATTGCAGTAATTGTACATAATAATGTTAATATCAATTATAATATTGTAATAAACGATATAATTAGTAAAATAGTGACATAGCGCAAAGACAATAATCTTGAAATTAATCTAAACAAAACGAAATATATATACCATTTGGAAATAGAGAATCAAAAAAAAACACAATTTAAAAGCGAATTACGATAACAATACGATCGAAGAAACAGATTCCATTACATTCCTAGGATATAGATCGTTTTTTTTTGTGAAAGAACACGTAGAAAAACTTTGCACAAATATTTCTTGTTTCGTCTATCTTTTAAGGCGCCTACCAAAAATAAGTATTACAATAACGTCTATGTCGGTTCTACAGATAATTTAAGGTATGGTACAGTTCTATGGGTAACTAAAGACTGCAAGAAAGTCTTCATTGCTCAAAAACTATGCATACGCGCTATGTGTAATCACAGTATATAGAGTGGTGTAATGTTACCCCAGACACAAGCTGCAATCCTTTTATAAGGAAATATAATAGTCGGCAAACGAGCTGACGATCCACCTGATGGTAAGTGGCTATCGTCGCCCATGAACATCAGTAACACCAAAGGCATCACTGATGCGTTGCCGGCCTCCTTTTAGAAACTAAAAACTTAAATATACTCCTATATATTCAAATGAGATCTGTACCTATTTTTGTAAGAACAAATATGCACCTATTCCAGGAAAACAAAGATTATTATTTTGCTCCCAGATACCCTGATTTATATATCGACTTCTTTTTTTTCTTCGTACATGGCATTGGAGTAAATAAAACGACTTCTTAATTATTATTGTTTCCCTTGACATTTGAATTAATAAATTATTTATAATGTAATTTATAGTCTAACATAAATAAAATTATATTTTCATTTAATTATAATCTATAGGTACATAAAATGAAGTCCCCCGGCCGCGTCTGTGTGTCCTTATGAACGCGATAAACTCAAAACTGCCGAACGGATTTTTGTACGGTTTTCACCAATAGATAGAGTGATACCTGGAAGGAAAGTTAAAGGTATTATGTAACTCATTATGTTTTTATGTAAATTGACCGAATCCACGCGGAAGAAGCTGCGGGCGGAAACACAATACTGTGGCGGAAGCTAGTGTAATACTCGTAATAAATAATGTTAATGTCAGGTTACCTATGAAATAGGAGATTTGTAAGTATGATTAATTTTGGATTTTTTTTATTTTAGCTTATCAAAGTACTGGCCCAAATTATCTATACAATTTTGCCATTTTGATGGCAGTTTGTTGTCTGCCGGACGGGAAGCGATGAAGTCAGCGAAAGCGTTTTGTACTGCCTCTCGGGTGTTGAACTTTTTCCCACTTAAAAAATTGTCTAAATTTTGAAAAATGTAGAAAGTTGAGGCAAGGTCCGGTGAGTACGGTGGGTGACGGAGAGCTTCCAGCTATAACTCTTGTAGTTTTGCGATGGTCTGTCGTGATGTGTGAGCTCGCGCGTTGTCGTGGAGAAGCAATGAGGACTCTTCCCGATTGACCTTGACCAGTCTTGGTTGTTGAATTGCGAGCTTCTCCATTATTGTTTGCAATTCTTGGCAATAGCATCTGACGTCACTGTTATGCAATTCGATAAGAAGCTGTGATGTATAAATCCGGCACTGGTCCACCAGACAGTCACCATCATCTTCTTATGAATGACCTTTTTTTAGTTCACTGATTAGGTGCTGTACCCCCGGGTAAAAATTTTTTAATGCGATATTTTGGAACAAACTTAGAAAAACCGCCAGAAAAAGTTCGGTGCTAGCTCAAAAATTTTATTTCAAGCGAAAGTGGATTTTTTTTCGGTGCCAGTACTGTAGCAGACTCCCCCCGAGTCTGCTACTTGTAGGACATGGATACCAGATAACTGGTACCCAGTGGAAGATCAGGTCTGTGGTTCTTCCACCGACCACACCTCGGCCGCAGAGGATAGGGCAAGCGGCGCACCGTAATACCGACATGCCTCTTCTTCTGCGGCCCCACCAGTGCCGTTTCGACGGAACGGCGCCGCCAGCTCGCAGGGGGTAGGGAGAGTGGCGCACCGTAATACCAACTCGCCTCTCCCCCTGCGATCCCTCCACGGCCACAGAAGATAGGGAGAACGGCGCACCGTAATACCGGCACTCCTCTTCTTCTGCAGTCCCACCTCCACGCGCGTCCGCAGCGGACTTGTTCAGCCCGCTGGGAGCGCCCTCCTCGGGCCAGCCGGTGCGGCGGCGGCCCAAACAGGCTGGCCCTGGTTGCCTCTTAGCTTCACTGTGGGTGACCAGTCCACGATTACTAAGCCACGACAAGGCGGGCAACCCCCGGGGGGAATATAGAATAAACCTAGAACAACCCAAAACAACTGCCAGCACCGCGATACCTTAAAAATGCGGTGCTAGCACTGCTAGCTCAAAAAATTGTTTACACGAAATTTGTTGTAAATATTATTTTTTTCGTGTTTAAAGCGTTTAATTAGGTTTTCTTTCTTTCTTTTTTTCTTTAAATATTGATTTGTCATAATATTATGAGGGCAGCGCGGCAGCGGCATGCGATGCACACGGCAGCAGCAGCGCGGCGCACATCTTTTCGCCGTTTGTTTTTTCATTGTTTTGGCACCGCCTCAAAATTATTTATTTAGTGTTAATTTCGGATCTTAATTTATAATACTAAATGGTTTATTTTATTTTTTGCTTTTCAGATTTTTGTTTTTGTTGGTTTTATTTTTTGTTAAAAATAATTATTTTTTAATTTTTAGTTGCTATAATACTAATAATTAATAATTATTGATTTTATGAATTATAGATTCAGTTACCAGGTAAAAATGTAGTAGATGAAATATCAATCATCCCCTATTTTCGTACCTATAGGGGTAAAATTTTGTTTCGAAATTTAAACAAGAGTAACCTCGAGATACACACTATTCAATAAAAAAAGAATCATCGAAATCGGATCATCCAGTACAAAGTTATTGGGGTTAACATGTAAAAATTCCGGGTAAAAAACGGGTGAATAATCAATCATTCCCTATTTTCGTACCTTTAGGGTGGGAATAAAATTTTCAAAAAAATATGGGACCAACTTCAGGACATGCCCTATCCAATAAAAAAAGAATCATCCAAATCGGACCACCCTGTGCAGATTTCTGCGTGATCATACATTAAAAAAAAAATATATTCCTCCTCCTTTTTTTTTCGTCGGTTAAAAAGGGGGAAGGGGATTCTGAGATATCTTATGTGCTCTTACAGCCCTTACAGGGGGGTAGGGGAGTTCGTCGGCCCAATTATAGTATTGATGACGGTGACGGATAAAGATCTCTAATTAATTGATTAAATGTACTTACATACGTGCGTAAGCACGAATTCGTGATATAATTAATATATCGGTAAACATTTATCTTATCTTAAAACTAATCCCATTTAATTTTAAATTAAGCCTATTTGAATGGTGCGTTGCCCTACCCTGTAGGCTATAATTTTGACCCTCTAAATATTTCTTATTAATATATCTATATATCGCTCACCCAGTAATACCTACAACGGCACATCTAGGTACGTTAATTGTCATATTTTACAGAAACGAGGATCAAAAATTTTATAAAAATGTTTAAAATTAATTTATGGGTTCTTTTTACGTTTTTTGCAGATTGTATGGATTTGGTTACTAGTATAGACATTAATACTTACATATTTACCACTATGTAGATTAATTGGTGTATAAAATACAAATCGGTTGGTGAAAACCCTACAAAGGAATTTTAATGGTTTGTTTACGTCGATTCCAATACATTCCGATACATTTGTTGTGATGCCCGTCAAAAAGTTGTAAGAGATTTTACTTCCACATTCAACAACGAACATAAGAGACGTAATTAGCTTTACGTTACATCTATATTATAATATTGCTGGAACTTTTCGTCATATGGCTACCTTCGAAACTACGACTGCTAGAGATATATTATGTCGATACTACTGTACTAGCTCTTTTCACGGACTATACGCCAGTGGTATAATCGGAAAAGGTTGTAACCTGAGTTACAACCTTTTACGATGCGGATGTCGATATAATATGGGGAAACTCGAATTAAGTGAAATACAAATTCTTAGACTTTATCACATTTATTCAGTTACAGCATTTACAGCACAGAAGACATAATAGTAGTTAAAGCAACCTGACTTAATAATGTAGGATGTGTGTTAAAATTATAATCATTCTTACGACATTTTGTTTTGTTCTTTGGCAGCCTTTGCGCTACCCCAAAATATTCTAGGCCACCTCACCACGGACATTTTATATTTCTGTAAAATTTTATTTCAAAACATGCAATTATGTACATTTATAGGTAGGTACCTAATAAATTACATCAAATAAACATTACATATTTTATTATTATAACAATCTGAAGAGGACAAAAGTCTAAGGGCAAACATTCTTCAAAGTCTAATCTAATCTAAACCATAGGTTTAAAGTTCTAAACACAACACACAATATAATAGCCCTAGAGCTACTGAACCATTTGACTAACCCGTTTCCCACAAAGCTAGAAATTTATTAAATGATATTTTATTATCAGTCAATTAAGAAAGTACCGTTCTGGCAGGCATATCGTGGTTGCGTCATGGTCCCTTAAATTTTTGAAAATGCAAAAAAAATTTTTTTATCCCACTCCCACAAGGCTACAATTTTAATATGTTGCAATTTACATATGTTTCACTTAAACAAAAAATGCCAGAACATTTTGAGGGTTGCAAATATGTGCCAGAACATAGCAAAGTTGTCATCGGGAGAGCAATTCATAACCTACTCGCACAAGGCTCAAATTTTCAGGGAACATTCTTTCAGTTGTTTAAAAAATATATGTAAACAGCCAGAACATTCTAGCGGTTGCAAGTATCTGCCAGAAGAGTATACAGGGTGAATTTTTCAAGTGAGCGTGGATGGACAAATTTAAAACTATGAGGAATAGCGAAAAGTGGTCAAAGGAGTCTCAGGGCTGATTTTGACGAAAACCTAAACGGCATAATTAGATTTTTGAAAAATCAATATTATTAGCCAGGAATCGAACTCGCTGATTTTGCCTCATGAAATTTTTTTTTGTAGGGTAACACTGTTTTTTTTTCCACCTAAGTGTACGATCTGTAAGATCCAACGATAGTCCTGTACATTTAAATGACATCAAAAGCAGGCTAGAGCTTGAAATTATGCATAGAAGGATACATTTGTATGAAAATTATTATATTTTGTATGGCAATACCGAAATTTCTTTCCACCAAAGTGTACTATCTGTAAGATCCAACAATAGTCCTATACATTAAAATGACATCAAAAACAGGCTAGAGCTTGAAATTATGCATAGAAGGATACATTTGTATGAAAATTATTATATTTTGTATGGCAATACCGAATTTTTTTTCCACCAAAGTGTACGATCTGTAAGATCCAACGATAGTCTTCTACATGTAAATGACATCAAAAGCAGGCTAGAGCTTGAAATTATGCATAGAAGGATACATTTGTATGAAAATTATTATTTTTTGTACGGAAATACCGAAATTTATTTCCACCAATGTGTACTATCTGTGAGAACCAACAATCGCCTTATACATTTGAATGATATCAAATCAGACTAGAGCCTGAAATTATACATAGAAATATAGAATTGCAATCCCGATGACAACTTTGCTCTGTTCTGGCACATGCTTGCAACCCTCAAAATGTTCTGGCAATTTTTTTTACACTTAAATATATGTAAATTTAACCATATGTAAACATATTAAATTTGTAGCCTTGTGGGAGTGGGATAAAAAAAATATATTTTTTGCATTTTCAAAATTTAATGGGCCATGACGCACCCGCGAGATGCCTGCCAGAACGGTACTTTCTTATTTGGCTGATAATAAAATATCATTTAAAAAAATTCTAGCTTTGTGGGAAATGGGTTAGTCAAATGGTTCAATAGCTCTCCAGCTATAAGAAAAATATCGCTAAGTATTTGTAAACAGATAATGTACCTATAGCTATACTAATGAATTAATTGTAATAGTAGATACTTAACACGTTCGGGGACACTTGGCCGAAATTGATAACACTATATTTACACTACAATTTTCTATGAAATGCTATATCCGCCTCGCCACTGGTATAAATAAAACATTCAAATAAGACGCGACCGGCTATATATTATGCTAGACCGTGCCGGCACATCTCCAACACTGATGTTGGAGAGATTAACTTCAGCAAATAAACACTCTTCGTTCCCAATATGACCATTAGAGGATGAGCAAATCACAGTGAAGGGGCTGTGAGAGAGAGAAGAAAAAATACTTGAGAGGTGTCAAGGGACACCCGGATGGAACGAAGTTCCTTGCAGTCAGTACTAGGATAGCAAAAACATGCAGCAAGTGTGCCAAAACCAATTTTGTTTGGCAATTTGATTTGTTTTGGCTTGCTTTCTATGTAAAAAAAAACTACGACGGCAAAAAGTGTCGTTACCGGCAAAAAGTGTCGTTACCAAATTTTCCGCCTAGCCCCCTTTCGCAACGCGCGATATGGAACTTCGTTCCAATAAAATAATGTCATGAGTGTCATGACTCATGGGCCATGGCCCAATGACTAATCGGCACTGACATTGATTTTCAAACAGGTTTGAACTTTGAAGACTAGTGGTTCAATCGCCTACAAAATAATAATGTAGTTTTTTGAAGTGATACTTACTTCTTTAAGCGCGAAGAAATAAATGGAAAAAAATTGTAACACGTCCGTCATGAGTCATGACACAAAAACGTCGGTCACGAAAAATCTCACGTGCGTCCTTAAAAACATTGCAAGATTTGACCTATACATAATATGATGATGCTAACAAACTAACGAATCTACCTAATGGTTGACTTTGCAAATTGTAGGTTACATAGAACAATAGACCATTTTATTTTTGGGGTTGTTGCCCGTGGGGTATTGTAATTGTAAAGTACCTAATTCCCAATAACACCCCAGTCGTGACTTAAGTGGATTATGTATTTAGGTATATTTGTGATTTAATCATTATAGAAAATATCGTAATAGGTTTTACATAATTATAATCTCAGGAAATAATTTCTCAATTGACTATGATTACAACGATGCTGTCGGGGCGTCGACTGCAAGCAAGCGTCGACGTTTGCAGTTGCCTCTGTCAACTGCAACGTGCTGCGTGTGTAAGTGCTTGTTCACACTGAACTCGCGGGCGCGGGCGCGGTTGCGGTAAACGCTACATACACCGCGCGCGCGTTTTGATGTGAACACTTTCATAGTAGTATTTCGCGACCGCGCCCGCTACCGCGCCCGCGAGTTCAGTGTGAACAAGCACTAAGGGCGCTTGAGGTGAAACCAAACGAGCGTATTTTTTGAGCTGTGCTTCGCGTGAAATGAGTCCATTTCATACTAAAGTCAAAACTCTTATTGCGACATGTAGTACAAACAGGACTTTAGTATGAAACCGAATGCACATGACTCATTTCAGCTCAAAAAATACGCTCGTTTGGCCCTTCACCCTTGAGGTAATTTCAATTTAAAGAAGTTAAGTAATTTATTGTTAGTTTACTTTTAATCTTATTGTAAGTAGGTAATTCTAGCTTCTGGGCGTCACACGGATCCAGTAATTTTCCAGCATAACTATAAGTCCCTGTATTCTTTTGAAGGGTTTCTTGAGTGGGGCCCCATCAGGCGTAGAGATGTGGAAAGCTTGCATGAACGCAGAAAATACTTGAAACATGCTTTGTCGTGCATAAGTCTCCCCAGCGCAGAGTCTCCGACCTGCAAGTGAATAATAACCGCAATAAGACCACTTTGTAGTTTTGTTCTTGTCCAGTTCTAAAGGGGACCAACCAAGCGCTCTTTTATCGACGTACTTCGCTATATTTCAAATCGTGGCGTCCCTCAAAAAAGTTCGCGGCGCGGCGGCGCGTGGTGGCGGCGCGCGGTGGCGGCGGCATTTCGCGCGGCACAGTTTGACCTTGACGTCCACGAGGTGGACCAAATAGCCGACTCGAGAGCGAAATGTTTTTATCAAAGTTATCTCTTTATTGCTTAGAAAATAATAGATTTTTGGTCAATGACATAATATTTGGAAAATATTGCTATATGATATGAAAATGAAAAAAATTGTACTATTTCGACGATAGAACTATAATAACGAATCGAACTAGTGAGAACAAAGTTCAACAAAGCGATTTAAATAGGAATTATTTTTATTTCTTCCCACAATCTCTTCACTACATGTTTATATTAATGCTGTGCGAGGCCAGACTTCCAAATAACTGATCTAGCATCAGTGAACAAATATACTAAGTACATATTATTATTAGTTCATTGTCTAGCATTCATTCCGATGTGACGTCATGCATCTTTAAGTACCTCTACGAAGTTATGTATCCAGTTAGAGTAATATATCCACGGTGGAGAATACCACCTAGTAGGTATTATGTATCTATACTATATAGATATTCCGTGGTTAAAGAAAATAAATCAAGACGTTCGTTTATTAAATACATAAAAATAATCTCAATAGATAGGTAGGTGTAAGCGTAGTATGTTTGATTTGGGCGCAGTCTATTCTATTTCGATTATAGAGTTCTCAGTTCAAAAAAATCTGAGAAAGAGCCATTGAAGTATTTTTACTAGCGTATAGAATAGACACCGCGAACACAATGTATGTTCCAATGAATTGGCGCCGCGAGGCTTCAATTTCCAATGGATTCGTTCGATTTTGAAAGTAGAACAGGGGCTCAATTTTGAAAATAGAACCTCCCGGAGGGGACACATTTTGTTTGAGATGTCTTCTTCTATACTATAATAAAACTCAAAGGGCAAATTTACTGTACATTGAATATTTTTTAAAAATTTTGATTAGGGGGCACTTCAATAACGTGTTACAGTACAAAAATATTTTTTTTAGAATTATTGTCTGTCTGTCTGTCTGTCTGTCTGTCCGGGCATCACATGAAAACCCTTGAACGGATTTCGATGAAAATTGGTAAAGATGTTACTAATACTCCGGGTCATATTTTAGGATACTTTTTATCCCGGAAAATTAAAAGTTTCCCCCGGAAACGGGATGAAAGTTTGTATGGAATATTTTTAAAACATCAACCGATTTGCTTCAAATTTGCATCAAATATTCCTTGCTTAAATTTATGGAACCCATATTTTTCAATTTTTCAAAATTTTGCAAAAAAAAAGAAAAAAATACAAATTAATGTGAATATTGCTTATTTTTCAAAACCCGCTCCTGGAGGGATCCTTTGTGAATTTCCGTATGCGAAGCTGCGGGCAACAGCTAGTCTCTATGTATATACCTTAATGGAGAGAGCTAATAATCTCAATTCTCAAATGTTCTGATAAGTTAATTAATACGAATGATGTAAAATAAAACAGATAACTACCATACCCTACATCTCAGAATATAGAACAAATATTGTTCTGACCTACATATATTGTAACAAAGTTTAATAAGTTTAATAATTATATTAATATCTAATAACAAACATAATCTTACATCTCCGAAGATCCAAAGAAAGACACCAATCACGTTACTGCGTTCATGCGTTCACGGTTCATGCGTTATTTACAAAAAATATGACCTCGTGCGTGCTTGGAGGTTTGAAGTAGGGCTTGAATATCGGAATCTCGGAATCTCGAAATATCGGAATCTCGGACCGTGAAACCCGATTTTACAATTCCGATACTGAGTGATTCGATATCGTAATATCGGAATCAGTAATTTTTTTATTTTAATTTAAACAAAATGATTTTAATGCGTGCCACAAGGTATATTGGCCACTAGGTCATAAAATTGAGCAAGTAAGTATAAATATTTCAGCTGTGTAGGGAGGTAGAGTTAATATTTTTAACCGTATTCCTGTTGTGAGTCTGCTCAGCCTACTGCACGAATAATGCGACACGGAAAAAATCTATTCCAAACATAATTTATCTCCTTAATCTCGGTATACCTAAGTTAATAATTTCATCATCTTCTGCAGATCATCTGTATGAATCTCTAGTTGCTGAGAATTCGCATCTAACTGTCAATGGCCATTCACCGCAGATACCTCATTGACCATTGTATATAGGAATGGCACATTTCACCTATCACTGGATATTTCACTTGATAAATATACTTCACCTTGTCACACCAGTGACATGCATCGAAACCGTCTGTTACATTTATCGGGATGGTGAATTCACCACAGTATTCCTTTTACTGTGACTTAACGCCGGCCACCGGCCAAGCTACATAATTATAATTCACAGAATTCCATCGTGCGAAAGAGAGAAAGCAACATTTGTGACTTGAGCAGTGCGTGAGCGAGAGTGACACAGACACTAGAAGAGAGAATTTGTTTAAGTGAAATTGCATCTTATTCTCAACGTTATTAGACTTAAGTTTGTCTGATTTCTTTCAACTTGCTTCGTTAATAATATCGCTACGATACAAAAACTTCAAATGAAAATGAGTCTTATTTTAAACCTTGTAAGGTTTTGATTAAACTTTGTAGGTAATTGATATTTATAACCACGTCGTGTCTCGTGAATTCGTGATACGGTGAGATTTCACTTCACAGTACACTTGTAATCTTTACTACTCGTACTAATGAAATATACCGGTGGTGATTTTTCACCGGTGATAAAAATAAATATCTTCACCGACTTGATAGTGAAATAAAAGTAACGATATTTCCCATCGCTAATTGTATATCTGAGGTTCACATCTACGACAAAGGTTTTTAAAACCTTACGATGTCTACACGTGAACAAAGCTAGTGGACCAGATGGTATTCCAGCTCTCTCCAGTTATCTACTGTTTTGCCACGCTTGGTTCGTCTCTCAATTAAGACGAGCATAGTGCCTCAGGCGTCGAAGCTTGCCAACGTGCAGTCCGTGCCCAAGAATGGCAATCGAGCTGACCCTGCTAATTAACGGCCAATTTCAATTACCAACATACTCAGGAAGGTTATTATTGAACATGCGCCTCGTTGCATACCTAGAACACAATGATCTCCTTAGTGACCCTAGCGCTATAGCCTAACGCATATCACCCTACCGCATTCTAGCGTATCTCACCCACTCGTATCTGGGGCGAGGACCTTAAGAATAATGTAGAGACGGTTGCCTTTATCCCTTGACATCTCGAAGACTTTCGATACGGTTTAGCATGTTAGCCTATTGATCATGCTTCCTGCGTATGTCCTATTCCCTGGCCTGATCAGCTGGGTTAAAGACTTCCTGAGTGAACGTTCATTTAGAGTCGTTATCAAAGATTATTCGTCCCAAGCAACCTTACATCACATATTACAAACAATGCCGGACTTTTTCAGATATCTTTTATCTCCAGAACTCTATTCCTGCTGCATATCAACGATCTGGTCGAGCGATACCTGGCAAGCTTCCGACCAGTAACGACCAAAATACAGTCTGAAGAGAGGCCCGGGTTGAAAGAGTGAAGTTGAAGCCTGAAGTCACCGAATAGGGCGACGCCAACCTTGTGAAATTCAACGCCACAAAAACAGAAGCATTTATTTTGGCCCTACTTTTCAGAATGTATCCTTGAAATACACCCACCGCAAGAAATTGAGATATCCTTGAACCTTAAATTTGAGCGGTTTATTGAATCCAAAGTTAAGGCAGCTGCCAGGAAACTAGGCGTCCTAGCAAATGTGTTGCGATATTTCAAGTCACTTCAGCTTTTATCCTTGTATAAAGCATAGCTTCTGCCGTACAGCTGTCACATTTGGTGCAGCTGAATTTCATCTATCAGTAAAAACTATTTTGCGATTCAAAAATCCTAAAAAAAATAAGGTAGTGAATTTTTAACGCGAAAACCAAACCGAATTGAACAGATTTAGGTGATATTTGCAACGAACGGGAATAAAACAGTACTAAAGACGTCATTATTTCATTATCCTATTGATTAAAAACCTTTTTGCTATCCAAGACGTCCTACTTTACAATATAAAATGAAATTTAAATTATTAAAAAAAACATTGTATAATTCCGATATTGATATCGGAATTCCGATATTAGCATCAAATATCGAAAATCAATATCGATATTGAAAACCTTCCGATATTACAAGCCCTAGTTTGAAGGTTTCCGATGATGTAAAAACTTCTGACAGTCAGCTTAAGCGATAAGTGGACACTGGTGGATTCCTGGCTCAGTTTTATGCAATTGAGCCTTGAGTTTATTATGACTAGTAAAAAACAGAATGATACGAACCTGCTCCAAAGGGCAAGGATTTGTCAGTGCTGACTTGTAGCTTTCCATTGACTATGAAGCGTTCTGGACGGAAGTGTTCAGGGTCGCCCCACAAGCCTTTGTCGTGGTGTAATGACGTGTAGTTTACAGCAACTAATGTGTGCTGCAAAGTCCAGAAATTATAATTTTTACGTAAACAAAATCTGCTCCCACGATAGCTAGAAGGCTGTCCTTATTTACTTGATCACAAACTAGTAGCTAGCTAGTACGGTCTATATAGGTGCATATATATAATGTAGATATAATTATATATATTATAATGCATTACGTTATCTCATAAAATAACTAGGTTAGGAAAACAATGAGCAAGCCTATAAATAAATTCGCCCCCTTAGGGTCAACGCACTTTAATTTATTCAGCGCCATTCGCGTTTCGCGAAATGATTTTAGTTACACTTATTCAGTTCAGCTTATAACAGCCACGTACAGCGTCGTAAGAATGCGAAGTTGCGAACGCTTCTATCTACTGCGTACGGGGCTGAATATATATGCTGCGAAGACCAGCGCTGCCAATTGCGGGGAAAATCTCCGATTTGCGGGGATTTGATGGTTAGCGCGGGGAATCACGAAAATCGGGGAACACTGACCTAAGGTTTTGAATCTAAAAAATAAGCTGGTATGTTTTTGTTTAAATATTTTGAAAAAGTAATAGGTCTCCTGCTGATATTACCTACAAATGCGTCTGTGGAGAGGATTTTCAACAACCTCAATAACATCAAAACACCACACCGTTGGAGTCTCAACAATGACACCATTGCTGCTTTAACGCATACCAAACAAGGTATTGGTAAAGCGGGGAATCTTTTAAAAATTGAATCTAATCGAGATAGTTATTAACTATATGCTTAATGCGAAAATATGGTAAAAATAATATATGTACCTACTACTATTTCAAATAAATAATAAGAACCACTAAAGATTTAAATAAAAACTTTTTTGTACGTCGTGTGCACTAAAATTTAAATAAGCGCGTGGTTCATTCTTTGTTTTGAATAGTGTGGATGAAGATTTTAAAGTCGTCGTAGTACGAGTATATGTATATAGTGTATATTAAACATTTTTTTTATAAAACAGTATTTTTATTCCAAAAATATAATTTCGAGGAAAGAAGCAGGGAATTTCGGGAAATTGACGGCTTTTCTACTAGATCACTAGAAAGCTCTAATAACTTCTGGAAAGTTCTACTCGCAACGCAATATAAAGGTCGACAATGAGTAACTTAATAGAACAGATACGAGATAAAGCAGTTACTTACACTTTACTCACAAATTGGTTTGGGTTGCCAGATGGTTGGGATTCGTCTGGATTGTTCCGACATATCACATGATGTCCAGACAAGTCCCGACTCCCGACAATTGGAACACAAAATTTTTTATCCCGACAAAGCCCGACTTTATGAAGTTTTGTCCAGATATTTTAGTCTTGCCATCTGGCAACCCTATTTGGATTGTACATTCAGCAAAAGAGTTGGGTATTATTATTATTTGAAGTTTCGGGTTTGGTACAGCTGACCCAGGCCCCAGGGGCCACTGCGACCAGAAAGAATTGGGTATGCAGGGCATGATGTTAAACTTGTTATCGTTTTTAAGCAGGCAAGTTATCCTACAAGAAGTACAGTACGGCTGAAGTATCTTGGCGCGTCTGAACATAGGCTCTTCGAACTTTCATGCGCGTAAGAGAGAAATAGCGTCACGAACATGCTAACGTATGACTGAGACATAATACGCCGCGAAGCATTGCTGAATTATGTTACTGCGAAGTTCAGTTCAGACGTGCCAAGATACGTCTGCCGTACTGTACATACACAGTACCCACCTGGGGAATATTGTATCCGCCCAGTTGAGTGTCTTCCGTGGCGCGATGCGGTACTCCCAGTGGTACCAACGATTCGTACCGCATAATTTCACGAAGACATGCCTCGGTGTAAGGCATGCTGGAAAGCAAAAATCATTAAATTAGGATTGTACGTAAAATATTTCTTCTCCTTGCTTGTTGTGACACCTTTCCCAAATGGTGGAACCTCAGATCAATAAATAAGGGTGGAACATTAAAAAATAATTTTGAAGTCCTTTAACCTTTTTGCTCAATGAACATGATTTTTTTATATAGACCCAGGATAAAATTACCAGGTTCAAGGAACTATTACGAGCTACAATCACCTGATGCAATTTTAGTATAGAGTTGACAGATGTTGCATCAGCGGTAGTCGGTACTCGAGCTTCGAAAGTTGTGGTTATAAAGGCAGTAGGATAATACAATTTATTTCTCAAACCAAATAAAGTTCATATAACATTATTTATTTCATGATGACGCTTCCTCTTTAACTTAAAACTACGACTGTAAGAACTGCCTTATTCAATGAGATTTGAGAGCTGACTTCATTGGGTAGTGCGCGCGTAAGTAAGTGGTACTGGTTCAATCAGACACCTCACCTCATTTACTTGATCAATCAAAGTCCTGATGATACGAGGCAAAGTGTTTTTTGGTTGCATGGGTTTTCTAATGACGTACCGCAATGGTACCTATACGAGTATTGTGAAAATACCTAAATGTTTTATTATAATATGTACTACTGCTGTAATACTGCTGGATAATTGCCCAATTAGCAACTACAGCTACTGTTCTTGTAAAGTAGCTAGTAGTACGTACTACCTACCAAGTACCTAGTAAGTGACTATCTAACAGTGGCAATAGGTGCCTGCCTACTTAAATATAAATAATTATCGAACTAACTTGTTACAAAATGAAATAAATAAAAATCGACATCACGTCGTGTATCTTTCTATAAACAATGCCTCGCTATCTCGCTATTTAGTTATCGTTTAACTACCTTCTTTTATACATTATACCTAATTATTTCGTAGCAATGACACGAATGATTAAAATTGTTTTTGTTAAGTTATAATGTTTACCTAAAATTAATTACATAGTTAATCAATGGGAATGGTAGGTTGGTCTCAGTGGTCTCAAGTTAAGAGATTAAAAATTCATATCGACCAATATCATTAAATGACAATGAATAATTGAATATGTTTTAAGTAGGAAAAATAACTGAATTATCGTCTACTATTACAGTTCGGCCGCTGTATCTTGGCGCCTCTGAAGTTCGCGCAGAAGGCTGCGCAGTAACATTATGTCTCAGTCACACGTTAGTATGTTCATGTTGCCATCTCTGTTTTACATGCGCTAAAGTTCGCAAAGCCTATGTTCAGACGCGCCAAGATACAGCGGCCGTACTGTACTTCCCATAGTTTCCACCTAAGGTGAGGTAAGGACGGCTGGCTACGCATAACTCATCCTGCGAAATCCGAAGTGATTTTGATCACCATGCTGACTTTGTTTATTTGTAATGAGTTAAAAATAATTAGACATATTTTACTCCTGGTCTGCCCGCTTTTCCCAGGATATGCTATTCCAAATCACGGTCTACCTGTGTCCTAAATCTCATGAAATTCCGTTCAGTAGTTTTTGCCCGAATGAGTAATAGACGACCCGTGTGGTGCAATGGTTACCATGCCGGATCGCCGCACCAAGGGTCCTGGGTTCGATTCCCAGCGAGGCGGTTGAGTTTGATTTTCTGTTCTCGGTCTGGGTGTGAATGTCCTTTGGCACCCACGACACAGGGAATCCTAGTGTGGGGCTATGAGTGTGAAGCGTTATTTATTTATTTATTTATCTATACATCCTTAAAGAAACATTTACATTTATTACATTACTAGGATAAGTACAAGAAAGATGAAATATCAAAATATCATTGGATATATTTTTTTGTATTTTCGTAGACTACAATGCAATCTCAATTTGAACTTTGAACCTAACTATAACTACAGTATTGGCGTGATAAGGAATCGCGTGACGATTTATTTTTAATATTTATGTAACACATCTATTGTGTCGTCCATGGATGTCCGCTCGTAGAATCACGCATTTCTTGAAATGCCAAATTACTCCGTTGACTCAACGACAAAATCCTTTTGATCCTCAACTTTGTTTGCCCTATTCTTCTAACAGCCAAATAAACTTGATACATACATATTTCAAAATTATATTAGGTTAGTTACCTTAGTAACCTATCTATCGCTACATACTAATATGATAAGTGTAATAACGCTTTGGTAATTCAGTGACTAGTGAAATCAATTAGAAGTTCCTATTAGAGGTCCTACCGGAACAAAGACCAATCATCATTTCCTAATTCTCTTTCTTATCGATCCTAAAGGACTTTAACTTCTGCGTAACGAATATCCGCAAACATTTCCATGTCAGCACTTCGTTCAATGATGAGCGTTCAATGATTCAGTGATCAAATTACTGGACATTAATTTCATGTATGTACCTATATCTTGTCGGATAAGAGTGTTGCCTATCTGATTACCTTTACATTTTGTCCCACAAACTGTAGCATCAATGATGGTGTAATTGCCACATGAAATTAGACAGTATTTCTGAATGTGCTTACTTGGATCTGTCGTTGAGATTGGGAGCACGATCTCGCCCAACCACCCGATCGATTTCTTCGTGAATTTTATCCTGAATCTCAGGCTGCAAGAGAATTCGCTCTACTAGATACGACAAGGTGGTCTCCACAGCTGTTGTTGTAGGGAAGGTATAATCAACGAGAATCAGCACCAACTGGTCAACTAAAACACAACGTGAAATGTTATGATGCTTCGTTTAAAATTAATGTTAGTCAAATTAAAGTTGCATAATGTAGCAAGAAAATTACCTGTGAAAATTACATTGCCAGTAACGTTTCGAAATTATTTTGAGGCAAATTTTCAAAGCATTAAAAAATTAAACACACACACACAGTATTAACTGTGAATTTAATTAATTTAATTTTTATATTGATTGATATAATATTGATTAATATCAATCCATTCGGTTTTGCTTGAAAGTAAAGGGAAGCTACGGGTTAAATCAATAAAGAGTACTCACTTACTCGTCAAGCAAAGTCATAAGTAGAGTTACTTGCTAAATAACGTTAATCGGCAAGTAAAAGTCACAATTAACTTTTATCAGTTTCACAATATAAAATGTAGTTCCGAGTAACAACTTGGCGGTTAGTTTAATGATTTGTCACAATGCGTTCCAACATTCGGTCAGTTTGTGTTTGCCTTCCTTACATTTTAAATGATAAAAAAATTAAGGGCAATGTGACTTAAATGCATTAAAGTTGTTCCAAGAAAATAAAAAAAAAATCAAATCATTATCCAAACACTAGCAAAACGACACTAACATCTTTATGCAATCTTAATGGCCTTTAAATAAAATAAAATAAAATAAAAATATATTTCTCACTAGAAAAAGTAGTTCTATCTTTTGTTTTTATTTCCTCCTTTATTTTCCTGATGTATACATCCAGAAAATGCCGGTCATGTGATTCATCGTACGTTGCTACTGCTTCTTCGACTAGTTTCTGTAAATTGTATGTAGGTATGCAATTAGTTGAGTATCTGTCTACTATGCCCAAAACTTGTGAGTTACTCGTTCGTAATTATATATGAAGGTATTAATTATAATTATTTATGTATTAATTATATTATATCAAAATTAATTACTTTTTTGCAATGCATTTGTTAATTGGCGTTAATTTGATTTTTGGATTTATGGTCGAGCTCTTATTTGGCCATTCTTATGGCCATTAAAAGAGCTAACGGGCCCCATAATGGATAATAACAAATAATAATAACAATACATACGCGTTGTCTGCTTCGCGGAGGACATCTCAGAATCATTACGTGTCAATTAACGTCTTTTGCCCGATTTTATCACAAGTAAACAAACCCCTTGATTAGCTCATAGCTTATTATTATTCGAATAGCTCATATAACTTAAGCTTATAACATTTCAAGAATTCCCAAATTCGTTAGGTATGCCAAATGTACCTACCGTCATGAAGTCTCGTAGTCCCTTATTACCAGTATATAATGCATTAAAACCACTCCATTTGGGCATAACGTCCTTTAACCAAGGTGTTAATGATAATGCCCCTCCAAAATCGTTGGTACCGGATTGAAACAGTGCTCCTTTTCGTGCTAAGTGCCATAGCACATGGTAATCTGGTCTTGGGACCGTCATCCCACTAAATACATGGAGTAATCCATTTATAAACGGCACAGCGAAAATATATGGTAAACTTATCAAGTCATCTTTTACAAGTTCCTGAAAAATAATGTTATCAAATGAAATCCTTGTTTGATGGACATACCTTATCTTATGATAATGTCGATCATCATCTATTTTTATTCCAACTTTCGGTACCTTATTGATGTTAGTATTTTAACACATCGGCTGTTTTCCATCTTGCAGTAGTTAGTTTTTTGAAATACTTTTGAAATACTTCTTTATGCGCGACTGGAGAATAACTTAAATTATTTTCAGATGGCAATTAACGCTCTATTATAATCTAGTCTGTTGGCTTATTAATACTTGTAATACGTGTCACCAACGTCAAAGAGTTTTACTGCAATCGTGCGCAAAGATTACACGCACACACTTTTTTTGTATTGATTGTATTTTTTAAGTCAAGTTATGAATATTAGACAGATTCATAGGTAAGACTTTCGCAATTAGGTATTATAAGAGTTTTTTATGGAAAAAAGCACTGAAGTGATTGAAGCTAAAGTGTTTACCTTTTCAGCGGGATACTTTGGGCCCATTTTTATCATGTCTAACATTTCCTTAATCTCCTGGTCAATGACGCTTTCCAGGGTCTCATCTCGTCGACCAAACCCAAAGTCTCGCATATACCGAAGGGAAAACCTTCTCTGAACGTGCCAGAAATAGTCGTCCGTGAAGAATATGCCTAAATAGTAAAAACTGTTATAATCATTAAACATCATTATAAAAAACCTTAAACTTTAAAGCTTGTTAAAATTACAATTGATCAAACAGTTTTAAAAACTTTATGTTTAGCATCAAAAGTTTTCCCTGAAGCAGACTAATTTCATGGTGATCGCAGGTTTATAGGCTCATACCTAATTGTCAATTTTGGTTTTCAGGCTAAAGTTGAATTTGCTGGCATTTAATACATGTTGTGTGAAAAGTCTTTGAATGTCCTAAGTTTTAAAGTTTAAATTTCTAAGTTTTTTAAAATATCGCTGCTAAGTAATAAAGTTAAGGATTATCGCATACATCGTGTATGATGCAAATATAGTGTCATTGTTAGATAATGCAGGCTACATGGCTACATCTTTATAAGTAGTTAAAAGTATAACTAAGAATAGACGTCTAGACCTTACTAACTAGATAATACGAGAATTACTGTAGATCTAACCAAAATATGTTTGTTGTTGGAAAATTTATGTTTATGTTTAGCGTAAAGAATTGATTATTTGATAAAAAAGAATTATATTCTATTCTATCTATTCTAGAAAGGTTAATCTAGCTTGAGAGCTATAATTTTTATCTTACCTAAGCGCTTCCAGAAAGACCTCAGCCTTCCGACAACGATGTCCATACGTCCATCAAATTCTTCTCTGTTTAGCACTTCCTTGATCAGAACAGGATCGTTTGCCACTACTGACGGGTAGATTCCCAGGTACATCCCAACCACTTTCGTTTTATATTCGGCAGCAAACGTTCTCATGGCAAATCCTAGGTTATTTATTTCTTTTAATACTATAATCCAGTAAGCTCCCCATATCGGTAAACTAGGCGGACCTGTGGAAATGATATTTGTTATGGGGCTTGGTGTACAGTTCTATAATAAAATCCTGAAGTTAATACGTGATTTGCCAGTGGAATTGTTTAAGAAACATGTAAAATCTCAACTTTTAGGCAAAAGTTACTATACTGTAGATGAGTACTTAAATGACAAAGAGGCATGGAAATGATCTGCTCTGCAACCAGTTCCGTACAAGCTAGTGATATTTTTAGGGTTCCGTAGCCAAATGGCAAAAAACGGAACCCTTATAGATTCGTCATGTCTGTCTGTCTGTCTGTCTGTCCGTCCGTATGTCACAGCCACTTTTCTCCGAAACTATAAGAACTACACTGTTGAAACTTGGTAAGTAGATGTATTCTGTGAACCGCATTAAGATTTTCACACAAAAACAGAAAAAAAACAATACATTTTGGGGGTTCCCCATAGATAGAACTGAAACTCAAAAATGTTTTTTTCATCAAACCCATACGTGTGGGGTATCTATGAATAGGTCTTCAAAAATGATATTGAGGTTTCTAATATCATTTTTTTCTAAACTGAATAGTTTGCGCGAGAGACACTTCCAAAGTGGAAAAATGTGTGTCCCCCCCCCCCCCCCCCCCGTAACTTCTAAAATAAGAGAATGATAAAACTAAAAAAATATATGATGTATATTACCATGCAAACTTCCAACGAAAATTGGTTTGAACGAGATCTAGTAAGTAGTTTTTTTTTAATACGTCATAAATCGTAAACCGCAATTTACCTCGATCAAAGTTACAACGAACTTCAAGAACTTTTATATTATGTTACTTGCTGCTACGGAACCCTTCATGGGCGAGTCCGACTCGCACTTGGCCGCTTTTTTTGTAATAAATAAGTCAAAGTATTTTTATTTTTAAAAGATGTGCTGAGGAGTTTCTTTACGGCTTTTCTTCTCCATGACAAAGCACCTTTCCGAAAAGCTGGTTGATTAAAAAAATGACGTGCATAAGTGTATCAATGATACATAAATGAATAAATGATTTTGAATTTGAATTTGATACTTATAGAAAAAAAATATTTTGTTTTTTCGATTTCTTTCATACCACGGTTTTATTAATTTCGGCCCGCTGATATTTTTTTACTTATTTTTATCATAATGTAAAATATAAAACAAATAAAGAAATAGCTGGCAAACGAGCGTACGATCCACCTGATGGTAAGTGTCTATCGTCGCCCATGAACATCAGCAACACCAAAGGCATCACTGATGCGTTGCCGGCCAAGAAAGAAAGAACTGACCCTCAAGTCAAGCCCCTATAGCTATCCGGGCGAACCCCATGGAGAAATAATAATACTCGTAGTAATAATGGTATTAATAAGCAATTAAAGTCAATATTACCAATATAATCCCTCCGAAGGCCCTATCACAATCCGCCCGGATTTTGTCGCCTCTTACGATCCCATCCGGCGCGGCGGCGTGGGATTGGGGTTGGTATTCTAAGCCGCGCAAATACGACTAAAATTGAGATTTAAAGAAATGACTAATGCGGCGGATTTTATGAAATAATTAATTACAACTATTAATCACAATAAACACTTTGTTTACATCTCAGAATGGGTTAAGGACTGTTTTGTTACGACGATACAGTCATAATATCGACGCTTGAAAAGCAAAAATTACCAAGCGACATGTTGGGCGATATTGAGTTATATACATCACTGAAGTCAGCAAAAAATTCTGCGTCGATTGATCATAATATGATCGATTGATGCTAGGAAGAGTTTTGTTGTGGCTTGGTAACTTAAAAACAATTTCAGTGATTTTTTACGATTTTTTTCTAAAATAAAAACTTTAAAATGCTGTAGTGTAAAGTTGCCAACATGTCGCTTGGTAATTTTTGTCTTTCAAGTGTCGATATGTATTGTGACTTACGCGTACAAATAACAGACACGAACTTCTTTTTTGATGTCATATCATTATACGTATTATGTATATTTCGTCAAAACGTTAACATCATAGAAATAAGTGCTTGCAATGTAAACAATACTAAAAACCTACGCACCTACTGCAATCCTATGGACAATCCTATGCAATCCTATGGGCATAGGAGTCTAGAACATCTCTAGGACTAGTATTTAATAATAACACCATCACCATAATATTTATTTTGTAAACTAAATTACTAAATTTTTATTTTTTACAAATACCTTCACAATGTTTTATTGACATTTGATAATGATTATGATAGAATTAAACCTAAATTAATTGATTTCTTTTCCAATTCTAAAAACTGTTCTTAATAAACTTCGTGTATTCTTCACGAGATGTCTTTCATGTTTACGTGATAATAAACAAGCGTAATAGATGATATTAAACTATTATAAAAATGTATTCCTACCTGGAGGAAAATTCTCCACCGGTCTCTTGTAGGCATTTTGATAAACTTTCACTAGAAAAAACAATGCAAATAAAATCGAAATGAAAGCTCCGATCATTGTGTCCGAGTGTATCCGAAGATTGTTTGCAGAGGACTACCATATTAATCAGTGTTGGTGATAAATTCATCATATCTATGTAAACAGTTTTACGTTTTACCGAATACAGTCATACAAAGGAATATTATTGAATTCGTGATATTAGTGAATATTTTTATCCGAAGATCTCCATACCATTACATATTTATGTAAAATATTGGTTTAAAAAAGAACATTTAGGTCCTTGTCGGGCTACGAATTGCTTCTAGTAATTGAGAAGGCCTGAAGCCTACTCCACAGCTTTACGCCTTGCCAAGATGAAATGATAAGTAGGTAGGTATAAGGTACTAAGAAGTGTATTAAAAAACACGTTCGTATTAAAGGATGAATTATATGTTCGTATTATCATGAAAGGAAAAACATGAAGAAACTTAAATAATTCCAACCCATCATGAAACACCGGGCAAGTGCGTGTCAGGCCACGCGCAATGTAGAGTTCCGAAGTAGTATTAAGTTTATCGACTAATACTCATTCACTATTTATGCTAACATAACCGTGATAGTTTTGCTTGTAAATTCATTATATAACAAATTTTTGAGAAGTTTTTCACTTGTCCAACTCCAACCGTTTAGCCAGCAAGGGGGGGGGGGGGGGGGGCACTTGACTGTAACCAAAATTGGCACTTTAAAGCCATATATGTATCTATTTCCCAAAAAAGCCCTAAGCCCCTAAATCAAAAAAATGTCTTAGAGAAGACCCATAATATTTTTGAAAAACCTTTTCAACGATACTCTACACCACAGAACAACAAATTATTAGGTGTTCTGTGCTCTACACAGTACACTATAATAAAATTATGGTACGCGACGAATAAAAAATTCATCCTCACGTTACCTGTAGAGGAGATACCCTGAAAAAAAAAATTTCAATATTTTTTTCTACGATTCTGGAGTTTTAATAAATGTGTATTACATTAATATCTATGCCAAATAACAGCTTTATGGCACGAAGGGTCTCTGCGTTTTGGACGAACGGACAGACGGCAGACATGACGAACTAATGCGAAATAGTTTCGATGTTTGCCTGACGGAAGTTACTATGTATTTAGGTATTTAAGTTAGGTATATACGTACTTCGTTATTACATATTATTATGGCCTCAATAAATTCAAGATAACTGTTGTGTAGTGAGTAATAACGATACACAAAGACACAAGTAAGTACCTATTTTGATTATTTTAATTTGAATAATTAATTATATAGTAGGTAGATACTTAGTTCGTTACTGGTCTTGTTAGTTACAATCGGATATAATTAGGTAATCTTAGATCAGATCAATAAATGGTATTTATGGGAAATGGGACAGAGTGGGCTTGTCGGGTATTTCAAAAATCCCAAGACAAAAATTACAAGATATTATAATGGCCTTGTTTGTATACAATGTACATAGTATTTTGGAATATGGCAGTACTGTGTGGAATACGCATTACGGTACATATATAAAGCGCTAAGAGGGTGGGTACAAAAGCGATTTTCATGGCTGAGACGTTTAGACAATCTCCCAGGTCGGCTAAGGGTTCAGATTAAATGATAACATCCGGTCACCCGAATTCACAAGTTAACTTAGTTAACACGCAGTCGAGATAAAAGCCCGGACGCTCCCTTGACAATCTTGACATAGGTACTATAAACTAGCACAATTCCAAGGAAAACCAGACGGATGGCAGCCTTAGTTACAGCTCAGCTTATAAAAAGGTTGTAAAAAATTCATTATTATTAAAGGATATAATAAAATTAACGAATTATGTTCATGCGGATAACACTCGTTTTACCTGTTCGAGTTTTTGTTCCCTCTAGGACTGGTTATGCTGCTTTTAACCAGTTATGATGGATCGTGTTAAAAATGACAAATGGATCGCGATAAAACGACCTTTTATTTCCAAAGTCGAATTATTTATTTATTTACTTATTACTCCTTTTCATAGGTACTTACATACGCCCAAGATATTATTTTGGGCATAAAATATGTTGCTGAGAAGTGTTGTAGTCAAAAATCCCATATAATATTATGTAGATATTAATTCAGTCCTATTATAGATAAGCAGATTTTTTGTGTAGATATTAAGCTGATAAGTAATCGTCGCTCATGGACTTAGTAACACCAACGGTTTTTACTATTCTTATTAGGTACCTAAGTAACTTTCAAAGAAAAGCAAAAAGTTTGCATTTCCCGGTCTACGTCAAAGGGATCCTTAATAAACTTTATAAAATTATCCTTAATAAACCGCAATATCTAATTTAAAAGATTAGGTACGCATTTTCATCTAATTGGAATACAATTACGCGGACGGGTAATATAATTATGTGAAAGAATAATGACGTGGATAACTGCACATTGTAAGGTAATACATAGGCATAAGTCACATAAATTGGTTATTAGGTACCTGAGTAATTGAGGACATAATTTTTATACATAGCTACTTCTTAATGTGACAACGTATATATCTGTACACCAATTATGAAACAATGATAATTTGTAGTTTCACGTATACCTACCATACTGAAAAATATCTCAGTCTCTGCACATTACAAACCACTAAGCCGACTCAAAATGTTGATTGAAACATTTAAGAAGTTTCTCAACAAAGCTGACTTCGATTATGACGATCCAAGCATTGACCTATACAAGTTTCATCCTCAGATCCGAATATTCCTTGTTTTTAATGGAATATTTTTTAATAACAAGGATTCATATTTACGGTAAGTAGTAACTTTAATAAAATGTTTCGACAAAAGTAGGTGTCATCGTCTGAACTGACCCTGATAAAGCGGGGGTAGAAACGTTTTCCGAGGTTTTCTGAATGTATTTTTCCTAAGTAAGGGCCTTATATTAAGCAACATTAGCTCATGTAGCCGGCTACTCTAATTAAAAGCAATAACAAAGCAGACAAATATACAATTTAAGTCATTACTTATTTCCTTTATAATTGTTTCAACAGACCTCAGGTTCCCCAACTCTATGGATTGTGTAAGTTACGTTGTATGTCCTGCCCCTTATGAAAATGTCCACAACTCGTTGTGGCAATTACAGAAAGACCACAATGTGAAATTCGTGTTAAAGAAGTCCGTTGAATACATTTAAGTCTATGTTGAATACACGTTGAATATCATTTCTGGAGCCAGATATCAGTCAGTGATTAGTTGATTCTTGATGTGATTACCTTATCACCTTATAAGATAGAGCAGCTAAAACTCATTTTCTGCAAATAAAACAAACATGAAATGTCTTCCTCTGGACCTTTCAGAATAAAGGAAGATGCTATCATGCACATATAAAATATGCATCATGCATATTAATATTATGCGTGCATGCGTAGGTTGTGCCAGAACAGAAGGTAACCTTTATGAACTTTTTTTGTAAAACGCGCATAAAATTGCTTCAGTGTTTATTTATTTATTTTGCAGATATTTTTGGCCATTGACGAGTGCTTTGTTAACGATAGTAGCATGTGTTTTGGAATTAATGTTCATCTACCATGGATTCGACATAAAGGACTACTCGTTCGCCACTGAATGCTTTTCTTACTTTATGGTCATAAGCACCGTTCCCATAGTATACGCTAGTGTACTATTTAACAGAAATAAAATTCTGAATTTGTTGAATAACATGAACAACGATTTTGTCTACATCTGTAATCTGGGACCTAAATACAAGTAAGAAAATTTTATATATTTAAATTGTTCTTTTAAGTAATCCATGGGCATAGGCATCTACTGCCGATAAACTGGCTCTCACTTTGGAATATAAGTTATTATTATTACTAAGTTATTAGTTATTATTAATCATAATAATAAAACTTTATTTCGAAAAAAATCCATATCATGTTAGTTAATACAAAATTCTTATAAACTATTGTTAGTAACATAAAATACACAGAACATAGAAACAGTTACAAAACATTCACAACATAAAGTACATACACAAAACACAAGGCACTGGATACATTTACGAATTGGTGTGGTACATCCAGTGGTGGTGGCATATCAAGTGGTACAAAGTCGGCGAGTCACACCTACGCCGCCTAGTCGCCAACGCACTCAGAATGCCGTTCAGGCTGACCCTCAGCCGCTGCATTAGAGAGGCACAGCGTTTGCGCATGATAGCTTCGAAGCCATCAACTTGCCACTCTGCGAACTAGCCGAAGCACTGCAGTGACGAGGCAGCCCAAACAGAACCCTAAATGCGTGGTTAATTATACTGTACCCTCAGGGCGTCATACGCGCGCCGCGTGTACCTCACCCACAGGCTGCAGGTGTAGAAGGACGACGCCTTAAATATTACCTACACACGCTGATTACATAAAAAATAGTACCTATTTTAGATGACATGAAACCATACGAACTACAAATCTCTCATTTTATTTCTCTTTCAGGGATGCATTTTTACGAGGACAGTTATTAATATGGAAGTTATGTATAATGTGGTTCATATTCATCTTGACCATTATCATTGTGTACAGTATGTCCACGCTGGTTGCTTTGCTACTCCAATCGTTGTTCGCGACACAAACCGAGTATACCGTGAGACCACTGATATTCCCGATGTGGCTGCCTGCAGACGACCCCTATAGGACACCGAATTATGAAATTTTTTTAATCATTGAATTACTCTTTTGTGTAATAGTTCCTCAGACATTTTGTGGTAAGTTCATTTTACTAATAATATGAAAACTTTAAATCGAAGTGTTTATCAGGTACCTACCTAAGAATGACAAATAATAATAATATCTTAGTCGTAGTTCATGCTATGTTTCGTTTCAGTTTACATATATTTATTGTTTCATCTGTTACTTCATTACTATTATTTAATGAACATTATAATATTGGACGTGGAGGTGATATTTGATGGGCTTGATGAGACTGTTGGTTTGCTCCCTCAACGCAACCCTTGTCGTGTGGAAGTCCAGGCGATTCTTAACAAAAGAATGCGACGAATTGTAGAATGGCATATTTCAGTGTCTAAGTAAGTAAGTAAGTAAGTACGAGTATGTATGAAATGAATCCCAACGGACGCCAATCGCCAACGACCCATTGCAGGGCGTGGATCGGTGGATAGATAATGGTCAGAAGCAGTTTCTTAAACAATGCCTTGCATCGGAAGACTATTTCACCATTGGTCCCGATCATAATGGTTAAATTGAAGCACTCCTAAGTTCGCAATCACTATAAGTACAACAGGATTGTGCCCTGCAATGAGGATCAGTAAAGTTACAGCAAATTCAATAGAACTATTCATTCACGTGATTCTTTATGGCGTTTATATCAGTGGTACCTAAATGCTGAGCCTAAATGAATAAAATTTGCAGCTTGTGAATCTTGAAGAATGTCCGTTTTGTAGGGTTGTTAGACCTGGCAGTCGGATCTAGTTGCTTTGTATCTATCTGTATTGAATAAATAATTAAATAAAATGTCGTCACAAACATAATATAAAATAATTTGAGTAAAAGCATTGTTAAACACCGCAGATCTGTCAAAGACGTTTCTTCTATCTACGGCCCTCCCTTAGTGTACCAGGTGATGTTTAGTTCCATGATCATCTGCTTGATGGGTTATCAGGTCGCTGAGGTAAGTAATTCGTTTATTAAATTTACAAGCACTCAAAAGTGAGGAGTGGCGGAACAAAACATGATAATTCCATAATGTCCAATTGTTCACAAAAAAAAACTTCTTTGAATCTGTAAATTTAAAAAAAGAGTGCTAATAGATAAATAAGGCTAAATGCTAATACACATAATATGTTTTCTTATTTTTTATTTTTACTCATATTAAGTATGTACTTATTCTTAAATAAAAAATGGAAATATCATATTTTGATCCGATCTGATGAAATATATCATGATTTGTGCCAAACAGTTTGGAAATATCATGTTCGACGTTTCTTTTTCTTCACTCGACTATTGAGTGCATGAAAAATTGCAAACTATGCAACTCACTAGAGTGCTCTTCAACTAAATCTGCACTTTATTGATATTTTTTTAAGGGGTTCGATTTTCCAAAAAAATAAATAAATATTTTATTACTTTTAATCAAAAAGCTAAAGCTTGGGAAAGACTCTCACAATATTAGAGTAGTTTCGGGTATTATGGCCTAGTCGGCCAATATGGCACATTATTATTTCTCGGAAACTAACCAACAGCAGCGATGTATCTATTCGGCATATTGGCGCACACCTTCCCTTCACCTCATCAGTCAATTCCTGTGAAGCGGCGATAGCGCGTTTGTCCAGCGCGTACAAAAATTGAGAATTACGTGATTTGATGTAATTTTTTGGTAAGTTTCATTAATTGCAGTTCTTCAAATTATCATTGTTTTTTCATTGCTAGTGCACGTTTTTATAGATAAACTTTTAATCTATAGTGTGGTTATAGTTTTTAAGCATATTATTCACTGGTTTTTGGGTAAGATTTTTATTTCTAGAAAACGTTCCTGCGGCCAATATGGCTCACCAGATAGATGGCCAATATGGTCTACCAGGATATATTGGTCACATGCAGCATAATCTGTCTACGTGTTTTTCTTTTAAGGCAATGGCTCCATGAAAACCATTTCATAAAGAAAACGACAAACTTGGTGCAAGGTTTCAATGAAAAAGGCAATCGAAGATGTGCGAAATAAGAAAATTGGCTCACTAGAAGCGTCCAAGCTGTATAAAGTACCCCGAACGATTTTCAGACGTTTAGCTGCTAAAACTGACCTATCAGCCGATATAGTGACTTGTGCGAAGTTGGGAAGAAATTACCTCAAGAACTAGAGAAATAATTAGCAGTATTATGACCCTAGGCCATATTGCCCTACCATCTTTAAATTTTAATAATTATTGAAGATTCAGAAAAATGTTTATTAAAGCTATGTTTTGAAGTTAATTACCTTAAATTTTTAACAGTTGATTACTATTGAGTTCTAAGACTGAATTAACCAATAAAGACTGTTTGATCTCATAAACTTCATGTTTTCTTTCCAAACAGGCTTATAGTGTGCCATATTACCCGAAGTTACTCTAATATCCTACTATATCCTATAAATATACTATATCCTATATTATATCCTATAAATACCTACGATCCAAATCACAACGTGTAACGCCCTGGCTACTGGTTCTACTTAACTTTGTAGTTTTTATGATTTAAGTACTTTTTATCACAATATAGGATTAGATTCCTATATTGTGTTTTTATCCTCTTTAGGTACTCCAGTTACCTACTATTGTTTTTTTTTGTAGTCTCTGGACCATGGCAAATTGAACTACCGGTTTACCTTGTTGAGTATTGCGGCATGTATTCAGTCTTGGATACCCTGTTATTTAGGAACGCTGATACGTAACAAGGTAGGTATTTTCCATGTACCTACTTTTAGCTGTGAGACGTGTAGACGTGCCTCCTCATGGTTAGTGTTCACAGCTCTCAATCGTCTTTTCAACGCATATCTGTCCTTTTGGGCTGGTATGGCCTGTTGTTTACCATGATGGCCAAGTGTCTTCAAGGCAAGAGTGAATAGGCTTTTACTAAGTTAATGCGTTTTACCACCCATGACTACATCACCACAAGATCGCCACTTACCATCAGGTGGGATAGTAGTCAAGCATTAGCTTATAAGATATAAAAAAGTGCAGTCTTTACATCTTAATCAGGAGCACTTTTAGTTGTGCAGATTTTCTCGCGATGTTTTCCTTCACCGGAGGACAACTGAAAATTTATTTTCTAATAAGCTCATAAATTGGAAATTCCGTTTCCGTACAAGATTCAAACTCAGTTCATCCTGAGCGGAAGTCCAACGATTAAACCACTGCCTGGGATATCATATGATTTTAAACTAAAATGTTTGCGGATACTGAACATTTTAAATGCAACGGGTACTCACAATTCGTATTATAATATGTACCAATATTTCGACCCAATATAGGTATATAGTTATATACATACATGGATCGTGTTCACGGAGACCACGTGCGGTCTCACCGTGACAAGAACGTGACTCACGAAAATCGTGTGTTAGGTGCCTACACAGGCTATCACCGCTAATAGGTAGAGGGAGGTAATCATAAAGTAAGTATTACATATGTATAGAGCGAGTGTAACGAAGTGGGAACAGTAGGCACGGGTGAGAACAACACGACGTTCCCGTCGCGAGCGCTTGTAGTCGTGGTTGATTGCTAGCGGTGTGCGGTTCTAGAGAGATTTTTAAATATTTACGTATCAAAATGGTCAAATGTGCAGTTCCATCTTGCAAAAACGATAGTAGGAAACACACAAAACTGAAATCCAGTATCACATTTCATCGGTAAGTTGATTTTTATATTTATTTTTAAGAAAACAAATCACGCATCGCGGGTGTGAAGGAGACGTGAGGGGCGGGCACGGAAAGACCGCCCGCGCACCGCGCTCTCCTTGCGAGACTGTAGTGATGTGATGCGACCAACGCTGTAGTCGATATTTAAAATATGTTTTGAAATGTTTGCTATGAGAACAACGTATTATATTTATGTAACTTTAATAGTCAAAATCTTATAGACATTTATTATAAATCATTATAGTGTGTGTTTTTAACCGACTTCAAAAAAGGAGGAGGTTCTCAATTCGACTGTTTTTTTTTTATGTTTGTTAAGATAAGTTATCGAAATAACTTATCGATACCTCGTTGCCGATCGGCACGTAATTGAAACATCCCTATCTGTCATACACGCATCGATATACGTATCTATAGATCACCTGCCTACGATGTGTTCTGTACCATTTGTGTAATACACTCGCTCTATCTAATACATACTCAAAGGAGATAATATAGAGCAGATGATACACAAACATATCTAATGGTAGCATATAATTATATTCAATAAATTATCCACACCACGGTAGCACATAAGCCTTTTTCGGAGAGCCAGTAATAATATCTATGGAACCCACGCTTCATTTTTGGTTAGCAAGGCGTCAGTGATGCCGTTGGTGCTACTGATTTCTATCTGCTTCTTACACGTAAACGATATAGATATTAAGTACTTAAAACGGTGTTTGTTACAGGCTTTCTCCATAGGTGATACTTTCTGGAACTGTGGGTGGCACGAGAAGCCGCTGGGCCGGTTGCTACGCCAAGACATCATCATTGTAATCATGCGTGCCCAGCAACCGATCTCCATCAAGTTCATAGGACTACCCAATTTGGAACTTGAGACTTTTTCTTCTGTAAGTAAGGTTGGATGTAATGTAGTGTAGCATCTCGGTCGGTAGTTGGATGGGGAACCGCTAGTGGCAAAATACTTATTTCTTGAGCGCTTCCGTTGTAAGGAGGACACGTAAGCTGTCGTCGTGAAATGTGTTAGTCGTTAAGGTATGTCGGATGCATAAAGACTTTCGAGAGTTGGGTTAGCTACTAAGGCTAACCAATCCGCATTGGAGCAGCGTAGTGGAGTAATTTGAAGGTCTCCTTCCTCAGTCATGAGGAAGTGCCTAGTAGTTTCCATTAATGGGTTCAAGTAAAGTAAGGTCGATATAACACAAACCAAGTGGGGACTTGGTTTCATGGGGACGAAGATAGATTTTTATCCACGACAGACAGACGGAATGGAGGCGGTATAATTATGCCTTTGGGGTTAGAGGTTTGTTTGTTTGCATGTCTGTTACCGTTTTTTATGAAAACTACTTGGCCGATTTCATTGCGGTTTTTTGCATTCAAAAGGCAGCATTATAGAGCAGGTTCATAGATACGTTTTATGGCGGTGGACCCCCAGGGGACGTTGCAATAGCCTGCCGAGGGTTTTTTTCAAAATTTTTAATTTTGTGTCATTCTTTTTCAGAAGCCCATGGCCCCATGCTCCACCGCTACTCCCAATTTTGAAATCAAATTATATTAAATCTTTAATAATTTTGTTATCTATACTGCACATTTAACTAATGTCTAACTTTCATTTCAGATAATGAGCACGGCATACTCTTACTTCAATCTATTACGGCAATACAAGTAAACGATTGCAGCAAAGTAATTCTGTATTTACACAAATCACCAGACCAGCTTCTGAAAATAGCCTTTCGCTGTAAACGCTACTACCGGTGCTGAAAGATAAATTCTAGCAAACCTTGACAACTGCGGGTACTGATTCCAATTAACTGACCACCAAATGTATGAGTCGTGATTGCGATCGATTCGAGATGTCTTTAAGAAAAAGTATATCTCGTTAACAATTGAATCTTATTTTTCATTAGTGATCGAAGGCGATAACACCCAAACGCGCCCGAATATTTCTGATCTAGTTCACCGCGCCTATATTCAAATCAAACTGATCGCGTCATGTAACGCGATAAAGGGCCGAATATCCGGCTTCGTTGCTTGCCGAATATCTGATATTAGGTATTCGGCCAAATCACTATCCGTTTCATCTCTACAAATTATATTATCACCTCTAGGTAATAATAAAAATAATCTCAGCGCGACTATCTGCAACGAAACCTGTGAGATTGGAAAATCAACATGCACTTGGTTCACACTTATGCAAGATATCATCACTTAGTTATCAGTACCTACATTCATAACGTAGATAAGTACCTACTACCTACCTATTTATGGAAGCTGTTTTAAAATTTTTACAATTTGGTCGGGTCTTAATTATTGATAAAGGAAACGTGCAAATACGTCGCAGTTATTGTGTTTTAATTCTCTGACCCACAAGCTATCAGCCTGTCATCATTTCAACATTATCAGTAATCCTGAGTTCAATGTTCTAACTATTCAACTTATAAATTAAATCGACACACATTATAATATTCATTTTTTGTTACATAATAAGTACGAAATTGTTTTTATGTTCATGTTGTAACATACACCAGTAGGTACCCTTTTTAATGCTAATTAACAGGGGCGTAGCTACTGCCGTCCAACCATATCAATTATACGGGGCCCCCAGCGTATAGGGGCCCCCACTAACACTCCCAAAAAGAAAAGCTCGCCAGCGGCCTACATCCGCTACAGTTGGCACTCCTTTTACATATATTTGACAGCTAACGACGAGGGGGCCCCTCAACAAAATATATTGATATGGGGCCTCCTTAGGGCTGGCTACACCACTGCTAATTAACATTTAATTTAATAGAATAGAAACAAAAAAAATAAGATCCTTTAGCCCAAGTAGTTGGTAAGTAACCCTGCCTGCGAAGCGAGGTTCCGGGTTCGGTTTTCGGCCGGGGCCGGGGCAGACATATTTTGTGACGGATAAAATATTTGTACTCGGGTCATGTGTGTTATAGTGATTTCTTAATTGTGTTGTCCAAGTCACCCGCGACACGGAATCCTACTGCATGACTGTGCATGCGTTTATTTATTTAATTTCACCCATTCGACGTAAGTATAAATCCGTACAATTAACCAACATCACGACCATAAGTGGTTCAGTCATTGATTGTTCCATGTGCCTATTAAAGTCGATTAATGCATAATAAGCAGGAGCTTGGGCGGTCCACTTGACCAATAGAGAGTAAGGAAATTTAGCATCATTAGATTGTTAGATAGGTAATAGGTAGCTACTAACCCGAACTATGGTTCAGTAGGGACCTTAATTTGTTTAACCCACCTAATGGAGGCCATCCCTACTAAGTTTAAATAAGTTTGACTTGTCTTTGCAGTTTTATTTGACGCGGCATCCAGTGTGCATAAGACAGCTACATATAATGATATATGGCCAGATAGCTATACCGTGGCCATACACGATCAAGTATACTGGATGCTGCGTCAAGTCCGCTGCAAACTTGTCAAGTATACTTGATCGTGTATGGCCTCCATAATAGGTACTCAGGTCTGCAATCATAGACATAATACTACTAGACTGGATAAGCGGGCCTTCTTTGCGTCACGCTATTAGAAAGAGAAGGAGACTCGCGTAACTCGTAAGTAAGACGAGGATAGGTTTACCTCCTGCCTTTCTTCGCAGCGTGACGGTTTCACTTACATATGCTCAGATACCTTGCCCAGTCTAGTAGTATTATGTCTATGTCTGCAATCCCTAGAGCTGTATCTACATTCCGCATTTAATATTATAAGGTAAACAAATACTTATACGCCTACTAAGGTTCTAAATTTAGAAATTTATGTACAACATTTACGTCTGTGATGCAACAGGTCGCGGTCATTGGACGGTTCTTAAAAAGGAAGTAGGTAGGTGGTATTTACGAGTAACGGGAATGGGGCAACAAAAAAGTTCGATGACGCGCATAACGTCGATGTGGCCGTTTACCTACCAAATTGTACATAATTTATAATATTATCAATACATATCAATTACATAATGCAGTGGGACAATTGTGGGTTACTTTGAACTACGTTTTTGAACCTAAATATTTTTCTCAGGTCTTTTTCCAATTAGTGCTTGTTGTCATTAAAATATGGTAAGTATAGGTAAGTACTATTATTTCTTCTGTGGCATAATCGCATCCATGGGCGCCGGTAGGATTACTTTCAGGCAAGTTTATCTGGCCACTAACCGCTCCACCAATCCGCTTTGGAGCAGAGGTGATGTATTGTGCGGTACCTGGGTGATTCTTATTCCGGAATATATTTTTGAAGATTTTATCGAAAAAAATTAAACCTTGTGGCACAACAATTATTTTGTGCCAGCATGATTTCTTGATTGATATAAGTGAAATTGATAAAAGAGGCACCATTGTGAAGTTAATATTTTCTGAGATAAATCCGATTAAAAACAAAATACTGATGAAGATAATGACAACGTGTGGAAGTTAATGATTTTGTGCTGAGGAAAAATGACGACTAATACGAATAATGAAAAAAATAAATTAAAAGTTACATAAATAATGAAATAAAACAACTCAATTAATAATCAATACCATATTTTAATCATAAAATCACAGATGGAACGTATATAACATATTATGTAAAATAATATAATTTTTAGATGATTAATATTAAGTAATATACTATTAATTTTCTATTTAAAACACAACATATATGACCACATACACAAATTGCGGCAGATTATACAGAAGACCGAGGAGTACAATCTGCCGCTATGTGTTGCCTATGTGGACTATGAGAAAGCCTTTGATTCTATTGAGACCTGGGCAGTACTAAATTCTCTTCAGCGGTGCCGGATGGACTACCGGTATATCGAGGTGTTGAAATGTTTATACACATCAGCCACCATGACCGTCAGAGTACACAACACAGCAACGAACCCCATCCAACTGCAGTGAGGTGTCAGGCAAGGGGACGTCATAACCCCAAAACTGTTCACCGCTGCGTTGGAAGACGTGTTCAAGCTGATGGAGTGGAAACGACGTGGCATAAACATAAATGGCAAACACATCACACACCTGCGATATGCTGATGATATAGTCCTCTTGGCGGGATCCCTGGAGGAACTTGGTACAATGCTCGGGGACTTGAACAGCGCTTCACAACGGGTGGGTCTTAAGATGAACATGGACAAGACGAAAATCATGTCGAATGTCCATGTCACACCCGTACCGGTTGTTGTTGACGGCGCTGCTCTCGAAGTTGTAGACGAGTACATTTACCTGGGACAAGTGATCCAAATGGGTAAGTCCAACTTCGAGAAAGAAGTCACTCGTAGAATCCAACTCGGATGGGCTGCGTTCGGGAAACTACGTGGTATCTTGTCGTCCAAAAAGTTACCTCAGCGCCTGAAGTCGAAGGTGTTCGAGCAGTGTGTGTTGCCAGTGATGACATACGGATCCGAGACGTGGTGCTTCACTATTGGCCTGATGCATAAGCTTAGAGTCGCCCAGCGGGCTATGGAACGAGCTATGCTCGGTATTTCTCTACGCGATCGAATCAGAAATGATGAATACCGTAGACGAACGAGGGTGACCGACATAGCTCAGAGAATTAACAGGCTGAAGTGGCAATGGGCTGGCCACATAGTTTGAAGGACTGATAACCGTTGGGGAAGAAAGGTCCTCGAATGGAGACCACGCCTCGGTAAAAGGAGCACAGGACGCCCCCCGACCAGGTGGACAGACGACCTGAAGAAGACAGCGGGTATCCGCTAGATTCAGAAGGCTCAGAACCGGTCTGAGTGGCGTAGATTAGGGGAGGCCTATGTCCAGCAGTGGACCTCAAAAGGCTGATGGATGGATGGATGGAACATTTATCATCAAATCTTAAATCTTTCATTTTAAAAACTTTTAATGCTAATGGCATTAAGAAATGTTTGATGAAGTATCTTTAGTGGAGCATTCAGATACCGTTTCTGCATCTAAACTTTATTTTTCGTCACAAGCTCTTTTTTACCAGCACTTATTGAACTATTAGAATCATCATTATATTTATGAACTTCTTCTACGTGATCTGCTATTATGCATAAAGATGATAATTTAGTTTTACCTTGTTTTACGAACTTGTAGATGTTTGTTTGACTATGTTTGTTAGTATTTTCTTGCACTTGAAGTTTTTTTATTTAATCGTAGTATGTTTTTTTTTGGCTTTCAATTTTCTTTTTATATTTATTAATAGTATTTATCAACACACACCTCTTCTTATACTGATTATAGCGTATCCTTCTTACCACCGCTTTCATAGCAGGAGAAAATTAATCACGTAATGGATCACGCAACTTTTCTATCTTGGTCTGTCCCTCTATCTTGTCTTTTGACTCTTTTGCATCTTCTAATACAATTGGCTCAAATGTAGGGCGCGTCGTTTCTTCTTGTTTTTTCAGAACTAGTCACACATTTTGAAGCTAATGATGATGATGAAAATGACGAATTGAAGAAAACAGGTTGTAACTTGTCAAAACCGAATAAATTCTGCTTTAAAACACATGGATATAAATAAGTTCACTTTCAATACATAATAATAGCACACAATGTGATTGATGTGACAATTAATTGCAACAACAGACGGCAAAAGTGTAATGATTTCTTTCATAACAAATTTGTAAGAACGAAATGTAAGCTTACCTGGTCGACAAATACGATACTTCCAGTCCGTTCAAAGCGTGCAGCTCGACTGGGGGAGGTACGAGAAGCGTACCGCATACTTCAAACTCAACATGAATTGGAAAACCACAGAGAATAATTCGAATCAATCCTTGCTGCGGATAATGATTTTTTTTCATAACAAACTATACGTCGTATTGGTTTCCTATATTAGAATGAATGAAATGTCTATATTGTACGGTCATTAGAAACTTTGATCATTTGAGGACGATTTTGCATTTACAAATAAAATGTTTCGGTTTGTTTGATTTTTTTATTAGATGAAATATCCACGTGCAGTCCTATAGGACATGCGAGATAATGACGTTTGAGGCAGATTTTGGCTTAAATTTCAAATTATACTATATTTAAGATTCTTTTTTGGTGTGTAAATAGTTGTGCCGATAGTTAAAGTATCTTAAAACTTTATTGCTATTGATTATGGTTGTATTACGAAGAAGTATTTGGACTGGACACGTTTTATCCTCCCTTTTTAAGAATCACCCACCTATGCCCCATCAAGATTCAAGAGGAGACTCGTGCTTAGTAGTAGTTTTCTTGGTCAACAACGCAGAGTTATACGTTACACGAAAATAATTATCTAGCTGTCTATTTAATTTTTTTAATTACCATATTTTACCTACAGTAAGTTTATAATAAACGTAGTAAATGGACAAGCACTAGGTTTTCTTCTTCTCGGCCGATACACTCTTGACAGGGCTGTCGTGGTCGTCACGTAGTAGTGGAGTTGGGAGCAGATGTAATTCGCCTCACGAGGTCCCGCCATCTCTCTGCTGGTAGTCATCCTGGTGCACTCACATAAGTGGCCACCTACTGCATTTTTTATCTGGTCAGTCCATCGCATAGGTCACCGACCGCGAGGTCTTGTAGTACCTAGGTACTTGTATCATCGACCCTGCCCTAGCAGCACTAAAGTTCACTACACTAAGCACTAAGTAGGTGATAATAAAATTATGTATAAAAGGCAAGATCGTAAAGTTGTTAGCTCGTTACTTTATTGCAATAATAAAGATTGCATTTTTATAAAATCGCATGAAGAATATTATTTCTGTCGAAAACCTTGATTGCGCAAGCGTTCATAACGTTATCAAAACGTATGTAATAGGTACTTTTGGCTTTTATTCAACGATGTAAATAACTTACAACCCGTGCTTACAACAGTTACAACACAAAAAAGTGATGAGATGTGCTGAGAGGAACATATTTCCCACTGAAGTGTTTTTGTAAGGTAATGCAACGATAAATCGATGAAATTAGCTGATAAGAATTTCGGTCAATTGTTCCCCATTACCTAATAACCCACATTTCCGCATTTAAAGGAGTAAACGTGGAGTTTAAACTCGTTGGATGCTTGTTAATTTTCATCCAGCTATAATTTGGGCCGATTCACTATTACTGACGCAATATCCCCCCCCCCCCCCCCCTCAAACATTATTTCTTCCACATTAAAAACATAGAAATACTCCATAAATGTATTAATAAATGACATATTATACATATAAGTTACTCTATTGTAATAGGTTCGTATTTAAATATTTTCATTACAAATATTGGACAGTTAGCGCATTTAACTCCTAAGGCAAAAAGCACGTGCGTAGGGGCGCAGAGTTAAATGGGGCGCGTGGCACGATATTGGCTTATAATTAATGCCTCCGACTTTAAATAACACAAAGGATAAAGATCCAAATAATATCAATCACATACCTAATAAGTAGTAGAGAAAATTGCAAATTATCAAGTAAAAGATATTAATTAAATTAAGACACATTTTATTGTAATTATTTCCTACTTACTTAAACATATATTATTTATTAACATTATGTTACAAAATAAATACTATAATAGGATTCAGCTGAAATTGCTAGCCTTGCTTTTTTAATTAAAGCATAGGCAAGACAAGAAGAACATGTATAATTTTAATTCCTGCATTAAGACCTTAGGATGTATTATATAGGTTGAATTGTAAGCTGTTTATATAGGGTTATTCATCTTTTCTTTTCGTAGATAATAATCCTGAAAATGAATGTCATGCGAAAGTCTGGAAATTTCTTCGTAATCTTGGAGTTGGGAAATTACGTAATAATAGCTCTGTGTCAACATCTTCTACAGATCTCAACTGTCTCAATCGGCATTTCTCAACGTCAGGCAGCATTGATGCATGCACAAAATCTGCTACTTTAAACAATCATTCTTCACCCACTCCAAATCATCCTGATTTTATTTCAAATCAATTTATGGTTCGTGATGTTAAGAGTAGCTTAATGTCGATTCAATCAATTGCCAATGCCGTCAGTATAGACTGCGTTAGTCGCAACATGATCCTCCCAATACTAGACATTATCCTACCCACAATTACATCCATTTTTAATTACTCCGTCGCAACCTCCTCCTTTCACTCAAGTTGGAAAGACGCTCAAATCATCCCACTCCCTAAAAAAGCCAATCCGTTAGCCTTGAGTGACTATCGTCTCATTGCTGTTTTGCCTTTCCTGTCCAAAGTCCTTGAGCGTCTTGTTCAACAACAACTAAGTTCCTTTCAGTCGTGGCCACAGTACGACCACGGCATTGCTCAAAATTACCGACGACATTAGATTTGGAATGGATAACCAACTGCGGCAACAGCTCACTGTCATAGCCTTACTAGATTTTAGCAATGCGTTCAACTGTGTTGATTTCGATATTCTGTTGGGGATTCTACATACGATTAACATATCTCCTCCGAAGTTATTGCTTGTTTTCGAAGTTACTTGCAAGGACGCCGACAGCGTGTTCAAGTTCGCGATAACGTTTCTACTTGGTCTGTAGTGAATGTCGGCGTACCGCAAGGTGGCGTGCTGTCTCCACTTCTCTTTGCTATTTTCATTAATTCTATCTGCCTCTACTTGTCTTCTCCCTATCACCTTTATGCTGACGATCTACATATCTCAGAGCTCAATCGCCACTAGCTGATCTATCAAGAGCAGTATGCGAAATAAATAATGACTTTAGTAAAATACTACCCTGGACTCAATTTTACGGAATGCGTGTTAATCCTAGCAAGACTCAAGTAATTATATTAGGCAGCTCTAAATCGCTTAGAGAAATAAACTGGTCACAGTTTTGTGCAATTATTTTTTGATGGGGTCCATATTCCTTATAACAAAACTGTTAAAAATCTCGGAATTATTTTATCTCTTCTCTCTCTTGGATTCCTCAAATCAACGAGGTCAGTCGAAAACTTTTTGCTGCCGTGGGAAGTCTCCGCAGGGTACGGAACTTCCTTCCTATTTCCACTAAAATTACTCTCGGTTCCTCACTACTCTTACCGATTCTCGACTATGCTGATATTTGTTACCTGGATCTCACTGAGGGGCAACCCAAGTAACAAAATTTGGCCTGGTAGTGGTTCCGGAGCCAGGTCTATAACAGGCTAGTAAAAGTTTATAACCACGGAAAAGGGCCCATTTTATACGCGTACTTTTGCTGATAAAACACTCATAGAAGACTTCGCGAGCACCACTTAGACCAATAATACACTTATAGTTGGACTACGTAGAACTATCTGCTCCCGCGAAGCCAACTGTGAGCATCTAATAGAACCAGGCAGGCGTGTAACGTACTCCGCGCTTCTATTACTAGCTATTTTAAATATTTGTGAATTGTTGTTATGCGGTTGTGGAGAAAAATAAAAAAATAAAATTTAAGTTCATCTATTTTGTATAAAATGTATTAACAAGTATTTCGCACGTAGTAATGCGTGCATATATGTTTGCACGGCAAACGCGTAAGAATTTTCGGTGAAGTATATTGTGTTTTACATCTCAATTTTTGTTCGCCTTTTGAACACGGCATATTAACTAAGTTGTTTTTAAAAATAATATTAGTCCTGACAGCATTGTCGCGCCATATTGTGACGAATTAGGGTTCGACTACATAAATCAAAATGGCCGAGTCTACAATAATACCAAGTATACTTACTCTTAGAAGAAACCACTGTAGAACTAATTCACTTATAATTGGCACATAAAGTTGACTTATAAACCCCTATAAGGTCAAGTAACAATTGCAAATGGTTCTAAGTACATTTAGTTCGATAGATTACTATTACTGGCGTATGACACTTATAGCGGATTTATAATTACTTCTTGTAGGCGATTATAAGTGTATCTTACTGGAGTAAGTTTTCTCAAGTGTATTTACACCTATGCAACACTTTTATGGGCCATCTTGGTTTTTACTGCACCTATAATTTCGTTCTCTACACGACTATAGGTCAACTTATAAGAACAGATGTACTATAAACCCAAACGTACTCCACGTAGCCTGTTATAAGCTTGGTAGTAAAACCTGGAACCACTAAGAGAGAGGTACTAGTGCTGTGAGCCTGTAAACTGTGCATTATAGGAAAATTATGTTACTTGGGAACTTAATAAACTCGAGCGTCTCCAAAATTTGTGTATAAGATTCATATTTGGACTTAGCAAATATGATCATGTTTCCGATTTTCGTGTTAAACTCAAATGGCTCCCTATCCGTCTTCGCCGGAATACTCACGTTCTTTCTGCTCTGTACTGTGTGCTGTTCAATCCTTCCTCTCCCAGCTATCTTCGTTGTAAATTTAAGCACCTTTATCTCCTTCTCCCTTCCGAAAAACTTCTCCTTCAAACCCCTCGACTTACTTTTACTCTAATTCCTTTACTTTGACCGCTATACGTCTTTGTAACTCTCTACCACTTCAAATTCGCAAAGCTGAAACTATAATCTCCTTTAAAAAGTTACTGAAAAAACATTTCCTCTGTCTATAACTTTCTTCCCTTCCTATCTTTAATTTTCTTTCACACTTCCCTGTAGTCCGTCTTATCTTATCTGTATGTATCATATTTTCATTGAATTGTATAATAATTTCTATTTAATGACTTTTATATGCATGCCTTACCCTTATTCCTCCCAGACACGATTCTCCTCTCGTTTTCATGGGTTGTCTGGAAGAAATCGCTTGTAAGCGATAAGGACGCCCATTGTATTGTACTTACCTACCTGTTAACAGTGTAGGTACTCTTTTGTAAATATTTTTAGTGTGTACAGTCAATAAAGAGTTTAAATAAATAAAATAAATAAATCTCTTCTTTACTACATGGATAAAATTCTCCTGTCTTTAAAATACATTATTATGCATTCAGCTAAAATTGCTAGGCAAGACAAGAAGAACATGTACAATTTCAAAAAGTTTAATTATATTTATAAAGAGGTATATTCATGCAAATCTTAAAAATATTACTGACAATGACTTAATTTTAATAGATGGATCCTTTGTCTTCTGGCAAAAGAAAATAAATAGTGACTGGTCCTTTGGTTGTATGAACAATTTCTGTGTGCCTAATCAGTTGTGTAGCTGCCAAGCCATACAGAAGACAAGGAATACCTAGAACAAGCAAATTACAAATTATAAGTATCTTAATTTAACTTATCACAGGATTGTAGTATTTCTACAAGCTATGAATTACATGAATCTCATGTACAATTATTATAAAAAATATACATTTATACTCATACAATATCATCATCACAACTAATAATTCTTTAAATACTGGTCTCAGATCTCCACATAAATTTCAAAAGCTGCAACCATCTTTGTTTTGACTTTTCATATAAAGTAAATATCAATATTGCTAGACATTTGTTAAAGTGCAATAAACAGTATATTAAATTATAATTATTCAGAGGTTCGTAGACTTTTTTCTCATAGACCACGTTCAAAATTTAGCTGGTTCCGGTGGACCCCCTGCAGCTACATTTCTACCATATTCCCAAAACTCGACAAAAAATGTGAAAATTAGATCTAACTATGGAAATTTGCGTTGCGGCTGAGTTTAGATTATATAGAGATTAATAGTTTTCGAAAAAAAGTGCATTGATTGGTTAATTAACAGATATTTTTGTCACACCAAAGTAGGCCCCTGTCAAGTCTCATGTGGACCCCACCTGGACCACATTGGGAACTGACATACTATATTGTTCATAATCTGATGATAATTTTGAAATTGATAAAAATATGTATGTTTTAACTCACCTAAATTTACAACCTTGATTGCTCTCATAAATTTATCTGATGTCCCTAAATTCTCTTCTTTTTTCCTTGAACAATGATATTTTATGTATGGAAAGCAGCCAGTTCGAAGGACCTGGTAGTTACTGCTTCCAACTTTCCAATTGAAATTAGACATTCCAAACTGGTCATCCTTTACACTACTGTACTAAAAAATATAAAATGCATTTTACTATAATATGGGTAGTATGGGCACTCACCAGTGGCGAAGCTAGCCCTAAGGAGGCCCCATATCAATATTTGTTGTGGGGCCCCCTCAATGTCGGCTGTCACATATAAAAGGAGTGCCAACTGTAGCGTTGTAAGCCTCTGGCGAGTTTTTTTTTTTGGGAGTGTTAGTGGGGGCCCCGTATAATTGATACGGCGGTAGCTACGCCCCTGGTACTCACAACATTTATTTATTTTGTACACTGATATTTCGACACAGTTGCATGGATCATGGTCATGGCTGAACTGAATTTTAAAATCATAAAATATAAAGATGAATGATTTATAACTTAAATAGCAGAAAATAAATCTGATTATAGGGTCAGGTCAGAGTCAAACCTATATTTTTTATTTTGATGAACTGAAACAACTCCCATGTTTACCAAGATATGTTTGACATTTGGAAACTTATGCTGGTCCAAAATTTATAAGCAACATTACAGAGGTTTCGGCAACTAGGTATACAATCTTAATCCTACTCAGATAAGCTATGATTTTGATATACATATACATGTGAAATATTTCAAAATGCATATATACCTTTTTTATGACTATAAGAATAAGATTTCTTTTTAGGGTTGTGATGTAATGTGCAAGCCTGGTTTTTTGAACTGCGTTAGATTCTTATTAAAACCATTTCAGCAGTCGAAATACATGTCTATTTCCCCAGTGCCAATTGATATTACCTTAACGAAATATGAAGTCCAAGGAGGTTCTTTGCATTGCATCAAATACGCCGTTAAGACTTCTGATGCCGTTGGTTTTGAGGAAAATTGCATACGCAATGTAGTGTTCATCACTACAAATAACTTTGCAGTATGTATGGAAGTCATTGTGTTAATTTTAAGTTTTTTGTGCTTAATATTTTGAAATGCCTGATTACGTAAATGTTCAGAGCTAGTATGTTTTATTATTAAAACGCATAACCTGTTTAAATTGAAATAATATTTTCTCTTTGGTACTTTAAGTGTACAGTACAGTTAGCAGTATAGATAATTATTGTAACTTAATTAATTTAATTTATTATTTTTCACTCATTTTCAATAACATTTGCGGTACATAAACAAACTTTGATGTTGATCAGTGACGTTGCCAGATATTTTTTTCCTGAATAGCCTTGCCGGAGACGGGAGACCGGAGTGCGCGTGTAGCCCCGAGATAGCCCCATCTAGGGTTCGAAGTATAGGAGCTAAAAAACACAAAAAGGTCATCGGCAGTCAATTTAATATCACTTTGTTGAGAAATCCAAGCCCAATGACCTTTTTTTTCTTATTTTAGTTTGAGCGCTGAAATATAGCCCCGTGGCTACACGTAGCCAACGGGTAAAATATGATAGCCGCTCGGTAACGGAAATAGCCCAATTGGCGCTTAATAGCCCCACCTGGCAACACTGATGTTGATGTTGCAAAAGTCAAAACTTGCAAAATGTCAACTGTCAAGTTTATGATAGAACAGAAGTTGACAGAACAGACAAGTGACAACGGCCGCGTTCCACTAGACGCTCACAACGCTCACAGAGTACAATCACTACCCCTACATTCCACTAGACCAGGGGTCGGCAACCTTTTGAGTCGGAAGAGCCAAAAATTACAATTTACAAAATTTCAGTCTTTAAAGAGCCACAATTTTTTTTCTTGCAAACCATTAATGGTACTTGCAAAAATATTTATTTTTTCATAAAAAACTAATCTATTTATTCATACTAAAAAAAATTATTTTTTTTCGTAAGTAGTGTTTTTTCACAACAAATCAGAATCTAATTTTTATTATTATTATCTAAAAAATATTACATAATGAATAGGTATATGGTGCTATTAGATATTTGGCTCATAACTTGTTGTAAGTTTCAAACACGACTCTAAATTTTCATTTGTTAGTTGATTATTAGTTACATAGAAACATTCGACGATGGTGTCATTCAAGAACTTCTGACGGACTAACGACAGTGAAGACGCGTGTCACGGGGGAGGGGTGCCGTGAAAAGCAAGTACAGGAAGGCTATTCAGGTTTGTAACTTGACAGCGGAGTTTCAAAATTGACGTTCGAGTTCTAGGATCACTTCACTTCGCAAGTGCGTACTAGATGATTAGATAATGACATGTCAATACGATGCAAGTTCGCTTTTGTTTTGTAATTTGACAGCGGAATACACGATGAGTTTCTAAATTTAAGTAAGAGTTCGAGACTCCCTTCACCTCGCAAGTGCGTACCAGATGATTAGAGAATCACATATCAAGATCTCGGACTCGAACTTCAATTTTGAAACTCATCGCGGATTCCGCTGTCAAGTTACAAAAGTGAATAGCCTTGCTGATGGCTGAAAGATAGAAATGGTGCCTGATGGCACCATTACTATCTTTATATTATTATCTTTATATTTGAATCGATTAACGAGTATTATTAGCTCGTTAATCGATTCAGAACGATTTTTAAATGTTTTTTTATAAAATAAATATTATTTGCGTATGGAACTAAAGAGCCGCAGCTTCACATCCAAAGAGCCGCATGTGGCTCGCGAGCCGCAGGTTGCCGACCTAGGCACTAGACGATCACAACGACCACGCTCACGACCGCGATTTTTCCGTTCCACTAGCTTGTGAGCGTTACAATCATACACCCAAGTGGAACGGGTATAAGAGCAACGTGTGAGCGTTCAAGCCACAGAGTACGTTTTAGCCGTTGATACAAAATGTACTCTATGATGTTGAGATTATGACAAGTCTGAAACTTAGATTCATAGACATAGTAGTATTATGTCTATGAATCTAATATACTTTAATCCACTAAAGTATCTTTTGTCGAATCGTATACAGTAATTTTTTCCATCACCATCCTTAACTTTTATAAAATTGCGCCAAATTTCTATCACCATCCATTTCTACCCAGTGTTGCCAGGTCTAAAAACTGGCGAGAGTAACTTCGTCGTATCTGGCAACACAGCAATTCGACCACTTTGACCCACCCCGTGAGGTGGGTTGTTTTGAGCGTGCCGTGAGCGAAATTAATGACGTCATCAATGACGTTTTCACCGCGACCATGACGACCGTGGTCGCCATGTGGAACGCGTTTTGATCGTTGTGAGCGATGTGAGCTTCTACTGGAACGCAGCCAAAATGTCGATCTTGAAGAAAAGCGCGGGAAACTTCAAAATTGGTGGGCGCGTTCTGTTCTTTTGGTGTTTAAATTTTAAAATTATAATTTTATGATCAGTGTAAATATTTTGTATATTATTAGTGTAGTTTAGCGTAGTTTGTTTTTATACAAATAACAACTATAATAAGTTACTTTTATTTCATTATGAAATATGAAGGACGAGGGGGATCCCTTCAATCCTGGGGGTCTTGAAATCCCTCACGGAGCTAATATACATAGTTGTAGAATGGGGTATGGATACAGATTCTTCTGTGCGATCCGAAAGAAAATAAGCAAAGGAATGTCGGAGGATGTGCAAAACGTGTAATAAAAAGAAAAAAAGGTAAATCCAAGGGCACTACTGGAAAATGCATGTGTTTAACCTTTTGATCGGAAGGTGATTACAGCGATAATGATAATATTAAAAATAAATATAATATATAAATATTAAAAAGTTTAAAAAAGTCTCAACTGATACCGCACCCGCCCAAACATCAGAATCGTCGAATCCCATTCGGTACTATGTTAAAACTGATAGTGCTCCATATCTTGGTCATGTCCAAAAAATACAACTTGGTACTTTGGAAAGCACCACCCTCCATCCCATTGTACTTGGAAATTTCCTTAAAAAAATGATGGCATGTAATGATTAAAAATATTATTAACGGTTCAATTACAAGAACTGGTAGAAATAAGTAAAGTATGGCGTTTGCTAATTACGAGGATGCTAATAATTTTATTACAAGCCCTCTCTGCACTTGGGCTTAATGTTGGTAGCATTGAAATAAGTCTTTTATATCTCAAAAACAATTTTATGGACACATTAATAGCGTTGTTATTAAGTTCATCGAAGGCGATAACGATATATAATACGAGATACGTCAATATTATAACTGTTCAGCGGTTTGAAAGGTACGAGGTAATAAAGAATATTACATGCATACATAAAAATATACCTCCTGACAGTCGGGTAAAAACAAATTTTTGTTGCTATTTAATAATATTATTGCAAAGATTGTGAGTGTATATGCGTTTGTTCTCATATTACTAATTACAATAATTTAGGGAAGAAGACAATAAAAACAAAAAAAAAACTTAATAACATAGTCAGTAGTCTTTATTTATAAAAATATTGACAAAATATTATGTACATTGTTTGTTAAGAAACAAACGCCAATTCAACAATAATCTTAAGGTGCTCCCTCACCGGGAGCATTCGCGTGTAATGTAACGTTACAGTTTTGAGCATTACATCAGTGAAGGAGGAGAACCGAGCATTACAATGCGCACCTTGTAATGATACAAAACGGTGATACACCAGTGAAGGAGGAGAACCGAGCATTACAATGCGCACCTTGTAATGATACAATGTGTAATATCTTGTTACAACTTGTAACATCAATGCGCTCCACTTCCGACCGCTTCGTCTGACATCTTGCAATGGAATGCTCTAAGTCGAATCTGTAATGTTACATTACACGCAAATGCTCGTCAGTCAGGGAGGTAGTATTGTAATTTAATGCTCAAAGTCGAATCTATAATGTTACATTACACGCGAATGCTCGTCAGTCAGGGAGGTATTATTGTAATGTAATGCTCAAAGACGAATCTATAATGTTACATTACACGTGAATGCTCCCGGTGAGGGAGCACCATTAAATGCATTTTTTAAAATGCAAATTTCAAAGAACAATAATTAAAGTAATAATTAAGTTTACGCTAATGACAAAAAAATTAAAAACTAAATATAAAACATTCAAATAATATAATTTGGTCTTGATGTAAGATCAGATGTAAAATAGGCACTAGATTGTCTATGGTATTACTATTTTCAATAGTATTATTTTCAAGCTATAGTAATACTTATAAACCTATATTTTGCTTTTTAAAGCATCTATATTTGCAAGGGTTCTTAAAAAAGAATTGTATGATAAAACAAGCCCCACAAATTACCCGATTTCAGTTTAATGCCCAGCTACCAAATCTTTATGAAAAGAGCATTATTATAATACTGTTGCCCGCGGCTTTGCCAGCGCTAGAGATCGATTTTTACAAATCCCGTGGGAACCTTGAACTTTTCCGGGATAAAAAGTAGCCTATGTTTTAATCCACGGTACAATTCCAAATTTCAGCCAAATCGATTAAGTAGTTTTGGCGTGAAAGCGTAAAAAAAACTTATATTCACATTTATAATATTAGTATGATAATTTTAAAGTCATATAATCAATCAATCAATATTATAAAATAAATATAAATCAATTTACATTGTATATGTATCTAGCTGACCGGGCAAACGTTGTTTTGCCAAAAATTTAGGGGTAGGGGGATGAAAAATAGATGTTGTCCGATTCTTCACCCTAGCTAGCCGATATGCACGCAAAGATTCACGAAAATCGGTCGAGCCGTTTCGGAGGAGTTCAACTTCAAAAAACCGTGACACGAGAATTTTATATATTAGATTAGATAAAATTATAATTTGCGGTAAAATATTATTTAAATTCATGTCCATGTTTGATTTTTTTTTTCTTACAAAGTAATTAATGGAAACAATATTAATTCTAATGACGACTTAGTAGATTTTGAAAATAGAAAAATAGGTTACATTTTTATAATCTAATAATATTTAGCATCTTTTATTCATTGTGGCTTAATTAAATAATCTATACAATATGCTTTTGCCGTTTCCGTAGGTAGGTGTCCATGAAGATTGATAACATTGTATTCAATTATAAATCATTAAATTATAGAAACAATGTCCTGACTCTTCGTCTGTTTTATTTATTTACAATACAAATAAATTTGTTTTTTTGATGATTTACAATAAGGCATGTCAGTATACTTAAAACAAACTTGATTACTTAGTTTAATGTTCCCACATTGTGAGATCGGGAATGTGACCTCGAACCATCTTCGCAGCTTCCGTCTGTCCTATACTCTCTAGAGCCGTCGCAAAGGATGCAGAGTTAATGCTTTCGTCAGACCGCTGTAACATAACCAATATTCTTACTTAATTTAGGTAATCATCCATTTTTATTTAAAAGGGCATAACTACTGACGATCCACCTGATGGTAAGTGGCTATCGTCGCCCATGGACATCAGCAACACCAAAGGCATCACTGATGCGTTGGCGGCCAAGAAAAAGAGAACAAAAAGAAAGAAAGATGAAGAAGATTACTTCATTATAGTAATACTGATCACAGAAAATAGTCTCAGATACACATCTCACGCATGATTGTATACAAAGAGCAAATAATAACATCTGGAAAATGCAAATTCATAATCCTCAAATCATAAATAGTTATGGAAAAATTACGTCCACACACCTAAAATTGTTCAGATGCTTAGCCGAGTCCCAATTAAACGCTTACACACTCATACCTCCACAGTAGGTTTTCATCTGTGTCGCGGGTGGCATGGACGACAAATATAACACATCACAAGAACACCCATGACCCGAGTACAAATATTTATCTGTCACATAAATATCTACCCGGCCGGGAATCGAAACCGGGACCTCTCGCTTCGCAGGCAGGGTCGCTACCAAATAGGGTTCGAACCACAAACATGTATACCCAGAGTAGACACGGCAAGTTCATACAATTCACGTGTAACAATTAGGATTTGAAATCCTAATGAGGCGCCGTGTCATTTAGTCGGACTTTCATTGCTATTGGCAACAGATGTCAACTGAAATAACGAAAAATGCCTGATTTTAATGTTATAAACTGTAGAAAATCTACAAATATAGTTAGGAAAGATAAAGAAAACATTTTCTTTCATCGCTAAGTAATTTCGTTATAAAATTGTGTTCCTATCTATTTAAAATAAATTAATTTAATGTTTATTGTGGTTTTACCACGTCTTACAATGATGAGCACTTACTGAGTATATGTACTACATAATACACAATACATTGCTCATTTTGGTTTAAAAAATTTAGGGTTTCTTTGTTGGAACATGCAATGAAAATACAACAATCGTTACTATCAATCGTTGCTAAGTAACGCTTTACTTCGTGGTACTGTCAATATTGTCGTTTTTCGGTCAAATATAGTATATAGTGTTTTTCATTTACCTTGTCTTGTCTCGATTCTAATCGATTTTGAGAATCGTCGAATAAATAAATATTCTCATAGACATATATTTTGTAACACAAATTTTATTCCAAAGGTAACTAACTGTATTTTTTTTATAGTTTCGTCATATCCGTTCGCATGTACGTCCGTCCATTCGCAACTTAGTGCTGAGAACCTAAGAGCTAGAAAGTTGTAATTTGGCATGGATGTACATAATTATTTATTAAAACTACAAAGTCGTAGAATAAAATATTAAAAATATTTATTTACCGCAGTTCAAGTGGGGATGGATTTTCTTCCTTGGCTACCCAATACAGATAGTGTAAGGTATCGTTGCAAAGATGTTTAAAAAAAATATTATGGGTTCGGTTTGAAGAACATTATTGTCATATGAATACAACAATTTCACTAATAGGTGAAATAATTTCATTTTCACTAATAATTCTAATAAGGAAAGCGAGCTAAAATTATAGAATGCTAATTTTCTTAAAAAAAAAACTAATAAAAGTGATAATTTTGGTTCAAGTTTTCGTCTCCCCTGCCAGCTAAAAAGGTGGAGTTCGACATGTGAAAAAATTCACACGGTTACAAAATATTTGCAGGTTAACGAGTATATAATAATCGATCAACTTACAAGTATAGAACCCTACATAGCGCATGGCCTTACAAGCTCTTGACCAGTTGTTTTTCATCAATCGAAAGATTTTTTGAAATCGGTCTAAATTAATGGTGGTAGGTACATTTTTGTTATATTGATTATTAAATTACAAACGTTTTGATTTCAATAAATAAATGATTATATTTTGTTTTAATTCTCTTTTTTTTATTTTGCATAAAATTTTGAAGTAAGGATTTTAATATGATATTGATTTGTTTATTTATATTTTTGAAACGTGTTTATAATTTTAATAAAAATTTAATAAATTTTATAATTTGTGTTTATAATAAATAATCAAGTTAAATCAAACTCACCCCAATGATATTTAATAACAAAATATTAACAAAAGAAAATTATTTATTTGGTTTTATTCAGCACTATAACCTATACGTACAATAACAACCAACCAGACTAATAATTATAATCGGTTATCGATATCGAGAATCGGTTTCGTATTGGTATTGCTAGGATGAGGTATATCAATCACTAAAATATTCTTGTGACATAACATTGTGTCAAAAAAAGTGACACGCTTGGTTTTCATACAATTCGAGGTACATGCCTCATCTACTCTAGGTATATATGTCTGTGGTTCGAACGATACTTTCGATACTGAGTATTCGATACTCTTAACTGGTACTCACTCGCAAGTACTCATATGAAACGTCGGTATCGAGTACTTTTATAATACTGAGTACTTTTGAGTGTTGGCAATGCAAGACCATGTAAACTACTGTGGGCCGAGTCCAGTGCTACCATTATGTTCAGGGCTCGGACTAAAAAAAAAAAAAGGTCACTGAGCTTCGATTTCTCAAGAAAGTGATATGAAATTTACTGCCGATGACCTTTTTTTTAGCTCCTAATGTGATGCTCGCAAGTACTCGATACTGAGTAGTATCGATACTTCGGGGCTCGATATTGAGTAGTATCGATACCTTACCCTCGATACCGCACGAGTACTCGGTATCGATACCAGAGGCCGATACATCGAACCCTATTACCAACTAGGCTACAGGGTCTTCGAAATAAAGAACGTATTCATCAAGTGAACCCACCAGTATATGCTCAATGAGTGCCCGCGTGGGGCTCACGGCTGCGGCGAACACCGGCAGCAGCGAGCTCTTGTCCAGGCGAGCGGTGAGCGCGCGCCACGCGCCCGACAGGTCTAGCATGCTGGTCACCTGGTCTACGTACCGCATGTCCCAGGACATCTCCTGTAACAACATCGATTCTTAGCGTTGTCAAACATCAATAATAACAATAATTTCTTTTTTATGTCGTCTCTTAAGTGACAGTTAGGCCGTAGATGCCGTCAACCGAATTAAAATCCTTTAATCATTAATGTGTCGAAGCAACTATCACCCAAGTTATCGCTGAACGTGTGATGTCGTGTTATGTACGAGTATAATTTTTAACGCGTTAATAGTTAGTACGTATGTAGGCAGGAACATCAATTCTTATGATGTGCATAAATTGTTACGTCATACTACTATGCTGATTGCTGCAGCAATCTTTTTATTGATAGGCTATGATGATAATAAAAGATAAACGATGAGGATGAACAAACTTCGTAGATAGATAGATTTTATTACGTTCCTAGGCGCTTTAGTAAACTGCACCGAAAATTTATTTGTTATACAATTAAAACACATTTCATGATGTTAAGGAACAAACGACGATACATTAAATTGGAAAGTTCCATAGTCACAATAACATGATCAAAACGTAACTTACGCCTTCATCAGCCGATTCATATTCGTCTTCGGGCTCCGACTTAATATCCATGTCGTATTCCCGTATTGTCTTGTAACAGACGTATTGCTGCATCACCTGCCACATGTCCGGCTTATCGTTGCATAGCTTCCACGCCGGCTTATTGAACTCCTCGTGTTTCAATGGATCAGCCTGAAAAAAAAAACAAATATTTGATTAGCACTTGAAATTTGAATCAAGGATATTAACAGCCAGTTCTTTGTTTCTAGTTTTTTCTTGACCATCGACGATGACAATAGGGATGTTGACTAATTTTAGGATTCAATTTCCTTTTATAGATAGAACCTTAAGATTCACGAAAAAAATATTACAAAAATAATAATCTTCAATTTAAAAACAAAAATTGATAAATAAAAATCATTTTCAAATTCCCCGCCAAAAACGTCACGTGACGTCACTAGCCGATATTCAATACTATCTGTCGACTGAAGTTAGTTGCACTTTCATATAAAATAGGAACAATGACGTCATAAGCTCCAAACGGCGTTTGAGGTCACGTGACAGTGAGTACTATTTTTAATATTTTAAAATAATTATATTTAATTTATATTGATTGATTTCGACAAAAGAATAATATTTTAGGTGTTTAAATGTTTTCCTTGATACTTTAACCATAAATTTAATTTATTGATAGTGTCAACATCCCTATTTACCACGGTGGTTTTCTACTCGCTGGTCGGCTATTGACATAAAAAGCATCGGTAAAGTTACATTACAGTATTTTAAATGTGACCTGCATAACTTGCCTTATGGTCAAGGAGTAGCTTCAGTATCTCCAGTGAGTTTTCCTTCTGGTCTCCGCTGCAGACGATCTGTAGCGCCGTGTTGCCCTGTCCGTCGACAACGTCCACTTCACCCTGCGATATTAATATTTTTTATGTGATGCAATTGACTTATTATTATCTGTAAGGCATCTGGCAACGCGCGCTCGAAATGTGGCTATTAACTTGGTCCAAGGACTTTTGCGACTCAGTATAATATTAGGGTGTTACCAGACCAATCGATCGATCGTCGATCGACGGCATCGATTAACGTCGATCGAAGTTGATCGACTGGTCTGGTAGCTTTAATTGATCGACGCATACCGTTCGACTAACCAATCGATCGATTCCATCGGTCGACGTTGATCGATAGGTCAGGTAGCTTTAATTGATCGACTGATACCGTTCGACTAATCAGTCGATCGACCGTCGGTCGACGTTAATCGTTTGACTCCGGCTATATTCCATCAGTTTCTCTCGAAATGTATTCAGAAGGGGACGCGTTATTCTTGGCCAGTACGATGTTGCTCGTACTATTATTACGGATCGACGTCGACTAATCCATTCTACCATCGATCGATGCCGTCGATCGATTGGTCTGTTAGCATCTATCGATCGACGTCGACTGATCCATTCTACAATCGATCGATACCGTCGATCGACTATCGATCGATTGGTCTGGTAGAAACTATCGATCGACGTCGACTAATCGATTCCACCATCGATCGATGCCGTCGATCGACGATCGATCGATTGGTCTGGTAACACCCTTACTCAACGCGCCTAAGTTGATCTCACGTTTTTCGTAAGACAAAGAGAGAGAGATGGCGCTGTATGAAGAGCATTTGTGTAAAATATTTCAACGGGCATATCCTTCCTTTTGGTATAATTGCATGATATACACTTATAACATTTCAAAGAAAGAAAGAGTAGTCTGAATTACGAAAGCGCCCCTCATGCGAGTCACGAAGGATTTCATCCTATTTTTTTGCTGCTTTAATCCTTTTACCAAAAACTTACCGATTAACCTAGAAGTATCCATGCATATAAAAATGAAGACATAAAAAAGAAAACAACCGAATCGACAACCTATTCCATAATCAAACGATTAAAAAAACAAACCGGCGGTATATCAGCGAGCAGCGCGCGCACGGCGGGCAGTGCGTCGTCGTACGCGGCGAGGTGCAGCGCGGTGCGCGCGGCCGCGTCCCGCACGCTGCGTCGTGCGCCGCGCGCGACCAGCTCGCGGACCGCCTCGCCCGACCAGTGCACCGCTGCTAGGTGGAGTGGGGTCTGCTTCTCTGTAGTTGTTAGAGAGAAATATACCTTAATCGTATGAAATTAAGGTTGAAATTAAAATACATTCTTAGGCACATTGGACTCTTTGGTTTTGCAACAATGTTAAACCTTATACAATATCCGACAAGTGCATCGCTGCTCAGTGGAGCGCTGTGTGCTTCTCTGCGGTTGTTAGGGGAAATATACCTTAACTGTATGACGTTAAAGTTGAAATGCATGCCTAGAACAGGGGTAGCAAGGCAATGGCAGTTTATTATTGATGGCACGCGATGCAATATTTTGGGTACGCCCGCGCCCGATTACAAAGTTCACTAGGCCCTAGGCACTGAACTTTGGTTTTATAGCTACGTTGAGCCTATTGAAATTTCAATCTTATCCTTATGCAATGCTATTAAGATTTATTTCTTTTCGTCTCATAAAAAGACCTAGGTATAGACCCTTAGTTGTACATATTATCAGCAAAAACTTTAATTTAAGTATTTGCAAAAAACTATTACAATGGATGAATGAATAGTATTGGAATGCTAAGGGTCTAAGTACAGATACATGTGTGTTACTAAACTGTTAGTGTTTGAGAACACTCCATTATATTTTGTCGTTATGTATTCAAGAATTTTATTTTATATATTTTTATTTTATTTTATAATGTAAATTATAATCTCACCGTTATTGTATGCATTGATATCATGTGGCATATTGTTGTCCCTGATAGCGTCCAGCAGCGGGACCAAGCAGTTTTGATACTTGACTGCGTAGTGTATTGCGTTGTTTCCTTCATAGTCTTCGGCCATTGGGTCACAACCTATAACAGTATTGATGTTAAGAACTTCATAATGCAAGCCATAAGTTAGTGCTGTTTATAACGCTAGAAAACTCTTTGGTAGATTTGCAGCTTTTACTGGGGTCACTAAAAGTAGTTATTTATAGAAGCGATGGCCTAGATTGTCTTTTCGAAAAGTGTTTGTAAAAACAATTTCAAATAATTTTCATTTTACAAACACTGTAATATTGGTGTGGAGAACGAATACAATATTTATTTTGTAGCATTAGTTTTGAAGTTGAAAGGGAACCGAATGTCGTGGTTGTGGGTATGTGATGTGACGAGAGGAAACGTATGTAATAAAAGTAGTAATAATAGCGTAGAGATGACGGCTAAATTGGAAGTATGGATAGAAACATGTTACGCCGACCCCAAATAAAATTGGGAAATTTTTAAAAATGTTTAAAGACTTGCCTTTGGAAACCAGAAACGAGACAAGTTTAGGCGAGTCGTTCTTAACGGCGAGGTGCAAGATAGTTCTTAAGCGGTCGTTCCTCAAGTTGAGGAGATGTGTCATTCTCATGCTATGGATGAGCTTTACTATGTACTCCAAACTGCCCTGGTTGCTACACAGCGTCATATGCAGGAATCTATGAAATGTAGAAATAAAGATTACATCACATTTGACAACTGAAATAAATATTTATACTTTAACAAAAGAAGTCTTTGAAAATCCTATATTAAAATCGCCATATCCATACTAATATTATAAATACGAAAGTGTGTTTGTTTGTTTGTTTGTTTGTCCGTGATTCACGTCGTAACGGAGCGATGTTATGGTAAGATTTTTTGTGTGGAGATAGGTAGGAGGCTGGAGAGTAACGTAGGCTACTTTTTACCGCAGTAAAACCACTCTTTCCCATGGAAAGATCCATTATGATGCGTATTTGTCCATACTTCTATGCTTCCATATCCATCCATACTATCCATACTTCCAAACTTCCATACTTAATATTATAAACTAGCTATTACCCGCGGCTTCGCCCGCGTGTTCAAAGGGAAGTAACAATGAGTTTTTTAACATGCATGATTTATTCCTAGATATAACAACATACTAATAATAATTCATAAATAAGTGACAGATCCAAAATTTAAAAGATACTAAGAGGAACCAACTGTAAAACCTATAACCCTCCTCGACCTTCCAACTATAAATATATATAACTTCCAACTATAAATAACTGTAAATGTAAATATATAGTTGGAAGGTCGAGGAGGGTCATAGGTTTTACAGTTGGTTCCTCTTAGTATCTTTGAAATTTTGGATCTGTTACTTATTTATGAATTACTAGCTGACCCGGCGAACTTCGTATCGCCTAAGAATGTGACAAATCAGAGATCATTAAAATCGGTACAGCCGTTCTTAGCCGTTATAGTTTCCGTGTCCTCCCGCTCCCCTCCCCCTCCCCCTCTCCCTCTCCCTCTCCCTCTCCCTCTCTCACTTCCTCTCCCTCTCCTGCTCCCACTCCACTCGCCTCCCCTCCCCTCCCCTCCCCGTGTTACATAATCGGGATCCGCGGAACATGCGCGAGCTGTCCGGCCGCGGGGCCTGTGAACCGGTGATGATTGTTGCTACTCGTACAATCACGTTGTCACGTAGTTCCTTTACTACGTAATATCTTCTGAATGGAATGTCCGATTTGAGTAATTCAAAAAGTTATCTATAGGTATTGAAACAGTTTTGAATATGAAATGATTTATTTGGATAAGGATTAATACGAAGGTATGGTTTTCATGATCTGATTTTGGTCATCTTTTTTATTAACTTTAAAAATGTAAAAAGTGGTTATAGTGACATAACGACAATAGTTGGACATATACTATCGCGAGGTTTTTTGTAGATATTGATATGTTCTATAATATTGTAGAACATTTTTTTGTTCTATCATCAATAGTTTCCGCAGCGTATGCGATGAAAGAAATTTTTAAGCGAATTTTTTCACACTTTGGTTCACGTTACTGATGTTTTCGCAAGGATCCCTAATTTTTTCTAGTAATAAATATAGCCTATGTTACTCATGAATGATGTAGCATTCTAATGGTGAAAGAATTTTGAAAATCGGTTCAGTAGTTTTTGAGTTTATTCGTTGCAAACATACAAAAATACAAAAATCCAAAAATCCAAAAATCCAAAAATACAAAGCTTTCCTCTTTATAATATTAGTATAGATTATTATTATTAATTATTATGTTATGATATCTAGGAAAGAGTCATGCATGTTAAACAACTCATTGTTACTTCCCTTTGAACACGCGGGCGAAGCCGCGGGTAATAGCTAGTAGAGTATAGAGGACTTCCTTCAGTTCAAAGAAATCCAGTACATATCCGAATACTAATAATAGTATAGTAAGTGTTCTGTACATCTTGAACTCGAATAATCTTAGGCTAGATAGTTTTAATGGGTAAAATCACCAAAAACATTATTTTTCTCAGTTGTTGAATATTGATTGATCATTAAAATGATTAAAATACTATAACTTCAGTTTTCACACGACATACAAACGATAGCAGAAGTATACAAAAGACTAAAGAATACAGAAGTCATATTACTTACGTATCGCCATTGGAGAGTCGCATTTCGAACAGCCTTTCAAGTTTTTCTCTGACGGTTTGCTTCTTGTAGCCCGTTTTGTTTCTTATTATCTCGCAGAGCTCCTTCACTAACTGTTTCATATATAGACACACTATTGTAAAGGGACAGTGAGGGATAGAAGGCGTTATATACAATGTGCCGCCTAGGGATTCTAAGCATACTTCTTATTCAATGATAGTACTTCAAAGTAACTACACGTTTCATGGTTACTGCTCTTCGGTTGTTTCCAAGTAACCAATCCCGGTGTAACCAAACTGAAATATCTTCATTAAATAAGCGTATCTATTACTTACACAAAGGGACCGAATACTTATTTCCATTTAAAATAATTAAGTATTCATATTTTTTATGTTTTTACTAAATATGGGATTTGCATTTTGTGAGGAAGCAAATTTTAGAATATGAAAGGTACCATTATTTGTTAAGATATGAAAGATGGCTTTGAATGAAACGAGATAAAGTGTAATAATTAAATTTTTTTTTTCTTACATAACCAAAACCAAGCCAAAGTAAAACCAAAAACAAAAGCATTTAGTTAAGTTGACATACTAAATGTAAGAAAACTAAATCTATCTTATAAAATTTTAGGGTAATTTAGAGATCAGAAATTTAGATTTTTTAATTAAAAATAACAAATTGAAGACGTCACTATTAACATAACTCAGTCTATCCAACCCTGTCCAAGTCCAATAACATGAATATATTCTGCTGCGGGATAACAAGCACATTATATTTTATAAAGCTTTAAGTACAGTAGTTTGAACATTATGTACCTGGAAATATACACTGGTGTATATTAACATTTACCAAGTAAATAAACTGATGTATGTCCGTTATTTATTATACTAGTAATAATTATTGCCCTTTCTTCCTCTTAAGCTGCCTTCTTATCCATACTCGAAAAAATGTTGTATATCTTTTTTATTTGAGAACTAATTAAAATAATAAAACAACAGTTAACGTTTAGGTATAAGCCAAACTCAACAGTATAAATTATATATTTTCAAGGCGATTTCAACGATTCACTGTATCATGGTGAATGTTAGCATACCGTATGAGATGGTTGATCTTTATTCTGAGAGAAAATATCATTACTATCAGGTTAGCGGTGGCAGGGTGAAGAGTAAGCGGGTTAGAAGATGTTAACTGAGCTCCATTATGACCGAGATGAAGCTATTATTTTAATGTTATTTAATCTAATTTTGAAGCTTTTAATATATCTTAACATTCACAGGTGTATGACCGAATCAAGTGAATCAACGTAACATTACAGATTTACACCATCAACATAATAAAATTATTATGTCACATACACTGTCATACACCGGTGAATTTTAACATTCGCTAATAATGCACATTCACAGTAACATAAAATACTCCATTTTTTAGACGACACTTATTTGGTAAACGTACTTAGCAATACTTTTTATGGAAAAATTAATTTCCATTAATTTAAAAAATATATATAATTAATGGTGCACAGAAATTAGTTTTGGCATTAAATGTTTATTCATCTTGAAATATCATTGCTTACTAATAGGACTCGTCGTGAAAAACGGATTATAATTATGCAAAAACATATGAAGGACATTACCTTTTTGACTTCAACGCCATGCTCAGCGGTGTAGAATGCAGTGTACTCGTTTTTGTTCTGACGGCTCTCTTCGTCTGACGCTGATGGCTTGGCATTTTGTGACGTGGACGATTTAGTATCCTGTTAAATAATTAATTAAAATTTACATAAATAAGTGACGATTATGTTGTTACCAAGAAGTTTATAATTTTATTCGTCGTTGCGACTTTAAGACCTCATAAGTGTTTTGTGACACTTTTGGCAAAGTCACTTTTTTATATCAAACGCTTCTACATTTTAAAGCGCTATCGAATTCAAAAACTCTCATGTGTGTACGACATTTCCATCGTAATTTATTCACCAAATTCAAAATCGACTATGTGCTTGCTACACAAAAGTTTATCGATTTTTATCGATGTTCTCAAAAAGTTGATTTTTTACACATAAGAGGTCTTAAAGTCGCAACGACGAATTATAAATCTGGAGGGCGAAGCGAAGAGGTTCTTCAGGTACCAGCTACAAGACAGATCACGTGACATTAGATGAATATCTGCGCCCTATTATTGGTCGAAGTAACACACCGACATCCTACTAGTGGCTTCTGAGTCAAGGTCAACGTCAATCAGGTCTATGATTGGTCGACATTTTTCATCCAATATCACGTGATTCGTCTTCAGGCAGTTTCGAAGCTTGCTGTTCAGATGATTATTATAAACATTTCCGTTATTTCTAATATTGAATTTTTATTATCACGTATCTCTGAACTTAAAAATTTAATGAGTAAAAAATGTAACTGGACTCTCTTATTTAAAACACAGGTCCAACACGTAAGGACCACTTTATTGTATTGTTTTATGGAAATAACGTTTTACTTCCACTATTTATAACGAACTAATAGTAGTTAAAGTTAGTAGTAGTAGTTAGTAGTTAAAGTTATGCAAGTATACATAATCAGAATCGCATAATTTGAGGAAACTGTAGTTGTAGTACTACATATATTATATTTATTATTAATGGAACTTTCTAAACTTTTTTTCATATGAAAGTTCGTTAAATGAAATATATTAATTTACTAAATTGATATACATTTACATACCTTAGCTCGGCCAGAGTCGGAAGTAAACATAGTCATCTTGTTTAGCTGCAACAAATATAATCAATTAATACAAACAAGCAAAACATAGTATTTATTGTATATTTTATTCCAAATATTCAACTTACCGGAAAACTGTCAAATGATTTCAAGAAGTCTGAAACACAAAGAAGGTTAACTTTGAAACTGAGTTGAGTTATATTACCTAATACAATAATGTAATGTAAAATAATGTTAGACATGTAAACATTCTGCAGAAATATATCTAAAATTATGGTCCCTTAAAAGTTGTAGTGTTACAATTATCTTTCAAACTAAACTCGTATTTCTATTTCAAAAGACGAGATATACTAGTCAATAGTTTAAAATACTAAGTTCAGAAAAACACAGAGAGATATAATGATACATTTTATAATATAACCTAAATAAAACATTACCATGAGTATAATCGTCGAACTGTTTCCTTTCTTCCGGTGGAATGCTGCCATTTAGAATGGATTCCATTTCTGTTGAATCCAATTGAAGCACTGGAGGTCCTATGGAGCTGAAGGATAATTATAAAATAATTTAAATTCGGTTCAATTTTTAAAGTAAGACGTACACATCTATACAACACTTAATGTTTACCGCAATACATTAAATGTTAACCAAACACATTTTTTTCAATAACAGAGGGCTATAAGTTTGACGTGTCTGAGTGTCTGTCTGTGGCATCGTAGCTCCTAAACGAATGGACCGATTATGATGCGTTTTTTGTTTGAAAGCTGACGTCATAGTTCTTAGCTATGCTTAATGAAATTAAACTGTCGGGGGTTTTTAATTTGAAGTTTTTAAAACAGATAAATATAATCTTAAATTAAAAATTAAAAAAACCCCGACAATTTTATTTACACTAAACATAGCTAAGAATGCCACGACGCCACGTAGCACGCCACTACGATGCCACAGACAGACATACAGATACACAGACACGTTAAACTTATAACCCTTCATTTTTTGTCGTGGTTAATAAATATATTACTTGTTCTGTATCGGCTGGTCGGTGAACTGCGGGGCCTGCGGGGGTTGCGGGGGCTGCGGGGTCTGCGGGGGCTGCGGGGGCGCGGGGAACAACGTGACGGAGCCGCTCAGGTCGTGCAGCAGCGCCTGCGCCATCAGACTGTCCGGGGTCGACGACACTTGGGGGACTCGCGGTATCTAAACATACATTTTATTTTTATACATACTAGCTGCCCGGACAGACTTCGTTCTGTCAAAAGTTTTATTTATTTATTTTGAGATGTAAGCTATCCTATCCTATCTTTCAAGTTGGATCAAACTACACACGGTGTATAAATTTAATTAAAATCGGTTAAGTAGTTTAGGAGTCCATCGCGGACAAAGAACGTGACACGTAATTTATATATATTAAGATTTAATGATTTATGTAAACATTTTTATTTTTGATTTATGTACAAAAATTAAAATAAAACATTTCAAGTATTTTACCCTATTTCCTAAAAAAATCCTTGGGTTTAATTTTCTTAACTTAATAAGTAACTTTCCTTCCGTAAACCATTCCGCCATTATGTTTGGATTAGGGCCAATCAGGGATCTTTTAAGATCCTTCGGGCCAATAGGTTGCGAGTCCATATTTCTGTGAGTCTACTACTATAACCTAAATTATTTGGTGTGGGAAATACATATCGGTTGGTGAAAACCCTACAAAGGAATTTTAATGGTTTGTTTACATCGAGTCCAAACGGAATGTAACTGGAGTATAGAGACCCACTCTGCGATCAAAATTCGACCATAACTCAATGTATCAAAGGTTACTTCACACTGTCAATTTTGTGCTCATTTTACACTTTTCCAAGAATACTTCATGCACTCAGAAGTAAAATTTGGCATACTTAAGGTTTTAATTTTTAGAGAAAATAAAAGATTTAATAATGTAATAATGTAGGTTTTGTTATAAGATAAACTTACATTATATTTGATTTCGAACATTTTTTCCGGTTTCACTGCTCCCATATCCATGTTTTTATTTGTGGTCTATAACAGAAATAATATTTATACATATTTTTCATTATATTAAATATTTCCAACGATGAAAAAACCAAACAAATGAAACTAAATTATTTTACTGAATTGTCCAGTAATCAAAATATTTATGGGTCGGAATAATTAAATATTTTCCATAAAACTACAGCTGTATTTCATAGCATACGAATAGATCGCATTACGATACAACAAAAGTACCTTAGCTATTCCAAACAACAACATAATACATTAAGACATAAGCCATAATACATTAAGAAAAGAAAATATGTATTAAAAAAATATTCTTACGTTAATGGCTTGCGCTGCGAGTGGAAATTCAATACTGTTCAGAGATCCGCCTGAAAATAAAGTACAAATATAATATAAAGTACAAAGAAAATATAATATATATAATACACAAATAACTGTACATTAATTTAAACTTTAAAAATCCCCCAACACTTTTATTTTCACCAAAAAGGAGCTGATGACCTTGAAGTGCCTGAATAGATAAATTGTAGCTAAGAACCATCTCGATCACATCAGCTACGATGCCATAGACAAACACACACACAAACACGTCCAACTTATAGCACCCCTCTTTTTGCGTCAGTGGTTAAAGGGTAAGTACCTGAATCGATAGAGGAACAAGAGGAGTTAGCCTTTCTCTTTTTATTCTGTCTGTAAACGGGGTCCGCTTTATACGTGAAATCCCGCGGCTCACTCGTCCGTCCATCGCTCGGCCGCAGCAGTTTCACGAACACATTCACGTCATTCGTGATTTGCAAGTCTCGGTATTTGGGTGTCCTGTAACAAGGTCAAGTGACACTGGTATCATTATATAAATACCTACTATACTTTAAATAAATAACAAACGAGAGTGATCATCAGTGTGATCACAACCGATTGACAGATTGATGATGCGTTCAGATACACGAAGGAAGTCAAACCTGCTTATAAACAGCTTCCTAAGATTGCATTCGAAACGACAGATAAAGGCGACGAACGGCAGTTTAACGGCACTGACGTGGCATTACTAGTACAATTATCTTGTTAATGCATAGATCCATGAACTAGTATTACCTAATATAATTAATACAAAAATATTATTACTGATCATAAAACCGGTCAAAATAGTCAAAACTGCCGAAATAGTGAACAACGCGTGCGAGTTAACTTGGAAAATCGCACTAATGATGTCACAAATTTTACAAGACAAGCTGTATTTCGTAAACATATTTTATTATGATGTTTTTTTCACAACAAATGAAAGGCTTTTAGTGGCCACTGTGGAGGCTCGAGCGGGGTAGTGGGGAGGGGATCGCATTCCTGCTAGGAGTGGTAGGTGTCAAGTTAACTCGCATGCTCTCTGCGCGACTTTATTTCGGCTCTCGGAACACTTTGTTTTTGTTTATATTTTTGCGGTTTCCGTAGGTATGTACGTGTCGTATACATTACAATTTATGAAGCTTCTAATAAAACATTAATGAAATGGCGACCTGTATGCAGCAGTCGACCTTTTAACCATCTGTTAGGGACGCCTTTGTAAAACAAACAAAAGATAAAATCGTGTACTTTTTACCTAAAAACAATGGCATACTGATGGTGTACGTCGGTCTGCAAGAATCGGCCCTCGTCCGACCACACTTCTTCTCCATTCGGACCCAACTCGTAGAAGCGAATCTTTATATTCTCTGCAAAGAAGATATAATTTAAATTTAATTTTGTTGAACGTGCGTCAATTAGAAAGTTGTTTATTTAAATATGTATGTCCCCTAAAGTGCAAACTTAGGCCCAATAACTTCATCAATCCTTAGCATAATATAAAGATAATGCAATATTTAGCATGACAATATTATTTCAACCACGAATATTTTTAAACAGTACCATTCAAATCTTTGTATTTTGTACCAAATGTTACTTTTAAAATAAAAAACAACCCTTACACTGGCAAAATACACAAAACAATAAAAAAAAACAAAAGCTTGAAGTCCTTTCCCAATAATACAAAAAGTTACTAGGGCTCATAAATTACTACCATCAGAAAAAATCCTGTACAAAAGAGCCCTTAAAACATCTGTTAATAATATACCTAAGCATTTCAACGTAATATAGAAAAGATTTACTGTACTGTAAATAAAAGAATCCTACTAATAATATTAATATGAAAGTTTATGAGGGTTGTTACTCTTTCATGCACAAACAACTGAACGGATTGTCATGAATTTTAGCATAAAGGTAGACCATGGTCTGGAATAGGATATAGGATACTTATTGTCCCGGAGAACTGGTCTGGAATAGGATATAGGATACTTATTGTCCAGGCAAACCCGCTGACAGTATGGTCTGAACTATTCATAGTAGGTATAGGCACGTGCCGAGGCATTTGCTATCGTCGTACAATTAGGTAAATATATGGTATATTTCTTTTCGTCACATAAAAATCCCATGCCGCCAATATTTGCTCAGTTATCGGCAATGCTATTGTATGTGTAAAAAGAGGGTTATCGGGCAAGTAAAAAATGATCTCACTTGAAGCATAGTACACTTAACATTTTGTCACTTATCAAGTGACACCACGATTCTTGGTACTTAACTGTTAAGATTCTTAACTCTCAAGAGCTTTATTTGAAAATTTCAAATAACTAACAATGGGGACAGCTACTTGGCTGTGCTTGAAGTAAATGCGTGATTATTATTTTAATTTCTATTCCATGCCACCCGAAACAGAAAGGAAAAGTCATGGAAAAGTAATTTAATTGAAACTTTTGAAAGGACTTTGTCCAGCCAAGCTAACCACCAGAATCGCGATACCTTAAAAGTGCGGTGCTAGCTCAAAAATCGCGTTATTTGGATTTTCTCTCAAATTTTCATTTTGAGCCCTATGCCGTTTTGTAACAAAGTAGAACAAACCTAAAACAACCTGGAACCACCTTCAAAATATTTGTAACTTAAAAGAGTGGTGCCAACTTCCTGGAGGTTTACGTCCACCGGGTTAACTAGTAGTAAATACCAATAAAAAATCTGTACAAACAAAAATACAACCAACTTACAACTTAATGCGTCTTACCAGTTACCACCCAAGACTACATCGCCACTTACCATCAGGTGCGATTTTAGTCAAGCATTAACTTATAAGTTATAATAAAAAAATTAGATGTGGTATACTTACTCTTATTGACCTTCTCGACCAGAATGAACACATCATCCCCGCCACGAGGGCCGCCCGAACACCGGCTGATCCTACATATCTTCAGGTCGTTTGTAGCGGCGCTCTCTGTCACAGACAAACAGACATAAATACAGTATTGTTAATGTCAATTGTTAATAACTAGCGGTAAATTGTCACCGCAATATCTAGGCATCAGTATTCAGTAATATTATCACCAAAGCTTGCGCGTATAACAACTTCGTGTAAAAACTAGTATTCTATTCTAACATTTCGTTTGTGTTTCCATTCTTTTATCGATGTATACATATTTATAGCTTCCTTTTTTAACACCTATAAACATTATATTAACAGGAGCACTAAGCACGTCCATAACTACTTACTGTAGGTACCTACTTATTGTTAAAGGCTGACACATGAATAGCTCGTCTATGCCTACACGTAGCGGATGTGTTATATTATTATAACCATGCATACTGATAAAAAAATATATATCTATACGTAGGTGGCTATACGCTATTTAGCACTAAGAGTGCATAAACAATCGCTGCTTTTATAAAAAACCGAGCAAGTGCGTGTCAAGCCACGCGCAATGTAGGGTTCGCACAGTAGTAAGTTTATCGACTATTACTCATTATCTACTTATGATAACATAGATAGCCGTGATAGTTTTCCTTGTAAATCATCATAATAAGGACGGACGGACATGACGAAACTATAAGGGTTCCGGTTTTAATTCGGAACCCTAAAAAAGATATCCATATGGATATCACGTAGGTACATATTTGAATACTAGCTGTGTATTGTTCACACGAGTGCTTGAGTGTTAAAGCCCAATGCATATGTAACGGGTTTTTTTCCCGTACGGAACGGGGACGGGACGGGGCATTCTCCGTCGCCGACGGGATTTTAATAACCGTTTCACATTTCGGGCGGAGGGCAACGTATAATAAGCGGCGTATAAGTTGACCTATGTCTTTGAGTGCGCAGTAACACATTTTCGGGTCTCAATCGAAGTGCGGGACGCGGGGCGGCGCGTTGTCATAGCAACACAAGAATACAAGTGTGAACGAAAGTTGTTTTGTTATTTGACCATTTTACTTGTTATTTTGTATTTTCTAAAAACCGTTCTAACGTGGGAGGCATATCGATACCTTATGAAATTATGTGTGTAACCGTATTTAGTTACGTTTAGTACGTATAATTTGTGAGTTTTCTTTAATTTCAATAACTAATTTCTGATCAAACAATGCAATCGTTCATTTTCTGATCCTTATACTCAAAAACAATACCTGATTATTTCCAAACAAAGAAATTTACAAATCAGCTCATGAGTTAGAAATATAGAGGTTCGCAGAGCATTTATTTGCCTTAGCACTTTTGTCTACAATTGTACCTGCGCAGACGACAGCCATTTTGGTTCAACTTATGTGCCGCGGTTTATAATAGCATCCATTTTTAACCGACTTTAAAAAAGGTAAGGTTGGGGAGGTATCCTGAATTTTTTTTTTTCAATATTTTATTCTACGATTCTGGAGTTTTAGTAAATTTGTATATGTATATCCTTGCCAAATTACGGCTTCTTAACAGCGTCTCGGCGCTTTGCTTCAGACAGACGGACGGACGTGACTTTCGAAAAGCGTTTTTAATCAAAACTGATTTGAATGTAAATATTTGAGTTCTGATTTATAACAACTACTAATTACGATAGATCTATTTAGTTTCCTAATTCTTTAATTCACGGAAAATCATCAAGTTTTAAAAATGTGAATAACATGGAACAAACCAGATTTTTTAATGGCACCTTTTTAGGGTTCCGTAGCCAAATGGCAAAAAACGGAACCCTTATAGATTCGTCATGTCTGTCTGTCTGTCTGTCTGTCCGTCCGTATGTCACAGCCACTTTTTTCCGAAACTATAAGAACTATACTGCTGAAACTTGGTAAGTAGATGTATTCTGTGAACCGCATTAAGATTTTCACACAAAAATAGAAAAAGAAACAATAAATTTTGGGGGTTCCCCATACTTAGAACTGAAACTCAAAAATTTTTTTTTCATCAAACCCATACGTGTAGGGCACTGTGGGGTATCTATGAATAGGTTTCAAAAATAATATTGAGGTTTCTAATGTCATTTTTTTCTAAACTGAATAGTTTGCGCGAGAGACACTTCCAAAGTGGTAAAATGTGTGTGTCCCCCCCCCCCCCCCCCCCGTAACTTCTAAAATAAGGGAATGATAAAACTGAAAAAAATATATGATGTACATTACTAAGCACACTTCCAACGAAAATTGGTTTGAATGAGATCTAGTAAGTAGTTTTTTTTAATACGTCATAAATCATAAACCGCAATTTACCTCGATCAAAGTTAGAACGAACTTCAAGAACTTTTATATTAACTTAACTTGCTGCTACGGAACCCTTCATGGGCGAGTCCGACTCGCACTTGGCCGCTTTTTTGAAAATTACTGAGCAACAAAAACTGCTTTTACTTACTCCATTTTGTTATTACTGTAGTAAACATGAAAATGAAAAGCCTGATAAAAATGAATGAAAACGATAGTTTCAGGAGCGGTTACTGTTAGAAATCTTAAGAAAAACGTTTCTTACTACGAGGGCGGCTTAAATCCTATGTCGTAAATTCAAGTAAGTACTCACTCATATTGTGAATGGGCTCTGAAAACACTGGCGGGCAGATCTCTTGGTCAGTCTCCAAGTCATGGGCGCTAAACCTCAGCCGAACTATGTTCAGGTTGATGCTCTTAGCCAAGTTCTCACAATGAAGTCGAAGCTAGAAATACAAATACCGTATAAGCGTAGGTTTAGGTACTAACCACATCCATCGCAGTAGAACATTCTGTAAACACTAGTATTGCACAAAACACGTAAGTATGTAAGTGCGTCCGCGTCGTGCGAACGTGCACTCCTTGCTACGGTCGGTTAAGGTTTAATTTAGTTTTAAGTTGACCACGACCATTTATGCCGGCATTGTTGCCGGGGCGCCGTGGGCACTGGGCACGCTTTCAGTTTTATTATCAAACGAATACTATAAACCCAACCAAACAAAGCGTGATTCATAAAAACTTGTTAATCTTAAATTTTAGGTAGTGAAACCAATAGTTAAATCGATGCGGAACTCATAGTAGTTAAGTCGATAAACATTAAATCAAGGGAATTGTAAGTAATCGAATCTGTCTATAACGGAAGTTATAGCCACGGCAAGCGTGCCCGACATCAATATAGCTTTGATTATGTGATGTTTACCTCTAAGTGGTGGTACATTTATTGTTTTGTTTATTTTACGGATTAGATTTAAGATTTAGTAAAATGTAACTACCGTTGGTAAACTTAATAAATAAAATAAAAAAAATATATTAAAATGCCTTATAATATAGCCTTAGGGGTCTACGACGATCTGTAATAGATCCACCAAAGACATTATAATAGGGACCCATGAGATGTAATAGAAGTTATGTGACCTTAAACAGGCTGCGGCCTTAACTTTGGCTTTTTATTAATATAATAATTATAAAATAAATATTTTTTTCTTCTATTTTTGATTTCAAAACGAAGCATTTAGAATGATGCCATTGCGAGTAGTCTTGTTATCTCTGCATATACACATGCAATCTGTCCCCTTGCAATCTGTCCTTCAGACTTACAATGTATGTAAACACAATATTGATACCTACTCGAAAGCACACTAACCGATATTATAACACGACTCAATGTCATATTGCAAATTAATAAGAAAGGTAATTAATTTATGACTATTTATGACAAAAACGTATAACGCTCAATAGTTCTCTTACTTCTTTTTCATTTATGTTTTGGGCTGTGGCAGCATATTTCTTGAACAAGAGGGCGGGAACGTCTTTTTTGGCTGTGTGTATGATTCCCATGCCACCAAACCTATAAAAAAATACGAATACGATAGTTATTTAATGCTCTCAGAAAGGACGTAATATACTCTACACAAATACCCTATTTATCAGTAACTATAATCTGCACGGATTGCAAAACATCACATTCAAACAATCCTACTCATTAACAAAAAATTTATAAAAAAACATTAATTTACTAATACACAAATTAATTACGTATATTTTTTGATTCGTTAACGATATGATAACGTAATAATATTATGACTAATATTTATTTATAACTTTTGTAATAATACTTATTACTCAAACTGTCACATTTATTGGGTTTGCGCTTATCTCACATATTCGATGGCCATACGTTGACAACTCATAACCCACATTTTTTTGGCAAAATGAGTTACTTATTATATCAAAAATATTGGCGCTTAATTTAAAATTTATTAAATTAAATTAAAAATTAAATTAATTTAAAATATGTAAGTAACTCATTTTGCGAAAAAATGTGGGTTACGAGTTGTATGGCCATCGTTATGAATCATCATAAATTACAATAGTGGTAGAATAAAAAAAAGTGTATCAGATAATCAGTGATAGCTATGTGAATAGATGATTTTGAATTTTCAACGAGAGCCCCAGTCACACATCTTTACAAACATTATAGATAACTCAAAGTATGCAGATTTCCTCATGATATTAGCCAAAGAAAGTGATATAATTAATTTACAATACGCACATGATTTGAAGAACTGGTGATGCGTACAGGAAGAAATAAAACCACTACCTGTACTGCTTGGCTACTATATGTATTTCTATATTTCTGTGTCTACGATAACTGCTTAAGCAAAAAGAGAAGATCTCTTTAACTTTTCTGATCAATCGCCCAAGTGTTCCTCGCGCTCGTACCTCGCACATAAATAACGTGTGACGTTGAACTTATTGATATTGAAACGGTCTTATCTTATAAAGGCCACAAGAATGAGTTTGAGTTCCCAACATGTACCTACCTACTAAAATTTTTTTTTTTTGAAGAAAAAACAACGATCTGGCGAGCATTATCGACATTGTTACTTTCTTACTAACACGTGGACAGCAAATGTTGCGCTGTAAAATTTATAGTTGCTTTGAGGAATACTTTCAAAAATTAAACAATAGGCCAAAAAACTCTTAAAAAACTCTTTAAGTATTTTTTACACCCACTCATTTATTATATTTATATTTATCGTAGTTTGTATTATGCGTGTCTTAAACCGAACTTAATTACACGCTTTATATTAGCTTTAAACGGTCAGATTCCTTTCAAACTTCGTAGACTTATCGAGAACCAATGACAATTCAATATTTAAAGAAAAAAAGAAAGAAAAAAAAACTAAATTTCATTTCAAAAATCAAACTAAAAAATTAAAAAGTAAACAATAGCTTAAAAAAAAGAAAAGAAAGACGACCAAAGAAAAGATGGATGGATTGTGTGACAGAGGATATGAAAGATAAGAGAGTTAATGTAAAGATGACGGCTAATAGGGAAGTGTGGAAGAGAAAAACATATTGCGCCGACCCCAAATAAAATTGGGAAATGGGCAGGATGATGATGATGATGATGAAACAATAGCTTAAAAAAACTAAAAAACACGCTTTGATAGAAAATCCAACTACTTAAAAAAACAGAAAATAAATTTGAAATAAGAATTGTGTAAGTAATTGTAATTAAAGCGTGGGGTGCATTATGTCAATGAGTTGAAGGGATAATATCTTAAAAAGCACCCCACGCTTTTTTTACAATTACTTACACAATTCTTATTTCAAATTTTTCTATTATATTCTATGATTTCTATAAAGCTGTATGGTTGGCTAGAACGCCTGTAAATAGATATTATGCATTATAGCCCCAGAGCTACCGAACCATTTGACTAACCCACTTCCCACAAAACTAGAAATTTATTAAATGATATTTTATTATCAGTCATTTAAGAAAGTACCGTTCTGGCAGGCATCTTGCGGTTACGTCATGGTCCCTTAAATTTTTGAAAATGCAAAAATTTTTTTTCATCCCACTCCCACAAAGCTACAATTTTAATATGTTGCAATTTACATATGTTTAAGTGTAAAAAAAATTGCCAGAACATTTTGAGGGTTGCAAGTATGTGCCAGAACATAGCAAGGTTGTCATCGGGAGAGCAATTCATAACCTACTCGCACAAGGCTCAAATTTTCAGGGAACATTCTTTCAATTGTTTAAAAAATATATGTAAACAGCCAGAACATTCTAGCGGTTGCAAGTATCTGCCAGAAGAGTATACAGGGTGAATTTTTCAAGTGAGCGTGGATGGACAAATTCAAAACTATGAGGAATAGCGAAAAGTGGTCAAAGGAGTCTCAGGGCTGATTTTGACGAAAACCAAAACGGCATAATTAGATTTTTGAAAAATCAATATTATTAGCCAGGAATAAAACTCGCTGATTTTGCCTCATGAATTTTTTTTTTTGTAGGGTAACACTGCTTTCTTCCACCAAAGTGTACAATCTGTGAGATCCAACGATAGTCCTGTACATTTAAATGACATCAAAAGCAGGCTAGAGCTTGAAATTATGCATAGAAGGATACACTTGCATGAAAATTATTATTTTTTGTATGGCAATACCGAAATTTCTTTCTACCAAAGTGTACTATCTGTAAGATCCAAGAATAGTCCTATACATTTAAATGACATCAAAAGCAGGCTAGAGCTTGAAATTATGCATAGAAGGATACATTTGTATGAATTTTTTTTTTGTATGGCAATACTGAAATTTATTTCCACCAAAATGTACGATGTGTAAGATCCAACAATAGTTATGTACATTTAAATGACATCAAAAGCAGGCTAGAGCTTGAAATTATGCATAGAAGGATATATTTGTATAAAAAATATTATATTTTGTATGGCAATACCGAAATTTCTTTCCACCAAAGTCCTTCCTCTGTAAGATCCAACAATAGTCCTATACATTTAAATGACATCAAAAGCAGGCTAGAGGTTGAAATTATGCATAGAAGGATACATTTGTGTGAAAATTATTATATTTTGTATGGCAATACCGAATTTTTTTTCCACCAAAGTGTACGATCTGTAAGATCCAACGATAGTCCTATACATTTAAATGACATCAGAAGCAGGCTAGAGGTTGAAATTATGCATAGAAGGATACATTTGTATGAAAATTATTATTTTTTGTATGGCAATACCGAAATTTCTTTTCACCAAATTGTACTATCTGTAAGATCCAAGAATAGTCCTATACATTTAAATGACATCAAAAGCAGGCTAGAGCTTGAAATTGGCTATTTGACAGTTGTCACGGTAAAATATGAAATGTGTTAAATATGGTTGCATATTGGTTAACATTAATTAAACAATACATTTTTTGCATGAAAATAAATTGTAAATATTTTTATTTTTGAAAAATAGATTTGAGTTTTTTTACCTGTGGACACGAGAACCGAAACGCGGGCGGCCATGATTGAGCATGCTATGACGTCACACTTCCAAAAATATAGCGTTGTGTACTACTAACTACATCGATTATCGTGTGCAATTTACTGAGAAAATTAATAATATATATTTTGATTTGTGCTTTTGAGAGGTTTTGTAAAATGGAGTCAGGCTATATAAAAGCTGACAGTGCAAATTTGCCTAAAGTTGATTCATTGATGGTCGCAAATTTCTTTGCGTGTAACCCTGACTTTTGCTCTACCGAGTTTCGGAATGCAAAAACCTCCTTGTAAGTACTGAAATTAATAAAGTAAAATTGGTCAGTCTTGCTAAGTGGTCACAGGGGGATTTTTTTGTAAGTTTTTCCTCAACGTCCCCTTAACGACACCATATTACTAATGATTTTAAATTACTTATAGGTTATGTTTATGAACAATATTAGGTTAGGTTTAATTTGTTTTTTTTAGTAAATCAGAGGCTAAGTTGATTTCTTCTAAATACTTAGGGGCCATCCATAAATTACGTCACACGTTAGGGGGGAGGGGGGGGGGTCGATGAAGTGTGACATTGTGTGACAAGGGGTGGGAGGGGGTCCTAAATTTCGTGACGTCACATTTCAAAGTCTAATAATTGATATGTATAGGTAAATATTTAAAAAAAAGAATGGAAATAAAACCTATTTCGGAACTACTGTTTTAATTTCATAATTTCTAAGTGAAAATTTTCATAACATGTGACGTCACACTAGGGGGGGAGGAGGTCTCACAAATGTGACTAGCTGTGACAAGGGGGGGGGGGGGAGGGGTCAAAAAGTCATGAAATTAGTGTGACGTAATTTATGGATGGCCCCTTACATCAAAGTGGTCCTCACAAAAGAATATTGCTGATATAACAGATGTTAACTCTGGGTCTCGACGTGCTAATTGTAACCACTGCTTTCGACGTTGAGGGCATTTAGAAACGTGTAGATATAAACAATTTGTCAGGTTTAATTGTAGTACTTCTACACATAGGCACTGCACACGTCTTGTAGCTTGTCATTTTCACAATTCCAGTGAAAAAGTTGTAAGTTTTTCACTTAAAATATCTTCAGAGTTAGAGCGTAAACTTTTGTTAATTGAAATGTGACGTCACAGCCAGCAAGTGACAGATGGCGGACTATTTTCGCGCGAATTTAAAATTAATGGATTAAAAGTTATTTTTTTCCTACTAAATAACACTTTTATGAGAAAAATAAATATTGTAAGAGGTATAAAATAAAACTACGAAAATTTTAAAATATTTTTCCAAAAATTGTCTAATAGCCAATTATGCATAGAAGGATACATTTGTATGAAAATTATTATTTTTTGTATGGCAATACTGAAATTTATTTCCACCAAAATGTACGATGTGTAAGATCCAACAATAGTTATGTACATTTAAATGACATCAAAAGCAGGCTAGAGCTTGAAATTATGCATAGAAGGATACATTTGTATAAAAATTATTATATTTTGTATGGCAATACCGAAATTTCTTTCCACCAAAGTGCACTATCTGTAAGATCCAACAATAGTCCTATACATTTAAATGACATCAAAAGCAGGCTAGAGGTTGAAATTATGCATAGAAGGATACATTTGTATGAAAATTATTATTTTTTGTATGGCAATACCGAAATTTCTTTCCACCAAAGTGTACTATCTGTAAGATCCAAGAATAGTGCTATACATTTAAATGACATCAAAAGCAGGCTAGAGCTTGAAATTATGCATACATTTGTATGAAAATTATTATTTTTTGTATGGCAATACTGAAATTTATTTCCACCAAAGTGTACGATCTGTAAGATCCAACAATAGTTCTGTACATTTAAATGACATCAAAAGCAGGCTAGAGCTTCAATTTATGAATAGAAGGATACATTTGTATGAAAATTATTATTTTTTGTATGGCAGTACTGAAATTTATTTCCACCAATGTGTACTATCTGTGAGAACCAACAATCGCCTTATACATTTGAATGATATCAAATCAGACTAGAGCCTGAAATTATACATAGAAAGATAGAATTGCAATCCCGATGACAACTTTGCTCTGTTCTGGCACATACTTGCAACCCTCAAAATGTTCTGGCAATTTTTTTTACACTTAAACATATGTAAATTACAACATATTAAAATTGTAGCCTTGTGGGAGTGGGATAAAAAAAAAATATTTTTTGCATTTTTAAAAATTTAATGGGCCGTGACGCACCCGCGAGATGCCTGCCAGAACGGTACTGTCTTAATTGGCTGATAATAAAATATCATTTAATAAATTTCTAGCTTTGTGGGAAATGGGTTAGTCAAATGGTTCAAATTATCTTAAGTCACAAGAAACTTTCTTACCCGACTTTGTAAATGCCACTCTCAGGTACTTCTGCACTGACATCCCTGTCCTGGTCATCTTCTAGAAGCTTGTGGGGATGCTCAAGTTCATTGTTAACTTGAGCCAGCCGACACCTTATTAATGCCTTGCCCTTGAAATTTACAAGCTGCAAAAAGAAATAACATTATAAAATGCATAGTGATGTATGTACATAATGTTTATAAGACCTGACACTCCCAATAACAATTTTGGACACATTCAGCAGTTTATTAGCAATTGAGTTGGTTCAATAGCTACCATAAAGATACTATTTTATTACTAGTTGTAGTGTTTGTACTGCTATTATGGTTATAGCAGTAATCATGTTATCTCGAGAGCACGGGTAGTGGGGCAACACTGAGTCAGTCACGAGAGAACCGGAGACGCAGGCAGACGTGTTCCCCTACCACTGGTGACGTAACGAGCTAATGCAAGTCAACCATATCACTATATCCAAATATTACGGAGCACGTAAGTACAACAACTACTACATAATGGCGACGAGGTCAAAAGGTCAGTGCAATAAATATTTTATTTTGTGTTGATAAAGGAAGAGTTGAAGGGAAAATAACACGTCGATGCAAGAAATAATCAACAGACGAATGTTAATATTAGTGCCGAATAGTTAACTCGAGAATTTGTTTAGGTGTGCTGTAACTTTAAATAACGTATTGAGCAAAATCATCATAATTATCGAAGTTCTCTCTCTAATTAGGTATAAAAATTGCCGCCATTACCGCTACCTACACAATTCCCTTTGTTTTCTGAAAAATGGCATTGATTGACATTGTAAAAACAACTGTGCGGTGAGTAAAAAGTGGCATTTTGTGTTATAAGCGTAATTCACGCTACTGAAGTAATAATAACATAAATGACATTTTGGATATAGTGTCACTTATTTAGCTGAAAGTGATAGCGAGGCAGGTTTTGTTTTTAAATAAGAAGTGATATTTAGTGTTTAGCTGTGTCGTTTTAAATATAATACACAGTATCATTGAAGTATTATTACTAGCGTATAGAACGGACACCGCGAGCACAATGTGTGTTCCAATGAATTGACGCCGCGCGGCTTCAATGTCCAATGGATTCGTTCGATTTTGGAAGGAGAACAGGGGCTCAATTTTGAAAATAGAACCTCCCGGCGGGGACACACATTTTGTTCGAGATGTCTTCTCTATGTATACTTATACCTCAATGCACAGTATCGATCTGTTGGAGGGATTGCTACATAAATGGAGTATTGCGTGTGGTGCCGCGTGTTTGGTTAAGGTTGCGTATGTGTGCCAATGAGAAAAAGTGGCATCATGCGGAACTTTTTCTGAATATATTTTTTGAATAACTACTTATTTACTAGCATGTTTTTAGTGCCTAACTAAAAGTAGGTTGGGCGAACTGACGAGAGAGGCTAATTGCAACGATATATTTCAGTTTTCTTCATAGATAGTGATCGCAATGTTGAGTTGAAAACTTTGAATGGCTATACTGAAAAACTACTATTTTGTAAAGCGCCATTTTTTGTTTTAAATGAGCGAATGGTGTCCGGCATCCACTCTTGCGTGTGTGTGTTGCACAGCAACACTTAGTACTAAAAAGGAGATAACATTATACAAATTATGAACTTAAATAAAGGAGTAGGGACTTTAAAATATTCAAGAATAAAAGGGTTCCCTAAATTAGTGAAATTTATTTAGGACTAGCTGTTTATTTAGCACTCTTCGGCTTTATAAAGTATAGATTTCACTACCATTATAGATGGCCGCACATGCAAGTTAAGTTTAATTGTTGAGAGTGAGTTTGCTTCTTCACGGCCATAAAACTATAACAGTAAGGGTAATTGTCAATAAAATTAGCTGTTTTTATGACTATTAGTTATATTCTACGCAGGTCCTGGGTTTCATTCAAACGTAGTTTTGCTTTAGTTACAAAGTACATGTGTAGGTATGATAAACTGAAATAATTGCAGTCGTTTTGATATGAATTCTGATAAAAAACGGAACTGAAGTTGTTTGATAAAAATTATGTTCTGTTATGAAAGTATTGCATTGGCAGTATCAAACATACATACATGCCTAGCCGCCTTGGTATACATGCAGCCATGCACTTGTATTTCTTTTGAAAATAATATACATAAACTATCACAAGCTGTTGTAATACGGTTAACGTAATTTAACGTTGCGGCGCCGGGTCCCTATTTCAGCTTGTAAGTTCTTTGTGATTCTTTAGCAGTCTTTCCTTTTGGTATTTGACTATCACGGCTGCACTACACGGCTGAAAATATAATAACATAATGTGGGTAATCATAAATAAAGTCGATTTGATGGGCGGTAGCGTAAGAAGGAAAGAAACATTTATTCCGTCATAAGAATAGCAACATCGTTAGGGTTCTATGGTGGATGTGTCACTGGCGCGCCGACGATGAGGAGCGCGGGAGCGGGTAATTGACCGTTATGGTCGTGGTCGCTCTGTTAACACATGACGCTTTTGTTGTGGTCAGAAGTGCTTGACATTTGACATACAGCGTTAGAATGCCCTCGTGTATTGTACCAATGTGATTGGTGTAGTGGAGCAAAGGATGGGCGTGTGTGTGTGTTGTGGCTCTTTTCAGAACGGAGTTCTTGGTTGGTTTATAAGGGCATAACGTATCTATATTTTGAATATCATTGCGTATTGGGAGATGATAGGAAGTTCCTATCATCGTTCCTATTAGGAACCATTATACAAGCCACGACACCGAAATTCAAATCTTCGCGATGAGACAAGTTTATTTTTCTAATTTAGTTTTTGTGTTGAATTTTATAGAATCTATTGAGGCAGTGAGGGTCAAAAGCGCTTGCGAGCTAGACGCGTTCTTGTGTTGTTACTGTGATTAAACTAAGTTTTGCCACGGAAATCATATTATATATTTATCATTGAGTTATTCGTGCACAAAAGAAGTTTTTATTTTTAAATTGAGAACAATAATTATATTTGTTCGAATGGGTGCAGCAATGTTTAAAATGTTGCTATTTATTATTGTAGCCTGAGGAAAGCGCCCTTTTGAAGACGCACGATTTGATATGCTGTAGTAAATTCATAGCCCTGGAGAAGCCGAGCCTTGGTTTTGACAGAATTCCACAAAAATCGTGAAGGAGAAACTCTCCTGACGTCCAAAAAATATTTATTAAGCTGGATGTATTTAGTTATAAATCGAGAAGTCCTCTTTAAACAGATTTGCAGATTATACCAATGCTATGACCTTAGTAATTAATAATTTTAATAGATTACAATTAAAGTTTGGTAATCTAATCTAATTAGCTATAATGGCGCTACCAATTATTGATCTACTTAGGTTGATTTCGGGGTCATAAACTCATAATTAAGTACTTACCTGCCTGAAGGATTGTTGACGTGAGTAATTTGATGGACTTGATAGGTCATAAATTTTGGTGCATAATGTACTTATTGCAATAACTATAATGTGTGTGTTAGGTAGTACGAACCTACATGAAATTGTAAATCGTGCATAATTGTGTGTGTCAGGTAGTACGAACCTACATGAAATTGTAAATCGTGCATAATTGTGTGTGTCAGGTAGTACGAACCTACATGAAATTGTAAATCGTGCATAATTGTGTGTGTCAGGTAGTACGAACCTACATGAAATTGTAAATCGTGCATAATTGTGTGTGTCAGGTAGTACGAACCTACATGAAATTGTAAATCGTGCATAATTGTGTGTGTCAGGTAGTACGAACCTACATGAAATTGTAAATCGTGCATAATTGTGTGTGTCAGGTAGTACGAACCTACATGAAATTGTAAATCGTGCATAATTGTGTGTGTCAGGTAGTACGAACCTACATGAAATTGTAAATCGTGCATAATTGTGTGTGACAGGTAGTACGAACCTACATGAAATTGTAAATCGTGCATAATTGTGTGTGTCAGGTAGTACGAACCTACATGAAATTGTAAATCGTGCATAATTGTGTGTGTCAGGTAGTACGAACCTACATGAAATTGTAAATCGTGCATAATTGTGTGTGTCAGGTAGTACGAACCTACATGAAATTGTAAATCGTGCATAATTGTGTGTGTCAGGTAGTACGAACCTACATGAAATTGTAAATCGTGCATAATTGTGTGTGTCAGGTAGTACGAACCTACATGAAATCGTAAATCGTAAATGATTGTGTATTAGGCAGCAAATGCCTTACGATACCAATTAACGTACATACCTTTTGTGACACGGAGTACTACATGTGTGTGTATTATTATTGATGCGTGTTTTTCGGTAAGATGTTAAATAATCAAGTCCGAACTGATATATATTTAATTATCGTTTACACATATATAATAATACATGTGTAACACATAAAGATAAACTTTCAGATTAATTTTATTCTTTCACAAAAGGCAACCCTGACATTGCCAGAGAGGATAAGCGACAGTGTTAGAAAGGAAGGCAACTCATTACGCGTTTTGATTAGCACTGTGCGATCAGAATTACACTTTATTGCGTTGGAGCCAGAGTCACTATTTATTTAAATGATTTTTCGGAATTTTTCTTAGTGCACCTTCTATAATTATTTATAAATACTATTATTTATTCTGTGTTTTTAGTTAAATTCAGAGTTAAAGAAAAAATTGTATTCAAGCTAAAGTTACAATGAAAGTAAAATTTAAAAGGCACTCTATCTCGAAGAGTCATAGAAATCAGAGTAAAATCAACCAATAATAATGAAGTTTAGTTTTGCTTAACATAAACATACGTTACTGTGTTGTGGGCAGTATGAGCCCTCATGAAATTGAAAATCATACGTTACTGTGTTGTGGGCAGTATGAGCCCTCATGAAATTGAAAATCATACGTTACTGTGTTGTGGGCAGTATGAGCCCTCATGAAATTGAAAATCATACGTTACTGTGTTGTGGGCAGTATGAGCCCTCATGAAATTGAAAATCATACGCAACTCAGTTGTCGGCAGTATGAGCCCTCATGAAATTGAAAATCATACTTTACTGAATTGAAGTGAGCTGTCGGCAATATGAGCCCTCATGAAATTGAAATCATACATTACTGAGTTGTCGGCAGTATGAGCCCTCATGAAATTGAAAATCATACGCAACTCAGTTGTCGGCAGTATGAGCCCTCATGAAATTGAAAATCATACTTTACTGAATTGAAGTGAGCTGTCGGCAATATGAGCCCTCATGAAATTGAAATCATACATTACTGAGTTGTCGGCAGTATGAGCCCTCATGAAATTGAGATTGATACATTGACTTGATGGAAGTAGTAACCTCATGAAATTTAGAATCATACATACATTACTTGACTAGACGGCAGTATAGGTCCCATGATTTGAAATCATAGTAACTAAAGTGTGTATGGACCTCTTGAAATTGAAATCATTACTGACTAGACAGCAGTATGGGCCCTCATAACTTTGAAAACCATACAAAATGTAGTTATTTTGTAAACATATTAGTTATTTGGCGTGATGGAGTTGAGATGTAGAATAAAGATAATGAATAGACGAGGTATTTCAATGAATGACTGGTGTGTGAATGATTGGTATCGGCAGTGTCTGATTCATATGTGACACCGTTGGGTCCGTTGGGATCCGTTGGATCCGTCCATTCAGGAAGGACGCCTAAATAAAGGAAATTCCTGTTGCGAGTCTAGCCATGGTTGGCGTGTTATGGTCGTCGGTGGGACCTAGTTTATATTACGTATATAAGAGGATTGTCTCGCAAGTAAAACTTTAGTCTTTAAAAAACGAAAGCAGGTTGTAAGCTGTACGTAATCTGTTGTTGACAGTAAACCACTTTTAGTAATAATATAAATTTTCATCGAGTTTCTCATATTTCCTGTGTTTGTTTTACCAGTAAGTTGTCTATTTAAAGACAGAAATGACGAGGTTTGTTTGAATGTTGGTATGAAACCTAATAACTTGGCGATCTTGATCAAAGAGAGAAGAAAGAGGGAAGTATGAAAAGCTAAGAGGTGATGTAAATAATTATTATTTAATAAAGATAGAAGGAGAACGGGTGTGAATGGGAAAGGTGTAAGACGAAAAAAGTCTCAGGTGTTGTTTCAATGTTTAAAATAATTGCAGTGAAAGTATAATCTACATAAGTAATTCTATACGAAGCATGCATATGACAGTTTGAGTTTGTTGAGGCTAGTGAAGGCACCCAGAAGGCTCAAGTTTACAAACCGTAGCCTGCTTCATACATATAGTGCGTGTTACAAATGTGTTTGTCTAAGTAACTGGAATATTGAATGGTATAGACGTGGAGTGGCCTTTGAAGGCTTGAGTTGCGATCAACTGCAGAGTCGACTGTGGATCGGGCTCCATATTAAATAAAGATTTTAATAAGGAAGGGATGTAGTGTTTGTACTGCTATTATGGTTATAGCAGTAATCATGTTATCTCGAGAGCACGGGTAGTGGGGCAACACTGAGTCAGTCACGAGAGAACCGGAGACGCAGGCAGACGTGTTCCCCTACCACTGGTGACGTAACGAGCTAATGCAAGTCAACCATATCACTATATCCAAATATTACGGAGCACGTAAGTACAACAACTACTACACTAGTGATGCAACAAACCTCTGGTTCTGTTTCGGGAATTGAGTTTTGATTTTTTCTATAGCCTGAGGAGCTGACGAAATAGACGACGGGCCACCTGATGGTATGTGGTCACCGTCTTCTATGGACATGAGCAATACCAGAGGAATCGCACAATGCATCGCCGGCCCTGAGGGAGAACTCTTTTTACACCTTTTTTGAACAACCCCATGTCATAGCGCTCCGGGAATACCTCAGAAGGAAGCTCATTCCACAGCTTACAAGTAGGTAGGTGGCAAAAAAGATCGTGAGAATCGGACTGTAGAGATTCTCCATGAATCCAATCTGTGTGGATGAAACTTCAATCTTCGGCGAGTGGTGCAATGATGGAAAGGTGAAGTAGGCATCAAGTCAAACAATTCCTCGGAGCACTCACCGTTATCCGTTACCGTCATGTTACCGTTTCATTTTCTACAATTATGTATTATAATGGAGATTTGATCAGAACTGTATGATATTTGATGAAGGCTACAGATATTTAATAAAAAAACACCCGAACTAATTGTTTGGTGTGAAAGCGGCCAATTTTATTTTTGAACCGTTATTTCAATTTGAATATTGAAAATAATATTTCTTACAAAAATACATAGTTTTCATTTTCATAGTAGGTAAGACAAGTATGCAGGTATTTAAGTAGTAGATAAATATTTAGGCATTTACACTCCCGCATCTATTACCTATTCCGTTTGTTTCCGCCAAAATTTACTTTTTACATTTATTTCACGGACCTAAAAATAATATTTTTTTTAGGTACGTTCTATTTCCGTTCTTGCTTCCGTTGCAGCACTATTTATTACTTAGAGCCAAGGACTCTTATTAAGCAATGTATTTATTTATTTATTTATTTGAACATCAACACAATGTACAACAAAACAACATAAAGGAGGAATACACTAGAAGAAAGGTAATTGCCATTGTAATTACAGATGTAGACTGCATGCACAGAGAAAGCGATTTAACAGAAGTGATTAAATAATTAGACATACGAGTACAATTTTCGATAAGGTGAGAATCAAATATAAGTTAAATTAAAGTGCATTTCAAGGATATCATACAATTAAAAACTTGAATTATGTCATATTATATAGTTAAAAATTAATTACATTGGGAAATTTAAAAAATTAATTAGGTACATTAAAAATCAAAAATTGAATTGTGTAAATATGTCAATTTGATAAAATGTAAAAAATTTAAAAAAAAAATATATATTATATTAGCGAGCACAAGACAGAAAGTGATCAATGATATTCTTTTTAAACCTGCGAATGTCATTGTCGAAGAGATCAATGTTATTGTTAAGCTTTGCGATACAATTATATTCTCTGACCATCCTGTTAATAGGTGAGTACTTACCAAGGTTTGAATTGAACGATGTATCTTTAAATAAGCAGATCCTTGATGCTCTAGCTAACTTAAGTGGAGCAGAGAAGTTGAGTTGTGATAAAAGCTCTGGAGCATCGATTACCCCATTCGCAAGTTTATAAAGGAATAATAGGTCTAGCAAGCGTCTTCGATCAGATAGTGACATCATGTTAAAGTATTGGAGTCTTTTAGTGTAGTTCGTAAGGGTTTTGCCTTTATTACACGAGAATGTAAGCTGCCAAAGAAAACGTCGTTGCACACTCTCAAGTCTTTTATTATATATATTTATTATATGTATAACGTGTAAATACTGTAACATATTTCTTTCGGGATAGTAAACGAGAAATAGTCTAAGCGATAAGTTCAAAATGATGACAAATAGAGATACTGCTCTTAAAAATACGTGCGATAGCCATGCGATAGCTCATTCTGTTCGGAATGATGTCTACAAAAATGTTTCGGAAGCATTTACCAGTACGTAAAAAATTGCAAGTTATTAAAAAAATTAAGCTGCAAAAAAAAGGTATTTCGTTTTTGTTTAATAACTCCAAAACCATTAATATTTAAGAATTTTATTGTTACTGATGTACTTGGGCCACAATAACAAAATAATATGACATGACCGGATTGTGGCTAGTTGCATAAAAAAAAAATTCAACCCATCATTTTTCTTGCATATAGCTTACCTCTAGCCTATTAATGGTTTATTATGATTAACTTACAATTAAATTAAGAATATAATAATAAGTAGCTGGGAAGCCAAACATAGCTTTTTGTAATTTTGTACTATACTGACCTCAACAGAAGGGTGCGTTTTGATCTTGCTTGCGTTTGAACTTCCGCTTGACTTTCCGAGAAGACAGCCATGTGTGCCTATCATTTCACTTCTATATCTGAATCTGAAGTGGTCTTGAGGTTGCTCCAGTATACGCAAAAATGGCCCTACAAGTGAGAAGATAATGTTACAGAAGGGCCAATATTATTGAATAACTAGCTTTTGCCTGCAGCTTCGCCCGCGGTAGAGATAATTTTTTTACAAATCCTACTTACTTTAACTTAGTTAGATTTAGTTGCCTTATGACTCAAATGAACATGTATCATTTGATAGCGTGATTCAGAACTTGCAAATGAATTTTACTGACGCCATCTATTAACAACGTCTGGAACTAAATATCTAGCAACTAATAAAACATCTGGGGATGTTTTACCGCAGTAAAAAGTAGCCTGCGTTACTCTCCACCGTCCTCACTATCTCCGCACACAAAAACCATACCATATAGCAGCTTCGTTGCGACGTGAAAGCCGGACAAACAAACAAACAAACACACTTTCACATTTATAATATTAGTATGGATAATAATGACATCAGATATACATAATTATAACTTCCAAGAATTGATTAATCCTCTGTAATCAATTGCCACCTAGAACTTCCTAGTTAATAATCATATTTTATATTCATATCTGATATTAATTCAATTTCATGTTTGTTTCATTTAATTATGTGGTTTAAAAACTATAACTGAAGCACTCATAGCCCGGCAGCTTGTGTTGATGGATAATAGTTGGATGGGTGACCGCTAGTATTAAAATTTCTTAGAAGTTTCCCTGTTTCAGAGGGCACATAAAGCTGTTGGCCTCAGTTGTTAATAGTCGTAAGTTAATAGTCTTTGAGCCATGTCAGAGGCTCTTGGGCGGTGTGTGAGCGTGGTGGAGAATGCTCTAGGCCTGCTCAAAAAGAAAGAAAGAAACAGTTTAATAAACAATCATATACTTTGATAAATTGGCAAAATTTGCTTCTGATATACCTACTAGCTGACCTCGAAAACGTTGTTCTGCCAAAAATTTAGGGGTGGAGGGGGATGAAAAATAGATGTTGTCTGATTCTCCACCCTAGCCGATATGCACGCAAAGATTCACGAAAATCGGTCGAGCCGTTTCGGTGGAGTTCAACTTCAAAAAAGCGTGACACGAAAATTTTATATATTAGATTGATCTGGGGTAAATATGGTGAAGGCGACTTGTATGCTGTCCAGGGGAGGTCATGGATCCATGACATTAGTGTATATTGAGCGCTATTTCACTATATTAAGGTCCATAAACGTACTCACCTCCATTAGCTTTGTTATAATTATCCCCACAAGTCAAAACATTCAAAAAATTGGCTAGTTGAGGAACTTGTTGGGAGGGCGAACTGTATGGAGAATCAGTTCTGTGAGAGTACGGAGACTCGATGTTGGATGTGTCACTCATATCCTGGTCGCTTGACGACATGATTATTACAAACTATTTACAAAAACACAATGAAGTCTGTTTCTCTAACGTTCTTAATAAAACATTGTAGTTTCAATGAAATTCACATTAACACGAGCTCACTCAATAAAGATATTTAAATTCCAATATACAATATTAATCTATGTTTAAATTCATAAGAAAAGTTTATTCTTTCAGTTTTATGATGCAATTTTGTATTTGTAATTACTTCTTTGCTTGCATTGCACTTGCGAACTTACAAAACTGAAAAGGAAAACTCACATCTCAACTCTCAAATCAAACTTCTGTTCTGTCAGTCACCGATGACAAACAATGTCTGGTGTTACTACACCGTTTATTATAATCTGGCCAGTATCGAATCTCATAAAAATAGTAACTTCGTAACTTTTTACTTACTTACTTAATTTATTTACTATTAATAGTATTTATTTGACTAGTGCAAATTCAATTCCTGCAGATTTCCTTCCCCGAAAAACAAGTAATTTTATAAGTTGACATATTTACACACTACACTGGTTAGATTTTATCTTTTTCTATCTAAGAAATTTTCTAAATTCCCTTTTTTTTGTATTTAAGAAGACATTTTATTGTATTTTTTATTTATTTTTATGTATAAGCATTTTATTGTATTTAAGAATTCTTAATTGTGTTACCAGATTCTATGCAAAGGAAGTTCCTACTAAATTATTCGTGGACCTGATGCTGATGCTAGAACTAAATATTACACTAATTGTAAGTCCTAGATAGAAAAGATAAGACTTTACATCCTATAAATTAAGAATACGAAACTATCACACAACTATATAGTAGTATATAGTATTTTCCATTATTTTCGGCAGATTTTATAAACCTGGCAATTCTTAAAACGAGTCGATGACGACATGCAATGCTCTTTGCTTTGCTCACTTGGGGGGGAAGTACCTGCACGCTATAGGTATCCGCCGAGTGAATGATGATTCAGAAAAATCCCCGGTTTCTTGATAACATGAACATAAATAATTAGGTACAAGAAAATATTAACTGCTTAACTGACGTAATATTATGTACTGCTTCATGCTGATTCTGTTAATAATGCAATGTTGAATTACGTTAGAAACCAATAGAACATAGTAAACAAAACAGTTTAAAACTTTGCAACCATTTCCTCCTCTGCTTGTCAGCAGAACAGCAGAATCCCTTTTTTGTTTGGTAGCAAGCTTACCCAACTCCTGGCCATCATTATCACAAACTACCCAAGTAGCAAACTAGTCATATAATACAACTAAAAGACGTATAAGGGTTTTGTTTCAGTTTTGTAGCAACCAAATAATTGTAAAGTGGTATTCAATATGATGCTTTAGTTATATATAATTTAAATCATATAAATACGTCTGGTAAATGTCGTCTCAACGAATTTATATGACGTAATATAAACGTATCTGCCACTACGTTTACATGATAAAGTTTTGAGTCGAGTTAACGTTATAGTCAGATAATAGTCAGGAGTTCCTATTTTTGTGTAATTTTGGAAACTTTTATGTAACGCTTAAATAATTATCTGTCCTATAATGATTGTATAATAAACTATTATAAAAAAGTCTTACTAAGGCGTTTAGTTCAATCATTATGTAACTTTTAGGCAATAAGTTTATTCTTATATGACTTTTATAATTCATGCAATGAACTAATATACTAACGTACATGGAAGCATCTTTGATGCCTCAAAATAGCGCAACGAAAACTCAACCGCAGTGGGCCGGGCTTATATACTCAACCAAAACGCGAATCAGTCAGTTCGGTGTCACTCGTTCGGACGGTCGTTGGATTTAAGTGTCATAAACAAGATTTATATAAAAAAAATAGTATCAAAATGCCTTCATGTGTTGTGAAATGGTGCAAAAATCATACAGATCATCGTTCCAAGGGTTCCGAGAATCGTGGAATCACATTTCACGTGTAAGTATAACGAAATCTAAAACTACAAAAATCTATTTGACTTTCATATGGATGTTTTTATGCAAAATGTAGTTAGTATATTTTTACTAACAATTTATTAAAGGAATAAAATTCGTTTTATTTTTAATTTAGATTCCCACAAGACCCGAGACGTAAAGATCTGTGGATAAAAGCAATTAGAGATACATGAAAATGACTGGATACCTAGCAAACATTCGGTAATATGTTCGATTCATTTTAAAGAAGAAAATTTATATTTGTCAAAGAAAGGATTCCAGATGATTTCTAAAAGCGCTGTACCAATTTGTACTGTGAGTATCCATTTAGTTTTTTTTACGATTTAGTTGTTGTAGTAGATAATAACTCAGTATAAAATATATATATACATTTTCAGATGGTGCATTCGAGTGAAAAATCACACTCGACAAAATCTGACACTTGGCAGCCGTCAAGTAACAAAGAAGTTTCAGGAACTTCAAGTCATCAGATACATCCACTAGTAAGTTAATCTAATCTGTACTTTAGTTTTCGTGCTAATTTCTTACGGTGTGGTTTTTATATGATGTACATTTTCAGATGATGACTTCTAGTGAAATATCACAGGCATCTCTATTGGAAACTAAGCAGGTGGCAAGTAATGTAGAAAATGTTGCAGGAACTTTAAGTCCTCAGAAACGTCGATTGGTAAGTAAATCTTAATTTCTAATACGCTTCGCCTTTACTTTGGTTTTCGTGCTAATTATTATGTAATGGTTTTATACGAATTAAGAGAGCTACCCGTGCAACCATCCCAGTAAAAATGCTGTGCATTTGAAATTGGGTTTTAAGTGTTTAACTTTTTTTATTTCAGGTCTCCTGTCCAAGCTGTGGGCACGACAAAACATTTGGTCTTCAAAACAATTTATCAAATATTGCTAGTGAGATATTTTCCAGCATTAAAAGAAAACTTGGAAAAGGCAAAAGGAGTATCGTAAAGTACACTCCAGCATTAAAAAAAATTGCAATCTTCCGTCGGCAATCCTTATGCTGCTATAACTGCCTATTTTTTACTATTGTAAAACAAATAACGTGTACAAATAATTATTTTTGTAATAAGAGAAAAAATTGGTATTATTAATATTTTATATTATATAAAACCATTTTTATTATTGTTTTATTATGATTGGTTCCCTCATACATAATAACATCCACGGAACTGACGACCTGACTGACAATGCGACAACGCATTAGACAGTACACTGAGGCGCGAACCAATTGCCGTGATCGGGTCAAGCCGAGAACCAATCCCGTTTGGCGATTTCGCATGGTTCGACAACTACTTGACAATAGACCAATTGATGAGTTTGTATACCGTAGTGAGTGGTTTGTGCATGTATACTTCGTATTTGTGTGAGTTTTGGTGCTGATATTTAACGTTAGAATGTATTGAGAGGCTTATTCCATAGTATATTCGTTCACTGAATTCATGTAATTATTTAAATGATAATAAGTAACTTTTATATGACTCAGAAGCCATTTTTAATTTAATTCATAGTTATGGATCCCGGAAAGTGGAAAAGAATTAACAAAAGTGGTGGTTTTAGAAGAAAGGTAAACAAAAATTATAAATCATTAAAATATCAAAAATACCTACAATTAATCTGGAAAAGACATTGTCGTGCGGTCCCAATAAAAAAGAAAGTAGCAAAAATCAAGGTGGTTCCGTATATTTTTTAACACTTAGGCAGTACCCAGCATTAGTACCTACCACTTAGGCTATAGGCGATACGACTTAGGCAACCAGGCGCCTAAATCGTACCGAAGGACCTTTTTGGAAAAGTGTTGAAATTTCTATTTCTTTAAAAGATTTCTTATGCTTATGTCAATTCTATTATAGTTTAGTAAATAAACATTAAGTGGATGTATGCGATTTTATTTAATTTGAAATACCCTAAAATACAGCTAATTTTCCTTAGATAAAGTAGTAGCAGAGTAAATTAAATTTAATAGTGGCAACATTCTTTTTTCAAAAAGAAGATATTAAAATTTGTTTTTTTTTGAAAAAAATTTCAAAAATAATTTTTATTATAAAATTAAAAACAATATTCAAATAAGTAAACAAAAAAAACATTTCTAAAAACATCAAAAATAAATTCAAAAAATATGTCAAAAAAAAAATAATTAAATATTTTAAACGAATGGCAACGTATTTATATTTAATATTTATTTCAAAAATTTCCACGCGATATATCGGCTAAGTCTACGTCACGCCTTGGTAACGCTTTTTCGTGACAGAAAATTCCTAATACCCCTACATTGAAGTCTATATAGAAGTTTCACTTCAAAAACAGAACTACTAATAAAGGTTTTTTTTTTCATATTTTTCTGTTCCATAGAACCCTAATTGCAACCGTAATGGTGGACGACAGGATGACATAAGTTGAATAAAATACATGTATATAACCAGTAGTCATATACACGTCGTAAAGCGGTCGCTCAGTGTGTTGATTGCAATATGGCGGAAATTATTAAAGTCAATTCATATATATAATTTTAATATACAATATTAAAACATCAATATTTTGAAGGCCCATTAAAATATGAACAAAGATGTCCATACATATTCTCGAAAAAATTTAATGGCCACTATGTCATCACCCTCCTCATCTTCAACCACAATCGGCTTTCTTTATATTAAATAAATGAAAATCATGATAACATTTGGCTTAACTTTTTATAAAGTATTTCAAGAAGAAAAAATATTGTTCGTTCGCATAAGAAAACTCATGTAGATGTTGTGTGTTTAACCATAACAGGACTCTTTTGTAATTTTATTTACATCTATATACGGTTCAAGTTATGTAGGAGTATCACTAGACACTATTATAAAACATATTAGTCACACTTGCAACATCTATGTGAGTTTTACGTAACGTAATTGACGCCGTTGCGACGACAAAACGACCCTTACACGATGTAAATGTCATATAAGGTGCGCCCAAACCCGCGTTATATAGACGTCTAATATACTGTAATATAACCATTTTGACTGACTGAAAGTTAATCTAAGACGTTCGTTGACCATTTATATAACTTTATTTTGCTACTTGGGTATAACTGCTACACTACTGGGCTCGGGTCTCATCTCATCTCATCTCACAATGTGAGGTGTATACAGATCATACTCTACCACGCTGGAGAAGTGCGGATTGGTAGACATCACACACCTTTGAGAACTATGTTTGTATTCTTTCACTAGCTTTCACTAGTGATATTTAATTTTAACTAACCGTAACCCCTTTCCTTCCTACGAATATGATTGTTACTTTTTTTCCAATGGATAGCTGTTGCCGTTGGTCTAGCGGCCTTTACAGTTTCACGCGGACAGTTTCAGAGAGTTAACTGAGAAGACATCTGCGAGGTGGGAGTGATATTATTCTAAGGTTCGGACTTCAGCTTAGGACGTCGCCTGTTGGAGGAACCGAACGGCCGCTCACGCGGGAATAGGCGCTTGTTTGTAGCGGCCGTATAGAAAACGGGACCTCGTTGCCGTCGGAAGTGACGCTGTGCGTGTAGTATGTCTTTGTGGTGTGTTTGTGAATGGGGGTCTTCTCCGAGGGAACGTTTGCGATCGTAAAGTCGTCATCGGGGTCTTCTAGCACATTTCGAGGATGCCTGAACAAGGAAAAAGCGTTCTCGTTGGGCGAATAGGTGACCGCTTAAGCAACCAAGGGATTGGGATGGGCTTCAGCGGACTTGAAGTAGTTCGTGGAGTTCGTCCGCTTCATGTGAGCTAGACTGGGAAGCTCGAGATCGCGATGGACCACGAACCACGGACAGCCCGCGTGGCCGTGCGCAAGGAACAATTTTGAATCCGCTGCAGCGAGATGGTTTGCCATAGAGGCAAAGGCCACGCTGGCGTACATCATAAAGGGTCTGACGTAAGTCTTGTAAAGTGTCGTCTTGTTAAGAACCGACATTTTATTCATCTTGCCTATCATCGGATACAGTCGCCCTAGTATGAAGGCGGCCCTGTTTGTAATCTGTTTGATATGCGCTTGGATATATCTTTTCGTCCAGAGTGACGCCCAGACCTGGGCGGCCCAGGTATTTGACTTGTCTTTCCCAGGGAACGGGACGATCGAACATTGACACGGGGCATGTTATTTTCCTTTTAGGGGCTCTATTGAAGTATATGTATGTCTGAGCTTTTCTCGGGATTAACCTCAATTCTCCATTTCCTAAACCATTCGCTTAGTGCGGTGGTAGCGGTTTGGTGATGCGGGCTGGCACTGGGTGCGTAGTATATAAAGTGTCGTTCGCGAATAGGGCAAGTTGCACCAGTGAGTACCTGGGCATGTCACTGGTGTGCAACGGATGGAGAAGCGGGGAGAGCGCCGAACCTTGTGGGTCTCCGGCTCTTAAGGGATGGATGGAGGAACATGTGCCATCTACTCTTTAGCGAAACTTGTGATTCGTCAAAAATCTCGTATGATGTGTACGAGTCTGTCTGGCACTCCCACTAGGTAAAGCTTGTTAATTAAGCCGCTGTGCCAGACCACATAGGCAACAAATAACGGCAGATTATACTCATCGGTCTTTTGTATAATCTGCCGCAGTGTCTATCGATATCAGTGAGCTGTCGGTATTTCCTCATAGAGGTTGGAGACTGCCCACATAGTTCTTGTCGATCCCTCATAAGACCGAGAGTTTGTTCTGAGAGAACCTGAGATCTACCACTAGGGTGGGTCTTGAAATACTTCGACCCTACCTCGCCTACAGTTGTTACCATCCTAGTGTTAAACTCGTCCACTGACGTGAACGATTCTAAGTACACAAAACGGTTTTGCAGCTCAAGTTGAAAGTTTTCGGATCCCTGGATCTGGACAAATGTTGGACGAAGCGTAGACTTCATCAGGCAAAACCGTTCCAGCTTCAGATCGATATTTGATGTGCCTCTCACAAGACGGTGTTCGCTTCCAGTTTTGAACCTGCTGATCACAGAGACATCATTAAATATGTGCCGTTTGTCTGCCAGAACGAAGTCTATCTCGCTTTTCGTTAAACCATAAGGACTTATCCAAGTTCACTTGCGTTGTGGCTTCTTTCTGAAGAAGGAATGCATCATAAAGAGATCTTCCTTCTCCAAAAAGTTAGCCAGCAAGTGTTCTCGGTGGCTGCGTCGTCCAATTCCGTAGGGACCCTTTGCGTGTCAAAGTCTCGCGTTGAAGCTTTCGCTCTCATCAAATGGTAATAGGGAAGATGCAAATATAATATTCATGAATATTTTATGATTAAAATGTTATAAAGATATAAAAGAAGGGCCACTGCAACGTTTTTATTTTACACGAGGAACCGCCCTCGCCGTGCTTCGGTTTTCTTATATTTTTTGCTCCTAGGGTTACATTATTGGAGTCTTATTAAGGATCCCTAATTTTTTGAAAATATTATATAGCCTTTGTCACCCGGGGGTAGTGTAGCTTCCCAACAATGAAAGAATTTTTCAAATCAGTTCAGTAGTTTCGGAGCCTATTCAATGCAAATAAACAATCAAATCTTTTCTCTTTTTAATATTAGTATAGATAATGTTGTTTTTTAAGAATAATTACGAATTAAAAACTACTTGAAAGGAAACGTATTTCAAACATAGACATAATACTACTAGACTAGGCAAGGTATTAGCAAGTCTAGTAGTATTATGTCTATGATTTCAAAACGCCAATCAGCGTTTAGTGACGTCACTCCTGTTGCTGTCAATTGTCACTAGAAATGGCATATTTCAGGTATCACTGGATATATCACTTGTTACAATATACTTCATTTGTCACGCCCGTGACATGCATCGAAACCGTCCGTTACATTTAACGCGAACGTGATTTCACCACAGTATTCCTTTTACTGTGACTTAACGCCGGCCACCGGCCAAGCTAGATATAATTCACAGAATTCCAACTTGCGAAAGAGAGAAAGCAACATTTATGACTTGAGCCGTGCGTGAGCGAGATCGACATAGTGCCACCAGCTAGAAGAGAGAATTTGTTTAAGTGAAATTGCATCTTATTCTCAACGTCATTAGACTTTAGTTTGTCTGAATTTTTTCAATTTGATTAATTAAATAACGCTACGTTACAAAAACTTCAAATGAAAATAAGTCTTATTGCAAACACGGTAAGGTTTTGATTGAACTATGTAGGTACTTGAAATTCACTGCGACATGTAACGGACGGAATAAAATGCACCTACTGTGACAATATCGTCAGTGATAAAATATAACGGTCGTGATTTATCACGGGTGATATAACAGTGACAAAAATAAATAACTTCACGGACATGATAGTGAAATAAAAGTAACGATATTTTCCATCGCTAATTGTCACACAAGCACAACTTATTTGAGGTTATTGTTGTAATCACCTTTAATCTGAGGTTGTAATGTAAAACTGAATATTTTATTGATAATTTATTTATTTATTTAATAAATTTATAAACATGAAAGACATAAATAATATAGTTCTTCATTAGAAAGCATTATCCTTATATTAAAAAGAAAGTTTGAATGTTTGTTTGTCTCTAGTTTATGAATATATCTGAAAGAATAACTTAAAATATACCTGGTGTATTTTCAACCCTCTCAAGAATTTCACGTCTTTTCCTTTTCATTAATACTGATCTAGGTTTCAGTGGCATCATTCTATTTTGGCATTCAAAAATATGAGGTAGCACATCTTTTTTCAGAAAAAGTTTTCCTCCACACATTTTAAACTTTATCCAATTCTCGACGTCGTTCTCCAACTGTAAAATTAAAAATATGTAGACAAGTTTTGTAAGTATTAGGCAGGTAACTGACATTGAACTATTATTACTAGCGTATAGAACAGACACCGCGAACATTGGGTTCCCTCCACTAATTCCATTCCATTTTGTCACTCGGCTGCGCTCGTGGCGGCCACATGTCAAAATTGTGACAAAATAACATTTCAAAAATGCCGTAGTACGTTATATGAAGCCGTAAAAATCAGTCAACTACGAAAAAAATACAGTTTTGTTACCTACTTATCATTTTCAAGGAACCAAAACATTAACTTAAATCAACCAAAACCCATTTATTTAATTATTGTGCAATGTTTCCGCCATTTTTCATTGAAAAAATCATAAGGCTCGTTTAAATACTTGCCAAAGTTGCCAAGCCACAAACGTGTTAATATACTAAATAGGCTTGCTTGAAAGCTTGCCGACGCGACGCTTGTGACCAATTTATGGTATTGGATTTTTGACACGAATTAATAGTAAGCGTTTGAAAATCGTTCAAACGCTTTTGCACGTTAAATAAAGTTGAAGTAAGAGCTTGTAAAGATTAGGAGTCGGTGACTACTCGTCTTGGTTCGGCAAGTGTCATATACAAAGTTACTCTACAGTCTATGGCAACTGGCAAGTGTGCAAACGACTAAACGAGCCTTCTGAGAAAAGAGTCAAAAGAGAACGGAGGGCAAGCTGGGCAAGCCGAAGACGCGACGCGGTGGAACCATAGACATAATACTACTAGACTAGGCAAGGTATCTGAGCATATTATGTAAGTGAAACCGTCACGCTGCGAAGAAAGGCAGGAGGTCAACCTATCCTTGTATTACTTACGAGTTACGCGAGTCTCCTTGGTCTCTTTCTCTTTTTAATAGCGTGACGCAAAGAAGGCCCGCTTGTCTAGTCTACAGTGTTGCCACGGCAACTACGGCAATTACCGTGTTCTACGGCTTTCAGGCCAAAAAATCACAAAATCTACGGCCTACACGGCTGGAACCCTATTACCGTAGCAAATTCTACGGCTTTTCGCAAATCCTACGATCTTTTGTTTATTTATTGTTTTGCAAACATTTAACGAATGTTAAAACCCTTAAAACAGCGCCACTAGGCTAAATTTGATGTTAATGAAGGCTAATGAAAAGTATTCTTCGTTTTGTGGGCATGAAATTCACTGCCGACCTTTTTTTTTTTAGTTCGAGCGCTGAACCGATGGTATTGATATTGGCGTAATTGGATAGCTACGGCCCACATAACGGCCACATCTTTTCCCATATAAACACGGCTTTTTTATCTAATTCAAATTCAAAATCATTTATTCATGTAGGTATCACTGATACACTTATGCACGTCATTTTTTTAATGGACCAGCTTTTCGCAAAGGTGCTTTGTCATGGAGGAGAAGAAAAGCCGAAAGAAACTCCTCAGCACATCTTTTAAAAATAAAATACATTGGTATATTTCTTACAAAAAAATATCACTAGCCTGTACGGAACTGGTTGCAGATCTGGTCATTTCCATGCGTCTTTGTCATTTATGTACTCATCTACAGTATAGTAGCCTTTGCCTAAAAGTTGAGATTTTACATGTTTCTTAAATAATTCCACTGGCAAATCACGTATTAACTTTGGGATTTTATTATAGAACTGTACACCACGGCCCATAAAAGATCGCTTCACTTTAGAAAGACGGTAAGATGGCGTTACTAACTGGTGCATTTTTCTTGTTTGGCGAATATTGATATCAAAATTTTGATTATACGCGCTTATATTATTCCGTATAAAAACCACATTACTATAAATATATTGTGAGGCTACTGTAAGTATACCTATTTCTTTGTTCACAACAAAAAATAATAGTTTGTGCATTACTTTTATGCTTTATACTTTTTAACCCTGAAATATGCTCTACCTACGACGAGTGAAACGCCGTTTTTGTTAAGAATTACATGTTTTTGGATTAACATTAATACCTTTTTTAAAAGCTGATTAAATGGGCAAGTTTTTTTAATAACTTGTAAGCCTAGTAGTCCAGTCATCTTAGGAATTCACTGCGGAATGAGAGATACCCAGCTGATTTTTTTGTATAAAGTTGTATTTTGGCATTCTAAAACTTGTCTCAAAACCTGCATATGGTAGGGTGACCGCGTCTATTAAAAATTTGAGGACAAAGGTCACAAAAATTGGTTTTTTGCAAATATCTCATTTTCTATGAGTTTTTCGCTATTTGTGTCTTCGTCAATATTGTAGAGAATTAAATTCCCTACAACTTTTGTTTCAAAAAATTTTTTATACGTTGAATCGTTTTCGAGATAGAGGGCGGAGAGCGCGCGGTTAGAGCACAATGTAAGGTCAACCGGTACAGTCCCGGTCAAAACATGCTATATTAAGTTTATCAATTCTATCTATCTAACAGCCTTTTAAAGTCCACTGCTGGACATAGGCCTCCCCTAATTAGCGCCGCTCCGACCGATTCTGGGCCCTTTGAGTCCACATCGTTCGAAGGACAGATAACCAATGGGGTTGCAAAGTCCTCGAATGGCGGCCACGTCTCGGTAAAAGTAGCACTAGTCGCTCCCCGACCAGGTGGACTGATGACCTAAAGAAGACAGCGGGAAGCCGCTGGATTCAGAGGGCCCAGGACCGGTCGGAGTGGCGCCAATTAGGGAGGCCTATGTCCAGCAGTGGACTTTAAAAGGCTGTTAGATAGATAGAATTAATAAACTTAATATAGCATGTTTTGACCGGGACTGTACCGGTTGACTTTACATTGTGCTCTAAACGCGCGCTCTCCGCCCTCTATCTCGAAAACGATTCAACGTATAACATTTTTTTTGAAACAAAAGTTGTAGGGAATTTAATTTTCTACAATATTGATGAAGATACAAATAGCGAAAAACTCATAGGAAATGAGATATTTGCAAAAAACCGATTTTTGTGACCTTTGTCCTCAAATTTTTAATAGACGCGGTCACCCTACCATATGCAGGTTTTGAGACAAGTTTTATAATGCCAAAATACAACTTTATACAAAAAAATCAGCTGGGTATCTCTCATTCCGCAATTCTTACCTAATTTTGACTAAAATGACTGGACTATAGTGTCATGGTGATGCTTTCAACCAGACAACATATTTTGTCAAGCAACATGTATTTTTTAAATAATTTTGTTTTTGTTGTAGCTCGTAGTTTTTCATTCAGAAGGAATTTTCATCTTAATAAGGTAAGGTGGGCTTTATTGAAGTGTTAGTTAGAAAAATAATTTTAAATAATAACCCTAACATACGTATTTTTTTTTTCAATTTGTACCTAAATGCAAAAATCCGGGTAAATAACAATAAAATTTTAAATTGCAAATATCTCCACAAGTAGCAAGAATTTTTTTTTTGCTCATACAAATGAACATCAAATATATTGCATTTTGGCTCCTTCATCAGCTCCCGCCAGGAATACGTCGAGTTACAAATAACCCTGTATAATGTGTGGCAACACTGCTAGTCTAGTAATATTAAGTCTATGGGTGGAACACACATTTTGTTTGAGATTGAGATTAGGGATGTTCGATCCAGGTGCCTTGTATCGATACTCTGGATCGATACGGATCGTATCGCAGTGTATCGATCTAGGTATCGATCCAAGTGATTTGATACGATTCTCTGGATCGATCCAGTATCGAATGTTTTTTTTGTTTTGATAGAAATAGCCGGCAAACGAGCTGACGATCCACCTGATGGTAAGTGGCTATCGTCGCTCATGGATATCAACAACAGCAAAAGCATCACTGATGCGTTGCCGGCCAAGAAAAAGAGAAGAAAAAAAAAGTAAATTTTTTAATTGGAATGTTTGATCCGGGTGTTTTATATATCGATACTCCGAATCGTCATGAATATCTCAATATAATTAATAGTCCAAATATCGATTCATATAATTATTAAATATCCCTGTAAGTGGGTATCGCGGCTAATGGATGTCAGCGACCAAAGCATTGTCGGCCAAGAAAGAGAAAAAGCTATGTCGCAGAGTTTCCCCAAATAACTTTTCTAGCTAACCAATACTTTAATTATTGGATAAGACTTTCTATCCAACAAAAATTCAGACAAATATTGCTTAAAAAATGTGTGGAAGCCTTCTTGTTCGTGTAATAATGACGCGCCAACCACTGATCTAAAGAAATCTACCTCAATTCCATAATAATTTTGATCCGATCCGATCCGATCCGATCCGATCCGATCCACCCTGCATGTGTATCGATCCGCCAGTGGATCGAATGCCATTGTATCGATACAAATATCGAGTGGATCGTATGCCATTGTATCGATCCACACAAGTATCGATCCGGATCGAACATCCCTAATTGAGATGTCTTTTCTATGTCATTATACTTCAATGGTAACTATATAACGTGTTTTTACGTGCATGCAGAATAACCAAAATTAACTAAGTAAGCTTTTAACAAGTATATTCGCCGACTTACGTTAAAGTGATCTTCACAGCATCGAATAACGGTCTTTATAGAATATTTATCATTCCTCTTCGCAGCTTGAAACCACTTTTTTCTCAGTTTTGGGTCAGAAGGTCCAGTCAAAAACAATTTATTTGGAAACTTTGTTGAAGTAGATGGACACATTGGCACAAAACATGAGTCAACACGGCTTTTTATCGGAATACTAGTGGTATTGTTATGATCACTTGACGTTAATGGATAGTCCATTTTAAATTTTTACAAAAAAATATCTCGAAAGCCGAAAAAAATATGCAAAGTATGAAAGCCAGCGACGAATAAGATCCAGTGACAGACAGGAATGACGTTATCAGAACCATTGGTCCGTTTTCGCGCGTAAATTTAAACTGTCAATTTAAAAACGCATTTATTTCGATAAATTACAATGTTTTAATATTTTAATATATTTGTGGTCTATTCAAATCAAACTTTTTATTCAAAATTGGTTTGGTTTACAAACACTTTTTGAAAGTCATGCAAGTTACGCCAATACTTCAACAAGGCCTTACTGTGAGAGGGCCCGGGAGAAGAAGCAGCAAGAAACTACCGGGTTTGTTTTTTTCCTGCTCACAGTTACAGATAGCACTTATCATCTACTACAATCTATATTTCATAAAACTCATGTCCAAGCAGTCTTGTCTTTAAAATAATCATCTAGTTTGTAATATCCTTTCGTCATAAGAATATTCTACATGGAATTCTTTAAAATGAAAACAAAAATAAAAATGGTTGTCTGTAAAGTCAGTTTACGGACGGTAGTTTAACGTGACAACGTCATGACAAAGCTCCGCTCCACTCAACTACGATCGCCTACGGCATCGGCTACGATACGCCGATCGTAGCCGATAGTGCCTCTCTCTCGCTCGCGGAACGCTACATTTTTTCATAGAATGCCCGGCGCTCATCGTTTTATTAGACGTTATCACGTCAAAATATTATTATTATTTCCTTGCGATAGAATGAGGCGACATAACATAACCGGAAATGGTTAATCTCCCTCTCCCTTTAAGTTAATTTTGGTTTCTAACTACGAGTACATATAATCTAAGATATTAATTTTCACATTTCTAATTTCGAAAATAACGAAGTTTCGTATAAACATACATCCCCTGTTTTTACCCCTCAGGGGATGACTTTCCAAAAAATACTATTATAATTAATTTTTGTTTGTAATATAATTATAAGCTTATATATTAATTTTCACATTTCCGAGTTCAAAAACGACGAAGTGCCTTAAACATTTAGAACCCCTTAGAAGATGAATTTCGAGAAAACCGTGATACAGTTATTTTTTTCTCTTTATAAGCTCATATATAAATTTTCACCCTTCCAATTTCATGACTAAGTTTCCACACTAACTTGCACCCCCTTAATTAATCCTTTAGAGGATGATTTTTCAAAAAAAAACCTAATACTGGAAGTATTTTTGTTTCTAATCTAGAGTTAATATATAAATTTTCATGTTCAACTTCAAAAATGACGAAGTTGCGTACTAAGTACCATCCCCTAAATTAACCCTTTATGGAATAATTTTCCAAAAAAAATGTATTAAAGTTAACTTTTATTCATAACTATAAACTTACATAAAATTTTCATATTTATAACGAAGTTGGTTTGTATGAAAGTGACTTCCAACCCCTACTTTTACCCCTTAGGGGATGAATTTCCAAAAATCCGATAGCCTATGACATTCACAAATAATGTGGCTTTCTATTGGTAAAAGAATTTGGTTAAGTATTACATAAGGATTTTGTAAAGATAAACTAAATTTTTTGGGTGTTTATTTAGTTTTTATCAAAAGGTTTAAACCCGGTGCTTTGCCCATCTCTAGCGGTAGTGGGTAATCGGCGGGTAGTCGGGCGAGCCTAGCTTCTACCTCGATTTCAACTGTGCTGGGACTCCTGGGAGTGCATTGGCTCTCAAGACTGTCGGCCAGGCATTCGGCCTTATCTAGGTCGTCGGACGTTTGTGGTAGATTCGGACGAGTCAATGGAGGCATTGACTGAACAGTCTTTGAACGGAGGGGATTGTTACTTGTTGGAATCCAGGACTAGTGTAGACATACCAATATTTTTGTGAACTTTTTGCTTTTATGTAAATAGTTATTCCACAGACATCATATCTGTGAGCAATTCAATGTTTTTTAGGTTTCCGAAGAAAAATCGGAACCCTTACAGTTTCGTCATGTCTGTCCGTCTGAAGCAAAGTGTTAGAAAGGTGTTATTTGTCATGGATTGGATATTTTATTAAAACTTCAAAATCGTAGAATATGTATATTTAAAGTTTAAATAGATTTTGTAGAATACTACATTAATAATATTGTTTTATTCAATCTTTATTTTCTAATAAAATGGAATGTAAAATAAATATAATAAAGAATATTTATCAAATGTTTTTTTATAACATATAATTTAAACATCTTACAAAGTGTATAACAAATGAATATTTGAGCATGTGGCTGAGATTCTATCTATTAATATACGGATAAAGCAATATTTTTGTAAACAAGACAGTAAACAGAAAAGGCAATTTAAACGCTATAATTACTAACATAATATTCATGTAAAACGTAACCTACACAAATTACAATTCTGTAGGAACATCAAAGGAAACATGCGTAGGACATGATTAAAATGAATTTTGTTAGATTATTAAATCTATGACAATGTCTGTCACATTATTCACTGATATCATAATACCTAAAGTTATTTATTTAAACTTAAACCTCTAAGCATTGAAATACTTTAATCTTATAAATGATACAACGCAATGTTATTGGGTTTGACAAATAAATATCCGGGTAATTTAATGATGGAAGAGCCTGAGATTTGTATGCGCCAGAGTGATTTTGTGGTCATTGCACGCATCAATGACTTCCTTGTCATTGTTCGAGCCCGATGGACTGCCGATGTACTGCACGCCACACTAAAATAAGATAAAAGTTTAATTAAGTAACATTATAAGCGCATTGTTTTTATTAATGAATCTACCACACACCACTTTTCGTTTATAAATGACCAAATAACTTTTAGAGAGCAGGTCACCATATTTAATTTAGTGTAACGTCATAAAACTCATAAAGCTTATAACCAGCGCACCATCAAGGAGCTTTAAAGATTTTGAAAATTATGAATATGAATAAATTTTTATTTTTTTATGCAAGTTTTAAATATGTATTAATATTTTATAAATAGTTTTCAATATGTCAAAGCTGTTTCCTTATAAAATGTATAATACATATTATGTACCATAACAGTAACACGTTCACTTCAAAATTACACACCTTTCACAATAATATATCAACCATAAAAATATTATTAAATATTTTTAAACTCAAACTCCCATTTTTTCTTAGTAAAAATCATAATGAACTCACCTGTACAGCTCGGTCAATGTTGTCTCTGAAGGGGAAGAAGGCATCGGATGCGAGCGCCACCTTGTCCATCGTCTTGAGCCACGCCTCGCGCTCCGCCTCCGTCAGCGGCGCGGGCGCTTCGCCTTCGAACAAGGTGTTCCATTGCTCCATTGGTAGATCTGTGCCTGAAGAAATAACACCACAGTATATATGTATGAACAATACGCTTCAGCATGTACTTGTTGAAGATTTCTTTAAAATTAGGACGTAAACTTTATTGTTAATTGTTTAGTTTTTTTTTGGTTTATCTATGTGCTCGTTCAGTATGTACCATATTTTATCAGATTTATCAGATTACTTATAATTGGAAACTTTTAACTTTCCATTTTTACCTGTCATTATTTTTTATGTACCTAGCTGTTAGTTTCCCGAAAAGTTAATAAATAAATAAATACAGTCAGCGTCTTCTTTCGGAAATCATCGACCGCAACAAGCAAACTAACCAACAGTTCCATTAACATAGTTATCGATGGCATTAGACACGATGGCTCTGCTGACACCGGCCCGGAACCTCATAGCGAGTACAGTGGGGTGTCTCCGCAGCCACCACAGCTGTGCCTTGCCGCCCGCCAGCCGCGTGCAGTGGATGCGGGACTGTTGGCCCGCGCCGATGCCTATCACCTGGGAAAATAATATGTAATGTGAAATGTAAAATTTTAATAAACATAAAAAATTTGATAGGGGAAAAAAGCAGGGTAAAGTCCAATGCATACGTAACAGGTTTTTTCCGGTCATGTATGTGCCACGTCCCGTACGGGATTCCGTTGCGTATGCACTATCGTATACATTTTCTATGAAACAATGTTTCCAAAACTTCATGTCCTGTCCTGTACGGGAAAAACCCGCTACGTATTGGGCTTAAGTCGAGGCAAAATATGACAGATGAGACAAATACTACAGCAAAAGTCATATAATAAATGTATTATGCATTTATGCCCCACCTTACTTTATTACATATGAGTGTTGCCCTATCTGCTTTTTAACAGTTTATCAGTATTTGACAAACTATCGTCTGCTTGTTTGCGTTTAATTCTAGTTCCATAAAATAATAGATTCTACCTGATTACGAGAGTGTCACATGGGCAGTTTGTTTTGGTATATACTAGGTAATTACTAAATTATGTTTCAAAATATATAAAAATTATATTATTATTTCACCTGTCCATCTCTAGCGTAGCACACGGAATTGCTCTGTGTATATTTGAGCGCAATGGTCGCAACGATCAAGTCGCGAACTGCATTCTCTGGCAAGTTCTTGTTTGCAGTGACAATGTTCTTGAACAGTTCAGGGTCAATCTTAGCGTCGTTGCGACGTTGTTCTAGAGTCAGTCCGAATATAGTCTTTTGTTCCATAAGGGCTGGTGTGTATTTGGGGTCCATCTGTAAGAAAATTATTTATTTAAGTTCAACCTACTGAATTCAATAATAATAACAGTTTTACCAATATATTTCTGTATGTAACCCTTAGGCTTACCAACAGATATACAGTATCGTTAAATAATATAGTTACAATATCAATGAGTTACATAAGCTTTTCCTACAAACGGTAACAATTTTACCAACCTACGTTCTCTTTCTATCTTTGACACCAAAGAATCTTACCTGAAGAATGCAGTAGCTCCCTCCCTTTTTCTTCTTCAATATCTCAAGGGCTTGGGGGGTGTATCCCGGGGCGACGATACCATCAGACACTTCCCGGGAGATGATACGAGCCGTGATCTCATCACACTCGTCTGAGAGTGCAATGAAGTCACCAAACGAACTCATACGGTCCGCCCCACGTGCGCGGGCGTACGCTGTCGCTATCGGCGTCAACTTTGGCAGCAAATCAGCTACCATACAGACGGATGCCTGTTGAAATATGTTATTTGTGTTAGATACGTATATTATGAATTGTTTGTAATAATCCAACATAACCTCAAACCATGTCATAGAGTTTGGGTATCCCCCAATCGGGGGTCCCGTCAAGAAACCGCAAACTAACCTCTTGTTCAGTCAACGGTATGCCCACAGCGGCGCCGGCGGGCGACACGTGCTTGAAGCTGGTAGCGGCCGGTATACCCAACGCCTGTTTCAGTTCATGCACCAGTTGCCAAGCGTTGAGAGCGTCGCACAAGTTGATAAAACCAGGCGAGCCGTTCAGGGTAGTGAGCGGCAGACGGTCGCCCGTTGTGAACACTTGAGCTGGCTTTTGGTGTGGATTCATGCCTGGGAATAAATCGATGCGTTATCGTTTCAAGCTATTGCTTTTATCGTAGGTAAGTCTCTGTGTGTGTCTTTAACAAAATGGTAACAAAACAAGAATTTATCGCTCTCTTCTTGATCGTCTAAAGTCGGGACACGAAGCAGGAAGAAATTCGTACATTGACTTGTTATTACCTGTCTCAGTCACTCCCGCGTAAATATAATGCGTGCTCGCTCGCACAGTGCAATGGCCGCCGTTCTATGCGAGTGAGACGCATTATTTTTACGCGGGAGTGACAGAGACAGGTAATAACAAGTCAATGTACGAATTTCTTCCTGCTTCGTGTCCCGACTTTAGACATGTTTTACTAGTTACCTACCATGGACCATTGTGACCAATTACCAAATATTAGCTGGTCAGACAGAAAGCTTGCTGGCGATTAATATAAAATGTAAATAAAAATAATGAACAGTTAAGATGTATTATTGACTTTACTAAAACCAATGTCAGCAACCTCAGATCAAAGTTGAGTCAATGACATTGATAGATAGTGGAAAATATAACATGTATGGATCTTATGAAGAAAAAAAGAGATAGAAAATCGACTCACCATATCTAAGAGTCAGCTGGGATTGCCCAGCCGAGTATTGCTTTCGGAAATAGTCCGAGATGTGAAGGTCATATTCAGAGGTGTGAGTGAAAGCTTTCAAGGCCAACTTTTGTCTGTAAAAATTATTCGTAAAGTAAATACATATCACTGAATTTATCCACTTACACCTTAACCTACATCCCTTTTTAACCCCCGACGAAAAAAGAGGGGTGTTATAAGTTTAACGTGTCTGTGTATCTGTATGTCTATCTGTTTGATCTAGGTTTTTTTGTATGAAAGGTGACTTACTGAGTGTTCTTAGCAATGTTTAGAATAAATCAAACTGTCGGGGGTGTTTTAAATTTTAATTTAACATTATTCTCTCTAGCGTTTTCCAAGACACGCAAACTCACCTAGTTTCCAAAGAGGTCTGCCGATTCTTGTCCTTTTTGAGTTCTTCAATGACCTTGTCATAGTCAGCCGGGTCACAAATGACCGTGACTCTATCGTGATTCTTAGCCGCCGCACGAAGCAAGGTCACACCGCCGATGTCAATGTTTTCTACTGCGTCGGCAATCGTCACGTCAGGTTTCGACACTGTAGCCACGAATGGGTACAGATTGCATACCACCACGCTTATCATCTCAAACTTCTGACGCTTCATGTCTGCTTGGTCAGAATCTGTCAACCTGACGATTAAAATGAGAGTTAAAACACGTTAACTCGTGCTTCACGCGTACTACCAGTAACATACAAACTATACAAGCTTCGAACACGTTTTTTACAAACATTCTTCAAAACTGACTTGACTACGTCGTCACTTCAACAGATTCCTATTAAGATTGGTTCGGAATAAAACCGTTGCAAGAAACTCCCAAGCAGATTTTCTTACTCGCAGTTAGAGAGAACAGTCAGTACTGCTTATGGCTATAATTAATATTAATTATCAAACTCATAGCCAAGTTATGATATAGTTAACCATTCGCCATTGAGATAAATTTATGGTATGGCATATTCGTGTAGATTAAGCATACTTTATTAACCTTAAACTTTAATATCCTAAAGGCTGCCTTTTTTTTCTTTTTCTTTTCAAATCTTTGCTCTATAGCAGATAAAAGGGATTGCTCTATAGGGATAAGATCGGCTACTATATCTACTACACCTGTTTAGCTAGCATACTATTGTGAGTTACTTACCCTAGACACTAACACAACTTACCCGGGACATTACCTTGTTAGGTACAATAAAGAGTATTCTATTCTCACCTGGACAGTATGCCGGCATGAACAGCAGGGTGAAGCGACTTGACTCTTCCTCCAAGCATTTCGGGTGCTCCCGTGATGTCGGAAACGTCGAGCACAGTCAGACCAGCATTCCTCAGCGCTGTCGCCGTACCCCCACTGCCGACCAGGCCCAAGCCAATCTCCGACAGACATTTCGCCAAGGGAATCAACCCCGTTTTGTCTGATACGCTCAGGAGAGCTACGGAGATGTAATTTATAAGTTAATAGATACCCTCAAAAAATATTTTCGGTAATGTATTTGATTATGAATTTATTAAAGATTTTAGTAATAATACGAATTTCATTAATAAACAAATTGAACATTAAAAATCATATCTATAAGGTACTGAACAAAATTATTTGTATTGCGTGAATTAGGACAAAATGCATACACGCAGCAAATATGTAGTAAATTAAAATAGTGTTAAATTTTATTAACAGTAAGAGATAGCTTAGTATCATCATAATCAACTAGTTGAATTATCAATTCCGAATAACCTTCACAATAGCCATTAGTACTTATAATATAAAGCTGAAGAGTTTGTTTGGTTGAACGCACTAATTTCAGAAACTACGGGTTCAAAATTATTTTTGTGTTTGATAGTCCATTTATCGAGGAAGGCTATAGGCTACATAACATCATATATTTTATTAGTTAGTTTTATCCACAAATGAACGCGGGTGAAACCGGGAGGCACAGCTAGTAGCCAATTTACCTACAATAATATTTTTAACATTATCTTTAGCTTTTGCCTTTTTGCATCAACACATACTTTCTAACTTTTGATAGCAATTCGCTACACTTGCTATTACACTAAATAATTAAATGTGACACAATTTCTTACCATGACATCAATACTTCCATTGGTTGCATAAACATTGAAATCCATATCAAATATTTTTTAAACAATAGGTATTTTAAAACTAACTGTAGTGTTTGTTGTACTTACCTAATTTTCCGTTAGCTGCCATGTCTGTTTGCTGTACCTCTTAGTACTAAAATAAGAAAATAATCTATTATAGTGGAAGACATAGTTTATCGCTCTTAACCTCATGTTGGGGTCCTGATAACGAAATAACAATATTGTTTACCAAATGGACTGTAGGGTTGCCAATATATTATGTAGAATATACAGAATTCATTATTGTTATGTTCAACGAACCACGAGTATTATTATTTATAATAAATCAATATTATAATATTCACAGTAAGTACGCATAACACTGTACGGACACAACCGTCCGCCCCGAGCTCCCAGTGTAGACTGGCTATCTTGTACCGAGTAGGTTGGTTACCATCGAATAATCGAATAATACAATAATCAAATAGATGATCGAATGGCTAGTTCATTCGATCATCAAGCGAGGTGTCATCTAGCGACACCAGCGCACAATTCTATACATAACAATTATAAAATTTAAAAAATATATTAGACACTTAAAAATATAACAAGGAGATCTTTGATTGAACCTTGGGTTTTCAGAATTATTTAAAGGTTTGCTTTTATGGTAACTCCATTTTACTTTTTACAGCTTATCTCAGTCATATTTGCATAAAAAAGATTCAGTCATACATTAACATGAAGTATATTTGTGGCATTTTTACCTTTTTGCCAATCTTAGGCTGGACTCATTTAGAAAGATTTAAATATAATTATATAATAAAATTGTAACAACCCTAATAAAGTCTCACTTATTATGATGAAAGCATTAAAATGATGTAATAATGTTTTTGCTGATATTTGTGATACTGAAAAACAACATGAGATGTTATTTGCCGATAAACTGGCTTACAGTTTGGCAGACATGGAAATGTGGAACAAATTGTCCACTCATTTGTTGGAAATATATTAAAAAAAAAAAAAAATTGTCTCTTAATGTCGATCCACATAAGACTTAATATAATTATCATGTGCTTCACCAACAGGTTTTTAATATTATGTGTTATGGTTAATATGCTTCACCAACAGCTTTTTAATATTATATGTTATGGTTAATATCACTATAATCAATGGCAAATTAAATCAAAAGTGAGATATTTTAATAGCTCCAAACAACTTTTAATTGCCAACTGGCCTCTTTATACAACTTTAATTGCTAACTGCCTATGCAAAGTATCAACGCATTTGTTTCTTAAAATGATGAAGGAAATTAAATGATAATGTAAAGCTGTGAGGCAGCTTCAAATTTGAGAATGATAATATCGTACAGTGGCTCAAAAACTTCAGTTCTTCTGCTTTCTAAATAATTTTTTAACCGACTTCAAAAAAGGAGGAGGTTCTCAATTCGACTGTATTTTTTTTTTTTTTTTTATGTTTGTTACCTCAGAACTTTGGACTGGGCGAACCGATTTTGATGATTCTTTTTTTAATCGAAAGCTGGTGGCTGTCATGTGGTCCCACGTAAATTTTATTGAGATCTGACAATGGCATCCATGAGAAAACTACATAAGTCGTAAATTTGTGTTAAGATGTGCGCGACAAATTGACGAATAACTCAATATCACGCCAACCGATTTCGATGATTCTTTTTTTAATCGAAAGCAGGCGCTTGTCATGTGGTCTCACATAAATTTGAACGAGATCTGACAACTGTGTAGTTTTTGAGACTTTGAAGTCGGTTATTTTTTGTTACTAAAATTTAGATTATTAACACTAGAATATTTCAATGATATGGTGATACGTAAAAAAGCTAACGGAAGATAAGTAAGCTAAAGACAAATTACCCAGCTGTGAATTGTGTTAAAATATAATACCTACGTATATACATATAGGTCTATGTGCCTACCTCAGATGAAGGAAAAGGCAGATGGAACATTCGCATAGAAATGTAACGAATGACGTGAAGTCACTTTTTCGCTATGTGTGCGTGACAACCTTAATGTCAACTAGCAGTGGCACCGTATGGACACGTAATTATTTGTGTGTGTGAGGATGCCAAATGAAAAGTCACAATCTCCCTCAATTTTGTAAATGTTGTTTGACATATTTCCAACTTAACACATTATGCACAATTAAATTGGCAAATTATTTATTACTAGTGAACGCCCTTGCTTGGCTTCGGTAAGCCCACAGTCGATAAATGTAGGGATAGTATTCTTTAAATTGTCGTGATTTTTTTATTTATAAACCGATTCAAATAAAACAAACACTAAATGTTAACCCAAGCTCATTACAATACGTCAGTGAAAACCGAATCTTTTATTAAGCCGTTCCTGAGATAAGGTGGAACAAATGCATAGAAAAACAGATAAAAATTTAAGTTGTATTATATGTGATAATCATAATTGATTTTAATTTCATCACTAGTTATCAAAAAGTACACTTATCAAAATATATGTAAATGTTCCTTTAATATAAAATAATACTTGAATATATTTGTTTTAATTAACCTATGGACTTTTTTTATGCAGGATAAGTGTTTGACCACAAAACCACCTGAGATGGTAAGCGGTAATGAAATCGTGGATGGTAAAGCACAGTAACTTAGTAGAAGCCTATTCACTCTTGACTTGAAGACACCCACATTATAATCTGACGGGAACACCCACGCGGACAATTAATTCCAGTCCTTTGTGGTACGCATAATAAAAGACGAAGCAAAGTGCATTTTTTATTCTCTTGTAATAGCATCTGTCGGCAATCTGCAAAATTATAATTGAAATCATTTTAGTGAGTAGGCTAAACTAAAAACAGAAACTAAAATGTAATATAATATTTTCTTTCAATCATGCATTTTATCGTGGGCAAACGTGACATTTTCAATTAACCCGGTTATAATATCCCAGCGATAGGTGTTTATGCATTGGCTGTATTTCTTGATTTTTAGGTTTAAATAAATACAAATATTTACTTTTTAAATATATTTATTTCGATATACATTTATAAATAGACCAGTGTTCAAATAGCTCATGCATATTTCCCCAAATTTAGGGTAACCGATTTTCACATAAAGCTGGTATACAAATGAATAATTGTCGAGGTTTTGTGTTCCGAGCAAACCGCAAAAATATTATTATAAATAAATAATAAAATAATTAACAGATACCTGTGAAAAGATATTCCATCTTCTTTTCTTTGATTTTGCGAACTACTTTTACATAGTTTAAAAATGCAAGACGGCATTAAAACTGATAAAATTATATAATAAATTTTGACAATTGCGACATTCATGCAATTTGACGCTTTCTTTAGAGTGACACGAGATTGTATTAGCTTTTTATTTTGTATTATTCGTGGTAGGCTTACGTCGTATTCGAACGACGTTATCTGCCTTTTATTCCTTCATCTGAGGTGCCTACATAAAACAGATTTAATTATAAGAACCTAAAAATTAATAAACCTTCACTTCTTATAAACATCCATTACTTACAATACTTTTATTTCAATGCAATAGCGTGACTGTAGCTGTTTCACTTGTTTCAGATTATTAAATAAAAGGATACTAATATATTTTACGATTAATAATTGTAAATTTATAGGTTAAAAACAAAACAACCTCTTGAAAACAGCTCACGCCGCTCGAGGCCTCGAGCGCTGTCAATTTGACAGTGTCAAAGTCTATGTAACTCTATGCTAGCAGCTAGCTATGGCTGCGTTCCAGTAGACGCTCACATCGCTCACAACGATCAAAACGCGTTCCACATGGCGACCACGGTCGTCATGGTCGCGGTGAAAACGTCATTGATGACGTCATTAATTTCGCTCACGGCACGCTCAAAACAACCCACCTCACGGGGTGGGTCGAAGTGCCCGTTCCACTTGGGTGTATGATTGTAACACTCACAAGCTAGTGGAACAGGAAAAACCGCGGTCGTGAGCGTGATCGTTGTGATCGTCTAGTGGAACGTAGGGTATATTGTCATTGACTGACACTGACATTGGCTTGGCCACTGACAAAATGAAATATCTATGGAAATAACAGATTATAATGGGCGCGTTCATAGATTTATTACTCTATCTGGATCACAGACTTTGTAGAGGTACCTGCCTGGATAGCTACAACCCTCGAGCATGGGTCAGCCGCCAAACGACTCGTCGTGTTCCGGCTGGGGGCTTGAGAGCCAGTTCTTTCTTTCTTTTTCTTCTCTCTTTCTTGGCCGGCAACGCATCAGTGATGCCTTTGGTGTTGCTGATGTCCATGGGCGACGATAGCCACTTACCAGGTGGATCGTCAGCTCGTTTGCCGGCTATTTCCATAAAAAAAAAGTAGTTTAGGAGTCCATCGATCGCGGACAAACAACGTGACACGTAATTTATTTATAGGAATATAATAAAATTTTAGTCTGTCGATTTATAGACTATGGGCCATAATCTCTACGCATAAGCAATTTTAGTCTATGGAATTTACAAATGTTGACATGTGCATGTCAATTGTCAGTTGTCACTGCATGTTTCTGTGGTGCATGTGTTTTGATTTGATTAAGTTGATGATTATTTTCACATAAAACCAAGGTATAAGCTATGTCTCAGCCTGTTACAAATGGAAAACCACCAGGAAAGAGTTGGCGTGAAATAAATCAAGAAAAGAAGGCTTTAAAACGTCAACGAAATGAGGAAAAAATTATAAAAAGGATGAAGAAGTTAGAGCAGGAAAAAGAGGTCGAAGAAAAAATAAAAGAGGAAGCAGAGAAAGAAAAGAAGAATTCTGAAATATCTACTATAAGCATAGCGGTCCCTGGGTCTATATTAGAAAATGCCCAGTCTGCAGAGTTGCGAACTTATTTAGCAGGACAAATAGCGCGGGCAGCATGCGTGTTTTGTGTGGATGAGGTTATTGTTTACGATGATATTGGCGATAAAATAAACACTAAAAAGTCAAAACTAGACGATGTTGATGGGGGGAAAGTGGCCCGAAAGTGCTGTGTGCAGTTAGCAAGAATACTGCAATACTTGGAATGTCCACAGTACTTGAGAAAGCACTTCTTCCCTTTGCATAAAGATTTGGAGTTTGCAGGGCTTTTGAACCCGCTAGACGCACCACATCACTTGAGGCAGTCAAATGATTTTCAGTTTAGGTAATATAAAAATATTCTTTTTTTTAAATAAGGCAAAAAATTATTCAGACTGCAGGATGGTATGGTTAATGCAAATGCTCTTAAATACCCATTGCAGCCCTAGCATTGTCAACGTCACATTAGCTAAGAATAAATTGTAGATATGCTTGTTCTTGTTAAATGCATTAAATTGTCTTATCTTACAGAGAAGGCATAACCATGAATAAAAAAGTTAAACCGGGGAGAGGTTCTCAGGTAAATGTTGGCCTGCTACAAGATGTTTCAACTGACAAGCTACTTAACCCTGGCATCAGGGTGACTGTAAAGCTATTACCTTCTACTGAAGGCAGTAAAAAGATAAGGGGAAAGATCGTAAGCCTTGCCACACCTCGGGCAGAAACTGGAGTATATTGGGGGTATACTGTTAGGATCGCCAACAACCTAAGCCAAGTGTTCACACAATGTCCATACAAAAATGGGTAAGTTTTGTTATTCCATGGTCCATAGCTTAAGACTTTTACTGTGCAGATACAATGCACATTGTCAAGTTCATGTCCTGTTATGCACCTTTCTTGCACACAAAGGTGTGTTATTAATAATAGCACATTAACAAGATCCGTTTTCATGTCAAGTATAGTATGTTTTGGTGCAATAAAAGTGTTTATCATTATGTAAATATGAGGAATATTAGTTTCATATTAACAGTCTACATGTTTATGAGATATGTGAAATCTCAGCTAGTAGGCACAGGATACTACAGTATAAATGAATATATTAATGACAGACACCTGGAAATTTGTGCTTCATTAAGTTGCGCGTAGGTTAGAACATATTATTATTATAATAACTTTTCATTATTTTAAAAGATGTGCCTAGGAGTTTCTTTAAGGCTTTTCTTCTCCATGACAAAGCACCCTTCCGAAAAGCTGGTAGATTAAAAAAAATATGTGCATAAAGAGTTATAGCAATATGAATAAAGATTTTGATTTGATTTGACAATACTGTTGCCATGTTGGTAACTACTACATTTTTTTTTGTATTATTTTTTCAGATATGATTTAACAATTGGTACTTCTGACAGAGGAACTCCTATTGATGACCTACCAGACAAGAATGTTGATTATAATCATGCTCTTATAGTATTTGGAGGTTTGCATGGAATTGAAGCAGCTCTTGAGAGTGATGAACAGTTACAAGTAGATGATGCAGCATTGCTATTCAATCATTACCTTAATGTTTTGCCAAATCAGGGATCAAGGACCATAAGAACGGAGGAAGCAATACTTGTTGCACTAAGTAGCCTTAGAACTAAATTAAAAGCTCAAAATGAGCCTATGGTTTTTAAAGACAGTGGTATTGCTGTTAGCAGTGCATTCCCTACCTCTAATACATATATATCTAATAAAGCTGATAAGGTTAAAAATTTAGATTTAAGCAGATTTTAGAAAGGATTAGCAGAATAGGATATTTACAATAGATCTATTCACCAATTTGATAACACGTGGGTGTGTAAACACTCTAAAAAATATCTTATTCCTTTTGTAAAGTATATGAACTTTATCAGAATAGTACCAAGAACCTATTTAATTACGCTTATCAATAGCCTGTTGAACTGTATCACGTAATAGTTTGATTGTTGTTGCTTGATCTTGTGCCCCTATGACGGCTGTCCCTGATACTATCATGTTTGCACCAGCCTGTAAATTAAGACAGTAATGATTAATATTAATTTATGGTTACTTGACTTGGCACTCATTAAATTTTGTCAATTAAATCCAATTTCAATTTGTTACTAACAATTCTAGAGTGTATTCCATCACTGCTTTGTTGAAGTGGGGTTTATTGGACAACCCGAGTATGGAATATTTTTAGACATAATACCATCTACACGCCTGTAAGATGGCAACTTTGGCGTAATAATTTCAATATAAGAATGCATAAACCAAGAAGGATGTCAAAGTGCCCTCTATCGATTATAGTGCTCTTAAAACTTAATACCAACCGTAGCACAACAGCTTATTGTTGAAGGTCCAACCCCACCGTCTACTTCTATGTCCAACAGTGGGTACTGTTCTCTCAAATATTTCACTTTGTCCATTTGATCCTGCATGAACTTCTGCCCACCAAATCCCGGTTCAACTGTCATTATGAGGACCATATCTGCCATTGAGATATACTTTTCAACTTCAGCAACTGGAGTTCCAGGCTTAATAGCTACTCCCACCTGTAAATGTAATTCTTTTTAATTTAAAAGGATGTAACATTGTAGAAAAGTTCCAATTCAATAAATAACAGCAAGAAGATTTATTGGGTTGATGCTGCAGTAATATCATAATGGGTAAAGAGAAGGGTAGGGGAATCTTATGATTTAAAAAATTTAAAAAAGTTTCTATAAACTTTTTTAAATTTTTGCTAATACTTTTGAATAGTTTATCATTTACAAATACTGATTATAAAAAAAATTGTTTTATGAAACAAGTTTGGTTTTAAGGTGGATGCATACGTACGGGTCAGGATGTGAAGTTTTGGAAACATTGCTTTATAGAAAATGTAAACAATAATGCATATGCCACGGAGGCATGGACGTGAATGGGGCACACACATATATTTATGCCCCATCCATTTATGTATGCAGCAACTAAGTTAAAGTTGAATAACTTGTTTTACCTTCATATTATTTTCTTTGATTTTCCTACATACTTCTGCTACATCAGCCACTGGTTCAATATGGAATGTGTACTGATTTACTCCTGCGTCGGCCATCGGAACGATCCACTGGAAAATTAAATATATCTTAACTTTTTAACATTCAATTAGATAGTACCTTATAAAAATACACTTTATTTTAAACAATTTTTACCACACTGATGCCATATTCAACTTTCTTTCATTCTCTATTCCTTTCTGGCCTGCAATGCATTGGTGATGCCTAAAGTGCTACTGTTGTTCTTTTTTTTTTTACATAAGATAAGTTAGTGCTTGGCAACAATCCCACCTGATGGTAAGTATTGTTCTTGCGTGGGTAGTGAGCACTAACCGTTGGTGGCCCGTCTGCCAGTTTGAAAGTTTTGTATATTAAAAAATATGGTAACAGTGTAAACTCTGCACATTAAACTCGCACAACAACTCAACAATTAATAAGCAACAGTTATCAGGACATAGAATAACTACCAGTAAGATTTGTCTTCTTCTGGATAGTTAAACACATACAATTGGGCTCCATAGAAAAGTTAATTTACTTGGTGGTATTATGTACCTCATTAAATTCAAAAATTATTTCGTCAACAGTTCTTGGTGCAGAATACAAATGCATCGTTCGTCCGGCAAGATGATTATGATAAAAACATTCCACCAAACCAATAAATAAGTTAAGTATAATTTATTTTCCTGAATAGAAGAGGTAAAATTAAAAATACCTGTTCCGGATTTGATACCATCATATGAGTTTCAAAGAAAGCTTCTTTTATTTTACTTCGAAGACATTTTACCACGGGATGACCGAAGGTAAGATTTGGTACAAAATGACCATCCATTACATCTAAATGTAAATAATCCGCTCCATTATCCAAAAGTTTCTGAGATTCTTCGTATAATTTTGACAAGTCCGAATTAAGTATAGAGGGTCCAATTAGGGCTTTTAAATGACGGCTCATTTTCGTAAAAGCTATTTAAAATAATTATTTAAATGGAATGCTCAAAGTACAAGTAAACTTCTATAATTAGAAAAGTTATCAAGTTATCCTAGATAGGTGAGGTTATGTTTATTTTTTTCAAATTGACATTGACATTTGACAAAAACGACATTTGAATTAACGTAACATAGATTATAGAGCAGAGTTGACTTGAGTTGCCAATGCTGCCAAGCCACTAATCATAAACGTACAGTAAAGCGATTTATTCACGGTTTTAGAACAATAAATGCGGATATGTCTGTCTATGAGCATTGTTTTTCAGACTTATAATAATGTATGTCATTGTTTAAAATTTGTAAGTTATTTTCGTAATTTTCAATATTCTATTTTTTTTTCTCAGTTATTTTGACTATCAGAAGGGTTAGCACTTAGCATCAATGAACTAATATACTAACGTGTTAGCATGATTTGGTTCTGAATGGCCACCAATGCTCAACGTGTGCGAAGTGGCCCTAAAGAAAAACTTGTCTTTCTTTTCAGTAGTATACTTTACGAAGTGCAAAATATTTAATGTTTTGTTAATAAAATACCTTTAACATCTTGTGATTATCAATTAATTATTTATTGTTTTGATGACCCTGTAGCCTAGTTGATAGCGACCCTGGTTCGATTCCCGGCTGGCAGATATTTATGTGACATGGGTGTGTGTGGGTGTGATTGTGATGACGTGTTATAGGTATGTGTCGTCCATGCCACCCGCGACACATGTACTCGTAATAACCTACTGCAGGGGTATGAGTGTGTTAGCGTTAATTTATTTAATGTAAGTACCTATTATAGGTTGTATTGTACAAGTAGGTAGGTTCCAAGTTCCAACTGCGAGCGACTCTGTAGTTTGGTCCATGACCGTCCTGGATATGAAGATTAAAATCTTAAAACCCACACCTGAAATAATCAAAAAGGGGCTGCCGGCTGCTAAATATATCGGTAAAAGAAATTTTATTAGTTCTTTTTGGTGCGGTTACGATTTGTAAATGTAACGATCTGTTTATTCAAACACAGCAAGTAGGTATCTTTACGTCTATAAAACTAGTGGTAAATAAAACTTTTGGAGTTTTCCTTTTAATGTGTGGCTGTGGTATTTGTACGCCTGGTTCCGACCTAAGCGCGAGAAACAGATCGGATATTTTTATATTATGGAAATAGCTGACATACGAGCTGATGATCCTCCTGATGGTATATAAAAATATTGGGTTCTAATAATATTATAACAGTTAGGTATAATAGTGGATAAGATAGTGGGTTCTACCGAATACGAATATTCGGCTCAGTGCTCGATATCGACAATATGCGGAAGGTTAATTATCGGCAACATAAACGAACATTCAGCCGAATACTTACCAATAAAAAAATGCACCAAATACAAATCGCACGCTTAATAAAAAAAGATGTAACTCAAAATTTGTGAATTTTGAGATAATTATAATATGGTTACCTAATGGTAGCTATCCAGGCGGAGCACGTGGACAAATTATAAATGATTAGGTACACTCAATATTACCTATCAATATAATCTCTTCGTGGGGCTCTACCTACCTACTTAATTAGGAAAATGTTCAAAAATGATCATGATTTAATCGAATCGAAGCCATCTTGATATGTCAATGTTTATTTACTCAGATTTTTGTAACTTACACAAATAGTGAACAAAATGTTAAAATTATATAAAACCTTTATATATTTCCACATACTTTCCTTATTTAAAATGACCACATACGGTGACAAATATTGTGGACCTACTTATTGCAATAACAGCAAAGAACATGTATTGTGCAAATTTCAGGTATCTAACCTACCATAATCAAATTAATTAGCAATGTAATATATACTACGTACCCAGGTACATTATAGTAATAACTATTAATATATTATGTACCTACCTATTAATATCTATCTACTTATATAATAATTATGAAAGAGGTAGTTAAGTAAGCCGTATTGGGGCGGCTTAGAATACTAACCCCAATCCCACGCCAGATGGGTGTCGTAAAAGGCGACTAAATCCGGCCCGCTGGTGGTAGGGCCCCTCGAGGGATTATATTAGTAATATTGATTTTAATTATTAATTAATACCATTATTACTAATATTATTTCTCCATGGGTTCGCCTGGATAGCTACCACCCTCGAGCATGAGTCAGCCTCCAAGCGACTCGTCGTGTTCCGGCGGGGGGCTTGAGAGCCAGTTCTTTCTTTCTTTTTCTTCTCTCTCGTTGCTGATGTCCATGGGCGACGATAGCCACGTACCATCAGGTGGATCGTCAGCTCGTTTGCCGGCTATTTCCATAAAAAAAAGCCTTTAGGCAGTTATGGCATAATAATGGTAGGTAATGAACTTCCGTATTCATCCGCAATTTGTATCTATTCATTTTGTATTCACATTGACAGAATCGAACTGTAACGATGGTATAGATGGTATAGAGTTTTTTCAGTTAGAGGGACCAGCAAGGCACTGCATGAACTACGAAAGGACCATTAATTCGGACCGTGACAAACAACTTGTATTGGACAAAATAAACTCGCGACGGAACAAGATAGCCGCAGGGGAGTTGCGGTCCCTTCCAGCCGCGGAAAACATGATGGCTCTGGTAAAGTCAAGCATATACCTTTTAACTTTTTATAGTGTCCAGGTAAAAAAAATTTACCCATTGTCCTTTAGTCCCCCATAACCTTTATTGAAAATTTGAGGAAAATATGTGAACGTGAATGTTACAAATATTTTTTTATTCACTTACGTATCCGTCTTATCCAACAGAACAGTTTAGCAGGGTTATTTAATAGGACTCTTGTTCTATTCATTGCATTAAAGCTCGTCAATAGCTTTACTACAAACATAAATAAAGAAAATCGGTTGATATAAAGTACCTAGATATTTTTTCTTAGCTTTATTTTTGTGTTAGTAATTATTGATGTCTGCTAGTGGTTATAATAACTATGCCTTTACACACTTTACATGATTACACTGTTTGAGATAATATTCTCACTATAATTACAATCTCCTACATCATCATCAAATTCCCTAAATGACTATTACATTTAATAAAATCACCATATTTTTTGACGTTAAAAATATTTGTCTAAAAGCACTTTGCTCTCAGTGGAAATTGAATAACTTCTTTTAGTTTAGACTTTCTTTTGGCTTCATATTATTGAAGACATCTTAAATTTTTCTTTCATATTCTCCATATTCTATTCAATGTCTTATTTATTTTACCTACAAAAAACAAGCGTTACTATATTTTTAGTGTTTCTATTCTTATTATTCTATTTCTATTTTAGATTAAGTTATTGTTGGTAAGCACTAACTTATTTTATTGCATATAAAAATATATAAATTACAATAAATTTTGTTATCATGTTCTTCAACTTCTTTTCTAATGTCTACTTCTGTAATTTTATAACGAGTGGGTAAATCCTAGTCTCCCACGATACAGGGAATCCTAGTGTGGGAGCTAATGTACATGATTTATGTAAACAAAGTTTATGAAATAAATAATCTTAATTTTTTCATTTAGGAATGGAATGAGGAATTAGCTGCATCAGCTCAGAGATGGGCAGACCAATGCGTTATGCATAGTGTACCTGATATTACAGACTCCTGTCGAGATTTAAGTAAGTAAACAAACATAATACAAGTAGGTACATACACTTTTCTCGTAATGGGTAAATCATTTTTAGGGTTCCGTAGCCAATTGGCAAAAAACGGAACCCTTATAGATTCGTCATGTCTGTCTGTCTGTCTGTCTGTCTGTCTGTCTGTCTGTCCGTCCGTCCGTATGTCACAGCCACTTTTTTCCGAAACTATAGGAACTATACTGTTGAAACTTGGTAAGTAGATGTATTCTGTGAACCGCATTAAGATTTTCACACAAAAATAGAAAAAAAAACAATAAATTTTGGGGGTTCCCCATACTTAGAACTGAAACTCAAAATTTGTTTTTTCATCAAACCCATACGTGTGGGGTATCTATGAATAGGTCTTCAAAAATGATATTGAGGTTTCTAATATCATTTTTTTCTAAACTGAATAGTTTGCGCGAGAGACACTTCCAAAGTGGTAAAATTTGTGTCCCCCCCCCCGTAACTTCTAAAATAAGAGAATGATAAAACTAAAAAAAATATATGATGTATATTACCATACAAACTTCCAACGAAAATTGGTTTGAACGAGATCTAGTAAGTAGTTTTTTTTTAATACGTCATAAATCGTAAACCGCAATTTACCTCGATCAAAGTTACAACGAACTTCAAGAACTTTTATATTATGTTACTTGCTGTTACGGAACCCTTCATGGGCGAGTCCGACTCGCACTTGGCCGCTTTTTATAAAGAATTTGGTTTCAAGAGGATCGCTTATTTTGCAACAAAGCAAGCGTTGTAAAATTTTTCGTGAAAAAGATTTTACATAAAACGATCAATTAATAACTTTCACTAAAGTTATATTCGAAGTTTTTAAAAAGTTCTAACAAACATAATTAGGGTAAACTTGTACTGAGGTTCACGATGGAGCTCTATGAGTGGAATATAAATATGTAGTACCTATTTAATTGAAGTGAAATGCATAATTTACATGGGAATTTGGTTTAAATAAAGTTCTATTTTATATTTATTTCACCTCACAAGATCCATCGCATCGGCCTTAAGTTAAATGTTACTGAATTAAGTACCTTTGTTAGATAACTATTAAGTAGATAAGTTATACAATATAGATTATTGCAGATTATACTTCTGTGGCACAAAATATAGCAACTATATACGACGATGCGCCTGGCCTGACACCTACTATGTTAGTGGATTTATGGTACATAGAACTTTTGAATGTGAACGCATCTGTGATGACGAAATATCAGCGGTAAGATGAAACAAATTTTACTATTTCTTACAGGCATGTATATAATATATATATAGGCCACAAACAAATAGACGATCCGACGATGGCAAGTGGTCACCGTCTCCCATGATATTAATAACAACAAACTACAAAGGCAGGCAGCATTGATGCATTGTCGAATAACGATATGAAGATGAATAAAGATGTGCCGACGAGTTTCTTTACGGCTTTCTTTCCGAACGACGAAGAAAAATAGCAAATAATTATAATAAAATGTTATTTGTCCACAATAATAGGTGCCGTCAACTTTGTTTACCTGGGTTAATTCACCCAGGTATTTTAGTTGACTTTATTCATACCCAGGTGAATTAAGTTTACTGCCCGAGGTGAATTAAGTATACAATACTAAATCAGTAGACTTAATTCACCTAAAAGGTATTCTATCCAATTTGGTATTTTACCTTTGACATACATAAGTATAACCCTAAAGTTTTTGCACGTTAACAAGATTTAACAAAAACGAATCACAGCATATTCTGTCCTATTGCTCCTCTACCTACCTCGTAGATAAATTCTAAGAAATTTTATTCCCCTTTTCTTAATACTGTCAGATTTCGGCATAGATGGCTATTGAATACCTATGTAGACACTTTTCAGAGTTGACATCGTAAAAAGTAATGTTTTTTTTTATTTTGTATCTCGTTATGTTGTGTTAAGAGTTTGGTATGCTGTAAGACATTGAGCAGGTGTCTGGTTTTTATAGTCTTAATTTTATTACTAATAAGTAATAACTAAAATTAAAATGAAAAAAAAACCGACAGTTTTACTTACACTAAACATAGCTAAGAACACTATTGATTAAGTCACCTTTCAGACAAAAATAATTAGATCAAAATCGGTTCATCCGTTTGGGAGCTACGATGCACGTACACACAGACACGTCACACTTATAACACCCTTTTTTCGTCGGGTGTTAATAAATGAAAAAGTTTGTTAGGATATTTGTTACTCTTCTATGAAAAAATTACTGAACGGATTTTCAATTTTTCATGAAATTTAGCACACAGGTAGAACAAGATTTGGAATAGAACATAGGGTCCTTATTATCCCGAAAAATGAGAGCAAAGCCGCGGACATAGCGCTAGTAGAATTTTATATTTGGAACGAAGTTCCTTATCGCGCGTTGCGAAAAAGGGGTAGGCGGAAAATTTGGTAACGACACTTTTTGCTGGTAACGACACTTTTTGCTGGTAACGACACTTTTTGCCGTCGTAGTTTTTTTACATAGAAAGCAAGCCAGAGTTCTAGGATAGCATAAACATGCAAGCGAGTGTGCCAAAACAAATGTAAGATTTGTTTTGGCACACTTGTTGCATGTTTTTGCTATCCTAGTACTGACTGCAAGGAACTTCGTTCCATCCGGGTGTCCCCTGACACCTCTCAAGTTTTTATTTTTCTTCAGTAGGTAGGTGTAGTCAAAGGGAACATGGACTGTCATCTTTATTTGTTTCTAGTAAAACAATGATTTAGCGACAACTATTTAGCGATCGAAGTTGTACCACTTGTACTTAGGATCGTATCTATGTACCTAGCTGAACTAAACGTCATTTCAGAAAGTAAGTACAAGTAATAAAAGTTTACCTTATTGAATTTAAAGCTAAACTTAAATTAAATACTTACAGTTAAATTAAAATACCTCTGACACTAATCTTTTCAAATTCAAATAAATTCTGTAAGGCATACCTATAGGTAACTTTCATAACATACCTATTTATTGTTAGATAAAATTTAGCTGGCTTCAGAAAGGCCCTTGTTCAATCCTTTATCACTGGTCGGTGTGAAAGAAAAAGTAAAACCCTTCCAAAATTGACACTTAATGTCAAAGGAAAAATATCGCGAGTTGCGTCAACTCCGTTGAAGAAGATCGGTAGAATTCACGACGTTCGTGGAGTTTCCATCTTAAGAAGACCATAACGTTTATGGTGCTGTCCTCCGGCCGTGCCGTGAAAGAAAGAAGCAGTCGTGCGCAGCGCAATCCTGCGACATTGGATGTTAAGGTTGGTGGGTTCTTTCTTACTGATTTTGGTATTGGATTGGACATACTACCAACCTACTGCTTCATACATACATACATACATTTATACAGTCCACATTACATACATCGAAGGATCGCCCCTGCGATTACCGCACAATTTTTTGTGGCCTTCGAGCCGAACATAGAGTAGGCAATTCTTTATTCATTTATTTTATGTGACATAATATATTTAGTTTGCACGTTGCAATGGCTAAAAAGGGTCAGAAGGTTCAGGAAGTGTACGAGGAGTGCATAGGTGATGTTGAATTAAACGTTTTAATCAACAAAAAGCAAAGAATTTTTGAACAATTACAAATAATATCTGACATGTCATTAAATGTAAGTGACAGCAATGTTCGTGAAATGTTTCTATTGCGTGTCACGGATATAGATGAACTACGTTCATCTTTCGAATTATGCATTTTTGAAATTTATAAATGTCAGTTACAAGCTGGTATGAAAACCATATTTCAAAGTCAGGAATTGAATAGTTTTGATGAGTTGTATTTCCGTATAAAATTGATTTCTTCAAAATTACTAGCGAACGTTAAAACTGAAAAAACACAGTCGTGCATCGAATCTAGGCCACGTCTTCCAAAATTGGAGTTGTTTTGTTTCGATGGAAATATTGAGAATTTTAATACTTTTTACGAGACATTCTGTTCGTTGGTTCATAATCAGCCTCAGATACCTAATATAGATAAATTTCACTATTTACTCTCATGTATCAAAGGTTCCGCTTTGAACATAGTCAAAAGTATTCCGATATCTGCTAATAATTACGATATAGTTTGGCAAGCTTTACTCGACAGGTATCAAGATAACCGAATGTTATTTGGGAATTATTTAGATAAAATGTTAAACTTTACACCTATTGCGAAGGAATCATCCTTTCAGTTGAATAATTTCTTGGAAACCTTTGATAACTCATACAAAGCTATACAATCTCTTGATATTGAAGATTTGAATAGTTACATTCTGTGTCATATAGCATTACGCGCCTTGGATCCATACACTCGTAGATCATTTGAACAAAGTATCAATCAGAAGTCGATACCAAAATTCTCTGAATTGATTTCTTATGTTACTAATCAAATAAAAGTGTTGGATCATTCTAGTTCTTATGGTGCTAGTACAAGCAACCAAAACGTTGTACAGAATAAACGTCAACCAGATGTAAGTAGGTTTACGGCGCGAACTAGAAACAGTGCACAGAAAAACTACGCGCATGCATCGTCATCAAACTCAAAAAATAATTTATCTTGTTTGCATTGCGGAGACAATCATATGATATATCGCTGTGCTCAATTTCGTAAATTGAGTGCTTCGCTACGAATCAGCCGTGCTGATGAGTTGAAGTTATGTCATAATTGTCTTAAACCTAATCATACTGTTGAACAGTGCAGGAGTGAATTTAAATGCATTATTTGTGAGCGACCACATAACTTATTATTGCATCAGGACGTAACGAAAACGTTTCTCGCTTCCTCTTATGACTCCGGTAATGCATCGATTCCTGTAAGCGCGCCCGCCCAGTCGGGAGGCCCTTCAACTGATAATAATAACAGTTACAGTACGGTTTTGTTGGGTACCGCGATTGTTTATATTTTAGACAACTTTAACGTCTATCAACCATGTCGCGTATTAATTGATTCCGGTGCACAATCCAATTTTATTTCCGCTGCATGCTTACAACGTTTAGGTTTATCTCAACGTAAATGTCCGTTTAGCATTTGCGGATTAGCTGATGGTTTAGTTAAGAACTACGGCATGACGTCATGTAGCTTAAGGCCGCGTCACACTGATAAACCTGTTTTTAATATTGATGCTGTTATTCTTCAGAAAGTAACTTCAGATCTACCTACCATTAAAATTCCTGAGCATATAATAAAACAGTATGATAATTTATTTTTAGCTGATCCTCATTTCTATAAGCAATCGCCAATTGATTTAATTTTAGGCGGTGACGTTTTTCCCCATATTTATAGTGGGAAGAAAATTATTATGGGTCCCAATATGCCAGCCGTGCTGGACAGCATATTTGGGTATATTATAACAGGTAAATTAGTTACACCGTCGACTAATGACGTCACGGATGTGAACGTTGTAGCGTCTACAACGTTGGTGTCGTACACCACTGATGATCATTTAAATGATACTCTTAAGCGATTTTGGGAAATAGAATCCTCGCCGTGCGATGTTCCTTTAAATCCCGATGATGAAGTCGCTGAAAAACTATATATTGAGAAACATTATCGTGACGAGAGTGGCCGATATGTTTCACCTATTTTATTAAAGCCAAATCACGAACCGTTAGGTAATTCGTATGACATAGCCTTTAGGAGACTCACGCATGTCGAGCGCCGACTTGCGCACTCACCCGAGTTCCGGAAGGCTTATTCTGATTTTCTGAAGGAGTACGAGTCACTGGGGCATATGGAGCTATATCGTGGTACGGAGCCGTCTAAATATTTTATACCACATCACTGTGTGTTACGGCCTTCTAGCTCCACAACACCGTTGCGTGTGGTCTTTGATGGATCACAGAAAACTAGTACTGGGGTGTCACTAAATGACAACCTTTTGACCGGCCGTAAATTACTTCCAAATATTTTAAAAATTATTATTAACTTTCGTCTCTACGACATATGTTTTACGGCGGATGTGTCAAAGATGTATCGAGCCGTGCTCATCGACCCCGCTGATAGGTGTTATCAACACATATTATGGCGTGATACACCGTCAGACCCAGTACAAGTTTACGAGTTGAAAACGGTCACTTACGGACTGCGTAGCGCGCCTTACACGGCTATTCGCACGCTGCTTCAACTTGCCCAAGACGAACGGTCAGACTGTAAGGCTTCCCGAGTTCTAGAAGAGGGTGTCTACGTCGATGACTTTTTGTGGTCATGTCAATCTGTAGACGAAGCTTGTACCTTACAAGACGGCTTAATGAGTCTTCTGAAAAAAGGCGGGTTTGAATTACGTAAGTGGGCTAGCAACTGTCCCGAGCTACTGACACGAATGAAATCAGAACAAATAACGCAAATAAATTTTCAAGATGATACGTTATCATCATCCTTAAAAGTCCTGGGATTGACATGGTTGCCCTCATGCGACTTCTTTTCATTTAATTATAATTTAAAAGATAATGACGGAACGAAACGTTCAGTACTTAAGCTGCTGGCTAGTATTTACGATCCGGTTGGTTTTATTTCGCCGTGTACTTTCGTTGCCAAATGTATCATGCAGGATCTTTGGAAACTGAGCCTCGGCTGGAATGACCGTTTACCATACGAATTATTACAAAAATGGGATAAATTTATCGGTCAATTACCGATCCTTTCACAACTTCGCATTGAGCGACACCTTCTAGTGAATTCGTTTGTAAACGTGCAATTAATCGGTTTCTGTGATGCGTCATCACTGGGTTACGCAGCTTGCATATATCTTCGTAGTACTGACAAGGATGGGAACGTCAAAGTCAAACTATTGACGAGCAAATCTAGAGTTGCTCCATTGAAGCCATTAATGCCTATCCCTAGGCTTGAACTTGTGGCAGCCGTGCTGTTATCGAAGCTAGTACGTTTTGTCGTACAAAACGTTAAAGATTTTAATTTAACAATAGTTGCCTTTAGCGACTCGAGTGTGGTTTTGTCGTGGCTACAGACTCCGCCTTACAAGCTAAAAGTATTCGTGGCTAACCGTGTTAGTGAGATTGTTGACGTGATTCCGCCCAATTGCTGGTTTCATGTAAACAGTGAGAACAACGCAGCCGACCTCTGTTCTCGAGGCGCGCTGCCTGAACAACTTATAGCAGTAGCGGACGAATGGTTTAGTGGCCCTGCATGGCTTGCTGGAGATCCGCGTAGTTGGCCAAGAAGTACTTTAATTTTAAAAGAAAATGATATTATTCCAGAACTTAAAACTAACGTAGACACATTTACCTTTAATTCTTACAATTTAAATAACTTCAATGATCTTGAACATTCCTTTAATAATATTTCATCGTTTAGTAAACTTGAGCGCGTAACAGCGTGGTGCCTTCGTTTTATAAATAATTTAAAATGTAAAAAATCAGATCGACCATTTGGTTCATTGAAGTCTTCTGAGTTAAAGCAGGGACATGATTTAATTATAAAAGTCATTCAAAATAATTATTTTTATTCTGAAATGCAAATGCTAGCAAAGGGAACTCATGTATCATCCCTTCGCAAACTATCTCCCTTTATAGACCCTGATAATTTCCTCAGGGTGGGGGGTCGAATACAACAGTCGGATTTACCATACAATATAAAACACCCGGCACTATTACCTAAGAAGTGCCACATAACAAATTTAATAATTGATTATTTTCATAAATTGTACATGCATGTAGGACCGCGCACCTTGCAAGGCATTTTGAATAATAAATACTGGATAATAAACGCTCGTAGTGTAATTCGTTCAGTTTTGTCGAAATGTCGGGATTGTTTTAAATTTCGTCCATACTCCACACAGCCTATGATGGGTACGTTACCTGCAACTAGGCTTAAGGCCAACAAGGTGTTTGACCATGTTGGTTGCGATATTGGTGGTCCATTCTTTATAAAAGAAGGTATGCGGCGAAATGCAAAGGTTACTAAGGCATATTTGTGTTTATTTGTATGTTTCTCTACAAAAGCAGTGCACCTAGAAGTGCTCTCAGATTTATCTTGCGAATGTTTTCTGGCCACATTTGATCGTTTTGTGGCACGCCACGGTCTCTGCAGTTGCTTATATTCCGATTGTGGAAAAAACTTTATTGCAGCGGCTAAACATTTAAAAAACGTTACTAATTATTTTAATTCTACGTCTAATTCTGATGAAATTCTTTCTGGATTATCCTCACGAGGCGTCCAATGGCGTACGAACCCGCCTAACGCAGCTTCCATGGGTGGTCTGTGGGAAGCAGGCATAAAATCAGCCAAACATCATCTCTACCGTGTAGTAGGTGATAGGTCCTTGACTTTTGAGGAGTTAAGTACCTTATTTTGTAAAATTGAGGCAATTATGAACTCGCGACCATTATGCTCCCTTTCAAATAATCCTAATGAATTTGAAGTTCTGACTGCGGGTCATTTTTTAATTGGACAGAATCTATTAACTGTTCCGGAGTATAATTTTGAAGATGTACAGATGAATCGATTGTCACGTTGGCAATGTATTCAAAAGGCATCACAATCATTTTGGAAGCGATGGTCAAATGATTATTTGCACACTTTACAGCAAAGAGAAAAGTGGTTCACCTCAATTCCAAATGTTAAGAAGGGTGATTTAGTGCTTCTTAAATCTAACTTAACCAAACCTTTGCAGTGGCCTCTTGGCAGAATAGAAGAGGTTCACCCTGGTTTTGATAACATTGTACGTGTAGTTACTGTACGCACGCAAACTGGGGTTTATAAAAGACCGGTAAATAAAATCTGCCCATTGCCATATGCAAACTAAATATAAAATTAGGTTATTAGGTTAGGACTTAGATTAGGCACATACACTCAATTTTTTTACTTAACACTAACAAGTTTCTTTATTTTCTTTTGAATTATTTCGTAAATATTCATTAACACAAATTATTAACACACTCATTCTTCACACACCGACACTATTAGGAAATCATCACACTGATTTCGGTGGGGGGTATGTTCAATCCTTTATCACTGGTCGGTGTGAAAGAAAAAGTAAAACCCTTCCAAAATTGACACTTAATGTCAAAGGAAAAATATCGCGAGTTGCGTCAACTCCGTTGAAGAAGATCGGTAGAATTCACGACGTTCGTGGAGTTTCCATCTTAAGAAGACCATAACGTTTATGGTGCTGTCCTCCGGCCGTGCCGTGAAAGAAAGAAGCAGTCGTGCGCAGCGCAATCCTGCGACATTGGATGTTAAGGTTGGTGGGTTCTTTCTTACTGATTTTGGTATTGGATTGGACATACTACCAACCTACTGCTTCATACATACATACATACATTTATACAGTCCACATTACATACATCGAAGGATCGCCCCTGCGATTACCGCACAGCCCTATTTCGACAATAGGCAGGTAATAAATACGAGTAGGTGTACATTAATTCAGTTCGCTGAAGAGATTTAGAGAAAAGAGAAAGTTTTCCAATAAGTATATATTCTAGAGCAGCCCTTAATTTCTTTATTGTCACATATTCCACACAATTGCAAAACATATTTTTAATCATTTCGTTAAACCACGCATAAGTCCTTTATTATTATTTGTTCTTATGCTCATCTTTAGGTCTTCAGTAACCGGCTTGGATCATTACGATTACTTTACACAGTTGATTTGGGCCGAAACAACCGTGGTGGGATGCGGCGCCGTTAAATTTAAAGTAAGATATCTATTTTCTTTTGGTTTTTATGTGCTACTAGCGACCCGCCTCGACTTTACGAGTACACTGGTAGCATTAATAAAACCAAAAAATATAAAAATCTTTTGAGCCGATCGCTGCCAAAACAGCCAGCCTAATCTGAAAATGCCTGAAAATTTCAACAAAATTGGTCCAGCTGCGGTTTTGTAGTGGATATTCCAAGCAGTGCCTAAAATCACAAATTTTATTCGCAGTATCTAGTGGTCACTACTAAAATAAAATTTAAGTAAACCTAATAACTTTTTAGGAACACACAGAGGCTATGGAAGGGAATAAAAATAGGACCGTTTATAGGTTGGTATGTAATTTTGCTCCGGCTGGAAACTTAATTGGAAAATCAGTTTATTCTGATGGATTGCCATGTTCTCGATGCCTGTATAATACTACCTGTGACTCCATATATACTGCCTTATGTAGTAAGTTTAATTATAATTATAACGCTCATAAATAATTACATAGTAATAGATGTATGTACGTCATTTTACGTCAACATGTTAAAGATTTAAATAATTTCTTATTTCAGAAAGTTATAATATAAGAAGTATGACATCAAAGCACTCGGGACGAAATCGTAATCCAGTTAAGCAACAATTACCTTCACAAAATGTTGTTCCACAAGCTAAGTCTAAATATGATACTACTGTTGATTCAAACAATGCAAGCTTTTATAATGAATCTAAAAAAATTGCCGATATTTTAAATTGGCCAGAACGTAATTTTGATTATGATGAAAATATATCATTTGATTTCTTCACGGACTTGTTTGAATCTACAACTAAATATAGCACGCATATTGTTGAAAACGCTACAGTTTGCAAGGAGGTTTTAATAGTCGATGAATTGTTTGAGTTGCTGAAAAGAAAGTTGAGCAATGATCAAACCTTACGGGAATTATTGATCGCAACTAGTAAATCTTCCCAAAGGGAAGGTACAGAAGAAACTTTTACAGACCCTAGTATAGCGGAAATCTTAAGTCATCTTTATACTACAAAAGAAACTGCAACCACATCTAAGACAACTAATGAATACCTAAATTCTACTCTACTCGTAGATTTAGTAGAAGCTGTTATATTCAGAAATAACGGTGAGATAAAAATATGTACATAGATGACTAATAATATGTTACAATTTACAAGTATAGTACATCTTACATTAAATACTACCTAACTTCTTTCAGATAAATATTCAACAGTTACTACCATAGATCCAAATAATCAATCAATTTCGGAAGTAAACCCTATTGAAATACGGGCAGAACTTGGAGAAACAAAATCTAACGCTGATTTTACAGGTCATTATTTTTTTCCTGAAGATAATAATGATGAAACAAGTACCGATAAATTGACTGACAATTATTATGACATGACAGATTCCTCTACATCTGTTATACCATTTGAAATTGAGGAATTAAGAAGATATAAGGGAACAAAAGATTTTTTAGAGGAAATAATAGACTCGGATTTTGTAACAGATACTGTATCACAGACTTATGTTCATAGTGACAATCCAAGCAGAGAAGCAAACAATACATCGTGATAATCGGAGACCTTAAATTAAATATTAATTGATTTTTAAATCAGAAGTTATATCGGTTTCCTTCTATTTTAGAGCTTAGGTGTGGGCCTGCGACAAGTGTTAAATTAATTACAAATGAGATACAGCAAATAGTGAGAAAAAGGCGGAACAAAGACGATTCATTTGTACAAAATTATAGAAGTATAAACAGCATACGAAAAAGGAGAAGATTATTTAATACTTTTATTAATTATAGCGATTTATTGAAGCAATTAGCAGCAGATCTAAAATGGTTGAAGTTAAATCGTGTGTTCCATTGTTCGCAATATAATTTTGTTCATAAAACATTAAGTATCAATACACATTTAATTGTAATAACTTTTTTATTCATTAAATTAAATATATAATTTAAACCTTTTAAATTAAAAGAAAGAAAAATAATAAAGTAACAAAAAAGTAAGATTTTTTTTCACTTGTTTTGTTACAAGGACACTTGTCATGATTTTTGTTATTTTTCCATTGTTTTACAATTTTGCTAAGAACTAAGTAATATAAATCTCCATACGAAAGATCATTCTGGGAACATTTAGGTTTTATAATGCTTCTTTTCGTCCTGAAATTATCGTCGTTTAATTTTTTATAATCACTTAGCGTCTGACGATACGAAAGTAGTTTAAGACCTGTATTTGCGAAATCTTTTTGACACATCTTTGAAGAAGTTTTCTTCGTATGAGAATTTCGTTTTCGTAAATTCAAAGACCGGCGTTCACAATAATCCGAATCGTTATTATTATCTTCGTCTTCATCACTTGGAGAGCTCTCAATCGTTGTTGGGAATTTATTTCTATTCATGTAGTCGCGAGTGCACGTAGAGGTGCGAGTACAACCTTCAACGTATCCTGGTGGAGTTCTCGACCCGCGGTCATTATTTCCAACGACGCTTCCGTTACTGTCTGTTAGTGAAGCTGCTGTCCAGGTACATGTGAGCTTACGTGTGCAGTGCTTCATTCTAATATATGGAGTATTTGCAGTGTAGTTCGTTGTAAATTCCTCTGTGGATTCAGTAGTTGATTCTGTCTCTACTTTTGTTTCCGCGGGATTTCGAAGAACTTCGGGTTCCATTCTACGCTTAGCATTATTATTACTTAGATTGAACTTTCGGAGGTGCAATAACTCATCAAAAGATAAATATTTTTCTGTTACAGGTTTCATGTTTGTATTTTTAAATTTAATTGTTATTGATTCAGTTGTTAAAGATTTAGATGAATATCTTCGGGGAGAGTGAATTTTGGTTTTATGCTGTCTTTTATTTGGTAAAGTTGTATATCGCAAGGCTTTTATTCTAGGATTTCCATCATAAGAAAAGCCATCTATTTGCCAAAAAGGTTTAATAGAAGACGAGTCACCAAAATCCCGCTTATGGCGATTCCTGAAATTAAAATATTAATGTGTAAGAAATGTCATCACTTCAATATCTCAATAGTTATGGTATACATTTTACCTGCCTATTACTGAGAATGAAGCCACTTCTTTTATTTTGAGGCATATTTTTACGACGTTTATTAAATAGCCACTCATATTCATCTTCGGGGTTAAGATATGTATCTTTGAGAGATATTTCAGTTTCCAAAGCGGGGTCTCGATTACGCACATTATCTTCAAGTGTTCTGAGTAAACTTGGACAGCGGATTGTTAAACCATTAGCATTTACGCATTCACAGTTCAGTGTATACATACGTTGTGTATTTGTTGAAGGAAATATTGTATACACATGTGTACTACAGGGGCACATATCATTTGGAATACTTGCACTTGTTATTGGTATTTTTGTGTATTTCAACAATTGAAAGTTTGTTTTTAGTCCTCTCGTACATTGGTGAACATTTTGGTTTATACTTGTTTTAGAGTGGTTTTCACAACTTCTATCGTGGTTTTCAGTACTTCGAGTGCATACATTTTTAATATTATTTGAATTTCCGTTATCATACGAATCTGTTATTATTCCCTGTTTTCTAAAATCATTCCTTTTTGTTGACTGTTCAGTATATCTATAAACATGACTGTGTTCTTGTCTTGGGTATCCCTTATCCCGATTATGAAAATATTCTTTAGAATTTCTGGAAATATTAACAGGGCTTTCCCAAAAATTTTGTCCTTGCAGTTGGGGATAGTCTGGTCTTGGTCTTTTAGCTGAAAATTAAAAAAATAGTTTTACTGAACAATGATTTAATTACATTAAAGTTGCTTTATTATTTCAATACCAAAAAAACTTACATTGCAGTTTATTTCCGAATATGTGCCTCATTATTGGATGCTTGGTTCTATCCATTTCATTTCTTAGCGGGATAATTTGTTTCATATTATTATAAATTGGATCTATTTCTTGTTTTACTGAATCATTTGATAAATTAAGGATTTTAAGTAAACTGCTCACTGGTAAATTTACCGCTGGTAATTTCGCTACGGGATAAAGTCGTAATTAATAATTCACTCTGAAATTTAAATGCGAATACGATATTCAAATGATTAAGTAGTTTAAGCACTCACATTTATATCTAAAACGTTGCGTACAAAGACCTTTAAACTTTACAAACGCTGTCACTTTGTTTTCACACTGAGTTCTCGGATATCCAATACTATACACTGGTTTCCCATGGATGTTGCCTTTTGGTGAGAAATTACAGACTAATCTGTCAACAGTTACGTTATGTACCTGAAATTTACATAACAAGTTTTTGATGATACTTCATAGTTTAATATATTAGAGCAGATAAATAAAAAAATCTAAAGAACAACTCACGTTAAACTTTGCTCTACCACATCCAACGTTTTCAGTTTCAGCCCAGATTAACTGGGTGAAAAAATTACTGGTGTAATCCTGCAACCTGCAAAAGTCATTTACAAATCAGTTGCATGTAAGGGTACCTTTGCAAGGTAAGTGCGGTTTGTATGTTAAAATCAAGCACACGCAAGATTGGCCACTTGATAACGTCTGGGCATAAGTATCCATGCACATTTTGCCATACCAAGGGTTTCTGGGAATAGCATGGAGATTTAGAGAGGCAGATAAAGAACTCTCCTTCATGCCGGCAAAGCTTGACGATTACTCTGTTGTTGCTAATGTCCATGGACGATGATGACCACTAACCACATTTTCATCAACCCATCAAGCTTCAAAAAATGTTGTTAACTAAAACTCCAAGTTTGCAGCGGAAACATTGATGACTCTTATTAGGTGTTATCAAGCCAGGCACGTAATAAATCTTGTAACAATACGCAAGTACTGGTAAATTACTGATTTTAAGTGAAAGGGGAGAATGATTTGCATAATCTGGATCGTTGTTTAGCCGGAGTCGGTCCCAGACTAAAGGTGTGGAACCATTATTTCAAACAATCCTACTTTATCTGGGTAGGCATGACAGCATGACACACTGATAAATTCGTGCCGTGAACTAATTAAGCATTGCCGACTGGCGGGCGCGGTTGCCAATGTCTCTCATGAAAATCCACCGAATACATCCAATCAAATGATTGATTAGATTACTTTCATGTTTATTTAAATCAATATTGACGTTAAAAGTGAGTCGTGTTTTCCCTGGCATAACAAATTAAACATTCCATTAGAGTTGTAGATGTAATTCTGTACCTGTCCAATTTTAATGATGAGTGTACTCGTGTCTCGTGGTCTCTAGAGGCTATTCAGCGTTAGATCCACAGTGAAATTTTATTTGATTAAAATACTTTTATTTAAAGCACTTCATACCGATTACACCAAACGTATTACAATTTTAAATGTTGACAGTAAGCATGGGAATCTATTAGCACAGAGTTTTAGCCGTGTTGGGGCGGCTTAGAATACTAACCTACATCCCACGCCGGATGGGTGTCGTAAAAGGCAACTAAATCCGGCCCGCCGTGAATACGAGGGATTATATTGGTAATATTGATTTTGATTATTAATTAATACAATTATTATTTCTCCATAGGACTCGCTTGGATAGCCGCACGATTTTTTTTATTAAAAATCCATATAACAACTTTAAGGCAGGAGATGGCTTGAGTGTACGTGATATTTATACTGGAGAAGTAACTATTTCATATTATACTAACTGATCATAATAAGCGACGCTGCCTTTGTAGTCCAACAGCTGCATGAACCACATTTCAATAAAACTCTTCACATTGAATCTCGAGGAAGGGTTTATTATGCTTGCTATATTTTGCCCAACATTTGCATTTTCTGAAAGTTTTTAATCTCAAATCAATATTAATGTTTACTAGTGAAACCAGAGAACAGGCCATCCTGTGGTAACATATTAAATTACTTAATAAATATACAGATTGTAAATTTCATATCCACAACATACCTAGTATAGTACCTACTTGTGCTGCAGAGGGTAATCTATGGCTGTAAATGACTGAGCGATTAAATTGCTAATTAATAGCAGCAAAAAGCAGATCAACAACCAGATGATAAGTGGTCACTGTCATCCATAGACATCAGCAACACTAAAGGCATCATCGACCAAGAAAGAAGAGAGAGAGAGAGAAAGAAAGAACTGGCTCCAAAGCCCCCAGCCGAAATATGATCAATTTAGTTTAGCAGCTAACTCAAGCAAGAAGAAGGTGAAAAGATAATCATATTGATTACTAGCTGTTGCCCGTAGCTTCGCACGCGGAAATTATGGTTATCGTATTTGTCCCCTATTTTACTCCTTGGGGGTTGAATTTAGAAAATCCTTCCTTAGTGGATGCCTACGTCTTAAGAGGACTACGTGTGTGAAATTTTAAGTATCTAGCCCTCAGGGTTTGGCCTCAGTCAATCACTTTTGCCTTAAAACTATTTTACCCATATCTCTGCACTGGTCCTCTTTATCCGGGCGTAGGGAAGGGTCACATTGGTCGACCCATCTTTGTGCGAATGTCGCCAGCTCTTCGGACCAAACCTATTGAAATAAATCGATGTTAGAATATTTAACACATTTCGATAAAACGTGACAGGGAAGTGAGTTCTGAAAGCCTTTTCAACTTAATTGAATCCTAGCCAAACATGATTTATTTAAACTGTATACAAAATAAAGAAAGAGCGACCTTCGTGCTTTGCGAGAGGTAAAGTCGTGACCAAAATAAAATTATCCGTTGCTTGAACTAAAGTCTGCTGTAACCCATATGGAGGATCTGGGCTCAATACACGCACATCTTATTTTGTGCAAGCTGTCTTAAGCGTACTAAAAATAATTTATAATTTGTGTCGATTACGTAACAAATTCTGAAATAGCTACTTTAAGTATAAAATCGTAAGTAAAGTTTTCCAACCAGGTCATAAATCGTTTCAATATGTGCGGGAACCAGAGATCAGCTGTTCTGGTTTTTTACAAATTAGTCGGTAAGCCTCATTAAGTTTTAAGAGGCTGATCTAATATCTGATTGAATCTAGCCATTTTTCTGTGGGTTTCATGAGAAATTTTCAAGTCTTACTTCCTAGTGGGATGGTGATAACAATTACAATAACAAATAATATTGTCCGATTAGTTTCAAGGCTTATCCAAAATCTCTGAGCATAACTTAAAATATCTTGATGTGTATCCTTTGAGGATCGGTAATTGTCTGAAGTTTAAGGTTGTCCAATAGACTATCCTGAGCACCGAATTACAATAATACCGTTACTTATACTAAATATTTTCTTATTATCTTAATATATATAAATTACGTGTCACGTTGTTTGTCCGCGATGGACTCCTAAACTACTAAACCGATTTTAATCTTTGCACACCTTGTACTTATATATAACACTAGCTGCCCGGACAGACTTCGTTCTGTCAAAAGTTTTTAAATTTTGAGATGTAAGCTATCCTATCTTTCAAGTTGGATCAAACTGCACACGGTGTGCAAATTTGATTAAAATCGGTTAAGTAGTTTAGGAGTCCATCGCGGACAAACAACGTGACACGTAATTTATATGTATATATTAAGATTCTTCATGAAGATAGCCAGTGGACAGTACAGAAATTCCCAAAACTCTAATTGCGTTTTGGGAACAGCATTTAGGGTAGGCACATTGTTATATTATACATAATGCTGGCACGTTAACTTATTATTTTGTATTTTGTAATAACATATGAAAACCCTGCATAAGGCAGCGAAAATCGTCTTCTTCTGACATCAAAGGAGACTGTATACACTGAGATACACAACACACATGTTTTATCGTCCTTACTGGCAGTTGCTACTTTTTTAGTATAGGCTATAAACGTATTTAGCGATATTTGAGAAAGATTATATCGTACAACTTTGTTCATATTTGCCGCGCTGGGAAGATGTTTCGAATGGCCCAGAGCAATAAAGTTTCTACGCTCGTTGATTTGATTAACAAGATCGTAAATGTCGTCATCTGTAAGAAATTTGTTTCTATCGTATTCTTTGCAAGATACACCCGGACCCGCTTTCTGAAAATAGAATAATAATTATGTCACTACATTAGCTTTTATACGTATTGGCATCGAGATTATAAATTTCACAGTGTCAAAGTTTTTTCTATGCAATGGATATGCTGTTCCCAAATAATTTATAGACTTACTGAATATAGGCACATGACGTGGTTGGAACATATTTTGCAATAGTTTGAATAGCAAGCACAGGATACGACAAAAATTGATAGTACGATAAATTTCACTGTAACCATAATAAATTACATAGAAAAGATACAAATAAATGGTAACGCTTCAAAAAATAACGTCACTGCCATAACCAACATGATTTTCCACCCATATTTCCCACCGGTTATTGATGTCGGCTAAAATGGATCATTATACATGCTTTGGTTATGAATTTTGTGTTTTGTGTCATAATGTTTTATATTCGAGAATATTCAGCGTTCGAAAGTTACGAAGAATCGGATCTTAAGTATGGCGATTTACCAAAAAATACGGGTTGGTACCATTATTTAGAATAATATAAAATATACTCGTACTAATATAGGAAGACTGTGTAAAATTAAATGTGTTGTTTTACAGGATTTATTAAAAACACTGTTGTTCCAACTGCAAACTTAAAATTAAATGTATTCGATAAAATGTTGTCTGAAGAAATGCTCTCCATAAAACAACATTTTCATGATAAAGATTCGAGTTATACACCGTCTGTTCGAATTTCCATGCAAAGGGTCGCAGCAACCCCCACATTAGAAGTAAAACAAAAATGGCCAATCAAAAACTTGTTTTTGAAATCATGGAATAATGGAAGTGAAGCATTGATAAATGATAGCAAACAACTAATATCACAAAATTTAACAACAAATGTGACTTCAACCTATATTAATAAAGAAAACTGCAATAAAAATGAATGTAACAGTGAGGTAAAAGATAAAGTACTAGAACTTAGAAGTTTGCCAGAAAGTAGGGCAATGAGAATATGTGACTGCATGAAAACTAATCCAGAGGCAACATGTACTCATCTTTGTACTGGTTTGGATACTACGGTGACTAATATCTGTAAACACACAAATAAAGAAGTAAAACATGAATGCACACGAACCACAGAAACAATTTCATCGTTCTTAACTTATTCTGTTTTTCCAGTATACGTTACTCATCCACCCTATTTTTGGGGAATATCTACGTACACTGAAAGCCCTTATTATCATCCGAATCCAATCAATGAAATTAAAGTATCGAAAACTAAAAAAAGACGTAAAATTAAGAAACCACGCCCACACGTTGACGATACTTATCAAGAAATGATTCAAAGTAATAATGACAGATACGACAATAGTATGGAAAATTATATAAACTTTATAGAAAATTATGATGAACATATAAGCAACTCATCAACCGTTTACAAAATAGCAAGTACAGAATATGAAGACGAAAAATATAAAGAAAGGCCATTTAACAAGTTAGATTTAGAAAATAAAGAATTATTTGTAAATAACATAGTTGAAGACCTAAAAGAATACTATGGTGATATTGTTATAAAAGATTGTTATTGTTCTCTGTCGTCACGTAACTACATGTTAAACATATTTTTATTTCATTCAATTGTCTTCGCATATTCACTTGTATATTTTTAGTTAATCAAATCCAATGAACAAATATAATATTCTCATTTCATAAAATAATGTAATTGAAATAATGATTTCTAATATTATTTACGTATTTTTATTCTATTTTATTATAAAAGTTTTTTTAATATAATATAATATTATATATATTTGCGTACGTAAATTACCGACAAACAGGCAGAAGAGCCACCAGAAATTAATTGGTCATCGTTACCCATGGACGTCAGTAACACCAAAGACATCTCTGATGCGTTGCCGGCTGAAAAAACACGAGGGCCCTCCCAGGCCCTTACTTCAGGCTAATAATACCTTTAATTCGAACGAGATACTAGACAAAACATTTCACGTTCAATTTAATAAAGGAAGGAACTTTATTTTTTGGTATCATGTAAACAGTCTATCAGAGACTGCTCACTTGTTGTTTATAGAAATAATGTATGCTTTTTAGGTGAGTAAATTTAGGTAGGTACGTAGTAAGTGCTAGGTAAGGCTGGGCTCGCCCTCTCGTAGTGTGGGTGGTTGTCTACATGTTTGCCTAATTACGGAAAGTGCTTTCATTAAAAAAACTTAATATCGCCTCAAATCAAACAGTGTATTATAACATAATACCTACTTGCCAGTAAATAATATTCTTCAGTAATAATATATTAGCAATAACGATATCACCTAAGTTTGAATCCTCGTAACAAAACTTTTGCAATTAAGAAATGAATATATACATAATTTTGCTCTGGTAAAGGAAAATATTGCGAGACTGAGAGTGGATTGCAAATCTTAGAGTTCGTCATGATGTTCTTCAAAAGTTAGGCCGGCTCTACATGTTGGCCAATATTGTGGCGAATGTAGTGGCCAATACCTATTGGCAATATATAGAGCGGGTGTTTGTGCCTATCTTGGTTAGTATTGGAAGATAGCTCTCAAGTTGGCACGAGGACGAGATCCGTGTGGTGTCGGTTTTTAACAAAAGATATTGGCAGAGTTATGGCCCCTGCGTCCCACGTTGGTCGTTGGCTTTTACTTTGCTACGAACTACCAGAGTGATCGCACGCACCTGTTTCAAATTTTATATTCACGAGCCTCTTCTTTCATACTTAGGTAACTCGATAAGTTTTGAGACAGGACTAGTGCTCTTTCGCATGTGTCGCGTTGGTTCACTATCAATAATTTGCTTTTAAATGCAAAAAAAACTAAATGTATAGAGTTTGTACTACCTAATGTTAAAAAAGTTAACAAATCTCTCAGACTGAATAATGAAATATTGCACATGGAGGAATCCACGGTCTTTTTAGGGGTGACCTTAGATAGTAAACTTCAGTGGGGCCCACATATAACAAATCTCGCGACTAAACTCGGTAGGGCTGCTTATGCTGTTAGGAAAATAAGGCAGTTTACTGACGTCGAAACTGCTAGGATGGTTTATTTTGCATATTTTCACAGTATTATGTCATATGCCATCTTGCTGTGGGGCAAAGCAGCCAGTATAGAACAAATTTTCATACTACAAAAAAGAGCTATTAGGGCTATTTATAAACTTAGATCTCGTGAAACTTTGCGTGACAAGTTCAAAGAAATAGGTATACTTACAGTAGCCTCACAATATATCTATAGTAACGTGGTTTTTATACGGAATAATATAAGCGCGTATAAACAAAATTTTGATATCACTAATCGCCAAACAAGAAAAATGCACCAGTTAGTAACGCCATCTTACCGTCTTTCTAAAGTGAAGCGATCTTTTATGGGCCGTGGTGTACAGTTCTATAATAAAATCCCAAAGTTAATACGTGATTTGCCAGTGGAATTATTTAAGAAACATGTAAAATCTCAACTTTTAGGCAAAGGCTACTATACTGTAGATGAGTACATAAATGACAAAGACGCATGGAAATGACCAGATCTGCAACCAGTTCCGTACAGGCTAGTGATACTTCTTTGTAAGAAATATACCAATGTATTTTATTTTTAAAAGATGTGCTGAGGAGTTTCTTTCGGCTTTTCTTCTCCTCCATGACAAAGCACCTTTCCGAAAAGCTGGTAAATTAAAAAATGACGTGCATAAGTGTATCAATGATACCTACATGAATAAATGATTTTGAATTTGAATTTGAATTTGAATTTGACAAGAAAAAACTATACATGATATTAACAATATTTATATTACATTTTTCAAACACCATAACTTTCGTCTTCTTTACATTCATCTTCATTCCTTTTCTAACAAAAGCTCCATTCATAGCAGTTACCATCTCCTGCAACTCCTCGGCTGAAGACGCAAGTAACACTTGGTCATCAGCATAGAGAAAACATTTGACGAGTAACTCATTCATTCTCAACCCACTTTCATTCCCTTTTAAGTCTGTCAAGCAATTGTTCATGAACAGATTAAACAGCCACGGTGACGCTACACATCCCTGTCTAACACCTTTTTCGATATTAAACCATTCAGTGTATGCCCCGTTTATCCTTACACAAGCACTAGAATCCCTATAAAGAGATTGTAATGCTCGTATGAGGATACTGCTCACACCATTCACGGACAATGCTGACCACAATTCATTCCTCACCACTCTATCATAGGCCTTTTCTAGATCTACAAACGCGCAATAGATGTTCTTGTTTTTAGCCAAACACTTTTCGGCTATGCGCCGCAAGGAAAAGACCTGATCCGTACATCCCATTCCCTTTCTAAATCCCGCTTGTGCGTCCCATACTTTTTCGTCTGTTTCATTCACAACCCTTTCAATCAACACTTTCGCATACAATTTACCGACGACGCTGAGAAGGCTTATACCGCGGTAATTTATGCAGTCCTGCCGTGACCCTTTTCCCTTATACAATGGCACGATTACGGCTTTGCACCAGTCTCCCGGTACTTGCCCATTTCGCCAGCACAAATTGAAAAGGCGGTACAGCTGGCTAGCTACTATGCCCTGTCCAGCCCTCAGCATCTCGACGGTAATCCTGTCATACCCTGCTGCCTTACCTAATCTCATACTTTTCAACGCTTTCACTATTTCATCCATGCTTATCTCACTTTCATCAACATTTATATTAGTTTCCATGGAAGGTGCCGGATGTTGTACCTGCACTTCTTCTCTTTCAAACAAACTTTCAAAATCCTCTTCCCATCTCTTTAACACACATTCTTCTCCTTTTATAATGCTTCCATCTTGACTCCTGATTGTACTGAGCTCCGAGGTAGATGTTTTACCTCTGGCTGTTTTGATGGATTTCCAGAAAAACTTGATGTTTGACTGGAAATCTTCATTGAGCCTCCTATCAAAATCATCCTTTCGTTCCTCTTTCTTTCCAGACACAACTTCTTTCGCTGCTGATTTCAATCTTTTATACTTCGTTCTTGCTTCCTTTATCTCGTCATCCGTTGCCTTTTGGACTTTTTGGTTAGCTTTTGTTGCTAACCAATCCAACCACGCTTTCTTCTTTTCTTGCACAGCCCTTTGTACATCTTTATCTATCCACACATTATAACTCTTTCTTCCTTTCCTTCTTTTAGCTACCCCGCATACCTCAGTAGCAACATTCACGACCCCTTTCTTAAATGTCTCCCACAACTCTTCAATCACACCTATCTCTTCTATGCCTTTAAAACTTTTATTCAGTTTCTCTACATACTCGTCTTTCTTTTCTCTTTCTTGTAGATTTTCCACTTTTATTCTGTCCATGGTGTTTCAAAGAGATGAGGCAGTGACAGACTGCAATATCGTGATTGGAGATGAACAAATTGAACAGGTGAATGAGTTTGTGTATCTGGGTTCAAAGTTTACAAGAGATGGAAAGTGTGAGAGCGATATTGAAAGAAGAGTGAATGCAGGAAACATGGTGAATGGAGCTTTGCACTCCTTTATGGACAGTCGGAAGGTGTCTAACAAGGCTCGTTTGGCTGTGCATGAGGGGGTGTTGGTTCCGACACTCATGTACGGAAGTGAAAGTTGGGTATGGCAGAAGAAACATGAAAGCAGAATAAATGCAGTTGAGATGAGAGCGTTAAGAAGTATGATAGGAGTTAAACTGAGTGACAGGATAAGAAATAGTGAGATAAGGAAACGGTGTGGTGTGAAAGAAGATGTAGTGACAAAAATTGAGAAAGGTATGCTGAGATGGTTTGGAAATGTCGAGAGAATGAATGAAGAACGATTGACGAAAAAAGTGTATAAGGCGAGTGTGAATGCGAGTGTTGGAAGGGGTAGACCTAGGCGGACGTTTCAAGACCAAATTAGGGACTGTTCAAGCTACTCAACACTAGAGGTCACTCCTATGCACAATTTGGACTTACGAGTATCTCGTCATGTCTCGTCATACAGTACCAGCACCAATAGGGTCCATTTATCACGTCATGGGCAGCCAATCGCGTGGCGACTTATGGACCCCTCCGCCGAGTCTACGCACGTTGCATTTTAATACGCATCATACACGCAATCCTATACGCATTATAAATTAATCATCTCGATGTTAGCAGTTTTCAAAGAATTTGTAAATTTCTAATAATTTTCGCATTATACTCCTTGGAAAAGCTTCGGGTCTTTCTCTTCTGCTATCCACATTCAACATTTTGGACCTACGAGTCGGATTCAACAAGAAGAAGCCAGAAGACGCACCGTTTGAGAGACAAGTCTACGTGTAACCAAAGGCCTTTCGTGAAGCTGCTACCTTGGAGTATTTACTGCAGTGTTCAAGTCGGTTGACGGACGAGGGTGTCGTGGTCTGTGACGCGTTAATTTTGGTGTTTGCATACTGTAAGTACTCAACTTTCCTTACCTTCCAAAATGTCTACGGGCGATCATGAAAAATCTGATGATAATACTGCTATTAAAGGTTTAAAGAAGCTAAGGGGTTCTATTAAGGGTAGACTAACGGTATTTAAAAACTATGTTAATTCTTTTGAATCTTTAGAAATAACGTACACGCATCGCGCAGAGTTAAAATTACGGTTACAAGGGGCTAAAAACTTATATAACGATTTCAGTGATGTACAAAATAAAATAGAATGTTTACTCCCAGAGTCTGAGTTAGAATCGCAATTACTAATTCGTGAAGAATTTGAAAACAATTATTATAGTGTCATAGCGAAGGCGGAGTGTATGATCAGTGACGAGGAACCACCCTGTGACAGGTCCTCATCAATAAACAATTCATTCCAATCAGTTAAGTTACCTACTATCTCGCTTCCTACCTTTAACGGTAACTATGACCAGTGGTTAGAGTTCCGTGACACATATTTGGCTCTTGTTCATAATTCTCATGAAATTTCAGATATTCAAAAATTCCATTATCTCAAATCTTCACTTCATGGGAGTGCAGAGCTAGTAATCGATTCAGTTGAGTTTTCGGCACGCAATTATACAATCGCTTGGGAACTACTCTTAAACCGATATAATAATAGCAGGCTACTTGTGCATAATCACGTTAAATCCCTATTTAATATTCCTAATGTCAATAAGGAGTCACCGGCAGTGATTCGCAAGCTTATCGACACAATACTGAAAAATATTCGATCCCTTAAATTACTTGGCGAACCGACAGATCAGTGGGATACGCTTGTTATTTATTTAGTTGTAAGTAAGTTAGATCCCGGAACGGAACGCGAGTGGGAACGGTATAAAAGTATGCTATTGTCTTCTGCCGCCGACACCGATACTGTAACTAAAATTAAATTGGACGATTTGATTACATTCTTACGAGATAAGGCTGATATTCTGGAAACTGTATCATTAACACATTCCAAATCTGGAACCTCACATTCATCCGATTTCAGGCGTCATTCTATCAATACACAAACACATCCAAAGGTACAATGTAATGTAGTCAATAATAAGTCTAAGCCACGAGCCATCCATACTACAAATTCACGCATAAAAACTTGCTTGTTTTGTAACGCACCACACGCACTATATTCTTGTCAACAATTTTTAAATTTAAATCTACATGAGAAACTCAAGTTTGTACTAAATAAGCACTTATGCGAAAACTGCTTGCATCCTGGTCATACAGCTAGTGAATGTCGATACGGTCCTTGCAGGAAGTGTGATAAAAAACATAATTCTTTGATTCATCGTGATTCTGAGGCGAGCGACGCGGAGATGCGCTCCCCATCGCTGCTCTCGGCTAATGAGACGGGTGATCGCGGGTCCGGCTCGTCACACCGGCTGCACGCGCATCTACAGCAAGTAAACAACAACACACCTGCAGTTACATGCACAAATACGTTACATACACACTCACATTCACAACCTGTATTATTGTCTACTGCGATAGTCGAGATAGCCGACCGAGTAGGCAATTATTATAAGATTCGCGCCATCTTAGACAGTGGCAGCGAACGAAGTTTTATATCACAACGTTTATGTAATAAACTTAATATACAATTAAAACAGTCCACTGCACAAATCAATGGAGTTGGTAATGTTATCACAAAAAGCACGCAAAATTGTGATGTACAAATTAAGGCGATTTGCGGGACATATAACATGCGCATTTCATGTTTGGTCTTACCACATATCACTTCTAATTTACCAACTTTCGCAATTCATATAAATAAACTACACATACCTATACACATACAACTTGCAGATCCTACATTTTATGATAGCCAACCAGTTGACATGTTAATCGGCGCGGATCATTTTTGGGATCTTTTGGAGGAAGGACGGTTGCGTCTATCGAGTGGACCTTTCCTTCAGAATACAAAACTGGGCTGGGTGGTATCAGGTCCTATTTATCGCAGCGGGCAACCATCACAAGCCGTTTCTTGTAATTATAGCACACTTGACACGCAAGCTATTGATAAACAGGTAAGTTTGTTCTGGGAGCTCGAGGAGTTGCCTAGTGATCGCACGTCAGGGGATTCGCGCAGTGAAAGCGAACGTCAGTGTGAGAACCACTTCCTTCAGACAACACGGCGCGGTGCTGATGGTAGATTCTGCGTTCGTATTCCATTTAAACAACCACCTGACACACTGGGTGAATCATATTCGCAAGCGGAGCGTCGTTTTTTAGCGTTAGAAAAACGATTACAGAACAACCCTGCTTATAATCAGCTGTACCGTGATTTCATGCACGAATATGTACAGATGGGGCACATGAGTCGCATCACAGCTTATGGTAGCCCTCACTACTTTATGCCACACCATGGTGTATTCCGTGAGCACAGTACTACGACGCGCTTAAGAGTAGTATTCGACGCCAGCGCAGCGACGTCGAACGGAATATCACTTAACGATTTACAGCTCATTGGGGAACCATTACAGGGAGATTTAATTTCTATTTTGCTCAGATTTCGTGAAAATCGATACGTCGCCTGCGCTGACGTCGAAAAAATGTACAGGCAGGTACTCATCGACCCTGAACAACGTCCCCTGCAGCTGATTCTATGGCGGGACAGTCCGTCTGAAGAACTTGGTATCTATCAATTAAACACCGTGACGTACGGGACCGCTTCTGCGCCTTTTTTAAGTTGTAGGTGTTTAAAACAATTAGCACACGACTGTAACAATGTTGATGTCGCGAGAGTAATCAATAATGATTTTTACGTCGATGATTTGATCTGTGGGGAGGAAAGCATTGAAAAGTTAATATATTTATGCGAAGAAGTCTCGAATACTTTAATTATGGGATGCTTTCCCCTTCGCAAATGGATTTTTAATTTCGATCACGATAATTATATCACAAATAACACCGTAAAGGAATTATCTTTGGGTGAACACGCACACAGTAAAACGTTAGGATTAGGTTGGCACAATAAATCCGATTATTTACATTTTAATACACATTTTGATCACAATAATAATAACATAACAAAACCTACTAAACGCATAATTTTATCCGTGACATCGCAGATTTTTGACCCTCTTGGATTATTAAGCCCTGCAATAATATTATCAAAAATTTTATTACAAAAATTATGGGTTTTACAATTAACTTGGGATGAGGATGTACCTAGTGATATAGCACAAGAATTTTTTATTTTCGTAAACAACCTTTCAATTCTTAAAAACATCAGAATACCGCGTTATGTTTTGTGCGAGGAAGTAATTAGTAAAGAATTGCATATATTTACTGATGCGTCACAAGTAGCGTACGGCGCCTGCGCCTATGTTCGCAGCGTTAGTAAGGGATCAGCTGTGACAGTTCGATTGTTAAGTTCCAAGGGCAAGGTCGCACCGCTCACTCCCACCACTATACCTCGGTTAGAGTTGTGTGGAGCTCGATTAGGCGCTCGTCTGTACTCTAAGCTTAATGAATCACTCAGAGGTCATTTTGATAAAGTGATTTTCTGGACTGATTCTACCATCGTTTTAGGCTGGTTACGCATGTCACCTAATTTATTAAAAACATACGTCCAGAACAGGGTTGCAGAAATTAACGAGCTTACAAGGGACACGTTATGGAGGCATGTCAAGGGTCGCAACAACCCAGCTGATCTTATATCGCGCGGAATGCACTTAGACACATTGGCTAACTCAGCGTTATGGTGGAATGGACCGCCATTCCTCAATGAACCTCAATACGATTCTTCCTACACAAACATAGATTCTAATTCCGCCGACTTGCCAGAAATTAAATCGAACGCTGTTAAAGTATTAACGTGTAATCGAGTTACTCATGATTCGCTATTTACATTTTCCAGGTTCTCTCAGTTCGGTCGCATGCAGCGTGCCGCAGCCTATGCGCTTCGGTTTATTCACAACACCCGCTGTAAAAAACAACATCGGCGGTGCGGCGCGCTGACTGCGGACGAGCTGAGTGAATCCACGCTAACGCTTGCGCGGCTGTCTCAACGCGAGGCCTATCCTGATGTGTACGAGCTTCTTATTAAAAAGAAACCACTACGTAGTACTCATCAATTAACGAATTTAAATATTTTCCTTGACAATAAAAATATAATACGAGTCGGTGGTCGTATTTGTAATTCGCAACATTTTAATTTTGACAAAAAACATCCAATTTTACTATCAGCTAAACATCATTTTACTATATTACTTTTTAGGCACGAACATAAAACATTATTACACGCAGCTCCACAGTTACTTTTATATTCACTTCGAGAAACCTGGTGGCCGGTTGGTGGTAGGAACTTGGCTCGAATGACAGCGCACAAATGCATTATCTGCACTCGCATGCGAGCGAAATCTCTAACACCGCTCATGGGTAATCTACCTACTGAACGGTTACAACCGGGTTTCCCTTTCATGAAGTGCGGGGTAGATTACGCAGGGCCGGTATTCATACTTAACCGTAAAGGTAGGGGCGCGAGAATGATTAAATCGTATATCTGTTTATTTGTATGCTTTGTAACTCGCGCTATTCATCTTGAATTGGTCAGTGACTTGTCATCGGGGGCTTACTTACTCGCGCTTAAAAGATTTATATCGCGTCGCGGAAAACCAAGCGAAATATTCTCAGACAACGGGAGAAACTTTGTGGGTTTGATAAGTGATTTTTCTAAATTTCTTAATTCTTGTTCTGAACACATTAAAGATTATGTAGCCTCTCAAAATATCAAATTTCATCTGATACCGCCTTACGCCAGCCATTTTGGAGGGTTATGGGAAGCGGGAGTCAAAAGTTGCAAGCATCATTTGCGACGTGTCGTTGGCAACGCTCACTTAACGTACGAGGAATTTAATACGGTTTTAATTCAAATTGAAGCCATATTGAATTCCCGTCCTCTCAGTCCTTTATCGACAGATCCAGATGACCTGCAACCGCTCAGTCCGGCGCACTTCCTGGTTGGCCGCTCCCTGACAGCTCCAGTTGGCGAGGATCTCCACGACAAGCCCGTCTATCTTCTCACGCGGTATCAACGGGTGGAGCAGATGCGTCAGCATTTCTGGTCCAGGTGGTCGAAGGAGTATGTATCGGAACTCCAGATAAGAACCAAATGGAAGCAGCATACAGGTGACTTATCAAAGCATACACTCGTGCTCATAAAAGACGAGAATCTTCCGCCATTAAAATGGAGTCTTGGCCGCATTATCAAGACGTCTCCAGGCCCTGACGGCATTTCGAGGGTAGCCGACATCAAGACATCGACCGGTACTGTTCGACGTGCATTTTCTAAAATATGCCCGCTACCAGTTGATGAAGAATAACATTGGAAGGCTAGCTGCTTCCAAGGCCGGGAGGATGTTCAAGCTACTCAACACTAGAGGTCACTCCTATGCACAATTTGGACTTACGAGTATCTCGTCATGTCTCGTCATACAGTACCAGCACCAATAGGGTCCATTTATCACGTCATGGGCAGCCAATCGCGTGGCGACTTATGGACCCCTCCGCCGAGTCTACGCACGTTGCATTTTAATACGCATCATACACGCAATCCTATACGCATTATAAATTAATCATCTCGATGTTAGCAGTTTTCAAAGAATTTGTAAATTTCTAATAATTTTCGCATTATACTCCTTGGAAAAGCTTCGGGTCTTTCTCTTCTGCTATCCACATTCAACAGGGACGTCTTGAAAAAAGGCCAGGTCAAGAGTACAGCAAACCGAAGAGCATGTATGAAAGGAATAATGAAAGTGGACGAAGCGAAACAAGTATGTAAGGATCGTAGCAAGTGGAAAGAAGTGGTCTCTGCCTACCCCTACGGGAAAGAGGCGTGATTTATATGTATGTATGTATATTACATTTTTCCAAATATGTACTCTTCTTCATTTCCTATTCAAAGTTCCATTCACCTAAACCAACTATTAAAATTCAAAAAGTAATCACAGGGAGCTAAATCTGAGGTGTACGGTGGATGGGGCAAGGTTTCAACACCGGATTCCTCATTTTTTACCAACGTTACGAGGTCTTTACAGTTTTGTTGGCAACAGCAGTTAGCGCCTCAATATTCATTTTAAATTCGACCGCACATTGGCCTGAACCGAAGCAAACTGAACCTTCCAAGGTTCCAACGTATGGACGGCATGGACGCCGTCACAAAATCTTGCCTAATTTCGCCATTCGCCCCAATGTTGGCTGACGTGTAGAGCCGGCATTATGCGAAGTCTGCCAACCGCAAATTAATTGCGATTCATATTTTAAAAACCATTACACGGAATAAACAAGAAGTTTAAAAACGTGTAGTATTTTGCAAAATAATGACTTGCAAATTTTTAAATTTTAAAAGCTTTTATTAAACTTGCAATGCATGTATGTATGAATTTATGTATGAACCTTGCAACTGAATCTTAAAGCAGTTATCCTCTACAGATTAAGATTAAATTTTGCATACCTACATGTTTATTTTATAAGTAGTGCAAAAACATTTTAAAAAGCATGCTTTTATTTAAATACTCTAAAAACTACGTGAGATTTGCCGAGACCCCCTATCTCCCCAAATTAAGATTAGATGAGATTCGGCTCGACCCCCTCCTCCCCTAAATGCCTCAAGTAATTAATATGATTAATAATTACTTAATTAATGATATAATTGTCCACAACTAACTAAAAATTAATTACGTAACAATAACAGCACTGCCTCCTTCGCGTATGGTTTTGCCATCCCACATGATGTTTAATTGATTAAATTAATTAATGAAGTTTTAAAGTAGGTATCAATTAGTTTAATTTCCGGGGTCACGACCGCCTTCCCTTTGGGTTCAACCTTGCCTGAGTAAGCAGATTTCTCCACGATATTATGCTTTCCTAAAACTAAGTTATACTCGCAATTAATTTCGCTTAATTAGGTATACTGCGCCCGTATTTGAATTGAGTTTAAAATGAAATGGAGTCTTTTGACGAGGTACTTACAATAATTAACCGTTGCTACTTCCTTGTATGTATATCACTTCTCGTAACAAGTTTCGTAACACTACATTTGGCCAAGTTTTTTTTTCTTTTTATGGAAATGGAAGAAGAAGACCAAAATAGATAAATATTTTTATTTTATTGTAATGAATAAAATTACAATTTACAGATAGCTTTTGGAATGAAGTTCCTTATCGCGCGTTGCGAAAGGGGGCTAGGCGGAAAAAATTAAGAGGAAAAGTTGTAACGACACTTTTTGCCGTCGTTACAACTCGTGCGGCGTCGTTACAAGTCGGCGCATGTTTCTCTGTCTGTCTCTCTCTCTCTCTTATAGAAAGCAAGCCAGATATTTTCATTTCGTCTTTCTATTTATTAAGGTGCAGCGCAGACGGCACACTGTCTGTGACGCTCTTTTAAGTCTGTGAAAATACAACCTTTGCAATTATATGCAGTAACGCATACGACGCGCAATAAGTGCGGTGCACACAAAATACGTGTAATTCGGGCAGCCCGCGCCGCACCGCGTCGCGCAGCTCCGCTCAAATGGTATGCGAAAGAAATACAACGTTTGCTTCAACACGCGCTAACGCAGACGGCGCACACTTCAGTCTGCAATCTGCATTCGTTAGTGGTGGGCGTAACGTATGCGATATTCGCATGGCGCCAGAGATCGATTGAAATACAAAACAGACCAGCACTTTCTCATTGTTTCCGAATGAGTCAAAGCTGGTCTTAAAATAGATAACAGTTCATTAAATGTTGTAACAGATATTTTATAGAATTTGAAAAATTTATCCGGATATTGTTTCAGAATTGAATGTTTAATATGGAACTGTCCTTTCAGTAATCTCTCCGAAAGTATAGAATGTACCCAAAATTCTCTATTTCTTCTTTTTTTCTGTACTTCAAGTACAAAATAATGCATCGCGATCTCTGCGTGATTTCCATAGCGTGTACGTCACTACAGTTCTGCCGACAGAGTGATCGAAGGTGTGCGTCGTGTGCTTTGAGTCTGCGAAAAATCCGAGATAGACTGTTTGCGCGCCATGTAGTCATTTGTGCGCCCGCAGTCTCGATCGCTCAAGAAGAGTGTCGTCTGCGCTGCACCTAATGAAGGAATTGTAATAAAATTTTATTTACCTTTAGTTTATAAAGCAGTGTTAGGTGCAGCGCAGACGGCACACTGTCTGTGACGCTCTTTTAAGTCTGTGAAAATAGAACCTTTGCAATTATATGCAGTAACGCATACGACGCGCAATAAGTGCGGTGCACACAAAATATGTGTAATTCGGGCAGCCCGCGCCGCACCGCGTCGCGCAGCTCCGCTCAAATGGTGTGCGAAAGAAATACAACGTTTGCTTCAACACGCGCTAACGCAGACGGCGCACACTTCAGTCTGCAATCTGCATTCGTTAGTGGTGGGCGTAACGTATGCGATATTAGCATGGCGCCAGAGATCGATTGAAATACAAAACAGACCAGCACTTTCTCATTGTTTCCGAATGAGTCAAAGCTGGTCTTAAAATAGATAACAGTTCATTAAATGTTGTAACAGACATTTTATAGAATTAGAAAAATTTATCCGGATATTGTTTCAGAATTGAATGTTTAATATGGAACTGTCCTTTCAGTAGACATGGGTAACTCAACCAAAACGCATGAGCTGCAAAACAGCTCCTGATTCACGAAGGTGATCTGGAGCTGTGAAGCGGTTCGTGAATCAGCTCTAGGAACTGAAAGATTCATAAGAGCCGACAAGACATTTCAAATTTTAACCTTATTACTATTATCAATAGGGTATATTATCTTAGTCGACGCGAACATTTCAGGTCCAGGTACGGCTCGCAGGTCGCGGATCTGCTTCACTCTTTAGGTGCGACATTCAAATTTCAACCTTATTACTATTATCATTAGGGTATATTATCTTACTCGACGCGTACAGTTCAGGTCCAGGTACGGCTCGCAGGTCGCGGGATCTGCTTCACTCTTTAGGTGCGACATTCAAATTTCAACCTTATTACTATTGACATTAGGGTATATTATCTCAGTCGACGCGTACAGTTCAGGTCCAGGTACGGCTCGCAGGTCGCGGATCTGCTTCACTCTTTAGGTGCGACATTCAAATTTCAACCTTATTACTATTATCATTAGGGTATATTATCCTAGTCGACGCGTACAGTTCAGGTCCAGGTACGGCTCGCAGGTCGCGGGATCTGCTTCACTCTTTAGGTGCGACATTCAAATTTCAACCTTATTACTATTAACATTAGGGTATATTATCTTAGTCGACGCGTACATTTCAGGTCCTTTGAGCTGAATTGAGACCTGGTCGACCTGTTTTTGAGATGCAGGTCAACAGGTCACTTTCGTGGGACCTGAATCTTTGAATCAGATCAGATCTGAGTTACACACCTCTACCTTTCAGTAATCTCTCCGAAAGTATAGAATGTACCCAAAATTCTCTATTTCTTCTTTTTTTCTGTACTTCAAGTACAAAATAATGCATCGCGATCTCTGCGTGATTTCCATAGCGTGTACGTCACTACAGTTCTGCCGACAGAGTGATCGAAGGTGTGCGTCGTGTGCTTTGAGTCTGCGAAAAATCCGAGATAGACTGTTTGCGCGCCATGTAGACATTTGTGCGCCCGCAGTCTCGATCGCTCAAGAAGAGTGTCGTCTGCGCTGCACCTTAGCGGTGAAGTGATGTCACACAAGCAGAGGGGATAGCGGAGGATCGCCGTCAAGCGCCTATATAAGTCGCGGCGCTCTCATTTCGAACCACTTTATCGTGCGGTTAACTTGATTAGGGAAAACTCTGCCCGTTTGGATAGCCAATTCTGCTTATTCCTAAATTTGCCTTGTATTCGTTTAAAATCCGTTTGATTTACTTATTTTTAAGAATTACGTCCGTTTCATTTATTTATCTTTTTGTGAATTAAGATTGTTGTGTTCCGTAAAATTTAACAATTAAAATTAAGTGATATTTTTGAAAGTTGTTTTCATTTAATTCATTTAACTCGGTTTTCCTAACAGCAGTTTATAAGCAGTGATAGCCTAGCGGTAGAACGTTGGTCGCCCGAACGAAGGGGCCTGAGTTCAAATCCTGGCACGCACCTCTGATTTTCAAATATTATATGCGTGTTAGAAGTTAATTCTCACTTGCTTCGGTGAAGGAAAACATTGTGAGGAAACCTGCACACCGGAGAGTTCTCCATAAAAGTTCTCGAAGGTGTGTGAAGTCTACCAATCCGCACTTGGCCAGCGTGGTAGACTATGGCCTAACCCTCGCTTTCTGAGAGGAGACCCCGAGCCCACCAGTGGGACAATTATTATGGGTTGTTGCTTGCTTGCTTAGTTTATAATGATTTCTGTAATATTTTCTTAGAAACATTTACATTGTATTTCATACATGACAGGATTGACATGTTATGACAGTGTAGTAAATGTAGTAGGTAGGGGAGCGGGGGGCACGTTGTTGCACGGGTAAGAAGTTACACGCCTTTTTTACCGGGATTTTAAACTCTTTAGTGGACATAATTGGACTCATTTGTTTTCTTATAACATCATGCATTACATAAAAACGATTAATGACCCACCAAGCGCCAAGCTGCTAGGTTGTGTGCATGTGTCTCGATTTCAACCAAGAAAGTAAAAAAATCTTTTACGAAATTTTTGATTCCTGATGTCTATATTTTTTATTTTCTCAAAATTCTTAACCTTGAACGTTCATAATATATCTACCTTTAATTTGCAATATTGTTTTTTTCTACTATCGATATCCATTAATGGTGACCTCAATTTATATTAAAAAACGTGCTATGGGGCAGGTAGTTACAATTTTTTGGGGTAAGTTGTTACATGTCGTATAGGCGTCGTTGAACGCAAATTCCCTGTGTTAACCGGCACACCTGAAAAGACTCATTAAAAAAGGGTATGAAGAAAAAGTGGCCAAGTCCTCGAAAATGAGCGGAGAAGAAAAAGATAAGGTGAATTTTGGTTTCCGATTCCGATTCTGATACTGATGAATGGTTTTGTTTAGTGTGTAGCGAAAGTTTCAGCACCTCTAAAAACGAAGATTGGGTAGAATGTTTAGAATGCAAAATGTGGCCCATGTCAAATGTGTAACGGGAAACGTTCACTTATTCATTTGAATTAATTGCAATTCTGATGAAGACTAATTTAATATTAGTATGTTATGGATATCATTACCTACTTCTATATAAATAACTATATATTTTCTATAAAATAAGTGCCTTAAAAATTTTAGAATCTTAAGTATTTTAGTTTGCTAAAATTTTATTAAAATAACTAATAAGTATAAAGAATTTACGTACTACAAGTTGTTATTTGCAGACGAAGTTTCTGAGCTTTTATATAAGATTTAAAAAAGTTCCTGCAAAGTTATGTTATTATTCTACAAAAAAAATCTTTAAAAGTTACGATATAGATATTATAAATTACTCATAAATAATAGAAGGCTGTTTAAAGTGATCTCTTTTGTTTATAACGTTTTGAAATTTAAAAAAAAATGATTTATCATTGATGATTTTGTTTATTTATCTACCGTAACATCATGCCCCGAAGATGTAACAACTAACCCCGAATCGGGGGTAAGTTGTTAAAATCGACTTTTTTGGTTAAATTGTTCATTGTGAAAAAATTACATACATTTTAATAACTTTTCAATCATATTTTAATAGCTGAATAGACATAGTAACGATAAAAGCAATCAAATGTATAAATTATTTGATAGCTTTTGTCGTATTGACAATTGTCTAAAAATTGTAACAACGTGCCCCCCGCTCCCCTAATGTCTTTGTAATATTTTCTAAATTTCCATAGATTATATTATGTTTTCTTTATCATAGATTATAATTATTATGTCTTCTTGTTGTTAAAGATAACAAGAAAACATAATTATACAAAGACTACTACACTGATTCACTACACTGTCATAGCATGTCAATCCCATAGTGATTAAGTACTCTGTGGTCAATCCTGTCATGTATGAAATACAATGAGCTTATTAATAAATGTTTCTAAGAAAATATTACAGAAATCATTATAAACTAAAGAGAAGGTAAATAAAATTTTATTACAATTCCTTCACTAATTAATCGAAAGGAACTTCGTTCCATCCGGGTGTCCCTTGACACCTCTCATTTATTTTATTTGAAGATTTTAAGCCTCACTTCTCCGAAAGCCATTTGTATGAAAATGTTGCTTTATGATAGTTCAAAAAGTAAGTTGTACCTATATTAGACGCCGTAGGTAACATGAATTTCGTGCTAACAAGATTTCAACCAAAAGACAATCTTTATTACGTAAGTTAAGGTCAAGGTTTTAAAACCATATACTATTATGTCTTCTGTGATAAAACTCAACCTTTTTAATACATTGTCGAAGCGTCAAAGCTTTTTACAATATTTCACGTTGTCTGCAGACGAGAAAATGAGGACGGTTTTTATTATGATATGCATACAGATCTGGAGTTATTTACGTGTAAATCTGAATAATATATAATAAAAACAGGAAAATCATGTTCTAAAAAGTATATATATATATATATAACGTGTAATAGTTGTTATGAAATGCAATGAAATGTTTTATTCAAAATAGGTTTAATTTTGCTGTTTATTGCTTCAGCAAAGCCGTACCGTGAATGTAACTGGGAGAAGAAGCAGCAAAAAAGTAGGTACGATAAAAAGGGAAGGGGGAGGGAAGGGGAGGGGGAGGGGGAGGAGGTTAAATATTTATGTAATTATGTCAAAGAAGTATAACTTCTCACGCGCGTACAAAAGTACACGCACCCTTTTTAGGGTTCCGTAGCCAAATGGCAAAAAACGGAACCCTTATAGATTCGTCATGTCTGTCTGTCTGTCTGTCTGTCTGTCTGTCCGTCCGTATGTCACAGCCACTTTTCTCCGAAACTATAAGAACTATACTGTTGGAACTTGGTAAGTAGATGTATTCTGTGAACCGCATTAAGACTTTCACACAAAAATAGAAAAAAAACCATAAATTTTGGGGGTTCCCCATACTTAGAACTGAAACTCAAAAATTTTTTTTTCATCAAACCCATACGTGTGGGGTATCTATGAATAGGTCTTCAAAAATGATATTGAGGTTTCTAATATCATTTTTTTCTAAACTGAATAGTTTGCGCGAGAGACACTTCCAAAGTGGTAAAATGTGTGTCCCCCCCCCCCGTAACTTCTAAAATAAGAGAATGATAAAACTAAAAAAAATATATGATGTACATTACCATGCAAACTTCCAACGAAAATTGGTTTGAACGAGATCTAGTATGTAGTTTTTTTTTAATACGTCATAAATCGTAAACCGCAATTTACCTCGATCAAAGTTACAACGAACTTCAAGAACTTTTATATTATGTTACTTGCTGCTACGGAACCCTTCATGGGCGAGTCTGACTCGCACTTGGCCACTTTTTTTAAAGACAATTTTATATTAGGGCACTGCTTATTCCATACAGGAATCTCTTCCAGCAGACCCGCAAAGAGGAGGATTTAGTGTTTTATATTTACAAAAAATTGAAAAAAAATTACAGATCCTTAAAGTTTTCATGTGAATTTTTTCTTTAAGTCACCAGTTCACCTCTTCGATGTTCAATTTTCTTTTATGGACAGGAACTTATTTCCTTCTCGCTTATCAGTCTATTCAACGAAGCCTTATGCATGGAATGCGGAAACAGGTTCCCTGATTGAAGAAAATATATTTTTACTTTTTAGGGAGACCCCAGCGGAATTGGATATTAAAGATTAAGTTCGCATTCCGCTCGTCCGTCTTTTCTTTTAGGCATTAGGAATTAATTATTATCACTTTGTAAGTAGCCGGAAAACGAGTAGAAGAGCCATAGATCAGCTTTACCCATGCAAATCAGTAGCAAACAAAGACATCATCGATGCGATGATTCCAAATCGTAATAAACTTTTCTCAGAAGATTTAATACCACCACTGTATATGTGTATCGTCAGGACTATGTTAAACAGTATGTTAAATTGAGTGGCATATAGATCTGTCTCCTCTTGCAGGAGAGATCTGGTGCTACAGCCTTGATCTATGCATCACGAGCAGCCAAGGAGGCATCCTCACTTTACCGAATTTTATTTGGTCGAATTTCATTTTACCGAAAAATATTGACCGATGTCTTTTTTGCTATATGCAGATTTGCTATATTTAGATCATTGAAGTATCATTTGCCAACAGTAGTCTAGTCAACAAGTGCTTTTTTTGGTGAATATTTTTTTATATTTTATTGAAAAAAGCAAACTTCGAACCATTGAATTAGTATTACTAGCGTATAGAACAGACACCGCGAACATTGGGTTCGGGGGTGTGCATTGCAGCCGTCCGGCTGCATTTAATTCTGTCACTCGGCTGCGCCCATTGCGGCCGCATGCCAAAATTGTTTATGAAAAAACTGAAAAAATGCCGTGGTGCGTAATAAGAACGTGTCACAATTGCACGACAAAAACAAAAAAGATAATTTTATCACTTTATCATCGGTAAGAAAACAAAATCTTAACTTAAATCAACTAAAATGAATTTAAATAAAATAATGAGCAATGTTCCCGCCATTTTGAATGAAAAAATCATAAGGAGCGTTTGAACTTGGCAAGGCACTAGCGTGTTAATGGACTAAATAAGCATGCCGACGCGACGCTTGTGAGTTGTGCTTGTGACCAGTTTAAAGTATTGGATTTTTGACACGAATCAATGGTAAATACGTTTGAAATCGTTTAAACGCTTTTGCACGTTAAATAAAGTTGGAGTAAGAGCTTGTAAAGATTTGGAATCGGTGACTGCTTGTCTTGGTTCGGCAAGTGTCATATTATACAAAGTTACTCTATGGCAAGTGTGCAAACGAGGCTTCTAGTTTGAAAAGAGAACGGAGGGCAAGCCGGCGGTGGAACACATATTTTGTTTGAGATGACTTCTCTATGTATGTACCTCAATGCTTCGAACAAATGTTATTTCGGCTAAGTGTAACTTCGGTAAAAAGATTTTCGACCAAATAAAACGTCGGAGTAACGAAAAAAATCGCATTGTGTAATCGGTCTACTGATAACGTGACTTCGATGAAGCAAAAAAAAAACGAAACAATAATAGTTGAAAAGTTTTTGGTGAAATTAAATTATGATAGGTACCCAAGGTTGGCTTCAACCCAAAATTACTCTCTACACCTTGTTTCTGTAAACATCACGAGGAAATATCATCATAATGTATATACTTCTTAAAGTGAGCATGTAGGTACTTCATTTACACGAAGAACCTATACCATTCTCATTGCTTACACAGAAGACATTATTATTTCGATACTTTCTTACCAAAAATACTAAGTGAACGCAAGGGTTCCTACAACTGAAACGGAGCAGGGCAAATCGTAACCAAATCCAACTCATTTCATCCTGAAAACGATTTTTCATGTACGCTTTTCTGCTGCCTATATGAAATTAGTGTAGGTACCTACTCTCCTAGTAGTGGTGGACTTAAGTCGAGATAATTGATAAGGGTGGAGTGTGACACTAATAGAATTTGTGTGTACCTATCGCCCACTAAGTATTGTGACCAAAGCTTGACTTTGATTGATGGTATTATATAATATTAAAATAATACACCTAATAAATATTCTGCCTATAAGTAGGTGTATTGAGTTTTCGAAAGTTTTCATTAAATTAGACCTTATTGGTAATAAAATCAGTAAGATCCAGAGATAGGAGTTCGTACTCCGTTCGCATATGAGTGGAGTGTAGAGCGCAGCATAAGGATGTTTCCGTGTCGTTTATTGTGCTAAAACTTAAAAAAATAAACTGCACAAGTACGAGTTAAACTCGCGTGGAGAGGGTTCCGTAAGTTGATTATCTATTTACCGTTATTTTTTATTTTATTGAAGTGAAAACTTCTTTAGTACGGGGGTGACTTGAAATTTTATGAAACGAAACTGTCCAGTGGAGACTAGAAATGAGTGGAGACTGAAGTTGAGTGGAGACTGGAGTTGAGTGGAGACTGGAGTTGAGTGGAGACTGGAGTTGAGTGGAGACTGGAGTTGAGTGGAGACTGGAGTTGAGTGGAGACTGGAGTTGAGTGGAGACTGGAGTTGAGTGGAGACTGGAGTTGAGTGGAGACTGGAGTTGAGTGGAGACTGGAGTTGAGTGGAGACTGGAGTTGAGTGGAGACTGGAGTTGAGTGGAGACTAGAGTTGAGCGGAGCGGAGCGCTTTTTTTAAAGCATAGACTTCCTAAAGGTTTTCCTGTAATATTTAAGTAAAGAATTATTCTCTCTACGGAAGCCTAAAAACCGGCTAATTCTGATTCGCGCACTGTGGGTGCTGTATAAACGAAGTTGGAAGAGATCTCTCATATATCCCTATCTTCTATCTATCTTCTATCTCTCTTAAACATTATAAATACTTAGCTCAGAAAATATACAGATACAAGAATAAAGAATGTATAAATACGACTAACGCTATCATCAACACTATTTTTACCTTCAAACGAAGCGTCCACATACGTTAACTCCATCAGTTATCACATTGTCAGCCTTGTCATGCCAAGTAATTATAAGATAACGATCAATGAATTTTGGTACATAAACATTTACTGTAAACGATATTTCTGGTGATGGTTTGTACGTGTTTATTAAAAGGTTCTATTGGCCCTACAACTGCTACAAAACACTGTAGATATAGTCCAATTTTTTAGTCGACTTATTTAGTACTTAAATAAACTTACACCCCCTTATTACAAGACGAGGTCTAAAGTTTAGGTTTAAACCATGACTAAATAGTCCAGGTTTGGTACGATACTGACTTTAGTAACATACTGTAAACCAAAGTTTATTACAAAACGCAAAATACTCGTTGACTTGTTAGTACTATTGGTTTCAATTTTAGACCTTGGCTCACCCTTGGCTGAAAATGCTGACATAACTGACACAGGTTTGACACGAAACTGATTCAAAACGTCAGTATTTATTCGATTACGACGTTCCATAAATTCAGATAACTGCCAGTAGCAGCTGTGACAAGGAGGTCCCTCGGCCGCGCTCTGTTTTATTTAATTTTTACAATTAAATAGTACAAAATATACAAAATGCAGTTCAGTGCGAACTTTATCATTATTATAATGCAATATTAATATATTATAATATATATATATATGAGGTATTCTTTGTCAACTAGTGACCCCCCTTGCCCAAAATTGGTTTGATCTTTAAGAGGTCTACCAGGGCTTAAATGAAAGGTATTAATCTCTAGTTTTTAATGCCGATGGGCATTTATAGTGAATATACACTGTAGATCCAATATGGCCGCCTAAGCCACGTGACTGACCTTTTTCTTTACACTAAATCGTATATAAAAGTAGCTGCACATAACCAATAGGGGTTAACAAAGGCTTAAATGAAAGGTCTTGACTCCCACTTTCAAAAACCGTGAGGTGTCAATTTTTTTGCGACCCTTAAATTCAAAATGGCGGTCTTAATCACGTGACATATGCGTTTTTTCAGTAAAATCAAAAGAAAAAAACTTTGTTGGTCCTAATTTTGTCTCAAACTTGCTTGAACTATTGTTTTTCAACAAATAAACATCAATCGTATGAAAAGTTTTTTCTGGAAATGCTATTTTCGCCCTCTATAGGACAATTAAAACATCATAATATGACCAGATATGGAAAATGTGCTGTTTCAAAAGATCGTCAAAGACATTTTTATGAAAACTAAGTGTAGTCTAAGGGGTAAGGCTACTTGCTCTTTCCGATGCGCATATTTATGAGTTCCGGTTACAACCGGAAGTGGGCCATACAAACCGGAAGTCCATTTTTTAAATAAAAAAATGCTCATCGGAAAAAGCAAGTGGCCTTAACCCTTAGAGTAAACTTGATTTTCATAAAATTTTCTTTGGGGATCTTTTGAAAGAGCATTTTGCCATATGCGGTCATATTATGATGTTTTAATTGTCCTATAGAGGGCGAAATTTCCATTTACGAAAAAAAGTTTTCAAATAGAAGAAGCGTATTTTTAGATGAACAATCTAAATCTGTTCCAAAAAGTACCATTTTTTATTTAAAAAATGGACTTCCGGTTTGTATGGCTCACTTTCGGTTGTAACCGGAATTCGTAAATATGCGCATCGGAAAGAGCAAGTAGCCTTACCCCTTAGACTACACTTAGTTTTCATAAAAATGTCTTTGACGATCTTTTGAAACAGCACATTTGCCATATCCGGTCATATGATGTTTTAATTGTCCTATAGAGGGCGAAAATAGCATTTCCAGAAAAAACTTTTCATACGATTGATGTTTATTTGTTGAAAAACAATAGTTCAAGCGAGTTTGAGACAAAATTAGGACCAACAAAGTTTTTTCTTTTGATTTTACTGAAAAAATGCATATGTCACGTGATTAAGGCCGCCATTTTGAATTTAAGGGTCGCAAAAAAACTGACACCTCACGGCTTTTGAAAGTGGGAGTCAAGACCTTTCATTTAAGCCTTTGTAAACCCCTATTGGTATTGTGCAGCTACTTTTATATACGATTTGTGTAAAGAAAAAGGTCAGTCACGTGGCTTAGGCGGCCATATTGGATCTACAGTATATATTCACTATAAATGCCCATCGGCATTAAAAACTAGAGATTAATACCTTTCATTAAAGCCCTGGCAGACCTCTTAAAGATCAAACAAATTTTGGGCAAGGGGGGGTCACTAGTTGACAAAGAATACCTCATATATATATTGTAGCATACGCATCCACCGAAATCAGGATGGCTTTAATGCTACCCTGGGACAGACCGCTTGACGGGTCCACGATTACGATCTTTTGAGGTTCTTTGATATAGGCCACAACAGTTAGGCAAATGCACGGCACCTACCTGGTCTGCTGCGTGTACGCCTCGATGATCTTCCACCCGATGTGATGAGGTTTGTGATAGGTTTGAGGGTTGACACGGCACTGCTGATGATGGATTGATGAAAATATACGCGTTCGCGCCCGATTAAACACGATTTAGATTTTTGAACACAGAGATTGATTTTTGATGCGCGCGCGCCGACAGCGTCGTTGTACCGAGTCGAATTACTGGACGATAGTGGCGCCCTCTTCATGACAGGCGTCAAGATTGACAGGAGTGCCGGCAAGACAGATTAAAAATAACTGTCATCCGTCACTGTTGTGGCAGGCGAAAAGTAATAAGAAATTGATATTTTACGGTAACGAAACATATATATTATAATATATTAATATTGCATTATAATAATATATATATATATTATAATGCAATATTAATGCAATATAATGCACGTTCACTGCGGAACAGGCCCAATTCAGCCTGCCGCGGAATTTCAGCTGGTGCGGACGAAGAAAACTATGTCCCTCTCGCTGGTGCGGGACCATTATCTCAGGTGTTTGTAAAGATACGACAAAGACAAATATATATTTGAGATTGTGGTCAAAATTGTAGGTGTTCCCTATAAAAACATCACGGCAGGCCTTTATCGGCCTATCACGCACTGACGGTAAAAAATATCAACTCGGTGCGGGAGGGGGCCTATTGTGGCCCGCCGTCCCAACAGGCTTTTGGCGGCCCGATACCGCACAGAGCGCCCGCCTCGCCAGTTAGTGTTGGGCAAGCTATCGTAACTGACGTACGTCGCGTTTTTTTATTCCTTAAAATTAAAGGCACGATGTCAGGCAACAAAAGGAAGATAAATATTTTGGAAAATAAATTAATTCGCGGTGCAGATAGTGATAGTGACAGCAGTCAGGAGATATTTTTTAGGGTTCCGTAGCCAAATGGCAAAAAACGGAACCCTTATAGATTCGTCATGTCTGTCTGTCTGTCTGTCTGTCCGTCCGTCCGTATGTCACAGCCACTTTTTTCCGAAACTATAGGAACTATACTGTTGAAACTTGGAAAGTAGATGTATTCTGTGAACCGCATTAAGATTTTCAAACAAAAATAGAAAAAAAAAACAATAAATTTTGGGGGTTCCCCATACTTAGAACTGAAACTCAAAAATTTTTTTTTCATCAAACCCATACGTCTATACATACGTCTATACCATCTATGAATAGGTCTTCAAAAATGATATTGAGGTTTCTAATATGATTCATTTTTTTCTAAACTGAATAGCTTGCGCGAGAGACACTTCCAAAGTGGTAAAATGTGTGTCCCCCCCCCCCCTGTAACTTCTAAAATAAGAGAATGTTAAAACTAAAAAAAATATATGATGTACATTACCATGCAAACTTCGAACGAAAATTGGTTTGAACGAGATCTAGGAAGTAGTTTTTTTTTAATACGTCATAAATCGTAAACCGCAATTTACCTCGATCAAAGTTACAACGAACTACAAGAACTTTTATATTATGTTACTTGCTGCTACGGAACCCTTCACATGGGCGAGTTCGACTCGCACTTGGCCGCTTTTTTTTATATTATGTGCAGGGTGATATGAAGAACTGCGGGAAACCATGAGGAATTCCGAAGCAAAAAAGAAAGTAAAAAGAAATAAAGCATACTGCAGAATGTGCAAACAAAATCTTTGTGCAAAATGTTTTAAAGACATTCATTAATAAATAATTAAATAAACTATTTTTCATTTCTTTACTATAATTCTGTTTTATTTTCGATATCCCCTTATTTTGTCTTTCCCATCACTACTAAAAATACTTTCTAGTGCGGTTCTGGTCGATATCGACCCGCCACTTTCCCTGGCTTATTACTCATTTTCTGTTCGGCAGATCCCGGGGCGAATCAAATCTAAAGAAGTTGGGTTCAAGGTTGTTCCAAGAGTCCAAAAACTGCTCACCTACATTATGTTTTCGCAAAGTTATAGAAATTTAATCTAACCTTGTGCTGACTGGTCGAAAAAGGCCTACCACGCACTGGCGAAAAAATCATTGGGGGCACAATTTGGCCCAATTCTATTGATTGTTGTTGTCGTGGATTTTATTACATGTTAAAACATGTATTTTTTAAGAATTAATGTACGCGTGTGGATTTCTCGCGCGTATTAATAAGAGTCCATAATTTTACGTAAACAAAACCAATCTAAACTAAATTAAAATCCAGTTGGCTTCGAAATTATTTACACTGTTGAGATCTTTGGTTCATAAGTGCTATTATGAACAATTGTACCTTGAGCAGCGGAGTGTATTGTAAGTAATAAATATTGTGACTCATCCCAATTCGTAAAATTCACAAAATGAATAACAATCTACAAATTACTAAAATATAAGCAAAACTTTATTAATATTAGTACACTTAGGTAATATATAAAAGTTGTGGTCGTAATCTAAGTATTAATTATTCATTATTCAGGTATTAACAGATTCCTTCATATGAATTGAAAAAACATTACAATGCAATATAAAATTTTGAAACTATGGGATAATTTTGCAATTGCTCCGGCTCCCTTTAGTTGGCTCAGCAACTCCTTGCAAAACAACTGCATCATCTTGAATCTAAAATAACAAAAACAAAACAATGTTATTATCATTGGAATAAATAGGTAATAATAGCATAGTAAGGGTACTGCCAAGGTTTGAGTGAGGAAGAGAAATATATCACCAACTAATTGTATATCTAGTGTGAAGCAACATGATAATATTTGTGTTCGTTTTGGAATTAGTTTGATAAATGTTTATGCATTTCTCATAACCCACAATAGGAGTAGCAACAGAATATACGACAAACCTTAGAAAGAAGTATTTACTTAACATCAGGTGGACAGAATTCTCACTTGCTAGTTCACTTTCATAAAATAATGCTACAGCTACGTTATAATTGCAGTGGTACTGTATGTAAACAACATTATTATAGATACTTACTTCGTGGCGAGTCCAGCAACGTATTGCACAAATTACTGGAATTTCAGAGGACAAATGGATTTCCACGATGGTCATGGAGTCCAATTTTCTCGCACCAAATCCACAAATTTCATTGTAAACCTCTTGGTAACTATATTTACATTAAATATCTTCATCACTCAGTTCGGCAAACGGATCCATAACAACACGATTTTTATGCCTACCTATTTGTCTGTCAGGTGATACTGAATTTTAAAATATCTTCAGTATGTATAAAATACATTGAATAAAACATTTTAATAAATATTTTTCAACAATTTCGAAATAAACATGACAACAACCTCAAAACTGACTTTGACATTTGTGAAATAGTCCAACGTTAAACTAGGGGGCTCGCAGGTTTAGCTATAGTCTCAGATGAAAGAAATAAAAGGCACGTAAAGTCGTTCGAATACGACGTAAACCTACCACGGTAAATACAAAATAAAAATCAAATACAATCTCGTGTCACAAAGCGTCAAAAAGCATCGCGCAATGCACGTCGCAATTGTCAAAATTATTTCATCTGAGGCTTTAGTATCATAGTTAGGCAATGGCTTAAGCGTTAAAACGCGTCTTGTAATAATAATTTGCTTAGTCCAAGCTTCAAAGGAGGTTTAGTACCAGGACTAACGATAGACCTCGTTCTGTAATGAGACCGACAGGGTCTTTTCGTCGTAGTTTGTATTAAAAAAACAAAAAACTTGAGAGGTGTCAAGGGATACCCGGATAGAACGAAGTTAAACGAAAATATCTGGCTTGCTTTCTATGTAAAAAAAACTACGACGGCAAAAAGTGTCGTTACAACTTTTCGTCACAAAATTTTCCGCCTAGCCCCCTTTCGCAACGCGCGATAAGGAACTTCGTTCCAAAAGGCATAAAATGAAAATAATTTAAGGATAAATTACAAATTTCTATTCACTATAAATTATTGTTTAACCCTCTAGGTATACATGTCTGTGGTTTAACCAATATTTCAACAAAACGTAGAGCTAAGATGAAGACCAACTTAGACTCTTCTAAAAAAATGCGGCCAAGTGCGAGTTGGACTCGCCCATGAAGGGTTCCGTAGCAGCAGGTAACATAATATAAAAGTTCTTGAAGTTCGTTGTTACTTTGATCGAGGTAAATTGCGGTTTACGATTTATGACGTATTAAAAAAAAACTACTTACTAGATCTCGTTCAAACCAATTTTCGTTGGAAGTTTGCATGGTAATATACATCATATATTTTTTTTAGTTTTATCATTCTCTTATTTTAGAAGTTACGGGGGGGGGGGACACACATTTTTCCACTTTGGAAGTGTCTCTCGCGCAAACTATTCAGTTTAGAAAAAAATGATATTAGAAACCTCAATATGATTTTTGAAGACCTATTCATAGATACCCCACATGTATGGGTTTGATGAAAAAAAAATTTTTGAGTTTCAGTTCTAAGTATGGGGAACCCCCAAAATTTATTGTTTTTTTTCTATTTTTGTGTGAAAATCTTAATGTGGTTAACAGAATACATCTACTTACCAAGTTTCAACAGTGTAGTTCTTATAGTTTCGGAGAAAAGTGGCTGTGACATACGGACGGACGGACAGACAGACAGACAGACAGACAGACAGACAGACAGACAGACATGACGAATCTATAAGGGTTCCGTTTTTTGCCATTTGGCTACGGAACCCTAAAAACGGACTTCATAATATTGCCATCAATTTGATAGGATCGCGTTTAGGTTAAAACACGACAGCAACAATTAGTTTTCGTGTATTCAACATTCGATCTGTTGTAGTGCTCGCCGTTCAAATCTACCAATCCTCTTTCTTTAACGCTTATTGTGTTTCTCGTGACTGGACCCTTCGATCAACTCCAAATCTATTTCTATTTAGACACATTCTAAATATCTATCAACCCTCTTCTTTCATAAATCCTTCAGTGTCTAGCTCTGCTGTCAATAAAATGCCTTTCCGCGTAAAAAAGGTCTATTTTACGCTCCAAATCACTCGGAATATTTTTATAACGAATATTTTGATCGGTAGCTTTAACTCCTCTATTGTTTTTGCTATCAATGTTATTGCTTTTTTTTTACTTATTGAATTTAATGAATAAAGGTCATCCCCAAGCAGATTTAATAATCGTTCAGTTTGTTATTAAATTAATTAATTAATACTTTTAATATGAGTATATTAAGTAAGTACTGGGTATGACATTTCCATTAATTCTGAGATGTTTTTTAAATAGTTTCACAGGCCCCTTGAACTCGTCCTCAGTTTAATTAAATCCGAGGCACATTAAGTTGAGCCTTATTCCTAGCTGTAATCAAAATTTTGTAAATTTTACGTTTTATTATCCTTATTATATCATAGTATAGCTATGTAAGCACATGATATTATTATATTAAATACTAGCGCCCGGACAGACTTCGTTCTGTCAAAAGTTTTTTTTTGAGATGTAAGCTATCCTATCTTTCAAGTTGGGTCAAACTGCACATGGTGTGCAAATTTGATTAAAATCGGTTAAGTAGTTTAGGAGTCCACCGTCGACAAACAACGTGACACGTAATTTATATATATTAAGATTAAGATTATGCATCAAGCAAATACGAATGCGATGTCAGTAAATAAGATTGAAGATGGAATCGATAGAATTGAAGATAGATGAAGTGTTAAGAAGAATGATTGAGTACCTAAGTCATTAGCTTTTACTCCAAGACCCTCAGTTTAACTGATATTGATGTTGTATTCGTAATGTGGTATACATACATGGTACATACGTACCTATACCTGTAGGTATTTCTCTAGCTTGAAATTTCTTGTTCAGTTTCACGACCGTTTTTATGGCAATAATATTTATGTATGTTAAGTATTATTGTTAATCAATGGTCATTTTTATGTCTTTTTATGTTTTAATCAATGGTTTTTTTTTATGTGCAAACGAGCACATGACCTGATGGAAAGTGACGGAAGTCCAGTCGTTCGACATTAGTAACACCAAAGGCATCAACGATGCATTAATTGGGCTTGAGAGCCAGTTCTTTCTTTCTTTTTCTTCTCTCTTTCTCGGCCGGCAACGCATCAGTGATGCCTTTGGTGTTGCTGATGTTCATAGGCGACGATGGCCATTGCACTTACTATCAGGTGGATCGTCAGATCGTATGCCGGCTATTTCCATAAAAAAAATTGGCCAAAGAAGAAGAGAGAAGTAAGAAAGATTTAGCTCTCAAGTTCTCAAGCTTCCAGCCGGAATATGAATAGGCTTTGGTAAGCTTACTCAAACACTCAGTAGGTACTGGACGAACGCTCTCAGCTGAAATTAATAAGGCCCTCTGAAAAAGTTACTGGTTTAATTATGTTGAATGAAGTATGGAAATCAACCACTTACGTACTACTGTGCACTATTTTTTTTGTAAATGAACGGCTAGTACCCTGCCTACTTTTCTTTACCCACAATAATTTATAACATACAATTTTTACGGAAAAATAAGAAACCTCCCGAGTTTCATTGTGATTCAATACCACGAAACTTCTCGCGGCTTTTACTTGGAACTTTTTATTTTGTTTTCAAGCCTTTAGCACATATATTATTTATTTTGTTACACACTGAAAATAAGGGCGTTTTACGACCGAGCATTAAATGAATAGGGGACCCGTAAGAGCGTCAACTACAGATGTATATCTTTTCCTGAATTTAGTTATACTAGTTTAGGTATATTAGTAGATACTAATAATGACCCGTTGGTGTTTAGATAAACACTATGAAAATATGGGTGTACCTAATTACTTTGAAGTTCTTATATACAAAGGACGAAGCCAAAAATTAGTTCTACTTTTTTTTCTGAAATATAATATTGCAATTCTAGAAAGGCGAATAAGAGAGACAATTGAAAAACACCAACCTATAGAGCAAGCAGGATTCAGACGAGGTTTTTCGACGGTGGACCATATCCACTCTATCGAAATGCTTATAGAAAAATATCAAGAGTATCGTAGACCGCTCTACCTCGTATTCATAGACTACCAGAAAGCATTCGATAGTTTATATCACCACTCAATATGGGAATCTCTATATTCACAAGATATTGAACCAGACTACATCAAAGTGCTACAATACCTTTACCAAAATTGTACCAGCAAAATAAGATTAGAATCAACCGGTCCTCCTATACCTATCCGACGAGGAGTGAGACAAGGAGACCCTATCTCTCCAACAATTTTTAGAGAAATTATTTTTGAGAAATTAAATTGGAAAAAAGTTGGCCTCAATATAAACAACGAGTACATAAGCCATTTAAGATTTGCCGACGATATTGTTCTGTGCTCTGAAAGTACAGGAGAGTTACAGTCAATGCTGAACACTCTCCATGCAGTAAGTCAACAAGTCGGCCTAAAAATAAACCGCAGTAAAACCAATATTATGACGAACTCTACCAAAAATCCAGTATACGTAGAAAACGAAGCGCTAGAGTATGTAGAGTCCTACATATACTTGTTTAAACAAATTTCCTTTAATAAGCAAAGAAACGAACACGAAATAGAACGCAGGGTCACAAATGCTTGGAAAAAGTTTTGGAGCTTAAAAGAAATAATGAAAAGCAATATGCCAATACAAATTAAACAAAAAGTCATGGACACCAGTATTCTCCCGTCATTGAGTTACGCTAGCCAAACTTGGAAGTTCACATACCGAATGAAAATAAAAATTAGATCATGTCAAAGAAGTATGGAGAGAAGTTTGTTGCAGGTCAAAAGGATTCACAAAATACCTCATAAAACTATAAGAAAAAAGACTAAAGTTACTGATGCCCTAAGTTACTGTAAAAAATTAAAATGGCGCTGGGCTGGTCACGTTGCCCGACTGTCGGACAATCGTTGGTCCCACAGACTGACATCTTGGATCGGTCCAACAGGCCTAAGGAAGAGAGGTAGGCCTGTTGCCTAGTGGGCAGACGATATAATACAAGTGGCTGGTGAACAGTGGATGAACACGGCCAATAACAAAGACACATGGAAATCTCTAGAGGAGGCCTTCAACTTCGACCAATGAGGGGTTCTTACTAAAATAGACAATATAAGATAAGATAACTTAGTTTTAATTTAATTTAAATAGAAATTTTAGGTTACAATACAATACAGTAAAATAAATGATAAGCAGAATTAAAACTTAACGTTTAATTGTTTTATAAAATTAAATTTTCTTTTCGTAGTGTAGGTAATACTAGATAACATGTATTAGTTTCGAATTTTTTGTGTATTAGTAAGAAATAAAAGGCTTTTTTATTTTTATTTATTCATTATTTAATATTGTAGGCGACCCACGAGTTTCATACATATTCCCATATTCGTCCTATTTTATTGTTTTAACTACATATTTAGCTAAATCTTCATTAAGCCTAACCTCATTAAGCATTAAAAATATTTGGTTTATTTCATACAATATATGTAGATGTTTACATTAATATTTTCCTTAAATGTCGGTACCTTCATTGTTGTTAACAATTCAATGTACAAAAATTCAATATACAAAAGGGTAGGTGGCCGTCCGTCAGTCGACGTTTCGATATCTTCGACACAACGACGCGTTTAATTTCTCCCTACAGTCCGTACAAATATTAATGCCCTTTTTAAACAGCTAGGAACATTTATTTAAAAAGTTTAATGAAAAGGAAATTGTTTTCAATATAAACATTGTGTTAAAAGGAATATGTATTTAGGTAATTGTTAACATAGAGTATCTTTGCTAGTTTAATAACGTTAATTTAAAACAGTATTCAATTTTAAATGAAGCAAGTAAAAGTGACTGAAACTTTGGATAAATCTTACATTAAATGAGTTAAGTTTATTCATTCTACGTTACTAAAAAGTAAAATAAATAATTTATACAGATGTAATGCAAGCAAGTGATGTTACTTTAAGATAAAGGACGCTAAGGATCGTTTAACAGATGAATATTTTAAACTTTGGGTTAGAAACTAATGCTATTGTGGTGTGCAACAGTTTTGAAGGTACAGAAAGTTGCTTATTAAACACAGTAAGCTTACAAGATTATAATCTAAATTTTACTAACAAAAAATAACCGACTTCAAAGTCTCAAAAACTACATAGTTGTCAGATCTCGTTCAAATTTATGTGAGACCACATGACAAGCACCTGCTTTCGATTAAAAAAAGAATCATCGAAATCGGTTGGCGTGATATTGAGTTATTCGTCAATTTGTCGCGCACATCTTAACACAAATTTACGACTTATGTAGTTTTCTCATGGATGCCGTTGTCAGATCTCAATAAAATTTATGTGGGACCACATGACAGCCACCAGCTTTCGATTAAAAAAAGAATCATCAAAATCGGTTCGCCCAGTCCAAAGTTCTGAGGTAACAAACATAAAAAAAAAAAAAAAAAAAAAAAAAATACAGTCGAATTGAGAACCTCCTCCTTTTTTGAAGTCGGTTAAAAAAGCTTTATGGTGTCCACTCACGGTCAGTCCATCGCGTCAAATGGCGTGATATACAGCCAAAATTTGATCGTGAATGTGAAAAACTGATGGCGTGATTTAAAAAATTTGTATGTCCAATCGCGCCATTTTGACATAAGTCGTTTGGCGTGGCTCCAAAAATGACGCGATGGAATGACCGTGAGTGACCACCATTACTGTTCTAAACTCAGACGAATTTCTTTTACGTTTTAAAATAGAGAACAAATCCCTTTATTAGTCACAACACTCACAATCCATAATTGTACCACTACGGGGCTCGGGGTCTCCTCTCATAGTGTGAGGGGTACAGGACATAGTCTACCACGCAAGCGAAGTGCGGATTGGTAGACTTCACACACCTTTGCATGTGTTCAGGTTTCCTCACGATGTTATCGTTCACCGAAGCAAGTGATAATCAACTTCTAAAACGCATATTTTTTTGAAAATTAGAGGTGCGTGCCACGAGTCGAACTACGCGACCGCGCGACCGCGCGACGATGTACATACGATGTATAAATTCAAATTCAACATAATTTATTCATAATAATAATAATAATAATAATAACTTTATTTTCTCAAACACACAGATATTACATTTTATATGTATGCAGTAAGTTGATTTTTTAAATAGTGCGGCGGATATTACATATAGTATGTGATGCACAGACCCTACACTAAGAAAAACTTGTGTTGTAGGAGTCTGCTAACCCTTCTGAGTAACTGTATAGCCGGTAAGTAATAACTTGACTAAAATTATACATTTGAAACATATTTATATAATCTAAATTTTACTAACAAAAAATAACCGACTTCAAATTCTCAAAAACTACTTGTCCGATCTCGTTCAAATTTATGTGGGACCACATGACAAGCACCAGCTTTCTATTAAAAAAAGAATCATCGAAATCGGCTGACGTGATATTGAGTTATTCGTCAATTTGTCGCGCACATCTTAACACAAATTTACGACTTATGTAGTTTTCTCATGGATTCCATTGTCAGATCTCAATAAAATTTATGTGGGACCACATGACAGCCATCAGCTTTCGATTAAAAAAAGAATCATCAAAATCGGTTCGCCCAGTCCAAAGTTCTGAGGTAACAAACATAAAAAAAAAAAAAAAAAAAAAAATACAGTCGAATTGAGAACCTCCTCCTTTTTTTGAAGTCGGTTAAAAACTAGATAATGACATTGCAGTTAAACTATTTTTACTACATAAAATCTGTTGCATGTGTGTGTGAGTGTGTGTGTGTGTGTATGTGTGTGTGTATGTGTGTGTGTGTGCGTGTATGTATGTGTGCATGTGTGTACGTACGTGTGCGTGTTTGTGAGCATATGCGTGAGTATAATATGAGTGAGTACACGTGTATAGTGTGTGTGTTGCAAGAGTTTAAACCTAGTGCTTCATACAAGTAAATTCTCCGTATCTTCATAATTAAGACTTTTTAACCAGTTAGTAACTTCAGCTTTGGCATCTATGTAGTTAAGTGTTTTTAAATCTTTAACATATTTGCTTGCTTTATTGTACAAATACGGACAAAGGTATGTTTGATGGCGTCGGGCAAGCATTGTGTTAACACTTGGCACAGTAAAAACTCTATCTTTTCTACGCCTATGACTGTATTTTAATTTTTCATGTGCAGATGTGTTTTTGTGTTGGGCCATAATAAGGTCCAAAATAAATAATTGGCGTACCGTAAGCACATTACAGTCATTATATAGTTCAGCAGTTGGGTATCTTATGGGCTTGGATGTAGCCACTTTTAAAACTGCCCGTTGTGCACGTTCCAATGGCAGAAGATGTGTTTTACTGGCACCAGCCCAGCTGGAGTTACAATAAGATAGGATGGACCTACAAAGTGCATTATACATATTAAAAATTGTTTGTTTGTCGGCCACCTCTCGGATGTTCTTAAAAATATAAATAAGTTTACGGACCCTGCTTGATAGGATGTCAATATGGGGTTTCCATGAAAGTCTGTGGTCTATGGTCACTCCGAGATATTTTATATTTAGCACGTTATCTATTGAAGGGCATGAACAATTCACTGAATCGCAATTGTAGTGTGCAGTTATATTTATATTGGGAGTTCGGCTACGTGTATTAGAAAAGGTCATAAACTTAGTTTTTCCCACATTTAGTGTCAGCAAGTTCGTATAAAGCCATTCTATGACTAATTTAAGACCTCTTTCAGCATTAGTCTTTGCCTCTTCCCAATTGTCGCCTACAAATATTAGTGCAGTGTCATCAGCATAGGACATGATTTTGCCACCTTTCAAATTAAGATTGCAAAGTTCATTGACATAAATTAGGAAGAGGGTAGGACCCAGAACACTACCTTGAGGTACTCCACAGTCAATATTCTCCTCTACACTTGTCACATTGCCGATTTTCGTCTTTTGGGTTCGGCCTTTTAGGTAATCTTCTAAAAGACTAAGTGGGTTTCCACGAATTCCAACGCGTTCAAGCTTGTTAAGGAGCATGGGTACAGAGACAGTGTCAAATGCTTTGGCAAGGTCAAGGAATATTCCAATAACCTTCTTTTGTCTATCCAGTTGATCAACTACAAAGTTCGTGAGGGTAGAAACTGCAAGTTCTGTCGATCTGCCCCTCCGAAAACCATATTGTGTAGCTGCAAGAAGATTGTATTTCTCCAGGTAAGATATCAGCCTGTTATTAATAATTTTCTCAAGAATCTTTGATATTACTGGTAGGATGGAAATTGGCCTGTAGTTATTGACACTGTCTCTGGAACCACTCTTATAAACAGGAGTTATAATTGAAGTTTTAAAAATTTGGGGGAATGTACCAGTTGATAAACACAAGTTACAAATATGACTTATAATAGGTGACAAAATAGGAGCAAATTGCTTGAGAAGTTTAGTTGGAATTCCATCCAATCCCACTGCGCAATCATTTTTTAAGCCCTGAATAAGGACAGAAACCTCATATTCATCTGTTTCCAGTAAGCCAATTGAGTTAACTTGAGATGGAGGTTCTGCCTGGGATCTGCTAGGTTCAGCTTGTAGTGTATTTTTTAAGTGTTCACACAAAGATTTCCCTACATTTGCAAAATATTTGTTGATATAATTAATGGATTCCAAAGAGTTTGAATGAGATTTTAGGAGGTCTTCATTATTAATCTTTTCTTTGACAGTATGTGTAATTTGCCTAATGGTGTTCCATGTCTTTTTAACATTGCTTTTGTTTTTATTTAATTCAGCTCTAAAGTAATTATTTTTAAGTTTTTTCAATAGGTTAGTACAAAAATTTCTATATCTGGAGTATGTCAATTTTAGAAGTTCATTGTTTGGATTTTCCTTTAGACGTAAATGCATTCTGTCTCTGTTACGAATACATCTAAGGATGCCTAATGTGATCCAAGGTTTAATGGTGCGCTGACTATTAGGAACTTTGAATATCCTGGAGTTAGTTTTCATAATCTCAATTAAATGATTAGTGAGCAGATTGGTGGCTACATTAGCATCACATGTACCTAAGATGTCGGCAAAACTTAAAGACCTCAGACGAGTAGCTATTTTATCATAGTCTATTTTAGTAAAGGATTTTACCTGAATTACACTTTGTATGTCTCTTTTTCTATTTACGATGTTTAGGAGAACAGGGGAATGGTCGGTTACAAAGGTATTAATAACAATTGTATTGTTCTCAAGATTACTTTTTAACATAACATGGTCTAGGCATCGATCTCCTCTTGTAGGAATATAATGAGACGGCAGGAGTCCATGACTTGTAGTAAGTTCTAAATAACAGGTGGAGTTTCTATCCATATTGTCTGGATGGATGTCGATGTTTAAGTCTCCCATAATAATAAGGTTTGCAACTCTTTCATATGTTGATAATATTTTATCCAGACATTGAAGAAACAAGTCAATATTTAAAAAGGAAGGGGATCGGTAAATAGCAATAATAACTACTTGGAGGCCTAGTTTAATCAAGAGACAGTTTGCTTGGAGAAAATCGGGTTCTTCTATTGACAACTCTAGGTTACCCTTTGAGTACACAATTATACCTCCATTTTTATTAATACAGTTTTTAGTGAATGCTGAATTGTAGTTGCTAAGTTTTGGAAATGGTTTATCATTTTCTATCCAACATTCAGTCAGAATTATAATGTCGCATTCGAAACCCAATCGTAACAGAAGTATTTCAAAAGCGGGCAAGTTCATATTTACACTTCTAATGTTCATGGTCAGAATTTTGATACCGTTATTATTGGGTGATATCAAAGTGTGGCATAATTCCGGTACACAAATTTTAGCATTTGTAGTTGTTATCCCATCTATTAGCTGACATAATTCATTTTGTTTTACGTTATCCATAATTATTAATGTTGTTATTAGATGCGTCACTTATTACGGTGGTTGTCAGAGTCTTGTACGGAGAAGAGTACTTATATAAGTATGAAAGTTTGTGCGTAGGTGAGTATATAGGTGTATATGTTTGTATGAATGGCCATTTAAAGTATAGTGTTGTGTGTAAAAGAATGTATATTATATTAATTTTATATGATATGATTTTTGTGTATAGTGTAGAATGTGTATTAAATATTTTAAGACTTAACAAACTAAATACAAATATAAAATTTAGATAAAGAAATAGGACACTATTAAATTTAACTAGTTTTTTTGTTTCAGATCTTCAAGTTGCTGCTCGTTCGTAATAAGGATTGGAGGTTTACCTTCAGATTTTCTGAGGAACACTCTCCCATTTGCAGTCCAACAGAAGTCATACTTGGAGGTCTTCGCCAGGTCACGTGCTAAATAAAAAGTCTCCTGGCCTTCGGTGTCAAAAATTCTGACACATATACCGACGACTTTTGTCCATCAAGGCCCAGGGCGCTTGTATTTAATTTATCTGTAATATTACTTCTATTGAACTGTTTAACAGCAAGAAGGGTGTTGGATTTAAGAGTGGAGGTGGCATATTCTATTATTATAGGTCTTTCTCCATTTTGTTTTCCTTTCAGCCGGTATATATCTTTAATTGCATGCGGTTGTACTTCGGTCCGTAATTTGTTGTGCATTTTTTCAGCTAGGGTGTATAAGTCCTGCTTGGTCTCTTTTTGTTTGGGAGGAATACCTCTTATTTCTAGACATGTACTTCTGCTTTGCCTCTCGAATTCTTCAAGTCTATTTTCTAAATTTTTGATTTTCAGGTCGCGTTCATGCTTATCATTCTCTAGAGAAACGATACGTCCACACAGGTCATCATGTTTTTTCATATAAAAGTCTAGTGATTTTTGCATTTCGGTATTAGCTTTACGCAATTCAGTCACCTCAGATAGTACTTGAGTCATAATCGACATCATTTCATTATGACCCCCACTCTCATCTTCCCAGTTTGGTGAAGAAGGAGTACTATTTCTACGCTGGCGCTTAGTAGGGTTTAACGAAGCAGGCAGCTGTTCAGTGGCTCCCTCTGTTAATCCAGAGATGGGTGACGTGCGGTGCATCTCTTACTTTTTTTAGCGTTATTAGGAAAGCATATAACTCGATTAGTGTAGTGCCATATATATATAATTGACTCGAGTATCGTTACGCTACTCTTTACTAGAAAAACGAATTGTAAGCACAGTTCATGTACCAGGCTCTCAGCAGTAGTAGCATATAGAACGATTGTAGATCTCAAAGTTAAGCAGCTATTGGTGGCCTGAGATATAGGCGGCGCATGGGCAAGCAGTGAGCGTCTCCTCGAAGCAGAATCCGTGATGGCGGGTGTCCGAGCGACAGTGAATGGCTCTCGATATGCAAGCAACAGGTGGACCAGTATGTAGGCGGCGCGTGCGCAAGCAGTGGGCGTCGCCGCGAAGCAGAAACCGTAATGGCTGTTGGGAGAGCGGCAGCGACTGGCCCTCGAAGCACAAGCAACAGGTGGTCGGCAGTGCAGCGATGGCTCCCGTCCAGCGATCAAAATGGCGGATGGGCGGAGACTCTTACTTGGTGAATGAAGTTACCGTCAGCAGTAGAATTTTGCGCGTACCCGGCGCTCAGAACGAAGATCTTTGAAGTGGCAGCAGTAATTCACCTTCTTGATAGTTATGCACTCCTATTATTTTATGATGAATTTATTTTACTAAATTGAATAAATGAATTTAAATAATATTTTAACAATAATTTCACACACGACTGCTCGGTTTCGAGGTCCGGGGGGAAGGGGATACATAGGTATCATTGATACAATTATGTGCGTTATTTTTTTAATCAACCAGCTTTTCGCAAAGGTGATTTGTCACGGAGGAGAAGAAAAGCCGTAAAGAAACTCCTCAGAACATCTTTTAAAAATAAAAATACATTGGTAGGTATATTTATTACAAAAAAATATCACTAGCTTGTACGGAACTGGTTGCGTCATTTCCATGCGCCTTTGTCTTAGGTACTCATCTACAGTATAAAAGAGTCGATGTTACACTAATTTTTTTTAATAAGGTGAATTAAGTTTACTAGGGTGGATTCGACCAAACAAGAGTAAATCTTAATCTTAGAATAAATCGTCAGTTAATCGAGAGAAAATCAATTTTACGTTTTACCATCTACAATTCTAAGAATAGTGGGCCTATTCGGGAATTGTTTCTATACCGCCGCTTCGCACGGAATAACGGAGCTATTCGTAGAATAATGTAATGGCGTCAATCAGTCCAATCATCTGATTTCTGTCACCACACGACAAAACTTGACAATTCCCTCAAACAAAAAACAAATAAAACGTTTGACAGCTAGCTAGCTTACATGACAGCTACTTTTTCACACTATAATACGGCAAAATCGAGTTGACATGATGTATGCTCTTACGCTATCCCGTTGTAGGACAACATTTATTTGCCGGGTTTTATTTTCGTTCACCATTCACTCTGCTATTCGCGTATTGTTATTCGTAACGCAAGTATACTATCGATTACGTGGAAAAACGGCTATGTATTTACTCGAGATTATAATCATGGAATAGATTATTTCTCGTATAGTTACTCGTGTATAAGTTTAAGTTTGGTCGAATCCACCCTAATACACCTCGGCAGTAGGCTCGTGTGTAGCTTGCCTTAATCACCTAGGTGAATTTAGGTCTACCGCTTTAGTATACTTAATTCACCTGCGGCCAGTAGATTTAAATCACCTGGGTGCATAGGTGAATAAAGTACACTAAAAGTAGACTTAAGACACCTAGGTGAATTAACTCAGGTGAATAAAGTCGACGTCACCTAGTAACCTTTGCCTAAAAGTTGAGATTTTACATGTTTGTTAAACAATTCCACTAGGATTTTTTTATATAATTGTACACCAAGCCCCAGAAAAGATCGCTGCACTTAAGAAAGACGGTAAGATGACGTTACTAATTGATGCATTCTTCTTGTTTGGCGTTTACCTATGAATATCACAATTTTGTTCATACGCGCTTATATTATTCCGTATAAAAACCACATTACTATAAATATACTGTGAAGCTACTGTAAGTATACCTATTTCTTTGAACTTTTCACGCAAAGTTTCCTGAGACCTAAGTTTATAAATAGGTCTAATAGGTCTTTTTTGTAGTATGAAAATTTGTTCTATAATGGCTGCTTTGCCCCACAGCAAGATGGCATAAAACATAATAATGTAAAAATATGCAAAATAAACCATCCTATCAGTTTCGACGTCAGTATAACAGCCTTATCTTTAAAACAGCATAAGCAGCCCTACCGAGTTAATCGCGAGATTTGTTATAATTATGTGGGTCCCATTAAAGTTTATTATCTAAGGTCACCCCTAAAAATACGGTGGATTCCTCCATATATGTTGGTTATCTACATATGTGTATACCTACTAACAATAGGTAACGCTATTTTTTATCTGAAAACGAACAATGAATTGAAATGAATGAATTAGTCTAAATAGCAGATTACCATGCACCTCAGTAACATCTACTAATTATTTGTTTTGTAAAAAACTGACTTTTTTGAAACTGGATTCGAAGTACTTTAAAATGAGCGCTGTAAAACACAGTCGATTTTAAGGATACTAGTAGTTAGCTACATAGCTATTGTAAGGTTCGCTAAAAACTGGCAACATTAATAAAATATCTGTATAAAAACAACGAAATATAATCTATGGCGGGAGGTGGCAATAGTGACTTATGACATGACAGATTGAATTTAGGTCATGGCAAGAAAATGTTTGGTTAAAATATATAAGTTTTTAAGTTTAGATTATGAATAGAATGGTTGTGATCAACATGGTTAAATTCAAGTAATTGTACAAAAGTGAAGTAATAAATATAAATATTGTACCCTTCGATGGAGTTTTACTACACTATTAGGAGAGAACCTTCATTATGTACTCGCGCGAGTTTCGCGATTAATTTGGTAGGTACTTTCCTAGCGACATCAAATAGGACCTGCACCTAGAACAAGGGTTGTTTGGATGTTAGTTTGGACACGTAATAGATAATATTACTATGTAAATAGTTTAGACTGTATTTCAACAACTTCGTATTTTAATTAAAATTATTACTATGTAAGATCAGGTCACAATATTTTAGTAGTGTTAGAAATCTACATAAAATACAGAGATTATGTAGATAATTATGATATTATCATTATATTTATTCAGTGCCTAATGTTATACCCTTTGTTGAGTTATTTTTTTTACAAAAAGAAACAGCAGAAGTAAATTTTTAATTTGGCGTCGGTTTGTGGCTGAGCTCTATTATTAATGAGCTTGGATGAAGCGAACTTTTTATATTATGTTAATGTTCGTGATTTTCAGAGTAGCTCTAATATTTCACCAACGGTTATTTCCAACCCATTTTTATGTAACCTACTGTATTATACTTACTACTGAAAGAGCAACATGCTACGTGCTACTGTATTATACGTACTACTTAATATATATTAATTAATTATACTTAATTTTATATTACGCTTGTATTAATTACAAGTGAAACATTACTATGGTCCCCGCTCCCCATTTGGTCGACAGAACTGGTGTTATTGAGGTCCATGGACGAAGAACCATCCGTCGTGGGCGTCGTGGCTTGTCTGCTTTTTGTCCGTTTTTTACTTTCATGTCTCGAAGTTTATAGGTAGTGACGACCTCGTAGCCGTCTATTATCCCGGCAAAGAGGGAGCTGGGTTTGAATCCCGGTCCAGAAAGACCAACTGAGAAAGAGAAATACAAACAATATTTTGAAGTATCAAAAAATAAAAAAAAATTGAATAATGCAATATGGGTATGAAATTAAAGAGCTCGTTTAATCACATATGTTTCTTTTTACCTTGAGTTTTATAATCAATCAAAAAAAGGTAAACTTCTAAATTGTATATTTTTATGCCAACATCGATACAGCGAATCTCACAGACACATGAAAATAGATGGAATTTTTTTACAATTATTATTATCAGTCAACCAAATTTTATATTGGACGGATAATTGGAATTCAAGTTCCTGTGTCGCGACCTTCAATTTGCAAAACTCTGCTCGTTACTTTTACTCTCTTTTTATACTTTAGAGTTTACCTAGAGCTATAACAAAGAAAAAGTTTTGTTGTGAAGTTTCTATACCCATTAGGAAAATTTATTCTGCACAAAAGTTATTTTAGAAATGACAATTTAACGGTGTCGAGCGGTTCTTTTGTTGAGAGAAGCAGGCGTTAAGATATTTCGAAATCATTTTGTGGGACGGAGGTGCCCACAAGTCGCTTGTGCTTGTACTTTCCTATCTTTCTCCGTCTTTATTATATGGATGTTTCTCTAGTGTGGTGCTATACTGTGTAGTTTAAATTAAACTGTTTGAGTTATGTGTAATAAACGATTATTTTAACTTTAATTTGGAGTTAACCTTGTTGCTCACTCGCACCGCCTGCTACACTTCACCACACGCTTATATCATTCTCCATAATTATTTATTGAAACAAAAAACAAATTATGGTATAAACTGTTTAGAAATATTTCAATTTTTTTTTGTAATAATCGTATTGTTGTTCGTTTTTACGATTTTGTTTTGTATTAACTTTATGGCTTACAGCTGATACCTAAAATAGAAAAAGACATATAATTAACAAAACAAATAATTTAAAACAATAGTAACAATCTTCTTATATTGGAATGAAAATGTACCAGTAGGGTGCCGCGTCTATTTTCCTACTCAGGTACTTAATTTTATTCCCTTTGTGTCTCTTCTATATCGTTTTTTCATAACTTCGAAACACCTTTTTTATATCTTGTAGAATATGAAATTGTCACAATATTCTTTATTATCAATAAAGTCGTCTTAGTATAATATAATTTATTCACCCGTGAATGATCAAAATCGTTATGAAACCTTGGTGAATGTTAGGCCGGTACCTCACCGGGACGCCATGGCGACGTCGCCGGCCACGTATCCAAACAGTTTATATTGAAATGTATGGCGCATACCTCACCTGGCGACGCTGTGGCAACGTAGCCGATTCGGAAGCGTAACCATAACTGCCAGCGCAGTCTGGAGACTGTGGCGAGCTGGCGACGTCGCCAGTAAAATGTATGCGTGTAGGTTACACCTCCCTCACTGAGTAGCCAACCGGCCGCCATTTCGGGCGTTTGGTCAAATTATGTATGGAAAAATTTGTTTCGATACAGAAAAATTTATTGTGAAAATTCAAAATTGTCCGTGTTTGTGGGATAGTGCATTGGATATTTTATAAAAATTCTTAATATAGATTAATAAAAACACCACATCGGCTTCGATTTGATAAAAAACGATGAATCCAAAGTTTGTTCTTTTTTTTTCTTTTCTTGTAGTATTTTTAAGCGACGTACGTAACAAATAAGTGCGATCTCTTCTACGTCCATTCTTGACATCATAATCGAACTGAGTGAAGAGAAGCCATGGCTACTCTTTTGGCTACCTTCGGACGCCAACGGTAGCCATGGCAACTACGCCGGCGACGTCGCCATGGCGTCCCGGTGAGGTAGGGCACTTAACATAAAATAGAGTGCCACACTGATATGAAGATAACTTCGGACATTCACGGTAACATACACAGACATTGACTCTCACTACATAAATATCATAAATAAATAAGTTAATAGTTTAAAAACTATATAAACGGTTTTATAGTGCCATTGGAGGAACTAAAGAAAAAATAGTGACCGTGATGTTAACCCTTAAGGAGTTCCCTCGTCCGGAGCCAACCCTAAAAGTATTATCAGATCGTGCTTATCATAAAAATGTATTGTCATCGGAACCATAGCAATATGCAAAACTTCAACTTGCCCAAACAAACAAAGCAAGCTAAATTAATACTTAAAAAGTACCTACCAGTAGTTACCCTTGCTCCGCTTCGGGAAATAGATTTTTACGGAGTCGGTTTTGTGTTTTGGTTTTAAATATCTTTTGTTTTTCACACACGACATTATTCATAAATGCTAATGGGAGTAAAAGCCCTCCAGCTAAATTTGGTGAAATTTTAATGGTGCTATTCTTCGAGGGTTGATTATGTATTTTTCATGGATATTGTTATTCGATCGTTAAATTGGCAATTTCATGAAATAATTGACCAATCAGTAAAAGTTCGCGTTTCATAAAATAACCAGTTGTCGTTTGATTCGTTGCGTCATTGACGTACTCTTACGTGGGATATCATTATTGATACAGTTCAGTACGTAGAAAACTTATTTATGATAATTATAATTATGGAATATAATTCCGTAAAAATCTTGAAACCGAAATGTGTATGTTTTGACTGTAGGTAAGTCAAAGATTGCCAATCCTGAGGAGTGATTACGTGCGCGCCCTCATCTTGTGTTTATCCTATTCTCACAATTTCCCTTTTACTGCCTCATTATTGCGATGTCATGCGATAGATAACAAAAGATAAAAGAAAATGGAATCAAATCTAAGGCCCACCTGAAATGTTCATATCTTAGTAAAGCACCTTATTTTTTTATTACATTATACAAAATTTTATAGTATGTAAAGCTAATGTAATGTTTAGTACGTAATAAACGTCAGAAAAAAGGAAATATTCTCGTCTATCTGCCGTTAAATTTTTCCGTGCGGCAAATGAAAGTAAATTGGTTAGCAATTCCTGCATATTTTAAATGAAGGCAGATATACTTATTAGAGATTTGAAATCTGAGAAATGAAACTTAGAAGACATTAGGACATTATACAGAGTGTCCCGTAAGTAGCGGATCAACCGAAGGTGACAGATAGCTTGAAGGTTGACCTATCATATGTCAAAAAATTACCTTAGTAAAAGTGTCACCGTTTTCGAGATATTGACCATTCTTTAAAATTTAGAAAATTCGGCTCCTTTACCCTACTTTTTCCTGTTGAGTCCACAAATGAGCAGGTATTTTGATATTTTTTTTTCCTGGAGCTCTCAGATAGTTGCTTTATAATTATCAGTATGTAATATTGTTGAAATTATTAGGGAACGCTGAGAAAATAGCGTCTACTTTGGATATTTTTGTTTTTGATTTTCTTCGACACAACTTTGATGCGAGGTGGTTGAAAAAAAGTGTACTGGGCATGTATGACCCGGTACTTTAAAAACTTGTCTGTTTAATGCAGATTTTAAAAAGGTACAATACAGGCTACTTTGATAGGGAAAATTTTCAAGTAAAAGCCATTTCAGTGTCAAAGAGGTGAATTTAAATCAAAAGTTATTTTATTTTTTACTGTTATGAGATTAAGTTTTTCAATGGTGTTTGCTTAATATTACGTTACTTTAAATTAATGCTGTAATAAATATTTAAAATAATGATTATTTTGCGATATTTCAACTTTTAAAAGAAATTTCAAATTACCTAAGAATTACTTGAAAAATATTGTTTCTTCAAAAATAATGCTATTATTTACTATTTTTTAATACTAGATGATCAGCAAACCTTGTCAATTATTACTTTAAGATTATTTTTGTATGATAAAATAAACAAAAATAATTATTTTACTTACATTTTTTCTCATTCTTTGTTTTTTGTTGAATATTCGTACAAAAATAATCTTAAAACAATAATTTACAAGGCTTGCTGATCATCTAGTATTAAAAAAACAGTAAATCATAGCATTATTTTTGAAATAAACAATATTTTTCAAGTAATTGGTAATTTCTTTAGTAGGTTGGAATATCGGAAAATAATCATTATTTTCAATATTTATTAGAGCAATAATTTAACGTAACGTAATATTAAGCAAAAACCATTGAAAAACTTCATCCCATAACAGTAAACAGTAAAATAACTTTTGATTCAAATTCACCCCTTTAACACTGAAATGGCTTTTACTTGAAAATTTTTCCTATCAAAGTAGCCTGTATTGTACCTTTTTAAAATCTGCATTAAACAGACAAGTTTTTAAAATACCGGGGCATACTTGCCCAGTACATTTTTTTTCAACCACCTCGCATCAAAGTTGTGTCGAAGAAAATCAAAAACAAAAATATCCAAAGTAGACGCTATTTTCTCAGCGTTCCCTAATAATTTCAACAATATTACATTCTGATAATTATAAAGCAACTATCTGAGAGCTCTAGGAAAAAAAAATTATCAAAATACCTGCTCATTTGTGGACTCAACAGGAAAAAGTAGGGTAAAGGAGCCGAATTTTCTAAATTTTAAAGAATGGTCAATATCTCGAAAACGGTGACACTTTTACTAAGGTAATTTTTTGACATATGATAGGTCAACCTTCAAGCTATCTGCCACCTTCGGTTGATCCGCTACTTACGGGACACCCTGTATACATATAAATAGAGATTATTGTATGTTAGGTATAACTTCAGTAGAAACTGCTGTGACACATTTGGGTACTTTTAGGCATTGATTGATGATGTTCAATGGCATTGATGTATTCCCCTGTAATTCAATAATTTTACCCCCGAGCTCAACATTCAAAGTGTGAAATAAATATTTAGGTATATTTATAGTATAATTAATTACTTATCAGCCTTAAGGTATTGTTGTACAAGTCTGCAAGCGCTAGTACGTATCTACGTACATAGAAGTACGTGGACAATTCGGTTAATCATTGTTCCCCCTATTTTATAAATATGTTTGATTGATGAGATATGAATATGACTTGTGAATCTTGTGATATATTGAAGTTACTTTCAAAAACATAACAAGATAGCAGATTTATCACTCGAGATTTAAAATATTATTCGATTTGTACCTACTATGGTACAACAACTACATATTCTCGTACGTTGAATCGCTAAGAAGAATGGCTTTCCCTATTCTGTGCTCCACACTAAATGAAACACAATTAATTATGTATACGTTCATTCAGTACCTAACCAACCACAAGTTGGAGGGGTTATAAAGAGGGATTCCTGATTGACGGAGCTTAACTTAATTTGCTTCACAACAGAATAAAGAGGTATAGGGATTACAATAGGTTAACCTTTAATACAAACATAAGTATCTAAAGATTATATATAGCGAGCGCGAAGATTTTAAGAGGTGGCGTTTAATAATATGGTTAATATGGTTATGCACACACATAAACATATCTAAGTTGGTTTACTTGGTTGATAGTCGTCGTTTATATGCGAAACCTAGTTCACATAACAAACAGTCTGTGGACCTGTCTGGTACTGCAATTTTGTTAACCTCATGAAAATTAATGTAAATATTATTATGCTGACTATTATAAAAGCAAAGATTTTTTAAGTGCTATCTTACATAGTTACCTCTATGAACATGAACCATATTACTTACAATACAAAGTATGAAGCGTTAGCTACTATGATTTCATTTAAAAATTATTAGGTAACAATTAAAAAAACTGACTTCAAATATGGAATTAAATATGCCAGCAATGTAATCGAATTTTTATTAAATTTTTTACTCGTATATAAGTTTTGAACCAATCAAAGATCCAATCAAAGCTCAAAGTATCCTGGTGTCTAAATTGTTTATTCTATTTATATGTATTACAATGTTCGTATAATTTTATAAATAAATATATGTATAATATGTCTAAACCAATGATATTATATATTATAGAAATATCATTGGTCTAAACGCTAAAAAATTAATCCAAATCGTAACAGTGAATCCCTGAATGTATTCTACTAATATTATAAATGTGTAAGTTTGTGAGGACCGATGTATGGATGTTCGTTACTCTTTTACACAAAAACTACTGAACAGATTTAGCGCACAGTGTAGAGTGTAGACCATGATCTGGAATACGATAGGTATAAGGTACTTATTATCCCGGAAAACGTGTGCCAACCCGCAGACAGAGCGCATGTAGGCCAATATAAAAAATATCTACTGACATCGCCCTAATAATAAACCTAGGTACAGTCACCTGCAGAGAAAAGTAACCCATCTATTTATAAATATACGAACAGCACGGAAACGTTGCCTGTTGCGTTGAAAACAGATGGGTTACTTTTCTCTGCAGGTGACTGTACATACTCGTACCTACATGCTCGCAGCACGTCCAAACAATCATCACGATTCACGTCGGCATGCTGTCATATTCTTTATTACATTATTACGAATCACGTCACAGTCAAGATTAAAATAAGCTTTCTTTCTATTAGACACCGACCGACACGACTTGTCGTGTTCCGGCTAGGGGCTTGAGAGCCAGTTCTTTCTTTCTTTTTCTTCTCTCTTTCTCGGCCGTAAAAAATTAAATATTCCATAAAAAATTAAACACCGCTCAAATGTAGATAAACAGCAATGTTCGCAATTTCTTCTTCTCCATGACAAATCTTCCCGAAATGATGGTAGATTAGTGATACCTATATGAGTAAATGATTTTGAATTATCACATATATGTACTCATAATTATACAGGGTTATTTGTAACTCGACGTATTCCTGGCGGGAGCTGATGAAGAAGTCAAAATGCAATATATTTGATGTTCATTTGTATGAGCAAAAAAAAAATTCTTGCTACTTGTGGAGATATTTGCAATTTAAACTTTTTTCGTTATTTACCCGGATTTTTGCATTTAGGTACAAATTGAAAAAAAAAAACGTATGGTATGGTTATTATTTAAAATTATTTTTCTAACTAACACTTCAATAAAGCCCACCTTACCTTATTAAGATGAAAATTCCTTCTGAATGAAAAACTACGAGCTACAACAAAAACAAAATTATTTAAAAAATACATGTTACTTGACAAAATATGTTGTCTGGTTGAAAAAATTACCATGACACTAGGCGTACAAGTTATTAAAAAAACTTGCCCATTTAATCAGCTTTTTAAAAAGGTATTAATGTTAATCCAAAAACATGTAATTCTTAACAAAAACGGCGTTTCACTCGTCGTAGGTAGAGCATATTTCAGGGTTAAAAAGTATAAAGCATAATGGTAATGCACAAACTATTATTTTTTTGCTCATACAAATGAACATCAAATATATTGCATTTTGACTCCTTCATCAGCTCCCGCCAGGAATACGTCGAGTTACAAATAACCCTGTATAGTTATAATAGGTTTATTATTTAATGGTCACTCGCACACGAAACACAAATTAATAGGACTTGCTTAATTGGTATCAGTATGAAGTGATTTAGAACAATAATTCTCATAACTTATTTTATTCATTAATAAAAGATCTCAATAAAGAGAAGTGAAAAGTTAATACATTAACAATAATATGGCTGCAACACAAAACCATGTTTGAATTACAAAGGAAATCTCAATACAAGCTTTTTCATTTACATTAGGTAAATGTTACTGTCGCGTTGACGCGGAATAAGGAAATTATTGAAGAAAACGTTAAAGAGGGACCCTTTAACCTGCCACTCTATTAAATCCGATAAACATTTTCATTACATTATGTCAACAGGTTTATATTTTCGCATAATACTTATTGTGATATTAATTTATTGCCCTAACTTAAGTAGCTATTAATTACGCTAATAACATTGTTCAAGTAAGCATGTAACAGCACATTATGTTAACACTAAAAAAGCGGACATTGTATACCTAAACCTCGTAAATATAATGTTTTTTCTGTTCTAAGCAATTATTTTAAACTTATTCAGGCTCAAAGTGCCCACTTGAATCGACTTATTTAATCATTATCTTAAAAAAAGTTGAAAACTAAATACACGGTTTTATAGTGTCAATGTACGTAATAAAGAAAAAAAATATTGTAACTGTGCTGTTAATCTTTTAGGAGTTCCCTCTCTTACAGCAAACCTGTGTATAGTATCAGATAATGCATATCACAAAAATGCATTGTCATCAGAACTAAAGTTTAATATAACATTTCAACACCTTAGGATAAGAGGAAGCAGATCTAATTAGACTTACAAGAATTGACCGTAACAAACAGGGTCAACAAATAAAACCAATTTAAAATCATGCCTTTGTTAATTCTTTAAATTAATTTGCCAGCGATTTGATCGAGAGATTTCAATTACGTCCCTGTCTTTTAAATTCTGGATCCCGTATTGCATTAGTGCGCAGAAATAAAACGGAACTTACTAGTTAGGGGCCGTTCAAATATTACATAAGCAGATTTGTTACAATTATTTACCCCCCATCCCCCTTGTCAGCAAAAGTAAGCAAAGCTCTTATCCCCTACCCCCATGTCATCCAAAATAAGCAAAACAAAGACCCCCCCACCCCCCATAGTGCTTACGTAATACTTGAACGGCCCCTTACTTGTATAGTTAAACTTGGTTGATTAGTCTAAGCTTTACGTGGATGTTAATACTTATAAGAAACATAATAACAACAATCAGTGATGTGAGTTGCATGACTTAGACCTTCATATATCGTCGAGAACGATGTAATGTAAGGACAACTAAATTTCAAACATTGATTAGCTACTAATACCGCACAAGATGTTCAGGTTTAATCAAAATTATGTAGAGAAAGGCCAATTTGGCCCGCGCGCATTTACAGGGTTAATGTTTGGACTACGGTAACGTCCGGCACACCTATACTGCGCCATAAAATGAAATTTAGATTTGCAGGGCGTGGCTGCCTAAGCGAACGATGATGAAAAAGATTTATGGAAAAGTTTTTTTGAATAACGTTTAAATTAATAGCAACAGCAAAGCAATAAAATAAAATTAAAACATTAATGGTGAGAGACTACATTCATTCTTGTGTCTGGAACAAGTAGTCGTAAGACAGAGAAGATGAAATATGGCCAAGACAATGGTGTAAACCTTTAGAAGTAATATTCAATAGCCTATATGTTTTGAACATCGGTCTCGAGACCGAATCATGAACGACTTATTGCTTCAAGTCATTAATGGCCCTCTACAAGGCAAGGATCATTTCGAGGGCGCCTAGAGCATAATGCTCCAGCACACACGCTGCTACAGAGCGAAAAGGGAAGTGGTCAACTTAGGTGTTGGAAGTTTTAATGCTACCCAAAGGCCACTACTACTAGTTTCACGACTGTTATCTTATAGTTACAAACAGGATCGACGGCTTTATCAGCACCCCTAAGACCGCAAGCGCTAACGAAATTTTGCCACATCGCTCAGTCATTGTTCTAGCCCACTGTTCCTCAACTTGGTTGGTTGATCATTTAACATCGACACAAGCCTCCAGGCTACGCATTTCTAATTTTTATTATTAGAAGTGTGTATCAGAAATGATTCTTAAGTTGTTTCGGGGAAAGAAGACATCGCAAGGAAACCTGCGAACCTAGAGTTCTCCATAACGTTCTCAAACGTGAGTAAGGTCTGCCAATCTACAATTAGCCTTGGCCTTAACCAATTTCAGTGTGATAGGAGACTTGAACGCTACTGAAGCTAATGGGATGAACTAAACTTTCGGAATCTTGACGGTACTCGTGGATGGTATGGCAACTAATTGTTGGGCTGGGCCCAATGAAACGACGATATCCAACAACTATTTTATTATACTTTTCTGCAAGATAATCTTAACACTAAAATTCTGAGATATTAATATTACTAACTTCTAATATTACTAACTTCCAGAGAGACGTAACTTTTGCAACCGACTGTTCAGCCCAAATGTCGAAAGACGAATGCTTCGCGTTCGGTGCTCTTTGCTATAACAATCTATACTGACTGGCGTTGGATCAATACATCAATACGCCTGACGGAGACTGATGACAGTAGGCTGCACAAGTCAATTACCATACAGTATATACAAAGATAATGCATTACACAGTAACTATATAATAGCACGCTAACAGCTCGGCCATCTGACTTTGCGTACGTCCTCGTACGCGATCTCAAAAATTCGTTGAAATTGTACAGTCGTCAAATCTTCGTAGTAGTATTATTACGATATGTTAATAAACTTCCTTTATCCACATCATTAATACATTCATCTCTGTTCTAAGATACCTCTGTCATTTATAACATTTTTCTATCTATCTTAAATAATTGCATGAATACAAATTTTGATTATTAAATGACAATTTCTATGTCTTTAAAGTAAACATGACTCGTGCAATGAACTTCCTATATCTACATCATTAATACATTCATCTCTACTATCTATCTTAAAAAATTGCATGAATACAAATTTGATTATTAAAGTTATGCACTTGCAGTAATAATAATATAATGACAATTTCTATGTCTTTAAAGTAACTATTACTCTTGTTAAAAAAAAACATTTTACATTTTTCTTTTGCTCTGGTCAGCATTATCCCAATAATATCAATATAATAATATTCGAATATTTTAAGCAGCTGTATACAATAGTCTTCCAGTTACTAATTTAGGGTAATCACAATCAATTATTTCAATTATTTCGATATCCACGAAATTCCACCGCGTAAACTTTCCATCTACAAATGGACGTTAATAACAGTATAAATGTTTAAAAATTGTTTTAAATTTATATCAAATTCTTTTAATAGATACAATACGAGGCAGCATACGTTTTACTTATTAATGCGAGCAGGTAATTACGATTTGTATAATGTTTAAATATGGCCATACCAAGGCTATATACTCGTATTACTCTCTGGATTGTGACTACCCGAACCAGCAAAACCATCTTTTACATCAGTAATTACATCTATAAATTGCCTAATGTCACGATAGACAGTACCTAACTTATCATCGGCTTTAAGAGAAAAATACATTATACTTAGTCTATGTAAGTTAGGGTAGGCCAGGAGAAAAAAGCCGGAGGAAAAAAACTCCCAGAACTCTTTTTAAAAAAAGGTCAATAGTAACAAAGGTTGAAAACAGGTTTATCATACCCAGACGGTTCCAGGTCGTGTTTAAATCATCAGCTACCTTGCTGCGTGGCGCGTCTTGAACATCTGCTACTCCTTCCATTGTCCTTTTCTCTAATCAGTTACATCTCTTTGCCTCATACTTGGCCGTGATCGGAGAGTGTTGCTCGAGCTCTCCACCACGTCCATCACGACCAAGCTTTTGGTCCACTAGGTCCGTAGCTCATTCTTATTCCCATCGCTCGGACCGTCTTTTGACAATCCTTCAGCCGTCGCTCTAGCTCACCGTCCGAAGAATTTAGTGGGCCATTTAGATTCACGGATCGGTCGTCATCCAAGCTCACCGCCCGAACCGTGTATCTTCACTCTTATGACTTACAACTTACAACCTTTCCAGTCGTGGTTTTCTCTCAAAAGTGGAATCTGTGTATCTACCTCCAGGCACTGATGTATCCACATTGAATCTGAAACTTATTACTGTATTAGTGTGGGTTCATACTTCAAGACAAAAGACCAAGATTACCTCTATGATATGAATGATGATGAAAATAATATTGTCGCGTTATTATTAAGATGCTAAAGTTGCTAGGAATCAATTAATGGAATTATTTTCACATTTTCATAACAATGTACTGCGATGACTGCAAGTTCTTTGAGTTTGTTTATCTAAACTAGCGACTGAATGCGGCTACGCTCGCATGGATTTTGTCGCTGAAATAAAGCAGTTTAAATGCAATAATAATGTATCAGAAGCAGAATCGGCGCGAAGATTGATAAGGAGAGGAATGGGTAAAAGATGATAAAACGACGGTTGACATTTCATGGAGCGACTATACCTTCCTTCAATTTTTAATCAGTTGTTACAAACATTATTATAGAAGCGATTAAGAATTATTCAATTATACCTTACTTCTCATTGTCGTCATATGGATCAATTCATCGTCATTACCTTATTCATAAACGCTTAATAACATACTTTAGCTATTGCAATTTTTTTCATCTCAAAAGTTTTTCCTAAGAGTGAAAGAAATAAAACACTTTATAAGCCGTTTATAACTTGGCTTGTTTTTATGAGTTAGGAGAGATAGTTTAGTCACAGTTCAAAGTCATAGTTCAGAGTCATAATTATTCACATTCATAATTCACAGTCATAATTCGTAGTCATAGTTGACATAGATGTACATACATACATAGGTTTTACAATATACTTGATCTTATCTTTTACCATAATATGCTCCAAAATAAGTGTGTTATATAATAAAATAAACCTTTCTCAAAATAACTTATCATTGTTGTGATGTTATGATGAGTCAATCAGTCTGATTGAGCGAATGTTTTGTGTGTACATATGTAAAATATAAATATAAAACAAACGACATTTAAAAATTTCATTAACACCGTGCTCAAAGGGGCTATTTCCAATAATCTGGAAACCTTATTTATAATCCATATCCAGTGCGATGGTTTTCGATGATTAATGACTCAGTACTCTGTATTCATTTGACGTTTTAGAACGATCGCTTCATTCTATTATAGTTAACGCGAACTATAAGGCGACAAGTGACACTAGAGATAAACAAAAAACGGCTCACGAAAGAAATCAAATTGTAGGACCCATCAATCCATTCGCTAATCAAATTGTAACTCCAAAAACTGCAACATTAAGACACCTACCTACCACTTCGATTGAGCTCCCTTGAGCTACCTCGCGCCGCGCATTCCCAATCTACGACACCAATATGGACTCCTAACCTACTAAACTTAACCGATTTTAATAAATATGCACATCGTGTGCAGTTTGATCCAAGTTGAAAGATAGGATAGCTAACATCTCAAAATAATAAAAAACTTTGGCAGAACGAAGTCTTTCCGGGCAGCTAGTTACATATAATTATATGCGGTTACTGTTCATGGATGACGAAGTGCCCATACATAATGGAAAATGTCCCTTGTAAGCGTCCAACCCGTCGTGGCACCCCTGCGCACCTAATTTTGAATTCAAATGCAAGTACAACATTCATAATAATGTTATTACATAAATCAATTTTCATTCTCAAATTTCGATTATAGTAATGTATCGATTATGACTCTCGAATGACGAACGGCCTCAAACCGTCATATCGCTTTATTAAATCTTTTTTCATTAATCTTGCATAAACTATGATGCGATGGAATCTTTACTAGATTTTATCGTAAGTACTAAACGTTTTTATTTTGATTTGGTTGATTGATTGGTTAATTTATAATAAACGTCAATGAAAACGAGTAGGAATTTCCTGACAAATTCTGTCAAAATTCCTTGTCCGTAAGTAGTTATCCAACTGTTCATATAAAAGTAAATAAAGTAAGTAAGTAATAATAAATGATAATTCCATTTCGCTCAGAGATGCCCATACAAGGTTAGTTCATATTAATAAAATGGTAGCCGTCATCATGTCCAATCTGTGTGGATAATTTTCAGTATATGGGAAGGTAACTCTCAAACTTTCCAAAGAGGCCCGTCTACGACCGGTAAACAGCCAAGTAATATCACCAAGGTGTTACATACATCCACATCGCAAGGGGAAAGGATGTCTGAATGACATCCTCCACTCTGAACCATCTTTAGATTATTTTTAATCGCTAAAGCATATTCAATAAAACTTTCCCCGTGATGAACCCCTCATCAACAAGAAGACAACAATCACATTTACTAAATATTAATGAACATTGTGTAGGTATTCCCATCCATTCAATAATGGCTCTGAAGTCAGTTTGATACTTTGAAGTTTTCACACCACATACAAATACACACGCGATAGACACACACATGCCATACATACATCATATCACACATACAGATCACCAATTTTTATATAGCTACAGGAAGCGTTATGTGGAATTCGATAACTCGTAATAATGACGCTTCATCATGTAATAGTTTGGTGCTATAGATCAGGCCTACTATATTATATCAGTCTATAGTTTGCCTGATGCCTCAGTGAATCGCCACATGGCCACTCATCATGTCAAAACTCTTCTAGTTAAAACCTGGAACTAATCACACATTCACAGAATTTTATTTAACGCTAATATTAACATCACGTTTAAGTGTGTGTGCCCAGATGAATTTGTATTGCAAGAACAGTAACTAAATTTTACTTGTATGTTTGTCGACAATTTTTTTTTTTACTAGCTGAATCGACCGCAACACATAATATATTACCTACTTAGCCGCCTATTTTCATTCACCATCCTGAAAAATCGCTTTACTCCAGAGATCTAGTCATAATTCCTTAATTTACTAATGAAACTAACTAAACCTATGGTATTATAAATATATCGCGATTTAAGGGTTTTTAATATAAGGTTAGGTACATAATCATTTCTATTTCACAATGAACAACTTCTTGATAAAAGATTCTGACTGTTTAGCCGAAATCAGATACTCGAGCTTCAGCATCATGTTCATTATCATATCATCATCATAATATTATGTCATACCACATAATTATATCACATCATATCGTCATCATTATTATACACGTAAAAATTGGATTAACATCTAGTGTTTGTTTTATTACAATCGGTTCACTCACTCCAAAATATACCGGTCAACTTTAAAAAAAAAATACCGTCCATACATTTAACTCTAGTTTGGTTACCGAACCGACTCTAAAAAGGGCTCCTCTCTTTTATCAATTCGTCGCGAATATACATAATTCACCATATTTCAACTATCACGAATATTTAAAATATAAAAAAACAGACAAATACGTTTCTAAGATTTCTAAAGTTTATATATATAAGACTAGCAAACCAGCCGTTCGAAGCAATAAGTACTTGTCCCGAAGTGAACTTATAGTACCTCCTAACGAATCTAGCTAATTTATAAGATAACTCGAATGATGTAACTTACAATGGTGGAAGAATTTTTCAAATAGGTGTCGTAATCATCAGTAGGTAATCATGCTCACAAAATTCTTTTTCTTTCCTTAGCAAAAATTTACATATTCTAACCTCACCAAATCTACAAGTGAAGAAATATTCAAAAGAAGTTCAGGAGTTGCAGAGATTACTTCCCACGACAAACTCGCGAACCCAAGAAACTCATGAATTTTACTCTTTAAAATATATTTTGTATTTCGATCGCATAGCGTGTCGCGTATTTGTGTGTGTGTGCACCGCTACAACGTGCAGTGCTGATAAGTTAGGAATAAGCCCGCTTTCCAAGGTGATGTGAATGTTGCGTCTACCGTAAGCAAATACCAAAGTAATATTAATCGCGTACTAAAAAGATGGATCTTTATTTTACGGATTAGCCGTTCATTGTTTACGTTCAGCCTCAATGTTAAACAATCCCTGAAGAAATAAATTACAGCAGAATCCCGACCGCAGAACAGGAGTCGCATGCCTTAATAAAATTTTATCTGTAGTACCTACTTATAATAATCTGCTCATCATCATGATCCTCTCACACACTGTCACTAGTCAAAGGTTTAGATGTTAAAAAATCCCTAAAGAATAAATTACGGCAGAATCCCGACCGCAGAACAGGAGTCGCATGTCTTAATAAAATCTTATCTGTAGTACCTACTTATAATAATCTGCTCATCATCATGATCCTCTCACACACTGTCACTAGTCAACGGTTTAGGTTCGTTCCGATTAGTCTGTGCGTCTCAATTATACATAATATATGTACTAATATATGTATGTGCTTAACTCTAATACAGTTTGATAATTTCATTATCATTACTAGTAACGACATCAACGGAAATAAGAAGAATACTCCGAAGTAGCCGTCTAATACCGTTATAGGCAATAAGTTATTGTCCAACATAAACCTCAGTTCAAATTCAATAAAACAGTTGTAACCTCAAACATTTCAAATAGTCAAAACTCACATACTAAAAAAAATCATAAATCTTACCAGTTTTAAGCTTCTATTTCGTTTTACCTGTCCGGTGTCTGTAATCAGATTCTAGTCAATTGACCCTCTTCTCCTTGTCCAATCGATCTGAAATGTGGCGCACATTTTGGGTTATTACAACAATGTATTTTTATGGTAAAGATGTCCTAACCAGGCACTACACTCTCAATTGGCTCCAGAAGGAGCTCCATAATGAGTAATATCAGATTAAATTTCACATGCACATCCTAAGGTTGGCCTCAACAGTAGAACTACGCAACGTTAAATATACCTATAAAAGTGTGTTTATTTTTTAGCACAATTATTATTTTTACCTACATCTAATATCCAATTCACGTCACCAGGTAAGTTTAATGTATGGAACTTAAAGTTTTGGACTCAATTATTTTCAATACAATAAAATTGAACTCTTAATTTTAAGTCATGGTCCACCGCTCAAAAGATATACAATGGACACTATGGAGTGGCTATGTCGGTAGATACGATCGTAAAAATATTTTTATATTATGTACTACCTGCACTGAATTTACTTATAAAATGTAACAAATTATTGCATAGGTTTAATTAATTCTAGTGTGACGAATTATGTATGACGTATAAAAAAACTTGTGGATACCCGGCGTTTGCAACAACACTAAAAAATTTTGTACGGAAAAAGTAAAAAAATCGACTTTACGAATGGACTGCATCATCATGGACCATCTTCGCATCATTGCCTTTCAGTTCCTAGCATATCGGTTGGATGATTTCAGAGTCCAAAAAGGACATCACCACTATATTTCTTGTTTTACATACAGAAAAAGTTTAAGAACCAAAATATCGGAGAACTCTCCAAGACTAAGCAAATTCGCACTCGAAGAGGCTCGTAATAACAGCAGAATAATTCCTCTGTCCCTTGATCTGTCTCTTGATCCCGCCATCAGTCCATCGTAATCAAGCCGGAACTGCCATACTGTTGTATTGCGTTGGGTGACCTGCAGTTCTACATGCTGAAAAGACTTACATTAAATGTGATCAAAGGATAATACGATTATATTGTCAGCCTAAATAGAACGGTCTAAAATAAAATTGCAGCATTATTATTCAAACATACAGACAAATTATATGGACCAACGCAACGTTGTAACACTCTACGGAATCACCACACAATATTTTCGAATATTTCAATAATAAATGTAGGTAGGTACTGTGGGCTACTCCCACAATACATACACTGACATACATATAAACACATACATACACACATACATACACACATACATACACACATACATACACACATACATACATACACATACATACACACATACACATAACATAAACTCATTATATTTACAAACCAAGGCGCACGTAAAATTTAATATAAATTACAACCGTGCAGCCCGTGGTCGGGCGCAGTGGAAACATGCCGCGCCGGCGGTACCGTTATCCATGTATCACGCCACCGCCGGCCGCCGCCTGCGCGCGCGCCTCAGTCACGATCTCACTGCGCCGTGGCGAACCCGTGTCGCTTTGCTATTTAATGCGCCCCGCTTATTTACGTTACTTCGCTTGTAAATTGTGTAATTCTGTAAACCTTTCGCTTCCGTCCTTCTTTCATCTTTCTACTTGTGTTGTGCTATCGCTGTATTCTTCTCCTTCTGAACTGTACTGTGGATTTTGTGAGAAAATAAAGAAACTGTGTTCGTGTAAGTTTTTGGACTTGTTTTCTCCCGACACAACAATATCGCTGGTTGTCACGTATTTAGCACGATTGATCTAGTCAAAGCGTACAATCAAATACCCGTGTGCGCAGAGGACATACCTAAGACGGCAATCACAACGCCCTTCGGTATGTTCGAATTTCCTTTCATGACGTTCGGCCTGCGTAACGCAGGCCAAACTTTTCAGCGTTTTGTGGATGACATGATGCGTGGCTTAGATTTCGTCTATTGCTATTTAGATGACTTCCTTATATACAGCAAGGACGAGAACCAACATGAAGACCACCTGCGTCAAGTATTTACCAGGCTTCGTAATTACGGTATGGTCATCAACGTATCGAAATGCGTTTTCGGGGCTTCTGAAGTCAATTTTTTAGGATTCCACATCTCGACGCACGGTACGAAGCCTATGGACGAGAAAATTCAGGCCATACGAAATATTCCCCCTCCCAAGGACGTAAGAGGCCTCAGGCGGTTCCTGGGCATGGCCAATTTCTATAGGCGCTTCTTGCCTAACGCCGCCCAAACCCAGGCACCCCTCAACGCCCTACTTACTGGAGCAGTGAAAGGCTCCACACCAGTCAACTTGACCGGCGATTCCCTTAAAGCTTTTTCGGAGACGAAAGCAGCTCTTTCCAACGCTGCTCTTCTAGCTCATCCATCACATGTCACGCAACAGCAAACTGGTCGGAGATCCTACCATTAGTTTTACTTGGCATCCGCAGCGCATTCAAAGAGGATCTACTAACTTCCTCCGCCGAGTTGCTATATGGTGAGCCGTTAAGACTGCCTGGTGAATTTTTTGACCCGACAACACCTTGCACATCTGACATGTCCGATTTTACAGCTCGTTTACGTTCGTTTGCCGAGAATTTGAAACCGGTGCCCGCGTCCCGCCACAACAAACACAAAGTTTTCGTTTTCAAAGAGCTGGCCACCACAAACCAAGTCTTCCTACGTGAAGACGCTGCGCGTGCCCCTTTTCAACCAGCCTACACAGGCCCCTATAAGATACTTGAAAAAGGTGACAAGGTCTTCAAGATACTCGTGAAAGGAAAGCCAGTTACTGTCACAATTGACCGATTAAAACCAGCGTTTGTACTTACCAGCAACAGCGAAGACAGATTAAGTACCGCCGAACCATCTTTGAGTCCATCCAACGCATCCCAAGATTCCCAACACACTACACCAGATTTACCAACCCTTCCTTCGTCAGATCCACCAATCCCCCATGCGTTTACTAAAGTGACACGCTCAGGACGGCGAGTAAGATTTCCGGATTATTATCGCCCCTAACTGGGTCTCTGGGGGGGAGTCATGTGGGCTACTCCCACAATACATACACTGACATACATATAAACACATACATACACACATACATACACACATACATACATACACATACATACACATAACATAAACTCATTATATTTACAAACCAAGGCGCACGTAAAATTTAATATAAATTACAACCGTGCAGCCCGTGGTCGGGCGCAGTGGAAACATGCCGCGCCGGCGGTACCGTTATCCATGTATCACGCCACCGCCGGCCGCCGCCTGCGCGCGCGCCTCAGTCACGATCTCACTGCGCCGTGGCGAACCCGTGTCGCTTTGCTATTTAATGCGCCCCGCTTATTTACGTTACTTCGCTTGTAAATTGTGTAATTCTGTAAACCTTTCGCTTCCGTCCTTCTTTCATCTTTCTACTTGTGTTGTGCTATCGCTGTATTCTTCTCCTTCTGAACTGTACTGTGGATTTTGTGAGAAAATAAAGAAACTGTGTTCGTGTAAGTTTTTGGACTTGTTTTCTCCCGACACAACAATACGCTTACTACAGTACAATGAATAAATTTCCTGTGAAACAATTGGTGTTTTATTTAATCTTCAGTTTTCAATTCTCGTACATTAATTTCATTACAGCATTCGCGGGTAGTCGTTTTCAGTAGGTATTGGTGTTTTCGTTGCTGGCCCTGAAGGAACTTAACTCTCGTTATGAAAAAAAAAAAAAAACCCTATGAATACCCACATCTTTGCAACTTAAATTTAAACATACTCGTTTACTTAATTTCCTTTCCTTAGGACAAGGATGACCATGCAAGTATATGTCCTATTAATAACTTCAGTTTAGTACCCATACATTTACGCTTTAAAAACATATTTTCTCAAAAGATTTCACAAAAAATCACTTACTAAGAAATTATAGTTATAATATACAATAATTCATAAGCCAACAACATTAGTTAGATATGGAGGGTAAGTGTGAGAAATGTTTGCTAGTGATCAGTAAGTTACAAAAACTGGAAGCGGCGTAAACGAATTGTTTTCTTAAGCCCATGCTATAGTACATTTCTTCTAGGTTATACGGTCAACTGTGCGCAGCAAACCCTTTACGATGTCGTAGCTGCTTAATATCAGTTCTCAGGTAGACAAAGGTTGAAGCGCAAGCAGAATAAGAAAAGAAAAGAGAGAAAGAGAAAAAAAATAATCATCGAATCTTTTTCGTATTTCAGCACTTGTCTTGGCACGTGGCATCAAGCAGAGAAGAGAAAAAATATATGCATATACTCACTTTCCGTGGGTCGTGGTGAAAGACTTTTAATCTTTCCATCTCACTTCTGAGATGTTGGGCTGGGCCCAATGAAACGACGATATCCAACAACTATTTTATTATACTTTTCTGCAAGATAATCTTAACACTAAAATTCTGAGATATTAATATTACTAACTTCTAATATTACTAACTTCCAGAGAGACGTAACTTTTGCAACCGACTGTTCAGCCCAAATGTCGAAAGACGAATGCTTCGCGTTCGGTGCTCTTTGCTATAACAATCTATACTGACTGGCGTTGGATCAATACATCAATACGCCTGACGGAGACTGATGACAGTAGGCTGCACAAGTCAATTACCATACAGGTGCCTTACCATGAACTCTAATAAAATGTGTCATGTTCAGGACAGGTCAGCTTGTAGCTAAAACCTGACAGGAGTGTATTTTGTACCATGAACGTTTACCGATGACCTGCAATGCCTCTACTTCTGTCCTGCATCTTAGTCTATGACATGCACGGTACTTGATTTGTACTAATTATGTTCTGAAATAGAGCGTTTTATCGGTTTACCGGTTTTCAAATGAATGCGTAATATTGATGTTTTTAAAAGTTTAAAATAACAATCTCAATTGAAGATTTTGAGATTTGTTATAAATACTTACTTAAGTGTTGTGATTTATTAACCTTTCGTTCTCTAAAATTACCAAAAAAATTATCGCTAAGTGATGCTTACATTTTTGAACGTAATCTTACACCACTTGACACTTGACACAGTGACATGTCTAAATGGCTATTAAAATGTGTGATTTATAATGCCGGTCACTCACATTCGCGCGAATACGCGAACCCACAAGTGTGGGACGACATTCGCGAATGATTATGCGAAGTTTTCGAGGCATTTGGGGTTTTCCAAGCTGTGTAGGTTTTTTGTCGCACATTAAAGCGCGCGAACCTCGAACCTTCGTATAGTCTCCCACACATTCGTGCGACCAGTTGCGCACACGACTAAAAAGGTGATGTATCTCTTAATTTTTCGTGGTTCGTGGCGTATAATCGTACTACAATTTATTTTCTGTATTGAAAATGGATTTGAATGACAACAACATAATAACAACAGCAAGATTGAACATTCGTGAACAAAGTGTAGGAGGAAGCGGAAATGGGCTTGTATTGTATACCTACTCATATGCGAACCCATTTGCCTGACCACCCTTCACATATGTGCAAACATTCGTAAAAATGTCAAACATTTGCGCGCATGTGTGTGACCGGGGTTAGGAGCGATAATTTAAAAAGCATAAGTACAATGAATGTTTTTAAAATTTTCCAAACAAATGAAATGTATTTATTTTGTGATGATGGTGTATTTGAAATTCGCCATGGCTGCATCCCGTCGTGTTTCATCATCATCAACGAAATAGCCGAAACAGGACAATAAATGTTACTTTCGGTGAGCTGTAATATTTTGACGTTAACATATGCCACTTTCTGATGTCAATACGTCAACAATCGCGTCATGGTACACGAATTGCAGGGCAGAAGATCATTTTTGAAGTCACGTGACCGCTGTCCTGTTACGGTGACGTGGTCGCTGGCTGCCATGTGTTTTAGCCAGATCATGGTAAGATATAGCAGGACAGGCCAATTATCGGCTAATATTGACCTGTTTTAAGAGTTCATGGTAAGCCCCCAGTATATACAAAGATAATGCATTACACAGTAACTATATAATAGCACGCTAACATAATTTGTTCATCATCCTCCAAAATACGTGACATATCTTTTACAAAGTTGACTGCCATTTAAGAAACAGATGCAGATCTACCTAGCACTTCCTTTGTGGTTGGTGACGACCTTATTACTATCGATGGGCACGGAGCGGTGACTACTTACCATCGCGACACAATTTGACTCCTTGATATCTATACAAATAAATAAAATTGGAGTGTCTGTTTGTAATATTAAAATAACCGCTTTTAACAAAGTGTATTTGGATGTATACACGGTACATATACCAAAACAACATTTTTTATAATTTTTGTCTGTCTGTCTGTCTATCTGTCTGTCTGTCTGTTTGTTCCGGCTAATCTCTGAAATGGCTGGACCGATTTTGACGGGACTTTCACTGGCAGATAGCTGATGTAACAAGGAGTAACTTAGGCTACTTTTATTTTAGAAAAAAAGTTTTTTGGCGATACGAAGTTCGCCGGGTCAGCTAGTTAATAATATTTATAGACGCCAGATAAGATCTTCGCTTAGTTTCAACGTGCATTTAGATACACATTAGTCTACCTACATACATAGAATCGGAGGAGAAACAAAATGACTTTTCATTAGGCTCTTTTTTAATTTACAAAGGAACAATTGGATTAACAAAACGTATATAAAGTAGAAACTGATGAAAATATGTAAATTCCGCGAGGCGAATTGGGAATCACTTGAGTTAATGGAGTTATAATATAATTTATCATATTTGGAGAGGCTCTGGAGACACACAAATTCATTCCATTGTTTCTCTTTACGATTCAGATGTAAATATACCTACCGTTCTTGTCAGGGATGATATGAAATATTTGGTCTATTCAGAAATAATCGCGAGACGTAATTGTTTTAGGCGTTTATTTTAACATTTTTTTTTGTAACCACTAAGGGTTTATTATGGGAAACTGAATGCCTAATACTACACACGACACGACATTTTCAACAAAACGTCAACGATACGACGGCATCCACGCCACTTACATAGATTGTCATTAAAACAATGATTAAAACGGCAAAGCATTTATTCAATCGATTTTTGGGCTATTTTCGGTACGGACGGCGGATTTCGGGACGGCGTAGAAAAATTTGACCAGCAAACCTTCTAGCAACATAGAAAACCACAATCTGCAAGCTTTTCTGAGCTTAATACAACAGCTGTAGTATGCGTATACTTTTCATACCCATTCTCTGGCGCCTGACAATGGCAATGACTAGACAATGAGTTTTCAATCTCTGGTTCGTTCACTAATGTTGTAGCTGGTGCCATGTCTTCACCGTGTCGGCCACTGAAGAATTTATTTTATGTGATTAGTAATTTACGAGTTTTTTTTTTCACGTTTCCTTCTTTTACAAGTAAATATTTTAACGATCTGTCAAAATTTTACCATCGTATCTCATGGCACCTAAATAGTGACGTCATTTTGATTGGTATTAAGAACCAACTAAGTAAAAATAAAAAACCGGCCAAGTGCGAGTCGACTCGCCCATGAAGGGTTCCGTAGCAGCAAGTAACATAATATAAAAGTTCTTGAAGTTCGTTGTAACTTTGATCGAGGTATATTGCGGTTTACGATTTATGACGTATAAAAAAAATACTTACTAGATCTCGTTCAAACCAATTTTCGTTGGAAGTTTGTACGGAAGTTGTAATGTACATCATATATTTTTTTTAGTTTTATCATTCTCTTATTTTAGAAGTTACAGGGGGGGACACACACATTTTACCAATTTGGAAGTGTCTCTCGCGCAAACTATTCAGTTTAGAAAAAAATGATATAAGAAACCTCAATATCATTTTTGAAGACCTATTCATAGATACCCCAAGATACGTATGGGTTTGATAAAAAAAATTTTGAGTTTCAGTTCTAAGTATGGGGAACCCCCAAAATTTATTGTTTTTTTTCTATTTTTGTGTGAAAATCTTAATGCGGTTCACAGAATACATCTACTTACCAAGTTTCAACAGTATAGTTCCTATAGTTTCGGAAAAAAGTGGCTGTGACATACGGACGGACAGACAGACATGACGAATCTATAAGGGTTCCGTTTTTTGCCATTTGGCTACGGAACCCTAAAAATCTCAAAGTTACGTGACGTAAGCGACAAAATTAACATTCATAGGCGTCTAACGTGATCGTCCTTACTAGGTACAAAAATCTGCTTTTAAAAAATCTGGAAGTTTAAATCCAAAATCAATTCATGCTGGTCGGACCTTTTTATTTCACCATAGTGTACTTTGTCCAAATAAAAGTAATTAAACTCATTTAAATATTTTGACAGACTCACGTACCGTAGCATTGTTTCATGCAATCAACTACATTTCGAGCTCACATTTCTGATTGAACGAATTAGTATAACCAAGATAATCGGCAAAGTAATAAAATAAATTTAAGGCTAATGAACATATTAATTGAATAAGAATTGAACATAGTACACATTTAAATGTGATTCTTTATAGGACGATTAGTAAGTGCAATAGCTTTACTTCGGAAGAAAAATTCCCAAACTATATTACTAATAGTAATACCTGACTACCTGCGTGGGATCAATACTGAGTAAGAACCGTGATCTAATAAAAAAGTAACAGCTTCACATCCTGAATACTAATTCCGTATCTCACGCATTTTATCAATGGATTACGCGTAACTCCACATTACTAGAGAGATTTTAGAGATTTTAGAGAGTTCCATCAACTACAATCAAGATTATGCATGGCAATACGGAATTTTCATGTATTTTTTTGAAAAAAGTATCCTAGAATTTAACTCTTAATATTATAGGTGGATTTAAATTTTATTCTATATCATAGTTTTTATCTGCTCGGCATTTTAACAAACAGCATCTGTCTGTTACATCGTCACACAAGACAAAGTTATGCATCGACATTAATAAATAAATGTATTTTAATTAGAGTCCGACCGAAACTGGTTTTTCAGCCGAAACCGAAACCGAAACCGAACCTTCGGCCTTAGGTCCAGTTTCGGCCGAAACCGAAACCGAAACCGAAACTTAGGGTGAGGCCAAACGAGCGTATTTTTGGTGCTGTGAGTCACGTGAAATGAGCTGGTTTCATAAAAAAGTTCTAATTCAATTCTTTGAAATTTGTATTTTACGCGATTTTAAGATTTACGCTCGTTTGGCTACCCGATTAGGGTATTTTTTGAGCTGCTCATTTGTGGACTCAACAGAAAAAAGTAGGTTAAAGGAGCCGAATTTTTTAAATTTTACAAAGGTCATTTTTTGACGTTCGGTAGGTCAACCCTCAAGCTATCTGTCCCCTAACGTTGACCCACTACTTACGGGACACCCTGTATAGGTACTGAAATCTAGCGTTTTTTTTACACATTTTTATTTGTACATTTTTATGTGTATTAACTGCCTTCATTTCGGTAAAGTTATCTAAACGTAAACGACAAAATTCGAAAAAATGTGGGTACCTATGGATGAACGCTGTTTTTAACCCCTGACGAAAAAAGAGGGGGTTTAAGTTTGACGTGTCTGTGTATCTGTGTATCTTTATGTCTGTCTGTGGTATCGTAGCTCCCAAACGGAGGAACCGATTTTGATCTAGTTTTTTTTTTGCATGAGGGTGACTTAATCGAGTGTGTTCTTACCTATGTTTAGTGTATATCAAACTGTCGGGGGTTTTTTAAATTTTAATTTTAGATCATTTAAATCTTAGCCCCATTTTACTAAATACGTCAGTGAAAACCGCATGCAAATCGATTTAGCCGATTTAGAAATTACCCTGAACAAACGCACATACACACAAACAGACGAAAATTCTAAAAATAATTTCTATGGTCTCTTTTGCGTTGACAAATACCGCTCATGATAGATTTTCTCAAATATCTTCCATGTACAGACATATCGATCAGTTACCGTTTCATTGTAATGGATGATTTGGGATTTAGACTTCAAAAATACTACTACTGAATGTCCTCGCTTTGCTGCCGTAAACCTTTCGGTAAGCCCTCACTCAATAAATGTAAGTATGGGTGAAATTGACATAACGTAATTTATTTATTTGTAAACCGTTTGAAATGAACCAACCACTAAATGTTAACCAAAGCTCACTACAATACGTATGTTTTGTAAGTTATAAGGGAGTGGAAACCGCAGGTAAATCTGTTATGTCGTTCCTAAGAGTAGTCAGAACAAATAGACGAAAACTACTTTTTATATAATCTATACGTCTAATTAATACCCCTAGTAAAAGTTTTACTTAAATATCTTCCAGTTACAATTTCATTACCATGCTTGGATATGAATTCCAGATCATTATCTATACAGCATTAGACATTATATTATGACCTTTTTTCTACCTGTTGCCGTTATTAATATCGAGCAAAAAAACGGCTAAAATCAAGCGCCAAAGCACACTGTCAGACGCTCTTCAGATTAATGAACAAATATAATAAACATGTTAAATCAATGACTCCACTTGGAAAGTCAGCGCCCACGGGTTAGCCACGAACTTAACCGAACGACGCGTGAAAATTCACGAACACAGAGTTTCGGTTTGGCCGAAAGTGTCGGCCAAATTTTTCCGAAACCGAAACCGAAACCGAAACTAGATTTTTTGGCCGAAACTGGCCGAAACCGAAACCGAACCTTCGGTCGGTCTCTAATTTTAATATGATAAATGATAATTTACACTAAGTAATTGTAAGTTTTATTTTTAGCACTAACTAATTCAACAGCTGATGATGTTATTCTGCAATTAATTTGTATAGGTAAGTACATAATAATAAATTATGGTTTAGGTTTGTCAATACAAAATCCATTTATAACGACCACAGCGCTGCCTAGCGGATCCTATTGTGTAAATAAAATTTCACTCACAATCAGTCAAATATAAATAGTGTTAACTTTTGTGTAAATTAAACTCAAACTAATTAATATTTAAGCGTATATATTTTAAGCGTAGTACCTACAATGACAGGTCGGAATTGCGATTGAATGAATTTGTAAATAACTAGTCCAGCCATAAGTTCTGTTACAAATGAAAATGCTTTTTTTTAAAATGAAGTAATGTAATATTAATTTTATACCTACATAATAATATTTATTAAAGTCTCAGCAAAAAATAAAAATAAAATTCTATTCGAAATGGCCACCTTTGGCTTTTATACAGGCCTTTAATCTGTTTGGCCACGAATCTATGGATTTACGCACTGTTTCCAAGGGAAATTTCGCCACTGCTTGCTCCAAAGATTTTTTAAGAGACTCAATGTCGCCGTGTCGTTTAGAGCAGGCTATTTCCTCTAAAACTGACCATAATTTGAAGTCTAAAGGGTTGAGGTCTGGGCTAGATGAGGGCCAGTCTTCAGCTCTTATAAAGTCCGGAACATTGGTTTCAATTTCAAGCCAGGCTTGGGTAGTTCGTGCCTTGTGACCAGGTGCAGAGTCCTGTTGGAAAGTCCACGGTATATTTTTAAAAAGAGTATTGCTGAGAGGTTTCACAACATGATCCAAGACTGTATCTTGATACACTTTGGCTGAAGTTTTCACTCCTTTTTCACAAAAATGCAGTTTTGTGACTCCTTGATAAGACACGCCCCACCAAACCATCACTGACGCAGGATGATGACCACGTTGTACCTTCCCGACCAATTGAGCAGCTTCTTCAGAACTGTGAGCGTACATTTTATCATTTTGCTTATTGTAGTGTTCTTCAATCGTGAAAATTTTTTCATCGGTAAAGAGGATATTTCTGTGCCTTGCTCACAGAATTGGCAAGCAGCACCGTGTGTAATATTACACGAACCATTTGGAGCCACTTTTGACCACCTTATAACTCAAAAACTATTCAACATAAACCTGTCAAATTTGGCTCATTAATTAAGACTTGCGAAATACATACGTCTTTTAAATTTCATAAACACATCTCAAACGGTTATTTAGATATTAACGTCCAAAAATCGAGAAATTTAACACTGACTGACCTATAGATCAAAACTATATCCAACTTCCAGGTGACCTAGAAAGTTAAAATTTGGCATGCAGATAGGTAGTCAGGTGAATACAAAGGAATAAATCTGAAAGTAGTAAATTTTTATCATTTTATGATAATTTTTCAAAAAATTGATTCTATTAGGAACACTTACTTATAACGCCTGAAATTTATGAACAGCAATCAAAATTGAGGACAGGTGGTCATTATGTGGAATATATATAAGGAGTGGAATACCACCCTTAATTTTTTTTAATCGAAACATATCAGTTTTTAACCGACTTCAAAAAAAGGAGGAGGTTCTCAATTCGACTGTATTTTTTTTTTTTTTTTTTTTTATGTTTGTTACCTCAGAACTTTGGACTGTGCGAACCGATTTTGATGATTCTTTTTTTAATCGAAAGCTGATGGCTGTCATGTGGTCCCACATAAATTTTATTGAGATCTGACAATGGCATCCATGAGAAAACTACATAAGTCGGAAATTTGTGTTAAGATGTGCGCGACAAATTGACGAATAACTCAATATCACTTCAACCGATTTCGATGATTCTTTTTTTAATAGAAAGCTGGTGCTTGTCATGTGGTCCCACATAAATTTGAACGAGATCTGACAAGTAGTTTTTGAGAATTTGAAGTCGGTTATTTTTTGTTAGTAAAATTTAGATTATAGTACTTTGTGAAGCTTCTAACGGGGGGAAGATGTTAAGTGTACGTACGTATTATTTACGTACAGATTAGTGAGACGTCAGTAGCCGTTATTTCCAGTGTATTGCATTGTTTCATTTTTAATGTGTGAAAAATTTTTCTTCTCTTATCTTGTATGGCATGCACACCACTAAATTTTGTATTATTTCCGAAATTATACCAGTTTAAAGTGATTCGAAGTATTGTTTCCAAATATATTATGGCACGTTATCTCATCGAACACAAACTACTTATAACTAATAAGATTATATTCGACTATCGTATTTATTATTATTATAACAGACTGGGATTTAGTATTAATTATTATTTCAATATTTAGCGGACATGAATAGTAGAAGATCATTACTTATAAATAATGAAGTAATAGGTATTTTGGACCACGGTGCACTAACTACGGATTTAGTTGAAGGGCACTATTACAGTTCATGTATAAGGTAACAAAATTAATCAGTAACGTTATGAATAAGTACCTATTAATAATTTCTGTACAAAAAGTAATGATATCCCATCGAGTAAATCAAGTATAAAGTAAAAGCCAATTAAAAAAAAAAGAATTGAGATCTAAATGGGTGCTAAGTTCTGTGTAGAAAAGCCTAAAATTTTAGTCACAAGAACATGTAATTCAAGCTTTACATTTGAATTGGCTAGTTTTCATTAGTTAGCAACCAACAAACCAAATTTTAGAAAAGTAACATAGGTCATCAACCTAACAGACTTAACAAAGATAATTATACAAATATAATATTATAGCCTAGATAGGTACGTGAAAACTAACCAAGTCAAATGTGGAGCTTGAATTACATGTTCTTGTGACTAAAATTTTAGGCTTTTCTACACAGAACTTGGCACCCATTTAGATCTCAATTTTTTTTTTAAATTGGCTTTTACTTTATATTCATGTTTTTGATGGGATTAATAGATTACAAAATACGGCAAGCCACCATAATATCTTGAACGCCAATCAGTATCAATCAGCGCGAATTACGTCACGCCTCAGTAAACAGACGAATATGACAATACTGAAAATGACATCTTGTCAATAACTTTACTGAGGGATGACGACACATGCGACGCCATGACACTTTGAAGTGTTTTGGTGCGTTTGGCGTGTTTTTAAACTTATTTTAAGTGTATTTATTATAAAATAAATTAAACCTTATTTTTTGGGGAAATATGATATACATTGTAATTATAATAAAATGTATTTCCCAACAATATAGAACAGTTTTAAAAAATCTGTCATCATGTCGTTAGATGCGTCTTGACTGCCCAAGTGTTCTTAAATAAGTAAAATTAAAAAAAAACAAATATGGTGGCTTTGAGATACCATTATTTTGTTAAAAATAAAATAAAAATTAATGAAATAATGCAATATGGTTATTAGATTAAAAAGCTCACCGTAAGTGAGTGTTCATACTGAACTCGCGGGCGCGGGCGCGGGCGCGGTCGCGGGCGCGGTGGCGGATTCGTGTTCACACTGGCCGCCAGGCGTTTGCGCGATTGTGACATGTTGTCAGAGGTTGAAAACATGGACGACGACCTTTTTTTAACCGAAAATTCATACCTAAAGTTCCATTTAGGTACTCACCCTCCATATCAGGAAACAATTCAGCAATTTCCTTCCATAGTTTATTAAGAATGTTTCTGTTCATAAGATGCCTGTGTTTACTCTGCCAAATCTGAGTTCAAATCAAATCAGTTCTAGCCTGAATAGTACTAATAAACTCTTCTGTATTGAAGGACATGATCTTAGATGAAAGAACAACCCTTTAATCTGGGGACATAATGAATTCATGTGCTATCGTTTCTAGCGACAAGTTCAAAATGGTTGAACTTACCTGACATAATCGCGCGTTCCGCCGCTAGTTCAGTGTGAACACACTCATACATTCTCATGCGTTTGATATTGCCGCTAGCGGGCCGCGCGCGGTTGTCGCTAGCGTGCCCGCTACTTACACCGCACGTGCGTTTTGTATGTGAACACTTCCATAGTAGTTCATATGTTTGAAATTTCGCGACCGCGCCCGCGACCGCGCCCGCGACCGCGCCCGCGAGTCAGTATGAACAAGCACTAAGGATTTCAAAAAGGAGATATATCATGATAGCTTTTTTGATAGCAGGCGGGTTTTTTTTTACTTTTAAATTAATGACATACTACTTTTTTTTAATAGTCGATAAGAAAGAAAGAACAAGTAAAAGTTGTTGTGACTGGTTGTGGCCACTATTTAATCATTTTTTATTTTTTATTTAAATTTGAAATTGTTCTTAACAAAGTTGTTATATTTACTGACTTAGTTTTAGAAATAGTAACATTAAAACACATTAAAACATATTTACAGACGCGCACTTTAACGTTCTTCAAATGTCTATGTACAAAAGCGCTCAGTAATCCGGGATAACAAAAGCATTCGATTAACTCATTAAAATTGGATCCGGAACCGTTCCGGTCACGTATACGATGCGCGGTCCAACCAATGAACCAACTCACATTCAGTGAATCGCTGAGTCTTAGATCAGCGTTGCGGCGTCCGCCCGCCTTCACCAGACCTTCCCGCCCAAAGAAAACTTCGCTTCTCCCGCGCTTCGTAAAACACAAAAAAGTAAAATATGCAAAAAAATTGCGCTATTTTCATGTAACGTTACTGGTTTTTTACGTGAAAGTCCTCAGTGTCAAAGTTGTTTTCTGGTTGGTTTTCTAATATTGGTGAATTTGCAAGTGACGAAATTGTTTGTGAACTAATGTTCAGTGTCGTTAATTTTTAAATACTTTATGCTAAGGTAAGTGAATTTTTAACATTATTTACTTAATTATTTGTAGTACTTAATTACATCAGGTAAACTTAAAACATTGATTAACTTGAGGGAACACTAAGAGCTAAAACGAGGTAAAAAATAAAATATAAAAGAAACATTTTTTCAAAGAATGAAATGTTGCAACTTTGTGGTAAATTACTTTACTACTAAGAAACGGTGTTAGGCAATGTATGTAGGTATTTAATATTTTTGTCCTTTTAATATTATCTCGTACATCTACGTGTAGTTTCTTTATTCATGTATTTGTATCAACCCTAGGATCATTAAATTTGTTTTATTTAAATATTCAAAAGTTCTCAGAACACTTTCGTTGAATACGTGTACTTTGCATAAGGTGTAATTAGACAAACCCGGTCCAAAGAAAATAAATTATGTGATACAAAAAGTAAATGTTAAGGTTCATTCACCACAATGGGTTCATGGGCGATGGTAATCAATCACTTACCATTAAGTGGTCCGCTATTTTGACAGTTGAATAAAATAATGGCTTTCAATCCCCTACCATTGAATTGTATGGCACTAGAATTGGAACAATATGAATAATCAAAATTTTACCAAAAAATAACCGATTTCTAAGAAACAGTCTTGGAAAAAGATATTATCAAAATCGCAATGTACTGTACTTATAATACCAGAACTAAATTTCGATTTAGGGGCCAATTTCGAAGTATTTCAAAAAAAAAAAATATTTTCAAAAACAGTGGCGATGTTCACAAAAATCCATTATAAAGTTCCATTGATGGATGTTTTTCCACCTTTATGTCCACTTTAATCCATGATTCATTAAAAATTTGGCACATGACAGAGTTCTGAGGCGACAAACATAAAAAATACAACCGAATAGAACCTTGTTATATTGAAGTCAGTTAAAAAATCAATGATTTTGAATCGCGATTGTGGCAGAGTGTAATAAATATGAAACGAATTCATTCCTACATTACACAGAAAATCTAACGTCCAAACTTTTTTTAATAATAACTTTTCTCCAAACTCAGCGCGCGTTTCGTATGGAAATAAGTTATTACTTATGAACCATTTCAATAGAAAATATGTAGATTTCGGTTCAATGCAAAAGTGTCGCTTAATCAAATACGGAAATCGATTTGGAAGATGGATGTGAATAGGTAAGCGTATTCAATAATGTTTTTTGCGCACCCTTAATAAAAAGGGTAAACATATTTTAATAAATTCAATGAAATGATACGAATTTATGCCGAACCAGCGCTGATAAGCGCAAAAGATGGCTGAAAAGTCTAGCGTAATAACTTGCGTGGAACAGCATTGATAGGTTGTTATAAGTTGCTTAAATTGCAAGGAAATAAGATTTTTTTTCGCTTTACTGAAACAACAGGGTACACGCTATCTGAAAGCACCGGTAACCTGCTTTCTTCTAGGTGTATACGCCCTAACATTAAAGGCCCCAAGGTCCATTAAAGGGTTTGTCAACAAGAAGCCTTGACCCGAGTAAATGAAATGACAAGCCAACCATAAAAAATCTGACGAACAATCTTATAATCTTTTTACGTTTCTACTTTCTATGTTTGTGTAAATAATTACTAGGTAAATATTCTTTAATAAATTAATAATTATTCTTTTGAAAAATAGATTAAAGGTTCGGTCATAACAAAATTAAATGTCATTTAAGTATTCCTTTAGTAACAAAGTACAAATTGAATCGGAAAATAGATACACTGTGAATAGACGAGCATACTTACAATTAGAATAATATTATTATTACTCGCCAACCCCTATATTTTAGTTGATGGACTTGCTAATCTTATATAGTTTTACATTAGTATTTTCAGTAGTCGTACTCGTAAGTCATATCTAATAATTTTTCTTTAGAACGATCTAACGTAAACATTTCTGGACGGTAATAAATATCGGGAGTGATGTCATAAGTATTAAAATTAGAAATACCTATTAATATTCATTATTTAACGAGAAAGATATTTTTATGCTTTCATGTATACTTTTCTACATTAATGTTATACATGGTTTTTTGTGTGGAAGAAAGTGTAAATATGTTACCGGGCAAACGTGACTTTAATTCAAACTTCTCAGTCTGGCCTAAATGTTTTTCGCTCTTGGGTGTTCCATTCAAAACTGAATAAAATCCACATCTGTGGTGTCTGAAACGATTTTAGTGATTCGTTTTTTTATCAATCGAACAGTTTTCGAGTAATCCAGTGAACATACAACAAATATGCAAAAATATATACGCGAAAAATTGATAGCCTCGTTTTTCGAAGTCGATTAAAAAATAAATAACTGTCAAATTGATTTCGACACTCACGCCCCAACTCCAAGTCACTAACGGATACTTAAATCGCTCCTCAGTACACAATTTGTATGGTGATTCTTTACTTAGGAGCGATTAAAGTAACCGGTAGTGACTCTGAGTTGGGGCGTCTGACAGTTTAATCCCACGCGGAATTTGTTTCGATTGAAATGGAACAAAGGATTGCGTAATAAGAGTAAAACAATCGAATAACAGTTCAAACTACCATAAAAAAGCAAGCAATAACTACAAATAAGTTAATTACTCCAAATAAGTTAAATTAATAACAGTAGGTACGTTTAGTACCTACATTATTATATGTATTCTGCGCTACAGGTACCAAAGAATAAGTGGAATAATTTCTCATTTTTATTTTCTTACATGCGTTAGGTACTGGAATTCGATGTTTGGTTTTGAGACGTTTTCCCTCTACAAGGTGGAGCGACGACCCGAAGAAGACAGCAGCTGGTCTCCGCTGGAGTCAGAGTGCTCAAGACCGGTCAGTGCGGTGCTGATTAGGCGAGGCCTATGTGATATGTTCAGCAGTCGACTTCCAAAGGCCGACTTTAACCCATTGGAGGCCCTGGGCATATTAGCAGAGCCAGGTTGCGAGGTGGTGCAACGGCCTAGGGCGCCACACGTTCCCATTGGTTCAGTAAAAAATGACCCCCCCCCCCCCCATGACACCTATGACTTTGACAGAACACTATTTTTATGTTAGTATAAACAAAGAAAGTAGATAAGCAAGCTTCTAGATTTATTTTTATTTATTTATCTAAACATGCTGAAATCGGAAAGCCTAATTTTTGGGCGAGAATAGAGTAGCTTCACGCATGCAAAAACTAATAAGCAAATTGGTAGTGTAGTCAGTAATTTAGGTTCGATTTATTCAAATTAAAAAGTTTTTCGGTAATAAATATCGGTTATCGTTTAGTGATCTGGCAGGAACTAGGGGCCCCCTTCGATCACGGGGCCCTGGGCACGTGCCCAGTGTGCCCAGTGGGAAAGAGGGGTCTGGGCTGATGCATGGATGTATGAATGGATTAAAAGTTACCAAACCGATTTTGATGAAATCTTCATTGCTCCCTAACTTGAATCACCTATCTCGTTATAGCACAGAAGAAATTATAGTACAAGTATTTATAGTTATATTATAATATACAGTATTTATACAGAATGGATAACATAACTTATTTATCTATTAAATGGTATGTAAAGAAAGTTTACAAAAGTAGAACATAGAACCTTCATTAAACAATGAGGATCTTAAAAGCTTTACTGAATTTCACTCTACAGCTCATCCCTCGAGAAAGCCTAGACAGTTCATATTAGAACATTTCACAATCGGAAACATAACTAAGTTAACTATCGTATATTTAACTAGCAACCCGTCCCGGCTTCAAACGGGTATGCCTACATTTTGTCTGTCGTAGTGTGATAAGTACTTTTTAACCGACTTCTGAAAAAGGAGGTTCTATAATAAATCCATATGTGTGGCTCTGTGCCATCCTTTTTAGGGTTCCGTAGCCAAATGGCAAAAAATGGAACCCTTATAGATTCGTCATGTCTGTCTGTCTGTCCGTCCGTATGTCACAGCCACTTTTTTCCGAAAGTATAAGAACTATACTGTTGAAACTTGGTAAGTAGATGTATTCTGTGAACCGCATTAAGATTTTCACATAAAAATAGAAAAAAAAGACAATAAATTTTGGGGGTTCCTCATACTTAGAACTGAAACTCAAACATTTTTTTTTCATCAAATCCATACGTGGGGTATCTATGGATAGGTCTTCAAAAATGATATTGAGGTTTCTAATATCATTTTTTTCTAAACTGAATAGTTTGCGCGAGAGACACTTCCAAAATGGTAAAATGTGTGTCCCCCACTGTAACTTCTAAAATAAGAGAATGATAAAACTAAAAAAATTATATGATGTACTTTACCATGCAAACTTTCACTTAAAATTGGTTTGAACGAGATCTAGTAAGTAGTTTTTTTTAATACGTCATAAATCGTAAACCGCAATTTACCTCGATCAAAGTTACAACGAACTACAAGAACTTTTATATTATGTTACTTGCTGCTACGGAACCCTTCATGGGCGAGTCCGACTCGCACTTTGCCGCTTTTTTTATTTATTTATGTACGCACAAGAATTCACAGGACAGTTACAAAAGGGATACAATGTACAAAGGAACTGCTTATTTCTAATGAAATTTCTTCCAGCAGACCTGCGACTGGAGAGGTGACAACCTTATGTATGTTTGTAGTCCGATAGATGAAAACAAAATGTTTTCGTATAATGCCCCATTTACATATGTATTTAAGTATGTATATGCTATTGTGAATGTCCAATATAAGTCAATTCAGAGATTCACCGTTGAATGTCATATTTTAGAACTTTACCTATAAGAAGAAAAATTTTGCCATAGGTACTGTTGTAATATGGTAAATTTATAATCTATTATCTGTCTGCGTAAGTTGGTCGTTGTATCCCCATGGCAACGTTGTTATAACTGCTTGTAAAACATTATGTTTAATATGGCGTTCTAAATAAAATAAAATATATTAATTTCCTTCTTTACTTTAATTAACCATTTTAACATGGTAGCAGAGCGTGGTTAATAAGTAAAACATAGGTTGATATGTAAAATATCAAGATACGATTGCATATAAAAATACTATTGAGGTCTACGTACATTGTGACATATGCAACGGAAAAAATGGCGAAACAAGCAAGAATAGAAGATATAATGTTACCAATATTTGATGGTGCAAATTATTCAAGCTGGAAATTAAGGTTAGTAACTTTATTGGAATATAAAGAATGCAACGAACCAGCAATCGGCGTGATGCCCATATCTATTAAAAAAGAAAATGAAGCGGAATGGAAAAAGAAGGATTTAAAAGCAAGGACTATAATAATGAGTACGATCTCAGATAAACAACTAGAATATATTAGTGAATGTAAAACAGCATACGAAATGATACAAAAGTTTGACAAGATGTATTTAACACAGTCTACAGCTATGCAAATAATATGTAGAGGAAAAATTGAAGAGATAAGACTAAATAATTATAATAAAGTAGAAGATTTTTTTGTTGATTTTGAAAAAACAATAAATGAGTTTAAAGTGGCTGGTGGAAAGATAGATGAATCCGAGAAGTTGAGATACTTGCTTAGAGCACTTCCACCAAGCTATAGTTATATTGGAGATTTTCTTGATGTAATTCCAGAAGAACAAAGAACAGTTGACTATGTACAGTCTAAAATAAAAGAGAAAAATATGACTACTAATGACTCGGACAAGAAAAACAATGTAAGTACATTTGTAACTAAAACTAAAGCCCAATGTTTTATCTGCGGAAAGACTGGTCATCTCAAGAAGGATTGTTGGCACGCACAGAGAAATAACCAAGGGCAACAAAGCTTCCAAGGAAGATATCAGTCCAGACAAGGTCAGCGAGGACTACAGAGAGGTTACATCAGAGGTAGATTTTACAGAGGTAGTAGTCGAGGCAGAGGTCAAAGTCATTCTAGAGGTGAATCATCAAATAACTTTTCATCTGCGTCATGGACAGCTGAGGTATGTAATCCGGAAATAAAACAGGTATTTGGAAGTATTGAAAGAGAAGAATGTAATAATAACAATGAAATTAACTGGCTTTTAGATAGTGGGTGTACAGACCATATAATAAATAATGATACCTATTTTTATGATTCTATAGATTTGAAAGTTCCTGTTGATGTAAAACTACCAGATGGAAACATGTTAAAAGCAACCAAAGTAGGTACTGTCAAAATTTATTTTAAAAACTATTACAATGAAAAACATGTAGATTTAAGAAATGTTTATTTTGTGAAAGGCATGAAGCAAAATTTGTTAAGCTTTTCTAAGATAACCAGAAATTGCACAATAGTAGCCAAAAATGAAAATGCAAAAATTTATAATCAGTGTAGAGAACTGATAGCTGTTGCTTATAAAATAAACAATTTGTATTGTTTAAAAAGTTTTGTATTGAATGACTATAGAAATGAAATGTATGCGCATTCAATAAAATTAACTAACAAAGAGAAATGGCATAGAGCACTTGGTCATGTAAATTTTCAATATTTAAATAAGTTAATAAATAACAAGTTAGTAGACGGTTTGCCAGATAAGATTGAAAGCATGGATATGAAGTGTTCGAATTGTATTAAAAGTAAAATGACTAATGTACCTTTTGAAAATAGTAGAACAAAGACTACTGAAATTTTAGAAATAATCCATACTGATTTGAATGGTCCACATAACACAACTGGTTATGGCGGAGAAAAATATTTCTTGACATTTATCGATGACTATAGTAAATGCACAAGAATTTTTTGTATTAAAAGTAAAGCTGAAACTGCTAGTTGTTTTATAGAATTTGTAAATTTAGTAGAAAATAAATTTAACAAAAGAATTAAGAAACTACAGTGCGATAATGGCAAGGAATATTTAAATAAAGATATTTATAATTTTATAAGGCAAAAGGGTATAGAGTTATTACCATGTCCACCCTATGTCCATGAATTAAATGGAGTAGCGGAAAGATATAATAGATCTGTTATGGATATTGGTAGGTGTTTGATGAGAGAAGCTAAAATTCATAGAAGGTATTGGCCAGAAGTAGTTAAAACAGCAGCATATTTAAAAAATCGTACTATTGCAAATACAGTAGAAAATAAAACTCCGTATGAAATATTTTTCGGGATGAAACCAAATGTAGAGCATTTAAAAATTTATGGAAGTAGAGTCTTTGTCAGGGTTCCTGAAGTATTAAGAAGAAGTAAATGGGATGATAAAGTCCAACAAGGAATTTTAGTGGGTTATAATGAAAATAGTTATAGAATACTATTAAATAACAAAATAATTAATGCTAGGCATGTACAGGTAGTTGAAGAAAATACTGAATTAATTTGCTTAGAAAAACTTGATGATCGAACTGAAAAAGATAAACATTTAGAAATTGACCCAACTTCAAATGTATCAAATGAAATATGTAAAACAGATTACGAAAGTGATGAAAACTATGAGGATGCAAGTGAGAATAATTCTAATAATGCTATGAAAGAAGTTGTGAATAATGATAATTTAAATGATAATAGAGACAAGAATGTAGTAGTAGGAACGCCAAAAAGAAAGAGAACTCCAGTTTCTAGATATGGTAATCCAGTTTCACATTTTATATATGTGAACTATATTGATGCTAATGTACCAAATACATTTGAGGAGGCGATGAACTCCCATGAGCATGAACAATGGCAAATAGCAATGGACTCAGAAATAAACAGTTTAAATAAAAATAATACTTGGCAAATTGTTGAAAGGCCAAGAGATAAAGAGGTTATAGATGTTAAGTGGGTTTTTAGAAAGAAGAGTAATAATGTTTATAAAGCTAGATTAGTTGCAAGAGGATTCCAGCAAACGGAATATATTGAAAATGTTTATTCACCAGTAGGTAAAATGCAAACATTGAAAATTTTATTGTCATACAGTTGTAAAAATAATTTATTTATCGAACAAATGGATGTCGAGACAGCTTTTTTAAATGGTTACGTAAAGTCAGAAGTTTATGTCAATCAACCGAAAGGTTATGAAAATGGAGACAATAAAGTTTACAAATTGCAAAAGGCTCTCTATGGTCTTAAAGAAAGTCCTAGAGTATGGTATGAGTGTTTCGATGAATTTATTAAAACGTTGAATTTCGTTAGAAGTAACTATGATTATTGTTTATATGTAAATAGAGCAAACAAAGATCCAATATACATATTAATATTTGTTGATGATTTTTTAATATGCTGTAAAGATAAAAATAAAATAGAAGAGGTAAAAGATAGTTTAAAGAAAAGATTTGCAATGAAAGATTTGGGAAAAATTAAAAGCTATATTGGCATAGATGTTGATTATAGTGATGATAGAAAAATAATGACTCTAAGTCAAACAAAATATATTGAATCTTTGGCTGCAAAATATGATCTGGAAAATACTAATAAGTTATATGATACTCCAATGGAAACAAATTTAAAATTAGAACAAGCTACAGAAGTAGATGAAAGTATAAAGTATAGAAATATAATAGGTGAATTACTGTATATTAGTTCAGGTACAAGGCCAGATGTAGCGTACAGTGTTAATTATTTGAGTAGATATCAGAGTTGTTATAACCGAACACATTACAAGTATGCAATGAGAGTCTTAAAATATTTGTATAAGACTAAGGATTTAAAATTGACATACTATGATAATGTAGACACTGAAGTATTAGATTGTATGGTAGATTCTGACTATGCTGGAGATAATGTGGATCGAAAATCTACATCAGGTTTTATAATTAGATTATTTGGAAATTTAATTTTTTGGAAAACACATAAACAAAATACAGTAACTAAATGTTCTACTTTTGCAGAATATATTGCTATGTCAGAGGCCGTGACAGAAGTACTCTTTATTAGAAACTTGTTAATTGAATCATTTGATGTAAAATTTTGTGAACCGATAAAATTGTATGAAGATAATTCAGGTGCAGTTGCGATTGCTAAATTCGGTAACTTTACAAAAAATTCAAAGCACATTGAAGTGCAGTATCATTATATAAAGGAGAATTATGATAAGGGTATAATTGATATTGTAAAAATTGATACAAAATTTAACTTAGCAGACATGTTAGCTAAAAGTGTAGATAAGACAAAGTTTTTGAAAAACAGATTAGAGTTCAGATTAATTTAGTAAGTATATCTATGTGAGATGTGTTTAGAATATTCTTTATGTTAAAGATTAAGATTATAAATTTAAGGAGGCGTGTTGTAATATGGTAAATTTATAATCTATTATCTGTCTGCGTAAGTTGGTCGTTGTATCCCCATGGCAACGTTGTTATAACTGCTTGTAAAACATTATGTTTAATATGGCGTTCTAAATAAAATAAAATATATTAATTTCCTTCTTTACTTTAATTAACCATTTTAACAGGTACATTATTTCATTTTCGGTAGTCTTGCAGTCGACATATTTTTCTCTAAATAAGACAAAACCTTAATAATTACACTTAAACTTTTCTCATGAACTAATCTATCCACTGGTGAAAACTGTTATAATCCTTTCTTTGGAATCTTGGGTTATAAATATAAAAACAGACGCGGCAGGGGACTTACTTATTTATTAATTAGTGATACGCCACCTGCGTACTTACTGTACGTTGTGGTAATCCATTGTAATCAAATTTAATCGAATCTATTTAGTAATAATCCCGAACCACATATTATACGCGTACTATACGTATTCATAGCGCATCCCTCCTGTTCGCCAAGGAAATGTTACCTAAGTATAATAGAATAGCGTATATACATAGCAATTTGCTCTTATAAATTGATCTTGTTTGATTTGAATAGATTGTCTGATCTGACATTGTATATTCCTAGTAAATGTTTCTTAGTTAGATTAAATATTATTTTTATTATAATTTGATTGTGCAGGGAATGTTGTTGGTGCCAGTATCACTATTAAAATATCCCACAAAAGGTCAGACCGACCAAAAGCTTATTTGAATTACAGTGACTAAAATTATAAAAAAAAATTGCGAACACAATTTCATTACTTTGCCTTGGACAGACGGACGAACGGACGGACGGACAGACAGACGGATGGACAGACATGACGAAAGTATAAGTAAGTAAAATCGGAACCCTAAAAATCGGTTGAGCCGTTTCGGAGGAGTGCGACCACAATTACCGTGACACGAGATTTTAATAAATTAGATACACTCCGTGACTCCATCAATCGGTATTGGAGCAGCGTGGTGGAGTATGGTCTGGACATTTCACATTAACACATAGAAACTCTAATTTGCAGATCAAACTTGGCCGGTTTTTTACATACTACTATTTTGATCATCAAGTCTCATTACTCCCGTAAAAACTTAAAAAGGAAGGTTGATGAGAAAATTTTACATAAATTAGCTTTCTAAATTTATTGGTGGGTAAATTACGTACTTATTATGCGAAGTAATTATTGTGCTTACAGGCCTGTGCTTCAGTATAATTAAGTCAGTTTTGGGTTTTCGTCAAGCGGCTTCATAGATTATTAAGTTAAATTTACATGATTAACAACAAACTGTGTTACTTTATAATGAACGGCCCAGAAGCCTAGTTGGTAGTTATCCTAGGGACCCTGTCTATGAAGGAGGGGTCCAGAATACGATTCTCAGCCGGAATAGATATTTGTATCAGATAAAAATTTGTACTTGGGTCAAGGGTGTCATAGGGATTTTTTTTTATTGTTTTAAGTATGTATATGTGTTGTGGGTACGCTATTTTTTATAGTTTTACTAGCTGCCCGGGCAGACATCGTTGTTTAAAAGTTTTTTTTGAGATGTTATATATCCTATCTTTCAAGTTAGGTCAAACTGCACACGGTGAGCAAATTTGATTAAAATCGGTTAAGTAGTTTAGGAGTCCATCGCGGACAAACAACGTGACACGTAATTTATATATATTAAGATAAGATGTGTTAGAATTTTGAAAGTGTTATTTCTTATAATAAAACCAAATATGTATTAAGTATTGCAATTTTTTTCCAAAAAGTAGTGGCACAGGTGACTGTATTTTCCAATAGGTGTTTTGGTGACACACCACTTGTATTACTAGATTTAAAAAATCATTATTAAAACTATTATAATAAAAGTTGTCTTATTATTAAATGTTGTTAAATATGTAGGTATATCCATGCCAAATTACAGCATTCTGTCACTAAGGATCTCTGTGCTTTGTTTCGGACAGACGGACGGACAAGACGAAACTACAAAGGTTCCGATTTTACTTCGGAACCCTAAAAAAGTCTCTGCGATGCGTTGTCGAAAAAGAAAGAGACTAATGTCTGGTTCCTTACTGTCTCTCCTAAAATGTCCATGGGCGACGGTGATTTAGTCTTTCAGTCTTGAGTCACTTGAATAGTCACCATACTACTACACTCTTATATGGGCATGGTCGCTTCACGACCCTATTCACCAAAATCTTTTTCCCTAAGGGCCACCGAGTTGGTCCTTCGAGCTATATTTATGACCTTTCCGTAAAAGTAGCAAAGAAAGTTCAATTGATTTTTGCGAGTTATTCTAATCATTGTTCGTATGCGGATTTCATCTTTTCGAATTCTCTTGCGAAACAATCGTAATTGGATAAACCTTTTCTTCTGATTTACTTCATAACTTTTGTAGAGTTTTTTTATGTTTTTATTGACTTTTATCATACTGTATAGACTTGCTTCGCTTTGTTGAACACAATCTGTGAAGCATCAGCAATGGGAAGCTAGAAAATGCATATTTTCGTTAACGTCGTTAGCGACATCGTTAGCGACATAAAGTAAGTATTAGTAATAGAGCGAGTGTAACGAAGTGGGAACAGTAGGCACGGGTGAGAACAACACGACGTTCCCGTCGCGAGCGCTTGTAGTCGTGGTTGATTGCTAGCGGTGTGCGGTTCTAGAGAGATTTTTAATTATTTACGTTTCAAAATGGTCAAATGTGCAGTTCCATCTTGCAAAAACGATAGTAGGAAACACACAAAACTGAAATCCAGTATCACATTTCATCGGTAAGTTGATTTTTATATTTATTTTTACGAAAACAAATCACGCATCGCGGGTGTGAAGGAGACGTGAGGGGCGGGCACGGAAAGACCGCCCGCGCACCGCGCTTTCCTCGCGAGACAGTAGTGATGTGATGCGACCAACGCTGTAGTCGATATTTAAAATGTGTTTTGAAATGTTTGCTATGAGAACAACGTATTATATTTATGACATTTCTATAACTCATGATTTTTGAAGTAAAATTAAAACAAGATTAATATTAAAATGGATGATTTATTTAATTGAGTCTATGTCTATATTTTCTTCGGTTGTTTGTACCATAAACATTTACTGTCTAAATAACAAGAATACTCGTGTAAAACTATAAAACTGAGTGACTTTCGTATTTTAAATAACCAACAATATAGATCACACTCACAGCTCCATCACTAGGAGAATCTGGTATTATGGGTGCCATAGGTACAACTAATGTACTGTAGTACAACAAATGGTGTAATAAGTGCCTGGGCAAATGAGCTTGCTGAAGTGAAAATAGAGAAAACAAATTTTCCCAGATATGAGAACTAGCTAGATCGATTAGTCGCCCTCGTAAACCATAACATTGTAAATTTTATCGAAATCGTTAGTGCTGTTATCGAGAACGTGATTACAAACAAATATATAAATAAATATACATATTTATATAAAAAATTCTCGTTTAATAGTAGGAAATAAGATAAGTTATCGAAATAACTTATCGATACCTCGTTGCCGATCGGCACGTAATTGATACATCCCTATCCGTCATACACGTATCGATATACGTATCTATAGATCATCTGCCTACGATGCGTACCGTTCCATTTGTGTGATACCCGCACTCTATAGTAATAATAATAACTCTATGGTTAGCGATAAGCGTACGATTTTACTACAATATCAAATTATTTTCAAACTTTAGTCAATTATTCGCAACCTTACAACGCGACGTGAGGAATTATTTATTAATTGATATGATAAGTAATTTGAAATTACTTTTTCAAATTGAGGTTTTATTGATATAGGTTAAAGCTTCGAACATTTTCAATTAATTTAACTACAATGAAAATCAATTAACTAAATTTCAATTAAGTTCAAGTTTTGAAAATCATCTGCTCTGATAACCGTCTGTTTATTATTTAAATGAAAATATTCATATTAAAGACGTTGAAATGTCTTGTCGGCAACGTCCTATTTCGTATTATTATCGTCCGTTATTAAACATTAATTGGACTTTATTATTTTGTGAACTACCTTTGTAAAGGATTTTTGAAATTGTGTTCTTAAAAAATTAATAATAGGTTCAAACCATTGAAGTATTAATTATTTGTCATTATAATTCAATGGTTCAAACTTAGTAATTTTATTTATTAAATCATCAGTAGGTATTAATAATTTAGTTATATAGGTTGTGAAGTTTTCTTCTACTAATGATTTTAGTGGAAACAATCAGTTAACTAAACCAAAACATACATCATGATTGTAAAATCAGAAGAATATTATTATCGAATAAAAACCATTTTAATATTTTCTTACTATTGACTAGTTTATCAACGCTCAGCCAATGTACCATAAAATAATAGAAATGTATGGTAGATGTCTGCGAGTGCCGACATACAGAAATACGTTTTTTGAAAGCCTAATTACGGTCTAACTCTACAAGGATAATCAATGATTTCTTATATTTGTTATTTATACTATAGTCAGTAATTTTTAGGCAATTTGATTTATATAATTATGGCAAGTCGTTTAAAATAAAAATAAAAAATCTAGGATTTACGGGAACATTTTAAAATTCGATACTCGCAAATTGCGCAGAAAACCCCACTGACACCCAATAAACTATAGCGGTACAGGTGCCTTACCATGAACTCTAATAAAATGTGTCATGTTCAGGACAGGTCAGCTTGTAGCTAAAACCTGACAGGAGTGTATTTTGTACCATGAACGTTTACCGATGACCTGCAATGCCTCTACTTCTGTCCTGCATCTTAGTCTATGACATGCAAGGTACTTGATTTGTACTAATTATGTTCTGAAATAGAGCGTCTTATCGGTTTACCGGTTTTCAAATGAATGCGTAATATTGATGTTTTTAAAAGTTTAAAATAACAATCTCAATTGAAGATTTTGAGATTTGTTATAAATACTTAAGTGTTGTGATTTATTAACCTTTCGTTCTCTAAAATAACCAAAAAAATTATCGCTAAGTGATGCTTACATTTTTGAACGTAATCTTATACCACTTGACACAGTGACATGTCTAAATGTCTATTAAAATGTGTGAGTTATAATGCCGGTCACTCACATTCGCGCGAATACGCGAACCCACAAGTGTGGGACGACATTCGCGAATGATTATGCGAAGTTTTCGAGGCATTCGGGGTTTTCCAAGCTGTGTCGGTTTTTTGTCGCACATGAAAGCGCGCGAACCTCAAATGTAGTCTCCCACACATTCGTGCGACCAGTTGCGCACGCGACTAAAAAGGTGATGTATCTCTTAATTTTTCGTGGTTCGTGGCGTCTAATCGTACTGCCATTTATTTTCTGTATTGAAAATAGATTTTAATGACAACAACATAATAACAACAGCAAGATTGAACATTCGTGAACAAAGTGTAGGAGGAAGCGGAAATGGGCTTGTATTGTATACTCATATGCGAACCCATTTGCCTGGCCACCCTTCACATATGTGCAAACATTCGTAAAAATGTCAAACATTTGCGCGCATGTGAGTGACCGGGGTTAGGAGCGATAATTTAAAAAGCATAAGTACAATAAATGTTTTTAAAATTTTCCAAACAAATGAAATGTATTTATTTTGTGATGATGGTGTATATGAAATTTGCCATGGCTGCATCCCGTCGCGTTTCAACATCATCAACGAAATAGCCGAAACAGGACAATAAATGTTACTTTCGGTGAGCTGTAATATTTTGACGTTAACATATGCCACTTTCTGATGTCAATACGTCAACAATCGCGTCATGGTACACGAATTGCAGGGCAGAAGATCATTTTTGAAGTCACGTGACCGCTGTCCTGTTACGGTGACGTGGTCGCTGGCTGCCCTGTGTTTTAGCCAAATCATGGTAGGATATAGCAGGACAGGCCAATTATCGGCTAATATTGACCTGTTTTAAGAGTTCATGGTAAGCCCCCAGGACGCGCTAAACTGACCTATCACATCAGTACAGTAAATATGACGATAAGCCGCTTATAGCAGCATATCATATTATAGTGTTTTCCAAATAACAATACAGAGTGGGACTAGGAAGAGAAGAGGCGGCAGGGTCTTGCCAATAAATAATAACTCATTCCGTCACAAAATAAATAACTTCAGTAGTAAATGTACCGGTAAATATGCATTTCATCAAGCTTTCATCTATCAATACGAAGGCCTTCTCTAATGGAAATTGATGAATGATATTTCGATGAATCATGATTTCCTGACAGATACCATACTGTAGGAACTGTGAGTGTAAGTCAAACATACTATCACATATTAACATTAATTTATCATTTAAAGTGGTGTAATTTCGCAATTGAATAAAAGTTAGGATTTACTAAAGTAGGTAAATGAAGCAGTAAACTGCTTCATAGTTCTCTATGAAACAACAGTGTTTCAACGTTTTTGGAAATTCAATCCCTAAGAGGGTAAAACAAAGGATGCAAGTTAGTTTGAAAATTAATCGAAAATGACAAAGCCGAGAGCAACAGCTAAGACAATGAACGTGCCCCCACTAAATATGTTTTACAACCTGTAAGTGGAAATATTCCTTTGTATTTGTTTAATACAACATTGAAGTGGAAATGTTTGTTTATATTTGTTTAATATAAAATATTACCTCAATATTGCCACTTACCCCTTAATAAAAATATTAATGCCCCTACATGCATGAAATACATGAAAATGCAATGATAGGAGCATTTAATATAGCAAATAAACTCTGATGAATTGCCATCTAACTACCTTCAATTGCTACTTACAACTCCAATGAACCTACACTATTACGACATTAAATGTATTTCATTTGAATACACCTTATTTGCAGAGCAAAAAACATTTTCTTTATCATAAAAGTAATACCGTGCACCTCTCACAGAAGACTGACATATCATTCACCTAAAACTTGAAATCACAAGGGACATCTTAATTCACATCAAACAGATAAGGGGCGTCATTCCGCAGGTCATATTCCATGTTATTTTTCCTGCGCATAAAACAGTGTGGAGTAGACCTAGAAGACGTTGTCAAAAACGATCTGTAATAAAGACGAAAATGTGTCTTCAGGGCTAATGCGATACCAATGATCTTCTTTTGAAACTACATGCTGAGGTGAACGCTTTCGGAATATTTTAGCATTTCATCCATAATCCGAGGATTTCAAAGGAATGTACAACTACAAACATATCAATTTAATCTTGTTAACTTCCGCAAACACCACTTGAGCAAAATGCCTGTCTAGAGAGAGAGTAATTAGAGTAAGTACTTGAGACAATATTAATTGAGAGTTTAATGGGATATAATCTGACATATATATATAAATAAACAAACAAGACATTCGCTTGATGGTTAGTGGCCAGTGACAAAAGTGGCACAAGTGCGTTGCTAGCCAGCTATAGGTAGACAATGTTCTCTAATTATAATGTATTGAATGAATTATTATTAGTAAATATTATATGGACATGAGGAACACTGCGGGAAACCGCCAATTAGGGGAAACCTATTTCCGACCCAGAATTATTTCAATCCTCCGTTTTGCGTTCGCTATAGAGTAGAAACAGACCCGTTTTCAGAATGTATAAAATTATTCTACACATTGCCCCATAATATTTAGCTTATAATTTATACAAAAAGGTAAGTCACGTTGCTAATTTGTAAGATTGCAAAGCCTGCAAAAAGGTGTAGCCGTAGGTGTTTGTGAGTTTCTTAGCTTCACAATTTTCCCAAGCGCTTGCCTGGATTTACGGAAACTGTCAATTCACATACCTCAGACCTGTGTCTCAGACTGTTGGCGCATGAGCTACATTTATCGACAATATATTATTTGTCTATGCGCCCAAGTTTCAATTGCAACAACAGACTGTGGCAGCGACCACCACTACCATCCAGCTGACCAACACTGTCAACCGTCGTGTCGGTTGCTGATTCTTCCGCGACGATGACTGCTCAGCGGCCCAGCCAATGGATGGTCGCTGACCACTACTGAACATCCCCTCTAAGCGATGACCTTGCTAATTTGAATACTTTTGATCTAACATATTCGTTTACTTTACGCTATCGCGGTTTCATACGATACGCAAAATTTTGATTGTAAACGCTAATAATACGATTTTCTACAAATATTCCGGTCTTTTGTTGTAAAATCTCCTGGATGGCCGCCGGGACACAGACATTTACAAATTCATGCAATTTCCTGGATTCCGGTTCAAATAGAAGGGAAATATCGATCGTGTTTGGGATCAAACAAATTGACATAAATTACGTAATACACTTCGGGGTTCAAACATATGGGAAGAGGTGTGATTGAGGGAGGGCTTTACAATTTTATTAAGAGCAATCAACTCAACTTCTCATTTTGGGAAATACAGAAATTTATTCCTTATTCTAAGTACGGAAATATATTCCTTGCTTAATTTAGAATTCAAAAAATCGCTGAATCCTAATAAATTTCAGTAATATTGTAACAATTATCTTTATAGCACTATTAACACGTTCGGTGCGTTAGGGATCTCTACGAGATCCCGTGCAGAACTTTCATACTGTGCGGCGTCAAAAATCGTGTTCTTTCACTCTGTGCGGGAGGCTATAACATCTAAAGTTCTATGTGTATGATAAAGACAAATATACATATTTGCTTCCCGCTTAAATTTTGAATCAATGGTGTAATAAAATATTTTAGGGGTCGACGAGGTCCCTACCGCACAGAAGTGAAAATATATTCACTCCTTGCGTTGGGGGTTTCCTTTGATACCCGTGAATCGTGAGCCCCGTAGCCGCAAGGACGGGAGAGTTGGAGGCACGAGCACCACAAGTTTTGTTTTAGGGATGTTCATGTATCGATCGTTAAGTTCGCGCTTCGATATCAAATTATTACGCTCGTAAATACGAACAATGAGTTATTTTAAAATGAAAAAACTTGACAAGTGCGAGTTAAACTCGCTTGGAGAGAATTCGGTACGTTGATTTTATGTATTTACCGTTATTTTTCTGTTTTATTAATTTTTGTCATTTTTTAAGACTTCTTATAGGTTTTCCTGTAATTTTTAATTATATATTATACGTATAAGTATATTTAATATTTAAGTAATTTTCGTTCTTTCTTTAATAACTTTAAAACTATCCATTGTAAAACTATAAAAAAATATGTATGAGATCATTACAACAAGCCCTTTTATTTGACATACAACGCGATACGGTTCGCAAAACAGATTTGTTAATTTTTTTTTCAAAATTCAGTTGTTTACTTTATACCTTCGTCTTTAGGTCACAAAAATGTACATGAGTACCAAATTTCACTCATTTGGTCCAGTTCTATCGGAGTAAATTGGCTGTGAACGGCGGTCGCCCAAACGCACGAGTGATATAAGGGTTCCGTTTTTCGTTTTTTCGTACGGAACCCTAAAAAGTGCGGGAAGTATGTAAATAAGTCAACGTCGGATTATACAGGAACGTATACATCCGATGTTAAAATAAAAATTTTGCAAAACATACAAATATCCCGCCAGTAGCCAGTGATAGTGATTCGGATTATGAGATGTTTAATCATCCTGGTAAGAAAAAAATAACATAAACGTGTACTTACGTACGCGCGTGCGAAGTTATACTTCTATGGCATCAAAAAACCAATATAAAAAAAACCAATATTAAAAAATAATATTTTAACAATATTAAAAAACAATATAATAATAATAATTTTTCAAAACGAGCGTTTTTAAAAACGCACGTGACGTTTTTTGTGACCGTCGTTTTTGTGTCACCGTCCGTGTTACAAATCTTAAAATTTCACTCTCATTATTTTTTCCATTTATTTCACAACGCGCCTAAAGCAGTATAACTTCAAAAACCTTCATCACAAACTTTTCTTTATAACACTTTTTTTTAAATATTAAATTATTCATATGTACCAATTTTTTTGACGTGACGGGCGATCGGACGATCGGCGTATCGTAGCCGATGCAATAGGCGATCGTAGTTGAGTGGAGCGGAGCGGAGCGGGGCGGAGCGGAGCGGAACTTTGTCATGACGTTGTCACGTTAAACTACCGTCCGTAAACCGACTTTACAGACAACCATTTTTTGTAATAAAACTTTTTTACCTATCGACAACTGGGATTTTATTTTATTCCCATCACTAGTAGCTACACATATTGAACTATCATCTGTTGCGGAACGGGATACAACAGATCCCTAATTTTCTTTTTGTAATAGCGATTTACCCTAATGTCAGAACTGCGTGCGAACCTACCAAAAGATAGAGTCATAGCCTATGTTTAAGCCACAAAAAATTCATAAATATATCATTGGTTTTGACGAAGATATTAATTATTTTCAAAACTGCTATTTTAGGGGGCTGAAGAGGTCCCTAACGCACCACAGGAAAGTTTAGTTAAGGGGTTTTTGAGGTCCCCATAGCACAGGCTGAAAGTTTTTTGAAAGTGTTGACGCAGTGAACGTGTTAACCAGATTATAGATTTCAAATCAAACAATTTTAGTGAAGTAAGGAGAAAAGTAGTGTTATAATACACTGTATTCTGTACATCAATTTCTTATATATGTATTTTTTTATATCTTATAAGTTAATCTTATATCTGTTGCTTATTTAAATAGTCTACAGTGTTTTGCTGGCATAATAAGTTCGTTTAATTATAGTGGATGGGAAGATCTGGGGGAATCGGGAGAGCGAAGAAATAATAACACGAGAAAGGAGATGGAAAATGCAGAGATTGTGGGGTAAGACGGAGTGAGCGAAGAGCGAGGAAAAATTAGATAAGAGGTTTTATTATGTTTGTTTCTTTTTATGTTTGTATGCCCACTGATTTCTTTGAGATTTGTACATAAATAAATAAAATCAACATAAAATAATAAAGATACAACTTTTATTACAAAGTTAGAAATATTGTAGGAGTATTCTCATAAATAAATATCTGCTCGTCAAAACTTTATCTAAGCTGCAGTATAATGTTAAGAGAAGGTTATCGCGCAAGTGAAAAACTTTAAAACAAGTAAAACTTTTCATTATATTGTAAAGAGATTTTTAACTCAGGATGTTCATGTAAAACGCAGTGGTCCCTTAAGCCCACAGGAATTAAAGAAACAAAATGGTTAGAATGCCAGACCCATGAGGCTTTAAACTTTGGGTTAAAACCGCTGCCGACTAGTGTACACTGTACAATGTAGGTACATTTGTTGTTTTGAATAAACTTCGTCATGCCCGAGGCGCGGTCGTTTTAGCTCTGGTAGATAATATTACTCAAAGCGAAACAGATTAGGACAAATGTCCGCAAATTTTCAGCCATTTGCCCACAACTCTACTAATATTATGATTGTCAAAGTTTGGATACCTTCGGATTCCATCTTTGTTACCCGAAAAATCAATTTATACCCGCTAAAATAAGAGGTGAAATTAAGTATGAAGGGTATTCCCACAGTCCAAAGCCAAGTTGGATTGCTGCCATGATGATAGTATTATAAAGTTTATAATGCCATCTTAATTTATCAAATATGTTTTTAACAATATCATTTTGAAGGAAATATATTCTTCTTTCGCTTAATAAATTATTCTCTATACATCTGTTAGCTCAATACTACTACTTCTCTATTATCTTCTTATCTCCTTTCTTAGTTACAATCTCTGTAGGTACTTATCTACATCATCCATCTTCATTAAACTGTTTACTAAACTCTATAATCACATAATATTGTTAGCAGCGATAGGGAATCCCATATTAACTGTTCGAATATTGCAGAGAGTCAGCCAATATCGTTCGCAAATCCAATGACCTGGAAAGCTTTATATGTATAATTGCGAATCCCTCGGCGTAAATACTTTGAGGCTCATCAGAGTAATTTTCTTGTCTCATGGGTTAGAAACAATTCGCATTGCTGTCATCATACCAAATTGGTTAAAAGGTATTTACTTTATTTTAAGGCCATTACTAGACATGTAACAATTAGGATAAATAGTAATTCTATTTTAAAATTACAGAAAATTAGAAAGATTTTTGAAATAACATAAAATAGGTCAACAGTATAAAATGGTTGTCCAACATTTAAAGCTTTTAATTTTAGTAAATTTGGCATTTATGAAAAGATTATTTAAAATATTACGTACTTATCTGATTCAACGTAGGTATAGCGAGTTGCTAATAGTACTGGGTGACTGAGAACGATTTATTTCTAAGAATCGTTGACAGTCATAATATGTATAATATATATGTATATTTTTATGCCTTGAGCACCTGCTCAAGACGTTTACCTAAACGAGCAGACTGGTCACGTGATGGTAAGTGATCATCGCCACCCATGAATATTAGCAAAACCAAGGCCGCGCCGTCATGAACACATAATTTGTCTGCCTAGAAGGCAATAGATCGCTCGATCCACTTGGAAACACCGATACAGAAAGTTCGTTCTAGATAGCTTACACGTGCGCGGTAGGAAATAACGTGGGAACTGAACTGTCTGTAGACGAACGCTAGGTTTACGTATTTACCTAGGTGGTGTGTTTATATTTTATTATTTTATTCCATTCGCAGAGTGGGCCTCAAGTTTAATAACACCGAATTCAACTCACAAAAAAGCTAAATCCCAGGTTTTGTAGCGCTTACTTCAAAATTGGCGTTTATTCAAACAAACAATCATCTCTTATTTTACCCTCTTTGGGGTGGAATATCAAAAAAATATTTCATAGTTCGTGCCTAAGTCATAATAGGAACCCATTGTTCATATTTCACGTATCTCTGCGATGACTTTTGCGCTCAATTTTGTAATATTTAGCTCTAATGGCTCTAATGGCCTGAAAGAATAATAAAGTGATTTATTATTCTTTATTTCTGATTATTTCAATGTATCATGCCTAAAAATAAAAGCAATTATGTTAATACCAAGAAGCAATAAAAATAATCTCATCTCCAAGCTTTTTTATTAAAAGATCCACCGGAAATTAGGTTTCCGTGAACATGGCTGTATTGGTACTATGTTATGGGGTTCCGTAGTGGTTAAGAGTTTAACGACTATTAGGTACTCGTTAACTACTACTTCTAACAAAGCCGCGATAGTTTTCCTTGTAAATTCATAATAATTATAACCTATTTTTATGAATTTATTCACTAGTCCAACTCAACCGTATATTTTTGAAACACCTGTTGAACGATACTCTACACTATAATAGGATACGCGACGAAAAAAATTCATCCCCACTTTACCTGTAGGGGAGGTAGGTACCCTGAAAAAAAATATTTTCAAACTACGATTTTTAAGTTTTTATGCATATTTATATCCATGCCAAAATACAGCACTAAGGGTCTCAGCGCAATGTTGCGGACGGACCGACGGACATGTCGAAATTATAAGGGGTCCATTTTGACTACGGAACCTTAAAAATCCCGAATTTTACACAGCCCAACTGACATTGCGCGCGCTACTCTAATGTCAAACTCAAATTGATAGTAATTTGTTTTAATTACTCTAGATCTGGGGGCATGGTAGTGCACCCGCCAAGATGAACCAAACGAAGCGTAAGGTCGTTTATTAAACCCTCATAACTTGGGTTTGGATTATACCAAATAAACAAAATTCTCGGGATATGATGTCAATATAATATTAGACATAATTTATAAAGTTTCAATTCCATTGCTCATGTACTTTAGATTTTATTGATATTTGAAAAACGTTTCGTTTCGATTTCGTCACTGACTCACTGATCATGATCATCACATGATCATCAAAATTCTTAGGGTTACTTCCTGAAGCCACATATTTAGACTAAGATGCAGAATTTGTGAAGTAGAGTAAGGGCGTGTAGAGTTGGAAACTTGGCTTTACATGGGATTTGATAACTTTTTGATGTACAGCCACATACAATATAATTTTATTATGGTCTCGTCTTGGCAACATGAAAATATTTTTGGTGGGAGTACTATAATAGGTGGTGATAGAAAGTAAGTACTCTCAACTACTTCGCTTTCCTTGTATCATATCTGAATCTTTAAAACAGCATTTTAGTGAAAAAGTATCATCTTTGTTAATCATGAAAATGCTTCATACGATTGTGTTGAGCATCGAGTCTTAATTACTCGACAGTCACAATATTTTTATCTCACATTAAAAACCTCATGTTTTCCCATTTTGTAACCCGCCTAATTAGTAAAGGTACATTACATGATGTGTATCATTATTATACTGGCATATCTGCAGAAAATGCTCATCACGACCTTGACGACCTGTATGGCGCGATGGTTACCATGCCGGATCGCCGCGCCAAGGGTCCTGGGTTCGATTCTCAGCGAGGCGGTTTGAATGATGAGATTGAATCTTTGTTCTCGGTCTGAGTGTGAATGTTCTTGTCTCTGTGTGTTGTCCATGGCACCCACGACACAGGGAATCCTAGTGTGGAGCTATGAGTTTGAAACGTTATTGCAAGCATTCATGCACACGCTATACACACACGCACACACAACACACACGCACACACACACACACACACACAAAAGCGCGCGCGCACGCGCACACACACACACACACACACACAGAGACACACATACAAATGTATACAGCGAACCCTTGATAAAAGAAAAATGCCTAGCGGCGATCGGGGATTACTGACTAACTCCCAAACGGCGCCTAAGGGAGAGGGAGAGTCTGAAAAACAGCGCTGCATGAGGTTTCTCGTGTTAGCAGAAGCTGAGACTCCCCCTTTGCCCACAATAACGGGATAATGTAATTAGTACCTAATAGATTATATAACTAATAATTTGTACAACTTAGAGTAATGTATAACTTAGAGTACTAGTAATTTAAGTGTTTATTTCATTGAATTTGTGTGGCAATAAAGAATATTTTTATTTTTATTTTATTTTTTTATTTATTTGTTTATTGTTTATAAACAAAAAAAAGACATCAAATTAGTTTGCTATGACGGCATTTCGACGCTCCTAATGTTTCAGCAGATTCTGATTTAACGCAACTATCCTACATCTTATTTAAGATAACGTCAAAACAGAACAGTAAGTTAAACCATAAGTAGCTTAAAATTACATAACACATTTTTGAAGTTGAAGGACACTATCCTTCATCTAAATAAGCATTTTTGGACATGTGGACACATCTACCTGCTTACCGACTGGCAACAAGACATTTTATGATAAAGGTGATTTAGACCAAGATACGAGTATGTAACATGCAATGTTGATCCGAAACTTATATTGTTAATGAGTACCTAGAATAGTTTCTAGATATTGTGGTATCAAATTCGTTGGTATTTATTATCAAAAACTTTTAGAGTATTATTTATTATTATAATGTGTTTATTTAATTACACGCTAGTTTTGGCAACCAACCCAAAGAAGCTGCTGTCAGCGGCAGGCCTTGACAAGGAAAGACCGACCGACGACTGGCGTAGAGAGCGTTTCTTTTGTTCTTTGGAAGACGATGGAAATAGTGAAACTGATAATATCCAAATAATGGCACAGTATTTAGGACGAAGACGATTATCTCGAACTGTAATATTTTCAGTTATAATGGTTCTGCTATGTTGCTAGTTACATTAACGATTACCAGACGAGTTGACGACCGTGTAGCCTAGTTGGTAGCGACCCTGCCTGCGAAGCGAGGGGTCCCGGGTTCGATTCCCGACCGGGGCAGATATTTATGGGACAGATAAATATTTGTACTCGGGTCATGGGTGTTACTGTGATGTGTTAGGTACATGTGTAGTCCATGCCACCCGCGACACAGGTAAAAAACCCACTGCGGGGCTATGAGTGTGTAATCGTTTATCGTTATCGTTTATTTAATACCATCAATCATGTGATCATTTCTGTCCGTTTTCAATAATCTATCTTTGCATTATCTTTGGAATCCAGAGATAATCCAGAGTCCGGATAAGTTAAGTAACAATAAGTAATACGGTAGCGATTTTTCAGTGTTTTTATTGTTGCTAGGAAATTGACTTGAGGGTTTTAAACGAGAACGCTACTTGATTTCACGTAGTTCGTAAGAAAGAGGGAGATGGAGTTACCTTTTGCTGCTATGAAAAAATTTGTGTGAAATATTACGAAATTTAAACTGAAACTCATTTTTTTTTAATATAAGTGATTTGATAGAAGTATAAAACGAAAAAGAAAGTATAAAAAGAAAGAAGCGAAATTGTTATTTTATGAATAATCGCACAATCGCGCAAAATAATAGCATTATGTTACGTAACATTCTCAAGGATTTTCATTATATGTTCGCATCTTTAATATCATGAGATTCCCACTTTATTCTCATTTCGCAATTCAATCGTGCTGGACAAATTATAGCAATATATCAAGCCTCTACGCCAGCTGATAAATAGCAAGTGCAGCTCCTCCACAAATTTAATTATCTGCTGTATTTTGATGTAGGATGCGGACCAACGATAAAATAAAGAGACCTCTCGTTATAATATCATAATATGTATAAAATAATAATATAAATTGTAAGTACTCGTTTCTGTTTGTCTTTATCATTTAGTTTCTTTCTGTAACATCTTAATATATATAAATTACGTGTCACGTTGTTTGTCCGCGATGGATTCCTAAACTACTTAACCGATTTTAATCAAATTTGCACACCGTGTGCAGTTTGATCCAACTTGAAAGATAGGATAGCTTACATCTAAAAAAAAAACACTTTTGACAGAACGAAGTCTGTCCGGGCAGCTAGTAGTATTATAAATCATTTTTCATACAGAATAGGATGTATGACTAATATTTTTTTGTATGAACATCGAGGTGTTCAAGATCTTTCAACAAATTCTCGTGAAATTTTTTTTCAGCACCGACTGAGAAATTACGAATTTGCACTACCCTACTGGCCCTTAATTTAGGTCGGCAACCCGCTTGCAATTTATCTACATAAATTATGTAACTTCTAATGTTAGCCATCATCAAATAACAGATGAGGGTAGTCCTTTACACTACACCCCAGTATGGGGAATTGGCGATGAATCGACAAGATTTTCACCCTTATTGAATGAATAACAGTGACAGTTCAGTGCTTGAACATTATTTTGATACCCTAAGCATTTTTGAGTTTGTATTTGGTATTATCCATACTAATATTATAAATGTGAAAGTGTGTTTGTTTGTTTGTCCGTCTTTCACGTCGCAACGAAGCTGTTATATGGTATGGTTTTTGTGTGTGGAGATAGTGAGAAGGGTGAAGAGTAACGTAGGCTACTTTTTACCGCGGTAAAACATCCCCATGGGAAGATCAATATTTTGTTAGTTGCTAGATATTTAGTTCCAGATGTCGTTAATAGATGGCGTTAGTAAAATTCATTTGCAAGTATTTTAAGTAAAAACGTAGAATTTGTAAAAAATCGATCTCTACCGCGGGCGAAGCTGCGGGCAAAAGCTAGTAATAAATAAATACCTACACAATACACATGCCATGCAAATACAGCGCTATTGTTCTACGAAACGGAACGAGTGTAATTTGGGAATGTTCAAATAATATTGACTTCGTGGTGTAATGAAACCTGGATTGCGAGAATAAAATGTTTTCGCTCTATAAAAAACGTATCACCACATGTATATTTTGTCGAAAGTAAAATATGTAAAACATTTGCAAATCAGTAACCTAGTAAATGCTCTAGGAAAAATTAATTATCTGGAGAATTTTGACTAAAATTCCTCACATAGGTACCTTGATGCACTTTTGTCCAGCACTACATATTTGTAGGAAACACCAGTACTTTTATTACATCGAGTTGCAACAATGTAGTTCTAAAAACCTGAAATTTGGTAGGTGCATGTGAATACAATTCAATAATATCATGTCCTTGAGCTTATCTGATGCTAGGGAGTGGCTCAATGGTGGGAGAGGAAAAGAGAGATTGGAAGTTTTACGAGTAAAACCCTTTGAGGGCTCTTTGAATTTGCTTTGATTAACTCTGTTCATTTCACTTGATGAATTAAAAATATGATAGATGAATATGAGAAAAATGATACTGAAATATGATAGATGATGGAACTGAGAGATTCCTGATGTAACCCCGGAAAGCCTATAATTAAGGCCACCGAATGGGCTCTTACATTCCTCTTACTAGCACCGATCACAATGACCAGATAAAGATTTGTAATCAATCATTTTTTTATTAAATAGAGACGTTTACACAAAAAAAAATTGCGGCGCAGGCTTTGACCATTCAGTTTGCTTTTAATTTTTCTCTGTTTTTTGTTCAAGAAAATAGTGAGCAGTAATGTAAAAGGTTACGTACATTTCAGTGTCAATCGTATTCGCTCTCTACATTATAGGGTAATAAATCTCAATTTAAAATAACCCTACAGAAGTACTGTAATCTCTCGAGTGACGAGTCGGTAAGTATCCCTCTTATAGGTTGCCTGGAAGAAGTCACTATGTAGCGATAAGGCCGCCTGTTGTTTTGTACTACCATCTTACTGTTATTCTTGTACGATTGTATAATATGTGGTGTGCAAACAATAAAGAGTTCTCTATCTAATATTCGTGAGGATTTATTCATGAAAAGAAAAAGCTTAATGCCACAGCAGTTATCATCGAGAAGGTTTTAAACGTCCATTTTATTGTCATTATGTAAGATAAGCTGAAAAAATTTGAGGATTAATTTCAAATATCAAAGGATTTCGAAATCTATTAAATTTGTATTCGTTCTTAGCTAAATTAATAACAATAATTCTTAAAGAATAATTTAATATCATTCAAACTTTTCAAGTTTAATATTCTTTCGATTCAATTTCTACTCTATATTTTTTACATAAAAAGTTAGATATAAGTTAGGTAATTACAGTGTAGGGATGCCAATTGACATACATTATGTACATACATCTTAACTTTATTACACTCTTATTCTTCTTGTTGAGATCTTTTAACTTTATTTCAAAAGTTTTCCTTTATTCTATTTTTTCTCGGCCGGCAACAATGTGTGGTGCCTTTGGTAATGTATTACTGTCTTTGAGTGACGGTGACCACTTACCATCATGTGGCTCGTGCGCCTTGCCGGTTATTTACATAAAACAAACTGCTGTAACATTTCACGTTCCCTAACATAAAAATACTTTAAGATCATAAAACTCATATGCAAGCAAAACTGTTTACACGATATAATACAGCAAATACACTACGCTTGCGTTACAGCTGTCATCGCGGGATAGAAGATATTTTAGAGTTTGAACCATTCATCAAGGTTCCGTCAGTTGAGCACAGATCGCTCGCATTCACTCACATAATGAACTATTTGGATTTACATTCATAAATCCGTACGCCAAGGCCGCTCACTAAAAATTTAAAAAAAGATCATGACCGATTGCCAAGCGGGACTCGAGTGTTTACCGAGAACTTTCAACGATTGTAATAAAACTCACAGACACCCACAATCTTATTCACGTAGACAATTTGGTAGACTCTGACCTATGTCTATCATACTTAATTTGATGCCTATTATGATATAGCCATAGTAAAAAAACCGACCAAGTGCGTGTTAGGCCACGCGCAACGTAGGGCTTTTTAGTTGTAAGTTCATCGAGTATTACTCATTAACTACTTATGCTGCCGTGATAGTTTTCCTTTCTAATTCATCATATATTATTTGCTAGTGTCGTGAATTTGTTCACATGTCCAACACTAACCCTGACTATAAACAAAATTAGCACTTTAAAGCCGAACCTTTCGCAAACAGACCCTTGAATCTATTATGATCTTTGCAGGTCCATAATATTTTTGAAAAAACCTTTCAAACGACTTTACCCTACACTATGGGGTAGAAAACACTGTCACAATATTTTTTGATTTTACTGCAAAGTATTGGATTGGAAAATTAAAAAAATCTGTGCTTAGCTTTATGCAAAATAAGCTTTAAATCGCTCTCCTATTTATTCGCTCTCCAATGACATTACCTATTCCTTTGTTCTGCTTGCAATTATTAGCTACCGTGTAAAACTACCTACTTTTTGCTGCCATATTTTATATTACTTTTTTACTTTACTTAGGTACTGAGAATAAAAATTTAAGAAGATATCAGAAATTAAGTATTTTATTTTATACTAACGCCCCAACTAAGAGTCACTAACGGTTACTTTAATCGTTCCTTAGTAAAGAATCACCATACATAGTCGGCAATAAGGAGCGATTTAACACGTTCGCTGCGACAGCATTAGATCTAAACCTTCTGCTAGTGCGGTACAAGACAAATACTGCCCGTGTCTATATTTCCTGTTAGCGTTACGACCTCTATTTTGCCGTACCAGCACCTGACTTTCAAAGTCCATACAGACGTGGAAACGCCCCATACCAATTGTTTTTTTAACGAGTCGATAGGCTACATCCTTGTGTATACCTAGCTGCGGCAGCCCGGGGTTCTGTTCGATATTTTAAAAGATACAGGGATTTTTCAAAATAAGTCATTCACGGCAATATATTTGCCGTATAGCATAGAAGTGAAAAAATGCTAGGGATGGGGTTTACTTTTAAAATGACAATCGATACTTTAAAGATATTCTTTATTGAAGACATAACATTAAAATTTAACAGTGTATTATTCAACAAAACTTAAGTTCTTAATTAGTCAACATAATTAATATAAAATATTTATAAAATTGGCAATACTTGTAAGACTGCCTGTAATGTCTGCTTTTTAACCGACGAAAAAAAGGAGGAGGTTCTCAATTCGACACGTATTTTTTTTTTAAACTTTTTATCGAGCGCTTTAGGTACGGCCAGCACTAACACAAACTAAGATGCCGCGCGGACGCATGCAGTGAGGCGCGGGGTTGGGGGGGTACGGCAAGATAGTTGCCGTACCGCACTGAATAAAAATACTTATCCTACTGTGCGTTACGGCAACCATTTTGCCGTATAGTATTAGTGCATAATAATATTATATTAAAAAGCTACAATATCGAAATTATCACTGTCTCTTATCTACACGTAAAGGAACATAGTTAGATCACCCCCGCACCGCGCGCAAAACAAGGACAACAAGCTGCCGCACTGGTGGAAAGTCAAATACGGCAAAATACTTGCCGTAACGCAGCGAACGTGTTAAATACCTAACCGTTAGTGACTCTGAGTTGGGGCGTTTTTTCGTCTTCGTGCAGGAAAACTTTGCAAATATGAGTTCTCCGTAACATCGGTTGTTGTGCTAGGCTAGGCCCTAGTGAATTCACTTATAACTTTGAGGCGAAACCCGACCCTACCTTGTCGACTAAAATTTCGACTGAGTCAATGTTCAGTCAATTAGATATAGCTACCTATCTCATGCACACTGGATTCCGCGTCAAGTCAAACTGCAGACTTGATAAGTCATTTGATCGTGTATGGCCTCCATATGACTTATGAGAATTGTGATGAATATGCGTTTCAAATGAAAAGCTTTAACGATATAAAAAGGGCCTTATTTTTACAAATGAGTAGGTACAATATTATGTACAATATAATAAATTATTCTTATCATATTAGATACCATGCCAGTGGTTCTAACTAGATATTTCTTTGTAATTGAAAGCAGAGAAGGGTCCCTCCTTTATCATATTCGCCCTGGGCACTGAATCTGGAAATAAGTTTACTTAATAAAGGGAAAATTAATTGAATAACTAATCTGGTTCATTTGTATATTTAGGACACAAAATTCTATCAGTAATTTTAAAATACTAGCTTTTTACGTTAAATTCAAACAAAAACGTTAAGTAGAAAAACTTCATTCTTTTCGATTCTTGAAAAAAGTGAACTAACAGTAAAAGTAATTTAATAAAACTTTGTGAGAGATTTATATTTTAAAATTTCTAAAGTAAGTATAATAACGTTGTGTACGCAAGGGATAAAAAAGAGATTTCATCTGTGTATTAGAGCCTTTGCACACGGCGCGTTTTTGAAGCGCATCCGACGAAAACGCGCAAAATCTGCGCGTTTTCCGCGCTGCAAATTACGATGCGGACGAGGTGTTTCCTCGTACGATCGCGTTTTCGGCGCCAAAAATATGCCGTGTGCAGAGGCTCATAGGCATCTACGAGTGAAGTGGTTCTTATATTTATACAGAATTATTCTATGAAAAATTCAGGATGGAGAAATAATAATTTTGATAATTATTATTTTTATATTTATTTAAGTCGCAGCTAATACCGATTAACATCACCTTCTTCTACGTCATCAACCTAATAAAAAGTTTCACTTTACAAAATGAGTTGAATTCATATAACTCACCTCTGTTTTTCACCGAATAAGCTACGTAATGAAGAAGGAAAAATATGATATATTAATAATGTTCAGGGCTGCAAAATTTACATCCAAAGTAAGCACTTCTTAGTACATTTTCCTGTTTTCTTACAAGTCGAAAGCTTTTCAACTGCGCGTCCAATCTCCCAATTAGTTATATTATTTTATGATTATAGCGGAAAATAACAAAATTATTACAGGAAAAACAGCATGTTTTTAGCAAAGATAAATCAAATCATTAAGGCAATTACATTTTCGTACTCCAAATTAATATTAGGTAGGCATAGAACTAATCAGCTTAGTGACGGGGCCATCTTTATTATGTGAACTTTGCCTAGTGTGAAATAACGTCCTTCAGTGGAGGTTAACCTATTCATTTCGTAATTGATTTGACCTTCACCAGTTTCTTCCAATTCATCGACTTCCCGCTAGTTTTATTAAAGTACTGATTAACCGAATAAGTTAGTCAAATAGTTTCTATATTATGTTTATAAGCGAAAATGACATACAGACAGCGCTAGTGATCTTATCAGGCATATTAGTTGTAAGTTTTCAATAATCTATCCATCATCATCTCTGAATAAGTAGGTAAGTAAATAAAACCAAAACAAACAATATAACTTTTAAACAGTTGCTAGGCAAGGCAACCTTAGGAATTATGGATACATAGAATATTTTATACTGCCATTAGTAATCCCTGTTATTAATATTAGTGGACTGGCACTGGAAGAAAGTTAATTTCACTTTAGGCTCTCTGTAACGAAGACTATCTATTAATATCTAATACACTCTCTCAATTTTAATTCTCAAATGGTATATTATTTTTCTCAAACCAACGCGACGTGAGTAAAGAATTTACATTACGAATGTTTGATATCCTAGTTATTTGTGCGTGTTCTTACAAAACCATAAACGAGGCTAAATCATCGCGCGAGAGTGTGAGTGCGTTATTTATTTCGGATTTATGTTACAAGAAAACATCTCACGATGTAGACGGTGACAGCATCTTGTGAGTGTTTTAATGCTTTCACAGATGTGGAGTTTATTGCCTCTTCACTGTATTGAGTTTCGTGACACTTCACTGTTACTTTGCTTACTAGCAAAGTATAACTAGGTAATATATTGTACTTTGCTTATTATTGCTACTATTGAATTCGTGATTATGTAAGCCTTCATCATAATGATTTTCTACGAATCTAGTGGAGGGAGAAAGTTCATTTGTTTATTTTCATTTTGGTAAACAAACTTAACGTTGTTTACGATAATATCGGGAAACGTTAATTTAACATAAACATAAACCATCGATGGTTTATGAAACTTTGCTCATAGCCTGACACGCACTTGACCGGTTTTTATTTTTGACACATCCAATATACAGCAGAAGCTTTTTTCGACTTGAATTCTACTTTTCAGAATGTATCCTTGAAATGGATTACTTTCAATGAAAGCCGAGGTTCAAACGTTATCTTTGTCAGCTGCACTGCATGTGCGTACCCACCATTTCGCCCTTTCATTTAGGCTCATGGAAGGACAAAATCAGAATATTTTTGGCCCGTGGGCAGCAAGTAACAGCAGCTGCCCTCTCCCAGTCCCTTTCAGTACGCCCATGTCTGTAAACAAGGATCGATGATACATTGAAACAATATAGAATCGTACATGAAGCTCAGGTTCGGCCATGTTTACAGAAGCTGTTGAATTAGTGCTAGGGCTGTTAATAGTCATCTGCTAGCATTCGAATTAAAATTAGATTCAAAAGAAAAGCGTGCAAATAAGCTTTGCTCAATAACAATAGCATTAAGGGCTTAATTTGTTTTTACAGGGTAACCAAGTCTCAGGTCACAGGCGCAGAACCAAAATCCTCTTGTAATTCAGATTAAGCGCGTAAGTTCGTGATTCCCTCATCCCCATTCCACCTTGGAACGACCTGTCGCATGGCAAGTATTCATCATTCTATTGTAAACATGCCTCCAGTACGGAAAAGACGCTCTTTGTCATTCGTTATGCGTACCGTGGCGGTTTGGAATAACTTTGTCACGTCGGAGTTCTTGTCCGATTTAAATGTTGGTGTCTTACTGTCGCGAGCTTCACAAACGATAGTGCGTTTTATCATTCAAGACATAGCTTACTATTAAGTGAATTTTCTGTCAGTCATGAACTGTAAGCCACTTATCAGACCACTGATACACTAATCGATACACTAATCCAAACCATAATCCCATAATCGAAGACCAGAAGCTTGTGACTTCTCTAAAACCAAGGGAAAGGGCTGATGATCTTTTAAAAGCTGAATCGGTTTGCTCAATAATAATTAAGGAATCATAGTTAATAATATTCTCACAGACAGATGTATATCGATTCACTGGTCAGACGTTAAACTTATAACCCTCTTTTTGCAAAGGGTTAATAATGTATGTAATGTAATGTAATGTAAATGAAAAAGTAGACGTAGTGCTTGCAACTGGACATACTGTCATACATCACTGGTGTAAATTCATTAGCAAACCACTGCACCGTTAAAGGATAAAGGTCACAGCGCAGAACAGAGTTCTATTTGAGGTAAATCAATTTCTTGTTACTGTTGTTGTAAAAATAATGTATTAAAAAATTAAAATTAATATTAAAGAAGATTGCCTCATTAACAACAGGTTACCTCAGCCAGGTATTGAAAGCTTTCTTCATGCGATCTTTACAAATATTGTTTCAGTCCATTGATATGAATTGTTACACTTTCCTTTTAGTAAGTAATTTCTATATATTTTATTATGAGTGTGTTAGCGTTTATTTTATTTTATTTATGTTCTTGGTTGCTAGAAGTCAGATTGCTTGCCAGTCCACTTCTATTTCAAAAATTCGTCAAATTCTACACAATATTAAGTCACGTTATTTTGATGTGAAAGTTGTAAAAAATGTAAAATAAATAAATAAATAACGCTTCACAGTTCACACTCATAGCCCCACCCAAGGATTCCCCGTGTCGTGTGTGCCATAGATAACACACTAGACAAGGACACTCACACCCAGACCGAGAACAGAAATTCAAACTCATCATTCAAATTTCTGCCTCGCTGGGAATCAAACCCAGGACCTTTGGCGTGGCGATCCGGCATGGTAACCATTGCGCCACACGGGTCGTCTTAATCGTCGTCGTCGGGTTAATGTTGATTAGGTAGGTATTTAAGGTATAAACTCGAAAGCGAAACAGGCTTGGCAATCTTCAGTTTATCACAAAGGGGCTAGAAATTCTTTTGTTAGTCAATTAAAATGGCGGGAAAACTTACAAAAGAAGATGTAAATATACTCTGAATAATTTGAAAAATGTTGCAGTCTAAAAGCCTTTTAAAAAATAAGAAACAATTTCATTTCCACACATTCACCAAAAGAATAAAAAATGAACCACTATTTGCTTACAGCGTATTTATGCATATTAAGCTCTTTTCTTGCTGAATCTCTGTAATATTTCAGCTATTACGTGAACAATGTGGTCATTAAATGTAAATTTGCTTTTGTTTCTTGTTCACGAATGGTATTAAGATCTCGACGGTTGCTACGATAAAATTACTTTACGCCTGTTGTTTGTATTCCTTAATAAAAAATATGCGTAAGTGCCTGTTCACACGTGCGGCAACGAGGAGAGTGTGAATTTTGTAGGTGCAACTTGCGACATTTTGACGCACGTGTGAATGTAACATTTATTCATACAAATATTACATGCGTGGACAGACACATTCTAAGGGCTGGTATGGAGACGTAGAAGTTATTTATTGAATAATAGTGTCTTAAAATAACTTGACCCGAAGTAAGTAGCAGGGAAGAAGCATTTTACTACTGTTTCTCAAAATTTTATCCCACTTCATACTAATATTAATAATGTGAAAGGCTTTAACGTTCACTAACTGATACTAAATTCCAGATTCCAGTAATAGTTACTCGTAATAGTAGTGAGACATATTTTATCAATAACAATATAACAATATTAATAAGGCCACTCGCGTGCTAATAACATTCGGTAACAGACTGTAGAAAACGTTGAATCAATAGATTTATTTTATATAACATTTTTATTTAATTTATTTATTTTTAATAATTTTATTAATGTGCACGTAAAATAATTGTTATAGAAATTTTGTACATAGGCAATTATTATCATTACCTTGATTTACTGTAGGTACTACCTACCTCCATAAAAAAGGATACGCTAGAATCACATAACAAAGAAAGTAATAACTATTATTGAAAATTGTTACATTTGCAACTTCAGTTTAAAATTCAAGAAAGCCCTAACACCCTTTGCGGCTATTACATCGGCCAGAGAAAAGCCCTTCTAAACTCAATATGTATAGGAATTTGTAGGAATTTATTACGGTTGGAGAAGGCATCAGGGTCATGAGAGAAAGGTACGGCTCGGGACACGGGTGTTAGTCGTTTATATGTAAAATAGTGCTTTGTCTTAATGGTTTTAGAATAAAAAACCAGTTACCTAAAAACCTTTGGATTTTTTAAAATAAATAAACGCTCACACTATTGTTCGGTTTACACATATTAAGTAGTTAAGTAGTTTACTAAATTTTAACTACCTACAAAGTTACTAAATTGTATGTTTACACGTATTAATTTACTTAAAATTTAGTTATCTACTTAACTACTTAATACGTGTAAACCGGACTTATTTCATAGGGTTATGGACAATTAATATTCAAGTGTCACTTGTCATCGTGGTCTTGGTGTGTATGCGTTTTCCGAGATAATAAACACCCCATACCTTATTCCAGTTCATGGTCATCCGGCGTGCTATAATCCCCGCTAAGGGCTAGAATGGCATGATAGAAATACTTCCCCACTATTATATTCCCGTCTTTCGTGACCTATTTGGTGTTGCTGATGATAATGGGCTATGGTGACCACTTACGATCAGGCTTGTCTGACTGTTTTTAGGGTTCCGTACCCAAAGGTTATAATATAGTGTCTAATGTTGTATAGATAATGATACAGAACCCTTGGAGGAGTCCGACTCGCACTTGGCCGGTTTTTATCCGGTCGGATGAGTTTAAATTACCATAGTAGTAAATCCGTGTTGACGGAGATTCCATTCCATTGGATATGGTGTAAGTTCTTGGTAGGTACAGACAACCTTTTTGAATAAGTAATGAAAAGACCTAAACACATCAAGTAAAAGGAATCACCTTTATAATAATATGTACGTATATATTTTTGATATAAGATTTTTTGTTCGGTGTCACACAATCCGTTCTAATTAAAAGTACGTAATACCCTAGGTACCTATCTACATTAGTCAAACATTGCAAAAGAAAGTATGGACTTGAATATTATAATAATGTTTATATCATGTTTCCATTCCAGTCAGTCCAGTTAGTATTCCAGTCATATTCTAGTAATCTTCTGAAATTGTCTTGAATTCGTTGATGAAATGTGCACTGGTGTGTAGCTTCTCGACTAAGTGATTAATGTATCAGTATAAATAACACGGTAGGAAGAACATATAAATAGGCAGGTTATTTGGTATAAGCCTTTGCGTAAAAGCGTAGCTTCGGAAAATTTATGCCTTAGGTAATCCACACTCAAACATTAAAATATATATTAAAGGAAGTTAAAAAACGTCAGTGGAAATAATCGCATAGAGAAACATTCTAAAAATGTGTTAACTTTTTAGAATGATGTGTTCAAATCATGACTGAAAGGTTTCACTGTAAGTAATGGGATTCCGTGGTTTAAATTGCACTTTTATCTAATGCTAACGGGAGTCCACTAATTGACACTAATTGTGCAACTAATTGATTGCAATTGTTGAATAAAATTAATGAATTAATACGATCGTTGAGAACCATTTGTTGTAAACACAATTTAATTAATTTAATTTACCACATATAATAATATGTATAATATTTATAAATTCGTATTTGCTTGCAACATCGTACGCTTGAAATATTTGAATTCCTATCAATATCCTGCAGGCTTCTAAGTAACGTATAAAGATGAAACATTTTAATTAGGCCTCTTATTAGGCAATTGTGAAAACCGCATCGAATTTGTTCAATTATTTTTGCGGGATATGCGTCCAAATATACAGACAGCCAAACAAAAATTTTAGAATGATTGTTTTCGTTTCTATTGCTGATAGCTATTAAATATCTGCCTGTAGCAGATATTGTAGAGAGATAAATACGTAAATATGTACATAATTTATTTTTGAGTAGGGTTTCAAAACATGTCAAATCTCTGCGGAATATATTGTATTCGAAAACTAGTGGATAAAATCGAAAATGAGCCTTTTATGCGTATTTTAAATTATAAATTACAATAAAAAGACACTGTAAGATTTTTCACCAAATAGGAGTCATCTAAAACAATGGACTTTATGTGCGTGCATTTGAAAAAAATATTTTTGTATTAGTAATTAAAACAAAATAGCATAGATTTTTATCACTATTCGGAATATTACTACGTCAACGTTAAGAATAGTAGGATAACTTCAAACAAAGTATTCTCTGCCAACGTCATGCTGGCGGGGTTAGCTACATAAATAACCAAACGGAAGGGAACATTGTAAATGCTGCAGTGTAAATAAAAAGTCACTTATGAAATGTATGCGAGATCGCAAAACCTGCTTTTCGTCGTCATAAACACTACGAAATTACGACTTAATTCTGTTCGATTTGTTTATGGGATCTTTGACTTTGTCCGGACAAATAATCGCCCTCAAAAATTTACTACCAGAATCGTACATCATAATACATACTATTAAAAAATTACGATCGGTGTCAGTCTGCACGTTTCATTAACGGGACATTAATTTATCTGACGGATCGTTACTGACTCGTAAACCAATTGGTAGTAATAATTTTACGATTAGAAATAACAGAAGAAAAAAGCCTAAATAAGGACAACATTTAGGTATATATTATGTTTTGTTATGTTGTGTTCCTATTTAGGTTTCCTTAGTTATAGTTTTGTCATGTTCGTCCGTCCGCAGCTGTAATCCGCAGCATAGCGCAGAGATCTTTAGTGCTAGAAAGCTATACCTAATTTGGCAGGGATAAACATATTAATTAAAACAACAAAGTGGTAGAATAAAATAACTCTGCTACACACAAAATAGGGAATAATTTTATTTTTATTCTATACCCCATAATTATAAAACCTTTCAAAAATATTATAGGTTTGCAAAGACCATTTTGCGAATTACCTAGGTGTCGTAATTTTTGTGAGGGGGTTTAATTTATTAGTCTAGTGTCTCCCCCCTTGCCAGCTTGATGGTACATGTGAAAAATTCACGGCATCAGTAGAGAAATAGTCGATGCACTTCTGTAAGTGCATGAAGTTCCGTAGTTCTACGGAATTCTACATTGCTGGTGCACGCACTTGGTCGGGTTTTTAAGTAACTAGTCGACAACTGAGCTGACGATCCACGTGAGTACTGTCGCCCATGAACATCAGTAAAACCAAAGGCATCAAAGTATCAGATATCGACATATTCCACGATAATATATCGTCTCTTAAAGATAAAATAATTCAGCATTTCATCAAGTAATACTGTTCATCGTCTAATCTCTGTACGTACCTTATCATCACCTACAATTAAAATAGTTATTTTTAATAAGTGTCTGTAATATCACTCTAAGTCAATAACATTGTGTATAACGAATGCTGTTCACGCCTGTAATTGGCATGCACACAAACCACAATACTTACTTGTACAAAACTTATATTAAAAACTGTGTGTAATACTGTTGGTGTGTAATAAATAAATAAATAAATAAATAAATAAATAAGGCATTACCGATGTCTTGCCATCCAAGAAAGAAGAGAGAGAAAGTTCCTACTCATAGTATGTTTTTGTACGTTGATGTGTCGATTCAGTATCATGACTAAAAGCATTTCTAAAATATGCCAAATACCCTATTGTTTAAATAAGTTCCGCATTGACGCGTCCTTTGTTTCAAGACATCAATATGCATTGTACAACCTTTCAAGGAAAATGTCGAGAATTTAATCCTTTTAGAATAGGTACATTATACGATGTTTGCATTATATTTGAATTTTACTAAGATTTTAATATACTGATACGATCGTCTCGTCGTGAGACATTATGGAAGTAGTTATAGACTCTTTAAATGAAGCTTCAAATCATATTATAATATGTGTTTTTTTTTTGTTACAGATCACACACAATACAGAAAGACGACTCACAATTGGTTACAAAATAATGTAACACATAATGATAGATGATTTTGAGACGGAGTTCAAGCCTGATGAAACGAGTACATCCTATGATAATTTAGAACTCAACTACACGATCTTTGAGGTCGAATACAACAACGGTACATCGAATACAACATGGCAAGACTACGACAGCATTTGCTCGCCTCTAGCGTCCTCGGAGGATTTCCTTTCATCACCATTATTTCAAACTTGTGTTTACCTAATGTACTGCGCAGTGTTCGTTGTGGCCCTTGTTGGAAATGGACTAGTGTGTTTCGTCGTGCAAACATCGCCGAGAATGAAAACTGTGACGAATTACTTTATAGTAAACTTGGCTATAGGTGATATCTTGATGACGCTCTTTTGCGTACCCTTCTCATTTGTGTCAATGTTGGTGTTGCGGTATTGGCCTTTTGGTCTGGTTATGTGTAAAGTTGTGAACTACTCTCAAGCGGTGTCAGTGTTAGTGAGTGCGTATACGTTGTTGGCTATATCAATAGACCGTTACATGGCCATTATGCGTCCACTTCGGCCACGCCTGGGGAAAACCGCTGCCAAGTTGGTAGTGGCTGGAGTATGGGGCGGTGCTTTGGCGACAGCTGCGCCCATACCTGTTGTATCTCAAATACATAGACCTACGGATTGGCATCGTTTTTGCAATGCGTAAGTAACATTAAACTAGTCTTGTCTTATTTATAATAATTTTAAATACCTGTTTTACGCTATTTACTTCCGAGCTTAAATCTTCTTTTATGAGTATTTGTGGTCATATTATGTCATCACATTTACCAAATGCAGATGGGCAGACTATGCACACCTTCGGGAACATTACAGCGAATCTTCCTCGCGGCATTTTGTGAATAGCGTTAAACAATCAGATAGTCCACCTGATGGTAATTGTCGTCGTCCCGCACGAACATTAATAACACCAAAATGCATCACCGACGCTTTGCCTGTAGGTACAGCGGAAAATGGGATTACTGATAAATGCTGCTTATTACTGGCAAATTCATATAATTAAGTTATATTATTATTACGCTGGTATTATTAACCTTTTTTAATACTGAGTAAGATACTTAAAAATTGGCTAAATATTGCTTTTCTAAATCTGCGCTGTTTTGTTTGACTGTGTCCAGCCGTGCAATGTTCACAGAGATATTTGCCTCGAACAGTGGGACCGGCCGGAGCAGAGCCAGCACTACACGTATGCCCTGATGGCACTGCAGTTTGGCATCCCGCTGGGGGCGCTAGTGTGCACATACGCTCGTATCGCCCACGTGGTGTGGGGCGGACGACCTCCCGGCGAAGCCCAGACTGTACGGGATTCACGCATGCAGCGGTCCAAACGAAAGGTTGTTTAACTTAAAGGTGTATGTATGTGTATACTTTAATTATGATTTTGTTTATCACAGCAATGACATTATTGATTCAGAATGAGGCAATACTATCACATCATTTTACTCTAATTCTGGCTGTGGCTGGCTGGCTTCAACCCATTAATGGCCCACTACTGGGCACGGGTCTCTCCTCTTGAGGAGGCCTAGAGCATACTCCACCACGCTGCTCCAGTGCGGATTGGTGGAGGGGTTAGTGGCCAACCCGAGTGTCGGAAGTTACCAAACCGCCCGAGGGCCTCCGACATGGCTTAACGACTGTTATCTTATGATAACAACCGGGACCGACGGCTTTACGTGCCCTCCGAAGCACGGAAACGCTCAAGAAATTTTTGCCACTAGCGGTCACCCATCCAACTACCGACCGCGCCCGCTGTTGCTTAACTTTGTCGATCACATAGGATCGACGCAAGCCGCCGGGCTATGAGCGCTTCCGCTGGCTGTATTTGGTCGTATTTGATTTGGACTGCTAAGAAAATTGTGTTGACCCAAATCTGGTGCTGTACGAAGCAAAAGAAACTGGACTTACCTATACTTACTCTATGTATCACCGTCAGTTTAATTAACTATAAGTAGGTATTATGTAACTAGCATTATACTTAACGATTATTAAATTAACTCAAAATTTTCCTCTTTGAAAACTTTTCATAATTTTTATAAACATTTTGGTAGACTACTTTTACTTTTTATTATTCGTTATGGTTTTATTCTCGTACACCACGAGGCGTTCTACTTCAATTCTCGTAATTAGATGTTCATAATAAAATTACAAATTTTGTGAATTAATATTTTGATGAAAGTTAAAGTTAAATGCTAATCAGAGACATTACATATGAAATATCTTTAATGCATAAAAGATACAACCGCGTTATCGTATAATAAAATTATTTATGAAAGTGTCAGAGCTAGAAGCTGTTATTGCTCAGTTTGTGTATACTATCTGATGTGATTCAGCCATGAGTGCAATCGATGGATTTTCCAAACAATTGTCGGCAGTTACCTCTCAAAAGCGCGAATCAAAATGATGGACATCCAACAGGAAACTTGGCGGAGATACAACTTCTAAACATCTTCTTCACGCCTGTTTCTACAAACACCATGGATTTATCACGTTAGAGGTATTTTTTAAGGAATTAGCCGACAAACGAGCTGACGATCACCTGATGGTAAGTGGCTATCATCGCCCATGAACATCAGCAACATCAAAGACATCATTGATGCGTTGCCGGCCAAGAAAAGAGAAGACAAAGAAAGAAATGTTTGTGAAAATTCAACATAAAAATTTAATTCTAATTTTATGATTTTATCGTAGTTCTTTAACCGTATAGTCCGTATACATTTTTTACAGTTGAATTGTTTGACAGCTTGATGTAGTCATAGCGGAAATTGTGAAAAAAAGTGTGGAAAAATAGCGTAGGGGTATAGTGTCAGTTTTAAATAACAACTTGTGTAATAATCACTAAATTGCTTGCACACTATAGTACCTACACTGAACACACTAGGATTCCCTGCGTCGTGGGTGGCGTGGTCAACACAAATAAGATAAGAAATAAAGAAATAAAAATAAGACCTATGACTATACTCGAAGACAAATATTATCTGTCACATAAATATCTGCCCGGGACGGGAATTGACCCCAGGACCTGTACGAAGAAAGAGTAAATGTGATATTAGTGAATTGAGAGTAATCGAAAATCACCAATTTCGGTTAAACACTGGTGAATAATACATCAAGCGATTTTGTGGATGTCAAATTCAGCGATTTATAAATTAGGTAGGTAAATGTTGACAATGTTCACATACTCCACTGTAAACAATTTCTAACGAATTCGTAAAGGAAAGGAATACTTTAGCAATACTTTAGCAGGGACAGCAGTTAGGTACCTAACTCGACTCAGCAAAATAATGTTATTTTACATGTTTTACTGGTATTTGTCTAAGACTAAAAATTTTGTTAAAAGTACCAACTACACTTTTACCGAGGTAAAGTTTTACACAAGCTCATATCAAACGCGAGTTGCGAATAATAATTTATGAGTTTTTTACAAGGAAAGTCTCGTCACGTATCCAATTTATCACTAGGGTAAGCTTATGTACGTGCGTCATTTGAAATCATCAACATTCAGCATTCATCATTCGTTGGTCTTATTTTTATTATATATACGTATTTCACTAGTATACGCCTTCGATCCGCTTCGAGAATGATACTGCTATGTTTGCAAATAGTTTCATCAGCATTTTTATAAACAACAATTTTCACCCCGTTTTATTGAAAATAAAAATTTAATGAAAATAATCTGAAGAATATGGAAGACTTTGGAGTCGATTTTTTTATTATCGATTTTATTATTTCGTACTTTTAGTTGTAACTAAAAAAAGAAACAGGTTGTTATGCCATTTTTTATTTTCTTACATGCGCACTAAATTTTGACATAAGTTTTGAGACGTTTTTCTATTGACAATTTGACACCACTGGTAATAGATACAAAAACACGTAAGTAAAGTAAAGGCATTTAAAGGCTATCTCATCTATGCAGTTTTCCAAAGCATTCATCCAAAGTATACCTACATTAATTTTATAAGTATAGATATCCGTATCCGTTGTTTGGTGGTCAAAGATTGTAATATTGCGTGACTTCCTAATCTGGCATCACTTTGAGCGGTTCCCCATAATTATTATAAGGAGTGTGCACGATATGTGGCGCCGCCTAGTAACATGACATATAGACGTCTTATAGTCTGTCTATATCCTAATGTCTATATCCAGTATATATCCAACAGCTATGTGGAACGTGCTACGGTACGAATTTAGTTTAAGCACAGTGAGAGATACACGTTAAAGGGTTTAGAATTTACGGGTCTTTATTAAATAACGGGGTCTCCTCTTAGAATGTGAGGGTTAGGCCATAGTCTACCACGCTGGCCAAGTGCGGATTGGTAGACTTCACACACCTTCGAGAACTTTTATGGAGAACTCTCCGGTGTGCAGGTTTCCTCACGATGTTTTCCTTCACCGAAGCAAGTGATAATTAACATGTAATACGCACATAATATTTGAAAATTAGAGGTGCGTGCCAGGATTTGAACTCGGGCCCTTCGTTCGGGAGACCAACGTTCTACTGCTAGGCTATCACTGCTGTTACATTCCCTCACATACCCTCACATTCTAAGAGGAGACCCCGAGCCCAGCAGTGGGACAATTTTATTATGGGTTGTTGCTTTGCTTTTTATTAAATAACGTATAAAAAAATAATAGATGAAATAGTGTTCACCCTAGTGGGCTTCGCTTTAACCTATTTAATGTTTAATTAAATGTAAACTTTTATATTAAAATACCGTGTTGTTAAGTTGTCTTTGAAATGGGTCACCACAATACATATTGAGACCCATTTCGCAAAATTGCTCGTTTTTAACTTTGAAATGAAAATCTCAAAGGAATTCGACTCTGGCAGTCCCTCGTGTTATATTGCGACACAAAAATAATTAATTTATTAATAAACTAGCGTTCTGCCTGCGGCTTTGCCTGCGTTTTCCGGGATAATAAGTCCATGTTCCTTTTGCGTGAAAGAGTAATAAACATCCTCACAAACTTTCACATTAATAAAATATTAGTAAGAAGTATGATTTTTAATATTTAGGGCTTGTTTCACAATCTTCAAGTAAGTCCGAAGTAAGCTATTCGTTGGCTAAGTTGACATTTCGTGTATGTAAAATGACACTTTAACGTCACTTTAACCGGCGAATAGCTTATTCAGGACTCTACTTGGAGATTGTGAAACAAGCCCATAAACAATACATAGCATAGCTAAAGGTGCTCCCTCACCGGGAGCATTCACGTGTAATGTAACATTATAGATTCGTCTTTGAGCATTACATTACAATAATACCTCCCTGACTGATGTATCCCCGTTTTGTATCATTACAAGGTGCGCATTGTAATGCTCGGTGCTCCTCCTTCACTGATGTAATGCTCAAATCTGTAACGTTACATTACACGCGAATGCTCCCGGTGAGGGAGCACCTTTAAGTGTCATGGCCGTGCGTCGTGGTTACTGCTACTAACTCGCTATACAGATATGCGGGAAAATAAATAAATAACAGTCATAATCAGTAACTTGACTCAGATAGTACTTCATTTGACACAGGTTTCATTCTAGCCTGGGTCAGATTTACTTTAACGCAAACACGCATCACGGGACACGTTATTTAGCCCTTGGAAACGGAACGTTCCGCCTCAGGCGGGATGGTTTGAATCCTAGTGGGTGATATGGAGAACACTCAAAAAACACCCTCACACCCATTAGAACAGAAATTTAAAGTCATCTAATGACAACACCGTACCTCAAAATCTATTTTATGATTTTAGACTATGCAATGGTGGAGCTAATTAAAGAACTCCATGTGCTATTACATCGTTGTTTCTTATTTTAAAAGTAAAAGAAAATAACACTCCATCAAATACTTCGCATAATTATGTGTACTCAATATATAGGTGCTCAAAGAAAATTGTACTCACATATAACTTGCTTATTACATAATTTTCATGACGTCTTGATAGAGATTTACAACCAAAAGTTTTTCAACTTCATTATTATTCTGTTAAGGGAAGGTAAATACGTTCCCAAGATTTCTATAGCGTAATAAATTTCGTACACGTAATTCGACAAAACATGCTTGCTACCGGAAATAACATGACCTAAATATTCTGCTTTTCAGAATTATTTTACATAAAAAACAGCCTAATTGGATGCTATTACTTTGATCTAATTCTATATTCCTTCATAGTCGTTTTGCTGAAAAACAATTTTTTCACGGCTTAGTTCTTGTTTAATTTGCATAACATAAAAATACGCAGAAGGGACACTTTTGTAAACAGAACTTTTATGTAAATATCCAGGCAATTAGGAAGTTGGGTATATAATTGACGTTGCGTTAATGTAAGAGGGACCTAACGATGCGTTGCTAACCCAGGCTGTAGCGATGGACCTTTAACTGACTGTAAAATACGTAAATGTCACTTTACACGGTTGACTTTATTTGGTTTGGGTGTACGTGTGCCGTTTGTATTAAGCTGGGATGAATTTAAAGGTTCAGTTCAGAATTATATTAGCTAAAACCCCATTATATCCTTGTATTTTAACATGTCGCATCATAAATAAGAAGCTGGCCTAGGCTAGGAAGCTATACCTACTCTCGCTCCTCCAGTTCTAAATTAAGGTGAGCAGAGGTTAGTAGCCAACCCAAGCTTCAATTGTTTTTTAAAGTATGTAAGCGCGAAGTATTCCGACATGGCTTAAAAACAGCAACTGGAACTGACGACCTCGTGCCTTCCTGAGGACGACTAACTCGAAGAACTCAAGAATCTTTGTCACTAGCGAATAAACTGACAAATTCTAATATTTTTTATAACTAACGAATAATACATATTTTCAATGTTGTCGCCACGATTATTTTTACGAAAATTTTATTACTCTTGATTTAAAAGGTACATCTATCTACCTTGTAACTCAACTTTATGATTACATATCATTAATGTTTTTTGTTTCAGATGGTCAAAATGATGGTGACTGTAGTGGCTGTGTTCACAGTATGTTGGCTGCCGCTCAACATATTTCTTGCAAGTATTCAGTTATAACATCTGGCGTCTTTAATGTTTTATTAGTCTAAACATTGTTTCATTCGCACATACGATCTTTTTACAGACACCGAAATGATTGTTGACATTGTTTTTAGGGTTCCGTAGCCAAATGGCAAAAAACGGAACCCTTATAGATTCGTCATGTCCTTCTGTCTGTTTGTCCGTCCGTATGTCACAGCCACTTTTTTCCGAAACTATGGGAACTATACTGTTGAAACTTGGTAAGTAGATGTATTCTGTGAACCGCATTAAGATTTTCACACAAAAATAGAAAAAAAACATTAAAAATTTGGGGGTTCCCCATACTTAGAACTAAAACTCAAAAATTTTTTTTTCATCAAACCCATACGTGTGGGGTATCTATGAATAGGTCTTCAAAAATGATATTGAGGTTTCTCATATCATTTTTTTCTAAACTGAATAGTTTGCGCGAGAGACACTTCCAAAGTGGTAAAATGTGTGTCCCCCCCCCTGTAACTTCTAAAATAAGAGAATGATAAAACTAAAAAAAATATATGATGTACATTACCATGTAAACTTCCAACGAAAATTGGTTTGAACGAGATCTAGTAAGTAGTTTTTTTTAATACGTCATAAATCGTAAACCACAATTTACCTCGATAAAAGTTACAACGATATTTGTATTTTTTGATTTTTGGATTTTTGTAACAAACTCAAAAACTACTGGACCGATTTCAAAAATTCTTTCATCAATAGCTTTAAACTTATCACATACCTTCCAAAGCACGGATATAATAAGGAAGTCAGCCACTAACGGTCATCCATTCAATTTCTGACTGATAAGTTCGACTTGTTCAAACATTTGCGACTGACTTTCTCGGCTATGAGCGCTTCAAGAAAGTAATTAACACTACTGCGCACGGGTCTCTTCCACAGAGTACTTTATGTCGCTTCTTTTAAGGAGGCCTAGAACATACACGAACGCGGTGCCCCTATCGATACATGCGACCAGTCAATGAGCGCTACAAAGAATAGTAAAGAAGAAAAGTATGAAAGTAGTAGGTACTACACTGTCATAAATCTCGTAGGTACCAGGCCTAACTCTTTACCACGGAAAGTAAATCATACAAGAAGCCCTCAAAGACATGAATAGAAATAAAAGTAATATTCCTATGAATATGTCTTGGATATCTTGTAGGGTTACCAACCGCATTATAAGATAATGAATGACTGTTGAAAAAAAAGCTAGCAAAATGTTTTATTTCAGTACCTATCTCTCCGATGCTTAAATGGTTTTAAAATATATACCATCTCATTTATTTTATACTAACTATAAAAATACCTAAATTGCCAATTTTTACCCTTCCCACCTAGTAGCTGAATTGCAGTAGTAAATATGATAAATTTAAAAGGAAAACTATCTCGCGGCTAGGGTAGCTTAAATGGTTAATGATTAGTGATCGATGAACTAGGTAATCCTCCATTGGAATGTTTTATTAACTGTATGTTTTTAAGCTTGTTCGGAAAATACCATAAACATCAGACAAAATGTGGGCAGCCCTACTTGACGGATACAACGTGACGTAATAAAAGCACAGGGGACATTGTGTCTTGTTAAGAATGAATTAAATATTCATTTACACAATGTGCGCTGCCTATAATGTAATTTGTATGCCAACATTCCACATACGAACGTTGGAATAAAAAGACGCAAAAACGGGCTTGTTACTGTAAAATGATTGCTTATTACGTACGAGAAGTTTATAATTGCAATGCTCAATATGCTCATAATAATGGATAGATCAGTTTATTTCTTCCAACACGAGTGATTTTCATATTAAATTTGTTTTTCATGTTTGATTTGTGAGATTTTGCGTACCAATAACATACGGAATGGCGACCCTATGGCCTAGTTGGTAGTAACCCTGTGAAACGAAAAGCCCCGGATGTGATTCTCGGCCGGGGCAGATATTTATATGACAGACTGTTAATTGCCCCCGCTTCGCTTCGGAGTACCTATGTTAGCTCACAGACAGCCTTAAAATGTATGAACGGGATTCTTTAAATTGACATAACTTTTTTTACTGGGGCTACCGATAGAAATATAACAAACACTAGTAATAACGTTAACCCGAGCATTTGCAATACGTCAGTGAAAACTGCACTCAATTCATTCATACAAACAAACAAAACGACAGCCAGACGAAAATTCTAAAAATGTTTTTATGGGATTTGTTCTATTAATAAACTGCCTTCAATAATAGTTCTTCTTAAATCTGTTTCGCTTACAGACATTATTAAACAATTGCAGTTTGTCGACCCCGTAACGTAGTTAGTAGCGATCCTGCCTGCGAAGTGAGGGGTCCCGGGTTCGATTCCCGGCCGGAGAAGATATTTATGTGACAGAAAAATATTTGTACTCGGGGCATGGGTGTTATTGTGATGTATAATGTGTGTCGTCCATGCCACCCGCGACACTGAACACTGGCACTGACTTGAATTCTAATTTTGACGTTGCCACAGCAATATTTGGGGAAATATGTACGGCAGGGCAAGCGGCAATGGAAATGGCTGAATGTAAATGTTGCCATAATATTGTAACAGTTTCTTGACGTATATCATTGAGTTTAGTCGGATAAATGTGAAGACATGTAAAATTTTATTAAACTCTTAAAAATCAGATAGGGCAACACTCTTATCTGTAATAGAGTGAGGTAGGGTAGAGTGCTCTTCAATTAAATCTGCACTTGGGCGTATCTAATGTTGGTAGCATTTTTATGGACATAATAGTAGCGTTGTTATTAAGTTCATGAAAGGTTAAAACGATATATATTAAGAGATAATATAAAACATTACATTTATTTTTACATTTTAATTTTTATACTCCTATTTTAATGCTACCAACATTTCGCCCAAGTGCACGTTTACTTGAAGAGCACTACAATCTCATATATGTATTATCGTAAATGACATTTGCAGTAGTATTTGTATTTATTTTATCTGTCACGTGTTGCCCTAGTTAATCTACTTCAGAAGAGAATATTGTCCCATCACATTTTTATACGTTTATTAAAATTTGACATGTAGATTCACATTTATCCGACGCACTATGACAGTGTTCGTTGTTTAACAGATACTATGGACGCTTCATGAACACGATGAGAATTGGGGCAGATGGCCGGGCATGCCGTACGTGTGGTTCGCGAGCCACTGGCTTGCCATGTCCCACTCCTGCTACAACCCTATCATCTACTGTTACATGAATACACGGTATCGACGTGGCTTCCAACAGGTATCTGTATACATATATTTGGTAATACTAGGATTCCCTCTATCGTTGGTGCCATAGACAACAAAAAAGACGAGAACACGAAATCAAGACTGAGAATAGAAATTCAAATTCATCATTGAAATTTCTGTCTCGCTGGGAATCGAACCCAGGACCATGCGGCGGTCCGGCATAGTAATCATTACGCCGCACGCTCGTCAAAAAAATCCACCAATAATTGTGCGAGGCCGGATAAATTAAGTAATCTTATTGGTTGATTTTTTCCTGGCGCACTGCCTCGCTGCCTTACACAAATATGGTGGAGTCTTAAAAATATAGACTTAAAAAAATTTACACTCATAAGAGTGATATTTGGTACAAAGTTTACATGGAGAAGAATACCCGATAAAAAATCGATTTATATAGTATAAACGTTACTTTGATTCAGTTAAATTCAATATTTTTATTGCATAGTTGTTTATACACCTCGCTCGATGATTTGACACCCATGGACACCAACGTAAAACGTAGTGATTAAGTACTCTGTGATGGACACAAACGTTAAAGATACCAGAGTAAATGACACATGTAATATTTTACCTCAGTGGATGCATCTGAAATGTGTTTAAATCCGAATTCATTCATCAATTGCAAGGTTTAGTAATTAAAATTTAAGCATGAAAAACCAATAGAAAACTATACGATAAAACGATTGAAGTGGTTTCGATGATAGATAACGAGCGCAATTATTTGCTTGCTTCATTTATTTTAACGTATTTGTCTTTCATAAAATTCATAGATTTATCGCCAAAGTTATTACCTATTTGTAGAATAAATAGACCTTTATAGTATGTAGAAATGTACCGAACAACATATTCAATTAAAATAGTTAGTTAACTTTTAACAAATGAAATTTGAATTGTCAAAGCGGTCCTTTCGAAAAGCGTTCGGGGATTTTCCTCGTTTAGTAATTAATGCGATTAAATAACAATAGAGAATCGTACTTTGTCACAGCTATCTCATCTAACTATAAAGCGTACTTAGGCTAGGCTCAGACTTAAAATTATTCGAATAAAAATAATGGTCCTAGATCAATATCACATTATCCTATTAATAAATAATTTAATAAAACAAAATATTGATTCTTATATGTTTTACGTATTTACAAAGTGTCAGAATTGTCATTTAGTACATTTGAATATTGTTTGAGCGAAGTCCAAGTCTAAGTTCTCTTTATATATTAAAATCAACAATGAGCCACAATATATTTGCAAACTGAATAATAAATATTCATTTTATTATTGATGCCGTGTAATTTTTATTACATTTAGAATAAGAATAACAATAATATATTTATTTCCACATCACAAAAGCAACATACAGCAAAATATGATAACAGTGAGTGGTTACAGGGATCAGTGCTAATCAGTTACATTTTTACAACAACAGTAAAAAAAACATAAGGAAAATGAATAAAAAACAATAAACTGAAAGTATCACTTTATTTTAATAACCAGAAAAAGTCTGTATATGCTGCAGTGCCATATGAAAAAGGCCCATTCTTAGCATAAGTGCATTTACAGTATGACAGTACAAGACGAGGATTCCAGGTGGACTTAAGGTCTGCCTTACTAAGGATTGTGATGGAAAGCCCAATTTGTAACCGTCTCTGCCGTCTGAGACTCTCTTACCACAAGTTTGCTTCTAACAACTTGTTTATGCGCGAACTATGCTAATAAATGTCAGTAGGTCCATATTATTTATAACGTGTTCATTTTCGTTGTTAGTTACATACTTCATTATAAGCATGGGGTGTATATGTATAATGAGGGGTCTGTTTTAAATGACTTGAAAAAAGTGGAGGATCACACATAATTAATTAGCTTCTTTCTTCCATGTGAATATCTCTTTAATGTCAAATTGAAATTATCGGATTATACTCGTAGTATATCGATGGTCTAAGGCAAATGTACGAAAGTGTTACTTTTACTGTTTCTTTAAAATCAACAGCAACAAAAATTTTACGTGTTACAAATATATTATAATCATAATGATGAAATACCAAAATTATTTTGATATAAAAACTTATTACCACATACCTACTCGTACTACTCTACATACATATTAATTGGTATCAAATCTTCTTCTATCTTTCTTCGTTTCTTTCTTTCTTAGATACTTACCAATAAAATATCTGAATGCATACGGAAAATGTAATGTTGGTTGTCTTAGAGAAAGTATTTATTCTGATTCATATAAATTAAAACTTAATTATAATTATGCTCAAACATTCTCATAAATTAAAATTCTACTCACTATCGCAATTTGTTGCTTATGCTTACCGAGGAACAAATTAAAAAATAATTGGGCTGTTTCTGTTTTCATAAAAATACAATATTTTTGCGTACTTCAACAAAGACCTTTGATCAAGTTTATATTGAACATTTATACGGTTATTATCTGACATTTATTTTATGTCAGTCGGTACAGGAAAATATAAATTTATTCAATTTATAACTCAGTAACTTTTTACGAGTGCAATGTAAAAAGACATGTATCAAGATGAAAAGGCACCATATTTAAGTTAACTCTAGCATTACAATATTTACATTCAATTTTTCTAGTATTTTAACGTCATGTACCTCCAAACATATGTACTTACAGACAGACTAACGAACTAAAGATTTTTTTAGAGTGAGGATTTTCTCTTATATTATTTTTAAGTCAAATATCTGCTATGTACAGAATGAATTATAATAATAACAATAATATTATATTCAAGGATTGGGTTTTCTGAAGCGAAGTGAAGAAGTGAGAGTCTTAGATCAAATAAATTCATGATTGCAGACTCCAGATCAGGCAAAGCAAATATTAACTTTATAGTTCTCGTTCTAGGTGTTCCCTTTCACTCCTTCGGATACATCTTGCACTGTTACCCACGTCCCGTTCTATATTCTATTTTATATTTCTACAATTACAGGAAAGTCTAACATTAAACGTGGATTATGTCGTAAATTGTACTTCATTTGAAAAGATCATAAATATTGTCTGTCTTTAAAACTGGAATATGCATAGTTTTTATGCAATTTACAACCTGTTTTCTCGTAAACTATAAATATAGCATCTATTGCGCTAATAAATTCATTAATGTACAGACTTGAATCAATTACCTTACAGATAAAATTATAAGAGAAACTGTTTGAACACATTCATGTGATTTTTTAGGCTTTGGGCTGCCTTGTAGGAAGCCGTCAAAATCAGCAGCATCGCGATCGGTCCTGTCAGCGTTCGAGCATATGCGATGGAATGCCCATGTCAGGTAACATACACTCAAACTATACACTTGTTCTAATACGTGTTACTCAAAGTTCCTATACATAGATAACTTCTTTACGAGTGATAATTCAAACTTATTAAGCATTGTAATTAGAGTAAGTTAAGTAAGAGTAGAGTTAATTGCTTCTGTAACATGTGTGTACTTTTAATAAACTATTCGATCGCTGTTCCATTTTTGAACAAGATAACTGAAGCGCGGTTAGTAAATAGTTTTCTGTGTGTGCGTGTGTGTTTGTGTACCTATATATTTATGTATGTATGTTCATTTAATTCCAAAATAAATCTACTTGAGCAGCGTGGAGGAATGCTAAGGTCTACAATATCACGGGGAAAAACCAGGGCCAATTTTGTTTATTACCGTACTATCTATCTCATATCTCATTCTAAGTCCCTTTTGGTCCCGGGTTTAATTAACGGTCCATAATATTGATGATAAATGTTTACTCTCGTGCCGTGGTTGTTTGTCCGGTAGAAAGATAAATGTTTCTTTAAATCTTAAAAAAATTCTACCGGCTCGTAATATTCTCGGTATCGCATGCTGCATGAGACGATCATGCATGACAAGCTTGCATGATTGTCCATCATTCAGTATGATTATACACACTTTACGTAAAGCAATCCCTAGACGATCCCATGTATAACCTGCGTTATTTACGGCTCTCCGACACTCCGCTCACCGAAACACGGAAAACATCATTTACACAAGTACCATCGGGATTAAACTGAGTGAGACAAATTCCGTGTTGACAAGTTAGTATAAGGAGACCCTTAGAGATCCTCCTTCGCGAGGAACGAGAAATTGAATAAGATGGTTTCAATTCACGGATTTACATTAGGTTTAGGTATGTAAGAAATAAATGTCTACGCTTACGCGTAAGTTCATTGAGCTACTATGTGTACATTATCGTGTGCCTACACTCAGCGGGACCCCCTATCCTAAAACGATATGAGTATGTCTAGGATTTAGTACCAAATTAGTTCTATCAAATGCAGTCAAAATTAGATTTTGCTCCGTCAAAATGAAAGAAGGGCGTTGGTTTTAATTCAACCTCCAGCCAGCGGGACACTTTTCATTTATAGGTCACAGAAACTTCAAATGGGTGTCAAACTTTAGTTCTACTTTCATTTATTACGATCTAAGTGGAAACGATTAGCGTAAATAATTACAAAAATAACAAGGTTCAAAAGTACCTCCAGCCAGCGGCCAACTTTTTTCTATGATGCTATAGGAACCTAAAATTTACATCAATCTTTTCCCTTTGTTTAGTTCCACTCGTTTATGGGTTTTAAAGTAGGTACTTGTAACAAATTCACGCACCCTCGTAACTTTATGTGAATTATGTTCTAGTTATAAAACTGATAGGTAGGTACCTAGTCAGTGAAAAAAATATTATTGGTCTGGGTCTTTTGGGTAATATTATTGGTTTGAATGGGCAGTATAGTATATAGAGTCATATTTATTACACCTCTGATTTGAATTTACAATACGAAATTATTTCATACGATTTGATGTGAATACTTCTAATCGGAAAATTATAACGAAATACAAACGCAATTTTGCACACAATTTACGACTATATTAAGCGTTTATCTTTAAGTGCCGAATATTCTTTCATGAGTTATTGGGCCGTCAATGATGAAGGATTTGCAAAGATTTTCTTAACCTTCAGGAAATAATGGAACAGCTTTGCTCATCTCTATAAACTGAATAATCTGAAGCCAGGCTTTGCTTTGATAATAATTGATTAATCGAATAGATTGTTGAGTGTATTATGGGATCTCTCCCATTCAACATGCCTGTTCATTTCACTTTAAATTTAAAAGTTTTAAACAATTTAATAGTTTAAAAACGATATACACGGTTTTATAATGTCAATGCAGGTCGTAGTATTAGGTCATGCTTATCACAAAAATATACAACAAATAAAACAATATGTAAAACTTCAACTACTTAAGATAGAAATCAGATCTAATTAGGCTTTCAAGATTATTTTGCCCCTTTAGAACAGAGTACAGTATCTTTTTTGCTGAGCTGAAGTTAGGCGCGAGTCGATGTGCATATAATGCCTGTGTCCCTATTTGATATTGCAACACAATGCACTTATCTGTGACTATAATACATGTAAGTTAATAATGTAAATAAGTAATCTCGGTAGATTACTGTTTGGTATAAATTATTTAGGTCGATCTTTTAATTATTCATAATTGTATTTTTCCTAATCCAAGTATAACAACAGATTTTACTAAAATGTCGCAGAAATCATAGAATTCTGGAATAATTATCACCATATTGTTATGCCCGGATTACGTTATATTTACTTGTAATCTCCTAAGCCCCACGATTAAAAGGCATATTATAATTTAGGGATTAAAATCCTGGGAAGAGGGAAGCGTTGTTACCTAAACTAGAGTGAGTAACACGAGCATCTCTTTCTACATCCTACTTGATCTTTTAGCCTCAGAGCTACCGAACCATTTGACTAACCCACTTCCCACAAAGCTAGAAATTTATTAAATGATGTTTTATTATCAGTCATTTAAGAAAGTACCGTTCTGGCAGGCATCTCGCGGTTGCGTCATGGTCCCTTAAATTTTTGAAAATGCAAAAAACTTTTTTTTTTCATCCCACTCCCACAAGGCTACAATTTTAATATGTTGCAATTTACATATGTTTAAGTGTAAAAAAATTGCCAGAACATTTTGAGGGTTGCAAGTATGTGCCAGAACATAGCAAAGTTGTCATCGGGAGAGCAATTCATAACCTACTCGCACAAGGCTCAAATTTTCAGGGAACATTCTTTCAATTGTTTAAAAAATATATGTAAACAGCCAGAACATTCTAGCGGTTGCAAGTATCTGCCAGAAGAGTACACAGGGTGAATTTTTCAAGTGAGTGTGGATGGACAAATTCAAAACTATGAGGAATAGCGAAAAGTGGTCAAAGGAGTCTCAGGGCTGATTTCGACGAAAACCAAAACGGCATAATTAGATTTTTGAAAAATCAATATTATTAGCCAGGAATCAAACTCGCTGATTTTGCCTCATGAAAATTATATTTTTTTTTGTAGGGTAACACTGCTTTCTTCCACCAAAGTGTACAATCTGTGAGATCCAACGATAGTCCTGTACATTTAAATGACATCAAAAGCAGGCTTTTTGTTTGAAAGGTGACTTAATCGAGAGTGTTCTTAGCTATCTTTAATGTTACTAAAACTGTCTGAAGTTTTTTAAATTTTAATTTAATACTATTTATGTTTTTTTATGCGCAGAGCTAATTGGCGCGAACGGGATCCAGCGACGAGGCACGACCAGCAGTTGTACCAGTCGACTGCACCGGGTCCCGACGTGCTCCTCCTGTACCTCGATGCGACGAGGCCTCGGGAACCCGACCGGGACCATCCGAGCCAGCGGGCCACCAGTCCAGGCCCTCTCTGTTCGTACAAATTACCACTGAGTCAGAATATGAGTTGAAATACATACAATTGGTTATACAAAGCTTGTTACGCAACTGTATTTAAAACCCTTAAATTTTTAAAAGCATTCAAGCAAGTTATTGATTTAGAACAATTTCGACAACCATAGAATAACAATAGACCTTTCGGGCTTGGCTTCAATCGTAAAAAGTCCTAGACTTTTTCCGTTTGCTCATAAAATACTTTGTTTTTAATTGACTGCATACCGTAAGCAGGCCACTAAAATAGTAATTTGGCTTTGATCGAAAAGTGACTCTCAAAGGCTTAAATGTCAATAACGAACGGTCGACCTGGTTAAGCAAAAACATAACAAGCAAGTGGTGAGTGTGCAAGCGATACGCATTGATTAAAATTTATTAGCTTTAGTATTTACGCAATTATTAGTTGTTTAAGATGTTATTTTTTATTGTACACATAATAAAAAAGTGTTAAGAATATACTACAACCTGTCTATCTGTAACTATTGTTACCAATAAAGTGACTACTATGCCCATATAATTTTTAATACCATAGAAAATCTCTAAAAGATATTGTCTTGTAAGATCAATATTTAAAGTCGAAATAATGACAACTATAAAATAATCAATTATTTTTCGGCACAAGGTACGAACAAGAATATTTTACTCGTAATTGGCTATTAGACAATTTTTGGAAAAATATTTTAAAATTTTCGTAGGTTTATTTTATACCTCTTACAATATTTATTTTTTCAAAAAAGTGTTATTTAGTAGGAATAAAAATAACTTTTAATCCATTAATTTGAAATTCGCGCGAAAATAGTCTGCCATCTGTCACTTGCTGGCTGTGACGTCACATTTCTAATAACAACAGTTTATGCTCTAACTCTGAAGATATTTTATGTGAAAAACTTACACCTTTTTCACTGGAATTGTGAAAATGACAAGCTACAAGACATGTGCAGTGCCTATGTGTAGAAGTACTACAATTAAATTTCCTAACAAATTGTTTATACACGTTCCTAAATGCCTTCAACGTCGAAAACAGTGGTTACAATTAGCACGTCGAGACCAACAGTTAACATCTGTTATATCAGCAATATTATTTTGTGAGGACCACTCTGATGTACCTAAGTATTTAGAAGAAATCAACTTAGCCTCTGATTTACTAAAAAAACAAATTAAACCTAACCTAATATTGTTCATAAACATAACCTATAAGTAATTTAAAATCATTAGTAATATGGTGTCGTTAAGGGGACGTTGAGGAAAAACTTACAAAAAAATCCCCCTGTGACCACTTAGCAAGACTGACCAATTTTACTTTATTAATTTCAGTACTTACAAGGAGGTTTTTGCATTCCGAAACTCGGTAGAGAAAAAGTCAGGGTTACACGCAAAGAAATTTGCGACCATCAATGAATCAACTTTAGGCAAATTTGCACTGTGAGCTTTTATATAGCCTGACTCCATTTTACAAAACCTCTCAAAAGCACAAATCAAAATATATATTATTAATTTTCTCAGTAAATTGCACACGATAATCGACGTAGTTAGTAGTACACAACGCTATATTTTTGGAAGTGTGACGTCATAGCATGCTCAATCATGGCCGCCCGCGTTTCGGTTCTCATGTCCACAGGTAAAAAAACTCAAATCTATTTTTCAAAAATAAAAATATTTACAATTTATTTTCATGCAAAAAATGTATTGTTTAATTAATGTTAACCAATATGCAACCACATTTAATACATTTCATATTTTACCGTGACAACTGTCAAATAGCCAATTATGTAAGCTTTTTGACCTGTATAAAGTTAATAAATAAATACCCGTAATGTACATTGAATTTTATTGACAATTTTTTAAGTATAAATAAGAATATTGATGTATTGGTATAGACTTTATTGATGTGGTGTAATATATATTATAGAGGTATACCGAAATATTCAGACAACATCTGAAGATTAAGTACATACCAATTGCAATGTATATTTCCAAATACATATTCAAAAATATTTGTTATTAAAATTTGCAAATATTGTACTTACTGTTTTAACTATCCTTATTTATAACGAGTGAAGGAAATCAATCTTTATATTTGTAAATCGCGTACATGTGCAATCATTGTTTATTATTATGAAAATATTAAAAACATGTTGTGTACATTTTGTTGTTTTAATGTATCAATATGTTTTTCCGTCCCATGAGTATTATTACAATAACAAGTATAAATTCAAAAATAAAAAAACCCGCTTGCTATCAAAAAAGCTATCATAATATGTATATACTTTTTTGGAAACCTTATGATGAGCTCTTTAATTTAATACCCTTATTGCATTATTCGATTTATTTTTATTTTTTGGTTACTTCCAACAATGGCATCTCACAGCCACTATATTTTTTTTAACGTCACCTATCTAAGAACACTTGGATGATCAAGACGAATCTGATATTTTAATTATATAAATTGGTCGAGCGATTTGGAAGATATATTTTGAGGTAATAAAGAATATTACATGCTTAATACGCGCGAAAAACATAACCCTTCCTTGGCAGTCGGGTAAAAATGTAAATTAAATGTAGATTCAACAGAAATTAATTTATCAGTGAAAAATCCGTAGCACTACAAAAGAAACTGCAAACCTCCCTTGTGTTAGCCGCTTTGCTACGAATGCTACGTATGTGCTACGTAGCCTACGTAGCTGTATACGTAGCACCTACCACGTAGCTGTTCGAATTACTACGTAAACATGCCCCGCAGCCCAGCTCCGGTGTCATATATTTCTCACCCATTTTAAAATAAAGTGGTTCTGAAGTGGATTGTTGTGTTGCTTTTGTTTGCAGTCAAAAGGTATAAGCGGATATGGATGAAGCGTCACGAATATGGGAAATATACTGACTCCGTCATATTCAAATTCAAAATCATTTATTCATGTATCATTGATACACTTATGCACGTCATTTTTTAATTTACCAGCTTTTCGGACATACACTGCAAACCTATGAAGGTCTTAATATTCCACGCCACTTACCTTCAGGTGGATCGTCAGCTCGTTTGCCGGCTATTTCCATAAAAAAATTATGGTATAAACTTGTTACTACATTGACCGCCCTCAACTTCTTCAAAGAATTAAATTAACGTCCCAACTCAGAGTCACTAACGGTTACTTAAATTGCTCCTTAGTAAATAATTTGTATGGTGATTCTTTACTAATGAGCGATTTCAGTAAACGTTAGTGACTCTGAGTTGGGACTTTAGAAACTTTATACACTAAAAAATTAAAGCCTTAGATAATAGTATAAACGACTCCTCGTTTTTACGGTAATGATATTTAAGAATACGTGAGAGTTCATTCGAATTTCAAATTAAAAAATGTTTAATTTTAACCCAGTATGGAAATAATTAATTACATCCGAGTGACTCACTCAACTGCTTGTTAATCTTGTTATACATACTTGCACCTCAAGAATTTATTTCCGTGTTTACATTAATAAGGAAATGTGTGCGAGGATTATCGCAAGGAAAAATCCATTCACGACACCTAAAGGATCTTTATGATCACTAGTAAATATCAATTATATTGTGAGGACGCCCATTTTATGTCGTGGAACAGTAAAAAATCTGTTTCAGTTACAACGCGATAACGCCGGAACAGATGGAAGATAAGGGATATAAATAATTCAACGTGGTTTTACATACACGTAGCTGGCAAATGAGTCACCTGATGGTAAGTGATCTCTATCGCCAATAGAAATTAGCAACACTAAAGGCATCACCGATGCGCAAGGCAGAAGAGAGAAAGAGAGTAATGTATCTCGAGGCCAACCGGAACACGACGACTATAAATTTAAGTAAGTTTAAGTAGTATTTTAGGGACCCCAGGAACAATCCATTAAATATTTGTTGAGCTCATGTATATAGATGAGATGTAGAGCTATGAGGATCTTAAGATAGAAACGTATGTACATATATCTAAACATGCAGAAAACTTATTTGGTTTGAACGTCAAATACCTTTACTTTTGGGTTTTTTATGACACCCTCAAAAATCTTCATAATTCTATTTTTTCTTTAATTTGGCTATAAAACATAAATAAAGATACGGCTCCATCGACCAAAGAACCGCAGTAAAATATTTTATGTTACTAGCTCCAAGCATTACGTTACCATAGCAGAAAAATCCTTAAGGAAGGTGTAATAGCAACATATACTTAACAGCTCGAACTTATTGTTTTTATTTGTTAAATCCACTCATAAAATAAGCGATCTTCCTAACGGTAGATGTATACATCGATATAGATAAAGAAGCTAAGAAATTGTATCTAGATTTGCAAACAGGCACTAATGATGGGATGATATACCTATGGAAGGTAAAATGGCAACAAAATATATTTGTTTGTTACTCGAAGAATAATCAAAAAGAATAAACATTAGATTTTTAAAGAAAACAATGTATTTTTAAAATTCATCACATCAACAATTTATTTTGGTTGAATTCATTTATACATTAAAATATTGATCGACAAAAAGTTATAAATTATTTTGATTTAGGTACCTACCTATTTCTCATCTTATGTACAGACATATAATTATTAACTTATGTACAGAATTTTATCAACAGTATTATTACAGATATTTTAAAGAATCCTAATCGAAATACAGAGCAACAGTTTAAGAGAACACATATAAAATCTTTTTGATTTGACCTGGTCTTCTTATGATATAATGGAACACATACCTTTATGCGCCTATCTTATCTCTTACATAAACATTCTTGTGTTAAATCACACACATGTAATCTTGTCATAAAAATATCATCTTATTACATCTGTATTTCAAACATTCACGCTACACAATGGGAGCACGCAAACCCGCGGCCTATAATTAAATAGTAGTCTCATTATCTCGCTGCACTGTTTGACATAAAGTGCGAGCAGGGCGAAGCATATTGCGCGCTCACTCGCACTTAGGTCTAAACGCGAGACAATGCGACTACTATTTTCAATCCCAAATAGATTCGGCGAAGCACTTTTGAGTTTTGACCCAGGAACTGTTGCACTGCAATCATAATATTCGTGCAAACAAAGCACACAAAGTGCACAAAGTCGCAGATTCGGCGAAGCACTTTTGAGTTTTGACCCAGGAACTGTTGCACTGCAATCATAATACTCGTGCAAACAAAGCACACAAAGTGCACAAAGTCGCTGGGCAAACACTGGATTTGTTTGTCGTTGTTATTAATAATTGTTTGTTTGTGACATTGTGTATATTCAAGAATTCAAACAAAGGTTAATAAGCCTTTACCGAGTTAGCATATGCTTGCCTTTTGAATCGGAATGAACATGTCAGGCGGAAGTAATAACGTGCTTTAGCGCAAAGTAATTAAACATTGGACAACAATGATGTATTGTTTTTATACAGGAAACTTCCAAAATATGTTTTAGGTAACGCTAAATATTAATCCACAAAAATGCCTTATGTTAAAAATATTTTAGTACATAATTATATACCCGTTTCATGGAATATTCAATTTAATTGAGCACTTAATCAACAATAATTAGCTGCATAACTAATTGCATAACTAATAGGCTAAAATGTTTAATAATAAAATAACAGGTAAAATAAATAGGGTCATCTACTTTTAAAATCTAGACGCGAAGCGTTCTGCTGTCACCTACATGTAAAATAAAAAAATACAATAATTAAATTACGATAAATTAAAAGTATTTTAAACAGTAGATACATTCACGATGCTGAAATTTCCATCATACCTTCCCAATATTAAAGCACCATCGAGTGATCAGATAGATCCAGAAGGTCATCTGGAGAAGCCAAAGATAAACATTTTTTTAAGCATAACTATTATTTAAAATTCAATTAATTTATATAATACTTATCTTACATTATTCGCATCGTATTAACTTTAAATATTTAATGACTCAGTTGTATAAAACGATTTATGCACAGAAAAAATACCTTATCTATTGGCAGTAAGTAAACTGTGAATTCTAGTGTTCCATAAAATTATTTATTGCAGCTTATTGCAATTACGTTATGAAGTTGATACCTCATATCCTAATATATTTTGTTCAAATTAATAAACATTAATGGTAGCCAAGACACTAATTCCAATTACAATGACACTAATTAAAAAGAAAAGTCCTTCTTTATCCACTGAATGACAAATTAAGTAATACTGAAATAAATAACGAAAATAAAATATTCGAAATTACTACCGATCCGATAGTGGATATAGATCCGATAGTAATAAAAGTCCTATTTCGATTCCGCTTTTCCTTATTAACTCTAACATACCCGAAATTCGTTATCCTTATTAGTAGACTCTATTTCAGCAATCAGTCAGCAGTCTCATCAAATCTTCCTGTATCCAAAAAGCTCTTAAATTATTTAATGAACAGATAAACCTTAAGGGAATTGATCCTGATAAAAGATCTTAGAACATGAAACTAAAATACGATGACTAATGAAACCAATCCATGTAAAATCATACAGATTCCCTGAATGTCGATAAGAAGCTAAAATATGACATAATTAAACCATCTATGTCTCCATGGTCTACCCCTATTTGGGTTATCCAAAATATTAAACTAGATTCTTCTGGACCACTTAGTGACATCACCAAACTCTGTACCACCAACACCACCAGAGAGAGAGTTCCTTATCCAATTCCTAACATCAATTATTATTAGTATTTCATACTAAATCAACTTAGTAAATCAAAATACTTCTCAACATTAGACCTGGCATCCAAGTTTGATCAAATTAAATGTGATTAAAAGACGCTGCAAAAACTGTTTTCAGCGTCCCCCAAGGCAATTTTGCCCAACATAAAGATTATTCTAGTAAATTGCAAATATGGAGATTAAAGCTAGCAGAATATGACAATGAAATTATCTACAAAACCGAGCAAGTGCGTGTCAGGCCACGCGCAATGTTTCGAAGTAGTAAGAGCCGTGTAGTTTTCCTTGTAAATTCATCATAATATAACCTATTTTTGAGAATTATTTTACTTGTCCAACTAAACAGCTAATCAGCCGGCAGGAAATGATTGGACCTGAAAATTTTAGTGACGAAGATTAATATCAGGTAGAAAAGCCAAATTTAAGAAAGACAAAATAAATTTTCAGGTAGGTAGGTTTTCTAGAGTTAGTACTCTAACCAACCTGAAAGATACTTACTAAATCTCGATCCTTATCTCTATAATATTCTAAGTCCTGCTACTTAACCCTATAATATCAATACTAAGTTTAACTCATTAAATTCTGATACCTCGATGAATTATGAAAAAAATAATGCTAATTAAGATTTATCTGAAAATATCAACTTACCTGACATTCCCGACTAACTTGATAATCTAAACTCACAAAACCCAAAACTTATTACTTAATTCTGATGCAAATGACAATTCCTTGTCTACCTTTTTGAAAGCTATGTGTAATAAAAAAATATACTTACAACTATTCTCGAATCACGAATATACTAATTTACTGTCCTCATGTATTTAATTTATTTATTTATTTATGCAAACTTTATTGACCACAATATAAAAATATTAACGGACAAATGGCGAGCTTAATGCTAATGCATTCTCTACCAGCTAACCATTAGGCCAAACAGAAAAAAAACACGATGAGCGGTAAAATGAAAAGAAAAGAGAAAGGAAATATAACTAAACGAATACAATAATATATACAGATATATACATATACAATGTATATTTACATATATATAATATTAAATACTTATAGATATACATATTATACATATAAATATATACAGAAATACTATACTAATATATACAAAAAAAAAAAAAACTTAACAATTCGTGGAAAAACCTGATGACATTTTGTTATGAGCGTCGTTCAAGCAGGTGGGCCTGTATCTTCTTTTTAAAAGTGAATTTACTAGCAGGCCCTCTCATTTCTTTGGGGAGAGCATTCCAAAAGCGAATAGCCTGTACCGCAAAGGAATTAGAGATAAAGCCAGAACGATGAATAGGAAAGGATAAAAGGTAGGATTCTGAGGAGCGGAGCTGACGGTCATGGGAAGAACATAGGAACTGAAATTTTGACTTTAAATAATCTGGTACAAGAGGATCGAACAGGACAGAGGAGAGTGTGCAGAGGGCTCGTAGGTGCCGTCGTTCGCGGATCGTAAGCCATTTAAGCTTAGAACGGTAGCTAGAGACATGATCAAACTTTCGTAGGCAGAAAACAAAACGAACGGCACTATTTATTAGTCGGTCCAGCTTGTCTAGTTGGGCTTCAGTGAGATCCAAACAGCACACGTCACCGTAATCAATGATCGGAAATATTAACGCTTGCACCAAATGGACCTTAGTTGCAATAGGAAGAAAGTTTTTCAAGCGGTTGAGAAATTTCATTTTGTTAAATCCACTATTTTCAATATCCATTTCAATCTATACTATAATAAAACTCAAAGGGCAAATTTACTGTACATTGAATATTTTTTAAAAATTTTGATTAGGGGGCACTTCAATAACGTGTTAGAACACAAAAATATTTTTTTTAGAATTATTGTCTGTCTGTCTGTCTGTCTGTCTGTCCGGGCATCACATGAAAACCCTTGAATGGATTTCGATGAAAATTAGTTAAATTGTTACTAATACTCCTGGTCATATTTTAGGATACTTTTTATCCCGGAAAATTAAAAGGTTTCCCCGGGAAACGGGATGAAAGTTTGTATGGAATATTTTTAAAACATCAACTAATTTGCTTCAAATTTGCATCAAATGTTCATTGCTTAAATTTATGGAACATGTATTTTTCAGTTTTTCAAAATTTTGCAAAAAAAAAGAAAAAAATACAAATTAATGTGAATATTGATTATTTTTCAAAACCCTCTCCTGGAGGAATCCTTTGTGATTTTATCGTGGGTTTCAGTATATAAATTACTAAATACTTCAATATAAATTCACCGTTTTTGAAATTTCCTTCTGCAAGAGGTACAAATAAGGTAAAACATAATTTCCGTAAGCGAAGCTGCGGGCAACAGCTAGTATCCAATATAAGTTTCACTTCTCCATTGTAGTAATAAAGCAGTAAATAATGGTAGGTACACTACTTAGCACAATAGTAATAAGTGTACAATAAATAACATATTCACATGACACGTTAATGTGCCAAACTCCAGACACTATACAAGCTGTATCCTGCTACAAGTATTTTTAACAATACACGTAAAAGTCACTTTCATCACAGTATGTCCGTCTTAAACCTGTTTAAGATGATTGTGAATGTATGGACAACGCCCGGCCTGGTGGGATCTGACTCCTGGACATTGACGACATGATGTCCGGCTTCAGTGAGGAACATATGGAGAACTTTCCGCTAGCCAGTTGTCCCGTAGTGGCAGAGTTCCGCTTGCGACTGTCGATGTTAACACCCATTTCTGTGGAACCAAATATCTCTTAACATAGTGTCTATTTATAATTTCCTTGAATTTTACCAAGAAAAATTACCGACTTCAAAATAACTCAAAAACTACTAGTCAGATCTAGCTCAAATTTAAGTGGGACCACATGAGAAGCACCAACTTTCTGAGGTAACAAACATGAAAAAAAAATGCAGTCGAATTGAATTGAATTAATTTAATACTTCCTCCTTTTTAGGGTTCCGTAGCCAAATGGCAAAAAACGGAACCCTTATAGATTCGTCATGTCTGTCTGTCTGTCCGTCCGTATGTCACAGCCACTTTTTTCCGAAACTATAGGAACTATACTGTTGAAACTTGGTAAGTAGATGTATTCTGTGAACCGCATTAAGATTTTCACACAAAAATAGAAAAAAATAATAAATTTCGGGGGTTCCCCATACTTAGAACTGAAACTCAAAAAAAATTTTTTCATCAAATCCATACGTGTGGGGTATCTATGAATAGGTCTTCAAAAATGATATTGAGGTTTCTAATATCATTTTTTTCTAAACTGAATAGTTTGCGCGAGAGACACTTCCAAAGTGGTAAAATGTGTGTCCCCCCCCCCCCCCCGTAACTTCTAAAATAAGAGAATGATAAAACTAAAAAAAATATATGATGTACATTACCATGCAAACTTTCGACGAAAATTGGTTTGAACGAGATCTAGTAAGTAGTTTTTTTTTTAATACGTCATAAATCGTAAACCGCAATTTACCTCGATCAAAGTTACAACGAACTTCAAGAACTTTTATATTATGTTACTTGCTGCTACGGAACCCTTCATGGGCGAGTCCGACTCGCGCTTGGCCGCTTTTTGAAGTCGGTTAAAAATAGATTTATTGAGAGAAGATGTGGATTAGATGATTCTAGAATAGAGAGGAGATTTGCTTATAAAATGGTTCGCACAGAATACCAGTGGTGTTTTCCCATAGAAACCATTGTAACCTGTTTCCGCAGTGCTTCCTATAGAAAATTGTTAGTGTCACTGTTTTATTATTACTTTGAATGGACGCTGGGAATATGTGAAAAATACTGAAATTTTACCATCAAAAATAAAAGATCAATATAAAGCATAAAATAGATAAATAAAAAGTACAACAACGCAATACTTATACATAGACAGAAATACCTACTTACTATGCGCATTTATTACGTCGGTACACGGGCAGGTCGGGCAGGTAACATGCCCTAACCAGAACGGTAAAGGATCAGCGAAAAAATACTTATGCGGTGGAAAAATAGCTTTTTATTTTTTATTTAAATAGCCGATAATGGCCACTAGTAACCTCACAAGCATGACCGATGCGTTGTCATCTAATAGAAAGAAAAAAAGAAAGAAGGAAGTAAAGATTATATTTTTTAAGTGCGCGTGGATGGCCAAATTCGAAACTATGAGGAATAGCGAAAAATGGTCAAAGGAGTCTCGGAGCCGATTTTGTAGAAAACTAAAACTACATCGTTAGATTTTTGAAAAATTAACATTCCTGGACAGGAATTGAACCCGTTTCCAATATGAACCAATTTTCGTTCCAATTTTAAACATCTTTGTACCTGGTATCGGGCTCTTGGAATACAGTACAGAAGAGATCTTTACAATGAGTCTCACCTGACAGCGGTATTCCGTCACACATACTCATGTTATGACAAGTGTGCGACGCCTGGTTCGTCCTTATACTCGTACATAGTAGACTATTGAAAACCTGTATGTGACATATTATTACATAATTAGTTTCTACTTTCATGACATTTCAGTTAAGTACCAAGGCACCACAATTACTTGATATCCTGTCTGCAATCAATAATATAATTTACAATAAATATGTATGTATTACCTGTTTGAACCCACGACGATAACTAGTATTCATGAAGCAGTAGATTATAGGGTTGTAGCAAGAATGCGACATGGCAAGCCAGTGGCACCCAAACCACACGTACGGCGTGCCTGGCCACGTCACCCAGTCATCGTCTTCCGAATGCGTGTCCCATAGTATCTAGGGAAAGAGTAATTCCAATGCATACGTAACGGGTTTTTTCCCGTACGGGACGGGACGTGAAGTTTTGGAAACATCGTTTCATAGAAAATGTATGCGATAGTGCATCCACAGCGGAATCCCGTACGGAACGTGGCACGTACGGGACGGGAAAACATCAACGAACATCTTCGGCGACGATGTTTTTCCCGTCCCGTACGGGAAAAAACCCGTTACGTATGCATTGGCCTTTAAACTTATATCTCATTTCTTCGTACTTATCTTAGTTTTACTGTCGTAAAGCCGTCGGTCCCGGTTGTTTATCGTAAGCCATGTTGGAGACCCTCGGGGGGCATAAAAATTTCCGACACTTTGGTTGGCCACTAACCAATCCTCACTGGAGAGCGTGGTGGAGTATGCTCTAGACCTCCTCAAGAGGAGAGACCAGTATTCAGTAGTAAGCCATTAAAGGGGTGAAACCAATGAGCTCTCTCTATCTCTCTTTTCTGATCACGAATTAAACATTCTATATTTTACAATAATTTTAAATATTTGTGAACATTTTTAAAAATCCGTTTTTGTCATTTTACCAAATATTATTCCAATTTATACGTTTATTGAAAAACGCTAACAATGTGAAACTTACCTAATGGCCATTATAGGATTTACGATTCCACAAATAGCTTTTGAGATTTTGCGAATTTATGTGGGAGTTATGAAAACAAGCGATAAATAATTTCTATTATTCTCTTTACAAAGCTGCAGTAACCGTAGGTATATGCTGCATATACAATACTTAGATACTGCTTCTTCAGTTAACTCCATTCGACATAAATTTCGCATGAAATTGGTCATCGTCATAATGTGGAAGTAACTATTGGGCAAATAAGTAACTCAACTATAGAGAATGGGTTTCTATGGCATACAGCACCAAGATACTCCAGTTTATGTGATGGTTTTGAGCCTGGGTCGAATGGAATGAATTTCCATAAAAAAAATTGCGTCACGGCTTAAGAATGCCTAGGAAGGCATTTTACGCGACGAAAATAAATAAAGATAATGTCCAACCAGTTGCCGGAGGTTTGTATGCCGAAGGCTTTTGACAAGGCTTAAAGGCGCCTATTTCATAGTTGAGACCTATTCTAACAGCTTAACATACATGGCCATAACATATATGGCCTCCGGATATGCCAGCACCATAATTACCAAGTCATCATCGAATTGTAATACCCCAGGTTAATCATACATTGAAACATGTCGACGCTTATATTTTAATGTTGTCAATATTATTACGTTTTTTTACGTGAACAGTCAACAAAATGAGTAGGGTTGTCTACTATGGGACCCGGCCATTATGAATACGGCCAAGACACATCAATAAAGTTAATTCATATATTACGTTAAAAATAAAACTTACAATGAATATGTTGAGAGGAAGCCAGCAAATTGTAAACACGGCAACAACTGTTGCCATCATCTTCACCATCTGCAACAACAACGATAACGGTAGTTATTTTTAACAGACTTCAAATAATCTGATTTTTATCAAGAAAAAAATAACCGACTTCAAAATAACTCAAAAACTAAGATGTCTTGTCTGTATTATTGTGAGTTATTTTTACAATAATTATAATCAACTGTAATATAATAATAATAATTGTAATATTAATTAATACACACAAATATTTTGGTTTTCATATGACTATTTGTCTTATCAGTCACATTATGCCCCATCTTACCATTACAGATAAGGCAATATTGCCATAACATTATTACAAAAAGTTTATTTAAAAATGAGAAGTATACACATTTAATCGACCTACTATACATATATCTATATAGGTATGTTGTCTGTGTATTGGTATTGATTACCTACTTAAGAATGTTGATTTGACAAAAATCTTTTGACCTTCCTCTTTGAAGACTGCATACGTAAATCACGGAGAGATTGCGCCTCGCCTGGCGGTCGAACGCTCCAAACGACATACGCAATACGCGCGTATGTAAACACTAACACGCATAATGGCAACACGAACTGTAGAGTTAATAACACACAAGTATACTGCTGATTTTGAACGGTGTTCGACCACTGTTCGGTGCAAATATCTCTGGAACAAAAAAGAAACGCATTATTATTCTGAGAGTAATAAATCTACGAAACTCGTGGTTAAAGGTACATAATTAAAGCGTGCAAATGCTTTTTAAATTACAGAAGGCCATTAGTATCCCGTGTTTGGGCATAAACGTGAATGTTTACCAAAATGTTCAGCAGCCTTTTTTGCGTTTATTAAAAGATACATAAATACGCGTCTACGCCCGCCATTGAAATGCGTGATAAAATTCAGCAGTTTATGTTGACAGAATAGCTTGTCATAAACGACGACAATAGCCGGCGCCCTTGCATAGCAGTAGGGGCTTGAATAAGGATCAATATTATCAATATTAATAATAAAGTCAGTTATAATAAATTATTGTTAGTATTGTTATCGTTCCTGATTGGGTAGCTACTAACCTACACAGTATGTCCTTTCTGTCTTTTCTCTTCGCTCTCCTTTCTTTCCCGGCAACACATGGTGCCTTTGATGTTTCTGATATTTATTAGCGACGGTGACCACTTTTTTTCTGATGTCTCGTCTTCTCGCCTGTCGGCTTTTTACGTAAGAACCGGTTATATTAGTTCTATGCATCTGTTTATACTCACGCCTCGCAAACCTTGTGCCACATCGAAGGTCTTTGCAGCTGAGACACGAGAGGTAACGGAGCGGCAGTGCACACGGCACCGCACCACACCGCGCCCACCACGATCTTGGCTATATTTTTCTCCAACCGCGGCTTCAGCGGCTGAGTTATCGCTATATACCTATCGATAGATATGGCAAGCAAAGTATACGAACTGACAAATACGGACACCGCTTGAGAATAATTCACAATCTTACACATCACTCCCCCAAACGGCCAGTACCTTAAAATAAGCATAGGCACAAACGAAAACGGTATACAAAACACTGTCATCAGAATATCACCTATGGCTAAATTTGCGATAAAGTAATTTGTTACTGTCTTCATACGCGGCGTCTTTTGAATCACTACACAAACCAGTCCATTTCCAGAGAGGGCGAACACGAAAATAATACCGTACATGATATACACGAATGTATGGAATATCGTTGAGCTGCTGAAGTTTTCTGATTGAGACTCATATACGCAGTGGTACTCATAGTAAGGCCAAGACACATTGTACGTTCCATTGAAACTCCAAGAGCCGTTGTGGCAATCGATCGACGAGCAGATAAAGTTATCTTCTGTGGACATGTCACCTGGGTGGAACATCCTTCGTCGGAATCGATAGATTTCTTCAGTCCATTTAATCAAGATAAATTACCTGTAAAGGAAACATAGGTACATATTCACTATTGTACTGCACAGTGATTCTACAATTAATCAATTCGAATAATAATTATAATCGAAAACCTAAAACACTGCACAGTATATTATCAAGCTTCATTTACTGCTAAATACAGAATGTCGGTGACGCGAAGTCACAAGATTTTGCTCACCCAAAAAGTCAAACGCATACTATACGACAGAGTCGAGTATATACAATGTATGTATGTATTAGTGTATATTATATGAGTATACATATATACACGCGAACTCAAGAACGCTTTTTCAAGTTTCCACTTCAAAAAATTATAACAAATCAACAGAGCCTTAGTAGTCCGTTCATTCTAGATTTCAATGTTAGGCGAAACGGCATTATTTATAATTTTCTGAAACTGATATATTATGTTGTACCTATATGCGAGTACATTAAAAAAACAAGTCTCCCCTTTCCTCCCCCGTCCGCATCTCTCCTCCCCCCTTTAAAAGTATCACATTTTGCAGATTTTCTTAATTTTCAGAAAAACGATAGAAGCTACAACAATATGGCCAATAACTCCAATAAGGAAATTATTTATTGATAAAATTAATAACAAACGTAATTGTTACTGATTTATATGAAACTACTTTATGCCCATGACATTTGACATTCAAATATCTCGATTGTGTATCCTGGGATCTCGACACAAATCCACTATTTTTAGAAGATCTTGGGTGCTTTCTTAGATAAACAGAGTGGAATACAAATTATTTTTTTTATCATTATCCAGTGATGTTACCGGATATACCGCCCTTATAAAAGTCACCCTTTATAAATACTTAGTTAATTTGTGATTTATTCAATCTTTCACTGGCATTAAGTTTCCAATTCTACTTTTTATGTGCTTTGTTGATCAGAAAATCTATTTAAAGAAACCCAAAAAGGCATAGACAGGGTTAATTAGGTTATTAAATAATCTAACTTTTACTAACAAAAAATAACCGACTTCAAAGTTACTCAAAAACTACTTGTCTGATCTCGTTCAAATTTATGTGGGACCACATGACAAGCACCTGCTTTTGATTAAAAAAAGAATCATCGAAATCGGTTGGCGTGATATTGAGTTATTCGTCAATTTGTCGCGCACATTTTAATACAAATTTACGACTTATGTGGTTTTCTCATAGATGCCATTGTCAGATCTCAATAAAATTTATGTGGGACCACATGACAGCCACCAGCTTTCGATTAAAAAAAGAATCATTAAAATCGGTTCGCTCAGTCCAAAGTTCTGAGGTAAGAAACATAAAAAAAATACAGTCGAATTGAGAACCTCCTCCTTTTTTTGAAGTCAGTTAATAATCACATTTTATTAAACAATCTTTTTAAATTATTGACATTTTCAAAATAATCATTCATTAAACATTTTTAAACACATAAGTACTAAAGTTATTTTACTGCCTTTTATTACGCTAGGTCAACATTTAAACTAAAATCATTGCCCGTGTCAACATTAGATATTAATGAAATATATAAATAGGTACCGTAAAAAAATTAATTAAGTAAACGGCTACGTTTACACTAAAATTCGTTTACTTAGGTAATGAAAGTAACACCACATAAATGAAATCGCTTCAAATATTTACTGTCGGTGTAGGACCTGCGGTGTAGGATAAATTGAATTGAATTGATTTGATTTGAAAAGGTACGACACTTAGACAATTCCAATATTTTCATAAGATCTTCGCATTGGGAATAAATAAATAAGAAACTAAAAGTGAATTGAACTTTTAATAATATTGTAGATAATTAGGATAACCATAAACCTAATCACCATAAAATTAGATCAAATTCGGTTCATCCGCTTGGGAGCTACGATGCCACAGGCAGACATACAGATTCACAGATCCACAGTTACAAAGACTGATCATACTTATAACACCCCTCAGTTTACGTCGGGGATTTGAATTATAAGTTAATAAATTATTCATAATGTATATTGAGTCAAGTAAGACTAACTTAACGACGTAAGTAAGACTAAGTTAACTTATCTTCTGTTTAGTATAAAAATATGTTGTGTGTGTGTTCAGCCAGAAATAAATGTTTTCTTTCTTTCTTTCTTCTTCTTTCTTTAATGGGTTTTTTCCCCGTACGGGACGGGGACGGGGCATAAATATACGTGCGTGCCCCGTTCTCGTCCCGCACGGAATTCCGTTGCGTATGCACTATCGTATCGTACATTTTCTATAAAACTATGTTTCCAAAACTTCACGTCACGTTTTTCAAAACGCGCGTCATGAAAAAAATGATTATTATATTGTTTTTTTGAATATTGTTTTCTTTAATATTGTATATTTTAAATATTGTTTTTTTAATACTTATTGTTTTTTTATGCCAAAGAAGTAGGTATAACTTCTCACGCGCGTACATAAGTACACGTTTATGTTTTTTTGTATTGTATTTCTACTTACTATAAAAAAAAATGCTTGACTGGTATTTAAACTATAAAGTGCTCAAAATGAGAACCATTTTCACGTAAGCACGGATTTATTCTTCGGCTGATTTCGTTTCGTGTAGGCAACACTTCTTAACAAAAAAGCCAATAAAGTGACACATACATATATATAATGATTTTTTCCACATTTATTGTACCAAACTCTAATATACTTTGCGAAACCCCAAACGATATTCTCAAGTCCTTTATCTGCAGAAAATGGATAACATTGACAATAGATACATAGTCCTGTCCTCCGCAATACCAATCTTGCGAGGTTTTATTATAATCTTCTCTTCTCACCGATATATTGTAAGTATGATATCAGTTCCTATGGTTACGATAGAAATTTATTATCCATTGTCGCTGATGACATCTTTATTAATACCAAATCTTTTGCAGGGCCGGATCTGTACATTATTAACGGTGTTACTTATAAACGTTACTTAATATTTAATCTATTGATTAGCAACGGATTAGCAAAAACCTCACTTATAAACACTACTTAGCGTTAAGAAGTCGTTAAGTAGGGTTTAAATAGCTGTCAAAATTAAACACTGCCGAGACATAGTTTAACTCTCGTAAGCGGCAAGATGGCGGATTTCACATAAATCAGCTGTTCTATTGTGACGTCTGATCAACTTACTTGCGTTTGTTTGTTAGTAAAAAAAATTATATTTGTGCATAAAACATGGATGGATTCATTAGGAGGCTCATAAGGGATAGTGGTTAACCATGTAGGTACCCCTCATCTTATCACTCCAGTACTGAGACCTAGAACTGAAGCAGAGCGACAATTTAATCAACACCATACCATATCCAGACCCGTAACATTATTGAAAAATGTTTTGGAGTTTGGAAGCAACGGTTTCGGATATTGCTGGAGGTAATGAGGGGTTCATATGAGAATATCAAAACAACAATCATCGCTTGTGCTGTACTTCATAATTTGGCAATTGCATTTAATGAAGAACAAGGTGTGTATTTTTTAGGGTTCCGTAGCCAAATGGCAAAAAACGGAACCCTTATAGATTCGTCATGTCTGTCTGTCTGTCTGTCTGTCTGTCTGTCTGTCTGTCTGTCTGTCTGTCTGTCTGTCTGTCTGTCTGTCCGTCCGTATGTCACAGCCACTTTTCTCCGAAACTATAAGAACTACACTGTTGAAACTTGGTAAGTAGATGTATTCTGTGAACCGCATTAAGATTTTCACACAAAAATAGAAAAAAAACAATAAATTTTGGGGGTTCCCCATACTTAGAACTGAAACTCAAAAATTTTTTTTTCATCAAACCCATACGTGTGGGGTATCTATGAATAGGTCTTCAAAAATGATATTGAGGTTTTTAATATCATTTTTTTCTAAACTGAATAGTTTGCGCGAGAGACACTTCCAAAGTGGAAAAATGTGTGTCCCCCCCCCCCCCCCCCCCCGTAACTTCTAAAATAAGAGAATGATAAAACTAAAAAAAATATATGATGTATATTACCATGCAAACTTCCAACGAAAATTGGTTTGAATGAGATCTAGTAAGTAGTTTTTTAATAGTAGTTAATATGTCATAAATCGTAAACCGCAATTTACCTCGATCAAAGTTACTACGAACTTCAAGAACTTTTATATTATGTTACTTGCTGCTACGGAACCCTTCATGGGCGAGTCCGACTTGCTCTTGGCCGCTTTTTTTACATTTTATTTTTTAACAACTTTTTACTTTTACATTTATTTTCTGTCTATGCTATGGCCCCCAGACAAACATAAAACATCAATCCGCCATTAGTTCAGGCCATGATTTAAAACTGATGAAGTATGAAACGCTTACTCTTTTTTAAATAATTAATCTGCGTTTTTTTTCCTCAGATACAGCAAGTCTTCAAAGCACAGATGAAGAAATGGATACTGATTAAAATCGGTCCAGTAAAATAAATATAAATAAAAAATAAAATAAATTAAATTAAGTAAAATATAATTACACACACAGTTAAAACAGTATAATTATTCTTTTAATTTTCTTATTTTAATTTTCCAATAATCCTCTTCCAAAGCCATTAATGACATTCTTCTTTCATGGAGCTGTTCCTGAAGGACCTGGCCTGTCATGTATGGGAAGTGAGGTCCTACTGGCCTGGGTTGCCGGACTGATTAGAGCTGGGCTGGGATCATCAATTTTTTGTAGCTAAAAATATAATAAAACAGGTGCTACTTTCGTTGACAATAACTAGTTAGTAAAGAAATAAAAACAAATATTAATCACGGAGTGCTAATGTGGTGAATTATTATTTACTAGTGGAGTGCTGCTAGTAAATAATAATTTACACACATCCAAGGTTATGCTAGTTATAATGGCTTAAGTATAAAAGAGAATAAGTTCTAAATTGATATATACTAATATAAATTAATTATTCTTACCTCCAGTTCCTTTTGTATTGGTGATACTGGAGATGGGATGCACACATTTTGAGTTGATTCCTGCTGAGATGGTGAAAATATTTGTTAACTAGGTAGCACAATTAATGCAATATGTGTACTTCAATTCAGACACTGCAAGATATTTATGGTATAAAAATATAGCCACAGCACTTGTTAAATATTAACAAAGAATCTAGCAATATTTTTGTATATAACTACCTGTATAATATAAATGCTGTCACTATCATGACAGTTTGAGTCGATTGAGAACTCTTGGGGAATTGCGTCGATGAGTTCCTGGTCTTCAGGAGGTGGCCTAGGTGGGGGAGGTCCTCCACCAGTCATGTTTTTTGCCCGCCTGAAAGAAAACTCCCCCTTCTTAGCTTTGTTTTTCATGTTATTCCATTGGTTGAGCAGCTGTATCATATCCCGCTTAGTAGAATTGACAGCATTAAAACTGAAATTAAATATGTCAATAGATGTGAGATACAATTGAAATTAAGTAACTTCAATATTGAAACAATACAAAACCGAAATGCGAAAAACATCAAAACCAACCATGACAAAACCTCCTCCCAAGCTATCTTTTTAGCGGCATTCATGTTCGTCGTGGTGTCTTTTTTTTCCATAATATGTGCTCTTTCGAGCACAAACGATCTTAGCACTTTCTAAAAAGAACACATTTGTTGTTAGCATGCAAGCATTCAGGCATATATTATTGTTATTACAATTTACAGGCAGTACAGCATTCGTTTACAAATATAATTAAGTAATACAAATACCTTCTCCATATCACTCCAATTGGTGGATCGTATTCTTTTATTGGCTTGTTCGGGGGTGTCCATCACTGAATAAAACTATTACACTATAAATACTACTAATAAAAATGAAAGTTAAAAAGATATTTAATTTTATTAAATTTAATTCCCGTTTTTTAAATTTAATAACTGACCGTTATCTGTCAAATTCACGACACTGACACTATCATAGATGACATAATATGGAAAAAATAGAACTTTTAGCAATTTCATTCATTCAATTTCTCTATCAAATCGATTATTTTAGGTATAATCTGTGCCAACCATTTATGTATCGTTATCTGTTCGTTTCTTAACTAAGTAACAGCTAATCAACGTTTATAAGTAATGAAAAGTTAAACGTGGATTAACTTCTTAAGAGCGGTTTAACTAAGCGGTCCCTAAGTATAGATTAGTGAGATTTTTATAAGTAAGACCGTTAAGGAACAAGGATCAGAATCGACACAACTTATTGCCGAGTATTTGGTACCTACTTTAATTATTTCAAACAATAACATAAGCGATATGCCTAACATAACAGTTAACAATTTTTTTGTAAAATATTATGCTCAAACGTTGTTTTCCAAGTTCTCCACGGATGCGTACTGCTAGTGTTAAATGTATTTAAAAAATACTAAAATAAGTTACTCCTGGAACACTACCGGCGTGTTAAGATACTTAAAGATATACAGTATTAAGATTGATTAATTATCAATCATTGTGTAGGTTCTGAAATCAGTTAAATTTCTAATTTACAGAACACTAAAATCTCATACTAATCAAGCACCTCACTATAATTAATATCATATTACAGTCGGTCTCAATAATGTACCTACTAACAGATGGAAGACCGTTAGTGAAGCTACGAACTTTGAATAACAAACTAAATCAATTTTAAACTACAAGGTCGCCCGACGTATTTAATAAACATTTTATTTTTATTTAAAGATTGAATTTATTTCTCTTCTTCTAGTTCTCGTCCAAAAAAAAATCCAGTTCTCGTCCGGGGGTATTCCAGTTCTCGAGCATCGATACCTACCTTACTCCGGGTAAGGTAGGTATGTGTTGAAAAAAGCATGTAGATATATTCTCTAAAAAAGACAAAGGTAACCAACAATAATACATTTATTGGCACTTTTTAAAATAATCAAGTGCTAATAAAATCAATTGGAACATTCGCATATTTTAGAGATGCGCCGAATGTGATATATTCCGATATATTCGAAATTTGATATGTTCGGCGCATTTTTTAAAGTTCGTTTTCAGCCGAATACCTCTCTGGTATTTACACATTCGTTTTATTTTTAGGGTTCCGTAGCCAAATGGCAAAAAACGGAACCCTTATAGATTCGTCATGTCTGTCTGTCTGTCCGTCCGTATGTCACAGCCACTTTTCTCCGAAACTATAAGAACTACACTGTTGAAACTTGGTAAGTAGATGTATTCTGTGAACCGCATTAAGATTTTCACACAAAAATAGAAAAAAAACAATAAATTTTGGGGGTTCCCCATACTTAGAACTGAAACTCAAAAATTTTTTTTTCATCAAACCCATACATGTGGGGTATCTATGAATAGGTCTACAAAAATGATATTGAGGTTTCTAATATCATTTTTTTCTAAACTGAATAGTTTGCGCGAGAGACACTTCCAAAGTGGAAAAATGTGTCCCCCCCCCCCCCCCCCGTAACTTCTAAAATAAGAGAATAATAAAACAAAAAAAAATATATGATGTATATTACCATGCAAACTTCCAACGAAAATTGGTTTGAACGAGATCTAGTAAGTAGTTTTTTTTAATACGTCATAAATCGTAAACCGCAATTTACCTCGATCAAAGTTACAACGAACTACAAGAACTTTTATATTATGTTACTTGCTGCTACGGAACCCTTCATGGGCGAGTCCGACTCGCACTTGGCCGCTTTTTCATAAATAACACAGCTGTCTTTCAGCCACGAGTGAATTCAGACAAGTGTAGTATTATATTTATGACGTTAATAAAGTGGACGAAAACTGGATATCACAGTATCTGTGTGCTTAATGTTTAAATTAGATTGTCATGTTTTCAGTTAAAATAATGAAATGGAAGGACTCAAACATTGAAAATATGATTAAGCCTATTCTCGTCCACCCCAGACAACTCTTGAACGTTACGGACCGTAAATTGATTGAACCTATTTATTTCTGCTACAATAAGTGCGTTTATCTACTTCTTTATATGCGAGGATGCTGCTTAGATTTTTAACCGACTTCAAAAAAGGAGAGAGGTTCTCAATTCGACTGTTTTTTTATGTTTGTTACCTCAGAACTTTGGACTAGGCGAACCGATTTTGATGATTCTTTTTTAATCGAAAGCTGGTGGCTGTCATGTGGTCCCACATAAATTTTATTGATTGTGAGATCTGACAATGGCATCTATGAGAAAACCACATAAGTCGTAAATTTGTATTAAGATGTGCGTGACAAATTGACAAATAACTCAATATTACGCCAACCGATTTCGATGATTCTTTTTTAGTCGAAAGCAGGTGCTTGTCATGTGGTCTCACATAAATTTGAACGAGATCTGACAAGTAGTTTTTGAGACTTTGAAGTCGGTTATTTTTTGTTAGTAAAATTTAGATTATCAAGCATCATAATATAACAAAATATTATTTTCGTTAACAAAAAATATAAAAACCGACATTATTTTTACTTTGCAAAGTTTTCTGCGTTCGTAACTTCGTAGCATCAACTAGCGAAGCGACCCTATTAGATGATGAAATCAGATCCGATCGAAGTAATACCTACGCTCAAATACAACGTAGTCTTGAATTCCGAGCAATATAGATTCCAACTAAGTATGCAGCCTTCCTAATTAGAAAAAAGGAAAACCTTTTTAAAACAGCTGCTTTTCACTACAATATGGGAGCATTAACACAGTTCTGTTGTCATAATTCCATTCTACTTCGAGCCAGATTAAAAATCAAATGCAAAATGAAATTGGTTTGTTTTACTTACCAAAACAATACTGCATTTGAAATCCTTTTCACTTCAGTCACTATAATGTTGGTCAAATTTCGAAATTTCGAATCTCACATGATTTATTTTAAGACATTATAAACCGAAACCAGAATAAAAAACAAAACTTTACAACAATGTAAGTTAAAACCAAATAACTAAGTTAATATTTAATATAATAATAATAATTAATAATAATAATTAAGCTGAAGATGTACAACTTTCAAAGAATTATTCTTTCGCAAACAACGACATCTAATAACTAGAGGCGCGCGCCATGTCTCGGCATTAGACCAAGTATGGGGCTATTGTAGAGTCCCTTGGCGCGAAGCCTGCAGCGCATGCCCATTATGGAGACACCATCACATCATACTTCATACTTATGATGCACTAAAATACACTTTTGGCAATTAAAGACAATTTTGGTTCTTTGTGTTCGTAGCATAGAATAATGTTTGTAGAGTAAAGGACCGCAAGTCTACATAAAATTTAGTACAGAAATTGAAACACAAATATTCAGTAGGAATATAATATAGTAGTGAAATTAAAAAAAATGTTATTAATTATTTAGGGAAATTTAAAAATTACAGGTACAACAGGCGGCCTTATCGCTAAAGAAGCGATTTCTTCCAGGCAACCTTAGACCTTGTCCAGAAGGGACGAATTCGCCGCGAATCGTTTCGCGCGAATTCATTCGCGCGTTAGCGAGATACTAGGCGCCAGTACATCGCGTCCACAAGCATCGCGCGAATTCAAAATACGCGCGTAAATCGCGTGCACTACGCCAGATTCTCGACTCGCGCGTGATTCGCGCGTATGGCGCGCGAGTCGAGATACTAGAGACGCCTTGTTGCGTCCAGGTTAACGCGCGAACAAGTCGAACAACAGAGTGAGGTGCACGTATCAAGGGAAATGGAGCGCCTAAATTTTCGTGCGTTGGCAGGCTCCTTCTGGACGCAACGGTCGCGCGTGATACGCACGAGAGAATCGCGGCGAATTCGTCCCTTCTGGACAAGGTCTTAGGGAAGAGGATAATTTAATAAAGAAACAAAGTAGTGGTGTACGAGTGCTTAGTGAATGAATGCAGATATAATGAAAAATGTTTTAAAAAGTAGAAAGAAGGTAATTAGTGATTATAGCGAAGTGGTCTGCAATCTTATGGCGAAAGAAAGTGCGCTTACTGACGCCCCAACTCAGAGCCACTAGCGTAGTAAAGAATCACCTAACAAATTCTGTGCTAAGGAGCAATTGAAATAAACTTTAGTGACTCTGAGTTGGGGCGGGAATATCCAAGATGTAAACACAGCACAGATGCTGTGTTTCCGCTGTTTTGTTTGTGTGTGTTTGTGTTGTTTTGAATCCTCTTGGAAGGCACTTTAAAACCATAATAATATTATTTACATCTAAACGAAGAATGCTTTAACTTTGAATAACCACTGACCTACTTGTATATATTTACCTAGCTAGGTATATTCGATATCGGAACTACTGTATCTGCCGCACAGGCCGCACGTAGAGTCACTTAACGTTTACTTAAATCGCTCCTTATTACAGAATCACAAATAACTTTACTTAACTAATGATTGATTAACAATGAAGTTTTTGAATGTCAAGTCAAATCAACCACTCATCATTGACACTGACAGTTAGTAGTACCTACAGCCATAAATAAAATGACGTAACTGCTTTATTTTATTTCATTTTAAAGGAAATACTACTTTGCAATATTTTTAAATAAGAAAAGTAGTACCTAAACGAATTTCTTGTTACTATATTAGTATAACCAATAGTTCAAAAAGCATTAAAATAAATATTATTATATTTAATTTTAATGTCAACGTATTTTATGTGTGGCTATACATACACTCCATCGATATGATAAATATGTATATAATCGATAAGGTTATTTGACGTCGCTCCGCTGCAATGCCTGCAATGACCCCAGTATTTAAAGTTGACGTTATGACTCTGACATGAACCGATACTTAACATACTTATGTACCTAATGTTAATTAGTTATGCACTCGCTTACAACAAAATTAACGAAACTTTCTGAGTGTTACAGAGTATCTTATCTACGCTATCTAGATCAACAGAACTGGTTATGTGTTACATTTTAAACATTTGACCTATTGTAATCTTTTGGCACGTAATAAAAAATCAATGAGAGGACGATAGCTCGCTTTATCCGATTACAAAGCAAGGATCCTATGTGCTCGGAAAGACGAATTTATACGGTACCTACTTACTTTTACTATGTGTCAGTAATATTATTACAAAAAAGATGGTATTTTTTACTAAATTTGGAATCAAGGAAAGGTATAAATTGCATGTGAATGTTTATCTATGTACATCCCATAAATTTTGACTAGAAAAAATAAAACTACATTAAAGTATTAAGTACGCTTTATTAAAATAAACAAGTCGATTTTCAATATGGAAACACATATGAGCAAATATCATATTTCTGGAAATGAAATAACTCTTTAACCCATGAAATATTCAAATATTGCATTATGTGAGTTAAATGCGTGGCGTGCGATGAATCACAAATTTCATACTATAACTTTTTGGGCAGAGAAATTGTTACGCTCTTGACTTCTAAGTAAGGTTCCAGGGCATTCAGTCCGCTGAAAAAGGAGGCAGAAATATGTAATTATTTCATTATTCGGAAAACTAAATTGTCATCATCATAATCATGACCTCTCAATGTTGACCGCAATCTCCTGTTACAACTAGTTTACATACCTATTCCTCTAAGGTGAAAACTCTGTCTGCGTGAATTCGAAAAAAGCTAGGGCGAAGAGCGTATTTTGTAAATATATTTTATGCAGAGAAACGGCGATAAATTTATTGCGGAAACGCAATTACGTCCGAAATTTACACGACCGTAATGATATTTCGTAGAAACCCCTTAGCAATTAGACTGACGCGGCGACGTGCTTACTACAGCAACATGTTACTAAGTCCTTATTAAATAGTCACCCTTGAGAAATATTTGTAAAGAAGAAAATTGTGTAGTAACTAGAATAGTGTGTCCCAAAAATTTGCAACTTGCTGCCATGTACAAAATTACGAGAGATAGGGGAAAAAGGGGCAATGAGAGTCAGCGGGTAATGGTGGTCAGCGTTCCAATTACTAGACGAAAGTAGCTAAACAAACGAATATCGTCCATAAAGAATCGTGAAGACTTAAGTTAAGTTACATCTCGCGGCCACCCGCTCGCCCGTTCAGTACGCGTCCATCGTTTGCACGGGAAGACAGTTGCGCAGTTTCACGCGTATCTGATTTAATTTTACGTGTGCACAAAATAAGCGGTAAGTACACAAATACATAAAATTTAAATACTCAGAGTAGATTATTGTGTGCCTTTAAGCTTATATTAATGATTTAAAAAATATTTCTGATATTTAAATAGCAATTTAAAGTTTTATTTAATTTTTTTGCACATTTTGTACTATCGGGTAATAAGGGTCACTGCAGTGTGGGCAATGAGAGATGACTTTCATTGCCCGTAATCATTGTAACATACCTAAAAAAATTAAAATATGTGCAATTCACATGTGGTAGAAGTGAAACCTTCAAAAAAAAGGTATTAATTTAATAACGGGTATCAGTTGAATCAGTTCTAATTATCTTTCAAAAACTATTTTGTACTAAACATAAACGTGTAATTATGTACGCGCGTTAGAAGTTATACTTCTTTGGCATCATTAAAATAAATATTTAACACTAGCTATCTTGGCAAACTTTGTATCTAATGTCTAATAATCAAATCAGTGATTCATGTACATTGTTGTTATTTTTAACTTTTAATCGTTTTGGTATTAGACCATTAAATTCCCTCTCCCTCTCCCTCTCCCTCCCGCTTCCTCTCCTCTTGCCCCTCCCACTCCACTTCCTCTCCCCTCACCCTGTACAATGCTTCCTATCTCATTTTCGAATTTGTGTGTCTCTTTTTACTGTACCGTACTGTTTTCACTTCAAAAATTAATTCTCACTAATTATTGTTCCAGAAATGGTACAGATGCACTTATTGTGGCTTATGGGCACACGCTAGCTACACAGGATGGGACTCGCCAAAAAAGATTACGTATGTGACAATTGTTAGGCTAGGCTGACTCTCATTGTCCCCATAGTGACTATAATTACCCTCAGATATGGACAATGGCGGCCAAAAATGTTTTTTTTAAGTTTCATTGCAATTAATATATGATTCCAAAGACAATAAAACTGTTTGGATTGATAGTGTAATGATTAAAATACTTTAAAAGTTGATTAAAATAGAGATAAAGTAAAAATTGTGTGTTTTATTCTATATCTTGCTTAAGTGACTCCCATTACCCCCTTTTCCCCTACGATTTATTATTGATGACAAATCAGTACCACACCTATGAGATGCAATCCATGAGCATGTTTGACAGGACCATAAACCATTATTCAATCAACATACAACTAGGTACATAAATAGAGGCATATTATGTATTCTTACTTTTCTCGGCCAGTTCCAGATTCCTTGAAGCCACCGAATGGGAGTTGCGGGGCGCCCTCAAAATATGTGTTCACCCTGAATCATTCAAAATAGAAAAGAGAATTTACACACTAGTATTTTTGAAAGAGTGGGTAATGCCATAATGTAAACAATATTAACACCAGTATCGGCCCTCGTTCGCTTCAGAAAATATGAATATTAATGAGAATTTATAAATATGCAAAATTGGTGCAATATTTTATGTACCATCAATAGTTTTCCCATCGCACGCAAGGGAAGTTTTTATACCTTGGGTTATAATTATCTAACAATAATCTATTAATCAGTACCTAATAAAAGTAACCTATAATATCTACAGCCTCTACAGGTGAAAGAAAAATTTTAAAATCTGTCTTTCTTTTTCTTCTCTCTTGGCCGGCAACGGATCAGTGATGCCTCTGGTGTTGCTAATGTCCATGGGCGACGATAGCCACTTACCATCAGGTGATATCGTTAGCTCATTCGCCGGCTATTTCCATAAAAAATGTAACAATTTACGTATAAGCGGCAACAAAACATTAAGGTTGTAAAACTACTATCAAGCACGAATACCGGTTTTAGTAGTTAACGAACGATACAATCGCAAAACTGTCGCGATATTGTCGCGCGATCGTAGCTGTGCCCTAACCGCGATTGAACCGCGACTATCCTCCTATCCCTTCCCTCTCTTTCACTCGATAACATCCGAAACGGTCGTGGATAAGTAGGTAGCTATACTGTATTGTATCGCTAAAAAATGTAGCCATGGGCGAACAAAATAAAGGTTTTTTTTTATATCTTATAAGTTAATGCTTGACTACTATCCCACCTGATGGTAAGTGGTAAAATAAAATAAAATAAAGGTTTCCTTACCAAACGATCCCAGCTTCTACATGTTTACTGAATTGCAGAGCAGTTTCAACGTTTGTCGTGAATATGCCGGCCGCTAACCCATAATTGGTGTCATTTGCTCTATCGATCACTTCCTCGAGTGTATCGAACATCAGTATACTCTGCACCGGCCCGAAGATCTGATAACCAAGATAATATCTAACCGTAATCGCTGGTAAGTTAATGCTAAAACTTATCTAAAGTCCAAACTTAGCTAAACTAAAACAGTTAACATGAAAAAGTGTATTAAAACGAGTAGTATGGACAGGTAGATCGACTAGAAACGCAATAATTAATTTACTTATACATGTAGACTCTATAAATGTCATGTGTGTAAATAATGGACTGTAGAGACATGCACCAACTACAAGTAATTACACAGAACAGGTTAATTACAAAGAAAGATAGTTTGTAAACAATACTCGATACCGTTGAAATAGAACCCTAGTGCCGGATTGCTGGAATCCATTTGCTGCGAATAAATATCGGTTAGGCATTACAGTGACGGCCTAATTACTGATGAGCACCTAACGTGGGCAGGCTCAAATTTGTATGAAAATGCATAGATACATAGTTTCATGCACACGGGCGACAAAAAGTCGCAGCGACAATATTCATAAATCATAAACAATTAGGTATACTGCTTGCGTCGTTTTATGGTGTCGCTGTCGCGCCGCACATATTTAATAAATAGACTTTAAAGCTCACTCACAGAGCTACAGACACAGCCTCATGGTTGTCTACATATTTATAAAAGAACTAGCTGCCCGGACAAACTTCGTTTTGTCAAAATTGTTTTTTTGAGATGTAAGCTATCCTATCTTTCGAGTTGGATCAAAATGCACACGGTGTGCAAATTTGATTAAAATCGGTTAAGTAATTTAGGAGTCCATTGCGGACAAACAACGTGATACGTAATTTATATATATTAAGATAAGATAAGATAAGATAGTAAATACGTATCTAAGTATAAAAACGTGTGTCACGCCTAAATGAAATAACTATTAAAGAAATTGAAAAAGCCCCCGACAGTTTTATTTTCGCCAAACATCTCAGCTTTCAAGCAAAAAAACGACATCATAATCGGCCCATTCGTTTAGGAGGTATAATGCCACAGACAGACACACAGACACACAAACATGTCAAAATAACATCTTTCTTTTTGCGTGGGGGTTAAAAATGTGTCTCATGCCTAAATGAAAAAAAAATGGTTACCTCTTCCCTTGCGATGGTCATGTCATCAGTGACTTCAGAGAAGACAGTGGGCTGGATGTAATAGCCTCGGTCACCGACACGCTTCCCGCCCGTCAATAACTTCGCACGCTCCTGTTTACCCTTCTCGATGTAACCCAGTACTTTTAACATCATTGACTCGTCGATCTAAAAATTATTTTTAATGTTATGAAATATTATAAGATTACTTGGGTCCGGAGCCGTGTTTCACCTTCATGTTTCACCTGGGTGAAGCAAGGAATACTTAGGTAGGTACTTAAAATTATTCTTATGCCAGTTAACCTCCACATACTATTAAATACAGTCAGCAATTATTATTATTTTATCTATAACTACACGTTCTATTCTTACTTCGACTTAGCAATCGGGATTAGTTTAGATTGTCGCGACATTTCACATGATGTCCAGACAAGTCCCCACAAAATACAAGTACAGGGCCCGACAAAATACAAAATGTCCCGACAAATCCCTACTTTTTGAAGTTTTTTCCAGATATTTCAGTCTTGCCAACTGGCAATCCTAAGCCCGACACTGTTATTCCCTGTGTCGTGGGTGCCATGGACAACACACAAAGACAAGAACACACACACCCAGACCGAGAACAGAAATTCAATCTCATCATTCAAATTTTCTTCCTGGCCTTCCTGGAAGTCGAACCCAGCATCCTTGGCACGACGATCCGGCATGGTAACCATTGAGCCACACGTGTAGTAAATGAGTTATTGTAGACTTACTTGCGGCCCTTGTTGTGTTTTGAGATCGAACGGGTCTCCGATGACTCTCTGCTTCGCGAAGTCAACCGCTCTCTTCACAAACTCATCGTATATCCCCGATTGAACATACAGTCGGGACGCCGCGATACATATCTGCCCTTGATGTGTGAAAACGCCGAAAGATGCCATAGGTACAGCGATATCCACTAAAACAAGTTTATAATTATAATGTAGGTAGGTACTAGCTTTTGCCCGCAGCTTCGCCCGCGGTAGAGATCGATTATTTACAAATCCTACTTACTTTTCCTTAGTTAGATTTAGTTGCCTATGACGTAAACATGTATCATTTGATAGCGTGATTCAGTACTTGCAAATTAATTTTACTAACGGCATCTATTAACAACATCCGGAACTAAATATCTACGAACTAACAAAATATCGATCTTCCCATGGCCTGGGGATGTATTACCGCGGTAAAAAGTAGCCTACGTTACTCTCCACCCTTCTCACTATCTCCACACACAAAAACCATACCATATAACAGCTTCGTTGCAACGTGAAAGGCGGACAAACAAACAAACAAACAAACACACTTTCACATTTATAATATTAAAGTATGGATAGTATGGATAGGTGTATATTTTTTGTGTTACTAGTACTTATCAGTACTAAGGCATCTACATATTTTTAGAACAAAAACCTTAAAAGCTTTACAACGCGGCGATGGCAAGATAATGTTTATGCAATTTAATCTACTCGTATTTTACATAAAAATATTCTTTAAACATCTCAATCTCTCCGAACGATCAAAAAGTTACAACAAAGGGTATGACAGTTGAGTGATACTGAAACATAAACTTTTCTTGAAAATTTTACCAAGAGGCAACCCACGCCCTCACTCGTTCACACTTCAGCTTTTACCACAAACGAGACGAATGGTTAGTTAACACAATACAAGATAAAGACTTTATCACAGAAAAATAATTACGTTTTTTTCCAAACGCAAAGAACAATGCCAAACTGCCATACATAGTTTTATTTCATTTTCAACTTAAGCGTCTTAAAATAAAATAAAATTTAAAAAATACAGCATTAATTTCTGAGCTTAGATATATAAGAATTTTCAGCAGGCACACCCCAGAACCAAAGTATTTTGATGTTGAATATTTTATAACCATTGAAGTATTATACATAGAGTACCTGGTACGCAACAAAACAACGATGCCGGAAGAGTATGTGATGTCACGAATGTCACGATGTGATCACTAAACGTCAACGTCAATTTTAAAAACGATTCAAAAGTTGCCATTTTACGACTACTGAAAGATTAAATTACATAAGAATTTCATGAACATGAAGAAAAGAAATATTTTTAAATATAAAAATAAAGAAGTTCAAGCAGATTGTTACTTATTTATTAAAGATTGCCCAAATTACTCACTTTATAAAATATGAAATAATTAAAATCAGAAAATATGTACGACTATCAAAATATATTTTCTACCATTAATGTAGAAAAGTATGAAATGGTAACATTTTTACCGAATGAAAATGGACAATTCGACGTCATTGTTATTATTATAGTCAATTCATCACTTATTAATAAAATTATTTTACCCTGGGTAATACGAGTACAGATATTAATTTTAAAATACGTAAAAAAATATTGAATTGCTTCGGTATAACTGACGTTTTAAGACGCTACAAAAAATAAAAATAATTTTTCGGCATTGTTCTTTCTCCATTTTTGTATTTTTTTTTTCCTTTTGAGACAGATGAGAATGCATGACAGATGAGAGATTGCAGAGATGCAGGGGGCTGTCTTTTGTGGTTTCTTTCGATGCCCTCATGTACCGGTATGGTTAGGTATAGATGTTATTCTAGGGCGCCACATTTACGGTCTACCTGAAATACATATTCTTACAACGGCACTGGGTCGATTTTACGGTATCTACATATCTAGAAGTAACCACATACCATCATAATTGCATAATCTGCTCTTTGTTTTAAAAAAGAACCTGTGTGCACTATGTACGCACCTAAGTACCTCTCGCTCGCACCCACGAGACGCGCTAGCAATCCAAAACAACTCCAGCGAATGCTGTGCGCCTAGTACATTGCTTTTTGACTGTCGCATCGTAAAAACTTTACTCTCATATTTTTTTCAAAACGTCCCGTAAGAACTGAAGTATAACTTCAAAAATATAATTATAATTGTCATGAAACTTACAATTAGCGTCGTCCATGATGACGAGAGGACTCTTCCCGCCCAACTCTAGGGTGACTCGCTTTAAGTTATTCACGCCAGCAGCTTGTTGGATTAATTTCCCCACCTGCAGACACCAGTTTTAGAATAATTTATTCAAACCATTATGCTTAAGACGGATTTCTCTGACGGATACTTTTATCCCAATGCCCCTTTTCATTAACGAAACATAGATGAACGTTCACGAGAAAACAAAAGTTTTCGTATCTTTATTTCTCAATCAACCTTCTCCATAGCCTTAGTTAATAATGTGCATTATTTACCTTACAGCTGATCCGGAAAACATTTCCTATCCTTAACTGTTGATTAAGCCTGTTCCCAATACTCAAAGTATCTCTCTATTAACCTACTTATGTAGTGTGTTGTAAGACTTCTAAGTTACATAACAAATAAATTCACGTACATTATTGTGTTTATTGTTATTGATTAAACTAATAATATTAGCAAATATTATGGATAGAGCAATACTTTATTTTGCAGGCTACTCGCAGAAATACTTTTAATATTTTAGTATTATTCCAGCACTAATAAAATTATTCTTAGAATATTCATTTTAACAGTGATGAAATTGAACGTAAAATTTATTTGGTAATAATAAAATTAATTAAATTATACTACGCTTATGTTCTCTAATTGGCTTAATAAGTCAATGTAAACAACGTGAGGCAGATGTATTTAATTAGGGCTTACTTAAGAGAATTTCAATGGAAGTACCTACTAGTAACCTATGACCTAACCAGCTAACTATCTATTATCTATGATTTTACGGTATTAAATGAGCAATTCATGTATTCATGTACTTATTAATGATCCTTTAATAAATAACGATTAATGATTCTCTAACGCCACAATGCAAAAAAATTACTAAAAAAAAACAAAAAACCCGACCGCTTATAAAAACTAAAAAGAAAATAAACAAGCCCAGTAGTTTAGAACGTTGTCAAAAATAATACTAAACAATTATACCATCGAAGGATTGATATAACTTCAGAGAAATACAGGTACAGCCGCCTAGCCGGGATAAAATCTAATTTTTTTCCTGGACATCGACTTTTAGTGTTCCTTTCGTCTTAATTCGTATAACACGACGCAAGCGCATGATGGAAAGACAAACAACCAAACATTTTCACTACGCTTTACATTTAGTAGGATTTAGAGCAAACGTCTCTTTTATTAGGTTCGCCATAAGTCAATAATTATTTCTGGTAAAATGTTTGTTTATTAACGCTACACTTTTTTTATCGCTACAAACTCATAGCCCCACAGTAGGATTGCCTACAGTATGATACATCATACTGTATATACAACATGTATGTATGTATTACTAGTGAGATAAGTGTACCTTACCTCTAAAGACCCAGTAAAGGATATCTTAGCGACATCCGGATGGTGTGTGAGCGTGGTGCCAGCGCCAGGACCGAAGCCGGGTACCACGTTGACGACGCCGGGGGGTAGCCCCGCTTCGGCGAGCAGCGCGGCTAGCACCAGCGCAGTCAGTGGGGTCTGTTCTGCTGGCTTCACGACCACCGTACAACCTGGACAACGCACATTTAGGAATAAAGGAATGTGCCCACTATAGCGTCATGTCAAATTTTTATAAACATTAAAAATAAGTATAATGTCTTATCTGAAAGGGTACGTCGGGGCAAAATATGACAGGTAGGCCACACACATACTCGTAATACTGCAAATAATTATGTCATATTGTAATCTAACTTACGCCTCAACTCAGAGTCACTGAAGGATACTTAAATCGCTCCTTAGTAGAGTTAGTACAGAATTTGTATGATGGTTTTTTACTAAGGAGCGATTTAATTAACCGTTAGTGACTCTGAGTTGGGGCGTTACTCTATTACGGATAAGAGTGTCAGATTTTTAAGAGTTTATACCCCACAAACTATACCTACATGACGATGCAGATATGAAAAGCAACGCGGTACACTGCTCTTCTATTAGCACTTAGTCTTATACGGACCGATCGGTATGCTACGCTGTAGACTCTGTAGAGGGCACACTTCTTAAAAGTGTCCGTCATTCAAAATTCAATTAAAAATTTCAGGTGCCTACAAGTAACATTAGCATATTATGGTGGATTATTCTTTTAAATAGCTAAAAAGTTAGCTGTCGTTGATTTTCGGCTGATTACATAAAAAATATATAAACCTGCAGCCAGTGCTGTCACAACTTTGTTAATAAACATCAAAATTGGAACATTCCAGGGCAGAATGAGGCCGCAAACTCCGACGGGTTGTTTTAACGTATATGAAAACAGATTGCCACCTGGAAATAATAAAAAATCACGATAAATTTTCATCGCTTGCTATTTTTGGGTTGTAAAAGATCTGAATTAAATTAATACATAAAATTATAAATAATAATAACGCTTCACACTCATAGCCCCACACTAGGATTCCCTGTGTCGTGGGTGCCATGGACAACACACAACATAGACAAGGACATTCACACCCAGACCGAGAACAGAAATTCAAACTCATCATTCAAATTTCAGCCTCGCTGGGAATCGAACCCAGGACCCTTGGTGCGGCGATCCGGCATGGTAACCATTGCACCACACGGGTCGTGACAAATGACTCATAACTCTTAACAAGACAATACAAGACATATTATAAAAAATGAAGTCCTGACTTATGACTTATTGACATATAGTCGCCCAGCTCAAAACCCAGAATAGCTGAAAAGGATTAAAAGTTAGTTTAAAAATCCGCCAGTTTTAATTAAGCGCCTCGAAAACTGAAATTTTAGTTAGAAAGAAGTAAATTCACAATGTTTTAACGTTGTTGGAAAATCAACAAATCAATGAAGGAATGAATTTATTTATTTATTAATTTTATTATTAAAAATGTTAATAAACAAATAAAATATATTTACGCGCGGGCAATGCCACGAGCAACAGCTAGTATCCACCTACACAAAATGTCTTGTCTTATTGTCATTTTAATACATAATTTAAAGTGCTTTAGGAATTTCAAACTCGATATTCCGTGATTTTAATAGACATTCTTAGCGTATCAAGAGCACGGAGCAAGAGACACTTTTTGCCTCCGTTCAAAATGAAAAGGGTTAGGAACGGCGACGGTATAAGTTAGGAAATATAAGACTGACTTAATAAGAAATTACTACATAGTTTGCCTTAATCCAGTTTTAACATTATTATCTAGGTATACCTAAGCCATATCATTAACATGCAGAATGTTTTCAAATTTTCCCCTTAATCAAAAGAATCCTTAAAATAATTGTTTTTATTACCTATTGGAATAGTATCTCCCTGTGTCTTGTCAGCTAAGCTAGCCAAGTAGCGAATGCAGTTAACAGCCATCTTTAGAAAACTGCGGCTAAAGCTAACAACTCCTCCGTTGTTGTAGGACTCCAATGTAGCGAGATACTCCGCATCACGCTCCACCAAGTCCGCAAATCTATTCAGAAGCTGAACTCTCTCCAACGGATCCATTAAACGCCATTCTGAATTCCTGTGAAAGGCTTTCTTAGCCGCACTAACAGCTAAATCTATATCAGCCTGAACATTCAAAAAGATTAAGCATAATCGTTGATAAACGCCCTACGACTCTAGAGTCTAGACCGCTGGTAGTGATAAGCGTAAATAATGAAGGATTCAGTCCAGTTGGCGCCTAGGGCAAACTTCTAAATTATTCACGGTTCTTGATCTGATATCTTATTTGCGTAAATCTCCCACCCAAAATAGAATTTAATGAAGAAACAAGTGGGTATAATACTTTGTGTTAACAGTAAGAGATCCAGATGTAGCAGGAAAAATTCATGAACATGGATAGCATTTTATGCTGTCGGATCTCATTATTGTTTAGATATGTGGCCCGAACTTTGGACAGTAATTCCACTCAACAATTACGTCCACTCAAAAATTAAGTATGACTACAAAATATACTTGAAACATGTTATCGCAACGAACCTTATCACCTTCAGCGACCTTGGCAATGACTGATCCGTCATGAGGGAAGTAAGTGTCAAATGTTTTGCCACTTTTTGCGTCCACCCATTGGTTGTCGATAAAGATCTGTAAAATAAAAAGGAACACTTATTTAGTAAGTTTTATGGTGTTTTTTTTTTAATATTCAAACATTGTTCAGAAACAACCTTAAACAACCTCAAAAAGTTGTTCATTATATTTATTGTGTAAGATCCTAATAAATAATTTAACTTTTTCAATAATTATTTCCTGATTCAATCATAATTTAGTCACTTCCTATTATATTTTGATTCTTGATTTCTTCGTGTATTAATTAATTAATTTGTTTTATACCTTGGTATATTTAACTTCCGGCAACGACATAACTGGTGCAAACTTTCGATACCTATACTCACGAAATCCAAATGACTTGTGATCAACAGAACTAGTCTTATATTCAATAATCTTATCACCTAATTTATCTTCAATAGGTACTTGTCACAGAATACTTAATAGTACCTATTGGTACAGAAGAGTCACTCCGCAAAATCATTTAAATAAATAGCGACTCTTGCTCCGAAACAATAAAGTGTAATTCAAGTCGCACAGCGTTAATCGTCAATTTGTCATGATTGTAGAGTATAGTAGACCTTACCTTATTCTGATAAGGTAAGCACTTACACTACCGAGCGGAGCGACAAGCGGGTGGGGTGGAGTGCCTTTAAAGATACTCGTATCATCTTCCTATCACCTTCTACTCATTGACACCATGCACCCCACGCTTCTATTACAATTAGGTACACGATTTTTAATTCAAATTTATTTTCTATTTTTTTTGGTTGGATTTTCTATAAAAGCGTGTTTTTTAGTTTTTTTTTACTATTATTTATTTTTAAATTTTTTATTTTGATTTTTTGAAATGAAATTTAGTTTTTTCTTTCTTTCTTTTTTTCTTTAAATATTGAATTGTCATCGATCCTCGATAAGTCTACGAAGTTAATCATTACTTTACCATTGTATTAGTTCTTCATTCATATACTCTATTTATATAAGATCTTAAACATCCGTATCCGCATCCGCATCCGCGGATGTGAGCCTTCAAAAATCCGCATCCGCATTCACATCCGCGGATGTGAAAAAATCGGCATCCTCAACATCCTTGATACATACCCGTATACACACAAATATTACATAACATTTTAATTAACTAATATTTAAACGTTAACATAATGTTCTACCCTTAGAATAATAATATGTTCTACCATACATAAAATATATTGTTATAACAATAAATAATAACATCTGAAATTAATTATTTGCTACAGTACACTATCACCCACTGTAACCATATCTGCAGCCTTACTCCCGAAACCGATTCGAATTTGATTTTGTTTCTGATTCGAACTCGAATTCGATTCGTACTCGATGATGAAGGCGTACTCCCGAACCAAATCGAATCGAAAATCGAGATCGAAATTCGATCGAACGTTATCAGCGTCGTTAAGTGTATCCGGTTGCTGACGTCACAGTCAAGTGCGAGAAGTACATAGATGTAGATTTATAAATAACGAAAAACGTACTTAGTTAACAATTTTTTTTCACAAATCACTGTATTTATTGTTTACGGACATTTATCTTAATGCCAAAATTAGTATAAATTGTAGTTTCGATTGAGAAAATCACTTTTAATTGCTTTAATTTTATCTGTATCATGACATTTGCTACTAAATATTCTGTGCTCATGATTAAGTCAGTGTCATGTCAGTGTAATTTCGGCGTGTAATTTAAAAAAACGCTAAGGGAGAAGGGAAGATTTATGAACCACTTGTTAATATTTCGTCATTCGTGCCTTCGTGGAAGACCCATTAGTTTGGAACTTTACTTTGCGCTGTAGCCACTTATAATATCCCACGGCTTCAAGTGGCAACAAAAATATTTGGTGAAGTGTCCGGGTCAATTTTATGAGTACAAAAACTATTTATTGTTTTACTTGGCATCATGTTTCTTGCCCGAGAGCAAAGGCCAAAGAGTACATTTATTTAAACAGACCCGAGAACTGGGAGCGCATTCTGGAATAGACCGAGAAACGGGCAAAAGCTTTGAATATTTTAAAGTAAAAACATAGTGTAGTGCTCGTGTTTTATTGTAAGGTGAGTACTTAATCGAACTTTGCTTTGAAATAATTTCGGTCCACGCGTATATCATTATAGCTACCTAATATCATAAATGTTTTACTTTCAGTATTTAACAACCGTGTCTCGATCTCGTCCCTCATTTCTGCAAATGAAGAAACTGATAGAATTCCTGGAAAATAATCCAGGAATTATTATAGGGCACATGCGGTCGGCGCAGGACCGTCATGTTGTCAAAATGAAATGGAACGAGATTACATTACAATTAAATGCGATGGGTGGCTGTAAAAGACTCCAAGTCATGGGCAAAAGTAAGTACAACTAACAAACACCATTGAGATATCTTATTATGTAACTTGATGCAAGTTATAAGTGATTATTTTTAAATGTAAAATACATTTTCAGTTTTGTGCTGATAAAAAATATGCCCTGAAAAAATTAATAGTGCAGAGAAATGCGTCTGCGTGGCGCACTGGTGGAGGAATCGAGCCACTGCAGCCTCTCTCCGGGCAGCATGAGAGGTTGCTAAGGATGATGGGAGGACCCAGCTTCGCAGGTGACCAGGAATTCAATGTTCCTTTGAATATACCAGCAAGCTTTTTGTTTTGATACTCGTTTTTTTAGATATTCTGTTGATAATACTGTAACTGTAGTTATTTCTTTAATCAATAGGAACAAGAAATTGTTGCTTTAATGCCCCAAGAAGGACAGGGTGGAAACTGGGAAAACACAGGAAGAGGTAATATACCAGATTCATGTGGAACCCAATCCCTCCACCTCACAAGAGACCCTGCCTACCCAGCCACCATCAAGTAGTCAACCACCTCTTCCGTCAAGTAAGTGTTCCTGTTATTAATTTAACATTTAAATATTAGTAAAAAATATAAAATAACAGTACCTAATACATTAGAATTGAAAAGTATAAAAGAAGTCATGTAATCCATATTCAACTTACATAATTGCACCACAATCAATAGCACGGGACCTCAGTATTATGGGGAACCCCTGTACCAAGACATAAATATCTACTTTCTAACTATGCTGAATGATTAAAATGTTTTATGAATTATAAGTAAATTTTACTCTATTGTATGTGACTACTTCACTATAATATTATATTGTTGTAGGTCCAACAAGAGTTTCACGCAGGCGGCTGATGGCCAGGACAACCCATCTGCAGACTGAGCGGGAACGGCTTATGAGGATAGAAGAGAAAAGAGTGGAAGATGAACTAGCCAATGCAGTAGGTTGGCAGGGTATAATAAATTGCATTAATAAATTTAAGTATTGCAATTACTTCTGAGGCAGAGAAGATAGCAGATGCCATAAAAGAAACTAAAAAAATTATGTATTAAATTATGATTATTTATTACTTAAGTTTGTTTCGTGTTTGTTGATTAAATATTTTAATTCATAAGATTTAGTTATTTAAGGGTTTTGGTTAGTTGAAAGAATTGTTTTACATTTTTTTTTTAAATAATAAGGTTTTGTTATTTAAGCTTTTAGATTGTTGTTAATTAAAATAATAGTTTCACATTAGTTTATTTATGGGCAATTAATTAAATATGTTATACACTTACAACTGAATATTTTATTAACACCTAAGTAATTAACTGACTAAATATTAAACTATACATTAACAATAAGTAAAAAAGCATAAATATTTACAAAACAAAATATTATATTATTAATTTTCTTTATTATTTGTTGCAAATAAATTAAATATTTCATACACAAGATAGTATGTATGTAGATGAGGGCACTTCTATGGTTATCAAACAATATTCCTTTAACTTTGCTCCATGATATATATCTAGTCCTCCTCACATTGAAATAAATAATAATCTGAATAGAATATCCTACATATTATGTTCCAAATACATTGACTTTTTTTTTACTTAAAATAAGTTAATGCTTGACCACAATCCCACCTGATGGTAAGTGGAGATGAGGTCCAGGATGGTAAGTGCACTAACTTAATCCTTATTGTTGTATTTATTCTTTGACCTAATCCTTATTCTAAATATTTATTTTTTCTTCGTATGGATAGTTGCCGCTGTCCTGCACTAATGCTTTGTAATATACCATCGCCTTCAATGTGCACTGCTGGGCCAGGTGGTTTGATACGATTGACCTAGTAGGCAGTCATTTTATGTCTCATTGTTTAACTGCAAATGAAAAATTGAAAAGAAAGGTTATTTAACATCTTCAATGTTACTTAACATATTTCTTACTACACAAGGGCTACTTATCTGCGTTCAAGTCAAACATTTCATGCTGCAACATTATTATCATTGTGAAATTCCAGGGATCTCATTTATTAGTTTTGTATTGTATCTCAAATTCTTCAAATGTCATCCAACTGAGACATTGTTATAACACATGCTCTGCCCACTACCCATTGGTAGCTCCCGCTAGCAAAAAATGATAGTGCTATCAAAATCTGAAAACATAGATACGCAGTACATTAATTCATTGTTAAAATATAGTCACATATTATGTATAGTATAGTAATGTTAATATCATCAGTACATAATGTGGGAACTAACCTTGCATTTTATTGAAATATCACTTCGTCGCGTGGGTCCCTTCGTTAAAGGAGAAAGGTCATCTACCAAGAGGTCGAATAACTCTTTGCATAAACGGTAATTCCTCTGAAATTCTTCAGCATCCATTGCGAGAGCCCCAGAGTTGTATCGACGCATTCTTTAAATGTTTCTCCATTCTTGAATGTCCATACGATGCGCTGCTTCCAAAACATTAAAAAATAATGCGAGGCGAGCCATAATTAGTCAAGTAAAACCGTAAAATAAACCAAATTTAACACAAAACACGAAACTCGATCCTAACTCGGGACCTTTTTAGTTATCGTTAAATTTGACGTTTAATTTCGATCTTGTCCTCGATTGTAAGCCGTTCGAAAGCGTCGAGAGTACACCTTTTTCGATTTAAATTCGATCCTAACGAATTTTTAGTTCCAATTTGAACCACGGCTCGATTGTGCGCTAGCGTAGTCTTTCAAGAGTACGAATTCAAACAAAATCGAAACAAACTCGATTGATTTAGAACTCGAAAGCGTCGGGAGTAAGCCTGCTGATCCGCTTATCAATTATTATCATTAACAATAATGAATTGCAGGTTTTTGTATTGTGCGTGATTACCTACAATAACTTAAGAATATGCTTACGAATTGTTACTTTATATAAAAAAAATAGTTATTTTCTCTGTAAGTGATTTTGTAATCTTTAGGAAATAAGTGACTTTGCAAAGATGTATGTAACAGGGACTGATAAAACGTATCAGGAGGGCTATTCAGTTTTGTAACTTGACAGCGGAATCCGCGATGAGTTTTAAAATTGAAGTTTGAGTCCGAGATCTTGATATGTGATTCTCTAATCATCTGGTACGCACTTGCGAGGTGAAGGGAGTCTCGAACTCTAACTTCAATTTAGAAACTCATCGTGTATTCCGCTGTCAAGTAACAAAACAAAAGCGAACTTGCATCATACTGACATGTCATTATCTAATCATCTATTATGCACTTGCGAAGTGAAGTGATCCTAGAACTCGAACGTCAATTTTGAAACTCCGCTGTCAAGTTACGAAACTGAATAGCCTTCCAGCAAGTCTATTTTGTAAGGATGTTTTTGTAACTCGACAGCGGAATCCGCGATGAGTTTGCAAATTCCTATTCTATGTTATAAAACTCGATAGTACCTACAGGTGGTGCTGCAGTGTAGAATGCGGCGCAGCGGGCGCGCAGGTGGTGAGATAAACTACTTGTTCAGGCTACATTGACATATTTGGTATTCGGTCACCTTCGAAGCTCGTGTCCAATTGTCAGACGAAAAGTTTTTTTTTTATTATTTCATAATTTTAAAATAACATAACAGGACAGCCGTAATGCGTTAGTTAATTTCATCAGCTAATAGTCATCAATTTCTTGAAATTCATCCTCTAAGTGGTAATACTTCATCATTTTTTAACTCAAAAATGTGAAAATGAATATGTAAACTTATAGTTACAAACAAAAATTAATTGTTATAGTTGTAACACGGGGAGGTGTAGGGAGCAGGAGCGGGAGAGGGAGAGGGAGAAGGAGTAGTTATGTACACGAACACTGCAGCGGCTAAGAACGGCTCTGCCGATTTTAATGATCTTTGATTTGTTACATTCTTAGGCGATACGAAGTTCGCCGGGTCAGCTAGTCTGTGCTAATAAAATTAAAACAAGCCACGGTGTCTGTACACAAAACATTTTATTAATATAAGCAGGCAGGCTTATCGACAAATATTGCGGCCAAAATATTTTTCGATGTTTTTTGCTCCGGTAAACACGTAGATAAATAAGATTAACTTAAGATTTGTGAAATTTTTAATAAGGATATCTACAAGGGCTACAAGCCAACCTGTTTTAGATTTGGATAAGAGATAAGATTAAGCATAATTATTTTTGTCAGTTCCAACGAAAAATATACATACTTAGTATGTTTATAATTCTTTGTTGTTGTGTTATATTAACTTGTGTTTTGTGTATGTATTTTATGTTGTGAATTTTGTAACTGTTTCTGTGTTGTGTTATGTTGTGAATGTTTTTGTAACTGTTTCTGTGTTTTGTGTATTTTATGTTATTTACTAACAATAGTTTGTAAGAATTCTGTATTTACTAACATCATATTATGGACCTTGTCCGAAATAAAGTTTTATTATTATTATTATAATTCATAGAACTCTACAAACTGAAACTAAAAAGATAAAATGATGTTAAGAGAAATTTGGATTTAAATATCTTGTGTTATGTTACACAAAGGTAATATTAGTATAGGTACAAAATCACTTCATTCATGGATAAATTCAGAGGAACACAAAAAAGATTTTAATTTCTCTTGTAAATTATCGTGCGTGGCACGTTACAACTATATAAAAAGAATGTTTCTCTCCTCTAAAAAATATTTTTTCTTAATTCTAGTTTTGGTGGTTTATTATCGAAATTTAGAATCTTAAATCCACCAATTATTAGTAAACTCCATAATAAAAAACAATATCTCATATTTCACAAAATATCCATTATGACGTACTTTTTTTGCGTTCCTCTTATTTTATCCATGAGTGTACGTAGAGCTACATAATTATATTAAAACGATTTTAGTACATATTCAGCGATTATTAAATATAGAATACAATAAAGTTTTGCTGAACTACGAATATTAGGAGAGTTACCAGTTACTACACAAGCTATTTGTGAACGACTTCAAAGGCAAGCAAAAGCGTGGTAGTAACTCTACAGAGAGCAACTCTAGCATCTTTATTGGTAGTTAGTACATTTTTATACAGGTTAGCATATAGCACGTAGAAAACGATTCAAAAAATAAACCTTCGTATACTTATACATATTTATATCGTGAAAAACTTCTTAGTTACATTTTTTTTTGACGTTGCAGCAATTTTTTTACTTAAGTTTTAAGTTGAAAATTCCGAGACAAAAGATATTGTTTTTATACACATTTCATTTAGAAATAATAATGACGTTCCAATATGGTTCCAATGGACAATTTCTTCCGGCATTTTTGTGTACAAATTATACTTATGTATTTTCTTTTTTAGTTTTTTTGTTTTGTAACTTGAAACGAAGTTACTAGGGGGTATTAACACGTCACCATTAGCTTTAGCTTAATTAATTGATGGATCGCTATTAGTCATAGTTAAACGAAACCAGCAATAATTAATTATTTATTCAATATAAAACACGCAACACATTCATTTTAGGAAATTAATGCTTTATATACCCACACTCGAAAAAATTTTTAGACGGTTTTTTTAATGAACATATTTATTTTATTTGTGATCCAACTAAAATGAAACAAACACTAAATGTTACCCCAACATTAGTGCAATACGTTAGTAAAAATCGCAGTCAAATCGGAGTCAGCAGATTGCGAGATTAGCGGGAACAAAAGCACAGCCAAGGGTAAGTACAAAACGAGCGTATTTTTTGAGCTGTGAGTAGTGAGATAATTCTACACAGTTCCGCCTTCCGGCTTCCACATGCTTGCTAAACTGAAGCGCATTTTCCAAATACTGGTGAAAATAATCCCACCCGCCAATCCGAATTTAGTGTTATTGGCGCGATCGATTACTTCTTCCAGGGTGTTAAACTTCAGAATGCTTTGTACGGAGCCAAAAATCTGAAAGTAATATGAGGTTAGCTCAATGGAATATCGCTGTAGCTACGCGTTCAATTCTAAATCAGCAGCCACACCAAGCCAATATTATTTCGCGTTTTAGCGTAAGGTCGGCTTGAAACTTGAACAAAAATGGTTTCAGTGTTATGTTACTGGAGCGACACGTGTTGTTCGCAAGTCAATGATCATTATGCTGCAGCTACATTAGCGGAATTAGGCGAGGTTTCGCAACAAGATGTGGACTGTCACGGTGAATTTTATTGTGACAGGAACATTGACCGCAAAGACGTCTGTTCGTCCGCTAATGTAACCGCAGCATTATAGACAGTTATTTTCCTCCTCTTTAGCGATGGTCATAATATCATGGTGACGTCAGCAAAACAGAAACAAATCTCATTCCTTTCTTCTTGCCTTTCTCTATATAAGCAAGTTAAGTTTAAGTTACAGCTTTCCAGCACTTTTTTTATAGAAATAGCCGGAGATGGCGATCCACCTGACAGCAAGTGGCTATCGTCGCCCGTGAACATCAGCAACACCAAAGACATCACCGATGCGTTGCCGGCCAAGAAAGAGAGAAGAAAAAGAAACTATGGGTCTGGACGCCAAGCTGCGGACGGACGGACGGATGGACGGACAGACAAGACGAAACTATAAGGGTTCCGTTACTTGCGGCGCCCCTTCAAATCTGGCGCCCTGGGCGGTCGCCTAACCGCGCCCTACCCTAACGCCGGTACTGCCAACGGGTTACCAATCTTGATACTCTTAGCATACGCTACTGCCTTTTCCACAATTATCATAGATTTTAGAGTGTATCTACGAATAATCGTGAAACAGCTATTCACATTTGGCCTTGCTTTCTAATATTCCTTGCGCTGCGAAAAATACCGCTTTCTCCACAAAAATATTCAAACAATAATACTGTAAATTTTAAAATTTAAAAAACCCATGACAGTTAACGAGGATGACCTTGAAATGCCTGAAGAGATTCATAAATAATTGTAACTAAGAACATCATGATTACTTCAGCTTTCAAAAAAACCGCATCTTAATCGGTCCATTTGCTTAGGCGATACGATGCTACAGACGCACACGCAAAGACACGTCAAGATTATAACAGCCCTCTTTTTTTGAGGTTAAAAAGACTCATTAAAACACATTTAGAGGCAACAAGAACACGATTTACTGCTTTAAACTTACTGTCTGCGTCGTCCGTAACAACGAGGGGACTTTTCCCGCTAAGTTCCAAGGTGACGCGTTTCAGGTTGTTTGTCCCAGCAGCTTAACTTTGCCTACCCGTAAACAAACTTCATTAATAACTCACGAATATTTCGCTTTTATGCTTGTCCTTTCAATGAAGTAGGTACAATACCTACTTTATAAACTGTAATGTGAGCTCGCTAAGATGTATGTCGTGTCGTGATAAATTAATAATAATTAATAACAAAGTTGGATAGTAACTCAGTTGTACAGAAATATTGTCGAAACAATTTCACATACCTATATAATTATTAGTTATTACTATGTGTCTGCGTCTGGTATTCAGGTATTTTTGACATAGTACATTGACGTAGCAGAGTACCTACTAATTATGCCTAATTAAGCAGCGACAAACCACTTTGCTATGCAGCCTACGTCATACGTGAGTTAGAATTGAGAATAAGCTGGACCGGTATACACACGAAATACAAACTGTCCCGTTGAGCAGCATACTGTAAATCAAATGCAATAAGCCATGTACTGACAGGCGACTTCACGGTTGAACAGATGGAAGTGTTTAATGTAGCAAATATAATGCCAAGTAAATTTTAATAGGGATAAATTAACTACAGATAAAACACTTTAGGTACTTAATTATTTCCCTCACGCGTACCTACTTCGAGGAATTGTAAACCGAATTGTTATTGTCCGTTTATAATGTGGGCGTCTCCAAGACTAGGAAAAATATAAGTAAAACCAGACAGAGAGTTTGCTCTGCTGGCTTTTCCACAACCGTGCAACCTGAGGAACAAACATTTCTGGACGTTTGGATAAATAGAATTGAATGAAACTAATAAAATACAAATAAAACTCTGACTTTGTACTTGTACAATGTAGTTTGGTAAAGTTAAGTATTTTATTTTTCCTGAGGTGTTCACGAAAAAGCAGACGGGCCGGGCCACCTGAAGGTAAGTGGTCACCGTCTCATGGACATGAGCAATACCAGAGGAATCGCCAATGCATCGCCGGCCCTGAAGGAGAATTCTTTTTACACCTTTTTTGAACAACCCCATGTCATAGCGCTCCGGGAATACCTCAGAAGGAAGCTCATTCCACAGCTTGCAAGTAGTAAGTACGTGGCAAAAAAGATCGTGAGAATCTGACTGTAGACTATAGAGGATCTCCACGAATCCAATCTGTGTGGATTTTTTTATTGATGTATTATTATGATTTTTTATTAATGAAATTAAGAAATAATGTTGTCTGTCTGAGCCTAACGATCATAGTCAAATTTCTACCAAAGGGTCGTTAATATTCATCTATCACACTCACAGTAATAATTATTTATCAATGTGGAGAATCGCAAATGGGCAAATCATCGGTCAGGTTGGCAGGGTCCATTCCAACCGCTTCATTTATTTTCATTTAAATTTTTAAGTAACAAAATATTTATTAACAATCTTTTTTCCCAAACAGAGTCACTAAGTCAATCGAAAGCGATTTACTAATGTAATAATGTCAAAGCTCATCATTATGCTAGCTGGCGCCCTTTTTCGTATTTTCATCAATTTCCACATTAATATCATTAAATTAAGTCAATTACTCAGTAAGTTTTAAGCTTTGCGTATAATGAACACCATTCATTCTTCCTCGATGGGCGAAACGTTTCGCAGAAATGTGCAAAAGTTTTAGCGTTTAGGAATCAAAGTCTTCACTATAAACAGACATAATGTTCTTAAGTTTTCAGGAAATATTATACCAATTCAAACTTTGTTTCATAGAAGTTAATACCAATAAACAAAACGCCTAAAATTGCATTAAATTAAGCGGTTGGATATTGGTAACTTTGACGTACAGTCGTACACAGCTCTGTAAACACTTGGAATTTGTTTACCAATGGAATTTACGATTGACATTTTTAAAGATCACTGGAATAAAATTGCAATGGTTAGGTATACTGTATATTACGTATATTATTATTTTTTATTGTAATTGGTGTTAATATTAGTTTTAATTTAATTTTTCTTTATTGTGTTGTAGGTAGGTACCTACATGTGCCAGTTTATGTTATATTGTTAATTAGTATTAATATTAGTTTTAAATTTATTTGATTAACGCATTGGGTTATGGCCAGTAATGTTAGGGTGTAAAAAATTAAAATAAATAAAACGTAGTGATTAAGTATTCTGTGAAAATAAATAGATAAATAAATAAACAAATAAATGTACAAAGAATGAAGGAAAATTTTAATTTCAAATCGAAAACTGTTATGATTTCGGCCAGAATTTCAGCTTGCGGACGTGACAATTATGTCACGCACGCAAACAGGGGCCTTGGGATGGAGCGCGTAGATTATGACTGTATCGAAGTAATTGAAGGCTCCTGCCAGAGCCGGCGTTAGGGGGGAGGGGGGCGGTGGGGCGACGGCCTAGGGCGCTTTTGTAAGGGTGCCACATTTGGGGTGAGGAGCAAAAAAAAGGAAAAATAAAATTCTGAATAAACATTCCCATTGGTTCAGTAAAAAAAATTTCGAGCAAAAAAAGCTCGATATTTATTTTCTTATGTGGGCGCCACAATATTCTTGCCTAGGGCGTCAACGCTCTAACGCGAACGCCGGCTCTGGCTCCAGCCTAATTAGAAACGAACTTTAGCCTCGAGTTTTAGTATCCTACTGCTAACAAGGCTCATTCCGGTCAAATAATGAAGGTCACCAAGTAAATGCAGTATACAGTGACTTTTTCAGTGTTTCCAATCTAATAAAGTGTAACTAGAGCCGTATTCAGGTGTATACCTCAAAGCTTGCCGTCCAGTGTGCTTAACTGCTTAGTGCGAATTTTACTTGGCATAACGGGATCGAACTAGTTCGATGGCTCTAGAGCCATCTAGCGGCAGTGAAAAGAAAAGCTTCGGTCCCATACAAATAGGCAACTCGCATTTACTTTGCGAGCCCGTTATGTCAAGTAAAACTCGCACTAAGCACACAGTATAGGTACCTACTTTAACGTTCTTGGTTGGGTTGGGTTGGGGAATTTTGAAGAACTTATTAAATTAGGACATAATTTGGTCTAAGTAAGTATGGACAGGACACCCTACAACTCTGAAGGTCAACCTCAATCCAGCATGCGATTGATCGAAAATGGCCATCCAATGTTATGTCATTCGCATTGAACAGCAAGGCTATTCTGTTTTGTAACTCGACAGCGGAATCCGCGATGAGTGTCAAAATTCCTATCTTTTAGTCGTTTGAAGTTCGAGTTCGAGACTCACTTCACTTCGTAAGTGCGTACTAGATGATTAGAGAATGACATATCAAGATGATGCAAGTTCGGTTTCAAGTCTCACTTGAGTGAGCTTCGATTTCGAGTTTGTATTTTAGAGAATAGCGTCCAGTTAAACTGTAAGGTTCTTGATCACATCACATCATAGACATAATACTACTAGACTAGACACTAAAAACAAAGTTAACTATAAAAACTAGACTAGACAAGCGGGCCTTCTTTGCGTCACGCTATTAGAAAGAGAAAGAGACCAAGGAGACTCGCGTAACTCGTAAGACAAAGATAGGTTTACCTCCTGCCTTTCTTCGCAGCGTGATGGTTTCGCTTTCATCTGCTCAGATACCTTGCCTAGTCTTGTAGTATTATGTCTATGCATCACATAGTCTGTGTATGCGTTAGCATTAGTAGTCTGTGGTCTATGTCAAAATGACAGTGATTGATCTTTGTCACAGAGTTGATGTCAAACTTCAAAGTATTTTTTGATAGATTTAATTTGAATTTTGAGCATTTGAGTTTCATACTTGTGTTATGTAGTGAATTCAAAATATTTAATTTTTGAAGTAAAAAAATATAGTAATAATTTACGTTAATGTAATATTCTTGAAACTTTAAAGATGGAAGAAAGCCACGTTAATATTTCAGCCTTATCTTTTGAAAAGAATCGTGTGAGTATAATTAATAAAATTAAAAATGTTTGATTTGGAATTAACTAACAATGTATGGTAATGTTATGTTAGGTCGTTCTGCATGCTATTAAATTAAGTTCTTGTAAAAAGTACATATTTCCAATTAAATATATATAATATTTAAGAAAAAACGTACAAAAAAGTCGGCAATACCCACATTATGTCCTATATTTTCTATTTTTTAAAATTTTATTGAATACTAGTCAATTCAAGAAGGTTGTGTGTTCTTTATGATATTATTATGAATACTAAGTTCAATACTTATCCTAAGCTGCATAGAATATTTTAACTACATATTACTAATATGTACAAGTACCTATGTTAAAATGTTTTCAATGAATTTTCCGCAGACGATTTTGTAAACGTGAGGAATCTAAAGCTAAGTGAAAGCGGTTATCAAATTAATAAACTCTAGCATTACCTGTGCCTCATTATTAATGTTTCCATTCACAGGTAAACACCTTATTGCAATTAACCAGTACATACCTCGTGTGAAATTAGATTAAGTGGAGCTTTAGGCAATTTGAGGTATTAAGGCATCTTTGAAGATAATCCTTATAGCCGTGGATGGAGATGAAATTTTTGAACTCGCATAATTTGGGGGCTTTAGTTGTACTTAGATCGAATATTGTGCACACTCTGTATAAGGATCTTGCGATATATTTTGTATCTTAAGATAGCATGTTAAGACGAAATCTTTGCATAGCTCGGCATCTCAACATTAAATGTCCATATCGCTCGATAGCTTAAAATGTGTAATATAAAAATATTATCGTATCTTAACCGTGTGTGATAGTTCATACAAAATGTATAGTGAGCGATATTTTATCTTAAGATAAAATATTATAGTACCTTCGCCGTGTGTGACGCGCTTATGAAAACTTACAGTTATTTACCAATTATAATTTAAATGAACTCAAATAAAGCTCAAACCTAAATAATGAAAACGTTTTTACTGTGCACAACAAACAATATACGTTATTATATTATGTTCTTGAATGGGCGGGGTTTTTCAAAAATGACATCTACTTGTCTCGCTTGCTCGCAGCCGACTAAAATGCGTTAGCACCACTTGGTGTCAATATAGGTGTCCAACTTTTGCCCAACAACTGAACAGCCTGTCTAGTTTAGTATATGCCTACATACATATAGATCTATGGATGTTTGTTACTCTTTCATGCAAAAACAACGGAACAGATTTTCATGTTTAGTACAGGTAGACCATTATCTGGAAAGGATTTATAGGGTACTTGTTGATGAATAAAATGCAAAGGAGACAGAAAGAAGATGTAATTCATATCAATTTCAATAGGAGCACATACTGTTTAATACACAGAATACTTAAACACCATGTGTTGAATAGAATGATATAATCAATATACAGGGTGTACCGTAATTACTCGACCGTGGCTCAACGTTAGAGGGCAGATAGCTTAAAAGTGGACCTACCATATGACAAATAATGACCTTTATAAAAGTGTCACAGTTTTCGAGATTGACCTTTTTTTAAATTTCGAAAATTCAAATTCAAATTCAAATTCAAAATCATTTATTCATGTAGGTATCATTGATACACTTATGCACGTCATTTTTTTAATTTACCAGCTTTTCGGAAAGGTGCTTTGTCATGGAGGAGAAGAAAAGCCGAAAGAAACTCCTCAGCACATCTTTTAAAAATAAAATACATTGGTATATTTCTTACAAAGAAGTATCACTAGCCTGTACGGAACTGGTTGCAGATCTGGTCATTTCCATGCGTCTTTGTCATTTATGTACTCATCTACAGTATAGTAGCCTTTGCCTAAAAGTTGAGATTTTACATGTTTCTTAAATAATTCCACTGGCAAATCACGTATTAACTTTGGGATTTTATTATAGAACTGTACACCACGGCCCATAAAAGATCGCTTCACTTTAGAAAGACGGTAAGATGGCGTTACTAACTGGTGCATTTTTCTTGTTTGGCGATTAGTGATATCAAAATTTTGTTTATACGCGCTTATATTATTCCGTATAAAAACCACGTTACTATAGATATATTGTGAGGCTACTGTAAGTATACCTATTTCTTTGAACTTGTCACGCAAAGTTTCACGAGATCTAAGTTTATAAATAGCCCTAATAGCTCTTTTTTGTAGTATGAAAATTTGTTCTATACTGGCTGCTTTGCCCCACAGCAAGATGGCATATGACATAATACTGTGAAAATATGCAAAATAAATCATCCTAGCAGTTTCGACGTCAGTAAACTGCCTTATTTTCCTAACAGCATAAGCAGCCCTACCGAGTTTAGTCGCGAGATTTGTTATATGTGGGCCCCACTGAAGTTTACTATCTAAGGTCACCCCTAAAAAGACCGTGGATTCCTCCATGTGCGCGACACATGCGAAAGAGCACTATTTACGTCGTCAAAATTTACTTTATTCCTTTCACACTTAAATATTAATGATGTATCGTCAGCAAATAGTACAATATCCGCTTGGTTCTTTACATAATGTGGTAAATCGTTAATGTATACCAGAAAAAGAAACGGACCCAAGATCGAGCCCTGCGGTACACCCAACACAGCCGGTGACCCCGATGACTTAATATCTTTTATACTAACTTTTTGTATCCTATCACTCAAATAAGACGCGATCAAGCTAAGGGCCTTGTTTTTTATACCATAGTGGCCAAGTTTAAACAGCAATGTTTCGTGCTGAACACAATCAAATGCCTTAGATAAGTCACAAAATACACCTATGGCATTTTGTGATGATTCCCATGCTTCAAATATATGCTTTAAAAGCCTAGCCCCTGCATCGGTTGTACTACGGCCTTTAGTGAAACCGTATTGATCAGGATGTAATAAATTATTATTGTTGAAATGGGACAGCATTTGATTCAATATTATTTTTTCAAAAATCTTACTAAGAGTTGGTAAAATAGAAACTGGTCTATAGTTATTAATATCGGTTTTTTCGCCTGTTTTAAAAAGTGGTATAATTTTGCTGCATTTCATAAGATCTGGAAAGATACCTAGATCTATGCATTTATTAAAAACTATGACCAAATATGGTGCTATAATATCTATAATATGCTGTATTATTTTTACCGAAATGCCCCATAAGTCACCGGTATTCTTTACCTTCAGAGACTGAAATGCGTTAATTAAGTCTCTAGTGGTTATATGTTTAAATTCAAATAAAATATTACATTCATTAACATGATTTTTTAATATAGAAAGTGCTTCCGTCGGCGAAGAAGCTAATGAACTAGTTAACGTTATAGGAATATTACGGAAGTGATTTTCAAACTCACTTGCCACGTCTTTATCAGCAGTGATTGTGTTATCATTAATCAACAGTTCGTAACTGAAATCACAGGACTTTGCGTTACCATTCTCACTACTAATTATATTCCAAGCCGTTTTTATTTTGTTATCCGAGTTAATAATCTTGTCCTTTATGTACATTGATTTCGCCTGAATGCAAACTATTTTAAAGATTTTTGAATAATTTCTTACATGCTCCTGAAAAGATGAAGAAAAATTGTATTGTTTCTCGGCATAGAGATCGTACATCTTGTTCCTGCTTTTATAAATACCTACAGTAGCCCAATCACTAAATTTACTATTTTTAGCTATATCTATATACCTAAACTTGAAAATTTGATTAAATTCATTATTTATGTTATTTGACAATGTGTTATATAGTTTAATTGGATCTCTTTGTTGTAACGTTAAATGCGTTTGTAGTTTTGATTGAATTTTCTCTTTAAAAGTTGAAATCTTTTTTTTAGTTATTGGTCTACATTTTATTAATTGTTTTTTTTCTAATTCGGCACCTTTACCATACATTTACCTGCTGAGTCCACAAATGAGCAGATATTTTGATTTTTTTTTCTTAGAGCTCTCAGATAGTTGCTTTATCAGTATGTAATTTTGTTGAAATTATTAGTGAACGCTGAGAAAATAGCGTCTACTAATCTACTTTGAATATTATTGTTTTTGATTTGCTTCGACACAACTTTGATGCGAGGTGGTTGAAAAAAAAATATTGGGCAAGTATGGCCCAGAATTTTTAAAACTTGTCTGTTAAATGCATATTTTAAAAAGGTACAATACAGGCTACTTTGATAAGGAAAATTTTAAGTAAAAGCCATTTCAGTGTCAGTGGGGTGAATTTTAATCAAAAGTTATTTTATTGTTTACTGTTATGGGCTGAACTTTTTAAATGGTTTTTGCTTAAAAATACGTTCCGTTAAATTAATGATCTAATAAATATATAAAATAATGATTATTTTTGTACGATGAAAATAAATATTTTACTTAGGTACATTTTTTGTTTCTTTTTTTATTGAAGATTCATACAAAAATAATCTTAAAGCAATAATTTGGGCTTCTTGATCATCAAATATTAAAAAAAAACAGTAAATAATAGCACAATTTTTTCAATTTTCAATATTTTTCTAGTAATTCTGAGGTAATTTGAAATTTCTTTAAAATATCGAAAAATAATGCTATCGTTATATTTTAAATAAACAATATTTTTCAAGTAATTCTGAGGTAATTTGAAATTTATTTAATCGGTTGAAATATCGAAAAATAATTGTAGATTCTGGAGTTTTAATAAATATGTATATCCATGCCAAATTACAGCTTTCTAGCACTACCCTTAGTGAGAGACCCTTCTCGGCGCTTTGCTTCAGACAGACGGACATGACGAAACTATAAGGGTTCTGATTTTACTACGGAACCCTAAAAAAGGTGAAAATCTCAAAAACGGTGACACTTTTACCAAGTTCATTTTTTGACTCAAGGTAGGGCCCACTGAAGCTATCTGCCTTCTACGGTTGAGCCACTACTTACGTCTTACGGGACATCCTGTAGGTATAGAAAGAATACAGAGCAAAAGGGACGAGCGCTATTTTTAATTCAAACTATGTTTAGGGTTGTGTCCAATATCTTAAGTAGTGCGCTAGTATATAAATACATATAAAATTTGCCGTTTTTGGCACCAAGTCTTTTCTTGTGCCAATATGAGTAAATCATTTAAAGCACCTATTGCAAAAAAAAACATTTATGTACGTAATTCATTACTTAAAAATCCTACCGAACATGGACTTTACTTAATTAACGCCACTGCGATCATTGAGGTATGTAGTATGTACCTACAAGAGAAGACATCTTAAACAAAATGTGTGTCCCCGCCGGGAGGTTCTATTTTCAAAATTGAGCCCCTGTTCTCCTTTCAAAATCAAACGAATCCATTGGAAATTGAAGCCGCGCGGCGCCAATTCATTGGAACATACATTGTGTTCGCGGTGTCTCTTCTATACGCTAGTATAGAATAGCTAGTAATACTTCAATGACTGCGATCGATTTTCTTTTGATCATCAATTAATCTGGTTAGCGAGCTTGTCTGAGCTCGTTTTACTGTGGCTGAGAATGTCATCTTATTTTTTGTTCCTTATCGATTTATTAGTACATTGTAGGAGTTGTAGGTGTTTGGTGTTCACTGGAATTTTGAAAGGGAATTGAGAATCATTTGCAAAAAGCCACTTCGTAGTGCTTTCTTCGTGGTCTCATGGAAACTGATTATCAAAATATAAATAACGAAAACATGTCAAACATTGTACACTCATCTTCTTCACCGTAGCTCTAAAAACAGGGAGTATTGACCACACTAGTGCAATTTGAAGGCAATCTGAGAACGATAAATTGAAGTATGTCACTGATAACGAGCCATAAAGATAACGCTTCACTTGAGGCAACGTGAGATGGCATAAAACGGCGCAACATGACGCTACTTTAACACGCTTTATTTTTCCTGAAAAATTCTTGTCTCGTTAACGTAGGATGTAGGTAATGACATCAGACTAACCCCATAACCTCCTCATTATATTATATACTAGCTGTGCCTGCGACTTCGTTTCCGTGAGAGGTTTTCCTGCGTAAATCCCGATCCCGTGGGAATTCTGGGATAAAAAGTAGCATTAGAAAGTTAACAGGAAAAAACATTTCTAAGAATGAACCATTATTTAAATAAGCTTAGAAAATAATTTTGGATTTAAATCAGTGTAAGTAATCAAACTAAGCACCACCATACCATGTTATTCCGAATTGAATAGAGAAAATTTGAATAGAATAAATTTGAAAACAATCGATTGGAAATCTGAGAAGTAATAAACATGAAAACTAAATTGAGTAACACAATTTTCTTGATTAATTTTACAGATTAGAAAAAGTTGCTACTGAGACTTTTAGCTACTGGCTAAGTTAACGGAAAATTTTGACAAGTTCAGAACAATCGGGACTAATCCCTAACTTTGTTCAGAATTTATGATGTGCATTGTAACAAATTAATTGCGTTAAGTATTTTTATTTATTTATCACATAGTAATGAAATTATTATCATTCATCAAAATTTTAATAAAGGATTTAATAGACTCCTCCTACGTTCTCCTCCTATTTATTCGATATATTTAACACCATTTTTTTGTTTTACAGCGCGTTTTTACAAATGCTTAATCCCAATTTGCGTTCTGTTTCGTGCGATCGTGTCGTAAAATAAAGAAGCGGCTGATGACAATTTTATTCCGTACTAATGCTTCGAAATTTCTAGTTAGGCCCGGCGCACATTAGAGACACGGCATGCCTAGGGCCTAGGCATCCCTTGGCGTCACTACCCGCAACCGGACACTGACGGAAAATTTTCCGCGGCATTCCTAAACTTCCTTAGGTATGCCGCGACGTCCTTAGGCAGGCTGACGTGGGACGCGTACAATAAATAAATAACGCTTCACACTCATAGCCCCACACTAGGATTCCCTGAGTCGTGGGTCCCATGGACAACACACTAGACAAGGATATTCATAGCCAGACCGAGAACAGAAATTCAAACTCATCAATCAAATTTCCGCCTCGCTGGGAATCGAACCCAGGACCCTCGGTACGGCGATCCGGCACCTTGCGCCACACGGGTCGTCTAATATTCTCAATATTCTATTCAAATTCAAAAATCTTTCATTAATGAAGGTATCACTGATACACTTATGCACGTAATTTTTTTAAACTACCAGATTTTCGGAAGGGTGCTTTGTCATGGAGGAGAAGAAAAACCTTTACGGCTCCTCCTTTAAAATTCCTCAGCACATCTTTTAAAATTTAATAATAAAAAATTACCTACACAATATATTCTAACCTACGCGGAACTAGTACCTACTAATTTCCAGGCGTCCGCGTCCTTGTCAATAATATATTCATTTATACTATAGTATCCTTTGCCTATTAACTGAGATTTAAAACAGAAGATCTCTTGAACATTTGACTAGGCAAGTCACGTATTGACTTCGGTAATTTATTGTAAAAACATACACTGAGCGCCACAAAAAACGCTGTAGGTACCTACCTAACGTAGGCGAAAAGAAGACAATCAAATTATGTCTGTTTGTAGTTAGATAATTATGTGAATCACTATTCTGCTTTAAGATGCCTAAGTTGTTTTTTTTTATTAATAATTAGTAATAAATAGTATACTGTATAAATGCCTATTTCTTTAAATTTTCTCTTTGCACGATTTTAATTTATAAATAGCTCTAAATGCCCTTAACCTCAAAACAAATATCGTATCAATGTCAGCGGCTGAACCCAACATCAATATACCATAGGACATGAGACTATGAAAGTATTTCTGTGCCAACCTGTAGTAATACATGAAAACAAACAAACAGAATAAATTCACTCATCACTTATTCAATCATTTTCATTATACTTCATCAACACAGAACCATTATTTTAAATTTGTAATGTTAAGTCGTGTTCCTACCTACGCTTAATCGTCATTAATATTCATAGAACTAGTTTTTTGCATAAATTGAGCTTGAGAATAGACAGCGGTGACCTATAAGCCAAACTGTTGCAATTTTGTAACTGGTTTTATATGTGCTGATGTCTTAGGGCTGCCATCCGTCCTGGTTTTTCTAGGATTTGTTTTAGTTTATGGACCGACCTATAGAGTATTGAAAATGGATCCGGGTAATGCGTCATGTCGTGTAAAAAAATGTCATGAGAATCCCGATCGACAGAAACATAAATCACAAACATTATTAGGTATTTTCGTTACCAGATTAATTCAGAAAGAGGAAAGAGCCTATCCCATCAAAAACATTTAATGTAACTAAGGTGGCCAAGACTCACAAGCTTTTAAATGTTATCGCCGTTAAACGTTATCCGATCTTATGAAGAGCCAAGCCCCTAATTACAACGCATGGCTGTACAAGCTATGTCATGTCACAAACCCACATCTTGGGTAAAAAGTATAATTTGGCCGTTTCGTAGATATACAATACAATAACTTCACAAGAGTATTTGTGCAGTGGCCGCAAAACGGAAGAACACATAATGAAAAAATAATGTGTCTAACTGTCTACTTATATTTTCGTGCACTACTGTAATGATTTTCCCTTTGGGAATTTTTTCTTCTATTAATAATTACTTAGTTTCATATTATGAATTTTGTCTTGTATAATAATTCCTACTTCTTTTCTTTTCTGGCGGCTTCACGCCGTTGTTGACTAATAAAGAAGTTTTATTTTTATTTGTATAGGAATTCAGCCAACAATGTGGGATTTAGCAGACTTTTTTCGGTTTTCGTCAATTTTTAATTATTTTTTTCCATTTATGATTTAATAATCAGTTTTGTGTGATATTTTATTTTGTTTATGACACTATTGAGATTAATGAGCAAATCCCTGAGAAAATCCAGAATAAAAGGAAAAATCCTGTTGAATTGAATGATACAACATCATTTAACGAGACGAAATAGTAGACGAAAATGATAAGTCTTGCATAGCCCATTGACGTAAATAATGATACAATTTTTTATTTTATTTTTATGTGATCTGACGAAATCAACATAACTTATTGAACTTATTAATGATTAATTATATATTTTAATAGAAATATTACTAAAATTCTTTGATTTCGAGATTCTTTAATGAGTTGAGCCAATTTTCGTTTCTCTTAATTTTTTTTGCTCAAAAGTGTCTGGGTTTATTTTCCACTCTCAGCTGGTACCTAAAGCGAAACAAATAATGTCTCTGAAATAATATAAAATAGTTCTTGATCTCGATTGAGATCAATTTATTTTATAGCTCTTCTAGTATCGTTGGAATTATTCCCAAATGACAGTTCAATAGGAGATTGCAAACAGCCCAGAAAAATAGTCTGATAGTGAAATCAATATCTGTTGTCTTCTTTATTCTATTTTATTTTTCTTTATATAATATTTGAAGCTCTACTATTGTATTATTTTATAATGTTTTTGCGGAATATATTTATTTATTTTATTTATTTATTTATTCCTTTTTTTTCACCCTAACATTACAGGCTATAACCCTATAAATTTAGTGTATTATATCGTTTTAGGCTCACAGTTTTGTTTCTTTTATTCCATGTCGATTTTCGCTATACCTATTAGGGGGCGTCCATAAATTACGTGAGGTGTTTTTTTAAATTTTCTGTAATGGTGAGATGTCGTGAGATTTTATTCAACCCCCTCCCCCATCCCGTAATCTCACGTGAGATTTTTCAATATGTGGGTTTCTTACGTAAACGCGTTGGATTGTTATTGTAAAAAGAAAAAAAAATTGCTTCGTGCTTTTATTTAGTGAATGATCTTAATCGTATTGTGATTACGCTTAAGATTAAATCTTAAGCATGTACAATCTGGATTAAATGGACCAAAATAGTATAATTTTTTTTGTTTCAATCAGAAAAAAAATTGCGTGATATTTGCCGAGACCCCCCCTCTCTCCAACGTAAGATTAGATGAGATTTGACTTGACCCCCTCCCCCCCTTAAACACCTCACGTAATTTATGGACGCCCCCTTACACTTTACTTTTATTAATGTTGCAAATACGAGTAGGATAGGTACACAGAACGCAGAAATAATATAATTTCCCATACTAAGTATTTTAAATTGTGCCATCGCAATTCCTTGTATGTACCTTGTGTAGTTGTAATGCCTGGTAAAGTTCACTTTTTTAATAAATCCCAATAATGAATTTTTAAATAGTTTTACGTTATCTTCCATTTTTTCTTAAATATAAACTATGGAAACATTGTATCGAAATCGAAATAGCCAAATGAGAGCTGAAATGATTTATAATGATCATAGTTAATTTTTTTTTCCAGTTAAGTTACTGTGGTCAAGACTGCCAGAAAATACCTCCCGCCTTATGGAAAATGTACGGTGCTAAAGTGCTACAATTAGATTTAAGGTAACAATTCATAGTTATGATATTGTTTTGATAAATGTAAAACATTGATACCTATTTTTATTCTATTAACAACTTAACTGATAGTCCAACTAGATAAGGATGCTTGTCGTACCTAAGAGCCTTTACACACGGCGCGTTTTTGAAGCGCATCCGACGAAACGCGCGGAATCTGCGCGTTTTCCGCGCTGCAAATGATGAGGCGGACGAGACGTTCCTCGTACGATCGCGTTTTCGTAAAAATACACCGTGTGCAGAGGCTCTAATTTGTTTTGGTTGTTTAACTTTTAGTTTCCTTGGCGTTAATAACGACAAACAAATAATACAAATAAATACACTTACTATCGTAGATAAATAAATAGGTACTTAATAATACAATATCAGTAAACACAATGAATTGCTCAACTTCTTATCTATAGTTAAGAGTCCGTGAGGTGTTTATTTTATGTTATGCCGTACTTCCTGGGATGGCTACCAATAGGACAAATCCAAAATGTGTATAAAAACTATAAAACGAACACCAACTGCGGTCACCGACTCGCAAAAGTCAAGTTGACTTTAATGAGTAGGTTATAATATTTTTAAGACTAAGTACAACATTAAGTACTCAAAGAATAATAAACCTGAGAATTGTAAACCTAAAAAATTGGCGGACCTAGCCTGAAGGCTGAAGGCATTCTCCGCCACTCAAGTCAACCCTGAGCGATAAATAAAAGTTGCAGTAGGAGTATGGTACTAATAAATAATAATAACCTACTTGTTTAATATTCCACAAATATTAATTTATGTTAATTAATACCACCAGATAGGTATCTACCTATATTAGTTGCATTTAATTAACAACAGTGGGTAAATGTAGATATTGTACTCTAAAATACAATACACCTGTAAAACAGTTAAGTAGGTAAATAATTACATACGTAGTATTTTATTGTAATCGCGTATTTCCTTTTCAGCTACAATACAATAGAAACACTGAGAGGATTAGAATATTTTACGAGACTACAAGAATTGATATTGGACAACAATAAACTCGGAGACTCCATTACCTTTCCACAACTTCCATTTTTAAGAACTTTGTCAGTAAATAACAACCAGGTAAATTGTACCTACAAAATTATCATACTTAATTAAAATTCGACATCCTACATCTTACTCACATTAGCTTTCATATAATTATCACATATTATGTACCTTACCTATGCAGTTAGGTATTACTAATAATAACATCGTAACTGGTATTACCTATTCTCATTTGTATCATGGAATATAAGTTTTAAGCTCTCACATTGGTGACTATGGACTATCGATCATTAAAATATTATCATTTTTCATCGATCGATGGGTCGCGCCATAGCTGATGTAGTAACAACCTATAGATTCGGTGACGTCGACTTTATTCACCTATGCACTCAGGTGATTTAAATCTCCTGATCGAGGTGAATCGATATAAGTAGACTTAATTCATTTTAGTCAATGCAATTACTGGCAATTAGTAGGTAATGTTGGAATGCTATTCCGATTCGATTTTGTATAACAATCGATTTTATTTATGAAGAAGTTTTAATTGATTTAATATAACACTATTCGTTGACTTATTTGACAACATAGCCACGGCGTGGCCGCACATGAGACAGATAATTTACGTTTCTTGGAGGTTATTTTTAAAGAAATGTAACACAATTTAACAAGTATCCCAGCATACTGCTAGTTGCTATTGCTACCCACTATCGTTTCCAAATAGCCAATTCACTCTTCATTGTTTGTCACAACTCACTCATTACTTGCACTTGTGACAAACAATATAACATATATGTATAATGTAATCGGCCACGCTGACGGGGACAAAAATAAGATGTTTGTCTCTGTCTTTCACGTAGATTTTATATCTGGCGATCTCGCTCTGTCAAATGTATAGGAGAATCAAGTGGTTATAAATCGATGCGTCGCGCAAAGCAGGACGGATCGATGGACGTCTACCGATCTATTCTATCGTCCATCAATGATATTAATCAAAACTTTTTTTGTTCCAGATTAGTGATTTAGAGGAGTTTATAAATAAAATATGTGATAAATGCCCATCTTTATCGTACTTGAGCCTCTTAAGTAACAAGGCGTGTCCCAATCAACTTTCTGATCTCAACAAAGACGACTCTGACTACCAGCGATACAGGTAAGCACATTATATAGTTGGTAATTCATTACAAACATACTCGCCGCACGTTATGATGGACATTTTGATGTTTAACGGAAAACAAAGTACTTACAGTAAAAGTATCACATTATTACTGTACTGTATTATGGCATTTTTTAACTTTAACAATGGGTTTTAAAAATAGTAAGATAATAAATAAATAATAAGAAGTTAGATAAAAAACAGTTTTACTACTTTTTTTTTTTTTTTTTTTTTTTCACTTTATTTGGGTCAACCAACAGTACACGATAATATAATAATTCGCATATAGAGTACATAATTTTAACATATCGCTAACCAGCATCGTTAACCACAGCTTACATAATACATAATTAAATAAAGGTGGTCACAACAAGGTAGGTAATTATAGTAAGATCTAAAATTAAGTGTCTAATTACATTTTGACTTTTAAGTTATCAATTAAGTCAGTAAGATTTAAGATGAAGTGATTCTAATTACATTTTAACTTTTAGATTATCCAACTTTACCTAGTAGCTTAGCGTGGGGGGAGGGGCGAGGGGGCCATGGCCCCGGGCGGCACATGAAGAGGGGGCGGCAGCCACTCGATTTTTAATTAATAATAAAAAATAAATACATTAAAATTAATTTTATTTAAATTTTAATGTATGTTGTGCTATGAAAAAAACAAGAAAAGTGCATTTTTAATTAATAAAAAAAAATTAAAAATATGGGGGCGGCAAAGATCATTGGGGGGGGGGGGCAATTTTCGGTCTACCCCGGGCGGCGGAAGCCCACGCTACGCCACTGACTTTACCTAAGTAATAACTTATCCAGAGACAGAGAGATTATTGACAACGGCCGCACTTAAATGAAATCCCTGAGTGAAAAACCCATTAAACTATTAAATAAGTGAATTCGATTACTTGCAGATATTTCGTCATACACAAGTTGAGGAACTTACAGTTTCTGGACTCGAGAAGAGTGTCAGCGAAAGAACGGTCAGAGGCGCTCGTTCGAGGCGAGTTCATGCGAGTGCGGAGGCCACCAGACGAGCCGGTGGACGATACTAAACCCTCCGTACCGACCACTAACCAAAGACCCCTGCCAGTCGATCTGGCTTCGTTGGGGAAGCATAGAGGTGATTTATTGATTAGAATTTCGTTATGAAACTTTTCTTTTTTGCCTATTGTTAGGGCTTGGGCATTTAGCTATAGCTCTTGTGATGTGCTGAATCGTTAAAAAAAGAATATCCCCGCTACGAATTATTATTAGGAAAACTAATTTTATTAATAACTAACTACTCCATTTTTTCAGGAGCTTTTGGAAGATGTCAGTACAAGTATACAGGAAAGCAGTCAGAAGGGAACAGATTTATTCTCAATAGTGACTTGTGACGCGGGCCGTTACGGTACATTTACATACATGATACAACTGTCATGAACTGTGAAAGCTTTTTCAACTTTTACTGAACGAGTTCTTAAGAAACTCATAAATTGATCTCCAGTGATAATGTATTGAGTTTGATGTTAGAATCATGAGGTGGACAGTCGGACTACTCTTTAGCCCTTAATACCAACTGTCTCGAGTTTGGATTCAATTGCTTGGTTTTGAAGAGTTCTGTATCTTAATAATATTGATAAAAGCACGTTATTTTTTTAAATTATTTACGTGGCTGATGTGTGAAAATGTGCCTTTTTAATTCAATAATAATATAAGCAGTCAATGTCACAATATAAAATTAAACAATGTTGTAATTAAATATTTAATCAATTATGTATATTCAAACTGAGTGCCATACGCTGATATTGTAAATATATTTTGTAGATTTTACACACTTTATTGCGTTTTGATTCTGGCCCATCATTGCCCAGATTGTATGAGATTATCCACCGAAATTTTCTCTCGTCAGTCTCCAATGTTATTAAATAAAAAACTTTAGTCAATGAATGAGTCGATGCCAACCTTGTGACATTCAACGCCACAAAAACATAAACGTCTATTCACCGCCAAAAGGAGCCCGTTCCCCTTGCTCCTGTTGCTCAGAAGGTATCCTTGGAAAACACCGTCCGCCATCGGTTATCAGTAGTGGAGATATACTCGAATCTTAGCTTTGAGTAGTTCATTGAATCCAATCGAAGGCAGCTGTTAGCTGTTAGATCCTGGTTGTCCTAGAGACGAAGGTAAGAACCAAACGTCAAATATCAGTGGCTTTCCCACTACTGCGGCCCCCAACATTCTTCGGTTGACAAGCTGTGCACCGTGCTTCCGATCCCGCTGCCCTCCGCGACACACCAAACACCAATCCGTCACAACCGGTACATATATACCCAGACTTATTAAAGAAAAATATTTATCGATTAAAATTTATGAAATAAAAACAAGTAATTATAGTTATAAATTTATTTTATTATTTATAAAATGAATATATATACTGAACCATTAGAACCTCAGGAATGCATGAAGTAGGGACAGAATACATTAAAATAAATTAAGTATGTACTAAAAAAATCTGTCCTACATTGTGTAATGTAACTGGTTTATCATATAAACCTTTATTATTACGTGTACTTTCCAACAAGCTTTGTATGTACATTTCGAAATTAGAATTTTATATTTATGTACATAAAAACGTTACTAAAATAAATGCAATTGTTGGCTAGTAAGGAATAAAATGACGAGAATGTTGTCCTACAGGCACGACGTAGATTGGGCAGTTTATTGCATAAAACACATCGCATTTGAAATAAAAAATCACCGGAAACTACATCATTAATAATTGATACCTCATAACCTAAATAAATTAGGTATACGACAATCGTATTAACGTTTTTCAAAAAGCTGAATTATTTAATCCATTATAACTTATAGGTTCATTGCATAATGGCTTTATGGACATCACGTAATTTAAACAGATATTTTAGTATTCATACCTGTACATTGTACAAATTCAGATGGTATGGTATATTACTTTGTAACTTCAACGATGTGCTTTACACAACTAACTTACCCATCGATGTACTTTTAACACTGAATGGAATTATAAATATAAAATAGCCACAATCGAAAACATTATCAGGTACAAATCCGTCAAAATTAATTGCGTAGTTTGGCCATTATACAAAGCTTCGTTGCAATAAATTATATTAAATGTCGCAGCCACAATAATAAAATTAGTCACGTTAGTAACGTGTATTTACTTACGACATTTCTTACGAAATATCTTTAGCCGTAGTTGTGTATTACAATGGCCGATAAGACCATATAATTTAAACTCCAAATGCTTTCCATACACTCGTCCTACGACATTATAATTATATACTTATACTGGAAGGACTGCGGTTAAAACATACATCTAGAATACATATACTAATCTGATGAAGATAGCGATATATACCTGCAAATAATTTTCATCATGATACAATGTAAATAAACATTTTTTATTGACATCAATATTTCACTAGACGTCGGAACAAGCGCCGCAGTAACTCTCAGTAAGGCCTCGATTACGATTAAACAAACCTTCCAGTTAGATCACATAATACAATGATAATAATTATAGACTATATTATATACTGTATAGTCAGACTGGCGGTCTAAACTACGATAATCTGAATTTTACCAAGAAAAAAATAACCGACTTCACAATAACTCCAAAAGTACTCGTCAGATCTAGCTCAATTAAGTGGGACCACATGACAAGCACCAGCTTCCGATTGAAAAAAGAAACATCAAAATCGGTTCACCCAGTCGAAAGTTCTGAGGTAACAAACAAAAAATACAGTCGAATTCAATACCTCCTCCTTTTTTGAAGTCGGTTAAAAATAGTGTTAATAAGTCACTAATGATCAAACTATTAACCATGTAAATCATTATTCCTTCATTGACATCATTATAATCAGGCACAATTAAGTGAACATTATTTTTTTATTTTTAGCTGCTTATATGTTCATTCATTCGTCAACTATTAGAACAGGTTCTCTGATTATAAACATGAATCTGCCCTTTGGTCGAAACTGCCGTTGAAGTTTTTGCCGTTTAAAAGTTTAAATGTTTACAGGAAGACAGTAAAAACTGCAAAGATACATTTTTCTGGTTATGTTGTTAGCTATATTTAAACAACTATTGTTTAAACAACAAAATAATTATGCAATATTAAAGTTTAATATATTTAGTTAGGCCGCCAATCTGACAATAAAATACACTATTGTTATAAAAAAAACAGATAAGAACTCCTGTAGCAAATTTTGTACAATCCGATTCGACTCACAGGCATGAACCATTAATGCCCGAATGAAAACACAGAATCTTAAAACTTAAATTTTAGCAGAATTTCGATTACAAAACTAATTAAAAACTTGCCATGTGACCTATTTGTGCACAATTAAAGCCATTCAATACATTACAGATTACTTTCGAAACGAATGCCAGCGGTGTTAGGCAATATCTATCACAATATACCCTAATCTACATCCTCTATTATACCACTAAATATCTCCTCTATCTTTAGAATTTATAGTTACCGTTCATACATATCAAACTTGAATTATGTAGCAAAATTAACTATACAACCTTCGGGTGCGTGCTTGACATCTATTTATGTTATTCACTAACACCCAGCCAAGACAATTAGATTATTTCGTAACCAACACCAATTTGTTGTTATTAAATTATTTACTGGCACTTTATACATATTAATAGTCTTGCTCTTTGTCAAAGAAAAATAAAAGTAAAATGTATTAGCAATCAAAATTATTTCTATTATAAAATCGTGAAATTTTAATAACTTTTTATATAATTTATTATTACCTGCGCGATAATTCTGTAATGAAGAATGATTAACTTTAGTGATGTTTAATTAAACCAATCTACTGTAAACTTAATATTGTGATAAGCTTAAGACGTTGTTATTCTGTCATCAACGGGATAAGAGAACTAACGAGCAATATGTGAAGCTGACGTCATCAATACTCGTCTAATTGTCTTGTCCGGGTAATATCTCCTCTCGATCAGAATCAATACTATTAAGTACTACTAGTGACTTCTATCACTGTAGGTGCCGGGAGTCCTAGCGGCTGAAACAATACACTTCAAGACCATGTAACTCTCAACCAAAACCAAAATGTTACAAAACGAATACACATTGCATATTCACTCACTATAGTGGTATGAAGTGCATCGACAAATCACATATCACAAAGTTTGAATTGAACCGTTGAATTGATTTCGAAAATCAAGAGCAAGAGATACATCAAAATGTCACAACGATATTTTAATAATCTCCTCTAGAAGCACTTAACAAAGTCATTCCATTTGATTATTTACTGTCGTGGTTTTAAAGTAAAATTAACCATTTTAGGAATATGTCATGAAATTAGCCATATTGTTTAGGGCAGATTTGACCAAACTTGTATGAATTATCTTCATGTTATCTTGCGAATCTGTTTTTACCAGACTGCCAGAAAGGATTGTTTTTCGCGCGTATCTTGTATATGTATATTTTTTTTACCTCATACATATCTTCCAAACCGCTGAACGGATTTACATAATTAAGATACCGTTAGAATAGTCTTGATAACCCAAGACTTCTTAGATTATGGAAATTCAAAAAGGTATATCATGATAGAGTTTTTGATAGCAAGCTTTTTTTAATTTGTTTATTTATATTATTCACTAGCTGTTGCCCGCAGCTTCGCCTACGGAAATTATGTTTACCTTATTTGTACCTCTTGCAGAAGGTAATTTAAAAAACGGTGAATTTATATTGAAGTACTTATATTTAGCAATTTATATACTGAAACCCACGATAAAATCCCAAAGGATTCCTTCAGGAGCGAGTTTTGAAAAATAAGCAATATTCACATTAATTTGTATTTTTTTTCTTTTGTCTGGAAAATTTTGAAAAACTGAAAAATATGGGTTCAATAAATTTAAGTAAGGAACATTTGTTGCAAATTTGAAGCAAATCGGTTGATGTTTTAAAATTATTCCATATAAACTTTCATCCCGTTTCCCAGAGAAACCTTTTAATTTTCCGGGATAAAAAGTATCCTAAAATATGACCCGGAGTATTAGTAACAACTTTACCAATTTTCATCGAAATCCGTTCAAGGGTTTTCATGTGATGCCCGGACAGACAAACAGACAGACGGACAGACAGACAGACAGACAATAATTCTAAAAAAAATATTTTTGTGCTCTAACACGTTATTGAAGTGCCCCCTAATCGAAATTTTTAAATAATATTCAATGTACAGAAAATTTGCCCTTTGAGTTTTATTATAGTATAGATATACTTGCGTTTAAGTTTTGTCACGGTAACGAGCTGTGGTAACGACAATAATTGACAACATTATAATCAGGCAAAATTAAGTGCTTTAGCAGCGCATATTAAACTTTGTACTCTACTTTTTCATCCATTCATTAGCCCTTGAAGGTCCACTGTTGGACATAGGCCTCCCCTAACTTGCGCCACTGACCGGTCCTGAGCCTACTGAATCCAGCGGATGCCCGCTGTCTTCTTCAGGTCGTCAGTCCACCTGGTCGGGGGGCGTCCTATACTCCTTTTTCCGAGACGTGAGTGCCATTCGAAGACCTTTCTCCAACGGTTATCGGTCCTTCGCACTATGTTGCTAGCTCATTGCCACTTCACTACTTTTAGTGGCTTACAATATGTTCATTCATATGTCAACTAGTCGAGGCATACTTGCTCTGATATAACATGATATTTGGTCAAATTCGCTTAAGGCTTTAGCCAATTCTTAAACAGTTCTCTAATTCGCCGCTAGGGGCGCTGATGGGTATTTGATTACGAATTGGATCACAACTGTATTAAGAAACATTACATAAAATAGTCAATTCCACGATGAAGCCACGACATAATATAAATGGTAAAAAACCAAAAGAAAATATTGCATGTTATGTTGTACATTATGATAGTCAATATTTAATCGTATAACACAATCTTATAACAATATATTTACATGACGAAGTTGTAAAGGTGGTTTTAAATATTAAGCGATAATAAATACTGAATTCATTACAACATCTAACAGAAACGTGAAGATATGTTTTACAAAAAGGTACAGTGTTTCATCGGTTATCTGTACAAATACAAAAATATATCGACTACAATTATTAATATGGCTCTTGATGTGTTTTATGTTCTACAATAAACGTTGAAATACTTTGGTTGAATATAACCATGTCTTTTACTGAGAACTACGATTAGAAATACGTATAGCTCGTATAAATTTGCAGTTGTAATAAAAATATGGAATGTGCAAATCACAATCACAAACAGCTGCTTCTTAATATTAGTAAATACTTCCGTTCGTACAATCACAAGCCATGACGATGACTTAATAACATGCAATAACCAAACGATGGCACAAATTTTGTAAGTCATTACCGTTTGAACATTCTACATTGTTAATTACTTCACAACATACAATAAACAACCTTTTCAATATTTTAATACACATCAGAAAACGATCTAAGACAAATAAAATTTTAAACCAAATTTTATTCAGGTCCATGAAAAGTATTCATGTAAATGAAAGTGTATTTACTAAATTATAATCCTAAAAATTACATAGCAATAATTACACCATAGTATAACGCTCTGGTGAATAATTGAGCCTTAGTACCATATCAATGTTATAGTAAAAATGTAAGCGATTAAGTACCTTTTAACGTAAGGCTAATTATATTGACCCTGTTATATACAATAACAATGTCCGTAACTTAAAATAAAAATAATTAACATGTCATATTCATTTTATTAGCTACTAAAGTTATTCGTTTAAAAATGCGCCATGAAGCTTATAAAACTGTAATATAAAAAATAAAATAATACATCTTGACGGTAAGTTCGGAAACAATTCACAATATTGTCAGTTGGCATTTGCTACCAAAGTTACGTGTAGTTCTATAAACGCACCATATCCGAACAGTAAGTGGTAGATACAGTTTAGGTATATTTTCAGCCGTATAAGCTGATTTCCTACCGTCAAATCCATGTCAACATCAGAACTTTATTTCGTACCAGTTGCAATATTCGCATAGTGCAATTTTTAAAATACGAACGTACAAAAATGAGTTTATACGCACTGAAAGTACACCCTTTCTACAATTGCACTAGACTCTATATACGATACAATAGTTATTGACAGTCGTTAGTAGAAGGTGATACAGAAACTTTGTTAGATAAGGTTGTTAGGATAAAATAAATGATATTACAAGGTATATGTACTTGATTTATGTTAACAAATAACCTCTAAATTTAAATCAATTCAACAAAGTAATTTTTATTTCATTCAAAAAAGATATTTTGGAACAACCTACATAATATAATAAATTATGTAACACAGTTCTACTTTACAAAAGTAGGTACCACCCATCTTTTATACATCAATAGATACAACCTTCTGTTTTGTTTTATACTGAAAGCAAAGGAGTCATACAAGGCCAAAATACATTTTTCAATTTCAACAATTCTATGTACAATCTCTGATCTTCATTCTAGTAACGTCTGCCAACCATGTAACTGGTGGGAAAATAACAGCACAATCGAGAAAAAAGGTTTAAAAATGTATCAATACGTTTTAAATCCGTATAGCAACATGTTTTCTACGATATGGAAAGTCCCATACACTGCCAACTACAAGATCTGTAGTACAACTTACCAAGTTACTATCGGGAGGTGCTAAACTTGCGTGACGCACTGTGCTAGCTTTTCGATCTCCGCTTGTAAGGCTTGGCGCTTCTCAACTTCCAAAGACAATTTGGTATTCAGGTGCTCAATGGCAGCATTGAATTTAGCGTTTTGTACTTCTAATAGCTTCTCCAAATTTAATATCTGCAAGAGAGGTTTTAAATGTAATTTAATTTCATTAGAGTTCATCTACTATTGAAATATTCATTTAACATACTATAACTATAACTGCCTCATACTTGTTCCATTTACGCCCCAACTCTAGTCACTAACAGTTATTTAAATCACTCCTTAATACAGAATTTGTATGGTGATTCTTTACTAAGGAGCGATTTAAGTAACCGCTAGTGACTCCGAGTTGGGACGTTAGTCGCCTCCTACGACACCCTATCGGCGAGGGATTGGGGTTAGTATTCCAAGCCTCCGAAATACAGCTAATTAAAACTACTATTAATTAAAGTAAACACTTACCCTATTATTGAGCTGTGCGATCAACGCGTCGGCTCCTTCATTCTTCTCCACTTTCTCCATCTTCTCCATTTTTTCCACCTTAGCTCTCCTCTCGAGAGTGCCTCCCTTGTCCAGGGCACTCGGTGGCCTTTCTCTCTCTACCACCCTCTCTTCGCTTTCTGTCGAACTCGACTTATGACTCTCGATGATATTCGACGATAGCTTGGTGGTAGACGTTTCTATCTTCTCTGAGCTAGTGACGATCTTCTCCAGTCTGTTCGGCGATAGGTTGGATAGGCTAGGGATGTCGGTGCGAGCCGCGGTGGGAGGGGGCGGCGCTTGAGGTTTCTTGATATCGTCCAACATTGCTGTTAGCGTTCGACCTGAAGTTTATAAATATTTGTGGTATAGTTACTGTTTACTAATTACTAAGTTTAAAAAAAAGGGTGTTATGTTTTCTTTATAAATTGTTATATTGGAAGTTTGTATGGATGTTTATTACGCTTTCCCGCAAAAACTACTGAGCAGAATTCCATGAAACAAAGCACACAGATAGACCATGATCTGCAATAAGACATAGGGCACTTTTTATTTTAGAACACGAGGTCAAAACCGCAGGCAGAGCACAATTCTGCCCTCCTAATGATAAACAGTGACCTCCTAGTGATCAGCGAATTTCGCTGATTACGAATATGCTAATAACTCGTTTTCGTCAAAAATGTCAGATACGTTGTTTATCGTTACGAGGGCAGAATAGTAGACTCAATATTTTGCGGCACGCGTGCCAATCAAAATGCGTGCAAAGTGAAGCATGAGTACACGTATTATAGTAAAATGTGTTCTGTGCACGATGAGTTAAGTTTAAAATCACAGTGAAGCATATTGCGCGCTCGCTCGCACTTATGGGTCTTATGGCAGGCCTGGCGCACTCCGCACTTTTGGTATGACGTTAGAAATACGTGCCGCGTTCGACGTGTCGAGCCAATTTCAGAAGGGTTGCCACGCCTTGTCATACATTCGTAATATATAACACATGTCATCACAAAAAAGAAGACTACCCTGACATTGATAGAAAGGATAAGAATTACGATTAGAAAGAGAGGCAACATCTAGATGTCAACATCTGTTGACGATTAGCGCTGTGCGACCTGAATTACACTTTATGGTGTCGGAGCATGTCTCTATTTATTTAAATGATTTTGCGGAGAAACTTTTCTATACCAATATGTACTATTAAGTATTCTGTGCTTATATGGCGACCTTACAGTTCATAATAATGATAACAATACAGGAGGGCCATTCTCTAAAATACAAACTCGAAATCGAAGCTCACTCAAGTGAGACTCGAAAGCGATAACTTGCATCATCTTGATATGTCATTAGAGAATGACATATATAGATGATTAGAGAATCATCTACTACACACTTGTGAAGTGAGTCTCGAACACGAACTTCAAACGTCTAAAGATAGGAATTGTGATACTCATAGCGGATTCCACTGTCGAGTTACAAATAGAATAGGCTTGTAGTACCGGCGGCGGTGGGCGAGTGTAACGCGGGCGGGCGTGAGGTGGGCGGCGCGGGCGGGTCGTCGCGCGCCGCGGTAGCCGGCTCCCGGCGCGGCTCCAGCGAGTGGCGGACCTTCGCCTGGGAACACGTTACATTACTCCTTATAATTACCGCTGTTATTTATTCTCTTTCAAAGTCACAACGTTGCTAGGCTCGGGTTTCTCATTCAGGGTTAATTTTTTAGACAAATTATTACATCATATCTTATCATGGGCGTAGCCAGGGGGGGGGGTTTCGGGGGTTCAAACCCCCCGAAAAGTTAAGGACTGACATTTTTATGTGCTAATAAACCCTTAAAAAACAGTTTTCTAGATTTTTCTAAACCTGGCTACGCCCGTGTATATTATCATACTATTTTTCATTTTAAAATTATCGACAATGTTATCGATATTTTTAAAATCCCAACCTTGATGCAGTGGGTGCACGGGTAAACACGAATTACCCGTGCACCCACCGGTGAATGAAGCCAGTGGGTGCACGGGTAACGGCCCTCAAAAACATGGTTTCTCACCTCTAAACTTGACTCTAAGCTCTCTAGAACCGATATCCTATTGCTGATCGACGATGTGCTCTTAGACATCTCCATGGAATGCGTCGACCGTTTCTCTTCCAGTCCGCAATCAAGTATCCTGCAATAAGAATTAATTATGTTTCAAACTGAATACATTTGGTTCAAAAATACACCATGTTCATTCACTTCCGTTAGTTATTTTTTGTCATGGACTTTATGAATTTAAATAATTTTCAATATTTTTATGAATTATAATGTCATTGAAAAATGGAAATTAAAAGTAACACTATGTATCACTTTCTAGCATACGGAAATGCAAATGCACATGGGTTAATATACTAATATATTTTATCATTAAAATAATAAACTACATAAATATTTAGACATAAAATTCAGCCGTATAGCTCACTTGGTATATAATAATATAATATAACATATAGTAATATAAAAATAAACTAATCTAATAAATGAATAAATTATGCATGTGTCTAAGCAAGCACAAAACTATAGAATATCCTGAATTACCTGAATTCTAGAATTACCTGTGATAACTGCCACTCTTGTGTCGCCTACTTGAGAACGATCTTTATGTTGACAAGTGAGGCGCAAACAGAGAAATTACATTCAAATATATAAATTATTCTAAATATATACGTTACACATATAACATATCCTACTTCTTATATTATGCGATCGAGGTGGTATATCATTAATAATATTATATCATGTCTTAGTCATAGGTTAAAGTAGCCATCAATATGATTAATTAAACAACATCATGTTTATAAATACAGCGATTACATCACTCTATCTTATGGGAAAGAACTACTTAGCAATTCTAGATGTCCGCAGTCAGAATGCAATCATTTTAATTTAATAAAATATGGCTTCCTTTAGATTTTTTTTCTCGGCAATGACCAAGTAGTGCGCTCTACGGTTTGAGGATATGGATACACTTACTGAGTACTACACACACGCGGAATCACAGTTCGATTTGAGTACCCCACACCCTTGCCGTCTCCTTAGTAAAAACAATATTTACCGGTTCTCAATGCCTATCCAATGGTACCCAAATCCAATACCTAATACCAATACGATACCGGGTATCCGATACCTGATATCTAATACCACACTAACCTGTCAGTACTCCCCGCCCTGCTCGCGCCGGCTTCAGACGACGCGGACACCGACCGTGACTTGCCGTCAGCCACGAAGCTGGTCTTCTTAGCCTGATTCAGCTTCAGTTCCTCCATCCATGGCGCTTTGTGCTTCTCCCACTCTCTCGTACGCGGCTTTATCTCCTCCGCTTTGTCTGGCGGCGCGGGCGGCTTGTCTATGGGCACTGGGGAGTGATACGAGTTATATTATATAGTATAACCATAAACAGCGTGTAGTCGGCAAGAGTTAAGATATTATGCAGGGCGTGATATAAAAAGTTATTTTTAACTTTACCGAACGTTTTTGTATCATGCCCAGCACCCTATTTTAGTGCATTGTTTACTTATCATTTAAGTCACGTCAAGAACTTTCTTGGGATACCTGTAATAAACAGGTGATTATTTTACAGACTGTTTGGTTTTGCATGTATGTTGTCTGTAACTATGAGTAGGTTACTTGGCGCTCTTTCTACCAGGACCACTTTTCTTGAACTGATAACGACGACGATGCCGCAGACCGTCACACACACTTCTTATAACATCCTTTTTTTGCGTCGGGTGTTAAAAACTTATGGATATATCCAAATACCTTCATGACCGTTACTGAGTCCAATTTGTTGTGGAGTGTCGTCCCGGAGCGCTTGGCTCGGCGGTCGACGTCTCGGCGCTTTCGCTCTGTAACATCAAAATAAACAATATCACATGACTGTATGTAAATGTTGGAGAAACTGAATGAGCAATAATTTATTTCCCTTTAATTAACATAAAAATACACATCTTCTACGAGTGAACACATTTCATTGTACACCTTTATTTGTACAATGGTGACAATAGTTCAAAGGCTGTGGAGGACAAATTTTAAACTAAACTTCAATATAATGTTAATAAAAAGTTCATCCCCATCGAAATATTTCCTGTGGTCGTAATCAGACGATATAATTTATTTATTTAACCTTTATTGACCACAATAAAAATATTACGGTACAAATGGCGAGCTTAATGCTTAATGCATTCTCTACCAGCCAACCATTGGACAAAAGAGAAATGCACGAATAAAATGCATAATTATGACCATAGACTCTAACCACCATAAGCAAACATACCTGCCAGCCCTAGGATCGTTCAGTATGGAGTTCCGCTCAACATGATCGAACGTGTTGGCACCCGCCGTGTTCGTTACGGCGGTCGCAGCGGGCTTGCTGGCCGCGCCGCCGTCCGGCCGGTCCCACTCACCGCCATTACTACTACCACTCGATAGGTTCGGCGATTGTTTCTCTGATTTGTCTCTGGAATAAAAAAAATACTTTTTTAAATTTAAAATCCCTAACAGTTTTATTTTCACCAAATATAATTAAAAACCATCTTCATCACGTCATCTGAAACAAAAACCGCTACAAAATCGGTCCATTCGTTTAGGAGCTACGATGCCACAGACAGACTCATAGACACATCAAACTTATAACATCCCTCTTATCCCTCTCTTTTTGCGTCGGGGGATAAAAAAATTAGTCCCGCCACAACTGAGTTCACTTTACCTTATAACCCCACATACAAAGAAACAAATACACGGTCAGAGGCTTCAATTTCTAGGTAGATTTTACTTTATAAATAAAAAATACGCCGGAATGCGCTTTACTTAGTGCGCTAGACCACAGATGTGGTCACCAGAATTAAAATCCTTTGATGTTTCGAAGAAACCGCCACCTGAGTTATCGCTTAACGTGTAATGACATTAAAACGGCCACGACCCTTTTAGCGCGCTAACTGCCAACTGTTAACGGCCAACCACACCCGCCTAATGTCATTCTCCGTTAATTAACGCGACAGGTGTGTAAGGTAGATACATAAAACGATCCAAACTTACGCAATTAGACTGATTAGCACTATTCTCGTATTACTACCCGGCGAACACATCTGCTAGTAACTCGCGGTCAACTTACAATTGACTGCATTATTTTTATACGCATAAAACGACGCGCACTGTGCGGTAAAAAGATACAATTCCAGCAACCTCAGCTATGTTACATTGTTTATCTTATTCACTCAGGTTTCTATAACCTTATTTAGCTATATTTTTATTTATAATAAGTCTATTATTAGTTTAAAATAGACATGACTATCTTACATAACAAGACATTAAAGTGATGCTTCATCTAACAATGGTAATATAATTATCTTAATAATTTACAAGTAAAATACTTTCTATAGAAATAATTAATTGTAAGTATATAAAAAGTTCATTATTTCTAAATGCCAACTGTTTCATTACACACACGTCCACAATCGTGAAACGTTATACGCGAGTTTTATGTTGGCAACGCATTGGTGATTTAATGTTACTTGTGCCCCTGGTTAGCAAACCACTAAGCACCATAGCTCGTCTGCTTGTTTGACAACTTCTTACATAAGAAAATATTATGTATGCCTTTGATGTTGCTGATGTTCATGGGCGACGATAGCCACTTACCATCAGGTGGATCGTTAGCTTTGCCGGCTATTTCGATAAAAAAAAATTACTCACTTATCCGACGACATCATTTTATTCTTAAGGCCACTGAACAACCCTCCGACCCCCGATGTAGGCGTTGGACTCTTCTTCAACGGCACCGACGGTTTCTTCGGCTGGTCAGAGAAAACAATATTTTTAGTGAATATGACAGGGATGGTCGCTATACGTTTAAACTTTTTAATTTAAAACTCTTCTTGGCTTCAACCCATTAAGCCAAGAACTCTTCTTAAAGTGTTATAAACCTGTTTGACTACCCTGTATTGGGTGTTAACTGCCATATTATTTGTGTGGTCTATTGTTGAACATACTGCAACTATTCATCATATAGGCATTCAATCCGTCCATTTTAATTCATCGTATGGATTTCATTGTAGAACAAATTCTACCAACTAGCCATCTATCAGCAGCAACCAGTAAAAACCTCACTTTCTTTCTTTTTAACCGACTTCAAAAAAGGAGGAGGTATTCAATTTGACTGTATTTTTTTTATTTATTTTTTTATGTTTGTTACATCAGAACTTTAGAGTAGTTTCTGAGTTATCCCTAATTTTGAAGTAGATTATTTTTTTGACAAGAATTATTCTTCTCTGTTTCTTGGCCAGCAAACCATAAGCGATGCCTTTGATGTTGCTGATGTCTATGTGCAACGATATCCTTCCATAAAAAAATATATGTACTAAGTTGAATACAAGTTCGCAAGTTATAATCACCACTGAGAACTTAGAGCCATATATCTCCTCATCGGAGAACTTGAGTGCGTCCCCCGCGCCATCTGTCGTCTTGCTGTGCACCAGCTTCTCAGACTCGCTCTTGTTCGTGTGCGTCACCGTGCTCTGTGTGCTGCTCTCCTTGCTTATCGTGTTCTCCTTGTGCATACTGACGGACAAATAAAAAAAATTATATAAATACAAATATAAAAAAATAGGTATAATAAAGTAACAGTAACGCCCCAACCCAGAGTCACTAAAGTTTACTTAAATCGGTCCTTAGTACAGAATTTGTATGGTGATTTTTTACTAAGGAGCGATTTAGGTAACTTCTAGTAACTATGAGTTGGGGCGTTAGTGTTGAATTTTGAATTTTTAAGGCTACAAACTTGTAGCCCCACACTAGAATTCCCTGTGTCGTAGGTTCCATGAGCAACACACAAACACAAGAATACGCACACCAAACCGAAAACAGAAATTCAAACTGATCATTTCAATTTGTGCCTCACTGGGAATCGAACCCAGGACCTTTGGCACGGCGGTCTGGCTTCGTAACAATTCCGCCACTCGGGTCGACATGAAAAATAACGGAATTTAATCTTCGATCACTTAACAAGTAGTTAATATAAAATATACTCTAACTCAAAACACCCTCCCCACCCCCGCTGGGCACATAATGTAAGTAACAACTAAGATAATAATAGAATCAAACAATATCAGCTATCACAGTATATTTTTACAGCAACTATAATGTTTTTCGCGTCTCTCTTGTATGTAAATCTGAATCGCATTTTTAGCAAAACAAAAGCTTAAGAGCAGATCTTGCTCTCTCTTTTGGTCCACAACTCATAGGTGATACCTTTGCAGTTACTGATGGGAATCGGTAGTAGTTATGCAACTGCGAGCGCGTTCAATAGATGAATGTGTGATTTCTTTTCTAGTGCTATAATTGTTCATAAGGCACGTGTAGCCATCGTAGTATAAACTATAAAGTAAGCAAGTAGTAGGTACGAGTGTGTAAGCGTTAGTCAATAATAATAACAACAAACCTAATTTTAGACGTGGTGAGTTCCTTGACGGAGGCAGTCTTCTCTGAATACTTGTTGAGTACGGGGTAGATGGCGCTAGTTGTCTTCGCCGGCGGTCGTTCCGGCTTGCTCTCATCCTCCGGCGCCGGTGAGATCTTATTGTTGCTCGCATCTAATAGGATTTTAATACATTCAAAGTTGTTCAATATCTTCTTAACAGCTTCATAAATCGATAGTGCAATATGTATCACATAAACACTGATTAAAATCACGGTGAGAACGATTTTATTACGCATACCGCACGGGACTACATTAAATATGGAGTAAATATGCACGCACAATTACGAACACATTTGTTTATCACTTAAACATTACGACTCGTTAATAATTGAGCCCGGCACTCGCATCAAAACAGCTACTGAATATTGTTATTAATGGTATCTAAACGCATGACTATGCGCCACTAAGTTGTTTAGTAAAAAGCAACCTTCACACCAACATACAGAATCATACAGAATACATAAATATACGTACGACATAAATAAGCACAAACAATATATTTTATATAAACATTATTGATTTACATATTAATTGAGTTTGACTGATTGATTTATCGTGATAACCCATAATACATTATTATTAAGTATTAAACCAATAATAAGCAATAACATAAACCGGGTTAATAAATTTACTAAATCAATAATATCTATACATATACCTACGTAAGCTAATACCAAATCAACCATTTAGAAAGTAATGTTTAACAAGGACATTCAAGCAGTTGGTGAATATAAAATAATAATAAGCGAATAAGTCTTATTTAAGTCCACTAATTCAATTACACCATCCAACACTTATTAAACACCGTCCTCAAATCACAAATAACAAAATTGCCCCCTTAAATTAATAAGCAATCTTTTAACAATAACAATTTTTCACCGAATATCACTCACTTTCTACACCCATTTTAGAACTAAACAGAGTCCATTTCGTACCGACGCGGATACAACATTGCATCAACGCTTACTGAACGTAGCTATAAAAATAAACTACTACGACAGCGCGATGAGGCGAAGTTACGCAAAATCACGACTTGGACAACCTTCATGAGAAATGTCAATAGCAACACATCGAATCTTGCGCGGATTAGATAATGGACAGAAGTGACATTATTATATTAAACATACTTATTTTTTGTATAAATGCTGAAGGGACCTTAATGAGAAAGAAACTCAAAGCTTTTTTCCCAGAGAAGTATTACCTCAAAAACAAGAAAGAGGGGAGAAACTGAATGTTTTATGAATTAATGCTTTTTAGGTGCAGCGCAGACGACACTCTTCTTGAGCGATCGAGACTGCGGGCGCACAAATGACTACATGGTGCGAAAACAGTCTATCTCGGATTTTTCGCAGACTCAAAGCACACGACGCACACCTTCGATCACTCTGTCGGCAGAACTGTAGTGACGTACACGCTATGGAAATCACGCAGAGATCGCGATGCATTATTTTGTACTTGAAGTACAGAAAAAAAGAAGAAATAGAGAATTTTGGGTACATTCTATACTTTCGGAGAGATTACTGAAAGGACAGTTCCATATTAAACATTCAATTCTGAAACAATATCCGGATAAATTTTTCAAATTGTATAAAATATCTGTTACAACATTTAATGAACTGTTATCTATTTTAAGACCAGCTTTGACTCATTCGGAAACAATGAGAAAGTGCTGGTCTGTTTTGTATTTCAATCGATCTCTGGCGCCATGCTAATATCGCATACGTTACGCCCACCACTAACGAATGCAGATTGCAGACTGAAGTGTGCGCCGTCTGCGTTAGCGCGTGTTGAAGCAAACGTTGTATTTCTTTCGCACACCATTTGAGCGGAGCCGCGCGACGCGGTGCGGCGCGGGCTGCCCGAATTACACGTATTTTGTATGCGCCGCAATTATTGCGCGTCGTATGCGTTACTGCATATAATTGCAAAGGTTCTATTTTCACAGACTTAAAAGAGCGTCACAGACAGTGTGCCGTCTGCGCTGCACCTTACTGAGCGTTATTTTTTCTGTGTGACATATTTATTTTTAAGGAAAAATATCAGACTGAAATTCAATGAAAATGAGCAAATAATGCATTTTTTGGTAAGATGTAGACTATAGACATAAACTTCTACATACTACAGTACTACTTAAAGTACTATTACTTTCTTGATGTAATTTATTGTAAAAATGTAATGTATTGTAAAAATAAAGCAATATTTTTTCTTTCTTTCATTCATTCATGATGTTGCCCTTTCTGCCCGCATGTTTCTCTTTTATTTTGAAATGGCATATCAGAAAATACTCACTGCATGTTAGTGACCAAAAACAGAATTCTTTTTTCAGTGGGGCCCACATATAACAAATCTCGCGACTAAACTCGGTAGGGCTGCTTATGCTGTTAGGAAAATAAGGCAGTTTACTGCCGTCGAAACTGCTAGGATGGTATATTTTGCATATTTTCACAGTATTATGTCATATGCCATCTTGCTGTGGGGCAAAGCAGCCAGTATAGAACAAATTTTCATACTACAAAAAAGAGCTATTAGGGCTATTTATAAACTTAGATCTCGTGAAACTTTGCGTGACAAGTTCAAAGAAATAGGTATACTTACGGTAGCCTCACAATATATCTATAGTAACGTGGTTTTTATACGGAATAATATAAGCGCGTATAAACAAAATTTTGATATCACTAATCGCCAAACAAGAAAAATGCACCAGTTAGTAACACCATCTTACCGTCTTTCTAAAGTGAAGCGATCTTATAAGGGCCGTGGTGTACAGTTCTATAATAAAATCCCAAAGTTAATACGTGATTTGCCAGTGGAATTATACAGGGTGGATTTTTGAGACGGGTCAGTAAGGGCAGGTACCTTAACCGTTATAGTTACAGGAAAACGTTCCTAGGAGACTATCCATAACTTTTTAAGATATTCTGAACTGCATTCACAGATTTTTGAAAAAATGTACGGTCAGCGAAAAAAGTGCTAAAATAAAAAAAAAAATATTTTTATGCCTATCGATCCTACTTCGTATGGGGATCAAAATACTCTATGGGACCATTTAAGGTATGAGTACTAGAAATGCCAGAAAACGCTAAAAACATTTTCCATACATTTTGTACTGAAAAACGATAAATCAACTCGAAATATTCTTTATCGCCAAACAATCCTATTTCTCACTGCGATTAAAAGATTCTTTAAGGCCTATTGAAATTTAAATACAAAAACTACGGTAAGACACAACATATCACACAAACTTAAAAATAGGTTATCTATTGTTCTAAATGACCGCCGTTTTCACGAATACATAAGTTCACTCGTTTTTGTACTGAGCAAGTAGCAGCGGAAAGTTTTCTTTGATGGATATTATTTAAAATCCTCGTTAATGCCTCTTTCAGCTCCTGAACACTGCCGTACTTTCTTTTGTAGACTTCATTTTTTAGGTGGCCCCACGAAAAAAAAACTCGAGAGGCGTTAGATAGGGGCTGCGAGGTGGCCACTTAATTGGACCATGTGTTCCCTTAACAGCACCTCTTGTAGCTCCGATCTAACGCCTCTCGATTTTTTTTGTGGGGCCACCTAAAAAATTAAGTCTACAAAAGAAAGTACGACAGTGTTCAGGAGCTGAAAGAGGCATTAACGAGGATTTTAAATAATATCCATCAAAGAAAACTTTCCGCTGCTACTTGCTCAGTACAAAAACGAGTGAACTTATGTATTCGTGAAAACGGCGGTCATTTAGAACAATAGATAACCTATTTTTAAGTTGGTGTGATATGTTGTGTCTTACCGTAGTTTTTGTATTTAAATTTCAATAGGCCTTAAAGAATCTTTTAATCGCAGTGAGAAATAGGATTGTTTGGCGATAAAGAATATTTCGAGTTGATTTATCGTTTTTCAGTACAAAATGTATGGAAAATGTTTTTAGCGTTTTCTGACATTTCTAGTACTCAAACCTTAAATGGTCCCATAGAGTATTTTGATCCCCATACGAAGTAGGATCGATAGGCATAAAAATATTTTTTTTTGGATTTTAGCACTTTTTTCGCTGACCGTACATGTTTTCAAAAATCTGTGAATGCAGTTCAGAATATCTTAAAAAGTTGTGGATGGTCTCCTAGGAACGTTTTCCTGTAACTATAACGGTTAAGGTACCTGCCCTTACTGACCCGTCTCAAAAATCCACCCTGTATAAGAAACATGTAAAATCTCAACTTTTAGGCAAAGGCTACTATACTGTAGATGAGTACATAAATGACAAAGACGCATGGAAATGACCAGATCTGCAACCAGTTCCGTACAGGCTAGTGATACTTCTTTGTAAGAAATATACCAATGTATTTTATTTTTAAAAGATGTGCTGAGGAGTTTCATTCGGCTTTTCTTCTCCTCCATGACAAAGCACCTTTCCGAAAAGCTGGTAAATTAAAAAAATGACGTGCATAAGTGTATCAATGATACCTACATGAATAAATGATTTTGAATTTGAATAACAAAAAATATTTAAAAAAATAATTTTGTTATTGTCGAATACAAAAAGATAAAAAATGCAGACAATGGCAGTATATAAATAATTCATTAGAATGTGTGGTCAACTGGACATCTATCGAGAAATGAATACACATAACTTGCTTAACGCATATCTATTACGTACGTATTCTGTGGTACTGGTTTACATACATCGTGGGCGAACAACACTAACATAATTAGTATAAAGTAGCATGCAAGTACTTAGTTTACGCGATACGATATCTTTTACGCAAGCAATAACTTAATAGTTGAATTTAAAAATAACCAAGTAAGATCTAATTGATAAAATTAACTATTATAGTCGATGTACCTACGTAATATGATCTTGATACTTGCAACACGGAAGAATTACCAATTCAATTAATTATTGTGCCAAAATAACTGTGTGAACAATTTATAAGTATATGAGTTTAAGTTTATTCTATAGATAGACTGAAGATACATCTGACGATAAGTCACATGCAATGCCGGCCCTACAGAAGATTTCTTTTACATCTTTTTAAGGCGAGCGTATTCGACCGTTGTAGGCATTTTGTTCACTGCCCTTTACCCCGCTCCCCTGAGTGTAAACTCGACCGCCACGCCGTGAGCCGGCCGCGCGCGGCTGTGAGGTTAATGACCCCGTGCGTAGCTGTAGATCCTACATAGCCTAGTTGGTAGTGGACCTGCCTGCGAACTGCGAAGCGAGGGGTTTCGGGTTCGATTTCCGGCCGGGGCAAATATTTATGTGACAGATAAATATTTGTACTCGTGTCATGGCTGTTATTGTGATGTGTTATATGTGTAGTACATGCCACCCGCGACACAGGTAAATACTTGTAACCTACTGCGGGGGTATGAGTGTGGAAGGGTTTTATTATTATTATTATTATATCAATATATAAACTTTTTGTTTTCTCCCATTTCTGGGGTAGTATAAATCTGATGTCGCGGGCTTTTGGCCAAACGACAACAATTATTATTATTATTATTAGTAACTGCTCTGAGTTGGGGTGTAAGTATACTTTATTTTGATTTATTCATTGGAATTTTAGGTGTAATAAAATAAGAGTAATGATAATTTTAGCTTATCCAGTGGAGACTAGAGGTGAGTGGAGACTGACTTGAAATTTTATGATACGAAACTGGCCAGTGGAGACTAGAGGTGAGTGGAGACTGACTTGAAATTTTATGATACGAAACTGTCCAGTGGAGACTAGAGGTGAGTGGAGACTGACTTGAAATTTTATGATACGAAACTGTCCAGTGGAGACTAGAGGTGAGTGGAGACTGACTTGAAATTTTATGAAACGAAACTGTCCAGTGGAGACTAGAGGTGAGTGCAGACTGACTTGAAATTTTATGAAACGAAACTGTCCAGTGGAGGCTAAAGGTGAGTGGATAACAAATAAGTAGGTACTTACATACAAAATTGACTAATATCATCTAAATACTAACAAAAAATAACCAACTTCAAAATAACTCGAAAACTACTTGTCAAATCTCCCTCAAATTTATGTGGAACCAAATGATACGCACCAGCTTTCTATCAAAAAAAGAATCATCAAAATCGGTTCACCTACAAATAAGTAGGTACTTACATACAAAATTGACTAATATCATCTAAATACTAACAAAAAGTAACCAACTTCAAAATCGAAACGAGCTTTTTTTTCAAAATGGCGGACTTGTAGGTATGCCAGGTTCCGTACAAAAATCTTCAAACCCTTTGGATAAGATATTTTACAAGTATGTTGAGAATGATAAAAAGTATAAGAATAATTTAAAATAAAATACCTAAAGATACGTAAAAAATAATAAAAACAAAAAAATTAAAATGTGTGCCATTCACACATTTTAGAACTTAGAAGTGAAACCTTCAAAAATTTTGTTTTCAAGATAATGAGACGAATGTAAAATTTCGGGAAGATGATAATTGTAGGTTTTACTATTCCACTCCACTCCACTCCACTCCACTCCACAAATTTTGACTTTTGACTTTTTTGCCTTTTTTGACTTTAGACTTTAGACTTTTTTGACTTTTTTTGACGTTTTTGACTTGACTGTTGACTTTTGACTTTTTTGACTTTTTTGACTTTTTTGACTTTTTTGACTTTTTTGACTTTGACTTTTCTTACTTTTTTCACTTTATTGACTTTTTTGACTTTTTTGACTTTTGACTTTTTTGACTTTTTTGACTTGACTTTTTTTACTTTTTTGACTTGACTTTTTTGACTTTTGACTTTTGACTTTTGACTTTTTTGACTTTTTTGAATTTTGACTTTGACTTTTTTGGCTTTTTTGACTTTTTTGACTTTTGACTTTTTTGACTTTTGACATTTTTGACTTTTTTGACTTTTGACTTTTGACTTTTTTGAATTTTGACCTTTTTGACTTTTGACTTTTGACTTTTTTGACTTTTTTTACTTTTTTGACTTTAGACTTTTGACTTTTGACTTTTTTGAATTTTGACTTTTTTGACTTTTGACTTTTTTGACTTTGACTTTTTTGACTTTTGACTTTTTTGACTTTTGACTTTTGACTTTTTTGAATTTTGACTTTTTTGACTTTTTTGACTTTTTTGACTTTGACTTTTTTGACTTGACTTTTATGACTTTTTTGACTTTTGACTTTTGACTTTTGACTTTTTTGAATTTTGACTTTTTGACTTTTTTGACTTTTGACTTTTTTGACTTTAGACTTTAGACTTTTGACTTTTTTGACTTTTGACTTGACTTTTGACTTTTTTGAATTTTGACTTTTTTGACTTTTTTGACTTTTGACTTGACTTTTTTGACTTTTTTGACTTTTGACTTGTTTGAATTTTGACTTTTTTGACTTTTTACTTTTTTGACTTTAGACTTTTGACTTTTGACTTTTGACTTTTGACTTTTTTGAATTTTGACTTTTTTGACTTTTTTGACTTTTGACTTTTTTGAATTTTGACTTTTTTGACTTTTTTGACTTTTTTGACTTTGACTTTTTTGACTTTTTTGACTTGACTTTTATGACTTTTTTGACTTTTGACTTTTGACTTTTTTGAATTTTGACTTTTTTGACTTTTTTGACTTTTGACTTTTTTGACTTTAGACTTTTGACTTTTTTGACTTTTGACTTTTGACTTTTGACTTTTGACTTTTTTGAATTTTGACTTTTTTGACTTTTGACTTTTTTGACTTTGACTTTTTTGACTTTTTTGACTTGACTTTTTTGACTTTTTTGACTTTTGACTTTTGACTTTTGACTTGTTTGAATTTTGACTTTTTTGACTTTTTTGACTTTTGACTTTTTTGACTTTGACTTTTTTGACTTGACTTTTTTGACTTTTTTGACTTTTTTGACTTTTGACTTTTGACTTTTTTGACTTTTTTGACTTTTTTGAATTTCGACTTTTGACTTTTTTGACTTTTTTGACATTTTTGACTTTCGACTTTTTTGACTTTTGACTTCAAGAAGTTTTCACTTCAATAATCATTTTTTCAAAACAATTTTCCATTTATTTCATAACGCGCCTAAATAAGGTATAACTTCAAAAAAGAAAACTGTCTCTCAAGCTCCCAGCCGTCACGACGAGTCGTTTGGCGACTGACACATGCTCAAGGGTGGTAGCTATCCATGCGAACCCCATGGAGAAATAATAATAGTAATAATGGTATTAAATTTAAAATCAATATTACCAATATAATCCCTCGAGGGGCCCTACCACCAGCGGGCCGGATTTAGTCGCCTTTTACGACACCCATCCGGCTTGGGATAGTATTAGATAATAATTGTGTAATTAGCACTTGACTTATACCAATACCCAAATACTATAATAGTAACTAAAGTATAAAAACGAAAAAATTTTATTATTTCAAATTACAGCAGTGTGGATACTTTGGACAGTACCTAATACGTAATATAAGTTCAGAAGGCGCGCGCGCCAAATTCGAAATTAAAATTAGTGTCGGAAATTCGACAACGTGCGGCTGCGATGCCGATTAGCACAGGTCCTACCTCGAAGGCGACTGGCGCGAGAGTAAAATTGAGTAAATTAACGCGTCGGGCGTTTCGTTGCTCGTGGAAAGGGAAAAAATAGAAATTGAAAGGGAAGTTTTTCAAAATTTCAAATTATGATCAGAAAGAAATATTGGTATCTATAGGACCTATACTGTGGTATATTTTTTATTATCTGGAAGCGATTAAAACGCGAATAAAACGCCATTTTTATGCCAGATTAGACCCCACTTTGTGATTTATTTCTATCCAATGAAATAATTGCTATCGTGTATCAAGTATGAGGGAACGAAAGAACAAAGACTGTAAAATAACATATATTTTTTTTAGAATTGTATTATGTACCATTTATGAACAAAACACCTTCAAAAATACCATTTCTTGGGATAATATCGCCTTAAAGTTCACAAGGTTAGAACTCGCTTGTACTCGGAAAAGTGTACATTAATTTATTTGAATGAATGACAATATTATAGTTTTGCATTGTTAGTAATCAATCTTTAAGTATAAAGTGTGTAGTACCATAAATATCACCACTATAATTATGTTCTATACACATATATTCCACTGTATGTTCTGAGTGCAACCCTTTACATACAAGAGGGTTGGAGGGTTTCCCTTAATTCCTCTTGGATCAAGACTGATAGCGAACCCTCAATTACCCCCTCCTTCCTTACAACCCCTCAAGACATATGATAATTCTTCCCACTAGACATTTTTTTATATAACAGACTGTTATATTTCAGTAAAATTTTAATTACCAAATATCTAATAAGTACCCGCATCCAAAATAATCACCACTAACTTATAGATAATTCAGGAGTTATTGCAATGTCTTGCTCAGTTTCTATGTCTTGCTTATGTCCGTCTTGTCGTCTTAGGAAGTGCTCATAGCCTGACAAGGGCGTGGTGTGTAGTCGGATGGGTAACCGCTAGTGGCAAAAATTTCGGGGCCTCCAATATGGCAGTTTAGCCATACCTCGGGCGTTATGAAACTTCCGACACTTGGGTTGGTCACTAACGCCTTCTCCGAGATGAGGCTAGATCAGCGTGCAGGAATATGCTCTAGGCCTCCTCAAGATGAGAGACCCATGCTCAATAGCGGCCAGCCATCCACATCCAAAACAATCAAAACTAATTTATAGCTAGTTCAGTAAGCATCTTGCTTAGGTCCGTCTACTCAACCCTACCCGACTCACCAGATGGCAGCAGTTGTACGTACGTTAAAGAAGGTACCCGCATCGAAACAATCAAAGTAACTAATGGATAGTTCAGTTATTTAATTGTTATTAACACTACCCCACTCAACATCTGGCAGCAAAGTAGGTAACCGAATCCGAAACAATCAAAGTAATCAACACACAAGTTATACGTTATAAGTTGACACTAGCGCCACCACCTCCCCCTCCGACAACGATAGCTCGTCCTCATTCACCGCCGTGTAACTTACGTCTTATTACACTACATCTTCCTTAGTTCCATTTATACAACAGCATATTTACGTTCATTAACTCACCAGACGGCAACAGCTGCACAAAGTTATCGGGGAACAGTCCGACGCGGCCGTGCAGCTCGCCGCGCCACCAGCCGCGGTCGGCCGTGTCGCGTGACACCAGCGCCACCACATCGCCTTCAGACAACGACAGCTCGTCCTCGTTCACCGCCGTGTAGGGGAACAGGACGCGGCAGTATTCCTTCACTGCGGATAAATGTAGGCTAGGGTAACTTCGATAGACATTTGAAAAAATTTAAGTGTTGGAAACAAAAATACGGTTAGGAATACGAGTAGCTTTTAGCCGTATTTGGGCGCCTTAGAATACTAACCCTAGTCCCACGCCGGATGGATTTCGTAAGAGGCGACTAAATGCTGGTGATAGGGGCCCTCGGAGGGTCATTGATTCACTAATATTGATTTTAATAGTTCATCAATACCATTATTACTATTATTATTTCTCCATGTGGTCCCCCTGGACAGCTACCACGATGTTGCTTGAATCAGCCGCCAAACGACTTGTCGTGTTCCCTGTAGCGTGAGAACCAGTTCTTTCTTTATTTTTCTTCTCTCCGACAACGCATAAGTTATGCCTTTGGTGTTTTGGATGTCCATGAGCGACGATAGTCACTTGCCATCAGGTGGACCGTCAGCTCGTTTGCCGGCTTTTCCATTAAAAAACATTCCCTTCCCGTATCACTCACCCGGCTTGGGCGGCAAGGCGGGCGCCGGTTCGAAGGGCGGCGTGGCGGCTGCAGGCGGCTCCAGCATCACCACGAAGTTGGAGGGGAACACCCCCACGCGACCCTGCCGCCGCCCCTGCCACCAGCCTTCCTCCACCTGGGAGCAAATATGTCGTTAGTGGGCGCAGCATTTTTTCCTATGTCGCAAAGAGTCGCCGATCAAAAAATTTTATAGCCCTAAAATTTCCCAGACTTTGTTAACGCATAATGAATAAGAACTTTTATGTTTATAGGTAATAAGTACCCTATTCCAGCTCATGGTCTGTGTACACATTTCATGAAAGTTTAGTAGTTTTACTCACAAAATTTCACATTTATAATATTAGCACAGAAGAAATAATTGTACCTACGTCATATTATAATGATAGTAGTAGGAAGTGGATACGCGCTGGGAAACATACAAAACTCATGTGGCTGCAGCTGGCACATAATCGACATCTAATCGAACCGATCGAATTGTTGAATATCAGCACATCAACAAAGCATTTGTGTGAAAATTGCATCGGTTGCAGAATGCAGACACACGTTTCACAACGGATGCAGACTCATACATACATACATGCTGTCAGGGGAGCAGTGTGACCGTGTGAACATGACTACGTCCAAATCAGGTGACATTATCAGGTCAAATAAATTTCTCTTCCACCCGTAATAACCCTTTATTACATCTCCCGGAAATCTTCGTATCCCCTTGTTTTGACTGTCCTCATATCGATGAATAAAGAAATACAAATTAGTCGCAAAATGTCCCATGAGGATGCGTAGGCATACAAACAAGTATGTTTAAGGTAAAGGCCGACAAACGCACGTTTGTTAGTTGATGAACCACTTGATAGTTATTAGTGACTCCAATACACAACGCCATACACAGCGCATAAATTAAGCTCTTCGATTAAGCAAGGGTAAATAGTTTAAAAAATCAGAGTTGATTCTAGGAGTAACGCACTTATGCAGGCAGATTACCAAACTGGATTACTAGATCACACATATTTGCTTAGGAATAAAGGATGGTTTACGTTTTATCTTTAGTCACGAAAACATTTACTAAACACGTTATAGTCGTTTATGTGATACATTAATGATTAAGTACTTTTTAGAACAACAGACCTGCACACCTGAGATAGGTAGGTAGATATTTGGTCCTTCCTCCGGTAATACATTATCTCACAGAATAAACATGTAACATCACACACAGATTGAATCACTAAATTAAATGACCTTGAAGACTTTAAAAATTAGTCGTCATACGTCATAATTTATTTGGCAACATGGTAAATTATTTTTTTAAACTTCATACATAAGAAGAATAAACGGTGAATATAATTCCGAGAATAAGGTTTTTACCAAGGTAAGTACAAGGTAAGGTATAAGGTGTTTTAATAAGTACTAGGTTAAAAACTGGTGCTAAGGGCCAAGGTAAACCTCTCATAAAAATGTCATTGGTATCCATTAGTATCCGATATTAATAAAATCCAAACGGAATTTACATAGTCCAAAGAATCTGAGCGGATTTTCCTATGATACGGGTACTCACAATATGAATTTTATACGGCAATATTTAGGCCAACCAAGTTGCATTTATCGTAGTTACGAGTTAACCTTTATAATAGTAAAATGTCTTCATTTCACAATAAATTAAGTTAAAATCACGAACTACATTATCTCTTTTACAAATCGGTATCATGACTGGTTCCGGAAGAGGCAGCGAAATGGAAGCGTGAAACATCAAAAGACATTTGTATACTAACAGTTACAATGATTTCTGTAAATAACAAGATTTTATGTTTTAAAAAGTTTTATGAAACCACTAATCCTACTTATGTATGAATGTATGTTACTCTTTCACGCAAAATCTACTGAACGGATTTTCATGAAAATCAGCACACAGATAGACCATGATCTGGAATTCTGGAATAGAACATCATTTTTTTTTTCTTTTTTTTTTTCTTTTTTTTTATTATCCCGAAAACGCGGGCAAAGCGCTTAGTAACAAATGCGATAGAGTCACCTCTCCTAGTACTTCGAGCACGTCGCCGACGCAGAGTGGCAGCTCATCGACGTTGGCCGGCTGGTAGCTGAACACGGCGCGACACCGCCCCTGCACCCCGGCTGGACTGCTAACAACACAATGAGAAACACATTATGACGTCAATATAATAACGCTACACAGTCTTACCCCGACACTAGCATTCCCTGTGTCGTAGGTGCCATGGACAACACAAAAATTCAAACTCATGAAGAGGATTATAATAAACGTAAGTATAAGAGAAATAGACAGATAATAAATAAAAATGCAATGTGATCACCACAACGTAAGAATTCCGAAATCTTATCTTACCCCATACATCTCATCCGATTGATCTGTCTAGACGTTTTCGATGGTCGTAGATGAAAGTTAACTATACATAGGTCTACATCAATTATATTCGTAGATCCCAGATTGTGGTAAACGTATTCAGACACAAAAGCTAAATACTTTTTGTAAATTAGTTAAAGTATAAGCTGCTGCAGCTTTTATGATAGCTTCAACACATTAATCGCCCAGAGGCCTAGAACGAACTGCAATCTAAAGATACTGTGTCTTTCTATTATACTTTCTTGGTTCTTTACGCTCTCAAGGGAGTGTATTCCTTTACAGTAACATCAAACTCGTAGAGTCTAGACCAAACTCACGATTTACAACTTAGTTGATACCGAATGTAGTATTGACACAGACTATCAGACTACGAGCTCTTCTCAAACATAATTATTGTAATCATATAAATCATAACATGACTCATGAAGTGACAACTAATTTAAAGGAAAACCGGAGTAGTATGATTAATTTCCTACAAACCGAAGTCAAGAAAATACTTATCAGCCTTGCGTGCTATTGCCAGAAATGTAACCAAATAATATTTTCCTGTACAGTAACTTATAATGATTCAACAATAAAATAAATTTCGGTATTAAGAAAACAAATCCCCAGCCATATTACCGGGCAAAAAAGCGGGTGCCCGCTTGTTAACTCTTGTTGCTAAATCTTGCAACAATCAACCAAAAACCCAAAGCAAAATTGGCTGAAGGGACCATAGCCTTTAATGTTGGGCACCAAGAGCAAAGCATTGACTTGGGACACAAAAATATATAGTGTTAAATTATAACTTTATATATGTTAGAGTTAACTTCAACAGATTTAGTTCTGAGTGGTCACTACAGACCTTGACTATGACCAAACGAGGTAGCTAAATTCATAGTACACTTAACTTACATTTCAATACTCTATCCTCTGTTTAAGACCACTCTCCTTAAATCGATAGCTCTTAGATTCCTTTTTAATTTACCACTTTTGTATACGTATTTCAATTTAACAAATTTTAATTTAATTAGGTACTTACTAAGGAGCGTAGGAAGGAAAAAATTTCGAAACATTTTTACGTTACTAAACATAACGACAAAGTCTTTAAGGAGAATCAATAATAAATAAAAGTACCTTAGTCTTTGAACACTGTTACCAATTTTGGATCACTTTGTTATATGCACACGAAAAATATAATCCAAAGAGCCGCACATATAAAACTGACTTCGGCTGTACGATATCACAGGCTTATCTCAACTGATAAGATAACACGCAATGATTGTTATTCTACTAATCGAAATTTATTTAAAAGCTAGCTAATTTATTAAAAAGCATAAAAATTTATAATACAACAGGTTATTATTTACAATTGAATCAGCAAAAACATGATTAAAGATTTAAAAATCCCGTCGGAACTGCTATGAACATCAGCGTATCTTTGAAAGACATTACAAAAGTTTCGAATGTGCATATCAGCATAATTTATAATCGTTTATTGTTAACAGATAACATTTGAATGAACGTTTACTATAGGTACTCAAAATGTATACAATTGATAAAGATATTACCTGCATAAAGAGCTTTGTTGTAAAGAACAACTTTACCACAGTAGAGGATATTATTCCTTTACTGTGACTTTACTTTATATGGAAGTAGGAAATACGCGTGACCTACAACTTTGGGACTTCTAAGATTATAAACAAAGGTATCTTGAGTTACTACTCCTAAGGCCTCATTCAGAATAAACAAATGGATGCTGGAGTCTTTATGGACTGAGGCTGAGGGCTGTGGTAAATCATTGTTTATTTGATGGCTATAATATTGGTATTATATTATATAATTAATGCATAAATACAAAGTATTCTACATAGTAACTTTAACATGGCATACAACTCTTCACACTTTAAATATCAATCGAATTTTGAGATTCTTCAACCAGAACTTTTTTAGGGACTGCAGTAAAAATCTATTTGCACCTTAAACTGATATGTTATTGACATTTTGATAGGTAGGTATGCCCTTTATAACTTCAGGTGTAGAACACAAAAAAATTAAAATAAATCTTCATGCCAAATAATATTCATGAATTTTTATCCAAGATTTCCATGGTTATTAACAGATAATCATTGTGCATTGATATCTGCTAGTCTACTCTGATATAATAAATATAGACCACATAAGAAACAGAATCTGTAAAGTAAAACAGTAATAAAAACAAAAATCATCAAACATACTAACCCGGAGTTATTCTGATCGGTGATAACAGACACAAAGTTATCGGGGAACATCCCGCGTCTTCCCTTTAGCTCGCCACGCCACCAGCCTCCTGGCAACTGGTCCACGTCACGGAGCACATCCCCTGGCCTGATAGTCAGCTCGTCTGGCTCCGACGCATCGTACGTGTAGTTAGCTATGCAGGATACTGTTGACATTATGTTGCTATGTAGTAGGTGTCAAAGCTTGGTATTGAATATAAAATTTAATAGTAATTTTAGTGTTCTTTTATAATGCTACACACTCATAACCTCACTCAACACTCATTGGAGTAGAGTGGGGGTACCGCCCGCCTAAGTGACAAGAACTTAATGTGTAATCCAAATAAAAATATTTTTAACGTGTGAAAGTATAATCATTTAGTGGAAAAAAGTTGTTGAAAATATAGAGTGAAACATAAGGATCACAGTGATATATAAATACTAATACAATGTATAAGTGGTAAGCAACTACAAGAAAAACAAAAACACTTTTATAATACAAACTTTACAAAATCAGCTGACCGCCATTTGTGTTACGTGTGGCATAGCGGACCAATCAAAAAAGACGAGCCGTGCAAAGGCCCCCAGCCGATTGGCGTATTTGATAAGTACCTCTAAAAATCGACAAATACATACCATCACAAAAATGAATTGTTTGGTATGTAACACCATTATCACCCAGAAAGGAGAAATCTTGAAATGTACATACTGTATAGGGACCTATCACTATACGTGTCTAAACATGACAGCTACATATTTTAAAAAACACACCGCAGAAATTAAAAATACGTGGCGATGTCCTACGTGCGAGAAAAAAACCCGCCGAAACAGAAACAAAAACGACAGTACACCTACCAAAAAACAACCACAGTCCCCAGTGAACACCTCTCCAGAACAACCAGTAAATGATCCCCAAGAAGAAACTCAACCGACAGAACTCTCAAACACTAACGACGAAGACACAATAACCTTAAATAAATTCAGTCAATTACTAGACATAAAACTACAAGAAAATAAACGATCAATCCTCGATGAATTAAAACAAACTATCCAAAAAGAAATACAGAACTCAATAAACGAATTTAAAAAAGAAATTATACAAAAAACAGACACAATAACTCAAGAACAATCACTACTCAAGGACAATATCAGTACCTTGAACACAATTATAGAATCACTAGAACATAAACATAAACAAATACAGGACGATATACAACAATTACAACAAAAGTTTACAGATGCACAATCCCCGAAAGACTACACTAAGACACTAGTATTATATGGCTTACAAGAATTAACCCAAGAAAACGAAATCATTCTCGAGCAGCGAATCCAACATATCTTCTGTGACATTATGAATATCGACCTCACAGGGTACATAGAAGGACTAGTTCGAGTAGGTAGGAAAACCTCGCGTAGACCGGTTGTCATTGAGCTAATCAGTAAAAGGATGACAAAATATCTCTTAAATAACGCGCGACTATTCCAAGGAAGCGGCTTATATATTTCGGAATACCTTAATGAAAATGCATTACGAGAAAGAAAGCATCTTCAACATCAACTGCGAACAGCGCGACAAAACGGTCATCATGCAATAATAAGAAACAACAAACTCGTCATAGATGGTAAAATAACACCATTGACTAACCTTGAGCCTCCGCAACAGATTCGCCGGCACAGTGAAAGCGCAGACCACACAACATCCACCGACAAAATCACAAAAAACACAACGAAACTCACTAATTTTCGTCACTAAAATGGAAGAAATCACTATATTGTTTCAAAACATGCAAAGCATATTCAATAAACGACACTTGTTAGAACAATTCATAGATGATACGCCGATATTTAGAATATTTTGTATAACCGAAAGCTGGCTAACTCGCGAGAAATTAAAATTAATTAACTATGATGGGTACAACCTCGCATCATCCTACTGCAGGCGGAACTACGACGGCGGCGGAGTGTGCGTATTAATAAAGGATGACTTGGAATGCAGGGAGGCGGAAGAATTTGTAAATCTATCGATAGAATACGTCATTGAAATATGTGCAATATATTCAAGTACACTAAATCTTTTAATAATTGTGATATATTGGAATGGAAGACAGACAGATACTTTCTATATACAGCTAAAAAAACTTTTAGAACTAACAACAAATAAATTCCGATATTATAATACAATAATTGGGGGGGATTTTAACGTTAATATGTTAGAAAAAACGAGACAAAGTTCAACACTACGCGATACCATGCTATTATACAACTTCCAACAATGTGTAAATGAGCCAACACGTGTTACCAAAACTACTTCAACTTGCTTAGATCTTATTTTTATTAATTTTAACAAAACCTCAATAAATGTCAAAGTTACCGATCTTGGATTCTCTGATCACATGGGCATAACCGTAAAACTACAAACAGCAATAAAATTAAATAACCAAAATCAATACCAAAATAAAAACTGGCAAATAGAAAAGAGATTATTTACAGTACAAAATATTGAGCATTTCAAAAACGAATTAAAAAAAGTTGATTGGAAGGAAATAATAAAACTTGATAAAAATATGAATGAAAATTATATAAATTTCCATAGAACATTACAAACCAACTTGAACAAATGCATGCCTAAAAAACAAATACATATAAAATTTAACAGAAAAAAATACTGGCTTACTCGGGGAATAAAAAGCTCAAGTAGAAATAAAAGAATGTTAAAAATAATGGTTACATTCTTCAACCACCCATCTCTATCCAAAAATTATAAAGCCTATTCGAAATTACTGAAAAAAATTGTTAACATTTCAAAAAGAAATCAATACATCAGGAGAATGCGCACATCTAATAACAAAATTAAAACAATGTGGAAAATAATTCACGAACGTACTGGTAAAACACAGACAAATCCTCGAAAAAATACAGAGCTGCTGTACAAAAATCGATTAATTTCAGACCCCAATCAAATTGCTAATATTTTCAATGCGCACTTTAAGAATGTTGGTAACATCGGTAAAACAAACAAACCAGCTCCGCGCGGTAGGCCCGTCATCCATCCGACGGTTAACAGCATGTACCTGGCACCCGTAACACCACGTGAAGTAATTAAAGCTATCGTAGGATTAAAAAGTAAATACAGTCATGGTTTAGACGAAATACCACCGGTGTTGATAAAGAAGTGTGTAGCCGAGTTAACCTTACCCTATACCCTTCTTATAAATCAGTCGTTTGCGGAGGGAACCTTCCCTGACCTACTCAAAATCTCAGTAATAAAACCATTGCATAAGAAGGACTCTATACAAGTACCGTCACACTATAGACCGATAGCACTTCTATCCACGTCCTCAAAAATATTCGAAAAAATTATGCAAAACCGACTTTACACCTTTTGTGAAAAATACAATATATTTGACGATGCCCAATACGGATTTCGAAAAAACCGCTCAACTGTGATTGCCGGCTATAAATACGTTAATAATATTCTTGACATCATAAATAGACAACAATATGCAATAGGAATTCTACTTGACATGTCGAAGGCATATGATAATGTCCAATTTAATATATTACTTGAAAAGCTATATGATATAGGAATAAGAGGATTAGCTTATGACTGGCTGAAATCTTATTTACAAGATCGCATCCAATATGTTGAGGTGACTCATTATGATCAGAGCATGCTTAAGGTGACAACTGTCAGATCCACACCCTTACAAATAAATCACTCAATACCTCAAGGCAGTGTTCTTGGATGTGTTCTATTTTTAATATATATTAATGACCTCCCAAAAATCCTAGACGAGTCATGCGTACTCTTTGCGGACGATATATCAATTTTGACATCTTGTAATAATAATATCAATCTGTATAAAAATTTAGATAATTTATTTAATACTTTAATGAAATGGATGACTGACCATAATTTAGAAATCAATTTTTCAAAATCTAAAATAATGCAGTTCCGACCATATCAAAAATCTGCGTTACCCATTAACTACTATTTTAATAATATTAAATTAGAATGCGTGGACACCTTCTCTTTGCTTGGTTTAACTATAGACTCACATCTAAATTGGAAGTCACACATAAGCAAAATTAAATCAAAAATGTCCAGTTTTACATATGCTTTACGAGAATTACGTCGAACCACAGATCTAAAGACAGCAATGACCACATACTATGCATACCCTTATGCTTGGATGGGATATGGTATAGTTCTATGGGGAAACAGTGTGGACGCGCAAGATTTATTCATCACCCAAAAAAAGTGCATTAGAGCATTGCTAAACCTAAATGGACGAGATTCGTGCAAGACACACTTCATAAAACATAAAATACTGACATTAACGTGTAGATATATTTTGGAAGCCGCCCTCTTTGTAAAAAAGTATCCAACCTTATTTAGTGTAGTAAATGATGAACCACGTAGATTTCAAAGCAGATATAAACATAAACTATTAATACCTACAGCTAATCTAAAGATGTACCAAAAAGGTCCATACAGCATGATAATAAAAATTTATAATAAACTCCCCGACAAAATTAAAAACATTACTGAAATAACACCATTTACAAACGAATTAAAAAAAATCCTCATAACAAATTGTTATTATGAATTAGACGAGTTCTTCGGAGCGATCTAGTTCCTAGTTACCAAAACAAGAAAGTAAAAGGCAGCCTGTATTCCATTTCAAAATGTGTTTCCATAACAAATTAAGTGTATTGCTTTGTTAATATTAATTGTATAAAAATTGAAATTGTTTGTAACTAACATTGATTGACATTGTATATTAATTATAATTAATAATTTAGACTGATATTATTTGACACTGTAATAATTGTTTGACATTGCAAATTAATAATTAGATTAACTATTTTGACATTGTATAATTAGAAGCAAATAATTTTTTTAAAACTACCCACTCACTAAATTGCAATCCCAATTCATTGGGCTCATGTATGCTTAAAACTGTTTGTGACATCTGTAATATATTATGTACATGAAAGCAATAAATAAATACAAATACAAATACAAATACCTCACAACTAAAATTGACTATGTCTTGGTGCCATGATCAGCACATAAATTTATTATAGATTACTCTGATCTTTTATGAACCATCTGAATGCATAGCATTAATTCTCTCACATATCAGAGGACTAAGCATTGGTTGTGGGAAACATGACATTGCTCCCCTTTCCTTCCTTACAAAGTTTCAGCATAAATTCTTTTAAGTAATTTTTAAAACATCAAAAATTGCGTACTGCAATGTGGATCTTTAACCATAAGCAAAATAGTTGAGTAATAGTAGATTTTGGAATACTACTTACGTACATGTTAATTTCCTAATCTTAATCTTAATATATATATAAATTATGTGTCACGTTGTTTATCCGCGATGGACTCCTGAACTACTGAACCGATTTTAATAAAATTTGCACACCATGTGCAGTTTGATCCAACTTGAAAGATAGGATAGCTTACATCTCAAAATAAAAAAGTTTTGACAGAACGAAGTCTGTCCGGACAGCTAGTATACCTATATAAATTATGTGTCACGTTGTTTGTCCGCGATGGACTCCTAAACTACTTAACCAATTTTAATCAAATTTGCACACCGTGTGCAGTTTGATCCAACTTGAAAGATAGGATAGCTTACATCTCATAATAAAACAAAAACTTTTGACAGAACGAAGTCTGTCCGGGCAGCTAGTAATACATTAAAAAAAAGTTTGGATGCTTTATCCTGGTAATAGTGCCTTATCCTTGCAAGTAATCCAATAAGCATTTAATAATAATAATAATCTTAACACCACGGCAATATATCAAAGCAGTTTCTAGACTATATTTCTTCTAGTTTATTAGAATTTTTTAGATGGAAATCCTAAATCTTGTAATTGATTCACAATTCTGATAGATTATATTGATAAAAATAAAGAAAATATTAAATTTTTGAATACTTTGCTGTATCATGTTTACAGTATTCTAGTGTGATACTCGATAACAGCAATTGACTATGATTTCAAGCTTCACTGCAGATGTAAATGGTATCATTTACAATATTGTGATATCAAAACAATCTATTGAAGAACATCACTGCATTCAAATAACATAACACTTTTTTTCCACAAGAATTGCTGTCACTTATTACCTTTAATGACAGATCTTTGCTATTCAATGGTTTTCTGTAGTTATTATGTGACTTTTTAATATCCCATTTGATACACCTCTATATCTCCTCTTGCTCTCCACACACACACACACACACAAACTCATTTAAATACAGAGAGAATAGTACAAAGCAAAGATAGACAGTCACCTCTCTACTACGATTATTATCTGAGCAGTAAGCAAGCTCATATCACATATTCAAGACTAACTTACTAATCAGTCACATCATGCCCTACATCATTTAGAGAACTAAACTGGTGTCATTCTATACATTTAAATAGTATCACTACCAAAACTAAAAAATAATAGTAGTACTAAAGTAATACAATGTAACAAGTTTTGCATGCTATATATAAAATTCAGGATGTGATGTCCAAGATTATTACCTTAAGATGATTTTTTTTTAATTAAAAACTGTAAATATAAAATTTATCAAATTGAAATTTGTAATTAATACTTATTTATCAAAAATGGTAGTGGACCAGACAAATTTTAACCACAAGCTTCTTTAATCATGGGATGAAGCAGCAAAAAATGTTTTGTTTTTGATTAGTGATAATCACAGAAGATAAGATTGTAAGAATGTGTTTGGAAACAAAACAATATTTGCTTTCAATGCAGCTTAAACAAAAAAGCTTAATTTGGTTACTTTGTTTCAAAATGGTTTCAAAGCAACACAATTACTGAATGAGCATGCCAATAGAGCAGCATCACACGTTTTGTTTGTAAGCATTATAACATGCACATGACATCACATTGCCATGGAAATGACTCATGCTCTTGGCAATACTCAAGGAGAGCGGCATACCTATATTTATCTAAGCCTAAAGTTGCGAGAACATGCAAACCAACAAAGTTAATCTCAAGGGACGAAGGATGTCACCAACTCTTACAAACACTCACGTGACACCTAAGGAAATTTAGCCCGAATCTTTGTTGTAACGTTCCAAGCAATCTCAGTTGTTACAAATAAATACTTTAAAAGTCGTAGCAGGTGTCATACGTCAGCCCAAATCATGTCGCAAGGTACAGTTATTCATTTACAAAACAAGTATGTTATAAAATTCAGGACGATAAACTTACCCTTAGGATTGGTAGTAGAGTTCATTTCTTGTTTAAACTTTTCTAATATCACATTATCACAACATATTGAAAGAAACAACAATATCTACACACTTCTAAATAATTCACAACACAAATCGAGGTATACTTACGATCTAGGGCAATCACAAGAAAAAACTATAATTTCACACTCACGTCAAACAAGACAAGAGTCATCACAATCACAGACAGACACAGATTCACAAAACAGATTACACGATACAAATATCACCTCAGACGGCTCCAATTAAATATAGGAGACTACTTGCCCATAGTTCACTCAATTCATACGGCTATAAGAAAACCAATTGGATGATTTAATTCCCTGATTTGTAATCCAAGGCATTGATTGGTTACAACATTCCTAACAAAAACGAAATGGCGCCTTGACAGTCCTATTTTCATTTAGCATGCACGCGTTTTCATAGTCAATCTACACAGAGTACTGATTATAAGTACATTTACAAATTAAGTGTTTTCAATTTTGTAAAGGATACACCACCAAGCTTTCTATCTTTATATAGGTATATCTTATATTTCTTTCAATTTATCTATCGCCTTTTACGACACCCTAGTATGCCGGCATGGGATTGGGATTTGGGACCCCCTCCTTGGGTAAAAGTGTTCTGTGATTGGGAGTCAGTAGCTGCCGTAGCTGGTATCAAAGAGTACATTTTGTATAACTGAAAGCTGGTATTCTGCCGCCACAAAACCGATCATATGTCTTTACTTTTACGACGGAAGGCAAGATTCTAGATTGTAGAACCCCAGCTTAATTCTTATAGTAACACGTCATACTTATCTGGTTAGTGATTAAGTACTCTGTGGTTTGTGGTGGTGTATTTATTTCCATGTCAAATGATACCACGGATACCACTCAAAAATATTATTATCATTTGTAGGTAGGTACCACGTAGGTACGAACGAAAAATAAATTTTATTTGGACATCCAGTTGAAGTTGTTTAAATTGCAATGTGAATAGCTGGCGCAGCGGTAACTTGCTCTATTTTATATGAAATCACGGACGTAAAAAAAAGATCTTTTTTTAGGTCCGTGTATGAAATATAGTTTTTATAATTTTTGAAGAATATATTTTTAGTTTCTGAACAATATCGAAACTGAAAATTTAATAGTGCCTTCAAACAAGTACACTGAACAGTTTACACTCTACAGTCCGTTCAGAGTTATTTTACCTCTGGCTATTAAGTTGGCTAACCTTAGCTGTGTGTTGTCATATTTAGTTTGTACGATTCCCTTACATGAAATATTTAATGTTAAAGTGGATGTCAATTTTTAGGGTTCCGTAGCCAAATGGCAAAAAACGGAACCCTTATAGATTCGTCATGTCTGTCTGTCTGTCTGTGTGTCCGTCCGTATGTCACAGCCACTTTTCTCCGAAACTATAAGAACTACACTGTTGAAACTTGGTAAATAGATGTATTCTGTGAACCGCATTAAGATTTTCACACAAAAATAGAAAAAAAAACAATAAATTTTGGGGGTTCCCCATACTTAGAACTGAAACTCAAAAATTTTTTTTTCATCAAACCCATACATGTGGGGTATCTATGAATAGGTCTTCAAAAATGATATTGAGGTTTCTAATATCATTTTTTTCTAAACTGAATAGTTTGCGCGAGAGACACTTCTAAAGTGGAAAAATGTGTGTCCCCCCCCCCCCCCCCCCGTAACTTCTAAAATAAGAGAATGATAAAACTAAAAAAAATATATGATATACATTACCATGCAAACTTCCAACGAAAATTGGTTTGAACGAGATCTAGTAAGTAGTTTTTTTTTAATACGTCATAAATCGTAAACCGCAATTTACCTCGATCAAAGTTACAACGAACTTCAAGAACTTTTATATTATGTTACTTGCTGCTACGGAACCCTTCATGGGCGAGTCCGACTCGCACTTGGCCGCTTTTTTAATTTAGTTAATAGCTTTCCTAAAGTTGGAATCTCTTTTCTGACTTTGTACATTTCATGTATTTTATAAAATTAGTGAATATATACAACAATTTCTCGTTTCAGCTTTTACTTTCTGCCATTGACATTCATCAATAATATTATATCCCATCAAAAACATAAATGTAAAGTGAGAGTCAATTTCAAAAAAAAAAAAAAAATTGAGATCTAAATGGTTGCCAATTTCTGTGTAGAAAAGCCTAAAATTTTAGTCACAAGAACATGTAATTCAAGCTCCACATTTGACTTGGTTAGTTTTCACGTACCTACCTATACCCTACGCGTTTTGCAGCCGAAACAAATGTAAACAAACCATAAAAATAGTTTTTTAGGGTTTTCACCAACTGACATAAATTTGTACACCAAATGCGTTTTATTTAGATAAACTACTCACTATGTTATTTGTGAATACTTAAATAGGTACATATTGATCGATAACAACTAAAAACTCCGAGTAAACGTGGAAACAAACAAAATTAAATAACTCTGTCATTATTCAAACACTTTGCTGTAACAACCTTATTTCCATGATGCGATTTGAAACCTTTCAACATAATGTACAATTTTACGTATGCCTATAAATAGAAATGACTACCAAAATCTTTACAGAGTTATGGTGCTAACTTACTTTGCAATTTGGTCGTATTATTTTCCGAAGTTTAGATCGTTTACTAATCTGTGGTATGGACGACACGGACGTTTCATTACACACGGAAGTATAATTTATTATAATAAATTAACCAATGATAGTAATGGTTTTCTTTATTTAAATGAATTTCACTATATGATATTTAGGTAACAGCAACTAATCTAAGCGGATTTAAATTATTTTAAGCTTCTTTCAAATACCCAATTATAATTTTGGAGGATAAAAATTTAAAGGAACGGAACGTACGAACCGAAACAATGCCTGATTGGCCAGTCATCCACTATTTGCAGCAAGCAAACTTATAATAAAATATTTGAAAAAGTCAAGAAGTTAACTTATAGAAAAACGTGAAATAGTTATGTGGAGGTGAAAATACTTGTGTTTCATTGCTAAAATGAGGGAAGAAGGCCGTAAAATATAATATACTGATGAAACATTACTTATCGAAGGTACGTATTCACTAATTACTTAACACAAATCACAATCAATCCTTTTAAAATCAAAGCTCCTCAGAAATAATCCATAGTGTGGAATAATGCCCTGGCCAAGTGCGACCTCAATGTCGTTGAGAACTATTATGCAGGTTTACTTACTATTATGTCTTGTTATCTGCCAATCCACACTTGGCCAGCGTGGTAGACTATGGCCTAAACTTCTCATTCTAAGAGAAGACCCATGCTCAATAGTGGGCCTTGATGGGTCGAGATTATGATGATATATAATATATGTTTTAAGCAATACATTAATGGAGCTAAAGCTGTGGGTATTGTCTTGTAAAAAATATAATATAATTATGTGAAAATCTTAATTTAAAAAGCATACATTCTTTAATTTTTAGGTCATACAAAAAGTAAGGTCTGGCAAGATTTGAGCATTACTTCAAGCCGTGAAGCTTTCTGAGAAGGGTTGTCGATGGGTTTAAAAGGACCTTGTGGAAAAAAGAAAGCGCTTAATAATAGTGCATATTGGTATGTTTTTTCACTTTATTGAATAATAATTGTCATGTCCAAAACTGTACAACTGTACAAAAATAAATCTGTAAAAAATTTACACACAGTTTAACATCCATGACCGAAGTACAAATATTTATCTGTGAAATAAATATCTGCCCCAGCTGGGACTCGAACATGTTATCCACAGCTCAGCAGTTAGGGTAACTGATCACCGTGCCACGGCTCCTTCAATATAATGTATCTGTTTTTTTCTTTTCAGCTAATGAAGATGGATTTTTAGAAGAGGGCCATTTAATTTTTGAAAGCCAAAAGGGAGATGGGGATTACCACAAGGAGATGAATGTTACTAACAATGTATGGTTGTCCGTTGTACCAACATGTGATAAAGTTTTGTATATTTATTCATGTTTCAATTACTGTCCTTGAAGAACTGAACTTGAAGAGTTTAAAACTTTATAGTCATTTTACCTTAATAGTCATATTTATTTTGTTAAATGATAATTTTGAAATAAAATTGTAAAAAATACGTTTACGTTTTTTTGTTACTTCACCCTATCACTCTATAGCTGCAACTGTGTGCCACCAACAACTCAGTGGCTCATAACAGGGCACAGGTCTCCTCATAACTGAGACCCATGTTAATACCTCAATGCTGCTTAAGCACGGGGCACCTCCACTGAGGAGGAAGGTTAGTAGTCAAGCTTTAATAATGTCGACTATTTAATTAACGAGTATATACTCATTAATTACTTAGCCCATAAGTTCGATCAAGAAGTTTTTTGTCACTACAGTCGTTTATTCATTACATATTCCAAATGCTGGGCATACCATAGCAAGCATTGCTTAACTCTGACGATTGGAACTCGCCTCGAGAGGCGAAGCTCTCGTGGTCCCGTTTTACAGCAGTATTCTACTAAAGTATCTACATATAAAATAAATATACTTTATCTTTGAAGGTAAAACAATGTAATTACGTACTAATTAAGCTATTTTAAGGTTAGGGTATAAAGGTTTAAATATGAAATCAATAATTTTATGATACTATGTATTGTATGTATTTTATGCATTAACTTATCATTAAATTAGTCAGTTGATTTATTACTAGCAAAGACTAAGAAATAAAGGAAAAAAATAAATATTCTCATAAAACCACAAAAAGTTTTATATCCCTGGTTGTCAGTGGTTGCTAGGCAACGGTTTGTCATTAAACATTTCGGATGCAAGGCGCGCAGAGTATAGGCTATATTATATCTATGTAATTAGCTTCGTCAAATCTGTTAGGTTGATGGCTTATGACACTCTTCTCTAATTTGGTTTGTTGGTTGCTAACTAAAGAAAACTAGCCAAGTCAAATGTAAAGCTTGAATTACATGTTCTTGTAACTAAAATTTTAGGCTTTTCTACACAGAAATTGGCACCCATTTAGATCTCAATTCTTTTTTTTTTTTGAAATTGACTCTCACTTTACATTTATGTTTTTGATGGGATATCATTACTTTTTGTATAGAAATTATTAGTAAGTACTTGTTCATAACGTTACTGATTAATTTTAATACATGAACTGTTATAGTGCTCTTCAACTAAATCTGTAGTTAGTGCGCCGTGGTCCGAAATACGGTACCTATTATTTCATTATTTATAAGTAATGATCTTCCACTATTGATGTCCGCTAAATATTGAAATAATAATTAATACTAAATCCCAATAATTATACTATCGTAATAAATACGAAAGTCGACTATACTCTTATTAGTTACGAGTGACCGCCCTCGCTTTGCTTTGGTTTTCTTATTTTTTTACACCTTGGGTTACGTTATTGGAGTTTTATTAAGGATCCCTAATTTATTGAAAATATAATATAGCCTATGTCACCCGGGGATAGTGTAGCTTTCCAACAGTGAAGGAATTTTTCAAATCGGTTTAGTAGTTTCGGAGCCTATTCAATGCAAACAAACAATCAAATCTTTCCTCTTTATACTATTATTACAGATAAGTTGTTTATGTTCGATGACATCGTGCAACAATAATTTTTGAAACAATACTTCGAATTACTTTAAACTGGTATAATTACGGAAATAATATAAAATTTTGTGGTGTAATCTTGTAGATTAGAGAAAAATAATTTTCCACACATTAAAAATAAAACGACGTAATACACTGGAAATAACGTCTCCTGACGAACCACTGATCTTCACGTAAATGTATGTGCTGTGCACTTCTCACAGGCACTTGGGACACTGAACATCTTCCTCCCGTTGAAAGCTTCAGAAAGTACTAAAACTGATATGTTTCGTTATATATTCACCTTGGAATCCACATAATGACCAGAAGTCATCAATTTTGATCGCTACTCTTAAATTTCAGGCATTTTAAGTAAGTGTTCCTAATAGAACCAATTTTTTGAAAAAATATCATAAAATGATAAAAATTTACTACTTTCAGATTTATTCCTTAGTACTCACCCGACTACCTATCTGCATGCCAAATTTTAACTTTCTAGGTCACCTGGAAGTTGGATATAGTTTTGATCTATAGGTCAGTCAGTGTTAAATTTCTCGATTTTTGGACGTTAATATCTAAATAACCGTTTGAGATGTGTTTATGAAATTTGGAAGACGTATGTATTTCGCAAATCTCAATAAATGAGCCAAATTTGACAGGTTTATGTTGAATAGTTTTTGAGTTATGAGGTGGTCAAAAGTGGCTCCAAATGGTTCGTGTAATATTACACACGGTGCTGCTCGTCAATTCTGTTAGCTAAGAAATTGACTTGACACGCTCCGCGTGTCTAGATCCATGACAACCCGACCGTCAATCTCACCTAATTTATTCTTTAGGTACTTCTATCCAAAAAGTATTGTTATGGCAAAGGCTACACTATAATACGATTGATGTATTCCCTTCACCGTCTGGCTGCGTTGGCTTAGCTGGCCTGGCTGTAGCTGAAGGGAATCGTCAATATAACGGGCTTGACTATGACAATGGCTGTGGCTATGGATATGGATATGGCTTTGGCTGTGGCTATGGCTTTGGCTTTGCCTTTGGCTGTGGCTGTGGCTATGGCTCTGGCTTTGGCTGTGGCTCTGGCTGTCGGCAGCAACACGTTGGCTGTAAAGCGTAGGCTGGCGGCACGTTGGCGGTTCGTGGTTGTATGTTAGCTGGTTTAGTATCGGCTTACAAAACGTCTGTTACAATTTTATTTCTTATTGCATACAGATCAAAATCTTCTAACTTCTTATCTTCTTTTGTTGATTTCATTTTTTCGAGGTGAAAATATTTTTTGGGATGTAGAAGCAGCAACTTTGCCTCCCTTGGTAATGGTGCTGATAATTTTTTCAGATATACCTGAAATAAGAACTATCCGTGAACACTGTTATAATAAAAGCAAAACAAAAGATATGCTTAACGAAATTTTAAAAAATCAGTTTGTTTATAAATGGTCGGCATGTTTTTGTATCGATACAAAATTCAATTCATTTCTATGGTCAATTGAATTTTGTATCGATACAAAACCATGACGAGCTATTTTTTAATAAAACGTAACCGTATACATCATTTTAGTTTGACATTACTAAGAGGAAAAAATAATAACAGGTAACACTATTTTTGCCACCTGTCATGGCCGCTACCCGTCAACGAACAAACTTAAATTGCATTAAAGGGACAATTTCAGCTTTTTCCTTTTTACAAAAATTACGCACTGATTGAACATTTTTTCTACCACTACTTTGTATCCTTTTTGGCATGATAGAAGTTAAAAATTAATAATACAAAAGAAAAATCCAATAGGGATGTTCGATCCGGATCGATACTTGTGTGGATCGATACAATGGCATACGATCCACTCGATATTTGTATCGATACAATGGCATTCGATCCACTGGCGGATCGATACACATGCAGGGTGGATCGGATCGAATCGGATCGGATCAAAATTATTATGGAATGGAGGTAGATTTCTTTAGATCAGTTGTTGGCGCATCATATTACACGAACAAGAAGGCTTCCACACGTTTTTCAAGCAATATTTGTCTGAATTTTTGTTGGATAGAAAGTCTGATCCATTAAATAAAGTATTGGTCAGCTAGAAAAGTTATTTGGGGAAACTCTGTGACATAGCTCTACGCCTACGGTATTTATCAATGGTAGGAACTTCATTACCCTCCGAATGGCTTCTCTCGTTAGCCAATAGCATTTTAAGCGAAAGTAATCGATTTGATCCTGAGCGGTTATCCAATTTACTATCCCAGCGTTTATTAAAATTTAAGGATTGGCAAATGTAACCTTTGCATGATATATTAATTTATTTGATTATTTAGTTTAAATACACAAGAGTTCTAAATCAAATATAGTGTTACAAAGTGAGATATTATTATTTATATAATGTTCCTACTACATACCACATTCTTTTAAAAAACCTTAAATAACTTTTTCAATATTTATTTATACAATATTTTGAATAAAATTAAATCTTATATAAAATTTAATCTAAAACGATTGACCATAATATTGCCATAATGATCTATCTTTATTTAGAAACCCACTGAATTAAGCTTGTCGATAGTTTATACCTATAACCATATTTAAAATATTTTATTCGATTCTGGATAGATACAAAACATCATATTAAATTATACGGTAGAAAATATCATCTTTTATTTAATAACATATTTCTTTCTTTTTTTTTCTTTCTTGGCCGACAACGCTTTGGTCGCTGACATCCATTGGCCGTGATACCCACTTACAGGTATATTTAACAATTACATGAATTTATATTTGGACTATTAATTATATTGGGATATTCATGACGATCTGGAGTATCGATATACAAAATACCCGAATCAACCATTCCTATTTAAAAATTTAATTTTTTTTCTTCTCTCTTTCTTGGCCGGCAACGCATCAGTGATGCTTTAGGTGTTGTTGATATCCATGAGCGACGATAGCCACTTACTATCAGGTGGATCTTCAGCTCGTTTGCCGGCTATTTCTATCAAAAAAAAAAATTCATTCGATACTGGATCGATCCAGAGTATCGTATCAAATCACTTGGATCGATACACTGCGAAACGATCCGTATCGATACAAGCTACCTGGATCGAACATCCCTAAAATCCAAGAATATTGGCAGCAGGTAATGCCAATCTAGTGGGAAGGTACAATGACAGATGTCAGAGGTAAAATAACTTTGAACGCACCATAGTAGTCAATTACGACTTGCCTGCTAATTATTTCATTACTCTGTGCAGGTACTCGTCAAAAATAAGTTTAACTTTAAATTAAATACATGGGTCATATGAAATGTTTACAATGGCAATTTTGGTCTTGGTTATAAAATAAATTGAATACAAAGTACCATATTAAAAAATTTTGATAGAAATTTAACCTTTTGATTTTTTATACTGTCATGATTAATGTATTATTTGTTGAATCAAAAACTTAAAGTGGTCTATTCATTTTTAATGCTACAAAATTGAAAAGGTATCAAATACAGATAGGTCATTACTACTTTCCTTTTTAATATAAGCACTTGGTGTAGTAAAACAAATCAATTAAACTTTACCGTTTAATAAAACAATAATTTTATTATTGCAATCTAAAATTCGTAACTAATGTAGTTCATATTTTTCCACCTATTTCTTCAGTGGGCCCAGTGAGTCAGGGGGGATTCCCAATTCTTCATCAGACCAAGTGATCGGATCAACATAAGGCCATTCACCCTGAAACATATTATTATATACTTTTAAGTTAATTAATAAAATTACATTTACCTACTTGTTTTACATTTTATACAATTCTAAAAAACTAAAGAATACATTGCATACAACATGGGTCCTGCAATACTTAGTTTATAATAGAGTAATAAAATCATGACAATTCCTGCAGAATTTTGCATTGTGGTCTTTCTGTGATTGCCATAATGACGTGTTGTGAGTGTTTTCATATAGACCAAAGAGCAAATTTTGCATTAAGGATATTTAATTATTTACAGATGCCACAATAAATTGAAAGCTATTTATTTGTTCAGTGAGTGTTTTCGGTTTTCAAGTGTAAGATATACATAGAATTACAGAATGCGTCATACTTCACCTATATTTTGAAAACACTTAGATGTAGTTTTAAGTTGCCCGGTTTTAAACTTTTAAGTAAAAGTTATGTTATATGAGGCTAATTTGACAGCCTTACCCAAAGATGTTCTGGCTCAGTGGCAATGTGCCACAATATCCACCACCAACATAGACCACCCAGACCTTCAGCTAGGTATATTGCACGCTTTGATGGCATCGGGGGAGGTACTCTGTATGACCACACTCTGAAACACAAGATCATTCAGAACTCTAAGAAAATAAATTATAAAGTTTAAAAGGCAATAAAGTCATGGATGTTTACCTTCCATCCATCCACCATGCAATTATATTTTTCTATTTTAATTAAAAATAAATTCCTATGACAGAAACAGCTTTACTAAAGATTCTTTCTTTTTCTTGTTTCTTGTTTATAGCGACGTGTTATCTATCAGCGTTAAATGGTTTTATTTTTTAAACTATCTTTGTCAATCAATTGTAAAGTTTTAGAGCTAATATGACATAACATCTTGCCATTAATACGTACCCATGGCCAGCGTTTCTCTTAGCCAGTTTTACATTATCCGCCCCATTCTTGAGGGTTCTAAGTAAGATTGCCCTAGATATTAGGGTCCTACTTAACATTATATAATTGTTTTTATATAATTTTATCGAATACGAACGAATAATAGGCCCGTAGCCCCTCGCTCACCCGTTTTGTCTTCAAGCAAGCACAGAGTACTTAATCACTACGTTTTACAAGCAAGATCGTAAAGTCACTGTCAATTTATCAAATGTCATTCCCTACGTTCCAGTAGACGATCACAACGACCACGCTCACGACCGCGATTTTGCCGTTCCACTAGCTTGTGAGCGTTACAATCATACACCCAAGTGGAACGGTATAGTGAGCGACGCGGACGTGAGCGTTCAAGCCACAGAGTATTTACACGTTTTAGCCGATGATACAAAATGTACTCTATGATGTTGAGAATAAGACAAGTCTGAAACTTAGATTAGAGGTTATGTTATAATTTTTATGCTATAAATAAACGTTACTTATTTAGTTATCAATTTTATTTTTACACTAGCAAAAAAGAATATCTACAAACAAAAATTTTTTTTATGAAAAGACAAATTAATATAATAAAAAATTGCATAATAATTATGTTAATGATATTGACCGACGAGGAAAAATGTATACATGGCTATATGTATAGTGAATTAAACATTAAAAATATTAAAATTATTTACATAATTTAACATATTTCTATCAACTTGTGACCCCACGTCAAGCATCTGTTGGAGAAACTACTAGTTCCAGTAAAGTATTTCTTGTCGAATCGTATAAAGTTATTTTTTCCATCACCATCCTTAACTTTTATAAAATTGCGCCAAATTTCTATCACCATCCATTTCTACCCAGTGTCGCCAAGTCTAAAAACTGGCGAGAGTAACTTCGTCGTATCTGGCAACACTGCAATTCGACCACTTCGACCCACCCCGTGAGGTGGGTTGTTTTGAGCGTGCCGTGAGCGAAATTAATGACGTCATCAATGACGTATTCGCCGCGACCATGACGACCGTGGTCACCATGTGGAACACGTTTTGATCGTTGTGAGCGATGTGAGCTACTACTGGAACGCAGCCATTAATTTAATGTATGTCATGTCATTGATGTCACATGCGACATGGGGCGCGTTCCACTAGACGCTCAAAACGCTCACAACTGTCAAATTAGTATGATATTTTGATCGTTGTGAGCGTTATGAGCGTCTAGTGGAACGCGGCCATGGCATGTCAATGTAATTTTTTTAAAATCAAAAGAATTAATGGCCTCAGACATCGTATTTTGAGCATAGACATATGAGCCTATTGTGTGTACAATGGCAATTGGCAATTTATTCTCGAGTCACGGTGTTTGTGGTTGAACTCCTCCAAAACGGCTCGACTGATTTTTATGAATTTTTTTGTGTTTGATTGGTAGAAAAGACACATAGGTACCGCTAGCGGCTAGGTGATAAAAGGGTGTTCCTATCAATGATATTACAATATAAAAAAGACGGTCCCTATCATGTCCCTATCCATAAAATATCTATAAAAACAGCGTTTGCCGAGTCAGCTAGTAATAGATAAAATATTGCTTAATGGGTTCTTGGCTATTGATTCATTTTAACTAAAATACAATTTTGTGTATTGTCTTTTTAGGATTTAAGACACAAGTAGATTTTGAAAAAAAAATTGGTTATCAATTACTTATATCAATATTAAATTCTCTATATTCCCATTACGTTTGACTTTGATCCTTGGAAGTCGGATTCCAATTACTTTGCTATAATTAAGCTGTTTCTATCATAATATAGAGACAAAATATAGAAAATAAGGCTCAGCTTTAGAACAGGGAATGTCGAAAAGATGGTTCAAATATTTTTTTTTAGGTAGATTATATTATTAAAAGACGATTACGAAAGTTTCACTTTACGCAAATTAATAGTTTATGAGATATGAATTTTTAAAATATCGAATTATTCCCAATTATTTGCTTACATTTATGACATAATACGTCAAAACGCGACAGCCATCTTGAATTTCGTGTCAATTTAACGGGTTATCCGTCAATTTAGCTTCAATTTCTGACAGTAGCTGTCATAAATCAGCCATGACAGTCGTCAAATATGTCAATCTCATCATTCATCGTCTATACCACAGAGTACATATCTTCGTGTCCATTCTCGCGTGTGAGAACATCATTGTGATCGCGCTTGAGAATTTTCGTTGAATACAACCACTACTGAATTGAAAATAACAAATTGAATAGCACAAATATTTTAAGTTAATATACAACTATGTTAAAGTCAAATCAAATCAAATGAAAAAACAACTGAACTCAAATCGAAAGAAGGATAGGTTAGGTTATGGTTGTCTGATTTTATTTACGAAAAAATAGGAACCCCGCGAAGCGGGGTTCCGTCGACATCTGTGGCGAAGCCCCCGCTATGAAAAAACAACAGAACTCAACTCGAAAGAAGGATAGGTTAGGTTATGGTTGTCTGATTTTATTTACGAAAAAATAGGAACCCCGCGAAGCGGGGTTCCGTCGACATCTGTGGCGAAGCCCCCGCTATGAAAAAACAACTGAACTCAAATCAAAAGAAGGATAGGTTAGGTTATGGTTGTCTGATTTTATTTAGGAAAAAAATAGGAACCCCGCGAAGCGGGGTTCCGTCGACATCTGTGACATAGTCTTATTACGGCGTTAATAGAGTAGATTAAATCACATAGTATCTGTGACTGATACAACAGTTTGATATACCTTTGTCATTTCTGGCGTTTAATTTTGAATATAGAGCCTTAATTTTGTACTGCGGTTAGAAAAGTTATTTTCCATTTTCTCAGAAATGGTGCGTCGCTGAGAGTTGCGAAAGGTATCGTTGTAATCAGGAGCGAATCCTTTATATCTGTATGATTAATAAACACTGAAATAGCTTGATAAACTTACACCCAATTTTTATTTTCAAAATTTTTTTTCTCGAAAACTAAAAGTTTCCGTAAATTGCGGTATTCAAAAACGTGTTGTACACCCCCCCCTCCCCCCCCAAAAAAATTTTCATCGAAATTGGCGTAATTCCCTGTTCTAAAGTGCTTCCGAAAATAATACCAAGTTTAGGATAATTTTTGGGCCGCTATTTTTTTATTCTTTCATTGGCGTTACTTTTTGATTAGGAGCCCTAAATATTACCTGGAGGTTAAAACAAGTGAAAGTTAGGTATTACTTAGAAATAAACAGTTTAAACATAGGGTAGAGGAAGTAGGTAGTTGTTTTGCTCAGATAGCAAAAAAAAAGTGCAATAATAACTTTGAATATAAGATATGAATTTATTTCTACTTACTACCTAAAATAATTCATTTGTACAGAAATCTAATTCTAAATAAATACCTACTTATTTTGAGAGTTCTCATAAAAATGTAATAAAAAACTATTTGTTTTGAGCTTGATCTTTGCAACATGGTTGGCCTTTAGCACCATCATCCGGCACAACTTTTTCGTTGAATGGTATATTTTCTACTTTGGCTGTATCCTCTGTAATTCTTGCCTCTGAAAACAAACACAGGAAAATGTGAAAATAAGGCCTTTTAAGATCCCACCTTGCTGTAACTTTTAAAGATTTTCTTCATTTTAATCCCGTCTTATTTAAAGGTGCTTCTTATTTATAATTTCAATACTTGCAAGTTATTAACAATGAAAGTAGTAGTAGTAACAATGTTATTAGACACCCAATTTGTGGCTTATTCCACAAAAGTATAAAGTCATTTATATTTAATCTACATTGTCTACAAATTGAAGAATTGACCAATGATATGGGCATTTGCAAAATATTAAATTATATATTTTGAGACACTCAAAAACAAGCTAAAATAAAACTATTTTTAACCGACTTCAAAAAAAGGAGGAGGTTCTCAATTCGACTGTATTTTTTTTAATGTTTGTTACTAGTGATGAGCCGACTATGGGTTTTGCCGATCAGCCGACTAGCCGACTATTCGGCGAGAAAATTGCCGACTAATCGGCTGACTAGTCGGCAATGCCGATCATCCTTACTTTGGTCAAATACTTATGAAAATAAACGGAATCGATTGCTTCATGATAAACCTGAAAGTCTGACGTTTCTTCAGCTTCACCATAAATTACTTTTGCTTGATCTAATAAAATTAAAATAGGTACTATTGATAAAATTTAATTGAAAATATGACTGAGTACAAATAAAAGTACAAACTTGTATTATTATTGCCACATGCTAGTGATGCAACGAATATACGCATATTGAGTATTGAGTATTGAGTATCTAAATTTTACTAACAAAAAATAACTGACTTCAAAGTTACTCAAAAACTACTTGTCAGATCTCATTCATTCAATTTATGTGGGACCACATGACAAGCACCGAAAGCAGGTGCTAAAAAAAGAATCATCGAAATCGGTTGGCGTGATATTGAGTTATTCGTCCATTTGTCGCGCACATAATACAAATTTAAGACTTATCCATTTTTTAATCAAAAGCCGGAGTCTGTCATTTGTTTCCACATAAATTTTATTGAGATCTGACAATGGCATCCATGAGAAAACCACATAAGTCGTAAATTTGTATTAAGATGTGCACGACAAATTGACGAATAACTCAATATCACGCCAACCAATTTCGATTATTCTTTTTTTAATCGAAAGCAGGTGCTTATCATATGGTCCCACATAAATTTGAATGAGATCTGACAAGTAGTTTTTGAGTAACTTTGAAGTTGGTTATTTTTTGTTTGTAAAATTTAGGTTATTATAGATGGCCTTGTAAATAAGCTTTTATGCCTCAGAAGTAGGCCTATTCTTATTTAGGTTCCATACAGGAAGTTTTCTCTGATAAAGCTAATATAATTTTGAATATAAAAAACATGTTACCAAATACACCGGGCCGGATTTCCCTAGCTTGAATAACTTGGGTTCTTAGTTCATTTTCTACATCTTCACCATATTTGATCATCTGTAAAATGGATAGTTGAGTAAAACAATAACTAGATAAATAAATATCATAAATTAAGTAGTTATTATTACAGCTTTTATTGCTTCTTCATTGTCGACGTGCTTATTTTTGCTATATTCTTCATTAATCTTTAATCTCGCAGCTGCTAACGTTTTTTCATCACCAAAAAACACCTTCATCCTTGTCCTGTGTAATTTTTTAAAGCTTGATAATACCTGTAAAATACGCAAACTTTAACGACGTAAAAGACGAAAATATTATTTTTAATAGATATTCTTACACAGTTACACACCATACGTCGCAGTTCTGTCATGGTTTTAGATTCATTTAATAGGACTGTTCAGTATCAATTTTATTATTTTCGCACTCAATCAACGGATGAAGGAATGTTTTAATTGTAATTTTATTTGCTATTTTTTATAATATAGCTGGTAAAATTATTTTGTTTTGACTTATAACCAGTGACATCTAAATGACATAACTGACATTGATTGTCGAATGGCGGTTGACTTCACAATGACATTATTACTATTAATTAGCATTAGGGTATATTAACTCGATGCGAACATTTCAGGTCCAGGTACGGCTCGCAGGTCGCGGGATCTGCTTCACTCTTTAGGTGCGACATTCAAATTTCAACCTTATTACTATTATCATTAGGGTATATTATCTTAGTCGACGCGTACAGTTCAGGTCCTTTGAGCTGAATTGAGACCTAGTGGATCTGTTTTTGAGCTGCAGGTTAACAGGTCACTTTCGTGGGACCTGAATCTTTGAATCAGATCAGATCTGATCTGAAATTTGAATGTCGCAACTAAAGAGTGAAGCAGATCCCGCGACCTGCGAGCCGTACCTGGACCTGAAATGTTCGCGTCGATTAAGATAATATACCCTAATGATAATAGTAATAAGGTTGAAATTTGAATGTCGCACCTAAAGAGTGAAGCAGATCCCGCGACCTGCGAGCCGTACCTGGACCTGAAATTTTCGCGTCGACTAAGAAAATATACCCTAATGATAATAGTAATAAGGTTGAAATTTGAATGTTGTACCTAAAGAGTGAAGCAGATCCCGCGACCTGCGAGCCGTACCTGGACCTGAAATGTTCGCGTCGACTAAGATAATATACCCTAATGATAATAGTAATAAGGTTGAAATTTGAAATGTCTTGTCGGCTCTTATGAATCTTTCAGGTCCTTGAGCTGATTCACGAACCGCTTCACAGCTCCGGATCACCTTTGTGAATCAGGACCTGTTTTGCAGCTCACGCGTTTTGGTTGAGTTACCCATGTCTAGTCACATGACAGGCAACTGTCGTGACCATGGATATATTACTCTATCTGGATCACTGACTTTGTAGAGGTGACTCTGGCGGTGAAAGGGTTAACTAGTATGGGACCGAAGCTTTTCTTTTTCACTGCCGCTAAATGGATCTGCTTCGGCCCCACCCATACAAATAGTCTCGCGAGCGTGTTAGGTCAAGTAAAACTCGCACTAAGCACACAGCTTTAAAAATTCGTGGTTCCAAAATTGTCAAACTGTCAGTGTCAAAACTGCCTTGACAAATATTACTATGACATTGACATACCTCGACCGTTAAGCTTGACCATAGACATAGTACTACTAGACTAGGCAAGGTATCTGAGCATATGTAAGTGAAACCGTCACGCTGCGAAGAAAGGCAGGAGGTAAACCTATCCTTGTCTTACCAAGGTATCTAAGCATATGTAAGTGAAACCGTCACGCTGCGAAGAAAGGCAGGAGGTAAACCTATCCTTGTCTTACCAAGGTATCTTAGCATATGTAAGTGAAACCGTCACGCTGCGAAGAAAGGCAGGAGGTAAACCTATCCTTGTCTTACTTACGAGTTACACGAGTCTCCTTGGTCTCTTTCTCTTTCTAATAGCGTGACACAAAGAAGGCCCGCTTGTCTAGTCTAGTAGTCATGTCTATGATTACACTGGTTTACATGTAATTTAACTTGATGTTAAACGCGAAAAAAACGTCAGATTTGCCTTACCTAATATGAAACAGATCCCAGCTCAAATTGTCCTAAATAAGGAAGTATTAGAACTAGTAAATTCTACAACATTTCTCGGCATTACCGTAGACTCTTGACTACAATGGGGTCCTCATATTGAAGCCTTGTCAGGGAGGCTCAGTTCCGCTGCTTTATGCAGTTATGAAAGTAAGGCTCTTAACTTATGTAGAAACAGCAAGATTAGTTTATTACAGCTACTTTCATAGTATAATGTCCTACGGTCTGTTGTTGTGGGACCCAGCTGCAGATATTGAGTCAATCTTTGTATTACAGAAAAGAGCAGTTCGCGCTATTTACAACCTCAGGCCTAGGGACTCTCTTAGAGAACTCTTTAAAGAAATCAATATACTAACTGTTATTTCACAATACATTTTGGAAAATATTATGTATGTTAAAAATACTCCGACACTTTTCTTAAATAGAGTGATGTTCACAATATTAACACAAGAAATAAGGCTAGACTGATTGTGTCTAGTTTTAGACTCAGCAAAACTGGTGGCTCGTTCATGGGTAGATGTGTAAAAATCTACAATAAAATCCCGTTAGAGTTAACAGAAATGCCATACTGTAAATTAAAAACTCATGTAAAAGGTATTCTCATGAAGAAAGCATATTACAAAGTTGATGAGTATTTAAATGACCAGACTGCTTGGACATGAGTTTTTTTTATTACATAATGTAATAAGTAGTATTAAGTGCTGTCTGTAACTGTGAGTAGGAAAAAATTAATCCCGGGAGTTTCTTGCCGCTTCTTCTACCGGGACCACTCACGGTAGGGATTTGTTGAAGCGATGGCGTTGAATGACTTTCGAAAAGTGTTTGTAATAAACCTACTTCGAATAAACTAATTTCATTTCATATGTAAGTGAAACCGTCACGCTGCGAAGAAAGGCAGGAGGTAAACCTATCCTTGTCTTACTTACGAGTTACGCGAGTCTCCTTGGTCTCTTTCTCTTTCTAATAGCGTGACGCTATGGGTCAACTCACATTTATTCGGCGCCATTCGCGTTTCGCCGAATGATTTTGGTTACACTTATTCGGCTCGGCTTCTATCAGCCGCGTGCGGCGTCGTAAGAATGCCAACGACTGCTTACGGCGTCGTAAGAATGCGAACGGCTGCGTACGGCGCTGAATACGCTGCGAAGTCCGTCCGAAGACGTTAGTAGGTATAATCTATACGGGAACTATGAAGGTCGCAACCTGTCGACAAGGCCAAGGAGTCAAAAATCTTCCATGTACCTACCTACAGCGCGGCGCTGTTCCGCCGCGTTCGACGTCGTACGCGGCGTACGCGGCCGAAAGATGAAACACATTTGTCGTCGTTTTCTACTTGTTTACCGCGAAAGCGGAATCGGCGCTGAAAAGCCGAAAGGATGCGTACGCGTCTCCATACAAAATAGTTGTTTAATATGGACAAAAGGCGAATGGAGCCGAATAAATGTGTTTTGACCCTAAGAAGGCCCGCTTGTCTAGTCTAGTAGTATTATGTCTATGAGCTTGACAGGGCTTGACTTGACATTAGAAGTACAGTGCGTTCAAAGTTATTTTACCTCTGGCTATTAAGTTGGCTAACCTTAGCTGTGTGTTGTCATATTTAGTTTGTAAGATACCCTTATATGAAATATTTCATGTTAAAGTGGATGTCAACTTTTAATTCAGCTAATAGCTTTCCTAAAGTTGGAATCTCTTTTCTGACTGTGTACATTTCATGTATTTTATTTCTGATTGCACACAAATCCAAATTTCCTAACTTTATCTTCTTTTGTTGATTTCGTTTCGTTTCGTAGAAGCAGCAACTTTGCCTTCCTTGGTAATGGTGCTGACAGTTTTTTCAGAATAAGAACTATCCGTGAACACTGTTATATTAAAAGCAAAACAAAAGAAATGCTTATCTAAATTTAAAAAAAAATCTGTTCGTTTATAAATGGCCGGCATGTTTTTGTATCGATACAAAATTCAATTCAAATCTACGGTCAACTGTCAACTGAATTTATGTCGATACAAAACCATGACGAGCTATTTTTTAATAAACCGTGAACGGACTGTACAGTGTGTTCAAAGTTATTTTACCTCTGACACCTGTCACTGTACCTTCCCACTAGATTGGCATTACCTGCTGTCAATATTCTTGGATTTTTCTTTTGTGTTATTAATTTTTAATTTCTATCATGTCAAAAAGGATACAAAGTAGTGGTAGAAAAAATGTTCTATCAGTGCGTAATTTTTGTAAAAAGGAAATAGCTGAAAAAGTCCCTTTAATCCCATTTAAGGAATGTTCGTTGATGGGTAGCGGCCATGACAGGTAGGAAAAATACCCTACGTTCCACTAGGCGATCACAACGACCACGCTCACGACCGCGATTTTTCCGTTCCACTAGCTTGTGAGCGTTACAATCATACACCCAAGTAGAACGCTTTGGTGGAACGGGTATAGTATAGTGAGCGACGTGAGCGTTCAAGCCACAGAGTACTTACACGTTTTAGCCGTTGATACAAAATGTACTCTATGACGTTGAGAATAAGACAAGTCTGAAACTTAGATTAGAGGTTATGTTATAATTTTTAAGCTATAAATAAACGTTACATAATTAATTATCAATTTTATTTTTACACAATTAATTAATATTATAATTATTTTTTATACTAGCAAAAAAGTATATCTACAAACAAAACATTTTTTTATTTAAAAAAATACAAATTAATATAATAAAAAATTGCATATTAATTATGTTAATAATATTGACCGACGAGGAAAAATGTAAACATGGCTATATGTATAGTGAATTAAACATTAAAAATATTTACTTAATTTAACATATTTATATCAACTTGTGACCCCACGTCGAGCATCTGCTGGAGAAACTACTTTAATCCACTAAAGTATCTCTTGTCAAATCGTATATAGTAATTTTTTCCATCACCATCCTTATCTTTTATAAAATTGCGCCTTTCTATCACCATCCATTTCTACCCAGTGTTGCCAGGTCTAAAAACTGGCGAGAGTAACTTCGTCGTATCTGGCAACACTGCAATTCGACCACTTCGACCCACCCCGTGAGGTGGGTTGTTTTGAGCGTGCCGTGAGCGAAATTAATGACGTCATCAATGACGTTTTCACCGCGACCATGACGACCGTGGTCGCCACGTGGAACGCGTTTTGATCGTTGTGAGCGATGTGAGCGTCTACTGGAACGCAGCCATAGTGTTACCTGTTATTATTTTTTCCTTTTAGTAGTGTTCAACTAAAATGATGTATGCGGTTACGGTTTATTAAAAAAGTAGCTCGTCATGGTTTTGTATCGACATAAAATTCAGTTGACCATAGAATTGAATTGAATTTTGTATCGATACAAAAACATACCGACCATGATTGATAAACGAACTGATTTATTTTTTAATTTAGTCAAGCATTTCTTTTGTTTTGCTTTTAATATAACAGTGTTCACGGATAGTTCTTAATTCAGGTATATCTGAAAAAACTGTCAGTACTATTACCAAGGAAGGCAAAGTTGCTGCTTCTACATCCCAAAAAATATTTTCACTTCGAAAAAACGAAATCAACAAAAGAAGATAAAGTTAGGAGATTTTGATCTACATATACGCAATCAGAAATAAAATACATGAAATGTACACAGTCAGAAAAGAGATTTCAACTTTAGGAAAGCTATTAGCTGAATTAAAAGTTGACATCCCCTTTAACATGAAATATTTCATGTAAGGGAATCGTAGAAACTAAATATGACAACACACAGCTAAGGTTAGCCAACTTAATAGCCAGAGGTAAAATAACTTTGAACGGGTATCATTGATAGGAATGATAGGTATTGACCCGTATTGAATGATAAATTGATAACGATTTGTGATAATAATAATTTGATTTACACGTGTTTAAATATAGTTAAAACTTGTTTGACTTCACTTGACTGAATTTTAATGCTGTTAATTGATAGTAAGGATGTCAATGTTATTCTCTTTAAATGATAAAGAGATGATAATTCAATAACGTGGTCACTTAAATTGAAAAATCTGGCAGTGTTAAATCTCAGGGCATTGGTAAAATACTGGACGAACTTTATGAGACAAGAAAGAAACAGTAGTTAAAATGCCTTATCCTATATATCTTTTGCAATTTATTGCATTTGTGGTTTGTAGACAACAATTTATAAACTGGATTACTTAAATCTTGCTTAAAATATTCTTATTGTAATTATTGTTTCAGGATCTATTTGCAGTGGGGTTGATAATTCCTTTGATACCAAGTCATGTACGGCATATGGGAGCAAATCATATTTATGTTGGTCTGCTTGGGTCTATTTATGCTGGTTTTCAGTTAGGTTCAGGTCCGTTCATTGTAAGTTTTTGGTATAAAAAATATTATGGTGATATTACAGTTAATGAAGTATTTCTGTTTTAAAAACTTTTGTCCATATGGCTTATTTTTTGTAATTTTAATTTTTTTACAGGGTAGCCTAAGTGATATAAAAGGCAGGAGAAAAATATTAATAGTAACATTACTGTTATGTGGTATTTCATATTCATTATTGGGGCTGACATCCTCTGTTATTGTTATTTTAATCTTAAGAGCGGTTTTAGGTAAATAGTACTTATCATAAGCTTAACATAAATTATTTCAAGTAATAATTTTATTGCTCTTGCAATGTTAGTTTTTGTACCTTGACTAATATCTTAAGTTTTTGTTTTCAGGTTTATTCAAACAGACTCAGCTGTTAACAAAAGCGCTAGTGCCAGATTATGAAAGAAATGAGAAAAGGCAATCTGAAATATATGGCAGGATGTTAGCCATATCTAGTGCTGGTATTACGCTAGGGCCGGTGCTCGGTGGTCATATAGCTGAAGACTATCCAGAACATGGTTTCATCTATATTGCAATAATTGTTGGCATATTTTTTGCCTTAAATGCAGGTAAATAACAAATGTTAAAGGTAATACTTTAATAATTATGTGCTATTATGGATAACTTAGATAAGGTATTTTTTTTCTTTTTCCCAGGTCTCGTTTACTTACTCCCCAAAACAAACAAAACACCCGAAAAGGATAAAAAAACAACACCAAATACTAATATGTTGCATGTAGTTATTACCAGTAGTAAGCAGTCTTTTGTGGAGCTCTCTAAGGTGAAGTGGAAGAAATATTGGGACGTCTTCATCTTCAAGGCACTGGTCGGTTTTGCTATGGGTGTATATTATTCTAACTACGCCTTGTATTTAAAAACTCAGTTTGACCTTTCACCTAAATATGTAGGTTACGTTATATCATTCCAAGGTATCATAGGATCTGTATCAAGTTTTTTTATAGGATTTATTAATAGTTTTTACACTAAAGACAAAGATTATAGTTTGAGGAATTGCCATGTATTCTTACTCTCATCTTTATCGTTACTTGGTCTTATATGCTCGTTTAACTTGTATATTTATTTAATATGGTTGATTCCGTTGGCTATCAGCAATTCTGTAGCTAGGTTAGTTACATTAGAGATGGTACTGAAGAGAAGTCACGGTGATCATCGTGGCACTCTCATTGGTGCATCAAACAGTGTCAGATCATTGGCCGGTGTTGTAGCACCAATGGTCACAGGGTTGATTGGCCACTATATTGGAGTGCCTTATGTTATATATGCCTCCTTATGTTCTTCTTTCATAGGACTACTTTTGAGTTACTACACTAGAAGTAAAACGATAAAGGTAGACTAAAGTTGTACAAACTAAATGTGATGTTTATATTTGTAAAATATTTGTTAATATCCAATGTTATATAATATTTTATTTTATTTTATCCAGTTGAAATATATTATGTATGTTGATATAATAAAAAAAACATCCAATGTTTTGTAGGTTACATTTGTTTGGTAGTTTGAATTAAAATGTAAATAGACATTTGGAAATGAGTTTGAGTTATATGAATAAAAAGGTTTAGAAATGTAAAACTATAGAAGCAATGCTATTAAGGACTAAAGTTTTATTTTTATTAACCATAACAATATATTTACATGACACAGTTACAATGAAATTGAAGTGTTTTATTTTACTCTCCTTCTAGAGCTTGGACTTGTTTCTTCCTCATTTCTTGTATCAATTTTTTAATGTCTTCTCTGTCCTTCTTGTTTTCTGGAGGATATATCTGCCTTTTAGTATTGGTAACCCATTCCTCGAAATAAGTTGGTTGATTGAACACAAAGAAAAGTATTACCGGAAAGGAGGTATACATTGCCATCCTTCCAACTTCCAGTTTCCAATTTCCCATATTAACTCGCGGGTTCCAAAACACGAAATATGACGAGAATTAACAATTAGTTTATTCGGAAAATTCGGAAATATTGTTATCACACCCGATGTGACATGAGTTATTCAGAGTTATGTGGGCGTTATTCATGTCAATTTGACAATTTCATTCATAGAATAGTCTGTGGTCAATTTGTCAAACTCGTGTTTTCTAATTGACAAATGTCATTGTCAAAAGAACAAAATTAAATAGAAAGTCGCAATCGGGACGTTTTTGGCTTTGTTTATATACCATAGGGTAGAGTAGGAGGGCCATCTCTGTTTAAGAAAAGTGTCCGTAAAAATGTGTCCAATTACGGGTAGCGCTGCGGTGCGGTCTACAATAGCTATGTTCGAATACCTATCTATTTCTCAAACACTAGCGCCATTCATTTCGGGTGACACTGCGAATTGCACTAGGCACAGATGAAAGTTAATCTTTCATCTGAGACTAGGCACAGAGTACTTAATCACTGAGACTAGGCATAAGGGTCCGTTCAGACAGACCGGCTCGGAGAGCATCGGCCTGCTCTTCTTTTCACACAGACCGGATCGTATACGCTTGTAATTGGCCGGAGCGGAGCTGCCAACTATTTCACATAGACCGGCTGGAATAGATCTGAAAGCGGATGCGGTCGGATGCGCTCGGAGACTGGTAGATATATTACAAAGGCAGTACCAGTATTCCGCGCAGTCCAAGTTTTGTTTTCGGTGTGTTAACGTGTGCTTTTCGAAACATAGATTTAGATAGCTCCGATGAAGAAATATATTTGTTAGCAAGATTACTTGAAATAGAACATAGCAAACGTAAGCGCAAGCGGAAACAAATATGGGTAAATCGGAGCTGATCGGCTGCGCGAGCGAGACAGAGCACGCAATCGGAGCCGGTCGGCTCCTCTTTTTATTTCACACGAAGCGCGTTCAAGCATTTTAATGACAAAAAAGGTGCATATGCAAAAATAAACTTTACTACAATTACTCAAAACTCTGTTTCCAACGTGATAAAAATCTGCTCTCCTCTCCGAGCCGGTCTGTCTGAACGGACCCTAACTCAGCAAACGTCACTCCGTCTTATGTTCATAACGTACTCGTAGTCATTTGACTTGACGCCAACGGCCAATGTCGCCAACGCGCCCAACGCTATTGTCGTAGGATGGTTAAGTCACGGATGGTGGTACTGGTAGGTATTGGAACCTCTATAGAGAAATAAACAACCGATCAATTTCATGTTTTGTAACAATCATTACTGTAAAATCACTAATAATTAAATTAAAAAATTAACACTACCTACTAAAAATCACGTTTTCACTCAGCAGTATTTTGGTTATATTAATTTATTAAAACATTAAAGCCCAATGCATACGTAACGGGGTTTTTCCCGTCCCATATGGGACGTTAAGTTTTGGAAACATCGTTTTATAGAAAATGTATACATACGATAGTGCATACGCAGCGGAATCCCGTGCGGAACGGGAACAGGGCACGCACGTATATATTTTATGCCCCGTACCCGTCTCCTACCTATATCAGGGTGCTTGTACCACGACTCACGAGCACGAAAGATTGGCTTGAATTCATGACGAACTCAAAATTGCTTTACATTACAAACATTGAAAACGCACTAAAATAGTATTTTTGAATGATGTTCAGTATGATCTTCCCGATGTCCTCCAAATGACGCCCCAAGCCGAGGTAAGAACCAGTGGGCGTTCCTTAGAAAGTTCGCAACCCCTATTTCCCGAAATGGGTACCTTTTCGCAATATGCAATCGTCTTCTCTTCTCGATTGACCCTTTCTAGGCTCGTTTCTTCTCGATTATACCCCGTGCAGCTGTAAAGACCTGTAGGGCCAACACTGGCGACGGCAACAACAAATTGTTCATTCGAAAAAATATCATGATTTGAGTTTGACTCGATCGTTGAGATCTTCTTAATTTTATTATTGATGTGAAACACATGTGAAACGTGTGATTACGCGAGGGGTAAACCATGGGTAAACCTGATTTTTGGCGTGGTGATATAGGCCGTGGCGAAGCATCGCCGGCAATATGAAAATAAAATATAATAACACAATGTGGGTAATCATAAATAAACTTTGTTTGGTAGGCTGTAGCATACGGTAGGACAAATTCGAAACTTCAAAATAATTGCAATGTTTCACATCTGCCAGCCGTCCCATGACGGCTGTTCTTTTTCTTTTTTAATATCATATTATTCATATAATAATATGTACTTCCCTACATAGCTATGGCATTATGTATACTTACATATCTTAAGATCTTTGATCTTCTTATTTATCTTTACATCATATACCTGCCTTCATCATACGTATTGTAGGAACTACCTGCATATTACAGCCCTGACGCGCCGCCGCGCCGGCGGGGGCGCGGCGCCGACTGCGGAAAATTGTATCGCCATTACAGAAATTTACGCGGCGTAATAGTGCCATTATCCATGCCCATCTTATAGCAAAATGGCCCTAGGTCAATTTACAACAATGGATGCAATTTCAACAATGAATCAAAAACGAATTTCTTCTATTCCACCTGTAATCCTAGGTAATGCTAGTAATCCTAAGTACCTAACTATTACAAGAATTGAACCCAGGACCCTACGAGTGGTGGTCTGGCGTGGTCACCATTATACCACGCGGGTCGTCAAAACTAATATACTATGTAGATACCTACGTACTCGATTACTTTTATATTTTATATTCTTATATTATGAAAAGATTTTTTTTAAACACTTTATACAGGCGCTCTATAAAGTCTGGGACAAAATTTTAGCCTTGGGCATTCGCAGTCCTCGTCTGAGCACGCTATTGTTTGAGTTGTGAGGTCAGTAAATGTTTTTCCTGGTTATAGGTTTTGGCGGGCAATTTACTAGTGTAAATGTTTCTTACGTGAGTCGACAGTGTATTAAATTACCTACGTCATCTACTTTTCTTCCACGGTTGTAGCTGGAGAGTGCATGTATACGTATTTAACGCTTTTTGGTTGCCAGCTGCAGTTATTCATGAGGCATCCTGTCTTCAGGGGTAGCAACGCATCTGTGCCAATGTCGAGTGGGATAAATATTATAGACCATTAACAATATTTTCTAACAGGACAGGACTAACCAAAGCTAGCACTAACAGGAGTTATCAGGACCTACGAACTGACTGTAGTCCATCCTATAATCCTATTCGAGGTTTGTGTCAGATGTCTATGACTATGGGCGGCAGGGGATGGCAGGGAATGGCAGGGGACTGTAAGTTCATTAATTGTACATAAAAAAAAAACTTTTATTGTAGGAAAATCGAACATGGCTTTAATTTAATTTATAGAACTAAGTACATGTTACATTATATTATTTGTAACTGACGTAGGTACTTTTATTCAAAACCTTGTGCCTCAGAGAAGAAGAAAAGAATAATAAAAGAATAACCGTTAATACCGTGCTGACACTCCTGTCAGACGGTCCGCGAATCCCGATACTTATTACTTCACAGACCGTTATCCAAGGACACATAAAGATGTCCTTGTATGTGTGGAATTAATTGATCACCGGTTGTGCTAGCGGCTTATAGACATCAGCCCGGCAGTGGGACGTTGTTGTTATACACGCTCGTAAAGGAGGTGGCCAATATTTACCCCGGAAATGGTTAAAATACGTTTTTTTGTACAAGGTTTTAGTCCTCTGAAAAGACATATTTTCCATTTATTATAACATAACTAGAATTTTAATTTTCTTCTGAACTCCGCCGTGAGTAGTTATAATAAATTAACAATAATAATAAGTTGTATTGTATACAAATATACTTTTACTACCTCCATTGCTATCACCCCGGTCACTCACATGCGCGCAAATGTTTGACATTTTTACGAATGTTTGCACATATGTGAAGGGCGGTCAGGCATGGGTTCGTATATGAGTATACAAGCCCATTTCCGCTTTCTCCTACACTTTGTTCACGAATGTTCAATCTTGCTGTTGTTATTATGTTGTGGTCATTCAAATCCATTTTCAATACAGAAAATAAATGGTAGTACGATTAGACGCCACGAACCACGAAAAATTAGGAGATACATCACCTTTTTAGTCGTGTGCGCAGCTGGTCGCACGAATGTGTGGGAGACTGACTACACGAAGGTTCGAGGTTCGCGCGCTTTGATGTGCGACAAAAAACTGACACAGCTTGGAAAACCCCGAATGCCTCCAAAACTTCGCATAATCATTCGCGAAGGTCGTCCCACACTTGTGGGTTCGCGTATTCGCGCGAATGTGAGTGACCGGCATCACTGGAGTTTGACAATTGGCTGACAGAAGTGCGAATGTCTACTATATTGTCATTTGCCAAAATAATATTTTTCAGTTTCATTTCTGCAAAATATTAATTGTATTTGATTTTTTGCCATGAGGTGCATTAATTGCTCGGTTGATATTGAGCGCATGGCACGTCACTCCATATCTTCCTTAGCAAGAAACCTGCAATCCATATTGGTAGAATGGATCACTGCAGTACAGGTATAGCATTTTTCTTTACTATTTAGTAGTGCTTACTACGACTAGGTTCACGCGGTAATGTACAATATTCCTGTTTTTTTTGCAATACGTTTAGAAAATAAGTTCTATTTTATAATAGGCTCCTAACATTTTTTCTTTCAACTTTTAGGCAAAGGCTACTATACTGTAGATGAGTACATAAATGACAAAGACGCATGGAAATGACCGGCTCTGCAACCAGTTCTGTACAAGCTGTATATTTTTTTGTAATAAATATATCAATGTATTTTTATTTTTAAAAGATGTGTTGAGGAGATTTTTTACAGCTTTTCTTTCCGCCATGACAAAGCACCTTTGCGAAAAGCTGGTTGATTAAAAAATTACGTGCATAAGTGTATCAATGATACCTAAACGAATAAATGATTTTGAATTTGAAAAAAAATTGAATGCATCACCTTATTTGCCTTATTTGGTACTATTGTTATATTTTATTCCTTAATTTTTACATATGTGTACCTAAATGTATATAATGAAACACTTAATAATATCAATATGCAGTTTTATTTATATCACGTTTGCTTGTGAATATTTACAGATAGGTAGGTGACAAGTTAATACGTATATTTTATTTAGTACTGCTGGTACTTCTTTTTGTAGGAATAAGGTCATAAAGTCATAATTAAAGTAAAAGACATATATTAATTAATTATCCAAAAGATAAATAGTATTTATTTAACACAAAAATCGCTTTTTAAAACACTTTTTCACGATTACATATGTTTTGCAGAATGTCAAACTACAAAAGCTAAAACTGCCCGTAAAAGGAGAATCCCGAGTTCTAGAGATTTTTATTGATAAAATTATCAAAGTAGATATTGTAAGCTTTAATGTAAGGTAAAAATAATATGTGTACATTATACTTCACAAATGGGGCAAATGCCCATACAGATGTTGGCCACCTCCTTTTCATATTAACGTTCGATTGCATCCATGCATGATCCAACGCGGCTTGTTAGTTTTGCATTAAGATAATATTAATATTGACAGCGGGGAATTGAGTTATTTGAGTTATTTCTTAAATAGATACTTTCATCGGGTAAATTGATGTATGTATGTTAAGTTGTGGGTAGAGTTATCTGCTTGCGGTTTTGATAAAGAAAGCTGAAAGATAGTGTAAGAAAAAATTTTTTTCAGTTAGTTTACTTTTATTGTTTAACTAGCAGTTGCCCTCGCTTCGCTTCGGCAAAAATAGTAGGTAGGTACTTTAGTTAACTTACAGAAAATACTCTTAAAGCAGCATGATTGATCATTAGAACCGCATTACAATGAAAGGTCAATACACCACATAACGTTTCAATATTTTAGGCTTCCTTACCTCAAAAGAAAATAAAATGTGTCACACGTGGTAGAAGAGAAACCTTCAAAAATTTTGTTTTCAAGATAATGAGACGAATGTAAAATCAACTCAACTCAACTCAACTCAACTCGTCTCCACTCAACTCGTCTCCACTCAATTCTAGTCTCCACTCAACTCGTCTCCACTCAATTCTAGTCTCCACTCATCTCTAGTCTCCACTCATCTCTAGTCTCCACTCATCTCTAGTCTCCACTCATCTCTAGTCTCCACTCATCTCTAGTCTCCACTCATATCTAGTCTCCACTCATCTCTAGTCTCCACTCATCTCTAGTCTCCACTCATCTCTAGTCTCCACTCATCTCTAGTCTCCACTGCTCTCTAGTCTCCACTGGACAGTTTCGTTTCATAAAATTTCAAGTCACCCCCGTACTAAAGAAGTTTTCACTTCAAAAACACGGTTCCCATAAGATCACTCACTCCATTGCCCGTCTGTTTGTCTGTTTCTCAAGACCTTTTTTCGCAGGAATGCGTGAAGGTAACCAATTAAAATTAATATCCAATACTCAGATCTGCAATCCCTAGGAGCTGTGAAAAGATCAATATTCTATGTCGTCAACGCAATCAAAAGACACTCGGCTAGAAGAAATGTCTTAGGTATAACATAGGTTAAAGAAAAAATCTGAAAACTGTTTTGTAAGTAGGTATCACAAAGAACATGATTTTACACCTATTTGCAAACTTGGTAATTTGATCAGAGCCTATGTTGATGTATGGGGACGACAGTTTTTCAACGGCAAAGTTATGTTTGTTTCTTAATTCCATTTATCTTTTCGTTACACAGCTACGTTAAGTTTCACTAAATAGTTAAGTTAGGTTCAACAATCCTAGCTCGCACTTGGCCGGTTGCTTTTACTTATTATTATTATTTCATGATATTATTTTCTAATGTTTGTGTTTCCTGCTTAACCCATAGTAAATTACACTGAATAAATAGTTTTTATGATGCCGTATGACTAATCCATCAGTATTTCACATTACATACATGATAAGGTACCCAGACTTTAAAAAAGTAGTAATCCTTCTACAACGTACAATCTATGTCTATACCCAAACACATCAAAATTGGTTCAGCGGTGCGAGAGAGTTAAGGTTAATTCGATGAGTTATGTGTGAATGGTAATAAAGGAGGCAACACATTTTCGCATTTATTACATTGTAGTTTTGGCAAACCAATAATTCGGCAAAGGGGAGATATTGCTTCACATAAAATGAGAAAATTCAGCTCTCAGCACTCTCAACACGATGTTTCTAAGGATATTATGCATTACAATTGTTAATTAATACCATTATTATTTCTCCATGGGTTTCTCCTGGATAGCTACCACCCTTGAGCATGAGTCAGCCGCCAAACGATTCGTCGTATTCCGGCTGAGGGCTTGAGAGTCAGTTCTTTCTTTCTTTTTCTTTCCTCTTTCTTGGCCGGCAACTCATCAGTGATGCCTTTGGTGTTGCTGATGTCCATGGGCGACGATAGCCACTTACCATCAGGTGGAACGTCAGCTCGTTTGTCGGCTATTTCCATAAAAAAATCACGAAACAGTTCAAATAACAATCCTAAGCTTCATAACACGTCGCAATACGCTTTACGTATGTGAAGTTATGTATTTTATTATCAATGAAGAAAAGGTTTTGTAAGGTTAAACAAATCGACTCATATTTTATTTTCTCGCTATGTTATGGAACCTAAAAAATATCCTACAATTTAAGTTGAAGACCCGATATCGTAGTATAGTCCTGTTGAAATCCTTTCAGTGGTTTCAGAGATAAGTGGCGATAAAGAAACAGACAAACAAAAACGATCAAAAACTTATTTTTCAGGTTTGATATCGTGCAAGTAACTGAATTTACAACATGAAAAATGCAGTTATTTCGGAATCGCAGACGGACTCTTCAATTTCATTTATTTGTAGGTAAAAAAGTGGTTTGCATGTACAGCGCCATCTAGTGGCCAAGATAGTAATCGATTGGTTACTCGTACATAATTAATTTGCGCATTTCCACCATTTCCAAGGTGAAATTAATAAAATGCTGAAATTATATTGGAGCACATAGATACGCAAAAAACATGCTCTCGAAAACAAAATAAGAAAACAGATATCCACTCGGTAGTATGGATTTAAATTAATGAAAAAAATAACCTTTAAATGCATTTTATGGTCTTTCCATATCATATAAGTAAAAACTAAGATATGCATGTATTACTCTTTTTGTACGGAGAAAACGTTTTTTATTATTTAAAACAAATCAGCTGCCTTTTTTTAATTTTTCCATACAAAATATCCCTAAGGAACCCTTTGGTGTGGAACCATAAAAAGTAGCTTAAATACTAAGTTGAAGACTTTTCAATATCTTAGTAAAAGTCGTGTTAAAATTTGTTCAGTGGTTTCAGAGATTTGCGGAGACAAACAAACAGACAGACAGGAAAAAATTTTAAAAAGTCATTTTTCGGTGTTAGTATCGTGCAAGTAACGATTTGCAACTTGAAAAAATCATTTTTAAAATCACAGTTTAACTCTTCAATTTTATTATTAGTATAGATATAGATGAAGAAAAGGTTTTGTAAGTTTAAACAAATCGACTCATATTTTATTTTCTCGCTTTGTTATGGAACCCAAAAAATATCCTACAATTTAAGTTGAAGACCCGATATCGTAGTATAGTCCTGTTGAAATCCTTTCAGTGGTTTCAGAGATAAGTGGCGATAAAGAAACAGACAAACAAAAATGATCAAAAACTTATTTTTCAATTTTGATATCGTGCAAGTAACTGAATTTACAACATGAAAAATGTAGTTATTTCAGAATCGCAGACGGACTCTTCAATTTTATTTATTTGTAGGTAAAAAAGTGGTTTGCATGTACAGCGCCATCTAGTGGCCAGATAGTAATCGATTGGTTACTCATACATAATTAATTTGCGTTTTTCCACCATTTCCAAGGTGAAATTAATAAAATGCTGAAATTATATTGGAGCACATAGATACGCAAAAAACATGCTCTCGAAAACAAAATAAGAAAACAGATATCCACTCGGTAATATGGATTTGAATTAATGAAAAAAATAACCTTTAAATGCATTTTATGGTCTTTCCATGTGATATAAGTAAAAACTAAGATATGCATGTATTACTCTTTTTGTACGGAGAAAACGTTTTTTATTATTTAAAACAAATCAGCTGACATTTTTTTATTTTTCCATACAAAATATCAATAAGGAACCCTTTGGTGTGGAACCATAAAAAGTAGTAAGTTGAAGACTTTTCAACATCTAAGTAAAAGTCGTGTTAAAATTTGTTCAGTGGTTTCAGAGATTTGCGGAGACAAACAAACAGACAGACAGGATTTTTTTTTTAAAACTCATTTTTCGGTGTTGGTATCGTGCAAGTAACGATTTGCAACTTGAAAAAATCATTTTTAAAATCACAGTTTAACTCTTCAATTTTATTATTAGTATAGATGAAGAAAAGGTTTTGTAAGTTTAAACAAATCGACTCATATTTTATTTTCTCGCTGTGTTATGGAACCCAAAAAATAACCTACAATTTAAGTTGAAGACCCGATATCGTAGTATAGTCCTGTTGAAATGCTTTCAGTGGTTTCAGAGATAAGTGGCGATAAAGAAACAGACAAACAAAAATGATCAAAAACTTATTTTCAGTTCTGATATCGTGCAAGTAACTGAATTTACAACATGAAAAATGCAGTTATTTCGGAATCGCAGACGGACTCTTCAATTTTATTTATTTGTAGGTAAAAAAGTGGTTTGCATGTACAGCGCCATCTAGTGGCCAAGATAGTAATCGATCGGTTACTCATACATAATTAATTTGCGCTTTTCCACCATTTCCAAGGTGAAATTAATAAAATGCTGAAATTATATTGGAGCACATAGATACGCAAAAAACATGCTCTCGAAAACAAAATAAGAAAACAGATATCCACTCAGTAATATGGATTTGAATTAATGAAAAAAATAACCTTTAAATGCATTTTATGGTCTTTACATGTGATATAAGTAAAAACTAAGATATGCATGTATTACTCTTTTTGTACGGAGAAAACGTTTTTTATTATTTAAAACAAATCAGCTGCCTTTTTTTTATTTTTCCATACAAAATATCCCTAAGGAACCCTTTGGTGTGGAACCATAAAAAGTAGCTTAAATACTAAGTTGAAGACTTTTCAATATCTTAGTAAAAGTCGTGTTTAAATTTGTCCAGTGGTTTCAGAGATTTGCGGAGACAAACAAACAGACAGACAGGAAATTTTTTTAAAAACTCATTTTTCGGTGTTGGTATCGTGCAAGTAACGATTTGCAACTTGAAAAAATCATTTTTAAAATCACAGTTTAACTCTTCAATTTTATTATTAGTATAGATTACTTTTACTTACGGTTTTAGGTGTTGTAAGTTGTATTCGACCGAGGCACATTAATAAATTTTATATGCAAGTACCTATTAAAAAGTAGGTAGCAAATAAAGACATCTTACGTTCAATACGTCTTATACTTTATACGGGGCCTGCATGCGTCATATTCAGTCATCACAAAGTTTAACACACTGAAATTACAGAAAGGACTACTTGATCTCGATTTAACACTTTTTATCTACATTCAATACAGGATATTTTAACACTTTAATTTTAGAAGGTGGGTGAACTGGTGATGGTAACAATAAAAATAACTCTACCACCATGTACAGTAATGTACACGTTCCTACCGTTCGTTTTCGTTGCACCGAATTAACCTGGGTGGTCAGACTGACATCTGACAGAAACCAGCGAGCTGTCCTGTAACGCTGGTAATCAATTTTTAAATACACCTCATACACATGGATTTCCCGAAACACAGAATTTAGAAAATCTCCACTCATTCTAAAGCGCATTGTATGTGGTATGGTCTAACTATGGACTAAAGATGTAAAGTATTTCACATACACATTTGCGCTCAAATACATTCCTTAAGGTCAACATGAGATAGATAGGTTCTTAGATTACTTAGTATACCTTACTAAAACGGCTGATATCAGCATAAACTGCGCGAAACGATCCATTTAAAATTATTTGACTCGAAATGAGTCTACTTCCGTCTCACGCAACGGCCGCTCGAGGAATCAGTGGTTCATATCGGATAGCGGAGGGCAGTTTGAAGATCAGTGCGGGTGATATCGGAGTGCTCGGGAACACCGGGGCAACTGTAATAACATGAAATAGCACCGGGGAGTGCAATGCAGCCGGTGCGGGCGGTACACCGGTGCAGTACCTATCAGATCCTGGGCCCGGAACGTGCCGTCGTCGCCGCGTGCTAATGTGGCTTCGGCACGATTCCGATTTCTTATCGCATTAAAACTTAGACGAAACCTAGAAGTTTTCATACAAGTGTTACGTTTAAACAGCGATAATTTTATTCTCGAATATAATGCTATTCAATATGCATTTTGTTTTATAGAGATCTGTTTGAAATGGGTTTAGATTTAGAGAATTAAGTATCCTAGCGGAACCTTGATATCTCGCACAGATGGCTCCAGTTCGAATTATGCAGGCACCAATTATTTTTCTGAGCATGAATAGTGGGATACACCCCTTATAATATCCCACCAAAAACATTTCATGTAAAATAGGTTGCCAAGACTCACAAGTTCATAACGCTTTTATTGTAAAAAAAAGCGGCCAAGTGCGAGTCGGACTCGCCCATGAAGGGTTCCGTAGCAGCAAGTAACATAATATAAAAGTTCTTGAAGTTCGTTGTAACTTTGATCGAGGTAAATTGTGGTTTACGATTTATGACGTATTAAAAAAAAACTACTTACTAGATCTCATTCAAACCAATTTTCGTTGGAAGTTTGCATGGTAATGTACATCATGTATTTTTTTTAGTTTTATCATTCTCTTATTTTAGAAGTTACGGGGGGGGGGGACACACATTTTACCACTTTGGAAGAGTCTCTCGCGCAAACTATTGAGTTTAGAAAAAAATGATACTAGAAACCTCAATATCATTTTTGAAGACCTATTCATAGATACCCCACACGTATGGGTTTGATGAAAAAAAAAATTTTGAGTTTCAGTTCTAAGTATGGGGAACCCCCAAAATTTATTGTTTTTTTTCTATTTTTGTGTGAAAATCTTAATGCGGTTCACAGAATACATCTACTTACCAAGTTTCAACAGTATAGTTCCTATAGTTTCGGAAAAAAGTGGCTGTGACATACGGACGGACAGACAGACAGACAGACAGACAGACAGACAGACAGACAGACAGACAGACAGACAGACAGACAGACAGACAGACAGACAGACAGACAGACAGACAGACAGACAGACAGACATGACGAATCTATAAGGGTTCCGTTTTTTGCCATTTGGCTACGGAACCCTAAAAAGATCCTGATCTCATGCAGAAGCTCGACTCTACAAGCTTTACCTCTGCAATCTGTCTAGATCTTATTCACAAAAGTCAATGGCTTAATAAAACATGATTAACAAAGACGCCATATTTCGTTGTTTATTAAAATTATTGTCTCAACAACACAACGAAATAACATGGACTTTTAATAGAAAACTTGTATCATAAACGTAATCCGGTCCTCGAAATACTTGTAATACGTATTCTACTCATTTATTTTTCTAGTTTAGAAGTATGAAATATCACCTCTCAGTTTATCGATTCGTATCTCCGACATTGAGGCTTTTGTTATGTATATTCCTGAGGTGTCTGAGGTGTCTCACACCACAGGGGCCTATGTTAGTACAAATTAGCCGAAACGATTTCAATTTGTAGCGTTGCATAATTTGGGAAACTGAATTATTCATATTGCATTATATCAGACAGATGAAGATAAGAATTCTATTGAAACTTCACACCTGAGCCATTGGCAATCGAAGCGAATGTTACAAGGAGTCAAGGTTGCTGATGTTATCAGGGAATATTCAAAATACTGACGTTTTAACGTGTGTGTAGCTGTTTCTATGAGAAAGTTATTAAAATTAAATATTGCTATCGTAGAATTTCTTACCTTGCCATTCGTTTCTGTTAAATAGAATTTGATACTACTTACTTACCTATTAACATTTATTACTTATAATAATTAAGGAGTCTAAAGCTTCATTAATCTAAGGTAGAATACAAATCAGCTTGAGTGAAAAACTTTTTTTTTTAATGTAACTAGCCGATAATCGGGCTGACGATCCACCTGATGGTAAGTGATCGACGTCGCCTAAGGACATCAGCAACATCAAAGGGGTCACCGTTTTGTTGCCAACTAAGAAATAAAGAACTGGCTCTCAACTTCTCAAGCCAAAAGAGTACTTTGATAACATCCTTGGTTGTATCTCTCTGAAGTGGCGATAACTGACTCCGGTGATTATGGTTATTTGGTAGTCGTTAATCAATTTTATTTTAGCTAAGTTCGATTCTGGGGCTGTGTTGTGAAAAACATCTTCAGCATTTCTGTGTTTTGCATGGCAAATAAATCCGTCAGTCCCGATTGCTATCGATAAGTATCACTCGTTAAGCCATGTCGGAGGTCTTCAGCCAGCATACATTCTTCTAATACTTGGATTGGCCACTAACCTCTCCACCTATCTATAAAAATTATGTTCAACTTCTGACTTAAGAGGATAAAGCCATTAAGCCATGATGGACGTCTACCGGGATTATTAAAAGCTTTAAAGCTAAGTAGTCTATCTTCCTATAGTACGTGTTTAATAAAATTACCTGCGGAAGTAGCTGATGAAGTAATAAGATAAATAAACAGCAACGTTGGTTGAAATCTCTAGGAAATAATCACATTGGTAAGTTGCTTGTTTCCTTTCCTTTCACTATTGGTTGCCCTCGGCGATGTTTTGATTTTAACACGGCCATCTTTTTCTAAATGCATTTTCATAGCGCAACGAATCCAGGGATTTTTGAAGACTTTGTATTGATTGTGTTTGATTTGTGTTTTTGATTATTGAATGAAGTTTTATTTGAAGAAAGAGCTACGTAGATGAGTTTTTTTTTGTTGGCTTTCAAAGAATAGTGTAATTTTGCGAGCTAAAATTAAATAGATGTACCTACTTACAGATGTAGAAATCTCTACGTCTTTAGGAGTACCTAAGGTAAGCGAATTGTTTTAAGTATTTTCATCAAACTCCGTTCTTAGCAATGCTGTTTAAGTTCAACTACATACATGCGTATCATTTTGTTAATCTAACCGTACAACACGAGCAAGCGGCGTCATTGTTATTATGACATTAGGAGTAGGTTCCTAGGCTGTTATTGAATCGTGACTGGGTCGGATGGCGCAGTCGGTGTGGTCTTCGATCAATCGATATTCAGAGATCATATCGCGGTGTTCACGATTTAGAGGCTGCACTCGGCTTCCGTACGAAATGAACGTTGTATTTTATAGTCATACAGATATTATTAAATTAATGTCATTATTTTGTAACAAAGCGTAATCATGGTAATAAGAGCAGTCGGTGACGTGATGATAAATGGGAAACCGTTCGTTTGTTAACTGTCTGGTTAATGTTATTTATCTTACTCCCTCTAGAGTCAACTGAGAAATAATTTTCAAGAATTTCATTGTACTTAGTGTCGGAAATCCAGTTAATAAGCTTCACCGCTTTTTTGTCTACCGCGTCAGTTGCAATTAGGCCTGCCTGCTTATATTATAGTCACAAAAGCTCTTGATTTAACCGTCGCAATGATAACTTAATAACACTATAATTATTTAGGTGAATACAAATTACTTTGAAAAATACGTATTATCTTGAATAAGAAATAAAATTCGGGATTTTTATAATTCTCGTCACAGGTGGTGGTGTCGATAATTTTGGTATGATATACCTACGTATAATTATTCTTCTAAAAAATTAACGACTTCAAAATTAGGGACTACATAACAAGCACCAGCTTTCGAATAGAATAATCATTGATAAAATCGATAAAAACAATCACCAAAATCGGTAGTAAAAAGTTACTAGTAAAAAGTTATGAGGTAACCACACAAAAAAAATACAGTTGAATTGAAAACCTTCTCCTTTTTTTGAAGTTGGTTAAATTATGATTAAGACACATTTTTAAGACAAAATCATTTTTTTGTATGTATACTTATATCAAAAGCATTAAGCGTTCCTAAGCTTTTTGCATTTGTTAAATGCATCGCATAATAAGGAACATGTCATCGCTTGTCATCTTCATAATCTTTGATTCCCGTTACCTTCAGCCGCGCTTCACCTGTAATGTGATTGATGAAGCATTTTTTGCTGGACATTCCTCAAATTGGATGCGGGATCTTGTTACAGGTACCAAACCTGTGTTGGTACCTACATAGGTACGTGTCTCTGCTCATTTATGTAATAATCTTCTTGTACCAGCGTGGGCAGTTCGTCCTTATATGTAAGGAAATATGCAATGCAATATATATTCAAATACGAGAAAAAAGTACCAGTGATTCATAGAATTACTATTACTAGCGTATAGAAGGGACACCGCGAACATCGGGTTCGGGGGTGTGCATTGCAGCCGGCCGGCTGCATTTCATTCTGTCACTCAGCTGTCACTCGGCTGCGCTCATTGCGGCCGCATGTCAAAATTGTTTACGAAAAAACTGAAAAAATGCCGTCGTGCATAATAAGAATGTGTCACAATTGCACGACAAAAAACAAAAAAGATAATGTTATCACTTTATCATCAGTAAGAAAACAAAATCTTAACTTAAATCAACTAAAACGAATTTAATTAAATTATTGAGCAATGTTCCCGCCATTTTGAATGAAAAAATCATAAGGAGCGTTTGAACTTGGCAAACCACTAGCGTGTTAATGGACTAAATAAGCTTGCCGACGCGACGCTTGTGACCAAATTTAAGTGTTGGATTTTTTGACACGAATCAATGGTAATTACGTTTGAAATCGTTTAAACGCTTTTGCACGTTAAATAAAGTTGGAGTAAGAGCTTGTAAAGATTTGGAGTCTGTGACTGCTTGTCTTGGTTCGGCAAGTGACATATACAAAGTTACTCTATGGCAAGTGTGCAAACGAGGCTTCTAGTTTGAAAAGAGAACGGAGGACAAGCCTGCGGTGGAACACACATTTTGTTTGAGATAGCCTCTCTATGTATACTACCTCAATGCAGTGACTAATAAAATTAATATCAAAAAAAGCTAAAGTTTCATGGTCACAAAATGCCCGTGGTTTGGTAATATTTTCCAACGATTTTTTCAACATAAGTAGGTGTAGTGTTTGTACTGCTATTATGGTTATAGCAGTAATCATGTTATCTCGAGAGCACGGGTAGTGGGGCAACACTGAGTCAGTCACGAGACAGCCGTAGACGCAGGCAGACGTGTTCCCCTACCACTGGTGACGTAACGAGCTAATGCAAGTCAACCATATCACTATATCCAAATATTACGGAGCACGTAAGTACAACAACTACTACATAATGGCGACGAGGTCAAAAGGTCAGTGCAATAAATATTTTATTTTGTGTTGATAAAGGAAGAGTTGAAGGGAAAATAACACGTCGATGCAAGAAATAATCAACAGACGAATGTTAATATTAGTGCCGAATAGTTAACTCGAGAATTTGTTTAGGTGTGCTGTAACTTTAAATAACGTATTGAGCAAAATCATCATAATTATCGAAGTTCTCTCTCTAATTAGGTATAAAAATTGCCGCCATTACCGCTACCTACACAATTCCCTTTGTTTTCTGAAAAATGGCATTGATTGACATTGTTAAAACAACTGTGCGGTGAGTAAAAAGTGGCATTTTGTGTTATAAGCGTAATTCACGCTACTGAAGTAATAATAACATAAATGACATTTTGGATATAGTGTCACTTATTTAGCTGAAAGTGATAGCGAGGCAGGTTTTGTTTTTAAATAAGAAGTGATATTTAGTGTTTAGCTGTGTCGTTTTAAATATAATACACAGTATCATTGAAGTATTATTACTAGCGTATAGAACGGACACCGCGAGCACAATGTGTGTTCCAATGAATTGACGCCGCGCGGCTTCAATGTCCAATGGATTCGTTCGATTTTGGAAGGAGAACAGGGGCTCAATTTTGAAAATAGAACCTCCCGGCGGGGACACACATTTTGTTCGAGATGTCTTCTCTATTTATACTTATACCTCAATGCACAGTATCGATCTGTTGGAGGGATTGCTACATAAATGGAGTATTGCGTGTGGTGCCGCGTGTTTGGTTAAGGTTGCGTATGTGTGCCAATGAGAAAAAGTGGCATCATGCGGAACTTTTTCTGAATATATTTTTTGAATAACTACTTATTTACTAGCATGTTTTTAGTGCCTAACTAAAAGTAGGTTGGGCGAACTGACGAGAGAGGCTAATTGCAACGATATATTTCAGTTTTCTTCATAGATAGTGATCGCAATGTTGAGTTGAAAACTTTGAATGGCTATACTGAAAAACTACTATTTTGTAAAGCGCCATTTTTTGTTTTAAATGAGCGAATGGTGTCCGGCATCCACTCTTGCGTGTGTGTGTTGCACAGCAACACTTAGTACTAAAAAGGAGATAACATTATACAAATTATGAACTTAAATAAAGGAGTAGGGACTTTAAAATATTCAAGAATAAAAGGGTTCCCTAAATTAGTGAAATTTATTTAGGACTAGCTGTTTATTTAGCACTCTTCGGCTTTATAAAGTATAGATTTTACTACCATTATAGATGGCCGCACATGCAAGTTAAGTTTAATTGTTGAGAGTGAGTTTGCTTCTTCACGGCCATAAAACTATAACAGTAAGGGTAATTGTCAATAAAATTAGCTGTTTTTATGACTATTAGTTATATTCTACGCAGGTCCTGGGTTTCATTCAAACGTAGTTTTGCTTTAGTTACAAAGTACATGTGTAGGTATGATAAACTGAAATAATTGCAGTCGTCTTGATATGAATTCTGATAAAAAACGGAACTGAAGTTGTTTGATAAAAATTATGTTCTGTTATGAAAGTATTGCATTGGCAGTATCAAACATACATACATGCCTAGCCGCCTTGGTATACATGCAGCCATGCACTTGTATTTCTTTTGAAAATAATATACATAAACTATCACAAGCTGTTGTAATACGGTTAACGTAATTTAACGTTGCGGCGCCGGGTCCCTATTTCAGCTTGTAAGTTCTTTGTGATTCTTTAGCAGTCTTTCCTTTTGGTATTTGACTATCACGGCTGCACTACACGGCTGAAAATATAATAACATAATGTGGGTAATCATAAATAAAGTCGGTTTGATGGGCGGTAGCGTAAGAAGGAAAGAAACATTTATTCCGTCATAAGAATAGCAACATCGTTAGGGTTCTATGGTGGATGTGTTACTGGCGCGCCGACGATGAGGAGCGCGGGAGCGGGTAATTGACCGTTATGGTCGTGGTCGCTCTGTTAACACATGACGCTTTTGTTGTGGTCAGAAGTGCTTGACATTTGACATACAGCGTTAGAATGCCCTCGTGTATTGTACCAATGTGATTGGTGTAGTGGAGCAAAGGATGGGCGTGTGTGTGTGTTGTGGCTCTTTTCAGAACGGAGTTCTTGGTTGGTTTATAAGGGCATAACGTATCTATATTTTGAATATCATTGCGTATTGGGAGATGATAGGAAGTTCCTATCATCGTTCCTATTAGGAACCATTATACAAGCCACGACACCGAAATTCAAATCTTCGCGATGAGACAAGTTTATTTTTCTAATTTAGTTTTTGTGTTGAATTTTATAGAATCTATTGAGGCAGTGAGGGTCAAAAGCGCTTGCGAGCTAGACGCGTTCTTGTGTTGTTACTGTGATTAAACTAAGTTTTGTCACGGAAATCATATTATATATTTATCATTGAGTTATTCGTGCACAAAAGGAGTAAGTTTTTATTTTTAAATTGAGAACAATAATTGTATTTGTTCGAATGGGTGCAGCAATGTTTAAAATGTTGCTATTTATTATTGTAGCCTGAGGAAAGCGCCCTTTTGAAGACGCACGATTTGATATGCTGTAGTAAATTCATAGCCCTGGAGAAGCCGAGCCTTGGTTTTGACAGAATTCCACAAAAATCATGAAGGAGAAACTCTCCTGACGTCCAAAAAATATTTATTAAGCTGGATGTATTTAGTTATAAATCGAGAAGTCCTCTTTAAACAGATTTGCAGATTATACCAATGCTATGACCTTAGTAATTAATAATTTTAATAGATTACAATTAAAGTTTGGTAATCTAATCTAATTAGCTATAATGGCGCTACCAATTATTGATCTACTTAGGTTGATTTCGGGGTCATAAACTCATAATTAAGTACTTACCTGCCTGAAGGATTGTTGACGTGAGTAATTTGATGGACTTGATAGGTCATAAATTTTGGTGCATAATGTACTTATTGCAATAACTATAATGTGTGTGTTAGGTAGTACGAACCTACATGAAATTGTAAATCGTGCGTGAGTGTGTGTGTCAGGTAGTACGAACCTACATGAAATTGTAAATCGTGCATAATTGTGTGTGTCAGGTAGTACGAACCTACATGAAATTGTAAATCGTGCATAATTGTGTGTGTCAGGTAGTACGAACCTACATGAAATTGTAAATCGTGCATAATTGTGTGTGTCAGGTAGTACGAACCTACATGAAATTGTAAATCGTGCATAATTGTGTGTGTCAGGTAGTACGAACCTACATGAAATTGTAAATCGTGCATAATTGTGTGTGTCAGGTAGTACGAACCTACATGAAATTGTAAATCGTGCATAATTGTGTGTGTCAGGTAGTACGAACCTACATGAAATTGTAAATCGTGCATAATTGTGTGTGTCAGGTAGTACGAACCTACATGAAATCGTAAATCGTAAATGATTGTGTATTAGGCAGCAAATGCCTTACGATACCAATTAACGTACATACCTTTTGTGACACGGAGTACTACATGTGTGTGTATTATTATTGATGCGTGTTTTTCGGTAAGATGTTAAATAATCAAGTCCGAACTGATATATATTTAATTATCGTTTACACATATATAATAATACATGTGTAACACATAAAGATAAACTTTCAGATTAATTTTATTCTTTCACAAAAGGCAACCCTGACATTGCCAGAGAGGATAAGCGACAGTGTTAGAAAGGAAGGCTACGGTTACGCGTTTTGATTAGCACTGTGCGATCAGAATTACACTTTATTGCGTTGGAGCCAGAGTCACTATTTATTTAAATGATTTTTCGGAATTTTTCTTAGTGCACCTTCTATAATTATTTATAAATACTATTATTTATTCTGTGTTTTTAGTTAAATTCAGAGTTAAAGAAAAAATTGTATTCAAGCTAAAGTTACAATGAAAGTAAAATTTAAAAGGCACTCTATCTCGAAGAGTCATAGAAATCAGAGTAAAATCAACTAATAATAATGAAGTTTAGTTTTGCTTAACATAAACATACGTTACTGTGTTGTGGGCAGTATGAGCCCTCATGAAATTGAAAATCATACGTTACTGTGTTGTGGGCAGTATGAGCCCTCATGAAATTGAAAATCATACGTTACTGTGTTGTGGGCAGTATGAGCCCTCATGAAATTGAAAATCATACGTTACTGTGTTGTGGGCAGTATGAGCCCTCATGAAATTGAAAATCATACGCAACTCAGTTGTCGGCAGTATGAGCCCTCATGAAATTGAAAATCATACTTTACTGAATTGAAGTGAGCTGTCGGCAATATGAGCCCTCATGAAATTGAAATCATACATTACTGAGTTGTCGGCAGTATGAGCCCTCATGAAATTGAGATTGATACATTGACTTGATGGAAGTAGTAACCTCATGAAATTTAGAATCATACATACATTACTTGACTAGACGGCAGTATAGGTCCCATGATTTGAAATCATAGTAACTAAAGTGTGTATGGACCTCTTGAAATTGAAATCATTACTGACTAGACAGCAGTATGGGCCCTCATAACTTTGAAAACCATACAAAATGTAGTTATTTTGTAAACATATTAGTTATTTGGCGTGATGGAGTTGAGATGTAGAATAAAGATAATGAATAGACGAGGTATTTCAATGAATGACTGGTGTGTGAATGATTGTTATCGGCAGTGTCTGATTCATATGTGACACCGTTGGGTCCGTTGGGATCCGTTGGATCCGTCCATTCAGGAAGGACGCCTAAATAAAGGAAATTCCTGTTGCGAGTCTAGCCATGGTTGGCGTGTTATGGTCGTCGGTGGGACCTAGTTTATATTACGTATATAAGAGGATTGTCTCGCAAGTAAAACTTTAGTCTTTAAAAAACGAAAGCAGGTTGTAAGCTGTACGTAATCTGTTGTTGACAGTAAACCACTTTTAGTAATAATATAAATTTTCATCGAGTTTCTCATATTTCCTGTGTTTGTTTTACCAGTAAGTTGTCTATTTAAAGACAGAAATGACGAGGTTTGTTTGAATGTTGGTATGAAACCTAATAACTTGGCGATCTTGATCAAAGAGAGAAGAAAGAGGGAAGTATGAAAAGCTAAGAGGTGATGTAAATAATTATTATTTAATAAAGATAGAAGGAGAACGGGTGTGAATGGGAAAGGTGTAAGACGAAAAAAGTCTCAGGTGTTGTTTCAATGTTTAAAATAATTGCAGTGAAAGTATAATCTACATAAGTAATTCTATACGAAGCATGCATATGACAGTTTGAGTTTGTTGAGGCTAGTGAAGGCACCCAGAAGGCTCAAGTTTACAAACCGTAGCCTGCTTCATACATATAGTGCGTGTTACAAATGTGTTTGTCTAAGTAACTGGAATATTGAATGGTATAGACGTGGAGTGGCCTTTGAAGGCTTGAGTTGCGATCAACTGCAGAGTCGACTGTGGATCGGGCTCCATATTAAATAAAGATTTTAATAAGGAAGGGATGTAGTGTTTGTACTGCTATTATGGTTATAGCAGTAATCATGTTATCTCGAGAGCACGGGTAGTGGGGCAACACTGAGTCAGTCACGAGACAGCCGTAGACGCAGGCAGACGTGTTCCCCTACCACTGGTGACGTAACGAGCTAATGCAAGTCAACCATATCACTATATCCAAATATTACGGAGCACGTAAGTACAACAACTACTACAGTAGGTATAAAGTAAAGCCGACAGACAAGGAGACGAATAACCAGGTGGTGTTAACCCTCACCCATGGACTGTACATTACGAAAGGTAGGCCAGGCCTATTATCGAAGTTCTGCCAGCCAAGAAAAATTAGAGAAGAAAGAAAGAACTGTCTCGCAAATTCGCCAGACAAAAACAGAACATGCATAGTGGTTTGGCAGCTGATTTAAACACGAGGGTTGTTATCTAACTCGACAGGATTCGTCATCACGGAAACCTGATAATTATACCTGACACCAGTAACAATACCTATGACTTTGCCTACTACCAAGTTAGGAGGCCAGCTTCTGTCGCTTCTTAAAAGAAATCCTCTGGTATGCTGGTTTGGGATTGAGGGGTCAATACTCTGGCCGTTCCAATACGGTAAAAAATAAATATAATTTTGAAATATGGTTAGTTACGCTGTTTATTGGTTTAAAAATATTTAAAGGTGATCGTTGAAATAACAAATCGTATAGGTTGCATTTAAGAAATATTTAGATAGGTTTATTAATTGTCATTAATTGAGCGAATCCAACTAATATCAGTAAGCATTTATAAATAAGATAACTAAGTACCTACCTAATTATAATTATGAATTATAATTCATAGTCTATTCATGTCTCACGAAGTGTTGCTGTAATCATTATAATTTACTCAGAAAAACTTATGAGATTTGATGGTGGAGTGAAAACCTAAATAACTTATTCATTCATCATGGTCATTGTTCTTGTTGATTTCGCGAAGTATTTTCTTTAATGAGGACGTCCCTCACAACAAAGTTGATACTGTGTTAGTAAAATACTAACCTTTCTTCACAAGCGTAGAAAAAGGCTATACCGTGTTCACAAATCTTAGAGACTAAAATGACAACTACTAATGTCAAAGTTTAAAATAATGATACCAGCTAAATTTGTGCGATCTACTTTTCCGGTTTTTTGAATCGTAAACTATGTCGTAAGAATAGTGACATATTAGTAGCGACACTCATATCTACCTAGAATCTAGGTATCTAGGTCCTAGATATTTAGTATTCGGCTAAATAGTATAAAATTAGCTGTATACCGAATGTAACCATAACTGAATACTCGTTCTTGTAAGCAAAATAAGTTATAAATTTAGTAAGTAAGGGCAAATATATCATGGATATATGAATGAAAATGGTTGCTTAAACTTGTTTTTATACTAGTTTTACGGACTCTTCAATATTCACACAAATAGTCGACCTTCCATAAAGGCTGTGAAAAATTTTCCGATTTACTTTTCGGTTTATGGTCATCACTATTTAATTTGCACCCGAAACTGGTCACCCTTGAAACGTCAATTTAGTCTCTAAGATTTGTGAACGGATTATAGCACACTACCATCTGCATAGATACTATTCAAGTTGTATTTATATTGTTCATCTTAGATGTTTTTACATTATTATAAAAATCACAACCGAATGAAATGATATATCCTGAGACTATAGATAACATGGCCACAATACAAAAATGGTCAATCCGTTAAGAAGTCGCGTCATCGATCTTCAGGTACCTCTACAAAGTCTGTGATCCAGATAAAGTAATATATTCATGGAACCAATCAACCTGGGGCTGCGTTCCAGTAGACGCTCACATCGCTCACAACGATCAAAACGCGTTCCACATGGCGACCACGGTCGTCATGGTCGCGGTGAAAACGTCATTGATGACGTCATTAATTTTGCTCACGGCAGTTCACGGCACGCTCAAAACAACCCACCTCACGGGGTGGGTCGAAGTGCCCGTTCCACTTGGGTTTATGATTGTAACACTCACAAGCTAGTGGAACAGGAAAAACCGCGGTCGTGAGTGTGATCGTTGTGATCGTCTAGTGGAACGTAGGGCCAGTGACTTTGAAGTTGGTGTCAACTGTCAGTGACGTCAGTGTCACTGTCACTTGGTGTTCCGTCATCCGTGTTGTTAAGGAAATTGGAATTGAATTGAAATATCTTTGATTTGTGGTTGTAGGTTTTTAAACCCATTTGTGTTGTTTAAGCTTTTAGTTTTACTCTTTTTTGACTACAAACCCAATTATAATAATGTTAGGATATTGAATATTTCTGTGAAAATGAATGATCTGTTGGTGGATAAAATAGCACAAAGCTGCTTGGATTGCTACAAGAAACTACCGAAGACTGGAAAGCCGGTTGAACATGAGTGGACAGTGTTGTCGTGCGTCGTACAATTTGAGAGTGAGAAAGAGAAGTATGAAGTGGTTTCACTCGGCACTGGTTCCAAATGCATTGGAGCGACTAAAATGAGCGGTGCTGGTAATGTTTTGAATGATAGCCACGCCGAAGTGATAGCAAGACGAGGTTTCTTGGTTTATCTTTATGAAAACATAGAGAATACACTCAACAATAAGCCTTCGATATTTACACTTGAAGAAGGAATATTTAAGTTGAAACCAGGAATTGATTTTATATTCTACTCCTCGCAATTACCATGTGGCGATGCTTCTATAATACCGAAGTCTTTTGAGGAGGAATATGGTGATGTTATTCATTCGAACAAACGTCCAGCTCATAGTGATATTTGTGATGTAGAGAATAAGAAATCAAAGCTTGAAATTGGTGATATTTATAGAACGGGTGCAAAGTGTTTACTCTCAGCGGAGCAAGACCCTAAGGAAGCTGGTGTCAATTATCATACACTTGGTCAAGTACGAACGAAGCCTGGGAGAGGAGATGAGACTCTATCTGTCTCCTGTAGTGATAAGCTAGCAAGATGGATCCATGTGGGTATCCAAGGAGCTCTATTGGATATGTTGCTGGCAGAACCAATTTACATTAAATATTTTATCTTTGGAGCTGGTGTACCATATTCCAATGAGGCTTTAGAAAGGGCTCTTCTGAATAGAAATGGAAGTGGTTTTTTAACAGATTTAGTTCCAACATTCCACCAGTGTTCAATATCATTTCCAAATAAGAAATCTGAGTTGAATACTAGACCAGGTGCCACTAGTATTGTTTGGATCAAAACAAGCAATGGGAATGGGTAAATAATTACTTCATATTATAATATGTAAAATTAATGGCAATAGTCAAGGAAGTTGTAACAGTATGTTAGTATTAAAATTTACTTAATATAATATGCAGTTTGTAATGTTACTATTGTTAATTTATAATTTGTCCATGTCCAAATTAATGAACGGTTTCGATTTTATTATACAAGTGACCCAGTTGCTGAGCTGAGTATATTATTTATTAAAACTTAGCAATTAGGCAATATTTTTAATTACCGTCCTTAAGAAGGTCCATCTAAGAAGTCCACTAATAAGTTTGTTTTTTTATTTCAGAATATCAGAAGCTATGACACTTGGAGTAAAGCTAGGACTAATCAAGAAAAGGCACAACTTAGTGAGTGCTTATTTATGCATTTCTAAGTATAAACTATATCAGAAATTTTTAAAAGTATTATCAAGTAATATAGAGTTGAAATTAAATATGAATGGAAATAGCAGTCTTGAAAGTATTCCATATAATGAAATGAAAAGTAAAGCAGAGAGATATTGTAAAAGTTGGCAGAGAGTAAAAGAAAAATTTTTCAAAACATGGACCAAAAAACCAGATATATGGAATTTTTGTGTTAATAACACGTGAATTGAGAATTATGAATTGAGGCTTTCTTGAAAGCTTTATTTTCCATTTCTTTGTATGTTTCAAAAAAATGTTACTGTAATTATGAAGTGGGCATTATTGATTGCATTTTTTATTTTACTTATGAAAAAATACTTGGGTTTTTAGGCTGTATTCCACCTTGCTGGCCAAGTGCCTGTGTTTAAGTTACTAAAATATTCGAAGTTCATAATTGTATTTGTTTGTAATATTGTACTTGTGTTAAATGACAAGTGACTTCATTGGTAATGTACATACAGTACAGGACCATCCATAAATTACGTCACACTAATTTCATGACTTTTGGTCCTACTTCCTCCGTCCTTGTCACAGGTGGTCACATTAATTGTGAGACCTCTCCCCCTAGTGTGACGTCAAATATTATGAAATTTTACACCTAGAAATTATTAAATTAAAATAGCAGTTCTGAAATAAGTTTTATTTCCATTAATTTTTTTAAATCTCTACTTAAACATACCTTTTATTTGATTTTGAAATGTGACGTCACGAAATTTAGGACCCTCCCACCCCTTGTCACAATATGTCACACTACATCGAACCCCCCCCCCCTCCCCCCTAACGTGTGGCCCCTACATGCACAGAATTGAAATTGTAATTCAGTTAGGAGAAAAAGTAAATTTTGATTATAAAAACGGTTATAAACATCCTTACAAAATATATAATCTATATTATAATAAAACTCAAAGGGCAAATTTACTGTAAGTACATTGAATATTTTTTAAAAATTTTGATTAGGGGGCACTTCAATAACGTGTTAGAGTACAAAAATATTTTTTTTAGAATTATTGTCTGTCTGTCTGTCTGTCCGGGCATCCCATGAAAACCCTTGAACGGATTTCGATGAAAATTGGTAAAGTTGTTACTAATACTCCGGGTCATATTTTAGGATACTTTTTATCCCGAAAAATTACAAGGTTTCCCCGGGAAACGGGATGAAAGTTTGTATGGAATAATTTTAAAACATCAACCGATTTGCTTCAAATTTGCATCAAATATTCCTTTGCTTAAATTTATGGAACCTGTATTTATCAATTTTTCAAAATTTTGCAAAAAAAAAGAAAAAAATACAAATTAATGTGAATATTGCTTATTTTTCAAAACCTGCTCCTGGAGGAATCCTTTGTGATTTTATCGTGGGTTTCAGTATATAAATTACTAAATATAAGTGCTTCAATATAAATTCACCGTTTTTTAAATTTTCTTCTGCAAGAGGTACAAATAAGGTAAAACATAATTTCCGTATGCGAAGCTGCGGGCAACAGCTAGTATCCAATAAAATAAATAGCTACCTACTAATGAATTCAGATTTTTTAAATTTATAACTTCTAATCTTTGATACTTTTCAGTTACGTATTCTACATATGCCTGTATTTTCAATAAAGGTTATTAGGTAACATTGTGTGATCTGTTATGTCTTATGATCGATGCATACGCACAGTGTGTTATAAACCTCGATTTTGTTTCGCTTTGTTTTTATTCGGAAATACTATAGTCCATGAGTCCTGAGAGTTTTACTCTGACGTTTGTAATGATTTGGACTATAGTATTTTCGAATAAAAACAAAGTGAAACAAAATCGAGGTTTATAACACACTGTGATACGTACGTGGACGGGGCATAAATATATGTACGTGCGTGCCCGGTTCCCGTCCCGTGCGTGCCTCCGTGGCGTATGCGCTATCGTTTACACTTTCTATGAAACGATGTTTCCAAAACTTCACGTCCCGTTCCGTCCCCGTCCCCGTCCCGTCCCGTCCCGTCCCGTCCACTTAAGGCGCGGTGTGATCTCAATATTCATAAAACTGGGTTTCTTTGATGCTCGAGTATGAGGAAACCCAATGAAAATATCGCACGCAAAAAATACAGAGCATAAAAAAAGGTCTAAAGAAAAACTTTAACCGAATAGAATATCAAATAGTTGTTTAATATTTCCAATAAAAAATCTTAATTTGCTGTACAAAAATTATCTTTAGCGTCGAAATTCTCTGTATTTGCAGCGGTAACAACATATAATTTTTTAAGAATATAATAGTCATATGGTTTTATTAAAACTTTAACCGGACAGATATTGAATTTAATGTGTATATTCGGAATTATCTAAGGAAAACCCTCAAATTAAATGTTTATTCGCAGTCTAGTTACATTGTTAGCAAAAATATGCTTTGCAATTTTGAACCCTATTCAGCGTCACGTAAATCATTAGATTAGCGCAGATATGCGGTTGTGTGAGTGAAATCAACATTTTTAAATCGTAGTCATACAGCGCCTTAACGTATGCATCGACCTTTAGTTTATGCTGGCAACTTTATCTGCAGAGCTATTTATTGGTGATATTTAATAAAATATGGCGTATAGAAGTTAGTCGAATTTTTGTTTATGAGTTTTTGTCATGCAATGAGTTCTATGAACATAATGTTAAGGTGGAATTTCGACATAAAAATATATCTTATCTGTTGTCAGGGAAGGGTAAGTTTTCTTGCGATAACAGAGGTTGAAAATATATATTTTTAAAACCACTGTATGAATGTGTAATAAGTAAAAGTTTATAGATTAAATTTCAAAGAGATCACAATCTTAGCTCCTTTCTTCATAAGAGTTTTTTTGTTTCGAAGACCAAATGTTTAAAAATCCAAGAATAATTGGGAGAAATCATTTGAACCATTCAACTTTTTTAAACTTGTTTTGCTATTTTTGATAACTAGATTCATATTTTTGCGATGAGTCGTCATTATAGACTCAAATTACCTTAATATTTTATGGGTAAGATTCTTTGCGAAGTTTATAATAGTAACTGTGTCTGCTAAAGTAATGCTATGCGATAACTATTTGCGTATATGAACATACTTTGTAAAAGTTAGTTGGTAGGTACTATATATGTATATCTAATTTATAGATGGCTGGATCCTACATCCCATCTCCACACCGAATGAGGATCGCAGCATACTTATTTCTTCATGCTGCTTCAAGTATGGTAAAAAATTAGTTTTAACTGACATCCACCTAACATAATTTTCATATTCTATGTCGATGCTGTTGTTAAAAACATGTTTAGTTCAAGAATCTAATATAATTGGATCCATTTACTTGATGTTGCTTTCAATATACCTAGTTAGTAGGTATAATGCTATCAAACTCTGAAATCTGAATATCAAATCTCATCATACACTCATCTGTCAAAGATCTGTAATTCCATTTTAGGTGGATATTTTTAAAAATATAACTTGCATTCCATGTAATTTACTTTCCTATTCAAGAGTTGATGGCATGTTATATTATTATGATAATAATTATGTATTGAAGATGTGACACTGCCAAAGATCATCATTTTCATAAATTTATGAGTATTAAATAAGTTTGTATAGTTTTAGGTATACGGTATGCCAAATATCAGCTTTTTAGGGTCTAAAGATCTCTGAGCAGACTTACATGACGAAACTATAAGAGTTCCGTTTTGCTACGGAACTTTTAGAGTACCGTAGTAAAACGGAACTCTAAAACTGAATAATAATGATGATATTTTTCTATTCTCCGATATCAAAAATTTTAAAATTTTTACGTCCGGTCTGAACTTGCGAATCGCAGTCACGTTATGGGTTAGTCAAGTGGGATATTTTGAGGGCCCCAGCCCTGTGGGCCTCATAGGCCTCATAGCCGGACTAGTCCTCCTCCTTCGGTCGTACGCTCACTGCTGAGCTTCGTGATGTTCCGATCTCATTTGGATGTTTCGTGGACTAGCTGCCGCCTTTTTCCGCGGTCTGAGGCACTGTGTATAGCTTCGCTCAGTCTGATGTTTAGTTGTTCGGACACCTGATCTGTCCATCTTTTCGGGCTCCGACCCTTGGGTCTTGCCATTGCCTTTCCGATTATCATGAGCTTCTCCAAATGGTCGCCGGGTTTTCTTGCAATATGTCCGAAATACTTTAGCATTCTTTGTAGATATAATTATGCTGGAGAGTCTTTGCTTTATCTTCAACTCGTTGAGGATTGAGACGTTCGTTCTGTGAGCTGTCCAAGGGATACGCAACATGCGGCGCCAGCAAAACACTTCAAAAGCACCGATGCGCTTCCTGTCATTTGCTGTAAGTGTCCAGGACTCAGCGCCATACAGAAAGATCGGGAAGACAAGCGTTCTAATGATAATATACATCTTCGTCTTTTTAAGTACATTCCGATCTTTCCATATCTTGTCAAGTTGGCTCATGGCGGACTTTGCCATGCCAATCCTTCGCCTGATCTCGATTTCCGTTCCCCCCTTGTTGGAAATAGTGGAGCCAAGGTATACGAAGCTGTTCACGATGTCATAATGGCTCAGTGCAGTCCCTGTCCGTAGTGTGTTGTTTCTATCAATGATAATAAGCTTAGTTTTGTCCTGAATAATTTCGAGTCCCATCTGCGGGCTGACAATTTCTAGGCGTTGTATCAGTTCAACCATTTCAGCTTTTGTAGCTGTTATTAACTTGGTGTCATCGGCGTAGCGTAGATTTGAGATCCGCGTGCCTCCCACTGTTACGCCACCATCCCACTAGCCGGACTAGTACTGTCCCGTTTAAAGTTAGGCGTATAGTCACTTTAACTATGTTATTAATATTAAGTCAATCAGCAAAACAAATATTATAAATGATATGACAAACTTTACGAAGCTACTGAGTCCGTGAGGCAGTGAGGCATTTTAATCGGTTTAAGTAAATCTTGAGATTTATCTACACCCACGCAGGATACGTTTAATCCCAGGAAGGAGACTAACAATGAGCCTGACAGGCCATGAGAGGATGCGTATCAGTTATTGTGGATACAAAGCGCACAGACATTGAAGAGTGGTCCAAATCTAGGTCATTAACTCCTTATGATGACCCATATCTTACTGATCTACTACGTTTCTTTTTTCGGAAATGAGTCGGCTACAGTGATTTAGCATTTGCGGAAAATAATGTTTTGCATTGAGTCATCTTACTAATATTATAAGAGCGAAAGTATGTGAAGATATTTGGGTTGGTGATTAAGATGAAACTTGGAATATAGACAGACCAGACCATGTCCAGACATAAAAAATAGGGTAGATTTCGCGGGCGGAGTCTAGTATCTAATTATCTAATATCACTCTTGCATAGGTACGTTAAAATGTTGGATTGGAATGAGAAATAAACTGAAATTAATGTTAACATTGTATAACGAAAAGAATTTCAATGTCTCATGTAGATTGTAGGTAAGACATTTTCGTATTTTATAAATCTACACTCTCATTAGGATATTCATTAAATTTTGTAAATAAATGTGAAATTTAAAATCTACATACTAAATATAACACTGTTTTATTTATCGATGTCTCTAAGTAAGTAGTAAATTAGTAAGTTTAACTTTATATTTTGTGTCATACTTATGTGTCATAAATATTTATGTAAGTTGGATGTACAAAATTGTGTCAATAAATTTTTTTTTGGACTAATAATGTGTATTTATTATGACAGTAATTTTATTTAAGGATATGATTTATTTCATAGTTATAGAAAAGAAAACCTAAAAATAGTAAGCTAGCCGTTATGAAAGTAACTTTATTAATGTTATGAAAGTAAATATTAATACGTAGATATTAGTCCACGTCCACCGCGTCTAGCCTTAGGGTAATATAAATAGATGTCCGGTATGTCACACCTACGCGATGTAGTGAGATATCAGCTAGCTATTGGTACTGGAGTCCGGATTACTGTAGCATCGGCTGATTGTGGAAAATTACTAATATGTATTAGTAAGTAAGAGACGTGCTGGAAGTGTAAGCATGCCCCTTTAAACAAGTTAATAGTTCAAAAACTAAATAATCGCTAGTGTCAAAACAAACAAAAAAATATGTGTGTAACCGTTAAGGAATTCCCTCGAGCCAAACCTGAGTGTAGTATGAAGCAGGGGCGTAGCTACCGCTGTATCAGCCGTATCAATTATACGGGGCCCCCAGTGCGTAGGGGCCCCTACTAACACTTCCAAAAAAATGCTCGCCAACGGCCGCTACAGTTGGCACTCCTTTTATATTTGACAGCTGATGTTGAGGGGGCCCCACAACGAATATTGATATGGGGCCTCCTTAGAGCTAGCTACGCCACTGGTATGAAGTCAGAACTAAAGAATGATACAATGTATGTACAATTTTTAATTCCTTGGAAGAGTAGGTCAGGAGAATTAACTACTACAAAAATTTCTTTATCTAAGGTCTATTCTTAAAACAGGGTAAGCTAAATAAAGCGCTTAAAAATTTAAGCGTTTATCATAGAGAGGTATTAACAAAATAAACATCTTTGCCTATTTGTGACCTTTTACGACTTTGCTTGCACCTTTCTCAATATGGGATAGTGTCTATTGATGGTTGTATTTATTTGTTAATCACTGTTATCTCGATGGTACGTTCTATTACTGATACAGGCGAGCCATTTGATAAGAGATTTTCGTGATCTTGATGAAGCGTGAGTCTCCACTAGTGAGACTGTCGCTATGCCTTCTAGAGGTCCTTCTAAACGACTGACATGAAATGTTTCTAACTTGTTTTGATTTCAGATTTAGATAGCCAATCAACACGCGAGCATTGACTTTGGTACCTGATCACCATAAATGACGCTGATGACGTACCGTCCGTCAAGTTATTCAAGTTTCCCGCCTTTTTCCTTCGCTTCTAAAAAAACTCCCGCTTAACTCTCTGTTGCTCTATACATGTTGCGCGGTCAAACCAAAATAAAAAATCCAATTATCGTTGATTCAGTACGTTTCAACGTGTCGTCAGCACATTGTCGTTACTTCGACAAGAATCAAACCGATTCGGCCAGCCCGTTCCGTGTTGAGGCTCACCCACTTTCTACCGGAAGGCAATTAAAAACAATTTGCATTTCTCTTTGTGTATACTTAAATATTCTTAAGTGATTGCTGCTACCCGTGTTGAAATGAGAGCGCAAATTCTTTCGGCGTGTGTAGCGGTTTGTAGAAAAAACCTCGTCTATCGTTTTTCTGTAGCGTTGTTATAAATTACGAAATTGTTATTATATTGAAAGATGAGTTTCTTACTGGGGGTTCCTGATTGTTTTAAAATGGGGTTCTTTGAAATGGACATGCAAAAACAAGACTGCGGTCTCGAAATCTCGTAGCGACCGCCCTGATGGGACCACGAGAAAAACACCATGTTCCATGAATCCATAATACTTTAGTTCAAAGTGTTTATTTAAAAATTCAGCTTCCACGATATATGTACACATACTTAGTTAACAACATTAAGTACATTCGGGTATGGTTACGAATTGGATTTGTAATGCCGTTAGGTACGCACTTAAGCAAAAAACCTTTGGTTATGGTAGCATAAACCAGGTAACTCGTCACATCACTTGAAACTATAAATACACCCAAAGCTGCTTTCTTCAGACTTATACTTAACATCAATGATGATAAACCCTAGCTTCGGGTCTGCTACACCGATTGGAGCCTAAATTGTATATCTGGTATTTGAGATAGGTAATTTATAAGTTTACGGAGACTGTCCACTATGACAGAACAATAGCGGTGCTTCAGAATAAATCATAGCAGGTGAGCGCGTGCTCAGGTCGTCTCAAACCATTGTAGATTATACAGCATTTGACATTATTTGCAAGCTAGCATTTTGCGGCCATATTTTATTATGATGCTTTTATGCGTCTATCTTTCTGGTCACTTTTGGTTCTTAAGAATGTAACAAATCCCGTATGAAGTAGGTACAAGTTTAAGTTAATAGGTACTATTAACTAATAATACAATTTATAAATTATAACTATTTTTTTAATCAAATATTACCTAACTTGACTTGTAACAATCCCACCTGATGGTAAGCGGCACTGAAGTCGTGGATGGGAAAGCGCACCAACTTAGTAAAAGACTTACTACATAAATATTTATTCACTCTTGACTTGAGTGCTGATAATGTTAACAAGTGCAACTTTATCTTCTAACAGTGGAGTAGGCAACATTATTTTTAACTTTACGAAGAATTACCCAAGGAAATGAACTTTAGTTAGGTACGTGGTAAGTGCAACAGGACTTAAGTCTTATTTCAAATTTAGGTAAGGTCTACTTGGTAGGCTTATTGGTTTGAGGTTCTCATGACTTATCCCAATCTTATTAGGTGGATATGAACTAACTTTCTGAATACTTATTGCTGAAGACTTTCCCTAAGACTCCGTTAGGCAATTTAAAAATATATCCGTCTTCCAAGCACATTTCTATAAGTGACTGTATTATAAATGCATAAAGGTTCAGTCATAAATTGGCTAGTGTTCGCGGATTCCGTTATGGGGGAGTACGCAGTCACGATTCATTGTTCGCTAACAAAACACACCTGACACCATCTAACGTCCAAATAAATATTATTCGACATCGGCATAAACCAGTCGTCGACCTTTAAGGCAGGTTGGGAAAATAGCACATTGCATGGAAAAAGTATGATTGAAATTTTCATTATAAAATAAATTAAACGCTTACACACTTTTTACCTGTGTCGCGGGAAGCATGGACGACACATTTAACATATCACAATTAGACCCATGACGACCCGAGTACAAATATTCATCTGTCACATAAATATCTACCTCGGCCGGTAATCGAACTCGGGACCCCTTGCTTCGCAGGTAGGGTCGCTACCAACTAGGCTACAGGGTCGTCAATTATGTTGACGAATTCCATGTTGACTACTCAGAAATTTTGTACCTACGTTTTAAAATTACCAAAATTATTAATATTTTGTCGATCCTAAATGATTGACCGAATATAAAACAAATACTGGGGTAGCGTGGTGGAGACTGGAGTATGCTCTAAGCCTACTCAGTAATGAGGTGCCTCGTAGTGGGCCTATCCCCGTGTCTTTAACTAGCATTAAACATTTACTTAAATGTAAATGTTAGAAATGAAAGACTGGGTCCAAAAAGTTTACATTAATTCTGGTAGATAAAGGATGTGGCAGCTTGGCATTTAGGTAAAGGATACCATGTGTACATAGAGTTAAGTGGGTAGAGCCCAGGGAGGGACTTCTAAGTTTCTAACGCAAGATTGATGTTTGACGCGTACCACGACAACAAGTGGTTGGTTTGTACGTAAAGATAGCGGCATACATAGCGCCCCCACACAACTAACTAGGAGCCTTCCATATATTACGTCACAATAATTTCATGACTTTTGGACCCCTCCCCACGTCCTTGTCATAGCTGGTCACATTTGTGGGACCTCCCCCCCAATGTAAACATATTATGAAATTTTACACCTTGCTTTTCAGCTCTTGCTTTTCTTGTGGTAATATTATTTATAAACAGAGATTACTAGTGCGACTTACGAGGGTGTAAGAGTGTAAATATTTATTTGTATTTTTTATGAGGCGTAAAGCGGGTGTAATCAAAAAAGGCAACGACAACGTATGGCTAAAGACGCAGGAACAGGTTCAGTGAAAAAACTAGGTGTTTAGTCGCAACTATGTAGAACAAGGTAAGGACCGTTGGACGTCCCACGGCCCACCCTACATGTAAAGCTATGTACAGTTATCCTGCGTGTGGTCAAAAGGATCTTATTTAAAGTATCATTCGCTGATAAAATTGGCCAAAGTGGGTGAACAAGTCGTCCTCGGCCATCAGTTAACAAAACGGTCCTGTTTCCTGACGCTTTTAGGTCAAAGGTATTTATTTTGCTAACAGATACCACGAGATAGCCCTCGTAGCCGTAAAACTTGGGACTCACCCAAAATAAAATAACTCACAATTACTGTAACCATCGACCGGTATTTCATTCTGCTCGGTTTGAAGCTGTCGCGATTTATTAAGCCGTATGTAATGCCTTATTGTCGATGAAAGTTCCTTCACGCATCCTTTACAATCGACAAAAAACTCCACTACACGTAATCGAGAAATACCTCATATTAAAAATGTTATTCATACGAATGTAATTCAATTGTTATGTGCTGAACTCATGTAATTTAACCTACATGGAGATGCATGGTTGAATCAATACTTTATCGTTTCTTGTAAATATTGTGATAGTAAAAATGTGTCCGGTTAAAATGATACTTACGAAATTACCGTGGTTCAGTGTTCGCCCTCCGTCCTATGAGGGTGTACCTACAACTGTACACCTATATTATGGACCAACAATAAGTAGGTACCCTTTGGTTTATTAACTAGATCATTTTTTATTGATTGATGGGTCACTCACTTGGTGGATGGACCTGTCCCTACCTACCTAATTGTAAAATGACTCTGATATTTAACTGCACCTGTGTGCAAAAGTCCGAACTCAATCAAACTAATTATAATATATCTTACATTAGAACCCTAACGTTGTTGCAATGCTTATGACGGAATAAATGTTTCTTTCTTTCTTTCTTTCTTTCAAAAGCTAAAATAGCATCCATTTCAGTTCTATTACAAAATTAATTAGGTATAAAATTTATAAAGCTTTAACCCTGAAAACTTCCCAGAAAGCTGATTGAGATTTGGGAATGGATTTCGTCCCGCCCGGGCGCCCTCTTCGCACGAGTTCTGTCTATGTATCCGTTAGTTCAACATTATGAAAAACTCTTATCATATAACATAATTTTATATAATAACTACGTACACAAACACAGATAAATTTGTTTACAAATTTTTGCTTGATGATACATAACACCAGTAGCGCCATTAGTTTGTTTGAGATGAGCGTATCGAATGGTATTTCAAGAATGCGCGCGATCATAGCCACGACATCTTTTGTCAGTACGTTATTGACAAAAGATTTATATAACAAGGACATTTCGAAGCGGGCAAGTACATCTACATTCGAAAAAACCTCTTTATCCGCAACAATGTTCGAATAAAAACATGCGAACCATAAATATATTATGTTACGTTTGTCGTTTATGTAACAACAGTGTCGATATCGAAATCGCTGCGAATTTGGCGATTTCGGTCGATCGTTGTTACTGCGACAATCGACACCGAATGATCTGTAAAGGTTTGGCCCTGTTGCAAGCGAGAGCAAAACCAAACAAACCATTACGAGAAGGTATTTACCAAACGAACTTTGTGTTTGGTCTTTTTGGACTTTTTATGCAAAAAAAATGCTTATAGACTCTATGAATAGGTATCCTACACAAAAAGATACTAAATCACCAGCAACTATTACCAACGACGACTATGACCGCGTAGCTCCGTAGAACGAGGGTACCTACCCTGTTTCCATTACTGACCAGTCACCAGGGCGGCACATACCTAATTATATGATTTCAGAAATTTTTCTAGGGTCATAGTTGGTGATTTCTTGATTGTGTCTGTCTATAGGATAACCGAACTCATGATAAGTAATCAGCTTAGTTGTAGGTACTCACATACCTAACCGATAGGTAGCTCAACCATGAACACCAGTTATCTACATTACATTAGCATTACCGGAGCGATGCCAGTTAAACCACAATGACAACTCTAACATGGCTTCCAACACTCAACACTACGTATATTACGAAACTTTTATAGTACGGTCCGTATTATAGTAAAATGTGTTCAGCCCCATTGAGACTATTTAATATATTATTGTTGTGTGGTACACAGGGCAGATATTATCTTCGATTGCACAATTCGATACATCCGTAAATGACCTTCGCCATGTGCACAGAAACTATTTAAAAACACAAATCTACGCATTATTATTACTCTTTACTCACGAACCCTTACAGTGTGACCACAACCTGTGCCACAAGTATTTTTGCGTTTGGTAGTTGTGTGTGAAGTGTCGTGAGATTTTATACGCGTGCGTGTAACACTAATAGCGAAGGGCCTTTAGTTGTGAAATAATATTATATTTGGTAAAAATACTACAGAAATACGTTAATTGCCGACCTTATTTGGGAGAGAGACCTCTCAAGTTGCTTCGAGTGTGGTGATAATGTCTTAATTATCGGCGTCTTCGCAACCTACTGAAAAACTTTATGAGTACCGATTTATTACAGTTCAAATACCTTTATAATGAATGTATAGTTTATAAATATATTTATGCCAAATTTAAAACATTTCTGAATTTAGGTATACTAGCTGACCGGGCTAACGTTGTTCTGCCAAAAATGAAGGGGTAGGGGGATGAAAAATAGATGTTGTCCGATTCTCCACCCTAGCCGATATGCACGCAAAGATTCACGAAAATCGGTCGAGCCGTTTCGGAGGAGTTCAACTTCTAACACCGTGACACGAGAATTTTATATATTAGATACATAATTGAATATTATTTATTAGGAAGTTAGGAACATGAAGCGAAACGGATCTGTGTCTGTGTCTGCGCGAAGCTGTAAAGGTTTATAGGGCCAACAGCGATCGTCATCCAATCTGTCGGGACTCATTCAGACTTGATTGGTTTTTTATTTAATATCAATATTTTACATTTTTAAACAAAAATTGTATTGTGACTTGCAACACTTGCAAGCGACCTCTAGTGAGTTTCTCAGATAATAACGGAGAACGTGTGAAAATAAAATGCTATTACATGAAATAAAATTTAGCAATACAATTTGGATTCTCGAGATTTTAATACCGAAATATAATACTTATTTTAAAATAGTTTTGAAAATTTTGAAATCGAAAACTTAATTTTGAACGCCGCCGTCGCGTCGCCGCGACGTGCGTCGTGTTGCGAGACGTCGTTGGTTTTATTTTCAAACCCGTTTGAGCATTTACTTAATACTTTTGAGACGCCTAAAATTAATATTTCGTTGACCGAAACAGTGAAATTGAACGTCGCGTCGTTTCAGGGCATTAAATCTCTGTTTTTCTTATGTGAAATCCTTCTGTTTTCGTTTTAATAAAAATAATTAGGTACATACAAAGCATAATATGAAATAGTAGATTTAGTTTAGAAGCATAAAACTTTGCACAAGACAGGGGTTCCTGAGGTATATGTATATGTGTATATTCCCTACACTTGTAGGAAAAATAAAGGCTTCCAAAAATAATCTCTAAAAGGACAGAATGCGGGGTGAAGATAAATGTAAAAAAAATATGCACTATGGCATATTTGCAACCAACACTCATGAGGGGATTGCCGTTGACGAAATCGGCATTAGCTGTAATATACACATTTGAAAATTTTGAATTATGACAGGGCTCCAAGCCTTTAGCACTCATTATCAAGAATAAAGTATACTTCACGCGCAGTGAGGATACTGTTTTAACGGTTAACACCTAGTCCTTTATTTAGGACGCCTCGCCGCCGATGTTTTACTGGTAGTACACCATTTTTCAGCAGATAAAAGTTTATCGATAAGTGACTTCACCGTTACGATTGTTGTGTTCGGACATATTTATCGGATACCTCGATATTGTTAAAATAATGACCTACGCAATGTCGCACGCTTTTTACTGTGATAATAGTGAATTATTACCATTACTACACGATGTATTGCTGAGATTAATGTTGTTTAGGGTTCCCGTACATTAATTGAAAAAATGAAATCCACGAAGAAACACTTGCACATCCATTTTAAATTCAATTTTCTTTGCCATCGATATTTCGATGTAGGTAACATTGATAGTTCACTCTGCACCCCACGCGTAAAAATCATACAAATACCCCTTACATTGATAAATTTAACTGCAAAAAAAACCCTTTTTTGTCCCACTCAGAAAAATTATGTTAGTACCTAACAAATTTTGGTGTAGTAATGTTAATTCGACATAAAAGCCCTTACAAATTATACTAAAATGTATAATGTAGATAGGTAGGTAATGTTTTAGTTATTTGTACATGGTAAAGAATCTGTAATTATGTCAGCGAGAAATTTCTTATTTTGTTAATGATATGCAGATAGCCACTGGACTGTGGAATGGAATGGGGAAGACTCGAACGCTGCCGCATAGTGGTTCTACTATAAGACTTGACTGTCCCATATATTAAAAATACCTATCTCGATTCTCGTTTATGGAAATAACGGAATTTTGATATTCATTAAGGAATGCTTGAGAGGCTGAAGACGATATAATGACATGCAGAACCTATCAAAGTCTGAATTTGTTTTGTATCTTTCTAAATAGCATGAAAAATCCTTTGTAAATCTACGCATGGAATATTATTATAGTCTTTTTTGTTAAAAAGTCCAACATACCTTCTTATCGAAACAAGCAAAAATATTTACTAGACTGGTTGTTGGATGGGTAAGAAACTCTACCACCAGTAGGTACTATGAGTACTTTCGGGATTAAAGTGGATTCCAGGGTAGACTCTCTCTTATTTAGGAACCGGTGAAATCATGAATATGTAAGTAAACAAAGCTAACAATATTACAGCTTTGTTGTTGTACCTCAAAAATATAATCAATTTAAACTCTGTGGTCAGAGATCCTTCCTCGATACCTCTATAATAATGTCGTAAAATGAATGCCCGTTGATAAAATTGACACGCTCGGTTTATTTGAATCCAGCGCGCAGTATCGAAAGGGCATGATATAATAAATGTTTGGTGTTAATCGTCTGACCCGATCTCACAGCTTACATTTTTGCGAACAACGAGTTCGTTTTTGCGCACCTCTGAACTTTTTAATAAGTCTTTATGACACATACTTAGTATGTAAAAGATGTGTTAAAGAAAGGAGGTTAAGGGGTAGGGGACACCCCCAAAGGGTTTAAGGCTATCTCACGCCAAAATCGACTGTGTCTCTGTGATCATTCGTGACAATTGGTAAAGCTGAGACTCTACTATCATGCCTCTCCCACACCAAAATTAGAGATCTTCTACTGGATGGGCATATCTGTTTTTATGATTACAACCCGAAACTACGGAGATGAAACACCATAGTTAAAATATAATAAGTGAATAAAATTAAACCTAAGTAGGTAGGTATTGATTTATTTTGCAAATTATAATCCAAAGCATTATCTAATACTTACTTCAAGAGTTGAAAGATAAATAGATGTGCTATAGTACCTACCGTGTGAATAAATCAAGGCATTGTTCAGTAAATAAACAAGTTTTGACACGCGCAGCTATTTACGAAATTCACTGGTCAGCGCTAAATGGGTAAATTGGCTAAACGATACTTTACTCATTGTTGACTGAAGTGGACTTTTAGTTAACGTTTATACGAGTGTCAATATTTACTATATTTTGGCATAATGAAAGGTTTGGATTATTAGAGAAAGTAGAAGAATAATGTAGAGTCTCATTCGTTTAGATTTCATAGAAATGCGTTGCCGAAGGACTGAGATTAAGTTCTACAAACTGTTCTACAAAGTATTTTACTAACTAGACACTAAAATCAAGTCTCTACATAAAACATTTTAAGTCCTTGTAAATGAGTTAAATTAAGACAAGTTAATTAATATTCAACTCGTGTTGAATACTCGCTTATTACGTATAATATGATGTACCCACCTATTTAGGCTATTCATAATACCTATACAAGCCTGAAATTCATTATATTGTTATATTAACGTTGGCACAAGCATTTACCACCACGATAAATATCCATTGAAACTGTTTTGATTAGGTGTAAATTAATTGACATATAGGATTTACGAGACACTCAGGAGTTTGTTACGACAAATTAATCAAATATGGTTTGTACCAGAGCCATGGTACTTGCAAGATACTAAGCTGGATACTGACTTGCAAAATGTAGACTGAAAACAATTTACTATGATACGAGACGAGTACCTACCTACCCACAATATTTGTTTTGAACGCTGATAAATATTTCGACACAGTTGCATGTATCTAAATGAAATATAATGTTACTTTCTAATATATAATTTATTTACTGAACTTTAAGTAGGAACTGCTTCATCAAGTATATCATCAAAATATACATAGAACTTCTAGCACTGGAGTTACATAGAATAACAATAGGCCGGTTGAAAATATTGTAAAGGTAAGTAATGTCAATTTTACGCACGAAGTGTTGACATCAGTTTTATCGTCTTCTTATATCTTAGCCAAAGCTTAACCAATTAGTATCATTGACAAAAAAATTGATAGTTACCGAGTGTGTAGCCAGCATAACAATTAACAAGTAAGCCGTACTTGCGAAAGGCATTCGTGTACATGGTAACAAAGGCAATAATTTGTATTAAATGTATTGTGACTGTAACTTGTACTTAGCTATAAGTCAAACTAGAGTGCGAAATACTGGGACAGTGTCCAAAATAATTATGCGAATGTACAATACATTAGTTAGTAATTTTTAAATTTCAGTCTATAGTGGTAGAAAAGCGCTGAAATATAATGTAAGTAATCTTAGTTTTTCTCAGTAAACAAAGAATAATGTTGGACGTGGTTGATAAATGGAGCTAGTGTAATCTTAAGCACAGAATACTTGATTGTAGGTATAATAAATTTTTCGCTTTCTTCTTGAAGCAGTTAAAGCACATTTTTTTTTGGGTTGCCCCCACCAATCCACACTGTAGCAGCATGGTGGAGTATGCACTAGGTCCCTAGAACCATATAAGAATTTACAAATACGCCAGCACGTTAACTTCTCGAATTCAAATCGTAATATCGTTTGATAATATTCTTCAGGCTTTCTCTAGGTAGGAGATCAGTGCCTATATCAGCCTTAACCAAGGCATTTGTTATAGGAGCTGATTACAACACGAGATAACTGTTCAAAAATTCATAGAGAAATCAATTTTATTCGGCATTTTGTCAACATAACCATAATATTGTGAGTCTGAAGAAACTGTCGACTTTGCTCCTTGTTTTTGCGCCCTATAGTTCGTAGTAGTATCGTTCTGAGTTAAAAGATGATCTTCCTTAACGATTGATGAAGTAAGACAACTTACTTAATACTCGTTTAAGATGATGGACAACATGGCCTAAATCTCACTCATTCTGAAGGCATGAGCCCAGCATTGGGACTTAATGGTCGTGAATAATGAGTGAAAGTCATGACGAAGCGTTTTGTAACTTTACGATGCGAACATCAATGAAAAGGTACCTAAATATTGGAATTGCATAAATTATGAATACCGGAGTGGTAAACAGAAATGGTCGATCATAAAAAATTACCTTGACTTGGTTCAGGCATCCTGTTGGCAACCGGAGTCAAAGGTTGCGAAATGAGAACTTGCTCGTTAAGGGTAGAGCGTCTATAAATAGCTGTAGTTAAAATGCCGCTTCATTGCTGCTAATAACATTACATAAAATTTTAGCTGTGAGTGTCTCGAGAAAAAACTTGTTACATGTCTTTTTACATGACTTTGGGTAATTTTCTTAAGAATTAAATCACATTTTTTCTTTACATCCTTCAAATTCCATGTGGTAATTAATTAACTTTTTAAAGATGACATGACGGCGAACGTCACCTATTCAAAGTGATATTTTTCTTTCGCTTCGAGACTTCGGGTGCTTACATTCACAAAATAAATAGTAACCGCAATTGGGACAATTTTTAGGTTTATGCCAGGCGTTTCATAATTTTTCAAATTAATCATAAGTATATGGGCGACGATAACCACTAAACATCGGATAAATCGTCAGCGCGTTTTGTTGGTTACTTACGTAAAAAATCATTACATATATCTAAACCTGAATTGTGACTTATCTAAGGCATTTGATTGTGTTCAGCACGAAACATTGCTGTTTAAACTTGGCCACTATGGTATAAAAAACAAGGCCCTTAGCTTGATCGCGTCGTATTTGAGTGATAGGATACAAAAAGTTAGTATAAAAGATATTAAGTCATCGGGGTCACCGGCTGTGTTGGGTGTACCGCAGGGCTCGATCTTGGGTCCGTTTCTTTTTCTGGTATACATTAACGATTTACCACATTATGTAAAGAACCAAGCGGATATTGTACTATTTGCTGACGATACATCATTAATATTTAAATGTGAAAGGAATAAAGTAAATTTTGACGACGTAAATAGTGCTCTTTCGCATGTGTCGCGTTGGTTCACTATCAATAATTTGCTTTTAAATGCAAAAAAAACTAAATGTATAGAGTTTGTACTACCTAATGTTAAAAAAGTTAACAAATCTCTCAGACTGAATAATGAAATATTGCACATGGAGGAATCCACGGTCTTTTTAGGGGTGACCTTAGATAGTAAACTTCAGTGGGGCCCACATATAACAAATCTCGCGACTAAACTCGGTAGGGCTGCTTACGCTGTTATACCTCGTTTACATTCAGCTCATTTGAGCAGGAAAGTAGGTAGGGAAGTGGGCAGGACGAGTATGTGAACACGATACTTCTCATGCTCCTACCACTGCTACTCGCGCTGCCCGGCGCTCCCCAAAAGAGCGGTTTTTCAGCCAGTGTTGCCAATGCTACGGCAATTACCGTGTTCTACGGCTTTCAGGCCAAAAAATCACAAAATCTACGGGCTACGGCTGGAACCCTATTGCTGTAGCAAATTCTAAGGCTTTTCGCAAATTTTCACAAAGTCAATTTTATTTATTGTTTTGCAAACATTTAACGAATGTTAAACCCTTAAAACAGCGCCACCAGGCTTATATTGATGTTAATGTAGGCTAATGAAAAGTATTACTCGTTTTGTGGGCATCAAATTCACTGCCGATGACCTTTTTTTTTAGTTCGAGCGCTGAACCGATGGTGTATATTGGCGTAATTGGATTGCTACGGCCCACACTTGATCCTTTCCCATATAAACACGGCTTTTTTATCTAATGTACACGGCCTTCCAAAAATTTTCATTGGCAACACTGCATTCAGCTCCGTCGCAGTAATATTTCGACGTCTGCCATTGCCGAAAGTCGAAAGCGATGTGAGTGGTAGGGCAGTATGTAAACACTACACTTCTCTCGATCCTGCCACGGCAGTATCAAGGGGATTATTGCCGACAGCGCGAGGAGCAGCGGTAGGGGCTGAATGTAAACGAGGTGTTAGGAAAATAAGGCAGTTTACTGACGTCGAAACTGCTAGGATGGCTTATTTTGCATATTTTCACAGTATTATGTCATATGCCATCTTGCTGTGGGGCAAAGCAGCCAGTATAGAACAAATTTTCATACTACAAAAAAGAGCTATTAGGGCTATTTATAAACTTAGATCTCGTGAAACTTTGCGTGACAAGTTCAAAGAAATAGGTATACTTACAGTAGCCTCACAATATATCTATAGTAACGTGGTTTTTATACGGAATAATATAAGCGCGTATAAACAAAATTTTGATATCACTAATCGCCAAACAAGAAAAATGCACCAGTTAGTAACGCCATCTTACCGTCTTTCTAAAGTGAAGCGATCTTTTATGGGCCGTGGTGTACAGTTCTATAATAAAATCCCAAAGTTAATACGTGATTTGCCAGTGGAATTATTTAAGAAACATGTAAAATCTCAACTTTTAGGGAAAGGCTACTATACTGTAGATGAGTACATAAATGACAAAGACTCATGGAAATGACCAGATCTGCAACCAGTTCCGTACAGGCTAGTGATACTTCTTTGTAAGAAATATACCAATGTATTTTATTTTTAAAAGATGTGCTGAGGAGTTTCTTTCGGCTTTTCTTCTCCTCCATGACAAAGCACCTTTCCGAAAAGCTGGTAAATTAAAAAAATGACGTGCATAAGTGTATCAATGATACCTACATGAATAAATGATTTTGAATTTGAATTTGAATTTGAATACCTACTCATTTAGATAATTATGTATTGGTCGGTAGACAGTAGACACAACATAAAACTCCACTATTTTATCAGATTATTGCATCCAGACGGACAGCCATAGATTAGATTGATTTTATTTATTAGAGTTGTCGAAATGTACCCGATCAAAATTTTTGATCAATACTTGGCTGGTAAAACGTAAAAAATAAAATGTGTGAATAAAATACAAAAGAAGTAGGTCCGAAGTTCATTTTGAATCTTCAGGAGCATTTGTTTGGTTCGTGTCAAACGTAAATGATCGACCCAGATATGTTAACTCGACTGCGCTTGGGACTTGTATGAGTGACTGGTAGAAAATCACTTCCTTGAAATGGTTGTGTCAGATCTTTCTGATAGCTTAAAATCTTCAGATACTCAATTTATAAAACACGAAGGCAGATGAGCAAATAACATCTGCCTCTAGTATTACCTTGAGAAGAACGCGACCGCTCTGGCAAGCAGTGTTCTCGAACGACAAAGTGCGAAATCGGTAGACTTGCCCACAAATATCGGTAGATTTGTACCCAAAATCGGTAGATGTCAAAAAAATATACAATATTTAATCAAATTCGTTTTGATATCAAAAAATAAACTTATAGACTAATTTCTGTACATCAAATACACCTAATTAACAAACAGATAAAGATTAAAAGCTATTTAGACTATCGGTAAAATTACAAAACACCTTATACAGGCTAGATTTAAAACACATACTATACAGAAAAAATATTTGACGCTATACAATATTAATAAATTAATTTTTACGATCTTTAGGACTTAGGACCATACAAATATTCTTTGGCCATAGCCGCGGTCATCTTTGATTTAATTTCAAAGTCATAACAATTATTAGCGTCATTAAAGAGCCGTTTTGCATGTAATAGACTGGCGATGGACTCAGTAGACAGCCTATTTCACTGTTTTAATAAGATTTAATGAGATTAATATGCGAAAATATGCGTTCAACGTTGGCGGATGAATGAGGCAGTGATACAATATTAAAAATTAAATTAGGAAACAAATGAAACATTTGAGTGTCATCGCATCGCATCTTACTTGATCCCAAAATAGTTGTATAACACCAGGAAATTCTTTATTTAGTAGCGATTAAAGTAACCCTTAGCGACTCTGAGTTGGGGCGTTAAACTTACTACGATTTTCTGCTTAAAAAACAAACTTAAACAACATTAAATATCCAAATAGCCAACTCACTCTTCATTGTTTGTCACAACTCACACATTGCACTTGTGATAAACAATATATATGTATATATGTTTAATATAATCGGCCACAGTGACGGGAACAAAAAATAATAAATAATATTTTTGTCTGTCTCTCACGTAAATTTTGTAACTGGCAATCTCGCGCTGTCAAATGTATGTATGGGAGAATCCATAGATTCTAAATTATAGAACCATAGATAGAACCATAGGTTCTAAATCTATGGTTGAGGGATTCCCCATTCCTCTTAACGTAAAACATAAATGAAAAGGGTTGCCAACTTAAAAATTATGGAAAATCGGTAGAAAAATCGGGAGAATTTCCACGTATTCTCTGAAATCGTAGAAAAATCGTTGCATTTCGGTATTTCGGTAGAACAGAGCCCATATCGGTAGAAATACCGAAAAATCGGTAGGTTCGAGAACACTGCTGGCAAGAGCGATTAGAAGAAAATGTCTTGAACTGCACATTTAATCCATACTAATATTATAAATGTGAAAGTGTGTTTGTTTGTTTGTCCGTCTTTCACGTCGCAACGAAGATGTTATATGGTATGATTTTTGTGTGTGGAGACAGTGAGGAGGGTGGAGAGTAACGTAGGCTACTTTTTACCGCGGTAAAACATCCCCATGCGAAGACCAATATTTTGTTAGTTGCTAGATATTTAGTTCCAGATGCTGTTAATAGATGGCGTTAGTAAAATTCATTTGCAAGTTCTGAATCACACTATCAAAATGATACATGTAAATTAGTTAAGTCATAGGCAACTAAATCTAAGTAAAAGTAAGTAGGATTTGTAAAAAATCGATCTCTACCGCGGGCGAAGCTGCGGGCAAAAGCTAGTTATAAATATATTATACCCACGTTGTACATAGATATCAATAACGTCTTTGCGACTGGGACGAGCTAGGGAGCACTAATTATGACGATCAATATAATTACGTATCGTGAATCAATGAATTAACGCTCTCCTCACAATCATGCCAGGAATCCCTGTGTCGCGGATGGCATAGACAACACAAAATCAAACTAACACTCAGGACCGGAGATCAAACATTTATCCGCAACTTAAATATTTGCTACAGCCAGAAATCGAACCCTGGACTCTTTACATCGTACAGGGTCACGCAACTAGGCTACTGGGTCGATCAAAGTCCAATGTGTATAATCCGCGATGAACACTGGCAAACCTATCATTAAATCCACGTTTAAACATTCTCTTCACTTACTCATAACTGACACGACTGAATGATACATGCCATTATCGAACCGGAGTTAAATTATGAAATAAGTACTCGACCAAAACCTATAAATAGCTTTATTTAAGGCCAGCTTCGCATCTTGACCGAATATCTTCGAAATTCGCAAAGAAATTAGGATACACTATCTGTCTTGTACCTATAGTGTACAGTGTAGAGCAAGAAGACAATCCAAATTCCAAACAGTACTTAATTTACAGTGTTTCTCATTAATTTGTTATTGTTACGTATTCATTCTTGGGTCTAATCTATTCTGTCCTGTCTGTATTACGAACGATGAATGAGCATCAGGTCTCATTTAATGATTTTAATGGGTTTTCAATAGTTTTGGTAAAATGCTTTTTAAATTCCATATTCATAGCATATTTTTAATATTCATGTAATGTGGTTATCTTTGACCATTTTCATAATAGAAGCCGATATTGCATAAATCCAGTACCTAAGTGCTTTACGAGGAAGTTGTAACATCACTAACGTCCAATGTGCGCGGACGGCGTAGAGTTTTTTCACCGTCCAACCTTCCTTAATGAGCAGAGAAACCCATCTGGTTCTAACTTCTATGCAAATGCGTTTTCTTCGATTTTCGAAAGTATGTATTATGTTACATTGCATCGCGTGAATATTATTAAAAGCTAACGTGTCTAAGCTGTCTGTTTTCAGTTGGAACGTCGTAATGCTTCCAAAGGAAATTTATTTTGACTTACAATGATGTGTTAGCGGGTCCGTTATCCGTTTGCAGGGAAGCAGTAAAACGTGCGGTTTATCTACAGCATTTATTCCTTTAATTATTACTTAACAGTCATTTAAATTGACGTTAGATATTGTATGGACGTATAGCACTTTAATAAATAAGCCTTTGGAAGTCAATTTCATTTGATTCTCTTTTAAAGATAAGAAGAAGAAATAAAGAATTGGAATCTCTACGGTGCTTCTCTTGCGCAATGCTAATAGACTCGTACTTGCACACTTTATTTATACTTCTGTACAAGGTTTAGAAGCTTGTGAAATATTTTATGACCTTTGTTACTGTTATAATCATAAACCAATGACTTCTAAAGTAAGGATAGTCTCGTGAAATATTTTACACTAATAGAATATTCGTGTAAAATATTCTCTTTAGGAAAAAGTAGCGACATTTCTCCCCTTACGAAGTAAGAGTGACACCTTCGCCACGTCCTACTGTACATTGGTACATGGACCCGTCCTCTCGCAGTAATATACGAGTATAAGATACGATTTAAACGAAACGATAATGTGATGTTAAGTGGTCATCGACCATCACATCGATAACAGCAGCGGTGCCATTGCAAATAATGAAGGTGTACTACGCGTTCACTCTAAGTTTGCCCTCGTCGACCGTTACGATTTAACAGCTAACGGTACTGTAGACAAAAAAGTAATCAAATAATTTCACTAACTTAAATAACAAATTACGTTTGCCACTGTGTAAAACATTTTCTATTGTAGTCATTGTAGCGAGAAAAATCAACGAACGTAAAATAAATCAATAGAAAAATAATTTAACGAAAGAAACATCAAAATCAACAAACTCAAGAATGCACGCGCCGCACGGGACCTCAAAAATACGCGACTAACGTTGCTGTTCGTACTAAATGAGCTGCGGTATGAGGAAGCGGGACGGGAGGTAAGGGCAAACTTAGAGTGAACGCGTAGTAGAGTTAGGGCTTGTGGAGTTAGGGCGTGTAGAGTTAGAAGGTTGGCTCTACATGAGATCTGATAACTTTGGACAGTGTGAACCATAGTGGTCTCGTCTTGGCAACACTCTATATGAAAATGTTTTTGGTGTGATTTTATAGTTAGAAAATGTGTCGTTAGATATCCTCAAAATTGTGTAAAGTATATTCGCTCAACGAGGTGAACTTTTCTTTTTCTGATAGGACATCATCGTTTTGCGGCCGTTTCCAATAATCTATCAATACATTATCTGAATAAGGCATTAATTAAAAAATTACAATAATTATGAATTTTTATGATAATTGATAAATAGAATATTTAATTATGAAATAAAATAATGGGTAATGTAAACGTGCTAATTAGCAAGTGCCTAGTTGAAATGTTTCAAATTTACAAGTAACTTAAATTGCGCAATCTGAGTATTACAGAGCAATAAATTAGGTGTCCCTGTTTATTTATGCTAATCTAGTGTATTCCGTAGGACGGGAATGCAGGGGATGGCGTAGGCGGAACGGATCCAATTACATTTGAACGCGAATTAATTTATTGCGGTAGGCGCCTCAATGTCGCTCTCACTTTGACATGGGACGAGATCTGTGCGCCGTGGCCTTAACTATAAACTAACGCTATGTGGCTTTCCCGTTTGTAACGCACCTATAAAATAGTGACATTACATAGGGTTTCGAAGAAGATTAGTGGTGGTCACGACCCTCAGAACTGAGGACAACGAAGCAGAGAGAGAGACATAGGTAGAGGCGTTTACGTTACTATCGTAAATTCATATAACCTCAGATCAGAAACATGTACTTGAAATTAGCATGATACTTTAGCACATATGCACATACATTTTTTTATACATACACAAGCACACATGCTCTGAAGTAGCCTCTTTTCCATCCGTACCTCAGAGGACTGCATTGCGCATGTCGCGCGTACAGGCTATCTCCATTCCAAATTTCAGCCAAATCGGTTAAGTAGTTTTCGCGGGAAAGCGTAACAAACTTACATTCACATTTATAACATTAGTATGATTAGTATTATTTTATTACAAATTTTTTTATCTACTTACTACACGGACCGTGATTACAGCTGCGGTGGTGCGGAGAATCTTGACAGGATTACGAAGTTTGACAAACTATGGAAATCACAACGACAATATATCAACTGAAAACATTTCTCAGTTAAATGTTAAAAAGCAGCACTTATTGGCATTTGCAAATGATGTTTGCAAAGAAAACAAATCTCTGTCAATTATGATTGAACTGAACCCTTCAACGATGGCCGGACCTTACATTACGACAGGTCTGTTTGCGCAAGTCCTAAAGACGGCTAAAGGATTAATACTCACTTTCGCTTGCTTTCAATTATCGCGATCGGTACCTTGAGAAATACATACTTGCATATTCCTTTGCGATTATCATTATTTATTTTTCAGTTATAAATATCCTTACAAAGAAGTTTTGACGCTTGGATAAGAAGCAGCGTTGTACTTATTTTACATTGTGAGTTGATTTCATAAGCTTAATGATTTTATTGATATGATTAAGAAGATTAACAACATTTATTGAGAAGTTTTGTTTTGAGTATAAAAGAGATATTCAATTCAGTTATTAGATGACCATCACAACTTATACATAGAACGTGGTGCCGCTAGAAAAACTTATCGAAGCCGTCATTACCTATACAGATTTGACAGATTCCGGCGTTTCATTTAAATGCTATCAGAAGAAAAAGAATTATGTTTACCTATTAATTTATCAGATTGCAACGGTCGTTTCATCATAAGTCAATATTGATTGATGATAGACGTATGATTTCGTTATCTTGATTTAATTACTTGGAGATAAAGATATGGCATTCCGTACAGTGTGTGCATATGCTAAACTAGAACGAAGGCTGTATAGCCTGTATAATCGGACGCTGCGCGTGCGCACATTTTTGAATTGAGCAACGTGGGGACACCGGCAACCGGCAGTCGCACGAATAGCGTTGCGGCAGACAGACGTACGCACGGTGCGACAACCACCGCGACCGGCTGTCACGAACGCATTTACGATAAATTTTAACTACGAACTTTTTCAGTATTTTGTGTACCGTGAACTGAGTGATAAATGTGCGTCCACGACACCATGTCAGGTTGAAGGGATTTTATAGTTGTGGTGTAAAATAAAAACTGTCCAAATGAAGATGACTGTGAATCGCATAAGGGTTGTGGTGCTCGGGAGCCCACGCAGTGGGAAATCAGGTTAGTGTTAAAAACATTTTAATTTACTTTATTCGTCTGTTTGAATTTGGCCGGTGTTAGGTTCCCATTTACCTTGAAACCTTGTTAACCACCACAATTACCGAAGGGAAAAAATACGAGATCTCTGATTGACAACGTGACTATACAATTTATTTAACAAATAATTCTGTGACTAAATTTTTTATAGGACTTTTTTAAACTATAATTATAATCAATTTGTAAAAATATAAATATTGCGGTTTATTTCTAGGTCACAACCTCCAGTCTTTTAGTTCTACGTCTGATTTTACGAAACATTGATCATTTGTTCGTAATATTTTGTTACATATTAATAGAAAAAATACAATATAAGTATCTAACACTGTCCACCTTCCAATCATTTTTATTAATTAGAAAAATCCGGCGATATATACAATATTGATTTATTATAACAAAAAAAAGATTGACAATTGTTTTCAAAACCCGTTAAGGGATTCAACGGTGACTGCGTTTAAATGTAAAAAAATTAAAGAATTCTTGCTTTCTTTAAAATACTTAATTGTATCTTATAATAATTTCAAAGCATAGCAATGTTCTTTATACGAAGTCATTTTAAATTCCATACAATAAATAGAGACTGACGTTATCACATGGGCAACACTCCCGCGGTATGCATTCTAACACTTCAAGCCAATATTTGTTTTGCCATTTCTTATCATTGCATTCCTTTTGAGGGCATGCCTCAAGTCAGCATAGATAGTTGATACATACACATACATATTTACTTTTCAGCTATTGTAGTGTCATTACAGTAAAGTAATAAAAAGCGTTGCAAACTGAGGATAAACATCTGACAATATCATATGGTAATAATAAAATAATAATAATATTTGTTGGTATAATGTTAAATGATGTAAAAAAATATTTTTTCAAACGTTTGATTTGTCAAGCCAGTTTAAAGTTCATTGTTATGTTAATCAAATGAAAGATCGATGAAAATATAATAAGTATAATAGGTAATATAGTTAAGCAAGTATTAGAATCAATTGTTCCGACGATTTAGAATTTTGGTAATTAAGTAAAGAAAAGGAAGGTGGAAGATAGGTATAAAGTTAATTTGGTAAAGAAACAAGTAGAAGAAGAATAATCAATAGTATAGTATATTTGGGTGTAAACCGATCACTGCTGTGTTTTTAAGGATATCTCTGTATGAAGAAAATAACACGACAAGATAGTTATCTAAACATTTTATTTTATTTCATGCTCATTTCGAAGCATAAACCAACCAAGCTTTAAGAAAAATAAAGAATAATTCAGAATGTGCTAAATTAATACATCCATATATTATGAAGGTAAATACAGTACGATTGTATATTTTAACAATAGCAGAAACATTTGATGGATCTGTTTATTTTGTACGTACTGTGCTCGCCTAAACTTTACATTATGCATCGTCACTGTTATGTAAGCTTTAAACGAGATAGTAAAATAGTTTTATACGGAGGAAATTGCGAAAAAATGTTTGTTGTTATAGGTATAAGGAAATGAGATGATGTTATTTAATAGCAGGTTTATGGATTAGTTACGATCGTGACGCTTTTTATTAGGATTATAATAACGCTATATAAATCTGTCAATAAACTAATGGATGCGCTTGGTTAAGGTAATAATAGGTATCCTACATCTAAATCATCAATCTTGCACATTCCTTTCACATTAAGCTTTTCCATACTTCATGTAAAAGTACCTGGATGACCGAGCTATGCCGGTATTTTTTTGCTAAATCGTCTTTTTTGGAAATTAGATTTAAAATAGATACCAATTACATACAGATAAAATATGAATAACATTTTTTGATCTTACCGTCATGATAATAAAAAAATATGAACTGGTTATTTTAATAACAATCACGAGTGAAATTAGAAGGAAGTTGAAAAAAAGGAAAAAAAAAAATAATCGGACTGGAGACATCTGGATTCGAAGCGGGGTTTTCTGGTTTCAGGAACGATTGATTTCCCACCTGAGCTATTATAACCTTGTAGATGGTAGCAAAACCTCCGTATTCTAATGTTATTGTAACAGTTTTACATTGGTCGAAAATACGGATAAAACTACATTTTCTAAATATGAATCCTAGCTAGATCGATTTATTGCCCCTGAAACCTCCTGAATACTAAATTTCATGAAGATCTTTGAAGCCGTTTCCGAGACTCAGATTATCTTAATATATATAAATTACGTGTCACGTTGTTTGTCCGCAATGGACTCCTAAACTACTTAACCGATTTTAATCAAATTTGCACACCGTGTGCAGTTTGATCCAACTTGAAAGATATGATAGCTTACATCTCAAAATAATAAAAAAAAACTTTTAGCAGAACGAAGTCTATCCGGGCAGCTAGTATAACTATATATACATATATATACAAGAATTGCTCATTTAAAGATATTAGATGTAAATTAACGTAGGTATAGCTAAGGCTTAAAGTGTGTTGATAATATTCGAAATTGGTACTATTATGTTATATGTAGGTAAGTCTGATTAAACTTGTATTTATTTGTTCATTTGTTTCATATGTATTCTAAAGTGTTACATAATTATAAGTATGTACCTACATAATTATGTAGGTACATACTTATGTATAACAATACCTATCTACTCATTCAAATATTAAAATTAAAATTTAAAAAGGTAAAAATAAAAATCAATAAGCAATAGCGCGTTGGTATTTACAATATTATTGCGTTTTAGCGTCAGAAAAATATGTCATCTATAAAGCGTCAAGGAAGTGAGTGGCATTGGCGTCACTCATATCGAAAGCAAGTAACTATTGAAATTCGCGAAATCGTTGACGTGTGCAGAGCAATGGCCTCGTCGTCAATGTGTAAGGCTTTATTTATGTAAGATGACTAGATGTTGTGTGAAATCTGGAAAAATCCTATTTTGGCCCTCAATTATTTGCTTTACACAATTAGTGCTGAAGCTTTGGCTGAAGCGGTCTGAATTGTACCATCTAACTAAAGTCTAAATTGAAAGTGGAAGATTGAAGAAGGAAGAGGACTGGCGGCTTAAACAAGCCCTTAGAAGTACAGAAATAATCGATAAAACTCTTCTCTCGCATCAAGAGCTTCCAACGTTCGATGTTGTCTAACTACATCGATTGTTTTCGATCAATCTACTAATTCAGTTTTTCCATAGTTATCAGCGTAATAAAACTCCAACAGGATTGCTAAATTCCTAAAGTCTTTCACAAAGTATGGTGAGATGCAGTCAATTATATAACTGCGATCTACTTTCAAAAGTTTTTCTCTTACAAATTGTGCGTTTTCACGAGCTGATGGTTACTAATTAAACAGCTATCTTCATGTAGATATCCGCTTTGCGTCTGACTGGATCGGATTGAACTAACAGAGATCCAACGTTGATGGTAGGGATGCCGACACTGTCTAGACTGCGTTATTTCGGGAATGCTACAAATAATAATGTTACTTATTAAATGCGTCTGTTTTTTAAAGCTTACCCTCAACGCTTTCTTAATCAACTTTCGTTTGATCTTTTCGTATCTGTTGCCCGACAGTATGAAATTAATTATTGACTTTTGTCACCATTATATCATTTATCACTATACGATTTCGTCATGATTTTTGCTTTTTAAGAATATTATTCTTTAATGCAATCAATATGATACTAGTTTCTTTATTCGTTAACAAACACAAACAGTACAAACAGAATAACCGCGCTATACAGTACATCTTGTTCCAGGCAATCTTTACATGAACAGATAAAATAACGGGTAGGATTGTACAAAAGACAAGATAATTAAAGTTGAACAACTTTTTGCAATGAACAACTATAATCATATTTATTATGTGAATATTCTTAAGTTGTCCGGTTATTTATAGAGTGTAGGCACTACAAGTTACACAACTGACTGGCGCCAGGCGTCGCGTCGCGTCGGTAAGTTGCGTTTCGCGTTTCGCGGGAAATCGCCTACCGCCAGTACCGCCCGCCATCGAGTAATTGCGATGCCCTAATTGTTCAGTTGATGCTTGATGCTTGAGGCTTGACCGGTAGCGCGTGTTGTCTACAACGATTTTTAATTCCATTGGTATTTTTTAATTTCGCAATTCCGCATGGACATGATGACACTGGCCTCATTAGTTATCGCATGGAGCGCTATATTAGCCTAGCCTAGTTGGTAGTGACCCTGCCTGCGAAGCGAGGGGTCCCGAGTTCGATTCTCGGCCGGGGCAGATATTTATGTGACAGATAAATGTTTGTACTCGGGTCATGGGTGTGATTGTGATGTGTTGTGTTATATTAGATATGTGTCGTCCATGCCAACCGGTACATACTCGTATATAGGACACAGGTTAATCTTACTTCTAGGCAATTACAAATACAGCTAAAGTTGACATGTTATATTAAAGCCACAATTGTTTGAATATGTCGTAAGCTTGTGAGTGGCATAAAAACTGATACTCAGACTGGCCACTGCATTCCCGTCTTGATTAACCAATAAAGAAACAGTAAGATGGAGTAACCTTCTCAATTTGCCTTTTTTTTCAATGAGTCGTTATTGAAACCATTTATCATGAAAAATAAACATTGTTTCTAATACAAACTCACTTCGAATCTGTCTGAAGACGTTTGTATTGCTCAAGATACCCAAAAGATAATCCAAATTAGCTGCAGTATCCTATCACAGTTTATGTAAAAAAAAGAGTCGAACGTGCCCGCAATAAACAAAAAAATCATACTAAATTCCAAGTCAGCAATACCACCACTGCATACGTAAGCAATTCATCACATTCCCATACTCTCTAGATCGGACGCGAAATTGTTTTTAAAGTAGATCCTGTCTGGTTACTCTTCAGGGAGCGGCGCCTGGCTGTCACAGATCCATGGCCGAGTAACATCGTTCAATGTTTATCGCCACTTAGGTGCTAGGCCAAGTTTAACTCGACTTTCATAACTCTGTCCGATCGTTTAACGCTACTAGGAAAGTTAGATCGAAATGCGTAATGCGTAATACTTTCTGTGTACAGTTCTAAGTGTTGATCGATCTATTTTTATTGCCATCATTTTTTTAACATCAAATGAATTGTCAGTTTTTCGGTTACATAAAAACTCACACAAATTACATAAAAACTCACACCCTTGGATTCCCCGTTTCCCAGATGGAATTGGACAATACTAACAGTAGTTATATCACACACAGTTACGGTTTGTAGACTGGCATTAGCTTATTTATTATAAAAAAAACTAACACCCACGATACGAAAACAGTCATTTATTTTATTTGTAACACTGTCTTTCAACAAAAAAGAATGTTATGCAAATCAGCCAACAAAACCTCGTTTGTTGATATCGTTAAAAAATTAAAATGTATGGTATTTGAACCCAGATTAACGTGGGTAGTTTATTTACAACCAATTTATGCGACTGTAACGAATAAATAGTAATTGCTATAACTGTTAATTAATAACTTTGAGGTATTGTTCGAGAGTATTCGAGCTTGTGGGTTCTCCAAATTTTTCTTTATGAAAGCCGCCCACCAAAGTTCAAATCTATTAACCTGACTGACCTACTAACAGTATGACCTAAATTGACTTGTGTCAACAAAACACCTCTCACTTGAGTTCATGAATAAAGTTATTTTACACTCAAAAGAAACAATAACTTTAAAACTGAATTACATTTTTTAAAATAGTTTAATTTTTAAATAGCGACACCCAAAGAAAACCAGAATACCTAAATGATAAGAATAATTTAGCGTAACACGCATCACAACATACAACTTAGAGCGGAATAACGGACTTTACTTCATCCCATAGTATTTTCAGCGTACGATGTACTAAAAATGATTAATGCATGACTTCTGTAGTACCCTAATACTGTTATTTAATGGAAAAGCGAAGAGTTAGTTTCAGGAAACTGTTTATGGAATGGTCTTTTATTCAACAGGTGTATCTCGCTGATAAGACTGGCGTCGATCCAACAGATAGGTATGCATAGGATGGGTTAAATGTTATATGGCATAACCATAAAGGTTAACTATGTTAATGCATATAATTTTCTTAATACTAGGTATATATCGTACACGATAGTCATTTGTGTACATCGTGTACGTACGCGTATAATAATGTTTGTCGTTTTTTATAATTATTATTTTTGCGGTCACCAAAGTTCTTGTTTATATTTTTCTTATTTTAAGTTCCTATTTATCTGAAATCTACAAAAAATGTCATTGATTTCGTATCGTTACTTTCAGTATCAATCAGCATAGTTGACTTTTATATACATACTTACTAGACTAGCTGCCCGGACAGACTTCATTCTGTCAAAAGTTTTTTTTGAGATGTAAGCTATCCTGTCTTTCAAGTTGGATCAAACTGCACACGGTGTGCAAATTTGATTAAAATCGGTTCAGTACTATAGGAGTCCATCGCGGACAAACAACGTGACACGTAATTTATATATATTAAGATTAGCATAGACCTATATGTACCAGTATATACTATACTTATTAGTTAACAATTATAACTGTTAACAATTTCGATCACACTTTTATCGAAGCATCTCCATTCATTCTCAAGAATATTTTCACGAGGAAGTAGGTATTGATGTCAAAACAATAATTGTTTTCGTCTTATAGGCCGATCATTATTCTCCGCGTGGTAATCCATTACAAGGGGCCAATTTTACTTCACGCCTTGCTGTTTCCGAAAATTTAACACCAAAACTACAATATTTGGGTCACGTTACAAGCCTCGTTGCCTTGTTCTTGAAACGCGATATGAATCTCAATACCCTATGTTTATCCTCTTCATAAATTCGGTATTGAGTCGAAACCTTTAAGATAATCGTCGAGTCTATACTGAATATTTCAATTTGAGAATATCTCTGACATAATGGTTTGTCAGAAACATCATTAAATGATAAATGATACGCGGTTGTAGTTTTATTACGGTACACTTTCGGTGAGTTTGTTCATAAAGTGCCGATGAATTGATGACATGTCATATTTAAGTGCGAGGCAATATTTTAAGTAATACCGTGTCGTGAAATACTTCGAAACTGAGTCCGTTTATAGATGTGCTGAAGGAAATTTTATTTTAGGAATGAAAACATTGATTTAATTTACGATGTTATGATAACTTACGCGTGCCTGTCTAGTAGTGGCACATAACACTTGCGGATCTCAGACTGACGGATTTCTTAGTCTATGATAGAGTTTTAATGGTAGCCTGCGGACAGTTTGTTCTGTGATTTGATTTCTATCCTCAGAAATGTAACTAGTTGTGCCACTGATCTCAAACTGCGCTACTTTTAAGTTTATTCTTCAATCCGTTACAAACAAAACGTTATACCGATCTAGGGGCAATCTTTTAATTGATAAAAAGAACGACAATTATTTATAGGAACCTTAGAAATGTAGAATTCCTGAACGATAGTTGTAAACTAGTAGGTATTCGATCCTAACGTTTTACAAGAAACGGAGAACAAACATTCTAGTTACGTTAAATACTATAAAACAATTTATGGCAAGGCATTACAAATTTAATCAGAAAAAGCCTCCGACCAATCATCTGAAAGGTAGTTGACGGTACTACCTTTCAAAGTAAATACCTAACCGTAAAGATTTTTAATCCACTACTAAGTCAGGTTGTGGCATAGATAATGCTGTATACTGATTTGTAATAATGAATAAAGAAAACTATGACGGTATCTCACTGATTCATTATTACAGAATGGCTCTTAACGGTTAACCTACCCAACAGGACTTACCTAATGTACCTATGCGGATAAGCTAATAGGTAGCTGGTTCCTTATACGTACTCGATAAAGGACAAGGAAAGTAGCAACTGCTTGAAACTGGGCAGGCCATGTCAACACATCAAGACCGTCTTCCTAATGCGGGGAATGTGCGTGGGTGAACTCGGAATAACAAAGTTTTTCGCTCAAATACAAAGAATCGATGCGTAAGTTGCGTAACGTATGCTAGCGAATGTTTACGTTTCTATTCAATTCCGAATTCGAAATTTAGAAAGATGTTTAGATGCTGAGATTCTACATTTGGTGCTGACAATTTTATTGCTTTGCCAAAATCGAAATCTTCAACTTTCAATAGGGAGAATCTAACTTTAATTCTAAATAAGGTGCCATAATTTAACAGCTAATGAATTCTTATTACAACGACAAGGGGTAGCAGAATTTAACCTGAGTAAATAAGGAAGTTTAGTTAAAAACAGGTTCAACGATAAGAAAGTAAATAAATCACAAGATCTCATTTAACCTTTAACATCACGGGCGGGGTCTGAGCGGACCCCACGCGCTATTTTCTAACTATATTTTTTCATATTGATTAGCTACGATCGCGTGCTTTCTGCTAATCTCATGGCACTGCAGAGGCTCTCGACAAGTGGACGTACGTCGCTCTTCAGCTAAGGTAAGTACATATTTTAGCCATGTGGGGATACCTGGAGACCCCGCCCGTGATGTTACGTAGCAAATATTTTCAAATTACTTAAGTTTGGATTTACTTCTTTTTTAGGATTAGCGTTAAATAAAACCGAAAATGAGTCGCCGACTATAAGATTACGCCACAGCACAAATTCTACAGAATTTTAGTGACTCTCATAGCGAATTACCATAGTTTACCATGCCAACCCAAAAAATAATTTGTAACTTAGTACAGCAATGTTGAGGCACTGTCAATTTTGTTATTATTATTATTGTTGTTTATTTTTCTTCTAATTGCATGCTTTTGATTCCTATATTATTAGAAAATAATGATAATTTAGTCAGAAGTTGGCTGTTTTGTTAAATTTCACTACATTAGTCATGTACATTTTGAGAAATTCTTTGTAACTTAGTACAGCAATGTTGAGGCATTGTCAATTTTGTTATTATTAAGATTGTTGTTTATTTTTCTTCTAATTACATGTTTTTGATTCCTATATTATTAGAAAATAATGATAATTGGGTCAGAAGTTGACTGTTTTATTAAATTTCACTAAATTAGTTAAGTGCCTTTGGAAAAACTCTATATATGAGATGCTATTTTCTAAAATATTTCGTATAATATGTAAAGACTGATTGTTTTACATATATTAAATACTTTTCATAAACATCATTATGCATTTTCTTGTAATTTGAATTGAAATTAAAGTTATTTTTAAAAATATTGAAAATACATGCAAAACATTTTTGGGGATACTTCTGGACCCCACGCGTGATTGAACGTTACCTTAAATAACGCGTGTAGTTAAAGGTTAAGTTAAGACTGTAATACAGTTCTGTAGCACAAAATTAATGAAATAGTATTCATGAGACGCAATTTGCTTTCGATGGAAGGATTCTAACGGTACGGTTATTAATGGTTTTGGCGACGTAAAATTATCAGTACCGAAGCGTCAATATTACTCATACGTGGTTTGACGTGTGATGGATGGAGTTGGCTATTAATTACCCCATGGTACCTGCCGATACAACACCATTGTTTCTAGATAGCGCACCATCTATCAACCTACGTGATGTCATGTTGGCTGATCAACGTAATTTGTCTTTTGTACTTCGATGGTCGAAACTTTTTTAAATCAATCTCCTTTCGTCTTTAGATGCCTGAAATTCCGGGATCGGCATAGGTAAGCACGGGTTACGTTGACCTTAAGATTAAATCACGCTCGGAGAAAGTTTGATTTGATTGGGATGATATAAGATCGGGAGTCGCGAGTTGCTCTACCGGGTGAAAATGAATCTTTGTTGATATTAATATACTATTATTTAGTTAGGTTTAAATGCCGTTCTATCGCATGGGAGTGCAGATTCGAATTGTGTTTTACGCGTTTTAGGGGTTCAAGGGAAAGGAAAAAGCATCGTGTCGTGACTAAAATTATACACCTAGGTTTACCTTTAATACATCATTTAAAGTCTGTTAATATTCAAGTTAGGACCGGGCCCGAGCCTTTGAGGGAGATATTAGTGAAATAATTTTAGTCTGTCATGATTTTCTCTACGACGTATAAGCAATTTTTAATACTCTGCTATCCTTTTTATTCTTCTGTCAGTTTTACGCGTAAACGAATGTATGTAAGCGGGACGCAGAGGAAGTAAAATTCTTCACTTCAAAAATTGACGGCGAAATAAATCGAAACGAAAATGAGAGTGTGAGATTCCGAACGTGTTTCATAAACAAAGATTACGAAGATTAACAGTGTGGCAATATCGGGCCCAAAGGTTTTATGGACTCATTAACTTTAAGCCTTTATAATGGCTATTTAGCGGCCATTCCACTTTTATTGGTGAGATAATAACTCTTATATAGATTTTTATGGACATGTTCGATGTTTCTAAGAAGACTACTTATGGATGCGTATTTCAAACAAAGAATTATTGCGTAATGGTTACATAAAACTTAAAACAACTTTGTATAGAGAACTTGTTCTGGATTGTAAACAAGAAATAACTAAATGAAAACATAATAATATATCTGCTGACTAATTCCCATAAATTTAAGGGATTGAAAGTCAATTGGCCACTTACTTCGATATCCCAGAATCGGCTATCCATTATCATCGATATCTCAAGGCGCGTGGAACGCATACCGAATGCATTGTCATGCCACACTGCGCTCTTGAGCGGCTCTTGCATAACATACGCACGTGTCAACCGAATTGGTTCAGTTCGAATGACAGCGATCCCCTGGTAGATTCATGACCCTAATTTAGTTAAGTTGGGCAATAACATTGTTATTAAGTTGACCTATTGTGAAGTATCGTTGGTATTGAAAGTAGGCGATAAGGGTCCACCTGTGGTGTTTATAGAATAATATGAATCAGAACGAACTTTCATAAAAAGTATTATGAACTGAAAGTCAAGTTGCACACATTTATCTTAGCAATTGGTAAATAAAGTGATTAAAATTTTAGTCAACGATAAAAGTACCTGATGCTTGGCACTGAAAAATTTGGACTCCGATGTCCTCTACAAAGCGATTCCAAACCCCAAACAGGGTGCCCTAATGGTGCTCGTAACCCCTACTTCTGTTCTTCTTAGGCTGTGTTCCCAGTAGGCAAACTGTTAGCGGCCGACTGAGTTTGCGGCGTATTGGTTTAATACGCCCTTCCATATATTTGAAATGGAGTGTCCACAGTTTGCCGCTCACTATACGCAGTTTGCAGCGTTACGCGCGCCGACTGTCTCAGTAGTCGGCCGCTAACAGTTTGCCTACTGGGAACACAGCCTTAGAGGGTGAGCTAGTCCTCCACAAAAAAAATATTCCCAGCTTAGCCTTTTAAGGTTGCCTCTTTATCCGCGTGAAGTTGTAAAGGCCGTTAAGGCCACCATTCGAAAAAAAATTAATAATACTCCGTGGACTGGTTCATGCAGATTTCTTGTTTAACCTTACATTATTACCAAGGACACTTCAAATTACTGTTGAACAGTAACTCATTGCCATTAATTTAAAAGAAGTTTAATCTTACTCTCCTGAACCAGTTAACAACATTAACCCATCCATCAAAACGCCGTACAGTCACACTGCCGGAGAAGTAATCACCGTTTTGAATACGTTCCTTTGATGAGCGTCAGGATTCTCCACACTTCATAACGTCAGTAGCTCGCACCGACGTCTATTCATAGAAGATGCGTTGTCATTCATGTTGATAACTATTTTTGTTACGACCCTTAGATTGAAATTCCAGAAGTGGTATGTGTATCGTAAAGGCTGATTAGTATAGGTAGAGGTACTCGTGGTAGAAAGTCGGGTGTGATGACCTGATGGTGTTTGGACCTTCGTAGCGCGTGTTTGAGGTTGATTGTTGTGTTAATTTTTTACAAGCTTAACTTGTACGTTAAAAGGTATGTCTCAAATCTTCCAAGGTGAATTAGATCTACTTGCTCTTACACTTGGAGTTGAACGATGATAATGCATTTTTTATGGAAATAGTCGGCAAACGAGCTGACGATCCACCTGATGGTAAGTGGCTATCGTCGCCGATGGACATCAGCAACACCAAAGGCATCACTGATGCGTCGCCGGCCAAGAAAGAGAGAAGAAAAAGAAATAAATAATAATAATAAGTAAGATCTGGTGCTACACGTTCAGGATTGGGTATGGCTAAAGGAACTGCTCAATGGTAACACAAAATGTTTGAAGCTTATTGTAGTATTAATAGGAATAGATATTAATTAGTTATTTTTCTTGTTCCAGCGGTGGTTGTGCGTTACCTGACTAAACGGTACATCGGGGAATACAGCTCTACTGGAGGTGAGTTTAAGGAATTTATATATCTAAAAGCTTGATTTTTAAAACTATAGAGGTACCTATGTTTCGTAATCACTAACAGTAATATGTCTAGTACTTTTCCTATTCCATGGCGTCTGGTCCGCTATTAGATAACTAATTCGTCACAGCCAGCAGCAGTAGAACTAACTATGATGGATGGATGAACCGATCGCTAGAGCCACGACAGAGGTTGTTAGCAACGCAATTGCGATTCGTAATGCCATTAATATTCTTTCTAAAGTACTTTATAATCGTTCTAATGGTTTGTTGAGGCTCGTTTGGAACGTAGAGAGCATAGACTTACGACCCAATCGAGTTGTAGGTAAATCGATTCGGCTCAGCGCAATAGATAGGTACTTTTTAGTTTACATAAAGTAACCTCACTATAATTGCCCACACGTAGTAGGAAAGCATTAGTAGGTATGTATACCACTAAATAAATAAATTAAACAATTGTTTAAATACCTTTGAACCCAATAATATACAAGCAAATAAAACTATTTGATCTAAAGCGAATCCAAAAACGAGGTCCAATCGAAAATACATTGTTTAATAATGTATTATTTTTAAGAATACAATATGAAATAATCTGTACCTTTTAAACGACGAGTTCTACGCGCTTATAAATACAAGTTACAACCGATCATCCATTCTCAAGAATCAAGATAGGTACATAAATATTTAATTCATACGGACATTATATTGGCTACTGGTGTTTGTTCGCTTTTTATTTTTTATAAGCAGCGATAAATGTTTTATCATACAAGTAAGGTCTGTCTGTAATCTGTATGGTCCATTGAAAAGTCATTGTGACGGATATCAAAGGCGGATTTTATGCAAACTGGCATTTATTGATTTTGCAGTTGGTTATGATGAAGAATGAGGCGAGGGATAATAAACGTGTAAGGACTAATGATAAAAGATAGACCATAATATAGTTGGTTGTACATCACTATTACGACTGAATGCGCAATAACTGTGGAAAACAAAATAATAGCCATTATTTATTTAATTTAATTCAATAGAACGGCTACAACGAATTACACTAAAGAATTTACAAAATCACTTAAATTAAAATATAAAAGAAATAACAAGAAATAGTAAATATACAGAAAAAATAAATTAAAGAAAAGCAAACAATAATCAAAAAATAACAGTAATAATAATTTATTATTACATGTGAAATAAAAGGTCAATGTCAATTGACATGACTTCGCGTGAAAATTGTATTCCAGAAAGGATACAATTTGCTACTCCTGCAAGATTCGAATCAAACTCTTGCTACCAGGGAATTAACATTCACGTCATTAATAAAAAAACTTTAACTAATAAGAATATAGAAGATAACTAAATATTAATGCGTGAAGGAACCTTTGTAACCCTTTATAAGAAAAAAAATTCCCATTGGTCAGACTAGTCTGACCATCAATCTGACCACTGGGAAACACTCGAATAATGCATGCGTACAGCTACGAATAAAAGCTAAGAAATATGTTTAAAGTTTTAATCGACTTCGAGGACTCCGAATCTCTGGCAACATGTTGATGTGTAATTAACTCTTTCGTACGATACTACGTCAACTACGATATTGTTTCCTTCCGACCTTTTATCATTGCTAGTGTTTACGTCAGAGATGACGTCCGATAATTACGATAATTGCCTTTCAATTATTTTGTTCAATGATGATTCGGAATCGTATGAAATAAATGAGTTTTTAAACGAGAATTCCCAGCAGGTTGTGGATGAGAAGTTTACTTACATGGCGTTTAAATGCCGCGCACAAAAAAGTAGGTACATTTTGTGCAAGCACTTTTTAGATTTGATCGCAGAATAAATAAAAGATATAATAAAAATTTCAAAAATGTGGATTTTAGATAATCTAATAATGGAATAGGTGTAAAACATTAAATTTGCTCGTTTTAGTAATAAAAAATATAATGTAAATTTATTAAAGGAAAATATCCATTGTTGTCTTTGTAGTAAGTAATACTAAAATAAAAAAATAATTAACGTGTACAATCAATGTGTTTTGGCGTGCACAATCATTCTGTTATGATGAATAAATGAAATTAATGGTAGAGCAACATTAAGCTCACCTCCAGGTTTATGAGTCATAAAATAAGTTATCGCTAGTTTCTGTGAAAGAAAACATCGCAAAAAGAATTTAGCATTTAATACCAACATTTTCTAACCAAATAATTTTGTTTCAGACTTTCTCTATCAACATAGAGTAGCATTCGACGGCGCTGTATCTGAAGTAGAGATATTAGACACCTCTAATTGTGCGGTAAGTGTTTTTTTATTTATACAATTTTACTTCATAACCCTTTACCCTTGGGCGCAGGCATGGTGGTTGGGTACAATGTGGGTTCGCAGGCTCAATACATGTTTGAAAACATAATAAAGAACATCTCGTTGTCATGGATCCCTGGTATTTCTTATATGAGTATCTCATGTATAGTCCATTATTATGAGTATTAGTTGCGGTCACCAGCTACTCCAGCTAGTGATATAATTTAGATAGATTAATGGGTCGTTCAGGGTTCAAACAAGATCACACGCGACCGGTGGATCATTGGATTATCATTAGTCATCACTGTTAAATAACATCTCAGTAGTCCATTGTAAAAATAGTGTATTTTTTTATGATCATCGTTCGTATTCTAAGCGCAGGGAAGCACTTAAATCATGTTAGTAGATTTTTTACGAAGAAAATAAGATAATAATTCCTAGCGCATTCCGCTGCTTTGAAAAGGGTATAAATACACATAAAAATTATCATAACAGCTGTATTAAAACAGATTTGGGTTCAAGCCAATCATGCTCTGATGCAATCCTCTCTTGTAAATAGGAAGTCGTTTAAAAGACTGATGGGATAGAACTTATTTATACAAAAACAATTGAGATGTTAATCTATGCTGACTTGCGCCTGCGCACCGCGTCGTATTACACAAAATGATTACAAGGGCCTAGTAAATACTTTTCAGATGGTTAACTTCAGGCATTTTTTCATTTCACGACACGACAACGACAACGGCAACGACATGCCGACCGATACTGCAGTTGTAAATGTTTTAAAACACATACACGCAACCATGCACATACAAATACTCAGCAAAATTTTAATAACATGTAATTCAGATTAAGCTCTTAGTTTCTAGTGAACATTGTAAGTTAGTACATAATAACGTAGTATACCGAGGTGGGGGTAAACAGTGCAAGTGGCAACAACTTTATCCGCTATTTACGAACATATAATTTGTAAAATTGATTTTGTTTTAAAATAAATCTTTATATACATACCACTATAACATTGTACTAGCATGCCAAATGTGCCAATGCATTTAATCTCCTTACTTGCACGCATACTTGGAAGTTTGCGCTTGCAAGAAGACACAGTAAATACAAAAAATGTCGCTGTCGTATCGTCTATTGAAAAAGTGGACTATAGCAGCCGTTGATATGTGAAAATGTTTTCGAACCGATTTGGGGATATTGCGTAATTACGTCTCGATAAAATACGCCGTCATTGTTATGACGTTGGCAGCATTGGGCAAACATGTTTTGTTTTTGTGACCGACAGCGGTCGACGGGCCGGAGTGATCAATCTTAGTAATAATTTTGTTGAGTTATTAACATCATTTTCGATATTACATTTTAAAATGATACCATACGTCATTCATGATACAATATATTATAATACGGTGCGATACAAAATGACGCGATATTAGATCGTTCGTGTGCTTAAAACACTTAATAAACTTCCATCCCCTATTATCCACCCTTCTATCCACCCCTTAAAGGATGACTTCTGGGAAAATTAGTTTTCTCTATTTTCAGCCTACCAGACTTAGGTCGCCGGGGTCCTAGATTAAAGCCAATTGGCAAATGTAAACCAATGTATATTTTAACCTCACGGTAGACATTGACGCAGCCTAAGGTAGAGATGAATACGTACTGACGGTACTGAAGAGCATATTTTCTTTAAATAATATCGAAAACCCAGGAAGTATGAATTACAATTAAAATCACTTCTATTGAATAACTTCCTCAGCGCTAATGACTCAAGGAAGTTTACCGCACGTAATACTTGTACACGAGTAGCCTGTAATAATAATGGGCAATATTTCATTCATGTTTCGCCGAGAGAGTGTGATCCTATGGTGTGACCGAGTATTAAGTTATCGATATTTCACTTTCATCGGAAACGAAATTGTAACCAGCACTGATCTGATAGTTATTATTATAAATAAGTTGGCTATAATGAGGGAATACGTTGAAGGGCGTCAACAAAGTTTGACTTCGTGTGACATGAGAGTCGAATCTTGAACTTGTATAAATAAAAGTCTAATGATGATGAAAAACGAATAAAATCAAAATCTATACACGGATAATTTTAATGCTGAAATAAGCATTGAGTAGGCAGCGATTTTATCTGTTAACAGCTATTCAAGGTTTTGGATTTGGTAATCATTATCTATTCCATTAGGTATGTTTGGAATTGTTTTGAGTTACAATATCAGTATAGAAAAAATTGTTTTGGTTACGCGATGTGGGGGGCTGATATAATTTTAAATAAGATAATTTAGTTTCTATTGACTTCGCTATGTGGCGTTGAAGGCGTATCGAATGTTCGCATAATAGAACTGTCAATTGGTATAGTACAGCCTCCAATTTATTTACATTGTACAGATCAAGCGGCTAGTATTTAATGTTAGAAGTCGCGACCGTCTGTGACTTAATACATAAATCACTGCTTTATTAGTTCTTTGTATTGCATTTCCGCTTCTGTGCTTTTGTTATGAAAAGTGAAGGAAGGAAGTCAGTAATAAATCTCTCACGAGCAAGGCGGTTTTAGATCGTGTGATAAGTTTTTAATTGCTCGCATTATTATATGTTACTAAAAAGGAAAACAGTCGGTACTGTAAATTATTTTGGTTTTTGTTTAATCTAGCCTTTAATCAATTATTGTTAAAATTCATGTTGTTTCCAAGTGCGATAAAAATAACGACCAAATAATTTAGCCGTATTGGGGCGGCAACGATAGCCCATCAGGTGTATCATCAGCTCGTTTGCCGACTATGTCTATAAAAATATATGAAGTGTTTTTAATAACACTTAATAGTCTAACAATTTCAATCGTTGTATTCGCTATATCCCATAAATAAATTAAAATAGGCTATGCACAATATTGAATCTCGAAACAATGTCTATTTTATATGTCTATCTTATAGCTTGGCTTGGTATCAATTTACTTGATGTGTTGCTTATCATGCAGACATTTTATTAATGACTTTTGGCAACCTCGAGCAATTTTCCACCAAAGCAGGCCAGTGTTCGACCACAACCTGACCTGGAGTATAACAATGTATCTGTGATGTAACTTATCTAGAGGCTGTTTAAGAACTTTATTCGCTCTATTTAAGAATAGTATCCAGCTACCAAACCGCAGAGCACCTTCGTAATGGGTCACGCTCCATAACCTCATATGGTGATCAGACCTTTAGAGTTTACATTACGCTGCGATACCATTAAATTAAAATAGCTTTGTACACAGTGCATACTGGTTTGTTATGGCTAACATAAACTGCTAAGAATTGCTTACTTTATATGCGTCGGTCCTTCGATAGGTTTACACGGTCACGCGCTGTAAAGCAACATTGTTGTCGCTAGACATTTTTTAAATGTAATTCTCCTTGGGTACAAATGAATTGTCGGATAGGGATTTAGACGAATTTTTGTTCAACCACAGACAAACGTAATCTACCGCTCAATAAGTGAATAAAATAATTTGTGCTACCTAAAGCTTCCAGATTGTTCAATATAACATTATTCCGGTATCTATCTTACAAACAAATGGCCCTGTCGAAAATTGAATTTAAAGCCCTTCGCTGAGTAGGTTGAATCATTACCAACTAAAGCACAGCATATATCTACTGTCTATCTATTAACACTGAAGTTTGGTGAAGAAAGTTAGTAGGTTGGTTTGACGAGCTATCTACATCCTCTGCCTCCCTTACCTACATAATTATGATGATCTGAAATTTGATGTTGTACCTACGCGAAACTAACCGCGTAACCGCCAAAGTATAAAGAACTATACCATCATGTACCTAACCCATTATACCAACGTGTAACTAACTATACCAACTTGTAACTATTCCAACATGTAACTAACTATACTAACGTCTAACTAACTATGCCAACGTCTAACTAACTACATACATATACCAACATGTAATTAATTATACTAACGAACATGGGCGTAGCCAGGTTTTAGTTTCGGGGGGGGGGGGGGGGGGTTCAAGTTTCGCGGGGGGGGGGGGGGGGGTGTTCAAGAAAAAACAACGACTAAAAGTACATAAAATAACGCTAAAGAAAATTGTATTAGTTTAGTCAAAAAGTTCAAAAACGTGTTTAATAGAAATAAATAAAGCTCCTAAAAATATGTGCGATAGCTCATTCGATTCGGAATGACGTCTAGAAAAATGTTTTTAAGGGTTTATTAGCACATAAAAATTTCAGTCCTTAACTTTTCGGGGGGGGGGGGTTTGAACCCCCGAAACCCCCCCCTGGCTACGCCCATGCTAACGAATAACGCACTATACCAACCTGTAACTAACTATAACCTAATTGTCGTAGATCCGCGGTTGTCTCGCGGAGCACGTCCGCTGGGGCGATGCATTCGCAGTGGTGTACTCCGTCTGCGAGCGGAGGTCGTTCCTCGCAGCCGCTGAGCTGCTGTCGCTGCTGGAGCGGTCCCGACTGCCCGGCTGTGCCGCTGTCACCCTCCTGGGGAACAAACGGGACCTCGAACACGCCAGGTAAATGAATGACGGGTTAATGACGTGGCTTTGGTTGGAGTTTGATGACCCCGACCCTACCGGCGAAGAGGAGTGTCGTGTGCGTTAGCAGAGGTAGACAGTTATGTTACAGATTAATGTTTGTTCTCAGTTGATAGATCTTTCTGATGTCTCATATTGTAGTAAATGCCATTCGCGATACATGTAATCCTAATGCGAGGGTGTAAGTGTGTAATCGTTTATTTATTTATATGCTCAGGAAAACATCAAAAGATGTACTACCATAGTACTTCTTAAGTATAAATGACGATACATCTTTTTTACTACCAGCATTTATAGCGTATTTTATAAAATGGAAAATACTCTGTTGTCATAACAAGACAAGCTCAATAAAATAGGTAAATTGCTCTAATATTAAGTCCACACAATAGTAGATTTTACCAATACTGACAATCAGAGCAATATCCGTTGCACAAGCCGACAGCGTTAAGGGTATTAAGGTCGATGTAACTAAAGGGCGGCCAAGGATTGCCTCTATTATTTACCGTAATACATTGCGGTTAAATCCTTGGCCTGCAAGGGATCAAATATTACGCAAGCTATCGAGGTATTCAGAGCATACCTGTATCCAAGCGGCCGGGTGCAAAATACTCGTACATCGACTTATGCAACCGTTTGTGCGTTAAGGCTAATAGCGTGTATTTACCGTGTAACATTAGGTTTTTGAATTTAAATTGAGGTAGAATAAATTATAATCCTACACCATATGTGTCTACGGAAATAAATCTATATGAACAACATATCGGCAGTTGTAATGATAAGAGTTTTGAGACATGATTTTTCGGTTCGATATTGCTTTGTAGGGCAAGATACGAAATAGATCTTCTTACCTTGTGGCAGACCAATCTATTAAGGCAGAATAAAAAATATCTTCAGTTATACAAATAAAATGAGCATTTAAAATGTAATTACTTACACTTCTTAACAACTTCTAAAGGTATCCTTTACCTTCCTTAATATGAGAGCACCGCAAAGTAAGGCAAGAATAAATTAAATAAACAAGAGAATTCTTTGTAACTACAGATTATTTATAAAAAAACATTGTTATCAGGGAGGTCCACGCAGAGGAGGGTCAGGAGTTGTCATTGCGGTTCGGGTGTCAGTTCTACGAGGTGTCGGCGGCGGAGTCGTGCGCCGGCGCCGCGCTCGCCTTCCACGCGCTGCTGCGAGAGGCGCGTGCGCTGGCGCTGCTGCTGCCCACGCCGCGCAGGAAGCTCGCCGCCTACTCTGTGTCTAAGGTGAGCAACTCTGTGCAGTCTGTGCACATGGTATTCTCTCGATTAAAAATTGCACTCATAGGTAATTATTGAAATTAATCCCGAATATGTTGTTTTCTTGACTTCAAACTTTTGTCACTGGCTGAAAAAAATTGAAAAGATCAATGATTATGATGTTACGATTTTGGTTTTTATAATCCTTTTTTTGTTTAATCCTGTAATCTAATGTATCACGCGACATCTGCGTCACCATTCATTTAAACTTGGTTTGACAGATTTTATTCTACTGCATATCTAGACGGATAATTTAGTTTTTTAATTGTCTTTTTTTAATTTCATTCTGTAATAATAATTATTGTTTGTTTTCTTTAACAGGTAATAGGCACGATATTCGGTAAAAACAGCAAGAGCGTAAGAAAGAAACGGCCGTCACTCAGCATATAGAATACGATAATTTATTAACATTTAACAATAAATCATAGACTGCATTAGATTTTATGTTAATTTTAGAGCCCAGTGGGTAAATGTGATGTATCTCATGTATTGATAAATGTTGTTGTTGAGAGGAGATAATTTGTTGTTATTAGGTGCGTTTATAGATAAGCTTATTTTAAAGACTGTTTTGTTTTGCGAAGGTAAATTCCACAAGTATGTGATGTGTAATGATTACTTTCTTATAAACGCACCGTTTGCAAAAGACAATGCATTTATAGTTGGAAGAGAATTCACGCATAAGTATATTGATTTTATACCTCTTATTTTTTTAAATAAAAGAATATTTTGTACATACTTAGTGTATATTGATAAATTATCAGAATTTTGTAATTTGACCCCATTGTGTATAAGTGTGTAATAAAACTATACATAGTTTCACTTCTGCAATTATGAAATAAAATTTTTCTGTAAGAAATAAAGGGTTTTCCTTATGAATATATATTTCCTGTTAGAAATAAAGAGTTTTTTTAAACATCAGGATTTTTTCTAAAATCAGCCTTTATCTAAAATTTCTAATCTGAATAATATTTTCGAAAGTTGATAAGATTAATAATGAATCTGAGAATTATTGTGACTGTAATATAATACACATACCATGTAACTGATGTTGTAAATATAACAATAATATAGTTAGGTATTTTAGAACGAACCTCGCATTTAGTGTAACGACGTTGCAAGAGACAATAAAATTGTAAATATTATACACGTTATGAAATAAATATAATCTAATAGAAATCTAAATTAAGTTTATACAATAAAAGTGTTTATTGAAATAATAAAATCTTGTTGTTTTATTTTGGTCTTAAGTCTATTTACTATGAAATACTTACGGCCGGTCTCAATAATGTACTAACAGATGGAAGACTGTGGATAGGGCTGTCATCTGTCATATTTGGCAATTTTTCAGAAGCAAAAATTGTCAAATATGACAGATAATATACCCTATCTACAGTCTTCCATCTGTTAGTACATTATTGAGACCGGCCTTTAATCACTCCATAAGATAAGACTTCAATTAATTTAATTCATTTAATTTAATTCATAGAGCCTCAAAATATTTGACACTAAACAATATTCTAAGTCATAAAAAACTTCAACTATCTGTAAGCAAACGAAAAGAATAAAGAGGATAATTATTATTCGTTTGAATACGAATACGTACCTCATGGGCGTAGCCAGGTTTTAGTTTCGGGGGGGGTTCAAGTTTCGGGGGGGGGGGGGGGGTTGGTTCAAGAAAATACAACGACTAAAAGTACATGACAATAACCCTAAAGAAAATTGAGACTTTATTTTTTCTCACGACGTATGTAGTGCCATCTATTATTAGTCTAGTCAAAAAGTTCAAAAACGTGTTTAATAGAAATAAAGCTCCCAAAAATATGTGCGATAGCTCATTCGATTCGGAATGACGTCTAGAAAAATGTTTTTTAAGGGTTTATTAGCAGATAAAAATGTCAGTCCTTAACATTTCGGGGGGGGTTTGAACCCCCGAAACCCCCCCCTGGCTACGCCCATGACGTACCTATCTCACTCGAAATTCTAATAATCCAATTAATATATTTAAGGACATCCTAATTCGTAATATTTAATCTATTCATAATATTTTAAATGTGACGGCCTTCCGAACTACAAAGTCAAAATATTTTATTTTATTCATATAGGTATCACTGATACCACAGAAGAAACAATATCTACCAGCTTTTCGCAAGGGTGCTTTGTCATGGAGTAGAAGAAAAGCCGTAAAAAACTCCTCGGCACATATTAAAACAAAATTACAAAAAAGAAAATATTACCAAAATATGTCTACTACTACTACTATACTAATCTGAGCGAAACTGTTTGCAGAGCTGGTCATTTCACTTCATATGCCAGAAGGCCTGGGTTTGCATACCACACATACTCTTTTTTCAACTTGCGTGTGTTTTATAGAGCTAACTTCATCAAATACCTGCATAAACATCTAAAAATTCATAAGAAATTAAATTTAAACCAATTCACAACGAATTCAAAAATTCTAGAAAAATCCTCTCTCTCTATAAGTCAGTTAACTCAGTTTCCTCAGTGTTGAGGGTCATGACCACCACTAAGCACTTTCCTTATTATATCTCTTCACTTGTTGCAGTTTTCGGCGCCTTTTACACCATTGTGGAAAGTAGTGCCAAGAGATGTCCGGATTTGATCGTACCAACGTATTGGGCTTCGTCCTTTAAGCCTCTTTCCTTCGATCTTACCAGTCATCATAAGATTTTCCAGATTTTCGTCATTTTTCCCCGCGATATGACCGAAGCACAGGAAATATCCAATTGGCCAGCAAATCTTTTCTTCTCGCTTGAGCCTCTCTAATTTAAAGTCGCTACCGTCACATGGGCTTAAGGTGAAACATTAATTCACTGTCATTTTCATAACGATATGTGATTAGCCATTTCCTTTGACTGAGGTGTAGCGTTTGTGAAGATAGGACTTGTATAGTTAGGGCATGTACTTAGAGTTAGAAGCTTGGCTCTACATAAGATCTGATAACTTTTTGATGTAAAGCCTCTCTCTCTCTCGGTCTCTTCTTGGCAACATTTTACATGAAAATGTTTTGGTGGGATTTTATTAGTCCAGAAAATATCTCATTTAGTCGCCGAGATAAATAATATCTAAATTATACGCACGCGAACTGTAATATTTTCCACTATAAATCACTTCGGTCACGTTGTAAGGCTATTTGTATTATTTATTACCAAGAGCTACATTTCCTAAACACATTAGGCTCTAATATGATCTCGTTTGCGACAAGCATCTGTCACATTGACCGAAGGCGACAGGCCGTGTTGCCCGGGAATATATATCGGGCTGGGTAGTCAATGGTCGGAGAGAGTTTAGCCTCACGAGGAGTACCGAGTACTGCGCACCCTACCCTACCAGACACCTGATCATTCGATAACGTCTAGCCCGATACAAACAGAATGTGACGTTACAAGTTCACGGATATGTGAAAGCTAGCGACAGGTGCAAATTGGGTGTAACTTGGAGAAATTTTGCAACAGTGACACAACAGAAGTATTTAAGTAACGCGATTAGAACGTTGAAGCATTAAATCAGCGAGGCGGAAAAAAAACGTGACGTTCCACTGCCGGTGACGGCGCTGATATATTTGGTTAAATTCAGCGTCAAGTCAAGTCAAGTTCAAGAGCAAATCCTAATTTATTCAGTCAGTAGACGGGTTAGAAATGAATGGCTACAGAAGGTAGTACGTAGTTTGCGAGCGGCTGTTACTCATTGTAACGTAACGACTGCTCTCTGGCTGTTCCGCACTCATTAAATCCCATACAGGTGTATCAGCGCAGATACCTGTTAAATTGAATACCTTGGACGTAATCGTACTCCAACGAGCCTTCGTAGGTAACAACAGATTAATGAGCGTGTAGGCGGGCAATTCAATCTTTTGTTTCAAGAATTCGCGCACATTCGCCCCTTTTCAAACGATGGCAATAAATTTTCAATAACATATTGCCCTTGAAAACTTGTATACGATAGGCCCGAGGCGAGATCTGACCGATAGAGTTCAACGTTGTCGGACGAAGTAATTTTTTGTGGTACAAAACCACCTCGAAAGTAACCTTTAAATTCCTTCGTAATTGATGTAATAAATTGTCATAGATTGTATTGTTGTAATAAATATTATTAAAAGACAAATAAAATAAAATAATGCACAGTTCATTTTGTGAAAGAATGAAATTGATTAATTACACTGAAAATGTTAAGTAGGATTAAGATTCATTTAACAATCAATCAAATGAAATAATTTGTTGTGTTTTCACAATAATGAAGAAAGCGAATGAGAAGTTTATTGCACAAAGTGGACGTTAATTCTACAATAAAGTTCAAGACCGCTTGACCTTTCTGATAATCGCAAATTTAGTGTCAATTTTAGAATGTAATGAATCAACATTGATTGGAGAGTGAAAGCATTTAAATTTAATCAATCAGAATTCATCGAATTGTTCATTTATCACAGGGCGTATAACGAGTTAGTGGTTTTCAGTGTAAATGTATCATACAATGTACGTATAATTTCATAAATTTTTGATATTATGACTAATTTTTGGATTTATGCTAAAGTGCTCTGTGTGGCATTTCTGCTTCATTCTATACAACCTAATCTTTAAATCAACACTAGAATTCAATAACTTTATTGATATAATATTTCACTTCCTTAAACTTTAACAGTGGTATTAATGTTATTTACACTCATTTTATCACTGTATCCAGTTCCGTACAGGCTAGTGATACTTCTTTGTAAGAAATATACCAATGTATTTTATTTTTAAAAGATGTGCTGAGGAGTTTCTTTCGGCTTTTCTTCTCCTCCATGACAAAGCACCTTTCCGAAAAGCTGGTAAATTAAAAAAATGACGTGCATAAGTGTATCAATGATACCTACATGAATAAATGATTTTGAATTTGAATTTGAATTTGAATTTATCAAAGGCCACTTTAGTTTCAGGCTGGCTAATTATGGGCATCTCTACAAAGCAAATCTACAAAGTTTACTCACTAATAAGTTGCAACAAATGAATTTCTTCAAGAATTTTCACGGTCACGTTACATTAATAACTCAACGCTTCAAAACCGCTTCAAACCGCAAAGATATTAATAGATGTTATTTTTATGGCGTTCATTGATGCAGATTTCCTTCGCTTGCTGCAAACGAGATCTTGGCGATAAAGTTAGCGCGCTTCCAAACTTGTTATCGTTACAATTTGTCGACTTTGTCGCTACTCTTTCTCCGACATGCGAGGAATGATAGCAGCGTTGGAGTGACAGGAGTATGACATGTAAGTACGACAACGTATCGTCGTGTCGATGGGCGATACCGCGTCCTATCGCTCACTTTCATCTATCACGTTAGATTAACCGATTAGCCGATTACCGGTGTCGTCTAATTGCCCGTTTGTCCGCCGAACGGATCTTCACGCTTCACTGCGGTTAAAACGATTATTTAATGCTTACTGATACCTCTTGACATCTTATTACAACCAGAAATAATCCATTTTTTATTACGTTCAGTTCTTTGATTTTTGTTCTTTTGTTTGTCAGGGTTGTTGAGAGGCGATAAAAATAAGATTTAATCGTGATTTGACTTTTTTATATTATCAACAACATTATAATATTATTAATAGGTATGTTCACATGAGGCAGTATGCAAGGCTTCAGTTCTTTTTAGATTTCGAACAGAACATATGCTGAATGGCTGTTGACGGAGATGTACTTAGTAAAATCGTGTCTGTATATTTGTTGAATATGCAAAAAGACAACGACAACCACTTGCACTAATCAGGTGGTTCATGAAATCGTTTGATGAACCAACTTCTAAAATACACTACGAAGTAATAAATATTTTTCTCTGAATACATTAGTAGGAAGGTAGGTACATTTTAATTCTCTTGCTGGGCCGAAAGTTTTCCAGTGTTCTAAACGATACATCTACAAAGTCTTTTATCTATTAAAGTACCCAGAACTTTGGGCAAAATAGGCAAACTGGCATGTAGTTCCGTAAGTACTGTATGATAACAAAATTCTACGAAATTTGCAGTAAATGTCATTTCGCACTCGAGAGTATTCCAGACCAGGAACGTGGGAGGAAGATTAGGTATCTCAGGCAGCGAATTATTCCTATTCTAAAATAATGCACAACCACGTTTAATATACAAGTAAATCGCATATAGCTTGTTCTATAGGTACCGCTTTGACCACAACATAATAATTTGGCATAGTTTATTGGAGAAAAGAAGTGCAATGAAACAATAATTACAAATGCATCTATTGAAGACTAATTTATACAGAGAATAGTATTACAAGACTAAATAGATTTCGCAGTGATTAAAAAATCCCAGAACTATTAGTAATATCACGTATTGTAGAGTCATACAAAAAATATCATACATTTGGTAGCATAAGGGGCAGTTATTTATATCAAGTGAGAATAAGTTGCAGGAACTAGTCTCCAAGATACATACATACTTTTGAAATTGATACAATATTCCAATGTTATTTTAACATAATATCACATCGAAGTGCTGTCACAACTCGTTGAGTTTAACGTTGACCGCAACACGTACTTGTGAATTCATAAGCCGTAACTTATGCTAAGATGTAAGGTCTTTTAGAACATCAGTCTATTAATAGCTCCTTCGAAATCAATCTCTGATTACGAGGATGTGAGATATTTTTGTGATTCCCTGGGAGTATATAACTTGTATTGTATTTGTATGACATGAAAATGATTTATTAAAATCGCATTGATCGAATGCTCATCAAATTATAATAAAATAAAATATGGTGTAAAATGTGGTGAACAAAAAGCATATAAAAGAGAAGACATAATAAAAGACATAGAAAAAGACATATAATTTGAAGAAGTTTAGTTTCCTGCGGCGAAATGTAAGAAGTAAGTCATTGATCTGGTCTTTAATTTTTACCTTTGCCTATCAAATTAAATGAAACAATTAAAAATGAATATTTTGTGTTTCTCATATTTCTAATATTTTTACAGTTATTAAATGGTACAATAAATTTTATCAAGCAGTGTAATCTGCTTTGTTAGTAGGTACAATGAAACTGAAGATTGTTCTAAATTAGTTTAATACTAACTTCATAACAATGGGTTTTCGCACTGTAATGCCAAATCAGAAAATAGGTAAAACTTAGTATCCGACTAATAACTATCTATTCTCTTAGTTTACTTCATTTATAACAATGGTGTGTTGCAAGGCTGATAGTTTGGCTTGTATCAAATTCGATGCCAATTGTTCATCTCTCTTAAGCATTAAGATATCTTCAATTAAAATACTAAGTAGGTACGAGTTATTTCTCGTCCCAGACATTTCTGCTATTAAAAGCTGACGCGCCGTACCGGTTGTCGATTATGAGATTAGGATCGTCGAGATAAAGACCAACTAGACATGAGAGACAGCTGACTGCTAACACCAAACTCGAACTTATAGATCTGTGATGCTATCAGCGTTCAATTTACAACAGTTAGATCTAATTCAAGATTTTGTGAAGCCATTACAGCTCAATAAGGGTCGTGTGCTTGACCTGCGATTACTACACTACTGGATGGCATTTTAGACACGTTTGTTAGATTTGGGTTTAGAGTTAAGGTATTGTAGTGTGGTTACAATTTATTTATTTATTATGGATTACAAACATAAGATACAGCGTTAACATTTCTGAAACATTTTTTTTCTTATAACATTATCAAACTGTTCTTACTTATAACCGGTAACCACAGCTAGACAACACATTTAAAATAATAGTAAAATTTAAATTAACATGAATTAAAAACAAAATTAAAATACAAGAATAAACTTAAAATTGAAGTCAAATAGTCAACAACAAAAATAAAATTATTCACAATCGATATTAAAATATAAATTAAAGATTGTGTTAACATTTGAATTGAAATAACAATTAATGTCGAAACTGAACCTAATATGGATTAGAAAAATAAATCAAGTTAACATAAAATAGAATTAAGGCAAAATTAAAATTTTGTGTTAATGTAATGTTGTGTAATGTAAAACTGTTATAAATAACAGTTATGATTAAATTGACTTCGTTTTATCTTTAGTTTCCTTCAGAAGTTTGACGTGTATTTATAAAACTAAGTGTTGGAAATTTGGAATTAGTGCCGTGAAATCGAGATTGCATGTCTTTATTAATTAAATCATAGCGCAATACACAAAATTATTTGCGACATTGTATTAATTGTAGTCACTTAATTTACGGTGCGATAATGACTTGAAAAGGAAAATGTGTCTAAATATCTTGCTTAACGTGTTGCAAATGTCTTTAACCTTTTGCTGCTTTCGTATGCAGAAATGTTGGATGTTACAAACGAATTGTATAACGTAGAACCGGTAGGCCAAATGGTATCGAATTAAACACTAATGGAGTTTAACAGATAAATAATCAGTGGGGCACCTGTCTAACGGTTGACGAATGAGTAGCCGAGTAGAGGACGGAGTCTCATCGGAGAAAGTGAAATGATTGTTGAACTAGAACATCTGGAATCGATACTTATAGTATGGGAGGCTTTTTGAGCGTAGTTATGAATATTTGGTGACGTCGACTTTATTCACCTGGGTTAATTCACCTAGGTGTCTTAAGTCTACTTTTAGTGTACTTTATTCACCTATGCACCTAGGTGATTTAAATCTACTGGCCGCAGGTGAATTGATTTAAGTAGACTTAATTCACCTATCATTTTAGTCAATGCAATTAGTGATGTTGGAATGTTATTCCGATTCGATTTTGTATAACTATCGATTTTATTTATGAAGAAGTTTTAATCGATTTAATATAACACTATTCGTTGATTTATTAGATAGATAATATTTAATTACATACGTATATTTATTATATACATTTATAATAATACCAGAGATGTGCATAATAGTTTATAAAATGTATTTAAATAGAAAATGAATATACTTTTCATTTTTTCCATTTCAAATTCAAAAATTATTTAGAAAAAAAATCATAGATTTAATAAAGAAATATTATATGTACTGCGGTTTCGTGAATCGTTTGTTTTCCGACAAGTAGGTAGGTGATTAGCCCGCTGTTTCCTAGTCCGCTGGCGGGGCTGCCACCTTATAGTCCGCAGACGGACTCGGTTTGTTTCGGGTATCCTCCCTGGTGATTTGGTTCTATTTTGGGGCGCAGAACACTCGCCCGGTGCTCTGCATCCTTAGCAACTACAGCTCGAGGAGGTGATCGCACGGCGGTGTGACTGTAGCTGGCCCCAGGGTGGACGACGGGGACGTGGATGACTCGGACTGTCTGGGGCTCTGCTCACTCTCGTGTCTCGCCACTAACATAGCAGATGGATACTCGGCATTTAATGGGGGCCATGACTCACCTATCAAGACTCCAACCGAGACCATACCCCAACTTCCCACACCAGAATAAACGACGGTAAGCGGCGAGGCATAGATTGGGGGTTAACCGAATATCTGGATGATTTAGACTACGCTGATGACCCGTGCCTACTCAGCCACAAACACGTCGACATGCAGGCCGAATTGGATGATTTACAGCGTGAGGCGATCCGCGATGGCCTCAAAATCAACACGCGGAAGACCCAGGAAATGCGTACTCAAGGAAGGATCTCTTTACCACTGACACTAGGCTCGGAACCTATAGAGCGTGTGCAGAAGTTCACCTACCTTGGCAGTGTCGTGTCGGAGACTAGAGGAACTGAAGAGGACATCGCTTCTAGGGTAGCCAAAGCTCGGGCAACCTTTGCGCAGCTACGACCTATATGGCAGTCTAGGAAGCTGACACGTAGAGTGAAATTAAAAATATTTCGCTCGAACGTCAAAACCGTCTTGCTGTATGGGTGCGAAACGTGGAGGGTCACAAAAGACATCACGCAGCGAATCCAAGTCTTCATAAACCGATGCCTACGACAGATACTAGAATCTTCTGGCCGAAAAGGATCTCCAATGAAGAACTTTGGGGTCTATGTCATGAAACGCCGATCGGACACCAGATCAAGCGCCGGAAATGGACATGGATCGGTCACACCCTCAGAAGAGCTCCCAACCACATTCCTAGGCAGACTCTGGAATGGACTCCACAAGGGAAGAGGAAACGTGGCCGTCCTATACACACCTGGAGGCGTTCAGTGGCAGCGGAGCTGAACACGATCGGGCTGACATGGTCCGAGGCGAAGCGCGTGGCCCAAAATAGAACGAGATGGCGGAGTACTGTTGACGCCCTTTGCCCCACCTAGGGGACATAGGACCCTAAGTAAGTAATATGTACTGCGAATGATGATTTTAGTTCATGTGAAGAATCCGATGATTTGTAATAATAAAAGTAAAATTACAGTGTAGTATTTGTTTTATTTGTTACACTTGCGTTATAACTTGCCACATTTTTATTTTCCCAATTTCTCATGGAAAAATCAGTCTGAATAATGTTCGATAAGTAAGCAGTTAACTCGATAAATAACGATAATGATAAATGTCGGAGGTAAGACACATCGCATCACTAGTGACAAGCAAATGAAAGTTCTATGAAGTAATGCATTTTTTTGTTTATGTTTGCTTGTCAATAATTATCGAGTATCATAGGCATCAAAAGTTGTCAAAAGTGAAATGCCAAATTGCAAAAAATATAGGTAGACTACACGCGATATTAGTTGACTGAATTTAACTATGGAACTAGGTGAACAAATTTTTTTTGGTATTTGAGAATTTAATAACTATACCAGCTATAGTTTTATAAGATTACAACTAGAAGGGGTTAGCGTAATCGAATATGTATAATGATTATGCGCATATCTTAAGTACGAAATTATTCGTATATAATTCTAAATGTCATTCTGATCATTGTCTGGTGAAATCTGTATCGACATATTCCCCTCCGGACTGCGAGCCCCATGGTAACCGACGAATGTGGCGATACAAGTCAGCAGATTGGGATTAGATGTGACACTTCTTCGCGTCTTATCCTTGGCGGCAGCTCTGCGTCGCTTTTGGCGATCCGTCGAGCTGCGCGGATGCTATAACCGATGAGGTACGCCAAGAGATGGAGTATTTCATCCCTTTTTCTGATGTACCCATCGGTGGCAAAGCTCGCCTATGGTTCACCGCCAAATACGAGCAAACTGAGCAGCGCAAGCATTCAACGTACATAACCTAGGTGGATGCTCGAAGCCGCAAAGCTCCGGATGTCAGCGCTAAGAAGAAAGCTTTTAATCAAGCCGCCAAGTCCTACAAAAAGGCATTACAGGAGACAAATTCCGAACGCATTAATCACATCGGCGAAAAACTCTCTACCCAACCGTCCGGTAGTAGAGCTTTTCGAGAATAATTTCTGTCGGCCTACGCTGCCTCTGCTGCTAAAACCGGATGGTTCCCTGAATCATATGGCTAAGGAGAAAGCGGACTTATTCGCATGGATATCAGCAATAACGTACCACGCCAGTTGACTTATTTCGGTATCTCTATGCCGGAAATCCGTGTTACAAACAATGAAGTCCTTAAAACCTTGCAGTGTCTAGACGTGAATAAAGCCAGTGGACCGGACGGGATTCCAGCGATAGTGATCAAGACCTGTGCACCCGAGTTGTCTTCTGTATTGACACGTCTGTTCCGCCTCTTAATTGAGACTGGATCAGTGCCTAAATGGCATACCTAGAACAGAATGATCTCCTTAGCGGCAGTGCGGGTTCTGCCAAAACCGATCAACAGGAGATCTTCTAGTGTATGCCACACATATATGGGGCAAGGACCTCGAAAAAAATGGGGGGGCACTTGCTGTCTCCCTTGACGTCTCGAAGGCCTTTAATAAGGTCTGGCACGCTAGCCTTCTAAACAAGTTTCCAGCTTACGGCATGTCCCCTGGGTAAAAGACTTCTTAAGTGACCGGTCTTTCCGCGTTGTAGTCGATGGTTGATCATCGGAAACAATGGATACTAATGCCGGAGTTCCTCAGGGGTCTGTTCTCTCCGCCACTCTATTTCTGCTACATGTAAATGACTTGCTTATTACCGGTATCTACAGGTACGCAGACGATAACACAGTGGTAGAGAGATACCTACCATGTTCCAGGGCCAGTCGGGGCGAAATTCAGTCTGAAAGAGAGGCCATGGTGGCTCGTGTGAATCTCACACTTCGGGCTGTGTCCGAGTGAGGCGATGCCAATCTTGTGAGATTCAACGCCACTAAAACGCAGACGCGTCTATTCGCCGCCAAGAGGAGCCCGTTCACTTTGGCTCCTACTTTTCGGAATGTGTCCTTGGATTCCCGCCTGCGTATGACGTGGATGTCTTCAAGAAACGAGTGAATAGGCTTTTACTAAGTTAAAGCGTTCACCACCTTGGACCACATCTCCACTTACTTACTTCAGGTGGGATTGTGGTCAATCATTAACTTATTTGTGTAAAAAAATGTCATTGTCATGATTATGTCCCACCTAACAAGACTTGGCTTTCCTATTTTTTAACAAACTTTATCTAAAATTTACGATTGTAGCAAGCGCGGGTTCCAATCTATAGATCTCCGAAGATCTTCATCAGATTCAAATATGTAAAGAACTAAAAATAAATTAAAATGTGTGCAATTCACACGTGTTAGAAGTGAAACCTTCAAAAATTTTCTTTTCAAGATAATGAGACGAATGTAAAATTTCAGGAAGATGATAACTGTAGGTTTTACTGCTCCACTCCACTCAACACAACTCAACTCAACTCAAGTCAGTCTCCACTCATTTCTAGTATCCACTGGACAGTTTCGTTTCATAAAATTTCAAGTCACCCCCGTACTAAAGAAGTTTTCACTTCAAAAAAATATCATATTAGAAAGAGTCGATCTTACCCTTTTTTTTAATAAGGTGAATTAAGTTTACTAATACACCTCGGCAGTAGGCTCGTGTGTACCTTGCCTTAATCACCTAGGTGAATTTAGGTCTACCGCTTTAGTATACTTAATTCACCTGTGTGTACATTTTACTATAATACGAGTACTCACGATATTTATTTTGTATTCCGATATTTCGACCCAGTTGCATGGATCGTGGTCACGGATGAGTTCATCCGTGACCACGATCCATGCAACTGGGTCGAAATATCGGAATACAAAATAAATATCGTGAGTACTCGTATTATAGTAAAATGTGTTCAGTCCACGATGAGTTAAGTTTAACACCTGTGTGTAGCTTGCCTTAATCACCTAGGTGAATTTAGGTCTACAGATTTAGTATACTTAATTCACCTGCGGCCAGTAGAATTAAATCACCTGGGTGCATAGGTGAATAAAGTACACTAAAAGTAGACTTAAGACACCTGGGTGAATTAACTCAGGTGAATAAAGTCGACGTCACCGAATATTTTCAGTTCAAACATCATTCCTTTCAATAATTTCTGGATTTTGTCATCCATAAATTGACGTACTTCAGAAATAATCAAAATGGTTTTGATTTTTTGAATTCTGACGGATGTACATTTGTCTGCTTAAATTATATTTATTATAATATCAGTCCATATTAATTTTTTATATCAAGTTCATTTTATTTTTTAACTTTTTCCGTATCAGTTACATGATGTAGTTACATAAAGTAAGTTTTACGTATGTCATCCTTATACAAAGTGGACAAGACAAAAAAATTGAACTGAATTGAACAAGGACATAGAAGTATAACGAGATTATCTGATGTTTTGCGGTTTTCGTAGCTAAGGGATACAATTTCATACGACTCAAATCAGTAGCGCAAATATCCTTTCGTGTGCAAATTAGAGCGTGTTCGAACGATCTCTGATTTACTTGAACAGTAACCAACAAAGATTGAGTTTTCAATTTTGATATCACATCTAGATATTTTTGGATCTTTAATTATAAATATTGTGTGTCCATCGCTCAAAGCAAGTTTGCAGATAACCACTAAATGGCTAATTTGTATTTGTAAGCTACATGTTGCGTAAATCGTGTCACATGTTGCATGAGGCTAATGAGACTGACTGACGGCTACTGTAATATTTGTGATCGGGATCTTTGACACGTACTGTTAAGAAGTTATGATATGGGAAGTTAAGGTTGACTTTCGTCAAATGCGTATAGCGATCGCTTTTCTTACGTGCTTTCTTTACTGTGTTATAACAAAGGAAATTATTTTAGAGGAATCATCAGATATTTTGTTACTTCATAAAAAAAAATTTAAATATGTGATAAGAATGAAAATCTTGAACAAAAGCTGATAATTAAATACAATATTACATACTTAGTTTGTTTTTGAATATGCATTAATTATCGGATAATTTTAGGTATATTATGTTCCCTTGTTCCTCTTGTAATCTTGAAGATGACTTGGGATTTAAAAAATTAACAGTTGGTACTTTTAAAGTAAAAATTTAAGCGCGACTATGGGTTAACTAAATGCTTCGGACCATGACAATGCAACGGAAGTGCGTTACGGCAGTATGGCGCGTGTATGTAGCATCCGGTTTTTAAATATTTAAATTCTCATATGACTTATTTATTTTTAACTTAATCGTCATCTGTCATAATGCTAAAGATATTTTACATCAGTCGAGTGTGCCGATTACACGGACAATTTTTTTTAAATCTCTCCATAAGACACTTATCTCATAATAATATTTAGGTAATAATACGCTAGGGGTTTGATAAGAAGTGCTGCAGTTAACATTAGCGACCATATGACATGCGACTTTCGATCGACAAACGAAAAATCGCAATGTAGAGAGCACGCACGTTCAATTATACATATTACCAGTTATGTGACGGTAAATAAAGAAAGTACTCTGATCAGTGTCATATTTGACGGAGCCGTCATCCATCTAACTGTACATAAGGGTCTTTGAGATAGCAGTGTTATTGATACAATGAATATGCCGTAAGAATTTTACTTTCTCGTAATTTATTGTTGTCATTCCGTCGAGAAATTTAAAAAGTATTTGAATAATCGTAGAGGGCAGACTGGAATTCTTTTTGCGTGAAAAATGTTAAACGCTTATAACCTTGCTTGTATAGGTTGGGTAAAGATATGCGAGTTGCATGTTTATTTTCTTCTACTTACCTATTGTTTTCTGAACTATCCTCTTCATTGCGTATTTATAAATTTTATTGATTATCTATTTTATAGCTCAGTTATGTATGGTTAAAAAATATTAAGAAATTAAGTAAACAACAACATTGTAATTAAAAGTAACCACTAAAATGATATTTTTTTATGTAAAAAGCCGATATTCGCCTATGGACCTCCCATCCTAGATCACCGAGAAATCAAAGGCATCTGTGTACCTAAGTATTATATATGTCAGATAGATATTTTATGTCATAATTATAACGTGTTAATAAAGTTAGAAGTATTTCTATTGAAAGTGAGAGTGAACAAATTACTTGAAACTAAAACTGATTGATATTTTATGATATAGACGGCTAGGGCTCATAGTGTTAACAGAGTTGCAAATTATGGTGTAGAGTGCACATTTTCACTCAGCCCGTTTATTATCTAGGGGAAACCATAAATTGACCATAAATATGGACTAAAGCTATATGTCTCGGGTCCATACTCATAATGACAGATAGAAATGAACATTGTTAAACGATATGTTGAAAACAGTGTCTATAAATGAAGGGTAGGTATACCTATATAAGTATAGTGGTTAATAGTACCTAATTGTAAAATCTCTGTATAATTTTATTGTGTTATTTTATAAAATGTAACAATATATACGAATATACAGGGTTATTTGTAACTCGACGTACCTATTCCTGGCGGGAGCTGATGAAGGAGCCAAAATGCAATATATTTGATGTTCATTTGTATGAGCAAAAAAAAAATTCTTGCTACTTGTGGAGATATTTGCAATTTAAACTTTTTTCGTTATTTTCCCGGATTTTTGCATTTAGGTACAAATTGAAAAAAAAAATACGTTTGGTATGGTTATTATTTAAAATTATTTTTCTAACTAACACTTCAATAAAGCCCACCTTGGCTTATTAAGATGAAAATTCCTTCAGAATGAAAAACTACGAGCTACAACAAAAACAAAATTATTTAAAAAATACATGTTACTTGACAAAATATGTTGTCTGGTTGAAAAAATTACCATGACACTAGGCTTACAAGTTATTAAAAAAACTTGCCCATTTAATCAGCTTTTTAAAAAGGTATTAATGTTAATCCAAAAACATGTAATTCTTAACAAAAACGGCGTTTCACTCGTCGTAGGTAGAGCATATTTCAGGATTAAAAAGTATAAAGCATAAAAGTAATGCACAAACTATTATTTTTTTGTTCATACGTTCAGGATTCGGACCTGTATAAGAAATAGAGGGGCTCATATCGAGCAAGATGTATGAACAAAAAAATAATAGTTTGTGCATTACTTTTATGCTTTATACTTTTTAACCCTGAAATATGCTCTACCTACGACGAGTGAAACGCCGTTTTTGTTAAGAATTACATGTTTTTGGATTAACATTAATACCTTTTTAAAAAGCTGATTAAATGGGCAAGTTTTTTTAATAACTTGTAAGCCTAGTGTCATGGTAATTTTTTCAACCAGACAACATATTTTGTCAAGTAACATGTATTTTTTAAATAATTTTGTTTTTGTTGTAGCTCGTAGTTTTTCATTCTGAAGGAATTTTCATCTTAATAAGCCAAGGTGGGCTTTATTGAAGTGTTAGTTAGAAAAATAATTTTAAATAATAACCATACCACACGTATTTTTTTTTTCAATTTGTACCTAAATGCAAAAATCCGGGAAAATAACGAAAAAAGTTTAAATTGCAAATATCTCCACAAGTAGCAAGAATTTTTTTTTTGCTCATACAAATGAACATCAAATATATTGCATTTTGGCTCCTTCATCAGCTCCCGCCAGGAATACGTCGAGTTACAAATAACCCTGTATACAATATACAATATATACGAATATGGTACGTAACATTAATAAGGGAGTACTTAAGAGCCTACGCCGATCCTTGAATCTTAGTGTATTTTTCGGATATAAATTAAAAAAAATATATGCAGAAAATAATAATCTGTTTAGTCTTAATAGAAATTATCAATACACGATCAAAACATTATAAGGAATAGAAATACCACACATGTACACATGTGTATGTTAATCATAAGTAAAACATGGCATTTCTAATTTATTGTATATTCTATATCTAATTCTCGATACGGTGTTGTATGGAAGCGATGCTGAAGATATGGCGTAGTTGTTCGCTCGCAATCTCATATAGAGATCTACGGTTTCTTTTCCTTTTACAGATAGATTATAGGTATTATTAACATAAAAACATTGTATAGCTCGTGGATTCAAGGTAGCAGATAGTTAGTTCATAAAGACAGCTTTGTCTTATTACTTCAAAAGAAAAAAATATTATTAGTGTCATCGTGACCACAATCCTTGGATTGAAATATAGGTATATAATAAGTGTACCTATCTTTTTGCAAATAAATGTATTTTTTTTTCTTTCTTTCTTTTAAATATATATGACGGCGCGACAGTGACGTTGTCATTTTTGAAGCAAGATTGAAAGAGTGACACGTCTTTGTCACTCTGGCGGAACGTCAAAAAGAGCAGCCATCTTGTGGCGACTATCTTGTAGACACCACGGGAGTTGCTCGTAAGCGACGGATCGCCGAAAATTCATAAATCAATCTTAATCGCCGTTATCCTTAAAAGTGTTGATATGTAATTTATTCCAATTAATTAGAGAACCATCACGGAAGTACAGTGAGGTGCTATTTTGCCATTTACGATTGTAATAAAACAATAGTGATTTGACATTGTCCTTTGAAAAGTAACTGCCCTCATACCCACGCAGCATGTACCTACATACTGATGTCGATCTAGATTTGCCGATATCAGAAGTGTGTGGACCACACCCATTTCACCCATTTTCAGATTTTCAGATGGCTATCCTGGTAATACAAGCAGGTAGATGGCGAGCATTAGTCATTACCAACTTTGTTTAAATAAGGATTCGGTTATGGAGGATCGGTTTGAGGTAATATGTAAGGAACCGAAAGTAAGACAGCTATTATTGGTATGACACATTTTTTTTATTTTATTATTATCGATACGCCCTTGCAGCCAGAGCAGTCGTAGTCAATTATGTTATCTTGTAGCGAGTAGCACTAGAGCTCTTCGTATATCACGAACAGGAGCTTGGCGTACGTTCTTGTTGGTCACAGCTTTTCTTGTCAGTACAGTGTTCATTCAGGCAACCCTGCACAACTAGGCGTTTCATGGCGTCCACGCGACACGTTACATAACTAAAGTATCGTAGGATCCTGCTGCTAATAGTGGAAAGACGGGTCTTTAAACCGAGCATACTTAAAAAAAAAAAAAAAAAAAACGTTCGTGTGCCGTTTATAAAACATGGAGAATACTAGAGCTATTGTGTTGGCAAAAGACTATGATGATGATGATGACTATTAAGAGTGGTGGTTGCGTAAACCAAATTGGTTCGCTTTGTTTGTGCTTGATTTAACGAAAAATTACTTAGTCATTCTTGTATCGTAAGTATGGTTAACTGGCACCCACAAAAGTATCGGAAATCTGTGCAAATGTCTGTGCATCTCAAGCGAGTGACATCATATGATAACGATTCGATTAAAGACATTCTGTAATTCTTTAATGTAATATCATTTAGAAAATTCGTGTTTCTGGCGTTTGGTTCTTTTTTCTTTTGGTGTTTCAGATACATGTAATATTAAGTGACAGTGACTGTGGTATGGACATGCAAGGTCGAAGATAACAAAAAGGGATTTCATCATTGCGACGAAACGAGGCTGAGCACCAACTACCGGCATTTTGTTGATATTGATGGAAGCGCATACGCCTTCTTTCACTAGACTCACGATTTACATCATCGGAGGACGACATGATATAACGGGTGATCTGTATCGATTTTATCTTTGTGGCTTAGGTAAGGAATAATTATTCCTTATCTAATTTTTGCTGTTATTAGGTGATATGTGATTTAACATTTGACATTTGATAGTTACTGGCATTTCAATACTTGATGATTTCTGGCAACAAAGGATCTGTAGGGTAAAAAAAAAAAAAATTTTTGTGCACCCAACATTGAGTAACTGGCACCAAATGAGTGAGGAATAGACGTTTTGTTACTTACAAGAAACATCTAAAGATAATTAATTAATTATTACTTTACTGAAGAGCTGTGCGGTTTTTGATTATCCTTAAGACAGACAGGATGACATAGTAAGAAAATTTAATAGGTGCAGTTTTTTTGATTTTAAAATATTGCTGAAGATACCTAACCTCTTCAAAGTAGAAACGTATCATGGCCAATTGCCAGTTCCGTCAGATGAACCATGATCTTTGTGTGTGATAACAATTATATTAGCTAAAAGTTAAAGTGCTGAAATATTACTGAAATTAACACATCTTTTGTTAGTGACGATATCAAATTATAGTGCGCACTTTATGATAGATAAGAAATTAAATAAAGAAACCCTTTTCTCAATCTTCACTGCTACTGAAACCTGTAATTGCTGACAGATTAAACATTTTACCATCACACGGGGTTATTGATAGCTTAGTCAACTGATTGACATGATATAAAATCTACCCATTGCAGAGTAACTCAGTTAAGGTGATTTACAAAATTCATTAACAGCTATGCTGCTGTATGCTGTTTCTTTCGCAAGGGAACATTATTGTGGTTGTATCACATATTATCATGGGGAACGTCATAAAGCTGTCACTACCTTCTCAGATAGTTCAGAAAGACTGTTTGAAACAGGTGATCTGCATTTCACAGTAAATGCGTTTTACATCAACAACTCTTTTGCCGCAGTGTTACGCTTAAACGGGCTACCTACGCGCTACGTAATTTTCTTATGGTTAGAAAAAAATAATAATTTCGAGTAAACACTCGTAACTCGTAAGGGTGGTGAATGTACACGTTTATTGGTCGCGTAATGTCTAGTTTTTTTATTTTATTGTGTAGTCAATTTCAGTGTACAAACCAAATTGGAGAATAATAATTTGTTGGTTGTATCCTGGAGATGCCTTCCACTTTCTACGACAATTGATTTGTTGGTTTACCATTATAGTGAGAGGCCACAGTAATAGCAATCAATCGGTATTGAGTTCTAAAATTCATAGAGTAACTATTTGAATGAATCTTATTGAAATTAATTGTTGCTTTGTTGAATTTTATCTAATGTAAGCATTCGATGGTAATGCGAAGAGCAAGCTACCTATTTTTTTGTTGCGAAAATTATTAATTGTCCTGGGGAATGCGGTAAACAGTCAACTCTGATGGAAGTCTGATTTCAGAGGAAACCAGAGACGTTTTCTGGAGGAATTACACCATTAAATTTTTATTGTGAAATTATCATGTTACTCTTTACTCTTTTATCACGACTATGAAGTACCTACGTTAAGTGTAAATGTTGGTTGAATATTAGTTCGATGCTGAAATAATGTTCGGTAAAATTTAAATACCTTAGTCAATTTAGTCATACAAGGTGAAAATAACTTGACAAAGTGACATTATTATCGGTTGGTTATTAATCATGCGTGGAATGAGTTGGTTGAATTGCAGACATAATAATAATTTGACATCATAAATTATTCAATTAGACACGCAAGTTTTTTTGAATTACCCTTATTTATTAATTTTTTTTTCGCAAACTACCTTCAATATTTGCGAACTCCCTTCAATTTTGGTGAAGTATCCTAAATAATTACTAGATAAGTTACCGAAATAAGCCGTGTAAATGATGGGGGGCCGACAATCTGCAGCCGATACCTGGAGTATATCGTTACAAGGAGTATAGCGTTGTCGCCGTGCGCGGGTTGGCTAGAAGCTAGAAGTGCTACCTAGGACAACCTGTGGTGGCTCAATCGCTAGGGTCTCTTTTTTTTCACACGAACGCAACTATCGAAAGTTCAGTGAATGATTCGACTGAAAGGTACTAAAAGACCATCTCGCCCTACACTGATCAGGGGCTAAGTCCTAGGGCGCTGACCCCTCGACAATTTTGACATTGCTCGTCAAAAGTAACTTTGCCAATGCCTCAACATGTGTAGCTTTACAATAGGTCAGGAAAGGCCGAGCCTGAAGAGATACTCCCGTTTGTTTTCTTGTTACAGGTAAATTGTGATAGTGAAGTCACTCCATGATGTGTACGGCGTTTCGATTCAAGACCTTAAAGGCTTCAATGTTATGGTTAATGCACCATCGCGAATATGGAATCAAAAACATCATACGATGACGTGTGATCTGTCAAGAAGGCCATGACGGCAATCATTAAATGGAACGTCAAGCCGGAACTAGTTTGGGTGTATTCGGAAGTTGAAGATGGCAGCACAATGCATTTGAGTACACGCAGTGGCGGCGTTAACATAGAACAGCTATTGACTTGCCATCCGCCAATAGGCACTCTTTAGACAGCCTCCGAGTTAAGCGGTTAGATTAGAGCAGATCGACGTCATGCTAATAGCCGAGTTTAATTTGCATTAACATTGCACGACGTTAACTCCGTGGAGAGCACAACTGTATACAGTATGTACTGCGATCGAGCAAGTATTACGTGTGTTGACCAGTCAGAGTCGCGCGTTATGCCAGAGCCAGCGAGAAGTACCTCTGAACTGTTTTCTATGTACAATTATACCCTTTGCGAAGAATGGCACAATGAAAAGTCATGATGGCAGCTATTGGCGGAGTGATCACGCGGGTTTTGATAAGCACTGGAGGAACGGACAAATTTTGGAGCCGAAAATAGAGTCAGGAGTGTGGAGCCTGGTCGAAGGGACGGTGTTGTCCGGTCCATGCCCTTACGGGATGGTCGGAGGGACGCATTTGTCCGGTCCAGAGTAAGGAGTGAAGAGCCTGGTCGAAGGGACGGTGTTGTCCGGTCCATGCCCTTACGGGATGGTCGGAGGGACGCATTTGTCCGGTCCAGAGTAAGGAGTGAAGAGCCTGGTCGAAGGGACGGTGTTGTCCGGTCCATGCCCTTACGGGATGGTCGGAGGGACGCATTTGTCCGGTCCAGAGTAAGGAGTGAAGAGCCTGGTCGAAGGGACGGTGTTTTCCGGTCCACGCCCTCACGGGATGGACCTCCCCAAGGGATGCACTTGTCCGGTCCAGAGTCAGGAGTCCTCACGGGGTGGTTGAAAGGACGTATTCCTTTGTAAAGTACGCATGAAATGAAATGAGATGAGACGAGACGAGACGAGAGGAGATGAAATGAAACGAAGTGAAACGAAATAAAATTAAATGAATAATACAATTATAATGCGCCCGAGGACGGGCGATTGTCAGTATGGCCGTGACGGCGCGACAGTGACGTTGTCATTTTTGAAGCAAGATTGAAAGAGTGACACGTCTTTGTCACTCTGGCGGAACGTCAAAAAGAGCAGCCATCTTGTGGCGACTATCTTGTAGACACCACGGGAGTTGCTCGTAAGCGACGGATCGCCGAAAATTCATAAATCAATCTTAATCGCCGTTATCCTTAAAAGTGTTGATATGTAATTTATTCCAATTAATTAGAGAACCATCACGGAAGTACAGTGAGGTGCTATTTTGCCATTTACGATTGTAATAAAACAATAGTGATTTGACATTGTCCTTTGAAAAGTAACTGCCCTCATACCCACGCAGCATGTACCTACATACTGATGTCGATCTAGATTTGCCGATATATATAATATATATCAATATTATCAACACAATATAAAAATCGTAATACCCTCTACAATGAATATGTTTAGTACATAGTGTAGTAGTAGTATGTATGCGGGGCGCGCGGGCGGTAGGTATATCTACCTAATTTCTACATCGATAAATTATATTTTTGTTATACATTATGTATGACGAAGTCTGTCTGTAACAGGCTTTAAATCAATATCACCGGATATGCGTGGGCCAATGAACTCTGCGAAATTGGGAAAAGTGGTCCTATCTACGTATGTCAAAATTATCGTACCGACTTCCGATCAGTATACATAAATTCGGATTCGATACTATAAATTAATTAATGCAATGAATAATATTTTATACTTACATCCAATATACCTACATACCTACCTACTTCGAACATTTATAATGCGTTACACGAATCGGTGGCAAATACCTATCAATTTACCAATTTTATCTTTTATAGGTGAGACAAAATTGCAATGGAAGATAGGCCATCTCATTATCAGTTCTTTTTTTTGACGTGATAACGTCTATTAAAATGATGAGCGCTGGGCGCATCTATGAAAAAATGTAGTGTTCCGCGAGCAAGAGAGCGGCAAAAGCGAGAGAGAGGCACTATCGGCTACGATCGGCGTATCGTAGCCTCGTAGCCGATGCCGTAGGCGCGCCGTAGGCGATCGTAGTTGAGTGGAGCGGAGCGGGGCGGGGCGGGGCGGAGCGGAGCGGAGCTTTGTCATGACGTTGTCACGTTAAACTACCGTCCGTAAACCGACTTTAGAGACAACCATTTTTTTTTTACATAAGATAAGTTAGTGCTTGACAACAATCCCACCTGATGGTAAGTGGCGATGGAATCCAAGATGGTGAACGCACTAACTTAATAAATGCCTATTCACTCTTCTCTTGAAGATACCTACATTGTAGGTAGACGGGAACACCCACGCAGGCAAGCTATTCCAGTCCTTCGCGGCACGCACTATGAAAGATGAGGCGAATCGCCTGGTTCGCAGCGGTGGGATATTCACGACGTATGGATGGATGCTTGCCGTACGACGGGTTGTTCGATGGAGGAATGGGGATGGGGGAATTAGTTCGTGCAATTCCTGAGCACACTCTCCAAAATGCATCCTGTAGAATGCCGAGAGGCTGGCTATTCTGCGCCCGTGTGCGAGGCTTTGTACGTTGGTTACCACCCAGTCTGGGTCGTCAATGAGCCTCATTGCACGCCTCTCCATCGAATCCAAGGCTGAAAGGTGACATTTTGCGGCACCGGCCCAAATGTGACAGCAGTACTCCACACATGGGCAAACCTGAGCTTTATAAGTGTTAAAATTTGCCTCGGTGTGAAGTACTGCCGCACTCTTGCAAGGACCCCGAGTTTTCTTGCAGCTGCTTTAGCCTTGGATTCGATGAACTGCCCATAGTTGAGGTTCGAGGAAACTTCGACTCGCAATAACTGTAGGCGGTCGGTGCATTCCAGGGATACATTTCGGAAAGTGGGAGCCAAGTTGAACGGGCTCCGTTTTGCGGTGAACAGACACGTCTGCGTTTTAGTGGCGTTGAATCTCACAAGATTGGCATCGCCCCAATCGGACGATCGGAGATTCGCACGATCCAAAATAGCCTCTCTTTCAGACTGTATTTCTTCCCAACAAGCTCGAGCACTGGGCAGGTATCTCTCCACTACTGTGCTGTCATCTGCGTACCCATAAATACCGGGCATAAGCAGATAATTAATGTGCAGCAGGAATAGAGTGGCGGAGAGAACGGACCCCTGAGGAACTCCAGCGTTCGTAGCCATCGATTGCGATGAACTACCATCGACAACAACGCGTAGAAATCTATCACTCAGAAAGTCCTTAACCCATCCTATAAGGCCAGGGGATATGCCATAACCTGAAAGCTTGCTTAATAGGCTTGCGTGCCAGACCCTATCGAAGGCCTCCGAGACATCGCGAGAAACGGCAAGTGCCTCCCCGTTTTTCTTGAGGGCCTCGCCCCATATGTGTGTGGCATATGACGACCAGTGTGGAGCAATGGTTACCATGCCGGATCGCCGCACCGAAGGTCCTGGGTTCGATTTCCAGCGAGGCGGAAATTTGAATGATGAGTTTGAATTTCTGTTCTCGGTCTGGGTGTGAATGTATTTGTCTAGTGTCTTGTCCATGGCACCCACGACACAGGGAATCCTAGTGTGGGGCTATAAGTGTGAACCGTTATTTATTTATACGTTAGAAGATCTCCAGTCGATCGATTTCGGCGAAACCCGTACTGTCGATCACTAAGGAGATCGTTCCATTCTAGTTCTTTAAAAAATTATAATTAATCTGTGGTCTTGCAAAATTTTAAAACATTTTTAATCACCATGTATTATAATATCTACTAATAAAATTGTTTCGGATAAATGTAATTCGATATTTCTCCATTATTTATGAAAACCCCGTTAATCGCAGCACTAATCAAAGGTTATTTGTACCCAATAAATCTCCAGTCCAACCTACATCGCCATTAGTTACGCGCGAGTCAACTTTTACAACCAAACAGCAATAAAACTGATGAACCTGCAGCCTTACATGCACCCGAGCTAATAAAGATCCAAATAAGTCCATTGACCTCATTGAACTATTATTACCAGCGTACGAACTGACACCGCGAACCCGATGTTTGCGCAATGAACTGGAGCTAATTGGCTACAGTTTTCGGTGGATTCAGTCAATTTTCAATAGAGAACGGGGGCTTGATTTTGAAAGTAGAACCTCCCGGTGCGATACAAAGGAGAACCCCATCTTCCATAGAGACACCGGCCCAGAATAGACAAGAATGAAAATTGGTGGTCAATTAGATCATTGTAAAAGCTTTAATTTCTCCAATTTTCACGTCTGCTAGCAATGGCCAACTAATGAAATCCTAATGAATCACCTTAAATATGGGTTATGATTATGTCACACTCGTGTCACAGTGCTGATGAAAAAAATATGTTTTTGATAAAGTTCTCGTTTATTATGGGTAAAGTAAGGTCGGTTGGTCACCGGTTGGTGAGTACCTATCTACTGAATATGCGTTTTACTAGGCACTTACTACCTCAAACACCTACGAGTATATAGACAATGTCAGGAATATAATGAAGACCATAAATAAATAAATACTACTTAAACCATAATGGTTAAAACTGAGTAGGTGGGTATAATACTAGCTACCCACTTTAATGGGTTTTACACAAAAAATGTCAAAAAGGTTGTGTAATAAAGGCATTTTAATTTTTTAAAGATATTTTATTCATTATCATCAAAATATATCAATATTTCGTCAAGAAATTGTGCAGGAGGCGCTATACTCCTATTTCCAATATTCAGGCAGTGGTAGTAAGAAAAGCAAATCTAGAAATTGTATCAAAAACACATTCACCAACGCACGAAACGAAAAGCGAATGCAATGGAACATAGTGATTAAGTACTCTGTGCAAAAATTAAATTGTCATAAATGTCATCATAATATTCTTTTACTTTTTTTACACAGATAAGTTAAACTCAAAATGTCTTTTAATAAGCGTAACGATGTCGTTAAAGGATTTAATGGTAATTATTATATATTAAATAGTTTAGCTTTATATAGAACATGAAAACATATCAGAAAGTAATAAATATTGTTTTTATAATTAATAAATAGTTAATTTAATACATATGTTCCTTAATCAATCGATTATAAAATCGTTTGTAATGAGGTAAATACAATGAGAACTTCTTTTTTTATTTTGTTCATTTGGCGATTGCAAATGAGGCTAAGATTTAAATATGTTTATTTAGTAAATAAGACGAATTTTTATGTATATAGTTTACTCTTGTCCAGTCTTATGTTCTAGCACAGATTACATATAATTCGTGGCCGGAAACCGGGGTTCTCCTTTAGTTCCCGATGTCCGTTCTGTTGCTTTAGTACATTATACATACTTCAATGATTGACCTGCTATTAACTTCCTTATTAAATGTTGTAAGCTGTTCCGAGTATCCCTGTGAGACAGGAAGCTGCACATGGCTTATATGGCCAGATGGTTGACTCAGGTAGTGATTCCTATGGTGCGTCTTATGGTTTTGTAGAATATGACATGGATTTTATTATTGTTTCCTGGCATGGCAGATTGACCGGAAAATAGGTGTCCTTAAAAATAGGTCGTCGGGTTTGGTACATTTCTTACAATTTTTTTTTATTTATATTTGTTTTTGATTTTTCCTTCAGTTTTATATCAAAATTGTGTTATTTTCAGAACTGATTACGTGTACGTTATTCATTATGACGAACCTGTAGCCTAGTTGGTAGCGACCCTGCATGCAAAGCGAGGGGTCCAGGGTTCGATTCCCGGCCGGATATTTATGTAACAGATAAATAAATATTTGTACTCGGGTCATGGGTGTTATTGTGATGTGTTATATGTGTCGTCCATGCCACCCGTGACAAAGGTGAGGATCCTACTGAGGGGGTATGAGTGTGTTAGCGTTTATTTATTATTTATTATCAAATTATGTATTGATTCCAAAATTAATTAATTAATTATTAATTATACTTTATTATACCTTATTGAAATACATAATAATTTTTTTTTTAAAGCAATCTTGAAAATTTCTAGCATCAAGCTTTAGGCCAGCGTGGTACATGATGCCTTAACAATTTTATCTAGAAATTAATAAGCCAATTAAATGATAACCTTTGATCATGTTTACAAATTCAAGCGTTAATAATACAACGAGCACGACAGACGAATCCAACCACGCTTCAATGGTTTACTAATTTGTATCGACAAAGCAAAGTACGATTGACATTCAGCTGGATACGCGTTGAATAAAAAAAATGAACAAACTTAATGCTAATAGATCATCCTTTGTAACGTACAACGTATAACATCTTTATATTTAGGTATTAAAACTTATAAAAGAAGATAGTAATAAGTTTTATACAAAAAAGACGAGAATGTCCTCTTTTAAGTCGATTCAATCACAATACGGTATCATTTTACAGGATATTAATATAACGGTTGATTCCTTTCAACCATAAACCTATTACAGAATCAGTGTCATCCTCATAAAAACAAAATTTCTTTTTTGTTTACGACGCAAACCAGGTTCCTTTGTATTTTTTGTTTTGTTGTAGAGAGGAAGCGACTCACGGCCCGTATCGAATGTCCAGAGGCGCATTCGATCGCGGTACTCAAAGAGCCTGGCAGGTCGCCCGGGACATTTGAGTACCGGATACAGGTACAACACCTGTATTTTAAACTAGTACCATGCCCGCGGCATTGCCGTGATAATAAGTACACTACTACCACAGTAAAGGATTATAATACTACTACTATTCCAGATCAAGGTCGACTTGTATGATAAATTTCATGAAAATCCGTTCAGTAGTTTTTGCGTGAAAGAGTAACACTTATAATGAAAAAAAAAAATGAAAATTATTTATTTCATAAACTTTGTTTACATAAAATCATGTACACTAGCTCCCACACTAGGATTCCCTGTGTCGTGGGAGACTAGGATTTACCCACTCGTTATAAAATTACAGAAATAGAAGAATTAGAAGAGAAGTTGAAGAACATGATACATAAAAAAGAGGTAATTTTAATCTTAATCTAAAGGTGCTTCCTCACCGGGAGCACTCGCCCGCAATGAAACGTTACAGGTTTGACCTCAGAATATCCTCCACATTTATAATATTAGTAGGATTTTCTAGGAGCAGGGTACGCAATAAGTGATGTTCGTGTAATATTATATATTACTAGATGCCCGGACAGACTTCGTTCTGTCAAAAGTTAATAGTAATAAAAAAAAAATAGGGGTGGACCACCCTTAACATTTATTGGGATGAAAAATAGATGTTGTCCGATTCTCCACCCTAGCCGATATGCACGCAAAGAGTTCAACTTCAAAAAAGCGTGACACGAGAATTTTATAATTATTAGATGTAAGCTTTACAGAATCTGCTGTGTTTTTCTGCAACATTGGGTACGAGCTAATTATGAAACTCGTGTGCATCCTGCTGAAGGGTACGAAGGTCCAGTAAGAGGAGCCTGCTCTTGGAACCGTCTAGTTTTATCATGTAATGTTGTAGAGTTCTTATCCTGAACAGCTAATTTAATCATCATCGTTTTTTAAACGACGGAGTTCTGAAGTAACAAACATATTAATAAAACAACCATATTGATAACATTTCTTTTCGCATGCCAGTTAAAAACAGCCCTGAATTAAAAGATTCCGGTACTGTGTGTATTTAAACAAATGCGCTAATTCGAAACGCACAGCGTATCTCAGAAGATTACTCATGAGATGTTTAACAAAGTTATCATTAGCGCGTTCGTGCCCATCCATTATCACTTGTAACAACAAATGTTTTTTACACCTTTATAAATGAAACCTCCATTACGCATTTCACTGAACTCGAGTTGGTAGTGTTGGTACCACGCACATAAATCTCTCTCTAATTGCATAGCTACTAACTGTGATATCTTTATTACATCTGTATTGAACCTAATGTCGCAATATTGCTCACTGAGACATTTTATTATTAATTAAGTGAACAGTACACATTAACTACCGATAGTCGATTAAAATTCTCGTTATCTTGGCTATAGCTGAAATTGGCAAATTACTCACGGTAATAACAAATGTTTAGTCAAAAGTTTGTAGTCAATATCAAAACAACAGTAAGTACTGCTAAAATGTCTATTAAATTAAAGCTATTAACAAAATCAGTTAATTTCTTTTTATCGTCCTTATTGATTTAAAAGAGTAAGTGGTGTCTTGCTACAAATTGCTCCACATATTCTTTGCTTAATCTCTACTTCAAAATTAATAACATACAAAAAGTAACTTCAGATGTATTGTACAATAAAGTTTATAGCCATTGGCTAAATTCTCTAAATAAAATTATTAGAAAGAATATTAAGTAATCATTTGGTTCTTATAATAAAAAAATGTCTATCGGTTTCTTTTAATCATTTTTAGGGTTCCGAAGTAAAATCGAAATCCTTATAGTTTCGTCATGTCCGTCCGTCTGTCCGTCTGTCCGTCAGTCTGTTCGAATCAAAGCTGTAATTTTGGCATGTACATATTTAAAAAACTTCAGAATCGTAGAATAAAATATTGAAAAACATTTTTTTTTTCAGGGTACCTTTCCTACAGATAACGTGGGGTTGAATTTTTTATTCGTCGCGTACCATATAGTGTGGCCTGTGGGGTATCGTTAAAAGGTCTTATATTAATACGCTTTTTTCTGCTTTGCCCAAAGGTTGGCTGGTAGAGAATGCTCTTAGCATTAAGCTCGCCTTTTATACCAATTGTATTAGGTATAATAAAGTTTAAGTAAATAAATAAATAAATAATATTATGGGTTTTCTAAGATCATTTTTGGAATTAGGGGTCCATTTTTGAAATATTTGGCTTCAAAGTGCTAATTTTGGTTATAGCCAAGTGTCGGCTAAACGGCTGGAGTTGGATAGGTGAAAAATTCTCGAAAATACGTTATATTATGCATTTACAAGGATGACTATCACGGTTATATTATTAGCATACATAGTTAATGAGTGATAGTCAATAAACGTACTACTACGGAACTCTACATTGCGCGTGGCCTGACACGCAATTGCCAGGTTTTTTTATTCTCTTTAATCTATGATGATTAGTTTATTATAAGAAAAACTGTGATCATTTGACTTTAATCTGTAAGTTGTTTTGAAGATCAACAATGAAAAACGCACCATTAAACTCAGGTAGTGCATTCTTAACGATTGTCAATAGTCCCATAACATGTCGTGAAGCCAATCGTAATATATTCAGCCACTGATCATTACTTCTTCATTGCATGCAAGAGGCGTTCCCGTGATGCAATGGGCGATATTGTTATTCACTCTCCCTTCATTTCTCTCATATCTCGCCAACAATTCTTAATATAAAATATGTCGAACAGCATTCCAGCACCTTGTAATGAGCGGATGTCGGGAATCGATAGGAAAATTGTGGGCATATTTTATAATTTATACGTAGCTGCAATCCTAAATAAGCTCTAGGGCCGAATAGTAAAACATGATTTCAAATGTCCCGATGAGGTTTTATTGGCGCGAGAAGCGTCTGTACCGCACCAGTGTACGTTGAATGTGGTCTTTATAACACGGACATAGGAGCTGGATTTACATCTTTTTCGCGGACCTCTCGCAGTAAATACAGGTAATAGAAGTTGGCGCCAGTCGTTTTGAGCGTGTACTCGATAAAATCGCAGGTCCAGGCGTCAACAGACATTTGAAATTATACTAACAATATGTAATAAAATCCTTTTGTTTTGCTTTGATTGTACGAGTATATTATTCGGTTAGTTTCGAGTTAATTTATAGGTATGATTACGTCCGTATTGTACATGTTTTGGAATCAAAAATTCAACTAATTTCTTTGGATTAAAAATGTTTAAACATATATATATATATATGTTTTGTCATTAATTTGTTTATATAAACACACATAAACCAGTAGCCGTGGCTGGCCGCGGCATATGCTGAGTGCGTCCCTTTTTTGTTGAGCGGTTCTGCAGCGGGTTATGTTATGTACATTGTTTATTGTTTAATTTAATTATTAAGTAACATTGTAACTCGTTGCATTGCATTGTGCTTGACAAAATAAACTTTTTCTATTCTATTTCTTTCTACATATTAGTACTTATAAGATGCTTTGCGAAAAATATTTTTTTTTTAAATCAGCGGTCAGACCACACACACAATGCAAAAACCACAAGAAACGAATCTTACCGGATGTATTCAGAAAGTAAAGACCAAACAGATAATATTACATATAAAATAAATAATAACAATAACATTTATTTACTTATGTAGTTAAATATGAAAGCAATATCATTTTAATCCTCTTAAAACTGTCGGTTGTTGCTCAGTTCATTATAACTTTCTGGAGCGTAAAGCTTGAAAAAGAAAAAAAAAATTACGCGATGGCAATATAGTAAACATAATCTTAATATAAATTACTCCTCGTGACATGTTGACTCGATCTCTGCATCGCCATCTTGAGGCAACGATAAACGCCAGAGAAATTAAAATCTAAGAGGAGATAATGATCTCTGCCGTGTGCCATTCCGTAATCATATTGGGCGATCCATCAGATAGTCTGGGGTTGACCTGTTCTATCGTGACTGGGTAAGCGATAAGCGAAAAAGTTAGATAAATAGAGTATAGAATAATAGAGTTTAATCGATTCAAATTTCGAATTAGGTGCAATATCAGGCGATTGCAAAGTGTGAACTAAGTGGAAAGTAATCTAGGTACATAGTTATAAAAGTTAGGCGTAAGTTAAAAAAAAAACAATGATGTGAAGTAAAATATGTGACTCATAAAATCTAATCTAAGACATTATAGAAATTGAAAGAAAGAAGCAAATCTAAAATATTGAAATACGTGGAAATATAGATTGACAACTTTTGACAAACAAACTAACAAGTAAAAGTTACAAGGTTATTAATATATGCTTACATTAAATAAAAATATCTCACGAGTCTAAGACCGGATGTCTTAATGCTGAAATAGACGTTATATTAACTTGTTTTAATTTTCATAAAATCTAATAGCTCACTTTGAGTGGTGAGCAAAGTACTTTAAGCAGTCAAATATTAAATTCAAAGAAAACACAATCTCCATACAAACACTTCTCAAGGTGAAATATGAGTGGCGTTCCTTGTAAAGCAAATGAATTCAACCCTTTGTTTGTCGGAGCGAGCAAAACCAACATTTACAAAGCCTGCACAAATAATAAAAAAATAACATATGTACTTTCTGAATACCAAATCTTATTAATTGACCCTATAAAAATTACATTTTATTCTCAACGTCTACAGTACAAAGAGCGAAAAAAACGCAATGTACTTAATTTGTTGCCTTCAATCGTGGAATTATCTGTGACATTAATTACGGAGAACTTTGATATTTTTTTCTCTGGAATTTACTATTTTTGGGGTCATGTGTCTGAGTTCTTGTCAGTAAATACAATAGTCCGTGGAATGATTACTTAGTAATTAACAAGAATAAAAATTTGAAAACATTATAAATATTTATATCTTTATGTAGAATGTAGATAGCCAATTAGTAAGTCGTCACCACATCCATGAATGGTCAAAGCACTAAAGACGTCACCATTTCTAGACAGGAAGCTAAAAACCAGCTTTTAATCAAGACATCATAATTATTATAATTTTTAATGAATGCTTTTATTAATTCATTGCTATTGTGTCCGCTACAATTAAAACGGCTCTATCATTACGGGTAGGATTTAGTTAATTTGACACTCTTTATCTTACAAGATTAGAGTTGATTGACAACAATACGTAAGACGATAATGTTATTAGTGTGATTAAAATATTCAGGCTTCAATAACAAGCGCCGGACATAAGATATCAAATGTTTTTTGTTTTGTTGATTTGTTTTTGTTCTTATGTTCCATGTAGGGTACAAATGGGTCATTGCCCCTGTCGTGTGTTCTGTCTAGTCTTGGGATAGTGTTATGTCGCGTCAATCAGTTTCAAATGAGATGTCATCTATCTGAAATAAAATTGTAACCTATTGTCATGGTGTTTTGTTTTCTCCTGTATTGGAAAAAAACCTTTTTTGAAAGACCTAAAATGTCGATTTATTCGTCAAAAGCAGGACATATTGAAAACGGTAACAAAATTAGAGACCTACCTAGTTTGTTTACTTATTCTTTATGTCGGATTACTTACTGAGTTGGGATTAATTTTTGTGTTATAGATTTGTATCGTGCCGCATCGTCGAGTACCTAATCAACGAAAAGCGGGACTAAGTTTGTTTATGTGATATACTTACTAATTGTGACGTCTGGCATCGTTGAAGTGAAGCAATATTTAATTGGTGAAGAATTGAAGTCTTTAACGAAATTATTTTGGGACTTCGAATCGAATCGGATTTTGGATGAGACATTTTTGTGGATTTAAAGCAATTATATTAAATGTTACTATTCACTGATTTAAAGTAATTTTATTGAGTATTTATAAATAACCTCACTAACTGTTGTTGATTTTAAAGGAGACGAGAGACCTAAAGACGACGGTACAAAGTAAACAATAGAATTTAGCAAAAAAAATAATAATTCCGAAAAAAAAACTCTTTAGCAAACCATATCACCATAAACCATATCGTGTTGCATGTCAAATGAAAGGACGTGTTGTAAGGATCTCAAATATATTTTTGTTATTTTTCTACAATAGATAGTTTTAAAATTATTTAAGAAAGAACGAAAATTGAAGACGAAAACCACCCCCCCCCCCCCCCCCCCTTATCTCCGTAACTACTGACTTACTGAGACTAGAATTTTGGAAAAATACAGAAAGTTCGTTACTCATTTTATATTACAGGAAAATCTACAAGAAGTCTATGGTCTTAAAAAGAACGGCAAAAAAAAATAGTGTTTCTTCATTTGTAGTGTGTTTTGTGTGTGTGGTGTGATTCTCCAAGTTATTTACGCGGTAAGTAGCGATGCAAATAAAAATGTATGAATTATATTCATGGAATGATAATAACCTAAATTAATTTTATGTATAAAATCAATAAAATATCGCTTAAATTAAAATTGCTGTTTATCTAATAAATACTAGATTGCTTTTATTAAAGCAAAACATTTGCTAATGAATTTAATGCACCTCAAGTAACTTACTTCAGCACTTGTTAAAGAAATTGCCAAGGTTCATAAGGTTGTAAACATAATTTGTTAAAGATTAAATTACTCAATCAGCCTATCACTGCACTTTCAAGGTGAGTGCGAGATGAAGGGTACCCATGGCAACACAAGTTTATCCCTTCGTTTCCTGTTTTAATTTACATGATTTACGTTACTTCTTGTATTTTGTTCTGTTTCTGTTTTGAAGTTTACTATTAGAAGATATTACATATGTATATGGCACATCCCATCAACAGGTTGGCAAACATTATAAACATTAAGAACGCATTTAAAAATTTTCAGGTTACGTTAGGTTTGATTGACTTGTTGCAAACTATGAATTGTTTAGTTTCCTCATTATGTTTTGTTTACTTAAGTAGGTATGTGGTAATGAACCAGACGACTTCAAGTATACAAATTTTGAAGTAAGAGTTGCGTGTAGGATTCGAGCGCACAGGATGGCTGCCGAGGGGGTTTTAGTGGGTACAAAGAAATCCCACATCACCCGTAACCTGTAGTTTCGGGTATCTTTGGAAGATTTCCCCCTCGAAAAAAAAGGATTCGAGCACAGAGATCATAGAGTTGTGTGACTCGTGTGTGAAATCGACGTAAGTTGCGACGTAGGCTGGCGCTACTATAATATAATGTTCTTACATTAGAAGATAAATAATAGGGCCAGGTAAATGTCTGTGTCCGTCCAGTAAGTCCAATAACAAGAATTGCAAGTAGGGTACGCCAAACGGTCTCATTTCCTTGTCGCAGGCATTACAAAATTAACTCGGGTTTGTGTTAAATCTTATAGAATGGTAACGCTATTTCAGAATTTACATAGATTTTTTTTAATTTTTAGATATTCAAGTTTTCAATTAAAGAAAATGTAAATTTTTTCATAACCTGTAATTAATGTTATGATACATTATTAAAAGTAATTTCATATTTAAATGTGGTAAGGAGTGAAATAGAAGAATATGAAGGGCTTCAATAAATTTTAAGGAGAGTGACGTACTCGTAGTAAAAGGAGAAAGAAAATTTCGTCGTAAGAATATCCAAGTTCTACTGGAATGAGTAATCAGTGCTGTCATATCAGCTTTTGAAGATGGAAGGACCATGTGCCGCCCAGTTTACTCCCGGTATTCATGCATTCCTATTGGAAAGATTTATCTACGGTAGCCTGCATAGCTTATAAAAAACAATCACTAAAATTCCTCAAAATATTTCAGTGTCAGAGTTAGTTTAGAAGTAACGTCGCATTATTTTCCCGCCAGCACATTTATAGCTGTACCAATCAACAGAAAACACAGTAAAACAGAACCAAGAAAGATTTTAAAGTAACAGTGTAGAAATCTGTGTCGTCAGCGTACATGATTTGTGTTTGTGTGCGTACGATTCTAATGTTTGATGTGACATTACGACTAAATTACAAGCGTGGATAAAACAGCTCGATCATTACTCGCGATGCCGTAACTTGATGAGCAAATGTACTAATTTGTTTTCTTTATTCCGGCTTCGACCTTGTATCTGATGATTGTCTTCAGTAGGGTTTGCATTTGCGAAACTTTGTTGACTAATTAATGCTATTAAGCTTTGTAATAAACTCGGTTTCAATATGGCATTAGACACATCATTAGTGTCTTAATACTTAATAGTAATTACGTGTATGTTTCGACTGTCTTGTTGCGTAAAATATATCGACCTGTAAGAGCGTTAGGCGTCTTATTTATTTCAGTCTAGTGCCTGCCTTTGTTTCGCCTGGATTGATCAATGATCAATGATATTAGAACCTAAACGACTATCAGAGTCGAGTTGAGTTTACTTTAGTTATGGAGTTTGTTATATTAAGTGGGGAGGTTAATCTTAGAAACCACGTCACTTTTTTGAAAAATTCTTTCATCATTTGAAAGGATTTTTTTTATTTATGGAAAAGCCGGCAAACGAGCTGAAGATCCACCTGGTGGAAAGTGGCTATCGTCATTCGTGGACATCAACAACAACAATGTGCAATGGCATATTATTACTCTGATGCGTGGCCGGCCAAAAAAAGAGAAGAAAGGAAAGAAATAACTTACTCTCAAACCCCCAACCGGAACACGAGTCGTTTGGTGGTTGACTCAAGCAAGAGGATGGATAGGTTGATAGCCATCCAGGCGGACCCCATGGAGAAATAATAAGCCCTACCATCAGCAGGCCGGATTTAGTCACCTCTTGCGACATCCATCTGGCGTGGGATTAGGGTTAGCAGTCCCTGTTTTTTAAGATTTTATTAAAATTGGTCGTGTCTTTGCATTTATCCGACAAACTATAGATACATATACAATGAACACGTATAAAGTACAAGTCACTGATCAATGATTGACCAGTCGCCATTGCATCATTGTTTTAGCGCCCAATATCAAAGTCGATCGGCGATCATCCACAGACTCGATGGAAACTAGAAGCGATTATTTAAATATTTAAATAAAAAATAAAAGAACATTATTTAAGTATTAGGAATTTTGATTTTTAACTGATGTGGAACTTGAATAACTTAATATTGATTCTTATTATTTTTTACAATTTATTGTGGTTATTTTGAATTTGAAATTCATTCCAATCCTATTCCTACCCTATCCATAAATAATTATACTGATTACGACTGACCAGGTCAGCAATATTGTTAAGTGAAAATAAATTTTTTAAAATACATATTTATCTTTATTTATTTATCCTTCTTTTTAAGTATATTTACATTTTTTATATTTTTTTAGATAAGTTATACAAATGTTAAACTTAATGCCGAGGTATATTGTCTCATGTACCTACCAGTCAACATTAAATACTTGTCTTGGCTTAGACATTGGAATATTGTAAAGTAATACCTACTTCAAAAAATATGCACAAAAAATTTACGAAGGATAAAAAAGATATCATCAATGATTTAAAACATAATTGAAATATTAATGCAGTTTCTTGGAGGATGTAATATTTTTAATCAGTTCTACATATTTTTTACTCTGTGCGTTTATATTGCGCAATTTTCTCATTACGTTATTGATTTCACTAAGTTTTGTTCTGAACCCCCGCTGCGGGCGGCGAGGTGGTCTTCAACACTTTAGTATTGATGATACTCTTTTTAAATTAATTTGAATTCATGATGGTCAAGCTTACAGATTTGTTTTTTGAAGCTCATTGTCTTATCGGATTAATTCGCTTTATGGTTTCATAAAAACTTTTCGTTGTACTTTGATGGCTTACACGTTATTGGTTAAAGATATTTTATTCTTTATTTTCAGAGGAATTACATAATGAACGAATGCGAATGAACGTATTAATTTCAGTGACATTTACCTAACGTTAAGTTAAGTGTGTTCACAAAATCATTCTTAACAATTTTGTACTGCGGTTTCATAAAGTGTTTAATTAATAATTTATTTATTGCATAAAAGTACAAAAATATGCTTACAGGACACGTAGTTCCCACACTAGGATACCCTGTGTTTTGGGTAATATAGTACATGTGTTTAATATAGTGCATGTCACGAAATAGTATGTAACCATTATAATCGGGCCCAGTTACGAACATAACAATATCAAACTCAAAATAACATTAAGTACAATGTTCATAATAACAAACACTAAAGAAACAAATAAAAAAATCCATTTTATATGTCATGTAACGCTTAGTTAAAATTATTTAAAACTGTTTTACGAACTTAATACATACTCTTTAATGTACCTACCTTTAAGATTTGTAAAATATACCAAGTACTAAGTATTATAACGCAGGTAGTTCTTAAAGAGCCTTACAAAGTAATAGGGATCCAACAAAGAGTTTGCTCAGACTTTGTTTAGGTTAATACCCATATTTTATGCTTGCGGTCGGCTCAAGTCAAAAAGAGCACGTAAAAGGAACAAGGCTAAGGGCTCCATAATACCAGACTAAATACATAGCTGTGTATGTCTTAGTAGAAGAATAGCTTCTTAAACACGTTTTCTTTGCCTTGTGGAAAGGAAGGGTATTAAAAACCTTTAAGAAATCAAAACGGTGATAGAATCCATGCTAAAACACGACAATTTTTATATATTTTTTTTTGTAACTTTTAACGTAAAATTTATATGGGTCAGACTCAGAGGTCAGTAACAGTAGGATGTCTCTTTATCGATATTTAAGAAAGACTAAGGAAGGTTAACTTGGACTCGAGCATGGATGGACCATAACACCACACATGGTTTTCTCATGGCGTCGATCGATTTAAAGCGTTCGGTGACTAATAGAATAAAATTGTCCAGCTATGCGAAATGTGACTTAAGATTTTTTTGATATTTGGTGCATATTTCGCGTCGCCAATCTACATTTCATCTGAGTTGTAGTCAATAACCGTGCCTAGACAGATCGCTAGAGATTTCATAACATTATATTATGGCATTAAAAAGTTAAAATCTGGCCAGATGTCATTTAGCCGCCTTTTAGCCTGAGGACGGCAGAAGCTGGCTTCCTCCAGTGCTACCATTATCTCCCTACGAACAGATCCTGCAATCTGATAATTTGAAGCCATTCAAAATTATCTCGGGCCACAAAAGATACACAGAATGTTATAAATAGAAGCTTGTAATGTGTGTTTTTAAGTAGCCTGAGTGGTTTCCCTCGATTCTAGAGCAAGTCACTCCACGAACGGAAATGGCGGGATCCGCGTAATAAAATGAATAAAACATAAAGCATTTCTCAGAGTAGAGTTGCATTCTCTTGCTGTCGCATGCTCGCAGCTCGAACATAATCCTTTAAGATTTTTATTTAATTACATGCACGCGAGACGTTGAACGCACCAACCGTTTATTAACGGATCAGTCCATACGCATCTAGTCAAAAATGTTGGGTGTTTACGGCAACTATTGTGACCCAAAATTATATGAGAGATTTCGTTTGCTCGTTTGTCGGTTATTTACTTAAAAAGGGAATTTGAAGCGATGTAGTTTTATATAGCCAAAAAACTCAATTGGCTTCAATTCGTTAGAGGTTGCGCAGGGCACGGAAAAGCTTATAGGTATTTATAAGCTGAGTTAAACCTGTTAAACGTACTAATTCATCGATTCATACAAAATAATACGATACGTCAAATCGTGCTACACGAACAAATTGAAAGACTTAATTTTCCCATGAAACAATTGTTAACCTTTGACACAGCAGTTGATGAAACGCAAAGTGAAGGAACTAGTCCATGAGCCTCTCGGAGGGATTCCAGATAAGAAATCACAAAAAGCAGTGTCACAACGTGAACTGTACGCGGAAAGTTTTGCAAGTATCAAGATAGGTTACATTGTTTGAGATGCCACGGGTCGCTTGTATTCCTTTCCTTTAATGAAAGGTGAAGGACGGGAAACGGAATGTGGGATACATGAGAAACGGCGCTGGGTTTATTATGCAAATGGATCTTCTGTAATACCGACGACGTTCGATAACTTGGCAAAGATAACTTCAGTTCTTTCTTTGACGGCGATATTCATTGCGCGGTAAGCGTGCCGGAGCTGACGTTTGCCTTTATCTCAATCATTGGTCTTCCGTTACAGCATTACATTTTCTCTTCATAATTCAATCCGCGTGATGTATTGTTAAGTAATACAAATTGAGCAATCTCAAATAGAAATGTATAAATACGAGTACTAAAGTACTGCCTGAAGTTTACCAACTAGATTTTAAAAGAATTCCTATAAGTTGTAATTTCAATTCCCAGAATTTGAAATTCCTATGCTCATGGGCCTCAAGGCCAAGCGACCTTGCTTATAGTTAAATGTTGGCATTATAATAGCGGTTGTACAGACAGTTCCTTACTATTACTAATTCATCCCGCATCCATCTCTTAAACCTTTAGCTTTCTCTAGAATCTGCTTGGAGATTTACTTATCAGACAAAGGCCATCAAGGAAGCTTATATTATTGGTAAAGATATCTCTTGATTTATCAAAACTAGATTGATTCGGGGTATAAGCGATATTTCAAAAACAGCACGTCATTGCGTTTTTTACCTTCCCAATAATACGTCATACTCATATCTCAATTTGCGTAGTGAGAAAAAACTCAATAACTATATTGAAATCACGACCAATAGTAGAATCATAATTCTTATTACTTATCAATGTTCAGTACAATGTTGACCGTTGATCATGATCAGACAAAACCGGCCCGCTTGGTGGTAAAAGGCTTCACATAAGGATTGTTATATTATTATTATTAAGTCCTGTTTGTCTAGCTACCACCTTATTGCTTCAGTCAGCCAGACAACTCGTCATGTTCCGGCTGGGATTTTGGTTCTTTCATTCTCTCCTTTCTTGCTTGGCTACACATCGACAAAGGCTTTGATGTTTTTGATATCCATGGGCAAAGGTGGCCACTTAACATCACAGACCTAACATGTTATTACAACGTACAACACAGAATCACTATTTAAAATTCTAGCTAGACAAGTTATTTAGTGTCTCATGTAAACAAACATTTGTATTCTAATAGTCGCCGTTTCGTTTGTAAATCGTTTTCATTAGCTAGCAAACGTGGTGTAGGGCATGGGCACAGATAATTTGCATTACAAGTAAAGTAGGTCACTCAAAACCTAGTTGTACTTGATGCCGACATTATGCTATGCTGTAACGGACCCCGCGGCGACCACGGACAGTAAAAAGAGAAACCTTCAAGTCTTCGCTACCGTTTTCTAGAAAATTGCATTTCCTTGGTGAAAGCACTAATGATGGGGTGCGAGATCCATGTCTATTTAAGGGCGGTATTGCACGTGTACATACAGGTAAACTCTTTGTTTAAAATGCCAGTGAATTTCGTATTCGTGGGAACAATAACTCATTTAAAACTGGCTTTCCTTTATCTATAACACCCAAGTATTGCGTCATACCTAAATAACATCTTAGTCTCCTTCATTTCAAACCATTGATGACCCACTACTGAGCACGGGTCTCTCCTCTTGAGGAGGCCTAGAGCATCCATCACGCTGCTCCAGTGCAGATGTGACCTTATATTTAAACTAATGATTGAAAGTGTATTAGTAGTTTAGTAGTACTGCTATTAAGTGATAGTATAGTCGCCGTGAGTACCAATGTTCATAGTAAGGCGTAGGGTCTTATAATTTATAATTTACATTTATTTGAAACGATCGAAAGTCAGCTGATAAATGGTAAATCTATCCGATCTGATGCTCAACAAACAAGTTAAAAGCCGTATAACTATTACCCGTATCGAGACCGTAGGTACCGTAATGGATCCAATTAGTCGAGAGATTATATGAGCGCGTGTGAAACGTGTATCTTAATTAGTTCGATATGTGTATATGTCAATCACCAAAGATATGACACTGAGGAAGGATTGTATATAAATAGATACTCACTGACAAAAATATACAGCAGTAGAAGTTAATTGAAATCTATTTAAGTTAGAGAACGTGGCGGAATATATTTATGTCAATAGCTTGAGGAATAGAAGGTTTGTTGATACCAGGCAGACGATCATTGATCCACACATGAAAAATAATATAATTCAAGCCTGGTAAGAACATAGCAAATTTCTTAAGCTTTCCAGATTTATTAACTTAACACGTTAAACATATTTTAATACTAAAAATAGTTAACCCTTTCAATTTGCCATAACTTCTTTATAAATGCTTCATAGAAAAATATCCAAAATTTGTTCATAGCACCATAATTTAAGTACAATGTTAGTCTGTTGTGAGTTTTATAAAAAACTGAACCATTCTATGACTATGATTATGATTATTCACAATACCAAGTCACTGTCAATAAACGAAAATATTCAAAAACTAGCTATTACCCGCGGCTTCGCCCGCGTGTTCAAAGGGAAGTAACAATGAGTTGTTTAACATGCATGACTCTTTCCTAGATATAATTACATAATAATTAATAACAATAATTCATAAATAAGTAACAGATCCAAAATTTAAAAGATACTAAGAGGAACCAACTGTAAAACCTATGACCCTCCTCGACCTTCCAACTGTAAATATAGAAATTCATGCATATATGATATTATTATTATCTCTAATCCCACCTGATGGTAAGTGGCGATGTAGTCTTGGATGGTCATATACTTACTTTTGATATACTTTATATTTACAGTTGGAAGGTCGAGGAGGGTCATAGGTTTTACAGTTGGTTCCTCTTAGTATTTTTTAAATTTTGGATCTGTCACTTATTTATGAATTATTATTAGTATGTTATTATATCTAGGAATAAATCATGCATGTTAAAAAACTCATTGTTACTTCCCTTTGAACACGCGGGCGAAGCCGCGGGTAATAGCTAGTTTTCTAAAATAAAAGTAGCCTAAGTTACTCCTTGTTACATCAGCTATCTGACAGTGAAAGTCCCGTCAAAATCGGCCCAGCCGTTTCAGAGATTAGCCGGAACAAACAGACAGACAGACAGACAGACAAAAATTGTAAAAAATGTTGTTTTGGTATATGTAGCCTATATACATCCAAATGCACTTCGTAAAAAGCGGTTATTTTAATATTACAAACAGACACTCCAATTTTATTTATTTGTATAGATAACCATTTAAAACTCCCGTTCAATTTAAGTGCTCGTAACAGTCGTAACCTTCATCATATTATACTCGCGATGTGAACGATGCTTTTGTCCGGATATTCTCACTAAATGGAGCTTTTATTACGACCGATAAAGTAAATGTTTCAATCACAGCTCCCGAGTCCATTAGCGACTGATATTATTAATATCCCGTCTTGCGAATGCTTTCTTCGCGTTTCTATATCGAATTAGACGTTATCTCATCGCAGTGATAACTTCTGGAGTGGATGTGTACTTTTTTCACGCACAGACAATATTTAAAAGCACATCATGGTGATTTTATAAATTCAGTCATGAGAGATGAGATTCTACAGTGAGATTATTACGATTAACTAAGTGTTTTGATGTAACGCTATTAAGTATTTTGATAAAAATAGCCTGGCGGTTTGAAAGTTGGTTTCCCGAATGCGGGGGCCCAAGTTCTAATTCTGGCACGCATCTCTAATATTCAAAAATTATGATTTGCTTCAGTGAAGGAAACCTTCATACTTGAGAGTTCTCACTAATATTCTGAAAAGGTGTGTGAAGTCTACCAATCTGCACTTGGCCAGCGTGGTAGACTATGGCCGATACCCCTCACATTGTGAGAGGAGACCGGAGCCCAGAAGTATGCTAGATCTATATAGCATAGTGCTGTCTGTAAATGAGGAAACTTGGGAGTTATATGTCGCTTATTCTTCCAGGTCCACTTACAGTTGTGACAGTAGTGATTTTTGGATTTGTTGACGGCGTAGTTGACTTAAAGAAAGTACTATCAAAAAAATTATAAAATTTTAATTTCACTGCCTATATATAGTTAAACTATATATAGTTTGGATGCCCATCCAAACTAGGGTATTCAGAATACTAGCCAGATTTTCGCCATTGACGGACACGTCAAGCAGAACATCATCATATAGGCCTAGGTATTTTCTGTTACTTCAAAAACGACCATAAATTGTATTTTTTTTTTCAATATTTTAAGGTGCCTTGTTAGTTAAACCTGATCCGCTGGATTCAGAAGGCTCAGGACCGGTCAGAGTGGCGGAAGTTAGGGGAGGCCTATGTCCAGCAGTGGACCTACAAAGGCTGATGGATGGATGCATGGATGTTAGTTAAACATGTAGCTAAGAACTGAATAATTTAGCTCAAATGTTTGTCACGTATTAAACTACATGTCAAATCAACACGTTTCAAATAGAACACTAATCCGATGGTGTTGATGGAATTGCCTGAGTAATCCGACTGCGCCCCCGCAGGCCAGCACTAAGGGTGTTTACTACCAAAGCTTTCTAAATCGTGATGTCGTTACACCTACTACAACATTAGTAGGAGTTATTAGTAAGAGTATCTATGTACCACATCCATAACCAATATATTAGGATGTTTTTAAAGATGACATGGTCTAAGAACGATCTAGAAGCGACTTGCAAGTTGCATCTATCTGTTGAAAAGTGTTTTATAACCAACTAGCTGTTGCCCGCAGCTTCGCACGCTAAGATTATGTTTATCATATTTATCCCCTATGTCAGCCCCTTGGGTGTTGAATTTTGAAAAATCTTAGTGGATGCCTACGTCATAAGAGGAATACGTGTGCGAAATTTTAAGTTTCTAGCCAATGGTACGTTGTTGATACATCAGTTGATCACTTTTACCTTTTATAATTATAATAGATTTACTATTTAGTATGGTTCCTATAAACAGGACAACCAGGCGTGGCCTGGCTTGGTCAGCAGGACAATGGCAGCCAATGACTGACTTGAATGTAAGTGGGGATGGAGCCCATTACACAAAGCTACCTGAAGCAATTGCAAAAACTTAAGGTTCAGTTACTTTCTGTAATTTACAATGTTTACAAGTTCTTACATAGTCTTACAAGTCCCATTTCCAACTAAGTAAGATTCTGGTTGATAACACTGTGATAACTATTTTTCATGAGATACCATCTTATTTATGTAAGCTACTGGTGGTGCGGATCCGGTTATAATGGCCTTTACTTCCTAATGGTTGCAATTACATTACTTAATAGACGCTGTGAAATATTAGTAGGTATAAATAACGAGCTACATCCGTTGCGTGAGATGTCTTTATGACGGTTGTATATATAATTAATAATATATTTAATTATAAACAACTCAGATATGATAAAATAGATCAGTGTTGAAAGATAAATAATAACAATATTAAAGACTGCTAAATTAAAGTTTTTGCAGGAAATCATGGTTGAACGCGCATTGCAGATTTTATTGCAGTAGATTAATAAATACTAACTAAAAAAATAAGCATGCTACTGCCAATTGAAGTAACTTTAGCTGTTTATTTTGCTGAAGTATAAAGCAAACTTTATACTTCAGCAAAATAAACATTACATAATCCTCGTATTAATTATGCGTCGTGATTATAGTGTATCACTTACTGAATATAGTTATCTTTATAATGCTATAATAAATTAAAGTTTATTGATTACATTTGCTTACCTAATTAAATACTGATAGGTTAGGTGTGGTTTTAAGTTGTAGCTATATTATTAGTTAACATTTAAATTTAAATTTTACTAAGGGATTTTACTGTACATCGTTTAGGAAAGTCTTTACCACTTGGTTCTTGGTCTACGCTCTGGTATACGCTCAAGAATAAACCCACTCCTGAACTTGTATTCCCTGTATCGCAGGTGGCGTTAACACACACAAAATTTGCCTGGGATTAATATTTAAGTGACAGAAAAATTTATATGTTTTACCACACGTAACTCAGTTAAATCTACAGGAATACAGGAATCCAGCTTTTATTTATTTATTTATTATTAAAAATAATAATTAAACGATAAAAACGTTCGGCATAAAGATATTTAACGTTTCGAGTCCAAAGTTTAAATTGCTAGCTAATCGTGACATGATTAAGATTTCGTTACTCTCGCATCGTAAACTAATGTTTATTTGTAGTAAGTGGTTGCCCACGACTCTATTGGCAGCCGTGGTTTAAGATTAAATCGCCAGTTGTTATGAAATAGATGAATGATGAAGCTTTTGGCACGTTTGACTTTTGTACACTTTTGATTCAATAAAGACAGATTGTTTTGACAACCTGCATGACTGATCAGTATTATTAAATAAGTTAATTATTTACACTCGTATGATGTAGCAATGAACACCCAGATTTGTAGCATTGCAGGTGATTATTATATTCGTAGATAAACGAGCCAACATAAAATCAATTAAAAATATTAATTTATCTGTACACCTGTACGCTAAGACCGGGAAATAACGCTAACTTAGGAAATTTCGATTGGCATTCTAAAACTAAAAAGTAAATTAGATACTTGCTAGTTTCGTACGACATAGGGAATCGTAGTGAAGGAGCTTGATTGGTATGTAAACATAGGTTATGAAATAAGTAATGTTATTTTTTTCAATGCTTCACTGTTCTGGTTTGGAAATCAAATCGGGGAGCCTAAGTTTGATAGCCATATCTGAAGTTTTCATGAACTCGATATTTACAAAAGATGATGACGATCACCTTTAAAATAGCTTATCTAAGATAATCTATGAATTTTCTTGGGAATTCAATTTACGCTAACCATCTCTAAGGATTATTAACTTGGATCAGGCTCTGTGCTTTTATGTACAGCTAGATGGAAGAGGTTTAATAGATTTTAAAAAGGGTTTACGAGAAAACCGGCATGAATCACGTCTAGGTACTACTTTGTAAACTTTTCTATTAAACTCTTAGTTTTTTTAATGGAATAGTTGCTAATCGAAGGATGGTATATTAAATCAAAAGCTTGAGAGCGAGATCAAATTATAGTATTTCTGTTATGGTCGTTTATGTATACACATATAAATTTAATACATAAAGATCAATATATGGATTATATAGTGAACGAATGTACAGCTTTTCTAAAGAATTTTCTGTCAGCAGACCTGCGACTGGCACTCACTGGGGAATAATATCAGAAAAGTAGATTCAGCGTGTACACAGTTTTACGTAATATCTTTTAACAGATGAAATACATACATATTGAAATACATACCTAAATAATGCTGCATTAACTTGAATGTATACCTAGTGTATTTGTCCTTAAACTACACTAAAATTATAAATGCGAGTATGTTTGTTTGTTACGTCGTCACGCCTAACCATTAACCCCATCGGCCTAAAAATGTATATTGCAATAAAAATATTTTGTGGTGTAGCTGCAAACTTGATCAAAATCTTAAGTCACCATGCAGATCGGAATCCTTTGATCATTCACACCTAAGAACAGTACAGTTGTGTTACCATAGCTTGAGGAAGTCACTCAAATTATATTTATGGTGAGTTGATGTCCCAAGTGTAAACCGTGTACACCGTGTATACCCACCCACACGCTACGGCGCGGCGGCCCAGGCGTCTTCCCATGACGCCCTACTCTTTGTTGCTGTCTGATGGATGTTTAAAGACTTATTGGGTAAGCCTGGCTATAACAATTAGTTGGTGAGTTGTTGAGACACTCTGTTTTATTTGCTTTCAAAATGTATCTTTTGTTTTTATGTAAATGCTTTACAAAGCATTGGCTTTGTAAGAGTTTTTCGTTTTTTTTATTTCAAATCAAATCAAATCAAATCACTCTTTATTGTGGACTATAGGTAATATACAGATGTTACAAATAAGCAAATTGTTCGCTATGTCCTGCCTTAAAGGCGTACAATACATTAAATAAGCTAAAAATTTAAAATCAAGATTAAAATATAAATAATAAATTAAATAAAAACGAACCGCGCATAAATCAGACTGAGAATTAAAAATTGAAATTAATTGGCAATGTCAAATTGAGATTATATATATAAATTAAATTAATGTAATGATAAAATTAAAAATGTCATAAGCCACTCATAGCTGAGTATCCTCTAAGTACTCTTTAATGGAGTAATAACATTTGAGTATAAGCAGATCTTTAAGCTTTTCCTTAAAAATTGACAATTCTGCTATATTACGCAAGTCTTTAGGTAATTTATTATATATGACTGGAGCCATATAAAATATACTTTTCTTAAACAGATGTGTCTTATGCGTAACAATTTGCAACTTATCATTATGCCGTGCGCGCGCTTTATATTTAAACAATTGAATATTGGTTTTTACAAACAAAGCACATTCTAGCACATAGACACAGGGCAGTGTCAATATTTTTGACTGCTTAAAGTAAGGCTTACAAGAATCCGTCTGTCGAAGGCCAAATATCGCTCGAATGCACGTTTTTTGGGCTTTAAGAACTTTTTCATTATTTAGTTTTCATAAAACTTGCTTAAGGCGAGATTATTCGACCGTTGTAGGCATTTTGTTCACTCCCCTATACCCCGCTCCCCTGAGTGTGAACTCGACCGCCACGCCGTGAGCCGGTCGCGCGCGGCCGTGAGGTTCATGACCCCGTGCGTAGCTTTAGATCCTGTAACCTAGTTGGTAGTGATCCTGCCTGCGAACTGCGAAGCGAGGGGTTTCGGGTTCGATTTCCGGCGGGGCAAATATTTATGTGACAGATAAATATTTGTACTCGTGTCATGGCTGTTATTGTGATGTGTTATATGTGTAGTCCATGCCACCCGCGATACAGGTAAATACTTGTAACCTACTGCGGGGGTATGAGTGTGGAAGGGTTTTTATTATTATTATTAGTAACTGCTCTGAGTTGGGGTGAAAGTATACTTTATTTTGATTTATTCATTGGAATTTTAGGTGCAATAAAATAAGAGTAATGATAATTTTAGCTTAATTTTGTTTTTATTATTTTTTTACAAAATTTTAGGTATTTTATTTTAAATTATTCTTATACTTTTTATCATTCTCAATATACTTGTAAAATATCTTATCCAAAGGGTTTGAACATTTTTCTACGGAACCTGGCATACCTACAAGTCTGCCATTTTGAAAAAACCTCGTTTCGATTTTTAAGTTGGTTATTTTTTGTTAGTATTTAGATGATATTAGTCAAAGTATGTAAGTACCTACTTATTTGTTCTTACTGATTCTTTTTTTAATCGATAGCTGGTGTTTGTCATGTGGTTCCACATAAATTTGAGCGAGATTTGACAAGTAGTTTTTGAGTTTTTTTGAAGTTGGTTATTTTTTGTAGGTATTTACATGATATTAGCCAATTTTGTATGTAAGTACCTACTTATTTGTGGATGAACCGATTTTGATGATTCTTTTTTTAATCGATAGCTGGTGTTTTACATGTGGTTCCACATAAATTTGAGCGAGATTTGACAAGTAGTTTTTGAGTTTTTTTGAAGTTGGTTATTTTTTGTAGGTATTTACATGATATTCGTCAATTTTGTATGTAAGTACCTACTTATTTGTGGATGAACCGATTTTGATGATTCTTTTTTAAATCGATAGTTGGTGTTTGTCATGTGGTTCCACATAAATTTGAGCGAGATTTGACGAGTAGTTTTTGAGTTTTTTTGAAGTTGGTTATTTTTTGTAGGTATTTACATGATATTAATCAATTTTGTATGTAAGTACCTACTTATTTGTGGACGAACCGATTTTGATGATTCTTTTTTTAATCGATAGCTGGTGTTTGTCATGTGGTTCCACATAAATTTGAGCGAGTCTTGACAAGTAGTTTTTGAGTTTTTTTGAAGTTGGTTATTTTTTGTAGGTATTTACATGATATTAGTCAATTTTGTATGGAAGTACCTACTTATTTGTGGATGAACCGATTTTGATGATTCTTTTTTTAATCGATATCTGGTGTTTGTCATGTGGTTGCACATAAATTTGAGCGAGATTGACAAGTAGTTTTTGAGTTTTTTTGAAGTTGGTTATTTTTTGTAGGTATTTACATGATATTAGTCAATTTTGTATGTAAGTACCTACTTATTTGTGGATGAACCGATTTTGATGATTCTTTTTTTAATCGATAGCTGGTGTTTGTCATGTGGTTCCACATAAATTTGAGCGAGATTTGACAAGTAGATTTTGAGTTTTTTTGCAGTTGGTTATTTTTTGTAGGTATTTACATGATATTAGCCAATTTTGTATGTAAGTACCTACTTATTTGTGGATGAACCGATTTTGATGATTCTTTTTTTAATCGATAGCTGGTGTTTGTCATGTGGTTTCACATAAATTTGAGCGAGTCTTGACAAGTAGTTTTTGAGTTTTTTTGAAGTTGGTTATTTTTTGTAGGTATTTACATGATATTAGCCAATTTTGTATGTAAGTACCTACTTATTTGTGGATGAACTGATTTTGATGATTCTTTTTTTAATCGATAGCTGGTGTTTATGTGGTTCCACATAAATTTGAGCGAGATTTGACAAGTAGTTTTTGAGTTTTTTTGAAGTTGGTTATTTTTTGTTAGTATTTAGATGATATTAATCAATTTTGTATGTAAGTACCTACTTATTTGTGTATCACGCGTATCTCAGTTAGGAAATATAAATAAGTTTATATTATATTTATATGTATATTTCTTAGTATATAAATTAATTGTGTAATTAGCACTTGACTTATACCTATACCAAAATACTATAAACAGTTACTAAAGTACAAACACGAACAATGTTATTATTCTTACGATATAATTTTTTTTTAGGAAATAGCCGAAAAACGAGCTGACGATCCACCTGATGGTAATTGGCTATCGTCGTCCGTGGACATCAGCAACACCAAAGGCATCACTGATGCGTTGCCGGCCCTCCCCCTCCCTTCCCCTCCCCTCCACCTCCCTCCGCTCCCCCCTCCCCTCCCCTTCCCCTCCCTTCCACCTCCCCCGCTACCCTCCCTCTACCCTTCCTTCCCCTGTTTAACTTATATACAAATATACATATTATACTATACATATAAAAAAACAATACTCAAAAACAATATAAAAAAACAACATTAAAAAACAATATTCTTACAAAATTCTTACAATAGAAATAATAATAGTAATTATGGCATTAATTAACATTTAAAATCAATATTACCAATATAATCCCTCGAGGGGCCCTACCACCAGCGAGCCGGATTTAGTCGCCTTTTACGACACCCATCCGGCTTGGGATTGGGGTTAGTATTCTAAGCCGCCCTAATACGGCAAGAATTATTGTGTAATTAGCACTTGACTTATACCAATACCTAAATACTATAAACAGTAACTAAAGTATAAAAACGAACAATTTTTATTATTTCAAATTACAGCTGTGTGGATACTTTGGACAGTGTAATATAAGTTCAGAAGGCGCGCGCGCCAAATTCGAAATTAAAATTGGTGTCGGAAATTCGACGAGGTGCGGCTGCGATGCCGATTAGCACAGGTCCTACCTCGAAGGCGACTGGCGCGAGAGTAAAATTGAGTAAATTAACGCGTCGGGCGTTTCGTAGCTGGTGGAAAGGGAAAAAATAGGAATTGAAAGGGAAGTTTTTCAAAATTTCAAATTATGATCACCAAGGAATATCGGTATCTTTAGGACCTATACTGTGGTATATTTTTTATTATCTGGAAGCGATTAAAACGCGAATAAAACTCCTTTTTTATGCCAGATTAGACCCAACTTTGTGATTTATTTATATGCAATGAAATAACGGCTATCGTGTATCAAGTATGAGGGAACGAAAGAACAAAGACTGTAAAATAACATATATTTTTTTTAGAATTGTATTATGTACCATTTATGAACAAAACACCTTCAAAAATACCATTTTTTGGGATAATATCGCCTTAATAGTCCGACGCGTTGTCTCTAGTATATTGTTAAGCAAACCTTCATTAACTCTATTCATTAACAGCTGTATCTATCAAATTCACTTCACTACAAGTAAACAACAATTTAATAAAACCCAAATAAATAAACTCTTAAGATTAGTCGCAAGTTGGCGAAATGACATTTCCGATAAAAAATGTCCGTCGTTGTAAAAAATATATATTCACTCTAAAACAACGCATCATATTCCCGTACGTGCATGTTTGTTTAAGCGCATTACATCTTCTAAACAAAAGATGATTTATTGTCCTTTCTCCTGGCACTCCTGACGGCTGATCTACGACGTTCATTTTTGAGCTGTCCTCTCGTTAATTATGGGAAGCGCATCGCCTTCAGGATAAAGTTTAACTAATATACAGGGTGTGATGGTTAAGTGTCGCATAAAATCGGATTATTGAAAAGATTTACGTAATCGCTGAGTGTGCTAGGTAAAATATTAGTATTGTATGTGTAAATCGGAGTAAAATTAAGTAATGATATTGTTGGAACGAAGTTCCTTATCGCGCGTTGCGAAAGGGGGCTAGGCGGAAAATTTGGTAACGACACTTTTTGCCGGTAACGACACTTTTTGCCGTCGTAGTTTTGTTTACATAGAAAGCAAGCCAGAGTACTAGGATAGCAAAAACATGCAAGCGAGTGTGCCAAAACAAATCTAATGTATTAAATTTCGTGAGAAATTTATTTTGCAAGGAACTTCGTTCCATCCGGATGTCCCTTGCCACCTCTCAAGTTTTTATTTTTTTAAACATCCATTTGATGTAATGGATAATGATTACTACATGGATAATAATATGAATATTTGCTATTCTTCCATTAATTCATTACTTTTTACTTCTATGTTTCATAACTGAAAACCCATTAAAGGTAGGTATCGAATTTATTGCATAATTGTACATTGCAACACCTGTATAGTCAGGCTTAAACAGTATGGTTTTAGAATTTGCTGGTCTTTCAATTAGTTTTATGAACGGCAAGCTGTTAAAATTGTTCCCTGTTAGTCCTAACTCTTCGGTTGTAACGACTATGTTCATATGAGCAGAGGATTGTTTTTCCATCAATTATTGTTCTAACTTAACGATTGTCTTTCAAAGTCAAGCAATGTGTTTGCTTACAATATTAATTTTGTTTTTAATAATGCAATTTGCCGTTTACGCGTCAAAAACCTGAGAAACCTGTCTGGAAGAAAATGCTGTGTTAGCATTAAGCCCGCCTTTTGTACCATATTTTTTTTGTGTGCAATAAAGTATTTTCATTCATTTATTCATTCAAAAACCGATGTGTAAACATATACAAAATATTGCTTCTTAATAAGGCTATATTTTACTGTTATCTTTTGTTTCATGAGGTAATAAAAGGCTAAAGTATCCGAACTAACAATCCAGTCGTATTCGATGTGAGACGAGCTTTATGTATCAAGGGCATTTATAAAACGATTTTAAAGAAAGTACATTTAAATGTACGGTCGGCATAACGATACACATTAGTAATTATAATTTGTTTAACGCTGCAGGAGGCGTTGGAATGATTTATTGCGTTTATGGGTCGTAAGGTACGGCGTGTATTTTGTCATTTTAGTGTTACGTAGTAACATACGGTATGTATTATTATTTGTGTGTTGGTTTATAATGACCTACTACTGTAGGTCAACCAGCAGGACCCTGTAGCTACAGGGTCCTCATAAATGATATCTAGAGTACACCACGCTGTTCCATTGCGGATTGGTAGAGAAGTTAGTGGTCAACTTAGTTGTCCGAAGTTGTTTGACGCTTAGAGGCCTCCGATAGGGCTTAACGACTGCAATTTAATTACGAGCATAACAACCGGGTCCCACAGCTTATTAACGTGCACTCTGAAATAAGAAAGCGTTCAGAAACTTGCCACAAGCTATCGCTATTATGGCTATTTTAAATAATAAATTTAAAATAATAATAAATAAGATTATTCATATATTATACTAGCTTTTGCCCGCAGCTTCGCCCGCGGTAGAGATCGATTTTTTACAAATCCTAGTTAGGTACTTACTTTTACTTAGTTAGACTTCGTTGCCTATTACTTAAGTAATTTACATGTATAATTTGATAGCGTGAAATGCAAATGAATTTTAATAACGCCATCTATTAACAACATCCGGAACTAAATATCTAGCAACTAATAAAATATCGATGTTCCCATGGGGATGTTTTACCGCGGTAAAAAGTAGCCTACGTTACTCTCCACCCTCCTCACTATCTCCACACACAGAAACCATACCATATAACAGCTTCGTTGCGACGTGAAAGACGGACAAACAAACACACTTTCACATTTATAATATTAGTATGGATATTAGTATGGATGTACTATTAAACTTGACATTCATGGATGTTAATGATCTAAAGTGAAATGAGATGTGAATTTGTTGTAAGTATGACCTTCAGGATTTTTGTTTGAGGGCTTTGAATCGATTTTTTTTCTTTGGGAGGATATGTAATAATATGTATTACTGATATGTATTACTGTTGTGGAGAACAACCGAGTTGGTCTCCAATACAGGTATTACTCAGGTACGTACCTAGCTACTCTAGGTCATAAGAAAATTTTATTATTGGAGCATTCATACTTATCAAATTAATCATACTTACAATTAGTTAAATATTAAATTACATAACTGTAGTAGGTATATATCAAATCACATCTGCTTACAGTCTTTGAAAGTAACCGTTACAAATATGACTGAATCAAAGTTTAATTTCACGAACATCTGTCGTTACATTGATGAGGTCACTGTAATTTGATAATATTAATTTACTACCACCCTAAGTAACTATAAGTTAATATATGTATACTAAATGTATACTAGTAATACACAAGTTGCAAAAGTAACTGTAGGTACTTACACACAATATAATATAATTATAATGTACCTACTCAATATGACTTACGACTAAATATGACAAGCCATTTTATTATCATAAGTTATTAATGAATAATTATTTTATTATGGAATTGTTTCTTGACGTTGTCTAATTTTAAGAAATAAATAAATAAAATTAAAGATACATAATAACTGTAGTTAGTTAGATTATAACTGGCTCACTAATTAAAACTACACTATTCACACACATACACTTTATGAACGGTATATTTTTACATCTGTACTCGGACCAAATGATTCAATTTGCTATAACAATGGATAGGCAACAGAGTTGTCGTCTCAGACTGATAATTACAAAACGGTTCTTGTTGCCAGCCTGCAGGCTACAGTCGTATGTACGGCGAGATACTACGAGTTGTCGTTGTACGATAATAACTAAAATAAATAATAATAATGAAATAGTGTTTGATAAGGACCACTAAAATTATCGCTAAACATACCAATATAAAAGTCACCATATTTGAGGAGGTCTTCAATTCCTCATTAATGTCATCATCAGGTCTGAATTTTGATAAATATTGGACAAATCTGGAAGTATATCCTCTCAAATAAAAGATAGAATTTTCCAAATTGGTTAATAAATGACGGAGTTCTGAGGTGACAAGTCAGTTAAGAAGATACCAGCGATGACAAGCCATTGACAGCAGTGATATGCTGCATGCTGATTGCTGCTTACACTCCTGGGGTGAAAGTGGCTGATGTGGCCAATGCACCTTCCCCTACTCGCGGTACATGCGGTGGTACACACGATAAGCTTGTAATGTAAGTATTAGATAGATACTTAGTAAGAAGATGCGATGAAAGATAGCGCCAAATGGTTAATCATCCTGATTGTGTCCCCACACCGTCTCGGCCATCCCAGCAAATGATGAAGTTTCAAGAAACAGTAGTCGTTTCGAAATTCTTCAGGCTCTTTTTAATCATGGCTAGAGGAGACTTACGCCCATAAGTATGTAAATAAGTTGTGTAGACGTAATGAGCATTAAATGAACTTACTTAATGCTAATGATTTGAGAATAACACACGCGGCACGGTTATTTAACCAAAATTTCATCTTTTGTCCCTTTCTCGCTAGCCGTTGGCGTTGAAGCGAAGCCCTGAGACCGGTAAAGAGCTTTCTACGAAAGGTACCGGGTACAATTGGCTGACTTTATTATTGAAAGCAAAGATTGTATCTGTGCTCCTAGTTATTAGCTTGTGATTTAGTGCTCTCGCTTCTCCGCCGCTGCGCACCGGCCACCCCCTATTACAAGCGAAGGTAGAATGTACTGCAGTGGTATTCAAACTTCATTTTTATCTGAATAAAGGCGTGGCTATGTGAGCTAATTTTATTTGTATTTTTAATTAAATGCATTATTTGGGTGTTCCAAAATAACATAAGTATGTACCCACTTAGGCCTTATGTCCACGTAGACGCTTTCATACACACGCTATCGTGCCCTCAGGTTAGAATTTAAATATTGATAAATTTGAAGTGTCAATGGATTACCTAAACTGTACGAGTTACAGATGGTACCTTAAAGTTTACAAAACGACTATTTAATCGATTACTTGCCCCGAAAAACCACCAACTTGCAATTATCCTTAGGGTGGTTGTCGAGAATCAGATTTCTTAAATACAACATTCGCTTTTTAATAGCAAAAGATGTAATACTTATTTATACATACTTTATTAACCACAATATAAAATTACGGTACAATTGGCGAACTTGCTTAATGCATTCTCTACCAGCTAACAAAATACAACCAGGCCAAACAGAGACCCATGATGGGTGGTATTATATAATGGTGATGTGATTTATTCAATCTAGGTGTAAATATAACAATAGTTTGAACACCTCTGGTCCACAGTTCTGGCGCCACAAACTCGTCGGACGGAAAACTGTCGTTTACTTTATCGATACCATTTTCGTACATTAAACGGCTATCGTGGTATATTTATCTTGATGGCGGCGAGTAAAAATAGACAGCTAGTGTCTTGCAAAGAAATATTCGCTTTTTTATAATGATTTTTATCTTAACCTGGAAAGTTCTTGAATTACGTAACGGAATTAGGAAGAAAGCTTATACTTAGATATTATTTACAGTGACACATTCAGGTAACAATCAAATAGGGTTCCAATGGTAAATGGTTACCTCTGATCCAAGACTTTGTAGACGTTTAAATTAGACCTAAAGGAGTTTTGTACTTCTTTTTTTCTATTAGGTACAATTAATTTACTCTCATGGATTGGGTTTGTAAAATAATAGTTCAAATTGTACTAGAAAAAATCCTTTACATTCAAAATTTACTTACGTCACGTATTCTAGGAAGTTAACATTGCTATCTAGGACTGCATTAGCAGGCGGGCGTGAACAGAAAGACCCCACGCAACGTCACAAGATAAGTTTAGAGTAACGTCACGGTTTCGAGGAAGTCTCTCGGAGTCACCACATTTCAAATGACATCCCTTATCCATACAAAATCACTGGTTTCCATAGCGGATGTCACATGACATTCCACGATATGGCGCTCTGCCTCGCAAAATAAATAAATGTGTATGTGATATTATCAATTCTAGGATTATGTATGATGTATATGTGTATGTATGAATTTATGTACGTATGTACGTACGTATGTATGTGTGTTGTGTATCTATGATAAAGGCAATATAAAGGATCGTGGTCAAGCATTACCTTATTTGTGTAAAAAAAGGCATGTAGGATGATGTTCGATTGACGACTTGAGAAAAAAACATTTATTTCTCACATCGATAATATATTATGTCATCATTTGAAGACAATATCAGTAGTTCTACTGTATGATAAGTAGAAATGTTTGATTGAGAACCGTGTTATCAAAATGTTACGTCTGCATCCATCGCGTATAGTTTTCTCACGCTTACACTAAGTGTACTTTTACTAATAACATGCAAACTCTTAAACATTACAGCATCTTTTTATCAAGCTGTTACGAAACAATTTTTATTGCAATTAATTTTTTATCATGATCCAAAATAAACTTTTACTTATACGCAGGCAATTACTGACTGTGCGATAAAGAGTATTTTACTGGAGGTAACTAAGTTTTAAAATCAATTTGCCGTCCGCGACGAGACGTTTGGGATTGCATGTCTCATATCTAATTATAGTTATAAGCCCTTGAGACTAAACACGCTAGGCCTAAGCTATGAGAAACTGAAAAACGCTAACTCGTTGAGCAGGTTGAATTAGTCTCTAGAATTAGAAATATATAGGAGGGACAAGTGAGGCTATGTAGCTACACTGTTGCAGAGAGTGAAAAAGAAAAAAAAGGGCTAAGTGCGTGATGGTACAAGCAAATGACAGTGTTCTGTAGTTGTAATAGCGTTGAACGACCTATACAATTATATCTCACACCATGGATTAGACAAGACATAGGTAATCTTAAATTAAAATTTAAAAAACGCCGGATAGTTTGATTTACACTAAACATAGCTAAGAACCACAGCTAAGAACACTCTTAAGTCACATTATATTCATACAAAAAAACTACATCAAAATCGGTTCTTCCGTTTGGGAGCTATGATGCCATAGACAGATAAACATACAGATACACAGAAACACAGACATGTCAAACTTATAACACCCTTCTTTATTCGACGGCGCCGCGGGGGTTAAACTTTCGACGGGGGACTTATGAATATTCTAATGTTCGTTCAAAACTAGCGCAAACAGTTCTTTTGTAATAATTAACCGCAAAGTTTTATACATACGCACAGTAATAAAAAAATCGGGTAAGTGCGTGTCAGGCCACGCACAATGTAGGGTTCCGAAGTAGTAAGTTTATCGACTATTACTCATTACCTCCTTATGCTAACATAGCCGTGATAGTTTTCCTTGTAAAATCATCATAATATACCTATCTGATTTTTTAAAAATTTATTCACTTGTTCCACTCCAACCGTTTAGGCACCAAGGGAGGGGGACACTTGACTCTAAGCCAAATTAGTACTTTAAAGCCAAATAGCAAACGGACCCCTGAATCAAAAAATGATCTTAAAAAAGACCCGTAATATTTTTGGAAGACCTTCTCAACGATACCCCACACTATAGGGTTTCCGACGAATAAAAAATTCATCCTCACGTTACCTGTAGGGGAGGTACCTACCCTTAAAAAAAGTTTTTCAATATTTTATTCTACGATTCTGGAGTTTTAATAAATATGTATATCTATGCCAAATTACAGCTTTCTAGGGCACCGGCCAGACAGAAAAGACGTAAGACGCGGACGAGGCTCGGACCCGTCGCAGACAGGGCGCCGTCACGACTTTTAAAAACATACAGAAAAGACAAGGAACGGGCGTGACGGCCGGCGCACACTGGGCTTCTCCCGGCATTCAACCGTCAGATAGTTAGTACTATGTGAGAATCTGCTCTCCGCTTCCTTTTCGCACCCCCGCTGGCGTCACCGCAGGCCCGCGTCCTGTCCTTTCTGTATGTGTTGCAATAGGGCGCCGACGAGTTCAGCGTCGTGTCGGCGTCCCGTCTTTTCTGTATGTTTTACGTCGCGACGGCTGTATACATTTTGTATGAAAGTAGATTGAACGGGCGCCGCGACTGCGACGGGTCCGTGTCTTGCGTCTGTTCTGTGTGGCCGGCGCCTAGGACTGAGGGTTCGGCGATTTGCTTCGGACAGACAGAAGGTAGGACAGACGGACGGACAAACGGACATGACGAAACTATAACGGTTCCGATTTTACTTCGGAACCCTAAAACTTAGATCTAATAAGTACAAAAATCACTTTCTGTGTTATTTTCCATTTAACTTTGTCATTCAGTTATTCTGGTATTAGTGGTATGTTTTAAAAATTAGTTAACTTTCATTTGACTAGTAGTTAAAGCGGACTTTCACTTTGTACTTTAAAAGTTTTATTACCAATATCAATAAAATTATCTAGTTTATGGAGTTAATAATACGAACGAGTTTTTTAATTGAATCTTCGGTCTAGCTTGCTTCACAGGTAATAAATATGCCAAGCTTAATTTCATAATTTCATTCTGTTTTAAATCTGGGCAAAAGAGTGCAATATTAAAATTCTAGTTTCATTAATATTTTGAAATAATTGGTATTGCTTATATTTAAAAAAAAAAAATAATCGGCCAAATGCATGTCTGGCCGCGCGCTATGTAGGGTTCTGTAGTTGTAAGTTCATCGACTATTACTAACTATTTTAATTACTTACATAAGGTAACTTGGCCGTGATGGTTTTCCTTTTAAATTCATAATATATACCTACTACCCTGAATAAATAATTTTCAAGCTGGCATACTTTTGACTACTAACCAAATTAAAATAAGTATTAGCGCTTTAAAGCAATATTTCGCAAACGGACCCCTGAATCGATAAATGGTTTTTGCTAAGCATAATATTTTTTAAAGACCTTGAACGTTAAGTTTTCAATTATTATTATGCAGTTAATGTGTTTCCAACTTTCCATGCCATTCGGGACACAAAATCATAGAGCAGAAGTATGAAAGTGTACGGGCGTTCGATGTTATTATAATTTTATTGCTGTAACTGTAGTATCATAAACCAATGTTTAATTGAATATACCTAATTGTATTTTTTGCGTCAATTCTTAACGTTGTATGATCTGAGTGAATAACGATAAAATTTGGCGTGGAATTAAATTATGTAGTAATAAGATATTTATTTATTTCTGAGGAAAATTTACAGCTATTACAATATGAATGTTCAGTTGAGTAGTAAAAAGAAAGCCCATTACAAGTTTTCACAGATAGGTACAAGTTTTCACAGACAGATTTTACAAAGCTAAAACAATTTCCAAATTAGGTAGGTAGGAATGAACGAAGCTGGCTGATAGCCGGTAATAGTATTTTAAAATCAACATAAACAGTTACATAACAATGTAATTGATAGATTATATAATAAGTATTCATTCGTCACCTACAGATTAAGATCGAGCAAAAATCATGTTATATAATTGCGAATTTTGGCTAGTCAGATTAACGTCATTGATCTATGTTTAATTATCAACAACTTAACACCTATGGTATACCCTAATGCTTAGGTTTAACACTAATTCCCGTCGACAGCTGGTGTCATATTACATGCCTTCACAATAAAAATATTGCGCAAGTACCTTAATTAACATAGTACGTTTGATGATACATATTAATTCTTCAAATACAGTAGTTCAAGTAGGTAAATTTTAAGTGGTATTAAACGGTCGGCGGTATGTTGAAGTTTTCCAAATTCAGTTCTAGCGATATAAATACGAGGTGTGTTCAAAAAGTAACGGGAATTTTCGTGTTTTGAAAAAATAATAATTGTTTATTCGTCTGCATTAGTTTGTCGTCTACAAAATAGTCCCCATTAAATATTATGCACTTGCGCTTTTTTCAATCCCCGAAAAACTTTTCAAACTCGATTTTTGTCTCTTTAGCTCCTTTAGCTCTTTCAGCGATGCGCTTTTAATGTCAAACGACTGCCCTATTTTTGGAAATAGAAAATAGTCACATATTGGGAAGTAAAAAATACCAACTTTAATACGATCGAAGTCTATCGCATTCTAAAAGCAATTAAAATTATATGTCACTATTTGCATCGTAAAACGTATTGTATGACATTGAACCACTTGACAACAACGCAGGTTTTATTATTCTTTGACAATACTCTTACGCCCCAAATAAAAATTGAGTACCGGTTTTCAATTCATTTTGTTTTATGTAAATATCGGCTGAACGAGATTTAACTAACCCAAACTAGTTCAACTTTACCTTTCTGTTGTAAAGTTATTCTGTGTTAGGTTTGAAAGCGCCCAAGTAAATTCTAAGAAATTGCAATTTTGAATTATATATTCTAGATTAATTTCAAAGAATTACGGCGTCATTTGTATAAATTACAATAATTTTGCAGCTCTCTCTATCTTATTAAATTAAAATTCGTACTCCCTAATTAAGTTAAGAAGGTACTAATTTTATAGTCTGTTTGTATCTGAGATATTTTATGATAAGTAATGATATTACTTTTTAACCGAATTAATAAATTACTCGAATACAAAATCTGTAAAATCATAACGCTGCAGCGCTGATGCAGCTATTACCGCCGAAACTGCACCGAACCTCTGCAAAATACAGAAGCTACAGTTTTATGATATGGATTTAAAATACCGTTGTAGTTATGTATTTAATAGTGTTATTTATGAAATGAGAATTTTATTGGAGAATGACGTTAGTTTAATAGTAATTATGCACGTAACTCCGAAACAGAGACGCATGTCATATAAACTAGAGGCTGATTGTTTAAACTGTACTAAAATAATTTAATTTAATTAAATTTAATCGTTTATTAGGCAATCCAAGCGTTAAAGGTACAACAGTCGATACAATATTAAGATATACATACTACGGCCAAAAATGGATTAGGTTAGTTACCTAAGGGCTATTTTACAATGTAATAAAATAGTTTTACTTATCCTAAGAACGGTTGTTTTTGTACATTTAATATGTACATGTAATGTGTGTGTGTGTGTGTGTGGTGTGTGTGCGCGTGTGTGAATAAATGAAGCGTTTACTAAGTGTGATTAGTTTAGATGCAACTTAAAGTTAAATTTTAGAAACACTTTCAGTTGCTTAATTATTTAAACATCTAATCTACAATTCAAATTAAGATTTGTATTAAAGCATTTGACGCCTTAGGAAATTAAAACTTAATTAAGTTACTAAGAACTTGAAATTAAAACAACATATTCTCAATTACCAACATTTTATACCAATATCAATGCCAAAGATATCGGTGTTGCTAAATATTTACGAGAAACGCAAATCTTTACGTAATCGCAATCTTGACATTTGTTGGTCTGAGGTTCCTACGTCATTTTTTACACGAGGAATTCCCTGTTGTTATAACGTTTCCTTCATGGAAAGCGAAAGGCGCCGGTCTGAGTAAATATTTGTCCTAAAGTGTATTTGTCTTACAAATTATCTGGAAAATGACTTATGAAGAATTATGTTCAAGGAACGCGTAGGCGTTAACGAAGAATTGAATTTTTAGTAAAACTATTTGTTAAGCACCGTTCTATCAGTCATTTATATTTTATTCTGTCCAGTACTCAGATCTCACTTCATACGTCATGCTCTTTGAAAATTTACCCCAATGAACTAATGTACTAACGTACAGTTTTATTCCATCCAGTTCCGCAAGCAAATATTATACACCTATTTAATATAGGTACTCGTAGTATGTACCTAGTAGAAAAACCGACAAACGTTTTTTAATCGGAGAAGTATCATAGGTCATCCGTCATTATACTCACAATCAGTAATCTTAGTGAAAAGTGATGTATCTATAGATCAATGTAAGTGTTGAGGATAAATCTGGAAAGAAGCCTATCTTGACTCACATACCTATTTACTGCCGTGAAGCCACATAAATAAAACTTTGGTTTGTCGATATCTCTTCTGTAGATATTTCTACAAGCATTGATTCCTTTAGGACTTCGTTTCGTATAAGGCCTTACGCCTGCTTTAATGTGTCAATAACAACTTTTTCTGGAGTACAGGAATACTTGCTGAATACGAAAATATAATTGAAAAGGTTTCAGTAGATGTTATCGATTTTATGTGTATGACTCCAAAACCGTCGGACGCGTTTTTCGTGTATTTGTTTTCAATGTGAGAGATCTGGTTGGAATTATTGAAATAATTGGGGTTACTGACACTTGGTGATCTCATGCTGCATGGGTTTGCGTGCACTCAGCATTCTACTAGTTGTCTTTTACGGACTTTGCCGCGTTGATGCCGGGCCATGAGTACGAGCCGCCTTATATGTGTTGAGGAATGCCGAAATGTCACAAAATCACATCTCCTCACGACTGATTGCTCGTGAAAATTTAAACCTGAGTCATCTACGCTTCTTAGTAAGAATTCGGTCTTTTTTAAGAATAAATATTTGATTTTCTTAATTAAGTAAATTGATGCTGGTTCTCCCCTAAAAATCCATTGCAATTAATCATTCTACGAAATCGGTTTGCAAAAACTGAACAGGTTAAACGTTCCATTTCTAATAAATTGTGCTCAGAGGCAAAACTGTTAAGTATCCTCATGAATTCTAAAAATAAATGCAATGATTCATATACTTGGAAGTGGTAAACATTTCCTCACTTAAGGAGCCCATGTTAGTTCTTTTTTTCAATAGCAAATAGTTGGTTTTTACTAAATCTATTGGCTAAGTGTGTGCTGCTGTGGCGCCGTCAGTCCTGAGAAGGCTCGTACGTCGCTCCCACATACATTACGCAACCAGACCAGAAAACGATAACATTGAACTCGTCTCCTTTTTTAGAATTACAACTTCGTGTTTGGCTAGACAGCATCCGCACAATAATACTCGATTCTTTGCCCTTAGTTGACCACCTCAGTTGTAAGCGAAGCGGCAATTTGATGTTGCAGGAATATGTTTAAATATTTCTATTGAAAACTGCGCTTGGTTGTTTTTATACTAGTTGTAACCGTTTGTAAAAGCGTAATAAATAGCGAATATAAAAAAACGAAATATAAACTTAACTTTGTATAAAAGTGTAAGTAAGAAAATATACATTAGAAAAACAGAGAGACATTGGGTGGTTCTACAAATGATTATGTGACTATTTTCACACAATCGAATTTGGAGTGAAACTATCATAGCCCCGTGACTTGACGCTCCAGTGATCGACCGACTTAAAGCAACATCAGGTGAAGTAGAGTGAACATTTCGCTTTCGTGCCTCGGAGCGACATAAAAACTACTTACTAATATTCAGTTAAACACCCCACCAATCCACATTGGAATTGCGTGCTGGAACTGGTGGAACTCTAATATCAAATAAAAGGACCTGTGGGCCAGTAATGGATTGAAGCCAGCTACTAAAATATATGTATTTACATATTGTTTAGAATGCTTTGCGGAAATCAGCTTACCTGAAACTATATACATGAATATTTTTACAACGGAAGAGATAGTATGCCAATCTAAACTTGTCCACTAAACCCTTTTCATTATGAGCGTCATAGTCAGCAGGGGATCAATAAAGATTTTATAAAGTAAGTTAGCTTTTTGCTTCATTTTTGCAATATTTTGTTAAATCGATGTTCAAAGTGTCAAAATAATATTCTGTTTCACATGGTAATTTTAACCCATTTATTCCCGTCAGGAGGTAAATAAGGTTTATTATGAGGCAGATAATGAGGGAGTTCAATAAAAAGCACTGTCAATAGGCTATAAAATAAAAGAAAGCGTTCACAAAAGCCTCACCACGTTGAGCGGTCAAAACAACAATTTTGCTGTCCACTGCTTTAAATTTATTGGATCTCGAATCATCGTAGGGGCGTGCATAATATTACCATGCTGAACTATTTTATTGGTAACCTAGGTGCTTTTTTCTTCGTTTTTGTCGACTAATATAGCTAAGCTTAGGAAGTAAAGTGAAGCATATGATAAACGGCTTGGAGTATATTTATAGATAGAAATAGATTTCGTAGGTTTCATAGGATTTCGTAGATTCTCATCTGATGTATCATAGATGCATTGATGAATGAAGCAAAAGCAAAGCTCGTTTACTAGATCTATAACACTGCAACCAAGACTACATCACTACTTACCATCGGGATGCATTAACTGATAATTTATATAAAAAAACACATTTTAAACTTTTGATTCTATGCGTTAGCTAGAAAAATAAAAGAAACCAAAATTGAATATAATGATCAAGTTATTTATCTACTACAAGATTAATAATTTGTTTATCTTAGTTTCTAATGCTTGTGAGTTTTGCACGAGTTGATTTTATTTATATTTGAAACTAGCTATTACCCGCGGCTTCGCCCGCGTGTTCAAAGGGAAGTAACAATGAGTTTTTTAACATGCATGATTTATTCCTAGATATAATAACATACTAATAATAATTCATAAATAAGTGACAGATCCAAAATTTAAAAAATACTAAGGGGAACCAACTGTAAAACCTATGACCCTCCTCGACCTTCCAACTGTAAATATAAAGTATATCAAAAGTAAGTATATGACCATCCAAGACTACATCGCCACTTACCATCAGGTGGGATTAGAGATAATAATAATATCATATATGCATGAATTTCTATATTTACAGTTGGAAGGTCGAGGAGGGTCATAGGTTTTACAGTTGGTTCCTCTTAGTATCTTTTAAATTTTGGATCTGTTACTTATTTATGAATTATTGTTATTGTTATTAATTATTATGTTATTATATCTAGGAAAGAGTCATGCATGTTAAACAACTCATTGTTACTTCCCTTTGAACACGCGGGCGAAGCCGCGGGTAATAGCTAGTCTAGGAATAAATCATGCATGTTAAAAAACTCATTGTTACTTCCCTTTGAACACGCGGGCGAAGCCGCGGGTAATAGCTAGTCATACCATAACAGCGCTCCGTTACGAAGTGAAAGACGGACAGAAAAACACACTATCGCATTTATAATATTAAGTATGGAAGTTTGGAAGTATGGATAGTATGGATGGATATGGAAGTATAGAAGTATGGACAAATACGCATCATAATGGATCTTTCCATGGGAATGAGTTGTTTTACTGCGGTAAAAAGTAGCCTACGTTACTCTCCAGCCTCCTACTTATCTCCACGCAAAAAATCTTACCATAACATCGCTCCGTTACGACGTGAATCACGGACAAACAAACAAACAAACAAACACACTTTCGCATTTATAATATTAGTATGGATGTTATTATATCTAGGAATAAATCATGCATGTTAAAAAACTCATTGTTACTTCCCTTTGAACACGCGGGCGAAGCCACGGGTAATAGCTAGTCATACCATAACAGCGCTCCGTTACGAAGTGAAAGACGGACAGAAAAACACACTATCGCATTTATAATATTATAAGTATGGAAGTTTGGAAGTATGGATAGTATGGATAGTATGGATGGATATGGAAGTATAGAAGTATGGACAAATACGCATCATAATGGATCTTTCCATGGGAATGAGTTGTTTTACTGCGGTAAAAAGTAGCCTACGTTACTCTCCAGCCTCCTACCTATCTCCACACAAAAAATCTTACCATAACATCGCTCCGTTACGACGTGAATCACGGACAAACAAACAAACAAACAAACACACTTTCGCATTTATAATATTAGTATGGATTTCTATATTTACAGTTGGAAGGTCGAGGAGGGTCATAGGTTTTACAGTTGGTTCCTCTTAGTATCTTTTAAATTTTGGATCTGTTACTTATTTATGAATTATTGTTATTGTTATTAATTATTATGTTATTATATCTAGGAAAGAGTCATGCATGTTAAACAACTCATTGTTACTTCCCTTTGAACACGCGGGCGAAGCCGCGGGTAATAGCTAGTATTAAGTATGGAAGTTTGGAAGTATGGATAGTATGGATGGATATGGAAGTATAGAAGTATGGACAAATACGCATCATAATGGATCTTTCCATGGGAATGAGTTGTTTTACTGCGGTAAAAAGTAGCCTACGTTACTCTCCAGCCTCCTACCTATCTCCACACAAAAAATCTTACCATAACATCGCTCCGTTACGACGTGAATCACGGACAAACAAACAAACAAACAAACAAACAAACACACTTTCGCATTTATAATATTAGTATGGATCGATATTACACGTCTAACTATTTTGCTGAAAAATGTAAAAAAAGCAAACCATGGATCGTACTAAAGAAACAGAGCAGATAAGTGTTACCCAGGCCACTTTATTATAAACTCCATGCCATTTTGCAAACGCTTCAGAAGGAAGCTGATTGCACTGCGAGCACCTGACGAACTGACAGGTACAAAAAGTTAGTCCCAGCCGGTTTTCGATGGACCAAAATTTACAAAAAAAAACTTCTGCAAAATAGCGTAACAACAACTAGGTATATTATCATCAACAGACCTGAATTTTCATAAAAAGGGGACCAATCTGGAAGTATATCAATTTCAAATAATAAAGAATTTTCCAAATCGGTTGATAAGTGAAGTTCTGAGGTAACAAAAGCAAATAAACCGGGGCAAGTGCGTGTGAGGCCACGCGTAATATAGGGTTCCGAAGTATTAAGTTTATCGACTATTACCTACTCATTAACTACTTAAGCTAACATTCGTTGTAAATTCATCATTTAACTTATTTTTGAGAATATTTTCACTAGTCCAACTCCAACCGATTAGCCGGTGGAGGGGTACGGGACACTAGACTCTAACCAAAATTAATTAGCCAAATATTTCGAAAACGGATCCTAATAAAAAAAAAATCCAAAAATGGTCTTAGAAGACCCAGATCTTTTCAACGATATCCTACACTATAATATGTAGGGTACGAGACGAATAAAAAATTCATCCTTACGTTAACTGTAGGGGAAGTACCCTGAAAAAAAAAATGTTTTTCTAGCACAAAGTTCTCGGCACTTTGCTTCGGAGCGACGGACAGACGGACGGAAATAACGAAACTATAAGGGTTCCAATTTTACTTCGGAACCCTAAAAACACATCCAAATATGAGATGCTCCTCTTTTGAAGTAGGTTGAAAAGGCATTCTTCAATGGTACCGTAAATATAACGATGCCATGACCAAGCAGTGACAAACACTGGATAAAAATTATCCAAAAATAGCCCACGATAAGTATGGGTAACGGTATACACAACCAGCTCAAATTTGTTACACACAAAATATTACAAATTTCGCGCCTTTTATCCCAACATCGCTTAACGTAACGGTGGATAATTTTTGTACAAATCTCACTTTCCGGTCACCTACGACACTGTTTACATTGTCTGCCCAGTCGGAACTTGGCGGTGTTTTTACGTGTTAAAAAGCGGCCAAGTGCGAGTCAGACTCGCCCATGAAGGGTTCCGTAGCAGCAAGTAACATAATATAAAAGTTCTTGTAGTTAGTTGTAACTTTGATCGATGTTTTTTGCGGTTTACGATTTATGACGTATTAAAAAAGAAACTACTTACTAGATCTCGTTCAAATCAATTTTCGTTGGAAGTTTGCATGGTAATGTACATCATATATTTTTTTTAGTTTTATCATTCTCTTATTTTAGAAGTTACAGGGGGGGGGGACACATTTTACCACTTTGAAAGTGTCTCTCGAGCAAACTATTCAGTTTAGAAAAAAATGATATTAGAAACCTCAATATCATTTTTGAAGACCTATCCATAGATACCACACACGTGTGGGTTTGATGAAAAATTTTTTTTGAGTTTCAGTTCTATGTATGGGGAACCCCAAAAGTTATTGTTTTTTTTTTCTATTTTTGTGTAAAATCTTAACGCGGTTTACAGAATATGTCTACATAGCAAGTTTCAACAGTATAGTTGTTATAGTTTCGGAGAAAAGTGGCTGTGACATACGGACGGACAGACAGACAGACAGACAGACAGACAGACATGACGAATTTATAAGGGTTCCGTTTTTTGCTATTTGGCTACGGAACCCTAAAAATGATGACGTAAGCATTGTAAGCAAATGTTGTTTTATCTCTGTATAACCCGAATAAAAATCAAATACAAATTCTATTAAGTGCAACTAAAGATTTAATGTGCACTTTAGTTTACCCGCACCCGGATTATAATGATGTCCGACGTCGTTACCATGATAAGATTTCAAAAAAGAATAAATAAATCAGATGTGAGATTTTATTATCAGGATAACGCTTTAAGTTTTAGTTACGTCAAATCAACGTTAATATACATGAAATTCTACAAGAAGTTATTGTAAGTTTGGTAAAACGAATTTTCCTACGTTTTATCTTGTTCTACAAAAAATAGTAGACAACACATGAAAATGTTATATTCCTAAGATTTTCTACAAATGATTATGGTTTTATGCGACCATCATTCGAACATTAAATGTTCATTTAAATCCCGTGATATTCATAGTGATTCACATATTAATGAAAATCCATAGTGGTTGACTATGGCTTTTCATTACATTTGTTGATAGCGACATCTTTCTTAGTACCGCTTAATGTATTCCTATAATTGATTTTATGACTGTAGGACAACTATCCAGCTATAAAATAAATCTTCCATTATGTATACAATATGGCGTATGGCTTTCGCTCGTATACATGGGGTGAATTCTGTTGGCAATTCAATAATGATATCCGGTAGAAATTATTGCCCATTCTGAGTATTAAGAGCATGTAAATGCTTACGGGACCGATAGAAGTTGCAGTCATGAAATATTTTATGCATGTAATATTTCCTGTTCATTATTTAAAGTGGATGAAATATGAACAACGGCTGTTACTGAGTTGTCTGATCGTCAAATGGTAAGATATGAGTGGTCATGTATAGCTAATATTTTTCAACACCCTTGCTCATAAATTGGTTTTTATTACATGGCTTTTACACTCATAAACCATGGTATTAAACACTTGTGCTTTTTTTTCTTGATCGCACTAGTGTTTTATTTTATATTCCATCAAATTAAGTTTGTACCTACCTTGCTGAAAGATATTATTTATGCATTCTATTTGCTCTTAACTTAGCCGGGTTATAGTTTTATTTTTAAATTTCGGAAAAAAGTTTTGACTTAGATACGTTTCGTTTCTACATAAGACTAAAAATAACACTATTTTTGTAAAAAAAAATATGATAAATTTTCAACAACTTATTTACTTTAATTAATAATTAAACGTGAAACTAATTCATAAATACATAAATATTAGATTTTTTTACATTTTGCGTTTTGGCTGTTTAGCGTAATTGTTCGTGCCTACGCTCCAATCTGCGCGCGCATCATAAACATAATACTACTAGACTAGGCAAGGTATCTGAGCATATGTAAGTGAAACCGTCACGCTGCGAAAAAAGGCAGGAGGTAAACCTATCCTTGTCTTACTTACGAGTTACGCGAGTCTCCTTGGTCTCTTTCTCTTTCTAATAACGTGACGCAACAAAGGCCCGCTTGTCTAGTCTAGTAGTATTATGTCTATGGCGCGCATAGCTAACACGCCGGGCGCAGAAAAAAAAAATCAGCGTGGAGCGCGATAACACAGACTGTAAAAATGCCTACAAAAACTGGCAACTACCATTTTAGTAACTGTTCATTTAGTAATTGTTTCAATAATTAAACATTAATAACTATAAAATTTGTTTTTTTACTCGTAAGTGTGTTGAAAAACGTCGTATGACACATGTGAGGTTTGGTCATTACACTCTCGGTTTTCTTGCAGCACTCGCCTTCGGCTCGCGCTGTGCAATATCACCTCGAGTGTAATGACCAACATACCACATTTGTATCATAATGTACTATTATCATACAGAAAAGACGAATGGCACGTAGTAGTAGTGGGGCGTGTAGTTTTGCAGTAAAGAATGTCGTTTTAAATAATGGAAAATTTTAAAGCTAATTAGGCCATTATTATAGATACAATACATAATAGTACATATAGGTACAGAAGAGTCACTCCGTAAAATCATTTTTATTAATATAGTGTAATTCAGGTCGCATAGAGCTAATCGTCAACAGACTGTGACATCTAGACGTTGCCTCTCTTTCAAATCATAACTCTTATCCTCTCTGACAATGTCAAGGTTGTCTTTTTTATGATGACATGATGTGATTGTATGTGTGATAGATTACGAATGTACGGCACGGCTGGCAGGTCACGGCGGCGCGTGGCAGCCCTTCTGAAATAGGCCCGACAAGTCGAACGCAGCACGTACTTGTAACATCCTACCAAAAGTGCGAAGTCCGTCTGACCTGCCATTATTAAAAAGCAATTCCAAGCAATCCATAATAAAAATTATCGTTGCGTTCAGGATTTGAATTTAGAACAATTGCAAGGATTGAGTAGAAACATTGACATAAATTATATGGACGCGCTGTTTAGAAGGAATTTCGTGTCAAGCTTTCGTGCCACAGAGAACTCAATCACAGAGTCACTATGCGCCCAGTGTTGCCAACACCCTACTCCGAAAGAGATCATGGATACATTACTATAACTGGACATATACCATGGATATATTACTCTGTCTGGATTACATTGTAGAGGTACCTGAGGATTAATTACGTCATAACGGAATGACCATTTTCGTAGTGTTCATCCATTCATCAAAAAAAAATCAAAAAATCGTTTATTATTCCAGAATTTACATTTTATTACAATATGCGTGGGATCTTTCCATTTAAGTATATAAAACTTGTGTTATCTATAGTCCCAGGATATATCATTCGATTGTGTTAAAATATTTTTATATGTGTTGTGCACTTAAAATAAAAGAAATGTATCGTAATAAATTACACTGTAGCCTCATTGAAATATTATAGTGTATTTTTGTAGAAACATCAAAAAGAGGAATTGGCAATTTAAATACTTTAATTGTCGTTTCTTTGTTTTCCAGGTAGGTTTGTGTGATTTAGGTTGTATTTAGTGTAACTCATAATTAGTGTCCGACCGAAGGTGCAATTCTGGCCGAAGCCGAAGCCGAAGCCGATTAATCGGTATTCACCAAAACCTTCGGCCGAAGCCGAAGCCGAAGCCGAAGGTGTCATTGACCTTGAGAAATACGATAATTACTTTGATCTCAGAATATACTAGATACATATTCTGAGAGCTTTAGAGATTTAGCCCAATAACGAGCCGAGTGACCAACATATACAAGTAGGTAATAAAATATTGTCAAAAATAAAAGTTTCAAATATACAATGTTAATTAAATATTTATTTACTTAAAGTAATTTTAACAAAAATGAACGTATCACCACAGGTACTACTCACAGTAATAAATAAAATAATTTTTAATAACAAATATGAAATATTTAAAAACAAAACACTTATTAGATTTTAAGACGCGCTCTCAAACTTGTTTTGACTCGTTTAGTTTACTAACTGCGATTCGTTTGGGCCGGTGCGCGATCGCTTCTTCCTCCCGCGAAAGCAACAGACGTCACTACATTTGCATTATCCCCACCCTCTGAAGGAGGCCCCATTTGCACAGTATCTTCAACAAGGCTTCATTCAGAAACCTATTGAATGTACAATGTAATCGTAGGACGCTAGAAAAGTTTTGGCGGCGCGGCGAAACTCTGCTGCTCTGCACACTCTCCGTCTCGCTCTAGCATCGTTCAGTAAATTTCAATATTTGACAACTAGTAAACCTTCGGCTTCGGCCAAACCTTCGGCAAATTTTTGGCCGAAGCCGAAGATTTGGCCGAAGGTGGCCGAAGCCGAAGCCGAAGCCGAAGCTTCGGTCGGACACTACTCATAATGTATGATAAGCTTAAATAAAACTTTGTTTTTCAGAGCAACACGTAGTTTATTATCAATTCTTTAAATCCCGACTGATTTTCATATATAATCACATTAAGTACTTCACCTTATTGCACACATCTCTCATATTTATTTACCCAATTACTTATAGTTATACACAAAACCATGGGCGTAGCCAGGATTTAGTTTCGGGGGGGGTTCAAGTTTCGGGGAGGGGGGGGGGGTTGGTTCAAGAAAATACAACTACTAAAAGTACATAAAATAACCCTAAAGAAAATTGAGACTTTATTTTTTCTCACGACGCCGCGACGTATGTAGTGTCATCTATTATTAGTTTAGTCAAAAAGTTCAAAAACGTGTTTAATAGAAATAAAGCTCCTAAAAATATGTGCGATAGCTCATTCGATTCGGAATGACGTCTAGAAAAATGTTTTAAAGAGTTTATTAGCACATAAAAATGTCAGTCCTTAACTTTTCGGGGGGGGTTTGAACCCCCAAAACCCCCCCTCTGGCTACGCCCATGCACAAAACTATATATACACAGACATACAACATATATATAGGATAAACAACAATTTTTGGAGTTTAACTCCTTTAGAATAGATTTTCATATAATATACCATTAATATCATGCACTTGGATTTTCTATAAGTGTGTCTTTTTAGTTTTTTAAACTATTATTTATTAATTAATTTTTTAGTTTGATTTTTTGAAATGAAATGTAGGTAATTTCTTTCTTTCTATCTTTCTTTTTTTCTTTAAATATTGAATTGTCATTGGTCCTTAATAAGTCCACGAAGTTTGAAAGAAATCTGACCGTTTCAAGTGAGCCAAAATCAAGTCCAAAGAGAAGTTACAAACAAACAAACATACAGGCGAAGTAATATAAAGCGTGTAAAACTTAAACGTAAACTGAAAGTTATCCTTTCAGGTAATGTTTTCGTTTTTTGCTCATAATTTTTGCAATACCGCAATGTACAAGTTGGCATTTTCGTTAATTCAATAGGTACATATAATATCTAAAACAAATAAAGTAAGTCAATTTCATATAAAAGTCACGTATTGAAATCACTTTCTAGTTTCTACCACAATTTCCGCATCTTTGTCCTTTTGTTCTCTCACTCCGCGACGTCTGGCAACCCTGTTCCGTAGTGATTAAGTACTCTGTGTTCGTTCTGTCAAGTTTGGTTCAAGATGTCGGTAATAAATATTTGACACTAAATAATTTTTAAGACTGTAAATAAAAATATAGTTACTTACCGATTATGATTAAATAAAGTGAAATAAAGTTTTAACGTAAATAATGAGAAAGTTTTAACTGTGCACAATACAGAATAATAAGTGTTCTTGAACAGTCGGAGTTTTTCGAAAGTGACAGGCGACAGCATTTGCTCGCAGCCGACTAAACTGAGTTGGCCCCAGTTGGGGTCAACACAGGTGAACAAAATGTAAGTACTGAACAGCCTGTCTATATAATTTATGTCAATGAGTAGAAAACAAAATTTTCGTCGGAAAATCGGAAATGCTGAGTCATTTGGCTCATGACTCAAGCAAGAGGATGATAGCTGTTCAGTATAAAATCATCTCTACATTCTGTCTGAAAAAACCTCTAGGTATATATAAAACCTACATAAACATTAAACATCTCGTGTCTCTTGTCTATAACATTTCTCTAGAGGTAAATCTACTCGCAGCTCTTATCTACTCCAACAAGTCTATCCCGAGTTTCATGAGTTTGACAGGTTGTGCACGAATTTGAAATACAGTAGCAGTGTCTTGAATCCCGTAACATTGATAGTACTCGTACAATAATAGCGATATAGTGTCGATAGCTCAGCGGGACGCGTCGCACTAACACCGTTCGAACTATTATGAACGCTTTTTGTTCCAGAGATTTATTGCCTTCGCTTCAGGTTGCCGCGTGCCTCTTATATATGCATTAAAGGCATTAACATTTGTATCTGAATGCAATCGTTTGTAGCTGAATATGCATAATGGCTAGTAGATTACTCTAAGTATAACATACGGATTTACTCATAAACATCCGTTATAATATATTATGTCTGTGGTTATAATTCTTCGAGATTGCCACCGGTTTCTAAAAGAGATCAACGAAAAATGTATTAATCAACCGTCAAATGTTTAACAAATGTTAATCAGGTTGCTGGAAGAATGATTATTTGAACAACGTCTCAACTGACAGAAAGTCCTAAACTTCAATTAGGTACTCCTATTTCTAAACTTAAATTATATCCCAATAAAAAATCATCTCTTATACCTCTTATTCAAATGAATCTAATAATCATAAGTAGATAATGACACTAATGTCTTCCTAAAGATAACAGATAGGTATATTGCAAAATATTTGAAACGATACCTGCAAGACAATATAGACTTTGGATCGTTTCGTTTGAATTGAAGTGACCTAGTTACGGTTTACCTCTAGATATACTTGAAATTTTATATTAATGGCCGGCGGGCGATACATATCAGATTGGTTCGTGCTTCTGGCGAAAGTTCTGCGAAGTACGAATGTGTATTGAAATTGCTTGAGCTGTCGCTAAGTGCCGGAATCCAATCAAGTCGAGCTCACACGCGAAGCAACCTCTACATGCGTTCGGTCTTTCACCTTACCAAAATTATACGTCGACATACTTGAAGCCGCAAAACTAGAGGAACGCAGAAATTAAATCAGAAGCCAGAGGGTTCGTAAATTACGTGAGATTCCAATTCGTATTATATATGCTTTCGTACCCGGTATCTGCAAAATGTTCTGCAAATCTAAGTAGCATAAAAAATCTACCCGTCGATTCCGAATGCCATTCGTGGAAAAAAAATTACGGTACAAAGAAATACTTCCTGTGGAAAATTAAGCCTGGGATTTTGACTTTTTAAATATTTATTTAGTTACTTATTCTCGAAAATAACTACTATTTTCATTTCGTAACGAGTCTACGATGATGCTGTGTACTGAAGGTACTAAGGATCTTATCCAAATGCAGAAATTAGATAATAATTAAGCAAGGTTGGAGTAGATCTGTTTCTTAAATATCTGATTAAAAACCATACCCCACGCTCGTTTGGCAAGACTATACTATTTAATATTTGATTAATATCCTTTAGCAACGACCAACCTAAAAATTTGCAAAGAGAATAGCGAGTGTAACACAGGAATGTAAGAACAGCGTTCATTTAATCCGATGATGAACATGATTAATAGAAAGTATAATTTCTTTTCTGCTAATAACAATAGCCGTAACTGTGTTTAGCACAATTGTAACCTAATATTTGGACAGGTGATTGACGCTAACACGGAGGTTAGCCGAGTCAGTAGCGCGTATCCGTTACATTTCTTTATCCGCTATTGATTTAGGGCCAATGTTAAACCTTTGACCGGTGACTAGGAATTGTGAATCTAATGAATGGCATATGATTGTGGGTGTTCATGTTTGCTTATTGTATATCTTTCGTACGTCAAGTTTTTTGATTCATTCAATCTTGTTATCAAATAATGGTTTTTAGGAAGTATTTTAGTCGGAGTTGGATATAGCACTTTAATTGCGTGTAATATAAAAGTACAATATGTATGCAAACATTTTATTTTAATCATCTTAATATATATAAATTACGTGTCACGTTGTTTGTCCGCGATGGACTCCTAAACTACTTAACCGATTTTAATCTGCACACCGTGTGCAGTTTGATCCAACTTGAAAGATAGGATAGCTTACATCCATAGACTTAAATATACTTACATCTCAAAATAAAAATAAAAACTTTTGACAGAACGAAGTCTGTCCGAGCCATAGACCTATATTATTTAAGTCTATGGTCCGGGCATATAATTACTTCCTACTGTTTTGACGACCCTGTAGCCTAGTTGGTAGCGACCCTGCCTGCGAAGCAAGGGATCCAGGGTTCGATCCCGCAGATAATTATGTGACAGATAAATATTTGTACTCAGGTCATGGGTGTTATTGTGATGTGTTACATGTGTCGTCCATGCCACCCGCAACACAGGTAAAAACCTACTGCGGGGGTAGGTATGTGTGTAAGCGTTTTTTAAAGCGTTTTTTCACTTTGAATGTTTTTATTTAATTTCAATACTTGTTTCTCCCTGTTACGTCCACTCGAATAAAAAACTATTTCATGTACGTTTTAATTCGAAATAAAGAGCAAACTGTTACATTTTGCATTATTGTCATGCTAAATGTAACTTGTATCTACAAATTTTTACTCAAGGGAAAATATCTGCATATCTGTGGTATCGTTGAAAGCATGTTGCGGTTAACCAAACGTAACGCTGCAAAGGCGACTAATGTCCCATGAAATAGTAAAATCAACTTAAAACGTAACAATTCTACTCGAAAAACAACAACGATTAGTGACACTGGTACGGCTTTCCAATTTTATGTGTTTAATTTTATGTATCTGTTTGACCTTCGATTTAAGTTATTCTGCTCTTAAATTGAAGCTATAAAATAATTAAGTTTAAAAATTTCAAAAAAGGAATGAAAGGTCGGATTTGTTTTTTTTAATGACCTTCATTTATTTCATGTTTTATTATAACCTAACTTCAAAATTTGCTTTTAAAAGTAAATATTTTTCCTTCCTTTTTTATTCAATTAAGGTAGGTAATAAAAGTACTTAATTTCTAATATCAGTTTATGGCATAGAATTACTATTACTAGCGTATAGAACAGACACCGCGAACATTTGGTTCGGGGGTGTGCATTGCAGCTGGCCGGCTGCATTTCATTCTGTCACTCGGCTGTCACTCGGCTGCGCTCATTGCGGCCGCATGCCAAAATTGTTTATGAAAAAACTGAAAAAAATGCCGTCGTGCGTAATAAGAATGTGTCACAATTGCACGACAAAAAACAAAAAAAATAATGTTACTTTATCGTCACTTTATCATCAGTAAGAAAACAAAATCTTAACTTAAATCAACTAAAACGAATTTAATTAAATTATTGAGCAATGTTCCCGCCATTTTGAATGAAAAAATCATAAGGAGCGTTTGAACTTGGCAAGCCACTAGCGTGTTAATGGACTAAATAAGCTTGCCGACGCGACGCTTGTGACCAATTTAAAGTGTTGGATTTTTTGACACGAATCAATGGTAATTACGTTTGAAATCGTTTAAACGCTTTTGCACGTTAAATAAAGTTGGAGTAAGAGCTTGTAAAGATTTGGAGTCGGTGACTGCTTGTCTTGGTTCGACAAGTGTCATATACAAAGTTACTCTATAGCAAGTGTGCAAACGAGGCTTCTAGTTTGAAAAGAGAACGGAGGGCAAGCCGGCGGTGGAACACACATTTTGTTTGAGATAGCTTCTCTATGTATAGTACCTCAATGGTTTATGGGCACAATAAAATACTCAATTTTTTACGAGTCCTATTTATTTTGTAATTGTAATTTGTAATTCTTTTTATCGGTATTTGTAATTTTAAAACAAGACTGAAACAAAATTATAATAATTTAAAGATGAATAAACATTTAATGCTAAAGCTAGAAATTAGTTTACCATTAATAATTTTTTGAAATAAATTTAAATTAATATTTATTTCAATGAAGAGTAATATTATTAAGTTTGTTTAACAAATACCTAAGTCTAGTCTAAAAAAATTGAGTATACAATCTTTCGTGCCTATGGTGTACCTACTGTATATTATCATCATCATAGAGTTCAGAGATCTTAATGCAGAATCAACTAACATAAAACATCGATATATACAATCAACAAGAGGATTACAATAGAAACTGGACGTGATTATTGATATACTAAGGATTTAACTCGTCACAGAGGATTAAGAGTGACTTATGACAATCATTATTAAATAGTTCACATTTCATAGAAGCTTATGCATTGAGTTTGTCACTAATACCAATTATTTTCACTTCCTGCAGATTTAGACTTCTAAGATTAATTAATATAACTTTAATGTCAATATTAGTTACATAACGTGAAATAGTTTCATTGGGGTTGTATGTATGTATTTCTATAAATTATTATATTATAGTCTGTTCTCTAAAATAATGTCTTTATAAATACTACAATTTGATAACCCATGCAGCATATTTAAGAAAACAGTAATATTTTATTTAAAAGTATAGTACCAATTCCTCGTAAATTGCATAAGTGCCTACAATAAGCATATACAATACAAACGATTTGTTTTCGAACTTAAATCCTTTTAAAATTCTCTAAATGGAGCGCCAAGGACACCAGATAAAGATAAGAGGCTGAAGTAAACCTATTTACTTTGCCCAGCCAGTTTGCACTCACAAGAAGTTAATTTATTCAGGGCACAGAACAAGCCAGCTGTTAAGAAACAAATATTTACCAAGTCCAAACATATAACATGTTATTTCAAAAGCAGTGAAGCGTTTTATCGTGACATGATACAATATGGCTATCTCTGCCCTTATAGGTACTTTTGGTCGCGCATTTCATAATTCCTTACGCTACCCTTCAAACGCGAAGTAAGCGTATTAATCCAATTGTATAAATCGGATGAGTCTTAATCTAACTCAATCTCTGACACATAAGATTGAAGTTGCTATTTTTAATTAACCTCTGGCATCTCCACCCTGAGTTATTACTTCGGTCGACGTTCGGCTTCAGATCTGACTTATTAGATTATCTGTATCTGTGGTTCTATCTCGGCTGCGCTCCGCCATGCTAAGCCGGCCGCTTATGATTCGCAATATTTTATCCGTTGCATAAGTGGCAAGCTCGCCACAAGCATGCATATGATTATCTGCTCCAGATACTACATATTGTATTTTGTGACCGATTGTTTTCAATCGGCTGTCATTGAATCGATTCGTTCGATCGACCTGTCGACTTCATTTTTGAACTTTTCCATTACAATTAAGGACGAATTGCACAATAAGGACAAGTAACCATCCATTATTACATGTTTTATGTAACTTGTTATACAAATGAAAGTAAGCGCGGAGACGTAATTTGTCCCTAATTTCCATACGGGTCCGACGGTGGCATTTATCCACAGCTCTTAGCGTTGTTTTCACTAATTACCATCTCGTTTGCAATTTAAAATATCATGTAGGTACGCTCAATGCGACTTCTAGTAGCGAAAGTGAACGTGCGAAGGGTGTATCGAGATAATTGGCAGGGGTGTGACGTGTGAACGCGACGTGTGTACATGGCCTAACAGCGTCTGTCAGTGCAGTCCGCAGTGCCACAGAATACATAATTGTATCTACCTATTGGTACGGAAGTAACTCCGCAAAATGAAAAATCATTTAAATAAATGGCGACTCTTGCTCCGACACAATAAAGTGTACCTAAATCAGGTCGCATAGCGCTAATCGTCAACAGACGTTGACATCTAGACGTTACCACTCATTCTTATCATAATTATTATTCTTTCTGACAACATCAGGGTTGTCTATTTTGTGTGATAGATAACAAATGTATGACACGGCCGGCAGGTCAGCGCCGCGAGTGGCAGCCCTTCTGAAATTGGCCCGACACGTCGAACGCGGCACGTACTTGTAACATCATACCAAAAGTGCGGAGTGCGGCAGGCCTGGCAGTGCTTGGATGTGAGCCGCACCGCGCCTTGCCGCACCGCGTCTTGCTGTGCCGCATCGCACGTCACTTGTTTCACATTATGCAAGCCTTTTATTGAAACTGCTACCAAGTGCTGGCGTTTCCTGATTATTTCAAACAAATAATTTAAATGCCTGCCTATGTTACGTGGATGTCTTCAAGAAAAGAGTGAATAGACTTTTACTAAGTGAATGTGCTCACCACCTTGGACCACTTCTCTACTTACCATCAGCTGGGATTGTGGTCAAGCATTAACTTATTTTTGTAAAAAAATATTAGTTTACAAGCGCAGTCAGTTCTTTAACGTAAAAATTACGATCCTTTGGAGCCGGCACTGAAATTCCAAAGTACTTATGTGCCCAGTTAACTTTTTATTAAATACAAGCATCATAATTCATATCGAACCGACCGCACAACAATAGTCAAGATTGCGTCTCGACTCTCGAAGTCACATGTTCGCACGATTGAAGGGATTGTGGGTAATGTATAAGACATTAGTCATGTAGTTGCATCTCTTTGAGCCCAGATGGCCGGCATTGGCATTGATGGCATATCGCTTTGTCAGTGCCAGACTGCGATGAAGTTGGATGACGCTGTCAGGATGGTCGTTTGTTGTCCCCTGTCTCCTCGGACGGTGCAGACGAACGATCGACCGATGAGTCCGAGACAGGCGATCTGTCTAAACAAGACAGGGCATTTAGAAATGCGCATAATATGCTACTGAATACGATACGCACATAGTTCGATACGCTTCTGACAAATGTTGTAGAAATGTTCGATTGACGCTTAGTAATATGTGACTTATTACCGGTTGGGACGTTTTGAACAACTAATGAGTCTAGGCGATCATATTGATTCAATGAGGATTAAAGAAACTTAGGAATAAACTATTTATAAATGATTTTATAAGCACAATTGTGATTATTTCAGTCTATGTAAATTCGTTATCACATTATTTTAATAAGACTTACAGGTAATGTCAAAAATTGAGAGAGATGATGATGAAATTACAATCATCACATTGAAATCATCACAATAAAACTGTAACTGAACGATGTTTGCATACGGAAGATATTTGAGAAAACTATGATAAGAGATAATTATTAACACACTATACTTATTATAGAGGCCAAATCTTTTAATTGTTAAGTTAGATAAGATAAGTTACAACATACAAGATTTTCAGCAGTTCGTCTGTCATGGATTGCTGTTCGATTACCGACGTCTTCGCGCGAACCAATGAATAGCTTGTTAAGTGTTAGGGCTGGACAGGAGAAGGTATTATTACTGACAATGATGCTCACCGCATAATGCTCAAGCTGATTATGGATATATTTTTCTCGTTTTCATATTTTTTCGGCCGGGTATTTACGAAATTCTTTACATAGTTACAATTTTATTTAATGAGCTTTCTTAATTTTATTAAAACAAATAACTAACCTATAATATATACTATTGCCATATGTATACTTTTAATACCGTATAATGTATTAAACAAATAAATAATAAATAATAACGCCTCACACTCATAGCCCCACACTAGGATTCCCTGTGTCGTGGGTGCCATGGACAACACACTAGACAAGGACATTCACACCCAGACCGAGAACAGAAATTCAAACTCATCATTCAAATTTTCGCCTCGCTGGGAATCGAACCCAGAACCCTCGGTGCGGCGACGGACGATCCGGCATGGTAACCATTGCGCCACACGGGTCGTATGGAATATATTATGGGCCTAACGTAAAAGTAGGTATGTACTCGTCTATCTTTTCGTATAAAAAATCCAAATCCATTGATAAAGACGAAGATAAACTATTCAAAAAGACAACATACTCTTTAGTCTGTTAAACTTTCAAGAATAACAATTATGTATAAGGTGAAGCCACAATTTAAAATCATTTATGATGACCTAGAGCTGTAGGTACGCGCTGATGCATCTTATTAAAATGTATCTATTGTGAGCCGTCGATTAAATATTACCGCAGCTAAGGTTCCGTACGAATTCTATTCTGAATCCTTGTTTTGTTATACGATTATTATTAGGTACTAGGATAGGATAGGGTAGGACTATTATTAGCAGTTCGGGTTTCCATCCCCGATGCATTCTCTTTGACGTTTAAAGTTTGTCTGTTTGTTTCTGCCTTTAATCCCGCTAATCAGAATGCCTAATCAATATACCAAACATTGCAGTAAGCTTGAGGTAACCTGAAGTGTTTGTTTTAACTCAATCGGAAAATAAATAAAAAGTAATGTCAATAAAGAATCCCGTCTGTACCTACTACATTTTTGTGGGCCGTTTAGGTATTAGACATACTTAGGAATAAGGGTTCCTGAAATCAAGGGCATACAACTAACCGTATGCTAATAAACGTGACTAATAAAACTTCAACTTCGTAAACTGAAAAACCAATACTGATTCCTAAAAACATTGCTCAATTACCAAAGCCTATGAAAAACAGGTAATTATACGTGATTTAAGATTCGTAGCCGCTCTGTAGACAGGGGGAGGTATCGACTATTTATTAATAAGTGGGCTGCAATCTGGTATTATTGTAATAGTAACCTGCCTTAAGTAAAGGCCGAGTGAGACAGGTATGAATGGGGCCCTCGTGCCATCGTTAATTTGATACAGAGCTCTGTTTAGAAACAGACGTGTTCTGGAGTAAGGACGCGAATTCTGCCTCGAACGGAAAGGCTTTGGTTCCTTGATCTGTATCTAGACTAGATATTTATAGCGCTGTTTAAATGGATGATTATTCTCAAGCTTTATACCGTTAAATGTTTGGAGCGGTAAGAGTTATTTTATTCGGTAAAGCTTTTTTGTTTCTGGCCAGTATCTAATATTGAGTTGGTGGAACTTTTGTATATTAACTGAGTCAACGATAAAATTGATTTACAAAGTGTTTATTCAAAGGTTTTGGATATATTTTTGGACTTCATTAACATTGAAGTCATAACCGGAATGCAGTTTTGATATGTTTCGTTGGCATTGGCATTGATAAGTGTTGAAGATCGAAATAAAACACCTTTTTAATTTTGTATTGTTTTTAGACTATTGAAAAAGTATATGTCGCCTAACCCTTGTGCTAAAGAATCCGAACACAAAGTTCCTTGAAGCAACGATCTTCACATAAGAATCAGAATCGCACTCTAATTTATAGAACCTTCTGTCTTATGACACCTGTCGCAAACAAGGTACTCGTATTCGTAACACGACGTCATAATTCTGCAGAAATAGATGTCACGCTGATTCCCTAGATGTAACCGTATCTGATTTACCAATGTGTCTCATCGAAATAATTGGTCATAAATCAAGTGTTTCGAGTACAGAACATTCCAATATTTCGTCGTGCAAGAGCTGTAAATCTGTGCCATTGACAGCTTGCATGCGAACACGGCTTGTTGGTCGAATTTTTTCCCAATCAATTGTACATTACCGGTACGATCGTACCGATGTACCAATCGTGTCCTGAGCCTCACAAATTTATTGCGTCACACGCGTAACGGACCCAACCCAGGTTGTTCACATGCAAGTCCGGAAAGGTCAGTTCACAATACGAAGCGGTAATTGATAGCAATTTTCACGTTATTACCATTTAATTTCATTGTGATTTCTGACGTCAACGCCTAGTGCCACGGTTAACAGGCAACGTCACGTCACACAATATTTACGTAAGTATTATTTACGGAAATTAACGAAATTACAGTTGTTAAAGGCACACGTCATGTATCATCTTTAAGAAATAATATCCGATCGTACGTCACTGTAAGTGAAGGTTTTAAAGCCTACAATTTCCTTGGTTGTGTAACATTTTTGTTAATTTTCTGTAAGAAGGCTATAATAGTTTTTGTCCGTCTTTTGAGACTCTTTTCTCTTTTCATGTTATATTTATAAAATGCTATAGGCCTTTTGATGTCCTCTAATACTAGATATCTACATAATAATGTTCTGTCATGGTCATTGCCCAATTTTTGATCTAGTGAAATGTGGGTTACGGTGACTTACCTACTAATACTCAAGTTGCTTGTTAGTCAGTTATTTACATGAAAAGGAAAGTAAAACAATGATAGTTTAAAAAAATAACTGATGATAATTATATTCCATTTTTAAACAACACTCATAACCTGTATGCATATTTAAAAATCACCTATCATGTTACTGTAACTTGAATTCATACAAGAAACTTAACAATATTTTGCTTGTTCACTTATCATGGCTTTTTAAGAACATAAGACGAATCTTCGATTTGAAAGTCTAAGTAGTTTAGTAGTCACAACACAGTGTCACGAAATTACTCAGCGAGATAATAAAACACATGAGTACGATAGTATTCGATATGAAGTAGTTCAGTTTGTTAGTTTGAAAGCTCTAATCTCTGGTAAAAGGCGTTGCTTTAGGGTTACGGTATTAACACTTCGGTAGGTACGTAGTAGGAGTAGCGAAGATTGTAAGGGCACCTGTGTGACTCGGACCTCGGCTTAAGACATCGTTTGGTAGAGAACTTCGGGGAGTCTAATTAAGGGTTCTGCTAAAAGGTAGAGCAAGAATAGCTTAACAAAGCCGGTGGTTGGCCTGCTCGTTTGATGGTTTGTCAGTTTCACTTTTGTTAGGTTTGTCACGATAATAAAGACATTATATAAACCTGATTCACTGGAAATAAAAATTTAAAGAAAGAAAGAAAGAAAAGATTTATTTCTGGCTAATACACCCAACATATTTATAATAAGCTACATAATAATGATTATTAAGAAATGAGCTACACACGTTACAATTTCTGATTCTAATTCAAACAGTGGCAAAAAATATTTTCGAAATAAATAAAATTACGGATATTCTGAAGTTTACGAATTCGAACAGCACAGCCTCTAAAAACAAAACAAACATCAAACTAATCCATGAAGTTCCTTAATTATTTGTAAACTCGCGTGTTCGTTAACGATCGGTAATATCGCCACGGTGTTTACTGCACGCATGGGTGGTAAATTGTTTTAAGAAACTCTAGTTGCAAGCTCTCCCACGAGTGTAGTACGGAACAATACTACTAAGTTACAATAAGTAAACTTTGTGTACGCAGTGGACATTAAAGGACTTATCATAGTTATCGCTGCGCTGAAAGTAAACTTCGATAAATGCAGTTACCATGGTTTATTGTTTATCAGATTCTGGTGTAAGTGTTTTGCTTCACTCTTTTTTGACCCCCGACATAAAAATAAAGTAGGTGATACTTGTATGTAGGTATGTTTGACGTGTCTGTGTGTGTCTGTGTCAATATGTGTAGGTATGTGTTTCAGTGTGTCTGTCTATGGCACCGTAGCTTGTAAACTTATGGACTTCATTTGATTGAACGGATGAATTTACTAGGATAACTATCATGGCTATGTTAGCATAAGTAGTTAATGAGTAAGTAATAGTCGATAAACTTACTAACCTTCTTCGGAACCCTAACATTGCGCGTGGCCTGACATGCACTTACCCGATTTTTTTTAAAAGCTGAATTGATCGAGAAGGTAGTAAGTTATATTTAAACTGTAAATTTTTTACTTATCTTACCTGAAAATGTTTTCTTCATAAATATGTACGTTCCTCATCTCAGAAATTTTTACTTATTTTTCTTACCTGAAAATGTTTCTCGTTTCGGTATGCTTACGTGGAATGTCTGCTCTTTTGTTGGCTATTATCATAAAAAATTGTATCTCGCATATGTCATGTAATCCGTACGCCACGTGGTAGTAAACACCGCATGTTATACGGAACGCACGCAAGACACGTCTTCAAACAAAAAATTCACATTGCCTTTCAACGGAATCCCCGCTGCGTAGCGTGAGAACCGCGTTATAATTCAATAAGCCCTTCGATCTTAAGAAGTATGTAGTGGGATTATTGTGAGTAGAATTTATAAAGTTCACAATTGAGTACCTATGACTTCAACCCATTAATGGCTCACTACTGAGCTCGGATCTCTCCTGTTGAGGAAACCTAGAGCATACTCAACCACGCTGCTCCAGTGCGGATTGTTTGAGTGGTTAGTGGCCAACCCAAGTTTCGGAAGTAAATATTACTTAACACAACTTTCTGCCTCGAGTAGTTCGGTCTCTTTTGAATTAATTTAAAACTTAGAAATAAGCATTAAAATAGGTGCAAATTTTAACTGGATTGTGCTCATTTAATTAAGTATGATATGTAGTTACTCATGATTTTTTTTATTTATTTAAACTTTTGAACCTTACAAATAGTAAAAGGAACAAAGGGGGACTTACCTAATGCTAAAAGCATTCTCTGCCAGTCAACCTTCAGGAAGTATCAAAACAACGATGGCGGTATTAAGGTAGTATAGATAACTAACAATTGACAAATAATACAATATCTTAATGATAATTATGTACCTTACCTACGTTATTGGTCGAAATTTTTAGAGCTTCAAGCCAATCTAGTTTTGGTCACGGCTAAACTAAGGCACATTAGTCAAGTAACAGTCCATAAGAAGTCGTTAATTATATCATAGTAATATAGAAATTAGCTTTTGAATATCAGCATGCGTTCTATAGTCTCAGTAATCGATAAGCGGTTATTAAAGGGTCCACGTAAGCCCTTGAAAGGTATGTTTCAAAAACAAAACATGCATGTTTATTGATTAAATCTATCTAAACTGTTTTGTAGCTTCTCAAAAAAATTTGGCTAACATGCAATAATAATTCATCTACGAAACCTTTTCCCAGCTGTCGCACTTGTAGGCATTCCTAAATCAATAAGTAAATTCACTTGTTGTAATCAAGACGTTAGCTACACTGGGGTTTCTCTTGAAATATGCTTCGACAGTAGGAAACGATCGAACAGACATTATTCACACTCGCTAACGTGTAAATACGCTGGAAGGTCAGCAGGCTCCTTCGATTTATGAGGCACGAGTTCTTTGTGCCGACAGCCGCTCTTTGCAGTAACGGTGATACAACCCCTATTTAATTCTATCACTATGGTATTAATAAATTGTAACGGAGGAGTACTCTATTAAAAGAGAAAAAGTGGAACGGAGTAAAGATTAGTGGTAGTTTAGATGAAGTGAGGAGAGACGAGAAGAGAGGGAAGGAGAGAAGAAATGAGAAGAGAATAAGAGAATAGAATGAATGAGGAAAAGAGAATAGAAATTTACAGAAGAAGACGATTTTCTTGTTGATGATTCATGAAAATTATAAATAATCTAAGACCAGATAGTGATAACGCAAACTATAGGTAGGTAATTAAAATTTTACCGAAAACAATATTATAGCCGAGTGCAAAGAATCAGTCTTCGAAAAAAAACCTACAATAATTGTGGAATTTCTTCAATTCGTCATAGATTATAAAATCAGAACTATATTAATTTTGATAAATAGGTATAGGACCTATCCGAAGGTATCCCATTTCAAATGAAAAAGGATTTTAATCGGAAATCGGTTCACTAATGACAGAGTACTGAGGTTTGTAGTGTAATAGGGGAGAGAGGAAGCTAAGAAATGAAAGAAAGGTTAGAGTTAAAAGGGTATAATAGAATTTACCTGGTGGTTACACGTAAGTATTATAAAGGAAGTAGTAAATTTAGGAAAACACAAAGTCACTGATCGGAACACTGATGGAGGAGGCCTTCTGCTAAGGCCCCGGGCAGCTGGATGTGGAACCTCCGGCGTCCACTCCCGCCGGCGTCCACACCAAAGGAATGAGGTGCGGCCGTGTGAGATAATACACCGGCCGACACACTCGGCAGGTGAATCAGGTCGTGCGTTGGGTCGCACAACCCACGCACGCAGCGACTCGGCAACTCACTCCCTCGGAGCGTCACCAGAGCAGTCCGTTGCGGGCGTGCAGCAGGCGCACAAGCCAACACACGCCGTAGCCCGGAAATAAGGGTCAGATCAGGCAATTCTGAAACAATTTTCCCATCAGATATTTTCCTTTTGATTAAACGAAGTCCACACGTCTCTCCCGTGTGAAAGATACCGGGCAACTCTCCTCTGTTTCGCCGAGCTGCTCTGTGCTCGGCGAACCATTTTCAAAACGGTCTTCCAGGTTTGAATTATTGTTCCTTATAATTTAAAAAGTAACAGGAAAAGGTTACATAAGATATTTTAAAACATTTGGATATAATCTATATAAAATACTACCAAATTACATTTAATCTATGGAAATTTAGAAGATATTATTAAGACACTAATGACAAACATTGTCATAACAAAATTACGGAAAATGGGCATAATACTAAACGTTCTAAGAAAATAATACAGAAATCGTTATTAAACTAAAGAGAGAGCTATACAAGAATGTTACAAAAGGTAATTTAAAAGTTACAAAAGACCTACGAGTGAAAAATACAAAGATTAAGTTATACGATAAATTTTGAATAACTAAACCAAAACTAATCAGTAAGTAAAAGGATATTTATAATAAATATTAACTCTAAATTACAGGCTACAGCCAACAAAACTATGAGGGAAAGGTAAAACATATAAAGTATATTGAAATATTAGAAATAAACATAGATAAAAATGAAGAAAGAAATGAAGTAAGATGAAGAGAAGGATGGATAGAAAAAGGTATTTAAAGGTTGAAATAGTAAATACTACATGTCACTGATCGGAACACTGATGGAGGAGGCCTTCTGCTAAGGCCCCGGGCAGCTGGATGTGGAACCTCCGGCATCCACTCCCGCCGGCGTCCACACCAAAGGAATGAGGTGCGGCCGTGTGAGATAATACACCGGCCGACACACTCGGCAGGTGAATCAGGTCGTGCGTTGGGTCGCACAACCCACGCACGCAGCGACTCGGCAACTCACTCCCTCGGAGCGTCACCAGAGCAGTCCGTTGCGGGCGTGCAGCAGGCGCACAAGCCAACACACGCCGTAGCCCGGAAATAAGGGTCAGATCAGGCAATTCTGAAACAATTTTCCCATCAGATATTTTCCTTTTGATTAAACGAAGTCCACACGTCTCTCCCGTGTGAAAGATACCGGGCAACTCTCCTCTGTTTCGCCGAGCTGCTCTGTGCTCGGCGAACCATTTTCAAAACGGTCTTCCAGGTTTGAATTATTGTTCCTTATAATTTAAAAAGTAACAGGAAAAGGTTACATAAGATATTTTAAAACATTTGGATATAATCTATATAAAATACTACCAAATTACATTTAATCTATGGAAATTTAGAAGATATTATTAAGACACTAATGACAAACATTGTCATAACAAAATTACGGAAAATGGACATAATACTAAACGTTCTAAGAAAATAATACAGAAATCGTTATTAAACTAAAGAGAGAGCTATACAAGAATGTTACAAAAGGTAATTTAAAAGTTACAAAAGACCTACGAGTGAAAAATACAAAGATTAAGTTATACGATAAATTTTGAATAACTAAACCAAAACTAATCAGTAAGTAAAAGGATATTTATAATAAATATTAACTCTAAATTACAGGCTACAGCCAACAAAACTATGAGGGAAAGGTAAAACATATAAAGTATATTGAAATATTAGAAATAAACAAAGATAAAAATGAAGAAAGAAATGAAGTAAGATGAAGAGAAGGATGGATAGAAAAAGGTATTTAAAGGTTGAAATAGTAAATACTACAGGTTACAAAATTAAAACAAAATAGAATCGAATTTACATGCATTACTGAATGGTACCAAGCCACCTGGTCTAGAGTTGCATGTTACAAAGTTGCTAGTGCACCCATAGAATAAACACAGAATGGAAATACCAGGTCGATCACAGATGTGAATTATTTTGAACACAATATTTTGAATTGGGGCGAAAAGAGAGAGAGAGAGAGAAAGAGAGAGAGAGAAAGAGAGAGAGAGAGAGAGAGAGAAAGAGAGAGAGATTGTATGGTATTTTATTGAAGTATTAAAGAGAGTATTGTATTTTATAGTTACGTATTTTTCTGATTTAATTCTTTGATTTATTCTTAAATCCATCGAACTCCAAACTATTTTGTATATTCCTGGTTTTAAAGATTCTTGGTTAGAATTTTGACTACTCAGTAGGGTTTACTTTTAGTACGAAATTTTATTTATCTTGTTTCACGTCATTCGTCTTTTACAGAACTGTTAGTGACTATAACCAATAGTCAATGTAAATAGACGCACAATAACCTGTAATGTGTTTTTCGGTTTAAATAAACTTTATTCTCATAAGACTTTTTACTTTTACATAAGAGTTTTTTACTTTAACAAATGAATAAGAAGGATTAATTTATAACGCGATATCAAAAATATCATTTATTCAAATGGAGCATTTCAATTATAACGATTTGCTGCGAGTTTGAATCTGGATATCGAGTTGGTTAATCACGAGAAATTTTCTAGTTAAGTACCTAATAATTGCTCGAGTTTATGCTTTTACTAAACTATTAAAGTTACAATGTGATTTAAATGTAACTTTCAAGTATTAAGAGAAGTGCTTATTTTAAATTAATAAACAGCGGGGTTTAATGGCTCTGTAGATGGTTTTGCAGTTTAAAATTGTTTTTAGTATCAATCCACATTCAGGCTACGGACTACTATGGACATGATCTTTATGATTAAATCGACGAACTTTAATATTTAGGTACTGCTTGATTATTTACTCGTTCATTAACTTAATTGTTACTTACGCTTCATTTAATAAACCGTCACTTTAATGAAAAATACGTTAAATCATTAATTAAAGTAGGGTACACTGGGTACGGTTTTAACAGGGTTCCGGCTGGGGGCTTGAGAGCCAGTTCTTTCTTTCTTTCTTTTTCTTCTCTCTTTCTTGGCCGGCAACGCATCAGTGATGCCATTGGTGTTGCTGATGTCCATGGGCGACGATAGCCACTTACCATAAGATGGAATCAGCGACACCAAAGGCTCAGTCCGTGATGCTTGATGCGGCTAGATGCCGGCCAAGAAAGAGAGAAGAAAAAGAAAGAAAGAACCCAAGGCCCCAGTCGGAACACGTCGTTTGGAAGCTGACTCAAGAGATTGGTAGTTATCCCGGCGGTCCCCACGGAGAAATAATAATAGCAATAATGGTATAAAATCAAAATTACCAATATAATCCCTCCGAGGGGCACTATTGTCAGCGAGCCGTAATTAGTCGCCTCTTACGATACCCATCCGGCGTGGGATTGAGGTTAGTATTCTAAGCCACCCCAATACGGCGAATAATAATAATATATTTTAAGTAAATTAATCTATTTATTATATTTTAGGAACTTCTAAATTAATCAACATGATTCTAACCTCGCGTCGAATCCCCCTGACAGAACATTGCTAACGACCGTTCAAGTAAAACAGTTTCCATGTTTTCAATGCACCGTACTGCATTGCTCGTGAGTCCGCTAGCCTCGTTGCAATGACCACTGAGGCTTGCTGTAACATATTATTACTTGGCCTATTACATTGACCGAATATACTGAATTTTTTCTAAAATAAAAGTAGCCCAAGTTGCTCCTTTATACATCAGCTATCTGCCAGTGTAAGTCCCGTCAAAATCAGTCCAGCCATTTCAGAGATTAGCCGAAAAAAACAGACAAACAGGCAGGCGTGCAGACAGACAAACAGAAAAAAATTGTAAAAAATGTTGTTTTGATATATTATGTACCGTGTATATCTAGATACACCCAATTGCACTTAGTAAAAAGCGGTAATTTTGATATAACAAACAGACACTCCAATTTTATTTATTTGTATAGATTTATGTCACCTCTTAAATTAAGTAACAAAGGTTAAAACGTATTGCCATTGTCCACCACTCAACCCTGGGTGGATGTGGGTGGAAAGAGCTCATAGAGTAATAAATTACAATTCTCATTTCTATGAAAAAGAATATCGAAAAGTTACGTTAAATACAATCATCCCTAATGGCATACGTTTGTGATTGTGATTGTGTAAAGTAAAATCATTAAAATCCACTTCTTCCATCATTGTAGCAATTTTTTTTATTCAAATGATACATATAAACAATGATAAATAATGAAACATTTGTTAACAAATAAATTAACGTAAATAACTTTTACATCCTTTAACAATCTTGTTTTATAGATATAAACGTGTAATTACGAAGACAATAAAATGTTGTCAAAACATATTACAACCGAAATGAATTTTCACAGTGTTGACATTTTAAAAGCGTGACTTTTAAGAAATAGCAAGGAAGAATTTTCTGTTTTGAGACGCATTTTGTGCTCATGCGATTTCTCTTTTGCTTTCAACACTTTTAAATTGATTGCGTCGCACTGCAATAAAGGGCGTCGTTTTATCTGCATTTTCTTACATAAAATACAATTTAATAGTCCAGATCCTAATAGCTACAAAATGTTTTGTCATAATAGCTGGTAATCTTTTTTATTTATATTTTATTTTATAAACTGATTTTATAAAAGTAATAAGTGGTTAAGTTTGTTAAGTATCTAACACCTTAATTAATGTTGATTCAATGTTGGGACAGTTGCGAATGAATAATAAATTACTAGGTGTACGATGACTGGTCGCTTCGCTCCAACCTACCATTTTCCTTTATTTTCATGAACAGTAACATTACAAGGTACCTATTTGATAAAGAATATCCCTCCGGTAAAATTTCGACTCTTTATAACGATTCATTCCTCAATTTTAATAACAGTTTTATTAATTACAACGTATTGTCCTGAATATTTCCTGCTCTAAGGTTATTAAGATGACGAGATAAACCCGGCGAAGGGAATGGTAATAATATTCAGCTATTGGTATCGTAATGGAATATTATAAGCGCAGAGAGCGTGAAGATCTCAGTAAAAGATTTCGCGAATGCAATTTTAGTATTTTAGAGTAACTTACCAGTGGGATCTGATATAACCCAGGTTGTACGTGATACAGGCGCGTGATACTCGACCGATACGCTTGTGATACAACCCTTAGCCGATATGAGAATTAGAAACACCGTATCATAGTATCGCCAATGAGGAAATGCACTTTATCATGCTATTCGTAATATTAGTTAAGTAGGCAATGTTATTATAACAGGGTTTTTACAGCTGCAGAAATTCAGAGGGCATGAGTTATTATAGTATCATCATCCATTCATCTTTTTTTTTTATGGAAATAGCCGGCAAACGAGCTGACGATCCACCTGATGGTAAGTGGCTATCGTCGCCCATGGACATGTCCATCACCAACACCAAAGGCATCACTGATGCGTTGCCGGCCAAGAAAGAGTGAAGAAAAAGAAAGAAAGAACGAAAGAAAGATTATAGTAGGTAGTATCGAATATTAGTATTATAACTATTCGAAATATATTTTTTAATTCCTTGAGAGGAATAACTTAATTATTTATAGGGATCTAAATCAAAAAGGAGAATGTAAATGCCCTAAATGTTGAAAAAGGGAATGATCATCTAATTTGAAGATATTAAAGGCTTGAATGTGCTAAAAAATAAAATACATCTCACAACTGCTTTTAAAACTCGTTTCCATATTCCGCGATGAATGCCCAAAGACAAATAAGACATAACTCTCTCAAGCCATTGGATGAAAGACGTATAATAATTGGCCTTTGAATTTTTTTCTCCCGGTTAATGAAATACCTTTTGTTTGTTAAACTCAGCCTGGGTTAGTAATTGCCAGAACTCACAATTACCCAGCTATTATGTCAGATTCCTCTTATTTTCCATATAGCTGCAATCAGCATGGCATTTACTTGGCAGACGATTCCAGTAAGGTTAATTTTTAAGACAGGTGAATCTGTTTACACAGGCGCCTTACAAGATTACAACCAGATAATAATAGATGATTTGACTAGGACTTATAATTTTATTATTATCCCCTGTGTTAAGAATTAGTTACACGGGTTTTCATACTATGGATAAGAATGGATCATACCTATGCTGTTATAGTGGTAACTATGACATAATTATTGGCTTGGTTCATAAATTAGAGGTTTGAAGAAACGAAGATATTTTTTGAAATTGAAGTGTATTAAAATCACTCAGAATATTATCCGTGATAGACAATCAACTTACGTGGATAGTTTATACTTATGTTAGTCATTATTCAAACAAATACAAAGACCATCATATAAATTTACACCACATAAGAGATTTAAATTTAATTCATTCATTAAAACGTAAACCTTTGAAATATTTATGTATGCACATATACTTTATTATTACGTAAAGTAAGTTTCATTACAGCAGCATATAAACAAGCCACGTTAGTTGATCGTCTATCACGGATAATATTCTGAGTGATTCTACTTGTTATCACAAGGAAGTCTATGGAAATAGCACGAGAAATAACAATAAAGCAAGCTTTATGGTAAACGGGTTTAATCAGACGTATCATAATTGACCATTCGACGCCGTCGAGACGCTGAGTTAACATAATCATTGTGTGAACTGTTAAGATTTATTGAAAAGCTGTCTGTGCTATAGGGCTTAGCCTCAGTGTCAGCTGTAAGCGAGCTAAGCTATGCGATTTTACAGGAGTTAACGATAGTGGAACATAAGAAACTAAACTTTTTTTATGGTGTTCGCATAACCAGATTTATTGTAAAATTTTTGGAATTAGTAAATTAATATGCGGTCTTTATATTATAACTCCAGGATCTATTTAATTTAATTGCTTCTATTTAATTTGACTTGTGTATCGATTTTGTCTCTTACATGACATACAGATTCTGAAGATGAAGGTGGCTACGATGAAAACGTGTTTAGGTTTTTTTTCTACTAGATATAAACCATAATGTACTTTAAATCTTAACTACATTCAATTGGCTCGTATAAGTTTAATTAATTAACGACTACTTCGGTTTCCGGCTAACGTCATATTTTTATTTCAACATTAATTTCACTAAACCATGAAAACAATAAAACAATTTGATCTTTACTGAATTAACGGTACAGAAGATACGCGCAACTATCTTAATTTGTAATTATTTTTTATTTATTTACATTTATGTAGCTATATCGCAGTCGATAGAAGAAGTGCCTTAGCTACCTTCAGCGAATAAAAGATCTCACTGCAGTCGCCAGTGACTAAGTACTTACTTTTGTCAAAGCGTTCCTTTGATATTACACTGATCTGAGACACTAATGTATATCGTAAACAGCAACTCATCCATCCAGCCATCCTTTCAAGGAGCATATCTGGAAATAAAGACTCCTAATGGCATTACTTGGTATTGCTTTAAGTACTTTGAAATCAACTGTTTTTTTTACTTTCTTCAGTCATTCTTCTTATTCGTATTATGATTTTTCACCTAGGTACTCCAACTTCTTCCCAACTATTTCCATTCTAATAAAATAATGGTTTCACAGTTGTAAAAGGGTGACACAACATCAATTATTAAGAAAAATACATTTCTAATCTAATCAAATCTAATACGTATCAAAATATAAGTAAAGTATTCTAAAGTTTTATTTTTATTTTTGATGCCTCCGGGAGATAACCCTTACATGTGTTTAAGCTCGAACAAGTATGGGAAAGAATAAGAGATAAGGCAACATGATCTGTAGCTAAAGTATATCTGCAATAAACATAAAAATAAGACAAGATAAACATTAAAATAACACGATAAAGTGGCTCATTACATTAAATATATGTAGCCTGTATTTCGTCAAACCGTAAATAATTTGTTTGTCTCATCAATTTCTCAACAGTTATTGGATTTAATTTTAACAAAAATAGAGGTAATTTCAATTCCAGTCAAACTACTGCGTTATACCCCACTTTTAATTCAGAACAGCCTGTCTAGTACTCTAGTAGTATACAAAGAAGTCCTTGGTGCTATTTTATAATCGGTAGCTCGAGCACGAATATTTGCGAGAAAGTATTCGTATGGTTGACGTAAGCAATTTGTCAAATTTGTATGGCATTTTAGTACCATTTACGCACGATAGGGGCGCTTTTGAAAAAATGCCATACAAATTGCTTACGTTAACCATACGAATACTTTCTCGCAAATATTCGTGCTCGAGCTACGGGTCGGCAATGTAACCCCTAAACTCTAAAGGAAAAATATTATAAATGAGAAAGTTTGTAAAAATTTCTGGATGTTTGTTGCAAAATCACGCACAACTACTTAACCGATTTCGCTGAAATTTATAATGGAGATACCCTGTATATAGGCTTTTTATTCCGGAAAAGTTTAGGGTTCCCGCGGGATTTGTAAAAAAACGATTTCTGCCGCGGGCGAAACCGCGGGCAAAGGTTAGTTAATAAAGCCACCTACAATTGTATCTACGATCGAACGCGCCTAAAATATCTCACAATCAGTCAAGGTTTGTTCACTTGTGATTGACACAAGCCATCTAACTGTGAGCGCTTATACCTTAAATTATTGCATAAAGAATCCGATAGGTACGATTAACTCGAATTGCATTCTGAGAAGCGAGTACGAGTAAGAGTTGCTGGCGTCAGCTATTTATATTGTTTTATTTTATCTGTATAAGTTCTACTAAAGGATATTGAGTAACAAGAAGTAATCTCATGACTAATTGAAATGGCACATAGTCCATCTCACCCGCGGTATTTGTTTTTCTTTTGCGGATATCTTTCCTAGAAGCAATCTAGTACATATTAAGTTAGTTACGTAGTGACGAAGAAATCTAGCTAATTATAACAACAAATTGATGCAGGACACTATATATTAAGCCATAGTAAAGAAAATGTAATTTTTGTTTGTTTGTTTGTTGTTGATTTGTGCGTTTGTTCCCGCTTATCCTCGTATTATCTCAGATACAGCTTAACCGATATGGATGATTTTTTTCACTGATGTATTGTATTTTATTTCAAATGGGTAAAAATGAGTTTTTGTCTTAAGGCCCTCTTCTTCCAACGAAGTAGGTATTTCTGACGTTCCGAGACCGGCTGAATTAAATACCGCTAACGCGCCGAGAGCCTGAACTCGTATGATCCCGGTGACTGACCACAGTACAGTAGGAGCACGGCACTACTTTTATCGTACAAATTTAAATTATTTTATAAGTACATTTATGTGAAAGATAAATATTTGTACTCGTGTCATGGCTGTTATTGTGATGTGTTATACTTATGTGTAGTCCATGCCACCCGCGACACAGGTAAATACTTGTAACCTACTGCGGGGATATGAGTGTGGAAGGGTTTTATTATTATTATTATTATTAGTAACCGTTAGTGGCTCTGAGTTGGGGTGTAAGTATACTTTATTTTGATTTATTAACTGGAATTTTAGGTGCTTTAAAATAAGAGTGATGATAATTTTAGCTTATTTTTGTTTTTATTATTTTTTATGTATCTTTAGGTATTTTATTTTAAATTATTCTTATACTTTTTATCATTCTCAATATACTTGTAAAATGTCTTATCCAAAGGGTTTGAACATTTTTGTACGGAACCTGGCATACCTACAAGTCCGCCATTTTGAAAATAAAAACTCGTTTCGATTTTGAAGTTGGTTATTTTTTGTTTGTATTTAGATGATATTAAATTTAGTCAATTTTGTATGTACCTACTTATGTGTGGGTGAACCGATTTTGATGATTCTTTTTTTGGTCGAAAGCTGGTGCTTATCATGTTGTTCCACATAAATTTGAGCGAGATTTGACAAGTAGTTTTTGAGTTATTTTGAAGTTGGTTATTTTTTGTTAGTATTCAGATGATATTAGTCAATTTTGTACGTAAGTACCTACTTATTTGTGGGTCAACCGATTTTGATGATTCTTTTTTTGGTCGAAAGCTGGTGCTTATCATGTGGTTCCACATAAATTTGAGCGAGATCTGACACGTAGTTTTTGAGTTATTTTGAAGATGGTTATTTTTTGTTCGTATTCAGATGATATTAGTCAATTTCGTATGTAAGTACCTACTTATTTGTGAGTCAACCGATTTTGATGATTCTTTTTTTGGTCGAAGGCTGGTGCTTATCATGTGGTTCAACATAAATTTGAGCGAGATTTGACAAGTAGTTTTTGAGTTATTTTGAATTTGGTTATTTTTTGTAAGTATTCAGATATTTTAGTAAATTTTGTATGTAAGTACCTACTTATTTGTGGGTCAACCGATTTTGATGATTCTTTTTTTGGTCGAAAGCTGGTGCTTATCATGTGGTTCCACATAAATTTGAGCGAGATCTGACAAGTAGTTTTTGAGTTATTTTGAAGTTGGTTATTTTTTGTTAGTATTTAGATGATATTAAATTTAGTCAATTTTGTATATAAGTACCTACTTATTTGTGGGTGAACCGATTTTCATGATTCTTTTTTTGGTCAAAAGCTGGTGCTTATCATGTGGTTCCACATAAATTTGAGCGAGATCTGACAAGTAGTTTTTGATTTATTTTGAAGTTGGTTATTTTTTGTTAGTATTTAGACGATATTAAATTTAGTCAATTTTGTATGTAAGTACTACTTATTTGTGGGTGAACCGATTTTGATGATTCTTTTTTGGTCGAAAGCTGGTGCTTATCATGTGGTTCCACAAAAATTTGAGCGAGATTTGACAAGTAGTTTTTGAGTTATTTTGAAGTTGGTTATTTTTTGTTAGTATTTAGACGATATTAAATTTAGTCAATTTTGTATGTAAGTACCTACTTATTTGTGGGTGAACCGATTTTCATGATTCTTTTTTTGGTTGAAAGCTGGTGCTTATCATGTGGTTCCACATAAATTTGAGCGAGATCTGACAAGTAGTTTTTGATTTATTTTGAAGTTGGTTATTTTTTGTTAGTATTCAGATGATATTAGTCAATTTTGTACGTAAGTACCTACTTATATGTGGGTCAACCGATTTTGATGATTATTTTTTTGGTCGAAAGCTGGTGCTTATCATGTGGTTCCACATAGATTTGAGCGAGATCTGACACATAATTTTCAAGTTATTTTGAACTTGGTTGTTTTTTGTTAGTATTCAGATATTAGTCAATTTTGTATGTAAGTACCTACTTATTTGTGGGTCAACCGATTTTGATGATTCTTTTTTTGGTCGAAAGCTGGTGCTTATCATGTGGTTCCACATAAATTTGAGCGAGATCTGACAAGTAGTTTTTGAGTTATTTTGAAGATGGTTATTTTTTGTTAGTATTTAGACGATATTAAATTTAGTCAATTTTGTATGTAAGTACCTACTTATTTGTGGGTGAACCGATTTTCATGATTCTTTTTTTGGTTGAAAGCTGGTGCTTATCATGTGGTTCCACATAAATTTGAGCGAGATCTGACAAGTAGTTTTTGATTTATTTTGAAGTTGGTTATTTTTTGTTAATATTTAGACGATATTAAATTTAGTCAAATTTGTATGTAAGTACTGCTTATTTGTGGGTGAACCGATTTTGATGATTCTTTTTTGGTCGAAAGCTGGTGCTTATCATGTGGTTCCACATAAATTTGAGCGAGATCTGACAAGTAGTTTTTGAGTTATTTGGAAGTTGGTTATTTTTTGTTAGTATTCAGATGATATTAGTCAATTTCGTATGTAAGTACCTACTTATTTGTGGGTCAACCGATTTTGATGATTTTTTTTTTGGTCGAAAGCTGGTGCTTATCATGTGGTTCCACATAAATTTGAGCGAGACCTGACAAGTAGTTTTTGAGTTATTTTGAAGTTGGTTATTTTTTGTTAGTATTTAGATGATATTAAATTTAGTCAATTTTGTATGTAAGTACCTACTTATTTGTGAGTCAACCGATTTTGATGATTCTTTTTTTGGTCGAAGGCTGGTGCTTATCATGTGGTTCCACATAAATTTGAGCGAGATCTGACAAGTAGTTTTTGAGTTATTTTGAAGTTGGTTAGTATTTAGACGATATTAAATTTAGTCAATTTTGTATGTAAGTACCTACTTATTTGTGGGTGAACTGATTTTGATGATTCTTTTTATCTTTTCTTATCATGTGGTTCCACATAAATTTGAGCGAGATTTGACAAGTAGTTTTTGAGTTATTTTGAAGTTGGTTATTTTTTGTTAGTATTCAGATGATATGAGTCAAATTCGTATGTAAGTACCTACTTATTTGTGGGTCATCCGATTTTGATGATTCTTTTTTTGGTCGAAGGCTGGTGCTTATCATGTGGTTCCACATAAATTTGAGCGAGATTTGACACGTAGTTTTTGAGTTATTTTGAATTTGGTTATTTTTTGTAAGTATTCAGATGATTTTAGTAAGTTTTGTATGTAAGTACCTACTTATTTGTGGGTCAACCGATTTTGATGATTTTTTTTTGGTCGAAAGCTGGTGCTTATCATGTGGTTCCACATAAATTTGAGCGAGATCTGACAAGTAGTTTTTGAGTTATTTTGAAGTTGGTTATTTTTTGTTAGTATTTAGATGATATTAAATTTAGTCAATTTTGTATGTAAGTACCTACTTATTTGTGAGTCAACCGATTTTGATGATTCTTTTTTTGGTCGAAGGCTGGTGCTTATCATGTGGTTCCACATAAATTTGAGCGAGATCTGACAAGTAGTTTTTGAGTTATTTTGAAGTTGGTTAGTATTTAGACGATATTAAATTTAGTCAATTTTGTATGTAAGTACCTACTTATTTGTGGGTGAACTGATTTTGATGATTCTTTTTATCTTTTCTTATCATGTGGTTCCACATAAATTTGAGCGAGATTTGACAAGTAGTTTTTGAGTTATTTTGAAGTTGGTTATTTTTTGTTAGTATTCAGATGATATGAGTCAATTTCGTATGTAAGTACCTACTTATTTGTGGGTCATCCGATTTTGATGATTCTTTTTTTGGTCGAAAGCTGGTGCTTATCATTATTGTGGTTCCACATAAATTTGAGCGAAATCTGACAAGTAGTTTTTGAGTTATTTTGAAGTTGGTTATTTTTTGTTAGTATTCAGATGATATTAGTCAATTTTTTATGTAAGTACCTACTTATTTGTGGGTCAACCGATTTTGATGATTCTTTTTTTGGTCGAAAGCTGGTGCTTATCATGTGGTTCCACATAGATTTGAGCGAGATCTGACAAATAATTTTCAAGTTATTTTGAACTTGGTTGTTTTTTGTTAGTATTCAGATATTAGTCAATTTTGTATGTAAGTACCTATTTTGTATGTAAGTAACAAAAAAAGAATCATCAAAATCGGTTCACCCACATATAAGTAGGTAATTACATACAAAATTGTCTAATATCATCTAAATACTAACAAAAAATAACCAACTTCAAAATAACTCGAAAACTACTTGTCAGATCTCGCTCAAATTTATGTGGAACCACATGATACGCACCAGCTTTCTATCAAAAAAAGAATCATCAAAATCGGTTCACCCACAAATAAGTAGGTACTTACATACAAAATTGACTAATATCATCTAAATACTAACAAAAATTATCCAACTTCAAAATCAAAACGAGTTTTTATTTTCAAAATGGCGGACTTGTAGGTTGTATGCCAGGTTCCGTACAAAAATGTTCAAACCCTTTGGATAAGATATTTTACAAGTATGTTGAGAATGATAAAAAGTATAAGAATAATTTAATATTAAAATAAAATACCTAAAGATACGTAATAAATAAATTAAAATGTTTGCAATTCACACGTGTTAGAAGTGAAACCTTGAAAAATTTTGTTTTCAAGATAATGAGACGAATGTAAAATTTCGGGAAGATGATAATTGTAGGTTTTACTATTCCACTCCACTTCACTCCACTCCACTCCACAAATTTTGACTTTTGACTTATTTGACTTTTTGACTATTTTGACTTTTTTGACTTTTTTGACTTTTTGACTTTTTTGACTTTTTTTGACTTTTGACTTTTTTTTACTGTTTTGACTTTTTTGACTTTTTCACTTTTTTTTGACTTTTTTGACGTTTTTGACTTTTTTGATGTTTTTGACTTTTTTGACTTTTGACTTTGACTTTTGACTTTTTTTACTGTTTTGACTTTTTCACTTTTTTTTTTACTTTTTTGACTTTTTTGACGTTTTTGACTTTTTTGACGTTTTTGACTTTTTTGTCATTTTTGACTTTTGACTTTGACTTTGACTTTTTTTAGTTTTGACTTTTTTGACTTTTTTTGACTTTTGACTTTTTTTGACTTTTTTGACGTTTTTGACTTTTTTGACGTTTTTGACATTTTTGACTTTTTTGACTTTTGACTGACTTTTTTTACTGTTTGACTTTTTTGACTTTTTTTTACTTTTTTGACTTTTTGACTTTTTTTGACTTTTTTGACTTTTTGACTGACTTTTTTGACTTTTGACTTTTTTGACTTTTTTGACTTTTTTGACTTTTTTTACTGTTTTGACTTTTTGACTTTTTTGACTTTTTTGACTTTTTTGACTTTTGACTTTTGTTTGACTTTTGACTTCACTTGACTTGACTTCAACTCAAGTCAAGTCAGTCTCCACTCATCTTTAGTCTCCACCGACAGTTTCGCTTCATAAAATTTTAAGTCACCCCCGTACTAAAGAAGTTTTCACTTCAATAAAAACAAAAATAAGCTAAAAATATCATCACTTATTTTATAGCACCTAAAATTCCAGTTAATAAATCAAAATAAAGTATACTTACACCCCAACTCAGAGCCACTAACGGTTACTAATAATAATAATAATAAAACCCTTCCACACTCATATCCCCGCAATAGGTTACAAGTATTTACCCGTGTCGCGGGTGGCATGGACTACACATATAACATGGTCATGGAAATTATAGTAATGTCTTATTTGTACTCCAGTCTCCACTCAACTCCAGTCTCCACTCAACTCCACTCAACTCCCCTCAACTCCACTCAACTCCCCTCAACTCATTCGTTTTATTGAATTTCAAATCATCCCCGTACTAAACAAAGTTTTCACTTCAAAAAACAATATAATAATAATCATTTTTTCAAAACGATTTTCCATTTATTTCATAACACGCCTAAAAAAGTAGGTATAACTTCAACAAAGAAAACTGGCTCTCAAGCTCCCAGCCGTCACGACGAGTCGTTTGGCGGCTGACACATGCTCAAGGGTGGTAGCTATCCATGCGAACCCCATGGAGAAATAATAATAGTAATAATGGTATTAATTAATATTTAAAATCAATATTACCAATATTATCCCTCGAGGGGCCCTACCACCAGCGGGCCGGATTTAGTCGCCTTTTACGACACCCATCCGGCTTGGGATTGGGGTTAGTATTCTAAGCCGCCCTAATACGGCAAGAATAATTGTTTAATTAGGACTTGACTTATACCAATACCTAATTACTATAAACAGTAACTAAAGTTTAAAAACGAACAATTTTTATTATTTCAAATTACAGCAGTGTGGATACTTTTGACTGGGTAATATAAGTCCAGAAGGCGCGCGCGCCAAATTCGAAATTAAAATAAGTATCGGAAATTCGACGTCGTGCGGCTGCGATACGGATCGACACAGGTCCTACCTCGAAGGCGACTGGCGCGAGAGTAAAATTGAGTAAATGAACGCGTCGGGCGTTTCGTAGCTTGTGGAAAGGGAAAAAATTGGAATTGAAAGGGATGTTTTTCAAAATTTCATATTATGATGCGATAACAATATTGGTATCTATAGGACCTATACTGTGGTATATTTTTTATTATCTGGAAGCGATTAAATCGCGAATAAAACGCCATTTTTATGCCAGATTAGACCCAACTTTGTGATTTATTTCTATCTAATGAAGTAACGACTATCGTGTATCAAGTTTGATAAAAAGAAAGAACAAAGACTGTAAAATAACATATATTTTTTTTAGAGTTGTATTATGTACCATTTATGAGCAAAACACCTTCAAAAATACCATTTTTGGGATAAGACCCCCTTAATGCCTTGAGGCACTAAAGCAAAAGGGTACCAATCCTTAGTGGCCCTCTATACATTGTTATTGGCTTGGTTCTATAGAACTCCAAAATGAATAACCTTGATATCTATAATAGCTGTTAACGTTGTTTATACTTATTGTTAGCAAAAATTCGACCTTGACTTATCTAGCAAGAGCGTACATGCGTATGAATGCTCATAGGATTTTAATTACAATTTGTACTGTCCACATGTCTGCTTGCCTATTACATAGTATGAAAGTGAAGGAGGGGCGTGTCATGCGATAATGGCACAGGCGGTTGCGCTGGCGCCTGCGTATTTATGGCTCGGCACGCGTGGCGTTGTGTTACGAGCTGAGAATAATAAAATAACACCTAGAAACGAAGCTTAGCACAGAGCGTAAAATATTTAATGCTTGCTTATTACTCTTTTTTATCGAAGGAAAATTTTAGAATGGTTTTTGCCCTTCATTCAACCTGCCGTTTAAGACAACTTCTCTTGCTCGTAGCGAACTAGACGTGAAATTACGCCAGGTTTCTTCGGGATCGGGATCAATCGGGATATATGCGCGAAAAACTCCCATGTGAACGCATAGCTATTTAGATTATAAAAATTAAATCAACCTACAAATACTTTGCCTCTCCAGTCCCCACATCAGTAGTATAGTATTGGGCATTCTGCCCCACTTGTTCGCTCAGGCGTCTGCCTTCGCGTCGTGGGGCAGAATGCCCAATAAGATTTCTGGTAATTAGGGCTTATAGATACATTTTTTCCACTGTTTCACTCTTCTATACGCCTCCTCCACGCGGAACAGAATGCCTGACACTGTTTCTGGTAGTAAAGCGTTATACTGCGTTGTCGATGGATGAGATATTCAGTCTACTTACTACATACGCTAATAAATGTTAATGTGATGAGTATAATTACTCATTATCAATCAAACTACCGTCCACTCAAATCATGAAATTTGTAAAACAACCACAATCGCTGAGTTTTAACACAATCTGTGAGGAAGTTTGTAAGGCTGATTCTCGTCATGGCGAATTATTGCCTAATTCAATACGTTGCATCATATGCGGGCCTTCCAACTGTGGAAAAACAAATTTGTTAATTGGTCTCCTTTTACATGAAAATGGCTTGAGATTTCAAAATGTTTATATTTATTCGAAAACTTTACAACAACCGAAGTACATATTTTTAGAAAATGTTTTAAATCTTATACCTGTTATTTCGCTTCATAAATATCAGGGAAATGAGGAAGTATTAAGGGTTCAGGACGCAAAACCAAATTCAATTATTATTTTTGATGATGTTGCTTGTGAAAATCAAAATAATATGCGTGATTACTTTTCGATGGGAAGACACAAAAATATTGATGCTTTTTATCTGAACCAAACGTATAGTAAAATTCCTAAACAGTTAGTTAGAGACAATGCGAACTTGATTATCCTTTTTAAGCAAGACGAAATAAATTTAAAACACGTTTATGAGGAGCATGTTAACACAGATATGACATGGACAGAATTCCGCGAAATGTGTTCAGAAATTTGGAAAGAACCCTTTAATTATGTTGTAATTAATAAAGATTGTTCTAAAAATAAAGGATGTTACAGAAATAAATTTGACACTTTTGTGGTGTTTGATTAAAACAAAAAATATTTAAATAAATTACTTTTATGAAATCGTTATTCTTTATACGACGCTCAATCGATCACTATCTTGCTATCACTATGGAACAATCAATGAAAAGAAAAATTGTGAAGGCTGCAGCAGCTGTAAAGAAAAAAGTAAAAATTATGAGGAATATTGACATCGATAATAAGCAAGCATTGGAGACAGTTTTCAAGCCTGTGACTAAACCTCTCAACTTAATTGCAAACGCAAATAATCATTCTCTCCTTCCTACTGTAGACGACGAAGAAACTAAAACACCATCCATAAAAAGCATTATTCAAGAAAATGTTACCCCTAAAATTAACACTGCAAAAGTCACCGATCCAGATGAATCTCAATCTGACGCCGAAAGTGATTATTCATATCAATCAATTGAAGAAAGTAAACCAGATCGCGATACATCATCCTGGTCAGTATCATCAGAAGCATTAGAAGATATTCCATTTGGCGTCAGAATAGAAAACGGAAAATTAATGTTAGGTTCAGCTTGCGTAGCAATTGGTGATGATTATATCACAGTAGCTGGACGCAAATATCATAGTACACCAGGTATAAAACAGTTGCTGCTAAAAAAAGACGTTGATTTAAGTTTAGTCACAGACAATGATATGCAAAATTATAAATCAATGTTACTTGACACCAATGCACATCGACGGGACTGTGATCCAAGTAAACCAATAAAGAGTAATAAAGGACAAAAATATTTACAAATTGTAAAACCCCTATTTAAACTTCAAACACAACACAAAGGAAAAGGTCTACCTTTAATGAAAACATGGAAAACAAACATAGATTATGTGTATTGGGACGATCCAAATGAATTGGTGGAGAGGTTGAAATTATTAATTGCGTCTCGAGATGCTGGCAATACTGGATTAGACAATGAAATTATATCAATTATTGAAGAATTGCGTGAAAGTAAAATTATAAATAATTAAATAAATGTTTGCTGATGATGGATGTTTTTTCATTACACTACTAACCTTCGAATAAAGTACACTTTCAACATGAATGTGGATAAATTCGGGCACTATATTCATAAAAGAATGCGTCTGTCTGAACTATTTGACGTTTATGATAACGCTTTAACAAAAACAGAAAACGGAGAGTTTGATTTAAAATCGTCAAGACTTAGAGGAATTAAATTACCCATAGAAGCAGACGATGCTGTGAATAAGGATTATGTTGATAATTTTCAGGATAATTTGATAAAAGAATTACATAAACTGAATGAGACATTGCGTTCACAAACCATGACACATATTCAAAATTTTGTTCAAACTACTATAAAAACAAAGATATCAGACGTTTTGGCTCATTTGGAAGATAAGTTTTATACCAAATCAGAAATTGATAAATTACTTAAGAAATCTTCGTAATGATGAAACAACAAATAGTTAACGAAATACACAAACAAGCACGAAGAAATTTTCTTCGAAGACCTGTTATTCTAAAGGGAATAGATGACTTATGGCAAGCCGATCTGATAGACATGCAAAATTTAACAAAGTTTAATAAAGGTTTCAACTACATTTTAATTGTGATTGACTGCTTTTCTAAATACGCTTGGGCGGTGCCAATCAAATCAAAAAATAAAATTTGTGTTACCAATGCATTCGAATCTATATTATACAATAGTCATCGAAAACCGATTAATTTGCAAACTGATCTAGGGACAGAATTTTATAATAACGTATTTCGGAATCTCATGAAGACAAACAATATAAACCATTATTCAACTTTTTCTACCAAAAAGGCTTCGATTGTCGAACGATTAATTAAAACTATCAAAAATAAATTATATAAATATTTTAGTTTACATGGAAGTTATCGTTGGTTAGGATTACTAGAAGTTGTCTTAAAAAAATACAATAATACGAAACATCGTACTATCAATTGTAAACCAATCGATGTAGATAAATCTAAGGAACCTCTAATTAAACAAAATATTAAAAAAACCCACAAATATATATCATCCAGGAGAGGACCAAAGTTTAAAGTCGGTGACTATGTTCGAATAAGTAAATACAAACAGCATTTTGAGAAAGGGTATACTCCGAATTGGTCAACTGAACTATTTACGATAAAAAATATTAATAACACAGTTCCAGTTACGTATCACTTAGAAGATCAACGTAAGCAAACTATATTGGGAATATTTTACGAACACGAGTTGCAAAAGACTAAATATCCTGATGCTTATTTGATTGAAAAAGTTATAAAAAAGAAAGGAAATAAGCTGTTTGTGAAATGGTTAGGTTTAAGCAATGATGAAAATAGTTGGATTGAAAAAACTGCAATTCAAGACTAAAATTGTTATTAAATAAGAAGTTTAGTCGTATTTGTTTCATTGCAACTTTGGCGATGCAAGGAGGTGGGCTAGTTAATAGTATCATTAATAATTTACCGTTTGAACTTCATTTGCCTGGTTATAATTACTGTGGACCTGGCACAAAACTTCAGAAACGTTTACTACGGGGTGATAGAGGGGTGAATAAGCTAGACGACGCTTGTATGCAACACGACATAGCATATGCAAAACATACAGACCTACCTAATCGTCATAAAGCTGATTTACAACTTCTAAATATGGCAAAACAACGCCTTAAGTCAAAAGATGCTTGCAAAGGCGAAAAACTAAGTTCGTGGTTAGTGAGTAAAGTTATGAAAGCCAAACTTAAAACTGGGGCTGGCGTCAAAACGTTTAAAAGTTTTGTATCTAAAATAAGATCAAAAATCAAGAAATTTAAACACAACGATAGTAAATCTTTAATCGACGCTGCTTATTCAGCAGCTAAAAAAGTATTTCCAAATAAAAAGAAAATTCGAATACCACGTGTAATACCCATACCAAAAACTGGAGGTATTCTACCTTTGATTCCAATTTTTGCTGGTTTATCGGCATTAGGGACCTTAGCTGGCGGTGCAGCTGGCATTGCGAAAACCATTAATGATTACAAATCCGCTCAGCAAAATTTGCAAGAAACACAACGACATAACAAAGCTATGGAAGGTGTAGTATTAGGCAAGGGTCTATACATTAAACCGCACAGAAATGGTCACGGATTATTTATAAAGCCCTCAAAAAACTGAATTGTAAGCTACCTAATCGTCCTCTAAGTAATATAGATATAATAGAGTACGCATGTGACATCCCCCACTTCAGAGGAGTTTTTATGCGAGATCAATTACCAAGAACACCAAAGGAGATCGAATGTGGTATTGTTAATTTGGACGAGTCTAAGAACAAGGGGACGCATTGGGTGGCTTATGTTAAAATATATGACTATTGTGAATATTTTGATAGTTTTGGCGATCTGAAACCGCCTAAAGAAATAATTCGTTATTTTAAGAATTGTAATGTTTGTTATAACTACACAAGATATCAGTCATTTAATACAGTTAATTGTGGTCATTTATGCTTAAAATATCTATGGCAATTTTGGAATAAAAATGTATAAAATATGTATCATTCTTTTATTTTCACCATTTGCAATATGTCACTCACTTTGTCGATAACAGGAAATTCGTCAAGTTTATCCACGTACTATCCAAACACTCTGCAATTAGATGGACAGTATGAATGTGCTTTATTGCATATCTCAACATTCAATTCCATTCCGAATATTGATAAAACTAACAATAAGTTATTCTATGGATCTAATGACGTTATTGAAATCCCTGAAGGGACTTATGAATTACAAGATATCAATGATTATTTAAAATCTGAAATAAAGGATGCGTCAATCAATCTACAGTGTAATAACAACACATTGAAAGCAATTTTGTACTGTACAAAAGATATTAATTTTTCTGAGGAAAATACCTTTAGAAACTTGTTAGGGTTTAAAAAAGAAATATTGAAAGCAAATAAATGGCATGTGTCACAGTTTCCAGTAAACATTTTACCAACAACCGTGATCAGGGTTGAATGTGATATCGTAAGCGGCTCATACATAAACGGCGAATCAAGTCATATTATTCATGAATTTGCACTAAACGTACCACCTGGATATAGGATTATAGAAATACCTAAAAACGCAATTTACTTCCCCATTAACCAGAGCAACATAAGCTGCATTAATATTAGACTTTTAGATATAAATAATCATTTAATAAATTTACGTGGTGAAGAGGTACAGCTGTATTTACATCTTAGAAGAAGAAATGATTGACTATAATAAATATACGCAACAACCAACTACACGTATCAGTTTGACTCAAGAAATCAATCATACAAGAGGTCGTAATAAAAAGAAAATAAAATTAACGAAAAGCAATAAGGCATTCTTAAAAGCGATCGGCTTATTAAAATGAATATTTTAGACGTTTTATCGACTCCGTCTTACGACAATAGTGTGGAAGGAATTGAATATCATTCTTACAAACCCTACATTACTAGTTTTAATAGAAATGATGAAATCCGCATACCAATCAATCAACAGGATTTATAAGTACTACCATCAGCAAGCACCTTGTATTTGGAAGGGAATGTTATCGTTAAAAAACGAGATTCTAAGGATCCTGTCACCAGTGTTCAATTTACAAATAACGCTTTATTGTACTTATTTCAAGATATAAGGTATGAGCTAAACGGAGTGGAGATTGATAAAATAAAGAATGCTGGCGTTACGACCACCATGAAATCTTTAATATCAATGAACGAAAGTGAATCTAAGATAGCTTATTCTTGGGGGTGGAATATTGATGGTATAAAAAATGGAGGTAAATTTTCTGCTTCTATACCACTCTGTAACATAATGGGCTTTGCAGAAGATTTTAAAAAAGTTGTGATAAATAGTAGACATGAACTAATATTACTAAGAAGTAACACAAACTTGAATGCTGTGAAACTCAATACCGGTGAATTTGTAGAAGACGTTCAAATAAATAAAATTATTTGGCGAGTACCACACATTAAAATATCTGACAGAGAAAAGCTTAATTTTTTGAAACTGTTAGAAAGAGATAAACCGCTTCAAATGATATTTAGAAATTGGGATCTGTATGAATATCCAGCTTTACCTAAAACTACAAAACATACTTGGGCAATTAAAACTTCGTCACAAATAGAAAAACCAAGATATATTATTATTGGTCTACAAACAAATAGAAAAAATAATGCAAGTTCTGACATGTCTCAGTTCGATCACTGTCTTCTTCGCAGTGTTAGAGTCTATCTCAATTCAACATACTTCCCTTATGAGAACCTAAATGTTAACTTTGCAAACAACAACATTGCCTTATTATACGAACAATATGTTAGATTTCAACAGTCATATTATGGTCGTCGTCCAGAGCCCTTGTTGAGTGAAAAACAATTTAAAGATTTAGCGCCGTTATTTGTTGTCGACTGCTCTAGACAAGTAGACAATTTGAAGACAGGTCCGGTTGTGGACGTTAGAGTGGAAATTGAAAGTGATTCTGATATACCAGATCAAACCGGCGCGTACTGTCTTATATTAAACGACTGTATAATTGAATATAAGCCACTGAGTAATACTGTAAAAAAATTATCATGAAGCAGGATACCATCATAGTGGATATTCAAGGATTTAAAGATCAGTACAATAATTTTATAGTAAAAGAATTAGCGTTCGCAACACGTGATTATACGCAATTATTCTTAATAAAACCCCCATATTTATTCAAATATTTAACAACTGATGAAAAAAGACAAGTAAAGTGGCTGGAAAACAATAGAGGTATTCATTGGAACGAAGGACATATTGACTATAGAGAATTTCATCGTATAATCGTTCCCTATCTAGGAAACAAAAATATCTTAGTGAAAGGTTTGGAGAAGGTTATGTGGATAAAAAACATTTGCGAAAATTGTGAAGTGTCAGATCTTGGTGAAGATCAGTGTCCTAACATGTTTGAATTGCATAAAAAATTCTGTGATAACAATTTAAATTGTAATGTACACACAAATCATTGTGCTTTAAAAAATGTGTTATGTATAAAAAAGCATTTAGGGTGGCACTAAAATGTTTTGTTTTGGTTTTATAAATAAAAATAATTTCTTCAGTAAAAATGCATTTTTATTTTTTAAACATAATAAAATAATAACTTACAATAACAATAGTATCTTTATTAAAAATCATTGTCTATTAAAGATTTCGATATTTTCTTAACTAGCGATTCTGTATCGTCCATAACACTATCCATGGCATCCTTAACAATGTACTGCGCACTTATCACGACGTTCTCACTTTCACTATCGCTGCAGCTTGTTTGAGAATTGTTGTTGCAGAGATCAATAACAGAAATTTTTATTAACCTAATGCCTCGTCGTTGTAATCGGCTCATTACAAAAGATTGGGTAGCGTTATGTTTTTTCAAAGTTTCTCGACGACGTTGCTTGGACTTTTTCTCTTTCGTTAGTTTGTATTGCTCGGGTTCACAGCGATTCAGCTCGGAAAATCCTTCGTAAGGATCCTAAGCATACTGGCTAAACACAATCTCTGAATCAGATACCTGAAAAAAAAAAATATCTATTTTCAAATCTGATGTGCACACACAAAAATCACTAATATTATATCAGATTCAAATAGTTACTTTACTTACCGTGCACATGATTATTATAATAACACAAGTACTAGGTATAATACTGTAAAAACAACTTCTCAATTCTATTAATATTCCGTAAATAATAAAAAATAAACTAACTATCAACTTTATATATATTCAAATCAATCCAAAATTGTTAACTTAGCATTCAATCAAGGATATAGATTAGTTGTTTGAAAATCACTCTTTCAGTTATATAGTTTTATAGTTCAATATATTAAAATAATTTAGTATGAATTGTAAACTGCAAGTCTGCATAAATATATCATACCTTCTCATAAAGTGCGATGAACTGTAACATGTTATAACATGTCGCGTGTATCAATAATACCTACCATTCCGGAGCATTATTATTATTATTACGCAAGTATAAGTCATTGTCATGAATTGTGAAAGCTAAATATTTAGGTATTAAGAATAAAATACAAAAAAAATATCAAGGAAATCCTTCTAAAGACATAGGTAGAAGCCACCTTCGGTAAAAAAAAAAACTATAATATTATTAGTTTAAATAGATCAATAAAACAAAGTTTATATTTAACAAAGGTTGTTTATTTATAAGTATATAATATTACATAAAAACTTACTAATAACTTCTATAATTTACAATCTTATTTATGTACATTTTTAAGTTGTAATGAAACTTGGACACTGACTGAATACAAATCATAGGTTACTTATAGTTATTACAAAATCAATTACAGAAATGTTTGTTAACTTTATTATTTTTTATATTTACCTAAGTACATATTTTACTAAGAACATTTACATAATCTCTACATATTATATCTCTACATATCTATAAATCGTGATCCACTAAGAGGTTGATATTTGTTAATATTAATTTCTAAATGTGAATTATTTAAAAACGTCCATCCACTATCTCTTTCTTGAAACTCTTCAATTTTTTTTAATAATATTATTATAACTTTTTCATAGGTGGACTTGAAACTGTAATTTAAATGAATGATAAAATTTTTTGTCGCAAAAGATTTCAACTCTTGTAGATCATTCTTCAGCATTAAAAAGACTCCGAAATATTCAAAATTTATTTTAACAGAATAATGTTTTTGAAGCGAGCTATCTATTAAAGATTTAACTTGATCATGAATATTTTTTAAGAAACATTCTGGGTAAATATTTGCTTCGGGTTTAGTTGTAGTAATCCGATAACTTGTAATACGTCCTTTGAAGCAGGAATGTATAATTTCAACGTTGTCATTGATACGAATAGTACTATTATTTTTATGTCTGTTACTTCGCAAATGGCTAATCCAACAGCGTGAATTCACATCAATGTTGCAAACCGAACAGATTGGCATTTTTAGAATCACAATAACAATAAAAATTATTATATACCTAATTCAGAAATATTGAGTTAGCTGCTAAGTATATCAGACTTTATTACCAATTACTGCCGTAGGTCTTCAAAACTTCACATCTTCAATTGCATCTCTCAATCTCTCATCAAAGTGACGTGCTCTGGAATAAGATACGAACATAATTTAATAACACATATTAAATAATAATTTTAATACACTTTTAATTATTTTGTTACGGGAATAAATCTTTAACAACAGATACAAAAATAATCACTAAGACACATCTACAATTGATTTTGTAATAGAATAGATCTAAGAACATTAATATTATTTTAATGTGGAGATCGAACCAACAATTAATACTTAGCCCACGAGCAGGGCGAGGAGATAATAATATTAGAAGCCACTTTGTCATTCATCATAGAAGGGATAATTTCTTTTAGGAACCGCGAAAATACTCAATCCGATAAAAATAATGAAAACTATCATAGTAATATGAAATAACAACTAAATACATACCCAATATTCACAATAAAATAATGTCGTCTCTGTTAATTATGTCCAAATTATTAGCATTCCCTCGTTAAGTAGGTATTTCTATACCTGCAAATGTAGTCAACAAATAAAATATTTGGTTCAAACCAGCACCTCTGCTGCCTCACATTTCATAATAAGTGATGGTCTGAAATAAAAAAAAAAACACAAACTTATTATAATAATACTGATAATGACAACAAAAATTTAATGAAATATAATAGAATATAATATTTAACATAATAGTTACCTTATAATAATTTTGCTATCGATTTTACCATTATTATAAATACCTATAACTTGTACTCAGTAATCGAATTGAATATAAATTAAAATACACATTTTGCGTGCAAATAGTACCAATACCTATTGTGTTTTGTCAAAACAAAAGTGTCGTGTTCCATCCGGTTGCAGTACTTAACGGTATTTTGCAAGATTTTCATTTCGATCAGGGTTGACATCCAAATGTAAATAATTATGTATTATTATTACCTATTTACTGGAACAAAATGTTGTATTTATTACTTAATTATTACATACAAAGTTATCTACGTTAAAAATAGGTATAGAATATTTATTTAAGAGTGCTAATGGTCTGTTAATTTACCGGATTATTCAATATTTTCTCGATATGTAATTACACAAATACAAATAAAAAGCGACCAAGTGCGAGTCGGACTCGCCCATGAAGGGTTCCGTAGTAGCAAGTAACATAATATAAAAGTTCTTGAAGTTCGTTGTAACTGTGATCGAGGTAAATTGCGGTTTACGATTTATGACGCATTAAAAAAAAAACTACTTACTAGATCTCGTTCAAACCAATTTTCGTTGGAAGTTTGCATGGTAATGTACATCATATATTTTTTTTAGTTTTTTCATTCTCTTATTTTAGAAGTTACAGGGGGGGACACACTTTTTACCACTTTGGAAGTGTCTCTCGCGCACACTATTCAGTTTAGAAAAAAATGATACAAAAAACCTCAATATCATTTTTAAAGACCTATTCATAGATACCCCACACGTATGGGTTTGATGAAAAAAAATTTTTGAGTTTCAGTTGTAAGTATGGGGAACCCCCAAAATTTATTGTTTTATTTCTATTTTTGTGTGAAAATCTTAATGCGGTTCACAGAATACATCTACTTACCAAGTTTCAACAGTATAGTTCCTATAGTTTCGGAAAAAAGTGGCTGTGACATACGGACGGACAGACAGACAGACAGACAGACAGACATGACGAATCTATAAGGGTTCCGTTTTTTTGCCATTTGGCTACGGAACCCTAAAAACCCAATGAAACGTAAATAACAAGTCCTTTTAATCATATATTTTTATTTTTACAATTTAAGTTGGAATGTTTTAAATTTATATCGTTTGTCAACCCTAACAAAAATATCATATTTTTCAACACAATACTTGTGATTAATGCACACCTATTTAAAAGTGTTATTCAGCAATACGAATTTTTATTATTACGCAGCTAATTTGGTTATGGATGTCACTTCCACATATTTTAGTGTAAAAATGGAGTCATCAGTCTATACATAGTACGTAACATGTATGACAATTATTTTGGTAGCCCTAAGTCTTTGTGTTGCGTTAGCAAATAATGATTCTAGAACATTCTTAGTTATCATTTTTTTACAAATGTAATACGTACAAATAAGAAATGTCTAATTTGTGTATTATTTTTACTAAACACACTTACATTTCATTTTACCAAATTTACATGTCTTTTCTGACTTATAAGCTAACGTTTTCGGAGCTCGGTACATCAAATTCGAGCCTCGGATAGGAACAAAGTACTCCTACAACGACTACAGTGCAACCAGCGCCGAGTGCCTCCACTCTGCAGTTCAGTCCATCCAAACAGTGGTTGTATTGGTAATTATACTTCAAGTGGCTGCCATTTAAAATGTAAGTCTTTATAATTTTTATTAATTTTCATATTTTACTTCAACCAATTTATATTTCAGATACAACATGTAGCCAAATACTTTGACATTTTTCACTAACTTAATTTACTCATAATTGTTATAATCGTCAATAGATTAATTATAAGTGCGAGTTAATAGTTTTATTATTACTAGTTCATTCCAAGTAGATAAACATTAACTTAACATTTTATCCTTTTTCAGTATAGGTATTTCAAGTAATAATATCTAATTAAAATTTAACAATTTACAGGTCGGACTCTGAGTGCGATCAACGCAGCAACTCTACAGATGTTGAACACAGTGCCGAGCTCCTGCGGAAACATTCTACAAGCAAGCGTAAATCTACGAAGAAATCGCCTGCCATTATAAGGTAATCATACTAAATTTACGTCTACTCGTTATATTTAAATTATAATATTTAAAATTTTGTACTTACGTTCGATATATTTATGTGGCGTTGTGGTCAGTAGTTGATTTATTATTACACACATTCATTTTCTGTTACTGAAATAGTTTATGATATATAAATTATGGGAGATATTTTTTATTTATTTTGAAATAACCAGTAATAGGCACTGGTTATTGCTGCAAATGCCGATCAAGTTTATATTTATTTTTGTTCATGATTTATTTTAATATATTTCACTAATCTTATGATTGCAGAGTAAAAATTTATTTATTCTTCGGTAAACTTGACTTTGAGGTAGACTATATTGATTCTTAATATTATTTAATTGTTACTCTCACTTACAATTAACAACATTTTATTTACATGACCATGCAGTATGTAAATTAATACAATTTTTGTATTTATTGTGTTATTTTTCGTAATGATTTTAAAAACCGACACCATCAGTAAGTTATTTTATGCTTATACGGGTTATTTATGTTTGTTACAGAAAAAAAGGGAAGACTGTGGACATCTTCAATCTTAGTCGTGATGGCGGCAAATCCAAAGATCCTCCATCGCGCGTGCTGTCCACGTACTTCGTCAACAGAGTTGCAAACGGCAACGAACGTCGGGCGATCAACACAACGGGGGACTACCTTATCGATTTGAAAGTCTACCAAACCAACGATGCGCGCAATACTGATGCACAAGAGCTTTGGAAGAAAGCGCTAGTACGGATAAAATTCCAGACTCAAGACGATACACCGCAATGGCGTAAGCTTCAATCTTTGGTGCACTCGGTGGATGAACTGTGTGAGGACCATCCTACATTTATATCAAATGATTGTAACCTGTAATTAACATTAATATTATAACTAGGAATAAATAATTTTTACATATTGTTTTGTTTCCTTTCTCAGCTGAAACCGCGTTATTTACAACAACAAACAGTTATTTTGCATTTCTAATTATGAAATTTTAATGAAGCTTTCTGTCCCACATTACCAGAAATCTTATTGGGCATTCTGCCCCACGACGCGAAGGCAGACGCCTGAGCGAACAAGTGGGGCAGAATGCCCAATACTATACTACTCACATCCATACCAAGCTTTCAACCAAAACCAAACAACTGCTTTATTTGTCTTTTCCATCAGTAAACTGGCGGTCTGTTCAAGCGATTGCACGTGAGTTCCAAAATTAGAATAGTTGAAGCAGGGCAGCTTCACAGCAGGTCGGCAGATATTATAATATATAGCCTCATTGAATAAATACTCATTATATATTATTCAAAGCTGCGACGCTTCGCTGCAGCAGTGATCTCGTTCATAGGAGTGTACATACTATTTTACTACATCGTGACAACTTTGTATCGTAGTCAGTAGTGACACGGATCACGCGAGGGGTCCCGTGTTTGATTCCTAGCCGCAGAAGATATTTATGCCCATTTATTATGACTCGCCCAGTCAATGTGTAAAAAAAAGTGTTTTTTCAATTTTAACATAAAATGTATATGGCGGCGAGCGACCTCTTTGGTCTGTCATACGACAAGTCATGAAGAAAAACCAAATGTTTAGAATTAGGAATGTGTCAATCTATTGAGAACAATACGTGTGGGACATTGTAGGGGATTCGAGGAGTGATCACGGACTAGTAGAGATTGTTATTGATGTGAACATTAGGAAAACTGGAAATATATCATGGAGCAAAGTAAAAGGAATATTATTGAATAACCAACACCGTAGAATACCCCTTCTGCGTCATATACGTTAGCAGCTTCGGGTTATGTTTTCTAGCCGTTGGTATTCTTTGATCATGAGATAAGTATCTCAGGAAAAAGCAAATTTAACACACGCTACGCACAAATAATTTTCACAGATCCCATCTAAACGCGCTGGGAACTCAGATCTTAAAAACGATTAGCGATCTATTGCGCGTAGGATGACTTTTTGCTAGGACTGTTTCTTGTTTTAAACATATCATTTGAATTGCTTGGTATAATACATTGTTGCTTAATTTTTTTATTGTGAAGTGATGTTACTTTACAAATCAAATTTTATATTGTTAATGGTATATGTACATCATTATAATTAGTCTTAAAGACCGAAAACGTTCATAGAGCAAAAACACAGCTTTATATTTTCTATGCAGCTTTCATTAAGTGACCCAAGTTAAATATTTTTTTTGTTAGCACTCAAAGCTGTCTTCTGTTCTTAAAAGCAGCTCTATAATAATTATGTAGCGAACCTTGAACACTAATTTAGACGAACTTAAATAAAGTTAAAATGTTAAATTAAATAATTAATGTAAATAAATGTAGCAAGCATGCTTTCAGTAATATAAAAAATGCGTTCATTTACCCTTATTTACTAATCTGTATGTTTTATAATCGTTCGTAAGGAGTACACTCCAGCCAGGTAGCCGTGCGTCGGAGCACACATTTTTTTTAATCTACCACCATTTCGAAACTCCTCAGTGGAGAAGAAAGTACCGAAAGAAACTCCTCAGGTTTGTTTTGACATTCCGATTGCTTGTAATCTATGTGAATACTCTGAGGCGCCAGTTTTTATTTTTTCAAGTATTCAAGTCAAGCAAGGCATGGCCATGTCATAACTGGTCAGGCGCCAGTGCAACTTTATGCCATTATCACCTGACACGCCCTGTCTGACATTTCTTACGTGCCTATAGTTAACACGTTCGCGTACACGGAAAACGCATGAAACATGCGAATGAAATGTATAGTTAATTTAGAATGAGGCTGGGAAATAAAACACTCTATAACTTTTACATTTATGTTTATAAGTATACTTAAATTAGTTAATTACATCATTAATATCACAAGTTCACTACCATTTTTACTGTTAGGTATCTCTCACCATAATTAAAAATGAAAGTGCTGTGTTTTGTTTTAAAGGGTTTCTCAGTGGAAGACATCAAACGAATTGCGAAGTTATTATAAAAAAATCCCTAAATTAATTACGAAAAATAGTATAAAATAACCTCTCGTAACTCGTACATATGAGGAGCTGGTCAAGGTCCCAAATCAAACATTTATTATATTTTCTCTTTACGCATTACTGCTTATTTGAGAGGCAAAACTACCAACAGATTATTTTAAAATTTACCATTAATTACAATTTATTTATTATATTAATATTATTATATTAATATTGCATATGGAGGAATCCACGGTCTTTTTAGGGGTGACCTTAGATAGTAAACTTCAGTGGGGCCCACATATAACAAATCTCGCGACTAAACTCGGTAGGGCTGCTTAAGCTGTTAGGAAAATAAGGCAGTTTACTGACGTCGAAACTGCTAGGATGGTTTATTTTGCATATTTTCACAGTATTATGTCATATGCCATCTTGCTGTGGGGCAAAGCAGCCAGTATAGAACAAATTTTCATATTACAAAAAAGAGCTATTAGGGCTATTTATAAACTTAGATCTCGTGAAACTTTGCGTGACATGTTCAAAGAAATAGGTATACTTACAATAGCCTCAGAATATATCTATAGTAACGTGGTTTTTATACGGAATAATATAAGCGCGTATAAACAAAATTTTGATATCACTAATCGCCAAACAAGAAAAATGCACCAGTTAGTAAAGCCATCTTACCGTCTTTCTAAAGTGAAGCGATCTTTTATGGGCCGTGGTGTACAGTTGTACACAAGTGATATTCCGCAAATGAAAAACAACAGCATAGCAACCTTTGCTGATGACACGGCCTTAATGGCTGTAGGTAATACGCACAGTGAAGCGATTGAAAAAGTTCAAGACGCGGTTACACAGGTAACTAGCTGGACTAAAAAATGGAGGATTAAACTTAATGAAACCAAATCCATCCATATAGACTTTACCAACAAGAAAAAACAATATTTCCCCGTTTACATAAAAGAAAAGCAAATACCATATGTAAATACAGCAAAGTATCTTGGCATGACGCTCGACACAAAGCTACGCTGGAAAGCTCATGTTAAGAAAAAAAAAGAAGAATTAGAAATATGATATAGGAATATGTATTGGCTGCTTGGAAAACATTCAAAGCTATCAATGCACAATAAGCTTATGTTGTATAAACAGGTCCTAATGCCAATATGGACCTATGGTGCACAGCTGTGGGGCTGCACTAAAAAAAGTAATCTACAGATAATCCAAAGATTTCAAAACAAAGTATTAAGGGAAGCAGTAAATGCTCCCTGGTACATAAGGAACGAAGACCTCCACCGGGACCTTAACATGGAGTGCGTTGTTAAAATTATTAAAAAATATGCAGAAGCTCACCATCATAGACTTCATCATCATGTGAATATCGAGGCTATCCAGCTTCTCGACCACACGGATCTAGTGAGAAGACTTAAAAGAACAAAACCATTTGAGTTAGTGTAGTGCAAGTGTTATAGTGAACCAGATAGTGCAATGTAGTGTTAGTGCTACCGGTAAAGACACATGAATAAAGTGACTTCCCCTTAAATAGAGACAATAAGAAAAGTGTTAATGGACAATATATTCTTATATAAATTTAGTTTAATAGTTTAATTTAAATTAATATTACTTATTAGTCTTGTAGGCTAGATCGTAATATAAGTGGGGACAAATACGTGTCCTACAAAGGAGAAAAAAAAAAAAATTAAAAGATGTGCTGAGGAGTTTCTTTCGGCTTTTCTTCTCCTCCATGACAAAGCACCTTTCCGAAAAGCTGGTAAATTAAAAAAATGACGTGCATAAGTGTATCAACTACATGAATAAATGATTTTGAATTTGAATACTATACTATACATAATGTACAAGGGACCTAAAACTAAAAACCTTAAAAAATATAAGTAATACAATAAAATTAATACAATAAATACAATTAAATTTCAAAGTATATTAGATAACTAAGAAAATAAGACTCTTGATGATGACTCTTGAATAACATTACCGTGTTCACCGACAACAAGGATGACAAAATATTCTTTGTCGTTGAGAAGAAGAAACATATTTCAGACATACTCGTCCTACGATGACGGTCGTCGTGGGTAAAAATTTTGCAGAAAAATTCACGACTGCACAACTAGTTGTGTCTGTCTTCCAGTTGGTCGGTGGGCAGTCATCAAACCTACTTACCATCATACCATCTTACCTACGTCAACCTTAATAACGAACAATCTTGCACTGGCTTTCATTCTGATAATAAGATAAGTATTTGTATTAAGGCTTTATTGCCCCGACACGGTTTTTCCGTTAGCTTTATATACCTAATGGCTCTTCCCGTTGGGTAATATGATAATCGCGTAGTTTACGACTTAGATCTAGGGTTGCCAGATACAGGCTTATCATTTCCAGGACATTTCTACTAGCCCTCGACGCACTGGTGGATCCAGGATTTTGGTGGTGGCAACACTACCTCTTAAGCGCCTTTTTAGTAGGTAGTTACATTAATTATTTTGACAAGGTGGCTTTCCAAAAAAATCTTGCTAGGTATTATTGGCGCCCTTTACAACGTCCTTTTGTCGATGCGGAATCCGGGACAAATAAGTCTATAAATACTGGACACGGGACAAGACGTTAAATTCTGGTACAATCCCAGATTTTCTGGTCATTTGGCCACCCTACATAACTGTCACTGTCGATCTGCTTGATGGTTTTCGAGTTACTGCAATCAGTGCGACGTACCTTACAACTTAATACAAGTCTGGAGGATATCCGTGAAGTTAGTTTCTCAGTAAAAATTTTCTAAGCATTCAAAATGTGATGTAATTTAAGTAAAATATCTGTTCTAAAAAATAAAGCTGAAAAGTTTATTGTTTTGTTTCAATGTGCTACTATACTATCTAGAACTGATGGTCATATTTGCAAAAATATTTTTGAGTATGATAGTCACGTCACATTCATGAAGAAGCCTATGTTAACGCAAAAACTACTGAACGGATTCTCATGAAATTTAGCATATAGGTAGACCATGGTCTGGGAAAAGACTAAAGGGTATTTATTATCCCGGAAAACGCTGGCAAAGCCACGGGCCGTGTGCTTGTATTATTATAATTCCTGACAAAAAGGAGTTACTTTATTTTAGGGGCACAGGTATTAAGTCTTAGGTACCCAAAGCAAAGTGAGGTCGAATTACTAGTATCTATAGTATACAATTTTATACAGGCTCTGAAAGGATCCAACTTATATTTTAAAAACATTAGGTACACGCAACCTTCTTAATACCGTGTTATGAATATTAAGGATATGCAATCACGCAAGTCACATCATGTTGATAGGAATTATTTTTTATTATGTAGCTACATAAAGAACAATACGATGCAGTTTAAATAAAAACGTTAAATATATTTAAATTATCATTCACAAATTGTTTAGTCCCAGTCAATTTTAGAAAACACAAGTTCCGATATCAGTATCTTAGAAAATACCCCGAATTATTGCCCTTTAATTTTAAATTCAAATCTAATTCAAATTTCATTTCCATGCAATGTACATTTTACGATCCGAAAGAATATGATAAACATGTACTAATTATGGGTTTGGCTGTTGTAAAAGAGCTTGTACCTACGCGACGTCGAAAAGTTAAATTTTTCCTACATTACATCCCATTTCTTATTTTTTACTATTAGACATAGCCTGTGCACAATTTTATCAATTCGATATACAGATAGTAATAAGTAATTCGATATGCAATAAATATATCATTAAATTCTCAACATATTTTACCTATTATATTCTACTGGATTAGCCAGAAAGATCATTATTTAGAATATCTTTAAACTGTATTATAACAAAGCGTACATGCACCTATCATTGTAATTGAATAGTTTATGGAGGCATGCAAACATTTAAAGTTCATTTTCATTGAAAATATGTTATCTTCATTGAAAATAAGTAAATGATGGCTTCTTTAACAAGGGCCTGGACATAAAAATTATTTGTGACATCCTTATTAAGGACCATGTCTCAATGAAAAAGAGTAATAAATGCAAAGACGAAAATAACCTTTTCTTTAATTTAATTTCCCATAATAATGCAGTGATTCACAATATGATAAAATTTACAAACATTTTGGAAGTAGAATAGTTATTAAAATAGTTATAGTAGAATTTATAGTTTTACCACAGAAGTTTTTAATTTTATCAGTATTTATGTTTTACTTATGCACATGTGTAATTTTTGACCTGAGTAAAGTGCCTATATTATTGTACAGATAGGTATATGGATATTATTATATATGCACGCTTTGTTATATAATTAAGACGTTTATATATTTATATCAGTTTAAATAAATATAATTAGCCGAAAGTAAAAATAACCGGGCAAGTGCGTGTCAGGCCACGCGCAATGTAGAGTTCCGAAGTAGTAAGTTTATCGACTATTACTCATTAACTACTTATAGAGATAGTTTTCCTTGTAAATTCATTATACATATAGCCTATTTTTGAGAATTTTTTCACTTGTCCAACTGCAACCGATTAGCCGACACCAAAATTACACTCTTACCAAAATTAGCACTTTAAAGCCAAATATTTCGCAAACGAACCCTAAATCCAAAAATGGTCTTAGAACACTATAAATATAACAATTTTTAAAACTGTAAAGCAAGGATATTGCTTTTTATACTAATTTATAGCTTAAAGTTATTCTTTTGAATTCAAACAAGTCCCTCGAAACACTTGTAGCGTGTGTCCTTGATACATTATGCGGGATTCACGGCACTTTATTTATTTATTTATTATCATGAGAGTAACAACGTAAGTATATACTTTATGTTTTAACTTATTAAATTATGTATGTATTTATGGACGGCAACGCAATCGTGATGCTTTTGGTATGGTATGTCAATGTTCATGAGCGACGGTGACCATTTATCGGAAAGTGGATCATTTGCTAGTCTGTCGGCGATTCCCCTAGTACGGGATTTCATTTTGTTTCGAGTTTGTATGTACTGGACAAACTTAGAAAATGGTGCCTGGTTACTCCTTTAAATAACTGCCATACCACCCAGTTTAATCGCTGTATCTGCATGATAATAAGGTTGTTAACCTGTCTATCCTAGCTACTAACCTGTAAGTTAACCTTTTTAGTGTTCCCTTACTTTGTTGGGGGACCTAAGAACCTGTTTCAGTTTAGTCTAGTAAACGAAAGCGGATTATAAAAAATAAAAAAAAACCCCGGCTAAGGTAAAGTTAATAGTGAAAAATTAGAATTCGTCTCAAAAAGGGTTGATAAATTAGATACAAACCCAAGAGAATCCGCCAGTGGCTGTCATTGACAGGTTTTACGTGATTGTCATGCCCGTTTCCGATGTGATTTTAAATAATAATACCTATTTACGTAAATACGTACACAACGTCATTTAAATTAATCACAAACTTATGAAACTGCGCAATTTTAATTCATTTCAGGCAAGGCAATCGCAACTCAGCAAAAAGGCGTCGTCAAGATTTTTGTTAAACTAGTGTTCGTTGTATTGCAGTGTATTTCTTTCCTTTCTCCTTCTCAATTTCATTCTTTCTTTACAAAACTTAACATTTTGATTACACATTACAGATGTAATACATATTATTATATAACATTTTTTTATTATCATTGTAACTGGTATAACTATTGCAGCTGATGTTTCTTTCTTCCGTCTATCAAAACAAACGTAAGTGAGAGTGCCTATAAAATTTATATTATAACTAGCTGCCCGGACAGACTTCGTTCTGTCAAAAGTTTATTTATTTATTTTGAGATGTAAGCTATCCTATCTTTCAAGTTGGATCAAACTGCACGTGGTATGCAAATTTGATTAAAATCGGTTCAGTAGTTTAGGAGTCCATCGCGGACAAACAACGTGACACGTAATTTATAGATGTTACCGGATATCTGTATAATGCAGGTATTCAGCACAATCCCTAGGTAATGTGTATAATACCTGGGTTGTTTTGGCAATGTGTTAAATGATATTAATATTATTCACCATTACATACTTTACCTAGGTAATGTATACGTTTCCCATCTACTGTACAGAATACCTGCAGGTCCACCGGCAATGCATAAAATTAATAGATTTGGGTATGTGTAGTCAAAATTGGTCAAATTGGTGACAGAACCGACTCAGTCAACCCCGACCCCACGTGGTACTAGTCTGCCCTACCCCTAGAGTGAATGTGAACCCCGGAGGCGCGGAGGGAGAGCAGCCCCCGCCCGCTGTAACAAACTGCAGGCACCATGTGAGCCGAAGCGGCTGAGGCTGGTCGCCGCAGGCGACCAAAAAGCCGAAGCTGCGTAGGCGAGCATGGAGTGCCTGTAGTTTGTTACGCAAGGGTGGAGGGGCTGCACTTCCCGCAGCGCCGGAGACGTTTGGAAGCCTATTTGTGTATCAAAAACCTCTAAATTCTCCCTAAAAGTGCATATAATGCAACTTTGTAAATATAATGATTTTTAATTTTACTTTACTTAATACATCATTTGGTAAACAATATACAACTAAATGAATGAGTTGGCCTTTTGAAAAGTGTCATTATAAAAGGCAGATCAAACGTACAGTTGGCAACTGTTAGGTTGGGAAATAAAACAAAATTATGTAATAAGTTGGCAAATGATTATTCGGCGAAATAAAATTCTGCGAAACGTTAGTTGGCAAGTGATAATCTGCCAAACAATATTCGGCGAAAAGGCAGAGATCCCGAAGTGTTTGGAATTAGTTTGGAACGAAGAAGGACACCATCTACGATACAAAATATACACGATCAATACGCAAAATTCGTGTATGCATTGTAACAATAAGTTTAAAAACAGCCTTACAATATATACGCGAGCAGTTTCCTATCGCTGCGTTCTAGCGTTGTATAGAAGGAAAAGACGCCGTCTCGCCCCTCTCCCACTTGCTTGTTTTTGTCTTTTACACACATTACCAACTACGCATGGAGTATAGTATAGAATGCCTGGGTGAAGTATGAAATAAATAATATTCAAAGCGTTACCTGAACGTTTTAGATATTCTATACATTGCCTAGGTATTGTATAGACTGCTGAATTTTACAGATATCCGGTAACATAGATATATATTAAGATTAATTTTTATTACGTTTATAAAATGCAAACCCAGTACCATACTCTGGAATAGACATTGAAAACATTACTCAGATGACGTATATGTGCATTACTGATACGTTGGTCAGCTGCGAAGCACGTGGCAACAGCCGATGACGCATCGAAAACTCGAAACGCATTAGACATGATTTAATTATGCATAATGAAGACGTAATATTAATGTTATTATCATATTGTACTGATATTTTTATGTTATAATAAATAACCTGTGTTATAATAACAGCAATAATATGCTGTAACAAAAAGTATTGATCCCAGTACACTATAGTGGTTAATTGGTGAAGGAAAACATCGAGAAGTCGATTACAAACGAAATTATTATCAAAGGCGTGTAAAGTTTCCAATCCACAGCTTAGCCCTCTTTCATTATGAGAGTTTAGCAGAGAATTAATTTTGCTATGGGTTATGATTAAGATGAAAACTAAATATTATTCCAAGCCCAGCGTTTGTGTCAATTTGATCCTACTTGAAAGAGCTGTGTCATAACCGATTGAATTCTTTTCTGAAATATTATGACGACTCTTTAAAAAATATAATAGTTATATAAAATATAATAGTTATAAAACAAGATTGTAGGTATGTAATTTTTATTGTTACAAAAAAGAGATTAATTTTAAATACATTCTAAATATACCTAGTTACTATTTGATGTTTGTGTCTTACTCTTATCTATCAAGTGAATCTATCTTATAATAGGTATAAGTTTTGAGAGGCTGTCTGTATATTTTAATTTGTAATCTAGGAAAATATTGTTCTCAATAAATATAATATTAAAAAAGTCAAGGAAATTATAGAAATGAAACCAGAGTACACTTAAAGATGTAAAATAATCTAAATTTTACCAAAAACATAACCGACTTCAAATAATAATTGACCTTCGAAAAATATACAAATATTGTAATCGCAATATATACATATAACTACATAATATTATTTGAGGAGTTTCTTCGGTTCCTAATGAATTCCATCATCAGAAAAATAAGGAAATTGAGAACACGACGTGCACATGCGTGAACGACTCGTGTTCCGGCTGGGGGCTTGAGAGCCAGTTTTTTCTTTCATTCTTTCTTTCTTTCTTTCTTTCTTTCTTTATCTTCTCTCCTTCTTGGCCGGCAACGCATCAGCGCTGCCTTTGGTGTTGCTGAAGTACCATCAAGTGGATCGTCACCTCGTTTGCCGGCTATTTCCATAAAAAACAAAAATTCTACCCAACAGAAGCTAGGGTTTTAAAACATGTATAGTATGCTACCAACTATCTAAAGCTAAGTCGATCAATAATTGAGTAATGATTTAACGTTAAGCGCTTATAAAACTTATGAATGTTTTTATTGCCATAATAACAGAGGACCAAACGATGGTAGATGAGTCCTATGCAAGATCGGCCATACTGATAAACATGCCTGTCAAATTATATTGAAATGTTTGAATTAAAGGTGTTTATTGCTCTAGATACATTAACAAGTTAATCTTACAAGGAGAAAAAAATAATATTCCGTTAGGTAGTTTAATAACGAGGTTGAATACTACAGGGGCCTTAGCCAAAGTAACATAACGAAAACGATAACGAAGTTAGAAAATAATAAAATGTATGGGATTGACATAAGGCTTCGCTAAACCCCGTGACCATCGTCATCGTTATCGCAAGTTGGTAGACAAGTTTAATAGGGTTCCGTGAACAATATACAAAATTACAAATAGTAAATCGTATTTTTAATTTAAAAAACGCTTTACTATCTTAAATAATGAAACCTACGTACATCTTTGAAACCCCCGACGAAAAAAGAGGGGTGTTTTATAAGTTTGACGTGCCTGTGTATCTGAGTATATGTGTGTCTTTGTATCTGTGTGTCTTTGTATCTGTGTGTCTTTGTATCTGTGTGTCTTTGTATCTGTGTGTATCTGTAAAAAAAAAAATTTTCCTCTCTGGGTGGGGAGATGTACAGAAAATGTATTTTATTTTTAATGCAAATGGCGTCAAATAGAAAATGATTTTATTTAGATAGAATTGTATAAGTATGTAGAAGTTAATAAACTTTAAATGTCGTTTTTTTGATTTACAGGTGAGTGAGATAATTTAGTTATAGTAATATAGGTTTTTATTTAATGTTCAAAATGTATGATTGAAAAATAAAACAAATAAATTTTGATTTACAGAGAAACACATCTTTGGTTTATTCCTTTTATATATGTACCTACTCGGGTCATGGTTGTTATTGTGTCGTCTATGTTACCCTCGACACAGGTAAAAAAACTACTGCGTAGGTATGAGTGTGTCAGCGTTTATTGTTTATTATTAAAATAATATAGAGCCTTATTATTTACCAGACCGATAAGGTTCAAAGGTAGGTAGTCTCGCTAGAAGCTAGGTAGTCTAGACTGTCTCGGTAGATTAATGATACAAGTAGAGTTACTACGCCATTACATTTATAAATACGATACGAAAGGATTTCTTGAGACGTTCTCTTTTTTTAATCAATTACTGAGTTATGTCACCGATCATGTCTTATTGGACAAGTAGACCACTTGATTACATGACATAAGGAAAGACGCTTTGTGCTCGTATAGCTTAAGTTAGTAAATAAACAACTGGCAACCGAAAAGATATTTATTAACTCATAAGGATTATAGAAATATGTTTTTTTTGTCATTGAAGTATACGAGTATACCTGTATAATTATTTTTATTGCAATGGTGATCTAATGGGTTATTTTGATTCTTATTTTCCTATGTGTGAACTACGCACTATCCGGATGTGTTACCTAGATTATTTATACCTGTTATCTCGGATAATCGGTACCTATTTTATAAAATGCCCAAAATTTCAGATAAAGTGCGAAAATAAATTCATTCCATAATATTCTATACAAATCCAAATTATGTCCAATTGGCAATGGTTTTGGATAAGCGATTGTCAATAGGATTTTAGTGTGAATCACCAAGATAAGAGGGAATTGAGGTACTAGTTTTTGAATTAGAATATGGCATTAAGCTTGGCATTCTATGTATGTATGGAATGGCTGGCTGGATTCAAACCATTATCTAATGGCTTATTGAGCATGAGTCTCTCCTCTTGAGGAGGCCTAGAGCATACTCCACCACGCTGCTCCAGTGCAGATTGGTGGAATTCTATAGAATAACTAGTTACGTATTCTATCTTTAATAACTAGTCTACCAATAGCAAGCAAAAAAAAGCGTTCCTCGCTATCCATATTGATATCAAAATCCCTTTTATTAAAGAAATACCTCTGAAGGAATAATTAATTAATTAATTAATTTATTTATTTATACAAGCTGCTTATAAAAACATGACAGACAATATTTATCCAATGCATTTTTAAAGCTTTGCTAGGTAGTTTCCTGCCGCGCTGAACAAAATATATCAATGGACGGATCCCATGTCACTAAGCCATTGAGTAAGGTGAGTGCCCGCATCAGAGGTGACTCCTTTGCAAGGACTAGTCTGCAACTTGGTACTGCAAACAGCTTATGACGACGGCGTCTAATTTGAACATAGTTGTCTGGGACATTCAACGAAACAATAATATGTGTAAGTACCTATATTAGTGAAATGTGGATTTCTCCAAATCAAATTAAAACATCGATTAATTCAATTAATAATATTAATAGTTATTCAATGAATATACTTGGCTATTTGACAGCTGTCACGGTAAAATATGAAATGTGTTAAATATGGTTGCATAATGGTTAACAATAATTATACAATACGTTTCTTGCATGAAAATAAATTGTAAATATTTTTACTTTTGAAAAATAGATTTGAGTTTTTTTCCTGTGGATACGAGAACCGAAACGCGGGCGGCCATGATTGAGCATGTTATGACGTCACAATTCAAAAAATAAAGCGTCGTGTACTACTAACTATATCGTGTGCACTGTGCAATTTACTGAGAAAATTAATAAGATATAGGTATTTTGATTTCTGCTTTTGAGAGGTTTTGTAAAATGGAGTCAGGCTATACAAAAGCTGACAGTGCGAATTTGCCTCAAGTTGATTCATTTATGGTCGCAAATTTCTTTGCGTGTAACCCTGACTTTTGCTCTACCGAGTTTCGGAATGCAAAAACCTCCTTGTAAGTACTGAAATTAATAAAGTAAAATTGGTCAGTCTTGCTAAGTGGTCACAGGGGGATTTTTTTCTAAGTTTTTCCTCAACGTCCCCTTAACGACAACATATTACTAATGATTTTAAATTACTTATAGGTTATGTTTATGAACAATATTAGGTTAGGTTTAATTTGTTTTTATAGTAAATCAGAGGCTAAGTTGATTTCTTCTAAATACTTACATCCAAGTGGTCCTCACAAAAGAATATTGCTGATATAACAGATGTTAACTCTGGGTCTCGACGTGCTAATTGTCACCACTGCTTTCGACGTTGAGGGCATTTAGGAACGTGTAGGTATAAACAATTTGTCAGGTTTAATTGTAGTACTTCTACACATAGGCACTGCACACGTCTTGTAGCTTGTCGTTTTCACAATTCCAGTGAAAAAGGTGTAAGTTTTTCACTTAAAATATCTTCAGAGTTAGAGCGTAAACTTTTGTTAATTGAAATATGACGTCACAGCCAGCAAGTGACAGATGGTGGACTATTTTCGCGCGAATTTAAAATTAATGGATTAAAAGTCATTTTTTTCCTACTAAATAACACTTTTATGAGAAAAATAAATATTGTAAGAGGTATAAAATTAAACTACGAAAATTTAAAAATATTTTTCCAAAAATTGTCTAATAGCCAATTCATTGATATTTTAATTTAATTGAGAGCAAGTAAAATCCATTATCAGCGATTTAAAATACTTGTTTACGCCAGTGAAAGCAAATATATAACGACAGCACTGTCATATTTTGTCGAGAATATGTTTTATTTCTGTCGTTAAGTGCATGCAAAAATATGAGATAAGTTATCGTTTTTTACGGAACACTCACGGTCTGGGCATTGGACATTTCGGCGGACATTCGCGTTTTTATGCATAATTTAGTCTGCGATGTACTGATGGAGATAAATGCATATGCAATGACCCGTCAACAAAAAATTCGCCAGCAAAATTAGGCCAAGTCAGTCACAAGAATATAAGCAGTTTTTATATCACTTTTTTTTGTTTGTTAAAAGACCATAATTTAAAATTCTCGAGATAACGATAACTTGTGAAAGTTTTACACCTCTTTGATGTAGTTGTTTAGTTGGATATACAACGTAAGAATTGATGAGGTATTAGTAATAGTGTAGGTATTAGTCTTAATTGCCATACTTACGTAAGAGTAAAAATCTTGTCGTGAGGAATTTTAAACGTTTGTGGAGTATAGTCATATTGCATAACATTATCAGTTTTAATATGCATGTTGGATGCATCGCACGTTATAAACATTTATTATAAATTACTTAGTTAAATATTTTTTACGATATACCATAGCAAGTTTTTGTACGTATTAAATAAACATTTAAAAACATATCATTTTATAGATACGTATATTTTTCTGTTAATGAACAGTTAAACCATATTTTTATTATTACTACAGTTATTAAGTTTCGCTTTCCGACGCAAAATGTTACGAAAGACAGTAGAACTGGGATTCGCGTTCAGTTAAAGGTTATTTATAGAATTTATTGCATGTTTTGCAATCATGTACCAATAATAGATGGCAGGAGATGATATACCAGCATAAGTTCTATCGTAAACGATACCTGGCATTTATGTTTGGAACTGAAATCCATACTTCCATACTAATATTATAAATGTGAAAGTGTGTTTGTTTGTTTGTCCGTCTTTCACGTCGCAACGAAGCTGCTACCTATATGATATGTTTTTTGTGTGTGGAGATAGTGAGGAGGGTGGAGAGTAACGTAGGCTACTTTTTACCTCGGTAAAACATCCCCAGGCCATGGGAAAATCGATGTTTTGTTAGTTTCTAGATATTTAGTTCCGGACGTTGTTAATAGATGGCGTTAGTAAAATTCATTTGCAAGTTCTGAATCACGCTATCAAATGATACATTGTAAATTACTTAAGTCATAGGCAACTAAATCTAACTAAGTAAAAGTACGAGTAAGTAGGATTTGTAAAAAATTGATCTCTACCGCGGGCGAAGCTGCGGGCAAAAGCTAGTTGGTCATATTATTATTTATTGTGCACAAGAGTACCTAATAATAAAAATAAAATGAAATATATTCATGTAGGTGTCACTAATATTATATTTATGCACGTCATTTTTCTTCATCTACCAAGGAATGCCGTAATGAATAAAATAGAAGAATAGATATATAACAATTTTATTATTTTACCGAACAATCAAGAGCCGAAAAAATAACCGTCTCTATACGTACCTACTAATGTTTGGCGTGGAAGAGGATCCAATCCTCAGTCCTAATGTGTACATTATCATTATATTCAGATGTCAAATTTAAATAAACTTTTAGAAATCAGACAGGCCAACATTATTATCTATATAATATATAGTACTTATTTATAAGTAGATACTATTATTTCTGTGGTAATAGGGTAACTTAGGACATAATATGACAGTTGGCTGAGTCTCACGGGTATGGCATATCACTCCGTATCAAACACATATCAAAACAGTGCGAGCGTGCCAATTCATACTGTTTTATATTTTTGGCATTCTGTCAAACAACATGTATATTTGTATGGGTACGTTTTATTTCTTATGGCTTCAACCCATTAATGGCCAACTACTGGGAACGGGTCTCTCCTCTTGAGGAGGCCTAGAGCATACTCCACCACGCTGCTCCAGTGCGGATTGGTGGAGTGGCTTTATTTCTTATAGTGTTTGTTTAATATTAATCAAACATAAATATAAATGCAGTTCATAAAATTTAAATGAGCGATGAGTTATGATCTGCTCATTATCTACTTTACTCACTTTCTGCTTCTACTTCTATGAGAGTAACAATTTGCTATTTGAGGTTTCTATAGTTTGGCATTATGCTTATTGTAGCTCTCGTACAGTCGTTTATAGTCCTTTTATTCAATACATCATCCAGATTACTAGGTTTTTTTATTTCATTTTCTATCTTTCTGCCATGATCGGCAACTTTGCTCTACTCTCCTAATCATCGATTAATGTTTACGATTAGTCGGTTACTATTATTTAATTACAATGGCACATTGGATAAATTCAACCGAGTATCAATCACGTTCTTTTTATAAGTGATACTTTATTATAACATTGCTAGCTCAATCACAAATGTTTTAAAATTTTACAGTGGTTGGAAAGTTATACTCAAAAAAGTCAAATTTGAGCCGGGCGGGAATTAGATGGGAAGCGTCACTTTTTATGGTATACTGGTAGTTAATTAAGACCAGGCTACCGAATATCCTTGTAGGTTTTGTAACAGGAGTCGATTCGGTCACGCCCGTCACAGCGGATGAGGCAAACGATGCTTGCCGTGAACATAAAAAATGGATTGGTCTTTATGATTTTTTATAAAAATATACTTTTCTCCTTGCGACAGGAAACTTGTTATGAATTATTGTTTGACAATAAATTCATCTGATAGTTGTGGCGATGAACTCCAAGTTGGTGAGATCCTTGCAGACCCCCTCAAAAATGTGTAGCAAAATACTTTGTCAGAAACCTGTGTATAAAAAAACAGTGAGCAAAAAAATATTTATTCAGTCATATCATTCTCGCAAAACAAGACATTTCATGAAGGAGACAGTATTAAATCTTAGTTTTTAATCCATTTCTTTACTTTCACAAATTATTACTTTCCTTGTCAATACATGACAGTATCACTACAGGCGCTGAGGTGTCCCTGCGAACGGATTGTGACCGAGACCGCAGGGAAGACTTAAAATCTCCACAGGTGTCGTCTCCCGTCCGGACTTTCATTTTTATTTCAACGCTTTTTAAATCTTTCCTCAAACGAGTCTCAGATTTGTGCCGCTCCGCCACTCAAAGATGACTTTTAAGTAATCGAGATACAATTATGATATTATTTTTTGATTCACCTTTAATATCTTTTTTAAGATCTCCAAATATAATTTCCTGGAGAGTTATCTTAAGTATATCCAGATGTAATGTAATTGGATATTGTTTAAGTTTTATTTTTGCATTAGTTTCTATTCTACTTATTTAGTCAGCTGCGGTCTGCGAAAGGAAATATTTAATTACATCTTCTTTTTCTTATTTACTATCGAAAATATTCGATCGAAAAAGTTAAAGCAATTTCATATAAAAATTTTGTCTTTTAATACTTACATGGATTTTCCTTTTGCATAATTTTAAGTGAGTGTTCACACTGAACTCGCGGGCGCGGGCGCGGGCGCGGTCGCGGGCGCGGTGGCGGATTTGTGTTCACACTGGCCGCCAGGCGTTTGCGCGATTATGACATGTTGTCAGAGGTTGAAAACATGGACGACGATCTTTTTTTAACCGAAAATTCATACCTAAAGTTCCATTTAGGTACTCACCCTTCATGTCAGGAAACAATTCAACAATTTCCTTCCATAGTTTATTAAGAATGTTTCTGTTCATAAGATGCCTGTGTTTACTCTGCCAAATCTGAGTTCAAATCAAATCAGTTCTAGCCTGAATAGTACTAATAAACTCTTCTGTATTGAAGGACATGATCTTAGATGAAAGAACAACCCTTTAATCTGGGGACATAATGAATTCATGTGCTATCGTTTCTAGCGACAAGTTCAAAATGGTTGAACTTACCTGACATAATCGCGCGTTCCGCCGCTAGTTCAGTGTGAACACACTCATACATTCTCATGCGTTTGATATTGCCGCTAGCGGGCCGCGCGCGGTTGTCGCTAGCGTGCCCGCTACTTACACCGCACGTGCGTTTTGTATGTGAACACTTCCATAGTAGTTCATATGTTTGAAATTTCGCGACCGCGCCCGCGACCGCGCCCGCGACCGCGCCCGCGAGTCAGTATGAACAAGCACTTAGGCATATGCCCACAAACAACGCCACATATAAGGTGGGAACAGGTAAATATGAAAATTTTAAATTAATTTTTGATTACAATCTCCATGGTTATTTTGTCTGACACATATTCAAGACGAGCTTTTCGATTACTAGCAGAATATCATATAGGTATATCTTTTTTTACTAGCTAAGCTTTTGTGGTTTTACTTTGCTGTGTTTCGATTATACTAACTGAGTGTTCCTTACAGCTTTGACATGTATACATATGTGTAAGTTGCACTCCTCCTGGCCAATAGGCTCATTATTATTTATTGTTTTTGTAATGCAGTCCTAAACCTTACTCTCAGGTTGATGATTCATGAAAATACCCTACAGCTAAAAAACTTTTCTACTTTGTATAGTAGTGTCATCCGATATCCTTAAAATGTCGTCTTATACACCTAACAAAGAGCTTGTTAAAATTCTTTCATATTATAAAACCGTTAGCTAGCTTCATCCTATTAAAATCAAACAAAAGTTTTCGGGCTTTGTGTATTTTAATCACTAGTTTTATTTCTTTTCCTCTGTTACATTTTTTGTTCTACATTGTTCTAAATCTATACGATAAGGTGAAGACAGGTTGTTCTAGGGTATTAATCGCTGTATCAATTATATTTGTCATGTCACTTTAAGGAGCACGATAGTCATTGATAATATTAAAATGTGATATTTGATAGTGTAAATGCGATTTATTTTTATTATTTCACCTTAAAAAAAGGTCGTGTGATTTAAATAACGTTCATTGACTGATATGTATCTCCATTATGAATTCTCAAAGTACATCTGGCAAGTAAACGTGAAGAGTGCAACACACCTTAATTTATTTCACACTTTTAACTATTTGTTACGAAAAAATGAACGTTCAAGATTTTACAGTTTACAAACCTCGCGCACTCACTCTCCAGTATAAAAGTTTTTCTGGCGAATTTGGAAGCAGTTACATTCTTTTATTTGTTTATTTATGTAGTAGTAATCACATTTAAAGTGTTTTATTACTGTAGGGTTTAATCATCAAACCCATAAATTCGTCTTGATGTGATATAACCAATTTTGCTGCTATATATAGATACGAAGTTTACTACACAGCAAGAGCCACGTGCGAAAATTCATTTATTTTCTGTTTTCATATCTTTGATTCGCTCGCGTAGTGCAAAGGTCAGTGTACGTTACGTGCATATACATCGTATATTAGGTATCGTAAGATATTTATGTAAACAGCTTCATATATCTTTAGTGCGAAAAATATCATCATGGAATTTGATTTGACTTAGCTTCGACTAATGTTATTGGACCACTGAGAACTTTTTCGTAATTCGGGGAGCATTACTCCGTTTTTTTTAAATGTTCACAGGCCAACGCCAGCCAACCTATAGTTCAGCTATAATAAGCCACGTATCTCAGTAGGTATCTTAAGAAACATGAAAGATAAGTGTCCATAAGCAAGTACTCATACTCTACTTCGGAAAAAAGAAAACAATGTAATTATCGAAGCCTGCTTTGCACTCCAATTACTCTCACTTCAAGACTTAAGACTTTTACTTTAAGAGATATTAATTAGGTTGTTTGGCTACATCCCATCTTTAGCGGTCATTTATCATCCGTAAAATAAGACTGCTCTTGAATGCCCATCAGGGACACACTCAAAATAAGTAAGGTAATAAGGTTTTAATGTATTTTCGAACACAGAATCATGTCAAAGTTAACGAACTTTCCCTTTTTATAATACTAATTTCTAGGTGAAAAGTAAAGGCATTAGGTATTTCCAAAACATTTAGTAGGTACTATATTGCGTTGCGGTGAGTTTATGTGATTTTAAATCGTGTCGTAATGTTACACTTATATTGTTAAGTGTTAATTTGATATGTGGTATCACTATTAACATTGACACAGATTTTATTTTAAGCACGAAATAGAGTCTATCTAATCTCCTTACATTCATCCTGTCTTTAATAATCTATTCTGCTAAGGATATACATTACTCTTATATACTCTTTCTATTCAAAAAGTTTCATCATTGGCGATGGCGAGATTTTACTCTTTTACCCATATCCTTACCTTGTCGTGAACCTGTAATATTATGTCTATATCTTATTTTACAATTTCTGCGATTTGATGAACAAGTAGTTGTCATAATTTAGCCCAGGGCGGCCCAAAGGGCCCGTGTAATATTTGCAAATGCATAAAAAACATATTTATCTCTCGGTATTGTGACAAATTTTAACTAACTTCAAATAAATGAGGAGGTTTACTTGGGGTTGGGGTGAACCTCTCACTTTGGTTTTTAATACGAATATAACGATAACTTATCCATCCAGCCATTTGGAAGATACGAGGTAATAAAGAAACTTACAAATATACATACAAAGATAACCCTTCATTGGCAGTCGGTTAAAAATTTAAAACATGTATGCTGAACATTCTTTCAACTAACAAGGCGTGTTTCGACTTTCGATTACTACATCGAAATGGTACTTATGATTAATAAGAGAAAAAATCCCCACAAAGAGATCTAGATGAGTTCATATTCAATCACTCCTCACTCCAATAGATAGGCTGTGACTGCGTTGTGCGCCAATTTTGTATCGCGCTGCAGTCGTTCGCAAGCAGGTGCGTTGTGCGCGCGTGCTGCCATTTTACAACAGCTGTTTTGGCGCCAACACGTATCGATACTAAACGTCAAGCTAAGACGAACTTTTTAAACTTTGTAGTCTGTGTAGTGGTCTCGGAGTAATGAAGATGACAGTTAATCGAATAAGAGTGGTGGTTCTCGGAAGCGCACGGTCCGGCAAATCGGGTGAGTTTATTACGAAAATAATACGTTTCCTTCATCCGGCGAATGTAAGAAATACGTTCTCCGGGATTGGATTTCTCAGTTCCTTTATGATTGCTTTCTTAAAACCGTCGGCTTTTCAATTTAACGATCCAGCATCCCTAATTTCATTCTTTTTATTCGTATGCTCCGGGCCCACGACGAAATCAATTATCTCTAATGGTCTTAGAAAAAGTTCCCTAATTTATTTCAGGTTGGACATAACTACACTAATAATTTAATGCCGCTGTAATTAATTCTAATCCTTTTAAAGGAGGCTGTTAATTTAATTACCGTTATTATTCTTTTTCTCACTCATGTGATCCTTCGGGTTTTATCTTTTCTTATTTTTTTTTCATGATAAATAAGGGTTACCTACCTTACTTATTCTTGGCTCATTTATTTTACTTTTTAGCTGATAATTTGGTGTTGATGTTTATTTATAATGTGTTGAATGAATTATTTCTTCTCTCTTTCAAAGCGTTCTTTGTTGAAACTATCAACTATTCCTTATCAGTCGGTAGTCAGTTATCTTGATATGCAGTACTGTGTCAATAGGCTAGCGGCTGATTCCATGGAACAAAAGATATAAACAAGATATGAGTGTTATGAATTTATGAATCTGTGCAATTAAATGCTTTATGTGTTTGATGAATGCATTCTTCGGTTAACTGCGCTGTTAAATCAGAGGGGAATCACCACCAATCAGTTATAGCATTTTTTTTAGATTTAGGTAGGTACTTCTATTTGATAACTTTGGTTTAAATAATTGATTTTAACTCGAGATTAGGTAAAAAAATAAGTAATACAGTATCGTTGTTTGAAAGGGAAATCCTGTCTTAATGGATTCTGTCTTGGATTTAAATCCTCTAAAGTTCTAAATTTTCAAATTCATTTGATGGACTGAATCCATAATTAACACCATTTTGTCTCAATTTTGTTACCTTGTTTTCAACAAGGAGTGGAATCATGCATACATGAGAATTATCCACAATATTTTCAAACATTATTATTGTCCAGCGTATATTATAAGTATATTGACTATAATAATATATGCTATATAGGTACCTACTTTTGTCAAGAATTATAGATATTGGCATAGTCGTTGATTATAGTGTACATAAAAACTCATGTCGCATGCAATACTAATATTCCACTTATTAAGTGAAGAAATTTAATGATTGGTTGCTTCTTTAGCAAGCAGGTGCTCTCTTGAAGCGTTTCTTTATACAACGAGACTTTAAAGAGCTCTTGACGACATACTTAAAATGTTAATTGCATCATGCATGCCAATGTCTGTTTGAACGAAAATTGTTGCTATATACTAGCAATCAGTTCTTTCTTTCTTTTTCTTCTCTCTTTCTTGGCCGGCAACGCATCATTAATGCCTTATTAATGCCTTTGGTGTTCCTGATGTCCATGGGCGACGAGAGCCACTTATCATCAGGTGGATCGTCAGCTCATTTGCCGGCTATTTCCATAAAAAAAATGAAAAAATGCCTCGAAAAATAATAACGAAATTTTGGACGTCAAAACATCTTTATTTTGTGTAATATTAAGTGAAATCGTAGACAGGCTATCAACTAGTAATCGCATAATATGAAAATACACAGTTCGTGACTTCATGTTGACAAAAATTATAGTATTTAAATATTTATTAAATTTACATTAAATTATTATTGTATGAATATTTTTTTTTTATATTTTTTGAAAGAGATGAGTAAGTAAAATCCAGAATTTAAATAAGAAATAACAAAAAAACAGCCAAGTGCGAGTCGGACTCGTGCACTTAGGGTTCCGTACCATTATCTATACAACATGATAATATTTCGAGCGTCTACCTGTTGCCGTTATTAATATCGAGCAAAAACGGCAAAAAATCACATTTGTTGGATGGGATAAATATTTTTATTTTTATTATTACCTAAATATTTATTATATTCTGTTTTTAGTATAATATAAATTTGTCGTTATAGCGGCAACATAAATACATCATCTGTAAAAATTTCAAATGTGTAGCTATCACGGTTCGTGAGATAAAGCCTGAAGACAGACAGACGGACAGTGGAGTCTCAGTAATAAGGTCCCGTTTTTAACCTTTGGGTACGGAACCCTAAAAATCAACATAAGTCTTTTCATATTTTTTTCACAATTTTCACTTCTGACAGGTGGTCACTTGACATGTGCTTCTCACAAAAAACACTTAAGAGCTATTGAAGATGTGATGTATAATTTGTTAACGAGAGTGATTTGAATGGAAATAGTTCAAGTAAGTAATGAACCCACGCGTACCAATACAATGATTACAAAAGTGAAATTTGAGTGTTTGCAAAAAGTTTGATTGAAATGCTTAACTCGCTAATGCACTGTGGTTTATCGGCAAGTGATTGGTAATTACTTAGATTTTCTTGATCCCGCTGTTGGATTAAAGTGAAATTTGATTTGTGTTATCTCTTTGCCTTTTTGAGATATATTAAGTATCGTTGTTATTTTTGTCTATTTAGTCTTTGAATATAACTTATGTGGAAGTACATTAAAAGGATTAAGTATTAGTTATATCCATATTTTTTACGGTTAGTAAAAAATTACATTAGTAAAAAATATGGATATACTTTTTACTAATCGTAAAAAATATGGATAAATATGGATATTGGATGGAATGGATATAAATTAGTATAATACTAATTTGGTACGAGTATAATGCCATATTGTCTGACAGTGTATACACAGCTGTACGCTCTGCAATACCTATTTATATTTTTCTTTCGCATTTTGTCTGTAAGTTAGTAACATTAAAACTTTGTTCAAATAAGCTATCAATATGTCATTCAAAGAAATTACAATTGAAATTCTAGGAATACACCGTAATTGGAAGGAGTAATCCGATGACTTTAATTCCCTTTGTCCCTGGCATGGGCTCAGTTCTCGTAATTCGGTGTAGGGCTTCACGCGGTAATAATATACGGATATGCCTATTCTATCGTGTTTCTACGTTTGCAGAGCTTCAGACAATGACTTTGTTGTTATTCTGCTTCTTTAAGTGTTGTATTTCATTAGCAATTTTATAGGAATTATCTAAGATGCCGGTGCTTCTAAATCCATATCCATACTATCCATACTTCCATACTAATATACTTATATACTATAATTATATACTATATACTAAATATTAATATTATATTATTATATTATTTATTATTAATATTATAAATGTGAAAATGTGTTTGTTTGTTTGTTTGTTTGTCCGTCTTTCACGTCGCAACCAAGCTGTTATATGGTATGGTTTTTGTGTGTGGAGATAGTGAGGAGGGTGGAGAGTAACGTAGGCTACTTTTTACCGCGGTAAATGGGAAGATCGATATTTTGTTCCTTGCTAGATATTTAGTTCCGGAAGTTGTTAATAGATGGCGTTAGTAAAATTCATTTGCAAGTTCTGAATCACGCTATCAAATGATACAATACATGTAAATTACATAAGTCATAGGCAACTAAATCTAACTAAGTAAAAATAAGTAGGATTTGTAAAAAATCGATCTCTACCTCGGGCGAAGCTGCGGGCAAAAGCTAGTTTTTTTATAACAACGATATACAATAGTTTGAAATTCATTTACGTATATATTTTGAATCTTCAAATACTAGTACAAATCTTGTTGCTAGATTTTATAATTTTGTACTAAGTATTATTTCTTCTGAGGTACTAGTATTAATACTAGTAGATACATTAACCCTAAAAGCACTCCGAATAAAAGTTTGGGGCAAGTTCAAAAATACATGTATTTATGGTTTAGATTCGATTAATTCAGAAGTTACAGCTCAACTTTCGAACAGATGCCAAATTTTAAAACCCTTTTGACCGATTAAGCAATTTCCGGAATAATACAAAAAATATCTTCATTACTCTTCTGTCTATGTTTATACGGATATCATAACGACTTGGGAACATAGTTGGGAAGAATATATTTACCTTTTCTATTTTGAATTTTACAAACTCTTATGATTCAATGTTGCGTGGTCGAAATTCTCAGGTCGCTTTAAAAATGTCTGAGTTTCATGAATTTGGGAAGGCATGAATTAATGCGAAATTTTCATCACGCAAACATGCCGTCTAGTTGTCATGGTCTATGTATATCACGGTAGAAGCATGTTGGTTTCGTATCTTAAACATAAGTCGTTGACTCAACACGCTGAAATCTTACTACGTTTTTATGTTTAGCGTCAGCTATCTTCAACGCATTAATGTTTGTAGCGATGACATGACGTGAATATTTTGTATAATTATAGACAAGAGGATTTCGTTCGTATGAATCTTGTTATGTGTACGATAAGGTTGTTGACCTTGTTTGTTTGTTTTTGTAATTTGTTCATCAGTGATCATTGAAGTTCATTAATTGAAAGGCATTTTTAGTAGAGTCCGACCGAAACTGGTTTTTCAGCCGAAACCGAAACCGAAACCGAACCTTCGGCCTTAGGTCCAGTTTCGGCCGAAACCGAAACCGAAACCGAAACTTAGGGTGAGGTCAAACGAGCGTATTTTTGGTGCTGTGAGTCACGTGAAATGAGCTGGTTTCATACAAAAGTTCTAATTCAATTCTTTGAAATTTGTATTTTACGCGATTTTACGATTTACACATTTTTATTTGTACATTTTTATGTGTATTAACTGCCTTCAGTTCGGTAAACTTATCTTAACGTAACGACAAAATTCGAAAAAATGTGGGTACCTTTGGATGAACGTTGTTTGTTTTTAACCCCTGACGAAAAATGAGGGGAGAAAAAAGTTTGACGTGTCAGTGTATCTGTGTATCTTTATGTCTGTCTGTGGCATCGTAGCTCCCAAACGGAAGAACCGATTTTGATCTAGTTTTTTTTGCATGAAGGTGACTTAATCGAGTGTGTTCTTAGCTATGTTTAGTGTATATCAAACTGGGGTTTTATTTAAATCTTAGCCCCATTTTACTAAAATACGTCAGTGAAAACCGCATGCAAATCGATTTAGCCGATTTTGAAATTACCCTGAACAAACGCACATACTGTATACAAACAGACGAAAATTCTAAAAATAATTGCTATGGTCTCTTTTGCGTTGACAAATACCGCTCGTGATAGATTTTCCCAAATATCTTCCATGTACAGACATATCGATCAGTTACCGTTTAATTGTAATGGATGATTTGGGATTTAGACTTTGAAAATACTACTAGTGAATGCCCTCGCTTTGCTTCCGTAAACCTTTCGGTAAGCCCTCACGCAATAGGTAAATGTAAGTATGGGTGAAAATGAAATAACGTAATTTATTTATTTGTAAACCGTTTGAAATAAACCAACCACTAAATGTTAACCAAAGCTCACTACAATACATATGTATTGTAAGTTATAAGGGAGTGAAAACCGCAGGTAAATCTGTTATGTCGTTCCTGAGAGTAGCCAGAACAAACGCACAGACAAATATGGTAGACGAAAACTATTTTTATATAATCTATTACGTCTAATTAATACCCCTAGTAAAAGTTTTACTTAAATATCTTCCAGTTACAGTTTCATTACCATGCTTGGATATGAGTTTTGTATCATTATCTATACAGCATTAGACACTATATTATGACCTTTTTTCTACCTGTTGCCGTTATTAATATCGAGCAAAAAACGGCTAAAATCAAGCGCCAAAGCACCCTGTCAAACGCTCTTCAGATTAATGAACAAATATAATAAACATGTTAAATCAATGACTTCACTTAAAAAGTCAGCGCCCACGGGTTAGCCACGAACTTAACCGAACGACGCACGAACATTCACGAACACAGAGTTTCGGTTTGGCCGAAAGTTTCGGCCAAATTTTGCCGAAACCGAAACCGAAACCGAAACTAGATTTTTTGGCCGAAACTGGCCGAAACCGAAACCGAAACCGAACCTTCGGTCGGTCTCTAATTTTTAGACTTTCTTTTATTGAAATTACAACAAAAAATACATTTCGATTTAAAAATTGACGACCCTGTAGCCTAGTTGGTAGCGACCCTGCCTGCAAAGTGAAGGGTCCCGGGTTCGATTCCCGGCCGCGGCAGATATTTATGTGACAGATAAATATTTGTACTCGAGTCATGGGTGTTATTGTGATATGTTATATATGTAGTCCATCCCACCCGCGACACAGGTAAATAACCTACTGCGGGGGTGTGAGTGTATAAGTATTTATTTATTTAATTCAATAATGCTCATTTCAATTCAGTAATTTCAATAACAAATATACGTTTTCGTTTTCTGTTAAAAAAAATAATTAACAGATAGATACGCTAATACTAATCGTTTTAAAAATGGCAATAGATTATTATGAATGAAATATCGAAGTAGCTTGAAGTGGAACAACGATTATTTTTTATCTACGCATTTAGTATGTTACTATAACTTGAACGTTAGTGGGCTAACGAAAGTTTGAGGTCATCCATTCACTTTTTAATAATAAAGATCAAACTAGTCGTAAGAAGTTATCATCAGTAAGTTAATTTTCTTTTCAGTATAATGCATTTGTGTATTGATTTATTAAAAGAACTCATTTTGAAATAATCAGTGATTTTACTATGTTCAGATTAAATCAAAAACTGGTATTCCGGAAGCTTTAATAAGGCCGAGTCTGCTAATAAATTAAATTAACAGCCTACTGATGATATGAATGAGTAGATAATACACACGGCCACGATATGGATCATAAAGTCTGTTAATTTACGAATTGCAAGAAATTCATCCGAAGTAAATTGTAATTAATAATTATCTATTAAATAAATTTAGGTAAAACTTAAAGCTAAGTTTGGTTCGATTTTTAGGGATCGATCGAGTTTAACATTTGCGAGCATTCGATAGGTTGTTGGGTGACCACTAGTTGCAAGAAATACTTCCAAGTTCCAATATTTAGATCCACCAATCCTGGAGGATCAATTCTGGAGCGGCATAATACGGTAGGTACATTATGATTAATAAGTACTGAGTATTGTGAAAATATTATGTACCTACTCGTACTATAAACCTGCAATTTGTATTATCACACAAAATGTCAGTGACACCTCATTCGGAATGATGCAATAAACCCAAAAGACTCCAATTTAAATTTAGGTACAAACCAAATCGTAATCTTTGTAACAAATCGTAATCTGTCGAGTCTTTTGAGTAGATCTATTTGTTGTAGGAACATAAAAAATGTTTTGGCATCAAATTGTTTGAAATGTTTTGATCAGAGATTTTGTGTCTGCGGCCGTGGTTTTGTTATTGGTCTGACATGAAATACCTTGTAACCGAATTTGGCACAATAAATGGGGTAGATAAACAGAGCTGTATAGATTACCTAGAAACTTCAAAGGAATTTAGGTGGGCTAAACAGATATCAAATCTGATAAGACTGGTCAAAACGATATTGAGTATGAAATCAACATGCATTTTGATAGATAATTTTGTTTGCTAGAACATTGCCGTAACGTAACCCTTTGTAATGTTAGCTTGAGACAGTTGCATTTTATTGCAACAGTACGCTCCGTTTACGGCATGTATTTAGAATATGAGTAATCATCGAAAAGTGGCGCCTGTGACTTCGTCTATCTTTAACATGTTTACGAATATACGTAGTACCTAACCTCGTCCGAAATAACTATTACTTGTTTACAAGCATAATTTAACTTTAAAGTCATGAATTACTTGTGAAAACAAATTAAATGAAACGCTTTGACGCTTGCAAAAAATATAAGCGTTCATCTCATTTATTTTTATATTAATGCAACCAATCGTTTAATATAAAATTCAAATAACGGTTTTTCTTCCAAATTCCTTATGCTGCATTTTCGTGGCCCTTGGGACTCAGAATATTTACATTAAACGAATATTAATGTCAGCTAAATTTTACATATAACTGACACCTAAGTTCAACTTTATACAACTACTAAAGAACAGCGCGCGCAAATGATTATGTAGTTATACAATATTAATAATGAAGCCAAAACTCGTGGATTTTAAAATCAATTCCGATTTTGATGAAATTACTTTTAGATATCACGTGAGCATTTATCTTTAATTCAGCATTAATTGCAATACTTATCAGTGCGTTATAGGATAAGATAAATTGCAACATTTAAACAACATCGTTGTGAAAATTCTGGCCCGCTGATACTTCGTTTTTACGTGTGGTCTTTACGACCCATTACTGCCTGCTTGGTTCATCACATGCGGTGGAATAAGTAGGTAGGTGCCTAAATGAATTTTATTGTCATGTTTACAACAGCTTCGAGTCTAAGCTCGGTCAAAAGTAACATAAATCATCATTTGTAAACACATGAAATTAATAATTGCAAGGTCAAGTATTACTGTAGGTACCTAACTGTATTGTATGCTTTTATAAGTCTTTTGATGTAAGAGGCGCATATTGGTCCCAGGCTAGCCTTCACTGGGCCGTTTCTTGGTGGTCGTAGTTGTTTTTGCAACCTATTGAACAACGGACGGGGCTATGGCGAATGGTCGTTGTTAATGGAGGTGGCTGTGTCTTTCACCACCATAATAATCACAGCGAAACTGCGGTTTTACTAGCCTGGTTAACTACCATCTTCCTTATTAAAATCGGCCATGTAGGTATGTTCTACGTGTTTCGGTAGCATCATCCATCCCTACCTCTTCATAAACTTATTTACTTTTATGCAAACATTGCGAAATTGAACTTAATTTCCATAAATAAAATTTATGCAAATAAACTAAGAACATTGACAGATTATCTTATGTCTAAACTCACAAGTTACCTAATATATACCTAATCTATGAAATGCTACTATTCATAGTAAATGCTGCCATGTCGTAGAAAGTAAAAACAATAAGTTAGCGAAAGCTAACTTGAGAGAAATTGATTTATCGTCGGTCGGATGTCTTTTGGGAAACACTCGACAGATTAACATAACAATTAAGATATATTAGGTAAGATGATTTGGCGGATGTCGAGTTCCGTTGAGTAATGTTTACTGGATCCCATTTATCACACTTTTGAGAAGCGAAGTGGTTTGTTTATTGATTAATGCGTTGTGTGGTTTTGAATGTCACTGTCATGTAGATATGTAATTAAAATAAATTAAATTTATATTTAAAGGAGTTTATAATGAACATTAGAGACCTTTGTATTATGAGTTTTGAAAGATGGACCATCTGATCTCTGATGGCAATGGTCATCATTGTCCATGCTTAGTTGTTAAGGATCAAAGAGGAATGGCCAATCAATAACGAAAGAATGAAGGGATAAACTTTATCAAATGTGACATTTGATCAAATTTAAATTTAGAAGGAAAAGCATGAATGAAACAAGTAAAAGTTACTGTTGATTTTTATTGCATCTAATGAGGCAGCCTCATAAGACCTAATCTCAGGTCTAGGAACGTATTACCTACCATGAGTGCCGTCAGATAAACTTGGGTAGTTTAAACTTTAGAGCTCTCCAAAAGAAAACACCTTGATTGATACGGCCGTTTTCAGCAGTGTGGATCATGTACGAAGAAAAAAAACTTGAACAACTTAACAATGGAAAAAAACCCAAAATTTATAGTTTACCAAACCTTATCCAAACCTAAAGTATAATTTCTGAGTACTACTGTGGAGTAATTTCTGCGTTATATGATATTATGTTACTGTATAATACATAGTTTCAAAACGCAATTTTTCAATCAACCCACTCGCAATATATTTTTAGCATACTAAAATGGGTATAAATAAAACACTTTTCATCCAATAAACAGATGAGTGAAGGTCGCGCCTACTTCGGATCTTAGACCATCCACATATTTCTATTTTAAAAGCCCGTAGGAAGCCTGATGACATATTTCTAGTAGAGTAAAATATTATGCAATTACGTATATCGAATCGAACATACCTAACACACTGATTATAAACAATTAATTCTCAAACCATGTTGTACTCTGAGAATAAATGTAAAAGTCATCTTACAATGTCGTATTCCTTTAAACCATTTGCCAATCGTAGATAAATATCAAACGTTTAATAAATTTCCTAACAATATTGTAAAACCTAATGAAGCAATTAAGTTGGAAAGTTCATCACAATTAAACTATTTTGTTTGAGTAAACGGGTTACTGCAATCTTCGTCATATTTTAGTGCAACTTATCAATATCAGTCGCAAATAAATATCGTTAATCAATTCCATTTAAATAATATTTCAATTTGGTAATCTTTTAATTTGCGAAAATATTTCTGGGCACAGGGCCTTATATAGTAGAGCTAGAGCGTATTCTTGTGTAGATCGATGGAAAAGTTAATGGCCAAACAATAGGCAAAAAATAACAACAACATTGTGCTATAATAAATACTAATTATAAGTAATATTGGTTGTGACACTTGTGACAGATGATTTTTGTACGCAATAAAATTACCGGAACAAAATAGTTATATCAGAATTGTATTGATAACAAGTTAATAGTAATGACCAAACTATTGCCAATCAAGTTTATCGAATAAACACGCAATAAAATTACCAAAATAGTTATATCAGAATTGTATTGATAACAACCTACTAGTAATGATCAAACTATTGCTAATCAATTTTATCGATGATTGTAATAGACGCTAGTTCGAGTGACGCACTTAGATTTAACATGCAAAAATTTAATACTAATGAATGCATTGGATATTTGATATAGAACTTTGAATATTTAACTTCGAACCAAGGCGTGGTTAACTTAGGTACGCATACTATCGTATACTTTCCAATTTATTTATGCTTATTTTACATACAATCCAATTACAATCTTCTTTTGAACCATCGTGAACACCGTCAAAGTAAACACGGAAGAGATATCAAAATATGATATGAAGGTGCAAGTAGTCTAGTAGACGTAGACAACGTAATGTTTGTGTGAAGTAAGGCGGAATCACAGGGTTGAATACAGAAGATTAACTTATTAAGTTGAAAATAAAGCAGTTTTTAAAAAACAATACGTCGTTAATTAAATTTAATGACATAAATTCAATATCATATTTAACATGGAAAATAGTCAAAATAACAAGTAAACTTGTCAGTGGCATTGAAATGATTGACTTTTAAACTTAAGTGTTTTTAAATGAACTATTTAATAAATCCATTAGCATAGTTGCCTGACAATAAGGCTTGTAATTAATCATAAGGACCCTATGGCTTGTCTGATTGTTTAAGAGTTAATTTTAAATTCTTATCACAGAGATTGGCCTTCAAGATAGAAAACAGTGTAGAATCTTGCTGCTTGCTCTATTATACCAGGAAACACACATGACAAAAACAATTACGAAAACCCCGTACCTACGTCTTCAATCCTATATTCATTTTTAATCAACTATGGCAAACCATTATAGGTCAAAGATGTGATAGGAGTCAACTCAGAAAACCAAGCTGTGATTGGAGTAAACTTAGAAAACAAAGCTGTGATAGGAGTCAACTTAGGAAACGATCCATTCAATGATCTAGAAGCTGATTGTAATCGAGTTTCGACAGCTGTAATAGAGTCGCGTACAGAGGCGGTGCCGGCAGACGCCTGACCGGGTGACTCAGAGCCGGACGGCATGCGGCTTGCTCGAACCACTATAAATACGTTGCAGTTGGCATTTAGACGATCTCAATCTACGAAACGCATTCTACGCGTTTATGTCATGTATTACGTGGCCCAATTCACTGCCTATTTTCATCGGAACATCATAAAAAAAGGTAGTGTAGGTCTTAGTTATCAAAACATAAAACTATTTAGATTGAGTAATTCTTCTGTTGCAGTGTATTTAATGAATGTTAATAGCTGACTGCAGCGCCATCTGCCGGCTATGAACTTTTATCACAATCAATTAAATGACAAAGCAAATTCTCTCTCAGATAATAATATCATTCTCAGCTGGTGAAGTCGTTTAATAGATACACGATAACTAGCACACAGATCATCGATTAATATGTAAAGATATTCAGGTTGACTGTGTCATCAAAATGTTGTGGGCATGTCAACGAACAACTTAATCAAATAGTAATAGTTTAACTACCACCATACAATTTTATTCGTGTCATAAATTAATCTCTTGACTTGCATTAGGGATACTTTACGTATTCCAAATTGTAGATACAAGCATAAAGGTGTTGACAGGTCACGGGGAAAAGTCAGTAATTAAAGTACCTTCATTATAGAAAAGGCTAGTTGGTAGTGACTGTCTACGAAGCAAGGGGTCCCGGGTTCGACTTCCAAGCTCATCCATCTACGTGTCATTAGGCTGCTGGGTACAGGGTATAAATGCGTAATAATAAATTCCATTTATGTATCTACTATCGATTTTTTTCTCAAAACTATCTAAAATGTTATGTTTTAAATTTTCCCTGCAACCAAGAATCAAACTCGATATCTTTCACTCAACAAGTTTCGATACATTAAATAGGTTACAAAAACGTCAATCAGTTCTCACATCGATCTAGATTTCAGCAAAGTACAAACCGTTTATCATTTAAAAGAGTCAAAGATAACAATTTCAGCAATTAACCTAATTTCTGTAGGTAATTCGATTAGTTGCTTTACTAGGAACACATCGCAGAAGTTTGTATTTTATTTCAACACCTATCGAATGTAAGCAATCGTTTTCTAGATTTTTAGGTCATGTGTATCTAAAATCATGTTTGCAAACGTATTATACCTGTCAAAACTGTGCGACTAGCTGACTCAAATTAGCGTGTAGCATGTAAGCTATCGTCACGAGAGAAAGCAACTCGGCGTCCTTTTATAAAAGACCTAAAAAGGAAAAAAATACATTAATTGGAATCGGAGTCGAGCAAATAGCGGTCAATTAAGCTGGTAACTGCGTTGGAAATAAAAATATGGGTGAAGAGTTTGACACTCAGTTCCGTATCGATATTGTCTATGAAGGTATTATTTTTATGACAATTAGGTGTATCATTTATCCTCTTCTTCAATGTCAAAAGCTCTAATGATTTTATCATTATAAGAAATTAGTTTTGGTGCATAATTTTAAATATAAACATCGACTTTAATTCTGTTAATTCTTACCTTTATTACCTTTGCCTTCTACTTATTTATATGTTCTTTGTATTGTATAAGCTCATGTACCTTCCGCAATGTTTACGTTAGCGCGAAACTCTAAAAATTTGAATAAACGACGCCGTCCAATTACCATAGCGTAGCGTGGAGAGGCTGACAGTCGGGATCGTGTCTCCGATCACCTCGAGCGATGCTCTTAATTAACATTTAGCTTCTGCTACCGTATTCGTCCAACAAACATGTCGGTTAAATTCCCTTGTTTCCCGGTCCCGTTAGAGTCCTCGTTACGTCGCCAGACCAGTTTATTCTGCAAAACAATTTGATGAACCATTTAAATCACCTCATACTCTTACAGCACGAGGTGATCCAAATGGTTCATCAAATTGTTTCGCACGCAAACCTAAACTTATTTTGGAGTCCAAGACGCCTATGTTGTATCTTTCACATCACGGTCATCAGATCATACTTTCACCTAGTTCCTCAGAATCGGAGGTACAAGAATTTTTGATGAGCCTTCGAAAGTAAATAGCGCATGACGAGCGGAAACCGTGACAATAACATTTGCTTAATGTCAACATGTCTAATCGAAGTCAAATATTGTTTTAATCTAGAATTCGATTTGCTATACAGATACTGAGAATGATTTTGCAGTTGCGAAGATTTGATTTCTCTTTGTTACGTCATCGGTGATCCCAGATTTGTACGTCGATATCCGACGGGTTAGTATCATTTTTCAGCGGATCACCTTGAACGCTCTGGTATCAAAGTAGTAGTGAAAGTACTTATTATTTTAATTGGTTGGCTGTCCATGTTGACGTTTACTTTGCATATATTGATAACGGACAAGTTTTTTGACACTGCAACATATCACAACTCGTAGCTTTTGGTCATTTGCCTTTTCCCTAATTTTCGAATGATTTGCGCAGTATGATAATTGGTAAACATTAACTATTTATGAAATACGAATAGAATGACAATGTCTATCTTAATTTGGGATTTTATTTGCAATTTTATATGCCAATACTTCAAATAAACCAACCTTATTTACCAGTGTTGTTTGCCGTATGTCACAGAGAACATAATAGTACATAACCTATGTAATTAAATGATGTTTCATATGTATACAACTAAAGTAACCATTCTCACTTCTTGACAATCTGCCAAAAGATCTGATACTCAGTTTTCAATTGACACAGTCATTAGAATATGACCATGTATTTATTTTATTTATGAAGACCCTGTTAATGTGACCAGTTTATATAATTGTATTATACAGCTATGCTATTACAATTATACTTAACATATAATTAAAAAGCGCACTTTTTAATTGGTGCATTTTTCTGTTCTCTTGAATACTTAACGATCTTATGATCTTTGTGGAAAAACCAGGCCAAGGCTACGAAATGATTTTACTATACTTTGTTCTTATTAGACGTGCAATAATTCTAGTTACTTCGTAAGTTTGTATACAGAGGTCAAGCTTGCAAGCTCACCCCTCGTAAAATTATGATTTGCGTTCTAGTCCGCCACTACGAAGGCCATAAAAAATGCATGCGTCGTAAACCAGTAGCTTCGGAATAAAGATAAAATGCTTAATAAAATGACATGTTTATCGGTTTGTCACGAGCCCGTATATTTCATGTGCGAGCGAGTCTATAAAACGGGCATAGTTGATGAGACGCGAAATGCAACGTAAAGACATCATCTCAGAAACTATTCTGTGCTTTATGATCAACCATATTTCTTTGGTAATATCTCGCTTCTGGAAATCGGTCTCTAATAAACGAGTTTCATTCTCTAATCTTAAATGCAACGTTATTTAAATTAGTTGATATGATTGATGGAATTAATTATTCATTAATTAATTAAATAACAATTATATTATTGATAATATTCGATTTTATATTTATTATTTTCAAACGGCATTTGAATAACATAATTAGTGCAAATCATTGCTACTACGACTGATTAACCTTTTGCGTTATAATTGTAAATATAACGATTCTATTTACCTCTCCTACTACGCCCTTAACTAAAAAATGTAGAATAGGCTTTGAGAAACGTTTACCCAATCTAACATTTATAGCGGTTGAATTCTTTATAGTGCCTTCATTGACTAATATTTTAGTCCTGTGTGAGAGATCTTAGCTATCGAGACTCTTTTTTGCTGCGATAAAATTGCTTGACTTGTTTGACTTACGTACTTTTTATGTTTGGTAAATCAACAGACAAAATCAAGAATTAGGGCCTTCTTACTTAATCGAGACTATATCAGAAGCATAACAGCATATTAATATTTTGTAATAATGTTGAATAACAATTATGTTCGCAATTAATTTTGCCCTTAATGACTATACAAACTCACAAGCTGCAGTTGAAAGCTCAAATTTGTTACAACACAATTCGTAATCTGTGTTGAATAGCCAAGTTTATTAGGTACCAGTTTATTTGATTGGATATTCGTCGGCAATTCAACTATTAGTGTTAATATAGAGGCCCTTTGTCTGCTTTCCCTCTAATTGAAGCTTGTAGTTATAAATTTATTCAGGAATACAACTTTTGTAACACCTCCCGCTGATTAGTTGCTAATTGCTGCTTTCTCTGTGTTGCAACTTTGAATTTCATTTGGTATATGTTTTATCGGTTGAGATAGTGTAAGGCGTGGAGGTGATCAGGACAAAGCTTTCTATAATATTATACAATTTTGCGTCTTACAGAAGCGTGAATCAGCATGCAGAGAAACAAAGTTGTAATGAAATGACCTAATGATTCCTTATAAAAATATTTGACACGCGGTAAATTGGGCTAGGTTGGATACAGCATCCTGAAACTACGACTCTCCCTCTAAAATCACTCATAGAATATATTTTACCTACAACTATAATTGACTTTTCTATTTTGTTTCAGCCGTGGTAGTTCGGTATTTAACGAAGAGATATATCGGCGAATACAGCTCAACTGGCGGTAAGTCTACACAGATACTTATATATGTATGTAATTTTTATATAGATACTAGTTGCCCGGACAGACTTCGTTCTGTCAAAAGTTTTTTTTATTTTGAGATGTAAGCTATCCTATCTTTCAAGTTGGATCAAACTGCACACGGTGTGCAAATTTGATTAAAATCGGTTAAGTAGTTTAGGAGTCCATCGCGGACAAACAACGTGACACGTAATTTATATATATTGAGATTGATAACACTTTGATCTGCTGGGCAATGGCATGGCTTTGTCCCTAAAACATTGAAGGCGGATAAGCCCTGAACTGTGACAAGATCGAAATATTTCATCATAATGATAACACAGTTTGTAATACGTAGGTGTCTTAAAATTGAAACGGTGATTACCATAAACAAATCTTTCAAAATAAATTGGAAATGCTTGTTTTGATTAATATGTACAAATTCTTACACGGAGATTCGAAATATGCAGATTAATTATGTAGTTGTGTAGCTGTCTAGAATACTGATACTATGCCGTGTTCCGTTAATAAAACCAGCTAGAATAATGTGGCTACTTCGATGGATAAACTTGCGCAGCTTGGCTATTGTTCATATATCAAGTTGTCAGTGTTGCGAGAATGTATTAATTACCGAAGAGCCCTTAGATAGGGCTCAACGTAATGCCAACTCGAGTGCCAACGTACGGTTTATTTGCGATATTGGCAACAGTGACTGCGAAAGACTCGAGGCCGGCGCCTGCATATTTCGGCCGTTGACTTCCCAAATGATAGTGAAAAATTTAAATTCTCAACATTACATCACAATAAACTAGGTCAAGAATCAAAACTAATAAACGTTTGTCTTCAAAGCAGGAATGCAAACGTTCAGGCATGCAAAATTTTGCAATACTACAATAGATTCTTTTGTAATATCAGCTTATAAAATAGAATCAAGATAATATCTTGGTGCTAATGATGCTTCTATAACAAATAAATGTTAATAGGTTGTGAATAACTCAAATGTTACAGTAGGTGTAGTCGTTTTGCCATTCACTAGACGTTTCGATTTTTGTATTGACCGTGACGCCTAATATTTAGGACATTATTGTACATTTCATGAATCTAGTGGAGAAAACCCTACCACCACAAGAACGATTGGGATTTAACGATCAGTGCTCAACCTGCAATAATTCTATTCGAACGACTGCACGATTTATCAGTTTTTTATATCAATTTATAAGTTATTGCTTGACCACAATCCGTCCTGATGAAATGTTGATAGGTAATAACAGGTAACCTTGGATGTTAACACACTAACGCTTCAACTCAGAGTCACTAACGGTTACTTAAATCGCTCCTTTGCTACTAATTTGTATTGTGATTCTTTACTAAGGAGCGATTTAAGTAACCGTAAGTGACTCTGAGTTGGGGCGTAAGCCACCAGCAGAGCAGTTTGGCTTGGACTTACAATTTTAAGAAAGTGATTAGCGTGTTTTGAAAATCTAATTATTTTCAAATACACTGGATGATGGCCAAAATACGTAGAAGATGAAAAGGAAACAATATTGTGGAGAGCCAATAAAAAGTGTAACTATATTTCGCATCATCATAAATCTGTTTCTATTACAGGTAATTCAGTTGTACAGGCCAACAACCTAACATGAGTTCTCTATTTCAGATTTCTTGTATCAACATCGGGTGGCGTTTGATGGCGCAACGTCGGAAGTCGAAGTTCTAGACACATGTGGTTGTGCGGTAAATATCTAGTCGTAAACTGTTTTATAGTTCATTGTTTGGTATGACGGCTTAATTTAGGTATTGTTTTAGAAACGTGGCTGCTTGGCGGAACACCTCCGGTGGGGCGATGCGTTTGCAGTGGTTTACTCTGTGTGTGATCGGCGGTCGTTCTTAGCAGCGGCAGAGCTACTGGCGCTGCTAGAGCGGACCAGGCTGCCTGGGTGCGCTGCCGTCACTTTACTCGGCAATAAACGGGATTTGGAACATGCTAGGTAATTAATATTACTTACACGTTATTTACGAGTATTTACATTAACACTTAAATGTATTATCCGGTTGAAACTCAAAGTTGGAGTGCTTTTTTTGATAGGATGGGTTATAATCAACATTTCTCACGGCTAAAGATTAATTTTGTTATGTCAGAGTGGTCAAAGCTGAAGAGGGTCAGGAGTTGTCACTGCGATTCGGGTGCCAATTCTACGAGGTGTCGGCGGCGGAGTCGTGCGCCGGCGCCGCGCTCGCCTTCCACGCGCTGCTGCGAGAGGCGCGTGCGTTGGCGCTGCTGCTGCCCACGCCGCGCAGGAAGTTCGCCGCCTACTCTGTGTCTAAGGTGAGCTACTCTGTGCACATGGTCTTCTCTCGCTCGTCTTCCACGCACTGCTGCGGGAGTTTGACACCGAGAAAGCTCGCCGCTTACTCTGTGTCAATGGTGAGGTACTCTGTTCACATGATGTTTTCTCAATTCTACATGTGCTTTCATTATAATCGCGAGCTTCTTCTTATAAGCTTGAGCTTGGGTCAGGTATATTATTTATATTTAAGTCAGTTTTTTCTTTCCTACAGGTAATCGGAACAATCCTGGGATTGAGCAATAAGAGTGTGAGGAAGAAACGGCCGTCCCTCAGCATATGATCTGCATCAGAAGTTCTTAGGGTCTTGTTAGCTCCAGAAGGAGTTTGTTTATTCTGCAAGTGCAGTTTCTTGCGCAGAAGCTATGAACATATCTGAGGATGATGGAGAGGATCTACGGACAACACACAGGTTTGAGCTGAGATGTTGAGATGTCGATCTTGATATTAATTGTGAGGAATAGCACTTAAGTTAAGCTATGAAATATTGCTTCCTACAGAATTTATGCCATATGTTTATAAGACGAAAACTTGTTTTCACGTGACGTCTTACCAAACTATTTTTCGCGTCTTACAAATGAGCGATGTTTTTTACGATATTATCCTGGGGTTTCAAAGTATTTTGAGAATTGTTACGAAAATTCTTATTAGACTGATTTGATGAAGACTTAAAATTGGATTTGAAACTTTGTTTCCACTATTAAAAGTGCCTTTGATATTGTTATGGATTTTGAATGTATAATAAAATTAAGAGATACGAGTATATATGAATGTCGTGAAGTATTTAGGTTATACTGAAGTGTGTGTCTTTTATAGTACAATGTTTGAAGCTCGTAAAGATTTTATTTCATAAGTATATTGTTTAATTCAGAACTTCAAGCGTCAAGCAAGCCAAACAACCGTTTGCTCAGCTTTTAATAAATTTCAGATTTCATGCTTATCAACAGCTTTACGCTTTTAAAATGCGTACAAAATGTCTTTATTACTGTGAAATATTATATCAAAACTTATACGTGGGATTGTGAGTGCACCATATTTGAATTATAAATTTCTTATAAACTATAATAATATCATGATTGACAATTTTTGTCTTTAATACTGACGGGCCCACGAGGAGTGGCGTAAACATTTAAATAATATATTTTTCCCTTATAAGTGATTAAATCAATGGTGTATAATAAAATTTGATGTGGTGTATAAAACAATATTGATGTACGTATCACTTTATTAGTGTATCACATTATGTTTATCTTAGTGATGTACAAAACACTATACTGCTTGTGTTTTTATACAATAGAGTCTTGATACAAAAGTGACTTGAGATTATTTAATGGGGTTTAACATGGGTTTATCATAGTGATACAGTTTGGTCCCAATATGTACGATAACTTAAATGTTAAATGAAAGTGTGCATGTACATACCTCATAAAGACATAGTTATTAGTAAAGCACTCATTTATTAAAAGAAATAACTGTGCATGTATTGAGTGTATACTTTTTGATTTACCTGAGTTTTACTTAATGTGTTTGACTGTAACTTTCTAGTATAGATAATTCGATGTAAATAAATAATCATCTGATCGAAGTAAAATGAAACTTTAACTTGTAAATAATTACGAAAGCATTTCAATAAGAACGTTAAATCCTTCAATTATTGTTTCGTTTAAGAAATCGATGTTTCTCTGTATATAAATGAAAAATATTTTAAAATCCTTTTTTATTTTAACCTATGTATTGTAAATTGATTGTTCCCACCTATAATTGTCTAATTTATTAGGATTTCGCCACGTAAAATCTTTTTCAAATAGCTAATTAAATTTTATTGAGTGCACTTGTTTTTGTCAAGTAGGCACTTTATTTTAAAGCTCATTGTATTAGCTCATATAAAGCTATTTATAGATTAGGTTACCTACCTAAATATAACTAAATAATAACTTTGCTTGAATGTGAATCGATCTAAGGTATATTAGCTATTTGAAAAAGTTTGTAGAAATAATATTATTATTTTATGTGGAATATTCGTATAGGTCATCCTAATTTTAGATATAAGAGAACTGACGGAGTCCAAAATTCGAAGCGAAATATTCAAAGCGTGATTTGATATCCCTGAATGCCTATTTTTGGGCTATATCCAGTAATACTTAAATAAAAATAATGTTGCGTTAATTTCATGCAAATAAGCGTTTCTCACGACTACAATTTACATGTTGCGTTAATTATTGAAAAAAAAGATAATTTTACACTATTACTCGTACTTACCTACAGAAGATGTGCTTTATTCGAAAAGATATAGGTATTTTACGATATTTACGTAAATACTTCATGCTATTTGTGCTGTAAAATACGAGTATAACCCAATGCCTGTAATCTCCCCCATTACCTACATAAAAATGTTCTGCCGAAATCTTAAAATGGTTTTTAGAATAAAAGTGTATAATTTTGTCACGTATATTTGCGCTGAAAATTTGCCCATAATTGTCAATTTACCCGATGTAAATTTTGTGAAATTTGCAATAAATAAAAATGTTAATAATTATATAATGACGTTTTTTATTCATGTACTTTAATAACCTGCAGTTACCTACTGTTCATTAAATTCCTTATACATAATACATAATATGTAGTTTATTTAAAACAGATTATTAGGAACACTAAAAAAAAACTAGGCACTCTATTGATTTAGTAATATCTAAATGTAATTTACACTATATTCACATTCGGATCAGAATTTACGTACACAGTGTGTTGCCTAGCAACCACAAACAAACAGGCGCATGAAACTTTTGGTTGTATAAAGTGCGTTTGAACTAAATCTGGAGTTCGCAAGTCGCGTTCCGTTCCACTCTTTATAATTTAATTTCTTTTTAAACATAATATTTATTTGGCAAAAGTTTAAAATAACACTGAATAGTTACGTATGAAATCGATATAGACTGTTTTGAAATACATAAACATAAATATAAAATGTTATTCGGCTTTGTTTAATGAAATTAAACCTATAAATAATTTTATGCTCGTGCATATTGAGTGGAGTGAAATATCTGCATAATCTGTACAGTGCCATCTCTGAAGAACTTATTTGTGACGTGGCGAAAATTGGAACTAATGCCGCTCCATTCATAACTTACTAATATGCGCACTATGATTGGTCCAATCGTCCGACAGCGCCCTCCTTAAAGTCACAGATAAGTTGATTTCACTGTATTTCGAAATATAATACGACCAAGTTGCAAAGCATGTAAGCGCCATTATAGCTGTGAGGTTTTCGTAGTCATTTCTATTTATAATCATGCCTGCCTATGACTTCAAACCTTTGAAATAATTTTGTGCAAAGGTTTGAAGTCGCTTCACGAAATTAAGGATGTGCGAGCGTTAGTTATTCAATGATGAAAATTGTTTAAAGATGTTGGTTTTTACGTCAATTTCTCTTAGTGTGTTGTTGTTATAGGTCAGTAGTAAAATAATGAAGATGTCACAAACATTACAATGATTATTTAGTTTTTTAATAGTTATTTGGTGTGCGAAATACAAATCAGTATGTGAAAACCCTATAATAGGAATTTTTATGGCTTATTGACAAGGATTCTGATGCGAGTTTGACTCAAGTATAGTCTTCAGTTATCATTTTGGTACAGTAAGTAAAGTCTGAAAAAAACAGCAAGAAACTCCAAAGCCAACTCCAAACGCCTCCGGCCGGAACACAACTCATTTGATTTCACTTAGTAAGAGGGTGGTGGCCGGGCAGGCTAACCTAACTACATTCCTAGGCTGAGGGTTGGCTATCTCACATTTTATGGCACCCTGGTCTACCCCAATACAGCCAAAAGTGTCATAAAAACTATAAGAATTCGTTAAATTTTAATTAAAAATGTAATCGCAAGTTTATACGAAAAATCTGTGAAGCAAGTATTTTAACAATATTCAGTTAACTAAGTATATAAGGTCTACAGGAAACCGAATACGGTAGGACTACGAAAATCAACATTTTACTCGTGAACGGAGATACTTAGAATACAGTGATTAACTAAATGACATGTCATGATATTCAGTCCCAGCCCGTGGCAGTAAGATAATAAACTTTATAACGTGCTACCACATTACATCAGAGGAAGCATTACATTGTGCTGATACAGAAGTTTCCGTAGTGACGTAAGTAAACACTTTTATAAGGTAATTTATTTATTATTATTGCTCTAGTATTATTTACAGTTAGGTAAATTAGGTTTATTAATGAACCGAAATAAATATTTGAAAATTGGTTCAAAATATAACGTATTACATTATTAAGTATTATTTCGATTTCATTATTTTACTGTCCATATTATCCATATTTGACATAGCTCAAAGAATTAGCCGGCTGAAGTGGCAATGGGCTGGCCACATAGTTCGAAGGGCCGATAACCGTTGGGGAAGAAAGGTACTCAAATGGCGCCCACGTCTCGGGAAAAGGAGCATAGGACGCCCCCGACATCCACTGGATTCAGAAGGCTCAGGACCGATCAGAGTGGCGCAAGTCAGGGGGGGCCTATGTCCAGCAGTGGACCTCCAAGGGTCAGCCCTTGGATGGATGGATGGATGATTTTACTGCCCAAAAAGTTCGAAAACATAATTTAAACTGCTGAAACTACCTACTCTATTGATAAGAAAAGTGAAGTTTTAGTAACATTAATTGTTAGGTCCTCTAAACCGCACACACACAACCTCTTTGGAAGTCCAGGCTCATTCAACGACTTTTATGCTTCCGTGCTCCGGAGCAGACTTTAGGCCGTTAGTTTCCTATACTCTCCGTTACGTAAGATTTTATATACCCGCCCTGCTAACACCAATAATAATCTGTACTAAGTATATCAGTATGGTGGAGAACTCTCTAGTCTTCTTCCATAAAGAGAAGAAAGTAATTGTGCAGTAATCAGCTATAGGGTTGAAGACGGAGTACATACATAAATGTTGAAATAGCAAAAGTGACAAAGATATACGAATATACATCAAGTGACTACTGAACTAGTACCGTATATCACACATTTTTAAAAACAAACACCAGCAAGGTCAGATTGACAATCAAAACACTGTCTTGACATATTGCTCATTTATACAACAATACGAGTACAATTAATTCTTTCAGTCAACAACAAAGGAAATATTAAGTCATAAAGTTACCCACGCGGAGTTTAGCAAGCAAAGAAATGTAATAATTTAACACAAAGCGCAAACTAATGAGACCTGATTGTTGCGCGAGGGTTGAGCAACAACAGACGGCCTCAATTGATAAAACTGGCGGTATTCAAGGAGTGGTACTTTCTGAAAACACCCTGGAGGATAAAGGTGTATACGTATGTGTATGTGTGTTGTGTATACGTACACCCGCCGCTAACTAAACTAGTTCTGTGCGGTTATGTCTCATGAGTCTTCATTATCATTTTGATCTCACTGTTACAAAATACGAAATAGCGCGTGGACAGCGATTGACCAGGTTAGGCAAAGTGGCAACGACGTGGTAGGTTCTTGTTTATATTGTAGAGTAGTTAACAAACGTCACAACAAAGGTTTTACTGAAATACTCTTCAGGAGGCCTATAGCTACTACTGATCTAGTGCGGAGTGGTGGAGGTGTTAGTGGCCAACCCAAGTGTCGGAAGTTTTCATGTCGCCGACAGACCTCCGACATGGCTAATTGACTCCTGGCTTTATTTGCCCTCCGACGCATGGAAGCGCTCAAGAAAGTCTTATTACGTACGATAGTCCTACGTATTTTTACAGAAAACGACATTGCTTAATCTAATTCAGTCTTCACACAATTAATGTTAAGACACAGGTTAGTACAGTTCAATAACAGTATTACATTAGCACAACTGTTACATCGCCTTTGCAGGCATAAATTTCAACAAATGTTTCTGGCTCGGCACTTGGACAGCTATAATGGTAAGTAACAAGTACATCGACGCCTTTCACCGGTCAATAAAGATCCACTTTTCTATCAACGACCACTAGATTCTTGTATTAAACATGGTGAAACTTGTAGGCCGAAGCAAAATGGTTGTGTCCACGCAGCATGGTAAACAAGTTAAATGTTTTTTGGAAAACTTGAAATGCGAAACCGACCACGTCATTCGCTTTGAATATGAAATCTGGAATGATTCTCTACTTAGCTTTTACCACCTACAGATTTTGTCACTTCAGTCTACAGTCTGACTCTCTGAAGTTGTATTTGCTTTTTTATGCTGGAGGAAGATATTGAATCGGCTTCAACCCTTTAATGGCCCACTACTGAGCACGGGTTTCTCCTCATAAGGCTTAGAGCATACTCAACCACACTGCTCCAGTGCGGATTGGTGGAGGGGCTAGTTGCCAAGTGTTGCAGTTTTCTTGCCACCCTGCCTCTTTACGTGCCAAACGACGCACGCAAGCGCTCAAAGATTTTGTTAACGTATGAGCGAGATAGGTTTATGGGGGATTTTACGAAATAAAAGCTTCTCGGTAACCATCTGATCTGTCTGTATGATCTTAAATTAATGCTACATAGAATCAGTGATAAACTCATTGGTTTATAAAATCATCGTTCCTTCTAAGGATTTCAAATCCTACAAGCGGTGAGCGTATAAAGTTAATGACTTGTTTTGAAGAAAAAGGAGTGTGCAGTAATCTGCATAGAAGAAATATGCGAGTTCTCCATAATGTTTTCAAGGGTATAATGTTAAGTGTGAATTCGTACTTCAGCTTTGAGGTTAACATCAAGTCATCAACCCACTCATTCTTGGAAGGGTACCAAGCCAAGCGGTATGTCGATTATAAGGTCCTTTGAAAAAATAGAGCTCTTTTAAGATCACTTGCTTAACAAATATGACATCACTAAAAGCGGATAGGGTGTTCAACTAAGCTCCTAGAAAGATAGGCAAATAAAAGTAAATATGCGAAATTTCACCAGCTCCATAAAAAGACGCCAATCCAAAAGAAGGTAAAACTGTAAGATCTAAGGTACCCGCTTTCGGGGTTGGGAGGAAGGGGGTGAGGGGAGGGGGAACAGCGGGGGGCAGCAAATCATACAACAAAAAAAAAATAACAATTGTAGTTTCACCCGAAGCAGAAAATATAAAAAGATATAATTATTTACCCATGCGTTTAATTCAGATTTGACCCGTTTTGCATTGGCCTAAAAAACTTCAATTCAATGAAGCAGCATCCTCAGTAAGCTAGTACCGTATGAACTGACTTCCGATTATGTGTTACCGTATAACAAAGTTACATACGATTGTCGATTACCTACACGACCAATAAATACTGCGCAATACTGGGACGGCATCGTCATCGTAAGTCGTGTACTTGGTCAATACACTTCATGTTATTGCTATGTACGTCATAAATATTATTAACCGCTTATAGCTGTAATAAACATAATTAAATAAATCACGGGAGATTAATGTTCCTTCTCACTTTTGACCTGCCTCATCTTTAGTATGTACGTATTAATATTCATCTACCCTTACTTTCTTCAAGGAACCGCGAGAGAAAATCTCGCTCAGTGAAATGTTTAAATCTATTTACATTAGATGTTTTAACATGCCAATGTTTATGTTTATTGCCATCTCATTACTGCGCAATGGTTACTTAGGATATTAAGCGGTTGTAAGATGTGGATGATTTTGATGATAATGTTTGCAGCGTATGTCGGGGGCGTATGCCGGTGCCATAAATAAAATACTATAAATATTCAGGCTGCCGTATTAATATAAACCTTATTTTAATGAACATCATTTTTTTGTAAATAACCACAAACGACCTGATGATCCACCTAGTAGTAGTACACGGTTATCATCTCCACGATAAAGATAATTTCCTCTTGGAAAGTAAAGCTTTCTTTCCGGCATTAGAAGAAAAAAAAATAACCATATACTTCACTCCATTAGCGATACAGTGATAAATTATTTTAATTTGAATATGATTATAATATAATACGATGGTTGCAGATAACAAACATTAAGAATTACTTGACATCACAAGATAACTCGATTACGTAGTTAGCAAGAAGTTGTATACGTATCATATACCATTTCTCAACTTCCTAAGCTTCGATAAGACTTGATATGATATGATGTTCCTCGTTGCCAATTTATCTCCGATTGTTAGTACTGAATAGGCCAATTTGGTTCCAGGATAAATGTTACGTAATTATCGCTTTGTAACGCTTGTCTATCCGAGATTCTGGATTGATGGCAACCACCCACTAGATTTCAACGAGGGATTTAAATTACGCGGCATTCATCCAACGTCTTGCCTACGTCAATGTTGGCTTCGCGGTTGTGATAAATGCGTCCCTTTTCAGTACCTGTCAGGAATAGACGTGAAGGAACGATCCGGTAATTACACCCAGTACATTAAGTACGCTTGCGAATTACTGTTCGTGTTAGACAACGTCTTTATATTAGATGAGTAAAATAAATAAAAAAAATCATCAACGTCTATACTCTATCGCATAATCAATTTGGTTTTAAATAACTTTAGGTATTAATAGATGGTGGCAAATATTTATGCGCCAAAATAATAAATACCTAAATGATTATAATATCATGACAAGTAATAATAAAATACGCAATCAGCTTTAGCTAATGGCTGGTTTTCAGTGTATCCCATTTTGTTGCGTAGTAAAATCACCAACATATAAAGAAAAAAGAGAAACAAACTTAGAATTTAGTTTGAAATTAACACACTGGACAAACAAAAATATAAGAGAAACATGTAGACTCCCAAGAGTACCTACGCGACCTCACTAACATAACAGTAATAACAAAACACTTGTCTAACATCGTTATTCAAATCCTCAGTATCTACATTAGCGTTAGTCGTAAGTATAATCTGCAAAGTGTTTTGTAAGATAATGTACTACACAGTTAAGATTTAAGTTGTCTATTGTGTTGCGTAATGATAATGATTGGCCCTTTAACTTTAGGAGCATTAGACTGTGAGGCTGGCATGGCTCCGAGGGCTTCCTTGAATTACGTAAAGTGACGCAATTACCATTATACACTGCTTGAACAAATACAACTTTTAAGGCGTCGTATCGCGCTTAACAAGCATTATAACGTGTAAGAAGTTATCTACTTTTTGCGATTGAAGGGATATCTTAAACAAGCTTAGATATCTGATGACTGAAGACGATTTTTTTAAACTAAATCCCCTTGGCTCCGGGATGCCATGTCAAATTTTCTTGCACGATGTTTTACACCTAAAGAACTGTAAAATTCTCCTTAGTCAACCGCCCCAACTTCGAATGCTTCTGTACTTCAATTAAGTTACACAAAATCAGATTTCTCAAACCGCATTAAGAGCTAAATCAATGCTATATACATTTTTTGTTAATAAATTTCACTCTCTTTCCTACAAATTATTACTATACAAAATACGGTCGATAAAATCCATTGCGTCGAAAAAGCATTAATTACATTTTCACATTTACAGCAAAGTATGTTAAACGAAATAGTTTTTGAAATTAGGAAGATATATAGAGATTTTGAGGTGATCACTCATTTGTTGTTATTATCTTGTATCTTACAGAATGTTGTGCCATTCTCTTCGAATTCATCATATTCATCTTTGGCCTCATAATCGCGTATGACATTCCGTTACTTGCAACATGACGGTGTGCATACGTGAGGGTTAGAGATGCTCCTCGACCCCCCGGCAAGAACAATAAGGAATCTTTAACATTTAAATATTACTCCATCAAAACATGTTTGCGTAGTTCTGTATCTTTTTGATGTAAATTGAATAGCTTTTATAGATGAAGGAATATCAGACACAACCTCAGACATTTTGTCGAAACATTTTCAAGAGTTTTAATAAAAAAAATGTATTTGATAGAACACAATAAATCAGTTTCACACAAAAAAAAATCAATAATTCATAGTTTTCTGCCCAAAAGTTGATATTCAATCGTAATCCGTTTTCACCTTATGGTAGGGTTGCCAACCTCAAATTTAAAAAACCAGGATTTGAAATTGTAGAAACCAGGACAATTCAGTTTGAAAACAGGACGCAGTAAAAAAGTTGCAGGTAAAACTATAGATCTAAGGTACCTGCGTTCGGGGTGGGGAGGGGGGATGGGGGGGGGTAAAGGGGAGCCCCCCACTACAATTTTTATGTCCCGGAAAGTTATAGTTTTCAAGTTATGATTTTTTTGTAAAATCATAATACATAGGAAAAACCTTGGGTATTTCTTTAGTATCAGTGGAAGGGGGGTGGAGTTGGGGGGAAGGGAGGGGTTGGGGTAAGGACCCCCCCCCCCTTAAAGGTAATACGTGAGGAAACACATAGTTTTTGAGTTTTTTTATTTAATGCTTTATTGTACACAGGATGACAATTTTTATTTTTATTTTGAGGATAAATTTGTGAAAACTGCTTAATATTTATCATAAACTAGTCTAAATTACTGTCAAGTTGTAGAGGAAGAAGCAAAATTTCAACCTCCGTATGAGGAGACACTACACCACTTCTACTATTATTTTGGAAAAATAATGACACAAATCATTATAATTACAAAATTAGATTATAGTATGCACTTTTAGGGAGAATTTAGGGGTTTTTGATACACAAACAGGCTTCCAAACGTCTCCGGCGCTGCGGGAAGTGCATCCCCTCCGCCCTTGTGTAACAAACTGCAGGCACCATGTGAGCCGAAGCGGCTGAGGCTGGTCGCCGGCTGAATTGTCAATGGTCTGGCCACATAGCTCGAAGGACCGATAACCGTTGGGGAAGAAAGGTCCTCGAATGACATCCACGTCTCGGAAAACGAAGTATAGGACGCCTCCCGACCAGATGGACTGAGGGCCTGAAGAACAGTGGGCATCCGCTGGACTCTAGAAGGCTCAGGATCGGTCATAGTGGCGTAAGTTAGAGGGGGCGTATGTCCAGCAGATGACCTCTAAAGGCTGGTGGATGGACGGATTGATGGATAATAAAATAATTTATTTGATTAAAGTTTCATCAGATATGTTCATTATAGCTTATTTTTGAATATTTACGGATTACAACTAAATCTTTCTGAATCAAATGCTGCTTTTGAACACGACAAAAAGATTGATTTCATACAATAAAATTATTACAATTTTTTAGTCAGCTAATCTATAAAGGTAATAATGGTGGCGAGAGGGGTACACAAGGGATAGAGAGAATTGGATAATTGGGTTCGTGGGTGCGTTCAGAAATAAATAAAAACACTTGAAATATCTATTTTGTTTCTATCTATCTATCTAACAGCCTTTTAAAGTCCACTGCTGGACATAGGCCTCCCCTAATTGGCGCCACTCCGACCGGTCCTGGGCCCTCTGAATCCAGCGGCTTCCCGCCATCTTCTTTAGGTCATCAGTCCACCTGGTCGGGGGGCGACCAGTGCTCCTTTTTCCGAGACGTGGCCGCCATTCGAGGACTTTGCGAACCCATCGGTTATCTGTCCTTCGAACGATATGACCTGCCCATTGCCACTTCAGCCGGCTAACTCTGCGAGCTATGTCGGTAACTTTTGTTCGCCTACGGACTTCATCGTTACGAATCTTATCTCGCAGTGAAATACCTAACATAGCTCGTTCCATAGCGCGCTGTGTGACTTGGAGTCTTCGAATAAGGCCAACAGTGAAAGACCACGTCTCGGATCCATATGTTAACACTGGCAACACGCATTGCTCGAACAGTTTCGACTTCAGGCACTGAGGAATTTTGGATGATAATATGTGTCGTAATTTCCCGAACGCTGCCCAGCCGAGTTGGATTCTTCGAGTGACCTCTTTCTCGAAGTTGGACTTACCCATATGGATCATTTGTCCCAGGTAAATGTACTTGTCGACAACTTCGAGAGCAGTGCCTTCAACAACTACCGGTACGGGTGTAACATGGACATTAGACATGATTTTTGTCTTGTCCATGTTCATCTTAAGACCCACCCGTTGTGAGGCACTGTTCAGGTCCCCTAGCATAGTACTGAGGTCCTCCAGCGATTCCGCCAGGATCACTATATCGTCGGCAAATCGAAGGTGTGTGAGGTGTTCACCATTGATGTTAATGCCGAGCCCTTTCCACTCCATTAGCTTGAACACATCCTCCAAAGCAGCGGTGAACAGTTTCGGGGAAATAACGTCCCCTTGTCTGACACCCCTCTGCAATTGGATGGGGTTCGTGCTTCTGTCGTGTAATCGAACTGACATGGTGGCCGATTTGTATACACACTTCAACACCTCGATATATCGACAGTCGATCTGGCACCGCTGGAGAGACTCCAGTACCGCCCAGGTCTCGATAGAATCGAAGGCTTTCTCATAGTCCACATAAGCTACACATAGCGGCAGGTTATACTCTTCGGACTTCTGTATCACCTGTATCTATTTTGTTTAATAACAATGAATACCGGAGTTACGATATTGAAACTCTTACGATATTGTTGTTACGATATTGAAATTCCGGAATTGCGAAATCTTGGAATTCCGGTATCCATGCCCTACTTGCGAGCCGTGAATTTTAAAATTTAAAAACCCAGGACGCTGCTTAAAAACTATCCAGGACGTCCCAGGACACTACAAAAACCAGGACATGTCCTGGGAAAACAGGACGGATGGCAACCCTACCTTATGGGGACTTATTTTAACTTCAACGGACACTACTTAGCTCCTATTATTCATTATAATTAACTCAAATCGAATAACCCTTTAACTATTGATACTAATTTGAGCTCCAAACTCACAAATCAAAATCATAGATAGGTACTTTTACGGTACTTTCTAATTTAAAATGACAGCCGCAATTTACATATATGATTTAAACGTAACCAAACTTAAGAAAAATGAATTGTTACAATAGCTATAATAGGTATAACATCAAGATTCCAGATAAATGAAACATCCCATGTTTCATAATATCATAATCTCTTTATAAATGGCACCAGTAAGCGTATGTGTTTGGTATTGTTCGATGACATTCATGCTAAGTTACGAGGTTGGTAGAGCAATATTTACTAACAAAATTTAGGGAGTGGTGCCTACAAGTATTGGAAAATTAACGATCTCGTGTTTAGAAATATCGCATTGTTCGGTAAGGCTTATTCCAGACGGCGGATATAAATTAAGAAATTTGTAGAACTTAAGAATAAGAGTAGAGAGTCGTTTAAGTTCATCATTAAAAACCCTTCAAGCATATCTTGGTGATATAATTTATATATAACAGAAAATTGTAACTGGTAAATGTCTGTAAATAGCAGATATTTAAGAAAAGTCACGCGAAGCATTTAATAAACAAATTTACAAAAATTTTGATGAATTTTTGAAGATGGTGGCATAATTAGGCATTTTTATGTCATATAATAATTTTGTTTAACACGTACAGCGTGTTTTACTAGACTAAAATAACTGTCAATAACAGACACTAATATAATATTGTTGATATTAAGAGATTTTATTACCGTCTTCATTTAACCTTAACTAAACTAACCTTGATCTAAACTATTACTAAGCGATTGTGATCAGGTTATAAAATGAATTGTGCAAAACTACACTAAAGATAGATAATGTTAAAATTACATTAAGTAACTAATACTCGTATTAACAATATACCACCTGTTACAAGCTTTAATCCACTGAGCATCCGCCATAGCATTACCATAAAAGTAAATACCGCCTCCCACATGTGAACGTGATTCAATCCCAAATATTTTCAAAGAAATCCATAAAATGGATTATACTAATCCACACTGTCAAACTGTCACTTTCGACACCTGGAACTCTATAATATTGGAATTCCAAAATATACTGCATTCCTCTGTCATGTATTATGACATTGTTGGTAATCGAACTTGATACACCGTGGATTCTAAAATGGACTCTATTGTTTTGTTTTGGTTTTGATCGATCATGTGGTTTACAACTTCAAATACTCACATCAGTAAGGTTCAAATTGCAACGGTCGCGTTTTATGACTTAACTTTAGATGATGAGATCTGACGCCGGTAACCTTGCGTGTACCGCGCTACCATTCAAAATGGCACATTATCATAATGCACAAGAATTCTAGTGATGTCAGATATGGCAAATAACTGTTTTATTATTCATAATAGTACTCTTAATATTCAGTTATCAAAGAGTTTATTCCGTATTATTTACATAAGTAGAGGTATGCTTGCTTCATTACTAGGTACATTATTTTCCATTCGTGAACTGCTGCTGCGTATCGTGGTTACTTATTGGTTGCACTCTGCTTTCTGTTTCTATCAGATATTCTATTATATAACTATTTTTGGTGATATGGAAATATAGGAGAATGTTGGACACTAAGACACTTGGAATATTTGTCTTTTAGTAATCATATAAGTAAATTCTAATGCGATAGAAACTAATATGAACAAAAAGTATCTAAAGGAAGTGACGAAAAAAAAGAGTTAGAGAAGAATTCCAAACGTAGCACTGATATTTCATAATTCAACAAATTACCTATAATGGATTAAGCTAAACATAATAAGAAACCCTTTTGTACAAATGCTGACAACGGATATAATACACAACATGTCAAAACCGGATATAAAATAAAAGAAGTAATCAACGTACACGAAGTAGAAATCAATAAGAATTGTACAAACAGATAAAATATTTGAATGTAGAATTTGCATAACGTTGAGGGCTTCAATGACCTTCTGCTTACAATTCGTTTCAGTTTCAACATTCTTGATTTATGGCTTAAAACACGTGCTACTAGCAAATGTCTACTAGCAAATGAATAAAGATTTAGTATAAGTTATATAATAGTCACTTAATAAAGATTATAAAATTAAACTAAAGAATACTTAATTTAAATTTAGATGTAGAGAACGACGATATTGTACAAATCGGTATAACTCAGTGTATAAAAATTAGCTCCTAGTCTAAGCTCTTTGGATTCAACGAGAGATCCCAACAATTTAGATTGCGTCTATAAATCTGTAATGATTATACACATACCTGAAATATTATTATGTCGACTGACTCATCCACCTATTTTTAACATTTCAATAAAATTTATGAATGTACTTCGACTCATATTCGTATTGGTAAGTGCCATAGATCATAAAAATCTGTAGAAGTCGTTGCCTAAGAAATCATAGACGATATCATTCATGGGCCACGCATGTATTTATGTTATGCAATAAATATAATATTTCATATTTGAATAATCTTCTTCAGCTCGATTCATATTTCTCACTAACGCATTATTAATTCAACACTTAGCTCATTATTGCATTAAATGAGCAATAATATGAAATTCCATACTGTAATAGGCCGTAAAATTTACACCAATATGTATTTCCTCTCAAATAACATAGAGCTGAAAAATTTTACTTATCAACGTGTCAATTTCTGAATTATAATATAACCAGTAACTTCTTTATTTTACGTTTTCTAACCCAAATCCATACGCACAAGTTTCTAACATATCTAACAAGAAATATAAACCTACTAGAAATAATTGACGGATGCAGTACGGCACAACATATCCTACATAATCTAAGGCAAGACATACATTTCCGGACGGTCATAATGACGGATAGCAACATATAATTCAATGCTAATAAGAGGGATTGAATTGAATACTTTTTAATAGAAGCAGCTAGTGAGTCATTCTGCGCGTAGCCCGTGGCGAAACTGAGACATTTATTCCTAGACTAGGCCGGTCTAGACCTCTATCATAAATAACCCAATGCAAGTTATTGCAATACAAACTGACAGTTTTATAATAAGCACCATTCCGTGAGGTTCGATAGGAAAAAATGTTGTCGGTATGACAATTTAGATTAAACGGGAACAGTTTAAAGTGTGGTGTGATTTGTAGGGTCGGTGTAGTAGGAAGTAATTAATCCTATAGCTTATTTATCACGCGCCTGTCTCAGCAGGTGACTGCGCAGGCGGTTCCCGGAACGGAGTCGCGTAGTATAGCACTGAGGACATAGATAACACGCGGAGCGATTAGATTTTGAACTGAGAACCATTACCATGTCTATGTTTTGGTTTTCGTAAAAGAAGTTTATCTTGAACCGTAACATAAAGGAATGATTAGAAATCTTAGACGTAGGTAATATGTTAATATTATTTTATCAAAACTAGGTAGGACTTCATAAGGAAAATCGGCTTTCATTTGTGACAAAGTAACTAAGTATATTACTCCTGACAACAATATCAAAATTCCGGGAACTCAAAGCAAAAGCAAAGCTCTTCAGATAACAATAATAATTGTTAGCTAATTGCGATAATTCAGTTTGAATTGTAATATAAACAAACATGCACTTGACTCAAATATCCAGAAATAGTCGTGTAAATATAATATAGTTGTAAATTCGTACCGCACTGTTACGAGAAAGCGTAGGAAGGACGCCGATGTGGCATTTAACGAATTACCAACCGCCCGCGCTTCTCCGTATGTATCGAACCCTAAAAATAACAGTAGTGCACGAAATATAAACAAAGCTAACGTTACAACCTCTTCATACCGTTACGCTGGCTGCTACCGTTTCTCGCGATCCTACTGATATTCTTTCCTCTTCTTAGAACTTTGTTTTCGGTACGATCCTGCAACTAGCAAATAAATTTGCTATGTAGGGTATCACTTTCATCGCATTTTGGAATGAGTAATTGTTACTAGTGTGCAACATATTAGCATAGTTCTCTATAACGTGTTATAATAGCTTCTGGATAGAGATTTTTTATTTTCAGTAGAGCGTTTTATCGATAAATCAATCAGGTCTATCTGATGACCTTTGCTGATTTACTACCCAGTTCTTAGCTGCTTTCAAATTAAATCAAGCTTAAATGTTATTGTTCATGGCTGCTGAGATATTCTCATTAGTTAGGACAAATCGAATTCATAATTTTAAAAGTCAACCAATCAAGTTTCTAATTATGATTAGTAATTTTTAATTCATCACTAATATGCGATTAACAAATTATAGGTGGCGGTAAGTACTTACTGAAGTAATGTACATGATATTCTTGGATTTATGTAGTAATAAAATTTTAAATTAAACCGGCAGTTTGATTTACACTAAATAAAGCTAAGAACACTCTCGATTAAGTTACCTTTCGTACAAAAAAACTAGATCAAAATCGGTTCATCCGTCTGGGAGCTACGATGCCATCGACAGACATACACAGATAGACAGACACGTCAAACTTAAAACACCCCTCTTTTTTCGTCGGAGGTTAATGATGGTTGGCTTTTTCTAAACACTCGTAGTAGAATGTATATTTACAAAAAACGTTATAGGTCAGTAATTTAAATATTTGTAGAGACCGACCGAAGGTTCGGTTTCGGTTTCGGCCAGTTTCGGCCAAAAAATCTAGTTTCGGTTTCGGTTTCGGTTTTGGAAAAATTTGGCCGAAACTTTCGGCCAAATCGAAACTCTGTGTTCGTGAATTTTCGGTTAAGTTCGTGGCTAACCCGTGGGCGCTGACTTTTCAAGTGAAGTCATTGAATATTATTATATGTTTATTATATTATATTACATGTTTATTTATTTATTATACATTTATTTAATATACATGTTTATTATATTTGTTCATTAATCTGAAGAGCGTCTGACAGGGTGCTTTGGCGCTTGATTTTAGCCGTTTTTTGCTCGATATTTATAACGGCAACAGGTAGAAAAAAGGTCATAATATAGTGTCTAATGCTGTATATGCTGGAGATGCTGTATAAGATAATGATTTGGAATTCATATCCAAGCATTGTAATGAAACTGTAACTGGAAGATATTTAAGTAAAACTTTTACTAGGGGTATTAATTAGACGTAATAGATTATATAAAAAGTAGTTTTCGTCTATTTGTCTGTGCGTTTGTTCTGGCTACTCTCAGGAACGACATAACAGATTTACCTGTGGTTTTCACTCCCTTATAACTTACAATACATACGTATTGTAGTGAGCTTTGGTTAACATTTAGTGGTTGGTTTATTTCAAACGGTTTACAAATAAATAAATTACGTTATGTCAATTTCGCCCATTACATTTATTGAGGGCTTACCGAAAGGTTTACGGAAGCAAAGCGAGGGCATTCACTAGTAGTATTTTCGAAGTCTAAATCCCAAATCATCCATTACAATGAAACAGTAACTGATTGATATGTCTCTACATGGAAGATATTTGAGAAAATCTATCACGAGCGGTATTTGTCAACGCAAAAGAGACCATAGCTATTATTTTTAGAATTTTCGTGTGTTTGTATGTATGTGCGTTTGTTCAGGGTAATTTCAAAATCACCTTCATGCAAAAAAAATAGACCAAAATTGGTTCCTCCGTTTGGGAGCTACGATGCCACAGACAGACAAAAAAATATACAGATACACAGACACGTGAAACTTATAACACCTCTCTTTTTTCGTCAGGGGTTAAAAACAGCGTTCATCCATACATTTTTTCGAATTTTGTGTTTACGTTAAGATAAGTTTACCGAACTGAAGGAGTTAATACACATAAAAATGTACAAATAAAAATGTGTAAAAAACACACTAGATTTCAGTATCTATACAGGTTGTCCCGTAAGTAGTGGGTCAACGTTAGGGGACAGATAGCTTGAGGGTTGACCTACCTAATGTCAAAAAATGACCTTTGTAAAATTTAAAAAAATCGGCTCCTTTAACCTACTTTTTTCTGTTGAGCCCACAAATGAGCAGCTAAAAAAATACCCTAATGGTGTAGCCAAACGAGCGTATATTTTGAGCTGTGCGTCGCGTAAAATAGCGTAAATCGTAAAATCGCGTAAAATACATATTTCAAAGAATTGAATTAGAACTTTTGTATGAAACCAGCTCATTTCACGAGACTCACAGCACCAAAAATACGCTCGTTTGGCCTCACCCTAAGTTTCGGTTTCGGTTTCGGTTTCGGCCGAAACTGGACCTAAGGCCGAAGGTTCGGTTTCGGTTTCGGTTTCGGCTGAAAAACCAGTTTCGGTCGGACTCTAAATATTTGTCCTTAATATGTCCAAGTAGAACGAGATTAGAGTCATATTTTGTTGTGAAAAGTTTAAAATGAACAGATGGACGAATGTTATCTATAAAGATGGAAGATAAGGACCACTTTCAAGTAATTTTATTAATGAATCCACAACGGCAATTTTTGAGCTCATAGAACTTAGTTGTAATCTCTGAATCTCTAGAGACAGAAACAATATCCAGCAGTTTAGTATCAATTTATTTAATGCGAAGTAACTTGATTCAACTCTAATAGGTTTAATGTAACTTATATCTAGTTAATAGGACAGAACTGACGGGATGTGACATATTCCGAAGAAGCATTGCAACAAATCATGGACGGAAGTTACGCTTTAATGTTACATTGAACAAGACGGATAATTGGTCATGAGAGCGTATGGCAGGCATCCGGATCAGCTGCGTTCATTAGGGACTGTCATGTATGGGTGACGTCCCAGATAGAATGAGGGTTGGAAATTTATTTATTTATTTAATCTTTATTGACCACAATACAGGATTACGGTACAAATGGCGAGCTTAATGCATAATGCATTCTCTGCCAGCTAACCATCAGGCCAAACAGAAACACACGAAGAGCGGTATCATTAAGCAGAAGAAAAAAAAAAAAGAAAAAGATATAAATAATATTTAAAAAAAAAAAAAAGTAACTACAACAAAATACACCAAAATACAAACCAACTGAATAAATAATAATACGATACAATAACAAAATATATAGTCATACATATAAACATAAATTACATACGTACATAACTATAAATATTATAATACATATATAATATATAATATATAATATATATATATATATAATATATATATAACAGATGACGAACAAGTGACTTATTGGTGACGATCCAGTAGATGGGCACGTAACCTTTTTTTAAAGGTTAACTTTCCAGCGGGTCTTCGGATGTACTCGGGAAGAGAGTTCCAGGTACGGGCGGCCTGAACAGAAAAGGAGTTTGAAATGAATCCAGACCGGTGCAGTGGAATAGAGAGAAGGTACGATTCACGAGAGCGGAGCTGCCGGTCATGGGAAGAGCATAAATATTGGAAAAGGGATTTCAAATAATCCGGTGAAAAGGGATCAAAGAGAATCGAGAATAGTGAGCAGAGCATCCGAAATCGCCGTCGCTCGCGGATAGGTAGCCATTGAAGCTTAGACCGGTAAGAAGAGATGTGGTCATATTTACGTAAGCAGAAAACGAAGCGAACGGCATTGTTAATGAGACGATCCAGCTTATTTAAAAGAGCCTCACTCAGATCTACGTAGCACACATCACCATAATCAATAATCGGAAAAATGAGCGCCTGAACCAAGTAGGCCTTAGTGTCGGTTGGGAGGAAGTGTCTAAGCCGATTCAGGGTAGTCAAAGAAGCGGTCACACTACGGCAAACTTCGGTAACCTGTTTATCCCAATTAAGACTACTGTCAATAAATATACCCAGATCTTTGACACTCGAGCAGTAGTTAATGGTGTAATCTTCAAACTTGACAGGTGCCACCGATTTAACTTCCAACTTGACGATTTGGCGTGGACTCCCTACAATTATCGCTTGACATTTTCGGGGATTGATGCTAATACCGAACTTTTGAGACCAGGTCTTGACGTTGTTCAGATCCTCGTTGATTTTACTAACAGCCAAATTAATGCTAGCTATGTCAGCATGGGTGTAAATTTGCAGGTCGTCCGCGTAAAGATGGTAAGAGCAGCCAAGAAGAGGGGTAAGAGAATTGATAAAGATAGAGAAGAGAATAGGTGAAAGAATACCTCCTTGTGGCACTCCACAGCTGAGATCAGACCAGTTAGACTGACAACCATCTAGCTTAACAGACTGTTGACGTCCCCGTAAATATGATGAGAACCAATCCATAACAGTAGAGGAGAACCCGTTACTCGCAAGAAGAGCTAGGAGGATATCGTGATCAACCATGTTGAAAGCGTTAGAGAAATCAATTAATACTAAGATGGTGACCATTTTATCCTCCATACTCACACGAATGTCCTCAGTGACCTTGAGTAGGGCAGTGGTAGTACTGTGCCCAGCTCTAAAGCCAGACTGTAGTGAACAAAGCAGGTTATTTTTGCTGATAAAAGTAGAGAGCTGTTTATGCACTACAGCTTCTAGGACTTTAGAGAGAAACGGCAATATTGAGATGGGCCTGTACTCCTTCAGTTCACGGGGGCTAGAGGTTTTAGGAATTGGAATAACCAGTGCCTTCTGCCAAAGAGTTGGAAATTCCCCTGAGGTTAAGGAGGAGTTTACAATATGAGCTAAAGAAGGAAGAAGGGATTCGAGTACAGGCATGATCATCGCCCTACTTACTCCGTCGTACCCAACAGCACCAGACTTAATAGATAGGAGGACTTTACGGACCTCATCTAAACCTATACGAGAAAAAGAAAAAGCTTCAGATACTGAAAGAGCCGTGGAAGTTATTTCAGAGATAGTCGAGGATTAATGAATACAGATATATAGATAAAATTATACGGTATTCTATTTAATACTATAGTTAGAATTCACAATGATAACTGGCTCGCTCACTCAATCCGACTAGTCTAAGAAAGAAGATAACGAACGATTGGAAGTTATGCCTCCCGACGAAATGCATTTTGTTTCGCTAGATTTTTTTACCTAAAATAAGTTAATGCTTGACCATAATCCCACCTGATGGTAAGTGGAGATGTGGTCCAGGAAGGTGAACGCACAATCTAAGTAAAAGCCTATTCGCTCTTAGTAAGATCCATAATAAATGACATCATTTAAATGTCCACTCTCTTTAACTATAGGTAATGTTTTGAGATGTCTTTTCATGGATACTCAACATTTTACAATGCGGAAACATAACCATTATCCTGCGATTATGCTTACCCATGTCTTAAAAAAGGTTTTCGGGTAAAAACTTTATATTCTCAAATTGTCCATTCGTCAATATTAACTCTAGTTATTTATGATTAATTCATTGAAGCCTTGAAGACTTTATACGTAGCTGTATTCGAACAGTACAGTTAATTTGAGCATTATCATAAGCCGTAAAATACGTCTATCAAAATGCTTCAGTAAACTCATCAGTACACGAATTAGTTTGTATCTCCGGAACAAGTCCTAGTATATTCTGTAGATACATTCGCACAAATCGACATAACAGTGCGCGATCACGGCGATAACGCTTAATGGTTAGCGCAATACAGTAATAATGTTCCAGGCTACAGTAACTGTACTGTTGGTTGTCTACGATACATTTTATTTCATGATAATCATATAAATTTATTTATTTATCATTTATGTACACTCAAGAGTTCACAGGACAGTTACAGAAGGGATACAATGTACAAAGGTACTGCTTATCCCTAATGAAATTTCTGCCACCAGACCTGCGACTGGAGAGGTGACAGAAAGGTAGACAGTGCATGTTCACAAGCAATTAATATATTATACATAATTACATAATGGCTTAATGATATCAACTTGGTTGGTCATCTACTGTGGTCATGCGAGTAGCAAGATGACCTTTAATTTTTCTAATTGGGTGGTAGAGAATTTGACCCGCTTGACTAACTATCACCCTTCTTACAAATTCATACGTGTTTGTTTTAGTTGCAGTGTTGGAGTGCCAGTAATAATGCAGTTCCCCCTCTTTCTTTCGGTTTGCAATGCGTTGTTGATGTTTTTGGTCTTACTGTTACCATTAACCATTCTTCTTTTCTATCTAATATAAACCAACCTCGTTGAGTCATGACATTGCTAGTGTCAGCAGACTCATCAACTGACAAGACTATATAGCATCAGATTTCTTTGGAAGTTGCTGGGTTTCTGTTTGTGGTGCATGTCACAGCATGTTTCCTCGTTTGGATTGGAACTCACTAGAATTCATACTATTTAGTATTATCCTGACGGTATTTGTGTATTCAAAGCAACAGTTGGGTTAGCAAATTAACGAGCGAAGAAACTTAATTCCTCACCAATACGTCAGTAACGCCACTTTATCATGAGTTAGTCCGTCTGTTTCTGGCTATTGAAATAAGAAAACAAATACGTTAAAGATATGTGAAGTGTAAACTTCCGTGTTTTTCAAAGATTTGACTTACAAGTATTTCCTTCATACGTAAGGAATTAAACATAAATTTTAGTGTCAATAACCGACAAACGAACTGACGCGCCACCTGGTACATAGTAAGTAATTTCAACATCCGACCAAAGCATCAGTGACGCGGTACTGGCCGATAATGAAGTGGAGAACTAGTCTCTGGTAGCTCTTTGATACTGCAATTTAACGCACGATGCTGATTCGATAAATTCCGTGTTTCGGAGGGCAAATAAGGGCATAATAAATATAAGACGTTGTTGTTGTTGTTGTCGTCGTAAGATAACATTCGTTAAGTAATATCGGAGGCTTTCAAGCGACATGAAGACTAACCCCTCAACCAATCCGCACTGGAGCAGGCTGATACAGTATGCTATAAAAAAAAAAAGCAACAACCCATAATTGTCCCACTGCTGGGCTCGGGGTCTCCTCTCAGAATGTGAGGGTTAGGCCATAGTCTACCACGCTGGCCAAGTGCGGATTGGTAGACTTCACACACCTTCGAGAACTTTTATGGAGAACTCTCCGGTGTGCAGGTTTCCTCACGATGTTTTCCTTCACCGAAGCAAGTGATAATTAACTTCTAATACGCACATAATATTTGAAAATTAGAGGTGCGTGCCAGGATTTGAACTCGGGCCCCTTCGTTCGGGAGACCAACGTTCTACCGCTAGGCTATCACTGTTTTTTTGCAGTATGCTATAGGTCTTCTTAAAAGAAGAGAGATACGTGCTCATTGGTAATTAATGGGTTGAAGCCAGCCTGAACATCACTATCTTAGCTATTAAATCTATTTTTAAGCCCACGTTGAAGTAAATTTATTGTTAAGATAAACATTTACGCTTATTTTGGCACGTGAGTTTGTTTGAGTCTGCATCGGGTTGGATAAAAATAATGAATTTTACCAACACGTATCCACTTTGTCTTTACGCTCGTGACTTTTGTATTGATTAAGTGTTGAAAGAAATTTTCAGGTAGTATTGTTGCAGTTCATTGTAATACTGAAGCCGAGTGCAATGAAACGGCCCGTTGAAAACACACACATATTAAGTATTAAATTGTTAAAACACCAGACTTATTGAATCATAACCCAATCATTGCCACCTTGCTTTGAGATATCTGTGACATAGTCACGTTATAACGTTACAAATAGTATAGATAGAACAGAAGCTATGAACAGATTTGCCAGTTCGAAAACATGATTTCATATTTTACTTGTATAAGTAGTTTAGGGAATTGATGCCATGGAGTTGTTATTTTGATACCAAAACGTTAACTTAATATAGGTTAAACATTATTAAACAAAAAATTTATTGAACAATTGAGATAAGAATGTTAAAGGAAATAATCTAAATTTTACTAACAAAAAATAACCGACTTCAAAGTCTCAAAAACTACCTGTCAGATCTCGTTCAAATTTATGTGGGACCACATGACAAGCACCTGCTTTCAATTAAAAAAATTTCATCGAAATCGGTTGGAGTGATATTGAGTTATTCAACAATTTGTCACGCACATCTTAACACAAATTTACGACTTCTGTGGTTTTCTCACGGATGCCATTGTCAGATCTCAATAAAATTTATGTGGGACCACATGACAGCCACCAGCTTTCAATTAAAAAAAGAATCATCAAAATCGGTTCGCCCAGTCCAAAGTTCTGAGGTAACAAACATAAAAAAAATATACAGTCGAATTGAGAACCTCCTCCTTTTTTTGAAGTCGGTTAAAAATATCCAACACGATTTGAGTAAGTAAATTTAGCGGTACTTTTTTTGGGGGACATTTTAAGTAGTCGGCCCTGTTTACCAAGCTGAGCATGTAATAAAAATGTGATCAAAAATCAAGAATTTTGATTGTTTGTGGTACACTTGTAACAGTGAAATCCTGGTTAAGGTAAGTGTTTTATTAAATTGAAGTTATTATTTTGATGTTATGTTTTAAAACCTATACAATATGACAACATTTTTAAAATTTAGAAGAAAAATACATCTGCCAACCAAGGAATATCGAACGAGCAATACCGTTAGGTACCTACAATGTAGGCACGTATTTATTCATTAAATCTTGTTGATTTTGTTTATAATCAGACTGTTAACTTGAACAAAGCTAGTCAGTTAACTCCAGAAATAACCCCGGATTCGTCGCTCGGCTAGCAAGGTAAAAAATAGGTTCCAGGACTGTATATAACCTTGGTACTGAATACAGAACCCTGTACTTTGTTAGGAACTATACAAACTTGACCGATTGTTTAAAGTTATACAACCTCTCAATGAGTTCGAGTGTCAGATCGCGTCGTGTGTAAAGTCAATCAATGGTCATTAATGTTAGAACACTGCAATAACTAGATATTTATTAACTACCTATATTATTGTGCAAGCAAAAATATTCGTTGCAAAACAATATAAAATATTTATTTGCGAAATAAGTTATTTGATTGATTGATATTATTATCAGTGATTAGGATAAGGATGATGAAATCCAAATTGAAAAGTCTACTTGTGTTTAATTAGAGTGTATAATTACATGAGGTGATAAAGCGGTATTTTATGTTTGCGGAGAGTTCTTACGGATCGTTCCCACACGGTAAATACGTCTTTGACGGCTCTATGTTAATAACTTTTAACAATGTCTAATATTCACATAGTGGAGATAAATTGTGATATTAAAGATATTATGTTGTATTACAGATTTGCATTTTATGACGTTTTTTTCATTTTTATGATTCGTGAAAGTGTAAATATAATAGTCATAATGTATGAAAAACTGAAAAATTTTAAAATTAAAATCACATTTCAGAAAAACGATAAATAGGCCAAATGATAATGAATACTGAGGATTTCATTAGCGTCTCTTTTAACTTCGTGCGTAAAAATGCATAACTTCAGCTGAAAGGCGAAACTTATTGCTTTAAACGGCATGGACATCCTACGTTTTACCTACGCTATAGTCTACAGATCAGATAATATTAAAAAGTAAATTTAAACACTTTCACTAGGGCTGTAAACTTTCATTAAGAAGATATTTTAAGTATTTGGCTTGTACACGGGTGTGAAGATCGTCGGCATACATCGGCATACGCGTAACCAGTAGAATGCCGCCGTAACACGCTCGACCATCGTAACCAGTAACTCACAATATCTTAAATAAGCTTGCGACATTGTATTTTTATAGGGATGTATAGGTAAAACTACAGAAGACATAATGGTAAAAGTATAGATAAGGCGGGTAAAAGTAATTGTTAATTTCAGATTTTCTGCATCAACAAAATCGATTAAGTAAAAATCGATGCATTGTTTGTAAAATCCATACTTCCATACTAATATTATAAATGTGAAAGTATGTTTGTTTGTTTGTTTGTTTGTTTGTTTCTTTGTTTGTCCGTATTTCACGTCGCAACGAAGCTGTTATATGGTATGGTTTTTGTGTGTGGACATAGTGAGGAGGGAGGAGAGTAACGTAGGCTACTTTTTACCGCGGTAAAACATCCCCATGGGAAGATCCATATTTTGTTAGTTGCTAGATATTTAATTCCGGATGTTGTTAATAGATCATCATCCATCCGTCATCAGTAAAATTCATTTGCAAGTTCTGAATCACACTATTATATGATACATGTAAATTAGTTAAGTCTTAGGCAACTAAATCTAACTAAGTAAAACTAAGTAGAATTTGTAAAAAATCGATCTCTACTGCGGGCGAAGCTGCGGGCAAAAGCTAGTATTTAATATTTTAATTAACAAAATAAATTTTTTAAGCGTCTGAATCGAAACGAGAACAGAACAAATATATTTTAAACATAAAAGTCAAATAGGTCAGATAAAATCAAAGAGTGCCAAGCCATACGAAAATGCACGAAATTAATTGTATTTTACCAAGATGATAATATACCTACTACAACCAATACATATATATATAACCTACTAGGCTATCGCAGGAAAATCGTATTATTTGTCCGCATACGAACGATAGGTTTCTATCTACAAGTTGGCGAAGGCAAATTAATTGATGAATTAGATGTTAATCATCGGTAGATCTAAATGGAGTTCAAGGATTATTTTGTTTTCATCGTAGCAAGCGTGGGTTACACGTATAATTCCTAAGTGCTGGGTTAACACTCATCATTAAAGCTATGGTTTATATTACATATTTAATACTTTAATTCTATATTACTTCTTTAATATAGTTCTCTATTCTATTCTATTTTTTATCGACCCCGTAGCTTGGTTGATTGCCGGCTTGCAAAGTGTCCCGGGTTCCATTCCCGGAGAAAATATTATTTAGACATGTGACAGAAGATAAATGTTGTAGGTATATCACTATTACACTAAATAGTAATAATCACTAAATAGATGTCTTTCTATTGTCCATGCCACCCAGTATTTCTTTTAATAAAATTTGTAGCATGTAAGTAAATTTTATTTCTCCTATTACACTTTACACGATACAAAGTATCAAAGTTGGTTTACTAGTTTTAATATAAAACGGAATGCGATGTTCTTACTCTCATGTTACGGTGCAGTTGTCTGATGTCTGCCTCCAGTCATTAGTGCATTCCGGCGGCCCAGAATAACCCGAATAAAACATATAGGACATACATAACAACTAAATTATAGGTCTGTCTGTCACTGTACGTGATAATAAGCATTATTGAGCTGTATTTTCAGACTAAGCGCCATACGATAAACGATTTTGTTGTGAATGAAATAAAACATGTGAACTGTAAAACTATTCGCGATCAAAACCATTAATTTTACCATTCTTACTTTGCTCGTAATATCTTTTCTAGCTGAGTAGAAGTATGGTTTTGTCGTCTTTCCCTTTTATTTTAGATGAACTTCAAAAAAAGAGGAGGTATACAATTCGACTGTATTTTTTTATGTTTGTTAACTTTCGACTGGGTGAACCGATTTAGATGATTATTTTTTCGTTGAAAATTATTTCAAAAATATTATGGCTCTCCTAAGACCATTTTTGGATTTACCGGCTTAAATATTTGGCTTGACCGGTTTTTTCATTAATCTGACTCTCATTGAAGAGATTAAAAATACACTCAAGTTATTGAATACACGCATCCAAAGGCGACAGCGTTTCTCATAAACATTGAAGGGGCGAAGTCCGTGCTAAGTTTAGTAGGTACTAGTAAATGGCTGCAGTAAGCAGTCTTCAAACTGTCATACTTGCATGTAAACGATGTCAGCTCACAGATCACACGAGGACTATAATTAAGATTCGATGTCATCCGAAATTTATTCAGATAACTTCACTTTTACGTGCAACGTATCATCTTGTCAGATGGCTGTCGGCCCCGGGACCTTAATACAAGGCCCAATTTAAAGACTGGTAGGAACTGGGTTATAAGTATGTGTAAAAAGTGTTATAATATACCTGCTTATTACCTAAACCTACTTTCCGCTAAAACTTGATTTTTTGCCCGTTTTTCCTTTTAAGCCTCGGTACTTGGTAGATTCTTTTTTGTTTTTTGAGTTCTGTCTGTAAGTTTCAATTTGATGTCAACATCGAATTACCTACATCATTCACGAATATCGAGTTTAAACTGGGTGGTATAGAACAACCATCAACAAACGTATCCTGGCGATTTTGAGTCGTCCGTTATTCAGTAGGGTAAACACACCACATACCTCCAAAAAATTATAGGTATAAACAATAAAAATTGCAAAATCTTAATAATGTCCTCGTCCCAATTGTTCCAATTAACTGAAGATTTTGTATTCTCCGTTTAAATCCAGCTGAAAATTTAGGTGAGCAAGCGCATTCGCAGTAGTTAGATACTAATAAATTAGCAGAAACCAGTAAACGAGTATGCACGAACTCAATATTTCCTCCGCCCACATACAAGGCTGGTTACATATCTGAGTTCGACCAAGAAACATTCGCACTGGTTCGTTAATTAGTGTAAGAATAATAAGTCCTACATACATTTTAACCATTTGTAAGTAGCACAACGGTACGTGAATTAAAATTATTTTACTGATTATTTATTTGAACATTTTGAAAATTTTTATGTAGTTATGAATTAGTGTAATAAATAAATACATTTCTAATAAAGAAATAGTTCACATAACCGATGATAGATGAAATGGTACAGCTAAACGAGTCCTCCGATAACAGTAACATTTACCCTACATAACTTAATGACCCGAATGTTAAATTAAAATAAAATGTTTTGATGGAATTAAAATGTCTTGTCACATTGTAAAATTAAAGTTTTTTACGATTGTAATCCAATCAAATTCGAAATTCACTGATAACGGTTCTGCTAATCTGCCAAATCGAATGGCCGTTATTCGTAATGCGATTATAAAATGATCTGAAGAGTCCTGGAGCTTAACAACACGACTACAAATGTTGACAGCAGATTATAATATAGCATTACTACAGTAAAATAAATATGTAATTTGTGATTTTTCTGACTGAATTAAGCACAAATAATTTTTCGCCAAATTAATTTCAGATAATTACTGAACAACTTAACTGTTTTTTTGCGACTAGCTATCAAACGAGCTATACGATAGAAATGAACAAATCCACCTGATGGGAAGTGGCCACAGTCGCTCCGGACCGTCTGACCACCAAATCTCAACACCAGTGGTCAATTGAGACGAGAATTTTCTCATCTGACTACTGGTGGTCAATTGGGAGCAATTCATTCCTAATTCATCACCAGTGATGAAGTGGGAGATTTCTGACCACTGGAGGTCAATTGGGAGATTTTTTTTCCTAATTCACCAGTCTTATTTGAATACAAAAAAATTAAAATGTGTGCAATTCACACGTGTTAGAAGTGAAACCTTCAAAAATTTTGTTTTCAAGATAATGAGACGAATGTAAAATTTCGGGAAGATGATAATTATTGTAGGTTTTACTACTCCACTCCACTCCACTCAAGTGAGTCTCCACTCATTTCTAGTCTCCACTGGACAGTTTCGTTTCATAAAATTTCAAGTCACCCCCGTACTAAAGAAGTTTTCACTTCAAAAAGTTAGCATAAATGTTATTAAGTCATCGGGGTCACCGACGCGGTGGTGATGGGTGTACCACAGGGCTCGATCTAGGGTCCTTTTCTTTTCCTGGTATACATGTAATGATTTACCTCATTATGTAAAAAACCAAGTGGATATTGTTTTATTTGCTGATGATACATCATCAATATTTAAGTGTGATAGGAATAAAGAAAATTTTGACGATGTATATAGTGCTCTTTTACGTGTCTCGCATTGGTTCACTATTAACAATTTAATGGTAAATGCAAAAAAATATATAGAGTTTGTACTACCTAATGTTAAAAAAGCGGCCAAGTGCGAGTCGGACTCGCCCATGAAGGGTTCCGTAGCAGCAAGTAACATAATATAAAAGTTCTTGTAGTTAGTTGTAACTTTGATCGATGTTTTTTGCGGTTTACGATTTATGACGTATTAAAAAAAACTACTTACTAGATCTCGTTCAAATTAATTTTCGTTGGAAGTTTGCATGGTAATGTACATCATATATTTTTTTTAGTTTTATCATTCTCTTATTTTAGAAGTTACAGGGGGGGGGGACACACATTTTACCACTTCGAAAGTGTCTCTCGAGCAAACTATTCAGTTTAGAAAAAAATGATATCAGAAACCTTAATATCATTTTTGAAGACCTATCCATAGATACCACACACGTGTGGGTTTGATGAAAAAAAATTTTTTGAGTTTCAGTTCTATGTATGGGGAACCCCAAAAGTTATTGTTTTTTTTTCTATTTTTGTGTAAAAATCTTAATGCGGTTTACAGAGTACATCTACTTAGCAAGTTTCAACAGTATAGTTCTTATAGTTTCGGAGAAAAATGGCTGTGACATACGGACGGACGGACGGACAGACAGACAGACAGACAGACAGACATGACGAATCTATAAGGGTTCCGTTTTTTGCCATTTGGCTACGGAACCCTAAAAAATCCCACTAGTCCGACTAGGTGGGTGATATGGAAACCCCAATGTGTTATTTGGTCAATGGTAGTCAGTTGAGAAACTGCTGACCACCAGTGGTGAAATTTCATAGATCATGGACCACCATATACCCAATTCGTCACCAGTGGCGAAATAGGACAATTTACACCACTGGTGGTAAAATGGGAGTAACATTGTTTTATTTGGTAACTGGTAGTCAGTTGAGAAATTAGAGTGCCAACTGACCACTGGTGTTGAGATTTGGTGGTCAGATGGTCCGGAGCGGCCACAGTAGCCCAAACTATTAGTAACACCAAGAGCTAAAATAAATTAGTTCAACCAGTAGGTTGTAAGTACAAACTATATTGTAAGTGTCTGAGTTATAAATTATTGTTAGCCAACAGCCCTAAAGATGGCGTGACTCGCTCGCCAAAACTTATATAAGGAGCGATCCATGCGGCGCGCGCTCAGTTTTTGTTCCGACCGTTGTTCGTATCGGGTGTCTTTATGGTGTATCACTATTGGACAATTCTTAATTATAAGGCGTTACTCTGCCCGATTTCGTACTTTTTGTTATAATTAAATTTTTGATTAATTAAACTTAGTGATTTACTTTATAGCTTAATAAATGTTTTCTTTTTTTTAATTTATTTCATTTCTGATTCCTAAAATCAGAAGTGGGATTGTGCTCACGTTAACACGTTAAGTATAGTCGCGAAAGTGCAGTGAAAAGTGTAACATAACCTCTGTTCTTTTTTTTCGTGAAAATGAATAAATCGTCCCGCTCGAAATCACGTACATCGCGCCTTCGAAGCCCGCGTTTCCGCGAAAGACACTCGCCGCGTTCGCGAAGCCGTTCGCGACATACTCCGCCGCGTCCCTCGCGCTCTCGTGAATGTGGTTCCAGCCCACGTGATCATGGAGGTAGAGGCCGCAGCCGCAGCCGGAGCCGCGGTTATAGCCACTGCCGTCGCCGTGATGACAGGAGTCGTAGCCAGAGCCGCGACCAACATCAGATCGAGAGAAGCCGCGGTCAGTTCCATGACCATCACAGTCGTGAGTCATGGGACAGTATCATGTCTCGTCTCTGCGCCTTGGAGTCGCGCACACAGACAGCAGGGTCTACAGGTCATGACGGAACGCAACAAATCGTGCAAGCGATTGATTCTTTGAAGTACGCAAGTACCCATCATTATTATGTGTCTAATCTTGACCCCAATATTCATGACGCGGATTCATGGTTTGAGGAGGTGGAAAGGGCCAAGACCCTTAACCGTTGGAGTGATCAAGAGTGTTTGTCACGCGTCGCAGGTTGTCTGAAGGGCGACGCAAAGGTATGGCTCGACGAGTGGGTAAGTAATGATCGGTCGTGGAGTAAGTTTAAGAATGATTTTAAATCTTTGTGCGTTAAGAAAATAGATATGGCGGGCATACTATTTGAAGTAATGTCAACTGACTCGGACAAATTCAAAACTTATGCTGATTATGCACGCAGGTCCTTACTACGGTTAAGCATTGTTAAAGGCATCAGTGAAGAGCTTATTACAGCTATAGTTCTTCGTGGCATCAAAAACCCACATGTTAAAGCGGCCGCAATCAACGCTAACCTCACTCTTAGCGACTTAGTAAATTATCTGTCCACGTTTGTTAAGCCCACTCATCATGTGCCATCAGGCCCTCGTAAGGACCATCGCCCGATTCCCCAACAGGATAATAACAAGAGATCACTTAGATATAACCCAACGCGTAAGTGTTTCTCGTGCGGTGACACAGGACATCGAATAGCACACTGCCCTAAATTAACAAAGCCGAGCAGTGCGTCCACCACTAACCCTGAACAAAATAAACAAGGTAACAGTCAAAATTCAGTTCTTTCTTGTACCTATTGTAAAAAGACGGGTCACACAATTAACAGGTGTTTTGCAAAGCAACGTTCACAACAACGTAATGATATAAATGTCAACTTTTGTGTTAATGCTAACCGTACACACCCAGATGTAGTGACCGGCATAATTCAAGGTATTCCCGTGGACGTTTTGATTGACAGTGGTGCTATAGGCGTTTCTCTCATATCATCGAATGTGGTAAGGTATCTAGCATGTCAAGAAAAACCTACCCGCCAGCAGCTTAAAGGAGTAGGTGAGTCGGTCACAAGCGTGAATTCTTATGTTACTGTCGTTATAGAGCTGGAGAATATATCACTGGAAGTTGATCTGTTGGTCGTACCTAGTGAATGCATGAACGCCCCCGTAATAATAGGTACGGATGTACTCAACCGTGAGGGGGTAACGTATGTAAGGACTAGAGATTCACAGCGGATCATACACAGTCCCAGACCTATACCTATATCTAGTGTGAATTTGGATGAACAGCTTCATCTGAAGACAGCGGTGACCGGAGAAGACTACAAAACGCTGGTAATGATCATTAAAAAATATTCCTCTTTTATGATTTCTGGCACAGCCACATCCACAGTCACTACCGGCGTTATGCACATCCGCCTCACCAGTGATACTCCGGTCCACTACCGCCCGTACAAGATGTCGCACGATGAAAAATTGAAGGTACGTGATATCATTGAGGACCTTCTGTCCAAAGGCATTATACGCGAATCGGAGTCTCCATATTCGAGTCCAGTTCTACTGGTTAAGAAAAAGGATGGCTCCGACCGTATGTGCGTTGACTTTCGCGCCTTGAACCGCATCACGGTCAAGGATAGATTTCCACTACCACTATAGACGATCATATCGATCGTCTGGGGAAAGTTAAGTATTTTACCACGTTAGATATGGCAACCGGATTCCACCAAATCCAGCTGGACGAAGCTTCGATTCCACTTACTGGCTTTGTAACGCCAGAGTCCCATTATGAGTACACTAAAATGCCATACGGTTTGGTTAACGCCCCTGTTGTATACCAGCGTATAATTAGTAAAACCTTACGTGAACTAATTAACAAGGGAAAAGTCTTGGTATATATTGACGATTGTTTAATTCTTAGTTCCTCCATACAAGAAGGTATGCAATTGCTGGAGCAAGTACTGTCAACACTTACAAAGGCCGGGTTTTCTGTTAATTTAAAGAAATGTTCATTCCTTTGCACTGAGATCGAGTATTTGGGCCGTGTTATATCAAATGGGCAAGTTAAACCAGCTGCGAGTAAAGTTCAAGCCTTAGTAAATTCGCCGATTCCACAGTGTCCTAAACAAGTCAGACAATTTTTGGGTTTGGCGGGCTATTTTCGAAAATATATTCCAAATTATTCGACAAGAACCGCTTGCATTGCGCGTCTAACTTGTAAGAATGTAGAATTTCGTTGGGGCGATGAACAAGAACGCGTTCGCAAAGAAATAATTGTAATCTTGACCAGCGAACCCGTTCTTGTAATATTCGACCCAACGCTCGCGACTGAAGTCCATACAGACGCCAGCAGTTTGGGTTATGGCGCGGTCTTACAACAAGTTCATAAGGATGGTAATCGCCATGTAGTAGCTTATTACAGTCAAGTCACGAAAGGTGCAGAACCAAAATACCACTCTTATGAGCTCGAGACCTTGGCGGTTGTTAAAGCTTTAAAACATTTTAGACATTACTTAATTGGTGTACACTTCACTGTAATTACCGATTGTAATGCCCTTAAGGCAACTCAGAATAAAAGGGATTTGTTACCGCGTGTAGCAAGATGGTGGATTTTTCTACAAGATTATAATTTTAGTATTTTGTACCGCAAGGGAACCATGATGCCACACGCGGACTATCTAAGTCGTAACCCATGTCATAATGTTAATAGTATTGAGCGTCCCCGAAATTGGGCACAGATTGCTCAGGCAGGCGATGAGGAGACTCAAACCTTAATCCAATCGTTAGAGCAAGGTCATCTAGATTCAACGCGGTATGTAAAACAAAACGACATTCTTTATTACCGATATACGCCTACAGGTGAAGAGCCAAGGCTCTTATGTTTTATACCAAAGGGATACCGTTTGAGTCTTCTCCGCATTTTCCATGATGAGCACAGTCATGTTAACGCTGAAAAAGTAACAGACCTAATTTTAAGACATTTCTGGTTTCCTGGCTTAAGATCTTTTGTAACTAAGTATATAGCTCACTGTTTAACATGCATCGCCTATAAGCGAGCCCCACGTGCACCTTTGCAACCTATCAACTCTTGGAGTAAACCGGAGATCCCATTTGAGACTTTACACGTAGACGTTCTCGGTCCTCTTCCCCAAAGTAAAGGATACAGATACGTGATGCTTGTAGTCGATGCATTTACTAAGTATTGCCTATTAATACCTATTTGTCGACAAGATATTGAAGAACTGAAAAGAGTATTTAAATTTGTTATTTCTTTATTCGGTACACCGAAACTAATTGTAACAGATAGGGGACGTATGTTTGAAGCGGCAGGATTTACATCATGGATGCAAGTATTAGGCGTAGAACTCCATCATATCACACCAGAGATGCACCACGCGAACGGTCAAGTTGAGCGCTATATCCGCACTGTGCTTAACATGCTTCGAATAGCAGTCAACCATGACAAAAGTGAGTGGGCTGAGGAGTTATGGCAATTGCAGCTTATTTTAAATCTAACAAAGCAGAAATCAACCCAAGCCTCCGCCTTGAATCTACTAATCGGTTGTGAAAGTGCAACCCCAGCTATCAGAGCACTTGTGCGAGATGTCGCTATCAGTCCATTAATGTCTAACCGCGAGGGCTATCGTGAGATTTTGAGACAAAGGACGGCCGAACGGTTGGATAAAAACAGAGCTCGTCAAGATGACATCGCTAATGCAGACCGACGTCCTCCTCGTGGATTTCAGAAGGGCGACACGGTTTTTGTCATCAAGTATTCTCAGTCGCAAGGTAAACTGGACTCTGGTATGAGGGGTCCGTACAAAGTTATTAAGGTCCTACCCCATGATCGTTACGAGCTGAAGTTACTCGCCGGAGCGTACGGAAAGACAACGTATGCCGCTTCTCAGTTCATGGTACCTTGGAGAGGTGAATGGACCCCCGAGACTTGTGCTGCTTTTTTTGAGGGTATGTATAATGGACGTTCATATGGAAGGTTCATTACGGCTGTGAGCAACGCATGAGTGTTTGTTGTCGCTGTGAGCAGTGTAAATGATTTTATTATAGCTGTGAGCGCGCCCGTCCTACAGCATGAACATCTTTTATTATTATTTCACTGTGAGCGCGCCCGTCCTACAGTGAAACTGGTGTACAGTGCGAAAACTGTTAACTTGTGATTATCCGTTGCTGTGAGTGCGCTCGTCCTACAGCATATGGAGGTTTGTTTTGATTTCCACTGCGAGAGCGCTCGACCTGCGGTGTGAAAACCATTTTATTTACAAGACTTCTTATTTCATGTTCATACATGTATTTGTTACATTTATTTTTGCGATACTAACATGGGTACTAACAAGACTAACTTGTAAGACTTAATATGCAAATTCTTAATATTAAAAATTATTTTCAGCTTCACGAAATGACGATGACGATGACTCTAATGTTGAAAATAGTGATCGTCAACCTGGGTCACCCTCCAGGCCCGAAGGCGGTTCATCGGAGGGGCCAGCACTTCAACCCGGACCATCTCCGAGACTTGGTCGAGAAGAGATTGGTCTGTTGGAAGAACCAACGCATGAGGAAAGTCGACAAGAGACTCCCCCAAGGTCTCTCCCCATACTGGACCCAGAATAATCTGACAGGGTCGTCAGAGTGTCAGGAGAAGCCGTGTTAGCCAACAGCCCTAAAGATGGCGTGACTCGCTCGCCAAAACTTATATAAGGAGCGATCCATGCGGCGCGCGCTCAGTTTTTGTTCCGACCGTTGTTCGTATCGGGTGTCTTTATGGTGTATCACTATTGGACAATTCTTAATTATAAGGCGTTACTCTGCCCGATTTCGTACTTTTTGTTATAATTAAATTTTTGATTAATTAAACTTAGTGATTTACTTTATAGCTTAATAAATGTTTTCTTTTTTTTAATTTATTTCATTTCTGATTCCTAAAATTATAATATAACCCTACTGTGTCCGGTATCCAGAACCTGCTTAATGTAAGCATCTTAATATATAAAAATGAATGAATTCCTTTGTTTTGAAATGAAATTTTGATTAATGGTAAAACAAACCAGAATTGGTATTCCTTTCATGAATAATAATTGTTTTTACGATTAAAATTAAATTCCTTGTTATTGGAAAGAAGACTAATGTTATACGCGAAGTGCAGTCATCATTATTACTACTGTTGCTTTCTCTGCATCTTTCGGAGGTCAAGTTTATATGACTTCCGATCTTTCCATCAAGCGTTAGTAGGTCACATCACCGCCTCAAAATACAGCCATTTGTTATACTGACAGCCATATGTAATTTCCAATTTAGACGTACGAGTGTATGCGCTCACATTGTAATGCCACAGTCTAAACTCTTACAGTTGGCCAATAGACGATAAGTAAATCATGTGAGGCATCGATGTGATTCCAAATCTCTAACGGCGTTTAGGGAAAAGCCTTGGGCTGGGAGCTTACTTTCAATTATTTATTTATTGATAAATGCTTTAAAATTAATATTTCTCAGGAATTTATTATCATCATATTAGATAAGCATCATAGTATCAAATAAATCAGAAATAAATTGGTAAAACAGATATAAAATACAAAAAGCATAGCTTAGTATTAGTAAAGAAAATTGAACTTGACACGGTACCATGTAGGTACATACATTTTAACACCGAACATACATGAAATGTAATATATTTTGAGGGTTTGGTGGATTGATAACTCTTTTTATTTTAAAGAAACAGTAGGAAATTTATTTATTAAAATTATGTAATAAGACGTTATAAATCCGTCAAGTAGTCATTAAACTACTTTAACCTTTTACACTGTGGTTCCACAATATGATTGAGGCCAGACGAGGTGTATAAAAGGACTCATTTTATTTTGTCGTACCTACAATAGCTTCATACATTCCTGCAAGTGCGTCTGACCTGACACGTCTTTAACAATACACTTTCTTTTGATCGAAGAAGAGAACTCATTACGCGTAACGTATAAAAATATAATTGACTTAATTGACAGTCAAATTTCACGAGTGAAATTAATCCTAATATCGAATGATGATAAATATTCATCAATATCTGTAATTCATAATCTTCACTCGAAATAACACGGTGACCTTGACTACTTACCATCAGTTCATCTTCTCGTCTGTCAGCTAAATTACATTACACCACATTACGTTAAAGTCTTAATTTTAAAAAGTATTTTTAAAAACAAGCTTATATTAAGCTTTTATTTGTTTTTAAAAACAAGCTTTTATTAAGTTTTGATAATTCATTGATGAGTTCCCTCGTCTGGATCCAACCCTGAGCGTAGTATTAGGTCACAATAATCATAAAAATCCATTACTATACGCAAAATTTCAACTCCGTAGGATAAGAAGAAGTAGTAACTTAGCTTGAAAGTGGATATATTATGCTAAGTGCTAACAAACTAATTAAGCGAGTTAAATAAGCTCGTATAAAGCATTTACAGTAGTGATCTATGTACGGAAATTATTTTTTCCATTCAAAATTTCGTGTATTTTTGACACCACCCATTATAATTGGTCTTTAGTAAACAACAAAATCCAATAACACCGCAGAGCAATAAAGGTCGCTCGATAAAGAAGCAAGTACACACGTACGTTTATTCTCAATACAGATAAACCGGCTTCCGTTTAATAATAGAATAGAGCATTCCTAAGGATGCTGTTTAGAACTCTATATTATGCATTTAGAACTCTATCAACTGGATAGCGCTTATGCTAATCGGATTCAGAGATAGAGTGCTTTAAGCCGGAACTCAGGTGGACTGAACATGTGGAACTAAGTCGGACAATATTCATGTATTTTAGTGTTTTCTCTTAATGTGGATTCAATTTAAATTTATTGTATTAATTTAATGGATTTCAATATCCAATGGAAATAGCAGAAGCTCACCGACGCGATGTGTGGTCAGAATGGAACACCCGCTTAATCGGCCCTTCGACACTACAACAGAAACGCGAAACCAAAATTTATCTGCCATTGAATTGAATTTATTATTCAAATTAAAACAAATTAAATTTGTAAAGGTTACCGGCAAGAAAAATAAACCAGTCAGGTATCAGTCATAAATCTTAAAATTTTTATTTACATAAAACACGTCTCATAAAACGTGTAGATTTATTTCGAGTGTCTAATTACGAGCGAAATGGAATGCTAGCTCACGAAAGCGAGTACTGTAGCGAAGTTATTTTTGCAAGCATTGCTCAGTCTTGTTAAATGTTAACCATAAATTACTTTTACGGTTCGCTTTTCCGATACGAAGAGTTATCGTGTTTTTGACCTAATGTGAAATATCGATCTTTCCGTGACAAAAAGTTGTAAGCGACATTTGACATACTGTAATTCAATTCATTTATTTGTATTAAGTACATAAAGGCACTTAGCCTGTATTAGGCATACAAAAATTGTAATTACATATACATAAACAGTTCCTGATTTTGTGTGTTTATGTTTGAGTATTATTAACGTCGTTAAGAGTAATTATTGTCCAGCTACAGTGCCTTGGATCTTGTCTCAAAATGAATGGGTTAAAGTTGCCATACCAGACAAAATATGAGTTGGCAAATGTTATGGGCTATGGCTACGGCTGCATAAATGTTATAGCTACTTACAATTCAGTGAAAATGAAGATCAATCCCAGTTCAGATTTAAATTTTAAAAGAAAATAAAATGGATTTTCAAGAAATAACAATTTCAAATTCAAAGCTTTTAGGTTTTATACAATGATTGTAATATTAATTTAAATCAATTTTACCAAAATATCCCTATGGGACATTATTTCATAAGACTTTTGTGTGTCGCTTAAGACGTTTTGGTTTTTGGTTATTGACCGTAGTATCACAATCGCCGGCGGGCGGGCCGCGTCGTGATGTCTGTTTGTCTCGACTAAGATATTATTTTAATGCTAAGGAGTGTTTTCAACAGTTTCATGCACAATGACCGTTTTTCATTCTAAACGCTATTAAATTTCGTGAGCTACGATTCAGATAAGCGAATAAGATTTAACCGACTATAACTTGTCTTATGTAGGCAGGTAGTAAACTTTCATACCAAAATTAAATTTATCTTTGTTAGGATTTTGGCATGTTGTGTTTAAAATGAACACACACATCCATACACCCCACGACCCGAGTTTAAAAATATATCTGTTACTTAAATATCTGCCTCGCTTCGGTATCGAACCGTTACGGTAATTTAACTTTAAAAATAATCCTCTCATGTTTATAGGCATAATTTTATTCGTCTTGCTTTATCTATTATACATAATGTCTCGGCAATTATTACAGTTAATAATAATACTTATACCTAAAAATGTAAAATATATACCTATTTCCAAAGTAATTGAATTGTATTTAAATTGAAGATGAATGAAAAAACTCCCAGTCTCTCCAGGAATAGTCGCGCCAATAATGCAAATGAACGTCGGCTTTGCCGCGTTCCTGGCTCCTGCGGGTTGAGATCTCGCGTCATTACCAGACTCGATACTGCCCCTACCACTGGTTTATTGACCATTTTTATGGGAATAGCTGCCAACCTACCGACCTACCGAGGTAAGTGGTCGATCATAACGGCGATCATGGACATTAATAAGATCTTAGACATGACCGATGCGTTGCTGCGCAAAAATAACGAGGAGAATTTAGGGAAGAATGGGCTATTAAGCCATCAACCGGAACACGACGAGTCGTTTGGCTGTCTCATGCACGACGATGGTAGTTAGATAGGCAAGCTTCACGGAAAGACCCGAAAGACACCAGTAGTAATTTTAATGAATAAATAATAATTTTGATAATAATTATATCCTTAAGCCACGGTTTATCATTACCGTGCATAAGACCTCCCACAAAACGGGCTGGGTTCTATTGCATTATGACACTCAGTTCTGCCAGCATGGGATTAGCGTCAGTATTCTACGCCGCCCTTATACGGCCAAAAATATTTCAGTTAGGAAGAGCCGATTACAATCCGACAGCTGACAAATTTGGTTCACTATGTTAAAGTTACAGTAAAATTACCTTAAAGTTACAATAAATATTTTAAAGGGGTTTTAATTAGTAATTTTTTTCAAGTCACATTCCATTGGGCGGTAGGTAGGTAGGTATATAATATTTTTACAAAGGATTCTACGAAATACGGGCCTAAAAGACAAAGATAATAATATCGCAGAATTAAATTAGCTCGGTTAATAATTGAAAACTGAATATGAATGGAGAGACGCTTTAATCTGTTCACGAATAGATGCACTGGTAATGCAAATGAGGGCTGGCAACCGCGTTCCTGCAGCTCGCAGCGACTCCACGATCTCTCGTCGCGTCGTTAGCAGACCGAATGCACCCCTACTACGAGTGCGTGCAGTTTACTATATTTATTTAGAACTGTAAACCATTTGCAGCTTTTTATGTCAATTGCCGAAAAATGAGCAGACTAACCGATGGTTTTGTTCATCCCAAAGGCATCACCAATGCGTGTAGGTCAAGGAAGAAGAGGAAAAAAAGGAAAGAAAGGTTCTCAAGTTAAAAAAAACTGGAAATTGGCCCTTCAAAGTACGAAAGCCATCCAGGATTTTTGCTTCTAACGTTAATCCATCCAACAAATGACCGCGCTCAAGTGAAGCGTGAAATTAAGTTGCCAACTTTGTAGCGCTTTAATATAATAAGCGAGATTTATACTAATAAAATATAAAAAATATAAATAATAAATATAAAAGTGCAAATGATACGCAATCCAGCTATTGGTAAATTTTCAATATCACTCATAAATATTGTTCGTTACAATAGAAGCCCCTGATCATTTCATGATTTCATCATTTGCACAAAAGATTTGTTCAAGTTTCTAGAATGGTTCCTCTGAAGGATGGTTTGTGGCTAGATTAACATCAAAAAGCATGATTACCATTGAGTGCAAAATTGGTGGTACGAATTCAGCGCACTCTACAATACGATAGAACTGATGATATGCCTTCGTGCGCAATCCCGCCTCCTTGGCCAGTAATGATTTGTTTGGCCTTTGGTGTCAGTAGCGTGTATCGGCAACGGTGACTTCTTTCAACCAACCACCCATCTATCCACCCAGAAGCTCGTCTATTCTATTATCGATTTTTTACACAACAATATAGAAAAAAAATAAAGGTAGCACGATATGAATGGTCCATAATGTATCCACGGGCACTTTCTTTAGCCCGTAGTCCAACGAGTTTAGTTTCTTAACGACATCACAAATATCTAAACGTCCTAATCATCCCAGGGGAGCATACCTACAACCGGGATAATTCTAGAATCTAGACTATTGGAAATGGACTATCTGTGTGCCAAGATTCATCTTAATCTGTAAGTACAACGATTAGCTCATGAAGAAGTGACACATCTAAATATCATACATCTGCACTTTTCACATTGATAATATCAGTTAGATAGGATAGAATAATTATCGTTTATAATGCACTTTACTAAATTATAGCTTCGAGATGGAATACCGATACTACTTATACCGGCGCGACATAACTGACGACTAGGTTCAAAAAACTTCGCTCATTTGCAAGACATAATGCTATTCCATGGTAGGCGCTTATTTCCAGACTAGTGACGCCTGTTGATAGTCAATTAGCATCTTCCATGCGACCAGATTCCGCGCATTCTTCCTGTGTATCCGCTCCCACATAGCAGAAAGTAACTATAATTGGCAGAGAGATATTTAAGCAAATATCCTTTATACTACTAATATAAAATTGCAATGAAATTGTGTCTGTACATTTAATGTAGATAAATTAATAAAAAACACCAAACAATTTACTGTCATTTGTCTAAGCATTCCTAAAGTTTAACCTAATTCTAGTCCGATCGAGAGCAAATTAGTCAAGTTAAAATTATTCAAGTTAAAATTATTTAAGCTTAAAATAGCCTAGTTTTAATTATGCTTGACTTTGTATGCTTACCAATACGTATTCTTTTTTAAATAAGAGTTTTCATTTAGGTAGGCACCCTGAACCAAAAAATTCAAATTTGCCCCCCTTTGGCATGCCCCCCTTGCCCATGACTGTGGCCCGTACCCTTCACATTTTAATCCAAGGAGTAAAGAGTAAGGAGACGGAGGAGGAGGAAGATAAGATCAGTGCTCATGAAAACTTACGAAAATCTACATTCAAAATCTTCCTCTCGTACAAATCATATTAACACATAAAGATGTGTGCGTAAAGACGCAGACGACGCCGCTGACTGGGACTAGCTTACAATATGACGCAAGAAAGGAATTTCGCAAGTGTCAAGAAATGTACGAGACGCAAGTTAAACAGCGAATTGTTGAGTTTGGCGGCGAAAGTATCAGTCGGTATGCGTGAGCGATGGCAACAATGCTGGTGAAAGCCCGGACAGATCATCTAAGACAAGTTGCATTTAGCGTGTGTAGCTCATTTTTATCTGCTTAATCGACGCATCCTGAGGATGAACCTTCTCCTGAGTACAGTCTTGGTAATGTTATTTAGGTACGTCATTTAGGTCTCCACCTATCCGTACTAGAGCAGCGTGATAGAGGCCTCCTCAAGAGGAGAAACTCGGGCTCAGTAATGAGCCATTAATGGGTTGAAGCCATTTAGGTACGTGCATCTTTAAATGAATTTTTTTACCGAAATGCTACTACTAAATACTACATGAAAGTTTAATTTTTAATGTGAATAGCTGACAAAGGCGCAGACAAGCTTCTTGATTGTGAGGCATCGTCGCCAATGAATATCAGCAACACCAAAGGCATCACCGATGCGTTTCAGTCAAGAAATTGGCTCCATATGGCTAAGGCCAAAATTGACTTGCCAACTAGTAGACCTGAATTTAATCCGATTGAACACATGTGCAACAAGGAATCCCGTCCCTGAAAATAGCCCAGAGCTCTAAACTTTAATAGCTTTGAAATAGGGTAGGATATCACCGGATCTCACAAAAACGTTAAAAAGATTAAAGCAATAGGTATAAAGGGCTCAGGTTGGGAACATGTACATCTTATAAAGATTACAGTAACCGCCAGTTAATAAGAAGATACCATTTCCTCTCTAAAATGGAGCCCTATCGACTTTACCTAAAATAATAATAATTCTTTAAATTTTAATGTTACTCAAGAATCAACATTCCCCACTAAACTATTAAAGTTAATATTTTTCGTAAGATTCACGAAACGAAAGCCAGTACAATTACGTAAGCTACATCAGTCGGGGAGCGAGTTATCGAAATAATAAATAAATATTAAGATAATATTTCAATTTACGAGCATCGCATTGTGAAACAGCCATTCGAACAAAACATGTAGTGCAGTGAAATCTTTATCAACATCTGCTAGGCTTGCTCCTATTGGGACCGATATATCTGTATTCTGTATCCACTAGTCTATTCATACTATAATGTCTCGAATTAACGATCTTTTTATTACTAACCTTGCGTCTCTTCGGTAATAAGATCATCAAGTTTATAAAAACTGAACGTTGGAAAGTTATAACTTTATTTTGTGTAACTTCTTTTACTGGGGAGTAAATATTCGTAGTGTGTTAAGAAAATCGGGTTCAGAGAGATGAACAAATAATCAAAAAAATTTGGTGTAACAGCCAAAAAACAAAATTGTACATTTGTAATATAAAATAAATAGTACCTACATTATCTCTATATGACAATTTATTAAAGTTTTATACGCGATTTAAAATAAAACGAAATCCAAAGTGGAACAAACCATCCGCGTTGTTGGGCCGAATGCATTCGATGTCATGGCATCGCTTACGCAATTAAGATGCAGTGCTAGATATTATCAAACTGGCTCTCGTACTACATCGTACGCATCTCCGGCCCTATCTCCGTATAGGTATCTATATCTGCTTATATCTCCACATCTCTATGCGTACCTCAACGTAATACTAATGAATTACTGAGTCTTTTGGCATCATTGGGTCTCTACATAATTATAATTAAGAGACCCTTAATATCCGAATAATAATATTCGAATGTATGTTATTACTTACCTCGTATTTGCCTAAAATTACTTAGATACTAGTTACTGCGAACTATTTATAGGAACTTCCTAAATTATTTATTACAATTATTTGATTAATAAAATTGTGAGTGAGATTTTAAGATTTCATAATTAATTATGAAATACGAATGATTATTCGGATGTACAGTTTAAGCTTTTAACTGTTCATGTGATGTAAGGCTCAAAATGGTTAACATTTTGAGAGTGCACGAGTGCGGAGGCACTGAGCTTAATAGGCCTCTTCTACAATTTCATAGCAAAAAAATACTTTACGTCATTATTAAGCGTCCTAATATACATTATATACTCAATACTCATGTCTATAAAGAACCCGACATAGCACAATATTTACGAGTTTATATGTAGTATAAGCACGGCATACCAACGCTCAAACCACCTACAATAACTAAGTAGTAAGTATTTTTATAATCGTAATAAATATGAAATCATTGCATTTCCTAATCCTCTTTATGACGATTATCGTGAAGTGAATATCGATATTTACTAACAGATTATGTAAACAACATACCACAGCGGATGTTCACGTCAAACCATCGAATTGGTTTACGTTTCCAAATTCTTGACTCGATATTATTCATGGAGTATCTCTATCTACCTATTCAGTTTAGCTTCCAATGATTTCTAGACACGTTTTATCTTAATCCCTGTGATTGGGTCAATTCTATTTAAAAGCATTTTATTTTTATTTTTCTCATGCATCTCAAAAAGGACTTTTTTAAATTAAGAAATAGATTTAACTGATCTATGGATATAATTGCTTATTTTTATCTCCTAGAAAAGTTATTTACAATTTTCGGTAATTCCAAAGGTACTTGAAAGGTTTTTTGTTGGATTATGCTAGATGAAGTTAATGTTTATCTACAATTTACATGCATTTCAGCATATTTATGAACATTTATAGGTTTCTTTTTAACTGACTTCAAAAAAAGGAGGAGGTTCTCAATTCGGCTGTATTTTTTTTATGTTTGTTACCTCAGAACTTTGGACTGGGCAAACCGATTATGATGATTCTTTTTTTAATCGAAAGGTGGTGGCTGTCATGTGATCCCACATTAATTTTATTGAAATCTGACAATGGCATCCATGAGAAAACCACATAAGTCGTAAATTTGTGTTAAGATGTGCGCGACAAATTGACAAATAACTCAATATCACGCCAACCGATTTCGATGATTCTTTTTTTAATCGAAAGCAGGTGCTTGTTGTTAGAAATGATATCTGTAGTAGTTGTTGTACTTACGTGCTCCGTAATATTTGGATATAGTGATATGGTTGACTTGCATTAGCTCGTTACGTCACCAGTGGTAGGGGAACACGTCTGCCTGCGTCTACGGCTGTCTCGTGACTGACTCAGTGTTGCCCCACTACCCGTGCTCTCGAGATAACATGATTACTGCTATAACCATAATAGCAGTACAAACACTACATCCCTTCCTTATTAAAATCTTTATTTAATATGGAGCCCGATCCACAGTCGACTCTGCAGTTGATCGCAACTCAAGCCTTCAAAGGCCACTCCACGTCTATACCATTCAATATTCCAGTTACTTAGACAAACACATTTGTAACACGCACTATATGTATGAAGCAGGCTACGGTTTGTAAACTTGAGCCTTCTGGGTGCCTTCACTAGCCTCAACAAACTCAAACTGTCATATGCATGCTTCGTATAGAATTACTTATGTAGATTATACTTTCACTGCAATTATTTTAAACATTGAAACAACACCTGAGACTTTTTTCGTCTTACACCTTTCCCATTCACACCCGTTCTCCTTCTATCTTTATTAAATAATAATTATTTACATCACCTCTTAGCTTTTCATACTTCCCTCTTTCTTCTCTCTTTGATCAAGATCGCCAAGTTATTAGGTTTCATACCAACATTCAAACAAACCTCGTCATTTCTGTCTTTAAATAGACAACTTACTGGTAAAACAAACACAGGAAATATGAGAAACTCGATGAAAATTTATATTATTACTAAAAGTGGTTTACTGTCAACAACAGATTACGTACAGCTTACAACCTGCTTTCGTTTTTTAAAGACTAAAGTTTTACTTGCGAGACAATCCTCTTATATACGTAATATAAACTAGGTCCCACCGACGACCATAACACGCCAACCATGGCTAGACTCGCAACAGGAATTTCCTTTATTTAGGCGTCCTTCCTGAATGGACGGATCCAACGGATCCCAACGGACCCAACGGTGTCACATATGAATCAGACACTGCCGATACCAATCATTCACACACCAGTCATTCATTGAAATACCTCGTCTATTCATTATCTTTATTCTACATCTCAACTCCATCACGCCAAATAACTAATATGTTCACAAAATAACTACATTTTGTATGGTTTTCAAAGTTATGAGGGCCCATACTGCTGTCTAGTCAGTAATGATTTCAATTTCAAGAGGTCCATACACACTTTAGTTACTATGATTTCAAATCATGGGACCTATACTGCCGTCTAGTCAAGTAATGTATGTATGATTCTAAATTTCATGAGGTTACTACTTCCATCAAGTCAATGTATCAATCTCAATTTCATGAGGGCTCATACTGCCGACAACTCAGTAATGTATGATTTCAATTTCATGAGGGCTCATATTGCCGACAGCTCACTTCAATTCAGTAAAGTATGATTTTCAATTTCATGAGGGCTCATACTGCCGACAACTGAGTTGCGTATGATTTTCAATTTCATGAGGGCTCATACTGCCCACAACACAGTAACGTATGATTTTCAATTTCATGAGGGCTCATACTGCCCACAACACAGTAACGTATGATTTTCAATTTCATGAGGGCTCATACTGCCCACAACACAGTAACGTATGTTTATGTTAAGCAAAACTAAACTTCATTATTATTGGTTGATTTTACTCTGATTTCTATGACTCTTCGAGATAGAGTGCCTTTTAAATTTTACTTTCATTGTAACTTTAGCTTGAATACAATTTTTTCTTTAACTCTGAATTTAACTAAAAACACAGAATAAATAATAGTATTTATAAATAAAATTATAGAAGGTGCACTAAGAAAAATTCCGAAAAATCATTTAAATAAATAGTGACTCTGGCTCCAACGCAATAAAGTGTAATTCTGATCGCACAGTGCTAATCAAAACGCGTAATGAGTTGCCTTCCTTTCTAACACTGTCGCTTATCCTCTCTGGCAATGTCAGGGTTGCCTTTTGTGAAAGAATAAAATTAATCTGAAAGTTTATCTTTATGTGTTACACATGTATTATTATATATGTGTAAACGATAATTAAATATATATCAGTTCGGACTTGATTATTTAACATCTTACCGAAAAACACGCATCAATAATAATACACACACATGTAGTACTCCGTGTCACAAAAGGTATGTACGTTAATTGGTATCGTAAGGCATTTGCTGCCTAATACACAATCATTTACGATTTACGATTTCATGTAGGTTCGTACTACCTGACACACACAATTATGCACGATTTACAATTTCATGTAGGTTCGTACTACCTGACACACACAATTATGCACGATTTACAATTTCATGTAGGTTCGTACTACCTGACACACACAATTATGCACGATTTACAATTTCATGTAGGTTCGTACTACCTGACACACACAATTATGCACGATTTACAATTTCATGTAGGTTCGTACTACCTGACACACACAATTATGCACGATTTACAATTTCATGTAGGTTCGTACTACCTGACACACACAATTATGCACGATTTACAATTTCATGTAGGTTCGTACTACCTGACACACACACTCACGCACGATTTACAATTTCATGTAGGTTCGTACTACCTAACACACACATTATAGTTATTGAAATAAGTACATTATGCACCAAAATTTATGACCTATCAAGTCCATCAAATTACTCACGTCAACAATCCTTCAGGCAGGTAAGTACTTAATTATGAGTTTATGACCCCGAAATCAACCTAAGTAGATCAATAATTGGTAGCGCCATTATAGCTAATTAGATTAGATTACCAAACTTTAATTGTAATCTATTAAAATTATTAATTACTAAGGTCATAGCATTGGTATAATCTGCAAATCTGTTTAAAGAGGACTTCTCGATTTATAACTAAATACATCCAGCTTAATAAATATTTTTTGGACGTCAGGAGAGTTTCTCCTTCACGATTTTTGTGGAATTCTGTCAAAACCAAGGCTCGGCTTCTCCAGGGCTATGAATTTACTACAGCATATCAAATCGTGCGTCTTCAAAAGGGCGCTTTCCTCAGGCTACAATAATAAATAGCAACATTTTAAACATTGCTGCACCCATTCGAACAAATACAATTATTGTTCTCAATTTAAAAATAAAAACTTACTCCTTTTGTGCACGAATAACTCAATGATAAATATATAATATGATTTCCGTGACAAAACTTAGTTTAATCACAGTAACAACACAAGAACGCGTCTAGCTCGCAAGCGCTTTTGACCCTCACTGCCTCAATAGATTCTATAAAATTCAACACAAAAACTAAATTAGAAAAATAAACTTGTCTCATCGCGAAGATTTGAATTTCGGTGTCGTGGCTTGTATAATGGTTCCTAATAGGAACGATGATAGGAACTTCCTATCATCTCCCAATACGCAATGATATTCAAAATATAGATACGTTATGCCCTTATAAACCAACCAAGAACTCCGTTCTGAAAAGAGCCACAACACACACACACGCCCATCCTTTGCTCCACTACACCAATCACATTGGTACAATACACGAGGGCATTCTAACGCTGTATGTCAAATGTCAAGCACTTCTGACCACAACAAAAGCGTCATGTGTTAACAGAGCGACCACGACCATAACGGTCAATTACCCGCTCCCGCGCTCCTCATCGTCGGCGCGCCAGTGACACATCCACCATAGAACCCTAACGATGTTGCTATTCTTATGACGGAATAAATGTTTCTTTCCTTCTTACGCTACCGCCCATCAAACCGACTTTATTTATGATTACCCACATTATGTTATTATATTTTCAGCCGTGTAGTGCAGCCGTGATAGTCAAATACCAAAAGGAAAGACTGCTAAAGAATCACAAAGAACTTACAAGCTGAAATAGGGACCCGGCGCCGCAACGTTAAATTACGTTAACCGTATTACAACAGCTTGTGATAGTTTATGTATATTATTTTCAAAAGAAATACAAGTGCATGGCTGCATGTATACCAAGGCGGCTAGGCATGTATGTATGTTTGATACTGCCAATGCAATACTTTCATAACAGAACATAATTTTTATCAAACAACTTCAGTTCCGTTTTTTATCAGAATTCATATCAAAACGACTGCAATTATTTCAGTTTATCATACCTACACATGTACTTTGTAACTAAAGCAAAACTACGTTTGAATGAAACCCAGGACCTGCGTAGAATATAACTAATAGTCATAAAAACAGCTAATTTTATTGACAATTACCCTTACTGTTATAGTTTTATGGCCGTGAAGAAGCAAACTCACTCTCAACAATTAAACTTAACTTGCATGTGCGGCCATCTATAATGGTAGTAAAATCTATACTTTATAAAGCCGAAGAGTGCTAAATAAACAGCTAGTCCTAAATAAATTTCACTAATTTAGGGAACCCTTTTATTCTTGAATATTTTAAAGTCCCTACTCCTTTATTTAAGTTCATAATTTGTATAATGTTATCTCCTTTTTAGTACTAAGTGTTGCTGTGCAACACACACACGCAAGAGTGGATGCCGGACACCATTCGCTCATTTAAAACAAAAAATGGCGCTTTACAAAATAGTAGTTTTTTAGTATAGCCATTCAAAGTTTTCAACTCAACATTGCGATCACTATCTATGAAGAAAACTGAAATATATCGTTGCAATTAGCCTCTCTCGTCAGTTCGCCCAACCTACTTTTAGTTAGGCACTAAAAACATGCTAGTAAATAAGTAGTTATTCAAAAAATATATTCAGAAAAAGTTCCGCATGATGCCACTTTTTCTCATTGGCACACATACGCAACCTTAACCAAACACGCGGCACCACACGCAATACTCCATTTATGTAGCAATCCCTCCAACAGATCGATACTGTGCATTGAGGTATAAGTATACATGGAGAAGACATCTCGAACAAAATGTGTGTCCCCGCCGGGAGGTTCTATTTTCAAAATTGAGCCCCTGTTCTCCTTCCAAAATCGAACGAATCCATTGGACATTGAAGCCGCGCGGCGTCAATTCATTGGAACACACATTGTGCTCGCGGTGTCCGTTCTATACGCTAGTAATAATACTTCAATGATACTGTGTATTATATTTAAAACGACACAGCTAAACACTAAATATCACTTCTTATTTAAAAACAAAACCTGCCTCGCTATCACTTTCAGCTAAATAAGTGACACTATATCCAAAATGTCATTTATGTTATTATTACTTCAGTAGCGTGAATTACGCTTATAACACAAAATTCCACTTTTTACTCACCGCACAGTTGTTTTTACAATGTCAATCAATGCCATTTTTCAGAAAACAAAGGGAATTGTGTAGGTAGCGGTAATGGCGGCAATTTTTATACCTAATTAGAGAGAGAACTTCGATAATTATGATGATTTTGCTCAATACGTTATTTAAAGTTGCAGCACACCTAAACAAATTCTCGAGTTAACTATTCGGCACTAATATTAACATTCGTCTGTTGATTATTTCTTGCATCGACGTGTTATTTTCCCTTCAACTCTTCCTTTATCAACACAAAATAAAATATTTATTGCACTGACCTTTTGACCTCGTCGCCATTATGTAGTAGTTGTTGTACTTACGTGCTCCGTAATATTTGGATATAGTGATATGGTTGACTTGCATTAGCTCGTTACGTCACCAGTGGTAGGGGAACACGTCTGCCTGCGTCTACGGCTGTCTCGTGACTGACTCAGTGTTGCCCCACTACCCGTGCTCTCGAGATAACATGATTACTGCTATAACCATAATAGCAGTACAAACACTACAATATCAAAAAGGTTTTACACAAGTGTCTGGCTCTACATAAGTTTACTTCTTTTCTTTGTAATGTTCTTATTTCAAGATTTAAATAAATCAGTTGTTTGTTGAAAGTCAACCGTGTTTTTCTAATAGGTTATAGGCCCAGCCAAAATCACTAAATTTATAGTATACTAGCTGACCCGGCGAACTTCGTATCGCCTAAGAATGTAACAAATCAGAGATCATTAAAATCGGTACAGCCGTTCTTATTTCCGTGTCCTCCCTCTCACTCTCCCTCTCCCCCTCTCCCTCCCCCTTCCCCATCCCCCTCCTCCTCCCCCTCTCCCTCTCCCTCTCTCTCTTCCTCTCCCTCTCCCGCTCCCGCTCCCGCTCCCGCTCCCGCTCCCGCTCCCGCTCTCGCTCCCGCTCCCGCTCCCGCTCCCGCTCCCGCTCCCACTCCACTCCCCTCCCCTCCCCGTGTTACATAATCGGGATCCGCGGAACATGCGCGAGCTGTCCGGCCGCGGGGCCGGTGATGATTGTACTACTCGTACAATCACGTTGTCACGTAGTTTCTTTACTACGTAATATCTTCCGAATGGAATGTCCGATTTGAGTAATTCAAAAAGTTATCTATAGGTATTGAAACAGTTTTGAATATGAAATGATTTATTTGGATAAGGATTAATACGAAGGTATGGTTTTCATGATCTGATTTTGGTCATCTTTTTTATTAACTTTTAAAATGTAAAAAGTGGTTATAGTGACATAACGACAATAGTTGGACATATAGTATCGCGAGGTTTTTTGTAGATATTGATATGTTCTACAATATTGTAGAACATTTTTTTGTTCTATCATCAATAGTTTCCGCAGCGTATGCGATGAAAGAAATTTTTAAGCAAATTTTTTCACACTTTGGTTCACGTTACTGATGTTTTAGCAAGGATCCCTAATTTTTTCTAGTAATAAATATAGCCTATGTTACTCATGAATAATGTAGCATTCTAATGGTGAAAGAATTTTGAAAATCGGTTCAGTAGTTTTTGAGTTTATTCGTTGCAAACATACAAAAATACAAAAATACAAAAATATAAAAATACAAAGCTTTCCTCTTTATAATATTATTATAGATTAATGGTTTTTTCGTGCAGTGCAAGCCAGAAAATGAGTTCCAGTTACGTTACTGCTGAATGGACGCGATAATTTTGAAGATTGGGCGTTCGCAATTAAAAACCTATTGGTTTTTTGGATGGTACTGCTATGTATCAAAAATGTAAGGAACAGAGTCATTGGATACAGCGGCAGATATAAAGGCACGTGCAAAAATAATTTTGACGATCGATTTATTTTTTTGTGCACATGAAGTCAACAAAGATCTCGAAGGAATTGTAGAGAAAGTTGCGTTCATTTCAGTTCGTTCGACGGTTCGACGATTCAGGATTTTCGAGAAGAATTACTTTGTTGCGTTATCTTATATCTATCAGATTAGAAGATTGTGAGAGATTGACGAGTGATGTGACGCAAATGTTAGAAACATCTCAGGCTAAGCAGTACAGGCTTCGAGATTAACGATGAATGGGTTGGTTCGTTGTTGCTAGCCGGTTTACCAGAAAGGAAAACTAAAAATGGCAGTTTAGCAGACATGGTGGACAGACGACGTCAAAATGTAAACGAAAACCATAACTTGCTACACCAGAGAAGTATCTTTTCGAAGCAGATTTAGAGAAAAATGTTAGGCTGAAGCAGCAAGTACAGCTGTCTACCTAAAGAACAGATCTCTAGCTTCAGGTATTGAAAAGACTCCATATGAAGTATGGACTGGTAGAAAAGCAGACATGCAACATATACGGATATTTGGCAGTTCAGTGATGGCACATGTTTCTAAAAGAAAAAAGAGCCAAATGGGACAAAAAAAAAACAAAAAAACATAAATATATTGGTTGGTGTCAGACAACGTCAAAGGTTATAGATTTATGATTCGGTGAAAAATTCATAATATAATAACGAGTTTGATTTAAGAGAAAAGAAGAGAGAGACTCATTGTTATCATTGTTTCCTAGAATACAGATTCAGTGGGGGAAACAGATATGCACTATGTCAATGGGAGATGATGATTTGACATTTGCAGATGTTATCAGTGCTATCAGTGGTCCTGAGTAACAACAGTGGTTACAGGCGATGGCAGAGGCGCTGCAGTCATTTGAACATATCAAGACATGCGGGATATTGTTGATGCTCCAGATAGTACAAGTGTAGTGCAGTATAAATGGCATAGTTTAATCTTGTTGTATTTTTGATATAGTGGGGGTGTTAGAAATGATATCAAAAAGGTTTTACACAAGTGTCTGGCTCTACATAAGTTTACTTCTTTTCTTTGTAATGTTCTTATTTCAAGATTTAAATAAATCAGTTGTTTGTTGAAAGTCAACCGTGTTTTTCTAATACTTGTCATGTAGTCCCACATAAATTTGAACCAGATCTGACAAGTAGTTTTTGAGTAACTTTGAAGTCGGTTATTTTTTGTTAGTAAAATTTAGATTATTATAATTACCTTCGATAAAAAATTTAACAATGAATAAATATATTTTTAACCGACGAAAAAAAAGGAGGAGGTTCTCAATTCGACACGTATATTTTTTTTTATGTATGATCACGCAGAAATCGCCACAGGGTGGTCCGATTTGGATGATTCTTTTTTTATTTGATAGGGTATGTCCTGAAATTGGTCCCATATTTTTTTGAAAATTTTATTCCCACCCTAGGGGTACGAAAATAGGGAATGATTGATTATTCACCCGTTTTTTACCCGGATTTTTTACATGTTAACCCCAATAACTTTGTACTGGATGATCCGATTTCGATGATTCTTTTTTTATTGAATAGTGTATACCTTGAGGTTACTCTTGTTTAAATTTTGGAACAAAATTTTACCCCTATAGGTACGAAAATAGGGGATGATTGATATTTCATCTACTACATTTTTACCTGGTAACTGAATCTATAATTCATAAAATCAATAATTTATTATTAATTATAAGTATAATAGCAACTAAAAATTAAAAAATAATTACTTTTTAACAAAAAATAAAACCAACGAAAAAAAAACTGAAAAGCAAAAAATAAAATAAACCATTTAGTATTATAAATTAAGATCCGAAATTAACAGTAAATAAATAATTTTGAGGCGGTGCCAAACCAATGAAAAAACAAACGGCGAAAAGATGTGCGCCGCGCTGCTGCTGCCGTGTGCATCGCATGCCGCTGCCCTCATAATAGGAACTTTATGTAATTAAGTTTGGTTTGTTTGGCAAGGTCTCAAAATTATTTATTTACTGTTAATTTCGGATCTTAATTTATAATACTAAATGGTTTATTTTATTTTTTGCTTTTCAGTTTTTTTTTCGTTGGTTTTATTTTTTGTTAAAAAGTAATTATTTCTGATCTGCATAATAAACACTAGCTAACCAGCTCATAACTAGAATGTATAGCAGTATTGTAAATCTACAACGCTTAATAATAAATTTTAAAATAGCAAAGAAACAAAATCAACCGTTATATTATTATTTGCATAAGTGGTCAATTTTGTTGCTTGGGTAGTTATTTTTAACACACCGTAAAATTGAATTAAAACACACTACAGTCATGACCAATGCAAAAGTCGCATAACGGTGATAATTCTGAGATGAAATATCTTCGTGAACTGAAAGCTCTTAATAGCCTGTCTTGCGATATTTTATAATGTTAAGAAGATCATAATTCCTTGTCGGGTCACGGTGCAAAGGAGTGAAGCTGAGGCCTCTTTATGTAAATTGCATAATATTAATCGCATCTTGTAATAATCCCATTTGTCAGAGAGATAACATCTGCACCAGTCGTCGGGAACGCCATGTTAGTAGACAAAAGTAAAAACAATTATTATATTACTATGAGGTCATTAAAAAAAACTTGATAATTATACATGGGCATTTTCGCCAAAAAGTGTACATTTCTTAAATTGTAAAATTTTTATTTTTTGTTGAAATTTTTACGATTTTTTTAATTACACTGTATTGTTATGTTATGTTCTTGCCAGAAAATATAATAAGGTGATAAAATACTTACTGAAATTAAAATTACAGGACATTTTCTGTAAGGCGGGACAATAAATTGTTCCATTGGGTGACCTATACATATGACAATATAAATATATTTAAACACAGTTTTGGTAAAATTAGTCTTTAATTAGGTTCACTAGGGATACAGGAATATATTAATTTAAAAAAAAACAGTAAAATCAACCTTAAACGTAGTTTTAGCGTGTCATTTACCTACGTCAGTTACTATTTGGTCATTTTACTTTATATTTTTGTCTTTTAAAAGCAAAAAAACCAAACAGTCTAAATCTTGGTATTTTTAAAGAGAAAACAAAACTATTCCTTAATTTTATAAAATAAAATAAATAACTTTTCTTGGAAAACTAATTAACAATAGGATATTTTATTTTTCCTTTTTTTGGGGACAGTCACGGATAAGAAAGCTCGAAGTAATGGAATGGAAAGTAAGGTATCAGACACACACACTGTTAACACAAGTCCCCAAATAGGTGGCAGAAGTCTTTTAACCACTAGACTATCACAAAATTAACTTTACTATAAAACTATAGTGTACTTACTTATTAAATAAGTATATTTCATTCATATTCATGGTCACCTTGAAGAAAACATGATTTTTCGTTTTTCACGTTTATTTGGCAAAGTACTGATTTTACAGAAAAATGTTTGTCTACAAAAGTTGAAGCCCATTAAAAGACTGATATTTTATGTACATTATATTTTTCTGGTAGAGCCAGTGGTTTGGGAGAAAAATGCAAAACTCGTTCCGCATAATTTCTGAAAATTACTCAGCGTGTTGAAATACGCAGGTATTCCATACCAAAATTTAGATAAATCGGGGGTATGGGCTAAAAAGAAGTTTATCCATATTATTTAATAATTAATACCTATTGATAAGATTATACTTATGTGCAGTTTTATAACAAAGCGGGCCGGCTTCTGTAGCCTTTTGTGACACCCTAGTATGCTAGCATGGGATTGGGATCCATATTTTTCACCCCAATTTAAGCGTCGTAAAAGCCACCCCAATACATTTGAATATACTCAAAAACAATAGAAGACTAAAACAAAAATAAAGCTATTTTTAGGAATAGTTTCCAAAAACTTTTGCCGCAATAAATTATAGCGAATTATTATTATTATTAATTTTCATTACTTTATTCTACATAATATAACATTTCTTATCATTTTTGACATTTTCTATTGATAAGTCCATTGATGTTAATACTTTATAATTTAATTGCTTAATTGTCATACTTTGCTAATCTTTTAAAATTTAAAATTCTTTCGTTATTGTTTCTTGATGTATAATTATTTTATTATGGACCTAAACTATTATTATATGCCCGTATGTGGCAGGGATATAGCTGATAATTTTTACCTATATTATAACATACTTACCTGTGTACCTATATTCCACAATAAATTGATTTGATTTGATTTGATTTGAAAACAGTTCATATAATAATCTGACAGCAATTAGAAAAAACCATATTAAAACATAATAAAAAATATTTGAAGTCAACCAAATTACCACAGCGTAACATCAACTTTATCTGTTCCATTCCGCTACTTTTGCCTTCCACATAATACGTTACCACTAGCATAGTTTCGGAACCGAAGTAACGGATTCCCAAATAGAATATTGAAATTGAAATTTTGATTAAATCTAATTATATATACTAGGAAAATGTTAACATATAGTGTTCAATCCTTTATCACTGGTCGGTGTGAAAGAAAAAGTAAAACCCTTCCAAAATTGACACTTAATGTCAAAGGAAAAATATCGTGAGTTGCGTCAACTCCGTTGAGGAAGATCGGTTGAATTCACGACGTTCGTGGAGTTTCCATCTTAAGAAGACCATAACGTTTATGGTGCTGTCCTCCGGCCGTGCCGTGAAAGAAAGAAGCAGTCGTGCGCAGCGCAATCCTGCGACATTGGATGTTAAGGTTGGTGGGTTCTTTCTTACTGATTTTGGTATTGGATTGGACATACTACCAACCTACTGCTTCATACATACATACATACATTTATACAGTCCACATTACATACATCGAAGGATCGCCCCTGCGATTACCGCACAATTTTTTGTGGCCTTCGAGCCGAACATAGAGTAGGCAATTCTTTATTCATTTATTTTATTTGACATATTATATTTAGATTGCACGTTGCAATGGCTAAAAAGGGTCAGAAGGTTCAGGAAGTGTACGAGGAGTGCATAGCTGATGTTGAATTAAACGTTTTAATCAACAAAAAGCAAAGAATTTTTGAACAATTGCAAATAATATCTGACATGTCATTAAATGTAACTGACAGCAATATTCGTGAAATGTTTCTATTGCGCGTCACGGATATAGATGAGCTACGTTCATCTTTCGAATTATGTATTTTTGAAATTTATAAATGTCAGTTACAAGCTGGTATGAAAACCATATTTCAAAGTCAGGAATTGAATAGTTTTGATGAGTTGTATTACCGTATAAAATTGATTTCTTCAAAATTATTAGCGAATGATAAGAACGTTATAACTGAAAAAACACAGTCGTGCATCGAATCTAGGCCACGTCTTCCAAAATTGGAGTTGTTTTGTTTCGATGGAAATATTGAGAATTTTAATACCTTTTACGAGACATTCTGTTCGTTGGTTCATAATCAGCCTCAGATACCTAATATAGATAAATTTCACTATTTACTCTCATGTATCAAAGGTTCCGCTTTGAACATAGTCAAAAGTATTCCGATATCTGCTAATAATTACGATATAGTTTGGCAAGCTTTACTCGACAGGTATCAAGATAACCGAATGTTATTTGGGAATTATTTAGATAAAATGTTAAACTTTACACCTATTGCGAAGGAATCATCCTTTCAGTTGAATAATTTCTTGGAAACCTTTGATAACTCATACAAAGCTATACAATCTCTTGATATTGAAGATTTGAATAGTTACATTCTGTGTCATATAGCATTACGCGCCTTGGATCCATACACTCGTAGATCATTTGAACAAAGTATCAATCAGAAGTCGATACCAAAATTCTCTGAATTGATTTCTTATGTTACTAATCAAATAAAAGTGTTGGATCATTCTAGTTCTTATGGTGCTAGTACAAGCAACCAAAACGTTGTACAGAATAAACGTCAACCAGATGTAAGTAGGTTTACGGCGCGAACTAGAAACAGTGCACAGAAAAACTACGCGCATGCATCGTCATCAAACTCAAAAAATAATTTATCTTGTTTGCATTGCGGAGACAATCATATGATATATCGCTGTGCTCAATTTCGTAAATTGAGTGCTTCGCTACGAATCAGCCGTGCTGATGAGTTGAAGTTATGTCATAATTGTCTTAAACCTAATCATACTGTTGAACAGTGCAGGAGTGAATTTAAATGCATTATTTGTGAGCGACCACATAACTTATTATTGCATCAGGACGTAACGAAAACGTTTCTCGCTTCCTCTTATGACTCCGGTAATGCATCGATTCCTGTAAGCGCGCCCGCCCAGTCGGGAGGCCCTTCAACTGATAATAATAACAGTTACAGTACGGTTTTGTTGGGTACCGCGATTGTTTATATTTTAGACAACTTTAACGTCTATCAACCATGTCGCGTATTAATTGATTCCGGTGCACAATCCAATTTTATTTCCGCTGCATGCTTACAACGTTTAGGTTTATCTCAACGTAAATGTCCGTTTAGCATTTGCGGATTAGCTGATGGTTTAGTTAAGAACTACGGCATGACGTCATGTAGCTTAAGGCCGCGTCACACTGATAAACCTGCTTTTAATATTGATGCTGTTATTCTTCAGAAAGTAACTTCAGATCTACCTACCATTAAAATTCCTGAGCATATAATAAAACAGTATGATAATTTATTTTTAGCTGATCCTCATTTCTATAAGCAATCGCCAATTGATTTAATTTTAGGCGGTGACGTTTTTCCCCATATTTATAGTGGGAAGAAAATTATTATGGGTCCCAATATGCCAGCCGTGCTGGACAGCATATTTGGGTATATTATAACAGGTAAATTAGTTACACCGTCGACTAATGACGTCACGGATGTGAACGTTGTAGCGTCTACAACGTTGGTGTCGTACACCACTGATGATCATTTAAATGATACTCTTAAGCGATTTTGGGAAATAGAATCCTCGCCGTGCGATGTTCCTTTAAATCCCGATGATGAAGTCGCTGAAAAACTATATATTGAGAAACATTATCGTGACGAGAGTGGCCGATATGTTTCACCTATTTTATTAAAGCCAAATCACGAACCGTTAGGTAATTCGTATGACATAGCCTTTAGGAGACTCACGCATGTCGAGCGCCGACTTGCGCACTCACCCGAGTTCCGGAAGGCTTATTCTGATTTTCTGAAGGAGTACGAGTCACTGGGGCATATGGAGCTATATCGTGGTACGGAGCCGTCTAAATATTTTATACCACATCACTGTGTGTTACGGCCTTCTAGCTCCACAACACCGTTGCGTGTGGTCTTTGATGGATCACAGAAAACTAGTACTGGGGTGTCACTAAATGACAACCTTTTGACCGGCCGTAAATTACTTCCAAATATTTTAAAAATTATTATTAACTTTCGTCTCTACGACGTATGTTTTACTGCGGACGTGTCAAAGATGTATCGAGCCGTGCTCATTAACCCAGCTGATAGGTGTTATCAACACATATTATGGCGTGATACACCGTCAGACCCAGTACAAGTTTACGAGTTGAAAACGGTCACTTACGGACTACGTAGCGCGCCTTACACGGCTATTCGCACGTTGCTTCAACTTGCCCAAGACGAACGGTCAGACTGTAAGGCTTCCCGAGTTCTAGAGGAGGGTGTCTACGTTGATGACTTTTTGTGGTCATGTCAATCTGTAGACGAAGCTTGTACCTTACAAGACGGTTTAATGAGTCTTCTGAAAAAAGGCGGGTTTGAATTACGTAAGTGGGCTAGCAACTGTCCCGAGCTACTGACACGAATGAAATCAGAACAAATAACGCAAATAAATTTTCAAGATGATACTTTATCATCATCCTTAAAAGTCCTAGGATTGACATGGTTGCCGTCATGCGACTTCTTTTCATTTAATTATAATTTAAAAGATAATGACGGAACGAAACGTTCAGTACTTAAGCTGCTGGCTAGTATTTACGATCCGGTTGGTTTTATTTCGCCGTGTACTTTCGTTGCCAAATGTATCATGCAGGATCTTTGGAAACTGAGCCTCGGCTGGAATGACCGTTTACCATACGAATTATTACAAAAATGGGATAAATTTATCGGTCAATTACCGATCCTTTCACAACTTCGCATTGAGCGACACCTTCTAGTGAATTCGTTTGTAAACGTGCAATTAATCGGTTTCTGTGATGCGTCATCACTGGGTTACGCAGCTTGCATATATCTTCGTAGTACTGACAAGGATGGGAACGTCAAAGTCAAACTATTGACGAGCAAATCTAGAGTTGCTCCATTGAAGCCGTTAATGTCTATCCCTAGGCTTGAACTTATGGCAGCCGTGCTGTTATCGAAGCTAGTTCGTTTTGTCGTACAAAACGTTAAAGATTTTAATTTACCAATAGTTGCCTTTAGCGACTCGAGTGTAGTTTTGTCATGGCTACAGACTCCGCCATACAAGCTAAAAGTGTTCGTGGCTAACCGTGTTAGCGAGATTGTTGACGTGATTCCGCCCAATTGCTGGTTTCATGTAAACAGTGAGAACAATGCAGCCGACCTCTGTTCTCGAGGCGCGCTGCCTGAACAACTTATAGCAGTAGCGGACGAATGGTTTAGTGGCCCTGCATGGCTTGCTGGGGACCCGCGTAGTTGGCCAAGAAGTACATTAATTTTAAAAGAAAATGATATTATTCCAGAACTTAAAACTAACGTAGACACATTCACCTTTAATTCTTATAATTTAAATAACTTTAATGATCTCGAACATTCCTTTAATAAAATTTCATCGTTTAGTAAACTCGAGCGCGTAATAGCGTGGTGTCTTCGTTTTATAAATAATTTAAAATGTAAAAAATCTGATCGAACATTTGGTTCACTAAAGTCTTGTGAGTTAAAGCGGGGACATGATTTAATTATAAAAGTCATTCAAAATAATTATTTTTATTCTGAAATGCAAATGATAGCAAAGGGAACTCATGTATCATCCCTTCGCAAACTATCTCCCTTTATAGACCCTGATAATTTCCTCAGGGTGGGGGGTCGAATACAACAGTCGGATTTACCATATAGTATAAAACATCCGGCACTATTACCCAAGAAGTGCCACATAACAAATTTAATAATTGATTATTTTCATAAATTGTACATGCATGTAGGACCGCGCACCTTGCAAGGCATTTTGAATAATAAATACTGGATAATAAACGCTCGTAGTGTAATTCGTTCAGTTTTGTCGAAATGTCGGGCTTGTTTTAAATTTCGTCCATACTCCACACAGCCTATGATGGGTACGTTACCTGCAACTAGGCTTAAGGCCAACAAGGTGTTTGACCATGTTGGTTGCGATATTGGTGGTCCATTCTTTATAAAAGAAGGTATGCGGCGAAACGCAAAGGTTACTAAGGCATATTTATGTTTATTTGTATGTTTCTCTACAAAATCAGTGCACCTAGAGGTGCTCTCAGATTTATCTTGCGAATGTTTTCTGGCCACATTTGATCGTTTTGTGGCACGCCGCGGTCTCTGTACTTGCTTATATTCTGATTGTGGAAAAAACTTTATTGCGGCAGCTAAACATTTAAAAAACGTTACTAATTATTTTAATTCTACATCAAATTCTGATGAAATCCTTTCTGGATTATCCTCGCGAGGCGTCGAATGGCGCACGAACCCGCCTAATGCAGCTTCCATGGGTGGTCTGTGGGAGGCAGGTATAAAATCAGCCAAACATCATCTCTACCGTGTAGTAGGTGATAGGTCCTTGACTTTTGAGGAGTTGAGTACTTTATTTTGTAAAATTGAGGCGATTATGAACTCGCGACCATTATGCTCCCTTTCCAATAATCCTAACGAATTTGAAGTTCTGACTGCGGGTCATTTATTAATTGGACAGAATTTATTAACTGTTCCGGAATATAATTTTGAAGATGTACAGATGAATCGATTGTCACGTTGGCAATGTATTCAAAAGGCATCACAATCATTTTGGAAGCGATGGTCAAATGATTATTTGCACACTTTACAGCAAAGAGAAAAGTGGTTCACCTCAATTCCAAATGTTAAGAAGGGTGATTTAGTGCTTCTTAAATCTAACTTAACCAAACCTTTGCAGTGGCCTCTTGGCAGAATAGAAGAGGTTCACCCTGGTTTTGATAACATTGTACGTGTAGTTACTGTACGCACGCAAACTGGGGTTTATAAAAGACCAGTAAATAAAATCTGCCCATTGCCATATGCAAACTAAATATAAAATTAGGTTATTATTAGTTTAGGACTTAGATTAGGCACATACACTCAACTTTTTTACTTAACACTAACAAGTTTCTTTAATTTATTTTTGAATTATTTCGTAAATATTCAATACCACATATTATTAACACACTCATTCTTCACACACCGACACTATTAGGAAATCATCACACTGATTTCGGTGGGGGGTATGTTCAATCCTTTATCACTGGTCGGTGTGAAAGAAAAAGTAAAACCCTTCCAAAATTGACACTTAATGTCAAAGGAAAAATATCGTGAGTTGCGTCAACTCCGTTGAGGAAGATCGGTTGAATTCACGACGTTCGTGGAGTTTCCATCTTAAGAAGACCATAACGTTTATGGTGCTGTCCTCCGGCCGTGCCGTGAAAGAAAGAAGCAGTCGTGCGCAGCGCAATCCTGCGACATTGGATGTTAAGGTTGGTGGGTTCTTTCTTACTGATTTTGGTATTGGATTGGACATACTACCAACCTACTGCTTCATACATACATACATACATTTATACAGTCCACATTACATACATCGAAGGATCGCCCCTGCGATTACCGCACATATAGGTTTCGTTAAAACATTAGCTTTTCGATATAATCATTTCCATTAAAATATATTTACATTTACCTTGAGAAATCAGCTGTTTCGGAAGGGAACTTCAAAATTGCTACGAAGTCGACTCAACTTTATTTACTTAATCCCTGGAAAACTACTGAAAAAACACTGACATAAAAATGCACAGATTGTCATGCGATTATCCAAAAATGATTTGCAATGCGTAATATTTATCAGTTCTCATGGTAGAATTTACAAAAAATACAAAACCGCGGTAACGGATGGTGGAATTCCACCCGAACCATTTTTTGAAATTTTTTTTAAACTCTTATTTCTGCTAATTAGCAGTCAAAAACTGAATAAAAAATGATTTTTTTATATTGTCGATATTCAGATAATGTTATATAGCCCCAAATTTGAATGCTATCGAACATACAAAACATGTTTTATCGCATGTTTTGTAGTCGAAATCTGCAGGGGACATCGTAAAAACGATGGTCTTATTTTATTAAATTATTAATAAAAATTATATAAAGCAATAATTGCAACTTTTGTTGGTGTTCCCGTAAAGATTATTAAACAGAGAAACAGAAAAAAATTACGATTTTATCTTTTGGGCATTATAATTAAGAAAATTCGAAGTATGAAGTCAGGGGACACGGTAAAAACGAAATGTACACTTTTTGGCGAAAATGCCCACATAGTTGTTACGAAAAAAATATATATTGAAATCGCTGTATTGTGATGGCTTTCAAATTAGAATACTAACCATTACAATTTCAGGCTGGATGGGTGTCGTAAGAGGCGACTAAATCGGGCCTTCTGGAGGTAGGGACCCACGGAGGGATTATATTTACCAATATAAATTGATTCAAATTTATTAATACCTATTATTCATTAATACCATTATTACTGTTATTATTTCTCCATGGTCCGAGGTCCATGGGTCCGTCTGGATAGCTGCCACCTTCTTGCTTACGCATACAACTCAATATCCATGGACGGCAATGCAAATGACCACTTAGGTGTATCGTTCATTCATTTGTCAGCTTCCATAAAAAAAGAAAAAAGTGTTCTGAATTTTTCGCGCCTTATAAAGAAAGCAGGGTACTCAACAGGACACGGATTAAAGAAAATATTTTTTAAAAGCTTAAAGTAAAATGTGACGATATGCGCGTTACTGTATCTGACATTTAAATGTTAAGTACTGCTCTTTTGGTTTCGAATTGCTCATATCGGATTACTATTCTTAAATCAGTTAGTACAATAAATAGTAAGTAGTGTGATAAAGACAGGTTGTTTTTGATTCTCCTCGATTTATTGCATGAAGTGAGTGTAGACAACACTCATGAATAAGCCCCAGATGTGCTGTGTTGTGGGAAAAATGTGAACTCAGTGATTTCACTAAATGTCCCATCTATTAGCAAAATATCAGATTTAATACAATGTAAGTTTTTTGATTCATTTACTTTAATTCATAGTCATATTTTACAGAGAATGATTACTTTAATTCACACAAAGTTAAATATTTTTGTTAGAAGTTAAAAACTTTCTTGTACGCTAGTTTGTATCAGCGAGCATCATATCTTTGACGCTTGGATTGGCCAAAAACCCCTCAACAAAAGCTGCACCAATGCAACGGGGTGGAGTATGCTCTAGGTTTTTTAACTTATGAGGATGTAATGTATTGTATTATAATAGTTAATGAAAAATTTATATTTTTTTTACTTTACCTGGTATCTTTTGAAGACTAAAGTTAATGTCGAGTAAAAATATCAGATATTTTTAACCAGACTAATTTCAATATTTTGCTACGACATAACAAAGCTAGATTATATTTACAATATGCAATTTCTTCCTGACAATTAAATACAAGATATATTGAACACATTTTTAGGGTTCCGTAGCCAAATGGCAAAAAACGGAACCCTTATAAATTCGTCATGTCTGTCATTTTGGGGGTTCCCCATACATAGAACTGAAACTCAAATTTTTTTTTTCATCAAACCCATTCGTGTGGGGTATTTAATAGGTCTTCAAAAATAATATTGAGGTTTCTAATATCATTTTTTTCTAAACTGAATAATTTGCGCGAGAGACACTTCCAAAGTGGTAAAATGTGTGTCCCCCCCCCCCTGTAACTTCTAAAATAAGAGAATGATAAAACTAAAAAAATATATGATGTACATTACCATGCAAACTTACAACGAAAATTGATTTGAACTAGATCTAGTAAGTAGTTTTTTTAATACATCATAAATCGTAAACCGCAAAAAACATCGATCAAAGTTACAACGAACTACAAGAACTTTTATATTATGTTACTTGCTGCTACGGAACCCTTCATGGGCGAGTCCGACTTGCACTTGGCCGCTTTTTTAACTTGTAATTACTTTCGTGACAAATTAATCCAAGAAAACAGCGACTTGAATGTATCTTCCGTGGGATATGATTAAATCTTTGGAATCCAATGACCTAAAAAAATAGAAGAACTATAGTGCACTTGTTAATGTGGTTTAATAATAATACATCTAAACCACTGAATTAATTTAGAATAAATAAATAAATTTATTTATTTATACTTTATTCGTATGGTTACGAATGTATTAGAACAAAAGGCGGACTTGGTACTCATAATAAGAAATGGATTTAGGCTCAAAAACTGCTTAATAACTTCAGTAGGTACCTACATAATACATAATTATATTAAGTTCATGGTTTTTGATTGTTTTAAACACATGGAACTAATTAAGCTTTAGAATAATAAATTGATGAAACTGTTTTTTACTTACTATGTATTAAGATAAGTTTTAATGGTTGACTGCGATTCCGTCTGATGGTATCTAAGTAGTTAAGCACCAATGAAGTCCAGATGGAAAGCGCACTAACTTACCAAAGGCCTATAAAATTCTTAAACACTCAGTTGATTGATTTGTACTGAATAGTAAATTCATGATAATTCTGTGCCTAATAATATTTTATGTTTATTTTTCATAACATTACAATACAATAATGTTGTTCAAAAATGCATTTCGCCATTACAAACATAACCAGATACGTAAATCAACGAGTCTGAAGGATTCGATGCAATTTTCTAGTTTAAATCGATCGGATAGCCTCAGGAAACGCCTCATTACACAGGGTAAAGTATTTCGCGTTTCAAATAGGTGCAAAATTACATTTAGCCATGCAATTTATGCACTTTTATCACTCCAAGAGAGGTACGTAAAGCGAGTACGGTATTTCTAAGATAAATTCAGTTCATTATATTACTTAAGATGAAATGATCAGTGAATTAGAATATAGTGTAGTGTACCAAATTGTAATTTATCTAAGTAATGAAAAAATTTCGACATTAGACACAGCAACAAAATATAAGGGTTATTTCAATTAACTTTGAAATGTGTAAGCAATTTTGACACTAAAACATACGATAAACATCTCCAGTCCCATTATTTTAAAGGTGGTCGTTCCGTCTAAAAATAAACGAACAATCCAATAGCTCTCTTTCAGGGTTTTATTCCACCTGTTTGGCAACATTCTTTCTTCATCTTTCCAATTCGTGGTCTCCGTTTGATGTCCATCTTTCTCGATATTTATCAGTTCTTTCTAATATGAAGCCACTGCCACTTCAAGAAGTTAATCGCATAACCATCCGTTATGAAACAAGTCGGTTATCAAATAGGACTGTGTGGATACAAACACGTACACAATTTTTGTTTTTATTCAGTTACATGAAGTAAATGGCGAGGTGCGTTTTGTAATTGCGCTTAATGTCGTCCTTAAGGCTATTCAGAGCATTTTCAATGCGATATTTATTTAATTCGAGTTTCACCGAGTTCCCTAGATTTTATCTCGTCACGCCTGGCCACAATGTGAACCCGCGTTAGCTGTGCATACGGTTTTATTGCAAAAAACAGTCCAGCATTCGTGTCTAGTAAAAAGATAATAGTGAATGAAGTGCTGGATTCGTAGAAATGTTATGCTTAGCAATTCGTACTATGATAATATACGAGTAGGATTCGAGGATCTGTTTACGAGGCTACTTCGAGTAAGGTTTTACCAGTGATGGATAATTTTAGATCATGTTTGAAAAAATGTACCTCACTTTTTATTCTCGCGTTTTTACACAGAAGAAATAATAGTACTTATAAATAAGTAGTTTTTATTTATGTGTATTGTTTAAATGACGTTTAATAGTAAAAAGAATAATAAAAATGTATTGTGGTCAATAAATTTAAAATAAATGAATGTAAAACCCCTTCCAATCACAAGCTTACTTCTAGTGCAATTAAAACGAAATCCGTATCAAGAAATTTTTCATTACTAACTTCCTACTCCGGCACTCCGAACTATATAATATCAAATCTTTACATTTTATCAGAAGCATAACTTCACGTTTTACTAAACGCGGAAGACATGTCGCTGAGAGCTATCCAAGAATTTACGAAGCTTCGATTTCACAATTACATTATCTTCGGCTCTTTGTTTGACCGCCATCGTAATAGATTGTCTGTAACGCAAACAATTAAGTTGAACCGAGCGGAACCGCTGAAGGGTTTGTGTTTATTTGGTTTGTATTAATTACATTTAGAACAAAAGGATGAATACATAGAAGACGTGATATTGCATAATCATTGATAACTCAGTGGTTCAACCTTAGGTTTCCAGCGTCTGAGTTCGAATTTACAAGATTACATTATTTTCTAAGTTATTATTTTTGAAGCTTACTAATGGTGGGCATACACGCTACGAGAAATCGTTACGATCAGACTGTACCGTTCGAACGGTACCAATAAATCGCTACATGTATGTTATAAAACTGTAGGTACAGTTTCGTCCGATTTTTCAAGACTGTGTCGTCGAACGGAACAATACGAAAATTTCAATTGATTAACGGAATTGGAAGAACTGTGCCGACTGATCGTAACGTGTATGCGCTCGTTCAGTTTTCGTGTTCAGTTTTGTCGTCAGTCGCAGTTCGGGTGGACGTGCACAGATGTGCGTAGATGTAAGTACGTATCATGATCCATTCTTAAAAAATTATGCCAGTGATTTTGGAAACATCTTTAATTCCGCCAACAAATTGACATGAGAATGAACTCTTCTTTTCATTAGCCATTCTGACATGTGTGCGTCGGCACCGTTAATTGTACCGTCTGATCGTAACGATTTCTCGTAGCGTGTATAGCTTGTATGCCGTATACGATAAACTGTACCGCTCGAACTGTACAGTCTGATCGTAACGATTTCTCGATGCGTGTATGCCCACACACAATAAATTTATTCCGTTATGGAAAAGGTCGCCAGTAGGTGTACCTGCGCATCGCACATCTTAATGTTTCTCGAAGGCAGTTCATCTTTCACTAGTGACCATTGCGGTGGATTATCCCGTAGGTAGGCCCTCTATCTTCACATTGAGGTTCGCGTCCAGCTGTGAGACAGTTACGGACTGCGATGATGATGAAGACATTGAAGACAATACATTTAGGATATTAGGCGTTTTTAAATCAAGCGCTTTAACCCGGCGACTTGTGTTCTTCATAAGTGATCTACCGAGTTAAACAACAGCGGGCGCGGTTAGTAGGATGGATGACCGCTAGTGAATTTCTTGAGCGCTTCCGTGCTTCTACAGCTGATAAGCCATGTCCACTTTGCTGTTATGGTTGGGTACTAACCTCTTCACCAAGAGGCTTACTCAAGAGGAGAGCCCCGTGCTCAGTAGTGAGCCATTAATATGTTAAAGTTTGGATACTTCAGCCATGTTTTAATCCAAGAAGTACCTTAAGTTCTGTCCGTGGTTAATACTGATTACTGATCAACGAACGAAGTGAGGCCCTCTGATGTCAAGCGAATTTACATCACTTATCACTTTTACATGATTATATCCACAAGACCTGTACCTTTTGGCAATCAAACCTACGCTAAACTTTGTACTATTACTTGTGATTATTACATAAAAGGGTCATCGCAAATTTAACCGTTCGCCGATAAAGATTTGTTTAGAAAGGTCTCAGCATCACCGGTTCACAAGCAGGTTGCGATGTCCTTTGCACCCCAAGCGACCTAGTCTTGAGAACATTATGCAAATAATGTCTTGTATAACAAACGAAAGTGGTACTGGCAATGTCGGATGCAATTAATGAGTGGCGAAAATGCCACTCACGCCACTGTCAGTTTCATGGCGGAAGTCTGTCAAAACGTTTTGACAGATTTCGGAGCTATCGCGTATTGCGATTATACATCATCATATTAACATAAAAATTATGTTACGTGCCAGCGCTGTATATTCGAATTATGTAACATTTGCCTAATGTATAAACAATATCAACATAGTGACCCGGTTAATTATGCAGTATTGGAGACCACTAGACTATTGCTTATCGAAACTGGTAAAATTAACTACAAATGGAGATATTAGTGGACTGTTCAGGTGATGGAGTCATGTAATTTAAATTAACGTCATTTTATTTCAGATCATTATTCAATCGCCTACTGTATTTTGAATTAACATAAAGATTTTAGCTGTTACTTTTAACATTCAAGTTGCTCAAATGTACCTATAATCGGGGCCACAAGTTATTTAATTTCACTATGATACTCAATAAGTAATGATGATAACTACTTATCTTTTTTAAATAATATCAGATCAAAAATTAAATCTTTATTTAATTGTTAAGTTTAGTTATAAAAGTATGAAACTATGAACATAAAAAATGTAGTAAAAACTTATAATATTCTGCAAACCAGGCAAAATGAGTGATGATTGCCTGGCTTTTGAGAAGTTGCGGGTTAATTCCCAGGGCATACATTTACATAATAAAAAACTAGACTTTTTTTAAATAGTACATGTCCATTCCACCCGTTAAGAGAATCCAGGAGGAGTATGTTAGTGCGCGTGAAATATTATTTAAACAGGAATGTGTATGTTTCATTGTAACTATCAAAATCTATTAAAACTAAGACATTATTTATCTCAACGTTTAATGGAATTTTATAATAATAATAAAAAAACATATTTTCTCTTCATGAAAAACATTTTCGACACATGCGACAAAAACGTCTACTTATCATGATAAGTAGTTTAACAAAATTTTCCAATTAAAAAACTAGTCATTTAATATTTAGTAACAGTATTGACCAGTTCTTTTAACTAATCGGATATTCGGATATTAGGTAATATTGGTTTTACGAGCGATGAACTAAATTGATTGAAGGATCTATTGTGGGAGTTAATTCGTATGTTAATGTCATCTTGTCTAGTACAACACGGATGTATTTAAATCTATTCGTTTTTGCATGGATTTGATGTTTATGTCGGAAGTACATATTAACTAGACAACTTTGATAAAGTTATTAGGAGCGATCAAGTTTCATAGTGTTTTATATTTGCCTACAATGTTACGTATCATATATGATTACGTTTAGTTGAATAAAATAAAATGATGCAATACAGATTATGCACTAACTCTGGCAACTGAGGTGCCGAGATGTTTCTTTCGGAATTTTCTGCGCAATGATAAAGCACCTTAATGAAAACGGCGGAATGTTAAATCAAAAAACTGTCTTCATCTTAATATATATAAATTACGTGTCACGTTGTTTGTCCGCGATGGACTCCTAAACTACTTAACCGATTTTAATCAAATTTTCACACCGTGTGCAGTTTGATCCAACTTAAAAGATAGGATAGCTTACATCTCAAAATAAAATAAAAAACTTTTGACAGAACGAAGTCTGTCCGGGCAGCTAGTAATTATTTAAATTTTGAATCATGAATTATATTATAAATAGGACTATAATTATTTTAGGCTTATTTTCTGAAAACTGCGATAAAGTGTAATGCCTAAGGTAGTAAAAGAAAATAGTCACTATTTTCTTGTAATTTTTACCAATAGTTAAGATTCACCTGGTGATGTTTTATTGCCTGTCCATAAACCTGCCACTACTTTTGGTATAAATGAAAACTGAAAAGTAATCCCTTAAGTGCTTTACCCATACACGAAAAAATATACAAAAGTACTGGTAAGAAAGAAGAGGAATGTTATCAAATCAAGTAGATACAAATAAATTAATCTAAAACGCACTACGATTATTGCGCAAAGTTGAAGTAGTCCAACGAATAGTAAATCTCAATATAGGTACTTGTACCATTGCGTAGTTAAAGTCCCACGACTGTTACCTCACTCTAAATGTTAATAATTGTCTAATTAGTAAAACCTTATCCCAGAGACATCCATCAACCATGCGCGATTTACTTCGATTGTGCAACTCGCGAAGTGTTTCGTATGTTGCAAATACGCGAAGTAATTACACATCTTAATTGTTATTTGTTGTAGATGATGCTTTCAAATTCAAATTGAAAATCATTTATTCATAAAGGTATCACTGATACACTTATGCACATTATTTTTTTTAATCAAACAGCTTTTCGGAAAAGTGCTTAGTCATGGAGGAAAAGAAAAGCCGTAATGAAACTCCTCAGCACATCTTTAAGTAAAAATTCATAGGTATACTTATTACAAAAAAAATATCACTAACTTGAACGACACTGGTTGCAAAGCTGGTCATTTCCTAGCATCTTTGTCATTTAAGTAGATACTCATCTACGGTATAAATATAGCAACTAATAGATAAAGAAAGAATACGCTCTCTTGCGCCTTTGTTATTTATAACTTAATCTACTTGTGAGAAGATTATGTTTTAATATGATGATGAGGTTTTTAATGACATTAACTAGTGGGTTAACTCTGTTTGCCTATCCTCCTATTCTGCATAGCCTCCCATACATATTATCTAATCCACTGTAATACTAATAACTCTTATTACTTTAATAACAAATGTATAACTCTTTTGTGTACTTTACATAGACGCTCAAAGTTGCCTGTAGTTGCCTGTAATAAATATTATAATTTTTTGGAAGAGCAGCGTGTGTTTGGTACCGTGGAGGTATGAGTGTGTAAGCGTATTTATTATTATGTTGTTAATTATTTAGGTACCTACTTATTAAACAATTCACCCCGTTTTATTAGCTCCAGACTTATTAAATACCACATGGTTATTAATATGTCATTAATCTGTAGATTGAAAACTGATACCAAACGTTCAGATGTAGGTTGCAATATTTTGAATGGTTGTAAATCACCGAACGACCTTATAATTCGTAGTAGGTATATGAGCTCATTACGTATTGCTAAATTTATATTACTCGTAAGAAAAAATATTAGAACTGACCTTGGGCGTTCTAAAGCATATCATGTTGAAATAAGATATTTCATTAGGACGCAATAAAATTATATAGCTTTCTATCCTTATTAATATCATCTTACTAAGTAGCTGGTGTGTACTAATTAAAATACATATTTTTATTTAATATTTTCGTTAAAGAATATCTGATTTAGTTACCTAGCAATGAGTGTGATGAACAGCTGGACATGGGTGGGCATGAATACAAAATTAAAAAAAATATTAGGAAATGCCAGTAATAATGCCTAAACTTTTGATTGCGGTGAGAATTATGGGCCTTAAACCGCAAAAATAAAATGTTTAATAAAAGCAAATTTTTTGAAAACACAACTCATTTACACCCCAACTCAGAGTCACTAAAGAATCACCGTACAAATTCTGTGCTAAGGAGCGATTTAAGTAACCGCTAGTGACTCTGAGTTGGGGCATTAGACATTTACAAATTGTTTTTAACTACAGTTAAGCTTAACTACAATTATGTGCGTACTATGATCGATTATGATTTTGATTTTTGACGTGACAACGTCTATTAAAACGATGAACGCCGGATGCACGCACGAAAAAGCATGACTCACTGTCACATTCCGCGCGAGCGAGAGCGCGGAACAAGCGATAGAGAGGCACGATCGGCTACGATCGGCCGAAGCGCTCAATTTTATCTATAAAAGTATGCAATCATTTCATCAATGTTTTGTCATGACGTTGTCACGTTAAACTACCGTCCGTAAATCGACTTTACCTACAGACAATCATTTTTTATGTAGATTTCTGTGTTTTCATAAACATACACAAGTTTACAAACAACTGTGGTCTCCATTAGAGAAAACAAAATCCAATCAAGATTGAAAACAATCAATTCGAACATAACCAGTGGCAAACTTGTCACTTTCTCCACGCGGTAGCGGACAGTGCTCGTCTGATGTTCTCCACTGATTATTTCCATTAGTGTCCATTAGCCATTTAACTCGATACGATTAGACCGCGTCACGACTAACCGTTTGCAAACACCATAAATCATAATATCTCGTTCATAACCAGTCAAAACCGAACGTATACATTGCGTAACCGAACTTGCCTGTGTGACAACTGACAACTCAAATTGATGGTTGGTAAGACATCCCGAATTCTACACACGTCGCACGTCGGTTATTCTGACACTGTTACACAAACATCTTATCAGTGATCTTTGAAACGTACCTATAATAATGTAATCAAGTAGCAATTATTTCGTATCTATTCTTATATCTTCTATCTTCAATTATTTAGTATCTAGTATTGATTTTAATAACGAAGAGAGTTATACATATATCTGTTCGGGTGAAGATGCATAGGCCGCTTGGGCTAGGACTGCCATGCCATCACCTAAATTGCCGTCGCTGGGCAAAATCTTCAAGACCCCGGAGTCCGAATATATGGACGAAAAGATTTGACCCCGGAGCTCCGAAATTAAGATTTTTTCCCGGGCATCTAATCCACAGCGAAGTTCCTAGGGCGGCAAGCGACCTTTTTTCAGAGGGGGCCAAACTTAAATTGTGGCGAAGTACGTCGATACCTTTATCCTCTTGGCGCTGGCCATTAAAGGGAGGCGTTGAGCTGTTTGTCGAGGAGGAGCGCTGAAATCTACATATTTCTGCCCTGGATGCATAAATTGTCCTGGTTTCCCCCGGAATCTCCGTAGGCGCCCGGGTAACCTCCGGACAAATCCGGGAAAACCCAGACGAGTGGCAGCCTGTCCTTTCAAAGTCTGTTTTCAAAGACTGCCTATAACTACTTCCTTTCCGCAATCTCATTTATAAAATAAAATGTGGCATATTGCCCAATCAAAACAATAGTTTAATATTCACAATACTTTATGCAATCACATTTCCTATTATGGAGAGCGATAGTATCATTTAATTTAATGCAATGTTGTAAACCGTCCTAATCCATAATAATCAAATTTTATCTCTGACCGATATTCAAAAGTTCAACACAGCGCGGCGCGTGGCTCAATGAATGTAGGCGAGTGCAAAATCTCTAGTAATAAAATTTGCATATCCATATCACACAGATGTTGATGGAATAAGATAAATCTTTTAGTTTTGATTACCAGTCGGCGGTAGATAAGGCATCTGATGGTAAACGCTTATCGTTGATCATGGATCAAAACATCAAAATATTTTTGTTTTTGACCCAGTTCCATGGATCGTAATCAAGGCTACAGTGTGGCAGTGTCAACAACGACTGAACCTCTGAAATAGTTGGAAGATAGCGATTAAAAAGTTAGTAGGGATAGCTAAGTACGCAGATGTGGCCAATAGTTCGTGCGCTAAAAGGGTGTAGGTTTTAAGGCCATTACATTAGGCGATAACTTAGGTCGAGATTTCTTCAGTACATCAAAGGATTTTAATCATGTTGGTTAGATCTGCGCCTAACGCGCTAAGAAGGCGCATTTCAGCGTAGCCGTTTACAAACGATAACGCAGGTGTAGCAGAGGCACACCGTGGGGTTTTAGTCGGTGGATAGATCAAGTCCGACATAACCACTGTACTCCCCGTGATACAGTGGTATCCATAAGGATTTCCCCACGAAAAAAAAAAAAAAAAAAAAGGTGTAGCAGAGGCATTATACATCTATACACACACAATATACATGGTTGGTACCCCACATAATATTAACAATAAGTTTAACCAGGGGCGTAGCTACCGCCGTATCAGCCGTATCAATTATACGGGGCCCCCAGCGTATAGGGGCCCCCACTAACACTCCTAAAAAAAAGCTCCTCAGCGGCCTACAACCGCTACAGTTTGACAGCTGACGTTGAGGGGGCCCCACAACAAATATTGATATGGGGCCTCCTTAGAGCTAGCTACGCCGCTGAGTTTAACGTACCTAAATGAAATCTTAATCCGACTTGAATAATATTCCACTTATAGAATACATTTCTTCAATGGCTATGCTGCGTGGATATGTATGGAAAAGTTGTGAATCGCGGATTTATTTTTAGTCCCGGCGTCCCGGCATATGAGTGGGTACACACTATTTCCATTTTGTTTCTTTATCGCCGTGAGTAATACTTGTTGACACGGTAGCTGTCGCTGAAATAGATGACTCGTGGAGTCCTTGTCAGCCACCACTGGGTCTTGTATATAATTAGTTGTCATAATGGTCGCGAATGTATTTTCTCCTTTTATCTTTTTGGTTTAACAGTGTCCAGACTGTGTGCATGTTACAAACATATTTTATTTATAATTATACTCTAACAGAACTCGTATCTTTCACGATGTTTTGCTCGTGTTTTCTATCTCTACAATTCCACGCGAGACAAAGGTAAACGGTGGTCTGGTGGGTAGTTAGTAATTGTTGTGGATTCATTGTGAAAAAAGAAAAAATAAATAGATAAATATCGCTAGACACTCATAGCCCCACACTAGAATCTCCTGTTAGCTGGAGAGCTATTGAACCATTTGACTATCCCACTTCCCACAAAGCTAGAATTTTTTTAAATGATATTTTATTATCAGCCAATTAAGAAAGTACCGTTCTGGCAGGCATCTCGCGGGTGCGTCATGGCCCATTAAAATTTTGAAAATTCAAAAAATATATTTTTTTTATCCCACTCCCACAAGGCTACAATTTTAATATTAATAGCTTTGTGGGAAGTGGGATAGTCAAATGGTTCAATAGCTCTAGGGCTATGTGTCGTGGGTGCTATGGACAGCAGACAAATAAATAACCCACTTAGACCGAAACCAGACTGAAAACCCGCCTCGCTGGGAATCGAATCCAGGACCCTAGGCACAGCGATCCGGCATGGTAATCATTGCGCCGCAAGTCAAAAAATAATCAGTGTAATTTACAATGCTGAAGTTAATTTTTTGATTGTAATATGCCATACTTTTTAAAGTATATGTACCTATTAGGCTTTGGATACCTACGTCCTAATTTTATTATTTCTCTTTAAACTCTATTTACAATGACATAAGACCACGATGATAAATCACATATTAATGGGTTACTGAGCAATATACTTAGATGTCAAAGGTGAAAAGTGCACGATATTGTTGCAAAGTTTAATGTTTTATGAATGTTTTCCTTATTTATATAATAAGATGTAATCGATATTGTTCATTTAGGAAGATCAGAACCTATTATTTGATACAATCGAACCGTTTAATGGCTTTCAATTTAACCTAGTCTATACTAATATTAAAAAGCTGAAGAGTTTGTTTGGTTAAACGCGCTAATCTGAGGAACTATGTACCTACTGGTTCGAATTGGAAAATTCTTTTTGTGTTTGATAGTCCATTTATCGAGGAAGGTTATATTATGTTATAATATATTTAGTACCTAGTTAGTTTTTTCCACAAATTAACGCGGGTGAAACCGCGGGGCACAGCTAGTTGGAAATCTTTTCGTGACTAATTACGTAATTGTTTTTATAGAAGCCTTACACGATAGTAAAAAACATCTTGTTTGAAGGTCACTTTTAGGTCAAGGATCGTAAACATGTGGTCAGCAAGCGCCTAATTTTGTCAGTCAAGTAAACACTATCTAATTAGATCTCTCTACTCTCTAGTGATGTAGTGATACGACGTGTTTGCAGAGAAAACAAGGTTTAATGTTTAATGAATTGCTGAAAATGAGAAAATGAATTGAGAAAATGAATGCTTGTGCCTTTCATCTCTAGTATCATAACAAAATTATTTTTCATCTAAAATATTTAATGTGTAATTACTAATTAGTAAGAGGTATATGATTCGCTGTGATATACCTACTACTTAATACTTTGTTAGGAAAGATTGAAGAGAAAAGAAAAGAGAAGAGGGCTCATAATGAATCAAACTTGATGGAAATGAATGACTGGTCTAACGCCCCAACTCAGAGTCACTAACTTAAATCGCTCCTTAGTACAGAATTTGTATAGTATTTCTTTACGAAAGAATGAAGTGACTCTGAGTTGGGGCGGAAGTCTAAGGGAATATAATTATGCCGATAACAATCTGAAACATACAAAAATAATAAAGGTATAATATCATGTCGAAATTAAAAAATTGCATTTCATTCAAATCCATCTTCGTCAGCGAAGGCAAACCTTTAATATCAATCATTAAACCTTAACTATCGTAATCAGTCAAAGCGCCCACTTCATAAATTTCATCGATTCGAAGTTCAATGCGCTCACTCTCACTGCAAAACTCTCGGGTCCCTTTAATCACAAATCACATTACATCCGTAATGTCAATGACACCACACGGATGCTCTTACGAAACGAACACCTTGACAGTAGGTACGCGGTAATATCGATGAGCACGGTGATTATGACGTAACGCTCTAAATTTTCAGTACCGTTTCTTACCACCCACCTCTCTATTACCAGTATTATTGGCCGCACTAACTCGTTAACGGAGCTAAGCCATCAATGTACGATGAACTGCTCAAAGTTTCAATAAAAGAATCGCGTGGGTAGATCCCGGAGATATTTCTAAGATGAAATGCAAGCGATAGTATAATTGCACAATAAAGCATTGTTCAGCAAATGCACCTAATCACTAGTGACCAGAATGAATGAACTATCACCACTATTATGATATTATCGTAGAATAATCTTATTTGGAGTCCACTGATTGAATAGATTATCTATGGAAACTTTTACACAGTTTTATTATCGTTAAATTAATTTATGGAAATGGTTTAAAACCAGTTGAAGATGCAACGAAATTTAATTAAAATGGTTCATCATCATCAAACAAACAAACAAACAAACGCTTTTACACTCATACCCCCGCAGTAGGTTTTTACCTGTGTCGCGGGTGGCATGGACTAAACATATAACACCCATGACCCGAGTACTAATATTTATCTATGACATAAATATCTGCCCCAGCCGGGAATCGAAGCCGAGACCCCTTGCTTCGCAAGCAGGGTGCAGCTATTGCATCCGCAAGCGTGTTATTTTACTAGTATAACTGTTTACTCTAATAATATTACTAAATGACAGAAATATATTACCAATAATACAGGTATAATGTAATTTGAAACAGAAACACCTATTTTTGCGACACCAGTAAGGAACGTATAGTGTAACGTAATATCAACGACAAGCAGTCAACTGTAACATTTAAAATTTTACCTTCTTTCGAAGGAGCTGGATTAAGTTACATCTTAAAATAACTTCGATCGAGAAATTATGAAATCGCACTGTTAAATTTTACTTTTTATAACGCTACGTTCGATTTTCAAAACAAATGAAGGTGGAAGTATTAAAAAGCCCTAAAAACTATAAGTAATTACATATTTGTAATTATTTGGTGTTATAAAAGCAGGTCTTTACTAGACCACGAAGTAAGGTACCTACCTAGTCTTAGAGTCCTACTTTATATTCTTTGAGTATAATAAGTCTAATTATATGCAGGTATTTCGCAATTATGCAATAAATTCTACAAACAAATAATAAACCAGTAGCAAACAGACTCAATACATAAATTTATAAAACACATCATTAATCATAATCCTTCAATACACCGGTGTTAAGAAATGACAAATCATACGCCAAGAATGTAGTTCAGTTAATTCATTTGCATTAATTGTACATGGTTAATTACTTTGTAACTTGTAACTAAACCGAAGTTCGACAAGCAAAACCGTTTAAAATGATCGTAAGCTAAATAAAACATCATGAAGCTGTAGTGTGGGCAGGTGGCGCCTTCGTAGACGGGTATGCGCCCGCGCACGATCTACATGGCTTATTCCTAGTTTGGTTTGTAAATAACCAATAACGCTTTAAAGAGCAGAAGTTTTTATATATTTGGACAAATGTATTGTAATAATATTAATTTGAAATATTATCGTAGTTAATTCGAAAAGATTAAAAGGAAGTAGAAACTGCCCAAAAAAGTGATGCAAAAACTTATTCCCGATTCCCAAAGATTAGTGATGCTCAACAACTTTTGTAGGTAACCGATATATTTCAAACAGTCATTATAATAATATTTCACTTCTACATGAGACATAATAATTTAACGATTGTTAAAACTGTAATGCCATCATCAACGCTACACGAAACCAGGATTCAGAATAAACCCGTCGACGCGCTTGAATGGCGTATTAGCATAATATCATCTGGCAAGCTCTTGTACCTGAGAAATTATATTATTATTTCTGTATTATAGGAGTATTTCACTTCACTAACACCATAATTCCATTGTAAATAATTCTGCAACTGAATAACTTGCTCAGTGTAGCGATACTTATATGGAATCACGCCTACTAAGAATTTCTTTTATCGTTGTCATTTATACGACCCACGTTCAAAGCTCTTATGCTTAGACTTTTAATAGCCCTTAATGTTTCTATTTTTGGGTATAACACTGATGAATGAGATATAATTGATATTTATACTTAAATGGTCAGCAGCATTACATAGCAGCTATTTTAAAAGTAAATGTGTAGATTTACAATTTACTTGCCAAAGAGAAGTTAAAACCACAGAATACAAAATAGTATGCTAAAACTGAATACCTTGAATGTGACTTGGTCCAGATTATTGTGAATAGTCTATTCAAATACTTGAAAAATATCAAGTTTCAAGTGTGCTCTTCACACTCTCATTTAAAAGTTCTTTTTACGGAGCTCACCTCTTCATTACCTAATTATAAACTAACATAGCTAGATTTCCTTGTAAATTAATCATGTAACCTATTTTTGAGAATTTTTTCACTTGTTCAACTCCAACCGTTTAGCCAGCAGAAGGAGGGGGGGGGGGGGGGGGGGGGCACTTGACTCTAACTTATAAGTACTATTATTTCTTCTGTGCTCTAACCAAAATTAGCACTTTAAAGCCAAATATTTCGCAAACGGACCCCTAATTCCAAAAATGATCTTAGAAGTTGGTGGTAGGGCCCTTCGGAGGGATTATATTGGTATATTGATTTTAATTGTTAATTATTATTAATTATTATTCCATGTTCTTTCTTTCTTTTATTCTCTCTGTCTTGGCCGGAAACGACACATGGGTGACGATACCCACTTACTATCAGGTGGATCGTCAGATAGTTTTGCCGGCTATTTCCATAAAAATGTCGTTATTTTTGTATGGCGTCATGTCTATAATTTTATTCCGGAGTGATTTAATTATTTGTTATAATAACTATGTCACACAGTAGCTGACCATGTTTATCAAGTGGACAACTGAGTGAATGTGTCATCAGAGCGTTCAGAAATTCACTTTTGAGGTCAAGATGTGTTACAAAATTAACTTGCAAGATGTGGCCTAAAACAGTCAAATCTTCCGAGTCCAAAAATGTAGGTATGTCTTTATGAGAATTAACAAAATTTAATGTTACTTATTACATTACATATAACTTAGACACATTTAACTTTTTAGAGATAGTTATGATGACTATAGAATCTTAATAAGTATTATATTCTATTCATATGCATATTCTATTCATATGCATGAATAGAATATAATACTTATTAAGATTCTATAACAAATCTTAATATATTACAAATCTTCTTAAAAAACCTGAACTGAATAATCTTATGTATAATATTTTTTTTACTTCCTTTTTCAGTTATTTATTGTCATTTTTATCGCGATCTAATTATTTGGGCTCCGTAGTAAAAGCAAAACCCTCATAGTTTCGTCTTAAACAAATACTGCATAATTTTTTGTCTTATTTTATGTGTAGTGTCTTTAAAACTCGCGTTAAACTTTAGACTTAGGTATACTTACACAATTACTTAGTGCAAAATTAATTTAATAGTAGGTTTAACAATTCCTGCTTAACAATTGATAAAATATTTTCATATTGTTTAAAAGATTATACATGACCTTCTGATTTACTCGTAATAATGTTAACAATCGCATTCAAATGTTATAAAATATTTACAGCTGCTAATGTTACCATTCGTCAATGAGCAAGAAATATTTTTGGCAGTAGTTATTGTTAATATCATGGTCAGAATTATGACCTTTCATTAGATGTTAGTAAAAGGGTAAGTATGAGGATTTGGATAAGTGTTACGCTCTTATTAATCGGGTTATAATATACGAGTATACTAATATTATAAAGAGGAAAGATTTGATTGTTTGTTTGCATTTAATAGGCTCCGAAACTACTGAACCGATTTGAAAAATTCTTTCACTATTGGAAAGCTATACTATCCCCGGGTGACAGAGGCTATATTATATTTTCAAAAAAATAGGGATTATTAATAAAACTCCAATAATGTAACCCAAGGTGTAAAAAAAATAAGAAAACAGAAGCAAAGCGAGGGCGGTTACTCGTGTCAAATATAACAAGAAAAATAGTATGAAAATCGATTTTAAAAGTCACTGAAATTCAAAAACTAAAAGTTTTAATTATGTACATACGTTACGATTTATTCTCAGCGAAGAAATTGTTATGAAGTAGGTATATGGATCTTAATTCTCATTAGGTATCCTAAGTGCGGAAGTGTGTAAGGATGGATGTAGGTTTATTGCTTTTTCATGTACGTTTATACTGCTTTTATGCATTTATTATAATTAAACAAAAAACTACAATGCTTGCTAAAAAATTACTTCCCTTGTTTCAGGTGAAACTCATTACTTTCCTGAAGTGAAGCGAAGACAGCAAACTAGTAGAACATAATAATGATATTATGAATGATGAGAAACCAAATGTAAGAGTGATTTTAGAAGAACACTTAGTCACTGGAATTATTCAAACGTCCTTCTATAATGACCTGAATACCATACCTCCAAAATATTTGTACCGCAAACAAAGATTAAAAACAATGATAATATCTAGATAGATAATTCACATTCCTTAACAGAATCATCATTCAGTAAGGCTTAGAAATTGTATAGAATAGAAAATGAATTATTAAAAATGACTCAGTAGTTATTCATACAGTCATTATGATTGAGTTTAGTCCCGTTCAATTAAAATTACGTTCCTTTGTGATCTGTCTACATTCAATTAATACATGTATGTCATTGATAAGATTTAGAACTTAATACTTTCGTGTTTTTGCACATCAAACATCTTAGTTAAAAATTACTAACAAAAAATTACCGACATCAAAATAACTCAAAAACTACTTGTCAGATCTCGCTCAAAATGTACGACCACATGACAACCACCAGCTTTCGATTAAAAAAAATCATCAAAATCTGTTCACCCAGTCGAAAGTTCTGAGGTAACAAACATAAAGAAAAAAAATGCAGTCGAATTGAATACCTCCTCCTTTTTTGAAGTCAGTAAAAATAAAAAAAGAACAGCAGAAAAGATTACGGTACGTTAAGATGAGTTAAGACGACCCACCCGATGGTGAGATGGTCCCCCCTGTTTTACTATTCGTATTAATATTGCATTCAATCAAAGAAGCCACGAAGGCACTTTATTATTTTAAGATAGAATTTTGAAGAAGTGTTTGGAATCTTTAAGACGGATAACAAGATACAAAAGTATAAAATGCCATGCTTCTGCCACTAAACTTTTTTGGTAGATTTCAACACCCTTGTATGCCAGTATGGGATTGCGATCAGTATTTTTAGTCGTCCCAATACTGCTATTTTTTATAATTTCATACGTAATACGCATATCTGCGTAATAATCAAATCCATTATTTATAACATAATAACACATTATTCATTATTGTAGATGTAGAATTGTAGATGTCATCTTAATTTAATTACAACTGTTTAACCACAAAGCATTTTTAATTAAGCTTCTTGAACGTAAAACGGTGAATTCTATACCAGAAAAAGTCTTCTTTTCGTAAGACATCTTTGCTTCAGTTCTCCGCAAGAATGTATGTCTCTGGTATTTGCGTAGCGGATCTGCGAAACGGATCCAATCCATGGTGACGGGCGCCCGGGCGCCTGATGACATAACATTGAGCGACACACTTCTGATTTTGCGTGCAAATACACAAACGTAGTGATGGTCTAATTCTTTTACTTTATTGTTTTTTAAGCCTCGGAATCTTAAAAGATTTCAAAGAAGTTTTCTTACGTTTAACTTTATAGGGAATTTATTATTTATTATGAAATGTTAATTATTATTAATAACTTACCGAGATTTGGTTATTTATACATAGTTACACTGAAGTGTCTGTCTGAGATTTAAAAATAACTGTATTTTCTCAAGTGCTTTTTTACACATAGTTTTTTACACTAAAACACAAACAAAATTTATCAAAACTTAGGTATGTCTGTCTATCTTCCTGTTGGTCCAAGCTAATCTCTGAAACGGCTAAAACGGTTTTACTGGCTCCAGCAGACGGAAGGGAACTCTTTTTTTTTAAGTATTTTTAAAATATTTATTTTCTTACTTAGTTACGTTTATGTATGAAATCAAAAGTTATTGCTATTATTTATTCCTTATTTTATTAGTTACGAGTAACCGCCCTCGCTTTGCTTCGGTATTCTTATTTTTTACACCTTGGGTTACATTATAGGAGTTTTATTAAGGATCCCTATTTTTTTGAAAATATAACATAGCCTATGTTACCCGGGGATAGTGTAGCTTCCCATCAGTGAAAGAATTTTTAAAATCGGTTCAGTAGTTTCGGAGCCTATTCAATGCAAACAATCAAATCTTTCCTCTTTATAATATTAGTATCATATTTATACTGTGTTAGTACAGAAGTATATATTATCACTACATTATAATTTTTTATTCCATAGGTCTCGTTACAACTCTACACCACAATAACACACGTTAATGCTTCTTTCACGAAAGTTCGGATGTTCCGTGTACTCCCTAATTTGTTCAAATATTTTATCTGAGGACATACATCTTTAAAGATTGACATTGTCTCGCGTTACTAAGCCTACATTATGCAACGAGTAAACAAAAATATGATGATTTAAGAAACTATTTACTCAGTTACGGCATTGTTCACGAATAACCTATTGTATTTCAAGCAGACTTCACGATTTTGCAATAAATTCTTTACTGACAAACATTAATTATACTATATGGCTGTTGACATTACGTAGACATACTAGACGTAATACTATAACAATTTAAATACCAGCTAATCTCGTCTGCTAATATGGCGGCGAATCTATTCAAATAGAAAAGATAATTCTTATTGTGATGGTTAATTGATTATCGGATAAGATAACCATCTGGAGATGATCGATAAACTCTTCGAAGACACCTCGAAAGTAGGATACATCGTGCGTTATAATTAATTGTGTTGCGTTAAGAATTGCGATAATCATTTTGTCTACATATTGCAAATCGTCGCGATATATGGCCATTAATCAAGTCTCATTGGCGACTTTGTTTCGTTTCTTACATCAGACGGAAAATGTTATGTTTAACTTAAGAAATAGTTGTGCAATGACCTCCTAAATGGTCCAAATGAGCCAATCACAACACATTCTATTTCATTATGGTCAATCTATCATGGAATTAACAGCCCTGTCAAGATTCGGTTATTAAAGATAGTTTTCACAATACAGAAACTTATTTGTTAGAAATCAGGCGTAAACGTACCTACATATAGGCGTTTCAAGCTAGCTGAGGACAGGCGATACGTGGTAGATAATAAAGATAAATAAAATGAGACACTTAAAAAACAGTGTAATAAAAAAGAGTAAACTTTACTGCTTTACTAAAAATACGTGGCAAATATAACAAGTCTTTAATAACTCATGGGAGGGACAGAGTGAAGGAGCCGTAAATATTCTAACGAAAGACTTCTCGAGCGAGGTTCTGAGACTGTAAAATTAGTCGACGCAAAAAAGTTCAGTCGTAAAGGCTTCGCGAAAGAAATCTCGAGGAATATTTGTTAAGAAGCTGTTAGCAAAGGTTTACTAGCTCAGTACATTTACCCGTCTTGATCTATACTATAGGTAGGTAGGTACGTACAAATAAATAGAAGTATCTGTTTTTGATTTCGAAGTGACTGTGTTTTCTCAAATACTCATAGTGATTTATACGATACTTAAATACAAGCAAACGTTTTTAAATTTTTGTCTGTCTGTCTTTTTGTTTGTCCGGTTTCTAGAATCAGCCATTCTAGAAACCGATTTTAATGGAGCTTTGACAGGAAGATAGACTTGGTTATAGGGAAATTCCTACGGGATCGAACTTACACGGAAAAAAATGCCCATTCGAACAAAATCGCGGGCACAGCTCGTCATAAATATCTATCTCAAAATCTAGTTTTATTATTCTACTACTTGTTTTTATGTCTTTGTCGATTTTTGTTCGCGATTTATGTTTACTGTTGTTGACTGTTCGACTCGTGGTAATAAATTCTCCGCAATAAAAGTTATGAACGGGTCGCTGGGTACATCTAATGTTAAGTGAAACGCGATTTATTATCCAATCTATAACTAAACGGTGAGCCGTGGTGATTTAACGCTAGGTCAAAGTGGCATAGCGAAAAACGCCCCATCATTATAGTTCCGTGTTTCCTCAGGCCCTTTTGAGGGTTAGATATAATTCGCTCTATTGAATATTATCTGAACGGCATGTCATAAATGGTGGATGGTGATTAACAAGAATGCAATGGATTTCAGAACCGTTTCCGACATATTACCTTGCAGTGGTAATGTTAGAATAGAAGTAATGAAGAAGAAAGCAGACCACTTATAACACCTATTCATAATTTGTTATCCTTCTCATAATTACTACATTATTATAAAACTAACTCCCCCAGCACAACAATCTATCGGTCAGTCTAAACGCGACAAACGAAAAACTATAGGTATAGGTATAGCAAAAGGATTTTCATACCGTTATCACTTGTTTCGGTGAAGGAAAACATCGTGAGGAAACCTGCAAACCGGAGAGTTCTCCATAAAATTCTCAAAGGTGTGTGAAGTCTACCAATCCGCACTTGGCCAGCGTGGTAGACGATGGCCTAAAAACCCCTCACTTTGTGAGAGGAGACCTCGAGCCCAGCAGTGGGACAATTATGGGTTGTTGCTTTCACCAATAGACGGAGTGATTTATGAGGAAGATTCAATGTGTAATTCACTAGGGGTTTGGGTGAATTGGCTGAAATATGTCGATGAATGCCGTCTGAGAGCTTTTCCAGCATGTCCCGCGTAAATGTATATAATGTTAGGTATAAGGTCAGGATATGAAATAACATATACCTACGCATTACAGACAAATAGGACACTACCATAGAAAAAAAATATGTTCAACCAATGCGAAGCCGCGTAGCCGGTGCGGTTTGCTAGTTACCTATTAGATAAAACAATCTAAAACTCGTAAGTGATATGAACGAAAATGATAATTAATATGTGTCTAGTATAATGGAACTTATGCGTGTACCGAGTTCTCAAATTTCAAGGCTCAAGTTTGAGATGGTTGCCTGATGCTTAATCACAAACAAAGAGAAACAGAGGAGCATTACTGGTTGCCAATCCGTCGCAAGATGGTAAGCGATAAAGTGACAACAGTTATTAATTTTAATGCGAATTTATACTCAGGCTATTTAATTTTATATCAGTTGGATATAAAATGTACTTAATCCGTCGAGAAAGAAATTGTTGCCGTCATGGATAATGGATAGATTAGAGACAAAAGTGGAATAACTAATTCATGTAAAAAACAAGCTATTATTCATCAGGGTTTTGTTATGGAAAGTTTAAGATCAGCTCAATTTATATTACTAGCTTCTGCTTGTGACTTTATGAGCGTGTTTTTAGAATTGGGTCCTTATGAAAAGTGTGTGATTAATACCAGATAATTGATTTAAAGCAAAGTCATGTACATAAAAGCAGACAAAAACAATAAAATATCTGCCTACAGAATCTCTATTCATTTTTTGGAATGTAAAATTCCTTTATTTACCTAATCCAGATACAATATCCAAATTATGAAATAAGCAGGTAAATTTTTCTTAAATAAAAAACTCTAAAATATTTTAAAATATTGAAAAGCTATTGTCGTTGCTATTGTTCTTGTTTTTCCTAACTAACTAAAAAAAAATCATTCAAACCTAATACTAGACATTTATACATAACTAAAAAAAAAATCATTCAAACCCAATACTAGACATTTCTAACACGAAGAACGTCGACCAATCTGTAGGAGAAATGTAAAATACTCGTACAGTATAATTTTAAGTAAACACGGTGCGTGAGACCACAGAAATATCAAATAAGTAATGTTTAAACTAAAGTGGCCGGCTGGCAGGCGCCGGCGCCTACAAAATTGACATTTACAGAGGACCTTGCACGCTACAATTTGCGAACAATACATGGTCTTGTCACACTGTCACACATTCCCGGAACCCGTCTCGAACCCGGTATGACCTCAAGCCACAACGGCCTCAAACAATCTCCTACAATAAGAAGCTGAAATCGATATCGCGCAAAATCTTTATTCATAAAGTAACACGTCTCTTGACACTCGTCTCGTTAGTAAAACCGGAAATATATTTTAACGTCGTTCATTTATTGGCGACTCGGCAACGCCTGCGCCGCGATGCGACTATAGTTGAAATGCTATCTGAAAATACACGATACATTCAATGTTAGGATTTTTTCGCACAGTGTTTAGGTGGTCTAACGTATGCTGGCTTTTTGTTTACAAAGATAAAGTATAATTTTTACCCTAAATTGGGATCTACCGATTAACCCACTAAAGTGTGGTCTCTCCTCATAACTGAGCTGAGGAGGTCGTCATACTTCACCACACTGCTTAAAATTTTGCCCGTTTTAATTTTATAGATAAATTCTATGTTGGTTCAAAACTCCTTCATTATTATTATCACGAATGTAAGAGGTAAATCACGAACTTCAATAAAGTATTATCAGTCAATACAATAAGTACGTAAACCTTGTCATAGTAACAAATTGAAACTGGGCAATTTGTAACTTTGGAGGCCTTTGCCATAATAACATTTTAGACCACACAAATGACGTATAAAAGACACTTAAATGAGGTGTTTCACTATCAATTGTTTAAAACTCCATTTGGTTGTTTTTAGCTCTTTTAGGATAAAAAATCAGAAAGATGCTGTAATTAATATTGAAGTAAAGGAAAGGAATTTGCATTCATATTTATTTATTGCCATAGATAATTATGCGATAGGCGATAGCCAAGCTGCTGTTAATCAGTTCCTATTTTCACTTTTTGCTTTCGTTCTACGTTACCGTTCGTATTTTTAGTATCATACATACGAGTATTTCACCTGCATGCCTGAGTCTTGCTTATGGGATGATTAATGGACTCCGTTGAGAACGAAACAAATTATCATTAATAGTCGCCCACGATCAGTATGTGGCAATGTACTGGTATGTTTTAAAAGAAATTGCTCGGTAGTTCTCACAAGTGCGTCATCATTAGGTAACTTACAAACGATAGCCGGATCTGGTGGCTCATTAAGAAAAAAGATCATATCGCAGACAATAGAACATGCGCCGACCGAAAGTGATAGTTTAGTAGATATTAGCAAGCGATGACGATAGCGTGTCCGGTCACTGTTTGTTATATACGTATCAGATTATATTGTTACATTGGTAGTTTTTACTTTAGATAACTAATTATTTTTTACTGATTCGTGTTCTTTAAATTCATTTCTTATAGGAAGGAGTTAGGTCAAACGAACTCAGAGCTTAAGCTTAAGTACGGGTCACTAGAGCGTTCTCCTAATCTTAGTGTAGGTACATAAATAATATTATTTAGCTTTTATACCAAAACAAAAAAAATTATAGAAGGACAAAATAATGCTCTGTTGATACAGATACAGGAAACGTAATACAAGTAGGTAATAGTTAGGTCTACTCTAAATCTACTATTAGCTTTGAATAGTGTGTTTATGAATGCTGAATATCTTTATAACGACCATGAATTTCATAGCATAAACAATAATGAGTCATTTCACGCGAAATAATATTTAGTTCAGGAATTCGTTACGTTAGGACTTGAAGACGGATTGGTTCAATTTTCAGATAAAGTACAAGTTTTTCTGGTTTACATATATCGATTTAGGCTAGTCAATACAATATTTTTAATTGAATAGCTGCTGAATTAAGGTTGTTATTAGCGCATGAACATCAGAAACAGACCGCAACAGTTTTCGCACTACAAATTATTGAGACAGCAACTTATGTTGACCTCGTCTAGATTTAAGCAAAAGATTCTACCAGAGATGAGTGAGGTATCGAAGCGGTACACGAAGAAAAAATCTCTTAGGATATACACACATTAAGGAATTTCAGCTAATAAAGGCTCAGAGGATGTGAATGTAAAGAACGTTTATTGTCAATACAACGGAAAACAGAAACGCACGAGTGGACTTAAAAGTCCACAGTTAAAGTGGACAGTAGACAGTTAAAGTGGTAATAAATTAAATACCCAAATATTTGGAGTATTTACCTGTAATCTGAATACTGCAAACGCTTCCCAATTTAAAATTATAAAGATGCTAAAATGGTTCAGTTAAAGTTTGTACCTAGTGCTATAAATATGTACAATGCAATATTTTATATTCATCTCCATACAATCACAACACCAAAAGCATCACTGGCCAAAAATAACTTCGTTTTACTTTTTTAACAATTTTCATAGCACCCGTATTATTATTATGTTTACCTCAAAACTCGTATCTGACTAACTAAATTGTAATTTAATGGTAATTCAGTAATGAATGATAAATGAAAGTGATCATTTTCCGAAACATCGGTTCTTCGCTGATTAATATTCTTGATGAGCTAGGACTATCAAGGGTCATCATCTCAGACGTAATTGCACTCTTGAAAACAGCTATTAATATCCATCAGGTACATACCCTTGTAATTGGATTTACGTGAGGGGAAATCATTTATCTATGTTGGGTTTTAGCGATCTTGTTTCGAAACTATGATTTAATATCTTAATGGTCAATGCGGAAATGAAGGGTATTGATCCTAAACTATTTTGGACTCACTGATTACTTTATTTTGAAATTCGAATTTCGGAGTAATTAATTGGCTGATTACCAAATCGACCAACACTTAAGTACTATAAATTAAAGTAAGGTGAAATATTTTTTCTTGTATTGTACATTATCTACAATTAGAAGTGTAACTAATATGGTGTTACCCATTATTACTTCTGGCATTGTTGATATTTTTAAGGTTCCGTACCTCAAAACGAAAAATCGTGAATACGCCTATACATGCATCTTTGTCTATTTCATCTCAGGCAGAGAGACGACTGAACAATCTTGGTAGGTTCGTAAAGTTTTATTGACGGAACTTCAAACCAGAACAATAGCGTACGTAATATTTTAGTTATTAAGCTCACCATCTAGCTAGATCGCTCCACACATAAACGCGAGGTAGCAATTTTACCTCACCTCACTGGTAATGTTGGAACAAGAGAACATTTGTCATTCGCCGCAAATTATAGGAAAACAGAAGCAGTATTCCGTCTTGAACAGCAAACGGAATGTGAATGTCAAAATTGCAGCTATTTACAATACATCACGCTAAACCCGGCGGCTGAGGCTTGGCTTGCGGTTCTTTGACAAATGAAGCCGTTTCTTCCTGCGAGGTAATGTGCGCTACTGTGTTACGGGTTTAAGTGTGATGCGTGCCATTAAATTCAATGCGACGTATTATTATAGTGTGAATTACAGTGAAATATTTGCGGACTCCGTGGCTACATGTTGTTTGTAATTACAAAAGCTATGATAGCTGTATGTGGGTTCAGGGTTGTCGGTCTCCAGCACAGGACCTCCGAGTTCAAATGCACGCTCTTCTCTTCTAGTATAAATGCGTAGAAATTAAATATCACTTACTTTGGTGTAAAAATATTCAGACATCAGCTACACAAAATAGTAGGGGATCCGCATTTTTCTGCCTATATTATGACTCTTCAAATGAAACACGTGAAAAACATGTGACGGTTGATTTTAGAAGGCTATGGTTGTATCTAGTAAGTTTCTAAATACTTTACTACCATGTATTAGTACAATAGGGTTTACGCTTCGTGGTACAGCAGAACCCACCTGTAACAGACCTTCTATTCTGGCTCCATGGCCTCTATTCTGCAGGGTGCATTTTGAGCTGTAAAGTTGGGCAGGGTGCCTTGGACTCAAAAAAGGTGGTGCCCTTTCTCAAAATACCTGCTACATGCATGCATCTAAGAGTTCTCCTTAATATTCCTAAAAGTGAACTTGAATAAAGCATTAAGCCAACCTGTTAAATTAAACCAATAGGTAAAGGATAGATACAGTATACAGGAAATTTTAGTTTTGAAATTGATTTATTATCATAAAAAAGAACTCAACAATGGAATGAATTGTCAATGATGATTGAACAATTTTTACCTGCCACAAAGAATACCCACAAAGACGGTAGTGAAGGTAAAATAAACGGTCAATAAAACAAAGGACAACGAAAGTGCAATAAATACAACAAGTCGGTAAGTGAAGTAATGAATGATGTTTATTCTTGTAAACAATTTGTACGCACGCATTCCTGACCATAAAGGGATTTACGTAACCTTGAACTACCGTGGAATGGTGTTAAAATGGGACAAAAATACAACAGAACAAAGAACTGATAGCAAATCTCCGGTTCGAGGCGCATTAATACATAAATACAGATTTACATATTACAGCGCTCCGTAAGATTAATCCTTTCGATATGGAGGATTTAAAGTTTAAACTCAAGAAAATATCTGCCTATGCTATGAATACACTTGAACCTTTTCAGATAGAGTGTTTTAAGTACCTACCTGCAGTGCATCTTAGTAGTTGGCATAAAGTAAGTTCGAAATCTACACGCATCTCTAATTTTCCATATTTAATATGTAAAAGTAGTTAACAAGGCAAAAGGTATGGGTAAAGATATGACTGATAGTGGAAAAAAAAATTTGAGCGCTTCCGTGCTGTAAAGCTAGGGCAAGTAAAGCTGTCGGTCCCGGTTTTATCATAACCCTCCACCAATCCGCACTGGCGCAGCAATCAGCATGGGTAGGTATCTAGCATTTCAAGATAATATAATAGACCTGTGCTTAACTAACAGCCTTATTTATTTATTTTTATTGCTAATTAGAAGTTAGAACGGTACATATCTACTACTTATATATGCTTATAATTGAAGACATGAGTGGATGAAGGGGATATGATACAATATTTAAATGTGGAGAAAACGGACGTCAAAGTTTTGTTATTTATTATTGAGATAAATATTTTTTCTTGTTATTTATTTACTAACTATATATATCAAACTGTAGTAATTATACACATCTACTAATATGGAGTGGAAAAATAAAATAAAAGTTTAAGAATATGTATTTATTAAAAAAAATATGTACATAACTCCTTCATTCAGCGTTTAAATAAAAAGAAGTTGCATACTTAAATTAAAGATGAATGGGTTAACTGTAAGTTAACGACGACTTCTGCACCTGGCAACATATAACATCAGGACACTGAGGACCGACGATAAGGTAAAAGAGCTGGAAGAAGAGATAGACAAGTTAAACTGGAGTATTGTGGGTTTATTTGAAGTACGAAGACAGGGGGAGGACACGATGATACTCAAATCCGGAAACTTGTTCTATCACCGGGAGGGCGAACACCTGTCCCAAGGTGGTGTCGGGTTTCTCGTTCACAAGTCCCTCGTCAACAACATTGTGCAAGTTGGTAGCGTGTCGGCCAGGGTAGCGTACCTTACACTCAGAATTCAAACGGTATTCGTTGAAGGTGGTACAGCAGGTATATGCGCCGACTTCGACACATCCTGACGATGAGGTTGAGGTTATGTATGAGGACATAAGCAGAGCCATACATACCTCTAAAGCTCACTTCAATGTTGTGATGGGGGACTTCAACGCGAGATTGGGCACGCAAAGCGGCGCCGAGATGAAAGTGGGTCCCTACGGAATTGGACAACGGAATCACCGAGGACACTTGCTGGCCAACTTTTTGGTGAAGGAAGATCTCTTCATGATGAACTCCTTCTTCAGAAAGAAGCCACAACGCAAGTGGACTTGGATAAGTCCTGATGGTTCCACGAAAAGCGAGATAGACTTAATTCTGGCAGACAAACGGCACATATTTGATGATGTCTCTGTGATCAGCAGGTTCAAAACCGGAAGCGATTACCGTCTTGTAAGAGGCACATTAAATATCGACCTGAAGCTGGAACGGTCACGCCTGATGAAGTCGACGCTTCGTCCAACATCCGTCCAAATCCAGGGATCTGAAAACTTTCAACTTGAGCTGCAAAACCGTTTTGCGTGCCTAGAATCGTGCACGACGGTGAACGAGTTTAACACCAGGATGGTAACAACTGTCCACGAGGTAGGGTCGAAGTATTTCAAGTCCCACCCAAGTGATAGATCTCAGGTTCTCTTAGAACAAACTCTCGATCTTATGAAGGATCGACGAGAACTATGTGTGCAGTCTCCAACCTCTATGAGGGAATTCCGACGGCTCAATGAACAGATCTCCAAGTGCACAGTCTCACAAAGCAAATCGTGTAAAAAACACAATTGAGCGAAACCAGGGCTCCAAAATGTTCGCCAGGGATCTGTCTATTGGGCAAAGTCAGCTTACGAGGTTGAAGACCGAGTCCGGCACCATGGTTTCATCGAAACCGGAAGTTCTGAGAGAAACTACTACGGACGGTTGTATGCCTCCTCTCAAGCTCCACCTCCTCGCGAAGAAAGCGACAAGCGAGCTAAATTGACCCGACACTACACAGAGGATATCCCAGACGTCAGCCTGTATGAGATTAGAGAGGCTCTCAAACAGCTTAAAAACAACAAGTCACCGGGAGATGACGGAATCACAACCGTGCTATTAAGAGCTGGAGGTAAACCCCCTCTAGTGGCGCTCCAAAAACTGTTCGATTCTGTCACTAAGCGGAAACGACGTGGCATCAATATCAATGGCGAATACGTCACACACCTCACACCCGTCACACCCATACCGGTTGTCGTTGATGGCGCTGCTCTCGAAGTTGCAGACGAATACATTTACCTGGGACAAGTGATCCAGATGGGTAAGTCCAACTTCGAGAAAGAAGTCACTCGTAGAATCCAACTCTGATGGGCTGCGTTCGGGAAACTGCGTCATATCTTGTCGTCCAAAACACTACCTCAGTGCCTGAAGTCGAAGTTGTTCGAGCAGTGTGTGTTGCCCGCGATGACATACGGATTCGAGACATGGTGCCCTAATCCACGCTCAGAGTAGCGCAGCAGCCCATGGAGAGGGCTATTTTGCTCGCTATTTCTTTACGTGATCGCATTAGAAATGAGGAGATCCGTAGGCGAACAAAGGTAACCGACATAGCTCAAAGAATTAGCCGGCTGAAGTGGCAATGGGCTGGCCACATAGTTCGAAAGACCGATAACCCTTGGGGAAGAAAGTTACTTTTGTCTAAGATTTCGAGGTAAGGATTGTCGTACTTTAGGAAATCATAATTTAAAGTTGAAGGTTTTATAGCAGCGTCCACAAGTCTTTTAGCTCTTGAAATTATTGTAATAAAAAAATCAAAAACACTAGTTTTAATCAAATAAACAATAAACAAAACACTCGTGACATGCGTACGCGACCCATGATCCAGCACAATTGAACACGACGCGAAATGAAAGAAAGAGATAAGTATAGGTGTACCAGCATCTCATGGCATTTTTGACAAGCAGAAAAATGGGTTTTTGATATGGCAATGAAAATTTTTAAAACTAACTATTGTCAAGCGGCTTGTCAAGTCAAAGAAAGAGTTGTATGGAATTTTTTTCTTTTTCTAAAATGATGATTATTTTCGATTTACTGTCGAAAAGACCTTTACGATCACAAGCCACAAATATTATTTTCAATGTTTATTGAAAAACATGTGAGGAAAAAGTTGTATTTAAGCGACAATCTGCATTATTAATATCATCCATCTTGTAGGATTAACTCGTTTTGATACTTAGTTTTCGTGATTATATTTTCTTAATAAATAATCTACATATGATTTCTTTGTATGTAAGATGAGCAAATGATATTAAATTAATTGAAATAAATAATTCAAACATTGTTACAAATTAAAGGTAGCAAAAATTTTGTGAATATGAAATGAAAAGTTACATGATACAAGTTCACGTAACTGAAACGGTGGAGGAGCAATTTATTATTATTATCTATTTGTTCTCTTCATCAAATGAATAAAAAATACTAGTATACAGATGGCAAATTTTAAATTATAGTTGCATAAATTATTGTTAGTCACTGTAATAATTAATTATAATATAAAAATATGTGCTTAATATAACATTGTCTTGTACATATTTTCATCTGAAGATAATAAACCAGACTTATAATGTAACCTATTATGCTATGTAAATAGCTTTATTTTCATCTGAAGTTATTAAACCATACCTACATATTATATTGCCTATTATGAAACTAACACTGTTAAAAATATCAAGGATCAACAAGTTTTATTCTAGTTTTCCCAACGCTGGGGAGTGTGTTGTCTCCAATTTTAATTTCCACATTTTGCCATCAGATTCTGGTATACCTATACATCACATAACACCTTCATCCAGAACAACGCAACGCACCCGCGCGTTTCCTTGCACTTATCTCGTTCATCCGCGCAAGAAAGACATAGATTTAAATAATTTTAAATTAAAGAACATGGCTAAGTGCCCATGTCACTTTCATTCAGTGTGATTATCATTTTATGTTGGTACATAACTCCTTCATCACTTGCTATTTCTAAAACTAAGCCTAAATGGCATTGTTTGAAGGTTTAATATGGTTTATAGGCACATAACACCTTCATCTAATGCAAAAAATGGTTTTTGAATAAAATGTTACATATCCCCTTCATCCACTCATGTCTTCAATTATTATTGTATGCTTATAATTATTGCATTTTTAAATATTTTAATTTACAGCCCAATTATAAAATTTTAATGTATTTAATGTACGAAACTGAAGCTGAATCCTAATTCTGCAATTTAAAGTCTTAAATTAGTCGCTTTGAGGCTCATATTCCTCTGCGAACTTTTTGGCTTTTGTATAGCTGGTCCATTTGAAACGCTTGACGGAGTATGTTTTTTACAAATGCTTTACAAAATTTAAAAGTAACCTCAAACATTTTTTGCACCTCAAAAGTAGTGTTGTCATTGTCAGTTGCTAGGAAAACCCAAATCCCAGTGGACGTCATTCTATAGTTACTTGTTGCGAGGCAAGGGTGGAATTGCACATGCGCACTTACCCTCATTGATTTTTCTTACTTTGACAGTTCGACCGATGTTTTGAGCTCCCACCCGCGTTCTCACAACAAAGTAAACAAAAAATATGGCTTTAGACTTTTCCGCTACATATAAATTGCTGGTTTTAGGGGATTCTAATGTAGGGAAAACGTGTATAGTGCACAGATACTGCGACGAACGATACTACGATATTTACATATCCACAATAGGTGAGTAAAATATTTACTTTTGGTTTTACGATCCTTTGTCAGTCAGGTGATTTCTGTTTTAGATTTGCATGCCACGTAAACTTGGTTGTATTTAATTTTTCGGTTTAAAGTAAGAACAATAAGCCCCACAATGCGCTTAAAAATAATGACGATATTTTTAACTCATTCATGTCTGACGTTTTAAAGTAATTTAATTATGTTTCGTTTAATTTAAAAAGGCTCGTAATGTTGACAATAAATGTCTTTGTTTCCATTAAAAATTGAAATAATCTTTCGCCTAGTAGTAATTTGTTCGTGAGAGGTCGCCTTTCAACGTTTACGAGGTTCTTTGTCAGATAATTACACCAACAAGAGGTTACGCTATTTCATTATCACCTCTATATATACCATATTTATCCTCTCACCGAGATAATTTCTTTAGAATAGTAAATCCCCATGTTGCAACTACTACCACAGAATAAATACGTACTTCTACTACTTACTTAATCTTTTTCCTATTTGTAGTTTACCAGTAGTGTTTGATTGTCAAGTTTATTGTGTTGAAAAGTATAAAGTTGAAAGTTTTAACAGTCCCTGTAAAATCCCTGTAGGTATCCCCGTGTGTTGAATGAGTCATTCACTTTGCACCTATTATTTACACTTTTGGATGTTGCTTTCCTTTATGGCTTTACATTACAAGATTATGATTTTATAACAGAAGGACATGTTTAGAGCTAATAGTAGATAGAATAGTAGAAAGATATGTAAATAACCATCGGTGCATCTGAAACTGATCGTATAGCTTCTGATTCTGATTGAGGTCACACATTATAATTAGATACTATTGTTTCTTCTGAGGTCACACTCAAATTAGGTATTTGTTTTGTCTAGACGACGTTCGTGGCTACGATACGATTCGATGGATTAAGTACATGGCGTATCAAATTGTTAGGAAATTTTGATTTGATGAAATCATAGATTTAATTCTTTACGTTTGAACCACATTGCGTGATTAAACGGCAAAATAACATGAACAAAAAAATCTGCAATATTTAATAATACGTGCGCAACAATCTAACTTGGAATCGCTTATAACTTTTCAGGCATAGACTTCAAACAGAAGATCATAAATTTGGATGGAGTGCCAATTAAACTGCAAATATGGGACACAGCTGGACAGGAGAGGTTTCGAACACTGACTACGGCGTACTATCGGGGGGCTATGGGAATCATTCTTATGTATGACATCACAAACCTGGAATCCTTCAATCATTTATCATACTGGCTCCGGAATATTCAAGAGGTGAGATAATGAGATTAGTAAATTATTTTAAATTTTTAATAATTAGATTATATTACCACCCATGACTACATCACCACTTACCATCAGGTGGGATAGTAGTCAAGCATTAACTCTTATTATCTTGTAGATATTAAAAAAAAATCTAAGAAACGAGATGTCGAAGGTAAAATTGAAAAGCTTGGCGTAGCTTGCATCAATGGCAATTAAACATATTAGGCATCACTATGCTTGTATCAATAGAGAAGATTTCTCGTACGAATCTACTTTTGAATGTATCTAATAGTTGACGAGTAGACGAGGTAACAGTAGGTACGGACTATGGTACATAAATAGTATGAGGGGACTCTTTAGCAAGGTAATTGATAGTGGAGACGATGGGTATCTAATGATGATGACGTTAGTTGAGTTTTAAGTACAGAATATGCCTTTGTTCAGCAGAGGATCTATAAACCCTCTTTGATGATAATATTATAATATGTGACTGACTCATCGCGCACATAGCAATAAAAAGGATTCTTACCCGTAAAACTGAATAACCGTTCGAAATCTCGCAAAATTTTAGCACTGATAAAGCTTCTGGGACTACGGAAGTGTTACATTAAATTTGCATTCAGTCTCTTTGCCTTGCTCGTTTTACTTTTTAAAAATTAAGGACACGACATGAATTGCAGCGCGAGCTTCGGACAATAGGTAGGAAGTTGATAGTACCTACCCTGTGATATGATGCATGCGTATGCGTCTTATCTTTTCATTCTTGATGATTTTAGTATTAAACACTATTCTGGCAATGGAACATACGTTGAATTCCGGTCTACTTGACTTTATTTGACGTTTTGACGACCCTTTAGCCTAGTTGGTAGCAACCCTGCCTGTGAAGCGAGGGGTCCCGGGTTCGATTTCCGGCCGGGGCAGATATTTATGTGACAGATAAATATTTGTGTACGGGTCATGGGTGTGATTGTGATGTGTTATATGTGTCGTCCATGCCACCCGCGACACAGGTAATTATAACCTACTGTGGGGGTGTAGGTATGTACCTACTATGAGTGTGTTAGCGTTTATTTATTGGAACGAAGTTCCTTAACGCGCGTTGAGAAAGGGGGCTAGGCGGAAAATTTGGTAACGACACTTTTTGCCGGTAACGAAAAGTTGTAACGACACTTGTTGCCGTCGTAGTTTTTGCTATCCTAGTACTGACTGCAAGGAACTTCGTTCCATCCGGGTGTCCCTTGACACCTCTCAAGTTTTATTTATTTATATCACTTTGATTTATGTGTACCGAACTTAAAACTTAAGACACCTATGGTATTTTGGGTGAAATTGATTGATTAGAGGAAGAGTAAAGTCTTACTAAGTAAATGGGCTTTATCACTCTGCAGTCTGCTCTACACACGACTATCAACTGAAAATTTAGAATTAATAGAGGCAAGCATAACCAAGCATTAATAAGAAGGAAAAGGTGGGATTGGTGTTTAATTTGTAACTGTTTCTGATGCTCACAAAATTGTGATGGGATCGATCGATGTGATGCGAGAGTTCGAATCGATCGATTTCGAAATTTAGAAAGATGCTTAAGATGTATGTTATTTTACAGTATGCATCCCCTGATGTGATCAAGGTGCTTGTTGGCAACAAATGCGACGTACACGAGAACCACCGGGCTGTTCCAAAGGAGAGAGGGCAAAAGGTAAGAGCCCTTCCTTAATTAGGTAAGAATCCCGACGGGAAAAGAGATTCTCAAAATCTCTTCATGTCCTCATCTTTGGTTTAAGAGTAGGTAATTGATCATTTTATAAGGCCTAAGGTATCCTGTGAAATATAACTTTGAATCAAATCCATAAGTATAAGTAGGTATCAGTTATCACTGATACACATAAGCACGTAATTTTTTTATCTACCACCATTTCGGAAAGGTGCTTTATCATGGAGAAGAAATGTCGAAAGAAACTCCGCCCTTACCATATATGTAATTAAACAATGTCCATGGATGAATAACGCTTACACACTGGAAATCTCGTGGATCATAATTATTATTAGATCTGATTATTAAATTTTTGGTGATTTCAGATTGCGGATGATTTTGATATGCCGTTTTTCGAAGTATCATGCAAGAGCAACGTAAATATAGAGGAAGCTTTTCTTACACTAGCCAGAAAAATAAGAGAATATAGGGAAACTAAGGTAAGATTATCCATGTAGGTACTTTATGATAAACATGCCTTATAGCCTAAGGCCTTATGTCTTTATTCGAATCCTACGTGATTGTCCAAGATATGACATTGCATATAGGTAGGTACGGTTGGTAGTTAGATGAATGCCCGGATGAAAAAAGCGCTTCCATACATTACAGGGTACACTAAGTTTCTGGTCCTTCGGCTGTGAGGCTTTACGAAGGTTTAGGAATTTCACAAACTAACATAGTTTGGTTACGAACCAATTTAATATGTACCACAGCGTGGTAAAAGTCTACTCAGTTATGAGAAAAGACTCCTGTCTTTTCTTCAGGACCGGTCAGATTGACGCATGTTAGGGGAGGCCAGTCTAAAGGCTTATGGATGGATGAAAAAATGGAAAATATGACTGTGTAAACGTTTTATGACTATTGAAACTTAAAACATTTTTTTCAGGCCGATGCATTCGAACTGAAAGAAAGAGACAACGTGATCAAGCCCTCGGAATCCGAAACAGACGTGTCAAAGTGTAGTTGTTAGGTATTTCTGACTGTAATCTATTCATCACGATATGTTATATGCAACAGATAGCCTAAGTACCTATGCGGTTTGAAGACTAAATTAAATGGCTATGAAAACTGGCGTTGATTGCAAGGCGTGCTGTGCTTCCAAATACCTGTAGAACATACCTGTTTTACTAGAAACATGGTGTAGAATCGTGGAAATCTTATAGATAGATACAGATTGCCTTGTCCACTTAAGAAACAAAAAAATCAAGGGTATTCTAGAACACTTGCCTAATTAATATTTTAAATTGTAAAATCGTAAGAATCCACATAAGATACCGAGTTAAAATCGGAAACCTATAAATAGGTATTGCAGGTATTTACTGTCTACGTCTTGTACCTATTCCAGATTATGAAGCAAAATAATGGAAGTGCATTTTGCCTACAGAAATATAAAAAAAAATGGTACTTAACTGGAGTGTAAAATAAGAGTAGGTAAAGATACGATTCTATCCATCATGAAAAGAATCCATCGTGAAAGGAATCTTGGAGAAACCTATCTTGGTTTGAGGAATATTATAGTGGATCAGGGATAAATAATAATATTGATGCTAGGTTAGTACCTAGCATATACCTACTAAAATATTTACATCTACTTTATGATAGAGCAAAATGCTTTATGGATATCAATACTACCTAAGTAGTATTAATTAATACTTACCTAAGTAGTACCCAGGTTAATTTTCTATTTAGATACCAGCTACCTAATAGGTATAGTTTTAGTAGGTACTATTCATGTGGTTTTAGTAAGGTAGGTTTGGTAAGTAGGTACCTAGATACTTTATACCGGTGACACATAACATAATTTTAATACCTACTTAATCTAATTATTGATTGATTTTCATTAGCATTACGAAGTCTTTTAAAGTCCATAAAAATAATGCTTAGATGTCCTACATAGAAATTCTCTAGATATTGAAAAAACTAACACTCGAAGGTGGTTAGAAATAGTACTGAAGTGTTGACTTCATTAAAAAGGCAGGCCTTTATTAGACATCTGAGGCCAGAGGTTAGTAAAGTTCGGACCAAAATTAAAAATTAAAATACTTAATAGGAAAACTTCTGTCAACCCTGTATGCCAGCAAATGCCGGCGTATGAAACCAGTGTTTCTTTGTGCGTAAGTTTAACGGTTATTCTTAATCTGGCAAGGTATATCTAAGATCAAGATATTTTACATTATATGTTATCGTTATCGTACTTATTGTTAGTACAACCAAAATTACTTTTTGAACACATTCTTTCGCTTTAGGTGAAAGCAATATTGAAGTAAGATGAATGTTGCTATTTGATATTAAGAAGGCACTTTAATAAGAATCATAATAATTATTAAGTGGTTATTTTATATAATAATTATTAAGTGGTTATTTTATATTAACGTCTTGTCTTTCATTTAATTTTGAAACAACTTTTATGTAATTTGGATCCTTTGTCCATTATTAAAGACCGCAGCGACATCAATCAAACCAAATTAAACACGATGCCTTATTTTACTTAATAGCAATATTTGATATCGTTGTCGTTTGAATTTATTTAAGGTTCAATATCATTATTCTCTGAGCGAGTTTTGGAAAGTTAAAAATAAAAAAATGAAGTTTTCCTTACAAGTGTTATTTGTATAAGTATAACAACCTATGAATAATAAATGGACTGTCTGTTACAAGTGATTGAAACCTAATTTGAATATGGACATGAAATTAAAAAAAATGAGATTTGTTACAAGGGTACAATGTAGGTAGGTACTGTATACCTCAACCTTTCAACAATTCTCTAGACATCGAATGAAAAGAGGAAAATGATAGTAAAGCGTGAAGAGCTTTTGTGTCGGCTTACAAAATGTACTTATCTAGCCTACGACTGCGCATGCATTGCTCACATAAATGTAAAAATATAATGTTAAAATCGATATGAGCACATTTTACGAATTTAAATTTTACTAGAGTTCATATAGAAGTAGATTCATTTGTTACAATATACAGGGTGGATTTTTGAGACTGGTCAGTAAGGGCAGGTACCTTAACCGTTATAGTTACAGGAAAACGTTCCTAGGAGACTATCCACAACTTTTTAAGATATTCTGAACTGCATTCACAGATTTTTGAAAAAATGTACGGTCAGCGAAAAAAGTGCTAAAATCCAAAAAAAAATATTTTTATGCCTATCGATCCTACTTCGTATGGGGATCAAAATACTCTATGGGACCATTTAAGGTTTGAGTACTAGAAATGTCAGAAAACGCTAAAAACATTTTCCATACATTTTGTACTGAAAAACGATAAATCAACTCTAAATATTCTTTATCGCCAAACAATCCTATTTCTCACTGCGATTAAAAGATTCTTTAAGGCCTATTTAAATTTAAATACAAAAACTACGGTAAGACACAACATATCACACAAACTTAAAAATAGGTTATGTATTGTTCTAAATGACCGCCGTTTTCACGAATACATAAGTTCACTCGTTTTTGTACTGAGCAAGTAGCAGCGGAAAGTTTTCTTTGATGGATATTATTTAAAATCCTCGTTAATGCCTCTTTCAGCTCCTGAACACTGTCGTACTTTCTTTTGTAGACTTAATTTTTTAGGTGGCCCCACAAAAAAAATCGAGAGGCGTTAGATCGGGACTACAAGAGGTGCTGTTAAGGGAACACATGGTCCAATTAAGTGGCCACCTCGCAGCCCCTATCTAACGCCTCTCGAGTTTTTTTTTCGTGGGGCCACCTAAAAAATGAAGTCTACAAAAGAAAGTACGGCAGTGTTCAGGAGCTGAAAGAGGCATTAACGAGGATTTTAAATAATATCCATCAAAGAAAACTTTCCGCTGCTACTTGCTCAGTACAAAAACGAGTGAACTTATGTATTCGTGAAAACGGCGGTCATTTAGAACAATAGATAACCTATTTTCAAGTTTGTGTGATATGTTGTGTCTTACCGTAGTTTTTGTATTTAAATTTCAATAGGCCTTAAAGAATCTTTTAATCGCAGTGAGAAATAGGATTGTTTGGCGATAAAGAATATTTCGAGTTGATTTATCGTTTTTCAGTACAAAATGTATGGAAAATGTTTTTAGCGTTTTCTGACATTTCTAGTACTCATACCTTAAATGGTCCCATAGAGTATTTTGATCCCCATACGAAGTAGGATCGATAGGCATAAAAATATTTTTTTTTGGATTTTAGCACTTTTTTCGCTGACCGTACAATTTTTCAAAAATCTGTGAATGCAGTTCAGAATATCTTAAAAAGTTATGGATAGTCTCCTAGGAACTTTTTCCTGTAACTATAACGGTTAAGGTACCTGCCCTTACTGACCCGTCTCAAAAATCCACCCTGTATATTACCTATTATAATATCAATTGAGGCGATAGTGTGATTGTATTGGGAATTTATATTAAAGTAAGGAAAGGCCTGGGCAAGACGCATTCAAAGGAATAACGTAAATAAAAAGATTCTTTCAATTACAAAAACAACGAATAAATAGTAAACTAAGTACCTAATCATGGTTTTTATTTTACTTTATTTTAAGAAAGTTTATAATGCCAATTTAGTACCTAATAACTATAGATTTTTGAAAACACCTAATTCTTCCCCTTTTTATAATTCTTGCCCGGGATTTCCAACAGAAGTGGGTAATTAAATATAATTATCTGTTATTTTAAAGTAGACTGCATGGTATTCAAGACAATAGATGTAAATTAAATTTTTATCGTTTTATAAAAAATTAAAACGAAATCGTTAAGTCATTAATCACTCACTGAAGTCATATAAAACCTATAGAAAGATACAAACTTATTCTATGAAATAGGTACCCCTTTTGTATTAAGATAGACTATTAGGTATTTAATAAGTATCATTACTGAATTTTCATTATTAGACATTTTTAAGCAAAGTATATTTTAGAGAATATGTAACAGAGCTTAAGCTTTAAGAAAAGTTAACAAGGATCGAAATAAAAAGCTACCAAGTTTAATTAGGCATTTACATTTCAGCCTATTGCGGCGTACGCTAGTAAAATTAGCCCAAAATAACAGCATTATTTTTTAGTTTGCATTTTAGAAAGAGCATTATTATCATTCTAAAGGGAACTTGAAAGGGCATGAAAAATAATTAGAGTTACAGTTTTTAATGTTCAAAATATAGTTTATTATGTCAGGCAAATTAAATATGCAAAGACTATCATCATGATAGGTAGCTATATTATTTTATAAAATATGAACACACAATGTTTTTCTTATTCACATCAGCAATGATTTTTTGGCGATGCATAGCAAGATTTATATGAAAATGTTTTTAATGCAAAAATTCAGGCCTCACAAGATATCTGTATAGTATCTAACCTCATTGAAATATCATTTTTATGATAGACAGCAATGCCTCTAGTACATAACATAATGTGTAAAATAATAAAAAATAAAATTAATGGCTTTTGTAGGTAAAGGTTACATTTGTAATAGTTATACATAGACAAACTAACTAAGAGCAAACTAAATATTCATAAAATTTTCTATTCAGATTACATAAACAAACAAATCTCAATAATTAATACTGCGTTTGAAGAAAATTTATAATGCATGACTGAGATAGCAAGATACAATAGGTACATGTTGGACAGGAAAGAGAACAAATTTATTGTAAGTTTGTTCTTAGTTACAATGCCTGTGTACTACAATATAAAATGTACAATGTCAACTTCAGTTTTCAATTCATTGTCAGGTAGAAAACATTTTTCAATTACATTACAATTAAGCAATAAAAAAAACTAGATACAGTAGTCATTAAAAAAACGGATCACTAAATAGACATAATTATTCTGTAAAAATAATTTTTCAAATTAATCACAATATTGCAAGACAACACTTGCACAACTGAGAACAGAACTAGTTCTGTGTATGAATTAATAAAATTTTATTATAAAACTGTTTTTATTTGTGTCCCTAACCCATTCAATTACATGGCTTCAACTCATTAATTGCTTGGCAAGGCTTGGCTCTTTCCTAATAACTGAGGAAGTGAGGAGGCCTAGAGCATATACACCACGTTTCTTTAGTACAATTAATATTTGGAGGATTTAGGGCTTGTTTTACAATCTCCAAGTAGAGTCCTGAATAAGCTATTCGCCGGTTAAAGTGACGTTAAAGTGTCATTTTACATACACGAAATGTCAAATTAACCAACGAATACCTTACTTCGGACTTACTTGAATATTGTGAAACAAGCCCTTAATCACATAAAGCTTTTAGAATAATTTCATAATATGCTACATCATACATTATATTTCATTAGTTACACCTTCGCTTGTGCTCATGTAAGAACACGATCTTTAGAAGAACAAATAATATACGCACCCTAATAAATTGTTGTCTGTTTTATTTTTCTGTCCAAACTATTCAGTTTGGTTTAACCATTTTCAGTAAATATTATCATTAAAATTTCATTCAAAGTCGCAATTAGTGCCTTAATATTATGACTTGTTTGACTAATATCATCAATAGTTGTGTTTGTTAGCATAAAAAATACATTTCACGAACTTCCTTATCATGTATCCAGTCAGTACCACCTGTTTTCTTCAGGTCATCAGACCTCATATTTTTAACATTTTCCTAGGCCTCTTCTTTGGGCTTATAATACTTTCAATTTCATTTTTAACTTCTCGTTTAACTGTCCCTAAGTTTGATACATTTTGAGTTTGATTTTCAGAAATGTTTGGCTCAATTTTAACAGCAGGCTGAGATTCCGGCTCAACTTTTATTCTCGGCTCTTCGATTTGAAGATTTTCTTGTTTTCTGAAATTGAATAATTAATTCATTATTATTGTTTACCATGGAATAAAATTTAAGCAATATAGGTACACTTTTTCACTGTTTCCTCATATTAACTCACAAAAACGAGAGGGCGTTTCTCGGTGGTCATACTATCATGTCATACTGGTATGACTACCGAGAATAGTTTGTATCGGTGGTCATACTCCTCATTATAATTCTAAATAAAGTATTTTCCTACACCCTGACAAATATAACGGTACAGTCAATGTCACCTGTAACTAAGAATAATTTATTTTACTAATGGCCCAAAGATATTGTATGTATAAACAGAATGGCCTCATTTTTGAGATTCACCTTTTTAATGGCACCTAATACAGAAATGTTTTATTTAATTATCTGAAAAAACTTCGACCAGCGTACTTGCTATTGGTATCTCAAAATCCAGGTGGACTTTGTGTCCATTCTGGTACTAATATACATATAGAAAAATAATAGTCTAGAAACAACAGTGCCGTCGACTTTATTCACCTGAGTTAATTCACCTAGGTGTCTTATTTATTTATTTTTTTATTTATTTAGCTTTTTGCACCATACAATTTGTACAATAGCAAAGGCGGACTTAATGCTAATAGCATTCTCTCCCAGTCAACCTTCGGATAGTGAGAACACAACGATATGGCGGTATATGTAGTTAGAATAAATAACACTACTTAGAATAAAAATAAATAAGATTAAATATATAGATACACTATATACAAACATACATACATACATAATTAAATACATACATAAATATATACATAAATATATAAAAATAAAACTGATAAACATGTCAGATGAACCACAACTATCAGACAGACGTGAGAAAGTAATAGGTGATATGATTATGAATGATGACGCCTTACACAATTGACTTAAAGTAATGTCCGTGAAGTCTTTTCTTGAACGTAAATTTGCTAGCTGGCTTCCTGAGAGTTACAGGCATATCATTCCAAAGTCGAGCGGCTTGAACGGCAAAAGAATAAGTCATAAAACCCGAATGGTGAAGAGGAATGGAAAGAAGCAAGCTCTCAGTAGAACGCAATGGCCGATCATGAAAGTCCCGCAAGAACTTGAACTTATCCTTAAGGTACGTAGGAGAGTGTTCATCATGTAAGACGGAATAGAGAGTAGAGAGTATCCTAGTTTGTCTACGTAGGCGAATTGGGAGCCATTGGAGCTGACGACGAAAGGAAGAAACATGGTCAAATTTACGGAGACCAAAAATGAAGCGGATACAATTATTAATTAGACGCTCAAGTTTGTTCAGGAGTTCTTCATTGAGATCTGTAGTACACACATCACAGTAATCGATTATGGGGAGAATGAGACATTGCACCAGGCATATTTTGGTCATAATGGGGAGAAAGTTTCTAAGCCTATTCAGGGCGCAAAGTTTACCAGTAACCGATCTACAAACCTCATTAATTTGTGTAGCCCAACTCAAGTTACAGTCCAAGTAAAGACCTAAATTTTTAACTGTAGCGGAAAAGGGAATAATAGAACCTTCAAACGTGACCGGCGTAACGAGACTGAGATCAACTTTAACTAACTGACGATCACTACCTACAACGATGGCTTGACATTTGTTTGGATTAACCGAGATACCAAATTTGCTCGACCAAGAAGCTATGGAGGCCAGATCTGTGTTAATAAGGTCAATTGCGTTATCAAGTGTGTCTACGTCGGTTTGGGTGTAAATTTGGAGGTCGTCAGCGTAAAAGTGGTAAGAGCACCTAAGGCAGGAAGAGAGGGAATTAATAAAAAGAGAGAAAAGGAGAGGAGAAAGAATCCCACCCTGTGGCACACCAGAAGAAAGAGCACACCAATCAGATGTATTCTGCTTAAAACGTACTGCTTGCTGACGGCCACGAAGGTAGGATGAAAACCAGTTAACAGAGTTAAGAGAAAAATTAAGGTGCCGAAGGATGGCCAGGAGGATATCATGGTCGACCATGTTAAATGCACTAGTAAAATCAATGAGAACAAGAACGGTGACCAATCTACCCTCCATGCCCTCCCTTATGTCGTCAGTCACCTTCAGAAGGGCAGTCGTGGTGCTGTGACCCGGCCGAAAACCGGATTGAAATGGGGATAAATAATTAATTTCAGAAATATAGGCCGAAACCTGCTTATGGACAGCAGCTTCAAGCAGTTTAGATAAGAAAGGCAGTATAGAAATCGGCCTATAATTCTTAAGTTGACAGGGATTCGAAATCTTTGGAAGCGGAATAATAAAAGCTTTACGCCAAGAGCTAGGAAAAACCCCAGTCGACAAAGAAAAATTTACAATATGAGTTATCGCAGGAAGAAACGCTTCAAGCACAAGTGATAACATGTTACGACCCACATCGTCACAGCCCACTGCTCTAGATTTAATAGACAAAAATAATTTACGTGTCTCGTCTATAGAGACGTCGGAAAATAAGAATGAAGTGATTAAGTTAGTATTAGTCTACTTTGCAACAATCCGCGTTTAACATGTATGATGGTATATACTTTAAAACATGCGTGGCACCTCCCTCCCTCCCACAACGGAAACATGCACTACAATAATTAAACGTATATACCAACATACATACCAGCACCAACACGTGTTTCGCCCCGAAACGGAGCATCATCAGGGTAAGTTGACTCTACGATGGTTAGTCGGAAAGTGAGCATCGTTCACTGAGCGTGGCGTATTTATACCCAACTCGCCCACTGATTATCTAATGATGTTGTAATAATTAGTAATTAGTAATTAATTAATTATTCAATCAATCAATCAATCGATTAATTAATTAATCAATCAATTAGTGATTCACGCCGGCAGGAACCGGGTCTGACGTAATCTGGTGATGTGTACTGTTGAAAATCCTCAGTAAAGGCGAGTTGGATACATTTATTTGTTCATTCAGCAGTGTAAAACTTGGATTATTATTATGTTTTATTATTTCTAACTGCTCTAGTATACTTAATTTAAAACCCTTATCAGATTTATGTAATATATTATATGTATGGTTACTAGTTAAACTGTGACCTGATTCTATTAGATGTTTAGCGAAATTAGACTTATCCGCGTGACCATTCCTGTACGCGGCCATATGTTCCCGGTAACGTGTGTCAAAATTTCTACCAGTTTGACCCACGTACACGCCATTACAATCAGAACAAACAATTTTGTAGACACCAGATTGTTCATGTCTACCTCTTTTATCTTTACCGTTTGTTATAGATTGCAAGGAATTGTTTGTTCTGAATGCAACGAAGATGTTGTTACGACGGAGCGTTTTTGCGATTCGCTCTGAAATTGGACCAAGGTAGGTTAAACTTGAACGATATTTATTTGGTGTTATGTCGTTGGGAGCCGCGTACAAGAGATCACGCACCATTAAGCCTCTCCTCTTATGGATGAGAGTTTCCACCATCTCCCTACCATACATACATAGGAGAGGCTTAATGGTGCGTGATCTCTTGTACGCGGCTCCCAACGACATAACACCAAATAAATATCGTTCAAGTTTAACCTACCTTGGTCCAATTTCAGAGCGAATCGCAAAAACGCTCCGTCGTAACAACATCTTCGTTGCATTCAGAACAAACAATTCCTTGCAATCTATAACAAACGGTAAAGATAAAAGAGGTAGACATGAACAATCTGGTGTCTACAAAATTGTTTGTTCTGATTGTAATGGCGTGTACGTGGGTCAAACTGGTAGAAATTTTGACACACGTTACCGGGAACATATGGCCGCGTACAGGAATGGTCACGCGGATAAGTCTAATTTCGCTAAACATCTAATAGAATCAGGTCACAGTTTAACTAGTAACCATACATATAATATATTACATAAATCTGATAAGGGTTTTAAATTAAGTATACTAGAGCAGTTAGAAATAATAAAACATAATAATAATCCAAGTTTTACACTGCTGAATGAACAAATAAATGTATCCAACTCGCCTTTACTGAGGATTTTCAACAGTACACATCACCAGATTACGTCAGACCCGGTTCCTGCCGGCGTGAATCACTAATTGATTGATTAATTAATTAATCGATTGATTGATTGATTGAATAATTAATTAATTACTAATTACTAATTATTACAACATCATTAGATAATCAGTGGGCGAGTTGGGTATAAATACGCCACGCTCAGTGAACGATGCTCACTTTCCGACTAACCATCGTAGAGTCAACTTACCCTGATGATGCTCCGTTTCGGGGCGAAACACGTGTTGGTGCTGGTATGTATGTTGGTATATACGTTTAATTATTGTAGTGCATGTTTCCGTTGTGGGAGGGAGGGAGGTGCCACGCATGTTTTAAAGTATATACCATCATACATGTTAAACGCGGATTGTTGCAAAGTAGACTAATACTAACTTAATAACAATGGATTTCCGCAAAGTAACGCCTGATACTATTAACTAGAATGAAGTGAGAAAAGGAGAGGCCTGGGAATCGATGTCGGAAATAGTTTTGGATTTGACAGAGTAACTAAGGTTATTATCAGTCGCAAAATGTGAATTAAAGACATTAAGAGGGAAAGGTAAGTTATCCACCGAAGCAGAACCCTTACCTATACCATTAGAATTAAGGAATTTCCACATATCGGCCGGTGAAGAGTTACATAAATTTTCACAGAAGTAACTGCGCTTAGCTGCTCTCACCATCTGGTTGCAATGGTTACGATAACCCTTGTAGGCATTCCAATTCTCCTCACACCGGTCACGTTTAAACCTTCTAAAGGCCCGATCCCTGCGTGTCATGGCCATACGCACTCCTCTTGTAATCCAAGGGGCAGGAGGCCGCTTTACTTTAACCGCTTTAATCGGAGCGTGCGCGTCAAACAGAGTGTCTTAAGTCACAGTGTCTTAAGTCTACTTTTAGTGTACTTTTTTCACCTATGGACCCAGGTGATTTAAATCTACTGGCTGCAGGTGAATTAAGTATACTAAATAATGTGAATTAAGTATAATAATTATTTTAATAAATAATTTGCATTCTTGGCAAATGTGAGCGATATTCGACATCCAGCCAACACCTTTTGTAACCACATTTTTGCAAATAAATATCATTTCATTTCATTTCATAAATCGGTAGACCTAAATTCACCTAGGTGTTTAAAGCAAGCGGCGATGCATCTTTCAAATGTCTGCCTTATCAACTTTCGATGGTAGTTTCTGCGACTACCATGGTTGTCACGGGTAACGGGGAATCAGGGTTCGATTCCGGAGAGGGAGCCTGAGAAACGGCTACCACATCCAAGGAAGGCAGCAGGCGCGCAAATTACCCACTCCCGGCACGGGGAGGTAGTGACGAAAAATAACGATACGGGACTCTTACGAGGCCTCGTAATCGGAATGAGTACACTTCAAATATTTTAACGAGGAACAATTGGAGAGCAAGTCTGGTGCCAGCAGCCGCGCTAATTCCAGCTCCAATAGCGTATACTAAAATTGTTGCGGTTAAAAAGCTCGTAGTTGCATTTGTGCGCCGCGCTGTCGGGCTATACACGAACGGGCAGGCGTGACTACATGGCGACGTATTTAGACGTTTATGTAGGTTAGGAATAGACCGTTTGTTTTTAGGGTCATCAATCATTTTGCATACATACATAACAACTTGATCTTCTGTCTCGTTTTCAATGTTTTCCAATAAACATTTGGATATTTCCAATGTTCCAAAACAGTTTTCATACATTGGATGTTTCCCCATGTGTTCTTCATCACGATACACCCCAGTTTTTAAATACACTGAAAAATAAGAGTTGAAAAATTGATGTCCATAAAAGACTAAGAAATAAATTCTTTGATTTGACAAAGGGAGAGTCATAGCAAATATTAAGTAGATTCAAAATGGATTCATTACAAAAAAATCCATGAGCCGAATCGGAATAATGTGGTCCATTTATAATTTTTATTCGCCTTTTACTTTGGTTTAAGACTTGGCAATATGTAAAATTTACTCTACACAAATCAATTTTGCTTTTTGACTTGAATCAATACTAGATCATTTATAAATAAAATATCTATTTGTTTTGCCTGCTGGTACCTAAATCTTAAAACCCATACTCTTGAAAAGTATGCTTTTTTAGTCAGGATTTATATTAATATAGCATTCTAAAAGAGTTTATGAGGATTTCATAAACAAAAATATTTTTTTAATTCGACAAGCAATTCCATAGATTAGCCCTTCCAAACAAACAAAAAAATTATCTTGAAAGAAACATTACTTGCTAATCTCACATCTGTCTCAGTTTTATATTCCTCTATTTCTTTATCCTTTTTCATAAGTAAAAAACGCAGCTCATTTTCACTTGTCTTCAAATCTTGAACTGTTATCAGAAGTTGTTGGGTAATATTTTTAAAGAACTGAAAAAAAAACACTCTTGTAATATCGAAATACAGAAAAAATGTGTTTATAAAGTTGTGTTATACACACATACAACTTTATTATTATCATCTATCAAAATGCCCTTCAAATGGTAATTCAAGGTAATTTTTTGGAAAATAAGCAGAACACAACTTATTCTTACTTAAAGCTTTATTTGTAAGATGCCTTGAGATGATTATTTTGACCAAAAAATCACTAACATGTCAATTCAATAATGCTAATAAATTAATAATGAATAACGATTCACATTCATAGCCCCACACTAAGATTCCCTGTGTCGTGGGTGCCATGGACAATACACTAGACAAGGACATTCACAACCAGACCGACAACAGAAATTCAAACTCATCATTCAAATTTCCACCTCGCTGGGAATCGAACCCGGGACCATTGGCACGGTGATCCGGCATGGTAACCATTGCGCCACACGGGTTATCAGAACTAACTATGCTAACTACATTGTTTAGTATAAAATTAGTATTTTACCATTTCTCTCGATCCTTCTGCTAGTTTCATCTCCAAGTAAAGAGGAAAGCCACAAGACATCATCATTGAAATGTTTAAAGTTTTCTCCTCAAAACTTAAATTTAATTTTTTTAAGTTTTCTGGTTGTGAAAGCATTTTCAGTCCCAATTGTAAAAGTTGATTGTCACTCTCCATTTCCAAATCATCATTGCTTTTCTGTCAAATACAAGATGAATTCTAAAAATGAGTCACATTGTTGGATTTCATGTTTATCGTCAGCTATTCAAAGAACTCACTAAGACAAGAACAGACAGCTAGACAGAACTATATGGTAGTATAATCAAGATCTTGTATTGATTTCACTTCCATATACATAATTTGTGCAAGTTAATGTCTGACTACAATCATAAATTATTTTTCAGAAGCTTGTACTTCACAGACTGTTAAATCAATTAAACATTTCAAAATACACATTATAATAATTACATGTTCTAGAGGACTTTCAGAATGATGTAGCTGCATCATCAAACATTATACCAAGACAGCAGAACTATATTGGTGCGATAGTGGCATTCATAAAAATGTTTCATGCTTTTACCTTTAACAGACTCATGAAGTCATTTTCTTTGTAAGAGGCCCACCAGATATTTATATAGTCCGTGATATAAATACGATAGGCATTTTCTGTTGTACATGATAAAAATAAGGGTTTGGAGTAGGGCAGCTTTTTCCACATTTTTTACGATATTATCACTTGTTTTAGTAAGTAAGAAATTTCAGGATTTCATTTGCTGATTGATGTTTTAATTCTTACTCCCAAAAACGCTGAAAATAAAATATTATTTATCTATCACTGTATCACAAAATTTAAAGTCCATTAAATTATTTTATCACAGGTTTATGACTCAGTGTCAGTGTGACCATATTTAAATTACAGATCCTGCCACTCATTGCTTAAAAACCTGCCAAATCCTGCCAGTCTGATAAGTGAAAAATGCCCAAATACTGCCAACTTCATTTACCGTTGTAATAAACAATGAAAAAATACACTTATAAGTCTAATATATTATAAAATTCTCGTGTCACGGTGTTAGAAGTTGAATTCCAAAACGGCTCGACCGATTTTCGTGAAACTTAGCGTGCATATCGGCTAGGGTGGAAAATCGGACAACATCTATTTTTCATCCCCTAAATGTTAAGGGTGGTCCACCCCTATTTTTTTAAATTACTATTAACTTTTGACAGAACGAACTCTGTCCAGGCAGCTAGTATTTATATATTTTTTTATTACCTATACATTGGTGTTAACATCATATTTTTCTTCTTTAAAGATACATTTTATTGATTCATACAATTTAGCATAGTTATCTTTGTTTGGTTCAAATGAAATGCAATTAGTCCAGTCATTATACATATTATCCATTTCATACATAACTGCATTAAATTGCCATGCTCACCCATTGGTGAGCACTCACAATCTTGTAAGTCAAACAGGGCATTCCCTGTTTGACTTACAAGATTGACGATATAGATATATGTTTATATAATTACAAAAAAAATACTTCAAAAACCATTTTATAGACATATTAATATTATTAATAGCGATGTTATTAAGTTCATCAAAGTTATTAATGATATATGTTTATTACGAGATAATATAAAACATTACATTTATTATAAAATTTTAATTTATAATTATACTCCTACTAGCGGCCCAGACAGACGTTCTGTAAAGTTTTTTTTTATTTTATTTTGAGATGTAAGCTATCCTATCTCTCAAATTGGATCAAACTGCACACGGTTTGCAAATTTGATTAAAATTGGTTAAGTACTTATGTAGGAGTCCATCGCGGACAAACAACGTGACACGTAATTTATATATATTAAGATTTCAATACTACCAACATTACGCCCAAGTGCAGATTTAGTTGAAGGGCCATTGAAGAGCACTACCCAAGTAGCATTCGGGGCTGTATAAGGGCTGTCTAAGGGTTCACATGTGAACTATAAGCGGTAAGTCAGCTGTATAAGAGCTGTAGAGCACGCTTTACAGCCCTTATACGACTGATTTGGGCACAAGTTATACAGCCTTAAGTTCACATAGCTGTACAGTAGCAGTATAACAGCATTTAAATAGCAGTATAAGAGGTAACGCGTGAACTTAAAGCTGATTAATGGCAGTATATGGGACTAATATGGTCAACTAAACAGCTTTAAGCTGAATAAGTGACCAGATGTGAACTTTTATAATTCTAGCAGTATAACATCGTAGGTACCCTTAGACAGCTATTGGCGTATATTTACCCTCTTATAATGCTCTTATTCAGCTTCTCGCATTATAACAGTAACGTAATCGCATTATAACACCTACAGCTGTATATTAGGTTAACATTACACTCTTATACAGACCTTAGCTGTATATTAGGTTAACATTACACTCTTATTACCTTAAACAGCTTTAAGCGTATTTTTCGCCTTAATACAGCTAATACATCACAGGTGAACTCATATAAGAGTGAATTTATGCTTTAAGTTCACTTGTACGCTAAATGTGAACTCTTATTCAGCCCCGAATGCTACTTGGGTATAGCTCTACGTGTTTACTCTCTGTGAGTGATTGAAATAAACTCGTGTTTAAGAACAGGTAACTATACCTGTTTTAAGATTATTAACTTTATAAACAAAGTATTAAAGTTGTAAATTGAATGTGATACAAACATAATACACATAATACGAGAAATATAGAGGAATCCCAACATGCTGGCGACGTATAGAGTTGCCATTTTCGGAATTTTAAGTTGTCATAATGCATTTTTTTCAGTACCTCAATCCTGCCAAAAACTGCCAAGTTTTATAAAACGTCAACCGATCCTGCCATAGGCTAAAATAAGAGGCAAATCCTGCCAAAATGGCAGGATCCTGCCACATATGGTCACACTGCTCAGTGTTGCCAAGTCAGTGAACCAATTACCAAGTAATGGCTAAACAATCTTGAAAAAGTGGCTAGAAGTGGCTAAAAATTTTGTACCCTTTTTTTGGATCAGGAGTTTAAAAAAAACACCATTAAAATTATTGTTTAACTTTGAAACATCCAATATTATTTGTATACGAATAAATCAATAGTCATTCGACGTTGATGGTTCTGGTTCTGGTACAAGGAATTAATATTTTTCTTGTTTACCGGTTTGGCTAAACATTCCAGCAGTATTTGGTAGGAAGAACTGTTTCCTTATTTTTTTAATATTCCTATTAAAGAATTTAGTGTTTATTTCTATGTTTTGTCCATGGAGTATTGAGATAGAAGGAGAGCCATCTCATGTGTATGAACTATGAAGGGAAAGTTGAAAAAGTGTCCAGCTGTTTACATAAATTAGAGATTCCATTAATGGCCATTTCTGAATGGCGCTAGTGCGATACAAATAGCGATATGAACCATGAACATAGCTGTTGTAGACGGAGTGAAGTTTGCTGAGTTATGCCACCCGTAATGAATGGCCCTATTGTCCGCCAAATAGATATTCGAAGTTCGAACATAGCTGTTGTAGACCGCACCACTTTTTCAATTTTCCCTTCATATGAGATGGCCATCCTTCTACCTCAATAGGTACTCCATGCTTGTCAAGTCAAAAGTTGCTAAAATTGTGGCTAACATATTTAGCCAAGAATATTTGACATTTTTGGCTAAAGGAATCTTAAAAGTTGCCAGATCTAGCCAAAAAGTGGCTAACTTGGCAACACTGGACAGACTTTAGAAAACGTCAATGTCAGAAGCATAACTCAGAATAAAATTGTCATCTGACAACTTCTGACAATGAGTTAAAACGTGTCAGTCGTGTCAGTACTGTCCAAGGATATTATAGTCTGGATATCAATCTTCGTAGAGGTACCTGAAGACGGATGACGTCACATTGCATGACCATCCACCAATCACAGGCAGTATTGACATTGTCCATCATAATTTGTAGAGTGTCAATATCTTCATTATCAACATTATTGTTTTTGAGGTAAATTTTCGTTGTTCCACAAATTATAAACAAAGTATTATGTGGGTGGGGTAGGTAATAGTACATAGGTATGTACGCGGATTGTTGCAAAGTTAGGTACTCACGTTTATACCGAACTTACGTACCTACTTTACGAACCGACGAAAAAAAAAGGAGGAGGTTCTCAATTCGACACGTATACCTATACTTATACATATATTTTTTATGTATGATCACGTAGCAATCGGTACAGGATGGTCCGATTTTGATGATTCTTTTTTTAATGATTGGGGTATGTCTTGAAATTGGTCCCATTTTTTTTTGGAAATTTAATTCCTACCCTAAAGGTCCCAAAATAGGGGATGATTAATTGTTCACCCACGGAATTTTTAACCGTTACCCCAATAACTTTGTACTGGATGATCCGATTTCGGTGATTCTTCTTTTATTGGATAGTGTATACCTTGAAGTTATTTTTATTAAAATTCGGAAACAAAAAATTTGTCCCTAAAGGTACGAAAGGTAGGGGATGATTGTTATTTCACCTACTACATTTTTACCTGGTAACTAAATCTACCACCTACTTAACTTATTATTTAGCAACTAAATAATTTTGAGGCGGTGCCAAACCGATGAAAAAACAAACGGTGAAAAGGTATGCGCCGCGCTGCTGCTGCCGTGTGCATCGCATGCCACTGCCCTCATTTTACGCTTTATGTACTTAATTAATTTTGCATGTTTTTTTAGCACCGTCTCAAAATTATTTATTTACTGATTAAATGGTTTATTTTATTTTTCGCTTTCAGTTTTTTTTTTCGTTGGTTAAATTTTTTGTTAAAAAGTAATTAATATACCGTGCGAAGGGACCAATCGTGAATAAAAAGAATCCTATAAAAATCCGTAATATAATTTACAAAATATGCCGAGAATCACCTACTTAATCATAAATCAATGGTTACAGCTTATTATGTATTTGCATTTAACAAAGTTTCAACAATCCTTGAATCTAAGGCCCAAGGCCCGTTTTAACAAAAATACAAGTGAACGTGAACAAAGTGAACAGTGGTAATATTTTGTGAGATCTTAGATCGCGCTTATGAGCCGAGATCGGAATTTTAATACGGACCTAAGTACCGTTCCAAAGGTACGTTGCAGCCACAAAGCGCTACGACGACATCGCGCCGCACGAACGACGGAAGCTACCCTCGAGGGTAGGCGAGGAGTAGACGAGGTAAAGAGGGGAAATCTCTGCGGTGCTGACAGTGCAAACAGTGGCTTGTTTGCTCATATTTCAACGAGGGAAAAGAAAAAATAACACAAAAATCGGCCTGTAAAATTTTATTTTCATGGACGCGACGCGACGTAACGCTTTCTATTGGTGTCATTTATATGAGGAACTATGCATTTGTGAGCCCGTCAAATGGTGGATATTACGGCGAGTTTTGTAAAAGGGTGGAACCGCGATGGAACGACGTAAATAATGACCTCATTTATCAACTCCATGCGTCGCAAATAGTCGCAATACCGACGGACAACGTGCATTATTCACATAGAACATGTTTTGACAGAACCTGCCGGGTTTGGGCAAGAGGTGACAGGATGAATGTAAGTTGTCGTGTAAACACTGTAAAGTTTTTATCTGTATTTTTATACTTAACGAGTAACCGCCCTCACTTTGCTTCGGTTTTCTTATTTTTTTACACCTTGGGTTACATTATTGGAGTTTTAGTAAGGATCCCAAATTTTTTAAAAATACAATATAGCCTATGTTCACCGGGGATAGTGTAGCTTTCTAACAGTAAAATAATTTTTCAAATCGGTTCAGTAGTTTTGGAGCCTATTCAATGCAAACAAAAAATCAAATCTTTCCTCTATAAAATATATTAGTATAGATATAGATAATAATAGTTTTCGGACTGATACTTTTTGGTTAAATAATCTTAAAATCATTTCAGTCTGAAGATTCGGTTCGAGATGCTGACATATTATTTCAGATCGAATGTAAAAATATTATGTAAGGTCGTGCTCTTGAGCCAAGATTGATTTGTTGAGTATTCTATTCTAGGCCCTAGTTTTTCTTAGTCTACAGTCTACACAATACATAAATGTATTACCTATGTAGCCTGGTTTCCTGCGACACAGGTTTTTAAACCTAATAATATAGCTTCCACAAAAACTATAGTGTTATAACTTAGATTAGTAAAGTACCTATACCGTAACACTGATACTGTGAAACTCGTAAGGATGTTAGATACCCATACCTACCTATAATTTTTGCCTTGTTTCGGAGCGGGTAAGTTGCAAACTTAATCAGACTGATTTTTCCCATTAAACATTGTCCTACTTATTGAGATAACACTTCGCGGATGATTAAATTCAGTGGATCCTTAAATCCAAATACATATTAGCTCTGTTAGTTCTGCATCTTCCAGAAGTTAAGGGAACACATCCCAACTTATAATTACCTCGTTTCTCGGTGTACCCATGTCACGTTTAACTTTGTAAATGGGTATCAACAAGTTTGAGTACGTTTTTAGGGTTCCAAAGTAAAATAGGAACCCTTATTTATAGTTTCGTCATGTCCGTCCGTCTGTCTGTCCGAAGCAAAGCGTCGAGACCCTTAGTGGCAAAAAGCTATAATTTGGCATGGATATACATACTTATTAAAACTATATAATCGGAGAATTAAACATTGTAAAACATTTTTTTCAGGGTACAGGTAACATGAGGATGAATTTTTTATTCGTCGCGTACCCTATGGCGTAGACTGTAGGGTATCGTTGAAAAGATATTTCAAAAATATTATGGGTCTTCTAAAGCCATTTTTTAAATTAGGGGTATTTGGCTTTAAAGTGCTAATTTTGGTTGCTTTGGCTAGTTTGGTTCCCCCTGCCGGCTAAACGGTTGGAGTTAGACAAGTGAAAAAAAATTCAAAAATAGGTTACGTCATGAAAATTTTGCAAGGATTACAAACCTTTGCCCACAACTTCGTAGTTCGTAATCTGATCCAGAAATGAAAAGGGTGAAATGAATAAAAAAATGAACCCCGTAGTACATACAAAGGTAAAAAAAAACTGAACCTTAATTTTGAGCACTTCCATAAATTATCTGAATTATACCTATTATCCTCTAGGGAAATTCCCCGGGATAAAAAATATTATATTATGTGTCTGAAAAATACTTATCATCTAAATCCGTTCAGCTGTTTTTAGACGGACTGTTGGATTTTGACAAACTCTTAATTTTATTGATACATAATGCCAACCTTAAAAAACAAGAAATTAGGATGATACATAAATAACATACATAATATACATAACGCAATATTGCATTAGCAAACGAACGAACGATACACTGTTTAGGGACTTGTGAATGCAATTCGTATTAAAAACCGGTAGTAAGTTTAAGTTTAAGTTGTGGGCAAAGGCTATTTGTATAATAATTTGTGATAAATATAATAGTATAATAGTTTATAGTGTGTTTTCGAGATTTTCGAAAGAGAGAAAGAGAGAGAGCCTCGATAATAACATGTGGTCAACACCACCCGTATATGTTCCTACATCCTTATCCCCAGGGGTGTCAGTATCACCAACATGTTTCATGTCGAAAATAAGCCATTACCTAATTCGATTTTGTTTTGCAATCCAAGAGTAAACATAATTCAATAGACTGTACAATTAGTCATGTTGATGTTAGTACTGACTGAATTTGATGTTTTCATGCAGTCCAAAAACAATATTCTGAACACGTATTGTTTTATAGTTTGTTTGTACTAGTTGCGCATTCCGCTTGGTGTAGATTTAAAAATATTCTGATGTATGTTACAATTCGATCCGTAGGGGAGTAGTTTTTAACCCCCGACGAAAAAAAGAGGGATGTTATAAGTTAGACGTGTCTGTGTATCTGTGTTTGTGTATATCTGTATCTGTATGTCTTCTGTATGTCTGTCTGTGGCATCGTAGCTCAAAAACGGTGAATCGATTTTGATCTAGTTTTCTTTGTCTGAAAGGTGACTTAATAAAGAGTGTTCTCAGCTATGTTTAGTGTACCTAAATAAAACTGTCGAGGGGTTTTAAAATCTTAATTTTTACAAGCAAGGTTTGTTGTGTGTGTTTGCCCCATTTGCTCCATTTGTTTTCTGGTTTGGAGGCCTTACCAAAGTATTCTGTGGTCCTTATGACCCCGTAACCTAGTTGATATTACTGTGCCTTCGGACCAATCTCGGGTTAATTTCATGACCGGGACATAATTATATTTACGTGACTTAAGTGTTTAACTTGTTCATGGACCGTGGTAGTGAAGATAAAACTTACATTAGATATACAAAAAGCTGATTTGCTTGATAAGTCGATATAAATTTCAATAATATTGACTACTGATGGTCACGTCACTGAAAATTTTCCATTTCGAGTTGTCGTTGCTACTTTTAGTCAATGCTGCTCTCCCAGATCTTACAAAATAATATCTAAATTATTTCAAGTTTCATCCCTTACAATTTTTTCTTTACAAATCAAAACTTCTTAATACACTATCCATTGATCCAATCTGAATTAATTACACGAGACAATAGCCAAGTACAATTGTTACGGAGAGATTTACCTTTATCTCGGAGAGCTAGCTGAAGCGGTCATAAAATAAAAGGAAGGGAGGTGGATTGTACACTTATTTATCTTCCTAATTCCCGGTGAAACATTTGTAGGTACCTTACATATGTTTCGGACACAAAAGGTTGATCAACTTGAAACACGGATGTATATTTGCACAGGGTTTAAAATCTTTTACGAGTTTTAGAAGCTTACAAATGGGCATGATAATGTGTGCTGGTCTCGTATCCAAACGAGCTGGGTTGGCTCTGTAATGTGCGATCGAAAAACGTTTAAGTGTCAGGTGGAATTACAGGACGAGCCATTCTTTCCGGAATCGACGTGGGTGCGTCGATTAGGCTTAAATTATTATGTGAGTCGACAATTTCGAGGAACAAATAATGGAAACCTTTTTGTTTTTAAAGCGAACAGTTTCGCAAGTAATGGAATATACCGATAACGGTATATCTATTATGTTGAATAATCATGTTAAACTAAATTTGAAATCTTTAGTTTGTATGTATTGTACTTTACTTGTCTTTTGGTGGATAATTATTTTACTTCAAGTTCATACTCTCAGGCAATTATGCCTCTATTGAAGTGAAAACTTCTTTAGTACGGGGGTGACTTGAAATTTTATGAAACGAAACTGTCCAGTAAAAAGAGACAAACACATAAATTCTAAAGTGAGATAGGAAGCATTGTACAGGGGGTAGGGGAGTGAGGGGTAGGGGAGTGGAGCGGAGCGGGGCGGAGCGGAGAGAAGCGGGGCGGAGCGCAGTGAAGTAGATTAGTGAAACCTACATTTATCATCTTCCCGAAATTTTACATTCGTCTCATTATCTTGAAAACAAAAATTTTGAAGGATTCACTTCTACCACGTGTGAATTGCACACATTTTAATTTTTATAATATCATTGCTCTCAGGTTGCTTCAACTCATTTAATTTTAATAAATCTTCAGTCTTTTATTTGAAAGTGATCCCTTTAAATTTCTGTTGTTTTACCAAATAGCAAAAACCTTATATTTGGAACGAATGAAATATAGTGGATCATTTTCAACGCAAACCTTTTATCATGATTGGTACTTATAAATCTTCATCAGACAAGTGAGATAATTCTGTTCATAGTCAGTTTGAAGCGGCTGAAGCTATTTTTTTAAATTCATTCCATTTCACTTTGGAAAATAGTCTTTAATCATTTTTTATCAGCACCTGGGTCCACTGGCAATGTCATTGTGGGTGTCAGTCATGGGCGTAGCCAGGGGGGGGGTTTCGGGGGTTCAAACCCCCCCCGAAATGTTAAGGACTGACATTTTTATGTGCTAATAAACCCTTAAAAAACATTTTTCTAGACGTCATTCCGAATCGAATGAGCTATCGCACATATTTTTAGGAGATTTATTTCTATTAAACACGTTTTTGAACTTTTTGACTAAACTAATAAATAATAGACGGCGTCGTGAGAAAAAATAAAGTCTCAATTTTCTTTAGGGTTATTTTATGTACTTTTAGTCGTATTTTCTTGAACACAAACCCCCCCCCCCCCCCCCTCCCCCGAAACTTGAACCCCCCCCGAAACTAAAACCTGGCTACGCCCATGGTGTCAGTAACCTCTTTGTAATAAAAGTATCTACATAACAATTCAATAACTTCTTATAAACAATATCGGAAAATGCTTCGTAGTTGGAAAAGAAATCAATTGGGCTTAAGTTCGTATCTACCTATGTAATTTTTTCTTCAAAATCAAAATCATTGACTCATATATTATGTAGGTACCTATAGCTGATTTTGCCCGTAATTTTTTTGAGTCTGGTGCGAGATGCTCATAATTTTATTATGCTTCTTAAAGGAGGCTTTTTACTGATTGATCATTGGTCACTGAACAGTTTATTTAATTTTTTTATTTGATTGATCACTGAACAGTTTATTTCATTTCTTATCTCTTTTAGTTTAGATTTTGATCAGTGAAAATCAGATTGCATTTTTTGCTTATCCACTATCAATAGAGAAAATTTGTATCTAAATTTACACGACCATTTTCATACACGAAAATTGATGGTACTATTAGCAACACCTGTTTCAAATTCCTGACAGTTTTTAACAAAACTTGTTTTGTATGCGAATAATGTCCGTTAGTGTCATACGTTGTTGCGACGCATGTGACGTGATAAATGATGGCATATATTCAGTTCCACCTTTCCACAACATTCACCGCATTATATTAAATCACCAACATTATTTAGATAGCTCGCATATTGTTAGAAATCAACAAAATATGGCCTGAAAATTGTTTGTTTATTTTACTAGTTAAACTAATTTATACCTACTGATTGGTTGGAAGTGTCGAAACATAATAAGGAAACAGATCTATGCTTGCTCTGCCATTATTTTTATCAAAAACTTCATCATTATTATGTTATTTAAGTATGTTAAGGGTATACCTAATGATGTCACTATTGGGTTCAGGCCTTTTCACAATTAAAGAAGTTCCTTCACAGTAATAAATTAATTTCAAGTGGATCCAAAATCCCAGTCCCCTTTCGCAGGAGTATCCAAGCATTTGCTACTAACCAAGCAGATGTTAGCCTTTGCCTGCACTTTAACGTCTTTACAAAATTATCCTTCGTCACATTCAATTATAAGTGCTATTAGTGCTCGGGTGGACTGCATCTCATTCATTCAGTCAATGATATTATAGTGTAAAACGAGGTAGATATGTCACTAGCGTGCCGACGATAAGAGCGTAAGAACAGGCAATTGACCGTTCTGCTCGTAGTCGCTCTGTCAAATACAAGACGATACGCACGCTTTTGTTATGGTCAGCAGAAGTGCTTGACATTTGATATACACTGTTAAAATGCCTTCGTGTATTATATCAATGTGATTGGTGTAGTGAAACAGAAGATAAACAGTTTTTTTGGTTGTTTTGTAAGGGCATAACCTATATATATATTTAAATATCGTTGCATTCAGCATACAAACTACACACGACAAATAAACTGACTAGCTACGCGGTAAATAGCTGTCTCTCAAACACATCTACGAGACATAGGTAGGTATGTTATTATCCGCTTCGGAAACGTTGCCGGACAAGCAGGAGTTCTACCCGTTTACTAACTTGGTCGAGTTGGTCGCATACATTGGATTGGAACCAACGCGTAAACATTTTATTCAAAAACAGATAAGTTTTCTACGATACGATATAGTATGGCAAATAATCTAGTTTCTAAAAGAAATTCTTCGGAAAAACCTTTATTAATGTATAACATCTATACCTACCAAACTGAAGAAGTTCCCTCAATTCCTCATGGACTTCATTATCATCTGAATTCTGATAAATTATCTAAGATTAAATCTTTTACATTAAAAAAATATTTTCCAAATTGCTTGAAAGGTTGGTTAATGACGGAATTCTGAGGATAATACAAACTAACGACCCGACGACTCGATGACGAACCGTAGGTATGGCCCAAGGAGTTGGGTTCGATTCCCAGCGAGGCTGGAATTTCAATGATGAGTTTACATTTTTGTTCTCGTTCTGCGGGGCAATTCTCATTTCGTAGAGATAAAAGTCTAACAGAGATATCTCGAAAAAACATGGCCGACCTCGAATAAAACGAGGCCAATCGGCCATGTTTTTTCGACATATCTCTGTTAGACATGTATCTCTACGAAATGAGAATTGGGCTCCTGGGTGTGTGTCTTTGTGTTGTCCATGGTACCCACAATACAGAGAATTTTAGTGTAGAGCTGTTATGAGTGTATAGGCGTTATTTATTTTTCCTTTAATTCAGAACCTCCTTTTTTGAAGTCGATTAAAAATGATGCATATATTCGTCAGCATTAACGGGTATTGGAGGTGAGATTAGAATTAAGAATAGATACAACCGTAAACGGCGCTTAAACAGTAGGTAGAGACGAATCAAAGGTAAGATAAATTAGCAGTTGACTGCTTAACAAATGAAGCTAGATAGTTAGATACATAAACTGTGTCAGTCTGAGTTGTCGCGGTTTATGACAAATGACCATGATTATTTTCGTGGTATATGTGCTATCGTTTGCAAGTCACTCGGTCTCCACTAAGACCCGGTCACAAGATAATGTCCCTCATCTATCAAACTGCTACAGGCTAATGTATTATGTATTACGAATACGTTAGAGCTCAAAGCCGCTTGCATGATGTCGTTAGGGATAGCAAGAGGAGCTATAGTTTGAGTATTAAGCTAATGCTCAAAGTCTGCCATATTAATAGTAATTAACATCCAGGTATTCATCATATTTAATCACTTATTAGCAAAGTAACTATAAAGCTGTTATTCATTGTCGTGTTTTGCCCGCAGGGCCGCAGATGACGTGTGACGACAATTTTCATAGATATAGGGGAAGGCTGGGCAAAATGGACACCTTAACCTTTGGCAGGCTATAGAAAGGAAGTCGATACAGACAGATAAAAAATAATGACTGAGGTTGAAACAATATTTATTAAACTTTTTAATATAATCAATTTAAATAATGTAACATCAGTACTTTACTTAAAATTGTTAATCATATTAAACTTGGTAGGTACAGCTATCCGCTTTGTCCATTCCACCGGGTAAATTGGATAGACTCACAGGGTAAAGTGAATAACACACAATACTGAAACTTCACCTATTTCAATAGTTAGCAGTGGGCATTACGGGCAAGGCCGTGGTAATTCATATTTATTTTTTGCAATTTTTGTCAATAAAATTTTTATTACAAAAATAACTCATTACGAATATCATCATCATTTTCATCACCATCGTCGCAACCCATAATTGTCCCACTGCTGGGATGGGGTCTCCTCTGCTAATGTGGGAGATACATAATATAGTCTACCACGCTGACCAAGTGCTGGTTAGTATACTTCACACATCCTGGAGAACATTGGAGAACGCTCAGGTATGCAGGTTTCCTCACGATGTTTTACCAATGTAAATGTGGTTATTACATGGAACATTTCAAGTTCTGACAAAATACGTTAGGTATTAATCCGCCTTGAGATAGACTCGCAAACATACAATACCTACGTCTCAGATTAAAGAACAACCTACGTACCTCTATTATAATATCATTGCCTACGTAAAGATATTACGATATTTTCATTATCACTTCTACGCACCGCATTTAATAAATATCAGATTTCTTATATCACGCTACAATCTAATGAGAAGCCTAATTCTAAAAACTCAGGACCAAAACGATAAGAGATCTTAAAAATTCAGTTTCAGTTTTGACACATACATATGACCTTGTCTGTAATCTACTGAGTGTTGCGATACAAATGCCAATATTCAGCAAATAATATTTATTCGTAAGGGATTTCTTATTATTCTACAAGCGCAAAATCTTTTACCACAATAACAATAAGTATATTTTTCTTCAAGCAACTTTTATTTAACTCAAGTGGAAATCTTAGCCAAAACGGGAAAGATTTTAGCAGTCGCGCATTATAAAGGAGCAGGGAATTTAATAATTATCAACCCTTAGGTTGTTGCGATTGTGGATTCTTCTGAAAAATTGTATTCATTACAAATTCATAACACACCGAAAGTGTCTGTTAGAATGTTGTTGTTTAAGTTTAATTTCCCTTTGAAGAAGTTTTGTCCTTCCGTCTTTATATTGCAAAAGTTGTATTGTATTATTGTGGTATTATTATAAAAACAGACAAAGAATACATTAATGGAAGCACAGAAATTTTGGACTTTTATTCCTCGTTTCAAAAGTTTGCTTTGGAATATAATTTTACATTTTTTGAGCAGTGCTAAATTGTCCATATTCCGTTAAGATTAAAAAATAAGCAACGTAAAGCAGTGAAATTAATGGACTTAAGTCGTACTTAAGATAAATATGACGAATAATAAATTACCTTTTTGGTTTAGGGAGGCTTGGGACCTTTAAAAATATTTTTCATTAAATCTATATCGAAAGTTAATTAAATAAATAAAAAAGGTCAAATTCGGGAAAGATTTTGACTGAAAATAAACTGGTATATTTTTTTTTAATTTTTACTTTTAATTTACAGTTAAATTCATGAAATAAAAGGTTTATTTCAGATTGCACTCAGTCCTAAATCAAAAATTAAGTTATGCTACTCATCGGCAAAATACTATTAGGTATGTGAATTGAAGTTATAATGAAAACTAAGCCAAAATATTATCTTTTATTAGATATACCTAATTAAGTCGACGATTGTGATAGTGATTCTGTTATATGTGCCTAACAATTTAAAGATCATTTCTTCATCATCCTTTTACAATATTTTCTGCATTTTTTCTATCATCTTGCATTCACCCAATTGCGTTTTCCCTTTTCATTTAGATTACCTACAAAGTATCTACAAAGTAGCCAATTAGGAGCATTTCCTTTCACCTTATTATAACAAAAACGTTTGTATGAAACGTCTCTTACTTCTATTATTTGGTTAAAATAAATGCAGGTAAAATATAACATTTTTAATAAAATTATTTTTTTGGAATACAAGGAGGTCACAAGAAGGTTTCGAACGCCCAATATTTCTTGTTCTCTTTGGGAAGTTGCCGCTCATTAAAACTTCAACTAGCGAACTAGTGCAGCTACTATGATTAACAGTTACTCTAGTAGTCAGTGCTAAACTTCTGATATACACCTATTTCTAGTTTCGATAAAAGTAATCCTGTATGTTGAGTTATATGTATAATAGGTTCCAAATTAAATTATCGCTACCTCGTCGGTCCATGTTATTGTAGAAACGGTCATCTATTAGTTATTTTTAGGAAAATTTAAAAAATATATAAGTATAGGTAATGAGCGTACGCGAGTCAGGATCGGAAAGAAGACGCACTAGGTATAGACTTCAATCTTAATTTTAGGTAAGTATATTGGGGATAAGAAAACCTAATGAAACTTTCAAAACGCTCGAGCTCGCTGCCCAGACCAAATGAATTCTATCGTTCTCAATTAAAGCGGGATTTGTTTTACTCCAATCCAATCTTTTCAACAATGGATGAGGCTATGATGTCAGGTCCCTCTGGTAAGACGTCGAGCCAAGTCTCTATAACACAAAGCGGTAATCCCACAAGTATTAATGCGTAGTAGTAAGTTACTACTAGTAACGTATCTTACCAGCAAGGCTATTCTGTTTTGTAACTTGACAGCGGAGTTTCAAAATTGACGTTCGAGTTCTAGGATCACTTCACTTCGCAAGTGCGTACTAGATGATTAGATAATGACATGTCATTATGATGCAAGTTCGCTTTTGTTTTGTAACTTGACAGCCGAATACACGATGAGTTTCTAAATTGAAGTTAGAGTTCGAGACTCCCTTCACCTCGCAAGTGCGTACCAGGTGATTAGAGAATCACATATCAAGATCTCGGACTCGAACTTCAATTTTGAAACTCATCGCGGATTCCGCTGTCAAGTTACAAAACAGAATAGCCTTGCTGCTTAAGTATCGGTGATGAGTGTTCCTGATGTCCATGGACAACAATGGCAACATAATCAGACTTATTCGCTAATTTACATAAAAACTTTAATAAAATTTAGTACGTTTAATAGAAAAAATATGCGTAATTCTTAAATATCGCATATGATCATTGAATATCGCATATTCATTCATTGAATGCGGCATGTCATGTCACGCTTTATAGCGCCTGTGAAACAACTGCGTGCATTTTTAAAGGCACAATGCGTCCTACGTGACTGTTCCAAACACCGTATTTGTATTAGGCTGGCTGTTTAGTTTCAAAGCTACGTGAACGGAATTCTATGATAATAAAGTCCATAGTTTTACTACTGAAAATAGTCATTTGTGAAAATTCACATACCTACTGTAAATAATACAAAAAATACGTTTTATAAACTGTCTTTCTATATTACCCCTTCGTGTGAAATTGCTGTGTAGTCCAGTTTACCCTACATTCCTTATGATCTACAGGCAATAAGGAAGAAAAACCTGGTTAAAATTAGCTTCAACTGATCTCTATTGAAAACAAATAATAAGTCAGAAAGGATTTTTTTTAATTAAAACGAATTAGAGATTTTAGTATTTTATAAGTACTATTATGTCTTCTGTGGTATTTACGAAAGTGTTTTCTTACATTTTACGGGTACTCGCAATATTATTGTACGCCGATACTGAGGTGGTGCGGTGAGCTATCAGGTTTAGTCACCGTTTAGTCTACGATGTTATTTTTTTACGAATATGATATTACCATGTATTTTAAATAAATACAAAAACGAAGGATCTACATTTTTCAATAAATAGGTACCTATATAATAATAATGCTTTAACAACAGCAATATTGTCCAATTTAATTTCAGGTATTCGTATTCCACGTTGACTTTGTATTTGTGGATCGCAGCGTGACATGTTTCAAAGTTGCCAGAGGAGCAAACCTGTGCATTTTTAAAGCAAGAAGGCAACAATAGGCTACGTGACTGCTCCGGACACGATATTTGTATTATGGCTGCTTGTTTACCCCACTCCTCCAATGTAAATAGAAAACCAAAAGAAAAACTATATGTTTATGAAAATAACTCCAAGAAATAATCTAAATTTTACTAACAAAAAATAACCGACTTCAAATTCTCAAAAACTACTTGTCAGATCTCGTTCAAATTTATGTGGGACCACATGACAAGCACCAGCTTTCTATTAAAAAAAGAATCATTGAAATCAGTTGACTGATATTGAGTTATTCGTCAATTTGTCGCGCACATCTTAACACAAATTTACGACTTATGTAGTTTTCTCATGGATGCCATTGTCAGATCTCAATAAAATTTATGTGGGACCACATGACAGCCATCAGCTTTCGATTAAAAAAAGAATCATCAAAATCGGTTCGCCCAGTCCAAAGTTCTGAGGTAACAAACATAAAAAAAAAAAAAAAATACAGTCGAATTGAGAACCTCCTCCTTTTTTTGAAGTCGGTTAAAAAATTATGTACAACTTTTCATATGTTAAATCTTTACTTTTATTGGCAAAACCGAAAACTGTCCAGTTAAAAATGTTTGGAGTCCGCGTTGCTTACTGATATCAATTGCATATAGGTACAAAGTATTTACTTCGATCATTTGAGGACAGACAGATTTGATTTTACTATTTGTAATACCATATGCTTACATTTGTCTATAACTACGTCATTATGTTCGATCATTGAAGCGGCAGAATCTGGCTTTACTTCTTGCAAGTTACCTAATCTACTACAATCTGAATTTCTTCTGTTTATGTTTTCAAACAATGTTGTGAAATGTAGTTTCCACGATTTTTTAACTCAGTAATAATGTCTCGCTTACTTACGCTAATGCGTTGTATAGGTACCTACCACTTAAAAGATTCAACTTGTTGATCAAAAGCAATACGTTACATTTTAACTTCGAGGATAGGAAGGTTTAAGTCAGCTTTCAAGATTTGACCTATGGGTACATATCTACCCACTAAAAAACGCAAAGCAAGTCCAATGTGATCGTCACCAGTGGCTTGTGAAATTGTTCTGTGGTTACACAAACATATCATACCTAGTTAAATTTATTTATTTATTTATTTATTTATTTATTTATTAGCACACCAACAGCTTACATACAATATTAGCACACCAACAGCAACCAACCAATTCCAGCGTGTCTACGTAGTGTTAGAAACCGCCAGACCATTCGTGAAATTAACTCTGGTAGAAAGTTTTATCATACCTCCGATATGGATACTCCGGAAACAGATAGTTCGTGTTAAATGCTTCTAGTCGTGTATAGTAAGTGTGAACTACGAGTGAATTGGTGAAAATTGTATCAAAATCCATTCATTAGTTTTTGAGTTCTTGTTATATCTTCATCTTATTATATCTTAATATATATAAATTACGTGTCACGTTGTTTGTCCGCGATGGACTCCTAAGCCACTTAACCGATTTTAATCAAATTTGCACACCGTGTGCAGTTTCATCCAACTTGAAAGATAGGATAGCTTACATCTAAAAAAAACTTTTGACAGAACGAAGTCTGTCCGGGCAGCTAGTGTAGGTATATAAATTACGTGTCACGTTGTTTGTCCGCGATGGACTCCTAAACTACTGAACCGATTTTAATCAAATTTACACACCGTGTGCAGTTTGATCCAACTTGAAAGATAGCTTACATCTCAAAATAAAAAAAATTGACAGCACGAAGTCTGTCCGGGCAGCTAGTAGACACGAAAAAAGACTCGGCAGGGAACTAGTTATATGTATATGGGATTTCAAACGTATTTTAATATATAGCAGAACCTATCTAGCAGATATTTTATTATAATTATAAATTATTAGATATTTTATAATAATAAAGAGAGAAAACATATTCTGTAAGTACAATTTTGTGTAGTAGAATCTCTGAAACCCCGGCACCTTTTTGAAAAGTTCTTTCACCATTGGAAAGGTAATTAATTGTTCACAAAATTAGACACAGGCAAATAGCCTTTTGAAATTGTTCTATATTTTTTGCGTTGTTCCTAATTGGCTTTCAGTAAGATAAATAGATCATTCTACCTAAATTTTTCGAGATCTATGATATAGAGTAACTAGTTAATCTAATAAGCTACAATCTTGTAGCGCACATACACTATACAATTAGTAGATAAATAAGTTTTCTGTTATCTGAAAAGATATCGAAGCTACGCATGGCTAAACTAGGCTAACAGAGAAATGTATTACAGCCTAACGAACTCTTTCTTCACGGTCGGCCAACGGATACGTAAAGACAGGTCAATCGTGAAATGCTTAGGGGTGAGACGTATTATCGGAATTACTGTTTATAATATCTACGTACTTGGTTTACGTAGTTTATGCTAATGTACCTTGATTTGTTGGGTTGTACTGTATTTCTTCGTAAGCCAAATATACTATACTGCTTGTTTTTTTTTCTGATATGAGTAAACTTATTTTATTTGATTATTTTATAAGGCAAGATAATTATTATTGGAGATTTTTTTGAGAGTTACATTATTATTATCTACTAGTTGATCAGACAGACGTAGTAATTTCTTTAATTTACACTCACTTTATTTACATAGTCTGTCTAGAAAGAGACTGAAGCCACAGTTTGCTATCATCATCCTTAACTATCCGACTGTTGGGGTCCTCACAATGTGAGGTGCACAGGTCATGATGGCCAGATATAACTTGGTCGTAGCATTTATTAGTAAGGCGACACTGTATAAAGTAAAACGATACTTTTACAACTCAACAAAAGGTATGCACATAATATAAAAATACAAAACAAAAGTACGTAGGAAAGTTATTTAAATTATCCAAACGAAATAGCGACTTTTAAACTTGTTTTGTATTTGAAATGTCCAGTTAAATCGTATGCACTCTTTTATTATGGAAAAACAATGGAACAAGGCACATTGAAACTTTTGTTGTATACACCATAATTATACAGAAAATGCAGGTATTCTGTTACACACAAATATTTTCATGTATTTACACAGGGACCCAAACTTTGTCCACATACCATTAACTGGTTTGAACAAAAGTTTGAGTTCAAACTGCCGCATGCCAAACGAAATAGTTTGCGAATTTTCATATTCGTGTCAGCTGACATAGTTTTTGCTGCTTTTGTACAATATGCTGCCTAATTGACATTCCTGATTTTCGTGCATATATTAAGCGTGCTTGACTGCAACTGAAAGTTAAATAAATCCTAATTCTATCCTTATATTATAAATGTGATTATTTGTGAAGATGTTAGATGTTTCGTTATTCAGTTGTGTGGATGTTTGTCTTTTTATCTCATGCTAACCATTGTACGGATCAAGAATTTAAATTATTGGGCTTTAAAGTGCTAATTTTGGTTAGAGTTAAGTGTCCCCAAAAAGCAGTGATAGCCTAGCGGTTAGAACGTTGGTCTCCCGAACGAAGGGGCCCGAGTTCAAATCCTGGCACGCACCTCTAATTTTCAAATATTAAGTGCGTATTAGAAGTTAATTATCACTTGCTTCGGTGAAGGAAAACATCGTGAGGAAACCTGCACACCGGAGAGTTCTGCACAAAGTTCTCAAAGGTGTGTGAAGTCTACCAATCCGCACTTGGCCAGCGTGGTAGACTATGGCCTAATACCCCTCACATTGTGAGAGGAGACCCCGAGCCCAGCAGTGGGACAATTATGGGTTGTTGCTTTGCTTTTTTTTGCTATGAGAAGAAATTGGCATCGTTAACATTTACATTGAGAAGAAATACGGGAAGCAAAATTTTATATGCCCTACTAATGTTTTAAATGTGAAAGTTGTTTTGGATGTTTGTTGCTTTTTCACTCAAAAAATACTGAACGGTTTTTGATGAAAACCATACCTCTATCCGTGGATTTCCATCTACATCTACGTAGATGGAAATCCACGGATAGAGGGCTAACATCACATTTTAAAGAAAACAAAATATAAAATAGTGTCAATATGAAGTACTCCTATGAACACGACGTACGGTACACGTAATACGGTATAATTTCGACCGCATAGCTGGAGGCACTAATGTAAAGTTATGGGTTCACAACAACCCGACTAAACGATAAGTGGAGATAGAAAACTTCACAATAACAATGACGATCGATTGAATTTCACCAGAAATGCTCGAACTCAGGATAATCTAGTAGGTGGAATGAAAGAATTTCCGCAAAGTTGCTTCCCAAATATTGATTCTGTAATATAACGGAGATAGAACATTCGTTTGTTTTGCTTGAAGCTTAAAACTAAATTACCTAAACTAAGTTACCTTCGATGTTGTAGATGTTCACAGGCGGTACCTAACTGAAGAAGGAATAAGAAACATTACGTAAATAACTTTACAAAGTTATAATAAATTTTGGATTAAACGGCCGTTCCACAAAGTAAAAAATCAAATTTCTTTTCAAAAGAACGTTAAACTCATAAAAAAAGTATGAAACTTTTCTTGTTCATTAGACCGTTCAGATTAATTGATTTAGTTCTTGAGCTTTTGCCGTTCATTCATTAGATTAGATTATTGTAATAGAAGTGCTCATAGCCCGGCGGCTTGTATTAATCGTAAGTGATCGACCAAGTTAACCAACTCGGTCGCAGTCGGTAGTTAGGGGCTGACCGTTACCGCTATGCTAATAAAATTTATTAAGCTCTTTCGTGGTTTGGGTGGCATTCGATGTCGTCGATCCTCGTCGCTATAGCTATAAATCGTTAAGCTACATCGGAAGTCTCCAAGTTGGCTACTGACCACTCTTTCAATCCGTATTGGAGCAGCATGGCGAAGTATCTAACTCCCTTTAATTACCCGGAGAGAGTGCGTCGGTCATGTTCTGTGGCGTCGGTAATGGGTAAGTAATATAATTATTTCTACGAGTAGAAGTATAGACTCTCATAAATGTTATTCAGCAATAATAAAAATACTATTAGAAAACACAGTTAACGATTTAGTGCATTTAAATATACTTTGGTTCTTGTTACTAAAATTTCTTAAGACTAGAATCTGCGAAGCGCAGGGGTTTGGTTTTCTTTAAAACAAAATAAATTTCCCACGTTTTATCAAAGTTAAACTGAATGTCAGAGATTTAGTTACATTATTTTGAAGACAAAATAGGTAACATCACCTCAATAAAATTTATTGCTTTTGAAGAAAATAAGGTTCGTATAATAAATAACTTAGGTACGGTGACATGGTGCCTTAATTAAATTCTTCTTTAAATTAAATGTCGGTATTGTAAATTTATTCATTTCAATTGTGTTAAATGCAACGTTTTGGATATTTTATTGTTCTACAAAACTTTATTGTTTCTCTTAAACTAAAGTGACCTAGCATATCATGCGGGATTCCGGTTTGAAAGCCAGGTCAGATTTATGTGACAAATACAATGACTGTTATTAATTTTGTTTATTCTATTGTTTTGACTGTATTATATAATAAAAAAATTAAATTTTTTTTTGTTTATGCGACCATAGAATCCCAGTAATGTTCTCACCAACCTGCGTATATTTTCTTCATGTGAAACGAGGGATAATTAAATTCTAATTCGATGGAATTCGAATTGTGGTACCTACTGCGGAACATCAGGGTTCAAACCAATAAACCATCACTTCCTTTTGCTATACCTACAGGTAGTGTAATATTGTTTATTGACATGAATATGTCATACGAATGATTTCTAATTAACATCCATATCAAACCTTTGGCTACGTAATTAACATGTTATTCATAGCAATATTTCTGGATTCTTAGATCAAAGAGATAAACTTCTCAGTGATAATGTGATAAGTTAAATTACGTAATTAAGTCCGAGTGAGCTCAATGTACTCCAGCCTCACCTCCATCAACAGTATAAAGACTCTCTAATCTCGTAATTTTGTCCCAACAAAAGGGACGCCTTGGGACATGACTTATAATAATGCCATCTTCAGCACGTGTCAAGCCTAATTATTACTTCAAAACTACTTATAATTTGTACAAATAATGAGAAATTATCTTACATCCATTCCTATGTAAAGTTAAATAATCCTATGTAAAGTTAAAAAACATCGTGAGGACACCTCAAAAGCCGTGAAGTTGAGCTACAAAGCATGCATAAAATAATGTAAAAACACTAAAGTCTACCAATTTTTGCAAATCACGATTGGCTGATGAATATTGGCTACTAAGTGCGGGTGTGTGCGTCGAGCACAAAAAAGATAATTTCCAGTAAATTTTTTGACTTAGTTTTAGTATTATAGATTTTAATTAGTTTTACTTGTTACGGTAAATAATCAAGTTTCCCATTTCCCAGTTTGATTGAGCTATCAATGCAAGTAACAGTGAATAGGTTCTTAGTTAGTGCGCTTTACCACCTTAGAGTATATCTTGAATCAATATCAGGTGGAATGGAGAAGTTTAATGATGTTGTACTACTTATAAGGCAATGGGATTGAAATATGGATCAAAACTAAGTAAACAAAATACAAATTTTATGAATTAGGGGGTGAGATTCTCAGATTTTAGTGTTTGCTTGTGCTTTGCTCCTTCGAATAAATGTTTTTTCTTTCTTTCTTTCAAATTATTTTAAACTCATATCATCGCGGACACTGAATTTTTTAAATGAGACTCAGTCTCACCGTGACCACGATTCATGTAACTTATCTACTATTATGTCTTCTGTGACTGTTGAAATAACGGTATTATAAAATATCGTGAGTACCCGTTGCATTTGAAACAAAATACAATTTTTGAATTTGATCAATGGCTGAAATATAGATTACTAGTGATTTGCCCGCATTTTCCGAGATTATAAGTACCCTGTCTTATTGTAGATCATGGTCTACCTTTGTGCTAAATTTTATAAAAATCCTTTGAGTAGTTTTGGGTAAAAGGGTAAGAAACATCCCATACAAACTTGCACGTTTATAATTATTATTAGTTTTGTAGGATATAACTATTACATCGTACTTGCTGGTCTAACCTGTGTGCTAAATTTTATAAAAATCCTTTGAGTAGTTTTGGGTAAAAGGGTAAGAAACATCTCATACAAACTTGCACGTTTATAATTATTATTAGTTTTGTAGGATATAACTATTACATCGTACTTGCAAGTGCAATGCTCTTAAACATGACTGTATAAAATCAGATTTATCTTCACATTTTTAATTTAAGGATTAGTCTTGCTTGTCTTTGAAACTTTGTCCAAATATAGCGATTACTGGAAACTTTGAAAAGCGGATTTAAGCCAGCTCACTTTCAAAGTTCTACAACTATTACGCCTCGTTGGTGCGCCATTAACAAATCCTATAAAACTTTTAAAGTGGTATGCTTAGAGATAAAAGTTTTTCAAGTCATATCTGGAACAGCAGTTATCGACAGTTTCGAATAGCCATATTTTTATGGTGCATTGTGGAACATCGATAATGCTATCGGTGATAGCTTAGGGTTAAAATCTTGCGATGTAAGTTATGTTTGAATAATAACTTATTATCATTTGATTCGAGGAAGAAAACCTTATATTAATACAGACTTAAATAATTAGGTTCAGAGTTTTCTGTCTGTTTAAACACGCTATGTTTTGGAACTGCCATTCGGATTAAAAATATTCCTTTGGTATAAGATAGCTATTAGCCACACGTAAATGAACATGTAATTTTAACATTTTAATATTTCCAGATTGCATTCCAGATATAAGAATGGGGGCTTACCATGAACTCTTAAAACAGGTCAATATTAGCCGATAATTGGCCTGTCCTGCTATATCTTACCATGATCTGGCTAAAACACAGGGCAGCCAGCGACCACGTCACCGTAACAGGACAGCGGTCACGTGACTTCAAAAATGATCTTCTGCCCTGCAATTCGTGTACCATGACGCGATTGTTGACGTATTGACATCAGAAAGTGGCATATGTTAACGTCAAAATATTACAGCTCACCGAAAGTAACATTTATTGTCCTGTTTCGGCTATTTCGTTGATGATGATGAAACGCGACGGGATGCAGCCATGGCAAATTTCATATACACCATCATCACAAAATCAATACATTTAATTTGTTTGGAAAATTTTAAAAACATTCATTGTACTTATGCTTTTTAAATTATCGCTCCTAACCCCGGTCACTCACATGCGCGCAAATGTTTGACATTTTTACGAATGTTTGCACATATGTGAAGGGTGGTCAGGCAAATGGATTCGCATATGAGTATACAATACAAGCCCATTTCCGCTTCCTCCTACACTTTGTTCACGAATGTTCAATCTTGCTGTTGTTATTATGTTGTTGTCATTAAAATCTATTTTCAATACAGAAAATAAATGGTAGTACGATTAGACGCCACAAACCACGAAAAATTAAGAGATACATCACCTTTTTAGTCGCGTGCGCAACTGGTCGCACGAATGTGTGGGAGGCTACACGAAGGTTCGAGGTTCGCGCGCTTTCATGTGCGACAAAAAACCGACACAGCTTGGAAAACCCCGAATGCCTCGAAAACTTCGCATAATCATTCGCGAATGTCGTCCCACACTTGTGGGTTCGCGTATTCGCGCGAATGTGAGTGACCGGCATTATAAATCACACATTTTAATAGACATTTAGACATGTCACTGTGTCAAGTGTCAAGTGGTGTAAGATTACGTTCAAAAATGTAAGCATCACTTAGCGATATTTTTTTTGGTAATTTTAGAGAACGAAAGGTTAATAAATCACAACACTTAAGTATTTATAACAAATCTCAAAATCTTCAATTGAGATTGTTATTTTAAACTTTTAAAAACATCAATATTACGCATTCATTTGAAAACCGGTAAACCGATATAACGCTCTATTTCAGAACATAATTAGTACAAATCAAGTACCTTGCATGTCATAGACTAAGATGCAGGACAGAAGTAGAGGCATTGCAGGTCATCGGTAAAAGTTCATGGTACAAAATACACTCCTGTCAGGTTTTAGCTACAAGCTGACCTGTCCTGAACATGACACATTTTATTAGAGTTCATGGTAAGGCACCTGTGCGTTTTATACACTACTTTGATTTGGTACACACATGTGCAAATTGTACATTAGTATGGAATTTCGACGGCGAATTCACTCATTTTATTTTTCTTTTTATCTGATCACCAGCACTTTTCAGTTTCTTATTATATTTTACTAAGCACTTACTTACATAGAGGAAATGCGCTCAGTGTAATTTATCTTTGTCTTGTCTTCTTTTGCCATTGTGTCTACCGTGCAAATGTATATGAATCACATTCTGATTCATAGATTCTTTGAACAAAAATCATTCATTTAAGATGGTTTCGATTGAGATTGAGCCTTTTAGAATCAAGATATTTACGTAAAACCCAGGTTATTTATTACTGAGTAGGCCTAGAACATTCTTCACCATGTTGTTTTAGTAGGTTAGTTAGTTCGCTCAAAGAAGCCTTTTTTTTTTTTTTTTTTTTTTTACGGGGGGAAATCCTCATGGACTACCTCCGCCTGGGGACAGGCGGAGGGGCGTGCCGGACTCTTACCGGCTAAAACCACCCCGGTGTCTCCTCGCACGTGCGCGCGGGGCCGCGGGAATCCAAATTCTTCCGCAGCCCCGCACTAGTGCTGGCCGGGTCTGCCCGGGCCTCGTCTCATGCACGGGGTAGCGAGGTGTTGAACTACCCCGTGCAGCGTCTCGGAGGCGCGCGCCGACACCCGCGCGCGCCTGCGACTCGGGTCCATCGAATGGGGGGCGAGGACTTCCCCAATTCCCTCGCCCCTGGACCCATTTATGGGGGCCGGAAAAGGGCGTTGTCCGCCCTTCCCCTGCGCCCGGTGCGCCTTCTGCGGCCGGGGAAGGGAGTCGAGATCTCCCTCTCCCGTTCCGCAGTTTCCTTCTGCGACATCACGTCCTCGCAGAAGGACACCACCGCGTCCCACGACTCTGCGCTACCGACCATCCTCCGCACTACGGCCGGCAGCGACAGATCGCCTCCTACTTCATTTGTGAGGACACGGCGCTGCTCCTCCCAAGCTGCACACTCGGCGAGCGTGTGTTGCGCCGTGTCCTCCCCGCAATGGACGCAGTGGTGGCACCGAGCGTCCGGCTCCCTGTCTATGCGGCACAGATACTTGCCGAAGCAGCCGTGGCCCGACAGCACCTGCGTCACCCTAAACGACAGGGAGCCGTGCTTTCTCCCGAGCCAGTCATCGAGTACTGGCCGGATCGCCTCGACGGTAGCGAGGCCGGCGGTAGGGCGCAGAAGCCTTTGCCGCCATTCCGCCACCAAGACCTGACGAAGCTCCTCTCGGCGCAGCGCAATCTGCCGTTGCACCGGCCTCGAGCCCCGTGCCCGTTCTTCCTCGCGCCATCGAAATAATGACGCGAGTACTTTCGCCTCTAGGTCCCAGGGCGGGGATCCGGCCAGGACGCAAGCCGCCTCGTAGGAAATCGTGCGATACCCGCGGACGACTCTGACGGCCATCACCCTCTGCGGTTTGCGTAGAATGGCGAGAGTGTTGGCCGTCATGTCCAACGCCCACACAGGGGCCCCATACAGGGCCATGGACCGCACGATTCCCACGTACAACCGCCTACAGGCGGCACTCGGGCCCCCCAAGTTGGGAAGCAACGTTGAAAGCGCGCCCGCTGCGCCCATTAGCTTGGGCGCCAGCCGCCTGAAGTGGGGCCCGAATTCCCATCGGCTGTCGAGCACCAATCCCAGATACTTCATGGTGGACTCGACAGCTATCCGGGCCCCGCTGACCACGATGTGTGATCCCGGCGCCGGCGCACGTCGGGGGCCATGAAACACCATGGCCTCCGACTTGGTTAGGGCCACCTCCAAGCCCAGGCGCCGGATGCGGTTCACCACCTGTGACACCGCAGCCGTGGCTATCAACGTCGCTTCCCTGTGCGAGCTCCCCCGGGCAGTGACGAGCGTGTCGTCCGCATAGCACGTCAAATCGGCGCCCGACGGGAGTTCGTCTCTTAGCACCCAGTCGTAGCCGATGTTCCACAGGAGCGGTCCCAAGACCGATCCCTGCGGAACACCGCACGACATGAGGTGCCGGCCGGCACCGTCACGTCCCCGGTAGGTGACGCATCTACCCTCCAGGTAAGCCCCTACTGTACGGCGGAGGTAGGTAGGCACGCGATGGTATTTTAGAGCCTCCCGAATACAACTCCAGGGTAGGGTGTTGAACGCGTTGGAGATGTCTAAGGACACCGCCAGCACCACCCCACCCCGGGACACCGTCTCCTCCACCAGGGCCCTCACGCGCATGAGGGCGTCAATGGTGGAGCGCCCCCGACGAAAACCAAATTGGTTGTCGTCCAGGTTCGGCCCCTCCCTGCATAAGTGGCTGACGAGGCGATCTGCGATAATACGCTCAAAAAGTTTGCTCGCCTCGTCGAGCAGCACTATGGGCCGATACGCGGACGGCGAGTCCACGGGGCGCTCCTCCTTCCTGAGCAGGACCAGCCTCCCCTCCTTCCACACACTGGGAAACTGACCCTGCTCGAGACATGCCGTGAAGAGCCCCCTCAGCTGGGGCTCTAGCTCCTTCAGAGCCAGGACGAGAACTCGACCAGGTACTCCGTCGGGTCCGGGTGCCGTGTTCTTAGCCCGGAGTCGTGCCACGGCCGCTCTCGTCTCTGCTTGCGTCACCTCGGGGACATCAGTGCTCTCCTCTTCTGGGGAGTCTGTGGCTGAAGGCGAAGCCATCGTCGGGGGAACGTGTCCCGCTCGCTCTGGGAAGAGGGCCGATACCACCGCCTTTAGCAACTGGGGTTGCATGCTTTGCGTTAGTGGAGGCGCCCAGGGACGCAACTTGCCCCGTACCCAACGGTAGGGGCGCCCCCACGGATCCCGATCTAGGGATCCCAGCAGCTCCTCCCTGGCACGCGACTTTGAGTCGCCGATGGCCAGCCACAGAGTCTCCTTGGACGCGCGGTACACCTCATACAGCGCGTCCTCCTCGGCGGAATCCCGTCGACGCCGTCTTCGGTATCGGGTGTACCGGCGACGAGCCGCCACGCACGCTACGCGCAGTTGCGCGATCTCGGCGGTCCACCAGTACACTTGGCGCCTTGCGGACTGTTGGCGGACACGGGGCATGGACGCGTCGCAGATCTGCGTCATCGCCCCACGAAACCACAGCGCCACCGCCTCGACGTCGACGGGGCCGTCCGTCGTCGACTCCCAGATCCAGGACTGGACTAAGGCAGCTTCCTCGAGTAGTTCCCTGTCGATGCGCTTAAGCGCCCAACGCGGGCCGTCGTTAATCGGGGTTGTTGGATGGAGGCCGCTCGCGGTCTGGGCAGAGACGTCGAACCGGATATACCGATGGTCCGACAGCGTCTCCACCTCCACGGCGACACGCCAGTCGCGGACTCGGCTGGCGACAGAGGGGCTAGCGAACGAGACGTCCACTATCGACCCGCCCCGTTGTCGCACGCACGTATATTCCGAACCCCGATTCAGGACGACCAGATCAGTCGTCACCGCCCACTCTTCTAGCACCTCTCCCCGAGGGTCAGTGACCGGAGATCCCCACGCCGATGACTTGGCGTTGAGATCCCCGAGCACCAGAGCGGGACGAGGGTGATAGCGGCCTACGACGGCGCCCAACTCTACAAGAAAACCCTCAAAGTCGGCGAGACTCTTGTTGGGGGAGAAATACGCTCCCACAATGACAATGCCGCCCGAGACCGCAGCAACCCAGCCGCGGCCCCGAGACGGGTCGGTCATAGTCTCGCCAATAATGGCCACCAGACCGTCAGCGCATCCCAGCCAGTTGTCACGGTCGGGAATGAAGTACGGTTCAGCGACCACCGCCACGTGAATCGACCACTCTGCCATGCTCTGGAGTAGGAGATCCTGAGCCCTGGCACAGTGGTTGATGTTGCCCTGGAGAAAATGGAATTGCGCCGTTATTGACACTCCATTCCCTCGGCAACGGTCCTGGGCCGGGAGTCGGCCGCGGAGCTACTAGCCTGCGGGGGTGGCGAGGTTTCCCCGGCAGGTTTAGAGCTCCTCTTCTTTTTCTTCTTGGCCTTGCTGGCAGGCGCGCCACAGGCCTCTCCGCCCATTTTATGTCCCGCTGGCTTCCCCGCAGCTGAGCATAGACTGCAGTTGAGCGCCGCGGAACACTGGGCCGCCTTGTGGCCGGGCTGACCGCATCGATAACAAAGATCACTACGGTCAATCTCGGCGGTGCACTTTGCCCGGACGTGCCCCTTCTCCAGGCACCGGAAGCACCGCAGAGCCCGGGGCTGCAGAAGTTTTACCCTTGCTGCAACCCAGCCAACCAGCAATCTGCTGTTATCGGCGATCTTCTTCGCCGACGCCACAGGGCACCGAACCCAGACTACGCCGAGTCCGGTGGCATCAGCGCGTATATCGCCGGCCCGCACCTTGTCCGGCGGACATTCTCCGCTTCGGGCAACAGCCGCCACCACCTCCTCAGAGGTCACGGAGTCGTCCAGACCAGCAATCCGCACCTCTGCGGTTTTCATTGGCCTGGAGACCCGGACGTCCAGACGGCCAGAGCGTCCGCCTTCTCAGCACTGCCGCTCGCAGCACCAGCCACCTCGAACAACCGCGCCCCCGTGGCAGCCTGCCTGAGGGTGACGGACTGGAGGCCAAGATCTGATAATTTGATCTTGGCCTTGGCCTCAGCAATGACCGACTGGTACGTTACACCGCGCTCCGCAGCTCCGGGCTGTAGCGTGAGCGTCACAGCTTCGGAACGCGGGGCATGTATCGTCGGTCCTTTGCGTCCGCCTTTGGCAGTCCGCCGCGCAGGCTGCGCAACCACCTTTGCGGTTCCACCGGGAGCGCATACAGCTGCTGCGGCCTTCTTGGCGGCTTTGCGGGCCTTCTTGCGGCTTCCGACTTTCGCCCAGGTCTCACCTTTAGACCCGGCAGTCGTGGGCTGGTCTCTCGGAGGAGCTCCCTCCGCGGGCTTTTTATTACCCTCCGTGGGTTTCTCCTTTTGAGGCGCAAGTCCCGGCGGCTCCACAGCCCTCCGCTTGTCAGCCGCTAGAGGCGGACGAAGGATTTCCGCTGGAAGACGCCGAGAGATCGCCTCCAGCCGAGCGTCAACCATGCTCCCGCACTGGAGCATGCAGAGCCGGACAATGCGCTCCTCAACCTCTTCGTCGGTACGAGGGCTTGCCGGTCGCGGTGCGGGAGTCGGGGCCGCTATAGGTGCGGCATCAATGGACATGCGTCGCTGCTGTTGCTCGCTTAGTGCAGCGACTTGCCGCCGGAGGTCCTCCAGGTCGTTTCGGAGGCGGCTATTTTCTTCCTGCAGCTTTTTCACCTCGTCAGAGGCCGTCCTGTTGAGGAGGATGCCAATCGCCTCCTTGATATCCGCGGCAGCCTCCTTTAAGCCACGGGTGAACGTGCCCTTCAGGCTTCCGGACTTGGTGGCAACCTTCAGGACTAAGTCCACCCCATCCAGAGCCATCTGGCTCAAGGCCACCGCAGATGGCTCTCCTCCTCCCGCCGCCAGAGCAGCTCGTCGCTCGCGAGCGCGTCGGGCCATTTCCGACACTTCGTCGGCCGCGATGGCTTTGCGCTGCTCCCTCCTGGCAGCGTTGAGCTCCGCCTTTGAGCTCCCCAGCGAGGTACAGCTTTCACCGTCATCGCCAGGGTCCTCCGTGGTAACCCCCATGTCACTTTCTGCTTCGCTAGCCGCCGAGGAGCGCCAGAACCGTCCGCGCACATCCCTCCGCGACTGCGAAGCACTCGCTCCTCTCCCTGCCTGCCGACCCCTACTCGAAGTCGGCAATTTGGGGGCCGGCAGGCCTTCCTCGCCTGAGGTCTGGCCCCCTGGACGTTTCCTAGCGGAAGACGTCCCACGCGACTGATTTCCACCGCTTCCAGTGTCCCTATCCGCTACAGGGAATTCGCGTGCCCTTGGTTTTCGCCCTCTCGTCACTTTCCTAGGTTCTACAAGTTTATCGGTATCCGTTGTGCGTTGCGTGTTGTCGTCGTTGTTGGTGAGAAAGCTTGGTGCCCCCCCCAGATACGTGGGGCAGACCGCACCCAAAGTGGGCTTGGTGAGGGGTTCTCCGGCATCGGAGATGCCGGTACCCTCCTGGGGTAGATTTTTGTTTTCCAGACTTTCCATTTTTTTTCTTTTTATGAACGGGGTGAGATCCCCTGCTTCTCGGGATTGGGTTCCCCCCAACCATTCATCCCATCAGCGAAGCCACACCTTAGGATTAAGGGTAATTTTTTATTGAGGTTTTCTTCCTCGCGGCCCCCACCGAAGTGGCGGCCCTCACCCCTGACGCCTACGGGTCAGGGAGCGAGTTGGGCCGACGGTGGCCTAAGCCATGCTGCCAGTCTAGCGACCGACAGCCCGTCGCCCCCGCGTTAGGGTGGGTAAACCACATGGGTCTATCCCACCCTGGTCCCGTCCACAGTGCCCTCTGCTAAAGCAGAGGGACACGTGGAGAGACCCCACCACATGGTCTCATCCGCACTATCCTCTGCCTGGGCAGAGGGATACGTGGAGAGACCCCACCACATGGTCTCATCCACAGTGCCCTCTGCCTGAGCAGAGGGACACGTGGGGAGACCCCACCACATGGTCTCATCCACAGTGCCATCTGCCTGAGCAGAGGGGCACGTGGGGAGACACCGACTTGGGGTAATTTTTTAGAGAGGTTTTCTTCCTCGCGGCCCCCACCGAAGTGGCGGCCCTCACCCCTGACGCCTACGGGTCAGGGAGCAAGTTGGGCCGACGGTGGCCTAAGCCATGCTGCCGTGACCGACAGCCCGTCGCCCCCGCCTTTGGGTGAGTAAACCTCAAGAGTTTTACCCACCCTGGTCTCATCCACAGTGCCCTCTGATAAGTCAGAGGGACACGTGGAGAGACCCCACCCATTGGTCTCATCCGCACTACGCGGAGAGACCCAACTGTGAGCCGCTCTTGGTCTGGCCCCTCCTTCCAAGCCTGTCCGTTATGGGAAGCCCTGTACGGCATAGCCTTGGAGATCATCGGGACACGCAAGCCCCCCCACCACGACAAGGTGGCGGCCCCCGGGGGGGGGCTCAAAGAAGCCTAATCTAAGTAGAGGCCAAGCTTCTATGAGGTACCTAAATACGGGTCACGTGATATTGGATGAACATCTTCAACCAATCATAGGCCTTACTGAGGTTCACCTTAAGAATCTCAGCCACTCTTGTGTTGCTGCGTAACTTTTGTTTTGTAACGATTGGGTGAAGATTTTATTCAAGCAATGTCTGGCGATCCATCCTCAGGTAGGTTATCTCTATGAAACGAGCTCTCCAGGTAAGTATAAGATTCTTAGTTCAACCCAAGGCCTCGGACATAGTTTATCGACTAATCGCTAAATAATGTGAATACCCGACGCACTTATAGAGGCTGAAAGTACCTATACTATTCAAACTACATATAGTATATAGTGGTATATGTAAATCTTAAAAAAAAATTTTAACGTTGTAAGCAAAGTATAATTTAAGTTCGTGATCAGCATTTGCAGATGACGTAGTAATATAATAACATGAGGGTTATTGCAATACTTTGCACATGCGTCATATCCTATTAACAGCCCATACATTACTTTCGTTGGGAATGAATCTGAAATTTATTGTCCGCCATTTGCTGTAAAATATGGCGTGTCACAAATTTAATAGCATTGTTCAATTTTATAACGTCATTTAAAGTTAATTAAATTCCTTATCGTCAGCACTCAAGTCGGGAATAACGTCATGCAACGCATTAAAAAGAGATTGTATTTCAACGTTGGTCTCTCATTTCGTGTCGAGTTCGAATCCTGCGTATATGATTTTCCAAAATTTTGCGCGTTTTAGGAATATGTGGTCACTTGCTTCGATAAAGAGAAACTTGGAAAGGAAAGGCAGTAATTACCGGAATACGGAATGTAACTCTGATTTTGACGCCTAGATAACAACGGACACAGTACAATGCTAATTAATAACCTACTGTAATTTTCATCAGGGATAAAAGTCTTCAAAATATCGTTTTAACAATATTAGTCCTGGGTCCGTCATAACGCAGCGTAATTCCCATGAAATTTCCATGTAATTGGAACGTCCCGTCCTGTAATAGTACGCGTATATCGGCGTCGCGACGCGTCGTGAGAAATGCGCGCGTTATTAGGCTGGGAAATGGCACGTTTTATGCATAAAGTTCCACGCTCTGCAACTTTCGTGTTTTTAAATAATTTTAAACGCGACCAAAATTTTATATGGATTGTTTTTTCAACATTGAATAGATAAAACGGGTTAGCAGTTTTGTTGTCATTGTTTTACACGCCAATTGGCATCATCCTAATATCTATATTAAAATTCTATAATCTGGTATTCTATACAATACCTAGGCAATGTCGACGCCTCCGAGGAATAAAGTCGTTCTCGAAGGTTACCACTGTTTTAATGTTTTCTCATTTTTAGGGTTCCGTAGCCAAATGGCAAAAAACGGAACCCTTATAGATTCGTCATGTCTGTCTGTCTGTCCGTCCGTAAGTCACAGCCACTTTTTTCCGAAACTATGGGAACTATACTGTTGAAACTTGGTAAGTAGATGTATTCTGTGAACCGCATTAAGATTTTCACACAAAAATAGAAAAAAAACAATAAATTTTGGGGGTTCCCCATACTTAGAACTGAAACTCAAAAATTTTTTTTTCATCAAACCCATACGTGTGGGGTATCTATGAATAGGTCTTTAAAAATGACATTGAGGTTTCTAATATCATTTTTTTCTAAACTGAATAGTTTGCGCGAGAGACACTTCCAAAGTGGTAAAATGTGTGTCCCCCCCCCCGTAACTTCTAAAATAAAAGAATGATAAAACTAAAAAAAATATATGATGTACATTACCATGCAAACTTCCAACGAAAATTGGTTTGAACGAGATTTAGTAAGTAGTTTTTTTTAATACGTCATAAATCGTAAACCGCAATTTACCTCTATCAAAGTTACAACGAACTTCAAGAACTTTTATATTATGTTACTTGCTGCTACGGAACCCTTCATGGGCGAGTCCGACTCTAACTTGGCCGCTTTTTTTTGGCATCTACGAGTCAATATACACCTGCTAAATATTATTTAGATTTTTATCTTTGAATTTCATAAAATTAGAGCCACTTTTATTTTTATTCTTCGGAAGTCATGTACAAATTATAGCCCATAATAAAGTTGTAGTCACATATTACTGATAACCCCCGTATTCAAGAATAATACTTGTCTAAGTAAAGAAGCAATGCTATGCGAAGTAAGGCATTTCTCAGTGCGTTGGTCATGGCAAACCTTCAGTTTCACAGTCGACCCTTAAGTATCACTTGGCTGTGCGGACGCACAGAGCTGTATACAGCCCTCTTATTGAAAGAAAGAAAGAAAGAAAGAAAGAAAGAAAGAAAGATTTATTCCGTCATGAATATTGGTCCATTTGATGCGGCAAACTTCACTCTAGTCATTTGACACAGGCAAATAACAAAGATAACAATACAAATAATCGATCTATTTCTTTCTATTTTGATAGAAGTCAAACCAACACTATGCGTTCGGTAAAGTAGCTCGGCAGCTACTTTATCGATTTTGACAAACGCACAGCGAAGGACTTCAATCAAGTATTGTTTACGAAATGGTTTTAATGCCACTATGCACTCGCAAGCACTGTGAGACCTCATAGTATTATTCTTGAATACGGGGTGTAGTGTTTGTACTGCTATTATGGTTATAGCAGTAATCATGTTATCTCGAGAGCACGGGTAGTGGGGCAACACTGAGTCAGTCACGAGAGAACCGGAGACGCAGGCAGACGTGTTCCCCTACCACTGGTGACGTAACGAGCTAATGCAAGTCAACCATATCACTATATCCAAATATTACGGAGCACGTAAGTACAACAACTACTACATAATGGCGACGAGGTCAAAAGGTCAGTGCAATAAATATTTTATTTTGTGTTGATAAAGGAAGAGTTGAAGGGAAAATAACACGTCGATGCAAGAAATAATCAACAGACGAATGTTAATATTAGTGCCGAATAGTTAACTCGAGAATTTGTTTAGGTGTGCTGTAACTTTAAATAACGTATTGAGCAAAATCATCATAATTATCGAAGTTCTCTCTCTAATTAGGTATAAAAATTGCCGCCATTACCGCTACCTACACAATTCCCTTTGTTTTCTGAAAAATGGCATTGATTGACATTGTAAAAACAACTGTGCGGTGAGTAAAAAGTGGCATTTTGTGTTATAAGCGTAATTCACGCTACTGAAGTAATAATAACATAAATGACATTTTGGATATAGTGTCACTTATTTAGCTGAAAGTGATAGCGAGGCAGGTTTTGTTTTTAAATAAGAAGTGATATTTAGTGTTTAGCTGTGTCGTTTTAAATATAATACACAGTATCATTGAAGTATTATTACTAGCGTATAGAACGGACACCGCGAGCACAATGTGTGTTCCAATGAATTGACGCCGCGCGGCTTCAATGTCCAATGGATTCGTTCGATTTTGGAAGGAGAACAGGGGCTCAATTTTGAAAATAGAACCTCCCGGCGGGGACACACATTTTGTTCGAGATGTCTTCTCTATGTATACTTATACCTCAATGCACAGTATCGATCTGTTGGAGGGATTGCTACATAAATGGAGTATTGCGTGTGGTGCCGCGTGTTTGGTTAAGGTTGCGTATGTGTGCCAATGAGAAAAAGTGGCATCATGCGGAACTTTTTCTGAATATATTTTTTGAATAACTACTTATTTACTAGCATGTTTTTAGTGCCTAACTAAAAGTAGGTTGGGCGAACTGACGAGAGAGGCTAATTGCAACGATATATTTCAGTTTTCTTCATAGATAGTGATCGCAATGTTGAGTTGAAAACTTTGAATGGCTATACTGAAAAACTACTATTTTGTAAAGCGCCATTTTTTGTTTTAAATGAGCGAATGGTGTCCGGCATCCACCCTTGCGTGTGTGTGTTGCACAGCAACACTTAGTACTAAAAAGGAGATAACATTATACAAATTATGAACTTAAATAAAGGAGTAGGGACTTTAAAATATTCAAGAATAAAAGGGTTCCCTAAATTAGTGAAATTTATTTAGGACTAGCTGTTTATTTAGCACTCTTCGGCTTTATAAAGTATAGATTTTACTACCATTATAGATGGCCGCACATGCAAGTTAAGTTTAATTGTTGAGAGTGAGTTTGCTTCTTCACGGCCATAAAACTATAACAGTAAGGGTAATTGTCAATAAAATTAGCTGTTTTTATGACTATTAGTTATATTCTACGCAGGTCCTGGGTTTCATTCAAACGTAGTTTTGCTTTAGTTACAAAGTACATGTGTAGGTATGATAAACTGAAATAATTGCAGTCGTTTTGATATGAATTCTGATAAAAAACGGAACTGAAGTTGTTTGATAAAAATTATGTTCTGTTATGAAAGTATTGCATTGGCAGTATCAAACATACATACATGCCTAGCCGCCTTGGTATACATGCAGCCATGCACTTGTATTTCTTTTGAAAATAATATACATAAACTATCACAACCTGTTGTAATACGGTTAACGTAATTTAACGTTGCGGCGCCGGGTCCCTATTTCAGCTTGTAAGTTCTTTGTGATTCTTTAGCAGTCTTTCCTTTTGGTATTTGACTATCACGGCTGCACTACACGGCTGAAAATATAATAACATAATGTGGGTAATCATAAATAAAGTCGGTTTGATGGGCGGTAGCGTAAGAAGGAAAGAAACATTTATTCCGTCATAAGAATAGCAACATCGTTAGGGTTCTATGGTGGATGTGTTACTGGCGCGCCGACGATGAGGAGCGCGGGAGCGGGTAATTGACCGTTATGGTCGTGGTCGCTCTGTTAACACATGACGCTTTTGTTGTGGTCAGAAGTGCTTGACATTTGACATACAGCGTTAGAATGCCCTCGTGTATTGTACCAATGTGATTGGTGTAGTGGAGCAAAGGATGGGCGTGTGTGTGTGTTGTGGCTCTTTTCAGAACGGAGTTCTTGGTTGGTTTATAAGGGCATAACGTATCTATATTTTGAATATCATTGCGTATTGGGAGATGATAGGAAGTTCCTATCATCGTTCCTATTAGGAACCATTATACAAGCCACGACACCAAAATTCAAATCTTCGCGATGAGACAAGTTTATTTTTCTAATTTAGTTTTTGTGTTGAATTTTATAGAATCTATTGAGGCAGTGAGGGTCAAAAGCGCTTGCGAGCTAGACGCGTTCTTGTGTTGTTACTGTGATTAAACTAAGTTTTGTCACGGAAATCATATTATATATTTATCATTGAGTTATTCGTGCACAAAAGGAGTAAGTTTTTATTTTTAAATTGAGAACAATAATTGTATTTGTTCGAATGGGTGCAGCAATGTTTAAAATGTTGCTATTTATTATTGTAGCCTGAGGAAAGCGCCCTTTTGAAGACGCACGATTTGATATGCTGTAGTAAATTCATAGCCCTGGAGAAGCCGAGCCTTGGTTTTGACAGAATTCCACAAAAATCGTGAAGGAGAAACTCTCCTGACGTCCAAAAAATATTTATTAAGCTGGATGTATTTAGTTATAAATCGAGAAGTCCTCTTTAAACAGATTTGCAGATTATACCAATGCTATGACCTTAGTAATTAATAATTTTAATAGATTACAATTAAAGTTTGGTAATCTAATCTAATTAGCTATAATGGCGCTACCAATTATTGATCTACTTAGGTTGATTTCGGGGTCATAAACTCATAATTAAGTACTTACCTGCCTGAAGGATTGTTGACGTGAGTAATTTGATGGACTTGATAGGTCATAAATTTTGGTGCATAATGTACTTATTGCAATAACTATAATGTGTGTGTTAGGTAGTACGAACCTACATGAAATTGTAAATCGTGCATAATTGTGTGTGTCAGGTAGTACGAACCTACATGAAATTGTAAATCGTGCATAATTGTGTGTGTCAGGTAGTACGAACCTACATGAAATTGTAAATCGTGCATAATTGTGTGTGTCAGGTAGTACGAACCTACATGAAATTGTAAATCGTGCATAATTGTGTGTGTCAGGTAGTACGAACCTACATGAAATTGTAAATCGTGCATAATTGTGTGTGTCAGGTAGTACGAACCTACATGAAATTGTAAATCGTGCATAATTGTGTGTGTCAGGTAGTACGAACCTACATGAAATTGTAAATCGTGCATAATTGTGTGTGTCAGGTAGTACGAACCTACATGAAATTGTAAATCGTGCATAATTGTGTGTGTCAGGTAGTACGAACCTACATGAAATTGTAAATCGTGCATAATTGTGTGTGTCAGGTAGTACGAACCTACATGAAATTGTAAATCGTGCATAATTGTGTGTGTCAGGTAGTACGAACCTACATGAAATTGTAAATCGTGCATAATTGTGTGTGTCAGGTAGTACGAACCTACATGAAATTGTAAATCGTGCATAATTGTGTGTGTCAGGTAGTACGAACCTACATGAAATTGTAAATCGTGCATAATTGTGTGTGTCAGGTAGTACGAACCTACATGAAATTGTAAATCGTGCATAATTGTGTGTGTCAGGTAGTACGAACCTACATGAAATTGTAAATCGTGCATAATTGTGTGTGTCAGGTAGTACGAACCTACATGAAATCGTAAATCGTAAATGATTGTGTATTAGGCAGCAAATGCCTTACGATACCAATTAACGTACATACCTTTTGTGACACGGAGTACTACATGTGTGTGTATTATTATTGATGCGTGTTTTTCGGTAAGATGTTAAATAATCAAGTCCGAACTGATATATATTTAATTATCGTTTACACATATATAATAATACATGTGTAACACATAAAGATAAACTTTCAGATTAATTTTATTCTTTCACAAAAGGCAACCCTGACATTGCCAGAGAGGATAAGCGACAGTGTTAGAAAGGAAGGCAACTCATTACGCGTTTTGATTAGCACTGTGCGATCAGAATTACACTTTATTGCGTTGGAGCCAGAGTCACTATTTATTTAAATGATTTTTCGGAATTTTTCTTAGTGCACCTTCTATAATTATTTATAAATACTATTATTTATTCTGTGTTTTTAGTTAAATTCAGAGTTAAAGAAAAAATTGTATTCAAGCTAAAGTTACAATGAAAGTAAAATTTAAAAGGCACTCTATCTCGAAGAGTCATAGAAATCAGAGTAAAATCAACCAATAATAATGAAGTTTAGTTTTGCTTAACATAAACATACGTTACTGTGTTGTGGGCAGTATGAGCCCTCATGAAATTGAAAATCATACGTTACTGTGTTGTGGGCAGTATGAGCCCTCATGAAATTGAAAATCATACGTTACTGTGTTGTGGGCAGTATGAGCCCTCATGAAATTGAAAATCATACGTTACTGTGTTGTGGGCAGTATGAGCCCTCATGAAATTGAAAATCATACGCAACTCAGTTGTCGGCAGTATGAGCCCTCATGAAATTGAAAATCATACTTTACTGAATTGAAGTGAGCTGTCGGCAATATGAGCCCTCATGAAATTGAAATCATACATTACTGAGTTGTCGGCAGTATGAGCCCTCATGAAATTGAGATTGATACATTGACTTGATGGAAGTAGTAACCTCATGAAATTTAGAATCATACATACATTACTTGACTAGACGGCAGTATAGGTCCCATGATTTGAAATCATAGTAACTAAAGTGTGTATGGACCTCTTGAAATTGAAATCATTACTGACTAGACAGCAGTATGGGCCCTCATAACTTTGAAAACCATACAAAATGTAGTTATTTTGTAAACATATTAGTTATTTGGCGTGATGGAGTTGAGATGTAGAATAAAGATAATGAATAGACGAGGTATTTCAATGAATGACTGGTGTGTGAATGATTGGTATCGGCAGTGTCTGATTCATATGTGACACCGTTGGGTCCGTTGGGATCCGTTGGATCCGTCCATTCAGGAAGGACGCCTAAATAAAGGAAATTCCTGTTGCGAGTCTAGCCATGGTTGGCGTGTTATGGTCGTCGGTGGGACCTAGTTTATATTACGTATATAAGAGGATTGTCTCGCAAGTAAAACTTTAGTCTTTAAAAAACGAAAGCAGGTTGTAAGCTGTACGTAATCTGTTGTTGACAGTAAACCACTTTTAGTAATAATATAAATTTTCATCGAGTTTCTCATATTTCCTATGTTTGTTTTACCAGTAAGTTGTCTATTTAAAGACAGAAATGACGAGGTTTGTTTGAATGTTGGTATGAAACCTAATAACTTGGCGATCTTGATCAAAGAGAGAAGAAAGAGGGAAGTATGAAAAGCTAAGAGGTGATGTAAATAATTATTATTTAATAAAGATAGAAGGAGAACGGGTGCGAATGGGAAAGGTGTAAGACGAAAAAAGTCTCAGGTGTTGTTTCAATGTTTAAAATAATTGCAGTGAAAGTATAATCTACATAAGTAATTCTATACGAAGCATGCATATGACAGTTTGAGTTTGTTGAGGCTAGTGAAGGCACCCAGAAGGCTCAAGTTTACAAACCGTAGCCTGCTTCATACATATAGTGCGTGTTACAAATGTGTTTGTCTAAGTAACTGGAATATTGAATGGTATAGACGTGGAGTGGCCTTTGAAGGCTTGAGTTGCGATCAACTGCAGAGTCGACTGTGGATCGGGCTCCATATTAAATAAAGATTTTAATAAGGAAGGGATGTAGTGTTTGTACTGCTATTATGGTTATAGCAGTAATCATGTTATCTCGAGAGCACGGGTAGTGGGGCAACACTGAGTCAGTCACGAGAGAACCGGAGACGCAGGCAGACGTGTTCCCCTACCACTGGTGACGTAACGAGCTAATGCAAGTCAACCATATCACTATATCCAAATATTACGGAGCACGTAAGTACAACAACTACTACACGGGGGTTAGTCTCTTTAGATCAATAAGACGTTCATACCATTTTATTCCGGTGAAAAAATTTGTAATAAGTTTCGGTAACATACTTTAACCGCAAAACTCGGCGACTTTTAAACCGTTAACGTATATTACTATGTTATGATTGATATAAATTTCAATTACATTTCAATACTTCAAAGATGAGTAATAACTTTGACTGGAACAAAATTGTAATAGTTTAATACATTTACAATTAATTCATAAAAGTTTAATAAAAGTGTATCGTAAGTGATGAAAACTGTCGATAGCATGATAGAGTTTTAAGGGAATAAAATTGTAAAGTTAACTTACTTGCTACACATTTCCATATACCTAATAAGAGTACCTATTATCGTTTTTTGGTGATAATTAAAAAGATATATATTCTTTTGTTATTTTTTTATACAATGTAATTCCGTAAAAAATAACACACGTTTTAATGTATAATTCAAAGATATCCAATCATTATTCTGCCTAGGATAAAACAAAACTCGTATTACAATGCTCTACAATGCCCAATGCGTGCCAGTAATGTGTGAATAAGAAAATTTTGGAGTTTCTCAGGGGTCCGTTCACTTTGCTACTCTTCTCTTGTTCTTACGGGTTTATCCTACTAGTCCCGTTGAGTTGTTCCGTGACGAGACACCTAGCACTGTTTAGCACATCTGCATCTCACCTGTCCCGGGGGACTAGTGATCTGGCGCTCTGCAGCATGCAAGCAAGCATGCAACATGCAGCAGGCATGGTTTCTGTCACGGCTTCGGCGCTGCAGGGTTCTGTCGCAGATGCTCTGAACGGTCACCACCGATCTTCGGCTTGCTGGCCGGCTTTGCCGGTGCTTTTACTTGTTCATACCGAAAGTGCGAAGTGCGCCAGGCCTGTTTATGGTATAGTACAGTTTCTTGTATCAAATCATTTATTCATTGCTTGTATCAAATCTTTAATTCGTAGTTCAAGTTAATAGTTTTAAATCACAAAAACATGAAATGAAAACACAATGTATCTCACAAGTAATACATATTATATTAAATTAGATTGTTTTTTGCGATTGCCAAGTCAATCTATTTATTAAAAACATAAGAGATTTTTAATATTGATATGGTCACTATAAGATTTTGTTGAGTTAGCTAATTACGCAATAACATAAGACAGAAGGACTTATGTAGGGACTGAATGAATTAACTAATTATTTAATTAACCGAATTAGGTATTGTAATATGGATCTCACAACTTTTTACTGACACTTGATTTTTTACAAGTTATGTTTTTGATGGCTTTCGTTGTATTGTAAGAATGAGCAATTGAGCAAGTTAGAATTTGCACTCTACGACGCCAAAAGGCATTATTAGTTACGCCAAGACTAGTAACAAGTTTTGTTACTGAAAGTTTGATAGTTTCAAAGTTATTGAAAACAGCTTGAAACTTGTAATGTTTATCAAGAATTTAGATTGTTTAAACGGGTAAATGAAATTACTGAAGAGACTAATTATGTTACGCAATTTAATTTGAACTTTGACATTTAATGATTATTACTACGTTATCTTAAAATTTATTAAGATCCAATCTGTTCAGTAGTTTTGTACGCGTGATAAACAAACATCCATACAAAATTTTGGATTTATACCTAATGTTAGCAGGATTTTATGCTTCTAATTCTCTTTATCACTTTAGTGATTTTTATGTACCTAACGTTGTAGCTGACAGACAGTCCGAAAAAATCTACCACGAAAATCTTGCTTTTGCTTCTATGACAGGTGCCTGAATAAAAATATTATTTAATTTGTTTATATCAATTATAATTATTATTTAATGTTATTACATTTTTATGTATGAGAATGAGGATAGACATAATTATTTGATTTCAATCCATTAATCGCTCGTGTAGTGTATGGCTCTATTTTCGTAACTGAAAAGATCTGAAAGAGGACACTTTACTACACTAATAAAGTGGCTAGTACCTGCCACAGAATATGTTAGAAATTTCGACTCTTAAACTACCTAGAAAATGACGGTTTAGTGTGACCTCGGAAGCAAGAAAATTTATGATTAACATTTTGATTGACATGGGTCGCCAAGTCATGGGCGTAGTAGGTGATATCTATACGTATTTTACCCTTAGATTTATTATACACATTAATGAATATCTACTCTTAGCTGATACAATATTATATATCGCCTCTTTGCTTCAATAACGTGTTATTTTGAAAATCACAATTTTACAGGAGCCCATTTTTTAACTTCAAAAAAATATTTGCGTCAAAATCAATGTATATTATTATTAAGTTTTCTGAGAATATAAGAAAGTTCTGATCATTTAATGAATTTAGCGTAAATTTGGTATTAATTAATTTTAAATTGCCTATAACTGAATAACTAAATTCAGAGACAACACAATAAATTGTACAATAAATTTAGGTATGGTCAAATTTCACATGTTAATGCGGTGAAAATTTCGAAGGTGAATAAAAGAAAAACGAATATACTTTATTAATTTTATTACATGTTATTGGAAATTAAAGCCAGAATATCCCAAATTCATAATAGCTTAAAGAAGAAGGCTCTCCAGTAAACGAACCAACCGCGAATGAACGTTAATTACGAATGTTAATTTGTTAAAAAGTTACTTACTTCGCTTCGTTTAACATCCAATTACGTTAAATACAGTTCGCAAGTAAAAGAACAATGTAAAACATGTTACAATTAAATATCCCGTTAAAGATCAGTTACAATTGCATGCTGCTTTCGAAAAGTTCAGCGGGAAAAGGTCTGCTGTCTCGAGTCGTTATCTCCTTTGCATCTATTGGAAGAAATAACATTGTATAATCTTACGATATATCCTAACGATAACCTTAGTGTTAGAGGTATCTTGCTTCTGTATCCAGCTTATCTACTCCCGAACGTACTAAATGGGTAGATATACTTACTATTTAGGTCCTAGTTGATAGGGTTCTTAATTTGCGTAGTATAGAATTTTCTTTTTTTTGCCGTATTGGGGTGGCTTAGAATTTTGATCCCAATCCCTTCCACGCCGGCATACTAGGGTGTCGTAAGAGGCCACAGAAGCCAGCCCGCCATGATGCGTGTAGCTACTCCCCTCTTGCTTGAGTCAGTCGCCAAACTTGGAAGCTTGAAAGCCAGCCAGAAGGAAACTTTTTTAGAGGAGCAGGGTTTTGTATTAAAAAGATTGAACCCCTTGATAAAAAAGGACTCCGTGTTTCGCAGTCACTCTTCATTGCTCATTCGGATGGCAATACCGATTTGCGATATTTCCAGATCAGTTGATGTATGAAACTCAACGAACTTTGCGCTTGTTATTTTGTTACTGAAATACTCGTTACAGATTAAAAAATATCTTACAGATACAAAATAACAGCTTCGGTTTTTAATTTGCAAATAATTGCAAGCTGGTTACCTATATCTAAGTGATTATCGGTATTTATCGGTATTAGTAACTCTTAAGGGTTCAGATCCTGCAACCGAAAAAGGTAAAAAGATAATTCACGGTTACTTGCTTGACAAGTAAAAAGCCTTTGGGGTACACACCACAAAACATAATATTTCTAGGCCAATTCAACTCTTACGTTTTCTACGTTTTCCTACAGTACTATGAATTCATCAACATGGCTAAAAACATCTAAAACCTTCGCATGTATATTGGGTATCTCCACGTGCTATACTTATTTTAATCTTCAAGTTTCTTTCAAATCAAGTTTCAGATATAAAAAATTTAAGTACCTATAAATTATACCTACGTATTTTTTGTGAAATAAGAAGGATAAAACTAATAAGGAAGTGTGTGTATATTATCTTATATACAACGACTGGAATAAATGGAAGCCTCTCAAGTCTCAAACCCTCGTCACTGAGAGCGACTAGTTAATCTCAAATCTGACAACAACACCTTAGCCTCTTGTACTACACTTGGCGAGTAAAACATGGTACGCAGAGATTAAGCAGTGAGGAGTAGTAGCAAGAAATAAGCATAAACGGAAAGATTACTTTGTGAAAGATTAATAGATTTGGAAAATAAGATAAGTAAGAAATAAATGATAGTTAAAGAAATCACTTTTAAGAAACTATTTTTACATAAGTCTAAAGGTGACTTACGGGCTGCACTACGGTATATTCCCGCAACGATTAACTGCGTACCCGCGAGACCACTCAAACCGCACATACTGCGATTGAAAACCGCAATCCCACCGTGATTTTCACACTAAAATTTAGCTCGATTATGTATCAATCATGGTATTAAAATCTGTCACAGGAAAAAACCGCAAGTGCGGCCGTTGTGTAATTTATTTCTCTCACCGTTAAAACCGTGACGCCTTAGCCGTATAAGTGCAGGCAGGCTACATTCAAACGGTCTGTGTGTTGCAATATTTTCATGTAGGTATATGCCTCTATAATCTTACCTACTACTCGTTCACTTCAAGTTTGCCCTCGTCGTCGTCTCATCAAATAATACAACAACTTATGTTCACCGCTGTGTAAGACCTTTTCTCTTTTAGTCATTGTAGCGACACAAATCAACGAACGTAAAATAAATCAACAGAAAAATAATTTAACGAAATTAACATCAAAATCAACAACAAACTTGACAACGCACGCGCCTCACGGGACTACAAAAATACGCGGGTTACGGGTAGCGTTGCTATCAAACACAGATAGGGCTTCATTTTGATAGGTTTGACAGTGGACTCCTAAAGTCCTAAATAATAGCACGCAAATGTACTATGCGTCAGTCGTCACGTATACGGGAACTATATTATTTGTGTGAACGATTCAAGCTAAACATAAACGCCACTCACTACGTGTCGTGTACGGTACAAAATAGTACGTTATTCGGGAAAAAATAATTTACATATAGGTACATGATTTTCCCGCATCTGTGCAAATATTTTTTAAGTTTTCATATATCTTTTGTTGTCAGTAGGTACCTACTGTATGCGATAAAATATCGTAGGTACACGGAATGCGGAAAAAATTTGCCTGAGAACGTAGGTACTTAACATTTTATATATTACTGGACCGGACCTTTGAATATTACGTTAAACATACTACAAAACCTTCTCTAATGATATACTCCCAGACCTTTAATTGGGGTCACCTATTTCTTGCTGAAACACTTAGGTAAGTATCAAGAGTAAATAGGCTTTTAGTAATTTAGTGTACCTACTTTGCCATCTATGACTTGCCACTTACTACCTTCAGGTGGGATTGTAGTCAAGCATGAACTTTTTTATAATACAAAAACGTAGATTATTATATAGTTTTATTAAAGACATTTTAATTTATTTAAGTTGTAATTAATTCACCCTTTAACCTTGTGTCCAAAAGTAAATCTTAACTAAGAATTTATAGAAATTAAATCGTTCATCGCCTACGTATCGAACAATGTATTCATTGGCGGGATTTATTGAGAAATCAGGCTAAAATCATATGTTTCAGCTTAATTTTGCCCTATTTATTTTATCATTACAGTTGATGTTTAAGATTGGAGAAATAAATTAGTAGGATAATATATTATTTTTGGGAGAAGGCTCATTCATTTGTTTACAGCATCATTTAGTATGCTTTCAGTGTTTGTTCACGTCCGCGTCAGTGTGATCTTATTTTTTGCAATTTAATCTACTACTTACCCTGTTAACAATCTCTCCCCAATGTTAAGGAGATTAGAAGTTTCTTTACTAGTTGCATCAACGGTTCAGCGGTCAACTCGAGCTTCAAAAGTTCATTTTTCTAATAACTACCGTCATGGATCGGTTATTGTCTCCTGTAATGCACGTAACCCACTAACATTACTTTGGCTCTTAACGGTCACCTGTTCAGCTACTGAATGTCAAGAAGAGAGTGATACCCAATGTGTCTGAGTCATGCGTAAATAGGTACTGTCGTTGCTAAGGGGTTAGTGACCAATCCAGGTGTTGGAAGTTTTCAAGCCGCTAGACGGACTACTGTTATCTTACAATAATAACCGGGACCGACGGCTTTACGTGCCCTCTAAAGCACAGAAGCGCTAAAGAAATACCGACGGCGCATCGCTGCTTCTTAACTCGGTCAATCACATAATTTACACAATCCGCTGAACTATGAGCATAACACTTCAATTTTAAATGATAAATTAGTTACAGCGGCGTACACGTTATTTAGCTATCTAGGCTTCAACCGCTGGCATATTAAAGCCACTGCTACAATTTGTTCAGTTTGCTAGCCACAGCGACCGCAACTAGCTTGTTTGAAACAACCGGACAGCCCAAATCTGGATGAGATTCAATTTTGTCGTGTCGAGGCTATCACTTAGTCCCAATTTTTGGATTTAAACTTTCAATCGTCATTTAAATTTTATTTTTATGATATCGATTGTATTATTAATTAATTTTATTCAATTTAAATCAATTTGTCACAATGTCTCAGCATGTATTTTAATATACATATTATATAAAAATGTTATATTGAAAGACAACAATTAATAGTAAAGTTCTCATACGTAACTATACAGAGAAATTTATAAGTTCCTATTTAAGTAGTTGAAGACACAACACACGTAATATTCACACTTTATTATAATTTTAGAAAGTTACGGGCAGCTATAATATAAATATTTTCTCGTAACTTTACTTTTCGACTTGAAACAACTCTCACCAACAACAACATCTGCAAAATTGTCACCATTTACTAAGTAGTCGCAAACCCTGTTGAAGTATTTAATTTAAATCTAGAAGGAAAGCGCGCAGTAAAATCTTAGTGCAGTGTTTTATTCAGTAATTTCCAACGCCCGAAAGATAGATTAAACGTCGAGTCTTAATTGCCAGTAGGTTGCAAACCCTCTGATAATGGGATACTTCAAGGAAAATTCACTGAGATAAAAAATTCAATTAACATTTTACCGTGAATTCGTAGGTCTACTTAGATCGCTCGTCAGAGCTTCAGCCAGTTTGGTTGTAACGTTTTACAAAGCGAAAGAGATCCCTTACAAGAACGATAATCTGAAGACATTTTATTAAAATTATGCTCAATTTCTGCAAGTGATTTTCAGGATTTTGGATGTGGAAAAAGTAATTTATGAGCTACAGAAATATTAGCCAATTTCAAATGATGTGCTAGAAGATATTTCTTAAGTAAATGATTACCTTTTTGTGCGGGATAAAATGTTTAAATTTTAAATGAATTCTTCATACGTTTGGTTTTCTTCATGTTTGTGAATAAATGACAAAATGTTTTTATAAAAAAAGGTACTGATAACAAATTCTGACCCGATCTTTGCGTAACATACGTGAAGAGGATTTAATAAAACACATAGGTTATGTATCGACTAGTTGAGAAAGTATTGTTGCATAACCCATGCTCAATAGTGGGCCCTTAATCGATTGAAAACACTGCCTCCAATACTGCAAATGAACCACGTTAAAACATAACACTGTTAACTTAATCACCTTGCAATTCTATGGAATAAACTGGGTAATATAGAACCCAGCGATCTCCAAAAGAAGAGACCTGACACTTAATGGATTGGATTGTTGGATGTTTCGTCTATTTTCAGCAGGGTTTTAAGAGTACAAGGGTAGTAGCCTCAGCCACTGCGGCGAGCGTTAAAACCACCCGCTCCTCAGCTCATGGGCCACCTCACCCCTCCGCGCCTTCTCGGGTTTAAGTTACACTTTAGGGATAGAACAGACATAGACAGACAGACAATATAACGTGGAGTCGGTTTTGCAGCGATCCGTTTCTGTCACTAACGTTAACGTTAACATTACGACACTTATTGGGAATTTTCCAAAAACATACAAAACAAAGTAGATTTTTAAATTATAGTACCTCATATTTTACTAATTGTATACTAGTTCAAATGTGCATTATATAAAATGTACATTAGACCACGTAAAAAAAATATGAAATTATAATTATCCATAAATAATTAGGTATATCATTTAACTAAAAAAAGTATATCGAGTGGCATTAGGTCAAATGATTGTTAGTACTTATATTGTTATTCTATCAACTGATGCGTATCCGTCTTTAATAGCAGTAAGAAACGTGGGTAGCATTTTAGCCTGTCCGTTATACAAGATTCCTAACTAGTTACTAAAAGGGCATGTGCTACACACAAACAGAATATGTACAAAGAGAAGGTTCGCATTTTATTTTATCCTTTTGTTACAAAGAATGCGAGACAAAATTAGCCAAGTAGGGAACGTTCTATTTGCATTTTAAATTTTACACAACACTATTGTGCTTTCTTTTTAAAGTTATTCTAGGCTTTACGTGTATAGAAATACCAAAAACTGGTTGCTTTTTTAGTAATTAACAATATTTTTTGTCATCATTATAGTTACTTTCTTGTATTTCAATCTTTTTCATGTTGAATATTTTAAGCATAATACTGAAAAAGTCAAGATATTATATTCCAGAGAAAATATTAAAAAATTGAATGCGATATCAACGCGCAAGTTCTATGACGATTGAAACACAAAGACAAACGAAAATTGTCAATAGGCATTAAAAAGTAGAAATATTGTAAATAGGTACAATCCTCAAAACATTTCCGAGGATCCGAGCATTTTGTTCAACGCTAATTACAAAAAATATAGACCTAAATTAAACAAGTTGACTTGTACGAGTATTTGCAATTTTAATTTTGTAAAAAGCCACCGTCCCTACTGTCGAGGCAACTTATGCGTCGTTCTATTCTTTTCTGTGTTTATTATGTTCACTGCACTGGAAGGCTGTCTGTTTCCTAGCGGTGGTGGTTCCCATTTCACTCATACAATATGTAGAATAATTCAAATACATATTGAGGATATTAGTATATTAGCAGTTTTATAACAACCCACTATTGATATTGGTCTCACGACTCTTCTTGCTAATTTCCCCATAGATGGACAACGTTCAGGAATGTTCTTGTTGTTGTTGCGTTATTGAAGTATTATTTTTAAAATTATCTGATAATAATTATGTTGTACGTGGCATATACTTTACTAACTAGCAATTTGCCCACGGCTTAGCCCACGTTTATCGGGAAAATAAGTATCTACCCTTTATCTTATTCCATAAATCCATATCATGGTCTACTTGTGCTAAATTTTCAAGAAAATACGTTCGGGTTTGTACGTGAAAGAGTAAGGAACCTCCATACATTCTCACAAAGTTTCACATTTATAATATTAGCTAGAAAGATAAAAGTAAGATTTAATATTGTCTGCTACGGATAACGAGTAGAGTATTTCAAGGCCTTATTACATTTGCCCTACGTTTACGTTTCAATCACGTAAACCACTCATGGGGCTCACACGCATTTAAGCCGTATTGGAGCGGCTTACAATATTGACCGGAATCCCTTACTGGCACACTAGGGTGTAAGAAGCGACAGCCGCCCCGCTTGGGGGTAAAGATTCACTTCAGTATTATATTATCAACATTATTATTAAGTCAAGTATATTAATACTTTCTGTGAAGCCTGCCTTCCTAGCTATAGCCCTCTTTCTTTTCCAGTTCTTTATTTCTTTCTCTCCATTCTGTCCTGGTCTGCAACGCAACAGTGATGCCTCAATCAGCTCGTTTGTCGATTAATTACTTAAACAAGAATATCAAATGTGTGTTCCCGCACTCTGCTTTTTCTGTATTTTGTTCGCCTTTGATATCCAGGCAGTATTCCTGTTAACAGATATCAATGATATTGATAACGAAGCAAAGTAATGTCATACGTGTGGTTATCTGTGAATTCAATTAAATAGCAACATGCTCGGAATCTGATACATACCAGTAGAGACACGTGATTTCAATCAAGAGTGAAGTACGAGAATTTTGATTACAGACGAAGTGTATTGCCGGAGTTTGGGCCCGGATCAGCTTGACTTACCTAATTATCTTTTTACAACATCACACATGACATGTTGTATTAATCTCACCTCATATAACATATTTAAGTATGAATTAATGTATTATCAATAAAATATACAACAAATTGAAGTAAATATTTAAAAAAGAGAATTCGTCACATTGACGTAATAAACCGAGGGCGATGCGAACACTATTGAATAAGGAAATACAGCAGGATGGTAAAAGGGTAGCTTTTTGATACCTTCGCTATCATTAATCTTATCGTACTGTGTCCACAGTCTCGCACCTAAATCAGAGTTCCTTACAACATCTTCAATGGAAACTGTTTTATAATGTTAATTCAAGAAGAAGAACAAAATTATGAATACCGATAGGGGCGTGAAATATAGAAAAATCTGTTGGTCTGGCTATATATATTCAACGAACTGTTTAGCTATAATAACACATGCACAATGCATATATCTGTAACCAATGAACTAATATACTGACGTTCCGTAACTAACTTAATAGTACTTCCAATTTATCGCAGCCAATCCGGTGACAATGATTGCTGTATCAAATAATCTCTTCTTCTTTTTATCTTTATGTGAAAAAATTTAATATCCTATAGATTACTCAATCATTCCAAAGTAAAGATATTAAAATGCTGCCATAACAAAATATTCAATGTTATAAACATTTACCTATGTAGCATCTTGCACTTAAGGTGTCAAGCAGACTCAAAAGCCTTAATGACAAGAGACGAAATTCTAAATTCTTTTATAACAATTACTTATTTCACACTGGAGCAAAAAATCGGTGGGCCAAATTCATGCAACTCCATTTATCGCTTATGCGTGGTACCCTGAATAGCTAACAAACATCCCAACTTTCATATTAGTAGGATATTGGGACAATAAACTAGGTACTCGTAGATACCAAGAAACTTTGGATCTAGTTACCAAACGATCATGTGGTGTTTGACTCTGTAAATGCTGGCATTAGTTAACTAAGACATCGAGTGCTATGCATAATCACTTTAAGTGTTTGTTACGTAGTCTTTGTCTTTGTCACAGAGCAATCTTTGGAGTTACTAAGTAAATAGCTTTCAAGTAACAAGATTTCGGGGTTAGTTGTAATCTTGGAACTTTGATGTGATACTAGCAAACAATATGGATTCTTATGGATTAAGTACCTACCTACCGACATGATATAAATATTTATTTGAAGTACACTACAACCTTCCTTTTAAAAATAATTTTGAAACAAAAGTTAGAGAGATAGTTATTAACAGCAACTCCTGCAAGACTATTCACTTTTGTAACTTGACAGCGGAATCCGCGATGAGTTTCAAAATTGAAGTTCGAGTCTGAGATCTTGATATGTGATTCTCTAATCATCTGGCACGCACTTGCGAGGTGAAGGGAGTCTCGAACTCTTACTTCAATTTAGAAACTCATCGTGTATTTCGCTGTCAAGTTACAAAACAAAAGTGAACTTGCATCGTATTGATATGTCATTATCTAATCATCTAGTACGCACTTGCGAAGTGAAGTGATCCTAGAACTCGAACGTCAATTTTGAAACTCCGCTGTCAAGTTACAAATCTGAATAGCCTTCCAGATATTGGAAATATAAATAAATCAATGAAAACGGAACGCCAAATCGGCATTCAATAATCAGTTTTCCCTAAAACAAATTGCTTTGCACCAAAACATACAGCTTTTACAATGTAAATTACACAAAATGAAGAATAAAACGTAAATTTCCGAAAATATCGCGTGTATAAAAGCCCTAAGACCGTTAAAAGGTTTTCCGCTCCTCCGGAAGCACAGCCGGGTAAATCTGTTATGTCTAAATCCATTCGCCCGCTCATGAATTCAATGAAATATCTATGAGTTCACCGGTAACCTCTAAAAACCGGTAAACTTGGTAAGCCTTTTAAAAACCTCAAACGTTTTTTATAAGTATCGTTTTTTATTTACCGTCGTATGTTTACGATGCAGCACGAAAAAATAATTAAATCCATCGTGAACAAAGGAAATTATACAACGTAACATGACCGTAAACACATGAATTACTCGAATCCTTTGTATTAATAAAATGATATTTCTGCCGAAAAACAAGATTGACTTGCGCGAAGCTTTTGGATTTCAGCTCAGTAACATTAATAAATTCATTGTTTCATTTCTCTTATCTAGTTGTTCGTTTTGAGAAACTATTGTAATTATGTAACTAGAAATTTAACAGGTACAAAAATCCGTAAATATACGGCTAATAGCTTATGGGTATTTATATTTTTCGGGTTCCCGGCTGTATGCATTGTGTGATGACCACATATTTTTATTGTTCATAGCAAATCCTAATGCGCAACTGAGCTTGTGTGAAAATCCGATAAAAAAAACAAAATTTCAAGTAAATGAAATTCACAATATTCTACGAGAGTATTTATTTTAAAAACATACGTTCGAATAGTTTGATAAATTATCAATCACATTGTTTGCTTTTGGGATACCACAATATAACATGCCTACAATAATGTTTGCATCTGAAAAATATTTTTTGTAAACATTATTTTATTGGCATATCGAAATCATGTATCAATGCATCAGGTGAAAAATTTTAACTGAGTTATTAAATAACATCGGAAAACTAACAGAACCTGATACTGATAATTGAGTATCGAACTAAAATATTTTTTATTCCCACGTTATGTAGTAAAAGCTGATACTGTCAACTGCAACTGTCCATGACGACACCATGTGGCGCAATGGTTTCCATGCCGGACCGCCGCGCCGCGCCAAGGGCCTTTGGTTCGATTCCCAGCAAGGCGGAAAGGAGGTGGCCAACATCTGTATGGGCATTTGCCCCATTTGTGAAGTATAATGTACACATATTATTTTTACCTTAAATTAAAGCTTACAATATCTACTTTGATAATTTTATCAATAAAAATCTCTAGAACTCGGGATTCTCCTTTTACGGGCAGTTTTAGCTTTTGTAGTTTGACATTCTGCAAAATATATGTAATCGTGAAAAAGTGTTTTAAAGAGCGATTTTTGTATTAAATAAATACTATTTATTTTTTGGATAATTAATTAATATATGTCTTTTACTTTAATTATGACTTTATGACCTTATTCCTACAAAAAGATGTACCAGCAGTACTAAATAAAATATACGTATTAACTTGTCACCTACCTATCTGTAAATATTCACAAGCAAACGTAATATAAATAAAACTGCATATTGATATTATTAAGTGTTTCATTATATACATTTAGGTACACATATGTAAAAATTAAAGAATAAAATATAACAATAGTACCAAATAAGGCAAATAAGGTGATTCATTCAATTTTTTTTCAAATTCAAAATCATTTATTCGTTTAGGTATCATTGATACACTTATGCACGTAATTTTTTAATCAACCAGCTTTTCGCAAAAGTGCTTTGTCATGGAGGACAAGAAAAGCTGTAAAAAATCTCCTCAACACATCTTTTAAAAATAAAAATACATTGATATATTTATTACAAAAAAATATACAGCTTGTACAGAACTGGTTGCAGAGCTGGTAATTTCCATGCGTCTTTGTCATTTATGTACTCATCTACAGTATAGTAGCCTTTGCCTAAAAGTTGAAAGAAAAAATGTTAGGAGCCTATTATAAAATAGAACTTATTTTCTAAACGTACCTATTGCAAAAAAAACAGGAATATTGTACATTGCCGCGTGAACCTAATCGTAGTAAGCACTACTTAATAGTAAAGAAAAATGCTGTACCTGTACTCAATGATGTTGTATGTATAGAAATCTTTGCCTGTACTGCAGTGATCCATTCTACCAATATGGATTGCAGGTTTCTTGCTAAGGAAAATGTGGAGTGACGTGCCATGCGCTCAATATCAACCGCGCAATTAATGCACCTCATGGCAAAAAATCAAATACAATTAATATTTTGCAGAAATGAAACTGAAAAATATTATTTTGGCAAATGACAATATAGTAGACATTCGCACTTCTGTCAGCCAATTGTCAAACTCCAGTGATGCCGGTCACTCACATTCGCGCGAATACGCGAACCCACAAGTGTGGGACGACCTTCGCGAATGATTATGCGAAGTTTTGGAGGCATTCGGGGTTTTCCAAGCTGTGTCGGTTTTTTGTCGCACATCAAAGCGCGCGAACCTCGAACCTTCGTGTAGTCAGTCTCCCACACATTCGTGCGACCAGTTGCGCACACGACTAAAAAGGTGATGTATCTCCTAATTTTTCGTGGTTTCGTGGCGTCTAATCGTACTACCATTTATTTTCTGTATTGAAAATGGATTTGAATGACCACAACATAATAACAACAGCAAGATTGAACATTCGTGAACAAAGTGTAGGAGAAAGCGGAAATGGGCTTGTATACTCATATGCGAACCCATGCCTGACCGCCCTTCACATATGTGCAAACATTCGTAAAAATGTCAAACATTTGCGCGCATGTGAGTGACCGGGGTGATAGCAATGGAGGTAGTAAAAGTATATTTGTATACAATACAACTTATTATTATTGTTAATTTATTATAACTACTCACGGCGGAGTTCAGAAGAAAATTAAAATTCTAGTTATGTTATAATAAATGGAAAATATGTCTTTTCAGAGGACTAAAACCTTGTACAAAAAAACGTATTTTAACCATTTCCGGGGTAAATATTGGCCACCTCCTTTAAGTGATGAGTTTGAATTTCTTTTGTTCTGTTGTCTTTGTGTGTTGTCCATGGCGACCACGACACAGGGAATCCTAGTATGGGGCTATGAGTGTGAAGCGTTATTATTATTATTAGAAAAAAGATGTTTAAATCATGTCTAATCAGTTTACTAGTAGTTAGATTAGATTAGATTAGCGTAAGATAAATTGAAGGGATCATAGCCCGGCGGTTTGTGTCAATCCTATGGGTGGTCGGTAGTAGGCATAAAAAAAACTCGAGCGCTTCCATGCTTCGGAGTTTGAGTTGGCCACTAACCCTCTACAAGAGAGCTAAATGAAGGGTAAAAAGAATAATTTGTAAAATAAACATAACGTAATTAATGTAAATACATAAATAGTAAATGTAATGGTAAATGTATGTTTTTTCTTCTGTTCTTGTATTATTTTTTAAACCAATTATTTTTACCTCTCCTGTAATAAATTAACCCGTTAAACAAACAAAGGAAGTTTACAGCGTACGTATTGTGACCGCGACCCTTTAAGAGAATTAGCCAGGCATCCTTTGTAATTTGCGAATCTCAAATTCACTTATTAAGCTTTTGTGTTTTAATGTAGCACGGCGGAGCGGCGCGTGAAGTGCGAAACTTCAAATTAAACAAAACTGTAGGTTACTCGTAAATAAAAGTTATAATTTTGCTAACACGTTCTCGGTGAATATTTATTACAGACACGTCGGTAATTTAAAAAGTTTTCCCTTATTTTAACACCGATTTTCAACATTAACTCCACATTAATAGAAACAATGTTTTTCTGCACTATTAAACAAGCTCTCCACACGCAAAAAGTTTATCAACGTCTCTCTTTGTACTGCTAGGGCTACTGGTAGTATCAAAGGTAATTTAGTTTTTTGTATGTACTACCACCATGGAGAAATGATATTCTGCTATCGAGTTATTGGTTCATCTGTAATATAATACTGTAATTTGTGTAAGTATTTTGAGTTATTCACGCCGTTTATTCTCGCAAAGCACTATTCTAAAACGGCAGTAAAATCAGGTATAAAATGCAAGTATTACAAACTCGCATTGTTTTTAACTATCCGATTAAATTTATCATAATTTAGTACTATTTTGACACAGAAGTTTATCGCTTCCACAGTTTATCGTAGAGAAAATAAGGCTGTACTAAAAATATTACGATATTTAGCCGGCAAAATGATAGTCGGAAAGGTCTTAGGCGAGATTTCTGAAGAAAATTAATAAGCGGGCACTGACAGCGGTAGATAAGGACTGACTGGCATATTAAGGGCCAAGAAAGATGCTCGCTTTACTGTCTAATTATTTTTAGGGGGAATGTTCGCTTGCAGATATTAGGCACAGGAAAATTAACATTAATTCCGTAGCTATACCTAATACCTAACTACTAATACCTAAAGAACCTATTTTTAAATAGATGAAGGGATTTTTGTAGCTATCTTTAAGAATAATTAATGCAGATGGAAGGCTGAGATAAATTTAATTAATACTACATACATTTATTTATTTATTTATTTATTTATGGATAACCAACAAGACACACATTAAGTTCACAAAAATACGTCATACAAATATTTTAAGAACTAAATGTTGCCTTAATTATAGGTTACCACGGCATGCATCGTGGACGAAGAATTATAACATTAAAACTATTTCTATATATTTTTAATAGCTAAATTATTTAAAATTAAATACCCAAACTTAAATTAAAAAGTTCAATGCTGACTACTGCTTAGAGATTTCTTTACACAAGTTTTAAAAGTTAAAATTTTGTTACTAAATAAGTCAATTTCTGTAGTTTTGGCCAGAGAGTTGTACCGCCGCTGTATTCTGTTAAGAGTAGAGTGATGACCGAGATTACTTTTGGCTGCGCTTAATGCAAACGGTGGCTGATGTTTCGATTGTCTTGGTGTTTTGAACGGCACGTTTAGTTTTATTCTTTTTAGAATATCGGGGCAGTCAATTTCGCCATTTATTAACTTAAACAGAAATACAACGTCAAGAAAATCTCTGCGTTCTTTAAGGCTGATTAATTTGAAATGTTTAAGACGGTCTTGATATGATGGTAACCGTTTCGCCAAGTTACATTGAAAACTTAGGTGCCAAAGAAAACGTTTTTGCACTCTCTCTATACGTTTAACATAAACATCGTAATGAGGATTCCATACAACACTGCAATATTCAAGGTTGCTTCGTATGAAGGTATTAAAAAGTGTTATTTTAGTGGATGGCTTTTTGAAGCTTTTACTATTTCTTAACACGAAGCCTAGCATTTTGAAGCTTTTTGACACCAAGTTATTAATGTGGGAGCTAAATTGTAATTTTTGATCCAACAAAACACCCAGATCCTTTGCGAGATTTATTTTTTGAATGCCTGTGTTGTTTATGTAATAAGATTGACAGTGTATCTCTTTTTTTCGTGTGAGTCGAATGTGTTTACATTTTTCTACATTTAAGGTCATATGATTTCTAAGGCACCAGTCATTAAAACGGTTTAAGTCGTCTTGAAGAAGACTACTAGACTGAGGATTGTTTATTTCTTTTACAATCTTTAAGTCATCGGCGTAAAGAAAAACTTTAGAATATTGAAAACAAGAGATAATATCGTTTATAAAAATATTAAAAAATAAAGGGCCTAAATGAGAGCCTTGTGGTACTCCCGATAATACTGGAAATTTTGCAGACTCGTAGCCATTTAGTACTACTTTTGAGGATCTGTTCTTTAGATAAGAAGAACACCACCTATGCAGGTTTCCTCCAATTCCACTGCGAGCTAGCTTATGTAAAAGTATTTGGTGGTCAACTTTATCGAATGCTTTGCTAAAGTCAGTATATATAACATCTGTGCATATTCTTGAGTCCACATTCTCTATCACATACGAAAGAAAAGATACAAGGTTAGTTGCTGTGGATCGTGATTTTATAAAACCATGCTGGGAGGGAGTCAGCAACTGTTTCACTTGCCATGAAATTACAGGAAATAGAAGCGACTCAAATACTTTTCCAAAAACGGGAAGAATGGAAATTGGGCGATAGTTAGCTACAGATGATGCATCACCATTTTTGAAGATTGGGATAACAGAGGCTTCTTTCCAGCGCGTTGGAAATACACCTGACATGAGAGATGCGTTGAAGAGCATAGTAAGAGGTTTGGTTATACCATCAGCACATCGGGAAATAAATAAAGGAGGAATACCATCACTTCCTGCTCCTTTATATATATTTAAACTTTTTAAGGCCTTGTGTACTTGGTCTTCGGTAAGCACAACAATGCTGGTTGTATACCCTGTGTTAAAGTCTGAGAATTCCATATTATGTCTGCTCTGTGAAGTGTTAGTTGAGGGAGGGTTAAAAACTGAAGAAAAACAATCAGCAAACATATTGCAGATTTCGTTGCCATTAGATGATTCCACGTTGTTAAATTTCATAACGGAAGGTAGAGTGCTGCAATTTTTCCTCTTATGCTTAATAAACGACCAAAATAGCTTAGGATTGTGTTTAAATGAAGACTCTAGCTTTGAGAGATAGTTTCGGTAACAATGGTTGGACATCTCGCTACATCTCTTCTTTAAAAGGTTAAAAGTTAATTTATCTAGAGGGTTTTTATATTTGACATAACGTTTCCTAAATTTTTCTTTTTCTCTAATAGCTTTAATTAAAGTTTTCGAAAACCATATAGGGTGTTTATTAGATCTTTGGGTGCTAATTGGAACAAATTTTGTAATTAATTCCCTGATCTTGGCGTAAAATACATCAATCATGTCGTCGACTGAATGACAGGTTTTCATTGTTAATTCCCACGGTATTAAGTTAAGTTCAGCAGAAATTATTTCGTAATCAGCCTTATAGAAGTTGTGCCTAGAAGCATTACATGGTTTTAGCGTTGGAGGGGTAGAAAATGATTTAATACAAAACTCAAGGGGAGGGTGGTTATCGTCAATGGTGCTTAAATTTAACATGCACTTAATTAGATAGTTGATGTCAAAATTCGCCAGAACTAAATCTAAAATTCTGTTCTTATAATTAGTTACATAATTATATTGGCCTAGATCATTAAGTGAAATAAAGTCAAGCAATAAATTAACGCAAGCATTATGAGTGGTAATTTGAGGAGTAACTGCTGACGCATTGTCACTCGCGATCCAATTTATACTGCTCAGGTTAAAGTCACCGATAATCAACGTGTATTTAATATTTTGTAAGTGTAAGTTTGCATTATTAATAAAGGTATCAAGTAGTGGTATATTAATAGGCGGTGGAAGATAAACTCCGCAGATGAACAATTTAGACTGTACATTGCACTTTGATAGCGTTATGGAGACCCATAAGTCCTCGCAATCACTTTCGAGTTTAGTTTCTCTGCTAGAGTTAAAACGTTTGTCGACTGCAATTAATACACCACCTCCTTCTTTATTGCGGAATAACGGACTAGATTCACGGTCCCTTCTGTAAACCACGTAACGGTCGCAAAAAATTTCGTAGTCATTTATCGATGAGTTCAGCCATGTCTCGGTCAATATGATTATGTTATAGTTACAATTTGTAATATTTTTATAGATATCATTAGTTTTAGTCCTTAAGCCTCTAACATTTTGATAATAAATGCTAATGTTATTAACAGAGAATTTTATAAAATTATAAGTTCTAATACGTGCGAATAATAAAATTGTGAATATAAAATAATAATAATACTAAGAGAGTTTGTGTAAAGTGTCCATGTTACGCACAAATATAAATTCCGAGGTTTCTGATTTTCTCATAAATATGCGCCCTCCTCGAACCCACACGAACTTATAGTCGAGCTGTTTAGCGCGACTGCGGGCTGCTGCATGCAGTGATTTGTTCTCCGGGGACAGGTTTTCAACCACGAATACGGGAGTTTTTTTTATCACCACCTATACCCAAGTGGCTCGTGTTCAGCTTTTCCTCCGGGTGCTTTTTGTTGTATGTGATGACAGCTGCCAAAAGAGTATCTCGGAGGCGAGGGTGGCTTAGTTTTACTAATATGTTGCGTGGCCGAGAGCTCTGTGTGTTGACCTTTGCTACCCGTGCGCAGTAGTGAACATCGTTGTCATTGATGGTGCAACCGACGACTCGACCTACTTGTTTGATGGTAGTCATGAGGTTTTCAGATTTATTTTCCGGGACACATTGCAATTCTAGATTGGAGGCACGCGAAATTTGGTCAATCTGGGTCAGGCGGGTTTCTAATGACTTTACTGAACTACGTAGGGTTTCATTTTCTTTTTTGAGAATATTTATGTTGCTTTGATGAGAGATATTTTCTGTCCGTAGTTTTTCAAATTGCTCGTTTATGAAGTCCATAGCCACTCTAAATTCCTGCATTTGAGTAGCAAGCTCGTCGATCCGTTTGCCAATACGAGTGTCTTGAGCCTTTAATTCTTCGCGTAGCATTTCGCGAATATCCTCTGTTGTGATTTGGTAACTAACTGAGGCTTTAGGATTATCAACGTTAGGTATGATTCGCTTTTTTCTTTGAGATATATTGATGTTGGCAGAAGGCGTTGATTGTTGTATTGGCGTATTTTTGCTGTCTCCTTTTGGAATTTTGGCGATGCAAGACGGGCATAACCAATCGAGCACAGATGGGATGTTGACACATTCTTTGTGGTATCTGAGGTAACATTGCACACATTCTAAGTAGTCTACACCGCTGCAGATCTCGAAGCATGCAGCACAGTTCATTTTTTTTTTGTTTTTAGGTAATTACAATGCCAAAGATAATAATTATGCAGGATTAAGGTGTAAAATAGCTGACCTGACTGTTACTGCAAATGTGTGTCGACGACTCCATGCGACAATGACCGATACTTGCTTACACGGCACTACACTGTTAAACCTTGAAACAATTTAATATGGACTATATTGCTTTTGCAATATGATTTGATATTATGCTATTGTTAATTTATTGAAATATTTTTAATATAAAAAATGTTGAATACGTCCGAACTTGATGATAGCTGTACTGATACATTAATTTAGGAAAATTATTATTGTTTAAATGCAGTCTATAAATCTTTATTTGAAAAATAAAATGGCGTGTCCTCCCAAGTATACCTCCCTATAATATGTTTTATAACCCTTGTCTAGTTTAAGCCTACCGAGACATCTACAGAAATATATAGAAAGCATTCCTGCGAAGAACACCGGTCCTTAAGAGCAGTATTATTATAATTGCAGCATAAGGAAAATGGAAATGCAAAAGATTGGTAGGAAAAAGGAAACACTTTGAAATTAAGTATCTTCGTTGTATCCGATTCACGTTTACTTTTGCTAGGATATTCATTTACAAACAAAAGGATTTGGTTAGAAAATATAACGGTATATCCTTCATTAAGCGTTGAATCTATACGTAAGCTTAGAACAGGGGTCTCTCTTAAATCAATTAGGCATAAATTCATTTATTTTCTGTTAATTTATTTTATACATACCAAAATTACTTACAAGTCAGTTACCTAATACGTTAGTTTCATCAATTTATTTATATATCTATTGTTAGTCATTATAATTATGTAGGTACATTAGTTCACATATTATCATTACATTATTAAATATTTTAACTATTTAAATACTCAAACAAACTCTTACAACAAAACTTATTTTTAATTATTACATCATTCATCATTTAAAACGTCATTTGTTTTTTCGTGTGCTGCATCGTCGTTAGTGTAATTACTCGTACTTATAAATAAGTTAAATAATATTATAATAACAACAAAAACTTGTGTTTTTGAATGTTTTGGCTCATATTTAATCATTTACAGGTAAGTTCTTTCAACCATTAAATTATTTATAATATAAATAATTCAAATTTTATATCGGCACATAGATAATATTATTATTCATAATCTACCGGGCGTGCTATTTGTTTTCTAACGTTTGGAGTCATTCGATCACTTAGGAAGTTTCCTCCCTCGAAGAAGCGCAATCAATAATGCAATTTATACATGAACAGTTTAGCTTTAAACGATGAAGTGCGCCGTCTTTTTATAAAATGCAGTTAGAGAAAGTTACTTTGCTTGAGAGGAATGATCCCTGGTGGAATTTTAACCGTGCTATGATAAATTGAATGAAAATAGGGACCGATTCTTGTTTCTTATATTCAATATTTTTAATTTTGAAAATAATATACTTTGCGTGTACTTGTATTATTAAAATATTTTTTACCAAGTAACCAAATTAGGTACCTCCATTTCAAACACTTGTTTGCTAAACTCCTGATATAAATTAGGTATTCTATCTGGATGCAAAAGGCATTATTATACATGAACAATAAGTGTCCGAATATATCAACATTTTTTAATTCTTAAAGTTCATCCTGCCTTTTATGGAATGAAAACTTCATCAGCTGTTGTTAAATAACATTAATAAAACATCTAGATTGTGTTCAAAATTTAATGCACTCTTTTGTTTTTGAAACAAATATTTTTCGCAAACAATAGGCGACTTTTACAAGCCGACCAATTTTATTGTTTTCACAATTCTCTTATCCAATCGTTTTCAACGTTTCAGGTTACTTACGTATTCAAAGGTGAAACAATTATATAGGCCACATCGTCGGAATACGCTCCCCGCCTATAAAAGGGCAGCCAAGGGCGTATCGGAAACCGCAGAGTGAGAAGTTCCGTAGCCGGGATGATGATTGATAAGAATTGTATAACAATCAATGATGTTGTATGTATAGATAACAATAAACAAATTGTACACAAAATAATATGCTAAAATTAGTTAAATCTTCTTCAAGTTTTTCAGAAGTTTTCTTTATTAAATAGTCGAAATATTAAATGCGGCAGAGAAGCGTGATATAGGTAGGTACATACTTACTAAATATTTGACATGCGTAACATTATTTAATTATTCATCAATTCCACTGCTTCGTTGTAAAGCCTACTCAGTACTTTCTGTATATTTATGATAGTTTAATTAATAAAACCGCAACGAAATAACGTGAGACGAACATGATAATAAGATAAAAGGCTTTCAAAATTTACCAATTGGTTTCGGGCCCCTAAAATTTCGGAAAGGGAAGTATTTTTAAGGCCAAACACCTGCTTATTATTCCGTACTTCGTCAGTTGACGATAACAATAATTCTGTGAAAGCTACTATTGTTAATGGACTTCAAAAAAGGAGGAGGTATTCAATTCGATTGTATTTTTCTATGTTTGTTACCTCAGAACTTTCGACGGAGTGAACCGATTTTGATGGTTCTTTTTTTAATCGAAGGTAGATCTGACGAGTAGTTTTTAAGTTATTTTGATGTCGGTTTTTTTCTGGGTTAAATTCAAATTATTTAGTCAAACCTAATTATATTACAGCGGTTTTACGACCAACAGTTAATAATCTTTTGAGTTTGTGATGAAAGTAACAACGATTCCGGGTCGCCAGCTACAAGAAAAAGAGCAAACTTCGTTTCAGATTTACAAAGACGACGGCTAGCAAGAGCTTTCACAGCCTCCATAAAATTAATAACGCATAATGACACGGAAAATAGTCAACGCAATTACCGTGATGTATAATAAAGTTGATGTATCTCGTATAGCACAAAAAGACACTGTTAGCGGGTTCAAGGAAAATAGAGTAAATTTTCCACATAATCTGAGCTGAAAACGTAAAAAAGTTGAAAGGTTCCTTGCGTTTATGCCAAATGAATTGATAAAATACGTTAAGTGTAGTTTAGTATTGTGCTGTGTAACTTACATAATAATTTACTTAAAATAATCTTTATCTATATAAGATGACACAAAAAATGTTTGTGGCTTTATAGAATTTTAAACCATCCAAGCGATATGGCATAAAATGGTTTCATTTGAAAGGCAATAATGCGAAGATGGTTTGAGACCACTAAACCAATGCATTAGGCACGTTTTCGATTTTCAACTTTTTCAATAGGATCGTTGTATAATAAATAGAAGATATTTAAGAATATTATGTATTATTTATGCAGATCCATAATTTTTTATTTGAAATAAAAAATAATTACTAAAAAATAGTTACTTTATCTTATACAACATAGTATTTATGTAATACAGACTTTAATATATGCGCGTGTGAGTAAAAGTGAAAATATATAACTTGTGAAAATGTCACTTGATCAGTCTTCAGTTACCTTTTTGAAGCTTGGGGTCCAGATGTAAATATAAAGTTCTTGGATAGACACCTAGTCCAGAATCCATCGGTAAAATTCGTCGTCCCACATCCTGAAGTTATTGAATGACTCCGCTACGAATATAAATAAAGATCGTATTATATGAGTCCTGTGAACATTTTATGATCTCAGCTAACAAGATGGTCGTCAGTTTTCTCAGTGAGATATGGTACCGCCTCGGCTATCCGTATCCATTTCATATATGTGCCAATAAAGCTTTGTTTATGAGGCTTCACCGATAACTGACCGCTGGATTGTATCAAGATTGTTTATACTTTGTGTCTTGCGTGGCACCTTCCTCCCTTCTACTAAGGAAACATGTACGGTCTAAATATAAGACAACATTAACATATTAATATCAGCACCACAGTTGACTCGCAAAATATGTATGTATACACGATGTTATTATGTGAAAATATTATATAAAGAATTTATTCATATAACCAATGTATAAGAGGTATCTTTTCATGTTACACAATAAATATAATATCATATTCTAACGTACTTTCGACTGCAGGGAATCAGATAGAAAATCTCCGGAATGATGGGGGATTGATACGAGTACGCCCTCAGTATGCCTCCCAGCATTCCACCCTTGAATTGGAAGCTGCCATGCAAGATAACAATATTCCGGAAAATATAACTTACGTTTTCAATATTTAAGTATTTACAGATTGAAATTCCGTATCAGGTAATATTTTACGTTTAATTTCTTGTATTTTTATGTACTCGAATATTGTTTCAAAACTTTTTTTCAATATCTTAATATATATAAATTACGTGTCACGTTGTTTGTCCGCGATGGACTCCTAAACTACTTAACCGATTTTAATCAAATTAGCACACCGTGTGCAGTTTGATCTAACTTGAAAGATAGGATAGCTTACATCTCAAAATAAAAAAAAACTTGACAGAACGAAGTCTGTCCGGGCAGCTAGTAAATCTTATATAAATTACGTGTCACGTTGTTTGTCCGCGATGGACTCCTAAACTACTTAACCGATTTTAATCAAATTTGCACACCATGTGCAGTTTGATCCAACTTGAAAGATAGAATAGCTTACATCTCAAAATAAAAAAAAACTTGACAGAACGAAGTCTGTCCGGGCAGCTAGTTTATATATAATATTTTATTTATAATATTTCAATATTTTAGTTAGGGTGTAAAAGTTCCAAGTTTTAGAATTTATTTGTTGTTTGTGTACTAATAGTAGCTTACATACCAAATTTCAGCTTTCTGGAACTTCAGGAAATACAAAAAAAAATTGATGATCATCAGTGACTGACGAAATCGGCGATTTTTAGATATCAATAAAATCTAAAGTACTTTATGATTATCTGGCATAATCATAACCCATAATTCCATGGTACGCATAACAATTAAATATCACCCACATCATTATTAATACCAGGATTTTGACCAAACGAGGCAGTTATTAAAGACGATCGATTCACCCCAATTTTGGAATGATAACTACATAGTGCCTCCGATCGGACGTGTCGCTATTACACGGGGCGACAAACCGGAAAACCGAAATTACGTAGACGCTACATTGAATTTCCCTGTAATCAGTTGCAGGCTTCAGGCGACTGGGCATATTGATATCGTGACATTACACCGCAGCTAATGGGATACATTCTTCTGGTACATTAATTTATATTTGAAATACATTTTTGGATACAAAATAGTGATGGGATTTATGGATCAGCGGTATAGTTGATCTTTTTACTTAATGCCGCCTTCGCTTTGTATTGTACTAAGCTGGGTCGAAATCGGCGGACAAAATAAATATTGAGAGTACTCGTATCGTAGTAATAAATACACAAAAAATAATTTTCCGTGTGTAGACACGGAAATGGAAAATACGGAACGAAAACGGAACGGAAAATGATTTTGATTTATATAGATTAATTACTCACTACTTATACGAGACGAGCCCAAGAAATCAAGTGTCAAGGACGCTTTACTTTTTTTTTACGAAAAATTCATTCCCTACTTTAGGTTCTTAACAATGCTGGAGTAAAGTAGATCTACATTATACACACATAGGTTTTTTATTAATTAAATTCATCAAGGGAGATGTGGGCGGACGTCGGGGTCCAAAATTATTGCGCATCTGGGGATCCACTTACTCATAATGTCATTAATGCCGCCACCTCCCAGTCCGGCATAATGGCGAGTTCCCAATGAAATTTCCATGTAATTGGATCTCCCGGGATGAAACGTTACTCGAACCTGTAGTGGATGAGTTTGTAGCAATATTACGAGGACATGACGAGTTTTTACGTTAAATTGGGTTTTGTTGATTGGACAGCTGTTGGTTTTGCAAATACGAGTATACCACGGTCTCTGATTGCGATTTCTCCGAAGCAAAAAGTTTCGGAAAAAATAAGTACAGAGATTTTTGAGTAAACGCGAAATGAATAAGTCGAAAAATCAAAAAAGTTTCCGTTTATGATTACATGTTTTTGCTAACTAGTTATTGGGTTACTCATAACTGGATACCGTATATTTATTTCTATTTGTATTTTTTAGGAATTGTTACCTCAGAACGATTTGAACCGATTTGGAAATTCACTATTTCGTTGCCAGCTAAAAAGGAAGAATCAAACCCGCTTAAGGTCCTTGGTCAATAGAATATAATTAATAATATGAATGAGTCCTTCAATTATTTCATCTTGTTCCAGGTGCGGTCCTGCTTGTCTTTCTATCTCTATATCTGTGTCTATCTCTCTATATCTCTAAATATCTATGACGATGAGATCTCAATTTTACTATTTAAACTTTTTCTTTATACTGCATGCAATAAATCAGAGATTAGAGTAGTAATTATTCTGAGCTCAGATTCAAAGTCGTGTGGTGCGGTAGGTTCGTAGTTGGATATAAGGCGCTTGTCATATGCGTTTAGAGTATACCAGAGTACATAAAATGTAAATTTTTACTACCTGTGCATGGAAAACATGCTGCCATTATTAGGTTAGGTAATGACGCATTTTATGTGCAAAGTTTATTCGGTACTTTGCATTTTCCAGGCATGGTGACGCAGTGAACTAGATTCTAACGGATTCTAAGTCCAATTTCAGGAAATATTTGGCCAACTTTTTAAGAATAAATGGAAGATAGTCGATTTTATCTGATTACAGCATAGATTGGATTACGTCTTAAACAGATTTAAGAAGTTATCTAAATTGTGGGGAATATTTTTTCGTAGCTAAACCATTTCTTTGTTTCTTTTAGCTACATTGTAGGTATATTTACAGCAGTTTTAAAAAGGTTCTTTATTCGTTTGAGTATAATTTTTTGCCCATCATTTATTGTACTTTTACAAGATCCGTTCACGTCATTTTCGCTTTGCTTCGCGCTTACCTTAACGTTTCATTTAGCTGTCAACAGTAATAACGAGTGCTTAACTCGTCGGGAAGTTTTCACGCTCTACTTTATAAAAATTTTCTTTGCTTATCTAGTCAGTAGGTACCATAGGTAAATATTAATGCATTGTATATAATGTGACCATACGACGTAACATCTAATTATGAACTGAATGGATATCATACCTATTCATGAATTAAATCAACAATGAATCAACTCACGCGACGTGTTTATATGAATAATAATCATCATTAATTCATCTAACATTCATCTAACTTTGTTAACTTGTACGATAAATATTGCTGACACGTTTGACAAACACTGTGCATATTTCAACTTTCTGTCAACACGAAAATCTCCCTCAGGATATTTGTACCGAAACACAATCCGGTACGATTTATATGAAACCCAACGCAAAAGTATGTCTACTTCCTTTCGTTCAAAGAAGCTGTGAATATCATTTTTACGCAATTGCGATGCGAATAGACGAAGGCAATCTGTTAAACTGGTTTTTTGTTTCGTAATCCGGATCCTTTTATACGAAGGCGGGTATTACAAATATTCATTGCGTAAGTGATATTTCTTAGCACTTAGGTATTGTCAAATACTTATTAAAAAACACGAAAATAAGATAAGGATATTAAATTCGATTATGTTAAAATTCAAAAATTGTGTGTTTATTTATGCTTGCGATTACCAAAAATATCAAATAAAAATGTCCAATATCAAATTTTGTAATAAGTATCATGTTCTCTAGAAAATCTTTTCCAATTTAATCATTTAAATAATCTTTGCGGTTATAGCAAGTCACGAAAAAACCAAAACCATAAAACAAATGAAAGTTTAATGAAGTCTTTCAAAGAAGATCTTTAATTGAAAACTTCAGTTCAAATATCTGACTTACTTAAATTGAAACTTGACGAAGAGAGAGGTCAATTAGGAAGGGCTCCGTAGATTAACTTCTGATTCATTTCTCTAACATTAATTTTATGCAGTCATCATTTTAAATGGAAAAGTATTCTAAAAATAATGAATGTCTTGGATAATAGCGAAACGAAATCGAAAAGAAGGTATTTTTATCTCAGATGTTAATTAAAATGATCTTGACATGATTGTTTTTGTAGGAGACAACTAGCAATGTAATAATTTACTGAAAAAAGTTACAAAAACATTGGCTTTTAACGTTGATTAGTGTTATTCCCTTCGAGAAATCAGAGCTAAAAATAAAACAGTAATGAATCTACCGATGAATTTACTGAAATATTTTTGTATTTTGCGAGTTTTCGAACTTCTTATGTAGGCATATACTAAATGACCACTTGCGTTTTTGTTCCAATGGGTCCACTACTTTCAATTTGGTAAATTGCCAAATGAGGCTGCCCGGTCTAAAACTATTCTCTGTCCAAACTGCTTTATGTTCTAACTAGTTATATCTGGCTCTAATTGTTTTACATTAAACTAGGAATAGTTTTGTTGTTTACGAAACTTTTTACCCAACGTTAACCTAGTTTCCGAGTCATTTACTTCAAGGAATTATCGATTTTACTCAAAAGTCTTATATCACACGTGTCTGCTTCTGAATAAGGCCATTAATTAATTACGTAAAGATAGTTTTTGCCATTTTTGACCCCCCCCCCCACTCCCAAATAAGGACACGTAATCCCCTTTGAAACATAAGATTTTATCTGGTTTTAGAATAAAATCAATTGCACTAATCGTTGACGTAAATCAAAGATTTTTAGTATTAATTACTAGTATTTACACTTGTAAAATATTACGTAAGAATGGCTTTAGCCCCTACCCCTAGAAGATAACTGCATATAGAGATTTTGAGGATCCCCTCCCCCTCGGGACCCTTACGTAATTAATGAATGGCCCCTAAGCGGAAGTTTTAGGGTGCAAGGGTTTCCGTTACATCTATTATTAAGACAAAGTTTAGTTTATTTTTTCGTAGACGCACGTTATCGTCAATTGCATGCAGCTTGCTTGTAGCTTGTGTAGTAAACGTATGAAATGTATCCACGGACCGGCAGCTATTGCCTATGTTTGACTAAGCAGCTGGCATGCAATTGTTAAATGAAGCGCCGTGGACAGTACGTCTAATAGACGAAATTTCAGTCATCCTATTGGATATTATTGAGCTTTGTAGCACTCAGCAAAACTCCCGGTTATAGTAAATACTGGTAGGGTTTTATTCCTAGGTAGATACCACTATTGAATAGAATGTTATAAGTAGATTTATTTGGAGTTAGAAGTAGAATGTAATAACAGGATAATCTAGTTCATGTTCTAAAATCAATCTTAACTCACAAGTAAAAGATTGATATTCGTGTGTGACAAAAGTTTACAACTAAGCGATGTTACTGAAGGAGGTTGAACACATTTTGACAGTCACCTATTGTTTCCGGGTTAAACTGTTTCCCTACTCTGTTATACTCGTACTAGGTATAATATAATTATGTACATAATATTATTATCCCTTAAAATACATACATATCAGCAATCTGAATATTCAAACAGAAGGGAAGGATAACTCTGAAGTCTTATGTGTTTGTGTATTTTAATTTGTGTCATTTTTATATTGCCGTATTGAAATACAAAATAAGCCGAGATTATACATCAAGGATAGACGAGGCCGACGTTAAGTTATATTATTTTTGATTAAAATAAAGAGACAATAAAATTAAAGAGACAAAATACTCCATTTAATTAAATTATCCACACGAGATTATAATAATATCACCGTGAACTCAACCGTTTTAATTATTCTTTAGTCGTATTGCAATTTATTTGCAATTCAAACGGTTTAATCAATCTGAAAAAATTATATAAAAAGATTTTATACGAAAAATTATATATTCATTCATTTTGTAAATATTATTTACTGGAACAAAAAAGTTGACATTGTATACGTAGGTACCTAATAACAATAAACAGGAGGAAATGTTGATAGTAAGCTAAATATTATATTTGTTTTTTTTCTAATAATTTCACTTTACATCTAAGAAACTTGGGCTGTCAATACCCATCTAACGTTAATTATCTTAACGCCTGTTATTAGCTGTGGTGTGGTGAGAGCCATTTCAAAAGATCATGGTAACCACCCAATTATGGTCTAAGATTAGAACTAGAAGCAATTTGCATCCATCTGTATACCTAATGAATAAAAAGTGGTTATAAGCATGCTAAAAATAGGCATGATTTGGAAATATTGTTCTATATTATTGGGAAATATATTATAATTACAACGTATATTTGCGCAAAAAAATAAGGTTTAGTATAAAATAAATACACAGTTTATAAGTTTAAAATTTGCACCAAAACACTTCAAAGTGTCATGGCGTCGCTTGTGACCTCACGCCTCAGGAAACTAAATAAACAAGATATAGATATAGCCCAGTGCCGATAGCTCTTAAAACGGTAAAAAGTGGAAGAAAATTATAGTAGAATGAAACCTATTGCAAAAGGAAGAGAATATAACGAAGATTATAGGAAAAATAAATTACGGGCGATCTGAGGTCGGGAAGGGGGGGGGAGGGGGGGTTTAAGGGAAAAAAATGGTTTATCTCGATTTCCGGAAAAACTACAAGTCCTATTGAAAAAAATTGAATGGCAAAGTTGTAGGTAATAAAAAGATCTACAACTTTTGTATTTACACTTTCTTACATAACCTCAAAATTTATGTGAAAAATTCAAAAAACCACGTTTTTGGTTTTTTATTTTTATCTTTTACAAAAAATTTTTTTTTTTCACGAAATTTGGTGAAAACTTATCTTTGTATGTCCTTAACATACTGTAATTTTTTTGATTCAAAAAAATATTTTTTTCCACCTTATTTTGACCTTAAATCAAAAAAACAACCTTATTTTCAGTCGAAAAATCTCACGTCAAAATATCAGATTTTTTTAAAAAGTCGGTAGTCCTTTTGTTTGTTGGAATCTCTACTTTCTAATGTTATATAAAAACTTATACACTACTATGGTAAATGTTCTCAGAAAATGCAATGAAACGACAACTATTTTCGCAAAAAAAATTCGGATTCCATTGATTGCATATAAGATTGCAAAAAACATGCGAAAATAGTAGTCTTTTCATTGCATTTTCTGAGAACATTTACCATATTAGTGTATAGGCTTTTATATACCATTAGAAAGTAGAGATTTTCGCAAAAAAATTTTGGATTTCATTGATTGCATATGAGATGGCAAAAAACATGCGAAAATAGTAGTCGTTTCATTGCATTTTCTGAGAACATTTACCATAGTAGTGTATAGGTTTTTATATACCATTAGAAAGTAGAGATTCCAACGAACAAGAAGACTACCGACTTTTAAAAAAAATCAGATATTTTGACGTGAGATTTTTCGACTGAAAATAAGGTTGTTTTTTTGATTTAAGGTCAAAATAAGGTGGAAAAAAAAATTTTTTTGAATCAAAAAAATTACAGTATGTTAAGGACTTACAAAGGTAAGTTTTCACCAAATTTCGTGAAAAAAAAATATTTTTTGTAAAAGATAAAAATAAAAAACCAAAAACGTGGTTTTTTGAATTTTTCACATAAATTTTGAGGTAATGTAAAAAAGTGTAAATACAAAAGTTGTAGATCTTTTTATTACCTACAACTTTGCCATTCAACTTTTTTCAATAGGACTTGTAGTTTTTCCGGAAATCGAGATAAACCATTTTTTTCCCTTAAACCCCCCCCCCCCCCCCCCCCTTCCCGACCTCCGATCGCCCGTAATTTATTTTTCCTATAATCTTCGTTATATTCTCTTCCTTTTGCAATAGGTTTCATTCTACTATAATTTTTTTTCGTTTCAAAAATTATCGGCACTGGACTAATAGGATAGCCAAGATGTCATTGTCAGTATTGTCATAATCGTTTCTTTACTGAGGCGTGGCGTAATTCGCGCTGATTGAGAATGATTGGCGTTCAAGATATCATGGCGGCTTACCGTATTTCGTAGTTTTATTTTATCAAAATATTATTAATCTCGCTCATAATAATACGATAAATGCGTGTTTTGTAATCCATTAGGGTTTCATTAAATTAATATAATTTTAGTGATTTTTTAACCGACTTCAAAAAAAGGAGGAGGTTCTCAATTCGACTGTTTTTTTTATGTTTGTTACCTCAGAACTTTGGACTGGGCGAACCGATTTTGATGATTCTTTTTTTATTCAAAAGCTGGTGGCTGTCATGTGGTCCCATCTGACAATGGCATCCGTGAGAAATCCACATAAGTCGTAAATTTGTATTAAGTATGTGCGCGACAAATTGACGAATAACTCAATATTACGCCAACCGATTTCGATGATTATTTTTTTAATCGAAAGCAGGTGCTTGTCATGTAGTCCCACATAAATTTGAACGAGATCTGACAAGTGGTTTTTGAGTAAATTTGAAGTGGTTATTTTTTGTTAGTAAAATTTAGATTATACTTACTGTCATCATGCCTATTATCGCGAGTGGGTCGGCTAAAAAATTCCTGGCCTTAGACCATGACAGCAGTCCTAAATCCATTTTGTTATTTTTGTGTAAAAGAGTAACAAACATCTTCACAAACTTTCACATTTATAATATTGGTAGTAGGTTGTCTAACCTCGCTGTAAATCCGTTTTCATCGCTTTTCTTAATTTGTAGAATGTAATCTGAACGTTTTATTCGTTTATAGCCACTCGACCGTGCGAGTGCGCGATCGGTAAACTTTAACTGGATTAAATAAACTTATTTTTTGATACCAATTTCTCGTTACTTTCAACATAAAGTATAGTGTAACGCTATAAACCAAACTATTCCGGGCAATTTCCCTAATATTTCCTAATATCAATCTCATAACGCGCTTGAAAAATTTTTATGTTCATACGTACCTACTGAAAGTACATTTACATGACGCGATGACGTGACGTGATCGAGACGGTTCTTAGCTACAATTTACGATAATAATTAACTGTAAGTAGCCGATAAACGGGCACACGATGACTTGAAGATATTTTGTTTCACGATTTTTCAGTTTTAGTCTGATTAACTGTGCGTGTATCGATGATTTACAGTATAAAAAACAAAATAACAAATGTAGTGTTTGTTTATTACAGTCGAAATATAATTAAAAAATGTCAACATACGAAAATAAACCAGCCTATTTTTTTTTCAAGTGGCATCTAATATATAATTTTTCTTTTGAGGTTTAATAATAAAAAAATTGTGTTGTCAACACATACATTCTAGAATCTAGAGATTTATGACCTCCAATACGAGGGACACCAATCCATGTGATTGAACAGTTTAAATAACAACCCATGGGAAGAAATATCACGCTCGTTAACGTTTTAACTAAATTACAACCGTACATCAACACATCGGGATTGATGAGATTCTCTACAATGTAGGACGTGACATATTTTTGGAAAAAACGACAGGATAACTTACGTAAACCATAAAAACTCTTTTTTTGTTTCATCAATTTTTGAAGCAATAAGCAATAAAGTTTAAATATATTTAGTATCATACAAAATATATTCACAATATATTTTGTACGCCAATATTTCGACCCAGTTGCATAGATCGTGTTCATGGCTAAACGATGCTAAACGTTTACTGTGAGGAAGTTGGCAGATTTTTTCAATCAATATTTTTCGCTTAAATCGCAAGAACTACTCACCAAACGTATGAGAAACTTTAGTACTTATCTGCATGCGAAGAGTACCTACTCACTTTTATCCTTGATCTACTGGGAAATTATCTATTAAGTTCACTAAAGTGTGAACTTTAGTCTTTAAGTGACAAAGAAGCCTGGAAATTAACAGTACCTACCGTAGCCAGTTTCTTAAGTTATGAATAATTTAGTAAATAATCTTATCCAGCAAAAAAACTAAACTAAATTGAAATTAAAACCGACATCCTAACAAGTAACACGTTGAAACCAGAGTTAACATGTTATATGAGATGATACATCAGCTGTTGATTTGTTGCGTTGTTGTTCAGCGATGCTTTTAGTATTACGACACCTTGTTAATTCATTCTTGCCATAATGTGCGCGTGGTCGCTGTTCGGTCATTTATATTATTATTTTAACGGGCCCACTGAATTACGCTTCGAATTTTTATACGCGCTTTAGCGGATATAAATTCTCTTTTATTTCCTTTTAACCTCCTGAACTGCCACGTTCATAAAATGAAAATTATTTATTTAAAAGAAAATTTTCCTTTCATACCGACTGTTCTACATGACGCGTTCTAACTTTCCTTATTAAGGTAAAATCACGACGCGCTAATTAGAACTTTGTTGAACGCTGATTATAATAGTTAAATTTTAAATGATGTACTCAGATTTAGTAAACATGACTTTACAATTGTCATTTTTTGACACGAAACCGTATCCCATTTATTTGAATCCCTGCCTGCAAAGAGAGGGTTCCCAGTTTTATTCTTGGCCGTGCAGGAGGGCTATTCAGTTTTGTAACTTGACAGCGGAATCCGCGATGAGTTTCAAAATTGAAGTTTGAGTCCGAGATCTTGATATGTGATTCTGTAATCATCTGGTACACACTTGCAAGGTGAAGGGAGTCTCGACCTCTAACTTCAGTTTAGAAATCATCGTATATTCCGCTGTCAAGTTACAAAACAAAAGCGAACTTGCATCATATTGATATGTCATTATCTAATCATCTAATAAGCACTTGCGAAGTGAAGTGATCCTAGAACTCGAACGTCAATTTTGAAACTCCGCTGTCAAGTAACAAAAGTGAATAGCCTTCCAGATATTTATATTCAACAGATAGATGATTGTTCTTGCCTCGTGAATGTTAGTGATGTTTTAATTATGTTGTCCATATCAACAGCAAGCAACTTCAAACTCTGTTTGGTCCTGTGCACATAAACAAAACATTTTAATTAAACGAAATCAGATTTCTTATCTTGAGAATAATTTTAACAATTTAATTACATGAATAAATAATCTCTCATCAAATTCTTTATAATTTATATTAAAATTTCAATTATTACATTTTATGATATCGCGATGAAATTATAAGAATATGATGGTACAAAGAAATATATTTCATTTCTCAATGGTCCTTGAATTTTATTTTTTTTCGGTGCACGAAACAAATCATATTAATAATTTAGTTCGTATGTAAAAGAAGCGTAGCGATGTTATTCACTAAATATAAAAAATAAATGACTTCAAATAACTATTATAGCTTATGAAAAACAATTATTTAACCTACATATTATGTCTAAATCGCCGTATGTACCTACACAGATAATATTTGAGGAGTGCCCATAATTCCTCATGAATATCATTATCAGGAAAACATGGGAAAAAATGTGACCAATGTGAAAGCATACCCTTTCAAATCATAAAATAATCTTCCAAATCTATTGTTAAATGACGTACTTAGTTTTTAATAAACATTTATAAAAATACAAACGTAATGTTAACCTCCTCCTTTTTTGAATTCGGTTAGTAAAATATTTTTTTATGATTTTTTCATTGACATACACGTTTTATTAATTGAAACGAAACTTATAAAAAAAAACAGACTCCCTGGTTCGTTATTAGATATCTTTTAACATGCTATTAATTATTTGAAACAAAAAAAGAGAACGCAACCGCTATGTAATGTCGTTGTATTTATTATATCTAAGGTCTATTCTTTGGTAAATACGTCTATTATTTGGTTGAGTGACTAAACGAAAAATGTGTGAAAACTTTTAAAGCCCTCCTTTTATAACGACGAATATAACATTGAGAGATCTTTGATCGGTGAATGGGCGATAGTGGAGTAACGTAATAAACGTCCGTACAGCTGAATTGATTATGGCGTCCAGCCAGCACTTTCAACCATTTAAACTGCGCTGTGTCTCCGTATTTTTCCACACGATCGATTGCCATCCCATTCGGTTGCAAATTTTGTTTGCAAGTGTACTGTAATCTATACATGTTTTAAACTCAGTTTAAAATGTAACTCATTGATGTCAGTACAAGAAAGTCCATAACAACCTTTTTAAATTGTGATCAGAAATGATTTGACTGATTCGGATTAGTATGTCTGTATTGTTGTAGCTAAGCTTGATATTATATAATATGATGATTAAGATGTATGTTTTTTTTTATTTTATTCAGATAACAAACATAAAAATGTTAATTAAAGAAAAGTCTAGTCAAATTAGCTCAAAAAGTAGGGGCAATTTTCAGCTCTATGTGAATTATTGTAAACCTATGTCTATTTTGACTGGACGCGACGTGTCTAATTACAAACTCGATACAAACACCGGTTAATAGTCTTTAAGTACCTACTATACGATAAGTTAGCAAGATTCAAATAACGTCTTTTACTAATGCAAGAAAAAAGTTATAAACGCTATAACCGATAAAAAGGTTAATGGATTACCTACATAATCGGCATGTTCCCAAAATTCACTCCAATAGCCATATTACTTATGCCGTTTGATTCCAATACACTTAGTATTAAAAAATAATACTTTACGAACCTTAAGTGTGAGAAATGTCAAGTCCTACTCTTAAAAAAAACAAAATTGGATTCTTCTGAACCCCTCAATAACTTTTCAACTAATCCCGTGTATTAAATTTCTTTACGCCACTTTGCATTTCAGTTTGAAGTGTTTAGGGTAGTAGTGGCTTTCAAGGAGTCTATACACAATATTTTGGGGTTTGGGTGTGTCAAAATGATGGACATAAAGATTTTAGATTAACTTAGCGTGCTTTCTTAAAATGGTTGTACAGCCTTCACCAATCTTTAGAACGTAATGGGTATTATGGATATAAGGCCTAGTGGCAGTAGTTCGGTTAGTCCGGTTAACCGAACTACTGAGAGGTACTTTTTAGTGGCAATAGTTCGGTATAATATAAAATATTAATTATGTAATTATGAAGATATATTAAACAATGAACCTTAATTTCATTACAGAGATTTTGTAGATTTGACCTTACTTTTCCTGAAGGATGCAGTCATTTATGTCACTAGTCTATACAAAAATACTTATAGTCTATAGATACAATGTACGAGTATCTTACGAGGTTTGAAATTATTAAAATAGCCAGCTAAAATAGCAGCTTCAATATAAAAAAAATATTTTAAATAGGAAGAGAAAAAATGCAGCTACATAAGTTTACATACACAGTTTCTCTTAAAGCTAATTAGTAATTAGATGTAATTAAAGTGAAAAAATCTATAAGTCTTTTAAAATTTGAAGGTCCTCAACCAATTTAACTCAATCAAATCCCTACGGCAGCTCATTTATGTATATGGGCTGCCTATGTATAGGTCTATGCGGCAGCCGTTGATAACAATGAATTGTACCCCGGAAAGCTGTAAAATACAAATTCGGGTGCACCGCACCTTCTATCAGAATTTTCCCGGAGACAATAATCATAAATAGAGAAGCATAAATTATACTTTCCGCTTTTTTTTCGTTGGTAATGCATCGATGATGACTATCGGGACCGACAGCTGTAGCTCTCATAGTGAGTCCAGTTGTAGTCTTACGGTCGTTAAGTCATGTCGGAGGCCTTCGGGTGGCATGAAATCTTCCGTCAATAGGTTGGCCACTAACCCCTCCAGAAATCCGCACAGGAGCAGCGTGGCGGAGTATGCGCTAGGCCTTCTCAAGAGGAGTTATAGAGAGAGGAAGAGAGAGAGGAAGAGAGAGAGGAGGAGAGAGAGAGAGAGAGGAAGAGAGAGAGGAGGAGAGAGAGAGAGGAAGAGAGAGAGAGGAGGAGGAGGAGAGAGAGAGGAGTAATAGATAGGAGAGAAGCAAATTATATGAATAATTATAATGTCATTAAATATTCATGTATGTATGTAAGATTCATGAATAAACATAATTATTTTGTGTCCTAAATTAAGGCCAGATTTTGTTATCATTGTAAGACAAGACGAGTCCTTTATGTTCATTTATAGGTCAAGTTAACGACGTAGAGTGAGTAAATTGCTGTATTTATTTCTATCAAGGGACCCTTTGAAAAAAGCTTCGAACTCGTTACAAGGTAAGCTCGTTACTTTTCAGCTCGTGCTTCAAGAAAAATATTAGTAGGTATAATACCTAACTTTATCTCACACTACAATGTGTAGTAATGTTGCCAGTAAAATGTTTTTGGAAGATTTTTTTACTCATCGCCTGCTTATACCTTGCATCTTCATAGTTGTATTTAGGGGTAGAAAACCTATATTTTTCCAATTCTCTGTAAATTACTATTCTCTCAGCTAATGTTGGATTTTTATTAACAATAGCGGGGAAGTTGTACCAAAAATATGGAAATTTATAATATTATACTTGCAACTACTCGTAGGTATATAGCAATACAATACAAACAATACATTATAATACAATACTTTCGATGCACCTTCCTAATGCTGTTGCATATTGTATGCTATTTTAATGGTTTCCTGGCAACAGCCGAAGCGCATTTATATACTGTGTACACTACCGTTGTAAGCTTTCAAACCTGGGTTGGAAAGCCACATAATAGTTAATAGAGCGACAAGCTGGCGCCCACATCAGATATTTTCATTGTAGCGGCATAATAAAGCCCCTACAAATAACATAAAAATTAACTACCCTGAGAGTGGAAGTGAATATAAGGGTCACATTGTTTATCCTTTATAAGCCTTTTGGGTCCGTTTAGTTTCGTTATTGATTTAGTTTGGTCTGCACAGCGTGCATGTGCCTTTATAAATATTTATAATTTAAATTAATTTTATTTTTATTTTATTTTAAGTATCTAGGTTAAGTACTAACGTAGGTTATAGGTTTTGTAACACTAACAAATATGAGTCTTGGTTACTTGAAATAAAAATATTATTATTATTATTAAAGCCTTACTGAATTCAAAGTTGAAAAAAATAATTTTAAGTGTTATTTTACAAGTTAAAAGGGTAATATTTTGCTTGCTTCCTTGTAAATTGCTTGTTTGCTTCTTTTTTACAATTTAGATATTTATTATGGTAAAGAAATATGGGAACGTTTATTATTATAATCTTACTAGTGTATGTGAAACTTTGTAAAGATGTTTGGATGTTGTTTTTAATCTCGCGCTAACCTCTGTATGAATACAAACCTCTATTGGTTCCTTTGAATAGTAAATTATTAATTAAATGCTTAAGTAAATAGCCTGGAGCCCACTCTACCATGTTCCAGTGTAGATAAGCGTGGGCGTTATTGAGTTATTGTTAAGGGCTCATTACTACGCCCACAATGCGGTATTAGGCCAAGATTAACTCAGGTAAGGCCGTAAGCGCCTCAGTACTAAAGTCTTGCGTATTACATTTTTGTACCCTCCACTGAATCCCACCTGTGATGCGCTAATGGGGCTCTTAGCAAAGTTTCACAGTAAACTGTAATGTAGGTACAGAATTTTTTCATTCAGTAAAATATAAGTATAAAGGTTAGGGTTTCAGCTCATTTCATATGATGAATCCTTGTACTTTAATCCAGTCGATCCTTACCTGTGACAGGTAATGGGCTGGTTATCATCCAAGTTTATAGCACAGTAATTTATTAAAAGTTGTTGCCTAGTCCCTCACTAAATAGAGAGACATCTGCATAATTATGGGTTTGAACTTTCGTTCTGTTACTCGGTATTGCTTAAATTCAAAGTGTATCTAGGCATTTGGCCTATTAAAAATATCCATCTGTCTTACATATTATAGATGTGACAGTTTGTGAAGATATTTGTATCTCCATTATGCTCTAACTAAATAGACAGAAGGAAAGCAGGCTCCAGTTGTTAACAATAGATTCAGTCATATTGGAGGTTTTTGGAGGGCATAAGTACGTATTACCAATATTTGTTCTCTTTCGCACTGGACCTTCGTGATATACTCCACTTCCCCCTTTTTCAATTCCGAGGAGAGTATGTCTTGCATATTATTTATACTTAGATAACTTGCGTTATTTACGCTGCAGTAAAAGTACTAATTCTATTTAAATTGCTTCAACGTTGGCTAGTTTTCCCAAGCCGAGAGAGCTGCAAATGTAAATTCGTACGTTACAGACAGTATATTCTGAACGGATGGTGGAAAAAATATAAAAGTGTCACACTTAGCCAGAGCGCATTGGCCGACGGAAGAGGGGTTTTGTTGTGAAATATTTACAGTATTTTAGCTAAAACCACAACAATGTTAAGAGTCCTTTTGTGTCCTTTTGAGCAAAATAATGAATCTTGGAATAAATAAAAATATTTTTATCTTATCTTTCTTCAACGTCATTTGCTTGAGAGGCCCACGTTTAAATCTATCTCTTAACTCTAATGATGAATATACTTTTTTCCATTTCTTTTGACTACTTGACTTTCGTTAATAACATTAATAATTACTCTTGATTACAGCCGTAACTTTTCAATACAAATCTTGATTATTATGATGAATTTATAATGAATTATTGTCCAAAATGTAAATTTCTTTCAAGATTCACATTAACTTTTGGCTCGTAGATCGTAATTAGTAACAAAGGCTCTGTTTTGCAATCAAGAAAATAATTTTGAAGATGTTTTGAAATAAAAGAAGGTTTTTTTTTATTTCAAGGGATGTATTTCATTTGGAAAAACGGAACAGTGGAACTTGTAATATTGAATAGTTAGTTATGAGTATTCATTCGACCTAATTTTGTTTCCAAATTATATAAAACATTATCATTTTAACGTTGGGAAAATACTAAATTCAACGATTAGTTTTTATCTTATAGTGGCAAATAAAACCTCATTATATTTTCAGAATGATAGTTCCAAGAATTATCTAGTCTAGATTCTAGACCGAAGCGATGAGATCTTAAAATTACGAAGATATACCTGTGTCGTGGGTGGCATGGATGACACATATAAAACATCACTATCACATAAATATTTGCCTCGTCCGGGAATCGATCCCCGGACCCCTCGCTTCGCAGGCAGGTTTGCTACCAATTAGGTTACAGGGCGTAGTTATGTATGAATTCTCACTACACATAAATATACCTTGACAATTTGGGTCCAATATTTGAACATTTATTCGTGTTTAACGAAAATACATCGTTATTAATATCGAATATCGAAATATATAAAATATATCGAATAGTCATTGACTTAACGAGTCGTAACCGTATTCCCCGATGGTTTGGTTTTTAATAGATGATAATGAACTTGGCCTTATAAAAGACGGTATAATCTAACTAAAACACACTGCGATGGAATGGAATTAATTGCCTGCTTCGGTGTTTCAGTTCGATTATAATGTGTACAGCGTGTCTTCAAGGCAAGAGTGATTTACTAACAATAAGTTAGTGTGTCTTACCACTCGAGACTACATCGCCGCATACCATGAGGTGGGATTGTAAACAAGCATTAATGTACAATATAAATTAAATTAAATACAATTTAATTAAAGAAAAATCACACAATGAAACAGAAAAAAGTGCATATTATGTAGGTATATAGATACGGTGCCATTCGTTTCCTTGATTTTATATAGGGTTGACGGAACGGGGCGACTGAAATCAATTATCTTTCAATGAGAAGCCCATACGATTTTCGCCACTCAGTATCTTTTGTCTTTTTTTATTTTGTCGTTTTTAGATGTTTTCCTATCACCTTCTCTGTCACCTTACTAAAACAGTGAAAATGCATTAGTCGAAGTTTTGTTTGACTTTTAACCTCTGTTTTATTATAGTTTCTTCTTAAACGCCTTAGGGACTTAGAAACTTGCATAATAGACTAGACTTGAGTTGAAAACTTTCATAACCCGAGTTTACTTTAATTAACCGCCGTTTTAATTCCCACAGCGGTACTTAGTATTAAGTTTCAAACCACAGAAAATTCAGTTACAATACCTTGTGTAACTACTCTGTTGAGAAACTATTTAAATACTAATGGAGACGCATGTGTGACTTTATTACCTCCGTGTTACATTTACGGCTGAAAATTATATCCTATCTAAATATTATGATACCTACTATAAACTAATGTTATAAAATGTGTAACTTTTTGTGAAGAAGTATGGATATTTGTAACTCTTTCACAGAAAAACTACAGAACGGATTTTAATGATATTTGGCACACAGATGACCATGAATAGAATATGATTACGGAATAAGATAGGGTACTTAGATGACCATGAATAGACCATGATTACGGAATAAGACAGGGTACTTAGATGACCATGAATAGACCATGATTACGGAATAAGATAGGGTATTTATTATCCCGAAAACGCGGGTAAAGTCACAGGCAGAACGCTAGTAACATTATATATTATACGATAGCGTTATGTTATAAAAAATGAGCAGGGTAAGGACGCAGATGTGCTAAACATAATACATGTTCGGTAAAAATATGTTCTTACTATTGGGGGCTTTCTATTTCTTGTATTGCGAAAAGGTTGCCCAAAGGTTTGCCCTATATTACCCACGAAATTCAGTGCGAAGCACATTAAGGAAAATTATGAATGTTTTCCCTTATTGAGCTTTCATTGCGTCACCTGTAGTTTACGTATATTGTACGTTTACGTTTTTTTAGGGTTCCGTAGCCAAATGGCAAAAAACGGAACCCTTATAGATTCGTCATGTCTGTCTGTCTGTCTGTCTGTCTGTCTGTCTGTCTGTCTGTCTGTCTGTCTGTCCGTCCGTCCGTATGTCACAGCCACTTTTTTCCGAAACTATAGGAACTATACTGTTGAAACTTGGTAAGTAGATGTATTCTGTGAACCGCATTAAGATTTTCACGCAAAAATAGAAAAAAAACAATAAAATTTGGGGGCTCCCCATACTTAGAACTGAAACTCAAAAATTTTTTTTTCATCAAACCCATACGTGTGGGGTATCTATGTATAGGTCTTCAAAAATGATATTGAGGTTTCTAATATCATTTTTTCCTAAACTGAATAGTTTGCGCGAGAGACACTTCCAAAGTGGTAAAATGTGTGTCCCCCCCCGTAACTTCTAAAATAAGAGAATGATAAAACTAAAAAAAATATATGATGTACATTACTATGCAAACTTCCAACGAAAATTGGTTTGAACGAGATCTAGTTAGGTAGTAGTTTTTTTTAATACGTCATAAACCGTAAACCGCAATTTACCTCGATCAAAGTTACAACGAACTTCAAGAACTTTTATATTATGTTACTTGCTGCTACGGAACCCTTCATGGGCGAGTCCGACTCGCACTTGGCCGCTTTTATGTATATTGTATTAGACTTTACAGTTGGACTCACAGTTCACTCGTTCAACAGTTCACGGGAGTAACAAACTTAACTTTGCTCTTGGAAAACTGTTGTACAAAAAATAATAATTTTCATACAAAGGTGTCCTTTTATTTATAATTTCAGGCTCTAGTCTGCTTTTGATATCACTAAAATGTACAGAGTGTTAGTTGGATCTCACAGATCGTACACATTGGGGGAAAGAAATTTCAGTATTGCCATACAAAAATAATAATTTTCATACATATATATCAGCTCTTGCCCCTTTTGAAGTCATTGTAATGTATGGGGCGACTTTACGATCTCCCAGATCGTACACATTTATGAACAAAAAAATAGTGTTACCCTACAAAATTTAATTTTCATGCGGCAAAATCGACGGGTTCGATTCCTGGCTAATAATATTGATTTTTCAAAAATCTAGTTATGCAGCTCTGTGGAAAAACGGGTTAGTCAGATGGTTTAGTAGTTCTTGGACTATAAGGAGTTCCCTCGGCTTGAGTCAAACCTGTGTGTAGTATCAGGCTTATCACAAAAATGTTTTGTCATCAGAAAAACAATATGAAAAAAATTCAACTCCTTAGGATAACTCGAAGTAGGCTTGCAAGATTTGAAAATAGGGCAAACTAAATAAAATCCTTTTCGAGAAAAATTACATATATAAACGGCCGTATCTTTTGATCGTGTTGACTGCGAAGCTTAATTTTTTCACAGCTTCATGGGTTTGCACACCTGAGAGATATTCATTTCAAATGATAACTCCACGCGTTCCTGAGAAAATGGCGGTTGACAGACAGACAGACAGACAGACGCAAAACCTAGTTATCCTTTAATGGTTTCGTCTTTTTATTTTGAGGAACGGAACTCTAAAAATACGGATTCAATTACGTATATAAACTAACTTAATAAATTCAGAATCATTTAAAAGAACTAAATATACGGAAAATTGTTGTATATTCAATAGGATAAGTGAGTCTGAACTAGGGTCAAGTCAAGTCGAGTTCGATTGAGTTGTGGTTCTCGAAATAATTAGCGAACTCGGGTACACAATTCAGATCTTTGGCATTACATCAAATGACAGGTACTTTACTCAAAGTGACCATTTAGAAGGGATAAGGGGGTCGGGTCGACGTAAATTCCGAAGCTGGCATTATTGCGGCGTCCCGTTTGACGAAGGTTCAGTTCGAATTGTTGGGCTATCTCGAGTCTGACGGTGCCTTAAAATACAATTCCTTTTCAACAAGTGTTCTTCCTGCTCTTGCATTTTTATCTCTATGTGTTCTTATTGTCTGTTACCTTGTCAACCATAAACCGCAGAAATATTATCTTCCTTAAACGCTAATTTTTAGGCTCAATCCTCAAAAATGAAAAGGTAATTTACAAAATAATTGAAAGGCATATATGGTGCAAGAAACTTAAAATTTATGTTGTGGAAGAAAATTTAAGTACCTACTCTTAATTTTTCTCATTTGGCATCAATTCTGTACTTAATGTTAATATTGTAGTTAAGGAAAGTGATACCGATACAGCAAAAATACGGAACTAGTAAACTTAGTAATTAAGTTACATCGGAGTTTGTCTGGGTAAGATTTATTGAGGTAAAAATAAATGAGTACAGAGGCCTTGGTCTATTTTCGTATTTGTTCGAGCTTACTATTTACCAGACTTGATGAGGGATTCAAACAGAATATAATGTTGCTTTTGTTTTATTGTTTGAATAAATGAACTAGTCACTTTATACGAATAGCTATATGTACTTAATAGGTATAGGTATATATTATCTAATTACGCCTTTCAATCTATGTGGTCATTTTGGGACGGCTAGGATATCCAATCCCATGCCGGCATAGGGTGACGTAAGGGGAGACAGAAGGCAGCCTGCTCGCTGATAAGGCTTTACATACTTAATAGTGATGGAGAAATATCTGATCTTAAATATTATTATGTAAGGATAGAAATGACGACATTTCGAGTTGACGAAATTTAATCACGGCAAAGGACATTTTAACGTAGCTTTTCCGAAAAATCCAATAGTATCGCATTTCAGTATGGAATTATGGATATCTCAACGTAAACTTGCTTTTTGTTTGGTTTATTTTTATTTTTAGGAATGCTTTTAACGGATCATAATGATAGGATCCATAGTAATACCTAAATAAAAAGTTGATATCTTAGGTAAATAACTTACCTAATATTGGATGCGAAATTACGAAAAAAGTTTGCAACAGTATAAAGTCAATATTTAGCTTCAATATAAATATAAAATATAGACATGAATTTGGCGAAATTGTAAATTTTACAATTTTAATTCAAAAATATACGTACTAACGTAGCATTAGAATAAGATGAGGGCATTGGTACTCGTTTATGTACAATTGTACATAAATAAGGTTTAAGACTCCTATGTAATATACTAAGACACAATTTTGTTACAACCTTTTGTGAGAGCAAATAAATAAAGTATTATTATTATTATCATTCAATCATTTTAATATGAATTATTAATATTTTTCAACTATCTACACATGCCACATATTCCACATCACATACTACCTACCTATATCACAAATGTCGCATAATGTGTTTTATAATAATGTCCAACCCGATAAATCAAGGGATGCCGCCTCAAGCCTTATTTCTTATATCAAAAAAAATATATATTTGATGTCATCGAAACACTAAAATATATTTAGAAAGGTTAAAATTAATGTTCATATTTTAAATTGATATAAATAAATAATATTGTAATACATTTTCATAAAACAGCTGCAACTGAAATGGCACGTACCTACTTTCCTTAGGTAATTTAAATTTCCTGGAAAGACACGAAGTTACCTGTAATAAATGGTATGGCTGGCAATGCACTCTGCATTGCGCTGCTTAAAATATTTATTCCAGAAACTCCAGCAGAAGAAAGATTATGATAATTGTTGTAACAAAATTTTATCAACAAAATAACTGCCTAAAAAACAATTTTCGAGATAGATAGGTACATCTTATAATATAAAAATTGCCAAAATCTATACTAATATCTAATATTATAAAGAGGAAAGATTTGATGGTTCGTTTGCATTGAATAGGCTCCGAAACTACTGAACCGATTTGAAAAATTCTTTCATCGTCGGGAAGCTACACTATCCCTGGGTGCCATAGGCAATATAACGTATATATTTTCAAAAAAATTAGGGATCCTTAATAAAACTCCAATAATTTAACCCAAGGTGTAAAAAAATAAGAAAACTGAAGCAAAGCGAGGGCGGTTAATCGTGTCTCGTGTAGGTATACCTATGTATATAAAATGTTTGCAGAGTTCCCACAGTTAGTTATGAATACCATCTTAAAAACTTTATTTAGGTAAAAATGGGACCAATCTTAGAGTACACAATGTAAAATGAAATAATTTTTCAAATCGGTTTATAAATGACGAAGTTTTGAGGTGACAAACATTTAAAAAAATACAATTAATGCATTTTTGACCTTAATAGTAGAATCCACTCTGTGTTATAATAAACAAAAGATACAAACTTTATACAAATTTATTAATTGAGTTTATCTTATATTTAGTTAAATCTTAACAACACACAGGTAGAATGGGGTTTATTCTGGAATTTCTCTGGAACTACAAACTGGAAATCAATTTTTTGTACTAAATTTTGAACCTTTATATGTCAACCTATTTTCATGAATCATAATTACATTTTGAATGGATTCTTACACTGAATATATTGGGTATAAAATACAAAACGTAGAAGTTCCCCAACCCAATTGGGGTTCGCACTAATATTCATATTATCGACAGACTACAATTTGTTTCTGTACTTATTTAACATTATTTTAGTTAGACAAAAGTTAATGGGTTGTCTGAATTAAAATGAGCCTAAACGCTATATCCACGAAGATTTTTTGTCACAGAAAGTAGGGTCGATGTGCCAGTATACGGCCTTTTAGCGGAGTTGGCCACTTTGGGCGAGTGAAAAAATATGTTAACTACACGCAAAATAGTCGATCTATGTTTATTTGGATCCCTAATATAGTCAAGATGTGAAATAAAAAATAAACCAGTGCCCTCCCATGTATAAATTTCAAAATATAACGGATAAAGTGAAAAACTAGCGATTGTGCCAGTATACGGCCCTCTGTGCCGGTATACGGCCCCTAGTGTGCCAGTACCCGGCCACCCCTTAAAAATTAATAATAGGCTCAGAATACAACGAATTATTACTGATATACAATATTTATTATTATTATAAATATTTACTCACATCTTATTACTAAAAAAGTGGCCAAGTGGGAGTCGGACTTGCCTTAGAAGTGTTCCGTTGAAAATGTGCTATATCTCAAAAACTGCTGACTATATCTCATTCAAACCAATTATCGTTTAAAGTGTTCATTGAGATCTCCATCATATTTTTTTATTATTTTTCACTCTCTTATTTTAAAAGTTAGAGGGGGGGACACATTTTACCACTTTGAAAGTGTCTATCTTTCAAACGATTGACTTTGAGAAAGAATGGTTAGGAACCTCAATGTAATTTTTTTATACCTATCTACAGACACGCACGTATATGTTACATAAATGAAAAAAAAATATTTTACTTTCAGTTCCTTGTATGAAACTCCCTTTTGACAAACAGACAGACAGACATGACAAATTTATAAGGGTTCTGTTTTTTTCCATTTGGCTACGGAACCCTAAAAAGTAGGTGTTTGTAAAATTTTGTTCTGTTGTTCGTATGCCAGAGAGGTCTCTTCTGCCATTCCCTTTGTTACGAATATCATGAAGAGCTTTTTTAGATCTTCATAGGAGAACTGGGAAATCTTTTTATCTTCATATAAATTTGGAGGTTCGTCAAAAACATTTAATAATAATAAATATATAATATTTTAGGGTTCCGTATGATTATTATAGATCACTAATTCCCAAAACTACCAAGCCAAATACTCGAAAAAGAAAACAAAAAAAGTACTTGTAACAGGCGAGGAAAATGAATGAAAAACTGAAGTAACCTATTACCTATACATATATTATTGGTCATACGGAACTCTTTCGACGCAGGTGTAACTCGCACTTGGCCAGCTTTTTTAAATAAAACCCACAATTAATTTTAATTTAAGTACCTACTGTGGTGTATTGAATAAAAGACGGACGATCGCAGAATGAGGTTTATTGTAATGAGAACGGGTTAAGTGGTACAAGAGGGTTAGCAGAAACAAAATATTTTATATCTACCTCCTTAATACACAACACTATCCTTCCTTTAATGAAGTTTGATGAGAAACAAACAATATCAAAATTAATATAGTTAAATAAAGTGGAAATGAAAGATGAATCGCTAATAACTACACACAATAGTTACACTTACACAGTTTATACTGCACATAATTACGTAAATGTTCAGTTGAGCTAATTTTTAATTAAATACTAATAATAATTTTAAACAAAACTAAGTAAGTATAATCAATTAAAGTTACAGAACAATGCTTAATAACAACTGTTGTTTGTTAAACTACTTCTAGGCAACAACTTAAAACTAACTTTAACAATATTAGATGTAAGAAATGTTAAATAAGCATCATGATAAATAATTATTCATGTTTATATGGAATACACAATTAAAAGGCTTGTGGTAGGCTTACATTTTTAAACAATGTTCTACGGATTTCTATGTGGTTTCGGTCTTAACATTATTTTTCGGGGTTCAATACTTTTCAGGCAATGACGCGGAGGTAAGTACTCACTAGTGCGTTTAGCTTGAGTTGTCAAGCTATCAGACGGCGATACTTCGTTTGAGCTACACGGTGATCTTAATGTAGGTGTGGAATAGACGTCTGCACTGTTTGATTCATCATTAATGTTCGAGTCATCGGTGTTAACTGTGCCTACGGCTGACAACGAGTATCGAGATTTTCGCGAATTGTCGCCTATCAGCTGATCGATGTGCCGCTTACATTGCACATTGTCTAACGTTTTAACGTTGTACGACACCGGCCCTGTCTTCCCTAACACTATCCCCTCCTTCCATTTTAAATCTTTATCTTTGTTAGAATAATTGCGTACGAGCACCGGGTCGCCCTCAGCTAGCTGCCGCAGCCGCGCGCCGCGCGCGTCATGCGTCGCGATCTGTGAGCGTTGCGCCGCGCTGACTATGTCACCCGTGTCCGGCCGTAGCAAGTCTAATCTACTTCGTAATCTGCGCCCTAATAACGCGACGGAAGGTTCCTTTTGCGTTGAACAATGTTCTGTATTTCTATAGGTGAATAAAAATTGACAAAGAGCTTTATGAATATCACGGTTTTCTAAAGTAGCCTTTTTTAACACACGTTTAATAGTACGAACAGCATTCTCCGCGGCCCCATTACTAGAAGGATGATAAGGAGCTACTAATATTCGTTTAATTCCGTTCTTATTTAAGTACGACTGATATTCGGAAGAAGAAAAGGGCGGACCGTTATCACTCACTATACACTTGGGCAAACCAAATCTGGCGAAAATTTTTCGAAAACACGAAATTACCGCGTTGGCACTCGTGCTTGGTACGTTTTCTACTTCTAACCATTTAGAATGGGCGTCTAGTATAATTAAATAATGTTTTCCTCGGTAAGGTCCCAGGAAGTCTACATTTAATCGAACCCAGGGCTCCGTCGGCCAACTCCACGGTTGCAGCGGCGCGGGCGGCGGCGCATCGCGCTGGGAGGCGCACGCGCGGCACTCGCGACATGTTCGTTCAATGTCCGCGTCGATGCCCTCCCACCAAACATAATTCCGAGCTACTTGTTTCATTTTAACCACACCGATGTGACCGCCGTGCAGTTCGTCCAAGATAACGGCCCGGAGACTTTCAGGTATAACTATACGGTAACCCCACACTAAACAATTATTTTCTATGAACAAGTTTTCCTTACGATTAAAGAAATTCTTTTCCCGTGAATCGTTTACTTTAGCAGGCCATCCAAATTTAACATATCCGATTATTTTATTTAGCAGGAAATCCTTTCTAGTTTCCGATCTCACTTCATGAAAGGTTATAGGTAACTTATCTTCAATAAAATTTAAGTAGCTATAATTATCATCGCTATTATTTTTGGAGCAATTATTTAACGGTAATCGGGATAACGTATCCGCGAAACAATTCTTACTGGACGGAACGAATTCAATGTCAAAGTCGTAAGCAGCTAGCCGCACCGCATACCTCTGTAAGCGACTCGCCGCCGTCTGTGGGAGGCCCTTATTCTTACCGAATATGTAACTGAGAGGGCGATGGTCGCTGCGTAAAACGAAACGCCTACCGTACAGGTATTGATGATGCCTTGAAACTCCGAAAACGATGGCCAAGGCCTCCTTGTCTACTTGAGAATAGTTACATTCGGATCGCGTGAGCGTGCGAGACGCGCAGCTGACGGCCCGCTCGCTGCCGTCCGGCTGGCGCTGCAGCAGCACGGCGCCCAGCCCGTACGCGCTGCTGTCCACCGACAGGATCAGCGGCAAACTCGCGTCGTAGTGAGCCAACACCGGACCGCTACTAAGGAATTTTTTTATTTTATCGAAAGCGATTTTACAATCGTCGCTCCATGTCCATTTCACACCTTTTTTAAGCAAACTGTACATAGGCTTTAGCGTGTCGCTTATGTTTGGACAAAATTTGGCATAAAAATTAACTAAACCTAAAAAACTTTTCAGTTCGGTTACATCCTTGGGAGTCGGGGCTGCGACTATGGCTTCGATTTTTCTTTTATCGGTGTGTAGTCCGTTTTTATCTATGCGGTATCCCAAATATGTTACACTATTTTTAAAAAATTCACATTTAGAAAAATTCACGCGCAGACCCGCCTCCCGTAATCTACTTAATACCGCTCTTAAATTTTGTAGGTGTGTGTACCTATCTTTACCGGTCACACAAATGTCATCCTGAAAAGCCACCGTTGACGGCAAACCACTCAGCGTTTCTTCAATTAACTTTTCGAAATATTCCGGCACACATTTAATACCAAAAGGCACGCGTTTATAAACGAAAGTTCCAACGTGAGTTGTGATCGCCGTCATCGGTTGCGAATCCTCGGCGAGGAGAACTTGCTGGTAGGCATGAGATAGATCTAGCTTTGAAAACTGCTCTCCCCCCGCCAGAATGGCAAAAATATCTTCTATGCGTGGCAACGGATAGTGAAAATCTTTAAGTAACGGATTAATGGTAATCTTGTAGTCACCGCAGATGCGAATATCCCCATTCTTTTTTACAACGGGCACTATCGGAGTGCCGAAGTCGGAGCGCTCGACTTTATAAATGACGTCATCGCGCTGCAGCCGCTCGAGCTCGCGCTCGACGGGCGCGCGCAGCGCCAGCGGCAGCGGCCGCGCCTTCACGAACACCGGCGTCGCGCCCTCCACTAAATGTAAGCTCATGCGCGTTTTAAAAGTGCCCAGCCCACCAGCAAATACCTCGGGGAATTCGTTACATAATGACAATACATTGTTATCTATGCTAGGTTCTACCATATTGTGACAGGGGGATTCCTTAATATCTATATTCAGGCGTCTAATCCAAGTCCTACCCATTAATGGTGGGCCGCCGTTTTCGATCACAAACAATTCTAATTTATAGTTAATCGTAGCTAAAGAAACAGTAACAATAATGTAACCCAATGGTTTAATTACACTGCCCGTATACGATTTTAATTTTAAAGGTTTACTCACAATCGGTTCGTTTGAAAAGTAATTGTCGTAACAATCTTTTGAAATAGCTGAAATTTTACTACCCGTATCAATTTCAAATTTTAATTTGTGCTCGTTAACCTTTAATTTAATCGTGTAGGGCTTATCACTACTATCAGTATTTATGTTAAAAAAATCAATTTCACTATCTTCGGAATCATTTAAAAAGAACTGACCTCTATTTCCACGTTCACCACCGCTAACGGTGCATACCGCTTTGAGATGACCTTTTTGACCGCACACGTCACAAGTGTAGTGCTTGAATCTACACCTGGCCGACGCGTGCCCGACCTTGCCGCAGCGTCCGCAAGCCCGCGCGCCCCGGCTCGGCGCTGCGCCCGCGACGCCCGGGGGGCGCGCGCCCGGCGCTCCGCCCTCGATGCTCGCGCTGGCGCGGCGCGCCCGGTGCGCAGCCACGCGGTGTAGCCCCTCCGAGGGCCCGCTGTCTCCGCGGACGCCGTCACCGCCGCCAGCCGCCGCAGCCGCGTGACGTTCCGCCGCCTCCAAGGCTAACGCGAGCTCCACGGCCCGCTTGTAGTCGATATCCTTCTCGGCAAATAACCTCGACCGCATGTCTTCAGCGTGAAGTCCGGACACGAACTGATCCCGCAAGTTCACTTCTAGATTTTTACTGAAATTACAGGTCTTCGCTAGATGTTTCAATGCTTGCAGGTACTCGCTGATACTTTCGCCTGCCTGTTGTTTGCGTTGCCGAAATACGTGTCGTTCTGCAATCTCCGACCGTTGTGGTTCCAAATGTTGTTTCACGATTTTTTCCAGTTCGTCGAAGGATTTCTTCTCGGGTAAGTCCGGCGCGCACAGGTCGCACATTAACTCGTAGCAGGTGACGCCCACGTGCGTTATCAGTGTGGCCACGTGTAACTCTTGTTTGATGTCGTTTAACGATATGAATTGCTTTATGCGTCTGCAATATGCCTCCCAGTTATGCACGCCAACTTCGAAACTTTCAACTTTTCCAAACGGCATTTTACGAAAGTAAAGTACGTATATAGGTACGTTGAGAAAAGAAACCGACTGCGCCAATGTGGTGTATTGAATAAAAGACGGACGATCGCAGAATGAGGTTTATTGTAATGAGAACGGGTTAAGTGGTACAAGAGGGTTAGCAGAAACAAAATATTTTATATCTACCTCCTTAATACACAACACCTACTAAATGTTAATCTCGCAAAATACCAAATAGCTAACTATATTAGTTTAGTACCTAAGCGGAGACCTATTTAGTAGGTACCTGTTTATTTGTGAGTGAATCAGAAATGTAAAGAAAACATGTGGCCGAATACTGGCTTACGGCATCTTTACACTTATGACTGGGTGAGCCAGTACCCGGCCACCCGGCCGTATACTAGCGTCTTACATAAATTGGTAGCCCAGTATCCGGCCACCTCATTTTTGTATAATTAAATGTTAGAATTGGAAAAAATACACATTAATAATAAAGATCAGTTAATGATGAAAGTAATAACACCAGTAACTTATGTAAATACCTAATACAAAATAATAAAACTTCCCTTCGAACGCCGCACTGCTTCGTATTGTTTAGCTTGTTTATCGCAAATGCGCACAACATTTAGACAAGAGGTAAACTGATTGGATTTTTTTAGCTTCCTGGTTAAGTGAATAGTTGTAAATATTGCAAATTCTTATTACTACATTATCTGAAATACGTTTAAAACTTACACTTTACTATTATCTCATGTAGAAATCTTATTATCTCTAATTAAAGAAACGTAGTCCGTCAGGTGACCGGGTACTGGCGCATGGCCGGCTACCGGCACATCGACCCTATTTTACTGGTGAATGGGCAATGAAATACTATTGAAACCAGTATAACATCTGAAACTGCGACAGGCTTGCTGTTCACAAGATGGATACCCGTAAATTGGCGCTAGCCTGGAGGCAACATTGGCATGAGTAGATAGGGGTGTAGAGAAGTGTAGCACTTATTTGACTATCTAAGGGTAAATAAACCCCATGTGCGGGTTTCCTCGTTATAACTTATAACATTATGCATTTCCACCGCCAACTTAGCTGGAAACTAAAATTGATATAAAAATTTTATAATAAAGTCAAATTTAATCAAACGGAAATAATATCCTAGCAAACCGTAAAAGAATTTCCGCTCAAACGTAAAGTATAGTATAACACCGATTTGGATTCGCGGAATGCTTAGCGTTACAGCGAGGGCACGTACGCTCCACCATTCCGTAGATTGGCGATTCGATTCACTGCAGAATCGCAGCTACGTAAGAATACGAATTGCTTATTCGATACGTAGTTAATGGGAAAAGTTGAGCGCCGAAAGTGCTTTCCAAAAACGTCCTTTGTAGACATCTGCCTCTCGCAGGAACCCTAGTTAAACAGAGAAAACTTTCGATTGGTTTATACTTGTAAATTAAAATTACCTATCTCAAATGGGTCATTCCAAATTAATGTATTCCCTTTCAAGAAATTTGTACGCATAATGAGGAAGATTATTTAGAGGTTTAGATAAACTTGTTGTTAAGTTTAATGTATATTTATTTACAAACAATGGAATATTAGAATAACTTACACACAATTCTATATTTCATCTAGCACATTGTGCTTGTGATATTTGTAACAGTATTGCAGAAACTTTATTTAAAGGAGAATGCCCATTTTGTATGGAGAAATGTACTGAAATTAATATTTTTGTGTCCTGATAAAAATACCTTTATTTGAATAAGTTATCTTAATACATTACACAAACCAACTTTAGTCAATTTTAATCGTAGGAGTTATGAGATTTTCAACAAAATTATTTTGTATTTAGGTTATAGTAGACACAGTAATATGGACTCTATGCAGGCGCATTAAGTCGTATACGTTTAAGTTTAAAATTCTTTTGACAGTCCCCAAACGCCATCTAACTTTTAATGTAATAATTATCAAATTCATTTGACAGTCCACTAACACCATCTAGTTTGTTGTATCATAGTCATAATCGAATCAACGCAACCTATTGGCCCGAAGGATCTTAAAATATCCCTGATTGGCTCCAATTCCAATATAAATGGCCGAATGCTTTTGTGTTGTAAAACGGAAGTAAAGTTACTTATTAATTTAAGAAAATTAAGCCCAAAAAGAATTTTTTAGGAAATACGGTAACATATTTAAAATATTTTAACTTAATTTTTAGTACAAAAGTCAATGTGACACAATTTTTTTTTTTGAGAGTACTGGCTATGGGCATTCTCCTTTACGATATTAGGAATGCGTCGGAGGAATCTAAAATACCAGATTTGTCTAATATTTGCGAAATCCTTACTAATATTATAAATGTGAAAGTGTGTTTGTTTGTTTGTTTGTTTGTCCGGCTTTCACGTCGCAACGAAGCTGCTATATGGTATGGTTTTTGTGTGCGGAGATAGTGAGGAGGGTGGAGAGTAACGTAGGCTACTTTTTACCGCGGTAAAACATCCCCACGCCATGGGAATATCGATGTTTTGTTAGTTGCTAGATATTTAGTTCCGGACGTTGTTAATAGATGGCGTTACTAAAATTCATTTGCAAGTTCTGAATCACGCTATCAAATCACGCTATCAAATGATACATGTTTACTTAAGTCATAGGCAACTAAATCTAAGTAAAAGTAAGTAGGATTTGTAAAAAATTGATCTAAATTGAGCTAGTCGATCATAATTTTGACAAGTGTAATATAGATATTGCCTTTCTTCGAGCGTCTACATCTACAGGGTGTGTGCCCTTTATTTTATTGCCTTCAATAATTTTATAAATGGTTTCTTCTTCCATCGGTGAACGAAACTGTAACCAACGCCAGTGCGGAAAGTTTTTACCAAAAGGCTTAACCGCTCAAGATAACTTAATAACTACCGATATCATCCAAACCCCTTTATATATAATCTTAGATTCGAACTACAAGTTTAGTATCTAATGATAAGATTTTGACCAGGGACAGTGGACATCGCCGGCGCGGCGGGCGGCGGATCCTGCCTTTACTGACTTTTGAAGTTTTCGAAAGTCTTAAGACCACTTATGTAGAGAAGAAGAACAAGATACTCACAACGAGTTTATATTCATCAGGTCTCAATTTTCAAAGGGACAATAATCATTGTGGTTACAATCGTTTATTACTCGCATTATTCTGCACACGCAAAATGATTATGCCACTATAACTGATGTTTGAAATACAAAACATTTCGTGTGTACGTAAGTAGCCACTAATAATACAGGTGTTAGAGGACGATATCCAATGGAGGTTTTACTAAAATGTTATAACATTTTAAATAAATTTAGATAGACTGTGTAATGAATGTAATAAATGAATGTTTCTGATTTATCGAACAATAAATCATAACTATAACGTAAGGGTAAGTAGGGTAAGGGTAGTAGTAGCGTAAGGGTAAGTAGGTAGGGTAAGTATAAAATTTATTAAAGCCCGATAAATTAAATAGAAAGGTTTTGTAATTACTCTTTATCTTGAGAGACTATAACGTAACTGTACTCATACATAATGTTCCGTGTAGTTCCGAAACATAATGGAGGGTTTATAACTTACCTGGCTCATAAACCACGCATTGTTTGTAACAATAAGTTACCGAAGCTCAATAGCTGTGACTTATCCTCATAAACAAGGAATTATTGCCATAAATTCCAAATGGATACGGATATCTAAGCTGGTGCGTAATAATGCGTAATTTTGAGAAAATTTACAATTTTGTTGCTCATCAATTCTCATTTTAAACAGTATAAAACCACATATATTATTTATGTAAAAAAATATTACTATGCAAAATAATTAAATTTAATTATTCATAAATTTCAGATCTGAAGAATATTAATTAATATTTATTAATAATATTATTAAGTTTCTATCAAGATTTAATTATTATTAATCGAACATTTTTAATATTTATACAACAAATATCAATAGTCCTTATCATATTTCAAAAATTCAAACGAGTTTCTAACGACACAAAAAAAAAAATTAGCTTTAGCTAGTTTTACTTATTTGGTTTAAAATCGTTCACTTAAGTAGTGGTAAAGGTGTTTTCCGTATGAATAGTGCACAAAATGTTGCTTTTTAAAAATAATTTCAGAAAAAAACATAAAATGCGGCAATTTAACTGCACAGTTTGAAAAGATAATTTTAACGAAACAAAGAGAAAGGTATTTTTATTTTAGAACTTGGCAACGGAATACAAACGGATACAGCTTAAAGTTTTGAGAAGTCTGTATTATTTCTGAAGTTGTTTCTAGATGTGAATAATTAAGTAGGTTAGCCTAGCTAGACTTTAGAATCTAGATCTAAATTTTTGACGAGACTAGACTTTTGTTATGATGATTGAAGATAATTTCTATATACACAAATTCCTATAAACTATTTGAGTAACAGTTAAATTAAAATGTGTGCAATTCACACGTAGTGTAAGTGAAACCTACAAAAATTTTGTTTTCAAGATAATTACTTAATTAATTAATTATTTTACATTTTATTGGTAACTATTATCACATTATTTATTCAGACTCAGAGCTTCTTACATTTTCAATAAATGATACAAGAGGCTTATGGTAACTAAAGTATGAAATTCTCCCCCTCCCCTCCCCCTTACCTCCCCCTCCACTCCCCCTCCCCATCCCTCCCCCTCCCCTCTCTCCCTCCCCCTCCCCTCCCTCCTCCTCTCCTCCTCTCTACCTCCCCTTCCTCGTCTGCTCCCCTCCCCCTCCCTTCCCATTCCCCCTCCCATCCCCCCTCCCCTTCCCCACCCCTACCCCTACCCCTGTACAATGCTTCCTATCTCACTTTAGAATTTATGTGTCTGTCTCTTTTAACTGGACAGTTTCGTTTCATCGAATTTCAAATCACCCACGTACTAAAGAAGTTTTCACTTCAAAAATGTGAAATTGTTCTAAAAAAACTAAAATCTGTAACTTTTAACTTTGTGTGCTGATAATACTTACACATACCTACCTATATACAAAAAATATGCAACTGTTAAGGACGTATTACAATTTTTATGTGTTTGATTTTAAACTACTATACTTATCTAACTAACTCCGCAGTCGTTCTACACATATAAATAACTTTTTCTGAGCGTAAAATTCATGCATCGCAAATTAATAATAACATTGGCTGTTACAAACATTTTATAATTTATATAAATTGTATTAATTAATTAAAACCTTATTCAAGATGCTCGTTCAACAGAGGTCTGTGGAAAATTTAAATGACATAAAATCCACATAGTAAGTATACTATACATTAGTATCGTTAGGCGCTCCACCCACTGAAGACGCGTCCCGCCGCGGTGCGCAGAGCGACGGATAACACAACTGCGCGCGGGGCAATTTCCCGCGCGGTGCCGCGATGCCGCGTCGGCAGTGTGTTGTGCTAGGCGTGATTTCTACATAAATTGACATAATTGCATACAATGTAAAATCTGCCATCCCGCGCACCGCGACGGGGCGCGGTGCAGTGGGTGGAGCGCCTTATTGTGTGTACCAAATGCTGTATGTAAAGAATGCTGTACTAAAGTAAAGAATGCTATATTCTTTTTTCTTTTGTCTATTCTATTTCAGTTGTCACGGCCTTTGTTCACGTTCTCACCTTAGTTTTCTCACTTAAGTCTTACAAAGTCGTAACAATGCATACTGGAGGTGTTAATAAAGATCGTAGGTTTATAATGGGTAGCAGCCTTAACAACTGTCTTTTGTATCTTTCAGTGGATTATTAAATATGCGATATTATTAAATTGCGACTAGTGTGGTGCAATGGTTACCATGCCGGATCGCCGCACCGAGGGTCCTGGGTTCGATTCCCAGCGAGGCGGAAATTTGAATGATGAGTTTGAATTTCTGTTCTTGGTCTAGGTGTGAATGTCCTTGTTTAGTGTGTTGTCCAGGACACCCACGGGCCACGATATAGGGAATCCTAGCGTGAAGCGTCATTTATTTCTTTATTTAATGAATTAATACTTGAGACCCGCTCTGCAGTTGAAATTCGACCGCAATTAAATTTGCCTAAAGCTTACTTTACATTAACACGATTGAAACGTTTTATTTTCTATACCTACTATCGTATTATCTATCTGCACTTATCCATGTTAACTTTATCTATAGCAGAATCTTTTCACTTGTCCAATTCCAACCAATTTTAACTTGGGGGATAGATACCTACTTGAATCTAACCGCAATTAGAACTTTAAAGCCAAATATTTCATAAACGGACCCCTAATTCCAGAAATGGTCTTGAAGACCCATGATAATTTCGGAAGACCTTTTCAACGATACCCCACAGTCCACACTAGGTATAGGGTAGGTACGCGACGAATGAAAAATTCATCCTCACGTTACGTAGGGGAGGTACCCTGAAAAAATGTTTTTCAATATTTTATTCTACGTTTCTGGAGTTTTAATAAATATTTGTATCCGTGCCAAATCATAGCTTTTTAGCATTAAGGGCGCTTTGCTTCGGACTGACGGAGGGCGGACGGACGGACGGATGGACGGACGGACGGACGGACGGACGGACGGACGGATGGACGAACATGACGAAACATAAAAAACGGGTAATAATAGTAGGGGATTTCAAGTTAAATTCGATCGCGTCAGATTCGGGTATGCTGGGTTAATTAGATGTTGAAAAGTGTATACCTATTACAATTATCTTACTACATATTTAAGCGTGAAATATAACAGTGGAAAGATCACAAAATTTGCAAAATAAAAAAACATTATCGCGCGCGGTTGATTTTTATTTGATACAACCGGATATTAAAACGAAAAGCTATATTTTTTATTGATCAACTTCGTCAATAGCTACCAAATAAAATAAAGAAATCGGTTGAAAAAACAAAGCAAAAAGCTAAAAGGGGTGTACCTAACTGTTTTCTCGTAGTATTTTATTACACTCGTATTGGTAGGTACCTTTATAGAACTATTCAAAGACAATTTAATAAAACAAGAAAACAAATAAAAATATCAATTTCACATTCTTAATCAATAAATAATTATCTTCAATAACTTAATACAAATTATATCGGTATATATTTTTACGTAGGATTGTCGTGGACCGAATGTTATTTCTTATAAACATGCCTGGGGCTAATAACTAATAATATATGTACGTAAATATTAACATTCTAGTAAATCGCAATAAAACATACCAAAGACCATTCATACATTTTCTGTTCAGAAGATGGATGTGATAAATAAAGGGTTTCGGTAATGTTCGTTCGGATTACATCACTACCTACATGTTATGATTGATGATCGACGCGAAGATACAAGGAGGATTGAATCGACTTATGATTATTGTAAAAAGAGCCAACAACGAGCAGATAGGCCAGGCCATCTAGGTAAATCGCGTGATCACATTAGAAATGAAGAGATCCATAGACGAACAAATGTACCTAACCGACATAGCTCAAAGAATTAGCCGGCTGAAGTGGCAATGGGCTGGCCACATAGCTCGAAGGACCGATAACCGTTGGGGCAGAAAGATCCTCAAATGTTGCCCACGTCTCGAAGAAAGGAGCATAGGACGCCCCCCGACCAGTTGAACTGACGACCTGAAGAAGACAGCGCGCATCCGCTGGATCCAGAAGGCTCAGGATCGGTCAGAGTGGCACAAATTAGGGGAGGCCTATGTCCAGCAGTGGACCTACAAAGGCTGATGGATGGATGGATGGATCTAGGTAAAAAAACATTCGACATTCTATAGCCATCGATAACGCATTGTTGTATAACACTATCTTTTCGCTATCTCTATCCCATATTGCAATTGAAAAACATGAAAGAACTGTAAACAAGGAAAAGTATTATTTTAATTTTCCATTGAAGTCTCGAGAGATGTTCTGTCACTGAATGTAATAGGATTTTAGAAGCTGAGTAACAGTTTTCCTCTCACTACAAACCACGATCTTTCCAAACGAAGATGTAGCCTCGAGAGACCTTTGACGCGTATAGCATGTACATTGTACATCTGGTAAGGAAGTGGGAAATATACGTCATGTGCTTGATAAGCCGACAACATTCTGAAGTTGCTATATTTTGACAAGGATATTACATGATAATAATCTCGGACGAATATTTAAAACCTGATATGCTTATTAATAAACGCCTAATAAACATAATTGTGTTAGCTATTAAACTTTTATACTCGTAATGTTTAATTTAAATCGCTTCTCTTAAGAGTGAAAGAAACAAAACACTTTATATATTTTATAATTTTGAAGGGGGTTAATGTATAAAAACAAAGACACGGATATTTTTGAGTTTAGCATTCAGCAATAGGCGCAATTTTGTGCTAAGCCGCAAACATTCTTTGTATTTATGTTTCCCTTCATATACACTTCGTCAGTCACTGATGTCGCAGCCTAAAACTCAAATTCACTTTGATTTCAAAGGTAAAGGGAATTCAATGTTAACAAAATTAATGACCATAAAATGTTAAGTCATTCGTTGCTTCGAAAATACTTTACGGTAATTAAAGTTATTCAGATAAATAGGTATGAAAGAACACGGTGTAAATTACGATCATGCGACTTTTACGCGCTTGCCCTTAAATTACAAGTTTAACACAGTCGATGTCATGTTAAAAGGGATTCAAAAGAGGAAAAAAATCATAATGTCCGAATATCGCCCTTTTTCTTATTTAATTTTCGCTGTATCTAATGGAAGGGACACTAATGATTTATGTTTTTAGAAACTGGAGATCTTATAAAAATAACCAGCTAAAATCTGACATGCTTCGCTGTGGTAAAGATAAGCAACGAAAGATGAACCTACAATTTGGAATAGTCTATATTTAAATTTGTAGGTTTAACCGAAATAATCAAAAAAATCATCTAACGAACCTACCATAATTGTCTCAAAGCTAGGCGTCTCTTCTTACAAAGAGGGGCTAAGCATTTCGTGGACCAGTGTGCACGCATTGTACAACGTTCAAAAAGTTCCAACCAGTTGTTACAAATGTTAATAAATATTATTATATTGCTTTACCACAAAGAGTAACGGCGGTATGGATGTGATGCATCACTTCACAAATAATAATAATGCTCGAAGCATTTACGTCATCGTTTACAGTTTTTTTTAATCTCATGAAGGTTTAGGCGCAAAATGTCCGATTGGCATAATGTCCGATCGCCCTATTCGCAAAATGTCCGATTCGCAAAATGTCCTTTTCTCAGAATGTGAATACTTATAAATTTATATTTTCCCGTAAATTCTCTCTATTTATTGGAAACATTTGCACAAAACTCCATTAAGCAATTTTTAGTTTTACATACAAAAAGTGAGATAGTGCGACCAATTTGAATCTTTCTTATGTCACGTTATGGAGACTAGGAACTTTGTTTTAATGTGTCAAAAATAACCTATTATAAATATTACGTGCAATGGGAAAGTCTGTAAGAAAAAAGTTGAATGAACTAGTAGGTATAAATACATATTATATATATACAAACACCTTTTTGAAAACCTTAATATGATAAACTCTTTAATTTAATACCCATATTGCATTATTCCATTTTTATCAACAGGTATTTTTTTTACATGTTTTTTTCTTATTTACACTATCTATATTAATATTAATATATATATTTAATATATATTCATTTTCTATTTTTTTGTTGGATTTTCTATGAAAGCGTGTTTTTAGGTTTTTTAAACTATTATTTTTTATATTTTGACACTTCAAACAGTGGCATCTCACAGCCACCATATTTGTTTTTTTATTTCACTTATCTAAGAACACTTGGGTTATCAAGAAGAATCTAACGATATCTTAATTTATATACGTATAAATCCATTCAGCGATGTGGAAGATATGAGGTATTAAAAAGAAAGAATATACATGCATACATACATACAAAATACGCGTACGCGCGAAAAACATAACCCTTCCTAGCAGTCTGTTAAAAACGTTTGCAGGAGATTATACATATTATAGCTGGTCTCTTAGTTTCTGTTTTGGTCGGCCTTTGGTGTTACAGAATAAGTATGTCCATGTTCACGGTGACCTACAACAATAAAATTGTGACTAGTAACCTCGTGTGTCTTCTATTTGCATAAAAATGTGTCCTATTTGCATAAAACTGTATCTCCAATAAAGTTTTACTTAATCGGGGCTTGATTTGATGTAAATAGACCCTACTAAAAGGACGGAAGTTTGGGAGCAAAGGTGAAGAGAGAATCTTTCCGATCCCTGTTAATGGATATATCCAATTGGGGTTTGTTCAGTTTGTTTTATTAAATCATCAGTTTATTTTCTTCGTCATAGTGATGAGGGTATCGTGATTGAGTTGGACTATTGTTAAAGTTATTGAGTAATACTCGAAACCCAACATTGCGCGTGGTAATGATAAATTATCAATGATGAATGCAATGACAATCAATGCAATGCACTTAGCTGGATTTTATTATACCCAATATAAAAAAAAAACACAATTAGTCTGTAACTCGCTTAACAGACGAAAGCTTCTTCAATAGAAGCTCTTTTATATTAAAGGAATCATAAATAGGTACAAGTACCTACATTGCTCGCATTCGATTCCTTATCCTATTTTGCTACGCTTCAAAAAACTTAATACACTTGTCATGATAACTTTGGACAGCTGGCAGTAAATTGATTCTTGTCTAACGGAAAAATATAAATTAGGTACCTAGAGATCGTCTATCCGTCGATCAATATTCACACAAAGGTTGTAACCATATTATTTAGTGGGAGCACGTTTATTTATCTCTATATGAAACTCCCAAAAAAATCAACTTAATTGCAAAAAAAAAAATTCGTCCATTTGAATTCGACCTAATTTTTATTACCCAGGTTTTGAATTGCCGTAGTTAGCACTTACTTTTACGGATTCAATTCGATTGAATCGTGATCAAATACTAGCCCGAAAGGATCCACTAATCCGCACTAGTCCACTAATGAAAAAACTTCCGACTCCAGCCGTTGCAGTTCCGATGGAAATTGCCGATTCCACCCGCCAAAAGTTTTATTGCCAAGTATTCCAGTTTGGAACTTTTATAGAATTTGTCAATGGTTCACCAACGAGTGTTATAAGTTGTTGAAGTGGTTTTAGTCCTGTCTGACTTTATTTGTAGTTCGTGATATCGTTATTGATTTTGAAATAGGAATTACTAACTGTAATATAAAATGTGAAAATGAACAAATTATAGTATGTATTTCATTACTGTTTTCTTAGTAGTTTCTCTCTTCTTTCAGTTCTTTCTTTTTTCATGGCTGGCAATGCATCATAGCTAGCCAGCCAGTCAGTAATTTACATAAAAAAGGAATTTATTCTAGTTAAAAGTATTTTGTAAGCTTCAATAGGTAGGTAGTATAACTTTGTACATTAAAAATAAATTCTGTAATAATACAAAATTGTGTCAATAAATAATTAAATCTGTTTTGTAATGGTGTTGTGTAGTTCATACAAATAAAGGATTAAATAATTTTCCATCCATCAGCCTTTAGAAATTGCTTTACATTGGCCTATACTTAAAGCATCATCTTACCAGTCTAAAGACCCTTAGAATCTAATTCATCAAACTGTTTTCTTTATATGATCAGTTTACCTGATGAGGGTATGAACTGTACTGCTTTTAACAAGCGGTTGACTTTTAGGGACTTTTTTCACAATTTAGTAGTAACTAGGTACTTAGTATGAAAAATGTGGTCTCTCAGTAGGTACTTTAGCCGTGTATGGTTCAGTTTTGACGATAACATCTGACTTATGAATGAAACTGCTCCGTAGCGAAATACTTCATTAGAACGCTGAGTTTATGCAAATATCCAATCGGTTAAACAAGCAAACGATTAATTAATGGTAAACGCTCATGATTATTTATTATTATTTCGTTTATATTTCTAATGACTGCAATTATTATCTTATTGTGAAGCCTACAACTCTCTTGATTGAATCAGTTGCTTACGACATCACTGAATACTTTTTGATTGTATGCACTTACAGTGTCGATTAACACATGTTTCGTCACTTGCCGCCGAAACGAGGTTTTTTCAAAATGGCTAACTTTTAGATATGCTAGGCTCCATACAAAAATATTCGAACACCTTTCATAACAATAATTGCTACATATATTTTAAAATTCCATTGTAAAAGCATTTTTCTTAATTAATTCTTCTAGAATTCTACAGTTTTCAAGAAAGCAAAATGTATTAAAAGCTAGCAGAAAGCACTTTGGATTACGGAACGTGATACAAAAGCATTCCGTTAATAACTTTTTAACAAGCAGAATTTCTTATATGAAATTAATAAATAAAAATACAGTAAAGTGTTATGTTCTTCGCTAAGGTTCTTGGCAACAATTTTTTGTGTGAATTATTTATTAGTATTATAATAATTATTATTTATTGGTATGGGAATTATTTATTGGTATTATAATTATAGTATTATCTTTATGTGAAGCCTGTCTGGCGAGCCACCACCCTGTTACATGCCTTAGAAGCTAATCGTGTCGTCGTGTTCCGGCTGGGGGCTTGTAAGCCAGTTGTTTATTTTTTTATGATAGATACTATAAAAACTTCATGATATAATTTACCTCCCAAAGATACAAAGGTTCAAGATGTAAGTGAAATTAGAGGTATTTCTGTACCCATCTGCTTACCGGATGAAAATGGTTTTTTATCAAATTAATAGATATTCGTATAGAAAACTAGCTGCCCGGACAGACTTCGTTCTGTCAAAAGTTTTTTTTTTATTTTGAGATGTAAGCTATCCTATCTTTCAAACTTCTATCCTATCTTTCAAACTGCACACGGTGTGCAAATTTGATTAAAATCGGTTAAGTAGTTTAGGAGTCCATCGCGGACAAACAACGTGACACGTAATTTATATATATTAAGATTATCGCGAATGGGTTGCCTAAAAATTGTTCAAGACTATCATTAATCTAACATTATAACGCTTTGGCGTTAGAGAAAGTCTAGACTTTCTCATTTCAATGATGCATAAAATGGTGTGCATTAAATTAACAAACTTTTTTTTATTTTTGTCTGTCTTTCGGTTTTTTTCGGGCTAATATCTATATTCATAGAATCGATTTTAATGGGACTTTAATTGTAAGATGTAGGACAACATTTGGTTTTTTTCTATTCCGGAGTTTCCACAGGATCGGGTTTTACGTGGAAAAAACTTTCCATACGAACGAAGTTGGCGCGCACAGCTAGTATAATTATAATATTATCAGTGATTTAACTGGTAATTTCAATTAGCAGTATTTATTATAATAAAGTAATGATCTCGGAACGAACTTCAACGAAATATGAATGACGGTTATATTTTAATGAACAAATTATCTTGCTCTCGCAGATCCCATCGGGGGCAAAAGTTTTAAAACAGCACTCGCGAGCTAGTTATTTAGGAAAGTACCTTAAGTGACAGCTGTGCATGTTGCATTTAGGTTAAGTTACGTTGAGTTCTAATAGTCAGAATTTTCATTTAATGTTTCTGTAATTTTTCTCCATGCAATAATAATATGTATTTATAACTTTAAAGGTTAATCATTTAACAGAAGTATTATTCAGTATAAGTTTTAATGACTCATAGAAAGCAACTGCTAGCGTAGCGAGGTTCAAAATAAATTTTATTATAGACACTGAGTAGTATAATAAAATTACTTGATCGATTGCAGTGATACAGTTGTCACCAATTACCATCACATTGCATGTCTTCTTACTAACTAGCTGTTACGAAAAAAAGAAAATGTAGTTAAAGGATTGCCTTCACTTAAGGTCAATTCATGAGCTCATATACGTTATCACAACATTATAAACACGTAATCCCGGCTGATATTTAAACATTCCGAACCAACTCCAAACAATTGGCGCAGAATTTTAAACAAACGCAAGTTTCACGCGTATTTTAAGCTCCTGATGGATATTTCGACGTCTGAATTTTCAATGAGCCAGATTAAAGTCTCGTAACTCTGTACCGAGAGTGGTCGTCCACAAACTTTGCACTAAGTTTTTAAAATGATATTAGAGCCCAAGAAATCGTGGTATAGCGTGGCGCAGGTGTTTGGTAATATCTTGGAGTCTATTCAGAGGGTATTATTTTTGTTAAAAGTTTTAATACTTACGTTCTGTTCGATGCTTATATAAATATCTTATGATATTATTAAGAATATTCAATTATATTAAACGCAAGATACGATACTATCCTATTAGTATTATAAATGTGAAAGTTTGTGAAGATGTTTGGATGTTTGTTCCTCAATCACGCCATAACTATTTAACCGATTTGGCTGTTTGGAATGGAGATAGCTGTAGTATATTTGTATTTTTATATAGGAGGGTAGTAATAAAAATTGTAACAATAAATAGTCTGGAACACGCACTGGTCGTTTCAATACATGGTGACAGCGGTGGGATTATTTAAATCACTAATTAATCATGGAACACGCGCGGCCTCCGGCTGAGTTAGTTCTGGAGGGTGGGCCAGCATGTCGAGCTGACGCGTGGCGCAAGTGGCACAAGCAATTTTGCGTGTTCTTGAAGGCCTCTGGTGTGGGGAAAGAAACGAAGGAAGTGCAGGCTAGCCTCCTCATAAATTTAATCGGTCCCGACGGCTATGACATATATTCCACTTTTAAATTTCTCAAGGATGAAAATCAAGACGACATCGATGTGTTGGTGAAGAAATTTAATACACACTTCGGATCGAAACAAAACACAACAATGGCTCGATTTCGATTCTTCACTCGTAATCAAGAAATCGGTGAAAATGTGGATACCTACGTGACGGCGTTGCGTTTGCTGTGTCAACATTGCGAGTTTGAACATCTCGAAGAAGGATTAATACGAGATCGCATAGTGTGCGGAGTAGCGGATGGTGCCGTTCGCGACAGATTGTTACGGACGGACGACCTCACGTTGGAAAAAACAATAAAAATTTGTCAAGCCAATGAAATATCCCATGAAGAAAACAAACAAATTGAGGTGGCAAAAAGTTCAGAGGGAATTTCCGGTTCTGGTGTCGCGGTGGACGCGGTGTACGGTATGAGAGGCATACGACGGGCGCCCGGGGGCGCCGCGGGCCAGGTGGGCGCGCGGCTGGCGGCGCGCGGCCAGGCAGCCGGGGCGCGCGACGTTTCTCGCGGCGCAGGCGCAGCGTCGCGACCGTCGAGGAGATTCGAGCCGCGGTATTATGATCGTGATGCTAAGTGTTGTGGTGCGTGCGGAAATAATCATTCTAGTGATTATCAGTGTCCCGCCAAGTTTACAAAGTGCTTTTTGTGCGGTAACAAGGGTCACTTTAAAAAAATGTGTCCGTTACGGTCCGGTAAGCAAGTGTATGAGCTGCGTGAGGAAGACGACACTGATGAGTTGTTTTATGTATCTACCTTGGAATCATGTACCCGGGATAACCACAATAAATGGTATGAGACTTTAATATTATGTAAAAATTATAAAACAGAAACATTTAAATTAGATTCTGGTTCTGATCTGAATGTGTTGTCATTTAATACGATAAAGGAGTTAGGATATTCCTTGTCTGACTTGACACCGTGTGACATACGAGCTCAGTCTTTCTGCGGGAATTACTTGTGTATTCTTGGGTCTATTGAAATGTTGTGGCTTTATAAAAATAAAAGATATTTAATTAATTTTGTTATTACTAAAGATAGTTGTCAAAGCGTTCTGGGAAAATATTCATGTGAAAATCTAGGTATGATCAAGCGCTTATTTTCTATAGACATAGATACATTTAATGACTTATTTCAGGGTGTAGGTAAATTGCCAGGCAAATACAAGATTATAATAGATAAAAACGCATGTCCGTCGGTGTGTCCAGTAAGAAAAATTCCTGTTGGTATAAGAGATAAATTAAAAAGTGAACTAGATTATATGGAGCAAATAGGTATAATTAGAAAAGTGTCTCATCCGACTGCTTGGGTAAACGCGATCGTATTACCGGTGAAAAAGGACGGCGGGGTGCGCGTGTGCCTCGACCGGCGGCCGCTCAACCGCGCCGTGCGCCGCGCGCACTACCCGCTGCCCACGCTCACCGACATCGCCGCCAAGCTGCACGGCGCCAGGTACTTCAGCAAGCTGGATGCACGCTCGGGGTTTTGGATGATTCAACTGGACGACGAGAGTGCCGATCTCTGCACCTTCGGTACTCCATTCGGTCGGTATCAGTTCTTACGGCTTCCGTATGGTATAAGTTGCGCCAGTGAGGTGTTTCATGCAAAGATTACTCAAATTCTCGAGGACCTGGAGGGCGTGCACTCCTTCATCGATGATATTATTATTCATGGGCGGACTAGAGAGGAACACGACGCTAGACTGAGGCGGGTACTAGAGAGGGCTCGCGAAGTCGGCATCAGGTTTAACAGGGATAAATGCGAGTTTTGTGTCGAACAAGTAACGTATCTGGGGCATACGTTTAGTAGAATGGGTATGCAAATTGAAACAAATAAATTAAAAGCCATAAAAGATATGCCAAACCCGAACGATCGAGCGTCACTGGAAAGGTTCTTAGGTATGACTAATTACTTGTCGAAATTTATTCCTAATTATGCAGATATTGTTACTCCGTTGCGTGGTTTATTAAAAAAGGGTAGCGAGTGGAGCTGGGATAGCGTTCACGAAGGTGTAGTGTCGCAGCTGAAGAGAGCGTTGTGCGGCGCGCCCGTGCTGGCGCTGTACACGGCCGCGCAGCCCGTGCTGCTGACGGTGGACGCGAGCGCGCGCGCGCTGGGCGCCGCGCTGCTGCAGGCCGGCCGCCCGGTCGAGTTCGCCTCGCTCACGCTAACGGACACGCAGTCGCGGTATGCACAAATCGAAAAGGAGATGCTCGCCATCGTGTTCGCCCTAGAAAGGTTTCATCAATACGTTTACGGGAGGTCAGACGTAACGGTCGAGACGGATCACAAGCCCCTCGAGGTCCTATTCAAAAAACCGTTAGACGCAGTCCCGGCACGGTTACAGCGTATGATGCTGCGTATTCAGTGTTACAGTTTTTCTGTTGTCTATAAACCGGGCAAGTATATGTATGTCGCCGATGCGTTGTCTCGCGCCGCCCTACCGGAGTTAATGCACGACAAGTTGTCGACTGAAGTCGAGGCGCAAAGCTGTTTTCTCATAAATAATGTACAATTTAGTGATAGTAAAATTCAACGTGTTAGAGATGAGACGCGTTTGGATAAGGAATGTAAAATCATTATTGAATACATTCTTCGAGGTTGGCCACGGTATAAGCGCGATACGCATGAACTAGTACGGTCTCACTGGTCATATAGGCAGTCGTTTGAATATATAGACGGTATTCTATTCAAGGATAATTTGGTTTTCATCCCGCGCGAATTGAGAGGGGAAATGTTAAGTCGTGTACACGAGGGCCACCTGGGCATAGACCGCTGTAAGCGACGCGCGAGGGACGTCATGTTCTGGAGCGGCATGTCCCGGGACGTGGAGCGCACGGTGCGCGCCTGCGCCGCCTGCGCCGAGCACGCCGCGATGCCGCCCAGGGAGCCTATGATTTCCCATGCAGTCCCTGATTTACCGTGGAGAAAGGTCGGCTCGGACATTTTTATTTTTCAAAAAAAATACTTCCTAATTTTAGTGGACTATTTTTCGAATTTCATAGAAGTCAACCTATTATCGAGCATAGGTTCAAGAGCTGTGATATTGGCAATGAAAGATCAATTCGCGAGGTATGGCATCCCATTGGAACTCATTACTGATAACGGTCCGGCATATTCTTCTAAAGAATTTAAGGAGTTTTGTACAGAGTGGGGTTTCATACATACGACGACGTCGCCTAATTATGCGCAAGCGAACGGCCTGAGCGAGCGCGCGGTGCAGACGGTTAAAAATATTATTAAGAAATCGATTACTTCAGGTTCTGATGTTTATTTGGGTTTGTTGAATTTAAGATCGACTCCTCGAGACGGTGTAAGTTCACCCGCTCAGCTGTTAATGGGCCGACGATTAAATACTCGATTACCGATAAATGTAAAAAAACTACAACCGGAACGAAATAATAGTAAAGACTTTGCAAATATTATACGTAATCGTAATCGTAACAAACGGTACTATGATTCGCGTTCAACTAATCTCAGTGAGTTGAAGCCGGGTGAGCGAGTTATAGTAGTCTACTCGGATGGCAAAAATAGAAGACGCATGCACGTGCATGCACCTGCGCCGCAGCCACGCTCTTATTTCCTAAAAGACGAATTGGGTAGGAAATACAGACGCAACCGAAGGCATATTATGAGGGCAGAATCTGACGTTCCCAAATCACCTTCTATTTTCACGGAGGGAAAAGAGAATGGTGATGATGACGAAGAGCGCATCAGCTTGTATGACGATGCAGAGGAGTCGGAGATAGACGCGGCCACGGGGGGCGCTGGGGGCGCGGGGCCATCAGGTGTACACGGTGAGTCACCTCGCTCGTTGGATGTGTCCCCAAAGCGGTCGGATAAGGCACTTCCTAGATTAGCTGCCCATAAGGCTCGTGAAAAGCTGGCGTTATTTTTTAAGAAGACTTAAGATTACAACTTAGTTTAGCATAATATTGTGTGATATACTTATGTAGGTATATTTTATCTTTTATATGTTTATAATGGTGAAGGTTAATAGCTGGTTATAATTTATGTTCATTAAAATAAAGTTAAAACTGAAACTCAAGAACATATTATAGTATTATATCAGTTTCTTTTTTTTTTTTTCTTTTAAGGGATGGTTGTAGTATATTTGTATTTTTATATAGGAGGGTAGTAATAAAAATTGTAACAATAAATAGTCTGGAACACGCACTGGTCGTTTCAATACAATACCATGCTATATGCTTATATAGGATTAACACATAGGCTACTTTTTATCCCGGAAAAAACTCAGGGTTCCCGCGGGATTTGTAAAAAAACTATATCCACGAGCGCGAAGCCACGGGCATATAATATGTAAATCTAAATTAAGTAATTAAAAATTTAGTTTTGAAACCATTCTAGTTATGTATATTTAAACAACTCAATAGTTCAATTCGTCGTGATCCTTTCTCCTGTGTGAAGGATACCGTATACAATCGACGTAAAGCAAAGGCAAACAAAGTTGGCTGGATAAGACTGATCACCCATTTTAGGAATGTTGCGAAATAAAGCCCCTTTGACGGAAGCGGCACAATGCCTTCGAAATAGGGGAACTGAAATATTCGTAGGCGCGTCAAATCCGGACGCGCCAATTCCGGAGCACAGATTTTCAGAAGAGCTGATATACGAATTCCATCAGTTCAGATTTTTTGACGTCAAGAAAAATAGAGCGAGACGTATGCTACCGTAGATTGTATTTAAAAGTCCAAATTCGAAGAGAGTACTCAGAACATAGGCTTTCTGTATCGAAAGGGCCAAGGTGTGACGTGCTTATGCGCAAGGATAAATCGATGATTGATATAGAGTTCTATAGAATACCTTAAATTGGTTTATCAAAAGTCCAGAAAACGTGACTGCCTCACCTTCTTGTCTCTTACCTGTTCTGTAAATGTTTCTTTCTTTTTTCCTTTCTTTCTTCTTTAAATGCTTGCTCTTTTGATTAGCTTTTTATGGACTAAGGGGAAGATTTTTTTCCTAATAAGTAATTCGAGTGAGCTACTGCTAAAGCAGACGTGGTAGGAAAAGTTATAGCAGCACTTTCACCTTTCGATTTAAATCATTCATTGTCGTTTTTAAGGGTTCTTTCATTGAATAAAAATTTTCAGAAATAAATTGAAACCAAAAACGTATCAAGTGTTAGCAGTGGTTGTCCAACCATTTTTTCTTTTCTTTATTTTATGTTTTCTACAGCGTTCATATCATGGCCTGAAATAAAAATTAACAATAATACGAGATTTTCACACTTCCGTTAATGAAAAAAGAACGATGCTAGAGAATAACGAAAAACAAATTACCAATTCACAAATTAAATTCTGAATCTTTAATTTGTAATAAATTTGCATTCGTTTGTGAAGCAAACACCAAATGCTTAACTTCAAAATCGGCTAAATTGAAAATTGGAAATTTCATGTTAATAAGTGAGTATCATCCTTCGGGACGAATTTAATTAGCGGAAGCTACAGTTCCAAAAGTTAGTACCTACTCCCGGAATATCGTCGGGATTGGAATATATTGACGACTGATGTGGCGCAATAGCCACGTTGGACTGCCGTTTAAAGGGTCCTAGGTTTGCATTCCAGTGAGGCAGAAATTTGAATGATGTGTTTAAAATAGTTTGATCTGGGTATAATACACACACACAACCATGGACAGGAAATACAAACAAATGCAAACACTAAACCAAATTATATGTTCAATAAATAAATAAATATTTAAGAATAACATCTTATTTTCTAGTTGGCGTTCTAGGTGGGCGTTAACAGTGGCGACACAATTTCCGCTGTTTACAAACAAGTAATTTGTAAAACTGTTTTTCTTGTTTAATATTTTTTTAATCTTTGATATACACATACGTTCCGTAATGTTTAATATTTATTATAATATTAATTATCTATTCATCCAACCGTGTCAGAAACGGTACGAATTAATTATTCTGATTGACGAATACAATGGTACACAGACTTAGTTAACTCGATCCGTTCAAAGGATTTAAACGTTAACATGAACACAGAAATTTTCTTTGTAAAACAGTGGATCTATTTATTTACTTTGTATCCCATTGTACCTTAGAGGTTAAGGAATAAAATAAAAATGCTTTTTATGTAAAGTTTTAAGATAAAAGAGAATGGTAAATGAGTTCATAGATTTTTCATTAAAATTCTCGCAAACATCCGGGTCGCGCGTTTTAAGTGTAATGGATTTACCGGTATGTTTCAAGAGAATACAAATTAATTGTAAAAGAAGTAAGTAATAATAAATATTATGTTATAATTTGATCGACCTTTTTCAATAAACTAATATAATATCAGCCTCAAATAAGCAACGCAAAATTACACCTTGTAGACTTACATTTAGAATACAAATAAATTATGAGTTTTCCAGCCTATACCTATACAGAGTTGAACATGTTTCTTTAGTTCCGATGACCAGATTGGCTCCAGAAGAGGAAATTCCTAGAGCATGTATGTACGTAGTGCCATCGGTTGAATGATCTTAAAGTAAATACCAAATAGTTTATCAAATCACTAGTTTGTTTTGTCACCAGTCAGCGATGTTGCCAGTCAATCCACGTCTCTTGCCCGTATTTTAATAAAATAGAATCTCATAATCGAAGAATTGTCTTTTCTCTAAAAGCTTGTTTTAAAAAGTTCTTTTAAATTACTATACAAATATTTTTAATTCAGCTAATTCAATTTGAAGAAATTGATTTAAATCTCTTTCAAAATAAACGTCCCAGTTAATAAAATTATTATTTTGCTTTATAGCTTTAAAATGATTATTACTTGAGAGCATTGTTGTGAAAGGCTTTTATGATAATGGCGTCAAAATTCAATGTGATTTGGACTTAGGTTAAGATATTTATTTAGATATTTATCAACCATGCTCTATTATTTGTACAGATAAAGAATAAATATGCGAAGTATACATAGAGACTTACCGTCTTTATGTAACAGAAATATTAAAGAGTAGGTAATTAAGTAATATAATTTACGAAAACAGGAAGCATAAAGCGTTTGAAATTGCTTTTAGAAATACTTTGAAAGCGACATGTTTTATACCAAAACACAAGGAATGATTTATGACGTTGACTTAATTACAGGGCCCGTAAGGTCATTAGTTGATAGGCCACCGTATGAATTAATATGCGAAGAATGACTTTTGACAAACTTAGGTGTAATAAATCTTTTAGATTATTAATTATCTCGGTAATTGGATAGTTCATCTTTCCCATTATCTATAGGTACGTAATGACCAGGGAAAGTAATAATACCGGTCTTCCGCTTCCTTTCGGTTGGCGATGCGTCGGTGCTGACTTTAGTTTTATAGATCTCCAATGTCTATTAACACAGGTACTTATCATTAAGTGCTTTACTCTTTACAGACATTTTGTGATTGGATCACTTCGAAAGTATAGTCCGTTTTTCCGTCTCCTCGTGATCCGACTGAGGGCTTAAGAACCAGTTCTTTCTTTCTTTTTCTTCTCTGGATGGATGGATGGATGGATGGATGTCCATAGGCAATGATAGCCACTTACCATCAGGTGGATCTAAAGATCCACTTGATGGTTAGTAAGAAGTAAGACGTAAGACGAATGAGCTAAAGCTCATTCGTCGGCTATTTCCATAAAGAAAAAAAAATTAAACAAAGAATATCTATTCCATTTTGAAGCACACCGTTCCAAAAATCCCAGCGTCTAAAAAGCCAAATATCCATATTATTATTGTTAAGATATGCGCCCGGCAAGTGATCGCTAGATCCACGGCCCAGGCTTAAGGATTTGGTTTAGCAGAAAGGTACTCACATTTACAGGATACTGGGAGACCACCACACTAAACAATGCGTTAAAGCTGTCTTCTTTGGATTGGAGATTTCTTGACTTTTCCCGCGCGGGTAAGAGATTGCCGCCGGCCGGCGCAACGGTTGATTTCGAACTACTTTACGTTTTTTTGAATGAAGTTTCTGTCATCTTGACACACGGCGCGGCATTTGACGTTTGATGGACGTCACTCCCTGTTGTTGAGCTTTGACAGCTCTGACAGGCGGCGAAATGATGACGGATGGTTTGTGGAAGGGAGTAAGGAGAAGGAATTGATCCTAAAGCCTGTTCAATTATCAAGTATACATTTTATCACACAAATTGTATGGATTTTAATTTTATACAAAGTTTTTATTAAAAATATCCACTACTTAATTAATACAATTTAATACTACTCTTATTTTATAGAAGTTGCTTCAATTGCAGTCGCTAACATAGTTAGCAGCCGGTACTAATACTAATAATACAATAAAAATTAACGTTGCATTATAATATAATAACATTTTCATTTCCTTTTGCTTTGTGTTGCGATAATCGAATGCTGATTTCCAATACAGTGCACATTTTACTAATAAAATCCATATTTTGTAATGCGCTAAATTGAATGACTAAAAATAAACAGGCCACGTTCTATGTTGTAACTTACGATAATCCGGCCGTGATAGATTTCCTTTTAAATTCATCATAATGTATATAGTAATGCAGCTGTGGATTTTTACACAGGTCCAACATTTACCATTTAGCTGGCAAGTGAGGGACACTTGACTGTACGAATCAAAATTTACCCCCTACTATTTTTAAAAGAACTTTTTATGTAGGGGAAGTACCCTGAAAAAAATATGTAAGATTTTATTCTACCACTTACACAACATAACTTAATAGCAGAAGGGATATATTCTACGGTATTTGTTACTCAGTAATATCGATCGGCCGATCGTTGTAGAACCAATAAGTAGCTCGCCGTCGCCGACATTATGTATGTCCATGGCAAGGTTGGCAAGTAACAGCTTTCTAGCACAAGCAGTTTCTGCGCTTTATGACATGATGAAACTATAAGGGTTTCGTTTTGAATACGGAACCCTAAAAAGGCTACAACAAAAATAAATAAACTACAACTACAACAAATAACTACAACATAAATAAAAGCTTACACACTCACACCCCCGCACAAGGTTTTTACCTTTGTCGCGGGTGGTAAGGACGACACATAATATTATAACACATCACAATAACACCCATGACTCGAGTACAAATATTTATCTGTCACATAAATATCTGCCCTAGCCGGGAATCGAACCCGGGACCCCTCGCTTCGCAGGCAGGGTCCCTACCAACTAGGCTACAGGGTCGTCAACGCACAACGACGCGGCGACGTTGGCAGGAGCAAAATTGTATGGAAAAGCGTAGTGTCATTCATAAATACGATATTTTGCTGTCCAAATGTGCGACGTGTTGTTTATTTTCTCGTGTCATTGTCGAGACTGTCGTATGTGTGAACAAACACTAAAGACAAGATGTTTTAAAATTAATAGAAATAAATAATACAATACATTATTCTTTATTTTGCACACTAATTAATGGCAGACATAAACACATCAACAAAATAAAGAAATTTAATAGCATTCTTATCCCTACAGTAGCGATCTCTGCCTGACAACCCTTGGAGCGAAGGGCAAAGTTTATTTTAAAAGCTGAGGTATGGGTGCTACAATTTTATTATACATCGTAGATATGTTATAATATTTTGCATTCTATTGTATCTTCAAAGGAAATTAATTTATCGTAGAATAAAAGCGTATTTCAAACGCAACACTTTACAGATTCGCCTACCACTGCGGTACGCATTTGAGCGGATTAAGATTCCGTGTCGTTCTTTAGATAATTGCTGGGGGAAGTAATTAAGTTTACGTTCAGATCCTAAAGAACTTGCCACCTAGCAACTACCCTTAATCTTTTAAAGAACATTTGTTGAATTTTGTGTTATACTCACGATTTGATTCTTTTTTTATTCAACTGCCAGGAAGGGTTATGTTTTTTGCGTGTAATATTACTCCATATCTTCCAAACCGCTGAACGGATTTATCGTTAGATTCGTCTTGACGACCCAAGTGTTCTTAGATAAGTATAAAAAAACAAATATGGTGGCTGTGAGATGTCATGCCATGCTAAGTCGAATAATACAGGCTATCAAATTAAAGACCTCACCATAAGAATTTCAAAAAGGTATAATATCATGATAGCTTTTTGGACGACAGGCTGTTTTTTTAATTTATACTAGTTTAAGCTTACCCTGTTTGTGCCGATCAAAGGAGGTGGCCAACATCTGTATGGGCATTTGCCCCATTTGTGAAGTATAATGTACACATATTATTTTTACCTTACATTAAAGCTTACAATATCTACTTTGATAATTTTATCAATAAAAATCTCTAGAACTCGGGATTCTCCTTTTACGAGCAGTTTTAGCTTTTGTAGTTTGACATTCTGCAAAACATATGTAATCGTGAAAAAGTGTTTTAAAGAGCGATTTTTGTATTAAATAAATACTATTTATCTTTTGGATAATTAATTAATATATGTCTTTTACTTTAATTATGACTTTATGACCTTATTCCTACAAAAAGAAGTACCAGCAGTACTAAATAAAATATACGTATTAACTTGTCACCTACCTATCTGTAAATATTCACAAGCAAACGTAATATAAATAAAACTGCATATTGATATTATTAAGTGTTTCATTGTATACATTTAGGTACACATATGTAAAAATTAAGGAATAAAATATAACAATAGTACCAAATAAGGCAAATAAGGTGATGCATTCAATTTTTTTTCAAATTCAAAATAATTTATTCGTTTAGGTATCATTGATTCACTTATGCACGTAATTTTTTAATCAACCAGCTTTTCGCAAAGGTGCTTTGTCATGGAGGACAAGAAAAGCTGTAAAAAATCTCCTCAACACATCTTTTAAAAATAAAAATACATTGATATATTTATTCCAAAAAAATATACAGCTTGTACAGAACTGCTTGCAGAGCTGGTCATTTCCATGCGTCTTTGTCATTTATGTACTCATCTACAGTATAGTAGCCTTTGCCTAAAAGTTGAAAGAAAAAATGTTAGGAGCCTATTATAAAATAGAACTTATTTTCTAAACGTATTGCAAAAAAAAACAGGAATATTGTACATTGCCGCGTGAACCTAGTCGTAGTAAGCACTACTTAATAGTAAAGAAAAATGCTATACCTGTATCCGTGTGATCCATTCTATCAATATGGATTGCAGGTTTCTTGCTAAGGAAGATATGGAGTGACGTGCCATACGCTCAATATCAACCGCGCAATTAATGCACCTCATGGCAAAAAATCAAATACAATTAATATTTTGCAGAAATGAAACTGAAAAATATTATTTTGGCAAATGACAATATAGTAGACATTCGCACTTCTGTCAGCCAATTGTCAACCTCCAGTGATGCCGGTCACTCACATTCGCGCGAATACGCGAACCCACAAGTGTGGGACGACCTTCGCGAATGATTATGCGAAGTTTTGGAGGCATTCGGGGTTTTCCAAGCTGTGTCGGTTTTTTGTCGCACATCAAAGCGCGCGAACCTCGAACCTTCGTGTAGTCTCCCACACATTCATGCGACCAGTTGCGCACACGACTAAAAAGGAGATGTATCTCCTAATTTTTCGTAGTTCGTGGCGTCTAATCGTACTACCATTTATTTTCTGTATTGAAAATGGATTTGAATGACAACAACATATTAACAACAGCAAGATTGAACATTCGTGAAAAAAGTGTAGGAGGAAGCGGAAATGGGCTTGTATACTCATATGCGAACCCATTTGCCTGGCCGCCCTTCAGATATGTGCAAACATTCGTAAAAATGTCAAACATTTGCGCGCATGTGAGTGACCGGGGTGATAGCAATGGAGGTAGTAAAAGTATATTTGTATACAATACAACTTATTATTATTGTTAATTTATTATAACTACTCACGGCGGAGTTCAGAAGAAAATTAAAATTCTAGTTATGTTATAATAAATGGAAAATATGTCTTTTCAGAGGACTAAAACCTTGTACAAAAAAACGTATTCTAACCATTTCCGGGGTAAATATTGGCCACCTCCTTTTGTAAAGTAATTGTATACATTAAGATTTTTTTGCTCATGGTAAGTGGCTATCGTCACCCATGAATATAAGCAACACCAAAGGCACACTGATGTGTTGCCAGCCAAGAAAGAAAGACGATAAAGAAAGAAAAGAAGAAGAATATTGTATAGCTCATGGTCTAATTAGACCTATTCCCTCTTATCCTATGTAGTTGAAATTTTACGTACTGCTGTAGTTCTAATGAGAATGCATTTTTGTGATAAGCATGACCTAATACTACACACAGATTTGGCTCCAGCAGAGGGAACTCCTTAACACCTTGTGTACAGCACAGTCACAAATATTTTTCGCACTAACGCCCCAACTCAGAGTTACTAACGGTTACTTAAATCGCTGCTTAGTACAGAATTTGTCTCGCATTTCTTTTTTACTACGGAGCGATTAAAGTAACCATTAGTGAGTCTGAGTTGTGGCGTAAGATTGTTATTTTTTTATCACCTACATTGACATTATAAAACCATGTTCGTTCATTTACTAACTTGTTCTTCTGCATGCCTTACTCCGTTAGTATTGAAAATTGACGATTTGTTTGTAGTTTCTACGTTAAATCTCGAGAGAATAAACAAACCAACAATGTGTTGCCTGCTCCGGCATTTTTACGAGAAATTAAGAGACTCCAGCGTTATTGGACGTTTTGTTCCCAGAGGAATGCTTGGCTCGTTGTCTAGTGCCACAATTCTCTAAACGTCCGCTCCAATAACAAATACTTGAGTTCTTTGATGAATAACGAATGCAAAAGAAAAGAAGTTTAACATGAAATCGAATATTTACATTACTCGATAAAATCAATGTTTGTATGTATGTTGTCAAAGGACTCTAAAATTGATGGACCGATTGATGAAATATTCAACCAATCTTCAGATAAGCCTAAAGGGTGATCCTGTTTTTTTTTTGTTTATTACTATGGTATTCACTAAATACCGAGCGAGGTTGGGGCGAGTCGCTTGTAATAAAAAATGTAACCCTTTTACTTCGCCATAAAAAAACCTCAGAGAAGTTTCCTCAACGTCTTAGTTTGATGGGATGCCATGGGGTAATAGTAACTTAGTCTCGTACGTCTAACCATTGTATGATACCCGAGCGGCATACATAAATGTAGATTCATGGCGACGAATGTGACTGTGGATTAAGGAGCGAAATATACCGAGCAGCTGCAGCTGTGGGGTTTAGTGATTCGTACAGTTTACTAGTAACTCCCCTTCATTCACCTCGGGAAACCTATGACCTTTGTAACCACACTCGAAAATATTTTTAGAGGTGATTATTATATTAACCTTTTAATTTGTGTGTGTGCGCGCGCGCGTGTTTGTGTGTGTGTTGTATTTTAGAATAGCTTGCCCGTGTGGATGTTCCCGTCCACCTACAATGTCTTCAAGAGAAAAGTGAATAGGCTTATCTTAAGTTAGTGCACTCTCCATCTTGGGCTTCGTCGCCCTTTACCATCAGGTGGGATTTTTGTCAAGCACTAACTTATTTCATGTCAAATAAAACACTGAATTATATCACTGACTGCACCCAAATACAGTTACGCTAATTCTGAGATTTTTCTGAGATATATTAACAGAGGATTTGCCAAACAGATAAACATTCTAAAAGAATGTGTAATGGTACCTATGTATGACATTCATAACTACCTGCAGAAATCTCTGTTTATAGTTTTTCTCAAAAATCTCACATATCCTACTGATATCGCTTAATTTAAACAAAAATGTTTGTCTTCACTTTAATCTGTGATATCTTATTTATTTTGTGTTTTCGTACTAGTATTATCCCACCTACTCTAACATTCTAGTGCGGTGGTGTGAATGTCAGAACGTTCATTATAAAAAAGTTATTAAATTCATATTGCAATGAAGGTTTACTCTACTTATTCTGCTTACATAAATACCATATCTAAGACAATATGACTTTCTGTGAAGTAAACCCTGATTCATAGCGAAATTCTTGATTACGTATTCATGAAAGTACATGTAAATTCGTGTTCACGCGTGCCCTACATGTGCTATGTCGCTTATAATATGTAAGTAAGTAGCCTTAGTTAAGCCGAAATGCATGCTATTGAACGAAATACTCACGAATGCCTTGCAAGTTGCAGCTAAACGTAGGCAAGAACGTTAGTTTCAGAGTTATTCGAGGACTTCTTTGAAATTTTCTGGAAATTCAAGATAAGGTGCTCATACTCGTCTTTAGAAATAACCTAGGATAATTACTATGACTTAAATTAAAATGATATTAAATTGGGTGATGCTATTTTAATAACACCCATTTGCGTTTACAGTAATATTTTGAGATATATGATTTATCATTTCAAAGAGATCGAAATAGCCATATCGCGATCTATTATTGCCAAATTGTGATATTTTGACTGACTTCAAAAAAGGAGAAGGTAATCAATTATCAAGTTTATCAATGAAAACTAAAACTGTATCTGTGGATTTTGCCAGAAATGGTACCCGCTGTTTTTGAAAAAAAATAACACCCATCGTCAGCGTCACAGTCACCGTGTAACTTGTGACCGTTTTCTTCTTTGTTTTCTGCATCATGTAATCTTTTCAGAACATACTCGTAAATCGTGTTTAAAATTATCATTTTGTTTATATCAAAAATCAAAATCACTTCAAAGTAGAATCGGTCACTTGTTTTAAGTTATGCGCACTCATGCATATAAAAATCACAGAAGATAATTCGCTCAAAGCAGTAAATACAATAATGTAACGGTTATCTCGCGTGAGCAACACGAATGTGGCTAAATTTTGCCTACCCGAGACAATATTAATGCTTGTGGATTTGTACGGTGAAATACATAGATGAGATATTCCCGATTATACGACTGGACGGATTTTCGCTCTACTAGTCCCGTTGTTTTGAACATTTACTTGTTCGTGAGACAAGACATAATCGTTTAAGCCACGTGTTTGTAGTTTAAAGTATGTTATGGGTTGGTATAGTCATAATCATAATCATAATCATAATCATAATCATTTATTTGCTATAAATGTGGTAGTACAGTGGTGGTATTTTAATACAATATGGTTTTCACACATTTAGCTTTTCCAAGCATGCAAATATTTAAAGTATTATAATTGTAACATTTTATTCTAATAATAAATTAAATAAAATTGTAATTAATGTCAATAGGTGTAATAAATGTCAAATTATAAATTCATTAAATAGTGATGTCAATCTGTTATTAATAAAAATAAAAAAATGCTTAAATAATAATAATACGTATTAAAAATTGAATTACATTATTGTCCTCAGATATCATATTATGAGTTAACGATAATATTTCCAACATTCAGTAAACATTAAGTTGGAACGAGTTCCTTTACAGAATAGAAACATTTATCCAGTAACCATGTGCTTAGTGCTTTCTTAAATTTTATATTATAAGGTTTATCTTTTATTTCATTAGGTAATTTATTGTATATTTTAACTGCCATGCAAAAACAATTTTTACTATATTTGACAGTTTTTGCTGATGGTAATACAAGTTTGTTCGGAAATCTACCTCTATAATTGAGAATTTCCTTTTTTGCACTAAAAATCTGTTGATGGGAATGAACAAAGTTACATATTTCGTATATATATAAGCATGGTAGTGGTAGTAATTTTAACTTTTTAAACAGAGGCTTACAGCTAGTTGTACTTGGAACATTACAGATTGCGCGTATGCATTGTTTTTGTGCAATGAATGCCTGATTTATATGCACTGAGTTACCCCAAAGTATAATACCATACTTTAAGACAGAAGCCACATATCCGTGGTAAGCAATTAGAGCCGTTTTGACATTGGTAAGTTTAGTCAAGCGCCATAAAGCGTAAGCGAACCTATTGATTTTATTGCAGACCATCTCTATATGTGGTTTCCATGAACATTTGTCATCAAGTGTTATCCCTAAAAATATCACTGACTTAGCTTCAGTTATTGTTTGATTCTTATGTGTAATTTTAAGAATTTCATTATTTATTTGTTTGTTATGGAATCGTAAGTATTTAGTTTTATTTAGGTTAACGTTTAAGTTATTTATTGTCATCCAATTTATTATTTGCTGAACTGTATGATTAATTTCGTGTTGAAATTTTGTAGGGTTTTTAGCTTCATCGGGTATTACTACAGAAACATCGTCTGCATAGAGTGTGCAGTAATGCTTTGTTACATTCGGAAGATCATTTATGTATATCAAAAACAATAGTGGGCCAAGTATACTGCCTTGTGGAACTCCTGTTGTATTCATTCTGATATCTGAGTTATAGCATTTAAGGAATAAATTTTTATCTAAATGATTAATTTGAACATATTGTTGTCTATTGGATAAATAAGTACTAAGCCAATCATACACTCGGCCTCGTAACCCATAGGCTTCACATTTTTTTAACAGGATAGAGTGACTGACAACATCAAAAGCCTTACTCATGTCAAAGAATATGCCAATTACAGGTATTGATTTGTCAATATATTGCATTACTTTTTCTGTGAAATTAAAGGTAGCTAAGGTAGTTGATTTGCTCTTCTGAAATCCAAATTGTCTCATATCCTAGATAATACAGAATATTTAAAGCATTTAAACTGACTTTGCTAATAAATCAAGAAGCGATTAAACAAGTAGTTGTTGTAATCTTTTCAGGAATTTTACAGTTTATTTCAGTAATAAGTTTGGGGATTACTGTAGGTAGGTTCTCACAGCAAATCTAAATACCAAGTCACAAGTCACAACATACCTAATGTTTCATCCCAAGAATACATTAATTTTTTGCCCACAGTTACGCGTATGAATGAGTCATTAAGTCATTTTTGTCCAAAAGTCGTAAAAATCTGTGATTAAATACAATGCCTACGTACTTTAAGTACCTACCTTAGTTATTAAAAATAAACAAATAACAATTACATTACCTTTTTCGATTGCAAAATTAATTTCCAACCACACTTATCCATTTTCGAGCAAATTAACGAGACACATTTGAATAATATTGATAATATTGATTATATTGGCAGTACTCAGTGAAAATCTTTATATTATGATTGATTATGAAGTATAAAGTGAAAAAGTTTGAATGCTGTTACGCAATACGCAATGTTGTATGTAATACGCAATCTGTTTTAAATAGAAGAGGAGTTCAAACTCTTCGAGTGTGGACAGCATTGCATATTTGATGCTGTATTATGTGAATGAATTATTACATTTCTGCGCGTCTAAGAAAATGATTATTTAGTACTTGACCTGTTCTCCTAGTACGTCTTCTTATAACTAGTCCAGCCATAAGTTCTGTTACAAATGAAAATGCTTTTTTTTAAATGAAGTAATGTAATATTAATAAAATTTATATCTACATATTTATTAAAGTCTCAGCAAAAAATAAAAAAATATTCTATTCGAAATGGCCACCTTTGGCTTTTATACAGGCCTATAATCTGTTTGGCCACGAATCTATGGATTTACGCACTGTTTCCAAGGGAAATTTCGCCACTGCTTGCTCCAAAGATTTTTTAAGAGACTCAATGTCGCCGTGTCGTTTAGAGCAGGCCATGTCCTCTAAAACTGACCATAATTTGAAGTCTAAAGGGTTGAGGTCTGGGCTAGATGAGGGCCAGTCTTCAGCTCTTATAAAGTCCGGAACATTGGTTTCAAGCCAGGCTTGGGTAGTTCGTGCCTTGTGACCAGGTGCAGAGTCCTGTTGGAAAGTCCACGGTATATTTTTAAAAAGAGTATTGCTGAGAGGTTTCACAACATGATCCAAGACTGTATCTTGATACACTTTGGCTGAAGTTTTCACTCCTTTTTCACAAAAAATGCAGTTTTGTGACTCCTTGATAAGACACGCCCCACCAAACCATCACTGACGCAGGATGATGACCACGTTGTACCTTCCCGACCACTTGAGCAGCTTCTTTAGAACTGTGAGCGTACACTTTATCATTTTGCTTATTGTAGTGTTCTTCAATCGTGAAAATTTTTTCATCGGTAAAGAGGATATTTCTGTGCCTTTCACCTGCGTATCGCGACAGAAGGCGTTTTGATCAATCCACTCTCTTTAATTGTAAATATTGATTTAGGGCATGTCCTGTATATCGATGATAAGCAGCGAGCTACAGGTCTTGTTTTATAATACGCGACAGAGTCCTAGCGGGAATCTTCATTTCTCGCGATAAGATTTTTTGCTTCCTAATGGGATTTGGACGAATTCTAGCTTTAACAGCATTAACAGCCTTTGTAGTTCTAACAGCACGCGGCCGCCCTGATCTTTTCTGGTCTTCGACAGACGAAGTGCTGTTGTATCTGTTGATTGTACGATATACGAACATACGGCTGATACCAAGCTTTTGAAGTGTCTGGAATATGACCGACGGCTCCATACCCACTTTGTGCAAGGCAATCACTGCAAGTCGTTAAGACACGTTGCTGACCAAACTGGCTTTTGTCCAACCGCTCCAATAATCCATACTGAAGCAGAGTGGCGTGCTCTGCTTCTCAACCAAGACTAAGACTCGTCAAGACTCCTTTAACACCCCATTTCATATTGTAATTTGATAATGAACACGAAAATTATGTGAAATGGCGCGAAATCGAAATAAGTTTTTAAAATAATATACGTGTTCCAAATTCAAAATAATTAAAAAGCTGAAAAAAAGAAAAGCTTTTATGTAACATTATTTATGGCCAGACTAGGTATAGTGTGATATTTCTTTACGACGCTGCACTAAAATCTTTTAAAGTGCTCATAGTCAGTTTATGACGATCTTAAGTGACGGATTGAGTGTGGTCTGTAGTTAGACGGGTGACTGGTAGTGGCAAACATTTCTTGAGCGTTACCAGGCTTCTAGGACACGTACTGTTCGAGTTGTTATCGATAGATATATGTCGTAAGGACACGTTGCTGACCAAACTGGCTTTTGTCCAACCGCTCCACTAATCCATACTGAAACAGAGTGGCGTGCATTGCTTCTCAACCAAGACTAAGACTCGTCAAGACTTCTCAAGACCAGTGTTCACCAGAGTTTCTTGAGACCAATATACCAGTGACAATAGTTTTGATCACGTGATTAAAGCGTATGAATTCAAGTGGATAAACATCTGCTATGTAATGTGTAAAACTACAATATCATGATTACTTCTTCCATTGTTTATTGCTGTAGCTTTTACTCAAAGTAATTTATTTGCGAGGAAACACTTAGCGTAAAACCATTGCCTCCTTTACTTTATCTCCTACGCAAGACAATTTATTTGCTCGATCATAGGACTCGAGATTGGTACCTGGTGAAGTGTCCTGAGAACCAGTACTTTCTTTCTTTCTTCTCCTTCTTTTTTAACCGACAACTCATGGATGATGCCTTTGCTGCATGTTGCACTTGCCATGTGATGGCTTGTCGTTCATTTGTTGGCTTAAATAAAATAACACTTAGCAAAATTAAATAATTTTTATTCGAAGTTGGTTATTACAAAAAGTTATCAAAAGTTAAAGTTTCATTACTGTAACAAATCTCTACTGGTGATTTGTGAATACAATAGGTGGTAGCCGAAATCGCTAATATTGTCCCAAATGATTTTCTTATAAGTAATCCTCTTCATCTTAAGTATTCATATTTTTCGGAACAGAATACAGCTTAATATTATCATCTAATCTTCATACATATTTATACGGGACCATTTGGCTAGAATACATTAAATTCAGAAAAGATAAAAAGAAAGCCAAAATCAATGAAATCAGTCCCACAATATCGCGAAATCTGTAAGTGTATACTGCCAAAACATTAATCAAACACCGGATCTACGCTTTTATAAGTCAACAAAACAACATAATTATGATAACGATAATAAGATAATCCTTAAGGTTGAATCATACATTGAGTACCGATTAGTAAATACAAATGTCGTTTAACACATGAATCACGATGAGTCACATCACTCACATCGTATCATGTCCAGTCGTGAGTGCAAACGTACGTGTGAGTGCACCAAATGGATGTTAATGCTTTTTTTATGCCTTGAACAAGCAAACGAGCAGACGGATCACCTGATGGTAAGAGATCACTGCCGCCCATGGACATTAGCAACACCTGGAGCGACACCAATGCGTTGTGATAATGCAACAAACAACAATAGACCCGCTTCTTGAAGGTCCCCATGTCATAGCTTAGTGGGAACAAGCAAGTCGCGAGCGAATTATGTAGTTAGGTCGCGAACGGTAATTGTAGTAGTGTTACTAAAATAAAGTTACATTACAACAACCTCACTGCAAGTTATAAGGTTGTTTGATAAAGAAAATTAAAAAAATATTTAATTGTAGCAGTATGTCATGTCCTATAAAATTGAGTATCCAGAGTTGAAATTATAAAACAAAAGGCAGATAGAGTGCACAGTCGAGTACATTACGCGTTGTTGTGAATTACATGTTGTTGTGACTAAAATTTAAGATTTTCTACACAGAACTTGGCACCCATTTAGATCTCAGTTCTTTTTTTGATTTGGCTCTCATTTCACATCTATGTTTTTGATGAGATTATAATGAATGCCTGAAAAAATATTATAGCAATTGTTTCCAGCAAGGCTATTCTGTTTTGTAACTCGACAGCGGAATCCGCGATGAGTGTCAATTTTGACAAGGAATTTTGACACTCATCGCGGATTCCGCTGTCGAGTTACAAAACAGAATAGCCTTGTTGTACGGGTACCGAAGTAAAGCTAGAGTGTCATAAATATTTAGTATTAAAAATTTTATGAAAAGTAATTATAAGATTCGTTATTTATTAATAATTCTTGACAAAGTATAACCGACTTCAAAATTAGAGATAACTCAAAAACTACTCGTCAGATCTCGCTCAAAAGGTGAGACCACATGACATTAAAAAATCATCAAAATCGGTTCACCCAGTCGAAAGTTCTGAGGTAACAAACATAAAAAAATACAGTTTAATTGAATATCTCCTCCTTTTTTGAAGTTGGTTAAAAAATTATTCAAATGCTGTTTTGTTTAAGTAATTTTTTTATCACAATTTAGTTTCAGTTTAAATGGTGACTTAATCCTAACTGTATACTACCAGCTTACCATTAGTTATATTAATTCAGAAATCTGATTAATTCAGCTATTCAAACTAAAATAAGTAACCATCTTCAGACCTTGCTGCAAGGCTATTCTGTTTTGTAACTCGACAGCGGAATCCGCGATGAGTGTCAAAATTCCTTGCCAAAACTGACACCCATCGCGGATTCTGTTGCCGAGTTACAAAACAGAATAGCCTTGCTGGTCTCGGCTGTGACAGTATTTTTCCATTGGTTAGAAAAATGTAATAAAAATGGGCTCAAATAAAACAAAATACTACTTGCGTTACTGTCCTTACGCTGATTTATGTTTTACAATATTTATGTACATCCTAATTTGTATGAGTACTAGCGAAAATAAAATATCCAAACGAACAAATTCGGACGATTCATAACAATGTTTCATATTCATTCTCCGCAATTTTTCTTCCAAGTTCTTACTCACGCTCATTTACGTGAAATAAAACAGGCTGTTTCGGGAGAAAACGTTGAAATTGGAACCGCATTTCCGTGAGTTCGGTTTTCTCGACGCGAGACGTATTTGCTTCGGTTGAAATTGTATCCTGATATTTAGATCAGGCGAGATTCCATTTATTTTTATTAGGGACCCCATATCAGCATACGAATGTCTAAGAAAACGCACAGCGAAACGTACAATGTTCGGGCTGAAGGCGGGTATGTAGACGATAAATTTTCTTTTTATTGAATACAAAGAGTTTGGAATTAGATAAAAATGCTAAGCTAAGTCTTTACCTGCTACATATTGATACGACTGAGCTCAAGAAACGTTTTTTGTATTGTGTTATTGAAGACTAGTTACTGCCCTTGCTTTGTTTCAGTGCACGACTTCAAAAAAAAATTACAAATATAACTCATTAATAATTCAGTGATAAAGCAATATTTTCACGATTAATCCAAAATAGATTTTGGTATATTGTATCGGATGTAGCAGTCTGTTTGCTTTTTAAAGAAATCTATGGCAGTTTCAGTATGAGTATGTCAATTTTAAGGACACTATTTTTGTCCTTCTTACTTAAAATGTGTATTACTAATATGTGGTTAACGGTATTGGTTCACAAACTAATATTAATAAAATTCAGAACTACATTGTATTACTTAAGATCTGTTGTGTTACTGTTTTTTAATCTAAATAAATGAAAAAAAAATGTACTAAAAACCAACTTTTATCCAACTATGCCAATATTAAAGTTAATGTAAAATACAATTTATTTACTTTCATCTTTTTTATGTCTAAAGAAGCCGTCTTTTCGTTCAAGGCTATTCTGTTTTGTAACTCGACAGCGGAATCTGCGATGAATTTCAAAATTGAAGTTCGAGTCCGAGATCTTGATATGTGATTCTCTAATCATCTGGTACGCACTTGCAAAGTGAAGGAAGTCTCGAACTCGAACTTCAATTTTGAAACTCATCGTGGATTCCGCTGTCAAGTTACAAAACAAAAGCGAACTTGCATCATATTGATATGTGATTCTCTAATCATCTAGTACGCACTTGCGAAGTGAAGTGAGTCTCGAACTCGAACTTCAATTTTGAAACTCCGCTGTCAAGTTACAAAACAGAATAGCCTTGCAGGTCGTAATTTCTAATCAATATTTACTGATAAGTAATTTTATCGTTATTTTTCTAATCAAATAATATCACGTATTCGACCTCATTATTCATGAAAAAAGTCAATCTACAGATAATATTTGATTGTTTATGAACTCAATTTAATGCAATACATTTGCGGATATAACAATCATACTTACATAATTTCATATCAAAGTAATTGGAATTAACCTTGGATCAACATGATTTGAATCAGGAATTGCATAATTACCATTAAGTTCCTATTATTTTACGTATCGGTTTATATAAATTATTTCTACTAGATGCCTTCATTTATAAATTGCAGTAAGTGTAATTTTATTATTAACAATCATATTAACTAAAGTCCCTCTAATTGTAAGCTACATTTTATCTCTTATCGAAATATAACAATATGTCCCGAACATTAAGCTATCGACATACCTATATAGTACGACATACGATATACTATCGAATATCGACATGAAAAAACGCGCACCAGGTAGTTTCCCTGTAATGATAGATAAGTTTTGTTAAAGTTTTATCTTTATATACGAGTAGATAAATATATTAGTAATTTTACTATTCAAGCAGTCATATGTAGGTAATTTTCATATGTGAATAACCGCAAACGCAAACGAGTCTCATGATTGTAGTGGTACTTTTATTGATTGACTAACTGACTTTGGTATAGCTGTTGTCGCAAAAAAGAGAAGATAAGAAATAGAAAGAAAATAAGTGGATTTTTCTAGTTCTAAATGTATTCAACTTCATTCACTACATTTATATTCTTGAAAAATGCTCTACGTTGAATATATTTCATAGCATTTTTTTCTTTCGTTTCAATATCCACCCGTCCGCAGGCATTTCATTGTAAGCTATAATTGGCGTACGTTAAGGCGGGCGTAAGGACCAAACTACACCAAGCGTTGCGGCGTCTCATTCTATTTTAAACGTATTTTTGCTGATATATGATACTGATGGCACATGAATACATCTATTCATGTGCTGATGGACCATAGGTAATATTATGTTTTTAGCTAGTTAAAGTTGTATAGTCAACGTCATTAATTTTTTCGTGTATATAGGAATGAGTTTTGTTTCTTAATACGTGTATTCTTTTGCTGGACAGTCATACTGTAATAGCTAATGGTTTAAGCGGTTTTATTATACATCAACGACGATATACTGGCCCGTATTCAGCCATTTTTGTAGACATAAACTTGGCAGTATAGGTATAACTTTTTCTTTGGAAAAACGTGTACCAAAGAGAATTAAATTATAAAATAGTTACGCCGCTAGTTATAAATCAAAAGCAGGTCGCTTTTTCTATAGAAATTGCTTTGCTACACATAATTCGTCAATGGGTCAAGAATTTTTTAATATAGAGCCATAGAATAAATAGCAGTTCTTTATTAAATAACGCTGCTACTACAACGAACAACCGCTGCTTCACAACCGCCCAGTGCACTCTAACACTATAAAGAAAAGAAGCGGAACTAGCCTGTCAGAGAAATAAAGTTCATTTATTGGTTCAACAATTGTTCTTTAAGTTGTTTTGATATAAGTTAGCTGGAAGTCATAAATAGACGAGCCTTACTCCAACTGGTCTACACATCCAATTACAAAGGCAAGTAGACAACGAGTATTTAAAAATGAAAAGGCAAAACATGAATAGGAGCTCTCTCCCTCTCGTAAGATATACAAATCTAAAAAAATTTTGTACGTAATATGTCCTATAAATACACTTTGAAAACATCCAACCCATATGCCTCAAAATGGTTTCATTAGGAAGGCAATAATGCGAAGATAGTTCAAGACCACCAAAACAATAAATTAGGCACATTATTTTTTTATTTACGGAATATCCACTAGTCTTAAATAATAAGCAAGTCATACATACTTATATTTAAATGCAAATGCGCCAATGCGCTACCGGTCAAGAAAGATAGAAAGTATGAAGGACAGACTCATATTTAACATACTATGCAGTTAATACATAACATTTTACGATAAAAGATAAAACGAAAACTAATGAACATGCTTATCTTGGACGTATGTACCTAGGTATTATCTATTTGTCGATTTCATAGATTTTTTTGTGGATATCATGATATTTCGTTTATTTTATATTACAGAAGGTTTGTGATGATGTCATAGGTATAATATAACTTCCTGCCGGCCATGGACATCTGTAACACACCTCGTGTAAAACTTACGGGATTGCCTGTAGTCACTAGTAGGTCCTGTTAGCTTTGTCCTTCCTACTAATATTATATGTTGCACACATATAATATTACACATATAATATTATACACATAACTATACATAAGTTTTGTTTGTTGCTCGCTTACTTTGTTATACACTTCATCTCGCGACCGTCCATAATATCTTGTGTCCATAATATCTCATGTGCTAATTTTGTGTATTTTTAAATCCCTGGTATCCCACAAGTTAAATCTTAGCTTGGGTATCAGAGTTCAACTATACACTACAAACATAACATTCTGTATACTCATTTTTCTATAACCTCTAATACTAGTTAAAATAGTACGAAAATTATGGTGCTTTTGTTGTAAACTTTGTAGTAAAATATTGTAATAGTAATAATAGTAATAGTGTAAGTTTGTGAGGATGTTTTGTCATGGTGGATGGAGGACTCTTCCACGAGAAAACTATTGAACGGATTTTCATAAAGTTTAGCCCACAGGTAGACATTTGGAATAGGACATAATACTTATTATTCAACTGCATTATGAAACTGCGGACAAATCACTAGTGTAGTGTGTGTAATATGTGTTACTAAGCTATTGGTAATGTGTTAGTGTTATATGTGTATAAATAGTATATTCCCTTTTTAGCTTCATGAAATTATATTTAAACTGCGTTTATTAGTTTAATTTAAAGTTTCGTAAGGTAAGCATCGTTTATACGTATTATTGCTAGAATTTATTTATAATTATCGTAGTCCCAATCTTAGCAATGACAAAATGATACATAAGAATAAATCCAGAATTACGGAAATATCTTGTATTTCCGTAATTCTGGATTTATTTCCGTAACACAACTCTTGTTAAGACAACATTCCTTTGTGATTCTTTTATATCGACAGTCATTCTGAATGAATTAATTATTTCAAGAGATTTTCGTCGTCATTCTTCAGTCATAAAGTGAGGGAATGAAACTGTCTTCCGTCGTCTGTTCTTCGAACTTTAACTTGAATCTCTTTGAGGCGAGCGTGATTATATCTCACTCAAAAATATTGAAGCTAAGCTAACAAGATTAGCCGATGCGGCTCTTTCACCAATCAACGGTAACACCCAACTTAAAGGGTAAAATAGTATCATTAAATAAAGTTATGATCGACATGCATGTAGGTGCGGACTTATTGAATAAATAAATAACTATATAAACACTTACACACTCATACATACCCATGGTCGCAATTTATAAAACAATATGCCAAGCGAATACATAAAATAATCATTCCGTTCGACACTTATAAGATTTTCATTAAACCTTCGATAGCGTGATTCAGTCGATGGTACAACGCTATCTAGTGTGATGATTGGCGAAACGAAATATACAACAACATGTAAAATTAATAACTCCGAAGTTCCGAACATATATTTTTATATCGCAGACAACCTTCACTGCTCGTTGTGTACTCGTGTACGTGTGAAATTAAAGTAAGGTCGCCAGGTCTTTTACCTCCTAGTTTGGCTTCAACCCATTAATGGCCAACTAATGAGCAAGGGTCTCTCCTACTGTACTTTACTCCGACACTGCACCAGTGCGGAATGTTTGAGGGTTAGTCAGCAAACCAAGTGTTGGAAGTTTTCATGCCGTCCGGAACCAACCGATCTTTACGTACCCTCTACCTTAGGTTTTACCACTAGCGGTCACCCATCCAGGTGTTGAATGCGCCCGCTGTTCCTTAACATAATCGATCATTTACGCTCGACACAAACCTTCGGGCTGTTTGAAATCATGCAATCTGGCTCATTGATTCGGAATGGTGACAACTTATTTCAGTTTCAGATTACAGTACTATTATTTCTTCCGTGATATTACCATAAAATATTGGGACTATTTACTATTACTAGGATTTAATGTTTCTTTGTTTGATATAAAAAGTGTCGTAGAGAACTTTAGCAATATTAGCTTGAAACATAGTAGATATATAATATTGAATATGCGTCCGAAAATTTAAGTGATAAGATAAGGATGATTCATTCGTGCGTTCAATGTAATATATAAAATCCAATATTTCGTCACTTCTCAAACAGAAAGTGTACGGATTAGTTCGCGAAAGTGTTTGTTTTAATAGTAGTTATTAATTAATCAACCATGGGAACCCTTATGTATTTAATAGCAACTGCTTTTATTGGTTGTAAGTACTTTTAAATTTTTACATTATACATTTACCTTTCCTATTTGATAAACTATGAATGCGTAATGAAAAATCATAAAATTAATCAGGGTTAAAATTCATTCGAGTTTGTAATCTGTATATCAATTTCCTCGTTGCTTCATCGCATGATTTCAAATTTAAAAGCGTGGATATTAATTTGACACCGTCATATTTTCAACTGGGTGTGACCTGTTTTATCCAGTGTAGTAGTATTATTCCGTGAGTTTACTTAGTGGGAAGACAATATTATTATATTTTTTTTATAGAAAAACCGATAAACGAGCTGACGATCCACCTGAAGAAAAAAAGAAAGAAATAACTAGCTCAAGCCTCCAAGTTTTCATTTATATTATTGCTAAATAGCATAAGTATCATCGCAGCACGATCAACTTTCGGTATATTAATATGTGTGGGTATGTTAATACGTCATTATTAACCCTCTCAAAGGTGAAAAGACTCAAGGTTGAAAAGAAAAATTGACACAGAAATAGGTAGCCAACTAGTCACCATTCTCACCACAAGTTTGGAATGTTTCCTGTGGTTAGCGCGTTGGCGCACCGATTCGGCTACAAATAATGGGATGAGACCCTTAATTGGAATGATTTTATTGACAGGTACATACGCGAACCCACTCGAGTTCGGTGATGTGAGCAGAATTGCAAACGGAATGGAAGCTACAGAAAACCAGTTTCGATATGCGGTAATTAAAAGTTGTCTACCTTCTTTGTAAATTACTACAAAGTAAAAAATCTTTCAAGGCTTCTAAAACTTTATCATAAGATTGATGTTTGATAACATAATTATGAAGGAAAGCATCAAAGTTCATTAATTATTATCAACACACAAATAAGGACTTGAAAAATTGTCCTTGTTCTTGTAGAATACATATAAGAAAATACCTAAAAGTGTTAATAATTTTCTGTTTCAATGTTCAAGCATGAAAACTCTTTCCAATTTGGAAAGAGCAGAATATTTTACTTAAAATTCTTACATTAGTTTCATCAAGGAGATATGACTGACAAAAAAAAATATTTTCGTTTTTATTTAAAAAATACTTATTTAAACTTAGTTTAGATACCTACACAAATAAAATTTTTACAGCGAAATCTGGCTTAACCTTAAAAGTATCGATTTATTATCAAAATCCTGTCAACAAAGATAACAAAATTGACGTGATAAAGTTAATCACGCGGTGTACTGATACAATTCGAGGTAATCCGAACACTAATTTCCGAATATTTTAAATTCTTTAAGCATCGTCATCAACACTATTATCAGAATTACGCATAAATGACGACCCTGTAGCCTAGTTGGTAGCGGACCCTGCGAAGCGAGGGGTCCCGGGTTCGATTCCCGGCCGGGGCAAATATTTATGTGACAGATAAATATTTGTACTCAGGTTATGGGTGTTACTGTGATGTGTTATATGTGTCGTCCATGCCACCTCTAGTAACCGCACTGATTCAAAATATAGACAATATTGAAAAAAAAAACAATAGGATCAAAGAAATACTATTTTAATAGATATTTTAATATTCACATTATAAACTTGTAACTGACACTGGTATTTACTAACATCAAAAATATTGCACCTATTATATTTTCTTCCAGATATCTCTTCAATACTTGAGTCCAACTGAACAAAGCCTAGATACAAGGGGTCACAGATGTGGAGGTGCCTTAGTGACACTTCGCCATGCTCTAACATCTGCAACTTGTCTCCATGAAACTGTTGACGGGTAAGTTTTAACTAAGGCGTACTGTTCACGGCGCTTCATTTGATTTTATTGATTGTGAAGCTTGCACTGCGTAATCATGGAGTATAGAGGTAAGGAGAGCCATCTCTGTGTATGAAGTGTTCGTAAAAACGCGTCTAATAACGGGTGGCACTGCGCTACACTAGGATAAATTTTATTGAACTCAGCAAACTTCACTCCGTAGCTCCGTCTACAACAGCGTCAACAGCTATGTTCATATCGTACTTATTGCGACGCCAGCGCTATTGTCGTAGGATGGTGGTGGGTTGGAACTAGATAATTCTATTTTAGTAAACTAATTCTAGTAAACATCTGGACACTTTTTCAACTTTCCCCTCATATGAGATGGCTCTTCTTTCCTCTATACTCTATGTGCATAATGAAACATCGGCAATAGACAACGTGACAATACCGCTCCGTGGGAGATTTTATACTTAATGTATCTCAGTGGAAAGCGACAATTGACGATATGACGTGAATCTACATAGACTATTATACGATTGAATATTAATAATAAATGTTTCATTTAATTTATAATATTAAATTTATAATATTTGCACGCCTCCTTAGGCAGAACATACGGTTGAATTCATTTTGTAACAACTTTTTGTACACTATGTTCTAGCAAATAAAAACTTTGACTTTGACTTTGACTATTTGTGGCGAAAGTTCCAGGAAGGAAATAAGGACATAGAATCCCAGATCAAGGGTTGGCATAAAAAAAGAAAAAACAAGTGGCCAGTGGTTAAAGAAGGAAATTTAGGTCGAATATTTTATTTAAGTATTATGATGTCAGACTACAATTTTATTTCATCTGATGGAAGTCAAGATGTAGTCTGGAACTCCGGAGTGGTATAGCGCACTAACTTAGTAATAGCCTATTTGCTCCTGAATCGACGCAGAAAGCAATTTCAGTACTTTGCTCATAATAAATGACGAGGCACAGTGCTACGTCAGAACACGAGAGATTTAAAAATGGATGGATGTATTACATGTTTTTAACATTATGTCATTGCGGACACATAAAATTTTAAATGCAGCATTACGACTTTTGTATTTTATACCGAGTTTTTGCCCCAGTCACATACTGCAAATACACCCAAGATTTTTCGATAATCTAATTCATTGTGAAATTTAAAATTTATTACAGAACGATTTATCGAAAATGACACATTCGATATTTTTCTGTGAAAATAAATACAACATTAGTCATTAAAAGAGTCACTTTCGATATTGGTGAATTTGCTACAAAATGAAATACTGAAACTACCACTTTCAGTTGACAAATCTATGTGATAAACCAAGATTGACGTTTGTGGCTCACAAGCTTGAATTACATGTTCTTGTGACAAAATTAGGCTTTTCTACGCAGAACTTGGCACCCATTTAGATCTCAATTCTTTTTGGAACGAAGTTCCTTATCGCGCGTTGCGAAAGGGGGCTAGGCGGAAAATTTGGTAACGAAAAGTTGTAACGACACTTTTTGCCGTCGTAGTTTTTTTTTACATAGAAAGCAAGCCAGAGTACTAGGATAGCAAAAACATGCAAGCGAGTGTGCCAAAACAAAAGGTATTAAATTTCGTGAAAAAATTAATACCTTAGATTTGTTTTGGCACACTTGCTGCATGTTTTTGCTATCCTAGTACTGACTGCAAGGAACTTCGTTCCATCCGGGTATCCCTTGACACCTCTAAAGTTTTTTTTTTAAATTGGCATCATTTCACATTTATGTTTTTGATGGGATTAATATTACAAGTGGATACCCGGCCGGGTGGAACCGACACCGCGAACCCAATGTTTCAGCAATGTATTGTAGCCAATTAGCTACAATTTTCGGTGGATTCAGTCGATTCTTTAAAGACAATGGGAGCTCGATTTTGAAAATAAAATCTCCCGGCGCGACACAAATTTTTGGTTGCGATGTCTGTTTTGGTACTTATATACCTAATTATAATTAGATGATTAAAACCTATAATTTAGTGAAATAAACCATTTTGTTTCAGTGAAACCCGTATGATCGCCCCTAATGAGCACCGAGTATTTGCTGGATCCGCTCTCCTCATTAATGATAGCGCCTCAGACAGAATTAGAAATATCGCTAATTTCTCAATCCACCCGAACTATACGGGCCCGCCTGCATTTGTTAATGATATTGCCATAATTATAGTAAGTATTCATTTTTTAATATGAAACCTAGTAACTTAGTATACATTGGAAAAATACGAATTTAAGTTGTAGTCGCACTGCACAAAAAATTTACAAAAAAATCTATTCATAGTTATATTAAAATTTTTAATAAAATTGTAGTCTTGATAAAACTCCCGCCTTATCAAGAAAAACGTTGACAAGTATCAGTGACGTATTTTCAGGGTGAATATATTACCAAAGTGTGTCGAATGCAACTTTTACCACAGCTGCAGAACAGTAACACCAGGCAATAAATAACAAAAAGTTTCCATTATCCTATTTGTCGAATAAAAGATTGCGTTCAGGTATTGCAGTTTAACGGCCCGTTCCTATAAGTTATCAATCCTCAACATTGATTTATAATCAGTTTATTTTCTATATTAACTTGCTTATCTTTGATAACAAATATACCCTGGAACTATTACATCAATTTTATAGGGGCTTATGTATGTTTTTGTATGACGCTGGTGTAACTTTCATTTAAAATCTGAAACCTGTAAAAGTTAATTTTATATTAAAATCGAATGTATACAGCAAAAGCAAACTAATTCTAATTTTATTATAAATACTGGTTATAAATAATGTGAGCATTATTTAATGAAAAATTGTACATGGTTAGCACCGGACGATATGCAAATATTTTATTATTTCCGTGATCCGGCTTAATCCGGTAATCGAAATTGTTCTTTGGAAACGAGTCGTGAGCCCGCGATGACCATTGTTATGTTCAACAACGTAGGACTTTTAGCCAGGGTGGAAAAATGCGAGAGACTTTACTCTCTAGTGACTAAAGCTCTGGAACTTTTAAATTTGAAATGACTGCATTCTTGTGGCTCTGGGAAATTCTGTTTGGGGGAGGATAACAAAGAAGCTACAACTTTTAAAACTGCTGTCAAGAGGATCGCGTAATTTAAATCCATTTACGACCACGAAAGGAGAATTTTGCGAGCATTTTTAAAATCTAAATTGCGATAGAACGTTGGTTTTAATACTCTTGAAAACCACAATATTATTTTAAGCCGCACCTGAAATCTCCTCCGTGTGCTCATTTAGTGAAATTTTAGAATACGTGAAATGTTCTCGAAGCTACAGTTCGAGACAACGAGGAAAATACGTTGTTTTCTCATCGTTACGAACATCAATAGCACTTTTGTTAATTACTTTTATACTTATGTGTTACTATCAGAAATTTTCAATGAATAAAAAAGTAGATTATCAAAAGTTTTGAAGTTTTGGAATTTTGAATTTGTGTTTATGTGTGGGAGATTTAATAAGGCTGCTTTTAAAACTTCGCCTACACTATGAGTATGTAGGTAATATAATAATTTAATTTTACGGATAGGTACAGAGAGAATTGCCTAAAGGTACATAAGGCCGTCCTGACTTATGTCACATAATAGGGTTGCGTAAATAATCTTCGCTTTCAACTATTCCACGTCTATTTATTTAGGTCAAATTGGAAGGTAGGTCATTACACACGCCTGCCATGCGTGATAAATCAGGATGTCAATCGTTACATATAAGTTAGTAGTTTAAAACTACTAAATCAAAAAAGATGTGACAGTACTGTTAACCGTCACGGAGTTCCTTCATCTAGAGCTTAACCTGAGTGCGGTATCAGGTCACACATATCACAAAACTGCATTGTCTTCAGAACCAATGGGTAAAATTATTACTACAAGTCTTTAATTATTACTCCTTAGCATATTATGAGGAAGAACCTCATTAAGTAAGATTTCAACCACACAAACAGGACAAGCTAAATAAAAGCGATTACAAACGTTTAAAAACGTTCAGAAAAATCGAATAACAAAAGTCTAGTACGCCACAATATTCACAGCTCGTCGAGTAATGTCGTGTATTATTTTCAGCTTGCGACACCATTCGGTGCGGCGACAGTAACGCCTCTAGCGTTGCCGGCTGCGAACTTCAACCCACCAGATTTTACGAACTGCCAAGTAGCCGGATGGGGTGGTACAAATGTGACAGAAAACGTAAGATTATTGTTAAGAATGTTTTCATATTGAGCAATAAATTCATCTATTCAACTTGTTCCAGGCCACTACTGAAATGTTTACGATGTTTTTAAAATGTTAGTTCCGAGCAAAGCAAGAGACAGCTATACTTAGCTAGTTAGCTAAAGCATGAGAAACACCGATATTAAGAAAGCTGTCCTTTCTTTCTTGGTCCTGTTCTTTCATTCTTCTCTTTTTTATCTTTTGTCTCTTCTTTCTTGGGTGGTACCATTGGTGATTCTGGTTGGTACTGCTGATGGCATGGGCTTGTATACTTACTTGTTCATTAATTACTGCATAAAACAATACTAAACAACACATTAACTGATTCAAATTAAGTTGTTATCATTGATTATTATTTTTCGTATTTTAGGCTAACGTTGCGCTCCAGTTTTCCAACAAATACGTCTACAACCAGCAGCTCTGTACAACACTTTTCAACAGCCAATTTGGGACACCCAACATTTTGCCAACCATGGTCTGCGCCGCTTCATTTGATATCGTCTCTTCAGGATGTGTTGTAAGTCCTAACAAATTACCTTGTTGTTTCTGATGTAAAACTTTCGTACATAAGTAAGCTTGTATCACTTTTTGGGAAATAAAAATTGTAGAAGAAACTAGAGGTGATTTACAATGTTTTAAGAAACATACAAAAGTAAAATAATAAAATTGTTTCAAAGAAATAGACATAACTCCACTGCACTAGGATTTATGTATGTCTTACCTTTTCTTTATTCCAGAATGACGATGGAAACGCCTTGGTCTGCGATGGCACCCTCACCGGTGTTCTCTTCATCCATGACCACTGCAGAGCCTCTTCTTTCCCAGAACTATATACCCGAGTCTCCAACTACACAGATTGGATCCGTGCTGTCTCTGCTTCTCCAGCTCTCTTCACACCTACAGTATTCCTAATGGCTGTCACATTCTCCATTGCACAATTATTTTTAAACAAACATTAGATTTTGTACTTTTTTATTTATATTTTTAGTGGTTAATTAACTTAAATAATGTTGATATGTTCTCTGTCTTGTATTTCACGTATTAATTGTACCGTTTAAGAAAGATAGTATAAATATGTTTTTATATTTATATTTATTGTTAATATTTATATTAAAAACGTGTAGTAATTAAGATATTTCTTGTTTTCCTTTCTTCTTTTGCCTCTTCAACTTTCTTTACTTTTCTGTATTCTTGGCTTTGTTGCCTTAGCTTGTAACACTACCTAATAAAATTAGGATTATTTATTGCTCGAACAATTTTACCAAAAATTGTCTGGTTTTAAAGCAATTATTTACATTTATAATCTTCGTTAGTAAACATGTTGATCTTGGTATTATATTGATGAGATCATTTATTTTGCAAAAGTACTTCTTTAAACTCACTTGTTACGCTCATACATATTTTTTAAGGCAGATTCGACCAAGTTACATCAGAGAAACTATGAATCAGGCTAATATAAAGTGATAAGTTTTAAAACTTTAAAGCAGTATTGATTTTGCTTGCTGGACAAGACCCATAGTAAAACATTGGTCGAATACTCCCTAAACAGTTAAATAATATAATACCAAGGTCATAGGTGTTTGAACTATTATATCGCTGACTTCTTTATCTATTCCTGAAATAGATAATACGATAAGAGTACAGCATGCCATGATTTCTGTATGATAATAACTTGTTGTCTCTAAAAATATACCTATAAATAAACACACTGATAAAATTCCTTATTTTAATCCAGCTTTCCACACAATGATAAAATTTTGAGTTTATATTACACACAGCTGTTTCGCTTGATTCGCTACGAAAAATGAATTTTTCGCAAAGGAGAATTATGGGCCATTACGCTAAGCATATTTGAGGTCTAATTTATTTCTTACAAAGTAACTAAAAGGTTAGTGGTGTTATAAATTTTGAGCGCACGTTCATTAGGCCGCGTAGGGGATCCTTCCAAGGCTTTTTCACGACACACGTCGGAATTTCGTAATAATACTTCCTGAATTTAAGCCGTAACAGTAAGTACGTTCGTTGGAGAATTACAAGGTATGAAATTGCCATTGCCAATATTCTTGCTTTGACTCAGTTTATACATTCAAATTTCATTAATTTCTCTTTGAAGCCATACCAGTTCTGTTTTGAATAGATTAAAACACATTTAGCCTTAAAATAAATAGCCAATAAGTATTATGTTTCTTAAACCATTCAACTTCAGGGCTCTTATGATGTATGATATAATTATAATCATTAACGAAAAACAGTATTTAGTAGGAATAACATAGACTGAAATGAAAATTGTATGATTTGTTAATACGATATTTATCATAGAATATCATCATCAATTGAAATTTATACACAAATTAATCTGCTTCCAACAAACATTAAATTAATTGAGCTATAACAATTTACCTCGCACTGAAATTGACATCACCACTCAAAAGAATATTTAATTATATATTATTGACATTTAATCTTACCAAAACCTGTTAGTTGTTGATGATGACCGTTGTATAAATCTGCACAAAATTCATCCTTGAATTTTAGTATTAATCGATTTTTATTTAAACAGTAGGTATAGGGTCTGTAAATATTTATTTCAATATTTGTGTATCAATATATTAATATTATATTCGATGAGATAGGGCAAGAGCAAAGTACCGGTTTAATTTCCATGTATTCTGCTCAAAATTAGCAATTTGGAAATAGAATACTTTTAGCCTTACCCAAACTCGAATAGTGCGAAATGCCTAGTCTGTTATAAAATATTTATTTTTCTTCATAAATCAAGTTTATAATATGAAAAATACTTTTGACATAAATATCACAACGTTCAAGTCGGGAGGTAACTTTTAAATAATGAACGGCTGTGCCTCCCTATTTTATGTAAATAGCCCTGCGAGGGTCCCGTGGGTTTCTACCACATTGATGTTTTCACGAGGCGCGTTAATCTCTTCCATTATTTACTCGAGTTTCTGGATGTTTCCTAAGGCTCTGTGAGTTCATGTAAAAATCATACGAAAGTATGAAAACTTGGTTCATATACTACGCTTACATTGGCGCTTTGAGTAGCAATTAGTCTAACAATATGCCTTCACCCCATTTTTGACTGAAGGGCACAAGTCTTTTTGTAAATAAGAAGGCCTGGAGCATTAGTCATTAGGCTGCTTTCATGTAAAATGGTCTCCACTACTCCACTTCTCAAGATTAGCTGTTGTCAATTCGAATGACCGAGGTTATTTTGTCCCCGAATGGAGTTTACCTTGAGTTAACGATTTGTATTTATGACAACAACCGAAGGTCTAACGAAGACTATTAAGCGCTTATAGAAGGTTTCATTAACTGGATCGATTAATTAATAACACGACAAAAGTTTCCTAGGCTTTCCTAGGAAACCTTTACCTTTGTTCTAGTTTCTACAATGGCACTCTCGCTACATAAAAAAATAAAAGACAATAAATTGTTATTTAATGTAGTGAACCAGATATAGTTATATGATATTAGATTTTACATCATTCATATTATACTTATTTCAGGAATATTTCAGGAAAAATTAAAAATGTTTACAGTTGTTGGGATACAATGTACTTTTAAAATGTACTAAATCCATATTTTGTAAAGATTCCGTAGCAAAATGACCCGTCTTCAGAACCTTCTGAACCTAGCGGGTACCCTAGGTTCTTCAAGGATCTTCAATCGACAAGGTCGGGAGAACCCTGTGATCGTTTTCTTAGAACATGGTTGCTATTCAAGAATCATCTGCGTTGGAAAAGGCATTGCGCTAATGCCTTTTCTCTACTATGTGATAATATTATCATGTCAGTCACCATTATTCGTTTACGGATATCATAATTTCGTGCTGGTATAAGGGCAATGGGAAAGCACGTCATAATTTATCATGGTGTCTGTATCCTGTTGTATGTCATGAATAATTAATGTTTTGTTTATGAACTGTAACTTAATATTCACATTTATTACATTTAAAAGATACTAGCAGTTGCCCTCGCTTCGCTTCGGAAAAAATAGTAGGTACTTTAGTTAATTTACAGAACATACTCTTAAAGCAATATGATTGATCATTAGAACCGCATTACAATGAAAGGTCAATACACCACATCACGTTTCGATATTTTTAGGGTTCCTTACCTCCCTTCGTTGTCAACATCCCCCCGGTACGGACATCATGTTTTGTTTCGTCTTTTATTATGCGTACCGCAAAGGACTGGCATAAATTGCCCGCGTGGGTGTTCCCGTCTGATTATAATGTGGGTGTCTTCAGGTCAAGAGTGAATAGGCTTTACCATACACGACTTCATTTCAGCTTACCATGTGGTTTTGTGGTCAATCTTATTCTGCATAAAAAAACTCGGTCCCTATCACTCACTCCATTGCCCGTCTGTATGTCTGTCTTTCAAGACCTTTTTTTTCAGGAACGCGTGAAAATAACAAATTAAAATTAATATCCAACACTCAGGTCTGCAATCCCTAGGAGCTGTGAAAAGATCAATATTCTGTGTCGTCAACGCAATCAAAAGACACTCGGCTAGAAGAAATGTCTTAGGTACCTATACCTAACATAGGTTAAAGAAAAAATCTGAAAACTGTTTTGTAAGTAGGTATCACAAAGAACATAATTTTACACCTATTTGCAGAACTTGGTAATTTGATCGGGACTATATGGGGATGACAGTTTTTCAACGGCAAAGTTAAGTCTGTTTCTCAATTCCGTTTCGTTACACAGCTATGTTAGGTTCCACTAAATAGTTAAGTTAAGCTCGCAATTGACCGGTTGCTTTTACTTATTTATTATTATTTCATCATATTATTTTCTAAATTTTGTGTGTTCAAAATTTTCCTAAGTTTTGTGCCGTTTGGCTAATCCATCAGTATTTCACATTATATTAGCAACTCAGACTTTAAAAAATAAGTAGTCTTATATCTTTCTCCAAGGTACAATCTATGCCTATACCCAAACACATTAAGATTGGTTCAGCGGTGCAAGAGAGTTAAGGTTAATTTGATGTAAGAATGGTAATAATGGAGTAACACATTTTCGCATTTACTACATTGTCGTTTTGGCAAATCAATAATTCGGGAATGGGAAGATATTGCTTCACAGAAAATGAGAAAATTAAGCACTCAGCACTCTGAACACGATGTTCCTGAGGATATTATGCATTATAACAGAACTAAAACATCACCACTACAGACCCGTAAAAATCACCGTATTATTTACTTTTCGCCACCCTTGAGAATGTATCAGCCGCCAAACGACTCATCGTGTTCCGGCTGAGGGCTTGAGAAAGTTGAGAGCCAGTTCTTTCTTCCTTTTTCTTCCCTCTTTCTTGGCCGGCAACGCATCAGTGATGCCTTTGGTGTTGCTGATGTCCATGGGCGACGATAGCCACTTACCATTACCTGGATCGTCGGCTCGTTTGCCAGCTATTTCTATAAAAAAAAATCACGAAACACTTAGTAATTTCAAAGAACAATCCTAAGCTTGATTTAACACGTCGCAATACGCTTTGTATGTGGAGTTATGTATTTTATTATCAATTGTTCAATTTGTTCAATGTCAACTGTTCGCACAACTAAATTACGATTTTCCCCCTTCCATGGTGAATTATTATCACAAAAAATTGCAAAATTTTTGTTGGAGGCCATAAATAGGCAATTCATGGTTTCAAAAAAAAACTGAAGATAAAAATAGATATTTAGTCAGTTTTGGTATTTGAATAATTGTTAAAAAAAGTTACTTCAGCCCCACATTCTGTCTCCGTCTTGCAAATTAGAAAAAAAAAACTGAATAGATGACTGAATAGGATGCATATATACCTTGTTTTGTGTGAATAGATGTATAGATTAGTCAGTTAAAGGTATGTATTTGAATTACTGTAAAATTGTAAAAAATAGGTACTTCAGTGCCACGCTTTGGCTACACCTTGCAAAATATATGAAAAAAACTAAGAAATGTATGTCCCTATATGCCTATGCCTTAATTTGGATGAAGAAAAGATTTTTTTAAAGTTTAAATCAAATCGACTCATATTTTATTTTCTCGCTTTGTTATGGAACCCTAAAAATGTCCTATAATTTAAGTTGAAGACTGCATATCGTAGTAAAGTCCTGTTGAAATCCTTTCATTGGTTTCAGAGATTAGCGGAGACAGACAAACAAAATAAAAATAAAAACTAATTTTTCGGCTTTAATAACGTGCAAGTAACGATTTACAACTTAAAAAATGCAGTTATTTCGGAATCACAAACGAATTCTTCAATTTTGTTTATTTGTAGGTAAAAAAGAAGTTCGTATGTAGTAAATCATTGGCGTGAATGTACAAATACAGCGCCATCTAGTGGCCAAGATTGTAATCGATCGGTTACTCATACATAATTAATTTGCGTTTTTCCACCACTTCCAAGGTGAAATTAATAAAATGCTGAAATTATATTTGAGGACATAAATACGCAAAACACATGCTCTTGAAAACAAAATAAGAAAACAGATATCCACTCAGTAATAGGGATTTGAATTAATGAAAAAAATAACCTTTAAAGGCATTTTATGGTCTTTCCATGTAATATAAGTAAAATCTAAGATATGCATGTATTACTCTTTTTGTACGGAGAAAACGTTTTTTATTATTTCAAACAAATCAGCTGACATTTTTTTACTTTTCCATACAAAATATCCCTAAGGAACCCTTTGGTGTAGAACCCTCAAAAATAGCTTAAATACTAAGTTGAAGTTTTGTCAATATCCTAGTGATAGTCCTGTTAAAATCCGTTGAGTGGTTTCAGAGATTTGCGGAGACAAACAAACAGACAGACAAAAATTTTAAAAACTCATTTTTCGGTGTTGGTATCGTGCAAGTAACGATTTGCGACCTGAAAAAATCATTTATTTCGAAATCACAGACAGACTCTTCAATTTTATTATATGTATAGATTAGGTATGTGTTTTGAAATCATTTGCTGTGTATAAAACAATATTAGGTATAGGAAAATCTGAATCTAAATGTTCTACACTATAATCGAAAAGATTTCTAAAGTTTGCCAAAACGCATTTGGCTAAAACGGTGGATTGTGGTCTTAATGCAAATAACGTGATTTCACTTATTTCTTTCGTAGGAGTAGTACCTACCTACCTAGTCTGTTTTGTACTTTGCAATACTACTTTTTGTCACTAATGTCTCCTACTAGCACTGGAAACTATATCCATCGCAGTTTATATCTAAATCTTTTTTACCCAAGGTGAAATCAAAAGCAGGGCTATGATTTTAGCCAGTATCTATGTATGTATGTGTTTAGTATTTCTGTATGTTCGTCTGTTTAAACAGAACTTCTCTCTCAACTTATCACAATTCAACGAATGAAGTATCATTAACGTCTTGGTCACACTATACTTAGGTACAGTCACCTGCAGAGAAAAGTAACCCATCTCTTACTGTGTCTTTAAAAACAGGTGGGTTACTTTTCTTTGCAGGTGTCTGTACTTAGTAGGTCTGTCTCCTTGATTTTTTACGATTGTAGAGACGCTTTTTTACTAATTGATAAAAGTACTGTATATAAAATCTAACTATTTATAAAAGTAATATATAAATATAAATAATATATAAATAGCCAAAACAAAACTCTTAACAGTCATAGTCAAAAGCTCCTTATACAAACCGTGTAGGTAAGTGAAGTACCTACTTAGTTTCATATTTCGTAGAGCTATTTTTGTACTCGTTAGTATTCTACAGAATCGCAGTTTATTTTTCTGTCAACGCTTTTATGATTTTCTATTTGAATTACTGTGAAATAAGAAAGAAAAGATTAGGCAAATATTAATATTTTATATTCTCAGCATTATGTATCATGCGATTAAATACTAGCTGGTAAGAAAAGGGATACACAGTTAATTTACGACGTTAAATACAACGACATTTTGACACACATCAAAAATAGAAGGCATAAAATCTAACGATTTCTCAAATACAAATAAAAATACAATGCACTTCTATCTCAAAGTAATTTATTTATATGAAAAGCAAGAATGAATCAATAACTAGATTGTATCGAAAACCAAATTATGTTCGAAGCCTTGAAGAGTAAACAAATTATACACATTACAGGCTAAAAAGCAATAGCATGTCATCTGCCAACCTTTAATGTACGATTTTACATTTCCAATAAAAAGCCAAACAAAATACTTTAGTAGAATAAAAATTAGTATAAACAATAATCACAAATAACGTTATTTTATCATATTAAATAATTAATTATTAAGTAATTAATGTCCTCGTGGTGACGAAGATTCAATGCATTTCTTAATTAGTTTTACTGACGGCTAATTAATCCGAGTATTAATAAGATAAAAATATTAATCTGAACTAACTAATAATCTGCAAGCAGATAATATGTAGGTAGGTATATTTAATATCATTAATTTCATTTTAATTATAACAATTTGTCGTTGCCGAGTTGTATAGGTATTTTAAAACCTTGTAAATGCTATAAAATAATGCATTCAATTATAATTTGCAAATTAATATTTACTTTTACAAGAAATCATAGTATTAAAGTGCTTCTTTACACTCATTATGAAAGAAAATCTTCCTTCCGGAATGAACAACTCTGCTAAGCACGAACAATTTTTTCTTAAAAACTAACAAATATTTTACAATTTTATTAGGAACTTCAAAAAATAATTTCTAACTATTTAAAAATGCGTCGACTAATGTTAGTACTGCATTGCGACACGCAGTTAAACTCGGACAAGCTTCGAACGCGCTTCTATCGAGCAATTCGGCCTGGGAATTTTACAAATCCTACGTTCTTAAAGCCGAGGCTTTAGGTTGGATGGATGGAGTACAGGCCATCCTTGAGTCCAAGTTTTTCCTGCTTGTGAAGCACCATGTCGAACTATTTCGGAGTTTGTGATGCTTTCCCTTCTATTGGAAGTAGCAGAATGCTTAGATTTAACTCAAAGGGCTTAGATTTAACTTGACAATACTTGAATACTGTGGTTGGGTTTTTACCTCGCTAGCTATAAACAAACACACTATCAAGATTCTTTACTTTGTTATGTACAAACTTACAGACTGTACTGTTAACATAATTTTCGTTAGTTCGACAAGGGTTCGACAAGTTCAACGCAACTTATGGAAGTGTCGAACTTTACTAGAATTTGAAATGATGCCCTGGGCACGGTATGGAATTGACAAACATGTCGAACTCAGTTCAGTTTACAAAAACATCTAGCGTACAGTTATGTTGTTCTTGTACGGTAAACCAATTACCTAGAATCAATCAAATCCAGTTGTTTCAAGCGAATACAAAACTAAAAAGAAATCTGTCAGCCCTTACACTCCAATAATCATTTTCTCAATAAAAATGCAATGTACTTTGTTTTACAAAAAATTTCGTTATTGCCTATGCCTTTGGACTCTTTCTGTCACCGAAAAAATTTATTGAACACGCAGCTGTTTTATTGAGACGACGCGACAATAAGTTCGATTTGTCTCCAAAATTTTCAATTTAATAACAATTTGCGTCGAACTCACGTCATTACGTCAGACACAGTTACTCCAACATGGGTCGCTGTTTGATCGAGCGAGCTAATCAACGTAAGCGAAGGAGCTGTTTTATTGGCCATCTGGGACTATCAGACTTCACACTTGGGTACACTGACTTGGGATAGTCGATGGGATAATTCACAATTTGAATGGTGTACCTACAACTACTTTAGGTGGATACTATTCTACAGAGTTAAGTCAATTGACGGCCACTTCTTTGTTCGGAAAATACTGTTATTGTTGAATCATTGAATTCTGGTCGAGGAAAATTGGTGTTAGATGTTATACTTAAAATAAAAACCGTTATGGTTATTAAATATAAACAAAAATTGAAATGTGACATATTGTAAATAATAAATGGTTTTTCCTTATATTTTGTACTGAGAAAATAAAACGCTGTCTTTAGGTGATTTTATTATTCTAAAAAGCGACAGCCTTGTGCGTCGTACATTTTTTATATTCAATTTAATCCGATCTGGTTCAATTTCAGGAACCGTGATAAATTTTATTTCGCGATAGGTTTATGATGTGATAAAAAGGTTGGTTTTCCTAATACTCTTCTCAGAGCATGTGCACGGAGGCATAAAATATTCACATTTCGCGTCAGTTGTCATACGTGCGGAAAGAAAATAATAGAGTCGTAAATTCTCAAATGATACTCAAGGGGAGAGGAAACTTTTTCCAACTAATAAGGGCTCAATAAAAGTGCCACAAGGAAAACCCAATGTAGCGATTTATTGAATCTAATGAAACTCAAATTACCTACAAGGTCTTTTTATATAACAAATACGAGTAAATTTGTATTTCAAGAGCTTCAACATAACTTTCGGATACTTGAGAGTTGAGTTGGTTACCCTCTAACAATTTGCACTAGAGGAGCGTGGTAGAATATATCTTTAGGACGAGACAACTCAAATTATATTACCATAATTTTTAACCGGCTTTTTACTTAGGTTTGTTACTTAGAAATTTCGACGGGGTAACCGATTTTGATGATTCTTTTTTAATATAAAGCTGGTGCTTGTCATGAGTCCCACTTTAAGAGCGAGATCTGCAGAGTAGTTTTTGAGCTATACCTAATTTTGAAGTCGGTTATTTTTTGTCAAGAATTATACATGAAGAGAATTTGCAACTTTAAATTCGTCTCGTACAAGTACCTTAACTAAGTTTTCAACATTGTATGCTCATTTACTCATTGACTTGGCTTGCGGACCTAAAAATGTAACAGATTAAAATGGACAAACAAATGACATGACCAGAATAGCAGAGGGCGTGTCCCAAAGATTTAGTGGGTTCACAATATCTTGGATAGGTGCCATGTAGGGTAAGCGAAGGGGTCAGTAAGACCAACAATGAACCTAGAAAAGTTTTAATAGATAGGTAGAACCTAATAATAATTAATATGTTATCTAACAGGTTCAAAATAGGTTATACTATCGACAGTCTCGAGGGAAATACTCGACTGAGAAGGCTATTCTGCTTTCGTCAAAAATAGTGTAACCATACAGTGTTTGTTTAGCAGGATAACCGACACTATTTACTATTACAAGGAAGGAATTTGGGATTAAAGTAATAAGTACGTAATAAAAAAAATAAGTTCGCAATCATAACATCGTGATTAATATTTTTATTAAATTAATTCGTCGCTTTGAACTGAATTTTCCATATAACCTTCAAATTTAAACAGAAATATCGAAAACTCCGAAGCGTTTATAATTTTGTTATAGTATAACCTTTAAGGTTATTATTTTGTTTTTGTTAGTTGTTAAGTTTTGTTAAACATTGGCTAAATTCAGGTATACAAATACCAGGAGTGTGAACTTTCCGTCTAGACTGTAGAACTTACAGTTACTTGTTACATTAAATTGCCGCATCAATCATACTATGATAAAAATTAATACACGTGAAAGTTCAGGTTCAAATTAATGGCACTTGATTTTACTTGGAACCTGAATATAAAGTTTGTTTGTTGAAGTTTGTTTTTTGAGTGGATATTGGAATAACGCATAAAAGATAAATAATAACAATATGATTGACCATAATAAAAAATAAAAAGGTTATACCTACATACATGCAAAGCGTAGAACTCTGACTTCCTGTCTAGTGTGACAATTTCATATCTATTATAGTCTTTAAAGTAAGAAAAGAAAGGAAATAACAATATTTTATATATATTTTTAAATAAGATTATCCACAAAACAATATAGGACTGGTGACACCACTGGCTGTCCAAATTAAATTTACTACAGCAAGCTCGCCAGATCGCCGACCACTGCCACGTCCGTCATTTATTGCCAATAAATATTTCTTATATCTGTGTTTACGCGTCCTTGTACTGTTTCGAAAGAAACCTTAGATAATAATATTACTCGTATTTGTTCTTACGGTAACATTGAAACCCAACAATGATTTCATTGAGTTTTTTTGCTTTCCGAGTATTATGTCACGAGTAACGTCCTTTAGGTAAGATGTGAATCTTAAGGCTAATGCATACGTAACGGGTTTTTTCCCGTACACATCTTCGGCGACGATGTTTTTTCCGTCCCGTACGTGCCACGTCCCGTACGGGATTCCGCTGCGTATGCACTATCGTATACATTTTCTATGAAACGATGTTTCCAAAACTTCACATCCCGTCCCGTATGGGAAAAAACCCGTTATATATTGCAATAGTGTTACATTAAAAAATAAATTTCCCAATTGTCTTTTTATAGATTTTTTTACTTTCGTAGTCAAAACGGAATCCTTATAATTTCGTTATGTCCGTTCTTCCATCCGCAGCATAGTACAGAGACCCTTAGTACTAGAAAGCTGTAATTCTGTATGAATATAGCTACATACATATTTATTAAAATTACAAAGTTCTTTTCTCGTCTATCCTATAGTGTGGGGTATCGTAGAAAATATTATGGGTCTGCAAAAACTATTTTACGATAAAGTGTTACATAAATAAAAAAACTGAGGTAATAAAAAGTATTACAGGCATAAATACAAGATACGCGCGAAAAACATAGCCCTTCCTGATAGTCGGGTATAAACGCAGAGCGACACTATCGACTGGTTCACCCATAGACATAATACTACTAGACTAGGCAAGGTATCTGAGCATATGTAAGTGAAACCGTCACGCTGCGAAGAAAGGCAGGAGGTAAACCTATCCTTGTCTTACTTACGAGTTACGCGAGTCTCCTTGGTCTCTTTCTCTTTCTAATAGCGTGACGCAAAGAAGGCCCGCTTGTCTAGTCTAGTAGTATTATGTCTACGGGTTCACCAAACCATTAGATGCATCCAACACCTCATGTGTTTGTCTTGGAAGTCGTTTTGTTGTCATTAAATGAATTTTAATATATCTAGGATTATAATATTATAACTAGTATAAAACTACCTTAGTAAAAGGTCAAAATTATAAATGCGTTCCTACAAAAACATAATAGTTATAGAGGTTTCAGAACAGAGGTTGACACAGTGCCGTGAAAAACATAAAAAGTTTTAAAGCTATATATTTACTGACCCAGTTCGTCATCCATAAAGATAAAAGACTAAAGTTTAATGCGTATTATTGCTGACGCGGAGTCAGCAGTATTATTGTTTGACTTCTGCTACAATGGTTCGAGTTCAATCATCGAAATTCAACAGAATTTCAGTCCTCAGAGATATGAACCTACTTGTACAAATACGAATAACGTCAGAGACTAAAGACATTCGATATCCATGAATCAAAGTTTCAAGTGAAATTTGCTTATCCACAAACAATATTGTTACTGTGATTCCGTTTCTATTAAAAATATTTGTTTTATTGAGTCAAGATCCAAGTCCCATATTATTACAAGATATTTTACAAGGTATAAAAATAGCTACGTACAAATAGAACAAAATAAAAATATCTATTTTATGAATGTCGAAGAACATCACAGGACTATTGTCAATAACTTTATTAATATTTTAATAATTCGGATGAAATATTACTTTAACGTACTACATTGTATTAAAATTTTGTGCAAAGGTTATCTTGGGCACCTGTTTTTAGGGTTCCGTAGCCAAATGGCAAAAAACGGAACCCTTATAGATTCATCATGTCTGTCTGTCTGTCTGTCTGTCTGTCTGTCTGTCTGTCTGTCTGTCTGTCTGTCTGTCCGTCCGTATGTCACAGCCACTTTTCTCCGAAACTATAAGAGCTATACTGTTGGAACTTGGTAAGTAGATGTATTCTGTGAACCGCATTAAGATTTTCATACAAAAATAGAAAAAAACGACAAATTTTGGGGGTTCCCCATACTTAGAACTGAAACTCAAAAAATTTTTTTCATCAAACCCATACGTGTGGGGTATCTATGAATAGGTCTTCAAAAATGATATTGAGGTTTCTAATATCATTTTTTTCTAAACTGAATAGTTTGCGCGAGAGACACTTCCAAAGTGGTAAAATGTGTGTCCCCCCCCCCCCCCCCCCCCCGTAACTTCTAAAATAAGAGAATGATAAAACTAAAAAAAATATATGATGTACATTACCATGCAAACTTTCAACGAAAATTGGTTTGAACGAGATTTAGTAAGCAGTTTTTTTTTAATACGTCACAAATCGTAAACCGCAATTTACCTCGATCAAAGTTACAACGAACTTCAAGAACTTTTATATTATGTTACTTGCTGCTACGGAACCCTTCATGGGCGAGTCCAACTCGCACTTGGCCGCTTTTAAACATACAATACATTGCTTGTCATTCATTGACGAACTGTGTGGCGCCATCCTATTAAATATTCTGTTACGCCTAGGAACAACACGGAATTTGTATGTAATTTTCTTTTTCAATTTTCTTAATTCCAAAAAATATGTAGATATGTATCCTATAGAAAAATGCCCATCCATTTAAAAGGCATCGTGATATTTTTAGTAATATTAACTACAGATTTGCATGGATTCAAATCACACAAAACCGTTACTAGACCTGTTTCGCGAACTATGTTCCAAGACTCAAGACTTCAAACTGAAGTTGTACGTTATTTCTTTGTTGCCATCGAGTGGTGCTCGGATGAACGGTTGAGCACGTTTCTATACTGCCGCCGTGACGTCACGTCGAGGATAAAACTCTTGGCTCGCGGTCACGAATTAGAAACGAAAAAGGAACATTCTTAATAGTCTTTGTTAGGGGTTAAAAAGTTTCGTCTGGATAATTTGTTTTAAAATAACCAGGTAAATTGGAGGTGCTTTACTTTGAAGATCATCAAAGTCAAAGTTATTATCGTAAGAAATGTCCCGGCAATTATGTAAATTCATGAATTTGGGTTTGGGATAGTCAACCACTACTATCACTGGAGCATCGTGGAGGTGTGTGCTCTAGGCCCCATGGCCTATTAGACAGTGGGCCATTAATAGGTTGAAACCCCAACTACGACCAAGTTAATACAATATCGGCAGAGTAAATAGAATTTTCTGGTACATTAATACTATTTTTATTATGTGACGAGTAACCGCCCTCGCTTTGCTTCGGTTTCCTTTTTTTTACACCTTGGGTTACATTTATTGGAGTTTTATTAAGGATCCTTAATTTTTTTGAAAATATAATATAGCCTATGTTACCCGGGGATAGTGTAGCTTAAAAACAGTGAAAGAATTTTCCAAATCGGTTCAGTAGTTTCGGAGTATATTCAATGCAAACAATCAAATCTTTCCTCTTTATAATCTTAATATAAATAAATTACGTGTCACGTTGTTTGTCCGCGATGGACTCCTAAACTACTGAACCGATTTTAACCAAATTTACACACCGTGTGCAGTTTGATCCAACTTGAAAGATAGGATAGCTTACATCTCAAAATAAATAAAAAAGTTTTAACAGAACGAAGTCTGTCCGGGTAGCTAGTATTAGTATAGATAAGGCTTAGTAAGCGAGCTTGCAATGTCACCACCCCTGTCGCTCAAGAGGGACTGTAGCCAGTTTTATCGAATTATTATTGAATATTAATATTATTATGTTTTACCAAAACATGCTGTTAATAATTCCAAACGTCACAGACTTTTAATTTTTTGGTAGATATGGGAACTGCAGGGCTATTCAGCAGGGCTATTCAGGTTTGTAACTTGACAGCGGATTCCGCGATGAGTGTCAAAATTGAAGTTCGAGTCCGAGATCTTGATATGTGATTCTCGAATCATTTGGTACGCACTTGCGAAGTGAAGGGAGTCTCAAACTCAAACGTCAAACGACTAAAGATGGCCTCGCCTCGGTATGAATAAACGAATCGGTAAAATATTTTATCCTTCTGATATAAAGGCACTTACACATTTCTTATAAATTCTATGATTTATTGTTTTATTACTAAAAAAACGTGTGGCACCCGGGGACTGCCGCGGTAAAGCTATAATAATAACAGGCATTTACATTTTTTAATACCTGCGTTTATATTTATACAGGTAGCTAAAATTTTAAAATGTTTGTTTACTTTTCTTTCAGCTTAAGCCTTTCTTGAAAGTTTTGAGGAAATCGAATGTATTTTTTTACAATATTTGGATGGCTGAGTGCTTCAACAACCACATGCAGACAACGGGAAACCGATGGCTGCGACATATAGGAATGAATGTTTTTTCCGCATATTCTTTGATCACTTCCATTAGCAAAGAAAGAGAGTGCACATAATAACTGAAAAAATAATTCAAATATATAATTTTCAATCACCTTTATTAATGTATATATATGAAAAGCAAAAGTGACTGATGTATCAACACACAGGCCAAACCCTTTGGGCTAGAAACATAAAATTCGCACACGTAGATATTCCTCTTATAATGTAGGCATCCACTAAGGAAGGATTTTCCAAAATTCAACCCACAAGGGGGTGAAATAGGGGATAAATATACATATATGAATTCGGGACCACTCGCTTCGCAGGCAGGGTCGTTACCGACTAGGCTACAGGGTCGTCAATTGATGTAAGAAAGAAGGGAAAGTTAGGTTTGCTTTACTAACCTTTACTTTAGCTGATAATCCATGTCTTCGACACTGAGGTGCTATCATAAGATATTTAATATCTTCCAATACGTTATCAATTAACTCTTCCGACAACCGGTAGTTAAAAACAAAGTCTCGGTGCATATTAATTAATTGAAAATTACGAATCTCATTCGCTTGACGTCGACTTCCAGCACAATCTAAGGAGTAAGCTTCTTCTAATAAATAATTGAACACAAATAAACGAGCCATGGTATTTATTAGTACCTAATAACTAAAATATAACAAAAATAACTTATTTTTATTTCAAAAATCTTTAGTTTACTCGAGAACGTGATAGCTCTTGACAAACTTTTCGTTTGACAATTGGACACGAGCTTCGACGGTGACGTAATTCGATGATCGAGAATAATAAATATGTCATCCTCTAATCATCTAGTACGGCACTTGCGAAGTGAAGTGATCCTAGAACTCAAACGTCAATTTTGAAACTCCGCTGTCAAGTTACAAAAGAGAATAGCGTTCCAGGTTTGTAACTTGACAGCGGATTCCGCGATGAGTGTCAAAATTGAAGTTCGAGTCCGAGATCTTGATATGTGATTCTCGAATCATTTGGTACGCACTTGCGAAGTGAAGGGAGTCTCCAACTCAAACGTCAAACGACTAAAGATGGCCTCGCCTCGGTATGAATAAACGAATCGGTAAAATATTTTATCCTTCTGATATAAAGGCACTTACACATTTCTTATAAATTCTATGATTTATTGTTTTATTACTAAAAAAACGTGTGGCACCCGGGGACTGCCGCGGTAAAGCTATAATAATAACAGGCATTTACATTTTTTAATACCTGCGTTTATATTTATACAGGTAGCTAAAATTTTAAAATGTTTGTTTACTTTTCTTTCAGCTTAAGCCTTTCTTGAAAGTTTTGAGGAAATTGAATGTATTTTTTTTCAATATTTGGATGGCTGAGTGCTTCAACAAGCACATGCAGACAACGGGAAACCGATGGCTGCGACATATAGGAATGAATGTTTTTTCCGCATATTCTTTGATCACTTCCATTAGCAAAGAAAGAGAGTGCACATAATAACTGAAAAAATAATTCAAATATATAATTTTCAATCACCTTTATTAATGTATATATATGAAAAGCAAAAGTGACTGATGTATCAACACACAGGCCAAACCCTTTGGGCTAGAAACATAAAATTCGCACACGTAGATATTCCTCTTATAATGTAGTAATCCACTAAGGAAGGATTTTCCAAAATTCAACCCACAAGGGGGTGAAATAGGGGATAAATATACATATATGAATTCGGGACCACTCGCTTCGCAGGCAGGGTCGTTACCGACTAGGCTACAGGGTCGTCAATTAACCTTTGTAAGAAAGAAGGGAAAGTTAGGTTTGCTTTACTAACCTTTACTTTAGCTGATAATCCATGTCTTCGACACTGAGGTGCTATCATAAGATATTTAATATCTTCCAATACGTTATCACTTAACTCTTCCGACAACCGGTAGTTAAAAACAAAGTCTCGGTGCATATTAATTAATTGAAAACTACGAATTTCATTCGCTTGACGTCGACTTTCAGCACAATCTAAAGAGTAAGCTTCTTCTAATAAATAATTGAACACAAATAAACGAGCCATGGTATTTATTAGTACCTAATAACTAAAATATAACAAAAATAACTTATTTTTATTTCAAAAATCTTTAGTTTACTCGAGAACGCGATAGCTCTTGACTAACTTTTCGTTTGACAATTGGACACGAGCTTCGACGGTGACGTAATTCGATGATCGAGAATAATAAATATGTCATCCTCTAATCATCTAGTACGGCACTTGCGAAGTGAAGTGATCCTAGAACTCAAACGTCAATTTTGAAACTCCGCTGTCAAGTTACAAAAGAGAATAGCGTTCCTGAACCAAAATCTCACGTAAATGAATTCGGATCTGTCCGACATGGTACACGAAAACCACTGAAGAAATTACAGTGATGCTTAGCATGTGGGTCTCTGTAGGTATTATTAAATTAATGTTTGATCCATTCCAATAAATACATTTTTTCTCTAATTTACAAACCTCATTAAAGTGTAACTAAGAAAAATATAATCAATATCTAAATATCATAATAATTATTGTAAAACGAGGACAGCTTACTAAGTCAAATAAGATTTTAAATGTAATTATAACTTTAAATTCTATCAGCTTAACTAATAAAAATATATGATTAGGATATACGAGCTCTGTGTTGTATCACTTTTCTTCAACTGTCAGCTATGGAAAGAAAGACAAGGACAGAACTTAAAGCTCAAGGTATAACAGGGTCGTAACAGGATTTATTGGTAAGGCGGTAGGAGATTAACTTTCCAAAGCCAATTTTAACAATTTAGCCAAGTGAAGGTCCACTTGGGTCAATCGAATTCAGAAGAGAACAATTCGTCTTGTTGACGATGTCAAGGTTACAGACTATTTACTGGAGTAAAACTGTAAAGGATATAAACAAGAATGTAGATAAAATACAATGGACTAGATCCTAACAGATTAAGATTTTAAATTTTGGAACTTATGTTTCTAAATTTTAAAACTTATGTTCCTTTGGAACTTGTGGTTCTAAATTTATAAATTAGGTTTTAGAATGCTGAATAGTTTTACAATGCTGGATGTTGTATTTTAAAAGAGATTCGTGGTAATCCTGTACAGTTTTACTGTCTGCGTGCGTGAAGTACGCTACGTCTAGGGGGCAACCCACAGACATGCTCTTTCAGGTTTCGTTTTTTTCATCAAAACAAAATAGTTTATCCAAATGTACCCTACCCCCTTTACCCTTAAGTGTTTAGGAGAGTAAGCCATTCAAAAAGTAGTGTTATGAAAATTTCACCTCCAAAATATTTCAATTTTAATTTACGAGCAACAAAATTTAATTATTACTTAAAGTGATTATTACTTTATTGATACAGTATATTCGAAGAGAAGTAGGCTAAGTTTATTCAAAGAGCTTTGAGACTATGGCGAAGCGCCAATTCCATTTATCTATGAAGAATTTGCAACGTTCGCGTCTACAGCACTTGACACCAAAGAGATCGGATGCCATTCAAGCGCTCCTTAGGAAAATGTTACAAAAATATTTATTTTCTCTCAAAGACGCTCATGTTATAACTACAAAACCATACTTTAAACTCTACACCTGTTAAAATAATTGATTGTTATTATTTTCGGCTTAAATACCTAATGTCTTTTGATCATATAGCCTATTCGGTAGTTACCCTGCCTTTAAATCGAACGGTCTTTGATATAAAGCAACATTAAAATTGTTTAGTTGTGTTATTTAGTGCTGACGATCTTATTTGATGATACGATGATGCGTAAAAACGTCTGTCGTTTTACTATTATTAAAAAAGTAATCCGAATTGACAGGACAGGGTCTAGTCTAGATACACAGAGATTTGTCGTTCTTATTTGTATGTGTCTTCTTATACTAAGAATTATCTTAGTGAGTGTTCATACTGAACTCGCGGGCGCGGGCGCGGGCGCGGGCGCGGGCGCGGGCGCGGGCGCGGGCGCGGGCGCGGGCGCGGGCGCGGGCGCGGGCGCGGGCGCGGGCGCGGGCGCGGTAGCGGGCGCGGTAGCGGGCGCGGTCGCGGGCGCGGTGGCGGATTCGTGTTCACACTGGCCGCCAGGCGTTTGCGCGATTGTGACATGTAGTCAGAGGTTGAAAACATGGACGACGATCTTTTTTTAACCGAAAATTCATACCTAATGTTCCATTTAGGTACTCACCCTCCATATCAGGAAACAATTCAGCAATTTCCTTCCATAGTTTATTAAGAATGTTTCTGTTCATAAGATGCCTGTGTTTACTCTGCAAAATCTGAGTTCAAATCAAATCAGTTCTAGTCTGAATAGTACTAATAAACTCTTCTGTATTGAAGGACATGATCTTAGATGAAAGAACATCCCTTTAATCTGGGGACATAATGAATTCATGTGCTATCGTTTCTAGCGACAAGTTCAAAATGGTTGAACTTACCTGACATAATCGCGCGTTCCGCCGCTAGTTCAGTGTGAACACACTCATACATTCTCATGCGTTTGATATTGCCGCTAGCGGGCCGCGCGCGTTTGTCGCTAGCGTGCCCGCTACTTACACCGCACGTGCGTTTTGTATGTGAACACTCTCATAGTAGTTCATATGTTTGAAATTTCGCGACCGCGCCCGCGACCGCGCCCGCGAGTCAGTATGAACAAGCACTTAGTACCACCATTAATATGGCCGTCGAAGAAGTATTAAAGTCTGTGCTCGTAGTGAGCGAGAAATCTGGAAATATTATCTTGCTAGTTGAGAAGAATAATGGCGACGTCGCTTCCTTAAATCAGTCAAAGGATTACGTCGTTAAGTTCCTAAGTGTCAATGCAACCTGACGATGTACTACGTCTCTAATAGAATCACTTTGCCAAGCACTTAAAAGGTTAACGCTCTTTAATCTACTTACTCAAGCAAGTGCGCAGAAATATTTATGCATAGGATTTATTTGGTGTTTGCACATATTTTATTCTGGCGTTCTTATAACATTTTTACGGAACACTTCACTAACTTTAAGAACTTTCTAAGTTCTTTTGCAAGTATAGACTAGTAGTCCAGTAGGTAATTTTAGTCAAAATTAGGTAAGAATTGCGGAATGAGAGATACCCAGCTGATTTTTTTGTATAAAGTTGTATTTTGGCATTCTAAATCTTGTCTCAAAACCTGCATATGGTAGGGTGACCGCGTCTATTAAAAATTTGAGGACAAAGGTCACAAAAAACGGTTTTTTGCAAATATCTCATTTCCTATGAGTTTTTCGCTATTTGTATCTTCATCAATATTGTAGAAAATTAAATTACCTACAACTTTTGTATCAAAAAAATTTTATACGTTGAATCGTTTTCGAGATAGAGGGCGGAGAGCGCGCGTTTAGAGCACAATGTAAAGTCAACCGGTACAGTCCCGGTCAAAACATGCTATATTAAGTTTATTAATTCTATCTATCTAACAGCCTTTTAAAGTCCACTGCTGGACATAGGATTAGGATTTTTGATATTTTTTTAGGAAAAGGACTGTAGCAATAGCCTGCGCGGATTTTCTTAAATATTTATGATAACGTTGGAATCTGAGCAGCATATTATTATTATTTTTGTAGTGCGCCCTTTGTATCGCGAGTGCCATTCATGAACTGACTTAATACGATTATGGGCGAGTAGTGAAATAAATCGCTATTCTGTTTACAATCGGAGCCCACTTGGGGCAATAAAATTATTACAATCTGTCGCATCTTCACTACATCTTTGGGTCATGGATGTTATGCTTGGTCGTAAACCCCAGTGTTTGATTAGAGCGATAACAGAACTGTTTTAACTATAAGATTAGACTAAACTTTGTAATTATTAAACTAACGAGGAGCAGAGGTTACAAAATAACGTTAAATTTAAAAATTTCGTTTTGAAGTAGGAATGCTAAATAGTAAAAAGCGGTATCACCGGCCAACGCGTCTTTTGTACTACAATAAGCTCTCTGTGATGTAATGTTGGTTGGTTTTTCTTGAACCCAACAATTGTTAATTTTGCGAGACTTAGTCTGCATAAATTAACCGTCTTTTTGTGACTGGCCATTGTTCAACACAGCCTATTTTCCGCCAATCTACACAAGGGAAAACCCAACTTAATAAATATAAACTTAAATTGAATAAAAACCATATTTTCCTTCATAAACTGATTAAAGAAAACTGTTAATTATTATCATTAATTTATTAACAGGACAATTTTTCAAAATATAATTAATTATAATTCCAAAATATAATAATTAATAATATAATATAATTTTGAATTGGTTAATCCATTAACCAATTCAAAATTATTTCGCTATAGCAAGTAGCAACAGCGAAAAAGGTAACACGTCGGTTGATTATTCTTTTACTATAAAGAAATGACATTCAAGGACTTCAACATATTTTATAAATCTTGCTTTGTTTTGTTTTATTCGTATGTTTCTGTTACTTTGGCTTAGTTACAGCAATGATATTCTGTTTTGTAACTTGACAGCGTGACATGATGCAAATTCGCTTTCAAGTCTCACTTGAGTGAGCTTCGATTTCGAGTTTGTATTTTAGAGTTGAGTGAGCTTCGATTTCGTGTTTGTATTTTAGAGAATAGCCCTCCAGTACCTAAATATACAATTAATCTTATAAAATTTCATTTATCTTCGAATTATTATTATAGTTATCAGACTTTATCTAGGGAGAATTGAGAACTTTTAGTTATTAAAAATAAATTATTATTCTTATGGGATTTTATACACAAAATGTACCTTCAATCAACGACATTATTACCATGAAATGCATAGTTGTTATTGCTGAAATCAACTACGTCATTTTCATTTGGCTATCTAATGTTTTAGAATTCGTAATTATTACCTACTTTATGTTCCTGATCAACATTATAAACACTGCGTCGTATTGTTAGTGTCGCGACGTGTGCAGTACATTAAACTGATGAAAATTGTAATAATAATATAACGCCAGTTGTATTGCGCATTTATTACCATTTCCCTAAAGCGAAGAACCACAGTTATAAAATAAATGAACATTAATTCACTCACAAAACTGGCTTTAAAGTCGAGTCAATCAGTCGTTAATGAATTAATTAATATCAGAACAAGCTACGCTAATTTCACTCTATACAAATTCCTTTTACTCCGATCGCTACGAATCTAATTGGTGTTCTGTCACTCTCAATTTATGTAGTGATATGTTACTTGTCTTCGCTATAGTCCAACAATGGGGCACATTCACATAACAAATTATTTCTACATGACTATCCTGGCATATAATAGTAAAAGTGTTTTATTCTCTTCTGGATCTATCCTATGTATGAAATATATTATTTCGTCATAGAAGTCGTATGTTTGAGTTATCTCTGAACGAAATGTTCAGATTTCCTTGGTTCGCGAATTGTAAGCGTAGAATGTGTCGTGGAAAATTTTAAAATAAAAAATCTAGAACCTTTTTTTACATTTTTATTTACATTAACATCGAATTCTAGTGCGAGAATTTGAAAGTTTGATATATTTCATCTATTTATATTATATATAAATCACAAAAAATGTTTGTAAGGATGTCATTTAAGAAAGGTCTTAAGGTCAAAAACGCATAAAGTCAAACACGCACTATGTAAAATCTACACAACGTCAAAGACGCACAATGCTTTAGAATTTAGACACAATTTAAATTTTCGACTTTTCCTATACCTATATAATAATTTTTAGCGTAGTGGAACACGCCGGCCGCCTGGTATCCACTACTTATTAATAGACCAAGTCCTGGTAGTAACGGATGTCTTAATTTGTAAGTGTCGATTCTACATGAAATTTGTGCAGGAATCTCAATGCTGGTATGAGTTTAAGGGCGATTATTTATCATTTCACATTTCGAACTTTTGTCTCGTATTATTTACTGCAGCAAGTTGCAAAATGATATAATTGTCACGAACGATCCTTGTGTTAATTTCCTGCAGTTCGAATTCAACTTACCGTTCACGTCGCAAATTTAATTTGCAACTGTCGCTTTTATTTGCATATCATTGCGTTTTATTTGCTTTAAGCCAATATAATTATGTAGCTTCATTAAAAACTTCTATATTATTCTATATTAACTTCAACTTTTTTGTTTAGTTTATTGACAGTGTCGTATTTTGGTCATGCGTAGTTTGTATCTACATAATTTAATTTTACATCACATTTGATATAATAAGTCTTTCGTTGTGATACCTATTTATCTATTTTTCTTAGCATTCTTTTAGAGCCAAATTTTAATCTCCCTTTGGCTTTAAAATCATCTGAGGCTGTAAAGGAACATATCATAATTATGATCACGAAGCGAGCTGGTATTTAAGCTGCTTGCCAATCGAGAAGTATTTGAGGCCGATTCGTAGCTGGATCAGAAATTTGGCAGATCGAATTTGATTCGTTGACTTTAGGTTGATGTTATGAAATGTCATTATTTTGTTAATGAATATCATTATTTTACCTTATTTGTGTTAACGTAACCCGAAACATAAGGAATTCAAATGAGAGGATACTAAGACGTTTTATTTATTTATTTATTAATATAATACACATTACATGCGGCGTCTTACGTCAGACTATAAAATTGTCTAAAGACAAGTTTAAAAGGAAGTCGGAGCGTAATATAACATTATTACAGGAGCATCCAACCATCGGGAAAAATATTGCGGCCATAATTTTCTTTATATGTTCGATATCGACGATGTCAGTGGGACTCCAGAGAGCACGAAAGACGTAATTGGTTCCAACAAAGAACAGTGTGTTTCAATTTGATCTCTGTTCTTACACTGCTGCTCTTGTTATTACTAGGTACATTTACCTACCTAATATCTGATGGTAGTTCGTCTTCTTACAAAAATTCACTAATTTTAAGTGACACGTTAGGAACATTTTACGGTTGATTTTATACATTACTAGCCGCGGTTTCACCGGCGTTAATTTGTTATATAGCTTATAGCCTTCCTCGATAAATAGACTATCAAACACAAAAAGAATTCTTCAATTCGAACCAGTAGTTCCCGAGATTAGCGCATTCAACCAAACACACCCTTCAGTTTTATAATATTAGTATAGATTTCTATTCCACTGCTGCGTACGGGTTTTTCTGATAGTGGAGGGGGGAGTACATCATAGTCCATCACGTTGGCACATTACGGATTAGCAGACTTCACATAAATGTGAAAACGTTATTTCCCTTCACAGAACATGCAATGCATGTAGGTAATCTCTAAATCAAAATACACCATTAATCTGTGTGCAACGACCTCCAATTTGAAAGTAGAAGTTGAATGAATTCATAAAATTAAATTCAAATCAATTTATTACAATTTCAAATAAGATATACATATAACTTCATCCCAACCTTCCCTGTTCGTGGCGCACTTTGATATAATTACAATGGGCAAAGCAAAGGCGCTTATAGGATTGACTATTTAGTGGATGTAGAACCAAAGTAGTCAAAATTAATTATTTACGTGTCTTGAACCACAAACTCTCTTGAGAATTGCGTATACAAATTTATACAACTTTATACGTTTACAAATGTATACAAAATACGATGTCGAAAGGTTTGTCTGAAATGTGATAACCTTTATGAAGCGTTAACTTATCCCTGTGTGAGTTGTGTTGTAATTTGATTCCCTCTGGAAATACTCGTTAATCTATTTTTTTCATTACTTTTGTTGAGTTATTCATGAATAAAATGGACTATGAAGTGTAAAATCTTTGATAATATGTTATGCTTTGATGTTGCTGTAAACATTTACATAAACATGGGGTTGTAAGTGTCAACTGCCATAATTTCAATTTTTGATTTATCATGATTAGTAATTTACATTATTTATTTATATCAAGTAGAACAGTTACTTGTTCTTGTTATTAGTAATGCAATTTTTAGAATTTTATAGTGTGGCTATATTTGAAATATGCCTTATATTTACAGCAATTGTTTTATGTTTAAAACTTCTAGTCAAAGGAAATGTCAAGGAACAATCAAAGACATCAATTTACTATCGGTCCATTAGACTTCTACTCAAGCTGCAATAACTTACTTTGCTATGTCAGCTTCAGTAAGTAATAGTACATTATACACCTACCTTGTATATTGTTTAATGCAATAGCTCCACTAGTATAATTAATATTTGGGATCTTTTACTCGCCTCGTCCGGTTATAAAATTTATTATTCCTTTCTTTCTTTTCTTGGCCGTCAAAGCATCGGTGATGCCTCGAGTCTTACCAATGTCTAACTAATGGTTGGTAGATGGTAACAACTTACCAACAAGTTTAAACTAAAGTTTAATACTATTATTTATTGTCTTCTCCGGAAATTAATCGTCCAGACTTGTTTAAATAGTAGTCTACTCAATAAGTTCAAAATGGTTGAAATTAGACATACTGCTCTTAAAAATACGTGCGATAGCTCATTCTGTTCGGAATGATGTCTAGAAAAATGTTTCGGAAGCGTTTACCAGCACGTAAAAAATTGCAAAAGTTATTGACAAAATAAAGTTGAAAAAAAAAAGTATTTTGTTTTTGGTAATCACTCCGAAACTATTAATTTTTAAGAAATTTTAAAACAAGATTCTTAAAGAAGAGGAAATTTCCAAACAATGACTTGCGATTCTCGAAACTCTATCTCCATTATTTATAACTTTAATTTAACGCTGAAAATGGGTCTCCACGCGGCATTTTTAAGTTGCGCGTGCGACGTCAAAACCGAGTTCGTCACACTCAATAATTTTTTAAGGTATTAATTATTAATTAAAAAGAATAAAAAAAATATGGTGTACTCCAAATACTTCAGAGAATTTGCTCCCGTTGGAAATTTTGCTTAAAGTTAATTTTTCAACAAGTTAGACGATTGTTAATTAACTACATTTTCTCGAACTTCCATTTTCATTGTACATTAAAAAAAATGTTTAATTAATTGTCCTATAAATTTTTCGCTTCGTGGAGCCCTTCTTATATACATGCTTAACGATATCACGTCATAAAAGTTTAAAAAGTTTTAATACTTTGTGTATAATAATTTTATAAGTTGAACAAAAAATGAAAAATCCAAATAACATTGTTGAAAATATTTTTTTCCCAATTTATTATTACATTATCGTTTTGGCATTCATAAAAGACATTTACTGACTTTGAAAAAAAAAATCCCTCATTTTTTATAATTTTTTTATTAACAAATAGACTATTTCAATGCTTTCAAGAAAAACTTTCTTAGTACCTTATTATTTATAAAATATTATGATTTTTGAAAAAAAAATTTTTTCTGAATAATGATATTTAATTGTTTATAATCGTTTTTTAATATTTCTATTTTTTGAATAATTAGTCAAGAATTTTTTTTTCTTAAAAATTATAATTATATAAATTATTATTATAACTTAACAATTTGTTATAAACAAATTCTCAACTTTTTTATATATTTTTTCTGAAACTCCTAAAAATAAAAAAAACAACGATGTATAACAAAGTACAGATAAAAACTTTTTTCAATTTTTAAATTTCGATTCGATAAAAAAACGAAAAAATTGTTTGTTCAACATATAAAATTATTATACACAAAGTATTAAAACTTTTTAAACTTTTATGACGTGATCTCGTTAAGCATGTATATAAGAAGGGCTCCACGAAGCGAAAAATTTATAGGACAATTACTTAAAATTTTTTTTTAATGTACAATGAAAATGGAAGTTCGAGAAAATTTAGTTAATTAACAATCGTCTAACTTGTTGAAAAATTAACTTTAAGCAAAATTTCCTACGGGAGCAAATTCTTTGAAGTGTTTCGAATACACTATATTTTTTTTATTTTTTTTTATTAATAATTAATACCTTAAAAAATTATTGAGTGTGACGAACTCGGTTTTGACGCCGCACGCGCAACCTAAAAATGCCGCGTGGAGACCCGTTTTCAGCGTTAAATTAAAGTTATAAATAATGGAGATAGAGTTTCGAGAGCCGCGAGTCATTGTTTGGAAATTTCCTCTTCTTTAAGAATCTTGTTTTAAAATTTCTTAAATATTAATAGTTTCGGAGTGATTACCAAAAACAAAATACTTTTTTTTTCAACTTTATTTTGTCAATAACTTTTGCAATTTTTTACGTGCTGGTAAACGCTTCCGAAACATTTTTCTAGACGTCATTCCGAACAGAATGAGCTATCGCACGTATTTTTAAGAGCAGTATGTCTAATTTCAACCATTTTGAACTTATTGAGTAGACTATAGGAAGAGAGTGAGAGACGAGTTATCGTATAAGGCTTTTGCGTGTTCATCGCATTTACAGAACCCTAAAAAAAGTTTTATCTTATTACAAGCAATTGTTGGGCACTACAAAATAACAATAACGCAACATAAGAAATAATAGGGAAAAATAATTTACGATACAGCCCCATTACTCAGACTTATAAAATATTGCTAAAATTCTTATCGCCTCTTTGCAGCAGCCGTTTATTACAGTCGAATTCTTTGTTCAATAAATATTAAGTTTACAGAGAATTCAGTCTAGCCGCTGTTATTTGCCAATTATTTTAACAGTGAGCCAAATATACTCCCGAACACAAGAATTACATTTATTCTTCTCTCTTTCTTGGCTGCTGTTGCTGATGTCCATGGGCGACGATAGCCATTTACCATCAGGTGGATCGTCAGCTCGTTTGCCGGCTATTTCCATATGCCTCTATTTTACGACATAAAAACATAATAATATACAAAAACTTAAATTCATTCTAATTAAATAAATAACATTTGAAACTTTATTAATAACTATTTTTTAAATGTAATACGACAAAACGCATAAAATGATTTAGACCAAATAATTATCTTACTATTTATTTTTGCAGCATTAAAATTCGCGTTACATCAAAATTTATTGATTGGATGAGAGCATTAAGAGCGCGTAAATGAGCCTAGCAAATTTTTTTCTGACTAAGCTTCGGAACAACTGAATATTTTTTCTTGATTGCGTCTAATTTGAGACTATTTTGAAATTATTAACCACTTAAACGGGACCACTTGGTTAGTAAGGTCAAACTCGCTGAAAAGAAATTGGGAGTGCTCAACAGAGCTAAGCAGTACTTCACGCCTTGATAAATTTTATGCTTTAAAAGGCGCAAATTCGACCACACATGGAGTACTGCTCCAACCTTTGGGCTGGAGCCCCAGCTAGCCAAGTGGATCCGTTCAATCGAATTCAACGGCGAGCTATTCGTCTTGTCGACGATCCCAATCTTACAGACGGACTAGAATCGTGATCATGATCGTGAACGTGATCACTTACCATCAGGTGACCTGTCTGCTCGTTTGCCTGCTAAAAGCATAAAAAAAATTGTAGAAGTTTCAATCCTATTAAAGAAATACTGTAGGAAGTAATAGAACATTACTAGTAGGTAGATGCTTTAACAGCATGTGAAGCGATTTGTTTTGCTACCACCATACTACCATTGTGAGTACCCATTTGCATTTTAAATTTTTAGAGTTTAAATCCTTAAATATTTAGTGTCCACTATCATTACGCGTTTAAAATCATTTATACTTAGTAATTATCTAATAAGAACTGGGCTTAAAATCGTGCTACCATTAACTCTTTTTGTGTAGAACAAGTGGCTAAAAATCCACAATATATGTTGATTTCCCTAGAGAAAAGCTGAATTCAGGCAATAGGAAAAATCATATCAGCCTAATATGTTTCGAAAGTTTCCAATGAATAAACAGGTGTGTATATCTGCGTATAATAGATCTTTTCAATAAGCCACATTAATATTTTTATGAATTCTTTGATCACAGCATTTGTTTTTTGACTAATTCTATACCTATACGGTGTAAAATAGACAATTGCATAAACAGGTCTACAATTAAGTTCAAAATTAAACAGAAAAGAGTCACTACACTATTTAAAAAAAATAACATCATATTACAGTTGTGCGGAAGTTGTTGTAAGTGACCTGATTTTGGCCAGTTGGTTCATTTCTCATTGCACAAGACTTGCAAATAGGATCGAACCAATAAGCAGGACAACGCATTCATGATTTCCATCGTTAATGAATTCAAGCATTTGTTCTGTAGAGCGTGTTCGTCTGCGTTTATGTCCATATGATGTTTAGTTTGATAGCTTAGAATGCCGAATAACCTTTTTTGATATCGTAGTCAGTCGCTTTTCCCGTCATGCTCAAAATAAAAATTTCATTAGAATTGCCCTTGCAACTATCGATATATCGACTCATCAAGTCATTATTATTGTGCGAGGTAGCTTGAAGTATGGTACAGGACTTTGATTTTAAGCAAAATGGAAGGAATGCGCTGCTTAATACTAAGGTACCGTTATCTCCAGATATCCCTAGTAACTGGAGTACTGGTGACTTATGAATAAATAAGAAAATTGCAGAAATATGTCATTATTATAAATGACTACTTTTTTCTGCCATTTTACGTACAATATCTGAAGTTCATTTTAATCAGCTATTTGCATAAGGCATATTTCTAGTTCCGGACATCGATTTTTGATGGTGAACTGGAAAGCTATATCTTATTAACTAACTCAGCCTAAGAAACAGTTTGGCTATTCAACAAGTTATTATGACTCACATTTACTAGTCTAAGATCACACAAGATATACTTTTAGTATTAAAAATAATAGGGTACCTATTTGTAGAATAGAACGTTTTCTGAACAGGACATTATGCAAATAAGTATCTTTATAATATAATAGGTAAGTTATATTACTAAATTAATTCTAAGTATATTATAATCAATGTTCAATGTCGACTAACATTGAATATTACGTAACAATAAATTAATTTTGTTTCAGATGAGATGTGTAACTAGGTTTTTCCCGAAGCGAAGGGAAGGCGGGATGAGAGTTAGAAGAAATACATTAATTTTAGTTAATTTTGATACTTGAGGTTAAAAGTGATTGTAAATGGAACAATGATTGTAATTAAAACGCTGATTGTAAATGACGTTTTGGAACGGTACAGAAAATATAATTAATTAACTTTTCCATAATTATTCGACATCTGCACTGGATGTGAATGAATAATTTTCACTTTGCCCATGAATTGACAGAATGTAATGTTAATTACCACTCGGGGCTATCTATTGGAACAATGCCAAACAGACTTCTGAATTGATTTAAAAACTTCTCCTGTACCTAAGTATACATATGAGCTGTTTGTTATCCGCAATGAACAAGATTTCCATCGTTCTTATAAAGTTTCTTAAGTGCGCGCTTTGAAACATCACAGACATGTTTGTATTTGAGCATGACCTAAGAAATACTTTAAAATAAGTACGACATGATAGAATCAGTGGCTTCATACATTCTTGAATCTATGCTAACCAAGTCGAAGTGGCTAGCTGACCAATGGCCGAAGCTATAGTACCAGGTTCTTTCTATGACTCTAGAACAGATTACAATTTATATTGATCTCTGCCCAAAAAATAGAAAAACGCAGATCCAAATCCCATGCCGGTATATTACCATATAGTTAGAGGCAACAAAATCCGGCCCGCTTAGTTTACCACCAAAGATCAACTTCACTTCACGTAAAGATTATAACTATTATTATTACTGTTATTATTATCTCTTTCTGTGAAACCTGCCTCGCTGGCTACTACCTTCTTGCTCGAGTCAAACGACTTGTCGTGTTCCAAGCTTGGAGCCTAGAGGAGCCTTGGGGTGACATGGGCTTGAGGTCTGAGGCTAGAGCTTAGGAGCCAGTTATTTCTCTCTTTCTATCTTCTTTTTTGGTTGGCAACGCACTGGCAATGCCTTTGAGGTGTCCAAAAGGAGGTGATCCAACTAGTCACGTGATGGTGAGTGGAGACTGGAGACCGAAACCAGGAACAATACAGCAGCGTTCTTAACCAATAAGCAGTAATTCAATCTTCGTAAGTCATTATTTCGCTGAAACTTCCCTGCACTTAATGTCATTATTTATCCGTTTTTCAAAACAAACACAAATATTGTCTACGGAATAACCGTATTAAAGGCACATTGAAAGCGAAGCTATTGTTTCACAAACAATTTAGCTGGAATAAACTTCGGGAAGCGAAGCTTCGCATTCGAACAAACAGTGACACTGGATCCTTTAATAATAACCCAAGAACTCATGTTGATTGTATAGAGCAAGTTACTGCACAATATTGACCGATATTATTGATTCTGTATTGTTTTATAGACGGCCTATAGTATTCCATATTACAAAATTCGAACAGCTCCCCAGATATTGACGAAATTGCATCACGAAACTTTGTTTCCAGAAAGAATCAACTACAGTTATCAACTACACAGATAATTTAAACATACCTACGGTAAGTAGTGCACAGGTATTCTTAACGTAATTTGTTAATAACATGTAATATTCTACAAAACTTTAATGTCTGTTAATCTAAAATGATCCCTGAAACATTCGCCATAAAGTCCATATTAATGCAATACACATGGTGGCATCTAGCAGGGATTTGACGTAGAACTCGTTAGCATGCATGGATTGATGAACTCCAAACAGTTGCCTTTGACAATATATCGTGCTACATTACCTGGGTTCACAAGAATGCACTGTAAGTACTCGAAACAAAGTGTAGTATTGTTTGAAGTGATTTCAGCATTCAGGCCGCTTGTTATAGAGTTATGTGATTTTGTGAAACAATCCGAATTTGCTTACTTAATGTTATTAACTACTTAAGCTTGATTTGTGTGAATTTTGATCGAATGGCACTTTCCTTTGCTATTATATGCAAGCGATAATTTGAAGTAATGCATTTCATTATAGTAGAATTCAGAAGTAGCTATAATCTCTCGATGTCGGTATGACGTATTTTAAAGTACCTAATTCTAAATTGAAGAATGAAAAGGCATTCTTTTAAATTAGAAAATGCAGTGGCTGCTCCAATCAATTCCGTATTGCTTACGTCGTAAGCGTACTTTAAAAAAAATGTTTAAAACTAAAAAGAAAAAAAGAAATTCAGTAGTTTAGAATGTTGTTAAAAGCTACACAATAGAAGGATTAGCAGTCGGGACCCAGTCTTCAATCAATCAAATCTTGTTTGTTTTTTCCCATGCAGCCCTGTAAAATTTACATTACCTATATGGGTCCCGGGTGTTAAACCTTCTATGGTGTAGTTTATTGAGTATTACTTTTACCAACCCTCTAAAATACTGGGCTTGTTTATTCTTTTTAGTTTTAGGTTTTAGGTTTTTTAATAATTTTTGTATTTTACACTTTTTAGTTAAAGGTGGCCACTCACGGTCGCGCCATTTGGCGTGGCTCCAAATGACATAATATGTCAAAATGGCGCGATTGGACATACAGATTTTTAATATCAAGCCATCAGTTTTTTACATTCACGATCAAATTTTGGCTGTATATCACGCCATTTGACGCGATGGACTGACTGTGAGTGGCCACCATAAGATTCATTGACTTTTTTATTACGATTATATGAGTCAATAAAATTTGCGAGAATGGTTGTTTAAACAACTTTAAATTGTTATGTATCCTAAACTAAATAAAAAATAAAAAAAGGAATCTAAAAATCATTTTTATTCTCATATCCCCCTCGATAGGTTTTAAGAAAAAAAATTAGCCATTTTTTTCAATTTTGATACACCCAACGTCACTCTCACAATAAATTAAGATGACTGATGAATCTAACGGCACCTCTCAAGCTGAAATCGGTCAAGTCGTTTAGGCTACAGAGCGTGCCACAGAAATATACATACATAGGTACCTACATGCTGCCGACAAATTGGCTAACAGTTTGGCAGAAAACTAAATAAAATGTGTTTTCTCTTTCATAAAATACCACTTTAAGAAGTTGCTTTCGTCTTTTCTACCCCAGTTTTTTATAGTGTCTTTCCGAAATTGTACTTTAAGTAAAATTTATTTGATTAACAATAACTACTTAATATTAAGTAAAAATATGTAACTCTCTGTTAGCTAACTAAATAGTTCAGTGTAGAGACAGAAAGTTGACTTAAAGTTTCAGTGCATCTTATTCTATTAAATTTCAAAAGTTTAATCTAATTAATTATATTTGAAGCTTAGAATAATAACGCCTATTCTAAGATTTGAAGTACGTTTCTGTAAACACTTTAACAAAATATAAATTATATTTTGTAAAAGTATTTATAAAAACTTAGTTTTGTACAAAAGTCGGGTGCTTCGACATTTCAATATTTACGGGACAAGGTCCTATTACAGTAAAATATTATCGTTTATGTTATCGCTTATGTTTATGCAATATTTTAAATTAAATTTATTTCAACAATATAATACCATGAAAATATTGATTTAATAGTAAAAATATACAAAGGCGTAGAAAAATGCAAGATGATGACGTTTATGTCGCAATATTTTAAATTAAATTTATTTCAACAATATAATACCATGAAAATATTGATTTAATAGTAAAAATACACAAAAGCGTAGAAAAATGCAAGATGATGACAGTGATGTCATATAATGTTATTTATAATACATATATACAGATATTATTATAATTATGATAAAAGTAACACCTTTCTCAGTATTTTGGCATAATTATTTCTATGCATCTATGTGTTCCATTGAAGAAATCTAATATTCTGAAATAAAATTATTAATCTATCTTTACGCATGAAATTTGAAGTCTTTTACTTAATTATTATCAAACTATGCTAAGCTGAATATGTTTATGACTTTTGGCCTTTAACATGAAATAAAAAACTGAAGTAAAAGGCTGAAATTTTATTAAAGATTAATGTATATGGGTAAAGGAAACATTGGTGTCATCAACTACCTAAAACTATTACAGATTGTACACACTAATTAGAGCTAAAGATTAAAATGACAAATATGAAAAAAAATCCTACTTATCGTTACATCTTGCACAAAATGTTTGGGTACGTACTGTATTTTTGTATCGCTATATTGCTAATTTTAAATTGTATCCTTTTTACTATAATATTTTGTAGTAGGTAAGTACCTGCTTTATAGAGATCTAATTATAATTGATTTTATTATTCAATATCTTTAAAATTCCTAACTTTCCCATAATTTATTGTCACCTTAGAGAAAATCACATTTTAACTTTATCTTCGAATTCGGAAGTAACTTTGTTTATCTTAATAATTATAAGTTAGTTATGAAATTTGGTCCTCAACTTGATTTAAACTTTGCCACCCATAAAATTTTGAAGGGCTTTCCAATTGATTAAATTAAACGAGCCCTTATTGTTTATTACATTTCGACACTGTTTCTGTTTTTGATTAATTGAAGTAGGAAGTAATTTTATTTTATTCAATTTTATATATTTAGCATTTTGCAAGGTTAACCTTCGGAGAAAGGGTCAATAAATTATGCAATATAAGAGTAGTTACTCTTAGTTTGTGGTAGTGTACAAAGTTCCTGTTTTGGAAATCGCTGGGGCTAGTGCGTGCTTTTTAATCTTGACTGTAACGTGTAACTGTGAATGCAATCTCAGATCTTACAAATGTCAATAATTATAATTTAAGATCTGCATCTCTAACCGAATGTTGAGGTCGCGAGATCTTAAGGTCGGTGTGAGGGCCTAAGTAAAAAAATTATAAATTTACATTTCAGCGCTCTGTTACGCAGCTACGAAAAAGAACTAACTCTCTAGTATATCACCTGCCATGATCCTCTATTGCTATCCATATTTAATCGGCAACACCTAAGCGCTTTATCTTTACAAATAACCGGTTTCCGCTACATATATTTTTTCATTTGACAAAAGAGCTTCTCGGGGTTTTTGACGCACGATGTGGAACTCGATACTAAAACATCAATTTGAGCTAAACAATTTAACAATGAGAGTTTTTAACCAGTCTTTTTAAGTACCGTAATTCCTGAATATCGATACGTTTAAAATATCGTATAATATAATATTTCTGAACATAAATATGTATTACTTCAACAGGGAATATTGTATGGTAAAAGTTTTGTGTTTCGACTTAATTTTAAATATCACAGTAAAATATTATAAATCATATTTAAATTTATTGATATAGCAGTGATAGATAGAAAAATGGTGTTAGGGTAAGTGTCCGCGCAGTAATTAAAGTTTGAATTTTGAAAGGAACTTTAATTTTTATAGTTAGGTATGTTATTTTAAATTAATTACCACTTGTTTCAGCAAGTCCTGTAACTCATACTGTGAGTTATAAGTTTAGTAAAGTTACCAAAGGTGTGTGAAGTCTGCCAAAACACTTAGCCAGCGAGGCAGACTATGCCCTTAACCTCAAGGAGGAAAAGCAAAGCCTTAGGGCTAGAAACTTAAAATTTCGCACACGTATGACATGGTGATAAGCATAATTTCTGCGTGCGAAGCTGGCCGGCAACAGCTAATTTAATAATAATTTCCTTCGTTTCGTTCGTAAGGTTAAAGCCGAAGTGCAGGTCAAACAAACCGACGCTGTAGATAACGGCTGTACTGTAACTCTTTGTTTCAGGCTTCAATCTCCTCCCTGCTGTAGCACCACTTTACTCCTTCCTGAGGGTTTTGTACGTCGGTAGTAATCTGTTTCATCCTGTCTTTGTTCTATCTAGCTCGTATTTAGCAGGACTCTGATACAGACGCGTTTGAAGTAGATCATACGTACCTATAATTATGACGAAATGTAGTATTATGTCGTTGTATCCTTGTATAGGTACAATGAGTGCACCTAACTAACCTTTGTTATGTCCTTACTTTGAAATGCACGTATAATCGAATAATTGTTATGACTGTTATATAATTTGTACTAAATTGTCTGCATCTAATAGTTTATAAAAATATTAATACGCTTTTATTAGCTTCAGACGTATGTTAGTATGTATGTAACGGAATCTTTGAACATGATTTTGACTCCCTTCAAAACATCAGATTAACTCGAAATTTGGCATACCTATTAAGGACCGATGACAATTCAACACTTAAAGAAAAAACAAGAAAGAAAGAAAGAAAGAAACCTAATTACACGCTTTATATTAGCTTTAAACGGTTAGATTTCTTTCAAACTTCGTATACTTATCGAGTATCGAAGACAATTCAATATTTAAAGAAAAAAAGAAAGAAAGAAAAAAAATCTAAATTTCATTTTAAAAAAATCAAACTAAAAATGAAAAAATAAATCATAGTTTATAAAAACTAAAAAACACGGTTTTTTAATAATTAATTGTAATAAAACCGCGGGGTGCATGGTGTCAATGAGTAGAAGGGATAATATCTTTAAAAGCACCCCACGCTTTTTTACAATTACACGATTCTTAATTCAATATTATTTTCTATTTTTTTTTAGTTGGATTTTCTATAAAAGCGTGTTTTTTAGTTTTTTTTTAACTATTATTTATTATTTTAACGATAAGATTTAGTGTAAAGAAAAACACATGAATGTGCGAGTGTCACTGCACACGCACGAAGTTATTTCTGTCTGACTTTTTATCGCTTTTTTCGTATTTAATATTTTTAAGCTGTTTTGAATATTTTAGCCGTCATGGCAACACGTTTCATAAAAATGGACATAATAAACAAATCGAGACTCACTAGCTATACACCCGAGTGCGATTCATGTTTTGTTTTTGTATAAATAAACATAAACAAAAACAACAACAACAACAAGCTGCAGTTCTCTACAGGAACACAATAGCCTGATGCTACGAAGTTGACATTATCGCTTATGTTCCCATTAGTTCCACGACTGGATAAACGGTAGACAATAGAAAAAAAGGAATAATCAGGGTTGCAAAGAATGAAACGCATTGCTCCATTTATGATGTTGTTTGTGTACGTGCCCTTAGTTGTAATATTTTAATAATTAAAATATTCCTTACACAAAATATGTTAAAGAGTTATCATCGTCACCATCACAAACTATAAATATCACGAAGGCGAAATGTAATACCGGATATGGAATTATAAAAACTTATTATTTTATTTATTTTATCATTTATTTACATCTATATTTTATACATAACATATTTGCATAGGATTTAACCACTTAAATATCCGCGCACTTAAATAGCCATGCATTACGTTCGTGGATAGTAAACTATCACAAACTTTGACTCTGTGTGAGCAGTAAAATTGCTATCTAACAAAGATATGTTGAACTTCTAAGATTTTAAATTGGCCACGTCTATAAATATCACGATTCTCCCCATTTTTAGATATTTACTAACTTTCTTGCACGTTTAAAGAGGTTACGACATTCATTGAACTTCAACTTGGCCTCATCTATAAATACGTCGGTCTATTAGTAGATAATGGTTACATGGTTACGGCCTTGACAAAAAATATTTAAAGCGATATTACCTACTCTGAGATGGAGTATAATCTTAATATATATAAATTACGTGTCACGTTGTTTGTCCGCGATGGACTCCTAAAGTACTTAACCGATTTCAATCAAATTTGCACAACGTGTGCAGTTTGATCCAACTTGAAAGATAGGATAGCTTACATCTCAAAAAAAAAAACTTTTGACAGAACGAAGTCTGTCCGGGCAGCTAGTTATAAGTAAGTTACAAATTACGTTTTACTTAATATCATACTGAAAACTCGATTATGGTGTTTTGACGATAGAGCTCGTACCATAATCTGTATGGATATTGCATGACAATTAGGTTGCAAAATACATTAAACTGACTTGTGGTCCTTTGAGCAGGATCGCCTAATTTGTAAATTGGAAATTGTAACGGCCATGGTCCTACCGTATTTCTGGTTAAAACTAGTTTATTCCTCAACTAATAAGCCGCTCTTGCCGTTTGCCTAACTCCGAGAAATATAGTGCCCGCACAAAAAAAAATCATGTATACAGATTTTATCGTATTATAAACCTTATCTATTCTATTGTATTGATTGTTCACTTTTGAATCGATGTTTTGGTTTTAAATTAAACAAAGTGTCATAATGATACTGGCAGATTATCAGGTTTCCAATGAGAAAAAAGTATGTACGACAATTGAGATTTAATAGAATATGGAATTGAACTTTACTTAGGCACAGAACGTAAAAAATATATTATGTGGTTGAAAAACCTCACGTAAATATTCGAACTCTCCAAGGCAATTACAATTATATTACAATGTGGCCACATTGGTACCCGGTAGATCACTGTGACTAAACTTTCTTCACATAATATAGTACGTCGTAGGTAATTCACAAACTATGTTTTCATTAAAATATTTTTCTGATTCAAATCTAAAACGGAATTCTGACTGCTTCATTTGAATGCGAACCACGTTTTTGTTTTAAATCTTACAAAGAGTTAATTTCAGGGCAGGTCAATGGACCATGATTCTCCATCACAATTTGGGGAGATTGATTTTAGAAAGTTTTCAGAATTGTAAAGGGATAAAATCTTTATCGTGTTAAAATTAGTATGGGGTTCGCCGTAACCGTGAACTGGGTCGAAATATCTATCGAATCAACCCTTTTGGATTGTTTGGCTTCAATCCATTAGGAGCCCACTACTGAGCACGGGTCTCTCCTTGGTTGCGCGAGCGATATGCATAATATGTTATATTAGTTATGCCATTTTATCGACCTCTGCGGCGCTCCCACTGGCCAGTGAAAACCATATAAGGAAAAAGAAAAACGCCAGATTGACGCATGAAAAAACACTTGAAAGAATTTTTCTCTCGTGTCATCCGCTACATACTCGTAATTATCTTACGCCCGCATATTTTTTTAGTTCTAATCCGCATAAAGTTTTTTCCGCACATCGCTTAAAGTTCGTCCGCATCATCGCTTCATATTATCATTATACCGCCGCGCGGCTGGTTTGTGAATTCCTGTGGTTCAGAAAGAGTGGCAGCTGCGTGGGAGACTGGTGAGTCGATTGATGCGTTTATCTATTATAGCTTATTTTGTTTATTGCTCCGCACCGCAACGCTCCGCAGCGCAGCCATCATCGGCTTATTTTAGTTTCTTCCTTTCTTTCCTGGAGGAGCTATGTACACGCTCCTCCACTCCTCTTGAGGAGGCCTAGAGCATACTCCACCACGCTGCTACAGTGCGGATTTGTGGTTACAGTGGCCACTCCCAAGTGTCGGAAGTTTTCAAGCCGCTTGAGGCCTCCTACATGGCTTAACGACTGTTATCTTCCGATAACTACCGAGACCGACGGCTTTAGTGCCCTCCAAAGAACGGAAATCGCTAGATTTTATTTCCACTAGCGGTCACCCATCTTACTACCGACTTCGCCCGCTGTTACACAACTTTGTCGATCACTTAGCGCACAACAATGAGCGTTTCGTTTTGAATTAAATGTGATGATATAAAATTTAAATTAATTATTCTTTCTCAAATCTTGCCGCCAAACGACTCGTGTTCCGCCTGGGAGTTTTAGAGCTACTTCTTTATTTTTTCTCTCTGCCTTCTCTCTCTTGGTTGGCAACGCATCGGCAATGCCTTTGATATTGCTCATGTCCATAGACAACGTTGGCCACTGACCATCCGGTGTATCTTCAGCTCGTTTATCGGCTTCTTCTTCTCTTCTTTTTAAATTACTATTATTGTACTTTCTTGACTACTCTTTTTCAAATTATAAGCTGCTGCTAGTAAAACCTATTTCTCACATACGTACTTTAATGCACTAAGGTATTATGATCGCTCGATACATCGCTATTGGTTATTTCAATAATATTTCAGTTTGAATTTAATCACTTAGTTGCACACACATGACACGAAATTCATGAGGATGACACGCAATTCTCTAAAACAACGATTTAGCCGGCCTCTCGTTGTAGCGTGGCAACTAGGATCACCCAAACTGTCACGGCGGCTAGCCAATAACACAGAGCATAGTCGGCTAGTTATTAACTGTTTAATAACGAGTCAGCTCAAAACTTTACTGACGCTATATTTATTGCTTCTCTTGCCAGGGTTTGTAGACTGCAGGTCAGATTAGTTTGCGAGTAATAATTTAAAGGAATTCTGTAAGTTTTACCAAGCGGTGTGAAAAAGCTAATTAAGCAGATTGTCTGCTTCCTTTTTAGGCAATGCTTTTGTAATTTCTAAAAGTAACTTATAGTGTCCAGTGACTAAGATCACAAGTTATAATTACTTGTAAATACCAGTAAATACATATACCTACTCAGTGACAGTTAACCATGCGCAATATTTACTAAGCAAAATATCCGCTTTTATGACGAGTAATGTACATAAATTGTTATAGATTATATTCTGACATGAGATATTTGCTTACACTATAGAGGATAGCTACCCCCCTCGCTTTCATGTAAATGTTTAAGCTGAAGCATACAATAAAATTTTATATTTAAACATAAAAAAAGTTAGAAATAACAGGAAATTTTGTTGTTATAAGCCGTCTGAAGTAGTCCATCAAAGCTTTTGAACTGAGCACCTGAGCGTATGCTTAAGCATAGCTCAAAGCTTAAGCTTTTATGCTTAAGCGCTTAGTTCATACCTAAGCATATTTTATGGACTAAAACAACCTAGACCAACAATAGCAAGCAATGTGTTTGTAGAGCACCATACAAAAATACGTTGGATTATGGGCACGTCAAAATAATTTGCCTGCTTCAATAGAAACATTATTTTGCTGAATTAATAAATCATGCGTCTTATAGCTTAATTATGCAAGTCAAGAGATCGATTTTATACATCTGTTTTAATATTTGCGGGTAAATTAAAGAGGTACGAAAACAATTCATCTCATATCTGTGTTCATTCAAGCACATTGCTTTCAAATGAGAATTCTCATTGTTTTTTATGTACTTACTTGTGAGCAGATGAGAATAACCTAGTTATATTGGCAATGAACAGCGAGAACGCTAGTAGGAACTGCATTAACGAGAATCTTGTATTATTGTTCAGTTGAATGATATATCAAATGACTGTAGGTATTATTCTTTCTAGATTTCTTTTGTTTCTTGACAAAAATGCAGTCGATGTATTACCTACTGATTTCCATCCGTTCGCTCATCTGCTCGTTTTTCGGCTATTTCTATAAAAATAATAGCTGACTCGGCTAACGTTGTTCTGCCAAAAATAGATGTTGTCCGATTCTCCACCCTAGCCGATATGCACGCAAAGATTCACGAAAATCGGTCGAGCCGTTTCGGAGGAGTTCAACTTCTAACACCGTTACACCAGAATTTTATATATTAGATTGACCTTTAATACACAATTTAATGATTGACAGTAACACCCCAACTCAGAATCACTAACGGTTACTTTAATCGCTGCTTAGTAAAGAATCACTATACAAATTATGTAAGGACTAAGGAGCGTTTTAAGTAACCGTTAGTGACTTTGAGTTGGGGCGTAAATGACACATCTATGTAGTTTTCCAGTTAGTAGTGATGTTAGGTTTAGGGTGTTTATGACATCTTATTTAAGTACGTGGCTACAAGCCATTACCACCCCACTTCTGAGCAATAATCCCTCATCTTGAGTAGCCCTAGAACATACTCTACCACGCTGCCCCAGTGCGGATTAGTGGAGGGGTTAGTGGCCCAAGTGTCGGAAGTTTTCATCCCGCCCGAATGTCTTCGACATGGCATAATAACTGTACTATAACAATGGGGACCGACGGCTTTACGTTCTCATAATAAAATTGGTCTTAATTATGTATGTCTAATGGTATTCAAATAATATTCGTGATACGCAATATTTCGTACGTTATATATGTGAGAAAAGGGTTAATGCAGGTATAACAGAGACCCGAGGGCATTCAAAACAGACCTTCCATTGAAATGACTCAACAGCCGCTCTAACCATATTACACGGAACAATGCAAAGTTCTAACATATTTTCATTATAGTCGTAAAGGTGTTGTGGTTTTGGCCCTTAGGTTTCAAAACAAGTTATAAAATTTAATTTTGGAGTTCCTGTGAGAAAACTTTTGAATTAAGTAAATTTTGTTAGCGAATTCATTGTTAGTTTTTATTAGAAGTTTTATAGTACTTTGCACTTAAATGACTCAGTGTATGTAGTGGCAAAGTGAAAAGTAACACTAATTACAAATTACTAATGAATTATTGAAATGAAACTTCTGTATCGAGATGCTTAAGAAAAACTAGAAACGTTTTTATGAAATTTTTTAGCTTCAGGACTGCATACGGAAAACCGCAAGAACATCAAAGTCAAAGTCAGTTTAAAATGTAAAAAAATTACAAAGACAAAAAAGCATCTATAATTTAATACGGACTTTTTTTCTGTAGTTATCTTACGTTTATTACAACGAGAGGAACTTGTTAAGTCATCAAAGATGGGAACAATGGGATCTCGTGGGATTTTTACGAATTATAAACCCGCTCGGCAGCCATCTGGCGTATGTGGGGAGCTTCCGGAATATGACGTTGGTGTTACATCATAAAGTGGGCATACAATGTATGTTGTGGAATAGCAGTAGAATATTATAGGCGACAGGCTGTTAAAGCAATTTATGTTGGCTTTGATATTTATCGAAAATGAAGTTTTGTAAGACGTTCTCAAAATTCAACATGTTTAGAATATTGTAGCGATATTATCATAAAATTTTATTTCGACAAATAATTTTATATAAAGGTGATTTTCCTGATAATTTTATTTTACGTTTATTGCGTAGATTTAAATATATTTAGAAATCGACTACTTGGTGTAATTCACGTAACTGGAAAATTGCTATCTCGAGCTATCGCCATCGTCCACAGAAACATAATCAAGTTTAAAATTTTAAGTTTCAACTGGCTCTGGCAAAAAAGTCATGCCATTCTTTTTCTTAGTAGAGTGCCTCTATAGGCACGTCAGTGTCTTTTTGCGAAGTATTCATAATTTACGTGGGTAGGCGAGCGAGGAGATCAGGAGGGCTATTCTCTAAAATACAAACTCGAAATCGAAGCTCATTCAAGTGACACTCGAAAGCGAACTTCCATCATCTTGATATATTATTCTCTAATCATCTAGTACGCAATTGCGAAGTGAAGTGAGTCTCGAACTCGAACTTCAATTTTGAAACTCATCGCGGATTCTGCTGTCAAGTTACAAAACAGAATAGCCTTGCAGGCTTTTGTTATAATGAAAATACGGTGTAGATCCAAAAGCGATTACACGTGAAAAGTGATTACGGTGTAGATCAAAAACTGATTACAGAATCAACACTTACTAATTGAATATTAACGGATCACTTGGATACGGAACGATTACTTTTTAACTGACGTTCCACCTGATAACGTGGGGCGCGTGCGCAATGTCCTTACCACCTTGACTGCTCACTGACAACTCACTATGCAATGGCCGCCCTCCCCAGTGCTTGGTGTTACGTCACGGCGTACCATCCGGCGCGGACGGTGTGGACAAATGTGCGTTCAGCATATGGGTTCCATTTTGAAACCCTAAAAAGGAACTCATAAAAATTCAATCATTGAATTCTGCAATACCCTTGATACCTTCAATTACACGACGAGAGACCTGAAATAGGTTATGGTATTAGATCAAATTTAATATTCCACTGAACTGTTGAATCCGCTACATTATTTGAGAAGACAAGTGTTCAACTCGATATTAGAAGAAGAAGAAGAAGAAGAAGAAGAAGAAGAAGAAGAAGAAACATTTATTTCGCCAAAATAAACATGGTACAAGTTTATAACCAAAAGGTTTATAACTAACAAAACGTAACCATAATATATTACAGCGTGAACTAAAGAACAAAAAACAAAATATTAGTAGGTATGTGGGTACCATGTTATCAGACGAAAAAGGGCTACCCTCAGCCTGTGCCATGGAACGGTTAGAAACCACGGCTGCTGGTTTTCAGGGTAGTCCCATTTTTCGCGTAGTTCCACATGTGGTGACTATCTTATTAATATTATATTACAATATAATCCCAATTTTAATATTATTTTAAAAGCAAAACAATCCAGTGTTGAAGACATCATAATAATTACGAATCTTGTGTGTTAATTAATATATTAGGGATATGATATTATATTAGGGATTTGATATTATAAAGTGGGTGTTAAATATAATTATGCAAACTATAAAACATCACACGACAACACGAAGCGCTCATAGCCCGGCGGCTTGCGTCGATCCTATGTGATCGACAAAGTTAAGCAACAGCGGGCGCGGTCGGTAGTTGGATGGGTGACCGCTAGTGGCAAAAATTTCTTGAGCGTTTCCGTGCTTCGGAGGGCACGTAAAGCCGTCGGTCCCGGTTGTTATCATAAGATAACAGTCGTTAAGCCATGTCGGAGGCCCTCGGGCGGTTTGAAAACTTCCGACACTTGGGTTGGCCACTAACCCCTCCACCAATCCGCACTGGAGCAGCGTGGTGGAGTATGCTCTAGGCCTCCTCAAGAGGAGAGACCCGTGCCCAGTAGTGGGCCATTAATGGGTTGAAGCCAAACTATAAAACATATATTATACTATAAAACATGATAAACAGGAGGAGACACTACATTATAAGTAAGGTGAAATATATGTATATCCATATATATATATATATATATATATATATATATATATATATATATATATATATATATTTCACCTTACTTATAATGTAGTGTCTCCTCCTGTTTATCATATATATATAATAATGGTTAACAGTAAATGCTGCAGTATGAGAGAAATGAGGTCCCAATGTGGGGAAAAAAAGGGTGTTTTTGCTGGGTAAGTTACTAATTAAGTATATTAATTTAAGTGCCACAGTAAACATTAACAAGCATAATTTATATTGTGTATATGTGTGTGTCATTGTGTGCGGATGGGTGGAGGTATTACACTGAGTCCAAGAATCCTTCTACATAGTTTTGATACAATCAAAACAATAGCAGGTTGGAATTTCATATTATAAGCCCTTACGTTGCCGATCAAGTCAACTAAGGTAAACTTGGGGAAAAACAGTCGATAAGCCATGACGGAGGCCTCGCGGGAGGCATAAAATCTTCTGACACCCGTGTTGACCATTAACCCACCCACAAATTGGAACGGCATTTTGGAATATGCTCTGCGTCTCTTTAGGAGGAGAGATCAGTTTCCTGTAATGGGCCATATTTTAATATGTTAATTTTACATTTATAACCTAACCCCTTTTTTAGCCTTGCGAGTGCATTGCGACCAGGGGAGTTGTTTTGAACATCATAAGATATTTCTTGCGCCAAGTTACAGAAGAAAAGAATCACCTATGATAAGGCCACACACCTAGCTCAATGCCTTACGCCCGAAAAGAAAAACAATTTAAAGCCAGAACTTACAAACTTTATTGTCAGTATCAGGTTTTTTTTGTGTTGCAGTGAGCAAGTATCTAAATATAAAACTTTGCCGCTCTCTAACATTTTATAAGCTTCCAGATATAACTAATTAACAAAGTTAAATATAATTTAAACTCTTTTATTACCAGTTGGCAAGAAAAATTTTGTACTTAAATTGAATTGCTTATATTTTAAACTAGCACTCTGCCTAATGCTTTGCTCTCGTATTCTGGGTGATGCTGTCATCAATAATCATGACTTGTAATCACGAGACAAAGCACGAAGTAATAAAAGTTAAATTAATCATGATTTGTATGTAGGTACAAACTGAAATCGGATAGCTTTCCGATACACAGCGCTCGTTACGAAAGTATTGTTGCGAGAAATATAGCTACTAATGAAAAAACTTCAGGAGCGTTGTAACTACCACGGAATAAATAGGGAAAATAGACTTTCTTTTGTAATATTCATAAAACTAAGTACCTACATACCAACTGTTAGGTCATTCTTTATTTTGAAGCGAGATCTTTATTTTATGTGTATATATCTGTAAATAGGAGGGAGTACACTTATCCTCCAAAACTTATAAGTGGGTAGTTAGATTTGCAACCGGAGACTCTAAAGTTCTTATACTGCCGGCGGCACTTAAGACTTATAGCGCCATGTCATAATGACGTCTGTCAAAAGTCACACCACGTGCCACAGACACTACAATACAACAGATATTATCACAGCTTGTAATCTGAATCAAATAATCAAATGATTATCAAATCAAATGATTATTTTGATAGCAGTCATTGATGTAGCAATGAAAGGCTCCTACACCCGTGATAATTTAATAATCAAATGATTATTTTGATAGGTGGTTTGCTTAATTTTTGACGTCAAGGAAGTTGCAACCAGTGGTCTTCGTGTCTTTCGATTCGATTATTATTATTACTATCGACGACAGCCTAAATCATTAGTTTCAGTCGATTATTTTATTTCAGATTACAAGCTGTGATAATATCTGTTGTATTGTAGTGTCTGTGGCACGTGGTGTGACTTTTGACAGACGTCATTATGACATGGCGCTATAAGTCTTGTCAACTGTCAGAGGGAGTCAAGTTATGGCGGGTCCAGAAGATTGTATGTATAAACGAGTTATTAGGACATGTGAAAGTTAATACAGTTATATCAATCAATTTATTGTTTAATTGAAGCCCTGCCCATATCATAACAATATCAATGTTGTAACAGCTCGAAACGCTAGTGAATTACAGAAAGAGGAAGTTGTGAATCTGGCATTCTACAAACACACAGCTACGTTATATTAATGTTGTTAGCATACCTGTTAATTCATTGCCTACTTCAGTAAGCGCAGTGGCGTAAAAACGAGCAAAATCATTAGGCAACATGCTTCGGCTCTAGGGATCAGATGGATATAAAATTTGTTTTTACTCTCAGATACTCCTAAAGTTATGAGCTAAAGGTTAATTTAAATTTTAATGTTGCCTGGTTTATATTAAATTCCTTCACAGTTGTTATTTTTTAAACGCGTCCGTAATATTACGAATTTCTCACTGCGGCAATCAGCTAAAAAAGTAAAAGTAACTGTAAAAGTTTGTTACAACTTACTGACTCCGAAACTGATGTATGTAATTTATGTAAATAGCAGAAAAGAAAACAATACGACAAATTTAATCTAACAAAAAAATATAGCTTTGTGTAAAGACAACTGAGCAATACATTATCAATTTCAGCAGATGAATAGATTATTCATAATTCAAAAAACGATGGGTGGTTATATGATTCACAGTATTTTTTAGTATGAGAATAAATGACTTGTTATAATGGATTTTGTTTATGATATAAACGCATTTATCGATGTTTTGTTTTGCCAGATTGCTCTATCGCTCTATTTTATTTGTCTGCCGCCTGCTGTGTTGTGACGGCGTCGGATTTCCCATATAATTGCACAGCCGATACTCTTCAGTATTTAGTTTTTTATAAAACCTGCATTGTCTGCGTAATTATCATTATTTACTTTGAATATATTTCTAACTTACTTATATTTCAAATAGTGTTTGTTCAGTACTGAATTTTTTAAGGTTTCCATACTTGAAAAGACAGAAGGGCATGCTTTTTTAGGGTTCCGAACTCAAATCGGAATACTAAATTAGTGCCGAGTTCAGTGCGTAAAGATGTCGTTAGTGTAGTGTGTCGTATTGTGAAAGGAAAACGATCGAGATGTAAGGTAGACAGGCTTATCTGTCATTCACGTTAATTATCACCTGTTAAGAATTTCTCCCCGCCACCGCCGTCTCACGGTAACCACGATTCATGTAACTGAGTCGTAATATCGGTATTATAATACGAATTGTGAGTACCCGTTGCATTTAAAACAATTTTCGCTATTCCTCATAGTTTTGAATTAGGCCATTCACGCCCGCTCAAAAAATTCACATTGTATAGGGAACCCTGTACAAACCACGATTTTGCTGGTTTGCTGGTCGTCTGTTTTAGGCTGTCTGTTCTCCTCCATTATCTAACTATTAGTGTTTTATTAAGTATTTGGATACTGAAGCCTTTACTTTTATGTCATTTACTTTATTTTTCAAGCAGACGCATTTATCTATGTAATGTTCGCACATTACGCTTCATCGCGCATTTTTTCGGTCTAACGCTCACCATGTCGCGGTCGCGTCTGGTATTCCGTGTAATTTCACATCCAATTCTATGTAACGTTCTAATACAAGGAAGTTTATTTACGAAACATTTTCTTTTCTCATAAATAACTGAAATGTTTTTGAAACAAAGGCGATATTTAATTGTATCTACCTATTAGTGAATCTGTTTTCACGAATCTTCCACTAACTAATATTTCAGTATAAAATCACAAGTACTGTTAAAATGAGTAATTATTTCAACGATGATGGTTTAAAATCATATACATTACGAAAGGGTATTGTGCCTAAGCCTAATATTGTTTTATTACCATAACATTAAGCGTATGTGCCGTTGTATTCACAAAGGAACTGTTTTCTTTTTTAAAACGCCTAGCATTAATCACGGACTCAAAAAAATAGTCACATATTTGGAAAACAAACGGGCTTCACCTAAAAATGTTTTGCGGTTACCCTCAAAAAGCCTACTTTTGATAAATATTCACATTGTCTGTTTTGTCACGCTCGGTGGCAGCGAAAAACAGAAGATAGTATAAATTGTGTATTTTGTTTGCGTCTCACAATGTTATTTTAAAATTTTACAAAGCTTTTTGCCTGATATTATATATATCATATTCGAGACAGAAAAAGTACTTTAAAATATCGCAGCATACAGTAAGCTGTACTGGGGCGGCTTAGAATAGTAAGCCCCATCACCAATCCCAAATCCCCAATCAATTCGGCTCGCTGGTTGTAGAGCCCCTCGGAAGGATACTTTGTTTATAATGATTTATTAATCCATAGTCACATAATCACATAAAATATGTGGCTTAGCCGTTACTACAACAACTATTGTATAACAGAAAAGTAATGAACACAGATTTTTTTCACCTTACGCCCATGTGACGGAATCGAAACGGCCAGTCCTATGTGGACTGGCTTTGACTAAGATGTAGATTTTGTGAAGTTAGGGCTTGTAGAGCTAGTGCGTGTAGAGTTGTTAAAATGTGTTGTTAGGTTAGGTGTAGTTGTTAAATATTGTGTGTGTTAAAATTTTGCCTCTGCATGAGATCTGATAACTTTTTATGTCAAGCCGTATTTACGGTCCCGTCTTGGCAACATTTGACATGAAAATGTATTTGGTGGAATTACTATTTCTCCGCGGGTTCCACCTGGATAACTTCAAACCTCTTGATTAAGTCAATGACTCGTCGTGTTCCGGCTGGGGGCTTGATATTGAGAACGTTCTTTCTTTCCTTTTTATTCTCTCTTTCTTGACCGGCAATGCATCAGTGATACCTTTCGTTTCACTGATGTCCATGAACGAGGATAGCCACATATCTCAAAAATGTAACGTAACGTTCTAGAATTTAGATTTTCAATAAAAAAATTCGCTATGTAGCGTAGAAAGTTTATTTTGTTGTAATGTTTGCTGTTTATTTTTCCACCTTACTATACCAAAAAAGTCAATGTAATTATTGTATTGCTTCGGTGCATAATTATTAATATTTAATTGATTTACGGTAATACATTTTATCATCAGGACGTGAAACTCATGGAAAATAAATACAATTTCAATGTCATAATTGTATATTCAACTTCAATTACATAGTACAATGATATCTAATACTAACATTATTTTTAGTATCACAGTTTCCAAACTTTACCAACAATTTTCTACAACGTAATATTTTTTTTACATTTAGAGGTAAAATTAGTGACCTAAATGCCTATATTTAACGTTTGATTACATTACGTAACGTATAAAGAAAACAGATTTAAACATGAAATCATGGATGTGTGTAAAATTATCGCGTAAAATGACTTTATTCTCCAATTATTACAGCAAAGTTTAACACTTTGAAGAACAAATGTTTATAAACATTTTTATATTTTGAAGGATAAGGTACAACCTCATAATTGATTGAAAAGTTTATTAACATCATTTAATTTTTCAAACTTTTATCTAATATTTAAACATCATTTACTGTTCTTACCGCGTTTAATTCAAATACAACGTTTACGGGCAGAGTAATTTGACCCCATTAACATCTGATATTTTGTTATTAAGTAGGTGTAATGTTAGCAAACGTTACATATAGAAATAGGATATTTAATTTTATTATATTATAGATTGAAATTATTTACTTCTATCATATTTTGGTCCCGGAAATATTGTTGTGGCGCGATTAGAATGTGTTGTGCTGCGTAAATTTACCGTGGGAGGGTTTAGAGTAAGACCAAAAAAACTGCTTGTTGACATTTCGATGACGAAGTTTGGTAGGTACCACATGTAACTAAAGAACTTTTGCGTTGCTAGAACGTCCTTGTGGGGCGTCGTCACACCGCTGTGTGTGGCTTCGCCCTTGTTTTCACGGGTAAAATGTCGCATTAGAAAAAACCTACTACGAGTAAAACTAATTGTAACATACCATTTTATTCGCACACAACGAAAAGTAACTTCGGTGTTATAGATGCTTCGAAGAAAAAAATATATTTGGCATTTTTATACGCAATTCCTAATTGGCTTTTTGCTAATCTGCCAGAAGTATCTCAAAAACACAAGGGTAATTTTACTGAAACAAACTAAAAGAAAGACTTCCATTTTTCCAATAAAATAATGAAGGAATATCTATATCCATAAGAATAAAATAAATATCGAGACTATTTTCAATTTATTACATTATTGTTAGATAATACTATACTTGAATGAAACTTCACAAATCCTCTCGATATCTATTCCTCGCGCTACAACGATTTTATATCCGGGACCGAGATAATAGTTATTTTGAGTGCATTGCATGATTTTAAAATTATTTATTTATTGAAGTAGGTATAAGGACCAAAACACCAGAACCCGATTATAATAAACACAATATAAAACTATTACATGTTTTTCTTTTGTTTTGGAACACATACCTACATAATCAAGTTTATAGTTTTGGTTTTTGATATACAAAATCTATATTAAAAATTTTCTCTAGCTAGTCTTCGATACTGAAGGGTTTACAGCCATTCCTCTGCTACCTGAAGAACATAAGAAAAGTGAATTAAAGTATAGGTGCAAAGTATAGGTACAATAAAATAAAACTATTACTTTCCGATAATTATGATATTTGAAAAAAAAAAACAAATGTTTTATTAACAAAATAGATCTAGATGACAACAACTTTTATCTTTTTCTCTGTGCGTTTGTTCGAACGGTATAACGAAGGAGGTGAATTTGTTATTTGTTTTATTTTATTTTCATCGATTCAAAAATAATTACTTTATCAAGTGTGGGTTAGCTTTTAAAAACAAGGGTGTTTACTAGTGTAAGCAATTAAGCATCAATATAACCATTGAAAGTTGATTAGACATTAACACACAGAAATGATTTTCCTAATCAAATTAAGGAGGTACCTACTTGATTTATCTGTTTTTATAATAAGATAAAGGTGCAGCAATCACAAATATTGCAGATATGTTTGCGAATACAGGAAAATGAAGAAAAATATTCATGAATCTTGGAACCCCGCGTCGATGCGGCAATGGCAACCAGCCAGAGGAAGGATACACGTAAATAACAGTTCCATTATTTTCCAATGAGATCTCCCAAACTCGTTTATTCTGTGACACCTCTCTGATAAATACGTTATTAATATTAGGTACTTAACTGTGACAAAATATCATATCGAAAGTCGAAAGGTGAATGTTAAACTCGATTGAACATAATTCAAAAGCAAATCAGACGACTCTAGTATTTTTGTAAATCTTAGAACAGTTTTTTGAAAATACTAGATGATAATGCTAATTAATTATGTGTAATAATATGTACGTAACATTATAATCACACAATGTTTTCACTTTTACTACCAGAAAACTTTATGAAACTTTTTAAAATTAAATTTAGACAGCAGTACAGAAGAATATAACATTGAAATGAAATATAAAATCATTTAAATAACACATTTAAATAAATTACTTGTAATTTGAGTCAAGTTCCTGAAATTTCTTAAAAGTTATTACAAAATAAAATTGAAGTTTATAAAATACGATTTATGTTTGAATATCGTTGAAATATTATTAATAAACTATCATTTTAAATAAGTAGATTGAACAAGAACTTTATACTATCAAAAACTTAATCCAGTGAAGCTTTAGCGATTTAAGTTTAAGGACTACCTACATACTACTACTAATGGGTAAAGTTGCAACATAAACTTCATCAATTTATTATTCATGCCTTTCATATAAATATATTTGAATAAACTTATCTCCAAGTATAGGAGCTGCATGAAATAGTCAAGCAAACTCGTTAATGAATACTGCAAGGAATATCTTTTTTTTTCTTTTGATACAAATCGTAAAAGAGATACATGAAAACAATTCCGTTAGTTTATTTTGAGAATATGGATGAAATAATTTCTTCAGATTCCCTGCATGAAAAGGGTATTGTTCATATTGGATATGCTATTGATTTGTTTGATATTTTGAGGATTTTGTAAAGGATCATCTCCTACATTTTTTTTCTAATACATATATCTAAACTTAAACCATCCTACTGAGTCGTTTTATAACTTTAATTCGAACTTTTCGTCGTCCTTACATTTCAAAACTTCAATTACGAACAAGAAGAAACACATGTGCTAGCGACCCAACTGACGCAATATTTATGTGAAAAGGGATACAGAAAATATTTCATGAAGTTTTCTGAATATGATATATTTTACGAACATCAGGTGGCCCTTCTGGGTGACACTATTCGGACTGAATTCAAAAGTCTTTCAGAACACGAGTGTGTGACAAATCTACTTGATATACATGATGTGACCGTCTGTTCAAGATTCGGGAACATGTTCTGTTTATCTACAATCAGTAGGTATTCATGATATTATTTTCGCTGGTTTTTTGTTTACACTATCATAAATAACTCATACCTACTTTCTGATAAAATATGAGTGACTGCTAGGAAGCACAACTTAATTTCATTTCTTTTTAATGTTTTACTTGTACACAGAATCTGTATTTTTTATACACATCATCATTATAATATAATTTACTTACTTTAAAAAGGAGAACCCCGATTTCCGGCCACGAATTATATGTGTTCTGTGGTAGGCATAAGAAAAGACAAGAGTAAACTATATACCAAAAAATTCGTCTTATTTACTAGATAAACACGTTTAAATCTGAGCCTCATCTGCATTTGCTAAATGAACAAAATAATACAAAAAAGTTTTCATAGTATTTACCTCATTAAAAACGATTTTATAATCGATCAAATCGATTACACATATCGATTAGGGAACTTAATAATATATTTTATGAATTATATATTAATCATTGTAAGTACAAGATTAATTCCTTTTTTTCCTTTTTTACATGTTTTCTTATTCATTGTATAACTAAACTATGTAATATATTTATAATTACCATTAAATCGTTACGCTAATTAAAAGACAATTCTAGTATTTTGACATCGATTTCGAGACATTTGAATCGATTGACAACAAAGATCTCTGTTGTAATCTAACCTATCTAATGTCATTTTGGTTACCATAGCAATCATAAATAACACCATTGTCAATAATCTTGCATCTTTTGTGTATTTTTACTATTAAATTCAAGCACCCCGCATACGCGCCTAAAATGCAAGAAACAAAAAATACGCCAATAGGGCGTAATATTACAAACGAGCGATTAGTTCTCTGGAAATTCCCCTGTGGACGGACGGCTGAATTGCTCCCGTAATTTTATTAAATAATGCCGTCTTGCGCCGTTCCGACGTGTAAAAATGTAGCTGGTCTTAAAAAGAAAAAGGGTGGGATCACATTTCATGTGTAATTAGCACAATAAAACATTGTCTTAATAAATTATCGAATATTTTATTCACATTGAAATTGTCAACCATATTTATGCCTCTATTTTGTCAGTGTTGCCAATATAACAGTTTTGATTTTCCCTACCGTAATGACTGTTACACACTTTGCCGCTGGCGTGACTGTCAACTTTTGAAGCCGCCGGCTTTGCAGCACAAATAAGGCATATTCCTACTCGGCCCTGTCCTTGAAAAAATTGCCTACACCCGCGCGGTACTTAAACGCGCGCGTCCACTGACAGTATTTTAATTTTATCAAACGACTTGAGTTTATTTGTAGTTTTGTAATTGTGAATATTACATCTTCTATTTTAAAAATGAAATTAGTTGTGAATGAATGAAATCCCGGATATCTCAGAAAAGGTGCGTCCTAGACAATTTTTGACACGATTGCCAACCCCCGTACGTACCCCAGTCCCGATTACATAAACCTTGCTGTACCCATCGCTAACCCCCCACCCAAATTTTCAACCATTTTTTTTTGATATACGGATATCTCGGAAACGGTGCGTCCTAGACGATTTTTGACACGATTTCCAACCCCTCTTAAGAACCCTCAGTCCCGATTACATAAACCTTGCTGGACCCACCCCTAACCCCCCACCCAAATTTTCAACAATTTTTTTTTGAAAAACGGATATCTCGGAAACGGTGCGTCCTAGATGATTTTTGACACGATTTCCAACCCCCCTTAAAAAGCCCCAGTCCCAATTACATAAACCTTGCTGGACCCACCCCTAACCCCCCACCCAAATTTTTTTTTGGAAAAACGGATATCTCGGAAACGGTGCGTCCTAGACGATTTTTGACACGATTTCCAACCCCCCTTAAGAACTCCCAGTCCCAATTACATAAACCTTGCTGGACCCACCCCTAACCCCCCACCCAAATTTTCAACCATTTTTTTTTCAAAAACGGATATCTCGGAAACGGTGCGTCCTAGACGATTTTTGACACGATTTCCAACCCCTTTTAAGAACCCTCAGTCCCGATTACATAAACCTTGCTGGACCCACCCCTAACCCCCCACCCAAATTTTCAACAAATTTTTTTTGAAAAACGGATATCTCGGAAACGGTGCGTCCTAGATGATTTTTGACACGATTTCCAACCCCCCTTAAAAAGCCCCAGTCCCAATTACATACACCTTGCTGGACCCACCCCTAACCCCCCACCCAAATTTTCAACAATTTTTTTTTGAAAAACGGATATCCCGGAAACGGTGCGTCCTAGACGATTTTTGACACAATTTCCAACCCCCCTTAAAAACACCCAGTCCCAATTACATAAACCTTGCTGGACCCACCCCTAACCCCCCACCCAAATTTTCAAAAATTTTTTTTTGAAAAACGGATATCTCGGAAACGGTGCGTCCTAGACGATTTTTGACACGATTTCCAACCCCCCTTAAGAACTTCCAGTCCCGATTACATAAACCTTGCTGGACTTTTGAAAATTCGGTTGGGGGTTTAGGGGTGCTTTATGTAATAGGGACTAGGGGGTCTATTTGGGGGTTGGAAATCGTGTCAAAAATAGTCTAGGATGCACCGTTTCCGAAATATCCCGGATAATTTTTTTCCAAAAAAAATTGATGAAAATTTGGGTGGGGTCTTTATTTAACAATGTTTTCATCTGAAATTAACAAACCACACATATTATATTACATAATATAAAACTAATACATATTATGATATAAATATTAACAATCAACATTGTAAGTAATAATAGTTCAATGACGATCAACAAGTTTTATTTAGGTTTAGAGAAACTTGATTCTCATATTTAAGATACAGTCACTTACATGAGAAACATTTTTTATAAACACAGTAATAATATGATGCGATCAGAATCTGGTAGACCTAATTATAATCGCCTTTTACTTTTTTCTCAACGTCCTGTCACAAACATTTCCCGAAATAATGCGACATGTTTTACGTTGCAACACTACCGCGGGTGGAAAGATCGGCGGGGCCGGGCGGTTCTGGAGACAATGCGCGACTAGCAATGACAGCGAGATGTGGCTTCTAGTTTATTATTATTCTAAGATTAAATTAATATTTTCATCGTATTTGCAGTCCTATTTACTATTGAAACATATCGAAACGCACACAGTTATTTTAATTTTCTATGGCATTCGCTTTCGTACTAGTGTTTTGGTGAATGTGTTTTCGCTATAACTTCTGGATTTGTTGTTGTTGTTTTTTAAACAAATATTGCATGAATATTGGACTCCGAGATCGCCTGTTTTGTGACTGACCTTTTTCTGAACACTGGATGACGTACCCTATATACCTCTAGAAGAACAGTAGGATGCAGACGTTGCAGTACCCATACAATACGTATACCTACTGCACAATTTCTAGACGAAATATTAATATAATATTATGATGTGATGATAACTAATAAAATCCCTTTAAAACATGAAATAGCTTTTATTAATAATAATATTCACCCACCTACTTGGTTTCAACCATTACCTACTGTTTAAGTAGTTGTATTTTGTTAGTGTTTATATGTAACTTTAATTTTTACTGCGTCTTATGATCATAATTATTCCTAATACCGTCAATATTAGAGTAGGTGTTTGGTTTGAGGTAGTAAGTCCCTAGTAACAGGCATAATATATTGCTGTGAGTGACATGAGTGTGACATAACCATATTTAGGTGGAAATTCTAGGATTTCATTAGTTGGCCATTGCTAGCAGACGTGAAAATTGGAGAAATTAAAGCTTTTACAATGATCTAATTGACCACCAATTTTCATTCTTGTCTAATCTGGGCCGGTGTCTCTATGGAAGATGGGGTTCTCCTTTCCTATCCATATTTTTTTCCATATAAAACATGGACAAGAGAATAGACTAACTGGACTTAATTGACAACACAATTTCGAAATAACAATATGTTCCTTTAAAATTACAAACCGAATCTAGAACATCAAAAAATATTAGAAAAATGATTATTAACATGTTTCCAAAAATCCCCTATGATGTTGTAGCAGATTTATTAAAGAAACTGAAAATCCCTATGACAACTTCTGGATGAGATTTTTTTCTAATCAATAATTATCATATTACACCTTACCTCGGGTATACAGCATGTAGGTCAGGATGTACAGGAACATGCGTGGTATGCGCGTGCGCATGCGGCGACATGGCAGCCGCGTTGATCGCTCGGATACGCGCACGAAGTCTCTCATACTGTTCGGGTTGATACTGCGCCGCTATCGTCACTGCGCTCCCCGAGTATTGCTACAGGGTATTCAATAATGATTTTACTTTAAAGATAACTAGCTGACCCGGCGAACTTCGTATCGCCTAAGAATGTAACAAATCAGAGATCATTAAAATCGGTACAGCCGTTCTTAACCGTTATAGTTTCCGTGTCCTCCCTCTCCCGCTCCCGCTCCCGCTCCCGTTCCCGCTCCCGCTCCCGCTCCCGCTCCCGCTCCCGCTCCCGCTCCCGCTACCTTCCTCTCCCTCTCCCTCTCCCTCTCCCCTCCCCTCCCCCTCTCCCTCTCTCTCTTCCTCTCCCTCTCCCGCTCAAGCTCCCACTCCACTCCCCTCCCCTCCCCGTGTTACATAATCGGGATCCGCGGAACATGCGCGAGCTGTCCGGCCGCGCTGTACGTTCTCACGTAGTTCCTTTACTACGTAATATCTTCTGAATGGAATGTCCGATTTGAGTAATTCAAAAAGTTATCTATAGGTATTGAAACAGTTTTGAATATGAAGTGATTTATTTGGATAAGGATTAATACGAAGGTATGGTTTTCATGATCTGATTTTGGTCATCTTTTTTATTAACTTTTAAAATGTAAAAAGTGGTTATAGTGACATAACGACAATAGTTGGACATATACTATCGCGAGGTTTTTTGTAGATATTGATATGTTCTATAATATTGTAGAACATTTTTTTGTTCTATCATCAATAGTTTCCGCAGCGTATGCGATGAAAGAAATTTTTAAGCAAATTTTTTCACACTTTGGTTCACGTTACTGATGTTTCAGCAAGGATCCCTAATTTTTTCTAGTAATAAATGTAGCCTATGTTACTCATGAATGATGTAGCATTCTAATAGTGAAAGAATTTTGAAAATCGGTTCAGTAGTTTTTGAGTTTATTCGTTGCAAACATACAAAAATACAAAAATACAAAAATATAAAAATACAAAGCTTTCCTCTTTATAATATTAGTATAGATTAAAAGTGACGATTTTACATAATTTTATCATTATATAATATTTTTTTATTCAATTGATGACAAACGAAGCACAAACTAGTTACTCATGTGATGACTGCCAATAGACGTAAAATTGGATGCCTGAAAAACGTAGAGGTATAATCCACAACTCTGTGCAACAACTAGTAATATTTATGATGTGTTTGTCTCTTTTAATACTCAAGTAAATTTTTCGTACTAGAAAGAAATTAAAATATAAATTTTTTTTCGAACCTCAATATATCGCCATAATCATTTTTCACACAAGAAACAAAGTAATTGATTAAAAGTGCTATAGCACAATATAAAATAGAACCACGTCCCCGTGATTGCAAAGCCTTCAACGTTCAACAGTACAAGTTATTTATATGGAAATTCAGTAACACGTACTGGATAGACCGAAGACCAAAATTAGAACGGATATAAATTCTCTTTTATAAAACACATTCAATACATTCCCGCAGTCGTAAATAACAAGGGAACTGATTCGAACGCATGCCGTCAACGGCAGTTCTGTGCGGCTTATTGGCAAAGTGGTAAATAATGTGCGCAGTATTAGTATTGGCGTAATATTGGAGTTATCTCGATTCGTTTTACATTTTCACTTATATTCCACTAAGAACAAAGTAGACTGTGAAACATATAAAGTACCACAATCGATATGCTTAAATCTTTTTCTAATGTCTGTGCGATTTGAACGTGCCTGGGTTTAAATTACTTATCTAATAGGTAATACTAATGTTAGTTATCTATGTGAGTAAGGCTATAATTATTATTTTTATTGCAAATTACATTAATATGACCTGGAAAATTACGTTTATTGTTTGTACCTTTAAGTGAATATGTGAGAACTTTTATGAACATGACTATAAATATTCTTAATGGCTGTTCTCAATAAGTACCTATTGAGATAGATGGAATACTTATTCTATTCTATCTATCCATTACTTTTATATGTGTAGCTACTATGAAAACGTCGTAGTATTTGTTATAGTTTTACCTATTATCCTATCCAGATATACTACATTAATAATGTAAAATTAAATCAATCGCAAAGTTGACATCACTAATAGCACGTTTTAACAAGTTCAACCAACCTTCAACGCTTGCGCAGCTTGTTCATGAGTAGCTCTTGTCAGATCTCTGCCATCAACGCTCAGTATCCTGTCACCTCGATGCAGCATTCCATATGCAGCGCCGCCGGCTGAGACTCCCGATACAAATACTCCACAAGTCTCTTCTTCAGCTTCACCGCAATCTGTTTGTCCACCGAGACCACCAACGATGTCCATACCGAGTCTAGAACCCGATCGGACTAGCCGGACCATTCTAACGCACCTGTGAATATAATGTACAATGCAATGTACAATATAATGGACAACACAGTTGTTTACATTAAAGGAGAATGCCCATAGCCAGTAGTACTCTCAAAAAAAATAATTGTGTCACAGTGACTTTTGTACTAAAAATTATGTTAAAATATTTTAAATAAAAATATTTAATTATTTTATTTATTTACGGTAAAAACCGTATTTCCTAAAAAATTCTTTTTGGGCTTAATTTTCTTAAATTAATAAGTAACTTTACTTCCGTTTTACAACACAAAAGCATTCGGCCATTTATATTGGAATTGGAGCCAATCAGGGATCTTTTAAGATCCTTCGGGCCAATAGGTTGCGTTGATTCGATTATGACTATGATACAACAAACTAGATGGTGTTAAGGGACTGTCAAATGAATTTGATAATTATTACATCAAAAGCTAGATGGCGTTTGGGGACTGTCAAATGAATAATTTTAAACTTAAACATATACGCCTTAATGCGCCTGCATAGAGTCCATATTACTGTGTCTACTATAACCTAAATACAAAATAATTTTGTTGAAAATCTCATAACTCCTACGATTAAAATTGACTAAAGTTGGTTTGTGTAATGTATTAAGATAACTTATTCAAATAAAGGTATTTTTATCAGGACACAAAAATATTAATGTCAGTACATTTCTCCATACAAAATGGGCATTCTCCTTTTTCATCCTAATTTTTGAAATTTTATATCTATGAAAATTCACCAGAACCGTTAATATCTAGGAGGGTATTAAAAAGTCAATTGTGTCTAAACCTAGGTGTTTTAAAAAAGAGAGAAATATAGCTGAATGTATCGTTAAGAAAAACAAAAGGAATTATTTACTGTGGCCACTAGGAAAAAAATCTAGTAACACTGCAGTTTTAAGCACATTGCTCTTAAGATTGAGAGATAATATAAAATTTGTAAGTACTCCTTCGAACTGAATGGCTTGGCTTGGCTTCAACCCATTAATGGCCCACTACTGGGCACGGGTCTCTCCTCTTGAGGAGGCCTAGAGCATACTCCACCACGCTGCTCCAGTGCGGATTGGTGGAGGGGTTAGTGGCCAACCCGAGTGTCGGAAGTTTTTCAAACCGCCCGAGGGCCTCCGACATGGCTTAACGACTGTTATCTTATGATAACAACCGGGACCGACGGCTTTACGTGCCCTCCGAAGCACGGAAACGCTCAAGAAATTTTTGGCACTAGCGGTCACCCATCCAACTACCGACCGCGCCCGCTGTTGCTTAACTTTGTCGATCACATAGGATCGACGCAAGCCGCCGGGCTATGAGCGCTTCTAACGAACTGAATACTAAGTTGTAAACGTAATAAATCATATAATTATCGAAACGGTTACCAGTTTCAATATTATGAAATCAATGTGCAATACGAAGTACATAATTTATTGTATGCATATATGGAATATAAATGGGCAACACATAAATCAAAAATATTAGGGCTATTAACAATGGTAATTGCTCTAACAATAAAAAGCGGTAAAGTGCCAAGTTCCCGCAATATGTTTAATATTATGAAGCCGATTTAAAATTGTTGAATTAGTGCCAACTGGCGACACGTTAGTTACCATAATATACGACGGGTGGGTTTTATTAGCGTTGTAATTTAATACAACAATTAAAATTTAGTGGTAAGTACTAAATCTATAACTTGAAATAAATGCAATGTGATAATTATCCGACAATAAAAATAAGTACACTGGTTAACTGAATATCAGGCAAACCGCCCATAATTATCTGTAATATTAACGTCATCAATTTTTCACATAAACTTGAGATTAAGTAATTCTTCCGTAAAACCGACGTAAAAATTAGGGATAACACTAAAAGTACTCGCCAGATTTCGCTCAAATTTAAGTGGGACCTACATGACAAGCACTAGGTTTAAAAAAAAAACATCAAAATCGGTTCTCCCACTCGAAAGTTCTCAGGTAACAAACATAAAAAATACAGTCGAATTCAATACCTCCTCCTTTTTATGATTCCGAAGTAAAATTAGAACCCTTATAGTTTCGTCTGTCCGTCCGTCCGTGTGTTCGTCCGTCTGTCCGAAGCAAAGCGTCGAGACCCTTAGTGCTAGAAAGCTGAAATTTTGCATGTATATACGAGTACATATTTATTAAAACTCCGGAGTCGTAGAATAAAATATTGAAAAAAAATTGTTTTCAGGGTACCTCCCCTACAGGTAACGCGAGGATGAATTTTTTATTCGTCGCTTACCCTACAGTGTGGGGAAACGTTGAAAAGGTGTTTCAAAAATATTATGGGTCATCAAAGACCATTTTTGGAATAAGGGATCCGTTTGCGAAGTGCTTGGCTTTAAAGTGCTAATTTTGGTTATGCGCGCTCCACACTCACGCGAGAATCTCGCGAGAAGGCGAGAAAAACACGAGAAACGTGAATGTGGAACCGATTCACATAATCTTCGCAGGTTCTTTTTTCAGGCGCCGAGATTCTTGCCGAGATTCTCGGCGAGATTCTCGCGTGAGTGTGGAGCGCGCTTAAGAGTTAAGTGCCCTCCCCGCTGCCGGCTAAACGGTAGGAATTGGACAACTGAAAAAATTCTCAAAAATGGTTATGTGATGAATTTACGAGTATAAGGGAAACTATTACGGCTATGTTAGCTCATGTAATTAATGAGTAATACTCGATAAACTTACTACTTCGGAACCCTATATTGCGCGTGGCCTGACACGCACTTGCCCGGTTTTTGAAGTCGTTTAAAAAGTTGTTGAAATTGAATATGGGAAATTAAGTTTACCCAAGTCCTAAGAGCGGAAATATTTATAAAATAGGCTTTTGTGCCTTGATAAGCAATATTTCTTTTATTATTTGTGTCTACGAGATAATAAATATTACTGAACGAATGTATTTATAAACGAATTTGAAACGAAGTGAAAAATTATATAAAGTGCAATTTATACAGCAGTGTAGTAGCATAATATGTCTACAGATATATTATCTACAATGAGCAGTATTTTAGTGATTATTTCAATTTTTTATTTAAGAACAGCCAAGACCAAGACTGTACAATGAAATGAAACCGTATAGTAAAAAACTTTGTCTACGCCTGTAGCAGGGATACACAAAACTTTCGTACTCATAGTTATCCAATAATTTACCTTGGTATTTTGTTCGGTTCCTCTTCGAAAAGTTCATGGAGAGTTGAACACGATGTGGCTTGCGTTTTTGCTGTAAAATATCTCCTTATATTAATATTAACTTTCTCAAATCAATACTCTCCTATACAGCACTACTTCGTAACGAATAGTGACAGTTACAATAACTTAGTGTTAATTAAACATGAAAATGTCATTAAGTTCTAACTCGCAACGTAATTCACAACTGATTACCCATCATGCTGTAATTGATTGCCATGATTTAATGTATGGGATATGTGTATCAAATGATGTGTGTAGTTGACACTTATTAAACTTGTATATTCACAAAACTGTTAATTAATTAGGTCTATCATTAATAACAACGAAGTTCTCAAATTTAATACTATACTCCCACGTCACATAATGATAGAGAATATGCAACAACAATGCAAGCAGAGAAGTTTGTTCGGGAAGTGTTGTTAATTAATTTATTGTTAAGGAAATATGACAAAATTAATGTTATGTGAAACTTCCGTAACAATTTACATACAGCAATATAAGGTAGCTCTTACTAGAGTAAAGCGGCGCAGTCCGGGCCACAGGCGGAAGCGATCCGGCAGGTAGTACAACCAACGTTACGTGTTCTCCCGCATTTCTTAATGCGGCTACTGCTTTTGCGTGCGTCGCACCAATCAATGATGTTTCTATGCCCTGAATTATGAAATCAGATTATTAGTTTGGATCAATTTTATAACAAAAACAACATTGATGTGATATTTAGTAAAAAGTAAAGTAAAAGTAGGGTGTAGTATACTATAGATTAATAGATGGCATTTAAATTATGCTTACGTCTTCATCCCTCACAGCAAGTATCTTATCGCCTAGTCTCAGTCTGCCATCATGATGCGCTGCGCCACCCACAGCTATGTGTGATATAAAAACGCCTCCGCCACCCGCCGCGTCGTCCGCTCCGCCCGCTATACCCAATCCCAACCCACGAACTCCTCTCCACAGTGTCACTACCCGCGGTCTCCGTGCTCTTCGTACTTTCTGAACAAACATTTATTTTAATTAGATGTCAGCTTGGACACCGAGAAAATTTGGTCGTTATCGTTAACTACAGAGTATAACTTTAATAGTTTATCATTTGTTTTTGATAGAAACTTACTAACATAAAATATTTCAAATGTGGGCTATTCTTCAAATTAAATCAGAATAGATGATTCCAAAGTTATATTCGTTGAATAAATTTTCTACAGCACATAACTTATAAATCACCTCAACGCTAACATTTTCTACCTAGAAACTAATTGCGAACATTACTTGCTCCAATTAGCGATGTCATTTTCAGCATATACTTACTAATCTCACTACATTCCCGGCTTTCTGGAGCGCTTCTACTGCTACTGAATGAGGCACGCCTTCAACGGAAACATCGTTAACCTGCGGGAAATAACTTACGTTTAGGTGAAGTACTCGTACGAGAACTTTGGTATATGCTGAATCTTATGTTACACTTCACTTTTATTGTGTAACGTAAATAAACCGGTTATACTTAATACTGCTTGCCTATATTAAGGTTTACTGAAAGTTATGTTCTTCTGATTAACATTGACTCTTCTCTGCGTCTTCTTTTATCACAAACCAAGGAAGAAATGAAATGGTATGGCAATAGTTATTCGTCGATGGTATAGATTCCATTCACATCCCCCATTCACACTTTTATGGATTTAAATTACGTAGATACCTATACAGCGAAAATTACAAAAATCTTACTTGTAGTTTTATTTTTTATTTTGTGTCAACTAAAGCATAGCTTGTACCTACTTATAAAACGTATTCATTATTTATTATTCCGCTTTTGCCTACTATTCTGCATATTTAAGAGGATAAAATATTTCTCTTTCATCTGCTGATTAAAACATCTAGATTATTTTATATACTGTTACGATACTAAACATCATAAATATAATCTTTTTGAAAACGTTAAAGCAAAAATTTAAAACCTGTTTAATATTCGCGATAGCAGCATAATACCTATCAAGGTCGGTTAGGAAAATTTTATTGTAGGCTTACATTAGCTGACAGTGTGATTTATTCGCTTTTCTCATTTTTATATACATAATAGGAGTGAATTAATAAAACACGAAAAATTGAGAGCTCCGATTGTACAAACAAGATAAGTTTTATCATGAATAATTCATTCATAGGTTGTCAAAATGCAAAAATATTGCTCTACGTGTAAAAATATAATAAATCGGTCACTAGATAAGCTAAGCTTATATTAAGTGGACATCTAGAAATTAATGAAAATTTAATTCCAAAATTTACATTGGTTAAAGTTAGTATAGAGTGGTTTCAAATTTTGCATAATGCACAGTCTGTAACTATAGTCCATTGAAATGTTACATTTTTTAGGCCTTACCTTGCGTTTTTTAGAGGACGCAATTTTATTTTTTTGATGTGTAGGGGGGGTCAGTGTAAAGCTAAAACCAAGTTTGTGGGGGTCGCCACCCTTGTCCCACGGCCGCCATCTTGAAAATAGGGGTTGAAATGGTTTTTACGATATATCTCTTATACTATTTATTTGATAAAAAAAAATTGTTTACATTTTTTGTTGCAAATTAAATTCTCTACAATTTTGGTCCAGTAACTTTTTGTCGTAAAACCATAAATAAAAAAGTTATAAGCGAAAATGTTCAGAAAAATAATGTATCCTTTTATGCATTATTTCAAGCTCTTGCCTGCTTTTGATGTCATTTAAATGTATAGAACTATTGTTGGATCTTACAGATCGTACACTTTGGTGGAAATAAATTTCAGTATTGCCATACAAAAAATAATAATTTTCATACAAATGTATCCTTCTATGCATAATTTCAAGGCCTAGTCTGCTTTTGATGTCATTTAAATGTACAGGACTATTGTTGGATCTTACAGATCGCACACTTTGGTGGAAATAAATTTCAGTATTGCCATACAAAAAATAATAATTTTCATACAAATGTATCCTTCTATGCATAATTTCAAGCTCTAGTCTGCTTTTGATTTCATTTAAATGTATAGGACTATTGTTGGATCTTACAGATCCCACACTTTGGTGGAAATAAATTTCAGTATTGCCAAACAAAAAATAATAATTTTCATTTATAACTTTTCTGAACATTTTCACTTATAACTTTTTTATTTATAGTTTTACGACAAAAAGTTACTGGACCAAAGTTGTAGAGAATTTAATTTGCAACAAAAAATGTTAACAAATTTCTTTTATCAAATAAATAGTTTAAGAGATATATCGTAAAAACCATTTCAACCCCTATTTTCAAGATGGCGGCCGTGGGACAAGGGTGGCGACCCCACAAACTTGGTTTTAGCTTTACACTGACCCCCCCTACACATCAAAAAAATAAAATTGCGTCCTCTAAAAAACGCAACCCCAAATGTAACTTTTCAATGGACTACTATGGAAACTTCGAATTTGGTGTAAGATAGCAAACACATTCCATCCTGAAATTTTACAAAATATAGATTCAGAAGCGGAAAATATGATTAAAACTGCAACTTAACGTGCATACGATATAATATTTTTAGTGCATGTTTAAGATGGTAAGCGGGTATTCCAAATATAAGTTATAATTATGATCAATTTTAATAAAATAATAGCTTTCACCTCCAACATGAGTCCTGAAGTTAGCTCCAGCAATAACAAGTTTAATTATAATTATCAACTAAGTAGTTGATAAATTAAGGCTAATGCGATAGCTAAGCCAACATGTTCTCTATCATAAGATTAACATCAATTACTTATCGGCTGTTTCAGTGCTTAGTTTCTGTTCCTCTAAATTTTATTATCAAATCCATTCAGTTTTTGTGTAAAAGAGACACAAACATCCATAGATAAAACTGTCCTTACAACAATCACATTTATAATTTTAGTAGAATTAGTAAACTAACTAAAAAGGAATACTCAATTTCAGAGCGTTGTATCTCTAGCACTATTCTAAGCCAAACCATAAAATAAATAACAGTATTAACTCTAAACACAATGTTGTTTGGAGCAACTTGTTTAACGGTAAACTGTGCATTTAGCTTTTTTAGGCGAAAGTCAAGTCCTTTATCATGCTGTCCCAACGCATTTATAAATAACAGCTTTTGGTCTTGAGGACTAAATGCAACTTAATTATACTGTAAAAGTTCCTTCGCGTCACGGTTTATAAATATTAATAACGGTTTATAATTATCAGTTACGACGAAGTTCCGTGTCTATAATAAAGCTTTTATTTCAAACGGTCACTATGGTCACAGATTAATGGCGTAAACCTGAAATATGACATTAATATTTTGTATAAAACGACCAACATTTAACTGGTATTAAGAATCATTGGTAACGGCTTTTTAATATAGGTAAGCAGTAAACTTGGCTATTACTACGTCTGTTATAATTCGCTTTACGCTGTATACCTGCCGGACTTCAGTTTTCTTATTCAACTTTCAATAATTGTAACACTTTTTCTACTGCTTACACTGTGGAATATCTTATTACTTCGATGACAATGCTATACTTTACATTATTATAACTTTATAATAATTAACCAAAATTTAAGCTGTTGTAAAATAAAATTCTGTTTCTTTAAAAAATATCGATAGAAATATTGTTTTTTAACTTGAATTTCAGTGTAATACGTTTGAAAGGATATGTTTTATGTAACCGTACAACCGTAAAATCACGCATTGCCAACGCAGCACAATGTCACGTGTCTCAGCGGGACAGATTGATTGATTGGGGATTCATTCGTCCCTACAACAATAGACCCATTTGTGACATTATTGATTAAGCATGTAACTTTAACATCGAAGGAGCGTGTTCAAAATAAATTACACTACGTTAGGCAACTTCCGTAAATGCGTTATCGTGCATGCGTCTCTTAAACAAAGTCCTATGTCCTACCTAAATGTGAAAGTTTGTGAGGATATACCGATGTATGTTTGTGAATTTAGCACACAAGTAGAAAATTATCTGTATTAAGATATATTATGGTATTTATTATTCCGGAAAACGCGGGTAGAGCGCTAAGCAATAAAAATGTAGAAGATTCAATTAATTATATTTGTAGGAAGTTTATCTAAAAAACTGCGTGTATCGGTAGTGGCATTGAGGGAATCTTAATGCCTGGGCAGACTCAGTGCTTGACTCCCTAGTCAATGGTGTTTTATATCATAATAATAATGAATGAATGAACAACAAAGTTATCATGTAAGTATGCGTCTTAATTTCGTTGCAAAAATATTAGCCTAAACCGTGATTGAGTGAGGCGAGCTTCTGTAACACAGGATCTGTGCAGGTATTAGGAAGTTTTCAATAAAATTAGATTCAAACCTTAAAAATTGTTTTGTTGGATATTCTATTATGACAAGATTTTTTTTATTTATTCCATGTACCGCACTTGTATATATATAAAGGCCCCCTATATCTTCCTCCTCCCAGGCGTACTCCCAAGATATCGCTGTTTCGCGCTCTTATGATCAGTGTTAGTCGTTGTATGGAACCCGCACGCTCAATTTGCTTACGATACGTCTGCAACTTAATGCATATAACCGCCTTAAAAACCTATTAATTCAAGTGATCTGAGCATATAAACCGCTGTAGTTTAAGTGTGGTAAAATGTGTGTATGTATTAAACTCTGGTGAAGACGACGTTGCCACGTGCCACGACTCACGAGGCCTGAAGACAACCAATTAAGTGCGCCTTTCCATTCCTTGTTTTGGAGCTGTTTCCTCTTAATTTCTGAGAATATACGATCACAGCCGCATTTTCCCGCAATTATCGCTTAATTATACAAGCAAGTGGTACATATACATACATAAACATAACATAGTATATTCTCATAGAGTCCACTGCTCAACTTAGGTTTCTATTGAAGAAAAAGAAAATGAAAAAACACAAATAGGAAAACCGTTTTATGTCAGTAGATTTAACCAGCAATCAGTTTTTACACCATGTTTCCAAATAAAAATAAGTAATAATCTGTATCAAAGTTATGCAGCAATTGCAATAAAATATACATATTTTACAATGTATTTACTAGACGTGATAATTAATTGATTATTGCGGTCCATATGAGGAGCGCACAACGCAAAATGCCCGTTAAATGCAAAATTAAAAGCATGGACAAACAAGACAATTTTATGTGTGAATTACTATCATTTTTTTGGAGAAAACATTGGCGATAAGGCATTTTACATTAATTGAAAGCAAATATGATTACGTCTGACAAGAATAAACTATCCGATTCGGTAATAAGTTCAATTTTCAACTAATGATTTATTGGCAACTGAAAGGTTTTCAGTGTAGGTACTTATCGACAGTAAAAAGCTTTATATCTATGGCAATTAGATCGAAAACTGTTTATACCATGGCTATTGCAGTCTGTAACGCTCATCGCTCGCGTCGCGTGAGCCAAGCAAAGCCGGGCCAAGTGAAGTCACTGTGAAGCCATTTTAGATTCTATAACCATTACCATAAAACTTATTTCAATGAGCTGTAAAGTACGATTCCGCATCGTTGTGGAAATGTCGGTAGGATTTAATCTATCTTGCTTTGTTTTGAGATATTATAACAGAATGCTTAAGTTCATATTATTATTATTATATTATGTATATAATTATAATTATGTATTTGCATTGAAGTACAATGTCATACAATAGACATCTTGAACAAAATGTGTGTCCCCGCCGGGAGGTTCTATGTTTAAAACTGGGCCCCCGTTCTCCTTTCAAAATCGAACGAATCCATTGGCAATTGAAGCCGCGCGGCGTCAATTCATTGGAACATACATTGTGTTCGCGGTGTCCATGCTATACGCTAGTAATAATACTTCTATCTGTATTTGGGTGTTTCTCATTCTCTGTTAACTCGTAAACGACTGTCCTTGTCATTTTTGTAAACATAGTTTTAACGTATTTATAAAACATTGCTACGTCAATCCCCTGCTGTTTTGCTTAAAAATGCTAATATTTTGTAAAATAGATATAAATTCAATCGACCAGTTCCTAGTATTTTTTTTAATAAACAAAACTAATTTGATTGGACAACATTTGTATGGAGTGTGAACAACTTTACAGAGAAACGCCCATTGTATTTCAATATTCACGGAAAGGCAGAATTACTTACATAGAATCATTACTAAGACAGAAAATTATAGAGCCTTAAATTAATGGTTTCTAAGAAAATAATGTCGTATCATTGCAGAAATATATAAAAGGACTGCCGTCTTCATGGCATACTTTCGTCAAGTTAACTGATCCATTTGGCTCCGCTTCAGTACAGGTTAGTGTCTCTATAAGAGCCTTTCTATCCGCGCTAACTTAACTTAATTACTATACGGGTCGAGTGTTCTCTTTTACGAGTATTATGAAACTGTGAAATCTCAGCTATAAGCCTTGTTTTATAATATTCGTGCATGTTTTCCTAATTTCTTTTCAATCCCATATTTAAGAGAACTGTATTTAAACTTTCAGCATTTCTATATGTCGTAGTAGTAGTAGATAGTTATACGTCAAAATAAAAATAAATACTTATAGATTTTCAGTAGTTATGTATCAATAGACCCAGACTATGCTGTAGTTATTTCTCTAAATGAAATTATTCCGTACAAATTGTGTGTTTTAAAAAATATAAAGAAGGGCTAAAGAAAAATGTTGAAAAATTTAAAAACAATGTTTCAAGAACCAAAATTTAACTTATAACCTCCCACTATAGTTAAGGTTTCAATCTGAGAATAATATTATATTGGATAGTTAATAACTAGGTACATTAGAGATCACGCAATTTTGGAATGATTTGAGCAATTAAAATCATTGATACAGGCTTCGAGATATTGATAAGGAATAGGTTAGTCAAATTTACTATTTAAACTTACATACATTGATTTTGGGAACCAAGTTTGTGTAAAAATAATAAAAATATTTAATTGTAATATTTTTTCTCAATCTTGGAAAAACATTTAACGCTGTATCTAACTTTATTACGCATCACGTTGCACAAACGAAATGAAACAAAATGAAACGAAACGTCATTTGTTTAACACAATGAACATTTATGAAAAATTTATTTGTGTTAAAAACCTTGTAAGTAAAATGTAACCATCGTTCTTATTTAATATTTTATTTAAAATGATAAAATTAACAGTAAATACAATTTCTAGAAGTATCTCAAAGTAATTGAAATGTATGGGTAGGGATTTAATTTTAAAATCAAAATCTAATCACATTTTTTTTTCTGTAGAGCTATTTATTGCTGCCCTACGTACTTTCTAACAGGGAGGATCTGTAATGTTAAAAAAAACATAAAATAAAGTGTATCCTACATACGCGTCATTCCGTACATAAAAGCATTTGAAGCAGCAATATTTTCTTATCTAACGCCTATAAAATTTGATAAAATGAACGACACGTTTCTGTGGGCGTTTATCATTTTATAGGAATAATGGCATAAAGCTTGGCGCAGTTTTATTATACGAGTCTGTTATACGGAAATTGGATTTCATGCCAGTGATATTATGACAGTAACAGTAATTTAATTAATACTGGACAATCGCTTCAATAGAAATGAATATTGAGTGTTTTATGAATAAACATGTATTTTGTCGCAAAGTGACGTAATTCGACTTGTGTTAAATGCGTAGGCAGCCCATTGACATCTACAGACAGCCTCAATTAGAACTACGTTTCTAGTTTAAGTCGTTCTAGAGCGTGACCGACTTATATTTTAACTCAAAGTGTCGTTAACGCACATAATTATAGACTGTATAACACACATAAATTATATCAGTCACAATTATTATAATGGCATTTGATTTATGTTCTTTTAGTCTAAACCCACTTTTTAAATAAATAAACACACACAGGCATTCAAAATCCGTTTGTGGTTGCTGTTGTTAACTTCATGTTGTTTAAGCACAGACTGCGTGTATAATTGTACATAACTTTTGTAGGGTAAATAAATCCATACTTAACATTGATAAGTATAAATTAAGTTAAAAGAAAAGATAATTTGACTGTATGAGAAATAAAAGACAAAAATATTTTATTATGTTTGGTATCAATACTTAATGTGGCGACAAAATTTCCATTCTCCAAACCCTTTTCAAACGTATCAATTCTTGCATTTGCTACGCTAGCATGCGGTTTCTTATAATTTAAACGGAGGAGGCTATGTTCAGCTACGTCTATGCGGATATCGCTTCACTAGTCAGTTCGTTGAATTATTCATTGAGACAATAAACCTGCCAGCAGTAAAACGCCCCGTGCTTGTCCGGTGTCGATTTTGGCCACTTCTCTCGAAACAGTTTGTTCCGTTAACCACTACGTCGTTTGCTTGGGTTTGTGACATGATATATTTGAATATGTTTTCAGTAACCTGTATTCTACATCCACATATGTACGTTGCTGTTATTGTACCAAGTACGGTTAAGGTAAAGCAAGATTTGGGTAACATGCCCACGTGACATATGACAAGTCATTATTGTACCAGCGGAGGGTTTAAATAATAACGCTTTGGCTTTGGCTGAACACATACAGAATTATGCATGACCTATGACATACCATAAAGTTGTTAGAATTTTGTCCAAATAAATTCGAGAGAAAATGTTAACAAGCCTTAACTTATTATTAACATTATTAAAGGTTCAGGGATTGCGTATACAAACATCAATTTAAACTTAAGTAGTGCCGTATTGTCAGTTAATAAAATTTAAATAAAGATAATCCATCAGCTAATAATATATACAGGGAATCTAAAAGAGCCGTTATAAAATTAGCATATCGCTAGTTCGCTGTTATAACTCTGTTATTATTTGTAGCGATGTTGCTGTAAGCAAACAATGACAATATCAAAGTAATTACTTTTCAAAAACAAACTCAACTTTGCTATCCAGATTGCTTTTTATTAGTATCAGCACCCGGTCTGCCTTTTAATAATATTGAGAGGAATCTTGTAATAACAGCGTTTCGAGTAACGAGCTTCATTTATAAATGGAAATAATAACTTCCTGAATCGCAACGTTTTATTAACTGTATACTTATAGCGGACAGTGTTTATTTGTCATTTTTTGACGTACTACTGCACAATCAAAAAAACTTATTATTGTTTTCAGTCATAATAACACTTAAAAGAAAATGGAAGAGTATTAAAGCGCATATAACAGAGATAAAGACAAAAGAAACTGTGCTAGTAGTCTGGAGCTAAGCCGAGAAAACCCTTAGTATACCCCAAGTTACTAAACCATTTTTAGACCAAATTACCGAAAGACCTCCAAGTCAATATTCAGAAAAATCTAATCAAAGTGACGATGTAGCACAGAAAACTGCTAAAGATTGTGATTTCCAAAAAGCCAAAAACACCGAAAAAGTCGAGAAAGATCCCAAAGTAATGAAGAAGACCCACAAGATAAACTTATGAACCACTTACTGAAAAACACTGAAAGTGTAATGGAACAAGAAATAAAATTAAATCATAATACCCTTATGTACTAACCATAAGAAGTAGAAGTAAAAGTAGTATAAATACTTCATAATCAATCTACTGAACATGTTTGGAGTAATAAAATCAATATTCAATAACCAACAAACTGACACGGACGAGCAAAGGTTAATCTATTGGAATATCTCACAACCGACGCCAGGCTCTTACATGACGGGTTAAGCCGTACACTCGTAGCGTTAGATCACTCACTCACAAGTTAAACCCTGACAACGTTAGAATCACACAATATTTGTAGGGGAGTCAGTTGTTTTTATTGATGTTTCGTATTTAAAACACAAATACATATAAACATAATTAGTTATGTCGCTATGTTTTAGTCGCCGAAACTAATGAATATGAATAATTTATTTAATTACAACTCTTAAGTTTTAAACTTATTCGAAGTGGCAAATCGAACAAACTTCTTTGGTTTTACGAATGAAAATTTACATTTTGTAAATTAAAATTCAAAATCATAAATTATAGGTATCACTGATATACTTATTTTTATCACATAAAACCTGTCTTGGCCTTAGTTTATAAATAGTGTCAATAAAAGCAAATTAACGATCTTAGCAAAATCGGTGAACTGATAAAGCAGGTACAACATTAAACACAGACATATAAACATAGAAAATTTTAATATGAAACATTTAAAAAATATTCCCTCTACCACCGCACTGGAGCAGCGTGGCCACCGCTGTGAGCTTCCTCAAGAGGAGAGACCCGTACTCAGTATCCATTAATGGGTTGACATAAATCTAGGAAAAATATTACCTGTAATAAAATATCTCCTATTTGTAGTCGGCCGTCGGTTTTGGCAGCGCCACCTGCCGCCAGCCGTGTTATGCTAACATCCCCGCACGTCTCCCCGCCCGCTATGCTGAGCCCCAAGCCGCTTGCACCCCGCTCCAACGTCACATCCGCAGTCTCCCAAACTGAGTCACTCTCTGACTCCGAGTACTGCGAAAACGAGAAATGTAAATGACCTCGAGTTACTCTCTGATTCCGAGTACTGCGAAAGTGAGAAATGTAAATGACAGTTCAATTTATCGTATTTTATTACCCCCGAGCATGGGGAGTCAATATTGGCTTGTCGAGGTGGCTTGGTATGTGATGAATTTTAATCAATTTTCTATTGGTGAAGAACCTGTTATGTTGTCAAAGCGCGATTATTTTTTCACAATGAGTATTTAACGTTAAAGGTATTGTATCTGTATTTGTAGGTACCTATATATTTTTAATTTAACAAACGTTCGTATATCAAAGTTGTAGATTAAAAATTGTATTGAAAATGTTATCAATGGTGGTCCGGTTATTAAAAGTGAAAAAATGTTACTTCCGTCAAAATAAGGGTTGGAAGATAGTACGGAAGAGTCCGTATAAAGTCCGTATAAAGACTTTCATGAGATAATGTTATACACATCCAAAACTTCTCTAGATAATATATCTTTAGACTAAACATCGAATATTTTAAAATAGAAGAAAACTAAATGCAAAATGTTCACCATCTTAGATTGCATTTCGACTCCACCATAACATCAGGTGGGACTGTGGTCTAACATTATAGCAAGTAAATAAGTAAACACTGACACACGCTTATTTATTCTTTGCTGCAAATATTACCTATAGATAAACAAGGAAGTCAAAAACTTAAATTGTTCAAAAACTCTAGCAACTTCCAATCTCAAATTGCATGGCTACCCTATTTTTATTGTATAAGCGCTTTGCGAGAGATACCGAATTCCCCACGGTATTATCCGCGTCTAAGATTATAGGCAACGTAACCGTATGTTTTGGTGGTTTACTTTTAGAATAAACCGAATACTTGTACGGTATCTCAAGACAATGTTTCAGGCTTTAAGGGAGTAAACTTTCCATAGTCGAAGACGGTTTTCCAACTTAAGATCTGTCTAGTTTTTCGTGAACTCCAAAGTTAATAAAACTAAGTAAATAATTCCAACATATTACATAAATTTAAAACTGCTTGGCATCAAAAAGGATTGTCGTCAAACAACAAAGTTATAACATTTTTACGAATATTTCAGATATATGCGTGCTATAACTTTTACGCTTTAAAATTTTTAACCGACGAAAAAAAAAGGAGGAGGTTCTCAATTCGACATGTATATTTTTTTTATGTATGATCACGCAGAAATCGGCACAGGGTGGTCCGATTTGGATGATTCTTTTTTTATTGGATAGAGTATGTCCTGAAGTTGGTCCCATATTTTTTTGAAAATTTTATTCAAATTCAAATTCAAATTCAAAATCATTTATTCATGTAGGTATCATTGATACACTTATGCACGTCATTTTTTTTAATTTACCAGCTTTTCGGAAAGGTGCTTTGTCATGGAGGAGAAGAAAAGCCGAAAGAAACTCCTCAGCACATCTTTTAAAAATAAAATACATTGGTATATTTTTTACAAAGAAGTATCACTAACCTGTACGGAACTGTACGAAACTGTATTCCCACCCTAAAGGTACGAAAATAGGGAATGATTGATTATTCACCCGTTTTTTACCCAGAATTTTTACATGTTAACCCCAACAACTTTGTACTGGATGATCCGATTTCGATGATTCTTTTTTTAATGAATAGTGTATACCTTGAGGTTACTCTGGTTTAAATTTCGAAACAAAATTTTACCCCTATAGGTACGAAAATAGGGGATGATTGATATTTCATCTACTACATTTTTACCTGGTAACTGAATCTATAATTCATAAAATCAATAATTCATTATTAATTATAAGTATTATAGCAACTAAAAATTAAAAAATAATTCCTTTTTAAGAAAAAATAAAACCAACGAAAAAAAAAACTGAAAAGCAAAAAATAAAATAAACCATTTAGTATTATAAATTAAGATCCGAAATTAACAGTAAATAAATAATTTTGAGGCGGTGCCAAACTGATGAAAAAACAAACGGCGAAAAGATGTGCGCCGCGCTGCTGCTGCCGTGTGCATCACATGCCGCTGCCCTCATAATATTATGAATTTTATGTAATTAATTTTGGTTGTTTGTTTGGCACGGTCTCAAAATTATTTATTTACTGTTAATTTCGGATCTTAATTTATAATACTAAATGGTTTATTTTATTTTTTGCTTTTCAGTTTTTTTTTTTTCGTTGGTTTTATTTTTTGTTAAAAAGTAATATATGAACAGTTCCACCACGTTTATAATTAGATTACCGCAACTGATGTCGAAGGTTCAGCCATTAATTTTAATAGCTTACTTAACAAACTTGAGGGTTGAATTTTATCTAAAATGTAGTTAACAATGCAAGCTTACGCTTCACAAACACTGAAATGCCAACTCCATTCGTTTATATCAAAAAGGATGTTCGTACCGTTAGCTCTTTCTGTGTAAACTCAGGAACTAGGACGCTCGTTTAAAATTGCACGAAGCCATCGTTTAACGGTAAAGCTAGCGACAAACTACGAAGTTGTGAGTCAAAAGCACGTGTTTACCTAATTACTTAAAAACACTGTCAAAGTTAAACTTCACGCAAAGGATTTAGAGTATTTGGTATCTATCAATAAATAAATAAATAAATTAATTAATAAATCTAAAATATTTTAGAAAACAATATTTATTTACATTCAAATCACTGATTCACTTGTATACCTTATAAAATATATTATGGTAATTTTAAGTAAGATTAATCGTAAGTATGTGTATTGATTAAGGACACGATGTCTGTTCTGCAATATAGTGTGCTTATTGATTTTGTTCTCATTATATTTTACTGATTTTTTTTTAGATATCATACAAATATATATATTACATATTTATATGTATTACATTTATTAATATTATTTATACTTTTAGCTCAGATTAAAGAACTTTTAGTTATTAGACTTCCCCGTAATAGTAGATTCCCATTAAAAAATTCGTCATCATCTTAAAAGACATCTGCTGTCAAAATTTAAGCTTCTTACTTCAACCGTTGTGGTTGGGTATTAATTAAGCTGTCAATAAGGAAAAATCTTAATATATATAAATTACGTGTCACGTTGTTTGTCCGCGATGGACTCCTAAACTACTTAACCGATTTCAATCAAATTTGCACACCGTGTGCAGTTTGATCCAACTTGAAAGATAGGATAGCTTAAAATGTTCCTTAAGGCACACGGAAAGTTTTAATAATAAAAAAAACTTTTGACAGAACGAAGTCTGTCCAGGCAGCTAGTGTCTTATAAAAATTAAGGTTTACAATCAAGTACAGGTGTACTCTACAACCTTAATGAGTAATATTTAGCAGCAATCTAATGACAAAAACAAAGATGATGAAAAACACTAAAAAAGGAAAATTTTCCATCAAGCGTATCCAGTATCCAATAAGCGTACCATCAAATTCAGAGCTGAAATTTGCCTTACTATGCAATTGGAATTTGGAATGCGTATGGCGAGTGCATGTCTTCAGAAGTGAAACTTCGCTTGGAATGATGATAATAAAATATGATAATTTTAATGTTTATAATGAATAAGCTGATAATGATGACGCGACTGATTATAAAAAGTATGACGATGATGTTGCTTTGAAATGAGATTTTACAATAGATTTATTGTTTGAACATTACTAAGTTTACTTAATCCTGTATTGTATACTACACAAATGATTACACAATTAAAATGCACGCATAACAGTGGTAACGAAAGGTGGCCTTATCGCTCAAGCAGCAACGTGTCAGATAGCCTTTCGGTAGACGAAATTATTTAGTAAGATGTGGTATTATTATTATTAGTATACACATTATACAATTAATTAACATTAATTGTTTCAAGTAACTTTACTACAACGTCAAAAGATCTAAACGGTCTATAAACAACAGAGCTGAATAGAGAGATAGTATTTATAAACGACGTGTTTAGAAAATAAACAATATAGCCGGGTAAAAGTGTCGAGTACCTGGTAAGTTCCGGTAGGTTGTCGCGTTGTATCCGGGCTGAGCGTCTGTTCCCGCCCGCCTTCGTAGTCGACGTTGCCTACAAACAAAGCATTGAGATACAAAAATGTATTTTTACAATATTTCTTCTTGGATTGCAGGATCTCAGAGAAAATTGTATTTTGTGCGTTGTTATCTTTGGGTGTCATTGTCATCTGTACTGTATCAATAAACAAATCATAAGTTGTACATTTGGTAGGTATAAGGTTCAATTAGGTACATTTTAATATTCTTATTTTTCCACTGAAATATTTTCGTGAATAAAAGTAAGAATATCTTAAAAGTTTCATAGGCTATTCGCCTATGGGAAATATTTTGCCTATAGGAGAAAATTACAGAAATTAAACTGTGAGGATATATCTACATAATGATAATAATACATGATGTTTATGATGACAAGTGTCGCTTTCTTTTGGGATGTGAGATTTTAGAAAAAATTTGATTAGAAGAGATTTTGCGTGATCAATGTCTACTGTGATTTCATCAAAATACCGCAGGGGCTTCGATATGTTGTTGGTGCCTAGCCCAGGATAAAAAATAAACTATACTGGCAATATACGCGCAATTCCCGACGGTACGGCGGCCCTGTATACACGAGCAGTACCTAGTAATCTTCAACACTTTTTAGGGTTCCGTAGCCGAATGGTAAGAAAACAGAATTCTTATAGATTCGTCATGTCTGTCTGTCCGTCCGCGTCCGTTTGTCACAGCTACTTTATTCCGAAACTATTAGGACTAAACAGTTGAAACTTGGTAGGTAGGTGTATTCTGTGAACGATTTTTATACAAAAATCCTAAGCGGTTCATAGAAAAAATTTAAAAAATTGGTTGATGCTCCTATGAGCATCAATACATGGAACACAATACATGGAACTGAAATAGACCATTTTTTATGTTTGACAAAATACTATTTTCATTGATGTCCGCGACCGGGTCGGATTACGCCCAATGACCTTAATAAACAAGTTATAATATCATTCACAATTAACAACAAACTTAATAAAATCCGTTATTTTGCATGCGCACTGTAAATTCTAAGTGATGATGTTGGATTAGTTACAACAAAATCGCATTAAAGCACTCTGGTAAAACGTTTCATTTTCATCCAAATTTAATTGAAGCGCTCATAGCCGCGCGGCTTGTCAATCCTAAGTGATCGACCAAGTTAATATCAGCGAGCGCAGACGATAGGTAGAGGTTACCGCCTGGGGCAAAATTTCGCTTTCGGGCTTCGAAAAGCACGTAAAGATTTCTGCTTAGTTGTTTTCATTAAATATATATTAGTCGTTAAATTATATGTATCAGAGTCCAACTCCAATATTTACTGTTTTGTTAGGAACTAATCATTTATTTCTTTGATGTCAATTAGCTGAAGACGTAATCAAAGAGTTCGTTCGTTAGAGTCTCTCTATAGAGCCTAATTATTTGCTTTCTTACTTATTTGTATTGCTTCTGAGATACAGGAAATAAATTAAATTAAGGAAAAACACTTCTAAAGCAAAACTTCCGTCTATTTTGCGAGCAGTTGCCAACAAAACAACGAAGCCGTTACGCCAACTGTGAAAAAATCTTGGATTTAGTTCCGATTTAAATGCAGCTGACGACACCGACGAACTCCGAAAACACTTCCAAAAGTTTGTGCACCTGCACCTCTATCTAGCTATTTTGAATTATAATTTTAAAGTTTTATCGAGTTCATGTTTGAATTTTGTGGTCGCAAACAATACAATTTACTGTAGTCAATAAAGCTTTTACATGAATTTAATGCCTGTTAATGGCTGTTTCCATTTGCTAATACAAGTATTTACATAATTTTGATATGCTTGTTCTATTTGCACTTTAAAACAACATACGTTTAAATATGAGGCCAAATCAGCGTACTTTTTGAGCTGCCAGTAGCGAAAACCAGTTAGCGAGTACCACACGGTGACTCAAAATGAGTTTGGACTTTAGTATGAAATCGACTCATTTCACGCGACGCTGTGCGCTCAAGACATTCGCTCATTTGGCCTCACCCTTAAATAAAATGGAACTCAAACTCAAAATGAAATAATTCATTTCATCACTACACTTACCTTCATAATGAATTTTGAAGAGAAGAGAAAAACCGATGAGAGGAAAGGAATTTTTTTGGTATTCGAGTCCAAGGCATGTCCAAGTATATTTCTGATCGTGGTGCAATTTACTGCACAATGAAAGAAACTCAAATAAAACATAATCTTTTTTAGTGTATTACATGGAAAATACAAGACAAGTGATATTATGAAGGACTGGGTCTATGTATATTACCAGAGGTGGAATGATACAATTTACTTTGTATTTTCGATTCAGTGGATCTCGTATCTATTTCTTTTGCAACTGCTTTCTTTCTAGTTATAATATTATGTACATGAACTTTAAAACTTTATCTAATTTCATAACAATCAGAAGATGGTCAGTCGTTCTGACAACATTAACTCAGAGTTACTTCGGTTTGTGAGAAATCACTTGAAAAATCTACCTGAATCTAGGATTAAAGAATGAGACCCTAAATACCCTTTATCCCCTTACACAAATATATGGAAAATGGTTTACGTTACTCTTCATTTCCATCTTGAGCTTTTTTGTTATAAAAAATCGTCTTTCACTAAATTAACGCTATAATTAAATTTTAATAATAACAATAACCTTGATTTGCCATTAATTGTTGACGTCCGCATTACAAAGCTAAGCAGGAATCAAACTACGATTAATTCAAGGTCTTTAGTTCACATACGAATACCTACTGCGTAATTTGTAGATAGGTAAGCAACGATTTCCACGTAATGTTTGAATAATTATGAATAATTAATATTCATTAGATTAGAATAATGATTAGGGTAAACTTGCCTAATTCGTACCCCTAAAGGAAAATGTCTAATATTTTGGAAATTAATAAAGACATATTATTTTTCATTTTACATAATTTTTATTTTATTTACATAATTTTTATAACAATTTGTTGGTAAGTATTATAAAGAAAATTTTATGTAAATTTCTGCTTTAGGACACTGCTTATCTCTCTCTAGCTGACTGTAAAAAGCTAAAAGTTGAGAGGTAAGCAAAAATAATAATAGATAGTATAGCCGTATTAGGGTGGCTTAGAATACTAACCCCAATCCCACGCTAGATGGATGTAACAGGCGACTATATCCGGCTCGCTGGTGGTAGGGCCTCTGATTTTAATTGTTAATTAATACCATTATTACTATTATTATTCCAAGATTCGAAGCGAAGATTTCCGATCATCTAAAATTAAAAATTCAACAACCCCAGAGAACCATCTTGACAGACAAGGCTTTCGATTAAAAACCTGCATCTGAAGGTCGCTGTATACGTAACGGGGACGGGACGGAGACGGGACGTGAACGGGGCATAAATATACGTGCGTACCCCGTTCCCGTCCCGTCTGTGCCTACGTGGCGTATGCGCTATCATTTACATTTTGTATGACACGATGTTTCCAAAACTTCACATCCCGTCCCGTTCCCGTCCCGTCCACGTTACGTATACATCTACCTTTAATCAATCTATTTGTTTAGGAGCACTTAGGAGCTACGACATAATAAACACAGATACTCAGAAACACGTCAAACTTTAACACACCACTTTCTGTGGAAAGATGAAAAAGTAATTTATTAAGTAACGATAATCATAATTTCCTTTAAGATACTTTAAGGTAAAGGAGTAATTCAAAGAAAATTTATGTTTTATTAACCGACTTCAAAAAAAGGAGGAGGTTCTCAATTCGACTGTATTTTTTTTGTTTGTTACCTCAGAACTTTGGACTGGGTGAACCGATTTTGATGATTTTTTTAATCGAAAGCTGGTGGTTGTCATGTGGTCCCACATAAATTTTATTGAGATCTGAAAATGGCATCCATGAGAAAACCACATAAGTCGTAAGATGTATTAAGAATGTGCGCGACAAATTGACGAATAACTCAATATCACGCCAACCGATTTCAATGATTCTTTTTTTAATCGAAAGCAGGTGCTTGTCATGTGGTCCCACATAAATTTGAACGATATCTGACAGGTAGTTTTTGAGTAACTTTGAAGTCGGTTATTTTTTGTTAGTAAAATTTAGATTGTAAAATTAGCGATTTAAAGATAACTAAAAGGTAACGTAGGTATATAAACTTAAATATTTGCAAAGCAAACCCACTTTGTTTCATTTACTAAAATCATAATGAACCTGGACGTACTTCACGTTGAGGCAATATTTACAATACAATAATTACTTCTGGTAAGATTTATTCAAATACTTGTTACCTATACAAATTTTCCCATTTATAATTTGGGTCTCCCGAGAATAGGATAGATTCATGTAATTATTACTTATTCGGTCTTAGTGGTTTCTTGACTATGGAATATAATTATGGACTTATAATTTTTATATAATATTTATTGTTTAACTTTTCTGGATTTTTACTTTAATTTTATAAACCAATAAGTTTTAAAAATAGCAACTCTCACATATTAGTTACAAAATACTCGTAATATCGGCGCTATAAATGTTTATGTCTCCGGTAACTTTTCAAAGTTTATTTTGCGTCTACGTAAATTACTTAGCTTTTGGTATGACAGGCTAACCTCACGATTATCTCTTCGTAAATTTTTGGGATTGGGAGGAAGGTAATTTACTTACACATTATGGTTTGGTTTCCATTGATAGATTGTGATTTTATATATTTTCCATTTAGTATAGGTATTTACCATCAGCAGTTAAAATGAGTCCCTAAATTAAATTAAACTGTGATCATTTTCATACTATTAGGTAGGGACTTGAGTTTCACGATAACTCACGATCACAAACTCGGGTCCAGAACTTATAACTAATAAGTAACCTTTTAATGAATATTTTCTATTTCTTATTTTGGACACTGGTGTAATAAAATGTATGTGAAAAAGAATAATTTTCCACTTACCTACGTGAAGATTATCAATAATGTTCTCAAAGGTATGCAAATTTCCTCACGGTGTTTTCCTTGATCAAAAGCAAGTAATATTATCATATGTGAGGTTTCTCGATAATATTCTCAAAGGACTGCGAAGTCCGGTAACATGCACTTTGTTTGTGATACGAGTAATTACACCTACGCTCTTAGTTCATTGAATATTGAAGAATCTATGTATTAGCACAGAAGAAATAATAGTACTTATAATTAGTACTATTAGGCAATATGGCGTATCCATACCAACACAACATTATAAAAATAGGGTAAAATTATATTTCTTCCTCATTTTTCTTTTTCATTTCCTGTTATAATCGTATTTGTGTAGAAAATTCGTTTTTTATACCCTAATAAAGTGTTATGAAACAACAAGCGACTTATGGGATCAGCATAATCCAAATAACGATTGTAAATATCTGCGAAAACTCCACTGATAAATTGAACGAGTGTGAAGGACCTAGCCTTACAAGAGCCGCGTGAATAATCTTGATCCCTTAAAAACGAGGTCAAAGTATTCTAGTCCGACAATGATATACGGAGTCAAGTTATCTCAGAAATTAGGCAATCCAATGCTTTGCCCTTGAATAAAGTTATGAATAATGCTTGATTTTGATTTGCGATTTGTACAATTTGTACGTTTTGTACTAATTGTAAATTACCTCACTCTTATTTTGTAAAATATCATTTTCAACACGTAACTTTTTCAGTTTATACAATATTTCGCATGGGACAATGACATCGAAAACCCAGAGTTTTATGTTTTTCCACGCTATGCTCTCTGCCACTATATTCTCAAATTTTTATTACTTGAAACCTTAATTCCTAAATAGGATTAAAGAGACAGAAAAAAAGGACGGTTGAGTAGTGTTAATAAATTGTTTGCATGTGGAAGATTTCAGAGAAAGGTTTGAATAATATTGATCTTTTAAAAAGGAGGTCGGAGTAATCTAGTTTCACTCTGATGTATGTAGTCAACTTATCACATGAAGTGCTGTTACATTTTCTCTCCTTGAATTAATGCCTGTGCTGGGCACGCATTTCTCCTCGCAATGAGGAGACATAAGGGTATTTTAGAGTACCTACTCTAAATCTTCCGTTAAGTGATTACGATTACAAAATAATAGTACTATAGTCTTCAGCAGTAAACTGTACATAAATACAGTTTTTTATTCTTTAAATTGTAGATAGAAAGATGACGCAAGCTTAAAAATGATTATATTAGAACATAAAATAATACAGTAAAGTTTTGTCGTTAACTGGTCGTGAGTTCCTACAAACAGGACTTCCTAAGTAGGTGGGACTTACGAGACTTCCTTTGATCTTTATCAATATAAAAGGAAACATTGTTTTAACGCGCATTTAAAGTTTGTTCTCAATGTACACAATTTTATTGTCGAGGACATATAATAATTAAAACATACGTTTTTTATTTACCAAATCTACCTAGGCTATAATACCTACTGTGACCATTACCTTCGGTAGATAAAAATACCTGTATGTATTATACCTTTGTATATTTTACACAAAGTATAAGCATACAAAATTGTAGATCTTTTATCTGCTTAATAACTACACGTTTCAATCAAATAAGTTAAATAAAACAAGATCGCTTATTGCTACTTTTCAAATGGTCTAAGTAATATTAACGGGTAAGAATTACGTAATATTAATTAATTAATAATTAAGACCATTAGAAAATAAATACTGATGAACAAGCATAGATTTTATACCAATATAAAATTATGGGAATGACGCGAATAGTCCCTACCATTCGAAAAACACGATGGGTTTAAATAAACTATGAACGTTACTTAATTCTCATTATCAAACTACAAAACCTGATGTTATACTTAAAAAAATGCTTTTTAACAACAAAAATGAAACTTACAATCCTCCGTGATCTGCATCTCAATCTTGTCAAGATCTTCTATCTCATCGTCGAAGTCAGTCTGAACGGTGACGTCACGTGTGTACTGCTGCAGCGCGATGACATCAAACGAAGCGCGCTCAGGGCTGGGGTCTCGCGGGCTCAGCTGTGGAGTCTGTTGTGTCTCATGTGGGGTCTGTTGTGCCTCATGCCGCGCGCGTTTACACGCAGCACAACCGCACAGCGAGCCACGGACTCGCAGCAACCACACTAGCCCGAATAGCGCCATCCATGTGGTCATGCTGCGATCACCATCACTTTCTCACTGACCGTTGACCACGAAGTCGAAAAGTTGTATCACATCTCGGTTTTTGCAATGCCACTTCAACTATGGTGCAGTCGTTTAACACGGTTACGTATTTACAGTCATTTCGTTTGTTTTTGTTACCTTCACTATAATTTGTTAATCTTCTTAGATTTGCTTTTATTATTAGCTCAGTATTTTATATAAACTATTTTCTAGAACGACGTCATTTAATTTCAACTAGTTAATCACTTTCAAAGATGTCTTTGTAGTAAAGCATTTTTTCATATTTCACATAACGTGAATCTAAACTAGGCTTTGACTTGAATTATAAAAAAAAACAATCATTTAAAATCAATCTACTTTGATCGCTTTATTCATACAATCCTAGTTTTGTAACATCGTTCAAAGCTCACGGCTCACGGATTGTCTCGAAACTCACTATGCATAGCTGTGAAAGAATCATTATTCCGAACGTTTACCTACACATCAGCGCGAGGAGACACTTTGTTGTTACAAGTTTTTGCATTCGAAGTTCTGACGTTCACATTATCCTTGGAGGGCGCAGTTGTGGTGTGCCATTGTATTCTCACTCATTCAACCTAGCTTGGTTTTCATTTCAGCCTTCGCTAAGTTTCTATGGTCTATTTACTTTTTTAGTTCACGTACAATATATAAAACATTTGTTGTAGCTTGTAGGTTGTTGTTCCTTTTAGGTATAAAAATTAAACAGACTGATTTGTATATGCTATACTATAATCTATAATATTATAAACACGTTTTTAATTAGCCCACAAGTGATATAAAAAATTTTTGGAATTTTGAATTTTTGAAAGATTTTTGATAATTTTGAAAATGGAATTGTGAACGTTAGAATTATGAAAATTTGTTCAAAATTAAGACTAGCATTTTATACTACCATCATCATCAATATATCGAATAAAAGCAGAAGGCCCTCAAAAACCTTCTATAGATTATTTCATTCCAATATGACTTATTCTTGAGTCAAGTAGCTGGTCAACCCACGTCTGACTTCAGAGACTCGATAAAATGATTAATGGCGACTATAAATTGCAGCCTCTAGATATAAATGGCAATCCATACGATAGAGGACACATAAAAAATATCAATTCGTTACCAACGATCGTATAAATTCTCCCTTGTGGACGGATTATTGCAAAAGATATAAAGATATTTGGAAAGATGTGTAGCATCTTGAGTTATTATTATCTACACAACTTTAAGATATTTTCTTAACTTCTTAGTTTGAAAAGTTTTAAGTATTTTTTCATTACCATCATGCTATTTTATCAATCTTTTAAAACCCCTAACTTAAAATTTAGGATCATGAATTAGTGTGAATCCTTTTTAATAACCCGAAGTATAAAAAACACAGAGAAATGAGAACAATTTACGTTTATTTATTGTACTATTTCTAACTCTAGAGAGATTGCCTATTAACCTTTGAAATTGCGCCCTTAATTACGAAACGTTTGGGATTCCCTGAACATAATATCAAATAATAATTAATTAGGACGTTACCACTTTCCCTCTAGCAATACCTATATGTGTAGTGTGTACTCTACTATAAATTACGTACAAACTCTTTGTTGACTTTTGAGGTTTGCAAGGAATTTGTTATTGAAATTTGAATGCAAAGATTAGTTAGTCAACCAACTAAATATTGAGTCATTGATTAGCTTATCAGTTTTTTAATTTTACTGAGTAATGTAAATAAATATATCTGCTACTAACATTAATCATCGTTAATAAAAAAAATAATTTCAGGTTCGTCGCGACATTCAAAATTATGATCATGGTTTCTATTCATCAATTTACCATATTTTCTGATTCCCATCTTTAAGATTCTCATCTTTAAGTGTAACTTGATGAGGTTATTACAACAAACAATAATAACCTTCGCGTAACAACCTTTTTATCAGACTCCATATTAAGGATGTATGTAACACGAAACCCATCTAAATATTGAAACATTCTTCCAACCTGAAATACGTAAATGTTCGTCCGGCACAATCAATTCGAGGGCATCAAGTGGATGTTAATGAACAACGCGCTGAATATTGATCAACGGGATTCAGCTGTACGTGGTAGGAATTACATTTTCTTAGTTAATGATACTTTTCAAACGATAAACTGTTTGCTTTAACGTGAAGAATGGACCGCACGTGTGTCGGAATTTAGAAAGCTTCAATACTTGTGTGTACTGTCCGTATAGAAGTCGATGGATGTAATGGTAACTTTGCAGTAGATTATTTGTATGGTATCAATATTATTATTAAGTAATTATTATTTATTTATTTTTAAGGTCTGCCAGTGGTTATTATACTACGTTAACACAATTTACTTATATCTAATTAGGAACTAAGTATATAACCTTTTAAGGCAAACACCACCTGCACAATCATTTTAATTATTTTTTTTACACAAATAAGTTATGCAATTTAACACTGTCTTACATTATTTGTACATAAGGCTAAGTTTTTTTTATACTTGTATAAAGACTAGTGATTGACGTCCAAATCAACTGATCCATCACATCTGTTGTACAGTTTACATAGACGTGGGACTGCTGAGTTCGTTCCTAGTACAGTTTTACGAAACGAATTATTATTATCTTCACGTGAACCTTGCCTGACTAGCTACCAAAATTGTGCTTGAGTCAATCGCCAAACAAATTTTCGTGTTCCGGCTAGAAGCTTGAGAACCATTTATTTCTTTCCTACTATCTACTTTGGTTATGGTTAAAACTTTAGTAAACTAAATATTTTATGTGTAAATATCTGACAAATGATCTGGCGATTCACCTGATGGTAAGGGGCTATCGTTGCCAATAGATATGAGGAATACCAAAGGCATTACCGATGCGATGCCGGCCATGAAAGTGAGAAGAATAAGAAAGAAAGAACTGACTCTCGATCCCCCAGCCGGAACACGACGAGTCGTTTTGCGGCTGACTCAAACAAGAAATAGGTACCATGTTCGTGCACTTGTTTTATATAAAAAAAGATGAATCTAAATTCTAATCCAAGATGTTATTGGATTTGTTTGATAATAGATACCGTTTCAAATTTCACTGTACAAAATGTAATGTCTGTAAACTTGAAATATGAACAGTTAATTGAGGTGATCATAATCTGTAATTATGAGCTTGGTAACGTTAATGAGTTAAACTTAACCACTAGATGTTCATGTTATTTAGAACGTTGTAATTGGATCGCTAAGCCAGTATGCCACTTGGTTTATTTGTAGGTTTAGGTACAATTTCTCGGGCGTTACAATATTATGACCATGTAATTATTCCATTTGCTGTCGATAAGAAATTTTTAAAGAAAAAAAAACCGACTGCGTAAAAAACTAAAAAGAAAAAACAAGAACAGTAGTTCAGAATGTTGTTAAAAGTAATACTGAACAACTACACCATAGAAGGATTAACAGTCGGGACCATACCCAGACCAAGAATAAATTGTATCTGTTATTTTCTATCTTATAAGTAATCTCATTTTAACTTAAATTATTACAATTTCGAGTCGGGCATGGATCCAGAAAACTAATAATTTTAAGCAGTATCTTACGTATGCCGGTTACGTATGAGGTTATGGACCGACAGCTTAACTCTATTAAGATACAAGTCATACCGTATACAGCCAGCGAAATTGTTAGGTACGCAAGTCGTATACGGTACATACGGTACAGGTAGCATTTTACGTTAATATACGTATATAGTTAAAATTCTCGTGTCACGGTGTTAGAAGTTGAACTCCTCCGAAACGGCTCGACCGATTTTCGTCAATCTGTGCGTGCATATCGGCTAGGGTGGAGAATCGAACATCTATTTTTCATCCCCCTACCCCTAATTTTTTTTTTGGCAGAACAACGTTTGCCTGGTCAGCTAGTATTACAATAAAATTCTCTTTGATATTAAACATAACAGAACTTTTTTGTATCATTCCCTGCATATCTAACTTTTTTGCTGACGGTACATGGTATGACTTGTATCTTGATAGAGTTAAGTGTAAATACTTTGACAAATTTTGCATGGTATGTATGGCAAATCATGATCTTCATTTCCATTTGCTTACTGCTATTCTTAGTATCATGCATGCAAACGCAACCGACATTGTAACGACTAAATTTCGGAAAATAGTGGTTACTGTAAATATTGTCGTTGCGATGTCTTGACGCTGCGTTATTGGAACCACAAAAATATGCAATGATTGTGATTCACATGCTGGTTTGTAGTGCAGGAGCATGTGCAATGCAATCCGCTACATTCTGTTTTGTTACTCGACAGCGGAATCCGCGATGAGTTTCAAACTTCAAACGACTAAAGATAGGATTTTGACACTCATCGCGGATTCCGCTGTCGAGTTACAAAACAGAATATCTTCTGAGGTGCGAGTAGATTGGGGCAAGCTCGGAGCGTGTGTGCTTTTGTATGTATTATAATATTCATGATTGTGTGCTGGTGTGTGTAACACCACCATCATAATATGTAGCTTTGTCTATATAGGTTCCTAGGACAACCAATCAGGTATGTCACCTAGACGTTGCGTTGTTGTTGCTATGTCCACACTGTTAATTTGTACATCAAAATATAGTCCGTGTGAATAAAACTATGTGTTTTCATACAATTTGCAAAGACTTTGTTATATGGATGTTATATGGACCAAATACATTTACGACCTCTACGGACATGATATTAAACTGATCTTAAAAGGTCAAAGCGATCTTACTTGGATTTAGCTAACACGAACTAATAAATGGGTTACCTACGTACCCTAACTATCACGAAATGGATATTTTCTTCTTGCAAAAACTTGCCTTACTTTACTTCTCACAGCCATTTTTAAAGATTTTTTTTCGCAGTTTTTCACTAAAGAGTTCAGTAGCAATTTTTGAAAATATATTATAGTATCTTAAGTAGGTATATGCAAGATTTGAAATTGCTGCAGTTTGCATTGCCGAACAAAACGGGCTAAATACGTCTCAGCTAATTTAAAAACTGTGAAATTATCGAAAATACTGTAAATCTACAGTTAAAACTGTAGAGTTGGCAACTCTGCCCCGTGGCCAGGCCGTTATGTTCGGTTTACACATATTAAGTATTTAGTAGTTAACCAATTTTTAAGTAAATTAATAGGTACGTGTAAACAGACATTTTTGTAGTTAAAATTTAGTACGCAAGTAAACAAGTACTTAATTAATTTTTTTTTCTATTTTCTGTTAGGTAGGTGGGCGGGTAGGTTATCACCTAACACGTTTGGACAGGCATTTTTCAGTAAAAATTTAATAAAATGCTTAAATAATTAAGTAGGTTGTGAAGATTGTGTGAACTAAAAAGCTTTACTGAATTATTACGTTTGGACGCGCACTTAAAATTGTTCACTTAAAATTTAGATAAAATTTAGTTAACTACTTAACTGCTTAATACGTCTAAACTCTAAACCGGACTTTATTGTCCGTTCATACAGACCGGCTAGGAGAGGAGAGCTTATTACTATTGCGCATAAAAAGAGTTTTGGGATATCGAAATAAAGTTTATTTTTCATTTTACTTCTTTTTTTAAATTATAATGCCTTATGAAATATTTGTTAATAAAAATATAAACCTTATTTCGATATCCCAAAACTCTCTTTTGAACGCAATAAAAATATGCTCTCTTCTCCGAGCCGGTCTGTATGAACACTATGAACAGATACTTATGTTCGGTTTACACGTATTAAGTAGTTAATTAAATTTTAATTTAATAATTGTTAGTGTGCGTCCACACGTAATAATTTAGAAAAGCTTTTTAGTTCATACAATTCTACTTAACTACTACTTACTACTTAATACGTGTGTACGGGCTATTAGGGTTAAAAACCTAACTAGTGCGAGTTAAGGTCACGTGGAGAGGGTTCCGTACTTCTTTGAACATTAAGTTGGTTAAGCGGTGACTGTTTTAGACTTAATTAAATATTAAAAATATTATCAAAATTTTATAAAAAATAAACAGACTTTAAAAACATTTTTCGAAAACGTCAAAATCGCCATTAAGCATCTATAAAAAACATAAAATTTTTCCATTTTTCCATGGATCCCATCATCAAAACTGAATTTTGATAAATTTGCCGGACCTTTTCAAATGAAAAAAACAAAATCGAGAATCCCTTATACATTATTTATTGTATATCAACGAACTCTCCAAGTCACAATAGCAACCGCAGTATTGTTTTCATAAAATAAATATGTCCCGGCATATTTTCAATTTCTTTGTCTAATGTTTTTTTAGAAATATGCTGGTATATTATGATCTTACTCGACATAATTTTATACTTAAAAAACGTCGTCTAAAATGTTCAAAAATTGTTTCAAAATATTTACAAATTTCATAATGGGCTAGCTAGCTTAACTTAAACTTAGATCTGTATAATTCCTCACACGACACATCACTTTGAATTATACGAGTAACTCGAATTAATTATACATCGAACTATACACTCTAACTTGTACGCTCTAATGTGGTATAACACCTAATAATACCACAAAATACGATCACGGTGGTGATAACCAGGACACACAGCAAATTTCACACATATTAGACAACAAATGTTTGTGTAAGTAATTGATCTAGCCAACGTTGTCAATAGCGTAATTAGATATTGAGCAGGTCAGTAGCCAATAGTTGACAAACTAGATGACGATCCACTTAGTAGTAAGTGGCCACTGATATGGCACGGCTGACACCCATGGATATCGAAATACCAAACGCATCACCGATACGTTTCGAACAAAGAAAGAATAAAAAGAAATATGTATCTAATTATTGAAACAATTTAAATTGTTTATTTATGACCTACCGATTGCAGGGCCGGATTCGATTATCAGCTGTAGCCTCCAGGTCCTGATAAATTGTTTTTTTTTAAATAATGTATTTAAAATTTCAATTTTGTACACTAAGTAAGAACTATTTTCCCAACATGAGATTTTCCTACAGATATTCTTGATAAACTTTGAAAGCTGAGAGCAGCGGGAGGTAGAAAGTACATTATCACAAGGACAAATAAATTCATTGCTCCTTGCGATGTATCAAAATCCTCTTTACTTATTGTTTTGTAGGCCTTACTTGTGATTTATATGGCTATTTATTTAGATTTTACTTTTATAACACGTAATACGATCACGTACCTACCTAATAAAATGCTTAATACTACTAATTAATTTAACAATTGAACACTCGCAAGGGAATCAAAATGTATTACATATAAATTATGGTACCTTTCGATGACCGTGACTGGACGGACTGACAGAGGGACATGACAAAACTACCTATAAAAGTTCCGTTTTGACTACGGAACCCTAATAATCTGAGAAATGTTATTATTTGTTACAAAAGAATAAAACGAGTTGTACGAAACCCTCATTGCGCGATTTTAACTCCCACTTAATTTTTTTTCATTCTGGAATCTTCCTGGTAAATGACTTGTATGAAAAATATATGATCAGTAGTAAATCTCAGTAGTAAATAATCTCATTCAAAAAGACAGAAGTATTACTTTGTTTTAATCTCTTAATCTTTATTATAATCTCATTCAAAAAGACAGAAGTATTATTTATTTTATTCAGTCAAACAGTTACGAAGAAACTTTGTATGTAAGACAATCATCTGCTAACTACATAATGGAAAGAAGACTGCCCTAAACTTTGTATTTCGAAAAAGGTAGAAGGGACCCACGATGCTTACAAATGAGGCTGTCTATCTGTCCTCAGAGGAGCAAACTGTTACTGCCGTGACACGTTTCCTTCCGTATGAATAAAGAAAATCAGTCAATCTGAATCGAACACACGTGAAAATTTATGAATAAATCCTGAATGAATAACTTCGCTTTATTATTATAAATCCAGTGTAATCGTAATTTACTTTCTATCTATATAAAAAATGGATTTTATAACATAATGCTTTATGTGTATGTGTGTAATCGATTTCCAAATTCAGAATCCATTTTCTTATGTCATAATGTTATTTGGATTACTGTTACTACTTCAAATGTGATATAATTTTCAACTTTTTCCGTCTAGTAAATTCGTAGAAAATCCAGACAGATCACAGATATTCTACTTCGTACTAATGTTATCTTAATATATATAAATTACGTGTCACGTTGTTTGTCCGCAATGGACTCCTAAACTACTGAACCGATTTTAATCAAATTTGCACACTGTGTGCAGTTTGATCCAACTTGAAAGATAGGATAGCTTACATCTCAATAAAAATTTTTTTTTGACAGTACGAAGTCTGTCCGGGCAGCTAGTTAAATATAAAAGTTTGTGAAGATATTTGGACGTTTAGATGTTTGGAGTTTGTCTTTTCATTACGCACTAATCATTGTACGGATTGAGATAAAAATTGGCACACTATCTAGTCCACGTCCAGAATAAGAAAAAAGGATGTATTTATCCCTGTTATACTTTTGCCTGGGATGATTGGGACGTTTATATGTTTGTGATATCGTTTTGTGAAACCAATCTACCGTAGACGAAACCGAAGGAGGAGACAAATGTATAATAATATACCTTACATGTAACTTAATAAGAATATAGTTAGTGCTTTTATTTATTGTTTAAAAAAAAGTAATAAGAGTGGTTAGTATGTCGCAAAAAGAGGCTACGAATCCTCCAAGCACCTCTCATTTTGAAAGTTACAAGCGTGTTACAAATCAATGTTTACCACTTGCTTCGTAAGTCTATGGCTTCGTAGAAGAAAATCTCTATAACATACGTGTCGCAGAGAAATGAAGGAATCCGTGATTTGATCCGCAAGATGATAGAATGACGACTCCGTAGAGACACTTCACTTGAGAATTTCAGTGAAAATCTCTAAGCTGTCTTAAAGAAATGATGAAATAAACTGGTAACTAAGCTAGCAGTGGCATACGTATGATGGTTTGATTTTGGGCACATTTGACTCGTCTTTATTACCTGTATTCATTTCACCTGAAATTCAGGATCTGTTGATGTGATTGGAAGGTGAAAAAGGGCGCCCTGAAATGCCTATGAGTCGTCATTCTATCATGTTGAGGGATTTCATCAAATCCCTTAAAGAATTGATGAAATCGAAGATGCACATCGAAGAGTTCTCTACTCCAAAATGTTCTTAAAAGCCTGCCAAGTCTGCCCAGTCACACTTGGTCAACGTTTTGGACTTTTAAGTATCTAAATTGAAGTAAGCCCCATGTTATTAGTAATCTGTAGCAGACATAATAAACCTACTTTACAAGTAAAGCCAATAAATGTAACTTTGATTGTTAACCTTTAGATACCATAAAAAGGAAAGGCGTTCTAAACATTCAAATAGTACCTATTCAAAGAATTAAATAATAAAAATATAATCTATGTCTGAAACTGAAAAGACTTTCGACCCATTATCTTCTTATTTATGTAATAGACGTCGACAAACACATTTTTCCTTGATTATAATTTCAAAAGAAGTGAGCAAAATAAAATAAAAAATCTTTTGAATTGTCCACTTAATATGAATTACTCGTAATGTTTAGTTTTAATTATATCTATTTTATTTCAAACATTGTACAATTTCATTGACAGTAAAACAATAATCAATATTAATCTAAAGTAGGTACGTTGACGATGAGAATAACTTTCGTTGAATCGTCAAACGTATTTAAAAAAATATATTATAAAAGCAAATCATGATAAGGTAGTTCAGCATTAGACATACCTACCTAGTAGAGCACAGTTCATCGGTCCAGTATATTTTGGACTAATGAAGGCAGTATCTTATCAACGTAAGTAAGTCTAAATAGGTGCAATAAAGTCTGAAGATGTAGATTGTAGAAGATGAAGATGAGAAAAAGACAAGAAGAGAAGATGAAGATAGATGTGGATTAGTCTTCTTCTTAACTGAAAACAGGCATAAAGTTATACATACATGTCTCTTAAGTTTTACCCCTTCAAAGTACCTACGTTGGATTTAAATATTTTCCATGCATCCCTCAAAACTTCGGAAAATTGACATTTATAAATAAAAAAAAATATAATAATCTTAAGCAGATACTTTTCGAATAAAAACTCTTTTACATAATCATTCGTGCTTTTCAAGTGTACATAACCGAACACGTTCATCACCTTTGACATAAAATTAAATTCAAACTTATTGTACGCAAATGGATTATTTTTAAGCTACACAAAACACTTAATTAGTTTGAAACTCGTTCACACGTTTTTCAAGATACATTTTACACCGCGTAGCGTAAACCAGTTCTTACGAAAACCGTGCGCGATCGCGCTGACTGGACCGACGCTACTAGGTAAGGGACGTCGAGCCATCCCCGTGGCTCAATGGGTACTAAATGGCTGTAGGGGTGGCTGTACGCATGCGGGATCGTGGGGTCCTATCCTAAACCCTGATGAGCTCACAGATGTTTGATAAATTAAACTCAATAATTAAACGATTAACAATTTTACACGTGTTACAATTTGATTAACACACAATGTTGACTTTGTCACATTGATACATGTTAGTTGTAAACGTGCGTCTGAATTTTTTTGAAAATAATTTACATTGGTATTACGGGCGTATATTTGTAGTCAGGTTTTCAATTTTCAATATTCAAGTTTTTTTGTCATGTACAACTTTATTAACGCAAGATTTTTGAACTCTTTTGAGTAATAAATAGGTTCGATTCAGTGAGCAGGAAATTCATAGTATGCATGAATATTGGTTTTGTTAAATTTCGTTGAGAATTTTTTTTTTTCATCATAATTAAAATCCTGATTTTAGATTAATAGGTACAACACTAGAGGTCGAAATGAATTAAATTGCAACACTTTGTTTTACAATCCGTAGTAACATAAATATCCGTGATCCAAGTTTTTCAGACGCTGAAGCCTTTAGTCTTTTAAAAATTCACGAGCTCTTGTTTCTATATTTATCACGACTAACATCATCTTGTGCAACTTAGAAATAACTTTGGAAACACACGTTCACGAAGTGAATTTTCAACACAAATTCATGAATAATTGTGCTTAGTTGTAGTCGTAAAATAGTAAACATGTACTTGTGCTTTCATAATCTTCAGTATACGTGGTGCACTCACATACAATATAAATTAATAAATTAGCAATTACCCCACACTTTCATACTCCTGCATTAGTTTTCCCTGTTTCGTAGACAATTACACAAATCACTAAAACTTAAGAATCGAAAAATAACATTTCTCTGATATATACCTAATAATGTCCGTTGCGGCAAGGAATTGTACCCGGGAGTAAGCATGGTCAATACCAACTATACTACGAGCTGATCATGATATAAAATTGTTTTTTATTGTCACAGCTTAATTATTCCTTTTAGCTGTTGTTTGTAGCTTCACTTGCGAAAATTATATTTTCATTAGAGCTTGCGTTGGGTAAATCAATTTACCTTAAATCAATTTTAGTAAGCGCTGAAAGGGTTATAGATCTCCTCTGTTCACACACCAACCAATCACCAACTCACCGTATTAAACTTTTCACTCATTTGCTTCACGTAAGTTTTTCTTGGCGGGGGACTTCACCCCCCCGAACTACCTTCAGATGTTTTTTGGATTTACTGAGTACATTTTTACAAGTATTTTTTCATCGCAGATTAAACTTCTATTACTTCTAAAACTAAGGGCTCTTTAGGATATAGGATATACAAAACATGTTTTTTAGGTTCGATGTGTTTATTTTTGAAAAAAAATAATTGAGTGGTATTCCGTGAATTTAGTCCCAATAAGAAAAGTTTCTTAATTATCTATCAATAGGATGTCTAATTAAAGTATCTAAGCCAATAGCATCAGTGGCGAACAAAACTTTATCAACGTTCAAAGCTTTTATTTTAATTAACAAAGTAAGAAAGTTGCGAACCATTGAATTCCCTGAATAGTTTGAACTTGAAACAGAACTTCCTTTTAACAGAATTTAGTTAGAGAATGTGTGTTGTGTTTGGTATTGTTAGTGCTACTATTTCAAGATAAATTTAAAATTAAAGGCAACAAGATTGTTAAACTTCATGCTATAAATTTCAAAACCAAAAAACACAAGTTTGGCAAGTAAATCAGTCATGGAGGGAAGTTCCGTTCCAAGGAATAAATCTTCAAATACTTTGCAAACTTAAAGTTGTTTTATTTCGAAAACTCTAAATGTCATTTGGGTAAATACCAAGGTTAGGTAGTGTCCCAATGAAATGTTTATCAAACTGTAATTTGGCAAGATTCCTAAAATGGTTCTTTACAATGTACATAACAGTCAGTAAAGTTTTCAGTAAAGAAAAGAATCTTAAGTTAGAGCAAAAACTGCTGAACATTGGTTTAAATTCAATACGAACCACAACAATACCATATCAATTTAAATCTTACTTGCTATACACTCAGGTAAAATATAGATGACGTCTTACCACTGCACTTAGATCTAATAAGTGACAATGCAATAATTTAATATTTCAATAAAATTGGACATTTTAATTCTATATAATTTTTACCCCCATTTAACCCCTTAAGAGATGAATTTTGAAAAACATTTACAAAATTTTACGCAGATATTTCAGCAACAATAAGAACGATCGCGGACATATTTGTTCGTAAAAGTTGTTGGCTCGTAACTTTTAACAGTACAAATAAAGGCGATAAAACAATTTGCTCTACTACAAAACTTTTGTGTCTGGTGTGTATGTCCCTTTCCTTATTTGGTTGCAAGCTAACTTCCCCTAATCTTTCTGTGACGGGACGGAGTGTCAGATTTTTCTCATTAGAAATCCTTGAGCTCCAAGTTCAATACATAGTGACATGAGACACGTGATCATGTGTCACGTGATCTGTCTTCATGTACCTCTTTGAAGATTGGTCTCCATTGTATAAAATAAGAATTTAGACGGCAAAATGTCCGTGTTTTATCATTAAATGATTGATGAGATTAATTCCATTAAATAAATATTTACTAAGCAGGGAATTACCAGGTGTTAATCTTAATATCGTTCTTAAGACACATCAAGTACCCTCATAATCTCAGTATGGGATATTTTGTCTTTAATAAACTGTATTTATAAAGTTTTTAATAAACTGATTCTCGACTGCGTTGCGTTGTTTCTCGACATGTTTATTTCCGGAACAAAAGTGATGTAGTATCTTGATACAAATCTGCAGAAAAACACTTTGCTCTTCAAATCGTTTTCCTTCCATTAATTTGATAAAATCCGTTAAGAAGCGGAAAACGAGATTTCATAGCCTAATGGAATGGCAGAAGGGAGAATCATTAGGAAAATTTAAATTTTGAGCGTGTAATGAAAAATCATTTATATAAGCTCACGGTCCCGATATTCTCAAGTTAAGTCCAAGTTTAGATTTTCCTGTGAAGTTAGAACTTAAAGCTTGCCAATAAAATTGAAAAGCTTACCAGCCGAGCTTGTAACTTACGAGTATAGTCAGATTACCATATTTTAGTTTTGCAGCCAATACAAATCGCTGTAAAATTTCAAGCCCATCTGCATGTCTAGCGCCCAAATAAAGTGCTAAATGCGAATTGATGATGCTTTCATCTTGAAACATCTGAGAATTTCATGATCTTCTTCTTTAATATTAAAATAAATTTTTGTAGAATTAATATGAATACCGAGATGAAAATTTTATGACATAAAAGGAAAAAATGCATTAAATGTAAATTAAAAAGAAATTACTTAATAAGCTGTGAAATTCGTTTTTTTCTGAATTCTATTTTTGGTTATTTACTCGTAATTTAAGTAATAGCAACAATGGATCCGAAAAGTGCTTTAGTATTGGCCTAATCCACATGCTCAGAGTAGCGCAGCGGGCTATGGAGAGGATTATGCTCGATATTTCTCTACGTGATCGCATCAAAAATGAGGAGATCCATTGACAAACAAGGCTAACCGACATAGTTCAAAGAATTTGCCTGCTGAAATGGTTACCGGCTGAAGTGGTACCGATAACCGTTATAGAAGAAAGGTCCTCGAATGGCACCCACGTCTCGGAAATAGGAGCATGCGACGCCCCCCGACCAGATGGACTGACGACCGACCAGACTGACCTGAAAAAGACAGTGGGCATCCGCTGGATTATTGAAGGCTCAGGACCAAGTTAGGGGAGGCCTATGTCCAGCAGTGGACCTCCAAGGGTTGATAGATGAGTGGATGGATAAATAAAGAACCTGCTAATAAAGCTGCTCCATTAAGTAAATCACATTATCATGAGTAGCGGTTGCTCTTTGTTTGTATTAAGACATAAGACGCCTTTGAATACGTATAACAAGGTTGTTATGAAACAATAATAATACCCTTGTGAATAGGGCCGTAATACGCATCTTGCTGTCACAAAATTACAGGGTATAACCATCGCATTAGAAGGACCTTAGAAAGCGTTCAAGAATTCATTTTTTTTTTGTATTAAGAAATTCAGAAATATATAAAGGATTCTTACATATCATTATAATAAAGTTGTATTGCACATAAACGGATATTTCAGGAAAATTGCATTAAAAAAGGAAAATAAGGTTTATTTAGTAACAAAAAAATTTCTCCTAAAATCATGAATTGGGGTAAAAAACATGTAATTTTTATAATTCCGGATAAAATAAATGTAGCAATTGTCTACAGTGTTGTACTAACGCTTAGATTTGTGAAGAGGCGAGGGTGCGCTTCCAGTGATTTATAAAAAAATGTCTATTAAATACGTTTGTGCTTCAGTCGAATCGCTGTTGGTCCTTTCATTCATTTTAAAATTAATATTTAATTTTAATGAATACAGCGGTAGCAATTTCATTTACTGTTTACATAATTTTATTATGAAAGCAACGTATTTTTTTATTCGTAGCTACTAATAAATAGGTGGAAATTAAATGTCTATTTAGTATTTTGCAGCTTCAGAGTAACTCAATTGATAGCCAGTTTTAGGGTTGCTTGGCTGAATAACAAAGCTTTTTGCTTTACTGAAGAATATTTAAACTAAGTATGTAGGTAAGTATAGAATCTACAAAACATATTTGTGTTTGAATAAAGTTTGATTTATTATTAAAATAACTACAACGACTCTATATTGTATTATCTGGGGAGTTCCTCAATTGTTCATGGCTCCCACCAATTGGATTATCGGACCAATCTCCTGAAAAATCTAAATGAGTTGATTGCAGAATTCTGTGAGTAAACCTACCTAGGTTTAAAAAGTTTACGAGTAATTTTTACCCGACTGTCAAGGAAGTTGGTTATACATATAGTAAACTAAAACGAAACCATATCGCCGTGCTCAGATCGTGCTTGGCCAGTATTTTTTCTTATAGGTACACGTTTTCATTTAGCTTTAACATCAAAGAGATGTTACTGAAAAGCACTACGGTATAAAGCAGGCTTCATATAAATTCGAAATAGGTTATTGGAAATCTTAATATTACTCACAGGTAAATCCTTTCTTAAAAGTATTTTTTAATGTTAAAATGGCTCCCTTGCTTTAGTAATGCGTTGTTAACGTTACTAGGTTTTCGATAAGAAACACCTTTGGAACTTGTGAAACTTGGAAACCTATTTAACATGAAATGTTTTTGGTGTGATAATATACAAAATATGAATTCAAATGATTTGCCGACAAACGCCAAACTCACTAAACCTAAACATGAATGAATACCCAATTTGATTCAAAACTAATTCAGCATTATGTAGCCTGATCAATGTGGCTATCAAGCCAGCTTCGTATAATTTACAAATACAAATTACCTCTCTCTATTTACGTTCATAATACAAATGATATATCATTTGTATTATCATTTGTATTCATGTGCAATCGTAGTGATGTAAATTTGAATTGCTAATTTAAAGGACAGATAACTTTAAACATCATGCGGAATTTTATTTACAATTTATTTTTCGTCGACGTCGACTTTATAGCATTTTATGCAACTGATCTGGAAGGAACTAGGGGAAAAACTGTGTCCAAGCCTTGGAGAAGTAAAATATATGGTATGATATAATAGATAGATACCTAACCATGAAAGTATCCCTCGGATTATTGCAACATATTTATATTGCTTGAGATATAATCTAAGAATACTAGTTTCCACCCACGACTTATAAACGCCCAAGTAATCCCGGAGCAACATACGTCCGGGAAAATCTATCCTATCATCTAATCCTGGACATGGTCTGCCTATGTGCCAAGTCTCATTTTAATTCGCAAAACGTTTACGTGATGAAAAGACAAACAGTCAAACATAATTATTATGACATCTTCACAAACTTTCACATATTATAATTATTTATTAGGATAATAATTTAAATAAGTCTGAAGGGTTCAATCCATAATATAATAGTGCATGCATAATAATTGCATAATCTTTATATTTCAAAACTACGGCATTAATACGATCAATTTCAGTTCAGAGCGTAACCGCACGATGCTGTGTACAGTCGGCCGCAGAAGTAGCTTAACATTTTAGTACCTTGTCACATTACATTTCTTGAATTTGTCATAGATGTTGCTAGGAAACCGTCGAAACAGTTACTATTACAAAGTACTATAATTTAAAGCTACTTCTGCGGCCGACCGTACAAACGGTACAAATATTTGACGTACATACTCGTAGCATAGTTGCTAGTACTAAAAGTACCGACTCGGTAAACTTAAGATACTTACTGTACATTGCTTGTACTCTCGGTCTAAATGCATCGTGAACCGGCTTTTATCGATGTCGTGAAAGTCAAACGGAAAATCGCATTTTAAAATGTTGTATTACTTGTATAAGCTAAAATAGTATTTGTAAAATTTTGGAAAATAAATACAACGTCTAATTTACATTGATAGGTAATGTTGATTAATAATTTACGTTACTATTATTAAATATTAATATCGAAGACGATAACTCACTTTCTGGTAGTTACTTATTTTTTACTGCTAAATCTAGCCAAAGGAGGACCATCCCGAGCTATGAGCTTTAGATTCAGTTGGTAAGAACAATATTTATTTCCATATTTTTTTTATTTTTTGACATTGGAAATTTTAATGCACAAATGCAGACAAGTAAAATCTGTCTGCTTTAAGATGTAAATTGTAAAGGCAAGGATAAAAAACACATGCAAAGGTATCCAGAGAAAATTTTTATAAATCATGTTTTTTACCAAAATCTTCATACCTATTATTAAAATTATCTGCCGAGCCTACAAAGAATAGTCAATAACATAAGCGGTTTTGGAGAAGATCCAAGAAAAGTTGTTGCAGAAATATTATAAACAAGGAATTACTTCTTCCGTACCGGCTCCACTACGCGTTTAAAATTCGAAGTCGTAACAACTGAAAATTTATTCGTTAAGGGACATTTTTAAGCATATCAAAATCAAAGAAGAATTTTTTTGTTCTCTCGGAAAAATAGATTCTGGAAGCTGGGGCATCGTTCCGAACCTATTTTTACCCCAAATTTCACGAACAAGCAATCAGTTTGAGTAGGTGCAGCATTATCGTGGTGCAAAAGCCATGAATCAAAAATCGCCGAGATCATAAAAACACGTCTTTAGCGGCTTTAGCATATCGAAAATAATTAACTTGGTAAGTAATTGGAAATAACTTTTGTGGAATTTCATCAATATGTATCAGCTGCAACACTATCTAAATTAAAAAAAGATAACACAACCGGTGCTAAGTTAGGAAATAACTATGAATTTCCTAAAGTATTTTAAGCAAAATAAGAATGATTACGGGTCTATCCCACTAGTCCCATACAAGCGCCTTCAATAATATTCGTGGAAAAATGAATGTTATATAAACACGGAAGTCACAGAACCATACAAAAAAAGTAGTTTTCTTAAATAACACCTAATATTTTTTGTGCAAATCCTAATAAATTGAGCCTATCTATCATTTTTAACGGAATCTATCTGTAATGTCAGTACTATAAAAGACCGATTTACCATTTCCTATCTGCAGAAGAATCGTACTCAATTTTCCGAGGTAAAAAGAGTTGAAATAAATCATTACCTTCACGCCTTTCTTTGATTTATTGACATCCCACGTGAGAGGGTGTCACACCAACCTGCCCAAAAGTGTCGTTCCGTTATTTATCACCTGATTTCCCTTTAATAATATTTAACCTGCCGCTTAGTAGCATTTGCAGACTAAAAAATATTTGCTTGAAGAAAATTTTCGAAGAGTGGGATATAAAATAAGGTATTAAATAGGCAATATAAGATCATAACCAAAATTGTTATATCTTATCCTATCCTAACAATTTTAAACTTAACCTTGTCAATTATTGTATTAAAGGTGTCGACGCGTACGAAGTGGAAATGTAAAGAAAAAAAAAAGAAAAAACATTGGCTCCTGTTCTGAGATTATATACCTACTTCAATATAGGTACGTATTTTAGGAGTAGATACGTATTTTTTATGACACGGATTATATATATTATTTACAACGTCTTACTATACTCCAATATACTATTGTATTGTATCCACAATAACATTAATCTAAAATCACAAAACATCGCAAATTATTAGCCAATAAACAAAGGAGACAAGCTACCCTCTGCTAAATGGTCATCGCCATCAGAAACATCAAATCGCCAACGTATTCCTGGTTGAAAGAGACCCACATTATTCTTTGCGTTCGGAAACACGTGAAAAAATGTTTCACGGACGATTTGGAAAAAGGCTGCATGATAGCTAGCCACGCGCCTAAAACTCTACATCACGCATGAGTACATCGGAATTCAACGAGGTATTTTGATAAATAATTAAAGGCTGATCCCAATAATACATCGAAAACAAAGTCTATAATAATAAACGCTTATTACGACCTCGATTCACCTCTGAAAACCTATCTACTCGCAACTAAAACCATTGTTACTCAATTTTATAAGGCACTGCATAAATTCAATTTAGCCTAATCTATTGTTTTAGGGGTTAGTTTTGTTGATCTATAAATTTCACATCCGTTTATTGGAACAGGTAAAGCTTTAATAACTAACATTATAAAATACTTCTACACACACACTTTGTGTCATGGGAACAGATCCATTTCCAGCAAGGCTATTCTGTTTTGTAACTTGACAGCGGAGTTTCAAAATTGACGTTCGAGTTCTAGGATCACTTCACTTCGCAAGTGCGTATTAGATGATTAGATAATGACATGTCAATATGATGCAAGTTCGCTTTTGTTTTGTAACTTGACAGCGGAATCCACGATGGGTTTCTAAATTGAAGTTAGAGTTCGAGACTCCTTTCACTTCGCAAGTGCGTACCAGATGATTAGAGAATCACATATCAAGATCTCGGACTCGAACTTCAATTTTAAAACTCATCGCGGATTCCGCTGTCAAGTTACAAAACAGGGGGCTTACCATGAACTCTTAAAACAGGTTAGCCGATAATTGGCCTCTCCTGCTATATCCTACCATGATCTGGCTTAAACACAGGGTAGCCAGCGACCACGTCACCGTAACAGGACAGCGGTCACGTGACTTCAAAAATGATCTTCTGCCCTGCAATTCGTGTACCATGACGCGATTGTTGACGTATTGACATCAGAAAGTGGCTTATGTTAACGTCAAAATATTACAGCCCACCGAAAGTAACATTTATTGTTTCGGCTATTTCGTTGATGATGATGAAACACGACGGGATGCAGCCATGGCGAATTTCAAATACACCATCATCACAAAATAAATACATTTCATTTGTTTGGAAAATTTAAAAAAATTCATTGCACTTATGCTTTTTAAATTATCGCTCCTAAATCACACATTTTAATAGACATTTAGACATGTCTAACCACAGTTAGACATTGTCACAACAAGTGGTGTAAGATTACGTTCAAAAATGTAAGCATCACTTAGAGATAATTTTTTTGGTAATTTTAGAGAACGAAAGGTTAATAAATCACAACACTTATGTATTTATAACAAATCTCAAAATCTTCAATTGAGATTGTTATTTTAAACTTTACAAACATCAATATTACGCATTCATTTGAAAACCGGTAAACCGATAAAACGCTCTATTTCAGAACATAATTAGTACAAATCAAGTACCTTGCATGTCATAGACTAAGATGCAGGACAGAAGTAGAGGCATTGCAGGTCATCGGTAAACGTTCATGGTACAAAATACACTCCTGTCAGGTTTTAGCTACAAGCTGACCTGTCCTGAACATGACACATTTTATTAGAGTTCATGGTAAGGCACCAGAATAGCCTTGCTGGAATGAAAAGTAAAAAGTATCCCGGATGATATCATAACGATTTAACCCAGTTTGATTATCACTATATAATATGAATATATGATTATATTAAAGATAACAGTGCATTAATCAACGTTCATATCTGTATTAATTCAGTTAATTATCATAATACCTCATTAAATATTTAACATTCCGTGAGTTGAGCATGTGCTGGAAAATAATGATAAATTGTTCATCTTATTCAGCATCATACGCATCTGAACCAATGAAAACTTTGAAATATAAAAAGTAAGCCATTGCCAACGCTTTAGTACAAAAGGCACTCCTGATTTTATTTATTGACGCTTGCGTCAACAACACAGCCCCGCCCATGCAATTTCTGCTTTAAATGGTGTACGTGGTTTTAGAAGAGTATGAAACATTTAAAATAATAACAGTGAATATAAAAGCGAGAAAAAAATGACTTGGCAAATAAAAACACCAGTATTTCCTTTTTTTTTTCTTGTATTTTTGGTCAACAACGCGCCGATGTCTGATGTTAATATGTTTATGGGCGACGGTGATCACTTTCTATTAGCTCGTTTGTGTTTTGTTGACAATTTGTTCACATGTGGGGCCTAGTCGTGAGCGCAGTGTTTAATCCTTTTCAGAGGTTTGCTGACGGGTAATGATTTCAAAATTACGGATATTAGATAGGCCCGTCGGAACATTTAACGCAAAATATGTTCTTCATTAAAGCAAAAAAATAGCGGCAGAGATGGCGCCAGATGCAGCACGAATATGTTTATTTGGAATGAAAGTTAAAATAAAAGTTGAAATTCTATAAATGCTGTTTGTAATTAAACCAAAGATTTCCAAAGTAAGAATAGGCCCGCTGATCTCATTACTGGCCTTTTGGTATGCGTTTATACCTTTCCCATCCTGATTTTATCCACTACCTATATGTTCTTGAAATCAGGTCACTCAGTTATTGCAGATGAATATTGTCAACAAAGTGGGTACAATCAATGATTTTCCATCATTGCCATTTAATACTCGATGCTCGAACATACAACATCATTTTGATGAATAAAAGGATTGACCAGATCAGAGCTGCGGACTTTCCAGATATTTACTCAACTGAATTTTACTTTCCTGACGCCCAGAATTCTAATTTCAAAATAAGAATGTTTCTTGACGAATTAATAGTATTGTTTTAATATACATAATTGAAGAATTTTGACTACAGTGATAAAAAATGTATTTTAAAAGGTTAAAATATCCATGGTGTAGTACATTACAGTAATTATTAGGAGTGAAAAGTTGGACACAAAAATTTTAGAAGCAGCAGATGTAGATTTATCATATGGCTTCAAACCATTTATATCCCACTAGAGAATATTAGACTCTCTTCTAAGTGCCAAGTTTCATTAAAATCTGGTCAATCACTTATGGTTACAGTATTAATCTCAAATCATCCCAGAGGAACGTGCAAACCTGGGTAAACCCTCCAAGGAAACTATATTTTTATTCATTTACCAATTATATTAATAGGATGTGATTGGCCTTAAATATACGCTCTAATTTTTTAAATTAAATGGATATTTTATATAAATTCTACATTCTAATTTCTTACAAATTGCACATTAATCTTCAAGAGCAACCTGGAGGAACATTGCATTAAAATGACAAATTTCGGTAATGCAGTTGGTATTACAACATTATGATAGCACGTACGGTGCACATATCAAAATATAATGTCAATTCTATGTAACCAATATTGATCTTGAATACAGTAGTAGGTTTTGGAGTGTCAACAGACTATACTTACTAAAGTTTTATTATTATTGCATTCCAATAAGTCTACTTAAAAAACAAGAGAGGAATTTATAATTGCATTTTATTGGATTATAATCTACCCCTATACCAAATTATAATAAATCCCATGGACCTGTTTCCGACTTATCAGTAAAAAGCTTATCACCCCGCACAAATAAATACGCCTGCAACTTTTTTGTTTTACGTTATAATAAACCGGACAAGTTCGAGTTAAACTCGCATGGAGAAGGTTCCGTACGTTGATAATTATGTATTTCGGTAAATACAATAAAAATGGCAAAAAAATACGGTTATTTTTTGCCATTTTTTTAAGACCATAGACTTGATATAGGTTTTCCTGTAGGTAATTTAAAACTAAAAAACTACTTTCTGTATTTTTTTTTCAACTCATTTGGTCCAGAAGTTTTGGAGTAAATGCTTAAAAGACGGACAGACACACGAGTCCTTTAAGCGTTTCGTTTTTCGTTTTTTTCGTACGAAACCCTAAAAAGATAATATTTCGGCAATAAATAAAAGTCCAACTGAATCTAAATTATCTCTGAGGGACGAAAATACAAATAGCGGTACAGTTATTCTTATCTAATATTAGGTATGTTACTTCCAAGAAACAAAGACGAAATTTCCGGTAAGATTCCGAGAACTAAGATTTATGTATAACAGTGAATACTCAACACTGAATATCCGTTTCCTGTTTCCTGATCAAATGTAATCAAATCAAATATGGTATCACAGTTTGCTGCGTAGACCTGATTCCATTTATTATTTCTATGCTACTAATAGGAAGGTACATAATTATAACGAACGATTTCTCGCACTCTTTCCGCTTCCTGATAGAGTAATACAAAAGTTCACAATGGACAATAAATTATATTATCTACGTTCATTCATTGTTGTTTTAGCTTACTTAGCTAGTTAATAAAACTAAGAAATTAAATTTCATAAAAGATCGAGATGCTTACATAATCGTAAAATGAATTGCATGGAAAAACTAAACCATAGAGTACCTTTTTTTTTTCAAAGTTATATTTCTAATGAATTTAAAAGCAAAGAACAATGCCGAAAAATTATTTTTATTTTTTGTAGCGTCTTAAAACGTCAGTTACACCGAAGCAATTCAATATTATTTTACGTTTTTTAAAATGAATATCTGTACCCGTATTACCCAGGGTAAAATAATTTTAATAATAAGTGATGAATTGACTATAATAATAAGAATGATGTCGATATTGTCCATTTTCATGCGGTAAAAATGTTACCATTTCATACTTTTTTCCTTTATTGGTAGAAAATATATTTTGATAGTCGTACATATTATCTGATTTTAATTATTTCATATTGTATAAAGTGAGTAATTTGGACAATCTTTAATAAAAAAGTAACATTCTGCTTGGACCTTTTTATTTTTATATTTAAAAATATTTATTTTCGTCATTCTCATGAAATTCTTTTAAGTAATAATCTTTCAGTAGTAGTAAAATGGCAACTTCTGAATCGTTTTTAAAATTGACGTTGACGTTTAGTGATCAAATCTTGACATCACTGTCATCACATACTCTTCCGGCATCGTTGTTTTGTTGTGTACCAGATACTCTATGTATAATACTTCTATGGTTATAAAACATTCAATATCAAAATACTTTGGTTCTGGGGTGTGCCTGCTGAAAATTCTTATATATCTAAGCTCAGAAATTAATGCTGTATTTTTTAGATTTTTTTTTATTTTAAGACGCTTAAGTTGAAAATGAAATAAAACTATGTATGGCAGTTGGGCATTGTTCTTTGTAATTAATTAATTTTTTTGCTTCCGTGAATAAACATCATCGTTACTATATCTAAAAAACCACAGTTCTAAGAAATGTCTCAGATGTGCTTGAATTTAGCCAAGCGACACTTTATGATAACCCTTACTTCTCAATATGGATTGAGCCGTACCTAAACTGAGTCAGTGAAGGATCATTATGATTCCACTGGCCTGTAAGTATGTATACCACAAATCCGATCGTCATTTAATTTTAAAAGCTTAGTTACCTATTTATTATTTAGATGTTTTTTTTCTGGAAATAGTTCATAAATGTCTTAAACCGTAAACCGTAAATGTATTTGAAAAAAAATCCTTGACTGTGAAAATCCCCTCTGAAAAGCAATATAATATTTGAAAATAAACCCTTTTATTTGATTCCCAAAACGGTACCTTTTAAAACTATTTTTCATTTAGGATTTAATAACTGTTGACATCATATTGAATTTAATAACCTTTATTATTGGCTAGGCCGTCTAGGAATGAGGTTCTTAAACAAACTGACATTCAACAGGTTATGAGTAATATCGGATAAAACGGTAGGGAAACCCCGAGAAGGTTGTTCCGCAGTTGAGGCTATTAAGGCTCTATATTGACAATATGGAAGGCTAGTTTTAGTTACAACAATGCGGAGCGCGAGTGGAGTCGCCCAGGCCGCTATAATAGCTGCACTCAGGTCTATACTTAAGCTTTATGCTCAATAATTATTGTAATTTAATAAGTTAGTTCTCAAGTGTTTATGATTTTTGGACGGCAAACGTGTGTTTTGTGTATAGCTACAGGTGTTTCATAGTGTAGTGTTTTTAATAGCGTTATTTGTAAACAATACTACATAGTGTACCTATAATATAATGTGTGATCTACTTGATTAATGAGATGATTTTCAAGGAATAGGATTTAATTATTATTGTAATGGTTAATCCCAATTTTTTGTATAATAAAGTCGAAATCAACTTGAGTCAAAGTTAACAAGTGATACACTTATGCATATTTTTTTTGATCTACCACCAATTCGGAAAGGTGTATTGTGACGGAGGAGAAGAAATGGTGAAAGAAACTCTTTTTATAATCATTTATATATTTTCGCAGTGCATTAAAATGATCTCATAGTTGATGACGGAGCCAGAAAGTTGCCGTAGGAACCTCGAATTAAAACAACGCAATCGTATCAATGGTCTTGAGAAGTATTTAAATGATTTCCCGATGGTATTATTACGATATTAATAGATAAAATCCTTAGGGTCTGATAATGAAGCCGGAAATTAAGTGGCTACGGGTTGTTTATACGTTTTTCAAATATTATTTTGTTCGTTAAACAATTAATCATCTGTATATTTAATGTTTATCAACAGAATAATATTCCAATACGTACTTACTTACGGAATAACGTTCTGAACGTATTTAAATCTCCAAACTCATTACTTGTCTCTAAATTGTTTGGATGTAACAAAGTTATGCAAATAAAGATAAGGATTATTGTGTTCGTGTTATCTTTAGTGGTTATTAGCATTTGTAATTACTTTTTTATTTTCTTCGACGTTTGTTTTAGCCTTTGCTTTGCAAATGGAGTCAGTGCAGTTATTTCCTCTGGGTCGAGCAACTTTTCGTTTCCGGACGATTTTATGTTCGGAGTCGCTACGGCCGCATATCAAATCGAAGGAGGATGGAACGAAGGAGGTAACTATGTGTTTCGTATTTTCCTTTAATTTTATTCCTTTTCCAAAAGGAAAGAATGGTTAAAAAATGGTTTCCTTTAATTGGCTTCAACCCATTAATGGCCCACTTCTGGGCACGGATCTCTCCTCTTGAGGAGGCCTAGAGCATACTCCACCACGCTGCTCCAGTGCGGATTGGTGAAGGTTCCTTTAATTATTATTAACTATTTCCTTTTTTATTTGGGTGCAATTGGTTTTGTGTGGACTTTCAACCATTCCAGAGACGAGCCCGGACAAATAGAAAGACAGACAGACAAAATATTTTTTTTTGTATTTTAGTATAATGTAAATAACTATAAGCGCTTGAGAAAACACAGTTATTTTGAAATCACCGAGAGCCACTTCAATTTCATTAATATGCAGGTACTAAACACGTATAGCTAAACTCATACTCGTAACTACTTGATAACACTGGATTACGAAACTTTTGGTAACAACAGGCGGTAACAACTTACTAGGCACTTAATTAGTGGTCTCCCAAACAACCAGCAAACTCACTTACTTGACTATACTTGAGAGTACATAAATGATAATAAGATGAAGTAATAATAATAGCAAGTAATTTATTCAATAACTTTATAAGTAGGTTCTTCATTAAGAGTTTATTATAGTCGAGTTATGTTCTGTTGTCTAAATTTTTAATGCCTTATAACCTTGCTTAGTTATGCCAATTTTAATTTAAACTCTTTTTGATGTTGATATTGATGTTTTAATAACACTGGTGATACTAATTTACTTACTAGTTGCGCACTATACATCATATAAAACACAAAAAAAAATTTGTACGGATGTCCTTTAAAGACTCTGAAACTATCCAACCGATAAGCCTCAAAATGGTTTAATTTGAAAGGCAATAATCCGAAGATGGTTTGAGACTACTAAATCAATGTATTAGGCACATTCAGTCCACTAATAAAGTCTATTTGCACTTTTCCCATATTTATTTATTTATTTATTTATTTATTAGCACACCAACAGCTTACATACAATATTACATTTGCTTAACATTCTACAAGTTACAACATGATCTGGTATGCTTGCCAATTACAGGTGCGTACATCATTCTTGATGGTTACAGTCATGCTATCTGACAGTAAAAAAAAAATTACAAAATTTGTTTCAAAACAGGCCGTGTAAATATTGATGTTTATTAAAGTTAAGTACTAAAAGCTAGGTACAGAAATGTGCGGTAAGTTTTTGTTTCAGTCTTAAACCTGAATCGTGAAAGATATCTAGATCATTGATGGTCGCAGAGAATCGGTTATACTCAGAGCACATTCGTGATACTGGGGAGTGCCCAAGCACATTTGTCCTGCTTGAAGGCACAAACAGAATTTTGACAATAGGCTTTCGTGGATAGCTGTAAGGGATGTTAATTTTTATACTGCTTAATAAATCACTACAGGTCATTATTCCAGACAGCAGTTTTTTCAGAAATGCAACATCGAGCAATGAGCGGCGATTACGGAGCGAAATCATTCCAAAATGTTTGAGACGAAGATCGTAGGTGGTTCTATGAGAGATGCCTGTGCAGTGATATGCTAGATGTCTTGTGAAGGACCTCTGTAATTTTTCAATTCGTTGCGAATGTATCGTATACTGGGGACTCCAAACAACAGATGCAAACTCAAGTTTGCTCCTAACCAAAGCATTAAAGAGGATTATTTTTGTGTTTGCAGACATAAACCCCTTAGTATTTCGTATTAGAAACCCTAGCATTTTTGCAGCTTGGTTAACGGTTGTATTAACGTGTGTCTTAAATGTCAATTTGGTATCAATTATCACACCCAGGTCGCGTACTTCCTGAACCTCCTGCAGTAACTCTGAGTCTAGCTTATAAGTTGAATTTAATATATTTTTCTTTCGCGTGTATTTAATGTGGTAAGACTTCTTTGAGTTTAGATCCATTGAATTTTCATAACTCCACTTTTTTATTCGATCAAGGTCACTTTGTATTTGCTGCACGTCTGTTGTTGAATTTACTGTTTTATATATTTTAAGATCATCGGCAAATAATAAACATTTGCAGTGATAAATCGAAGATGTTATATCATTAATGAACACCGAAAATAACACTGGACCATATAACAATTTCGAGATAATAATATGTACTGATCGCATCAACGTTAACGTCAACACAAAAACACTGATCTGTCATTCTTATCAGAAAAGTTTTAAGCGTAGTGGAACACGCCGGGTATCCACGTATTAGTATTATAACTAAAACATTCAATAAAATTTATTAATAAGGTGTTATGTACCACACTCTACTTTAGTGCTAATAAAATAAATTCAAATCAAATTTATTTATTCGTATATGTGTAGGTTTAACAAGTTATTCAGCACATTCAGAAGCATACTAATAATATAAATGTGAAAGTTTGTAAGGACGTTTGTTACTCTTTAACGTAGAAAATATTGAACGGATTTTCATGAAATTAACACACATGAAGACCATGATTTGAAATAAGATTATAGGATATCTTCATTAGCATAGCTTGTAAGGATAATTCGGACTAACCATTTTTATATCTAAAACTAGCTGCCCGGACAGACTTCATTCTGTCAAAAGTTTTTTTAATTTTGAGATGTAAGCTACCCTATTTTACAAGTTAGATCAAACTGCACACGGTGTGCAAAGATTAAAATCGGTTAAGTGGTTTAGGAGTCCATCGCGGACAAACAACGTGACACGTAATTTATATATATTAAGATTATCATCTTAAATAACGACTTATTTGCTAAGCGTTTTAATCGATAATCGAATCATTCATTCAGGATTTGTAATCAGTAATTCAGGAGTTTGTGGAGCCAAACAAAATCCTGAATTTCTACCGCGTCAATTTTTAAGTGAACGATTACATAATTATTACCTATTGTAATGTGTTTTCAAGATAAATTATACTATCTTTATTATAGATAAATATATTCCTCGAATGAAAAATTTAAAATAACAAAAAAAACTCAAATTATAAAAACATCTGAATGTAAACTATAATAACAACTAAATACGTCAATTAGTTTTGTACAAAAAAATGTTCTGTGTTAATAATACGCATTTATTTTACCTGGAATTTTTTGTGCCCTGTTGTTTTTTACGCAATAATTGTATTGGACATATCCGCAAACTTACTTTTATTATTGTCAATCAAATGTTAAAGCTTTATTTCCGTACCTACACATGACCTAATAAAACTGAAGTATCTTTTTATACTCGTTTAATTTTTTAGCACACCAATCATAAAATTGATTGTACCGCAAATGTTAATAATTACTTTCATACAATTTTATTATCAAAGAGAATTTTGTATGGTTATGATGGTATAATTAGTAGTCCACAAAAACCATGCAGAGTTTAAGTTAATACGAGTATCATGTAGCATATACTGTATACAGCGTGCAATAATAACGATAGCAGCCAAAATACGAAGCTAAACGAAGATTGTTGAAAACCACTCATTAAGATTTTGAACAAGAATGTTGTTATGCTAATTATGTCATTACACAGCGTTTATATTCTCAGCCTTAATTGTAAACTTGCGGATTATATTCCCCGTTAATTGTATTATTATCATAAATTAAGTTTATTAAAAGTAAACAAGATTTTTTTAGGTATGTTTTTAATACACCTATGTACGTATTTTTTTTATTCAACCAACATTTCGAAAAATTGATTTGTTATAGAGGAAAAGAAATGGCTAAAGTAACTCCTCACAAAATATTATGTTTATTATACAGAATAACATCTATACAACATTAGGTATTCATAAACACTTATATTGCAGTTTGTTGCGTAATACATTTTAAATACCCTTACCCTTAGGACGTTAACCGACATCACTGTTTCACATTTTAATGGGATTCCTTGTTTTGGTTGTATGTGTAGGTTTTGTAACATTAGACGTCCATGCTGCCTGTGCCTTTATTTTTAACCGCCTTCAAAAAAGGAGGAGACATTCAATTCGATTGTATTTTTTTAAGTTTGTTACCTCAAACTTTCGACTGGGTGAACCGAATTTAATTATTTTTGAAGTGAAAACTTCTTTAGTACGGGGGTGACTTGAAATTTTATAAAACGAAACTGTCCAGTGGAGACTGACTTGAAATTATATGAAACGAAACTGTCCAGTGGAGACTAGAAATGAGTGGAGACTGGAGTTGAGTGGAGACTAGAGTTGAGTGGAGACTAGAGTTGAGCGGAGCGGAGCGGGGCGGAGCGGGGCAGAGCGGGGCGGAGCGGAGCGGAGAGGAGTGAAGTAGATTGGTGAAACCTACATTTATCATCTTCCCGAAATTTTACATTTGTCTCATTATCTTGAAAACAAAAATTTTGAAGGTTTCACTTCTACCACGTGTGAATTGCACACATTTTAATTTTTTTTAATCGAAAGCTGGTTCTTGTCATGTGGTCCCACTTAAATTTGAGCTAGATCTGACGAGTAGTTTAGTTTAGTCGAGTTACATTAAAGTCGGTTATTTTTTGTCAAGAATTATCTTTTCTCAGTACCCTTCATCAATTTTCTTCTTTTTACATCATTCCTCTTTCATAGCTTGCAGTTCATTGATGTGTTGCTGTTGTCCATGGCCGATATTTATTGGCTCGTCTGCTTCGACTGTTTAAATAAAATGTCAATTCACAGTTAAAACTACCATTAAATTAAAATAATTTTGTTTTAGGAAAAGGCGAAAGTATGTGGGATACGTATATTCACAAGCATCCAGACTACACGCCGGATTTCTCGAATGGTGACGTTGCAGCTGATTCCTACCACAAGTTCATGGATGATATCGTGATGATTAAAACCCTTGGAGTGAAGTACTATCGCCTATCTTTATCCTGGCCAAGGTAACGTAATCCATACTTCCATACTATCCATACTTCCATACTATCCATACTAATATTATAAATGTGAAAGTGTGTTTGTTTGTTTGTCCGCCTTTCACGTCGCAACGAAGCTGTTATATGGTATGGTTTTTGTGTGTGGAGATAGTGAGAAGGGTGGAGAGTAACGTAGACTACTTTTTACCGCGGTAAAACATCCCCAGGCCATGGGAAGATCGATATTTTGTTAGTTCGTAGATCCGGATGTTGTTAATAGATGGCGTTAGTAAAATTAATTTGCAAGTACTGAATTACGCTATCAAATGATACTTAAGTCATAGGCAACTAAATCTAACTAAGGAAAAGTAAGTAAGATTTGTAAATAATCGAACTCTACCGCGGGTGAAGCTGCGGGCAAAAGCTAATATTGAATACTTTCATTCACCCTAGTTATCGAAGAGACGAAAACATTGTCTTCATCTTATCCTTGAACTTGATATACCATTCCACGAGAGGCACTGAATTTAAGATGTATTTACATAACTCGTATTACGAGTCAATTTATAATATAATTATTATTACATATGTACATTTCCTTGAATCAAAATTGACTTATCGAATAAACTGGCCAATTGAGCATAACACAAAACTATCAAGTGATATTAGCATGTTTGCGTGCCGCCACCGTGGAGCTACGATTATTGTTTGCAGATACAGTTACCTTTACTTTTTATTCACATACAACCATAATTGTTTACTAAATTTTCCTTCCTTGGTTGCAGATAGATTGATTGTTGAATTGTAGATACTATCGATTGTATTAATTATGTAAGATATTAATACGGAGCACTGACCACGTGATGAGCTCGCGATTAGTAGACATAACAAGGTCACGGTTTCTGTTGAAATGAGTAGATAATCTAACGTCAGTCGAATTGTTTTTTTAACTGTTATCCTGCCCCAATTAAAATCATTTTCATTCAAAGGAACAATAACAAACGAAAATTCTGAATATCTTTACCGTGTCATATTCGTGTTGTATAAGAGGTGCAATATGTTACTTTTTATAGTAAAAAAAATAGGATATGGAAATGCTCTTATGGCTTTTCTATTGTAACTATATATTGATACGTCACATTAAAAAACAACCAAAAATATATCAGCAACCTTGATATTGAATTGTAACTATAACAGTTTTTCACAATAAATACATAAATACATTTCACAATAAATAGATAAATAAATAGATCCCGTTAAATCCCGAGAAGTTATTTCAAAGTTATTTAGTAAAATAGGTTTAATTAATTTAAAAAACACGTAAATTTTGAACTTACTACCTTCATTAGCCCTCATTAATCATATTCGGATTCCGGATATGACTTGCTAATTTGTCGTACGAATTTCGGAAATTTTAAAACTTTTAAGAAAATAATTATCTTGTCATACGATTAAGGAAAAATAGTATATATTTGCGTGTACATATACATATAAAAATATAGGGGCGCATGTTGCATTATAGTAAATGCGTATATTAAAAATTAAATAATAATAAAATTATATCGCAAAACTTTAAACGAAATCGTAACAAGAAATCAGTATTATTTCATGATTTTATTATATACGTATATAATTATAAGATGATTTTTTTAAATGTTTATTCAATAACAATTGTTTATTCAACAATTTTTTTTAGTACCTACTGATTTTAACGGTAATAAAGCTTCTCATCTGCTAACTTACTTCCGCTTATTATATGTCCTATGTTGATGATTTCGGCCTACGAAACACCATTGATTACCATTAAATAGCCCACCATCTAAAACAAATAACGTAAGAAAATATTTTAAGCTCTTTCTTAAACCTACAAACTGATTTAACAGGTTGTTACCTCAAGGAACCGATAACTACATAAACAAAGAAGGTGTAAGGTACTACAGAAAGATATTGGAAGAGCTCATAAAGGCAAATATAACTCCTGTGATTACGCTCTTCCACTGGGATTTACCCACATCCCTTATGGATTTGGGAGGATGGACTAATCCTAAAATGGCCGATTACTTCGAAGATTACGCTAGAGTTGCTTTTACACAATATGGGGACATAGTCAAGATCTGGACTACGATTAACGAGCCTCATCAGCATTGTTATAATGTAAGTTTCTTTTATCGTTCGTCATAACAGGAGTTCTGTATGGTCACCTTGATTATGTGTTATCAACTCAATAAAAAATAAGGAAATAAACGACGGCGTCCTATTATTTACATGTTTTTTTTTTTGCATACGTTAGTTAACTGTAATGGGTTATTTTTATGAATTCGTCTTCAATGCATTAAACTAGGCCATGAAAGTTTGTATGGATTAGGTGAAAATAATTATCGATTTTTGTATTTTATAGTAAGCACAGACTTCGTTTTCTCACTTGTTACAGGGTTACGATGGTGACTACTTTGTGCCGGCTTTGAATTCCCATGGCTTTGGTGTTTATTTATGTGCTCACTACCTAATTCTCGCGCATGCTAGAGCATACAACTTATACGATAAAGAGTTCCGCCCTCATCAGAAAGGTATGACAAATTGATATTACTTACTTCATTACATAAATATGTGTTTTTACAATCTGACATTAATGCATATAATTTGGTGCATAATTTCTGTACAATTTAAATCAATATTTTCAACTTATTTTTTAAGACAGTTAGTAATAATTATGTATAGTAAAATTGGAAAATTAAACCCATAAAGGAAATGTGTGAAAAATCACCCACTAAAGATATCTTAGGTTATTGTGTAAACGCCCAACGTGACATGTTTTTTGTTGCAGGAAAAATTGGCTTCACTCTTGATGCTTTCTGGGCAGAGCCAAAAGATCCCAGTAAGGAAGAAGACAGAGAGGCTGCAGAGCGATATCTTCAAATGCGAGTAAGTTTAATAAAATTCTTAATCGTGATAACGTCAAAAGAGTAGACAGAGAAAAGATAAGAAAAAGAAGACAGGTACATTATTAAAAAAGTGAAATAATTCGGTCGGTTTAAATAAGTCGTCGGATTTATGACTAAGTCAGGAAACTAAGTGTGTTATTGTGATTTTGTAACGTGATAAAAAATAAAAAATATATTTTGGTACAGGTTGGTATATTTGCACATCCAGTCTACAGTGAAGCAGGAGATTACCCACCTCTTGTACGTGAAATAATTAACAATAAAAGCATCGAACAAGGGTTCACTAGATCCAGGCTCCCTGTATTTACACCTGAAGAAGTAAGTGATTTTAATATAATAAAAATGATGATTAAGAATATAGCTTAATATATGTCGCTGCAATACAATGTCGAAAAATTATAATATTAAATATCAGGTATGATAGAATTAAAAGAAGTAACATTTAATTTCAATCATATTATACAAAACAAATTGATATTTTTTCCACTTTTCATTGTTTAGCTCTCTCTTTAGCACATGTTTCTAAGGCCGTTTCTTTCTGTCTCAACAGAGTAAATTTTTTCAATAATGCAGATAAAACCTTAATTTTTAACGTTTTTAAGATCAACAGAAGCAAACCCAACTGTTATTAGTCCGAGTTGGATAATTTCAGGATCAAATTGAAAAGTCATGAAGCTTCAAAGTGGAAAATAATGATTATAACAATTGACTGATAAAAATAAATTATATCAAGAATTCCCTCTCTGGTTTCTTATTCTATGAGTATTAAAATTTCAATTAACTTCCCTCCTAAGTTTAGTTAGATTTTACTTGAACAAGTTTGAACTATCGGTGATATTGCAATCCTCTACGCAAACCATCGTAAAGAGCTACTTTGTAAGTCGGTTCTTGTCCTAAGTTACGAGTACGAAACATCCATAAATTAGTCTTACTTAATACTTAATAGATTGGTACCGTGCTCGCTGAGAAATTAATGTCATCAGCTGTTGTTGCTTATATTTTATTACTCTCTGATTTAGCCAATCAGCAAGGCTATTCAGTTTTGTAACTTGACAGCGGAATCCGCAATGAGTTTCACAATTGAAGTTCGAGTCCGAGATCTTGATATGTAATTCTCTAATCATCTGGCACGCACTTGCGAAGTGAAGGGAGTCTCGAACTCTAACTTCAATTTAGAAACTCATCGTGGATTCCGCTGTCAAGTTACAAAACAAAAGCGAACTTGCATCATATTGACATGTCATTATCTAATCATCTAGTACGGACTTGCGAAGTGAAGTGGTCCTAGAACTCGAACGTCAATTTTGAAATTCCGCTGTCAAGTTACAAAACTGAATAGCCTTCCAGATATAGCAGACCAAAGCTAAGCATTGATAAGGATAACACATTCATAAACCACATTTCATGAGTATTTCCCAAGTTTTAGAAAGCACATTAAGGCATCCCAATTGCTAACTTGAAAACCAATGAATAGACCTTCTACTAAAAGTCGTCAAAAGGCGGCCTAGAAAACTTCTAAAACGTGTTTGGTTGGCCACTCAGTTTTATACTCAGTATTGAAAAGTAGGTACAATAAAAGTCGCACTACTAAAGAAGATCGATATCCTGAAGTGGGCATTATGCCGTTAACTGAATGAAAACAATTAGATTAAAACAAGTTCAAGATGTTTTTGTCAAAAATTTTAATACTAGTGGTTACTTCAAAATAATAGTTATTTGTGTTGTGGCATCTTTTGGAAACATCTGTAATGCTGCGTAAGATGTAAAAACAAAATAAATATTCAAAAGAGATTTTATGTTTTAGTGTTTTTGGTAAAAATATCTTTAATTATAATTTTTCCGTATCTACTTTAAAAGATTAATTGTTAAAAGTGAACAGTCATTTAAATTAAAAGTAAATTACAAAATTATAAATAAGTCCGAAAGTATTGGCGTGAAACAAAAAAATAATTGCCTTCTCTTAAAATTTCACAGAGCTCTTGAACTCGTAACTTTTAAGAGTTTTTAATATTGACTTCGAACGATTTTTATTAAATTGTGTTTCAGATCGAAATGGTACGAGGAAGCTCAGATTTTTACGGGTTGAATCATTATACCTCGTTTCTGATATCCCCGTCTATGATGGAGAAAGAATGGGTTGTTCCCTCTATGGACCACGACACAGGGGTCAAATTAGAACAAGATCCTAACTGGCCCATACCTGGATCATCCTGGTTATCGGTATGTTGACAATAATTCTTTTCTTTAATTTATAATAATTTTAACAAAACGAAACCACAAACATAAACGTCAATATAATCCCAGAGGAACATACAACCGGGATAAAATCTACTCTATTTTCTTTCCCTGGACAGTACTGTGTGCCAAGTTTCATTTTAATTGTACAATGATTACCCATGATAAGTATAAAGTCTAACAAATATAAATTGAGTGACTATTGATTGAGAGGTCTGTCCAAAATAAAAGCAAACGAATAAGCAGACGAGCCGAGAAACTTTGATGAAGAAAACCTTGTAAGGAAACCTTAGCTAATACTAGGTAGGTACTGGAAGTGTCGTGAAATCTATCAATCTAATATAATTATGTAATGGTGTAGTGGTGATTCCTTGCCACCAACTATCGTTTTATTATCTACTGGTTATTAAATCCTAACAAACAAAATGTTGAATCAAATATTGCAATTGTATTGGATTAAAATACCTATTGACAATTTTGTGTTAAGTCTATGTAGCAGTAGCAACTTAATAGTATTGAAAAATAAACTTTACTGACAACAGGTACCTACATACATCTACATATTAACAACAGGTAGTTTTATATTTAATTTATCGTAGATAAGGACCTTTTTTGTGCCCTTTTTTTGACTGCAATTCAATCTACATTTTTATTAACATGAGTCCTTGATTTCGTTTATTCAACTTAAGATCGAGATACGTACCTTGTTGCATACACTTGCACAAGCTTAATGCAGTTGGTTTCTTATTTAACTATTTATATCATAATAATAAGTCTTTGAAATTTTAATTTAAACGAAAATAATGTATTATGAATATTATTAATTATTATAGACTTCCTTATTTGTATTCAATTCCCGATTTTAATTAATTCCCATTTGAAGAAACGCCTGAACGCGCCTTTGATTTACAAAGTACTAATTGGACTGAGTTCCTATCTAATTGTATTCAATCCAGAGTTTGATCTTTTTGAAGTAAGTTACTGGCCTTCTTAGATGAGTTAAGAAATTCGTTACATTACGTGACTGCTAAATTACCTATTGGTTGAGCCCAAATTAACAAAAACTGTACAAAATAATAACATTGTAATAATACCCATACATCTATCTATAGATACCTATTAATATCTGTGCATGGAAAATGTAAAAAATCTGCAAGTGATTTCAACATTTTTTTTTGTTTATCTGTATTTTTTTGAGGTGTTTTTTTATTAGTGCCGGTCTTCTGAACCCAAACGAGGGTGATTACTAGTTATACATATAGGTACATGCGTATACATATTTATACATACGTACATGTATATGTTATACAAATTATAAATATGCAGTAGATACATAGAGATAGGTACATATTTTTTTGCTATGTGGTTTAGTGATTATAATATGGAAAACAGTATTGGGTTGCGGTAATTATTGTCGTCTTCTAGAAACGTTTCGCAATACAAAGTAATAAAGAATAATCATGTACCAATGTTATACGCAGTTAATAATCTTGTAGAATCTATGTAGTTGTATTTGTTTTGTATTTACCATGGTCACATTTATTAAAATTACCTTAATAAATAAACATCACGCTTGTAGAATCGACATGTATTAGTAGTTAAATGATTGTTATGTATCCGCATTTACAGCCAGTTTTAAACGAATAAAATCACTGGTAGGTATTTCTTAAAAACTACCAGTTTTAAATTAATTCAGTTTAACTTCCTTATTCTATTAATCAAGAAAGAAGATGATAACATTTAAAAATAATAACGTGAAAATAAAAGTCAAAATGATTATGCAATTCTAATACTTCACTCCCCGTTTGACGCAGGGCCCAAGGCGTAGAATGACATCACTCCTTCCCTTTCCTAGGATGTCGTAAAAGGCGACATAACCTTTGCTAGACTTTTCTTTATATACCTTATTTGTCATCGGTCCTACAACTCTTACGAACTCATTATCACTTATTTCACCACAAATTAATATAGTGAACAAATAATAATTTTTAGTTGATTAAAACTTTATATGTGGAACTTTAATAGGGGCCATGAGCAGATAGGTAAAATGTGGCTAGAATTTATTTGTATTTAGGGCAAGTATAAGCTTAATCTCTAATTTTATATGTCTAGTAGGTAGTCCTACCTAATTACTCTTTGTATATTATCTCCAGATCTATAAAGCTAATTTAGACTTGGACTATGCTCAGACAACATTCAATTGTACTAGATGACACACTTTGTTAATACGAAAAAATTAAAAAGTCATATAATATAACGGCTAACGATTGATTTTGAACTATTATTTTTGTTGGGATATTTAAAACTCCTATAAAATGGCTAATATTAAAGTTATTTTAAGACCATTATTTTTGTTCGAATAATTTAATTATTTATTATTGTCTTCGATACATAGACAGCCATACACCGTCAAGTTTACTGGATGCCGCATCAAGTCTGCTGCAAACTAACTACAAGTAAACTTGATCATGTATGGCCAGCGTAACTCACGATTAGACATTTTCTGCGCGTATACTCGTACGTATGCAGCGAAGCGGATCGATCAGTCGAATAGCGACTCACGCGTAAATCATAAACGCGTCTTTGGTGCGAGCTCTTTATGGCTAACAAAAACACGCTTATATTCCCCGAGAATACGCTCAATCTGTTACCACATTTACGCGGCAATAAAACGATTAAGTACCTACATTCGGATAAAAGTAATTTCGTAGGTATCTGACAGGTCTTTCAAGTACATTATGGCCTCGCATCAATCAAAATATTTCGTACTTTCCATATGAAACCGAGTAAACTATTCGTGTCCAACATACCTATTTCGCTTAACAAGTTTTTTATACACTTCATGTACTTTACGTGTCATTAGCCACACAGATCCTATTTACCTTATGCTTAGATTCACTGACGTAATCAGAGCCACCTCTAAAAGTTACTTATAGTTTTAAACAAACATAGTAATTATTGTATTTTCACTAATTTATCCCTGTTTTTTCAATAGTTTTATTTATTTTTCCTTCATAACTTCTTATGTTTCAAAAGATAATTTTGTTAAAATTCTCAAACATTAATATTGAAGTAAGTTATTTAATAAACTCATAACGCGCGAAGAATAAATTAGGACAATATACGTGAAAGAGAAACAAAATATTACATATTTGTGTATTGTATTTGTGTACAATATTATTATTATTGTTAGATATGTTTATTTATTTCAGCTATATTAATTCTAATTAACATACCGGTCCGTTTCCTCATGGGAGACGATTTCTTATCAAACCAGGAATGTGTAGAAAAATTACTATTAAATGAATAATTATTTCTTTTTTTAGATAAATCCACCAGGCTTTCGAAAAATCCTCAACTGGATTACAAAGCAATACGGCAGCAGGGTGCCTATAATCATAACCGAAAATGGAATGTGCGATTGGGGTGGCATAAACGACTATGAGCGGGTTTCGTACTATAACAAATACCTATATCAAGTGCTACTGGCCATTCACCAGGACGGATGCAATATACAAGGGTATTTCGCGTGGACACTGATGGATGATTTCGAATGGAAGGACGGATACACGTAAGTTACATATTTTATTGACCCTATCAAAAGTTGCTAAGAAAACTTTCTTGGAATGTCAAAGGTGAAAATAATGATTTAAAAGATACATCAAATAAGCATTGTTAAAACATTGCAAAAATTGATTTTAAAATGTGTCTATTGTTTCATCAAGAGATTTTCATATTTGAAAGCTACAAATTATGAAAATGTTCAAATTCACAATAATAACTAAAAGCCATTCTATACTTAGTTACATTCTGAAAATTCAGTCCCTAATAAAGTACCTACTGTAGGAAATTGAATCTCAGTCAGAACTTTACGGTCAATGTGATTTTTTATCTCACCTTTAATGTCCGGAACGTTTTTTTGCTCTTATTCTCATAATCATTACTTCGACTTGCTAAGACATGTATAATTTATAGACAAGACTATTTATTGAAGCAATAAACCATTTCTATGTTACGGGTTTAGATGACACCTCTGAATATCATAACTCAAGTGAGGTATGTATTCATACTCAGTACAACCTGCTCATAGCTGATATAAAACAATTCATCGAAAATCTAGATTAATACTAAAACAATGCAGCTACGCTACATTCATTGTCGTAACCCTCATTTGACCTTTGATCCTCAATTTGCAATAAGTAATAATATTTCATTGTTTTCCTCATTATCATAACGAGTCCCTTGAATCTCCATTAAGAGTGTGAAAGTTAAACTCATAATCCACCAAAATGGCTTTAGCGAGTAATAAATACATCGCATTTTTGAGGACGTCATTTTCTGAAGTAAAAATGGGTCTTCCTGTGTGAATGTTAAGAACAGTTCTGAGTTTTAATGGGGATTCTTGTCTTAGGACTTTTGGGTTTCAAACTCCAACGCTGGCTTAGGTTGGTGGCAATTTGATTTATTCACGTCATATTTGTTTTTGTTAGAAATTTTATTAATGTTGTCAAAAATCTTTTCATAGTTATTCTCTATATGAGTTTAAGGTATCAACAAATTATTATTTTCGTATTAAAGTCAACGCATTTTTAATTGTTATTGTCTAGTATAATATGGGTCCCTAAAACGTTTTGGTTTCCACAATATTGCAAGTTAACTTCGATGATATTATACCTGAATGTGAATTGGTCCAACCAACAATTATTTATTAATAATCATGGCTGTAATTTGTTGTGATAATTTTAAGTTGTGTCATTTTTGTACATTTTATACCTTATAATAATATTAAATACAACTTGTTACCTTTACAATTACACATTAAAATCTGTACTACCTACCATTTTATAATTTTCGGTACTTTTCCGATCCTAAAATAGCCCTTTTTATGTCATGCGAAAACTTTGAGTTTCTTAATAATTTTAAATGCATTCGTCTATTCTTACATTTCCACTTACCACACAAATACATTTTTAACAGCATTAATATTTTTGTCTATGGTTTTTAATTCAGCAGTGAACAAAAATATCAAGGAATGGTTTCTTAATTCGTTCTTCTTTTAGGATTCCGTATCTCACAAGGAAAAAACTAAACCCTTCAATAATCGCTTCGTTGATCCTCCTCGTTTGAGATTTATTGTCTTTGTTTCCATTATAAAATACTAGACGGATATTGCATCATGTCCAATTATGCATAATTACTATAACATTGTTCAGGTCCATTAATCAAGTCTGGTACTTAGGTATTATTAGTGAGCATTATAGCTGCTTGTGGTAAAAATTTATTGACATTGAGATATGAAATCTTATTTTTATAGTTGGACCTTTCAGGCAAACATTATTGGTGACCTTTGGATGATTTAAAACTAAAAAGATTTAGGTTTGTTCCTGCAAGTCACTTTAGATAATAATGTTGGAGTAATAAACTCCAGATCAGGAATGTAACTTCTAGACAAGAATCCCTAAATTCACTCAATACAGGTGTATAATCCAATTCATGGATCGTTGTTTTTCTATTGACGGAGAGACAATACGATTAGGTTACTCACTTTCTCTTAGCTCATGCACATGCATTGAGCACGTGACACAAAAGGTCCTTTTAAATGTTTTATAACCTACTTATATTCTTTTTCAGGTCAAAGTTCGGTCTATTTCAAGTGGACTTCGACAGCCCAGAGAAAACACGCACGCCAAAACTATCAGCATTGAACTATCGACACATAATCAAAACGAAGAAGATAGACTTTCAGTACATAAAACAATATGGACGTTCAAACAACCAATTATTATAACATTTGTTTTTGTAAGGATTAGTTTGAGATTTCAGAGATATGTCATAGATAGTCAAAGATAGTCTATGAGTGGTATTTATCTATCTAACATACATCCGTAGTGATAATATAAAATCATTAAACGCTAATTCATTGAGATCTATTCACGATAGGTAAGTGTTACACAACGTGAATAATATTTCTCTGGTTTGAAGAAAAGTTTTCAATTTTATAGCTTTTAAAGATGCGACTACTTGTTCTTAATTCAATTGTTCATTCGCCCTTAAAAGGAATATTTCATGAATTAATTAGTGCCATAAGCATTTGAAGATCATCGTATTTGACTTGGGACTAATTATTTATTATTTAAATTAGTTAATATGACGTTCTTGAAATTTTCCGTTTAGAATTTTAAGCATTTTATTTAAGTTCGTTAAGTTTTATTTAACTTCGATGTAAATTGAGCCAACACTTTCCGGTGTAGTACCGATTCCATAAAGTCAAAAATAATTGTTAATAGCCCATTAGAAAGTCCACAATTTCAAATAATTTGAATCTTAATTTTTTTTTTGTTCAAAAAGTGAAAATGCAAAATTACAATTAAGAGAATTTAATAAAGTTATAGTATTAATGTAATTAATTTATTTATAAATAAATGTAAATATGTTTTTGTTACATATTAAAAATAAATGTCATGAAATGAATTTGTTTTATTAAAATAAATATAATTTGCTTTAAGATATTTTGACACACATACATTTTTTTTATATTAAATTGTTACAATTAGATGGAACTAGTTGTGTAAAATTATGAACAGCTTTTAAAAACAAAATTAAATGACATTTATCGTCTAGAAAAATCGAAATAATCTTTCGAATATACAAAGACGAATATGAATAAAAATACACATTCTATTTTGTTTTATGCAATCAATTATATTTAGATTATTAAAATATTCGCACCGAATTTTTACTGATGATTAAAATACAATAAAGTACCATGCGGTATTCCCGTGTTGTAGGTAATATTTAAATTCGTTTAAATCTGGGTATTATAAATATTTGGACTTTCAATCACAGGCAATACAAGGGCATTATCCGGAAATAAATTGATTTCTGTGTTGAGTGGATAATCTGGTTTGTAATATCAGATACACAAACCATTAAAATAATTGTATTACATTAACAAAATATTATATTATACTGTGATTGAACCAACAAAAGGAGGTATTGAGTTTCGTCTGGTTATTAAGATTTAATTAAAGTATAGTGTTACGGATATAAACGACAGAGGGGCAGAAATGGTGGGGTTTTGGGCTGTGAGCAGAGCTCTAAATAGAGCTGTTAGTAGAGTAGAGTGGATTAGAGCAGTAACAGTAAAGCAATACGCAGAGCAGCAAGGCTATTCAGTTTTGTAACTTGGCAGTGGAATCCGCGATGAGTTTCAAAATTGAAGTTCGAGTCCGAGATCTTGATATGTGATTCTCTAATCATCTGGTACGCACTTGCGAGGTGAAGGGAGTCTCGAACTCTAACTTCAATTTAGAAACTCATCGTGTATTCGGCTGTCAAGTTACAAAACAAAAGCGAACTTGCATCATATTGAGATGTCATTATCTAATCATCTAGTACGCACTTGCGAAGTGAAGTGATCCTAGAACTCGAACGTCAATTTTGAAACTCCGCTGTCAAGTTACAAAACTGAATAGCCTTCCAGTACGTAGAGCAATACGCAGGGCAGTAAGCAGAGAAGAAAAAACAGTAACAAGTAACAAACTACGCGTTTCAAAAACTCCGCAATTTCAGGACGCACAAAAATCAAACACATGTTAGGAAGATTTTATGTTAAAGTCATTAAAGTTTTATATGAATTGGCTGACATGATTTCTCCTTGCGGTACGCCTGGATAGCTACCATTATTTTGCTTTAGTTAGCCGCAAACGACTCACCGTGTTCCAACTGGGGTCTTGAAAGCCAGTTCTTTCTTTCTTCCATCTTCTTCTTGCTTTTTTGGCCGGCATGATATCAATGATTCCTTTAGCGTCGCTTATGTCAGGCGACGGTAGCCGCTTACCATCAGGTGAATCGTCAGCTCGTTGACCGGCTATTTCCACATGGCATGCTATTTCCATAAAACAAAAAACATATTTTTTTTCGGTAAACTTTTAAATGATTTAAGTATTTTAAGTGACATTATAATTTAAAATATACAGATCTACATACTGCCGTTTCCTACCTAAGTTAGTAAGAAATTACTTCCTTATTAGCAACATAAAGTAGTAACGTGTCTGTGTTAAAAATATTTATCTAGCTAGATTGTTACGCAGGCACTACTTAAAAATCAGTCCTCGAGGCCATTCGTAATAGCAAATTATAGTTACTGTCCGTTTCAGCCTATATTCGCTAGATTTATGATGTCAAACAATGTAGAGTGAGGTCTCAATTTAACAGCTACTGTTGAAGTATGTCAGGAATCATTTTATACCGTAATAATAGTTTTAATTGCTTTCATCCAGATTTTTTCCTCAATGACCTTAGACCCTGTTCGTAGGCCAGGGGATATATTTATGCGACAGACAAATGATTGTGTATTATGACAAAGTTAAACATAAGAAGTCATAACAGACTTTATTTTTTATTTCACTACGAATAAAGAAAATATACAATGCGTTTATTTTATGAGTATTATTATTTACCTAAGTTTACAGTACAAATATGTTTTAGCTGAAGTAATAGACATTGTTCTGCGATATATTCAAATATTTTATTCTATTATTTTATACTCGTATGTATAATTTCTCACGGGTGTGGGAAAATACAAGTGTTTTAATTTATAATTTGGGACTGTTGCTCCTTTCGTTGCTATGGTAACCAAATCGAGCCGTAGCCGGTCTTACCTAGTACAACAGACGATATGATTTGCCACACCAATTAGTAGGTAGTTCTTTAATACAATAATAATCTGAATTTTACCAAGAAAAAAATAACCGACTTAAAAATAACTCAAAAACTACTCGTCATATACATATAGCTCTTTAAGTGGGACCACCTAAAGAACTCTCATACTCTTTTTATGTGTCTGTCTCTTTTTACTGTCCCGTTTTCGTTTCATCGACTATCAAATCACTACGATGCTAAAGAAGTTTTCACTTCAAAAACACAGTCGAATTGAATACAAGAGGTATTTTGAAGTCGGTTAAAAAACCAAAATACTAAAACTTCCGAACGTGACATTACAGCTACTTCCTTCCTTTTTCCTACCTGCTCATAGTCATAATATCACGTGTATTTCCATAAACACGTTTCCTTCGAATTACATATCCATTTACAGATTAAACAAAAAAAAACTACAAGCTTAACACTTGGACACAGTATAGTATAATTACGTAAACGCTGGCAATATTGTCCGTGCTCTCAAAAGTTCCTGCTTTGTATCCGAGGCCGACCGGTCACGGGTGCATATCGCTTAGTTACCCAATAATTACTAAGCTATTGTATTAATTTAGCAGCCATGATCACAACGCTTAAAGCGTTGTTGCTTAATATAGGCTAAACAATTAATATATCTTATAGATAATATTAACTGATCGATGTCTAAGCATATTTGAGAAAATACTATTAATGGAAAAAAATTATTAAAAATTAAATGCACACTCATTTATACACCTATGCTGCGGGTGTCATGGACCACATAAATAACACATCACAATCACATCCATGACCCGAGTACCTATTTATCTGTCACATAAATATCTGCTCCGGCCGGAAATCGAACCGGGAACCCCTCGCTTTGCAGACAGGGTCGCTACCTACTAGGCTACAGGGTCGTTAAGACATACTTATAATTATTATGATTTATTTAATATTTAACTAATCTCAAAAACGACTTAACCGACAGATACGTTAAATAAGAAAAAATAAAAAGTCATTATAAAACGGCCAATATTATGGTTGATTTAGGATCATTATTTTTGTTCGGATAATTTTAAGTCTGAGCAAAGTAAATATAGTTTATAGTTTTCACTTTAGGACTGGTCCATTTTGAATTATTCAAAATATCTGGAGAATACTGCATGTAAAAAAATTGAGACCTAAATGCGTGCCAAGTTCTGTGTAGTATCTAAATCCTAAAATTTTAGTCCCAAGAACATGTAATTCAAGCTCTACATTTGACTTGGCTAGATTTCCCGTACCTACAGGCTATATGTATTATATGTGAATAATCAACTTATTTTCGTTTTAAGTCACAAGCAATTAGTGTACTTCTTGTTTGCCGGTGCTGTACAATATACCGTTAAGTTGATACCGTTAATTTTAGAAAAGTAACATAGGTATTAACCTATGTTACTTTTCTAAAATTTTCTAAATAGGTATTAACCTATGTTACTTTTCTAAAATTTAGTTTGTTGGTTGCTAACCAATGAAATCTAGCCAAGTAGAGCTTTAATATGTGCCGCATGTATGTAGGTTAAGTAGGTCTTGAATTGTAAAAGAATCAAAAGTATCTAAATGATTCGTGTAATAATACATATTACACATGGCGCTGTTACCAGTTTCCTTTTTTTTTTTTTGAACTTTGGCTGGACACGCTACCGCGTGTCTAGATGGCCTAATTCATACCAAAGGTATTGATACAGATGACGAGATAAAAATAGCAATGAATTAAATGAACGACACAAAAAATGCTTTTAATAGAAATAGAAGGCATTTCCGATTCCTACTTTATACATAATGGCTCATTATAGGCGGTCGGGGCAATAACTGATTCGGTTTGGAATTAAAAGTACGCTGTTTAATATTATCCTGCTGGGATTATATTTCCATATCGATTTCCTTTATGGAACATTGACGGAATGTATAATTTTTTAATTTTGTTCTACAACTTTCTGACGATTCAAGTGATATTTGTTCTAAACTAGATTATGATATGTTCAAACAGAAAAAAATCTCATCCTCTTAAAAAATTAAAGTATTATTTATTCTTGGCTTCTTTCATTTCATCGCTTTAATGCAGACTGGTTGAAAGGCAAATAAATCTAGGCTTTAACGTCCCCCAAAAATCTTATTGTTAGATTGTATCGCAGACACAGGTAATTGAACTTTCTCTTGGTGACAACATTTATGAACTGGTAACAATAGGTACTGATAATGTTACTATATTACTACAAAAATACTACCACTAATATGAGAGTATAATACATAATATGCATATTTAATGAATGACGCATACGTATAAAACCAGGACAAGGTCCTATTCTATCCTACATTTTCAACAACTGGGTTAGTTGACGGAATAGCATTAGGAATTAATTGCGAACTGCAGTCCCGATGAATAAAAATGATTCAGAATGCACATAAACACATCGTATTTTAATGAACATACCTTATTATCAAAAAATATGTTGCTTACATGAATGATACGTCATCAATTCAATTTCCCAGACAGGGTCCTTAGCACTATCACGTAGGCTGCGGGTTTATTAAATTATAAAATTTAATTTCGTAGGTATGACTATGACATAATTGACAATAGGCTTACGTATGTTTGAAGGACTTTACAGCAGTGAGTGTTCCGAGGTAGGAAAAAATCAACTGTCTCAAAAACTTACTGCTTAGAAGAACTAAGGTATTCACAAGCGCTATGATATGAGGTTTTCAAAAAAAGAACTCCCCTTCAGGGACGGTGTTGCTAATTCCGATCGGTGCTTGTGACCACTTACCATCACGAGGCTTGTCGGCGATGGTGAGCACTTACCATCTCGAGGCTTGTCGGCGATGGTGACCACTTAGCATCACGAGGCTCGTCTGCCTCTTTGTCAATCAACTCTTCACCAGAGCAGGATTAGCAAAAATTTTAAACTGCCATTAAACTACTTGCGCCTGTGATTGAAATTATTCTTATTGTTAGTTATATCAGACAGTGATTGCTAGTATTATATTTCAGGACTTTACAGTAATATATTTATTATAGTTAACCTGTTATGTTCTCTTTTTTGCTGAAATTAAACGAAACATTCTTTCAGGTTGCGGGAAATAGAAACAAAACAGTCGGGGGTGTTTTAAATTTTAAAATTTATAATTCTCTCTACTCTCTTGGCTGGCCATACATTGGTGATGCCTTTGATGTGACAGCGACCGCTTACCATCACAATGCTATTATTCACATAAAAACCACTATAACTGTAATCAAAATTAGCATTTAAAGCCAAATGTTTCGCAAATGGACCTCTAAATCCAAAAATAGTCTAAGATGACCCATAATATTTTTAAAAGAACTTTATAAACTATATGGTACGTGACAAATAAAAAATTCATCCCCATGTTACCTGTAGGGGAGGTACCCTGAAAAACAATGTTTATCCATGCCAAAAGTACAGCTTTCTAGCACTAAAGGTCTCGGCGCTATGCTTCGGACGGAGCGACGGACGGACGGACATGACGAAAATATAAGGGTTCCGATTTTAGGTGTGAAAATTTTTGGGGTTACCAATAAATATTAGATCGTATCTGAGTAAGAATGTTTTAACCCCTTCAAAAACAGGTCATGAATCAGCAAACAATTTTTCATTTCTCCGATGTTAGTTTAAGGAAATCGCCGTCTCCGGCTGATATATTGCGATTCCGGAGAGCTGGAGCGTTAATATACGGGGATTGTCGATTTTTTGTTTTGTGACAATCCTTATATAAAATGGGTAATATTATGTAACATTTATTACAATATAGAATTCAGGCTTTTAGTGTTTGTCATGGTGACTAAAGTGAAATGTGCATCGGTCTTCCATGTGGCAATGAAGTCTTCAAAACTATCCGGATCCGGTTCATACTTGAAATGTTTTTTAACGCTTGTTTTGATAATTATTGACTTTGCAACTATAAAGATGAGATAGCAATATTGTATAATCACAAGAAAACTTCTTTTTATTTATTGGTCGATCATCACCTGACTGACCTTCTGTTTTTGCCTAGAAATCCTTTTCTTCTTGTGCATGAGAGACAAGGACTCCTCTCAATATCTCTCATTATAATTATCGCTCTCCTTTATTATCCATTAAATTGGATTATTAAAGTACTATAGGCACTTTATAACTAAAACGTAATTAATAATTACCCGGATGACCGAACCTTGCTCGGTATTTTTTTACCAAACAACGCCATCTACCTACTGAAGTAGCTTTAGTGTTGCTACTCGCCAATAAATGTCAGGAAGAGTCTATTGTAGCAATTTTTCATTGCATGAAAACACGGATAAAACGACATTTTCTAAAAATGAATCCTAGCTAGATCGATTTATCGTCCCCGAAACCCCCTGCATACTAAACAAGGAAATCGTTGGAGCCGTTTCCGAGACTCAGAATATAGTATGTATAAACAAGAATTGCTCGTTTAAAAATATTACATGTTCGCGTTATATGAAGCGCTCATAGCCCGGCGGCTTGCTTCGATACTATGTGATCGACAAAGTTAAGCAACAGCGGGCGCGGTCGGTAGTTGGATGGGTGACCGCTAGTGGCAAAAATTCTTGAGCGTTTCCGTGCTTCGGAGGGCACGTAAAGCCGTCGGTCCCGGTAGTTATCAAAAGATAACAGTCGTTAAGCCATGTTGGAGGCCCTCGGGCGGTTTGAAAACTTCCGACACTCGGGTTGGCCACTAACCCCTCCACCAATCCGCACTGGAGCAGCGTGGTGGAGTATGCTCTAGGCCTCCTCAAGAGGAGAGACCTGTGCCCAGTAGTGGGCCATTAATGGGTTGAAGCCACATGTTCGCTCGTTATTGCCGAAGGAGGAGAGTAATTCAAGGCCATCCATTTAGGTTCATCCGATGGGCTATCTATTTAAATTAAACCTTTCGATTAAATTAGACAGACTGTTAACTTGTACATCACTGGTAAATATTTAGGTATATTCTGAAGAAATCGTAGTTAATCATTGTTTCTTTGCGTATGCCTTTTTTAAAAACTATTTATTACCTGTACAGCTTTTGAATACAAATATATGAATTCAGCTTTTACTACAATTATGATTTTTATCCGATTTTTTATTGTATTTATAATGATCTCACTTTATTATTAAATTTCAAAAGCGTCTAGATAACATCAAGCTTAAGTCAACTGAAGCGAGCCCATATGGGTTAACTGCTTAGTCATTAGAAGAGCAATACAAAATCTCATACTGAAAACACATCAGCTTTAAACACTCCACTACGGACGTTATCTGTAACGTTTTTCCGATATCTCAATGGATAAAGCTTTTGTTTAAGTACAAATAAAACCAATAATGAGGTAAATACAGTGTGTTGCAGAAGTCGCTAAAGAGCAATTACTTGAAAATCACTTTGAAGTTAAGTAACCCTTTACGATTTTGTGCTGTACTGATAAAATATTTAAGCTTCAGTGAAAATACAAAATGGGCTCTAGGCTTGGTGTAAAGTGTCTTCTTAAATTAATAGAGTCCGGTGCAATTTCAGATTAGCTATCTCTAAAGACTAAGGTAGAATACTTCTCACTTAACATGGCTAGCACAACACTTTTTTTCTTCTTAAGACTTGACCGAAAAAAGCAAACAATAGTTAGGTTTTTTGATGGTATACTAAATAGTATACGTTTCATTGGTGGAAGGGTTAGTGACCTACCTAAATAAAAAAATATTTTAAGCCTTTCCAAGGCTCCGATAAAGACTATTGAGTAGCTCTGTAAATGAAATGCACATTATGTTAACAATATAGCACAGTTTAGAACTTTAGATAATAGCACATAATTATAGTTAAGTAAAAAAGGTTCACAGTTTAAAATTCAACAGATTATAAGAATGAATTTTAATTATAGATACTGAGACAATGACAAGAAAAATGACAATAAATATTATTATCTGCAGGATAACTGCAGATAATAACAATAAATATTATTATCTGCGGAAACTCTTAAATGGTGTTAAAGATAAGCATTATTATGTTAGTATTCTAGACATAAGACACTGTATGTTTCCCAAATAAAGAAAAATAAAATAAAATAATCGTAAAGGTTACCGAGTGGGACAAACCCAGTAAATGTCTACAAAAAATAAAACCGTGGAAACCAAACCACTTAGAAATGTCGTACGACGTCAAAATATAATAAGAATTTCATACTAGGACTATTGGTATTCCCCAAAGGCAAGTGTACGAGTACTCGTACATTGTGCTGGTGCAGCTTCCTAGAGACCTAGTTGGGCGCACAGCACCCGTGAACACGTACAAGACGTGACTTAGCTCGCATCTGACACCAATAAAAACCCTGTAATTAGCAATACTAATTTAGTGCAGTAAACATCTTGAGTCAGCTCGGTCGCGTGTTTCACTACCGAAACCCCCGCGGATACACTCACGGCGGCCAGGCGGCTCCTGCACTCACCAACCTCCTTATTCAGCAAGAAATAAATGTAATCAAAAGTAAAATTATTAAAGATATTGTATTTGTGGATTTTTTTTAAGCGAGGTTACAAAATATATAAAGAAATGGTAACTAATAATATTTTTCTGTCAGTTCGCCGTATTGGGGCGGCTTAGAATACTAACCCCAATCCCACGCCGGATGGGTGTCGTAAGAGGCGACTAAATCTGGCCCACTGATGGTAGGGCCCCTCGAGGGATTATATTGGTAGTTTAATATTGATTTTAATTGTTAATTAATACCATTATTACTATTATTATTTCTCAATGGGGTTCGCCTGGATAGCTACCACCCTTGAGCATGAGTCAGCTGCCAAACGACTCGTCGTGTTCCGGCTGGGGGCTTGAGAGACAGTTTTTTCTGTCTTTCTTTTTCTTCTTCTTTCTTGACCCGCAACGCATCAGTTGGTGTTGCTGATGTCCATGGGCGACGATATCCACTTACCCTCATCATAAAACATCATCAAACACTAACTGTTAATAATATTTCAATAATTACGGAAGTGTTGATTAAACAACATGAATAAATAGAATAAATAAATGGTATTATCGGAGGGAACCACATAATTGAAGTATGATTCATAACTAACTTTAAAGTTCAGGACCCCTTTTACCATTTGTATGAAAGTTTATTACTTGCCTACGCCGAAGGAATATCATTTTCAGCAGATTTATTTTATTCGTGGAGTTATGATTTAATTAATTAGAAATTTACTTAGAAAGGAAATTAATTTACCTACTTTATTTATATTGTGAACACATTCATGGATGAAAATATTTGTTCTTCGCACGGGCGTAGCCAGGTTTTAGTTTCGGGGGGGGGGGGGTTCAAGTTTCGGGGTGTGGGGGGGGTGTTCAAGAATACAATGACTAAAAGTAGGTACATAAAATAACCCTAAAGAAAATTGAGACTTTATTTTTTCTCACGACGTATGTAGTGCCATCTATTATTAGTTTAGTCAATAAGGTCAAAAACGTGTTTAATACAAATAAAGCTCCTAAAAATATGTGCGATAGCTCATTCGATTCGGAATGACGTCTAGAAAAATGTTTTTTAAGGGTTTATTAGCACATAAAAATGTCAGTCCTTAACTTTTCGCGGGGGGTTTGAACCCCCGAAACCCCCCCCTGGCTACGCCCATGGTTCTTCGCTTTGTTTAACGCTAACTTCCCTGCATTAAAATAGACTTGCAGAAGAATTTGGGAAGTTTACCTATAGTATGCCGTTAATGAAAACTATTCGATAACTTTACTAGCACAATTAAACTTCGATAAAATTAGCAAAATAATAATATAAGTGGATTTCAAAACCTCCTTAATAATTTCAAGTTAATACAATTTTTGATCATCAATCTTGTTCATTACGAAACCTAATAGCCATATATACAATTACTGGAAATCTCGCATAGTTTATAAATTAACGTTAAACTTAATTACAGACAGACCATCTCCTATTACACTGCAATTAGATAGATAACTGAAAAGTGCGAAGTGTTCTTTCCGCGAAATAAATTAAAAAATAGGTAGACAATGAATGGAAATCTAAATAATCTTGGTAACAATAATGTTCATGTTACAAAATTTGTTCAAAACGAGCGTTTTTAAAAACGCGCGTGATGTTTTTCGTGACCGTCGTTTTTGTGTCACCGACTGTGTAACAAATTTTTTAAATTTCACTCTCATAATTTTTTTCATTTATTTCATAGGGCGCCTAAAGAAGTATAACTTCAAAAAAAAAACACGATATTTCGCCGATTTCGATACGCCGTTAATCTTTCGTTTTTACAGTGAAACATAATTTTCTCTTACTACAATACTCGTATGATGGGGATTTTGCAATAGCGATTTTTATTTATACAAGTATGTTGTATATAGTTAAAGACATTTATCGCTAGTTCATAACCAAGCACACTGTGTAGGTAGTGTAGGTACATATCAATAAGCCAGATAAAATCGGTAAATTTTATAATTAGAATATTGCTTTGTATCTGAAATCCTGACGACCACAGAAACTATCAATGCAAAATTGGGATGAAATATTTTCGGATCAAATAGTATTTTATAAGACGGAAAATTAACCTATAATAACGTGAATGTTACTGAGCTTCATCCTCGTCAAAATAAATCCTATTTTTGGCATATCACTCAAGATTTTCTACAAAGTATATCATAATTATATTCAAATTATTAGAAATCCTTGAAGCCCAAAAGTGACACATAAGTGACAAGGATCTTGGTTTATGTTAAAATACATTGTAATATCAGAACGGGTTTGCGGATCATAGAATTATTAAATGACAAATTCATTCGCTGCAAAAGTTAAACGATGAATAAAATCTATGTATCTTCTCACGCCCTGGCGTTGGCGCTTCCATACTTCAAGAGGGCACGTAAAGCCGGTAGACTTAAGACACCTGGGTGAATTAACTCAGGTGAATAAAGTCGACGTCACCGATAATCTCGGTTGTTAATATAAGATAACACTCGTTAAGCCATGTCTGAGGCCCTCGGGCAGCTTGAAAACTTCCGACACTTGGGTTGACCACTAACCCCTCCACAAATCCGCACTGGTGCAGCGTGGTGGAGTATGTTTTAGGCATCTATAATGAAAGAGACCTAAGCTCAGTAGCGGGCCATTAATGGGTTGAAGCCGTACATATGTATCTTACGGATTTAACCATTTCAATTCGTCTCGCTCTACGTAATTCACTGACACCAAACAAACGTATTAATTGGCGAATATTAGCCGGGTACGCAAATTAAGCGAGCGTGTAATGGATACCATTAAAATAAAGCAACTGTGGAGATGGAGTCCTTTTATTTCGAAATGTGAAAAATTGCAGCTTTGTTATTTAATTACACGGTATTTTATTTGACGTCATGGTTGTGTTGGTGCGGTCTGTAAATGGCATTCCTTTGTGGTTTGGAGGTAGATTATTAAAATATGTAATTATAGTCGTTTAAAGCCAGATAATGTGCAATTATTTAATGTCTGCCACATGTTCATAATCTGTTTACAGAAATAACTCAGATAACGTGCTAAACTTTTCAACCAGCATTATTATTGTCTCTCTTATACTGCGACCGAAACACATAACACGCCGCTACATTTCAAAAGATCCCCTTGCAAAGCTTTTTCCTCATGGACTTATTGAATCATGGTAACTATATATACTTATGTGTGCCACTGAGCCCAGTAACCTTTACCAGTAGAAACTGTAAAGCATGATGCAATACAAGTTTACATGGATCCAAAATTAGTTAGGATTTAAGGTCATTAACTTTTTAGAAAGAAACTGAACTTCAGGTGGGATTGTGGTCAAGCGTTTACTTATTTGTGTAAAAAAAACTGCAGCAACTTATGTAAGTAAACTAGCTGACTCGGCAAACTTTGTTCTGCAGAAAAAATGTGCAATATACTTTACGACCTATTCTCGTATCTAAAAAAACACTGTATATACATATGTATGTATACAAAATCTATCGAGCCGTTTCGGAAGAATATGACCACAAACACCGTGACAAGAGATTTTTGTATATTAGATGTCTAATTTAAATATTCAGCAGTGTTGACCCAAAGAGTACAAACTATGGGGGCCGGGCAACCAAGTAAGCATTGTAATTTATCACCTTCGAAAGCAGTCCTGACAACGATACAAGAGTTACGAGTACATTCCGAACGCCATGACTAGGGTCTAATTTATCATTTATTTGGAAACTGAGCCGATGGAATAGCGCAGCTGTTTGTCCAACTACAAGCTTACATTTACATGCCTATAGTACATTGGGGTATTGTCGAAAATGCGATTATGATAATATCATTTAAACACCATTTCATTTAAATAAAGTATTATTATTATAAAGTATTATTATTTAAATGAGATGTAGAAAACAATGATTTAACTTCTCGTCTTCTCTAGTTTTTTTTGTAGATACTAGATTTTATAAATACACTGCATTGGTGTACAACAATGGCAAGGCAAGTGCGTGTCGGGCCACGCGCAATGTTAGGGTTCTGAAGTAGTAAGTTTATCGACTATTATTCATTAACTACTTAAGCTAACATAGCCGTGATAGTTTTCCTTCTAAATTCATCATTTAACATATTTTGGAGAAATTTATCACTTGTCCAACTCCAACCGTTTAGCCGGAAAAGGAGGGATACTTGACTCTAACCAAAATTGGCACTTCGAAGCCAAATATTTCGCAAAAGGGCCCCTAATTCCAAAAATGGTGTAAGAAGACCCATAATATTTTTGAAAGACCTTTTCGACGATACTCCACACTTTAGGGTACGCGACGAATACAAAATTCATCCTCACATTACCTGCAGGGGATATCCTGGAAAAAAAAAGTAATTGAATATTTCATTCTACGATTCTGGAGTTTTAATGAATGTGTATATCCATGCCAAATTACAGCTTTCTAGCACTAAGGGTCTCGGCGCTTTGCTTCGGACAGACGGACGGACGGAAATGACGAAACTATAAGGGTTCCGATTTTATTTCAGAACCCTAAAAGTAAGGTCTGTTGTTATCCTCACAAACTTTCACATTTATAATATTAGTAGGATGACACAGAACCTTGAATTACACCCACAATATAATTTTCCATTGTTGTATTATGGAAGAGAATAACAAGGCATCGATCATATTTAGCAAACATGACTTAATTAACACAATTGTTTTCAGTGGCGTAACTTTTTGTACAGTAATACAAACATGCTTATAAATCTAGTACAGTGGATCAAAGTTTGTTATTACAGTGAATAAAGACCAAAGATAGTTCTTTCAGTCAAAATGTTGTCAAAGAAAATTTATTAAAAGTGTTATATATTATACCTTGTTAATCAAAAGTACACCAAAGCTATTGTTTCTATACAAATAACATTTAATCACATTGCTTTGTTGAAAACAATGAATTTATAATATCTATCGTTCTTGACTTATAAGCAAGAAAGTCCCTTTATTCATGAAGACTTCGTCTGTCTCGATACGGTATATAATTATGTATGTACTCCTACATGTTCTAATCTTTTATTCATTACCGTAAAATTCACGCCCCCGTTATTTACTTCGACTTTGTACATTTTTGTTTGCTTATAAATTAGAATGTAAGAACCTCACCGAACTTTATTAGTGTTTATTCATTTAAATTCGTAGGTTTGCTAATCAACATGCGTCAATTGCAGAATAAAAATTGAAATTTGGTGTAAAATTGAATTGACCTGAGGAAAATATTTTGTAGAATAAACCGTATAAAATTCATACGTAAACAGTCAACTGCAGTCAACAGCGTGGTTAAATTAATTCTGATGGAAACCCCAGAGTACATCATAAATATTTACTACCTGTACGGAAATGCGTGAACTGGGTAGGAAATAGGGTACGAAAGCTTTTATATGCTTTTTGGCGTTGAACATGAGCAAAAAGATACAGAAAATTGTCGTAAAGCGTAAAACGAATCGAAAAATAACAAATTAACGGTTTTAGAACATTTTCTCAAATGTTATCTAGTTCTTAGAAAAACAATTTGGTCTTTGTTTGGATTTTCATTCGCAGTACGTAGATAGTAAGTTACGAGACACAGTTGTATTTTAAACACAAAACTTTTTTTTTATTATAGAAGTAAAACCACCGTGCCAATGTGCATTATTTTTTGCCAAAAAAGACAGGTTCTTGAATACGGACGCTTTTGACGTTAGGTAGGTAGGTACTAAATGTACAGCAGTGATAGCCTAGCGGTAGAACGTTGGTCTCCCGAACGAAGGGGCCCGAGTTCAAACCCTGGCACGCACCTCTAATTTTCAAATATTATGTGCGTATTACAAGTTAATTATCACTTGCTTCGGTGAAGGAAAACATCGTGAGGAAACCTGCACACCGGAGAGTTCTCCATAAAGTTCTCGAAGGTGTGTGAAGTCTACCAATCCGCACTTGGCCAGCGTGGTAGACTATGGCCTAATACCCCTCACATTGTGAGAGGAGACCCCGAGCCCAGCAGTGGGACAATTATGGGTTGTTGCTTTGCTTTGCAGGTACTATATTTGTCTTTAATATGCAGTATAAAAGTTCTTCAGTTTAAAAGCTGCGACTCCACTATAATTTTTTGTTCTATGAAACTTTATAACTTTGAAGTATAAACTATTCCCTGTAATTACTTTAGAGAACGCTACATCGAATTTGAAATCGAGTTGGATGAAGAGCAATTCCACTTCAATTTCACTTTTTAATTGTTTGAATAATTGCCAATTTCCACTTAAAACTTACTGAATCGTGTCTTCTGGTACATCTGTGCCATTGCCAAATCTCTTAGAACTTACTGACATTGAATAAATGCCGAATCTCAAAACATTAATTAATATTTTTCTTTCATTCACCGAAGTCTTCGACGATTTGTTTCTCAGTGGATTTTTTATTATTATTATCTATAATATTAATACATGAAGGTACCATTGTACCCTTTAGGTTTACAAAAAAGATCAATTCATCATTTTTCATTTTAACTAACAATTTAGGATCTAACGATTTAAAGTTGTTTAAACAATCCATTCTCGCTGATTTATGACAGCATTGCGAATTTTTCGTCTAATAAACAGGTCAATGAATACTAACTAAAAAGTGTAAAATAACAAAAAAAAACAAAAAAGCCGACTGCGTAAAAAAAAACTTGAGAGGTGTCAAGGAACACCCGGATGGAACGAAGTTCCTTGCAGTTTTTGCTATCCTAGTACTGACTGCAAGAAACGAAAATACCTGGCTTGCTTTCTATGTAAAAAAACTACGACGGCAAAAAGTGTCGTTACAACTTTTCGTCCCAAAATTTTCCGCCTAGCCCCCTTTCGCAACGCGCGATAAGGAACTTCGTTCCAAAACTACAAATAAAAAATAAGTCCAGTATATTAGAATGATATTAAAAGTAAAACTAAACAACTAAACCATAGAAGGATTAACAGTCGGGACCCATTTTAATTTTACAGGGCCGCGCTTGGGAAAAACAAACAAGATTGGTTGCAGAATGGGCAACTAGGTTACAGGATGTCAGGTCGTTAATAATTTTGAAGGTTTGCATAAGGTAATTGCTACTTTAAAAAAATATATTCGTAATTATATTATGGAGAACATATTGGTAATCGAGAATAGTATCGAATTCTTATCATTCAAACTATCGTACATTTTCAAAATACCTTTTGAACATGCTTTATGAAAAGCATTATTAAATTGGCGTCAAAGTGACGTTAAATTATATTGAGGTTTCAACACATTAACCAATATCGTTTGACGATTATTAATGAGTATTTCAGTCACGTAGTAATTATTCGAACCCCAGTCGTGAATGACCGACTAATGAAAAGGTTTTCAACTTATAAAAGGAAAGTTTGTACCGCAAAGCGTTGACTGTAAAGTTTTTGTGACTTATTCCTAGCTTTTAAGTGATTTGAGGACTTTAGAATATTCTGCATAATGATGAAAATACGATGAATATCGACCAACGCCAATGTGCTTGGTCCTTCCACTAAGAAATCGTAAAGACCTAACTTCGTGCCGTACCTACTTCTCGTGTCGGAGAAGCAGTAGAAAGCAGTTTTCTTGCTTTCTTGACCAGCAACGCATTAGTGATAACTTTAGCTAAAATATTTTATACAGTAAGCAATAAGTTACCACCAAACCAAACCATAATAAAACATAATACCTAACGCCCCAACTCAGAGTCACTAACGCTTACTTTAATCGCTCCATAGTAAAGAATCACCATACAAATTCTGTACTAAGAAGCGATTTAAGTAACCATTAGTGACTCTGAGTTGGGGCATATAAAAGTAATATAATTTAATTTTCCTTGTACGCTTTATGGATTCTTTCTTAGTAATGAATTTGCGGATTTCGTTTAAGATGAAGGATTCCTAGTACGAATTTCCTACATATACCTATTCGGTGAAGAAAAGTGGTCGTAAGAAATTAGCATAACATCCGATAGAATGGATACGGTACGTCGGTTATAGGGAATAATTTGCATTGATTCATTACGAAAAAAATATCTTTGCTCTTTACAATATTACTATGAATAACTACAGATGCACATGTTGCCAAGACCTTAAGAAAAGGAAAATTATAACGTTTTTGTGTACAGTATTGTACTCAGCTATTTGATAAATTCTGACGGTAAACTATATGGCCAGTTTTGAATCTCCAATGTTCTTGATGCATACGTCCTTGTAAATTTTGAGCTTCTAATATAAAGTAGATACCGATCTCCTACATCATGCAAACTATGAACTGGCTTGTGCACTCAGGAAGCAATTTAGCGTCGTTTCAGAAGTGACTATTAGCTAGGTCGAGGTAGCAGCTATTAGGTACTTATTATACCTACCTCAGGTCTTCTTTAGTACCGTCATACTCGTAGATACTCTTAAGTGTTCCAAAATCTCCTAACTTTAGAAGTAAGTACTTGTAGCACACTCATTTAAAGTCACTTGAACCATTATTTATTCTTTGGATTTTTTACACAATGACATAAAAACCGTAAATTTTGAAAAATATATTTAATACTAAACAATATTAAAATTAGAATATGTATATAGATTATTATATGGATGGATGGATGAACGGATAATACGTTTATAGTTCAAATACCAGTATATTGTCACGAAGATTCGAAACTGCCATTACATAAATCAAATACTCGAACTGTATTTTTTATTGAAAGAATCTACACAATTTAAAACTCAAGAGGTAAAATCGCAAAGCAGTGAATTGTTTAGTACATTGTAAAACGACACTGTAATGGTTTCATTATAAAATGATCTAAAGTTTAAAGAACTTGAAAATTTAAGTGTCGTTAAAGCGTTTTACTACTAACTCCGCTAACTGCACTACTAATATACTGAACTACTTTGTAACAATTTACGAGCACAATTTACGTATTCTTGGATACATGCAATATTATCTTCTATTCTACATAACAATTTGTAAATCGTACAATTAATATTAATATTTATATTAATTCTCGGGAAAAAGCAAGTAAGTTAAATTTAAGTAAATATAGGAGATAATACATAGGTAGGTACAAACTTAACTACATCAGATAATTATACCCCGTGTAACGGAAATAACGCGAGTCCCCTACTTCTTTTTCAGCCGGCAAGGCAGTAAGGCCTTTTATATAATATAACTGATGATCACTTCCCATCTGATAGCTTGTCTGCGCTTGTGTCGGTTTTATACATATAAAATATATACATAAAAGAAGCTCTGTTAAAGAAAGCTAAGGATGTTATGATTGCATTTATCCATCATTTAATCAATAGGATAATTGTGAGGAGGAGCTGTAACATCAATACATAAACATTTCAGTAAACTACATCTAGTGGAGCCAGATGGGTATAAACTGTCATACAAACTTTCTTTATGACATGAAGCAATGGAAAAGCTCCGAAACCTATAAAATTGCCTTGTCCCATAGCCTATATTGTAAGATTTAAGACAGTCCTTGTGGGATACTAATGTCCTCAGTTCGCATATGTTACTCCTAGCCACAACGCAACCGCGCTAGCGACACAACGTATTGCTAGCCGAGGCCACAAGGGTCGGGTTTGGGGGCCGCTCGAAGCAGAAATACGGGGCGATAAATTACGTTATTATCAAGGAGAATCGATTTGATAGGACTAGCTACAACACTAGACAAATCACAACTTGTGCTGGGTTTCAGCGTATGTGTCTTATGTAGTCTGCATAATATTTAACAGTCGCTGATTTATTATTGTCATATGGAAGTATCCATTAAATATACCGATGTTATTTAAATAATTCTATGGTTCATTTGTGTTACGCTTGTGTAAACGTAATTTTCTTAATGGTGCTGCTGGTTGTTCTCATTGCGGAATAACTTTATAGTTTTCCTCCAGATAATAGTTGTTCTTTTATTTTCTGCGTATCGCAAAATTTACACGCTTTGTTAATTTTGTCCTTTGTTTTCGAAAAAGCTTGTGACTATTGAGACTCGCGAGTTGTGGATCGCATTATACCTACTCTAGCAACCCCGTCTCCGTCATTCTGTGTCATGAGCAATGAGCATGTTGCTAACGTCGTTTACCTGCCTATTCCGTCGTAGCAGCTCTCAAGCTGGCTGAAATTATTCCTCATGACGTTCCTTTTTTGATTTTTATGACCCCTCAGCAGGTCGCTGGGACGCCAAATAATGAGCATATTACTGGTGTCGATGATGTGCCCGTTTAGGCAGCTGTTAATGTAGCCTGCCGCTGACCTTATTGTTCACGACATGCCCTATGATTTTTTTGAATCCTTAGCAACTTGCTAGAACGCGAAATAATAAGTATGTTGTCGACATCAATGATATCCATTATTTGGGATGAAAACCAGGATTCAGTAAGTTTAATTCACAAACATCCAAACATCTGTACCTAATATCTAAAACATCTAAATTTTAGAAGGATCTGGATCCAATTCTAAATTCTCGCGGATGAGGTCGCGGGTAGAAGCTAGTAAATAAAAACAAAACAAAGCACAATAATATTATCTACGTTTCAATTTAATCCGACCTCCACGTAATGTTTCCTGTAACGTATTATTGCGCGATTCAATTGATTTACAGAACCTAATCTCGCTGAGCATTATATTTGTACCCAACACATTTTCCAATACATTTTTTTAGCATGGGTAATCCAATTTTTCGCGTGTAATGGCAGAGGCGGCCTTTCACATTGAATATCCTAGTTCGTTAAACATTTTAAAGCAAATATCATCGTTGTTTCAAGCCTTTATTTCGCTTCGTTAAACGTTCACTCATGTCAGGTTTCATGGAAAGCTTTTATTGAAATATATTTTATGAACTAACTAACCATGTCGACATTGAGAACAAGTCAATGAATGCCATAATCCAATCTAGCTAGATTTGTTAATTGCTACATTTTTTGGAATGAGATTTATGTAATTTTAAAAAGTACGAGTATTATATATGTCAGAAACTGTTTTTTTTTCTATGTAACTTTATATATTTTGGTTTTGAATACTTTTAAAAATATTGTATTCTCTACTCTAGTCTACTCAGAAGTAACAAGATATTTTGAGTAGTCTATAAAATATTGCAATATTTTTATATCTAGTATAATTAAGCATAGTTAAGGATGTTACTCGTTATTTAGTAGTATGACAATAAAAAAGTTCTTCTGCAAATGGAAAATTGCATTAAGTTTTAAGTAAATCTACGTGAGGTTGCCGTAATACAATTGAATAAAGGAGATTGAGACTGGGAAATTCAAAACGTGAGGTGGAGCCCAAACGATTTTCAGACCTACTTTGTAAGTCAAGGAGGTTCCTGAAAGAAAATTGTTATTGTCTACGCCATTATTCATTACACTTGCAACGCGGGGATGTCCGCGGGAACTGAGAGGAGAGGCGGGGGCCAACTGGACGAATAGCGGATTTCGTCCTACCACACCAAGTCTCTATCGTCACTCACTCACGCGCCGATATTCCCGACATCATATTTAAAATTCCTTGTTTTGTGAATTAATGCACAGTGTGCTTCTTGGCAAATTACAGTCTTATATTCAGACATTCTATTTTTTCATTTCTTATGTTCCCGTACTGAACAGTTATTCACTTTACCGACTGCATAATATGCAAAAAATGTACAGAATTGTATTCAAATTTTAACATTAGAAAATAGTGTTAGTAAATAGCAGGTTAGTAATTAGTAGGTAAGTAAATACGAGTATACAATACATTTGCAAATAAGGAAGGTAAATATTGTACAGAAACTCATGTACCTTTTAATTAAATTAATTGCTATTATAATTTATTCAAAATAGATTAATTTGTACAAAGCGTTTTTATTATTATTATGTTATTTATTAAGTTCTTCATTTTTATCTTTATCATAATATCGTCACAAGAAAAACTACTAAAGAATATTATACATTTTGCCTCTGGGTATACATACATGTCTGTGCATTTTGCGCTTAAAGTAATTTGCCGTTAATAAACCAATCAACATTTAGAATGAAACGACAGCTTTTCTACTGAAATATTATCTATTGAGACATAAAAACGTATAACGACGGCAAATTCATAATGTTCTACCTTCGGGAGCATTTTTAAGTCTAACTCCTACCACGAAACGAAGAATATTCGTCTGGAAATGCCTCGCAAAGAGTTTTGTGCAGTGTAATTAATAATTGTGACGAAAAATGACCAAATGAATGAAAAGAATGTATCATGTAAATTAATTTATTTTAATACAATAACATTAGTATAATTACACAATTCGAAATTTGTATATTGTATAATACAAAACGCATTTTCCCTGACAATTGTATGAGTAACTAGCTGTTCCCGCGATTACATTCACTTGGAAGCATTTCCTACGGAAATCCCGATCCCTGGGAACCCTAATCACCTAGCGGTATGAAATGTTCCGTGTAGGGGCTTGAGAGCCAGTTATTCTCTCTTTCTTGGCCGTCAACGCATCAGTGATGCCTTTGGTGATGCTGAGGTCCATGGGCGACGATAGCCACTTACCATGAGGTGGATCGTCAGCTTGTTTGCCGGCTATTTCCATATTATATATATACCTACCTATGTATAGTTTGTAACCTATTCTCATATCTACCAAATACCTACACAAAAAAAATCATATAAAAAAATATGTTGAGCCGTTTCGGATAAGTGCGATTACAAACACCGTGACCGTGTGTTAGTATGTTTATGTTAGTGATAGTTCATCTCATATTTATTATTATCTTTCAACTCTTCCTTGCTGAGAATACTTAGCCATTTCTAGTACCTACTGGAAGTAGCTCGCATAAATTCCTCATATAACTTCTATGAATGCCGTTTTATGACGCATAAAGTAGCAGCTCTGGAGTTAATAAAATTTTCTTCGCCGTATGTTATGTGTCTATGTATATAGATTCAAAAACCGAGGAAATGAAGAGGATATTTTAATAACGCAATTACGAATAAATAATCTTATATAATTTGTGTAATAGACACGTGGCATAATTATTCTCGCTAACAATTAAGAAATATTGTACCTACTGATATTACAGGATTAAAAATCAGCCAATTTTCTGTTCCTATCGTTTGTGTTTTATTGTAACCCAAATATATAACATTTACCTATTATCAAATATCAATTAGAAGAGTAGGTACTAGACGCAAGAAAAGTAAATAAATAACTACCTCGAGCAAATAAAAGTAGAAAAGCTGATTCATTGGCGCCAGCAAATTATCGCGAGGGTCATTAAAAATAATTGAAGCATAAAAGAGCTCTTGAGGCTTATTTGCTTCTCAACACCCTGCTTATAACAAGGAATTCGCCAGTCGACAGACTTTTTATATCACATTATTGTTATTACAAGTATTCCCATAAAATTGCACCTGAAATGACATTTATCACCTTCTCACATGTTTGAAAAATATTCGTTGTTCATATAAATATTATGTTTTCGTAAATTGCCAATGTTATGAAAGTCAGTTTTTATCTATAATTACTTTTTAACAAAAAATAAAACCAACGAAAAAAAAACTGAAAAGCAAAAAATAAAATAAACCATTTAGTATTATAAATTAAGATCCGAAATTAACAGTAAATAAATAATTTTGAGACCGTGCCAAACAAACAACCAAAATTAATTACATAAAGTTCATATTATGAGGGCAGCGGCATGCGGTGCACACAGCAGCAGCAGGGCGGCGCACATCTTTTCGCCGCTTGTTTCTTCATTGGTTTGGCACCGCCCCAATATTATTTATTTACTGTTAATTTCGGATCTTAATTTATAATACTAAATGGTTTATTTTATTTTTTGCTTTTCAGTTATTTTTTCCTTTGTTTTATTTTTTGTTAAAAAGTAATTATTTTTTAATTTTTAGTTGCTATAATACTTATTATTAATAATAAATTATTGATTTTATGAATTATAGATTCAGTTACCAGGTAAAAATGTAGTAGGTGAAATATCAATCATCCCCTATTTTTGTACCTATAGGGGTAAAATTTTGTTTCGTAATTTAAACAAGAGTAACTTCAAGGTATACACTATTCAATAAAAAAAGAATCATCGAAATCGGATCATCCAGTACAAAGTTATTGGGGTTAACATGTAAAAATTCCGAGTAAAAAACGGGTGAATAATCAATCATTGTCTATTTTCGTACCTTTAGGGTAAGAATAAAATTTTCAAAAAAATATGGGACCAACTTCAGGACATACCCTATCCAATAAAAAAAGAATCATCCAAATCGGACCACCCTGTGCCGATTGCTGCGTGATCATACAAAAAAAAAATATACGTGTCGAATTGAGAACCTCCTCCTTTTTTTCGTCGGTTAAAAATGAGTAACAATTTTATATTATTAATAATTCAGAATCAGCACATTAAGCTCTACGAGATGAGCCGACCATCCATTACTATAACCTGGAAATATCGTCAAGCAAAAATAGTAACTCCAATTTTCCCATACAAATAAACAGTGACATAAACTTTGAACACCATTACTCTAAATTATGCAAACTGTGAAAAGCTAGCACGGTAGTATGGTTAAGAATGCAAAGAGTGTCAGTGCGTTCATACCAATTTTGTCAGCAACCAAGCTGTCTTATCATTTCCCAATCCCATTTATTTACCAATTAATGTCAACTTCTATTAAGTGATCTAATGTCCACTTTCTCACAGCTGAAAAGAATTAAGAGACAAAGAGCAATTAACTTAAGCCGATCGTCAGCCATCTTAAACGCACAAATCGCATTATGATCGTTTATTGTCAGGATGATTCTGCAAATACGTCTTTTAAGTGAACATAATTGGAAAGAAGATTTAGAAAATGAGTAAAATTAACTAGCCACTGTTGATAGTGAGGACATCTGAAAATAAATAATGAACGATTTTCAGAGTTTTATACATTTTTAATCAACTTCGGACGACATCAAGGACGAGGTATTCAATTCGACTGTTTTTTTATGTTTGTTACCTGAGAACTTTGGAATGGGTTTGATTTTGATTATTCTTTTTAATCGAAAGCTGGTGCTTGTCATGTAGTCCTACTTAAATTTGAGCGAGATATGACTAGTAGTTTTAGAGTTATCCCTAATTTTGAAGTCGGTTATTTTTTGTCAAGAATTATAACCGACGCGGACGTTGCGACTTAAAAAAAATTATTGTGTTTTTTAAATATTTGTTTGTTACCTGAGAACAGTATACAATAAAGGAATGAGTTTGTTGTAACTAAGGAGCATATTTAATTTAATTTATATTTTGAATTGATTAGGTTTTGTGTTCAAAATAAATTGATCGTTGTGCCGTGACCAAATGACAGTATCAACTACTTTTAAAGTCCTTCACAAAATGCGGGCCTTGTGTGATTTTACCGTGAATAATGTGCACTTATAAAAAAATGAAAATACTTATGAGCTATAGTATCTTCTTTGGTTTTTAAAAACCTTTACTTTAAAAAAAGTAACAATGAATATTTTATAAAAAAAACATACATAAGTTATCTCTCTTCTCATACTAGGAGGCCTCCTAGAGCATACTTCACCACGCTGCTCCAGTGCGAATGTAGGGGTTAGTGGCCATCCCAAGTGTTGGAAGTTTTCATTCCGCCCGAGAGCCTTCTGATGTTATCTTACGATAACAATCGGGACCGTCAGTAATCAAGTGATTTTCAAAATTTTTTAAATTTATAACATTCAATCAAACACAATTACAATTAGTAACAAAAAGAAGTGACCATGAAGTTTATAAAACGCCTGATAAAAAATATTTACTTACTATAATATAATTTCATGTGCTTGAACTCAACTCATCAGTAAACTTGAAGTTTATAACAGCGAAGCAAAACCATTTATTAGTTTAACATAAATCAGTAACATTAACGCTACAGATTTCAGCTGATGATGAAATCCAACCATCCGTATTGAGATTAACGAACGGAAGATCCAGAATTAATGACAATTCAATGAGTTGGCAAGGACGCTTTAGTTGTGACGCGAAACTTGTTATTGGAAGCAATCAATCTTATTTTACATGTAATGGAGCTAGCTCGCCACGTGTTGATTCCAGTATCTATAGAAGAAGTAAATAAGATTATGAATGGAGGATGAGAATATGAAGAATAATAATATGAGAAATAATTACTTGATACCACTATATCCACTATATTTTAGGTATGTGCGATGCTAATTTGAAGTACGGCCGACGAACCTTGGCGCGTCTGAACTTCGCGCAGAAGGCTGCGCTGCGCAGTAACATCATTCGGCAATGTTCGGTACACGGCGTTTTATGTCTCAGTCACACGTTAGCATGTTCGTGTCGCTATCTCTGTCTTACATGCGCTAAAGTTCGCAAAGCCTATGTTCGGACGCGTCAAGATACGTCGGCCGTATTGTAGTTCGATAAAGGTTTTGTCTAAGCCGACAAATGAGGAGACAAGCTGCATATAGGTAATCATCATCGCCAATGGACATCACATACTTTGGACGTCACCGATATGGGGCCGGCCTATTAAATTTATCACTAATGGATACCCGGCATGTGCTACGCAAAAAATATAAGTCGAAAATAGAAAATGTGCATAATACCTACATTGTACACTAAAAGTTGTCTCAAACCATCTTCGCATTAATGCCTTTCAAATGAGACCAGTTTGGGGCACATCGGTTGGATGGTTTCAGAGTCTATATAGGATATCCATACAAATATTTTTTGTGTTTTATACACGATGAATTTTTCAAGTGTGCGTGGATGGCCAAATTCGGAACTATGAGGAATAGCGTAAAAATCTCGGTAAAAATCTTCAATATTAAATTAGTTAATAGTGATTGTGTTCAACGATTCAACGAAATATGCAATTACATTGTGTACCCGCCCGAAAACTCGATTAAAAGCTTTCGAAACTGAGAGCTTATTGAATTTGAGCATTCTTTGAGATTACAATTTCATCTTAATCAACAAAATATCGTTGTATCCCTTTATAAACCACTCTTTAGACCTTTTGTCTTGGTTTATAGGCAGGTAGAGACGTGTAAATAAAACATACGTCGTATACACGTATGTTTTATTTACACGTCTCTATACAGGTAGTTCAAGGTCGCGTAATAATCTGTATAATTACAACGTATAAAAATTAGACGACTTGTATGGCGTAATCAAGGAACTTTTAACCTGGTCTTTGGGCGTAATGCTTACCAGGCGGACAGCTACGCCATACCAAGGGTCCTGATGAGGAATGAGTTTGAATTTTTGTTCTCGATCAGATTGTGTTTTTATCTTTGTGCGTTGTCCATGGCACCCACGGTACTGGGAATCCTAATGTGAGACTATGAGTCTGTAGCGTTATCCAATTATCCTATTAATAATTATAAATGTGAAAGTTTGTGAAGACGTTTGGATGTTTGTTCCTCAAACACGCCACACCTACGTAACCGATTTGGCTGAAACTTTTGAATGGAGATAGCCTATACCCCAGATATTAATCTAGAACTAATCTAAACATTGGCTAGTTTTTGTCCCGGAAAAGTTAAGGATTTCCGCAGGATTTCTAAAAAAGCGAAGCCGCGGACAAAAGCTAGTAAACTTATAAATTAAGACAGTGGGAATTTTGTTCCAACCGCTGATGCCAAAAGCTGATAGGTATATACAGGTATATAAGGTCATAAAGCTATGTATTTGTGACTGATGTGGATGAAAATCTCTTTGCTAACCTTGATACTATGTGTAAATATTAAATGTAGCGAGAGCAAGTTTTAATATTCCGAGGGTAATGTCGTAGTTCCTGCTGAGAAACGAATATCTAATTTCTGGCCAAGGAAGCAAAGTTCCTCGCTAGACATGAATATTAAGCATTGAATATCTGCCAGCGAGCAGACATTGTGAAAATTCACTTCCATCGAGAAATGGAAATTCTACGCCTCACTTGCATTTTATCATTAATATCATTTTAAAATGTATAATTCTACCAAATCATATTTTTTAGTACTTTCTACTCTTAGCTAAATTTTCAACGGACTTTGGATTGAAATAACAACTAATACATAAATTGAAATGGATGTTTCAAATTCTGATAAACAATAAAATTGCAACCAAAGCTGCAAAGCTTTCAATAATTATACAAATAACCGATGTCGAACAAAACATTCAAACGGCTAGATTGTGGCCTGGCTGGTGCAATTTCCACGTGTCGAGCATTCGGAAATAGAAAGCGAGTTTCGATAATTATCAAAACGCACTGCACGGGACATTTAGTCCCTACACATCTGCGCATCGAGCGTAAAGGCATAAAACAACCAGGCTAACATAGATTGTCACGTGAAAGGAAATGAGAATGCCACTACGTCACTCCAACTTGATGAAAACGTCCGCAGTGAACTTGTTTTATACGCAAAGTGTGACGTGAGAAATATAGTTATAAGTTACTGCAAATATAAATAATAGAGACTTGAAAGTTTCATGGAAGACATTTTTAACATTTTTATCGTTAAAATTGTAATATTTTTGGTTTTCGCTGATTTTATAGTAGATACCTATATTGTAACTTCCATTGGAAGTTTGTGGTTTTTAGTTTTTTTCTGGCGCAACCATAATGATCATTTTTATTTAGGACAAAATTACGTTGTAACATCTTATATAAGCTTTAGGTTTCTACTTCATTTTAAAAGGAAACTGCAAATTATCTATTATTTAAGACAAATAGCCTTCAATTACAATATGATCCAATGAAATACAACGCATTTTTGACCAAGAAGACATAGAAAAGGTAAGAATATTTTTTATTTTTATTTTTACAAAAAATAAATGAACTGGGTTCTTTCAGACAAGCTCACTCAGTATTATGTTATTAGGTTTAATACGAGAAACTATTATAGTTAATAACCTATTTAGGTTACAAGATATCTTCTATTTGCTGTTCATTTATCATCGTCAAATCTAAAAATGCCTTTGAGGTTCTTTATTAGCTGTGGAATACCCATCTTTCTTCATAGTAACATTATCTGAATGTGCTGTTTAATGGAACAACAGCTGCGGAGATATGAGAAGCGAAGTTGTACAAGCAGCGGCCGGAAGCAAAACGGGACGTCGCGCCGCACAATAGTGGAAATACTACAATACACTTTGAGAATATCATACCACACTGTGGAGGAATTGCGTTTATTCTGTATAATACGAATACATTTTATTGGACACCACAAAAAAATAATATCTGTATTTACACTGGCCAATGTCAGCGGTTTTATCGTTAAATCGTATTCTCTCGCTTGGTAAATAGTTGTTATTTACTTGAATTTAATGACTAATTAATTATTTGTCCATGATAATTGTAAGACAAAATAAATCTTGAAGTTATAAAGAACGTCTAGTTGCTTGTTCTACTTAATTGAAATAACTATGTATTTTCAGTTAAAGTTACCCACACTGGGCAGAATGACTTAACAACCTGAAAGTTATTACATTTGATTGCTAATTTTCTACTCGGTAGGTAAAAGTAATAATACTCATAAGAAAACTTCTACTAGATCAGAAAAATATAACGATAATTGCTTTAGGCTTAGACGTACGAAATTTTAGTCACAGAAATTTTCTTTTTAGTTTTTCATTGCTTTCTGAGTACCCCGTAGCTGTCGACTGAAAAGTAATATTTTAAAGAATGAATATTCATACCTCTATGCGTTTGAATACCAGCATTTAATCGGATCAAGATTTAAATTCAATTCAGTTTTTTCAGAGATTTTAGATTTTACTATGCGAGTATTAATGAGTTTTACATGTTCCCGCAGTATCTATATCATGCGATTCCATAATTGTATTTTTTTATAATGATAGCAAACGAACTTGCAATGTCACCATCTTAACCTAACTTTGACAAACTTTGACTAGAACTGTAGGAGGGACTGCAGTCGGTTAGTAGGTTCTGTAAGTATTTGATGTTAAGAATATTAGTAGTTATTATTCGTTAGTAACAGGACTGTAGAAGTTAGAAGCTAGGGTTAGTTAGTCTCGTAAATAAATATTAGTAATCTTACCGATCTGGGCGAACTATCGAATACCTACGAGTAGAGGCTAATACCACACGGACATTTTCCACCTATAAATATACTTCATTAAGGATATAATATCGATCTAGCTAGGATTCATTTTTAGATAATCCCTACGTTCCACTAGACGATCACAACGATCACGCTCACGACCGCGGTTTTTCCTGTTCCACTAGCTTGTGAGCGTTACAATCATACACCCAAGTGGAACGGGGACTTCGACCCACCCCGTGAGGTGGGTTGTTTTGAGCGTGCCGTGAACTGCCGTGAGCGAAATTAATGACGTCATCAATGACGTTTTCACCGCGACCATGACGACCGTGGTCGCCATGTGGAACGCGTTTTGATCGTTGTGAGCGATGTGAGCGTCTACTGGAACGCAGCCAATGTCGTTTTATCCGTGTTTTCAGGCAATAAAAGACTGCTACAATACACTCTTCCTGACATCTATTGGTGAGCAGCAACACTAAAGGTACTTCAGTAGAAGACGTTGTTAAGCAACACTAAGCCATTGAGTGAAAAAACACGACTTATCAAAATGTTCAAATCCTTTAAAATCAATCTCTATTTCTTTCTTTTGAAGATAAATATTTTCTATTATTTGATAACTTTATTTTACATGATGCGAACGGGACTAGCGTTGAAAAAGAAGAATTTACCTATCAATAAATACAAAATTACTATTTAATTACAACGGATTAGCAAGTAGGTATGTGCTTCACTAACTACTCAGTTTCCTTGGGAAGCTACGGGATTGCAGCTGCAAATTTGTTCTGCACCAAAATTGCAACGGAAACAAAAAGTGTATGTTGAATGTCGCGCCGTAACCGCTACATGCATTGCACATGGTGAAATACGTATGGTGAAGTGTCATTTTGGTTCCGATGAGTGTGACGAAAATCACCTCAAAGGCATACTTAGCCTTAGGTTACAAAAATGACTGAATAAAAGAACATGACGTGTACAAGAAGTGGGAGAAATGAAGGAAGAACTGACTGTCAGAACACGACAAGTCGTTTGGCGGCTGACTACAACAATACTTTGGTATCATGCCAGATAGGACCACTTACCAGTAATATTAGTAAATCGACAATACAATCCTTATGTGAACCCTTACCCCCTAGCGGGCCGGCTTCTGACGCCTTTTACTCCACCCTCGTTAGCCGGCATAGGATTGGGGATCAAAATAAAATTATAATCTTACTTTACTGTATTAGTAGAAACCAGGCCACGGAAACAGCATATACAAAATAATTCAGAGTTTACTAAAGCTGACAAAACACTGAATTATTCTCGCAATCTCACACACCCATTGTTTGGAAACGTAAACCATACTTTTTATTTTGTCCTGTTCGTGTTTTGCTTGTTTATTTTTTCATCAACACTGTCCATGGCGGTGTTCCAGTTTTATTTTTTAACGACAATACTGTTTAATTTAGGGTGAATTTGATTGTGCAATCAATGATGGATTTGGTAGTGTGATTTTGATAACCGCAGACATGGTTAAATAACAATGTGAGCTAATTTATAATTTCAATATGGGTTAACAGTGTCGGATTCGGTTTTCCGTTCGTACCTATTCAATCAAGTTGAAATATTTTCCCAATTGCCCTATTTGCAAACAGATTTTACAATTAGGGTTACTCGTTTCATGGTAATACAAAAATATTTCTTACTGTTCCGTGCCTCTAGAAAAACCTCTTTTCTCTAAAAGTACATTCAAAGGCTAAATCAAGTGCTAATTTCCGCACCTAATATATAATCTTCCCCATACATTTTAGAGGCAGTGTTTGGCGTGAGCGTTTACAGAAAACAGTTTTGTCTATACTATTTTAATTTCTTGTCTTAGTTTCTAAAATATCAGTTTATTTGAATGCTGAAATAATCTAATGCTAGTAAATGATACTCGTGCATTTACAATATAGGTTTAAACTTTTAAGTTTATTCCAAGAAAATTCTAAAGAACACGAATAAAATTATTTTGTTATTACGTACCATTTCTAGGTCACTGCTGTCTACGATCTGGCTCTGAACTACCTCTGGCTTATCACTTAAAGTAATTACAGCAGCAATACCTACATGCATTTAGTCTGCTAATTACATACCTACGGCAATATTGGGCTTACTAATGTCGCTCACCAATTACCTATTAATAATAATAATTACGGTTATCATTTGTCATTTAATGATATCGCTATTATTTTAATGTAACCGTAGCAAGCGTATCCAACTTCTGAACTCTGTAACTCTGAACTTTAGTGTGCTTACGGTACGTCAATTATTTATTTTTGATCCTATTATGACCTAACACAAAAATACATCTGCACAGGAAAAATTACAATATAGTCATAGGCGTAGAAAAGATAAGAGTTTTTACTGTGCTTACAGCAAACCACGAAAAATAGATCAATGCTCCATTCAGCAAACATAATGCTTACCAGATGCCATCAAAGATACCTTTATCCACTACTGTACCATAGAGCATGCAATTTCATTAAAGATTTAAACACACGCCAAAGCTGAAGTTACTAACTGCTTAAAATGTCTTAATAATTATGAAGATACGGAGAAATTACTTGTATGAAACACTTACACTCTCGCGCTTAAACACACACACGCAAGCGCACACTCATACATATACTCGAGCATTGCTCACAAACCCACACACAAGCAAATACACACACAAACATACTCACTCACATATACACATACACACACACGACAAATTTTATGTATGTAAGTAAATCAATAATAATAATAATTTTAAAGTTATTACTTGCGCATTAATTTAATTCTTGTCTACTCACTGCATGCATATCAAATGTATTGGGAAATAAAGCTATTATTATTATTACTTATTTTATTTACAGGTGTCCTATAATTAGCCTAATGTTAGACAAAATAATAAAATAACATAGATAAGAATAGGTATAATTACATAGATATCTACAGTTAAAAAAATTCATATTAATACAAACTTGTGTAATTTTACAAGCCTTTATTTACTTTACTTGTTTTGTTCGTTAGTTTGTTAGGATATTATATGTCATGTCCAATACATTACATCTTCCAAGCTGATCTTACTTCCTCTCATCTTACGGAGTAGAAATTTCACAAAGTGGTTTGGTTCCGATTACAACGCATTTTATGATAATGGTGGTCGTCACCATAATGCTCAGGGTTGGCTTCAGACGAGAACAATACAGACACAATTCATTGAGGTCTTATTCTTTATGTAGCTGAGTTTTATTAAAATAATAAAATAATGTTCTTATTTGCATCAATAAAATCGTTATAACTACTATTAAAAGTCTTTTATTTGAAAAATATACGGTTTTACAATATCTTGGTATATTTTAGACCACGAAGCTTGATAACACGTTCTATACGCGGGTGCTCGAGTAAAATTCGAAGGCGCGAATTCTCCCAGGTTAAATGTGTGAATAACAAATCAATGAAAGTATTTAAATACACGCGCACTATTACACTACCGCAGAATGAAACACTCAATTAAAAATACATTTAACTGAACTAATAGAATATGCGCGAACAACTTTAGTGTCGTTCCGAATAATTCGCTCGTTATTTTGAATGTACCGCATTTATAAACAGTTGGCATGCATCCAATGCTAGTACAATTTATAAAGTTTAAGGGCTCGTCGACATCAGTAATACGTGACTACGTGAAGACGTTGCAACTATCAGCATTTGCTTTTGAACTTAGAGAACTAGGACTATTAAGAGTACATGAAATTACTTCAGGAAACATTCAAACCAGATTGCAAATTGCTGTTTTGAAATAGTAGTCGTCTTCAGTAGGTACATAGACGAGTTACGTGACTGCTACGTTTCTAACTCTAATACCCAGATTTTAGTTATTAAACAAACTGTACAAGTAGAGTTAAACTCGTGTGGAGAGGGTTCCGTGCATTGATTATCTATTTACCGTTATTTTTTATTTTAGTTATTATACATATAGTGTGCCGCTTTTTTTAAGACCATAGACTTAATTGAATTGTAATATTTAAGTAAAGAACTATTCTCTGTATGTTTTTCGAAATTCTAGCCTCAGTAGTTTAGGAGATAAGGGGGACGAACATTCAATTTTCGTCTTTAATTTTCGTTCTTTCTTGAATAATTTTAAAAGTAATATCCATAGCAGAACTATAACAAAAATATATTTGAGATCCTTACAATAACAATCCCTTTCATTTGACATGCCACACGATACGGTACGCAAAACAGTTTTTGATTGATTTTGATTTCGTTAAGGAGGAGGGGAGGGGAGATATTTTATTCTACGATTCTGGAGTTTCAATAAATATGTATACCCATGCCAAATTACAGCTTTCTAGCACCAAGAGTCTCGGCGCTATGCTTCGGTCAGACGGACGGACGGACAGACGGATGGACATCCGGACATGACGAAACTATAAAGCTTCCGATTTTACTTCGGAACCCTAAAAAGGTCAGTTCATTTATATTATAACATCGATAAATTACACATATTATTGGATAATCATTAAAATGTTCTATTTTATAATTATTCATATATTATTTTATATTATAATACCTATTGCTGATTTAAGTTTACAACCATTATATATTTTTTACAGTACGAAAATAAATAAAAGCTTTCGGGACGATACGAGTACTTCAATGATACGTTTTCGATTTGATTCGTATGGCATTTTGCCATACGAAATGGCGATTTGTATGGCATTTTTTCAAAAGCGCCCCCGTCGTGCGTAAATGGTACTAAAATGCCATACAAATTTGACAAATTGCTTACGTTAACCATACGAATAGTTTCTCGCAAATATTCGTGCTCGAGCTACAGATTCCGAACCTTTATTTCGCTTTTACGTTTTTAAAAACGCGCGTTATGAAAAAACTATTAATAATTATATTTATTGTTTTTTTTAATATTGTTTTGGAATATTTTATTTATGAATATTGTGTTTTTGTATTTTTATTAATATTGTTTGTTTTAATATTGTATTTATATTGTTTTCTTGAAAAAAAATTTTTTTTTGTTTTTTTTATTTATCTTTTAATTTTTTTTTTAAATTTGTAATATTGTTTTTGATTTTTTCACGGTATTTTAAATTGTTTTTGAAATTGTTTTTTTTTTCATGCCAAATAAGTATAGCTCCTTAAGCGCGTACATAAAGTACACGTTTATGTTTTTCTTTATAATCTGGTAGAAGCGTCTTAGTTTTTTGAACTACGAATTTATTTTCATGTTGGCTGTATGATTACTACTCCATAAAATTGGCTTAAATTTCAGAACGCTATAATCTGAAAACACCTTACTCGACTATGAAACAAAAGGTGTGTAAACGGTCGTTGTTGTTTCGACTGCTACAAAGAGAATTGGTACACTAGAGGCGCTGTAAGAATGACAAAGTACGCAATTAGCGCTGCACTAAACCTGCAATTTGTTAGCTATACGCAATGTTGTGCACATTTTTTACTACCGTACACAATGCTACTGCTACGATTACTAATAAACACCTCTTAATTATTTCCATGGATTAAGTTTAATACATTGATATATAATCTAAATTTTACTAACAAAAAATAACCGACTTCAAAGTCTCAAAAACTACATAGTTGTCAGATCTCGTTCGAATTTATGTGAGACCACATGACAAGCGCCTGCTTTCGATTAAAAAAAGAATCATCGAAATCGGTTGGCGTGATATTGAGTTATTCGTCAATTTGTCGCGCACATCTTAACACAAATTTACGACTTATGTAGTATGAGGGTTAGCCCAGAAAAACACTGACTCTAATTATAACTTATTTATTGATAGATAGTCAAGAAATTACTTATCTTATAATGATATGGCACGGGAAAGTAATGAATCCGGGTGACAGCCGGCTTCTCCTTATATTATATGCTCCGTTGACAGTTGCTACCTCGTTGCTCTTATTCGTATAATGTTGCTAGTTAAAAATCAGTTCCCTTACAGTAGTTTTCTCAAGGATGCCACTGTCAGATCTCAATAAAATTTATGTGGGACCATATGACAGCCACTAGCTTTCGATTAAAAAAAAATCATCATAATCGGTTTGCCCAGTCCATAGTTCTGAGTTAACAAACATAAAAAAAACAGTCGAATTGAGAACCTCCTCCTTTTTTGAAGTCGGTTAAAAATAAAAAATAATGGAAGAAAATGATTTAGACTTATAAAACACAAAAAATGTTTGTAAGGATGTCCTGTATAGACTTTGAAATCATCCAACCGATATGCCCCAAAATGGTTTTATTTGAAAGGCTTTATAATTTTTGGAACGAAGTTCCTTATCGCGCGTTGCGAAAGGGGGCTAGGCAGAAAATTGGGTAACGAAAAGAGGTAACGACACTTTTTACCGTAGTAGTTTTTTTTACATAGAAAGCAAGCCAGAGTACCTACTAGGATAGCAAAAACATGCAAGCGAGTGTGCCAAAACAAATCTAAGGTATTAAATTTCTCACGGAATTTAATACCTTAGATTTGTTTTGGCTTGCTTCATGTTTTTGCTATCCTAGTACTGACTGCAAGGAACTTCGTTCCATCCGGGTGTCCCTTGACACCTCTCAAGTTTTTTATAATTCACAGATGGTTTGAGACCACTGAAACAATGCTTTTTCATTTTAGAATTTTTTCATACAATTTTTTTTTGCGTTTAGCACACGCCGGTTATCCACTAGTATTTAAATAAAATATTATAATGATCATTGTAACATATTCGAAATTCTAATTCTGAATTTTCATAATTGTGTAATATTATCAATATTATCATAACCCTGGTAGATATATTATTAATATAATCTCTTTTCTGTAACGTTTTGAGATAATACAATGTACATAATATATTACATTTATTTTAATAAATAGTACAAAAATAATTGCAAATGTATATTCATCTTAAATGTTACATTGGAAAGATGATCTTTTCGCCTTTCAGTTAAAAGTAATATGTTATCTAGAAACTTCTCTTTAAGCGCAATACGTATGATGTTGGCTGGATTCCCAACAAGATAGATTCCTAATTGAATTCTAAATGAGAAAATATTTACATAAGTAGGTAGGTACATGTACATGTTTTTCAGACAAGTTCTATCCAAACGAAATTAAAGAGAAAAGGAAACTTAGGAATATGACCGAAGAAGATTTTAATTTAATGACTGCTTACAGATATTTGCTTAAGACATCATTAACGACCTTAAAATATATCTAAAAAATCATAATTTCTAGATTAGGTAGCAGGTAAAATGATAATCTAGCACTTCAATAATATTGTTACTTTTTAGCAGCTGCTAAGCAATTTACTACTTCAAACATGTTGCATGCAAATTGTCCTCAACAATTTCGTTTATCAAGATTTAAAATCTATAAAACATGCAATCGGTAAGTCGAATTTAAATTATATAAAACATACAATTGGTAAGTCGAATTTAAATGCTACCGCACCCGTTTGGTTGATTTTCTTTGCCATATATCTCGTAAAGTTTATACGCTATTAGTGTAATACTTAGGTATATGTTTCTTGACTATCTACTTTAAATCTGCTCGAAAATGAAAACACGATAACGTGAAATTTTCTCGATAGAAAAAAATCATAAAGTAGGCTCTAATTATTTACATTATAGCTTGCCATCGCGATATTTTAAGTAATTTTTGCACGGAATTCTTTTTAAAACATAACGTAAACGCGCCTATTACCGCCTCCCAAAATTTGTATCCTATTACCGCCAGTTTTTTTAATCACTATTTTAAGGCATGTTATAGATTCCATGAAAGTTGTAGCCTAAAAGTATTTTAGGTATGTATATTGAGAAACAAAAATAATAAAGTTTGTGTGCGTAAATAATCAGCAAACAGAGTAAATAGCCAATAATTGAGACGCGGCCGCAACGGACTTTTGTGTCATAGTGTTGTGCTCCCAGCTACATAAGAACACCTTGTTATTACTTAAGAGAAATTAACACAAATAAAATGTGTATACGTGCATGTAAATATGTAACTATAATAAATAATACATTGGTTTTTTAGATTAACATCTAATACTACCGTTCTGGCCATGGCTTGTCGTTTAAATCGAATTTTACATTGGAGCGGTAATAGAAACATAATTTTTATAAGTCGCTTCTATTAACGCCCCATGGCGGTATTAGATGTTTTACAATACTTGGTATTTTAGCTTTTATTTCTTTTAATACATAATTTTACATGTTTTTTTTTAACTTGTTTGATTCTAAAGAGTGTATTACAAATTGGATCAATTAACGCCATATATTTTGTCTTATGGATTTTTGCCTATTATTGTTTCAATTTTGGGCGGTAATAGAATCTTCATACTTAATTCTATTACCGACCCATACGGTCTTATTTATAAAAGTCTCTTATTGTAGGTATGTAGCGTACTGTAGTTAAAATGCTGATAAGCCTGCTATAAGTTCCTGTGTTCATAAATGTTCTATAGGCCACACATAAGTTTTTAACCGACTTCAAAAAAGGAGGAGGTTATCAATTCGTCGTATATGTTTTTTTTTTCTTTATATGTTCGACCAATTTGGATGGTTTAAACGGTATTAAATAGGGGATTGCTTCAGGGTGGTCTCATTAACATCATGGTAAGGATCTTATGATGGGTTCTGGACATATAGAGTGGAACACCTCAACGGTTCGTTGACATCTCAGGGTGTAATGATGTGAATTGGAGACGAAATATGTAACTCCTCAACGGATTGGAATAATTGAACCGTGTTAAAAGGTATATTTTGTTGTTGGTAAATATTTACACAGCAAAATCAGTACATCATTGACCATTCTATGGTCTGATGATGTGCCTTGGAGACAAAATGTGTAACTCTTGAATAGGAGAATCGGAACCGTTTTTAAGAATTTTTTTGCCAATAACTTTATTTTTGCAAAACTAGTACCTACATCATAGACTTTCTCAGGGTCTGATGATGCAATTTGATGGCAAAATGTGTAACTCCAACGGATTGGAATAACTAAACCTTGTTTCAAGATATTAACCTCCATCTTATAAAATTTCAGTAGATAGTGTTTTTAATAATATGTACTTTAACTACATTATTAAGAAGAAAGCTCAGTTTTTAATAGTAATTATTGATCTCAAATATTTTATACCAACTTAATAAATATTTATTTTGTTTTTTTATTATTTAATAGTATGGAGAATGTGTTCCTTTTTCAGTGGTCGGTAATAGAAACATGAAAAACGGTAATAGAAACAACATCATCCCATCGGTCGGTAATAGAAGCAGCCGCTATTTCAGATTAAATTATTATTTATTAAATATAGTGTCATTTAATACTAAATTTAAGTACTGAATGTCATAGAATATTTAATTATGATACAGAATAAATTAAAACGCCTGTCCTAGCATAACGGCGTATATTTAATTTTCTGAAGTTCATCCATAGTCAGCTTAAACTGGCGGTAATAGGAGCGTTTACGTTAGTACATTATCACATCTAAATCCATGTATATTTTTGTAAAAAAACATGAAGCAGTTTTTAAAAACCAAATAAAAACGTTGTTTGGCGCTTACGTCGGTCAGTTTCGAGCGCACGCTCAGTATAGCTGTCTCACAATTTTCATACAAAAACTCATTCCCACACTGTCTTTATGATGTGCGTTCAGTCGACTGCGGTCTTCATGGACGTCGGACGTATGTCTCTCTGCGCTATTTTTTACACGATTTTTAATATAGAATTTGAAGTAGCGTATAAAGTTTTTGACATTTGCTTATGATTGTCAAAAAGTTTAATTGGGAAAACTAAACAGCACAGAGAAATGGAGTAGTTTTGTTTAATTATTTATATTTTTATTATTTGTATTTAATAAAAATGTTTGATGATATGTAAGAGAATAAATAATTAAATTACTGTTCAGTTGCGTAATACATTATCTATATGTCGGAGAAACGTGTGGGTGGTGGTTTGGGAAATAATATCAACAGTGGGCGTTTACATCACTATAATCAGAAACTCATCGTAACACAGGTTTTACACAATTTACACAATTATAGTCAGGAATGAGGGTTGTGCCCTCCCTCCCCTACTGGCCACCAACCACCCCTTAATCGCCAGCCCATGCCTCGCATAACTCCTGATCTGTTTCTGTTACTGGTCAATCCACCATCCGACTCGAATATTGTTTGCACCGACACAATCGAACAATTCACACGTCGCGCTCCGCTCAGCCCGGAGGCCGGATAAAAAGTTCCAAGTAACTAGCTCTTCTCTAGTAAGAACAAACAGTATTGACATAATATTAATCTACCTCAATACCTAACACAGAGGGCTGCGTTCAAGTACCTTAACAGTAATAAATATTATTTTTTATGTGTTAATTGTTATGAAAAAAAGTTAACTTTAACCCATTTTTTTGAAAATCCTCCCTTAAAGGGAAGTCAATACATTATTTATAAAGATTTAAAACATACACCCACACTCAGATTGTAAATATACGTATATACGGTACTAGCTATTACCCGCGGCTTCGCCCGCGTGTTCAAAGGGAAGTAATAATGAGTTGTTTAACATGCATGACTCATTCCTAGATATAATAACATAATAATAATAATAATTCATAAATAAGTAACAGATCCAAAATTTAAAAGATACTAAGAGGAACCAACTGTAAAACCTATGACCCTCCTTGACCTTCCAACGATAATATTATTATTACTTATTCAAATGTAAAGCTTGAATTACATGTTCTTGTGACTAAAATTTTAGGCATTTCTACACAGAACTTGGCACCCATTTAGATCTCAATTTTTTTTTAAACTGGCTCTCACTTCACATTTATATTTTTGATGGGATATCATTACTTTTTGTACAGAAATTATTAGAAGGTATTTATTCATGACGTTACTGATTAATTATTTACCTTATACATGAACTGTTATAGTGCTCTTCAACTAAATCTGTAGTTAGTGCGCCGTAGTCCGAAATACCCATTATTTCATTATTTATAAGTAATAATGTTCCACTATTGATGTCCTCTAAATATTGAAATATTATTAATACTAAATCCCAGTTATAATATCGTAATATTAATAAATACGATAGTCAACTATACTCTTACTAGTTATACTTAAGTAGTTTGTGTTCGATGACATAACGTGCCACAATATACATATTTTGAAACAATACTTTGAATCACTTTAAACTGGTATAATTTCGGAAATAATACAAAATTTTCTTGTGTACACGCCGTACAAGATTAGAAAAAAATATTTTTCACACATTAAAAATGAAACGACGTAATACACTGGAAATAACGTCTCTGGATAAACCACTAATCTGCACTTAAATATACGTAAATGCTATGCACTTTCCCACGGGCACTTGGAACACTGAACATCTTCCCCCCGTTGAAAGCTTTACAAAGTACTAAAACTGATATGTTTCGTTATATTATATTCACCTTGAAATCCACTTAATGACCAGATGTCATCAATTTTGATTGCTACTCTTAAATTTCAGGCATTATAAGTGTTTCTAATAGAAAATTTTTTTTGAAAAATTATAATAAAATGATAAAAATTTACTACTTTCCGATTTATTTATTTGTATTCACTCGATTACCTGGATGCCAAATTTTAACTTTCGAGGTCATCTGGAACTGAGTTAGAGTTTTGATCTATAGGTCAGTCAGTGATAGTGAGTGAGTGACGATTTTTGGACGTTAATATCTAAATAACCGTTTGAGATGTGTATATGAAATTTGGAACACATATGTATTTCGCAAGTTTCAACAAATGAGCCAAATTTGACAGGTATATGTTGAATAGTTTTTGAGTTATGAGGTGGTCAAAAGTGGCTCCAAATGGTTCGTGCAATATTACACACGGTGCTGCTCGCCAATTCTGTTAGCTTGAAATTGGCTTTACACGCTACCCCGTGTCTAGATTATTTATTCTCTTCAACATCATCAAACTTTGTACAAAAATTTATCGTTTCGTTCTACCAAAAATAATTAATATGTCAGCAACCTTAAAAGCCTACCACGGCTATGTTGATGTTGCCTCTAATATAAGGTATGGTATAGTTTTTATGGGGAAACTCTACAGATTTCAATAAAGTCTTCATTGTTCAAAAACGATGTATACGCGCTATGTGTAATGTTACCTCAGACCTGCAGAGTGCTGCAAACCTCTCTTTAGGAAGCTAAAATTAGTGTCATTGACTGGTAGGTATATGCATATATGAGATTGCACCTTTTTCAGGAAAAGAAAAATAATTGTTATTTTGCAATCAGATACCCTAACCGACTATGTGTACCATGGTACCACCTGCTCGATCAGCGATACGTTCAAAAAATTCGACTCACGTCATGTGTGTAACGATATAACAATAAAATCCTTGAAAACATTAAAATCTTAACTTTCACTTAATTTAAAAAGAGTTACTTAAATGGTTAACTGACTAACGCTACTATTCAATGAAAGAATTTATATGACGATTTTTAATTATTTTTTTATGGAAATAGCCGTCAAACCAGCTGACAATCCACCTGATAGTAAGTAACTATCGTTGCCTATGGACTTTAGCAACACCAAAGGCATCACTGATGCCAGCCAAGAAATAGAGAAGAAAAAGAAAAAAAGAATTTTTTAGTAATTATTGTTATCCCTTGACATTTGAAATTGAAAATTATAATATGATGTAAATAATGTAAACTCACATATATTTTTGTGAAAATCCATATAGTAGTTTTTAAAAACCAAATAAAAAAAAGTTTGGCGCTTATGTTGTTCGCTTCCGAGCGCACGCTCAGTAGGTGCTGTCTGACAATTTTTATACAAGAAGTCATTACATTACTCTACTATCCTCGATCCGCAATTGTTTGTTTTTCATCTGTTTGGCACCGCCTCAAAATTATTTATTTACTGTTAATTTAGGATCTTAAATTATAATACCAATTGGTTTATTTTATTTTTCGCTTTTCAGTTTTTTTTCGTTGGTTCAATTTTTTTTAAAGTAATCTTAATATATATAAATTACGTGTCACGTTGTTTGTCCTATATGGACTCCTAAACTACTTAACCGATTTTAATCAAATTTGCACACCGTGTGCAGTTTGATTCAACTTGAAAGATAGGATAGCTTACATCTGAATTTATAGTCGCAATATTATTTTATTGCAAATTTTTTGACAGAACGAAGTCTGTCCGGGCAGCTAGTTGTTTTATAAATTTTAGATGCAATAAAAATTAATAATAAGTACTACTCCGTAGTTTTTCTGTGCTGTTCTTGTGACCTGAATGACGGACGGAAATCTGAACATAGAAAACAAAAGATGGTGGCCACGCCCACTTTATGCATAAATTCCCATGACGGCCTCCTCTTAAATGAAATAAGATCGGTAACGTGTTCGCTTTACCCCGACAGCTACTGATGGAAAGCCTGATACTGAGTGTTCACTCAATAACCTAACGTATATTATGTATACTACGCTCTATCCAAATTTTATTAGGTACAGGATTGTGCATTGTTATACGTAAAACTATACAATTCCGTTTATGTACGTATCTTTTATCTTGAACACATCACGTAAGCGTTACCGTTTTTGCTTAGCTTAGCTTTCCTCAATTACGAGGAGTGACGCTGTTTGGTGGGAAGCTAAGGGATTGAAGCCATATACTTGTTTAAGGCATATTGTGACATTTTCGACTAAACGCAGACGAAATACTGTCGTAGAGACCTCTTGAGTCGAAAGATATAGAATACTTACATCTAATAGGGTTGTATAAATACAAACATTTTGAAATTACGGTTACTTGAAGTATCCCGTAATTTTTCAAAATATTTTATTTAAGTTTCGAGTACTTTTCAATCACATTATTTACATATTTGTTACAAACATACATATTTTAGGCTAAAATTATTATATTAAAAGATTTGTTGTTCCAAACATTCAATCACATAACACCGTTATGCAGAATTCAAAGTACGAAGCTTTAGTCGATCGGCTGGTGTATTCATCGTCGTTGTGAAGTGGCTACGTGCTCGCTTTGCCACTCCAAAGCCATTGATTGAATCGCCAGCAATACACTTTCAGATATAGATACGCTACAGTACTACTTTACATTGCGTTAGTAGATTCTATACCCTTTATACACACACATCTGCACATTAAATATATTGGTACATTTTCGTAACATTCATGTAAGTAGAGGCTGGGAAAGATTTCAAAGTATATTTTTAGGTTTTTTATTTGTTGTAAGTATATATATGAATCAAGTGGAAACTACTGAAAAAATTAACTGACACTTTTTATAATTATTTGTCATTTAGGTTTAATGAAGGCTTTGAGGTAATTTTTATCTCGGCAGTGTGATGATGAATAGAATAATCTGTAAGAGGTTAGATATTAACGCTTTTGTATAGTTATTGCAATAAATGAATTTTTATTTATTTTATATTTTTTTATAAAAGAAAAATTCTTGTGCTTCAATCATAGGGTAACAATGAAATGTATAAAATATAATGCATGATTCAAATATGCAAAAAAATATTTCAGGTTTCTGAGGCGTAGAGGTGTTTTAAGAAAAGCGAGTTACTCGTACCCAATAATATAAGCGCTCGCAATACCAATGTTAATGGATTCAGGTACAGTGCGTCTTTTCAATTCTATATGCTTTTAAGAATCCCATTATGTTTATAAATACAGATTCAAAATAAAATTTCATTTATTTAGTGTTGCAAAAATCTTATGAACTTTGTGCTTGTTCGCACTGATGAACTCTAGTAATATCTAAATGATATTGCCTGGCTCTAAAAATTTCAGAACCTTTTCAATAAAAAATCTTTTTTGTTTATTCGCGTCAGCTCGTAAATAAATAAAGTGTGTAAATATATTGATACAAAAACTAAAAATGTATTTTAAACAAAACAATTATTTTTCTATTTTTTTGGAACGGATACCCAACGGTCACAATAACAAAGTTCCATCCCTACGTGACATGCGAAGGGTCTTCAAATTCAGCCTACTAGACTAGCCCGAGCATAGTGCATTTTGAAACATGGCCAGCGTGAAAAGGAGAAATGGAACAATTCGTGGGCAGGTCACGAGCCGGATGTACATTATACTCCGAACGTCGAACGTTCGTGTTATTTCCAATGTTTTTAGCACCGGAAGTAGTGCCATTGGTTTGAAGAACATAACACAGCTAGGCCTTACCTAACAAACATAGCTAGTCTTTTGAAATCCGATGCATATTGATCTGAAAATATGTGTGGCTGTGTGTGGTAGTTGTATCAACTCCCATATCGTTTAATTTTGACAGTAAGATAGTAATGTAAGTACTAGGCACCAACCTAAACTTAATAAGATAAAAGGCAGCAATAAAGAAACCAAAGTAAACAAAATTAATAACTACCTTGAAATTAAATGAGATTTTAAAGAAGTTTAAAACATACTTTTCGAAAGCTAAATTAATTTGGCAACGACTGCTCCCGGAAGAAAAAACGCAAGAAATGTTTATGCTGAATATTTTCCAACACGGAGAAAACACCTATTACGTCATATCAAATCATTCCCAATTTTGTGTTTTGTACGTAACCTTTCATTATAAGAGTGACATAATATTGCAATATAGGGAACATAGTTGGAGTTGCGAGTTTGAGAGGTCTCGTGGGGAACGTAACAATAATAAATTGCGGCAATTTCTAGTGTGTGTAACGTATTTCGAAGGCAATTTTTTAAGAGAAATGACACTTGAAAATGTTTTACATCATTCTTTGCGGTGTTGATAGCAATAATGACACATGGATATAATAATATATTATTCGCGCATGGGGATACCATTCTACTGGGTGTTCCTAGAAATGTCCTGTTTAAGGTTTCCGGAACAATCCCGAACGATCTTTTATTTATGGTGTAGCGAGAGGTGTCCATCTATCACCACAAGTTAGATTAATTGAGCAATAAGAAAAAAAAGAAATCTCTAGTTGAAGTTGTTTTAAAAGTTCTCAATTAATGAAAAATGTGTTTTTCAGAAGAGTTATAAAATCGTCCATATGATTTTCAAAGATTACAGGTATAAGGTTTTTTAAATTTTGTTTAGGTGGTTTAGTATTTGGTTAGCTTAATGAAGTCTAGTAAACAAATATTACGATTACTCTTTTTGGATGTCATAACGACAAAACGTGACCGATTTTCATAAATTAAAACTTCAAAAACTTCGGCAATAAAACTTTTTGCAATTCCTCGATTACTCGTATAAGTTAGTTGGAGCTAAAGTTTTTATTAAGTTTATGGTGATACTTTATCTCTGGTATGTCGGAATCTATTTAAATTACCTGCATCAACGCAAGTCATTTATATGTTTTAAAACTGGGCTTAAGTCCCGCAATTTCTATAGTCTGTCACCCTAACCAAAGGCGGTTTGGCAGGCATGAGACAGGTTTTGAGAACATTATTTAGAAAATGAAGTTTTACTTCACCAAAGCAAATTATGGTTAATGACTATTATTTACTAGTGCTCTCCCCGTGGCTTTGTCTACGTATTCTGAGATAATATCTTATTAAATATTAAGCTTATTCTAGGTCATGGTCTATAGATCAGATCATGATTTCAAGTAAAAACTTCTGAACAGATTTTGATAAAATTTAGCTCAGGTCGACAACGATCATAATACTAAGGTTTGATGATCTTGAATAACATATACCTAACGTTGTTATTATCACGGAAAACGGGAACGGAGCACTTGTAATTATTTGTCAAAATAATGTATGTGTAACGAGTTATTTATATAGCTTTTGTATTAAGGTTATGTTAAAGGCAAAGTAATATAATAATATAAGTAATATAGTAATATAATAATATATATAATATAATATAATAATAATAATAAGCAAACGGGAACAGAGCACTTGTAATTATTTTTTCAAAATAATGTATGTGTAACGAGTTATTTATATATATAGCTTTTGTATTAAGGTTATGTTAAAGGCAAAGTAATATACTTTCAGCCTGAAAGTTCTTGAACGTTCTTGAATTCAATATCAATAGCGTTTGTGATTAGGTGCCGATCCTTTTAAATTCTAGTAGATTGAGTTTCTTTGCTTACAAATTGTGGGCTGTAATGTTTATTGAAGTACTTAGCCACATTCAAAGCTCTTTGAAAAAAATGGTAGATTAACAAAATATAATGTCAGCTAAAAATAACCGAAATCACTCAAAAAATTTTTACCCTTCCATCTTTAGCAAAAATCACTTATTATTTATGCTACCATCGATTAATGAATGTAAAAATTTGTATAACGTACTCAATTGTTTTTATTCACTTTTCCCAGGTATAATAGTTAAACCTAGTTGCAAAAAAGCGGTTCTTATGCGGTTCCATGCTACGTGCACAGAAAGAAGGCACATAAAGTATTTGGTCCCCGTTTTTATTATTACACAGCAGATAAGCCATTGTGGACTTTCGAGTAACATAAAACTCCCGCCACTTGGATTGGCCGCTAAACCCTCCACCAGTTCGCACTGGAGCAGCGTGTGGTATGCTCTAGGCCTCCTCAGCAGCCTCCTGCGGTGATCCAGTAAGAGGTTGATGCCACTTAGTCCAAAAATACCTGAATATTTAACATTGACGTGTATATTTTATCTTTTGCTATCAATCTTACACGCTTCCCTTAGTACTTAGTAAGTATAAAAATGTGTACGTATTTGAACTCCGAGTGGAAAATGACGTCATTGACACCACAGAATTTTCCCCTCTAGTAGGTATTCCATTACCTCTCTCAATTACACGCCGACGTCCAATGAATGTAGCTGTTTGTGATTATCAAATTGACTTTCAAGGGGAATAGGGTTACAATACGGGTTTACACAGTTAATTTAAATAAATTAGTTTGCCGATTTCCATCCTACGTACAGTTTAATTTAGGGTAAATTGTGTGTTGTTTCTCGAATTGTTTTGCGTGGTCGCGTTGTGAATGAAGTTCTAACTGATGCTTAATAAAAATAAATTAAATAACAGTAGTAAATTGGATAAAGTACCAAATATAGATAATTATCTCAATTGAACGATGATTATTACAGGTTGAACTTTACCTATAATGATGGCCTTTAAATGAATGTATGTACTTATAAAAAAGTTATGAACTTCATTTTAGGTACCAATCAGATTGTACAGCTTTCCTTAATATTAAGATCATTCAATTTGTCTTTGCAGTAGAAAAGACCTTCATGTTAGTATCTAGAGTAGGTATTCGAGAATATTAGTGGTCAACATAATGGTTTGAACAATTCTAGCCGACCAAGAGCTTACTAAAAGGCTTAAAATGCCTTATCCCAAGGTTAAGAGGCTTAATTGGCCCTCCAAACCTTTGCACCCGATTAATACCATCAATCTTCTGCGAATAGCCGACATTGCTTAAATTTTTCTATTCCCTGTGGTCGATATAATCCTTTAGACTATGAGGGGTTTATCCTTAATAACAATCCATAGACGGCTGAAAGGGACAATATAATTAATGTTATTTAAACAGGCTAGAAAATGTGATATTCCATTCAAAATTGTTTTCAAGTCGTTGGATTAGTACTATCTATGTATTTCTTATTAATGGGTTTTTTATGCCTCCCAAGCAATCTCAAAATTTGAGTTATCGCTTGGGTATGCGAAACAATTAATGTATAACTTTAAAATAACAAAATTGAACAATGAATTTTTTTTTTAAATCTTCAATTTTCACGTAAAGTTTTGTATTGATTGACATTTATATCAATCTGTTAATTTGTTCATTTATAATACCTAATCAATTTACCTATAGAAGCAATGTACTAGCAAAATAGTTTGTAAAGTACCTGGTAGATACCTACTCGAAACATCATTCGTGACGCAATGTATAACATTCCTCCAGAACTATGCACAAAAGGAACTATTGCAATAACTTCCTGTGTATATAAAATCCTCAATGTATACGAGTATGAACATCTTGGAAATAACCGACAACGTTAGGACGAAAGCTTTTAGAGCACTGAGGTCTGAGACCAATGCGATGGGAGCTGCCGGATAAGACTAGTGCAGACTGTCGGAAAATAAAATGTATTATACTTATATTTCCCTTATTTAATGTGCTCTTTCTTTGCAATGAAGTTCGAAATTTCATTTTCGAAAAGTTATATTTTACGGAGAGATTTACTTACATAAAAAGTGAATGTTGAGTTTTTTAACTTAATTTTCAACGGATTTCGCAATATTTTTTTGTTGTTTGTTTTTGTCAAGAGAAGTTTCTTATTAATGAAAAAATAGAGGGAGTGGGAGTTGTTAGGTGGTACAAAGTACCGGATCAGCTAGTCTATACTATGTATACTAATATTATAAAGAGAGAAGACGAATTCTGTGAGCACAATTTCGTGAAGAAAGATCTCCGGAACTACGGCACCTATTTGAAAACTTTCTTTCACCTTTTGAAAGGTACATTATTCGATACATTTTATACATTATGTGTATAATTATGTATTAATTCTTACAATTTTTGTCGAGTAGTTCAGAAACTGTGTGCTTATAACTCACAGTAACTATTTTTATCTTTAATTTTTTTATCTCAAATAACGACTTATTTACTAAGCGTTTTTGATTGTTAAAGTATTAATATAAACATACATAAATATGAAAATCATGTTAAGTCTTTAAATATAGAACATATTTGTTCTCTACAATATATAAATTTAATGAACATCTTAGGAGTAATCGTATATTTAAAAACTCACGTTACATAAATACGATAATCATGTTAAGTCTTTAATATCTATAGAATATATTTGTTTACTACACTTTATAAATTAAATGAACAACTGAGGAGAAATCGTAGATTTAAAAACAAGCGTAACATAAATAATTGTGATGGCGTTCATCCAGAACAGCAAGGCTATTCTGTTTTGTAATTCGACAGCGGAATCCGCGATGAGTGTCAAAATTCCTTGCCAAAATTGACACTCATCGCAGATTCCGCTGTCGAATTCATCAATAGAGAGACAGTGTTTTGATGGACAGTGTCTGTAACCGCTGCTGGGATGTTCGGAGTCTTTAACTTAATAGCTATATTATACTGTCTTTCTGCATTACGAGTACATGCAGTAGGAAGGTACTGTGCGTTCACTTAAGGACAAGGAATATTTATCCCGAAGCGAAGCAAAGCCGGGCCTGCTAGTAAAATATATTTTGTGTCACTTTTGGCTAACTCTAAATGGAGAAAAAAATAAAAGAAGTGATTAAACTATCTCTACTTTACTCATGCACCTTAACTTTTTTATTCTTCATCCACTCCACATCTCAAGGTAGTCTGGAAGAGATAGCTTTGTAGCCAATGAACTAATATACTAACGTTTGTAGCGAGCGATATGACCGCCTTTTGTATTATTTATTTGCCTACTGTTACACTGTTATCGTCCTGTTTTTGGTATACAATAAAGAGTTTAAAAAAAAATATTTGTCGTGTCATTGTCATTTATAATCCAAACCTTTTAATACAATCGTGTGCTACATGCTTTATATCCATTTATATCACTGTTCTCCAACCTAACCTGGTGCCTTACCATGAACTCTAATAAAATGTGTCATGTTCAGGACAGGTCAGCTTGTAGCTAAAACCTGACAGGAGTGTATTTTGTACCATGAACGTTTACCGATGACCTGCAATGCCTCTACTTCTGTCCTGCATCTTAGTCTTATGACATGCAAGGTACTTGATTTGTACTAATTATGTTCTGAAATAGAGCGTTTTATCGGTTTACCGGTTTTCAAATGAATGCGTAATATTGATGTTTTTAAAAGTTTAAAATAACAATCTCAATTGAAGATTTTGAGATTTGTTATAAATACTTAAGTGTTGTGATTTATTAACCTTTCGTTCTCTAAAATTACCAAAAAAATTATCGCTTAGTGATGCTTACATTTTTGAACGTAATCTTACACCACTTGACACTTGACACAGTGACATGTCTAAATGTCTAATAAAATGTGTGATTTATAATGCCGGTCACTCACATTCGCGCGAATACGCGAACCCACAAGTGTGGGACGACATTCGCGAAAGATTATGCGAAGTTTTCGAGGCATTCGGGGTTTTCCAAGCTGTGTCAGTTTTTTGTCGCACATCAAAGCGCGCGAACCTCGAACCTTCGTGTAGTCTCCCACACATTCGTGCGACCAGTTGCGCACACGACTAAAAAGGTGACTTAAGTCTTAATTTTTCGTGGTTCGTGGCGTCTAATCGTACTACCATTTATTTTCTGTATTGAAAATGGATTTTAATGACAACAACATAATAAGAACAGCAAGATTGAACATTTGTGAACAAAGTGTAGGAGGAAGCGGAAATGGGCTTGTATTGTATACTCATATGCGAACCCATTTGCCAGACCACCCTTCACATATGTGCAAACATTCGTAAAAATGTCAAACATTTACGCGCATGTGATTGACCGGGGTTAGGAGCGATAATTTAAAAAGCATAAGTACAATGTATGTTTTTAGAATTTTCCAAACAAATTAAATGTATTTATTTTGTGATGATGGTGTATTTGAAATTCGCCATGGCTGCATCCCGTCGTGTTTCATCATCATCAACGAAATAGCCGAAACAGGACAATAAATGTTACTTTCGGTGAGCTGTAATATTTTGACGTTAACATATGCCACTTTCTGATGTCAATACGTCAAAAATCGCGTCATGGTACACGAATTGCAGGGCAGAAGATCATTTTTGAAGTCACGTGACCGCTGTCCTGTTACGGTGACGTGGTCGCTGGCTGCCCTGTGTTTTGGCCAGATCATGGTAGGATATAGCAGGACAGGCCAATTATCGGCTAATATTGACCTGTTTTAAGAGTTCATGGTAAGCCCCCAGTCGTGCATTTCTACGAATCATATTTGAGACAAGAAAATAGACAGAGAGACAAGGAATGTCGCATCTTTCGCTCCGACTCCATAATAAAAAAATATTTTTTCTCCGCGAATTCACAAATTCACAGATTTGGAATTCACAATGCAAATTTTATTTAAGCGTGTGGATTTTTTTTTTAATTTCGTGTAACGCGGGAATTTGATAAACTTTTGACTTTCACTGAAATATTTAATCTATCGGTACGAAATCGATATTTGTCATGAGTATTCTTATTTAGATATTGTACAAGTACAAGGACCTTTGAAAGACTTTATACCAATTTAAAAAAAAAATGTAATATTCTGACTTCATAGGAATGAGCACAAGCCATACAGAAATACCTTTAAGTAGACTTAATGTGGACATTATGATCCATTTTTCTGACAACCGTAAGATTAATGTATGACATCTCAAGACTTTAACTATTAGATTTACATGTAAGATGGATTTTTTTTATGGAAATAGCCGGCAAACGAGCTGACGATCCACCTGATGACAAGTGGCTATCGTCGCCCATGGATATCAGCAACACCAAAGGCATCCCTGATGCGTTGCCGACCAAGAAAGTGAGAAGAAAAAAAAGAAAGAAAGAACTGACTCTCAAGCCCCAAGCCGGAACACGACGTGTCGTTTGACGGCTGACTCATGCTCCATGCTCAAGGGTGGTAGCTACCCAGGCGAACCCCATGGAGAAATAATAATAGTAAAATGGTATTAATTAACAATTAAAATCAATATAACCAATATAATTCCTCCGAGCAATCATTGATCTACAATTTTCTTTACAGCGTTTATTCAACAGTGACGATGTATTATCTCTGTTTTTAATTGACGACCTGCGTGGCGTAATGGTTGCCATGCTAGAACGCCGTTCGAAGGGAATTGGATTCGTTTCCCAGCCAGGCAAAAACTTGAATGATGGGTTTGAATTGCTGTTCTCGATCTGGTTGTGTATATATGTTATCTTTCTGTTGTCCATGGCACCCACGACAAAGAAAATCTACTGTGGGGCTATGAGTGTGTAGCGTTTATTTATTTATCATAATGGTCTGTTCACTTCTGTGACGTCATATGTAAATTAGAAAAAAAATACCCGCATACTTACTCAGAGTGTGCAATGTACCTGAACCAAGCATTACTTTTTTCTTGCTTTGTTTCTTCAGCTCCCTATCTGGTGGAGAGCTTTATGAATAATTCTTTTATAAGTAGATACACTGTTCTCCATATTACGTGCTACTGTTTTCTGAAAGTTACATACGTGCTTCGTAACACAACATTTTTCTAACTTGGAAAACAAATAATTTAATATCAACGTTTCTGTTTCACTTTTAAATCACTAAAGTAGCTTTTGAATAATTGTTAGAAATAATTTTTTTGGCAGTGAAATTAATACAAAGTTATCATTAAATTTTGACATCAGAACATAGGGTTTCATATAACTCATCATAATTACATTTATTAGTGTCAGGAAAAAGGTTTTGTAGGAACAATTTTGCTTTTATTATTCATAATAATATCTTTTTTTGAAACCTTCAAGTACGAGTTATACCTTTAAGTTTTATGTTTCGTGTTTATACAAACGAATATTGTAGGTACTTTGGTAAATATTTGTTCGAACATTTTACTTCATATTTAAAACAATGATCATCTGAGGTATACTTAAAAAAACATCCTTTATCTACTTTGAATCTAATGATTTGACCTTTGTTATAACAAAAGAGCTTCGGTTGGCTTCAACTCAAGTCGTAAAGTTAGTCGTCCCAAAGGTTACCAATGGCACAGTTCGGATCACTCTTGATCCTAATAAAGCCGTTTATTTGTTCCTTGCTAAGGCTATTGAAAAATATATCGGATCAGATAGTTTCAAGTCCGATTTATACATAGGTCGCAATTCAAATGAAAGTTTCGTCCTTTTTATTGTTCGACAAATAGTTGCAGGGAATACTGTAATGTACTTTTTAACCGACTTCAAAAAAGGAGGAGGTTCTCAATTCGACTGTATTTTTTTTTTATGTTTGTTACCTCAGAACTTTGGACTGGGCGAACCGATTTTGATGATTCTTTTTTTATTCGAAAGCTGGTGGCTGTCATATGGTCCCACATAAATTTTATTGAGATCTGACGATGGCATCCATGAGAAATCCACTTAAGTCGTAAATTTGTGTTAAGATGTGCGCGACAAATTGACGAATAACTCAATATCACGCCAACCGATTTCGATGATTCTTTTTTTAATCGAAAGCAGGTGCTTGTCGTGTAGTCGCACATAAATTTGAACGAGATCTGACAACTATGTAGTTTTTGAGACTTTGAAGTCGGTTATTTTTTGTTAGTAAAATTTAGATTATTTACCATCTAGTGTTTTTTTTTTATTATAGGTGTTTCATTGAGGCTTCTTGTAGTAAGATCAATAAATTGATCGACTGATTGAAAAAAAATGATGTATTAGCATTAAAGCCCGCCATTTTCAGTATAGCTTATCACAACATAGATGAATCTTATCTCAAAATGTGACAAACTTGTACCTAATCAAAGTGAAGTGCCTTAAATGCATTAGGTAAACATTTTTTTCAATCGATTTCTATTTTTTTAAGTCAAATTATTCATTTAGCCATAGGAACAAGACAGCTAAAACTTATAGAATTCTAATATAAAAAACTAACCACACAAAAAATTTAAACTACGTAACAACATAATATACACCAACTATAACACGTGTATCGCCCCCAAACTGAGCATCATCTGACCCTATGATGGTTAATCTTGTGACTTTTAAGTAGTGAATGTTTCCGTTGTGGGATGAAAAGAGGTGTCAAAAGTATAGTTATACCATCAATACCATCCTAATTAATCGCGAATTGTTGCAACGAAGACTAGTTTAATGATATTACGTTTATCTTTAATACCTACGAAAGAAAATTGAACCCAAATTTCTGATTTACGTTATTGCCAGTTTTTGTTGTCACCGGTTCGAAAATTCGTGTACAAGTAAGTTATTTTCACAAACGACGAAAATAATCTGGTCAGCCACCAAAGCAAGGCAATTTTCTCTTGTAAATGACGTCGTCCTCAGTAATTAGCTTCATATTTTCATTCCGTTCTTTGTGTTAGCTTGTTTTAATATCGTGACTAAGTTTTATAATGAAAACAACTCTGTTTGAGAAGGCTATGCCGACGCCATGATTTTTACTTATACATATATACGAAACGACTGTGATACTTCTTTGTTTATTCTGTTAATGTTAATTCTGTTAGTGATAATTCTGACAGCAATGAAAGCTTCAAGATCATGTTTTTTACAATTTAATCCGTTTAATTTCAGCATAATCACAAGTGAGAATTTATTGTAATTGGGTTAGTATTTGTCTATACTCTCTCAATATTACACATGGTTATCACTGATATCAATCGGTAGGTACAGTATCAGAATACGTACAGTGGGGCACTTCTCTTCCTTCCACAAAGGAAACAATCACCTACACGTATTTCACGTCAAAATAGTGGGAGGTGAGAGCGAGGGAGCTAGTCTGAAATAAAGACAGTAATCAGTATTATCGAAACGTAGTTCTAATGTAAGGATGTCATTAAGGTTAAGCCTCTGGGGAATATTGGATCTTTCAGTTTGTCCGACCGCTTCACGCCTCTATATTAGATTGTAGAATATTTAGTTAAAAGGGTTTGATGAAGTTAACCACTAGGGAATATTAGCTTGTTTAATCCGTTTAACGGATTGACATCACGATTCCGGTGCCAATTTTTCCTTTAGTAATGTCAAAGTTATAATATGATAGAATTAAATAATTTACCAAAAATACATTATTTGTGATTAATTTGTTATTGTTAAATATTTGTTTTTAAGTTGTAATGGCTGGTTTGGTTACGGTTGTTTTCTTTTAAAACAATAAAAAGTTTGTTAAGTTGGTTAAGTTGGTTAACTTAAGTTTGGCTTGGAGCCTTGGAAATATTTCGTGTGTACCTACTAATCTAACCTAATCATGCACTTAAACTTTATTTACCAATATTACTTTATCAAAAAGTTGTATAAAAATGGATAGACATTATAAGATAAATCTAGAGCTCGATCATTCATCAATCATTTGATTGTCAACATAAATTAATTACTTTGATGTCTTTACTTAATGAGCTCTTCGAGTTAACTCTATTTACAAATCAGTAATATTTTTCTTAAACGTGACGACCAGTGAAACACCTATAGATTAAACTTTTTAAATATTTATATAATCATAAAAATATAAGACTACCAAAATCACTAAGTAGAAGGACTAAAACCTGACTACTAATCCCTTAAATTAAAGCATTTAAGAGGGCTAAACCTCGGAATCTGAAGCCGAGATATAGTATTACGAGCATCTATGAGTTGGGTGAGTAGAAAGCGAACGTCGAGTCAATTTCCTGTGCTTGATATTATATAATTTTGATATTGGGTCTGTGTCTGCTACGTGTTTTATTGCAAGTCAGCATTCAACTGCCAACGGTACGCATTATTGCATTTTGTTCACCGTGAGATGGTTCTTTATTGCTGTCGTAAAATATAAAACTTTTTAGTGGCGAAATGCATCTTGTAATATAACTACTCGTAATGTGGAGTGAATAATATTTCTTTAGTAGTATAAGCACTGGGTTCATAAAGTTTAACTAAAAATACAATTTTATTCTAGAATTGTTATTTCATTGCGTTTAAAAAATTGAGATCTTGCTTTTAATTCGTTCAAAATTTATTTAATAACAAAATAGAAGGAATTTAATTTAATTTTAAATCGCATAATGATACCTGCAACATATAAAATTGATGTATTAAATAATCATTTAAAAAAATATGTATTTTATAACGACATTCAACTTAATTGCATGGGTTTCCACCAATCAGCACCATTTATTTAAGCAGCGTGATGCAGTAAACTCTAGGTCTCTTTAGTGATACCTAAGGAGAGAGAAACTAGTGGTCCACTTATGTGGTCCACAGCGAGGCTATGATCCATGCCTTTCAGTTAAGATATCGGTATAATGTACAAAAATCATGATATTCCATTTCATTAAGTAATATAACTTATTTCATCATTAACTTTATGTCAATCAATTTCAGTCAATCAGTAAACTTTTTCCCATCTAAGCCGATCAGTTCCAAATCTGATTGAAATCTATGCAGCGTTCACTGAACACGACAAGTCAAGTTTAATTGAATGCTACGCATATTGGATTTCTTTTGTTTGAAACACACCAGACCTAATAGCCTTTTGTTGCGGTTTTTCAGTTCCATAGAATTTTTCGTAATTTTTCGATGGTAAAATTGATTATTCTATTGCTGATGTTCAAACAGTAAACAAGTACCTACATGTGAAGATTTTGATCAAACTTAGTAACACCGATTTTGCAATCACCTATTTTTGTTATTGATATTATTTTATTTTTCACATTGATTCACAAACGAACTACCAAAATAACCTATTCTAATATTATAAATGGAAAGGTGAAATATATTTTATGCGGACGTAATCAAACCGCCCTCTGTCGGAAGACCCACGTGTGCTCTGAATTACGACTTTATTTTGCAAATGATTCGAACCCCTTGGTAAAAAATAATGATTTATTTTTTATATTACTCCTATCAAATAACAATTTAGGAAGAAAAAAAAAGATCTGTAGGCACATGTAGGAAAGGTACTGGGTGAACAGCGGTGAGGCAAACGTGCAACGTAAATTTAAATCACGAATAGTTGCAAAGTAAATAAATACCAAATTTTATAACAGCGAATTTCCACCAAGCAACGCCTAATGCAATTAGCCAATGAAAATGGTTGAATTTTGCACCTCTTTGCACGCAATGACCTGGACCTAGTAGCGTATTTGCTTCGTTAAACTTTGACAATGGCGATTATTCACAAAGCTTTACGTGCAGTTCTGTAAAGCAAGTGTACCTAGTGGTATCGTAGAAGTAAATTTTTTATGTCAAATAAGTAGACCTATAGATTTTCAGTAATTGTATGCAGTTTATGACTGTATGAGTAGCTGACCAAGCTGACTGAAGCAAAAATTTGTAACTGAGGAGGAATTTTTAGTACGTGCTTGGGACAATGCCTGTGCTACCGATTTAGAGGATAAATGGCGAGACATTTTTAATAGTTGGTTTGTACGTATGCAGACTTTGATGGTAAATATTTTGAAAAATGTTAATAAAATATATAGGTATGTCATTATGCAAAACTTTTGAAGCAACCTTAAAGTTTCAATTCTCCCAACATCACAATACTCCTATCAAATAACAATTTATGAGTATCAAATAAAAATTCTCGAGAGCAAAATTTTTAGTAATCAAAAATTATTTATGAAACTCAAGACAATACTCAAATAAAACATAAACACACACACATCCTAAATGTTATAAACACGAAAACACACGCCAGTACCCAGTAACATTTCCAGTGTCGCAAGTAGCATTGTCATCGAGACATCGCAAACACTTATCCGGGAACACGCACTAGGGTTCAAACAGGGTCACTAACTATCGTCTGCGCTCGAGAGTCTCTTTAGTTGGAAGGAGAGATAAATATTGATGTAGTTAGAACATCCACCACATTTTGGTAAAAACTACTACTAAAAATTGCGAAGAAGATCCGCACTAGCTGGTGAAGAAAATCAAATCATCAGGTGGTTAGAGCAGAATACGTCCTATTTATTTATTTTATTGAACGCCAACATAATAAACATTATTTTTAGCACATCATATTCAAGAAATAGTAAATTATCTTAACTTAATGTCATTATAATTATAGGCGTAGACTACATCCAAATAGGCGAGTATTTCGTTAAAAACAAAATCAGTCAACATCCTTTAAGTAGATTATGTCATGGCATTGACGAAAGTCGAGAGAAGAATGGATAAGGTCAATTAATTAATATCGATATAATAATATATTGTCATCCTAGTAGGTTAGAATTTTACAATATAGTTGGAACACCTGCTCATCATGCTAAACAAAGATTCTGTCGACCTAGTTTAATCCAGAAGATACTCGTTCTGGTTGTAAGGTTTGACCATATTGGGGCGGCCTTGAATGTTGACCATGATCCCATGACAGCAGACCAGCTTGAAGGAAGACAGCCTCACCTGATTGTTGATTGGGATTAGCGTAAGTAGGTAGGTACGAGTATATGAATTTTACTGAGTCATATATTAAGTAAATTATAGTTATATCTATATATATCTTTCCATGAAGCTTGCCTGCTACCACCTTCTTAATTGAGTTACGAAGTAACAGAAATGTATCTTTTATTATAGGCATAGGACCAACACAATGTTTTTAAGTATGATGCAAGGAGTTCTATCTGTCGTTGGTCTTTATTAATTTTAAAGTATTTTACATAAATGTGAAACATAAATACGAAATAAATTGATGATTAAAACTTAATTTACTTTGCTTACGCAAAGAGTATTTCAATTGTATTATTCCTTTGACTAAAATATAATTAATCCACTACTCGAATCCTTACAAAGCGATTAATCTTTAAGCCTTCTATTTCAATTTCCTTAGATTGCCTACATCGACAATTTGTTCTCTCCGTTGTATGTGATTTGTAACTCCAACCACTCTCATTTACAAAAGTCACCGAAAAGCGAACAATCAGTACAGGTTGGTCAAATAACAAATTACAAAGATATCGAAAAATATTTTTTAAGATGAATTAGGGTCATGTCGTTTAAGACCGAAATATTAGGTATATTTTTATGAAACAACATTATAATATAATACAGTTTATACTTATAATACGAGTATAATACATTAAGAAATAGAAATTCAGTATGTCATTATGCAAATGCTGTAAATTCTGGGAAAATCATTCAAAATTCATGTGGAGTAATTTTCTGGTCACAATTTCATAACGCAGATCATGTTAAGTTACGCAGTGTTGTTTCATTTCCTATAAAAATAATCATCGTTGCGATGCACAATAGTTCATTACTGGGCTTGGATTTTCTCTTATTATTCCTGAATAATAAGAGAAAATCCAAGACATCCCTGGATGTAAGCCATAATAGACCATGATGACCATGTTAGATATTATCCATCTTTTCTACGTAAATAACCGTCAAAAAAGTCGGCACCTGATCTTGATGGTGATGTAGGCATAGACATCAGTTACATCACTCACCAATGCGTCACCAGACAAGAAACACAATATAAGAAAGAAAGATACAAAAACCTTTCTGGAAGCGGCACGAATGAGTAACGAAGTATTGAAAATTGAGAAATGATTGGCGACAGAAATAATGCAGTATACAAAAAACCTTAAAATGCAATATCGACACTGTTATGTTCAACGAACCACGCGTATTATTATTTATAATAAATCAATATTATAAGTATTATAATATTCACTGTAAGTACGCACAACACTATAGAGACACAACCGTCAGCCCCGAGATCTCCACATAGACTGACTCTCTTGTACCAAGTTAGGTTAATACAATAATCGAATGGATGATCGAATGACTAGTTCATTCGATCATCAAGCGAGGCGTCACCTAGCGACACCACCGCACAACTCTATACATAACATCTCTTCCCTTTTTTTAATTTATTTTGTTCATAATACATGTGACTATAATTATATGTAATTAATTTATTAATTTATTGGCACAATTGAGCAAACATATAGTGGAACTAATTTTGACATATTTAAACAATATACAGCTTTATAATTTATTTTCCAACGTTCCAAATTCCGTTGCTTTTGTTCTTATAATATTATGTACAATATTCTTCCTGGGTCTTGTGCCAGTTATATTAATCCTTATATTGATGTTACTCCGCTGGAAATCCTGAAACTCATTTTCATTTATTAGATACTTTCAAATACCTGAATGTAGTGTTCCCCAATCATATTATCATCTTTTTTTTTTTAGTAGTAGTAAGAAGTTAATAATAAAAGTTAACAATAAACAGCTGCTTTGGTTGAGAGCTTAATAGATACTGTTTAAGGATATTTTATGTAAAAAGGTTTTGACCAGGGACTAATGCACATATGTGTCAGTGATCTACACATCATCTAGACATCTAGTCTTCTTAGATCCATACACAGCTCCACGCTCAACCGCCGGCTGTATGACAAACTTATCTTCTTGTACCCGCATTAAATATCGTATAAATTGTTTCTAAAAATTGTGTAACTTAGTGTTCGTGAATTTCTCGGTTTGACTATATTGTTATAAAAAAAGAAATAACATCAAATTCAAGTGTTGTGATAATTATGTGAACCTTTGGATTAATGCTTTGCTGTAAGTAAATTTGTAATTTAGAATAAGTACATAGTTCTCATGTAAGTGAATTGTAAAATTCTTAATGAGAATAAAGTTTCTTTAACCTCATCTAATGATAATAATATCATCGTCAACTACATATTTTCACATTAGAAAACACTCTTAAACTGCTCGAAATCTGTAACATAGAAAGATATTAGTTTACGAAGTAAGATCGCCTGTTTAGAACGTCTAGTGATATAAGGCATGTAGATGAAAAGTGGAAGATCATCTGCTCGATGGAAACATGCTGTTAGGTCTGCCACAGGATGTTCCATAGTAAAGTTTTCACATATTGTCACAAGTCCATACCTGGAAACACATCGTCACTGCTGCTGTTACCAAGGATGTGTACCATCATCGAGACGCCACATCCACAGGTGCTAAGCGGGAAACGATGCGCAATGGAGGACAAACAGCCAGGAGACTGACAGTTTTTTATTGAAATTTATCTAAATAATAAGATTTTTTTTTTTTTTGTTATTCTTATTTTGATCCATTAACATGGTATGTTTTCATAGCGTACAGAAATGTACAGTAATTACACCGAGTTGCTTTTGGAGTGAACCTGGTGGAATCCTGATACTAACCTAGTCTGTTATTTATTATATTTTACTTAACGGTTATTGGTCAGGAAATTAAACGGGCTTTTAAATCAAAACACAGTCTAGATCTCTATCCCACTTGATGTTCGGTTAATCTGTTTTCGTAGATGGTGGAATTTCAAATCATAATGTTGATAAATAACTAAGGTAATTTTACCCATAATATAAACGGCTAATTATTGTACCTTGTCGACATTTTCGTTTCGAATGGCTGAGTAAATTAATCTGTTGACCACCCAGCATTATCATACTGGTCCACACAAAATGGCTGAAGGTATATTTATCCCAATACCCATATAAATTATCAATTCACCAAACTTAATTACTCTGCTTATGATTTTTTTTTGCTTGTTTACTTGATTACCTTGTGAGATTCAACGCCACTTCATTCACTTCAGCGTCCGTCATCCTGTCCGCTGGGATATTTTAATGTTTTGTTAAAGTATCTCGTTAGTACCAGCACAAACTGACGTTGTCATATCAGTGCAATAACCAGGAGAGAGACATTACTATTACTTTAAACTTTGTTAAACAGTTAGCTTTTGTCATATTTTAATATTTTCGAAATGCTGTTTTAGCATTAGTTATTTTGTACCTATGCTATGAGTAATGTTGGAGTGCAATAAAGTTATAATTTTCCTTATTTTTGTTTTATTTTAAAAAACAAACTAATCAAAATATTCATTCGATATAATTTGTCTCATTATGATGTTGCTCCAAATGATGTGAGCATTACACTATTAATTTGGCACTGTTTAGTTTGACATTGATTTCGAAAGTAGTGGGATCCTATAAAGATCTCTTTTATGATAGGTCACAGGTACTGTTGAACACTTCAGTGTCAATTCCTTTTTATTGTCCCTTATTTCTTAGCCTCACGTCACTTTTTCACCATTGGCCTTTACCATAAGGTGGGAACCAACTATGTATTTATTTCCTGTGATGTTACTGTCACACCAGTTGCATGTAGTTACAGGAAACAGATACTATCTTTCAGCACATTTTTTGTCACTTTGTTAAAACTAGCAAATATAGTTTTAAATACACTCTTTATAGTGAAAGTCGATTAATGTTAAAAGTAAATAGATCTTGAACTGTCAAGTGAATTAACTCGTGTGAATTTTGGATTTAATTTTTTTTTTCCCAATAATTCCCACCAACAGATCTTCAAGCAGTTTTAACATGAAGATGATTGTGAAATAGCTTCGAACAAATCGACACATTAAAGTTAAGATACTTGCTAGTTATACAGGAACATATTACATCGCATCTTTAGGAAGCGAATTGACGCTTTGTTCGAATTATTCGAATTATTGCGTGTTTCTACATGTCTTGCTGATGTTGTTCAGTGACTGGGCATTAATGAAGTTTAGGGCACTTGTTTTCAACCGGAGTTAAATTATAACATATGTACTTTCTTCGAATATTCCTCTTTGAAAATACGTGTCTTCGAATAATCGAAGTAGTACATTATATAACGTATATATATAATTATGTCATGTGATGTGTATGATGTAATTTGTTAATTTCTTGGTGCTTGACCTTTTATGCCGTGCATTTTGCCAGGCTTCAAACATTATATCATTTTGTAGCAGAAGTAGGTATCTGTGCATCACCAGAACACTTATTCCTTTAGTTAAATGTTTATGAGAATAACTTCTATTTTAAGGATATTTACAATAGCGTAGTCATGGTTTGGTGTGGAATAACAACAAATGATAATTATCTTTGATTCCACTGATAGGCATTTTATGCATACCCTCCCTTTTTCAGTGAGTAAAATAGGTCGAGGGCAATATAGACGAAATATTGTGATATATTAACTTGTAAGTTTGCACTCTTGCACAATGATGTGCTCTATAATTTTGTTTATCTCAATTACAATTAAATGGCGTGTATATTATTATTTGTATTTTGTAAAAGCCATTAGAATATATTATGGTATTTTTATGATGCACAGTGTACTGATTTGGATAGACCTCTTGTCTCCAAGATTATATTATTATTATCTATAATTTGTTATAATAGGCCCTACTTTATGACACATTAAAAGTATATTATAATAATTTGCAATTACTGATTACCAAATATGTTATTCGGGTGAATATAATTCTAGTGTAACGCAAATAACACCAAAATAATATGGATAACTCACTTTTTATCTTAATATTCCTTTGTTTTCCTAGACTAATGCATACAGGTATATTTTGCTGTTCAAAGTCTAGTAGGCATTATTTAAAATATTTTTATGTACGTTCTATACACGTGCAATGAATAATATTATCTTTGTTCTTATAAAAGTGTATTTCAGACGTAATAAAAATTTAATCTGAATATGAACATTTAACATGAACCTTACATCCAAGCAATAATTATATTTGTTTTGGTATGCATTACTCGGGAAGCAATAATTAGAAAATGTATTATTTTTGTAATAATTATTTTATTATCGTTTTATTACCAGTAAATAATTGCAACAATTTACACTTTTTAGCCATTGAGGTATAAGTATACATAGAGAAGACATCTCAAACAAAATGTGTGTCCCCGCCGGGAGGTTCTATTTTCAAAATTGAGCCCCTGTTCTCCTTTCAAAATCGAACGAATCCATTGGACATTGAAGCCGCGCGGCGTCAATTCATTGGAACATACATTGTGTTCGCGGTGTCCGTTCTATACGCTAGTAATAATACTTCAATGTTTTTAGCCTTAATTGTTTGCTGTGAACCTGATAAAAGTTGGAGTATTACATTGTAATAATGAACGCTGTAGAAGTTTAGATTTTTTATAAAAATATTCTAGGTACTTACATGCTTGTGGCCCGTATCTGCGCGATCACATAATCACGCACGTTCACACGCTAATATTATTATTTTTATTTATTTTTATTTATTTACTAAACTTGTACGTAATAACGTACAAGTTTAGTCAAGACAATAAATAAACCCAAAGAGCGGGAGGGGTTTGTATTGAGGTAGTATACTGATAATGATGTAGTATTGTTACTTTATATATTTTCCTACACACATTTTGCACTTACAACCCATACAAGGGTGATGAGTCGTTTGTCATCATAACTTAATTGTCAATTTAATGATCAAAATATAGGTACCTGGTTACGGTGCTTTGTAACAATTATTATTATTGTATTGTATGCGTGCAAAATAAAGGATTCGTTTTATTTATTTACACTTTTGCACAGGCATTCCTATTATAATTTTAATCCTATTTGCTGGTAATAGGTATAGGTAGGTGTACTATTATCCGCTACAATATTACTAGCATATTACATTAATTTATTATTTTGTATCTAGGTCTCCAATGCTATCAATTTTACGACGTAACAGCTTTACGATAAACAGTAGCACTCATGTTGGTGTAAGTATATTGTTTTACCTTGTTGTTGTATATGTAAAACTTTTACTTTTGTAGTTTTGATTGCGATGTTAAGTACATCGTGGGACTAAAACTATTGACTTGTTTTCTACAAAATATCACAGTATTTCATAGCAAGTAGGTACTCGTTTTGTAGTTTTCATTGCGATGTTAAGTTCATCGTGGGACTAAAACTATTGACTTGTTTTCTACAAAATATCACAGTATTTCATAGCAAGTAGATACTCGTTTTGTAGTTTTGATTGCGATGTTAAGTACATCGTGGGACTAAAACTATTGACTTGTTTTCTACAAAATATCACAGTATTTCATAGCAAGTAGGTACGTTGTAGTTAGTTATTTATGTACTACACCTATGTAGGTAGGTACTCATGATTTACTAACAATTGTTAGCAAACAAATTGTTAACAAACAAAATTTTGTTTGTTACGTTGGAGTGTTTTACTCGCTTAAGTATGTATTCTACTTATTTGAACGTAGACTCCAGTGTTAGTTCAATGGTAGTGCATAGATCTGGTTAACAGCTTATTGTAATTCCTTATTTAAGGTTATACAATTTATATGAAGGGTAATATCGTTTGGTACTAGACAAGTAGCAACACATCTTATGTCGATAATCCACAATTATGTTTTATGGTATGGATATAAATCATTATTGCATAGGGTAAATAATTTCCAACTTAATAATGCCCAGCGTTGTTTACTTAAATTTTCATGTATGGGTCATTTATTAATTTACTGATGTAAAGTTATAGAAATTAAGTGTTTTTATTCAAATAGTAATATAAATGGTATTTATAATAATACTTGAATAATTTGGCCCAATCCCTGTTCAGAAATGCGATTAAGGGTTATGGATTTCGTTACTATTTTATCTTTATTATTACTACTTGTCTATTTTTCCCCTTTTCTGGCCAGTATCTATAGCATGGTACTTGAGGTTCGTAATGTTGTCCATTTAAGCAAATATATTTTACTTACTGCGCTTTTACTCGTCGCCAATGTTATGTTCAACGAACCACGCGTATTATTATTTATAATAAATCAATATTATAAGTATTATAATATTCACTGTAAGTACGCACAACACTATAGAGACACAACCGTCAGCCCCGAGATCTCCACATAGACTGACTCTCTTGTACCAAGTTAGGTTAATACAATAATCGAATGGATGATCGAATGACTAGTTCATTCGATCATCAAGCGAGGCGTCACCTAGCGACACCACCGCACAACTCTATACATAACAGACACTTTAAACAACGATTACAGCACTACAGTACTACCGTAATGTCTGGTATCTGGTCAGAAACGACCGGTTCCGAGGTAATAGACATAAATTGGCTTGATTTAGTACCGCATTAACTTTGCAGGAGCATTTTCATCACGAAGAGCTGGAGAGCAATTAACACCCAGAAGTCTGTAACCAATTTGTTCGAATGATTTAATTTAGAGCAGTTAAGTTGAAATGGGTTTAACATTTTACTTGCTTAATAAGATTTTGTTTGACGTTACATCACTTAGTTAAAAGCTGGAATAATGATTTTGTGAACTGTTCAAAGACGTTATTTTAAATGACGTCAATGAAATAGCCTTCAGAAAATACATATCAAAATCTCCTTATAATATTATAATTAATTAATATGTGATCCTTCAATTCCTTACGGATCGCATGATCAGCAAAATATAGGACCTATCTTTAAGCATACCCTTTCTAAGGATAAAAACATTTAAAAAAATACAACCAAATTAAAGACTCCCATTTTTTTAAAGTCTGTTTAAAATTGAGATTTGTGTGTTTAATACGTTTTTACGAATACCAGTTACAAATAGCCTACTTTTTTGTGTCATAAGTCTCATAACATTATGCCCACACCATCACAAATTATGTCAAACAACTTTGAGTGGGGTTCGACGAGTTACTTGTGTTACTGAAAGCTACTTCTAAAGTTATATTTCATAGGTTTATTCTGATCCAGTTTAGATATTTGTTTTCTTAACCTAGCTAGCAATTCACAGCTTTTTTGTTGGTCTAATATCTTAAACATCAACGCTTACGAAGAAACATCTCCACAATTCTCATATTTCTCCGCCACAGCTGATCCTCAAGCAAATGCTTCTACAGGAAACAGGGCATAAATTGTTTGATTTACTATCGTAGAGAGCTGCTGTGAGTGCGACGTGCTCTAGTTACTCATAAACGTCATACATCTTACTTTTAATATATGGTTGTAAAGTTATATAAAGCTTAGCGTAAAAGTGAAAATATACTGTGTTATTTACTAATAATTTCAGACGTTTTTTGAACTTATTTAAAAACTTTTTATTTGCATAAATAGTTTACGCAATAACATTATGGGTTAGGCGATTAACAAATTAAAAATTATTTATGTGTATGCATAGGGACTAGGGAGGATAGTGTACCTGAATAATTGAAAAGATTCATTCTGTAGATTAACTAATAAATAATCGGAGAAATTTCAGACTCGTACTTTAATAATAAATTGGTTATGGCTCACAACATAATTTTAAAAGAGGTTTAAAAAAGATAAAAGTCTATACTCAATATAATAATAACAAACAAGGCAATAGTTTATTTTGTATATAATTATGTCAATTAAAAAACTTGTATTTATTATGCTCATATTTTATTTAAAGCACAAAATAGTCAATCCTAAATCTCTTATAACGAGAATTTACCCCTATGTTATTTTAGTCGCCCATTCCAAGACAACACAATTAATCTCTTTCAGCTAACAGGGTGGGTTCTGTTTTTAAAGTCATTTTTATCTGGCCAATGAAAAGATCTAGTTGCGATGTCAATCTGAAGTTGGCTCGGAACTTCTCGCAGTTTTCCAAAAACACTGGGTATAGGTATTTTAGTACCGCGTGATCTAAAGTTGGAAAGAGATGGTGAAGAGCGTGATGACCGAAAAAAGTTAATACTTTGAAGTGGTTGTCATTGATTTCCTTGCGATCCATTACTGCTTCTAATTCATGCATGCCCCAATCTGGATTTACGTCACTGTAAAAAAATTATAGAAATGAACTTTAAGATAACTCATTCAATTTATTGACACCCATGTCAGTTATATTATGATAATAGTTTCAAAAGTCAGGCTTTTGCGATAATTAAGGTAAAAAAAAATGTTGAACTCTATATAAAAAAAAAAATAAGAATAAGTCTAACTAAAAACCAGTATCATTATTTCGTGATTATTGCTGAAAGTAAATACTACTAACGTACTACTATTACATGAAATTGCCATTGAATGAATATAATTCTTGACAAAAAATAATGTTCCTTTTGCTTTTTGTAAGGTTCAAAAGTTTAAATAAATAACTAAAAAAGTATGAGGTGACGCACATAAAAAATAAAGTCAAATTGCAACCTCCTCTTTTTTTGAAGTTGGTTAAAAATCTAGTAAGGTTTGTAAAAATGAGTTGCTACAACAATTTTTTTATGAATATCTCACCTTACTTGATCACCGTCCTTGAATATCTTTGGATGATGATGGGCAGCATTAGATCCAATCGTATAAAAAATTAGACTTCCAGTACAGTTAATCCATAACCACATAGTGAAAGCATCGTTAAAAGTTGAACCACTCGCTATGTACATCCAGATCGGAAGAAGAAGACCAAGTCCATCATGCCAGCGATAATGCTGAGTAAAAAAGTTTTTGCTAATGAAGTTAAGAAGCAATCTGGAAGTAGAAAGAGTGTATTTAGTTCATATAATTTTGCTATAAGCAAATCAAAAACCTAATTGAGACTCCACATGTGTGAATTCAATATCCAAGATAAGATGGTAATTACTATTACGATTAATAATAGTGTAGTTTTTACTTAATTTGCACACCAATTATCAGTTCCTATTCTTCTTTAAAAACTGGGATACTCCATTGGGCTCCATTCGCGCAGGAGAGTGGCGAAGAAATAGGATAAATTATATTATCACCTGGTTATACAATTGAATCCATAAATTGAGTAAGAACTTTTTAAACATTTAAATAATAATAAACAATTTATTTAGCCTCACCGTCTCACAAATGCTAATAAGAACATGAAGGGGAATGCCATAAATTCAATCAATAAAGCAAAGTGAGCGTAGACAGGTTTATCCTTTCTCGGATTCCAGAAGATGATCGGTTCAAAGCCACTCACTTCTAAATCCATAAGAGTGTTTGGATACAAGTGATGGGAAAGTGCATGGGACACCCGGAAATCTCTGTAATATTAAATAATTAATATGAAACTCACTAAATTAATACCTAAATATCTAAGGATAGGATTCTAATTTATTGATTCTATCTAACGTGACCTCCAAAGTCGTCATAATTACATTACTTAATCACTCTAATGAAACAAAACAAATAATTTAATGAAACTCACCTGTATGACCACAAACTCAAGTTAAAAAGGTACATTCTCCAGTTCGTCTTCATATGAATGTAGTTATGAGATGCGATGGTCAACCAAGCCAACGAAATTGATGCAATAATATAAGAAGCCATTACTAGCCAATAATTTCTAAACCAGCATGCTGATGCAGATGTTAGAAGACAAGTGATAAAAAGTCCATCAATAACGATATTTGTATCCTTATGAGTGTCTTTTGGAATCTTCTCCAATTCTTGCCTTACTGCTTTTTTAAGTGTGCGATAGAATCCATCTTCTTTGAAAGTAAAAGGTGAATTTCTAGGTGTTGTAGCATTTCTAATAAAAAATTTGGGTAGCATGTTATCTACAATGGGATTTATGTGATGGCTCTCAAAAGCTTCCGTTATATCCGTACCCTAAAATCGTATTAAATTGTAGTAAAACATCAAGTAAAGTTATCATATTTTGCTGCTTTCTTCATTATTCCAGATTAAATTATCACGTATCAAACAAAAATCACTTACTTTTGTCAATTCCAGCCACTCTATTCCACCAGGATGTCTTTGCATAAACTCATTGAAATCATAAAGCCCATCATGAATCCGCCATAATCCTTCAGCGCCATCATCCATAGCCTTGCCAGTTAGCCATTGCACTGGATGCTTCAGTCCTTCATCTCTTAGTGATGGATATTTTAGCTGTGGGAAGCTCACATGAGTCTTCTTCTCTAAACTTCTTTTGTGAGCGATTTCTAAATAATCGGAATCCCTCGGAGGCATTTTATAACTAAAAATAAAATGCAACATTCAGAACTTACTTAATAATTGTTATTTTGTTATTGAGTCACATCTCAAATTCTTAATCCTAAACGCTTCACGTATGAACTTGGTTACTTTTTAAATAATTAAATTACTGATCGGCAAATGTCGCGCACTTAAGAAATTATAATGGAAAATTCAAACACTTGTGCGTTTTGTCGCGATTATTATTTTTATCAAAGTAAATCTTTAATGTACTAACATATAAAAAAATATATACGTTATGGATCAACTTAAGAGAGATCAAATTTTAAACGACTACTTTTGATGAACGCTGTCTTGATCTCAACGCTGCTTAAAATATTATAACTGTATGGTACTCTGCTGTTATTCACTCGTCGTATCAATTAAGTCCATATTATTTATAAGATAAGTAAGTAAATAATACGTTACTTCAAGCCTGACTCTAAATATCTCATCATGTGTAAATATTTATACTTAAATTTCGTAATTAATCTCATATCAAAATTTAAAATTATACCTAATAGCGTCTGCTTGCAAAATGATTTGGATTACTTTTAATTTATAAACAACAATTTGGTTTTGGTAAACTGAGTTACTAAAACAATGCTCTGCTTATAACAAAGTAAGATTTAATTTTAAAATCATGACATATACATAGTTTACAAGATATAAGTTAAGAGATAGGAGTACTATGCATAGTACTTACTTTGTTGTGCGTTTTTCTTTGCAAAGTTTGTACACCGTTCAATGGGCTTTTCAATACTGGACCAATCTGTTTTAACAACCTATCTTAATTTACTTAGATAACATTATTACAAAGCAATAACAAGATTTTGTATACATAAAAATAATCTTTGTTGTAACTCTTGTATTACTTGAACACTTTATCATAAATTAAATGTTATTTGCCTCATTTAATTATTATTCAAGAAAATTTATTTATTTTCTCACCGTTTCCTACTTTTATATCGGAGAGTAGCGGGGGCTGGTTTGATTTGATTTTCAATTTTAACTTTATTTTTTAATAATATTTGAGATTATACTGTAGTGACACTCACTCATTAAAAAAGGCTAATTTCACATGAACTCACTGAACCATGAAATATCGTCAAACCACAGAAAATAAGTTTACTTTGTTTCTGGATGTACTTTTATTACATACTAGATGAAACGTATCCAGTTTCTCTGGGCGTCAACCATTTTTAATTGTGATATGAATTGTGATGAAGTAAAAAATGTTAATAATCAGAATAAAATATTACTTAGTAATCATACCATGGAAGGGAGCAGACAGGTATCCATTATCCTTTTCTTTATTTTCAAAGCCATGTCACTCTTTAATATTTCTTTTCTTTTCTGCTCCCTTCCATCACCTATGCATGTCAAACATGGAAATACACGCTACAAATAAAAAACAAAATTCGATCCTGCCAGCAGAGTATGGAAAGAAGCATCACGAATATAAAAAAGATTCAAAAAATCCCACACAAGTCAATACGGGAGAAAACTCGCGTGACAGATGCACTTAACTATCCTTTGAAGCTAAAGTGGCGCTGGGCGGGCCATGTAGCTAGAATGGATGACGACCGCTGGACTACTAGACTAACATCATGGCGGGGGCCAGCAGGCGTAAGGAAGAGAGGCAGACCAGTAACTCGATGGGACAATAAAAACAGCAGGAAGAAACTGGCAAACAAAAGCCAAAGATAGATTAGCGTGGCAAAATCTGGAAGAGGCCTTCACCCTCACATAGGAGGGGTTCTTGCATGGATCGCGTATGATTAATTTCTAGTATTTATGTTATATCAATTTCTATTTAAATTTTATTTCTATTTAATTTCAGACATAACAATAATCAATAATAATATAATTTATAAAGTTTAATTCACTCAATAATTGCAATTTATCTTTCAATTAATTAAAACTAAATATTCTTTTTAGAGTGTTAAAAATCTGTATGTAAAATTAATATATTTTATCTATAAATTTGAAAAATGTAAAACTAGAATAATTTATAATTGTGTAATTGTAACAAACTGTGCATGAAATAAAAGGCTATAGTTTAATAATACCATATACCATAACCATACTCAATATGTATATTTTTTTTAATAAACTTCCGGAAGATATAAAATGTAAAAAATAAATAACAGCATTTATAAATGAATTAAAAACACATCTCTTATTAAAATGCTACTTGTACCTGCAGGAATATTCCAATTGAATAAATAAACGGGCCCCTGAATTGAAAAACAGTTCTAGCAGATTCATAATATTTTTAAAAAACCTCTTCAACGATACCCCACACTATAGGGTGTGCTATGAAAAAACAATTATTCATCCTCATGTTACCTGAGGTACCCCGGAAAAAAATATATTTTTCAATATTTTCTTCTACCATTTTGAAATTTTAATAAATATGTATATTCATGCCAAATTACAGCTTTCTTGACAAAGGGTCTAGGCGCTATGCTGGAGCAGATGGATGGACGAACGGAGGGACATGACTTACAGCCTTTCTTTTTCTTTGTCGATTTTTCTACAGAACCCTAAAAACCGAATGATTAGGTAAATAAAACAAATGTAGGTGAGTTATTTTTGTATAATTTTGAGTAGAACGTGATGATGATTTTATTTTTTCAATTGATTTACATAATTACATAAAAGGAAAAGCAAAAATGTATAATCGTCAATTTTAAACCAAAAATAAAGTTATTAAGACCGAACTTCAAGAACAGTGTATAGGTATTTGCAATATAACAAAATATGGTTTAAGTATCACTGAGCGTATTCAGAATAAACTAGGTAAACGATTCTGTTTGTAGTCCTAAAGTACGATAGAATACGCCATTTCGTACTCCAGCACCCATGTCACGTGGCGTAACAAGGCTACTCGTATTTGATGTTCTCGTAGAATCGGATTCACCATTACACATATCATTAGTCCAACATAATGTTTTACTAAAAAAAACTTTTATTTATTAAAATACCACAGAGAGAGTCAATCTTAAATCTCTTCAAATATAAATTTTCACAGTTTTATTTTTGTTGCACATTGTCAAGACAAGACAATTAATCTCTTTCAGCTAACAGCGTGGGTTCTGTTTTAAAAGTCATTTTTATCTGGCCAATGAAAAGATCTAGTTGCGTTGTCAATCTAAAGTTGGCTCGGAACTTCTCACAGTTTTCTAAAAACACCGGATATAGATACTCGAGTACCGCGTGGTCTAAAGTGGGGAAGAGGTGATGAAGAGCGTGATGACCAAAAAAAGTCAACGCTCTAAAGTAATTGTTATTGATTTCCTTGCGATCCATAACCGCTTCCAATTGGTGCATTCCCCAATCTGGATTAACGTCACTGTAAAAATAATAGTGAAGAGTTCTAAAATAGATTTTATTTCATTTATTTTTAAAGTAGCATCAACAAAATGAACACCATTACATTTAAGAATATTTTCATTCACAATTTTTTCATTTGTGTCTTTTTAATTAATTACATAAGTTTAGAAATTATCGTTGGTTTGTATATTAATTAATAATATTTAAAAAAACCGCAAATATACCAATATAACATGTCCATCTTAATATATATAAATTACGTGTCACGTTGTTTGTCCGCGATGGACTCCTAAACTACTTAACCGATTTTAATCAAATTTGCACACCATGTGCAGTTTGATCCAACTTGAAAGATAGGATAGCTTACATCTCAAAAAAAACTTTTGACAGAACGAAGTCTGTCCGGGCAGCTAGTATAAAATATATTTCATGTTTATAATTATGTGTATCTCACCTTACTTGATCACCGTCCTTGAATATCTTAGGATGATGATGGGCTGCATTTGCTCCAATCGTAAATAAAGTAAGACTACCAGTACAGTTAATCCATAACCACATAATGACAGCATCGTTTAATGTTGAACCACTCGCTATGTACATCCAGATTGGAAGAAGAAGACCAATACCATCATGCCAGCGATAATGCTGAGTGAAAAAGCTTTTGCGAATAAAAATAAGACAGAATCTGTAAATTGAAAAGATTAATTTAATTACTGTGTGTATTATAAAAACATCATAAATCTCGTTAATTAACATAATGATACAGCTGAAAACAATTACGCAGTGAACTCAATGCAAGTATAAGAATGTAAGAAAATGAAGTAACAGGTAAAATTCACATCATAAAACAAAATTGCAAGTGCCATCAATTTTTCAGAGATGTATATAAAGTAATTTAATAAACCAAAATTAAAATTTTATTTTAAACATAATACAATTATTTGTTCTAATTGGACAGTAGGGGAAAAGTAAAGTACCAGATTCGTGATGTTGTTAGGAACTTACGAGTATACCATTAGTTTTACTCTTCTATAATATTATAAAGAATAATTTATACATTTTGTAGTGCTTACTTTTTCACAAAAGTTAATAACAGCATGAACGGGAACAACACACATTCGATAAATAATGCAAAATAGGAGTATATTGGTTTATCTTTTCTAGAGATCCAGAAAATGATGGGTTCAAAGCCACTCACTTCTACATCCATAAGAGTGTTTGGGTACAAATGGTGAGATAGAGCATGAGACACTCGGAAATCTCTGAAACATAAATTACTTACTTTAAAACTTATAAAATCAGTAAATAATATTAATTGAATTAGTGTAAACATTGTATAAAATAAAATAATTAAAATGAAAACAATTTACCTATATGACCACATACTTATGTTAAAAAGGTACATTCTCCAGTTCGTCTTCATATGGATATAGTTATGTGATGCAATAGTCAACCATGCTAATGAAATTGACGCGATAATATAAGAAGTCATCACTAGCCAATAATTTGTAAACCAACATGCCAACGCAGATGTTAAAAGACAAGTGATAAAGAGTCCATCAGTAATAGTATTTGAATCCTTTGGAGTATATTTTGGAATCTTCTCTAATTCTTGTCTAACAGCCCTTTTAAGTGTGCGATAGAATCCATCTTCTTTGAAGGCAAACGGTGAATTCCTGGGTGTTTTAGCATTTCTGATATAGAACTGAGGCAACATGTTGTCTACAATGGAATTTATATGGTGACACTCAAAAGCTTCCGTTATATCTGTACCCTAAAATATTAAAGCACAAATCAGAAAGACCTAAATAAATCATAAATTTGAATAAATATATTTAATATTTATTTGTACGTAAAAAGGAAGCTAAATTGAGCTAGAAAATTCATCACACAATATCAAACATTCCAAAATGATAATCAGAAACGCCATGACATAGTGGAATTTGATTGTTGTTACTTGATGATATGTGATAAAGGAATAAAAGAAAAATTATCACATTTTGTTGTTGATTTCTCTATTATTTTAGAGGAAACAGTCACATACCAAACACAAATATGAGAACTTCCACTTACTTTTGTCAATTCTAACCACTCGGTTCCACCAGGATGTCTATCCATAAATTCATGGAAGTCATAAAGCCCGTCATGAATTCGCCATAATCCTTCAGCCCCGTCATCCATGGCCTTTCCAGCTAGCCATTGTACTGGGTCCTTCAAGCCTTCATCTCTTAATGATGGATATTTTAATTGTGGAAAGCTTACATGAGTCTTCTTCTCCAAACGTCTTTTGTGGGCGATTTCTAAATAATCGGTATCCCTTGGAGCCATGTTTTAGTTGTTAATAAAGTTTAGCTCTTAAAACTTTATTTTGTAATCATCATAAGTAAACATAAACTGAGACTGTCTAGTTATGAACTTGGAATCGTTAAGTGGGCCTCTAAACACTGGTCTTACATAGTTAAACCTATCTTGAATACAGATAACATTATTATAAAAACAATAATAATATCCGCTGTTACAGTTATCGGGACGTTAATTAAGAAAAATATTTTATATACTGTGGACCCCGACAGGTCAATAGTAAGATAGATGAAAGTATCTGGCGCAGCGTTAGATTTGTAGAATTCATCGTATTTACATTCTGATCTACCGATTGAGCTTCTTGGAATAATATTAAGATAGAGACAAGATACCCGACCCTACAGGTTTCGGATATTGTTAGATTTTTACCAACTAAAACCTTCTAGGCAGCCATCCGGCGCATATGGTGAGGCTCCGGGATCTCCATTAAACCCATCAACCCTTGGAACTTAAATAAAAAAACCATAAAGCGTGGTTTTATGAAACCACGATGCAAGTGAAACTTTTTTCGGTTTGTAGGCATTTAACTAAATAATCTAAATTTTACTAACAAAAAATAACCGACTTCAAATTCTCAAAAACTACTTGTCAGATCTCGTTCAAATTTATGTGGGACCACATGACAAGCACCAGCTTTCTATTAAAAAAAGAATCATCGAAATCGGTTGACGTGATATTGAGTTATTCATCAATTTGTCGCGCACATCTTAACACAAATTTACGACTTATGTGTTTTTCTCATGGATGCCACTGTCAGATCTCAATAAAATTTATGTGGGACTACATGACAGCCACCAGCTTTCGATTAAAAAAAGAATCATCAAAATCGGTTCGCCCAGTCCAAAGTTCTGAGGTAACAAACATAAAAAAAATAAAAAAAAATACAGTCGAATTGAGAACCTCCTCCTTTTTTTGAAGTTGGTTAAAAAATTTAGAAAATCATTCGATTTAGCGTATTAAAATTGCGTTTTTAATCTTAATTTATTTAAACAAACAAAATAGCGTGGAGCACTGGCACAAATGAGTAATAGTCTATACACTGTAGTATATAGACCGTGTACGGTCAGCTGCTGCGCACTATAATAGGCGCCGCCATATTGGCCTTGGCTAAGCCTTTCACTTTATCCCTACTCCGCGGCCGACCGTCACGCGACATGCAACACACAGACGAAAAAGTTTGAGACAATGTAATAAAAGTTTCACTTCAAAAACTGTAGCTGTAGCTGGCAGACAACTCATAACCTAAACCAAAATCTAGAAGAACGAATTTGTAAAGGAGTTCCATCTAAAGTGTGGTGAACTCGTGGAATGTTTTTTAAATACCTATATGTATTCCCCATATAAAATGGGGGATAAATTCTGCTTGGAAGACCAATATTACCGCAGACATGTTGCGAAGGCCGGCTAGTTTTGTATTAATATATACATTTATAGTAAACTATTTATGCTCTATCGATCTCATAATATATCCATACAGCCAAAAGATCATAAGATCTTGAGCAAATTACTCCAAGGCCAATAATATTCACTACGGAGAGTTACATCGAAAGTTGGTTTTAGAAAACGCTTACGCATCCCAACCAATCTAACCAAAGTGCCTTCTAACGGTGACTACGCTTATAGAACAAAAAGATAATAAATGAATGGATTGGTATAAATTACATTGACACAATGAAATATCCATGATCGAATGAAAGCCTGGCGCAATAAGTTGGCCACCAATTTGGTGGGTAGTGAATGTTCGGCATTGACATGTATCGAAGCTAATGTTTGAACCAATTTGTTATGTATGGGCAGGTGTAGTAGCGTCAATAAAAATAAATCTATTCATCCATCCATGCAGCCTTTGTGAGTCCATTGCTGGACATAGGCCCTGCCTCTCCTAATTTACCCCACTCTGACTGGTTCTGAACCATCTGAATGCTGCGGATACCCGCTGTTCTTGTAGCTGTATCCGCAGAATGTTGTGTAAAAATGCATGTTTTGAATAACCATTTCCTGCGTTACAAATGAGCAGAAAAATTAAGAATTTCATTTAATTTAATTGTTGTCTGACAAATGCAATATTAAAAAATATAGTAATTAGTAAACAGTAGGTATTATGCGAGTATTTAACAGTTATTATTTTGCACCAGACTATTTAATAGAGAAACATTACCAATAGATTGTGATGGTCTTTTCCTTGGCTCAACATTGAAGTTAGATATTTCCATTATATTTCATCTCAATGTTGAGTTCGGGCGTTACCACGTTTATTTATAAATTTATTTATAAATTTCAGACGCGTTTTAAAGAAATACCTTATTTGGTTTTTCATACCTTGAAGACGTTTATTAGAGATTTATTCCTTTTCCAAAAATGTTCTTTATAGTCGTTTCCATATGACTGACCATCATGGTCATGTATAACACTATCAGCTCCTATTTGTTCTCCAGATTTTCCGTTGTCTGGCTTGTCCGCTTTATATTTGGAATAAAATAAATACATACAATTAAAATTATTGGAATAACACGTCATAATGTTAGGTCCTAAAATAAACTTGTAGGGTCTGGAAAAATATAAGTTCATCCGCCTCCTTTTATGATCCCATATCTTTTCATAATGGCGAGGCAGATATAAATAATTGTGGAAAGAAGTTGCAATTTCTGTGTATAGTGCATCGGATAAATGTGAATACGTGTCAAATTTTACTAACCATTAAAACTCTCATTACCACTGTTATCTGAACTAGGGAATGCGGGCTACACACCTTCAGTTTTAACTGTGCGATTTAACTGTACAGTTGAACTGTACAGTTAAAACGTAGGTCCATGCAGCCTACACACGATCAAGTAAAACTAAAAATATACGATCTTTCAGTTTTTATCATCATGGCCTCCATAGACGACGCTTTAAGCGATCGTAGGGCTAATGTGTGTGTTAAAAGAAAATAGAAGAAAACGAAAAAAACGTGAATTGTGGTGTAAACACTGGCTTCTGTTGAGAAACTCGTATTCACACACATTCTTGATAAATGAATTGAGAATTACTCCAAAAGATTTCAATAATTATTTGAGAATGAATGAAGATACATATTTGCATCTGCTGTCATTAGTGACACCATTAATAAAAAGACAAGCAAGACACCATATTGAGAAATGCTATAACACCTCATGAAAGATTAACGGCAACTTTAAGATTTCTAGCTACAGGGAGATCTTATGAATTCTCTATTATGATAATCCTTGCTCATGATTTTCCATAACGAAGGCTCCCATTGGTATAGTAGTATAAACTCTTCCAGCCATTCGCGTTGAGCCATGGTCGATAAGTTTTCGCAAAGGCAGATAGCAAGGTCGATACGTGTTCACTTCACGCTCGCTGTGACAAAACTGACAAAACTGCGCAGTTTCGACTACACACTCTCAGTTTTAACTGTACAGTTCTATCTGTACAGATTTATCTATTCATATTTTGATTAGATTCAGTTAAAACTGAACAGTTCAACTTTTTGTTCTACACACCTAACGATTTAACTGTACAGTTCGACTGTACAGTTAAATCGCACAGTTAAAACTGAAGGTGTGTAGCCCGCATAGACAAATGCAAATACTACTGCAAACGTCATACAACATATCGACGCTAGAAAGCAAACACGTAGTAACCCGCAAATATCAAATTGTTCAACAGAGCCGAAAAACTTTTAAAACTTCGATATGTCATGGTGTACCTTACCTTACTCTTTATATGTAATTATACCCTATTTTACTCGATACAAGTAAGAGTAACTATAATAATTGATCTTTCTTTTGGTTAACATTTGACACGCCTTCATATTTATCAAACAAACTATATTTTAATATACACACGTACGAAGTGCAACTACTTTAGAATGTTTCACTTAAGAATTCCCTTGTCTGTCATACTAATAGTAATAGTAAAAATTATGAAACATTAAACACCTTTTTATTACAATTACATGTAAAATATTATGTAACTCTGTAGCTTATTTGGTACTGTTAGTAACCCTGCCTACAAAGCGAGGTGTCCTGGGTTCGATTTTCGACCGGGGAAGATATAATATTATATATGTGACAGATAAATATTTGTGATCGAGTCATGGGTGTTATAGTGATGTCTTATTCGTGTTTTCTATGCCACCCACTACATAGAAAATCCTACTGCAGGGGTATGAGTGTGTAAACTTTTATTTAGCCTTTATTATTTATTTTCAAAACTTAACCTTTTTATTCCAACTAATAGCACAATTATACAATATACTTGTTCGCTTCTACGCATAATAAAATTGTATTAAATAAATATATTGTTATAATGAATTATTCCAGAATAAAGATAACAATGGTCAACTATACTGATAGCCTCTAGTAAGAAAACACAATAATATATTCTGATATCGTAGTATCTTTGCGCATGTGATTAATGTGTTCGAATATTTTTCTATGCAATATTGCACAACCATTCCGCACCTATTCATATATTATAATATATGAATAGGTGCGGAATGGTTGTGCAATATTGCATAGAAAAAATTCTAATGAAACTGAAAAAAAAAAAAAATGCACATAAACAATAATTATTGTTTATGTGCATTATTTTTTGTTTTTTTTTCAGTTTCATTAGAAATTCCGAATTCAGTGTTGATGTTTAGCTCCATTACATAAGAAAAATATTACTTATATCAGTGCCAGGAAGACCTGGCACTTAACATAATACGATGTGACCTTTGCTAATTGCTTAGAACTAAAACATTTACCAGACCAAGACGCAACCGCTTCATATACAAGAGCGCTCAAAAACAATTGACATAATATACATAATTAACTCCGGGACAGTAATCAGGGACCTACTCAAGTAGGAGTAATTTCAACCAACTAAAACAATAAAAACCGGGCAAGTGTGTGTCAGGCCACGCGCAATGTAGGGTTCCAAAGTAGTAAGTTTATCGGCTGTTACTCATTAACTACTTATAATACTAATATATTATGTTAACATAGCCGTGGTAGTTTTCGTTGTAAATTTATCATATTAACTATTTTTGAGAATTTTTCTCTAGTCCAACTCCAACCGGCAAGGGGGGGGGGGGGCAGTTGACTGCAACCAAAATTAACACTTTAAAGCCAAATATTTCGCAAACAGACTCCTAATTCCAAAAATAGTCTTAGGAGACCCATAATATTTTCGGAAGACCTTATCAACGATATCATAATAATATAGGATACGTTACGAATAAAAATTCATCCTGACGTTACCAGGTAACAGATCCTGTAGGGGAGGTGCCCTGAATTTTTTATTTTTATTCTACGATTCTGGAGTTTTAATAAATTTGTATATCCATGCCAAATTACAGCTTTCTAGCACTAAGAGTCTCGGCGCATTGCTTTGGACAGACGAACGGGCGATGGACGGACGGACAGACGGACGGACGGACGGACATGACGAAACTATAAGGGTTATGATTTTACTTAGGAACCCTAAAAACAAAAAAAAAAATTTGGGAAAATATTTAATTTAACAAACAACTACATTATAATATTGTCGCGTCTTTGGAATCAGTAATTCTGCATAATACCTACCTATCATTATTTTGTGGTTCAACGCAATAATTTTATTTGATACAAGTTGAGGTCAACATTCACTGACAATTAGTGATAATAACTTGCCAGTTGACGGCTTGCATGGGATTCAACAGTTACTCAGCTTAGTCGTATGATTTTTTTATTATTGCATTAGTACAACATTAATTAAGATAAATGGCCCCGAAAGAATCGTCTGGGTCAGAAAATCACTTGAGAAAACACAGTTATTTTGAAATGACAATGACTTCATTTTTATTTGTATGAATTACTAGCTGACCGGGCAAACGTTGTTCTGCCAAAAAAAAATTAGGGGGAGGGGGATGAAAAATAGATGTTGTCCGATTCTCCACCCTAGCCAATATTCACGCAAAGGAGTTCAACTTGACACGAGAATTTTATATATTCGATTGATTGAACACTACCAAAAATATTATGATACGAGTACATTATTAGTAGATAAGTGCCATATGATGGTAATTTAAAGACAAATGTTGATTTGACGATTTTTATAAAAATGTCGGTTACATTTTAAACACACAAAATGTAAGTGCATTGGGATAACATCCAACACGTATTTAAATAAATTGTCTTTCATATTGTTATTGTTTTTATCTCTCAGGGACCAGACATCACTGAAGCATTTGAATCTCACCACATTAATTGAACCGTTGAAGAAGTTTTAAGTAAATACTAATATGCTAAAGGACCTCGTAATTCTCCGTTCATATTTAAAGACGACGATTTCTAAAGAACGTTGAAAAAAGCTGTATGTGAAGAGTTGAAAAGTATTCCAAAAGATATATCACACACAGCTGACAGAATAATGGATGGAATTTTTATGACACTTTTATTCAGTGCGTCTTTAGCTTGTTGGTTTGACGATAATGTGTTGGCGACTCTATTTTACGTCATTTCTTTCGTGGCTTTCTGTTTTCTAACAGTTGCTAGTCACAACTACATAAAAGAACTCATTGGAGAATGTATTTTTTTAATCTAAGCATGTGGTCATACAGGTATATAACAATATTTTTTTGCAGTCGTGAAAAAGTTTAGATGTTACCCAAATGTTAGATATGACTTTCTCCAAAACGCTTTACTTTATGAATTCTATTAATATAATTATATGTATAAGCTTTTAAAATCTGTAAATGAATTAAATTTGAATTCGCAAAAATTTCAAAACTACCAAATATATAAAAGCATAAATCACAAAAAGAGATCAGTTTGGCGAATGGAAAATATAAATAAATTAGTATTAAAATAATATTATTATTTTAAAGTTGTGTACATTTTTTTTACTTGAAATAAGATAATGCTTGACCATGACTTGATGGTAAGGAATTAGAATTAATAATTTACATTTACAAACAAATAAATAAACTTATACAAATATGACCAAGAAACTTATCTTTAACTTTGTAATACACCTTTTCCAGAGATTTCCGGGTATCCCGTGCTCTGTCGCATCACCTCTACACGAACACGCTCATGGATTTAGAGCTAAGCGGGTTGGAGCCAATCCTGCGATACCTACCACAGAAAGACAAGCCATTAGTTGCTACAGCTGGATTTTGCTCAACTTTTGTAAGAGGTAAATTGGGTTTCAAATTCCATGACATTTACGTGATGTAGGTGAGTATTACTTTGGATAAAACACAGCTAAGCTCAGCTACAAAAAGGGTTGGAAATTGAGAAATCTACTAACATAAAAGAAATCAAGTCAAAATCGCATGAGGTGTGGCTGAATATAAATTATTGTGCATTTGTTGAATGAAACTTCATGTCTCACTACATTCCGAAACAGTAGGAGCTGATTTGAGCTGCCGAATATTTTTATGAATATTTTTATCGGAAAAATGGCCGACTCACTTAAAATCGTACAAATAAAAATGTTTAGCTCTAGTTATCTGTAAACATATTTACTATCGTGACAAATAATTCCTCGCTTTAAGAAGAAATTATACTAATGAGTTTGACTTATGTGAGAAAATATTATTCATTGTACGCATAAGATTTCATGGTATTTTTAGGCACAGACTTTTCCCAACATTTATTTGATTTTTTTTTTTTTTGTTTTTGATTCTATTATATTATGAATTAATAAATTCTTAATTTTAAAATTAATATCGTATTATGTTTTAATATTACACAAAACATTTTCATTTTTAATAATTCTCAGCACCTAATTGGTTAACTTAGGAATTATATAACCTGTAAAATTTAATAATTATGTTTGTTATCTACACTTAAATAAATTAGAAGAAAATTCCAAGTTAATTTGAAGTGAAATCACCGTTGGCAAAAGTAAACAAATAATTCTACGAATTATTTACGTCACCAAAATAAGTGCTAATTAATTTACGATAATTTTAATGACGTCCCTGAAATTTCGTTTTTTGTGATGATTTTACATCATTTTACTATTTAGGTTGTTGTCAAGTTAATGTTAAGAGATTAAGATACACAGTTTGACGAGAAACATTATTAAAATAAATGCACTATAATAAAATTATAAGTACGTTTGGGATGCAGGATTACTCAGGAACACACTCGCACCTCTTCACAAGGACTGAAATTAAATGAAATATTAGGGATTCAGATCGTATTTTTATAGATGGACATATGAATTTTATGTACATATGTAAGATCTGAGTCTTTACATATATCGTTTACCTTAGACAAGAGCCCTCCTGTACCCCAGCTGTTAAAAGGTCGAGCTTTAATTTAATCTGTATCGAGGCCGATATCGCCCAAATAACGTACCCCATTAATTACAAAAGGCAGATTTACCACATATTTATCACATTGCCTAAGCAAAATATCACTTTATAATGGGTAATTAATGTCTTATTCCCGCAATTTATTAAAGGGTAGCCTTAGGGCCAAACCACATTATTATATTCAGGATTAATTGTGTAACACGATGAATGGCTCAATGTATGCTTGATTGAACTCAGTTTTATTTCAGTTGTAGAATTGGAGGCTACATTGAGATATTCATGTTTTATTACCCTACTGCCAGGAAGGGTTATGTTTTTTGCGCGTATCTTGTATGTATGATATATGTATGTGTGTATGTATGCTTGTAATATTCTTTATTAACTCGTATCTTCCAAACTATCATATATCCCTATTGAACACCTACGTTTGCATGGTAGTAGATTTTTTACTTGCCTGGTTAGCTACGACTCTCATTATCAACCGCGATTTTTTTCTACGTGTTTTGGTTATAAAGATAAAAAGCCCTTTGTGGGAAACATATCTATAATGTCTTCAGTGCTACATGATATCCACGGCGCCTGTATCCTCAAGCTTATCAAGTAGTTAAAAAAATAGAAATATTACAATACAGTTAACCTAATATAACCAAGGGAAGAACAAATAAATATAACCTGCGACGCAAAGAGTACATATCAATTATTTTAATTGTCGTGCGGCCTCTTTGCACAAAGTTTCTTCATTCAGAACGCTATTGGTCGCTATCTGCAGATCACGGCAATTCCTTTCCACAAATTGGCTATTCATTTCCACATAAGAGTGAGTTATTGAACGAGCCCCGCGAGATAAACATCTCCGAGGGCCTTACTTTGTTATGTACAAATTAAATTTTCTCCCGTTAGTACATGCTCGTTTTTATGCGTTTAGTATGTGTGTATAAAATTTATAACCAAATGGTCTGCGTAATGAGAATTCCAAAATGTTAGTTTAAAGGTTATGGATAAAGTAAATGATGGAAGAAATTATTATTACTACAAAGACAAGTGCTTGAATATGAGTTCAATAATTATTATCACAGGAAGGAAATAATGTGATCTGTAACTACGATGCATATCCTTTGTCTCTTGGAATTTCTTCCCTCAGGACTACCTTGCATGAGTACAGTTGCAAAAGAACGGTAAGAGCATCATATCCTCGTCTGATGATCAGCTACACACCGAAAAAAGGAATATTCCCATTGAGTCAAACTGCAATATGTAACACTGTGACTTAATGTGTAACAATGTCCCATACAGTGACTCAAACGTGTAACAGTGTTACATTATAATGTGCAGCATTGTGACTCAATGGAAAAATAAATTTCCTTATTGAGCTCTATTTGAATGAATAGGTATCTTGTTGTAATTCATTATCATCACCAGCCATTATAATTGACCCACGGTTGGGCACGAATCTCCGTTCACAGTGAAAACATCATAGACCGGCATTCTGACGAAATCGGTGGACTTTACATTTTATCTTCGAAAATAAAGAACTTTTAACTAGCTAGGTCTCCATTTGCTTATAACACTGATATGACGGTTTTCAAAACTAGACTGGCAGACATAATAATGAATACGGACCCCTATTGCAAGGAACTGAAAACACTAGCTGTTAAAATAATTTATAATTCATGAGCATTATTAGTATTTATTTTGTCTAGAATTACAAAATGTACATTTACATGTTTACAATTTACCGCAAAGCGACTTCTTAATCAATAAAAGAGCTATCATTCAGCCTTTGCGTTGCTTACTACCAATCAGTGGCCTAATTTTGTTTCGCTTGCGGCTTTTGGGTTGATTTGCATTAAATAAAAATACTAAGTTAAAATAATTTCACGTCATTCACTTTATAACTTTTCAATACATTTGCAAATGATTTTGAGATTTTTAAAGTTTGGTGTTAGTAATAATTTCCAATATCAAAGTATGCATACATACTAGATCGATGTCTGTTATTTTTTGAATTATTTGTTTCACCACTCGTTCCTCTGTACGTGTATTTGGTTTTCTAATGTAAACTATTACTATTTATTAACAACTTACAAACAAGCCAACACCAATGTTCACTGAATTTTATTTCTTCTGAATTATGGATAATGGTCACTGGATCATCACGTCATAGTTCAATGAATTTTAGTTCTTCTGAATTATGAATAATGGTCATTTGTGTACAAAGTAAACATCCGCTTGCAGGGAGAAGCATTATTTTGCCCGCAGTAACAATAAGTATTGTTTAGCTTGGCCAAGCTTGACTTGTATTCATATTATTTATAATATATATTTAACTCGACAAGTCATTAAACTTAATTTACAAATATATTTCTTACAAAACAAAAAAAAAAGATAAACACAAAAGGAAACTAATAGAAATAAAAATACATACAGCATATTTCTGCACATTTTTAAATCATTCCTGTCTTCTTCTTTAAATTTTTAAAATGAATCTTTGAATACCTATAACAAATTTATCATCAAAAAAATCACGAAATTTGCTTCAATTTTAATAATAGTAATCCTTATGGAATAATTAAGCGGGAGCAAAATTTTAAATGGTTCTTATCACGTGAGCCCAAATGGAAATTTCGTGACCCTTTTACATAACCCGATCCAAAGTACCTGCATTTTACATAATACGTAGAAGCTGCATATTAATGTTAATAAACATTAACAATTTCTGAAAATACTATTTCATTTAAAATGTATATGAGAACATTAAGTGTACAGAAAGTTTATGTTTGTCTGAACTGACCTATTTATTTATTTACACTTTATTATACCTTTAAAGCTAAGTGGTACAAAAGGTACACTTAATGCTATAAGTATTGTGGTATAGGTAACATAGCATTACTTATGAAATAAAAATTACGATTATTATCATAAGGTAGTAGGGTCCCGATTACGTTTATTTTTAGAAAATAAATATTTTAAACCAAATTAGAGCCAGATAACTGAGTTCAAAATTGATAAAGACCAATGGAAATGTCACATATGATATAGCAAATACTCTGACTGTTGGTTTTTTCACGAACTGCAAACGCCAACGCAAACTACAAACTCCAATCACTTGATTACGGGATTATCAACAATTTTTCCACATTCGAATAACTGAAAGTGGCAAAGTCGCTTTTAATTTGTTCCATTCGTAAAACTTGTTAGTTTTAAAAATATCCGAATGATAGGAACGCGTAATATTACAGGTTAATTAAGAGCACTTTACCTTTGCTCTTGAATAAGCTGTAAAAACTGCACTCTGCTCCAAATTGGATTACGGCGCCGTGACTGGTTCAGGGCGTTAATTGAAAAGGTATGCGTTCATGCTTACTTCTAGTACCTTGTTTTGCGATTTCTGGGTAAATGTATCACTGTTATTTTTATTATTTCCTCCACATATTGAGGACAGAGTTATGAGACTGTTATCAAACGATAACAAACAGGATTAATCGGTTTACGAGCCCTCCGAAGCATTTAAATGATCAATTATTAATAAGAGTTCATCCAACTATCGATCGTGCCCAAAGTTTCATCAATAAAAAAAATACAAAAACTTAATTTAATACCTATATTTAATCCTACGCCTCTTATGAAGCGAGAACAGAATGAACAGATGCATTCTACGGCAATTGCATTGTATGGCATTGTGGCACAGCTTATAAATAACCTGCCTTTCATCAAAATCCATTCAGCATTTTTTGCGAGAGTGAGTTACCAAATTCCAAACAGAAATTTTTACATTAATATATTAATATTAAGCATATAAAGGTAAACCCCAAATTAAATTTTCATTATCAGGTATTAAGGCACATCAATACGTACACACAAGTATTAACTAAAATCTGCGTACGACATTAAACTTCGTTCACACATTGGTTTACACTGACAAGCACAGAGATGCTATAATCCCAGGGAACCCTAGATATGCTTAGTTAGTAGGTACGAGAAAGCCGCAAGTAGGCTCTTAACTTAATTCGGTTCGCGCTACTGTAAATGTAGCGAAATTAAAATGAGAGCAATTTTCCAGAATTTGTAATTTTGAAATGGCTGAGGATTATTAACCTCTAAAATAGACAATTTATTTGTACCTAATATTTTTTTGTGGTACGTAATTAATTTATAAAAATATGTAATATTAATTTCAGGGCTCAGCTATATAATTTTTTTTGTGAATTTCATATTTTGTATGTGTACCTAAAAATATTCAAGTTTTTTTAATTATCAATCTTGCTAGTTTAATAAGTATATACTATGGTATATTTTGTCGAAAATGGGTATAAAATACATGATATTTTTTGAACGGTAGATATTTAAAAATGAAATACTTACCGAAGCTAGCTCTTTTCAAACTTACACTTGAAAAAAGATCCATTGTCTAACATCAGCATGCTCCATAATAATATTGACAATATCCATTAGAGACTTGAATGATATATTCCCAATATTCCGTTTACTTTCACACCAAGTCGCTTATCCTTTGACTGGATCTATTTGATATTGAGGAAAATCGAATGTCAAAAAAAGCTTTTAGTCGTAAACAACAGGAATTTAATTTGTGTAGAGCTTTCGTTATGAAAATGCTTTTATATGATAATGCAATGGGTACAATTTTTTTTGTAGGTTAAAAAGCAATTTGAATATCTTCAGCATTTGCACAATACACAGTTTTCTTAGTAAGAATCGCAATTTGTAGTTGATCAAGTGAAATAATATGGTATATTTCAAGCTTTCATTTATCCAGAAGTAAAAATTTATTTGTCGGAGCATTGTAATGGTGAATGAAGAAAAATGTTACGATGGAATACTGTTTCTTTGCCCAATATAGCTTCGAAGGTTATAAGTAAATCTAGAAAATATAATAATTCATGATATATACTTAAATTATTTTTGAAGATTATAATTATAAAATAAATTTCGAAGAAATACATAATATGGAATAAATAAGATAGCATGGATGGAGAATAAATATATACTCGTATAATCTGCCCTCCTAATTATAAACAACGTATCTGACATTTTTGACGAAAACGAGTTATTAGCATATTTGTAATCAGCGAAATTCACTGATTACGAATATGCTAGTAACTCGTTTTCGTCAAAAATGTCAGATACGTTGTTTATCATTAGGAGGGCAGTAATGTGAACAGACATAACATTGTATAGTTATCTAAAATTATTTAAATATCACTTAGTTTTATTGTGCGGTTAATAGTTTATTTATCACCAAAAGTTATAAGACCTGACCGTATAATTTATCGCTATAGAGTATTGTTTGTCTTTGGAACTGACAGCTACTAAGCCTGGGAAACACAATAATGCCCAATAGAAATGGAAATTTAATTTAAACAAACCAAGTAGCGGCCATCGGACATCTGTCGACGAAGTGACTAATCGACTTAATGTGAATGAACCACAGGCTGAATGATGAATAGACATGCACTCGCTTTTTATATTCTACATAGAGAGGCTAGCCGTAGGGAACTGAAGTACAGATCTACTTTAAAAATGATCGTGGGGACGCGTTATATTATTGTTGTAACGCGTGAGTCGCGTTATTTAAAAAACGTTTTAACTATATGAAATAAATAGGTATAATAAATTCATTTCTTCTTCAATGTTGCATTAAATAGGAATTATTATTTCCACTTACATACTATTACTTATAATATTACTTATAATAATTATATTTAGTTGGGCACGTCCATTTTTAAAGTAGAAGATCCCTATAATTACTGATTGATTCGATGCCTTGTTTCTCCTAAAACTATATTCAGATTCCAGATAAATGAAAACTTTCACGTTTAGAACCAATTACATTTTATGTTTATCGATTTCTTCTGCTATCGTCTCTTCTCGATGATTTATGGTTAATAAAATTGATTAACCGCTTCTACTCGTTATCTTCTCTATGGTAGTATCTAACTGTCCAAGTTACTACTAGGTCCAACTGTTTGGTCAGTTAGGCCCAAAATTTCGCCAACAATAGTCGTAAATTTGATCACGTCTTCCTGCAATTTGAAGTTAGACTAGTTGCGGATAGCTAGATGCATTTTAATGATTGAAGTTTCCAATCTGAATATAAATTGTTATGAATATTATACTTACGTATAGTTTTTTTACTAGCATAATAGATAATCCCGTTCTTGATTTGCTTCAAGAAAATAAACAGACGTAATCAGTAAGTTTACATCAATTAATTGTAGATAAACAGCCGTCTATAATGTGGGGTATCGTTAAAAAGGTCTTACAAAAATATTAGGGGTCTTTTAAGACCATTTTTGGATTTAGAGATCCGTTTGCGGATTATTTGACTTTAAAGTGCTAATTTTGGTTAGAGTCAAGTTTCCCCTGCTCCTGCCGGCTAAACGGTTGGAGTTGGACAAATCAAAAACAATCTCTAAAATAGGTTATACTCGTATGATGAACTTTCAAAGAAAGTGGCCTGAGACGCACTTGCCTGTTTTTTAGGGATCCGAAGTAAAATCGGAACCCTTATACTTTCGTCATGTCCGTCGCGTATCCTATAGTGTTGGGTATCGTTGAGTCAAGTGTTCCACCCCTCCCCCCGGGGGTTGCCCGCCTTGTCGTGGCGGGGGGGCTTAGTAACCGTGGACTGGTCACCCACGGTGAAGCTAAGAGGCAACCAGGGCCGGCCTGTTTGGGCCGCCGGCTGTCCCGAGGAGGGCGCGCTCCCAGTGGGCTGAACAAGTCCACTGCGGACGCGCGTTGAGGTGGGACCGCAGAAGAAGAGGAGTGCCGGTATTACGGTGCGCCGTTCTACCTATCTTCTGCGGCCGTGGAGGGATCGCAGGGGGAGAGGCGTGTTGGTATTACGGTGCGCCACTCTCCCTACCCCCTGCGAGCTGGCGGGGCCGTTCCGTTGAAACGGCACTGGTGGGGCCGCAGAGGGAGAGGCATGTCGGTATTGCGGTGCGCCGCTTGCCCTATCCTCTGCGGCCGAGATGTGGTCGGTGGAAGAACCACAGACCTGATCTTCCACCGGGTACCAGTTATCTGGTACCCATGGCCTCCTAGTAGCAGACTCGGGGGGAGTCTGCTACAGTATTGGTGGAGGCCGAGGAGGGAGGCGCACCTTACCATCTGGTGCGCCCATCGTGGAGGGCCTTCGGGCTTTCGCGATGGAGCCGCTTGTGGGCGGCTGCCGCCGGCGGGGTCGCGGATGTGTGCGAAAGCGTTCCCGTAACCCCGTCACAAGGCGGCGAGGTGGAAGATGGGGGGGTTTTTAGTGGGTATACCGTGGGTCTCATTAGCCTATACGGGAATCCCACATAACCACTCGGGTATCCCCTGCGCCCGGATGGTATGCGGAATGTATTTTCCCCCCCGAAACAAAGTTGCAGTTGGACAAGTGAATAAGTTCTGAAAAATAGGTCACATGATGAATTTACAAGGAAAAATATCATGGTTATGTTAGCATAAATAGTTAATGAGTAATAGTTGATAAACTTACTACTTCGGAACCCTACATTGCGCGTGGGCTGACACGCACTTGCCCGGTTTTTTTAATTGTTGATCAATCATCCTTTGATTCAAAGAATAATCAGATATGTGCGGTAACTATCAGCTAAGTACCTACTGAAAAATAAAACCTTACAGTATGAATCACCTTTTAATTAATCTTTAGTGTGTTAATTACTTACATTACTAAAGTTTATTACTCATTATATAGGTATTATTACTCATTCCAGTCGCATGGAAATGTTTACCGACTTTCATTAGCTTCACAAAATATTTGCTATTGTTTCCTATAAATATATTGGTCATGCGGTTTAGGGTATCCCGTGTAATTTACCGAGTGTGTTCGGAGTAAAAGTCAATAATGCCCCATTTCTTGGACCGTTAAAGTCCAATTAACTTGTTCTTTGGCGCGTGAAATGAAATATAAAAATAGAACCATCGGTGCTAGCCGTAAAGTCCACACAATAAGTATTTTATGATCATTGTCCATTAGCTAGGCTATAGGTCCCAAGAAAGCTAATCCGTTTTAAAACTGCTACTCCGTTATAAAAGCGGTATCTGTTGGTTTTATCGATACCATGAAATAAAACCGGAATATTCCGCATAAGCGTAAAATTATAAGAAGGATTTAGAGTGGATTCCGCTATTTTGCTTTTAACGAGTCATCTCTCTACAGTTACTGCCGTGTTAGTATCGGGTCTAGATTCTAAACCTGAAATAATCTCTTCTGGGTTCATGTTTCTCCTTGGTTTAAGTCATTTTATAATGTTGGTCTTTTAAATACAATATCAATACAGGTATGTTACGACCATTTTTCATTCAGGGATCCGTCTTGTGAAATGCTAAATCACAGCTTTCTTGTACTAAAGATCTTTGAGTTACTTAGTTAGAGATAAGACGTTACTACAAGGTCTTTAACTACAGAGCCCTTTAAACGAATTGATACATAATATAATTTACTGTTCATTCCAAACAAACTTTAGCTACACATAAACAAACACAAAATTTTATACTTTATCGTACTATTGGTAACAATTTCATCTTTGTCAAAGTCACCCCTTAACACGCATTTTACGACGCAGGAACTTTGTTATCCGATAATCCATTAAAAGTGTCAGAGTATAACGAAGAAACAAATTGTCGTAAGTATTTATGACTTTGACGGGGTTAATAAAGATTTCTCCGTCATAGTAGGGCTGTAAAGGATCCAAGTTAGCAAACTTTCACCAGCTAGGCTTTTGAAACAAAGGTAAACGCTGCTTTTGTACTTTTCAGTACAATCAAGACTCAAGTCAAATATTACAAGTTACTAATGTTGAAAAGTAGGTATTGCCCATTGTATTACCCATTGAAGTACGTGTATAATGTATTAAAGTACCAGAACAGACATCGCGAACAAAATGTGTGTCACGCCGGGAAGTTCTATTTTCAAAATGGAGTCACCGTTCTCTTATCAAAATCGATTAATACTATGGAAAACTGTAGCCTGTAGGCTACAGTTCACTGCACAAACATCGGGTTCGTGGTGTCGGTTCTAGAATACGTTAGGAGTTCAATGGTATTACCAAGTTTTTAACGCCCGGAAATTTAATGATTAAATGAGTTAACTAAAGTAAGTTTTGTAACTTTTAAGTTAGTTGAATAGTTTTTATCATTTAAGCCGATGTTATTTTTCTTTTTGGTCAACAATACGACGACACAGACGCTCGGATTCAAATTTTTCAAAATTTAGAAATTCTTGCAAGATTCTTACATGTATCAAATGCCGACGATTCAACTCCTCTGTTGTAATTATTACTTTTATATGTATTTATAGTAAAGTCTACTATAATTACAAGCGTAAACTGTGTAACGTTTGGTAATACACAAGTGATAATCTAAATTGTACTAACAAAAAATAACCGTCTTCAAAATAACTCAAAAACTGCTTGTCAGATCTCGTTCAAATTTATATGGGACCACATGACAAGCACCAGCTTCAAGTAAAAAAAATAATCATCAAAATCTGTTCACCAAGTCGAAAGTTCTGAGGTAACAAACATAAAAAATACAGTCGAATTGAATACCTCCTCCTTTTTTGAAGTCGGTAAAAAGGAGATTTAATTATCTTTATTTAAATTACTTGTACTACAAGTCAAAACTTATCTTGAGTCGAAATATTACGCAAAATCTCAGAATATTATTCGGGTGGTAGGCAGAGTAACAGTCTTAAAAGTACTGTTGGGTGTTTGTGCGAGAAACAGTCCTCTGGATTAGTATGAGCGAGGCAATTTTCTTGAGGCATTGTTCTCGAAAATCTTTTAGCATAAATAACTGTTCATTCGTCGACAATTTATAAGAATTTCTCTCCTAGTGTTTTGGAATATCTTAATGATATTATTTTGCTGGTTTCCCGCATCGTGGTATTTTGCTTTTTGGTCAGATATTTTGTGCGAAGAGGATATTGTTACACTCAGTAAATAGTTATTACTTCCTCTGAGTGTAATATTAACTACATAAATACGTCTTTAAAAATTTGTAAAAGATTTTTAAAATGTTTACTATTACGCTGTTCTGCTTTTAGCATAGGAAATAACAAATAAAAAATCCTGACGTGCCTTCGCTGGCGTATTGAAGTCGATTTAAATTCAGTTAATATTTTTTGTGAAATTTAGATTAGCATAGAAAGATGGATCTATTTGATTCGGTTCGAGTTTAAACTGTAAGTATTGGTCATTCCCGCTCGTCGATCATTGCTACTCCTGTCCCACTTCAGAACTGAAAGACACCCAGATTATTAGATTCATGGAACTTGATGGAAAAGTGCAAATTCTAAATTTTCTAGAGAGTATTAGACTTGACGAACGTAACTCTACTCTAAATAAATATTGCTAATAAAAATACGAGTATATTACTTATTACACTCGCAATCTTACCAACTAGAAATCTCGAGTCTTCTCGCATAAATGTTTACACCAAGTTCATAATGTAGGTTGAGAAGATGCGAGCAACAAAATTAAAATTTAATAAACTATAATTTGTTTTTTGGTAATTTCATTTTTTTTAATAAATATCATAAAAAAGAGTTTCAATGAACTCTTAAAAATACGAGGAAATTTTAAAATAGCTCCCATTCAGAGGGGTGTGGGGTGCGACCCCCCTTTGTATGGTTTTTTGTTAATAAAATTAGAAGTAGGTACAATACGTGGGTAAAATATCGGAAATCCGATCCCTAACATACTGTATAGATATAACTTGGAGAGAATAGTTTCTGGCCCTTTTTAGAATAGAATCAGAGAAATGAGAGATTTGACATAGGTTGTTGACGTTTACAAAGGTACCCTATCCATGTCGAAGCTTTAAAAAATTAATAAATAAAAGTCTCTTAATATTAACACTTTTCTATGAAACAGAAGTCTAAACACGTAGATAATGACTTGTATTAAAATGATACATACCTATTCTGCCCTCCTAATGATAAACAACGTATCTGACATTTTTGACGAAAACAAGTTATTAGCATATTCGTAATAAGCGAAATTCACTGATTACGAATATGCTATTAACTCGTTTTCGTCAAAAATGTCAGATACGTTGTTTATCATTAGGAGGGCAGTAGTATCCAAGATACATTTTCTAAATAAATCTTAAAAAAATTATTTAATCAAAATAAAAACTTACGAAAACTATTTTCCAGCAACACAAATCACACAATCGGCTGCCATCTGCTCAAGTGCTACAAATAGAATAGTAATGAAACACGGGATGTCGTAGTGCTAATGCACTAAAAATGGTTTTGTTATAATTAACAAAACCATTTTTGACTGGCCTGTTAACCATGGTCTGCAGCCAACCCTGTGTGAGGTATGAGTAGCTCGAGCACGAATATTTGCGAGAAAGTATTCGTATGGTTAACGTAAGCAATTTGTCAAATTTGTATGGCATTTTAGTACCATTTACGCACGATAGGGGCGCTTTTGAAAAAATGCCATACAAATTGCTTACGTTAACCATACGAATACTTTCTCGCAAATATTCGTGCTCGAGCTACAGGTCATGCTTATGATTAAAAAGTATTGGCGTTGGAAATAAAGCAATATGATGAGCTTCAATTATTTATTAGTTCAATAGGAAATACATAATTACATAAATATTTAGTTCTATTTCCGCTTGCAAGATTGGAACATTAAATAAAATCTTTTAATAATCTTAAATTAAAAATCAAAAAACCCCCTACCATTTTATTTATAGGTACTAAACATAGCTAAGAATATTCTCGATCAAGTCACCTTTCATACAAAAAAAAGATCAAAATCGGTTCATCCGTTTGGGAGCTACGTTGCCACAGACAGGCATACACAGATACACAGACACGCCAAACTTATAACACCTCTCTGTTTTCGTCAGGGGTCAAAATTACTACAACTAGCAGTATATTTATTTCAAATCTGTAAGTATTATTTTTACTACGATACTAAGAAAAATGTAAAAATAATTTTGCTTTGCATTCTTAAAATATCATTGACGAACGTTATAAATGAATCGTTAAATACGCTTCATTCATTTCAAAATATTGACTCAATATTTCCCACATAAATTGTACGAATAGTCACGTTCATGTATTTCAAAATAAACTTTAAAAGTCCATTTACGATGAAAAATGGTTTTAATATTTTTATTGCTCAGCTGGAATGGGAGAATTTATAACTTGATACATGGATTGTCGGTCGCTACTGTGAATGTTTACATTATAATTTTTGGATCAGAATGAATTGAATTACTTAAAACTGAGCTGCTTTATTTGTTTTTTGTTTTGGGGCTAACTAATTACCGCTCACTCCTACTATCAACAACGCCCGGATTTGCTTATCCCGTTCGATTTGCGAACGACATAAGTGTAGACACAGGCATTACGTTTGAAGCAAACATATTATAAATCCAAAGTTATTATATCAAATGTATGATATAAATGAAAACACATTCAGTAATTAAGCATTAGAAGCGAGATATATCCATCTACCAAAACAGCAAACAAAACAAACAACACCAAAGCGAGACGCTGTAACAACATCAATATAATTAGTTGGTGCCATGTATCACTGGGAACAAATGAATCGAAGCACGTACAAAGGTTGTACAAATTCAATAAGGTGGAGCGGAGTAAATCTCAATTGTAGCCCCACTCTCATCAAGATCCGGTAAATTGCCTTAAATAAAGTGTGGAAATCTATACGTTGGGAGCTTTCCATTCCCTTACGTTCATGTAAGCTGTACTGCAATGTCTGAAAGGTATAGTGTGTCCAATTTATTTTTGGACCGTTTACACCTGTTTCGTGTCAATCCATGTGTAATAGTAAACTCGGTGTATAAACGACACTTCTTTTTGTAAAAGAAAGCGTAAACAAGTATCACGAATAACAAAGGACGTTAACAAATATGTTATCAGGGGTAAGTGCTCTTCGTAATATGATAATGTGTTGCTTGTGGCTAATTCTTTGCTTGATATCGATATTGTAATATGTATCTCAAAGTAAGATGATACGATTGTATTATATTACTGTACATCAGGGGGACAATCCCCGGGGTACTTTTGTACCCATCTTAATAGCATGCTTACAACTGTATCGACTTATTTTATAATATTTTTATGCAATAATAATATTTTTCTTGCAGACAGACGATCCGAACCGACCCTGTAGCTAAGTTGGTACTTGGCGACAGCGACCTTGCCTGCGAAGCGAGGGGTCCAGGGTTCGATCCCGACTGGAGCAGATATTTATGTGACAGATAAATATTTGTACTCGGGTCATGGGTGTGATTGTGATGTCGTTCATGCAACCCGCGACACAGTAATAACCAGTGATATTAAATGTTAGTAATAACCAACTGCGGGGGTATGAGTGTGTTAGCGTTTATTATTATTATGCGAAGACATCTTGGAACGTCTACTAGGACGATATTCTCTTTGAAACTGTTCACACACTTTAATTTCGAACATGTTTATTTAAGTAAATTGCATTATTATTTTAATTTACTATTTACCATAAAAAGCGATGACATCGATATGGGGTCTAAATATTTTTTTTTGCACGTATTACGCAAAGGAGATGTCTTAGAAATGTATGGCGCCTGGGCGGGTACACTGTACATTCAGTAGGAAATAGCTCATATTATTACAAAGCTTTCCTTACTATCCAAATTCTAGATTTCACCTTGGTTTGGCGACAATAATTCAATTTATCGATAATATATTGTAACACTGAGACAGTATGGTTGGTGTCGACTGCTTATGACAGTTGTTATATCTAATGTCATGTTAGAAATGTCAATGTCAAATGCATAGTGAAGTAAGCACGATCTATTTGGATTTCTATTATTATTTTGTGCGGTAATCGCAGGGGCGATCCTTCGATGTATGTAATGTGGACTGTATAAATGTATGTATGTATGTATGAAGCAGTAGGTTGGTAGTATGTCCAATCCAATACCAAAATCAGTAAGAAAGAACCCACCAACCTTAACATCCAATGTCGCAGGATTGCGCTGCGCACGACTGCTTCTTTCTTTCACGGCACGGCCGGAGGACAGCACCATAAACGTTATGGTCTTCTGATGATGGAAACTCCACGAACGTCGTGAATTCTACCGATCTTCTTAACGGAGTTGACGCAACTCGCGATATTTTTTCCTTTGACATTAAGTGTCAATTTTGGAAGGGTTTTACTTTTCTTTCACACCGACCAGTGCTAAAGGATTGAACATACCCCCCACCGAAATCAGTGTGATGATTTCCTAATAGTGTCGGTGTGAAGAATGAGTGTGTTAATAATTTGTGTTAATGAATATTTACGAAATAATTCAAAAATAAAATAAACTTGTTAGTGTTAAGTAAAAAAGTTGAGTGTATGTGCCTAATCTAAGTCCTAACCTAATAACCTAACTTTATATTTAGTTTGCATATGGCAATGGGCAGATCTTATTTACCGGTCTTTTATAAACCCCAGTTTGCGTGCGTACAGTGACTACACGTACAATGTTATCAAAACCAGGGTGAACCTCTTCTATTCTGCCAAGAGGCCACTGTAACGGTTTGGTTAAGTTAGATTTAAGGAGCACTAAATCACCCTTCTTAACATTTGGAATTGAGGTGAACCACTTTTCTCTTTGCTGTAAAGTGTGCAAATAATCATTTGACCATCGCTTCCAAAATGATTGTGATGCCTTTTGAATACATTGCCAACGTGACAATCGCTTCATCTGTACATCTTCAAAATTATTCTCCGGAACAGTTAATAAATTCTGTCCAATTAAAAAATGACCCGCAGTCAGAACTTCAAATTCATTAGGATTATTTGAAAGGGAGCATAATGGTCGCGAGTTCATAATTGCCTCAATTTTACAAAATAAGGTACTTAACTCCTCAAAAGTCAAGGACCTATCACCTACTACACGGTAGAGATGATGTTTGGCTGATTTTATGCCTGCCTCCCACAGACCACCCATGGAAGCTGCATTAGGCGGGTTCGTACGCCATTCGACGCCTCGCGAGGATAATCCAGAAAGAATTTCATCAGAATTAGACGTAGAATTAAAATAATTAGTAACGTTTTTTAAATGTTTAGCTGCTGCAATAAAGTTTTTTCCACAATCGGAATATAAGCAAGTACAGAGACCGCGGCGTGCCACAAAACGATCAAATGTGGCCAGAAAACATTCGCAAGACAAATCTGAGAGCACTTCTAGGTGCACTGCTTTTGTAGAGAAACATATAAATAAACACAAATATGCCTTAGTAACTTTTGCGTTTCGCCGCATACCTTCTTTTATAAAGAATGGACCACCAATATCGCAACCAACATGGTCAAACACCTTGTTGGCCTTAAGCCTAGTTGCAGGTAACGTACCCATCATAGGCTGTGTGGAGTATGGACGAAATTTAAAACAAGCCCGACATTTCGACAAAACTGAACGAATTACACTACGAGCATTTATTATCCAGTATTTATTATTTAAAATGCCTTGCAAGGTGCGCGGTCCTACATGCATGTACAATTTATGAAAATAATCAATTATTAAATTTGTTATGTGGCACTTCTTAGGTAATAGTGCCGGATGTTTTATATTATACGGTAAATCCGACTGTTGTATTCGACCCCCCACCCTGAGGAAATTATCAGGGTCTATAAAGGGAGATAGTTTACGAAGGGATGATACATGAGTTCCCTTTGCTAGCATTTGTATTTCAGAATAAAAATAATTATTTTGAATGACTTTTATAATTAAATCATGTCCCTGTTTTAACTCGCAAGACTTTAGTGAACCAAATGTTCGATCAGATTTTTTACATTTTAAATTATTTACAAAACGAAGACACCACGCTGTTACGCGCTCGAGTTTACTAAACGATGAAATATTATTAAAGGAATGTTCAAGATCATTGAAGTTATTTAAATTGTAAGAATTAAAGGTAAATGTGTCTACGTTAGTTTTAAGTTCCGGAATAATATCATTTTCTTTTAAAAATAATGTACTTCTTGGCCAACTACGTGGATCTCTAGCAAGCCATGCAGGGCCACTAAACCATTCGTCCGCTACTGCTAAAAGTTGTTCAGGCAGCGCGCCTCGAGAACAGAGGTCGGCTGCATTGTTCTCACTGTTTACATGAAACCAGCAATTGGGCGGAATCACGTCAACAATCTCGCTAACACGGTTAGCCACGAACACTTTTAGCTTGTATGGCGGAGTCTGTAGCCACGACAAAACTACACTCGAGTCGCTAAAGGCAACTATTGGTAAATTAAAATCTTTAACGTTTTGTACGACAAAACGAACTAGCTTCGATAACAGCACGGCTGCCATAAGTTCAAGCCTAGGGATAGACATTAACGGCTTCAATGGAGCAACTCTAGATTTGCTCGTCAATAGTTTGACTTTGACGTTCCCATCCTTGTCAGTACTACGAAGATATATGCAAGCTGCGTAACCCAGTGATGACGCATCACAGAAACCGATTAATTGTACGTTTACAAACGAATTCACTAGAAGGTGTCGCTCAATGCGAAGTTGTGAAAGGATCGGTAATTGACCGATAAATTTATCCCATTTTTGTAACAATTCGTATGGTAAACGGTCATTCCAGCCGAGGCTCAGTTTCCAAAGATCCTGCATGATACATTTGGCAACGAAAGTACACGGCGAAATAAAACCAACCGGATCGTATATACTAGCAAGCAGCTTAAGTACTGAACGTTTCGTTCCGTCATTATCTTTTAAATTATAATTAAATGAAAAGAAGTCGCATGAGGGCAACCATGTCAATCCTAGGACTTTTAAGGACGATGATAACGTCTCATCTTGAAAATTTATTTGCGTTATTTGTTCTGATTTCATACGTGTCAGTAGCTCGGGACAGTTGCTAGCCCACTTACGTAATTCAAACCCGCCTTTTTTCAGAAGACTCATTAAGCCGTCTTGTAAGGTACAAGCTTCATCTACAGATTGACATGACCACAAAAAGTCATCGACGTAGACACCCTCTTCTAGAACTCGGGAAGCCTTACAGTCTGACCGTTCGTCTTGGGCAAGTTGAAGCAGCGTGCGAATGGCCGTGTAAGGCGCGCTACGCAGTCCGTAAGTGACCGTTTTCAACTCGTAAACTTGTACTGGGTCTGACGGTGTATCACGCCATAATATGTGTTGATAACACCTATCAGCGGGGTCGATGAGCACGGCTCGATACATCTTTGACACGTCCGCCGTAAAACATATGTCGTAGAGACGAAAGTTAATAATAATTTTTAAAATATTTGGAAGTAATTTACGGCCGGTCAAAAGGTTGTCATTTAGTGACACCCCAGTACTAGTTTTCTGTGATCCATCAAAGACCACACGCAACGGTGTTGTGGAGCTAGAAGGCCGTAACACACAGTGATGTGGTATAAAATATTTAGACGGCTCCGTACCACGATATAGCTCCATATGCCCCAGTGACTCGTACTCCTTCAGAAAATCAGAATAAGCCTTCCGGAACTCGGGTGAGTGCGCAAGTCGGCGCTCGACATGCGTGAGTCTCCTAAAGGCTATGTCATACGAATTACCTAACGGTTCGTGATTTGGCTTTAATAAAATAGGTGAAACATATCGGCCACTCTCGTCACGATAATGTTTCTCAATATATAGTTTTTCAGCGACTTCATCATCGGGATTTAAAGGAACATCGCACGGCGAGGATTCTATTTCCCAAAATCGCTTAAGAGTATCATTTAAATGATCATCAGTGGTGTACGACACCAACGTTGTAGACGCTACAACGTTCACTTCCGTGACGTCATTAGTCGACGGGGTAATTAGTTTACCTGTGATAATATACCCAAATACGCTATCCAGCACGGCTGGCATATTGGGACCCATAATAATTTTCTTCCCACTATAAATATGAGGAAAAACGTCACCGCCTAAAATTAAATCAATTGGCGATTGCTTATAGAAATGAGGATCAGCTAAAAATAAATTATCATACTGTTTTATTATATGCTCAGGAATTTTAATGGTAGGTAGATCTGAAGTTACTTTCTGAAGAATAACAGCATCAATATTAAAAGCAGGTTTATCAGTGTGACGCGGCCTTAAGCTACATGACGTCATGCCGTAGTTCTTAACTAAACCATCAGCTAATCCGCAAATGCTAAACGGACATTTACGTTGAGATAAACCTAAACGTTGTAAGCATGCAGCGGAAATAAAATTGGATTGTGCACCGGAATCAATTAATACGCGACATGGTTGATAGACGTTAAAGTTGTCTAAAATATAAACAATCGCGGTACCCAACAAAACCGTACTGTAACTGTTATTATTATCAGTTGAAGGGCCTCCCGACTGGGCGGGCGCGCTTACAGGAATCGATGCATTACCGGAGTCATAAGAGGAAGCGAGAAACGTTTTCGTTACGTCCTGATGCAATAATAAGTTATGTGGTCGCTCACAAATAATGCATTTAAATTCACTCCTGCACTGTTCAACAGTATGATTAGGTTTAAGACAATTATGACATAACTTCAACTCATCAGCACGGCTGATTCGTAGCGAAGCACTCAATTTACGAAATTGAGCACAGCGATATATCATATGATTGTCTCCGCAATGCAAACAAGATAAATTATTTTTTGAGTTTGATGACGATGCATGCGCGTAGTTTTTCTGTGCACTGTTTCTAGTTCGCGCCGTAAACCTACTTACATCTGGTTGACGTTTATTCTGTACAACGTTTTGGTTGCTTGTACTAGCACCATATGAACTAGAATGATCCAACACTTTTATTTGATTAGTGACAAAAGTAATCAATTCAGAGAATTTTGGTATCGACTTCTGATTGATAGTTTGTTCAAATGACCTACGAGTGTATGGATCCAAGGCGCGTAATGCTATATGACACAGAATGTAACTATTCAAATCTTCAATATTAAGAGATTGTATAGCTTTGTATGAGTTATCAAAGTTTTCTATGAAATTATTTAACTGAAAAGATGATTCCTTCGCAATAGGTGTAAAGTTTAACATTTTATCTAAATAATTCCCAACTAACATACGGTTATCTTGATACCTGTCGAGTAAAGCTTGCCAAACTATGTCGTAATTATTAGAAGATATCGGAATACTTTTGACTATGTTCAAAGCGGAACCTTTGATACATGAGAGTAAATAGTGAAATTTATCTATATTAGGTATCTGAGGCTGATTATGAACCAACGAACAGAATGTCTCATAAAAAGTATTAAAATTTTCAATATTTCCATCGAAACAAAACAACTCCAATTTTGGAAGACGTGGTCTAGATTCGATGCACGACTGTGTTTTTTCAGTTTTAACGTTCGCTAGCAATTTTGAAGAAATCAATTTTATACGGTAATACAACTCATCAAAACTATTCAATTCCTGACTTTGAAATATGGTTTTCATACCAGCTTGTAACTGACATTTATAAATTTCAAAAATGCATAATTCGAAAGATGAACGTAGCTCATCTATATCCGTGACACGCAAAAGAAACATTTCACGAATATTGCTGTCAGTTACATTTAGTGACATGTCAGATAATATTTGTAATTGTTCAAAAATTCTTTGCTTTTTGTTGATTAAAACGTTTAATTCAACATCAGCTATGCACTCCTCGTACACTTCCTGAACCTTCTGACCCTTTTTAGCCATTGCAACGTGCAAACTAAATATATTATGTCAAATAAAATAAATGAATAAAGAATTGCCAACTCTATGTTCGGCTCGAAGGCCACAAAAAATTGTGCGGTAATCGCAGGGGCGATCCTTCGATGTATGTAATGTGGACTGTATAAATGTATGTATGTATGTATGAAGCAGTAGGTTGGTAGTATGTCCAATCCAATACCAAAATCAGTAAGAAAGAACCCACCAACCTTAACATCCAATGTCGCAGGATTGCGCTGCGCACGACTGCTTCTTTCTTTCACGGCACGGCCGGAGGACAGCACCATAAACGTTATGGTCTTCTGATGATGGAAACTCCACGAACGTCGTGAATTCTACCGATCTTCTTAACGGAGTTGACGCAACTCGCGATATTTTTTCCTTTGACATTAAGTGTCAATTTTGGAAGGGTTTTACTTTTCTTTCACACCGACCAGTGCTAAAGGATTGAACATATTTAATCATATTGTGTGCAATTCGTCGCTTCGATTAATCTAAACAAAATCGTGACGATAGATATCCAAGAGCCATACATTGTCGATTTATTGTCACTCACGATATTCACCGAAAAAAATGACACTTTGCTTGCTAAACTTCAAAGTGATCATTCTAAAGTACAGTACAGATAACTAATCACAGACAACAGACAAGTCTACATTTATTTTGACAGTTCTCTATTTCGGAGTGTACTAGTTCCATGGATAGAGTAATATATCCATGACTGGTTCCATGGAACCGCCATTGTTGTCGTGTGCAAAAATAATTTATTGAAAATAATTTCTCTGCAGAGAACGGCTCTTATAATATTTTTTTGAATATTTTTCTGTGAATCAGTATATTTTTCTCTTTTTATGCTGGAATGTACATAGGCCCCGCCCAAAAAAACACATCTCCTTTAGCATATAAAATATTTGCAACTTTTATCTTTTTCATACTTGTCAAACCGGAAAATGTATTTTCATGGGATAAGTGATGAACTTATCCTGTGCAAGAAGTATTAGTAACAAAAGTTTAAATATTCATTACTTTTTGCATACAGTGCATAAATATATATTGGGAAAAAATCTTTTGTAGGTATATTATGTTTCAAGAACTCTAAACCGTTATTGGAGTAGGTACGAGTACAATACATAATGCGCCTGAAAAACATGAAAAGCAATGTTAAAGCCCGCATACAATTTATAAAGTTTATGATAATTGTGAATCTTACAATTAGGCAAAAGCAAGACACGCGATTATGAGTAATTGTTAATTTTCTATACAACGAATTAAAAAATGAGTTTTACGTGTCTCACCGTGACCACCTTTCATGTTAGTGTGTCGAAATATCGGTAGGTAATTTTAAATGCAGCGGCATTTAATAATAGTAACATGATATTTTGTATATAATACGATATTTCTAGAGTAATAACGCTAACAAAAAGTAAAAAAAGTTAATGCTCTGCACCGTCACAATTTTATGCTACACCTAAAAGCGACCTACATTCCCAACAATATCCGGACCGAGCAACAGTTTCTTGTATAATTTATAAGTTGACTCCTGACCTATGGTTTTATTAAACTAAAATACAGGATATTTAGATAGGCGAAACTAAACAGGCTACCGATAGAGACACCGTGTTTTATACTAAACAACGATAACACTGCCGTAACATAATGGGAGCTAAGGGTAGCTGGCTGGTTTCAACACATGAATGGCCCACTACTAAGCTCGGGTCTCTCCTCTTGAGGAGGCCTAGAACTTACCACCACCACTTTTTTTAATCGAAAGCTGGTGCTTGTCATGCGGCCCTACTTAAATTTGAGCTTGATCTGACGAGTAGTTTTTGAGTTATTTTGAAGTCGGTTTTTTTTTCTTGGTAAAATTCAGATTAAAATACGTTCTGCGCATCGACTCGCGCCTAACTTCAGCCCGGCCATTACTGTTTTATCTTTCACCAGGTAATTTTGTGTATGTACCTAATACCTTAAGTTAATTTGCTAACTTGAAGTTCTTCATAATAGTTTCATTTTGAATTCCGCCAACAATGAAGGCAATTAATATCAAACATAAAGAAACTTTAATTAATAAAGAAAATTGTGATTGTGGTAATTAAATAATTAATGAGTGTTTAATGGAATTGGTAATCACATTTTTCTTTTTATTTATATAAAGGATGCTAAGTGTATGGGAAGGTACAGATACATCGAAAAAGTAAGAAATATTTAATTCATAACAATAAATTTTAAAATAAAAAAAACTCCCGACAGTTTTATTAACTTCCAATGAACTAATATACTAACGTTTAACTTTATAAAAAGCGAAGAATCATCCATCCAACCAACAAGCCATTTCGATCAAGTCAATTTTCAAACAAAAAACCGCATGATATAATCGTTCCATTCGATTAGTAGCTACGATGTCATAGACAGACATACAGACACGTCAAATTTAAAACACCCCTTGTGCAAACAAAACACGGTAAAAAATTATGAAAAATGAGGGTCCACTTTTTTTTTCTTGCCGTAGCAAATTGTTTATAGGGGATTTAGTTAAAATTAGTTAAAACTTAAACCAAACACTCATAAATTTCTTAAACGTAAATTAAAGATGTTATGGGCAGAAAGTGGCATGGTATAAATTTCTAAAAGTACTACCTCTGTGTCAATAATTTTTATTTCAGAATTTAGTTAAGAATTTCTTAAAATTATTTATGTAATTTTCAACTGGCTAGAGAACAACGTTAAAGATTTATCGCAGTTTTACTTGGGCCCTCAATCCAGAGTCCAGACGTTTATGAACTGAGGGCCCAGCCCAAACATTAAAGAAGAAATACATAAATGTACATCGAAAACCCCTTAGATAACATCCCTATGAATTAGTTAAAAAAATAATAGTGAAAAAGAAGTACCTAACGGCTGAAAAGTAAAACGGATTCGAATTTTCGGATAACGTCTGATCTGAGGGCCCAATGTTTTCGGCTTTATCAACTCTCTTAGCTTGAAATAAATTATCTGAAAAGTTTTTACTAATTTTTTACTAAAATTTTGCATAGGTACTGTTTGTTGTTCAAAATGCCATACTTTACGAGAAAATGAACTTTTCATTCAACAACAACAAAATTCATACAAACACACTATTCTGTATAAAAATTCTCTATAAAAATTATTGACACAGAGGTAGATTTATACCATGCCGCTTTCTGTAGGCATCTGAACTGAGGGCCCAAAACATTTGCTCATAAATAACATCTTTAATTCACGTTTAAGTTTATGAGCGTTTGCTTTAAGTTTTAACAAATTTTAACTAAATCCCCTTTAAATTTCAATTTGCTACGCCAAGAAAAAAAAAGTGGGCCCTCAATCCAGATGCACATAATAAAACCCTACCATTCATCCTTAAGTCGAAGCAGGCAAGAAGGTTAGTCTGGTCGTGAATGAGTAGGTACTAAGGTATAATAGCTGATAATATAAGTATTAGATATCCCATCAAAAACATGAATGTAAAGTAAAAGCCAATTTTTAAAAAAAGAATTGAGATCTAAATGGGTGCCAAGTTCTGTATAGAAAAGCCTAAAATTTTAGTCACAAGAACATGTAATTCAAGCTCCACATTTGACTTGGTTAGTTTTCACGTACCTATCTAGGCTATAATATTATATTTGTATATTTGTATTTGTATATTTGTATATATTTGTATATTTGTATTTGTATTTTTATAATATTATAAATGCGAAAGTGTGTTTGTTTGTTTGTTTGTTTGTCCGTCTTTCACGTCGTAACGGAGCGATGTTATGGTATGATTTTTTGTGTGGAGACAGGTAGGAGGCTGGAGAGTAACGTAGGCTACTTTTTACTGCAGTAAATAACTCATTTACATGGAAAGATCCATTATGATGCGTATTTGTCCATACTTCTATACTTCCATATCCTTATAACATAAAATAATAATAATTCATAAAATAACAGAAATAAATCACGCATGTTAAAAAACTCATTGTTACTTCCCTTTGAACACGCGGGCGAAGCCGCGGGTACTAGCTAGTATTTGTATAATTATCTTTGTTAAGTCTGTTAGGTTGATGACCTATGTTACTTTTCTAAAATTTGGTTTGTTGGTTGCTAACTAATGAAAACTAGCCAATTCAAATGTAAAGCTTGAATTACATGTTCTTGTGACTAAAATTTTAGGCTTTTCTATACAGAACTTGGCACCCATTTAGATCTCAATTCTTTTTTTAAAAATTGGCTTTTACTTTACATTCATGTTTTTGATGGGATATCATTACTTTTTGTACATAAATTATTAGTAGGTACTTATTCATAACGTTACTGATTAATTTTGTTACCTTATACATGAACTGTAATAGTGCCCTTCAACTAAATCCGTAGTTAGTGCACCGTGGTCCAAAATACCTATTACTTCATTATTTATAAGTAATGATCTTCTACTATTCATGTCCGCTAAATATTGAAATAATAATTAATACTAAATCCCAGTTATAATAATAATAAATACGATACGATACGATAGTAGTAATAATAATAGTAAATACGATAGTCGAATATACTCTTATTAGTTATAAGTAGTTTGTGTTCGATGAGATAACGTGCCATAATATATTTGGAAACAATACTTCGAATCACTTTAAACTGGTATAATTTCGGAAATAATACGAAATTTTGTGGTATACATGCCATACAAAATAAGAGAAGAATAATTTTTCACACATTAAAAATGAAACAATGCAATACACTGGAAATAACGGCTACTGACGTCTCACTAATCTGTACGTAAATAATACACTACGTACACTGAACATCTTCCCCCCGTTAGAAGCTTCACAAAGTACTAAAACTGATATGTTTCGATTTAAAAAAATTAAGGGTTGTATTCCACTCCTTATATATATTCCACATAATGACCACCTGTCATCAATTTTGATTGCTGTTCATTAATTTCAGGCGTTATAAGTAAGTGTTCCTAATAGAATCAATTTTTTGAAAAATTATCATAAAATGATAAAAATTTACTACTTTCAGATTTATTCCTTTGTATTCACCCGACTACCTATCTGCATGGCAAATTTTAACTTTCTAGGTCACCTGGAAGTTGGATATAGTTTTGATCTATAGGTCAGTCAGTGTTAAATTTCTCGATTTTTGGACGTTAATATCTAAATAACCGTTTGAGATGTGTTTATGAAATTTGGAAGACGTATGTATTTCGCAAGTCTTAATAAATGGGCCAAATTTGACAGGTTTATGTTGAAACGTTTTTGAGTTATGAGGTGGTCAAAAGTGGCTCCAAATTGTTCGTGTAATATTACACACGGTGCTGCTCGCCAATTCTGTTAGCTAGAAAATTGGCTTACACGCTACCGCGTGTTTAGATTAATGACTACCACTACTACCACTACTAATGTGCTTCGATTTTGATGTTTTTTTTATTAGGTACACTTTATAGTATATTAGTATTCGTTAGAAAAATCCTCTATCGATTTATTCTATATGAGCACCAAAGTGAGATAAAATAATAAATTTAAGATATATTAACATAAGTAGCGATTTCTTCGAGATAACCTTCGGGAAGATGACAAAGGGCAAATTAAGAAATAATGGTAGGGTGGCTACTAACTCATTGGAACACAGATATTCACGCAGTACCGATTTAAAATTGTATAGCAGCAATCACTAGTCACCATCGTGAGAACCTAAATACATATTTATATACATATGAATAGCTGTGTCATTGCTATGTCATTTTCGTATCGTACCTACAACAATATCATAAACATAAACATAAGCTTACACTTTCTTACACATTCATAGCCCCGCAGTAGATTTATACCTGTGTCACGGGTGGCATGGACGACACATATAACACATCACAATAACACCCATGACTCGAGTACAAAATATTTATCTGTCACATACATAATATCTGCCCCGGCCAGGAATCGAACCCGCAACCCCTCGCTTCGTAGTCAGAGTCGCTACCAACTAGGCTACAGGGTCGTCAAACAATGGAGCGTCGACACGAGTGGGTGAGTTTAGGTATATCTACTATTATGATTAATAAATTTTTTTCCTACTTACATTCCTACATACAAAAAAATTCAATAAAGTTTTATTGCAGTTTAGTGTGCTGTTAATTAATTTAACTTATGTAAAGTGTTTTGACGTGATAATGTTACCTGTAATTGCTCAAACTTCGTTGTACAATAGATAGTTTAAAATGCTAGCAACTCAGCCACTGCAAGGATACTAGCCATACAAAGTTACTCTATGGATAGTAGCGACGTACAGTAATCTCCAAACTTATTGGCCGGACTGAAGTTGGCGATGCTGCGCGAAGGAAGCGCGCGGGTGATCGTACCATAGACATAATACTACTAGACTAGGCAAGTTATCTGAGCTTAAGTAAGTGAAACCGTCACGCTGCGAAGAAAGGCAGGAGGTAAACCTATCCTTGTCTTACTTACGAGTTACGCGAGTCTCCTTGGTCTCTTTCTCTTTCTAATAGCGTGACGCAAAGAAGGCCCGCTTGTCTAGTCTAGTAGTATTATGTCTATGGATCGTACTCGATGCCCCGTCCACCCGTACTCCTCCGCTGATACCTTATGTGTGTTGCGCCTAACCAGCCCGGCCAAAAAGATTGGGGGGTACTGTACAGCTTCCGACAAAGGAGCAGAGGAGCCACGGATGGTAAATGGTTACCATCGTCCATGGACTTTGGTAACACCTTATGCATAATGCATCACAGATGTGTCGCCGTCTAAGAAAAAGATAGTAGAAAGAAATAAATGGAGGGAGAGAAAATGTATCATATATTTTTGTTATATTTATATATATTTTTTGGATTTTTTTTAATATATTTTTTTTCTACTATGTATCTCAGCACGCATTTTTTTGTATTAGTTTAGTACCAAGATTGACACTACAAAATCATGTAGGTATCTAGTTTTTAACCTATTATCTTGTTTTTACATAAGGTATAAATTATCGACTTACTATTCACATTTAAGAGGTTTAACTTCTTGTGTCATCGAAAAATCGGATCTAGAAATTTCGTTTTAGTTCAGAACATCGTTGAATTTGCATTATTTGAGGAATGATGTGATGATGGAGTACATGAAGTTTCTCAGATATTCACCGACACGTTATTAGAACAGGGTAATGACTGCACCAGAGCGTCCAGAATACATTACTGCATCATGTATTAACGATTTCAGATCCTATCGCTTACACGCTCTGACAAAAATAAAAAAGTATAGTAACAATTTTTAATAATTTTTTACTAGTAGTTCAGGAATCTGGAAAGCCTTACTTATTAAGTAATTAATAACACGATTTTATTCGCTATGCACAAAAATAAATAATTATGGAAACTATTCAATTTTATTTTTCACCAGCAGTTTGGCTGGGAATTGAACCCAGGAACTCTTAGCAATCAATCTTTACCGAACTACAGGGCCGTAATAAAGTAAATAAACTATCTCTTACATAATCTCCTAATTTCTTTCATAGTCGAACACTAACGGAACACTGACTACTGACATAATTCGTGCGCACGCGCATGCCCATTGTGAATTCGCTCGTCAGCCTCAGTCACGGCCAATCAGTCTCGGGCATTACACGCGAATTGGAGCAATTTTTTCATTAACAATATTTAATGTGTTATGTAAAAACAATCAACAAGTATCAGTGGTCAAACTTGATTTATCAGTCATTTTACATTTATAGGTAAGAATTTCACATGCTATTTATAATTTATTGGTTTTGATGAACAAAAAACTTTTTATCAAACAACGCTTAGGTATCAATTCGGAAGCAATAATCAGGTTACAGATGAACTAGTGTTTTTATTTACAAGTCATTAGTGATTTATATGTATTGTATAATTAAGTTATTTTATGTAATGTTGGTATCGTGTATACGCCGATACCTACTATAAACTAAGCTATATACTATTATATACCTACGATATATGCCTACTATAAATAATTTTGAATCGAAATTCATTTTCATCACAACCCATCACTCTCGCAAAACTAGACTTGGTCTCCTCAGGCTAGTTAGTTTGGGCAGCTTTTATACCTCCGAAATTAGGTAATATAATGAGTACCTATTCCTGTAAATGTTTATATTATGCCAACAACGATAAAACAGCGAAAACGATACAATAATATAATTTTTGAAATTCTAATTACTAATCTAATTACTAATAATCTAATTACTAATATTAAGGTCAGATAGTTTTATTTTTAAAAGTAAATCCTCAAACTCCAACAGTCATCCGGTTAAGTCAAACTGGGGGCTTACCATGAACTCTTAAAACAGGTCAATATTAGCCGATAATTGGCCTGTCCTGCTATATCCTACCATGATCTGGCTAAAACACAGGGCAGCCAGCGACCACGTCACCGTAACAGGACAGCGGTCACGTGACTTCAAAAATGATCTTCTGCCCTGCAATTCGTGTACCATGACGCGATTGTTGACGTATTGACATCAGAAAGTGGCATATGTTAACGTCAAAATATTACAGCTCACCGAAAGTAACATTTATTGTCCTGTTTCGGCTATTTCGTTGATGATGATGAAACACGACGGGATGCAGCCATGGCGAATTTCAAATACACCATCATCACAAAATAAATACATTTCATTTGTTTGGAAAATTTTAAAAACATTCATTGTACTTATGCTTTTTAAATTATCGCTCCTAACCCCGGTCACTCACATGCGCGCAAATGTTTGACATTTTTACGAATGTTTGCACATATGTGAAGAGTGGTCAGGAAAATAGGTTCGCATATGAGTATACAATACAAGCCCATTTCCGCTTCCTCCTACACTTTGTTCACGAATGTTCAATCTTGCTGTTGTTATTATGTTGTTGTCATTAAAATCCATTTTCAATACAGAAAATAAATGGTAGTACGATTAGATGCCACGATACACGAAAAATTAAGAGATACATCACCTTTTTAGTCGTGTGCGCAACTGGTCGCACGAATGTGTGGGAGACTACACGAAGGTTCGAGGTTCGCGCGCTTTGATGTGCGACAAAAAACCGACACAGCTTGTAAAACCCCGAATGCCTCGAAAACTTCGCATAATCATTCGCGAATGTCATCCCACACTTGTGGGTTCGCGTATTCGCGTGAATGTGAGTGACCGGCATTATAAATCACACATTTTAATAGACATTTGGACATGTCACTGTGTCAAGTCATGTCAAGTGGTGTAAGATTACGTTCAAAAATGTAAGCATCACTTAGCGATAATTTTTTTGGTAATTTTAGAGAACGAAAGGTTAATAAATCACTACACTTAAGTATTTATAACAAATCTCAAAATCTTCAATTGAAATTGTTATATTAAACTTTTAAAAACATCAATATTACGCATTCATTTGAAAACCGGTAAACCGATAAAACGCTCTATTTCAGAACATAATTAGTACAAATCAAGTGTCATAGACTAAGATGCAGGACAGAAGTAGAGGCATTGCAGGTCATCGGTAAACGTTCATGGTACAAAATACACTCCTGTCAGGTTTTAGCTACAAGCTGACCTGTCCTGAACATGACACATTTTATTAGAGTTCATGGTAAGGCACCTGGCCTTACTTGAAACGGTTCAACTCTATTTACGATGAGCGTAAATTACTTTAAATAACGTTGCGAATTAACCAGTAACACTCACCATTCTTATTTCAAGGTATTTATTTTTGTTATATTTATAGACGGCGTATTACATTAAGTATTTTATCTTCAGAAATACTATATTAACCTGTATCAAAAAACGTAAATTAAAAAACAATGTTCTTACCTGCATCTCAATATCAAGGCCCGTCATTCAAGTATTTAATATTACTTAATGGGCGTATTTGGCGCTCTTGGGTTTATTTATTGTCAGTATAGAATTTCCTTGTATATATATAATCAAGCGGCACATTAGGATTTTAATGTGTTTACTCATGCTTCTGGAAAATACCATCCGCACATAAAAAAGTCTCAAGTAATAAATAAAGGGTATCCCACTAACAATACATTTTATGTCCCAAAAAAACAGTCACTTGACTTGTGATAACCCTAAAATTATAAATTTTGACTTTTAATTTTTATTATAAATAAATAAATAAATAACGCTTCACACTCATAGCCCCACACTAGGATTCCCTGTGTCGTGGGTGCCATGGACAACACATAACATAGACAAGGACATTCACACCCAGACCGAGAACAGAAATTCAAACTCATCATTCAAATTTCCGCCTCGCTGGGAATCGAACCCAGGACCCTCGGTGCGGCGATCCGGCATGGTAACCATTGCGCCACACGGGTCGTCCTAACCGTAAATCCTACCGTTTCGCTGAAAAGTGCAATATGCCCATTATATTTTGTGAACTTTGACCTTATTTATATTTTTTATAGACGTGGGATCATTTCATTACTAATGGTGTTCCCAAAATTTAGGTATACCAGTTTTCAGCGCTTGCAAGTCTATTTTAATTGAACTGTGTGAAAAATACATTGATCATTCATCATTGTATAATAATATTATAGTTATAAACACAATTTTTTTGTGCACCAAAATAAACAAATAAATATCTTCCAAAGTCGAATAAACGAGGGGTGGCGTAACGTTTCTAATCGGTTTCTTTCAAACCACCAATAAAAAGGAAATGCTAAAATATTAGATGAAAATTGTAATTTTTCTAATATAGCGTAGCTTATACCTTCCTTTTAAATGCCTTTACACAAAATTATATCCACGGACGGCAATAATTTGTTCGTTCGTGGGCTGTTGGAATACCAGATTGTTGACTATTGACATAAATAAAAGATTTTCATTAGGAGGAGCCATTTTGAATTTTACACTTAAGCTAACGTGTTCTTGAGCGATTATACTAATCATCACCATCATCATCAATACACTCAAACTTAAACTTACACACACACACACTACAAATTACACTAATAGGCATTAATTCGCCCTTTGTTTTGTGTAACCTAGTATAAGCACAGAAGACATTTATGGTATGACGTGAATACAATAAAGCATAAATATGTTTAAAAATAAACACAGAATTATATAAAACTGACTCGGCAAACACTGTTCTGCCAAAAAAATCTGGATAAAGACACCCTTATCTCCTAGCGGTATGAATTAATATGATTTTTATACATTACATTTTCTGATGTCAAGTTTCGGAAGGACGGACGAAAGACGCAAGAACGGATATGAAAAGGACACTATAAGTCATACGTCAAATTTATAAACTTGTTACAGATCCTTTGCACCTGATCGAGGTAAACTCGAATAACTTGCTTCAAGTCTCTTTAGAAACATAAACGTACATTTATTACGATACGGGTTCTCGCGAAGTTTATTTTGTACGCGTTTAATTTCTAATAGGGTATTCAGTCTACGATAAGTTAAGTTTTAAATTATACATATGTCGGCGTATAGTAAAATAAGTTCTTAGTAATTTATCAAAATTAAGAAAAAGGAGCACTGTCATTACAGTGGACAGATTGGTAGGATCGCGAAACTAAATAACGTTGAATTCATGAAACCGGGTGTTATCAGGGAATAAACGAATAGTATCCTTGTGCCTGTCGAACTGTGTGTTTTATTTAGTATCCTGGCAGTCCTGACATATAACTACGCCCACAGAGAGAGATCTATGTTCATAGTTGGTACTGAAGCGCTCTTTGATACATGGTTTACAGAGATGATCTGAACATATGAAAGCATACACTCCAACCCATCCTTGTACGATATATATAAGTACACGATAATATTAACATTATTTAATACTAAGAACCGTATGGGTCAAATCTTGCAAGCTGAATTACAACTACTACTTCCTCTCATTTTACAGAGCTGTTTCACACATTGGATTGTTTCCGACGACACTGCATTGTTAAGATAATGCTGATCTGATACCACACTCAGGGTTGGCTCCCAGACCAGGGAACTAGGTACTCAGCAGCTAATAGCACAACACACAATTTTTTAAAGCTTATTTTTAAAAGTATTTTTAATAAATTTTATTTGTTGTTCACCTACGAATCTACATACATCAACAGTGTTAAATAACAACAATTTCGAACATTTAATAAATTACTAAAATTAGAGAAGCTGATAATTTGGAACCCAAATTATAATACTAATAACTAGACTAACTGGATAACTCAAAAACTACTCGTCAAATTTCCCCCAATGACTATGTGGTTCTAGGTCCTAAAACCGTTTGGGACGACGACCACTACGGGGTCCCTCCCTCGTGTAGTGTCAGCGGCCTGTTGTACCGGGATCATAATTATGTATTATGTCAAACCAACCAGTCCACTCCCGCTGACTTTGCACTTTAACTTCTGGGCTGGGTCCCTTCCAGGATCCGCCCCACAGTCCGCGTGATGCTGTAAAGGCTAGTAAGGCCTACAGCAATATATCATTAAAAAATCGCTCAAATAGGACCACATGACAAGCACTAGCTTTCGATTAAAAAAAGAATCATAAAATCGGTTCACTCAGTCGAAACTTCGGAGGTAACAAACAAAAAAAAAGGCGAATTGAATACCTCATTACCTCCTCCTTTTTTGAAGTCGGTTTAATTATTAAAACCTATCCCGAAATTAATCTACGATGGGGACCGAATTTTAATATAGCTTAGCGCTACACTATGCGTTCCCAATTAATTTACCACCCCAATCAAATCAAATCACAGTCATATAAAGCGCAAATTCAAAAATTATACTTGTCATATTAAGACAAGTATAATTTAAATTCAAATTAAATTCAAAGTATAATTCAAATTCAAAAATTATACTTGTCATATTAAGACAAGTATAATTTTTGAATTAATTATAATATAAATTTCACTAATATCTCAAAAAAATTAAAAAAAATAATGAGGGAAATAATAATGTATTATATAACATTCAAATTTACATTATTTTTGCATTCCGCAAAGCATATTTAATCAAAACATACATATTACCATGAATAGAAATAGTACAACGTATTAAAAATAACGTGTATCTACATAATCGGTAGAAGATATTTAGTGTCAAGTCGTTAAAACGTCACCTTTATGATATAAAAAAATTGTTTACAAAAATTACTTAATTTACATACGTCACCCAGTGTTATTTATTGTAGTATTTCTGATTTTAATATAAACACCGTGAATTTTAACCATCACGTTGTTTTCCTGGTCATTTGTCATTATCATATCATTCCATAATGATAGTCATAATATGTATTGTTAGTTTATTTAATATTTGATATTATATTATTATTTTATTATTACACGTCTCAAAAGACTGTGCACACTTATCAGCCGCGGCTGTTAGCCGCGTCCGTCAGCCGCGTCCGATATGTTTTCAACTTTTAGTCTGTGCGCGGAAGATGTTGAAGAACTACTAGGGCTATTTATTAACGCAATAAATCCCATAACAATGATTATAATTTATTATTAAAATTATTGTCGGTTTGTCTGTTTGTGCATTTATTCCAGCTGATTTGGACGCGGACTAATGTACGAGTATTGTAGTAAATCTGGGTACAATTTAGTATTAGTTTTTATTTCAATTGGTACACAGTATGGTAGGGAAATCTTCAGTGCAAACACAATCGGTTTCTTGGATTTGTGAGTTTAATGGTATAGGTGTTACAATGGTTTTGACATAATAAAAAACGTATGTGCTCAATCTTGCGGACGATGGTCGAGCGACGAATGAATGCATTCCTATTACGTAGCGTAGGCTCGGCGGGCTAGTGTGCGTGTGCGCACCTATGTAGGTGTGTGCGCCTTCTTCGGCGCTAACAGGCTCCCCGGGTTGGAACAGCATGGTCCAAGGAATGGTTTGTTTCTGTTGGAAGAACACACAGGCGATTGTACGCCCGTCGTAGCGTCCCAGTAGAGGTGATCACATCAGCGACGCGGGCGATACCGTCACGTCCAGGATGTAGACGTGTGATTCTTCCAAGCAGCCAGCGGTTTGGTGGAAGGCGGTCGTCCTTCACGACCACCAATTCTCCGACGTGAAGCTCGTCACCCTTGCGCTGCCACTTCATCCTTTTCTGGAGCTCTGAAATGTACTCTGCATGATATCTTTTCCAGAAGTGGTCTGCTAATGCTTGAGCTCGTTGGTAGTGCGGTAGCGCACACAATCGTGCTTGGTCATCACAGGTGGTGGTACGTTGAGGCAACATTGTGATTGTGCGTCCAATAAGGAAATGAGCCGGTGTTAATGGAATGAGGTCATTAGGATCAGAGGATAAAGGTGTAAGTGGGCGGGAATTAAGAATGCCTTCTATTTGAGAGAGTACAGTATACATCTCCTCGTAGGTTAAATGGGCTAATGCCAGAACACGTTTTAAATGATGCTTAACTGACTTTACTGAACCTTCGGCTAAGCCGTTGAAGTGTGGACTATACGCAGGGGAAAATTTGAAATTTATTGCTTGTTCCGCTGCATAAGCACTGACGTCATTGCACTTTGTTTTAAGAAATTTCGCTAGTTCGTTAGAAGCACCGATAAAATTCGTACCGTTGTCGGAATAGATGTTAGCCGGTTTACCTCTACGCGCTATAAACCGATTTAATGCAGCGATAAAGGCTTCAGTAGTTAAATCAGTTACTAATTCTATGTGTATTGCCCGTACAGTCAGGCAGACGAAGACACAAATGTAAGATTTAATTAATCTACATCCTCTACCCTTTCTGTCAGCTATGAGTATGGGGCCGGCATAGTCTATTGCGGTATTAGAAAAGACAAAGTTCCCATGAAGTCTATCCGCTGGGAGAGCAGCCATAATTGGTTGAATGGTTTTGCCCCTAAACCTGCAGCATGTGTGGCATTCATGTGTAACCTTACGCGCCAAATTACGGCCGCCTATGACCCAAAACTTATGCCTTACCATGGATAATATTAATTGAGGGCCTGCATGCATGTATAATAAGTGATAATGTCTAAATATGAGTTTTGATAAATGATGAGACGCATGAAGTAAAATAGGGTGTTTAGTGTCATAGTCATAGTTAGAATTAGAAAGTCTACCACCAACGCGTATTACTTGTTCGTGAGACATAAATGGATTTAAATTTAAAATTTGAGATTTGACAGGCAATTCCTTATTTTGGAGTAAAGTATTGTATTCCCTTGTAAATATGTTAATTTGTACGATTTTACATAAAGTATTGATTGCTGAATTCAATTCTGATACGGATAAATGATTAGTATATTTATTTAATGGTTTTCGACAATTATGTATAAAACGTAAAATATAAGCTGTAACTCTTTGCAATTTACTAAAATTCGAAAAATTCTGTATAAAACTAGTTTCTTCATTAGCAAATTTGCACTCAACTTTGGTTTCTGGTAAGACAGAGACAGTGTTATTTGGTTGAGTGGGCCATTGATGCTCTGGCTCTAATAGAAATTTGGGTCCACAAAACCATAAATTTGAATTTTGCAACTGAAGGGGAGTGCAACCTCTTGAACCAATGTCGGCCGGGTTGAGGTTAGTGGGAACATACCTCCAAGAGTCTGGGTTGGTATGTTCGGTTATTTCATTTATTCGGTTGAGAACAAATGTTTTTAAAGTCGCCTTTGGCGCTCGAATCCAACCGAGAACTATAGTGGAATCACACCAGAAGACAGAACGATTAACTTTGAGTCTTAAAGCGGATTGGACTTTGATTGCTAACCTGACTGCTAAGAGGGCTCCGGAGAGTTCGAGTCGGGGAGTTGTCATTCCCTGCAATGGTGCGACCTTGCTCTTTGCCATCACTAAATGAACAGCTGTGCTGCCATCTATGGAAATTGAGCGCAGATATATACAAGCGCTATATGCCAGGTTCGAAGCATCACTGAAAGCATGAAGTTCAATATGAGTTGGTGAGTTACATACCATATGACGTGGAATAGTAATATTATTTATATGAGGTAAATAATTTAGAAAGAGCAACCAATCCTTCTCAATTTCAGTGGGAAGTGGCGAGTCCCATGAAACTTTAGCACCCCAAAGACGTTGTAAGATAATTTTACCTTGCAAAATACACGGATTTACAAGCCCAAGGGGGTCAAAAACTTGCCCAACAGTGGACAGGACTGTCCGTTTGCTTGATTTTATGTTAGTAGTCATTGCTAACTCAGTATTTACAGAAAAAAGTAACAAATCAGATTTACAGGACCATCTGAGGCCTAGAGTTTTAGCGTGATCATCATTAATTAATTTAAGCAAGTTATCATCACCGTCATCTCCATGAATATTTTTTAATATATCAGGATGATTGGACCGCCATTTACGTAAGTGAAATTTGCCACTCTTCAACTGCTTAATGACACTTTGAATAATGTGTATCAAAGTGGACTTGGATTCATGGCCGCTAATGAAATCATCCACATAAAAATCTTTTAAAATTATTTCACGTACCAATGGGTCTGTGCATTCTCGTCCCAACTGTACGAGACATCTTGTGGCGAGATAAGGAGCTGAGGCTGTACCGTATGTTACTGTGTTGAGATTGTATACCTTCACCTCATGACTGGGATCGAAGCGCCACAGTACTTGCTGTAAACATCTCTGATGTTCGGCGACGAGCACACAACGATACATCTTCTCACAATCAGAGGTCACGACGTATTTATGCTGCCGAAAACGAATAAGAATACTTATTAAATCATCTTGTACAGTTGGTCCGACATGTTGTATGTCGTTGAATGAAATACCGGATGTGGATTTTGCGGATGCGTCAAAAACCACCCGTAGTTTAGTGGTCAGGCTGGATTCTTTCAAAATGCCATGATGAGGTATTATGTATGCATGTTTATCACTACTAAAAGTATTATTTAAAGACATATGGTTCAAATCAATGTATTCTTGTATGAATTTACAATATTCTTGTCTGAGTAAAGGGAAACGTTTGAGTTTTCTCTCTAATGATAATAATCTATTAAATGCATGTTCGTAAGAATCGCCTAATGTGTCCGGCGACTGTTTTAATGGTATCTGCACTACAAAACGACCGTCAGGTTGTCTTGTGGTTGTATCAATAAAGTGTTGCTCACACTCAGATTCCTGTTGGGTAATGCTCCGAGGCGAGGGGATTGACTCCAGTTCGAAAAATCGATTTAACTGTTGATCTAGCTCGATATCGTTAATGAAATGGCAACGGACTGTATTATTGTTAATGGATTTATCTGGTATTTTACGCTGTGTGTACATAGCGCCTGATACTAACCAGCCAAACTTAGAATTACTGAGTACAGGCATATGTTTTCCTAAGGAAATTCGTTGAGTGTATAAAGTACTCCAAAATATTTCTGCGCTAAGTAATATGTCTACCTCAGACGGTGTATTAAAGGTTGGATCCGCTAAGGTTATATGATTAGGAATATTTAAAGATTTTATATCGAAATAAGTTGCAGGTAACATCTGTGTTATATGTGGTATAACGAAACAGCTAATGCGTGACGTGTATGGTTCTATTCGAGAAGAAATTGTAACTAATGCTCGTTTGTTAATTCTTATTGCCTCTCTACTCAATCCTTCAACTGCTGTAGATGTGGACTGCTCGGTAAGATTTAATTTTTTACAAAGTTCGTTAGTAATGAAATTTGACGTACTGCCATTGTCTAACAAAGCACGCACCGTGTGTTGATTACCATCACTGTCGGAAACGGTGATGAGTACTGTCGACAGAAGAACGCAACAATTGTGAGTAGAAGATAATGTGATGTCCTTTTGTATTGTGTTTTCATTGTGTTTAGATTGTGACTCAGAATCAACATCGTCTTGTGTCGTGAACATGGTACGCTTAACGTCTGCAGTAGTGGCAACCGCCGTGGGAGGCTGCTGAGGCGTTGAGCGTGGTGTATCATCCGTGTGAAGCATAGTGTTATGCCACTTAGAGCAAATTCTACACGGGCCTAATCTACATTTCTTGACATCATGTCCGTGACGTAAGCAGTTAAGGCAAAGTCTCATCTGTTTGGCTTTATGAATTTTTGCTTGAACCGACAGAGATTTGAATTGAGAACATTGGTATATGGCGTGGTTCTGCTTACATAAAGGACAGGTGTACGAGGGAGGTGAGTATTGTGTGTTAGAATTGACTACAAGAGCTCGCGATCGAGTATGAGCTGTTTCACTATGTCGGCGTCTGTTGTCTGTCTGTCTTAATGTTTCTAGCAACTCAGCGCGATTTTTAATGAATTTAATAAAGTTGTCTAAATTAGGTAATTTTTCAAAACTGTTTAAGTGTTCTTTCCATTTGCGATTTGTAGTAATGTCCAGTTTGTTCGAAACCATATGTATTATTAATATGTCCCAATTTTGTGTGTTAACGTTAAGTGTTTGAAGCGACCTAATATTTTTATTAATAGTATCAATTAATTTTCTTAATGCACTTGATGATTCTTTATTTATTGGTTCTATGTCTATTAATGCCTGAATGTGATTACTAATGAGAACCTTGTCGTTGTGATAGCGTTCACACAGCAGGTTCCATGCTATGTCATAGTTGTTACCAGAAAATTCTAAAGAAGTTATGATGTTAGCTGCGGCGTCTTTAAGAGAAGAACGCAGATAGTGAAATTTATTGATTTTAGGTATGCTATCATTTGAATGGATAAGTGAAACAAAAGTATCATGAAACTCCAACCATGTCTCATAGCGGCCAGAAAAGGTAGGTAAATGTATCGTAGGTAACTTTAAGCTTGGCCCACCTGATGTACCGTCAATACCAGTAATGATGGAGGAAGCAAACGACGCCTGCTCGCCGTGCTGCGCAGAGGTAAAGCGACTCACGATCTCCCGAGCCCTGCCGACCGTCGCGAAGTACTCGGCCTCGAACACTTCGCGGTACAGGTACTCCTTTTCACAATCAGCGTCTGAAATTTCCATTAAGCTTTCTATTTCAAGCTGTAAGGCATCGTATTCGCCATACCACTCCTCAGTCTTGGTCAATCTAACGTTAAGTTCACTTAATAGGACCTTGGTAGGATTTTCAATAGCAGTGACATTCTCTAAATAATTGCTAAATTGCGTAAGCTTAGATTTGTATGAGCCACGCTTTCTACGTAACTCGGCTAATGTAGACATTGTTTAAAGGTAAATAGTGCACAATAGTAATGCAAAATTTACGATAAAAGATTAAAGAAACAAAATAGAAATAAAAGATCGTTAACAAAGTGCAAAGACTTATCAGTACTTAAGAAGAAAAGAAAATACTTAAATGCGTAAACAGGTATGCAGTGCAGAACAGGCAAGAAAGAAGCAGCGGGAGATAAGCACTATAACAGCGCAAGCAGCAGGTGCCGCGGATGTCGTGCGCGGCGACTACCGCACTTGTCGAGAGGCCGCACGGCCGCACAGCGAAGCCGCAACGCGCCTGGAATGCGATATCGACAAATATATTACAAGGATGTTGTTTACCGTTACTTCCCAGATGCCTAATTACGCGTATAAACGTAATAACAAATCACGGAATTGTGACAAAAAGGAAATAATTACTTTGTTCAATTATTTTTATCGACGTAAGATGTAGGTAGCAATCAACACTTAACATGGAAAATTTATTGAAATTGTATAGCCCACAACAGTTTATTAATGCACGGAATGTAATATTGCACTAATGAAATATAATAATAGTTTTGAAATTATTCTTAATAACGAAATAATAAGGCAAGTACGTACGGAATAGGAAAGAAGGAAAGAATAATGGAACGAACTCACAAAGTCACAATGGCGTCGTAATGCAATGTCGAGCCGTTGCCGCTTGCGATGCACCAAATATCATTCCCAATCGTTATGCTGCTTGCTGGCTTCTTCTAATGGTAACCGTAATGTAATCCGGTGCGAAGAACCAAAAAATGGTAGGGAAATCTTCAGTGCAAACACAATCGGTTTCTTGGATTTGTGAGTTTAATGGTATAGGTGTTACAATGGTTTTGACATAATAAAAAACGTATGTGCTCAATCTTGCGGACGATGGTCGAGCGACGAATGAATGCATTCCTATTACGTAGCGTAGGCTCGGCGGGCTAGTGTGCGTGTGCGCACCTATGTAGGTGTGTGCGCCTTCTTCGGCGCTAACACAGTAATAAAATTTAAAAAATACCGTTCACACATTTTTGTGTGCTCTCTGTGTATTAAGATTAGTTTCACGAAGCGAAGTGAAGGCAGTTAGTAGTTGTAAATAAAATGATGTAACTATTTTATAGAGTTTTATGTCTATTCTTGTAATGCACTTGTCGTCTTAATTACGAGTAGGTATATACTGACCTACGTGCTATAGGTAAATGTCGACAATTTAGCCGTTCCGCTCCATGCGACTTCGAGTTCGCAAGTTTCAAGGTTTCCCTTTCTTATAACATGCGAAAATATTCATTATCAAGAAACCGGCCTTTTAAAAATATACCCTCGCCAAATCACTGCTCTGCAGTTCTGCGCATCGGATTAAGTGTCTGTTCTATACTCAAAGTCACTAACGGTTACTTAAATCGCTTCTTAGTAAAGAATCACCATACAAATTCTGCAGCCACTAAGGAACGATTTTAGTAACCGTTAGTGACTCTGAGTTGGGGCGTAAGTGTAGTATTAATATGTATATTAAATATGTGTAAAAAGAGAGGTGTCATATCACACCCAGCTGAAACTTATTACCTTTCGGTGTATATTATGCATTGAATAACAGCAAATCGACAACGCTTATGCTTAAATTAAATCATAATGAAAACATGATGCACTAACACAACTTTACAATTAATTATTATAAAATCCAAATTAATAATAAACATTATCAAATTATACCAATTAATATAATATTTTTGATAGTGTAAGTTATACCTAGTAATTTGCTTTTTGTTAGTATTAGTTCAATTAGTTTTAATATTTTTTTGTTCATTCTAAGTTAATTTAGTAACTGTACCTAAATAATTAAATGGTACTCTGACTGTAAAATTATAGTAATGATAGTATTAACATATACCTACCTACACATACGAATTACGAGCAACCTGGCTGGTATGTTAAGCAGTATGGGTCAACATTGGCCATAGAGCAGTAAAACCAAAGGTATCACTTCCACTTTCCAGATTATATTTCATACTAATAGATATATTTATGTATGTGTATGTATGTACACTTTCGGAACTTGGATGTTCGTGCTGTCTTTATTTATGTTAATACTGCCTTATGCGTAGGGATGTAAGATGACATATTGTAATGATTTTAGAATTTATATTATTGCTTTTACAGAAAACTTCAAGGATTTGTGCACAATGGTACCTGATCCAAACAGGTACTCTGTTAGTTTTCCCCGTATCAAATACCCGCCCCTGCGTGATATTGGCTTAAGGACTCCACAGCAATGGATTCGTGGTAAACAGATGGAAGATGGAGCTGAAGGCTTATGGCGGATTCATGATAATCTATACGATTTAACTGCATTTATCCCTCTTCATCCGGGTGGCTCTGACTGGCTGATAGCTACTAAGGTACGTGTTTTTATGGAATTAGCCGGCAAGCGACCTGACGATCCACCTGATGGTAAGTAGCTATCGTCGCCCATGAACATCAGCAACACCAAAGGCAGCATATGAATGCGTTGCCAGCCAAGAAAGAGAGAAGAAAAAGAAAGATAGAAACTTGAGAGGTGTCAAGGGACACCCGGATGGAACGAAGTTCCTTGCAGTCAGTACAAGGATAGCAAAAACATGCAGCAAGTGTGCCAAAACAAATCTAAGTTTCGTGAGAAATTTAATACCTTAGATTTATTGTGGCACATTCGCTTGCATGTTTTTGCTATCCTAGTACTCTGGCTTGCTTTCTATGTAAAAAAAAATACAACGGCAAAAAGTGTCCTTACCGGCAAAAAGTGTCGTTACCAAATTTTCCGCCTAGCCCACTTTCACAACGCGCGATAAGGAACTTCGTGCCAAAACTTCATCAATTTATTCATATTTAAAGCCAAAGAGTACATAAAGAATTTAAGGACCAAGTAACCTTGACAGAAACCTAGTCTCATGACTCTGATCTGATGTTTCCTGAGTTCAATTCCCAGCCCGGTCAAACATTATAACCTTTGATCTCGGGTCTGTGGTGTGTACGTCAATAACATCTTTCAGGAATATTTATGTAAAACTAATCTTTAACAGTTAATAAATACAGTCGACTCTTCCTAAAAACGGTGATGGAATGTTTTATGGAATAATGGTTTCCACTGAAGTGAGAAATAAAAACTCAGTAACAAAAAAGTCAAAGATCAAGGAATTTCGTCTTTTATACCTAGTGCTTTTTATGCTAGGTACCTGAGACACGTTTTCTGTTATTACGTCTTACTGAATCATACATAGGTATTGAGTATTCACTTGTATAGCAAAGCGAAGCAAAATGTAATTATTGTAATGATGTATCATTATTGTAAGCCTTGTGCAAGATTTTACCAAGCAATTAAATCGCTACTAGTTATAAAATTTGTGATCAGTAAATTTCACTTTTAATGCACCACCAAATTTTGTTCTTCTTCTATGATATAAAAGCCTATCCATGGGTTCCTACGTTTGGGTTTGTTAGTGGCTCTATTCATCCATCCTTGAGTAGAAGAGTCTGATTTTATTGTTTATGCCGCGAGAGTTTTGGCATTATCTTTATGATAATCCACATTAGGCATACCTTTCCAGGATTGTTTACAAAAAACTGAGACTCACCTCAAACCGCACCCACAGTGTAAGGTTGCGTAGTTGTTAGTTAATCGACTATTACTCGTAAACTAGTTAACTCTTCCTAACCACGGGATATTAATTCTATTATTTATTCAGGAATAATGCATGAAAATAAAATTATAATGTAATTTACTTGCATGACACTTTTTTGGTCTTTTTAATTAAAATTTGAGATTTTAAGCCACTGTTTATAATTAAAATAATTGCAGTTCAATTATTATTACAATAATTATGTTTAGCGACAAAGTCCTTTCAATAAATTAAATATATATGACGAAGAAGGGGTATTCTACGGTGTTGGTTATGAAATGATATTCCTTTTACTGTGCTCCATGATATATTTCCAGTTTTCCTAACGTTCACATCAATAACAATCTGTACTAGTCCGTGATCACTCCTAGAATCCCCCTAGAATGTCCCACACATATTATTCTAAATAGATTGACACATTCCTAATTCTAAACATTTGGTTTTTCTTCATGACTTCTCGTATGACAGACCAAAGAGGTCGCTCGCCGTCACGGCTATCCTGACGTGCGCTCTTCCTCGAGCGCTTCCGCTCCCATGTCTCCAGTGGACCCCTTTGTTCGCTGGGTGCTCGTCATGGACTCCACTGAACGCCTTTACTTCTGCTGTGGCTGCACACCGACACGGCCTCACGTGTCGTTACTCTGCAAGGAAATATCTTACGGCAGTACTTGTTCGCTCGGCCGTTCCTGACCTCGACGGGGCAATAATTTACAAGTTAATGATGTTATACCTTAAGCCATGTACCACAGTCGTTTCATTCAATTTTCCAACGTAACAACAACAACAACAAATCTTAAGAAAGTCTCTTAAACCACAGGAGTGCACCGCTACTAAGAAGCATGATTACACTCCCCTTCTATTCATTCAACGTCATTTCACCACAACAAGTTTCTTACTCAAGTTCTCATCTCCAACCCAATTCAACACAAATTGCATCTTATCACAGTTAATATCCGCGTTGACTGGTACATGACCTACAGGCATTCATGAAAACTTCAACCACATTGTACGGACCTTTAAATATATTTTTCATTTGGAAACTCAATTCAACATTTGCAAAACCTCACTATTATTTTTATCACTCAAGACAGTAATGACAGCTCTCAAACGTTTCTTTATCATTTAACAAATTCACAAAATCACCTTTCTAAATACGCCTGAAGATGGTTGTACACCGAATACATCAGCACGTCGCTCTCTCCCGGCCGCGTTCATGCTGCCGTCACCTGTACTGCCACCGCTTGAATGCTAGTTCGCTTGTTTTGTGATGGCACGTCGTTATATCGTTTTCCACAACTGAAAAATACAAGGAAAGTTACACGTACGATGTCACAATTTACATTTCAAACTACACTACTCGTAGAGCTACTTATCTGCGATCCGCACTCCTTCGGCCATCGTGACCATCAACACGATCTCGTGTTGTGTAGGTAGTCAAACCCAGACGCGAACAGTGTGCATCTTAAGTCTGCAGATCTTACTCCGCAATGGTTTTGCATTTTCCACGTTGATCATATTATAAACTTCCATGGTTCTCGCTTCATCGCGCTTTGGATTGTTTCATTTCTCATTGCAAAATTTTCTTCAAATGTCATCCGAACTAGTGTCATTCCTCATTTATTTTCTGACTTTTCCGATAATATGGGCGCCTCAGTTCTTCCAACACCGATTATTACTCCGGCAAAACAGTAACATTTGTTCCATATTCCATGTTCTATCATCAAATTTCATCAAAATTTATAATAACTGGATGGCTGCTGTAGGCGTGGATTGGGCCACTTCTGATGACGAAGAAGGGGTATTCTACGGTGTTGGTTATGAAATGATATTCCTTTTACTTTGCTCCATGATATATTTCCAGTTTTCCTAACGTTCACATCAATAACAATCTGTACTAGTCCGTGATCACTCCTCGAATCCCCCTAGAATGTCCCACACATATTATTCTAAATAGATTGACACATTCCTAATTCTAAACATTTGGTTTTTCTTCATGACTTCTCGTATGACAGACCAAAGAGGTCGCTCGCCGTCATATATTTATATATATATATATCAAGATAATGTTTTCGTAGTATTATTACAATGTTGAAGTTTATTTTTACAGATAAATTGATAAAGCATTTTATATCTGAATAAAACTACCCAAAATACTTCTGAATTAACTACAGGGAATTTTCTGGACAGATAAAGTCAGCCGAGCAAAATTAACTGCTTACTTATGTAGGATAATAAATATATTAATAAGGATTATGATCACTCAGTCAGGTCAAAGTCAACAATATTATAATAATTTACCAAGGGATTCAAAGTTTAAAGGAAAATTGTGCCAATGTGAACTGCTTCCTACAAAGTAAATTGTAGTTCAAGTTCAAGTATGCAGGTATACTATGCAGATTACATTTCAAACAAGTCAATGTATATCATCGTAGAAAAAAGTGGTAAAAAATGTAATTTAATAAACATGTTGTTGAAGCGATTAATTTTTAAACGAAATTATTATTAATTAATTTTTAAATTAACAAATAAATTGATTTGATTTATTTTCCATTATTTCCAGGGCACAGATGTAACCGAGGCATTCGAATCTCATCATCTCCATGGAATAGCTGAAACGTTATTGCCTAAATACTTAGTGCGGAAAGCGCAAACTCCGAGAAATTCCCCATTCACTTTTCAAGAGCACGGGTTTTACAAAACACTAAAGGCCAAAATAAGCGAAAAAATAAAAGAAATACCGCCAGATGCGAGGAAGAAAAGCGATAATGTTGCGGATAGCTTACTTATTACTTTATTAGTATTGAGCCCTCTATGTTGTTGGCTTTGGACTCAAAATTTGATACTGGGAGCTGTATCCACATTTTGCGTTGGCTTTGTTTTGAGTGCCGTTACTACTTGTGGCCACAATTACTTCCACAGAAGTGACAGCTGGAGAATGCATCTCTTCAATTTAAGCGGGTTCAATTACACGTAGGATTTTTTTATTTAAAATAATTGAAATAGTTTAATTCTCAGTTATTTGTATACTCGTAGTTTCCTATAGATTAACTTTTCGAAATCTGGATCTGGACTAATTTCAAAATTTAGATAACGGTTACATAGTTATATTTTATTTTAAATAACTAATATTAACATACAAGTACAATAGTGGTTCTCATATTGGATTATAAAATTGTTCATAAGTTGTCATAAAAATCTTACATTGATTATTTTTTTAGAGAATGGAGAATATCACACTCGATGTCACACCATCTCTTTACAAATACGGTTCAAGATATGGAATTGAGCGTTTTGGAGCCATTCTTGCAATATTTACCGTACAAGCATAAACAAATCTGGGCCCAGATAGGTGCCTTGTACTATCCCGTCATATTTTGTTTTACTTCTTTAGGATGTTTGGTTAAAGAGTGAGTAATATTTTTACTGTTTCTTTAAATTTGTGGATGAGCAATATGAACATGCGATATAGATTCATTGGATGGTTATAGTCCGTCAACACTTCTAATATACACATAGACCAATTATTGTAAGACATCGAAAACGCTTTTAAAGAAATTTCCAACGCTAAAATCCCAATCGAAAGACGACAAATACTTAATATATACTTATGTATGTATATGTAAGAACATAATAGAGCCTAGATAGAATTTAGCGTATGTATTTTCATTATTTATTTTAATATTTTCAGGATCGCTGCTGGTATCACTAAACTAGAAGGAAAGACATTACACTTACGAAACATCATCCCATTCCTCCTGCCAATCTGGATGTGGTTAGGAGGTCTTCCATTCCACTGGACTATCGCTGTTTGGATCGCCTGCTTGCTAATTTCAAGCTTTTTCTTTATGATTTATGGACTGACTGCTGGCCATCACGCGCATACGAACTTCTTTGATGGAGATATTCCTAGGTATATCAATATTTGTATCAACCTTAGTTTTGTCTACGTCCAATGTCCTCCTTCATCGACGTTGGCTTCAAACAATAAATAGCTCACAATGTGACACTGGTTTCTTCTCATAACTGAGGAGACGTAGAGCTCCACCATCTGCTCCAAAGCGCATTTAGTTATTGGAGAGCCTGTTGGTCAACCAATTTTGGTTGGAAGGTTGTTTACCACTCCAATGCTTCCAAAATGCCTTAACAACTCTTACCTATAGATAACAAACTGGAAAGACTTACGTTCCTTTGAAACACGGAAGGGACCACGCCCGCAGTTGCTTACCACGATCGATCACTAAGGGCTATGAGTCTGGATATTTGCGAAAGTTAGTCAATAACCCATTAGTTACATCAGGCGCCTGAACGCCCCTCAGTTTATTATTGTAATCTCCTTCATATAAATTAATACAATTTTCGTTAAACGTACTTTGTAATGATATTTTTTTAATAAGTTTTAAGACGACAACATTAATTTCCATACAATAAATTATGCTCATTTATACGAGTATGTTGTACCTTTCAGAGACCAACACATAGACTGGGGAATTCACCAAATGGACACCGTAATAGAAAGGATTGACTTCGCTGGAGATCACTTCAAATCCATCACACGTTTTGGAGATCATGCCTTACATCATCTATTTCCAACTCTGGATCACGGAGAACTTAAATATTTATATCCAACGTTAATAGAACATTGTGAAAAGTTCGAAATTCAGCTTCGGACGTGCACGTTCTATGACGCATTAATGAGTCAAAGCAAGCAATTAATAAGAAAACGACCAAATGATTTCAGGCCAAAGGATAGAAGATTATAAGGCCACTGAACTGATAATACATATGATACATAATAAGGCATAATAAGTATTATTCATCAAAAACAGGAAACTATTGACATTATTTTCTTATTTATAATGAAACTAATTTCAAATTCAGCACAGCAATAACTTTATTGCGAGTTTGAAATTCTCATATTGCATTCAGTGAGCCATAAATTGTATCTTTCAAAAAAAATCTACAAATCATCACTAGATAAATGAGTTAAATTAGTAGCAACGAACACCGTGACATACATGTCGTGACTTTTTGACAGAAACAAAACTTGACTTGGGTATTATGCATTGATAGAATATAGGAAATGTCCGTAAGTCACAAAGACCTGGTACAAAATCTGCCATAATAACTACCACTGATAACTATTAGCTTTGCGTGATCATGATCAATATTCCTTTGTTTAAAAATTTGTTATTTACTCACTGTTATGTGTTTGCGATGACTTGAGGTCAGTCATCATGAATATTATAAAATAAGATTAATGAGAACCTAAGCTAAAGAGAATTGTAACTTTACAGTAATCTGGCGGCTTTGACACTATATATTTTAACATAGAAAATAACCCGCTTCAACGTAATGTTATAATATGTATGTTATATGTGAGGCATCTCCTAATTCCTCATGGATTCCAACATCACAAAATATAAAAAAATATGAAAAACATATGGGACCAATCTGAAAGCAAGAGCTGCAAGCTTTTTGAATAAAAAGAAATTCTATATAGGTTGATAAATGACGGAGTTCTAGGTAACAAACATTAAAAAAATACAATTTACTTGAGATCGTCCTTAAAGGTTACATTGTATTGACTTTAGTAACATTTATGATGTCGAGAACGAGATTTATTAAATCATGATGTCAAGAATTCATTAGATGGCTGACAATAGCTTAGGTACTAAACAAGTCGTGTCGGTTCTCATCTCACTTGTTTTTTTTATTTAAATGACTCATTTATCATAAGGTTAAGTGTAGATGCGCACTAAGAGTTTCTCGCCAGGCGACAAAAAAACGCTGCGGTAAAAATTTCAACTATCTTTCTATGTATTACGTTGCAAGACAGACTACGTAGAGTAAATCATTTTTATAATCTGAGTAAAATTAATATGGTTTCCGTTGGTACCCTTTCTTTACATAATTACGAAACACTAAAGAGATTTAATGTTTATTACGGTGTATAGATATTATTATATGAAGAAGGTATTTTCATGAGGTATAATTATGGAAGTTGGTTCAAGATAATTTTATTTAAATACGCAAAGTACGATATAAGCGTTTATTTATCAGTTGTACGGTATAGATTAATTTTCTTACTTTATGAAGTAAATAAGGCTGTGGGTAGGAAATAATTATTGTAAACTTAAAATTCAATAAATGTTTTATTTTGATTGATAACTATTTCATTACTAATTATCCACTCAGTAGTATGGCCTCTATGTATTCTTTATTTTATTAAGTTGTCACGATTTTGCTTTGCTTATTAACATTATACAATCCTGATTTGAATACGAGACTCCATTTTTTCTAATGAAACAACTCTCAGCGGTACAACGCGACTCAACTTCTAATTTGCCTTAAATGACATATACTGTGTCAACTTCAAAGAAAGTTCCAACTACAGTAACTTTGTCTAAATTACAGTTGTGAAGAAAATGCATAGCTTACAACGTTTTCCTTTCAGCAAATTCCCTGGACTCTAAATTAGAAAGTTTACACTTAACACCTGACTGCATAATAAAGTTTACATTAACGTCCATTTTTGTGAACGGGAAGGTACATTTTGCTTATTATAATAACTAGGAGTAGATAATATCAATCATCTCTACCAAAAAAGAGAGACACATATACCATACAAACCTTATAGATAAGTGCTATTATTTCTTCTGTGCTTATAGTCCAATGAAAACCATACACACATTCTAAAATCTCGAGACAAAGCCAAGGTATCTAAAGACAAAATATATTAACCATGTATTTCCACAATATAATAAGGAGATTATACAAAGATGGGATACACCAGTAGCACAGGAATACTGCAATTCGCGCAAGCATCGATGGTGTAAAAATAATAAACTGGTCCCCAAATATACTTAAAGTATTTATTTACAATAATGTACATATTAGCTCCAAATTGAAAACAAAATTTAGAAGAATTATATTTTTTTGGCAAATCATCCTCATTAATTAAGAGGGCGCAAGTTAGTATGGCAACTTCGTCAGTCTTGAAGTAAGAAGGGTGAAAATTTGTATAGGGTAATAATAATAATATAAGCTTATAGTTAGACACAAAATATTATGTTTCATACATAAAAACAGTTTTCGCAAAATTCATCCTCTACAAATAGGGGTTGGAAGTCTTACATAAAAATCAACATCGTCGGTTTTAGAGTTATAAATATGAAATTTTTATGTAAGTTTACAGTTATGAACAAATTACAAAAGTTTATTTTACCACATTTTTTTAGAAAATTATCCCTTAAAGGGTTAATTTAGAGCATGGAACTTAGTACGCAATTTCGTATAACTTACATAAAAAAATCATATTAATCGAAAGCTGGTGCTTGTCATGTGGTCCCACTTAAATTTGAGCTTGATCTGATGAGTAGTTTTTGAGTTATTTTGAAGTCGGTTATTTTTTCTTGGTAAAATTCAGATTATTATACGTTTTGCGTATCGACTCGCGCCTATCTTCAGCCCGGCCAATAAGTTTGGAGATTACTGTCTTTATCTTTCACCAGGTAATTTTGTGTATACCTGAAGTTAATTTGCTAACTTAAAGTTCGTCATAATATTTTTATTTTGAATTCCGCCAACAAAGAAGGCAATTAATATCAAACATAAACAAAACTTTAATTAATAAAGAAAATTGTGATTACGGTAATTAAATAAATTAATCAGTGTTTAATGGAATTGTTAATCACATTTTTCTTTTTATTTATACATATAAAGGATGCTAATTATTATGGGAAGATATATATATATATATAAGGGAATACATCGAAAAGATACGAAATATTAAATTCATAACAATATCTGCATTTTAAAATTCCCTTCACGTATTTAAGAATGTCTGAGCGTGAGTTATTCAATGATAAAAATTGTTTTAAGATGTTGGTTTTTACCTCGTTTTGTCTGTGGTTTGTTATAGGTTAATAGTAAAATAATGAAGATGTCACAAACGTTATAATGATTACTTAGTATTCATAATAATAGTTATTTGGAGTGCGAAATACAAATCAGTTGGTGAAAACCCTACAAAGGAATTTTAATGGTTTGTTTACATTGACTCCAAACTGTATATGACTGTCACAGTTCAGTCACACAGGGCATTCTATTTATTGGACGAAATAACAATGATACTGTTACGTCCGTCTAGTATGTGGGTTCGAAAGGATACCACTGATTGTTACCGATGAGGTCTTTATTCAACTCAGAAGGTTGTACAATACTTCCACAAACTAACAATATCGCTAACAATCGCGTAACACTCTCTTACTATCGCTCCGAACACATTTCACTAACAATCGTCCTGACTGGAGTCCCGAACTCCCTTCTTATCGACTGGAATCGAATGACCCACGACGATTAATTTGCGTCCTTTTATACGTGACCGAATTCGCGGGCTTACTATAACATTCCACAGTAATCCAGATAAATATCGAAAGACAATCATAAAAATATCACAAGGACAAAATAATCAAAGAGTTCCGAAGGTCATTCAACCGGAATAACAAAGGCGCGGTCCGCAATAAAACAATAAATGCCTACGCTTCGCGTCCTCGAACAATTTGGGGTTCCGTTTTTCCGCACAAGGTTCCGTAACAATACCTTGTATAGTGTTGTACCTACCGGCTACCTACACTCACATCACACACTTTCATGTGCGTATGTGAGTAGCGCAGTGTCACGACACATACTCGTATAACACATGACAATAACACCCATGACCCGAGAACAAATATTTAACGTAACAATTTTACGTGCATAATGCTGATAATAGCACACTTTAATCATAAAATAAAATTTAAAATAATGAAATTAAAATAAATTGATAATTAATTTTCAATTTTTTGTTTTTAATTATATGCAATATAAATTGTATAAATTTTAATCTACCAAGAGATTAAAACCAGCAAGATGGAGTGCTTTTAATAAAAAAAATTACGTAGCTAATCTCCGGTGGAAATGTACAAAAATTATACGGTAGTTTAAAATATACCAATTTATACAAAATGTACAAATTTATATCTTAACAAGCATACAAAAATTTGAGAATACTTTTGCTTTCAAAAATACATATATATATTATATGAAAGTAAAATTCACTAAATATAATTTAAAATAAAAGCTAATAGTAAAAATTTGCATTTAAACAAAATATTGTTCTCGAATTTAACAATAAATAAAATCACTTCGCCAGGATTTGAACTCCAGTGTTTGTTTATAGTTCCTACTAACTCCCAATACGCCATAGTGTCTTATTTTGAAGTTGTGAATTTGTCCTACCGTATGCTTCAGCTTATCAAATCAAGTTTATTTATGACTACCCACATTTTGTTGTTATATTTTCTTTTCATATTGCCGGCGATGCGTCGCCACGGCCTATATCACCACGCCAAAAATTTGGTTTACTCCTCGCGTAAAGATGTTTCACATCAATTAAGTTTTATTGACAATAAAGTTAACAGCACACTAAAACTATAGTGTGCTGTTAATTAATTTTACTTATGTAATAATACACAAGTGTTTTGACGTGGTAATGTTACCTCTAATTGCTCAAAATTATATTAATAACACTCTACATTTACCTACTTTGTATAATAGATAGTATGAATCGCTAGCCACTCAGCCACTGCAAGGATACTAGCCATACAAAGTTACTCTATGGATACTAACGACGAACCTACAGTAATCTCCAAACTAATTGGCCGGGCTGAAGTTGGCGGCGCTGCGCGAAGGGAGCGCGCGGGCGATCGTAGTGGATGCCCCGTGCACCCGCGCTCCTTAGCTGATACCTTATTTTATGTTCTGCGCATCGATACGCGCTAACTCCAGCCCGGCCAAAAAGATTGGGGAGTACTGTATGTGAGTAGCCGACAAAAAAGCAGAGGAGGCACGGATGGTAAATGGTAACCATCGTCCATGGACTTCAGTAACCCTTTTGCATCACAGATACGTCGCCAGCCAAGAAAGAAGAGAGTGGAAAGAAATAAACAAAGAGAGAAGAAATAGTAAAAGGTTTTCAAATTGGACAAATACTCGTACATTTTAAAAATCTGCCCGTAAAACTTCAAATTAAAATTTTGTTACTATTCGTTTTGCCACTTGTCCGTTGTGATTCGTTTTTCCACTTTTTCATTGAAGTTTCACTTCTTCAATGTGTCCCAACTAGGGCTTGTAATATCGGAAGGTTTTCAATATCGATATTGATTTTCGATATTTGATGCTAATATCGGAATTCCGATATCAATCTCGGAATTATACACAAAAAATTTTAATAATTTAAATTTAATTTTATATTGTAAAGTAGGACGTCTTGGATAGCAAAAAGGTTTTTAATCAATAGGATAATTAAATAATAACGTCTTTAGTACTGTTTTAATCCCGTTCGTTGCAAATACCACCTAAATCTATTCAATTCGGTTTGGTTTTCGCGTTAAAAATTCACTACCTTAATTTTTTTGAATTTTTGAATCGCAAATTAGTTTTTACTAATACATGAAATTCAGCTGCACCAAATGTGACAGCTGCACAGCAGAAGCTATGCTTTGTAGAAGGATAAAAGCTGAAGTGACTTGAAATATCGCAACACATTTGCTAGGACGCCTAGTTTCCTGGCAGCTGCCTTAACTTTGGATTCAATAAACCGCTCAAATTTAAGGTTCAAGGATATCTCAATTTCTTGCAGTGGGAGTATTTCAAGGATACATTCTGAAAAGTAGGGCCAAAATAAATGCTTCTGTTTTTGTGGCGTTGAATTTCACAAGGTTGGCGTCGCCCTATTCGGTGACTTCAGGCAGTGATTCACTCTTTCAACCCGGGCCTCTCTTCAGACTATATTTTTGTCATTACTGGTTGGAAGTTTGACAGGTATCGCTCGACCAGATCGTTGATATGCAGCAGGAATAGAGTTCTGGAGATAAAAGATCTCTGAGAAAGTCCGGCATTGTCTGTAATATGTGATGTAAGGTTGCTTGGGACGAATAATCTTTAATAACTACTCTAAATGAACGTTCACTCAGAAAGTCTTTAACCCAGCTGATCAGGCCAGGGAATAGGACATACGCAGGAAGCATGATCAATAGGCTAACATGCTAAACCGTATCGAAGGCCTTCGAGATGTCAAGGGATAAAGGCAACCGCCTCTACATTATTCTTAAGGTCCTCGCCCCAGATACGAGTGGATGAGATACGCTAGAATGCGGTAGAGTGGCATGCGTTAGGTTATAGCGCTAGGGTCACTAAGGAGATCATTGTGTTCTAGGTATGCAACGAGGCGCATGTTCAATAATAATCTTCCTGAGTATGTTGGTAATTGAAATTGGCCGTTAATTAGCAGGGTCAGCTCGATTGCCATTCTTGGGCACGGACTGCACGTTGGCAAGCTTTGACGCCTGAGGCACTATGCTCGTCTTAATTGAGAGACGAACCAAGCGTGGCATAACAGTAGATAACTGGAGAGAGCTGGAATACCATCTGGTCCACTAGCTTTGTTCACGTCTAGACATCGCAAGGTTTTAAAAACCTTTGTTGTAGATGTGAACCTCCGATATACAATGGTCAATGAGGTATCTGCGGTGAATGGCCATTGACAGTTAGATGCGAATTCTCAGCAACTAGAGATTCTTACGGATGATCTGCAGAAGATGATGAAATTATTAACTTAGGTATACCGAGATTAAGGAGATAAATTATGTTTGGAATAGATTTTTTCCGTATCGCATTATGCGTGCAGTAGGCTGAGCAGACTCACAACAGGAATACGGTTAAAGATATTAACTCTACCTCCCTACACAGCTAAAATATTTATACTTACTTGCTCAATTTTATGACCTAGTGGCCAATATACCTTGTGGCACGCATTAAAATCATTTTGTTTAAATTAAAATAAAAAAAATTACTGATTCCGATATTACGATATCGAATCACTCAGTATCGGAATTATAATATGGGGTTTCACGGTCCGAGATTCCGATATTTCGAGATTCCGAGATTCCGATATTCAAGCCCTAGTCCCAACACACATTTTATTTTTTTTATTTTTTACTAGCAGTTAACCCGTACCTCGGTTTAGGAATCTGCGAACCCTTACTTGTCACTAAAGACAATCACTATCGAACTACAAGTACCTACAGGGCCGTACTAAATTAAGTAATAATCTCATATAAACCTATGTCTAATTCTAAACAAAGAATTGAAAGAATAGAATGTCAAACATCAATAACATTTTACGCATGCACGCAAATTGTTGTTTTATATTACAAAAAAAAAACCGAGAATAGCAATTTATCTTTCACATAAATGCCTCGGCTGGGAATTGAACCGGATAACCCTTAGCAAGCAATCGCTATCGAACCACAGGGCCGTAAGAAAGTAAATAAACTATTTAAATAAACTATCTCATACGTATCTCCTAATTTCTTTCATAGTCGAATATTAACGGAACAGTGACTACTGACATAATTCGTGCGCACGCGCACGCCCATTGTGAATTCGCTCGTCAGCCTCAGTCACGGCCAATCAGTCTCGGGTATTACACGGGAATTGGAGCAATTTTATCATTAACAATATTTAATGTCTTAAGTAAAAACAATCAACAAATAACAGTGGTGAAACTAGATTTATCAGTCATTTTACATTTATCGCAGGTAAGAATTTCACATGCTATTTGTAATTTATTATTGTTTTTGATGAACAAACAACGTTTAATTTCTTATAGTGTATTTAGTCTACGATGAGATAAGTTTTAATTTATGTATAATCACAGAAGAAATAATAGTACTTATACACGTAAATAAGTAGTACAATTACACGATAATAGACGCGCGCGGTCCGAGTTATCAACGACCCACGAGTCACTCACAGGTTAGAACACCTGGGTTTCAGAAGAGACATTGGTTCTCTCTGCGTGTTCTACCGACTTCTCAACGGAGAGTGCTCCAAGGAATTGTTCGACTTGATGCCTACGTCTCCTTTTCATTATTGCACCACTCGCCGAAGATTGAAGTTCCATCCACACCGATTGGACTCGTGGAGAACCTCTACGGTCCGATTCTCAGGAACCTTTTTGCCACACACGTGCAAACTGTGGAATGAACTTACTTCTGAGGTATTCCCGGAGCGGTATGACATGGGGTTCTTCAAAAAAGGTGTAAAAAGAGTTCTCCTTCAGGGCCGGCGTTGCATTGGCGATTCCTTTGGTATTGCTTATGTCCATAGGCGATGCTGACCAATTACCATCAGGTGGCCCGTATGCTTTTTCATCTTCCCTTCAGGCTATAAAAATAATAATAATAATAAAACTAATAATTACTTAATACCACAGAAGAAATAATAGTACTTATTCAATACTAAGAACTGTATGGGTCAAATCTTGCAAGCTGAATTTTAACTCAGCGGCTAACAGCACAACACACAATTTTTTGAAGCTTATTTTTAAAAGTATTTTTAATTTATATTTGTTTTTCATCTACGAATGTAGATTCTGATACTGTAGATGTAGATCTACAGTGTTAAATATTTAACAACAACTTCGAACATTTTCCAAATTACTGAAATTAGAGAAGCTGATAATTTGGAAGCCAAATTATAATGGACGCCATGGATGGATGGATGGATGGATAAATATACTAAGAAGATAATTCTTGGCAAAAATAACCAACTTTAAAATAAGGGATAACTCAAAAAGAACCTACTCGTCAGATCTTGCTCAAATACATATTAAATAAAATAAGTGAATCATAAGAGTAAAAAAGAATCATCATAATCTAAATTTTACTAACAAAAAATAACCGACTTCAAAGTTTCAAAAACTACTTGTCAGATCTCGTTCAAATTTATGTGGGACCACATAACAAGCACTTGCTTTCGATTAAAAAAAGAATCATCGAAATCGGTTGGCGTGATATTCAGTTATTCGTCAATTTGTCGCGCACATCTTAACACAAATTTACGACTTATGTGGTTTTCTCATGGATGCCATTGACAGATCTCAATAAAATTTATGTGGGACCACATGACAGCCACCAGCTTTCGATTAAAAAAAGAATCATCAAAATCGGGTCGCCCAGTCAAAAGTTCAGAGGTAACAAACTTAAAAAAGCTTGACAGGTGTCAAGGGACACCCGGATGGAACGAAGTTCCTTGCAGTCAGTACTAGGATAGCAAAAATATGCAGCAAGTGTGCCAAAACAAATCTAAGGTATAAAATTTCCCATCGGCTTTGTTCACCTAGTAGCAATTGCTACTAGTATAGGAGAACAAAGCCGATGAGAAATTTAATACCCCAGATTTGTTTTGGCACACTCGCTTGAATGTTTTTGCTATCCTAATACTCTGGCTTGCTTTCTATGTAAAAAAACTACGACGGCAAAAAGTGTCGTTACCACTTTTCGTTACGGCAAGAAGTGTCGTTACCAAGTTTTTCGCCTAGCCCCCTTTCGCAACGCGCGATAAGGAACTTCGTTCCAATAACGCGTATCTACAAAATTGGTTGATGATATTATGTAGTGTACAAGTCATTAAAACGTCAACTTTATGATATAAAACAATTGTGTACAAAAAATACTTCATTTGCATACGTCACCCAGGGTTATTTAATGTAGTATTTCTGATTTTAATATAAACACCGTGAATTTTAACCATCACGTTGATTTCCTGGTCATTTGTCACTATCATATCATACCATCATGATAATCGTAATAAGTATTATTAGTTTATTTTATATTTATTATTTTATTATTATTATTATTAGTCTGTGCGTATAAGATGTTGGAGAAGAACGACTAAGGTATTTATTAACGCTCTATTTATTAAATCCCATAACAATGATTATAAATTATAATTTATTATTAAAATTACTGTCGGTTTGTCTGTTTGTCTGTGCATTTATTCCAGCTGATTTGGACGCGGACTAATGTTTTGTAGTAAATCTGGGTACAATTTAGAATTAGTTTTTATGTCAATTTAAAAAATACCGTCCACACATTTTTTTCCAGTTTGTGCTCTCTGTGTATTAAGATTAGTTTAACGAAGCGAAGTGAAGGCAGGTACTAGTTGTAGTTAAATAAAATGATGTAACTATCATATTTTATAGAGTTTTATGTCTATTCTCGCAGTGCACTTGTCGTCTTAATTACGAGTATGTACTGATCTACGTGCTATAAATGTCTACAATTTAGCCGTTCCGCTCCATGCGACTTCGAGTTCGCAAGTTTCAAGTTTTCCGTTTCTTATAACATGCGAACATATTCATCATCAAGAAACCAGCCTTTTAAAAATATACCCTCGCCAAACCAATGCTCTGCAGTTTTTTCAGGCGCATCTGATTAAGTGTCTGTTCTATACTTAGAGTCACTAACGGTTACTTATATCGCTCCTTAGTAAAGAATCACCATACAAATTCTGCACTAAGGAGCGATTTTAGTTATCGTTAGTGACTCTTAGTTAGGGCGTAAGTGTAATAATAATAAAAAGAGAGGTGTCATATCACACCCAGCTGAAACTTATTACCTTTCGGTGTTTATTATGCATTAAGTAACAGTAACAATTAAATAAATCGACAACGCTTGTGCTTAAATTAAAATAAAGTCATGACGCACTAACATAACTTTATAATTAATAATTACGAGTATTATAAAATACAAATTAATAATAAACCTTATCAAATTATAGTAATTAATATTAAAAAAAAATATCGTGTGAGTTATAGGTAGTAATTTATTTTGTTGTTAGTATGAGTTCAATGAGTTTTAATTTTTTTTGTTTATTCTATAGTTATATTTTATAGTTATATTTGATAGTTATATTCTATAGTTTTATTTATTATATAGTTATTTTGTTTATGAATAACCTGGCTGGTATGTTATGCAGTATTATATTTCATACTAATGGATATATTTATGTGTATGTAATATGTATGTACACACACTTTCAGAACTTGGATGTTCGTGTTGTCTTCGTTTTTATGTTATACTGCTTTATATATAGGGATGACATGTAATGATTAGAAATAATATTTTTTCTTTTACAGAAAACTTCAAGGATTTGTTCACAATGGTACCTGATCCAAACAGGTACTCTGTTAGTTTTCCCCGTATCAAATACCCGCCCCTGCGTGACATTGGCTTAAGGACTCCACAGCAATGGATTCGTGGTAAACAGATGGAAGATGGAGCTGAAGGCTTATGGCGGATTCACGATAATCTATACGATTTAACTGCATTTATCCCTCTTCACCCTGGTGGCTCTGACTGGCTGATAGCTACTAAGGTACATTTTTTATGGAAATAGCCGGCAAACGATCTGTCGATCCACCTGATGGTAAGTGGCTATCGTCACCCATGAACATCAGCAACACCAAAGGCATCACTGTGCGTTGCCGGCCAAGAGAGAGAGAGAAGAAAAAAAATAGAAAGACTTCATCAATTTATTCATATTTAAAGCCAAAGAGTACATAAAGAATTTAAGGACCAAGTAACCTTGACAGAAACCTAGTCTCATGACTCTGATCTGATGTGTCCTGGGTTCGATTCTCAGCAGGTCAAACATTATTACCTATGTATTTACCTTAGATCTCGGGTCTGTGGTGTGTACGTCAATAACATCTTTCAGGAATCTTTATTTAAAACTAATCTTTAGCAGTTAATAAATAAAGTCTACTCTTCTTCTTTTACATACAATAAATTGATAAAGCACTTTATATCTGGACTAGCTGCCCGGACAGACTTCGTTCTGTCAAAAGTTTTTTATTTATTTTGAGATGTAAGCTATCCTATCTTTCAAGTTGGATCAAACTGCATACGGTGTGCAAATTTAATTAAAATCGGTTAAGTAGTTTAGGAGTCCATCGCGGACAAACAACGTGACACGTAATTTATATATAGATTTTATTTTATGTTTTGACGACCCGTGTGGCGCAATGGCTACCATGCCGGATCGCAGCGCCAAATGAAATGAAATGAAATGAAATGAAATGAAATGAAATTAGTTTATTCGAAGTAGGTTTGTTACAAACACTTTTCGAAAGTCACTCAACGCCATCGCTTCAACAAATCCCTACCGTGAGTGGTCCCGGTAGAAGAAGCGGCAAGAAACTCCCGGGATTATTTTTTTTCCTACTCACAGTTACAGACAGTACTTACTACTACTTATTACATTATTTAATTTAAAAAAAAAAAAGATAAACTCATGTCCAAGCAGTCTTGTCATTTAAATACTCATCCACTTTGTAATATGCTTTCTTCATGAGAATACCTTTTACATGAGTTTTTAATTTACAGTATGGCATTTCTGTTAATTCTAACGGGATTTTATTGTAGATTTTTACACATCTACCCATGAACGAGCCACCAGTTTTGTTGAGTCTAAAACGAGGCACAATCAGTCTAGCCTTATTTCTTGTGTTAATATTGTGAACATCACTCTTTTTAAGAAAAGTATCGGAGTATTTTTTAACATACATAATATTTTCCAAAATGTATTGTGAACTAACAGTTAGTATATTGATTTCTTTAAAGAGTTCTCTAAGAGAGTCCCTAGGCCTGAGGTTGTAAATAGCGCGAACTGCTCTTTTCTGTAATACAAAGATTGACTCAATATCTGCAGCTGAGCCCCACAACAACAAACCGTAGGATATTATACTGTGAAAGTAGCTGTAATAAACTAATCTTGCTGTTTCTACATCAGTTAAGAGCCTTACTTTCTTAACTGCATAAGCAGCGGAACTGAGCCTCCCTGACAAGGCTTCAATATGAGGACCCCATTGTAGTCGAGAGTCTATGGTAATGCCGAGAAATGTTGTAGAATTTACTAGTTCTAATACTTCCTTATTTAGGACAATTTGAGCTGGGATCTGTTTCACATTAGGTAAGGCAAATCTGACACATTTAGTTTTTTTCGCGTTTAACATCAAGTTATTACATGTAAACCAGTGTAATACTTGCGAAACAGTATTATTTACGTCGTCATAACATTTTTTCCTCCTATCTACTTTAAAAATTAGAGAAGTATCGTCAGCAAACAATACCGTTTCACACATGTCCTTAGTGAAATAAGGAAGATCATTGATATATATTAAAAATAGCAGTGGTCCTAATATTGATCCCTGGGGCACACCCATGGTCATGTGCACTCCAGGTGACTCTATTCCATTAATAACTACTTTTTGACTACGTTCAGATAAATAAGATTTTATAAGACTAACTAATTGTGTTGAGACACCATAATGCCTAAGTTTGTTTATTAATATATTATGATCAACACAATCGAATGCCTTTGAGAGATCACAGAATATACCGATAGCATCATGCTTATCCTCCCAAGCATTAAAAATGTGTTTAAGAAGTGCGATGCCTGCATCAGTGGTGTTTTTCCCTTTTGAAAAACCAAACTGATTAATATGAAATAATTTGTTTGTAGAAAAATGCGATAGTAGTTGGTTGTAGATAATTTTTTCGAAAATTTTACTGAGGGCTGGTAAGATGGATATTGGTCTAAAATTTGTTGGGTCGTTTTTATCTCCAGATTTAAAAACCGGTATTATTTTCCCATGTTTCATAAGATTGGGAAAAATACCATCTTCAACACATTTATTAAAAATAAAACTTAAGTGGGGGGCAATTGAGTTGATTATTGATTTAACTACAACTGTAGAAAGACCCCAGATATCACTTGACTTTTTTACATTTATCGAATTGAAACTTTGTATAATTTGATTACAAGTAACGGGTTTAAAGTTAAATGAGTTGGTACTTTTATCAACACATGATTCTAAGATGATCATAGCTAGTTGGGGGCATGCATTTAAGTTTTTTGTAATCACATGCGGTATTTTAGAAAAAAAATCCTCGAATACGGTGGCAATCACACTATCAGAAGTGACATTTACATTATTGATTTTTAGCGAATATCTATGCTTATTTGATTTTATTTTGCCTGTTTCTTTATTAATAACATTCCAGGTTGCTTTAATTTTGTTTGAAGAATTCTTTATTTTATCAGCAATGTAGATAGATTTCGCTTTAGCACAGACTAACTTAAAAGTTTTAGAATACATTCTAACACGATTTAAAAATTCCAGGTCTGTGGAGGTTGATTTTTCTGCGTATAATTCAAAAAGCTTTATTCTACTTTTATATATTCCTGGTGTGGCCCAGTCACTGAATTTTGTTTTGGTATTATCACACTCAATATTTTTTTGTTTGAAATTATTATTAAATTCACATTTTATTAAATTAAAAACTGTCGAGTATGCATTGTCAGGTGTGTCATCTGGGTTAATATTCAATGACGGGAGTTTATTCGCAATGTTTTTTTTAAATGTATTAATCCTTCTTTGTGTGATTGGCCTGCAAATTATATTCTGTTTAGGAAGGTCATGATGGTACTCAATGGTGGCAAGTGGCAAGGGGCCTGGGTTCGATTCCCAGCGAAGCGGAAATTTGAATGATGAGTTTGAATTTCTGTTCTCGGTCTGGGTGTGAATGTCCTTGTCTAGTGTGTTGTCCATGACACCCACGACACAGGGAATCCTAGTGTGGGGGCTATGAGTGTGAAACGTTATTATTTATTGTTTGTTTTTATTTTATTATCTTTTTATAGGACATACTTACTTATGTGTTTTATTCTTTAAATTTTAAATTTGTACTTGCCAACCCATTTTTATTTTTTATAACATACTATACATTTTTATCAAAATTGTTTTTTAAGTTTTATGTACTCAAGTAATTTATTCGTAAAGTGTTTATTTTTTTACTTGAACAAATTTTTTTACATTCCTCTATTTACATTTTATTGCTTTAGTATATAAAGGCCTACGCTAGCCTGCTTTGTGTGGGGCCACACTGGTCATTGCGCGGCCGCGGCGGCGGTGTTTATTTTCCTTGGCTTCAACCCATTAATGGCCCACTACTGGGCACGGGTCTCTCCTCTTGATGAGGCCTAGAGCATACTCCACCACGCTGCTCCAGTGCGGATTGGTGGAGGGGTTAGTGGCCAACCCGAGTGTCGGAAGTTGTCAAACCGCCCGAGGGCCTCCGACATGGCTTAACGACTGTTATCTTATGATAACAACCGGGACCGACGGCTTTACGTGCCCTCCGAAGCACGGAAACGCTCAAGAAATTTTTGCCACTAGCGGTCACCCATCCAACTACCGACCGCGCCCGCTGTTGCTTAACTTTTTCGATCACATATGATCGCCGCAAGCCGCCGGGCTATGAGCGCTTTTATTTTCCTTAATTCGTATTATCTTCTGAATGTAATGTCCGATTTGAGTAATTCAAAAAGTTATCTTTAGGTACTGAAACAGTTTTGAATATGAAATGATTTATTTGGATAAGGATTAATACGAAGGTATGGTTTTCATGCTCTGATTTTGGTCATCTTTTTTATTAACTTTTAAAATGTAAAAATGGTTACAGTGGCATAACGACAATAGTTGGACATATATTATCGCGAGGTTTTTTGTAGATATTGATATGTTCTCTAATATTGTAGAACATTTTTTTGTTCTATCGTCAATAGTTTTCGCAGCGTATGCGATGAAAGAAATTTTTAAGCAAAATTTTTCACACCTTGGTTCACGTTACTGATGTTTTAGCAAGGATCCCTAATTTTTTCTAGTAATAAATATAGCCTATGTTACTTCTGAATAATGTAGCATTCTAATGGTGAAAGAATTTTTTAAATCGGTTCAGTAGTTTTTGAGTTTATTCGTTGCAAACATACAAAAATATAAAAATACAAAAATACAAAGCTTTCCTCTTTATAATATTAGTATAGATATAGATAACCCTACCTAAAATCATGTCAAAGTCAACAATATAATAAAAAATTACCAAGGGATTCAAATAAAGGAAAATTGTGCCAGATGTGCACTGCTTCCTACAAAGTAAATTGTAGTCTAAGTTCAAGTAGATAGTTAAATGCAGGTACTCTATGTAGATTACATTTCAAACAAATCAATGTAGGTATATGATCGTAGAAAAAAGTAGTAAAAAATGTAATTTAATATTGTTGAAGCGATAAATTTTTATTTTATATTATTTCCAGGGCACAGATGTAACCGAGGCATTCGAATCTCATCATCTCCGTGGAATAGCTGAAACGTTATTGCCTAAATACTTAGTGCGGAAAGCGCAAACTCTGAGAAATTCCCCATTCACTTTTCAAGAGCACGGGTTTTACAAAACACTAAAGGCCAAAATAAGCGAAAAAATAAAAGAAATACCGCCAGATGCGAGGAAGAAAAGCGATAATATTGCGGATAGCTTACTTATTACTTTATTAGTATCGAGCCCTCTATGTTGTTGGCTTTGGACTCAAAATTTAATACTGGGAACTATGTCCACATTTTGCGTTGGCTTTGTTTTGAGTGCCGTTACTACTTGTGGCCACAATTACTTCCACAGAAGCGACAGCTGGAGAATGCATCTCTTCAACTTAAGCGGGTTCAATTACACGTAGGATTTTTTATTCCAAATAATTAAAATAGTTTAATTTTCAGTTATTGGTATAGTTTTCTATAGATTATCTTTTCTAAATCTGGATCTGGACTAATTTCAAAATTTAGATAACTGTTACGTAGGTATATTGTACTTTATATAAATAAAATTAACATACCAGTGCAATTCTCATGTTGAATTATAAGATCTTTATTCATAATTTTTGCCATAAAAAAAACTAATTAAACTACTATTAATGTTTTTTAGAGAATGGAGAATATCACATTCGATGTCACACCATCTCTTTACAAATACGGTTCAAGATATGGAATTGAGCGTTTTGGAGCCATTCTTGCAATATTTACCGTACAAGCATAAACAAATCTGGGCCCAGATAGGTGCCTTGTACTATCCCGTCATATTTTGTTTTACTTCTTTGGGATGTTTGGTTAAAGAGTGAGTAATATTTTTACTGTTTCTTTAAATTTGTGGATGAGCAATATGAACATGCGATATAGATTCATTGGATGGTTATATATGAGAGTTGTGTTATTAAAGTCCGTCAACACTTCTAATATACACATAGACCAACTATTGTAAGACATCGAAAACGCTTTTAAAGAAATTTCCAACGCTAAAATCACAATCGAAAGACGACAGAAACTTAATATATACTTATGTATGTATATGTAAGAACATAATAGAGCCTAGATAGAATCTAGCGTATGTATTTTCATTATTTATTTTAATATTTTCAGGATCGCTGCTGGTATCACTAAACTAGAAGGAAAGACATTACACTTACGAAACATCATCCCATTCCTCCTGCCAATCTGGATGTGGTTAGGAGGTCTTCCATTCCACTGGACTATCGCTGTTTGGATCGCCTGCTTGGTGATATCAAGCTTTTTCTTTATGATTTATGGACTGACTTCTGGCCACCTAGCGCAAACGAACTTCTTCGATGGAGATTTTCCTAGGTATATCAACATTTGTATTAACCTTAGGTTTGTCTACGTCCAATGTCCTCCTTCATCGTCGTTGGCTTCAAACAATAAATAGCTCACAATGCCACACTGGTTTCTTCTCATAACTGAAGAGACGTAGAGCATACTCCACTACGCTGCTCCAAAGCGCATTTAGTTATTGGAGAGCCTGTTGTTCAACCCAAATGTCGGAAGGTTTTATACCACTCCAAGGCTTTGGAAATGCCATAACAACTCTTACCTATAGATAACAAACTGGAAAGGCTTTACGTCCCTTTGAAACACGGAAGGGACCACGCTCGCTGTTGCTTACCTCGATCGATTACTTAGGATAAAGCCGCCGGGCTATAAGGGCTATGAGTCTGGATATTTTCGTAACTTAGTCAATAACATCACTTTCACTTGGTAAAACCCAATAACTATAATGTAACTAATGGGCATGAATGCCTCTCAGTTTATAATTGTAATCTCCTTCATTTAAATTAATACAATTTTCATGAAACGTATTTTGTAATGGTATCCATAGGTTTAAAATGACATCAAATTCAAATTCAAAATCATTTATTCATGTAGGTATCTTTGATACATTTATGTTCAGTCCATACAATCAATTATTCTCATTTATACATGTATGTTGTACCTTTCAGAGACCAACACATAGACTGGGGAATTCACCAAATGGACACCGTGATAGAAAGAATTGACTTCGCTGGAGACCACTTCAAATCCATCACACGTTTTGGAGATCATGCCTTACACCATTTGTTTCCAACTCTGGATCACGGAGAACTTAAATATTTATATCCAACGTTAATAGACCATTGTGAAGAGTTCGAAATTCAGCTTCGGACGTGCACGTTCTATGATGCATTAATGAGTCAAAGCAAGCAGTTAATAAGAAAACGACCAAATGATTTCAGAGTAATGGATAGAAGATTATAAGGCCACTGAACTGATAATACAATAAATAATAAGGCATATTAAGTATTAGTCATCAAAAAAGTAAACTATTGACATTATTTCAATATTTATAATGAAACTAATTTCAAATTCAGCAGAGCAATTACTTTATTCCGAGTCTGCAATTCTCATATTGCATTCAGTAAAGCCATAAATTCTATCTTTCAAAAATAAATCTATAAATCATCACTAGATAAGTGAGTTAAATTAACAGCAACGCACACCGTGACATAGACATCATGACCTTTAGACAGACGCGAGACAACTGACTTGGGTATTGGGGAGGGGAAGAGGAGAGGGGTGAGGGGAAGGGGATGGGAAGGGGAAGGGGAGAGTAGGGGAGGGGAAGAGGGAGGGAGAGGGGAGGGGGAGGGGAGGGGAAGGGGAGGGGGAGCATTTCATACTTTAGTTACAAAACCATAAGCCTCTTGTATCGAAAATATAAGCTCTGAGTTTGAATAAATATATGTAAACTTGAAAACAAAAAAGGTTTCACTTCTACCACGTGTGAATTGCACACATTTTAAATTTATTCTTCTCTCTTTTTTGGCCTGCAATGCATCAGTGATGCCTTTGGTGTTGCTGATGTCCGTGGGCGATGATAGCCACTTACCATCAGGTGGATCGTCAGCTCGTTTGCCAGCTATTTCCATAAAAGAAGGTATAATTATGGAAGTTGGTTCAAGATAATTATAAATATGCAAAGCGTTTATTTGTTAGTAGTACGGTATAAGATTAATTTTCTCACTTTATGAAGTAAACAAGGCTGTGGGTAGGTAAGTATTATTGTAAACTTAAAACTCAATAAATGTTTTATTTTGATTGATAAATATTTCATTACTAATTATCCACTCAGTAGGTCTCTATGTATTCTTTATTTCATTAAGGTTTCACGGTTTTGCTTTGCTTAGTAACATTACACAATTCTGATTTGAACACAAGACTCCATTTATTCTAATGAAACAACTCTCAGCGGTACAACGCGACTAAACTTCTAATTTGCTTTAAATGACATATTCTGTGTCAACTTCAAAGAAAGTTCCAACTACAGTAACTTTGTCTAAATTACAGTTGTGAAGAAAATGTATAGCTTACAACGTTTTCCTTTCAGCAAATTCCCTGGACTCTAAATTAGAAAGTTTACACTTAACACCTTGCTGCATAACATAGTTCACATTAACATCCATTTTTGTTAGAAGGAATGTACATTTTGCTTTTAATAATTATCTAGGAGTCATCTCTACCAAAAAAGAGAGGCACATAAACCATACAAACCTTAATAGTCCAATGAACAACATGTATGCAATGATATTACATACTAATATATCATTGCATGTATGTTGTTCATTGGACTATAATATTAAGGTTTGCTTACATTAAGAGCTTCTAAAATCTCGAGACAAAGGCAAGCACCAATCTAAAGACAAAGCATATTGACCATGTATTTCCACAACACAACAGGTAAATTTTACAAAGATGGGATACACCAATTAGCACAGGAATTCGCGCAAGTTCATGATATAAACTACTTTTAACACTGTCTCCATAATTTGTGCAATAAATTGAGATGTCTACTATTATGTACTATTATGTCTTCTGTGCTAGTAGGTACCTATATCGAATTTTGAGTTCGCATGTGACTAAGTTTGATGTCGATGTCTATAAAGATGTTGTGGTTCGTTATTAGATATCAATTTCATTCGAACGAATGAACAATACGCAATCAAAACTACATTCAGATAATCAGCTCAGTCATGTTATCCATTGTTTTTAGTTATAATTATGTGGAACTTAATCTCGTCAAGTTCATTTGAATTTGTAAGAGTGCACGTCGATGGTGTAAAAAGAATAAACTGGACTCCAAATATACTTAAAGTATTTATTTACAATAATGTACGTCGTACAATACGTGGGAAAGATGAATGTTATGACCGTGATGTAATTTATATAATGCAGTGAACGTTAGTATATTAGTGCATTGATATTTTGTCATGGTAACTAAAACTAGGGTTGCTTATTAACAATATCCAGATGTAGGGCCGCTACATTTTACATTATTTATTTTATTTATTTCTTTTGTAACAAAAACAATTAAAAAAATAAGTGAAGCCTATGTAGACAAAATGCAGTAGTACCTCCTTCATTTTCAAAGTAGATGATCTCTAGCAGGCATTGAAATATTTCCACTCAATTGTAAGTATTTGTGCAAAAAAAGTCTACTGTTAAAAAACATAGAACTTGAAATAGTCAATCAATGAGTAGCCACAGACAGGAGTGTACCTACCAAAAAGTATATAGCTGACATTTCTTGTTCAACAATAGCATTTAAATTGTGTGAATTTTGCTATGTTATATTATCAGGCTTTTAATCTACTCTGAGTCTGTCTGTTAACGTTACCGAGTACTCAAACAACGTCATAACTCAAACACTGCAATTTTTGTTTGAAAGCGCTAATCTCTAGAACTCTTTATAAATTAATTATTAATTAAAAATTTAGGCTATAACATTAAAATTCCTAACAAAAAAGATGTACTTCAGGGATCACGGGTATTAACGCCCCAACTCAGAGTCACCAACGGTTACTTAAATCGCTCCTTAGTACAGAATTTATATGGTGATTCATTACTAAGCCGCGATTAAAGTAACCGTTAGTGACTCTGAGTTGGGGGCTAAGACTTGTACCCGAAGTGGAGCAAGGGCGGTTTTCTAATCGTTAGATAAAATTCATTATTAAGCTCTTTGTGTGGTTTAATTTTTTTTTTGGATTGGTCAAGTCCCGAGCCGTGGCCGAGTGTCCTCTAGTGGGCTATTACTAGGCTGAAGCACCTGTTGTCTATAAAAGATAGTACCATAGCATACTTACATTTTTAGTTTTTTTTTATTATACATATATTTATAGTTATTTTTTCTGTTCTCTGTTTGAATTTAGAAAGTAGCCTAGGACTGACTGATTTTGACTCTTACAATAGTTATGTAAATGCTGTGCATGCATGCCTTTAAGTACATTATAAAAAATGTTTTGGTCTATAACATAATAATGTTTGTATGTACCTAGTTGGCGTGTCTTAAATAAATAAACAATAATCTAATTTTGTATACAACAAAAGATTCACTTTTTGAAATTGAACGTAGGTCAGCTACAGGGTAACTCCTAGCTTTTGGACGTAGAGTTCATGATCTCACGTTACTCAGTATACCCAAAGCTTTCTTTCATACTGGTAAACATTGTATATTGTCTAGTTAGCCTAGTATTATGTTAAGGCGATTACATGGTCGGAAATTGCGTTACACCCTACAGCCGACGTTGCGTAAAATCAATAGCCATTTGCTGCCCGGTAATTAAGTTACTTATGTTAAGTACTGTAATAACAGACCTGCCTTAAATAAGTCACAAAATCAATGTCATTGATTCATTAGCATAAGTTTGGAATTTAATGACGTATTCTTTCTTTCAAATGGCATTCAATGTTTTATCACATCGCTATTATTTCCGGTCTATAATGAGGATATTAAGAATATTCAAACAACTCGAAAACGAAAGTTGCTGCTAAACTGCAAAAAACATCCAGTTGTATATTAATTACCAAATTTAATTTAATTATTGATTAAGACAAGTTTTCTTATGTAAATAAACGAAAAGCTAACCAACCATACAGTTCATGGAAAGGTCAGTTTTAGTGGTAAGGTTTAGTGTTACCACGCCATACTCGTATATTGGTATTATTAATTACAATCCAATTATCCAATTATTCAGCGACTATGAACAGGGGCTTCGACTCAAGGATGACTGCGGTTAAAAAATTCATGTTTTTAAATCCATAAATCAATAATGAAAATATGAATAAATGAAAAGAGTTTCTTACTGAATATTATAAAAGCAGCTTTGAATAATATGTTCTCAAATAAAGCCTTTCACATTTTCATTTCCACATTTAATTTTGTAGGAACACTTAATTTTATGATGTGTACTTAATACTTCAAAGGTTTACTTATTTACGGATGAAGTCTGGCTTTAGAGAACTTCTTACGGTATAATTATGTTTATTCTAAATTGAGGCTTAAACTTACTTCATATAACATCTCGAACAAAGTACCTATCAACTTATCTTCGCTTTGTTTTGACATGTATTTTAACACTTAATTTTAATTCGTTTTGGGGGGTTTTAAAATTGATTTGGAATAGACGGGTGATAATAATTCTCAGATTTTATTTAATTTTTATTATCATACAAACTGGAATAAATATACATTTAGGTATATTTACACAAACGAATTTCATATACCTACTATGTTTAAAAAAAATCCAGACAGAACCTCGACGAGACCTGACCTTCACGCAACATTCTGAGCTTCGTATTTTAAACATGAAAAGGATTAAAGTCCTTTGAAATTTTATTCATAAAAGTATCAATCCAATGACTGTTCGGAGTACCAACGCAAGTGTAAGCGTAATGAGAGCTGACTTAGGATTTATTTTGGAGGCGACATTTTAACCCTTGTTACTGCGTCTGAGCACGTCTCGGCCGAGAAAAGGGATAATTGCATTACTCCCCGATTATCATGTTTCTCAGTTTTTCGTGTCGCCCAAATTAAATTGTATATCTTTCAAGCAATAGGTACTTCCTTACCCAACTATACTTTTAGTCAAAGTGTTAGACTAATTCTAAATTAAAATAATAAATAAAAAGCATTATTAAAGATGGGAAAAATTAAAAATAATAAATATTATGGGTCAATAATCTAAATTTTACTAACAAAAAATAACCGACTTCAAATTCTCAAAAACTATTTGTCAGATCTCGTTCAAATTTATGTGGGACCACATGACAAGCACCAGCTTTCTAATAAAAAAAGAATCATCGAAATCGGTTGACGTGATATTGAGTTATTCGTCAATTTGTCGCGCACATCTTAACACAAATTTACGACTTATGTAGTTTTCTCATGGATGCCATTGTCAGATCTCAATAAAATTTATATGGGACCACATGACAGCCATCAGCTTTCGATTAAAAGAAGAATCATCAAAATCGGTTCGCCCAGTCCAAAGTTCTGAGGTAACAAACATAAAAAAAAAAAAAAAAATACAGTCGAATTGAGAACCTCCTCCTTTTTTTGAAGTCGGTTAAAAATATTATGGGTCTTCTAAGACCATTTCTGGAATTAGGGGTCCGTTTGCGAAATATTTGTCTTTAAAGTGCTAATTTTGGTTAGAGCCAAGTGTCAAGTTGTTGAAGATATAGTCTAACATTTCCTGATAAAATGTCTTTTGGCAAGCATATTGAGATGAAAAACAGAAAAGTATATTATGTCGACGAACTACGTATTGGATTGTATAATGTAGTACCCATGTTATTTACATCTCAGCAATCTTCATGTTATCGTGTTGGTCGTCATCTTAATATACACGAGAAACTTAAAAATTGACGAGAGTCATCAATTACACAAACGCAATTCCAAAAATTATGCTATCAGTCTATTCCCTTGATTATAAAATAAATTTGTTTAAAATTTATTAAACAGTCCCAAGGGTTGTAATGAGCTCTGACTCTGACTTAATATTTGTTCACGCGTCTGAACCCTTATTACTGCTTCAAAGCACGTCCGCTCGGGAAAGGGATAATTGTTCTATTCAGTCACTTATTTTATTATCTCCTTCACTTTATTTATAATTAACTTATAATGAAATAGTGGGGCCAAATCTTTTAATGAAATATTTTCTGAAAATTTTATTTTAGGTAGGCTTTTATCGATAATTCAGCCATTATTTATAACTGATTAAAGTTATACAACATATTTCTAACTCATTGACCAAAATTTTTCCACCCGTTTTAGGGTGAGGCCCAATGAGCGTATTTTTGAGCTGTGCGTCGCGTCAAACATAGGTACTAAAGTCCAAACTCATTTTGCGTCGTCATGTGGTACATATAGGACTTTAGTATGAAACCGAATGCACGGGACTCATCTTTCACGACTCATAGCTCAGAAATATACGCTCGTTTGATCTCACCCCTCACGTGTTATGCACCAAGCTTACAGGCTCAGTCCCAGAGGGCGGGAAGAAGTAGGAGCCAACAAATCCAACAGATTCGTGTGGCCCGTGAGACTACATGTCCATACTCATTATAAAACGCCCATCACAAAAAAATTGTGACATAAGTTTTGTACTAAGTGTATCTTGGAGACAACTGTTTTTATTTTCAACGAATGTAACTAAGAGCCATCTCAACAGGCAAGGGTTTTGTTTTAAAAATCCGCTATCAAATCGGTTCACCCGTTAGGAGCTACGATAGGCCCTCAAAAAAATATGTACATACACACTCAAATTATAGAAAAAAAAACATACACAATATTAAACACCTCGTTTTTGTGTCGGGGGCTCAGAATACAGTGTCGCGGGGTTATTGAAGAAAATAGGTTCAGGTGCTCGAAGACAATAATCAGCTCTTTCATAATTATTGACGGGGATGTTGACTTCAACAATAGGATGACAATTTTATTGTCAACATCTTAAAAAATTGCTGATGATCTTTTTTTATTTGAATAGCCGTCAAGCGAGCAGTCTAAACACCTGATTGTAAGCGGTACTTACCATCTATACTGGACACTAAATCACTTCATTCCTAAAACCTACTTTACTACGAACAGACATAAAATCAGTATAATCACTTATACTCGTATAGGTATACACGTTAAACTTATACGGAGGTTAAAAATTAACAATTATGTATCTCGAAGGGCGGAAGTGCGAGGAATTCATTATTATTTATGATCCAAACCATGTTTTGCTATTACGCTATGACTTCGCTATTATACCTATGTTTATCACTCTAATGAGGTCCCAGGATTATATTCTGGAGCTGGTATCTAAGCCCTTGTTACTCGGTCTAAGCACGTACAGTTCGTGAAAAGGGATAATTGTATATTCGCTCTATTACTATTTCTATTTATTTTACTTCGCCCATATTGTGTTAGTCCTATGTAGGTATGTTTTATTGATAAAAAACCGGGCAAGTGCGTGTCGGGCCACGCGCAATATAAGGTTCCGAAGTAGTAAGTTTATCGACTATTATTCATTAACTACTTAAGCTAACATATCCGTGATAGTTTTCCTTGTAAATTCATCATATTATATAACCTATTTTTGAGAATTTTTCACTTGACCAACTCCAACCGCTAAGCCGGGGACACTTGACTCTAACCAAAATTTAATATTGGGCTTTACCAAATATTTCACAAACGGACCCCTAATACCAAAAATGGTCTTAAAAGACCCATAATATTTTTGAAAGACCTTTTCAACGATATCCCACATACAAATATAGGGTACGCGACGAATAAAAAAATTCATCTTCACGTTACCTGTAGGGGACGTACCCTGAAAAAAAAGTGTTTTTCAATATTGTCTTTAACGATTTGGGGGGTTTTAATAAATACAGATATGTTTATCCGTGCCAAATTACAGCTTTCTAATACTAAGGGTCTTGGGGCGCTTTGACAGACGGACGGACGGACATGACTAAACTATAAGGGTTCCGATTTTACTTCGGACCCTGAAAACTGGTATGTCTTGTTATGGATACGAAAATATAAAATCTATTTCTACCTGGTCCTAATAGCCTGTTGAACAAAGGATAAGGTTGAAGGTCAGTGGGCTCTCTAGCACCCAGTATAATCTCGACAGGTAGGTACTCGTGCGAGTTGATAAGGATCATTGCCTTAGTAGCCTTTAAACGAACTCCTTGAGCCAATCGTAAATTTCCCCGTCCGTCAGTTCGGTGGACCAGTAAAATCGGGATCGCTTCAGCCTCTTAAGCCAACAATGTGTCAAACTTTCATAAAGCCTAGGCACGCACTTTGCTTGTTTTGGGTTATTCCGTTCTGATCCACCAAATCGATCCACTGTCAATTATTATTGTTTTTTGAAATCCTGACTGGTCTGATCTACTGAAAACTTTACCATCGGCAAAGTAACACTGCAGTCTTTGCAACACATCGTTTTTAGTTATATTTTGCGCATGAGTCAGGAATTAATAGTTTGGTGGCTGGTGCATTTTCCTCAGCGGAGTTTTGTCAGTCTGCTAGTTAAATTCAAAATAAGAGAGCTTGAATTAAAAAAAATCTTAAAGGTGCTCCCTCACCGGGAGCATTTGCTTGTAATGTAACATTACAGATTTGAGCATTACATCAGTGAAGGAGGAGAACCGAGCATTACAATGCGCACCTTGTAATGATACAAAACGGGGATACATCAGTGAAGGAGGAGAACCGAGCATTACAATGCGCACCTTGTAATGATACAATGTGTAATATCTTGTTACAACTTGTAACATCAATAATAATGTCAAATCTATAATGTTACATTACACGCGATGGCTCGTCAGTCAGGGAGGTATTATTGTAATGTAATGCTCAAAGACGAATCTATAATGTTACATTACAAGTGAATGCTCTCGGTGAGGGAGCACCTTAAGAGGTCGTAGAAAATAAATGTGTGTGTAACAAAATAAAATATCTTCAAAGGTGCTATGTAAACATTGGAACAAGTACACCCCTACTTTCGCAACCACTCCCATGCCCAAAAGTTTCTCGGAAGAAATCGGTTCCGACTTTTAATAAAATTGTATTTTCACCCAATAATTTTATTACTCTGTATTGGTGTACAATAAAGAGTATTTTTGTTGTTGCTAAGCCATGCTGAACTAACATGCCAGTCAAGAACTTTCAAACACTTGGATAACAACAACACAAGGAAAAACTTGCAACGTATCTAATTTAAACTAGAACAACTAGATAGAGTACCAGACCCGTACCAGACCCTTTATACAAAACTCTTTCTTGTAAGCGTTCACGCCAAAATAATAAGTAGTCAGGAACTATTCAAGTTTTTGGTTTGAGCGTTTCCAAAAATTTGTTTTGTCTAGCGGTCAAATCACCTCAATTACGCGAAATGCAGTAATTAGGCACTTGTTTGGTCTGGAATAGATTTAATCCAATAATACGAGTACTAGCTAAGCAAATTCTAGCAATAATTCTACTATAAGCATATTATGTCTTCTGTGATATAAGCAACGTCTGCAATTTTGCGTTAGGTTCACGTTTTATGCAAATCATAAATATTTATTCTTTGGTTTTTACTCAGTCTGTAACGCTTGAATTATTTTATCGTCAGGAACATTTATGATCATAGTATGACTAGAAGGTCGTAGACATAAACATATATGTGGATGGTTAAACTTCATTACTTAAGTAAATAATAATATTCATACTAGATTTTTAAAACCATTAACTACTTTTGGTTGTGTTAGTATTTTAACACAATTACAAATGACCTAATGTATATTATGCAGGAATAGAAGAGAAAGAGTGTGTAAGAAATTATTTTATCACTAAAACCTTGTATGTGTCTAATAATGTGCATAGCTTGCCTGTAACAATCAAACCTGCAATAAAACCAAAATTGTTTCACGAAAAATGTGAGGCTCTGTCTCAGATACACAATTAGCATGCTAGTTTAGCACACATGCATACATGTTTGAATACATACACATTTCATGTTCAGAGCTTGCCCTCTTCCACCAATACCCCATTCAACATGCGTTGCGCATGCTTGTGCGCTACAAATTATCATGTGTATCACAGGCATGGCTGTAAAATGTCATCACACGAAGAGCTTCAACGCCTACAACAAAATTAAACACTACATACGTGTACACAAGGAAGTAAAGAGAACTTGGAAGTAATTATGGACCGTAAAAAGTAGGAACAACGCTAATAATTGTTTCCAATTTTTCCCACGAAATTAACATTCAATCGAGATGGCTTTCGTAAAAGCCACTTTACTCACTGCAGTTGCGTACGGTAGAAGATGTAGAATGCTGATAATAATACATTTACATGTCTAATCATTTTAGTTGTGTTACTGTTGTAGGAATATAAGTATTGAACTCAGTATAATGTGTAACTTACACATACTTTAGAGATTTAATTAAATTTTTAATTAAATTTGTTTTTGATTGCTAATATTAAAAACAAAAATTATATTTTTTGTTTGTGGTTGTGGTAATTGTTTTGTTTGTGGTTTTTTTCCTTTAGGCTGTAAGACCTGAAACATTTAAAATAATTACATTCGTTACAGAGAATAAATTAAATTCACATCTTGAAATAAAAGAGTAACACTTAATAATAGTAATTTTAATGTAGGAAATGAAAACATAAGTGAACAATTGTTATTATTTATCGTTAGTTAATGAAAGGAAAAAAAATATTTGATCCCTTTCGTGAAAAATAATCAGGATTTGCATCATCTAGTTCTTAAAGGATACTCTTCAACGATTGGATGATTTTCAACCTATCCGGCTATACCATCCTGTAAGTAAAATCGATCACAACCTTTTAAGAGTTCCGAAGTAAAATCGGAATCCCAAATAGGAACCATAGTAATAGATTAAGCGCTAGCGTCATTGCATATGACGTAATTAGCAAATTGATATTGCTATTCAATTTGTCATTAAATTTATAAATTGTAGCATCAACAAGTGTTACAACAGGTGGTTTTAATGCTAAAGCATTCTCTAATAGTCAACCATGAGAACATGCAGATATTTCGTAAAAGTGATTTTGTTATAAAATTGTAGATTACCTATTACTTATTTATTAACCATTAGTGCTTGTTCATACTGACTCGCGGGCGCGGTCGCGGGCGCGGTCGCGGGCGCGGTCGCGAAATTTCAAACATATGAACTACTATGAGAGTGTTCACATACAAAACGCACGTGCGGTGTAAGTAGCGGGCACGCTAGCGACAACCGCGCGCGGCCCGCTAGCGGCAATATCAAACGCATGAGAATGTATGAGTGTGTTCACACTGAACTAGCGGCGGAACGCGCGATTATGTCAGGTAAGTTCAACCATTTTGAACTTGTCGCTAGAAACGATAGCACATGAATTCATTATGTCCCCAGATTAAAGGGTTGTTCTTTCATCTAAGATCATGTCCTTCAATACAGAAGAGTTTATTAGTACTATTCAGTACACTCACTAGAGACACAGAGGTATAATAGTACCTATTTATCATTCGTGTTTTTAACTACACACTGATCAAGTAAAAGAAAACTTGTGTTTCATTGGAAGTGGATGTTGATAGAGAAATCCGATTTGACACTGACTTCGTGCCAGTATCACATACATGAGTCTACAAATAGGTACCTACTTTACTTTACTCATGTGCTACTTAGCTTAGTTGTAAAGTCTCGACTCTCGAGCGATACAGAATTTTATTATGCACGACTAAATCAAAGTACTGCATTACTGCTCTACAAATACTTGGTTAAGTACTTCGAATGTTTACAGTCACGTCCAAGAATGAAGAAAACAGTAATAAACTTGCAAGTACATTGCAGAATATTATGTTCTGTGAAGGTTTTTGTAGTCAGAATGACTAAGGAGATATTTCACAGTAGTAATTTCTAAAGTAGGAAGCAGTAAATAGTTTCTAAATAAATACTTGTGTCAACAAATAAATTAGGTACTCGTCGTGTCAACTGGGTCCTTGGGAGCCAGTTATATTTTATTTCCTGATGATGCCTGATGACTTATTCGGTGATGCCTTTGGTTACGGTTAGGTACTGATATCTATGGGTGACGATGGCCACATACTATCAGATAAATCTTCAGTGTTTGTTGTTTCATAAAAATGCAAATACATGCGATAAAATTTAATTGACAAATAACAACAATGTCAACATAATCATCAACGCGTTTTTTCATCAATAATTTTGTGAAAATGAATCATATTCTTATTTCTTTTCTTTGGTATTCTTGTCCATCTATATTTTCCCAATATTTCTTTTCAATGCTTTTAGCCCTACATTTCTTATTTCGTTAAAAGCTGGAGTGATAAATCCTATACAAAAGCCAGTGGTTTTCAATATGAACATTTTTGTCATATTAATTTCTGAATGAACATCGCCTGACGTGAGACCTGACGTCACTCGTATACTTTGTGGAGAAAGTATTTTGCTCACAGATGTACGAATACATTGCTTACAAAGATATTTAAGTAATCAAGGTTACGTTTCTGCTTGATGAATGAAAAATTCTACGAGTTCATTTTGTATCCGGGTTGCAAAGCTCATTGCACGGAATCTCGAATACATTTATTAATAAAGATGTTCATTGTATTGGTATTTAGTATAATTATGTCGCATTGTAAGCAATATTTTTAAAACATCGTTTTATCAGAAACCTTAAAACTCTAAATAACTATACCTTGAAAAGCAGTATTAACCTATTGGAGTTGAGTGCGATGTATTCCCGCTTCTAATCCTAAACAGTAGGTACGTAGCTTATTATTTCACGAAGACATCAATATTAAAGGTCACTTTGGAACTCTACTTTTAAGATGTTTGTTATTTTTATCACGTATTATTGCAACGGGATTGTTGTTTAAGGAATTCTGTTAACAGCTACACAAAGCCCACGCAATTACATATACAATAGAAGTACGCACTTAGCAATATTACCGCGTAGATCTAATGCGGATTGCTGAAGGTTTTAGTGGCTAATGATTGTACAAAGAACTTAAGTCGTTCATAGGCCGCATGCGCCTAATTTCCATCGTAATATATTTATGAGCCAATGGCATAATGTGTTCTCTAGAGGACATAAATGCTGTGAGATTTTTTTTCAAATCACTCATCCAATTTTCCATACAATCAAAAGTTACCGATCTTGGTATACGAGTATATTATCACACACAGTATTATATTATCAATACCTAGGTAGTTTAGTCTCTGGAGAGCATCCGACATGTTTGAGTTTACTAATCCTATTAAGCACTGTAGGTAAATCTGATCGAAGGCAAACAACAGTAAACTTTTCAGTATTTATTCTATCTATTGTTGGAAGTTTCGTAGAAATGAAAGTCAACAAACATTTTCCAGACAATTTTAACGCAAAGCAAATCTCTCACCGTATCATGATAAAAGTCACAGAAACTGAAGTTCAAATGTCACGTCAGGAGCAGACGTTATGTCGTCCCGTTGTCTCTTGCATTTGGGTCTTTTATCATTAAGAATGTAGGCACCCCACATCGCTTTTACGACTTTGTCGTGTACGTTGGATAAAAGCTTTGGAAACTTTTATTAAGAACTTTGCCTCACGTCATGCTTATGCTGAAAAAATTATAAGATTTCCACACAATCCACTCAAACTCTCCAAAACTGTGCCACCAATTTTATCTCATCTATTATTTTTTAGTTTAATTTTCTTATGAGTCACTGGCTATTTCAACTTGACTTATAATGCCCAACCTTTTATTAATGTACTAATTACAGCTCAATGTATCACGATAGCCATTTAATATAATGTTAGATAACTGAAAATATAATTAAGTCCAGAGTTGCCTACTACATCGACGTAAATCACAACATAATTTAGCAGTTTTTTTAGAATTCGTTGTTATTTTCGTTGTAATTTTTATATTTAAATCATTTCAAATGTTATGGTTGATAGTGTGAATTAAAATTGCTTTTGAAAATTTCAAGCAGATAATTTGATCATTATTGTTGTTTGATCATTGTAGGTTTCAGCGCTCATCGTAGTGCCGATAATACACTGTACCCAAATGCTTGGCTGATTTTTCATAGTTTTTTGAAGGCACACATTTCAATTAGCTTTCGGTTTATATCCCTACATGGGACGGATTGTTTACTAATCTAAAGATCTGATGTTTCCTAAAACGAAGTAATATTTCCAGTTACCTTAAAGTATAAAAATTATTTTAAGAATAAATATGATTATTTTAAGAAGTGTTATAGGATAAGAACAGTGAACGAATATACTAATATTAGTTCATTGGATAAGAATAACAAAACATTAATTTTGAATTAACGGTCAATTTAGTAACTCCATAAAAACTATTACAGACAGTAGTATGTGGCACCGTAAAGTTGTTGCTGGCGTCGAGCGTGCACACAGCCACAGGAAGCGATATGATAGTGTGCAGGCTGTGTCTCATTCTTACCTGCGCCCGCGCGTGTTGTCTCGAAGAAAGCCTCAGTAGTAACCTGGCGGCCGTCGCGACCGCACTGGCTGCCGACTATGCGGCAGACCTTGTGACTCTAGTGTGGTGAGTTAGTGATACAGCACAGTGCTCGTGCGTTAACCCCAACCCCTGATAGTGCATAACCGGATTTCTGATTTGGAACGCCCCGTGGCGTGCAAAAGGTTTGTGCCTTCATTTTTTATTCAACTCCAGCTACTACGCCGATATGCATGTTGTAGTTTAGACGTATCAATGCGAGCGCTCAGTCGAGTGTTAATTTAAGGTAATGTGAAAGTTCTGACGTTCGATCGCCGAGTTCGAAGAGTCAGACGTTGTTGACATACTTTTGGTTCAGGTGTGGTGCGGTTAGCAGGTGGGCGCGCCTGCGCTGTGTCAGACCGACCAAAATTCCAATCTCGTGAAACCGCTTTCGGACGGTTGGGCAACTTTCTTCTGACGTTTTTATGACTGATGTTTTGTATATTATCTCCTTTCAGCTCATTTACAAGTTTTACGACGCTCTCTTGATGCACGAGCCTTGATAAATTGCTAGCGACAACTTTAATGTTAAAAAGCTCACGATCGTGCTATCGAAGCGAAGACTTCAACGCGCTTCAAGCTTTATCGTCGGTTACAAATGTATTCTCATCACGATAAGATGACGTAACACAAAAAATATAAACTTGAGCCTTTGTATTTAAATTTAGAAGCATTGGTCAAAGAAAAAATATTCTAACGTTAACATTTTTATTACTGTTAGCAGTAGCTTTTTATCTTTATGGTAGGTTTAGAATAAAAAGGGAAGTATACAAAACAATACGAGTCATAAGCAAGGCAAGGCAAACGGGGACATACAGCGTCGGTACGGACAGTCTCTTGTCGACGTTCACGTCTAACCGGTCTCGCGGCTCGTGCCCCTCCTCTTCGTATTATCCGCATTCAAGATACAATACATCCCTCGCCTAGGATACCTTTGATATGAGACTTCAACTTTAACCTTTTAATTTGAATCTTGTTGCTCATCCTTAATTTACTTTAAGCGTTAAGAAGGTACTTATACAAAATTCAGTACTTAAATTTAAATTTAATGTTTCTTCTTCATCTTGTTTCATCGTAGCAAATTAATCGTGAAATTTTACGCAATCAGTAAATTTAAAACAAAGCTCCTGTCCGTTGTAAAAAAGAAGAATTCCTGACCACAATAGTAGGTACCATATTAAAGTCAACAAACTATGTCTCAGTGGCTGTATCAAAAATGATGTGTAAAGTAACATGAAAGTAAATTTCCCAAGTTTTACCCAAGATCTAAGACATAGTGGTGATTATCTCGGTTTCTTACGAAGCCATCAGTGTACCGCGTTCATCGCAGTTGCTCGTGTGGATCGAAGCAGATGTTACTAATTGTACCATTGCCCCTCCTCATAATGTAATTTTTGCCAGTAACCAGTAAATACATTTATCATGTACCTTTTACTTTACATTTTAAAATACTTAGGTAGTATTGTATCTCCATTAAGGCTAAATTCTGTTTACCTATATATAATTTTCAATTCCTGATTTGGTTGTTTCTGTATTATGTGATACTAAGCTCATTATTCTCAATAATGTATTATCTCATTTAGTTGAGTATATACTATTCCCCACAAATTCATATTCTGCGAATAATTTTACTGACATGAATCCTGAATAGTTTTGTAAATGAAAATTACGAAATTAATGATTTAATTTTACCTGTGATCCATCATTTTAAAGTTATATTTTTAATTTTGAAGACAATATTATAAAGAGCTTTTTAAAAATCTATAGTTTCCATGTTACCTCTAAATCCTTAATCCTCCGCAGAAACGGTACTTTTTAATGAAAATAGCCGACAAACGAGCTGCCGATAAGGTTTATCCGAATAAACCCAATAACTAGATTTCCGATAAACTAATAGAGAATAGAGTATTCTTAGAATAGAACAAACTGATAAATGAATAATATACATACAAATTACCGTCAATTATATCATTTAGTAAACATTTCTTTTTTTGTCTTATTGATCAATTACATTTTCTATACAAGTTCCAAATCATTCAGCTACTAGCAATACAATTTTCCAAAACCCGCATCGCATGTCAAGCGATATTATCATTGGTATTTAAATTCATGCAAAATATTCATATTGAAATCTACTTCATCGTTACTGCCACTTTTATTGGTGCATACGGTTTACTCCGCAATTTCCGTATTTTGATTTATATTGACAAATTCGTTGAAATATAAGTAGTATTAATATCAATCGTTATTTATCAATGACGGAATTCGAACTTTGCACTTATGTCATCTATACATTTACAAAGCCTAAGCAAAAATATTAGAGGCCTTGGCATTTAATAATCACTGAAGCCAATGCCGAGAAGACTGACACCAATCAAGTAAAATACATAATGCCAGATAAGCAATACAATGTATATAAAACCAAATATAATACAGAGGTATTGCATGTATACAATGGAATTAAACACCCACAAACTGCAGATCAAATTGCTAATGATAATTCATGTTAGTAACCGTAAAGAGATTGTGAACGTGTAATACCAATGTAGTGAAAACTTCAAGGTGGAAATGGTAGCAGCTATTGCATGTCAATGATCAACGCACATAAGTAAAGGCATTTGATAATTTTAAAATTGAAGTACAACCAATTCATCATACGATATTCAGATATTGATTTAAGAAATTCCTATTGGCATTCAAGGTTCAATCTTGTTGCGCTTGCGGTGATGTATGCAGTCTACATATTCTTTTCTTGAAATAAACCTTAAACGTTAAAAAACATTAAATAATTCTTGGCATTGTTCATCTAAAATAACACGCCTGATAAGCACATAAGCACACATACTCAAATCCTTGTTAGTATCGTATGACGTTACAGAAATAACTAATGAGGTCAGGATCAGTTAGGCTCACTGTCCTTAAGAGGGACATGTGTCTAGTAAAGAACTGACTATATCATACAAAGGCCAGCCGAGACAAAAGAGATAAAGGACTTATACCAGATTTGCATAAAACTTAACGGAGGATTTTCTCGTTTGAGCCTCGAAAAATTCTTAACAGAGTAAAACGGGTTAAGAATTTCAAGAAAACTTTACTTCAACCCATGTATTAAAGACTTTCATGATCTTCGTCTTATTTGATTTCAAAGCGAACAATTGGCAAACACCTATACTTACTGAATTATTTATTTGGTAACCATAAATCTTTACATGAGATAATTCTTGACAAAAAATAACCGATTTCAAAATTAGGGATAACTCAAAAACTACTAATCATATCTCGCTCAAATATAAGTGGGACCACGTGACAAGCACCAGCTTTCGATCATCAAAATCGGTTCACCCAGTCGAAAGTTCTGAGGTAACAAACATGAAAAAAAATAACCCTTGGCCGTCGGGTAAAAAAAGAACAGTCGAATTGAATACCTCCTCCTTTTTGAAGTCGGTTAAAAATGAAGTTTATCCAAGTTTTTACATGCCATTTAAAGTATAAATTGAGACGAGACTTGAGATCTTTTCTGTACTGGAAATTCCCCCGTAATTTGACATAATAGTAAACGTCTAGACATTACAAAGGTTTCTTTTACGTATTATTTTGATTCAATATTTAGATACTACTAAAAACATCGCAGAAACAATCACAGTTAAATCAACATAAACCTTTTAACCAAAGCCCAAAGTAAATCCTCTAGGCTTAGCTGAAGCCTAAGAACGTGAGGAATGCCTTCTAATTTAGGCCCGCAAAATATTTGTTTTCTTATTATTGACCGATTTTTTTAGCTAGCCCTGTTTGTTTGTTTGGGTCAAATCTTGCAAGACTATTAGGCCTGCTTTTACTTATCATAAAAAATTGAAATACATATTGCTTTAGTTCTGATGACAATGCATTTTTGTGATAAGCATGACCTGATACTGGACAGGTATGGCTCCAGCCGAGGTAACTCCTTAATGGTTAACAGCTCATTCCCAATTTCTTTAGTATTCTACGTTGACACTTTAAAACCATGTATTAAGTTTTTTAAACCATTGACTTGTTATGTAATAGCGTCAAATACCGCAGGCTTCGGCATCTGTCGAACGCGCATCCAACGGTTACTAGTCCGTTACGGCTAAGGAGGTCATGCGATGCTCGCGTGCGTACTTTCAACACAACTAGTCGTTAGCATTTGCTGAAACACTACAAATATTCCACACGATGAGAAGTGGGACGGCTGTTTACTTAATTTACAAAGATCGTAACTTACAGTTTAATGAATTAGGTTGTATTATGGATTTAATATTTTGAAGGAAAATAAAAGCGTCAATCTTAGATTCATAGATCTACATATTAACATGATGATCCGTTTAAATGTATTTTCGTTACGTCTCTCATTGAGTTGCGGTATATTTTCTATTCCTGTAAGCAAATATTGTTGTCTTATATTATTATCCTTATGACAATGCTATTTTATATTCTTAGCTAGAAATTTTGTTATTTATATACATCGAGTAGTATAATGTAACGCATTTCTTTGACTTGAGTTACTGCTGGTCCTTTAGCACAACGGATAATGCGTCTGACTACAGATCAGATTCTAGGTTTGAATCTTGGCATGATCGTTTCCTTTTAAAGCTTCACTATTAAAATTTTTGAATTATTACTTTTTTCTTACTTTACGTTTTATGTGTTCGTGTAGATCATCTTTTATTTATAATTTTTTTAATTTTCGAATCAATAAATAACAGGTAGATAATTAGTATTGCATTATTATTATTCTAATTAATCATATCATGTTAGTTAATGAACACGTAAATGTTCTTCAATATGCTCTATATAATACTACAAGCATAAGTATCACGAGGGCTATCCATCAAGTTTGCGCTGATTTGCAAAATTAACACAATGTGGCAGACAGTCACATACCAACGACGGCATTCCGTGTTAGCACATCAAGCATTAGACACACATACTTATATACCTGTAGCTACTCCTAGACTGAGTAAGCAACAACAGACTCAGAGGTTTACGACACTGAGGATAAATAAATTAACGAATAGAACGAGTCCAGACCTTCCGCACTATTTCCAGTACAAAGAGTACTAATGAATTCGATTACCCAAAGCAATTCCTTCCATTTCTCCGCTCCGTCTATGTTACATCCAGAGAAATACATTCCGTGACAGTCATCTGAACTTTATTGCCGACGGGTAAGAGACAAATTTGAGTGATAACATACATTTATTGGAGATATTCCGTACTAGCCTAATTCAGTTCATTGAGCACGAAAACAGTGTTCCTCCGTATGTTCATATTATGTGTGTGGACTTATGATCTTTTGATTTCAAAATTTCACTGAAAATAGCAAATTTCCTATTCACCTAATTTCTAATAATCAGAGAACAGGATGAAGTTAAATCAAAGTACCAGGAGAATATAAACCAGTTGGTACTTATTATAACAAGTAAAGCTATAACAAATGAATAATTCGTACCAATTGTTTTGCCTTTCTAGTCCAAAGCCCACGTTGGCAACTTAACATTGATGCAATACTAATCTCGCGCCTTCTGTTTTGTTGCTGCCTACACGGCTAAATTCACTGGGTAAATTCTTGGCTAAAATTACTAGGAGCAGGCTAAGTTGAATAATGATAAATCGTGAGTTTGTCTATTATTATAAAATTATTATATGGGCATTCCTCTTATTATGCGGAAAATTGAAAAGAGCTCTTAGTAATATGTACAAATTGTTATGCTGTTTAGATTTACTTTGTCTGTCGTGTAGTGTAATCTTCTATCTTTGGATAATGGTAAGCAATTACAATAACGACAGTACAAAATAAAAGCGTTCATTAATTATCATAATCATCGTCTCCGATCTACTCTCTGGTATAACTGATCAATCTCATCAACTTTCAAGTTGATTATCTATGGTTATGAGAAGTTGTTTTTATGTTAATAACTCCATGTAAGATTCAAGTAAGTGATTTATTGCTTGTTAAGTCAACTATAATTTTTAGTTATGTAAATTTTCTTACATTCTTTATTCACTTATTGATCTCTCCGTAAAATCTGAAATACACGACAAAAACTTTTTGTATATATATATACTTTTTGTATATTGTGTATTATGTATAACCATTAACGTATAACTATTGCTACGGCGACCTAATCTTAAAGTAATCTAGTACCGAGCAATCAACGTAATAATCTTTTTCCTGCGAATGATCGTCGGTACCATGGCATCGGCTAACCTACATATTAGTTAATTTGCATTCGTGCCAATGTATAATATACGTATTTAGGAAACGCCGAGGAATCTCTGGCTAACGGTGGACTGACCTAAAGCGCGTTCGATAGTCGTGACGACAAGCCTATACGGTACCCGCTATTCTACTAAACGCATTGTGTAACTTAAAACGTTCTAGAAACAATACACGTAATCCACTATCAATTAAACAGCCAATAAAATAACACCTGGTTTTACGTCTAAAAATAGGTCAATCGATACTTGAGGGAAGTTTATCAGCATTTGTCTCGCTGAAGGAACAAAGGGAAATAATTTTTGCATTCATCATACCGCTGACCCGGTAAAAACTGGCTTGACCTGGTCAGAACCAGTTTGATCCCATATGGAGATACTCATACGGAAGGACTGAAGATATATTGATCTAGAAAATATTCGCTCGGTAGGCAAGCTGTAACTCCCCTTCTAAAGTGACCTTGCCTCGTCGCAAGGCTTACTGTCGTTCACCTCGATGGAATGTGACCAATAATGCTGCTTTGTTGACGTGCCCACAGATAAAGTAGGTTCAAACACGCTCCCTTTGGTAAGGATCAGTGTCCAGTGACAAAGTATTTCAATAAAGGCCTCTAAGCACGCATGCCAAATTAACACAGTCACTTTGCAAAAGATCGACAAACTATTCCTGTAGTGATATAAGGCTTAAGTTAATATGATCTAAACAATCCGAATTACCTTAAACGGAACCATTTACCGGTATTTCTTTATTAATTTGACCGGAATTACTATCTAGGCTAATAAAGTTTAAATGTATTTTATTTCTACCAAGAAGTAGTTTTTACGCTTGGTTTAATAATAGGCTATAATAAATGTTTGACCGAGTTAGGCAACTAACACAACAACTTGAATTTATAAATCTGCTTCAACCCATACTGTTGGTGCTGGTCTTTCCTCAGAATTTACATAAGCCGAAGTGTACTTCAATATTCAACCTTACCATGCAATATGGCTTGATGGAGAATTCGATCATGTATTTTCCTAACTACAATCACATCTCATATCTCATTATCATCCATGACAACGTTGCTTCTGTGACAATTCCTTACGATAGGTACGATTTTGTCTCTGTATTCTATGATTGACACAAACCGCAGAGTTATCAGCGTTTTATAATGCTAAAAAGTAACTTAAAATTCCTCATTTGTCGTCCTTAATCTTCGCTTGCGAAAACACACAAACTGTTCCTTATACTTTACGAAAACAGATACTTTTTGCTAATTGTTATTCAAATTCAAGTCCGCCTGGAATTGGCATAAAAAACTAAGACGTGTTCGGAATGTTCTCGTTGGGACTTTTAATATTGTGGAGGAATTTAGATTTTGATCCCCTACTTTAGCTTCAGCCTAACTAGAATTATGCTAAACATATATCAACATCTCGGGATTGAATACTAATTGTATCTATCTACGAAGTTGCTATTACACTGCTTCTATTAACAGTATAAACCAAAGTTTGTGTCTATCTTTTCCTGCACTGCGCTCAATTACGTAACAGTTTTGAATGCATTTAAAACTACATTAATAAAAAAACATAACCCAAAAACTTTTCATATATGCATTGGTTATGTTGAATGAACCTACCAGGCTTGTAATTAATCAGTATAATAATATTGTTGTTATGAGGAATTTTAATAACTTTATACGAAGAATTAATGTCCAGAGTTTTGTTTATTCATAAATATTCATAAACCCGCATTGAAATAAGTTTTTTTATTTCTATTTAAATACAACATATTTCTCAACCGTTCAAAGCGCATCATCTCCACCTAATACTACATTATGTTTTAAACATTTAAAATTAAATTACTTACCAATAACCACATTATCAGCATTTAAATAATAATATTGCTTATGAACATTTCTATTTACAGATTATATAAGACGACGCACCTATCAATTTAGAAATAAGTAGCAGCTTTCTTACGATTGCAAGTGATGAACGCTTCCTATTTCCTAGACATAGAAATATTCTTCTAACAAAAGATCAACTCGATAGTGCCACTTCTAACTCTGATAATGCTTTATACGTAAATGTGTTTACGACTTTCATTTTGTTTCAAACCAACACTGTTCGCAGCTTCGCTCGCGTTTTCCGAAATAATTAGGTACCCTATAAGTTATTCCAGAGACAGATCATGATCAACCTTTGTGCTTTCGTGAAAATCAATTCAGTGGTTTTTGCGTGAAAGAGTAAAAGCACCATCCTCGAAAACTTTAACATTCATAATATTAGTAGTATGATACCCATGCCGCATAGTGGTTTTGGATGTAGCATTGGTGTAACGCTGCTAATTTATTACCATAATTTATTAGGTGCTGTCAAATGGGTCGTTACCCGTAATACCTACATAATATACTTACATAAATACCAAGGCTCACAGTAGGTATCAAATATATTATGAGATCAATATAAGAATTACGTTATTCAGCTTGGTTGGTGCAGCTTCGCGTATAAATTTTAATATTATCAATGTTATATTTAAGTCATTATTATCTTTCCATGAAGCCTACCTGGCCTGTTTGAGTCAGCAGCTCTTTCCGGATTGGAATTTAGTTAATTCTTTGTTTCTTTCCTCTTTTGTCTTTACCGGCAACGCATTCATACTACTCTTGATACTCTTCGATGATAGTGATGTTCATGGGTGACGCGGTTACCACATACCATACTCAGGACTCTCTTCTATCTTGCTTGTCGGTTGTGCACATAAAAAACCTTCGAATTATTCATAATTCATAACGATTACTCATGAGTGTGTTACAAATTTTTCTAACTTAAAATTTTTACGCAAAATAACTTCAAACAGTTTTTCAAACTGTTGAAAAAAATTGCATTGATCTTTGTTGTCCCCGTTCTAGTAACAGAAACACTATAACAAGTTGAGTACGAATTGCCAGTTCATTGCGACACCGTTCTTATACCTATCCAGTGTTGTAAGTTCAATTATATTTCAGTATCGAGTTGCTATTGTGAATGGAGTAATAGATGTCCTAGGCTTTTGTAAAATGGCCTTATGTTTGCGAATTTCAGTATTTTTAGGCATTTTCTAATCAATTTATTTCTTTAGTGACATTTTTCTACTGACATAAAATTATAGTATGAAATTTTCTTAGAGTAAATAAGCTGGTTAGCACTTAGTTAACTGAACATGAGAAAGCCGCAAATAGAAATACAATCGATACTTTATTTTAGTCACAAACATTTAACTGAATCTTGAGAAGTGAACTTTTGTTTATGTAAGCAAATAGGTACTTTATTTCGTAATGTCGAAACACAAAATTCCCTGGAGCAATTTGATTCAATTGAATATAAGTAATCCGATATTTTCCTAGTTAATTTCCCCTATAAAAGTTTTGGTTGAAGATATTATTCGACCCATTTCACGTAATAGGTATAAAGTCCTTGTCATTATAATGTATAACCATCATAGATTAATGTTTATATTTGATTTCGTCGGAACGTGAAAATTTTTTATGTATTACAAAGACATTACGTGATCCCACGTAACACTCCGTGAAGTAGCACGGCACTGAGTTCGCATTTAGGAAGTAATGACGTTACATGCAACTAAACGACAATAGGCTTTCGACTTGTCTTACTAACTGCAGTGAGATAGAAACTATAAATAGATAATCATAATATATTTTCACCTAAACAAAAAATACAATCAAGTCGAAGTCAATTAAATACGCATTACGAGATAACTCAAAAACTACTCGTCAGATCTCGCAAAAAATGGGAACATGACAAGCACCAGCTTTCGAATTTAAAAAGAATCATCAAAATCGGTCCACTCGGTAAAAAGTTATGAGGTGTTTCATATTGTTATTTTTAAACAAAATAGATTCTCTATTCATCTGTATTCAAACTTTGTTATACTTAGAATTAAAGAACTATTCATTATATTTATTATTATGGTTTACAAGCAGTTTTTATCGCTTATAGTATTCTTTATAACAAGTTATTTTTGGTACAAAACACAAGACTTAGTAAAGCACAACACCTACATCTAAGAAGGAAGTTAAACAAATATTCTCACGTATGTAATAGTCGGGGCTGAGCCGAGAGAATACGTGACGCGGTACGAAGCACGGAACGTGTTTTGCTATCAATATCTAATATAATATAACCAGATATTTACAATTTACTTCAATAAAACTTATCAAGAATTTTCTCGTGGAGAGGGTTCACTAATATAAGTATGTATGTACTGTACTTTAAGCAATATAATAATTTTATTTAAGTATCGCTCGACACACTCTTATTACTTTTCTGTGCCTTTTACTTTCAAATTACAATTAACAGAACTTCCATCTTCTCATGCCGTCCCGTCTCGTTATATTTCAATAGAGAAAGTTCATCCTAGCCCTCCACAGATAACTACTTCCCAGAGATATTTATCCGTTATTTTAAGATCTCTTTTATCTATGTACCCACCCCCTCGTAGTCCAGGTCTCCTACTCATAATTATTTTCCATAATTTTAATCTCATTGCTAAATTATGAGTAATTCAAATAAATACATAGCAACTACTTGAATATAATTATACTATGAACCTTGCACATTGAAGCTGAAGTGATACCTCCCTGACTCAAAGACAAAGATATTCATCCTTTGAATCGAAGGCTACACGATCCCCACACTGCTGCACTGGCTGGATCCGCCTTTGAGCTATAGAAGCCAGTCGTTAGTAACGAAATGACGCACTAAAATTGAAGGCAAAACCAGTATGGCAACCTAAATATGTCCCAGCCCAGCAGTGTCGTTATTTACGACACTTCAAAATGCTATCTAAAATTATAATTTATGTCGTAGTTGGTACACTGGTGTGCAGAATAGATTGCTACATATTGTAACAAACAATCAACTATACATACTTTCATACATACTTTCATACATACATACACACATACTTTCATTTAAAGACAAGTCTTGTTGGCGTCTGGAGAATTCAGTATGTTTAATAGGTACCTATAATATTCAAATAATAACAAAAAAAAAAAATTAATAAGCTTCAAGTCTCTGTTATAAATTATAGCAAATTTTTAAATCCTTTGATTACATATTTTTGATGACAACCTCAGCAATATGCGATTACAGATTTTTAAATTTCACGTATATTTACAGTATAAGTAAATGTATAACGAAATTGTTTCATTTTATTCAATGCATTTTTAATCTTATAATTTTATTATGTAATTCTTATCGAAGAAACGTGTTGCGGTGCCGCTGCATGTGCGTATATCCTTGGACCAAGGCCTCTTTCATCAGTGCTTCTAGAAAAGTGACTTTCCGATTTCATATTTATTCCTTTCGTAAAACTTCAAATCCTTGTAATCACCAAGCAAGTATCACATATCCTCCTTATTTAAAATTCTCTTTTATTTTATTTTCTTTTAGTTCTTCTCTCCCTTATAACACTACAGTTTCTACTTAAACTTTTACTTCGCCAAATTTCACACCGTGCGCCCAATATGCTTAAAGATACAAAGATTGCTGTATCTTTGCGTATGCGTATTATTGCATAGAAATTCGAATGGTAAAACCACAGTAAAGGTGTGGTAAAACTAAATCTATGCTTCAAACTATGCGAGTAACGCTGGGTGCGCTGAGGGTGCAGGGACATGCACGGAAAACTCAAATATTTACACACCACAAATGATATTATATGTAAAAAAAGAAGTCGATATGCCAAGACAAATTTAGGCAGTCTCATTCAGCTACTTGTCTGAATTTCATTCAGACTTGGCTCATAAGATGCGTAATAGACTAATCAATCAGAATTGAAATTGGAGTAAAATATACAACACATGTAAAAGCTTACGTTTAGTTAGTGAAATATGTAATATAAACACGGTTTTGTTATACGCTAACATGGCACTATTAATTTCCTTTGCACTTCCAAGCCCATACCTAGGAGACGAGCGGAAAACGTCGGCAATACCCGAAAACTGTTTCAACTTAATTCGCTTTCCGATTAAACTACGCTTTTGATTCTTTCTTGATTTAAATGCACGACTGAAAGAGCTGAATATAATATCAGATTACACTTTACTTATTGCATAAAAAACCTCTCTAAGGTACTATTTGTGGTGTTAAATAATTAAAGACTTTTAGGTATTGGTCGAAAAAAATGTTACATATTTACATGTTGTTGGGAGGTCCCAACAAGGCGGGTAGGTACCCACCTTTTAAGCATCAGCAATGCCTGTGTTAGGGGGTGTACGTCGTTCATGAATTAAGTGTATAAGGAAGTTCCTAATACACTTAATTCACGATTATTGCTAATTTCCCGTTTGATCATACCTTATACTCTTATGTTTGATTTAATTGATAGTAGCACAGAGTGTGGAATAAAACCGTTTGCATTCAACTAGCAGTAATAGCCCATCGTTACTGAATCTACACCGTACAGGTACTCCTTCTCTTTCTGTTTATATATCACCTCTCTCCTTTTATACCACCGACTTCATACAAAAAAATATACAGCTTGTAAAGAACTGGTTGCAGAGCTGGTCATTTCCATGCGTCTTTGTCATTTATGTACTCATCTACAGTATAGTAGCCTTTGCCTGTACTTCAGTGATCCATTCTACCAATATGGATTGCAGGTTTCTTGCTAAGGAAGATATGGAGTGACGTGCCATGCGCTCAATATCAACCGCGCAATTAATGCACCTCATGGCAAAAAATCAAATACAATTAATATTTTGCAAAACTAATATTTTTCAGTTTCATTTCTGCAAAATATTAATTGTATTTGATTTTTTGCCATGAGGTGCATTAATTGCGCGGTTGATATTGAGCGCATGGCACGTCACTCCATATCTTCCTTAGCAAGAAACCTGCAATCCATATTGGTAGAATGGATCACTGAAGTACAGGCAAAGGCTACTATACTGTAGATGAGTACATAAATGACAAAGACGCATGGAAATGACCAGCTCTGCAACCAGTTCTTTACAAGCTGTATATTTTTTTGTAATAAATATATTATATATTATGTCGGTGAGGCCACGAATCTCCAGTGAAGGTCCAGGGACGGACCTCTATATTCTACAACGCTTGTCCGATGCAGAGGTTGGCATATAAGAAACGACATGTCATATTTAGAAGAAGGTATTGTCAATAAGATAGAACGAATGGTCACGTAGTGTTGAAGTACTTGGAAGTATTGATGTGAACGTTAGGAGAACTTGAAATATAATATCATGGAGCAAAGTAAAAGGAATATCATTTCATAACCAACACCGTATATTACCCCTTTTGTTATAGGAAAAAGGGGTATTCTACGGTGTTGGTTATTCAATAATATTCCTTTTAATTTGCTCCATGATATTATATTTCTAGTTCTCCTAACGTTCACATCGATACTTTCAAGTACTTCAACACTACGTGATCATACGTTATATCTTATTGACAATTCCTTCCTCTAAATATGACATGTCGTTTCTTATATGCCAACCTCTGCATCGGACAAGCGTTGTAGAATAAAGAGGTCCGTCCCTGGACCTTCACTGGAGATTCGTGGCCTCACCGACACGGCTATCCTGACGTGCGCTCGTCCTCGTGCGCGCTTTAATTTATCTTGGTACATCATCATCATGCTTCTTCTATCTACTGCTCCACAAGGCATGCCACATGGTCTTCCGCTTATGATCTCATCCAGCAATACCAGTCGCCCTCATAAGAGCGTCAGTGTATCAAAGTAAATTATGTTATAGAATCGGTACCATATTCAGTTGAATACACCGCCGCATATAAGTATCAACTTAAACTCTAACATCTAGCTTTAACATGTGATTTGGAACACCAAACTCGCCTCAACCAATTCATATCTTAGTCTTCACATATTAGATTATAAAAAGGTTCTTATTATTCTACTTTCGTCGCACAGCCATTGTTGGAATAATAAAGTTAACACTACACAGCCATTCGCTTAAGAAACTGAGGGTATCACGATATTGCTCACTACCATCTCCCGAATACAAAGTAATATTTCTATGAACGCTAAAAGAAATAACGAAATATTTTCCATTCTTCCGTTTGATGTCATATCTAGGAAGGGACCGAAATGACAAGGGTCTGAAATTTTTTTGTGTGAAGAAGACGATAAAATTGCAAAAGTTACACATAATGACCGGCTTCGGTATCGCCAACACAAGCACTAATCTCTTTTAGATGTTAAAACGATATTAGATTCTCAATTGCTCCATCATCGCCTTCTATTTAATTTAGGAAAGAGCTTTGTGAAAATCAAAAGTTACAATTTATGAAATTGTAACATCTTTACAAAATTATATTCATTTTACTCGTCTTCGTTTTTCGTTGGGAAAAATCTCTGTATGTTACAAACTCGAGTTACCTGTCGGAAATAACTCAAACATCTATTTCATACTCGTGTGACCGACACATCAAAGGCAAAACATTAGGCGTAAATGTATCATAACGTATAATGTAATATCTATATTATTACTAGCTGTCTTCCCTACATTTCGAATTCGTGCCTCTTTGTTATTTTTATCAGGTAGTTCGCAAATATCATGAGTATTGTAACCAACCTTTAAGAATACTTGAAGAACTACTTGAAACTAAAAGCAGATGTAGCTGACAATAGCAATTCAACCCCTTCTTTTAGCGGATAGAAATTGCATTGAACCTGAAAGGTCTTCCTTATGTAATAAAGGGAAATAAAAGAAAAGCAATTCATAAAACGACCTGAAGCTAGTAAACAGAAAACATCGACCTAATTAAAATCTGCATTGCATTTACTGAGAGTAAAAAAGCGCTTTTATTATTCTCCACACAATAAAATCAAATTGACAAGTTTCGGTGGTGTCGAAGGTACGTGATTTTTATCCACAATCAGCGATAAAAAAACGAAGGACGTATGGTGTAAAGTTTTGTGGTGAATCAACTTATCGAATTATAGTTTTCGAACTGTTGTTTTCTGCTTTTCGCCTTGCGGTACGTTGTAGGTCCATGACCTCTCTTGGTTCGATTTAGTTCCTTACAGTTAACGAGTGAGTGAAGGACTAGTTAAAATTTTAAATACAAATCCCACTGAAATCACTCATTCATTCTTCCATTCACTTTACATATGCAGGCATTATTTTTTTTAAATAATAATAGGTCTATTGTATATCGAATCGATCAGAATCGTGATCACATGAAGCAGGACCTCCATCCAACTAGAAGTGACAGACCGTAAGTTATTAATAGAACTAAAACAGCTTTTATTGAAAGTACTACATATACAAAATCACTGCATATTTTTTTTTTAAATTTAAGAACTTATTGCATCAATTCAAAAGTTACATAACAATCATTAGACTTCAAAGGTTTCAATTCATTCAAAGGTCTTCGTAATTGTTTCTAAGCCATCATCACGCGCTCAGGCGCTGACACTTTAAGCTTCTTTGCGATTTATCAAAGCTCTTGCTTACACTGATGTATACAAGTGTAACATAAGCTTAGACTTACGAGCTTAGGAGAACATTCGACACTAACAAGCGTCCTTCCGTACCTTTCATGGACAGATTATATTTCCATAGAATAATAATATAATGTTAGATTCTCTTTATACTATATTTTGGCGTTTACTGGTGAATAGGTTAGTGTATGGAACAAGAATCCATCGTTTTACGTGGATATTTAGATAGAAATTTTTGATTCTTATTTAGTGATGTCATATTTATAAATGTATTTGATACAAGATTAAAATTTGAAAATCTGTAGAATAGTACGAGTATAAAAGAGTATTTTGTAACCAAACTAATAAATTAACTACGGAAACCTAAAAAAGACAAGCGTAAATCGTAATAAAATGCCAGTCTTGCAATAATTGAAGCTTGCATGCTCATATAATACAAAAAAACGTAATACGTTCATTATCTATAAGGAAGCATTATCCATTAGAATGTTATCATGAATCAACAAAACAAACGATACGTGAGAATGTGCTCATAACAATAATGATGAATCTACGTTAACAATATTGCAGAGTGATGCTTGATCAGGGCAATATTGTCGCGTACTATAGCTGATGTAATGTTATTAATTAATATCAAACAGGTCAAGAACAAATCGAACTCAATGGAAAAGAGTATCGTACTGTCAACGTAGGGTGGTTTAAAATATAAACCACAGAATACATAATATAAACAATATGATTCCGTAGTACTATTAATAAAGGAAGTTGTTTCTTAATGTCCGTCTGTACGTAGCTTATCAAGAGACCGTTAGTATTAGAAAGCCGTAATATGGAATGGGTATACTCGTACATATTTATCAGGTCGACTTAGTGGTAAAATAAAATCTTAAAAATAAATTCTGCGTTTGAACGGAAATTTCAAAACTTGAGATTTTTGCACAGGAATATACCTAGAGGATTTTTGCCTAAAAAGTATGAAGTATGAAGTAGTAACTATAGAATTTTTAGTTATTTTTTTTTAATCGCAAAGGTTTTTTATTTTTACCTCAAAAATAAAGTTCGCTTATTCACGAATCACGATAGGAGTAAAATAACGGAATTGTACTTTGCTGATATATGAGTTTCCTAAGTTACCTTCTTAACAGTCATCACAGAACACTCAGTTACATTTCAAAATATTACCAACAAGACGTTAATTTTGTTAACAAAAAGTTCAATTGAGTACAAGACTGAGATGCAACACAGGCTGATGTTACCTTGAACTTTTCCTCCGAGAACCTACATACCAGCCGTTACCGGTTGAGTCATTACAAAACGTCTATACCCACTTATTATAGCCGAGTCCGTTTCTCTTACTAATTTGAATAGTCATTAATAGCAACGTCCAATACATATAATAAATATATGTGCTTTTAGATTTTTTGTAGCTTAGCTTAGATTATAATCTACAAGCAGTTGCCAAAACGGTGCGGTCGCGAAGCGGCAATGGGGCAATATTATTATGTAGTAAAATACGTTGCATAGGCACCAAATATTTATTAAGTTTTATTGTTTAAGTATTTATGATTATAATTAAAAGTCAGATAATATTACATTTTATAACTATTTATTTATGAACCTTAACTTCGGCTCTATCTACTAACGGCCGGTCTCAATAATGTACTAACAGATGAGGAACTGTGGATATGGCTACCATTAGTGTGTCGTCTGTCATATTTGTCAATTTTTGCGTCTGGAAAATTGACAGATATGAGAGATAACATACTAATGGTAGCCCTATCGACAGTTCCTCATCTGTTAGTACATTATTGAGACCGGCCGTTAGAGAAATCGGATATGCATACAAAAAATCCTGAAGCCGCCATGCCTTCAGAACACTAGCATAGCACACAAAAATTCAAAACACAAACATAAACCAAAGTGACGGTAAGTTTTCTAGAAACCCTTCAAGGATAATGTGAACAACTGTTTATGGTAACAGCCGGCAAACGGCGGGTGACATGGCACGTGATCAACGCCATCCATATTATGCACATTGCAGTTTGCACATCTGTAAGACCAGTGGCAGGCCTAGAAGGGCTAGAAGGCAGGCCAAGGAAAGAAAAGAGGATACTTTTATTGCTATGCAAGCAAACTCAGTGTGTACCTATCTAGTTAATTTTTATATATTTTTGAAGTGAAAACTTCTTTAGTACGGGGGTGACTTGAAATTTTATGAAACGAAACTGTCCAGTGGAGACTAGAAATGAGTGGAGACTGACTTGAGTTGAGTTGAGTTGAGTGAAGTGGAGTGGAGTGGAGTAGTAAAACCTACAATTATCATCTTCCCGAAATTTTACATTCGTCTCATTATCTTGAAAACAAAATTTTTGAAGGTTTCACTTCTAACACGTGTGAATTGCACACATTTTAATTTTTAATTTGTTTAAAAGTTGAATAATATTTTTTTTATATCTCGACTGGAAAATATATAAGTACATTTATTTAAAGTCCTGTTATAGGTGAATTCTTTATACTATAGATTTCAATTCATTGTACTGTACATTCATTACACATAATTACATATGTATAATATTATGTATGTATTATGGAGGCCATACACGATCAAGTATACTTGTCAAGTTTGCAGCGGACTTGACGCGGCATCCAGTATACTTGATCGTGTATGGCGGCTATGGCTATGGCCACGGTATAGCTATCTGGCCATATAGCTGTCTAATGCACACTGGATGCCGCGTCAAATCAAACTGCAAACTCTAGAAGTACACTTGATCGTGTATGGCCTCTATTATGTATATGATAGATTGCAATACGCATAAAGTAATATTGCTTGTAACAAAAGCTTGACCCTCAACTAAAAGTTCAATGCATTCAGCTAACTCTCGATTCAATATGATTAGATTTTCTTTCACGCTTAGCTGTTTATATTCGATTTCACTAACAACAATGGGTCACGTTCAACCTTAAGCCGTCTATATTGACCTAGGTCTTAATCGAGTAATCTAACCAAGTTTTATTTTAGAAACTAATTCAAACCACGAATTCACTATTATTGAGATGAAACTAAAGATTAAGGTAATGTTTATTAACGGTTGTTTTACACCTAGAACATAACTTCTCTTCAAATTTTGTACCATAACCTTACGGTAGCTTTCATGAATTTTATTAGCCGGTCAAATCCAAATACTTATTTATATGTTTTAACATGGTACCATTATAGAACCCGTTTGTATTTTGGTAAAGAATCTCGCACCGCAACTATAAAATAAACACTTAAAATATTTTATGTAACGTAAAAACCTTACCAAGGATACGGTGAGTCACGCCGCAATGTGCTGACCTCATAAGCAATGTTTATTCATTTTGCTTTTGCGAGACTGTGGTTTTAAAGATAATATAAATATGATATCTTGACATCAAGTTCTACAATCAGTGGTATATCTTTGTAATAATCATTGTTCTTTTATTATTAAACTAGCTGACCCGGCGAACTTTGTATCGCCTAAGAATGTAACAAATCAGAAATCATTAAAATCGGTACAGCCGTTCTTAGCCGTTACAGTTTCTGTGTGCTCCTCCCTATCCCTCTCCCGCTCCCGCTCCCGCTCCCGCTCCCGCTCTCGCTCTCGCTCTCGCTCTCGCTCCCGCTCCCGCTCCCAAGCTGACCCGGCAAACTTTGTACTGCCTATCAATCTCTCCCTCTCCCTTTTCTTCCCACTCCCACTCCCTCACCCTATCCCTCTCATATTCTGTCAATCGCTATTTTATATCTGTATAAATAACTAATCTATCAACTACATATAACAAAATTTTACCTTATCCCAAAGGAACAGATCTATTTTCCGGGATAAAAAGTATCCTATGTCTGTCTCCTGTTTCTAAGCTACCTCCTCACCAATTTTCAGCCAAATCGGTTCAGCCGTTCTTGAGTTATAAATAGTGTAACTAACACAACTTTCTTTTATATATATAGACTTGTATTGTGAAGGATTCGAACGTTGATTTTATACTCACATATATCGATGGTTCATAATGGATTTATGACAGAATGTTTAAGGTTACGCTCAAGTCAATTAATTAGCAATAAGTAGGTATCTTAATCAAATGCTTCTTCTTTAAATATATAAAAGAATTAAAATGCTTCTTCTACAAGAGAAAACTGTACGAGCTAAAGTTATTGAGCACTAGAGTAATTCGGGTGAATTAAGAAGAAATGAAATGGAAAAACGGGAAAATTCGAACGCAAGTTTCAATCTTGCGTACACACAGTTCCAAAGGAGCATCGAACGAAATACGAGTAAACTCATAACCCAGTGATGCGAGTGAACATAAAAGTGCACTAAAGACTAAATGTTTCAGCAAAGATCCGCCGAACGGCTCACAAAACGCGAGGTATCATTGGGACGCCCTCGTTAGTCCTATTCAGTTGCTCGCTTCCGTGGACTTCACAGGGTACGGTCTCTTTGTTGTCCATTCGTCTGTTGCTTTTTTATGTCAAACCTGCCAGTCGAAATACCGCCATTGGTTTTCAAAATTACACCACTTCTATCCTCTCCGCATTCTCCGTATATTTTTTTAACATTTTTTGAGTAACTTTCAAGAGTCTACGTTTTTTGGGACTCTATTATAAAATTATTGATTGACAGTTCAGCACATTGTTATTTCAATTAAAAAGTTTCACAAAATCCTCATGCTTTACAACCATTACATCCCGTAGAAATACCACTGGTGAAAAATATGCATTGTGAGCTAGAAGCTATTAATAATAATTAAATGCCTCAGACCTTAATTTATCTTCAATAAACTAATACAAAGAGTAATTCTCTTGAATAAACTATATTCTTACACAAGAATTCTATTTCTATTCCTATTTAGAGAGAGGCATAAAACAGAAAATAAATAGATAAAGAAGAAGTGTTACCAGTTACCACTCAAATCGTTTAAGTCAATAAAGAAAATTGGAATATTATGATTAAGTAATGTATTATTAGCTGATATGATTAAGTAATTTATTATTAGCTGATCTTAAAATATGTAGCGTTATGGTTGTATGAGGCAGTTCATGCTGTTTGACGATGTAAATACTGAGAAATATTACGTAATAACAATTCATAAGATTAATTCAAAACGATGTGTTAATGACCATTTAGATAATACTTCACCCGTAAGCATAGCGATGCCAGTATCGCCCAATAAGTAAAATTGTGATAGACTGAATCTCTACAGATGATTTTGAACTAAACGATGCGAAACCAAACTGGTTGGCCTTGCCTAAACCTACTCAGGTAGATCCTCTATTCAGAATATTAATAAACCGCATCGCTTGTATTTAAATACATTCCATACCTTTGTACAATTTCCAAGCTCAACTTCTGAGAGAAAATTAACAACATGCATAAACCACTTAGCTATAATAATTATATCTAAGGGACTACTTACAAATAAATCATTTTATACACAGTTAAATAAATTCAAGACTGATAGGAAACTTAATTACTGTTACTTGAACATTATGAATTAACTATTAAGAAATTAATCATTTCAAATTAGAAAGAAGATCAAAATATGACGAAATAAATACAAACAATGTTGTGGAAGTCATAAACGCTAACAAAATCAAATTTCTCAGAAGCTAAGCGTTTGTGCGAACTGCGAACATGAACATAATATTTCAAAGAAGATTACAATGAAGGTTCAGGTACTGAGATACGTATTGGTCCCTTTCGTTGACCGGAACCATGGATTACTCGGGTATAAAAGGTTTCCCCCGTGACTCACAGTCGATTGGTCAGGTAGAATTTCGTTAAAGAATCCTTACGTCCGTATCAGTGAACAATATGTTTACTGACATTTACGCATTTTGTCGCAATTCCTACAGTGTGATTGAACCTTTTTAAACGCGTATTAACTTTGCTATTGTTACAAATAGAAAAAGGAATGATGCATAGATTTTTGTAAGAGACTATGTACCTACATGGACTCGCAAAAGTATGATTCAATTAAAAGAGCGTGATGCGTTCTCATATTTTGTTAAAATGTTAACGGATTAAACATTGTTAAGGTTTGTTTAAAGAAGTCCTTATGCAATAGTCAATAGTCATCTTTTTTTTACTTTATATTTTGTAAATTAAGTTCTTTGAATACATTATTGCCTACAAATTGAATAAGTACCTACCTATATAATTTTGTAGAAATAGTTTTTATGTTATATTTCTTCGTCCACGATGCATGCCGTGGTAACCAATAAATAATTAAGGCAACATTTAATTCTTAAAATATTTTTCTCACATATTCTTGTATACCTACTTAATGTATATCTTGTTGGTTATCCATAAATAAATAAATACTTAATCATACCACTTTGACTGCATTCAAGTGCATTCATAAATTCATAATCCACACAACTAAAAAATATGTTACACAATTATTTCTTTATGCATTATTTTACTATTTTTTTTCACTGTGTTTTTCCACTATTTGAATCTTTAGGAGAGCATACTTTGCTGAATATTTTGTTCTTGCTTAACGAAAGAAAAAAGCAAATGGAAGTTTCTTCACAATTTTTCGCAGTACGTTAAAAATGAAAATAAGTTGTTCCTGCCTCTGTTACTGATTCAGTCTTGTTACAGGTTTAACTCAGACCACACCTATAACTTATGTATTTAATTTTTGTGTACCTTTATTATGCTTTATCCATACCTTCTCTGAACGAAATAATGCACTTTATTCATCAACATCACTTTTGTTGCAATTATTTATTCAAATTTATGTTTTCATCACCACTTCTCCGCACATATAATTCACCTGAGCAAATCACCAAATTCCTAAAAATATCTAATAGTAATAATCCTTCTGCTAGAATGGCAATAAATTTGTATGCTTAATAGAGGCTACTTACATAAAACTTATAATGAATCACCCAAAAGCCTGTCCTAGAAGTAAATTGTCAATACACAAACATTGCATTTTATGAAATACAATACGGAAAACTTATTTTCTAAAACCATACTCATAAACCAAAAACTTAGATACCATCGCAATACATTTAAAGGGGAAGACATATCCCATCTTTATATGTCGCATTTATTTTATTATATTGCCGACAAACAAACATTAAGACTGCCAAAACGAACCAACTCAGTTACAGTGTGCAGTTTCACAAAGGAAAGTCTACGTAAACGTAGGTGTATCCTATGAACGGAGCCTGTCCCAATTCTGTTAAATTCATTTAAGTATATATTATTCAACTAAACTCACCCTTCATAACTGAATATTAGAACAAACCTCTCTTAGGTTTGGCAGGCCATGTGAGGAGAAAGTTTAGGGGAATTTATAGGTTAATCTACGTCGAAGTCTCGAAGGGCGTGTATGGGTAAACCGCAAATAACGTCGGTTCGGGCTTTGAGTCATTCAATTCGATGGCGATGACGTTTTCACTTTTACCTTTACCTAACAGAAGACAATTCTGAGTTACGCCTTCCCGCTAAAGGAACACAAAATGGCGTAGCAAAAACGCGCGAAGATAGCACCGCGTGGATGTGTCGTTTCTAACGTTCGAATAATAATGCGGATATTAACATTCTATTATCTTGTTCTTTGAGTGGCTTTGTACACGGCTGCCCGAAGAATGGTTTAGTTTTTGCGGTGATAAAATATTAAGTACGGAAATATTGTATTATGGTACCTACTACATTATAATATAATGTTCCCACGTTTACGCTTTTACTCTTGTAAAATGCGAATTACTGGGTTTGTTTTTTTCTATTATCAGTACAGAAAGGCACAAGGCTTTCTACAAGTCATAATCAAAAAAAGCTGTAGAAATTCCAGAATTATTGTTGAACTAATTCAATAAATGTCAAGAATCAACTTACATTTACACTTTTCTAAACAAAATATGTAAATCGAGTAATACAGCATTCAGTAACATCAATAACTCTGGCTGTTCGGATTTCAAACAAGCGTCTTTTACTGGATCTGGTAGTTTGTAGTTTGGAACTTTGTCGATAACTCCGCTAAAACTGTACTGTAAACAAGTAAACAAAACCAGAGAAACATCAACTTGGCCTTCCTTTCATCCTTTATTTGCCTGAAAATAAAATTAAAACTAATGGGTTGTTTATTAGCGAATACTTTTAATTCGTCAATGCGAAAACATCCTCGGAGAAGAAGAAAATTACTTGAGATCACAAGCCATGATCCTGTTTATTAGAAAAGAATCAAATTGTTATTTGTGTCATGTCACACGGCGACGTGGAGAACTAAATGCGTAAACCAACTAACGGTGTCGGTTCAACGAACGGAAAGTGGTACTAATAATAATATCCCCACCTGCCACATACTTCGGAAAGGAAGTATCGATACTAACGTACCATATGCTGCCTATTTGGAGTATCCTTGTCCACATGAGGAAGTAAGAGTACTGAGGAAACCAGCGACAAGTTGTACAATCTGACATCATTTTCTATCGCTAATGTGTCTGACTAATACGTACATCTATGACTGATTGCCTATTAGCAGCGTATTGATACGACGCGGTGATTAATCTACGAGCGATCGGATGTATCTAAAAGAAGTGACTAAGATTTATTTCCCCTTTGAAAATGCTGACCCAACCCAAGGATATACTGAATAGAATTTGGTCGTACAATATTTTAGTCTTGAGGTAATATATTATTTGAGGGACATTTCGGAATAGAGCGTGTAAGACAAATTTTGTGATATAAAAGGGAAATCTGTAAATGATCCATTAAAAACTTGACAACATCACATCTTTAAATTAATGGTATAGACCTAAAACAATGTTCTAACATTTTTGCTAATTCATTATAATATATCTATAGTCTTGTACAGTGTACCTACATAAAATATGGCAGGAATTACAAAGCTTGGAAAACGAAATTAAATAAAAAGTAAAATTCCCTTACATTATGTCGCAAGCCACGGTGACCGCAAAAATTGTTCCGTACATGAACTTGAATTCAGTTTTTGTTCTGATTTTGGACATTAGCTTGCAATTCAGGTACTTCAGTTATTTTATATAATTACATGAGTTATTCATGCTTTTGAGTTTATTTTGTGTGAGCTTAACACTTTTACTTAACGTCTGTGATTCGCTTGATAAAATCCTCTTTGTGCAATGAAATGGTAAATGAAGTATTACGTAATTAAAGAAAAGAAAAGTTTTCATTCTGATCAAATATTCATATTCGAGATCGTTTACATCAGCAACACAAATATTTACAATTTCACATAGAATTGAGTTTACTCTTACAGCGAGTAAGTTCACACAACCAGTTCCGTTTCTTACTTCCTATTTTCTAACGAGATTTTTTATTTCTCGCAAGTCGTTTAAGACGGGACCTCTTTCACATGATTGAAACCAGTGGAAAATACCAATAACATTTTCCTTATATTGTCCTTCGACTATTAACTTGCTATATCCGCTTTGCCGATGAAATTTTGACGTTTGTACAGTATTTTCAAGCAATTTATTGTTGGGGTATTGTATATTCGTAGGACTTAGGGCTTGTTTCACAATCTTCAAGTAGAGTCCTAAATAAGCTATTCGCCGTTAAAGTGACGTTAAAGTGACATTTAACATACACGAAATGTCAACTTAACCAACGAATAGCTTACTTCGGACTTACTTGAAGATTGTGAAACAAGCCCTTATTCTAGAAACAAAAAACGTAAGTACTACAATATTACTTTTGTATTGTTTTTAATCTGTTTTTTTTATTTTACCTTGTTTTAAGGAAGTTTTTGTGTTATTATTTTAATTTTTATCTTAGAAAGATTCCCTTCGTAGTTTGGTTCGTTATTATACTCGTGTGCTATTTTTAAATCCACTTATATTCGCACACAGCACATTAAACGCATTTCATAAAGAAACTAACTACAGTACTATGGATAATATTTCCAGACATTATTTGCATAAATAACAAAGCAAATTAAATGCATCAATTAAATGATATCTATAATTGATGACTAATACGTAATATACAATAATAAAAACTTGTAATATAAATTAACAATGTTTAACAAGTACGTGAACAAGCAAAGTACTTTGTTTTAAGGCACACTTTCGCCAAGTACTAATTAGTGGCTTTCAAAGTGTCCAAAATGGAAGCTAATGCAATTGTACTACTACTTTGTACAGTTGGTATTAAAGAGGCGAGTGGCCCACTGACCGAGAAAGACCCTTAAGTCAACGCTCAGGTCTTGTCTAGGCGGGGAAACAGGCCTGAAGCATGATACTTTCTCCGAGTCAATAGCATCTACGCCATCAACCTCCGAGCCTTACAGCACAAGGATTATTAGCGTTTTAGTGCTGAATTTATGATAATAGCCCACATTAAAGATATTGTAACATTATGTACATAAATCAGTTTTGTTGCCAAATTGACAGTAATAATATTGAACGTATCGAAAGCTAATAAAAAAATTGCAATCCAAGTAGTTTTAAAAAGATATGATCTCTCGCAAAGTTAATTCATAATATTAGTTTCTCCTTAACACATTACAGAGGTATGTCCTGAATTTGACCCTAGTGAGTCAAATATCGAAGAAAATGAATGAGTAGCCTTTTTTATGGAAATGGTCAATAAACGATCTGAAGATACCCCTGATGGTAAGTGGGTATTATCGCCCATGGACATCAACGATACCAAACGCATCACTGATGTTTATGTTGCCGGCCAAGAAAGAGAGATGAAAAAGAAAGAAAGGACTGGTTCTCAAGCCCCCAGCTCGAACACGACTCTAGTCCTTTAACGGCTGACTCTGTTCATTTGCATTATAAAAAGACCAACATGAGGTCTCTTATGTTTTACCTATATTATATTCTAGAACTAAATAGTTAACCTCTTCATCACCATTGTTAGCATTCAGACAAAAACTGAGACATACTTCCATTTCCTTTCCGCGGCTCTCTCGATGGCGAATGAAATATGAATATGGAATACGCGTCCGAAGCCATATAGAGGGGAGGTAGAAAAAGGTGGTAACTGTAAAACAGTCAACGATCGAATGACACTGACAATGAGGAGGCGTAGTGTTCCATTTTAGGTGGTTGTCACGTACATCGTACGTGGACAGTTTGCCGGGACAGCATCGCACTGGCACGTACAAACTTTCCAATGCATCGCAAACAACCGATCCGCAAACATTGATACCCACCGTGGTTCGGAACTTCGGATAGATACGTCGATATTGTTCACACACCATTGAGCGTAGAGAAAAATATACGGGTGGAAGCACAAGAGAGTAAAAGAGATCGTATCTTTTTAAAAAGTTTTTATTTAATCCCAACAGTGTGCTCATAGACACGAAGTTAACTAATTATTGTAATATACCTACCACTAACTAAATTTTGACTAGTAAGTAAACTAGTAATATTGAATACAGATACGACGACCTGTGTGGCGCAATGGTTACCATGCCGGATCGCCGCACCGAGGGTCCTGGGTTCGATTCCCAGCGAGGCGGAAATTTGAATGATGAGTTTGAATTTCTGTTCTCGGTCTGGGTGTGAATGTCCTTGTCTAGTGTGTTGTCCATGGCACCCACGACACAGGGAATCCTAGTGTGGGGCTATGAGTATGAAGCGTTATTTATTTATTCATAAATGTTAAAATATAATAATTATATTTTATATGCAAATATTTTATACGAGTACTACAACCACGGACGTGAAAAAAAGACGGACATAACCTCGTATAATCGAGAGTGAAGCATAACAATGGCCGACCGCTTACCATGTGTGCGTAATTTTGTAATTTTTGATTCGCGATGGTGTCAATGTCAAAGCAGTATGGTGTCAATGTGTGCGTCTGTGTACTTGTACGAATAGAGAGTTGGTATTACTATGGGTGCTTCACTGAATTTGTTCTTGGGATTACGTCTGTCTTTTTTTTAGGTCCGTGACTACAACATACATATTCAAATTATATTAGTAGATATTTGTATTAAAGAGAAATATAGCTGCTAGTAAACTTCCGCCATTTTGTGATCAGCAATCTAGCGCAAAAGCATTCCGTTACACGGAGCGAGCAGGCCTCACGGCTCACGCCCGCACGATATTTGCTTGATTAGCGAAGCGACGCATAATGGATGCGATAACGCGAGATCATTCACACCGAGAACTACTACCAACCTAGAACTTCACGCTTGCTTGGTCCGTGGCCATTACATACAATATAACCATGCACGATGCACTTCCCAGATATACTAATGAAGTAAACACTCCACTGACTTCAATCGTAAGATCCGTAAGTAGAATTATTATATGCGGTATTTTGATCTCGTCCTTCGGAAGACAAAACATTGTGAGGGAAACTGCATACCTGAAAGTTGGACATGGTGTTCTGAGAAATGTGTGGAGTTGACCAATTATACAGTAGTAATTGGCCAACTTGGTTCTGTGCTATTTTAACATCGTTCAATGTAAGATGAGACCTATTTCTATTGCAGTTTAGGGTTGTATAGTTGAAATGTCCGTTCGTCTTCTATAAAAGGTCTGCAAAAAAGCTTTTCTTTTTACTGCTGAGTTTCCTGCCAACATATATTTAGTTGTACTTTGGAATCAGATTTATTTATGATAATGATGCTTTAAAGTTTAATTGTTGATCACGTTACGCTACGACACTTTTATTATAATTCTATAGCATATATAGGTAAGAGATAAAAAATATTTTTGTTGAGTTCTACTACGGCATGAGAAAACTGGGTCAGACGTAACCACTTAAATCAATAAACATCTCGTAACAATAAATGTTAAGAGCCACAAAGCAATTCAGAGCTGAGAGTGAACCCAATAATATCTAAACCGTTTTCTTTATCCATCCAGGTAACCGAACCGAATCAGCGTTGCTATTGGATTCACTTAAACAGGTAATAGTATTGGGTGCGGAGGCTTATTAGCTTTTAGAAGTATTCAAACAAATTGAGCAAAGAAAAAGTTACGCCTCTCACTTTCTTCGAATTACATCTCGAGTTCGAGCCTACAGACGTGTGTGATGTGAAAGTGAATATTCGGCAGCTGACGGAGTATCACAGATCATTTTACAATTATTGACTACTAAAAATCATTGATTGTCCGGAACATTGTCAATCAACTTTCCATTAGGATCGCGTTTTGTGAAACAATCTATATAGCGAACGGAGCATGCCGAATTTTATAGCTTTGCTCATTGAACAATGACCAAATGACGTAAATACCAGAATCCTTATAGAAGTACCGACGTAATAAAAATAAAAATGAATTAAGAATGAATAAATAATTCATTATTAATTTTATCTATAAAATATTAATAAAACATGAAAAGAACAACAGCAACGATGACGAATTTACATTCTGTAAAGAAATAAACTTATATCCTTTGACTAAAATATAATAAAATTTATGTAACGAATAAAGAAATAAAATAAAATAGTGAAATTATTTAGTGTTTGTGAAACAAGAGAGCAAAGATAGTTGTAGCGAATCCCAAATTTGAATTCCGGGAAACTGTCTAAATTGCTGAACCAGCTTAGCGAACTTTTCCAAGAAAAATTCTGAGCGTAATAATTCAAAGGAACAAGGTAACAAAATCACTTTGCTCTCATGTGACATACAACTGAAGTAGAACTCCCTACGGACAATACACAAGAAGAAACTACATTGAAAAATACTTAGAAACTTGTTCCTTTTACCGGTCCGATGTTAAAATGTACAATATTTTTAAAACTTGATAGGAAATAAATAAGAATTTAAATTAGTGAAACAACATAAAAATAACATCTTTTGTCTGATAGTAATATTTTCAAATGAAGGAATAGTCTTTAAAAGCAGATATAACTAAGTAAAATTTTCTGGTGCTCTGTTTTTAAAATCCAAGAAATAGGTAAAAGATTTAGATGTATAATATTATCTGAATTTCTGAGCAATGCATAGGAAATTAGAAACATTTCAATTCCAGATTCAAGATTTGCATTCACTGTATGAACAAAATATAGTTTTCACTCATATTAAGCAACAAATTACCCAGTTTACATCTAGAGGGGAAAATATTCTTTTATTAACACGTTTTTCACCTTCTAAGATAAATCAAATTAAATATATTGTTCCGCGACCGCACGTCCCTATGATAGTCAAGGGATTTAAATAATTATTTAAGATATCATGCTTTTAGTAAGACTTCGAATAAAATTAGGCACCTAATTCATTCATGATAAGCTGTGGTGATGACATCATCTTTATTGTAATCATCTGAATATACTATTAAATACCTACCTAAAATTACTCGTGATGCCGGAAAGATGAATCATCATAACGGAATGGCTTACATTAATTAAAATTATACTTGTTTAACCTTACTCACAATCTGTATAACTGGGTTAAAATGTCAGCTTAAGTATATTGTATCTTACATACTCATCATGAGTACTCGTATCATTTGTACAATGTTTACAATCGATTTAGTTTAAAATCTATTCATAATGTTTGAATTTCATTACATCGCAAACACTTCGTAATTCAAAAACAATAATAAGGGCTGCCAAATTTCTCAACAATAAAACAATTAAAAGGAAACAGCACATAACCGCCCTCGGAAACTGTTTAAATTACTTATCGATTCTCATCAATTTACCGGAATGAACACACGTTACAACAAATTGAACAAATGGAACAATATTGGCAATAAGTAATTGAATACCAACATCACCTTTTAATTTATAATAACATTGTTTACCGAAAACTATATGGATTGCAACGGTACACCACATTTAATAATTAATGTGTTACTTGCCAGTAGATTTATTCAGGGCGAGTGTCACTATAGTACTATAGAGTCACATTCCCGTTGTGGCTCGTCCTTGTAAATTTTATAACGGAACCTATCGTTAACCTCAATCCGCCTGCGGTACAACTTGATATTTTAGGTGTCACGTTTTGACAGAACAGGTCATACGGTTAGGGATGCATGCATTTCAAGGGTGAAACTCAAATAATTTTTACAAGTTTTTTAAAATGAAATCGTTGATTTTCTTCGCATACTCTAAGTATACATAAAGTTTTGTCATTGTTAAAAAACATTATTCTGTCACATAAATTTTGTCAATCCCGTCCCTGAATTGAATAAAAGATCAAAAGAAAGTAAGGCATGTGTCACAATCGCAACTACATAGTCCTTAAAATTGTGTTTACTCAGCAATAACATAATTTTCATACGCAAAGCGATTGGAAAGACGAAATTAAATTAAGGTATACCTACCGTATAATGCTATTCGCTCAAGTTTTTAATTATTTCAATAAAATAAATTCGAATCGTATTTCCTGTCTCCGTCCGGTTTTTACGCACGAGTCACTAATGGTAAAATCCATTACCCTTAAACACATTTCTCGACAGCACACTCAACGACGTATAACAATGAAATGGAAATCAGATTTAAATTGAAAAAGTTTTCATTTCGTAAACGGTTTTGTTCAACAAACGTTGAAAATCCAAATTTGCTTGATCAAACCATAATCCAGCTTTGTCGGTTGATTGGATTTACAAAATTCAAGAGTTACTTAGTTAATATAAGAGCATTATATTTTTATGTAGAACACTCAGTTTATGTTTCGTAAGGCCCGAAGTCTTGAGATATATCTCACAGCTCCGCGACCGGTCCTTACGATGTGGAAACTCAACACATTTGACTAAGAGTGTTAATTTAAAAGCGTGAGAGAATACACATTTCAAAATATATATTCTCAACGTAAAATCGTATAAGTGGGTCAATTTAGAAGATTTTTCTCATTGTGACAATGGTCAATTAAATAGTGTTCACGGCCCAATTCGGATTTCTAACGGAATTTGAATGAACTCCGAAATATTTCAACGTGGCTGCGTGTGTTACTCGTACGTACTTTTAATTACAATTATGAAGATCCTTTTAACTTTCCACATGATTGCTCAATAAAATACTAAATAGAAAATATTATTATAATTTAATAACCGGATTTCCCTGCTTATAACATTATAGTCGTTTCCAATAAACTATCTGTCCATTATTATCTTTGGATAAATTAATAGGCGACAATAACAAACACTATCACTTTTTTAAAAGTTGCCAAGCAACAAACTTAAGTCAAAAAAAAACATAACACCTTTGATGTTTAGGGGTGGCTATGAACTCACATCATCAGGCATAATTATTGTTAGAACTGTTTACTCAAAGCACGAGTATATTACTTGTAATATTAACAGGTACCTATTACATACACACGTACTGCTATCAAAAGACTAATACCTTGATCAAGTAAAAGCAAACTTAGATAGAACCTGTGTGAAGAGGGGATCGAACCTCTCTGAAGTGGTGAACTTGCAGTCTAATTCTAAGATGCGATTGCAATCTGTGAATACATTAATGCTAAATAAATGTATTACCATCTTGCAATAATTATTTGCTAATGGATTAGTTATTGATGCATCTGATTAAATTCAAATTATATTCTTATGTCAATCCAAAATGCTTAAAATTTATCATAACGTTGGAGTTGTATTTAAATATTTAGTTTAAGTTTTTTACTTTTCGATTTTTACAAAACAAATAGAGAGATGGTACTATTTTTGCTTGCCTAGAGAACATTCGTGAGAAATGTTTCTACAAGCCTCTCCATACTTGAAATCATTTTATTTAGGACAGTCTGTGGTTATTGCAAGTTTTCGTCTCTTACCAATAAGTTAATTCAATCTGCATGATTGCCTCACATGAACAATGCTCGCCCGTATGTTGCAATGCATACCGCAACATTATCGTAGGTCGAAACAAAAGCGGTGTCGGAGTTAATCTGTAATCGGTATTCGCTAATTGCATTGTGTACGGGACTGGGAGCGAATCGAAATTTCGGAGGGCTAGTGATTGTTTATTATGTTAGTGTTGGTTTTAACACCAAGGGATTTAGATTTGAATTCTCTCTCTAACATTTGCGGATGGTTTTTGGTCTAGAATTTTGGTCTAGGTGCACTGTAGCCTTTATTTATTGCATTAGTATTAGAGAAGCCGCTTCAGGCTACAAAATTATTGAATTTTATAATGTTACTGTTCTTAACAACCAACAGGTTTTAGCACCTGTGGACCTAGATTTGAATGCACACCTCTATTTTAATATTTGCGGATGGTTTTGAGTCTATCGAGTCGACGGACGGGTTGACATACCCAAGATATAATAGAATATAATAAACATAATAATTTAATAAATTTACGTGAGGTCGATATCCCATCGAATGTGTGCCTAACATACGTGAAAGATAATGAAATTTTATTTTCTATGAACCTACTATGTAATATTATAAAATGGTTTGTCTGATAAGATGTTTCCAATTCACGTAAAATCGGCGGACTGGATTTCGATAAAATTAACCACACAGATATTTTATAACCTAGATAATTATCACTGAATATTCGACACTAAGTCTACCTATTGTAACATAAGATGTTGGAACAATAAATAAAATAAACAAATAAGATACTTTAATCCAGGACAATCCAGGTGAATTACAAAATGCTTCAACCTACATTTTTTTTTAATTTATATTTTTTTGTAGTCATTCTGTTATTCTGCATTGTGTTTCTTATTATTGAGTCGGTACATAGTATAATCAAAATGAGCAAGTAAACAGTTTTCTAGATATCTAACATATATTCTAAAGTGAATAACAAGAGTATTTCAAATTGACATTAGAAAGCCATCAGTCGATCCCGATCTACCCGCACTAATGACCATTTAACTCACTCATGTAGTGGCCAAGATAATTAAGCGAGATGTGTTACAAATAAACACTTTAGAAAATGTAAGTGTAGGTATGAACTATGTCGTTTAGAAAATTTTGTATTATAAGAAAGTTATAAAAATCAACTCTAAGTCAAAATAAATACGTATAATATAATTTTCTTTTACCTAGTAAACGTAAGAAGAAGCAATGATTTGTCTACTCGTACGATTTGTTATGAATCTTGAGTAAGATTAAGATTAAGATTTGCCTGAAGTATTAAGATTTGTCTGAAGATAAGGGTTTCAACCTTTCTAGGATTTTAGAATCAACCGTGAAATGATTAACGAGTTTCGGTAGAGAACAGTTCGAAGAGACAGGACTGGTTTCCCTCTTTTTTCTTAATCAACAAAGATCATGCCTTTGGTGCAAAGTGGTTAGTGGATGGAGAGATTTTTTTAATGGCCCACTACTGAGCATGGATCTCTCCCCTTGAGGAGACCTAGAGTATACTCAGAACATATTATAGAACTCAATACATCACCAGTGCGGATTGGTGCAGAGGTTAGTGGCTAACCTAAGCGTCGGAAGTTTTATTGCCGCCCGAGGGCCGACATAGCTTAACGACAATATTATTTACCCTGTCTGGATTAAACGGGGTGAAAATCCCATAGCATCGTCCATTCAAAACAGTATCACCTCACCACAAGCAGGTGAAATTAGGTTTGATGAGCCCATTACTTCCTGTGTAAATTTGTTCCTAGAAATTTTGCATTTATAAAGAGTGCTGAAGTGAATGATAAGACTTAAAGTTACAGCGACATAACTTGTAAAGATTACGGTGCGGTATCCCGTAAAAGATAACACTTTAATGCTCCTCTTTTCAAAAACGTTAACGAGTTCGCCAAGTTTGAGAACAAAAACTATGATTAATCGCCTCAACGACACGAGTGTTTACTGGCGAAAAAGCATACTTTTGCAGCAATTACATCGTCTGATGTTGGTGATGCGCTGACTGAAACAATGGCGGAGGGGAGAGTATCTCAGGCTTCGTGAGAACAGGCCACGAGGGCATGTCGAGACATGACTAATCACGAGGAAGCTTCAATTTTAATTCTATTTCCTTGTCGGTTATGTTAACACGCGCTCGTAGCTTGTTAGCGTCGTAAGTGATCGTAAAAGCTAAACTTTGGACGTGGTCTGTTATTTGATTGTTGACCGCTGAAGCGGTTACAAGTTGAAGTACCAAGTATTGTCGTTACATAGTCATCGTTCATACATTTTGCATATTTTCGGATTGCAAGGTTGTCGAAACTTGAGTTAGCCGCTGAACCTTTTAGTAAATACGGCCCTTCAATCACAAAGAATTTAAAAACAATAACTATTGAAAAAAGACAAACTTATGCATAAAAACAAAAAATACATGACTGTGAAGCGATTACACGAGTGATACAACCAATTGTTTCGTACGAAAAAAAACAATTACATAATAGATCGAACATCACTGCGCAGTGTGCGTCTTCATGGGAGAAATCTGGTAAATAAGTATGAAGCAAGTATTAACACGGAAACAAGACAACCCAACGTTACACAGAAACTAGTTTTTTCTATCAATTAACCAGGTAATAATCACAATACAATAGGTTTCCCAGAAACAAAAATGAAATAGAAGAAATTATGTCATCAGTAAAAATCCTTCATATTTGAATAGTTTTATTAAATAAGGCCACAATATTTTAGAATTAATAGGTGGTTCTTTTAAGAAGCGATAGCCTTTTGTTTTCTAAATATATTGACACCAAAGCAGACAAAAAGGTCAGCCGTGATCAAATTAAGATATTTATGGGATGACAAAATGACTCATTCTCATTAATTAGCCTGTAGATGTTACAAGAAGTATTATGCCAAACAAATATAACAAGAAGTTTTATAACTTTGTTTATTTCGCTCGCACAACTCCTCAAAATAAGTTGCCCGCAAATGGCATGTGGAAACACTGATACCAGTTTTCGCTATAAAATCATTTCAGGTTTCCTAACAACCGTTGCAACATCCTATCATAAGTGTTATGTATATTACCGACTTCCCTTCTTGCAAAATTAATGCCAGTCAGCTACAATATCCTCATACACGTCATTCTAAGTTAATTGACTTAAATTAATAATCGATTAATTTAATCGTTTTCAAATTCTCGTTTCTTGACCTTCATTGATAAACTATGAGTAACTTAAGTTACATAACTTTTAAATTTGACATATAATTTGGATTGGAATTCAGTGATTCACTACTATACAATACTGAACATACAAGCAAACAAGGTAACAAAAAGATTATTATCTAACATAATAGACAGATAAAATAAATCCATTGCTAACTGCATGAGGTCTTAATAATGTAATAATTATTCAATGTACTTAATAATATTTTTTACTTCCTTGTGAAATGTGGAATAATGTTTGTTTAGTCATTACAATAGTTGTAGTTTTATGATTAGGTAGGTAAACATAATAGCAGAAATAGAGTAGTATTATATCTAGTAGTCACTAGTAGTAAAGTAGATCACGGATTATAAACTACGCTAGTAAATACAATTTTATGACAAAGAATGACACATATTAATTTTCTTTTGGATTTGAATAAATAAACAATTATTGCGATTTTTCCGTGGACAACTGAAAATGTTCCTACTAATATAAATGTGAAATTTTGTAAAGATGTTCGGAAGTTTATAAGTCTATCACACGATAACTATTATTGTACGGATTAAAATAAAGTTTGACACAGAAATGCTCCGGCCAGGATTAGGACACATGATAGATTTTATCCCAGTTGTGTGTTCTGGGAAGATTTGAACGTTTATAATATTTGTGATTAAGTTTTAAGAAAGCACTCTTTCGCGCGAACGAAGCTGGGAGCAGGAACTAGTACCTAACAACATACATAACAAGTACTGATTATCATTATGTATGTAAACTGCAACTAACAGCATTTGTATCAGGAGTTAACACGTTCACTGCGGAACAGGCCGAAATCAGCCTGCCGCGGAATTTCAGCTGGTGCGGACGAAGAAAACTATGTCCCTCTCGCTGGTGCGGAACGATTATCTCAGGTGTTTGTAAAGATACGACAAAGACAAATATATATTTGAGATTGTGGTCAAAATTATAGGTGTTCCCTATAAAAACATCACGGCAGGCCTTTATCGGCCTATCACGCACTGACGGTAAAAAATATCAACTCTGTGCGGGAGGGGGCCTATTGTGGCCCGCCGTCCCAACAGGCACTTGGCGGCCCGTTACCGCACAGAGCACCCGCCTCGCCAGTTAGTGTTGGGCAAGTTATCGTAACTGACGTACGTCGCGTTTTTTTATTCCTTAAAATTAAAGGCACGATGTCAGGCAACAAAAGGAAGATAAATATTTTGAAAAATAAAGTAAAAATATTTTGGAAAATAAATTAATTCGTGGTGCAGATAGTGACAGTGACAGCAGTAAGGAGATATTTTTTATATTATGTGCAGGATGCGCGAAACCATGAAAAACTGCGGGAAACCATGAGGAGTTCCGAAGCAAAAAAAGAAAGTAAAAAAAATAAAGCATACTGCAGAATGTGAAAACATAATCTTTGTGCGAAATGTTTTAAAGACAGGCATTAATAAATAATTAAATAAACTATTTTTCACTTCTTTACTATAATTCTGTTTTATTTTCGATATCCCCTTATTTTTGTCTTTCCCATCACTACTAAAAATACTTTCTAGTGCGGTTCTGGTCGATATCGACCCGCCACTTTCCCTGGTTTATTACTCATTTTCTGTTCGGCAGATCCCGGGGCGAATCAAATCTAAAGAAGTTGGGTTCAAGGTTGTTCCAACAGTCCAAAAACTGCTCACCTACATTATGTTTTCGCAAAGTTATAGCAATTTAATCTAACCTTGTGCTGACGGGTCGGAAAAGGCCTACCACGCACTGGTGGAAAAATCATTGGGGGCACAATTTGGCCCGCCGCCGCACCAGACGAAGGTTTAAGATTTTACTTGCCGCAGCCAATGTGTTAAACACGTGCTTGGATGTAGGACTAATTAATTTCGTATCATCTGAACCACACAAATCGTATTTCCTTCAGTCATCAGTGCACCTCGTCAAATAGCGAATTGCACCTTCGATTCAAATGTGAGTGGAATATCACTAATCTATATTATGTCATTTATATTAACAATCAAACCTGTTTAGAACATGCCATTGGAATATTCTAAGAAACTTTACGAGCATACATAAAATGCTTTATGAGAAAACATTTCCAAAGGATTCATGGAATATTTAGCAGATTTGGTTATTTTTAGAAAGATAGGCGATATAATCTGTAATAATACTGCTGGGTTTGGATCGGCTTCAATAATTAATTTAGGCCATAATCGGCTATGTTGGTTAAGTGTGGATTTACAGGCTTCTTACCTTTAAGAAAATATTTGGAGTGAATGTTCTATTTGGATGAAAACTGTATGAAGCCATCCCTACGAAAGATTAACGTTGAAAATAGTAAACTGTAAAACAAAACAATCACAAATTTTACTAAATAAATGAAATAACTCACCGATAAACCAATGTGATAATTTTAAAGTTTAAGTTATATAACTACCTTGTAATAGATTTCATTCAATATTTCACAGAATATTCTACTCTACTTTACACATTTTCACCTGTATCTGCATACCCGTGTCAGTTGTCTTCCATTTCTTAACCCCTCCACGCTACCCCAATTCACTCCATTTCACCCTAACCACACTTTTCCGTACCATTCAACATAACTGTAATTTTCCTCTTATGTATATGCTAACGCATCTTCATTGCGAACCTCTTACGCACCTTAAGAAGTTTCACTTCATAGTAACTTTTGAATCAAAAATGTAGTAATAGCTACTTAAAAACAAGTACATACTAACAAAGTAAAAAATATCTACTTATGCTGTGGATATAAATGGCAATTCTATACTAGCTCGACGCTGATAAAAAGATCGTAAAAAAAGAATAAAAATAATTAATTTCACTATCATTTCGTTTCATAAAGGCTTGACTGCTGTAGTCAGGTCGAATAAGTTCCACTAATTTAGAGCTTCTTTCGAAAGAAATGACGAAAGTTGTTATTTTCTAATCGTGTCGTTCACGATGTCTCTCGAATTAATTACTCTTTATTGGTATTTCTTACGACAAACGGCGCTGTTTTTTAGTTTGAAACTTTATAAGATTTTGAAATTATCGGTTTGACAATCTTTAAGTTTAATAAGCATACAACGGTTTAAGAATTGACGACATAATAATATGTTTTTAAATCTATTTGGCCTGAAATAAAGTAATCAAGTTTAGTTAGACAATTCATAATTTTATGAAGCTTTTAAATTCTGAGATTTATATTATTTTAATAGCTCTTAACAAAAATTCGAAAGCTGGGTCAAAACTTATAATTGTAAAAATAATATGTGAGGCCCCAAATTCAAATTATATTATTTTCTTGAGTACAATGTGTACACAAATAGTTAACCACATTGCTTTACATACTGCCAATAAACTTATGATTTCTATCTCAAACATAACTAACATAACGCTGTTTCTTTTTACAGATTTACGATGTTGATAAGGTGTCGGGCGACACTGAGTGTCGTCGGGCTCCTTTTCCTTGCTGCCACACCCACTAGCTCACAGGTAAGCCGCCTAAAATGTAATCTTGAAAGTAAGTCTTCACTGTAAGAGGATTTGGTGAAATAGAACGACTTTAGTTAAAACATTTTTTATTTCGTTACCCTTTTTGAACAAGAACACCAGTAAAATCTTATTAAGTAAAAGTATTACATCTCGGTTTCAACTACCTACTTTCATAACTTTATATCGAGAGATTTAGAGAGAAGAGGTAACTACCCAGACAATTTTGTCCCGACTGCATTCTTGGCTGCGTTATATTTTCTGATGAAAAATTTAATACTTCGTTGTGTCGTATATCTTAAAATGGTTATAACTTTAAAGCTTCATTTTCGTCTAGTTCTGAGCTGACTGTTTTATGACTCAATACTCAGAGGATTACCTTTTAGAAACCAACAATACTAAAAATGGCTTTAGGGTTGGTAATCATAACTTGTAAGTAAATATTATTCATTGAATTATCAATTATTATCTGTCTTATTGCATGTCATAGAGTTGAATAGTGTTGTTATTCAATCACACTTAAATATGCAGCAAGCAACTACTTTATGTTAAGCTCGATCAAAATATTTTATAAATTCCATGATCTGGCCTTCATTCGAATTGTAGCTATATTATTGAGTTATGTCATTATCAATTTTATCAAAAACATGACCTGTCTGCTTCTGAACATATCTAGGTAGATATAAGTTGGATGGTTGTTACTGCTGATGATCGGAAACATTATACGCTGCAAAGATTCTTCGTTTGAAAACTTGCAAACACACTTACTAATTTTACTATCGCATGTTAAACTTCAAAGTTGTTTTGTAGCCTATTTAAAATTACCGAGCCATAGCCTATAACTTTATGATATGCTTTATTTGAAACACTCTGAAATTACTGACCCATATTATATTTTTTATTTGTGACACGGCGCTTTTTAATTATTACGGATCATCCTTAATAGTGCAAGAACAAACAAAGTCAATAACAATAGACGCATTCATAAAATGTTAACTACCATTGTCAAAATAATAACTAGTTACCGCAGTTACGGATGTTTGCAATAGTACCATTGATACGTCTTTCTTTGTAATCATATCAGCTTTTGAAAAGAATAAACAATTTCGATTGGTAACCACAACAGAACAATACCAACTGTTTAAAAATTGATATCAAGTTCAGTTCATCTTACAAACACGAATGAAATCCAACTGACCGTAAACGAGTGGCCAACTGATATACCTACATACCTATTTTCTATGGATATTCCGCAGTATAACTTTGAGCCTGTTGATCGCAACTGCTACATTGTCATAAGTTTTTCAGACCTCGTCGATCATATCGCACTTCTCGTCTCACTTAACCAGTTTTTAAAGTAAACGATCTCTATCTAGAAATTCTATATTTTTTGACGACCTCACATGACCTTTCATTACCCAGTGTTTTACGGCGGTTGTTAATGCATATACTGTGTTAGTTTAATTACAGTTAATTATAAAAGTTTCGTGTAACAATTTACGAGGCTTCAGTGTCACATTTTGGCAAAATACACTGTATTTAACAATTAATAACGCTGTAATAAACGCGAGCAAGTCGATGTGCCAAATGCCAATGACATAGGTATTAATTAGATCGTGTTGTGGAAATAGTAAAAGTTGCAATCAATAATAAATGTTGAAACCTACTCAACTTAATATTTTTATGTAAATAAATATAATATAAAGCAGCCAGTAAATAGTTAGTTTTGTAAGATGATCTCACATTATATTTTTATACTCTTTTTATGTAAAGTGCCGTCAAACAGGTACCTACACAAGCCATCTGATGGAAAGTGGTTAATGTTACCCGTTGTTGGCATGACGGTTGCGTTGGTTTAGGAAACGGAGGACCCGCTTGTTGCTGGATCTCCGAATACCAATAGACTAAAAACCCTAGATAATAGCTGATACTAGATAATAGATTAAAAATCTTTCTATCATTACTTTAAACAAAATATTTAAGATTTAACTACTACCAGTTTATTTAAAACTAGAGCTTCTAACATAAACGGCTAAAGGAGTTTTATAAAATTATTTTCTACGGGAGTGTTGCGGGAGTGGGGTGTACTTCTGAAAGTATCTACATAATTTCTTTCCAAGAATACTGTCGTAGTTTTTATTGTATTGATGTGTTACTCGTATTCCCTATTGCCATTTCTTATTGATATAGACAGACAGACACACATGACGAATTTATAAGGGTTCCGTTTTTTTGCTATTTGGCTACGGAACCCTAAAAAGATATTTCAATTTGCTCAAAATCACAAAAGTAGCAATTAAAAATAATCCTCAAAAAAATCGGCTGCCACTGTGCAGAGAACTTTAAGTATTTTTTTCCTCAATTCTTCTATAATTCTAAAATAATAATTTATGAAAAGCGAAACCAGGTTCAAGTTTTTAAAAACTTTTGCAATTCGATCACTCTTAACAGGGATCCGATATTGAAAGAAAATTCTATTATAACCCATTAGGTATTAGGTATTTATTTTTTCCTAGAATACTTAGGACGCATTTTCAGTGGTCGTTTGGGCTCGCATGAGGGCTGCGGAACGTTTTTGATCCGCCAGCCATAGATAGGGACCGCATGCGACTAACCGTAGTTTCACCATATGCCACCAATAAAAATACGCCTTTATCACAGAAAAAAATAATCTTGAAGTCAATAGAGAACTAAGTTAACAAAACAAAGATCCAAATCAAAGCCACGTTCATTTACTTGCCAATATAATTAGCTATTCTGTAGCTGCAAATAAACTTCACAGCCGGTACGCTTTCAACAGTAGACCGTACTTATTAATTAATCAGCAAACGTCACTAACATACTCTTGTATATTGACACTACCCGACCCACAAACAGTATCTGCATGATCGAGTTTAAATACGATCTATGTTGTAGTTATTTGAGTTGTGGTTAATGTTATTAATATTGTGGAAACAATAATGTGTAGACAATTTGATGTTAACAACAACTAAGGTAATAATTTTACTTTCAGGATTCAGCTTAAATTCTAATCGCTCGTTGAAGGTATAATGTCCTTAACACAATTGAAAACACAAAGTCCAAAATCATATTGAAACATACTCGTACAAGCCGTAGAACATAGCACACACAATAACATGAAGGGGCACTAATTTACAAAAGAACTAGTCTCTGGCAGCGGTTTCGCTCGCGGAAGAGTGGTTTCACACAATGAAATCGCAAATATTATAAAGGTCAATCATCACACGGGAACATTTTAAATGGGGTGGCAAGTTTCATCTTAATCCGTACATAATCTAAATTTTACTAACAAAAAATAACCGACTTCAAAGTCTCAAAAACTACATAGTTGTCAGATCTCGTTCAAATTTATGTGAGACCACATGAAAAGCGCCTGCTTTCGATTAAAAAAAGAATCATCGAAATCAGTTGCCGTGATATTGAGTTATTCGTCAATTTGTCGCGCACATCTTAACACAAAGGAGGTGGCCAATATTTACCCCGGAAATGGTTAAAATACGTTTTTTTGTACAAGGTTTTAGTCCTCTGAAAAGACATATTTTCCATTTATTATAACATAACTAGAATTTTAATTTTCTTCTGAACTCCGCCGTGAGTAGTTATAATAAATTAACAATAATAATAAGTTGTATTGTATACAAATATACTTTTACTACCTCCATTGCTATCACCCCGGTCACTCACATGCGCGCAAATGTTTGACATTTTTACGAATGTTTGCACATATGTGAAGGGCGGTCAGGCAAATGGGTTCGCATATGAGTATACAAGCCCATTTCCGCTTCCTCCTACACTTTGTTAACGAATGTTCAATCTTGCTGTTGTTATTATGTTGTTGTCATTCAAATCCATTTTCAATACAGAAAATAAATGGTAGTACGATTAGACGCCACGAACCACGAAAAATTAGGAGATACATCACCTTTTTAGTCGTGTGCGCAACTGGTCGCACGAATGTGTGGGAGACTACACGAAGGTTCGAGGTTCGCGCGCTTTGATGTGCGACAAAAAACCGACACAGCTTGAAAAACCCCGAATGCCTCCAAAACTTCGCATATGCAATCGCGAAGGTCGTCCCACACTTGTGGGTTCGCGTATTCGCGCGAATGTGAGTGACCAGCATGTCCGGCATCACTGGAGATTGACAATTGGCTGACAGAAGTGCGAATGTCTACTATATTGTCATTTGCCAAAATAATATTTTTCAGTTTCATTTCTGCAAAATATTAATTGTATTTGATTTTTTGCCATGAGGTGCATTAATTGCGCGGTTGATATTGAGCGCATGGCACGTCACTCCATCTTCCTTAGCAAGAAACCTGCAATCCATATTGGTAGAATGGATCACTGGAGTACAGGTATAGCATTTTTCTTTACTATTAAGTAGTGCTTACTACGACTAGGTTCACGCGGCAATGTACAATATTCCTGTTTCTTTTTGCAATACGTTTAGAAAATAAGTTCTATTTTATAATAGGCTCCTAACGGTAACAAATGGTAAAATAAATAATTATAAAAGATCCCTAGAAGGTTCAAAAGATATATCCAAATATTTACAGATAGGTAGGTGACAAGTTAATACGTATATTTTATTTAATACTGCTGGTACTTCTTTTTTTAGGAATAAGGTCATAAAGTCATAATTAAAGTAAAAGACATATATTAATTAATTATCCAAAAGATAAATAGTATTTATTTAATACAAAAATTGCTCTTTAAAACACTTTTTCACGATTACATATGTTTTGCAGAATGTCAAACTACAAAAGCTAAAACTGCCCGTAAAAGAAGAATCCCGAGTTCTAGAGATCTTTATTGATAAAATTGTCAAAGTAGATATTGTAAGCTTTAATGTAAGGTAAAAATAATATGTGTACATTATACTTCACAAATGGGGCAAATGCCCATACAGATGTTGGCCACCTCCTTTACGACTTATGTGGTTTTCTCATGGATGACATTGTCAAATCTCAATAAAATTTATGTGGGACCACATGACAGCCACCAGCTTTCGATTAAAAAAACAATCATTAAGTTAGTATTAGTCTACTTTGCAACAATCCGCGTTTAACATGTATGATGGTATATACTTTAAAACATGCGTGGCACCTCCCTCCCTCCCACAACGGAAACATGCACTACAATAATTAAACGTATATACCAACATACATACCAGCACCAACACGTGTTTCGCCCCGAAACGGAGCATCATCAGGGTAAGTTGACTCTACGATGGTTAGTCGGAAAGTGAGCATCGTTCACTGAGCGTGGCGTATTTATACCCAACTCGCCCACTGATTATCTAATGATGTTGTAATAATTAGTAATTAGTAATTAATTAATTATTCAATCAATTAATTAATCAATCAATTAGTGATTCACGCCGGCAGGAACCGGGTCTGACGTAATCTGGTGATGTGTACTGTTGAAAATCCTCAGTAAAGGCGAGTTGGATACATTTATTTGTTCATTCAGCAGTGTAAAACTTGGATTATTATTATGTTTTATTATTTCTAACTGCTCTAGTATACTTAATTTAAAACCCTTATCAGATTTATGTAATATATTATATGTATGGTTACTAGTTAAACTGTGACCTGATTCTATTAGATGTTTAGCGAAATTAGACTTATCCGCGTGACCATTCCTGTACGCGGCCATATGTTCCCGGTAACGTGTGTCAAAATTTCTACCAGTTTGACCCACGTACACGCCATTACAATCAGAACAAACAATTTTGTAGACACCAGATTGTTCATGTCTACCTCTTTTATCTTTACCGTTTGTTATAGATTGCAAGGAATTGTTTGTTCTGAATGCAACGAAGATGTTGTTACGACGGAGCGTTTTTGCGATTCGCTCTGAAATTGGACCAAGGTAGGTTAAACTAGAACGATATTTATTTGGTGTTATGTCGTTGGGAGCCGCGTACAAGAGATCACGCACCATTAAGCCTCTCCTCTTATGGATGAGAGTATCCACCATCTCCCTACCATACCCATTGGCAACAGCAATGTGATAGATGGTATTTAATTCTTTTTGATAGTTCTGAGGTGATAATGGAACACACATTAATCTGTTAACATAGCAGTGAAATGCTGCCATTTTATGTTGCCATGGGTGGCAGGAAGATGCCGGAATGACCGCATCCGTATATGTTGGTTTGCGGAAAATTCCAAAGTCATGTCTATTGTTTTGCCGAGTAATGGTAAGATCTAAAAAGTTCAATGAACAATTAACTTCAACTTCAAGTTTGAATTTAATTTTGGGATGGATTTTATTTAACTTATTTACGAAAACGTCTGTCTGTCCCCGTCCAGCACATAATTATGTCATCAACATACCTATAGTAATAAAATATATGTTTATGGCCTATAATATTCTTATTTTCGTAGTGGTCCATAAAAATCTCAGCAATTAATGGGCTTAATGGAGACCCCATTGCGAGGCCTTCTTTTTGAGAAAAATATTGATTATTAAATCGGAAATAGTTTTGATCTAAACATAATGAAGTGAGCCTTAAGAGATCATCCTTTTCTCCGGGAAGTAATTTTGATCTTTCAAAAAGTTGGGATAGTATAATTAAGGACTCTGTTCGGGGAACATTAGTAAATAAACTGTCGACGTCAAGTGAGACTAGTTTTGATTTGTGGGGTAGTATTATATCCTTTATATTTTTTTGATTAAATGGAGGCTATTTTTTAAGCCAAAAGTGGATGAAAAAGATGTTTTTGATTTTATTATGGTATTAAGTCGACGAGCCAAATTATATGCTGGAGCCCCCACATAAGAGACAACTGGACGTATTGGTATGTTATCTTTGTGAATTTTTGGCAAACCGTAAAGAAGAGGAGCGCGAGGATTCATAGGGATCATTGAATGTGGTGGGTTCGGAAAAACGTATGGGGTGTTTTTGACAGCTAACTTCAACTGAGCAGTATATTTATTGGTTGGATCTGTATTTAATCTTATAAAATCCTCGCTTAGTATTATGTCGTTAACTTTATTATTATATGAGTCTCGATCCATTACCACAATGGTGTTACCTTTGTCGGCTTTTGTGACAACTAGATTATTATCAACGATACGTTGTTGAATAGATTTTAACACAGCAACCTCCTTGTTGGCAATGGATCGAGATGGCTGCGCAACAGACTATATCTGATGCGCAACCAAGTATTTAGCCATGTTATTATTACCCTTGTTACTTAACACTGCCATCTCTGCATCCACGGCCAAACCCTCCAGCGATCTTTGTGACAAACTTGGGGTCAGGTTATATTTCAAACCCTTACCCAACAGTGACAACTCATCATCAGGTAACTGGACGTCAGTGAGATTCTTGACTCGTGGATGAAAAGAAGGCAAGCTAATTTGGTTATTGTTAGAGGACATTGATTCACTATTAGAGCGCTTTTCTCTTAAGGTTTTTAACTTTCTGGATTGAATAATATACTTATTATGGGCTTCTAACGAGGCCAATTCTCTAGCCTTGTAATCTAATAGATCAAATTGAACATTATGTAATTTGAAAGATAAGCTCATGTGAAGAATTTTTAAATGGGATTTGAGATTATTTCTAACAGTGAACCAATGTCGTGATTCCTCATTTAGCCAAATATATTTGGCCTTGTTAACAGCGATGTTAGCTGCCCGGCTATGGATACCTGTATTAATATTAATGTAATTAGGGATGACATTGTAATGTTTACACTGTTGATTGAACCAAACATTTTGAACTGCTAAGCGATGTAATTTTGTTAACTTTATGTAGAGTTTAGCCTGTACAGCTGTGCTAGCTGATTTGATATAGTTAATAGTATCAGGCGTTACTTTGCGGAAACTTTTGGCTTAAAAAATAGCCTCCATTTAATCAAAAATATAAAGGACATAATACTACCCCACAAATCAAAACTAGTCTCACTTGACGTCGACAGTTTATTTACTAATGTTCCCCGAACAGAGTCCTTAATTATACTATCCCAACTTTTTGAAAGATCAAAATTACTTCCCGGAGAAAAGGATGATCTCTTAAGGCTCACTTCATTATGTTTAGATCAAAACTATTTCCGATTTAATAATCAATATTTTTGTCAAAAAGAAGGCCTCGCAATGGGGTCTCCATTAAGCCCATTAATTGCTGAGATTTTTATGGACCACTACGAAAATAAGAATATTATAGGCCATAAACATATATTTTATTACTATAGGTATGTTGATGACATAATTATGTGCTGGACGGGGACAGACAGACAACTGGACGTTTTCGTAAATAAGTTAAATAAAATCCATCCCAAAATTAAATTCAAACTTGAAGTTGAAGTTAATTGTTCATTGAACTTTTTAGATCTTACCATTACTCGGCAAAACAATAGACATGACTTTGGAATTTTCCGCAAACCAACATATACGGATGCGGTCATTCCGGCATCTTCCTGCCACCCATGGCAACATAAAATGGCAGCATTTCACTGCTATGTTAACAGATTAATGTGTGTTCCATTATCACCTCAGAACTATCAAAAAGAATTAAATACCATCTATCACATTGCTGTTGCCAATGGGTATGGTAGGGAGATGGTGGATACTCTCATCCATAAGAGGAGAGGCTTAATGGTGCGTGATCTCTTATACGCGGCTCCCAACGACATAACACCAAATAAATATCGTTCTAGTTTAACCTACCTTGGTCCAATTTCAGAGCGAATCGCAAAAACGCTCCGTCGTAACAACATCTTCGTTGCATTCAGAACAAACAATTCCTTGCAATCTATAACAAACGGTAAAGATAAAAGAGGTAGACATGAACAATCTGGTGTCTACAAAATTGTTTGTTCTGATTGTAATGGCGTGTACGTGGGTCAAACTGGTAGAAATTTTGACACACGTTACCGGGAACATATGGCCGCGTACAGGAATGGTCACGCGGATAAGTCTAATTTCGCTAAACATCTAATAGAATCAGGTCACAGTTTAACTAGTAACCATACATATAATATATTACATAAATCTGATAAGGGTTTTAAATTAAGTATACTAGAGCAGTTAGAAATAATAAAACATAATAATAATCCAAGTTTTACACTGCTGAATGAACAAATAAATGGGTGAATATCAGAAACGTGCATTTTTTTTCAACTTTGGTGGCGAAATTTTCTCTTCAGTTTACGTGAAAAATGAGGACCTGGTATAAGAATAGAAAGTCTAAGCTATATGAACCTTCAAGAGGTCTGAGAATATCTCGATAACTTTTTGAGATATTTAAGTTCAAAGTTTAGTGTGGCCACCAGAATTGATAATCGCCCACCAAAATCGAAAGTACCCACCAAAATTGAAAATCAATGACACCAAAATTGGATTTTTCTGTCACAAAAGCTCTAAAATCAATAAAATAAAGCTCAAATACCTTATAAATATATTACCATGCAAACTTCCAACGAAAATTGGTTTGAACGAGATCTAGTAAGTAGTTTTTTTTTAATACGTCATAAATCGTAAACCGCAATTTACCTCGATCAAAGTTACAACGAACTTCAAGAACTTTTATATTATGTTACTTGCTGCTACGGAACCCTTCATGGGCGAGTCCGACTCGCACTTGGCCGCTTTTATTATACCCCTACAATCTGGCAAATTTTTTGTAAACCCTTAAAAACAAATATTTTATAGCTAGCCTTGATAGCACTTCATGTAACAATAAAATTACCATTAGTAATTGATAAAAAATAAATTTAAAAAATTCCATTTCTCAGTTGTAAAATCTTCTTCCAATATCTTCTGACATGACTTATGCCGTGTTTGATTTGTTAAAAGCTTATGTTATCGCTAGAGTAAACATGATTGCGTAGGCAGGTGATTTCTTAAAATTTCTCACATATATTTTTGATTTTCATTACGCAAATATTTAGACATTAAGTTATTTTCAAGCATTATGTGTAATCCCATGATTAGCTGTAAGAGAATGCAAGCAAGGGTAGAGATCTGTGCTCAGTAGTGGGCCATTAATGGTTTGAAATGAAACCAATCCCATACATTTTGTACCATAATATTTTTATATAAAATCGGCTATTTGCACACTTTAGCCAAATTGCAATCACTTTGCAGCCCACAAGTAACTTATTGATTTATTCTGACTCTTCTCAAAATGGCATAGCTAAATCAACCTTCTGGTAAAACTAGTTTTGCTTAAACCAGCGATCAAGATTTTACATACTTAGATATTTTCTTTCTTTCTCCTTTGTTTTATATTCGACTACTATATTTATATAAAGCCTTTGAACGTATTATCATAATCAGTTTTTAATACTAACAATAAGCAATTTTGATAGCATGTCTATTAATGTTTGTTGCAATTGATAAAAAAATTCTCAATTATGGTATTTGCTGCTTCGGTTGGTAGACTCTTTTCATATACCACTCTAACTTGTATAAATAAATAAAAACCCGCCTGCCATCAAAAAGCTATCATGATAATATACTTTTTTTAAATCCTTGTAGTGAGCTCTTTAATTTAATCCCCATATTGTATTATTGGTTTTATTTTTTGATACTTCAAACAATGACATCTTATAGCCATCATATTTGTTTTTTTATTATTTTACTTATTTAATAACACTTGGATTATCAAGACGAATCTAACGATATCTTAATTATACAAATCCGTTCAGCGATTTGGAAGATATGTGATAATAAAGAATATTACACATATATTAAGTACTAGCTGACCCGGCGAACTTCGTATCGCCAAAAAACTTTTTTCTAAAATAAAAGTAGCCTAAGTTACTCCTTATTACATCAGCTATCTGCCAGTGAAAGTCCCGTCAAAATCGGTCCAGCCATTTCAGAGATTAGCCGGAACAAACAAACAGACAGACAGATAGACAGACAGACAAAAATTGAAAAAAATGTTGTTTTGGTATATGTACCGTGTATACATCCAAATGCACTTAGTAAAAAGCGGTTATTTTAATATTACAAACAGACACTCCAATTTTATTTATTTGTATAGATGTATAGACAAGAGAAAAACATAACCCTTCCTGGTAGTCGGTAAAATATAAAATACTGGTAATATAATATAAACATTGAGTGTACCAAACATTGATTATGCAAAGCTGATCATTGAATGCGCCACATGATTGTCTTCAGTCTTGTGCTCCAAGCCCCTAGCTAGGGGTTATTCAATTTCATGCCTGTGAGTGTTTTCTGATATGATATCGTACGAGCTATCGTGAGATCCAAATCCTGCAGTTGATATTGATATTGGTAGATTGAATTCTGTTTTGATATTATGAATATTATAAATATTTTGTGGATCAAATATTCATAATGCATGACATAAGTAATTGTTTTCGAAGTTATACCACAGAAGAAATAATACTACTTATGTTATACTTCTTATTATCTTCGTATATAAGTACACATACGTTTTTTTCTTTTTGACGGCACCTTTGTAAAATAGAAATCAGTTAAGAAAATTTTGAAATTTTTGGAATTTTACGCCTAAAGGATTGAAGTGCAACAACAATTTTGAATCTTGGTGCTTAGGTTAAAAAACAAAATTAAGTAATGATTTAAAAAAAAACTCAACAATATCGAGATTTCCTCTCCTTTGCAAATCATTAAACACCTCTTTTAGGATTTTTGGATGAAACACCCTTTCTTAAAACGCTGACATTAGTTAAGACAGTTCCTTCAACGAATTTTATTTTATTTATTCATTTGCCTTTAACAATTCAACCAGATAATTTTGTTGTGTATCTCAGTCAGTCTTTCGTCTATTTCATTCAATTCTTTCGCCTTAATATCAAGATTCCTCCTAAGCAATATGTGTGCTTCTAATCTTATTTATAGGCCAGTAGTAAAACACTACATCCCAGATCTGAGAAAATCTTCGACCTCAGGCACTGAAGAATATTGGATGTCGTATTGTCCCGAACACTTTAGTATTTGTTCACTCAAATCTTTTGAACTGGCGTTTATTAAGGTCTTTGACTTGCAAAGAACTTCCAGAGACATTTTGAACAATATTTTTAACAATATTATGTTGTATTGTTTCAACATTATAAATTGAAAATTGGGAAATAAAAAGGAACAAATTTAATTGTATTGAATTTGGATCAAGGAACCTAATCAAAAAGTATTGATTATTTACTACCATATCAAACTAATTAAAATTTGTTAAAACTTTATATTCTAACAAAGTACCGATAGAATTTTTAAAAAATCTGTCATAATTTTCAAAGCTACACATTGAACATTTCATCATGTTTCTTGGTCACGAACGTTAACGATAGGCAAATCAAAATCATATCCAATAATTATGATCAAATTGGCATTACTGTAGTTATCAATTGTTTTATCTGCGGTTGAACGGTCACGGGTGGCGGACGCCCTCGAACGGACTTTCCCCGGTGTGCTAACAGTGCCTACTGGCTACTCGTGACTTTAGTAACGTTCATTCTTATTTTAAGTTGTACATTTTCATTAGGTAATTAACAAATCGTTACTTTGGTAACGCTGATTCTCATTTTTAGCTTATGTTTTATTTTTATTTTATTTATCATACTACATCTAACATTACAGGTGTCCCCAATTTGAGAGAGTAGTTATAAAAAAGCGGCCAAGTGCGAGTCGGACTCGCCCATGAAGGGTTCCGTAGCAGCAAGTAACATAATATAAAAGTTCTTGAAGTTCGTTGTAACTTTGATCGAGGTAAATTACGGTTTACGATTTATGACGTATTAAAAAAAACTACTTACTAGATCTCGTTCAAACCAATTTTCGTTGGAAGTTTGCATGGTAATATACATCATATATTTTTTTTAGTTTTATCATTCTCTTATTTTAGAAGTTACGGGGGGGGCGACACACATTTTTCCACTTTGGAAGTGTCTCTCGCGCAAACTATTCAGTTTAGAAAAAAATGATATTAGAAACCTCAATATCATTTTTGAAGACCTATTCATAGATACCCCACATGTATGGGTTTGATGAAAAAAAAATTTTTGACTTTCAGTTCTAAGTATGGGGATGTTGCGAAGAGGTGGGTGTGCTTAGGCACTTACTTATTCCAATGAAAATTACTTAAAACTTGTAACAATATTTATTCTTGAAGACGCCATTACAGTTAAAATGTAAAGGAAATTCTTAATAAAGAAAAGTCATCATTGACACTATGACGTCGATTTATATTTCGTTAGAAATAAACTGCCAGGAGCTCGAACATACCCCCGGGCGTTGAAAGCTGGACTTTCAACCAGAAGATTAAGAAGGGAGCAACGGGCATATCTTATTAAAAGACCTCCGAATAGTTCTAGCAGCCGTCTTGATATCAGCAACACGGACAATGCCGTCAGTTCCAGGATGAACAGCAACAACACGGCCTAATCGCCACTTAAGGGGTGGGAGACCATCTTCTTTTACCACCACCAACGAATCCATTTTCAGGTCGTCCTTACAGGAACGCCATTTGTTTCTCTGCTGTTTCAGCAACGTACTCTTTGCTCTATCCAGCCCAAAAGTGTTGATGCAATTGCTCAATACGTTGATACTTTTTCAGACGAGTAGTTGGCTGATCGTTATAGTCGGGCTGAGATAAAGATGTAAGTGGTCGGCCGATTAAAAAATGTCCTGACGTTAACGGTGAATAATCTGCTGGATCTGATGATAGTGGAGATAACGGTCTGGAGTTCAGGATGGCTTCGATTTGCGTGAGCGTGGTACTCTTCAAAATAATGTTAAATTACAATTTCCCAACATTCGTTGCAAGTGAAATTTAGTTGATTTCACCCCGGCTTCCCAAAGATCGCCAAAAAGCGCAGAATAAACTGATATGAAATTGAAGTTAATGTTATCGTTGGCCAAATCACTGCTTATAGAATGACCTTTTAATTTGAGAAATTTCGATAAGTCATTGTACGCACCAATAAATGAAGTGCCGTTGCCGGGATAATTATGTGTTTAGGTTTGCCTCTACGAGAGATAAATCGCCGTAAAGCAAGTAAGTAATGATTGCTCGTCAAGTCACCTACAAGCTCCAAATGAACGGCTTTGGTTGTAATGAAAAGCAGACAAAAATCGCTATATAACCTTAATTAATTTACAACCGCGACCTTGACGACTGGCACACATAATCACTACGTAATTAAGTCCAACTATTTCAAAAATATGACTACCAAAAAGAAGACGCTGCGACGGTAAGTTCCCCATCAATCGAGTTACGATTTTACCTGACATACGTCTACATCGCACACACTTGTGGTACGTAGCTCTGGCCAAATTACGACCTCTTATGGGCCAACAAGCTGACTTATTGAAGCCAACAACAATTATGGACCAGCAATATGCATAAGTCCTTTATGTTCATTATCAAAAATAAGATTTTATAAAATACATAGATAATTGGACTGTATAATCATAGGATGCTTTCTACAAAAACTAATAAAACGCATAACATAAGCTACAGAACGAATCAATCGTAAATAATTAAAGAAACGAGAGAAGTCAATAAAATCGTTCACGCTTTGTGTTGCCTTGAGGAATAACATCACTAATTGGAAAGCAGAGTTCATCCGAATCTGCACGCCAGCCAAGACCTAGCTTGCTGGGCTCCTGAGATCCAATATTTAAATTAATTGATGTTTGAAAGGATTCAGGCACAACTTGAGGTGCCTTTGATCTCCATTTCCTCAATGGCTTCTTAGCTAATACGAGTTCATTTGTAAAATCTTTACGAATAATATTAATATCATTGTCTTCATCAGAACGAATCTTAGCTAAATTACATTTAATGCCGTTAGATAATAATGCAATATGATTGCTTACGACTGGTCCAGATATTATCCACCCTAGTTTAGTTTTACAAAGTACAGGAGTACCTTTACCTAGCTTAATTATTTGTGACCCTAACAGATCCCAGAAGAGATCGGCGCCTATTAAGATATCAACATCACCAGGCTTATAAAATGTAGGATCAGCTAAGCAAATATCAGATGGAATATTAAGATGAGATAAACCAATTTCATGACACGGTACATTATTGGTAATTAATGGTAAAACGAAACAATGAAGGTCAGTAGAAAATCCATCATCAAGGGATTTCATGTTGACACGACACGTCTTACCTACGTGGGAAACCACGTTATTTATACCTAAAATTGACTTATCTATCTGTCTGGTAACCAAATTTAACCGTTGGCATAGCCGTTCAGTAATAAGACATGATGTACTCCCACTATCGAGTACTGCGCGAACAATATGTTCGCGATTATTGTTGTCATACAATTTTATTAAAGCAGTTGACAACAACACATCACTTTGTTTAATATTATATGAAGGTGATAAGTTTGCCGACAAAGCGACATTATTTGAGTCTTGCCTAGGAAGGGAAGACGAAGACTCAATATCACATACACCACTACTCGAACGTCCATTCTGAATGTTTCCTGTCTGGCTAGGCCTAGCTACATGAATAAGGGTGTTATGCTTTCGTTTACACAGTTTACACCCAGGCTTTTTGCAGTGGTTAGCGAAATGACCGCTTTGAAAACAGTTAAAACAAATCTTATATGCTGGCACTAATTTGAATCGAGCATCGTTACTTAATGCCAGGAACTGCGGACAATTAATTAATCTATGATCACCATTACATTTTAAACAACACTTATTAGGTGAGTTTATATTAGAACTGGGAATTGTGATCATAGATTTTACTATCTTAGAACTAGACCTGTATCTATCTATGTTACGAGATGTTTCCAATGTTTCAAGAAAGTCGGCGTGATTACGCATAAATTGCATGAAGTTACTAAACGTTATGGAAGTATTTTTATTTATTCGACCTTTATACTGCTCCCATTCACGATATGTTTTTGGATCTAACTTATGACTTACGATATAGATTAACAACGTATCCCAATTTGAGACAGGTTCACCTAAAGACTCTAGTGCTCGCAAATTCTTAGTCACATTGTCCATTAAATGTTTTAAAGTAAGAGATGATTCTTTTGCAACTGTTTCCATATTAAATATAGCAGACACATGATTTTGTACGAGAAGACGCTTATTATCATACCTGTCGCACAAAAGTTCCCACGCGACAGCATAGTTCTTAGCAGAGAACTCGACTGATTGGATTACCACCGCAGCAGCCCCTTCCAGACACGCACGTAAATAATGGAATTTATTGATATCATCGATATCATTATTCGAATGAATGAGGCTCACAAAGCTATCTCTAAACTCAAGGTAATTGTGATATGATCCGCTGAATTTGGGTAAATTAATTGTAGGTAACTTAACGAGCTTATGGTTACCTACATGCGAAATCTTATCGTCATTTATAGACTTATCTACATTACCATTATATTTTAATAATAAGTTTTGAGCTTTAGCTAGTGACTTATAGTATAATGCCTCAAATTCTGAACGTTCGACATACTGTGGACTGGCGTCTTCCACAGAACATTCCAATAGTAACTGCACCTCATCATATTGGTCGTACAACGACTCCATCTTACCAACACGCAACTGTAATTCCGCGGCATCCTGATCACTCAAGGTTTCCGCACCAAGTGCATCAATGTACTTGGAAAATACAGTCAACCGGCCTTTAAAACTTGCTCGTTTTTTAACTAACTCCTTATCTTTAGTGGCCATTGAGAAGACGAGGGAAGACAACCTGGAATGCATACACCATTGTAAAAAATGTAATTAAACAATAAACAAGTTAAATAATCCTCAATATTTCTCAGGAAATAATTGAATAATGCGTTAATTAAATAAGTGCTGAAATATTTTAATGAAATCTTTTACAACTTTAGTAATAAATTTTACACCTTATAAGTCTTACTTTTCACCCATTCAAGATTACAATAATAATTAGTACAATTGCTTTAAAAATAATGAATTGTCGTAAATAATTTGTCTATATTTCCTAATAATCCACTATAAAAAGTGATGCAATACTCATACTAAATACCTATTAAAGGTAAGTAATGTTATAGAAAATATGTCACGTTTACACTTCTAACATGTATTACAATTGACATAACATTACATGTTGAGCCTAAAATATATGAATTTTAAACTATTTATTTTATTGAACAAAATTAATAAAACCATAATTGTTTGAAGTTTTACTATTACGACTTATTACAATTTTACTACTAAGTACTAAACCTTTAAGCACTAAATATGAATACCTGAATGAGTGTTGGGTGCTTATTATAAGTAAAACCTATACCAGCTTGTTTCAACGCAAATCAAGTCGGCTTAGCTCTTGCACTCCAATCCTCTTCTTGATATTAAATTCTCCAAAATCCGGTAATCCTTTATGATTGTATAAACATCCAGATCCGGCACGCTCTAGGACCATGTTGCGAAGAGGTGGGTGTGCTTAGGCACTTACTTATTCCAATGAAAATTACTTAAAACTTGTAACAATATTTATTCTTGAAGACGCCATTACAGTAAAATGTAAAGGAAATTCTTAATAAAGAAAAGTCATCATTGACACTATGACGTCGATTTATATTTCGTTAGAAATAAACTGCCAGGAGCTCGAACAGGGGAACCCCCAAAATTTATTGTTTTTTTTTATTTTTGTGTGAAAATCTTAATGCGGTTCACAGAATACATCTACTTACCAAGTTTCAACAGTGTAGTTCTTATAGTTTCGGAGAAAAGTGGCTGTGACATACGGACGGACGGACAGACAGACAGACAGACAGACAGACAGACAGACAGACATGACGAATCTATAAGGGTTCCGTTTTTTGCCATTTGGCTACGGAACCCTAAAAATCTACAAATTATAGCACATAATAGGAAACCACGATGCAATGTCAACATTAAATTACAGGAGGGCTATTCTCTAAAATACGAACTCTAAATCGAAGCTCACTTTTCGTTTGACAATTGGGTGACTGGAATCGAAGCTCACCTTTTGTTTAACAATTGGACACGAGCTTCGACGGTGACGTAATTTGATAATCGAGAATAATAAATCCCTTACCGAATACCAAACTTGTCAAATTAGCCTGAACAAGTAGTTTTTCTCACCGCCGCGCCGCATTCTACACTGCGGCGCCACGTGTACTGTCGAGTTTTAGAGAATAGGAATTTTGAAACTCACCGCGGATTCCGCTGTCGAGTTACAAAAACATCCTTACAGAATAGCCTTGCAGATGTCAGTGTAATATGTCAATTTATATTGAGAACTCTAGTTATTCTTTTGACAACTGATACATAATTGAATAATAGTGATGAAATAAGTGCTTTGGTAGTAATTATACAGTTTTTATCACTAGACAATATACTTACTTACTTGTATGTCCAGCCTTGTAAAGATTCATAAAAGGATTAATATACTATATAGAGCTGTTGCATAAACAACTCATGCATCCATCTGTAATTAAATCAAATCATTTTGATTAGAAACCTCAAATGACATTCAGCTTTTGAAAAATATAGCAAAACCAAATTGTTCTTAATTAAAAATGAATAAATTAATTTAGCATAGGCTTTGCAATGTACAAAACTAAATATACATACGCCTCATTTCATTTCATTAATATTTAAAAGGTAACATTTCTCATGCTGAGATGGTAGCTTACAGTTACGAAATTACCGAGAATATACACTCAAAATTAAAATATTCCAAGGTCTATTTAGATAGGATGGGTATTAAAACCGCGAAATTTACTCTCTAAATATCATTTTATCCCTGAACTTTGGTGCTGTCTTCCAATCTCTTACAAGAGTGTCTAATTTGCACATTCAGTAATAAATAAGTCAATAATTGAATACGGTCGAGGCAAGATTTTTACTACACATGCTAGTTTCTATTTTACTCAATATTAGAATAATACGAGTAGTTCATAATTATCCCACTGTTTGTCTTGATTTGTGAAGCAATTAATAAATAAATGTTTAATAGGGACAAAATTTAAATAGGTAGGTATGTATAATTTAACATTATTAAATGCAGGATTCGTACTTACAAACACATCCATGACTCAATTTGTTAATTCTGTTAATTGTATAAGTTATTTAAAATATTTTTTTCTTTTTCAGGGGAACATCTTCACGTGTCCAAATGGTGAGTAAAAACGTGCAATTCACTCATATTATTTAGCACAAATATCTTTCAAATAAATCAATGTTTTATACTAAACTCATCAGTGATGCCTTACTAGCTCGTTTATCGGCTATTTCCTTAATTGTATTCAGACAAAGACATTTTGTGCTATACACGGTGTGTACATATCGCACCTTTGGTGGAACAAGGGCACATCTTACAAAAAATCGTAAAATGACAAAAATTAAACAAAAAAATATTTTACACCTGCAAAGTACATGGCCATATTCACAAATAAATGGGTCGTATCTCATGCAAAGAACAAACACTTTGAAGCAATAAAAAGACGAATAATACGACTCGGAATGCAAAAAAAAAAACTTTGAAATGGCTCTCCTGTAAAATTACAAAAGTGCAGTTGAGCCCTTGTTCCACCAAAGGTGCGATATATTCTTTCAGTAATATTCCTATTTTCGATCTTCTTTTATCGCCTGTGAATGAAAATAACATACATTATTCATGGCTTGCAGATTTCATACACTTTAAAAAATTTAGTACTAAGAATTCACAAGTGATTTTGAAACTACGTTCACCGGTGCGCAGTTGGAGTAAATGGGTATTAAAAAAATCGTAATTTTTGGTTTTTAAAGTTTACAAGAATTTAAAAAATCATAGAATACATATTTATATGTTTATTAATCGGTCGACATATCCTCAAAGTAGCCGTAATTCGCATGTGAATATTCCCTTTGTTACTTTAATAAATTCTAAATTCTACACACATGGCGACCCTGTTAGTGGCGCGTGCGGGAATAATCGCTCTGTGAATTCCTAGCTTTAACGCAAACTTGCTCGGTATAAAGGCACACAGATACGAGTGATAACAATTTTATATTCGTATTTAATTTAAAATTTTGAATTGAATCTGGCGCGCGAGCGATGTTTTTGTTTTGGTACGTAACTAACAACAGGAACCACCTGTCAATGTGAATTGATTTTTTCATGCGTAAAACGTGAAAAAATTCGGTGAAAGCTCGAAAATAAACGATGGCTATTCGATATATGCTCGTGTGGGAGATATTGATACTTGAACAACGTGTTCTGAATAGAATAATGTATTGAAACTACGAATGTAACACAGGGAAATGAAAAAGTTATAAAGGCTTCCTCTTGCCATTATTCTACAGACTACAAAAAAATCTACCTGTGTTTTAGCTACCTGTGTTACCAGAATTAACATACAATCACATCTACGTTAATTTCATGTTTGTAAATTACCTCTCATGCGAGAATTTTGGAAGCCGTGTGTTAGTTTCTCGTCGTCCGTTCTCATACTCTTAATTGACACAATACAATATGAGGTGTAAATAAACTAAGGCACAAACATTGTACCGCGGGATCACAATAGCAGAATCGTGTTTAATGTAGGTTTTAGTTTTCATTAGCGTAACTTACTCCGCAGTGAACTTGGCAAACAATACGTGATGAAACACGTAAAACACGTTCATATTCTATTCACGCATTGTCTGTTAAACGAATATTATCTCTTTAAATATTCATAGTATGAATAAGTTTGGTTAGCTTATAAACAATACAAAAGTTAATAATATGCGTAATAGGATTTTTAACCTTCACTTACTCTTCATCTTAATCTTACTAACCTTGACATACATATTATTACATTAATTACAATTACATTACTGTTGTTTATGGTCCATACGGTGATTGATCAATCTCGGTTTGTCCATGATATCAGTTTATCTTCACCTACTAAGGGGCACAGAACGTACCTACCTGATCACTGAAGAAGCCTAGACCATAGGTACCACATACCACGCTGCTCCAGTGCAAATTGGGGGAAGAGTTAGCAGCCTACTCAAGTTTCCGAAGTTTTTATGCCACTAGAAGGCCTCCTTACTGGCTAACGATAACAGCCGACAGCCGATTCTGCGCGAATACGTTCAACTAGAAAGTATTTAAGTCACCTTATTTAATGTATGTTAAGTCTGCCAATTCGATTTTGACCCTCTTGAATCTGGCCTTGATATAAGAAAAATATTTTCTCATATCCTAAAGCACACTTCGTCATTCGCTCTGGTGTGTTTATTAATTTAAATTACCCTCCCTAATGTCTCGCCGCACTAAGAGCCGCATTATTTATGAACACATTCATTCTCGAAATTAAAATTAACCCTAATATGCACAGTGCTGTGTGTGAATATTAATGCCTTAGATGGCCTTAGTGCTTTAAGTCACTTTAAAGAATTTACTGCGCTAAACAAAACCTTCAGATCCTGCAAATATTCTGTGCAGCTAAGGCAACAGGCACACGACAGACTTTGTTGTCTAAAAAAGTCTGAATCGATAACTATTACGATATTTCACTAATAATATTAAATCCATTTTCAATTTATTTATTTTTTTGTTTCTAATCAATAAAGTATTAGGGCATAAGAAATAAGCACTTGTGAACAATATAATAGGTATTTAATAAAATTAATATGTGTTGACTTTTTACATTCTCAATGACAAGTTCTTTTTCGTCGGCACTATCTAGTTTACTATACAAAGAGACTTTATAGACATCAGCTCACGGAGCTTCGTTTATCTCAACACCTCCCCTCGAAGCAGTGAGCGTATCTGCTAAACTTTTATATCTAAGATGTCATACCAAGATTACGCAAACAATCATGATGTTTTATCGCACTCAAACCTTTTGTTAAAACATCTGCTGGCATTCTCTCAGTACACAAATACTTCAAACAAACAACACCTTTTTCACACATATCACGAATAAAATGATGCCTAATGTCGATATGTTTTGTTCTCGAATGATAATTCCTGGTCTGAGCAAGCTTAATTGCACCTTGATTATCATTGAACAACGTCACAACCTCACATTCCATGCCTATATTTCTTAATAACTCCTGTAAATACACAGCCTCCTTAGTTGCATCAGAAAGTGCCGTATATTCAGCTTCGGTGCTGGAGAGGGCGATAGTCCTCTGCTTTCGTGCTTCCCAACTTATTGGAGAACCAGCCAAAATAAAAGCAAATCCGGAGTAGGACCTACGATCAATCGCATTCGTACCCCAATCAGCATCAACCACACCAAATAATGGTTGATTAGTTTTCTCATACATCAAACCATAATCAGAAGTACCTTTAAGATATCTTAACACACGCTTCGCTGCTTTCCAATGCTGAACATCATAATTAGTATTGAATTGGCTGAGGTAGTTTACAGCGTAGGCAATATCAGGCCTGGTGGAAACCGCTAAATACATCAATGCTCCAATCAAACTTTGATAAGGAAACTGCCTCATAATATCATCATTTACACATTCAGGCTTCTCTAATTTTACCTGACTTTCCATAGGAGTTTTTACAGGCTTACACTCACTCATACCATATCTTTCTAAAACCTTTTCTATGTAGGACCTTTGACGCATATATACTCTATTTTCATCATCTCGTTCAAACTCAATACCCAAACAAGTACCAATTTTACCTAAATCTTTCATATCAAACGCATTTTTCAATTGTTCTTTCACATCAAGCAACCATCTATTATCATTTGTTGCTAAAATTATATCATCTACATAAATAGCAATCAACATAATCTGCTCTCCTTTTCGTGAGACAAACAAACAAGGATCTTTATTGAGCATTGCTTTAAAACCTATATTCTTTAACTTACCTACTAACTCTTTATGCCATTGTAAACCTGACTGACGTAAACCATACAAAAACTTCTTTAACAAACATACTGCATCGTCACACTCATTCATCTGTACCTTCCACGACTTAGCTCTTTTTAAAATCGTTTTATCTTCTACTATCATTCCACGTAATCCAATCTTTCTCTTGGTTAGTATTTTATGAACTCTATATGCTTTGGATTCATTGTCATATCCCATTAAAATTCCAACTTCTGAATTAGCTTCAAATTTTCCTCTCTGTGTCCCTTTTACTTTGTAGTAAACCTTTGCTCCAAATACATTCATATAAATTACTGTAGGTTTTCTTCCTGTCCACATTGTATATGGTATTTCACCCTTCAATGCAGTAGTAGGACATCGATTCCTTATGTAATTAGCTGTATTTACAGCTTCAGCCCAAAATCCTGGAGGACTCCCAGCTTGATGCATCATACATCGCGCCATCTCAATCAATGTTCTATTTTTCCTTTCGGCCACACCATTCTGTTGGGGTGTGTATGGTACAGTCAATCTTCTTCTAATGCCTTCTTTTTTCAGAAAAACATCAAACTCTTTATTTACATATTCCGTTCCGTTGTCTGACTGTAAACTCTTTATTTTCTTTCCCGTGAATTTCTCCACATACGCTTTATATTCTTTAAAAACATTGAAAACGTCACTCTTTTTAGCTACAAAATATACTTCACACCAACGAGATTTGTCATCGATGAAAGTGACAAAATATTTTTTCTTTCCAAATGACTCATGCCTCATTGGGCCACACACATCTGTGTGCACTATTTCCAACAAATCATTTGTTCGATTTTCAATTCCTTTGGGATATGGTTTGCATGTTTGTTTTTGACTAATGCATATCTCACAGTCTGACAATTTCTCTTTGTCATCAAACGTCAAACCATGTACAAGATTATTTTTAACCATAGCTTTCAAGTCACGTTCATTGATGTGACCCAAGCGTTCATGCCACATGTCAATCGGCTTTTTCACCGCTTCAACATTATGCGCGTTCTCCTGACTTAATTTAACTTGATATAAATTACCAACGCGATCTGCTCGCATATGAACTTTTTGGTTTTCATCAATCACAATAGCGTCATGTTTTCTAAAACGAACCTCATATCCATGATCAGTCATTTTAGCTACTGACAGAAGACTTGTTCTTAAATCAGGCACATAGAATACTTTCTGTATATCTATTTGGCGTTCTTCACGTCCTGTATCAACCAAAATGCTTACTTTGCCTATTCCGGTTATTTGCGTACTCTCATTATTTGCCAAATTTAGTTCATTTTCCATCCGCGTAAATCCTTGTAACATGCGCTTGTCATTGCACATATGTCCAGTGCATCCACTGTCGATACACCATATAGCGTTCTTGCTTTCACCCAACATAACCTCTTCGGTTGTAGTCAACATCGTTGAATATTCCCGCCTTTCAGAATCGCAGCGCTTTGCTTGCTGCATGCTCTGTTTAGGCTTGTTCACAAACCTTGTCCTGCATTCCTTTGCCATATGCCCTCGACGTCCACAACGATAACATTCTATTTCATTTCTGTTGTTATGCATTGTGTGACCATACGTAAAATTCTTCTGCTGTGGTTTGTGGGGTCGTTTGACGAACATAGCTTTCTGATCTGTAACAGTAACTTTTCTGCCTTCGTAATCTTCAACGATCTTTACTTTTAGTGTTTCTGTTGAAGGTAAATCGTCTCGCGATTCCATAGCAGTTCGAAACATAGCAAACGAATCTGGTAGGCTATATAATAGTAAAATCGCCAATAGTTCGTCAATCACCACTAACCCGATTTCTTTGAGTTTTTTAACTACTTCAAAAAAATCTGCAATATGCTTATGCAAGTCATCTTCTTCCTGCATGCGTGTCAACACAAGCTTCTTTAATAGCGAGGCTTTTCGCGCAGGTCCACTGGATTGATACATTGATTTCAATTTGTCCCATATCTCCTTAGACGTTTCCAAACCGTCTAACGCTGCAAGCTCACTAGAACTGACAGCCAGCAAAATATCAGATTCTGCCTTCCCATCCATTCTTATCCATTCTGCGTACTTAGGATCGGTACAACATGGTTTAGGAATAGTACCTGATACGTAGTCCCACAAGTCATTTTTCTTCAAAATCGCTCGCATATGTATCTTCCACGTATCATAATTATCCGCAGTTAGCTGTTCAATTTTAATAGAAGCAGCCATAGTAACAAATAGTTGTTTCTTCAAAAGTAAAATAGATGGAAAAATTTGGGCGAGTCCACTTTTTCAATGGAATACCTCAGTGGAATACGATCTCCAACGTAGTGATTAAGTACTCTGTGGTCTCCGCTGTCATTATAGTTTTTCACTATAAAAATTATTCAAAAATATACGAAATCAATTTGTACCTTTATTATCCTCTGGCCTTTTTTTGGAAGACCTGGGCCCATAACCTATTAGGGCATAAGAAATAAGCACTTGTGAACAATATAATAGGTATTTAATAAAATTATTATGTGTTGACTTTTTACATTCTCAATGACAAGTTCTTTTCCGTCGGCACTATCTAGTTTACTATACAAAGAGACTTTATAGACATCAGCTCACGGAGCTTCGTTTATCTCAACATAAAATAACATGCTTCTATTTTTTTACAGCTAAAATGGAACTGATTCTAAAGATTCAAAATCTAATAACAAATCGGGAACTCACCTATAACCATATAATATGATAATGATATACTTACTTAACTGCAAAATAATATCATATCCATACCTGATATACTGCATAAATAAATACCTCCATGTATGTACATGGAAAATTGTCCAGTTTCTATATACGTATTTAATTAGTCAGACACTTTCTGTATACGACTGTACTTGAAAATATCTGAGCTGAGGTATAACTGGTAGGTTGAAGGTGAAGGTTATTCATGCGATACCTGGTTATGTAAATAACACCGCTCTTAATATCTAAAAGGCTTATAAAGTATACGCTGTACTGATGAATACGAATATTCTCTTACAAAATGCTAATTTGCATAACGAAAGCCTCATTTAAAATCAAATGTATGAAGTTTATTTTTATTATGACATTGAATATAACGTGCCTTAGACCTTGTCCAGAAGGGACGAATTCGCCGCGATTCTCTCGTGCGTATCACGCGCGACCGTTGCGTCCAGAAGGAGCCTGCCAACGCACGAAAATTTAGGCGCTCCATTTCCCTTGATACGTGCACCTCACTCTGTTGTTCGACTTGTTCGCGCGTTAACCTGGACGCAACAAGGCGTCTCTTGTATCTCGACTCGCGCGCAATACGCGCGAATTACGCGCGAGTCGAGAGTCTGGCGTAGTGCACGCGATTTACGCGCGTATTTTGAATTCGCGCGATGCTTGTGGACGCGATGTACTGGCGCCTAGTATCTCGCTAACGCGCGAATGAATTCGCGCGAATTGTTTCGCGGCGAATTCGCCCCTTCTGGACAAGGTCTTAGATATCATACGCTACGCTATGTAATCTGAGTATGTAATGTACTTATGTAACATTAATTATAATCATACTAAGTAACGCTATTTAAAAAAAAATACTTACTGTAAACCAAATCGATTAAAAAAAGAGAAGAGATATTAAAACATCCTAAAAGACATTACAAGATAGCAAAAAGTTCATAGTATTTTGATCTCCGGTTTCAAAACTAACATTTGTCACAAATGCTACTTACACAGTAATACAGAAGTACTAAATCTCTCCAAAGGCTAAATATTCAGTGAGTTAACAGCACCCCCTGCCCAGAGCTAGGAACCTCAAGCAGAGAATGAACGATGTAAACGTGAGACACGGACTAAACGAATTAGGCGGGCTACCGTGTTGGGTAATCTTCATCAACCACTTAATTAATACTGGGAAATTGCTTGCCACACGTAGGTACCTACAGTTAGGGAACTATACGATACATTGACTAAAACATTTTTGCATACCCAACTCCTTTACGAATCACGAACAAATTTCATCTGCATGTAATAAATTTCGTATCCCATGACATGTCTCTAAGATTTATGGATTACTCGCCACATCGGAATCAAAAACTTTTAGCGATTTCGAATTTCATATCCGGTTAGTATTAGGATATGTATGTAAGTGTAATATTGATGCAAATTTAATCGCAGACGACATTCTTTGAATAGGTTGATAACAGCCAAATAAATGACTGACGAAGCACGTTACGAAACTTTCTAATTAAATAAACATAACACTTGTAGAAGCAGTATTTAAATTCCAATACAAAAAATATCCCACCAATAAGTATTATAAATGCATAAGTTTATAAGATGTCTGAATTTTTTAAATGCTTGGGGGTTGCATGCCCCGTTAACAGTTGTACAAATATTATCCCGGTTATACCTACGTTCCCGTTGGATGATTTAAACATCTATGTTTGTGAAACCTCTTCCTCGGGCGAAACCGAGGGCGAAATCTAAAAGAATAAAGATGATGAGTCCCTTTAAATAACATAAGTATAACAGATACAAAAATAAAATAAAAACTCGACTGCGTAAAAAACCTAAACTGGGACGCATAGTAGAAGTAAAACTTCAACGGACAAGTGGAAATATTAAAAAAAATATAAACAATAATAATAAAAAATACATTTCAAAAGAAAATATTTAAAAAAAATTGAAAAAGATATTTCGATAAAATATTTTTCAAAAAAAATTGAAGAAAAATAAAATTAAACAAAATTATGTTAACAATAAATATAAAGGAGGTGGCCAACATCTGTATGGGCATTTGCCCCATTTGTGAAGTATAATGTACACATATTATTTTTACCTTAAATTAAAGCTTACAATATCTACTTTGATAATTTTATCAATAAAAATCTCTAGAACTCGGGATTCTCCTTTTACGGGCAGTTTTAGCTTTTGTAGTTTGACATTCTGCAAAACATATGTAATCGTGAAAAAGTGTTTTAAAGAGCGATTTTTGTATTAAATAAATAGTATTTATCTTTTGGATAATTAATTAATATATGTCTTTTCTTTAATTATGACTTTATGACCTTATTCCTACAAAAAGATGTACCAGCAGTACTAAATAAAATATACGTATTAACTTGTCACCTACCTATCTGTAAATATTCACAAGCAAACGTAATATAAATAAAACTGCATATTGATATTATTAAGTGTTTCATTATATACATTTAGGTACACATATGTAAAAATTAAGGAATAAAATATAACAATAGTACCAAATAAGGCAAATAAGGTGATGCATTCAATTTTTTTTCAAATTCATTTATTCGTTTAGGTATCATTGATACACTTATGCACGTAATTTTTTAATCAACCAGCTTTTCGCAAAGGTGCTTTGTCATGGAGGACAAGAAAAGCTGTAAAAAATCTCCTTAACACATCTTTTAAAAATAAAAATACATTGATATATTTATTACAAAAAAATATACAGCTTGTACAGAACTGGTTGCAGAGCTGGTCATTTCCATGCGTCTTTGTCATTTATGTACTCATCTACAGTATAGTAGCCTTTGCCTAAAAGTTGAAAGAAAAAATGTTAGGAGCCTATTATAAAATAGAACTTATTTTCTAAACGTACCTATTGCAAAAAAAAACAGGAATATTGTACATTGCCGCGTGAACCTAATCGTAGTAAGCACTACTTAATAGTAAAGAAAAATGCTATAGGTACCTGTACTCAATGATGTTGTATGTATAGAAATCTTTGCCTGTACTGCAGTGATCCATTCTACCAATATGGATTGCAGGTTTCTTGCTAAGGAAGATATGGAGTGACGTGCCATGCGCTCAATATCAACCGCGCAATTAATTCAACTCATGGCAAAAAATCAAATACAATTAATATTTTGCAGAAATGAAACTGAAAAATATTATTTTGGCAATTGACAATATAGTAGACATTGGCACTTCTGTCAGCCAATTGTCAAACTCCAGTGATGCCGGTCACTCACATTCGCGCGAATACGCGAACCCACAAGTGTGGGACGACCTTCGCGAATGATTATGCGAAGTTTTGGAGGCATTCGGGGTTTTCCAAGCTGTGTCGGTTTTTTGTCGCACATCAAAGCGCGCGAACCTCGAACCTTCGTGTAGTCAGTCTCCCACACATTCGTGCGACCAGTTGCGCACACGACTAAAAAGGTGATGTATCTCCTAATTTTTCGTGGTTCGTGGCGTCTAATCGTACTACCGTTTATTTTCTGTATTGAAAATGGATTTGAATGACCACAACATAATAACAACAGCAAGATTGAACATTCGTGAACAAAGTGTAGGAGAAAGCGGAAATGGGCTTGTATACTCATATGCGAACCCATGCCTGACCGCCCTTCACATATGTGCAAACATTCGTAAAAATGTCAAACATTTGCGCGCATGTGAGTGACCGGGGTGATAGCAATGGAGGTAGTAAAAGTATATTTGTATACAATACAACTTATTATTATTGTTAATTTATTATAACTACTCACGGCGGAGTTCAGAAGAAAATTAAAATTCTAGTTATGTTATAATAAATGGAAAATATGTCTTTTCAGAGGACTAAAACCTTGTACAAAAAAACGTATTTTAACCATTTCCGGGGTAAATATTGGCCACCTCCTTTATAAGACTGTATTTACGGGCAGATTGTTAATGTATTTGTCCAAAAGAAAACCTACGATAACATAAAACATTCAATATATCGTTATAATTTCACTTCAAAAAAATAAGACCAGTACATAATTTAGAAGTTTGTTAAAAGTTACTAAACAACTAAACCAAAGAAGGAATAACAGTCGGGACCCATTTAAAATTTACAGGGCCCCTTGGAAAAAATCTTTATGGTGAGCTCTTTAATTTGATACCCATATTGCGTTATTCGATGTAATGATACGAGGTAATAAACATGCATACATACAAACATACATCCATATAATATACTAGCTGCCCGGACAGACTTCGTTCTGTCAAATGTTTTTGTTTATTTTGAGATGTAAGGTATCCTATCTTTCAAGTTGGATCAAACTGCACATGGTGTGCAAAGATTAAAATCGGTTAAATAGTTTAGGAGTCCATCGCGGACAAACAACGTGACACGTAATTTATATATATTAAGATGTACAAGGTACGCGCGAAAAACATAACCCTTCCTGACAGTCGAGAAAAAATATGAAAAGCATTTATAAGGCACAAAATTCTGCAAAAATATATTAAAACCATGAGAAAAAGAAGGATATACCTAAAGCTTTGTGCTCCCATTTTCCCGCAACAAAAGGGAATCTCAGTATGGAAACTTTAGTCACTAAATTTTTATAGCAGGTATCGCAATAAATGATTTTCATGTTGCTTTTGTTTTTTCAAAATTTGTGGAAAGTTTGAGTCATGAAAACTATGACAATTTTAGTGTAGTCAAGAGGTTACTTGTATGTACCCACTTATTTTAAATTTTTAATTGCTGTTCCGCCATCAATTTAGGCCGTTATTGGTAATTTTTATTATGTTACCTTTAATTCTTTCGGGATATTTAATCTAAATTTTCATATGAGTTTTTTAACGTTTACGATACACTCAATTGAACTGAATACATAAAGATTCAATTTTGATAACTTATACATTCAAATATTTTATAAAGTTGTAAAAGATATCAAACTCATCCATCTCCTATATCAAAGTGACTCTATTTAAACTAAAGCAAGATCTTGTCCTAGTAAAGTCTGACATCAAGACGCTATCAATCTTGAAACTTGTGCATTTACTAAAGTGCAATGCTGAGTGAATAAAATTACATAGGATATTGGACGTGCAGTCAATCTGAAACAGTCTGAAGCAGTCGGTGGCACAGAGTACTTTGTTAGTCTGTGGTGAGGATGGATTAAGTCAATGTGACGTGGGAATTAACACGTTCGCCCAGTGAAGTAAAGTAGATCGTTGAGGCACAATGAACGAGGTAATTTGTAGCTACTTCAATACTGGCTACTAGTAGTAGATGAAAACATTGAGTAATAAATAGTAGAGAACTATATTTTAAAATACAATGATATTGTAAAAAATAAGCTGTTTCTATGTTACAGTAATTAGCAAAATATAGTAATTAGCTCATGATTGTAGCAGTACCTATTTTATATCCCTTGAAAAGTCATATTTTTTTAAATAAAATTTTTCAACTTATCTGTTAATTAATTGCAAATAATACTCAAAAACAATAGAGCAGTATTGCCGAAAGAATTTTTGAAATCGATAATTATTATAAACTTATTTTTAGACTAATTTATAATAATGTAGAGATTTTTAAATAAATAGTTAAAATTTTAATTGATTTTGCTGGATTTATCACAAAATTACATCTTGTGTTACTATTAATATTACCATAATATTAACGTTAATATTAGGTACCATTACGTAAATATTACCATTAGTAACCTGTCGTCATTATTAGATAGATTAATGAACGCTTTCGGACGTTAGCGCTAGAAATTCTCTATCAACAGAGATACTGAGATTAATTTTTACTGAAAGATGAAAACGTTGAAACGACGAAAATCACGACGCTTTAATCTCTCACCGAGGACAACGAGTAAATCTATGTATCCTACTAATATTATAAATGTAAAAGTTTATAAGTACTCGTATGTTTCTTACTCTTTTACTCAAAAACTACTGAACTCATTTTCATGAAAAACACACTGTTAACCATGACCTGGTCCTGGTGGTTGGACTTCATGGACCGAATTTCGCACCAATGCTTCCATTCTTCAAGAACTCCGCATTAAAGAGCGCCTTTCAGCTCTTGTTCACAAACGCATATTAACATTCTTTGGACACGTCTCGCGGCGAGGGAATGACTCCATAGAACGACTTGTTGTCCAAGGCAAAGTAGAAGGCACCAGGCCTCGCGGAAGGTCGCCCATGCGATGGACCGACCAGGTTAAGTCGGCAGTTGGCGGTCATTTACATGAGTGTACAAGACTCACTACCAACCGAGACAAGTGGCGATTGCTCGTGAGGCGCATAACATCTGCCCACAGTAAAGATACTACGTGACGACCACGACCGCTCTGACAAGAGTGATACGACGAAGAAGAAGAAACCATGACCTGGAATAATATATAGGGTACTTGATACTTATTATCCCAGAAAATGTGGGCAAAGCCGTGGGCTAGCGCTAGTCTTTGTTATATAAATTGTATAGACCGTTGTTTTAGTTTATCAAAGTTAAGGAACAACAACAACTGCAATTTAGAGTTCCAATAAATATTACCTAACCTAACCAAGTACCTAATGATTTCCAAAGCCTTGTTGGAGCACTAAGCGACCACAGATCATTAAATACTAGGACATAGAATAAGTAAAGCTGTATAATCATTATTTACCATCACCTTAATCATTATACTAGCTATAGTAGGATAGCATGAATTGCGAAGTTTAACAGGCTTATTGTTTCGTAACAGACTATCTAATTTTATATGAAAGGTCGATTCCGCCTACATTGACGATTGTTTTCGTTAATCACATGTAGGAACGCAAGGTGCCGAATAATAAAACTGCTTATTAGCACTTCTTGTAAATCTATATTTTTGTTATATTTGACCGAAGATTATCTTGATTGGCGTAACAAAAATAATATTATAGGAGCTTCGATCGAAATAATAATTTGTATTACACAAGTAAAAGTTTCAATTATGTATAAGATTTATTGTTATCTTATCCTGTTTATAATATGAATAGTGAGGTGTTGACGAAGGTACTGCATAATAATATAAATTATTATGGTAACCCAAAAATCTTCCTTTTTGAACATCCCAACCTACTGAGAGACGTTGTCACGTGAAAATCTCATAAATCATTTTAACAGATCACTTTGTTATGTCCTCTATAGTTCTTTTATTTTTCTCTCAATGTTTTTTTCCGTAGTGATGTTAATATACCCTATATTCAGATCAGTTTATTTTCGTAACATACAGGTAACAAAACCTCAATTTAATGGGCGGAACGTAGATCGTTTTAGGATTGACATTTGATGTAAAATGAAATACTCATTGGATTTCCGCAAAGTAACACCTGGTAATATTAACTAGCTTTACTTAAAGGTTCATGACGACAAGTCAATCAGCTCAGGCCGCTATGAAGCTATGTCTTTGCCACAAACAATTTCCACATCGCTGGCGATGAATAGAAACCTCTAATAAAGACATCCTTTATTCATTCGAGAACCTTTGACCTTTGTGTTAGTTCAGCAAACCGACTAACTTATTTTCCTTAATAAGATAGCTACCGCAAATATTGAATGTCCTTTATTCGATAAAGACCAGATTCTATGTACAAAAGTTATTTAAGTAAAAAGGAAGATAAAGTTACTTAAATAATAACTTACAATCATTTATTCTTCGTCTTTTATATTGAGGTGTCAAGTTGTGATTTGAGATAACTCAACTTTGGTCACTGCTTCATTTTTGCGTGTTTATAAATATTGAATGTCCCTTAATCAGTAATGACCCGATTCTGTGAGAAAAAGATACGATAAAAGTTTAATAAGGCTTGTAAAAATCTATCAATTTGTAGCTTGCGGCATAACAATGTTATGTTATTTTCAATTAATGCATTCTCTGTTAATCACACATCTTCCATCCGCGTAAAATTCCCAAAGAGTTTATCCCTGTGCTTCCAATATAGTACATTTCTCAGTTACTCTCTCTCCATGTTACTTTATATCCTGCACCAGTTCTTTGACCCACGTTATTGTGACAAAGGTATGACGGCCCTGTAGCTCAGTCAACTGACTGGCAGCCAAAGGTCCCGGATTATCAGCAGGGATAGATGTATATTTCATAAAGAAAATAAATGTTTGTTCTTAGGTCAAAGCATAAAAATATATTTGCGGAAGTGTATGTGTTCATGTATTAGTTTTTTTTTTTTATCTTTTTCTGGCCGATCGTCAACTCGTTTTTTGGTTAATTCCATAGATAAAAAATCAATCTTATCCATAATTATCTATATACACACATGCAATAAGATTTGAGCTTAAAACTTGCTTAAAACACTTCGCAAATAATAGTATTTCTTGTGGAATCTGGCGACATCTGCAACAATCCGCTGCCAAGCCAACGCGGTAGTAATATTGCGATTAGTCTTACGATATCAGGCTTATCTTACATCGTTCAATGCATTAGAGTTGTACAATCTGTACTCTCTTTAGGATATATTGAAGTTATTAAGTAATTATCGAGATTTGCCTTATGATTTAAGATTTTTGATAATGTTAAGTTTACCAATTTCAGATTTATTTTGTTTTTAAACCGATTACAACTTTTTTTTCAGTAGGTATCTGCTAACAAAAAGTTTCTTGAACGTTTAAATGAAAGAGATTTTTTAAATGCATATAATATATAAATTATTGTCAAGTAGATACAATAGTCTAGCAGAAATAAAACTTTAGTTACGTAAGGGTAAATTCATACATAATATTCATTTTTTTTATTTTGGAATTATAAATCGCATTACAAATTCATCTTACTTATTACAATTTAACCTACCTTTAGCTCGTATACGAGAAAACGTAAACAAGGATATCCCTACTAAATACTCCTAATGTAGACATAATATAATTATTTGTAATACATTTTCTAAGACGTGGTGAATCGTAGGCAACGTACCTATACAATCTAGGCGCTTGAATGTAGTAATACCCTTTGAATCTTTGATATTAAGCCTTTAGAATGGACTTACTACTGATCCTTATTGCTTTTAATGTTCAGACTGAAATTCAGGTACTTTCCATATTATGAACGATTAAACTATAAAATATAATGTACCTACTAGGTATATCCCGAATTATGCGTATAATTATAAAAATTAAAGTAGGATGAGTATCCAGTCCACATCGTGTGAAAGAAACAAATATTTTAGGCAATTAATTGTCATTCTTTTAGGTTTAAATTGTGAATCAACTGATTACGTCCAATAATAACTGCACTGTTGATATTTTATTATCATTTATTAGTAAGTAGTTATCGTCATGAACATTCGTAACAAGTCAATAAAGAAGCGCGGAACATTACGACACTAAAATCTAAACACTATGGAATGAGTTTCCTTCTGAGGTATTCCCGGAGCGCTGTGACATGGGGTTCGTCAAAAAAATGTGTAATAAGAGTTCTCCTCAGGACATGCGCGGCGTTGCATTGGCGATTCCCACGTGCCCGCTTACCATCAGGTGACCCATCTGCTTTTTCGACAGCCCTCCAGACTATAAAAAAGCCTTCATTCACAAGCGTCTATTTCAATATTTCTCGGCTCTCGCCTATACAGAAACACATGCCATAGACTGCTCGTTCAGTTATATTCATGTTAATACTGCCGCTGAACCGTAAATGTAACATTTGCATTGTTATTGGCACGGTTAACTAAGTATAACTTTAATCTAACATTACGTTTGTTAGTTCGTTAATTGGTGTTGCATATTTAGACCTGATCTAAACAGATCGTTAGCAATTATCTGTTTAAATACGTCCAATTATGTGTTTCAAACATTATAATGGTATTAGCAGCTTTGCGACATTACTCGTAATTGACTTCTATGAATTCTATGACGCATTCTGGATTTCCATTTATTGGATTCTTTAAAATATAATCGATTATGTGTTATTTTTATAGATGTAAATAAATTTTTTATTAAATTAATCGAACACTTTAATAATTTAAGGTTTACAGAATTTTTCTTTCTTTTTATTTAAGCTTAAAATCAACGCACCTACTCTCTGTCGTATACCTTACAATATCTTTTCTTGCTACCTTAGAGAGAAGGCATTTAATAAACTTGAGTGGTTACAAAACCTACCTATTCTCTTTCGTTTACGTACATTTTACCGTCTCACATTTTTACAAGAATCTCAAGTGGCCTATAATCCGTTATCGTAGAAATGCTCGAGCCCTTACCCTCTCTTCAATTTCCTCAAAAACCGGGTGTACTTATCAGGATGTTCTTCCGATCGCGAAATGTAAAAAAATCTGAATCTTCCCTACAGGATATTTATGTTTGGATAAGACACGCGTTTCCTGGAATTATGTTTATGAAAGCCGATGATACGCTAAAATCTGTTGTTTTTAACTAACCAAGTCAAATGTAGAGCTTGAATTACATGTTCTTGTGAATAAAATTTTAGGATTTTCTTCACAGAACTTGGCACCCATTTAGATCTCATTTCTTTTTTTAGTATTGGAGTGTAGTATTGTAGGCAATTTCTTTGGGAATTACTTAGGTGTTTTTATATATTTATATAACCAGGACTGATCAGACGGCTCTACGCACCCTCCACATCTCCTAAGAAATGGGTTTGTTTAGTGCTCACATTTTCTGCATTAATCTGAAGTTTACATTCCATGAATAGGACTTATACGAATATGAAAAGTATTATCATCAGTAGAGGAATCCAATTGAATTCCATGAAATTCCGGAGACGGAACGATCAAAGAAAATAGTTTTCAAAGTGTTAACCAAACGGACGAGTCTATTGTCATTAAGGCGCAAGAAATTCCATCGCTTTCACCAACCAAGCCCAGTTATGAAGCTTCTCGATAGTTGCTATTGGTCATTGTTTCTCATAGTTTTCAAATAATCCCAATGTTTTTTTTTATAAAACATGAAATTATCGTCTATATTCCTTGTTTTGTTTGTCAAAGTAGTTTACTTGAAAAACCTAATAATTTTGCTATTAACATTTTAGTTTTCTTTACCATCGCAACCAAGATAACTATTAATACTTTGAGAATGTTTGTCGTGTTACAATAAAAAGCAAATATTTTTATTCGGATACCAACTTAAAAGCCGGTCTCTGAACTCACTGCGATGGAATTAAGATGAATTTAGTTTAATATTCTGCTACATTTACATAAAAAGAAAATAGATAGAATCTCTATAAAGAGAAATAGATAGAATCTCACTGAATTTCTAGTAACACTGTCTAGTTCTTAATACTATGCAATTATCATCAATATCACAACAATCATGATCATCACCAAGAGCAAATAAGTTTAATCATTATTATCATAAAAAATACATAAATTCTTTGATGTTGACATTGAAGAAGGCGAAATACAATATTAAGTAATATCTTCCGCTTAATCTTGGCTGGCAACGAATCGAAAACACTTTCAGTTTTTATGATAATAGATTTTTATGTTTATAAGAGACGTCGATGACATCTTATTAAGTACCTCGTCTGCTAGTTTACATACGGAGAATAAATATAACAATAACATTTCTGTAACTAATTTGATGATTTAATGTTTTTTGAGAAACACTGGCATATAAAATGCAATAGACAGGGCGCGTTCTTGCGTGGTGCTGCTATCGTCTTTGAGAGCTTGCGTCGAGTTATTTACAAAGGAACTTTATTATTATTTTAAAATGGTTTAGTTAATTAATATTTTTTCACCGGTTGGGTGTATTCGACTGTCAGACTACCAAACCTGTCGGAGTAAGGACCTTAAGCAACAGTGACGTCTATGCTCACTTGTATGGAAATGTATGAAACTCTTGTTCAGAGCAGACATTAAAAATTCATTTACAAACGATGCAGAGATGTATTCTTTGATGAAACCATTTACTGATAACTAAGTATAGTTCTGTTAGTTCACACTTTTAAGGACAGATGTTTTATCAATAAATCAGTTTAATGATGCAGTTTCCAAATGGAAAACAACAGAGAGTGCCACTCAATAATTCTACTTTAATCTGGAATGGTGCGAAGTACCCTACGAAGAAATAGGAACTTTACAAATTCTAAAATATACTTGAACTTACAATACTTACAACATTAGCAATTGCCAACAATACGTTTCGTGCAAGCTAGTTCGCAAAACACTGAGATATAATGAGCAATAGGTACATGCAATGTGTAAAATAGCAAACATGTAACGATATAGTGCCCCATAAAATACTGAACATTATTATATAAAATACTGAGTAAACCTGCAATAAAATCTGAGTATCGTTTTATATGTAAATGGAAAGATAATGCTAATGTGGAATTCTGAATTTTCTTACAAGTCTCTTACATAATTGTGAAGTTAGTTAATTCATGCGCTCCATAAAATTGGTAAAATCTTAATTACCGTGAGAGATAAGATCTTTTAGCGCCAAATTGGATAATATTATAATTATACCTTCGCGATCTACATTCTTCGTAAACGGGTTAACAGACTTCCTGGTAGAGTGGCCACTAACTAAGATCGGTTAGTTAGTAGGTGACTGTTTCAGCAGGCTCGTTGTCTTTAGTGTTGTAAGATAGTGGAATTTTTAATTTAAGCATGTAATGATGGCAAATCACAATATGAAAAATGTCGATACCATATCTGCACTAGTAGGGCCTGCATTATAGAATTCTAAGTGGGAATTACATTTATTGTTTTAAGTTTTGCACCAATGACGTAAAATGTCCATTTGAGTAAACCGCAAAGTCTATTACATTGACCGGAAACAATTTTTCTCTAGACAAATTCTATAAAATTATTGCTGTAAGTTACAACCTGTAACATTTAGCCAAGCTAGTCATAATAATTCTATTTCTATTTTATACCTGGAGAAAATAATAAAGGGATTTTTCTTTAACATCAAAGGATGAAAAAGGAAATATATTTAAACGTACCGAAAGAAAATGTTGCTGGCGTCTTTTAAGAACGCTCTTTTGCGCTGTGTTCTTGGTATCAAGTTTTAATTTTTATCGACTTCTTGATTATTTTTTTATCATTTCCATCCACAAATAATGCACTATTTCCGTTGAACTAAAGGGTTTTAGAGTATTAAACTAGATGAAAACCAGAACCCTGATATTTAAAATACTTTTTTATAAATAACGAGTGTTCAATTTAGAAAATATTTTATTTAAAAGATTCTTGTTGCCCATACACCAGGGACTTTTAAACATGATTTTCAAAAATTTCTAATAAATAAAATAACCTATAGCACTGAGCAGCGAAATACACTAATAATAAAATTACAAAATTAATATGGGTAAAAAGCAACTATAAAAATACTGTTAAAAATTAATGTGAATTTCTTACACCGTAGCTGCAGTAAGATATATTTATCGTAATAATTGAACTTCACGTTACGGGAACACGTTTCTTGCCGTTAGGTTCTGGTCCACAACTTTTCAACCACAACTCTAATAACTGATACAGATATCTGGCTTGGCTTGGCTTCAACCCATTAATGGCCCACTACTGGGCACGGGTCTCTCCTCTTGAGGAGGCCTAGAGCATACTCCACCACGCTGCTCCAGTGCGGATTGGTGGAGGGGTTAGTGGCCAACCCGAGTGTCGGAAGTTTTCAAACCGCCCGAGGGCCTCCGACATGGCTTAACGACTGTTATCTTATGATAACAACCGGGACCGACGGCTTTACGTGCCCTCCGAAGCACGGAAACGCTCAAGAAATTTTTGCCACTAGCGGTCACCCATCCAACTACCGACCGCGCCCGCTGTTGCTTAACTTTGTCGATCACGTAGGATCGACGCAAGCCGCCGGGCTATGAGCGCTTCGCCGCCGGGCTATGAGCGCTTCAGATATCTACATTTTATAATATCATCTACCGCTATAACAGTTCAGTCACTTGAATGCAAAAGTAATAAACGCGAACCTAGATACAGAAGCATTCCAGGTAATACCGCTCGAGATAAATTGTTTACAAAATAGTTCTTCATTGTTGAAAACTTTCCTTGACCAATGTCGTTCCTTTTCACTTTGATTGGAAACTTGCAACTATACTTTGAAATGTAGGTACTTGAAATAGTTTAGCCAATATTTCATAATTTCTAGTGTTTCAGCAGATACTTCAGGAAAGTAATTTTACTATCGTTGGAGTCTACAGTTACACTTTATCTTCACCGCCGACTACTTGGTTGGTCTTAATAGACCACTACAGGTTGAAGATCTCCGTATAGCTGAAGAGAACTAGATGTTCGAACCCCCATCATTTTTCTTCAAAGTGGATTGTGGGTACAGAGAACAGTGAGATTGGATTGATGAAAAATTTTTGGTTCCCTCAAAAGCCTCAATTTGTACTGTCGCCGTCATCGTAAAAATTGTTAGAATATATCGGCCTAAAATAATGACCCTAAAATATTACCAAGAGGACATTTCGTAATAAACGGACCAAAAATTTCCATTTACAGCGGTAATTGTTTCTGTTTCTCTAACAGAATGTCAAGTGCTTTGTTTTAGCCTCCCTTTGAAATTTTGTCTATTTCGTAAAGTTCTGACTGTGACAATAAAGTATCTTGTAATGTTAAGTTGGTAATTGGAACATCTAAGAGATTTTAACCACAATGATAATTTATCTCGTTTTTCTTTCTTAGATGTGAATTTTATGAGTCATTTTTGTTAACAAATTTTATAGGGAACTTGAAATTTTTTATTTCTATGACTTGGTATTTTTCTGTATCAAATTAAATTTACATTAACTTGATTGTTATATCAATACATTTTAAAATCGTTACGTATCCCAGTTCCAGAGCATTAAATTCTACTTAATCTATCCTAGCCAGCAGATTAAGGCAAACTCTGAGATGAGACCTTGTTTTCCGTTCGGCTCTCCGTTTAATAAAGATGATGATAATTAAATCACTGAGTACATTCTAAATTGTATTATCATCACGCCTCTTTACTTCAAGAGTTTATTATTTCAGGAAGAAAAACAAATACTACAGAGAAGAATTAATTAAACAAATTAACTAAGCAAATTAACGACGTACAAAGCCGGATATCTTCATTATAGTTAGAAGTAATTCTCACTAAACATATGTATCCGTATCCGTATTCCGTTCGGCTCTCCATTTACTAAAGATGATGATAGATCACTTGAGTGCATTCTAAATTGTATTAACTTTACGCCTCTTTACTTCAAGAGTTTATTATTCCAGGAAGAAAAACAAATACTACAGAGAAGAATTAATTAAACAAATTAACTAAGCAAATTAACGACGTACAAAGCCGGATATCTTCATTATAGTTAGAAGTAATTCTCATTAAACATATGTATGTATTTATATGAGTTTTCGTTTTTCTGTTCTGTTTATATGAGCTCAAGCTGATGCTCTCTTTTTTGGTTTAGTGTCACAATCTGAGTAAACTGGTAGCTTCACAAACTTGCTTGGAGTTAGCGCATTATTATATGATTAGTTCTAAACATGTCTCACATCTGGTGCGATTTGGAGCATCACAATCTGGGTCACTTGCTTAGTAGGCGCACTTGATGCTCGTTCATCAAGGTATACAATAGCGACTCAGAATGTCCAATTACCACCAAACATGAACTATCTTCGCTTAATAACAGTGTTATTGCTGTGTTCTGTATACGTTGATTACATTACGCTTCTGACTGTCCTTGAAGCTGTTATTGCAATATAGTCTTATAATTTGACAATTTGTATTAATTAATATCTAACAATATAATAACATGTATTGCATATACCAATCACTGGGTGGATTAACGTGGATGTTGTGGTTCCTTGCCGTTATCCTAATAAGTGTAAATAATAAAAATATTAAAATCAATATATTTCCCTATCAGCATGGCAACACTGACAACAACAATCAGTACAATGGAGACCGTCCATTCTCGTTGCATTTTTTTTCATATAAGTGCAATGATTGAATTGCCTTGGTTTTAATAAAACCATATTTTTCACTTGACACGTTACCAGTATGTCACGTGGTCACTACACTACTATGCCTGCTTCACTCAAACTCAGTAATACAAAGTTTGCTCAACCTTGAAATCAAAATTCATCGCTTACTAGGGCATACGTTGTATACTTTCTTTGTATACTACTTTCACAGTCACAAATTCCTTAGCGTAATGCAATGAAATGCCGAACAATTGTTTCTAGTACCTACGCTGAGTGACTTTCAGCTTTCGAATGAGGTTGACTGTAAAGGACTACGTCTCGGAACCGTGACCACAGACTAACGAAATGTCGCTGGATTGCAAATTGGGAGGCAATGACTTACACAGAACACTTCTAACTTTAGATCTTCTGATCATTATTCTTTAATCATAAATTACTAGACGAGTTTTCATGGAAGTGTTTTGCGTAGGAAACGTTAGGTTACACATCGCAAATAAACGTGGTGTTCCCTTTATAAAATTTGAATGGTACCTACCTAATTTAAAATATAAATATTAGGTTCGTCAATTTGTGTCCGACCATGAGCAAGACCTCATTGATAATAATTGTTGCCAGTAATTTTGTATAAGGCCTTGTATCCAGTAGTCAATTGTTCATCTAAGTCGTTATTTCTCACTTGTGCATATAAATACAGAGGAATTGCTAGAAGCTCAAGCACTTATGAGAAGATAATATGCAATCATTTCTTAGTACGAGCATATTCTGTTCTAACAATGTTTGCATCGAAATAATGTTCTGGAGCCACAATTGAATCGGCCGCTTTGTAATGTCAGCTGCAAATACAACCGAAATTCAGACGTAGATGAGAACGGGAGTTTAATTTCAGCTCACAGTCAACTGAACCTGCTATGCTGTGCAAGATTTACCCGCTCCTTCATTAACATACTAAGTCGGTCTTTAGAACTTAATCAGGTTGTGCAAATCATATTAATCGGAATCAGCGAATACATAAAGCTCATTATAATCGATTCTTCTCCGTTGTGAAGTGAAATGAGAAGATATGAGATACGTGTATTCAACTAACAGCTTTGATCTCTTAAAGGCGTACGAGTCGATCGGGCGTCAAACAGGCGTTCAGCCTTGAAGAGTCATATTCGTAATGAGTGAAAGGCGTCTCAAACATATTATACCCTGCGTTCCTATGTGACTCACAGATGACTTTAAAATAATATAGTGACACAACGGCCTTAGAAACTAAGCTCTGTCATATTGTTCATTATTCACAATTACGTAACCAGGGCACTGATAAATTACAATGATACAATATGAACTGGTTTTAAAATGCAAATAAACACTTGCAAAATAACGTTAGTTTTAATTGAAGTCAATTGTAATCATTCTAATCATTAAAATAATGTTGATGTAACATAATGTATAATGTAATAATAGGTAGCACAAAGCTTTAAATGGCTTGCGCAGATGTAACTCAATCTCCGGTTGAACAGCAACCGCCTTCGACTACCCACATGTACAATTTAAGTTATGGTTTCGGAAATACGTTCTACAGATAGTACGGCTCTGATAGTTAATAAATAAATAAATAAACACAAAACACACTCATACCCCCGCAGTAGGCTATAATATACATTTAAGTTATATCACATCCAATACCCGAGTGCAAATATTTATCGGTCACATAAATATCTGCCCCGGCCGGGAATCGAACCCGGGACCCTCGCTTCGCAGGCAAGGTTGCTACAAACTAGGCTACAAGGTCGTCGAAGTAAAGGGAATGATCAAAAGTATAAGTATCAATAAAAATTGCAAAGTAAAAAAGCATAGAGATGAAATAACATATTAAAATAAAAAATTCCAAACATGCCAAGACGGCAAAAATGTATAAGAAAAATCACAAGCTCCTGTTACATACAATTTAAAATTTAGTCTCCAAATTAAAAAAAAAACTTGAGATGTGTCAAGGGACACCCGGATGGAACGAAGTTCCTTGCAGTCAGTACTAGGATAGCAAAAACATGCAAGCGAGTGTGCCAAAACAAATCTGGGGTATTAAATTTCTCATCGGCTTTGTTTACCTAGTACTAGGTGCATTTAGGTACTCGCTATGTTTTTGCTATCCTAGTACTGACTGCAAGAAACTTCGTTCCATCCGGGTGTCCCTTGACACATCTCAAGTTTTTTTTTTTAATTTGGAGACTAAATTTTAAATTGTATGTAACAGGAGCTTGTGATTTTTCTTATACATTTTTGCCGTCTTGGCATGTTTGGAATTTTTTATTTTAATATGTTATTTCATCTCTATGCTTTTTTACTTTGCAATTTTTATATATAAAGCAGATAGGCTTGCTTTCTATGTAAAAAAACTACGACGGCAAAAAGTGTCGTTACAACTTTTCGTCCCAAAATTTTCCGCCTAGCCCCCTTTCGCAACGCGCGATAAGGAACTTTGTTCCAAAACAACATTTAAATTATAAATCAGAAGTACTGTCAGCACCATAATTTCAGGTTGAAAAGTTGACAAACTTTTTAAAGGTCATTCATATTGATTAACCACAAACCTAAGCTCTGCAAACTGCGTAGTGCGCGTACCCTTGTTCTTAGCAATATGATTAACGCATAGTCGGTTTATTGGAACGTGACCTTAAGGATGCATTTGAGGCGATTGATTCTCAGACATCGTGTCGGTGACCGGACGCCGGATCGAAACCGGACTCCGGTAGACAGTTACATCCCCAGTCAACCGAGACCGGTGACATGGGAGCTGAGCGTGTGAGATTCCTTAATGCTGAGTAATTATCTTAATCAAAACTGCCATTACTCTTATGAGAGCTAGTATCCTTATCTTTCTTCCCTCTTCTTCCTTAGTTGGTATCAGTGTAGCGTTTACCATTACACTTACCATTACCGGTGATACTTACCTCCATACCTTTCTTCGCTCTTCCTTCTTGTCTGATATCGGAGTTACGTTTGGTGTTACTAATGTTCTTGGGCTATGGTGGCCACTTATCATCAGTTGGCTTGTCTTCTCGTTTGTTGTCTATTTTTACTCTAAAACTTGAACAATTGCGTGTGTATTTTTTGAATCGTCAGGAAATAATATTTTATTCTGCAATAAATGCTTTTGAATGAAGTGTTTTTTTATTCGTTACATTTTTAGTGAATGGCTGCCAGCGCCTCGTAAAGTATATGCAAACTACAATCTTGATATTAATACGAGCTGTAAATTAACTATAGTTCTATACTTCTCTCAGAGATGGCGCTACAGGTAGGTGTCGATTAAAATGATTACGGTGTGACGAACTGATTGGTTTTATCCCATCTCAAAAAATGCCCAACGCGCCTAAAGAAGTTTTCACTTCAATTTACTTCATGGTTTCAACTTAATGGTTTCCAGCAGAATTAGTAGATTTTAATTTGGTCGTATTTCCTATCTTCATATTAAATTATTGTTAAGCACCACCAATTTTTTTTCTGAAATCTCAAATATTTTCTAAATAGACTGTAGTCGATGAGATAAAAAAATTGTTATTCGTGTAGTATATTAGTCAGTAATATCATAGTTACAGATATAAACTTTCTAACATACATGATGATATATTTTCTATTTCCCATTTGTGACTTTCTCTTGATCACATCTTTATCTGTTATGTTTGGCACTTTCCAATATTAACTAATTATTCAGATGTTTTATTCCCATTGTCATTCATCTTTTTTGTTAAAGTTAAAGTAACATCCCTTTTATCATAGTTCAAGTAAACTTATGTATTGTTAAAAATTCAACGTGTTTTTCATGCAATTCAACCTGTATGCTGATAAGGCTGGGAAAGTTTGTCGAACGTGAGTAACTTACAATACGATAACATAACATTGAGTCACTAGAACCATATTGCATATTGCAAGTAAACAAGAAAATTCATTCTAAATTTTGCAAACATTCTGGTTATTATAGATTGCTGTTAGAAAAAATTTAACATAATAAATGCATTAAAATTACTCGTAAGAACCATACTTCAATATCCAAAAGCAACGTACGAATCCCTAGTAACAATTACGTCAATTACTTTAACTATCAGTCTATTCTGTTCCTCTTCGATTACATCCTATATTATTTATACTATACTTCTTGTTGTATGGTTATGGTAGCTAGGTTGATATTGGTTATAGCTACTTTACGTATACTTTTGTCATCGAGAAAGAAAGTGTTGCAGGTTACTCGGGTCATTCTACTTTCAAAGTTTTATTCGTTAGCATAGCGATTTCTCGGCGGGGTCTATTATAAAATACATGATGTAACTCGTCTAAGTTGACTGAGATCTTGAATCAGTGTTGTGGCAGCTCAGCTGATATTGTTGCAGGCGATGATACTGCGCTCAAATACAAAATATAAATCATAGAAGGTTCATAATATCGGCTCAGTGAATGCCTACAGTCGGTCGTGTAGCTAAGATTAATAATTTACAATTACAAACACTTTTTGCTGCCAATATTTATAGCTGTGATATTTACTTCAGTTTCTTATTCACTAGTATTATAATAAGTGGTTTTAAGTGTTTTGACATTAATCAAAGCTTTCGTGTTTTTATGTAAAGTAAGTTAAGTGTAGTTAAGTTATGTACAGGTTTTTTTTTCTTTTGTTATGGATTTTTTATGGTTACATTATTATGAGGCTATGAGCTTTAATTAAATTGTATGCGCTTCTCTTTATAGAACGTACATCAAAAACCAACACCACTGCTGAGTATCTTTCTGAGGAAAATGCTGAGCGATACCCTTTTTATCACATTTTCTTAATTTCTTTTACAACTCTATTTTACTTATAAGTATTCAATGGCGAATTTTATTAGCTATAGATACTTACATTTGGTATCTATTAATTTGGAAATATTCCATAAAATTCCAAGTATAGGGTGGTCTTATAAATGATTCATTTTAACATTCTCATATATGATAAATGGCCTAAGTATTTAAGACATGAATTTTCTGTTACTATTCTGTGGTTTGGAGATCGAGCCAACTCAAACAACGACCGTTTACATTAAAGATAACAAACCTATTCAGCTATGCGCCTAGCTGGCTGTGATAAGATTTTAAACTAATAAATGTCGGTTATACACATCCTAACGTCGCTTTTCGCCGCGAGACTTAATCCTCAAGTTTAAGAAGTGATGAATTGGATATGACAAGTTGGATGCCTCGATTTTGTCCATCAAGACTCAGTTTGACTTTATACTTTCATTTCTTTCGCCATTCTTCAACTCCATGACAAAACACGTTTCCGAAATGGTGGTAGATAAAAAAATACATGCACAGGCAGTAACGGATTAACCCTTAATCAAATTAAGCAATTGCCTAGGGCATCACGTCTGGGGGGGCACCAGAAGAAGCACAAAAAAGCACAAAAAGCCACGTTGACATACGGATAGGGGGGCCCACAGGCGTGGATTGCTTAGGGCATCAAGTAGTCTTAATCCGTTATTGTGCACAGGTATATCACAGTGAATTGAAATAATAATCATAATATAATTTATCATAATATATTATTATTTTGTATCATGCTTTTATACATACAAACACAAAATCAAATAAAAAATTTAAGACCATATAGTCTAAATTCACTCTCTAATCAACTGTTATAATTTTTGATCAGACCTAGCTACTAAACTATTTATCTCTTACATGCCTTGGTTGAAAATCACAGACGATTTCGTAAATCAACATCCAATCCCGTAACAAAACATTAAATAGACCTGAAGCTATATTGCTCCTGAAGTGTATTGTAATAACATTGGGTATAGGCAGCGTAATTGATCATGACAACACATAATACGCAATTGTATGACAAGATGTATAGGGTATACCGTAGATGAGACAAACCTGCCGATGACATGTTATCAAATACACACAAAGGATGAAATACTCGGGTTTCCTCTGCGTCTCGGCCATGTCCGTGAGACGTCACCTAATTGCGCTGTCACATAAAAAGCCCGCAAAAGAATCAAATCCTCTCTCGTCAATGTCCAATGTCCGAGTAGGTATATCAATATCAGAGGTAGGTGAGGTAAATGAGGTAAATGACTTTTAATACAGTACAGGTACCTACTTATTTAAAACATTAAACATAAACGTTGACACACTCATATATGTCGCGGGTGGCATGGACGACACATTTAACACATCACAATGACCATGACCCGAGTACAAATATTTATGCATCTGTCACATAAATATCTTCCCCGGCCGGGAATCGAACCCGGGACCCCTCGCTTCGCAGGCAGGGTCGCTACCAACTAGGCTACAGGGTCGTCTTATTATCAACATTTTGTATATAAAATCTGTTTCCCAGGCCACAGCTTGCGCTTTTCTGGTAGACAAGGTTCTACGTTTTGTATGTACCTTTTTATAGTGATGAATAAATACTTATTTTTATTATAATACACCCAGTACAATAGCTGAAAAGCCGATGTTCATCGCATCGGTTATAATACAAGTGGGTCAAACATTGCATCGTGTAACGTGTTGCGAGCTCCGGTGAAGCGTGAACGATGCGATTCGCAGTCTTTGCGATCGGTCGCCAAACTCGCACGCTCTATTTGTGCTTATTTGCTTTTTTTCTTTCTGCGTCGCGCACGGAAGTATTAATTAATTGCAACGTTGCTCGTGCGATTTAGAAATTGCAGACGATTGCTTTTGCGTACAAAAATAATGTAAGATGCTTGTAATGCGACAAGAGTGGCATTTCTAGCAAAAATCATGTTTTATTATTTCTCTCGTGTTTAATAGCAATGCAAATAGTAGTGCCGTATATTATGCCATATAGTTCGCAAACCGCAAATGGAACACCAATATTCTATTTCAGGCTGGTCACAGAGGTTGTTGTTTGTTGAACCCGTTAAACCCAATAACATAATGGCAATCGGTATTTCCAGACAAAACGGACAATAGTTCGATTTTGTGTAGATTATGTTAATTTGGGCTATGCCTGCATTAAGTTTTAGAAGTTATCTCCATCTGGAAAGGAAATGTTTCCTTTGTGACGAAACTTCCGGTAAACGGATTTATCATGAGTATTTATTGTATGAAAGTTTGCACGGAATATATTTTTGTCAATTTCATAGAACTATGATATATTCATAGCGTCAGATTTTTTCATGACTTAAAATTGGTTGGGTGTATTAATCAAAAATTATAATTTGATTGGGAGAGAGAGATTGTTTAATAAGACTAGGCGTCACGAATAATCTTCATGGAAACAGTGAATAGGCTTTCACTGAGTTAGTGAGCTCACCATCTTAGGCTACATCTCCACTTACCTACTGTCAGGTGGGATTGTGGTTAAGCATTAACTTACAGTGATAAAAAAACTTGAGATCGGATATTTTATTTTTCGTCTCAAATAAGATATTAGTAGCTTCGGCTGAACTTGACCAATGTAAAGACCAAATCAGAATTCAGGTGAAAATAAAGCTTTCTGTATACAATTTTCAACGAATTACATTTAGTTACTACGGAGGATGTACACATTGTAAAATATATGAGAAAAACCAACACCCATTTACTGCAATATTTATTACGTCCGTATGTTTACTTTGTATTATTTTCTAATATTTTCACCGCAAGCCCTACGAAGTGAAAGCCGCAAGTATTATTACTATTTGCGCGCTTAATTTACAAAGCTAACAAGCTGTGCACACAAAATGCTAGTTTTCCTTTCACCGCCTACTTGCAATACATAAATTATCCTAGCAATCGTTATATATTTAAGAAAAGAAAGATTCCTCAATTTCGTAATACGATCACGCTCTAGGACATTGAATGAATCACTGCCTAAGTGCCTACTGCCTACATGTTCGTAACGTAATGGTACTTGGTAGCAATGCAGGAATAGACTACCTAATGGTTTGAAACTAAGGCAGATTTTTGATTTGAATTCACATCACGAATACATGATGTATTTTCTTAATAATGTGCCATGAAAAACGCGTCTGATTATTTTAGTTCAAACCATTCAGGATTTCTATCTAGTAGGATTTGAAAAATTTTGTTATTTTTGTGTCTTCTCATGAATAATTTAGCCCTTAGGATATATCTATCCTCAGCCGAACTATTTTATTTCTTTTATTTTTGCCTTGTTTATTACACTGAAACATTATTTTTCCAGGCTGGGAGCTCAAGGGCTTACATTGCTACAAATTCTTCAACATCAGACATTCGTGGGAAAAAGCGGCGGAGTTATGTCGAAGGTATGCAAATTATCACTGGGGAAAAGAATTTTCGAATACATCAAAAGTGTCACAACTTTGCTTTAAAATAAACTTTGTTTTCAGATACGGAAGCGAGCTGATGGTCGTCGATAGTTACTCAGAAAACAACATGACGGCTAGTATGGTGCCGTCGTCCCCTAGTAATAACCACTACTGGCTGGGACTCGCGACCGTTGATGACCTTCGGACGAACACACTGGAGTCAGCAGCTGGTGCACTGGTATCTCAATACGCGGGATACTGGGACCTGAGACAGCCGAACCCAAAAGATGGCGAATGTGTAGACGTTCACGTCACCTCTGATAACCAGTCATGGGAATTAACTACTTGCGAAACTCTTCTCCCTTTCATGTGCAAAGCTAACGCCTGCCCTGCAGGTATGTATTGAATACAAAAATAGACTCTCACAGTCACTCTCTTAAACGAAAAATCGATCTTACATTAATATCCGTCCGAAATAAAAATAATGAAATAATTCCTCCACGGATAAATTCACGAACCCCTAGCTCAGTAAGCAGGGTCATTACCTACTTAGTTACTAAATCGTCTCGTCAAATATCTCTTAATTATTTACTTTTAATGCCACTGGAAAGCGCATCAAACACAATTGGTTGCCCAAATAATTAATTTAGCGTTCATGCGTAAACAACAATTAAACACCTTTGTTAATTAATTAAGTACCTTCTGTTTGTCCATTGAATTTCTTAAAACAATACGTTAATGCTCGATTTATTTTCAGGAACCTTCCATTGTTCAAACGGAAGATGCATAAACGCAGCCTTCAAATGCGATAAGCAAGACGATTGTGGCGATGCATCCGACGAAATGGACTGCGCTTCCGAATGTCACTTCTATATGGCCAGCAGTGGAGATGTTGTTGAGAGCCCCAACTACCCTCACAAATATCCACCGTTCAGTGAATGCAAGTGGACACTTGAAGGACCACAAGGCCAAAATATCGTTTTACAGTTCCAAGATTTTGAAACTGAAAAGTCTTTTGACACTGTTCAAATCTTAGTGGGTGGCAGAACCGAAGATAAATCTGTTAATTTAGCGACACTATCTGGAAAACAAGATTTATCTAACAAACTTTATGTTTCCGCTTCGAATTTTATGATTATTAAGTTTAGTTCAGACGGGTCAGTGGAGAGGAAAGGATTCCGCGCTTCTTGGAAAACGGAATCATCAAATTGTGGAGGTATGCTTAGGGCTACACCTCAAGGCCAGGTATTGACCTCACCGGGATATCCAAATAGCTATCCTGGCGGATTAGAATGCATGTACATAATTGAAGCTCAGCCAGGAAGAATAGTTTCATTAGAAATTGAGGACTTAGAATTAGAAATGAATAGGGATTACATTGTAATAAAAGACGGTAACACGCCATCTAGTCCAGTCCTCGCGAGGTTGACTGGACCTGGAGATGAAAATACTAAAATGGTTATATCTACTACCAACCATCTTTACATGTATTTCCGGACAAGTTTGGGAGATTCCAAAAAAGGTTTTAATATGAGGTACTCCCAGGGTTGTAGAGCAACCGTTATCGCAGCCAATGGTACAATTACATCGCCAGCTTACGGGTTAAGTAGCTATCCTAACAATCAAGAATGTATGTATAGGATTAAAAATCCAAACGGAGGACCTCTTTCTTTGAAGTTCGATGAATTCAATATTCATCCCTCCGACGTTGTACAAGTTTTCGATGGGGCGAGTACAAGTGGACTTAGACTACACTCAGACAATGGCTTTACTGTTAAGCCTAGAATAACACTTACTGCCTCAAGTGGAGAGATGTTAATACGATTCGTGTCTGATGCACTGCATAATGGAATAGGATGGAAAGCGACGTTCTCTGCAGGTAAAGTGTATTTACAACTTTGAGTTTATAACCGAACCAAAATTTGTGTTTAAGTTGTGCAATATTATGCATGTACCTTCTCTTATATTCATATCGCTCACCTAGTAATACAACGGCACATCTACGTTTCTCATATTTTACAGAAACGAATTTCAAAAATTTTATAAAAATGTTTAAAATTAATTTATGGGTTCTTTTTTCGTTTTTTACAGATTGTATGAGTTTGGTTATTAGTATAGACATTAATACATATTTACCACTATGTAGATTATGCACTTTTAAACACGTATACCATATGAACTAAATTTCGCATTTTTTGCAGATGTGCCATTATATTACTAGGTGAGCGATATGGTCAACACGATTTAAAGAATTTAAAGAAAAATACATTTATCCTTTTATTGGATATTTTACTCTGATTTGTACAATAATATGAATGCCGATTGATGAAATATATAATGAGTATTGAATGGAAACGTGTATTCAACTAGCTAGTTTGATTTAAACTAAATTAAACACATTATTTTTCAGATTGTCCACCCCTAAAATCGGGTATTGGAGCATTAGCGTCTAATAGGGATACGGCATTTGGAACCGTTATCACATTCTCATGTCCAATTGGTCAAGAATTCGCTACTGGAAAATCTCGCATTACAACGAAATGTTTAGATGGAGGAAAATGGTCAACCACGTATATTCCAAGTTGTCAAGGTACACTTTTATTTTTTGGAGACGCTTTGTGTTTTGTATACCTAATACCTGTACCAACTCTATGTGTACCAACTACACCGAATAAATATATTACTATTGAAATTTGCAGAAGTATATTGTGGACCTGTACCTCAAATTGATAATGGATTTTCTATCGGCTCAACAAATGTTACTTATCGAGGCGTTGCTACATACCAATGTTACGCTGGATTTGCTTTTCCGACTGGTCAGCCTATTGAAAGGATATCATGTTTGTCTGACGGCAGATGGGAAAGAACACCAACTTGTCTTGGTGGGTACTTCACAAATTGTTTTTTTTTAATTGGAAACTATTATATTTCTTTGGCACAACAATTAATAATGCTTTTAATTTGTTATTTTTCCAGCATCGCAGTGCGTTGCTCTTCCGGACGTTCCCCATGCTAATGTGACCATCCTAAATGGCGGTGGCAGAAGCTACGGTACAATCGTTCGATATGAGTGTGAACCTGGCTATGTACGTTCTGGACAACCAGTTCTACTTTGCATGAGCAACGGAACGTGGTCTGGAGATGTGCCCACTTGTTCAAAAGCACTTTGCCCTAAATTCCCTGAAATCAAAAATGGGTTCATCGTTGACCAAACCAGAGTTTACATGTTTGGAGATGAAGCACGTGTTCAGTGTTATAAAGGTACCCATAAGTTATTATAAGTATTATATTATTTTAAGTAATATAACGTTTAATATGTGTAAAATATCTTAATTTTGGTATTGAATACTATGTTTTTGCATGCTAAATTATAATCGTTAAAATAATTAACTATTTTATGAACTACTTTATAGGGTACAGACTCAATGGTCCTAGTGTATTGAAATGTGGACCAAATCAAGACTTTGACGCCGCTCCTACATGCGAAGATATCAATGAGTGCACTAATAGTCAATGTGATTCGGCATCAACGGAATGCAAGAACACCCAAGGAGGATTCTTCTGTCCTTGCAAGGCTGGTTTTGCTCCAAGCTTAGACTGCAGACCTGTTGGAGATCTTGGTTTAATTAATGGTGCTATTCCTGATGAATCTATTACAACATCCACACCAGAACCTGGATATCACAAAGGCGTAAGTTGTAAATTAATATCACAATAAATAATAACTCACATTACTATCGTTAAACGAAGTAACTAAAAAAGATTACTTATTTTTTAGATGATCCGATTGAATAATGGAGGTGGTTGGTGTGGAAATAACCTTGAAGCTGGAGCAAACTGGATTTTGGTGGACCTGCGAGCACCAACAATTGTCAGAGGATTCCGTACAATGAGTGTAATGCGTGCTGATGGCAACATTGCATTTACATCAGCAATTAGAATTCAATACACAAATAATTTGACTGATGTATTCAAAGACTACACTAACCCAGATGGCACCGCAGTTGAATTCCGTATTTTGGAACCTACCTTATCTGTTTTAAATCTTCCAATGCCCATTGAAGCTCAGTTTGTAAAGTTTAAAATCCAAGATTATGTTGGAGCTCCCTGTTTGAAAATTGAAATCATGGGCTGTGCTAGGTTAGACTGTGCTGACATCAACGAATGTAATGAGAATAATGGTGGTTGTGATCAAAAGTGTATAAATACGTAAGTAAACTACGTTAAAACGTCATATATAAGCCAAATTTAAGTAAATTACAAAATATTTAATAAAAAAATTTTTCCCACATTAGTCCTGGAAACTTCTCATGCGCCTGTAACATTGGGTATGAACTATATTCATTTAATGGAACAGCTGGTTTCTCTATTGAAAAATCAGAAACCGGTGAAAGGGATGGAGACACATATCAAAGGAATAAATCTTGTGTACCGGTCATGTGCTCGTCGTTGGCTCCTCCAGAGAATGGGCAACTTTTGTCAACAAAATCATCGTACCACTTTGGAGATATTGTTCAATTCCAATGTGACTTTGGCTACGTAATGTCTGGATTTTCTTCTTTACTTTGTACTTCAAGTGGTACTTGGAACGGCACTGCTCCAGAGTGTCAATGTAAGTTGAAAATGATAAAAATTATCACATATTTAATGCTAACACAAGCATCACACAATACAACTTTTTATTATTATTATTTCAGATGCTCGATGTGTAACCTTGTCTGATGACAAAAATGATGGATTAAAGATTATCCGAGATGATCCCGAAAGCGTACTTGTACCATACAGAGATAACGTGACAATAACCTGCACAAGTCCTGGACGCCATTTAAGAAATACACTAACATCTCCTTTCCGGCAATGTGTTTATGATCCGAAACCAGTAAGTATTACAAAATTATTATACCGGTCTTATTGTGTTTACATATTTTAATTTTATTAAATATCGTATATTTTATTGTAGGGTCTACCTGACTATTGGCTTTCTGGAGCTCAACCGCAATGTCCACGTAGAGATTGTGGAGTCCCTATGCCTACACCTGGCGCTGAATACGGTCAATATCTTGATACACGTTATCAGAGTTCCTTCTTCTTTGGATGTCAAAATACTTTTAAACTCGCTGGTCAAACTAGCAAACATGACAACGTTGTGAGATGCCAAGCAAACGGAATTTGGGACTTTGGTGATTTGAGATGTGAAGGGCCGGTATGTGAGGACCCAGGCAGACCAGCAGATGGATATCAACTTGCTAGAAGTTATGAACAAGGATCCGAAGTTTTATTCGGCTGCTCTAGGCCTGGTTACATATTAATCAACCCGAGGCCTATTACGTGTATCCGTGAACCAGAATGCAAAGTCATAAGACCACTGGGTTTAGCATCTGGAAGAATTCCCGACTCAGCAATTAATGCTACTTCTGAGAGACCAAATTATGAAGCCAAAAATATCAGGCTCAACTCAGTCACAGGGTGGTGTGGAAAAACGGAAGCTTTCACTTATGTCAGCGTTGACCTTGGAAAAGTGTACAGAGTAAAAGCTATTCTCGTGAAAGGCGTAGTTACATCCGATATCGTCGGTCGACCAACTGAAATAAGATTCTTCTATAAACAAGCTGAAAACGAAAATTACGTTGTTTACTTCCCTAACTTTAACTTAACCATGAGAGATCCAGGAAATTATGGAGAACTAGCCATGATAACCCTGCCAAAGTACGTTCAAGCTAGATTTGTAATTCTGGGTATTGTAAGTTTCATGGACAATGCTTGTCTGAAGTTTGAGTTGATGGGTTGTGATGAACCATCAGTAGAACCTTTATTAGGTTATGACTACGGATATTCACCTTGTGTTGGTAAGTAAAGACTACTAATATTGCATTATTATAATGAACATATTATACTAAAGATATCTATTTAACAGTGTTTTTTTAATGACAATTCTCTTACAGATAACGAGCCACCAGTTTTCCAGAATTGCCCTCAACAACCTATTGTCGTACAAACTGATGTAAACGGAGGGCTGCTTCCTGTTAACTTCACTGAACCAACCGCAATTGACAATTCAGGTGCTATTGCCAGATTAGATGTTACGCCTAAACACTTTAGAACTCCGATTCAAGTCTTCCACAATATGGTTGTCAGATACGTGGCATTCGATTTCGATGGAAACGTTGCGATTTGTGAAGTAAACATTACTGTACCTGATTATACACCTCCAAGACTTAACTGTCCGCAAAGTTATGTTATAGAACTAGTAGACAAACAAGATAGTTACGCTGTTAACTTTAACGAAACAAGACGACGAATTAATGCAACAGATGCATCAGGAGAAGTATTTTTGAAATTTATCCCAGAAAGGGCAGTCATTCCTATACGTGGTTATGAAAATGTTACGGTCGTTGCTTCGGATAAATATGGCAATAAAGCTCAATGCCACTTCCAAGTAAGTCTTTTCCATAAATAAAATGATGATGAAAAATAATGACAGTAAAAAATGGTAAGAATTCTCGAACTAATACAATTTTCTTTTCCAGGTATCAGTTCAAGCAACGCCATGCGTGGACTGGGAACTTATGCCACCAGCACACGGTGCTTTAAACTGTCTGCCTGGTGATAGAGGAATTCAATGTATTGCTACGTGTAGTCCAGGATTCCGTTTTACAGACGGTGAACCTGTTAAGACATTTGTGTGTGAAACCAAACGCCAATGGGTTCCAACGGCTGTTGTACCAGACTGTGTCTCTGAAAGTAAATATAAAAGCATTTCTCCAATTGATTGCTAAATTAAATTTTAGTGAATGATAAATAATTTACTCCTACTTGCTACTTCCAGATACTCAACAAGCTGCTTACCACGTCGTAGCAAGTGTTCAATATCGTGCCCTCGGAGCAGTTTCAAATGCTTGTTTACCACAATACAAGGATCTTCTTGCACAATATGATAACATACTAAATGAGAGGCTATCGCAGCGTTGTTCAGCTGTTAACGTCAATATAAACGTCACATTTGTTAAAGCCATGCCAAGTTTACTAGATGAGAATGTTGTTAAGATGGACTTCATTTTAGCCATTACTCCAGCGATAAGACAGACGCAGCTATATGACCTTTGTGGCTCCACACTAAACCTCATATTTGATTTATCTGTACCTTACGCAAGTGCTCTTATCGAACCAGTCCTTAATGTATCATCTATTGGGAACCAGTGTCCACCCTTAAGAGCAATCCGAAGTTCCATTTCAAGAGGATTTACATGTAGCGTGGGTGAAGTTCTTAACATGGATACGAACGACGTTCCGAGATGCTGTAAGTTAACTTTTTTATCACCTAATTCCAACGTGTTTTATTACAAATACCTGAAATCTAACTGTTTATACTTTTTACAGTACATTGTCCCGCTGGAACCTTTGCAGGAGAAAAACAAAAGAGTTGTACAATGTGTCCACGAGGATACTTCCAAAACCAAGCAAGACAAGGTGCATGCCTTAAATGTCCACAAGGAACGTTTACGAGAGAAGAAGGATCGAAGGACATAACAGACTGTATACCCGTTTGTGGTTATGGAACATATTCACCCACTGGTTTGGTTCCATGCTTAGAATGTCCTAGAAACAGCTACACTGGGGAACCACCAGTTGGAGGTTTCAAAGACTGTCAGGCTTGCCCGGTCAATACTTATACCTACCAGCCTGCAGCACCTGGGAGAGATAAATGTAGAGCGAAATGTGCTCCTGGAACATATTCACCAACTGGTCTGGCACCTTGCTCGCAATGTCCAAGAAACTTCTATCAAAACTTAGTAGGCCAGAACTTATGTATGGAATGTCCAACAAATATGAAGACTGTTGGAACCGGGGCAACTGGATTAGAAGAATGTTTACCTGTTGAATGTTCAAACAGCGCTTGTCAACACGGTGGACTTTGTGTACCTAAAGGCCATGGAATTCAATGCTACTGTCCAGCTGGTTTCTCAGGGCGTCGTTGTGAAATTGATATCGATGAGTGTGAAAGTCAACCGTGTTATAATGGCGGCACCTGTATCGATTTACCTCAAGGTTATAGATGTTCATGCCCTACTGGATATGGTGGAATTAATTGTCAAGAAGAACGATCAGATTGCAGAAATGATACTTGTCCCGAACGAGCTATGTGCAAAGATGAACCTGGATTTAATAATTTCACATGTTTATGCAGATCCGGGTACACTGGCATTGACTGTGACGTTACGGTAAACTAATTTGTGATACTTTACTATAAATCATAAATATGAATGTATATTAAGATTAAGATTTTACTTCTTTTTGTTATACTTGCAGATTGACCCCTGCTTCGCTAATGGAAATCCTTGTAATAACGGTGCTTCTTGTATTGCTTTACAACAAGGAAGATTCAAATGCGAGTGTCTTCCAGGATGGGAAGGCCAGCTATGTGAAGTCAATACTGACGATTGTATCGAGAAACCTTGTCTCCTGGGTGCACCTTGTACTGATTTAGTCAATGACTTCAGCTGTAACTGCCCACCTGGTTTTACAGGAAAACGATGCCATGAAAAGATAGATTTATGCTCAAATGAACCTTGCAAACACGGCATTTGTGTCGACAAACTATTTACCCATCAATGTATTTGCGACCCTGGTTGGTCTGGACCTTCATGTGATATAAATATTAACGAATGTGTTATATCTCCATGTGAAAATGGTGGCCGTTGTATTGATAGTATTGACGATTTTACATGCAGTTGTGAAGCCGGTTATACTGGAAAAAGATGTCAACATACGATCGATGATTGTGCCTCTGATCCCTGTCAAAATGGTGCTACGTGCGTTGACCAGTTAGATGGATTTATTTGCAAATGCCGTCCTGGTTTTATTGGGCTTCAATGTGAAACGGCGATTGATGAATGTCTAAATGAGCCCTGCAATCCCGCAGGCACCGAACAATGTGTGGATCTAGATAACAAATATCAATGTGTGTGCCGCGAAGGTTTTACAGGAGAGATGTGCGAAACAAATATCGATGATTGTGCGTCAAACCCATGCTTTAACAGTGGCTCGTGTAAGGATGAAATAGGAGACTACAAATGTGTTTGTCAACCTGGATGGACTGGTAAACGTTGTGAAAGAGACATAGGAAATTGTGTTAACCGACCATGCCAGAACAACGCTAATTGCATCGACCTCTTCCAAGATTTCTTCTGCGTGTAAGTTACTACATTATGTTATTTATAAATATTTAATGAACTATGTTGTAAAGTATTATTCAATGTGGTAATAGTATTAATTGGGATTGATGTAACGATTTGTTGCAACTTGCATTTTGGCACATAGGCCAAATGACTAGATATAAACCTCAATATATTGACTTCTTCTTCTATTACAGTTGTCCGAGTGGCACAGACGGAAAACAGTGTGAAACAGCACCTGAAAGATGTATTGGTAGCCCATGTATGCATGGAGGCAAATGCCAAGATTTCGGTTCTGGTCTAAATTGTACTTGCTCTCAAGATTACACTGGTATTGGATGCCAATACGAATTTGATGCTTGCGAAGCTGGGCTCTGTCAAAATGGTGCAACATGTGTGGATGAAGGTGAAGGATATTCCTGCATTTGTGCACCAGGATTCAAAGGAAAGAACTGTGATGAGGATATCATTGACTGTAAAGAGAACTCATGTCCTCCATCTGCAACTTGCATCGATTTACCGGGAAGATTTTATTGCCAATGTCCATTTAACCTCACAGGCGACGACTGCAGGAAAAGTAAGTAATGTTAAGTTACATAGTAAATATGGGAAAAAACGAAGAGTTTTCCTGTTACATTTCCTTATATTATTCAAACATTTTTATTGCAGCAATAAGCGTTGATTACGACCTCTACTTTAGTGACCCATTACGTTCAAGTGCCGCTCAAGTGGTGCCTTTTGATACCAACTCCGCTGACAGTTTAACCATTGCTATGTGGGTTCAATATACGCAACAAGATGAAGGAGGAATATTTTTCACAGCTTATGGCGTTAGGTAAGATATTTAAAAAACCGGGTAAATTTTAGTACAGTAATTTTGAATGTTTTCTTAACTATAATCCTTTTTTTTTCTAGCAATTCACATATAGCCCTTAACAGAAGAACAATTATTCAGGCACACTCTAGTGGTGTCCAAGTATCTCTTTTCCCAGAACTCCAAGATGTATATCTGAGTTTCGGTGAATTTGCCACCGTTAATGATGGACAATGGCACCATGTGGCTTTGGTCTGGGACGGAAATAATGGTGGTGAATTAACGCTTATCGCAGAAGGATTGATAGCAAGTAAGATTGAGGGCTATGGCAGCGGAAAATCATTGCCACAATAGTAAGTTTGGATTAATTCTCGTTGAATTTTTTCAAATATTTTAGGACCTTTTTACAAACAAATTATAATATGGAAATATTTTTTTCAGTGTTTGGGTAACATTAGGAAAGCCGCAGTCGGATAATCCTAAATCATACACTGAATCTGGCTTCCAAGGTCACTTAACCAAAGTACAAATATGGAATCGTGCATTAGATGTTACTAACGAAATTCAGAAGCAAGTTCGAGACTGTAGAACAGAACCTGTGTTGTACAGTGGTCTGGTTCTGACTTGGGCCGGATATGAGGATGTAATTGGAGGTGTTGAAAGAATAGTGCCATCGCATTGTGGGCAAAGAGTATGTCCAAATGGATACACTGGCGCCAAATGCCAACAACTGCAAGTTGACAAGGAAGCCCCGCATATCGATCGTTGTCCTGGAGATTTATGGGTTATTGGAAAGAATGGATCTTCAATCGTCAGTTGGGATATGCCAGTATTTAGTGATAATGTAGGAGTGGTGAAAGTAGTAGAGAAATCTGGTCACAAACCTGGACAAAATCTAGCGTGGGGAGCGTATGATATTGCGTACGTGGCGTATGACGCTGCAGGAAATGCTGCCACATGTACTTTCAAAGCAACTGTTCTATGTAAGTTTCTGATTTATTGATTGTCCAATATTTACATCAACTATCATGATACTAACTTCAATATCAATTTAATTGCAGCTGAATTCTGTCCATCGCTTCCCGATCCCCTCGGTGGATACCAGTCATGTCGAGATTGGGGTGCGGGTGGCCAGTTCAAAGTGTGTGAGATTGCTTGTCGCGACGGTCTCAGATTTTCACAGCCAGTACCACCGTTCTATACCTGTGGTGCTGAAGGTTTCTGGCGCCCAACGAATGACCCCACTCTCCCTCTGGTTTACCCTGCGTGTTCACGTATGTATTAAAACATTTTACTGACAAGCTTATATCATAAAATAAACTACATATGTGGTTTTTTTTGACTGAATTCAAAATAACAACTGCTCTTTAAAACTTTCAAACGGTGTTTCTAATTAAACGGACCAAAGCTATTAATATATGTCCTATATTTACAGCTGCCTCTCCAGCTCAACGAGTCTTCAAAGTTTCAATGCTCTTCCCAAGCTCCGTTCTTTGTAATGACGCTGGCCAGGCCGTATTACGCCAGAAAGTACGAAGTGCCATCAACCAACTCAATAGAGACTGGAACTTCTGTTCATATGCGATTGACGGTAAGAATAAAGTGGCATTGCCTGTAGTATATTAATTTATACTTATAACTGAAATATTATTAATAATTTTCTCGGTTCACCAGGTACTCGCGAGTGCAAAGAACTGGACATTAACGTCAAGTGTGACCACCGTGCCAATGTTCGCCAGACAAGACAAGTTTCATCGCAACCGTTACCTAAAGCAGAAGACACATACGTACTCGATGCCATCATACCCGTCGAAGAGTGAGTATCTTTACCACCAACAGCCATTTGATATATAAATAGTACCTACTCGTATGACGTAGACGGTGAAGGAGTAAGGATTACTTTATTCGAGTAGCACATCATTTAACTTTATTCAATGAGCATCTTCAGTAGTATTACCTGGTCATTTTTGATCGAGTAGCACCAAATACATATTTTGCATAAAACAGCATGTTTCTCTGTAACACAATGCATGTATTTCATATGCACCTAGGACACGAAGCAGTCGAGAGGGTCGACAAGCGGGTGACACATATAACGTGGAGATCGCATTCCCGGCAGTCATGTAAGTTGTCTGCAGCACAAATAGCACTTAAGCACTATTCATGTTAAACACCGTACGTAATATTCGATGTATCGTACATAAATGTTACGAATTTACTTGTACCGCGGGGCAATTAGGACCGCTTGGCATTGGGAGGATTGGGAAAGCCTGAAATATAGGTACTCAGTTATACTTCTTCAATGTGGATTGGTCATGTGAACAGCCAGAGATCCATAACTGAGGCTGTTCTGTTACCCAAATACCTTGGCTTAACAATTGGCTTAACGACTTTTATCCAACCAACGATTATATAAAAAAATCGACTTAGATTGTCCTCTAAAAGACTGAGGATTTTAAGAAATTTTTCCATTAATGGTCATCCATTTAATTACTGACCGCACTCTAAGTTACTTTGTAGATGATACAATGTTTGATGATCACACACAAGTTTATTTTTGGGTATGATAGAATAATTTTATTATGTATTTAGTTAAACAGCTATACGTACCTATATCCTTGTAAGGATGTTCTTTCTTAAAATGTTTGCGTCAAGATACCCTACATTCATACAGGATACAGAAAGCCGTAGCTTAAGCATACGCGGGTTATAAGCGTTTGTTATTCTAAGTATTACATAATGCTAATGAGATTTAACTCTGCAGCGACCCAGTAATCCACGGCGGGACGAACGAACGCTCCACAGTTCAGAGGTTACTGGAAAAACTAATTCTCGAGGACGAACAATTCGACGTGCGAAACATATTGCCTAACACGGTGCCCGACCCGGCTAGCTTGCAGCTTGTGTCTGACTACGCCTGCCCGATGGGACAAGTCGTTATGGCACCCGACTGCGGTAAGTTACATAAACAGGTATAATGTTCTTATTGATATTCCATACTAAAATTATAAATGTGAAAGTGTGTTTGTTTGTCCGTCTTTCACGTCGCAACGAAGCTGTTATATGGTATGGTTTTTGTGTGTGGAGATTGTGAGGAGGGTGGAGAGTAACGTAGGCTACTTTTTACCGCGGTAAAACATCGCCATGGGAAGATCGATATTTTGTTAGTTGCTAGATATTTAGTACCGGATGTTGTTAATAGATGGCGTTAGTAAAATTCATTTGCACTTCACGCTATCAAATATACATGTAAATTACATAGGTCATAGGCAACTAAGTGTAACTAAGTAAAAGTAAGTAAGTAGGATTTGTAAAAAATCGATCTCTACCGCTACCGCCGCGAAGCTGCGGGCAAAAGCTAGTATTTTCATATTCTTGCAACGGAGGCGTTAGGCCAAATGTGTTGCACGTGAAGTCTAACATTCCCTATTGAAGAAGAGCACTGAGGCTAAACGCATTGTTCTACGTTCGTATGTATATTTTTTAACATGTATAATTTTCTGTAATGTGTATTTGAAACAGAAACTCATCTGTTAAAAAAGAATTACCTACTATTATTGTTTATCTACATGGGGTAACATTTAATATGTTAACTTAAATGTGTAATTTGTGTAATGCACAAAGATCAAGTTTACTAATTGTGTGCTTAAACAATACACTCAATTAAAATCGGCTTAAGAAGACTTTACTCCAGTACATAGTTACGTACTCCTATTTTATTTGCTTTCACAGTTTCATGCGCGGTGGGTACCTTCCTCGATGTGGCCAGTGACACCTGCAAGCCCTGTCCTGCTGGAACCTATCAATCGGAAGCTGGGCAGCTCCAGTGCACTGCTTGTCCAGCGATTGCAGGTCAACCAGGGGTCACACAGACCACCGGAGCGAGAAGTGCATCTGATTGTAAAGGTAAACTTTAACTACACAAAGATTTTTCTTTAAAAGTATTTGATTAACTTTTAATCAATATCAAATTTGTTTAATCAAATGGAATATCTGATGCACATTTTAGGACAATTCAAAGCATGGTCTTTGTAGGAAGAGAAAAAAAATAAGTCCTTAAGCAAATCTTAAAAGACCATCATAATCCATACCTTTTCTCAGAGCTCCAAGAACTCGGGCGTGTGTTCACAACGAATTACACCCCACGGGGGTTATGCTGGTCAAGTGCGAATTGTTAGATTTCACACACCTTAGAGAACGTTACAGAGTGATATCTGGTGCGCGTATTTTCACGATAACTTCATTCACCAAAGTTAGTGATAATTAATTTCTAATACGCACATGTAAAAAACTAAAGGTGCGTATAGAAAATGCTAAGTACCTACAGTCCTCTCCCTATACAGAACTGCAGAAGACTGACATTCAAACCAGTTGGCCAGACAAGGCTTAAGCAATACCACACTTATTCACTGTAGCAATATGGTTCTTATTTCAGAGCGATGTGCAGCTGGCAAATACTACGATGCTGAAGCGGAGCTATGTAGGCCTTGTGGCCACGGGTCCTACCAGCCTCGTGAGGGAGCGTTCTCTTGCATGGCTTGCGGTAGAGGACAAACCACACGAGCCACTGAGGCTGTGTCCGCGGCTGAGTGCAGAGACGACTGTCCTTCAGGTAAATAGTGGTCATGGACAATCAACTAATATTAAGTGTCATGCACTATTGAGAGAAAGAGTATTGAAAGCATGATGAATCGTAAGAAAATAATTAGGTACCCTAACTACTAGCAACTATAATAATAATCATAAAAGATCTTTTCGTTCAGATGATATAACATTTACGTAAAGTAAATAATTAAATACCTATCCTACTGTAATTTCTTAATATTGAATGTAGACAACATTATAGGTATTATATGACATTTTTATGTAAAAAGCGGCCAAGTGCGAGTCGGACTCGCCCATGAAGGGTTCCGTAGCAGCAAGTAACATAATATAATAGTTCTTGAAGTTCGTTGTAACTTTGATCGAGGTAAATTGCGGTTTACGATTTATGACGTATTAAAAATAACTACTTACTAGATCTCGTTCAAACCAATTTTCGTTGGAAGTTTGCATGGTATTAATGTACATCATATATTTTTTTTAGTTTTATCATTCTCTTATTTTAGAAGTTACGGGGGGGGGGGACACACATTTTACCACTTTGGAAGTGTCTCTCGCGCAAACTATTCAGTTTAGAAAAAAATGATATTAAAAACCTCAATATCATTTTTGAAGACCTATTCATAGATACCCCACACGTATGGGTTGGATGAAAAAAAAATTTTGAGTTTCAGTTCTAAGTATGGGGAACCCCCAAAATTTATTGTTTTTTTTCTATTTTTGTGTGAAAATCTTAATGCGGTTCACAGAATACATCTACTTACCAAGTTTCAACAGTATAGTTCCTATAGTTTCGGAAAAAAGTGGCTGTGACATACGGACGGACAGACAGACAGACAGACAGACATGACGAATCTATAAGGGTTCCGTTTTTTGCCATTTGGCTACGGAACCCTAAAAAGCTGACAAACAAGCTGAAGATTGTCGACACGACGACATTTTTGGAGAGGTTGCTCTAAAAAAATCACAGCAACATGTCATCACCATTATCTACTGACATACGAACTAACCCCCCTCCCCCCCCCATATGGCCTTGCCTGAAAAGGAATTGAAATCAATAAATAAAATTATTCATAATACAAGCAAGATATAAGGCTTATTAAGTGTTTTGTTTCTTTCACTATATTGTATAGTACAATAGTAAGGCCGTAAGTATATAATAATATTTTCTGTATACCAGGCGAGCAGCTAAGCAGCGACGGTGGGTGCGAGCCGTGCCCGCGTGGCACGTGGCGGATGACTGGCGCGGGCGCCGCGTGCGCTCCCTGCCCGCCTGGTACCACCACCCCGCAGCCCGGCGCCTCCTCGCCCGACCAGTGCTCTCTGCCAGTCTGCAGGCCTGGTAAGACCAAGAACTTTTTATATACAACTGGACTGCAAGCTTCGAAGAGGTACCTGAAGACATTGGATGAACAATTTCGACACATCAGAGGTCTAATTTACGTTGATCTTTAGACTAGTAGCCACTGGTAGGGTTTCGGTGTGAAGCTTTGACCAATGCTAGGGGGTAGATATTCGTTCATACTTGGATGAGATCGCTAAACAATATTAAGATCAATTGTTTCGTCTCTGGCATGTCTTTATCTGACATAGTTTCTGACATAAAAATATCACTAATTTTGTGCACTAATGACCTAATCAGGGACTAATGACCTACTTTTCTTTCTAATTTACTCTTAAGATACAACAAGGTTGGCTAACTTACACAAGTCTTCATTACCAACCACGCTTGACTCTATTGCCGCCACGAATTGCTTGGTATTGATTTACATATGTGTAATGTTACCAAAACTTTCAGGAAACTACCTCAACGTGACACTCAACACATGCATAGCATGCAAGAAGGGCACCTATCAACCCGAAGCGCAGCAAACTATGTGCATCGCTTGTCCTATCAATACCAGTACTAGGGAAGCTGGTGCTGTGAGTATAGAATTGTATTTTATTTGAACTATAAAATAAATAAAAATTCCAAATAAATAAAATTCTCTCTAAGTACAATAAAGTTTATGAATCGAACGTTTGCGTCTTGGAATCACGGAAGTTATGGGGAAATGCAGCAGCGAATTTATTGTTTAAATGAGAAAACAAATTGATAATTAAATTATAATCGGAACATAATACAGTATGTAGTACATTCATAAGTCCTATGAAATGCTCGTTCCCTTGTAGTACCTTACTTTGTCGGTACTGACTGCTGACTCATTACATCCTATCGCGGCACATACTACCTGTAAAGTACAACTAAATGCAATCAAATTTGACGATACATTTAAAGCAGAACAATCGCCCATAACTAGTCGAATTTGCAGCTCTCTATTGCCATTTTATTAAAATGCCAACGCTGTGACGATTTTATCGCTATAATAAAATTTGTCAAATGGACAAAGTCTGAAATAGGTCACCTTTAAAGTTGCTAAGTTGGCACGAATTCCTTGAATTGATTCATAGATGAAAATGGAATATTTATCTCCACAATACGAAGGGTTTTTCGAGGAAATGTTTTTCATTTCCAAAATATAAAATGTTTTTCTTTCTAGTTAAATTTTTACATTGGAAAGTTATTCGATTCATTGGACTGGAACTGAGCCAGTTAAGTCAAATAGGATGATTTATAAACGGCCATGAAAACTAGTTTCAGTCACGGCCGTCTTGTAATGTAGTTGGAACACTTATGAAATTTATGTTTTCCAATTTAATATTAAACACGATTTATTGGGTTTATTAGGAGAAGTAAACACAACAATAAAGTTAAGTTACACAATTCGAACAATTAAAGATAAATGGTTCGAAGATTAGATTGTGTTGGATTGGAACCCTCCATTTAAATAATCTTACGTAGGTATAGGTAATATATTTATTTAGCAGGGTGTATTGAGTGAAACATTCGAGTAGGTTCTCAATTTGGTAGATTTATTTTTTATTTTTTTGTGTTACCTCAAAACTCCGTAGTCCGCGGTTTATGAATCGACTTGAGTTTTTTCAAGGAGGTTTCCTCCTTTAGATTGGTCCCATATTAATGGTTTTTCAAAGACTATTTCTTTGAAGTCGGTTATTTTTTGGTAAAGTAGATTATTTATTTACAAAATGTATTTCAATCACCAGAGCTCGGAAGCCGACTGTACAAACCCGTGCGAGATGAGCGGCCCAGAGATGCACTGTGACGCCAACGCGTACTGCCTCCTCATACCAGAGACCAGCGAGTTCAAGTGCCAGTGCAAACCTGGCTTCAACGGGACTGGGAAAATTTGTATTGGTAAGTCGTCATGATGTACAGTCTATAATGAGTAACGACCGTGTGCCACTTTTGGTTCGGTTTTCAGCGGGGCAGACAGATAAGAGCCTATGCACACGGCGTATTTTATGTATACGCTCTTCAAAGGAAATTCGAACGCAGACAGTAAACTTTTGCACACGTTCAAAGATACATGCTCGTTGCTGGCACGTATAAAATACGCCGTGTGCATAACCTTTAAATTAGAGATGAAACGGATAGTGGTTTATCCGGCTATCTGGCTACTACTTTAGTAGTGATTGTCGCGATCAAGAAAATCAAAATCCAATTGCTAACCAGATTAACTTTTTTTAAGACATCTCGAATCGATGGCAATCACGACCCTTACATTTGTGTACAGAATTTGTATGGTGATTCTTTACTAAGGAGCGTTTAAGTAACCATTAGATAGTGACTCTGAGTTGGGGCGTAAGCGTTGAAACAACTCTTACAAACGCAGAAGTACTACTACTACTACTAATACTAGAATCAATTTATTATAAAAAAAATCTAAAAGCCTTCATGAACTCCGATCACAACCTGCATTTGATTTTCGATTAGATTCGCATTCGATCCGAGCTTAATTTAAAAAGTAATCGATTTTCTTTCCATCGAACCCTCATTCGGAGCTCGCTCGAGCGCTCGATCGAGCAGTCTCTTCAATTTTGAGTGCACCAATTGGAATTAATTCCTTTAAACTCGATTAGATCCTTTACTCACAATTTGATCTTGTTGGGTTTAAATTGCGTGATATAGATATAATTTTATTATAACACGAATAATTATGACATAGGTATGTTACTTACATGGAGTCAGGAAACTATTGAGGATTTTCAATGCGGATATCTATCTCTGCTGATATCAATTCTACCTAAGGTTAAGTTAGGTTCGATATATAGTAAGCCGAAGGCTCCTTCGGTATTGTGTCAATGAATGTGCTGGTGGAAAAAAAGAGATAATATCATCTTTTGTATAGATTAGGAGAAATACATACCTACTCCATGAGAAATACGGATTACTTTGCATATTTTTTTTTAATATTATAAATAGATTTTTTAAGAGATACATCTAAATATATTCTTTTAGAATTCCTTCCATAAAAGTAACGGAGCTAAAGTTTCAATGCGCAATTTACAATCCAACTATCACAGACGTGTGCCTGGACTTCTGCGACAATGGCGGCGAGTGTGTGAAGGACGCTCGAGGAGAACCGTTCTGCCGCTGCACTGGCTCCTTCACCGGCAGACACTGCAGGGACAAGAGTGAGTTCGCGTACATCGCGAGTGGAGTAGCAGGAGGAGTCATCTTCATCATATTCCTGGTGCTGCTAGTATGGATGATCTGTGCCAGGTTTGTATTGTTATAAATCATAGTTTTAAAAAAACGCTTCTATAGAAAATCCAAGTAAAAAATAGAAAAAAAAAATTAATTGAGAATAGTGTAATTGTAAAAAAAGCGGCCAAGTGCGAGTCGTGCCAGGTTTGTATTGTTATAAATCATAGTTTAAAAAAACGCTTCTATAGAAAATCCAAGTAAAAAATAGAAAAAAAAAATTAATTGAGAATAGTGTAATTGTAAAAAAAGCGGCCAAGTGCGAGTCGGACTCGCCCATGAAGGGTTCCGTAGCAGCAAGTAACATAATATAAAAGTTCTTGAAGTTCGTTGTAACTTTGATCGAGGTTAATTGCGGTTTACGATTTATGACGTATTAAAAAAAAACTACTTACTAGATCTCGTTCAAACCAATTTTCGTTGGAAGTTTGCATAGTAATATACATCATATATTTTTTTTAGTTTTATCATTCTCGTATTTTAGAAGTTACGGGGGGGGGGGACACACATTTTTCCACTTTGGAAGTGTCTCTCGCGCAAACTATTCAGTTTAGAAAAAAATGATATTAGAAACCTCAATATCATTTTTGAAGACCTATTCATAGATACCCCACATGTATGGGTTTGATGAAAAAAAAATTTTGAGTTTCAGTTCTAAGTATGGGGAACCCCCAAAATTTATTGTTTTTTTCTATTTTTGTGTGAAAATCTTAATGCGGTTCACAGAATACATCTACTTACCAAGTTTCAACAGTGTAGTTCTTATAGTTTCGGAGAAAAGTGGCTGTGACATACGGACGGATGGACAGACAGACAGACAGACAGACAGACAGACAGACAGACAGACAGACATGACGAATCTATAAGGGTTCCGTTTTTTGCCATTTGGCTACGGAACCCTAAAAAGCGTTAAAATAGCTATGTCGCATAATTTTATCGTTAGTAAGATAACTATAACAACATTGTTACCGTCGTAGATAAGGAATACTTGACGAGAAACACTTGTAATGTCCTCTTTCACTCGCACGCAATAAAAATCTAAATGCGTCATAAATTGCTTATCAGTGAAAAATAACAACATGAAAAAAAAAACTTGAGAGGTGTCAAGGGACACCCGGATGGAACGAAGTTCCTTGCAGTCAGTACTAGGATAGCAAAAACATGCAGCAAGTGTGCCAAAACAAATCCTAGTACTCTGGCTTGCTTTCTATGTAAAAAAACTACGACGGCAAAAAGTGTCGTTACCAAATTTTCCGCCTAGCCCCCTTTCGCAACGCGCGATAAGGAACTTCGTTCCAATACTGTAGATACAGCAAAATGATACGTGGACATATCTATAATGCAGAACTTAATATCTCGAATAAACCTAAATAGACGATCTATAGTTGATGTTGATGACCTCGTATTTAAAAGTATTTTTTTATGATTCTAACTATAAAGAAAGTTTCTCTCAACTATTTTCAAAAGGATATTTTCCTCCAATGGAACTGTGGTTCATTGAATTGCGATTCATGGCGCATTCCCAGCGTACGCGGTTTCATTAACTAATTCCTTCTCATTGAAATAGAGTAGCGTTAATCGAAGCAAAGAGTTCTGTAATAAAAGTCATGGCTTATAAATAAAAACATACATTTCATATACCTCAACTGTTATACCCTTGAGAGCTTTGTACACTCAATTGGAAAATAACAGGCCAATAATTATTTCATTGCAGTTTTACATGGGCCGTAAAACCAATAAGCCTCCAAGATATTTATAGAGCATGGAAGTACCTAGTAAATGTTATTGTACAATATAAAGTTAATAAATAGTCGACTTTCTTTTCTGCCATGAGATTTAAAATAGATTACACAAATGAGACATCACAAACCCCTACGGACCGCGCCCAAATATTTATCTTTCATTCACAAAATTGAACCCCTAACTTGGTAACCGGGGTCACTGTTTAAACAGGCTTGTCAAGTAATACAATCCATGAGACTTTTAAATTACTGCAACGCAAACCTATATACCTTAATAATTCGAATTCGAATTTCGAATTTATAAGTAGGTATTCTTTACACTTTACTTTTGGTTGAAATAAAAAACGAAAAATGAATTGACTCGTAAATACTTTTGCAAAATTTTAAATTTCAGTTAGTTGAACGGTCCATTTTACCTTGTACATAACAAGACTCATTCGGATCATAAGTCACCCATAAAAATTATACCATCATCTGTAAGCACAAAATCTTGTCAGTAAAGTGATCTTTAAATCTTTGAATCTGATGATTCAAGTTGGTCACTCCTGATGTAAACCTCTAACGTTTACTTTATCTAAATAGATATTAATACTGACAATTTCCTACAGATCAACCAAGAAGAAGGAACCAAAGAAGACGTTAACCCCAGCCATCGACCAAAACGGGTCTCAAGTCAATTTCTACTACGGCGCGCATACTCCATACGCGGAGTCCATTGCCCCCTCCCATCACTCAACATACGCACATTATTACGACGACGAAGAAGACGGATGGGAAATGCCTAACTTCTACAACGAGACATACATGAAGGAGAGTTTACACAACGGAATGAATGGGAAAATGAACAGCTTAGCGCGGTCTAACGCTAGCATATACGGAACAAAGGAGGATCTGTATGACAGATTAAAAAGACACGCTTATCCGGGTAAGAAAGGTCAGTAGTTCGCAGCACTTAGTTAGTGCGCACTTTTCTATTTAGATTTGCAGCTTTTCAATTTGTTTGCTTGATAATAGCAATATTTTACTGCTTTTGCCTGGCCACTTGATTTTTAGTTCTTGTAAGCTAGGTTTGGATACTCTTCTTGACAAAAAGCCACCTTATTGTTTGTCAAAACAATTATTGCACAAGGAATTAAAAATAAAACGAGGAAAATTTGTTTATTCGCTCGCCCTGATAATTCTTCTAAAAATTATTTGATATTAGACGACCAGTGTGGCGCAATGGTTACCATGCCGGATCGCCGCACCGAGGGTCCTGGGTTCGATTCCCAGCGAGGCGGAAATTTGAATGATGAGTTTGCATTTCTGTTCTCGGTCTGGGTGTGAATGTCCTTGTCTAGTGTGTTGTCCATGGCACCCACAACACAGGGAATCCTAGTGTGGGGCTATGAGTGTGAAGCGTTATTTATTTATTATTTATTTATATAGTATACCTATAATACTTACATAAGTAACTTTTAGTTGGATGTATAATTTATTTATCATAGAGAAGACGCTTACTTGGCTCGAATAAATAACTTTGCATGACGGGACAAACAATAATAGTTCTAAGGCGATACTGATACAAGACTTATCAGTCTTATCACTTTTTATTATAGTATTGTTTAATGTGACTAAGACTTACATATTTTTATGAGTTCTTTATACATATAAAAATATCAACAATAGCTAATATAGCAAATGCAATATTATTTTGAATACAAACTCTTTACGATGAAAAATACATGTACTTTACATCGTAGATTTCCCTTATAAAGTTCGAAACTTGTATTTTTTAATAAAAGTTTAATTGTACCTTGATTGTACTAGAAGCCAATCCTTAACCATAGGTCATTTGAAAATAATACAACAAATGGACTGTATGGATTCATAGTTCTTTATTGTTCACATTTACTTAAGGAAACCCCGCGATACACTCGTTAGCGTGATTCAGGAACCCGCTCAACGCCATCTATCGGCGCGTGTTGAAATAACAATTTGTACATTCCGCCCACCAAGGACAGAATGTCCTTTGCTACCGCCCACCGTTACGTGAATGAAACCCCTTAACTTAATGATATCTATATCTACAAATAATATAAAACACAAAAAATGTTTGTATGGATGTCCTTTACAGACCTTAAAACCCTCTAACCGATAAGTCCCAAAATGGTTTCATTCGAAAGGCAACAATGTGAAGATGGCTCGAGACCACTAAAACAATGTATTAAGCACATTTTTGATTTTCGACTCTTTCCATACAAAATTTTTGCGTAGTATCACACATCACACATCGGGTAACCACTAGTCTTAACAAAATAAATAACATAAGCTAATCACAAACCGGCAAAATCACAAGTTTGGAAGTTGGACGTTTTATTATAGAGTTTTTAACCTTTAAAGAAACAACCCTGGTTAAACCATCAAATCCCGAATGTTTTTTTACAACTTTACCAAAGAGCCATTTAGTGGGAGGCAAATCATCTTCCTTCACCAAGACAATGTCCCCGACCTTCGCTTCAGGAACCTTGTGAGCCCATTTGTACCGGTGCATTAAGTGAGTGAGGTATTCATTAGACCATCGACGCCAAAAATGTTGAAGCATCGCCTGCGTCAATTGCCAACGTTTCAACGAACTCATTTTGCATGTCTCATAACTCACTTCAGGCACCGTTACAATAGGTTCACCTATCAAAAAATGACCGGGTGTTAGTGGACTTGCTTCTTCCGGATCATTACTGAGCATTGTTAACGGTCTTGAGTTGAGACACGCCTCAATTTGGGTTAAGAGGGTCGCCATCTCTTCGTAGGTTAGCGTCGACTCCCCAATTACACGTTTTATATGATACTTTGTGGACCTTATACCACTCTCCCACAATCCACCAAAATTAGGGGCCCTTGGTGGTATAAAATGCCAAGCAGTGCCTTGAGAAGCGAGGCTGTCAGCTATTTCTTTAGCCATAGATGATTTTTCCGCATCAAATAAATCCCTAAGTTCCTTAGCGGCTCCTACAAAATTGGTACCGTTGTCGCTATAAAGATTTAAACAACAACCCCGTCTCGCCACAAAACGTTTAAATGCCTCTATAAACCCTCTTGACGTCAAATCACTAGCTACTTCAATATGTATAGCCTTCGTGACCATACAGACAAACAGACAGATATAACCCTTGTATGCCTTATGCCCTCTACCCTTTGTAGTCCTTAACATTATTGGGCCTGCAAAGTCTACACCACTGTTCACAAAAACCCTAGCTGGTGTCACTCTCACTGAAGGTAAAGATCCCATAAGTTGAGTTTGTACCTTAGCCTTATGACGGACACAAATAACACATTTACGGACATGCTGCTTTATCATATTTTTTGCTCCGATTATCCAGTACGCTGAACGTAAATAATTTAACATCAACCTTACATCACCATGTAGAGTCTTCTTATGAGCATCGTCTACAATTAACCTTGATAAAGCCGATTTGTCTGGAAGGATAATTGGATGCTTCATGTTTTCGGTTTCCTGTGCCTTTGAGATTCTGCCACCAACTCTAAGAATCTTCCTATCATCAAGATATGGAGTTAAACACAACAGTTTGGATTGCTTCGACTTGATCTGTCCATGCTGTTGTAGTTCATGAATCTCCTGTTGGAATGCAACCCTTTGAGCTAACCTTACACACGTGTTCAATGCCTCGTCCAATTCTGATGTTGTCAAATATCCCCGTTTAGTATTTGAAATATTCCTCTTTGCCCCAAACCTTCTACAATAAGCTACTACTCGAACCAGTTTATTAAGGGAGGAGTATTTATCTAAAATCGAATCATCTACAGTGCCAACATGAACCCTTAGCTGCTCTTCTTCGTGTGTTTCATTTTTGCTGAGTCTCGTATATGAAATGTTTTTCTCCCATAAGAACCTTGGACCAAATTTCCACAAATGATGATGACAAAAATCAGCCGGTTGAACACCACGGGACGCACAATCAGCCGGATTTTCCTTTGTAGAGACATGTGACCAGTGTGAAGATTCTAGCGTTGTTTGAATCTCTGCAACCCTGTTAGCTACAAAGGTCTTCCAATTACTGGCGTGTTTATTTATCCAGGCTAATACTACCGTTGAATCCGTCCAAGCTCTTACATTGCGTTTCGGTATGTTTAAAACCTCGGCGACCTCCATCAACAATTTAACCAATAATAGTGCGCCACACAGCTCTAAGCGCGGTATGCTCACTTGCTTCACAGGTGCTACTCGTGTTTTCGATGCAACTAGCCCTACATGTACAGCTCCTGACTCATTTATTACGCGTAAATATACAACTGCAGCGTACGCACTGTGAGATGCGTCCGAAAATCCGTGTAACTCGATGACATCATTCGAATTAGTGTTCAGCCAGCGTTCCATCCGAAATTCAGCAAGATGAGTCAACTCACTGCGGTAAGTATACCAATCTTTTATTATATCCTCTGTAGGTTCTTCATCCCATCCTGTCCCTGATATCCACAATCGCTGTATGAAAATCTTTGCTTTTATTACGCATGGCGCTATCCAACCAAGCGGGTCATAAAGGCGAGATACATCCGATATAATTTTTCTTTTTGTTACAGGTGCAGACAACGGCGGCAACTTCACCGAGTACTGAAATTCATCGCGAGTTCTGTTCCAGGTAAGTCCAAGAATTTTCACCATATTATCTAATTTAATCTCCAGTTCTTTATTCTCTTTCTCCTCTATCCTATTATTTTCCTGTTTTAAATTTTGATTCATAACCTGCAATAACTCTTCTCTATTGGTAGACCACTTTTGTAGAATAAATCCCCCTTCCCTTAGAAGTGCATCCATTTCTTTGACTAATTCTTCCCCTTCTTTTACGTTTTGGCAGCCCGTTAATAAATCATCCATGTAGAACTCCTTTTCAACCTTCACTGCGGCTACAGGGTATTTGTCTTTGTAATCAATAGCCACTTGATTAAGTGTTTTTACAGCCAGATAAGGAGCTGGAGCTGTGCCGAACGTGACAGTGAGTAGCTTGTAATCCTGGATTGCATCTTCGGGTCTCTCTCTCCACACTATGCGTTGAAAATCGCAATCTTCTTCTGCTACTCTCACCATACGGTACATCTTCACGATATCTGCTATTATACATACGGGATATGTCCTCCAATTCAAAATCACATGCCGTAAGTCTGGTTGTAAGGTAGGTCCAATCATCAATGTGTCGTTGAGTGATACACCGTTTTTATTTTTACAGGACGCATCAAAAACCACTCTCACCTTGGACGTCGATTTATCTTCCCGTACAACCGCATGGTGAGGCAGGTACACTGCCTGATTTCTTTTATTATCAGGTTCTGGCACTAACACCATGTGATTTAACGATAAGTATTCCCTTATAACCTCTGTGTATTTTTCTTTCAATACGGAATCGTTACTGAATCGTCTTTCTAGATTTTTTAATCTTTTAATAGCAATTTCTCGTGAGTCTCCATTTTTACAGGGCGGATCATCATCGCGAAACGGCAACCTGACCACGTATCTACCGTCCTCACCGCGGCACGTCGTGGCTGCGTACATCTCTTCACAGCGATGTTCTTCAGTTGACAATATCTTGGTACTTAATAAAGGCTCGGACTCTAATTCCCAAAATCGTTTTATATCAAATTCCACCTGTGAATGCAATACAGTGACCTTCTCTCCGCCAGTATCCGAACACACCGGTCCAGACAATATCCAACCCAGTGCAGTACATTGTGCTACTGGACAACCGATGGGTCCACGGAGCAAACCTTCCTTCAATATCTGAGAGTAAACTTCTGCTCCTAAAAGGATGTCTATTCTGTTAGGTACATCATATGCAGGATCGGCCAAGCATAAGTGTCTTAATTCAACCCAATTGCTCAATGCTATCCTCTTACCCGGAAGATATGTTGTGATATTATTAAGCACATAAGCCTTTACTTCCAGTGTAAAATTGGGGTCTACTCTTGATTTAATTTTCAAGGAAACCATGTACTTTGAAACCATTGTGGTTTTGTCACCACCTAAACCCGATATCACACTACTTGCAGGAATCCTCTTAAGTCCCAAGCCTTGGACTGTAGCTTCGGTAACAAAGGAAGCTTGAGAACCCTGATCCAACAATGCTCTTAATACTTGGCACTGACCTACCCTAGATTCAGCTTCTACTAACGCTGTGGCCAACAAAACTTGACTGCTTTCTTTAGTCTTATTAGAGCAAGCCATATGACTTGCAGCAACTGTTGATGTCATATCCAACCCCTGTGAACTATTAGAAACCCCATTATCCTTCCCCGAAACCTCTGCAACCGTTTGACCTGAACCACATGAATTAACGGTCGTGCCGGGGACACCCCTTGGATGAAGCAAAGAGTGGTGCCTTTTCTTACAAATTTTACAGCTGATGGGCGTTTGGCAAAACTTAACACCATGATTACTACCTAAACAGTTAAAACAGATTCTATTTTTTGTAACGAATTCACGCCTTCTCTCATAATCCAAACTTCCAAACTTTTTACAAAAACTGAGCTTATGCTCTTCACCACACAACTCACATGTGAGTTTTGAAACACCTATTGTATGTAAAACTTTAGGATTAATGACATTAGGTTTTGAATGATTAAACTGTTTGTTCACATGTTTAGGTTCCATAAATTCCAATGCACGATATCTACTTGTTAAAAACTCCTTAAACTGACTAAAAGTAGGCAAAGAATCTGAAGGTACATTCATCGTTACATTTAACTCCCACTGCTTTCGCGACTCGGAATCTAACTTATTTGAAAGCAGGTAAATGACAATGATATCCCACTTAGACACGTCAATATCCAGATTGCTTAATGCATTTAAACAATCGGAGGACGTATCTATTAGTTCCCTCAGAAAGGTTGCCGACTCACAAGTTGCATTTTTTTGACTGAGGAATCGTTTTAAAATACAATGTGAAAGATACTTTTTGTTACTGTATCGTTTCTGTAACATATTCCAACATTCCGTATAATTCGCGTCAGACACCGGTATATATCTAATTAACTGTTCGGCCTCTCCGGTTAAAAATCCCTTTAAATATTGTAACCTTTGCACATTATCTAATGATGTATTGTTGTGGATCATTGATACAAATAAATCCCTAAATGTGATCCACTCTGTGTATTTACCAGAGAAAATGGGAATATTAATCTTAGGTAACTTTACAAGGTGAGATTTAATATTAGGATTGCTACACTCACCTTCATCATTATTAGTTGTAGTAAGATCAGGAAGGTGACGTTTTAATTCACATTTATATGCCATATACTCCTCTTCAGTTTCATTATATTTATCCGCGGTAATATATGCCTCCATTTTTAACAATTGTGGATCACATTGTTGCAATAAATTTTTGTGACCCTTTCTGAATTCCAACCACAACTGTTCTAATGATTCTAGTCGAAGGTTGACGTAATCCTTCGTAATACGTTCTTTAGGCGACTTTCTAAAATTTATTCTAGCCTTAAATATACGACTTGAAAAGTCGTCTTGTAAGCTAAGTAAAGACTCCATTTTAGTCATAATTATTAACCAAACAATCTACTTTTAATTAAAAACAAAGTTAAAAGTTAAAGTTACAAAATGTACACAAAAATTACAAGTGTTTAAAACTATTTATTTCTGGGCGAAAACCGGCATGGATTCCCCGTCCATACGTTTTTACGTTAACTATTCTAAGTCCTAAAACTAATGTTAGTAAATTTTCTAAGTTAATTTTATGTTAGTAAATTTGCACTATAAAGTTAAAGTCCTGAACTGCCTTGTAATAAGGTTGAAAATAATGAAGATTCTTGCTGTAAAAATTTCCAAGTCCAAGTTATGATCTTCTTTGCAATAAAGTTGAAATTCGCCTACTAAACACAAATTCAAAAGTACTCACAGTTGCACCTTCACTCACTAACAAATGCACCAATATCCGCTTAGCTTCGTAGTGTGTGACGTACGAGCGCCCTCGCTCAGTACTGACTCCTTTGCCTTGTAGTCGCAGTCGCTGACGTCACGTCCAGATCCACAGACCCACGAGTCACGACGTCACTTGCGGTGCGGCTCCTCCGTCTTCCTACCACGTACCGTTTGCCGCAGCGACCCACTGCGAGTACGGGTTCAGTGATGTGATCACACCACTGTGCACTTCCAAAAATATGTCCAAAAATCCAGCTCGAATGACCAATGATTGTACTAGAAGCCAATCCTTAACCATAGGTCATTTGAAAATAATACAACAAATGGACTGTATGGATTCATAGTTCTTTATTGTTCACATTTACTTAAGGAAACCCCGCGATACACTCGTTAGCGTGATTCAGGAACCCGCTCAACGCCATCTATCGGCGCGTGTTGAAATAACAATTTGTACATACCTACTTTTTTATAAAGGCAGAAGTATCTTCAGGAATTATTTACGAATGAAGAAATAGCCACACATTTTATCTGTTTAGTGTGTGATTCGCTTTAATATGAATGACAAAATTCTGATAAATAATTGCTTCTCATTTTCAGATAAGAGTGACAGCGACAGTGAAGGTCAGTAATAAATAATACAGTAAAGGAGGACTGCGTTTTGTCGTATTCTGGTCAAACTTACATAATACTTAATGGTATTAGTTTCAATTATCGGTAATGATGTACCGCGAATTATATAGGTAGTCATAATATAATAGGGTTAAATATAATTTAAAAATCAGCTTTTATACAAATGTTGAGTAGAACCTACCTAATATAATAGGTAATTTTTTTTAATAATTAATGAAAATTTCTAAATGCCTCTTATGGTAGACATTAAATAACGGTATCGTTCAAACCTTTGAAACCTATATTAACAAAGAGTTTTAATGAGATGAGTTTTATTAAAAACAATTATATTCAACCCTTTGAGCAATAATTTCTGTGAATTGGACAATTTAGGTATATGTAATGGGTAATCATATCACACATATCAGCAACTGTTACATATCATAATAAATAGTATGCTTATTATATCAGTATACCTTTGAACATCAACGTTTATAAGTCCAATCACAGATATTATAATAGAAAAAGAATAGATACAAATACGGTACGGATTACATCACTCTCATCCACTACTGAGAGAAAATAATATTTTATTGTAGAATTTTGTACTCTGCTAGCTTTAGGTATTTTAGGTTTAACTTTAAAGAATGTGTATTAACACACTCACTGTTTAATATTTACAGCCCCACCAAATATATTTTTATGTCACAAAAAGTACATTGACGCAATAGGCAACCTTTAGGCACCTCGTCTTAATGTTAATAATGTTTCTTCAAAACAGTGAATGTGTTGATCTGAATTTGTAATCAACGAATCAATGCTCAAGTAAGTATTTTATTAGGCGCACACTGCCATAACAAATCAAAGCAGGGCTTTTAAAATGATTTTCACAATGTTAATCATTTCATCGACATTCCGTGTTTATCAAAAAATATTCTTTAATATGCCTAGTGTAAATATAATAATATGATTATTATTTTTTGTATATTTATGTTAGATGTCAAAATAATGGTGTTAGTTTTAATGATCATTAATTATTTGAATTTCAAGTTCATAGATATAATAATAAATTGTACATCGCGTTAGTGTTATATAAAATCACTAATGTTAAGTTGATATTTTTAAGTCAACTGTTTATGTTTTGTATTATAAACTAGACTGTATTTTTACAAGTGAATTGTATGACTGTATATTATGTGAGTTGTATTGTATAGAATGTTTTATATTATTGCGAGAATGTTGCGTTGAATAATGTAAGTACTGGATATATCGTTGTTTATATTTTAGATAATTCTATACTACATGTATTATTAAGGTTAACTTGAAAATTAACCTGTACTTACTGGATTTCATATTATTATTATGTCTTTGGTACTTCCGTCCAAGTGTAACAATACTCATAATTTCGTGAGTGGTTTATATTCCATCACAATATTACCACATTAGTGATTACGTTAACAGTAATAATTTTTACAAAAAATAAATTAATATGTATTTAAATGTATGTAGTTCTTTATTTATTTATTTACCTTTTTCCATCTCTTTGAGTTGGTGTTCTAACAGTGCATTCATCAAAGAACTATAGTCTACAAAGGAGGAGGACCTAAGGAGAACACCTTCCATTATCTTGTAAACGGAAACTACTTCCTTTGGACACATTTAAAGCCTCTGCACACGGCGTATTTTTACGGCGCGGCGCAGCGCCTCAAACGCGATCGTATGTACGAGGAAACGTCTCGTCCGCCTCGTCATTTGCAGCGTGGAAAACGCGCAGATCGCGCAGAAAAATACGATGTGTGCAAAGGATCCTATTAAAAAATATATTGGGCATGTAAATAGGCATATAACCTAATTAATAGCAAAACACGTTCCAATCGAAACACGGAAGATCATTTTCCGGTAGGAAACAAAATACATGGAAATAGAGGAGGTAAAATATATCTTATGTAAGTTTAAAATGAAACTAATAATATTAAAAAAAATAGGATTTTTATTCGTTTTTGTACAACATACATATACAAATACATTTGCTCTTCAATGAGATAAGCAATAAAAAGAGGATTTATTCTTGGAGCTGGGACGTTTGGCTGAATGTTTTAAAATAAACGGAATATAAAAAAGTACAAATAAGGATCAGACTACCGTAAAATATAACTAAAAATATTTAGTAGATATGTATATTACAAAATTAAGGGTAGCTTCAACCCATTAATGGCCCACTACTGGGCATGGGTCTCTCCTCTTGACTCTTGAGGAGGCCTAGAACATGCTCCACCATGCTGCTCCAGTGCGAACTATTGTTATCTTATTATAACAACAGGTACCGACGGCTTTACGTGCCCTCCGAAGCACGGAAACGCTCAAGAAATTTTGGCCACTAGTGGTCACCCATGAAATAAGGATATCATCGCAAAAATCTTCCTCTCCATCAAACCAATATATTTTCAATTTCATTTATTTATTTTATGCACAGCCAAACGCAAAACCAATAACATCTTGTAAATAGTATACGGGTATCCTACAGTAGGTATACCTCCGACTTGTAGTACTCGTACTTAATACAATTTAATTGGCATGTTTCTTATAAAAGTCCCGCATGTAGCTAACTAGAGTCTCAACTTCTTGTAACGTTACTGCGTTGTAGGTAGACGCTCGGATCCCGCCTACGTCTCTGAAATATTACAAAAAGACTTATTAAAAAGTACAAATAAAACAAGTCTTTAACAGAGTTGATAATGACGTCTACGAAGAGTGAGATTTAACTCCAGGCGGTGTTCGTATTTATTGTGTAAAAGATACGAAAATGTATAGTAGGGTCGATTTGCAGCCGATACAAATCTAAACAAACCATTAAAATCGTTTTCTATGGTTTTCAGAAACTTACTTGAATTTGTACCTACACCAAATGCGTTTTATTTAGACAAATGTTAGTTAGATATGTGTAAATTCATGATTTCGACCCATTAATGGCCGACTAGGCAGTGGTACGCACTAAGGAGGCTCCATATCAATATTTGTTGTGGGGCCCCTTCAACGACAGCTGTCAAATATAAAAGGAGTGCCAACTGTAGCGGTCGTAGGCCACTGGCGAGCTTTTTTGGGGTGTTAGTGGGGGCCCCTATAAGATGGGGGGCCCGTATAATTGATACGGCTGATACGGCAGTAGCTACGCCCCTACCACTAGGCCAGTACTGAGCGCGGGTCTCTCCTCTTGATGAGGCTTAGAGCGCTAAGCTTAGAGCATACTCCACCACACTGCTCTAGTGCCGATTGATAGACGTGTTAATGCATATCATCCCAAAAAAGGGAATTCTCGTTCATCGCTGTTAGTGTGAGCTTATAAGCAGAACATTAAAAATACCTAGATAACTAAATCTGTACTAAAAACTTAAATAAATACAAAATAGAGAAAATTAAAATGTGTGCAATTCACACGTGGTAGAACTGAAACCTTCAAAAATTTTGTTTTCAAGATAATGAGACGAATGTAAAATCCATCCATCCATCCATCCATCAGCCTTTTGAGGTCCACTGCTGGACATAGGCCTCCCCTAATCTACGCCACTCAGACCGGTCCTGAGCCTTCTGAATCCAGCGGATACCCGCTGTCTTCTTCAGGTCATCGGTCCACCTGGTCGGGGGGCGTCCTGTGCTCCTTTTACCGAGGCGTGGTCTCCATTCGAGGACCTTTCTTCCCCAACGGTTATCGGTCCTTCGAACTATGTGGCCAGCCCATTGCCACTTCAGCCTGCTAATTCTCTGAGCTATGTCGGTCACCCTCGTTCGTCTACGGATTTCATCAAATGAATGTAAAATCAACTCAACTCAACTCAACTCGTCTCCACTCATTTCTAGCCTCCACTCATTTCTAGCTCATTTCTAGCCTCCGCTCATTTCTAGCCTCCGCTCATTTCTAGCCTCCTCTCATTTCTAGCCTCCACTCACTTCTAGCCTCCACTCATTTCTAGCCTCCACTCATTTCTATTCTCCACTCATTTCTAGTCTCCACTCATTTCTAGTCTCCACTGGACAGTTTCGTTTCATAAAATTTCAAGTCACCCCCGTACTAAAGAAGTTTTCACTTCAAAAAAGCTTTATTGATTCATCTAACCAAAGTAAATTCTAAACTGCCTTTCATTTTCGACACGCTAACAAAATTTAATCATTTTAAATGAGAACCCTTTCTGCAAACCTTGCATTTCTGCGCCTTTCAGTCAAAATGTATCCATTTCACTGAACCGCATAATATCAGAATTGCGTTTTCGTTCCAACGATCATTCAACCCGACTTTTTTTGTCTACAGCCGAGCCTGCTCATGAAAAGTATTTCGAACACAAACTCGATATGACTCTTTTGCGCGAAGCACACTTTTCGTTTCTCTGACTGTCTAGTACCTAGACACAATCTATCCTATACACCCCTAGTATAAAATTTTAAGGAGTCTGCCCACTATTGCGTTCCATACCATGACCGTGCTAGGAACGTGTTAGATCAAAAAATATTTTTTGTATTGATAAGTATAACACTATTTCCACTACTTAGAGTAAATCGTTCCGTCACCGCGGCAAAAAAGATCGTAGGATTGATACCTACCATAGATTCTCCACGAGTCGAATAGATGTAGACGAAATTTCAGTCTTTAGATATTAATAGAAAGGGAAAGTGATACAGATCAGACTGTTTTAGTGATCATAGAAAATATTTAAGAATATGTGCCAACAGTCTTACCTATGTCCCTTAAGCTGAATCATACCCAAAGCTTCAGCTCCCTTGAGGAATTCTTTCTCCAACGCATCATTGCCAGTTGGTGATCCAATCCTGAACGGTATGTTCATCTTACTCCGGACATTCTTAGCTACTGGTGCATAGTAAAAACCATTCGATTCTTCAATAACACCATATACCAAAGAGGATTTCTTAGTGGCCAGTTCCTCCATCTTATCCAATCCACCCTGCCTTTCAATCCATTGGAGTACTCTGCCCATGACATAGATTCTGCAAAGAAATTATAAGTTGACATTATCATCAACTTAGTAAAAAACTATATTAGACATCAACAGTATCTACACTTAATCGATACAATTATATTTGATAATATTATGTATTTCATTGAAAACAAAAAAAAAACGTTTAAACTCTGTACATCCATTCCATTATCATTTAACAATCCTTCCCTCAATAATATCTTAATAATTATATAAATTACGTGTCACGTTGTTTGTCCGCGATGGACTCTTAAACTACTTAACCGATTTTAATCAAATTTGTACACCGTGTGCAGTTTGATCCAACTTGAAAGATAGGATAGCTTACATTTCAAAAAAAAAACTTTTGACAGAACGAAGTCTGTCCGGGCAGCTAGTAATTTTATATAATTCAGATTTTATACATACGCAAACATAGGCGGCGTGTTAAGTATGGAGTCGGCTTTCATATTAACGGTCCAGTCCAATATCGAGGGGCATATGGGTAAGGCATTGTTGAGAAGATCTTCCCTCACGATAACCATCGCCACTCCCGAAGTACCGATGTTCTTCTGAGCTCCTCCGTAAATCACTCCGAACTTAATAAAAAGAGGTCTAACATTAAAAAGGGTTTAACTGTAAGTTCTTTTAATTATCCTAAAATTATAAATTTTAATACCTTTTTCATAGAGTTTACATACATAAAAGCACAATATAATAATTTTAATATCGATTGTATTTTTGTATTTTTGTTTGTCAAAATAAGCACAGGATAAGTAAGCACTTTATTTTGGTTTATCTATTGGTTATATTTCAATGTATATTTATATTTAATACCTTGGAAACGTCGACCTTTTTGGACATAAAGTTTGAGGACATGTCTGCTACCAGAGGAACGCCTTTCGTATCAGGAATGAAGTCAAATTCGACTCCTAAAAAAGAAAAGAATTGGGTGATACCTTCTTTAGACAACACAGATTATCTTATCAGAATATCTGTTCTCTCGAACACCTAAATCTTGCCTTTGTTTTGTAGTCGGATAGTGCCTCAATGAAATAAGTTTCATTGAAGGGTTGATAATTACAAAATGCCAATCATTCTACGTCAGTAAGGCCTTTGACAAAAAAAAAGAGTAGTAAATATAAATTACTTTTGGCATTAAATGATTTTATTTGTCTTTTCATTTTGTGTTAGCCTGAATTTTAACTTACAATATTATACTCTAGAGAGACGTAGGTAATTAGATTCATTATTATTTATAATGGGAAGTATGTAGAGATGGTAACAAAAGAATACGGTACAGATTCACAACTAACTACTTATAACATGAACTTACGTTTAAATCCAATAATGGGAATATAAAGGTGTACCTAGTACTCTATAGCTCCGAATATTCAGCCTTTTACAGTTTTGTGAACGCTATTAGAGGTTTACAGGATTTCTGGTCACGTAAATGAACTTTTTGGGGATTTCGAGAGGCACTTTGCATTTTTGCCCCACGCATTAGGTATTTGAAATCCTTACTCAACATAATAGAACTGTAACTGACCGATGTCTGTACATTTAATATATTTGGCAAAAAAAAACTATTAGCTTTAGGTAACATTTACCTCCCAAACTCTAGTCAGTAACGGTTACTTAAATCGCTCCTTAGTAAAGAATCACCATACAAATTCTGTACTAAGGAGCGATTTAAGTAATCGTTACTGACTCGAAGTTGGAGCGTTAGTGTGTGTTTTTTCATCAGTTCAGAAATAGAAAGATTATCTCAATAAAAAAACATCTTAATAATTTTAATGAGTGTGGGTATAGACGTAAGTTTACTAAAATATTAGTACTCGCAAGTATTACCATGAATTGTTTCATTTGTGCAGATGTGGACGTATGAGGCATTGGGGTCTAAATTCCATGTTGACTGATTGGGAATGTCGGTATATTTATCCATAGAAGGGAGAACTAAATTCACTTTTCCATACTTTTTAGCTTCCTTTGCCGCTTTTGCCGACCATGCTCCTGTAAGTACAAAGTTATATATATGTTATTATAGCTAATTTAATAATCTATATGAGACATAAAAAATATTGATAAACAACAAAATACAAACACTCTTCACACAATTATCAACTGATAAAATTAATGACGCAATTCGCGTCAATTGAACATCCGCGCAATCACTTCAAGAAAACTAACTTGGAAACAATATTTTGTTACTTTTAATCAAGTACTTATACTGTAAGATACTGCAAGATAATGTTATATAAACAAAATTAAAAACTAAATATTTGTTATTTTTTATTTATTATAATAGCCGGCAAACGAGCTGACGATCCACCTGATGGTAAGTGGCTATCGTCGCCCATGGACATCAGCAACAACAAAGGTGAGGTGAAAATAATAATGGTTACAATTTTACGTACAGGTATAAAATACTGCCCTATGCCCGATACTAACCCGTGACAACATAATCTGCGGTTCCAGTCCTTCCAATCAAATTGAGAGCCACTGCGGCGAACTGACCCTGTCCGCCGCCCGATAAAAATATTATTTTGTAGTTACTTGGTATGTTGCTGCAACGTAAAAGATAAAAAATTTTAAATTATAATGCTGCAACAGAAAATTTTAAATTGCCTACCTATATGAATTAATGACGTATCAAGGAATGTTTAATAAACGAAATGATCGTTTCAATTTTTAACCCCCAACACAAAATGGGGGGTGTTATAAATTTGACGTCTGTGTGTATGTGTGTCAGTGTGTCTGTCTGTGACATCGTAGCTCCTAAACGAATGGACCGATTTTGATGAGATTATTTTGTTGGAAAGCTGACTTGATCAAGATGGTTATTAACGAGGATGTTTGAAAATAAAAATGTAGGGTGGTTCTTAAATAAAACTTATAGTTATCTACTTGAATGTATTACCGTCATTTTAATTATGTCTGCTTATTATAAGTCTCCCATTCATCTCTAATACATTCATCTGTAAAGGACTTTTCCAAACTCTCCCTAAAAATCTGTATTTAATAAAATAAACTATCAGACACAGTGGACCTTAAAAATACTAAAAATTAAAGCTCTAAGGCCCTGTAAACACCTTTAAACTTTACATTGCCTAAGAGTAAAACGAGACAGAGCTTGTGTAATATAACCTTATACAATATCACTGTGACATTGAATCACTGACATCTGCAGGTCATTGCACCGCAGTGTTTATCTCTCAATATCGATTATTATCGATGTTTGTTCGAATATTATGCGACTGGTGCGTATTATCTGAAGTAATATTAATAATATTGTGTTGCACTCAAATATTATTAAGTGAATGATGAAACAATTTTCGTATGTTTTCTTATTTTTTAATATATTTACCTACCTAATAAACAAGAAATTAAGTAAAGCATCAAACGCACGCATCTAAATCACTGACTGAGACCACAATGTAAATTGGTATTAAAATAGTTAATTTACGGTCAACCTCAAAACAGAGATATTCTTCTTCCATATTGCAAATGAATTTTAGGCTATTTTCCAATTTCCCTAGATATTCATAAAAAATTGTATTGTTTTATAACAGTTCGGCCAGTATCACTGCTATCTTTATCAAAAATAAAAAAGCAAAATAAATATTAAAAAAACCCACGACACTTCCTGCATCATACTTCATACCTGCTTTGATGAAGTATGTATAAGTGCCCACCAATATTTATAAAAAGCAAAGCAAAGCAACAACCCATAATTGTCCCACTGCTGGGCTCGGGGTCTCCTCTCACAATGTGAGGGGTATTAGGCCATAGTCTACCACGCTGGCCAAGTGCGGATTGGTAGACTTCGTACACCTTTGAGAACTTTTATGGAGAACTCTCCGGTGTGCAGGTTTCCTCACGATGTTTTCCTTCACCGAAGCAAGTGATAATTAACTTATAATACGCACATAATATTTGAAAATCAGAGGTGCGAGCCAGGATTTGAACCCGGGCCACTTCGTTCGGAAGACCAACGTTCTAACCGCTAGGCTATCACTGCGTATTTATAAGAACTTTACAAAATAATTGTAAGAGCATTCGTTTTAAAAACAAGAGAAAAGCAATGAGGTCGGAAATGTCGGAATGAACTAATTAGCGCATAAACGCACCATTATCCTTAATTCTTGTATTTATTATTCCAGTTGTACTTATGTAAATTGTTTTCTAACTATTGTGTCTAAGTCAGTCACCTGCAGAGAAAAGTAACCCATCTGTTTATAAATATACGAACAGCAAAGTTTCCGTTGCCTGTTGCTTTGATGGGTTACTTTTCTCTGCAGGTGACTGTACCTAGTATTAGGTACTATTAAGTATTCTTTGGTCTAAGGCAACGTGAGTACCTATGTACCTACCCAGTTTTCCTGCCGTTAGAAACGAGGCAACAGAATTAAATTAGCGCATTGACACAGAATGAATAATAGTTTCTGTGCTAATGGTTTAAGGACAACCGACAGTCTATTTAGAACACTGAATAGTTAAATACTAAACCTACGAATCGCGAAGTGGGAAAGTGTGCTGTTCCATTTGCTAAGACTTTATTGCTAATGCCCCGTCACGTAATTTAAAGTAGGGTACCCATTGGATAATATTATGCAAGCGGTATTAAATAAATTAGGTAGGTAGGTATGTGATATCACTGATAAGACAAGTAGTAAACAAGTAAGTATGTTCGTATGTATGTGATTGCGAATAAAAATAATTTTGAAAATGCATTCATTCATTCATTCATTTCATTCATTGGTTCGTCAAAAGGCAGAACCGGGTCTTTGACCTCCTAATATCATGTGATTTGCATTTTTTTTATTTTGCCAATGTATTTTCATAATCATTTTATTTTTTATGTATAATCAGACCTAACTTGTGAAATCAGTAAAAACTAAGGTACAAAATTATACACCAAACTAAGGTTTCGTTTATACTGGACTCTTACTGAAGACTTTTACAATGAAACAATTTATACACATACATTTTTTTTATATTAAAATTTAAAACGACAAGTTTCACTCACAAACATTAAAATACTTACAGTAAACGTCTTGCGACATCTTGAACCTCGGTGTTTAACTTAAAGTAGGTGGGACTGCGGTGACTTGTTTCCAACAAACTAATTCCCGTGCCTTCGTAGTCTGTCAACTCTTTCCTTATAATTTCGTACACCTGTAATAACATCGAGAAATAAGCATGGAATCGATTATAACATTCTATAAGTAATGATCACAATTTAATATACTTACTTCTTCTGGTAATTTAGCCGGTCCGGCGCCAAAGTTGTGTATTTTCGGCATGTTTTTTGTTTGAAGATTTGATAATCCAACAGCGCGTTCAGAACTACTGAGCGCGGGCGACTGAATGGAGGAGTAATGAAATGAACAATCAACTGATCAAACGACTTCTCAACTCGTCTGACCAGGCGACACCGCAAACGTAATATAATACAAGTATTGCACACGAAACAACAATCTGTACTACATGAAGATATTTATTATAACTTTGCACGCCTTACATGATGTTATCTTATACGTACTTCGGAAAAATTGTAAACATGGAAACATACGTAACTATCACCACTTTTATCTGTATTTTTCACAATCAACATAGTTTGATAAAGATTAAAGTTGATCCTAATTTTGTCGGCGCGGTAAAGATACCTAAATGTATTTGTAAAATACGCGAGTTTTGTACAGGTAGGTAATGCAGAAAGAATAGTTATCTATATATATAAAATTGAAAAGCGACACACCGCTGATTAAACAAAAAATCTCAGAAACTGCCGAACCGATTAAGATGAAATTTGGCAGGGAGATAGTTTATGCTAAGGAGACGTCCACTAAGAACGGATTTTTGGAAATTCATCCCCTAAGGGGTACAAATAAGGGTTAGAAGGCACTTTCATACAAACCAACTTTGTTAGTTTTAGATTTATAAATTTGAAATTTTTTATGCAAGTTTATAGTAATAAAGAAAAGTTAACTTTAATATATTTTTTTGGAAAATCATCCCTTAAAGGGCTAATTTACTGAATGGAACTTAGTAGGCAACTTCGTCATTTTTGAAGTAACAAACATGAAAATTTATGTATTAGTTCAAGATTAGAAACGAAATTTAAAAATCATGCGTTTTTTAGGAAAATCATCCCCTAAAGGGTTAATTAAGATGGCGAAAGTTAGTATGGCAACTTCGTCAGTTTTGAAGTAAGAAGGGTGAAAATTTGTTTACAAGCTTATAGTTAAACACGAAAAATAACTGTATCACTGTTTTCTCGAAATTCATCCCCTAAAAATAGGGGTTGGTAGTCAACTACATACAAATCAACTTCGCCAGTTTTAGAGTTATAAATATTATGATTTTTTTAATGTAAGTTGATAGTAATAAACAAAAGTTAACTTTAACAATTTTTTTCTGAAAATCATCCCTTAAAGGGTTAATTTAGTGGATTTTATTTAGTATGCAACTTCGTCATTTTTAAAGTTAAAAACATGAAATTTTATATATTAGCTCCAGATTAGAAACGAAATTTGGAAATATTACGTTTTTTTGGAAAGTCATCCCCTAAAGGATTTAATAAGAATGTGCAAATTAGTATGGCAACTTCGTCAGTTTTAAAGTAAGAAGGGTGAAATTTTGTATATAAGCTTATAGTTAGACACAAAAAATAACTGTATCACTGTTTTCTCGAAATTCATCCCCTAAAAATAGGGGTTGGACGTCATTTACGTATACATCAGCTTTGTCAGTTTTAGAGTTATAAATATGAATTTTTTTATGTAAGTTTACAGTTATGAACAAAATTTAATATTACCACATTTTTTGGAAAATCATCCCATAAAGGTTAATTTAACGGATTTAATTTAGTACGCAACTTCGTCATTTTTAAAGTTAAAAACATGAAAATTTATATATTATCTCCAGAGTAGAAACAAAATTTGGAAGTATTATGTTTTTTTGGAAAGTCATCCCCTAACTAAAGCAAAAATTTAGTGTAGAGAACTTTACGGACGGGAGGGGAGGGGAGGGGGACAGGAAGTGAGAGGGACTGGGATCGGTAGAGGAAGCAGGAGAGGGAGCGGGAGAGGGAGTGAGAGAGGGACATGAAGCGGGAGAAGGATCTCTCCTTCAGAGTGGGATAGGAAGAAGGGAGAGGGAGAGGGACCGGGAGCGGGAGAAGGAGAGAGAGTGGGACAGGAAGAAGGAGAGGGACAGGGAGTGGGAGAGGAAGAGAGATATGTAAGTCTTGGACGGATGGACATGAACTCTTGAACAGAACCGTTTTAAAGATATTTTTTACTGTTTAAAATTTTTGTCTGCCTGTCTATCTGTTTGTCTGTCCGGGCATCACATGAAAACCCTTGAACTGATTCGACGGAAATTAGTTAAGTTGTTCCTTAGGTATACTTTGGGTCATATTTTAGAAAACTTTTCGTCACGAAAAAATTAAAAGTTTTCCCCGGAAACAACATGAAACTTTGTATGGAATATTTTTAAAATATCAATGATTTGCTTTAAATTTGCAACAAACGTTCCTCCTTTAATTGATGAAATACATGATTTCGAGTTTTTCAAAATTTTTCAAGAATAAGAAAAAAAAAATGTTAATGTTGTTTATTATTCAAAACCCTCTCCCGGAGGAATAATCTGTGATTGTATCGTAGGTTTCAGTATGTAAATTCCTAAATATAAGTACTTCAATGAACATGAATGTACATACATAAATGAACCTGTTTTTAAATTTTCTTCTGTAAGGGAAAGAAATATGATAAGCATAATTTCCGCGTGCGAAGCCGCGGGCAACAGCTAGTTTCTAATATATTAGTCTACGAGTAACCGCCCTCGCTTTGCTTCGGTTTTCCTATTTTTTTACACCTAGTATAGAAGTAGATATATATTGCCGGTTCTATGACACTTGAAACCACTGTAAGAAGGTATCTGGTTAGTATGGCGTATGTATGTAGCGAGCGTCCAAGTTATGTTGGTTAGTGGTGGTTTAGGTATGATTCAAATGAAATGTTTCTTATCAGCTCGCGTAGGTATGCCGGTTCTGGACCACTCAAGGTTGCTGTTGATCTCTGTTGGGGGCGTGGTGGTGGAGAGTTGAGCTTCCGGGTGGGTGGGGTGTTGTGTTGGAGTGAGTGTAGGAGGTAAGGTGTGCAGAGCTGCTGGTCGACGGCGGCGGTCGCTCGGTGGTCGCTCGGTGGTCGCTCGGTAGGGGGGGTGGTGGTGGTCCATGGTAGAGTCGCTCGGTGGTCGGTCAGTAGGGGTGCGGCTCCATAGGGGTGTTGCTTCAAGATATTCAAGAGTATAGGTATGTTCCAGCTCAGTGGAGCAAATTAAATATTCAATAAGAGCGCTAGGCGTACACGCCTTATCTATATATTCCCGCGACCAGGACCTTGAATGCACACCACAAGTGGGCGTTGGTGATAAGGCAGCGAGCAATTTGTTATCGCTCATTGCTAATAAAGTTGGTATTTTTAAATAATATAGTAGCATGATGTTCACGGTTGAGGGAGTGTAAAAAAAAAAAAACACATTATCTGTTATAATTGTATTTTATTATGACCCCAAGCATAGGTGTTGATGTATCCACCATGTTTTATTATGTATCGCTTATCATCATTTGCTGACAAAACTTTTTTTCTTTTAATTTGGGTATAAAGCGTATGTTTATCACTCGTGAAAGTACACATATTATCATAGTAGACAGTTTCCTGATCTAAACATTTTTTATAATCTTCAAAGAGTAATTTTCGTACAATCGGAGCGGAAGTTCCTTTGTTTCTCTTAATGGTACTGATGTTTTTACAATCCACATCACTTTGTAGAGTAAATGTATACATTTTAGAGCGTAAACCAACAAATTCTTTGATTATTTTACCACAACATTCATCCTTCATTAGACCCACAACCTTTTTATTTATGAGAGGTAAATTATATTCATTGTTGATTGGATAATCTGAAGTATCAAATTTCAATTCCAAATCAGGTTTAATATCTTCATAGAAGTTGTTAGTTTTAATTTCATATATGAATGAATCTGTGTCAGTATACAATAATTGAATATTAGCATTATATTTTGGTATCATGTATGAGTAATGAAAGTCGTACATGGTATATTTTGATAATTCTAACACACAGAATCCAACATAGATTGGTTTATTGTAAAATAGTTCAGTTTTATTCATTTGAACGGCAACTAAATCTTCAGAAAATACTTTTAAACTGTGGAAATTTGGTAGAGCCACAAGTCTTCCAACACCATACTTTGGTTTTGTTCTAGTTTTTACATCCTCCCACCCATTACAAAGTTTCACGTCTACTCTTTTACCAACGTTTTCTATTGTTTTTCCAAAAATGGAATTATTCATAAGTTTAAAAAAGTCTTTTTCGAATGAATTAGTTGCCGACATTCTTTTTAAGGTGTTTAATTCAATGTAACTTCTTAACCAAGGAGATTGATTGAAAGAGAGTATTCTATGAATTTTTTTACATATTAATCCATTTTGTACACATTGTTTTAAGTTCATATAGTGAATTATATAGTGATTTTTATCGCTTAAAGTGAGTAAAAGTTTTTTATCTCGACCGTTGGATGGGGATTTTGTTTCCGCACAGAATGGATAATCATTGTGCAAATCGTGTAAACTGCTTGGATACTCCAAGTCCACCTCTAAAATGTATCCCACTTCCGAGTTGGGTTCCTGTGTAAGAACATTGAATGAGTCAATATCTGTTTGTGATAGCCATTGAAAGTTATTTATAGGCAAGTATTGACTCATAGCGTGGCCGTACAGATTATTAACATCTAGGTAAACAATATAGGTGCTCTCCTCGTTGGGTTGAAATGATTCGCAAAACTTGTTATTCGCTTTCGCATATCTTTTCGATACTTGACTAATACCACCTCTTATACCACTCTTTATAAACTGTATCATTTCATAATCTACAAGCAGTTCCATTGTAATTTTAGTATGTTTCAACATGGCGTCCCACGATAATGAGGGGGCTGTTAAATATCTACACGGGTCTAGTTTATACGATGCTAAACAGACTTTACGAAAGTTTTCAAATATTTCAGCCAATAAGAGAACATCAGTTTTCAAATATAAATCCGAGTATTCACCTAGGGTGGACACATTGAATGTCTTCCATACATTTTGAGCGTGAATATAATCGCTTTCAGATATATGAGTTTCAGTTAATCTGCTATAAAACTTTTCCTTATCGGGTAAATGGGATTCGTCTAATTTACTCCAACAATCCACATATTCATAGGGGAAAACACCTTTTCGCGATAACAGAGCGATTTCATCGGTATTGGGAAAAAAGCGATGTAATATTTGATATTGGTCAGGTGAGAGATTTTTTGCGAGTTTATCTAAACTTGAGGACATGAACTTGAACGAGTCTATAAATCGAATATTAATATTCCTATAATGTTTTAAGGTTTTAGTGAATGAAATATACTTTTCTTTATTTTGAGGTATACACTCTATATTACCCCCATCTTTAGCCAATTCCTTAATGAATAAATGACTGTCATAACCGGATAGATTGTGGAATAGTATTGGCACATAATTGGGTAATGTATAATTCAAATTGCAAGATTGATGTGCTAAACCTCGAATTTCACCCGTCAGATGACAATGATCAATGACTTTATCGTCTGTGGGTGAGAAAGACTCTTCACAAATGTGACAAACACCATTTTGTTCCCCATGTCTTATATTGTTTAGACTTTCAGTGTTCTGTATTGGAATTATTTTTGATAAGATTTCGGAGATTTCAATAACATCATTTTGTAAATAATTCACAAATTTCTCCACACAGTCTTCACCGCGATATGTTACAAACTTAGACAGTGATTCATTGTAGTTGCAATGTATGTAGTAGGCAAAACTGCATGGAATGTGTTTATGTGAATATTGGTTTTCTGTTAAAGGTTCTAAAATTGATTCAAAATCAGCGTAAACGACAAACGGCACACTTAACTTGCAATGATAGTTTTTAAACTTTAAATACTTTTGCTCTTCCGTTGGCAACTTTATTATTTTTCCCTCACATCCCACTCTAATGTGTAGTTGATGTTTAGCTTCACTTGAAAATGATTGCAAACATTTATCACAGAGAAATATTTTGTGAGAATTTTTACTAATCTGTGAACTAATTAAACGGGATAATTTTTTTATCCAAGAATAATGAGCTTTACCACTTTGTTCATAATATAGTAAATTAACATGATGTTTACTACCTGCTTTTGATGATATATACAATGGGTGAATGTTTTGCTTAGATTTTATACCGTAAACGTTAACACTTATATTATTTAAAGTTTCAAATCGCTTAATGTCCTTAATGGTCACAGGCTGCTTGATGTCACGAGTCTTCAATACACTTTCATAGTGGGGGTATGACGTCACACGGTCTAAACGTTTATTAACAGGTGCAGGATACAAAGCTGATAACACTGCCCAAAAAAAGCAGGCTTCATCACTATTTTTCACATTCACACAAGCCCGTTTCACTTTTATCCAATGTGGTAGAGGTATGTATGATGAGCCTCCTCTCATCTCTGTGCACTTATTTAAATTCACAAGTAAGAATTCAATTTTCTCCAAAGCCCATCCACTATCACGCTCTTGAAATTCTCCCATTTTACATATTATTGTGGAAATCATGTTGTTATAAAATTCTATTAAATCCGACGATTGTTCCAAACAAACATTCTTCGTATTGAATGACTTCAAGTCCCGAATAACTTCATTGCTCTCGGCAGCGGTGGTGATGATGAACGTGCAGAAAAATTCAAAGTTCACTTTGATTCTCTCGTGCACTTCTAATTCGCTTTGGAGAACTTTAATTATTCTCCTCCCTACTTTCTTGAAGTATTTTTTTAGGTTCAAGTGTTGACATCCGTTGACTCGATAAGTAATTATTCGGCTCTTGTAAAATGATTCGATCACTTGAATAAAATAATCGCCGTAATCTTGTTTGCACAAACTCATGTGGCGTTTTGATCGAGAATGTGCCACAAGCTGGTTGGATGCAACACTAACTCCACAGAATGGGCATTGATAGTAAACCATTTTGTTTAATTTATTAAAAACTTTTTCACGATGCGCGCCAGTCACTCACGTCTCCACAAGGTTGACTCACAAACTGATAACTAACAATTGCGACGCAGCTATACAACTCTTGCTTTTATAGGCTAATGAGGGCACACAGACACACACACACACACAGTATTTACAGGTTTCACGCATTAACAACTTTATTTATAAGACAATAATATTTAAAATACAATGAATAAAATTATGGTTTGACAATTAGGACAAAGCGATAATAAAACAAGCATACAATTACACAATATTATTTTTATCTATCCAACTCTTCTCATTCATACCGAGTCATTTTACACAAACTTTATTTCCCTTGTTTTAAGGTTCTAATTAGTCTTTCCTCTATAAATGCATTCTTAGTGCTGTATGTAGAGTAGTGATTAATATTGTATCGTTTCATGTGCGCTTGAAACTCAGCGTTATAAAACTGTAGTCTGATATCAGATTGAATATTTTCTCGAGTCTTCACTTAAAATAACAACCATTGCTTTAGTTACTTCATCGCCTCTTTTACTCTTCAACGGTTGAACCCATGCATATCATCAATCATCATATCAATACATATAATAAAACTGTAATTTTTGTTTGTTTGTCTGTACATTTCTCAGGAACGGCTTAACAGATTTAGATGTGGTTTCCACTGATATATTGTAGTAAGCTTGGATTCATATTTAGTGTTTTTTTTATTTCAATCGGCTCACAAATAAAAAAGTTATATCAATTTAAAGAATACCCTCCATGTATTTATCGAGTATGGGTTTACCGAAAGGTTTACCAAAGTGAAGCGAGGGGGCGTTTACTAGTTTGGAATAAGTATCAATATAGATCAAGATATATTCATATGATCTGTTTTCCCTACAATATTGTTATAAATCGATTAGATTAATTTGCCAGTTTTCATCAAACGCCTTCTGTATAAAGCGTCGTTGGAATTTTTTTGCGTGCATACTTGTGAACCATTTTCACTAATTGAGCTTTACCACTCAACTTTTGATATCATGAATCAATTTGTGCCTATCTAACATTTTCACCAGCACCCAGGGCTGACTGGTAGAGAATGCCATAAGGCATTAAGTTTTTGCCCTTGCATACCCTAGATTAAGGTGTTGCAAAAATAAATAAATAAATAAATCATGATGTGATAATGTGTACCTGCTGCTTATAACTGATGTTTCACAACTGACGATGTAGTTATCTGTTTGTATAATTTATTAATTCACTCCTTAAAATCTTCAATATATTTTACAATCTTCTTCAGTTTTGTATTTCTTACATTTGTCCTTTAGTCACTATATCGTTTTTTCGAAACCCTTTTTGAACATTAGGTAATCAATCTTTTATTAAAACATTCAATAACATGTTTTAAAATTTTTATATTATCACCACCAGCTACATTAAATAGTAAAGGGTAGGATTGTATATGCCATAAGAATGTTTCTGAACGAAGGAAGTGAGGGAATGATGCAAGATGGTGTGATCTGATTAAGGTGGAGATTCGGTCAGCTTAGTGGAGCAGTGGAGCGGCCGACCACAGCGAAGCTTGATGTCTTAGTGCATCACAAGTATCACAACACAATACTGGAGTATAGTGCGCTTATCAGTTGTGGTTGATGTTGTACGTTGTAAGCAGAGCGTTGACAAGTTGTAAAGGATTTGATAATTATGTATTAATTTAATCCGACCTGATATGCATTCTGTTCAAAAATAAACTGATCTGATAACTGAGCTGATATCCGTTCTGTTCAAAAATAAACTGGATTGATAACCGAGCTGTTCAATCCTATTGATCTTCCCTGATAAAGATGATATTTCAAATGTATATAAGAATATCTTAAAACATTGTCTTGTGAAGAAAGCTGAAACAATTTGTGAGAGAGTTGAGCTTCCAGGTGGGTGGGGGTGGTGTAATTTTAATGTTTCTTATCAGTGTGTGCGTGTGTTGGAGGAGGAGGAGGTGTGTAGGTGTGCAGAGCTGCTGGCCGGCAGCGGTGGTCGCTCGGTAGCCGCTCTGTAGGGGCTCCATAGGGACGCAACTGCAAAGGGGCATTGCTCGGTGGCCGCTCTGTAGGGGCTCCATAGGGACGCAACTGCAAAGGGGCATTGCTTCACGATAGAGTGTTGTTGATATTCACTAATGAAGATGCGTATTATTTAAAAAACACCCCTTTGCAGTTGCGTCCCTATGGAGCCCCTACAGAGCGGCCACCGAGCAATGCCCCTTTGCAGTTGCGTCCCTATGGAGCCCCTACAGAGCGGCTACCGAGCGACCACCGCTGCCGGCCAGCAGCTCTGCACACCTACACACCTCCTCCTCCTCCAACACACGCACACACTGATAAGAAACATTAAAATTACACCACCCCCACCCACCTGGAAGCTCAACTCTCTCACAAATTGTTTCAGCTTTCTTCACAAGACAATGTTTTAAGATATTCTTATATACATTTGAAATATCATCTTTATCAGGGAAGATCAATAGGATTGAACAGCTCGGTTATCAATCCAGTTTATTTTTGAACAGAACGGATATCAGCTCAGTTATCAGATCAGTTTATTTTTGAACAGAATGCATATCAGGTCGGATTAAATTAATACATAATTATCAAATCCTTTACAACTTGTCAACGCTCTGCTTACAACGTACAACATCAACCACAACTGATAAGCGCACTATACTCCAGTATTGTGTTGTGATACTTGTGATGCACTAAGACATCAAGCTTCGCTGTGGTCGGCCGCTCCACTGCTCCACTAAGCTGACCGAATCTCCACCTTAATCAGATCACACCATCTTGCATCATTCCCTCACTTCCTTCGTTCAGAAACATTCTTATGGCATATACAATCCTACCCTTTACTATTTAATGTAGCTGGTGGTGATAATATAAAAATTTTAAAACATGTTATTGAATGTTTTAATAAAAGATTGATTACCTAATGTTCAAAAAGGGTTTCGAAAAAACGATATAGTGACTAAAGGACAAATGTAAGAAATACAAAACTGAAGAAGATTGTAAAATATATTGAAGATTTTAAGGAGTGAATTAATAAATTATACAAACAGATAACTACATCGTCAGTTGTGAAACATCAGTTATAAGCAGCAGGTACACATTATCACATCATGATTTATTTATTTATTTATTTTTGCAACACCTTAATCTAGGGTATGCAAGGGCAAAAACTTAATGCCTTATGGCATTCTCTACCAGTCAGCCCTGGGTGCTGGTGAAAATGTTAGATAGGCACAAATTGATTCATGATATCAAAAGTTGAGTGGTAAAGCTCAATTAGTGAAAATGGTTCACAAGTATGCACGCAAAAAAATTCCAACGACGCTTTATACAGAAGGCGTTTGATGAAAACTGGCAAATTAATCTAATCGATTTATAACAATATTGTAGGGAAAACAGATCATATGAATATATCTTGATCTATATTGATACTTATTCCAAACTAGTAAACGCCCCCTCGCTTCACTTTGGTAAACCTTTCGGTAAACCCATACTCGATAAATACATGGAGGGTATTCTTTAAATTGATATAACTTTTTTATTTGTGAGCCGATTGAAATAAAAAAAACACTAAATATGAATCCAAGCTTACTACAATATATCAGTGGAAACCACATCTAAATCTGTTAAGCCGTTCCTGAGAAATGTACAGACAAACAAACAAAAATTACAGTTTTATTATATGTATTGATATGATGATTGATGATATGCATGGGTTCAACCGTTGAAGAGTAAAAGAGGCGATGAAGTAACTAAAGCAATGGTTGTTATTTTAAGTGAAGACTCGAGAAAATATTCAATCTGATATCAGACTACAGTTTTATAACGCTGAGTTTCAAGCGCACATGAAACGATACAATATTAATCACTACTCTACATACAGCACTAAGAATGCATTTATAGAGGAAAGACTAATTAGAACCTTAAAACAAGGGAAATAAAGTTTGTGTAAAATGACTCGGTATGAATGAGAAGAGTTGGATAGATAAAAATAATATTGTGTAATTGTATGCTTGTTTTATTATCGCTTTGTCCTAATTGTCAAACCATAATTTTATTCATTGTATTTTAAATATTATTGTCTTATAAATAAAGTTGTTAATGCGTGAAACCTGTAAATACTGTGTGTGTGTGTGTGTCTGTGTGCCCTCATTAGCCTATAAAAGCAAGAGTTGTATAGCTGCGTCGCAATTGTTAGTTATCAGTTTGTGAGTCAACCTTGTGGAGACGTGAGTGACTGGCGCGCATCGTGAAAAAGTTTTTAATAAATTAAACAAAATGGTTTACTATCAATGCCCATTCTGTGGAGTTAGTGTTGCATCCAACCAGCTTGTGGCACATTCTCGATCAAAACGCCACATGAGTTTGTGCAAACAAGATTACGGCGATTATTTTATTCAAGTGATCGAATCATTTTACAAGAGCCGAATAATTACTTATCGAGTCAACGGATGTCAACACTTGAACCTAAAAAAATACTTCAAGAAAGTAGGGAGGAGAATAATTAAAGTTCTCCAAAGCGAATTAGAAGTGCACGAGAGAATCAAAGTGAACTTTGAATTTTTCTGCACGTTCATCATCACCACCGCTGCCGAGAGCAATGAAGTTATTCGGGACTTGAAGTCATTCAATACGAAGAATGTTTGTTTGGAACAATCGTCGGATTTAATAGAATTTTATAACAACATGATTTCCACAATAATATGTAAAATGGGAGAATTTCAAGAGCGTGATAGTGGATGGGCTTTGGAGAAAATTGAATTCTTACTTGTGAATTTAAATAAGTGCACAGAGATGAGAGGAGGCTCATCATACATACCTCTACCACATTGGATAAAAGTGAAACGGGCTTGTGTGAATGTGAAAAATAGTGATGAAGCCTGCTTTTTTTGGGCAGTGTTATCAGCTTTGTATCCTGCACCTGTTAATAAACGTTTAGACCGTGTGACGTCATACCCCCACTATGAAAGTGTATTGAAGACTCGTGACATCAAGCAGCCTGTGACCATTAAGGACATTAAGCGATTTGAAACTTTAAATAATATAAGTGTTAACGTTTACGGTATAAAATCTAAGCAAAACATTCACCCATTGTATATATCATCAAAAGCAGGTAGTAAACATCATGTTAATTTACTATATTATGAACAAAGTGGTAAAGCTCATTATTCTTGGATAAAAAAATTATCCCGTTTAATTAGTTCACAGATTAGTAAAAATTCTCACAAAATATTTCTCTGTGATAAATGTTTGCAATCATTTTCAAGTGAAGCTAAACATCAACTACACATTAGAGTGGGATGTGAGGGAAAAATAATAAAGTTGCCAACGGAAGAGCAAAAGTATTTAAAGTTTAAAAACTATCATTGCAAGTTAAGTGTGCCGTTTGTCGTTTACGCTGATTTTGAATCAATTTTAGAACCTTTAACAGAAAACCAATATTCACATAAACACATTCCATGCAGTTTTGCCTACTACATACATTGCAACTACAATGAATCACTGTCTAAGTTTGTAACATATCGCGGTGAAGACTGTGTGGAGAAATTTGTGAATTATTTACAAAATGATGTTATTGAAATCTCCGAAATCTTATCAAAAATAATTCCAATACAGAACACTGAAAGTCTAAACAATATAAGACATGGGGAACAAAATGGTGTTTGTCACATTTGTGAAGAGTCTTTCTCACCCACAGACGATAAAGTCATTGATCATTGTCATCTGACGGGTGAAATTCGAGGTTTAGCACATCAATCTTGCAATTTGAATTATACATTACCCAATTATGTGCCAATACTATTCCACAATCTATCCGGTTATGACAGTCATTTATTCATTAAGGAATTGGCTAAAGATGGGGGTAATATAGAGTGTATACCTCAAAATAAAGAAAAGTATATTTCATTCACTAAAACCTTAAAACATTATAGGAATATTAATATTCGATTTATAGACTCGTTCAAGTTCATGTCCTCAAGTTTAGATAAACTCGCAAAAAATCTCTCACCTGACCAATATCAAATATTACATCGCTTTTTTCCCAATACCGATGAAATCGCTCTGTTATCGCGAAAAGGTGTTTTCCCCTATGAATATGTGGATTGTTGGAGTAAATTAGACGAATCCCATTTACCCGATAAGGAAAAGTTTTATAGCAGATTAACTGAAACTCATATATCTGAAAGCGATTATATTCACGCTCAAAATGTATGGAAGACATTCAATGTGTCCACCCTAGGTGAATACTCGGATTTATATTTGAAAACTGATGTTCTCTTATTGGCTGAAATATTTGAAAACTTTCGTAAAGTCTGTTTAGCATCGTATAAACTAGACCCGTGTAGATATTTAACAGCCCCCTCATTATCGTGGGACGCCATGTTGAAACATACTAAAATTACAATGGAACTGCTTGTAGATTATGAAATGATACAGTTTATAAAGAGTGGTATAAGAGGTGGTATTAGTCAAGTATCGAAAAGATATGCGAAAGCGAATAACAAGTTTTGCGAATCATTTCAACCCAACGAGGAGAGCACCTATATTGTTTACCTAGATGTTAATAATCTGTACGGCCACGCTATGAGTCAATACTTGCCTATAAATAACTTTCAATGGCTATCACAAACAGATATTGACTCATTCAATGTTCTTACACAGGAACCCAACTCGGAAGTGGGATACATTTTAGAGGTGGACTTGGAGTATCCAAGCAGTTTACACGATTTGCACAATGATTATCCATTCTGTGCGGAAACAAAATCCCCATCCAACGGTCGAGATAAAAAACTTTTACTCACTTTAAGCGATAAAAATCACTATATAATTCACTATATGAACTTAAAACAATGTGTACAAAATGGATTAATATGTAAAAAAATTCATAGAATACTCTCTTTCAATCAATCTCCTTGGTTAAGAAGTTACATTGAATTAAACACCTTAAAAAGAATGTCGGCAACTAATTCATTCGAAAAAGACTTTTTTAAACTTATGAATAATTCCATTTTTGGAAAAACAATAGAAAACGTTGGTAAAAGAGTAGACGTGAAACTTTGTAATGGGTGGGAGGATGTAAAAACTAGAACAAAACCAAAGTATGGTGTTGGAAGACTTGTGGCTCTACCAAATTTCCACAGTTTAAAAGTATTTTCTGAAGATTTAGTTGCCGTTCAAATGAATAAAACTGAACTATTTTACAATAAACCAATCTATGTTGGATTCTGTGTGTTAGAATTATCAAAATATACCATGTACGACTTTCATTACTCATACATGATACCAAAATATAATGCTAATATTCAATTATTGTATACTGACACAGATTCATTCATATATGAAATTAAAACTAACAACTTCTATGAAGATATTAAACCTGATTTGGAATTGAAATTTGATACTTCAGATTATCCAATCAACAATGAATATAATTTACCTCTCATAAATAAAAAGGTTGTGGGTCTAATGAAGGATGAATGTTGTGGTAAAATAATCAAAGAATTTGTTGGTTTACGCTCTAAAATGTATACATTTACTCTACAAAGTGATGTGGATTGTAAAAACATCAGTACCATTAAGAGAAACAAAGGAACTTCCGCTCCGATTGTACGAAAATTACTCTTTGAAGATTATAAAAAATGTTTAGATCAGGAAACTGTCTACTATGATAATATGTGTACTTTCACGAGTGATAAACATACGCTTTATACCCAAATTAAAAGAAAAAAAGTTTTGTCAGCAAATGATGATAAGCGATACATAATAAAACATGGTGGATACATCAACACCTATGCTTGGGGTCATAATAAAATACAATTATAACAGATAATGTGTTTTTTTTTTTTTACACTCCCTCAACCGTGAACATCATGCTACTATATTATTTAAAAATACCAACTTTATTAGCAATGAGCGATAACAAATTGCTCGCTGCCTTATCACCAACGCCCACTTGTGGTGTGCATTCAAGGTCCTGGTCGCGGGAATATATAGATAAGGCGTGTACGCCTAGCGCTCTTATTGAATATTTAATTTGCTCCACTGAGCTGGAACATACCTATACTCTTGAATATCTTGAAGCAACACCCCTATGGAGCCGCACCCCTACTGACCGACCACCGAGCGACTCTACCATGGACCACCACCACCCCCCCTACCGAGCGACCACCGAGCGACCACCGAGCGACCGCCGCCGTCGACCAGCAGCTCTGCACACCTTACCTCCTACACTCACTCCAACACAACACCCCACCCACCCGGAAGCTCAACTCTCCACCACCACGCCCCCAACAGAGATCAACAGCAACCTTGAGTGGTCCAGAACCGGCATACCTACGCGAGCTGATAAGAAACATTTCATTTGAATCATACCTAAACCACCACTAACCAACATAACTTGGACGCTCGCTACATACATACGCCATACTAACCAGATACCTTCTTACAGTGGTTTCAAGTGTCATAGAACCGGCAATATATATCTACTTATAGAAGTATAGATAAAGGCCATAGATATTACATATGTTACAGCTATTCCTTATGAAAGATAAAGAAAATAAAACACAAAGGTCAGTGTGAAGTAACCCTTTGACAACATGAATATCGAACTATTTTCGACCGCAGAATGAGAACGTATCGTTATCACTGTAATGTAATTAGGTAAGTGCAAATAGGTAGGTATCTACCTACATAATATGTAATACAAAATTAATCCTTTTAGGGATTATTATCAAGCTGTGAACTTCTAAAGGGTAATGATGGAGTGACGAATAATGCAGATGTGGGCCTGGGCTGCTATTGTACAAAACTTCTTATCTTAGACAAAATATTTGCACAAATACTACGACTTAGAAAAATACTAAAACTTTAAAATTGGGGCCCTGTTGTCACATTTAGAAATCAATCTGCAAAGCATCGATGATCGAGCACAGGCACAGGAGCCAGCTTCTCTGTATCCTACAGTTTGTATTTTAGAATCTGCACAGGAATTATACATAGATACGACATAATTCCCCCATCCCCGTACCTCCATCGAACATCGATGTACGGCGAGTATCCAGCCTCGTGTAAACATACCCTCAGTACGTACGGAGCGGTTCGCGTCGCCTTTCATCATGCTCGCCGCAAAGGACTGGTCACTGGAATATAGTAGCTTGCCTGCGTCGCGTCGGTCTTCCTGTTCCCGCCAAAGTTTTTGCGCTCACCATCTTCGAATTGTTGACGACTTGTGTGGCGCAACGGTTACCATACCGTATCGCCGCACGGAGGGTCCTGGGTTCGATTCCCAGCGAGGCGGAGAACGATGAGTTTGAATTTCTATTCTCGGTCTGGGTGTGAATGTCCTTGTCACTAGACAAGTATTGAAACTAGAAATCCACGCCATCTATCAGTTACAGATGGAAGGTTATGAAGTTCGGAATTCAAACCACGGAGGAGAAACAGAAGTGGAGTTCGAAGTGATGGTAATCATACCTATTTTTTGTTACCTCAAGAAGAAACGATGAAAGAATCAATTACTTAAGCAGTGTTTAAATGACTTATGTAAATTTTTCTGCTAGCAATAAAAACTATTTGAAGATCTTTTAACTAATTAATAACGAAGTTTTGGGAGTTGATTATTTCAGCGTGAGAGTGTTATTCCCAGAGGCGACTGTGATCAAAAATTGGCCAGGTTACACATTCATTAATGATTATTTATCTTTGTTGAAAGATTCAGAATTTTAGTGACAAATCATTATTTTATGTGTAATCTGGGCCTTTCTGATCATAGTGGCCTCTGGGATTAACACCCACACTCGTCAAATCTTGAGTTGTAATAAAAAGTTCTTGGCTCTTTCGGATCTATGGTTTACATCATGGATATAATAGTCTAACTGGATTGCATTCTTCGTAGAGGTACCTGAAGACGGATGACGTCACAATTGAATGACCTTTGAATTTTTCTATTGTGTCCATTTATCTGTAGTGCCAGGATATATCGTTCATTTTTTTTTAAATATGTTTATAAAGTACGGTGCACTTAAAAATAAAAGAAATGTACCGTACACGGGCGTAGCCAGGTTTTAGTTTCGGGGGGGGGGGGGGGGGGGGGGTTCAAGTTTCTTGTTCAAGAAAATTCAACTAAAAGTACATAAAATTACCCTAAAAAAAGTTGAGACTTTATTTTTTCTCACGATGTATGTAGTGCCATCTATTATTAGTTTAGTCAAAAAGTTCAAAAACGTGTTTCATAGAAATAAAGCTCTTAAAAATATGTGCCATAGCTCATTCGATTCGGAATGACGTCTAGAAAAATGTTTTTTAACAGTTTATTAGCACATAAAAATGTTAGTCCTTAACTTTTCGGGGGGGGGTTTGAACCCCCAACCCCCCCCCCCTAGCTACGCCCATGGTACCGTAATAAATAATATTGTCATTTCATATCACCTAATACAAAAATAAAAAGCATATTATAAAAACATCATTCTTCATGACATAAGAGAATTTTTAAATGAATTACAATAAAATGTGTTATTTTATTATTTTATTATTATTTACCACCACAAAAGTAATCAATAGAAATCGTCGTTTGTGACGTCACGTCTTCTGTACCTCTACGAAGATTGCAATCCAGTTAGACTATTATATCCATGGCTTACGTACCGGAGTTCAAAAATATGTTATACTCTATGGAGTTTGGCGTTTCTCATTCATTTATACTCTGTGCCGTACTAGAGTGAATGGGAAGTATTGTTCATTTGATCGGTTTCCTTCCTTTCATTGATTCATTCATTCATTACATTCACATTTACGGACGAGTTTTGTCGTTTTGTTTCGCTTACATTTCGAAATTAAGCTTAAATATTAGACTTTTATATGTGAAATATCGTCAAAGTTAAACTATTTTAAAAACAGTCAATCACAGGGAGTTTTTTAATAACTTTTGTGTGAAGGATATGCCTCCTGTAAAAGATGAAACGATAAGAGAAATTAATTGTTTGGAAATAATACCTGAGAAGAGCCCTGCGAAAAATAGTGCACTTGTGGATGTAAGAGCGTGCAATAAACCTGCAACCAAGGTAAGCTGTTGTGTTAAATAATAACTGATGTCGATTGCGTCGCTTACTCGCTTTGTAGTTCAAAATATCGATCGATATCAATAATTTACAGTTCACTGAGATTTCTCTTTCCTGCACTCGTCGGAGACAGAGTAATTTTATCTATCTCTTGTTTAATGTATTAGACCGCATGATTTGTTTATTTGGAACTATGATTTTATTCCCAATTTTTTATAATAGTGGTCATTGCAATAATTCATTCCATGGTATTAAAATATTTTTAAAATCTTAACATTGTTTAAGTTACTGCAAGTTTGGAATTTTATAAGTCTGTAATTTCTTTGATGTTTTGTATTTATGCTATAATCTTATTAAAGAAGAATCCTAGAGCAAACCTACCCGAGGCCCTGAAAGATGCAACCAATCAAATTTTTTTTTTTTAAAGATATCTCCTTTTTTGCAGTCAAGATTATCTGCGTTTTGTTCTTTAATCTGATTTTTACATTTTGTGTATTGTATATTTTTGTGAAAGGTAATAGAAAGTTTTTTTTTTGCAAAAACAAACATTTTGTTAATATTTATCATAGGTAATAAATGTAACAATAACCTTGGAAACATCTAAAATATAGAGAATACTGGTTTTGCATCTAACATAACCACATGTGATTTTTATATGATATTGTAAAATGGATTTTATTCAATAATCAAGATCAGATTCAGTAAAACAAAATGCAAATTTTTAATTTTCACTACTTGCATCAAATTAAATATTCATTAAATTAAAAAGCAAAGCCCACATAATATTTCTGCAATTCCATTAATCATCTGGAGGCTTGAAATTTTAAAACAAATTCCACATTCCTAAAATTTTAATCTAATATTTCTATAAAAAGTATTGCCAAGAATGTTTTCCAAGTAATACCCTTACTCAGAGTCACTAACAGTTATTTAAATGCTAAATCTAAATAAAAAATGCTAAAAATCTTTACTAAGGAGTGATTAAAGTAACTGTTAGTAGCTCCAGGTTGGGACATAAGTCTCTTCTAATGCCGGCACTTTACTCCACTATTCGTGTTTGCTTTATTTTTGCCGAATACGCAAATTAAGCAAAATACCATCTAATAAAGCGAATGTTCTGCCAAATATACCATATACACATCTCAATATTTCATAAATAACATGAATACACGAACACCAATAACGGAGTGAAGTGCCGGCATAAGAAAATGGACTATAATATATGGCTACCTCCTGTGTTCAAGTCTGTATTTCTGTTTGACTTGAGCACTTGCAGCATATTTTTTGATTCTCCATAGTGTTCCCAAACTGATCTGCATTAAAACAATGTTTAAAAAAGTTTGAATATAAAATAACAATGTGAACTGACATGGCAGTTAATTACAATATTGCTAGTTAAGCAATTATGAGCATTAACTTAAGTATCCAGTATGTAAGTATATTGTGTTATAAGTGTTGGGTTACTTAATTACTTTTTAAGAACTTTAATTGGTTAATTACCTAGCAGGTTACATCATAACTTTTTCCAATCATGGATGTAGATATCTGGTATAATAGTAAAAACTTAAAAACAATTACTAAAACCAGTTTATTTAAATAAGAACATAAAATAAACAGATAAATTCTCCAATAATTTTTGTCACCTTTGTTGTCACCTTATCATAAAAAAATATCACATGATCACATTGTATGTAAACCTCCTCATGCCGTTTTCTGAAGTCATAATACGTTTTGCAAAGTAATTGATAGCACTTTAGATTGCCTCTCCCACTACCCTGGTACCCTACCCTGTAACAGGTTGTTGACCTCAGGGTCAACAATCACCAATGAATAGCTCCTTCCTCTGCCTGGGCCATTGATTTAGTCTAGCTTCTACCTTCGCTGTACAATCATGCCACTTTGTGCGGGCTTCAGTCCCTGACTTTGAAACCTTTCTAAAATTTCATCTTATTACTGACAATTACTTCTTGTGTTTCGAAGTTCATTCTCGAGTTCCACACAATTTAGTAAGGCTGTCAAACAGTATTGAGACAAAAATACGAGTACAGCCAAATTTTAAGCGTGTAATGTCTCGCCTCGTACTCCACAAGCGGTAATTATATCATATCTGTGGGTGACGCAACATCTGTGGCAGTATCTGGACTCTTTACATTACAGACTCTTGCAATGTTGTTTGTTTCTTTTACGGTCTGTGATCGTCATGTAACGTGATGTCACTGGAGCGTGCAACGAATGTGCCTAAATGTTTACATTATTGCTCATTAAATGATATTATTAATCTGTATCGATAGAATTGTGTTAATTATCTATTTAATTACCCGCCAAAAAAGATAAGTTACAAATTGATTGAAAAAAGATAAATCGATTAAATATCGATTAGATTGGTAAAAACTAAAAATCGAAATTCCTTGTATTTCCAAATAGTTCTACTAAATCAATACCGATTCTGTTTTTTTTTTTAATTCGGTCTCCATATCGGTTTAAAATATAAACATCATAAAAATATTGATGTAATAAATATTACACGATAATAGGCAATTTCAACCGAGCCGAGACGGATTGAGATTTCTATTCAACTAACAATGAGCGAAATGCGATTCATGATGGATTTATTAAAAGTCGAGAGCCACTCCATACGAGTTCGTCATCACTCGAATTTAACCATTCGCGTTACTGCGCTTCCAGTAGAAAGTAACTATTGTTGAGTAATTTACTTATTACAGACAATAATTTAGTCCATAATAACCTTCCGAATTCATAGTGTCATGTCATGTTCGCATTACGTAACCGAATACGAAACAATTATAACATTACAATACCCATACGCCTAAAACTTTGCATTAAAGAAAGTCCCTGTCTATCTAATCTGATAATCTCAAAAATCAATGAATGCATAGACTTTCATTATGGTTTTTAACTTTTTAATCTTAACCCAGCCTTTCTCAAAGTGGACAACCTTTAAGGGGGCTATAAAAGTCAGTAAAAATATTTCGGGGCGTTGAGGTGATCTAATCCAATAAGTTGTATTTTAGCCGTATTGGGGCGGCTTATAATACTGACGCCAATCCCATGTCTTAATACTAGGGTGTCGTAAGAGTTGACAAAAGCCGGCCCGCTTGGTGGTAAAGCTTCGCCTAACGATGCCTTCCCGTGAAGTCTGCATGGCTGCTGCTTCCCTCTTGTTTAATCCGCCGCTAAACGACTCGTCATGTTTCATTGACTTGGGGGCTTTACGTTTTCTTTATCTTCTTTTCTCTCTTGGCCAGCAACGTATCGGTGATGACATTGGTGTGGCTGATGACCATGGTTGACGATATCCACTTACCATCAGGTGGATCGTCAGCTCGTGTGCTGACTATGTCCATAAAAAATCGTTAAGTTTTGTTTATTGTGAAATCAGAATTAAATATTGATTGAAACAAAAGTTGCTTTTAATGTCTTTACTTGATTTTACTTTGTTTGAGAACCTGTGTTACAAACGTAACGATCTCTCTATGTAGTACGTACGTATACAATGTATCTAATTGTGTCTCTTCATCATGATTAAACTCATGGAACAAAAATTAAACTCAATAAAATTCCACTCAATATAATCAGAAGCGGTACTAGTGTATCTTTCACTTTTTTTCTACTCTAGACACGCGCCACTTCTGTCATAATAACAGACAATTAACATTTCAAACCGCCCGGCGCACACTTTAATGCAGTAACCACTATTTTAGCTTTAATTAAATATAGCCTCTCGATTAAATATGTTTGCATACTGCTGTAGCTGTAGTAGAACTTTAAGTTACCAGTTATTTAATTTTGAGAAGGATTATTAACTTACGTGCTATATTGCACATGAAATGATTAGTATTAACAAGTCTTTATCCATCTGAGACCTGATTAGAAAGTTCTAAGGGTCTCTCTATCTTGAGGATCTTTTAATGTGAACATATTTAATTGCCAAGATGTATCGACTATGATTTGCACATCTGTTTTAATTTCACTGTTATGTTCAAAATTGTTTGTTTCTTTGCAAACTTTCAGTGTTTATTTTGCAGTTCGTGATGTTGTGGGCGCCTGAGTATTATGTTACTTGTGTACATGGTTATATTTTTTAAGATGCACAGACTGTATACATAGTTTTGGAGTGCGACTTAATGTAGTGCATGCCTTGATATCGCACTGGTAGAGACGGCGACATGACTAATTCACAGGTATAGTTTTACTTTTATTTGCACTATTTATTTTTTGTTCTGAAAATAGAAAAGATTCTTATTTTGAAGTTGAAAACGATGTTTTTTTATAAATACAACTTTTTAAGGAGGCAGTCTGAAAGATATAATTATGGCCAGTCCTATTATTCTGTCTATCAGCACATTCAGCACAGAATAAATAATAGTATTTATAATAAGTACTATCAGTAAGTTATATACAATATGTATCTTAAATATATGTAACTTAGGAGGGTACATGGCTCAAAATCGGCAGCTGAATCGATTCCACGTATTTTTAATGTAGGTAATTTTTTTTTCCTAAAAGAAATTAAAATTAAGTAAATGATGTCACCCAATTCTTTAAACAGTCGAAACAAACAAAAATGAAACTTAAGTCAATGCAATAGGGTCCTTTCAAGCATTATTATACTTAGCCACAGCCTCAAACACACACTGCCAAACGTACGAGTTGTACGACGTTAAAGAAATACACTACAAACGCAATAGATCAAAAAAATATTATTAAGAAAGTTCGCACACTTCCATACGTTTTCTCTCTTCCGCATATTTAAAAACAGTCGGGAGGAAGCGAGACGTAACGAGAGTGTCCCAGCCGGCGGTGTGATCGGCCCGGCGACCGGCGGCTTTTGTAATCTACGATTTAGAAAATTAAAAAGTAGTCAGTCACACCGCACGCGCCGGCCTTATCAGCTGATTTGACCCAACTAGACTTTTTTCTGTGGGGACGTGTTTATTTCAAACATTCCATTAGCGGTGAGGATCTAAAAAATGGAATAATAGCTGCATTTGACGTAGTGAAAAGTGACACTGTAGTATTAAATAAACTTAAACGACAATTACAAAAACGTGCATTATTGTGTATCGAACAAGGTAGTGGACATTTTGAAAATGTCATTATAAGACGACGCCGCAGGAGTTGATAGGAGTCTATGAGGACGAAGAGGGAAGAAACCAATTATTATCAGACCTGTAAGTTACCTACAGTAACTAAATTTAAATGGTTGTTTAATATTTGTAAATATTTTAATAATTCACAGCTTTTAAACACGCAGTCTTTTTTGTTTTGTTGTATTATTACTTAAGTCCGATTTAAACGTATTATGTAGATTGTAGGTAGTTAACTTAATTTTATGTGAATGATTTTTAGTGCGCGCCCAAACGGAATAACTTAGTAAAGCTCTTTAGTTCATACAATTCTTCACAACCTACTTAATAAACTTATGCATTTTACTAAATTTTAATTAAAAAATGTCTGCTCAAACGTGTTAAGTGTTATGCCCCGCCCATAGAAAAATTTCTAAATCACTTGTTTACTTGCGTACAAAATTTGAAGTAGGTAGTAAATTATCCGTTTACACCTATTAATTTACTTAAAATTTAGTTATCTAAATATCTACTTCTAAACAATAAATATTTCAATAAATAGGTATCTTATCATTTTAATGCCAAAACGATTGACATTGTATTAATTAAAATGATTCAAAGTCGACAGTCCAAAAGCTGTAAAAAGTGATTGAAAGAGGGAATCATAATTTGTTTATGAAACAATTTATCTTAGTACGATTAACTATTATTTTAGGCATATTATGTAGGTAATAATAATGTTTTTATGTTCAATAAAATCTTTGAATCTTTACCTAATTGGATGTGTTCAGTAAGTGATACGAGTATAACACACCAACCAATTAAATGAAATGAGTACTCAGGTAACAAACATGTTGTGTTTAACAATGTCTAATGTAGGTATGTACAATGTCGAATTCGTTTTCGTGCATCAGCTGTTATCGACGCGCGCGCGCCGCGCTGGCCCCCGCGGCCCGCGTTGTGGCCTGTGACGTGGGTCTCACTCTCATGTGTGCGTTAGTCTGTATGCTTGTTTAGAATATTATGAACATTCTTATCCCTCTACGAGAACAAGTAATTTCTTGAATACACAATTAATAAGCTAATAAAAAATATTTTAGTGTAGGTATTAAGATTAAAACTGAATAGGTATTCTAATTGGGGTGTTTAAGGGTGTACGTCATTTATGCATTCAATGTAGTGAAAAGTGACACTGTAGTAGGTATTAAATAAACTTAAACTTATTACTGACATTGTTAAATAATTTTGTTCTTTAATTTGAGGTTTATTAATCAATGAGTTCAAAATTGTTCACAGTCTACAGTACAAAGCCTGAAAAATGTGATGGAAAGAGAGAATCATAATTTGTTTACTATTTAATCTTCGTACCATTACCTACTACATATTTTATGTAATGATCGCTCGATCGCTAATAGCTCTGCTGTTTTCGTCGGGGTGTACTCACACAGACGCGCGCACCGACCTTGTAGCGCTCGTTCGCTCTCATGTGTGCGTGCGCCGCTGGGTAGAATGTTCACACTTTTCGTTCGAAATGAGTATAACTTATTTCTTAAATAAAAAATTATTAAGCTATAAAAAACAATTAAAAATACGTGGAATCGATTCAGTTGCCGATTTTGAGGAAGATACTTTCTCAAAGTGCGTAAATCCTGTTATACGTTGTATATAACAACTGTCAAAAAGTCTCAAAGGTACATTATGGTGTTATAGTAGTCGCAATATCTCGTTGCACCCGTTGACATATTGCGTGCTCACTCGCACTTAGGTCTTAGGTCTAAGTACTATAGTTGTTATTATTTAAATTATTTTACCTGCTAATTTTACGACAGTTATAGAAAAACAGAATATTAGGAACGGCCGACAAGCTGGTATGAAGAGACAATAGCAAAATATTTATTAATAAGTAACTAGGTATCTCTAAGTGTGGGTAGTAATATATATATATATATATATATAATCTATATATGTACAATGTATACATATACGCATATTAGCCTTAAATTAATTAACCGGGGCGCACGTATCCCATTCTACGTTACACAAGAATTTATTTAATTGGACTCTATTCTCTGGAGTACTTCGTTTCATTGCGCAAGTGTAAGTGGCATGCAAATAAACGAATGAGGTCAATGACTTAGTTCCATTTAATAATCAAAGATGTTATTAATTATGATTATGTTACTTCTTCTTTGTTGATCACCGAACCATGACGTAGCATCTTATTGTGGGCCAACCAATTCAGATATTTTTATGAATGGGAATTCAGTACAGTTTTTATTACAGTTTTCCCACGAGTGTAGAAGAACCATTAATTAATAGGTTTATCTTTACTTTTAAGGTTCATCTTTATACACAAAACGTTAATGGCTCTCAGATTTCTCTTTAGCATGGGCTTCACAGGTTTTGTAATACTTTCTCTTAAAATGGGATTTGAAGTCTTAAAATATTTGTTTATGAAGTTCTATTGTATCTGGAAGTATTACCAATGTCTGCACAACAATTGCGAAAACACGGAAAAAGACTAAAAATACTGAGAGGCATTCATTCAATAGACTGTATTTTTTATACATTGTGTATCTTTATTTTCTATACATTACGTTTTTATACAACTTATACGTACTCTTTAGGGTCATAAATAAAATCTGATCGGATATTGATACGAATATTTTTTGTTAGAAAGTTCCATGTGCTTAATCACCCATTTGATGACTGATGAGTAGGATGTTTTTTCAAACACATATTTTATCCCCGTTATATGTGAAAATAGCACTGTTACGTCTGTCTGTGAAATGGAAAAGTCGAGAAACACCTGAACTAGACAGCGTTAGAAAATTACAAAGACTTGTTTAAACAGTTTGTAATGTTATGACACGAAAGAACGTCTATTCGTGAAAGGTATATAAGTATCCCCATGAGAGCATTAAACATCCACGTATTTACTGTGGTACGAATAGTCTTCAGTAAGTCTTTCGTAAAAGAGTAAAGGACCATGTATTGCGAGAGTTGACTAGGGAGGTATGGAAGATAAGGTGGTTTTCCGATTGTAGTGATTGTACAATCAAAATATATTTAAAGGTTGATTCTAAAAGGGTGTAAGCTAGTCAGGCAAACCGAATCCTACAACAATACCCGAGTTAGTTGATTTTACCTTGGTGGTTGAACCGTTCATTGCCCTACGATGTGTGTATATCGTAAATGATAAAATACAAATGCTAAACTTTATTGAAGCGTAACTACAGAACACAGCTATAAAACAATTAACGATTAAAGTATCATTGATATGAATTACTGTACTTCGACAAAAAATATCCAGGCTTAGCAGTTAGCTTGGTTACTGTTTTTGCCGGTGATATGATCGAATTTACAACGCCGGGCACGATCGTAAGAGAATGTTTATAGCGTTCTTCACGAGCTATGGATTCCGCCACCCACAGTGTACAGTACACTGTGTTTGTTTCGTAATTGTAATCTTAATAATTAGAAGTGCCGTTAGTGGCAAATTTCGTGAGATCTGTCATGCTCTGAAGGGAATTTCAAACCGACTTAATTATGACAGTTCTATTCATATTATACACTTGGTTCTGAATGCATCAGAGTTAATCGGTCAATCACGTTTAACACAAGCGGTAGGGTAATGAACGCTCCATCCACTTAGGTACATAAATTATAATCAACCTCGACTCCCGTCTTGTCTTCTACTCTCGTGATGTGCGTCACAAAATTATTGCACTTCCAGAGAATTGGATTGCTTCCTCGCTCAAAACTATTGTGTCTAATTCCGTATCTTTATCAAGTATCAAAATATCAAAATCAAAGGTCCTCGTACTTTGCCTGTACCTTTATACTTATTGTTAGATAATAATATCAATATTGTTCGTATAGACATGAATTGGTGGTTTGGGTAAAATGATTTACGAATCAAAGTATCTAGCATGCATTATCACTACATCTACATCTTATATTAAGAGAAGATGGCTCAAGTCAGGTAAGTTTTATGTGTGCACCTGTTCCTTGTCAATAAAAAAACCTAATATCTTTTATAATAATATTTTAGGTATGGTTCCGTGGCGTGAGAAGCTCCAAATTCCGCCATGTATACGGCGTTTCCTTCAAACGGGAGAGATGCTATGACAATATAAAAATAACAAGGAATGCTCACGATTCCAACTTCTGCGCTGTGAACCCCAAGTTTGTGGCCATCGTCACTGAGGTTGCAGGGGGAGGGGCTTTCTTGGTTCTGCCTTTGGATCATGTAAGTTTTTCTTTTTTTATACTTTTTATCTTAATGCTTGACTACAATCCCACCTGATAATAAGTTGAGTGGTAAGACGCACAAAACTAGTAAAAATCTATTCACTCTTACCTTGAAAATTCATACCGACCCGAAGGAAAGTATCCTTTCATCGTAAAGTATTAAAGAAATGTTACGCTTGGGAACAATGAAGGCGAACTGAGCAAAATAGCTTCACTTCAAGCGTTTTCTGCGGAAAAGACATTTTGAACACAATTTTTTTTCCTTCGAGCCGGATTGGTTTCATATCTATCGCTTTTCTTAGTGTTTTAATTGTCGTGGTATTGGTACGTCTATCGTCATCGTCACTTAATGCAATCTTATTATTTAGCTTAACGGCAATGCCAAAACATCAACAACTTGGACGCGACGTTCAATATTAATATCAAACAATCTTTCTTTACATTTACCTTGGACAAGATTTATGTATATAAGCTACCAATAACAAAATAGTAAAAATATACTATCTACTAAAATTAGATGTATTTATAAATATAGTACTGACGTAACACTGATATCTCGTAAAGGTTGATGGCAACGGATTACTCTAATGTAATAAAGTAATCCAATCAATGATAAAACGTATATTTATCGAGATACACTTAATTCTATTTCGATTCTCTCTCTTAAATTACCTTCCTTGTTTAATAAATCAGTGGTACTGATACAGTGTTACGATACTTTTGAATGGTCACTCGTTTGCCACCATAGTTTCATCCACATCGAGATCGACTCTTGAAATAAAAAGCTTTTCGGTTATTTTTACGATCTTTTTGTCACGAACTTGCAAACTGTGAAATGTGCGATGCACTATAATATGCGGATCTTCAAGATGGGTGTAATATGATTTTGTCCTCCAAGTTTGGTTGAATGGCATAGGTACTGTGTTCATAAGCTACGGTGACCATTCACCATCAGCCCTTTATTCAAGCTGTTGAATTTGTATCCTACTAGCTGTTGCCCGCAGCTTCGCAAGCGGAAATTATGCTTATCATATTATTTATTATCCCTTACAAAAGAAAATTTAAAAACAGGTTCATTTATATTGAAGTACTTATATTTAGGAATTTACATACTGAAACTTACGATACAATCACAGATTATTCCTCCGGGAGCGGGTTTGGAATAGTAAACAACATTAACTTTTTTTCTTTTCCCTCTCCCTCTCCATCTCCCTCTCTCCCCTTGCCCTCTTCCTCCCCGCTCCCTGTCCCTTTCCTCTCCCGCTTCCTGTCTCACTCCCCTCGCTCTCCCTCTTCCTGTCCCACTCCCTCTCCCTTTCCCGCTCGAGGTCCTTCTCCCACCACATATCCCTCTCCCTCTCCCTTTCCCGCTCGAGGTCTTTCTCCCACTTCATATCCCTCTCCCTCTTCCTCTATCGCTCCCAGTCCCTCTCCCGCCCACACCCGCACCCTCTCCCGATTTCTGTCCCGCTCCCACTCCCTCTCCCGCTCCCTGTCCCTCTTCAATTCAGTAAATTAACCCTTTAAGGGATGATTTTCCAAAAAACCGTGTTAAAATTAACTTTTGTTCATAACTATAAACTTACATAAAAATTTTCATATCCTCCTAAGGCCCAAACAAAATATGCCTTGTTTCAGGTTATCACCCAATGTTCTTTGACAAGTACATAATGTACCATTATGGTTACCGCCCAGACCAACAAATATAAATATAACTATGTTAAAGTGTTTTTTTTGAAGTGGTATTTTTTTACTGAATTAGTACTATGACAAATAATAAATTTAGGCAGGTTTAGGTTCAAAATTTTTTGTTCATGTCTGAGAACATTGGGCTGTTAGGGATTTAAAAAAGTTATTATTTTTATTATAAAAATTCTTTATTTAGCATAATTATGTCTAGTTTCTAGTTTTGATATGAACTGAATATAGGTTTGATTTAATAAATTACTTTCCCCAATACATAGATGATAATTTATTTATGTTAATAGTCGAAAAAAAAACCAGCCTGACTAAAACTACAGGGTCATAGTCTAAATTTGAACTTAAGCGAATGTTATTTATACATAGGAATAACAATGATAATGGCCAGTATAAATTCCGTATAAAAAAACGTACAAAATCAAACGAAATGTCCGCATCAAGAAGATCTCTCAACTGCGGGGATTCAAAAATTACTTAGGCGAAATCCTAATCAAGACATATTCGAGGTACCACGGTTTGCTGATGCTGCTCTTGAATTGATCTGTACATCTTCGGTAGTTACTTCATCGTAGGGTATAAAATCTCCAATATCCGAATCATTTAGCAAATTTTAGATTTATTTTCTATGTTAAGCTAAAAAAATTAAAGTAGTCATTAATACTCCTTGTTCTTATAGGAGTACATATTGTAACAGGCAACTAATAGAACACCGGCCAAATGTTCTCATACACGAACATAATAAATGAGAGGTAAAAAAAAGGAATTTTAAATAGTGTATTTGCATAAATAGTAAGCTACAAATACTGTGTGGTGTTTCAAATCAAAATAAAATACTAGTTGTTAAAAAAATAACATTTGATTGCGTTCATAATTAGAGATTCATCGCACCTTGACTACGCATGCGCTCCGTGTTTGGCATTTCGGCAACCAAATGACAGATTGTCTTTGATTGGTTCCTGAGGATCAAGCTTGAAACACGTCACTAGGACATCCTTCAATTATGTCAACACTAAAGAAAATGGCGGGCCGCGCCAATTTTTGAATTAACTTAGAAGAACTGAACTGTTCTCGTGTGAGAACATTGTGTCACCAGGACTACATTGAGTTGATTAAGGCTGGGCGGTTACCAGTTTTTCTTAGAGTCCTTGGGTAAGAACATTGGGCCTTAGGAGGATATTTATAAGTCTAAAACTGACGAAGTTGATTTATACGTAAATGGCTTCCTACCTCTATTTTTAGGGGATGAATTTCGAGAAAACAGTGATACAGTTATTTTTTGTGGCTAACTATAAGCTTATATACAAAATTTCACCCTTCTTACTTTAAAAATGACGAAGTTGCATACTAAATTAAATTCACTAAATTAAATTCACTAAATTAACCCTTTAAGGGATGATTTTCCCAAAAAAATTGTTAAAGTTAACTTTTGTTTATTACTATAAACTTACATAAAAAAATTCATATTTATAACTCTAAAATTGGCGAAGTTGATTTGTATGTAGTTGACTACCAACCCCTATTTTTAGGGGATGAATTTCGAGAAAACAGTGATACAGTTATTTTTTGTGTCTAACTATAAGCTTATATACCAATTTTCGCCCTTCTTACTTCAAAACTGACGAAGTGTCCATACTAACTTTCGCACTCTTAATTAACCCTTTAGGGGATGATTTTCCAAAAAAACACAATACTTACAAATTTTATTTCTAGTCTGGAGCTAATATGTAAATTTTCATGTTTTTAACTTCAAAAATGACGAAGTTGCCCACTAAGTTTAATTCAGTAAATTAACCCTTTAAGGGATGATTTTCCAAAAAAATATATTAAATTTAACTTTTGTTTATTACTATAAACCTACATAAAAATTTTCAAATTTATAAATCTAAAACTAAGAAAGTTGGTTTGTATGAAAGTGTCTTCTAACCCTTATTTGTACCCCTTAGGGGATGAATTTCCAAAAATCCGTTCTTAGTGGACGTCTCCTTAGCATAAACTATCTCCCTGCCAAATTTCATCTTAATCGGTTTGGCAGTTTCTGAGATTTTTTGTTTAATCAGCGGTGTGTCGCTTTTTTATTTATTTATTTAATCTTTATTGACCACAATACAGGATTACGGTACAAATGGCGAGCTTAATGCATAATGCATTCTCTGCCAGCTAACCATCAGGCCAAACAGAAACACACGAAGAGCGGTATCATTAAGCAGAAGAAAAAAAAAAAGAAAAAGATATAAATAATATTTAAAAAAAAAAAGTAACTACAACAAAATACACCAAAATACAAACCAACTGAATAAATAATAATACGATACAATAACAAAATATATAGTCATACATATAAACATAAATTACATACGTACATAACTATAAATATTATAATACATATATAATATATATATATATATATAATATATATATAACAGATGACGAACAAGTGACTTATTGGTGACGATCCAGTAGATGGGCACGTAACCTTTTTTTAAAGGTTAACTTTCCAGCGGGTCTTCGGATGTACTCGGGAAGAGAGTTCCAGGTACGGGCGGCCTGAACAGAAAAGGAGTTTGAAATGAATCCAGACCGGTGCAGTGGAATAGAAAGAAGGTATGATTCACGAGAGCGGAGCTGCCGGTCATGGGAAGAGCATAAATATTGGAAAAGGGATTTCAAATAATCCGGTGAAAAGGGATCAAAGAGAATCGAGAATAGTGAGCAGAGCATCCGAAATCGCCGTCGCTCGCGGATAGGTAGCCATTGAAGCTTAGACCGGTAAGAAGAGATGTGGTCATATTTACGTAAGCAGAAAACGAAGCGAACGGCATTGTTAATGAGACGATCCAGCTTATTTAAAAGAGCCTCACTCAGATCTACGTAGCACACATCACCATAATCAATAATCGGAAAAATGAGCGCCTGAACCAAGTAGGCCTTAGTGTCGGTTGGGAGGAAGTGTCTAAGCCGATTCAGGGTAGTCAAAGAAGCGGTCACACTACGGCAAACTTCGGTAACCTGTTTATCCCAATTAAGACTACTGTCAATAAATATACCCAGATCTTTGACACTCGAGCAGTAGTTAATGGTGTAATCTTCAAACTTGACAGGTGCCACCGATTTAACTTCCAACTTGACGATTTGGCGTGGACTCCCTACAATTATCGCTTGACATTTTCGGGGATTGATGCTAATACCGAACTTTTGAGACCAGGTCTTGACGTTGTTCAGATCCTCGTTGATTTTACTAACAGCCAAATTAATGCTAGCTATGTCAGCATGGGCGTAAATTTGCAGGTCGTCCGCGTAAAGATGGTAAGAGCAGCCAAGAAGAGGGGTAAGAGAATTGATAAAGATAGAGAAGAGAATAGGTGAAAGAATACCTCCTTGTGGCACTCCACAGCTGAGATCAGACCAGTTAGACTGACAACCATCTAGCTTAACAGACTGTTGACGTCCCCGTAAATATGATGAGAACCAATCCATAACAGTAGAGGAGAACCCGTTACTCGCCAGAAGAGCTAGGAGGATATCGTGATCAACCATGTTGAAAGCGTTAGAGAAATCAATTAATACTAAGATGGTGACCATTTTATCCTCCATACTCACACGAATGTCCTCAGTGACCTTAAGTAGGGCAGTGGTAGTACTGTGCCCAGCTCTAAAGCCAGACTGTAGTGAACAAAGCAGGTTATTTTTGCTGATAAAAGTAGAGAGCTGTTTATGCACTACAGCTTCTAGGACTTTAGAGAGAAACGGCAATATTGAGATGGGCCTGTACTCCTTCAGTTCACGGGGGCTAGAGGTTTTAGGAATTGGAATAACCAGTGCCTTCTGCCAAAGAGTTGGAAATTCCCCTGAGGTTAAGGAGGAGTTTACAATATGAGCTAAAGAAGGAAGAAGGGATTCGAGTACAGGCATGATCATCGCCCTACTTACTCCGTCGTACCCAACAGCACCAGACTTAATAGATAGGAGGACTTTACGGACCTCATCTAAACCTATACGAGAAAAAGAAAAAGCTTCAGATACTGAAAGAGCCGTGGAAGTTATTTCAGAGATAGTCGAGGATTTAACCATAGTGTTAAGAAGAGAAGTGGAAGAAAAATGACGATTAAAATCATCAGTAGAGAAATCAGGTTTCTTGGCCTGGGCAGGTATCTTTCCAATGCCAAGGGAGTGAAAGAACTTCCATATGTCAGCAGAAGAAGAGTTGGTAATGTTTTCAAGAATATAGGAACGTTTGGCGGCTCTCACCATCTTGTTACACCTATTACGCGCAATTTTGTACGACGACCAGTTTTCGGAGCACCTGTCTCGCTTGAACTTACGGAAAGCTCTGTCACGGCGCGTCATAGCCATCCGGACGCCTCTGGTAATCCACGGAGCAGGTTTCCTTTTTACCCTAACTGCTCTTAGTGGCGCATGCTTATCAAACAGCGCGAGGATAGCAGCGTTAAACAGAGAAACCTTGTCATTCACTGAGGGCGCAGAGTACACACCACTTAAGTCCAGCTTGGCAGCATCTTCCAACAGGGCAGCTTTGTCGATTTTAGCAAAACAGCGCATCATGACAATTTTAGGTTTTAATTTAGGTGGTCTTAATTTGTAAGAAACATAAATGGCATCATGCCGTGAAAAACCAGGCGCAGACAGTTGTCCGTGAGTTATAACGTGTTCGGGCGAGGAAGTGAATATCAAGTCAAGCAGAGAGTCAGACGTATCAAGATTGTGGTGAGTGGGTCCCAAGGGAAGAACAGAGAGATTGACTGACCTGATAACATTAAGAAGAATATTTGAATATGAAGTACTCTTCAGTAAATCGGTATTGAGATCACCCATTATGATATGGTGCACGTAGTCATGACAATAAGTCTCTAGAACGGATTCAAGACTGGAGAAGTAATCAATTGAGGGAGGACAGTACACAACCCCAAGTAAAGCTTTGGCCCGACTTACCTGTATTTCAATAAATAGGTATTCAGCAGATGCCGAGTAAGAGGATGGTGACGAGGCGATAATCCTGTAAGAAATGTCACTGCGGAGGTAAATGGCGACGCCTCCTCCTCTTTTGTCGGTGCGATCGTTTCTTATCAGCACGAACCCCGGCAGGCTGTAAGAAGTGGTTGGAAGTGAAGGCTTGAGCCAGGTTTCAGAGATAAGGATCGCGTGTACTGTGGTAGGAGTTTGAGAAGCAAAAGAATCGATTAGATCCGTATGGTGTGCAGGTATACTTTGAGCATTTAGATGGCAAACATTAAAAACTAACGGAGACTTACTTAAAGCCTTGCGTAATGAATGCCCAAAGGTTTCGGGCTCATAAAATGAATCATCACTGGATGTGATTGATTGCGAGTCACAACAAGCAGAATAATAAGAATCATCATCTGACATTATTATATATAAATAAAGACTTACTTATAATAAATAATTATAGGTATACAAAAATAAAATAAAAATATGCACTTACTAAATAAAACAAAAACAACATTATTACTGGTCCTGCCGGTTGGTAGCTGAAGAAGAATGTTACAGTATTAAAGTCCATATGGGACAAGCTGAATACTATAGAAAGAAACTACACATAAAAAATAGCTCAAAAACAGTAACATTATTACAATTCATTCACTACACTAAGAAACAAAATTTTTCAATTTTATATATATATAGATATAGGAATTTGTATTACAATGTGTTGAAGCCACACTGATAATTAATGTATGCTAAAAACATGCGGTTTACTTTTACTTTTCAACTTAAATGAACCAACCAAGTTGAATAATGTAATGTAAATGAATCACTTAATATGCGATAAGCTTTACATTTCTGTGTCTTTCAGACAATATGAATCAATTTAATTCAATCGTATTTATACTTGGTGTTGCATGATTGTAGTGTTCCATTCGGGTATCGGTATAAATTACCTATGCATTTTAAAATCAAAATTTTCTTTCGGTACTTTAGTCATTTCGATTTCCCTATAAACGAACTCAAGAGCAGATTCTGTCCACAAAAAATCCATCTTATACGTCTCTCGATGAAGTCAACTAAATTAAAGTTTATTCCCGCCCGCAAGATCATGTTTCTTAATCTGATATGTCAATGATGTATTCGACAGTATTTGTATTATTATGAATATTATAATTATAATAATAATTAAAAGACTTTAAAACTTTGTAAGTGAACATTTTATTACAGAAGCCATGCTGTCTTACAGTACAGAGTAACTAACTCACATAGACCACAGACTATAGGTACATATATTATTTTATAGAACAGTATTCGAATATTCGGGCCATAAATAACTAACTTAAACACGTATATCTTGTACATACAACAAACGCTAACTAGCTACTAAGCAATAACGGCTGCGTAAACTACTCAAAGAATAGAGATTCCTGCATAGTAATTCCGTAAACGTATTGTTTGTCTGACGCTCGATGTCGTGTTGTCCCAATTTCACGTTTACTAGGAACCAGGACACCGGCATCGTTAACCCAATACACTTAGTGGGTTCATGAATAAACCAAGGATCGTGTTTTGAGTCAATGTCCTCACTCAACAATATGAACGCATTGTTGGGGTATGGGTAAATCGTAGAGATCTGACGTAAACGATCCGTGACATAGCTGATTTGTACATATAATAAAATGATAGAATAATAGGTAATAAACTTCCGTATAATTACGAGTATAATCTAAATTTTACTAACAAAAAATAACCGACTTCAAAGTTACTCAAAAACTACTTGTCAGATCTCGTTCAAAATGTGGGACCACATGACAGCCACCAGCTTTCGATTAAAAAAAGAATCATTAAAAATCGGTTCGCCCAGTCCAAAGTTCTGAGGTAACGAACATAAAAAAAATACAGTCGAATTGAGAACCTCCTCCTTTTTTTGAAGTCGGTTAAAAATAAGTGACTGCTTTTTTGGAAACAGGTATTAAAAGATTACAAACAAACATTCGTTTAATACTTTACGTTTCATAAATAAAAAAAGAAATCTTAAAATAACACCCGTCCAAGCTCTTTGAGGCCAAGTTTTTCGTATTTCCTCGGAAGAACATGTAAGTAAAAAGGTTTATAGCATCACTGTTGTCTTATTAACAGTTAAGATAAATATATTAATTATCTATAATACTTTTACCTAATTAACATATACTTATAGAAATTTTAAATTCCCACGGGATAGGGAAATCAATTCCCAAAACTACGCGCACAGTTCCTGGGAATTTATATAAAGGTTAAATTTAAGACAAAAAAAGCTCTCAAATATGAGAAGAGGCCTGTGTTCAGCAGTAGCTGTAGTCAATAGCAAATAAACTACACGATGGTCACCTAAAACAGACTACGATTGAGACACGGATATGGTAATGTAAACGTTTACATTGTGCGATATTTAGCGCCACAAGTGTTTGGTTAACATTACGTCATACCCCGATATCCTGAGTCAAACCCCATTGGTCGATGTTTATGTTTCTGATAATACTAACGTAAAACACGTATCTATGGCATGTAGGTAGAGTTAGAAGATTGGCTCTACATGATATCTGATAACTTTTTGATGTAGAGCCATATGGTCTCGTCTTGGTATCATTTGAAATGAAAATGTTTTTGGTGGGATCTGTCGTCCTTTTTCTCTCTGGTCGGCAACGCATCGGTGTTCTCTTTGTGGATGAGGTGGATCGTCAGCTCGTTTCTCGGCTGGTAGTCACAATGAGTTACAAATAAAATTATAAAATTTTCAATTTATTGGATTTGGAGAAAATGCGGTACCTACCTATGAGCCGTATGGGTCATCCTTTTTATCGAATGAAGAACTAAGTCGCATTGACAATCTGAATATATACTTATAATAAACAACTTAATTAAAGGCAATACAAAACTTTAAATGTAACTTTATTCATTCAAGAGTTCGTGAACTCGTTATGGATATTTAGAAATGTCCCAGACAAAGGGAAAAGTGATCTACGTGACTATAATAATTAAGCCGCATGTAAATTTATTACCTACTCGTCGCGTCTTCCAGAAAAAGTCGGTGCATTTATATGCAGTGTGAATCTCTCATCATAAAAGTAACAATAAAATCTATGTATAATCGACCTTGTGTTTACTTGCGTCATTATGCATTCATCAAGGCTTGGTGATTAACATATCACAACGGAGGAACGGAGTGTTGCTTTTCGCACGTATTGGGTTGAAAGTTGGAAGCGCATCTGTCAGCGATTCGTTTTAAATCGAACGTTATTAAACAGCCTGCAGGCTTAACAAAATTATTATAAACGTGTATAAATGCTCATCGACAGCAATTTATTTTATACTTAGTTATACGAAGTTATAGAAACTAAGGGTAACTTTAGAAATTTTATTCTAAATTATGCTGTTTTAATACCGATAGAATACTAATCGGCATAGCCATTCTGCTTGGTGATAATACTCCTCATCAGAATAATAATATTATTAAATCATCATTATTATTACTGGTATTATTATCTTTCCGTAAATCTTGCTTGAGTCAGTCGCCAGTCTTCCGGCCGGTAGCTTGAGAACGAATGAGGAAAACCGAGGGTTTGTTCTGAGCGAACATGAGATCTACCACTGGGGTGGGTCTTGAAATACTTCGACCCTACCTCGTGGACAGTTGTTACCATCTTGGTATTAAACTCGTCCACTGACGTGCATGATTCTAGGCACGCAAAACGGCTTTGTAGCTCAAGTAGGACAGATGTTGTGCGAAGCGTAGACATCGTCAGACCTGTTACAGTTTTTTTAAGTCTATCTAAAAATCATTTTAAATTATTGCAACTATTTAGACCCGTTGCTTGTATCAAATCGCTTCGTTTCCAGTTTCCACGCCGTAATAAATTAATCTAAAATGGTTTGTGATGGGCGGTTATTGTTCTTGTTTTGAAATGGCTCGAACAATTATATTTTACTGTTAGTTTAATTAACTGGATGATCGAGCTAACCTTTTGACTGCAAAGAATACATCCACAATCTTGAATCTTCTGTTTAATTTGTATGCTTTAACAACTCTTTTAATTATAATAATATTAAGTACCTAAGTAAGAATGACTAGTAGAAGAGTAGCAGCGTCATTAAATATTTGAAAATTGTATATGATGACAAATTAGCAAATGTTGTTACCTAATGTTGTGTGTTTATTTACGTTGCTAAAATTGTTTTCAATATTTATTATTTTATTTTATTCAATTTTAATTATTTCAATTTTATTATTTGACTAGCTGCCCGGACAGACTGCGTTCTGTCAAAAGTTTTTTTTTTATTTTGAGATGTAAGCTATCCTATCTTTCAAGTTGGATCACACTGCACACGGTGTGCAAAGATTAAAATCGGTTATTTAGTTTAGGAGTCCATCGCGGACAAACAACGTAACACGTAATTTATATATATTAGCATATACATACATACAAAAGTGATTATGAATTTCTTTGCAAGATGTAAGTAAGATGTTAATAACATCAGTTATCAATGACGTTGCTTGAACATTTTTTATTAACAGACCCAACAATTAATCGATCATTAATTATTTCCCAGGATGTCAGTAATATGTACGATGTTAATTATTAATTACTTCATCCATCCGTGATGCTAATAAACATGTTTTGTATTTGTATCCCCAGACCGGGCGGCTAGACTTCAATGCGAGCCGTGTGACCGGACACAAGGGCCCGGTGCTCGACATCAAATGGAACCCGTTCAATGACAACATCATCGCGTCTTGTTCCGACGACTGCACGGTAACAGTTTTAAATGTATTAAACATCTCATCTCATGGTTGTTTGGACTTTTGAAGGGTTGGAAGGGAACGGTTGAGTCTGAACATCGTTTGTGTTTCATTTTGTTGCTTCTTTTGCAAGTATGGTTTATACGTATATGATTTTTTTGATGCATATGTACACGGTACAACAATATTATGTTGTATATTATACAACTGAGAGTTGTCTCCCGACCTGGTAGATGAATGTGATTCCAATATTCGTATTTATTTTAGCTTCTTTATGACATTTAATTCCAATTTCGCTTTTGTTTTGGTTCCACATATCTGCAAATAAAGAAATGTAGGTACTGTTTTGGTAATAGTAAATACTTTGTAAATATACGATACACATATACTTCACATTAATATTCAAATAATTCCAAATGCCATACATTATAATGGATATAAATGGCGTGATATATCCGGAACGTATTAAATAATATTATTACGCGTTCACATTACATAGTAATGTCTGCGCTTGCCGCCTTGGCAAATCCCTCACGCGTCATAAGTACATGTACGTAATGGGTTGTTTGTACGCCAGATTGTCACTGATTTCCATAAAAATACAATTCGCAAATTACACAAACCGCCTTTCGTAAAGTTGTTTAAGTATCATGCGAACATTATAGTCTACTATTAAATTATTCCCTGCAAAAATAATAGAGAATAAAATATTACACATTCTGCTCTCTTTATTTTTCTCATTTAAACATTATTATAATATGAAATACATTTTTATAAAAGATTCTACATTTAATTCTAAAAGTATTCACTGGCAGAGGCCAGTGAACCTATAAAGAGATATGTGGGCAGTATTAAACATATACTTACTTACCTTAGTAATCAAATACTGGTAGGTTATCAAAACAAGTTATTTATTACCTAATTCTGTATTTACAAAACGACGCATTTGTCTTATTGGTCGCAACACAGCGAGTATGTTTGCATTTTTACTATGACGGTATTATGAACGGCTGGTTTAACTGCAATTTCGTGTCTGCATAAACAAACCCGTGTGGTGTATTGGTAAACATGCCAGAGCACCGTACCAAAGTCCCTGGGTTCGATTCCTAGCAATGTGAAAATTTCAACGAGTTTAAATTTCTTGCCTTGGTTTGGGTGTGTTCTTGTCTTTGCGTGTTGTCTATGGTACCAATGACATGAATCCTAGTGTGGGGCTATGAGTGTGTAGTTTTATTATGTACCCTGGATCCTATTTATATAGGTCATGGTCAGCAGAATTGAATGACTTCATAGCCAAAGAGAGTTTATTTACAATAATATCGTTATTGTTTCCAGGTGAAGCTATGGCACATCCCCGATGGCGGTCTCTCAATGCACCTAACAGACTGGTTGGTGGAGCTACACGGCCACAAGCGACGCGTCGCCTACATCGAATGGCATCCGACCGCTGAGAATATTCTACTCAGCGCTGGATTCGACTACTTGGTGAGCTGAAAACGTTTTAACAGGCAGGGAGACATTTAGAAACAGACTGGCAGACTTCGGACACTTGAGATTTTCACTAAATGTTTTCTTTCATTGCAAATCATAATTTACTTCTAATACGCATAATTATAACTTAGAAGATGCGAACAGGAATTGATACCAAATAATTCGAGAGACTGACTTCCAAACTAAAAAACCAGACGGCTTTACGTGCCCTCCGAAGCACAGAAGCGCTCAAGAAATATTTGCCACTAGCGGTCACCGATCCAACTACCGACCGCGCCCGCTGTTGCATAACTTTATCAAACACTTAAGATCGACACAAGCCGTCGAGCTGAGCGCTACTCATAGACTATACTAGTTGTAAATAAATGTGAAACGTATTGATTGATTGGTAATCAATGTTAGTAATCGTTATCGAGCTTATCAGCATGTAACGGTCACGTCGAACGGTCGATAACCACGCGAGAGCACTAAGTGTGCGATACGACCGATTTCACGCTCCGCGATGCGTGTGAAGCATAGTGTTGTCAGTTACACATGTACTCGTAGATCGTCGGTAGTTCAAACGGCCGCTTTTTATTGGACGACACGACTGTATGTGCTTGTTCACACTGAACTAGCGGGCGCGGGCGCGGGCGCGGTCGCGAAATATCAAACATATGAGCTACTATGAAAGTGTTCACACCAAAACGCGCGCGCGGTGTATGTAGCGTTTACCGCGACCGCGCCCGCGCCCGCGAGTTCAGTGTGAACAAGCACTATGTCTATATACGGGGAATTATTCAAATGGGTGGAGATTTCCAAATCTGAAACTATGAGGAATAGCGAAGAATGCTTTATGGGGTCACGGGGCCGATTTTGATAAAAACTAAAACTGCATCACTACATTTTTGAAAAATCAATATCAAGCCAGGAAACAAACTCGTTAATTTTGAAAAAAAGCGGCCAAGTGCGAGTCGGACTCGCCCATGAAGGGTTCCGTAGCAGCAAGTAACATAATATAAGAGTTCTTGAAGTTCGTTGTAACTTTGATCGAGGTAAATTGCGGTTTACGATTTATGACGTATTAAAAAAAACTACTTACTAGATCTCGTTCAAACCAATTTTCGTTGGAAGTTTGCATGGTAATGTACATCATATATTTTTTTCAGTTTTATCATTCCCTTATTTTAGAATTTACGGGGGGGGGGACACATTTTACCACTTTGGAAGTGTCTCCCGCGCAAACTATTCAGTTTAGAAAAAAATGATGCTAGAAACCTCAATATCATTTTTGAAGACCTATCCATAGATACCCCACACGTATGGGTTTGATGAAAAAAACATTTTTGAGTTTCAGTTCTATGTATGGGGAACTCCCAAAATTTATTGTTTTTTTTTTTATATTTTTGTGTGAAAATCTTAATGCGGTTCACAGAATACATCTAATTACCAAGTTTCAATGGTATAGCTCTTATAGTTTCGGAAAAAAGTGGCTGTGACATACGGACGGACAGACAGACAGACAGACATGACGAATCCATAAGGGTTCCGTTTTTTGCCATTCGGCTACGGAACCCTAAATAAAAACACAGCCCTGTATTTTTACATTAGAAGGCGTCGCTATTAAGGGTCGAATTCTGGGAATTAATAACATAGGACAAACTTACGTTGGCCCCGATACTCCTTTGACCACTTTTTGCTGCCTGTATGTAGGTAAAACACAAAAAATGTTTGTGGCAATGTCCTTTATAGACTTTGAAACCATCCAACCGGTGTGCCCCAAACTGGTTTCATTTGAAACTTTTGAAAGGCAATAATGCGAAGATGGTTTGAAACCAGAGTACTGTATACAAACACAAATGTCTATGTGTGCGTGAAACACACCAGTAAATGTTACAATGTTAAGAATGTTAAAAAAATATAAGTGCTGCACTACTTGAATCATAAAGTCGTGTCGTCCAATAAAGAAACGCCTAATATCTGTATCATTGTTAATTAGTAAGGGGGTTCACGAATGAATGATGAATGGACATGTTAGTCAACTAAAGATGATATATAAGGTTTTATACCGCCCTTAGGCCTGTGATATACTACAACGAATGATAGCGAGCAATGACGTTACCGACGCCTAAGCGTGCCCTCTGAAGCATGGAAGCGCTCACTTGCCACTAGCATTCACACATCGACTAGAATCGGAATCGATAGTCAGGTTCAAATGTTTAATAATCATATACCTAAATATATTTTTCTTCCTTATGCCTCTCCAGATCTTCGTATGGGACGTGGGTAAAGGCGAGGCGGTGAAAGTGATCGACTGTCACAGTGACGTCATATACTGCATGTCGTTCAACCGGGACGGCTCCCTGCTGGCCACTACGTGCAAGGACAAGAAACTACGCGTCATCGAGCCTAGACGGGGGATAGTGCTCTCTGTGAGTGTTAATGTCTATGTGACGTCAGTAAAACGTTAACATGGTTTGATACAACGAAATCACAAACGTATAAATACAACTGGGATAAACCCTATATACATTTAAGTGTTATTTAGATGAACTTGGCACACAGACACTTTGCAATGACTTTGAGATGAGATTTGAAACTTTTAACATAATGTACTATTTTGCCTTAATGAGTAGTTTGTCTAAATAAAACGAATTTGGTGTACAAATTCATGTCAGTTGGTGAAAATTATTTTAATGGTTTGTTTACATTTGTATCGGATGCAAAACGACTAGAGTATACACGCTAGTAGCTAGTGAAGTATTGTACTTCAATGCTTGACGGTTTATTTTAACCGACTTCAAAATAAGGAGGAGGTTCTCAATTCGACTGTATTTTTTATGTTTGTTACCTCAGAACTTTCGACTGGGTGAACCGATTTTGATGATTCTTTTTTTAATCGAAAGCAGGTGCTTGTCATATGGTCCCACATCAATTTGAACGAGATCTGACTAGTAGTTTTTGAGTAAATTTAAAGTCTGTTATTTTTTGTTAGATTTTTTTTTTTGTGTGACAGGAAGGTCCGTGCCACACGGGCACTAAGGCCTCGAAATGCACGTTCCTCGGCGCGCAAGGCCGCGTGCTCACTACGGGCTTCTCGCGCCACAGCGACCGCCAGTACGCCGTGTGGGACCAGCACGATCTGTCCGCGCCCTTAGTCTGCGAGACTATTGACAGCTCGTCTGGGGTCGTGTTTCCCTATTATGACTACGATACTAATATGGTGAGTTGGTTGAATTGAAGTTTTTTTGTTTGTAACACAGGATTGTCAAATTTTTGAAGTGAAACTCTTTAGGCGCGACTAAGGGGTAACTGAATGCTTTGGACGACGACAATGCAACGCGTTATGGCAGTATGGCGCGTATATGTAGCATCCGTATTTGTATACATTTGTAAATATTTATTAAAATATTTGGTTTTTTTAATGAATAGTTTCAACGAATCATTTGTTAAATCTATTATCAAATATGGATTGGGTCTGAAAGCATGATTATTTGAACAATATGTCAAATATTATTGTTATGATTAATGTATTAACATAAACGATTTATGTCAGCAGAAAGAACAATACAACTCCCATGTACAATATATTAAATTCATATACATACATTATATGCAAAATCTAATAAAAATAAGAAAAAAATAGAAATTATCTCAAAAATTTACTAAACATGATCTATACGTATACCAATTGCTTTAATAAACCCTGATTTTATCTACAAGAGAATATTTTCAACATTCTTTTCGTCAATAAAACAAGGCGATTTAGTAGGCTTCAGTCTCACTACAGCATTTTGCGAAGCGTATATTATGTTTCCATTACTTTCTATCGCTACTCCGTAAATATTGGGAATCGAAGCGATTTCGTTGATTTTATCCTTTTCGTTGATAAAGTAAATGCCGTTGGGAGTTGAGAAGTACAAATTGCCATTGTCATCTGCTGTCATAGCATTCGCATTATAATCACCCAATAGTACAGTTTCGCCGTTTGATCTCGAACGTTTAAACAATCCAGAGGAATTAGTATAATAGAAATCTAGATCATTATTGAGTGCTACTAGCAAGGCCTTTGTATCAGCTAGCTCCGGTACCAACTCAGCCTTTCCGTTCCTGAACACATACACCTTTTCATTAGGGTATGTGGAATAGTAAACGTCTGTTTTAAAGAACATTTGCCATATGCTGTGAGCAGATCCATCTAAATGCTTCGCTTGTTTTGAGTCGTAATCGAATTCGTAAATCCCATCACTGCCTCCCAGGTACACTTTGTGTTTTTTATTATCCACGGTGCTAGCAAAACCTCCATAAATCCCAGGTATAGTATTATACTCATTAGTCTTAAGGCTGATGTATGCAGATGAAAACGTTTGCGTATTTAATTTATCGGTGAAACTGAAGAATAATGTATTTGTGTCATAGTCGATCGCAAGTTGATAGGGACTGTCCTTGTTGTCCACCAATATCTCTTTTTCGTGATGAATGTTATGGACTAATACGTTATCACATTCTGGATTCGTATAGCGCGCTTGAGAAAACGCTAGTATTGAGAGTCCGATCAGCAATTTCATCTGCAAAAACGAAAGAAATTTTATAAAAATACTCACTAAACTGCAATATCTTTGCATTTTTGTGTCTTAACGACGTATTGTTTGCAAACTATTTATGCGTTAATAAATTTTTATAATACAAAGTGTTTAGACATAAACAAGAATATAATTAGAAAGGTGAAATAAAAGTCATCAATGAGCCAAATATTTTGTATCAAGAATTGGATAATTACATTTTATAAAAACGTTAAAAATCTAACAGGCCTACCGATACACTACACTACGGAACGTAAATGCAAAACACTTTTATGGGGTTATAAAAATTTCTACATTGATATGAATTTCTCACTAAAAGTAACGTGGAATTCAAATAAAATATAGTTTACTCTAGTAGCACATAACATTTAGTTTTAAAATTATATTTCAAGGGATTTATAATCTATTTATAAGTGATATTGATATTAATTAAGTAATATTACTTACTTTTCTTCTTCTGTGGTCTGAATACAAACAACAACTGTTGAACACTAATAAAAACGTATGACGTATCAATATAAAGTATATGTACAAGGGTCATGGAGTTATCTGTAGCTGATACAAACATCGATTTTCTTAGAACTATTTAAGTGGGTAAAGTAAATATTTATTAAGAAGACGCTTAAAGAGCTTCTTTAAAATGTGTTTATTTCCTCTAAAAATTCTTCCCTTTAAAAATTCTATTATATTTATTTATTTAGTTAGGTAGACTAATTCTGTTATAATTAATAAACAAATATATAATTTGTTACTTTCCATGATTATTTTTATTGATATTGACAACCCTGTAGCCTAGTTGGTAGCGACCCTGCCTGCGAAGAGAGGGGTCCCGGGTTCGATTCCCGGCCGGGGCAGATATTTGTGTGACAGATAAAGTAAGTAAGTAAGATATTTGTGTGTCCTCGGGTCATGGATGTAATTGTAACTTGTTATATTATGTGTCTTCCATGCCACCCGCGACACAGGTACCTACTGTAACCTACTGCAGGGGTATGAGTGTGTTAGCGTTTATTTTTTATTTATTGTTATTTTCAGGTTTATCTTGCTGGTAAAGGAGACGGGAACATCAGATACTATGAAGTAGTTGATGAGCCACCCTATGTGCATTTCCTCAATCAATTCCTCTCTGGCAATCCACAGGTAACTTTAAAAAAAAAGAGGTATTCAATTCGACTGTTTTTTTTTGTGTTTGTTACCTCCGAACTTTTGACTAGGTGAACCGATTTCGATGATTCTTTTTTTAATCGAAACCTGGTGCTTGTCATGTGGTCCCACTTAAAATTGATCCAGATCTGACGAGTAATTTTTGAGTTATTTTGAAGTCGTTTATAGCCATCAAAGTTAATTATATCAGACCTCAAATCTATCGTAATTGTTAGGAATAGCATAGTAATCTGAAACTAGGAATGTTGTTAAAAAAATAACAATTGAAACTACTTATATTCATGGATATTACTAAATAAATAATTAATTCATCAGATCTGTTCGTTTGTTTACTTTCAGCGTGGGTTGGGTTTTATGCCGAAACGAGGCGTGAACACGGCCATTTGCGAAGTGTTCCGGTTTTATAAGTTGCATACGTCACGCGGATTGTGTGAACCCATCTCTATGATCGTACCACGCAAATCGGATTGTTTTCAAGTAAGATTATTTTACCCGAAGCGAAAGGGATTATGATAATAAATAAATAAATGAATAAAAAATGTATGTTCCCTTGCGATGACTGGAACGATTATAATGTTTGCGATTATTGTGAAACTACTCTTCTCGTACTCGCTTGCAGAAACTAGTAATGTATTGTAGATGTACTGTAGCTATAAGTTATTCAATAAATGTGTAATCCAGGAGGATCTATACCCGGACACGGCCGCGCCCCTGCCAGCCCTCAGTGCTAAGGACTGGCTGAGTGGAATGAACGCGCCTCCTCTTCTTATCAGCATGAAAACAGGTAATTTACACTGCATGTATGTATGTTCAAGGTACAATCCCTGATGAAATTCAAGAATCTTCAGGATTTAAAAAATCCATGGATCTGGACATGGACCATTAAACAAAATTGTATTGGAATTAAACGACGCATTTATTTTTTGGATATACGAATACATGTTTATACATAATATATCGTAAATCGTGTACAAAAAAGCAAAGCAAAGCAAAGCAACAACCCATAATTGTCCCACTGCTGGGCTCGGGGTCTCCTCTCAGAATGTGAGGGTTAGGCCATAGTCTACCACGCTGGCCAAGTGCGGATTGGTAGACTTCACACACCTTCGAGAACTTTTTATGGAGAACTCTCCGGTGTGCAGGTTTCCTCACGATGTTTTCCTTCACCGAAGCAAGTGATAATTAACATGTAATACGCACATAATATTTGAAAATTTAGAGGTGCGTGCCAGGATTTGAACTCGGGCCCCTTCGTTCAGGAGACCAACGTTCTACCGCTAGGCTATCACTGCTGTTAATTATGCTGTTAATCGTGTACTATTAAAGTATATTTGTGTTTGTTTGTGTAAAAGTTAATTTTATTTAATCTGTGCTGTTTTTTTCTTAAAAACTTGTAACATTGTCTGTGGCCTCTTCCGTAATAAAAAGTGAAAAAGCAAGAGTCTTTGGCTGCGCGTATTTACGCCAATGCCATGAATGAAAGAAAAAGCAAGACGTGTTTTCTTTGTGAAATAATACATTTATTAAAATAGCTCGGTTATTGGGTAATTTACGGGAATCTGTATATCTTTAAACATGTGCAGGTGTAACGATCGCGACGCACAAGCCGCGCACGAACCGCGACGCGCCCGCGCTGCAGCCGCAAGACGCCAACAACCGCAAGAAGTTCGCGTTCCTCTCGCGCGAGACCACGCCCGACTACCGCCCGCTCGCCACGTGGGGGAACGAGAACCATGTCGCTGATAATGATGCGGTGCAGGTAATGTAATGTGGTGTAATGTCAGGCCATGAGGCAAAACAATGTCAGGCGGTGAGGCAAAATAATGTCAGGCGGTGAGGCAAAATAATGTCAGGCGGTGAGGCAAAATAATGTCAGGCGGTGAGGCAAAATAGCATAACGTAGTCCGTTTTATTATTAGTAGCATACTCCCAATAAATATTAATTTAAATTACTTTCAAAACATTAATGATAGATACCTTGTTTGTTTTTGCCTTTAAATTCTTTTCATTTTGTGTCAACCTTATTTTTTAATTAAAAAAATGGACTACTTGTACATTTTTTACAATAGCGAATTTTGATTTAAAAGAATTAAATTTTATTATTTTGATGGAACCAGCGTGGCCTAAAAGTGATACGTGTAGGTTCGTATTCAGTCCCCCTTCAGAACACCAACATTCAAACTTGCCAGGCTTCACTGCTTACACTAAAGCGTATCGAAACATTTCCTCCCTGAAGTGTATAAGCCACATCTGTATTCCAGCTGCAAATGACAGAGAAGTCCCAGAAGACGACAGCGAACCAGACCACCAAGTTCCATCAGCTGCAACGCATGTTCGGCAACGGCCGGCTGGCGGGCGATACAGAACCCGTGCCGCTGTACAAACAGATCAACCAGGGAGACGTGTTCGGGACTGAACATGAGGTGAGGTTGTCTCCATTGGCTCTTAGGGGTGCTACATGTACCACAATAGTCCGTTTTTGTCATCTTGACATCATCATATTCCAGTTACGACTCGCGTTCAACCGTCAAGGCGAGGAGCTTCGTATCGTGAAGCGGCAGTTACAGAACAGTCAGAACAGAGTGCGCGAGCTCGAACAGAACGTCGCCGCGTTGCAGGCGAGGCTGCAGCGAGACGCCGCGTAGGACAGCGTGTATCCTGCAGTGTGTATCCTGCAGCGTGTATCATGAAGCACACACCGACAGGTATTGCAAGTCCTGGCTGGTTTATCTGTTTTGTCAGGGCGCATTTTAATTTGCCGTTTGGACTTTCTGTTCTGCCTACCATATTTCATATGCGAGTAACCTTTTCTGTAAGGAAAATGCGCCGTGACAGTAATTTTCACACCCATATGCTTTTGCAATTAAATAGAACAGTCGTTCAAATTGATTTATTATTTTCATATATTTTGTTTATTTTGGAATACAGGTTTAAAATTAAAACTATTCCAGCCAGGCTTGAATACTTTCGATATCAGCTACGATTATTTTATGATCTGTTATAGCTCACGTGGTACTAAAATATAATAAAGCTGTCGCAGAGGCAATGCTACTATAAAAATAAATAAACGGATATGATGCTTCAAAATCGAAAATATCCTATATAATATTTGCTGTATGCTGTGTTATGAGAGTAATGAGGCCTTAAATTTAAGGCAGCTTTTGAGTGTGACAAAGAAAGCAAAGTTCGCTCTTTATTGGGAATATTTTCAGTGCCAATGATGTTATTGTATGTTGGTATTGGAATCGTTGGAGCGTTAACAAAAATAGCTGCTAATCGCGTCTAAGAACAAAGTTTAATAATATTAGAAGGAAGATAATAATTTTGCTGGATTATTGTACGTCTCGAGAGCATTTGCTTTGAGCTAATTGAGCTTGCTCTACGTGTTTAAGTATCGTATTTGCTACATGTGGTCACTTTTAACTGTCTGATCTCATAAGCTGCAAGATTTCGTATAATGACAGAGGTTGTGTTTTCTTGCGATCTAAATATTTTTACACTATTTTAAGTTACTACCGATAGTGTCTACCGAAAAATAAGGATTTTAATTCGTAACGAAGTCACAAAATATTATGTTTTTATAATGATGATTTTTAATTCCTATGACATACAGTATGAAGAATAACACCAAAAAATTACTAATAATAATGAATCTGTCAGTGAGATATTCGATTTAATATTAAAAATGTAATTAATGAATATTTTGAAAACTATTGATGCAGTTGTAATGATTGTTATTTATATCATAGAATGTGTTAGGAATATTTAATTATCCATAAATTTATTGGTACTTTATGTACAGATAAATTGTATAGCATAATTATGATGTTTTGAGCATCACTAGTGATCTTTTTGTCACAAAGATAATTTCGTAGTAGCACCTTTGACTTAACTAGCTTGTCCAAGAAAATAAAAACCCTTGGCGAAAAATACAAAAATCAAACTATTTACCTCCTTTTTTTTGGGTTTTTTTTATATTTTTTTCGTTGTGAGATTTCCTAATTGGGGCCTTAAAGCATCACCCTTGCAGATTACCATAGGGCTTTTATTTTCATGGCGTAAGTTACATCAACACAATAATAGAACAAAATATCCTTAAAATTATTTTTAAGCAGTGTATAACTGAAAATTGTGGGATCAAAATTCAAATCATTCCATTTTGGAAACTTTTTTATTGCTTTAATTTTGGCACAGATATGGAATAGAGTCATGACTTTCAAAACATTCTAATTTACTTGTAAGATAGGTATTAGTTATCTTTTAATTATCTTTTAGGCCTAAGTAGCTTAGCGTATTTTAATAAGAATTGTTGCAAATGATGGCCTTCACATAACTGCTATATAATAATTTACATATTGTGATATGTGTCCATGACAACAATAATAATTGTAATCAGTTTATTTTGGTTACAAATTTTGTATAATTTCCAATTGATATAACAGTAGATAGATATATGTACAGCGAGGATTCGAAATGTCGCCGTCATTATGTTCACCGAAATTGGCATTTGGTGCACACATTAAATGGAGTACATACAGTAAGATTATCATATTGCAGTTCGATTGAACAGTTTTGAAATTATTTCATTACGCAAATATCGTTCTTTTCCTTGATTTTATGAGACTATTTAGTAAAGCTATAAAGACCAAGATCTGTGATGGCAGAACTACAACCTCAATCTTCGTAAGATTGATTTTTTTAAGAACAGACAGAATCTACAATATTTCAATAAATGATGTGGCATAATTAGGACATTTAAAAGGAAGCTTGCTTAAAAGTAGATGTAGGTACAGTCACCTGCAGAGAAAAGTAACCCATCTGTTTATAAATATATGAACAGCAACGTTTCCGTTGTCTGTTGCGTTGTAAACAGGTGGGTTACTTTTCTTTGCAGGTGACTGTACATAACAAAGAACAACTCTGATGTTCTATCACCGCTATCTTGGTCCAATGCCATAATCACTAATTATAATAATTATTCCTGATATATTAAGTGATAAACTTGTGTAGTGAACATGTTCTTTAATAATTTGGTGATGTCCGTTTTCCGTTTCGCTTAGCACTGATTTGACAAGCACTTAATAAATTCTATTCCAAGCGTTGAAGTTAAGTTTACCTAACGATAGGTATTTTATTAGTCTGATTTACATTTGTTTTTGTTACTTGTTTATTTGTATTGATTTTTTTTTGTAATCCTTTTATGTGACTTATGAGTTGTATTATTATGTAGTTTATTTAAGGACATAACTAATTTTATTTGCTATTTGTGTTATTGTCGTTCAGTGTAATTAATAAGTCAGAATGAAGTTCATTTCGAAAAGAGATGGTGGCATATAGCAGCGAGGCCCTATATTTTGTATTCATAGATTTAATTAAAACATTTTCGAATCGAGGCACTGCCAAACCGTTCTAAAAGAGCAAATGAGTTGTACAAAAAAGTTACCTGAACTTTTGCCTGTAGGTACAGTCGGCCGCAGAAGTAGCTTAACATTTTAGTACCTTGTCACATTACATTTCTTGAATTTGTCATAGATGTTGTTAGGAAACCGTCGTAATAGTTACTATTACAAAGTACTATAATGTTAAGCTACTTCTGCGGCCGATTATACATACTTCTTACTAGCGTTTTAGAGATGAGTTATAGGTGCTAGACACTTTTTCTTTAATCACAGTTTAGTTTTTAATGAATGGCGCGGAATTCTGTATGTGACGGGAAGGGCTTTGGCCGTGCGGTGTGGCAAATTGTGTCTGCTTACAGCAATAATTCAATATTTTTGACATTTAACTGTCGTAAGTGTAGTATATGGCAAAAGTGTATCGCAGGAATAGAAAGGTAGCCTTAAAGATGAATTTTATTACATTCCATTTATCACTGGAACATCGATTACTGTAAGTTCGAAGAAAGTATTATTGCATTAGCGTTAGTAATTTAGTTACGTGGCTAAGTCGACGTTGATATTTATTGTGTATTTTTATATCATGCTTGTGTAGCACAAATTTCAATAAATGTTTGATCATTGAAGTTGTTTTATTTCGTTATGTAACTCCCATGATTTGATTTTATACCTAATACCCTACCTATTCATGAGTATTGTATCGAAATACGAATTAGAATCACAGTATTCTTAATAAATAACCCCGCCTGCCATTAAAAAAGCTTTTTGAAATCCTTACGGTGAGCTCTTTAATTTGATACCCATAATGCATTATTTGATTTATTTTTATTTTTTGATATTTCAAACAATGGCGTCTCATCGCCACCGTATTTCTTTTTTTAACGTCACCTATCTAAGAACTCTAGGGTTTATTATGTAATAATAAAACAAATAAATTATTTTTTCACATTTTATTCAGTTATTCAGCCTTAAACATAAATATTGTATAAATTAATGAATAAGTCTAGTTCTAATGGACGGTCAAGTTTTAAAATAATATTAAAATATAGAACACAAGATTTTCTTTATTCTTTTCATCAGCATAAAAAAGAGAAATCTTTAAATGGACGGTCAAGTTATAAAACGATAATGAAATAGAAATATATAACTTTTACATCTACTAACATAATAACAATATGTTATAAAACATTGTAAATAAGTACAAAAGTTCTGTTTAATGGTCAAGCTATATATATTATGTATATCAAATACATTGTACATTAATAATTAAATAGGTAATACATAATTTGTGATTTCTACAATACAGGTACTTAAGTCTCTAAGTAAATCTATAGCCATTGATTAGTTAAAAAACAAAACTAGAAAAATTGATATCATAGAACTTTAAAACCTACTAAGTGTAACTAAACACAGTAAAAATTTCTATGACAAATTTTAATAGTATTACCGTACAAAAAAGTATACAGGCAGGAGGTAGCTTAAACTTAGATAAACAAATGAGATTCAATGTTTTGTAAAGCTGTAGATGGGAATGTATATTTTGTAATAATATAAAAATTGTAAATAATATTACTACGGAAAGGCATTTAAAAATTCATGAGCATAAAAGCTGTTAATATGAGTACAGTTGGTATTCTCAAGTCTGTAGCAGCATTGCAACCATCACTGTTGCAAGTGTATATACAGGTTCGATATTCCAGTTTGTCTCCCGGTTGCTGCACATAATTGCAATAATTCCCCAAATCCAAAGATGAACAAAATCTCTTTGTACTTATACCACCTGCAATATTTTGAAATATGTAAATAAAAATTCTGAGGATGTATCAACACTTCACCAATAATTGTGTGGACATAATCATTAGAAAAGTGTTGACGATATCAATATAGCAAAGGATTTTAAATAATACATATTTACATACATCACTATATATAGGAAATTCATCACATATTATTAGAAATAGGTTAAAAAGACATGCAGAAACAAACTTACAGTGGTACATCACTCCAATTCATCCAGTTAGTAATTCTAATTAGTTCCGTGTACTGTGCTGTGAAACTTGTTAAATATCAGTGAATTGTGAAAGCTTGTTAGTAGAAGCAACAGAAAATTAATAAGTACTAATAGTTAATTCAAAACATAACCAGTTTGCATTATTTATTATTTGCATAGATTTGATTCTATTTTTTAACCGACTTCAAAAAAAGGAGGAGGTTCTCAATTCAACTGTATTTTTTTTATGTTTGTTAGCTCAGAACTTTAGACTGGGCAAACCGATTTTGATGATTCTTTTTTTAATCGAAAGCTGGTGGCTGTCATGTGGTCCCACATAAAATTTATTGAGATCTGACAATGGCATCCATGAGAAAACCATATAAGTCGTAAATTTGTATTAAGAATGTGCGCGACAAATGGACGAATAACTCAATATCACGCCAACCGATTTCGATGATTCTTTTTTTAATCGAAATCAGGTGCTTGTCATGTGGTCCCACATAAATTTGAACGAGATCTGACAAGTAGTTTTTGAGTAACTTTGAAGTCAGTTATTTTTTGTTAGTAAAATTTAGATTATGTTGGTGTAAATTGTAGATTATAAATGTACAAACTTATTGTGAATTAATGAGCCATATCTTGTAATTTATTAAACTTAGGTATATTTACACAATTTCACCCATTTGTCAACTATCAGTTTCTTTGATAATTTTAATATTGAATATTCGGCAAAAATATGGTCCATGATTATTGTATATGTTTCCTCTCATCTCCCAGAAATGTCGAAAGTATGAAAATAATTAAAAAAATAAATGGATTACATTTAAATTGGCATGATATTATGCGCCCATGTGCGATGTGAATTCTATGAACTAAAATTTAACACAACAATTTGGAATTGACTAAGACCTATCTGTTTAATGCAGAACTGTGCATTGTGAACATGGTCACAAGGAGTGGCAAGTAACGCTCCACCATCTAGATTCATTAAGCCATCACCACACTCCATAGTTGAGGAAGAGTTGCATTGATAGCAATCTACAGCACCACCTGAATTACATGTATATTATGTTGATGGTTAGTACCCACACCACCACTAACGGATTCAGGGGCAGGGGCTAGAGGGGCCAGCCACTTCCCCAAAATCAACTACCTTGGACATAATTTAAATAAGGTTTATATCTTAAACTTAGATGGATCAAGTCCTCCTGTAAACAAAACTTGTGGTTCTAAAACTACACACCACTATTATAGCTTTCAATGTTTAGTCTTGTATATTATATTTACGTTACTTGCAGACTAATTTGAAGAGAATTTTATGTTCTTTGATAAATAGAGTTCCAAAATTTTTGAATCAATTTATACTTAGAATAATATTACATATTGAAAATGTGTAATAACATCCAATAAAATTAAAGGGATAAAAACTGCTGTGCAGTTTATTAATTACTAGCTGACCCGGCGAACTTCATACCCCTAACAATTTCCTCCTCTCCCTCTCATATCTTATACATATCAAACTTCCTTGTGAATCAATCTGTCTATTGTTGGAAACTGCATTAAAATTCATTGCCTAGTTTGAAAGATCTAAAAGTACAGATGCGGGAAGCAACTTCTTTTTATACTATGTTAAGATTTTATTAATGGTTTTGTTAAGCAAAAATATTGTAAAAATACCGTTTTAACATGATTTGCATTAAAACCTCATAACCCTGTTAATACTGTTAATGATTGTTAATTGACCAGTGAAATAGTTATACCTCATCTCGTTATGGTTCATAAAACAAACTGCACCCCATATCACCACCACAATTGGTTTTTGTTGAGTTTCTCACCTTCGTACCTTCCTACATGTTTGATACAGAACTGAGCGTCATGGATGGTCGCGCAGTCTGTGGGCGCTAAATCTATATCGTTGTCTAAAAACTCATTGCACTCAAACGGATTATTCGAATCCGTCCCCGAGCACTGATAACATTCTATTGAATTAACTAAAAATCAAAAAATATATTGAACAAAAATGTTGATGGGCGTTGTTTCACTCAGTAAATCAATAAAACATAGTACCAACCTGATTTAAAACATAGTGCTGTAAGTAACAAACTTAATGAAATACTTGTAAACTTCTCCATTGTAAATATATAAGTTTAATTTAAAAATATGATACAAATTAGATTTTCATTTACAAAGTATAAAATTGTAAAATACACAAGTTTATCCAGAATTGAATCTCAACGAATGTCAATTGTCATTTGTCAAGCAAGTCAAAAATCAAATGTCAAATTCATCTGTCAATCAAAATCATTGTCAAATGGTTTTCCATGGAGGATAGAGTAGAAGGAAGGCCATCTCATATGAGGAGAAGGTACTAAGTGTCCCTGCTGTTTACTGAAAATAGAGGTTTTATTAATGGCCATTTCAAATGGTGCTAGTGTGTGAGAAATAGATATGAACATGGCTGTCGTAGACGGAGTGAAGTTTGCAGAGTTATGCCACCCGTAATGAATGGCGCTAGTGTCTGTTAAATAGATATTCGAACATAGCTGTTACAGACCGCACCACAGTGCCACCCGTAATAATTAGACGCGTTTTTACGGACAATTTTCATACACAGAGATGGCCTCCCTTCTACCTTCGATACACGATTCGGTGTGGTAGGTAAATCATAACACAAACGCCCCAACTCAAGAGTTACTAATGGTTACTTAAATCGCTCCTTAGTAAAGAATCACCAAACAAATTCTGTACTAAGGAGCGACTTAAGTAACCGTTAGTGACTCTTTGAGTTGGGGCGTAAGTACCTAATGATATTTCGTACAGTAACCATAATATTTAATAACTTCTATTAGAGGGCGCTGCATTCTGTATTACAGTTTTTTAAGGCTGGCGGTACCGGCATGGCAGTGGGTTGTTTTATCTGGTTGGTTGGCTATAGGTACCTTAATACCTTTTACGTAAGAGTGCTCCTAACTACCTACCATACTTTCAGTACTGTGTGTTAGCATCAGGCCGGGAAATAAAACTGAACTCTTCAACCTTTACATTTGTATTTATAAGTATAATTCCAGTTAATTACATAATTTATATCCTAAAGTTTACAACAGTCAATAAATTGTTTAATTAATAAACCAGTCAATTGTATTGTAAGCTTAACAGAACTGTAACACGAATTATAAATTTAACCTTATATGTTTACTAATCCATATCATATATTATCTCTTAAATTGAAAATATTACATAAAATTATTCATTATTAATTGAGCAACATTGTATATCAAAACTGTGGTCTCATTCTATTGATCTAATTCTTTGACTTTGATTTCTAATTGTACACAATAAGTAAATTTTACATTCGTATGGACTGAAATATTATACTATATTATTGATATTCACAACTGATCTAATATACTGAAGAAATTTTCATATGATTATTGTGGCCTCTTCAATCCACAGCTAATCATCAAAGTTTTGAAAAACATTGTGACCTCTTTAATTGAACAATTTTAATATGATTATTGTGGCCTCTTCAATCCACAGCTAATCATATCAAAATTTTGAAACCTTAATATGATCATTGTGGCCTCTTCAATCCACAGCTAATCATATCAAAGTTTTGTAAAAACTTTATCATGATCATTGTGGCCTCTTCAATCCACAGCTGATCGACTTTACTGAAAAACTTTATTGTGGTCATTGTGGCCTCTACAATCCACAGCTGACTGACTTTTAACTTCATTATGATCATTGTGGCCTCTGCAATCCACAGCTGATCGACTTTTAACTTTATTATGATCATTGTGGCCTCTACAATCCACAGCTGATCAACTTTTAACTTCATTATGATCATTGTGGCCTCTGCAATCCACAACTGATCGACTTTTAACTTCATTATGATCATTGTGGCCTCTACAATCCACAGCTGATCGACTTTTAACTTCATTATGATCATTGTGACCTCTACAATCCACAGCTGATCAACTTTTAACTTCATTATGATCAGCTGTGGCGTTCAATGTCGATGGAACAGTAAAAATGGTTGTAAACTTTTGGATATAAATTATGTAATAACTTGGAATTATACTTATAAATACAAATGTAAAGGTTGAAGAGTTCACTGTTTTATTTCCCGGCCTGATGCTAACAGGTCAGAATTCTTTGCCTCTTTGCAGTTGTTACAGATTCGCTTTTAGTCATTTCATCTCCTTCTGTGCTTGCAAGCACTAAGTATGTAGTTGCATTTGTCACTGCTATGTGATATATTCGGACTGAAAATAAATAAAATACGAGCAGTACTGACGTTTTAACTAACTTGTCTACTAATTCGACTAAATGCATTAAGCTGTTATTCTTATTAGGTACTACACTATTCTAAATGGGTATATTCAAGTTCTTTAGTCTGAGATTCAAAAGGAGGAAATTGTAGTAAAGGGGAAAAAAATAATCTGAATATTTAAATTTCAATCATCGCGAAATGGATATTAAAGTATTAAAAACACTTATTTTCACGCCACTGTCCAAATCGGACGTACGTTTAACGAGATTAATGTGTTAATCTCAGATGGAATAAAAGGTCTGAGGTGTTAATTATAAACACCAATTGTCTGACCTGTTTTATGGACGTGGAGTTGTAGAAGCATAAAACTTCAACGAATCCCTCTTCTGACCTGTTAGCATCAGGCCGGGAAATAAAACAGTGAACTCTTCAACCTTTACATTTGTATTTATAAGTATAATTCCAGTTAATTACATAATTTATATCCTAAAGTTTACAACCTTTTTTACTGTTCCATCGACATTGAACGACAGACAATATGTCAAAAATAAAAATATCTGCGGCGTCAAACCAAAAGATTAACTACCAGCATCTCATCTATCTAAAACAGTTTATATAACATAATAAAAATACTCGTCAAACATACAAGAGCTAACATGTGTATGGTGTGACCGTATGAGTATGACATACTATAGGTATCGGACATTCAAAAATGTGAAATATTTTCTTAAGTACAGGTAAAAACACAAAATTTGTATTGTATGCGCAGTGGCGCTATTGCTACTTGTTCAAAGTGCTTTGCTAAACTTAAGTGTGTTCAAAAAATTATTTTGACGCGTTTTTGACAAGGGTGAAGGCAGGCATATTAGTATTAAAATATTTAAAACACTAATTAAAATACTATAATAAAGATTAAAAATAAAACCCTGTAATAATAACTGTCGCAAATATTTATTCGATTGTTTAAAAATAACTTTACATTAATATTTATATAAAATACTTATAAAATGATGCGGCACTTAATATTAAGTAGATGTTACAAATAGCAGTTTGTTGCTAACACTGACATTTGAATAAGGTAAATGAAAATGTTGTAAGTAACATAAATATAAGAAGTACACACAAGATTTATTATTTATTTAATAATTTCTAGATAGGTACATTAGAACACTCCCAACATTCATTTCGAAATTACGAACTTAACCAAAATCACAATAAGCATGAGCAAAGGTAGCTCATGTGAACTTAAATTTGTACATTATAAACCTAATTTAAATGCGTTACCTTGTCTAATTATTACTAAACGCTTAAAAAGTACAGGCAGTTACACAAAATCTATAATATTGTCATAATTAAGTCTCACATTACCCTAGAATGTTTTCATCACACAACTGGAATGTAAAAGGACATTACTTAAGTAAAGATTACGTAAGTAGTGTAAATAAGTAGGTATTTTGACAATAAACAGGAATTATTAAAATATAGAGCATCCTACCCGAGGGTACTCGATTTACGAATATAAGAATAATTTTAATACCATAATCTAAAAATATGTTTTATATTGGCACGTTTGTTTTATCGATGGAACGGGGAAATAGGTATCATGTTTTATTTTTTACAAAATAAAGACAAGAATATACATATATTTTATCATGCTGTATAATTATATTAGGGTCAAAACCCACAATATTTGTAAGTAAATTAATATAATTGAATTATATTTTCAGAAAGATTACATACATCATAGGTACCACTTTATATAGATAGGATGTAGAAAGAAATGTTTTGCGCCAATGTTTAACGGCTTAGGCTAGTATTTTTAACGTCATCAATCATGAAAACCATAGGCACAAGATAATGATACAGCAAAAAAATCTGCAGAATGCAAATAAGACTAAGAAGAATAGTTTATTTAACATGTTTATAGATAAAGAAACACTTAGTCCTAATCCTGAAGGTACAATGTACATTCCACGGACACTCAGATCAGTTATTGAGCTGAGGCCTTAGCGGCAGGGAACCTTCCACCCAGAAATTTGGTCGCTGCATCATGGTTTGCCATAAACCAACCTCTTTACCCATGCTGTCCATCCAATTGACACTTGCTCCCATGTAGGTTCCTGAAAAAAATATATATATAAAGGTGAAATCTTCCATTTTATTCAAGGCGAAGACTGAATGTTGGCATGATTACGATGGTTGACATCATTAATCTTAAATATGCAAGTCGTTGCGCACTGACATCAAATAAAGTTGTCCAATGACGAAGCGGCCTTCGACTTTGACTTCGAAAGTATATTTTGAATCAATTCTGAATGAAAAATATTCAAGAAAATTATTTAAATGTACTTCTCATCATCACAATCCCTTAGCCTAAAGTTGTATGGAAGAAAATTATCTCCAGCGATTAGACTTTTTGTATAAATTACTGTTGTCTCCTGATTGTCGTATCGTATCTTTGCTCTGGTGTATTTACATTTATTAGTGTAATTAAAAATAATTATAATTCTTACCAGTTCCAAGCGAAAGTCTAACCGCGCCCATGAAGTCATTCGAGGCTAGCCGGTCTCTATCCCATAGACTAAGCTCCAGAGCTCGCGTGGCCAGTTCTTGCAACGACAGTCCCCTGTAGGTGAAGGTGTGCTCCCAACGAGGGTTCAACGACCGACGCACTACACTGGTTTTCTGCTTGGCCAACCGACCACGCTCCGGTAGAAGGTAGCTGCAACGCAAAATAAAGCCATTAAATATCTGGTAATAGAGAGTAACAACTTTGGGATGACTACGAACATCTACAGGGAAATGACTCTAGTGATGATCTAGATGCCATAATTGTACAACAGCTAGGGTAGGTAAATAATTAATGATTCTTATCTAAATGACTCAATTTAATTGAGTCACCACTAAATAATTAATTTATGATCACATAATTGAAGGGCGTACCAATGATTCTTTATGCCTGCTATATACGTAACGATATATCGTAGCGATTTCTGACTGTGCAGTTAAATCGAACGCCCTAAGTGCCTCCACACGCCACCGATATCGGCGTCGATAATCAGTTCTCCGCAGGAGTTCGCGCAAGAAACATGTCATCCACGATGGAAGATGATGATGCACTTGCGTTATTGCCAACACTTGTTGGCTTTTAGTTCCAGAACACTGTATAATGGCGCCACTGGTGCTCATTTCTAATCTTATGGTGGTCACTCACGGTCATTCCATCGCGTCATTTTTGGAGCCACGCCAAATGACAATGTCAAAATGGCGCGATTGTACATACAAATTTTTTATATCACGCCATCAGTTTTTCACATTCACGATCAAATTTTGGCTGTATATCACGCCATTTGACGGGATGGACTGACCGTGAGTGGCCACCATTAAGCGTGAAGTTTGGTCTCTATCTAATATATAAAATTCTCGTGTTACGGTGTTAGAAGTTGAACTCTTCCGAAACGGCTCGACAGATTTTCGTGAATCTTTGCGTGCATATCGGCTAGGGTAGAGAATCGGACAATATCTATTTTTCATCCCCCTACCCCTAATTTTTTGGCAGAACAACGTTTGCCCGGTCAGCTAGTTTCAGCAGTATAACAAAGTACTCTGTGGTAACGTACTGCCGAATTGAGCGGCCGCCATCCACACGCGACGATAAAACTGTGCAAACGCAATCGACAACGATTTATCTAATAGAAATTGTAACTGCCACCGATAACGATAAATCTGCAACGATTTGTCATACACACGGTCGATATATCTGCACAAATTGGTTTGAACAGATATATCGCTACGATATATCGTTACTGTGTAGCCGTCATTAGCTACCTACTCCTATTTATGCATAGGTATTTCAATACTTATATGTATAATAATTTGTATAATAATTATTTCTCAGTCGTAACAGCATACATAATTAGTAATATTAGGTTTAAATTTTTCAAATTATTCACATTTTGTCTATAACATCTTTATTTTATTTTTAATTTATGATCATTGAAATCTGCTTAATGACTGTATGCTAATAGTTATTCCATTTAATTATGTTGATAATGATATTACAATTGTCAATTATTTGTTTATAATTTATAAATAGTTATTCGACATTACGATTTACGACTACACTTCTAAAATACACTACAAAGGAACGCAAAACTTTACTACACTAGTACTTAATATAAGTACCTACTATTATTTCTTCCGTGGTACTACATTAGCATTTAAAATAGTATTTTAAATTTTTAACCACCCACCTAATTAATTAACTTTTGTTAACTTAATTGGTGTTAGTATTGCTCTGTCCTAAAAATTAAAAAAAAACATACAATACAAAAATTGTTTAAATATAAAATTATTTTCTACATATTCTACTAGATCAGCTGTGCCGTAGTAACACTTCATTTAGTCGACTACGAATCAATGAATGAACGAATAAATGAATGAATGAATGAATGAATGAACGAATAAATGATTGAATGAATGAACGAATAAATGAATGAACGAATGAATGAGCGAATAAATGAATGAGTTCATTCACTCATTCGTTCATACGAATAAATGAATGAATGAATATTTAATTTGCAAAAATTGTGGTTACACAGAGGTCTTAATTTTTAGATTTAGATTAGATAGACGAGCGAGCGAGATGATGAAATAGTTCATATATGTTTGAAATAAACAAAAAAAAACTCTGCAGGCTAAAATTAGATTTAAATAAATTTTTGACGAATACTATAGTAAAACCTCACCTTTTACAGAATACATCGGCCAGTCCGTTAGGCTTGGTAGCGACGAGGTTCTTGGCCTCCTTGACGAGGACATGCAGTGTTCCCCTGCCCCCCGCGCCTCCCGCCCCCGCCCCCGCCCCCGGGCGCTCCGGCTCCCACTTCAGCCCCACGATCAGGTCGCCGCGGGTGCCTTGTTGCTCGTCAAATTGCTCCGTCTGGAATGTGGGATATCATCATCAGTAATCATCATCACATCATAATTGTCCCACTGCTAGGATTAAACTGGGATCGGGTAGCTTAGGTACTATGTGACGGTTTTTTGAAGTTATACTTCTTTAGGCGCGTTATGAAATAAATGGAAAAAATTATGAGAATGAAGTTTTAATATTTGTAACACGGACGGTGACACAAAAACGACGATGACGAAATAGGTACATCACGCGCTTTTTTAAAAACGCGCGTTAAGAATAAAATATTATTATTTAAATATTGTTTTTTTTTTTAATGTTGCTAGAATATTGTTTTTATGTGCTAAGTATTTGTTTTACATAAGAAAAGTAAAGTGTAATGAAGGTGTAAAAAAACTTGAATTTTAGTACTTCAAGTCATTGGATCACTTGATTCACACTCATCGCTATGTGCAGTCGTGGCCGAGTGGTTAAGGCGTCTGACTCGAAATCAGATTCCCTCTGGGAGCGTAGGTTCGAATCCTACCGGCTGCGAAAATTATTTTCTTTTTTTATGAAAATATCTATTATCAGTTCAATTATATATATTTTTTTGTCGTTATTTTTATATTTTAGAAATTAAATTTTTGAATTTTTGGTCCAAATTTAAAAATCGATGAAGATGGATAAAAAATACGTTAGATGTCTGCGTGACGCTGCGTGATTATTATTATTTAATTAGGTGTCATATTTTACTAGCTGTTAATGACGTAAATATATGGTCAATAAAATCGTACACAGGCCACATGAATCACATGATTGTAAGTGATCAGCATAGTAGTCTAATGAATAAGTTCAAAATGGTTGAAAATAGACATACTGCTCTTAAAAATACGTGCGATAGCTCATTCTGTTCGGAATGATGTCTAGAAAAATGTTTCGGAAGCATTTACCAGCACGTAAAAAATTGCAAAAGTTATTGACAAAATAAAGTTGAAAAAAAAAAGTATTTTGTTTTTGGTAATAACTCCGAAACTATTAATATTTAAGAAATTTTAAAACAAGATTCTTAAAGAAGAGGAAATTTCCAAAAAATGACTCGCGACTCTCGGAACTCTATCTCCATTATTTATAACTTTAATTTAACGCTGAAAATGGGTCTCCACTCGGCATTTTTAGGTTGCGCGTGCGGCGTCAAAACCGAGTTCGTCACACTGAATAATTTTTTAAGGTATTAATTATTAATTTAAAAAAATAAAAAAAATATGGTGTATTCGAAACACTTCAAAGAATTTGCTCCTGTAGGAAATTTTTCTTAAAGTTAATTTTTCAACAAGTTAGACGATTGTTAATTAACTAAATTTTCTCGAACTTCCATTTTCATTGTACATTAAAAAAAATGTTTAAGTAATTGTCCTATAAATTTTTCGCTTCGTGGAGCCCTTCTTATATACATGCTTAACGAGATCACGTCATAAAAGTTTAAAAAGTTTTAATACTTTGTGTATAATAATTTTATAAGTTGAACAAACAATTTTTTAATTTTTTTATCGAATCGAAATTAAAAAATCGAAAGAAGTTTTTATCTGTACTTTGTTATACATCGTTTTTTATTTTTATTTTTAGGGATTTCAGAAAAAATATATAAAAAAGTTGAGAATTTGTTTATAACAAACTTAACAAGTGAACAAGTGATAAGCCGCCCAGGTGGGCGGGGCTTATCACGTTTGGACTGGCATATTTTAATTAAAATTTTGTAAAATGCATAAGTAATTAAGTAGGTTGTGAAGAATTGTATGAACTAAACAGCTTTACTAAATTATTACGTTTACGCGTTTGGACGCGCACTAAAAATTATTTACTTAAAATTTAGTTATCTACTTAACTACTTAATACATTCATTGACGGCATGGAATGCCATTTTTATGCTACTATCAGTTCTTTCTCTCTTTGCATCTATTTCTTGACCGGCGACGCATCAGTGATGCCTTTGGTGTTGCAGATGTCCATGGGCGACGATAGCCACTTGCCATCAGGTGGATCGTCAGCTCTTTTGCATACTATTTTCATAAAAAAGATGATGACAGATGGGTATCTGTTCCTTTAGCTTCAACCCATTAACAGTCCAAGTAGACTCATGGAATATCTCACTCATAGAAAGTCGATCATAGAATACTCAAGTGAGCACAGGTCCTGTAGTGGCCTAGAGCATCCAGTACCAATTGGTGGAATCTGTTAGTTGGATATTTACAGTAACGTACCCGTTCGTGCAGTTTGTACCACATGGGCGCGGGGTCGTCGAACACGACGTCGGCCAGCGGCAGGGTCACCTCTCCCAAGAAGTCGTTCCGGCCGAACATATCTGCGTGCCAGGCGCTCAGCCACAGTGTCCGCGAGGACAGCGAGGCCAGCGGCTGCACGAAGCTCAGTGTCTCCTCGAACACCGGGTTTAATGTGTTCTTCTTCACTTTCGTCTTCCTCTTGCCAGCTTTGGACTTGTCTGGTAACAAGTACACCTGGAAGGAGAGAAATTGGGGTTACTGGGTGATGAATTGGCATTGCCTCGTGGGTTGGCTAGTTGCATACAAAAGGATCTTGGAAGACATTGTGATTACCTATTGGTGTTGGAAAAATAACTGGGAGTTTGGAAATTTTAAGTCAAACTTCTATCAACTTACTAGAAATGGGGTAACAAAAAGACAAATAATACGTTCTGAAAATCAGGAGCCAAGTTTAGCGGGTCTTTTTGGCCGTGAATAGACATGTTTTAGAGACGCTTAATCTGACAAGATTGACTTTTCCCCACTCGGTTATAGCCTGAAGTGTGAGATTCACACGTTCCACCATGGGCATACGATGGCTTCTCTATCACTGCTATTGTCTGCTTACCCATAGATACCGGGCATGAGTAGGTCATTAATATGTAGCAAGAATAGAGTGCCGGAGAGAACGGACCCCTGAGGAACTCCGGCATTTATATGCGTTTCCGATGAACAGCTACCAATCTCGGTTTTTGCCTATCGTTGTTGGTCAAACTGGATATTTGGAGATTATAAAACTCATCATGAACAGGGCTTGGAGTCATGTAATAGTCATGTTACTGTTATTACAATTATAAGCCGGTAAAATATTGAAATCCTTCCAAAACCTAAGAATGACTCATAGGATAACCAATAATAGTGTTATTTAGGTATTTATGCATTAAGGATTGAATTACATAAAGCATTCCTGTGGTTTTGCGGACGTCTCTTAGTAGTGAGGCAATTTAATATCGTAATCCTGATTTGTTTTGTGGCTTCTGAGATGTTTTTACCATTCTCGGTTTCTAGACAATGGATTTTAATTCACCACCGACTTTTTTGTTGAATTTTTATTGGAAAATCCAGAAAGCTTAAATCTTTTGGCATGGGATTAAGCGCACCCCAATATTGTTCCAAAACTTAAATATACCTGACCCTTCCATTCCGCCCTTTCGTCAGACTTCTTCTCAGTCGATACGTTCTTGACAGAACAGTCGTGGTCATCATGAAGTAGCGGTAAGGGCTGATGTCACTCGCCTCACGATGTTTCGCCATTTCTCCCTATTGGCCGTCATCCTAGTACATTCATGTAATGGGCCGCCCACCGCAGATTTTATTTGGTCGGTCCAGCGCATGGGTGACCGCCCGCGAGGTCTTAATCAGGTTCTTCGTCAGACAATCATAATGAATACCAAGCCTAGTAAGCTTGCGCCAAATTATATTTCGCAATAATGCATTAGTTTCTCACCATTTCTCATTAGACTCGTTACAGACAAATGAACGGCACCTACCTTGACATAAGGATCGGAGCGGTTCCGTTTGACGTCGACGGGAGCCAGGTCTCGGCACCGTCTGACGCCAACCTCTAGCGCTCCTAGCCGGTAGTTGTACAGTAGAGAGAACTGCACTTCACCCCTCACAGTCACGTTGCCACGCATGCCCTCTCCTGCGCCAGAATACACCGACGCCATGGATTCTGATCGTGCCTGGAATGCCAAGAATACAATACAATACAGTGCAATACTCATCATTGTACACATTAATGATAAATGTTGATGAACAAGCAGTGGTGTAAAGTGGGAGAAAATAAATGTGCATGCCTAAATCACTCTAGTTAGTAATTAGGTATATTGAAAGTTGGTCTTGTTAGTAGGTAGGTAGGTTCTTAATTACACATGTGACATTGAAACTCACGTCTGTTAGTAATTACATCGAAACACACTGATAATGGTAATGATTTACTGTGGTTTAGTAACAGATATCCTGATTCAATTTGTTTCGAGATTTAGTTGATCAAAAACGCGTCTTTTCATAAACTCTTAAATACCTGTGTACCTCTTGGTAGATACAACGAACGGACGCTTTTCGCTTTCATTGTGAAAATGTGAACACAACGTTAGAAGAAAAATATACTAGAATAGAACTCAATGAGATAAAACAGTGTGATTCAGGCAACATCGCGTGTTGATCTGTGGAACATAGTATCACAACAACCAACCAGCTCACAGCAGTGAAGCAGAGTGCAATGCATTATCTACCTCTCGCCATTTGATATGTGATGTGGGTAATAAAAACTCATATTGATATACCTACAGTAGGTACCTAGTTAAGTACATATTATTGTATTATACAAACACCTTTATGAACAGAATGAGCACGAAGGCCGTCTAATAACCTGTTCTAGTTTATATAATATTTTTATTCAATATTGATTGACATTACGTCATTCAAGTTAATGGTTTAATTTATAAGTTTTTATGAATAAGTAGGATAATATGCTAATATGGATGGACTACGTGCTAAAGACGTAGCTAATAAAGTACATAACAATAACTTTTACATGCATGATTTTCAACGAAACAAAGTCTTATTTATTTAATATTTTTTTATCTTTCATAATGTATAGGAATAAAAGGCGATTCTAATGACTTCGCTCATACTAATAAAAGGATAATTATGATCAATTTAAAAAATAGGTCTGGTTTTAGTGACCGACTTGATTTCTACGACCTTTGTTCGTTCTTGCGACGGCGCGACGCGTTCAGATTCCACCTCCAACGACAAAATATTATAATATTATAATTTGTTTATATGTTTTAGGAGTAGGTCATAGCAAGCTTTTAAAAAAACTCTTTTTAAGCTTTTGCAAACTCATATTTTTCTTGGTCTCCCTTTAATTTAGGATACTATGTTGCTCATAAGAAATTGATCCTTGTGAATGACTCTTTCGATTGGTATCATAAAATACAGGGTGTTTTTATTTTACATTTACGGGTTCGATTCAAGGGTTCAACTCAAGCAGGTGATCAATCAAAAATCTTTGAATGTAGTTTTACTTATTCGCGAAAATAAAGGAATGTTTCCTTTCAGTATTTGCCATCATTAATATTCAGGGTACTTTTCCTCCAACCACATTTTTTTTCCAACCTGTTTGTAAATTAATGATAGCCTTGAATATATTTTTGGGCAACCCATTCGCGATACGTTTCTTCACATATGATATTTGAACTAAAACAATTTTTATCCAGTAAACAGATGGGTATAAGCAGTGATAGCCTAGCGGTAGAACGTTGGTCGCCCGAACGAAGGGGCCCGAGTTCAAACCCTGGCACGCACCTCTGATTTTCAAATATTATGTGCGTATTACAAGTTAATTATCACTTGCTTCGGTGAAGGAAAACATCGTGAGGAAACCTGCACACCGGAGAGTTCTCCATAAAAGTTCTCGAAGGTGTGTGAAGTCTACCAATCCGCACTTGGCCAGCGTGGTAGACTATGGCCTAACCCTCGCTTTCTGAGAGGAGACCCCGAGCCCAGCAGTGGGACAATTATGGGTTGTTGCTTTGCTTTGCTTTGCTTTGCTTTGCTTAAACAGATGGGTGCACAAACGCCTCTAATTGAGATCCTCTACTATGATAAAAAATATTGATTTGTCATCAAACAAAATTATATTTCTCTTTACATAGATTAATAGACACAGTAATGTAGTCTTTGTTTTCTTATCAACATAATGTCGCTTATATTCTTCAAATAAATACCTACGCGGATTATGCTACATACATTAACTATAATTTACAAGATTCCATATTCAGTGAAGCGGATATTTGAAGACAGTTAAATTACCACAAGTATTTAATTTACATATTCACTGTAAGATAAGCGAGGTGGAACATCGATGAATTGTCTTTTAGGAATTTGAAGCCGGTTTTTTTTTAATTCAATCATCTAATGTTTCTTCAATATACGACCAATAAACTGGTTAGAATATATACTATATTTTAAAACATCTACTACAATAAGTTTAAAATCGGTCTGGTACACAATTTGGTAAATTGGAAAAATTAAATTTTTCATAAAATATCCATAGTCTATACAGCACTCTGGAAAACTATTCAAAGAGTAATTCTAGGTAATTTCCACGTGATTACTGCATGTGAGTTACAACCATAAAGTAAGTATTAGTAATAGAGCGAGTGTAACGAAGTGGGAACAGTAGGCACGGGTGAGAACAACACGACGTTCCCGTCGCGAGCGCTTGTAGTCGTGGTTGATTGCTAGCGGTGTGCGGTTCTAGAGAGATTTTTAATTATTTACGTTTCAAAATGGTCAAATGTGCAGTTCCATCTTGCAAAAACGATAGTAGGAAACACACAAAACTGAAATCCAGTATCACATTTCATCGGTAAGTTGATTTTTATATTTATTTTTACGAAAACAAATCACGCATCGCGGGTGTGAAGGAGACGTGAGGGGCGGGCACGGAAAGACCGCCCGCGCACCGCGCTTTCCTCGCGAGACAGTAGTGATGTGATGCGACCAACGCTGTAGTCGATATTTAAAATGTGTTTTGAAATGTTTGCTATGAGAACAACGTATTATATTTATGACATTTCTATAACTCATGATTTTTGAAGTAAAATTAAAACAAGATTAATATTAAAATGGATGATTTATTTAATTGAGTCTATGTCTATATTTTCTTCGGTTGTTTATACCATAAACATTTACTGTCTAAATAACAAGAATACTCGTGTAAAACTATAAAACTGAGTGACTTTCGTATTTTAAATAACCAACAATATAGATCACACTCACAGCTCCATCACTAGGAGAATCTGGTATTATGGGTGCCATAGGTACAACTAATGTACTGTAGTACAACAAATGGTGTAATAAGTGCCTGGACAAATGAGCTTGCTCAAGTGAAAATAGAGAAAACAAATTTTCCCAGATATGAGAACTAGCTAGATCGATTAGTCGCCCTCGTAAACCATAACATTGTAAATTTTATCGAAATCGTTAGTGCTGTTATCGAGAACGTGATTACAAACAAATATATAAATAAATATACATATTTATATAAAAAATTCTCGTTTAATAGTAGGAAATAAGATAAGTTATCGAAATAACTTATCGATACCTCGTTGCCGATCGGCACGTAATTGATACATCCCTATCCGTCATACACGTATCGATATACGTATCTATAGATCATCTGCCTACGATGCGTACCGTTCCATTTGTGTGATACCCGCACTCTATAGTAATAATAATAACTCTATGGTTACAACATACAAATCACACATTGGTATCGCGGGCTGCGCGGGCATGTGAAGCGGGCCAGCCAAACCCCGCAAATGGCATTGAGCAATAATGTTATCGAGTCTACCAGTCTACCACTGGCACTACTGCCCACACAACTTCACTCTACAAGGGATTAATGTTACAATATTTCGTAAACAAACCTACATCATGCTAAATATGGTATGGCACGTATCGCTACTTAAAGATAGATAGCAATTTACAGTGTATGTTTTTGTACTATGATTTTTTTAGATTTTTTCATTGTTTAAATGATATCATATTTGATAAATTTATTCATTTGTTTTTATTCATTTGTTTTTTTAGGTCCGGTAGTTTTAGCTACTTTACTTATTGTTGTGTTTCTCTTAGCCGCGTGAAGCTTCAATATCATATTTAAGTTTTGACGTGTGATACAGTAGCTGCTTAACTCGATATTATATGTAGTAAATATTATAATAGTAAAGTAATTCATCAAAAACCTGTGAGTTGTACCTTTTATAATTCAAAAGTGTGCTAATATTTTAGATGATAAATTATACAAGTAGAGTTAAATTATGTTGCACCTATAAATTGTCTTTGTGTAAACTGATATATAACTGATTAGAGTACAATTCTATAAAGAATCATATAGAATTGTACCCCAATCAGTATTGGTTTATAATGATATAACTATAAATAAATCAATATTCACGATAAATATATTGAAAAATAAAATGTGAAAATGAGTATGAATCGCAGTTATAGCACAAAGCACAAAAAATATCTGTAGAACAACTGTACGGTTTTTTTTGCCAAAAACAGTGTGCACTTATATCAGTTTGCACAAAATTATCTCCAAAACTATAGGCAGATAGAAGAACGTGAGTTAGACCAAAACAATCGTACAAAAGGGTACAACTCGACTTAGATCACTTATCACAGGAGGCACAGAATTGTTTATAAGTACATAATTTATGTTCACACTGGTAAAGAAGCCGCATAATAACACAATTGATGAGTCTTATTCATAACTGAAGCTGTCTTTAGTTTTTTGCAGGTGTTTTGCAAACGTTACGAGTGTTACGACACGCTAAGACATACCGTAACTTAACAATGGACAGGACACGCTCTCCGGTGCAAAACAATGTTGTCACAACAGTTTACAAATAATATGCCAAGCCGAGATTGTTCCACAGACGAATTTTGTTCTTGTTATTGTTTTGTTTTAGTTGTTAAATGCCTTTTGGAATACCACTTAAAAAAGGATAAGATATAGGTTATCTTTATTACAAGCTTTTATTTAACATGCTTTGTTCGTTAGTTTGTTAGCATGTATGGGTCAAAACTTACAAGCTTATTATGCAAGAATTAAGCAAGAATTAGAACTACATAGTTCCTTTCATCCTATGGAGTTAAAATATCACGAATTGATTTGGTGACCTGATACTCCTGTAAGGTTTGGCTCCAGATGAGGGAACCAATCAATGGCCAACAGCACAAAAACAAAAATTTTAAAAGCTTATTTTTAAATGTATTTTTTAAAATATTAATTATTCATTATTAATTATTAAAGGGTAAACAAATTAAATCTGATGTCAAATAACTTTAAGGATTTAAATAGCGTTAAATGCAAGAATGGTTTGTATACGCCATTTACGATAGCTTACTGTAATAATACAAACCTTAGCAACCAAACTGAGTTGACAAGTAAATCTGAGAAAGGATCTGAGAAGGGATCTGAGGAAAGATGTTAGGATGCCTACCTTTAAGTGAAGTACCGACTCAAAAAGTTTTTATTAGACCAAACGAGCATTCGATATTCATTCTATTACTATTGTAGCAAATGCTCTTTTAGCAATCAGAGACAGCATTAATTTGTTCTATACAATAGAAACACAATATAGGAATCTATATATTTTGATAGAAACGTGTTACGTAACATGCACTGTTCGCTATTGCATTGTATAATTTTCACCTGCTAGCTTCACTTCTAGCACTAGTAAAATTCCTATTCTCAAATGTGTATCTGTCCTTTTATATCATATTATATATATGTCTAATGTATAAATTAAAGCTATTCATTATTAACTCTTATATTGCCTAAAATAATAATTATTTAATTTTTAATAATTATTATTTAATCGCGGTTGATCCCTTCTGATCTGGTTTTTCAAGGTGTTTTACGATTCGATTTCAATTAACTTTGTCACGATATTCATTAATACTTTGTTATCTTGGATCTTGATCATTAATACGTTATCAACGAAAGATTAGCCACTAATTTAATACATTACTTGTCTTGACATTACTTTATCGGCAGTACCAAGAATTAATCACTTTAGACTTAAATTTTGCGTCTTTGTCACTACATAACAAGTTAATAATACACAAAGAAAATATACGGTTTTATACCTACTGTCAATTTAAGTAACAAAGAAAAATAAAATGTGACTGCGTCCAGGAGTTCCCTCGCTTGGAGACCTGTGTGTAGTAAATCAGGTCACGCTAGTCACAAAAATGCACTGCCATCAGAACTAAATCAATGTGTAAAATTTCGACTAGTTGGGATAAGAGTAAGTAGGTCTAATTAGGCTTGCAAAATTGCTACACAAACAGGATAAGCAAAATAAAACTGTTCAATAAAAACTTTATTATCGTATTAGAAACAAGAGCGAAGAAATGCATAAACCTAAATGAAAATAAATAAAATTGTAAGTTGAGCTCTAATGCCTCTGATGAAGTAATAAAAAATAATAAGTTTGTGTAAATAATAAATGGAGGAAATTAAGTTATGTAGGAAAGGAAGTAATAAAGACCTGCTTTTATTATTTACGAACGAGTAAACCGAAAGTACGTCAAATACTTGTTTTACACGTACACATATCAGTTTAAATAATAATAATATTAAAATATTAAATTAATAGCGTTAATTAATGCGAAGTGGTTCTGAATTTAAATCACTTTATTAAACGTTTCGATAGTACGAACCTAAATATTTGAATTCTTTGGAGTTCCTTTGTAATATTAAAGGTATAATAGGAATTTGATTCAATTTACCTGCAATCCACTCCTGTTGAGAGGGAATCTATCCCTGTCCAAATCTCGTTCGTGAGGAAGGGGAGAGTTTGACCGCCTTGGCAACGTCGCATGTCCGGGCGAAACCGAGTCTGATGTGTAAACTTCATCTGAAACAAAACAGACATTTTACATTAGAGCTTCGTGATAAGAAAACATTAAGACTTCTTTAATTGCGTTGCAAAGGTTAAAGGTGATGTAATACTAAGTTAGTGTTACATTTTGATGTGTAAACTGTAAAATATGCATGCCGAATACCGATCGAACGTGTGCTATTTTACTTTTTAAAGGTATTTAAATAACCCATTGGCAGCAAGTGCGGAATTTAACTTTGTGCTTAATTCGTGCTTTTCTTGTGTTTCGTGCATCACACGTGATCCACAAAACGTATTTAGTAAGAGTACCCTCATTTTCTAACTCTAACCACTCATCTCGTTTCACCAATCGACACTTTTTGCCTCTCGTCAAGGAATTATCACACCACTCCAGCGATTTCAAAAACGTATCTCGACACATCAGGACCTCGCGAATGAACGACTTTTTCTCACCAGTTTTATAAGTGCTGCAATTGCTATTATTTCCTGAATCATTTGGAGTTTTATTCAGCGATGGTGATTTCTGGACACTATATTTACTTAAACTTATAGCGCTGGCTTCTTGTTCGTTTGTTAGTAAACGTGTAGTGGTATATTTAATACACTCGTCTTCTATAGGTTTCGTCACTGTCAGAGTAGGAATCTGCGGTTGCCTTTCGTTAGTTGATTCTGTGTTAAAAGTGTAACTTCTTCCAATATGGCCAACTAAAGATGAATTAGGATTGTCCAGTGGCGAATCATGTGTCACTTTGGGCTTGAAACACCAACAACAGCAAGAGAAGCACTTATCAAGAAATGAACTATTATCACTATTGTCTTCAACGTTGTCAGCGTTATAAATATTCACTGGTTGATAATTTGCCATAGAATCATCTATAGTCGTTACACTTGGATTATTTATTGAAGAATAGCGCGACTCTATTCTATTGTTAATTAAAGCATCCATTTTGAAACCGTATGCACTACCGACACGTTTAATTGCAATAAATTTATGTTAACTCCATACAAAATCCACGGCTATCGCTTCCCGTTGTTTCCTGTTACGTACGCACGCTTGCGATAGCATCCGTGAACCAGTACAATCCAAAACATGAGTCGGTACCACGGTAGTGTCGGTACTAACTTTGTTAGTGAGCAATTAGTACTGAACGTACGAGATGAATATGTGGAATGTACATTGAACTGGAAGTACCACTCATATTCAGTTTTGATATTTTAAATATACAGTTTTGTTTAACTAATTACATTAGGGCATGATGACGTGACATTTATATCGCAAAGTATAAGCCATTATCGTTTTCAACATATTTAGTACTACACGATTTATAAGTTTATGAAATTATAATCTAATAAAAAAATAAATTCAATTGAACGTAGTGTATTTTAAAACTAAATTACCTTCAAAATTAAAAGACCTGGGTGGTATGGACATTGTACTCCATCGTATAGATTTTAAGGCTGGTTTTCTTCCGGTGTTGTCTATTCCACTGGCCAAGGACGATGTTTTTAAAATAGTTTTTTCTACGCCTCTAGGAAATGATGGGAGTGAAGAATTTAATTTTTCAGTATCGGCAACTTCTTTATTATTTTTTCCTATTCCTGAAAAATTTTCCTCAATATTTCCAAGTTTCGTGCCTTTAATAACTGCTTCTTCAAATTCTTGTACTGTTACCGAAGATCCTGCATATCCGGATTCAGATCCATTAGAACTAGTGTTGTCTCCTTTGTCAAATACTTCCTCTTTATCATGAGGCAATTGATTTTTATTACATTCATTCAGTGGACTTTTACATTCTGTTAATACATCTGTTTTTTCGGTGTAAGGAGTTTCAGTTTGGACTTTGTATAATACTTCACTATTTACATCACTTTCTTCGTCAGTTATTATAGATTCTGCTTTTCTAGCAGCCTTAAAAGAATTACTTTTGAGAATAGGCTCTTCAGAATCTAAAACCTTATCACTTATATTAGAATCTGAAATTTTTCTTTTTCGATCTAAAGTAATATTCAGAGTAGGATTCATTTTACCAACATCTTCCACTTCTGTAGTACTTTGTTTATCAATTATTTTCTGACTAGGAATCTGCGTACTAACCAAGGTCTTAGAATACTTAGGTGATTGAAAATCAGTATTAATTGAGGTTTTTGGTATAGAGTCTTCCCTTGGAAAACTTTTCTTTACGTCGTCTGTCAGTAATACTTTTTCTGAAACTGCTTTTTCTTTTGAAATAGACCTCCTTAGAAGTCCAAATCTTATTTTAGAAAGGGGATTATCTTTAGTCTCATTGTCATTTTCTTCTTTAATTGTTACTAGTGTGTATTGTTCCTCCTCCTCAGATAGGAATGAAGAATTATTGCTACTGAAAATATCTTCACTGATTTTTTTGCATGCCTCCGGAGTATAGGTTGTATTTGTTTTACTTATATTTTGTAATGAGCTTGTTTGCGATTTATTCCCTAACATTATAGATGTGTCTGTCGCAAGTTTGTGAATATCAGAGTCGTGATAAGAATTTTCTTTATCCAATTTTGTTTTTACAATGTTTTTATAGTCAATTTCCACAACTGACTTCGCATTTTGTGGAATACTTGTTGCTTCTTCTGATTTATGACTGTCAGTTTTAGATATTAGTGCTTTCTTGTGGTTTAAAAAATAATTGCTGATTTTTTTGCGTGCCTCCGGTGTATATGTTGTATATGTTTTATTCACATTTTGTAATGAGCTTGTTTGCGATTTATTGCCTAACATAATAGATGTATCTAACGCAGGTTTGTGAATATCAGAACCGTGATAAGAATTTTCTTTATCCAATTTTGTTTTTCCATTATTTTTATATTCAATTTCCACAACTGATTTCGGATTTTGTGGAATACTTGTTGCTTCTTCTGATTTATAACTGTCACCTTTAGATATGAGCACTTTCTTATGATTTAAAATATGTTCACTGATTTTTTTGCGTGCCTCCGGTGTATAGGTTGTATTTGCTTTATTTACATTTTGTAATGAGCTTGTTTGCGATTTATTCCCTAACATTATAGTTGTGTCTGTCGCAAGTTTGTGAATATCAGAGTCGTGGTTAGAATTTTCTTTATCCAATTTTGTATTTCCATTATTTTTATATTCAATTTCCACAACTGTCGTCGGATTTTGTGAAATAATTTTTGCATCTTCTGATTTATGGCTATCACTTTTAGATATTAGCGCTTTCTTGTGATTTTTATTGCCTTTCCCTAAAACAGACTTTTCATCATGAAGACTTTCAGTTTCATTTCTGAGCAATTCGCCTTTTTTAGCAATATTTTCATCGATTCTTTTGCCAATAACATATTGTTCACTTACTTTCTGCTTAAGTGGTATTGTTTTCGGTTTTGTTATTTCGGATGCCAAGAATGAATAAAGTTTTAATTTCTCCCTGTGTTTTTCACGTACTTTAGGCAATGTTATTGGATCCGGATCTTTGTCATAATCATCAGTAGAAAAACAGTTCCAACACGATACATCCACCTCTTTTTCATTCCTCTTAGTATGCTTAGCACTGATTTTCACTTGCACTTCAGTCATTTTGATACTATTTAATAATAAATTTCGCACACATTTATTGGTACACTTAGAAACTTTAATGTCTTGTTGAGCGCCAAATGAACGAGCGACTAAACATATATCAAGACGACAAATGCTTAAATATGGAAGGTGTTGAACAGGTATTGTAACATTTAAATATATTTCATACAAATGAGGCTATCAAAAGGTTCTAGATTGTTGTTGCACAACATTTTAATTCAAACACCGGTTATTCGCTTAACTCAGCTTAAAAAATGTTACGCAATCAGAATGTGGAATTGAGAATAAATGTTTTATTTATTAAAATCCTAGTAAACTTGTTTACTTTTACGCACTTAATATAAAAGTATACATTTTACTACAAGTAATACTGTTAGTGATCCTGCCGGCATAACGGACCGGCTTCTAGTATTAGCTCAATCAAATTATGCTTAATTAGGTCGTACGAATCATGAAAGGTCGTATCAGTTAGCGGAAATGTAAGGAGAATTTTTGTTTCATCGTTAAAATTGCATTTAATTTTTGTTTAATTACTTAATAACTGATGAGTTTGCGTTTGTAATATTTCGTGTATATTAATGTCACCTGTTTCCACAGAGAGTTCTAATATATTAGCATTGATTTATTTTACTCACGTATTATATTATTTATATTATATAAATAATAACGAGTACCGTTCTAACACAACCTACAACAAGAGTTTAATTAAAGAATTAGTATTGCATTACATTATTGATTATACCCAATAGAATGCCAACGGCGTTCAGCATTCAAGTGCATTTTCGTATATGGAAGTAAACACAAAAACATTAATAAAATTAATAATGGAATGGAAACGTAGTGTAAATTAAAAACACTACATAGATTTATAAAACGTGTTTTATTTAGAAGTAAACACTGAATCTAAGATAAAAGTAAACGACTTGCAACTATGTGGCAACACGTAACACCTGATTTTAATAATCAATTTAAATTGTAAAGAACGATCAGAAAATACTATTTTATGTAAATCTATTATCCGTAAGTAAAATACAAATAACATATTTCTTAAGTTTTATAAGCGTCACCGGTCAAATGCAAACCCAGCCAAGTATACATCGGTCCATGCGCTTTGCACGGTTCCATAGTTGTACTCGAAAACATTTAAACTATAAATACTTATATATAAGTACTATTATTTCTTCTGTGCTATAAGCTCTATGGTCTTGTTGATCTCCAATGATCCAAATGAACGCGCGACTAAATCAAGACGCGAAATGCTCAAATATGGAAGGTGTTGAAAACATTTAAACTAAATCAAATAAATTTAGCAATGAATAGCTAATCGTATACACCTATACATTTATACATAGGTAAATAGGAGATAAGGTAACACATTACAAACCGCATATTGTTTGCAACAGTCCGAGTGTTGAAAACTCTCGTTGAATGATACCTACCCAATCGATCTGGCAGCCGGCCGTGGCCTCAAATAGCAATCAATCTATTAACTAGTACCGTAAAATGTCACTAAAACAATGCCTATACAAGCTACGAGTTACAGAACCGTATACAAGTACGATAGGTAACCACCGAACCACGTGAGGTAACACACGTAACGTCAAGTTGCGTTTATTTTGGCAATAAAAAAACAAAACACCCTCTGCGTAAAAAAAAACGAAAAAGAAAAAAACAAGCCCACCCAGTAGTTTAGAATGTTGTTAAAATAATACAAGTACTATTATGTCTTGTGGTAATACTGAACAATTACACCACAGAAGGATTAACAGTCGGGACCCATTCTTCAACCAATCAAAATCTTGTTTGTTTTTTCTCAGAATGATCAAAATCTGTCAACGCGTTTAGTCTTTACAACGCCACATATTATGTAGGAACAAACATACATAGACTGATAAACAAATGACCCTTCTTTGCGTCGCGCAGTCCGGTAAAAAGCTCTTACTTTGAATCATACCTTTTTAACGTTTTAGATAACACTAATAAAATACTAATAGGATTATAATACAGGTACGTACATTAATAGAAAACGGCCAATGAAACAAGCAATGGATTTGCACAAAAGGTTTGTACAATAAATATAATTATAATAAATAAACCAGTAATAAAAAAATAGGTATCTTACTCATTATAAAATACCTACAACAAGGAACTGAAAAACGGAGAAATCGAAATTTCCGGAGACAAGTCTATAAAAACATTGTTCTATCGACGGATACTGCTTCCCGTGGTTAAATGAATTATGCAATTTATTCAATCAACTGGAAAGTTGGGACTTGATTTATTAATTTACTAAATATTAGTTCCGCATGATCCAATAAATATGCATCATGTGATTTATTCACGTCAATTAAGTAGTAGTTCGAAATTAAATTCCCGGGTGAATCGTTTCAAATCCTCTGAGCAGCTTTATGAAAAAATATTTATGAAAAATGATTTGATTCATAGTCATAAACTTTCTTACTATCATAATTCATGATACATAATCGTAATAAGCTAAAATCATAACTTCTATTTTTGGCTGCAAAAACATGACATTGGCAGAAAACTCAAACGTAACTCGAAGTAGGATAAACTTAAAATTAGAAATCCATGTAAACTTAGATTTCATATTAATTTCTTCTTTGCCTTCGCCTTTACGCTTCAAAGGTTGAACGAATGGAAAATCGTTCGACATGCTTATAATCAAAGATTTAAAACTTTAACGAATTTCCCACAACATAGAACCTTGGTGCTACTGTCGTCTATTTATTTTCTAATAAATAAATAAATTTTAATGCACCTCTTACCAAACGTCAGTGTTACCAAACAATTGTAGATAATTAGCTGCGTTAGTTTCACTCATTCGGAGAAAATAAAATTATACTGAATATAAACACGTGCCTACCTGAAAAATATAAACCAATCACAAGCAAAATATAATCATGAATAATTCAGACCCATAATTATTTACAGATGATTAAGCAACCAACTGTTCGGTTAAATCAATATTAACTTTCTCCCAAATGTTAACTAAATGTTAATGTTCTAAGGTAAGTACCACATGACTGATATGCAATTAGTAGAAACTACACTTAAAGAAGAGCATAATTATTTATGTGTCTTTACAACAGCAACTAGCGTAGAAAAGAGAAAGGTGGAAAACACGAGAAACGTATATACTCATTGTGATAAGTACTTATTAACAAGATTCTTCACAACAACACAACCTAAGTCTATGTCATGCGAATATGGGATACGTTACTAGTGCCAGTCTCCGGCAGTGGGGTATGTTTATGTTAGGCCAATTTATTAGTATTATAAGTACCTAATAATTTAATATTTTATGGTATATTAAGTATTATTTAGTTCAAAGTTTTCTCAAAGGTCCAATACGTGACATTGAATGGAAATACGCAACGCGATTAGGGTTGTTGTGCCGTGTGTATAGAACTATAATTATAGCTATACACATGATAGTAAAGGCTACGCGCACGCGCGTTAGTATTATAAATCTAATTGAACTTATATTAGTGTTAGATAAAACTAATGCCATCTACCGAGTAGAGGAGCAATATTGATAGCAAGCAGCGCCCTCTGTATGCTTTACGTAGTTTTCGTACTCAATACTCATGTTGAGTGATGTTAGTGTGATGTAAGTATTCTATGCAATTCTGTGCTATTATTGTGTGAATTATATTTTACTGGCTAAAAACTGTAACAATGATTTAAATAGAGGATTTTATTGTATAGCTATAGTTGTAGTTAGTAAGGTTTAAACCGTCTTTTCGAAACCTGGTCATGAAACGGCACTGTATAGCCGTGTCTCCTTGTCATTTTGTTCGGACAATAGTCACGTCGGTCAAACCACACGCAAATCATGTTCAACCGGTTAGAAGATTTGGACAAGGCTAAGCTGATTAACATTGTACTATCCTTTGATATAGAAAAACGGGTTTCTAGCCGCAAATAGATAGGTAGGTAATAGATACTACGAAAAATAATAATAAATAATAAATTGTTATTATAGGTTTAGATACAAATAATATAAATCCGTACTTAATTGGATTTAAGATTTACTTCATATTATGATCTGTAATACGGGATCTGTAATTTATGAGATTAAGAGCTGTGGATTTTGTTAATAAATAAATAAATAAATGTATTGTATAGTAAATGTCGATTTAAATAATTATTTTCTAATATTTCATGCTAAAATTGACAACGATAGTCCGATATATCTGAGTCAGAATCTGAATTGTCCTTTTGATTAACGTCAATAGACTTGGCCACTTTATTTCCTATGGGCCAATCTGATACAACCAAATTGCGTACACGCAATTTCCGTTGCACAGAAAAGCGACTTAAGTTTGAGATAGGTTTGAGTAAAACATAATGTACAAATAAACTTAACATTAATAATATCAACTAATATGGAAAATTTAAAATAAAAAGTGTTTAAGCATCCATTTTAAACTGGAGCTCTTAACTTATAAAATTTATATAACCCGACTAAAATACAACAATATTAATCTTGTTCCTAATGTTGATGCCAATTTGCAGAATCTTATTTCAGATGTTTTTAATAAAACTGACCACGCATTAGTAAATTTATATTGACGAATGTGTTAAAAAATTATAAATTAATAGTCGAAACAAATATTTCTTAATTAGGTACATACCAAAACAATCATTTCTTGATGTAAAAACTTGTTTTATGAACAATGACAACATTGAAATAGAGAATCTGTTAAATATCGCTTACACTTGCAAATTTCGTTTTTATAATCATCGTCAGTGTAAAACTGTATCAGCTCGTACCAACACCGGTAACCATTGTACAATGTACATGTCAGCCAGTACGTCAGCCATAGAAAGTGTTACTTAAAGGCGGAAAATAATCACGGTTTTAATGACAAATAAATTAGCGTCCGCACATCAGCCATCACCGTCGACAGAGAAAGTTCCATCTAGACGTAAACACAAACTTGAGTGTTTCCCATGATGAAGATAGAAAGTCGTTAAGCGAATAACCTTTGCTGGAAGGTATCCGTGTGAGCCTACATTGAACGGGATAAGTTTACATAGGGAATATTCCAAGAGAGGAGCGACATTAATTTTACAATTTCTCACAATGGACCCATTGTGCATTGTGTCAAGCATTATTCTAAATTGTTAACTATTTGACAACAATCCATAACCACGATATATGATAATTACATGAATTTATTCATAATAAGTTACACAGTGCACAGAACACTCATATTTTTATCAAACAACTAAATAAAATAAAAAATATTGAAAATGAATAGTGAAGAAAAGCATCACACTTAATCGTATGGGACATTCAGATTTTTGGGAATATAAATTGGGTTTTTGAGGGAAAGGAATTGGTAACGATAGAAAAATAGCTAGATAGATAGATACATAAAGAACCAGGGATCTTATCACGTATACAGATAACGAATTCAACAATTTCGAACGATAGCTTTGACACCATTTCACTACGAGTTTTCTACTATGAATTGCATAAGTAATGTTATCATTAACATACGTTAGCGTAGAAGTTAAGCATCTTGCATCACAGATGCGCTTATCTTGAAGATTTACTCTTAGATAAAGTAAAGGTCAATGACTGTTTTAAGGTATGGAAGAATGATAATCGGTAGAACTTAATTTGCGTAATATGAGACGCTTTTTCGTAAACATTATAATTTAAAATAATGTAAGACTTATGAATAGGTGAGAAAGTGCTGCATAATTTATGGCAAGTTACAAGTGAATTACTCTTTCTTTTTTGTGAGAACGTAGAATCTCAGCAGATAGGTACATGATCTTGGAATATTAATTGTGCAAAGTTTTCGTAGCTTTTATGTGAATTCTCGGTTATTACTTTATTATTTTATACCAGTTATCAGTATTCGAATATACAATAACATGTTTAGTAACTACTAAACTAAATAAAAATGTACATATTTTCTTGCTGTCCTCTTTTACAGAGTTTACAAATTGTTGGAACTAAACAAAAAGCTTCTAAAGCATAGATGCGTAACTGTTCTATTTCAATGTCACTTTGGTATAAAATCTTGGATTGTCAACTGAAGGTAACTATATTGTTTAAGAATGAACTCATCCGAAGATTATGAGATCATGACGCAACTAAAGCTGAGGAGGCCATGGTAAGATCTTTCCTTATCTATAGCTATATTATAATTTAATACATAGATGTAGTTTGATAATATTATTTTAATCATGCAATATCCTCCTACATGACGGACCAAGGTACGTTTCATTTAAGTTTATTCTTAACATTTATTTAAAACTTATTTACAGTGGTAAATAATAATAATAATTTAGGAATATGTATATGTCGGCGAGCGACCTCTTTGGTTCTACAACGATCGGCCGATGCAGATGCTGTCATAGTTACAAGAAGTCATGAAGAAAAACTAAATATTTAGAATTAGGAATGTGTCAATCTATTGAGAACAATACGTGTGGGACATTCTAGAGGATTCGATTACTGATCACGGAGTAGTAGATATTGTTATTGATGTGAACGTTAGGAGAACTGGAAATATATCATGGAGCAAAGAAAAAGAAATATTATTAAATAGCCAACACCGTAGAATACCCCTACTGCGTTATTATACGAGTATACCTAAATTTAATATCACCCAAAAACATGGGCCAAATCAGACTTAAAAAGAAAAAGCTAAACTTGTTTAAAATGTGTTTTTAGTAGCAGTTTTTACAGATGGTCAGTTTTGAGCATCCTTTGAAAACTGAATGACTTTGTAAAGAAACTAAATACTTATTAATGATGTTAAAAAATATTTATATTTTCCTGGTATAACCAATTCAGCAACATCAAAACCATTAATCTTAACAACAAATAGGTAACAATGCAATTCACTATGCTTTTTATGCAATCTTACTCTTTATTACAAATTCGCTAGTGCCTTAACTAAACCAGTGTTTAAGTTAATCATTGTAAGAATCAGCTGGGACTTGAAATAGACGGTGTGAATAGTGAGAATATAATTTCGATTGTGAACTCGGGCTATTACTTCACCATAGAAACCTCGGCCTCAGTCACGAGACTCACGAGTATGACAGCTGTTTGGAATGCTCGTATTGGCTTGGCGTGGCTTGGCTAGTTAATACCAATTCGAGCACAGTCAACAAACATTATCTTGGTCAGTTTACCTTATGCCATGGTATTTGAATGTTTTTGAGGTAAAAATGCTTGCGCTAGGATTTTCAATGCCAAGGCAAGGATGGCAAGGCGTATTGTCCTTGCCTTGCCAAAAAGTACTTGATACATAAATTGCGCGTACTATATACTATACTATACTAGTGGAAAACGGTCAGTGAAGCTAAGTACTATATGGTGGGAAGGCAAATGAATGCACATTACTTACTGCAACTTTAATAGAACATTTACATTTTAATGATATAGCTGTGTGCTGATATGATGTGTACTTGAATATACATATGAATGGCACAAACATGGCACAAAGCACCGAGGAAAACTACTATAATCCATCCATAGACAGAATATGGCTCACTCAACATCATTACACTCAAAGTAGGATAGGTTACGTGAAACTTTTGGTTTCTAAAGTGCGCAGAGATGACCAATAGCGGCTATTAATCCCACTTCGCTTGATATTACGTGGGTTGCCAATCGTTACTGACCAACCGAATTAGCTAGAACTTCCTTAATTCAGAAGCCATGTTATGCATTAGATAGTACCTACAGTAGTATTTCTCTCAAGGGGCATAAATACAAGATTGACCAATATCCCCACTATCACAAGACCTCAATCTTATTATGAGAAACTCATCTCCTACTTCTTTGAAGCCAAATTGGAAACAGTTAAAATTAGTCCTATCTTGTTACATTGTGATCTAACTAGGTCTAGGCTTTGTCAATTGCAGATTACAATCATTTTGAATTTTCAATCATCGAACAGGTCAGGTACTCGAGAAATTACGCCTGGTTGACCTTTGTATGGGCTGATTTCGAGCTCTGTTGACATTTGGACTCTTTTGAAATCTGTCATGTCACAACACAAAGATGAGATGAGAGGTCTTATTACTTGTAGTTTTGTAGTGTTGACAATTTAGAAATAATAATGTAGAAATAATGCATAAGTAGTTAATACACAAGATGCTAACTGTGCTTGAAATGGCATACACGAAACTATGCCAATTTATTCATTTGAAGATTTTTGTAGAACATTATTATACTATTCATTATTATACTTTAACTACGTTATAGGTACTACAGTTAATAAAACTACATGGCTTGTTTAGAAACGTTGAGAGTGAAGTGAAAGCATTTAATAACACGTTGATACAGCAATCAATGAAGTTGAATCGAGAGCCGAAGTCGATAAAAAGTACCATTGATTGTGAACAATGACTTCCGAGTTTCGTTTCTGTGTGTACGTTCCCGTGGTATTCGTACTATAATGATTATAATCTACAATGCATAATTTTGAAACTATCTTAAGTATTTTTAACATAAGTTAACACAGAAGTGACTACTGAAAAATTATTTCGAAAAAAGGAAAAGGAAATTATGAGATGATAAAACTGGCAAATGATTCCAAAATAAATGCAGAAAAACATAATATTGAATCGCCTTGACTTGCACTGGTGGCACTGACGCATGCCGTGCCCCTAGAAAAACCCTCTAGTCAAACTCAACGCAAATCACTTTAAAATGATGACCGAGCCAAGCGTAAAATTAAGAAATGGAGGTCAAGACTAAGTAAGATAGATGGACAAAGTTTACGTTGAGGGATAAATTTTTTATACTCAATTTTCCTTGGCAAAGGATGATAATAGACGGCAAAAAAGTATCTCTAAATTAAGATAATCACATCGATTTCACGTAGCCAAAATGATAGGATTGTTAATGATTGGAATGAATAAAATGCCTCAGCCATGTTAATATAAAACTAACTTTTGAATATTCGCGAAGCAGGTTATTCCGCTACGTTTTGACTTTAATGTCGATGAACTAAATGAGCATATTATCATCTTGCAACTGCAGTATTCTTTGAAGTCGGTAATAAATGTACAGATATTTAATTGAACTGCTTACGTGAAAGTATTGCCTTAAAACATGTTGTTGCTTGAGAAACTTGTTAATGATAGAACAGGTGTACTTTTTACCGAACATTTCCTTTCATAAGTATCAACTAGGTTTATGCCTAATATTTTGACCAGATACTATCGTAGATATGAATAAATAGCGAAGCGGGATTTAAATAGCGACGTGATTGGTGTCGTGACCAGTGTAAACTTGATTGGTACTTAGCAGTAAGTCTTTGTCATTTCTATGGCATTTTATTGAAGCCTCCAGACATGGAGATACGATTAATTATAAATTATCGCGTAACGTTTCAAATTGTATTCGTTTGTAAGCCACTAAAACATGTAGAGTATTTTTTAAATCGTTTTTTTTTATATAGTTTACGGTTTTTAAATAGTAATTAGTTACTTAATTAAGAGAATTCCAACATTGCCTTGACATACAAATTGGTTAACGATTCACACGGTTAAGTAAAACTGCGCGTGTGTTTAGAATGCCATAGCACGATTAAATGTAATTAACACTTTTTAAAGTTTTTAACGAAAAATAAAACTAATTTAGAAATAACGTGGCTTGATTCAAACGTCCACTTGTATGTAAATAATTATACAGAGATTTGATAGTTCATGATAGATGTTAGGTGACTGTGACAAGTGACTTTCATGAAACATAACAAGACCCAAGACATTTTTCTGCTATAAATATTTGCGACGACTGGAAATGTAACCCTGGATCCCTTGACTGATAATATGTTACAGGGTCAGAAGACTACAGCTTACAACCTACGAGTTACAGGGTTTCCTCCATATCTACATTTAAATTAGGTAATTTGTAAAATCCGACATGTCACGTTTGAGCGTTTGGTGTAAATATCGGTGACGGAATCACTACAAAACTAGATATACAAGTTTGGGCAGTTAGTCTGTAGCATTGCCGTATCAAAGAGGAGATAGGCTCTGGTTCGAACGCATGACGCTTTTCTTTGTTTAATTTGAACATATTTCAAAGTAAAAATTATTTCCCTAATTATCATCAAAAGAAAAATTTAAAGTTTTTCAATGAAGGGAAATATTATAAGCAATATATATTTCAAACTTTGATGATGTTTCCTCACTGACCCAAATTAAATTTCCCAAGGAAATTCAACACGCCATCCTCGAAAAAAATACTGGCTATGTCCTTGGTTTGTGGTAAACAAAAGCAAGGGCAAGTTAGCTAAGTTTCTGCGTGGTACAATGGACGTAAGTGATACAAACAATAAAGCTATCAGTACAGATAAGGCAGGATGACTGATTCAATTAGCAGTACCCGGTAAGGTTTCATAAGAAGGTCGTTGCTCGACCGAGCGTTGGGCATTAACTTATGGATACGGGATAATTAATTCGCTTAGATAGTATAGAATAAGATAAAAGTTATGCAACAGGCAATTCTTGGCCCAAGCCGAGGGTTTCCAGATGGATGGATGTTGGTGTTCCAGACGGAATATTAAAAAGATCTGATACGGGAAATGGGGGACGTTCACACCTAAATACTTACTTCTGTTGTACCGATAGAAAGATAAATTATGCAAAAAATTTGTGAAATCCTTATCACATAAAATAATACAAAATATAATCCAGAACAGGTGAACGATGACAGGACATCGTTAAGAATAATTTGAAAACAAAATGCCATGCCAGGATGAAAAACACAATACACCAATTTTATGCAGACCTGGTAACATTTTTCCAAACAATAGGAATAAACGTCGTTCTTGGAACAAAGCACCCATAGCGATAACTAACAGTCACTCTTACATCTGTTTAACCGGAAACCTTATCGGACAACCGGTTTTCGAAAGGCGTTACGTGAAGACAAGTCCAACAAGTGGTATCAAAATATGGTTCCAAAGCGACCGACTGATCTTGCATTACGACATTTACGACATGCATTTAGTAGGTTAAGTTACGAATAAATTTGACCACACATTTTCAAGTAGGTTGCTACTTGCTACATTAAAGATTCCGGCGCAGTTGACAGTCGTGAAGGCGCACGGTGTTTACAGAGGAATGTAGCCGTACAAAGAAATAGAAACAGCACAGTTAGGTCTACTTTTTAACCTGGTCAGTGTCTAAATGGCGTAGAAACGTATGGCTTATTGAGTAAGTTAATGATGCATTACTAAACAAATAACATTAACGTCAAATCTACTAGGTACTATTATAAGTATATTTTTATTTTCTAGCGCGTTATCAAGCGAATATTTTTAATAGGCAGGTACGCACTACGCATTCGCTATGAACACTGCCAGTGAATGAAATTGATAATTACTTCTTGTATCGTAATCACGGTTTTTGAATCAGAAGGGAGGTTGTTAAAGAATTGTCAGTTTTTTCCCATCTTCCAGTTTTATGGTAGAAATTTGCAAAGTGAGAGGAAACTACAAAGCAGTTTGATAACATTGTGATAACTCAGGTATTATGGCGTAAAAAAATATTTTTAAAAGCAAAAATACCAAGCTTATGAAGGATTTTGTTTTTTTTAGATACCATTTGAAATAAACAATTCTACGTTCTTGTGAATTTTTGACCCATCTAAAATCCATCCAATTTATTTAAGGACGTGTTTTGGACTAAAGGTTTTTTGCTACACAAACCCGGTTAACCTGGTTCCGTTGTTTTTTCATTATCAGTACAGATTATCCTGGCTGCAATTGTTTAAAGTCAGGAAAATGGAAACAGATGCGTGCTCCGCAGCTCCGTGACCAGTAACTGGCGCGTGCAGTTTTGTCTTTGGTTCATTGACCTAGAGCTTTGGAAACCTGAATTATATTTTACTACTTCATATACTAAGACAATAATAACTTAATTACTAAGTTAGTTAAGAAAAGAAACAGACTCGAGCACTGGCGGATAGGAGCCAGCCATTACTCTATGGAATGAACACATTTTTTAGTAGGAAGTAAAATATGAAGGTAGAAATTCACTCAAATGCACAACTAAATTCTCCATCCCTTTTTCAACTTCAAATTACCCGGTTAGGGTCCATACTTTCGTTATAAAACTTATGAACTTCCTGTCGGTATCAAAACGTCCATTCGTACATTTGACACGCTTACCGCAAAGAACTGGAATAGTTTGCCCGGTCTTGACTCGGTTCGTTTATATGGTACGGACCGTGTTTTTCTAAGAAATTGTACTAATTAGGTACATTAAAGAACCTTTTACATTCAAAATTGTAATTTTGACATCTTACTTAACCCTTTCGAATTCGACAGTATATCACAGACAGTATACTAGTATACGCAGACAGAACAAACGATTTGAATGGCGAACGCCGCGCCGCGCCGTGCCGTCTTGATTCCATTGAAACCGGATGCGGGTTGCGGTTGGCAGACAAATGGTTACTAGAACGAAACAATGTGCCTACATGTCTCACTTAGCTAGGGATGTTATTGAAATTGTTGGATATCCGAAATGTTAAAAATTCGGAACGAATATTTCTATAAATAAGACTAGCTGCCCGGACAGACTTCATTCTGTCAAAAGTTTTTTTATAAATTGAGATGTAATCTATCCTATCTTTCAAGTTGGATCAAACTGCACACGGTGTGCAAATTTTATTAAAATCGGTTCAGTAGTTTAGAAGTCCATTGCGGACAAACAACGTGACACGTAATTTATATACATATATTAAGATTAACATTGTTAACTTTTGGAATAAACAAAAGAACAATCCCATCATCTCCATATTATTCCGTATCCGACGTATTTTATAAATACTGTATTTTTTATTTCAAACACCAAAGACCCGTAGCAAATAGCAAAATTATGTTAAGTAGGTAGGTTCTACATTTTTGGGTTATAAATCAACTAATATAAAAAAAAATATAGCACCGCAAATCTACTACATAATACTGTATTATGGTACTGCTTTTAAGATATCCATTCTCGGATCTCAATTCTCATGTTTATTCTCTCCTTAACATTCACGCTGTACCTACTTTGAGCGCAACATTTCCTCCGATAACATTATTTTGAAAGGACACGTTTGTCGTGCAATCGGTATAATAGTTACTTATGTATGTATACATACCTACATGTAGTAAGTTATATAGTTCTAACTATGGTAGTACGGCCTATCGAATGTTGGCTTATGTTGGTCTCCGCTTGAAAAACGATGTGAACAGTTGGACGCTGACTCACCGCGACAAACGGTGCTTGGTATACAGTGAAAAGGTTTCGCAGTACTAAAGCCATAGTAATAAAACGTTCGAGTCAGTTTTTTCTAACTAACCGTTATGGTTAATGACCAAAATTATTTTGAAATGTTTGTAGAAAGCTGAATGTGAAGGATTTTGAGAGATATTTAGAAGTTAATCTAACTAGCCTAACCTGTATCATTAGTGAACGTGCAGAATTTTATTTATAACTGGCTAGCAAAAAATGCAGCCATCCTTCTGGAACATTCCGTAAAATTACTTAAAAGACTTTCAATTAAAATGTCGGATTGGCATAAAAAACGCAATTTAATGGTTTCCTGTTCTGTACTAAATTGGTGTCGGTCGTTCATGGGCGTTGGAGACTTATAGTAAGATTTATGTATATGCTCGATCGTCGCATCCATTTACAAACAAAAATGTTATTTTCTTTTTACTATTGCTTTAAAGGATTCTTAAGATCGGGTATAGGTATGACCCCTACGGGAAGCCATTTAACCAGCCTGCCACTATCTAACTCAAAATATCCTTCTAGTATACAGTGTACAAAATCTCATTTTAATCTATAATTCAATGTACCTACATGAGACAATTGGTTATAAACATCGTATTAAGTTCGTTCCTATTTTGGTACTAGAAATTATTAATACCTAAAAAAGTAAATAAAAAATTTAAAAACACCTGCAGTGAGAACGCAGAAAAGTTAAGAAATCCCGCCCGCCTAGAGTAATAGTAACTAATTAGGAATAGTTAAAGTCGGATAGTCGGTTACTAAAGTAAGTGATGGCCTGTGATGGTTTTACTTTAGCTATGGTTACTGTACTTCTTCTATAATACAATAACTATACGAAACCGTTATTGTTTACCGATTCGCAACTACATAAGAAACAATAATTGTACGTAGTAGATATAAAAAGAAAGATTCGCTTGTAGATAATGGTTCTTTGTTTCCTGATTTTTTGCTAATTTTATTATTATACAATTTTATTTATACAATTTTTTACAACATTTTGTTATGAACAGTTGATTATTACATTATTACAACATTATTTTGATATCCGTAATATAAGCTAATTTCCTCTTCAGGTTTATTTTAACAGTAATTATTGCTTTACTGGAGTTCACGCAAGTTTTGCTAAAAATTGCAACAGTTGATTTTTTGGGTGATTCATTACGAAAGTCATAAAACTTATATACAACCAGAGCTGTACTACAATAGGTATACTGTTTACCCCTCACATTGTTCAAAAACCTATCTTAATAGGTCATGTATATACATTAAGTATGTATTTTAATATTGGCAATATTGACATGTTAAGTAAACAAAAGGCTGATGGATGGATGGATGGATGGATGGAAGTAAACATACCCTGCAAACTAGGAGCCGAAGCAGGTGCAGCAGGTGTAGGTTGGTGGGGGGCGGGGGCGGGTCTCCGTCGCCGCGGTGCGTGGAGGCCCGGCGCCGACGCCGCCCGGGTGGCCGTCCGGAAGCCCGGCGCGCGGTACCGGGCCGATTTGACCGGCCCGGCAGGCGCAGGGTTAGTTCCTGCGATGGACGGTAACCGGGGCAGGGAACCCGCGCGTTGCTCTTCTTCCGACTGTAACAAATATGAGTGTGATGTAGGTAGTGTGTTTTCAGAACTGACTGTTAGATGCAGTGTTTTGAGAACTATGAGGTTTTTTCACAACTGGCGAAGACTCATTGTGTTCGTATAGTGTATAATAGTATACCTGAAATATACTTATATTTCAGTAGGTATGGTATATCGAATTGTATATTTGAATTATTGTGTTCTAAAACTAAAGTTAGGTATACAAAGTAGAATAAAAAAATTAATTAAAAAAAAACCCGACTGCGTAAAAAAACTAAAAAGAAAAAAACCAGCTCTGTAGTTCAGAATGTTGTTAAAAGTAATACTGAACAACTACACCATACAAGGATTAACAGTCGGGATTGATAGAATTACGAAATTCAGGCCAGAAAATAGACCACGAAAGGGAATTAGATCTTGTAATAACGCCAATAACAGATTTTTTAAATAATAAGTCGGTAGGAAAGGGAAGTTATAAGTAATTGTATTGTAATTTGACGCAATCTATAGATAAATAGTGTCTGAAAAATCCATAAACTTTTTGTAATATAAATAAGAACAAACGACGATTTATCAGTGTTAAGCAAGAATTCGATAGGATCGAAAGGTCAAGATCGAGATGCAGTTTTATTATGTTTTGTTATAAAATTTTAACAACGACAATTTTTCTCAAATGGTTACATAACCGTATATTAAATTCCGCATCTTTCAATTAGAATAACCATTCACATTATAGTACTTATGTATAAGTTACACTACACTACATTAGAAACACACACTACAGTTAGTTATACTACATTAGAAACTATGGTGTGGGTGGATAGTTTAAAAAACATCATAAATTATTGCACCTTAAATGTCATAAATTATTGCACCGTCCGGGAATCAAACTCTTAATTTGGTAGGCAGTACCTAACTAGTCGCAAAAGCTCAACATTGTATTGTAAAATATTATTTTACAGAAAGGGACTAAATCAATTCCTGACCATAATTCACATATCATTCATGTATCTACTAACTTGTACATATTAATGAGATTTGAACTCGAAAGTGACAGATATTATATTATTAATTATTATCCAAATTAATAGTTATTTATAACCTAGCTAGACTGATTCATATCAATCCAGAAGCTATCCAGTTTTTAGAAATAAATTGATAGTTGATTGATGTAATTAATGTTTAATTTTAATCTGTATTTTTATTACTTTAATTTATTAAAACTTAATAAGAGTCCCTTCTAATATTGCTTCACATGACAAGATTATAAGTAATTAAAACCGAAATTACAAGAAATATTTGTAAGACTACACTATAATGTGCAAAAACAACCGTTCAGTCCGTACTTATGAAGACATCAACGCACTCGCGGTACAGATGACAAAAACTAAAACAAAACTGACAGTATAATGACTTCATGCACTGATAAATTACTCATTACTCTATAAAATTACTATTATTAAGTCATCTTCATATTCTCTAGTGTTACTGGAAATATTTGGTTAATTCAATTATATAATGCCAGCCATTACTCGGTAACTTTGCTAAATGCGCATTTGAGATGTAAATTATGTTAATTTCTATACCATCTTGTAATGTATACAATGTATCCCACATTATCACCCTTCCGGAGAGAACTATTAAGTAAAATATAGCCCACGTTACTCAGAAACAATATCTAGTTAATTGTTGAAAGAATTATAAAAATCTGTCCAGTAATTTTTGAGTTTATCCATTAAAACAAACAAAAAATCAAAACTTTCCTCTTTACAATATTAGTTAAGATTTTTCTAAATCTGCATTTATTGCTTAAGTAGCATAAATGAACAATTCCTGAAACATATAGAAGCAGCTACTTACTTGGTTTTATATTTTTTATGATGCAAATACGTATGTGTGTAAATAAATATTAACAGAGAATAATTATTAAAACCGTTCAACAATATACCTGAAATATAGCACAGTTCATTCATAAACCGCGTTTGGCTCTTGTGAGCTTACGTATTTGGGTTAAAAAGCGGTCAAGTGAGAAACGAGGGCAAGTTAAGTGTTCCGTATCATTATACTAATCAAATATTGCTAACTACTTTAGCTAGAATTTCACAAACTGTAGTTAGTAGTAGCAATTACTCGAACTAATCGTACAATGACCATAGAAAACAGGTTGTATGTAAAGTTTGATAATCGCTTCTTGAAACATAAATATCGTTGTATTTAAAATTTTAATTACATCATTATTACTGTGACTTAACGATTCCATTAAAGTTTCTACCTAAATCAGGTTAATCATACGAAAATACGTCACGACCGAAAGTCAATTTACTGACTCATAAATAGCTGCTTATAAAAAATAGATTAAAACCTTATCCTCTCGTAGATAAGTAATACAATAATAGATTTTTATCATGTAAGTTCATGATTAAACTTTTCAGGGTCTTACAGAACAATACAAAATTACAAAGTAATATGTACTGGAAGTACTGGAGTTTAATGTTTTTAATGGGAGGACTTACGTTTAATATGTACGACGAAGCCAAAAGGATGGTATGATTACAACCATAGTTACAACCCGTTTGTATTATATATACTATTTATGATCTTATTCTAACCCCAGAATTATTTAAGAAACGAGATGTGTCATTGAAACATTCTGATCGTCCCGTGGTTATGGGCTATGGGCAAACAAAAGTAAAAATAAGTTTGCTGCTGTTTTGGTGTCGTGTAAATATCAATAAGCACTTGAGACAACATTATTTTGAAATTACAGACAGACAATTCAATTTTACATGTATACATATATGTATGTGGTAGCCCTGATTGCGGATTGAAGAGTTCCGGGTTTGGTCTCTGTGGCGAGACATTTGATATGACGTTTGTAATGGGCGTGCTATTTATGTGTGTCCAATCCACCTGCAATATAGCGTATCCTATTGCTGGGGCGTGAGTGTGTGACAATAAAAAACGTATAATTTAGTTTAGTAAAATGTTTCAGTGTTATGTAAAACTTCATTAGCATAAAAAAATCAAACCTGGGTGTTAAGCCAAAACGTTAAGTTTATAAATGATACCTTCTGACTACTAAAGTTTCAATTAGATCCCACACGTAAAGGAGTAATAAACAATTCTTTATTTACCATTTTGAGGATATAACACGATGGATTTTAATAACGACCGGTTTCATTCGGTACGTGTTTATTTCAATGTTAATTTTATACATTATAACAAAATCAAGAATAGTCATAGTTTTCATTTATCAGGTCGCATATGGGTTAAGAGGTAATACGTTCATTCAGTCATTAAAATTGCTTTACATAATGGATAACACTAATGTTTCCAGTGAAGCGATTACCTTTAGCATAAAATAATGTTTACTTAGAAGGTGAAATCGTTAGTTTTTAACATGTTCTATCTTTTTAAGACCTGCGCTATCGTTGCCCGCCATTGCAATTACATTGAAAACATTCTTTCTAAATACCTGAATAATTGAGTGGGTGAATCTATGTAAATATTGTTTGTAAATATCTAACACTCGATACTACACGTCGAACTGAAACTCGTGCTAACCTTTTACGCATGATTCGTTTTGTGTTATAGAATGTGTTATTCTATGACTAGTATGAAGTGTCCGATGATGGAATGCAGTTGAATTATTTATGATACGGATGATTGGTTGTTATATTATCTTACCTCGGCATCAGGTGCAGATGCACGCCGTCTTCCCCGCCATAATCTGTCTTCGCTACCACCAATAGCCCCACAACTTCTCGAATGTGACTTCTGGGCAGCTAAGTCTGCACCGGCAGGTGATCGCCTCGCTTCACACCCTGGCCCTCCCAAGGTTCCTCGCGAATCTGCCGCTAACAAAGCAGATTCGAAGCTCCCACGCCACGAAAATCTCTCACTATCACTCGCGACACTCCCCCGACTCGCCGTAGCCTCTAGAATATCATGAGATCGACTTCGAGCCAAAGCCCCCGGTTCGGACGCACTGTCGTCATCTGTACTTGGCGACGCTCCCGCTGATACTTCGTGCATCAACGCCACCAGTCTACCTCCGATGTGGCGCATGACCTTTCCGAATAAAGGCGGTGACCCTTCACCCGCTCGGCCCAGTGTAGCCGCTAACCTTTGATAAGCTCCGACTGCATCGCGCTCTAACGAGCCGGCCTCGCTAGTTCCTTTATCGAATTCATCGATAATCTCGCGGCAACTCTCAGATATTTGTTTTCTCAAGGCGGATCTATTCGCCGCCGTGCCTTCCAAATCGGAACCAGCGTAGTCCGATGAGTCGTACGAATCGCTCCACGTGTCTTCGCTTGATAAATATTCAACAATTTCGCGCACTTCCTCGTCTCGGATACCCGGAACTGTTTTCATGAGTCGAGTTAATTCACTTTCAAAATACAATAGCTGCGGTGGTTTCGGTGGACGTGAGCTTTCGGAATTAGATGATGCCGGAGTAGAAGTTCGTACATTAGAAGTATTGATCATTTGTTTGAAAAATTGTCTCATTTTAGTCATCATAAGGTTGGTTTCTTCATCCGAGGACCAGTTATTAAAGCTATCCTTACGTGTAAGTGGACTGGGAGGAGGACGTGACGAAGGCGGACGTTCTATACGTTCATCGATGTCCGGACGGACTTCCTCGATGATTTCTTCTAATTCCGTCTTAGGCTCATGAGACCTAGTAAACTCCGAACTTGAGTCTCCATTTCTTAATAGATCATCACAGCTACCAACAAAACCGCTATCTCTACTAGTTTGTTTCTTGGATTCTGAAAGCTCAGATCCTAGAGGTGGGAATTCAGGTCTAGGCGTTGATCTTCCATCTTCACCCTCCGAAACTGAGCGAGTATCATCGCGAGTTTCCTCGGGAAATTCAACAGATTGCCTTCGTTCATCAGCTGGAGATCCACGGGTCTTTTTGTTTTGTTTTTTACGCTTAGACTCACAAGGAATATCGATCCTTTCAAGCGATTCATGGCGGACTTCAGTTTCAGTGCTTGACCCGTCGGATACCTCCTGGGTATCCTGTGATGGTTCTTCTCCAGTTAATAGATTATCTAATGATGAAGAATGCGACCGAGGTGTGCCTCGAGCGCGTACCAACCTTTTTCGTCTTTGTTCCGGGCTTTGTTTACCTTCACTATCACTTCCGACGCTTCCGGAACCATCCGAATCACGTCTCTCTTGATTAAATCCCATAAAGCCAGACAAAAAATACTTTTCCAACCGAGACGACACCAGTTCGTCATTGTCACCACTACGTTTTGGCTGTTCACTATCGACAATAGATTCACCACCTTCACTGCACACGCTCGACGTTTCTGAAACCGGATCTTCGTCGTCACGAATATTCCGCCCCTCGCCTAACCCAAAGAAAAAATATTTTTCTAATTCGGTTGCGGATAAAGGCCGCGGTTTCTTTGTCGTTTGTTCGGTTTCACTTTCTTCACAGCTCTCCTCGACAATCGTGTGTAAAGTAAAGTCCAACGAACGTCTACAGTATGCAAAGTCCTCCCCTCGGGTGGGTAACGAGGCCTCGTCTCCCGAATCGGAGTCGGAGATCGAGGTACCTTCGTCGTCGTCATGGCTGATGTCCTCGACCCACGAGTCGTCGTCGGCTAACCCCTCCTCGAGGCATACTACCGCCGAGAGAGTGTCGGCATTACTGACAACCGTCACTCCACCCGAAGGCTGCGGCGATTCGTCGTCGGATATTCGTTCGTTAATTTCGTTCTCTTGCACGTCAGCTCTGGGTTCCGTTTCGTTTTGCGAGTTAGTATGATGCACTGTAATATCACGCATGAGCCGCGTCGTGTCTGACGTGACTACGGAGACACGATCGTGCGTTATCATAACGCGGCTAGTGAAACGCGCGGACCCGTCCTCACCGGCCGTGCGCGAGCGGCAAACTGTGGTCGAGGCAGGTGCGCCCGCGCCCCCCTCCGTCTCCGTAATACAAACCGGCTGCGAACCGTGCATTTTCTCCTCCCCGTGATCGCCTAATAATTCTTTCTTTAACAATTCGCTAAGCGTGCGTTCAATACCTTTGAACAAGTCTATTTTTTCAACAGCCGGCAAACTCGAGTCCTGCCTCGGCTCGGGGGACGGTGACAAATTTGAAGACCCACACGACGGTTTACTCATTGTAAATTCCTCTTTATTGTAGTTCTCATTAGGTAATTCCACTGAGACTTTTACTTTCATATCGCAATCCATATTGGATCTTGAGTTATCTAATGAATCGCACTCCATGTTCTCGGACATACATCGATTGTGGTTATTATCTTTATCAATGCAGTAATCAACATTATCTGAATTATCGTCGCAAGTTGCGTTAAAACTATTAAAATTTTTACAGGTTTCACTTTGAAGCATATTTTCATCACAAAATTGAATAAAACTAGATCGTTTTAATGTACTTTCACTGCTTCCTTCGTCCAAATTAGAATATGAAATCACAGGGCACTCTTCATTAAAACTAACAGATTCTAACAACACTATGTCATTATTTTGAGAATGACTTTCGCTTGATTCTGTATTTAAATTATTTTCGTTTTCCATAACCATTTCTACAGCAATAATTTCTAAGCTGTCTGATTTCTTGTCATACGAGTCGTCGCAGTCAATACCACTGCTGTCGGCATTGTCTTCTAAATCAGACGATGAGTCAGCGGGATTAACAACAAACACTCGAGAGAATTGTCCACCACCGCCTCCGGAGTCGTCCGAGTCTTCATCTGTCGTCGCTGGCTCTTCGGGTGCACCGCTCCGGAGGTCGTAACTTCTATGTTCAACTTCCGCTTCAGAGTCACTGGAATTTGCGGACTCATTAGAAGAGGGAAAGGCCTTCTCGGCCTCTAAGTGATCCGGCATCGTATCCGGTAGCTCTGACACTAACGACAAATTATCTTCTTCAGCGATCACTTTGATTTCGTCTGACGCGCACTGTTCGACTGGCCGTTCGATAATGTTATCATCCTTATCGTTATCGCGGGGCTCTGGCGCTTGAATAGAGTCGGATTGGATGGCCTTATCGGTTCTTTCTACGGTCATCTCGAGTCTCTTTTGCGGCATGGCGGTGGCGGAAGCGGTGGCGGCGGCGGTGACGGCGACAGCTGCGGCCGTCGTGAGTCGGGCGAGCGCCGCGGCATCGAGAGGCGGGAATCCTGGGTACGTGTTCCAGTGAGGCACGGGCGGGGCTTGAGTCGGGAAGGCGAGTAGAGCAGGCCAGAGCGCCGCGGGAACGGGGACAGGCACAGGAACCGGGACTGCGACTATTCGAGGCTCGGCTCCACAGGAGCACGCTCGAGGGCAAGCTTGAGGGATGTGTCTCGGTGGTGACGGGATGGGCTGCGCCGCCGCCGCGCCGGGCTCGAAGTAGTCCCAGTCGCAGTCTTCGGGCGCGGGGGGCGCAGCGGAGGATGCCGTCGACGAGGAGTCTTCGGTGTCCTCCCGACACGATGAGTCCGAACTGAGGAACACGAGGCGGTAGTCTTCGGGACGCATACGACCGGCCTCCGGCTCGCTCGCCTCCCCTGGCTCACTGTTGGCGCTCCAATCTGTAAATTAAAATAAAATCTCGTTAAAATACGTCATTGTTAATATTTATTTATTTTATTTATTTATTTATTACAAAAATATAAAATATAAATAAATGTAAAGCAAAATTAAAAAATTGCGTTTAACATATTAATCACAGTAAGAGAACTATGAACGCCTGCGAGTAAGCGCAGAGCATTATCTATCGTGTGAGCGCGCGAAAAGTGAACGTCGCTGTAACTTTAAGGCGTTCAACATGATCATGAAAAATTATCTCAAGATTGTATACGAAACAATAGAGCTACGCTATTACAGAATATTTCAAAGCTTGATATATAATTATAGACGTTCACTTTCCTACATAAAACTGAAAATTAGTTTTTATGACAGACTGGTGAATTCACTTTCTGTAAGACATGTAATAAGTAAATAAATATATGTTCCAATATGTTTATATCAATACAATAGCTGATAAACTAGCAGAAGGAACACTTGATGATAAATCTCCACCGTTGATAGACATCCCTAACATTTAACCCTAAAACATGACGTCGACTGGTCGCCGGGCAAGGACGCAGACGACGCAGTCAGACATTGCAACATTTACAATCAAAAATATGTTAAAATTATACGGTTGATTCTATAGAACCCTTACAAGGATAGTAGGAAGGTATAGAGCACACAACGAGCACCTTGTGTGTACCACTGGGATGAAACAGGATGATTCAATGCCATTCCGATCTTTAATAGGAGTTTTCTCATAGTATGTAACAGATGATATTAATATCAGGATGCCCCGAACAGGAAAAGAAGGACATGTTGGTTTGACTCAAAGATGAACAATTGAACAAAGCTTCTTACTTACATCCTAAACTAAAGCTACTTAATTAGTTTACGACTGGTTCATGCCTTTAATAAATTTAACACGCAGTTTAATTGACGGTCAAACGTCAAACGCTCGTACATGTAAATGAAATAGTTTTATATTCCAGCGCGGTACGCAGTTGCATAATTGTATTCATGTCAACGAGTTCACGTTTGGGTCTCGTAGTGAACTGTTTAACTTGTTGTTTGTGAGTGACATTGAATGTTAAGACGTAAATATCGTTTGAAATATAATTATGTAGCAGTAAGGTTTGTTATAAAGTTCCTACGAGTTGTTTTTAATTGCAGTTGGTAGCTGGTTTTCATGCACGGTTTCATCGAGTTCTTGGTCAAATCGATCAGTAATAAGTATTTTTATACAGTGACAAAAAAATAACAGACTTCAAAATTAGGGATAACTCAAAAACTACCCGTCAGATCTCGCAAGTGGGACCACATGATAACCAGCTTTCGATTAAAAAAAAAGAATCATTAAAATCGGTTCACCTAGTCGAAAGTTCTGAGGTAACAATCATAAAAAAATACAGTCGAATTGAATACCTCATCCTTTTTTGAAGTCTGTTAAAAACTGCATCCTACTTCGGATTATTCTTACTACTGTTAACTCTAATTTGCGTGAAAATACGAAGTACGTAAACGAATTTTCCCAGATACTTCGCGAGATCGAAGTTTCGTCAGCCCCTGGAAATTTAATATTGCAATTTTCGTCTCAAAGGTTTTGTGAATAACCATTGGTTTTGTGAGTAACCTTGAAAATACACTGTAATGTTTCTAACAAGTAAAACTGAAGTATATATCTAGTAATATATTGACAGTAGCGTAGCGTGGGGGGGGGGGCTGTGGGGCCCTGGCCCCGGGCGGCACATGAAGAGGGGGCGGCAAGCCACTCGATTTTTAAAGAAGAAAAAAATATACATTAAAATTAATTTTATTTAAATTTTAATGTAAATTTGTGCTATGAAAAAAACAAGAAAAGTGTATTTTTAATTAACAAAAAAAAATATTTTAAATAATATGGGGGCGGCAAAGATCACTGGGGAGGGCGGCAAATTTTCGGTCGGCCCCGGGCGGCGCGGCGGAAGCCCACGCTACGCCATTGTATATTGATACATAATGTCTGTCCACACGCACGACAGGGACGCGACAAATGTAGCCCACAACAAACTCTGACGTTTGCGGGCGTTATGAAAACTGAAAACACACGTGCGTCGAAATGTCGCATGTCGCAGCGACAAAATTCACATCCAAGTCGCTATCGCCTTTCATTTTCAAGTTTTTCAACAGAAGCAATTATATCAACCTATGTATTTTCTACAATGTACAAAAGATTAAAATCGCGCGTTCAAAATCAGATAGATGATCATAGCAAATTAAAAGAAAACTACGAAGGTGTGTAATCAACGTAATGCTTAATTAAATTCCAATAATCTCAGTGGATTGTCATGGTATGCTATTGTGGATAGAAAGCAACACGGATGGCTGAGTCAAAAGTGCGGGCTTGCACACGAACCTATCTATCGAGAGACTCAGATACATACCTACATATCTGCTTATCGAATCTGCTAAGGTATTTGCTATCGAATCCATCGATGGACAGAATGGTCCGCTTTGCTCGACATCTTTCATCAAGTACTATGATCTATGCAATGAACGAACTGTGTAGTAGGTATACTAGTTTAAGGAAAGTTTTAGAATGGTAAAATATGCGCAATCTTGATAAGTTTAAAAGAATAAATTATTTATTGAATCAAATTATAACAACAATAAAGTTAAAACATTGATAAGGTAGGTAATTAGTGGTGTTTTAAACATGGGGATGCTTTTTTTTAAGTTAGTAAATAAATCGATAAATGAATGTCGTTTTCGTGACTATTTGTCATTAACTCTTTATACTTATCGTAAGTATTTGTGCAATCTCCTAGCTAGAGCGAATTTAAATTATAATGCTAAGCAGTTGCTTTAGCTTTACATTAATAGGGATGTTGACTAATTTTAGGATTCAATTTGATTATATAGATAGAACCTTAAGGTTCATGAAAAAAATATTATAAAAATAATAATCTTCAATTTAAAGACAAAAATTGATAAATAAAAATCATTTTCAAATTTCCCGCCAAAAACGTCACGTGACGTCACTAGCCGATATTCAATACTATCTGTCGACTGAAGTTAGTTGCACTTCCATATAAAATAAGAACAATGACGTCATAAGCTCAAAATGACGTTTGTGGTCACGTGACAATGAGTACTATTTTTAACATTTTAAAATAATTATATTTAATTTATTGTGATTGATTTCGACAAAAGAATAATATTTTAGGTGTTTAAATGTTTTCCTTGATAGTTTAAACATAAATTTATTTTAATTTACTGATAGTGTCAACATCCCTATTAATAAACCTTCTCACTTTCAGACGAAAGTCGCGAAGGTCTGAAAGTGAGAACTACTTAGCATTATAATTTAAATTTTAGTATATTTGATCCCTTTGTTACCTATATTTAGGTAACTGATGAAAGTGATCAAACAAATTAATGTTTAATTTATTTTGATTTCAGATTTAAGACACGTACTATCAACCATATAATAGGTCTTTAATCTTATATTCTAACTTTATCTCTGTAGTTTCCTCTTTGCGAGAAACAAATACACCATAATTTACGGTGACAAAAATATACTTAATGCAAACTTTTTCCCTTTAGTTCTCATTAGTTACAGATAGCGATGATTTGTCGTAATGTTTTTCCCCAAAGTAATTTCCCCAATCTCAGTTCCAGGTATCGCATGATGAAGGCGATTGAACCGATGAAACACTTATTGATGTTGTACTAAACGCCATAACATACGTATTATTATAAGCAAATCAGGTGTATGGTAAAATTTGTCCTGTTATTAAATGTTTTTCTGTTCACGACTTACATAAAGGTTTGCAAGCCACTGGTAAATATAATATCAATGTGCTTACAGTATTTATACGATTTGAAGCTAATTTTTTTTTAATAATATAAACAAATCGCTTGACTATAGGGATGATTTCTATTACGAAATTGTACAGGATGGTAGCCTAGAGCACTAATCTAGTACAAATACAAACTTATTCTTTCTTTTCTTAAAGACACCTATGTTGCATCGTAAGCTGTCGGCAAGACCGAATAAATAAACATTATATATCAGCCTCATACATAGCCATACAATAAACAAGGCATGTGACAAAGAAATCGAATTAACAAAGACAGTTGCATTACGTCATACATCTGTAGAAGGGCTTAACGAGAGCAACCATTGTGGTGGTGGTACTGCTCGTCGGACAATGAAAGTAAGACTAGATCACTAGACGTTGGTGCTGGCCCAAGGCTTCTTGCTCAAGCTCACGTGGGAAGCGAGGAGGCAGCGAGGCCGAGTGCTTTTGGCGTGTCCTTTATATTGAACACAGGGCTGCTACTGTCACTTACGGCGTACTTGTAAATACATGTTCACAGTGTTCTATCCATTATCATGAAGTCAGTTGTTTACCAACTGTCAAAAAGCTATAATGTTGTTATTAACTTATCCAGAGATTAAGGGTAGGCATAGACAGATTATTGAAAATATCCGTGGTAATTCAAGTGCCTATTGGAAGTTAATTATTACTTGCTTCAATGAAGAAAAATACTATCACGAAACCTGCATTTTTTATGGAAATTGTAGTTAGCATAGTGGACTATGGCCTGTACTAAGGCCCGACCCCAGCACTGAGATAGTTATGACTTATGACCGATAATGTTATTTTATAAAAGGTAACACTTATTTGTATGCAGTAAATTACATAGAAGCTGCTGACAAATTATTACATCATATAAATAAATAATAAACAGGTCACAGCCCTGATCTAATCCAACGAGATGACTGGTAATCGGTTTTAATAAATCAATCAGCCAAAAAATGTGACCTCATTTTTTTATCAGTTTGGGTGACAATATTAATCTGTGTTACATTTAATTATTTAAATAGGCGGTTGATTAATGCTGAAACATATTATTCATATGGTCTTGTACACAAGCGCCGCAGAATAACTTTCAGGGAGGTCCGTTTCATATATTTACTTTACAGTAGTAGACTTAAGTTTCTATTGAAACAGTCACTGTATTAAAAAAAATCTTAATATTTTATGTATCTTCTTACCAGGCAAGAGGGTGCAAGTAGGGTGTACTTTCACCCCCCTTGTCTTTAAAGAACCCCTTGTACTCTCCGCTGCCGGCTATCGTGGTCTAGTCCTGTTCCGGTTATTATTCAATTAAATTCAGAATTTAACGTTTGGTACCTGGATGATGGCACTTTAGGTGGAACTGTATCCTCGGTTTTTGATGATCTCAAAACTGTCAATGTCCAATTTAATTCAATAGGACTCCAAATCAATGACAAAAAAACCAGGCAAGTGCATGTCAGGCAACGTGCAATGTAGAGTTCCGAAGTAGTAAGTTTATCGACTATTAATCAGCAATCCAACCGTTTAGCCGGAAGGGGGGGACACTTGACTCTAACCAAAATTAGCACTTTAAAGCAAAATGTTTCGCAAACGGACCCCTAATTCCAAATATGGTTTTAAAAGACCCATAATATTTTTGAAATATATTTTCAACGATACCCCACACGATAGGGTACGCATCTCGATGACGGTACGCGACGAATAAAAAATTCATCCTCACGTTACCTGTAGTGGAGGTGGTACCGTAAAAAAATGTTTTTCGATATTTTATTCTATGATTCTGGACTTTTAATAAATATGTATATCCATGCCAACTCACAGCTTTCTAGCACTAAGGCTATCGGCGCTTTGCTTCGAACAGACGGACAGACAGACGGACGCACAGACGGACGGACGGACATGACGAAACTATAAGGGTTCAGATTTTACATAGGAACCCAAAAAATTAGAATTATATAAAACTCGATTGCCGTATTCCCATTTACTATCATGAATTGTATAATTTTTAAATTAATTATTTACTTCATTCATAGCTACATTAACCGATTAAGTAAATAAATTACAAATAAACGCAGCACTGTTTGTACTCATTGACAATAAGTAGGTACAAACAAAGGTATTATAATATTACACTGGACGGAACAGCACACAAGAGTGAATATGGCTTAGATTGAAACGATAGTAACAGAACTTTCTACTTGCAGATTATGATAGCTACTGCACAATGGTTTGATGGCCGCGATAGTGGTCCCAGGGGGGTTTGTGTTGGAAACCATTATAACACCTCGGTGTTACCACGTAACGTAACAGTGGTAATGTAGGAAGAAGAAGCGTCTGTTTTAGCTTCAATACAAATAGCTGCGTAATTTAGCGCATCGATTAACATCTTAAAAGTCCTAGTATTAGTTCTACTATCCAATTAATATCTTACTTCCTACTACACTATCCTACTTATATTACAAACTCGATAGTTGCCATTGTCCATTGGTTCTCCGAATTAAGTTACCTCTAGCCAATTGTAACGAGGTAGGGAATCGGCATTAAAATCGGAAGCAATCCTTGCTGACATTGTCTTGGAGGGTTATAGCTACGCGCTTAGTTAAATAGAGGAATATTGTCTTTTTAGTTTAGTTACTTTTAGTTTTAAAATATGAAGACCCTGTACAGTATTCCCAGATCTTTATGAGAGATTTGGGAACGGCCTCACCCGCACGTTTCGCACGACTGACCTATCAAGAGTCAAGAGGTATGTATCTGTTGACCGGTTGTCGTAGTTCTTTAGACTGTGTCGTAATTTGGAACGTGAAATTACCTACGTTTATTACAACAAACGCTTCACAGCGTGATAAATTGTAATGTCAGCTTGCCTCACGAACAAACTTCATGATACCTGTGATTTGATAAAAGGTGAGAAGTCTAATTTAATTTATATGTAGGTACCTATTTAAATCTCCACTAATCCGCACTGGAGCAGCGTGGTGGAGTATGCTCTAGGTCAGGGTTTCTCAAAGTGGGGTACGCGAACCCCTACGGGTTCGCCATTCGATGGCAGGGGGTTCGCGACAAGATTTACGTAATGGTGGCTTGATAATTGGCAGGCACGTGTGGCACACATGGTGGTGGCCTAGTCTTGTGTAGTCCAAGCTGATTTAAAAAGGATGTCTTTGATAGATTTTTGGACAGCTAGACAGGAAGAGTATTCCGAACTCTCACGAAAAGCGGTGAATTTCCTTTTACCCTTTGCTACAACATACTTATGTATGTGAGAATGGTTTTTCACACCTGGTCATGATAAAAAATAAATACAGAAATCGACTTGATACCGAGTCAGAATTAAGGATAAAATTGTCCAAAATTTCTCCTAAAATTGACTCCATTTGCAAGAAACAAGCACACCCATCACATTAATATTAAAAAGATATTTCTTTTGGCACTTTATTTGTTACCTTTTTTGAAATAAAAACCTTATTTTCATCAACAGTCAATTTTATTATTTTCATTGGGGGGAGGAGGGATTTAAGGGGTTCGCTGTCACATGGAAACTTTAACAGGGGTTCGTGGAGCCGAAAGTTTGAGAAACCCTGCTCTAGGTGACCTCAAAGGTAAAGATCCGTGCTCAGTTGTGGGCGTTGTGGCCCATTAATGAGTTGAAGCCAGCCATCTGAATTCGTTGAAAGACTTGAATTGTGAGTGGCTTCTAGTGACCAGCAGACATTGTGATTCAGTGGCCAGCGTGATGCACTGAGGTGCCAAGAGAAAAAAAAACAACCAAAGAATTAGATTAAATACAACGACTGTGTGAAATTCGAAGATAAAATAGCGATAAGATATAAAAATGTTAAAGATCTAAAACAAACAATACTTTTTTATCTCGTATCTTTGTGATATAAAATTGATGACGTGAAATTTTTATCTAGGTACTGTTAAAATCAATGAAACCACCAAAATAGTGCAAAACTGCAAAATATTTTTAGTAGGTTATGTACCAACCTAATATAATATCTAAAATCGATTAAAATTCTGTAGTAAAATGTTCCTAGGCAGTTTGGGTCTAATCTAATGATCTATGCGAGAAAGAACCCGACCCCACTGACCCCACTTAGTTCCTTACGTCATCATTCAAAGACCGGTGCCGTGCCAAATCGATTTAGGCTAAGTATTCCAAACTATTATTATTGACTAACGCCTCAACCCAACTCAGAGTCACTAACGGTTACATTAATCGCTCCTTAGTAAAGAATCACCATACAAATTCTGTTCTAAGGAGCGATTTAAGTAACCTTTAGTGACTCTTTGAGTTGGGGCGCAAGTTATTTATGTAGTTTAGTACTTAGGATAATTTGTAAGAATAATAGCATGCAGAAATATTTCAACCAATATTTTTAATTAATAACACATCTCCGTGAATACGGCTATGTAACTTTCTCTACAACTAAACAAGGTGTTGTTTTCTTAGAATAAAAATATTATAAGTTATTTTTTTGCTACAATAGTCTCATTATTTACGAGTTAAATTTAAAAGATTATATCTAAAATTGAACAAGTCTTTAAGTACGTTCTCCAATTTAGGAAGGGAAGTGCTTTATGAACTCATGGCATTTATACCGCTATCCAATTACTGTCACGAAACTTGATATTTACAATTTATTTTACTTACTTTTTACTTGCCGTCGCACCGGAAACTCTTTTCGTGTACGGCTTCATCAGAGCCGCACCAAAAATACAGTTAAATAAATGGTACTTCTAGAACCGATACTTAAAAACTAGTACACTGAACTAAAAATATTAGAATAAACTTTTATTGTTTTGCCTTTAGCGGTAACGGTCACAGATTCACGAAAACCGGAACGTCTTTTCAATTTCATTACATCACTATGTAAATGTAGATAATGTATAAAACAAAAGAACATAAACGCGGGAAAATGTTTCACTTATCTGTGTGGTTACGTTTTAATAAATGAATGAATAAAGCGTTCGATTTTTGAATTGGTGCTTGATGAAGTAGCTAGTTTGCGCGGGCAGGGGTACGAACGGGCGCGGGTATGAACGCGCAAGCGGATGTGCGGCTGTGCGCAGGGAGCCGGCCGTGCTGCGCTCGGCGCGCCACCAGTGTTGTGCCACTATCGATTGTTTATTATCGACAACAGATTCACAAAACAAGCGATTGGCTACAAACTTTCGCGTGATGGCATTTATAGCCATATGATTTCTTTTATCGTCTTTCTAGTAAAAGTCTGAACGGATGATCGCATTCCTTACACTTTGAAAAGTTTCAATAGAATACTGCTGCATTTCTAAGCAAGTTAAATAAAATTATGCTCTACTAAAAATTACGCTCTATAGGTATAACCAGGAAATTCCGTTGTCAAGCGCGGTAGAGTTTTAAGTACAAAAAATATTTTTATATTAAGTACCTACATAGTTTGTCGATCTAAAGATACTTTTTTCGTATTCTTCGCAAAATACGAATATAGCGAAGAAGCATATTATTAATATCCGTCGCAATAAATAATACACTCTAAATTTACTGTGTATCATTAACTATCAACAAATACAATCTTACAATATGATTTTATCATTGCAATGGGTGCATAGAGATAAAACAAGTGATATAGCTGATATAATGTTATAACTCTAGAACTGATATAATACGATAAAAGATGCAGAAATCATATTGAGAAAATAGATATTTGCTATAAATAATACCATTTTTTATCGATAAACATTATAAACATTTCAGTAAAGTAACAACGTGACTCACCTCGCTTCTCAACGCCAACAACAAAACGTAACTAAATGGCAAAAAGGCGTAAGTGACGAGTGACGACTACGCGACTCTACAAAAACGCTTTACCTCTACCGTGGGTCGAACTTTACCACAAAAAACATTCACATAGCGTCTGGCGGTTACGTCCAATCGGACTTTAAAGTCCACCGAACAATGAACTTGCACTGGCGAACTACTAACTAGACCAAACAGCGCGAGGTAAAACAGTTTTGTACCTATACAACGTATAACAGGATTTACGCACTTTGAGAAAGTATCTTCCTCAAAATCGGCAACTGAATCGATTCCACGTATTTTTAATTGTTTTTTATAGCTTAATAATTTTTTATTTAAGAAATAAGTTATACTCATTTCGAACGAAAAGTGTGAACATTCTACCCAGCGGCGCACGCACACATGAGAGCGAACGAGCGCTACAAGGTCGGTGCGCGCGTCTGTGTGAGTACACCCCGACGAAAACAGCAGAGCTATTAGCGATCGAGCGATCATTACATAAAATATGTAGTAGGTAATGGTACGAAGATTAAATAGTAAACAAATTATGATTCTCTCTTTCCATCACATTTTTCAGGCTTTGTACTGTAGACTGTGAACAATTTTGAACTCATTGATTAATAAACCTCAAATTAAAGAACAAAATTATTTAACAATGTCAGTAATAAGTTTAAGTTTATTTAATACCTACTACAGTGTCACTTTTCACTACATTGAATGCATAAATGACGTACACCCTTAAACACCCCAATTAGAATACCTATTCAGTTTTAATCTTAATACCTACACTAAAATATTTTTTATTAGCTTATTAATTGTGTATTCAAGAAATTACTTGTTCTCGTAGAGGGATAAGAATGTTCATAATATTCTAAACAAGCATACAGACTAACGCACACATGAGAGTGAGACCCACGTCACAGGCCACAACGCGGGCCGCGGGGGCCAGCGCGGCGCGCGCGCGTCGATAACAGCTGATGCACGAAAACGAATTCGACATTGTACATACCTACATTAGACATTGTTAAACACAACATGTTTGTTACCTGAGTACTCATTTCATTTAATTGGTTGGTGTGTTATACTCGTATCACTTACTGAACACATCCAATTAGGTAAAGATTCAAAGATTTTATTGAACATAAAAACATTATTATTACCTACATAATATGCCTAAAATAATAGTTAATCGTACTAAGATAAATTGTTTCATAAACAAATTATGATTCCCTCTTTCAATCACTTTTTACAGCTTTTGGACTGTCGACTTTGAATCATTTTAATTAATACAATGTCAATCGTTTTGGCATTAAAATGATAAGATACCTATTTATTGAAATATTTATTGTTTAGAAGTAGATATTTAGATAACTAAATTTTAAGTAAATTAATAGGTGTAAACGGATAATTTACTACCTACTTCAAATTTTGTACGCAAGTAAACAAGTGATTTAGAAATTTTTCTATGGGCGGGGCATAACACTTAACACGTTTGAGCAGACATTTTTTAATTAAAATTTAGTAAAATGCATAAGTTTATTAAGTAGGTTGTGAAGAATTGTATGAACTAAAGAGCTTTACTAAGTTATTCCGTTTGGGCGCGCACTAAAAATCATTCACATAAAATTAAGTTAACTACCTACAATCTACATAATACGTTTAAATCGGACTTAAGTAATAATACAACAAAACAAAAAAGACTGCGTGTTTAAAAGCTGTGAATTATTAAAATATTTACAAATATTAAACAACCATTTAAATTTAGTTACTGTAGGTAACTTACAGGTCTGATAATAATTGGTTTCTTCCCTCTTCGTCCTCATAGACTCCTATCAACTCCTGCGGCGTCGTCTTATAATGACATTTTCAAAATGTCCACTACCTTGTTCGATACACAATAATGCACGTTTTTGTAATTGTCGTTTAAGTTTATTTAATACTACAGTGTCACTTTTCACTACGTCAAATGCAGCTATTATTCCATTTTTTAGATCCTCACCGCTAATGGAATGTTTGAAATAAACACGTCCCCACAGAAAAAAGTCTAGTTGGGTCAAATCAGCTGATAAGGCCGGCGCGTGCGGTGTGACTGACTACTTTTTAATTTTCTAAATCGTAGATTACAAAAGCCGCCGGTCGCCGGGCCGATCACACCGCCGGCTGGGACACTCTCGTTACGTCTCGCTTCCTCCCGACTGTTTTTAAATATGCGGAAGAGAGAAAACGTATGGAAGTGTGCGAACTTTCTTAATAATATTTTTTTGATCTATTGCGTTTGTAGTGTATTTCTTTAACGTCGTACAACTCGTACGTTTGGCAGTGTGTGTTTGAGGCTGTGGCTAAGTATAATAATGCTTGAAAGGACCCTATTGCATTGACTTAAGTTTCATTTTTGTTTGTTTCGACTGTTTAAAGAATTGGGTGACATCATTTACTTAATTTTAATTTCTTTTAGGAAAAAAAAATTACCTACATTAAAAATACGTGGAATCGATTCAGCTGCCGATTTTGAGCCATGTACCCTCCTAAGTTACATATATTTAAGATACATATTGTATAGAACGCTGGTTTGAAACTGAGAAACTTAGAATGGAACCTTTTGTCATTGTGCAGGTAATGACGTACGTAGGACGATCGCCTACGCACACACACATAACTGTTATCCACTTAACAGGACGCCGAACTTTTTATTATACAATAGGTATGCTTCCGCTTAAACGAAAGGTTTTTTGTTATTGCTTTAATTTACTTTTAAACTTTGTTGCTTAGTCCAAAATCAATTGGAAACATTTCACGCAATGCCAACAAGGTAGTTTTGAAATTTAATTGCTTTGAATTTAGGTCTAAAATTTATTGAGATAATTAAACGCACAGCTAATAGCACCAGTGTAGCTCATATTTAACCCTAGAGTTACTTTTAATCGATTTTTACAACAACCATTGCGCCAATTTACAATTTTGTGGCCAAGTCATAAAAAGCCTTCATCGGATGCGCCTCGCTTTGGCCGTGTCTATACCGTGACCGTAGCTTATTCACATTTATTGCCACAAAAAGTTTTAATATACTTATTAAAGGAATATAAGAATACGTCTTGTATTTTTTGTATACAATTTAATGTACACATCTTCTATTGAAGGCCGAGTAATTACAGACGTCAAATTCATTTCTGAGTAAAAACGAAGGATGTAATTTATATGCACACACACACACACAAGTATGTCATTTACTCATACTGAGATTATACAATTTAACAGTTTACATCATTAATATTTATTTCTTTTTTTGTATTTAAATATTTGAAAATGTTAGGTACACACTTTAAAATAATTCGTTGTTCAATGCGTTTCACAATAAATATAAATAATACCCATGTTTGTAGTGACACAGTAAACGTTTGAGGTCGTTTTTTGTTTAGTGACAGTTCGCAACACTAGTAAAGTAATTAAATGTAGCATGTAGCGGTACCATTCGTGAAATTGTATTTACAATGTTAACATTTATTTAATCATTTATATAATGGTCGTTCATAACTATTGTTATTTAGTTTCATTGTAAATAACGCTATTACTGCTATTATCTCACAATAAAATATACTTGATACAAAAGACATCAACGCCGCGCGGACACGCGTTTTACAGAAGAAGAGGAGATTAAAAAGAAGAAGAAGAGTTTCAAGAGGCTATTGTTACAGAAAAGAGTTTTTTTCTAAGTCATTATTGTCTTAGGACGCTTATCAGGGCAATAAAGATTTAATGTATTAACAAAATAAAAACTGTTGTTATAATGCAAAATTGCAAATGAGGTTAACGTTGATTAGTTAGTAGATAAAGTATTATTATGACTAAGATGTTGTCATTTTTGCACAATTGTAAAGCAAATGACTTGAGGATTATGGAAGATAGAAAATTGAGGGCGGCCATAAGCCGATTACAAAGACCTAGAGAGGATTGTCACTAGATTTATGTTCTACGCCTTCTTTCCAACAATAATTATTAAAACTGTAGATAGCCTTAAATTAACTTGACCTTCGAAAAAACGTTCAACCGTTAATGGCAGAACTGACTACGCAAGTTAACTCTAACCTTGTGTATTACATATTGCATTGAATATTACCTTCAGTTATATCGTAGGCGTCCCACACGCCAACTCAATACGCCTCAGTGCTCAGATGGTACAAGCAGTAAAACAATTAGTTAAACTTAATCACGGTAGCAGAGCCATCAAACGTAAGTTAGTTATAGTGCGTTTCACGTAGGTGTTCCCTTTGCTGTCAATCTATAGTGTGGCTGCGAAGTGATCTCTTAGGGCCTGCGACGATTAGCAGCACGACGTGCCAATATAGACGTGAAGGTTCAAATGCATATGCAAATTCACATCAGCAACAAAGCTTTTTTAGGTACGATCATTGAACTATTATTACTAGCGTATAGAACAGACACTGCGAACATCGGGTTTGGGGGTGTGCATTGCAGCCGGCCGGCTGCATTTCATTCTGTCACTCGGCTGCGCTCATTGCGGCCGCATGCCAAAATTGTTTATGAAAAAACTGAAAAAATGACGTCGTGCGTAATAAGAAAGTGTTACAATTGCACGACAAAAAACAAAAAAGATAATGGTATCACTTATCATCGGTAAGAAAACAAAATATAAACTTAAATCAACTAAAACGAATTAAATTAAATTATTGCGCAATGTTCCCGCCATTTTTGAATGAAAAAATCATAAGGAGCGTTTGAACTTTGCAAGCGTGTTAATGGATGGATGTTAATGTGACCAATTTAAAGTGTTGGATTTTTGACACAAATCAATGGTAAACGTTTGAAAATCGTTCAAACGCTTTTGCACGTTAAATAAAGTTAGAGTAAGAGCTTGTAAAAATTTGGAGTCGGTGACTAATTGTCTTGGTTCGGCAAGTGTCATATAAGTTAATCTATGGCAAGTATGCAAACGAGGCTTCTAGTTTGAAAAGAGAACGGAGGGCAAGCCGGCGCTGGATCACACATTTTGTTTGAGATGAGATGTCGTTTCTATGTATATAGTTCAATGGGTACGATGACCTTTTTTTTGATAGTTTCTATATACATTTTGCATGCCATAAAAGGCGGAATATGGCGTACCAAATTGTATACTAACACCTTAATGTAACTTACCCATATTCGAGCAAATAAATTGATTTGATTGATTAATTGAAATTTCAACCTTATCGTCATACTCATTACTCATATATGATACAATAAAATTAAGATGATATATTTATCAGCGGTTAAAATGCCTAGTCATACCATGCCGCCATTCAGCATAGGCTCTTACGTGAAACGAACAATAGGAAACAGGACACACGCTTATTACTGGCTCTCTGACAAGGACAACGAAACTGTCCGAAACACAAGCATTTAAACCTGTTAAAATATTTTAAGATTGTTAAAATAACGCCAGTTTTCATTAGTTATCAACCAACAAAACAAATTTTAGAAAAGTAACATAGGTATTACATCAAACATACAGACTTAACAATTATAATAATAATATAGCCTAGGTAGGTACGTGAAAACTAATGAAGTCAAATATAGAGCTTGAATTACATGTTCTTGTTACTAAAATTTTAGGCTTTTCTACTCAACTTGGCACCCATTTAGATCTCAATTCTTTTTTTTAATTGGCTCTCATTTCACATTTATGTTTTTGATAAGATTGTAATTTAATGAAATGCACTTGATATATCTATAAAAAAATGTTATACCTAATAAATATTACTAACTATATTTTATATACCAAATTATTATATTTTTTGTAATAATAAAATTAGAATCCATTGGATGCATCTATTAATAAACAAGTAGGTACACGCCATCTAGTGTTAAACTTAAACGTTACATAGCATTCAAGCTTTCTATCCACGGATCTACTACAGAGAGCTACTATCTACTGACGTAGTTCCCCTATGTGCAATAGATGGCAGTATAAATAACATCATATTATATTGTGTTTTGAACTTGTACTTTGTACCATAGAGGCATGGAGTTATGGCATACGTACGTGTATAATATAGCATGGAGGATAGAGGTAACAGTATGTATGACGCGATGACGCCAGAGAATTTAAAGTGCTTTGAAAAATATGTTCACAGATAAGTTTAGTATGCTTTTGACCACTGTTATTTATAATATTAAATAATATAATCTTAATTCTTTATTAAATAGTATAATCTCTATAATCTTGGTCTGAACATCGACTCCTCCCTCAGCTGGCGAACGCACGTAACTGAGGTTAGTAAGAAAGTGAACGGTACACTTCATGCGCTGTACCGGCTTAAAAACTTCCTACCGTTTAAGACCAAAGTTATGTTGGTGCAAGCTCTAGTCATCCCTCACCTTGATTATGCAGATGTATGTTGTACGGATTTGTCAGAGGAACTTCTAAATAAATTGGAGCGCCTTCTTAATAACTGCATTAGATATATCTTCGGATTACGTAAGTATGACCACATTTCCCAGTTCCGTTCCCAACTTAAATGGCTACCTATTCGACACAGGCGAAACTCCAGAATTCTCTCCACATTATATTCTATTATGAATAATGGGTCTTCTCCTACTTATTTAAAGGAAAATTTTCAGTTCGTCTGCTCGATACATGACAAAGGACTTCGTTCATCGAGAAACCTTAAAATCTCGCTTCCATCCCATAGCACTGGTTATTTCGGGAATTCCTTTACGGTACAGTCTATATTGCTCTGGAACTCCTTGCCTGTTGACATCAAAAAATCACCTACCATAAGCTCCTTCAAGAATAGGGTCCGGTTGCACTACCTGTAGCTCGAGCACGAATATTTGCGAGAAATTATTCGTATGGTTAACGTAAGCAATTTGTATGGCATTTTTTCAAAAGCGCCCCTATCGTGCGTAAATGGTACTAAAATGCCATACAAATTTGACAAATTGCTTACGTTAACCATACGAATACTTTCTCGCAAATACTCGTGCTCGAGCTACTGAAGCAAATAGAATGACGTCGCCCGTAGTCTTCAACCAGATGTAATAAATAAATATATATATATATATATATATATATATATATATATATATGTCGCAGCTCAGCACATGTTCTGCATCGATCTCTTAACGCCATCTGTGATGAAATACCGAAACTACTATAGGAAACGTCAAACTCTGGTTTGGGCATGGTCGGTGCAGCAGCGAGGCGTGACAGTTGATAGTTGACAGTTGTCAGTTGACAGTTGACAGTTGTCAGTTGACAGTTGTCAGTTGACAGTTGACAGTTGATAGTTGACAGTTGATAGTTGACAGTTAATAGTTGATAGTTGACAGTGGAGTTGTCAGTTGATACTGGACAGGAAAAGGTTTACAACTTTGAGAAGTGACATTGGTGATTGAGCGAGCGGGTGGGCCGCCATAAGGATTTGGTTTGGAGCGTGGGAATCGATGAAAAGTACGATCGCTGGCTGCACCGAACTTGCCGCGTTTCCAAGTTTAATCGTGATTAATCGCATTGATCTTTGAGTGTTAATCTTTAATTGATGATGGATTGTTTGAGTAAACATCTGAACTCGGTGTACGGACTATTCTTTATGTTATTCCGCTGTGTTCAACCAGAAAAATAATCGGCTCCCTACAGCACTCTCCGTTATCAGAAGTGCGATGTAACTCAAGCCCCAAGAGAAGGCTATCTAACAGTACCTATTGCAATACCTTCGGACCGGCAAACGAGACCCTGACTTGACTTGCAAAACTTGACGAAAAGTTTTACGACGTAGTAGGTACATCAGCGAGTGTAACATCGATAAGTGCGTTTTATTATTGAAAACACGACGAAACAAGTCGAGGGAACTAAATTACCTAAGTATTTGAGAATGGAGATGAACGAAACGAAAACAAATGAAACTTGACGTGAATAATTTTACGACGGAATACCTGCAGTAGTCCCAGTGTTGCGACAATTTTGTTATTGCGAGTGAACGAGTGTTTTGTTATTGAGAATACTACGAAATTCTGTGACGAAGGCGTAGTGGAACAGAAAAGATAAACCAATTTCATTAACCTACATGAAAGAACTCCAAAGAGTTCTATGACCAAGTGAAAGTTTTCAGGGGCCCTCAAGGCTTGTAAGCTAAGGCCAGGAGGCATCTGAATGTCTACCGTGTGTAAGTGTATACAAGTGTTGTCAGTTAATACAAGCTTGCATCATTGTACCCGGAGTAGCTGATATAAGTCTGCTGAGGGACTTGATGAGTGCTGACTGCTATTGGAAATCAGGTGATATCTGTTGTTTTAAGTTGGATGAATGTCTTGAAATATTATGGACACAAGTTTTTGTATCCAGGTACCTAATATCTTTTGGTCACTTACAATATGATTTAGATAAAGTTTGAAGTATAGTACTACTTTGGGATCAAAAGATTGACACATACAACAAATAATAAAACCTAAGATAAAAGATTAAGACCAAATTAGGTAGCTAAGTACCTACTTACTGTTAATTTGAAAAAGTGAATTGATTATTTAGTTAGTTTTAAAAGTTTGTTATAAACAGCTGACAGACAATACTATCTTAATATGTTACCTTAACTTGGGTTATGGTGCCAGGATAACTAAAGGAAACTTGTAGTAACTACCTAACAAGATCAGTAGTCTTGATATAGTTACAGTTATGTGATTTTAAAATCTTCTCAAAAAAAACAGTAAAGGAAATATAGACTAACTACTTAGTATCTGCGTGGTTTGTAGTCATTACTATTACATGTGGTAACGCTGGGCAATACATTAAATGATGTTATGAGTTATTTTATAGAGTTAAAATAAAGTGCTTCATTGTGAAACCAATGAGATGGATAACTTTTTGTGACAATGATGAAATAAAGTTATTGAATATCTTGCCACCATCACACATCACATGTTGTTTGAGTTGAATGATACAACAAGTTTGAGTGGAATGAGTTGAATGAGTTTTGATGAGTTTTAATAAGAAAGAAATAGTTGCTTGGTTGTGTTAGTTTAGAATAAATTATGGTTTTGACTAAAGTATAATCCCAAATGGACGTGGATTATTGATTTCATAGTACTATGAAGTGTGATACAACTATTTTGATATTATAGACTGAATGAGATATTATGGGTGATATAAGATGCCAGTGTTGTGGTCAACATAATTGATGATGATTGATGATTGTCAATCATGAGGATATCTAATAGCAACATAAAATTAAAAAGTTTAGAGCAATCAGTCCGTGTCGATGAAAACTGTATACTTTCTTGGTAATGTCACATTAATGTGACTGGGGTAAAAGTACCAAATTACGATCATTGAATAAAAGGAATTTAATTATTTTGTTTCTTGTTACCTGTAGGGTAAAGACACTTGTTTACGACCAGTAGGGTAAAAGCACTACGTTGTGATCATTGAATAAAAGGAATTTAATTATTTTGTTTTCTTTAGACAAATGATTAACAATGCATCATAGTTTTGATTGCATACAGAATGTAACGTTTTGAGGGAGATTTTAATTTTTTTTTTGTAAACTTGCCGAACAAAGGTTATTGAGATTCAGTGCGAGTGTATTGTTTTGTGACACTGGAAACGTTTTATAAATCAATAACTTTAAATCATTTTGTTGTTCTTTGCTTTGCCGTTTACCCTCGGTGTAGAAAAGTGAAGTTAAGAAATGGCGTGTTTGTTGTCGTTTGTTGTGTGTTTCTATGGCAATGATGGCTGATGGTGGAAGTGAATGATAAAACAGAGTACGTTACTATTTGAAAAACAACACGAGGACGTGTTGATTTTGTCAGAGATGGCCGAGGCGGTAAATCGTCCAAGACATAAAACCACACCAACAAACAAACAAACAAACAAACAAAAAAAAAAAAAAAAACGACATGTCTAGGGATAAGTACCTAATTTTCACTTGAATCAGCATTTCAGGTTTTTCAGATGGCTACCTTGATACAATGATTCGACAGCTATTTGGTATGGCATTTTTGTTTCATTATTCTTAACAAAATCGGAGAATCCGATAGTATTTTTGTGTAATATCTTGACTTCCAGTGTAAATGGTACCGTCATCTTGAACTGTAAAAACACCTGACAGAATTTTTAAAGTTAAGTTTTTTTTGTGAATTTGAGTTTAAGTAAAAAAATATTGCACTTCGTAGTCATTCAAAATCAGTGCAAGTAAATTGTTTTGTGACATCAGAAGCGTTCTGTAAATGAGATCAAGAATTTTCAATTTTCAAACATCTTGATATTTTTTAATTTACCGTCTACCCTCAGTTCAGAGAAATAACATTTAGAAATTTCGTGTGTTTTGTCGTTGCTCTTTTTTGTGTGTTTCAGATAAACCAAGTGACGATGACTGTTGTATGGACATGCAACCTGTGAATATTTAAACGGTGACGAGAAATTACATTAATGTGAAAAAAGGAAGACCGGCATCAACTACCTGCATTTTTGTACATTGGCTTATGATGATTGATTGATGATTTCATCGGTCATTGGATGGCGACATGATATAACAGGTGATCTGTATTGATTCTTTTGTGGCTCATTTTGATTACTGCTCACTAACAGTAATTATTCCTTGTCGAGTTTGTGCTGATATTACGTGATGTCATTATTTGACATTTGATGGTTCCTTGAGTTTGTATACTTGACGATTTCCGGTAACAAAGGCCACAGTGAGAATGTGGTGAACGAAGTGAACGAAGCCTTTTTGTCGTTTAAAAGGGTTATGCAAAGATACTAATTCCTTTACTGATTTGTTGAACTGTTTTTTGTGAATCTTTAAGACAGACGGGATAACACACTAAGAATTTCTTAAAATCTTCAGAGCAAGTAAACCAATTGTCGATTGTTTTTGATGAGTAGTAGTGGTATGTAAGTCGCTCAGATGGCATGCAACTCCAGTCATTCGTAGGCGTAGGCGTAAGATCGGGCATAGATATCCCGCCGCAGTGCGGCCACGACTGTGAGTGGCGTGCGAATGGTTTGTAGCTGTAAGCTGTCACTGTTGGAACTTCCGAAAGGAAGCGATGAGTTGTTGTTGTGATGTGGAACTGGGTACCCAAGGTGTTGCCAGGTGGGCAGCATAATGTGAATTGTATTGGGTACCAGAGGGAGGTAGCCCTCGTGATGATGATGATGACGATGATGATGATGACGATGATGATGATGACGATGATGATGATGATGAGAGTATTGCATACCTACTGCTAACTGATCTTTGAGTGTCATTAAATCTTTTTGTTGAAAAGCTAGATTGTGCTGTCAGATTGTAATTCTTGGTAATTATCCTGTTCTGGCTGCTGCATGCGTTTTCATTATGCAACCTTCGGGCTCGAGGCCAGGAAGGCCGAGTGGGAAACTTTTACTTTGCGAAGGTTTATGTCTTTTCCAGATGGACCATTGTTGCCTCACACGAGGACGTGTGAGAATTGTCAAGATGGCCGTGTCGCAGCTCAGCACATGTTCTGCATCGATCTCTTAACGCCATCTGTGATGAAATACCGAAACTACTATAGGAAACGTCAAACTCTGGTTTGGGCATGGTCGGTGCAGCAGCGAGGCGTGACAGTTGATAGTTGACAGTTGTCAGTTGACAGTTGACAGTTGTCAGTTGACAGTTGTCAGTTGACAGTTGACAGTTGATAGTTGACAGTTGATAGTTGACAGTTAATAGTTGATAGTTGACAGTGGAGTTGTCAGTTGATACTGGACAGGAAAAGGTTTACAACTTTGAGAAGTGACATTGGTGATTGAGCGAGCGGGTGGGCCGCCATAAGGATTTGGTTTGGAGCGTGGGAATCGATGAAAAGTACGATCGCTGGCTGCACCGAACTTGCCGCGTTTCCAAGTTTAATCGTGATTAATCGCATTGATCTTTGAGTGTTAATCTTTAATTGATGATGGATTGTTTGAGTAAACATCTGAACTCGGTGTACGGACTATTCTTTATGTTATTCCGCTGTGTTCAACCAGAAAAATAATCGGCTCCCTACAGCACTCTCCGTTATATATATATATATATATATATATATATATATATATATATATATATATATATATATATATATATATATATATATATATTAATATGTATGTACTTTATTTATATATTTGTATATATGAATAAATATGTATTTGTGTATGTATATTGTAATATATTGTTATAAATATTATTCGCAATTTTTCATATCTGGCATTGTATGCACCTACTACATCTTCTCACCAGTTCCCAGGGTTGACTGGCAGAGAATGCCAATAGGCATTAAGTCCGCCCATTGTACCCCTTTATAATAAGGATGTTACAATAAAGGATAAATAAATAAATAAATAAATAAATATAAATCAATATAAGATATAAGAAATCAATTAATAAATTTAATAATTAATTATGCTTCCCGCTTGGTTATACAGGGTGTAACAGGGGTGGTGGATCAACGGTGCCCCAGGGGTAGGGGACCTCGAGACCTACCAATTTAACCCCCATGTATGTTCAGCAATATTCAGTGGTTCAGCTGATATTTGGGAATTAGTGATTTTTTTGAAGAAATCATATTCTTTAAGAAAACTTGAAGTATATCCTAATTTTTAGGTCTAGGCTCGTGATTTTTTCCTCAAGCTAGCTCACTGCTCAATAGTGTCCGACCGAAGCTTCGGCTTCGGCTTCGGCTTCGGCCACCTTCGGCCAAAAAAGCACCTTCGGCCAAATCTTCGGCTTCGGCCAAAAATTTGCCGAAGGTTTGGCCGAAGCCGAAGGTTTGCTAGTTGTCAAATATTGAAATTTACTGAACGATGCTAGAGCGAGACGGAGAGTGTGCAGAGCAGCAGAGTTTCGCCGCGCCGCCGCCGCGCCGCACCGGCCCAAACGAATCGCAGTTAGTAAACTAAACGAGTCAAAACAAGTTTAACTTAATTATTCTAAGAAATTACTTATAAGTATTTAATTTTCTCAAAAATTCCAAAAAATTATATGTAAAAAATAGATATTGAAAAAGCGTTAAACTTTGCTCAATTATTTTATAGAAATATTTTGTGTTCGTCTGATAATTAAAAAAATGTGACTGAAACTTTGATTATTTTTAACCGACTTCAAAAAAGGAGGAGGTTCTCAATTCGACTGTATTTTTTTTTTATGTTTGTTACCTCAGAACTTTGGTCTGGGCGAACCGATTTTGATGATTCTTTTTTTAATCGAAAGCTGGTGGCTGTCATGTGGTCCCACATAAATTTTATTGAGATCTGACAATGGCATCCATGAGAAAACCACATAAGTCGTAAATTTGTGTTAAGATGTGCGCGACAAATTGACGAATAACTCAATATCACGCCAACCGATTTCGATGATTATTTTTTTAATCGAAAGCAGGCGCTTGTCATGTGGTCTCACATAAATTTGAACGAGATCTGACAACTATGTAGTTTTTGAGACTTTGAAGTCGGTTAGTTTTTGTTAGTAAAATTTAGATTATTGTTAAAATTACTTTAAGTAAATAAATATTTAATTAACATTGTATATTTGAAACTTTTATTTTTGACAATATTTTATTACCTACTTGTATATGTTGGTCACTCGGCTCGTTATTGGGCTAAATCTCTAAAGCTCTCACAATATGTATCTACTATATTCTGAGATCAAAGTAACTATCGTATTTCTCAAGGTCAATGACACCTTCGGCTTCGGCTTCGGCTTCGGCCGAAGGTTTTGGTGAATACCGATTAATCGGCTTCGGCTTCGGCTTCGGCCAGAATTGCACCTTCGGTCGGACACTACTGCTCAATGAATCAGTCAAAAATGTAGTTTCGCGAATTTCCCGTATGGTGGCGCTGTATGTAATGTTGACAATAAAACTCAAACTTTTGAACACGCTACACACATCGCGTATACCTAGTAAGTAATACAATCTAAAAAAAAATCGACAAACAAAAAAAAACAATCTAAAAAAAATAAAAATTTTAGTTTCAGATCCTTAGAGACATTTATACTTGGAAGAACGCAAAAATAAACTTTTGCTATGGCTCTATATACTTTTCGTATTTTATTATTATTAAGTTAGGGTATTTATATTCCTCCTTACTTAGTTCCTTGATATTTTTTAACCGACTTCAAAAAAAGGAGGAGGTTCTCAATTCGACTGTTTTTTTTTTTTTTTTTTTTATTTATTTTATGTTTGTTACCTCAGAACTTTGGACTGGGCGAACCGATTTTGATGATTCTTTTTTTAATCGAAAGCTGATGGCTGTCATGTGGTCCCACATAAATTTTATTGAGATCTGACAGTGGCATCCATGAGAAAACTACATAAGTCGTAAATTTGTGTTAAGATGTGCGCGACAAATTGACGAATAACTCAATATCACGTCAACCGATTTCGATGATTCTTTTTTTAATAGAAAGCTGGTGCTTGTCATGTAGTCCCACATAAATTTGAACGAGATCTGACAAGTAGTTTTTGAGAATTTGAAGTCGGTTATTTTTGGTTAGTAAAATTTAGATTATCGTTGTAATTAATTAAACTGCACCTAATGGTAAAAATAATTTTTCGGCTAAAGACCTTGCTGACTTTCTGAAACATTAATAGTAAACCCTTTTTATTTGTCAAAGATGGTAGCAAGCAGTTAAAAAACTCTATCACCAATTCACGAATAATATCGGGTTCAAAATCGGGGCCTGATTAATTATTCAGCCGGATTCTGCAGAATACACCAAAGACAGGGCTGACCTTGAGGATCTGTCCATCTCAAAATCCTTCTCTACAATGATTATGTTTAAAAAACACCGATTAATTCACCACAGTAATTAAATACTTTGAATTATATGACGGGGTTAGTGAACCTTTATTACAAAACGAAATAAGTAATTAAAAGCGTTAATTTGATTTCTTTTTATGTAAAAACCAGTCAGACGAGCAGACCCATCTGATGGTAAGGGTATTTCAATGATTCCGGGGAAAGGGGGACAAACGTTATTCTTATTAATGAATGGCCCCGAAGTGATCACTGTCACCCTTGGACATCACTATCAGTAAATGCATCACTCATGCAAGTCATGCACACTTTCTAGCTCACCGAAACTAAGACCGAAAATTGTGTCGATTGCAAATATTTTAATATTATAATTATACTACTAGTAACCCGTCATTGCTTCGCTTCCGACTTCAGGCTGCCAGTTCCAGAAATACTCGGAGAACAAAAGAACTTTTTATTATAATTAGTAAAGATACCGATACTTAACTAACACCTACTTTTTCCGAGAAGCGCATTACACCCAGTTATGCCCTTCTAGAAAGTAGAGCACCACGCCGCGACATTTATATGCAAAATTCAAGTATTATTAATATGCATACCTATCTTTCGGCATTGAGCTGTGATTGAAAGGCATTAATGTAATACCTGTAATAACTATGCAGTTACTACGTGAACGCTCGCTATACGGTTATTAAAACAACAGGCAGGCATTCTGAATTTATGTTGACCATGCGGATATAGTATGTTTACTACAACATAGTAACATATTATCTCATATACCTCTCTTCTATACAATAAATGTTTATTGCTCGGTACATGGAAAATATATATTTTTTATTTTTATTAAACGGAGATTTTTTATTGTCAGCTAGGCATGCTAGAATACATTTTTCGTCTAGCCAAGCGAGTTCATTGATTGGTTCGGTTTAAGTATATGTGGTGTGGTTTATCGTACTAATATTATGTGATTGATTATTTATTTATTTATTTATTTATTCTTTATTGAACCTTAAACAAGTAATGGAACAAAAGGCGGACTTAATGCTAAAAGCATTCTCTGCCAGTCAACCTTAGGGCAGTTATTTGTAAGGATGTATGGATGTTACTCTTACAGTAAACACTACTGAATGGATTTGCATGCAATGTGACTCACAGGTAGAACATCTGCATAAACATAATACATATAGTTATTATCCCGAAAAACGCGGGCAAACGCTATTATTATTAATTACATAACATTTCATAATTTAACTACATACATACATAATTGTATACAGAACAGAATGATCTATGTATAAGATCCTATCCTATGTTACCATTGAAATTAAACAAATATTGTGTAACTATAACATAATGATTACAGCAATAAGTTACCTATACGATTACTTACAAACACTTATTAGGCATGTTCATTATATGCAACAATTCTAACCGATGATAATTACTAGATCTATATACTGTGTAATTACTCAAAGCGAAGGTCATCTTACTAGTTAATGACGTAGTAAATGCATTTTAGTTAGTTAAGAACTCTTCTCAGTTAAGCAAACCAAATTAAAATCTTTAGTTTTCAAGATATCCAAATAATACCACGACTGATGAAAATTAGGCGTGTTAGCATTTTTGCAACTTCAACTTGTTATCGAGAGTACCTCTACCTAGGTACTTACTTACCCGTTATCTGAAGTAAATTCTCGAAAGAGATTTGTAAAACCGACACACTATAGGTACCTACATAATTCTGTAGAATATTACCAATTATTAACTAAGTGGTGTGTATTATACGATACTTGAATTTACATAGAATACTTACTAATGATGATTACATAGAATACACTTGGCAGGTATCATAAGGCTTTAAAACTACGGATAATCGGATTAAAACTAAGTCTACTAGAACTGGCCCTCGTTAGTAAAGAACTTGACATCAATCTGGGATGTCGCAGCATTTTGGAGGTCTCTATGACTTTTTAACCGACTTCAAAAAAGGAGGAGGTGTTTTTTCGACTGTATTTTTTTATGTTTGTTACCTCAGAACTTTCGACTGGGTGAACCGATTTCGATGATTCTTTTTTAATCGAATATAGTTTTTGAGTTATCTCTAATTTTGAAGTCATTTATTTTTTTATATTTCAAAAACCATTTTATGGACATAATTGTCCATAAAATGGTATATAAAAATAAAAATGTTATATTAAATGTGACGTTTGATGCACTTAAATCAATTTCGTTTCAAAAACCATTTTATGGACAATTATGTCCATAAAATGGTTTTTGAAACGAAATTGATTTAAGTGCATCAAACGTCACATTTAACACGTTCGGTGCGTTAGGGATCTCTACTAGATCCCGTGCAGAACTTTCATACTGTGCGGCGTCAAAAATCGTGTTCTTTCACTCTGTGCGGGAGGCTATAACATCTAAAGTTCTATGTGTATGATAAAGACAAATATACATATTTGCTTCCCGCTTAAATTTTGAATCAATGGTGTAATAAAATATTTTAGGGGTCGACGAGGTCCCTACCGCACAGAAGTGAAAATATATTCACTCCTTGCGTTGGGGGTTTCCTTTGATACCCGTGAATCGTGAGCCCCGTAGCCGCAAGGACGGGAGAGTTAGAGGCACGAGCACCACAAGTTTTGTTTTAGGGATGTTCATGTATCGATCGTTAAGTTCGCGCTTCGATATCAAATTATTACGCTCGTAAATACGAACAATGAGTTATTTTAAAATGAAAAAACTTGACAAGTGCGAGTTAAACTCGCTTGGAGAGAATTCCGTACATTGATTTTATGTATTTACCGTTATTTTTGTATTTTATTATTTTTTGTCATTTTTTAAGACTTCTTATAGGTTTTCCTGTAATATTTAAGTATATATTATTATATGTATATATAGTATATATAATATTTAAGTAATTTACGTTCTTTCTTTAATAACTTTAAAACTATCCATTGTAAAACTATAAAAAAATATGTATGAGATCATTACAACAAGCCCTTTTATTTGACATACAACGCGATACGGTTCGCAAAACAGATTTGTTAATATTTTTTTTCAAAATTCAGTTGTTTACTTTATACCTTCGTCTTTGGGTCACAAAAATGTACATGAGTACCAAATTTCAACTCATTTGGTCCAGTTCTATCGGAGTAAATTGGCTGTGAACGGCGGTCGCCCAAACGCACGAGTAATATAAGGGTTCCGTTTTTCGTTTTTTCGTACGGAACCCTAAAAAGTGCGAGAAGTATGTAAATAAGTCAACGTCGGACTATACAGGAACGTATACATCGGATGTTAAAATAAAAATTTTGCAAAACATACAAATATCCCGCCAGTGGCCAGTGATAGTGATTCGGATTATGAGATGTTTAATCGTCCTGGTAAGAAAAAAATAACATAAACGTGTACTTACGTACGCGCGTGCGAAGTTATACTTCTATGGCATCAAAAAACCAATATAAAAAAACCAATATAAAAAAACCAATATTAAAAATAATATTTTAACAAGATTAAAAAAATATATAATAATAATAATTTTTCAAAACGAGCGTTTTTAAAAACGCACGTGACGTTTTTTGTGTCACCGTCCGTGTTACAAATCTTAAAATTTCACTCTCATTATTTTTTCCATTTATTTTACAACGCGCCTCAAGCAGTATAACTTCAAAAACCTTCATCACAAAATTTTCTTTATAACACTTTTTTTAAATATTAAATTATTCATATGTACCAATTTTTTTGACGTGATAACGTCTATTAAAACGATGAGCGCCGGGCGATCGGACGATCGGCGTATCGTAGCCGATGCCATAGGCGATCGTAGTTGAGTGGAGCGGAGCGGGGCGGGGCGGAGCGGAGCGGAGCTTTGTCATGACGTTGTCACGTTAAACTACCGTCCGTAAACCGACTTTACAGACAACCATTTTTTGTAATAAAACTTTTTTACCTATCGACAACTGGGATTTTATTTTATTCCCATCACTAGTAGCTACACATATTGAACCATCATCTGTTGCGGAGCGGGATACAACAGATCCCTAATTTTTTTTTTGTAATAGCGATTTACCCTAATGTCAGAACTGCGTGCGAACCTACCAAAAGATAGAGTCATAGCCTATGTTTAAGCCACAAAAAACTCATAAATATAACTTTGGTTTTGACGAAGATATTAATTATTTTCAAAACTGCTATTTTAGGGGGCTGAAGAGGTCCCTAACGCACCACAGGGAAGTTTAGTTAAGGGGTTTTTGAGGTCCCCATAGCACAGGCTGAAAGTTCTTTGAAAGTGTTGACGCAGTGAACGTGTTAATATAACATTTTTATTTTTATATTCCTATTTCAATGCTACCAACATTACGCTCAATGCAGATTTAGTTGAAGAGCACTATAAATAATTCAAATCGAATTTAATTTTATATTTTAGTAGGTAAATTAATTATTATTGGTATGTTTTACGACGTAATAATGAAATGCTCTGTAGAATTCGAGTAGTTTTGCTTAATATGCATCATTTGCATTGCATACGAGCGTCATCATCGTTAAATGATATATCATTATGACGTCGGTGAAGCAATCCATTATAATCGTTACATATCACACAACAGCTGGGGCAGATGAGTTGACACATTAAATACACCTTTCCAGATACGTAATACAAATAGTATAGTGTAAAATGTATAAGGTTTTTACGCCAGTATTTTACATTGTGGATACAATGTAAGAAAATGTTTGTTATAGGTATAGTTATTATGAATTAAAATAAATAATAAGAACAAGAATAATAAGAGGAGAGCGCAGAATACAGGACTGAAAGCCTATTGTTTTAACTGATAGAAGTTGGCTGGTTGGTTTTACTTGTCATCAGGTAGGATTGTGGTCAAGCATTTACCTACTTATTTGAAGTGAAAAAATGGCCCATATAAAGTGTATTCAAAAATCTTGTAGGTAGCAGTCAGAAGCTAAGCGACTGTTGTCTTATGTAAGGATTTAATTTGCAAGCGGATTAGAGTAGCTAAGTAGGAACTAGATAGTTACTTAATAGCATCATGTTATAAGTAAATAATTAGTTTAGTTAATTGAGTTCTATAAAAAATTTTATTAATATGTTATGTGCGTCGCGTCGTAGAAAACTGGTACTTCGGCGAAAATATTGTCATTTTATTAGTTATTTAAGATGTATTACAAAGATAAATGGTAGGTAGGTATACCTATTCACTCTCCTCTTGAAGAAAATCACACTATAACAGGGGAAAGACGAGGCAAACCGCGTCATGCTTACCGTACCGACCGGCGCGGCCGCGGCGGCACGCCGCGCCCGCCGCCGCGCCGCGCCGGGATGTTTAAGACGTAAGTTTGTTCGAAAGGAATGGGGAGAGAGGAAGTCTGACAATTCCTGCGTACACTCTCCAAACTGTACCCTATACAAGACATACAGGCTGGCCAACCTACGCCTGTGCTCTAGGCTTTGAAAATTGGTTTTAACCAGATCTGGGTCACTGTTGAACCTCTTTGCACGGCTCTTCATCGAATCCAAGGCTGATTGGTGGCGGCAGTACCCCAAATGTGACAACAGTATTATAGACATGGGCGATCCTGAGCTTTATACAAGCTTCACACCGAGTCGGTGTGAAGTACCTAACTATCTTGCCACGTCCGTGACAAAAAGGATCGAGAGAATCCGACCGTAGAAATTCTCACAAGTAGAATCGATGCGAATTGAACTTCTTTAAAATCTTCCAAATAAGAAAGGGCCGAAGTACATTGGGCCGAATCAGCGGATAAGGATGAACAAAAGAGGCAATACCGGTAGTAAAGTAGGCGCACTTCCGCGTGACACGACATCGCACCTACATGTTGGTTAGCGGTATTATTTTTAATTTAATTAACGAAACAAAACTCCTACGCTGTTCATTGAGTAAAAACAAGGATATGTGCCGTTGTCACTCATGGTTTCAATTATTATGGATAATTAATTATTTTGAGCATACGAGTATTAAAAACGTGTTTGTTAAACGAGTAGTTAAATATCTTAAATCTCTATGACCCTTAGCTACACTTAACGCATCGTTTAAAATACCCTAGAATTAAAATAAAATAAATAATTATGATAATAAATAATTAATGTTGTGTACGCATACGTACAGAACCTTTCATTTTATCCACTTCAAACAGGTGTTACTTCAAACAACTTATGTTTAATTGCCCAAACACGCTAATAAAACTTTTGGCTGAACTAAAATCGTAACTATTGTAGAGAAAGGTTGTACAGTTTTCAATGAAATTAACAGTTAGTTGGTTATTGGGACAGATGTCAATTGCACGATTACGTCAATTCAAATTCCTAATTTTTAAAGTTGAAATTAGTATAATTTTTTGAATTGGTTTCTTTTATAATATTATGTCTATAATAGAAATGGCATTTAGCGTGTATTACTCGTAATCTTCATGAAAAGTATATGGTGCTGTAACTAAATATTTTAACAAGTGTTCACTCTAATCAATAATGCTTGATTGCGGGTATTTTGTGACTAAAAGTAATTAAAACAAGCAAAAGGTTTAACTTTGTAAGAATAACACTTTCATTTTTAACTCCATTATCTAACTTATCTATTAAAGACTATAACAGAGCGATACAAAGTCCCGTCACTTAACTCGCTCGGAATTCCTCAATAAGCTCCTCTATATCATCTGATTACAGTACAGCCCGCTAATGCAACACATTCCACGGCGCAAAACCTAGTAACGACTTCGTATAAAAAGGGTTCCAAGTTGGCTAAGCCGCTCATACTTGTTCTGAAGACGTTACATAGCTTAGCAGTCTTGAGTTGGTAACTTGGTATCAACTCATTAGTGAACAGCAAGGATTATGGAGGAGAACTGGACCATCATTTACCATGCTGTGCGAATTAATGGAATAGGCACACAAAATTACGCACATTTCCAAAATATAAAAAGTAAAGAATTGAAACAACGTTCCCGAAACAGGACTATGTGGAAAATTATGTTGTGTTTGTATTGTGTTGTTGTATGTTGTTTGACTTATATATTTCTGCTTATGGACAAGACCAACTAACCAAAACGTGGCATTTAAATTGGTCTAATCGGACCAATGTTCAGTAGATAATTATAACACGGTAATATCTCTATTTCTAAGAGAGACAGTCTTATAAATAGAGATATTACCGTGACAGAGAGAGAGTGAGACAGAGATGGTGCCATTTATGAAGAATATTTGTGTGAAATGTTCCGACGGGCCTTTTAAAATCATTGGTTTTTATAGTTAGAATTTTTCAAACCGAATGAGAGTATCACGGTTTAACTTACCAGGGTTTGCAGGCGTCCTGCGACGTCTTGCTGCTTTCTTAACAGCGATGGAGACGAGCGAATCCATCTCACTGCCAGAGTCCCACCGCGGTCTCTGAGGAACTGGTTTCACCCGCACCCGAGTGTCGTCTTCGGTGTCCCTGTCGCTGCTCGTCGGCGGAAGATTAGACTCATCACTCTCAGGCGGTACCGGCTCCACCTTCACTGCACTATTGAACACCCCTATCATCGTCACATCGTGAATACCGTCAGCACCCGTGATCGGATGGGTCAAAGTTCTCTGGATGTTACTCTTCCTGTGCCTCACTTTCACTGACACTTCTGAAAGAGATCTCTTTCCGCTTAACTTCGTCTCTGTCTTCACGTCCCCGCGGCTACATTTTAAGTCGGATGGCGATAAGGACTTCTTTCTAGAGTTTCGTCGCTTGATGCTTCGCTTCTGCCTGCTCGATTCTCGTGTTGTCTGCATCGTGGCTGCATTGGCGTGGTCTGTAAAGAAACAATAGGAGTACATACATTTCCGCGTCAGGCTCTAGTGTTACAGCTAACTGTATACCTTCTGTTACGTAACAGTTATCACAGTACCTACTGCTGTGTTAACAACTGAATCAATACAGCCATTAATTCAGTTTAGACTGTATCTTGAATATCGCACAATTACAGCGTTTATATAATTTGGTTTACGGTTTTATAATGTTAAATGATTAAGCAAGAAAACAGCGAAAACAATGCAGTTATCTGGATTCTCGATAGACATTGCAAGCACATTTTCATTTTCATTTAAATTCCTTGCGGATTTTATATTTGCATCTCGAGTTGATGGACAGAATTCGAACTGCAATGTTGTTAAGTAAATAAGACGCGCTCATAGCCCGGCGGCTTGCGGCGATCCTATGTGATCTAAAAAGTTAAGCAACAGCGGGCGCGGTCGGTAGTTGGATGGGTGACCGCTAGTGGCAAAAAATTTCTTGAGCGTTTCCGTGCTTCGGAGGGCACGTAAAGCCGTCGGTCCGGGTTGTTATCATAAGGTAACAGTCGTTAAGCCATGTCGGAGGCCCTCGGGCGGTTTGAAAACTTCTGACACTCGGGTTGGCCACTAACCCCTCCACCAATCCGCACTGGAGCAGCGTGGTGGAGTATGCTCTAGGCCTCCTCAAGAGGAGAGACCCGTGCCCAGTAGTAGCCAATGTTGTTAAGTTTGATACTTTCGAACATGATATTATATGCTTAATAGTTTTCGCCTGCAGCCTCACCTTAGGATGTATGGTTTAATATAACGAAATCATAAAAATAAAAAATCATCCCAGGATAACAGTCATACCTACACCCGGGATAAAATCTATCCTATTTTCTAAGCTAATCAATAGAAATGGGCATATTTTAGAGTATTACTTTTTTGGGTTCCGTACATCAAATGAAAAAAACCGAAACTATGAGATCACTTTGTTGTCCGTCCGTCAGTCTGTATGTGAACCCCAGCGAAAATATTTAGGTTAACGCAATCAAACGTAATGGCCGTTCATGCCAATTTCTTTTGAGTATGATGAGGGTACTTCCGGTTGAAAATTTCATGAGTATAGGTACATGAAATTTGGCATGAAGCAATATCTTATTATAGCACAAATAAAGAAAAATCCCGAAAACCGTAAAGTAGTTATTTCACAAAATAATTGTTTTTACTTATTTATTACTTTCAATTGGTACCTAAATTAATCGCGACCTAGGTACGTCGATATATGGGGACGATACTTATGTAACGACAAAGTTATGCTTGATAAAAGGTTATTTTACATTTTTTATCCCACCTATAGAGATATGTAGTGTAGATATATTGTCATAGTAGAGACATAACTCTACATAATATGTAGAGTTTAAACTTTATCTATTCAGAATATTCCAAAAAAAAATACGTGTGGTGACTAAAGACATGACAGAGACACAGGATTCAATGTATGAGTTTTCCTTTTTGCATCGGATAAAAGGAACCCTAAATATTATCTCTATTCTCTAGATACATAACCAAATTGCTTGAAGAAAATTATTTCTGCAATGCTTTGTTACGACTGAACAGTGGACAACAAAGAAACAGATTTATGTGAATTAAGTATTTAATATGTATTATTATTTATAATCATTTCCTGTTTAGATTCAATGCCAAAATTTTATATAAAAAGACAAGAAATGCAGAGAAGCGCGACGCTAACAGAAAAACGAAAGAACCTAGTTTTTGTCATAAATTTTTATGGTTTGGAAGTAAATTTATATAAAATGTACTTAAATTAAATAAATCAATAAATTATATATTTTAATTAAAAGAAAATTCTTACAATAAAATTATGACACAGTACAATCGGAATTTGAAATCAAGATATCGCATAAAAATACCTTTCGAAAAACCGCAACCGCAAACCGAGAAAATTGAATGTTATCTACACTGCCTGGTATCACTAACACAAAACAAACACACGTCACTACATTATCTGTGTAATTCTAATAATCACGGGTACGATAAGAGCAACATTTTTGCATTTGTTTTTCAGAACGTTGAAGAAAAAAAAACAATTTAGGCGCGAATTCTAAAGGTCATCATCCACGCGACCGTAGTCGACCGTTCCGTCCGTGTAACTGCCTAACTGCCACTGGCGTTGTCGCGACTCACTTCAGGTTGGGTTCAGTTGGTTGGCTGGCTGGTTCCCATTCGTACTGCATTTTAATGCCAACTACACACTCGCCCGCCTAACATACGACATTCCAATCCGAGCCCCGCTAAGGATTACTCAGGAATTAATGTTGCCGTCGTAGCAGTCAGCAGTCTAATATTTTTTATACAATATTAATTAATAACTAGAAAGTATCTCCTGTGGTATCTCTAGCTGTGATCTCTAGACTCGACAATCACGCGTAGATACGATACACATCTGATTTGTTATTACATATTTCATTTCTTTTACATAAATATTAAAATTTGTCTGCACTCAATTAAAATACCTGTAAATTAGGTATGTAGTGTACACAATTTTATTCAGCATTTGACTTTGTTTTCTGAGACATTTAGGTAAACGTAATAAGTGCCAATTTTTATATTTATTGTAGAAGTAGGTACTGGAGTTTTTACAAGTACTTAAATTATTCTCTAAAATATCAATGGCGTAGCACCTAAGTTTTGTTTGTGAGATCACAGAACTATGCCCAGTACAATTACAAACTGCGTACACACTCGCAACGGTACGATAAAAACAGATAAACTTAAGTCTGAAAACAAAAATTCTCGGCCAAGTGTGAAACCAGCATTACTTTACATCGCTACGTTGAGCGAGGTATTGTCATCCACAAGGTTCTCTGAGACGTCACTTTATCTAAAAACGGAGAATCAACTTACTGAATGCAAGTAATGCAACAGAACTGCACTAACAAGATTGTAGCATTTATCCGATTTCAATCACGTTTCGCGTCAGCAGCTGACATTGCAATTTATTGTGACGTAAAAGCTTATTCATGGCGAATATCGATTCTTGGCATATCGATACAATTTGAAATTATGTGAACTTTGAGTACCTACATTAAAGCACAAATCGATATCCATCTGTTGTACCCTATTCAGTTTACTATGAATAGATACCCAGTGTAGTTGTCAAGAAAATTATGGAGCTATATGATTATACAAAACGAAAATTATACATTATCCAAAAAAAAACTATAATAAAATAAAGACTCATTGTTTGCTTCAACCTAACTAGGTTAGAGCAAAGGAGCAAATTACATACATAGATATGTTGTACCTTGTACCTCAACCTTTACCACGTTACACTAATTAGGTATTCTTTAAAACCATAACAAGGTGATAGCTACCGTTAACAAGATCAGATAAGCCGGTGTTTATGCTGCGATGTTATATTATAGAACTTCCTGTCGTAATAAGTTATAATCTCGAACACGAACCGAATTACAACAAGAACATGTGCTCCTCATACAGTATTTTTGAAGTATTAGACATGAGCTAACTAAATATTTGTATAAAAAGTAAAGTAAAAAAAGTAAAGTTTTATAGAAAATCCAACAACAACTGCGGTGTATAGTGTCAGTGAGTAGAAAGGAAACTTAAAAAACTTAAAAAACACCCCACGCTTTTTTTACAATTACACGGTTCTTAATTCAAATTTATTTTCTATTTTTTAGTTGGATTTTTTATAAAAGCGTGTTTTTATAGAAATATATAAAATTAAGGCTGCTTACGTATTACCGTTTGTAAAGCGCTCCTTGCACCCAATGATCAATGAGTTACAAAAAACGGTTTTTTTACGTTGAAGAAAATTAGGATAGAATTTTTGTATAATTTCATACTTCATTCCTCTAAGGAACCAACTCTGATGTCCACGCAGACGAAGTCGCGGGTAGAAGCTAGTAGTCTATAAACTTACTACGTACTTCGGAACCCTACAATGCGCGTGGACTGACACGCACTTGCCCGGTTTTAATTATTTCCCAAGTAAAATGTTAATAAGGATTTTCATAAAAGTTAAAATAGATATCTGTTCCTTTAAACAGTTTAAACTATTAGGTACCTATGATAAAGCAATTAAGAAACAAAGGCCATTGCACTGCTTAGAGTAAACTAAAAACTTATACAATTAATATGAGATATAAAATGCTCGTTATTTAATTGACTATAATATTTATTCAAGCAGCAATTAACTAAATATAAATCAAGAAATAACCGACATTACCTTACCAAATAATAATATGCACTAATGTAGTAATTTCGCAAGTGTAATATGTTATAAAAATGTACAAATTATGAAGAAACTATAGTATAGCTATATTATGTACTATTTATTATATTATTAAGGAGGCAACATAGTTCTAATTGAATCACAAAAATCCACAAATTATTATTGATACAGGATCTACGCCCGTATGTATATTTTTTATTATAAGTATAGTATATACCTTGTTGATGTAACTAAAATTATAAATTATTTGCTCCTTGCCATTGTATAGTTTAAAGGAAGCACATGTTAAACTCGGGTTGGAAGCCTGGTGTCCTGAAATACAGGTCAAAAGACACCAGTCTCCCACAGTGTATAAAATGTTCAAACTATACATATTGTTGTGAGAAATATATGAATTTATTATTATCATTAATAAGCAAGTAGTCTACGTTCAAAATTTATCAAAGGAATGAAAGAGATGTAATGAAGTGATCAATAAACCGTTATGATTGGTGATGGGGCAAGTGCGACAAGCTCACCTTCCCATAAAACCAGGGTTACGGTGTTCCCATAACCTCGAACAATGGGTAACATTAACACGTGTTTGCTTATTACGTCTTTGTGTGAACACATTATCTTTATGAGTATTTGCTGTGTGCTGATAACACATCGAAGAGAGAATGGCGAACCAACTTCGTTAAAAAGAAGTGAATCTTTGGTTTATTTGCTAATTTCGCTCTTGAAGTGCAATGGAAACACAAAACAAATTAATACAGGCAATTATTAGTTTCATATTCAAGTTGTATGTATTTAAGTACTAAGTATAATCTGTGATAGTTTCACAAGGCTGCAGCGCAGTTTGCAAGTCAATTAAAAATAAACATTTTAATTATTATTTCTGAAAGTTATCTACTTGATGGGGATAATTGAATATGTCTAGACAAAATGTCAACTACCTAAGTTTTTTCTTCATCGATCTGCGTGATAAAAATAAAATAATAAAGACATCTTGAACCTGCTAAGCTTTAAAAATTCTATTTAGAGCAAGATACCTGATACAGCTACATCTTTCCCACGAATAATCAGTTGACGGGTCAATTTTGTTTTGTTTTAATGAATTCAATTTCCATACTAATAAAGTTCAAAATTCAGCCATCAACACTTATAACGTATCCATTTACACTGATCGAAGTAACTGTAATCCATTTGTCACATATTGATATGCCGATGACACGATTCTGTCTTTCGCCCACGTATTCTAATTTACGAGTAAACTTGAACTTTTTAATATTTTAGTAGGACCATCATACCGTACTGTACTGTGCTTTCTTCTCTTTTCTCTCTCGACCGGCAAAGCATTTGTGATGTCTAAGGTTTTACTGATGTACATGGGCGATGATGGCTGCTAACTATCAGGTTGTTTATTTATTTATTTATTTATTTATTTATTTATTTATTTAGACTCATTTACAAAATTACATGTAACGCAAACTTACAAAACTTCACAAGGCCTTATAATTAAATAACATGCAATTTTAATTACAAATGAGCACAGCGAACTTTATAGAAGTGGTGCATAAGCATTTAAAAAGAAAGAAAGTTAGTCAGACATACAAAAATAACTAAATTCTAACAAAATATCGATGTCGCTATAACGTCTTTGAGGTATGCCTCTAGTCGATCTTATTTAATTATCACTGATTGATTATTTTACCTCAATTAAAACTGACATCAAGCCCATTCCATAATCTATTTTACAGCTGTCCAAGTAGTTGACGTCACAACTCACAACCACTAAGATTGCAACAATAAGAACACGTTATTGAAAGGATAAAAGTAGACCGGTTCGCGGGCCGACGCTACCTCTTAGCTCCAACTGGTTGGGAATATTAACCTAACTCGGTTGAGCTAAGTAAATATACTATTTGTACAAAGTGTTTCAGATTCAAAATCATTTAATCGTCTGTATCCTGATACACAAGCACAATTTTTTTAAATTCTACCACCACTTCGGAAAGGATAGAGGCTAGAGCCAAGTCATAACATGATAATCTCCATGTAGAATAAATAGCAAATATCTCTTTAAAAAGTATAAATAAACATACTTTGATATGAATTATCTGAGCTCTAAAAGGGCTTTTAAAGGACAACAGTACTGTGCTATTACACGTTTCTTAATAATTTCCACCGGTAAGTCACGTATTAGCTTTGAGACTATGTAATGTATTTGTATGGAGATTGCTCCATAATATTATATCCCTGCATCTTACTAAGACGGAACGAAGACATAACAAATCTTACGATAAGTATTTTTTCTTACGTGAATAGCTAATTACAACTACTATAACTAATTTTATTTATATTGAACTACAATTACCGAAAAGTCAACATTTCATCTTTGATATTAAATTAAAGCAAATCAATTGATTTGTTCTTAACGATTTCTGAAATAACGATGTTATTTTGAGTTTTTCGAGTTATATATCATATTTAAAACGCAACTCGTGTAGATCGGAGGTATGCGAAAGAAGGTAATAAACTAAGTCAGTAATATTAGTAAAAGTAGTATGGGTGACCGCTAGTGGCAAAAATTTCTTGAGCGTTTCCGTGATTCGGAGGGCACGTAAAGCCGTCGGTCCCGGTTGTTATCATAAGATAACAGTCGTTAAGCCATGTCGGAGGCCCTTGGGCGGTTTGAAAAACTTCCGACACTCGGGTTGGCCACTAACCACTCCACCAATCCGCACTGGAGCAGCGTGGTGGAGTATGCTCTAGGCCTCCTCAAGAGGAGAGACCCGTGCCCAGTAGTGGGCCATTAATGGGTTGAAGCCATTATTAAAAAGCTTTTGATGTAGATTGTACAGGATGTAGCGGTAATAACGCAAGCGATCGGACAAGCTGGAACATATCTGGGACGGAAAACGGTGCCAGAACTGGGCATGTCAATATAACCAATAAATAACCACTGTTAATAAGCACTTAAAGGATTTATTGCATTTTCCTAAATTCCTTGAAATAATTCGCACTAATTTTTATACATTATTGCATCACTCAAAAAAGGCAACGAGTTTTTCTGGTTTATATGTATAGAGTAATGTATAACGTATAGTACCAATTAGTCTGAATTCATAAAATTTACAAGCCCTTTAATCAACAAGGGAAATATAATATATATATAAATTATATAAACGTAGAGCAATACTAAGAAGTTTTACTGCAACAGTACAGCCCTATCCATAATGCATTCAAAGCAATTTGCTATGTGCTAAAAAGTTTGTTTGCAGGAGATATTTTGACCACGTATTTAAGTGATGATAACAATAATATTGATGGTGCGATGTACTCGTAGCTGAGATCATCCAATCATTGATGAATATTGCAAAATTTTGTGTGTAAATTCTTCATGCGTCGTATTCTTCATTACTGAAGGTCGTGTCCAGAATGAAAGTCCTTCATAGTTCTTATGATTCGCCTCCGTTTTCCTCGTTCTTCGGCTTTCTTTAGAGCAGAAGTGACAGAGAGACCAGTGAGTGAGGTCGCTAGGTCACTCCAACTTGGTCCTCACTAATTTTTCTGGTTTAAAAGACCCAGAGAGAACGTTGTTAACTTTTTTTGTAGAGCTTTTTTTGTGCAGTGGTATTAGAACCGACTCATTCCAGTCTTCCGGCCATCTGATACATCTGAATACGACCTAATTAAAACGTTACTTGAAGATCATTAAAAACATATTCCTATCTAAACAGTTTACCAGCAAATTAAATATTAATGCACAAATTGCGTCCATGCGCCACACCACAACTCACAAGTACGTGCGTAACTTACTATTGCATTAACTTGCATAGGCGGTCGTATGGCTGGTGCAGTAATAGTATATTGCTTGCAACACTGCTTATAATCAACTATGTAATGTACGTGGCTCTAATTACCCTACTGATATTTAAGAAGACTCAGGGTAACACATTCGTTTTCTTCCGCGAGAGTTCATGTTCTAGCGTGTTTGAAGATGCGTGCAAAAATAAATTTAATTTAATTAAAAAAAATAAAGTAAAATTATTTTTAAATCGAATATTAAAAATAATTAAAATGAACTGTTTATTTATTAGATAAAACAGCATAAAATCCAGCAAGCTTAATTCTAAGTTTACTCGTAATTATGCCGCTGTGATACTTTTTTATATTCTAACGTTTACGTATTTCTTGTGGTAATTCTTGAGATTGACTTACATGCTCACTGCAAGGCATGTATCTCATTTTATATATATGGCAGAAGGGGTATTCTACGGTGTTGGTTATGCAATAATATTCCTTTTACTTTGCACCATGATATATTTCCAATTCTCCTAACGTTCACATCAATATTTCAAAGTACTTCAACACTACGTGATCATCCGTTCTATCTTATTGACAATTCCTTCATCTAAATATGACATGTCGTTTCTTATAGGTATGGCAACCTCTGCATCGGACAGGCGTTGTAGAATAAAGAGGTCCGTCCCTGGACCTTCACTGGAGATTCGTGGCCTCACCGACATATACATACCTATGTGGAGGACTTATGTGTTTCCACTGATTTCATCATCTGCAACACTCCAGCACGGATAGCTGCAGTCTTGGTAACCAATCCGGTAGTGCTTATTTTTCTATCCGGAAATTTGTGTCTACTTTTAACAGAAGACCTTCGACAAAAGGAACAGAACTTTTATTCTAAAATGCATTCAAGAAAATTGCCTATTAGCAGTCCTTTCCTCACATTGCAACCGAACCCTTAATTCTTTCAATCGCAATCAACAATATCTACGTTTATAATTCTCCAGTTATATTGACTTTGATTGATTTTTCATTGGCAATGAGTTTTAATGAACTGTGAAAACCGTAGACAATGACAACTGCACAAGACTGATCGTTACAAAACCAATTTGAGGTAAGGTTATTTATAATGCTATAGTTTTTATTGGGTAACGTTAGCGTCACGGAATCTGAGCGTATCTTTTCCTATAGATGAGGACTGAGGTGCAATAGGTGTAAGAACCGGCAGTTTATATAAGCGAATTTCCTTATAGATTGCGCTGTTCAAGATTATTTAATTACTGTAGATTATTGTATTACTATTTCCTGCATGTTTCTCCTGCCATTACTTACAGGTTCCAAGACAATTTCTATGTATGATTTACGGCGGAAAGTCCTTCAAGACGCAGTAGGAAAGATGATTTATTAATTCCTGCTATTGGTCAATTTTCTTCGCTAAGGTTAGATTATTACAAGCTTTTAGTTAACTTCCCTCCTAGTGTGTAGATCTTTCTTATTTTCTCAATCTTATTCAACGAGGTTCAATTTCACCTATTGTTTAAACCCTGCGAATTCTAGTCTGGCAGATTCTTTATTTGATACTAAGCTAAAGCTAGGTGTGTGATGCTAGCTAGTTTCAAAATAATTTTACGTGAAACCAGTGATACCATTATCAGAAGGCCTAGAGCAAACACCATCATGCAGATCACTCTGCTTCATTGCGGATTAGAAGTAGATAGTGTAGTAGTAGTAGAAATAGATAGTCGGAAGTTTTCATATTGCTCGCTCCGAACCGAATCACGGAAGCGCGCAATATTTTTTGACACAACCGGGACCACATGGAATTAATAATGATGTAAATGTCACTCTGAACCAATCTAGCCCAATGATTTATTACTTCGACATAACTATATAATGCAGTCGGACATAATCGTAGGGTTGTGCGGTGTGCCTACATGCATTGTTTTTACACCTGTCACCTTGATTGCGTCTGTCGCCTCTCTCCAAATACTGCAAGAAGACTGCAAGGCTACAAGCTTCATTAAAATTAATAATTCCGATTAGCCATAAAAACCTGGCTCGCATGCAGGCGTTCAGCGTCAATGATTAATGTTGAACTTTTTATACAGAACGGGGTCAAATAATTACAGTATATTACAGTATATGTTACTCATATTTTAATTAGAACGTTAAAGCTGTGTTTGTAAGAATAATAATTCATTAACACTCAAACTAAGTAACCATCCAATAATCCATGCCAAATTACCGCTTTCCAGCACTAAGGGTCTCGGCGCTTTACTTCGGACAGACGGACAGACGGACATGACGAAACTATAATGGTGGCCACTCACGGTCAGTCCATCGCGTCAAATGGCGTGATATACAGCCAAAATTTGATCGTGAATGTGAAAAACTGATGGCGTGATTTAAAAAATTTGTATGTCCAATCGCGCCATTTTGACATATGTCGTTTGGCGTGGCTCCAAAAATGACGCGATGGAATGACCGTGAGTGACCACCATAAGGGATCCCTAAAAATCGTAAAGATCTATGCAGTCGTATGATATTATAGGGCGTAGACAAAGATCAAAACCTACGCTTTTAATAGTTATAATCACAGGAAATAGATTTGCTCGCGGAATACAATACATATAAATAAATGGTAGTAATAGTAGCAAGTAAACAACGTTTTCAATGCTATTTGCAGCTAATGCAGCAAAACGTATGTTGCATGAAAATATGCATTTTCGCACAAAGTGCCCTTTGTTGCGTCACTGCCGCACGTGTAACATACTACATAATACATATAATAGGTACTATGACTATATGTTGTCTTACGTAACTGTATCAAATACAATTGACACAGGGTCTTAGCACGCTTACGCAAACCCTGTCGGCAATGCCAGCTAGTTCAAAGTGCACGTTTAATAGCTTTCTCTCGGGTTTAATAACAATTTTAAGTGCTCGTGAAAGTTAATTGTTTACTTACTAAATACCTATAAGCGTCAGTATTTTATCTTCTACTGGCGATATCTTGTTTTGTCAGGCAGTTGTAGAACCATTTATCTATCTCTAATCTCTATCTATGGGTTTAAAGTAGGACTTGTGTCTCTTTTATCGTAACTAAGGCGAGGTTTCCGGATAAATGGGGTCTTTGAATTTATCCTATTCCTAGTTATTTATTAAGTTATTTATACCTTTAGTAATTGTGCTTGAAGTCCCTTGACTAAGTTCTTTCTTAACAAATACAGAACAGCTAGTATAATTCCGATTTAGTGGTTTTATTTCAAAGTTATTTATTCAGTCAACGACGTTTTTTGTATACCTAAAGATTTAAAACAAAAGTAATAAAAATATTCCATTAAGCATCACAATTTTATTATTCCACGTATTAAATACTGAGTAGGTATGTAGGTATTACATGAATTATGCTAACGATCTTCGTTTTGAACAAACTGGCGGTTAATTACTTTAACTCTTAATGTTTTACTGTCGCGAATAATTAATTGCATCGTTCCATCTAATAACATCCTTTCGCATTATTAATGCCCAAGTCTGTCTTAGTAATTAATTGATAGAAACCTTTAATGATCATTATCAGAGACGGTGTCGATGTGTCACAGGAAATTAATAAAAAAACGCGCTGATTTCAAGTTGTAATCGCACCTTGTGAGTTGGGGCCTTAATTAAGGCACAGAATATATTATTATAATAGCGATATTATCCCATACATTATTACATACAGTATTATTATACAGTATTACACATACTACGACCAATTAGGTTTTGCGTATGGTTTAACACAGACGGCGCAGCTAGTATTTCTAATTAAACTGACTTCTCTTTCATAGCATTATATTAGTTACCTACATTGGCCCCTGAATTACTAAGTCAGCCACCATCAATGTGCATCTAAAAAAAAAAAAACTTAGCCACTATACAGGGTGGAAATAAAAGACGGTAGTTGGAGGAATATTCGGGTGGCATTTTAAAAAAGGCGAATTAGTTTCTTAGTAGCCTTCTCAACTTACTCTTAAAATTTCTGATACATTGGCTTGCCATTGCCACCCTTATTTCTATTAACATAGATTTATTCAACCAAGGCGAAGTCGAGCCAGGTGAGTACTTAATGTAATATAATAATTATAAGTATACAAAGATAGATTTTGTGAGCTTTTTGTGCAGAAAAACCATTTATATTTTCAGTGTTTCCAACACGGTTGCATGAACTCGCGTTCGTGTACCATACATAATAATCTTGGGGGAGTTTTCAAATAATTTCTCGGTGAGCTTTGAAATTTACACAAACACAGCACACGTCTGCAACTGAATGTTTTATATCAAAGTTAAATAAGAAACACATCCTCCTATAATTCCCGCTTACGGCTCTACCGATTTGGATGAGGGTCACTAATGTATCATACTGCCGTCCTCAAACTAAAAGGCGGTTAAGTGACAAAAACAGTTTTTGAGGTAGAGCCAAAAAACGCAGGATTATTTTGAAATTGTGCTAGTGATTCTCTATAAAACAATTGTTAATGTTGTTATACTATGTCAAACTCAAAAGATATTTTTTTTTTTGAACTTAAATATTACTAAAGATCAAAAAAATATCAAAACTGTTATTATAGTAAAAATTTACCAGATGACATTTAGCCGCCTTTTAGCTTGAGGACGGCAGTATTGCAATAATAAGCTTGGGGAAATTTTATTTTAATCTGTTCATAACTAAATAAAAAATGTAAATTTAATTAATGTCATCAAAAGTTTTACTACTTCGGTTTTAAATAACTACCAGGCACAGAATAGGAATAGTACTTATTACTAAAACACTTTCCTAGAGCCAGCAAAGATATTTATTAGTATGTTAAAAAACCGCAAGGATAGATACATAAGTAGGAACCGGCCGTACGACAGCCAAGTCAACTGACGACATACTCGGATACAAGTTTAGAATCTGTTCTTAGAGTCGCTCAACATTTTATTTTTTACCGTCGCGTCAATTATCGGTTTTTATCAAAACAACCAGCCAATTATGTTTTCGATATAACTGTAAACTTGGTTGTTATGCGTCTGTGACACGCGTAACATAAGCGCATATTAAAATCTTATTTAACTTACAACCTGTTTTCTCTAGAAAACGACCCGTTCTGAGTAGCTAGTTAGATACTTGCTTAATATCAATTTTGACTCAAAGCCATCCTTATAACTGGAATTGGCTAATTAAATACATAATTCCAGGAAATTTTGGAAATAAGAAAAATAACACCAAATGCAGTCATAAACACGTCATGGATTGGGATAATATATTCGGAATTAACCACCTAAATCCCAAATGGTCCTTTCATACGAAATTCACTCTTGTGTCTTTTACAACAAAAGTATGATAATTCCGTGCATTTTCTTACTGCACAGAAAATAATATGTACTAGCTGATTTGTCAGAAATAACGGAACAGACCATTTAGCACTTCGGATATCTCGAATACGATTTATAGATGCGCTGCGAAACTTGAACTTTACGAACTGTCGTCAGTCAACTGGGAACTCTCAGAGTTCATTGATACTGTTTTTATTCAATAAAAGTAATTAATTATAGTAAGCTAAATTGAAATGTCGCATTATTTAATATTTATAAACCAGTTGATCTGCTTGCTATGCATAGAAATATTTACGAACTGTCCTTGGATGTATCTTTATCTACTCGCCTATGTAAATGTGCATTGGTGACGCGGGTGAAAACTTGGAATCTTGTATTTTTTACCAAAATTGGATTAGTTTTCGCATCGCATGACGTTAAGTCAAATTGTATATATTTCTCGACAACCTCATCTATGATAAAAATGTAAATCAACAAAATCAAACATCAAATAAATGTATTTTTTCCTGTAAAGTTTAGTTTTAGCACAGAAGAAATAATAGCATTGCACTTATAAATAGACACTTTACGAGATATTATAAAATGTAGATAAAACTCAAAGTGTTAAAGGAACTTACAAATGCAAAATATCAAGTCACTTAAAACAAAATTTGTATGCATTAATTATCTTATGTGAATAAAGTTCACAAGTTATTTGACAGTCTAGCATTATTCGAATGTCTTTTTCTGCAAACAAATTAAAAATATTTTCTTCCAATATTCCAACTTTAAATGTAAAAGTTTGTTTATGAGAATGTATATATACATATACTTATGTATAATAATTTATATGTTTATTACTCTCCACGTTATAAATCTGAGATAGTCCAACCACCACACATTGCTTTGAAGAAAGTAAAAGACGATGTTACAGCCGTAGCTCACATTACTCACATAGCTTAGACGTCCTCCATTACTATAAAACATTAAGTAGTATTCATACTGGTGGCCCTCGACCTGAATCCGTGATGAGCCCGCCTTCCTCACGTACCATTGACGGTTATAATAAATATATTTGGCACAGTGATTGGTGGCAACACTGGCAACTGGCAACCGACACAAAATGTTAATTTGAAAGAAACACACGCGCTCCCAATTAAACGATACCAAAATAAATATGTTTGTGTGCTAGTTTTGTTTTCTTGTCTCGGTCCAAAAGCATGTTGATCGTAATCGGGGTCAATTTTTTTTAATAAATGAGGAATATAGCGCTCATGCCACTCATGCCTGATATTATGATTGGTTTTAATTTATGTCATGTTGGTTTTAATACGCATGTAAACAAATGCGAGAAAAGAAAATTATAAAGATTGCATTGCAAATATTAGAATCACTCCTAAGTAACATACCGTATGAGATTCTATCGAATAGATCCTAGCCTTCTTCCTTGTCGTTCTGTCATATTTTACTCAATTCTTTCACATGTTTACAAGTTTGTTAAGTACAGGTAGATAGGTTAATTTATGCATATCATCGTCGCAACTTATAACTGTCTCCATTCTCATGTCATGTCATGTCTCATCACTCTCATCTCTAACAATGTAGGGTACAGGAACTGGTCACACACCCCACCCCACCATATAGGAAAAGTGGGTTGGTGTCTGCAACTGTAATGTTTCGCATGCATAACCAATCATTAAATAAAATATTTTTATTATTATTATACTGCCAGGAAATATATATTAGTCTTAAATATGATAAAAATAATAAAAAAATTATAGCACTCAAAACAAGTTTTAAGATAACAATAAGTACCTAATCCAGCCATTGCACCTTAACTGTTAACTGTGAACAAACAGTTCAACAGTTTACGATTATAATAACAAATAACATAACTCAGGGTTATTACTCTCAGAATATCTGATTTTCAACGACAAGGAAAGGTAAGTCACAAGAGTATGGTGACCAATATTCATGTAAACAAAAGTAGGAATCATACATTTAGAACCAGATTCTCCCTTACATTTGACCGTTTTGCCAGTTACAAAATCTACGTGAAAGATAGAGAAAAAATATTATTTTTTGTCCCCGTCACCCTGGCCGATTATATTATACATAATGTTTATATTGTTTGCCATTGCCACAAGTGCAAACAATGTGTGAGTTGTGTTGTGACAAATAATGAAGAGTGAGTTGGCTATTTGGAGATTTTAAGTTTCAGTTTGTTTTTTAAGCAGAAAATCGTAGTAAGTTTATACATACTATATTATAAGTATAAGTACGATGGTGGGTAGCAGTATTCTGGGCTGCTTGAAATTTTGTTGCATTTCTTTAAAAAAAACCTCAAAGAAATGTAAATTCTCTGTCTCATGTGCGGCCACGCCGCCGCGCCGTGGCTGAGTCTATAGTAACGACATCCATGGTAGAAATAGTTTATTTTGGTAGCTACTAGATATTTTTTTGAAACGGTAGAAATAAATTATAAGCAAGACTCTTCAATTACTACAAAAGAACTACTCCAAAAACAAAAGACATCAATCATAATGTCAACTCTACACGCATGATTACAGCAAGACTGCATTGGGTGAGACAATGAGTGACTGAGGTGGATGTTCTGTAACAAAACTTTTATCAAATCTCCATACAAACTAATTTAACTACTAACAAAGCATGAAATATCTGAAAATTCTTTGATACTTTAACCAATGGATAAACAGTAAAAACCCGTTACATTTATAACATTTAATGTTCGGAAGTGTCCTGTATGAGCCACGTCGCTTGGCCAAGTTGAAGCTAGCGAAGGAAGGGGCTGCGAGTGCAACGTCCTGACTCCTTGCGCGCTGCATACTTAACGCGCACGGGCCGGTATCGGCACTAACTAATAACGTGGCTGTTGACGCTATTTCCACTACCTGTTTATTATCGACTCACCAGACCTTACTACTCGTACATATGCTTTCGAAAATAATATCTATTACATTTATACAAATTTTTTAAAAACCGTAAAGCTCGCTTCGAATTTTTAATAACTTACCCTCAACTTTACTAAACAACTTAACTCTAATCCTTTTATAACACTCTGAAAATTAACACTTCGAACTTCAGTTGTTTAGGTTCTATAATTATGATTAACCCAAACATACACTGTTTTTTGGGTTTTTGAATTTTTTTTGAAAAGAGATGGCGTCGAGGCGTCGACATAGGTATTTCTGATCTGAATCTCGCTATCGAAGTTTTATAAGCACGGATTTTGAAGTTTTGAAAACAGAAGAATCGTAACACGAGTCTCCAGCCGTAATCACCTAACCTGACGTGACATGCTCGTAACCCTATATTGAATACTATTTTCTTTTCCAAAGACCTATTGACTAATATTGCATATTGCGTTAAACGATTGGGATTTAACAATAATAAGACAGGCTAGTTAAGTAACGTCACAATAACCACATTATGTGCAACGGTATTTAATCCGTCTCTGAACTTCCTTAAAAGCTGCGTTGACCGCTTTATGCCATGCCATTAGGTTAGCTCTTAACTCTCGTAGAAGTATTCTTTGTTATGCTAAATGAACGACCGCGAGCTCGAGCGAGAAAAATATACGTTTTAGGGGTTCATACACGCATTCGTCAATGGTGGCACGGGTTTTAGTGAAAACTAGGACAGAATATGGAGTTGACCTTGACGATTAAACGAATGTTATCATTTCATAAACAAATTAACATTATCTGTATTATTTCAATGTACTTCGATTGAGTAAATTTTAAAACTTTTGATTTTGATCTCTAGGAAATAAAATTTTATTTTATTGTTTTATAATAACATAACAAATTATAGGTACTCGTAGGAAAGGAACACGCATTTGGCTGTTCGTCTATTAGGTACACCCAATTTTACCAATCAACAACCAATATTTCCTTCATTTCTGTCTGCGTGAGTAAACGCAGCCAGGGCCAACAGCAATTGTCCATTTAAAAAAAAACTAAATTGACTATTATCTTAGTGGACGTGTACATTTAAATTTTTGTGTACGATACAAGAAAATATTGTTCATTTATAAATCTGTTAATCTCGGAGTGAATTTCGGTTATCTGCAACGTAAATCAATATACCTCGTTTACATTCAGCTCATTTGAGCAGGAAAGTAGGTAGGGAAGTGGGCAGGACGAGTATGTGAACACGATACTTCTCATGCTCCTACCACTGCTACTCGCGCTGCCCGGCGCTCCCCAAAAGAGCGGTTTTTCAGCCAGTGTTGCCAATGCTACGGCAATTACCGTGTTCTACGGCTTTCAGGCCAAAAAATCACAAAATCTACGGGCTACGGCTGGAACCCTATTGCCGTAGCAAATTCTACGGCTTTTCGCAAATTTTCACAAAGTCAATTTTATTTATTGTTTTGCAAACATTTAACGAATGTTAAACCCTTAAAACAGCGCCACCAGGCTTATATTGATGTTAATGTAGGCTAATGAAAAGTATTACTCGTTTTGTGGGCATCAAATTCACTGCCGATGACCTTTTTTTTTTAGTTCGAGCGCTGAACCGATGGTATATATTGGCGTAATTGGATTGCTACGGCCCACACTTGATCCTTTCCCATATAAACACGGCTTTTTTATCTAATGGGCTCCATTGACGATGCGATCGATCGATCGCACCGATCGATCGGTTCAAAAGTGCCACTCATAACGGTAACATACACTACCGATCCGTCGGTGCGATCGGTCGGCAACGACGGATCGCACCGATCGATCGCATCGTCAATGGCGCCCATAATGTACACGGCCTTCCAAAAATTTTCATTGGCAACACTGCATTCAGCTCCGTCGCAGTAATATTTCGACGTCTGCCATTGCCGAAAGTCGAAAGCGATGTGAGTGGTAGGGCAGTATGTAAACACTACACTTCTCTCGATCCTGCCACGGCAGTATCAAGGGGATTATTGCCGACAGCGCGAGGAGCAGCGGTAGGGGCTGAATGTAAACGAGGGGATACGCCTACATGAAAGCATAGTTTCTTAGTAGTCTCAAGTTCTCAACAAAGAGACGGGAGAGAGATCCGTAAGAACACTATAGATCAATTGTTATAATTTGCTTTCACCACAAATGAAAGGCACTTAAACGACTTACTTTAAAAAGCTAAATTTTAGAAGGCATTTAAAACTAATTGGATGTCCAAGCTTGTATTGGTAGTTAAAAAATTAGCACCAAATGTAAACGACTAATCAATTATAAAGTTTTAGTCTGGCGATTTTAAATAAAAATACGAAATTTTATTTTTATTAGCTGACATTATATGACCTTTATTTAATGTCATGTGGGTGTTTGATTGTCTTTTATTCTATAGTATTCATCGTATGTATCTACACTGTCTACAGACAGATTAAACGCGCAGACAATGGAACTCCTACGCAATGTTAATGTCGTTATTTCATCACATTCTAATGAACCCTGAACTTATACCTGACTTTTTCTTACCTTCAGACGGCAGCTATGGATTGTTAATCACCCCAATGATACGGATGAGTAAGCTTATAAAGAGCAGAAGAGGATTCTGAGAATAATATGTACCTTCATCGTATATAAATATTATGTTGATATTATTATTATTGTCATTTTATTTAAATTATTTATGACAACAATTTTCATATTTAAGCCCACGGTAAGAAATTTTATGAGGAGTAAAACTTACTCCATTACGTTATGCGTTATGTTTGTAATTAGTAACACAGAATCTAGATGGCTGATCAGTAACAACGCTAATAATAATCTTGGTACATCCTATTCTCATGATGTGAAACATCATCATCATCAGCATCATCATCCGTTGTTACTGATTTGACGATTGCAAACTACTTAGATGACGTTAAACTCCAGTCGTGCGTCGGAGCACAATTTTTTTTGTTCTTTGAAGCGAAATGGACGTTTTTAATTCTTACAATACTTACTATTAATTTTTACTGATTTTGCTACTGATTCTTCACTATGGTACCTACCTACTTTCTAAAGTCTTAGAAAACTAAAGTTACGAAAAATTATGTAATCTGTTACTTTCACCCTCAAACCTTGTTCTAGGGGAATAATGCTAATTTCACCTCTGTTCACGTACCAAATCATTAATCAAAACCACTAGTCTTGTGTAAAGCAGAAGTTCTAGAAAGTTAAATTTTGTTGCTACAAGGAAAAGAGGCAATGATTCAAAGTGAATTGCGACAAAAGGCTTAATAAATTAAAAGAAACTTAGGGATCCAACAATAATAAATGAAAAAACATTTTTTTTTCATTTCATTACTTAATTAAAGTTAAAATGCTTTTGCCAAGCTTCTTAAAAAGTTATAAACTCCCTAATTCTACATTAGTACAACTCAGTACAAGCTTTATCTTTTACAAAACCCATATTAAGCAATACGCAATATCAGTAAAAACTCTACAAATAATTACTAAAATTACTAAATATAATTATTGCACTACTTTGCGGTTATGTTTATTGCCAAAAGATCTGTTACATTAGAACGTGAACCACGATTTTCCACTTCAATGGCGTTTGAGTGTTTTAAGAATCAAAGTTATAATAATTATGTATGTATACCCTTTTGGTGGCCTCGTGTTCTTTTCACGCGAGCGAATGAACCTGTAAAACTACTAGTTTAATGATGAAGTTTAAGTAGTTAGCTTTAAGTATATGTGTTAAATATAACCTGAGGTTACAAACAAATTTTTATTTCAATGATGTATGATTGTAATCGGCGATACAATTTTTAGTGGTAAAGCGTAGTAACTTAAAAGCACAGAAGAAATAATAGTAGTTATGTAAAAGCCTAATACGTACATCTCCACACTGTGACTCGGGCTAGTTTTTCAATGTCTCGAAAGGAATGATTTGGATATATAATTACTTAAACCAGATGGAGGTGGAGTTGTGGAAAGCTTGTCAATATTTCTTTCTCTTCTTCTGCGGTATTTCTCGCGTAATTCTTCTATTTCCGCGTTATTCTTTAACAATTTTCCTGCTTGTTCTCTTTCACAGCATCTAGTAACTATTCAACTCTTAAGATACCTCTACTAGAACCTAGACTCGATCATGTACCTAACATATCGATTAATTTATAAACGTATTTTTCCAACAAAGTATGCGTCAGCGTGTCGACTGAATCATAACGGCCAACACACTCGCCACATAAATGATCGGATGTGCTACTAAAGCCTAAGGTCATCTTACCTTTGCATGGAAATACTAGCTTCTTCATAACTGTGCTTTAAAAATAATTAGGGTATATTAAATATCTTACTAATATTATAAGTGTGAAAGTTTGTTTGTGAGTATGTATGGATGTTTGTTTTACTCTTTCACGCAAAAAATAATGAATGGATTTTTATGAAATTTATAACACAGGTAAACCAAGACCTAGAATAACATTAGGGTACCTACTTATTATCCCAGAAAATGCAGGCAAAGCTGCGAAGCGACGCGGCGACGCCAAGTCAAATTATAGCCTAGGTGTACGTGAAAACTAAACAAACAAATGTAAAGCTTGAATTACATGTTCTTGTAACTAAAATTTTAGGCTTTTCCACACAGAACTTGGCACCCATTTAGATCTCGATTCTTTTTTTTTTTTGAAATTGGCTCTTATTTGACTTTTACGTTTTGATGAGATACATTATTGACACATAAACATATCAAATGCTGCAGCTGTTTCAGAAAAAGTAGTCTTGTGAGGAGCAGTCACATTTGCAAGATAAGGGTCAGTGCGCTCGTTGCACAAAGAAGTGGTCAATTGACCGTCAATTTGATGGGATATTTTCGCTTTCGAAACATTCACCGCGGGAGACAAAAGCTTGTCAACCGACAGTCACGAATGTCACGATCAACACTGAATTCTGTAAACGTTTCGGATTACTTTGATTATAATGAATCAACGGGCACGTTGCACAACGCAGTTTCAGAAAACATCACAAAGCAATATTGGCAATTAAGTTACATTTACATAGATATTTAATGTTCCTGAGACAGTAACACAGTTATTGTTTACTTTAGAGATGTACCTACTTCCTATCGTGCACATCTATATTCGCAGTGCACAATATGCGATTTCTTCGATACTTCCGATTTTCCCAGATAACTTTTGAAAAATTTGACAAGCGTATGTACATATTGAAACACAGGTAGTCCCATAAAGTTACGTATCCATTCGCACATACATAATATGTAACACTATGTACATAATGCTATTTTGTCATAATATGTTGTCTAAGACGTTTTAAAGATTTCCTTATTTCGTTACGAATACGTTACAAACTGAGGTTACAAATATGTCTACTTGTCAATTTAATAACGTCACCGGTCACGTATGGTTCACAGCGTATGGTTGCTAAATCCATAATCGATCTAGTTCTCGTTTACAACGTATCCGGTTACCTATTTATTTTTTGCAGTGACAAAAATGTCTCTTTATATTATCTTTGACAAAGGTCAGTATATCACAGGTTTGCCACGATTTTGCCGGGACAGTCCCAATTTCTAAGATATTGCCTCGCGTCCCGACGGCCGGGGCCTATCGATTTTGTCCCGATTTTTGATATTATGCGATAAGCTCCATTCGTTCACGGTCACCCTGTCACGCGCCACCGCGCCATCTATCGCATTTAGTTTTGTACTCTCTCCTTTGAACATACCTCTCCTGCTTTGAACATACCTCCTTCCTTCAAATGCATTTTCACTAATGACCATGAAATGGTCTAATATCAGAAATCGTTGCTCGGTAGATATAATAATTGTGGAATTGAGTAGGTGTATTACACCTATTTAGTAACCTAGGTAGAGTCCAACTCTTTTGTGTCCGCGTCGTTTTCAAGAATATCGATGTTCTCAGAATCATGACTAATTGATGGTAATAAGTATAATAAAATCTTACTTAATCAATTGATCCAGTTTCATTATGACATAATGTCAGTGGGCAATATTTATTATTTATTGCAAAACCTATTTTTCACATAAATATGATTTTTCAGTACCAAATTTCGATGATTAACTCTATCAAAATTAAATGTACCTACAATCGGTTTTGCCGCCATTGTTAATAAACGGTTCATACTTTTAAAATACTTTTATGTGACTTACATTGTCATTTATTAAATTCCGAAAATATAAATTAATTAAATAATAGGGTTCCTGTTTAAAATTAATATTGAATATGAGCGGCAAAACTAACGATTCTAAATCTCTCGTTTCCCCGACTAGTGGTCCACATTGCAGAACATCGGACGATACCACAGTCCACAATGCATGTTACTGTGTCTATAGAGAGCTGGGATTTGTTCTACGCATAATCTCAGTGGCATTGAAAGAAATCATGCATCTTCTCAGGTCTTTTACCTGCCCATCAGGCGGCTTTTTTGCTTGTTTGTGGGGTGTATACCTTTAATAAATGTAACATGTGGGTAGGTCATTGGTATGTACATGGTCAGTGAATAAATGGCTGTCGTTCTGTTCTACCGCGTATCATTCTGTTGCCCTACTAATACACTACAGTGGCGCAGTCGGTATTTAATTCCTATCCATTAAAATGTCCATCGGGAAGTTAAGTGAATTTAACCTTAGTACGGGTTCGTGGTCGACGTATATTGAGCGTATGGAACAATACTTTTTGGTGAACGACGTTAAAAACGACCTACGTGTACCGACATTGATCGCTTGCGTTGGAGATGCTACCTACGAGCTTATGGTCGATCTGTGTAATCCTAAGAAGCCGGCGGATGTAAAATACGATGACCTCATACTCCTCGTGCGGAAACACGTCCAGCCTACACCGTCAGTTCTCGCAGAGAGATACAAGTTTAGAAAGAGAACCCAGAACTCGGATGAGACGGTTACGCAATTTGCGACGGCGTTAAAACACCTGGCCCGGTCTTGTAATTTCAAAAGTAATTTAGATGAAAATCTCCGGGACCAATTCGTGTGTGGATTACGAAGCGAAACTATACGTCAACGGCTATTTTGTAAAGAAAACGTTACGTATTCTACTGCATTCAGCGAGGCCGTGAGCTTAGAAGCGGCTATGAATGATGCGGCGGCTATGGAACAGCGGTCGGGAGACGTGGAGGCTCCGGTGCACGCGTTGCACGCGGCGCGAGGCAGGGCGCCGGCGGGCAGAGGGGCGGGGCGCGCCGACGGTCGCAGCGACCGGGGGCGGCGGCCGCGACCCGGGGCCGACGCCGGGAATTCAACCTACGGGAACACTCGGTTCGCAACGAGTTGCCAGTGCTGCGGGGCCAAGGACCACAGCATGAAGACTTGCAAGTTCGCGTCCTACGTGTGTCAGGTCTGCCTGAAGCGGGGTCATCTGAGGAGAGTGTGTCCTAATTTGCGAAACGAGGAGAGAAGAGTATTCAGGTTGGATTGCGGTGAAGCGGAGTGCGGTGCGGACGAGGACGTGGAAGAGGGCAGCCGCGCGGGCGACGGGGGCGAGGGGCCTAGCGGGCTGTACATGGTGCGGCTCGGCGGCGGGGGCAGCCGCGAGCCCGTGCTGGCTGACGTCATCGTCGCGGGTCACCGGCTACGAATGCACGTAGACACGGGGTCGCCGATAGCCTGTATCAGTGAAGACACCTACGGACGACTTTTTGCGAGGAACGTACCGCTAAACAAGGACAATCTAACGTTAAAAGGATATGACGGAAACGTTATTACGTCCCTCGGTTATGCGAAAGTGTTAGTGTCTCACGGTGATGTAACAAAGAACCTTAAACTGTACGTGATACGTAAGGGAGGCGTCCCACTGCTAGGTCGAGAGTGGCTCAAGGAGTTGAATATTAACGTGATGGTGGTGAATTCATTGCTAACGGCAAAGAGTGATTCGGAATCCGTCGGTGACGAGCGCGCTCGGTTCGATCCAGAGTCGCTAGTAAGCAGGTACCCGTCAGTGTTTAGCGGCGAGCTGGGCCGGCTGCGGGGCGAGCGGGCGGCGCTGCGGCTGCGCGCGGGCGCACAGCCCGTGTACCGGCGCGCGCGCCCGCTGCCGCTCGCGTTGCGCCCGCGCGTCGACGCCGAGCTGCGGCGCATGGAGAACGCTGGTATTATTTCTCCTGTTACCACTTCCGAATGGGCTTCCTGCCTAGTAGTAGTGCTCAAAAGTAATGGGGCGTTGCGAATATGTGGGGATTACAAGAGCACCGTTAATCCCTCTTTGGAAGTAGATAGATATCCGCTTCCTCGTGCCGAATGTTTATTCAATAACTTAAGTGGGGGTAAACGGTTTTCTAAAATAGATCTCTCGGAGGCATACAGCCAGATCGAGTTGGACGATTCGAAACTCGTAACCGTCGTAAATACACATCGAGGCCTTTATGTTTACAATAGACTGGTGTATGGGTTAGCTTCGGCCCCATCGATTTTTCAACGAATTATTGAACGGTTATTTGTAGGCATTCCCCATGTGTCTATTTTTTTAGATGATATTTTAATTACAGGATTAACGGAGCAGGAGCACATAAAAAATTTATACGCGGTTTTTGATAAACTTTCAAATTCGGGTCTCACCGTTCGCAAAGAAAAATGTACTTTTTTTTCAAAAGAGGTGTCTTATTTAGGTTTTGTAATAACTGAAAATGGAATTCGCACGGACAAAAATAAAATTAAAGCAGTATTAAAAGCACCACGGCCAGGTAATATTACCGAATTAAAGTCTTTTATCGGAATGATAAATTTTTATTCAAAATTTATAAAAAACCTTTCATTAATTCTTTCACCATTGTATAAATTATTAAAAAAGGATATTCCGTGGAGGTGGTCGGAGGAACATCAGCTAGCTTTCGATGAAATTAAATTAGCGTTAACGCAGTGTCCGGTGCTCATACATTACAGTGCAGATTTGCCTTTGATATTATGTTGCGACGCGAGCGCGCGCGGCGTCGGCGCCGTGCTTACGCACGACACGGCGGCCGGCGAGCGACCCGTGTCGTACGCGTCACGCACGCTCACTCCGGCCGAGACTAACTACAGTCAGGTGCAACGAGAAGCGCTTGCGATCGTGTTTGGTGTGAAAAAATTCCATTCTTATTTGTATGGACGTAAATTTATATTGCGAACGGATCATCAACCGCTGGTGACCATTTTCGGGTCGAAAAAAGATATACCGCACACGGCCGCGGGACGGTTAGTGCGTTGGGCTATTTTACTGTCGGGCTACCAGTACGAGATACAATACGTGCGTTCAACCTCTAATAGGGCTGACGCGTTGTCTAGATTGCCATTAGATGAGAAGGATGAGTTTAAGCAGGACGATGAGATGACCTACATTCGATTTATAGAAAATAATTTTCCCGTAGATTCAAAAGAGTTGCAAATAGAAACAGGTAAAGATAAAAATTTATGTCAAGTTATTGGCTTTGTGCGATCGGGGTGGCCGGTATCAGGAGCAGTGCGACCTGAGTTAGAAATTTTCTATAGGAGACGTGATGAATTATTTGTTGAGGGGGGTTGTCTTATGTGGGGATGTCGGGTAGTAGTGCCGGCCACGCTTCGGGCTAAAGTGCTTAATGAGATACACGGTTCACATTTAGGTGTAGTAAAATGTAAGGGACTGGCACGGAGTTATGTCTGGTGGCCAGGTCTGGATTTAGATATAGAAAATATGTGTAATGCGTGTAAAACATGTTCCGTTACGGCGGACATGCCGAGCAAGCATACCGTCATACCTTGGCCGTGTACATCAAAACCGTTCGAAAGGATACATATTGATTTTTTTTCATTTCGTGACCTAACATATTTAGTAGTCGTCGATAGCTATTCGAAGTGGTTAGAAGTAATATTTATGAGCACGACGACCGCTAACAATACCATAATTAAATTAAGAGAATTATTTTCTCGGTTTGGAATTCCAAAAAAACTTGTTTCCGACAATGGGCCACCGTTTGGAAGTGAGGAGTTTGCGTCATTTTTAAACAAAAATGGCGTTAAGCACGTCACTTCCCCACCATACCATCCCCCCTCGAATGGTGAAGCTGAAAACGCCGTTCGTACCGTAAAGAGGGCTCTTCAGAAGGCGGTCGTTGAGAACGTGTCTATTAATTCTTTTTTACAAAGATTTCTTTTAGATTACCGGAATAGTGTTCATTGCACAACGGGTGAATCACCCGCTAAGCGGATGTTAGGTTAGGACATCAGATTAGGTCGCGACTGGATCTCATTAAACAAGATTTAGTTGAGAATGTATCAGAACGTCTCGCGCACAGGGCTCAAGGTAAGGGGGGTATAGAAAGGCACTGGGAAGGAGGAGATCGCGTGTGGGCTCGGGACTATAGGAGGAATGGTAAATGGTTAGAAGCGGAAGTGAAAAATGTTAAAGGGCGTAATATGTATGAAGTGGAAACTGAAGAGGGATTAACGTGGGTTCGTCATGCCGACCAGCTGCGTAGATGTTCGGCGGCGCCGACGACGGCGGCGGCGGCGGGGGGCGAGGACACTGGGGCGGCCGTGGTGACCCGCTCGCCCCGATCTCCCCGCTCTCCCCCGTCTCCCCGCTCGTCCGCGCTCGCCGCACCAGAAAGAATGTCAAGTAAGTCAACGGTGACATGTATACCGGCGGCTCTGGATGCAACTGATGTAGGTAAACCGTCTGTTACAGATGTCGGGTTAGGTATTACTAACAGTAAGCGTACACGGAGACCTGTGAAACGTTACGGCTTTGACAATTAAGTTTTATTTTTTCTAAGGGAAGATTTTCATCACATTGAAATGTACATATAATAGGCATACTTTTTTTTTGTATTGTAGATATAGTTACACGGTCTTGTAGCATATTGATTTTTTTATTATGTTCTATAATTGTGGGGGGGATAATGGGGTGTATACCTTTAATAAATGTAACATGTGGGTAGGTCATTGGTATGTACATGGTCAGTGAATAAATGGCTGTCGTTCTGTTCTACCGCGTATCATTCTGTTGCCCTACTAATACACTACAGTTTGTATGCTTGAAACATATAGGTACTTTATCCTCTATCAACGTGGATCTGAATACTGAATATCTAAAGCTCTTCCCGATGAAAGACTTCTCTTAGTTTCACGCACATTTAAGCGCTACAGCTATTTTCGCCCCCTTTACGTTTCCTAGTTAAAATCAAACCGACTGGGTCGGGGGTCCACAGAGTTGTCGAGTGAAAGGCTGTACACACACCTATGTACATATGTAGATACCTATATCTACATACATATTTTGTAGGTATGTTACCTAGCTATCTAATCGGCCTGAGAAGCGTGTACTAGAATAATCATAAGTTACCGCAAGGTATGTAGGAAGGTACAAACGTACAAACCTACCATGCCTACCTCTATGCCCTGAATAAAAATCATCACAATAGATAAAATAATTATCTTTGGTCAGGCATAATAGATTTATGTTATACATACATTATAAATATGTTAAAATTATTTAAAAGTATTTTATCTTTTTTATAATGATTTTGATAATGATGAGTTTGAATTTCTAGTCTCGGTCTGTGAGTGATCTTGTCTCTGTGTGTTGTCCATGGCACCCACGACGGCCACGACTCAGACACGACACCCCTCTTTTTTTCGTCGGGGGTTAAAAAAATCATCCCCAATTTACGTCTAGTTTAGGAATGGGAAGTACCTACCTACTCTAAAAAAATATTTTAAGATTTTATTATACCATTGTTGAAATACCTACTAGTAAATGTTAATAAATATTATGTAAGTACCCATGCCAAATTACAACTTTCTAGTTAGACCAAATAATATCATTGAGTTAGACCTAGTAAGGGTCAATGAGCTAGATAGACTACGGACGGGTACCTACTACCTATGACGAATGTACCTATATTATCGGTTCTCTTTGGATAAGGAACCATAAAAAGGTGAAAATCATAAAATAAAAGGATAGGAATCATAATATTACGTTATTTAATAACTATAGGAATAAGGATTAAGATAGGTATTATAGGTAAAATTTCTCTACATTCGGACTTAATTGAGAGCGGCATTTCATTATAAAGAAACTTTCAACAATGTTTTATGGGCCTAGGTGTACTTCTTAGAATAATAATAAACGTGTACTACGCGTTTACTTCAAGTTTGCCCTCGTCGACCGTTACAATTTCGAAGCTAACAGTACTGTAGACAAAAAAGTAATCAAATAATTTCACTAACTTAAATAACAAATTACGTGTGCCACCATGTAAAACATTTCTATTTTAGTCATTGAAGCGACAAAAATCAACGAACGTAAAATAAACCAATAGAAAAATAATTTAACGAAAGTAACATCAAAATCAACAACAAACTCAAGAACGTACTCGCCGCACGGGACATCAAAAACACGCGGGTAGCGTTGCTGTCCGTACTAAATGAGGTGCGGTACGAGGAGCGGGACGGGAGGTAAGGGCAAACTTGAAGGAAACGTGTAGTACTTAATATTATGGCGGCTGTACACACTCGTCGAGAGCCTCTCGTCGAGAGTCTCGGCCGATGATGTTCTCGGCGAGAGCATACGTGTACACACTCGTTTTTTCATTTGTACGGAAGATTTCTGTGACAATGGACGTGGAAATTGCAGCTGCTGTTTGCCTTTGTGCTGTGAGCTATTATCATTTTTTATCCATTTACCATAGAAAGAAAATTGTTAAGCCATGGCGAAGGAGAAGATGGTGGATGGTTACTATGCACCGCAATAGAAGCAGGTAAATACTTAAAACATAAGAGAAGACCAAGAACAGTTGATTTTTAATTTATCTTACTTTTTTTACCTACATGATTAGTTAAGCATATATATCTATATATTTCAGAAGCACCATGGAAAATCAATTGGCGGAACTGTTGGTGGAACCCTCGGGTCAATTTAACAACTTTACAAGAATGTCTATAATAGACTTTGAATATTTACTACAACGAATTGCTCCATTTATAACTAAGAAGAATACGCCTAAAAGGGAAGCAATCCCAGCCAAAATTCGCCTGGCAATTACTTTGAGATTTTTAGCCAGTGGCGATAGTTTTGAAAGTCTACATTTCCTGTTCAAAGTTTCGAGTTCGATTATATCAAGAATTGTGCCTGAAGTATGCATTGCACTAAACCAAGTATTGAAAGATCAAATTACGGTAAGTATGTGGATACAGAATAATAACAACATTTACTATTTATAAACTTTATTTATTACAGATAATAGCTTTTTTTACAAAAAAAAAAACAACCGCCGAAAAAAAGAAAATTAGTTTTTAGGATTTAATCTAATTTTCTTTTTTTCGGCTATGCTTGATGAAATGCTTGACCGAGAATGTCGTAATTTGTATCTGTTGGTGGGCTCACAATCTCATTAGACAAAATTTGTATGGTATTTTTATTGAAAACGGCTGAGGAAGAACGTGTTGCTGACATGTCTGGTTCTGAGTATGAGGTACATGACGATCCAGGCCGTACATAATATGTTGGTGATGTATTAGGATGTGATAATTGAAGTCGTTGTGTTGGTTCTGAACACGATGTGTATATCGGTGAAGGTTCTGCAGAGTATGTGGGTGTAGTATTTAAACGCTTAATAAATAATCCATCTATTTCATACATGATTTTTAAGCTTTCTGATTCAGATAGTTTACGAAGCTTATTGGCAAGAATCTTGCCATACCGATCGAAATCGTCTTCTACCACTTGTGGTTTATTCAAAACTTTATGCAGTGAACTCATGGCTTCCTTCATTGCCTTGCCAGCTTCTTGCAGTTCTACCGGATTCTTTCGGCGCCGCGGTACAGTTGGCAATGGAGATAATGTTGTAGGTTCTGATTGATGATCATTTTCACCTGGATCATCATTGGCAATTCCACTCTCAGGCGTAGGTGGATTCTGAAAATAACGATATATTATACACATAAAATAACAATAAATATTTATTTTACAGATTCCGCAAGATCCACAGTCATGGTTAGAAATTGAAAAAGGGTTCAGAAAATTTCCAAGGTGTATAGGAGCAATTGATGGCAAACACATCGTAATGCAATCTCCTGCACATAGTGGTTCGGAATACTACAACTATAAAAAGAGTTTCAGCATAGTACTTCTGGCTCTGGTCGATAGTAATTACAATTTTATTTTTGCTGAAATTGGAAGCCAGGGAAGAATTAGTGATGGTGGTGTCTTTCGTAATAGTCAACTATGGCAAAGAATTTGTTCAAATAATCTAAATTTTCCGATGCCAAGACCACTACCAGGTGGTACAACAGACGTTCCGTATGTTTTTTTGGGAGATGGAGCATTTGCATTGTCAACTCATGTGATGAAGCCATATCCAGGAAGTCATAATGAAGGAACACCGAAACGTATTTTTAATAAGAAACTTTCATCCTCACGCGTAGTGGTTGAAAATGCATTCGGGATACTAGCCTCAAGATTCAGAATATTTAGAAAACCTATACTACTGAACCCTGAAAAAACTATTATAATTACTATGACCTGTGTGCTGTTGCACAATTTTTTAAGAAAGAGTAATACGTCATCAGCAATATATACACCTCCAGGAACAATTGACGTTTACAACATAAATGACGAGCTGGTCGTGTCAGGTTCGTGGAGGAATGAAATTGAAGACATGTGTGCAATAAGACCCTTGCGACAAATACCAAGAAGACCAACCCAAAACGTAAATCAGATTAGGGAAGAATTTACATCATATTTCTTCAATAATTATATGTAATAATAACTGATTATAAAATTTTTAATAGACATATTGTGTTTAAATAAATTCATAATGTTTACTTACCTGAGTATCCGTGTTCATAGTCTTTCTACATTGAAAAACATCATTTAAGAATGAGTCCATGAAATCGAACGCGAACCATATCGGCTTATAAACCGATTCAGCAGCAGCTCCAGATTGCATAGATGCTAGAATCTTTCTTTTATGACTCCTGTACGTGGCCATTAGCGAATCTCTTTTCTTTTTTAACTCTGCTACAGAAATTTCCATTCGCTCGCTTATTCGCATCCAAGCATCGTGAACACCTTGCTTGTCCTTATGTTTTACATGTTTAGAATCCCATAATATTGGTTCCATTTGATAGTACTCTAGAAATTGTAATTCACGTTCATTAGACCACATGGCGAAACCCGTCTTTACGCGAACACAGTCAGCGATAAACTAATTGAACAAGTGTGTACATGCTCGCTCTCGTTTTCCTCGCGAGACTCAACGAGACCCTTTGACTCGGGCGCAAAAAACCGACCAGTGACCGAGACCGACCGAGGCGAGGCACGAGAGAGCGAGACAAGGTGAATGCACCGTCTACATACTCGTTCTCGGCCTGTCTTGGTGTGTCTCGACGAGTGTGTACAGCCGCGGTTAGAGCCACAAAATTGTACACACTATTCGATTAAACAACAGTCATAATACCTAAAACTAATGAAGTCAAGTAATAAACGTTGAACTTACCAATACACCACAAGAAGCATTGATTCCACAAGAAGTTGAACTTGAACACAAGCACAAAGTCGAACAAATAAACATAAAATCCTATGTAATGGGGACTTAAAATCTGGTTTTCTGATACCGCTATGCTAAGCAGAAGTTAATAACACTTTTATTAATGAAACATTAAATTCGTACGAAGTTTACAGTAGTTTCCTTTCACGATTCAAAAATTGATGTCGGAATTGTAGGGGTTATTTAAGAATAAATTAAGTTTAAGTTACAAAAAGTTCGATATTATCTACGAATAAGTTCGTTCGGTTCGATCGTTTTGTCGTTCAACCGGTAGAAGCAATACCTGCCTCAAACCCGTCGACTTATCGACTGGTCTGTGTGCGTGTCGGGCTGTCGGCGCTATCCGCAAATGCGCAGTTCGGTGTATCATATTCGTTCACATTCTCACGACTAGGGAGTCTTATTTTTGAAAGAAGTTTATTGTGACAAATATTACAGATTACACATTGTTCACAAATCTTAGAGACTAAAATGACAACCACTAATGTCAAAGTTCGAAATAATGATACTAGCTAAATTTGTGCGATATACTTTTCCGGTTTTTTGAATCGTAAACTATGTCGTAAGAATAGTGACATATTAGTAGCGACACTCATATCTACCTAGATATTTAGCTATATACAATTATATATATAAAATTAGCTATATACCGAATGTAACCATAACGAGATACTCGTTCTTGTAATCAAAATAACTTATAAAATTTAGTAAGTAATGGCAAATATATTATGGATATACGAATGATAATGGTTGCTTTAACTTGTTTTTGTACTAGTTTTAGGGAATCTTCAATAATTACACAAATAGTCGACCTTCCGTAAAAGCTGTGAAAATTTTTCCGATTTACTTTTCGGTTTATGGCCATCACTATTTAATTTGCTCCCGAAACTGGTCACCCATGAAACGTCAATTTAGTCTCTAAGATTTGTGAACGGATTATAAATCCATATTTGAGATGCCATCTATATTTGAGTTAAGAGACTAAATATAAAAATAATAAATCATTTTTTGATGAGATCTTTTTTTGATAACATCTTTTATGTGCTTACATGAACAGCAAAATAAATAAAAATGTGAAATATAAATCACCAACTTTGCGAATCTAAAAAAACGTCTTTGACGTACACAAAATAACATAAACTTCACTTTGATAGTGTTCGTAATTGTTCCGTGTTCGTTGGTGCTATTGGCGATAATGTAGAACTGGCACAATAGGGTCTCGTCCATATTTATATCAACATTGTGCATGTGTGCACTGAGAGGCTTTAGCTATGTCCTCTGTGTTGCCATTTTTTTATTAGAATAAGCTAAACTTCCGTTGTAAAATTGACAAATATTTAGGTAATAGGTACCGGTTAAACGTATTACGTGAAGTAGAAATGTGTGATATATTGGACAATTTGGTCGAAAAATATGCATGAAAAAGTTTAGAGGACTGTCAAAAATACTCATATCCTCAGAGCGATAAGTCTAAACTGTTGGTGAAAACGGGTATTTTCTAAAAAAATTATTTTGTGCAATCATATTAATTTTGAAAGCAACTATTTAATTATTATTGATATCGAAAAACATTTTGAGATGGCGCTGTTCAAATTTGAAAGCATTAAAATATGCATCTGTAATTACTAGTCACTATTAAATTCACAGATGTATGTGCGCAGCATGGAGCATTGATATATAGAAGGAGTGCCATCTTATATGAAAGGAAAGTTGAAAAAGTGTCCAGCTGTTTACAGAAAATTGAGGTTCCAATAATGGCCATTTCTGAGTGGCGCGATGGCGCTAGTGTGATACAAATAGCGAACCATGAACATAGCTGTTGTAGATGGAGTGAAGTTTGCTGAGTTATGCCACAGCGTCACCATAATGAATGGCGCTAGTGCCGCTAGCTACTAGTGTAATTTTACGCGTTTTCACGGACACTTTTCATGTACAGAGATGGCATTCTTTCTCCTCTATTTTCCATGGTGCGTAGTTACTATAATTATAATTAATAGACACTCCTTTCTGGCTCCTCTTATATTCTAGTTTTCAGTAAATGACATACGATTAAACCACCAGATCTAGTGGAAAATTTGCCAAGGTAGCAACACTAGATAAGGCCGATCTGTCATCTCATCTGTCAGATGAGTCACGTCCAACGTTGCCAAGTTAGCCACTTTTTGGCTAGATCTGGCAACTTTTAAGATTCCTTTAGCCAAAAATGTCAAATATTCTTGGCTTAATATTTTAGCCACAATTTTAGCAACTTTTGACTTGACAAGCATGGAATATCTATTGAGGTAGAAGGATGGCCATCTCATATGAAGGGAAAATTGAAAAAGTGGTGCGGTCTACGACAGCTATGTTCGTACTTCGAATATCTATTTGGCGGACAATAGAGCCATTCATTACGGGTGGCATAACTCAGCAAACTTCACTCCGTCTACAACAGCTATGTTCATGGTTCATATCGCTATTTGTATCACACTAGCGCCCGCGCCATTCAGAAATGGCCATTATTGGAACCTCTATTTTCTGTAAAAAGCTGGACATTTTTTCAACTTTCCCTTCATACTCTCCTTCTATCTCAATACTCCATGGACAAAACATAGAAATAAACACTAAATTATATACTAGGAATATTAAAAAAATAAGCAAACATGTTATTCCTAACAAATACGGCTGGAATTTCTAGCCAAACCGGTAAACAAGAAAAATATTCATTCCTTGTACCTACATACCAGAACCAGAACCATCAACGTCGAATGACTATTGATTTATTCGTATACAAATAATATTGTATGTTTCAAAGTTAAAAAATAATTTTTAATGGTGTTTGTTTTAACTCCTGATCCAAAAAGAGGGTTAGCCACTTCTAGCCACTTTAAAGGGTACGAATTCATTCTAGCCACTTTTTCAAGAGTGTTTAGCCATTTCTTGGTTCATTGACTTGTCAACACTGGTCACGTCAAATCAGTGTTGCCAATGCTACGGCAATTACCGTGTTCTACGGCTTTCAGGCCAAAAAATCACAAAATCTACGGGCTACGGCTGGAACCCTATTGCCGTAGCAAATTCTAAGGCTTTTCGCAAATTTTCACAAAGTCAATTTTATTTATTGTTTTGCAAACATTTAACGAATGTTAAACCCTTAAAACAGCGCCACCAGGCTTATATTGATGTTAATGTAGGCTAATGAAAAGTATTACTCGTTTTGTGGGCATCAAATTCACTGCCGATAACCTTTTTTTTTAGTTCGAGCGCTGAACCGATGGTGTATATTGGCGTAATTGGATTGCTACGGCCCACACTTGATCCTTTCCCATATAAACACGGCTTTTTTATCTAATGTACACGGCCTTCCAAAAATTTTCATTGGCAACACTGCGTCAAATAAGTCGAATTTAGTTCCATGAAATGCCGTGGCAGGCGGGACGGAATAGTGACTTTTTTCGTGAAAAGCTTACGCACTGTGACTGTATCAGTCTTTTCTAATTTGAAATTCTTTACGTTTGTTTTTGTAGTAGGTGCATATTAATATTTTCATAATAAAATAAATGTGATACCAATATTTTTTCATTATTTATTATAATATTAGTAGGCTCTTATTACTCTACATACTTGTAAGTCGTATATAAGTCGTAAATTGTTTGAAGATTTATTTTTAATGAAAGCAGAAACTCTGTTTTGTCGGTAAGTAGTTCAAATTTTAACTTTTAGAGTTTAGTTTTCGTACATAATAGCTAGAAATATAGTCTTTTCTAGACCTGTTTTTTAAGGTAAGTAAGTTTGATTTTATTGGGACTCAAAAAAGCCTATTGAAAATTTGAAATGACTGGTAAGTATTTAATAATTCCTACTTCCAACATTTAATCAATAAGGCTTGCTAAACCTTGCTAATGTTGCATGTTTTACTTTTATTTAACTGAAAAGTATTAGGCACCTACAATAAGGTAGAGTAGTGAAACTACCTTTGTGTAGGTGGTTTTATATTTATACTAGCAGTTGCTAGAGTGAGCATACTACTACTACTGAGTTCAGTGTCAAATTATACTATCATATTACTGTATGAATGATGCAAAATAAGAACCTTGCTACAATGCAGGGTTCTGTATTTACTTATTAAGGAAATTAATGTTATGTAATATGTTATAACAATATAGTTAAAGCTATCCCAGGAATTGTAACATGGTGCTATATCATTAAACTGACACATATAGATCTCGATCTCTTTGATTCTTATGTTCCCGCACAATTATTTATATGTGTTATAATATATGGAAAGGATTAATAAACAAAATAAAATTACTAAATTATAATTTTTAGATTCATTTTATTTTCAATAACATAAAAATGTTATGTTTTTTGCCTTTTACATATTTCACAATTTCAGTGGGTACCAACAGGTTTTCTAAAACATTGACAAGTTGAAGATTATGTTACAGTTTGGCTTTTCTTGAACTGGACTCATGGGTTGCACATTTAGAATTCTTTTTTCACTTATTTCCAAATGCTGTGCAAATGTTACATTTGTACGAGCACAATACCTACTTTACTCCACAGCAGTTCATTATAATATTCAACAAAATATATTGTAATAATTTACTCATTCAGATGGATCACCCAACACTACTTTTGCATTCAGTTTATGTGATATGCTATACATTTTTTGATATTTTCCATTTTATACAAACAATTTAGAATTTACCTAAAGCAGGTAATGTAAAAAACTTCTATTTGGTCTCACAAAATTTGTTGTGTGATCCATCCAATAGAATTACTCACTACAATAAATAGAACTAGCTAACTGGAATTGAAGGTCCCTTAAAGTATACTTTTTATTAATGTTCAAAGCTGTGATCAAGTAAACATCAACACCCTTTTAGATTTTTAACTTCACATTTTCATTATATGTTGTTGTTTCTCTCACATTAACCTTCGATGGAATAATTGACCACGGCTTTATACGAGATAATACTAATTTTATTGTTTTCATAATCGATGACTAACTCTAAAGAGGCGTCCATATTCATAGCATGAAGTAAAGATGCGCAAATCACCAATTTTTACACAAGTTAGTGAAAAGATCGATAGTTTTACATACAACTCTAAGTTAGAGATACGTCATAAACTGTTATTTAATTTTTATCAGTATGTAAGTGATCACTGTAATTTTAACAATAGGTATTTAAATGAATAATGGTGTAACAGATAAAATTTTTGGGAACTTAATTCCATTTAGAGATTTGGATACACAAGTTAATCCTGCATGCCAAATATAATTAAATTATAACAGAGAAGAAATTTCTGGAAATTTATGCAAACACATGTTGCACTTTTAATTAAAACCAAACATTTGAAAATATGTGAAATAAGAATTTTGTCAATTCAATGCTCATCATAATTTTTATGTAAAGTTAAATATTATATTTAAAGTTTATTTTGGAACTGATAAAGGAAGATTAAAATAATAAAAAATATAATTGTAATAGTTGTGTATACTATTAAATGGCATTTAACATTTCAATGGCAGAATGTCTAGCTAAATAACTGCCAGTAAGTATTCACAGGATCACAGTATAAAAATAAGTAAGTACTAAAATTTAGATGAGCATAAATTGAAAATTTTACTAATATAATGTGTATTAATTTAGTGTTTCATGTTCAAGTGAAGTAGCGTTTCAGAGCACAGAATAAGAATTGGAAACCAAGATCCATAAAATCAAAGAAATCTTATAATATAACTTAAGTTTGTAAATATTTTTAAGTCAACAAATACTGTCACATCAGAATTATGTATGAGCAAGATTGCAGAAAACAAATACTATTAAAAAAAATAACAGGCAATTTAAATAAGAAACTAAATTAGAAAACATGTGAATTTAAGGTTTTAGTTGAAAAATAGTAATTTTGCATGAATAAAAAACCATCTTTACCCACTTTCCTATGAATTTGTCTCTAAATATAAATTAAAATAAATAATACGGATAAGGAACTATCATAAAGGCTTTCCATTATCTGTGTCCAATAGGACATCTGTACTCTGAACGCGGGTAATTTTGTATAATGCGATATTTGTATGTACATGTAAAACCATGTGTAGATTTCTTTTAATTTAGTAACACTACACTAAAACTGGCCGTCATATAAGTATCTGCCATGTTGTCCTAAATATAACTAGGTAATATAATATTCTTAACTAAATTCATATTTACAAATAATACAGTTCATTACTCTTTATATAGAAATTAAAATATATTTCTATCATTCTTCGATTCACATAACGCAAAATAATTTAACAGAGTTCATTTTTGCACTCACATTTACAATATAGTTCTGTAACTTATATGTTACCATTTATTTGTTGATTTTAAACAACTCATTTAGAATATATCACCCAATAAGCGAGTAACGCTTTACTCACGTGTCCTATCATATCTTACCATTTAAAAATGCAGAATATGTGAAAATGTCAAGGAATATTTTACAATTGACGGCAATTGAACATTATAGTTCGCTCGCATCGAATAGGAACTATAAAATTCACAATGCCTCTCAACGGGCAGCCGCGCCGCGCCTATCCTATATTTACACGCGGCGTGCCCTCCCACCTACAGTATCAAAACAACTAGCACAAAAATCGCAATATTTACATTTGATGAATTATTCACAAATGTGGACACAAATAAAAATTTGAATTGATTTAAGAATTTATAGAATTGAATAAGAAGTTGAAATATTAATTTCAATTTGTGTTACAGTAGGTAGGTATATTAATATGCTAGAGTTTAGAATATAAGGAGTTCAGTAGCGCCACAATGGTGGTGGCATTGCGAGGAACTATACATGCACAACACCGTAGTGTCTATGGCCGGCGCGGCGCACACCTCGCCTAAATACTTTTACCTAATACAATAACGTACGTGCTAAATGTTCTCCAACGCCATTTGTTTCAACAATCGACGCTTAATGTGATTACCTTGAATGTTGCAGATGAAGTCGTTACCTTTGAATAGCTAGACCCTTACAAATTAATAGAGATTCGTCTAGTAGGGTTTAGATTAATAGGCCAACTAAAAAATTCTATGCTGCAACCTTCAACGTTTTCACCCATGGAGAAGGAACTAAAATCTAGTATCACAATATCGGGTCTTTTGGACTCGATCAAGAGCTGAATCACGTCTACACTAGGCGTTAAAACTGACGAATGACGACATCAGATCCGTACTTCCTTTTGAGCTCTTGATTGTTGAAAGAGCTGAAACATTAACCATCGTCTTGGACGAAAAAGTCTATTTCAATGCGGGGTTTAGGAAGATATTTTATTAGTCGTCAATTCGTTGCCTGAATCCTAGTGTCCAACGAGACGATTGTTCACTCGAAGAGTGCTAGTAGATCATCGGAGGAGGGCGCACGAGGAGGGTGCGAGCCTGCCGAGGAGGATGATGACGGAGGGGTCGCCAATAGTTCTCCAAGCGCAGGCGCATCCAAGTACGATAGCAGCTCCATTGGGTCTACAGTGGTCTCTGGCAGCAACTGGAAACACGAAAATTACACGTAAGTTGTATTTCTTTAAAATATGCTATCTATTGTAGCTACCATTTGCAGTAGCAGTAGCAACTATTGTGGCACATTGTATTTGATTTGTGTTCATATCGATGTATCGCGACTCACGTTTAGATTATCGGTTCCTTCGCCGTCAATTACAGCCGCTGGGTCGAAGTTGAGATCTGCAGGGATGTCGACGTCGGTTAAGGAGTGGTGGCCGACAGACGGTGGGCCTGGAGTGTGACTGGAGCCGGGCGTAGCACCACCACCACCAGGCGTGTGCGCTGACCCAGGAGTATGTGGCGTGTGCGGTGTATGGGGCATCTGTAAGTAAATTATATATATATTTTTTTTATTTCGCTTTTCTAAGTTAGTTATTTCATTACATCATCAGTTTCACACAATTTGTTACACTGTGTTCTATTTTTATTACATATGGCATCAAATGGCCGACAAACTGGCTAACAGTTTGGCAGAAAACTAACTACAATGAATGTATATTCTTTTCATAATAAAAAAAATTAAAAAAATAACTTAGTCTTCCAAAAACCATCATACGTAACGTAATACATACCTGCTCATTTAGACTTTTCTCCATAGCATTAAGTGGGTCCAGTGAGTTGACGCTGTCATTCAAGTGTGATAGTGGACCATTTCCGGCATATTCGTTGCTTCCTGGTCCATTGTTCATACCGAAATCATAGTTTTGGTTGTTAGAACCTGAATTTCTGTTCTGACTTCCCTGATTATATGAAGAGATCATTGAACCACTTGCAATTGTGTTCATGTCGGGGGGCAGATAGGGTGATAACGCTTGGTTCATGTCCCAGTTGTTCATGGTAGGCATGTTCATTGAGCCAGGAGACACCGCCTTGCTTCTCTTTCCCATGCTGCTGTCATTGCTGTCATCTTCTTGCTGTAAATTAATTAATAATTTAGGTTTTAACTAACGCACAAGTTTATTAATGGGTTATTAAAGAATAACATTTGTCAAGATTAAATACCTTAATGCCGGTATTTGTAGGGCTCTTAGCTGCTTTCCAGTTTGCGCCACTATCGATGGTGACTTCGTCGACATCAGAATTGGTCATGGTGTTAAGAATACCCCACATGTACTGGTCAACTTCGAGGCCTTCTAATTGTGCTGGCTTACTGGAAATTTAAAAGAGAATGTTACATTCTGTTTATGATAAAAAACATGTGTCGTGTATCAAGTTAATAATAAAAATTGTGACAAAGTATAAATTATGAATTTGCTTACTTGCAAACTGGACATCGCCATGATCCTCTTTCACAGTTCAGTTGTAAGTACGATTCTAAGTCGAAACACTGTATGTGTTTGCATTCATGTCCACGCGCTGGCAATGTTATTTTCTTAAATGTAATAGGACATTTTAGTGAGACTTTAAGTGCTGTTTGCTCAACACTGTCCCGGTCACTAGAAGTATTTGTGCCATTGTTATTAGCAGTTGTCTGGTTGAAGTTCATCTTGATCTTGGCGATGCAATGGTCAGCTGTGAGTAAACGCTTCCTTAGTAATCCTTGCAAAACACTTCGAACACTCGGCCTGTGCACTAATTGTAAGACAAACAGATGCGACTGAAAAGAAAATAAATGTTAGGTCAGCGACATTTTATTCTGTTAATTTATTTATGACAAGTAAATAAATAAGTTAAATAAAGTTAAGTAAATTAAGTTTAACAAAGTAACTTACGCAACAACAAGCAGATACTGTTATTTGTATCGTATTTCTGCCAGCTTGGCACACATCTTTCAGGTACAATGGTTTGTGGGATGTTTTGTTTTCACCTCTATCTATGACTAATGGTGTTGCATTAACAGACACTTGGACACTCGCAGGCCAATTAGTGTTCATTTGCCGATCCTCGTGATGGAAACATTTCAGTTGTAACTCCAGATCCGACCTAGAAATGAAAGCCATTAGATTAAATGCGTTCATAAAACGAGAGTAATTTTAAGTTTTTGTTTCATATATGTAATAGTATTTACCTCCATATCAAAGTAGAATGGACCGTAGGTTTCAATTGGAATACGTGATTGCTAACTGCTAAATTATGTTCTAGTCTAAATGGTGGTAAAATAATACCATCTCTTACAGGGAATGTTAACCGGAGCTCGTCATCTGAAAAAGTAATGATAAATCGTTAGTAAAGAAATCTGTAGCAATCCTTCAGTCATATTAATTCGTGAAATGACATGATTAATGTTACTTACTTTGTATTCCCATTGGGGGTTTGAGCTCATTAAAGTGGGGCTTTACATCAGCGTTAGGACTTATATATGGAGGCATGCTACTAGCCGGCGTCAAAGGTGGTGTTGGATTTCCCGGTACTGGACTATGTTGGTAGGTCATGCTAGTTCTCATCGCAACTTCTTGGGCAAATTGTCCACTGTACTGGCCTCCATATTGACCATTTCCAGCCTGATGTTGTGGGAATTGACTTGGTACCCCACCGTTGAAATACTGCCCCTGATTGGAATAGGGGGGCGTTGATTGACGCATAGTACCTCTCATTGCTGCTCCGAAATTCCCAGAGGGACCTAAAGGTTGCTGAGGTGGATACTGTCCTTGGAAGCCCGGTCGACCACCATAACCAGCAGGATATTGACCAGGCCCGAAACTCGGTTGTCCACCCATGTATTGAGCCTTTCGCGTGCCCATGAGCATTGTCCCCGAAGGATAAGGCGTGTGTCGCCTTTGATATCCTGGTCCCATCTTGGCAGAACCTCCCATCTGTCCAGGACCCATTTGCGAGGACATCATATTGGCGTGCATTCCCATATTTGCCATCTGCGCCATAGGATTCATGCCATTCATTGCAGCATTTCCCATTTGACCCATGTTGGTCATGCCATTCATACCGTTCATACCGCCATTACCGCCCATTCCCATGCCAGTCATGGCGGGATTATGAGTGCGCTGCTGGCCATAGCCATTCATTGCACTATACTGGGGGTTTCCCATAGTCATATTGTTTTGCATCTGAAACGAATAAACAAAAATATAATTTTTGTGAGACCGACTGCAACACTAGTATAGTGTTATGATCCTCTGTAGATTCGAATTCCACCTTACTTTTCCTTCGTTATACAAACCTGTGAGAATGGCTGCGAGTCCTGCATCGCGGCCGTAGTGGCCGCGGCGACCATGGCGGCGGTGGCGCCGAACTGCGCGTTCTCGCCGCCGCCGCTCATCGCGCCCGTACCGCCAGGGCACCCATAGCTGCTGAAACAATAATAACAAGAATGTTATTTCTTTTCTTACGATGAACGTTATCCCTGACGATTTACAAAAGTAATTTTTCAATAGTTTATACAGTAGACAACAGCGCATTTTCAACATGGGAAATACCGTGAGAAAAAATATATCTAAGATTTTTTACAATAGTAACTTAAAGGTGTATGAAATCTTAGGCATTTCACCGGGCCAGCATTTAGAACTTAGATTTGAAGTAGGTATGCTGTACTCGTACAATGTTTTCTGAAATAATACTTGTCTCAGTATGTTACTTATATTTATAGTTGATCTAAAATCAAATCATCGAGACCAAAGCTAAGGCTGCTGCAAGGAAACTTGGTGTCCTTGCAAAGGTGCGATGGTACTTCACACCCAGGCAACTCTTAACCTTGTACAAAGCTCAGGTACGGCCGTGTGTGGAGTACTGTTCGCACATTTGGGCAGGCGCAGCCAAATGTCACCTTTCTGCTTTGGACTCGATGGAGAGGCGTGCGAAGAGGCTCATTGGTGACCCAGATTTGGTTGAGACCAATCTTCAAAGCCTCGAGCACAGGCGCAGAGTAGCCAGCCTCTCGGTTTTCTACAGGGCACATTTCGGAGAGTGTGCGCAGGAATTGTTTGAGATAATTCCCCCATCTCCGTTTCTCCATCGAACGACACGACGCACGGCGGGTATCCATCCTTTTGTCGTGAACATCCCGCCGGTGCGGACGAGGCGGTTTGCATCGTCATTCGTTATACGCACCGCGAAGGACTGGAATAACTTGCCTGCGTCGGCGTTCCCGCCAGCCTATGACGTGGATGTCTTCAAGAAAAGAGTGAATAGGCTTTTACTAAGTTAATGTGCTCACCACCTTGGACCACATCTACACTTACCATCAGGTGGGATTGTGGTCAAGCATTAACTTATTTGTGTAAAAAAAAAAAAAAAACTGCATTTGCATTAAAATAAAATACATAGTTGCAATTTAAAACTACTTGTTGGCCTATAAAAATATTCTCGACCACGTTAGTTGTCAATTTTAACCAGATAACATGTTTCTACAGACGTGAGCTAATTCTACATTTCAAAATTCTGCCATTGATTGCAACAAAGCAATACTACTACAAGCTTGCTACTGCAAAACCTTTGGTTTAAATTCAAACATTTAATTCATCGTTTCATCAGACATTTATATTGAAATACGAAAACAGTTAATTCTATTTCACTCACGATATGAGTAGTTTCTATTCTATTGCAAGTGGCCTTGAGCAGTCGAACATTTTACATTCCACACGTTAATGCTTCGATTTTATTAATAAATCTAGGCTCAATATTCATTCCAAATTTTATTGAAGCAAGAGTCTTCTTAATACGCGCAGAGGTTTTATTATTTTACGAACAATGAAAGAAAAAAATCAATATGGACGTATAGTGACGCGTTGTTACCCCTGTGTTTCTCTCGGGATGTATTTGATTTTTTTGTATGGCGCCGGAGTGGGAGCCTGATTCATGTGAACTGCTTTTGGGGCGAATTCCCGAGCCTTCCCGGAGCCCTTTCTAATAATTCCCGTTCGACAAATGCCCGACAAACACTCGTACGAACTACCCATTGTTGCAGTTTCTCTGTAGTTGTGAACCATATTGGTGTGCGAAGTTTTATGCCGTTTAAAAATTATTTCTACAGTATTTATGCATTTGTTTGCTGAGGGTTCGTTAACGTTCTTACCGTTATTTGCTTACAAATACAAAATAAATAATAGGAAATTTTCTAGTGGCGGGCTAATATCTCTTAAATTGAGTATTTAATATTGTAAACAAATAGTCTAAATATACTTTTTAACTAATAAGCGAATATGACTAATAAATTGAGCTGGTTACGGCCACTTATTTGTATCTTTCTTAGCACCACTTAAGTATTCTCATAAATAGCTTAACAGATACTTAGTAGCGTCGACAACCAATAAACACGCGAGTCAACAACGCTCAACTCGTCGTCTCTATTCATCGAGGTTGCAGATGATTTACAAGGGTCCTTCCTTAGGTAAACTTCGTCCGACCTGCACGTCTTTTTATAGTTTTGTCTGAGCTTTTTTCTTTTTGCCGACCGAAATGTGTAGCCGACAAAAAAATGTGTTCTGTATCCTGGTGCACTTTTTGTAAAAGTGGTACCACATCCGAATAATCACTTATGTTCCGTTCAAAATATTTGGGATCTTGAATGCATGCGGTCGACTCCGGCATTTCTTTTGAGATAATTCTTGGAATATGCCTTTTTGTGTTAGGTACCTTGACGTTCGGTAAAAGCGTATGCAACTTGAGACAGAATGTCTACAATTTATACCAATGAACATACTGATTGAAGATTGTTAACTGCCGCTCTTGGAAATTCCTCCATTTAGGCGGCATCTTCGCACTATCAGATACAAATTGCCGATAAAAATATGAAATCGTTCCCAACGCTGCGGAATCTGTCGTGTAAATTATGTATACCTTGTTAAAAACAAAAAAAAAAAATCGGTTTTACCTAAGCACAACGACATAATTATAAATTTGTAGTTTAATAAGTAAATATGAATGGGCTTGTCGCTATTTTGAGAAACTGGAAGGTGTTTGGCATACTATTGAGAGATGAGCGAGAGTTACGCGTAGGTATTTTGATACATTGGCTGCAGTTAATTTTAGATTGTTGCGCGCAGGAGTGGTGAATTCTTAGCTAATTGGCAGTGATGATAATCACATGTTGAATAAAGTTCTTCAATCAAAATAAATAACAGAAAAAGTTCTGAGATCTTGAATATTTTGCCTGGGGATAGTGTAAAAATAATATGTCATTAAGATAATTGATATAGATAACGTTTTCGTAACCGTTTTCGTTATGGTTTGTGTGTTTATGGTAGTTAGTCCCAAATGTAAGCATAAAGATAAAACTGACTGTGATTCTGTAAATTTAAATGTCGATGCTTAATTATTACAGTGGTTTAAGTGTTAAATAGAGCATTAATTGTGAGCTTCATATAGATTGTTATCATGTAGCGTGAAGCCATGGCGTGTTCCGCCCCTGTTTCGACGACAGTTGGTCACCCTTGTTTAAATGCCACTTCACGTCATTGTGGCTTGTGCGCACATTGCTATAATTCTTAATAGCATTAACGTTTTCATATACGATCGATAGTTATGTTCATCGGTGTCATGGTAATCAATTTCCCTTATGCTGTAAGGAACTCATTTTCTATCAATTTATGATTTTTGTTACATAATCGTCGCTGAATAAATTTAAATTGAATCCTCTAATTCGTTTTTGTTTATCGTTCCTGTCTTTGTTTTTCATTAGCCCGCAAAGTTAAGATCTTATATGTAATTTAAAAATGCTGATTATTATCTCGCGTTCGTCAATTGTCGTTCTATGTTTGGTATGAATCATGCTTAAAGGAGCGAATTCCGGGGGTTACAAATGGAGGCGAGCTAGGGTGAATGTAACAATGAACGGGAAGGGTCGCGCGGCGTAGGGTAAGTGGGCCCGCTCGCGTCAATATGGGGCTTTATTACGATGCTCCTGATAATAATTTGTTTCCCTGATCATGATGTCGACCTACTCTGGCGCGGTTTGAAAATAATCCCGATTTATTGTTTCTGTTTTAGTTAGTAATCTACGAGCTAGGTTTACTGTTGTGTTCAAAGATTAAATTATTGATAAACGATGATGATGGTGGTGGTGAAAGCAATGATAGAACGGTATTTTTTATAAAATTAATCGATACAATAATATTATTGATTATGTTTGTAAATATTTTAGCAATTTATATAACAAGATCGCAACTGGTGAAGGAATTTCAGAGAATAATCTTGACTAAGTGCTTTTTACACCAAAGACCAAAATTAAACTTTTTTGATTTATTTCACAAACATCCATTAGGACTATAGCTGAGATGGGGAAAATGTATTTCAGGAGTATCTAATTTTACAGAGTATTTCTATGGATACTAAGATTTTTTGTAGACCCGTTGAATCCGTTTGCATCTATTGAGCACGTGGTGTAAATGGTGTATAATGCATGTTGTGTCGGTGCATCCGCCCCCGACAGCTACGCCCGTTGAAAACTGACGTTTTTTCCCACGGCTCGTTACTCAGTGATACAAATCTTTTATTATTATTGAAATTCTTCGCTTCTGAACAGTTTAGCGGAATGGAATTATTAAATGTTTGGTTACATAATCGACATTTGCTTACACTAGGTAAAATCCATATTAATTATTTATGCATGATATTAATTCACAACAGCCGTTTCTCGCTACCTTCAAAATTAAGTAGACTTCCTGTGCTCTGTTCACACAATCGTTGCCGGTCCCCAGTTTTATTATTATTTAGGTACTTATTGGTTTTGTATAGAGGCACGCAGCCATCAACAATATGTCGTTTGTAAAGGTGACTACAAAACAAAGCCGTTGAGCGCCTCAACTTAGCACCTGCTCAATTTTTTAAGGACGTTTTATTTACTATTTATTGTTATTAAGGATATTAATCCAGTTATTCCTAATCTTTATTCGGAGAAAGTTCGTTAAAAAATGAGTAAATAAATATTAAATTTGTTTTAATGAACAACTTATACATACTGGATGCGCCGAGTGTGTTAATGTTTTGTTTGTTTGTGTTTATTGTAAGCGCTAAAGTGCAGTCACCGCTTGCATTCCCGCCGCCCGCTTGTGTGAGTGTCCGGTGTGGTGGTGAGCGTGCGGTGTCGTTGTGTGAGTGCGATGGAGCGCGCCTGTGTGCGCTGGGCGCCTAAAGCGTTTGTGCGTGTGAATGGAAGAACACATTTCATTTCTTTCATTATAATTGCACCGATGCGCGCCGCGCGCTCCGTTGTTACTTGTCTACGTTTAACTAACCCTTCGATTATGTCGGGATAACTCAGCCATATAAGTCAATGAAGGATAGAAGTTTTAGCCTTTTTGTTGACTAAAGCGGTTAATTAATATTTAAATATTTATTTCTTAACGCGCTAAAATCTTGACGCTACTGGATTTTTTTGTACATATACTTTTTATTTTGTTTTTAAAGTATGACACCATATACACAAGTAGGTAAAGCGCATTTCAGCGGTTTGTATGTAAACAAACTTGTTCCGGATAAGATAAAAACAGAAGTTTGTAACGAAAAAATTCGTGCTAGTAGTAACTTGAGTGTGGTTCATAAAATTATTATTCTCTCAAGGCAAAAATATTATGGAATAATATAATTTATTAAGCTAGTATCTATTAATAATATTATAATATTAAGTATAAGTTTTTATCAATTATAACTTTTAGTAAACAATCAATGATTTATTATTTTATAGTTCACTTAAAACTCCAGTTAATTTTATAACTGGCAATTTTTTATCACTTAAAATATAATATTTGGACTCACCTAGGCGCGTTGACTCGGTACCCTATGGTCCCTTGCAGAGGGTTGTGCTTGGTGGGTTGAGGAGCGTGTGCTCCTGAGTAGGCTATAGCCCCTGCGTACCCGTTGCTACCAGGGTTCGCCGTCCTGTCGCTTCGCACCACCCCCTGAAACCATGCACTTCGTTGTATCCTCTATTCAACCGGGCTCCGAATACTTCAAATTCTACCACACCCAATTAATTATTTGGTAGAATTTCTCGACCAATAAAGTAACGATAATCCCAATTTTCTCCGGTGTACGACGTCTTGTGCATTTGATTTTCTCTTATCGCTTTAATTTTTTACATTGTTTAGCGTTGAACGTCAACAGTCCACGAAACGTTCATCGTGGCAAAATCGTAAACGTTCTGCAGGTAGTTTTTAAAATAAATTAAATCACTGATTCCGCATTTTTCACGTATTGTTTTTATCAATATTCATCTGAGATTCACTTCTATTAATATTTTTTCTCAATAAATATTTCCAGAGTCGAATAAAATTTTTGTTTGTGTTTTGTTTTTATTTGAATTTTCCCACGAACTTTTCAGCGACGATGAACGTTTCGTGCGATCATTCGCAGTTTCGATCAGCTGAGATATATTCCAGCAAAGTTTATGTTACACTTGTGTGTTTACAATATTTTTTCCACATTGATGGCTCATATTCTTTTTAATATTATTTTACTTGATTTTCTGATCATTTTATCTTTTATTCATTGATACTTTAATGAAATAAAAATAAAAAACTTAAACAACGTTAATCAACACACCTTATTAGTTTAACTCAATCACTGATTTTTATTGGCACCTGTAATAGACGTTTATCCACTAGCATAATATTTTTCACTCAATCCAAGTATTGTCACTTTGCAATCCTTTTTCGGTGGGCCACTGCACTGTTTATATCCTTTTAAAATTACAAATGTCACTTTTTCACAGTTCAACGTAAACCTCTAAATCCAAGGTGAGGTCCGCACCGTCCACTTTACTCCAATGTTTGATAATAAATTTATTATCGTTCACACACGACTCTCGAGTTTAATTTCACCGAAACATCATAGACGTGTTGCACGAGTGCCGACGTCGACGTCACTGACATCAGACAACCACACGTTCGACCGTCAAAGGTAACACTGGCTGGCGAGCCGGCGACGGTGAGTGAGAGGTTGCGCCGCGGGGCGCTCCCACCCCGCGCGATGTTGCCAGCTCGCCGCGATAAAGTGGCGCACCCCCGCGTCCCCCGGCCGTACGTCGTCGTCTCGGCACTCGGCGCTCGGCGGCACTCGGCCGCCATCGTGGTCGGGTCGGCCCTGCCCCGCCCCGCACACTCGACGTTTCACGTAACGGTCCTCAATCGAGCGCGATACTGCAAGCGTGATAGCCGCAGTAGTCTGTCGCCAAATGTCACTTCGATTTTCTGTTAATGACCACAGCGGAGCGTTTCGTCTATGAATCGCTCGTACTCGAATCCAGTAGCGACTGGAACATAAATTATTGTTTTGGCCTTTGATTAGCGCATTCAATCGCTCGCACGGTTCGGTGCGCGAATTAAATATTTAGTTACTTCTCAGGTAGAAACGATACCGTATCAGAATATTTTGCGCGGTGTGAAGCGCGGGCGGCGGCCGTGGTCGGTATTCGGCAAGCGTTTGTCTGCGTTGGGGCATAATAATTAACAGCGATAAACAATGGGCATGTCGTCCTCTGGCCGCTACCTGCGCATAACGATAGAGGACAAGTGACTCGTCCTGTGTCGTCCTTGCCACGCCGTCATCGTCGCAAATTTCGCAAGTCCTTTGCTCCTTTTGATTTATGTTTCAATGACATTTCGACGACAGTATAATTGTTCTTACAATTTGTCCATCCATTTCCACATATGCAAAAAGTTATAAAATAAACAAAATACAAAATCATAAGTATTTTCGTGGGTTTGTTTTGGAGTTTGTTTTTGTATCACTATATTTGAAACTTGTTTAAACCTCAAAAATTAACGTCTTTATTGAACGTCATCTCTGGATGGTTTAAACCTGGAAATCCTGGAACACATTACAGTCGTGCCGCAGACGGTCTTTGCAATTCTACCTCTTCTTTTTAACAACGTCTATATTTAATTTTAATCATTTAACCAATTAAAAATTTAGATACAATATTTATTTATTGTAGTGTATGTTTGATGAAATGTTTACTACAATTGATGGATTTGTTGACACAGTTTTGCAATGCGACGCGCTGCGTCACGGTTTGCCCCAATATGCGCTAGCCTTTAGTGGTTACTTTCATATCACGTTTGCTTTTCATTTTGGTTATTTGGCTAAGTATTGAAGTTCGTTGGATTTTCTACATTTTTCTATTAAAACCATACGTTCTAATTACGGTTTGTGACTTGTATATCATACCATAGTGGTACAAGAGTATTAATATACTCATGCATGACCACGTCACAAGTTAATGGTCACTCACAGCCGGCAAATAGACAAACACTTCAGACATCGCAAACATCCACGACACGAGACACGACCCAATTGATATTCAAAATGTATGTGTCATATAAATGTGTGCCCAGGCTAGGAATCGAACTCGGACAAGGTCAAAACTTGGCTACAGGTTCATTAAAGCTATTTCAGAAAAACTATACTCAAATAAACAAAAATACTACACGTGTTATCATTGCACTTATTACGTCCTTGGTATAACTTAACCTATTTGTTATTTTAAAATTTACAAAAACAGACCTGAATTGGGTTAACTGCGCATTTAAAATCGTTTACAACGTCAAGTATATTTCAAAGTCATACATATTATATTGGTACCTACCTTTCCTATCATTTGATAATTTCGAGGACACAGCACTGTTTTTAGATATAAAACTTATAAACAATATCCTTAACGATATTGCGAAGTTTTGCATTATTAATAAACTCTTAAGTTTATAGAATAAGAAACATTTTAATAAATGTAGAACCGTTTTTCTAAATAATCTAGACTTTTACGCATAACGTCTTAAGGTAGATGTTTATGTTTAACTATGGAAAAGCCGTTTAAATAAGTCGCACGTGTACATATTCCATTTATATTTGATTTATTATCTTCTTACGTTGCCACTTGAGATAGTCTGACGTCTTTGGCTATAATTAAATTAATTAAATGTTTGATACCTAGGTATTACCTTTGGGATTATGTATACCTTTAACCTTTTCGTACAAGTCTAAATTTGTTTAAATCATGGTAACATTTGAAACTTAAACCTAATCTGATAATAGATAGAACACAGATAGAACACGATATAATTGAATTTAAACATAATATACAAATATAGATAAACTGTTTTACTTCATTAAGCTGGATTATAATACTTACATGCTTTGATGTTACATTTGATTGTAGTAGAACTTTGTTTGTACATAACAATTAATATAAATTGTGATAGAAAAATCTTAAGTAAGTAGACGGATTTTTGTAGCAGTTTACGACGGTCACGAAAAACGTCTCGCGCGTTTTTAAAAACGCTCGTTTTGAAAAAATTATTCTTATTATATTTATTATATATATTTTTTTAATTATTTTAGGACATTGTTTTTGAATATTGTTTTTTTAATTTTTTTTTTTGGATTTTGGAATCCTTGGAGTCCCAGCACTTAAGTTCTTTGATCAAGAAGATAGAAGGCGTTGTTCTCGAGATATTCTAACACGAATTTTTGGAAAAACAAAAAATCCGGAATATCTCGGGGAGGTGCGTCCTAGACGATTTTTGACCAAAAATTCGAACCCCTCCCTATCTACCCAACGCCTAAACTTTATATATAAAGTTTATCCTTGACCTACCCCCTGGACCCCTGACCCCCTGGACCCCTGACCCCCTGATCCCCAGTACTCTCAAAGGCGGCACTAAGTGTTTTTGTGTTTGCTTTTGCGTTAATATGTATTAACTTTTGGACTCATTAATTGTATTTTTTTTGAATATTGTTTTTTTTTATATTGTTTTTTTGAATATTGTTTTTTTTAATATTGTTTTTTTAACATTGTTTTTTTTTATTATAATTTTTTCGATTTTTTTTTGAAATTTTGTTTTTTGTTTGATACCAAAGAAGTATAACTTCTCACGCGCGTACATAAGTATTTCTTTTTCTTCTCTCTTTCTTGGTCGGCAAAGCATCAGTGACGCCTTTGGTGTGTCTGGTGTTAATGGGCGACGATATTCACTTACCATACGGTGGATCGTTATAATATATTATATTTTAATTTATTAATATTTTAACCCATGTGTTCATTTATGTGATAAGTGTTAGCCTGTACGGGGGAGACATAGTCACATTGTGACAAAACCCCTTTTAATAAATAAAGATAAAAGTGGATCGTCAGCTCGTTAGCCGGCTATATCCATCAAAAAAAGTAGTGGAAGTGGTGGTAGTAGTAGTATAGAAGATAGGTAGTGTAGAAGATAGTGGTATACCATTGATGGACATGTCCCATCGACGACGGTGGTATCAAGTTGTCATGTCTGTTGCGGTGTCATGTCGATGAGGGTTTCAAACAGGTGTTAGTTTGACATGTTTATTGATGTCAAACCGATGGTGGTTGATGATGGTGTCATGTCAATGGTAGTGTTATATCGATAGTCTTTTTATGTAGATGGCTGCTTCATATCGATAGTCATATTGTGTCTTTGATGGTGATGGCAGTTATTGATTGACAGGTGTCACTGTCATACTGGGTAAACTGTCGATTACACTCGTAAAGGTTTTGTGTGTGTGTGTGTGTGTGTGTGTGTGTTTGTGTGTGTGTGTGTGTGTGTGTTATGTGTGTCGACAAATAAGAATTTGAAACAAAAACGTATCTAAAAGTTGACAGCCTCATTCGAAATGAGTGACTGTTGACAATGTAGTCAACTTTTCACTGTCAATCTGGTCTCGTCCTTTGGTTATTCATTGAATAGTCTAAAGAAAGACACTTTTTGAAAAGCGGTCATAGATAGGATTTCTGCCCGTTAATGGTAACCAGTACCTTAGAGAATTCAAAAATATTTGAAGAATTCACTTAATGCAAACAAAAAGAATATGGTCATTGGTGGCCATTGTCGGTATTCTGAACATATTTTTGGCCGGGGTCAAGATCGTAATAGAGAACAATCCTACAGGGGATTGATCCTGGTGCTTCTAGAATCCGCCGATGGGAGTTCCCTGTTTACTTGGCTGACATTCACTGGTGGTGGTGACCACTGATCACTTATCCTTCTCGTATTTCGCTCATCTCCGTACATGAATAATTAATCTATTTATTCGTTATTTTTATTCACTAGAGAGTTAAGTACGCTAAATGAGTTGGTATTTTGCTGGAATTTTCAGCCTGAAAAATTGACGCTGGCTAGCATTTAGCAATAAATAAATATAAATACATAATAAGAACATGTTTTTTTATATGAATAATCCTTATTTTATTTTGAAATTGCCAATATCAGATGATTAAAACTTTATGCAGATATATATCTTTTAATAGGATTTAATCCAGACAGAGATATTTTATTTAGAAATACTGTAAATTTTAATTTACGTATAAAATGAGAAATTAGATAAAAAATGATCATCCGTGGAGTAACAAGTAATAAACAAATTATTATCGTGTACTCCACCTTCTGCAACTTAACGCTCTTTGCCCACGTCAGACTTTTTGTACGACAGATAATCGGGCTGATTTTTCCTCCGATTCTGTTCCTTATTCTTTCTGACAGACTCTTTGTAGGACGTGTGCGTTGCAATCAGTACCTACGTTCTATTTTTCTCCTACAAAAAATCGGCCACCGATTAGCGGACTTGGGCAAATAGCCTAAAGGGTAAAGACATATAAAATTTAATACCGCGATTTCAACAATATTTCTTAAAGCCACAAATTATTTTGAAATTCTAGAGATATTGTCTCGACACTATTTGCTGACACGTCATGTTGACATGTCACACTTGTCCAAGGCTATGATTTCTTTCATAAAATGGTATATTATGCTATCTATGATTTATTTTAGTTCTTAGTAGATCGTATAATGAAGGAATGTTTAGTTTCAGCTACGCTGAAAACCTTATCTATATGAAGATTGTATGACGCTAAATAATATCAGATAATGAATTATTATCAACATTAAAGCACGTAGCGCAATTGTATTGATATTCATATGTAGATACATACATAAAATAACAATACAAGTTAGAAAACCTACGTGATAAAGAGCTGTTTAAACAAAGTAAAGAATAGATAAAGTTACACCCAGTTGTTTGAATTTTAAAACGGATTCGTCTCTTTTGTGTGTTTCAAGTTTTAAAATAGACTAAAACTTACGGTCTGCTTAATCGCATATAATATCGGGTCACTAAACCTTTTCATGTCACTTTTCTATTGTCACAGTACTTCACTTATTCGTAGTGTAATCCACCTCAAAGTAGTAGTGACAGAGTACCCACAATTTCAGCCAATGTCTTGATCTTAGAGTATTCATATAATTACAGTAGTACTTGATGCTAAGGCTGCACACCGTTGAGGCAACAATAATGTATCTTCATTGATTTCTATAGATAAATATGCTGCAGAAACAGTATCGTTTTATCGCAATTTATAGTCATATTCTGCAATTTCTGCAAGTGTTATTTACCTTAATCATAATAAGTCCAGTTTGACTTTTTGTAACTTTATTGGCTGGATGAAATTAGATAAATAAAATAGGTCTGAAGTTACATACGTATAGATCTCATATTCTGGTCAGTAATTCGTTTAACAATAGTTGATCATCAAAGCGTTAAAAGCAGAGAATTAAAAAGCCGGTTTTTCTCCTAGACACCGGTTATAAATCATGGTTGCCGTATATATTTTACGATCGGGCTAAAATCGTCAACTCGGTGGTTTTGCAACGTGGTTGCGATGGCCGCCCGGCCCGATGCGCAGGAGTCGTAAAAAGCAGATATAGTTGAACATGCACATCAGTTATTTCTGTAACGTACTTCCACTAGCCATAGGGTTGTAAACCTGTGTTTAAAGCTCTGTAACCTTTATTGTCTAGTAAAAATGACGTTCTTCGTTTAGGCTTAGCCACGGTTTATTACATGTAATTTTATAAGGAAGTGTTTTCGTGCCTGATCAATTTCCTTTTATATGCTGGTGTTGCTGTTTTATCGGATAATCATAAAACGCCGCAAATATTTTAATTCAAGTACATACACACAAATGACGTCTATGGTGGAAAGTACGCAGGATGTAAGATATCGTTGAGGTTTAGATAACAACATTCGATTAATTCAATGTCATGTTCAATGTACAGCAAATTGCTTATGCTGAAAAATTTATTTATACATATTGTTTGTTTTGTAAAAAAAATAACTGCTAATAAATTAGGGTATTAATTAGTTTATTAGTGTAGTTTGTGTTTGTGTAGTGTTCCAAGGACTGAAGAATTGTTTTATAGAGGAATGATGAAAATGCATGATATTGCGCAGTGTTAGCTTAGCACGTAGGATATATCCATAGTAATTAAATGTCACGTGACTCATCACTTAGAACTTTTTCTTATCAGTTTGTTTATCACCATTCTTTTAAATCATTAGCGATGTTCTCGCGGCTGGTTATAGATATTTTTGATTTGCGATATTATTTATGAATGGAAGGTAAACGAGACAGCTGCTTTCTGGTAGCATAGCTAACACCAAGCAATTCATCAGATTCAGAACGGTAGTCAATTCTTAGTGATTAGGAGCATTAAGCACTACTAAGGCTTATTCCTCCTGAGTTTGATGAGTTTTAAAATCTTAAAATTCCATAAAGTTTAGAATTAAATTTAAAGGAGTGAACCGCCTTGTAAGTACGAGTAGGAGGTACGTGCGCCCTTAGCAAACCAGTTTCGCGCTTCGCTCGGGAAATATGTCGCCGTTCGCGCGCCAACCGGCTCGTTTCCATCACAACGTTACGCCGAATTATTTATATTTTTCGCAATGACCGTGTTTGTGCGTGAAGTTGTACTTGAATATAATAATATGGTAAGGCAATTTGAAATGCAGCTCTCGGGTACTTTGACGTTTATTCGCTTACTTTTCTCTTCTGTCACGCGTCATGCCCTATTTCGTTACTGGAATTAGTAGATTGTTTAGTTACTGATTCTGTATTATTGTCTATCGGAGTCTTAAGTCTATGGTCAGATTTTTTATGCTCCGGAAGTAGCTTTCAGAAATGCAGTTACCTTAATTTCAGTGGTCACTATTTATTTCCTTTAGGAACAATCGCGAAATACCCGTCGACTGCGTCGGACCGCCTCCTTCATAATATTACAGTAGTCGCGCCCCGCACGACCTATAAAAAGGTAATTCCACCTGTTTTTGTGTATAAATTTGCTCTTAATTATACAGCAACGATGTTTCAGTCCAATAATATGCCTCATTTATAAACTCAGTAGCTATTGAAAGCTTTTAATCAGACATAAATTTGAATAAGTTACCTGTAGAAATCTGTTTTCTCTGTCACAATCAAAATATTTGATAGGATAACAGCCAAGTGGCACTTACCCAGACCGATCAATCGCGCGAATTATAGCTCATTTGATCTGTAAATAGATAACCGCTTTATGACCTTTCTCTACTTTTGCGATCTTTTCATTACGCACTAAATTGTTTACATTCTTTACAATTTAAATCACTATTGTATTATTTTGTTCTTTGATTCGATATAAAATCATACAAACGTCCTTTACATATAATAGTCCTGTTGGTAATGTTGAGTGTGTTGATATCTTTGTTTTCCGATCGTGTGTAATGTCTATATTTACATTTCGGTTATTATTAATATAATTAATATTTGGAAACTTAATTTATTGATTGGCTTTAAAGAGATTCTCGTGGCAGCGATTGTAACTTTTATTCATTATAAATAAAATTGTATTATGCTGCGCTCAGGGTCGGGCCTAGTTCCGTAAACTTAGTAGACATCTAATAGTGCGGTATTGTCATTGTCACCTAGAAATAGATTGTAAAGATCCTGCACTGCCGACATGTTGATGTAAACGCTTGTCACGTTAAATCATGTGGAATAAAATGTTTATGCACTGCTCGTAATAAATGTAACTGTCATTGTAATTATCCTGTCTAATTTAAAGAAATCAACTTTTGGTTTTAATGGAACAAATATTATGTATACTGAAATTATTCTGTTATATTGTATATTATTTATTTCGGTTGCTATTTAATTAGTTCCAAAATACATTATACCGAAAATTAAAGTAGAGGAATGAAAAGAAATCAATTTCATAATACATTATCCAAACAAATTACAATTAAGGTTCATAATATTCCTACCTAATAATATGCCTACCTGTTAGCTCGAATATATCATGACAGCAAACTAGACCTGACTGTGTCGACGCTAAGCTTCTAATGATCTCTTACATTATTGCTTCATCGCCGAGTACTTATACTTGAATGATTAATCGATCGTTAGCTATTGCGATTTGAAAATCTGTTAAACAAGCTGTTAAGAAACCTAATACATACTAACTTAAAACTTTGAACTTTAATGACTCATCTGAAGAGGACTATTATCTCATTAAATAAATCGATGATAATTAACGTTAATTATTGTGTGAGGAAAATTTTATTACTTGCCACGGTGGCAAACAATGATGCGCGTGAAAGGGTTAAGTGTTTTACGAAAATAAAGGCTACAGAACGGGCACAATGACTCAGATGGAATTCAGCGGTGCCCGCCATACTGAGCTTCGTCGGAATCAGAAATACAATCCTAATTATAATCGCACGCATCCGTCCAGCACCTCAATCGGTCTCGAACGCTCCAACAAATGTTCAGATATTCGGAACGTAATTTCTGCGGTTTATACACATAAATGAATGAGATACTCGACCGAACGAGCTGCCACTGAAGATATACGGAAACGCGGTAAAACGATGCGATGTGTTCGGTTTTCGTGATGACATTTGTAAACAAAATACCACGACCTTGCGGAGGAAATACGATAGATAAATGTCGCTGAAACGAAAAAACGCATGGTATACCCTATAACCTATTCTACCCCTTTTAGAGTACTTAATAAGTGCAAATAATTTGTAAACAAGTGTGAACTGTTAGTACATAGTTGACGCGTATCATCGTGCTGTCCAGTCCGTTATTATATTGCCTCGAATATTTCCAGTGTGCGTTGAATTTATAAATAAAGCAAGAGTATTAGCGAGTGGAGAGTGGCTCGTAATATGTATGTACATAGGAGTAACATTGCCGCATTGCGGTGAGCCGGCCATGTGTCGACACATCGCTTCTGCCCTTTACTGGCGCACCACTCAAATACCTTTTAGAATAGACACGTTATGATTATGTTTTTTTAATCTTCTTACTACAGTCTTCCTTATTGTTATGGCATTTATAGTTTATAAAAATTATTGATTTATTAATTATAATTGAAAAAATTGTAATCAATTACACGAAATTTGATTACATGTGTGAAAAGTGGCGCGTGTAAACTCATACGAGTTACGTATGCTGGTTGCCTGTAACTAACCTCATTATCAGTCAAATTGTAGTAGTCACGGTCCTTATCGAGGGCTACTTTCCGGGTCAGGTAGTTCCCGTTCCACACAATGATTTTGAGCCTACCGACGCATCGTTAAACTGTATATTTAAATGAATTTGGAATAAGTTTTGTTATGCGTCCCGCTTGAGACGCGACTGTCGTGAGTTTGTAATACATTAGCCGGGCGTTGATTTACATGACTACGTATCGTGGGCGCGTCTATTCATAGTATTATTGTACTAAATATAGTACCGATTCCTTATTTCTCGCGTCTGACTCAGTGAGTGAGTGGTTTCCACTTTTAAAAGTTTAATAGGTTTTCAACTTGTGTACATTTTGTTTTCTTCCTTCTCCTTCTTACTTATATAAATGTTATTCTGATAAGCGTTATTATAATATTTAATTAAAGAGCTACTAAGCATTAATATTTAATGAGCCGCACATATTGGATTATAAAAATAAAATTATGTGCCGTGAAGGTAGTTGAGAGCTGAGGTGTCTCGTGCGCACACATCTGCCCTGCGCCTGCGCACGCGCACGTCGCGGCGCCGCGCACCCAGTGCACCCGTCGCGGCTCCAGTTATAGGTGACAGATGATTGAACACTGTTTTACTGTAGTAGTAGTATACACAATGGTTAGGTACAAACCATTAGCGCTGGCATGGGTATTTCCCACAATTAAGTTGGAGGGAAGTGGGAACATACGTATCTTCTCTACCAAAGGACGATGCTATTGTTAGTTGGTTAGGTTTTTGGTTTACTTTCTAAGTATGCCTGTGCGATTTAAATAAAATTTTAAATATGAAATAGAGAATAAAAGAAGAAAGTGTGTCATTGGGTATTTCGAATAGTAGGTACATAATCAATAAAATTATATAATGCAAACGTAAGTGATAGCATCAAAGTGAATGGCGATTAGTTAACTTACATGTTTTACAAAATTTTACTGTCTATGTAAACGTTTAACTTAAGATAAGACAGTTAAGCAAGAAATACTTAGTACGTTAATTTACAAATAAATAGTTTTAAATATTAGATGATTTGTTGATAGTAGAACTAATGCTGACGGGCAGGGGTTCCGCGTTTGAAACAAGGCCATGTTATATATTAAAAATAACTCGTACTCGTTACAAATAGTAAAGTAGTAGTAAAGTATTTGTAAATGTACGTTATGTTTACATCTCCGATTATCCTGAAACATAGTATTCGTCGCGATTAAACCTTAAATTTTATTCGCCTTTGCGTGCCTCATGGTGACGAGTTGGAGCTCAAGGATGCCTTGACCGTAAATTTTTTGTTTTAACTTTAGTTGAATCACGGATGTTTTGTGGCTAAAAAATTCTTTGTCCAATATTTTTACTTTTATTTTGGGATTTTTATCTTGTCGGTTTTGATTTTCCGTCAAAACTAACTATCTATAGCGCAATGACTTTCGTGACTTAAAATTAGTTTATTAAGCACAAAGTACCTACTTGGTTTATTAAACAGAAACATTAGAAAGGTACATTTATACCGTTGCTCAGTCACTCAGTAGCAATTGACAATTGATAGTTCAACGGGCAAATGGTTTCACGTTTCACGCGTATTGCCTTTTCAAACCATATATCAGTATCATATGAATATATACAAAAAAATCAGTGAATAGGAAAATCATCCTGCATAAAATATATTTCGTTAACTCTTGTGAAAAATTGTTTAAAACATTTGTATGTTGGTAAAATCGCTATCTCTTATGACTTGTACAGCGAGCAAGCGGGTCGGGAGCGCGGCTAATTATAATCGACTAAACATCATCGAGTGCTCGTAACTTAGGGTCGCACCTCAAATTATATTTTTAAATACTTTTTCTTCATTCGCTTCCTACATAACAAAATAGAACCGATCTCGGTTGAAACGTTGGAACTGGAGTTCAACTCGGGTTAATGAACGCGCCTTATCATCACTTAAGTATTTAGCCGCTTAGAACTACAATTTAAATTAATTCGCTGCTAATTTACTGTAACCTCTGTATGCCGATTAAATTTTATGATTTGTGTTACATTAAAACTGGTATGAGTAATGTTTCATATCAGAACCGATTAATTACGGGTATAACGGGTCAACCCTACATACTCGTATAGTAGTCTACTCGATAAGTTCAAAACGGTTGAAATTAGAGATACTGCTCTTAAAAATACGTGCGATAGCTCATTCTGTTCGGAATGATGTCTAGAAAAATGTTTCGGAAGCGTTTACCAGCACGTAAAAAATTGCAAAAGTTATTGACAAAATAAAGTTGAAAAAAAAAAGTATTTTGTTTTTGGTAATCACTTCGAAACTATTAATATTTAAGAAATTTTAAAACAAGATTCTTAAAGTAGAGGAAATTTCCAAACAATGACTCGCCACTCTCGGAACTCTATCTCCATTATTTATAACTTTAATTTAACGCTGAAAATGGGTCTCCACGCTGCATTTTTAGGTTGCACGTGCGGCGTCAAAACCGAGTTCGTCACACTCAATAATTTTTTAAGGTATTAATTATTAATTTAAAAAAATAAAAAAAATGTGGTGTATTTGAAACACTTCAAAGAATTTGCTCCCGTAGGAAATTTTGCTTAAAGTTATTTTTTCAACAAGTTAGACGATTGTTAATTAACTAAATTTTCTCGAACTTCCATTTTCATTGTACATTAAAAAAAATGTTTAAGTAATTGTCCTATAAATTTTTCGCTTCGTGGAGCCCTTCTTATATACATGCTTAACGAGATCACGTCATAAAAGTTTTAAAAGTTTTAATACTTTGTGTATAATAATTTTATAAGTTGAACAAAAAATGAAAAATCCAAATAATATTATTGAAAATATTTTTTTCTCAATTTATTATTACATAATCGTTTTGGTATTCATAAAAGACATTTAATGACTTGAAAAAAAAATTCCCTCATTTTTTTATAATTTTTTTTTTATAAACAAATAGACTATTTCAATGCTTTCAAGAAAAAATTTCTTAATATCTTATTCTTTACAAAACATTATGATTTTTGAAAAAAAAATTTTTTTCTTAATAATGATATTTAATTGTTTATAATTGTTTTTTAATATTTCTATTGTTTGAATAATTAGTTAATAATTTTTTTTTCTTAAAAATTATAATTAACCATCTTTAATAGAAATGTAAAAAAATATTTTTTTTATCAACAATTTCATTGTTTTTTAACTTAACAATTTTTTATAAACAAATTCTCAACTTTTTTATATATTTTTTCTAAAACTCCTAAAAATAAAAAAAACAACGATGTATAACAAAGTACAGATAAAAACATTTTTCAATTTTTTAATTTCGATTCGATAAAAAAACGAAAAAATTGTTTGTTCAACTTATAAAATTATTATACACAAAGTATTAAAACTTTTTAAACTTTTATGACGTGATCTCGTTAAGCATGTATATAAGAAGGGCTCCACGAAGCGAAAAATTTATAGGACAATTACTTAAACTTTTTTTTTAATGTACAATGAAAATGGAAGTTCGAGAAAATTTAGTTAATTAACAATCGTCTAACTTGTTGAAAAATTAACTTTAAGCAAAATTTCCTACGGGAGCAAATTCTTTGAAGTGTTTCAAATACACCATATTTTTTTTATTTTTTTAAATTAATAATTAATACCTTAAAAAAATATTGAGTGTGACGAACTCGGTTTTGACGCCGCACGCGCAACCTAAAAATGCAGCGTGGAGACCCATTTTCAGCGTTAAATTAAAGTTATAAATAATGGAGATAGAGTTCCGAGAGTCGCGAGTCATTGTTTGGAAATTTCCTCTACTTTAAGAATCTTGTTTTAAAATTTCTTAAATATTAATAGTTTCGAAGTGATTACCAAAAACAAAATACTTTTTTTTTTCAACTTTATTTTGTCAATAACTTTTGCAATTTTTTACGTGCTGGTAAACGCTTCCGAAACATTTTTCTAGACATCATTCCGAACAGAATGAGCTATCGCACGTATTTTTAAGAGCAGTATCTCTAATTTCAACCATTTTGAACTTATCGAGTAGACTATAGTACGCGACGAACGGTGTATGGGCAGTTTTTGCTTCGCATTGCGTGTTGTCACATAAACGCATGTCACAATGCGATGCTTTTGAAAATATTAAATGTAATAACTTCCTCGTGGGCTACTTAACTTGTTAGCCACAACAGTCATCATCGCGGTCAACTGATTTGTCGGATATGACATTTCGCTTGATTGTTGACACGATAAGGATCTAGTGGTTAAATTAATACGTTAATGTTAAATAACTCTTGTGTCATAATAATTAATCTACCTACTCGTGCTCAATTTATCGACCGTCTTGGGTCGTTGCCAGTCATTCTAAAAACCATACACGGACGCGTTCAAATTTGCCTTTAATAATAATTCCCCGGAACACTATGTACATTCGCATGGAGTGTACTTTGTAGAAATCGGGCAATACAATTAAATCTTTCTGAGAGATTTCAACGGTTGAATCTATTGTTTCGCAAATGCGTAAAATCGGACTTCCGTGGTACTTACATTTGGTGGATATAAAACAGTGAATTAATAGTAAAAAATTGTACTCTTGGTTGTGAATTGTGATGTATTAAAGATAAAGATGATCCTATATAGCTACCTACACTTTTTTTGTACTTTATTCTGTTTTATACTTTTTTTACTTAGTTATGATGGCGATTACGGTTAAGAGGCCGTAGCGTTTTTAATCTATCTGGATTTTTGGCGAATTAATGCACGTTCCGTTATAGTAATTTCAGTGTGAAGACGCGCTCGTACATTTTTCTCTGGAAACGTATCACCTTGTCGCTGGGTAGCTGGTACTTACAATTAAAAAAGCGAAAAGAGCGTGGATTCCGATGTGAATTTCGAGAAATATCGACGGGGTCGACGAACTATGTCGACGCATCGTGTCCGCGTCTTCTCGCTTCGATCTTTTTTTCTGTATTTTTGTACAATGCGGGTCGTTTATGATGTGATTTAGATGTGGGATCATAAGTAATGCCCTCGAAAAATCGTCTTTAAACGTTTTGCGTGAATGTTCTTCGATCGACTGGGACGGTTAAGTATTATTTAAACGATGGTTATGATACTTAGGGTAAACTTGCCTAATTCGTATCCCATAAGGAAAATCTCAAATATTTTGGAAATTAATAAAGACACGTACTATTTGTTATTTTACATAATTTTTATTTGCAAATAGGTTTGTTGGTATTATAACTAAAATTAACATAAATTTTATTAATATCTAAGAAATAAGCAATTTTCAAGTGTCAAAATATACGATTTAGGACCATTAATCCTAAATCGTACTGATATATTATTCTTAAATGGTACTTTGAGATCCTATCATTGGTTTACAGACTTAATAATCGAATGTTAATAATTAAAAATAAAAATCAATAATGTAAATGTCACTTCTGATAGTGTGATTGCCACCGTATTCGAGGATTTTTTTTCTAAAATACCGCATGTGATTACAAAAAACTTAAATGCATGCCCCCAACTAGCTATGACCATCTTAGAATCATGTGTTGATAAAAGTACTAACTCATTTAACTTTAAACCCGTTACTTGTAATCAAATTATACAAAGTTTCAATTTGATAAATGTTAAAAAGTCAAGTGATATCTGGGGTCTTTCTACAGTTGTAGTTAAATCAATAATCAACTCAATTGCCCCCCACTTAAGTTTTATTTTTAATAAATGTGTTGAAGATGGTATTTTTCCCAATCTTATGAAACATGGGAAAATAATACCGGTTTTTAAATCTGGAGATAAAAACGACCCAACAAATTTTAGACCAATATCCATCTTACCAGCCCTCAGTAAAATTTTCGAAAAAATTATCTACAACCAACTACTATCGCATTTTTCTACAAACAAATTATTTCATATTAATCAGTTTGGTTTTTCAAAAGGGAAAAACACCACTGATGCAGGCATCGCACTTCTTAAACACATTTTTAATGCTTGGGAGGATAAGCATGATGCTATCGGTATATTCTGTGATCTCTCAAAGGCATTCGATTGTGTTGATCATAATATATTAATAAACAAACTTAGGCATTATGGTGTCTCAACACAATCAGTTAGTCTTATAAAATCTTATTTATCTGAACGTAGTCAAAAAGTAGTTATTAATGGAATAGAGTCACCTGGAGTGCACATGACCATGGGTGTGCCCCAGGGATCAATATTAGGACCACTGCTATTTTTAATATATATCAATGATCTTCCTTATTTCACTAAGGACATGTGTGAAACGGTATTGTTTGCTGACGATACTTCTCTAATTTTTAAAGTAGATAGGAGGAAAAAATGTTATGACGACGTAAATAATACTGTTTCGCAAGTATTACACTGGTTTACATGTAATAACTTGATGTTAAACGCGAAAAAAACTAAATGTGTCAGATTTGCCTTACCTAATGTGAAACAGATCCCAGCTCAAATTGTCCTAAATAAGGAAGTATTAGAACTAGTAAATTCTACAACATTTCTCGGCATTACCATAGACTCTCGACTACAATGGGGTCCTCATATTGAAGCCTTGTCAAGGAGGCTCAGTTCCGCTGCTTATGCAGTTAAGAAAGTAAGGCTCTTAACTGATGTAGAAACAGCAAGATTAGTTTATTACAGCTACTTTCACAGTATAATGTCCTACGGTTTGTTGTTGTGGGGCTCAGCTGCAGATATTGAGTCAATCTTTGTATTACAGAAAAGAGCAGTTCGCGCTATTTACAACCTCAGGCCTAGGGACTCTCTTAGAGAACTCTTTAAATAAATCAATATACTAACTGTTAGTTCACAATACATTTTGGAAAATATTATGTATGTTAAAAAATACTCCGATACTTTTCTTAAAAAGAGTGATGTTCACAATATTAACACAAGAAATAAGGCTAGACTGATTGTGCCTCGTTTTAGACTCAACAAAACTGGTGGCTCGTTCATGGGTAGATGTGTAAAAATCTACAATAAAATCCCGTTAGAATTAACAGAAATGCCATACTGTAAATTAAAAACTCATGTAAAAGGTATTCTCATGAAGAAAGCATATTACAAAGTTGATGAGTATTTAAATGACAAGACTGCTTGGACATGAGTTTTTTTTTTTTTTTTTTAATTAAATAATGTAATAAGTAGTAGTAAGTACTGTCTGTAACTGTGAGTAGGAAAAAAAATAATCCCGGGAGTTTCTTGCCGCTTCTTCTACCGGGACCACTCACGGTAGGGATTTGTTGAAGCGATGGCGTTGAGTGACTTTCGAAAAGTGTTTGTAACAAACCTACTTCGAATAAACTAATTTCATTTCAATAATGTATAATGTGAATGTAGACTAACTCTCAGTAATTTGGCGGATGGTCGTCGCCAATTCTTGACAGTCATCGCATAGTAATATTTTTTTTGCAGTTGCATAATATATCTGACAAGTTCTGTTTTTATTTCCACTGTAAATTTTTTTGGACCGCCTATTTTTAGATTTTTATTTAGTCCTTTTAGATGTCCTCTAAATATTTGTTTCAGTTTAATACACTCGTACTTACTCGACAAACTTCATAAAATTTTAGGTCACCATCTTTATATATTTTTATCACTGCTTCCATAATATTTTTGCTCCAAGAATTATATTTTCTTTTTGACATGTTGTCCTTAAATAGTTAATTACTTAATAAATAATTAATTAAAATGAAATTAAAAATTAATGGTCACCAGAGGCACGAGTTAGGCGCAAGAACGAATTAAGCAAGTTTACCTTACGCTGTATCTAGCTCCGTTAAAATTAAATTTTTGATTCAACAATCTCCCCTACTACTTGCTTTCCTAAATTTTCCTGAAGGAAGATGATATTGCACTTGAATATAATAATAACCCCGGTGGCCTTTTTTGCAAAGCCTAAAATCGAAAGTTCAGAGAGTCAGAAATCAATCGGTGCGTTCTACCAGACAAGACCGACAAAATCGTCACGTGAACACTAACTCTGCGGTTAGTCCACTAGTTGAAAGTTGCTCAGCGAGCTATGAGGGAGAGAGCTATGTCGCTACTAAAGCCTAAAATAGGTCATAAGTTTACAAACCTCAGAATTAGAGTGGACACCATGGTTAAGTAAACAGCTGCCAAGGATATTCATCTGGGTGGTGCGACGATTTGCCATGGAAGAAACCTATGTATGGTCTATATCTTTTTTCTTGAGTAAGTAATAACTTAACTCTTGAGTTAATTATTGAAAAAAAACTTTATTATAATAGAAATCTAACTCTCTTCTATCAATGATTCTTATCAACATTCAAAATATAATTTTAAGAGAACCGCTTCTTATCGCATCCAATGCCGTATAAACTAGCATCTCTTTATATTCCTAATTCGGTTACAATATCGCAAAGAACTCGTCACGCTTCCGTCTTTTTTGTTTGTCTGAGATTCTTGTGGAATAGCTACAGACATTGTAGGAGTATCGATCCTTAGTGGAGTTCTTCGCGACGCCGGATAGATTAAGATTTCATGATATAAATTCTGCATTACGGTATACTGGGAACATGTATTTTATGAAACTTGCCAAGAGCTATCTATGTAGAAGTAAAGTTACGTTATGATCATTGCATCAATGTCAAGTATCAATAGTAAATAGGGCTGGAAATGACTTTATCTGTTCTCGAGTCCTAATTAATCTCCATGGTCGAGAATCGAGATCCATCCGAAGCATTGGCACCAGGTTTCTTATATGGCAGCCCTATGAGCTTTTTCTCATGCACTACCTACTATTATATGGTTTACTGTTAACCTCTATTACAATCAATCCTGAAATATTTCTTAGGTAATTCGGTTCAATATCAAAAAATATATATACCTAGAGACAAACAATTAGTACGGAAGCGTTCAGGAAAATTTTGTACTAGCGGTCGCCTATCCAAGTTCCAAGTATGTTCGATGTTGCTAACCTTGTCAATTGCCACAAGCAGTGGTGCTATGTGCGAATGATTATGAAACGATTACAAATATAAATATACTTTAAAGGTGAAAGAAGCTGTTTATTTTTGTTAATGCAAACTGTTTGATTGGAACGCTGCATACCTATTCCTTTATACATATTTTCGTACGTTAGTGTAAAATGTAAACATGAAGAGTAACCGCGTACAAGTACCAACTAACGATAATAAATATAGATAATTTATTACTGTCGCAAATAATTAAAAACCTACTATCACTACACCGCAGAGTGCATGACCGCTTAGGTGGTGACTGGTTATTTATTGATAACACTCGATACTTGCTAACTAGGAGCAAACCGTTCAAAGGAATTTTAAGCATCATAAAATTTAACAAGGGATTCAACTGCAGGTGACTATCAGTCCATTTATCGTTACATGTTTGGCTTACACTTTTCTCTAGATAACTACTCCACACCTTTTCTCGCTACTTGCACTGCGTTCGTATTTTAAATCAATTAGCATCGTACGCGAAATGTACATACGTGTCCTTATGTGTGTAAGTATGTATTTGAGTAGCAGTCAGCGACAGAGGCGAACAATAAAAATATCAGCGTCGTTGAAATAAATAAAAAGAGCAGCCGGGCCAGCTGCGGTGGGGGCAGGTGGAATAATTGGCAATTCTTTGTCTCGGCCGTGCACCAGCGACGAAAACCTCCGGCCACATACCTTAACTCACTGATGTCTTATTTTACAAGTTTTCAAATTAATTTCGTGTTTTGGTTCGTTCGTCGACAAAAATTTGGTCGAACTTGTGCATTATCTCGCCACTGCTCGCGCGTACAAAATATATTTGTGTATCTCGAACCGCATCAAACCATACCTACCTAAATTCACAAAGTCGGTGTCAGACTAACAATCTGAAAGGTTAGTAATATTATATGATATACAAGGCCTCTGTGTCGCTAACGAAATCGTAAAGTGGATGTAGGTGATCGTAAAATACGGTTTCCATTTGGTTGGTGACATTGATTAGATCGCGATGGCAACCTGCGTGACTCATGGTCAGATTTTTTTTGTTACGACGCTGGCGACAGAAATGTAAGAGATTTTATATCTTACGTATTAGCGAAGATCGTTAAATTAAAGCTCGTGGCTTTTAGCATCTTTAAATTCAATCGCTTTGCTTACGGATTTTTGGTCTGTGGGCTCTCTAATACAGCAACGCCCAGCATCAGCTGATGCTAATAAGTGGTTAGTACATGGATGTTTGTTTATTTAAAAAATTTGGAACATTCTTTCTTTTGCTCTGCATTTTATGTTAACATTAACGTAATTTTTTATTAGTATCCACGTTCTGAAAGATAGCATATTTAATAGCTAGAAATGCAATATGTCCTTATCTTATCGCGCAGCTTCTGCGATAATTTGTATACCTACTTGGATGATAATTTGGTGCCGTCGACTAATTCGATTTAAACACGTAAATTATTATAATTACCTTTATCCATTCAGCATTATAGGTCCACTATTAAACATAAGCTTCCCCTAAAGTGCGCCACTTCCTGGTCCTGAGCCTTCTGAATCCAACGGATGTCCGCTGGCTTGTTCAGGTCGCCAGTCCACCCCTAGTCCATCCACTCTTTTTTTCCGACACGTGGGCGCCATTCGTGGATCTTTCTCCTCCAACGGTTATTGACCCATTACCACCTCAGCCGGCTTATTCGTTGACCTATGTCGGTTATCCGTGTTCGTTTACAGATTTCATTATTTCTGATGCTGTACGACTTTGAGTGTCTTGTGACTTGTGTGACGAATTAGTGTTTCGGGCGACAATATATGACGCAGTTTCCCGAACGCAGCCCATCCATTGGTTTTTAAGAGTGACTTCATCACCTGGGTGCATAGGTGAATAAAGTACACTAAAAGTAGACTTAAGACACCTGGGTGAATTAACTCAGGTGAATAAAGTCGACGTCACCTCTTTCTCGAAGTTGGACTTACCCATTTGGATCACTTGTCCCACGTAAATGTATGTATCTACAACTTCGAGAGCAGCGCCGTTATCTACAACCGGTATGGTTTTGACATGGTCATTGAACATGAGTTTTGTCTTGTCCATGTTCATCTTAAGACCCAGCGCAGTTAGCATTGTAACAGGTTGCTCCAGGAAACCTGAGAGGATGACTGTATCATCGGCACATCGCAGGTGCAGGATGTACTCACCGTTGATGTTAATGCCACGTAGTTTTCTCTCCATCAATGTGGACCTGGGCACGTCTTCCAACGCAGCGGTAAACAGTTTTGGAGATATGAAGTCCCCTTGCCTGACACCCCACTGCAGTTGGATGGGGTTTTTTGCTATGTCGTGTACTCTGACGGACATGGTGGGTGATGAGTACAAATACTTCAACACCGCGATATACCGGTAGTCGTTTTGGCACTGCTGAAGAAAATTTAGCACTGTCCAGGTCTCTGCGTACAACGCGATTTGTGAGCACCCTCGAACATAGCTTATAAAAGTTGCTCAAAAATTTAAATGGACCTGTAGTTCTTTAAAAGGGTTTTTGTAGCCCTTCTTAAAAAATAGAGTCAACACACTCTGCTCAACGTTCAGGGATAGTTCCAGTATTGATGCATTTAACAACTTGTGGAGCGCCAATAGGCTCTCGTATTGTATTATTGTTTTCTTCCAGTTCTTAGCAGTTCGGTTGTGATTCCGTTATCTCCCGGTGCTTTGTTGTTTTTAGCTGTTTGAGAGCCACTCTAATCTGTTGACGTACGGGATATCCTCTAGTGGTGTCGGGTCAGTTTAGGTCGCTTTTCGCTCTTCTGCGGGGAGGTGTTGCATAAGAGGAGGCATACAACTGTAACGAAACATATAACGAAAAATATTTGTGTTGTTCAGTACGAGTATGAAGGGGTTTAATTCCCATTTCGTTTCCTATATATTACGTACTAGTTATCATGTAGATTTGAGGTTTTGGTATTAGAAAATATCTATCGATCTATGAACCTTTTAGAGTCCAATTGGCGCCACTCCGACAGGTCCTGGGCCTCCTGAATCTAGCGGCTTCCCGCAGCCGCATATGAAAGACCAGCAAAGTATGTGTCGATTCACTCTCAGTGTAGGGATCCGTAGTTGGCGAAATTTTAATAGTTTCTTGTAGAGTAAGCTAACTCTAAACTATTATTATAATAATTACATAAGCATGGCACATTCTCATAGTCTTTAAATAAGCATGTCACAAACTTTTCTGTGTTAAAAGATTCACGTAAACAATAAGCTACTGCTATAAAGCTATGAGTACTAAACGGCGTTCGCATACGTGTCATGCGGATGTTCACATTATTTCCGCTGTCTCCTCTTTACTTCTAATGCTGAACACTGTTAGTTAAATGTTTTTGTATTAACGTTTAGCTTTTGAGTATTTACTTTAGCAAAACTTAGTAGTTTACATGCGTAAGCATCATTTGTTATTGAAGTCCAGGGACACGTCATTGTCTTTTAAAATTTGTTATTAACTATTATTTGGTTGTATTTTATTTGTTTAGAGTTAATTAAGTAATGCAAGTTAGTTGCATAATTGTGTTGCCATTTAACCCTGGAGAGTTGAAAGTTTCACGCACTCTTCTTGGCGTTAGCCCAGCGGACTATGGTATCAAATGACAGCGTGCAGAGCCAGCCCTGGGGTGAACTAAGAGGATTGGTAGATTTAGAACCAGGTGGTAAAATGCGCCAAGAGTGTTGCCCGAAGATAATATAGCTAGTTATCGTCGACAGGGGCGAGCATTTTTTTAACGTTGACCAAAAAACGCATCAAGACCTTTTTGCTCTACATTAATCCAGGACCGGTGCTGGCAGCATGGTCCCGGCGCATTTCTTGTCCCTGGGGTAAAGAACGTCCATGGGAGGCAGCCATATCAATCTTAATCGCAATCACAATCGCAACAAACCAGCCTTACAAATTAACTATTGCATGTGTAAGTTTGTCAGTCTACCAGCTATTGAAGTTTTTGCACCATTTTGCGAGGTTTAGGTTTGCGCCAATCGGGCCGTCACGAAATCGTTTTGTGTATGCAGATGAGGACCACAATTATTATAATTGTTGTATCAATACACTGTGAGTGTTAACGTGAGTGAAATTCCGGAAGACAGGAATGTGGGTGAGGTAACCCCATTTGGCCATGCACATGCGCTGTGCTCGCGATTTCTGATGCAACCCGGCTAAATTGAAACGTGTGCACGGCGCTACTGTGACCGTTTAGCTGGTTTTTATCCGTACTCGGCTGCGTGTTAGCCTCATTGTGAGTAGATACGTACGTAGCAACTCGGTCACTTAGCTAGTACGCATATTATCTCCATTTGCATAGTGCGGACGAGTAGCGGTGACCGCTTCCACTGCTATGTATAACGTTGTGTTCAAAATATACAATCATAAGTACTTTGACTATGTACTTGACAATGTAAATATGTTCAACATTTAATATTAAATTTAAGAAGAACACGTAGTTAAGGACATTTATAAAGTTTCTTATCTTTTTGTAATAAATATAACATTAAAATGAGTTAAAAGTTTCAATTGGTACTGCTTCTCGTAGCAAAAATCAATCTATCCTTAGATACTTCATACAAATACATAGGTGCATAAGCTACTTAGTTCCAATTAAGTTTCACTACGCCTGGGGAAAGTCAAGTTTTACATCGATAATTTTATCTGCTTATATGTTATTGTAGAATATTTTCCGAATTATTTTGAAGAAAGAAAGTAGCAGTATGTTGTAGGTAAAGCTAATCAACTGCATATTGCATTTAATGGCCAAAAAACAGTCCAATGTTTTCAGGCTACCTGAAAGCCTCGCAAACTGATGCCTTAGGTGATCCTTCAGAAAGCACAATAATACTCCTTGTAGGGGAATACGGTACAATATTTTTAACTGATTGTGAATAAGTGTCCAGAGTCCAGACGCCCATTTGACAGAAGGCCTTCCTTCTGCCGATAGATTTAATTAACACACTTTCTTCACCGAGTCACCGGCTAGAAACGAAGCTGTGAATTCTATTATGTTAGTGTATGAAAATGCTACATATTTACATGATTTTTTTTGGAAATAGCTGGCAAACGAGCTAATGATCCACTTGGTGGTAAGTGACTATCGTCGTCCATGGACATCAGCAACACCAAAGGCATCACAGATGCTTTGCCGGCCTAGAAATAGAGAACCAAAAGAGAGAAAGAACTGGCTCTCAAGCCCCCAGCCGGAACACGACTAGTCGTTTGGCGGCTGACTCATGCTCAAGGGTGGTAGCTATCCAGGCGAACCCCATGGAGAAATAGTAATAGTAATAATGGTATTAATTACAATTAAAATCAATATTACCATTAAAATCCTTCTAGGGGCCCTACCACTAGTGGCCCGGATTTAGTCGCCTCTTACGACACCTATCCGGCGTGGAATTGGGGTTAGTATTCTAAGCCGCCCCAATACAGCTAATGATTCACACAGACATCATAATTATACAGTTGTGGAGTGATATGAGCCTGTTCAGTGGACTTGTGGAAAGGTACAAAATTAATTGCATGTTAAGCCGTTATCACGCGACAAGTTAGACTTGATACACGGGGATAAGTACGTATGTACAAACGTTAACATACTTATAAATCAGTTTGTAAGTTAAAAATTTATTATCAGTATACGTCAAGATTGTGAGTTGTAAAAATAATCATACGATTTATTATCGGTACTAACTATTATAATTGTCGATGGTAATATTGCAATTAAAAATTACGAAGTACCTATGAATTTAGAATATGAAAACATGGAAAGCTTTGTCAAAATCGGTTCAGTCGCTTTCGTGGAATCGGATAAACAGACGTGATTCAAGCGAATATTTTTTTATAAAATTTTTAAATACACAGACGATTAGTTACATTTTTATGGCATAAATATGGATGATCATGTTATGTGTTGTTTGGAACGTTCAGTACAAAACACTCATTACATGTAGGTATGTACTTTGCGCGACATTGGACTAAACGCGCAATCATAACAATGGCTACGAGACGAGTATGCTAGGGTTGTCACTCACCGGTCATGATACGAATGGACACTATATTATTTAGTTTAAAAATGTATATTTATTTGTAACTTCTTTGTGTTTATAGTTGCCATATTATTATTTATGCCTTTGATAAAAATCGATATCGAAAAATTTTTGTTAAGCTCCTTTGAGCTTACGTTTGAAGTTGTACTTTGCTCTGCTTTGCTTTGCTTTGCTATGCTTTGCTTTGCTTTGCTCTTTGGGTTTTAGTTTGGACAGTGTATGACTGCTAACTTTGCTTTACGCAATTTTTTTCAGAAATGCCAATATGTAAATGATTTAAAATGAGACTAGTTCTATTTGTGGACCATTACAGATTTTCTAAACCCCGAGCCACATGCCCGTATGTAACATTACTAATATAATAACTACAACAATACTAACATAAAGGACAACAACAAAGGACTACAACAATACTAATATAAAGGACACGATATTTAGGCAAATACAATGTAATATTTAGTATTAAAGAATTCATCAAGTCAAACATAATATTATAACATAGGAACACGTCCACTATATTGCATAATATTGTGCTTTGAATCCTTTAATTATACATAGCAAAGAGTGGCAACCCTACCTACGTTCGAATGTCATTCGCATGCGAGAACGTAGGTACCCGGATAATAATATTTGTTTTGCTTCCGTCACCGTAGATCGCAAGTAAATATGCTCGCCTTTGACGCTTCGCGTCGTGTCGCCTATTAAGGCTGCTTACCTACACTTTGGGTGAGTTATGGGAATTTTGATCCACTTGTGGGAAAAGTTTTATCCCTACTTACGAGTACTTACGCAGTATTCACACAATGCGTTTTTCCTGTAACTCTTCTGAGATTTCTAAGTTTAATTTCTGAAAACTGAATCTGTAGAACAAATAGCAAATGGGTTGTGTTATCTATGTAGGTACCTTTCTCTGTTTTACAGTATGAAATTATAGCTAAGTTAGGTAACTGAAACTTTGAAACTTAATTACTTACGAACTGTTAAATAAGCATTTGTCAATGTAAAGAAAACTTTAACAATAGGTCTACGAAACCGCGGCCCGCGCGGCCGAGCTGGGTCTACGATTGGTGATTGCAGCTCATAGGGTGAAAGCTATTGGCATTCACTCAAGTTCTACAATTCTAGAAAAATATTACAAATATATTAATTATTTCGCTTAACAATCAATTATATTATTTATACCTACGATTAATCAGATTCTGCGTTTTTATCAACCGGTAACGATCCTGCTACGCATGTGAACGTGAGCGGTGACCACTTACCATCAAGTCGCCCATCTCGGTTTGTTGCTTACAAGTATAAAATTTCATTAGGTAACAGTAAAGGTAATAGCATCCACTTTCCCAAAATGGAACGAATTTTGAATATGCCTAAGTAGGTCTCCATGATAAGCAGAGCTGAGTTCATAACTTTAAGATCATCATGCCGAGGCTTGCGGTTTTCATTCAAGTTTTCCTTTAGCGCCAAATAATTGGTGTAAAATTTTGCAAACGTTATATAAAAATAAGTAAACACATTAAAAATGATGTACTTTGTAGAAACGCTGATATGGATACGTCATGTGAACGCGTTGAATTAGTTGCCTTAAGATGTAAATTAGGACTTGTACAAACCACAATAAATTCAGAGAAAATGTCCAAGAATAGGGGCCACGTTTTGTTAAAAATATAAGATGTGTCCAAAACAGCCAAAGGCAGGCTAACTGCTTTATTCCATAATGCAACTCAAGGAAGAAACTATCAAACATTTTAAACCCTAGTCGCAACATGAGTATTACGTCACCCGCATCCACTCAAATTAAAAAAAAATTCGCTTTGTTGACACCAATATCCATTTCAGCGCAAAAGTCATCATGCCTAGATAATTCTATATAGACAGGAACAGAACAGGTAGCGTAAGCTAATTCAGTAATTGTTTAAAGTAATTAACGGATATGCCTAAATAGGTACTGGTGCAAGTGTGTGTCAAGTCAATACTGCATATCTACATTATGATTCGAGAGATTTGATGTTCACACTACGATATCCATGTATGTAGACATGTATTGTGTATTTGACGAGTATAAGGAAAACTGTATTATGTTTCGTCCACACAAATCTAAGTAGATAGGTAAGTATATAATTAGCAAAGATATCAATGTGCATAGTAGGTACCTACTGGTAATCTATTATGTTGGTCTCCGTTAATATTTAGTAATTCAGGATGTTATATGGAATAGATAAGAATGAGTAATTTTTAATCGGAACAAAACATTGTACGTTATATGTATATTTTAAGTTTAATAATTGTGATAAAAAAACTTTAATAAAAGTAAGGCTTTCTCGTGTTCCAAACTATTCGATCACAGGATCACTTGGTATTTTATCAGGAATTATTCTATTTTTTATCACAATTTTGATTTGATTTTAATATTTTGCTATAATATAATGCAAACTACCTAAATAAACACGATTCCCTTTTTCTTTAATTTCCCTGAACTGCAGGATTTTATTTAAAATTTAACTAGTGAGGCAAAAACCCGCCAAGCCTACCGGAGAAGATGACGGTTAAAACATGTGCTGAGGAGTTTCTTTCATTGTTTCTGTTTAATAAGGCAAATTACCGAAAGGGTCGTACACGCAAAATATCTGACGTTCAAAAGTGTGATAAATATATGCATGATTTGTCTCTATGCTAGACTCTCCTGAGATGAATCTTACTTACAAACTACCATGTCTACATAATATATATAATTCGTGTTCACATAGTAAAATATTTAAATAGTTAACGCGCACATTTTGTACTACCTACAGGTGTAAATATCGTTTAGTTATGTATTCGTTCCATTATGAGGAAAATTCCATATTTTTTTATTTTGACCGCCGCCATTGTCTAACTAGTTATAATTACGTGATAAGAATAAAATACAGCTGTGTGCATTTCTAAATATGATTTAACGACTTTTTGTAATGATTACAGCGACTTGTAGTATGATTCCAATATAATAATATTATATTAACCGCGACTTAATTACCTAGAATACATATACCTAATAAAATAATAATTGAGCGATTTTGCTGAAAAAATGTATAATGGAATGATCGAGCAATTAATGTATTGATTATAAAGTTGAACCTGTGAGTTGAACAGTAAAATATAACAATATAACAATATTTTTCATATTACGAATGAAAAACGTAAAACTGAATCACAAAATGCATGCGTTCGTTCATAAAAATCATAATTATGTCGCAAATTGAGGGTCGTCATTTTAAGTCAAATTAATACTTGCCTACCTACCTACTTTCCCTAATCTAGCAGAACACATAATGATGACGTCACTTGCATTGTACTTCCATTTAGATTACCAAGAGTTAAGGAAATGGTCGGCATACATCCGCATTTGAGTAACGTGGTAGAGTACCTATGCTCCACGACTCCTCAGTCGGAGAGACTTGTGCTGTGTAGTGGATCATTATTCATTAATGGGTAAAATCCAACAGGGGAATGGCAAAATATGAGGCATAGGTAAGTGTATATCACATGGGCTTTAAACTATTAATAGCCAATTACTAGGCACTGGTCTCTCCTCTTGAGGAGGCCTAGAGCATACTCCACCACGCTGCTCCAGTGCGTATTGGTGGAGAAATTAGTGCTCAACCCAAGTGTCGGAAATTTTCATGCCGCCTGATGGCCTCCGACGTAGCTTATCGACTGTTATATTACGATAACAACCGGGACGGTGCACGGAAACCCTCAAGAAATTTTGCCACTAGCAGTTACTCATCCAACTACTGACCGCGCCCGCTGTTGCTTAACTTTGTCGATCACTTAGGATTGACACAACCTGCCGGGATATGAGCGCTTCAATTCTTACCTTCGCATACTGCACACAATTCAGGGCGACCTTTACCTAAAGACAATAATGGTTAATTTAAGTTTTCGACCATAACATCAATTTTATTAATATGCATGCATGTACATTCATAAGAACTCATTAATCTTCTGCCGAGCGGACCCTATCGGTACATGACGAAATCATACCAACATAATACTTATACGTATTCGAAGCAGGATGTTTTAGTCATGCATTTGTCGGAATCAGTACCTACATCCATACTCTTCTTTCCTTTTAGTTTTGTGTAACGTTAAATAGAAAAGGACATGAGTCATGACTCATTTTGTAAAGCTTGCCTACCTTAGCCTACAACCAGGCTTGAGAACTATCAGGATTACACTGCACTGGTAGGAACAAAGTTATTTTTGTACAATGACACAATGATATTTTACAACGAAAGTATTTAAATGAACAAAGTATATATTTATAGAACTAGTATTAACAACCCTAATCAACTCCATCGATAGCAAAAAAAATGTGACAAACAATTGCTTAAAATAAGTAGGTAATGTAGAGCAGAAATGCCTAATCCATGGTCGTTAATATCGATATTTAATGTTTATTCGAATCACTAATTCACTGAGGATTATCCATTATAACATTATTAACCAATTTGACAGAAAATAATCACACTACAATAATAGTGACTTCTTGGTCCTAAAAATACATGCTTCAAATCATAATGTATCAATGATTCACATCAATCGATCACGATACTATTTGTTTAAAAAATTGGTCCTATGAATTAGTGATTCGACTATAAACGTCATTCTTTTAATTCAATTTAAACTCTATACAATGACACTATGACCAACATGAACAACGTATTGCTGTTCAAGTAAACCTCGTTACTAATGAAGCCCTGGTACAAATTCATAATTTTATTTATTTACTAGCTGTTGCCCGCAGCTTCGCACGCGGAAATTATGCTTATCATATTATTTAGTATCCCTTACAAAAGAAAATTCAAAAACAGGTTCATTTATATTGAAGTTCTTATATTTAGGAATTTACATACTGAAATCTACGATACAATCACAGATCATACCTCCGGGAGCAGGTTTGGAATAGTAAACAACATTATCATTTTTTTTTTCTTTTCCCTCTCCCTCTCCATCTCCCTCTCTCCCCTTGCCCTCTTCCTCTCCCGCTCCCTGTCCCTTTTCCTCTCCCGCTCCCTGTCTCACTTCCCCTCGCTCTCCCTCTTCCTGTCCCACTCCCTCTCCCTTTCCCACTCGAGGTCCTTCTCCCACAACATATCCCTCTCCCTCTCCCTTTTCCGCTCAATTTTTAGGGGATGAATTTCGAGAAAACCGTGATACAGTTATTTTTTGTGTCTAACTATAAGCTTATACATACATACAAATTTTCGCCCTTCTTACTTCAAAACTGACGAAGTTGCCATACTAACTTTCGCACTCTTAATTAACCCTTTAGGGGATGATTTTCCAAAAAAACATAATACTTACAAATTTTGTTTCTAGTCTGGAGCTAATATGTAAATTTTCATGTTTTTAACTTCAAAAATGACGAAGTTGCCTACTAAGCTCAATTCAGTAAATTAACCCTTTAAGGGATGATTTTCCAAAAAAATATATTAAAGTTAACTTTTGTTTATTACTATAAACCTACATAAAAAATTTTAAATTTATAAATCTAAAACTAAGAAAGTTGGTTTGTATGAAAGTGTCTTCTAACCCTTATTTGTACCCCTTAGGTGATGAATTTCCAAAAATCCGTTCTTAGTGGACGTTTCCTTAGCATAAACTATCTCCCTGCCAAATTTCATCTTAATCGGTTCGGCAGTTTCTGAGATTTTTTGTTTAATCAGCGCGTTATATATATAGATTTGTGAAAATTGTACAAAAATTATTTTTTTAGGTACCAATTTTAGTGGCATAATAATATAAATATTTTCTGATACAGAAGTGATAATAAAGTTAAAAAAGTATTTTTATATAAAAAAGCATTTTCGTACTTCCGTTACTTTTCACACTCCCGCCATAGACAGTAAACGAATTCTCCCATTTCACTCCACCCGCAAGCTCGTTAATGGAACTTTGTTCCAAATATCATTCAGCTCAGCTGCAGATATTGAGTCAATCTTTGTATTACAGAAAAGAGCAGTTCGCGCTATTTACAACCTCAGGCCTAGGGACTCTCTTAGAGAACTCTTTAAAGAAATCAATATACTAACTGTTAGTTCACAATACATTTTGGAAAATATTATGTATGTTAAAAAATACTCCGATACTTTTCTTAAAAAGAGTGATGTTCATAATATTAACACAAGAAATAAGGCTAGACTGATTGTGCCTCGTTTTAGACTCAACAAAACTGGTGGCTCGTTCATGGGTAGATGTGTAAAAATCTACAATAAAATCCCGTTAGAATTAACAGAAATGCCATACTGTAAATTAAAAACTCATGTAAAAGGTATTCTCATGAAGAAAGCATATTACAAAGTTGATGAGTATTTAAATGACAAGACTGCTTGGACATGAGTTTTTTTTTTTTTTAAATTAAATAATGTAATAAGTAGTAGTAAGTACTGTCTGTAACTGTGAGTAGGAAAAAAAAAATCCCGGGAGTTTCTTGCCGCTTCTTCTATCGGGACCACTCACGGTAGGGATTTGTTGAAGCGATGGCGTTGAGTGACTTTCGAAAAGTGTTTGTAACAAACCTACTTCGAATAAACTAATTTCATTTCATTTCATTTCATTTCATTTAATGGATCATTTTCCAGTTGTAGCATCAATATTATTGTTACTTATATGTATAGTCGTAATTGTACTATAAGTACCTGCCTGAATAAATGAATATTTGTATTTGGGGTTTTCTGATCCGCAAGTCATAGTGCCTTCGGATTCGCCGTAACAAAAACCTCAGACGGACGTGGTTTGTTTTGCTCTGTGACTAATTTTGTGGAGGAATCCGCCAAGGCCTGCCCTAAACTGGTCTTGTTATCTTCTTTAACCATTATCGGGTCCGCACAGGTTGGGACGAGTCTTGCGATGAAGATTTATGTGTATTTTTTTCTGTTAGTACTTATTGACAAGGTTCATATCGGAGTTTTGACTTTTTGAGTCGGTAGGTAACTACATAGTATCATATTTTGGGTAGGACTTATTGTAAAATATAAGCATATTCCTTATTCGCGATTCTTGCTTAATGCTAGTGTAGAAAATTTTAAAAAATCAACAGAAACTGGTATTTTATTTATTACGTTACTCAGATGAATTTTCAAAAGTGTTGAAACATCTGCGAACAAAATTAAAAGGAATTATAAAGTGTGCATATAGTATAAATTTTATTTATAACACCAACCCATAGCTGTCCAATTATGTTGGGAAAAGGCCAACAACAGTTGTATGCTGTACCTACTGTAGGACTGTTAAGCATTAATTCCAACGTTGGTTGGTTATCGTTGGCATTTTAATCTTTAGATTCCTTTCTATTTAATTATCAGATTCAATTGATTTTCTGCAAGGCAAAGAGAAAATAGCGTTATGGTGACGACTGTATTCCGACTGATATGCAACGCTGCATCAAGAATGCTGTGTTTGCACGCGACTGTGCGAATTCTGATCATTCTTACTTCATTTCTCTACAACACACATCACTCTCACACTTAGTTTTCTTTGGTTTGTGACCATAGTCAAATTCGTAGAGTTCTTGGAGATTTAGAGATTTGTTTCTATTTCCTATCTAGAGGAATCAATAGTCAATTTCCCGAAGACACTCTCAGATTATATCGCACAGATACAGGTTTATAGTTGGGTCGTGTGTATTTGTGATTTCTCATTCATATTTGTTCGTATTCTTAACTTGTTTTAGTCCGTCCTTAGAATGTTTTCCGGCTCAGAGGTTAGTGATACCTAATATATTTTGAATTTAAATAACTCGAAACATTTGTTTTCATTTCTTATTCGTCCACTCCTGGCGGAACAGTCGTGGTCATGAATCGTCTAAAGGTTGGTTGCCGCTTTTACGAGACTTCTCCTTATCTCTTTATTTGTGGACTCCATCTCTTCTTATCTGTAAGGGAACAACTGGGTTGACATACCTGCGGTATATGAACAAAATATCTTAAGAGCAGACCTGAATTAGATCAGTTCCTATGACGATTGTAGCACATATTTTAGTTATAAGAGGCCAATATAGGGGACCCTATGTAGGTTGTAGGGCAAACATTCAATAACGCACGCTCTGTTATATGTTATTGTAACAAAATTATATTAACATAGCAATGACATTCAAATTAGGAATAATTGAATTTGTTATTGTTTGACAAATTCACTATTACTTTTAAGGTGATTTTACCAATAAGTGAACTTCCAAAAACTGTAAGTATACGTACGTATACAGATACGTATATTATTTAATAATGTTAATTATGTTAAGCGAAAAGGGTAACGATTTGTTCTATATATCAAAAAACAAAGTAACAATATAATATAAAGATTATAAATAACGTATGATTTATTGAAAAACAAGGCCGTTGACTGCTTTATTGGCCTTTGAATAGTTTATCCATTTCACTTGTATAGTATAGTCGTCACGAAGACGCCGGGGACGAGCGATTTTGAATATTATTTGCTTGTAAATAAGGTTTATATGAGGAGACTTTGTGTGTTGAAAGAGTGCGGTATTAACACGCTGTTATCGGCGAAGTTTATGTGTGCACGCTCTTGAATGATTTTTCCACGTTAGCGTGGACTTGCTGTTTGCTATATAATATGTATTTATGTATATGTATGTATTTATGTGAAAAGTGATTTGCCTACATTACAACTGCACTGCATTACGCCATTTTTATCGGTTGCATTAATTGTAATATGTGCGCACTGTAAAATTAGATGTAGGTAATATGTAGATATATGTATGTAATAAGCAACAAGTTACAGATAATATGATAAGATTGTTGTTCACAGCATTGCCTTATTTTAATGAACTTATAAACGCTTACACACTCATACCCCCGCAGTATGTTTTTACCTGTGTCGCGGGTGGCATGGACGACACATATAACACATCACAATAACACCCATGACCTGAATACAAATATTTATCTGTCACACAACAAATATCTGTGCCGGCCGGGAGTCGAAACCGGGACCCCTCGCTTCGCAGGCAGGGTCGCGTTGCTACCAACTACAGGATCGTCAATTAATATTTATAGGTAGATCTCCACCAATCTGCATGGGTGTAGCGTGGTGGAGTATGATCCAGTCCTCCTCAACGCTCAAGGCGATCCTCGTGCTCAATAGTGGGCCATTAATGGGTACATTTATATGTATAATTAAAATTATTTTTTCAGAAGAATTAATTTAAGATAATTTAATAGTTAATACACATCGATGCGTGTCATTTCTGTATATGTTAAGGTCATACTCAGCATCTTATCCCATTACTCTCGTAGGTACTGCTCAGATCGAATCTCCTTTTACTCGTAAAGTGGAAAGATCTCATAAAATGGTACACAACACAGAAATCTTTATTTGGGTAGGTACTACTTTTACATGATTTTATGCTCGTGTTTTTAAGACTTTAACTTGTAGTTTTTAACTTTTAAAAACGTAATAAAAAGAAATATTGATGACAAGCCATCTCTACAGAAGTTTTCAAAGACGCCCTATTCTGTTGCCAAGTCGCTTCACCAAATTTTGTTTTTAGGGTTCCGTACCCAAAGAGTGAACACGGGACCCTACTACTACTATTACTAAGACTTCACTGTCCGTCTGTATATCCGTCTGTATGTCTGTCTGTTTGTCTGTAACCAGGCTGTATCCAGTGGCGGATTTAGGTTTGATGTCGCCCTAGGCCCCTCAAGATATGGCGCCCTTTTTGCTCTGTGAGGACGTGATTATCGAAATTAAATATGCAATTTTTAAAACCTAAATTATTATGTGTCAAATATTAACTTAAACACGTTTTATTAGTTAACATAGAATTATCGTTTATAGTTGCCAGTTAATTGAGACAACCATGAAAAATTTATGCTGAAATTTTTTGGTTAAAAATGTTTCTCCTCCTTTTTATATTTTTGAATAGAGTTCAAAATATCTATCAGTGAAAAAAATAATAACGTAACCTGGCAACACTTAAAACCAAGTCCTAAAACCGCCCCATACATTGCCGCCTCTAGATATTTCAAAAATGCAATTTTTTTAACATTTTGCAAAATGGTCGGGATCCGCCATCTTGTCGAAAAATTAAACACAACCCATTGAGGTTTTAATTATAAATAATAATAATAAATAACGCTTCACACTCATAGCCCCACACTAGGATTCCCTGTGTCGTGGGTGCCATGGACAACACACAACATAGACAAGGACATTCACACCCAGACCGAGAACAGAAATTCAAACTCATCATTCAAATTTCTGCCTCGCTGGGAATCGAACCCAGGACCCTTGGTTCGGCGATCCGGCATGGTAACCATTGCGCCACACGGGTCGTCGTCATTACATAGAGAAGCTATCTCAAACAGAATGTGTGTTCCACCGCCGGCTTGTCCTTCGTTCTCTTTTCAAACTAGAAGGCTCGTTTAGACACTTGCCATAGAGTAACTTTGTACCTATATATATGACACTTGCCGAATCAAGACAAGCAGTCACACTCCAAATCTTTACAAGCTCTTACTCCAACTTTATTTAACGTGCAAAAGCGTTTAATCGATTTTCAAACGTAAATACCATTGATTCGTGTCAAAAATCCAACACCTTAAATTGGTCACAAGCGTCACGTCGGCAAGCTTATTTAGTTCATTATCACGCTAGTGGCTTGCCAAGTTCAAACGCTCCTTATGATTTTTTTATTCAACAATGGCGGGAACATTGCACAATAATTTAATTAAATTCTTTTTAGTTGATTTAAGTTAATATTTTGTTTTCTTACCGATGATAAGTGATACCATTATCTTTTTTGTTGTGCAATTGTGACACGTTCTTATTACGCACGACGGCATTTTTTTCAATTTTTTCATAAACAATTTTGGCATGCGGCCGCCATGAGCGCAGCCGAGTGACAGCCGAGTGACAGAACGAAATGCAGCCGGCCGGCTGCAATGCACACCCAGTGTGACCATATTTAAATTACAGATCCTGCCACTCATTGCTTAAAAACCTGCCAAATCCTGCCAGTCTGATAAGTGAAAAATGCCCAAATACTGCCAACTTCATTTACCGCTGTAATAAACAAAGAAAAAAATACACTTTTAAGTCTAATATATAAAATTCTCGTGTCACGGTGTTATGCGCGCTCCACACTCACGCGAGAATCTCGCCGAGGATCTCGGCAAGAATCTCGGCGCCTGAAAAAAGAACCTGCGAAGATTATGTGAATCGGTTCCACATTAACGTTTCTCGTGTTTTTCTTGCCTTCTCGCGAGATTCTCGCATGAGTGTGGAGCGCGCATGAACTCCAAAACGGCTCGACTGATTTTCGTGAATCTTAGCGTGCATATCGGCTAGGGTGGAGAATCGGACAACATCTATTTTTCATCCCCTAAATGTTAAGGGTGGTCCACCCCTATTTTTTTTAATTACTATTAACTTTTGACAGAACGAACTCTGTCCGAGCAGCTAGTATTTATATATTTTTTATTATACATTAGTGTTAACATCATATTCTTCTTCTTTAAAGATAAATTTTATTGATTCATACAATTTAGCCTAGTTATCTTTGTTTGGTTCAAATGAAATGCAATTAGTCCAGTCATTATACATATTATCCATTTCATACATCACTGCATTAAATTGCCATGCTCACCAATACCCTGTTTGACATACAAGATTGACGATATAGATATATGTTTATATAATTACAAAAAAATTATACTTCAAAAACCATTTTATAGACATATTAATATTATTAATAGCGTTGTTATTAAGTTCATCAAAGTTATTAATGATATATGTTTATTACGAGATAATATTGACGATATAGATATATGTTTATTATAAAATTTTAATTTATAATTATACTCCTACTAGCGGCCCAGACAGACGTTCTGTCAAGTTTTTTTTTATTTTATTTTGAGATGTAAGCTATCCTATCTCTCAAATTGGATCAAACTGCACACGGTGTGCAAATTTGATTAAAATTAGTTAAGTACTTAAGTAGGAGTCCATCGCGGACAAACAACGTGACACGTAATTTATATATATTAAGATTTCAATACTACCAACATTACGCCCAAGTGCAGATTTAGTTAAAGGGCCATTGAAGAGTACTATATCTCTACGTGTCTACTCTCTGTGAGTGATTGAAATAAACTCGTGTTTAAGAACAGGTAACTATACCTGTTTTAAGATTATTAACTTTATAAACAAAGTATTAAAGTTGTAAATTAAATGTGATACAAACATAATACACATAATACACATAATACGAGAAATATAAAGGAATCCCAACTTGCTGGCGACGTATAGAGTTGCCATTTTCGGAATTTTAAGTTGTCATAATGCATTTTTTTCAGTACCTCAAATCTGCCAAAAACTGCCAAGTTTTATAAAACGTCAACCGATCCTGCCATAGGCTAAAATAAGAGGCAAATCCTGCCAAAATGGCAGGATCCTGCCACATATGGTCACACTGTGCACACCCTCGAACCCGATGTTCGCGGTGTCTGTTCTATACGCTAGTAATTGTAATTCTATGACACAACCCAAACGTCAAAATTGCGAATTGACCCGAGTCAAAAGAGAAAAAAAATAAAAAAAATCTTAAAAATCCAACGCAATCCGACCCTGCAAAGTCAATTGGCTATTTGACAGTTGTCACGGTAAAATATGAAATGTGTTAAATATGGTTGCATATTGGTTAACATTAATTAAACAATACATTTTTTGCATGAAAATAAATTGTAAATATTTTTACTTTTGAAAAACAGATTTGAGTTTTTTTACCTGTGGACACGAGAACCGAAACGCGGGCGGCCATGATTGAGCATGTTGTGACGTCACACTTCCGAAAATATAGCGTTGTGTACTACTAACTACATCGATTATCGTGTGCAATTTACTGAGAAAATTAATAATATATATTTTGATTTCTGCTTTTGATAGGTTTTGTAAAATGGAGTCAGGCTATATAAAAGCTAACAGTGCAAATTTGCTTCAAGTTGATTCATTTATGGTCGCAAATTTCTTTGCGTGTAACCCTGACTTTTGCTCTACCGAGTTTCGGAATGCAAAAACCTCCTTGTATGTACTGAAATTAATAAAGTAAAATTGGTCAGTCTTGCTAAGTGGTCACAGGGGGATTTTTTTCTAAGTTTTTCCTCAACGTCCCCATAACGACACCATATTACTAATGATTTTAAATTACTTGTAGGTTATGTTTATGAACAATATTAGGTTGGGTTTAATTTGTTTTTTTAGTAAATGAGAGGCTAAGTTGATTTCTTCTAAATACTTACATCAAAGTGGTCCTCACAAAAGAATATTGCTGATATAACAAATGTTAACTCTGGGTCTCGACGTGCTAAATTGTAACCACTGCTTTCGACGTTGAGGGCATTTAGAAACGTGTAGGTATAAATAATTTGTCAGGTTTAATTGTAGTACTTCTACACATAGGCACTGCACATGTCTTGTAGCTTGTCATTTTCACAATTCCAGTGAAAAAGGTGTAAGTTTTTCACATAAAATATCTTCAGAGTTAGAGCATAAACTGTTGTTATTAGAAATGTGACGTCACAGCCAGCAAGTGACAGATGGTAGATTATTTTCGCGCGAATTTCAAATTAATGGATTAAAAGTTATTTTTATTCCTACTAAATAACACTTTTTTGAAAAAATAAATATTGTAAGAGGTATAAAATAAACCTACGAAAATTGTAAAATATTTTTCCAAAAATTGTCTAATAGCCAATTCAAAAATAGAAAAATTTTAAATTAAAATATCTCGGCGGCCATCTTATTTTGTCAAATTTTTCCAATTTCATCGTGACACTTTTCCAAAGATTAGCCGAAAACGACACTAATCTTGGGTAGGGGTGCATAATAAAAAAAATGGTCATTGAACTCGGCCGCCATCTTGGATTTTCAAAAGGCCGATTTTTCCCATAGACACGGAGGCAAACCAAAAATTTCCCCCATACGTCGTATCCACCCTCCACCATTACTTCTCGGAGACCAATTCGACTTGTGTTGCCAGTTGACATCGACGAAAATGGTCAAATGTCATTACGATGACCACGACACATTTGCCTGTGTGACTTTTTGATTAAAAATATAGCTCCTTCTATTTTTCATATTTTTGAATAAACAGTCCAAAACAATGTATGAACGAAAAAAACTCAACCTTTGCAACACTTTGCCTCGATTCCCACAACCACCCGAAACAAAGGGATCTGCTCAAATGTTGCCAACCTGAAGAAAAATGTACACAAAAAATTTTCGTACATTTTTAAAAATGGCCATGACCGTTCCGCCATCTTGTCGTAAAAAAATATATCCAAAATATTAAAATTAAGGATACCTACACTCAAGCGAACATAAAAAAAATTGAAAAAAAGTTGAAAATCCACCCCGATGCTACCCCGCAGTCACCTCTAAAATCGAAAAAAATCTAACTCTAATATCTCAGCGGCCATCTTGTTTTTTCAATTTTTTTCGTAATTCTCCTCATAATAATTTCGTAATTTACGAAAACCCCCAAAAATATTTTGCGAAAAGTCATAAACAAAAAAGTTGACAATCTCAACTCGGCCGCCATGCGCCATCCTGAAAATGTGAAATGTCAGATTTCTCCCGAGGTCACGGGAGGGGAAGGAGAAAACCCGCCATAGTCAATAAAATCCCATCTCACTTCCTTCTGGGAAAACAAATATAGGTATAGTTATCACGGTGGTAAGTCTAGGATTACTTTATGATACACTTTTTTAATTTAATTATAATTTATTCTTAAAGGCTATTGAGAAATAGCAAATAATATTTAACTGTCCGCTGTAAAAAATAATAATTTTCGAAAAATCTGAAAATTATTGTTTTCAAATTAATATAGATTAAAAAGAATCCATATATATGCACCATAGAATTAATATTACTAGCGTATAGAACAGACACCACGAACATTGGGTTCGGGGGTGTGCATTGCAGCCGGCCAGCTGCATTTCATTCTGTCACTCGGCTGTCACTCGGCTGCGCTCATTGCGGCCGCATGACAAAATTGTTTATGAAAAAACTGAAAAAATGCCGTCGTGCCTAATAAGAATGTGTCACAATTGCACGACAAAAAACAAAAAAGATAATGTTATCACTTTATCATCAGTAAGAAAACAAAATCTTAACTTAAATCAACTAAAACGAATTTAATTAAATTATTGAGCAATGTTCCCGCCATTTTGAATGAAAAAATCATAAGGAGCGTTTGAACTTGGCAAGCCACTAGCGTGTTATTGGACTAAATATGCTTGCCGACGCGACGCTTGTGACCAATTTAAAGTGTTGGATTTTTTGACACGAATCAATGATAATTACGTTTGGAATCGTTTAAACGCTTTTGCACGTTAAATAAAGTTGGAGTAAGAGCTTGTAAAGATTTGGAGTCGGTGACTGCTTGTCTTGGTTCGACAAGTGTCATATACAAAGTTACTCTATGGCAAGGCAAGTGTACAAACGAGGCTTCTAGTTTGAAAAGAGAACGGAGGGCAAGCCGGCGGTGGAATACACATTTTGTTTGAGATAGCTTCTCTATGTATTACCTCAATGTATTGCACCGACAAATTAAAAGGTAAACTGAACATTAAAAATATTTTATTTTGAAGCGAAAATAATTCACATAAATATTTTAGGTTGGTACAAATAATTCTCATATTTTACAGCTTTTAAGTTTATAGGTTTCTAAAAATTTTGCCGCCCCCAAAATCATGGCGCCCCTAGGCCCGGGCCTCACGGGCCTAGGCCTAAATCCAGCACTGGCTGTATCTCATGAACCGTGATAGCTAGACAGTTGAAATTTTCACAGATGATGTATACCTGGCGCGGCTGTATTACAACAAATACTAAAAACAGAATAAAATAAATATTTAAGTGGGGCTTCCATACAACAAACGTGATTTTTTGCCGTTTTTGCTCGATGTTAATAACCGGCAACAGGTAGACGCTAATATTGTCGCACTTGACCGTTTTTTTTAATTATGAACATAATCATCCATAATCATCATACATACTAATGTTAGGACGAACACAGTTCTACCTACTTATTCCTCGTTTTGTATGTTATAGCCTTATAAGTATAACCAGTGACGGATCAAGACTACTTGATGCCCTAAGCAATCCACGCCTGTGGGCGCCCCTATCCGTATGTCATCGTGGTTTTTTGTGCTTCTGCTGGTGCCCCCCCAGACGTGATGCCCTAGGCAATTGCTTAATTTAAGGGTTAATCCGTCACTGAGTATAACCAGATTATTATGTCACAACAGGTAGCAAAATAAATCCTTTGACACGAAGTGGAGCGGGTTATGTGGCATGTATTGTGTGTTTGTGCTTTGTAACTGATTACGTGAGCTTACCAAGTTACGAAAGCACTACAGTTACGCTGAAATGAATTTAGTGATATGAGGAAGCGTGCGAGCATCTCTGGTTTATGCTTCACTAGATGTGCTTCGGTTCGGGCACCTACTGAATTGCGTTGTTACTAATTTATTGGCTTTTTAACGTTTTGTTATTGTGTTAGTGTGGGAATACGAGGATTTGTAGTAAGATCGTTGAATTCTACTAATAAAGTGAAAGTTTGGATGTTTGTGACTCCATCACGCAAAAACGGCTGAACGGATACGGTTGAAATTTGGCACACAGATAGTTCTTGACCTAACTTACCGGATAGGATACTTTTATCCTGGAAAATAGACCTGTTCCCGAGGGATAAGAGGATCCATTTCTGAAGTCTACGCAGACGAAGTCGCGGGTAGAATCTAGTATGTTATAATATAATACAAAATGTTTTATTAGCATAGTACGTACGTTTCAAACCCCGGAGCTATATTCCCGCGCACCCTCCAATCTGGGTGGGACTTAACGCCGAACGTGGCTGGTATTATAGTCCAGAAGGGCGCGATGAAGTAATTCGATACTCACTAGTAAGATAATATTTGTATTAACAATAACGCCTTGGAGCAATACGACAAATAAACGCATTGATAAGGCTTCTTAGTAGTGACATATACGCTGTTTGACGAAAATGTCGTCCCATTAAAGTTTTTTTTATGGAAATAGCCGGCAAACGAGCTGAGGATCCGCCTGATGTTAAGTGGCCATCGTCGCCCATGAACATCAGCAACATCAAAGGCATCAGTGATGCGTTGCTGGCTATGAAAGAGAGAAGAAAAAGAAAGAAGAAAGTGGCTCTTAAGCAAGGTCAGGCATGTGGAGCGGCCGTGCCACGATAGTTCATGTTCTGAACTTATACAATGCGTACAAAACTTCAATAGCGTGATTCAGGTCGGGCATGAGGTCATAAGCGGACACTAATCCTGTCAATAGAGCACTGAAGATTATGGAGTTAAAAGTGTCGTGCGCCCATCTAGCGCGCGTATCCGCGGTGCATTTGGCAAGACGCGTAGTGAAAGTGATTGCATGTCGCGTGCACTCACCGACCTTGCCATATACGAGCCATCGCGCGGCGCACGCGCAGTGCGCCTTGAAACGTTTTTGCTTGTTCGCCTGTTTGTCGCTGGAGTTTATCGCTTTATTGATGCGCATTCAGTAGCACTTGACGACAGTGATGGATATAGAAATATCGGGTGGTAACTCTCCTGGACTTTTTAAGATTGTCTCCAAGTTAAAGGTGCTCCAATGGGTACCTTGAGTATCTTCCCTTGAGGTAAATCAATCCCCTGCCGCTATGTATTTTAGAGCAACTCGTTCATAGCATTAGATACTATGAGTGCATTCAAACCCAGCACGCTTTAAATCAATGTACAATTATTAATGGCGTCATAATCCATACTCCTTATTTTGTTTTGCTTAAAAGTTTATTGGATACTTAGTTAATGAAGCTGGTTTCAGGATCATGGAGTACCTATAGTGTAGATGAAGAAGACAGTAAGTAACGAAGAATACCTATACCGAATTGGTGATAAGATAATCAGGAATTTGTAAGTTTTCTCTGCACATTGCAAGCAATTTCTTTTAAAATTCTAAGCGATCTAAATATTATAGAGTTATTTTATAATTATGTATTTAGGATAGTATTTTAGTTACTTATAACTTAATCTGTTTGTTAATATCGCATGTCATTGAAGTTACCATAGCATTCCGTACCTAGCATTACGTACATGGGTAACTGGCCATCAAATATTATTTTTGACCAAAATACATTGTATTGTATTGTGTCACGTACAAATATTTAATATTTGATTTTATCTCAACATAACGTACGTAGATAACATGTGTAATTGTGTACCTACCATAAAAAGGCGTGATTGCGTGTTACTCTCAATGATGAAGTGCGGAGGTTCAATATGGATATGATTAACACGTGTAATGATGAAAGCTAATTTTAGGGTTGATAAAAAGGAGATCTTAGCATTAACTAGGTAGTAGGCACGTTTATAATGTATTTTATAATTATTAAAATTGCCGATAAACGTTATGTAAATCAATAATCAATGAAGTAAATCACCGGTGTCACCCATTGATATCACAACATCAGTAATAATATGACTACTATAATACAAAGGTCGTTACTGTCTTTCCAAAATTTGGATAACGTTATATCTGTTTACGCTCTACGCTATTCCAGAATATTTCCTATACTGAAATCGATAAAGGTAACTAAAATGATATTATGTACGATTGTTATTGGTAAAGCGCATATGTTCTTAATTTAGCCGCCCAACCCTAGCAGTTATGATTGTTATAATTGCGCGCGCGCATACGGTCACGTGGCGCCGAGGACGTCCGAGCAGAGCATTTCGCAATCACACTCCAAACTTGATTGAATTGTTCTATACTCTGATACTGGCCTATTTTTAATTGGGCCATTATGATGTGATTTTATTGTGCATTTTAAATTGTATATGGAAGAGCTATGGGTGATGGTTGAATGTGGTGATGTTGTCGACGAGATGTCTCGGGTTTGATTCTCGGCGGTGATACATGTATAAATGTTTGATTGTTTATTACAACGATCATTGTACACCTCAGACAACTTTAAATTATGAACATATCGGGTATTTTCTTGTAATTTAGGAGGTCTACGGTAGTCTACCTCGCTGCTTCGGTATGGCTTAACGAATAACGCTATCCAACAATAAAACTGGGAGAATTTAACGTGCAATCTGAAGCACGGAAGTTCTCATGAAGTTTTTTCAGTGGCACATTCATATAATTACCTATTGAAAGCACATTTGCTTAACTTGATCGGCGAATAATGTCAACATATACAGACGAATGATGTTTTATCATAGTATATATTAACGGTAAAACGAGTACGAGTAAGTACTCGTCGCGTGATTAAGTCATCGTCAGTAAAGTACTCAAAGCCACATCGCCATAACATCATAGCGGTCCTAGTTAATCTGTAATTAATGGGAAAATTATCAATGTTTAAATGTTACATCGAAACGGTGTATTTAGTGAAATCATACCTATTTATTTTCTTAATAAAAACAATTTTGTTAATGACGTTATTTTCTATTAGGTACGGGTTTTGAAAAATACTTATTTTTATTTTGTTGTGTTATTTTTTGTTAACAACTCGATTGTATTAACACACTGAAGTTCAATTTACATACCTACCTACATAATTTATTTATGCCCAAATAATAGGCGACAGGCGTATCCTTTCACCGTAGTCACCATTTAAAAATACAAATGAATCAAAACATCTCCCGGGCGTATTAATATAAATTATTAACAATAAACATAATTCATGTTGTAAATGAATCATTGAGTGTTCAGTTCAGTAGCATCACTGCATCATGTATTGGCAAATAGTGCGTATTTTGTTTCGGGGCCGCGCCGTAGCGACCGACCTCTCGCCTCCGCCCGACAGCGCCACTAGCATTGAGGCTTGAGGCTTGAGGCATTTACCTTTCCTAGGTCGGACTTGTCCTCAATACACGCTTGAAGCGTTGATTTATCACGAGGAATGCCCGCTCCACTCACACAAATTTTGTGCAATATGCGCCTAATTTGACTTACGCAATATGCTTGAGTGTTTACTTTAAAAAACAAATAGCAGGCTTGGTGATAAGGTAATAGTTTGTCGAATTTATGTGACCTGTATCGTTCAGGAATAACAATAGTATCAATTGATATAATAATACATGAATTTGCACAAGTTAAGATTGATGTAAATTCTTAGGTTACGTCCTTGATTTTTTTTCGAAGTTACGCTTCAGACGCCTAATTAGCGTTTGTTTGTACCGTCATGTTAAATATTATGAGGAGGATACGAATATCACATTATTTTATAATATAATAAATTATAATAATTACGAAGCATTAAACATTATAATAATATAATTATTCGTGAATTTAATGTTCTATATTTTGATTTAGTTTTTTTTTGTGATTTTGAACATGAAGGTAAATATCGTTAAAGCTTTTTTAAACACTTGCACAGAGAATAAATATTCCAAACACGTAATAAATATTTCGTGCTGGAATGTAACTATAATTTGTGTAAGTACCTGCCCATACTACTGGTTGAAGGTATCGGTAACATTATGTTCGGAATGCCCCTTCTACTCGCACTTAACTAATTTTGTGCAGTATGCACCTCATTTGATTTAAGTCTATGTACCCGTTTCGGTATCTGGACCAACCTTGCTAGCGTGAATTCTTTGCAAATTATATTTTTTAACTTTAGTAGATAGTCATTGATAAAAATCTGCTAGATCTATTCTAGTCTAGTCAAGAGTTCTTGAAAATTTTCTTCCTAATTATCTTCCTTGGACGACAACGGACAATTATTATGTTCTAAGGATCATAAATAGTTTTATGCTTTGTTTATTATTCCTACATTTGGCTAAATTATTTCGTTTTAATTGCATTCTACAAAAACAAATTGTGCAGTAATTAGGTAAACCCTAGTTACTCATTTCGTTGTTAAAATTTTAGTCTTTATTTAGATTTGAATACAGTCATCTTAATCATGTCTATTTTTGAATGTGTTCTATTTTTAAGTACATATTTCAATAAATCTGTATGCAGTATGCATTTCAGTAATTCGTCATGTCATGTTTCGTCTTAATTTTTCTTTCATGTAAGTAATTAGGTATGATGTCTCGCTTATACATTTATGTAAAGACTAATGTTGTTTACAGTTGTACAAAGTTGTAAAAACTTTATTCAAATGTATTTAAGGTAAGTGGGTATTTAGACATGCTGATATGATCAGTGTCGAAACAAAAGATTGAACTTAATTGGCAATTTGTAACTTGTTTGAAGACAGGAGCAAATTTTATTATGTAGTTTAGGCGGGTTCAAGCTAGCAGCGAGTGTCATAATGCTAATTAGTAAACATTCGTTCAATGGCAAGGAATTTCAGTGTGACAAGTACACGATTGCGTTTATATTTAAGTATTTAGGATATTATAATTAATAAATAAATTATTTATTATTGGTACTATCCGATGAACAAGCAAGATAGTAATGATAGGCTAGCGGTTGACCATTATAGCTTGTTTCTGGTAGGAAGTCTAAGGGAACGTCATCTTACCGTCTTTCTATAGTGCAGCGATCTTTTATGGGGCTTGGTGTATTGTTCTATAATAAAATCCCGAAGTTAATCCGTGATTTGCCAGTGAAATTATTTAAGAAACATGTAAAATCTCAACTTTTGGGCAAAGGTTACTATACTACGTAGATGAGTACTTAAATGACAAAGATGCATGGAAATGACCAGCTCTGCAACCAGTTTCGTATAGGTAAGTTAGTGATATTTTTTTGTAATAAATATACTAATGTATTTTTATTTTTAAAAGATGTGCTGAGGAGTTTCTTTATGGCTTTTCTTCTCATGACAAAAAATTACGTGCATAAATGTATCAGTGATACCTATATGAATAACTGATTTTGAATAGGATATATGTATGTATATTCTGGAAAAAGGGTAGAGTACGAAGCTGAAGAAGGGTAGAGTACTAGTTTCTCATAAAACGAGCGTTGTTATTATCGTGGTAACCAAGTTCATAAACTCCAAGTATTATTAGACCACGCTTAACGACACGTTATCTAATTTGTTAAATGTTCAAAATTTCCATTACACTGTAACAATAGTTAGTACCGGATCGCAAGATCATTATCGTTAACAGGAAAACGTAACTATTACTACGTTGTTAAGGTTGCGATTCGAAAAGTTGCGACTTGTCAACATGTTTAAAATATAGTAGCTTACGATTTATATCTGTTAACAAGTTTTCGTAATGAGCTCGTCTTTATCGAATGTAAGTTTTATAACCTTTACTGTTACGATAAGGTACTGGATAGATTGAATTTTTATGTGCTATTTTGTGCCAATATTAAGCACTGGTCTCTTCGCAACTGAGGAGGTTTACAACTCCACCAGTGTGTATTGCTGGAAGGATTAGTGGCCAACCGAACTATCGGAGATTTTTATGCCACCCGAAGGCTTCCGGCATGACTTAACGACTGATATCTTTTAGCTTTAGGTGTCCCTCGAAATACGTAAGTGCTCAGGACTTAACCTCGGTTGGTCTCATACCTTATATGATCAACACAAGTCGTTAGGCTATGAGCGTATAAAATTATTAATTTTTGCAGTGACTAATGTTAGTACGAATGTCACTGTGTACGTATATCAACTGGCACGTTATCGGTATTGGTTGCTTTCGATAATTAATGATACTTGAAATAGCCACTGCAACTGAGCTATCGAAATGGAAGTATCTTTTTTTCCATCTATCAGCCCTTGGATGACCATTGACCACTGCTGGATAAAGGCCTCCCCTAACTTGCACCACTCTGTTCGGTCCTGAGTTTTCTGAATCAAGCGGATGCCCGTTTTATTCAGGTCGTGACTCGTGAGTTCACCTGGTGGGTGGGATCTTTTTTAAATGATGCGAATTTTTTCGCCGTTTCTTCCTCACACAGATGAAGCACATTCTCGATCCTATAACGTAGTAGTTAAGTTAATAAGAGCACCTACCAGTCATACGCACATTAATAAATGAATTGAATTTCTTCACTAATCGCTGAGGAAATGTGAAGACGAGAAGCCCTCAATTTTGAGGAGAGACTTGTGTCTTGATGTGTCACTGAAAGCAGTGGGCCGCTAATGTGTTGAAGTCACACGTTACTTTGCAAAACAGGCTCGTTATAATTTATTAACATAACAAGACTAGATAAATAATTCAACGGATATACCTGTCGGTATTTTGAATTTGCATGTTATTATGGAAAACGGCATGACAATGAAATAACTGTGTTTCAGTTTATCTGTCATAATGTTAGCGTATGTAAAGTTAATCCTTCATAAGATGTATAAGGGCTAACTGGATGGATGGAACGGCGTTGTGGGTAATGTGTATGAATTCCTGCATAAACTTAAATATAAACTGCTAATACCTAACTGTTGACTGATAAAATACAATTACGAAAATTACAAGTGATGCGACTTGTACAACAGTCGCAGATAACTCGGTCGTGAGGCACGAGAGGTAAGCGTTTTTGATTTTTCTACAATAGTTGTCATTTTTAACCGACGAAAAACAGGAGAAGTGGCAATTTCATGTTTTTGAAGATTTATCTGTAATGTTCATTTTAAAACAGTACAATGAAATTTACTAGCTAAATTCTGATTTAAAACATAATCTAAATATATATAAAAATTCATATAATCAAGAATTGAGATGTAGGTGCTGAGTTTACACAAGTAAGAATGGCATTTGAGGGTACCTAATGGAGATTGGGACTTTTGGGCTACCGACCGAACAACTAACAAGTAAAAATAGAGTTTAAAATAAAGATCATGTTTTTCTATTTTTAAATATTAAATAACAGGTCAATCAATTTAGAAAAAGAGAAATTAAGTAGTGAGTATTTGTGAGTTTACGTTATTATTAATCGATGCGCGACTTACGATCGTAGCTATGATCGTAGTGCGCATACGCGGTCGCTCGTTCTTGTACCACGTTATGACGTCTGTGACATTGAACGCTCGACCCGATTAAGCATAGCAGATGAGTCGCGAGGTCGTACTGCATCGTCCTCTATATCACTCTGGTGTGGTGCACTTATTCCATTCTGTACTTACTCATCTATATTAATAAAATCCAAGTGTCCGTCTGTATTTTTAAAACATTCATGCCTAACCGGTTGAAGCGCTTGCAAATTTGAATTGTGCTACATTCGATTGTTCTATATGAAGTCAGTCGTGAGTTCTTAAGAAGTACAAGTACTGCCAGAAGATAATAATCAAGATACTTAATGGACCCTCTGAGGCACTGAAACGCTCATTTGCGTTACGATGTTGAGTAATGAGCATCATATTGTTTAGCGGACTCGAGAAAGGACCCATTTCAACTTATACCTGTTTTCGCAGCTAATTCGTTTTCGATTTCCAAAGTCTATGGCCGAATATGCTATAATTGTAAAATGACTTAAGTATGACAAACGACAAAAGAATATTGTGTTTTATATAGTATCTATCTACTGGTTTTTCATACTTGGCCAGCATGGTGGGCCTACACATCTCTCATTAACCCCCGACAAAAAAGACCCGTGTTATAAATTTGACGTGTCTGTGTGTCTGTTTTTTTGTGTATGTGTATGTCTGCCTGTGGCATCGTAGCTCCCAAATGGTTGAACTGATTTTGATCTAGTTTTTTTAGTCTGAAAGGTGTCTTAATCGAGAGTATTCTTAGCTATATTTAGTGTAAATAAAACTGTCGGTGTTTTTTTCTTAATTTTAATTTCAGATTATTTTAGATTTATGAACGAACAAACTAAGCTCTTAAGGTGAACAATTTTGTAGACATGTTTTCGTTTATACTCCACTCCATTCATCGTTTATTAAGTATTTCCTACTATAATATTTTTATTTTCGCGTCCGAATCTGAATAACATCATAACAAATGACTGTCTCGGTCTTTGACACTTTTTTTGGTTCATTTATCTAGGTATAACAGAATTATTGGAATAGAAATCAGGACTTCATTGTGGCGTGACAACGTGAAATATATTGTAGATATTTCAACTTCTGTAAATTTATGAGGAGGGGCTATGTTGACATCATTAAATTTTAAATAACACATTGTAAATAGTAACTGTTTTATTAGATCGTTTATACGAAATCGTGTCTATTTTTCGTTGGTGAATAGCCAATATCTAGCAGATGACTTTGATGGTAAGTCACCATCGGTCATTAACATTTAAAATACCAAGTACACCCATAAAAATATGCAAAGCAAATGTAGCCCACAAAATATTTGCCAAAAAGATGCTGGGAGCCACATTATATCTGGTTCTCCGACACTTCAACCAAAGCACCTGAAACCAATTTCACGGACGACTGTAGAAGGGTACTTATCATATTAAACTGAGCCCAGGAACTTCGATGACGTCATCCGGCAGGGTGCAATAGGGGGAGGTTGGCTGGGTTTTTTCGAATGGACTATTGCTGTTGGCCCTAGAGGCTTTTACAGCATCACGCGGACAGAGGGTGGTTTGTTGGACTCCAGACGTCTGTGGTGATACCTTAGTGTTGCTGACGTCATGAGCTACAACGTCCACTGATCATCCAGGAACTCAAATGGCATCAATAAGTAGGTACCTCTCTTTGTGTCTCCTCTCTTTGTGAGGCATAGCATACTCTGTCCACAGAATCCGCGCCATTCTTCAGGGCGAATTGGTTGATATGAGGAGCGGCGGTAGAGAAGCTAAAATACATAAACATGGGGTGGTAATTAAACTGACTTCTATTTAATAGCATTATTGTCGACTAAAAATCTACACTGTCCTCTAAATTACTAAGTCAGCCACCATCAATGCGCGTCTAAAAAATACTCTTTTAGCCACTATAAATCTTCAAAGTAAGCTACTGTAAATACAACTTAGCATGGCAGTTATTTTTTAGCATCTACATTTGTAACATATATTCAAATAGTAAACTTCTAAAATACTGATATATGACACCAATAAAGTAGTTTTATCTACATCTAGTTTTATAACTCAGCATCTTTTAATTTTTTTGAAACATGAATAATTTATAACTCACCCTATATTTTTCATCATCAAAATACCTAAATTTATCATCAAATATATTGAATTGTCATCAAAATGTACCTAAAATTAAGGTGTGTATTAGTTAGTATAATAACTTATAGTATAATATAACTTGAAATAATGTTCACATGATATAATTTTCATATGCTATATGAACAAATAACATAATTTCATGTGATCTAATGATTTTATTTCATATTATAATGTTATAATTCATTAATTTGCTCGAATAACATTTAGTTTAACGTTTACTTCTTATAATTTTATATAGTATAATGCTCTTTTTATATAACGTTCATTTGACATATTTTTCATTTAATCTAATTTTCAAATACATAATCAAATCTTCAAACGTTACACACCCTTAAAAGGTCTATAGCATGCGGCAAACAGCAAGAGGCATTCCGCATGCAGTAAGCAATCAGCAGACATGGTTTCTGTCACGGCTCCGGCGCTGCAAGGCTCTGGCGGTCCCACGCGATCATATCGTCGCAGATGCTATTAACGCTCACCACCGCAGCTTCGGCTTGCTGGCCGGCTTTGCCGGCCAGCCTCAGCTGCTGCGGCGAGCGTTAAAAGCACCTGCTCCTCAGCTCGCGGGCCGCCTCGCCCCTCCGCGTCTACGCGGGTTTACATTACACTCTAGGGGTAGGGCAGACAAGACTACGTGGAGTCGGGTTTGCAGCGATTTGTTTCTGTCACATAAGTAACAACGAGTGCACCAACAATAGAATGACAATAAACAAATAAACTTGACAACTCACAATAAACAAATACACGTGGCAACTCACAATAAACAAATACACGTGGCAACTCACAATAAACAAATACACGTCACAACTCATTCCCGCATGAATCGAATCGCGCTCTCTGAGTGGTGCAAATGGACAGTGGCACCCCTCTGACTGGCGTCAAACATAATCATGCAGCCACTATTTTCATGATAAAAGAATACGATGTATTATTTTACATGCTAAATTATAAAATATGATGTTTTCTAGTTCAAGCTTGAACTATATCTTTTGAGGAACACATGCTCAAGCTGTAAAACGTAAAATGTTGGTTAATTGTAAAATCCGTGGCCAAGTTAGTAAATTAGATGGTAATGTATAAATCAGTGGGACAAGTAAAAATATTTGTTGTTCTTTATTTGACGCTTTTTTTGGAATATTCAGGTGGCATTTAAAAAAAGGCGAATTAGTTTATTAGAAGCCTTCTCATTTTCCCATGGCTTGGTTATAAAATCAGAGGTTGGTTTCCGTGGCCTAAAAAAAAATCTGCGGCTTGACTTATTATTCCCCATAAACATGTACATATACGTATATTGAGATACTTGTAAAGTTTTAAGATGACAAAGTAAATGTGGATACGTAGGTATTAATTCTTTCTTTCTTTTCATAATTTTTCAAAGTCGAGTATTAATGATCTATTAGGACTTACTATAATCCATCGAATGTAAAGACGGCACGATACGAGACATATCACGTAGACAGCTAGTGGTCTCAAATAACAATCGATTGTTGACATACCTAACCGTCTGCCGTTATTGCTTGCCGTCACGTCGCCGTATTGTGTATCCATTGATTTTCTTGTCAAATAAAACAACGTAAAGTAGTTTATCTGATTTATATTTTATTGAGAGTAAAATAGTTTACAAGAAATCGAGCTGCAGGGTTTTTAGGTTTAGCAGAGTGAAGACATCACTGAGGCGTTGCTAACCGAAAAGGAAGCGGGTGACTAAATCTTACTGGCTCTCTGAAATTGCCATAGAAAATAATACACTATTGATGAAAATGTTATATAATGTTCTAGCAGAGACGAGAGAGTGAAAAACAATACATTTAAAATACGTACGTCAGGGCACTTAGTGGATTAGCTTGATGCGGTATTCAGGCCTTGGCTGTTAGGTCAACCCTGAATTGTCCGCTAATGAGTTGAAAGCCATGAGGCTACCTTGGAAATTACGATTTGTAGTTCCCCTATGACCATAGAAAAGTTAATCTAGGTAAAGGTGTAGTAAAGGCATGCGAGCTGGATTCTTACCTAAATACCAAAGTAACTTGGAACTGGAGTAAATATTTTAGTGTAAAAATCTACATCTATTACTCAATTTACTTATAATACGCACATAATAATTGAAATATAGAGGTGCGTGTCAGGATTTGAACTCGGGCCCCTGCGTTCGGGAATCCAACGTTCTAACCGCTAGGCTATCACTGCTCATCTCATTATCATAGGTATGGCAAAAACCCATTGAAAATCATTCAACTGCGGGGTGGAATTAAGTCTACTCCGAGAATGGCTAAAGTCATATCTCGCAGTGCTGATCAAGTGTGGATTGACAGACTTCATAAAACGAGAACTTTTATACTGCTGTTTTCCTATATTTTTTAGTATTTTCTGTATGAAAGATTTTTTTTTTCTTTTTTTACCGGGACTGTTACAGACTTGACGATTGTCGAAAAGTATAAATCTCAAATAAAAATATCATTATTAATATAATATGTGTAACGTAAAACAACGTCACGTTAACGTTGACGACGCTGTAGCCTAGTTGGTAGTGACCCTGCCTGCAAAACGGGGGTCTAGTGGTAGTAGTTCGGTTATTAGTCCGGTCAACCGAACTAATGCAACTTTTTAGTGTCAGTAGTTAGGTTAACCGGACTAACCGAACGGGGTCCCGGGTTCGATTCCCGGCCGGGGCAGATATTAATGTGACAGATAAATATTTGTAAGTACTCGGGTCATGGGTCATTGTGATGTGTTATATGTGTAGTCACTGTAGTCCATGCCACCCGCGACACAGGTAAAAATAAGTCTGTAATTGTTTATTATTATTATAAATAATTATATTATCAATACGTACCTACAATGCCGGTAGATCAATATTATCTACCTAACAATAAAGCAGGTAAATTGTCGCGATGTGTTCTTGGTCGCGGACGCATGACGTCACGCGACGCGAGGCCTTGCGCCTTCCACAAGCAAAACTACTTCTTATTATCATAAACAAGTAACATCGTAATATAAATAATTTAAAATCATATTTCTCTCCATAATCCTTCCATTCTGGTGGATCGCGCAATCACTTTAGTACCTACGTACCAATGACGAAGTTAAATTGCCTTTTTTTTCCTGTTTGTATCCTAGAATTATTATATTGTAACGTATTTATTATTTATTGCAACTATAAATTTTATGTACTTGCCTAACTACACTGTAGTAGGTACTTCGATTATGTTGCTACGTTAGAAATATCGAATTAGATACAGTAGTAGGTAGTATATTACCGTAACTGACTAAATTATTTTCCGTAGGTACGAGTAAATGCCACACTGAGATGCCACGCAATCATTTTGTGTAAATTAAAATACGGCTAAGTTACGTTCCTTATGTAACAATCATTAATGAACTTGGAACTGCGGTAATGATTCGCGACTATCGACTTTACTTTGGCCTATTCTTGAACTACCTCGTGATGGGATGACAAATAAAGACTCAGTTTTTTGGTAAGCAAGGAAGAGTAGCTACGCGATGTTACGTGGTCAAGGCTGCTCATGGACGTTGTCAACAAGCTATCACCGGTTCATGTGTCACCGGTTACCGGTAACGGCAACGGATCCTCCGTTGGTTACTACAAGCCAGCCAACTAGCCAGGACTAATGCCATCACCGAAGTGATACCGATAAACATGAATAAACCGGTATCCGGTGGCATCTAGCAACATAACTGAGGCAAAGAAAGAAGAGGCAAATCCCTTCGTGAGTGCTCATATTTCTCATTTTCATTCTAGTGTACTCACAAGTAATAGTTCAATCTGTAATCCATCCGTTCGTCCATCCATCAACCCTTGGAGATCAACTGCTGGACATAGGACTCCCCTAAATTGAGTCACACTGACCGGTCCTGAACCTTTTGAATCCCGCGGATGCCCGCTGTCTGTCTACAGATCGTCATTCCACTTAGTCACGTGGTCTCCATTCGAGGACCTTTCTTCCCCAACGGTTATCGGCCCTTCGAACTATGTGACCAGCCCTTTGACCATTGAAACTGTAAAGTAAAATGCAAATAGGTAGTCGTTTATGCACTATGCGTTTGTTTAAAAACACAACGTTTTAATAGTTTTAAAAGCGTGGAATTGTGTCGGCACTACACTAATTACAGCGTACGTCCAATGGTTTAAATTAAACGACACAGTTGACTTAGTAATCCAATTAACATGTACTGCGAATGGTCGTTTATGTAAGGTCCTGATCGATTTGTATTGTAATACTGCGCCTCAGTTTCGGTTAATTGAAATGAGGTTATGATGCTGGAGTTGCTACTTCATATCGCCGCACGCTATTACTGTTAGGTATAAGTAAATATATTGTAAACAGTTTGTGTTGTTCACAGTTTCTAGAGATAAGAATCTACTTGAATTTATTTACTTAACTGTGTGATTTCGTTAAAATCGTAATAACAATAAGGCACCTACTGTAAACGAAAAAAATAGGAGATGAAAAAAAATATAGTAAAATAGTGTTATTTAATTTTCCTTATCCTACGATAACAAAATGATAATACCTAGTGTTATTATTGTAAGAGAAGATATTTTGGCTGCTCGAAAAAGTGGTGAAAATAGCAACATATTTTCAAAAACAGGTTAAATGTTGATAAAATATTCGTTCTTATAGTCCACAAGCCATCTGTATATGTTGGAGCGTCACCAACACGTTAGCTACTGATATTACTTACCACACTTTGTTGGTGTTGGAGCCGTTGGATTCGAAGATCTCAGACGTTGTCAGGTCAGGAGTAGCGCTAGGGAAGTCCGTGTCTAGCAAATTTTATAATATCATTGTCTAGCAATGGATTTCTACATTCTGATGGATCAATGATTTTTGTGGATTACACGGTACACCGCATACTGAACAATATGCGAGATATGTAAAACTTACCGATATCTCAAACACAGACTATAAGTCGAACACTAACAAGAATTGATAAAATGGACGCCGCAGTGTCCGAATCCGTAAGAATTTACTTAGAACACAACCAAAAAAAACGGCGTCGCATGAATTATATTTCGAACAAAGAGCGCGACTGATAGGTGCCGAATATTCTTCACAAGCAATCTGGTAATCGAATCGTTTCAAGTTTAATACGACCAATAATTTCGAGTTCTCACTCGAAAGGGGCATTGACCGCCGGTAACGCTCGCCCGGATTTGCCCAATTTGAGTTGCCGATAATATATTCGCAGGTTGTCACGATGATAATATAAATAGTTTTGTTGAGTTATCGTTGTAAGGCTTATTTTACCTGATACAATGGAATGACTTCCCACAAATAAGGAAAAAATTTAATTAAGGAGCCCACGTTTCCGGGCTTCCATCTAGCTTGATAATGCGTCGGTTGGATGTACACGAGTGGCGGTGCTTGCTAGGCTAGTTTGACGCCTATAAATAGAAATTCAGAGTAGACTTGTCGACTTTGATTTTCAGACCGTGATTATTATTTAACCGACTTCAAAAAAGGAGGAGAATCTCAGTTAGACTGTATTTTTTATGTTTTTTACTTCAGAACTTTCGACTTTAAGAATTATTGAGAGTTTGTTAGGCCTCTGTCGATAAAACGGAAAATGAATTGGTGAGGATTTCTTGAAATTCTCCAATAAATTAATATAAGAATATAATCTTATATTCGTAATTTCGTGAAAATCAAATTATTCGTGGTTAGTTTACATTGCGCTTACTGTAGGTACAGAAGTGATCTAATGTTTGTGATGACAATAAAAAGAGAAAAAAAAAATTAAGAAGCTAGCAAAAGCCAGTAAACTTATAGGTGCTTACAATTTATTAAATTGAAAACTACGTGATACTATCAACATAAGTTTTCATACCTTCAGTTGAAGAAGTTATTAGGGATCTATCTAGGGATGTATGTAATTCGACCGAAGTTCTAAATGGCCGATGAATGGTTATATGGAACTGTATAAGTAGAATTATTTATCTACGTAGATGGTATGCCTATTGAAATAGTCAAATTCACTAAACATGCTATTGTTACGCCGCCAAATAACAATGCCGTTTATACAAGAAGTGAATCCGCCTGAATCATCGGTCAGCGTAGTGTCCGGCCGAGCGGGAAAACCTATCTAACGAACGTAATAACGATGATCAGTTTAAAGTCTAAAATATATTGCATGTCATGGTATAAGGTGCAGGTAGAGGTACATATTTGCTGACTAGGAAGTTTGCGGAAAAAAGAAAACCACAAAATGTAATTTTCTGTAATTTCCTTTTTTTACTTCCTTAAACAATGTAGGACCTCAGCTTCTTTTATGGCCGGCATAGCATTGGCATCATTATAACTGTATGAGGTCTGTAGGAGGCTAGGAGAAAATCAGGAAGACAGTGTGGATATGAAAACGATAGCCAGTAGCGTAGCGTGGGGGGGGGGGGCCGTATCCCGTGGCCTCGGGCGGCACATCTAGAGGAGGCGGCAAGCCACACGACTTTTAAATAATAAAAAAAATATGCATTATAATTAATTTTATTTAAATTTTAATGTAAATTGTGCTGTGAAAAAAACAAGGAAAGTGCATTTTTAATTAATAAAAAAATATATTTTAAATAATATGGGGGCGGCAAAGATCACTGGGGGGGGGGGGGGGGACGGCAAATTTTCGCTCGGCCCCGGGCGGCCGCGGCAGGAGCCCACGCTATGCCACTGACGATAGCTATTTATAGACCGGAGGATCATCAAGATTACTTAATACATAACAGTACACAGTAGCCTTTGAAATCACTACCGCTCCAGGAATGTTTGAAGATTCCTCTTGAGCTTCCGTCCACTCCACAATTTGCACCTAGGTGTCATGTTTGTACCGTTACGTTCTGGTCGCATCGCACCATTGAACTGTGTACATGTTTTAACACATTCGACGTTAAAAAAGATAAGTTCTTTGATCATTAAACCAACCGTGGACTCCGAAGTATTTTTCATTTAGTTTCGTTCAAAGTTCTAAATAGGTAGTTGGGATGATCATGTTCATATCAACTTTATTAATTAAGAATTGGTAATCATGATACAGACACCACTCGATGTATGGACATTGCATATGTGAAATGTTGAACGGAAATTAGAAGAACTTTGGGTTTTGATCTATTGTCACATTCTGTCTCCATCTGTCCATTGGTCATTAGAAGTTCCTGGGCCTACGTTCAAAACTTTGCTTTTAGAAATATAGACTCCTAACTTTTGTAAGGTTGTATAGAACAGATTGAGCTACAGGAGATCTCTCATCAGCATAGATGATCATGTCTGGCGAACAGCCTTAAGTACTCCGATTGTTTTTTATCCGAAAGTTGCCTATTTACAAGCAACGCAGAAAATTTCTACCTTGCGATTCAAGTATTAACACTTTTGATATTCCGTCAATGTGATATTTATAACATTATGGAATGTCCCTATACAGGCATTCCAATTTAGCTATAAGTAATTCGCCCATTCTCTCTAGGAGCGCCAATATGGACTTTTACTGGAATGATCAGCTCTGTAGTACATGATGGAGAACGTTTAAAGCCGGTTTCGAGAAAGACTCGTGGCCAGCAATGAAACATGAACAGGTGTTGCTGTCGTTTAGTTTTATTTGACGTCACTATATCATCGTGTCGTAGCTCCAAGTGTGCGTATCCAATCGGTGTCACCTTGGAACATGCAAATGGAGGGGCGTGGCAGAAAATGCTCCAAGTCTTCGGTGACGATGCCAGTAGTATTTCCTCTTTCTTCTCTTTTTTCTTTCTTGGATGGCAATGCCTCTGGACTCTGGTGTTGTTGATGTGCATGGACGATGGTGTCCGCTGATTTTTCAGCTATTTATATAAAAAAAGACAAACTTCTATATCTTGCGGTCAGTGCAATGATAAATATAGCGTTGCAAACAATAACTGTTTATGCCTTGTACATAGCTTCGAGGGCACGTGTATCCAAAATATGCAACCTCGGATAATGTGCCACTGGAGTGGAATAACGTAGAGGAGGATGCTCCAAGACTTCTTTTGTGACAACAGACCTGAGTTTGTCAGTCAGATATATTAGATGTGGTAGTGGTGTGGTAGAATTTCTTAACACACATTCAAAATCATTCAATCGTTGGAAAAGACACTTTATTTGTAGAGAATAGTTAATGACCAAAGAAAAGCATAATTTTAATAAACTATAGCAACCATTCTTAAGATAACCATAGTGTCTTTGGTGTTACTGATGTCTAGGCGACGATGACCAATTCCCATCAGGTGGTCGTCAGCTCATTTATCGGCTGTTTACATAAAAAAATCCATGCACTAGTACCTCCGTAAGTATCCAATCCAATCAGTGTTACCTTGTACAAACATCTGGAGCCATGTGGGAGAAGCTTCAGGCAAGACGATCCAGGTGTGAAGACAGCCGTGCCTGGCGGTCAGATATCAGACTCTGGGACAGTGTGACCATATTTAAATTACAGATCCTGCCACTCATTGCTTAAAAACCTGCCAAATCCTGCCAGTCTGATAAGTGAAAAATGCCCAAATACTGCCAATTTCATTTACCGTTATAATAAACAAAGAAAAAATACACTTATAAATCTAATATATAAAATTCTCGTGTCACGCTTTTTTGAAGTTGAACTCCTCCGAAACGGCTCGACCGATTTTCGTGAATCTTAACGTGCATATCGGCTAGGGTGGAGCATCGGACAACATCTATTTTTCATCCCCCTAAATGTTAAGGGTGGTCAACCCCTAATTTATTATTTATTTTTTTAATTACTATTAACTTTTGACAGAACGAAGTCTGTCCGGGCAGCTAGTATTTATATATTTTTTTAATTATACATTGGTGTTAGCCTCATATTCTTCTTCTTTAAATTTTATTGATTCATACATTTTAGCATAATTATCTTTGTTTGGTTTAAATTAGTCCAGTCATTACAGATATTATCATGGGCGTAGCCAGGTTTTAGTTTCGGGGGGGGGGGGGGGGGGGGGGGTTCCAGAAAATACAACGACTATAAAAAAAACCTTAAAGAAAATTGAGACTTTATTTTTTCTCACGACGTATGTAGTGCCATCTATTATTACTTAGTCAAAAAGTTCAAAAACGTGTATAATAGAAATAAAGCTCCTAAAAATATGTGCGATAGGTCATTCGATTCGGAATGACGTCTAGAAAAATGTTTTTAAGGGTTATTAGCACATAAAAATGTCAGTCCTGAACTTTTCGGGGGGGGGGGGGGGGTTTGAACCCCCGAAATCCCCCCCCCCCCTAGCTACGCCCATGCATATTATCCATTTCATACATCTCTGCACTAAATTGCCATGCTCACCAATGCCCTGTTTGACATACAAGATTGACGATAATGACGATATACTTAAATGTTTATTGTTTATATAATTACAAAAAAATATATATTTCAAAAACATATTTTATGGACATATTAATATTATTAATAGCGTTGTTATTAACTTCATCAAAGTTGTTAATGATAGGTATATATTTATTACGAGATAATATAAAACATTACATTTATTATAAAATTTTAATTTTTATACTTCTACTAGCGGCCTGGACAGACGTGCTCTCAAGTTTTTTATTTTGAGATATTATAAGGATATATCTCTCAAATTGGATCAAACTGCACACGGTGTGCAAATTTGATTAAAATCGGTTAAGTACTTATGTAGGAGTTCATCGCGATTCGCGGACAAACAACGTGACACGTAATTTATATATATTAAGATTTTTATACTACCAACATTACGCCCAAGTGCAGATTAAAGGGCCATTGAAGAGCACTATAGCTCTACGTGTCTATTCTCTGTGAGTGATTGAAATAAATTCGTGTTTATGAACAGGTAACTATACCTGTTTTAAGATTATTAATTTTATAAACGAAGTATTAAAGTTGTAAATTGAATGTGATACAAACATAATACGACAAATACAGAGGAATCCCAATATGCTGGCGACGTATAGAGTTGCCATTTTCGGAATTTTAAGTTGTCATAATGCATTTTTTTCAGTACCTCAAATCTGCCAAAAACTGCCAAGTTTTATAAAACGTCAACCGTTCCTGCCATAGGCTAAAATAAGAGGCTAATCCTGCCAAAATGGCAGGATCCTGCCACATATGGTCACACTGCTCTGGGACTGTTGTATTTAACGTAATGTAAGTATTCGTAGCTTCGAGCGTGCATGTATCTAACTATCGTTGTGGGCGTGCTCGGTCTACTAAGTACAAAATAGCTGGCCGGTCACTTAATGCGTATGGATATCAAACTATACCGAATGCGCTATACGTAGGTGTACATCTGAAGTATAATTTCTAGAAAGCACCCGGCGTCTCGCGTTCATTTGCTTAAACTTTCGATTTGTTATGAATTTATGAATAATTCTCTTTTCACTTGACCGTTTTGAATTGCGACTGTCGGTAACTTGTGTTTTGGTCAACATGTCAAGGATTTCTTTATATTCATTTATGTATGTTCTTTTTAAGTAGTCGACACCCAGCTGACGAGTCACCTGATGGTAAGTGGTCACTGTTTATTGATATGAAATACGTCAGTCATCACCGATGCCTTGCCGACCAAGAAAAAAATGTGTGCTGGGCTGGGACACATAGTAAAAGTGAAACTTCAACGGACAAGTGGAATTTACAGAAAAAGGATTCCATTAAAATTTAGTTTAAAAAAATATTTCAAGAAAAAACATTCCAATAAAATATTAAAAATATTACAAAAAAATACAAAATATAATAATATATACGTCTTAATATATATAAATTACGTGTCACGTTGTTTGTCCGCGATGGACGCCTAAATTACTGAACTGATTTTAATCAAATTTGCACACTGTGTGCAGTTTGATCCAACTTGAAAGATAGGATAGCTTACATCTAAAAAAAAACTTGACAGAACGAAGTCTGTCTGGGCAGCTAGTAATATATATTTTTTTCTCTTCCTCCGCCGCTGCGGCATCTCGCCACGCGATATACTTATCGTCTACCCCCTCCACGCGGCCGTAACGCTTTTTCGGGACAGAAAAATCCTAATACCTACCCCGTCTATATAGAAGCTTCACTTCAAAAACTAGATTAAAAATAATAATAAAAGTTCCGCTGGGATTAAACTGGCTGGTACAGAGCCCAACGACAACTAACAGTACCTGGCAGTCCTAGCACTATAGTCTTTTGGAGTTCAGTAGAGTCCACCAAGCGTCGAAGAATACCCCAACGCTAAAGCACGAAGCCCCATACACTCCATTACGATTCTCTAATAGGATTCGTTATAACATGTCTGATTATTTCGTGTTATTATTTGATCACACAAATCGATGTGCGTCTATAGTTATATGTATTTATGAATTTATATTAAATAGCGCTCTTATTCAATGTTCTGCCCTTAGAATAGGTAAAGAAGAAACGTTTTTATTATTTTTTTATGGAAATAGCCGGCAAACGAGCTGACGATCCACCTGATGGTAAGTAGCTATCGTCGCCCATGGACATCAGCAACACCAAAGGCATCACTGAAGAAAAAGAAGGATAGAACTGGCTCTCAAGCCCCCAGCCGGAACACGACAAGTCGTTTGGCGGCTGACTCATGCTCAAGGGTGGTAGCTATCCAGGCGAACCCCATGGAGAAATAATAATAGTAATAATGGTATTAATTAAGAATTAAAATCAATATTACCAATATAATCCCTCGAGGGGCCCTACTACCAGCGGGCCGGATTTAGTCGCTTTTTACGACACCCATCCGGCGTGGGATTGGGGTTAGTATTCTAAGCCACCCCAATACGGCTAAACGTTCTGCCATGAAGATATTTATATCTTTAATTTTCGTTGAGATCTTTCAGTAATTAACAAAAATATAAACGAATCAAAATTCTCAAAAGACGATAACATCTGTAAAGAGGAAAAATTAATTTAATAGTAATCTCGAACTCTTAAGTAAATAAAATAAAATGATACAAATGTGTGAATTATAGTTTGAGCGTGTGACGTTCAACGAAATGAACAGCGTATAAAATTTCCCTAACATTCCCACACATTAACGTCATCGCGTACCTACGCAGATGCTCCCTTTGTCTGTGTGAGTACACATACTGTCGTACGGCTGTGCCTGTGTGAGTGCACCTACCCGTGCCGATGGTCTCGTGAAAACCCGAAAGCTCCAAATACACTAAGCGACTTAAGTCGTATCCGCAAAGTTTAAATTCCCATGCCTGTATCCATTTCAATCGCATGGATAACGTTGTAGCACTGTACCGTATTGTTTCATGTTTACGCGTCTCTGTGTGGTGAGGTTAAGTAGAGCGGCGTTATCTTGGAACAGAGATTCCATAGAGTTCGGATTAAGAAGCTAAACGTTTAGGAAAATAAACATAATTTGAATATTCGTGTATTCATTGAAAAAATTATAAATTTCAAAAGTTTATAAATTATATTAAAATAAAAGAATAATAATTAATGTCAAATTGTAAACAAAACTCACGGTGATTTATATCTGAAAATAATCACTTAACCGATGGTTAACTGAGTGGTGTAAACGTAATGGTAATTGTTACAAAACGCCGGCCGGTGGCAACAGATCGATTGGAAAGAGTAACAAATAATATCATTTCATAATTGCCGAGGGCTTAGCGCATTGGCCATCTAGTCTAAATGTCATCGAATGGGGTTTCGCAAGCATCAATCACAGGCGGTCACCTACTTTCGCGATCGGCCGACGGCGATTAGTCGACTATGTACATTCACTGAGGCCTCAACTCACCTCTACGCTCTACGCAACAATTGTTTCTGTAGGAATCTTTTATTTATGGCAGCATCGAGCTACGCTTGTGTGCGTGGGCAGTAAGCGACGGCGCCCGTGTTATACCTGTGCCCGGGAGTTGCTGTTCTTATTTTCAACTTTGTGTCTTAAACCATAGAGTAGGTTTTAGGTTGAGGCAGTCGTCCACAGAAATGCTCTACCGATAATAAGTCAACGCTCGAACTCGCCTGTTTGACAGGATTCCAACCGCGTCTGTCCCTGTTTGTTTATTGTAATCGGTTTGACAATGAGCTTAAGGTGCGGTTTCGAGTGATCTCGGTCTCGCGTTCTCCTGTGATTGTTCTCTCCGCTACTCGCTGTGTTTGTGTTGGTATGATACGTCATTGTGTACCGGCTTACTGTAGATTCGCCTCTTAGCATCCATAATTGCTCAGCGACTGAGCGACTTTTAAAGCTCTTTGTTGATTAGTTTCGCTTTGATTTATTTAAGTTATTTAGTTTTAACTTTTAAAAGACTTGTTACGACTTTTTAGTTGTCACTTGTCGTCGTTGCCGCTTTCTAAATAACGATGTTTTCGAATTATAATTTTATTAGTTTTTATAATGAATAATAATTGTCCTACCTATCTAATCAATAAAGTAATTAATTATTAAGTAATTATGCTAAACCCTAAATTAATTAAGTTATTGACACATATAACCATTCAATAAATTACGTTGTCCAAACAAAATCAAACGCTAAACCAATACAGGTGTCGCATAATTAAACCATTTGCATTAAGCAATCGTAATCTATAATTAAATGGCTGAAAAGGAAAAAGCCTTACATTCGTATTAAATACGGGAGGTATATTAATTTGGTGCTGCGACAAAAACCGTTGACGGCTTGCCGACAATCCGTGTAGATAACGGAAGGTCAATGAGGAGACGTCAGAGCCGACAGACGATTGTCGGGTGGCAGTTGGATGCGAGGGGCGAGGGGGAGTACTGGAGGGGGGAGGTGCGAGCGAGAGAGGAGACCGCCTCCTCTCCTTCCCTCGCGCTCGTCCGACCTCTTTGCAAGTGCGGCCCGCAAGGTCGGCCGCCTTAATTAATAAACTCACCGTAAAGTATTTGAGCCGATCAGAGACTACTACAATCTCACTCAGCCTTTGTCTAGCTATTGACCCGCGCCGAAGGCTTTTTCTCGCCGGTTGACCGCCCAACACAAATAATTATGCTGGAGCTGGACGGCGGACGAGTTATGATTAGTGCGCGTGAGAGCGTGTGTTCTCTACGCTGCAGGTTGGGATCATTTAAATCAATCGGACCGTATTTCGGATGTATACACATTTTGTGATTAGATTAGATACTTATTATTTAAAATATGCTCTACTTAGGTAGAGCGTAGAGGTTTTAGGAATTATTAAATAGTTATTCGGTTTTTTAACAAATGATAAGTAGATACATTTATAATATTAAATGTATAGTTTCTGATACAAATTTAAGGAATAGCTTATTAAAATTACGAATATATTATATAATTTTCGCGGTTTTTTAAATGACAATAGCAATTAGGACTTGTAGGACAGGTAATGTTATTAAATGATTAAAAATATTAATTAATCCTCATTGTTGTAATTATGAAAGAGTGCGCTGAAAGTGACTGAAATTCAAGACGGTTCTACGACTATCTATGTATCTACTCAGCTACTGTAACCTAAATACATAGTATTAAAATCAGCTTAAATTAAAACTGCATCTCAAATTTACTCATTCATAGCCTTATCTATACGTAAATCATTAACTGCTGCGTGTTATATGGATCGTGGTTGGATTTTAGCCATCCATAATCCAACTTATCCATAAGCACTACTAAAAATTATCATGAGAGCTTCGGTGCCTCAGAGACTATCCCTCAGAGAGTATGCTAAGAAGTCGGCCCCGATATTGTTATTGTGAAAATACCAATGGTTGAAGCTTGTCGCAGGCTTGCGAGCGGTATACCAACTTTCAATATTTAGACTGGTCAGAGTTCGGTAGATATCCTGTTTGAATTCTTTAAAAACATTAAAAAAACAGGTTTCGCAATAAACAATAGAATAGACCTTGATTTGTTTTATTTTAAAGTTGCTAACGTGTTAATAAGCGTATTTTAAAGTATATTTAATTACAAACTCCATTTCGCTACATCTAGAAACATCGATAAAACACTTCAACCGTAAAATTGCGTCTGAAATACCTCACAAAGTCTTCCGCAAGTAATTTATAAACAAGCAAGCACTCAACTGGAATACTATAGGCCATCGATTGAGTTCCGATGCAAAATTGATGCAGAATTGTCGTGGGTGGTGACTCTTAATCAGCTGGGTGTCACGTCAAGAAAAGGTGTATGTAGCATCATTCATAATGAAGTACCATATAAGAAAAATTGTTTTGATGATAACATGTTTTGTGGCAAATTGCCCACCTGACAGATGCCTTCATTGTCACCTGCGAGGATTGTCTTGATCATCATTATTCTTAAAGCATTCTGATTAATAAGTCGATAGTTTATGACTGTATTTGTGAATATGTAATTGTATTTCTTTAAGTTCTACGTGTTGAGGTGTTTGGTTATAAATTATGTAAGGATTAGGGTGGTAAGTTTATTTCTTTACTAGCTTTTGTAGAGTGGTGTCAAAACGAAATTTTTTATTAATTAATTTATATTTCATTAAAATTTTTACAAAAAATTTAATATTAGATGATGGCCGTGGCTTCGCGCGCGTGGAAATCGATTTTCTTACAAATCCCGCAGGAACCCTGAAGTTTTCCGGGATAAGCTACTTTAGCTTATGTGTTTCAGCCAAATCGGTTCAGTAGTTGTGGCGTGATTGAGGAACAAACATCGAAACATCCAAACATCTTCACAAACTTTCACATTTATAATATTAATGGCATTATTGATTGCAAATATTTTCATTATTTTCATTACATTGTGAATAGCTTGGCAATGACATTGGCTACGGTAGTGTTTTTTTATGGAAATAGCCGGCGAACGAGCTGATGATCTACCAGATGGTAAATGGCTATCGTCACCCATGAACATCAGCAACACGATAGGCATCACCGATGCGTTGCGGGCCAAGAAAGAAAGAAGAAATAAAAGAAAGAACTGCCTCTCAAGCCCCCAGCCGGAACACGACGAGTCGTTTAGCGTCTGACTCATGCTCAAAGGTGGTAGCTCCATCCAAGCGAACCCCATGGAGAAATAATAATAATAATAATGGTATTAATTAAAAATTGAAACCAATACTACCAATATAATAATTCTGAAGGCCCTATCCACCAGCGGGCCGGATTTAGTCGCCTCTTTTGACACCTATCCGGCGTGGGGTTGGGTTATTATTCTAAGCTGCAAACGGCCCCAATGGTTAACATAGATATACCAGGGCCATAAACATAAACCTATTTGGAGACGTTACTAGTATGATGCTGATCAAGAGAAGGATAAAACTGACTTGTTCACTTGATCACTAACATTGAAATAGCAGGGTGAATCACTACTGTAGGCGTTAGAATCAAGGGTGAACGGAGGGTACACCCCCAAACAATAAATGATCCCATTCCAACCATATTTATTTTACTAGACAGCAGTTCTATTATTAGATAAGATAATAATTCCCTTCTGCGTCGATGCATCTAATATAAGACATAAAACTTTGCTCTTTTAGTTCTCTGTAAGAATACTAGCAAGTTCTAGACTTAAAACTAACTAAGTTGTTTTAATCCTTATTACGTAGCAAACATACCGAAACTTTATCAGTTACTTTAGCTAGTCTTCTCGATCTTTCACAGAAGTGATTAGGACAATTTATAGCACCTACCTAATTCAATGTGATCTTTAATTTGATTATAATTAAATAAATACATATCTATCCCTAAGATATTTTAGGTATATTATTTCTTAATTTTTAAACAGTCCCATACTCAAACGTCTGGACGAGGCGCTTCATAAGGGATGCCTTGTTTTATGTAGAGACGGTATTATAATTTTATTATCGTTGGTGTAAATATGGTTGCAAATGTTGTTGCTAGAAGAGTTCCAATTGAAAATCGGATTCAATGAACCCATAGTTTGACTTGTGATATACTGTTCTACAGGTTTAACAATTAGAAAGGCTCGAGTCTGAGATGGCTATTGTAAAAAAATAAACTTTCACATTTATTTATAAAATTATTAAGATAAACAGTGAAGATATAACAGTGTATTTCTATACTTAAAATACTAGCTGTGCCCCGCGGTTTCAACCGCGTTAATTTGTGGAAAAAACTAACTATTATAATCTAAATTTTACTAACAAAAAATAACCGACTTCAAAGTCTCAAAAACTACATAGTTGTCAGATCTCGTTCAAATTTATGTGAGACCACATGACAACCGCCTGCTTTCGATTAAAAAAGAATCATCGAAATCGGTTGGCGCGATATTGAGTTATTCGTCAATTTGTCGCGCACATCTTAACACAAATTTACGACTTATGTAGTTTTGTCATGGATGCCATTGTCAGATCTCAATAAAATTTATGTGGGACCACATGACAGCCACCAGCTTTCGATTAAAAAAAGAATCATCAAAATTGGTTCGCCCAGTCCAAAGTTCTGAGGTAACAAACATAAAAAAAAAAAAAAAACAGTCGAATTGAGAACCTCCTCCTTTTTTGAAGTCGGTTAAAAATATATGATGTTATATAAGCTAGGTATATAGCCTTCCATGAGAAATGGACTATCAAACACAAAAGTAATTCTCCAATTCGAACCAGTAGTTCCTGAGATTAGCGCGTTCAACCATACAAACTCTTCAGCTTTATCATATTAGTAGAGATTATAAAAAGGTAACGTTTCTGAGTTTGTTTGTAGAAGGTGTCTTCACCACAACTTCACCGATTTTGAAAATTCTTTCATCAGTAGTAGTTTCTCCAGTAGAAAGCTACATTATTTCTGAATGATATACCTAAGCTATATTATACTTGATTGCGATTAGTGATATTTTTAATTTTATATAAATGTAAAACTTGTTGCAGAATAACGTCTGCGCGGTCGGCTAGTATAAAATAAAGCGAAACAGTGAAAATGTATCATTGAAATGATCATATGAAATTAAAAGAAATAGATATAAATGACCTGTCACTCATTTCCTGTTCAAATGCCTACGTTTTGATCATCAAGATATTGTAAATCGTTGAGTTTACTGTGCACGGTCGACAGATTCCACCTACTTTGCGGTATGAATATTCATAAGTAAAACCTTTATTTAATATTAATTACACGCAAACGTTTTGTTTTTATGTTGCTCGATGACGTCTACGAGCGAACTATTAAGTATTTTACTACTGACGCAAGTCGCATGTCAGTAAAATTATTTCATATTAGGTACCTATGTTATTGAAGTGAAAACTTCTTTAGTACGGGGGTGACTTGAAATTTTATGAAACGAAACTGTCCAGTAAAAAGAGACACACATAAATTCTAAAGTGAGATATGAAGCATTGTACAGGGGTAGGGTAGGGGAGTGAGGGGTAGGGGAGCGGAGTGGGGCGGAGCGGAGCGGGGCGGGGCGGGGTGGAGCGGAGCGGAGTGGAGTAGAGAAACCTATATTTATCATCCCGAAATTTTACATTCGTCTCAATATCTCGAAAACAAAAATTTTGAAGGTTTCACTTCTAGCACGTGTGAATTGCACACATTTTTTTTTTTGATACGTAATAATAATTTAGTGCCTAATAATATTTTTAAACTGAATTTCGAATTTTTAAGTTAGTATTAGTAATTCGATGGCAAACATATCGTGAGAAACTCACAGGGCTTTTTCTCCAGTTCTCCATATTTTTTCTTAAAGGCGAATAAAATTATAGCCAATATAGCCAGCGTAGATAACCCAAGCCCAGCCGTAGGAAAATTATAATGACACATATTTCAGGTAAACATTTAAACACATAACTTTGGTTTTTAAAGTATTTCTAATCAAACGGTATTGCAAACTGAATTGACTCCGACACGCACTCAACGTTTGCGAGACGACATGATAACTAATGTTCATTGATTGATTAATCAATTATAGATAAAACAATCAAACAGGCTTCAAACCATAACATAACCACAGAAGACATAATCGTACAACTGAAATATTTCACGTTTTCTAATTGCTTAAATTAAACCGCTAGTGGATTTATAGTGCGTTTGTAATTGGTTAATTGTTGAAATCGAAGTTGCAGATTATTGACTGAGTACTGAGAATTTTTTAAAAGCGGATATTAATGTTTATAATATCGAAAAGGTGTTTGCTTAAATGATGGACGGAGATTTACTTAAGATGTCTATGTAAAAATGGATATTTCATTATTTGGAAACACTAGATAAAATGTAATTAGATACACATTATTTTGTGTATTTAAATGATATCAGGTTCATCTGTGACTTTGTTGCAAAGCGTAAGTATAAATATAGTATATCTAAACGTGTAAATTAAATCTGCAATGTTAGCATGTTTTAACGGGTGATTGCGTCATGCCTGCCTATTGAAGAAAATACAGCTAATTGTTATTAATATTAAAACCTTTTCTAACATGAATTTATTAAAAAAATGTGAAATTAAGAGCACTTTATTGAAGAACGTTCTCTAACATTATCCATTACTGGTACAGGCACCGTGGATTATTACATTCTTTTACGACTGCCATTAAACAAATCGGGTTCGGATTGGATGGATGACACCTACAGGTCCGGAACGGTATAACCCAAGAACGGTATGTGGTTACACAGACATTATCTTTGTGTATACTTCGGCGCGGCTCACATTGTTACTCGCTTATGTAAGTCGGAGCGTCTTCCACTTTCGAATCAGGTTTATTGACACGGCAAGCTCGACAAATGCCTGCCCGCTTCACAGTTACATCGGAGTCGGTGTTGCTTTGATTATACGTAATGCGGCTTACGCATCACCCGTCCCGAACTGCTGCTCGCTTGTGCTGCCATCTAGGCAATCGCACTAAATAATCTAATTTCATATACTATGTGTTACTTGTCTTGTGATATACATTGTATTCTCATTCGATGGCCAAGTTAATCTATTTATATAAAACATTTTTTTTAATATTGATATGGTCACTATAAGATGTTATCAGGTTAGCTAATTACGTAATAACCTAAGACAGAAGGATCCTTAGATAGGGACTGAATAAATTAACCGACTTGGTATTACATGGAAAAAACAAGTCTCACAACTCAGTTCTTCTACCGTAAAAAGTTGTGAGACTTGTTTTTTTTTACAAGTCATATTTTTGATGGCATTTAATTTACCGTAACCTAAGCAACGCAGAATGAGTCTAAATAATTAGGTATCTCGAATGTGTTATCCAGCTGAATTCACTGAAAAAAAAACTTGCTAAACCTTGACTAGATCTAATAGTCTACTAAAATGCACGACAGTACCTGAATACTACGTAGTGTTAGTGTGTATTATACACGCACGGAAGCTAATAACGGACAGTGCATATAGGGCACAAGTGTGCTCTGACTAGGGTTACCATCGTAAATGAATTAAAACACCTGTCAAGGATAATAAGTTAACAGATCACTATAATTTAATTAAGATATAATAAATAACTAAGATATAATTAAGTAACAATATGGTTTAATATACAACAAAAGTAGAATAGTAATGTAAAGCGAAATAGTCAAAACAATTTAAAATTGGAAATCATATCCTATTGATGTTCAATTATTTTTCTTATATAATATAAAAATTATCAACTCAACGAAACTTTAACAAAGGATAATTATTTTGCAACTTCTACAACATTATTACTGTCAAACATCCCAGAACCGTGACTGCCAAACCTTACTATCAGTTACGACAAAGGCAATAGCAACATTGGCAACCCTAAAGCTGACGAATCGCGATCTTATTCCTCGGTAATATTCACGTTTCAACACAACCGGATTCAACAAACGCAGGGGTTAAGCAAGTGCGTTTCACCTCAATCATACTAATATAATACACTCAACGGGTTGAATGTAATTAATCGAATCTGTTAACGAGTACGGCACGTGACTGCATAGCGAATGGCGTTCGTGCGCGGATTAAAAGTTTTTGCTACAATCTACGTTGTTGCGGTAAAATGAAATGGATAATCTTGTTATATATCTCATTATTGGTTAACGTTGCTAATTCTGTTTTACTTGCACGACTTGGTCATGATAACGAGTAACGACGTTGTATTTGAGTTGTATGTAGAGGGTTGTTGACGTAGCCCTTAACATCAGGTGGTTTGAATGGTCATTGGTTATGACAACTTCTTTTGTTTTTGAAGCCAGTGTAAAATAACTTCTCCCCCCCCCTCCCCGTATTTAGGTATTGGCCGGATTCATTAAATCTTCGGTTTTCATAACATACATATTTGTCTGCACGGTTGGATTAAATCAATTTAAGTTTATTTAAACATATATGTTATCTTAATTAGCATAATTAAGTTAACTTACGTTTCAACAAAATAAAATACGAAAGTCTTAAACCAACATAACACCCACGGCCGAAATAGAGCCTATATGATAAAATGATGTCTTTATTGCGATTCGGCAACTAACAGAGTAATAAATAATCCGATTATGATTTATGTGCGTGTTTGTATTAAGATGTTTTATGTTAATTTTATGAGCACTGTAGCAGGTATCGTTTGCGAATTTAACTGATATATCGATTAATTTTTAATAGTAATAAATAATAATGTACTCTCTGGTGTTGTGGCAGTCAGTGCTAAAAGCTCACTAATCACAGCTTAAATCGTTAAGCTCCTTTCGTCAGGTTCAGTGAGCCACTTACGGGGCGGGCTGGTTGGGGCGAACACGTGTTTCAAACGATGAAAATAAAACACCGTGTATTTCTATTAGGTACATATTTAAAAAAATGCCGTCTACAGTCAGCCATATAGTAGCTAATTTTATAGTAGTTAATTTCTTTAAACTTCGAATTATTTTTTAAAATTAATTTTGTTTGACTGTAATTATGTATATGATTTTGTAAATGATTAAAATTAAAATTAATTGTTTTGTATTTTAGCCACTGACTTTTAAAAATAAATGTCAGTAGTGTAAGTTACGTTACTTAAATGTAAGTGTTCATTCTTTTACATACAATGAGTAATGTAATGTTTAAGCCGAATATTAAAAAAATACTTTAAATATTAGTTTCAACTATTTCATAGCAAGAGTTCGCTGAATAGAGTCGGAGCTGCAAAGCACATAAATAAGTTTGGCGTAGTGTTTGACAAGCAGTCTGTTAATATATACCGTAATAAAAGTTAATAAAAACATAGTGAAAAACTTTATCTATATTGGACAGCTGTGATAAATGGATTTATTATACGTATAGTTCATTTCATAGAATTTTATAAATAATATATTATTATGAAATTAATATAGAAGAAAAACAGTAATGAATGTCGTTGCGACTGTTAAGCAAAAACTTTATAAATATTATATTTGAATGATCAGGATTTTAACATTACACTTAGTTATTACACGAAACATTAAAATATTTTTTAGAATATGTTATTTAAAACTTAAACAAAAACTTATAAATGGAGTTAAGTTCACATTTAAGTAATAAACGTACGGTTAAGTTCATTATTCTGCAATTTATAATTAAAACGCTCTACACGTAGCTGGCTAATAAATAACTTAAACGTGGATGACATACAAAACAATACATCTCTCATCTACTGTGCTGGTACTCACGCATACATAAACACTTCCACATGTAGATTACACACTTGAATGTTTAGTTGTGTAGCGACACAGCGATCTAGAAGGGTTACCAGTTAAATCATTTATGATTAGGACTGAAAGTTTGGCACGCATTTACTTTTTATGTGTTTCTTACGAGTAAGGAGTTTGTTTCAGTGCCACTTATTTACTTTGAAATTTGCAATTTTTTTAGTTCACTAGTATGAAGTTATCTACTATTTGATGCATAGTGAGCAGTGTTGTTTAAATTGATTTTTCCCGGGTAGTTATAAAAGATGCACTTAAAAATGTTTTTTTTCTTACGATATTTTTCAAAGATCTTTCTTTCATTACGTATATTTTGTGTGAAGCAAAGGAAGTTTATTTTTTAAATTTCTTCAACATTATTTTGTACGTATTTTTAATCGGCGACAATCGTGTATTTAGGCTAGGAGCAATTTTTTAAATATTTATACAGAATATTTTACACGTATTGATCTGCTAATATTTAAAAATGTATTAGATCGTTGGCTGTAATTATTTAAAAAAAAAGTCATTAAAAGGAACGTCTCTTCTGGCACCATATAGTTGGTAACATGACGTAGAAGCGAGCTAGCAGCGTATTTGTAAAGTGGACTGTAATCGTTAGTCACTGACATCGAAACGCACCGCGGAGTGAAATCGAACAGATATGACACGCTTTTGATTTCTAATTATTATTATCCGAACAAAAACAGTTTCACTGTAAAAAAACAGGCCAAGTACACTTCAAAAGATAGTTACAAAAATGATAATTAAGTTTTTACAAAAAATTATGAAATCAAAAAACCCAAGTACATAACCGTTTTAGATTAGAAAAAAAAATTTGCTAGTAAAAGTAAAAAAAAATGGTGCACTTGGTGTGCATAATTATGATTTTCGATCTGACTTGACATTAGAAGCCTAGGCCGTCAGAACAAGGCAAGCCCAACTGTGTCGTACAACCCAGGATCTCGGGATCCAATACAGAACACTCCATTCCATACGTTTAATATTTAACAGCTGCAGAGCGATGACAGTAAAGGAATGATAGTAAGCTGGGCTTTTCGGCTTGTATGGCTGTAGTTTGTACCACACGTTACTGAATTTGGAAGATATTTTTTAAAACTTTTTAACCCCCGCCGCAAAAAGAGGGATGTTACAAGTTTGACTTGTCTGTGTATCGGTGTATCTGTGTGTCTGTGTATCTGTATGTCCCAAACGGATGAACCGATTTTGATCTCGTCTTTTTTGTCTGAAAGGTGGCTTATCTATGTTTAGTGTAAATAAAACTGTCCGGGATTTTTTTAATTATAATTTAAGATTATTTTGAAATAAGCACGCACTATAAAGTATTATGCACACCAAGTACACCATTTTTTTTTACTTTTACTAGCAAATTTTTTTTTCTAATCTAAAACGGTTATGTACTTGGGTTTTTTGATTTCATAATTTTTTGTAAAAACTTAATTATCATTTTTGTAACTATCTTTTGAAGTGTACTTGGCCTGTTTTTTTACAGTGAAACTGTTTTTGTTCGGATTTCATATCTTTTTGTAAAGTATACTTTTTTCAAATATTGCAAGCCTTATACCGCGAAGCCGGTTGAAGTTGTGCTTTAATTACCTACTCTCGATACGTCAAGGCCAAAAATGTTTAATAATATTTTTTTTTTAATATTTAATTTAAACCGGAAAGTAAATCGGAAAAGTATTCGTAGCTTTCATGGTGGGTCGACTATTTCATATTTGTATAATTATTGAAGAGTCCCTAAAACTAGTATAAAAATAAGTTTACATGGTTGGCTAATACAATAATATATTTACCCTTACTAACTGAATTTAAAAGTTATTTTGCTTACAAGAACGAGTATTTGGCTATAGTTACATTCGGTATTCAGCTAATTTGATACTATTTAGCCGAATACTAAATATCTCATATCTACCTAGTTAAGAGTGTCGCTTCTGATATGTCACTATTTTTACGACAAAAACCCGGAGAAAATAATCGCACAAAAGTTGGTACCATTATTTCGAACTTTAACATTAGTGGTTGTCATTTTACGGCCGCTTTCAATATTCGATCGTGAATCTAAGGATATTTTGTATCCAGATTTTATTTGATCCGTCGATAGGTTCTTAAACTGTATTTCAATAAGTCTATCTTACCTCGGAATCCATTGAAAAAAGGGGATCGGCCATAAATTTGCACCCTCTCTCAACGTTCCGTTTCACCGAACTGCAGTAACAGTACGTTAGTGATATTGATGATTAAAATGGTGATTATTATACTGAAACTAATTTTTTACTTGCATAAAAGGAAATATAAATGAAATGACGAAAGAAAAGTTCGTCAAAATATTATACGAGAAGAATGCGCATTGCGTAATTTAATGTTATGTTGGAGAAGAACGGAACGGAACGTCGATCCGTCAAAATACTGCGTCACCCTTGCACATGTGCGTCCCAGACCCACCTGACCCAAGCTGCATCTGTTTTGTTTTTGTTTGTTCATTGTGATTGTTAACGTTCGATCTTCCATAAGTTCACTTTTTGGTATGAAAGTCAGTCAGACCGATATTTAGGTTAGGTATGAAATTATGAAGTCATGTTACAGAAAATTAACTAAAATAATAATACCGTTTCAATGTAACTTTGATAAATGGAATTATTTAATTCAAAATAGTTTCGACTGATGTTATCTGAATGTAAACTCAGCGTCAGTGAAACTGGCCAAGAATTTATACGCCGAAACGTTCCTGAGTATACTCTCTTGTTCGCTGTTGCTACTACTAGTCTACTATAGCAGTCCGATAACTGCATCAATACGAGTACTTCATGATCACTATCGCTATCACTTGAAATCAATTCCATTTTTAGTACGTAACACCACGTAACACACTCAAACATACTACAATCCACAGCTACAATCGGTCGAAATTGGGGGATCGCAAATAACGATAGATTATGTTAAAAAATCGATTTGTCAAAATTAGAGATCGGTTATAGAAAGCTCACAACTGTCACTGCCATACAAATTTCTATCTAAATAATCAATCCGTCCTCCCACAGATGGATTGAAAAAAAAGATCGGCATAACGATCCTTCGATCGCTTATTGAAATGGTAATAGTAGGAATTGGATTAAAAAATCAAACTCGAGTTGCGAAATAAGGATTGAGTTTGGATATAGAAAGCGGCCGTTACCGTTAGTCTCTTATGATTTGTGATTTAGTGGATCTAGAGTTTAGTGCATCCGCAGCGTCACCCGTAATGAATGGCGCTAGTGTCTGAAAAATAGATATTCGAACAAAGCGCTACCCGTAATTGGACCCGTCTTTACGGACACTTTTCATAAACAGAAATGGCTCTCCTTCTACTCTATCCTCCATGGACAGATTATTTGCCAGTGCCACTTGCTGTGATTAGTGCGAGTTGCAAAAACGTCGTTAAACGTCGTGAGAGAACCCAACCAAATTGAAAATAATACGATAATATGTATCTAGTTGGAGAATTAATTAAAATACTAAGCATTATTTAATTATAATAAGCTACAATTAAAACAGTGGTGACAGTGTTTCCAGTTAGCCAATTTTTGGCTAGATCTAGCAACCTTTAAGATTCATTTAGCCAAAGATGTGAAATATTCTTGGCTAAATATTTTAGCCACAATTTTAGCAACTTATTAACCGACTTCAAAAAAAGGAGGAGGTTCTCAATGCGACTGTATATATATATTTTTATATTTATGTTTGTTACCTCAGAACTTTGGACTGGGCGAACCGATTTTAATGATTCTTTTTTTAATCGAAAGCTGGTGCCTGTCATGTGGTCCCACATAAATTTTATTGAGATCTGACAATGGCATCCACGAGAAAACCATATAAGTCTTAAATTAGTATTAAGTATGTGCGCGACATATGGACGAATAACTCTATATCACGCCAAACGATTTCGATGATTCTTTTTTTAATCGAAAGAAGATGCCTGTCATGTGGTCCCACATAAATTTGAACGAGATCTGACAAGTAGTTTTTGAGTAACTTTGAAGTCGGTTATTTTTTGTTAGTAAAATTTAGATTATGACTTGACAAGCTAATAAACACATATTATTTAGTATGATGAATGTGGTAAAGACAAAACATAGAAATAAGCACTATTGACGTGATAACGTCTATTAAAACGATGAACGCCGGGCGCACGCACGAAAAAACATGACTCATTGTCCCGTTCCGCGCGAGTGAGAGCGCGGAACAAGCGATAGAGAGGCACGATCGGCCGAAGCGCTCAAATTTGAAGTGAAAACTTCTTTAGCACTTTTAGTAGTAGTTGAGTGCAGCGGAGCGGGGCGGGGCGAAGCATGACGTTGTCACGTTAAACTACCGTCCGTAAACCGACTTTATAACCACCATTTTTACTTTTTTTATGTTAAGATTAAAAGACTATTAAAATAATAAGCAAACATGTGCTTCCTACCAAATACCGCTGGAATTTTTAGCCAAATAGGTAAACAAGACAACAGACTGGTATAAGGAAAGAATATTTTTCTTTCCTTGTACTAGAACTATCAACGTATAATGACTATTGATTTAAACGTATATTTTAATAACATTTTATGTTTCTAAGTTTAATTTTATTAAAAAATATTTTTTTGTTTTTAACTCCCGATCCAAAAAGAGGAATTTTTTGCCACTTTAAAGGGTACGAAATTTTGACTTTCTATCAACTTTTTAATTAGTTAGCCATTTCTTGGTTCACTGACTTGGCAACATTGAGTGGTGTTATAACTTAGGCCAGCTTAAGCTGATAGCACAGAAATATTGTTATCTATTCATGTGCTGATAGACTATTTGTCACGGTGACTTTTTGTTACCCAATTGAGTGCTATGAAAATATATGGGAGTGCGCTGATTACTTAAAAACGTGCATACCGACGAAACGAAACATGGCGGTTTAGTTCCTGCTAATATCCACTTTGACATGACTTTGACATTACCGTAGTCAAAGTGGGTTTTGTAAATACTGCCTTAGTGCCTTAGTAATAAGTCACAGTTTACACCGTAGTAAAGAGGAATACAATATGGCGGATACGGCACACGTCTGACGTCATAAAAATTTGACAGTATAGCGAAACTGTTTTTTATTTATGTTTGTTTTGTATTTCATACGTTAGACAAGGACACCATTAAGTTTACTATGTCGTCTTCTAAACTATTCCATAACTAATAAGTATCTATATGACATTATAACGGGTCTATACTTAAAGTCTATGGCTGATTATGGTGACGTGACAATACGGTGACAAATAGTTCCTAGCAGACGGCAACATCTAGTGACGTGACTGTCACCCGGCCGGGAAGTGCGCTCACAAGGCAACAGGGTTCCCAACTTAGGAGTTTTCCCCCCAAATTAAGGGGGTAAATATGTAAGATGGGATTTTTTAGGAGTCTTAAGTGTATATTTTGTGTTATTTTTAGGGTTTTTGTGACTCTTCATATTTTTTATTTATTGATCAAAATAATGATGTAAGAGACCCCGGAACAAACTAGCCAATTAGAGAAGACTGGGACTTTTGCCATTCAAATATAGGATATCAGATTAATCTGCAATCTGGAATGGGGAAATCCAAAAAGGAGTATTTGTGAATTTACCTTACAAAATATTATGTCGATATTGTAATCGGAATTGATTTATTTGTCAGAATTAATAAGTCCAATAAAATATTAATAGAATGGCATTTAATGAACATATCTACCAAATACCGCTGGAAGTATTATGACTTTTAAGCCAAATCGGTAAACAAGAAAAATATTCTTTCCTGGTCACAGAACCAGAACCATCAACGTCAAATTAATGATTTTTGATTTAATCGTATGCAAATAATTTTATTTATGTCCCAAAGTTTTATTTTATTAAAAGATAACTGTTTGATGGTGTTTTTTTTAACTCCTGATCCAAAAAGAGGGTAAAAAATTTTTAGCCACTTTAAAGGGTTCGAAATTTTGACATTCTAGCCACGTTTTAAAAGTTTTTAGCCATTTCTTGGTTCACTGACTTGGCAACACTGTCAGTGACTATTCAAGTGGGCGCATCGTGGGTGACAGTAAGAGACAGTGACAAAAAGTTACGGTGACAAAAGTCACCAGTGAGTGGCTGGCCTTATACAAAGTTACTCTATGGTTATAACTTATATTAAAAATATACTGTAGTAAACTTATCCTGTAGTCAGTGTTGCCAGATGGGGCTATTAAGTGCCAATGGGGCTATTTTCGTTACCGAGCGGCTGTCATATTTTATCCGTTGGCTACACGTAGCCGATCGGCTATATTCAGTGTACCGTGGGTCGTGTCCAGTGCTGCCAATATATATAATTTTGGAGATGTTCAAAAGTGGTACTTTATTCCGAAGAAATTTGTGCAGCCGTAATTTATATTTCATTTGAAAGCATATTTTCTAATCTACTTGAAATTATAAAACTTATATTTTATTGATCCTCCATATTTTGGAAAATCGAAGAAGTATGTTCATGTTAGAAGGTCTATGGAAAGCAATGTTTTTTTTTTCTAACAGGTACATACGTCCTTTTCACGAATTAAAACATATCTGAGGTCAATTTATTATATTATTATGTTTTCAACACATGTATAAAATAATTAACATTAATTGTAAACTAAAATCATGAAGAAACGAAACGACATAGATCATCCTAGTTTGATCCATAGTGATTATGTATTCTGTGGTTTGATATTAGTAACTGTCAGTGTCAACTGTCAATCAATCAAATGCAAAACAAAATGTCATCGTTTCATTCATTCATCACTCAATGTCACTCAGTGTTGCCAATGAAAATTTTTGGAAGGCCGTGTACATTAGATAAAAAAGCCGTGTTTATATGGGAAAAGATCAAGTGTGGGCCGTAGCTATTCAATTACGCCAATATATACCATCGGTTCAGCGCTAAAACTAAAAAAAAGGTCATCGGCAGTGAATTTCATGCCCACTAAACGAGGAATACTTTTCATTAGCCTACATTTACGTCAACATTAGCCTAGTGGCGCTGTTTGAAGGGTTTTTTAACATTCGTTAAATGTTTGCAAAACAATAAATAACAAAAAACACGTGGAATTTGCGAAAAGCCGTAGAATTTGCTACGGCAATAAGGTTCCAGCCGTAGCCCGTAGATTTTGTGATTTTTTGGCCTGAAAGCCGTAGAACACGGTAATTGCCGTAGCATTGGCAACACTGATGTCACTATCAGTCAGTACTGTCAAGTGTCAATAGTGTCAGGATAAAGTTGCCAGAAGTAAAAAAGGTGCCCAGTGTGACAAGCTTTTGATCTATCTACTGAAATTCAAACACAAATAAAAAAACAAGGGAGGATCTTTTTTTTATTTTCACAACCTTGTCCCAATCGGAATAATTTTCACTTTCTCCTCATCGAAGTTTTGTTTTTGTACAAATTTAGTACCAGCCCCCATACATTTTTTGAACATCTCCTTTAGCGATAAAATTATGGAAAATTTGTTGTGTGGTGAGGTTATATGAATGAAAGGAGATGTTCAAAAAAGCGGCCAAGTGCGAGTCGGACTCGCCCATGAAGGGTTCCGTAGCAGCAAGTAACATAATATAAAAGTTCTTGTAGTTAGTTGTAACTTTGATCGATGTTTTTTGCGGTTTACGATTTATGACGTATTAAAAAAAAACTACTTACTAGATCTCGTTCAAATCAATTTTCGTTGAAAGTTTGCATGGTAATGTACATCATATATTTTTTTTAGTTTTTTTTTAGTATTATTAGATAAAAAGCTTGCCACACTGGGCACCTTTAACTTCAGGCAACACTAACCTGACACTACTGACAGTACTGACTGATAGTGACATTGAGTGATGATTAAAACGATGACATTTTGTTTTGGTTTTGAATTTTTGATTTCTTAAAAGAAATAGTTCAGAATTTCAGACGACTTAATTTCGTTGTGCTGTATTTTTACGCTGCCGCGGCGCCGTCGCTGCGCTGCCGCCGTGATCAATCCTTTTTTATCAACCTCTGCTTGCCTACCGGACTCCGACACTCCGACGTCTCCGACCGCGACCTTATCTCTTTAAACGACAACCTGGCGCTTGTTTACTGGACTTCCCGATCTGTACTATCAAAATCTTTTGAAAAGAAAAGGTATGTAACAACTACAAGTACTTACTTGTAATATGTATCCATTTTAGAAGATTCATATTTGTTTGCACATTTTCATCATGTTAGTTTTATTGCTTTGGTTTAATACACATGCTCTCGTGCAGCCAAACAAATCTTCCTTAACTAACATTAAACAAATAGGTGTATTATGGGTATACATATCAAGTAAATTCATGTATGAATGTAGTAAATGTAAGGAAACAGTATGTCTGCTCATATTAAAGTGATATATATTGCTCATATATTGTGATAAGTTTGCTTCAATCAATACATTGCACTTGTTTCTTGTACCTACGGACTTGTTATATTTCAATTTTTAGATATCTACCTTACAATGGCTGTATGTATTAATACAATTAAGTCTATTAAGTATGTCATATAGATCACATGTTTTATTGTTTCAGATTTCTGATAATGATCAGTTGTGCCAAGAGTGTGTGAACCTTACCAGCCCTTACAGTTATCCTCAAGAAGCCAACAACCGCATTGAAGATCCTCATTGTACATCAAACAAACCACTACGACATACATGTGTATGCATATCTTGTGGCATTTCCCTATCAAGATGTACAGGGAGACGTCGGCACAGACTGCCAGAAAATTGTGCGGAAACTATTTAAAAAATCAAATATTTTATATAATGAAATGCGTACAGTAGGGAGCTGTGCACACATAATGACCATTATATGGTATTTAGGATGGGCTCGGCATCAAAATAATATTCTACCAGCAAGGTTTCTAGATGGCATATGTGTAAGAAATGTGGAAAATGAAGTTCAATAAAATGCAATTTTTCAGTCTTTTATTATTTCCTACTCTCCATGTAATTGCACACAATTTATTTAAGTATGATATCAGCTTTCCATTATTAAAAAGTGATACCTACAAAATCTATTTACAGTGGCTTTCTATGCAATGGGTTTCATAATAAAATACTATTGTGTCTAGGTTATGATGACCTTAAAATCCTAAGACCTGTTATTAGTCATCATTATAGTCTTCATTCCGAATTATGTAGAAAGATATTTAATCCAGGCTAGATCGAACTACGAGCAATCAGCGGTTCGGGCCTGCGATTCTCGAGGAAACTGAAGCAAATCCTGGTCGTAATTGCTTGTTATAATAATGTAGTCCCTTAGACAGTTACTAATATCAAACAGATCAAACCACAGAGTACTTAATCACTATGGATCGAACTAGGATGATCTATGTCGTTTCGTTTCTTCATGATTTTAGTTTACAATTAGTGTTATTTATTTAATACATTTATAGTTATGTGTTGAAAACATAATAATATAATAGATGAACCTCTTAAGTTCATAATTCGTGAAAAGGACGTATGTACCTGTTAGAAAAAAAACATTGCTTCCATAGACCTTCTAATTATCACGAACATACTTCATCGATTTTCCAAAATATGGAGGATCAATAAAATGTAACTTTTAAAATTTCAAGTAGATTAGAAAATATGCTTTCAAATGAAACATAAATTACGGCTGTACAAATTTCTTCGGAATAAAGTACCACTTTTGAACATCTCCTTTTTAACAAGTTAACGATTAGTGTTGTATTTATTCACGATAAACAACAAATGGACTATTCATGTCTATTTTGAAAAATGAAAGTTTTTATGTTAACATAATATTACAATATGAGGAAGTGTACAAAGTAAGAAATGTTATGTTCCTAGTATTTATTCATATGTTTATATTGAAGGTACAAATCAAGATAGATGGCAGAGTATCATACTTGTTTGACCTCTCAATGGATGGATGGATTATCCATCCTACAAAGCAACATGGATTTGAAAATTGAGAAAATAGGTCAGAATAAGGCCGCTACAAATATAATCATTACTTTATATTACAGTGAATGAAATTTGAATTCTGTGACCATTGTAATTTACTCATTGATTTTCTATTGAGATTGGAATTGAAGGTATAACATTATGTGTGAGAAATAAAACGTTAAAAGACAGATTGTGGTTTTCTTGATAATTTTATTTTAGGAGGCATATTACGTTGAACATGAAATTAATAATTCATTACAGCATAGTTATGTGATTTTGGTTTAAAGAGTGTATATAAATAAAATGTTGAACAGTAAATAATTTTTAATATAATATTTTTGTAATTCTTCTCCGGACAACAGTATTCAGCTTGATGTCAATAGTCTTAGTTGTAATTCAATCTCCCCCTTTTGTTATTGTATTCTTCTTATTTGTTCTTCCAACACCTTTCCTTAAATAAAAATTTTATATGACAATTTGTGTTAAGCAGTAGGTACTTACATTAAAATCTTTTAAAACAAGGATTAAATATATTTGTTTAAAAACATAATACATAAATATCCATTCTTTATTTATTACATAATATTATGCCTTATTCAATTATTCCTATCTATATTAAAACAAAGAAGGCCCATATCATTTTGGCACATTGCAATGGCTTATAGTGAAGTCCTATCGATACATATTCTTGCTGGGTATATTGCTTGGCAAGAAATTTAAAACATTAAGAACATATTTAAAATTTATGATTTCAAAAGTGTAGGTACTGATACGTAATGATAATATAGTCCCAAGTAGGTACCTACATTTATTGTTAACTGCACTTCTAGATACTGCTTGCCTCGCAGCTGGGTTTTCAGTATATGGGTTTATCAAAATATGTAATTATTTAACAAATATTTTCCTTGGTCCTTGAGATCTCCTAGCCTCCTATGCAAACTATATTATCACCTATTGTAATATTATGTTGCATAATAAAATAATCCATTGAGTACATACTTGTAGGTAGACAATTTTAAATAAACTTTTAATTAAATCATAATTATTTAGGTAATGTAAAAATGTACCTTTTATTTCCAAGAGTCCAAGTCAAGACACAATAATAATATTAGGTTTATCGAGTTCCTTACAAGTACCTAGTTTAAAAGTTATCGTCTTTAAAAAATATCTCCCTATACTTTTGTGAGTTTGTGACATTCGCCATTGGATTAGTGTTTATGTTTATGTACTTAGGTACTCTGTGACTGTGATTGCGTAGTGGTAGTGTTTAAGTATTAATTTCGGGCGTAAGACCTCAACAAATCCGAACAACAAAACTCAAAAGCGTATGTGTGTTTTAGGTAAGTATACATAATAAAATTTAAGAAGAGGTTATATCAGGTAGGACTGACAATAATAAATAACATTATTAATGTAATTTTTGTACCTATTTAGTAGATCTGCCCGCGATGCTTGTTTTTAACAGTTGGCGTTCGTATTTGTATTTTTATTTTCTGTTCTCTAATTTTTCTAAATCACTGATAAAATCACAAATGTATCAAAACAACAAAATTTTTAAACTCCTATTTCAATGCTACCAACATTACTTACTGAGGCGTCGACATGGATATAATAGTATAACTGGATTAGTGACTTCGAACTTCGAAGGGTCTGAAGACGTGATGTCACAATTCAATGAACATCTAATCTATATAAATAAATCATTTTTTTCTTACAATAAGTTAATGCTTGACCACGATCCTAATTGTTGTTCGTTTTTCTCGCTAAAACTCGAGAATGGCTGGACCGATTTGGCTAATTTTGATCTTGAAATATTTGTGGAACTTCACACCAATTTTTTTTTTATTTTCTGGACAATTTTTTTTTATTTCAATTTACTTATAATTCGGCATTAAAAGTACATTCAATTCTTAATTTTCACCCTTCTACCACCAACCCCTATTTTTTAATAGCGATATTAGTACTTTAATTATTTTCTACACTCGGCTGTCGATAATTTAATTGATCATTTATCAGACCTGTAAAAACAAAAGTATTGTGACAAGTTTATTTGGACAATCATCCCCATAAGGGTGAAACTAAGGGATGAAATTCAAAGTTATAAATGTGTTAAAATATGTATTAACTCAAGGGTTGTGATTAGGGTGTCTCTATATCTAGATATAATTTATGAGGCGGTACGACGTTTGCCCGGTCAGCTAGTATTTTTAATAATTTCTTCAAAAATATCTTTGTCATGAAAACTGATGTTTTTATATTATTATGATTATTTTTGTGTAAGGTAATAATAAAATGAAACAATATTATTTATTAAGGTACCTATTGTACATCTATTTTTTTAAGTGCACTGCATTTATAAAATTATTTGAACACCATCGAATAATATATCCTGGGACTATAGATAACATGAACACAATAGAAAAATGGTCAATTGTGTCGTCATCCATCTTCAGGTATCTTCGAAGATTGTGATCCAGTTAGACTATTATATCCTTGAAGCAAGCACTCAATGTATAGTCTGTATACGCTATCTACTTACTAAGCATGTGTCTGTGGTCACAGCCATTAATATCGAAATATATATTACGCCAATGCCATGTACGAAGAAAAAAAAAAGAAAATTCAATACCAACCTTCTAGCAAAAATTCACCCGAAATTAGTAATTTAGGCTGTTCAGATTCCAAAAAGGGACCGGGCCAAATTTTTTATTGTTGTAAAGTATTAAATAATTGAAAGATCGAAATAATTTTTAGTGTTTTATGGACACAATCAATAATTATTTTGTTATGTGAATGTACAAAGTCTTGGCGTTTCGCTAATAATTAAAAATATGGAGTTAAAAATTTCGTGACGGCTTGTTTCGTGACGTCACACTAGGTTTCGAGAAAAGAGACTATAGCGTCAAGTGACATTTTTTGGAGTGTGTGAGTGTACTTGCCCTAGACACTATTGTGTCTCCTGATAATCAATGTCCATTTTCAAGACTATCGTCTACAGGCTTCGTAGACATGTTAAAATTTGAAGAATTGATAAACTTTCAGATTTTTTGTATGTTTGGGTTATAAAAACTTCTTCAATTCTCGAGTCTGAGTAACTTCCTCTATTTTCATCTTTTTGACTCCAAGTTTTTTTTTACGAGTATCTCTAAGAGGTAGCTGGTCTGGTTCCTCTTACTTTAATACAATTTCTACTCATGGCTGAGTCCTCCGAATAGCCTGGCTAGCTTTTCTTCAATAGCATGTGTTTATTATACTTCGATTGTAGTGCTGGAGAGTCATTTAAGAAGCTGTTATTCCGTTTCTTTTTCCAGCCATGTTGATTAGCCATGATGTTAGTCATTATTGGCACTCCAGGTAACAAATGTGTGTGAGTGGCACTGGGGTTTAACACTTAAGTTTGTGGCAGTTATTCTGGTTTATCAGCTGTGCCGAAAAAATAATTGATTAAAAGAACTACATAACTAGAAGCACGCATTTATTTTTCATTTTAAATGGAGTAAACGCGCTAATGACAACTGTTGCAACGATATTTATGCAAGCCAGTTTGAATCCATTTCAAAATGGTGACATACGACATACGACAAAACGAAATCATAAACACCTAATTGCTGTAAAAGTAACGAGGCTAATGATTGTCATTTCTACCCGTAGCGGGATTTACATCATCTTTGATACCATCTCGAAAGCGTATAGAGCGTGTAGGCATTTACCTGAGCGCCCACGGTACCCGCGCCGCGTACTCGGATTCAAACGAGTATTACACGGTCGAGTTGAGATGTTCGTAATGAGTGAGACAATGAGTGTAAAGAGGATCCTCCTTCACATTGCAGTTGCTTGGGAGCTGGCACACGTTCGACGTTCATATTTGTGGGGTATGTTCGACATGTAATGACTGTGTAGTGTGTTGCTTACTTAAATTTTTTACTTAATTACTTAATTTGGTTGACTGAAGTTGCTATTTTTAAGATTAATTAAGTTTGTTAAATGTACGTAAAATTTGTCATAATTTCGCACGTTTACAAGAATATAATATCTTGGCACGGGTCCCCCTGTGACCATAAATGTTTCCCTTTATTACTACTAGTAACTCCTAACATCGTAGACTATAGTGATCTGTCTTTCTAAGAGGCGAGTAAAGCACAGCAATTTGGGCAGTCTATGATGGTGACTATAAGAAGTAAACGCTGAGGATTAACCACTTGTCCCCTGTTCCCTCGAACGCCAATGTGTCAGCGAACAGGGATTCGTCGATCGTGTGCTAAGCGCCTTTGATTTCACCGCTCGGACAGGTTAGGGGAGAGTGTGTATGAAAGAGCCAGGCTTTGAAAGAGCCGATGTCATTTTAACTAACTTACCGATATTTTACCATAGATTCATTTTACTTTTTATATAGCAACAGTGGATATCTGTTACCCACAAAAATTTAACAGTTCTATGAAAATAAATGGCGTCGTAGGATTACAGCAAAAATTTGGAAGCCAAAAAGTAAGTTTATTTGCATTTACTTATATATTTTTAAAAATAAGAGTGTTGCATAAACTGACAAGATGATTATGCTGTGTTGTTATGCATATACATGGTTTTCTTATGCACAAAAAATATTGGACTTACGTTTTGGTGAAAAACTTTAATGTAAGGTTATATTTTTGATCACGCAATGTTTTGAAAGAGCCAGCGATCAATGCTTTGAAAGAGCCGGCTTTTTCATGAAACAAATGGTGGCTCTTTCAATACACCAATAAGTTTTAGTTTAACATTCTTGTTTTTTATACCGTGGCTTCAACCCATTAATGGCCCACTACTGGGCACGGGTCTCTCCTTCTGAGGTGGCCTACAGCATACTCCACCATGCTGCTCCAGTGCGGTTTGGTGGAGGGATTAGTGGCCAACCCGAGTGTCGGAAGTTTTCAAACCGCCCGAGGGCCTCCGACATGGATTAACAACATGGTTTATTTTATGATAACAACCGGGACCGACGGCTTTACGTGCCCTCCGAAGCACGGAAACGCTCAAGAAATTGCCACTAGCGGTCACTCATCCAACTACCGATTTTATATTTCATATCAAAGATTTATAAATTTTTTTGAGATTATCTTATGATAACAACCGGGACCGACGGCTTTACGTGCCCTCCGAAGCACGGAAACGCTCAAGAAATTGCCACTAGCGGTCACTCATCCAACTACCGATTTTATATTTCATATCAAAGATTTATTAATTTTTTTGAGATTATCTTATGATAACAACCGGGACCGACGGCTTTACGTGCCCTCCGAAGCACGGAAAAGCTCAAGAAATTTTTGCCACTAGCGGTCACTCATCCAACTACCGATTTTATATTTCATATCAAAGATTTATTAATTTTTTTGAGATTATCTTATGATAACAACCGGGACCGACGGCTTTACGTGCCCTCCGAAGCACGGAAACGCTCAAAAAATTTTTGCCACTAGCGGTCACCCATCCAACTACCGATTTTATACTTTATATCAAAGATTTATTAAATTTTTTGAGACTGATTTTTATGAGGATAATATTACTGATTTAGATTAAGTAAATTATTATTGAGGCTATTCAAAAATTGTAATTTTCATAGAGTTATACAAGTTTAATTTCAATTTGATTTTTTAAGTTTATTAAAAGAATTTGGTTGTTGATATAACTGTTTTGTTTGTATTAAATAGGTATCGGCTCTTTCATAACACCCCGTGGCTCTTTCATTGACATGCTGTCATGAAAGAGCCGATTTCCCAATTTTTTACAAGTAGACATATTTCACATTATTAAAATTGTTATCGATTTGATTTAAAATTGATAACATTAATTACTAACGTGATTATTAAAAAAAAGTAGTTTTCTTCAAAAACAAAGAGTCCAAGATGCTTTTTTTTTACACTTTCTAAAACTGGCTCTTTCATACACACTCTCCCCTATAAGACCGGAATGCGCCGTGGCATACGGCTCGGTTTAATAAAGCGCGCACTTGCTTGCTACTTTATTACTTTTTGTGCTCATAAATAAAAACGCTTTCGAGAAAAAACAATTTATACTTTATTGAGTCTGACGATCCCGTGGCCACGACGTTTTTTTGTCAGGGTTCAACTGCTTTCAACGCGTTATCGTTCTCGACAATCCATGGTTGAACGTGATTTTTTACGGACAAGTTGAACTATCGCTTCCGTAACTGTTTATTTATTGACTCATCAATATTCGGTTTCTTTCTCCACATTTAGATATATTGTATTTGTAATGGGATGTGGATTTAACGCTATGTGGATTTACAGTATCTCCATAAAAATAATGAATGTAATAAAAATGTGAATGTTAAAAAAATATTTTTTCTTCTCAGCTAGAAGGTAATATCTTTGTTATAACGGACGTCAAAGGTTGACGACGTCTGCTTGCAACACAGGCTCACATAAAATGTTACATCTCGAAGAAGTTATGTATTAGAAATGTATTATCGTGTGCACAGATCGTATGCATCGGATAAGGAAAACATCAGGTATTCGTAATTCCTGATATTTCTACGTGAAGTTTCCAAAGGAATATGAAGTATAAAGATTATGAGAGTTAGCTAGGTTGACTATGGCCTTCTATCCATATATATAATATTATATAATCATTATGAGATAGATTATGAGAGGTTTTCTCCGGTATTCTCTTATAAAATAATGGTATAGTAATAATCTAAATTTTACTAACAAAAAATAACCGACTTCAATTACTCAAAAACTACTTGTCAGATCTCGTTCAAATTTATGTGGGATTACATGACAAGCACCTGCTTTCGATTAAAAAAAGAATGATCGAAATCGGTTGGCGTGATATTTAGTTATTCGTCCATTTGTCGCGCACATACTTAATACAAATTTAAGACTTACATGGTTTTATCATGGATGCCATTGTCAGATCTCAATAAAATTTATATGGGACCACATGACAGCCACCAGCTTTCGATTAAAAAAAGAATCATCAAAATCGGTTCGCCCAGTCCAAAGTTCTGAGGTAACGAACATAAAAAAAATACAGTCGAATTAAGAACCTCCTCCTTTTTTTGAAGTCGGTTAAATAAAATAAAAACTATATAGTTGTAAGTACTATTATGTCTTCTGTGGTTTAACTATTGAATTGTGAGGTAATTTGATTGCACGAAAGATTAAATTTTATCACTTTTAATTTGATGTACCTACTTAGAATCTTAATTTATTATTCAATCCAACCTAAATATCCATGACGTACGACAAATTTCAGCAATGACTTAATGTACGTATTTTTACAAAGACTTTATAAAGGGTAAAGGTCTAAGAAAATATAGTCCAATCTTGAACTTTACGTAGTTATTACAATACTTCTATTCTTAGTTTCTTTTGACGTTCCTTCTATTAATAGATCTGAAAATGTTGAAGTTTATACATACCTACATAAATACGTGTATAAAGAAATACATTAGAGTTACATTTGCATTCTGAAATTTCGTTAGGCAACATAAAAATCGATTAATTTTAAATTAAGAACGATTCATTTTTTATTTGTTAACGTATCAAAGTGTCACGCAATATCTTGAGGGTGTTAAATTGCAATTCTAATCGTCATACAGAGTAATTTGTTTAAAGTCAAACATTATCTATGTGGCCCACGCACTGCGTAGCGGTCGTAGGCATCGCGCGTGCGTGACGTCACAGCCCTACGACGTGCTACGGCGGCTACGATATATTCGTGACACCTAGAGACTATAATATTGTACTGAAATGTTACAATGTGGAATCGCCATTTGTGCCAAAAAAATAAGGCTGATACAAAATCAATGCAATTTAAAGACAGTTATTTATTTAATTTTTGCAACACCTCAAGCTAGAGTATTAAAAGGCAAAAACTTAATGCCTCATGGCATTCTCTACCAGTCAGCCCTGGTTGCTGGTGAAAAAGTAAGGTAAAAAAAAGTAAGGATTAAACGTAAATTGTCGTTTTAATCAGTGAAATACACCGATTTTAATAAATACTATTTATATTACTTATCCTACATATAATAATGTACCTAAATATATATAGGTACAACATAATAATTTAATGCCAAAATTACTTTCTGTTTACTATTACCTAATATTTTTTAATAGATGTATATTATTATTATTTCAATATAAAGTAGCGCCAAGATTCCACTATTTACTATTTATAACTAATATCTGTTGGTAATATACCTACATTTTAATGTTTTAGTCGTCGTGCTCTATGAAGTACGCTTCTAAAGCGTATCTGGGGAGTACTCGTATTTTCGGTGCAGGTAAGTCTTGCGATTGTCGTCAGACTTACTTTCCACTATTTAATGTTTACTTTACCATTTGCCCTTCATTTTGAGTTGAAACATGAACGAATGTTAAGTAATATTGTTTTTATGAAAGTTTCATAGAGTGAGTCAATCGTAAGTAATCGGCCGATTTAAGCAACTTCAGAGTTCAGACGCGGTCGCAGTGTCAAAATTTCTTCAGCGCTTCCGTGCTTCGAAGCGTATGTTTTATTATTAAGCTTATCACAGTAGATATCGCTAAATAGCCGTTAAGCTACGTCGGAAGCCTATGGGCGATATATGAACCCGGTAATTTGAAGCAGTATGTTGGCGTTGGAGTAGGTACTCTCTAGGACTTACTATTCAGGATTCGATTTTTTTAAGAATTTACAGCACAATTTCACTTTAGATTATAGTGTAGATGACGTCTAAAATTGTAAAAAGGTTGATTATCCCCAAACACTATCGTTTTTGCAATGCTTATGTCATAGTTACATGCGTAGCTAAGATATAATTACATAATTATATAAATTGACTATTGACTGCTTACAAATGCAGATGTAATTTGGAAAGGATATTTATTGGTTTTATTATTATTTCTTCCTCTTTCTTACCTCTTTCTTGGCCGGGGAACTCATCAAAGATGCCTCTGATGTGGCTAATGTCCATGGGCGACGATAGCCATTTACCATCAGGTGGATCGTCAGCTCGTTTTCCGGATATTTCCATAAAAAAGTGGTCTGGGTCATCGTAATGTTTTTATAAATTTAGTTATATTTTTTTATTAAATTTTATAATGAACAAGTAAGTACATGTATAACGGTAAAACATTGATGTAATGGCATCAAATTATTTATCAATACGAAACAGATTATATTATTTTTCTTACTAACCTGAGTAGTGAGTACCTTACTAACTGAGTATTGAAATGTTTCATTGGCTTTTAAAAAATATTGAACGCGTCCACGCTTTACTGTGGCAATGGTTACCATAGAAACGATTCTATTTTATAATTTTATCCGATATGCTTGAAATTTGATATTCCCATGAAAACTTTGTAATAAGATTTCAATTATTTTTTTGTAGCATTAAAGTTCGTAAATAGTTACTAAAAATCTGTTGACAAAATAAAAATATATTTACTGAAAAGCAAGTTATTCTTGGTTGGCAACGCGTCAGCACCTTCGGTGTAACTAAGGTTTACGGCTGAAAAGACTTTCAGGTCTGAGCGTACAACTATTTACATAACAAAATATTGCAAGATCCCTACAACCTGTTACTATTTTTTTCTTTTTTACTAACCCCCGACGAAAAAGAGGGGTTTTACAAGTTTGTCGTGTCTGTGTATCTATGCATCTGTAGATCTGTATGTCTGTCTGTGGCATCGTAGCTCCCAAATGGATGAACCGATTTTGATCTAGTTTTTTTTATCTGAAAGGTGACTTAATCTAGTGTTCTTAGCTATGTTTAGTATGAATAAAACTCTCGGTTTTTGAAGTGAAAACTTCTTTAGTACGGGGGTGACTTGAAATTTTATGAAACGAAACTGTCCAGTAAAAAGAGACAAACACATAAATTCTAAAGTGAGATAGGAAGCATTGTACAGGGGTAGGGTAGGAGAGTGAGGGGTAGGGGAGCGGAGCGGAGTGGGGCGGGGCGGGGCGGGGTGGAGCGGGGCGGAGCGGAGCGTAGTGAAGTAGATTAGTGAAACCTACATTTATCATTTTCCCGAAATTTTACATTCGTCTCATTATCTTTAAGACAAAAATTTTGAAGGTTTCACTTCTACCACGTGTGAATTGCACACATTTTAATTTTATTATTTAAGTTTATATTGTTTTACAACAATACAACACAATTGGCCTTCACTAATTTGTCGAACTGAACAGTTACATAAATCATGACAGACTATTAGGAAACGGTGTTTAATAAGTGAGACGCTTTAAAGCGTAACGAAGTGAAAACGCGTAGAAAGTATCAAGGAGAATGCCATAGATGTACGAGTAGTTAGAGATTACCGTCATATTATAGCATCTTCAAGGCAAAAGGGAATATATTATGATCTTTCTATGCTTACTTAATACATAGATTATAATTTCTTAGGTTTTCGCCATTGCTACAAATTAAAATAAACAACTTAAAACGAATTCTTCGCGTATAGTTAAAAAAAGGAATTTTCTGAAGTTTCACACACTTTATAGTGTCTCAAGTGTCTTACGGCCGGTCTCAATATTATACTGTCAGTGGAACTCTGGTACATATCAGAGATAAAAAGTAAACATTGATCTCCCGCTAACTGCCGTCTCACGAATCAAAAGTAAGCAAAAAAAAGTAAGATCATCGATAGATAATATTTCAGTGACATTTCTGTCTCTGGTTTTTATGTCCCTCTGAAAATTTCGTTTTTGCATAAAAATATATTTTTTTTATACTTTTATACTTTTTTTACACTTTTTATCATAAAAAGGAACTCAGTGTTTTTGATTATAAACTTATTTCATTTTATTATTAAAATGATAATTTGTTCCAAATGTACTGTAAATTTCGCGGATGAAGTTAATAAAATAATGTTATGTGTAACCTGGAACAATGCTTCACTAGTAACAAAACGCAGCATTGGACGTTTATCACTCATGGATATCCCGGACGACGATGACATGTTATTGTCATTTGACATTCGTTTATGTCGCTTGGTTACCCAAAATATAAACAACATGTATTTTCTCATAATTTTAGTACTTATTATTAATTAGTTTTATGAATAAACTAGGATTATGTAATGAAACACATAGATCAACAATTACCGTGAGTATTGACTTTATTTGTTATTTGTAAACAAAAAATTGTAGTAATTGTAAATTGTTGTACTTGTAGCAGTGATAGCCTAGCGGTTAGAACGTTGGTCTCCCGAACGAACTGTTTATTCCCACTTGTCCGGGGCCCGAGTTCAAATCCTGGCACGTTAATTTTTAAATATTATGTGCGTATTAGAAGTTAATTATCACTAGTTACGGTGAAGGAAAACAATGAACATCGCGAGGAAACCTGCACACCGGAGAGTTCTCCATAAAGTTCTTAAAGGTGTTTGAAGTCTACCAATATACACTTGGCCAGCGTGGTAGACTATGGCCTAATACCCCTCACATCGCGAGAGGAGACCCCGAGCCCAGCAATTATGAGTTGTTGCTTCTTTTTGCTTTTAAACAAAAATTTTTTGCCAAATGTACTAAAGGAAGTTTTTTTTTCAGATGAAGTCCAGAACCTTCACAAAAGATGAAGTACCTTTCTTCCTAGGGCCAAAATAGTAGCCAATAGCTATTGATGTAGCAGGGATACACCATTATATCTGAAAAGGCGAAATGTTTTTTTATAATTTCAAAATAAATCTAACTTAAAAAGCTTAGTGTTCTTGTTTTATTAAAATACCTACTTACCTAAAACTTTAAAGATAGGAATTGTTATCAATTCTCATTCACTGCTGTTTTTAACCGACTTCAAAAAAAGGAGGAGATTCTCAATTCGACTCTATTTTTTTTATGTTTGTTACCTCAGAACTTTGGACTGGGCGAACCGATTTTGATGATTCTTTTTTTAATCGAAAGCTGGTGCTTGTCATGTGGTCCCACATTTTAAACGAGATCTGACAAGTAGTTTTTGAGTAACTTTGAAGTCAGTTATTTTTTGTTAGTAAAATTTAGATTATGGTTTATGTTTCATCTAAATCTAGGTAGTTATAAAGTACAACATTGAATTCACACAATTCAGTCATATATGGAGTCATATTATATTTTATACGAGGACAATTTCGGCGATCTTGGAACCGTATTAAAAAGGCGGAATCAAATATACAGGCTTCAGAAAATTCATTATCACTCCTCAATGATTAATAAATCCATGATGTTTTGATAAATTTTCTTTACAATATGAGAAATCTACCAATTATCCGTCGAAATCGAGCGATGTGAAAAATTCCGATAGATGGTAACTTCTATTACCGACAGTTAGCTGTCAAAGCGTTATTGAGACGCAAGTATTTATTTTTGTATGGACCAACATACCTACGGTATGACTCGGCCCTCCGGACGGTAGATCAATGTCATGGGTAGAAATTTTCTATCCACCGAAGGTTATTGAGACGCAAAAATTGACAAATATGACAGATGACATACTAATGATAGCCTTTTCTACATTTTTCTAACTGTTAGTACATTATTGAGACCGGCCGTTAGTAGTCAAGCAGTAGTTTAATTCAAATTATTCCCTTCGGAGCATAATGTACAAAACGCAAAATGAACACAAGTCGCAAAATGTACAATTCGCAAAATGTACAAAACGTTGAGGTGTCAATAAAAAAAATAATTAAAGTAACAGTTGGGCGGTGGGCCAACCACATAAGCTCGGTGGGCCGCAGGTTGAGTATAGCTGATATATATTCTGTCTATTATTATAAGGTGTAGATATAAAATATGAAGAGATGGAAAAGTCAAACTCTGACTAAAACAAATAGTGGAATTCTATGTGTATTCTCTATTAGAGAATGAGAATTCTACTTAAATTAGAGAATATACACATACATTATTTCTCTACCCTCCATTTCTGTACACCCGTACATCTACGGGTACGACGATGAAAATAATCTTGTAAGTAGGTAAGTAATGATTAAAAAACTCATGTGCTAAACCGGCGAAAAATTATTTTGGCAGCGGAGGAACGGAGATGCGTTCCAAGAAATGTCTCCGACTGTCATCGTGTTTTCAAAACGTTCTTTCAATTGTTGTAGAGTGGCTATGTAGACTGGTTACTGGTCTGATGTAGTCAGCTGTTTCCACGGTTGAGAGAAGCGGGGAAGCGAGTAAATAACAATTGATTCTAGAGTAGGTATATCGGTTGCCATGTCAGAGGCGTTTTGCCCACTGTCTTTGTATAGACTGAGGGTTATAGAATTATGAATAGTATTATTTGTAGTAGGTAAGTATGATAATTCCTTAACAGTCATATACACAATTCTAAGATATAACGTTAACTGAAACGAATTATCTAACCTGTATCAATATTATATCTCAAGAGTGATTCTATAGGTACGTAAAAAATAGGTAAGCACATTTTTTTATTACTACTGTTTTAAAAAGTTTCATCTTTTTAACTTTATCGTCTATAAAATCTTCATATCCTTTTTGCTACATTTATATCTGTACTTTTTAACTTCAATTTCACAATAAGTTCAGAGTTTATATTCTCAGATGAAATTGTTTTTAAATTATTCTAAGATTGATTAATTATAATTATAAATCGATATAAAACGTCTTAAAACCACGTGACTATCGCTGATCTCTCGTTTCTGACACTCTGACTGCAGACATGTGTTTCATATCGCCAAATTTCTCTGCCCACGAGTCGTTTGCGTCGTGCCGTGTGTTTCCATTTTGCAATGATAACACAGCTGAATAACTGTATAATTCCATGTCAAATGTAACAAAGAGTTGTTTTGCCAAGTAATAATAACGAAAGCAATATTGGTAACATACACGTATGTAGTGACGTAATTTAATTTTATCGTTATTATGAAATTGGAAAAAATCGGATATTAATGCACATTGCAGTAGCCCTGTAAACTGTTTATCGTCGATCATAGATAAACTTCTATACTTCACGACTTTTAAGCTCACGCTTACATAAGCAAAAATTTGCAGGATTCTTTCATTGCACCTGGCATGGATGCGACACAAAGTCGAGTTTGATGAGGCCGGTTTTTTTAAATTAAATAACTGACAGGCAAGTGGTAGAGCCTCTCGTCGACAATTTCAAGAACACCAAAGGAAACACTGACACATACACCGCCAAGAAGACGGGGACTGCAACATTACTTTCAGAAGCTCGAAGAAGATTGTAAAGATTTAAAAAAATGCTGGAATATTTCGATGCATTTAATTAGGTACATATGTAAAGAATATCTCGCCATTTTAACTATAATATTTTATATTGTGGCCAATAAAGCTTACATAAATAAAATAAATATGTAGGTATTGTTAAATCTTGCATTGAAGATCCAATATTGCGCGTTCGACTTAAGATCAATCACGACTAGATACGAGATCCAATAGAATGTACCTACATCTAAGTGGAATGAATAATAATAGTACTGTAGTGAGACTATGCAATCAATTGGATTGATTTTTGCAAGAACAGACTTTCTAAAATCTTAATTCAGCTCAAAATCTATTCTTTGAACATCGTAACAATGATTGACTCTGTACATTCACGCTTTATATTGAGATAATTTTGCTGTCAAGTACAATTTTGCATTAATTTTTTGAGTTTAATTCATCACAGAAGTTTAATTTATGATATTGCGTCGCACTGCATACAAAAAACGTAATTTAAAGAACCACTTTCGAGCAATACCTATTATTTCAAAATACAGTAACACACATTGGTCTTCAAACGAACTTTTTCAATAAATTTAAGTGCAGCTATACATAAAAACTACCAGACTTGTCGCAATCAATTCTCTTTGTAATGGGTACAGTTCTTTAGGTAAACATTCTTCATGATAAATGCTTTACTTACCTGTCGCGACCACGGCGCGCGTTTCAATAATAACCGTGATATTGCGATGATACGGACTGGAAAAACTCGTTCGGCGGATGTCGATATCCTTAAAGGCTTTCAACTTCGTATTCGCCGAAAACGAGCGCTTCCCATTGCTCGACATGCATTGCTGAGAAAGGAGAGAAATTCAGAAGCGTCAGGGATGCAACGACGCATTGTATGGCTTGCGTGCAAACAGTCGCGATAAACGTTTGGCTCGAGTTCAGAATACAGCAACTGTAGTGCGATGCCAGTGAGCGGCTTTCATTCATGCCGCCCCAGGCTGCGATCCTCGCGAGATCTCATCTTCCAATTACCGACTGCGTTCGTATGCTCCGCTCAGCGATTTTTGTAATTGTAGCCGATAGTGCCAACATTTCCATAAAGTGTGACTGCGTTAAGAAGGCGTGAATTTATTGATTTCGATTCTACCTTTAGCATGGCTATAATGTGTTTATTTTCGCGTCGTTAATCATAGATTTGTTTATGTTGAACTTTGCGTGGCATCACGGAGATTAAAAAGTTCAGAAGGTAGGTCCACTTAAGGATAATAGTTTATAGAAGAAATTGGTCTTTCACAATCGGCATCCAAGTATGTGAGCTATGTGATGGTAAGTGGTAATTGCAGACTGCAGCCTAAATCAACATGTATACGGTCAAGAAGTTAGTATACTTTGCTCTTTACTATTGCAACCGCAACTTGTCAAACATAGTTAATTTTAGTAGTAGTAGGGTAGGGTAGGTAGGTAGACTACCTACCTAAGGTAGTCTAAAGTTTAGACTCAAAACCAAATCACCATTCTTCTCAAGAAAATTCGATTGAGATTTGGCTGGCTAGGATAGTCTGACGATCTTCAAAAGAATGTTTTGTCATAGCTTTCTTACAGCAGGGTTTACAGGAAAGATTGGCCGATAAAAGCTGGAAATACCTATTGAAATGGTTTCGTCATAAGTGATTATTTTCGAGGGCCGGTCCGGTCGTGTCGTATTGTGCTGTAGGTTACACAAAGTACAGAGCGCAATCGCTCAACGTTTCACAATCGTGGGTTCAGCGACCGACACCAATACCTAAATTAATTTTCTTTTCGGGCCCGTGTCTCGACGCTCATTGTTCAATTTGTGACTCTCATTTTGGTACGCGCCATTCGCTGTGACACGGATTTGCTTTCGAGATGGACTCTCTAAATCTTCCTGTTAAATGTATCAGTTTTGAAGCGTTTCATTTATATAGATTTATCATTTCTTTATCATATTGCTTCAAAGGTGGCTAGTAACGTTGATATATCAGTCTGCTGTATTGTAAGTACCTACCCTATAGGAACACAATAACACTTAATATGCACAAATATACACAGTACTGTGTAATTGAGGTAAGCAGTATATTATGTAAAACTGAAATTATTTTCTAAATGAGACCATTTTTTTAAATTTTATTTTCATAAAGTGTTGTATATTTAACAACATACAAACCATGTAGTTGTATTGTAAAATTTCAACGAATTCGAGCATTTTAATGTTAATTTAGTATTGAATATTGTTGCATTTTACGACGGTATGTGCATAAATCTTGTTACGAATTCTTGTTTTGTGTGAGTCAGCGTCCAGTGTTTTGGTAACCCATGTCGAGTTTGTCTCAAATGCGTAATGGTCGAAGGAAATGCCGATTGAAATGACGAATCCATACTAATATTATAAATGTGAAAGTGTGTTTGTTTGTTTGTTTGTTTGTTTGTTTGTCCGTCTTTCACGTCGTAACGGAGCGATGTTATGGTAAGATTTTTTGTGTGGAGATAGGTAGGAGGCTGGAGAGTAACGTAGGCTACTTTTTACCGCAGTAAAACAACTCATTCCCATGGAAAGATCCATTATGATGCGTATTTGTCCATACTTCTATACTTCCACTAGCTATTACCCGCGGCTTCGCCCGCGAGTTCAAAGGGAAGTAACAATGAGTTGTTTAACATGCATGACTCTTTCCTAGATATAATAACATAATCCATTTACTTATACTTATACTAATATACTAATATTATAAATGTGAAAGTGTGTTTGTTTGTTTGTTTGTTTGTTTGTTTGTTTGTTTGTTTGTCCGTCTTTCACGTCGTAACGGAGCGATGTTATGGTAAGATTTTTTGTGTGGAGATAGGTAGGAGGCTGGAGAGTAACGTAGGCTACTTTTTACCGCAGTAAAACAACTCATTCCCATGGAAAGATCCATTATGATGCGTATTTGTCCATACTTCTATACTTCCACTAGCTATTACCCGCGGCTTCGCCCGCGAGTTCAAAGGGAAGTAACAATGAGTTGTTTAACATGCATGATTCTTTCCTAGATATAATAACATAATAATTAATAACAAGCTATTACCCGCGGCTTCGCCACCGTGTTCAAAGGGAAGTAACAATGAGTTGTTTAACATGCATGACTCTTTCCTAGATATAATAACATAATAATTAATAACAAGCTATTACCCGCGGCTTCGCCACCGTGTTCAACGGGAAGTAACAATGTGTTGTTTAACATGCATGAGTCTTTTCTAGATATAATAACATAATAATTAATAATAATAATAATTCATAAATAAGTAACAGATCCAAAATCAAATTAAGTATGGAAGTTTGGAAGTATGGATAGTATGGATGGATATGGAAGTATAGAAGTATGGGCAAATACGCATCATAATGGATCTTTCCATGGGAATGAGTTGTTTTACTGCGGTAAAAGTAGCCTACGTTACTCTCCAGCCTCCTACCTATCTCCACACAAAAAATCTTACCATAAAATCTCTCCGTTACGACGTGAAAGACGGTCAAACAAACAAACACACTTTCGAATTTATAATATTAGTATGTATAGTAAGGATACGCATCATAATGGATCTTTCCATGGGAATGAGTTGTTTTACTGCGGTAAAAAGAAGCCTACGTTACTCTCCAGCCTCCTAATTATCTCCACACAAAAAATCTTACCTTAACATCCCTCCGTTACGACGTGAAAGACGGACAAACAAACAAACAAACAAACAAACACACTTTCGCATTTATAATATTAGTATAGATTATGTTATTATATCTAGGAAAGAGTCATGCATGTTAAACAACTCATTGTTACTTCCCTTTGAACACGCGGGCGAAGCCGCGGGTAATAGCTAGTGAAAAATAAGTATTGCTACATGACTTCTTAAGTCGAAAATTAAATGCATAGCTGTTATGTTATGTGCAATTAGTTAATACTAGGTTCAAAGCTAATATTCATGAAGTGTTCATAGATTTGTGTCAATCGTTTTGATTGACTGAATTACAAAAGCTTAGGTTGGTGTGTGTGCAATCGGTTTTTTTTTTCAGTTGTTAAACCATGTCAAAGCATTCGGTATGAGAACTTCTAATATTGGGTTAACCAACCCTTTCGCACCAGTCGTTGTGAAAGTACCCTCAACTAGCTTGTAGACTAGCAGTGAAGCCGTGATAAATTGATTGACATTTGCAAGTGACTTAATCTAGGATAGATATCAGAGCAAATATATTAATATGAATGTAATATTATTATGGCACTTATCAAATATTTTATGGCACAGTGAAGAATCACCATACAAATTCTGTACTAAGGAGCGATTTAAGTAACCATTAGTGACTCTGAGCTGGGGCATTAATGCTAAATGTAGTAAGTATTTACCTACGAAAGGCGTACAAAATACGAAATAGCAACGACCGATTAAGCTACTTACGCGGTGTTTTCTGCTTAATACATTAATGCGATCTAGTTCTCAATAGTACCTATTTTGTATTGGAATGTTATGGAGTTCGAGTAGTGCCCGCTATTGCTGCATGCGGCTGCGTCGTGCGGCTACGGCCTTACAGATTTATGTGTTACTCAATTACTTTCATTTAAGTACCTTAAATATCTTACAATAGCGATGGGTACTTAACAGAAAATTAACAACATACACTTCGAATGACTAATATGGCTACTTAATTCCCTGAAGTGCTTAATTTTAACAATTAAGATTGTTATTGCAACGCGTATCGTAACATTCGCAACAAAAACTCTGCATGAAGTCGAATTTGTGGCGGCAGGTGTTACTGGCCGAATTAACTCAAACAGCTTAATTATTTTTGTATATTTGTTTTAATAACGTGCTGGTACATTTTGACATTAATTTTGGATAAGATAACAAATAAAAATAATTTGTGTTGTCTCCTTACAGTTAATTGTTTGTGATATCTAATGTTATGTAAAAAACGGTTAGTTATTTCATGACATGAAACATTACCTTTTTCTACAAACAAATGCTATGATACGACTGAAAAAGAAAATCAATAAATTTATGTGATACTTACACTTAATTAAATTGAAGGAAATTAACAGGAAAATATAAAATGTATACATAAACGTAAATTCCCTTGTAAATATTATTAGGAAATTGTTACTACACAGTGTAAAGTGAGTAATTTGTACAAGCCGCACTAGGTGTAATCGAGCCGCAAACGCAAGCCGCATCCCAGAAGTCATTAGGAAGTGGCAACAATCACTTTCCGGTCACCGCAAATATAATACATTTCGTTTAGCAACGTGGGCAGTCGTGGAGCTCACCGGCACTTAGATTCACTGAATCACCGACTCACCGACTTATTGACTCACCAACTCACCAACTCACCGAGTTACCGACTCACAAGCTGGTAGCGGACACACGACGTGACATTTTACGAGTATAACTGTAACAAGGTCAGATACCGTTAGTGCCGCCATCTCTCTGAGATATCCGGGACTTACTGTATTCGTGAAAATGTAAAATGCTTTTTTGGTTATTGCAAATTTATTTATTTTCTTTAATATTCAAATAGGAATTACCAACTGTTTATTGATATAATCAACACCTGTTAGGTTCAACTTACAGCTAATTAATAATTTTAACATGCAACTAATTATTTATTTTAACATACAACGCACTAAGATTATTTTAACATGAAGTAGGTAAGTTTTATATTGTAGGTTCATAATAAGAAACATTATTTTAAATACAATCAAAATAATTTGTTACAAACTTAGAATAACGGACTTACTATAGTAGTGATTTCAAGGCGAAATAAACTGTGAATTTGATTTATGACATGTCTTTACCACGCTACTAATTTTGCTGTTTATCAATTTCTTTCAAGATTTTTTTTCGTGATTCGGTAGGAATAGTAGTCCTCATGCATAAGTTGCAAAGTTTCCCTTTTAGACAACGACTATTAGTGTTTAGACGTACATTTACAATATTCACGTCTAAATAAGTTTTGAATAATAAGTATAATATCGTAATTATCGTTCTAAAGTAATCATAATTTTTTTATCCATCCCATATTTTCCTAGTCCAACATGGCAACACTTCATAATAAGTTGTAACTTTTGAATCGTTTGGTCAAAATGAAGAACACTATTGGATCCGAATGTCAGAGTGAAGGTCTTTACGTTGTCTATACTAATATTATAAAGAGGAAAGATTTGATTTTTTGTTTGCATTGAATAGGCTCCGAAACTACTGAACCGATTTGAAAACTTCTTTCACTGTTGGGAAGCTACACTATCCCCGTGGGACATAAGCTATATTATTATATATTATCAAAAAATTAGGGATTCTTAATAAAACTTTAATAATGTAACCCAAGGTGTAAATAAAATAAGAAAACCGAAGCAAAGCGAGGGCGGTTACTCGTTTTTAATAATATTGCAAACCTCGAACTCGAAGCGGAGAGGTATAGTGCTCTATTGTCACCAAATCAAAACATCACGATCCACTCACTCATTTTAAATCACTTTCAGCAGCTTCATATTGCACTTACCTATATGTTTGATAAAATAAACTTGACAAGTGCGAGTTAAACTCGCTTGGAGACGGTTCCGTACGTTGATTATGTATTTACAGTTATTTTTCTATTTTATTTATTTCATTTATTAAAACTCGACTTATTATTTCGATTTTTTTTATTAACTTTAGATTATAGCCCTTAGGAAGGCTTTTGAATTTCAGTATGAACCGATCTCGGCTCAAGAGCTTGGATCTCACGAATATCTTCATACGATCTGACATATTTTAGAATCTCAAGCCGAATGTTGAGATCGCATAGATCTAGAACCCTTTGAAAGATGTGATTTGTTTGTTCTCAGGTAAATTGTAAGTAGGGACTGGCCGGCGCTTACGACATTTTGACCATCCGTTGCGTAACCGACACTGTAACTGTACTGCACATTAAGTTGAAGAAACATGTGGTACATCTGTTATTGTTGCATAATTGATACGAGAAACTTTAATTCAAACTTTTTATAGGAGGCAGATATGACTAAGTAAGGCTGTTAGTTTCTTCGTCAAAAACTAGTGCTGAAACATTAATTAAATCAGCCAGTAGAAGAAATATTAAGGAAGAGGGCAGTTTTATTGAAACTAGAGACCCACTCTATGTTTAAAATTTTACCGTCAGATTTACTTCATGTATACACATTTGTGTGTATACTATACGTGTGTGTGACAAATGCTCGGCAAAATATTGGGTGTATCTCACTAGTCCCGTTAAGTTGTTCCGTGACGGGACAACTGGCACTGTTTAAAATATTAGCTCTCCTCTTCGATCACTTATAAAAGAACGAAGGCTCTCCTTCATTATTCTACTTTCCTACTTGAAGTAAACTTTAACCATGCTAAATTTTATGCTCCTCCCTCCACGTCATTTCCGTGAAGAAGGTAAAGAGTTCTCGTATTAATTTACAGATAAGCGTGGTCCCTGAAAGATAAGATAAAGTAACTTGTAAAAAGAAAAGTATGGTTTTTGTGTAATTAGTGTAAACTTTTTATTTAGTGCAGTTTACTAAAAAAAAGTTTTTAGTACTTATAAAAGTTATACATCAACAAGATGGTTCGTCTATTGCATTTGCAATGGTTACGTAGAGCGCGCAAGGAGCGTCGCTTGCGACATTTAGACTATCCGTTACGTAACGTCACCGAGACGACATCGGTACGGTCGCAGCCTACGTGATTACTCAGTAATGATTTGTTTTACGCAAATCATTTTCAATTGCAGCGTGTAGGTATTCTTAGGTATCTGTCATAATTAAGTCATTATCATAGTTTTGTCGTGTTGCAATGAAATTTATTGGACATGTGTATAAATAAAACCCAAAATCATTTCAAATTTATGCATATACTGTATTACTGATATACTTATGCACGTTATTTGTGACTCTACCAGCGTTTCGGAATAGTGATGCTTATGACAATCCTGATTCAAGGAAAGTTTGTAAGTCTATAAAATCTGAACGAACAATAAACTAACTGAATCAAACAGTAGAATATTATACAAAGTAACTATTTCTCCAATGTTATTAATAAAACAAGTGACTGATTTTTAAGTCACACCTTATTTCTTGTTAGTATGAATACAAAAAAAATTTGTCTTAACTTCGTGAGGTGAGCCATATCTCACCATTTTGCACCTCTCTAAAGGTTACTCGGTCGCGAATATTCGGCCGATCGAGATAAGATACGATACGGTTATACGTTAAATTTAATTTACTATCTATTCACACTTTATTCAGATTATTATCAGTCCAAGTTAGGTACTGGCTGAAAATCGGGCGAATAATGAAGAAATAATATTTTATTGGCTTTCTATCAAGTGCGTTCCGAGTGACATAGTTAACATTATGAACAAAAGAAACAAACAAGTTTGTAAGTGTGTAACCTAAATAGTGAAATAATTAAACGCTCCTGAAATATATGTACCTAATTAATTCATGAGTCGCATGAGTTGCTCGTCATTTGTTTTATTTGAGCAAAAAGTTGTACGTATACCCACTACCCACCCATATTTATATGTGTAACCTTTACACGTCAATTGAAGCTAACTACCTGAATTAACCGACACATATTTTTTCCTATACATCCTTTATGCAATACAATCGCTTCTACATTCCACATCTAGTCCTTTCCCACCGCCCTGCGACTGCGACGCCATCTATCAGATTAAGCGATCAAATATCTATTAGTAAAAGCAATGTCGCCACATGAATGCGATGTGCGCCAGCTATCGTCTATTGTTATATGCGCACGCGCAACGGCCCGGTTCCTGCAACGAATGGAGAAAGTTTGCCATTTTATTTGTGCCTACGTGTTATCCACACGTTTCCTATTTCCCGGCAATGTAATGTGGAGAGCAGGAAACAGTTCGACAGTTAGATGGGTTATCGGTTAATGCTTCATTAATTTATCGTCAGAATCTGCTTTGTTTTGAGCGTTAACAGGATTACGTTGCGTTGCGGAACGGAGTTTCATCACCAAAGTTGGGTTAATCGTAATACTGAATTTATGATCATTAAATCCTTAAATCGTGGCTTTACTACATTTCTATTATAAAGTTTATTAGCTGAATAGGAGGTAGAAAATGTAAATCCTTGCTCTAAACATCCACTAAACAAGGCGTCAGCAACAAGTTGCTGGCCAAAAGAAAGCATTGAGACTTCTTCTGTACTTAGTCATCAGAAACATCAAAAATGCGAGCGGAGCATCATCATGGTAAGTTGATTTTACGGTGTAGTCGCAAAGTCGCAACAGTCGCAACTTTGAAATTTCGTTTCGGGGCGAAATACGTGTTGGTGCTAGAATGTATGTTGTGCATGTTTCCATTATGGGAGGAAGGGAGGTGTCGCGCATATAGTAAAGTATATAGTATATACTTTACGATATACGTATGTACGTCTATCATATTGTTATCTATGTACCAATATGTTAACCGCGAATTATTGCAAAATAGACTAGTACTAACTTGATATTATGCTTATTTTTGTAGTCGCTTTGCTTCCGTTCGTAAACTCGCGCTTCTTATGAAAAATGACATATATTTTTTTCTGGTAGTTAATTAACATAATTTAGTTATGTTTAAATAAATATTCATAAAAATCGACAGGTGATTTACCACGCGCGTACAATGATATCCGAACCGTATCGCAATAACGGTACTAAGTAGGTATATCAAACAAAGGCAAGAGGTAAGTTTAAACCTGCAACTATTAGTGAACTTGTTTGTGGATTGGAGTTATTTATTGTGCAACGGTGCTCGATTAGACTACCTTCCACTGAGAGTCGAGAGGTTTCATAAAACGATTGTTACTTTCATTTCAACGGCCGGTGCATAACCACTACCACGTGTTTTTGGTTACGTAAAGTTAGCCGTTTGTTTACGTATGATTCGGTTTGGTATTGCGTATGAGCGTTCGTTTTAACGGATAGGTTAATCAGTCTATTCAAGAGATCTTCGAGGATCTAGCTTGTTCTAGGCTAGACGTGTTTTCGAAGATATTTGCGCTTGAAGTTAGCTATCTATTCGTCAAAAGATATCGTGATATTTTGAACTCTTTGTAATGTGGTTTGAAGTCCGCTTACAGCAGTTTTAGCATTTTAGGTTAGAACCTTGACCCCTTTTGACCCGAGCGCAATATTGCGATAGTTATTACTTGAGTAGCGATTTTGTTATAGAAGAAAAACAGACATGAAAATTTTGTAAAACCTATATTAAAATTCAGTACTATTACTGTTTACCAAATATTTCTTTGATTTGTTTAGTAGTTATAACTGCTTATAATAAAATATGAAAGTTCTATTACTTACAACTAAGCATGGGAACGTATTCTAAAATACGCAAATACAATTAGTCGTCATTTCCAAGTGTTTCACCTTATCGGGTTTACGCGGTTACGTCATCGAGTGCAGTATGAGAAATAATGTGACGTAGAGACGCGCTCACGAGTTCCGTGCGCCTTTCATTATGTAATTAACATACTATGCGGTAATACAACGGGTTTCCGCAACTGATTACTGGCGCACTTCGAAACTGAAAATACCAACGTTTTCAAATATTTAATATAAATATTAGCTAAAAATTAATCAATGTTGAATTAGGTATGTATTTGGTTGTGTCTAAATCAGTAATACAAAACCGGTTTTACACTTGACAATTAAAGTGATTTATGTCACCGATACGGGTGAATGTCCGTAGTAGGGGCCCAGTACATAGATTAAGGAGTAGAAGAGATAGCACCATAACGTGTAGAGAGTTATTTTTAACTGTCTTCAAAAATGGAGGAGGTACCTATTCAATTCGACTGTATTTTTTATGTTTGTTACCTCAGAACATTCGACTAGGTGAACCGATTTTGATGATTCTTTTTTTAATCGAAAGCGGGTGCTTGTCATGTTTAGCGAGATTTGACGAGTTTTTTGAGTTATCCCTAACTTTGAAGTCGGTTATTTTTTGTCAAAAATTGTCTATGCTACATATGCCAATGAACCTGTCAAGTGGGAGTATAAAGTCCACTCCATTGTCCACTGAGTCACTGTACGACTTTCAGTTTCAGCTAATAACACAACATATGGCTAATAAGGATCTGGAGTCCAATTAAAAAACAAAGACAGGCAACAGCTAAGTTGCCTCCTGTCTAACAGCGATTCTAACAGAACGAGATGGCAGTTAACAATTTTTCTTAAGCCCTCCATCTCTCTTCCTCAGTAGTCAGTGACGATTAAGATCCGTCGGACACACTTACTAATCTACTGCTCAATTATTGTTTATACATTCGTTTGTCATTAGTCACGGTTGCCAATACTGACGGCATATTTGTGTTGAACGGCTTTCTTCAAGGCCGGCCGTTTCAAATAAATCGCTTATTATACACGTGCCTCTTTATCCTCGACGCAATAACAATACCTATGCGGTTCGAGTGCATGAACTAAATGCAGTTAACTAAAATTACACGGAACTAGAAGCTTCTATGTTTGTGCAAAAGGTAATGTAATTGGGATTTGATTTATGAATTTTCAATTGCTGCGTTAAATCGATTTAGATTTAATATATTGGTTACTGCGCCAACCCATTTGGAGTATACGGCATGGGCCTTTCATCGTTATTGACAAGGATGGCAACTGAGAGTGGAATGTCGGAAGTTCTTAAATATAAAGGTGTTCGACGTCGCGACGAAACGCCGTAATGTTAACTAATGACTGTGCCCTCTGAGGTACGGAAATGTTTCAGAAGAGTAGTCATCCCAATCCCGAAGCATGTTCCTCGTCGAAGATTGGATTGTGCACACTTTTGTGTAATTTATTTAACAACTACTTACTACTTTGAAAGATAACTGATTTACGGAAAGCGATTATACAAAAATATAAATTAAATAAGTAAAAATTATAAGCGTGCGAATACTATTATGCCAAAAGTAGAGATAAATTAGTTCACTTTTAGCCGTGAAATGGCTAAGTTTCGTGGTTCGTTTTTGATACTGTTCAGTAAGCAGGTTTACGACACAAGCCAAAATCACAGTTGGTGACATTGCAATCTGTCAACTGGTGTCTGGGAGACTGTTTCCACGACTCTACGGTGCATATTTCCGATAAATTGCAAGCCATGGTTTGATTTGATAGTTCTAGTGCACATTAATCCTTATTTTAATCATTACCATTAATCATTATTTCTTATTAACTGTTGAATTTCTTTTGCAAAATGTATACGACTGTGAAGGTGTAGATCACTGTTAAGTTTCGTCTAGGACAAACATTTTGTCATTCAAAACAAAGCTTTGCTTATGCTATGCCTCCTGTGAAACTTCCAATAGCACTGGTACGCGCTGCGTGTGAGTGTTGGCGAGAATTTTCAGTTACAAAGTGACGTATATAATCGTATGCTCGTAATAACAATTATGAAATCATCAAATATTAGTAATAATGCAGAATCTGTCCAAATATTCCATGTCAAAATTTTCCATTATTCCATGTCATTTTCCAGTCTTATTCGGACGAGGAGGAAAAATCACACAAATTGGAAAACGAGTGATATGAATGTGCAATGCAAAAAAGGAAAATCATTATTCAATATTAATTTAAAATACAATATTCAAGCGTTACTGAAAATTTCGATTAGAAAAATATAACACGTCTGAAGCAATAACGGATAATAAACAATAATATACAATGAAACAGCAGTAACAAAATTAAAGAGACAAACAAAAAAATACACATATAGTTCTTGCTTCCACGAACGTGCATCTCGAAGGACCAACTCAACATTGCAAACCCTGGGACATAAAATATGGTTCATAAAATCATAAGTTGTCAATGGACATAATTTCCAAGTCAGTTGCATAAAATGCAGCGTTGAGTTACAAGCCGAGTCGCGAGCGGCCCGCCGATTAGTCACTGAAACATTCCCTGCGCGCCGATCCTCTGTGCGGGCCGCTTACATCTAGGGTTGCCACTTACCATTAGCACTCTCAAAACATTTTTATAGTGCGCCCTTCGATCACTTATAAAATAACTTAGTGATCGAAGAGTGCGCCGGATAACTGTGAATTCATGTCAAATTTGAATAAACATTAAAAAATCAGATACTGTAAGTAAGTCGGGGTAAAATATGAAAGTTAAGACAAATACAAATACCTACTATTGTAAATGTTATATTCTGCCCCACATTATTCTTTTACGGAAAGGAATGTTGCCCTTTCTGATTTTTCAGAGTTTATAATTTTACGTGTCTTCACATTAATCCAATAAACTATAAATACAATTTTTGTTACGTTCGGGGATTCTGCTGAACTTTTAATTCAGTCAACCGTCGTCATGGTTGTAAGATGTTTTTTAGTTTTACTAATATAGTATTTATTGCCCATTTATTTCCATTGTTAAATTCACAGGTAATGCATTTATTAAATTAAAAGTAGGATTTTTTTACGTAGGTATCTAAATCAGAACGTTTCACTTGTATTTTAAATTGTTTTTATTTGCCTTTTGGATTTTAAGTAGATATTTTATTATTATTACTTATGTACAGAACAGGTTGAGTGGTATCCCTACTGTGAGTAAGTGGAGACGAGGAGATATAGTCTGACTCGTCTTGCTTCTTCTTTCTTTTGTTTGAATAAATGTTTTGACGTATAATAATTTGTAATTTGTGCATTTCCATACTCCAATAATTTAAGCCATACACAAAATGAATATACAGTAGAACCTCGTTAAGTCGAACCTCGATAAGTTGAAAACCTCCAAATCTCGAAAAAATGTTTTGTTCCCTTCCCTTCAAACACCAAAACCTCTATTACTCGAAATCTCAACCCTCTATTAGTCGAAATAATCAGTGGGTCCCTCCAAGCCATTTTGGTACTTATTTTCCCTCCATAACTCGAAAACTTAAATTTTACCTCTGTATCTCGAACATAGCATTGTTTTGTTTTACAACCTTTACAACTTGATTATTTGAGACTTATTACCTCTATAGTTCGAAGAAAAATAAGTTACCGACTTTAAGAATTCGCCGACAGTGTAAGTACACCATTGTTTCATAAAGCTATTTAGGAGTATACAATGAATAGAATTACCACGAACTTATAACTCACGTTAACACGTGTTTGCTTGCTTGGTGTCAGATGTTTAATTGTATATTTTTTTATTTTATTTGAACTTTAGCGAAGCGAGTCGTTTGTTGTCGAGTGAAATATTGTCAGAAGTAGTTTGGTTTTACTGCAATACACATCAATTTGTACAACAGTTTACATTACAAATTAAATTGCAACTTGAATCTTTATTTATTATACCTCTCTAACTCAAAATTTATAAGAATGAATCTCAACCTCTTTCTGTCGAATCAAAATACGGTTATGTCGAAATTCTCTATAAATCGAAAACTCTATAACTCGAATTTTTTGGCGTCTCCCTTGATTTTCGACTTAAAGAGGTTCTACTGTATATATAAACTGAATAAATCTTTGTACAACTTGACAAATGATCATAGGGATGCTATATTGTATTTTGACATAAATAAATTTATTTCATCATGTAGGGTATCTAGGGATATTATTTATCTGCCAAAAAAATATAAAAAACAATTAGCTAAATTATTAGCTTACCATCTGAATGATGCTGTTACAAATAGGGTAACAAAGTCTATTGACACATTTATTGAGTGTGGTAGTAGTACCACTATTTCTATTTTAGACAAATCCATACTAATATTATAAATGTGAAAGTGTGTTTGTTTGTTTGTTTGTTTGTTTGTTTGTCCGTCTTTCACGTCGTAACGGAGCGATGTTATGGTAAGATTTTTTGTGTGGAGATAGGTAGGAGGCTGGAGAGTAACGTAGGCTACTTTTTACCGCAGTAAAACAACTCATTCCCATGGAAAGATCCATTATGATGCGTATTTGTCCATACTTCTATACTTCCACTAGCTATTACCCGCGGCTTCGCCCGCGAGTTCAAAGGGAAGTAACAATGAGTTGTTTAACATGCATGACTCTTTCCTAGATATAATAACATAATCCATTTACTTATACTTATACTAATATACTAATATTATAAATGTGAAAGTGTGTTTGTTTGTTTGTTTGTTTGTTTGTTTGTTTGTTTGTTTGTCCGTCTTTCACGTCGTAACGGAGCGATGTTATGGTAAGATTTTTTGTGTGGAGATAGGTAGGAGGCTGGAGAGTAACGTAGGCTACTTTTTACCGCAGTAAAACAACTCATTCCCATGGAAAGATCCATTATGATGCGTATTTGTCCATACTTCTATACTTCCACTAGCTATTACCCGCGGCTTCGCCCGCGAGTTCAAAGGGAAGTAACAATGAGTTGTTTAACATGCATGATTCTTTCCTAGATATAATAACATAATAATTAATAACAAGCTATTACCCGCGGCTTCGCCACCGTGTTCAAAGGGAAGTAACAATGAGTTGTTTAACATGCATGACTCTTTCCTAGATATAATAACATAATAATTAATAACAAGCTATTACCCGCGGCTTCGCCACCGTGTTCAACGGGAAGTAACAATGTGTTGTTTAACATGCATGAGTCTTTTCTAGATATAATAACATAATAATTAATAATAATAATAATTCATAAATAAGTAACAGATCCAAAATCAAATTAAGTATGGAAGTTTGGAAGTATGGATAGTATGGATGGATATGGAAGTATAGAAGTATGGGCAAATACGCATCATAATGGATCTTTCCATGGGAATGAGTTGTTTTACTGCGGTAAAAGTAGCCTACGTTACTCTCCAGCCTCCTACCTATCTCCACACAAAAAATCTTACCATAAAATCTCTCCGTTACGACGTGAAAGACGGTCAAACAAACAAACACACTTTCGAATTTATAATATTAGTATGTATAGTAAGGATACGCATCATAATGGATCTTTCCATGGGAATGAGTTGTTTTACTGCGGTAAAAAGAAGCCTACGTTACTCTCCAGCCTCCTAATTATCTCCACACAAAAAATCTTACCTTAACATCCCTCCGTTACGACGTGAAAGACGGACAAACAAACAAACAAACAAACAAACACACTTTCGCATTTATAATATTAGTATAGATTATGTTATTATATCTAGGAAAGAGTCATGCATGTTAAACAACTCATTGTTACTTCCCTTTGAACACGCGGGCGAAGCCGCGGGTAATAGCTAGTGTACTAATATTTGTACAAGTAATAATTTAAACTAGATAAAAAGACAATGGATAAGCCCTCTTATTTAAATATAGTTCATCAGAATATACAAGGCTTAACCGGCAAAGAATTAGAATTAGAATTATTTGCTGAACATAGCAATATTAATGTATTATGTATAACAGAGCATTGGATACCATACTTACAAGGTCATGTTAGTTTGAATAATTATAGATTGTCAAGTGCGTTCTTTAGAAGGACTGCTATTCATGGGGGTTCTCTAATCTTAGTGCAAGATAATATTTCTTTTAAAGACCGAAAAGACATTGTTAGTTTATCTGTTGAACGCACTATTGAACTGGCATGTGTGGAACTGGAGCGGTTTTTTATAGTCTGTGTATATAGGCCCCCCTCTGGTGACTTTAGTATTTTCGAAGATACACTGGAGGATGTACTTAAACGGTTAGTCTCTAAAAAAGAAGTAGTGATATGTGGTGACTTCAACGTAGACATCTTATTAGATAGTCCTATGGCTACTAGGCTACTAAGTTTGTTTAAATGCTTTAATTTAAATCCAATATTCAATGAGCCAACCAGAATAACTGACACTACAGCTACATGTTTAGATAATATCTTTTGCAATTGTGAGATTTTAAATAAAGAGATATTCAGTAAGTTGAGGTCAGACCACTGCGGACAAAAAATTTCGTTGTATAATTCTGTTAATAAGAAAAAACAATTAATAAAATGTAGACCAATAACTAAAAAAAAGATTTCAACTTTTAAAGAGAAAATTCAATCAAAACTACAAACGCATTTAACGTTACAACAAAGAGATCCAATTAAACTATATAACACATTGTCAAATAACATAAATAATGAATTTAATCAAATTTTCAAGTTTAGGTATATAGATATAGCTAAAAATAGCAAATTTAGTGATTGGGCTACTGTAGGTATTTATAAAAGCAGGAACAAGATGTACGATCTCTATGCCGAGAAACAATACAATTTTTCTCCATCTTTTCAGGAGCATGTAAGAAATTATTCAAAAATCTTTAAAATAGTTTGCATTCAGGCGAAATCAATGTACATAAAGGACAAGATTATTAACTCGGATAACAAAATAAAAACGGCTTGGAATATAATTAGTAGTGAGAATGGTAACGCAAAGTCCTGTGATTTCAGTTACGAACTGTTGATTAATGATAACACAATCACTGCTGATAAAGACGTGGCAAGTGAGTTTGAAAATCACTTCCGTAATATTCCTATAACGTTAACTAGTTCATTAGCTTCTTCGCCGACGGAAGCACTTTCTATATTAAAAAATCATGTTAATGAATGTAATATTTTATTTGAATTTAAACATATAACCACTAGAGACTTAATTAGCGCATTTCAGTCTCTGAAGGTAAAGAATACCGGTGACTTATGGGGCATTTCGGTAAAAATAATACAGCATATTATAGATATTATAGCACCATATTTGGTCATAGTTTTTAATAAATGCATAGATCTAGGTATCTTTCCAGATCTTATGAAATGCAGCAAAATTATACCACTTTTTAAAACAGGCGAAAAAACCGATATTAATAACTATAGACCAGTTTCTATTTTACCAACTCTTAGTAAGATTTTTGAAAAAATAATATTGAATCAAATGCTGTCCCATTTCAACAATAATAATTTATTACATCCTGATCAATACGGTTTCACTAAAGGCCGTAGTACAACCGATGCAGGGGCTAGGCTTTTAAAGCATATATTTGAAGCATGGGAATCATCACAAAATGCCATAGGTGTATTTTGTGACTTATCTAAGGCATTTGATTGTGTTCAGCACGAAACATTGCTGTTTAAACTTGGCCACTATGGTATAAAAAACAAGGCCCTTAGCTTGATCGCGTCGTATTTGAGTGATAGGATACAAAAAGTTAGTATAAAAGATATTAAGTCATCGGGGTCACCGGCTGTGTTGGGTGTACCGCAGGGCTCGATCTTGGGTCCGTTTCTTTTTCTGGTATACATTAACGATTTACCACATTATGTAAAGAACCAAGCGGATATTGTACTATTTGCTGACGATACATCATTAATATTTAAATGTGAAAGGAATAAAGTAAATTTTGACGACGTAAATAGTGCTCTTTCGCATGTGTCGCGTTGGTTCACTATCAATAATTTGCTTTTAAATGCAAAAAAAACTAAATGTATAGAGTTTGTACTACCTAATGTTAAAAAAGTTAACAAATCTCTCAGACTGAATAATGAAATATTGCACATGGAGGAATCCACGGTCTTTTTAGGGGTGACCTTAGATAGTAAACTTCAGTGGGGCCCACATATAACAAATCTCGCGACTAAACTCGGTAGGGCTGCTTACGCTGTTAGGAAAATAAGGCAGTTTACTGACGTCGAAACTGCTAGGATGGTTTATTTTGCATATTTTCACAGTATTATGTCATATGCCATCTTGCTGTGGGGCAAAGCAGCCAGTATAGAACAAATTTTCATACTACAAAAAAGAGCTATTAGGGCTATTTATAAACTTAGATCTCGTGAAACTTTGCGTGACAAGTTCAACGAAATAGGTATACTTACAGTAGCCTCACAATATATCTATAGTAACGTGGTTTTTATACGGAATAATATAAGCGCGTATAAACAAAATTTTGATATCACTAATCGCCAAACAAGAAAAATGCACCAGTTAGTAACGCCATCTTACCGTCTTTCTAAAGTGAAGCGATCTTTTATGGGCCGTGGTGTACAGTTCTATAATAAAATCCCAAAGTTAATACGTGATTTGCCAGTGGAATTATTTAAGAAACATGTAAAATCTCAACTTTTAGGGAAAGGCTACTATACTGTAGATGAGTACATAAATGACAAAGACGCATGGAAATGACCAGATCTGCAACCAGTTCCGTACAGGCTAGTGATACTTCTTTGTAAGAAATATACCAATGTATTTTATTTTTAAAAGATGTGCTGAGGAGTTTCTTTCGGCTTTTCTTCTCCTCCATGACAAAGCACCTTTCCGAAAAGCTGGTAAATTAAAAAAATGACGTGCATAAGTGTATCAATGATACCTACATGAATAAATGATTTTGAATTTTGAATTTTGAATAAAGTAAGCAAATCAAATAATAATATGGTACCATCTGCTATTAATATAATTCTAATAAGTACATGTAAGGTATAACTGATTTACAGTGAGGTGATAATTTTTGATAGGTGATATTTAAAGTGCATCGTAGTAAAGGTAAATATCTAATTATTTAAAAAAAGCTCAGCCTTGTCTAAAACAAATTACAGGGACGTCACTGCATTTAAAATAATATTTCCTATATTCCAGAGTGCAGAAACAATAAAATCTATATATATAAAACACAAAAAATGTTTGTACGGATGTCTTTTATAGACTCTGAAACCATCCAACCGATATGCCTCAAAATGGTTTCATTTGAAAGGCAATAATCCGAAGGTGGTTTGAGACTACTAAAACAATGCATTAGGTACGTGTGGTCCATTGATAAAGTCGATTTTCCACTTTTTCCGTACAACAATTTAAAGATAATATTATGAAAGATGGGCGCATCAACGTTATCACAAAAATACTAATCTGTCATTCAGACAATTTTTTAACATAGTGGAACACGCCGGGTATCTACTAGTAAATAAATAAAAGGGTGATATACTGCAGACACAATCGTGGCTCTAGTTTTATCAGACTGAAGGTAAAGTACGTTTTTATTGGTCGCTCAGGGTTTATCAGAGCTCTACATTCAATAGCTTATCTAATACATTTTAGCTCACTTAAATGATATCTGTCTGTAGTCTGTCCGTCCGTCTATGCGAAGCAAAGCGCCGAGACCCTTAGTGCTAGAAAGCTGTAATTTGGCATGGATATACATAATATTTAATAAAACTCTAGAATCGGAGAATAAAATATTGAAAAACATTTTTTTTTCAGGGTACCTCCCCTACAGGTCTCAAAAATAGGTTATAATTATATTATGATGTATTTACTAGGAAAACTATCGCTGCTATGTTAGCGTAATAGTCGATAAACTTACTACTTCGGAACCCTACAAAACGCGTGGCCTGACACGCACTTGCCCGGTTTTTTCTTCTTCTATTCTCTAACACTTTGTAATATCTCCGAATACTATCATATCGATCGCAATCGTGATCAATATCCATAACCAAAACAAACATCGCCACTGGTGTTGTATATTGTGCTATGTAGAGCAGATCGCTCAGTGTAGCGCAGGCTTTACGCGCTCGGTGCACAATCGGCATCTGCATAACTGAACCGCTCCGTTCTCATTAGCCGCCCGTTACCCCGACCCGTCCCGCGCCCGTGCCGCGCCGTGCCGTGCAGAACGGGATCGGACGACCTCGCCACAGAGCGGAGTGTAGAAGGTGCGTTAGGTATAATGTGATAGCACTAGTTAGTAACCAGTATATAGCTTGCCACTAGTGGATTCAAGGATCTTTATAATATTCCTTCCGATTCTCCGAACCAAAATTTTACAAATTAAACAACTGAAAATAGAAAAATGCATATCAAAAAACATTTTTAAATGTCATAGAGCTCGGAAGGCAAGAAGCCAAAGTAAAATTCATAGGGTGAGGCAAATTATTTTTACTTTACCTGCATAATATTGTATTGATTTGAATCAATAATAATATTATTACACTCAAAATTGTATGCTTCATACAGTAAGTAATTAAGCAATCAATTTTACTTCGATACGTACACAGATTAGTGTGTGGGGCTATGAGTGTGTGAAGCGATATTATTTATTAATAGATTTATATGTAAAACTGCTGTTAACTGCTTCACAGTATCTATTGTCTATGACCGCACCTCGGCCCATTCCGTACAGCCGTTCCGTGTCTTTATCGTGTTTCAAATTCCCTGGCGTTGTCTAATTTAGGTAACAAATACGGGAACAACTAGTCTTTCCTGCCCTTTACTCTTAACGAACTCGCTGAATGCGGAAACCGTGCAAGGTTCTTTTATAACGCTGTTCGAAATTATTTCGAATTTAGGTTTTCTTGTGTAGATACTCAGGTGTGTTGTAAATTAGTCATAAATTCGTTTATTAACAAACAATTGGTGTTGAATCGTCTAAAAATATGAATCGTAAGTCGAATAGAGTCGGTCAAAGCTCAGAAGATGATTTTTAATTACGGGATTTTTAATTACGGTATTTTTAACGGCATATCGCAAAGTTTAAAGTTATCAATCAGTCAAAGCGTCGAAGCGTCCACTGCTATAGAGAAAAGTATCTACATATAGCTTGGTCCATCTGGACCAATATAAATCGGATGAGGACAAAAGTGACCGACATCTCTGAAGGCAAGTTAAAGTGATAGTAGGTGGTGAGTTGACATTTGCCGTAATACCGACAATCTCAGAAAATTGCTTTTAGTGTTCATAGTGTGTGTAATCCGTAGCCGAACGAGGGTGACCGACATAGCTCAGAGAATTAGCAGGCTGAAGTGGTAATGGGCTGGCCACATAGTTCGAAGGACCGATAACCGTTGGGGAAGAAAGGTCCTCGAATGGAGACCACGCCTCGGTAAAAGGAGCACAGGACGCCCCCCGACCAGGTGGACCGATGACCTGAAGAAGACAGCGGGTATCCGCTGGATTCAGAAGGCTCAGGACCGGTCTGAGTGGCGTAGATTAGGGGAGGCCTATGTCCAGCAGTGGACCTCAAAAGGCTGATGGATGGATGGATGGAGTGTGTGTAAACATAGCGTGGGTTGTCCTTGTGTTAGTCAGGCTAAGTCAGTCAGTGGACTAAGTATTATGATTATATTTAATATGTAATATATTTATTTACATTTGAGTATTTATGTCTTCGCTTTTCTGTGATAATTAATCTTTGCAGCTTACAATTTGGTTTTTTGTTTTAATAAAATCACACGTAGACACAAAAACCCTTAGTACCAAGAAACAAATTGATGATTTTTTTGCATTTAAGAAGTGTAAAATAAAGAAATGTATAGTAATAAGATCAACATAACATCACCTTCATAGAATTAAACGGAACAAACCGCCACACACAGGGTGATTTTTGATTTATTCTACTCATTAACGACAACTCGAAGAAAGTTTTTTCTTTTTTATACGAAGAAGTATTAACTTGATTACTTTAATCGCTGTAGCAATGTAGCTTAGATATGTACTGTCGGCAAAAGAACTATGTACGCAAGGCATGAAACAAAAACGTTCGGTATTGTTTGATACTACTTAATGTTTGTGTTGTAAAATGCTACCTATATACGCAAGGTATGAATTAACATTGATAATAACATAAAAATTCCGTCGTATTAAACATTACCGAACGTTTTTGTTTCATGCCCTGCATTCCTAATTCTTTTGCCGACAGTACTAGCACCTTACCTAGATGAAATGCATCTTGCACCACTAATTACACTTGCTCTCCCATCCTTCAAACTGGTAGAGCTATGCGTACACCTTTTTTAACGCCAGAAATAAATTATGTAGCCGAGTTTTAATTACAAACGGTTGCCATTTTTATTTATTCTTGATACCAATGCAGAAACTTTTTGTACGTAAAATGAAATTCGTATTATGTAAGTTATATTTCACCTCCGTCTCGAAATCCACGACTTGAAACGTTATTTTTTTTTGCATACTAACTTTTCGTTCTATTTTAAGCTGCCTTTAGTTTTCTTTATAAATCAAATTGAATATGAGGGGTTGAATTGATTTTAAATATTATTACTTACCTGTCTTTAATAGTGTTAACTTTTGTGCTTGTTTATTTTTTATTTATTATTTTGAAAGGAGTAAAAGCCGTAGTTAAATTTTTATGCCTTAAAATAAGTAACAAATAAAAATAATAAGCTAACTGAAAGTTGTTAACCAGCATTGTAGAAGAAACAAAAGATAGAGATTAAATGTGCACGCCAAAATGAAAGCCTATCATAATTTAAAATTTAACTTCACGTGTTAACAACTCAGTAATGTATATTATTTTGTTGTTATGCGTGTCTAGTCATGTTTATGGGTAAATAATATAAAGATCACCTAAAGATACTAATAGATGCAATGTATACCCCAGTTACCATTAGCATTTCGTGACGTAGCGCTAACATAGCTAACGGTAGGTCCCTGATAGATATAAATAACTAAACACCGTTACCTCCATTGCGTTTCATCTTGAGTATAATTTCCGTGGAATGTTTCTATATAAACGTACATAACATAAATTAAAAGTTTTCTATGTCACTTTAATGTCCGGCCTGTAGATACAGCGGCGATAAGGCGTCGCAAAAACGTCTTGCTTTAAATGTACCCGTTTTGGCGTTGACATTTGTGGGCATTCTGGGCATAAAATAAATTTTAATAAGTACACGCGACAAAGAAGATATTAATAGTAATATAAAATCCCTTATATGTATAAAAATATTCGTTAATGCGTTTGTTAGTATATTGAATGGCTATGTAGAACTTATTATATATATTTATATGCATTTAGTCGAAATCTGACGGTAATGGTGAACGCACATATATCGGCATCGTCCGCGCTGGACGCAGCGCATTTGTATGAAATCTTAGAGCCCAATGCAGATGACGGATGCGGCCGCATGTCATCCGCATCGGGTTCAGTTCTTTCTTTCTTCTTCTTCTCTCTTTCTTGGCCGGCAACGCATCGGTGATGCCTTTGGTGTTGCTGATGTCCATGGGCGACGATAGCCACTTACCATTAGGTGGATCGTCGGCTCGTTTGCCGGCAATTTCCAAAAAAACTTAATTATGATATAAATCGTAATAAAGAATTACATGCAACAAACAAACATACAATATACGTGCGAAAAACATAACCCTTCCTGTCAGTCGGCTCAAAAGTATTTGCCACATAGTATCTAGTTACATAAGCATTACAAACCATGTTATAGATTAATTTACGGAAATGAGAAAAATTATGTCACGGATGCGATGCAGGACAGGTAATCACCGTGTATGACATCGGCTGAAGGTTGTCGGATAATGGACGTTCTAACACAACATGCAAGGCCTGCGGTTTTCAATGATCCATATCTGAAATATACAAATCAGAACCCTTTCAAAGTCAGTCTACTATAATTAATATGTTATGTAAGGTTTTCCTAAATTACGTCAAGTTTTTTGACCCGAATAATACGTTTTTTTGTTTTCTTATGTCATGGACGGCCATGGCCGCTTTTGATAACAACCCATCGAGTCACCGGTCAAGAAAGTGGTAAATCCTTTACTTGGCTCCTTCTCGTTGCAACCTAACTTTATGTTCTTTTCTTTTTCTTCTCTTTTTCTTGGCCGGCAACGCATCAGTGATGCCTTTGGTGTTGCTGATGTCCAATATGTCCATGGGTGACAATAGCCTCTTACCATCAGGTCGATCGTCAGCTTGTTTGTTGGCTATTTCCAAAAAAAAAAAAAAATTACCAGGTATCAGATAACTTAGTACGAATTTTTAGTTTTTATACCAGATAATATTACACACCCATAGATATTCCACATTAATGTGTTGAAGTTATGTTAACGAGATTAAAACATTGCTTTTGATCTATTATGGGGGCAAGTTGCGAAAAGTTGCTGTAATTTACTCGACTTGGTATTAGTAGATGCCGTGACATACCGTTTGCAGTAATTTTTCTCCATCGCCAGGCGGTAACTGTCTAATATTACGGTTTTGCGCGATTACATTGCTTGCTGAGTAGATAGTTACGTGCTCGGTCACCGCAGCGAGGAAGTAATGGTGATGTTGCATTGTTAATTGATCTAGTTAAGTCACGGGTGGTCTACGTTTGCTTGACCAAGTTCGTGGCGCAATGGAATTGTACGATGGTCGATTAATTGCGCACTTCGTTCTCATGACGGATTGTCCTAGAATGTCCGTGCTATTGAGAAAACAAATAATCAGTTCCTTTGCAAGAGAACATTAATAAGAAGGTATCCCTACGTCAGAAAGTTCAGGTTGCAGGCAAAGCAATAAGTAAAAGTGCATCAACGTGAAATTAATTTTATTAATTAATTGTAATCATGTGAAAAACAACAAATATTATAGTTAAAGTTATTAATAAAAATACAAAACATTCATGCGACAAAGAAATTTAATTAGTTATAATCACAATAACAGTGAAAACCCAGTAGTTTCTGATCTGAATTCTTATCCTGTATATGCCACTAGTCTTATTAAAAATTAATTAATTAATTATCACTTCCTTCGATAAACGAAAATACCTATCCTGGAAATCTTCCTTAAAATTGAGAGTTTTCCTCAATGATCTATTTTTGTGAAGTCTGCCAATTCGCTTCTTACTGATAAGAAGACACCCTAGTAGTGGGTATTTTATAGGAGTAATGATTTTATTCCTGGTTTAAATTTATTTATTTATTCTTTAAACTTTATTGAACACCAAAGAGTGGTACAATTGGCGGACTTAGTGCTAAATAGCATTATCTAACAGTCAACCTTCAGGATTTAAATTAATCTGAAACTACAAAAATCTACTTGACCCGAGTGCAGCAGTTGATTTCATAAAGGGCGTTCCCCTCCGCAGCGCGATCTGTGGTGAAAGTCATAACAAATAAGCGATTAGTATTTTTTTTTTTAAAACTGAATACGTACAAAATTAAAAATAAGATGAACAGTTGTGTTTATTTTACGTTAGATATTTAGATTTCTATGCAAGAATATTGTTCCAAATTTTAATATTATCTTTTTTTATCTTACGCAAAACTTGAAAGTTTGGAGTGTTTAGATTTCCCTTTTGCTAATAAAACTGCTTATTACATTGTACTAAACTAGTACTAAACACATAGGTTACCTATCCAAGTTACACATTAAATTAAAATATACAATACAAACACGTAACGCTCCTATTGGCTTTACCGTAGTATAATAAAAAAAAAAACAAACAAACAAAAACAACTTTCTGTACTCAAATAAGTTAACCATAGTTAACCATAGTTTCTCATAGCCCTCCGCTCCAACCTTGCACTAATCATCCCTCGACGTAACAATTACATAAAAATGGCGTTCACATCGCCGGCCGCGTTTCCTCTTCGATCGTGTAAACTTTCACGAAATCAAACAAAGAAATAGCGAGGTTCATTTACATCATTCCCACGCAGACAAAAGAATGACCCAATCCGTTTGGCAACGAACAATGTGTTACCTGAAATCCTACGGTCATGGCTCAAGCGACATGTGACCAACGATTGGGAATAACATTCAATCTTTTCATTAGTAACAATTGTTTTGTTTTTATGTGAATAGCCGACAAACAAGCGAATCACCTGATGGTGGTCACATGCAGTTACATCGAAAGGCATCATCAGTGCTTTGCCAGCCAAGAGAAAGGCAGAAGTCCTGCATTTTACTAGATTTCCAAGCTTGCAACAGAAATACAAAAAAAAAACATTCCAAAACGCTCATTAATTCTAGTGGGATGCCAGGTGGGTAAAAATGAAGCAGGCACTACTAAGAAGGCCTTAACATGCACGAGTTCAGTAGAAAGAGTATCATGCGCGAGTACCATTGAGACGAGATGAGATTAGATTACACAGTGCAAATAGTCCAGCGAACTCCTATAAGTTCCAGCTCGTTGTGCGTTAGTCGGCAGCGAGCAAAGGAGACTCAGCGACGCCATACTCCAAATTGTCATTCACTTCAAAATTTCAAATTAACAGTCATCCTGCCCTGATAAGTTTTTTTTTAATTTTGTCGTATCTAACAAGGTGCTTAGTTTTAACAGCGCGTAACACCGATAGCGACTTCTAAATTCTAATATCTGACTAAAAGAGACTCATTTGCATAAAAAATGCAATAAGGGAACGCGAAGTGACAGTTGATAAATAAGTGTCGTAATGAAGAAAACAATGGCTAAAGTACTTTCTACTCGCGCGTGCGACGCAGTGCCCCTCCCCTTCCCCCTCCCGCGCTTTCCCCCCTGCTCCATCGATGGCGAATAGGTACACTGCCCACGGTGAAAGCCTTTGACCCTACACAGGGCTTGTTTTGCTTTATCTAAGCTATACTTGAGGAACTGTGGCGTATGCCTTCGAAATGATAACATTACCAAAAATATTTTTAATATAGTAAACAATAACATTACCGGAAACTGTTATAATTTCGAAAGAATATTATGTCGTATAAATGTATTGTTTTCTGTGCGTTTAGGGTTTTCCATCCTTATGTATAAGGAAGCCAATCTTCCTTGCAGTTGGTGCGCTCTGAGCCTGAACAACGGATGAGATTATAATTGTTTTAATGCACTTAGCGTAACGGCTAATAAACAATGGTTAACCATTTAGTTAAAAATTAGTGAAATGAGCCACCTGATGGAGTTTACGGTGCTACCGTCGCCAATAAAAACTCTCTTCTTTAGAAGATAGAAAGAATGTCAAGCCCCCAGCAGGAACACGACGAATCGTTTGGAGGCTGACTCAAGCTATGTAGAGCGTGGTAGTTAGCCAGTTAGGCTTTATAAATAGTACTCTAGTTATATAGTATATGTATAATGTCTATAAATAAGTTAAGTAAAACTGTTGTGTAACAGTTAAGTAACTACAATAAGTACTTATATACATAGTATTTATTTAGAGACATTACAAATAACTATTCGATATACAATTCGACATACGGTGCGTTATACATATTTTTCTGTAATAGTTCCATTTTATATAGTGACAAAGCGACTGGTAGCGAGTGTTATTGATTTTGATTTATGAACCTGCTTCGTTGTTTTATGGTTTGATAGTGAAACGATAAGAATATCAAGGTGCATTAAATATTACGACGATTTGTCACTACAAGAGAACAGAGAACTGGGTCACTACTCTGGTCAGCAACCATAGGTCCTGGTTTCGATTTCGACCGGAGTAAAATTTTGTATGATAGAATTTTGTCTGGTGTTAGTTGTGATGTATTCTGTATAATTTGTCTGCAGATGTGGGTGTTTGTTACTCTTGCTTACAAAAACTACAGATTTTCATGAAATTCAGCACACATGTATGATTTAGAATAAGATATAGGGTACTTTTTATCCCGCAAAACGCGGGCAAAGCCGGAAGCAAAGCGCTAGTCTTTTATAATTTAAAATTCTCCAATTATTTTAGATATCACGATATAACAATGACGTAGGTACAGAAATTACTGTTAGTCGATGTCATAATATTCAAAGTGGGATGAGTAATTGATTACAAAGGATTGAGTGATCGAGTGCCGAGTACAGTGAATACGACTTAGATTGATCCATTCAATTATTAACTTAACTTATTGATGCATTCTGTGAGTTCTAACACTATGACACTTGTGAGTTGGTTTAGTAATTAACTAATCAACAGATTGACTTTTTACTTCACGATTTTCTACTACTGTAATAGTATTTAGTCGTAGAAGACAGAATAGAATTTTTTTGGTAATTTTTGTCATAGTGACCCGTAAGAGACAGAATCAATGTAATCTTAGTTATAGCACAGAAGAAATAATAATACTTATAATTAAGTAGTTACAGCACAGGTTATTGTTAGAGAGGATTTTACTATTGCTCGTAGCGACAACCTGCTCTAGTAGAGCTATATTTATGTCTTATTCTGCGGACAAAATTACCTACTTGTTACTCTGGAGTTAGGAAATGTTATTTCTGGATGTCTGATTACTTCAGGAGTCCGAGTAAATCGCTGTAACGCCAAAATCTATGGAGTAAGTTACCACTTATGAGATCATTGTCATGGTCTTAGGAGGACTTGTATTGTCATTGATGGATGGACTTAAGTCTGTTGATACTTGAATGGGTGATCGCTAGAGGCTTTTAGGCCCTTCTGGCTACGTGAAACATGTTAATCCAATGCGGAATTGGAAGGCACTTTTAATGGCCTTAAACTCCTAAATAGACTATGTGTAAAACCGTCAACCGTCTTATTTACAAGTACAGGTGTACTTACTTAATCTAAGATGGAAGTCTTGGAAAAAATGGTATTTTAACTATTTTGAAAATGTCAACTATGTATGTCGACAAACAAAACTCCCAATTGTTATAAAGACGAGAAAATTGTGTAAAATCACAGTGGAATAATTCGTAGAAAATTTAATTAAGGTAGCGTACTGGCGGTAGTTGCAACAAAGCATCGATTATTTGATAAGTCGGTGTTATCGCTTGGCCGGCACGTGCGTTCCACTCGCCACACGTTTGATGTTATGACCACGTCGATAATAAATGCGGATACTTAACACTCATTTTTACTCGTATCTTTGAGTTTGCGTGTCAAGAGAGCACGTTGTTGAAACCGTGCAATGTGATAGAAACCGTGATGACAATACAGTTAGGTAAAAAGTTAGATATGTACTAGCGTTTTTTCTGCAAGAAAAAGCTGCCGCTAGCCGTGCCTGACTGAGTCAATACTCAAAAGAGCTTAACCGATTTGGATGGGGGTTTTACTAACTAATTGTATTGTAATTATAAAATTCAGGTACCATTAATTTAGTTCTACCGGTTATAGGTATTTTATCGGTTAAAATGAATTTAGTATTAAATTAAGAGATAATTTATGATTACTTTCATGTACACTGTTTTTATTTTAATCACACATTTTTCATTCAGAGGAAGTTGCAGTCAAAAGTTATGCACATTATTTTATAATATGAACTTAACGACGCTCGACTGATGAAGGCACTATCGCCCTATCGTACTTTGATTCACAATTAATTTATATTTTTTCAGTCATACCTTGTTTATTAGTATGCTTTTTGAAGTCACACTTTATAAAATTTATCCCATTTCTGGGGTAGTTCACTACTTTTTTTGACTGCCACCAGCTATTAAAAAATAATATGATTTTGAACTTGAGTAGATACCTAATGTAGCTATGTACATTGTTTCCTGAAGTATATCTAATAGACTGTCACATTAGCTATTGCGTTATTTCAGCGTTTGTATCTAAAGCGTTCAGCCAGCCAAACTATGTACCTATTATTGAATATGAATACCGATAAATTAAATCCGATATTTCCCTTAAAGTTATACAAAAAAGTTCCTGCTACGTAAAAACTTAAAGAAGAGAAAAAACAAAAAGATTTTTTATTTTCGTTGTATATGTAGGTATATGTACCTACAGGATTTCAGTCTCCATATTAAATGGAAGGAACAACCATTTAAGATGATCTTACTGGCGTCGATCACAACTAAAAATTAAATTTTTGGATCATAGTTTTGGGCTATGGCATTTGCAATTGGGATTGCCATTTGTTTCCTACACGAGTCTAAACTGACCTTTGAATCCACTGTCTCATAAACTATTAAATATAGAATCCATATGTACTTATAAATTTTTGTACACATAATAATGCAAATGATTTTCATTCTTATACACATTTACATAAGACTGGTCGGTATTGATGACTTGAATAGCGTTACATACCTACTCGTATGTGTAGTCATAAAACGTTTAGAACGTATAACAAGTATATTACGTATAAACATTTCCGTAAAGTATTCTTGTAATACAAGGACTCAGTATCGTACATATTAAATTCAAATAATTCAGACCGCGAGTCACGGTTTTGCCGTTCAAAAACTTATTAAAAACCTTTCTCATACAATAAATTATTTTTGTATAAATATTAATAAATTAAAAAAATATTAGTAAAGTTTTTTTTTTGTAAAAATGGTTAAAGAAATATTTAAAGCAATAATAAATAATACGAACAGTTAAATTATATTGAGAGCATTATCAGATCGACTACAGTGTTAAGAGATTTTGAGGACTGACAATAAAATCGTCTATCGATCGTAACAGATCTGTCGTTATTAGCTCCATCGATCCTATAAAATTATGCGATTGATAAATTGGTATAACTCGTTTCAAACAATTTTGTAACTCAATTTCGATAAAACCTATTTACTGTAAATATGTTTTGTGCGGTGTGTTATGGAGTAAATACTAGTAGCAATAAATAATACAGTAATAAAGACGTGGGAAACGGCGTTTTAATGCGTGAACATCATTGGAAATTATTAGCCGCCAAGGTGGCTCGTGCACGCCTCAGCCTTGCGAATTAGCTAGCTACTGCGATGTCTAATCATCGTCTTCATACCTCTGATGTCGGTTAGACACGTAAGTAATAAGATATAAAACATTTTGTGATCCTCACACTTCTTAGTTCACACCTCCTGTTGAAGGCCACTGGTAAATTCCTAGATTTTTTCACGCGACGCGGAAATCTTTTGAGTTTTAAAATGGAAAAATAAAATATAGTATTTTTAGACTTTCAAATGAACATAACAGTGATGAAAGATAGATAACCATAGATGTTTTTACTAAATATGAGCAATCCTCGAACTTGTTGCTTCCGGATTCAATTTCGGGCCTAATTTTCTGTTAGATCTCTGTACCTTCAAAACATTGTTGACTAAGAGCTTCATCACTGTACCATCCATCCATCCATCCCATCCATCCATCCCATCCATCCATCCATCAGCCCTTGGAGGTCTACAGCTGGATATAGGCTAACTTGCGCCAATCTGACCGGTACTGAGCCTTCTGAATCCAGCGGAAGCCCGCTGTCTCCTTCAGGTCGTCAGTCCACAGTCCATCACTGTACCACTGAAGTATTACGCTTTATTTTATTACAAAAAAAGTTCTTGTCTAAAATCGATTTATATTTATTAAATTATTTCGAAAATAATGATCTTCTCATCTACTTTATCATTGCATTGATCTAATAGTTGGGTAAACATACATAAAAGTATTGCGCTACGAAAAGAAGATTCCCGCTAAGAAAGTGAAGGTTTGGTAGTACCTACAAGTTTTAAGTATATAAAGTTTAAAAAGCTGAAGTGTGAGAAATTGTTGATAGTTGTGCGACCTAATAACACATCAACCTATCAGGTGCATCGGCACCTGCAACTTATGATCCCCACTCGGTAACTATGTCGACTTTCTTGCCTCATATAAAGTTGACCATACTATGCAAAACTAACTGGTTTTAAATACTGAATCGTTATTTCTTCTCTGCTCATATTATGAACGCAAAATCTTCAACGTAGCAACTCTTATACAGACTGATGTATCATACATCACTGTATTGATTAACATAAAATTTTGTTATGGTTAATTCAGTAAAATATGCTTGGTTAGTGGTAATTTAACCAATTATTGTGGTCAAATTTAGATTTAGGTATACTCGTACAGTTTTATAGTCTTTGTCTAAAATGAGTGATAGCCGAACATACTATAGTTAGGAATTCAAGGATTCGTGAATAAACCTCGTGGATTATGATGCCATAACATTTGAAGAGGGACGAACGCAGAGGGGAGCTATCAAGTAAAATTATTGCACACTATTCTTCAAATTTTCACTGTGCCATTCAAACTTTCTATTACTTCTATTTCATTACCATCGAGCAATTCTATTGGCTTTACAGTAGTTGACAGGCAGCCTAACAACACAGATTTATAGCATTTAGAATAATCATTAATGTATTGGTAATAATCTGACTGGATTATAAACGGTCGTATTACTTGAAAGAAGTCTTTCTCTCAATAAGCTTCCTTCGCCATTGATTTTTGAGATTCTTTAGCATTTGTATAAACGTAGGTACTCATGGGTTTTGAAAGCGTAATCGGTCACGCTTAGGTCTTACTGAGATGAGGCCTTTGCCCAACAGTAACTGTAATGGGTTGTTACTTTGTTGTACGTACTTCCTCAGCTGACGTAACGCGTGCACGGAATGGTCCGATTCATTGAATCATAGTAGTATGGATAAGGTGAACTACGTCATTCCAGCGTAACTTGTTTTTCGGTCAAGGGACTTTGTATAGACGAAATATGGTGGTGGACGTATAGTATGAATCCTGAAAGAACCTTTAAGTTTTCAGTCAAGAATTTTAATGTAACTGAAAATTGAGTAAAGGAAACCATCTTATCCAAATTCTATCATACGGTGAGGGCTACTTCAGACCGGAACCGATGGAGACAGATTGTCCATTTAAGGGTTTCCAGTGACCACGATCCTCAGTAATGAGGGACCGATAAAAGAAGAAAGAAGAAGAAAATTGAGTAGACGAACCATCTGATGAGAAATGTTCACCATCGTTCATAGAAATTAGATCGATGCGTTTTTAGTGAAGAAAGAAGGGAGAAGAAAGAAAGTACTGGCCCTCAAGCATCCAGCCACAACCTGACGACACTTTTTAAGGAAGGTAAATTTCAATCATATTTTATTTGATGTAGAAGGAGACGTAAATGCAATTATAGAATAAGTAGTATGGTAGAATAAGTAGTATAGTAATTTAGATAGTTTTTGCTGTTTTATTGGAGTTGCACTGTAATTGGAGAATATCTACTAGGAGCAACGTATTCTATGACACTTTAATAGTCTCTTACAATCTTTTATCAATTGCCAAACAGTTCTTCCTGGACATCCATATTATAATTCATTATTTTGTTTACCAAGCTCACGTACCTTTAGCTTATTAAGCCCATTGCATGGTACAGTCACTAGTAGAGAAAAGTAACCCATCTATTTATAAATATACGAAGAGCAACGTTTCCGATGCCTGTTGCGTTGTAAACAGAGGGGTTACTTTTCTCTGCTAGCGACTGTACAAGGAGATATCTGATACGAGAGACCTGACACGACCACACCCCGCTGATCAATGAACGAATATTAGTATATTAGTTCATTGCCACTGATACAGTTTTGATTGGGGAAGCTTTATTGGTAGTTTTTGGGTTAAAATATGCAAACCATTTTACTGACACACGCTTTCAATACAAAGAACCTACATTTGAAACCTTCAGAATTTGAAATTAACTCACGTCTTACTGGTTTAGGACATCAATGACGTAGGTAAATATTGCCTCAATACCAAATCCAGTGAACATAAACTTTAGTTAAATATGAACGTTAATTATTATGACAATAGATCTTATTGTACATTGTATTCCATCATTAATCTTGTGGTGACTAGTCTGCTCTGTAATAGTAGGTTACAGTTTTGATTACTTCATTGTTAGACTATTTCTAGGGAGGGCAATGAAGTCATGGAGGTCGTACCTAGTAGATAACATTTGTATGTGTGCTAGGTTCAATAAGTAATAGTATACAATATGTGTGTCGGTATTTCAGGCTTTTTGGAAAAAATACGCTGGTTACAGATTAATTACAAAAAAAAATAAAAAAAATAACACAAACCCTGGAGTTAATATTTTGGATTAAATTTATTTACTTAGAAAAAAGTGACTGCTGTTGAAATTTTGTGGCCATGAATGTTAAAAATATTTTTTTTTTATTTTTATTTAAACAACTAGCTGAACTGAAATTAAATTGGGGCTCAAACAACAAACCCAATTCGGCCAAAACTGACTCACTGCAGGCTTTTTCACAGCTAGAGCAATTAATTAATACAAAATAATCAGTGGTGGCAGAGTCAGACTGTCCCGAGCGCAATTGACAACAAACGTGAATGCATCTGCTCTTGAACAAACGTTCTCACGGTCGGCTCCCACACCGTTTAGTACTACTGATTGATCATAACGGCTTTGGATACAAACATTGTCTTTGGGGTTACTTCTTGCCTACGTACCTGTAGAGGCAAGTGAATTTTTTACCGTACGAGCTCAAAGCTCAAATAACTATTGTTCAAATCTTTTAATTCAGTCTTCATTGTCTACTTATAGCCACCCTCGCTTCGTTTTGGAAAATTTGTTTTAGTACCCATGACGATTTTTTTAAATCAACATAATCAATCTGTCTTTCTTAATAAGAGGCGCGTGCTGGATACGACAAGGTATTCCGTATGGAATAACAGCACATATAACACAAGAGTTTCACTGCATTTATACAAACTTATCACATCAAACAGTACCTAACTACTTCTTCTTTTAAGTATTTGTACACTTGAATATTTAAACTTAACTGTGCAAACAAACTGTGAACTTAATTCGTAATAAATAAACAGATAATTCTATTAAAGATACAAATCTTCAGACCCAGACTAAAAGTCCGTTAAAAGTGACCATTCTTTGTTCAAGTAACGAGACACTGGAGTCAAAGACCGATAGGTTTAATTAGTAAGCAAAAAGGCGCCATGTTAGTGTAGGCGTGAAGAGCAAGTGTAATATCCAGTATAAATAGAACTACGTATTAGTTTTACTCGAATGTTTTGTATAAAATTTATCTAGAAATGGAAATATTGAAGGATCTAGTTGACTGGTGGCTTGGTATATTCAATATAAACCCAAAGAGCTAGGTGATGTCTCGCCGCATCGTACTTAGTATGCTAATTATTAGACCTACGCTAGTTATTTGCGTATAGTGAGTGCACCCATCGCATGAGAACACTCAATATTGAGGTCATCTTATGGCACGCATGCACGCATTCTACACCAATACAGTTTTGTTCTTATTAAGTGTCAATACGAAGAAGTAACTACTTGTAATGATTTTGAAAATACCTACTGGAGTTTTCGGATAATACAATAGGTACTTGGATCTCAGAAACTATCATTGCCTTTAATGGAAAATGATAAGTAATCTCGTATTTATGAACGATTTCATCATTGTTCATCCTCATTTCATTCCATCACATACCTTGAAATAGCCTTGTGCACTAGCTTGCTACTAGCCTGTATTATTTTAAGGAAATAAACTTACAGTACTTAATTGATTAGAGGAGTACAATTTAAGTAGACAGGATAACAGGGACAGCAAACCTACATTCTACATATTAATGTCTCCAGTTATTGTCACGTCATTTTGTCGGTAACCTTATTACTTCCTAACTTCTACCTCACTTTACAGAAAGTAACAAATTAAATGACACAAGTCATTCCAACACGCTTCTGAGAAATGTTGATTACGTTATGATTTTTATCCAGCTAGGTAATCGCATGAATAAATTCAATGTTTTCGTTTATTTATAGATACAACTCATGGATCAAATCTGTTTCATTCGTATGTTCTCGTATGTTGGATCATTACGCCATTTACATAGATAATTTTATACTGAGTGCGGTTTACGTGTGTTTGCTTGAATGCTTGTTTACAGACCGTCTTGCACGTCGTCCATCTGCGCGCGGTCATTATGGTCCAAGATATGAACGTAAGCGAGGAGGATTTAAATTTAACAAAAAGTGATTTTGTTACTGCACGTTCCTAAATATGCATTATGGAATTGTAAACATGATAGGTGTCTACTTTATAAATGTAGTTTAATATTAATTAAGTGTTTTGTTTCAATTCATAATAGTCACAATTGTCTGGTACTGACACAATTATAATTTCATTGTAAATCAACTCAATTATACGATTTTCATATAAAATTGTAGACAAAAGTAATAGCAATAGTAGTCCGGCTGATAGTAAAATAAAAATGATTATAAATGTTATGTTTGATCTATGTTAAAATGCATTTATTTATTTAAAACATTTATTAAATTTTGTAAAAATAAAATATATGATGGTAAAAATGTAATTGCTACTGCTACGTGTCGAAATGGTGTAAGTATACCTATGTATTAGATACATCTAAGGATGTGCAGTATAGGTCTTTTAGGAAGCCAGAGATTGTCATGAACTCAGCCATCATAACTTCATGTATTTCATCCGGTTCTATTTTTTTTAATAATTTGGACTGTAACAAGTTCTGGCAGGTTGCTCCATTGAAACAAAATGATTATGGTAAATCGGATCGCTATAATGTCGTGACTTAAAGCCACTCCATCGGATGGGAGGTCTTCCAGCGACCATGACCGACAGTCGCGAAGTATGTAGGTGACCTCACGGAAACCTTCGGCTTTTCGGAGCTTAAGTATTGACATCTCGACATATATAATTGTAGGCAAGAATTATTTTGAAAGTCAAAAGTCAAATTATTGATGTTTATTCAATTTGTTATCATAATTTATAAGTTTTATAATCAGTTCAGAATTAGTTTTGCAATAGTTTTGTGGTAGGAAATCATCTAGTTTCTACTGTTATATTAGTTACGTTGTTGTGCAAGTTTTTCTTTTTTTTTAAATGAAGTGAAGAACATTAATGCCCATTAAAAACGAAAGTTTATTTTGCTGTCTCCTCATATCCACTTAAACTCGTATTGGTTTCTCCTATTTATTAGGGTAAGTTAATAAGACCAAAAACATTAGTTATTAAATCCATTGCAAGATTACGAAATTCATATTTTGCAATATTGCTGCGACGTTTTCTTATCTGTTGCGTATCTTCCCAGTTGACGGTTGGATTGCGTAACACATTACAAACTTCACTTCGAACTGCTTTAGAAATCTTGATAAAATGCAATTCAGGTGAATATTGCATTAATCATAATGGCTCATTTATGCAATCAGCCATCAATCACGTACCTATACGAAATTATTACAAACGTAAGTACCGAAACATAAAACAATTATTTATTGTTGTATTAAAGAGCTAATGCATGCACGGATAACTCCGAGCTAATATTAATATGCAAAGACCTTGGCGTAGAAAATCTTACTATATAGTGAAACGTTTATGATGTAGAACGCACGGAACATTATTTACGCGATACCGCTTCTACTGTAGCTCGAGCACGTATATTTGCGAGAAAGTATTCGTATGGTTAACGTAAGCAATTTGTATGGCATTTTTTCAAAAGCGCCCCTATCGTGCGTAAATGGTACTAAAATGCCATACAAATTTGACAAATTGCTTACGTTAACCATACGAATACTTTCTCGCAGATATTCGTGCTCGAGCTACTGGTAATTTGTACATAGGTGTTTCTTCGTTTTATATGACACTGACTTCACTCAGTTTATTGTAGTTCTGGAATACTTGTGGCATATAATTGGGATACAAATCGTTTCACAAGTCTTTAACAATAGTCTAAAGCTGCAGAATCATGTAATTCTTCCTTGGGATAAAGATAAAAACTTTATTACAATGACATTCATAGCTGCATGACGAAATATTATTAACTCTTCTTTAATGTTCACGTTTTTCGGGAAACTTCGTGTTCCGGCTTTCGTGTTTTAATTAACGCACGTCATTGACATTGTAATGTTTAGTTTCTAGTAACCTTTAATTTACTTTATTATTTCGTACAACGATAGGGGTTAGTGACCAAGCCAGAGTCGGAAGTTATTACTACAAGTTTTCCGACATGACTCGACTACAACGATCTAAAAATAAGATGCCGACGCCTAAGTACGGAAGTAGGTAAAAAAATTTTGCCATGTAATGTCAGACACTTACGATATTTTATAGGTACGTTAATACACAACAAAAAAGCAGGCCATCCACCAAAAAGTCATCACCGTCACCCATTGGACATCACTAACCACTAATGAGTAAACAATGCGTTGCCAGCCAACCGAGAATCAGAGCATCTAAGAGTTCAACACAAAATCTGACCCGCTTCATGCCAAATCCACTATTTCGCTGCGATGTACAGATTAAAACGACATATTCCACGCGCACGCTCACATTGGCTATTAATACAGATCGACGGCTTGTGACGGTCGTAGTAATAACAAATCGCGATAGGTATTTTTAAAGCTAGGTGCAATTATTTTCAGCGAGTTATGGCGTGATACGCACGAGTTATGCGACCTCCCACTCCACGTGATCAGTAACGCCGGAAAAATTACAGATGTTGTCATTATATAAATGAATTGCAACCGGAAAGTAATTGTTTAACGACCATTTATATTTTTTGCACCTACATGATCAACGTCAACGCATTGATCAGCGTAGATTCGCAGCGGTGCGCATTATCAATTAAACAAATGCGCATAGAGGCCGTCTACGGCCTCTACGTGCTCTAGCACGCTCAGCATAGTTCAAGTTGTCCAAGGTTGAATGTTTTTATTAATTGAATTAGCGAATAAATGTGCGAAAGCGTGTTAACCGCTCTGATGCGCGATGATCGATCCTCAATACTTGTTTGATCGGTTTGTATTGATTAATTCCAGTAATCAGTGACGCACCTGTGCAATTATGTAACACGTAATTGTTTTATATATAGTACCTAAACCATATTAAAGGTTTGGGATGGAAGTAGGTAGATAGGAACTTAGTATATAATTACAATACGCACATTACGCACTAGAGCAGTGGTAATCAACCTTTTTTCATACGGGCCACAAACACGTTAGTCATGGTGTCGCGGGCTACAAAACAAAGAAATTCCCAAATACCATTTTTCTGGTATTGATTTCTTAGGTTTTAGCGATAATTATAAAATAAAGTAACGCCAGATGGGCCAACAACAAAAGCCTGGCAGGCTGCAGGTTGAGTATAGCTGCACTAGAGTGATGTCCGTCGTTGCGTAAACGGAAGTTTTTACATTTGGAAATAATAATCATTTGTTTCAGAACTTACGACAGTCAAGGGCGGAGACCATATTTATTTATGTCGAACATTTAATTATTACCTGTTCACCCTCTGTTGAGGTTACATTTTACCATAACGCCACTCTCTAATGTATTGGGATATTGATACTCGTTAGGACATGATAAATCGTTCAAAAATCCTCGATACAAATATGTATTAGGAAGTGGATGGCCTGCGGCTTACTAGACGTGTTATGTTGGTTTGTAAAAAATAAACAGTAAATCAACTTCGAAATTGGGTCAGTTACGTTTGCTAGGATTTTGAACCAATACTTTTAGATCTATAAGGGAGGCCATACACGATCAAGTGTACTTGATGAAGCGTCAAGCGGACTTGACGGGGCATCCAGTATACTTGATCGTGTATGGCCACGGTATACCTAGCTATCTGCCATATATTTTTATCATGCACACTGGATGGCGCGTCAAGTCAAACTGCAGACTTGACAAGTATACTTGATCGTGTATGGCCTCCATAACGTTACATAACGTACCATAAGACTGTTTTTATAACTATCTTTCAATCATCTCTGAGATAGAACGTTGAAGGAGCGGCCGTTGCATGGGGCTCATGCATCTTTAATATTGACCTTACTCGTTATATCTCTTGTTGAAAGGAAGAGTCCGTGGTTGTAATACACTCCTGCTGAAAGTGTATTGGATCTGTACCACTCAATTTAATCTCGATTATAGGTTAGGTACATGAGTCTTATTCTAGCAACGACCATCTCTAATCAACCGTGTAATATTTCACTTACTAGCTTCAATGTTTCTATACGAAATAACAATAATTTCTATGCTTTTAAATTATTACATACTTCTGACATAAGTGTGTCCTGATAGGGAAGCAAAACCAGTTCGATATTCAATTCAATACAATTCTATTTTTTTACTTTAAGAAACAAATGTAAAATATTCCTGTTTCTTTGTTGTGCTTTTCTTTTCTTGACATTACTCAGTATTTTTATCAATCAGGAAACGCATTGTCAACGGCTCTATGAGGATATCAAAATTACGTATAGATAGATAGGTAAAGATACCTATCAAAATCACTTTTCAAAAAGTAAAAATTGGATAAAATGTAAGAATTTAAACCGGTTCTTTTAAAGTTCCTAATTATCTAAGTAGCACAGTTGTCCAATAATGAAAAAGTTTTTACATTATGTACGCGAAATTAGCTGCAGCGTATCGAGGAACAGTAAATATTTAGATAACAATAAAATTATCACTACACCGCGAACCACCGATGAATACTCTCACGTAAGTTTGACTTACAGTAACTATAATGACATTTACAATCGATCCATTGCTGAATTTACTTAATTAAATTGCTTCTTTAGTTAGAAAACCAGCAATGGAAACGGAACAAAGCGATATGGTCGCTCGGTTTTCTGATGCAGCTGTAATAATAGTAGTAAGTTTGATTACTACGTAATCGTCTGGTAGTGCTATGATATCATTTGCTGAACACCGTGGTCACGCCCGCAATGATATTTTAAACATAGGTAAGATGTTTCTCTTTAACTCATCTGGATCGTTCCAATATTATGAGGGATTTTTTGCACCATTTCTCGGAATGATATCAAGAGGTAAGTGGAATACTAATTCGATATTCCAGTTTCTGCTAATGTTCATTTTAAAACCTTAGATCGTTTAAAAAAACGTTTATTAAACAAGTCGACGACTATTATTGTATACGTGCAAATTAACGCAAATAGGCAATAGGCAAATATTTTGGTCAAATATTGCCTCTGCCGAAAATCAAATTCAAGGCTCATTTAAGGAACATGTGGACTTCGTAATTTGGACGTTATGGGTTGGACAATGTTAAACATTTAATGGAAGATGTTCAGGAAATGGTACAAAACCTATCAAGCATGCAGCATCTCTGCGGGAACACTATAAAGGGTTGGACCCGCGCCAGCCGGCAAAATTTGAGGCTTAACATCTGCAGTCTCGATACAAATCTGTACATACTTATAAGTACAGTAATTTATTCTATGAGATAAATGCTAGTATTTTCTTTACTCAACGACTTTGTAAGTAAGCTGTTAGTATTTCATCCATCCATCCATCCATCAACCTTTTCAGGGCCACTGCTGGACATAGGCCTCCCCTAATCTACGCCACTCAGACCGGTCCTGAGCCTTCTGAATCCAGCGGATACGTGCTGTCTTCTTCAGGTCGTCGGTCCACCTCATCGGGGGGCGTCCTGTGCTCCTTTTACCGAGGCGTGGTCTCCATTCGAGGACCTTTCTTCCCCAACGGTTATCACGGTTAGTATTTAATCTTTGTAAACAATATCTTAGCGTCAACCAATTAGCCACTTCTGGCCACCTCGTTAGAAGAGCCTTAGAGCGTTATCCACCACGCTGCTCCAGAGTTGGGAGGCAGTTTGGTGCAAAGGTTAGTAGCTAATTCAAGTGTTGGTAGTTTTTATGATGCCCCAATCACTTTAACGTGGTTTGACGACTGTTATCTAACGATACCAACTAGGCTCAATGGTTTTACGCATCCTCCGAAGCACGGAAGAGTTCGAAAAATGTTGCCACGAGTAGTCCATCCAACCACCGACAGTGCCCTCAGTGTTTAAAAGTAGGAAGGTTTAAAGGTAGGAAGGACTAAGTAGGAAGGATCAATATAAACTGGACTTTCCACTTGTTAATGATCTTGTTTTTTGGTATGATGTTCCGTTTGTCTAATTGTCTTCTCCTGATATCTGCTTATTAATATTCTCCTACTTCTCCATGCTAGTTTGCGAATCAACTAACATTAAAAGTCAATAGGATTTGTACCAATCATGTATTTCGTTGCCGCGTGGGGATCAGATTTGATTCGGTATCGTTTTTACCTGCTTTTAGATACCTTCTGTTTCGATTGAAAAGTTAGAACAAAGTTCATCTCGTGAGAGTTACTTCATCTCTTCCTACTTGGTTATTTATGATGACAGTTTCAATGAATCAACAGTAATAACCATGTGTTAGTTTGCCACTTTGCTATCTATTTTAAGGAAGATTTGATATGAATCCTGCACTGTCTACGTATATTACACGAAATTATTTCCTTAACCTATATTACGTGGCCTAGAACTAGGTAGTAACAAAGGGTGGACTTAATGTATAGAGCCATTATAAGCCAGTCAACCTATAGCGATGGTGATCTTTTGAAGGTGACAACAACATTAAGTAGGAATGAATTGAACAGTGTAGAAGTTCCACGATAATGATTTTAAGCTACCGTTACATTTGATGATGATTTTTGAAGTAATAATGAAAATAACAACTGACCAACGGGCATTTTAGCACCCAAAGAATTGAGTCCAGTATTCAAAAAACTGCATCATTATACAAATATAGTACCTACAAAGAATTGAATCCCGTATTCAAAAAAGTGCATCATTCTAATTCTAAAAATACAATACTCCTAGAAATTTTAGAAGTAAATGTTTCCAAGGTACTCCAGTTTTAAGGATTGCTAAATATTTTATCTAGATAAGCTTGAAATATTTTGTGTTGAGGTCATTGGATGACATATTGCAAGGTATGGGTCTTAGCTAAGGACCACACAGAGCGTCTGACAGGTAGGAGCTACGATCGATAGTAGAACGAGTTGTGCCCGGAAAAGATGATCAATTTATTTTTTATTGGAGTTTGATGGGTCCATATAGGTAATAAAACCAACGTTTATTTGAAAAAAAAGTAACATAATTGCGGAAAATTATTTAAAAAAGAAGTATTTGTAAGAATTTAGGAACAAACATTTATATACAAAATAAACTACTGTAATTTGTTTAATTTGTTTTTTATAATCTAATTTAGCATTTCAAACTGAAAATAAGCTTGCAACCACCCACATGATTTACGAGTATGTAAGTAAGTACTCACTTACTAACAAAATAATTAATGTCCAAACATTTCTTATTGGCTGTTATTACACATACTTGAAACAAGTATCAACTAAATATCCAAAGTGTTTGAGCAAGCACTCTGCGTTACTTGACAAACTGCAAATGTTAATTTTGTTGTCATTGTTATGATGAGAAATAAAATAAAAAACCTAGCTAATTATGTCATGTGTCATACCATACTGTCAAATACTGTTTAAAGATAAGTACTATTAATATAATAACGCGTAAAAATTTGTTTAAAAGCGCTCCGGAACTGCATCTCTGGAACTGCCAGTCGGATTAGAAAATATTTTTGAGTATGATAGTCGCAAGCCATCTATTAAAACTTAGCATGAGATCTATAAAACGTAGCTACTTAAGTTTTGCTCAGATTTAAAATAACCTAAACTATTAAGAATAAGTAAGGACTAAGGACTTACCTGAACCCATTCTTTTACTTTAGGGCACGGGTCTCTCCATAAAAAATCTATTTGCACTGCCGTATTATAAAAGAAATCGACGGAGTGGCATGCTATTTTTTTACATCTATATACAAGTGTGTGTGGTTTCTTTGATGATTCGTACACGTTTATAAAGTTCTGATCTTTAAAAAAGCAGGTAGTTATAAAAAATTCTCTTACCGGGCCATGAGGTGTCGGCACATCAAACAACTTGTAGCTCCCACGACATGATTTTAAAATATTTCCTCTTAAGAGTCTTCCAAATCTGTTTTACTAATAGGGGTTTTGAGTGTTGAATATTTTTCATACATTCGACTCTGCATCATGTAAATTTCGTTTTTGTAAGTTTCTGGCAAATGTGTTATCCTAACAGTAGTATCTATAATGTAGATTAAAAAAAAGACAATGTATTTTTTGTTAATTAAATTATTATGGCGAGCCATTATAGCCTTTGAAGTTTGAATACAAGGCAACCCAATAAAAAAGAGATTCCCGTGTCCTTGTTGGCTAGCAACATCGGTGGTATCATAAGGAGTAACGGACGTCAATAGGCAGTGTTGGTCACAATTACTGATAAGTACAGAATTTGCGGAAATATTTAGTGCCATCGACTTTATTCACTTGTTAATTCACCTATGCATCCAGGTGAATTAGGTGTAATGACTTAGGTGGAGGCGGACATTTATAGGGCACAGGTCACTACGCCATGTAAGAAATAATGCGGTTTCTCCGTTTCCTTACTGGCTGGCACATATCGGTGATGCTTTTGTGTTACTAATGTAAATAGACGACACGGTGACTCCTTACCGTCTGCTCGTTTGACGGCTATTTACACAATAATTAATGATTATTGTTTGGGATACCGACTTACACAATTCGAATCCAGGTACTACTTAAAGGAGTGTTGAAATCAGGGATTTTCTTTACCGTAGCAACGATATTCTGTAATTTGTATGTAGAGATAGGTAGACATCCAGTAGGGCTTGAATATCGGAATCTCGGAATCTCGGACCGTGAAACCCGATATTACAATTCCGATACTGAGTGATTCGATATCGTAATATCGGAATCAGTAATTTTTTTATTTTAATTTAAACAAAATGATTTTAATGCGTGCCACAAGGTACATTGGCCACTAGGTCATAAAATTGAGCAAGCAAGTATAAATATTTAAGCTGTGTAGGGAGGTAGAGTTAATATCTTTAACCGTATTCCTGTTGTGAGTCTGCTCAGCCTACTGCACGAATAATGCGATACGGAAAAAATCTATTCCAAACACAATTTATCTCCTTAATCTCAGTATACCTAAGTTAATAATTTCATCATCTTCTGCAGATCATCTGTACGAATCTCTAGTTGCTGAGAATTCGCATCTAACTATCAATGGCCATTCACCGCAGATACCTCATTGACCATTGTATATCGGAGGTTCACATCTACAACAAAGGTTTTTAAAACCTTACGATGTCCAGACGTGAACAAAGCTAGTGGACCAGATGGTATTCCAGCTCTCTCCAGTTATCTACTGTTTTGCCACGCTTGGTTCGTCTCTCAATTAAGACGAGCATAGTGCCTCAGGCGTCGAAGCTTGCCAACGTGCAGTCCGTGCCCAAGAATGGCAATGGAGCTGACCCTGCTAATTAACGGCCAATTTCAATTACCAACATACTCAGGAAGATTATTATTGAACATGAGCCTCGTTGCATACCTAGAACACAATGATCTCCTTAGTGACCCTAGCGCTATAGCCTAACGCTTACCACTCTACCGCATTCTAGCGTATCTCACCCACTCGTATCTGGGGCGAGGACCTTAAGAATAATGTAGAGGCGGTTGCCTTTATCCCTTGACATCTCGAAGGCCTTCGATACGGTTTAGCATGTTAGAATATTGATCATGCTTCCTGCGTATGTATTTCCTGGCCTGATCAGCTGGGTTAAAGACTTTCTGAGTGAACGTTCATTTAGAGTCGTTATCACAGATTATTCGTCCCAAGCAAACTTACATCACATATTACAAACAATGCCGGACTTTCTCAGAGATCTTTTATCTCCAGAAATCTATTCCTGCTGCATATCAACGATCTGGTCGAGCGATACCTGGCAAGCTTCCGACCAGTAACGAACAAAATACAGTCTGAAGAGAGGCCGGGTTGAAAGAGTGAATCACTGCCTGAAGTCACCGAATAGGGCGACGCCAACCTTGTGAAATTCAACGTCACAAAAACAGAAGCATTTATTTTGGCCCTACTTTTCAGAAATATTCCTTGAAATATTCCCACCGCAAGAAATTGAGCTATCCTTGAACCTTAAATTATTGAATCCAAAGTTAAGGCAGCTGCCAGGAAACTAGGCATCCTAGCAAATGTGTTGCGATATTTCAAGTCACTTCAGCTATTATCCTTGTATAAAGCATAGCTTCTGCCGTACAGCTGTTCATCTATCAGTAAAAACTATTTTGCGATTCAAAAATCCTAAAAAAATTAAGGTAGTGAATTTTTAACGCGAAAACCAAACCGAATTGAATAGATTTAGGTGATATTTGCAACGAACGGGAATAAAACAGTATTAAAGACGTTATTATTTCATTATCCTATTGATTAAAAACCTTTTTGCTATCCAAGACGTCCTACTTTACAATATAAAATTAAATTTAAATTATTAAAAAAAAATTGTATAATTCCGATATTGATATCGGAATTCCGATATTAGCGTCAAATATCGAAAATCAATATTGATATTGAAAACCTTCCGATATTACAAGCCCTAACATCCAGCCAAATACAAAGTGGCATCACAAGCCACAACAATATGTATAAAGCTCGCTTACTAATCGTTGCAGGTTAAAACCGGCTACAAATGGTAATAAAATAAAGGTACATACATACATAGCGTGTCGAAAGCTCCTTCGATATAAATAGTGCGAGGCGAGGCGAGGCAAGCGGCGCACTGACCAGTGTTGCCAACCATACTATTTAAATCGTATTTATACGACCTTTTTGGCTCTTGTACGATGTACGATCGAGTAATCGAAATCGTACGCAAAATATACGACCTTTTTAATGAAATGTTAAATTTATGTATTTATGTTAAACAATTTATCTCCAATAGAAATCATTTTTCTATTATTTAACAAATAAACAAGTAGAAGACTCGAAAAGCTAAACTTCTTATTAATTTTACTTTTTATGAACGCATCCAACAATTATTAATATCTGAACGCATCCATATCGAAGCGGGAATCCCCGCGCAATCTAACAGTTTTTAAGTCATTCTAAGCCAACCGTTATTACACTACGACCTACGTACGTTCGGCGCTGATTTCATTTATTTATTCGATTCGATTTATTTCATTTTAATTTCTTTTCTTTCGTGCTGTTTGATAAAAAAAGTAAATACGTGGTGTTGGTGTGTTTAATTCCGTGGGATTCATTACGAAGTGTGGTTGGTATCAATTAAATATAATCTAAATTTTACTAACAAAAAATAACCGACTTCAAAGTCTCAAAAACTACATAGTTGTCAGATCTCGTTCAAATGTATGTGAGACCACATGACAAGCACCTGCTTTCGATTAAAAAAAGAATCATCGAAATCGGTTGGCGTGATATTGAGTTATTCGTCAATTTGTCGCGCACATCTTAACACAAATTTACGACTTTTGTGGTTTTCTTATGGTTTCCATTGTCAGATCTCAATAAAATTTATATGGGACCACATGACAGCCACCAGCTTTCGATTAAAAAAAGAATCATCAAAATCGGTTCGCCCAGTCCAAAGTTCTGAGGTAACAAACATAAAAAAAAAAAAAAAAAAATAGAGTCGAATTGAGAACCTCCTCCTTTTTTGAAGTCGGTTAACAAAAAGTATTTAACCTGAAGAAATTAAGTATATACTTACTTTTCGTTTCTTGACATAAGTTTTTTTCTTTGGAGGCATGGCAGAAACATCTAAAAATAAGCAAAGCACACCAAAGAAAAAACATCAACAGAGACAAGAGTTGCCAAAATCAGAACGGCAGAAACATAGGGCTCAAAAGTATCGGTCCAATTGGGAAGCTTTAGATATATTTAAAAAGTGGCTCAAACCAGGACCTAATGAATATAAAGCTAAATGCATTGTTTGTGACGCTATTTTAACTGCAGAGATTGGTGTTCTTAAAATGCATGCCAGTAGACAAAAACATATTGATGCCATGAAAAGATTACCATCAACGAGCAAGCAAATTTCTGCAATGGCATCCTTTGTAACAAAAAAAGACCCACCAAACGTTCAAAATGCAGAAGTAAAACTTACCGGATTTCTTGTTGAACATAATTTAGCATTCAAAACGGCAGACCATTTGACAGAATTGCTAAAGAGCATATTTCCAGATTCAAATATAGCTCAACAAATTACTTTGAAAAGAACCAAAGCAACTGCCATTGCCACAGCAGTCATAGGAGAGACAGAAAAAGAAGTTTTAGCATCTAAATTAAAACTGAGTAAGTTTAGTGCGATTAGTGACGAATCCACTGATATAAGTACCCAAAAATCTTCTTGTATTGTTGTAAGATTTTATGATGGGAATTCAAAACAAATTGTTAGTAAATTTTGGGAACTGTCGAAAATTTTTGATTCGTCAAATCCCGAATTAGCTAACGAAGGAGCCACGGGGAAAAATTTATTTAATGCCCTAATAAATTCTTTTCAAGATGCAAATATTCCTCTCACTAACTTAATAGGATTTGCTGCTGATGGGTGCAGTGTAATGATGGGAGAAAATAATTCTGTGTCCAGCCGCCTTAAAGAACATTGTCCTGGCATTATAATCATGAAATGTGTATGTCACTCTGCCCACCTTTGTGCATCAGCAGCTTGTAAACAGCTACCTAGAAGATGCGAGGATTTAGCTCGAGAAATATACACTTTTTTTAAATGTAGTTCCAAGAGACAATGTCAGTTTGCTGAATTCCAGTAGTTTCTTAACTTGAAACCACACAAAATGCTCCATCCATCACAAACCCGTTGGCTCTCACTAGTTGCAGTCGTAGAAAGAATACTCGAACAGTGGGATGCTTTGAAACTATTCTTCACAAAGACATGGCTTAGCGAGAAGCTAATTTCAACAGAAATAATATTTAACACTCTAAGTGATCCAGTTATGAAACTGTATTTCAATTTTCTCGCGTGGATTTTGCCAAAATTTACAGAATTCAATAATTTTTTTTTCAGATAGAAAGCGTTGTCTTAACTTCACTTAACGACAAAATTCAAAGTTTATACCGTGACATACTACTTAGTTTTTTAAACAGGGATTATGTCATGAGACATGATCTTGAAACAATTGATTTCGAAAATAAAGAGAAATTCTTGAGAAACGAACAAATGTACCTCGGTGTCAGAGTGATGAACGATCTCAAGAATTTAGGAAATGCTAGAGACCAAGCGGAACTTAATCGATTTTTTAGTAGTTGTCGTGATTTCCTGGTAACAAGTGCTAAAGAAATTAAAAAGCGTTACCGTATGAGTGACCCCCTTTTATCAAAACTTCATATGCTAAATCCTGAGAATGCTGCATCATCAAAATTTCGTGAATCGTTTCCTTCAATATTTCCATTAATTGAGTTACTACCTAGAATAGTAGCAAAAGAAAATGTGAGTTTAATCCAAAAAATTGACGATCAGTGGAGAAGTATTCCAGCAAAATTCAATGAATTAGATTTGAAGTTACCAGTCGACAAATTTTGGAGCGAGTTAAATGTATTGGCAGATTACCAAGAACTATCACAATTTGCATTAGACACTTTGTGCATTCCCCATTCTAATGCACAGTGTGAACGAGTGTTTAGTCACGTAAATTTAATAAAAACAAAAGTTCGTAATAAGTTGGTTACAGAAACAGTGAATGGGAATTTGTTGGCTGCACAACACATTAAAGAAAATGGATCTTGTATCAACTTCAAACCATCTGACGAAATGCTGAGCAAATTAAATATAACCATGTATAAAAAAATAAATGCTTCGACTCCGGCGTCTGCTGCTGTGCCTAATGACTCAGATAGTGACTAAGTCAATTAAAGTTTTTAATTTTGAATGCCTCCACTCTCAAGTAATGTTCATAAAGTTGTTTTGGTTTTTTATTTTAGCTGGAAGAGATTGTTCCTAGATAAGACGATTCTAGTGATAAACAGGCCTAATTTTATTTTTAATACCATTTTCTGTAAATGGTGTATCTGTGCAATAAAGAATTTTCTATTGTATGTTTATGGCAATTTTATTTTTCTTGAGAGTAAAAAGTTGAAGTTATTGCTAATCAAAGTTCAGAATAAATAATACATTTTTCTAATTAAAAAAATAATAATTTAATATTATTCTAATGCCATATGTTAATTGATGATAAATATTAATTCAAAATTGTAGTTACATTCCATTTTTTTAATATAATTCCGTACTTTTTTTGAAATTCCATTGCGTACTATTATTTCCTTGAATTCATGGCAAAATACTATCTTCTTAAGTCTATGGTACGATCCTCTAAAAAATAAAGTTGGCAACACTGGCACTGACCGACCATCGACACTCGACAGCGATCCTGATAATCGGGCGAATGTTTGAGTTTCTCTATTTTCAAATCGGTCGGTCGTGAGTCTGTAGGGTATAGTTGGGGTAACGCGCGCGTAAACGTTGCTCTGAGTGGGTAAGGTGAACGTGAGTTGTGGGTTGACGTGACGCGTAAGTCGGGTTGAGTGGAAGGGAGTCGGGTGTTGGTCGGCCGTGTGAACGCGCTGCGACCGCCGCGTTAATTGGCGTGCAGAGTGGCCGGCTGTCTTCGGCCACGCGCGCGCGCCGTTCGTCTCGCGCCCGTTTGAATTTGAATTTGCCGCCATAAATTTTAATAGCAAATAAACGCTTTTTATTGAGCGTTCTCAATGTTTTATCTATTTAGGCCTTAGGCTTAACATATTGTATTGTTAAGGAATTGTTTGTTCTCTACGTTTTATTTTATAGACAGGTTACTTAGTAATAAAAAATTATAAGTTGCAGGTGTTAATAAAATTATGGAATAGGTTTTATTTAAAAACAATACATAAACTACAATTAATAAATACCGAATTGTTTAATACAATTAACCTAGTTGCAGATTTTTTTTGCCTTCTACTCGTTATTGATTAGTGGGTTCTATAATTTTATTGTTAGATAACAACAATAGGATTAATCTGTTATTTAATATAATAGGTGGGTACAAAGATTGCTCAAGAATAATTAATTATTGCAATCCTATTTCCACTGCATCGTTAATAGGATGCATTGAAGATGAATAAATAAATTCCTGATTATCTCGGTGGTAAAAATAATATTATGCTAAAGATCTGATGAATCTGTCTTTTATTTAATATTTCCAAAATAATTCTACTTACCCGTTGTGACTGTAATGTTCAGGGGAAGGGCGTTTATTTAAATAAGACGATCTCTACCTAATTGTTTTAAGTTTACGAGTAACTAGTACTTACCTACGTAATTTGTCGCCCGTTCACCTAAAATATTTTTAACAGGAAATATAGGCTTCTAATCCTATCCTATAAGAAGCCTATGTTCTAATAAAATCTCCACCATTCGGACCATTTTTAAGCCGCTGAAGCTAATGCTTTCTAGCGTTTTCTTCAAGTCATCTATCCTTATTTATCTTATGGTTTCGGCCTAAACTATGATCCCAATCCCATGTCAGCAAACGAGGTGTCGTTAATGTTAGTTGGATGGGTGATCGCTACTGGTAAAATTTCTTGAGTGCGTCCGTGCTTCGGACAGTATCGCTTCGACACCACTACGGTCTACGATATCAGTACGGCAACGTTACAACATTATTTCGGTACCCCTCTGCTAACGTTCCGATATCACCTCTGCCTGCACTGCAGAGACAAGTGAACAATACGGATGAATAATAATGACAATTATTAACAATAATAAATAAGAAAATATCTATCAGGTCCAGTCAGTCAATGACCCCGATGATAATTAACATTAAAATAACCAATAAGGGCAATTTGTGGTTTTGGCAACCTTGATCAGCTTCGATAACAACTGTAGTTGATAAGAATAATTATAAATAACTTGGTACCTACGTGCCTCGAAATACGTTTATTAAGATTTTTCCATAAAACAAAAATAATTATTTTTAATACGAATTGATTACAATTATAATTTTATTAAAAATAATTATTATTATCTTCAAAAGAACTAAACTATTTCCATATCAATGACCGCAATAACAACGTTGCAAAGTAAATAACATAGATAGGTAGCAGTAGGTATTCTGCGACCAAGTAGGACGTATGTGGTTGCTATCGACGTCCTTGCTCGACTTGAGCGGCATCGATAACGCATTGATAATAGCACCTCACTAACGCACGTCACATACCATGGTAGAACTAAATAGTAGTAAAGTTACAAGTAGGTTAGGTAGTTACTACTGTTTGTTACCTATAATGTGGTGAAGGAAAATAATTTATTTTTGAGGCAATGTAGGTATACTGAAAATGTATTTAATATATTATTGTTTTTGTTACACATTAATGATTATTTAGCAAATTTATTTATATTGCTTCATCAAACCAGTACCTACAAATTAAGTATGAAACATTTTAAATCCATGATTACCAATGTTCCACTATCGGTTCACTTACCATTATAGTACAAATTAATTAATAGACTCGCTGTACCGAAGCGATGCCGAAATAACGCAGATGCAGTGTCGGAACAATGACGACACGATGTCGAAGAAACGCAAGATTACAGTGCCAGTATGAACATTGCCTAATGTTGGATATTTCAAAAACTCTTATAAGTAGTTGGTCACAAGTCACAACACAAAAATTTTAAAGTCTAATCCAGAAAATTTAATACCGGAACATTTTCTTTAATAACAATTTATTAATTCTAAAGTACCCAATACCTAAAGATAACTGCAACGCGAAGATTTAAACAATTAAATAACATTAATTATTTATTTACTAACGATTAAATCTTTAATGATTGATTCAATCACATTTCAACCTAAGTCGTAACATTAAGCATGTTTATCGTCACAAAAACCATTTATACCGTGACCAACGTAACGTTTTCATGAATATTCTTATCAACAGCCATAGTTATTGAAGTCGCTCAAGGTCGTGGAAGAGACCACAATTCGCCGGCGTTCATTTATTCAGTGCACGACAATAAACTTGTTTTGTTATTCCAATCCAAATTTAAAGTTATCTTTCGGGTCATTGACTGGACAGTAGCATTCCGAAACCATTTTCATGTATTTTGTGCGGCTTTTTGAAGTGTTTCGCGTCATGTTACCTACCCCGTTTCCATTTGTCGGGTGTCGGGTCCGACAATGTCGGGCGCTGTAATTTCTGTCGGATCCGACAAAAATCGCCGTTCGATAAAATAAATGTGACAGCTTCATTTATAGGTAGTTTAGCTAACTAAATAGTTAAGCCAATAGTGTACCCGACATCTTCACGGACCCGACAAATATTCGCATGAACGCCTTTTAATTTTTTATGATAATTTCGTTCACTTGCAAATCTTCACCTTCAGAAATGCCTGCATTAAACAGGACTGTTTACTTAATAAGAATATCTATACTATAATATTATAAAGAGGAAAGCTTTGTATTTTTGTATTTTTGTATGTTTGCAACGAATAAACTCAAAAACTACTGAACCGATTTTCAAAATTCTTTCACCATTAGAATGCTACATCATTCATGAGTAACATAGGCTATTTTTACTACTAGAAAAAATTAGGAATCCTTGCTAAAACATCAGTAACATGAACCAAAGTGTGAAAAAATTTGCTTAAAAATTTCTTTCATCGCATACGCTGCGGAAACTATTGATGATAGAACAAAAAAATGTTCTACATTATTATAGAACATATCAATATCCACAAAAAACCTCGCGATAGTATATGTCCAACTATTGTCGTTATGTCACTATAACCACTTTTTACATTTTTAAAGTTAATAAAAAAGATGACCAAAATCAGATCATGAAAACCATACCTTCGTATTAATCCTTATCCAAATAAATCATTTCATATTCAAAACTGTTTCAATACCTATAGATAACTTTTTGAATTACTCAAATCGGACATTCCAGTCAGAAGATATTACGTAGTAAAGGAACTACGTGACAACGTGATTGTACGAGTAGCAACAATCATCACCGGCCCCGCGGCCGGACAGCTCGCGCATGTTCCGCGGATCCCGATTATGTAACACAGGGAGGGGAGGGGAGGGGAGGGGAGTGGAGTGGGAGCGGGAGAGGGAGAGGAAGAGAGAGAGGGAGAGGGAGAGGGAGAGGGAGAGGGAGAGGGAGAGGGAGAGGGAGAGGGAGAGGGAGAGGGAGAGGGAGAGGGAGAGGGAGAGGGAGAGGGAGAGGGAGAGGGAGAGGGAGAGGGAGAGGGAGAGGGAGAGGGAGAGGGAGAGGGAGCGGGAGCGGGAGCGGGAGAGGGAGGTCACGGAAACTATAACGGCTAAGAATGGCTGTACCTATTTTAACGATCTCTGATTTGTCACATTCTTAGGCGATACGAAGTTCGCCGGGTCAGCTAGTACCTAATAATTTTGTTAAGATTAGTAGATCCGCTTGAGTTGACATTTAAAATATGAGACGTACCTATAAGATTAATTAACATGAAATCTATAATCCTGACTTTCTACTATTATTACTCATAGGTACCTACTCTAAATCTGACTCGTACGGAGGTCAGATTGAGTATTTGTATCTTACGAAAGGGTCAGACTAAGTACATTTTTATACGAGTTCTTTAACCCGGCGAGTCATGCGGCGTGGGTGCCAATCGAGTGGATCCCTCAATTATCAACTTTTTATATTAAAATCGACGTTCTGTCTGCAGACAGCTTTACTTGGTATAAACAAGAATGTTTTGGTAATCTTTAAACGTTTCAGATGATTTGATTTGAATATAGATTACGATTGAGGTCTGTGTGTATGTAGAGTTTGTAATAAAGAACATTGTATAGCGTTAAGTACATTAATAAACTCATTGTATCATCTGGGTAGTATAGAGCTGTGAACGAATATCATAATCTCAGATTTCTACAAAAAATTGATGCTTTTGTCCCTGGGTACCCCTTCAGTTAGGTAATTCTTGGATGAAATAAGTTGCTTTAACATCTTAGGAATTCTGGGTTGTGTTGGATTCGTAGCAGTCGACGTGCATTGTAATCTTCATTATGTTTATTATACGTACGCAGATATTACGAATCCAGTAGCAATGCGAGTGATCACGGCTGATTTTAGTAGTTGCCCTGCAGTATCTACCCACAAAATATATCCGAGCCAATGTTAAATTAAAATTAAATATATGCTTTAAATCCAAAAAACCGTAAACTTTTAAAACCTTCTATAACATTATAATTATTAAACTTAAATAATGTTTTAATTAATTTTTATCTGTAATTAAGTAACATAAGTAGGTATTATGTCGGCAGTTACTTGTTATTGTGGAAAATAACCACGAATGCAACGTGAGTGATGCAGTCAGACTCTTTTCCTCGAGGCGATCAACACAATCAATATAAGAATGTTTCCATTTTCCAGAAAAATAACTAAGTAACTCTAACTTTCTTAGTTTTGCAATGCTTTTGAATGATAGGGAAGTTCCCATTTTGATCATTTCCATGTGTGTCAGTGTAGACAAAAAAATGTATATTTGTAATGCATAATTTTGAAACTGGACAAAAATGCAATATTAGCCTTTATTTGTTAATATATTTTATAAAGAGGTCTGACCCTAAAGCAGCATTATCTTCAAGTCTTCAAGGTTTGAATTTTTATAAAAAATTACATCATAAAAATGATTGCAAAATGTAAATAAAAACAGTGGAAAAATTATTAGCGTAATCCTAACATTTAGTTGGAAGTTAACTTGATAATTTATCAAATAAAGTAAAAATGACCGTGGTATTTACGGTGATTTAGAAGCTACATAATTTTTTTAAGCGAGAATTATTAAATTAAATATAAATATAATGGTGTTTAAACGTGTTATCCAAAGTACGGAAGCGCTCTTGAAATTTTGGCGGTCATCCATCCAATGGAACTATCTTGTGCGTAGACCCTACGTACCTTGAAGAAATAATCGTAACAAAAATTGTAATTGTAAATATTAAAGTAAAACAATACCAAAAATGAAGTAATAATAAACAACCACTTACCTAAAGTGTCAAATAAGTAAACCTATTGGTATGATTATAATATGTTATTTTTATTTCTAAATACATAAAGATATAGGCAGTATTTAGTATTTGTTTGGAATTCGACCTTCCTCACAATCCGGGTTTGAATATACAGTACACTTCCTCTAATTTAATGTCATGTACATTTTACAAATTTATTTAATTTGTTGCTATTATATTAAATGCTAAAGTTGTTACGTCTCTAAAATGTTACAATTTCTATACGTCAAAACAACTTTGTAGAACTCGTGGCTTACTCTTTTAATGGGTTTATTACGATAAATCTGATTATTTAGTAATGTGTAAAAAATCTTTAAAAAGTCTGTAAAAGTTTTAAAAAATATTAATTAATTTATCTATTAATGTCAAAAGGTCCACTACTGCTTTATAATATTGTATGATAAAATTTAATAAAATAGTTATGTATTATACTAATATTATGAAGCTGAAGAGTTTGTTTGGTTGAACGCGCTAATCTCAGGAAGTACCTACTGGTTCGAATTGAAAAAATGTTTTTATGTTTGATAGTCCATTTATCCAGGAAATCTATATAACATCATATATTTTAGTAGTAAGTTTTTTCCACAAATTAACACGGGTGAAACCGCGGCGCACAGCTAGTAAAAAATAATTTGTTTAAAAATATAGGTTTAGCATCTTAATTAGGTACTATTTTGTACTTTTCTACCCTACTAAAATAACTTGCCTATGCTAAACAATGGTTGAATGTAAGAGGTCGCAGTGTGCTGATGAGTACGCCAATTGTACTACTATAAAGACCTTTTTAACGCCTTACAGTTTACACCAATACTGCGTAGTATTGTATACTATTATACTCAAGTAACAAAAACACTAGTAACCTGTAACCTTTAAAACACTCACTAGAGATTTATCGAGCGGATTACAATCCGTTGCTATTATGATTTGAGCGCGAAATATTGCCACACTCGCAACTGACAATGCAAATTACCACATCCACACGCTGTGGTGATGGAACGAAACGTTCTCGTGGACTGAGAGCTTGGTGAAAAAAACAACAATCGTCCTGAAGGGTTTGAAAATTTTCATGAAATTATAAGTATCGGTGTAAAAATGAAAAATTCTAAAAGTTGGGTAGGTATCATTCACATGAAATACATAAAACTGTAGTTTAAGATGTTGGGTAGGTATCCTTTTATATTAAATACACAAAATTGATATCAATTTACGTAGTTGTGTTAACACAGACTAAAGGTATGGAACGTTTTGTATATTATCAATTTTGTACTTAAATACTTCAGTTTTGAACACAATGAAGGCAAAAGGCTGACAGTTTAGTAGGTAGAAAGCTTGATAGCAGTGAGAGCCTAGCGGAGAACGTAGTCTCCGAAACGCTGGGGCCTGAGTTGGAATCCTGGCACGCACCTCTAATTCAAAATTAAAAATTCAAATATTATGTGCGTATTAAAAGTTAATTATCACTTGCTTCGGTGAAGGAAAACATCGTGAGAAAACCTGCACACCTGAGAGTTCTCCATAGTGTTCTCAAATGTTGCCTTGACTGTACTCCTCAGACTGTGAGAGGAGACCCCGAGCCCAGTAGTGGTACAATTAAGGGTTATTGCTTTTAGTACGTACAGGATTTTCAGAACTCAAGAGAAGAAACATTAAAAAAAAAACAAACAAAAAATATAAGATTATGAAGAAAACGTGCTTAATTGTCAAATTTTTTTATTTGCAGATGGCGTCTACTGTCCAAAATTAGAGGTTTAAATTAATCTGGCCGCCTTTATCTACGTTTGAAGATGACGAAGAAGAAAACTGAAATATTTTCATTAAAGCATAATTAGGTACTAACACAATACTTGCTGAATATGCGATTGTTCAATTGAAAGTTAACGTTTATAAAATGCCCATTTATTAAATCTTTTGATAAAAAGACAGAAAATAAAGTTTTATTGTTTAATTTGTATAATCGTAAAAAATTAGATTTTCTGCACTAGACTCCCGTGCATTCTGTTTTATTATATTAACGACGCAGTTGACATTTCTGTGCGAGCCCCGGATGTGTGTATGATATATTTTACCGATTCTCAGATTATCTCACAATTTTATCCATATTTAAAAGGGTAACAAAAAAAAGACGTTCTACGCCTTGTCATACGATCCGAATTTTGGATAATTACAATATTACAATACCAAAGTGTGGTTGTTGACCTATACTTGAGTCAAACTCGCATCAGAATCCTTGTCAACAAACCATTAAAATTCCTTTATAGGGTTTTCACAAACTGATTTGTATTTCGCACACCAAATAACTATTAAAGAACTAAATAATCATTATAACGTTTGTGACATCTTCATTATTTTACTATTGACCTGTAACAACAACACACTAAGAGAAAACGACGTAAAAACCAACATCTTAAAACAATTTTCATCATTAAATAACTCACGCTCGCACGTCCTTAATTTCGTGAAGCGACTTCAAACCTTTGCACAAAATTATTATTTCAAGGTTGCTTGCCTATGACTATAAATAGAAATGACTACGAAAACCTCACAGCTATAATGGCGCTTACATGCTTTGCAACTTGGTCGTATTATATTTCAAAATACAGTGAAATCAACTTATCTGTGACTTTAAGGAGGGCGCTGTCGGACGATTGGACCAATCATAGTGCGCAATTCGAGACGTATTAGTAAGTTATGAATGAAACGGCATTAGTTCCAATTTTCGCCACGTCACAAATAAGTTCTTCAGAGATGGCACTGTACAGATTATACAGATATTTCATTCCACTCAATATGCATGAGCATAAAATTATTTATAGGTTTAATTTCATTAAACAAAGCTGAATAACATTTTATATTTATGTTTATGTATTTTAAAACAGTCTATATCGATTTTATACGTAACTATTCAGTGTTATTTTAAACTTTTGCCAAATAAATATTATGTTTAAAAAGAAATTAAATTATAAAGAGTGGAACGGAACGCGACTTGCGAACTTCAGATTTAGTTCAAACGTACTTTATACGACCAAAAGTTTCATGCACCTGTTTGTTTGTGGTTGCTAGGCAACACAATGTGTATGTAAATTCTGATCCGAATGTGAATATAGTGTAATTATTCTATTTTAAGGATTAGGTACATAGGTAAGCATCTACATAGGTAAATCGTGAAGTCATTGTGTTAATAGACGTTATTAACGCATAAATTTCATTATTTATTTGCTACCTAATTATATTAAAACAAGCAGGTTCACCGAATGCAGCTCAAAAGGCCCTGAAAACTTAAATGTCAAGAATAAATTGGCTGACCCTTTTTGATGTCTTCATTGTAATACGAGGTGACCTTAGATTAACATCTAGCTACCTACCACTAAAAGTTTTTGTCCTCATTAGTTACTATTAAATTAAGGTTACCTTTTTTAACTTGCTCAAGTTTCAATTATTTGTATGTAACCACTACTGAATAACATTATATGGTTAAAAACCATAAATTTGTACTTTTTTGAGTAAGTGCTAAACCAGCTCAAGAGCTTAAAAGTCTCCTAACCCCACCATTTCTGACCCGAAACAGTGCAAAAGCATGTCCTAACCTTGATGACCCTGTAAAGAAATACCGTCTTTCTTCTCTTTTTTTCTTTCTCTATCTTCTTCTCTTTCTGATTTTATCCTCCTATATCGTATTTACTGAATTCTCAAATATTTTCTTGACCCTATAGAATAATCTCGTGTTTGTACATTAACACGTTACGATATTCTTATCTGGCTCTACGCGTGTTTGTACCGTTCTGCACTTGTGCAATATGTACTCGGCACTATGAAAAGTAATGATTTCTTAATGCCATTGTTATCTCAATCCGTTTTACAGATATTTTAAATTTCGCACTTGGATATCATGCTCTAACATTTGTAATATAGTTAGGTAGATACGAGATAGTTTTTAGGGTTCCGTAGCCAAATGGCAAAAAACGGAACCCTTATGGATTCGTCATGTCTGTCTGTCTGTCTGTCTGTCCGTCCGTATGTCACAGCCACTTTTCTCCGAAACTATAAGAACTATACTGTTGAAACTTGGAAGGTAGATGTATTCTGTAAACCGCTAAGATTTTTACACAAAAATAGAAAAAAAAACAATAAATTTTGGGGTTCCCCATACATAGAACTGAAACTGAAAAATTTTTTTTTCATCAAACCCATACGTGTGGGGTATCTATGGATAGGTCTTCAAAAATGATATTGAGGTTTCTAATATCATTTTTTTTCTAAACTGAATAGTTGGCGCGAGAGACACTTCCAAAGTGGTAAAATGTGTGTCCCCCCCCCGTAACTTCTAAAATAAGAGAAACATAAAACTAAAAAAAATATATGATGTACATTACCATGCAAACTTCCAACGAAAATTGGTTTGAACGAGATCTAGTAAGTAGTTTTATTTTAATACGTCATAAATCGTAAACCGCAATTTACCTCGATCAAAGTTACAACGAACTTCAAGAACTTTTATATTATGTTACTTGCTGCTACGGAACCCTTCATGGGCGAGTCCGACTCGCACTTGGCCGCTTTTTGTGAAGCAAAATTTGGTTTCTAGTCGAATTTGGGCGGCTTAGTGTACTGACCCCAAATATAACCGTAACGTTAGCCGTTTTATATCACATCTGTTGTTGACCCAGACCTTAACCTTTAGATTTTAACTTCTTGTCGCGGAAGCTTTGAAAAATTAAATCCATTCACCGGTAATATCGATTTAATCGAGGGCAATTAGTTTCGCAGACCTTTAATCAAGTGGACTACGCAAGTTTCATTTGATTCCAACACCTTATTAATTCATCAAGGTGTCAACATGACAACCAACTAAAATAAAATGTTAAAATTCATAAAGCGTGTAGATACAGCTGCGATTACATCGCATGTAACAAAAACTTGTGATATTACTCGTATATAAATTGATTCGTTTACACCTGTAAACATAATTGCCTTTTTCAAGGCACATAAGAAAGTTTTTAACGTGATTAGGTTGTGGTCGAAGGGTGACTATACTTCTATGGTATATACTATTGTGTAAAATTATGTAGAGCAATCTTTATCTAAAAAATAAATATTTACTCTGCATTCTGAGCACTCCATCTTTCAATTTGAAAGATGCTGTGTGATTTACACCACAGAAGACATAATAGTAGGACTTAATAGTTTATAGTAGCTGCTCATACTATCTATTCTGTCTGTGGTTGTATTAAAGGTACTTTCTCAGAGTACAGTAGAAAAAGATCCTACATGCAAATGTGTCATTTAGGTACGTAAACAGTGAGAGAGCGGGGGCCGTGTGTTTTCACCGTTGTCGATCTAATTCGAAAGCGATACGCCTTTCACCTTCCGACCGGCGTGCGTTATGCTCACAACTACCAACGGTACTTGATCGTGGTACACAGAACAAGCGATGAGTGCAATTAAAATATAAATTATGGTGAAAAAAGGTAGAAGAAGCAAGATCCACACGCCTGCAGTAGTACCAAATTGGTACCCACCACTGTTCGAAATATGAGTTTCAATTCAAAGCTTCCTTGTTACATCTGTAGTATCTGTACCTATCTCCAGTTGTGAAAGATGAACTGCAACATGGTATACAATAGGTACCTATATGAATTTCACAAGTCTTAATGAAATGCTACAAAGTAGTACTTCTACTTTATGGAAGATTTATCTTTTAACCGGCAGTAATATAGGTTATAGGAACGTGCTGTTAGTAAGTATTCAGATCATAGCTACGAAAGTTTCGGTTTAAATTACTAAAATTAATTTGCGAAATGACTGAACTTAAAGCGCTACAGCTAAAAGCAAAGATTTTAAATAATTTGATTCTGATCTATCTACGTACACACAAACTAATATAACTCTTGTAATTATCCGCGTTGCATCCGGGAGAATGCCAATAGAGACAAATAATTCACCTAATTATAGATCGGCTCAGACGTAACGCAATGTTGTCGAGTTGTGAGTTGTGACTCGTCGCCCGAATTCACGTACGAATAGCTCACTTCGCTGATCAGCGATGTAAAATTAAAAATAACATGTTGATTTCTCTTTCAAGGTCAGGATTTAAAAAAGGGTCTGTAATTTTGGAGTATTAAGAGATCCCGTTCTTGCATCTGACAAGATTTTCGTGGTGCATCTTGCTGAACTTCTGTCTGTCTTTTCTAATAACTGATTGAAATCCAGGCTAGAGAAGATACTGGATATTTATTTCTAAAAATCAGAATTGGTTAGTATCTATCTGCTATACTTATGGTATATCATGTATTAGTTCCAATATTATATCCAGTTAAGTTAGCAGATAATGCGTTGGTGCCACCTGGTTTTGTAGTTGTAGATGATCGTTTGTAGATTGTTCCCATTTAGAAATTAACATTACTAAGATACTACAAGCCTGGAATTAAAATAGAACGAAATTTAATAAGAGAATCTTGATTAGTCTTTCTATAGCTTAACCGGTCATAGTTTAAGGAATTTCCTTAATCTAACTTTTATTTTTAGTATTTTGTGGAACGGATAAGCACGGACAGGTGCTGGTTATGTATAAGATTTGAATTTGAGAAGAAATAAGTATGTATGTAATTCTATCAATAGTGTCAATGATCTTATAACCTGTTGAGCACGCGCCTTTTGGGAAGTTTTAATAGTGATAAGAAGGGTGTTATTATGCCAGATAAACTGGTTACGAATACCGTACTGGATACACATACTGAGTCATATCAAGTCACATGTAAACATAAACAAGCCGTTGATAGTGAAAACAATAACGTGGGATATAAAGATGATGATAGAAGAATGTCTTCTTAATGATTGATTTATTGAAGCTGTGGTTCTGTGCAAACAAATTTTTATATGTCGTTTCCTAATTTGTTGAAAATTGCTAATTATAGTCTTTTTTTAAAGTAAAAATTTCTTCAGGCGCGTTGCGTATTTTTGAGATGGGATAAAATTAATCAGCTCGCGACACCGTAATCATTTTAATCGACACCTACCTGTAGCGCCATCTCTGAGAGAATTACAGAACTATAGTTACTTAATTTATAGCTCGTATTTAATAACAAAATTGTAGTTTACATACTTATACTTTACGAAGGCGTTTGCAGCCATTCACTTAAAATGTTATGAATAAAAAAACACATTCATTTAAAAGTATTTCCTGCACAATAAAATATTTCCTGAGGATTCAAAAAATACACACAAAATTGTTTAAATTTTCACTTCTGTCGGCACTCTCGAAGTGCATTTTTACGTTTTTTTACGAGACTTATTTGGTAAACAATCTTGACACTTTATTATAATATTAATTAAAGTATGGTAAAAAAAAAATCATAGTTTTAACATTAAATGATTACTCTTTAAATTATTTTCAAATTACAAATTACGATAAAAAGATAATGTAAAATTTATATAAATTTGTATATCTGTATAGGTCTCGTCTCGACTAAAAAAATTTACTAAAGATAGTGTCTGTAGAACATAGTGACATATGTAGAACTTTTTGAGTTTTCGTGTCGAATGGTGATATATTGTTGTTATATGTTTCTAGTAGTATGTAGCTAGTTAAAGTTATTACAGTAAAATATTAAAGCTATCTAAAACAATAAACCCTCACGTCATAGTTATCTTATATCTTGAACTAGATATAAAAGTGTGAATGATAACTGGTGAATAATGTTGACCGTAGTAGCTCACTGCATCCTTATTAATACGCCGAGACCGACATACCTAGGCTATACTTAGAAACGATGTTTTACTTCCTAGATGCTACGATCTCGGAATAATTTAACGAAGAATGCGATTTGTTGTTTTTTTATAATATTTGAATTTTTACTCAACAGGTTTTAATCTTTTAATCTACTCAGGCAGTGCGATGTTGTATGATCTTATTTTATTTTTTGTTTTATAAAATAGTATGTTTTAAAATTTTTTATACACCCAATCACTTTAAATAAATATAAACGATTTTTTTATTACTTTTTAAGAGCGCTAGGGAGATATGTAGAAAACAAATATAATAAAGAAAGAAGACTACTTAAATACTGTAAAAAAGTCTCAAAACACGGCAACAGTTCACAAAAAGTTCGAACAATACAATACTCTCGTAGGTACCGGACAGTTCGACCGACTTTCGGAAGAGTTATCCAAAGGTTTCGTTTGTTGAATAGAGATAACAAGTAGTTGGTTTATGGCGCAATAAACTTAGCCCTTGGAATCAAATGAGGTGTGATAGAATAAGGAGTAAAGCATCAACTTACAGAGTGAAAGTCCACTTTCTTGCGCCTTGTCTCAACTACAAACTGTGGAAGCGATCGTAGCGTACTAGAAGTGGTATTTGATTTTTAACTATTTTAGTGCGTTAGTTAAATCCTAATATTTGCTTGTTTTGTTGTCTATTGTAAAATTTGTTTGGGACAAGTACGTCAGCTGTATTTTTCTGAATTAATTTTGAAATTTATTCAATAAACCTGGACATAACTTTCAATTATGATGATATCCATTAATTCATCCATCTATCCATCAGCCTTTACAAGTGCACTGCTGGACTGATTTCCTCATTTGCGCCACTCTGACCAATCCTGAGCCTTCTGAATCCAGCGGATGCCCGCTGTTTTCTACAGGTTGTCAGTCCACTTGGTCGGGGGGCGTCCTATACTCCTTTGTCCAAGACGTGGTCTCCTTTCGAGCACCTGTCTTTCCCAACGGTTAGATATTCTTCGCACTACGCAGATCATTGCCAATTGACTGTAAATGGTATATCAAAATGTAATCTCTCACTCAATTTAGCGCTCTAGGATAATCCCTATATCTTATTCCAGATCATTGTCTACATGTGTGCTTTTCATTAAAATCCGTTCAGTAGCTTTTACGTGAAAGACATCCATACAAACTTTCACATTTATAATATTAGTAGGATTAGTAAGTGCAGGAGTAGGATTATTATATTTAGAATACAGGATCTGGGCTGATTTTTTACTTAAATTGCGTCATTAACTTAAGAAAACAAAGCACTAATGCTTGCGTAAGACGAATGTTGAAATATCCCTTCCAGTAATCATAGACTCTCTCGCTCACTATAATTGAGCAAAACTCGTGTGACGGTTTTCCCTACAACAGTGTAGGTTAATGTATTGTCGCTTTCTTGGCTCTCGTCCGTCGCATCACTAATTGTTCGATTGTTAACCCACTAATTTAAATCGTTTATACTCTTTGGTTTTAGAAAACGTACAACGAATTGACGTACGAGAAACTGGCCTTCAATTTTCACTTGTCTGACTTGTTTTTCAATCAGATTTTAATTTAGTTTAATTACTGAAATATTTAGTGACGCGACTTCGTTCTCGTGAACTAATTTAATAACAAAAAAGGACAATAAGGTTAAATCGTATGTAATAAATAAGAGGAATAGAGGTCTTTCAGCCGATTGAAGTCCAACAATCATTGGCAAGTATTCAAGTACGCGCGATGCACTAAATATTTACCTGTCTGCCACATTTTGATGTCACTCTATCAAATTGAAGGATCACGACTTCGTTTTCAAGATGTTGTTGGGACGAGACATTTGTATTTGGGTGGTTAGTAATGTGAGGAGTATTTTTTGCGATCACTCGTTTATAATTAGAGAGGCGTTCTTTGGCATACATTTCATTCAAAATCGTCACATTAGCGAGTGTTTATAACATCCAACAGGTTGTCGGGCGATAGCTTTTTCACCTTAGAAACGTTCTTCAGATTAAAATAGTGTATCGTGAATTGTGTCGCGTGTTTGGTGTCCATTGTCGCGGCATCACTCAAGTCTCCAGTCCCGACGGACATTTGTTTTGATTTATATGATATGGTAGCGGTCAAATTACATATGGCACGCTTGCAATATGCATGTGAATTGTCAGTGCGAATTGAATGTTTTCATTCAATACAAATGGTGTTACTATAATTGGTTTTTCATGCTGCCTTTCACTACGTTTTTTGTACAAATAATAATTACTGTTAGGTTATTATATATCTAGGTACTTATTAATTTCCTTGATGTCATTGTAAGACTATATTATTATTGAATTAATTTGACACATAGTTAAAATGTCAAAACTTAATTTGATTTACTTGTAAACTTTTCTCTATTAATAAAATAAAATTTTCAGCTTGTTTAGGGGAAATTATTTCCAATTCTCCATAATTAAATTCAATGTAGTTATGTGACAACTAGAATAATGAAGCAATTTTATTTCCCGAATTCTTATTGACCTCCAACGCATCAGAGATTGGTTTATTTGATATTATGATAGACGGTTGTACCCTACTTGGCCTACCATTCGGCTGGCCATAACAAATTATGTACATATACCTAAGTACTACATATTACGTAATTACCACCATATTGTTTACATGCCCTAAAGAAGATTAGTTCGTTCACCTGGCCTATTTGTGCTAACCGGTGTAAGTGGAACAGGATAGCTGGGCTGGATTATAGGAATCGATGGACAAGGAGGTTGCTGGGCGAGGAGCAAACAAGAAGCGCCGTAATAAGGTCGCGGACGCGGCGGCGCGGCGCCGGTCGACGCCCCACCTCACTCGTAGGCACCGCACACTTACACGACTTTACTTTGCGATTATATTATGAGGCTGGCGACTACAGTGCGACTGCGTTGTTAATGTGTCTAATAATCGTGTTCTGGCTGAGGCTGACAAAAGCAGGAGGCTAGGCTAGCTTCCACCGGGCAGGCTTCACGAAAAGATAATAATAATTTCAGTCATCATAACACAAATTACTTAATAAAAATAATGATAATACATTATAATCCTCACGCGAAGCCCTACTATGAAGCAGTTCGACGACACCCTAGTCTGCCAGGTCTGTATTGCAGTCAGTACGTCTAAGCCATCCCGATACAGCCGGTAATTGATTTGGAACAAATGATTTTAAACTTATGTCATAGCGGACACTGAAAATTTTAAATGCAACGGGTACTCACGATCCTTATTTTATAATACCGATATTTCGTACCAAGAAGTCCGTCATGTCATTCCTGATGAACAGTAGTAATTTGCCTATCAATTTTCGTTTTCATTTCTACACAGTAAATAAAAATTAAACGACAAATTATTATTTAATGTTTTTTTACATAGCTTGAATGTTTTATAGTTCCAGATGACCTCGGTCTGATGTTTGTGGCGCGCCTAACTCGTCTAGCTATTGACTCGATTATACGCCGTCTCCTTTATATATTATTGCATTATTTGCATTGCACACGCACAGTCATAGGTATTCGTGTTAACATTCACTTTATTTAAGCACCTAGCGACAGATATTTAATATTACATGCATGGTCACGCGAACTACACTTGTCTTGTAGCTGTACCAATAACTTTGAATAAAAATTTGATGACTGAACTATCTTCGACACAATCACTGATTTAGAAAATGATAATAATAATGATAGATACGTAGACGTATTCTGATGCTATTTTAGTGATCTTCACCTTTAATAAAAAGACTAGTTACAAAGCAAATCAACAATCCGCGTTGGAGCAACTTGATCGGATGTACTCTAGGCCTAAGGGGGTGCCCAGTTAATTAATTAGTAGGTAGTAACCCAGATTCAAAGATTTTACGAAGACAATCCTTGAATTGCAAAAAGGATCGAAAAGGTTCCAGAATAGCGCCGTTTATAGAAGAAGAAGAAGGATTGCGTTAAACAAAAGGGTAAGGAAGACTTTATGCCCTAACCATGTTAGTTTTTAGGGTTCCGAGAGAAAAATGGAATCCTTATAGTTTCGTCATGTCCATCCGTCCTTTCATCCCTCCATCCGCAGCATAGCGCTGATACCCTTAGTGCTAGAAAGCTTTTTTTAATACCGGTAACGTGGGGATGAATTTTTTTCCTTGTCTACCCCTATAGTGTGGGGTATCGTTCAAAAGGTCTCTCAAAATATTATGGGTCTGCTCCTAAATCCAACCTAATCCTCATGGAGTTGATGCTTGTTTGCAGGATTCCTTAATTGTTTGGACAGCTACCATTTTCCTCCTTATAATCAACCGTAAAATGTTTTTTTTTGTAATATTGCAGAACCTGTTAAAAAGTTAGTTCACAGCTTACATATAGCAAGCTATATGCTTCTGTTAACTCCTGTGTAACAGATGTGCTTGAATGGCGATAACCTATGTACAACACTTAGGTACAATCATGGACTACCGATTCCTCGGCTGTTATAAAAGAGACCCTATTTCAAAAAGTAAACGTTTGTAAGTACTTGATATATTCTTAAGAGGTCAAAAGTCATTTGAATGTTAATTCCCAGTACGTAATGGCAAACAGTGATTACCTATATCAATCTCTAACTCAGTACAGTTTGGAGTCAAAATAACAAATCCTGCCTCTTGAAAGGTAATACAGTAAAAGGCTACGCCAACCTTGGTGTCAACGCAATCGCTATGAAAAACCAATCGTGTATAATTTGTCACCACCACAATCGCAAATTTTGATTGAACTGATTTGATTTGTGATTTACTTATCGTATAAATATATCGGAGGCATTTTGGACATTCGGGTCAGTGTCCATTTATGGACATTCACGGAGGCCAGCCTATGGCCATGTGTTTAGCATAATGTGGCCGTAAGACAAAATGCTTTAGCTATGAATTTGCTAAACGATAGGTATTGGTAGCAGGTATTCACATTCCAGCAAGTATAATATTTAATTTATTTATTACCAATGGCATTTATTAATTTAAAGTACTTATTAATTTACTTAGTATTTTTTTATTTCCTTAGTTATTTCTTAATTAAACACATGGGTAAGAAATGTCACAACCTAAAAATGGAACATTCACGTTTTAATTTTCCTTTTTGTCACGATATTCGGACAAACTTCTGAAATAAGTATTAGGTTAGTTTTACTTGAGAATAAATTGACTGCTTTGCTTATTAATTGCTGCTGCATTAATTAGGCATAATAAGACAGTAAGTAGAAATGAAAAGAGACGAGAAAGGAGGCGGAGTAGTCATTGTTCCGTTTTGTAACAGAACTTCAAAGAGAATTAAAGATTAAAAAGCTTAGTTATTATGATTGTGTTTTATCACAATTTTTTTAAGAATTATAATCGATCATGTTTATTTTAGAAAACCGCATTAAAAATTGAGAGAGCATGGAAAATAGAGGTAAGGAGGAAAAACTCTGTTGTGACAAAATGTCCGTCAAACACTGATAAATAAGATAGCGCCACGGTAGCAACATGGTAAAGGATTACGTAAACATTTGAACTTTGAAGTTTGGTATACAGGACTGTCGCCGTATAACTTCAATCTGTCAACAACTGCTATAATCGTCCTGTGCATCCGCCATATTGCCATTTGTTTACTGCTCACTGAACACTTTTTCAACTTTCTGCCTATATGAGTCATTCCTCCTAACCTCTATACTCCATGGTTGACAGGTTCGTCTATCATTGGATCTGTCAAATGTCAACCTTTCAAGAAAATTTCTACTTTTGCAATAGACGTAACATTTAATATGGATAAGTAAAATTTCCAAACAAACCATTGAAGTACAATATCATAGAAGAGACATCTCGAACAAAATGTGTGTTCCCGCCGGGAAGTTCTATTTTCAAAATTGAGCCCCCGTTCTCCTTTCAAAATCGAATGAATCCATTGGAAATGCAGCCGCGCGGCTTCAATTCATTGGAACATACATTGTGTTCGCGCTGTCTGTTCTATACGCTAGTAATAATACTTCAATGAAACAAACGGGGATTGCGCATAGACTTCGATTCAAAAATAAATCAAATTAATTATAATAAATTATTATTCAAAATATAGTAAGGTACCTACATAAATGTCACTAGAATCAATGATCCCACAAGTCCCACAACACGTGAGAGATACGAAATGTTAAGGTAACTCTAACGGCCGGTCTCAATAATGTACTAACAGATGGAAGGCTGTGAATAGGGCTACCATTAGTCTGTTATCTGTCATATTTGTCAATTTTTGCCTCTGAAAAATTGACAAATATGACAGATGACAGCCCTATCCACAGTCTTCCATCTGTTAGTACATTATTGAGACCGGCCGTAAATAAGTATAGCAACGATAATTTTGATACTTGATGAAAAATTACTACATCTATATATGAATTTGAATTATAGCAATACTTGTTTGAGCTATTAACTCGTCTAATGACACAGTAGATCTAGGTACTTACTGAAAGTTGCTTCTTCACATATCTAAACCTTGTAAGTACGAGTACCTAGATGTTTATGTAATTACAGCCTAGGTAGTTAGGTACCTACTGATAAGCCGAAGCAATGAACTATATTTGCGTATGGTGTTTTAGAAGCAACGTATGATGAGTACTAATATCTATTTTGAACCATAAATACCTACAAATACAGTCCGTTTATGTCTAACTTACTACATTATTTTAGCTGATACGTTATGTAAATATAATGAATGACTAATTTAAGCAAATAATTTTATCAATGTTCCGTAGAAGCTTGTACGGCACGTATTACATGTATATTTTAAATGCTTCTTTGTTGTTTATAAAAATATTTATTAATTAAATTTTTAAAAGCACTGCATTGTTTCATTTCATCCCATTTTGGGTTTGTCACTCGCTAGTCCGCATTAGAGAAGCCGCGTGCTGAAGATTTGTTTAATTATGATAATATGACGTGGATGAATTCAAAAAAAGAGTGAATAGGCTTTTATTGGATATTACTTCACTTACGCTTACCATCCTGGACCTCATCTCCACTTACCATCAGGTGGGATTGTGGTCAAGCATTAACTTATTTTAAGTAAAAAAAAATTAAAATATTAAAGAACCGTGCTAGTAGGCTATTGGCTTAAGCTATCAATGGTCCATAACTGAGGAGGTCTAAAGCACACTCTATCACACTGTTCCAGTGAGGAATTAGTGGCAAAGTTTCGGAGATCTTTTATGAATTATGAAGACCTCTGAGCACAATGTAAAAAAGATGTTAATTAATTTGAAATAGAGTTATACTATCGGTTTTATTGAATAATCCTCGTTAGTTCTTTAAAATAATTAGATTACTTTTTTTTTTTTTGAAAGGGAATTTGTCGCAATTATATTACTTTACAAGATAGAAACACTGTTAGCCTGATAGCTTGTGTCAATTATAAATTCGTATGACGTATGTCTTTAAGTGCCAGCATGACTATTAATTCACTACATGAGACAGTCGGGACATATTTTCTGTACTTTCGTGCTTTGGAGGGCACATTGAGTGTCGATCCCGGTTATCGTTAGACAGACATCGTCAAGCTCTCGTAATCCTAAGCATGGAGGCTTATGGACAACTATCTTCGATGTACGAGTTGATCATCTTCGCATTGGAGCATTAAGAAGTACTTTGAGCTTCCTCATTCTAGTGAAAAAACCCGTCCTATTATAGTGTGGACCACATTGAAAATTTGAAACGTGATACAACCACGGCCTAGTTATAAGAGGATCTATTAATATCTGTTAGAACATTGCCTAATCTGATGTTGTATGATAATGGTTGTAAAAGACAACACGTTATTTCACAATCTGCTACCATATACGAAGTGGCAAAGCCGGTGGTCTGGGCAAGTACGACAAGTCTCAATAAATTCAATAATCGAGTTAGGTAATTCGCGAAATGGGACGCGACAACGATCGCGACACTACTTGTCTGTTTTATTTGTTCAATCTAATACTGACGCTAGTTGTGGCACTCGGGTTTGGGTGTAAATTATCTGATTGTAAGAAATTTCCGCTGTACGATATTTAGGTACCTACAAGTAATATACGAATATTAAAACATATTTATGTACGTTTCCCTGAATCTTTATCAGTTTTATAGATTGAACTTGGATGCTTCAATCAACGCCAACGGATAACGGGTGTATTTGACATTCATTTCAATATAAGTTAGACTGTCACGCATTTCTGGTTTTCAAAAAAAACAGAAATTATGTAACGATTGTTGCCAAAGTTTACAAAAATGCTTCATTCACGGCACGTAAACTTACAAAAATACAATGACACATGCAAAAATATTAAGTCATCGTCAACAAACGGCCGTACTAACCACATTTCTATTAGGTGCACTGTACCGATGGCGACACGAAACTCGTTTATTCAAAACTAGGCGCGCCATTGTTATTCCGTTCACGTTGCAACAACTTGCAAATGACATCTTCGCGTAATCGTGAATTTAGGGTCCATGACCTGTGACGACTTCCGGCGCGGCGCGTGCGTCTCCGGCGAGATCACTTCCGTAGGGCGCCTGCGCCTGCGCAGCTGATAAGAAATTGGAGCGAGACCGGCTTATGATAACGTTTAGGTGGGAAAACATATTTTTAATGTTACGGCGTTCGTTTGCTATAATAAACGTTTTACGTTTTAGGACCCAAATATTTCTCTAAATGTCTGTAAGTTTGAAATTCTTGTTGTATTTTAATGTCAAAATATGAAGTGATAGTTTATAGTCAAGTAAAATTATCGTAATTTGAAGTCAAGTTATAAAGTTTTTAACAAGTTCATATTATTATGTTAAGTAGTAAAATATCTTTGGTTTTTTTAAAAAAAGTCTACAATGTCGTAGTGTCAGAAATAAGTAATAACTCTGATCTCCGCTTCCTTTTTGGCCGGCAACGCATCAGTGACACTTTTGGTATTAGTGATGACAATGGGCGAAAAAATTGTGGTTCACTACCAGGTACTAAGTAGGTGTAGCACATTGCTGGCTATTTACATAAAAGTGGCTTCAAATAAGTTAGGAACTGCTTGGATGTCTCTTAACATACAACCGACTGTTACGAAAAACAAATCGCCAATGAAGCAATGCGCCGAGTCTAACTAACCTTTGCCCATGGCGCCACCTGGTGTACAGCTAGAGAACTAAAATGGTGGGTCACGACCAATGAGAATTCAAGGATAAAACCGACGAGTTACCGAAAATCAAATACGCTACTCTCAAATAGTTTATTTAGGCTTCAATAACGGTTCAAAGCTTAATAGATCCAAGCGGCAAATTACATCAAAACAAATGACGCTGCTTTATAAGGCGCAGATCGGACCTCACACGGAGTATTTAGTGCTTCCATATTTGGTCCTAAGCCTCGTCCAGCAATGAACATTGAACCCTTACAATCGAACCCAGGCGTGATCAATTCGTCTCATCGACGATCCCACGCTCACAGACGGTTAAAACCCCTAGACATGTTGTAGGATGAGATGTGCCTCTCTGTGTGCATTAGCCTTTAACATTTACCATAACATTTATAGACGGTATTACATGTGATGTGATTAAAGATCCATCATCAATAAATCATCAATCGGTAGGTTCGTTTTATGGTGAACAAGTTAACCTATGACAACGTGATGATCAGTTGTCGGGGGATAAGAAGCTTTACCCAAATTGCAAATATTGTGCCATACATTTTTAAAAGCATAATTGCAGCAGATCAAATGAGTAGGTACCTACCTAGTCTGGAACTAACTGGATGGGTTGTAGAACTTGTAGATGAAATCTTTTAAGAGTTCATGGTTGTTGATGAGAAGAAGAAATGCTCGTCCGATCCTCAGCTGCTCCCGTTGTATGAGGAACAGGTCAGATAGACTTGGACTCAACTTTGGAGACTGGAGTACCTTATAATCTCTTCTCTACTCAGTTATACCTAAACTCTTGTCTTTTCGCCCAGCTGTTCATTTACCTGCCATAATAAGAATATTTCTTAGAAAGAAAGTCTATCATAGCATTATTAGAGTCAGTCACGTTATTCAAACACACACTGAACAAATTCAAAGTTAGCTTTCATTTGACTGAACGCAATGCTCTACACTTCTACAGCCTACCCCTGCCAATAACGTTCATGTAATATTCTCTTACGTCATCGTTATGTTTCCGTCATTGGGTAAGTGTTTGACGCAATGGTTTTTACTACGCAGTTATTCTCGCTATAATATGATGTCAAAAGTACAGGATAACACGATGAGCACTTGTTACTCATCGCATTTATTTAAGGATCGATAAAATACGCGGATATGGTCATGTGAGTAGAGGATGATAATTGAGTAGGTACATGTGTTTCCATTAAGCAAATTAATTTAACCGCATTCTGGTATTACTCACTATTAATATTGTTAGGTGTTCCATCTTAATTACATTGTTTTAATTAATGAGGCTGGCTATAGCGCTGTTCGGTGTTCACTGATAGGCAGTTAGTAGCTAGGTATGTACTCGTACTCAAGTATACGAAGGTTTTTAATTTCACACTGCCTAGAGGCTTCCTATAGGGTCAACGTCATTTTACGATAGTTACCAGGCAGGATGCTCTCTGAAGCACAGAGGCGCTCAAGGAATTTTGTCACTAGCGGTCACCTATCCAATTACTTCAATTACGTCAATAACTTCGAAGACAACTCAAATCGTCTAGTAAGCAATTCAATACATTACCTATTGATTAGGTATTTGCATTAAAAATTCAAGTCTAGTCCTCGGCGGGTACTGTATTGACTCATAAAATTAACCTCTACTCATTTATTATAGCCACATTATATTACTTTTAAGGTCTTTGAGGTTGAGGTTTATCTAGGCCAGTTAAAACTGGGAAGAAAGAGACATAATTATAATGTTTTTCTAGTTATGATAATGTGTGTTAATTATGTAAAATTTGTAGGTGTGCTTCTAGGACTACATACATACATCAGTCTTGATTTTCAAGACTTTTTTTTGGCTTTTAAGCAGATTTAATGTTTACTGAATGATTTAATGTTTTTAAATGAATTAAACACCGGCAGTTTATAGATACTCGTACGTGTACCATAGCTTTAACTTTAACTAGGTAACTACCTAGACTAGGTATCACAATGTAGCAATTGTAGCATTATAACCGTTTTGTAAACTTTTTTAATACTTTTGATAAATAATTAAATTTGACATCACCTCTTTATTTTACAGATTCCCCTATAGTTTCCAAACGGAGAAGACAAAAAGTAAGCCAATTTTTATATCTCAACTTCCGCGTAACATTTTTAAAAGCACCTCGCCGAGCACATGTAGCAAATGGTCATCTTTTATTGATTGTTTATCCCGTTCGATCTCGGCAATGTCACTGTTGTCGATATGGATAAACACTGTGAATTGCGATGTATATCAAGGATGGCGTTGTCGTCACGCGCCCGATTGAGTCATTGCTTGAGTCGGGCCGTAACCGTGTCAGCGTCCGTCGCGGAATAGAATCAAGGCTATATCGTGAGCTAGGGTTGGCAGAACGTTGAGAGACTTGTTCAGGTACGGATATATTTTTTGCAGACATTTTAGAGGTAAAGCATGCAGTTTAGTTCTCGGATAGTGTTAAGGAATTCAAGTCCCAAATTCGATTAGATAGATACACACAAGAATGAGTTAGAGGATTAGCAAGTGTCTACACAAAAGGTGGCCTTATTGCTAATGTAGCGAGATCTTCTAGGAAACATTTTTGTATCATGTGACACTGTCCAAATGTATTGTATTGTGGAATGAGATGAAAGGTGGATTTTAAACGGTTATAATAAAAAGGGTTGTCTTAGTTGTAGTCAACATATTGTAACAAAATGCCTTCTTTTACTATTGGCAGTGACGGATTAACCCTTAATCAAATTAAGCAATTGCCTAGGGCATCAAGTCTGGGGGGGCACCAGAAGAAGCACAAAAAGTACAAAAAAAACACGTTGACATACGTAGGAGGGCCCACAGGTGTGGATTGCTTAGGGGGCGTCCATAAATTACGTGAGGTGTTTAAGGGGGGGAGTGGGTCTAGTCAAATCTCATCTAATCTTACGTTGGTCTCGGCAAATATCACGCAATTTTTTTTTCTGATTGATACAAAAAAAAAACTATTTTTGTCCATTTAATCCAGATTATCTTAAGCGTAATCGTAATACGATTAAGATCATTCACTTATTAAAAGCACGAAGCAATTTTTTTTTCTTTTTACAATAACAATCTAAGGCGTTTACGTAAGAAACCCACATTTAAAATCTCACGTGAGATTGGGGGATGGGGGAGGGGGTTGAATAAAATCTCACGACATCTCACCAGGGGGGAGGGAGGGACAGAAAATTTAAAAAAACACCTCACGTAATTTATGGACGCCCCATTAGGGCATCAAGTAGTCCTAATCGGTCACTGACTATTGGTCGATTCACATACTACGCTATGCATCTAATGCAATTCATACCAGCAGTACTGAAATAAATGTGAGTGAAATAACTGAACTTTTCTTCTTGGCATACCTCCTACATAACACATCATCTAGACACGCGGCAGCGTGTCCAGCCAAATTTAAAAAAAGAGAATCTGGTAACGCAGCGCCATGTGTACCTAAAATATTACCCGAACCATTTCGAGCTCCATTTGACCCCTTCACAACTCGAGACCTATTAAATCTACATACATGAAATTTGGTACATTCATTAATAATCATAATTCCTCAGCTGATTACGTTTAAAATTAAAAACCCGCATTTTGGTGACTGACTGGGAGCTATTCAACATTGTCATAGTATCAAAAACTTAACCTACTACTACCTATGAGCTACAAACTTGATATTTGGCACCCATTTGGATCTAAATTTTTTTTGAACTTGGCTCTCATTTCACATTTGTTTATTGTAAATTATCAAAAAATAATTTTCAGATTTAATTTTTTTCCTTTATATACGGCTCAAAGTCTACTTTGATGCTAAATATTAAGTTTGTATCAGTTATTTATGTTAACTATATTAGATGAAGAACATACCTTCGTGATTTTATTTTAGGTTCAAGTGGAAGCAAAAATCTTTTAAAGGGTTAAGGTTCAAGTTTGTTTTCGAGACATAACTAACATGAACAAATACCGGACTTTACAAGCCTCTGACGACACGGTTTTACCATTGTTGATACTGTGCATGAGTATAGAGATACGACAGTTATGGGCAAACCCATTACCAAGAACAATGTAATTAAACTTTGGATTGCAATTTTTAAATTTTAACTATGAAATGCTGATTTATTTTCGACTACCAGTCACACAGAGACCATTGAAAGGCAAGGATTCATAATTGCTAAATGGGTTTTTGAACAACCTAAGAACTCACAGATTTTTACGAAATTCCTCCAACGTCGCTTAAAGACCATCATTTTGTAAATAATTCTGTGGTATAGGCCTCAGTTACGATAGATCACAAAACTTGTACACGATTCAATTAATAATTGCATATCAAACCGCTCTCCTTTATTGTAAATAGCCATCATATCATCGGGTCACCTGATGACAAATAGTAGTCGTTGCTCATAGTAGTAACTCTATAAGGCCTCACTGTCGTGTTGCTGGACAAGTAAGAAAAGAGTAAAAATAACTGACTCTTAAGACACCAGATAAAAGATGTTTGGCGGCTGATAGAAAGAGGGTATCTAGCCAGACAGACTTCATTCATAGCCACTGCGCAACTGCTTGTTCTAAATAATCTAGCTGATTAAATAAGCATTTAATCATATTAACAACACCATCTACATACGGAAGCGATACTCCGGATATGACTATGTTAGATGCCGTTTACCTGGACATGCGTGGAAAAAGGATAAACACGCTTTTTCGAAGGATAATGCTGTGAGCTCTGAGTCATTGCTGCATGTTCTGAACCGAAACCATGTCAGAGTCCGTCGCGGAATAGATTCAAGGCTGTATCAGTGACAGGGTTGTCACTAACTTGTATCAGTAATTTATTACATCTAAAATAAATGTTACTTGACAGTTATAAGGTTTAAGTTTTTTGGTTTTTATGGTTTTGTATTGATGTCGTAAAAAATATTTAGAATAACATCATTGCAAAAAAAAACTATTTCAGTAGCAACATTAGAATTGAGTAAGAGTTTAAATAGGAATAAATTAATATAACTTTAAGTTTCAATTCCACTTAAAGTTTTTACGACAGGTGTTTTCAACTTTAAGCTTTTATCAATATGGCCAAATATTTTGGCAAATATAAAGTAATGGCGATTGCTTTAGTTAGACTATAACAAACGATTGAACGGATTTAACAAAACTAAAAGCATAAGCGCTATGCCATACAACTTTTAGTAACCAAAATAGTTGGCAACCCTACTGGGTTCAAATATCGATTAAAGCGCGACTGATTTTTTACAAGAGCGAGCTCAAGATACGAGTATGTTTTTACTTGATTAATTACCAATAAGTTAGCTCATTTCTTAATTGAATTCTATGTAACTTATGTCAGAATAGTTTCATTTACAAATAGTTTATCTATTTATAAATAAACTGTCAAACTTGTGTCATCATGACATTCTGAGACTGTCAACTGCTTCCTTCGGGTAATGTGTGACGTAAAGACCATATAACATTGGCAACATTATAAAGAAGTATACATAAACGATTAGATATTTTAAAAGTATATTCGTATTTTATGTACCTCTCTGGACATTGCAAACGATAGCTATGCATGCCTATTAGTAGGGTCGATTTGTAGCCGATACAAATGTAAACAAACTATTATAATCGTTTTCTAGGGTTTTCACAAACTGATATGAATTTGTACACCAAATGCGTTTTATTTAGACAAAGTACTCAATAAGGCAAAATAGTACATTATGCTAAAGGTTTCAAATCGCTTCATAGAAATAAGGTTGTCATTGCAAAGTGTTTGAATGATGACAGTGTTATTTAATTTTGTTTGTTTCCACATTTACCTACTCGGAGTAAATTTGTTATCATTTATCAATCAATGTGTAGGTATTTATTTAAGAATTCACAAATGCAAAGCAAAACAAACCTTAGAAAACGCTTTTAATGGTTTGTTTACATTTGTATCGGCTGCAAATCGACCCTACTACTCGTATACTCGTAGCTAAATTAGTCTCTCTCCGCGTGAAGCTGTTAAAGGTCGCTAGGACCAAGAGGAACTGAAAAATGTCACTGATTACGTCTCTAGACGACGCGCGCGACGGTGCTATATTTTTTTTCAAATTTAATGAAGTTATTGATTTAATTTATTGATTGATTAACTCAAAAATTTTAACGAACAAATCATACATTACTGACGCTATTGGCATCTGTATTCTCGTAAAAATCTGGAATACAGAGTGCTTCATTAGGGAGAATTTTACGTAAACTAGGTGGGCTATTATAACAATTACTACTAATTAGGTACTAGTTACTACGAATCACTATTGATTAGGCACGGGTCTTTTAGTTATAACGAAGAGCTAGTAAAGTAAGTCATAAAAAGTTATACAATAACTGTACTACTTGCAGTATGACTATTTACAACCTTGAATTCATTGTCAGATGATGTAAATCGTAAGGAGACTGAATTTCATTGAGCAACTCTAGCGCGGTCGCGTTTCCGTGCTTGTGAGGGCACGATGAGCAATCAAACTTGGTTTTTATCGTTAGATATCAATCGTTAAGCGGCTTTGGTTTTGCGATAACAATATAATTTCCAGCTTCAGGTATAATTCCAGTAACGCATCGGGGAGGCGCGTGGTGAAGTAGGATACGGTTCTGTTCAAAAGAAAAAAGACATGTTCCGCATTGCAATGGATTAAATCCATTTTAGGCGTAATGTGTCAATTACTTTAACTAGTTACAAAACTCTGGATTTTAAGACGTTCAGCTGTTAGAGCCTAGATTTTATTCATTAGCTTTAAAAGACCTAAAACTGTCAATTAATATTTTAAATTGTCAGTAAGGTTAGATGTTTTGACCACTGGGGTCGTTAGTGAACACCTAAAAAGGTAAATGCTTTAGTGTGGTGAGATGTTCGTAGTGTCTACTGTTATTTTACTGGCTTTTTAAGGACCATGTTATTAAGCTAACGCTTACGATGCCCCTACTTCTAATAGTGTACGCGATTTGCCATTTAAAATGTATATACCTAGTAGAGTTCACAATAATTATTTTATTTACAGTTTGGATATAAATGTAAGATTGTACACTGGATACAAGTTTAAATAGTACCAATCCTTACTACGATTACGAAGCAGAAACGATTATTTTAATTTTTTTTTGAGGTTAAAGAGGGCAATACAACGTCTATCCATCCATCGAAAATATCCTTGGATATGGATGTATTACAGATAAGTCCCTTTGCACTCGATTTCGATTCAAACTTATCGCGTATTTTACTTACCTTCGAAAAAATACCCGTCTACTGTGGAAATCGTTACATTTCCCAAGAGTATCGTTTCCACAGAAAATTAATAATAATAAACTAATTCATTAAATCTAATTCAATAAAACTTTCACCAGCCACTACACTTCCGGTTTACATTCGTGCTGCAATTGATAGTGAAAAAGAAATTAAAAATATTTATAATCGTCTGAAAGAAGAGTAATAAGTTTGAGGAAGTCTGTTTGAATTATAGTAAAATAGCAAACTGTGCTTTCCCAGCTACTTGTTTGTTTCGTAGCTGTCAGTCAAGATAGATAATAAATACATTATAATTGTAATGGCTCTGATAACGGTATATTATTCTGTGTCTGATGAAGAAGGTGCCTTTAAAGTATGGCATTATTTAGTGTTTGAGGTTTTTTATTATTTATTTTATTTTTAACATCCATTGTTTATAATCGGAGTAAAATGAGTTCCTGAAACCACGTAAAAATAACCACGTAAAACCTGTTGCAAATAATGTTGTTTTTATGTTTTATATAAATATTTGTATATGTGTATTTTTTTTTTCAAATATTATAAGTCAAGCGTTAAGCTTGAAAACAATCCCACCTAATGCTTTATTTGATATCGTCAAACCACTAAGTTAGTAAAAATCTTTACAATCTTAATACTTGACAATTCGACTCCAGACACGGCATTCGTTTAATTCTATGGAAATTACGTGACGTGTCACACGTACCATAGAACAGTGAATTCTGAAGGATCCATCCCATGCTAGTACGGATATCGCTACGGGCCCATGATTTCCGGCACCCCTGCCCCGCCGGCCGCCATCACACCCCCTCCCCCTCCTCTTACCCCCCTAACCAGAGTTATGCCAATATTACACGGCTCTCTTCTACCTTTTATTTTGGATAACCGCAACCAAAGTTAAAGACAAAAATAACATTGGATTTCTGTTATCAAATAAAAATAGCAACACTGAAACATTAATAAGGGACAGAAAATTTATATTGTGGTGCTGAATGTTAAATTTAATATTTATGAACTTATACTTCCCTTTTCTTAAAACATATTTATTTCATAAGTAGTTACGTTATCTTGTTAAATTTCTAATTTGCCCACCGAAATCAAGCCAGTAAAACAGAATGCATAATAAAAATAATGCTTTCAATATCGGTGGCAGACAGCCAGACAAATAATATAAATAAAATAAATAATAATAATAATACAACTAATATAAATGAGTGTTATGAAAGTATTATCAGGCGACATAGACACATTAAAAATAATACAAGCAACAAATATAATTTTAATCTGCTACAAGACAGCCTTGGTTGGATATTGAATCTGAGACATGTTTCAACTTGAGGATCACTAACACTAACAACACACCTAAAAAATATATCGATTAATTAATGATTAATTAGAACCATATTCGAACAAAGAAATTTCTTTGTCTTATTATCTAACTTGTACGTGTACCTACTAAACGTAAAACACGCAATCATTACTACAGACGTTCAAATCACACTGAGAAGACACTGCAATGTCTGACTCCGTCATCCGACTTTGGCCACCCTGTTAATATTTGAAATATGTAGGTAGAGGAAGGTATTTATAGATATTTTCGGAGAGAAACCGGGTGGCGGCCGAGGGTCCTAAGATTTATGGCGGAGCGGGAGAGTCCCATCTAACTGGGCTCCTCAAGGCTACGGGACAGTTCTTAAGCAGAAGCGGAAATTAGTATAAAGTAGGTAATAAATGATTGAGTAATTGCAATAAGTATTATATAGTATAGTTTGCAATGGAATTATAAAAACATAAATTCATGCAGACAAAAAAAAAAAACTCTTTTAACACTCGCTCGATACCTAATCAGGGTCACAAAAGTAACAAACATTATAATTATTTTGTTAGTAAGTTAAATAAAATTCTCTTATACTGCCTTGTATATCACCATATTGTTGTGTTCGCTGCCAGAGGGTTGACTAGGAGAGAATGCTTTCAGAAATAGGCCTTGATTCTTTACAATTTTGTACGGTGCAAACTTATAAAATAATAAATACAAGAAAATTACGCATGTTTATTAATAATTAGTTTAAATCGCTTCCTCTCCTGATAAAGATCGCCCCAAAGCTGAATTTCGAACGCCTCACACCCTTACGGGCTAAGGGCAACTCATTTCGCCGCCCAAGACTATCTGCGTTTCAAGATATTTTTCTTTGTAATGCTATTGTTGGAAGGAACTATTGATAGCTCTTCGTAAATAAATTCCTATGTATACTTATCCTTAATAATGAAAAAGGTCCTTTATTTTTCGTTACTTGCTGGTACCGATTTCCTTGTTTCTTGATGGCAAACGAAACAATATTTTTACGCTATTTCTCTGTTATATATAACATCACTGATGCTAACTAAATTCCCGTTTTTAATGACCAGTCCGTGTGTTACATGTAGCGGAGTTACTTCCCGGAATACGGGAACTCTTGGAGAAGGTAGCTTAAAGCGAGCTGGTAAATAGATTAAAGTTACATTATGTTCTCAGCATCCCTATAAATATGCCATTGTCTATATCTATAAATATGTCAAGGCATGATTGTGAGCTATGTAAAAAAATGTTTATGAAACCAGGAAAAACCACAAGCTTATAAAATGTCTCAATAAAAATAATGACAAAAAGAATACATAGGTAAATTAATTTGTTGTTTGAAGTAAGGACCCATACGAATATAATAAATATCCATTATTTTTGATGTATGCGATACCCTTGGAACTTAAATGTCTTGAAAATTTACTTGAGGCATATTAGACCCCACGATTGGAACTTTGCTAATTTTTGAGGAATTCCATTGTCTGACAAGAACACTGAGCAGCCGGCAGTGATGTAATATCTCCTATACATTCGCTAAATATAATTGAAAGCTCAATCTCTCAAAACAGCTAGAAACGAGACTAAACAACCGCGAACAATGAAAATGTTAAAAGGTTTTAAATAATCTCATATCCCATTCAATTTCTCTTCTTTATTTCTTCGGCCAGAGTAAAGATCTATTGCGGTTGGGATTCCATACATTCAATTAATGAATAAACAAAATTCTTGTAATCCACTTGCGTATTTGTCTAATATTAATCGTATAAGATTTAACAAGTTAACCTTTTAACAGTTAATATTTTATTGTAGAGGTGACTACATCTACGGCAACCTCTACGGTCCAATAACTACCGACCGATATCTAACGATACCAACAGGAACGGGTTATTTACACGCCTACGAAGCACGGAAGCGTTAAAAAATTTTCTGCTAACGGTCACCTATCAAAATACCGACCGCGCCTTAAGTTGCATAAATTGATCGATCAATTACGATTGACACCAACCAATTATGTGTAAACGATTATAGAATAGTTTTTTATTTTGTCATTTAAGAGTAGCATAATTAATACTGTGACGTGTGTAATTTCTTGCACAGTGGACTCGTATTATACGTACTTTAAATATTATTTAAGTACTAATAAATCAACCAACGACAGCAATTGGGTTCTGCGTGTCAACACTTACAAATAATCATCTTGTTAAAACTTTTACGAATGAATTATGAACGCAACATTTTGATTGATGGCGCAAAAAGTTATTGATATCGATAATAGCGGTATTTAAAGTAATAATAACAATTATTATACTGTAGGTTTGCTGTTGAGTTTTTATATGCGTAATTGTGTAGTTTTTTGAGTTAAGGATAATCACTTTTATGTACTTACATTGTCTTACATTAGTCGATGAGACGTAACATCTTTGCAGACTTGGTAAATGTATTTTTAACTTATTATATTTATCACATTGATTTTATGGTTACATTCTCTCCTTTTGTGGTATTCAAATTTCGAATCTGAGAACATAACTTTTCTAAATATTTCAGATATTGTCGTTTGTACAAAACTAAAACTTAAAATAAGACTTAAATAACTATGTAATTTGAGTATCGGTATGCTTACACAGTTAGAACAGGTGCGTAAAATCAGCCTAACTCTCTCTCTTTAACTCTTTCATTATCAAAGCAAATCCGAGTCCAATTATAATGTATTAAAAGAAATTAGTACAGAAAGTTAGGTTTCACAAAAACCAAATTAAGAAGGAATTATGTATTTAATGTCGATGACATAATTTATGTTGTCGATCACGACAAAAAAAACTAAGTATAATAATTTTATTTTATTTTATATATGTATCGGCGCAACAATTAAAACGATTAATAAAAAGAAACATTATCGGTATTCGAATCGCAATCGAATAATTCGTTCGAATAAAGCAATCGAATCATTCGAAGTTCGTTATAAAAACCACGTGCAAATCGCTCTCGGATTCAGAAGCGAGTCAGACGTCGGATGGAACGGACGGCTCCTGTGTTAGTGATTAAACACTCTGAATCTCTCTTCAAGTGATTATCGATTGGTAATAGGAAAGTATTTTAATTATTTTATTTCTTGTAATATATGTTCTTTTTATTCAAATGAATTTCCTATTAATTAAATGTCAAAATAATATAAGAAAAATTACTAATTAAATTAGATTTCATGTTTTATTATTTTTATTTACAGTTTTAGCCATTTTAATTAAATAATTATTACAAAATAAATATTTTGTATTTTATTATGAAAATTAGTTCAGGGATTTTTCCTATTTACAAATTAATTAATATTGTGAGTCAAAGAAGTTAAATCAATCTGATTTTATACAATTTAATTATTTTTATGATTGTTTTAAGTTTTAATTTATAATAATTATTGATAATCAAATTTCCCATATCATTCCGCTTTATAAATTTGCTTTATGCTGAAATAAATAGATTAATTCATTTTTGTTGTTTATTAGCTTTATACGCTATCTAATAAATGTGTGTTGATCTTATTAAATGTGTTTGTTTAACGAAACTAATTCTATTCTCTTTTATCAGAAGCCGGGACAACGCAATACCACGCCATGAATGGAAATAATAGAAGCGGAGAAGGATCTTCTTCACCACAACCAAATATGAATATGTTTATTAATACACTGAGGGATACAATGACAGAGATGTTGTCTCAAATAGCCAGTGAAAACCGCGCGACTATAAATGACATCCTTAAAATGGTAAAACCGTCGGAACCTGCAGTACGTATCTCTGACGTTTATTTTCCTTCTTTCGACCCTGATAATGGCATGGATGTGAGAGAATGGGTGGAACTTATATCTAAAACTCAAAGTGAATATAATCTAAAGGACCATGAAGTAAGGTTAAAGGTTGCCGGTGTTATGCAAGGCAGAGCCAAATCATGGGCTGACGAATGTTTATTAAGGACTACTACTTGGGAGGAAATGAAGTGTGACATGCTGCAAACTTTTGAACCAGAGTCTAGATATTTTTCAGAAATCCTGAAATTTCGCAATTACACTGTCGATGCCGCTGCAAGTGTTCCAGAATACATTTCAAATGTGTGGAAAATGTTTAAACGCATTGTGAAACCTAACCCTACGGAACAAGACGCAGTCGAATTCGTAATAGGAAGTATTACTGACGAGAGACTTCGAACAGAGCTGCTGAACAGTAAGTCACAAACAGTTCCTGAACTGATCGCTGTAGCAAAAACTATGAGAAAACGTAAACCTTTACCTCCAGCACGAGATTTGATCCCATTTAAGAAACCACGAACTGACGTTAACAGCCAAAAACCCGATCAAGGAATGACTTGTTTTGTGTGTGGGAAAATTGGACATAGAGCTCGCTACTGTAGCCAAAATGCGATCTCAAAAGCAAAAGAATCGGAAAAAAATAAAAGGAAGGAATGTACATTCTGCTTGATACCAGGGCACACATACGAAACATGCTTTAAGCGGATAGCATCGGAGAAATCAGTCAATCTATGCGAAAAGGGTAAGAATCCTATTTGTAACCATCTTACAGTGATAATCGGCACAAAATCCATACAAGGCATTTTTGATAGTGGAGCCGACTGCTCTCTTGTAAAACAATCTATTGGACAAACTATACCTGGAATACGCACAGATTCAGTGACACATTTGAAAGGTATTGGACCAGTACCAATTATATCGGTTTCGAAAATCTTAGCTACTTGCTACATCGACAACATAAACATCGAAATACTCCTGCACGTTGTATTAGATCATGAAATACCTACTGATATAATTATTGGAAAAGATTTATTAAGCGTTCCAGGAATTGAAGTGCACATATCGGAAAACAGAACAACGGTGACCCATAGCGCCTTCCCATCTCTTCCAAAGCTTATAAATCATGTCACTATGGACACCTTAAATACAGACATCACTGATATTCAGCAAATCGAGAGATTGGGTAAGTTACTTAGTAAGTACCAAAAGTCATTTGTTGAAGGCGTTTCTGGTTCAAGGATTACGACTGGTGAATTGACAATAAAGCTGAAAAATCCAGATAAGATTGTCGAACGACGGCCTTATCGACTGGCTCCTATAGAACGAGAAAAGGTACAAACTATTATTAATGATTTATTGCAGAAGAACATCATCAGAGAAAGTAATTCTCCATTCGCAAGCCCAATAATTTTAGTGAAGAAAAAGAATGGAGAGGACAGGCTCTGTGTCGACTATAGAGAATTGAACGCAAATACTGTAAGAGATCACTACCCGCTGCCCTTGATTGGTGATCAGTTAGATAAGTTAGCAGATGCTAAGTACTTCACGTGCTTAGATATGGCAGCGGGCTTTCATCAGATTCCAATTTCTACAGACTCAATTGATAAAACGGCTTTCATAACACCGGATGGCCAGTATGAGTATCTCACAATGCCTTTCGGTTTAACTAATGCACCTTCTGTTTATCAAAGAGCCATAAACAAGGCTTTGGGCAGCCTTCGCGGCGATGCAGCTTTAGTTTATTTGGATGATGTTCTCATACCAAGCAAGAACTTTGAGGAGGGTTTGAACAATCTAGAGAGAGTGCTTGAGGCTTTAATTAACGCAGGATTTTCGTTCAACATTAAGAAATGCTCATTTATGAAAACATCTATTGAGTATCTTGGCTATGTGGTGAGTGAAGGTAAAATAAGACCAAGTTCCACAAAAATAGATGCACTAGCCAACACTTCTCCACCTCGGAATGTCAAACAATTAAGACAATTTAATGGGTTAGCCGGTTACTTCCGTCGCTTTATACCAAACTTCTCAACTGAAATGGCACCTCTTTATGAGTTAACAAAGAATGGTGCAAAATGGGAATGGTTGGAGAAACACGAGGCTGTGAGAAACAAAATTGTTAATTATTTAATATCCTTTCCAATATTGGCGATATTCCAGGAAGGGTTACCTATCGAACTGCATACTGATGCTAGTGCAGTTGGTCTTGGAGCCGTACTAATACAGAAAAAAGATGGACGACAACATGTGATTGGTTACTTTAGCATGAGAACAACAAAAGCAGAGTCCAACTACCATTCCTATGAACTGGAAACCTTGGCAATTGTAAGAGCTGTAAAGCACTTTCGGCATTACTTATATGGGCGAAAATTCACCATAGTCACAGATTGTAATGCGGTAAAAGCCTCCCGTTATAAGCAGGAACTGTTACCAAGAATTCATAGGTGGTGGGCATTTTTACAAAACTTCAACTTCGAAGTTGAATATCGTCGAGGAGAGCGATTAAAACATGCCGACTTCTTTAGTAGGAACCCTACAGGACTGGTGATGAACGTTACTCAAAATCGAGATTGGTTGATAATGGAACAACTTCGTGACCCAGACATGAGTAAAATAATCACTAATTTAAACAGTGACCTAGAGCTGAGTAAGCAATACGCATTGAAAGATAATGTTCTATGCTATAAGACAGAGGTCGAGGGTAAGGTTCATTTACTAAAAATTGTCCCTCAGTCATATCAGTGGAGCCTCATCAACAGTTATCATGAATCCTTAAAACATATGGGCTGGGAAAAAACACTCGCTAAAATTAAAGAACAGTTTTGGTTCCCTAGAATGAGTACAATCGTCAGATATTTTGTGGATCACTGTGTTGTCTGCAAAACTTTGAAAAGTGCTTCAGGTGCAGTCCAGAGTCAGCTACATCCAATCGAGAAAGTCCCGGAGCCGTTCCATACGGTGCATATCGACATATCAGGAAAACTAAGTGGATCAGCATCACAAAAAGAGTACGTATTTGTTGCTATTGATGCTTATACAAAATTTGTAATATTGAAGCATGCTAAAAGTAAAACACAAGAAAGTGCGTTGAGACATTTGCAAGATATCGTATGTCTATTTGGCGCTCCCAAGAGGATAATAGTGGATGGGGATGGTGCTTTCATATCTCATTATAAATCCTATTGTGAAACGTATGGCATTGAACTTCACCAATGTGCTGGCTACATCAGTAGAGCTAATGGACAAGTAGAAAGAGTAATGAGAATATTAAAAAGTGGCTTAACAGTAATTAACAACCTAGAGAAAACTCACTGGGCAAAATCTTTAAGCAATCTTCAATTGGCAATTAATTGTACCTTCTCCAAAGCTACAGGAAAAACACCCATCGAGTTGCTTACTGGTAAAAAGGGTTCCGTTCCACCTGAATTAATTTCAATAATTGACGACGTTAACGACCGAGTAGATCCCGCGTCAATGCAAGAATCTGTTCAGAGCAGGATGGTCGAAGCTGGTGAAAAAGACAAAAAACGATTCGACAAAGGTAAAGCAAAAGTCAGACGATTTGAAAAAGGCGAATACGTACTAATAAAAGAACCACCGAGGCTTGGTACAAAACTCAGTCAGAAATACGATGGACCTTATGAAATCAAGAAAATCTTACCTCACGACAGATACGAAGTTCGGCGAATAAACGGCCGGGGAAGATCTAGGAAAGTGTGCCATGAAAATTTAAGAAGTGCACCTAAATTTGGAATTCATACCGAAATTGCCGTATCGGCGATGAATAGTGATATCATTACCAATGAGCCACTACCGTCTCCAAATAATATTGCGAGTGATGAGATAGAAATCAATAATGTGGATCCAAACGCAACCAAATAGCCAAGAGTTTGAAGCCCATGCTGGTAATTTTATTAATTAAATTAGTATTTAATTTAAACACGCCAATATCATTCAAACGTGTCACGTGTCAGTGCTGCGAAATTTATGTTGAGGCAGTTCAATTTTTGTTTTCATTATAATACCTACGAGTTGGCTAATATGGACGCCGAGGTCCTGAAGCCTACGCCAAAATTAGCGCTGAGGCTATGAGGCGATTGTATTCTTTATTTATTTTAGTGCTTTACGCGAGCAATGGCTATGTAGTAGGGACGCTGAGGTCCTTAAGGCCTGTGCCAAAACTAGCGCTGAGGCTATGAGGCAATTACTTTAACGTGTTTTTTATTTTGTTTCAAACAGACAAATCGGAGTAGGCGCAGGGACGCGCCACTCATCAGAATGGCCGTATCGGCGCAACAATTAAAACGATTAATAAAAAGAAACATTATCGGTATTCGAATCGCAATCGAATAATTCGTTCGAATAAAGCAATCGAATCATTCGAAGTTCGTTATAAAAACCACGTGCAAATCGCTCTCGGATTCAGAAGCGAGTCAGACGTCGGATGGAACGGACGGCTCCTGTGTTAGTGATTAAACACTCTGAATCTCTCTTCAAGTGATTATCGATTGGTAATAGGAAAGTATTTTAATTATTTTATTTCTTGTAATATATGTTCTTTTTATTCAAATGAATTTCCTATTAATTAAATGTCAAAATAATATAAGAAAAATTACTAATTAAATTAGATTTCATGTTTTATTATTTTTATTTACAGTTTTAGCCATTTTAATTAAATAATTATTACAAAATAAATATTTTGTATTTTATTATGAAAATTAGTTCAGGGATTTTTCCTATTTACAAATTAATTAATATTGTGAGTCAAAGAAGTTAAATCAATCTGATTTTATACAATTTAATTATTTTTATGATTGTTTTAAGTTTTAATTTATAATAATTATTGATAATCAAATTTCCCATATCATTCCGCTTTATAAATTTGCTTTATGCTGAAATAAATAGATTAATTCATTTTTGTTGTTTATTAGCTTTATACGCTATCTAATAAATGTGTGTTGATCTTATTAAATGTGTTTGTTTAACGAAACTAATTCTATTCTCTTTTATATGAAACACATTTTTTAACACATGATAATTCTAAACCCTCAATCAAACACAATAGCCTAAGTATACCTACTGAATGAGACTCTTGGTTACTTCTAAGTAACTATTGTATTTTTTTTTTCTTTTAATGACAATGCCATGATTACCTGTAGTCACTACAACAAAATAATCTTATCGCTTATATAAATACTGCGGCTCATTGGCACGTCTTGTAGGTAGGTTTCAATGAGATGTTTAACTAAAAAAATGCCCTCAAGGATGTGTGACCGGCAAGCTGCGCCGGCGCACGTGGCAATGGGCCTTTCCGTTATTTGACAGCAGGTAAAGATTTTTTACAATCGAATTAGATACAGAATATTTCTCTACGCGCAGAGTTGAGAACATCGCTCTAACCTAATAGGAATTGTTATTAATTATCTATTATTGAAGTTATTGATATTGATACATTAATTTATCATATTTCGTTACCTGCCTGAAAGATGCAAACGAGCTAACTGATGTTAATTGGTGTCTGAATTTGTAAGAGAACCTGCGATGTCACCAATTTGTTACGGGCCATGAGAGATGCGATAAAATATCGACTCCTAATCCTAGCTATTTAACCACTGCAATAAAAAGGTTAAAACCATTTCTTAGTTGATTTCGGAGCTTACCAGGACAGTGATAGACCAAAGATTTATCTTAAAAGAAGTATCTTGTATTCGCTAGACAAAATTCCCTCAACATGACGTGGTCACATGTCGCTCGACTTTGCGCGACTTGTTCCTTGTCGCCGCGTTTGTGGGGACAGTCTACATTGTCGCTCAACACCTAGTCTATACTATGTAGATGCCATTTTTGATGGTTTATTATAGTTATTCCTTCAATATATTTCTTTTTCTTCTCCCTTTTGGTAGGGCATGAGTGATGCGTGATAGGCACTTAACATCAGGTGAATTGTCAGCTCATTTGCTGGATGAGATGTGTTTCCCTGGGAATTCATTTAACACTAACATTCGACTGGAAAGCAAGTAGACCTTATGCTTTTATGCATTATCTGCTAGTCGATATTTGGCTCAAACAGAATATAAATTTGTCACGCATCATGCTTCGTATTGTTGAAACTGAATATAATTTAATAGATTTATTAAAAATGCTATCAATGCGTTCCGGGTGCAACATTCCTATACCTTTTCTCTAATTTGTGTTCATTTCTACCACTTTTTGCTGGTCGGGGTGGCGGTGTGTTCTCAAAAGGGTTTTTTGTTGGAAATCTGATAAAAAGTCGTCCTAACGGGATATGGAGCCTGTTCGACAAAGGTTTTAGGATCTCATACCAGTTTCAACTTGTATAGTTACTACTACCCTTATTGAGTTCAGAATTAGTATTTTATGTTATTTATAATGGCATAAAATGCTCTAGAGCTCCTTGATTATGAAGAACTCCTTCCCATACTGGCCAAGAGTGATCGCAATAGATTTCTCTAAGATCTTCGTTACAGTAGGTAATTTTTAACCGACTTCAAAAAAAGGAGGAGGTTCTCAATTTGACTGTTTTTTTTATGTTTGTTACCTCAGAACTTTGGACTGGGCGAACCGATTTTGATGATTCTTTTTTTAATCGAAAGCTGACGGCTGTCATGTGGTCCCACATAAATTTTATTGAGATCTGACAATGGCATCCATGAGAAAACTACATAAGTCGTAAATTTGTGTTAAGATGTGCGCGACAAATTGACGAATAACTCAATATCACGTCAACCGATTTCGATGATTCTTTTTTTTAATAGAAAGCTGGTGCTTGTCATGTGGTCCCACATAAATTTGAACGAGATCTGGCAAGTAGTTTTTGAGAATTTGAAGTCGGTTATTTTTTGTTAGTAAAATTTAGATTATAAACATTTGAGAAAATTATGTTAGTAAAATATCGTTCCTTCTTAGTTTTAGTTTAGTCAACAAGTATTATGAAGTTACCGTAGAATCAATATAATTAATTATACCTACAATTAAATTAGGTACCGTCCTTACGGGAAGATAACATGAATACTGCGGTTTATTGAGAAACTTAAAAAAATAAAGCTAAATGTGGGATAAATTTATTTGCGAAGGAGAGCTTCGACTGAGAAATTCCCCTTGAATTGAACTAAGTCTAGACATGCAGCGTCTGATTCAGTAGATATACTTAGATACCTACCTACTGTTCATTTTGATTGAGGTGATAGCTATGTATTATGTACTATTATGTCTTCTGTGGCTATGTATAAAAAGTGTTTTATATTGAGTGTTTATCATATTACTTTATTCATATAGATAGTCGTCATTTTAAAAAATAAAGCTTAAATTTTTTCACTTTTATATGTAAATAGCCGATAAATTAGCAGACGATGCTAATCGGTCACTATCGAACATGGGTACCAATATTTTACCAGCAAAGAAAGAGAAGAAAGAAAGTCATCAGCTTTTAATTTATTGATTATAGCTCTCGACTTAAGGTGACGTTGTAGCTTCAAGTGGTAGACGGATCTCTTCTGATAATCTGAGAAAGGCTCGAGCGTATTCTAAGTGGCCAACCCAAATACTGGAAGCTCTTGTGCCACCGACATAACAACCGCGATCATTGGCTTAGCACACTCTTTCAATACTTACTTAAATATGATTCATCAATTCATCAGCATTCCGGGCCATTCCATGCACATCGGAATAGTTTTAAAAAACGGTCCCGATCACCAACACATCCCTAAAATAGCTTTATAGTTTATGAATAGACGCGGAGTGATCGCCCTCATATTGCTATTTTCAGATAACGTATTCTTCTACGCCAGACACCAAAATGTTTTACCTACAAAATGTATTCTGATGCATAACTTTATGCATTTTCAATTCCATCGCATGGACAGATGTGATGAAAATTGTACCTACCTATTTGTATGTAACATGTCCAGTCTTTTGATTTTGAAATATTCTAATGAATGGCCAAAATCTTCATTTGAAAGTACGTTAGAATCAAAACACAAACAAAGGAATAATAACTATTTCATTAAATAAATCATTCATAAAAGTATAACAATGTTAAGGGTAGTTAATTTAAAGATCTACTCGCTTAGTTGATTTACAACAAAATGTATTCAGTCATAGTATCATCAATTCCCACGACTATTATAATCAGCTTATAATTTAGTAAATTGTACGTTACATAAGTGGTTGATATAATTACAAGTGACAAAAAACTTTAATCGTGTAAAACAATCAAACGTTTTTATGACAATCTCGCATGTCATATGATCGTTCTGTCATTCTCAAAGTGAGTAAAATTCCCTCATATTATCGTAAGCGTTCACACATGCGATAGCAACACGACAACGATACGACAAAACGACGCACGTGTGACGACGCACATACTGGCGTGTGTCGCAGCGACCGCGATGTCGCAAATACTTGCGTCTGCCGCTGGGGCTGCAAAATGTCATAATCATAATGATAATCATTCTTTATTTGTGATCATAGGTATTACAGGTCTTAAAATATAATACATTAAAAGTACTCTATGTTCGGCCCTTTCAGGCATAGGTACAAATATTATTAAAAAATAAATAAAATAATGAACAGTTAAAAAATTAAATTAAATTGTCAGCTAGAATTTAAAAATTAAATTAAAATGTCACAATGAAACTATACCTAATGTTCAGTTTACACGTATTAAGTAGTTAACTAAATTGTTACTAAAAAGTTACTAAATTGTCTGTTTACACGTATTAATTTAGTTAATATTTAGTTATCTACTTAACTACTTATTACGTGTAAACCGGACTTAATAATTATAATATTTTCATACGCCCGCAAACTTAACGGCGTGCGTTGCAGTAAGACATTTTGTCGTATCGCTGTCGCACCTTCGAAGAGACATTAAGGAAGGAATTTTTACAAGCGGTAAACTTTATAAATGTGTAAAATTGTAACTAGATATTATTAACATTAAGTGGGGGTTGTTTTATGGTTCTTTGAAATCTTTCATTTATGTTGGAAAATCATAACAAGAATAGCTGAAAGTTCAAGTAATTTAGGCAAAACTTTTCATTCTCAAATTGAGCACTGGGCACTTTGAGAATCTGTGCGATAGATTTTTATAATTTAGGAGTGACCGACGACACAAGAGCCTTGAGAACAACCTTCAGACGTTATGTAGACTTTAATGATACGTATTTATTACCTTCAACAAATGTAATGGAAAAATCAAAACTATGAGGTCTCACTTTCTAGGCATGTTTTAATGGATAAAGGACAGCTCTAAAGCGCTAAATAAAATAACATAGTCACTTATTTACATGTGACTTAAAAATAAAATAAGTCACTCTAAACATAGCTTAAAGCTCCGCTCTGCTCCTCTCCACTTTGGTTGGAATCAGCCCTTAAGAATCAAACGTCTCCAAACTCCCAAAATGACATCGTGACTGATATAGCTATTATCTGTTTAGTTAGCTACCAGGAGCAAGCCTGAACGTGTCACTAAGGGTCGGCTCACATAGAGACACGACGCGACGCGGCGATGCACGATGGTTGAGGGCATTTTTTTACGGTGTGAAACTTGACGTGTTTGACGCCACTTTTTCTTTGTCCCTGAATTATGTTATTTTTATATATATAATTTTAAGTTATATTTCTATATTGCACTTTCTCGATGTGCGATCTCGATCTCTTTCCCTTAGAGACGGAAATGGTTATAAATAAGATTTTGCCACTACCGGTCACCCATACAACGAACCGCGTTACTTTACTTATTCACTCATATGAGTGAATAAGTAAAGTAACGCGGTAAAGTAAGTAAAGTCAAGCGAGAATGATCATTCTCGCTTGACACAAGTCATCAAGCCGCGAGCTAAGCCAACCAAAACTGACTTGACATTTTTACTAATAGCATAAACAAGAAAAAATAGGCATAGGCACTACGAAACGCTTCGATCATCTGCGAAACGTTGTTAGTTTTTTGTATTTCGAAACCCTTTGACGCAACTGTTTCGAAAAAAAATAAATCACAAGCTAGTCCTTTGCATGTGACTGGTGATTGAGTCCGGAGGTTCCAATTAACTTTTAACTGGATTGTTTTTAAACTGCAACAAAAACAGTCAACGTGTATCTAAATTAACTATGTTACTCGTGTTTCGATTAGGGACATGCAGGAAATTCGCAAATAATTATGTAAAGTTCTCTCTTGCTTTCACAGTTCTGTCTGATGTATTTTTATGCTTTTATTTATCTCTAAACCACTGCAAGAATTTTCATGTAATTTGTGGGATAGTAGAGAAAATACCTATATGAACAGATTGTAAAATACAGACTAAACTATTTTAACACATGTAACAGTTTTACGAGATGTATACGCCTTAAATGATGAATGATGATTTGTAACAGTTAAAGTAATAAATATAAAAAGTTTCCAATTAGCTTTTGATCGGCTTTTATTAGTTTATTTAGCTTTTATGTAGTCTGACTTTGCAATTGAAATAAATAAAGTCGTGAGTAGAGTGCTGATGACTTTTTTATGGACTGCTACCCTCACTGGTAATTAACACGTTTCAGTGACACAGAATAGTCACTGCGTCCTTTATTGTCCTGTACCTACCAGATACAGGGTTACTTGCAACCTGTAACCATTTTGAATACCAAACCACTTTATCTATGGACGTTCCATTGGTCGTTTGGGCTCGCATGCGGGGAGCGGAAGATTTCTATTTCGCATACTATAGAGTCCGCTTGCCAATGATGTTTTTCATTAGTCGATGAGGCCATGATTTCTGTTACGCATGGCGTACGTAAATTCATTTTCAATGAAGAGTATTCTATTATTTTACTAAGCACCTCTTTTTAACAGCGATTCCTTGCCACCCGCATAACCAACGCACAAAAATAGCATTTACTCAACCTATGTGCGTGCTATGTGCATAAAGCGCAGTGACCTCCTTTACAAGGATTAGGGCCGGTTTCAATCAAAGCGGAAAAGAACGGAGAAGTGCGGAGACGTGCGGAGACGTTTGGAGTCGAACGAAGACCAACGACGTAGTGGAGAAAACTATTTCCACCCATGGTGAGCACATTGCGTTTTTGGAGAACATTTTCCATAGTAGTGTATAGTTTTTTATATACCATTAGAAAGTAGAGATTCCAATGAACAAAAAGTAGATTTTTAAAAAAGTAGATAGTTTAACGTGAGAATTTTCGATTGAAAATTGGGTTGCATTTTCGATATTAAGTCAAAATAAGATGAAAAAAGAAAATATATTTAAAATCAAAAAAATTGCAGTATATTAAGGACCTACCAAGGTAAGTTTTCGCCAAATTTCGTGAACAAAAATATTTTTTTATAAAAGATAAAAATGAAAAACCAAAAACTTGGTTACTTGAATTTTTCACATAAATTTTGAGGTTATGTAAAAAAGTGTTAATACAAAAGTTGTAAATCTGTTTATTACCTACAACTTTTCCATTTAATTTTTTTCCATAGGACTTGTAGTTTTGCCGGAAATTAAGATAAACCGTTTTTTTACCCTTAACTCCCCCCCCCCCCCTTCCCTCACTCCCCAACCTAAGATCGCCCTAAATTATTTTTCCTTTAATTTTCGTTATATTCTCTTTCTTTTGCAATGGGTTTCATCCTACTATAATTTTTTTTTCACTTTTTACCATTTTTAAAGCTATCTCGGCACTGGTCTATTTATCAATGTATGGACTCAGCGTAGCTACGTTTCATTAGACTTAATTTACTGTTATTGTGATTTAGTAATTATAACAATATCTACTAAGTTTTTACTTTACTGGTAAAGGAATAATCTTAATACACCTTCAACAGAATATTCCTTCATAACTTTACTCAGAGCATACTAACCACTAATGATTACACTTAATACCAGGTAAGGTGGAAAAATAAACATGCCCGTAACATAGGTTTACAAGTAACTTAGCCGGTTATTACTGGTTAATAAAACCGGTTTGTTCCTCGCAATATCTGCGAAGAGGTACCGTTTTCAGTAACGCGATAAATAAATTTTAATTACGAACTACGGCCGTGGCGGAAAAACGAGAGCTAAATAGGGCAGAGAAATGGGAAGCTACCTAATTGTAAATTAAAAAGTTCGCGGAGTTACGACACCACAGTCCACAATGACGCCCCACCGGCTGAAGGGGCGATTGTCCCCCGCTAGCCCCCCGCCCCCTCCCCAGACGGGGAGGCAGGGGTGTAGACATCCGTGGAAAGCGTGTGACATTTTGTTTTAAAATATTGTCCGCACGAATACATTCACGTGGCTCATTTTTAATCGTCTGTTTGTTTTCTCTTTTTCGGATCTGGGTTTTCATTTACCATCGCTTCAAAAAATGATATTCGTTTGCATTTTATTACGGCTTAACGTGGTTTCTCGATTAACGGTTTAAAAATTCATATGGCCAATTGCAGTTTATACTTTGTTTTGTAGACGGATCAGCGTGGCGTCTTAATTGGTGTGGAGCGACATAAGCGCCAGCGCACGGCGTGAAAGCTCAATAAAAGTTCAAGTTACCCTAAACACGACTAACAAACCATCCACAGTCTAAGCGAGCCAACCCACTACCAGTTAGTATACTGCTTGTTTTTGAACTAATTTGAACCGCTCTGCTTAGCGTAGGACTGTTTAGCTAAGCGCACCAAATATTGTGGTGTCAAGGCCACCTTCTTTCCTCCGGCATTCCGTTCCCGCCGCCCACAGAGGGATATCTCACGCTTGTGTTATGTAACAGTTCGAAGATTCCTACGATTGACTTGTTTAATCTACCTGTTCCGTATTTGAATTAATTGAAGGCTTTCGAATAGCTTTCGAAGTAACAGGGTTAACAGGGCGTATAATGATCTAATTGGACATTTGCGGTCTAAAGGAGCTAAGATTGGATATGTAGTGGTCAATTTTAAATTAAAAAGTGAGGCAGAAAGTTAGCAGTGCTGGAGGCATAGTTTACAAGATGCAATGGTTTATAGTCACAGCTTCGTTCGTCGGTAATGCGTTGGTGACTTTCTTGGTGTCATTTTATCGTGAGTTAGGTCATTACCTAACTCAAAGATAAGGTAAGGATAGAAACCTGACAAAGCGAATGTCATGCTTTCTTAAGTAAGTGTTAGGACTTGGATCTCTGAATGAAGAAAGAATAGGCTGCAGCATATAGAAGACACAACACTACAAAACACGTCAAACAATTCCTCTCTTCCTTCCTTTCTCCTTTCCTTCTCTACTTATCTTTCCGTGTTTTTAATAAACTCTGATGTGTAAATTTGAACGTGTGTTTAACACCTAAACTGGTTTAAGGTGGAGCGTTAATTGTTGAGCTATGATTATCTTTCGTCAAACTGTGTCCTAGTAACGGGGAATGTTAATTAATGTCAAGGTAGTGTAATTCGTGAGCACCTATCGATTGGCGTAATCGACAACCCAATTTGTATTATAGGTACACTGTATGTAACATTCAAAGATCAGAGGAATTTGCCTCTAAGTAAAATTTTAGTTGTTTGCGATAGGATTAGTTCCGGATCAAATCATTTCCTTAATTACTTCCTTTTAATATGTTTATGTTATAAAATATATTTTTGGTACTACACTTAAATTTACCTATAAGGTAATATTATTTTGGTTATTTTATAGAAATATACCTAAACCAAGATCTCTTTAATGTATTGTTGTTTTTGGATTCTTGAAACGATCTTAATAAAAGCAATCCGTTGAAATGTAACTAAAGTCAAACCAATTCTCACAAAGGAAGGTTGTTTAATCGATACAGACGCTCGGTAATGCACTCACACCACTCGATTCGCTTATAATTCGAGATTCATAGCCTCGGCTTATTTCTCATAAAAAGTTGTTCCCTTCAAATGTAGTAATTTCGCTCCGAGGGTGGCGCCCCCCTTCTCCAACCCTGGCCTTTTAACGCTGAAGGTATTGTCTCCTTAGTTAGATCTGTATTTACAGTATAAGCGAGAATCAGGAGCATCGGTTGTGAGTTTAGCAAGTGACAATCACCTGTTTAGCTTGTTGGGGATATCTTAAGGAAAACAAAGTTTTTTATGTTGTTCAGTTAAAGATAAAGTGCTTATTTAACTGACTTCAAAAAAGGAGGAGGTCTTCAATTAGACAGTATTTTTTTATGGACTTTCGACTGGGTGAACCGATTTTGATGATTCTTTTTTCAATCGAAAGCTTGTGCTTGTCATGTCGTTTCACTTAAATTTGAGCGAGATCTGACGCGTATTTTTTGAGTTATTCCTAATTTTGAAGTTATTTTTTGTCAAAAATTATTGATTGCGCAATAATTTTGTCGATGCTCTACATAGAGCGTTCTAACTGTACGTAGAGGCGAAGAAACTAGATACATATCTATTTTGCTGAATTAAGAAATGTTTTTAAATTAACGTCCTTAATTATTACTAAGTGATGTTCTTCGTGGCATTACACAGATGTTCATCAGTGGTCAAGAGATCTAATTCTGATCGCTTGCACCTTGAAGAATAGCACAGGTAAAGTGATTATAAGTTGACGTAAAGATTGACGCGTGTAATATTTACGGCTCAAACATTAAAATAAAATAAAAAAAGATTAAACACTGTTCATCCATTGATTTAAGTAAGTATATATAGTACATGCCATGGGTTCATCGTTGTTACATTATGTTAAACCTACGTTAAACTACATAGCGTGCCAATCAAAATTGGTTACAAATTGGCACGGCGCGCTATGTCGAGGCGCGGCGGCGTATTTTCGCTGCGCATACGCATTTTGTCATAAATAAAATTATAATACATAATTTATAATTTAATAATTCATAACGCTTCACACTCATAGTTCACACTAGGATTCCCTGTGTCGTGGGAGCCATGGACAACACATAGAGACAAGAACGCTTACACCCAGACCGAAAACAGAAATTCAAACTCATCATTCAAATTTCGGCTTCGCTGGGAATCGAACTCAGGACCCTTGGCGCGGCGATCCGGCATGGTAACCATCGCGTCACACAGGTTAACTAAATCGGTTTTCAAAGTATTATTACTGCCACCTTTTTATTAATCCACTAAATACAGTCTACATAAAAACTATTTCATATAAAAATGGAACAATAAAATCTTGTAAAAATATTATTTGTTTGCATTTAAATTAATTTTGGTAGACTGGTAGGTACAATATATCAATTAATTATGATATTTTAACTCACTGTCGGTTTCTTTTAATGTTATCTTATATTATTGTTGAGACCAAACAACAAAAAATCAAGGTGAATACGATTGTTTTCTTAGCATTCATATTCAAAAGTATGTTGAGTTTTTTTTAAATATCATATCACCCATCGTAATAAAACTTTATGTCGTATAAAGATCTATCATAAAATCTAATCCATCTAGACGTTATTTAATAAAGCTATTGATACAATAGTTTTATAATCACGAAGGTCATATTAATCGTTATTTCTAACAGCTTCTGAAATCTCGATCGTTATTAGCTTTTTAAATCTATCCTGTGGCCAGTAATACGTTATTGATATTTGTGAACGGGCAGGATAATAATATTTGTATAATATTATCCATTTTACGTTGAGCTTCCCTGCCGGCCTGGCGTTCGTGATATGTTTCGATCGACGGAATATGGTGTACTTTACCGGGGGTCTATTTGAACTGGTGGCTGTATAGTGTTGTGGACAATGGATGGAGAGGTAGGGTCGCATCACAATGAGCCCTGCCGCGTAATTGTTAAACTGAACGGGGGTTGAACGCCTTGTCGACTGTTCCGTCACTGACTAACTTGTTAATGGAGCTCGTTAGTCGTACGCGTTTGCGTAACCTTCATTAATTGAATGGGTTGGTGGTCGATAATTTTTAAATCACTCATTTTTGGAATGCATTTTGAGCGTGTATTAAGTAGATGGCGTTAATCGCGCGCTTTATCGATATTGTAATTAACATCACTACGGAATATCAGCTTACAATGACTTATTCAGTAAACCACTTTTGTTTGAGAAACAGTACGTTAAGTTGTTTACTTTGTTCGTGTTATCTATAGGTACACTTTATTTATTCCTACTACCTTTTTACCTAGGTACAGTCCCCTGCAAAGAAAAGTAACCCATCTCTTAATAAACACACTGTAAGATATCCTCATTTTCAAATTACTTTACAATTGAGATACAATTTAAGTCTTCGTTAATACCTAATTTCTTAGTTGTTATTATTTTATGTAATAAAAATAATATGTATTTCAAAAGGCCTCCTAAAATGAATTAGCTACCTTATCGAAATAATAATTTAGAAAATTTCTAACAAGATAAACAACAACGTGAACTAAGTTAACACAGGTTAATACACTAATAAGATGAAATCAACTCGACCTTTTATGTGACACTTTACAAAAGAAAATTACCGTCGACTGCTTTCATCAAACAATTAAAATAAGGTAAGTAGCTAAGTTTTGAACAACAACCTCAACAACAATAAACGCGTCCTAATAAACTTCACCGTTAACTTTCAAAGGCGAGAATCAAGCCAAGTGGTCTGATACCGATCACAAATTGCCGCGACACAATACACTTCATCCCTTATTAATTATTTTATTGTAAACATAAAGGATGCCGTAATCGTCAGAATAATAATATCATCGCGCGGCATAAAGAACCCCAAGTAGCGACAACACTAGCGTAAAAATGACACGCCGTGCCGGCAATATGTTTGTGTGTATTACATTAGATTTATTCGACTGGGTCACGCACACTACAATCTTTGGCTACCCCAAAACGGGGTGCTTGTGGGGGCGACACCACTACACGCGCAGAAGCTATAGCGCCACCCGCCAGATGGTCACGCACACACGGACGTGACGAAAGGGAAAGCTACACTGTGTAAACAAATCGCGCGCGCGAGTGCTGTCCCGCTCGGTTACAAAGCTGGTGTGTGTCATCATTGTGTGCCGTCGACACAATCCGACGTAGATTGTTCTGTGAAATTGCCAGGTAATAGGCCGAGGGACTATAGTATTACACATACTTATTGGTGGGTTTAGACGCTCAACGGCCTAATCGAATTGAATATTGGCGACATATTGACGCCGTTGACTTTGTATTAAGATGCTGAATTTGATTTGATGGTTAAAGAACTGGTTAATCGTAGAGACGTTATGGTGGATTTATGTGTTAATGACTTTACTGCTATTGGTAAATAATATTTAATAATAATTTATAATGTAATGACGCGCCGTTGGGGTAGACGAGTTTAAGAATGGAGACCGCGAACCGGCAGACCCAGCGTGGGCCGTCCAACACCCCGATGGACCGACGACCTTAAGAGGACGGGTGGTAGATGCTGGTTGAGTTTAGTGGAGGACCGTGGGCTGTGGCAAACCTTGGAAGAGGCTATGTCTAGCAGTGGATAGATAAAGCCTGATATCATGATGATCCTAATAAAATATAGCTAGATATACAAAATTATATATTAATTTTAGGTACTTCTAGGCAGGTAGGTACTATTTATAACTCTTAGGAGATAGTGCCTACGTAACTTTATGAATTGCCGTCAAAGCTCATGTTTTTTATCTTTAAAATTACAAATTTTAAATTTTTCAATAATCATTTAAACTTCAAGATACCTTGAGCTATTTTCTAACTGTGTCGAAAGAGATGCATATTTAGGTTCTTATAAAGTGTAGTTCTATGTATATTTATTTGCAATCAGAAAATCGGCAAACATAAAGAATACGAAGTGAGTTCGCTAGTTCTGATTATTTACTCGTAAGTAGTAAGTACGTGATGGTAGGTTAGCGTGACTGAAGTGGTTCGGATTGATCCGTAACACTCAACGCCTACAAACCTTTGTATATACGTTAATACCGTCTGAGCAATGCCACCCCTGGCGTGAGTGTCTTATAAGTCATAGATATCGGTGCCGTAGTGATGTAGCGCTTCTGACTAGTGATAGTCGATGATGATAGATTAATTACTAATTAATTGAAGAAGAATTTTATCAAAATTTTCAAAATTTTATAACCGAACAATAAGTGATTGCCATTATCTGTACTCTATATAAATATTCCTAATTAGAATTTGAAATTTGTAATATTTTATAAATAGTTTAGGAAATACATCATATTGTTGATGTTAATTTGAGGTCATTGGAATTCTATAATATTCTAAATATTAACTCATATCAACAGACATTTATAATGCTAAGTAATTATATCTACTTATTAACGTTCGTATTCACGAACCTCTTCAATTGCTTACAATACAGAATAACAAAAATCTGTAAGTATTTGGTGGTCTCAATACCGATGAAAACTGACTGCATTTAGATATAAAAAAAAAGAAATGGATTGGATTTGAGAAAAGGTTAGAAATAATCTTAAAAAAGAAACTAAGAATAAAATGAAACATACACAACAATAGCTACAATAAATTCAGAATCTACATAATGTTTCTTTCTGTCCACAAGTAAAAATACAGAAATTCTTAAGAATATTGCTGACAACAATAACAAACATTTTATCGATGCCAATAACGGCTGTCACGTCTACAATAAAATTGTCGCTAGGGATGAGTCGGGAGCTGATAATCATAATCGAATCCACCACACTGGATTTAAATGAGGTAATCAATCAGGGCGCAAGGCTTAGTGACAGGAGGGTGGAAAACAACCTCTTCGAATCTTTGTATCCCTTAAAAAACTAGCCAATCATTTATACGGAAGGGCACAATGGAGTGATTGAAAGTGACTATGATAAAATCCTGTAAATGAGAATATTGACTGACGTTGATACATTGAGATAACCAATGAAATTAACAATTTACACAACCTTTTCAAGAAGCTTGATTAGATAAAGAAGAATTTTCTAAATCAAGGAAAACTTAATTATGTAATAAAGAAATCATTTGTTTTAGTATGTTACGAATATTTTAGTTTTTATTTGCATGGTCTTGTATTTATTTATCCTTCATGATTATGTTATTATTGTAGAAATACAGACTAATGAAATGAAAAATTGGCTATTATTGACCGCAGACGCAACTTGTCCCTCAGTCAATGTTTATCATTCTCAAGATCACTGATATCTTCTATACAACGACCAATCTTTTTATACATATAGACATTACATATAACAGATCTTACTTTTAGCAACACAAAGTACATACCTTATTTAGTATCAGCATTGATTAAGTTTAGCAAATGAATCAAAGAGCTTCCAACTGAAATTCAAATGATCAATCATAGGCTTGTGCTCCTTTTTGCTGAGCATTTAATCTTCTTGATTGTTGATGTTTTGCATACTTCTCAGAATTCCGAATCGAGATCAGATTCAGCAGCGTGTTCTTGTATCATGACCGCTTAATCCCTTTACTGTCGCCATTCTTAATTTATCAGCATTTATATCAATGTCACTGTTAACGGTAAGTATTTATTTAGAAAAACAAATATCCCGTTCTATGCTAAGTAGCAACGTTCATTGACATGTTTAGCCGTAAGCGAGGTAAATGTATCGAAAGTAATTTGAATATAAAACAAATGTGTTTATTTGTAGCGTAATTTATATTGTTTCTTGTATTAACAGGTACGAAGTATTGTATTTAGTAAAAGCCGATATTAAACTTGATTACTAAGACTAGAAAACTCAAGGTTCACCCAAATATTATTCTAAGTAATGTCTCAGATTAAGACGGGATCGTTATTTTTCTGTCCTACGTCCGATATTGGGAGAAATTTAACTGTCTTTAGAAATAAATAGTGTGTTGTATTTTATTCAGTGAAGATTTCATTAACGTGTATAAGGAAATAATTGGTTTGTGTTCAAACCATTGATTGATCATCATACGAGTAATGAGAATGTAACTTTTCAGTTTGGAATATTGTTGTCCCTTTCGCGAACATGAAATAATTAACTTTTCCCAAGAATTTTATTGCTCATGATAAATAGTAGACCAAGCCAACATGAAAACGAATAACCATAAATACAGGAATAAGGAAGTATAATACGTAATTAATGCGATAATTCAGTCATTTATCCGTTTCAATTTTCTTTCTTCAAATACCTCGATTTTCCACCAATCTGCACTGGTGAAGTATGTTCTAGGTCTCCTCAAGACAGACAGTAAGTAGTGACAGAGAGTGTTCAGTAAGTAGGGCGGCGTTAATTGTGTTGAAGCCAAATAATCTCATAAATAATTGAGGTTATTGTAAGTCACTTAACTTGGTCACTAACTGTTATTTTCTTAATACTCGTATTTACACTTCTGCAAGGGAAACCTCGGCTCGATAGTTATCTGCAGTTTTTCTGAATAATTTCCCAATGATGCTCCTTTGCTAGATTGTTGACTCGTATTAGATTAAAACCTTACTGTTATCAATAAATGCAGGCCCATTGCGACAATTTTAGATCTTGATGATGACAAACTTAACATCAGCAATACAGCATTAACACTCCGCAATATTGCGGTTAACTTGACATCAACTACTGTTTTTGTAAGTTTAAAATTGAACGAAGTATCAAGTACCTTATACGTGTGGGAACCGGGAAAACTAGAGCAGGTCGCGGAAGTGGGGTAGGTCGACGAGGCAGGTGGGGCTGGTATTTACAGGATTTGAGTCCTTCGTTGAAATATATTTATCGGAAACTGCTAGTGCTACTTGCTTACTCTTTTATTAATATTGTGCTATTAGGTAACCGATTATGTAGCTACCTGCGATATAAACTTAAATATTAGAACAATTTTCTCTGTGTGTCAAATTTTCAGTTTCTTCTAAGCTGAATTCATTTGCGACTTACGAGTAACTATGGAAAACTCCTTTTTAAGAATAAAATAAATTAAAGATAGTTGTAAAATAAAGTGAATAGTAAAAAAAACTTGGAGTATCTATGTAATTAACTACTATGTAATACTTCGTCGCTACCTACACTTAATCATATTGTTAAAAATGAAAGTGAGCAAATTCCTTTCCTTATCAGCGCACGCGAAGTCAGTGACACTATTTGGGGTAATGTATCCGCACCAACACCGTAAAAAGTTATTTGTATTCAAATTAGGTTGAAGTTACATCGGGCCGCGTGATCGATGCAAGTTCACTAATATACCTAAATCCTTTCATTCTTTGACCTTTCTCGACATTGGCAGAGTGAGCTCCAAAAAGAAATATAAAAATCTCCAAGTACCTATATATAAAAGAGAATATTCTTTTAGGTGGTCTCGGTAAATTTAAGTTTTATGCTGAGGCTACTCGTAGGTAAGGTTAAACCATGAAATGAGTCAACGCGTAGATAGCTTACATGGTACTGATGACCTTCCATGGGCATAAAGTGGATCTTTCATATCATGTAACATTTCATCAATGTTTTGGTCCAATTGCACGGATCATGTTCATATCCTGACATTGTGCGTAAGAACGTAAAACAAACAGAACGTAAAGTTTACATACTTTTCTGCAATACATGCCTGCAAAGTTTTAATTGTAAATTTGAAAATAAAAAATATTCTACAATTTGATACTATAAATGAAAAACGAGAGCGCATTATAATTAATGTTTAATGTTTAATTATACTCATAATATCACTCAACAATATAATTATTGATAGGTACTAAAATAATTGTTCAGTAGATTCGTGTCTTCAATACGATAAATCAATTATTGAGACCTTAGAAAACTAGAGATTACTAATAATAAGAAAAAATCTTAACTTTTCTGGTACAAGATTTCAAATCTCGTCGTAAATATTAAAATCAAGGTTTCTTCTTTCTCTTACATCTTTTACTATCTCGAGCCTATTTTTTTCTATTCTCTTCCACCTCTATGAGTATAACCTAACACGCGTATCCACCCAAGACTCGTATTCAGAGACTCTAGTGTAAACTCCAGGGTATTTCCGATCTGCACATTTCTCTCCCCACGAGACTATTCCAACGAGGAGGTCGTTGGCTACCAAAGGTCCTCCGGAGTCACCCTGGCATGCGTCCCGAGGTGGGTTAGATCCGCTAGCGCAAATCATTCCTTCAGAGACAGATGCTATACCCAGATATGCCCGGATACAAGATTTTTGATCCACAACTGTTACTTTAGCCGCAAGCAGGATTGGGGACGCTGAGCCTTCATACTGTAAAAGTTTAAAATCCTGTTTAAAATCCATGCAGTCCATTAGTTGGGAAACATTTATAAAAGTTGACTAAATGTTTAGGTAATATGGAAATTTCAATTTTCTTCTCGCTAATTTGTTTATTACCGTGTTTGTGGATCTTGACTGATCTGTGACTTGACTTGTTAGTGGCAACATTTCTTGCTTCGAAGGGCTAGTTAATTGTGGATGTTTGGACAAATATCGTCGAACGTATCATAAGAACTTTCGACAATATTTGGATTTAACCTTCCGCAACTTCGTATTGGAGCAGCTAGTTCAGTTCCATATGAGGAGCGACTAATGCCCAAGAGCGATAATATTATGTTTGGGTGAGAAGGTTGTTGGGATCAACGACATTAAAAATAACACATTCCACTTAAGGTGTAGCAAATTCATGGTCAATATCTCAGAGGTAGGTAGTTAGTTCTAATTGAAGCTGATTAAAGTGCTTTATGGCGTTCTTACTAAAAAAATAAAATATTTGAATTTAAACAGAAATAATAAATTCATCGCATCTCTCTCAGACTTGAGTTACACGTTGTAGGATTTAAAAACGTAAAAATCTCTTAGAAACTCTTAGGAATTGGGGTGTTTTACATAAAGAACATGAGGTACATTTACACTTGGAGTGCTTAAACGGAACGTCTACTACATCAGCAATTATACCGTCTCCCTTATATACCATAAAGCAGTTCTGTTTTGGTCTGTGCGTCTGTTTTATTAATGTTATTTGGTTTATCTCTGTACATAATATTGAGATGCAATAATTTAACATTAAATTGCGCGAAGTACTTTGAATAACATCCTGTTTATCCTCAATCGTTCAAATCCAGGACAAATGAGATTTATCGGTGTAGCGAATGAGTGATATTCCTTATGAGGGAGACATGATCCTAATTAATTTGTACTATTAAAATTTAATAGAGACAGCTGCAGATCTTCTTACTAACAAAAAGAGGGAGAAAAGGGAACTTGCAGTAAATTAACAGAGTATGAGCAGATAGGTATAAATAATAAACTTACCGAAATAGTTCCAAACCCTGACACTAATGCCTCAGTACCGTTGGGAAGATAATAATTTGTAGGTGCAATGGTTATAGCTCTGACACTTGTACTAAAGGTCATTTTATTCTGGAGTACTATCAAGGCAATATCATTCTCCAGTGTGTTTGCTGAGTACGATTCGTGGATAATTATTCTCTTCAGGTTATGAGATTGGCCATTAGATAGGCGGTTGGACGTGCCGACTGACACTCTGATAAGTGTTGGTACAGTTTGATATCTGAAAAATGGATGATTGCACTTTTAAAGAAACTAGAAGTTAGAATTTTAAAATTGCTATCGGTAAAAAAAAATGCGTCTGTTAATTACTAATGTACATTTAACGTACATATAATGTGTTGTTCAAGTTGACATCGTCGCAATGATAACTCTCCCACTGCTTGGCTCGGGTCTCTTCTCGCAATGTGAGGGGTTACAAAGCAAGCAAGCAAGCAACAACCCATAATTGTCCCACTGCTGGGCTCGGGGTCTCCTCTCAGAAAGTGAGGGTTAGGCCATAGTCTACCACGCTGGCCAAGTGCGGATTGGTAGACTTCCCACACCTTCGAGAACTTTTATGGAGAACTCTCCGGTGTGCAGGTTTCCTCACGATGTTTTCCTTCACCGAAGCAAGTGATAATTAACTTGTAATACGCACATAATATTTGAAAATCAGAGGTGCGTGCCAGGATTTGAACTCGGGCCCCTTGGTTCGGGAGACCTACGTTCTACCGCTAGGCTATCACTGCTTGAGGGGTTACAAGCCATTGCTAAATTGGCTAATCGTTGGCCAAGTGCAGATTAGCAGACTTCACAAACCTTTGAGAATATTATGAAGAACTTTAAGTTTATTCTCTCCGATTCTGGTTCGACGTTGACACGCTCATCCTACTTGAAATTAAATTAGAAGTTCGTGCTGAATTCGAACAAATATAAATGTAATTTTTTTATATAAATAAGCCAACCAATAAGAACACGAGCCACCTGATGGTAAGAGGTCATCATCGCCCATGTAATGTGACCAGTACCTAACACCTTAGGCTTCTCTGATTGCTGACCAAGAACGAAAAGATATGAAAGAAGGACGAAAAGCAAGCATAATACACTCACGAAGAAACACAATGTGCAGCAGACAGCAAGGTGTTGGTTCCAATGATGGCAGCTCCGCAGAAATGAGCCCATCCTGCTGTGGTCTGACGACGCAAACTGGCCTGGTACGGCGCTTCGGTTATATCGACTTCATACCCGTTCACTATCCGGGAATACGTTAACCCTTCGTCTGGCGTTGGTAAACTGCTTGCGGTGATGAAGAATGCTAAACATGAAAGAAATGTTTCATTATTACTATTGATATTTACTCATTTGTACTCAATGATTGGAGTAGCAATAAAATTATTATTGTTACTGATGTCAATGGGCTACTTTTACCCATTGGTCATCTACTTATTTGTCTATCATTTGTTTAAAAAATAGTTAAGCTTAAATCTAGTCAGTCTATATTTTATTTTATATATTTCAATAATAAATAATCTAATTTTTCATATTAAAATTTGACTCACAACACAAAACCACAAACAAAACTGTAGTAGCTAAATGCATGTTTGCTAAACAAAGATCTGAACAAAGAATGAAATATTTGGTCATCCAGTAATCAGTTAACAGCGGATAAGATACAGTCTCTTATGTGTAAGATCGCGTTTTAGGGTTTGCTATCAAAATATACGGAACACTTGTAGGCTTGTTTGATGTTTCTAATAGAAATCTCTTAGGAGTATTTTACCTCAGAATGGAAATTTTAATAAATGTTTTCTATATTGAAAGCAGTTATTAAGTTCTTTCAAATTGCAAATTGATATTAATTTAACAAAGGCAATAAATGACAGAAGTTTAGAATAATTAAATGTACTAATATGATAATTTTTAAATGCCGAATATATTACAAAACAAATAGTTACTATGAAGGACGCATATACATATTATTATATTTTTATAGTATTCAAATCCATAGATTTGTAGACTGTAAGTTCTTTTTCGATTTTTTTTTATTAAAACTAATTAACCTTAAATAATTAATTAATGAAAATATAAAACAGGAAATGCTACACGAATAAATGTAAATTCAATTAGTAAATAAATAATTATTATTAATAAATGTAACCAATTACATAATATGTTCTGTAATTGTTAAGTATTTATTGCACGGAAACCATATTCTCCCGAAACCGACTCGTATTTGGTTATTTTATCTTAAACTACTTACCAGATTATAATTCTGAAGAGTCGATAAGATAGTTGGTTCATACACACCTCGTCTAAAGATAGTAATCACCAAATATTTTTTTTATAAAATTACAACACTAGCAAATATTTTATGTATAAAAATATTAGCCATTTAAGAGATTCTTTCATGACTAATTTAGAAAGTACGAATGTTTTTGACATAATACTTCAACAAATAATTAATTAAATATAATCAACCAATAAATTAATTTAAAACCAAAAAGCGTAAATATTTGGTAATACTCTAAAATATTATTGAAACACACCTATTAATAAAGTAAAAACCTAGTGAACAGCGAAACTCAATGAACTTCCGGTTCGTATTACGCGCAGGAAATAGAAACCAAACAAAATATGTTACACCAATTGCACTATTTCATTGTAATCAATAGTAATGTAGTAGTGGAGTAACTGTTGCTTCATAATAATGCAGAGGTTAAGGACTTCTTCCATGAGGGTGACTGAATATTTTACGTGCTCTTAAAACCCTTTTGCTTGCTTGCTTGTCTGGAGAGACAGTTCTTTCTTTTTTTTCTCCTTTTTAGGGTTCCGAAGTAAAATTTGAACCCCAATAGTTTTGTCATGTCCGTCCGTCAGTTTGTCCGTCTGTCCGAAGCAAAGTGCCGAGACCCTTAGTGCTAGAAAGCTGTAATTTGGCATGGATTATATTTATTAATACTCCAGAATCGTGGAATAAAATATTATAAAACATTTTTTTCAGAGTACCTCCCCAACAGGTAACGTAAAGATGAATTTTTTATTCATCCCGTATCCTATAGTGTGGGGTATCGTTGAAAAGGTCTTCCAAAAGTATTATGGGTCTTCTTAGACTATTTTTGGAATTAGTGTTAGATTCAAGTGCCCTCCCCTCAGCTGGCTAAACAGTTGGAGTTAGAAAAGTGAAAAAAAATCAAAAATAGGATATTTGGTGAATTTACAAAGAAAATTATCACGGCTATGTTAGCTAAGTAGTTAATGAGTAATAGTCGATAAACTTACTACTACGGAACCTTACATTGCGTGTGGCCTGACACACACTTGATTTTACAATAGTAGAGTAGAGTATGTAGTAATATTATCAGTAGGTATTATATTAAATACTTTTATGGTGTCAGAATGTTTTTTACACAGTCAACTAAATTCGGTTTCCGCAAATTAGATATCAGGTTAATTTCAGCGTCCTTCAGTATCCTATACAATTTCTTGGAAAACTAGTTTACTACTACTACTAGGGAAATATTATCGCTACATTTCACAGAATGTCTGATTAAGCTTCTAGTTTTAACTCAATGATATACGTATAAATGCATTAACGTGAATGTTTTTATATGACGTTACCACGGATTTTAAAATAAACTACTTAGCGCACTTAAATATACTCTCAACACTTACCTTTATTTTAGTCTACTCGTATATTAGCCGTTTACGTGTTTCTATGCTTAACATTTCCACCATTATCATTTTCCGTATCGTCTTAATACAAATTGTTAAAAACAACTTTATTATTTTTACACACAATTTTACAAGCAGCTTAAGTGTCCAAACTTACGTTCAAATCCCTATCCAAAATTAAGACATTATATTTTTCTTAAGTACCGGCTGAATGAAATATGAAGCACGGTACACGATTTCAGCAGATTATTGCTTGTTCGCGACATAAACTTGGTGGCCATAAAAAACGTGCAAATTATATTAATAGCCATTTAATATGTTTCAGTCGTTGAGGCTGAGGTTTTATCGGCAATCAAACCAGTGTCCCGAGCTAAACAAATTTATGGAAACATTAAATTCCAGTATTGAGAATCGTTGGGCTTCGCTGAGCACGTGCCAAATCTTAACTTTGGTTAGATTGGAACTGTTGCCTATCTTTTAGTCAATATGTGGCAAAGAAATATACAACTTAGATTCGCATTATGCTTAACTCTCCGAAACTGTCACTTTATAATGAAGTTTGGTAGGATAGCTACCGGATAATGTACCCTATTACACGCTGTCAGGAATTACTAGGTAGTCAGTAGTCAAGAGCTCAGTTTTTTTCTAGAGGAGAGACCTGATGGCTGATACCATAGCCTTGTCCGTTGTTGGAATGTTTCCATCTGTTGCCTTTACTACAACCATCCCACTTCTGATTACCAGATCACCAAGATTATTTATATACTAAGATCAATAATTGCTCATTTTATTTTGTTCAAAACGACCGCACTAAAGTTTATTATTGCACATAATTCAATAACTTCATGAGCTTTTAGTGTTCGTAATATTAATTTCATTATTTATTGATTACTTTACGGCAGTGTTAATTGATGTTCATAGCCTTTAATTATAGCATTTATTTACTTATTAGCACTTAATTACTCATAATGTATTAGTTTAATTTGGTACTACGTTATGTTATACGCATTCTATTTTGTTTCAATATTAATCAAACTTTAAGATGAACCCTCTCCGTACTTCAGTTTTCTGTTTTTTTTTTACAATATGCGTGAAATATGTTAATAAGCTTCATGAATGAGCTTAACATAGAAGCTAAATATCGTTTGATATAAATTATTCATGAAGTTTAATTAAGGGTCTTTGAATATTTATGAATTTAATAAGATGCAACATTAAATTCATTCAAGATATTCAGAAACGCATATAGAGTACAGTAACGCCATCTATTACTGAACAATGAAAACTAGTGATAAGACGTGTTGTTGACATTGTTATCGCGCGGCGTTCGATATTATTGTTACCTGATGTTTAATTTAGTCACGTATGTGGTTTGTTGCATATATTATACGTATCACTAAAAGATACATTGTATAATTGTAAATTTTCGACAAATATCACAGGAGCATTATCCTGGACTTATTGAAATCGTAATGCAGTATGTAGGAAGCTAGGAATGTTACTACTTAGGTCAAATTATTAGAGTTGCACTAGACGCAACTGATCTCATTATTGAGGTTGCGTATCTACCTAAAATTAATGCACTAATTACAACTCCTGTACCTTTTCTGTAACCTAGGTTTATGGTTGCAAACGCCAATAAACGACCCGAGGACAAATATTTTTAGCTATGTGTTTATAAGTATGTTCTCAACCTTCATTTCATAAATTTAAAAATTACGCATTTATTTATGTATGTAAAATGTATGTAAGTCTTCCAAGCAGGTAGGTATCTAGAAATGCTAGAATGCTAGTGAAAAAAAAAACCTTTTCGTTAACTAACTTTTAAAGATACTTTCATAAAAAATCTGTAGGTACAAGATTAGTAGAGAGTAGTAAGCCCTGCGCTGAGGTACTGAAGGGTTAATCATGCGCCTATTTTGCGGCGTGGCTTATTATGACGGATTTCCCTGAGTTGTCGGACGAACCTAGCTGTACTAGGTAATTGCGTGTTTACACGTGCCATGAGTAGGTACCTACTCAATGTAAATAAAATTGCGGTATTGTGTTGATTTTTTCCGCTCAGTACTCAATGACAACCTATTATATCACCATGTGTTTGTTACGTTATCATATAGCTTGTTCATTAAATAAGGAAAACTGGAAACCGACTGTGTGTTTTTTTTGGCTAAAATGATATTCAAAATAGTGCTTGCCTATTTATCTGTAATTTTTCATTTTTATTATCTTAATGCCCTGTGGTTAAATATTAAAGTATAAGAGGGTTCAAACAAAATTCACGAATGTTGTAATTAACACCTTTACTTGATGCAATGTTAATGCTAATTTTAAGTTTTGTGTTACTTAATAGGCTGATAATAATCTAAACAACATTTCAATCTGATTTTTTCCTTTCCAGAAATATGTACCTAACGCTCAAAACGTCTTCAGAAGGACTTCAATGGTGAATTATCAGAAGACGAAGGACGAAGAAATTTGAGGAGAAAATGGTCAATGACAGATACAAATAAAGCGTATTGCGATTATTAGTTATGTACTTAATTACATCTTTCATACACAACACATCCTCAAACCAGGCTAAACTTAACAATTTACCTAGCAAAACCAGCGGGCAATATCCTTATCAATACTGATATCCCAACTCGTAGTAATGTAGCCAAGTAGCCGAAATTAAGCGTTACCAAAAACATTGATGAAGAGGGTAATACGTTTATTGGAGATAAGATTGTATTCGTTAAATCAATGGACTGTGCATGGGAGTCGGCGCCCACGCAGCGCATACCGTAGGGAGCCAAAGACCTTTCGCTTCCTGGATCACACACATTGAAATCGTAGACCGAATTGTACTCGATTATACCGGTCCACTCCAATTTATGTACTTAGGACTTGCGGGGCAGCTTTCATACTGAGCGTTCACGGCTTGAAATTTAGGGCTCAGTTAATGTTTGTGACAATTGGAAAATCTAGGTTGCTAATCACTTAAGTTTAATGTAAGCTGTAGCATTTATCGGAATATTTTTTCTTTCATTTTACCGAAAATCTCTGATGTCCAGCTTTCAATTGCTGCACTAAATTTTTGACCATAATTTAATCAACATTAATTAATTATTAGATATCTATTTGTTTATTGTTAGTCAGAAGTGCCAGAAGGTAATTATTATACCCACTTAAACTAACTCAGATTAAATTAATTGAACAAAAATCTTCTATGTAGAGAAAGGATTCCATGTCGAGAAGAATCTTCCATGTTGAGAAGGATCATTCCAGCAAGAGAAGGAATTTCCAAAATTTCTTAGTTAGAAGAGGTACCAAATTTGAAAATTTAAAGCTTTCTTCAGACATTGCGACTTAATTTGTTTGATGTCTAACCTAAGATATAAAAATGTTTGGTGTAGTGACTGTAGTGTCAGACCGGCGTTCGAGATTATGTACACCAAGCATAAAAAATCTTACAATATTAGAAAAACATAAAATGGCATCATTTATTGCTCTGTATCACGCGATTGTTGCTTACGTAGAACGAGATTAAATATATTCGATTTTCTAATCTAATTCTATATTATGGACGTATTAAACATGGGCTAATACGTTTTCTTTTAAGAATTTCTTAGGGTGATTAGATAAGATATTACTAGGATACTCACGATCATATATTTATATGGCATCTTACCACAAAAGACTTTGATGTGGTCAGAGTAGTGTGTCATAGTAGTTAGATGACACACAAAAACTTGCCATAGTAGTAGAGGTTCATAGACCAATGTATAACTTTTTTGTCAAATGACACGATATCTAACGATGGCTTGTCCTGGAGGAGAAAAAAAGCCGTAAAGAAACTCCTCAGCACATCTTTTAAAATAAAACATAGGTATATTACAAAATAGTATACTAACCTACGCGGGACTGGAAGTGGTGCATCTATTTCCAGGCATTCTTGTCATTACAACCATACACATGTCATTACAATGTAATGATTACATACTACATACATTACATATGGCGCGTACCTCTAATTTTTAGAAATTATGTCCGGATTAGAAGTTAATTTATCAATTGCTTTGGCGAAGGAAAACATCGTGAGGAAACCTGTACACTTGAGAGTTTTCCATAATGTTCTCTAAACTTGGCCAGCGTGGTAGACTAGGCCAGCACTTCTCACATTGTGAGAGGAAGCCCGAGCCCAGCAGTGGGACAATTATGGGTTGTGACTTTGACATACGAGTTGAAATTTTAATTATTTCTGTAGTTCTGACGACAATTGTATTTCTTGAGTATGACCTGAAACTACTTACTGTTTGGATCCAGGCGATGGAACTCCTTAACAGTTAACAGTAGCCTTTTTTAACTTTTAACTTATTTTTCCATTTAGTGCCTACTCGTATTACGTTTCTTGATTCGATGGAGGCACAATATTATACTATTGTATTAAATGTATTAGTTACGCACACGCATAGGTACACGAGTATAGCCATGAAATAGGTTTTCCATTTCTATAAATAACTCAATTGTATTTGTTAATAAGTCTAAAAGTAACTCATAAGCGGTGGTTTCCATTCTGTAAGAGCGTGGCGTCAGTGCTGGTCGAGCGTGAAGGACGGGTGGTATCGGCAGTTTGACGGCCGACTTCTAACCGCTTGGACGCTAGCGGCGCAAGTCATAGGCGGTAGCGTTGCGAATTGTTGTATTGACATAGGCACGTTTAATGTACCGCTGAGTTTCTGTGCTATGTTTTTAACCGACTTCAAAAAAAGGAGGAGGTTCTCAATTAGACTGTATTTTTTTTATGTTTGTTACCTCAGAACTTTGGACTGGGCGAACCGATTTTGTTGATTCTTTTTTTAATCGAAAGCTGGTGGCTGTCATGTGGTCCCATATACATTTTATTGAGATCACACAATGGCATCCATGAGAAAATCACATAAGTCGTAAATTTGTGTTAAGATGTGCGCGACAAATTGACGAATAACTCAATATCTCGCCAACCGATTTCGATGATTCTTTTTTAATCGAAAGCAGGTGCTTGGCATGTGGTCCCACATAAATTTGAACGAGATCTGACAAGTAGTTTTTGAGATTTTGAAGTCGGTTATTTATTGTTAGTAAAATTTAGATTATGTCTTTTTGATTTAAATTGAAATGATAATCATTACCTTAACTATATTCTGAGCTTGCGTCTCTTCTCGCAGTGGAAGCCGGAAGGAGAAATAAATACCATAGTAAATGTATACATAATCATTTGATTTATTTGTTGATGTGTTAATTACTTAAAGGATCAATTATCATTTAAACTTTACATCACATGATAATATAATAAAATAATAAAAATAAATGATAATGTAATGATAATCACCTCGACTTAACATACCTGCTATGTTAATAATACAAAGCACAGTGAACTATGGCAAGCTGGGTGTTCTCTTTGTTTGGTTTTGATAAGGTAATTAAATAGAGGGGGCTCTATTTACAGCATAGGCGTCTTGCACACACTTAATAACTTAATTTGAAATGATAATATAATAATTAAATTAGGTACCCCAAATTCACCACCACGATTAAATTCCATATTTATTTTCTTTCTTACTTGTATTACAAAATAAAGGACAGTATTAACTTATCTCAAGAATCTGAATTAGTTATTAGCGAATCATAATTACGACCATAAAAATAAAATAACAATTAAAAGCATTCAGAAATTAAAATATAATGAGATACAAATGAAACAATAAATGTAATGGCAACAAATTAAAATTTAAAAAGACGGTACTTTTTCGACCTGGTTGGTTTTTAAAAATAAAAACATTTTAATTTTTGTACCACAATCGAAACCAAGTATCAAATGTCCAACAAGTTGTTGGCGTTATCATTATTGCGTTTAATGGACATTATATTGACAGTAATGTGACATTTCGGTCATATTATTATTCTGACAAATTATAATGCTACCAAACTTGTTCGAATTAGCGTTGTTTATAATTATTTATTCTGAAGCATGCTAACAGGATGGATAATATGCGGTTCCGGTTTGAACATGATTTCTAATAATAAGTAGATATATTTAGATGTTGCGATATCTTCCTTGTGTAGATTAAGTTAAAATTAATGTGTGAGTTTATGTACATACGTTCTTCATTCTGTTCTCCAAAATGAGTGCTATATTTATATTATTTTCATTGCATTATTTTAAAAAACTTTCAAAATTCCAACTACGCTATCGCTTTAGAAGTTCATTATGAGAAATCTTGAAAGAAACGAATACACACGTATTATTTATTAATATTATTATGAGTTCGTTTTCCCAAATAAATATATGTACTTAGGTACCTATACTTACAATACTACATACTCGTAGTATACAGTACTAGGTATATTGTACTAACGTAAACTTACGTGTGAATAAAGGTTAAGATTATGTAGATTCGTACTGATTGAAGATTAAGATTAGTTAGCTAATCTTTTCAAATCAAATCAAATCCAACCAAATCTTGCGATTATAATATTATGTATAATCAAGATAGCGTACATGAAGGACTCAGTAAGATAACTTGTTGAATATTTATAATACTCTTCGTCGTGTTAATTCAATCGTGTCAATTGTTTGTTCGCTTCCTGCTTGCCAGTTTCGTTCCAAATTAGTAACATACTGTTTTTATGTAAATTTACATACATATTACGTATGCTAAATAATTAGTTGTGCCTGTTTGGCTAAACATGTTTTGCAATCGTTTAAGATGAATCAAAGGTCAAAAAAGTGCGTAAATGTAATTAATCTGATTTTATAATTTCATTTAGCCATTTAGTTTTATTATAATATGTTAGTGTGTAATTAAAATATTGAAATGGCTTTAATTTATCTATCATTCTTTCTTTCATAGACGATGGATTGTGAAGAAAATTAGAGAAACCTTTGATGGTAGATAAATAATTATCACTTTTTAATTTTGCAGAACCAAAAGAGGCACTGTATTATCATATACGTAATTAATAGATAGATACATATAAAAGTCTTAGGTAGCATTAAAATATTCGTTAATTTAATATATGTACTTACCCTAATTAGCGCACAGGGTAAAAAGGAAAAATATACGCTTAATAATTTGTAGTAAGAAAAACCTCTTTACTCTCATCCCACAATTAGATGCAAGTGACAAAGATCAAAAGAAATAGGTCAGACCTCAGACTTTATACACCGAACCACCATTTTAAGTTCGCAAAGCCGGTATGGCGGATGTTCTACAGTCTACACTCATGTGTAAATGAAAAAATAATTTTGTTATGTTGCCGCTGTAGGTCCAATTTGCATACAGAATTGCGATTTTCATGCGAAACTGGGGTTCTTAGTGAATTATTCGAGCCACTGGAGCGGCGATTTCCTATTTATGGCTGTGCCATTGTACCTTTATTTGTACCAAGGTACTGAGCGTAAAGAAATACGTGTTAGATAACTTTGACACTGCGACTGCGTTGTGTTTGAACTTAGTGGTTTTTGAGCAATGAATTAGCTAACTCAGCAACTGTAACCTTTAATCCGTGGATATTTGTTACTAAATTCAAAATTTACTACAGTCGATCTAAGTCTCTGTGACCGATTTACTATAATCTAGACTCAAATAGATAAGTCGGAAAATAAGTAGGTAGAGCTTGAATTGAATGACATTCTCAAAACATCCATTCAAATGCAATATCTTACTCAATATAATCAAACGAACATGTTACTGCTAACATTTTTAGATATGAGTTAGTAAAATAAAAATAGAATGACAATATATATACCAATTAAACACTTATATTTATTAAATACCTACTGACCGGTGTCCGCGACGTCAAACGCGGAAATATATTTTTAATTGTCATAAAAACCTATCGCAACACTAAAGGAAGTTTCATTCTTCTAGGTCCACTGGATGTCCAGTAGATGTTAATAGTAAACAAATGACTTATTTTCCGCTCATAACATTTTTGAGTTATATCTGCTTCCAGATTTAATTCAAACAGTTAAGTATTCAATTCGCTCCGTACTTGCATACTACATTCCGTGTTCAACACGATTGACTACTTTACTACACACTTATTTCTATAAGTTTGTTTTCGCAAGGTGCCGCGCGCTCAGACGCGTCCACTCTCACCTGCCAACTTGCAAACGTAAGAACTAATTAGTAACAGTCAGTGATAAGTGATGCCCTCGATCGAGCCACTGGCAACAAACATTTATTAAGATGCCTAACTTTCAATAGTAAGCGGATTTGTATACAACTTTCAAGAGCAATCTAAGTGCTACTTTAAGTTTACTTGCATTGATCGGGTAGGTACGATATTTATTGTCAGGTTTAAATAGTAGAGTATCATTTATTTATGTCATTTTAAATGTATGGATAGACGTTTAATACGTTTACGTATTTTATGTAACTAGGATGGTGTAACTGTGACGTAATTAGCGCAAAATAATTAAGTAAATAACGAATGTTACAAAAAAAAACTCAGTTCAATACGAAATACTACTACAATAGGTAAGGTACTTCAAAATAGCCGTCGAAAATATAAAAACACAAAAATTAAACACACGGGACATATCATTTCAATTATACTCACACTTCGTTGATATCACACCGTAAAATGATGTCTAAAAATGTTATAGTGAAGTCTATAGTTTAAGTGGTACCGTCGGATCAGTAGTGGGTTTCGCTATCGTCTGCGCATGCGCTCACTGTCATGATTTGCGATGTCTCCTCATACTATCACGCTATTAGCGCCGACATTAGTTTCTAATGCAGTGCATTGTACCGAATGGTTTGAATGTATGTTTTAGAAATAGATTTTCTAATAAAAGTGATAAGTTCAATTGTTCACATGATTGTTATGTCACCTTTACGCAGTACGTCTTTTTATGCTTGTTGATAGGTGAAACCGAGGAAAAAAATAATTTCTGAAGCAAAGATTATTAGATTGTAAAAATATATTAAAAATATTATGTATGTGTGTGTTAGAAAATAAAAAAGACGTTTTATTTTTTTATATGTACATTTTACACTTTATTTTAGAAGGTAGAGTATTGGGTGCCTAAGCAATAAGGATATATTTTTAAATGTTACTTGTTATAATTTGCCTACACTGTAAACTTTAAAACATAGAGTAAATTCAACAAATTTAATACCTGTACAACTAACCCATATTCGAGCAAATAAATTGATTTGATTTGATATTGATTTGAACATAAATAATAATTATCATTGTAATGTTAAAATATTTTTAATACATAATCTCTTTTATTTGTATAATTAATAATAGTAAGATACGTCTACTTATAATTAAACAAATTGAACTTCCTGCTAACAAAGTGACAGTCGTATTTACATACGTGTTTGTAGAACATCGCCGGCTCCACGCATTTTCTATTTTTCAATTGCTGCATTCCGCCTTTCGATACTTTCCTACAGCAACCCAGTCCATTTTAGCTGGCCCCTTCTTAATTCTGCTAGACCGACGTGTTTATATGTAATGAACGACGGAGGAATGTGAGGTTAGGGGTCTAGGTTGAGTGGCGATCTAGCCGGAAGGCGTCGGGAACACGGACAATGGCCGTTCGATCACTACCACGTTCCCAGCTCATTACGTATTTAGTTATTTACTTTAATACATCCAATTTTGTTGTGATACTAAGGTTAGGTTAATTTACTGTTACTTACGGAAAATTACTTTTATAAACAAGTAGGTGAAGTAATGTAATTAGGGATTCCAATTTGACAAAAATGTCTTGGTTTTATATATAGACCATTAGGTACGCATCGGAGTGGACTCAAAAACATCTAGACACACATAACTCAAAGTCTAGAGCTCCCTGTGTTGCTGGTGATATGGATATTTGGACATATAAATGAGACAGTAGTAGCAGTATCGAGTATAAACGTTATTTGATATAGGGATTATACTTATACAATGCTTCGACCGAGAATTGAACTCGTGACCTCACGTTTGGAAAAAGTCGCTCTCAACTGGGCTGCGGGGTCATTACAATAGGTATACATAATTTTTTGCTAAATAAACTTTTGTAGTTGATCAAACGCACTTCTGAACTTCAATATATCTTACGTGTAAATAAGGTTCATGTTAACATTCCGTAATAACCCGGTTATGTGCTTAAGTCGTCAAGTTTTGAATAAGTTATTTAAGTAGCGCTACTATGATAGGTACTGTAATAATAGGTTTGATACAACATGGGTCACGCACGCAACACGCTATAATATTAAAAATTATTTTATTTAGTTGCGACTTTCAGTGCACATTTTTGAAGTTATACTTCTTATGGGTCGTTTGAAAAAAAATATGAGGGTAAAATTTTGCTAAAAAAAAGCGACACGATGAAGGTGCGTGATACTAGGCCTGCGTACTAGGCACACAGAATTCGCTGGAGTTGTTTTGGATTGCTAGTGGGGTCGTGGGTGCGAGCGAGAGGTACTTATATGTAAGTAAAAGATAAGTATAACTTCTTACGTGCTTACATAAGTACACACATACGTTTTTTTTACTAAGTTAAAACAATAATATTCTATCATAATAAAACGTATAAGCTATACCGTATCGATGAAGCTATCAGCATGGTAGGTACTCAACCCTTATGAAATAATTAGACCAGTATATTCACTTGTCTAATGTACACATCTTTCATTATGCAAGTCGGTCAATCATCAATTCACGTCAACGCACAATACACTGCTATTATTATGGGTAAATCTAATGGCATTTAGCCGAGTCACAACACACAGGCTCTTGCATTAGATGACTGACATTTTGTGACTTACTCGCTTGGTCAATTGCTTCAATGAAATATCCCAGTTGATGCTTCGATCTCTTGTTTCAAACTTATCGATGGTTTCGACACCTAAGTCATTGTACTAAATATAGCTCATTAATAAATTATTTTCTGATTGAACCGTACTTAAATTTGAATACTAGCAAACTAGTCTTTATTTTGTAAATAAACAACATTCGTAAATCAATACACAGCTATGTAGCCAACAAAATAACATACAGGGATATTAAACTAAAATGCATATAAAAGAAAAAATCAGAAACATAATTAGGTACCTTCACTTTTCACGTTTCACGAAACATAATTAGGTACCTTCACTTTTCGTAGGGGTAATCAAACAATGGGGCAAATACAATTAATATCCCTTAAAAATGAATTTCAAACTGAATGAATGGCATAAGCGCAACGTCTTAATTTCAAGAGTGTTATCCAATTTCATCTCAATGCAGGTCCGTTCGAGACTCACTGAGGTTATTAACGAAGATTTGTTTAGCCATAAAATAAAAATAAAATCAAACGTCAACAAAACATTCTTTTTCATATTTCCGCTCAATTCAATTCAATCCGCGGGTCATATTTCACTGAGCGACACTGCTAGTATTTTATTCATAGCGACCCGCTAATGTAATATTCACAAGTGTCTACCTTTATTAACGAATTCATTACTATTTACACTATCACATTCATGCATTAATTAATTACAATAATGTCTGGTGTTAATAAAACATTTTGTATATTTATTATGTGTCAAAATGTCAATTTTGGTGTTGTTTTGAGCGTGAAAAATCTATAAATTGCTTTTATTGCAAATTGATCGTTAAATGCATTTGTTTTGGCTACTTCTGAACCTTGAACTTTTAAGGCACTTTGACTTGTTCAAACGAGTTCTAGTATTGCTGAGTTCATTGTCGTTGCTCTACAACTTTTATAACAGTTACTTCGAGGAAAAATTATAGTTACGTCACTTGTTTATTACAAGCTGTTTTTAACGTTTGCCTTTAAAGGTCTTGCTCTAAATGAATGTTCAAGGCGCATACTCATTGTTGTGCATCTGACTTGATTATGCAAATCGTAGTGTAGCAACTGACCGAGAAATACCTACACACTTAATCGATTAAGCTACACTATAATTTGTATTGAGATGTCTTAATAAAGAAGTTATACCTAATAATTTATAGTCAGTACAGGCATTCCAGCTACTGCGGATACAGTGGACGTACGGTATACAAACGGATCTGTTCGATACGTGCGATGCGGAACTATGAACGTATAGTATTATTTATTTGACCATTCGAGAATGCGGAGCTTTTACCGAAGCAAGGACGGGTCGCTTCGCTTCGGGACACCTTATCATTTCGAAAAAAAATTATTCTCGTATCCATACCGATCGTTCCTCATTTTTGTCTGAATTTTACATATTTTTTCAAGTACTCGAAGCGAAGCGAAGGGTCTAGTGTTATTTGTTTATTTGAGAATGCGGAGCTTTTACTGAAGCGCAGCAAGGACTAGTCGCTTCGCTTCGGGTGGAAGGAATAATGCGTATGAAATAATTTGATTCGTGCACTTTTTACGATCGTTCTTCAATTTTATCAACATTTTATATTATTTACTAGGCGGGTTACTTAGTAACATAAATGAATTATGTTCTTTCACAAGCCCAATTTAGAGACAATCCACACATGTTCTGTGCCAAACTTGAAGTGTTCATTTAAAATATTTGTTACATATTGGAATAAAACAAATGATAGCTTAATTTAATTATGTAATAATAGGCACAAGTAGGCATAACTCTAGAGAACTTTTATGTGTAAGATCATAGAATTCGTGATCTTAATATAACTTAGAATCGAATGTGAAAGTTCAAAAATTGTGAGAAGCAACTCTTTTAAATTTAAATACGAATTGGAATAAAATAACTATCAAGAGTACATAAAAGTAAAGTATCAAAGTACTACGAGAGCTATAAAAAGCTTATAAATGAATGCTCCCACGCAGACAGTGTAAGGAAAATAAAATTATTCTTAATTGTAATTTACCGTCTCGTGTGTCAATGAGTTTATTAATTTCATTGTTATTATTTGGAGAAAACTGCCCTATTAGTATAGGTTAAATTGTAATTAAGGTGACGTTTGTTATTGATATTGTATTTTATCGTATACAGCCATTTCTTATTTGGAAAAGTGAGACAAAAAGAGAGAAATGTACCAACATAAGCGAGGATAGAGAAATAGAGATCAGATTAGACCTTAAATACAGTTTACAAAAACATGTAGGTGCCCTACAGGTCTCATTTAATTGATAATGTTACCTGTAGTAGGTATGGAAGTTAAATTAAATGAAACATTTTTACAGTAGGTACCTACATTATAAATTATAATATAATAATACTCATCCCATAACTCTCTTTATTTCATTGGATCTGGAAAATTCCACACATATGTTTACTGGATGAGTTTAAGGTTTAATAAGGAAATAACCTCAGATTTTACGATGCTCTTGAACATCAGGAACGGTTATGACTACAATTATTAACATTTTAACATTTGTAATATAACTAGTGGATATCATCATCAAAATGTTTTTTTTAATAATTATACATACCTGTTTTATTATTAACGTTAAAAGAGAGAGAGAGTAGGAAATGAAGGGGTTAAATTGACGATCGACGACTTATTAAAAAATATAATTTCACATGTCATAATATACATAGGTAATATAATACAATCAGTAATTAGTAAAGTGAGAATTTTTATTTTATTTGGGAAACACAATGTTGATAGTACAAGACTTAAAATTCATAATTTACAACACATAAATCAGTAAAGTTTCTGCTTGTCAATAATACATTGAGAATATGACTAAATCAAAAGTCACTATCAAACATAATTTACCGATGTATTTTTTGTACCTAATGTATGTACAATATATGTATTAATATTTGTACCGTAATATTTTTTTTATTGTGGTCAATAAAGGTTAAATAAATAAATAAATAAAATGTATTTCATTTTTATTCACTCATCCCAATACTGGGCTAAGGTCTATTGTACAATTTATTATTATTATTATTCACAATGTAACTCATAAAAGTCATAAACCAGTAAGCTTATTAGTCATTTTCAGCCTTCTAATCATTAAAATCATTTTGGAAAACTCTCATGCCTATTCACAGAAACAAGTGATAAATTTATTTCGAACATTAGAGATTAGAGGTGCTAGCAAGATTCGAAGTCGAACTTAGGACTTTCCGTGCGGGATACCAACATCAAACAACTAATAGTTCTAACAAAACTAATATGATATTTCAGATGGAAAGAAATGCGTACCAAGTACTACTAATAGTTTCATAATAATGATCTGTTCGAATTTTTTTGAATTTAGACATTTCGTCATTAATTTAGTTCCGTGTTCAACTATGTTAATTAAAGATAAAATATTTGTTCGAATCTGTTTAGTCGGATAGTCATACGTTCAGTCCACCGTCTAGCCTGCGGATGACTAACGGCTATGTCGGCTATGGTCTCGATAATAGAAATCGAATAATACGAGTGTATTGAACTCGGACTCGAGAAAAATTGTAACGCCCATTAATATTATGACGAAAAAAGAAACAATATTTATTACCGTTCCGTTTACGATGTCGGATATTTCTACTAATTATTTGAATTTTAAACAGGCACGTCACTAAAAATTCTTGACTGAGCTATAATTCTTGTTTGTTACTTTTAAATTTGTAAGCTATTTGTGTGATGACAATTAATAGCAGCAGACTGTTTAGATTTTACATCATTTGGGTCTTAAGATTCGTATCATGTCAAATATTGTTATGAAACCTGTCCAATCTAAAATATTGTATTCAACCCACAGATTATATTTTTATGATCCATATATTTGATCACTGACAGTCGTCATGATGACCTTGACGAGCTTTGAAAATTAAGTTGCGAAGCTTTGTATCGTTTGTACAAAAACATGATGCGAAGGTGATCTGGCGTGGGAGAGGGTAACTAAACTTAATGAATTACATTGTCTTATTACTTTATATGGCAACGGAGGTTTTTTCCAAGACTTAACGTCGGACACATGCAAATAGTGTAGTGGGTGGATTGTTTCCGCTATTTTGTACGTGTTCGTCGGTTTTATTTAACTTTGTGCGACGTGTTCGGCACACGCTCTTTACGAATGGATTCTTTACCTCTGGATATTTTTCTTGGAATTGTAACACTGGTTGAGGCTTAATTAATTAGATAACAAATCAATGTCAAGCGGTATCTACAGCAATGGGTGGAAGCAGGTTTAAAGTAAATCAAGTTAGTTTTAGAGTCATTTTAAATTTACTGTATTGCTGCTGAAGTGTTAAACTATGAAGCTGGTTGTAACGGTTTATGTAAACAAAACATATTTACGTAATTATGGTCCTAGTTAGTAGACCATTACAGGCTATCCTAGATTCGATAACTAAAATAAAACTTGATTATGATGTGCTCTACATAAGAAGTATTGCGTAAATAATAACTGTAAAACCATAAAAATCCGATACATAGTACAATCTTTCTTTTAGGAGGTGTATAAAAAAGACATGAAGATTCCTGGTACATTAAATTTTCGAACACATGGCAGTAATTATCTCTACATTAAATATGTAAAATATTGATAGATGGTAGACTCCTAAGCTAGTAATGTACGAGTATAAACAAGGCATTGCATGCACTAAAACTTTTAACGTTACGTGACATAGTTACGACATGCAAGCGACATCTGTGTCGCCATGTCGCCAATCCTACCACAGTTCGATCTAGAACCTGTCACTGCGCAGATGCATGACGATATAGATTCTATGATCAATCACTTCGCTTCATGTATTTGTAACACCCTGTATCATGCCTGTATCGGAAATACAGGTGTCATTTGTGTAATTGTGATCATACAAGGAAATTGAAATGTTTGATAAAAGCGATATTATGATTTTTTTCTTGGGATGGCAATAGTTTTTATCGTTAATATATAACTCTACGTTAATACTTAATAATAGATTGATACAATAAATCCCTATTTATTTACCAATTCTTAAGAATTTAAATACTAAATTAAGTAAACAACAACAGTATACTAAGCTTTGATACAACCTTTTGATTGCTTTGATATTGAAATAAAACAAATAAAAACTCCAAGTATTTTGTGCTAATTCCTTCATGATAAAAAGTTTAAAGTTCAAACCGTAGAGAGAAACTACGTGTATATTAGGTACATAGAGTCTAGTGACTAGACCGTATCTTATCTGTGGTAGTTGCTAGCTATCTTGTCGCAACGTACCTACCTACTTATTTATTTAAAGCTTTAGTAGGTAGGTACAATGTTTGACCCTTCCTCCGTTTTGTACTGCACAAACATGACAAAGAAATATTAATGTGTGGTAATGTGCGAGACACAATTTTGCCAAACAAGGGCAAAGACCTTGAAACCCACTCGACAACTGTATTGGTAGTTTTAATACGGGTAATTGCGGTCTTATTGAGACTTGTGACTGGCCGCTTCCCGCCCACGTTGTCGGATAGTCGAACGACTAATTGTAGTTTAGTTTTTGTATCGCCATGTTTGTACAGCTTACACAGTTTACTTATGTAATGGATTCTTTGTATTTTATGGATTCACCTTTGACATTTTTGAACTGTAGAGTGACGTTTGAACTTAATAATAGCTTTGCCTCAATAAGGTTGAGTGGCAGTTAGACTTTATTGATTTAGTACATACGTTGTCGAAATTATTCGTGTAATTTGAATTTACTCCTTTGTATAGGATATAAATATAATTATTTTGTAAATAACTTCATTGATGACGTTGTTAAAGCGCTAAATAAACACGCTGTAGTAGTTAATAGCTATCGATACTGTAAGTAGCTATCGATTCGAGACATACATATGTACGTACTTAAGTACATGTTTATAACTAAGTACTAAATAAATAAATTAGCTCGCAAACTAATAGGTTCTTAAAGCGTGTCAAAGTAACAGACCCAAGCAATTCGCGAAGGTCGTATCTAGCGTAAACTGGGCAAAATTACTAGTAGTAGTAGCTATAATCTTGGCAAATAATTTCTTACATTTGTTATTTGCAAACCATATCTTCACCGAACTCTGACGTCAAAATTTATCGCTCCTGTGGTCAAGTGCCACATCAAATCAATCCGTCACATGTGAATTGCATTATTCCGATTGATAGCTATAGTTTATTGTGTCATAATATATGTATTTAAAAAAAAAGAAACATTTAATCGCCCTAATGAAAATCTATTACTACCAGTTTTATGTTACTAGATATTTATGACAAGATTGAAATATATTTGTTCTTATTTTGTTCTGAGCAAATTAATGATATAATAGGTTATAATTCAAATTCTTTTTAAATCTGTATCTCTGGTTTAAATTTTTCAACAATGAAATTGATTTCATTTGAGGTAATTTTATGTAACTAATCAATAATAAAGCCGAAGATACTGATGGCATAATGGCATAACTTACGAGTATATGTTGCCAACAAAGAAAGAATAACTGGAAAAGTGTTTCATCACTGACAAAACAACAGCTTAAAATATTGCTAATTTACCTTTGTACTGTAATCCATACTAATATTATAAATGCGAAAGTGTGTTTGTTTGTTTGTTTGTTTGTTTGTCCGTGATTCACGTCGTAACGGAGCGATGTTATGGTAAGATTTTTTGTGTGGAGATAAGTAGGAGGCTGGAGAGTAACGTAGGCTACTTTTTACCGCAGTAAAACAACTCATTCCCATGGAAAGATCCATTATGATGCGTATTTGTCCATACTTCTATACTTCCATATCCATCCATACTATCCATACTTCCAAACTTCCATACTTAATATTATAAATGCGATAGTGTGTTTTTCTGTCCGTCTTTCACTTCGTAACGGAGCGCTGTTATGGTATGACTAGCTATTACCCGCGGCTTCGCCCGCGTGTTCAAAGGGAAGTAACAATGAGTTTTTTAACATGCATGATTTATTCCTAGATATAATAACATCCATACTATAATATTATAAATGCGAAAGTGTGTTTTTTGTTTGTTTGTTTGTTTGTCCGTGATTCACGTCGTAACAGAGCGATGTTATGGTAAGATTTTTTGTGTGGAGATAGGTAGGAGGCTGGAGAGTAACGTAGGCTACTTTTTACCGCAGTAAAATAACTCATTCCCATGGAAAGATCCATTATGATGCGTATTTGTCCATACTTCTATACTTCCATATCCATCCATACTATCCATACTTCCAAACTTCCATACTTAATATTATAAATGCGATAGTGTGTTTTTCTGTCCGTCTTTCACTTCGTAACGGAGCGCTGTTATGGTATGACTAGCTATTACCCGCGGCTTCGCCCGCGTGTTCAAAGGGAAGTAACAATGAGTTTTTTAACATGCATGATTTATTCCTAGATATAATAACATCCATACTAATATTATAAATGCGAAAGTGTGTTTGTTTGTTTGTTTGTTTGTTTGTCCGTGATTCACGTCGTAACAGAGCGATGTTATGGTAAGATTTTTTGTGTGGAGATAGGTAGGAGGCTGGAGAGTAACGTAGGCTACTTTTTACCGCAGTAAAACAACTCATTCCTATGGAAAGATCCATTATGATGCGTATTTGTCCATACTTCTATACTTCCATATCCATCCATACTATCCATACTTCCAAACTTCCATACTTAATACTAGCTATTACCCGCGGCTTCGCCCGCGTGTTCAAAGGGAAGTAACAATGAGTTGTTTAACATGCATGACTCTTTCCTAGATATAATAACATAATAATTAATAACAATAACAATAATTCATAAATAATTAACAGATCCAAAATTTAAAAGATACTAAGAGGAACCAACTGTAAAACCTATGACCCTCCTCGACCTTCCAACTGTAAATATAGAAATTCATGCATATATGATATTATTATTATCTCTAATCCCACCTGATGGTAAGTGGCGATGTAGTCTTGGATGGTCATATACTTACTTTTGATATACTTTATATTTACAGTTGGAAGGTCGAGGAGGGTCATAGGTTTTACAGTTGGTTCCTCTTAGTATTTTTTAAATTTTGGATCTGTCACTTATTTATGAATTATTATTAGTATGTTATTATATCTAGGAATAAATCATGCATGTTAAAAAACTCATTGTTACTTCCCTTTGAACACGCGGGCGAAGCCGCGGGTAATAGCTAGTTAAATATCAATGTAAGTTTTTAGAAATTTAGAATTTTATTTAAAATCATAATCCTTTGCCTCTGTGTACAGTAAATAAGGATAACCAGTCTGTCGACGGGCGTCTTGTCTCGTACCTGCGGCGACCGGGTTACAAGCGACGCACGCGCATCTTTTTATACTGGCGCTTTAAAACGCTCTACAACTGCTTAGAGCCGGCTCACACCAAGACACGGGACGTGTGACGATGCGTTTACATATTTAAATTGAAATCTTATTAACTGCATAAAATGGCAAATAATTCAAGGCGAACAAAATAATTGCGCCAAATACGTCAATTGCAATACCGGCAGGTATTGCAAGATACAAAATATGCAAATAAGAAAATGATTTATTATTCAACAACCAACCTAATATTCACTAGACGTAATTACTTTACTTCGTGATCCATTCATACATGATAATTTTGTTAAAAAATTAATTTAAATATTTATTGACACAACAATATCCCTCTAGCCGGGAATCGAATTCAGAACCAGTATCTCTATAAGTAGAGTAGGGACTCTACTTTAGCAGGGGCTAAATAGACTTCAGGATCATTTGCCTACTTTAACTAACCATAAATACATGAAAAAAGTTTTAGAACATCAGAGTGAGAAAGATCGTGTCAAAAGGCAAGACATTTAATTTCTTTTACTGTTTTCCAAAAATATACCATGTGATTCTTTAAAATTTACGCTGCGTTTTCAAACGGCCGCGGCAGTGAGAAACACCAAATTTGTCACCGGGACGAGAATGATACGCAGCAACAAAGGATTCTAAGAAGCGTCCATCGTCCGTCGCTCGTCCCATTGAGTCACACGGTCACTCCTTACGTGTTGTTTAATAATAACCAGTGTACCTTTTACGGACATTCAGAGCGGTTAGTTAGTTTGCAAATGCAATATAATATTAAGTTTAGAATATTTTAAATAATTTAAAACGAATTTATAATATAATATCATAAAATATAGAGTTTAATAATGGTTAACATTTGAACTATTGGGTTTTGTTGTAATCTCGTTATTATTTTATTATTATGGACTCACTTTTATTTTACACACTGGTCAAATCATCACGAATATCTTAAAATATCAAGGAGACGTAAAGTTCATTAAAAGTGACATCATATTATGATGTTAGTTTCTAATAATTGAATTTGTTATGTTTGAATGTTAATTTAAAAAATCTTGACATGGACCGTATGAAAGTTGTTTGAAATGTTTATCTTTCAGTAATTGCATGCAGTTATATTACACAGTACATAAAAGGAAAATTATACATAAGTTACTACTTTCCGCACTTTATCTCGATATAAAATAAAAATAATATCGATTTAAAGGCAAATCTATTATCTAAGGTCTTAGTCTTGTATTGGTTTTGTATGAAGGCTATTGAATATAAGAATAACCTTAAAAAACTATACAATTCCCCGAACTCGGAGGCTCTTTAAAAGCCTAAAACAAACAGAATTATTCGAATTATTATTTTGTTTTAGCTCTCATAATTAGGTTTTATTTTTCGACTCTAAAAGACTTCATTAGTAGTTACATTTGAAGCATTTGATAAAGTATGTACACTTAGGGATACTTTAATGAATGGCATTGAGTGGCGGATTGTCGCCTATCATTTAGTTTCTTCAATTGACGACGATTACCTTCGCCTTATTTCCTCACACTCAGAGTGTATGTGGACGACTAATTCCTTCAGATCAGTTTCCATTGCGAACAGTTAATAAACAGATAGTTTCATAATGTTTTTTATATAATGTTTTAATAGCTCGTTTACTGTATTGGTTGTAATAAAAAATCAAACTATTGGTTGAAAATAGACCAAACTTAACGAAGCAATAGTTTGATAAGCATTTTGATTTTCCTTAAAATAGTGTTGTTATTTAACGTTTGTTTTTATTTGTAGTCTTGTAAGTCCCTGAAAGGGCACGGATACTAATTTTCATGTCTTGAATGCATCAGTAATGTCTTTATTAGGCCGATGGGCGGCGATGTAACCTGCGAAGCCGATTCTTCAGGTCTTTTTTCCGCTATAATCTTAAAAACATTGTAATACAATGGAAACCAGCACTAGATACCTAGCAGGGCCAATGGTATGATTTGCGGTTGATACAGGGTTCTTATGCAAGCGCTTTCACCGTGCGTTTAGTTAGTCAGTCACTCAGATTGCCTATTACTAGACCACTGCGATCGCGATGGTAGGAAACTGCATTTGATTGATATCATGTTGAGTGTCGGTTGATATGGGGTACTGGTAATTATTTTAATAGCGATATGTTCGTTATAACATGGGCTGCTATAATAATCTCTTGGTCGTTTTACTGGTTTTGTGCAGTATAGGGGCTTATGGACATTTTAGTAAGATTTTCATTTCAAAACAGCTACTAAAATATTAAGTTTTTAATAAAGTTTCCTATTAAATTAAAAATCATAAAAAATGTTAGAAACTAGATATGTAGTTCATAATAAAAACATATTTTGTATTGATAAATAAAAGTTTACCACAAACAACATCCGTATGGGGTTTCCCTGGTATAGATACAGCATAGATGACGAAGAAAAATTACAAACACCAAACACGCTGAAAATAAATAGGAAGGCATCTTTCATAAAGATTTCTGTCCCTACGCCAACCGCAGCCAATAAAATAAAAAGACGATATAAGAAAACAAAATAAATCAAAATTAAACATTTCAAAATTAAATAGGAGAAAGACTAAGCGAATTGCCGGTGATCTCAATCAGTCTTCCTGTAACCGCATCTCCTCAAAAAGGCACAAGTACGTCAATCATTGAAGTAGACACTGACCGTAATATATTGTTTTAATAATTGTAATTTATTATAAGAAGCAGCAAAATGCATTCACAAGTATTTGGACGACGACCTCTTGCGAGCAAGGCTTTTCCGGCCGAACAGCTCAGGAAGTAGGAAAATGATTCTCACAATTGTTGCCATAAGCGAAGGTCTTGTTGTGACACTGACCGTTATGATGCATCTCGGTGTTTACCAATCTTGATAGTTCTTTATTTACTACTCATTATCATACATCTTTAAGTTATAGCCAAATGTTAAGGAACTAGATTGGCGAACGGAAGAATTAAGATCGAATCCTAGGAGTAGGTATCACTAGGAAGAAAGTAATTGTCATGTATAATGGACCTGATGGGATTATTTTCTTAGTAAAACGATTATTATGGATTTTAATCTCAGATTATGTTTTCATTTATTTTTCATTACATTTTCATTTATTTTTCATTCAAATTTCTTAAAAATAAACGATGAAACACTCATACCCCCCACTAGAATTCCCTATGTTGAGGGAACAAACTGTTATTTTATCTGTCACATAAATGTCAGCTAAACTGGGAATCAAACCCTGGACCTGTCGCTCGCAGGCCGTGTTACTACCAACTAAGCTTGAGGGTCGTCGACTGTGTCTTTGATTACCATCTTATTTATGTAAAAATTAAAAATCAAAGTCAAGCGTTAGTACTCATGCATGACAGAATAATAGAACGTGTGTGTGTGCGTTATGTGCACCTAGCACCTTTGTCTAGTTAATTATTGTTTCGTTTGACCATGGGGCATAGTACCTACTTACCTACTACCAGAAGCATCGGGAAAAAATTCATACCATAGAGTCCTTGAGTGTTTAGCAGTAGGAGTTATTAGTTATTTTTACTGTATAGTTTTAACTATTCTCACATAGCCTGTCATCATTCTGTCTAGAAATCTAGACTCCGCAGTTAGATATGAGTTGTGAAAATGATGATATAAAATGATATATTCGTGTTAGTGATGAACGAGAAATAAACCGTATATTATATGCTGCTAAAAGTAAATTAAGTAGTCATTGGCGCCCATGAACAACGTTAACTCCATGGTGTTATCAGTGTTGCAAGGAAAAATCCACCACTCAATATACATTGTAAAAGCATAACCCTAAACTTAATTGTATAGATCTATGTGTGGTAATAAAAATATTTGTTAATTTGATTTTTATTATCCTCATTTGCCAAACGTTCACTTTAAACTTAGGTCAAACGGCGACAAATTATATTCTGAAGGCCGAATTTCAATCGACAATTAAACGATCTGTTAGAGGTACAATGTTCACCAATTTTATCTTGACGTTGGTCTATTATAATAATTATGTATGTTTCAGTGCATACAAATAAAATTGGAGTATACCTGAACAAATAGATTTAACAATTACTTGTCAGAAATAGATAGGTATTGCGTAATAATAAGCACTAATGATATTGGTGTTGATAATATTTATTGCATTTGACGTGTAATTTTATTAAACATTGTATTCTTTAACAAGAAATTTCCTATCTGTAATATCTGGTCTATTTCATTTGACTTCTTTGAGTTTGTTGTTTTCTTCAACAAAAAAATGCCTACTATACCTAATCCTGGAGTTAAAGGCAATGATTGAGCAAGAAGAGATTCAAATAAATCAAATATGTCATAATCGAAACTGAACAGTAGCTCGAGCACGAATATTTGCGAGAAAGTATTCGTATGGTTAACGTAAGCAATTTGTATGGCATTTTTTCAAAAGCGCCCCTATCGTGCGTAAATGGTACTAAAATGCCATACAAATTTGACAAATTGCTTACGTTAACCATACGAATACTTTCTCGCAAATATTCGTGCTCGAGCTACAGTTTTTTTTAATTTAACGTGTAAATTGAATGATAACTAATTCTTCGACTAGCGACTGAAGAATCGGCCCTTAATGATTCGACGACCGCCAATAGAGCGTCTCATTTAAAACATTTCTTGCATAACAGAAACAATCTCAGGTAACAGTTGTGATCGTAATCTCTGGTTTGAGTCTGCGAAGCGGAACCAAGTACGCACTACCGTATTTTGGATCATAGATTATCGAGAAAAACAGATGCAGCGTTGGAAAATTTCTTATACCTTTCCGAAACAAAATGAATAAAAATATGTAGCACGTAAATATTAATGAATTTGGATATAGAGAATGGCCTTAATTATCTGAGCATAATGTAGGTATGTTATTTAACAACGTGAAAAAGAATCTGATGTTGCAGATGGGACAATGTACACGGAAAAATAATAAAGTCCTGTAGGTGTTTGATTAGTTACTGTATTATTGATGAATTTTTAGTTATTCATTGACTTCGACGTTGACAAGTTTTTTGAAAAATCAAACGTGGCAACATGTATAAGTGCCAATCGGATAGTTATTGAACACTATTTGTGAATTGTGAGGAATGATAGTAATATTCAATTCATATCAAGAATATTTTCAACACTCCATCTGTTTTCTCCGATAATTTATGTCTTGTGCCGAATCTAGCGGGCCATCCTGATATTATCTATGCACGATTTTAGTTATTACTTACCGCTTATTGATATCGAGTTCTTTGTAACTGTAAAGCGCATTCTGATACAGTACAATTCATTAGTTTCGAGTCATTTAGCCAGCCAGTATTAATGACAGTTGTAAAACGATAGTATCAATATTCGCAATAAACTTAACTAGGTGATGATGCAATTTAGTTTAGTGCTTCTTTTATCTTTCAATTCATTAGCATTGAAGTTATGTTATATGTACGAACGGTAACGAAGTATGCAAGAATAATGGATTGTCTTAAAGACAATATTGTTTAGGAATTAATTTGTTCGATGTAAGTATAAATATTTAAATAATAAATGTCTCCTGTGACTGTCATTCTTCTTCTATGGTTCTTGCCAATTTTGTCAAAACTTCTCCTGGACTTCTTGAAGTGTTAAACTTTCGAAAAGTAAGTAAAACCAATAAACCAAACAATCATCTTAAAAAAAATTCTATTCACTTTGTAATAGTAATATTAATAATTAAGTTATAACTTAATGCTATTATGACCAACATGGCATCGGTTTCTTCTTGGGACGTAGTTAGGGGACCTGGAATCATTATCCTATCCTAGAGAGTAGTCAGTAAAGCTGTAGGGAGTAGTTGTCACTACTGTTTTGCTAACGTGCCTTTAGACACGGAAACATTCAAAGGATTTCTTGTAACGTCACATTACGTAACGTATCAAATAGGTATAACTCATCGGTCAATTTTCCAGTTCTGTATAATTAAACACGTACTTGAAAAATACCTATAACTAAACAGATAAAGAAAGTATGTGTTGTTAAATCAATATTCTGTAAATAAGTCAGTACTAAACCTCAGAACAAAGCCAAGCCATTGCAATAGAGCGCATATCGAAGAGGATCGGATTCTCACGGCCGAAGACGATATTCGCGGCCATTTGTTCCCGATGTATTAAATAGACTGTGCACAAAGGAGAAGGCATCTGTAGCTTTCATAAATTGGTATACTGATGGCTAATAATATGTGAGTACTAGAAAGCACAAAAACAGCGATATTAACTATTTTATACTTATAATAAGGAGACAAAACGAGCCCAGCGATGGAACGGTGTAAAAATACATAACTAATAATAATGCTTGCTGATTATGAATTTTTGCCAATTACTTTGGTAACTGTTTGTAACTTTTTGAATAATTTTGAATCTTTTTCTGGTTTTCTTAAACAGTAGATACAGCATTGTGGTAGTAGGTATACTAAAATTGTTTTGTTCTAACTGAAGCAGTCAATTCGAAAAAAATTACTTAAGTGGACTATTATCATCGAAATGTACAATAAGCTTCCAGTTCCAACCACTTAGCTGAAAACAGCTAAACATTATTCTCAGTCCCTTTTAGAATTCCGGGAACTCACCTGGCATGCTCTTCCCGATTGACATATCCAGAAGTCTGCATTAATTGTGCTATACCATCGACAAACGAGTGATAATAGAGTTGAAATTTTAAATATGCTTATTCTAGCGCTCTGTCTGTGGGTTCGGCCGCGTTTTTCGGGATTAATATTTTCTTATGTTGTTTTTCTTCTAAATGACATTACCCTGTATGTTATTCCAGGTGTGGTCTATCTGTATGCTAAATTTCATGGAAATTCGTGAAATAGTTTTCGCGTAAAATAATAACAAACATTCAATCCTTTGACATTTATAATATTTAAAGGATTGTAACTGATGCCGCATCCATAAAATTCGCTAGAGCGTACTTTCTATATTATCTGCGCGTACGCCTCTCAGCGCTCTAGCCACGTTTATTTATTTAAATATGCGTGAACTCGGCTCGCCTGAGCTCCTTTGTCTCATACTCGTGTTACTAATACGGCTGGTTCTCTTCCTGCTCATCATGCCTACTTTAACTTATTTGCGTCTTCTTAAAGGAAGTGTATTGTTTGTCATAATCTTATACATATGTACGGGGATTGATATTCCAATAGTATCGCTGATTAGCTAGTAAGGAAGCATAATTATCTGAAGGTATTTTTGTAGTATGACTCGAGATGTCCGTATGGCCCCTCTTGCCCCACTCCGGTCACTCGCTCATACGACGCGATCGTGCGCATACGCGGCTCATTGTTACAATTTATTACCTCATTATTATACAGCGCCTATACAGTCGAAAAACAGCAGTTTTAATTAGTTGGGACCCCCAGCCCACAGCTAGAGCCTGACATTCAAACACTAGAGAAATGTTTTAGTGTAATGTCTGGTAATTTGAATATTGTTTATTTATTGTAGTGCAATGATGCTTTATGTTGCGAGATTTTATGTTCAAGATTTTGTGCAGAGCCGGCAAAATACACAGAAAGAAAGGATCGAACTAAACGACGAGTAAAATTTCACTTCTTCGTAGAAAAAAGAAACTTGATTTGTTTTCAGCTTAATCTTATTAACCTTTCTTTATCGTCTATCGTGAAGAAGTCGGCGCCCTCTCAGCATTACTTCGGCTTGCAATGGCATGTTCAACGCAAAGATTTTAACGTCTTCCAGGGAACTGGACTGGCGTCGCGTCTGTGCCTGTCGCACTCTCCTCATTAATTTAAGGCTTCCTTGATCTGAGCCGAGTCATCACTGAAGCGTGCCGTAAACGTAGTACAATGATTGCGTCGTAAACTACACGTCGGAATTTATTACTGCGCCAAGGTTAACTTTGGTGATGAGTATGAAAAATATAGGTATCAACGTAAACACATATTAAGGTGTGACATGAGTATTGTGTTACGTATTTAGTCACATATACGAAATTGGGTATCTCAGTCATGGTAGGTAGGGTTTAGTAGTTATTGGCTGTCATTGCTTAAAGACATTAGTCGTAAACGTAGTTAGTCACTAAGCAAAACGATAAGTTCGTAACTTTGTAGAACTGATTGCAAAGTTGTAAAACATTTTTACAATTGATTTTAGCTAGCGTTTACGAGTTAACCCAGGTAGGTTAAAAATATCAGCTAGTGACAATATCAGGATAAATAAGGTATAATTAAGTAGACTAGTTACCTCGTAGTAAAAAAACTTTCCTGCCCCGCAGCTAATAACAATCAATTACCAATAAGCACTCAAGTTCCTAAATGGGTGTACACTGTACAAGATTCATACCCAAGGCAGGCAGAAGAGTGACGCTCAAACTGGGCTATGGTTATTCGTGCGTTCATTGCTATGCCTCTCTTAAGTGAAACAGAACATCTCATTAGTTAGTGAGAGCTGGCTCATGCTGTTACCGAAGCGCAAAACGTTCGCGTCGCGTCGATCCAATAAAGTACACTCGGCAAAAGAGTTAGGTATGCTGGGCTTGACATAAAAACGTTCCGTAATCTGTACTAATACATATTACAAAGCTGAAGAGTTTGTTTGGTTGAATGCGCTAATCTCAGGAACTACTGGTTCGAATCGATTTTATTTTCGTAATATAGTCGTAATATATTCGTAATAGTCCATTTATTGAGGAAGGCTATATAACATCATATAATATTTTAGTATTTAGTTTTTCCACAAATTAACGCGGGTGAAACCGCGTGGCACAGCTACAAAGTATTTAATAGTAATGAATGTTTGTGTTATTATTAATGTTAAATCATGCCTAACGCTACTAATACGGCTTATCATATTGATAAAACACAAACAGTCTGTCATTTTAAATATTACGGAACATTTTTGTATCATGCCTTGCATAGCTAATTCTTTTGCTGAGTGTACCTTTCAAAACGAGTAGACAAACAATTTTGTAATGTAGCGTCGATGCTTTTTACATTTTAGTCGCGACGTGATTCAGGCCAGAGCTAATCTCTGGGGTCATACACCCACACTAACAAGCGACTCTAAATAGGCTCTACGCACATATTGTAATAAATATTTTTTTGTGTGGTCTGTTTTGTGAAAGTAACTTGTTTCAGTGAAAACTAGACCTTATGTTTTATAAAGGCATCGACCGTAAATAAGACATTTTTTTTCATGAATGTCTTAGTCAGAGATCAGCTCCAAATATGGCATATTTTTCGTCCCGTCTGACACTAATTTCAAATGATGATCAATGTGGGATTTGTTTTAAATAACTGCAGGGTGCAATGGCTACTAAAACCACTGCATTTTGTTACTGTATTTTAGTTGCTCGTTTTTATATTAAAAATATAGTTAAAAATAACTAAAAACACGCACCGGTTTTTTAATTTTTCATCAGACCCTTAACACCAAGTATATTGTAATCATAAGGGCCTAAATTAGAGCGGCTTGGGGCTTATTATTAACCGTTGAGGAATTCCACTATTCCGGTCCTGATTCCAACATCAGATCAGCTCCAAGTTACCAAACTATTATATTGTCATCCAAATTACATATACATACATTTTGATACGACATTAAATGTAGGTTATAATTCATTTCCGAGATTATTTATTTACATTGTCAGTTACTTAAGAATAAATTCTTAAATTTTAAATAACCACAAAAACATTATGGTGACGAATATATTTCAGATATATTATAATTGTCGACATAATGTCGTGCAGAACCAAACTCTTTTTTATATTTCTTGGTAGTGTCAATGAAGTGTGCTTAGAGCCTTAGATTCCATTGTAGAACGGTCGAACAATGCCACGAAGATGGGAAAGCAGCGTTTCTTATAACAATTTATGGATAATGATATATTATAACTAACTGAATGTGCTGCCAATTTCTTTTCTACGCACGAGTGTTTTCACAAGCTGATAGGTAATTTTAATAGTCTGTTTTGTGAATAATAAATTAGCCGTAATCGTATTATATTCATAATTATGTTGAAATTTTATAGGTAGAATGTTATGTTTATGGTTAGATGTGTATCTACTTAGATAGCGTGGTGTATTATGGCCTCTGAAATTAAGAGCATAGGTTCCCTTAAATTTTATGTTTGTGTTTGTTTTTAGGTTTTGTCACGTCTTTTGAGTAATGACGATAAGTAGGAACAATGAAGAAAAATCTAACTGATAAGCTAATACAACCTGTTAGTTATATTATATTCCAACATACTTAATCTTACACACTTGGAACACTCACTATTACTACTACTACTACTACTGTAAGCAACATCAATTTGGGTACTACTTAGTAACTGATCCAGTAAATGTTAAAATTCCATGAAACCATTGTACATCTTAATAAAGTATTGAATAGGTAAAACAACTTATTAAGTATTCGAAAGCGGAGAGAAAACAACATTCCTGGATTCGATTGTGAAAGAATTTACAACGCGATCGTCACCGAGTCGCCGGCTTTTAACTATAATATGTATAAAATAGAATACATTCATTGCTTCGGGTAAGTGTGGGTGAATATTATTGGCAGCTTCGCTTTTCAAACATAAGCTTGCCACTGAGCGGACGACTGGTTTCAATGAACCTTGCTTTGCGACTGACTAAATATTATTACCTACACGTTGCATTTCTTAGAAACAGGCTTCTGCAAACGCAATCTCGGGATCATTTTGTGCATGGCAGGCTTTAGACCGTTCTGGATGCAGGAAGACTACACAAATAAAATATGTGACTTGGAGGCGACGGCGTTGGCTTCGCAGACTAGTGTGAGCGAGATGACCGATAAGAATCGCCTGTGTGAAAGGGAGTAACGGCTATCTGGAGAAACGCGGGCACCTCGTTTAATCGCAATCGGTACGCGCTTCATTTCATAGGATAAAGGAAAATTTGCAAAGCTTTACTTACTTATGAGATTTTGTTTTCTACGTAACTGTGATTTATGTGTTTCCGATTTATGGCAATGTTTACCTACTGGGTTTTTCTTAATGCGATTTAAGGGGTGGTATTTATCGGAATTTAAGTAAGTTTTTGCCGTATCAGGGCGGCTTAAAATACTAACCCCAATCCCATACCAGATAGATGTCGTAAGAGGCGACTAAATCCGGCTCGCTGGTGGTAGGGCCCCTCAGAGGGATTATATTGGTAATATTGATTTTAACTGTTATTTAAAACCATTATTACTTTATTATTTCTCCATGGTGTTCGCCTGGATAGCTACCACCCTTGAGGTTGCGTCAGCCCGCCAAACGACTCAACGCGTCAGTGATGCCTATCGGTTGCTGATGTTCATGGGCGACGATAGCCACTTACCATCAGGTAGATCGGCAGTGGGTGCCTTTGCACTTTTGTACGGCTAAACCAATTTAGATGCAGTTTTCACTGTGGTCTTCACTGTTGTAAATAATTTAAGTAAGTTGAGGCAACATTGAGGGGTTGTTTTAGCTAAATCGGTTCACAAATAAAAAAAGCTAGTTAGTTATATTAATCAAAAACATCTCATCAAAAACTAAACTAAATATACCTACCTAACATATGGATATAAAATAGAAAATTCAAATATTACAAAAATACTCGTTTGGCCATCCTTAGATCGAAGATTCTAGCATCTATCCCAAACGCATAAAAACGCGGTGCTACCTCACTTATGGATCACGTTTTTTTTTGGACACAGCTTTTTGCTGTAGATATTCTTCGGTATCACTGTTGCCAATCTATCTATACATACATTATTATGTAACTTACGTACGTATATCAAACAATTATATTAGTCTTTTGTACAATCCATTTATCAATATTACCTACTGCTATTTCTACATTAGTAGAAGCCGGAAGGTTAGCTTTAGCTTCGCAGGTAAAACGCAGCTTACCTTTAGCTTCGCAGCCAGGGTCACTGCTAACTAGGCTACGAACTACCAGGCCAAAGAGTTAAACGGAATACACTGTCAGGTACCTCAAATGTACGACGGTAATCACGTCGTACTTGGAGGTCCACTGCTGGACATAAGCATAATGCCCGCTGTCTTCTTTAGGTCGTCAGTCCATTTGGTCAATGGGCATCCTATACTCCTTTTTCTGAGTCGTGGTTGGGCGCCATTTGAGGAATTTTTTTTCCCAACGGTTAACGGTCCTTCGAACTATTTGACGTTTATGTCACTATTACCCTACAAACAAAATATCCTAGTATTTAACAGCTATACACAATTAAACACCAACAAATGACTTTAACCTTTCGATCTGCAGCAAATCAAATTAAGTTGTTGCATCCAAGTTCAACAAACATGTTATTATGCGTAATATTTTGGTGGTTTTGCAAATAAAGGGTTTCGTGGCAACAAAGAGTTCGGATCAATGAAACGGATGCATGCTAATGTGGGATAAATACCGACACATCACGGCCGACCCACGCACACAGTTACAGTGCACACACACATGCATACATACAGGTAACCAGTGGTGACATTTGTAGAAAGGTTTTTAAATGTGATTAACTTTGCTTGTATGAATCATGAATCTTTCAGTATTGTATTTTAATTTGCAAAACAACCTCTTATGGAATAATTATATGGAATATTATGGAATTAAACTATGCTACGCGCAGGATTCGAAAGCTTATCTACAAGGTAAAAGGTCAATTCAACCTCACATAATATTAGTCTTAAGTACATCAAGTAAATATTATGTTTATAACTGGAGTAAAAAACAACACAATGGATAACAATTTTAAAATTAGGGCTAAACTCATCCTAAGTTAATGATTATTATGATCGTTATACCGATATGAAAACCAGAAAATGTTTAATTTCGAGCCCGTAAAAACTTTTTGACATGACTGTATTCATTAATGTGTATAAATTGTACCGGTGTAAAATGAATAGAAGTTTTACGAACAAACTTCCGATTAAAATTTGTGTCAGGTGGCAAACGCACATATGAAAAAAGAATTTCATACACGGTACACCTAATAGGATAACTTACAAAAAGGTTTTTGAACACATTTGGACATACATTGCTATTTTCCAATACAGCTTAAATGAAATATATGAAGTAATCCATCGATGGATTGTAAAGGGAAAAAAGAATCTTTCAAAAGTTGAACATGTGATTTTAATGGGATACAATAAGGGATTTTAATGGTATTCAACGGTAACCTTGAGAAAACTTTACTGATTCGTTGATTTCATGAGGCAAATTTTATTGTCATTCAAAAATATTAAACGCACTCGATTAATATACATTTTGAATATCGTAGCTCGAATTGACCATTTACAGAGAGAGCATCTTCGTTAGTTGTCACATAATATACATAAATACATAATCGTCTAATTCACAAAACACAAACCATTTAACATGTATCGGGCACGATTATCAACATATCGATCACAGATAATCGGATCAACGCTCTATCGATCAAACTTAATCAAATCGATTGTCTTAACAAGCTACAGGTTCATGTAACGCGACAACAATGGCTCGCACAATAAATACCTCGGCCGGCGCCACTTCTAATTCGCCATGCGCTATGAGGCATTCAGCAGATCCCAACCGCGATTCTGTATTCCCAGGGAGTGCGGGGTCACCGCGTTCCCTAGCGAGCCCCCATAGAGTCACCATATATTTGGAACTTACCGGACTTTTCCGGAAAATTGAAAAAAAAACTTGAGAGGTGTCAAGGGACACCCAGATGGAACGAAGTTCCTTGCAGTCAGTACTAGAATAGCAAAAACATGCAGCAAGTGTGCCAAAACAAATCTGGGGTATTAAATTTCGTGAGAAACTTAATACCTTAGATTTGTTTTGGCACACTCGCTTGCATGTTTTTGTTATCCTAGTACTCCGGCTTGCTTTCTATGTAAAAAAAACTACGACGGCAAAAAGTGTCGTTACCTGTCAAAAAGTGTCGTTACCTGTCAAAAAGTGTCGTTACCAAATTTTCCGCCTAGCCCCCTTTCGCAACGCGCGATAAGGAACTTCGTTCCAAAAAAAATATTGTGAGGGTCTTAACATCATTAAGTTTGTTACTTTACTAACTTAACAAGATAATTAAACTTCTATAACATACTTGTAACGGTCATACAGTATCAAAATAGTAAAGTATTCCAAACTAGGTCTGGATTCCGATTACTAGACTAGACCGGAGACTAGATTCCACGAAAATTCCGAGAGCTGCAAAATCAATATATGCTATTAGACATCTTATTGCATTTGAATAGCTCAAAGTCTGTCTACTGGAAAAATACTTAACTATCTTGTTCTACTCTTTTTCTGATCATGCTGTCTTGCAAGCTCGTGAATCGTGATGCAAGCCTAAATGAAATGTAGTAAAGAAGACAACTGCACTGTACGTAAATGCATGTCATGCTGCATGATTTAAGGACCTCTTAACAAAGCTTATTAGCGGAAGAATTTGCCCGCTGTCCCAGTGTAATCCAACACATGGTGCCCCGAGCCCGGGAGGCAACCGGTTTCGACATTTCAATATCACACCGATATAACCGATACATGCAACCCGTTTATTTGCAGCGACCGTTTATCACACCCTCACCGATTACACACCTAATAGTATCGAACTATCGAACGCGCACATTGATTTTGCACGAATAAGCTGCGCATAGTGCGCATATCGAACCTGTCCAATTATAACATTGCTGAAGCAATGCAGTAGTTGCAAGGGTCTAATTAATTTGGTTTATTTCCATAGTTTTGACGCGATTTTAAACATAATCATCGCAAAAATTTTGTGTTATTCTGATACTCTTTTCATAACGAAATAATATAATGTCCGACGCTTTAGTTGTCCGAATATAGTAGTCCGAATTATTTAGTTGCAGTCGTTGAAGGGCTCATGGTTAGGCTACAAAAGTTTTACGGGTTTTGTTCTTCGTAGAGTTCAAAATGAACCTCGTACCTACATACATTTAATCTAAGGCCTGTCCACAAGAAGCTGTAAAGGCCGCTACTGTCCATTCGAAAAAAAATATGTACCTATAGTCCAAAGAACACAAAAACTTTATAGGTTAAATTTACAAACTCAAGAATTTGAAACAATTTGCTACAGTAGGTACCACCTATCTAATGTTAGCATATCTGCAAAGTTTATTATTATTTAAAAAGGTTCATAAGATTCAATATTACAACCAAAAAATATATACAGTCTATAAATTAAATAATTAATCAAGCAAGTAAAATAACAAATAAGTTAATGACCATTGGAGCAATAAAATCTTGTTTCGTTTATAAAATACGTAAAATAATATGTTTTATTAGATTTAATTAAACTTTTATACGTATTAACACTTATTTAAATGTGAACGGTCAAATCGTAAAACGTGTACACATTGTAAGGTCACAATAGCAAGCTTAAGTTCAATATAACTTAACTTGTATTCTAGTTTAAATTTACCGTTCGCGAGTCGGTCAATAAACTACGGATTGATTTAACAGATTTGTAATAAACTAAATCTAAGAGAGGCCAAGGAATGTGACCGTAAGGTATTTTGCAGTCGTTACCTAGTCTTTGTTTGATCTAACATGTTTTGTAATATATTAGTGTAACAGTACTTTCAACTTACCGATGAACGCAGCTCCAATACATCCGCAGTCATTAGTTGCGCGCGCGCATGTTCGCGGCAATAATGGGTATTTTGTTTTCGTTATAACTGACAAGCGAGCAACTCGAGTTACTGATGGTAAATTGTTGTTGGTGACCAAGCACATCTGAAAGTATAGGCATTGACGACGCGTTGCCGGTTTGACAAATAAAATGTTTGTTTTTGTTATTTGTGGTTGTGAAACTACTAGTACAACACAACTTATAGCCAAAATCTTCGATGATGTTCATGTGCTACATGAAGATTGACAATTTCTTATGGTCAAAGAAGTCTATTGGCTACAGAAATCATATTTTTTTCAAGTCAACTTGAAATGTCCTTATACGAGTACATTTTGACATAGTACTCACGATGTAAAATGTGTATCAATGTCATTCTATGTGTATCTTACGCATTTAATGCCAATGTTGCCATCCGGTTTCAAAGAAGAGTTGCAAAACCTAGAGCCAATTAACAATGGCAAAATGCATTTTAATGACATTACTAATTAAATTCCCTTTTCCTCATGAACCTAACAAAATAATGCACGCCGGAAACAAGTTACAACGAATCTGGGTTCTGTAACACTTTAGTAGTACATTCGCTTGTATGTACGAGAACTATCACAATAGGCGGTGCTCATTGGCCGATTCGATAATAGTGAATAAATACGACGATGAGTTATCGACGGTGATCTCGGGTCGTCGGCCGCAGTACCGTTCCACTTGCCCCTGAACGACGAAACTATTGCCAGGGAGCTACGATTTGTTTGCGTTTGAATGGAGGAGGCATTTTGGGAATGACTTTGGATTTACACCAGGATAAGTACTATGACAATTGGAAACCACATGTTTCATCGTGTCCCAGAGGTGGCAACGAGTTCTTTATTTCTCTCTATTCTTGGTTGGTAACGCATTGGTAATAAACACTTTTGGTATTGCCGATGATGACGCCCAGGCGTCGGTGGCTATTTGCCATAAGATAGATCGCGGTGGCCTTTTACTATAGGATAGTAGTTTGTAGGCTAATTATATAAAAAAAAGTTTCGGAAGCCTAATTTTAATACGGAAGAAAGTCCTCAGCACATCTCATTAACATGGCCATAGGATATAAAATAGTCTAAGTGGCCTTTCCGAATGAGTGGTCTTATTTTTAACCGACTTCAAAAAAAGGAGGAGGTTCTCAATTCGACTGTTTTTTTTATGTTTGTTACCTCAGAACTTTGGACTGGGTGAACCGATTTTGATGATTCTTTTTTTAATCGAAAGCTGGTGGATGTCATGTGGTTCCACATAAATTTAATTGAGATCAAACAATGACATCCATGAGAAAACCACATAAGTCGTAAATTTGTATTAATGCGACAAATTGACGAATAACTCAATATCACGCCAACCGATTTCGATGATTCTTTTTTTAATCGTAAGCTTGTCATGTGGTCATGTGGTTCCACATAAATTTGAACGAGATCAGACAAGTAGTTTTTGATTAACTTTGAAGTCGGTTATTTTTTGTTAGTAAAATTTAGATTATCGATTTCGGAGTGGATCACAAAGGATATTTGTTTCATACTTTTGAAGACTTATGATTTTTGTAGTAAAAATCTACATTAAGTATTCAGGCCATAGTCCAACACATAGATCAACTTAAGCAGAGCGAAAAAGAAATCGCACTTTATTATAAATCCTCCACTTCTCCCATAAAAATCATTTGTTAATCTCCAATAAATATTGATGATCACAACAGATATTACTAAACGTAAATTCCATCTATTTATATGGTGTGCACCTTATTATAGAGAATATGCGCATGTCATTAGATAATCACAGTGATTTATACGTGTGCACCATATTAATACCATGCAGTGCGCGTAAGTGATTGCATATTGAATTGTCGTCCTATTATATGCTATTTATTACATAACAGATGAACCATCTATTACACATCTATCTATCGAAAAGCGACGGCTTACGTTCTATATAATGATATTATTACATCTTTGCAATCAAATATTATATAACAATGCCAAATATTAATACATATTTTTCCTTTATCCGACTATCAGAATAGTTTTGAATATAGTTTTGTAACCATAACTTAACTACAATAAATAAACCTAATACATATGTCTTGATCATGAATATTTATAACGATGCCAGCATAACGTATCCATTTTTTTGTTGTTACACATCAAATTTTTCTTCGGTTAGTATGATGAGCGTTCATAGACGAAGAGCGACGTAGGTATTCTGCTAATCAAATTTTGTAACTGCGGTTACAATACCATTATATTTTTTTCAGTCAATCAATTATTTATTACCGTTAAGTGGATACCGATGGATATCTGGGATAGTTATTTAGCTCGTATGAGATAGAGAATTGTTACAGAAACTGTTCACTTGCCTACTTTTGTTAGTTCTATTATGAATGTTCAATGGACTTGAATAAAGAAATCGACTAATCATAGGTACGAACATACAAACGCAGGTCAATAATTTTATCGCGTATCCAGTTCAAACTGTCATTCAAGACTACATAAACTAGTTATTTAAAGTATAAAATGTATCTATAGTAGAACTAATAAATAAATTAATAGTTAGATAACTATTTAAATTCTCTACATTAATTCCACGATAGTAATTGATATGTAGTTAGTATACGCCCGTAGTTAATATGTAGTTGTAGCACATATTAAGTATGTAGTTTACTATAATCTTCCTAACTTTGGAGTTTACGTATTAATTATACCTACCTACCAAATTGATCTGGGTTGATTTTATTTCATTTAGAAACAAGTATAATACCTATTACTAATTTGTCATAAACATAACTTTACATTGTATCTGACATTAGCTTGTATTGTAAGCACCTTCGTAGAGAAACAACCTAAGAAAAAAATAAGAATAACAAATAACCATTACTCTATTTGCCGCCAAGAATCCATATTTGTTACAAACGCGCGCGCAGTCCGTGGTTGTAATTTAACGGTTAGCTCAATCAGATGACGTCTGCGCGCGCGCAGCAACGCGGAAATCAATTGGCGCTCGTATCTTCTCTATCGTGAACCCGCGGGCGTCACGCTTCGCAAAACGGGATTAACTTAGTCAAACACTGTTTTTTACACGCGTATTTTACTGAGTTTGAAATCATAGATAGTTTGATTCTTTGTTTTTTTTCGTGTTTAACTAACTTGATAAGATAATGTGTGATGGGGCAATTGGTGACATAAAGCTTAGTTATTAATTATGATTTTTTATAATAAAAAGACGACATTTAGTTAGGTATATCTTATAAAGGGGATTAATATACTTCCGTAATGGTAGTTTTTAATTTGTAGATTAAAATGTAGGTAAAATTGGTGTGAAAGATATTTAGAAATAAACTAGTGATTTAAAAAAGCTAACAATATTATTATCGTACGCTTCTCTGCATGACTCGTGATCACCCATCCATACTTTTATTAGCCCTTGGAGGTCCTCAGCTGGACATAGGCCTTCCCTAATTTGCGCCACCCTGACCACTCCAAAGCCTTCTGAATCCAGCGGATGCCCGTTGTCTTCTTCAGTTTATCAGTCCATCTGGTCGAAAAATAGTTTCATAATTTATGCAAACAAGTAAAACGTACAAGGTAGGTAAATACAGCATAGATTATATCAAGCTGGCTGTAACAAATTTTATTAAATCATCTACAGAGTAATGTTCCTTACAATTCAGATATCTGGAAGGTTCCACGCTGCTCCAGTACATCCATAGATGTCGGTTCGAACCAAATGAAATGAACGCTTTTCACTTACTGTTGGCATTTTCTCCACTTACTTTCGGAAGTCACGTTTCGCGGAATGAGGTTCGGTCAAATACTTCATTTTACTCTGAAACATGCGCTTGCGTTCGATTTTCAACTTTCACATTATCTGTTTTATCAACAAGAAATATCTTCTTAATAGTTTAATTTGTGCCCTACGAAAGTTTTCAACGTTTAAGAAGCTTTGCCACACAAGGTCAGTCATTCAATTACTGATCTGGCTTTTAGTATTTAGCTGGGTTTGAATAATTTGTAAGTGTGTTATAGCAAAAGTAATGAAGTATATTTAATTATACTTGTAAGTGCAACGCCTCTAATGACTGACCGTTGAAATAACTAGAATTCTAGACCCGGCAACTGAACGCTTATTTATTCATAACAATTCAATTTTATTAGAAGTAATCTTCACACTACTTAGTAGTATTATAAATAAGTATTAATTAATTAATTATATAATTTATTCTTAGGTCTTCCGGGGGCATATTGTTTACATAAAATTAAATACATTGTAATATAATGAACAGTATTATCCTTATATATCCAAGGCGACTATAAGATGTTTGTTCTGATCATATTAATGACCAATTACTTGAAAAGTACTGCGTCCTCACAATGGCTATAATAAAGGCTATAAACGTCACGATGTTTGGCGTCCCATGGCGCGGGGAAGATCTGTTAACGAGAACACGTCCTAGAGATGCGGCAAAGAGTCAAGAAAGTTACAGAAAGTTACAGATTTAATGTCCTGCAGTGGACTTGTAGATGCTGATGGAAGATGTTTTATGTGCGTATCTTGTATGTATGTTTGTATGTATGTGTGTAATATTTTTTATTACCTCGTATGTTCCAAACCGCTGAACGGATTTATATGATTAAGACATCGTTCGATTCGTCTTGATAACCAAAGTGTTATTATATAAGTGAAATTATAATAAACAAATATGGTGGCTGTGACAAATATGTGTGCGGTGCCATTGTTTGAAAAATCAAAAATAAAAAAAAATCTAATAATGCAATATGGATGTCAAATTAAAGAGCGGATTTCAAAAATGTATACCTATCATGATAAGTTTTTTAACAGCAAGATGTTTCTTTTTTTTTACTAGTTGGTATAGTTAGAAATATGCTAAAGGAGAGTCCAGAATAGTATTTCGAATCGTAGTAGCTGATGATAAATAATATGCATAAACAAGAAACATAATTCTAAACTTTTCTGCCTACCCATCATACTGTACTACTAACTGATCGTGCGTTGTTAATTGCTAATCAATTTAAGCATCCATTGATCCAACATCAAATCGTTTTCTAAAATTTTCTGCCTATCGACCCTACTGTACTAACTGATCTATGCGTTCAGGGCGACGAAAGGCGCGCGCGCAGGTCGGGGGTCGTCGACCGGCCCGTTACGCGTTACGTAACAACGTAGAGCCGTAGCCGACCTTCGCTAGCAACCCCGTAGCGTGCGCTAGTTCTTATAAAAAGTTTTCCCACGCTTTAGAGCGGCGCTTTCTTATCAGAGTTAGCAGGTAATAAGGGTAAGTTAACACTATTGTAATGCGTACTATGTTAGTTGATTATTTTTTGAGGTTTCCGTAGTCAAAACGGAATCTGTATAGTCATCGTCATAAACGTCCACCTGCTGCTAATTCGAATACCCTTAGGTAGTACTAGAAACCTGTAATTTTGTATGGATATAAATATTTCTCTCGCCGACAAATTGGTGGAACAAAATCATGATTTTTTGTAATATAAGTTTTATTATATTTACTTGATCGGTCAAAGCTCAATGGAGTATTTCTATCATACTCGATCTAAAGTTCGCATTTACAAAATTTCCGGAGCTCTTCCGTGCGTCGTGCTTGTAACTAATCCATGGGTGATAGTGATCACTTACCATCAGGTGTTTCGACTGCTTGTTTGTCTTTATACTAAAAAAGTGTATGTATGTATTTATATTTTAATAATTCTTGACAAAAAATAACCGACTTCAAAATTACGGATAACTCAACAACTACTCGTCAGATCTCGCTCTTTAAGTAGGACCACATGAAGAGCACTAGCTTTCAATTAAAAAAAACAATCATCAAAATCGGTTCACCCAGTCGAAAGTTCTGAGGTATAAACATAAAAAAATACAGTCGAATTGAATACCTCCTCCTTTTTTGAAGTCGGTTAAAAAACAATGGGTAAAATTAAAGGATATAATATACAGTAACTGCTTTACATTTTGTGGTACAAATCATAAATGGTTAATTCAGTTCAAAATTTTACAAAATAATAATCTACTTCATTAAAAAAATTCAAAAGCTATGCACATTACTTATATCGTTACTAAATAGATATTTATTGGATAATACATTTGGAACTAGCTTATTTATGTGTGTATTATGTGTTAAACTGAAGCTTGCATCGGCAACGACCTTGCTAAGCGTAACGCCGGGTGCAGACATGAAAGATGTTTTACACTAATTGCTATAACTTATTACACTTTTTGTCACACCGTACTTCTTAACCTTTGAGCACTTTGCTCACTGACAGCGAAGCACTATTCGAGGTAATGAACTTGTAACGAATCACAAAATTATTTTCAATCCTCACGGTGTGTTTTGTGACCGTTCATGTAACTGAGTCGAAGTTATACACGATAAAATCTTGAGTTATCCTTGCTGCTCCTTAAAACATTAAAGGTTTTAAAAAAATTGGTCAGACGTTAATTGAGTGAAATACTACCGACCAAGCTAAAATCATACCATTTTAAACATGGTCAAGAACATAATGTTCATATTTTCAATATTAAAAAAATTTGTACGTATTTGATGCCTTCACGAGCATTTTAATAATCATCTCTCGCTTTACTGTAAACTTTAACTTTTACGTTGCTCTTTCCTCGCTTATCGCCGCCGGCTGAACTAGCGGCTTAAGCCGGCTTAATTAACAGCAGCATTAATGTGTAGCGTTTGATACCATCTAATCTTATTTCAGTTAAGTGTTTATGTTAATATTTCGCTATATTACTTCAATTAGCATTTGTTTTATGCTTGAAGCTCGACGACCCAGCGTTTGTTGATTCTAATCCCAATATCTTTAGTTATTATCAGCTAACATTAAGTATTAAAATAAATAAACAAAACTTTAAGGTTGTTTTTGTCATGATACAAATTGTTATGACATTTACTTACACATGTAGTTATGTGATCTGCCTGGGACGGGATAGCAAAATCCTATGTCCTACAAAATTCAGTCTAAAAATCAATATTCTGCAAACAAAAGCTCTTTTCAATAGGTCGATTTGTACAAACGTTTTCATCGTACACGCGCTGAGAGAGATAAAGAGTGTGCGAAAGTGTAAAATAGATTTTAGAAGTATAAAACGTTGACATCGGTCGAATATTTTGATCTATTGAAAATTATAATACTCTATATTCAGAACTTTTTTTTATATATTTTCCTGCGGAAATTAGAAATATTCATATAGTTACTTGAGTGAATATTGTAAGCGCTTTACCATTTTTCGATGACTACCGCTGAACAAATCGGATTTCTCACCTCCTATCACACTTTGGCGTCTGTATTGGAGAGGACGGAAGTATTTAAGTATTAATATTTGTTGCAAATCTATTGTAACGTCGTATTAAGGTCGTACTGCCAAGACAAGAAATTGAAGGTTGTGTTTTAATGTTAGACCTTTAACAGAAATTTCGAAGAAATTTTTAAGTAAATTATTATTTAAAAAATTACTCTTATTGCTATTATTAAAATAACATAGAAAAATAAAAAAAAAACATGTCAATAATGCAACAAGAATGCATCCAAATTCAATATTTTCTTTCCCCTTGGTAAATTATTATGAATATTCATTACAATACAGATATTGTTAGGTAATACTTACAATATTGATAGGTAATACCTAGCATTCGTTTTCCCATACCACATTTGCTAAGAAAATCGTCAAAGTAACACGTAAAGTGTGAAAATATCAGCTGATTGTCCGTTGAGGGTAGAATTCAAGATAAAATATTAGACTGGTAAATACGGATAGAAAATTAATGAACAATGTAGTCGTACTAAAAGAATCAAAATAATCCCATAGTGAATTCTTATAGTGTTCAAACCAGAAAGGTATTATAATCTATATCGATTATGTCCAAAGCCGTACCAAGATGTGTCGGACAAGGGAGATTGCCCCTAGCACCTTGCACCCTTCTGCTCCCTTCACTGTCCTTTACGAGTTACGACTAATGCGTCTGCTATTCATGATTTGTTATAGCATTGTCGGGAGGAAATTTTGATTAATTTTTATTTTGACTTTCATTTGAGTGATGAAGATCTTGTTGATTATTATTCGAATACCTTAATGAGTTGGCAACTCAAATGCTTTTACTAAGTGATAAATGATAAATTAAAAATTGCTCCTCAATGTTTTGTTTATAATTATTTATGTAAATAAATTAATGATTATTTTTCTATATTTTTCAATAATAATAGGTTATGTAATGTATAAAAGTTATGTTTATTATGGTTATTTTGTCATCAAATACAATGTAAAAAAGTCAAAAACCTTTGTTTCAAACTTGGCCCCTTTTTTCTCAATGATGTTTCTAGAGAAACTTACTAATCATATAATAATATTATCTGATCCTAGTCACAAACAAATACATATAATCACACAAATATTAATTTTACTCATTGTCATGTAATTCCTGCCAAATAGCGTAAGTTTCAGCAATTACATTCGCGGATAGGTACAACTACGCAAATGGGGTAGTTTACAACCGTTGATACTATCCGAATGTTTATTATAGTAGTATAAATCATGAGAGCGACCTACAACATTAATCATATTATCCCTTTTATTAAGACGCGAGGACCCGCCAACTCAAACTATTATGGGGATCAATATCGGATACAATGGGATTGTAAAGGGGGCTCATATTTTTATATTCACAAAACCTAACTCTTCCCTTCCGTCCCTTCGGAGTAGGAGCCACGGCTGTACGTTGTTTTTACTTTGGTATAAGAACGAATATTGTCCAACAGAATATTTGTTGTTGTCGTCTGGGAAACATTTCAAGTGAAACCTTTTTTGTGTGCGCACAAAGTTGATTTTACCTTACAACGCTGAGAAGAAAGCTTTTAAATCATCTAGTTGCGTGTATTGATTGAAGTGACTCCCGTTAGGTTTTTTACATAATATCTATCTTTGGAGGGTCGGGGGAGGTATATGCTCACATACATTTATGGACGCGTCATTGTGTGATTTTTAGAGGGCACTTAGGGGCTAAGGGTGCATATTGTCAACCTTAAGCGTCTTTCGGACATTTACATTGCGGTGTCTGCCAACGATACAGACGCAATTTATTTATACCTGAGATTTATATCACGATTACTTTGCCATAAAGATGTCAAAGCCTTTGCAAATATTGTTAATATTTTGTCAATCGCTTTCACCTTGTAACTTAGCAAAATAACGTATAATTAACGTAGGTAACAGATAAAAACTGCAATAAATCTCGCAAAAACAAAGCACTTTTCCTTAGAACGCTTTACATTATAATGCATTTCAGGTAAAGGTTAGAAGGGTAATGGGAGGTAGGAGAAAATATTGACAAGGTCAAAGCGTAGGATTATTGACGTCAGAGGGTAAATGTTTGGGCGTAAGTACTGTGATAGGTAAGATGTGCTTCTATTTCATACCATAACCACAGAAGAAATAATAGTACTTATATTAAGTACCATAACTTTTAAAACTCATTAGAAACCTGCACTTAGATTTTCTTAGAACCAGTCCTAAAAATAAATAAGTATTTTATCTGTATTATAAATGTGTGCCGGAAATAGAAAAAGACGATAGTAAATATAATATTCGTTTTTCTCTTTGATTTTTGTTTATGAAAGTATCTCTAACCTGGAAGCAACTTAGTGAACACTGCCGCCATCTGTGGGCAGACTGCAAAAAGCAGTGAAACTCAAAGTTACGAACCAAAATCTACTCTAATCTTAGTGAGTGGCATTCCTGGGTTGAGAAGCCTACTTGCTACACAACTTACTAATCAATTGAATTGTTACATTGCTGAATTTACAAGTAGATTGTGTCATCATTGTCACGACCAATGAAATGAACTGACTCCTTGTTCAGTTGGTCACCGGCCTCCTCTCACAATGAGACCGCTTGAAGTCCGCCGCGCTGGCCAAGTGCAAGAACTCTTACGTACGCAGGTTTCTAATGATATTCTCCAAAGCAAGTGAAAATTACGAGTAATTAATAAATATTTGAATTCGAGTCACACTAAACCATCTAGGGCTATTATTTAAAATAGAAAAATCTAAGATATTTTTTTATTATATTTACTTTTTACATTGTACTAAGTAGAGTGTTGGGGCTCAACTATGTAGATTTCACAAGCGGATTCTTCCGAGTCTACCGAGTCATTGATAATATTCGACACAGACCAGAGGGTACAGGAAAAATCCCAAAGTATCGTCATCGCAGCGTCACACAGGATTGTCGGCTCGAACGTTCCTCATTTTATTGCCCCTTTTATTTATTACAGTGAAGATTGAAAGGGGACGCCATTTGGACGGATGATTGTGACGAGCCCTCTACATCATGTATGCTTATTTGCAATATTACTGAGATATATATAGTTAGTGACTAGGTTTATATATGGAATATTCTCTAACTGATACGAGGCTCATGGTAAGTGGTTACCAGAGTCCATAAACATCGTTGACAGGAATCACCGATGCATTGCTGTCCAAAAAAGATAGCAAAGGTTTACCACAAGTACACTGCTACCAAAATACGTAAACATTTCACGAATTCTTTCTTTTTTCTTGGTCGGAAACGCATCAGTGTTGCCTTTGGTGTTACTTGTGTCCATGGGTGAAGATGGCCACTTACACTACACAGGGAATCCTAGTGTGGGGCTATGAGTGTGAAGCGTTATTATTTAATTAATTTATTATTATTAATTTATCAGAATCTGGCTCATAATATTTCAATTGAAAGCTTATAAAATTTTAAGAATTTATATATGTGAAATATCAGTTTACATTTACGAACAAAAACATAAAAATAAGACCCACGCAATATTTTTTACATCATCAAAGCCATCATCAATAAACCAGGCATACCACTAATCCGCCGTTCAACCTACAAAATCAATACTGTTGCAAACATATTTTATTTTTCCATAAAAGCAGTTCACATCTCCAAATTTATGTACTAGGGGGCCACCCCCATAAAGTTCAGATGTGCAATAACGATTCGGCCAGTTTAAACCTCGGATATTTGCAGGTGTCTCCACGTTGGCGACAAGCCATCGAGCGAGGGGAATTTTAGAGTTTTTTAACCCCTTGACTTTGTTAGAAATACAAAGCTTAAAAGTTATAAGCACTTTGTCTTTATTTTCTTTTGGAAATCTTTCTTAGAAGTTATCACCATAACGACTAGTATAACTTATATAATTTATTTAAATAATGATCATACTCTGCTCTTTTACTTACTCCATTTCTGTGGACAAAGATGTTTGCTTCACATGATATCATATAGAAAAATCATATTATAATGTATTTATTAATATGTATAACTGTACTCGTATACTCAATACATACGAGTTTAAAACCCAATAGAATACCGTAACACACAGATAGTATAGATCGAAGAAAAGGTTTACTACAAATAAAAGCAATTTTCGTTTCTCCAGTTCCAATCTAAAAAAAATCCAATATCACACACTTCGCGAGCTGTTGTCCTAATACGATCACTGAAAACGTTTGGGGCGATGCATTTTCCATATTCCAATACATTCAAATAAAAAGCAAAAGTAACGCATACATAGAGGTATTCAGAAAAGCCATGGCATTGACATATTTTATGTTTTATTTCTAGTAGAACGTTTAGATTAGATAAGTTAAAATGATTAATAAAATTATAGGCTTCTGGGCAGTGTGCCCTACTACTGACACTAGGGTTGGCCACTAATCCCTCTGCATCAATCCGTGCTGGAGTATACTTTCGGCCTTCTCAAGAGGAAAGACACATACCTAGTAGCGGCGGGCCGTTAATAGGCTAAAGCCAAAGTTTACTTAAATAACCGTGGTTTAGCGTGCTACTTTACTAACGAATGTGGAACGTTTGTAACGTTCCAATCAAAGGAGTATGAAGTGTCACCTCTGTCCAATAAGCAAACATAACTAATCTTTGCCATCGAAGGTAACTGGATTAACGTCGGGCGCAGTGCATATCACATCGATATATCGTTTCGATCGAACTTCTGTTGTTAGTAGAAACATCCTCCGACCTCCGGGATAAGTAACTGATGTGCTTGCGACACAGAGATCTATAATTACATGCGCTGAAAATAGATAGCACGATTCTTGCAAGTTATTAACGTTTTGTATAACTTCTACACAGTAGTACACGTGTTTATTTTTCAAATCGATACTTTAGACAACATCCTTTATGAATTCATAGAAAAAATTACTTTATGTTACTATCAGAATAAAGATATTTGGTAATCCTCTCTGAAGTTGGGTCTGTAATATTACCATTTGTGTCCATATTATGGGACTCCCCGTGAAAGGGCCCGAATGTGTGTTTCAGAGTTTATTTTGAAGATTCCCTTCAAAAATGTTTATGATATAGAAACTAATGGCCAATACAAGGGCCGTCTGCTTTATAAAATCTTTTTAGATCTTGTATAAACAATATATGTATAATATATGTTGGTTACGTTTTTTATTGAAACTTACTCGACATACTTGTATTATTGTAGAAAGCTGGCTCTCATTTTGTAAATATTTATTCGGTGCAGTCTATTCAAAATACTAAATACTAATCGTTCCGGTTACTGTATGGTTGTTCTATATTTTTGAACATATTTTTCAAAAGCATTTTTTTCAAATTTCAAGTTTCCATTTTAAATCTCTACACCTTTATTTACCTGTCGCTGCTATAATAAAATCACTTTTATAATAGGTGCATATTGAAATTCAGAAGGTAAACATTTTTAAATGGATTAGTACCTACCTATCAGATTAATTTTATTTTAATATCTTACAAATTACACATAATCACTTTGTTTACATAATCTTTCATTTTAATTAACTCATAACACTTAAATTAAATGTATCCGATAATCTTAATGAGTTGGTTAATACAAAACATTTAAATTCGCACCGATTATCGTAACTGGGTCACATTATTGACTTTTGATCCTTCGTTCGATATAAATTAATTAGGACGAAAACAAATATAATCGCATATGTAATCGAATTAATAGCTTTATATGCAAATTATTATTAACATATGCTGTTACACGTAGTAGCACATAACACAATAATATTCGCTTAGATAACAACATAATAAAAATTCATTGTAAGTACACGAACCAATAAATATTTAAACAATTTAGCCGTGACCACGATCAATGTAACTGGGTGGAAATATCGGCGTACAAAATATATATCGTGAGTACCCGTATCATAGTAAAAAAACAAATTAATTGTCGCTTAGTTGTTTGAAGTAACTAAAGGCGCAGTGGATAGTGAGCAGTCCGTCAATAAGTCTCGCCTCGGATCGGTCAGGGTTGGTAATTGACGGGGGTGAGGAGACTTAGTGTTTAGGGTTGTCACTCGAAGAGATGATATTTTTATGACTCTTTTAAATATTTCTTTAGGTTAAAAAAATTAAATGAAAAACACACGAATCTTTCTAGTCATGAGTCTCTGCGCTGTACTGCGGACAGACGGACGGACATGGCGAAACTATAAGAGTTCCGTTTTGACTACGGAAACTTAAGGTCGTTAAAGGCAAAATTAGTGAATTTATATATAAACATATTTTATAGATATGAATTATTAAATGGATTACTTGGGTTGGCCACTAACTTCTCCACCAATCTGCACTGTAGTAGCGTGGTGGAGTATGCTCTAGGCCTCCTCAAGAGGAGAGACTCGTACCCAGCGGTGGGCTATTAATGGGTTGAAGCCAGCCAGCCAACTGTATATTTTAAAACATTTAAAAATAGAATTGACTATAGTGCTAGTACGATGTTTGTCAAAAAGTATATAAGCGAAGAAAAAATTCAAGTCAGTTCAAAAATCTATACCTACCTATAATTCAAATAAATAAAAATATCTTACACGACAGCGCCAACCCTAAAACGAAGCGTAGGGCAGTTACACAGCTTCTGCCCCTAAAACATTGTCATCTGAATTTCTGCGCGAAGTAAATAAGAGTCCTGGGGAGTCGGCTCTAATGGCGGCAGATTTATAGATTTTCCCCGATGCCCCGCCGCGCGGGATTAAATTACATTCGCCGTATTGGCCTCAGGAATATTAGCACTACCATTTGGTTGTTGCTTTAACTCTTTCGCTTGTCTTGTAGCATTTGTTATTATTTGTTGAATGGGCGTTAAGTTCCTAACGGCTTTTGTGATAGCCGGCATGTAGAACCTTTCATTTCAATGTGATATTTAAGACCTATCGCTGAGGTGAATAGCTACATATATCCACGCCAGTGCGCTTTCATGATCATCTTTCGTTCTTATCTTTCAGTTCGTCTTACGTCAATCGTATGCAATTTTATTGGCATTACTATTGTGCAATATTAATGGCATCCGCTACCACCAAGCTCGGTTTAGCGCATGGGTCATTGCATGCGCTATGGTTGTTCAAGCATATTTCAGTGGAAAAATATAAATACACTAGCTTTTGCCCGCAGCTTCGCCCGCGGTAAAGATCGATTTTTTACAAATCCAAGTAGGATTTAGTCTTACTTATTAGGACTTACTCTTACTTAGTTAGACTTAGTTGTAATTTACATGTATCATTTGATAGCGTGAAATGAATTTTACTAACGCCATCTATTAACAACATCCGTAACTAAATATCTAGCAACTAACAAAATATCAATCTTCCCATGGGGATGTTTTGCTGCGGTAAAAAGTAGCCTACGTTACTCTCCACCCTCCTCACTATCTCCACGCACAAAAACCATACCATATAACAGCTTCATTGCGACCTGAAAGACGGACAAACAAACAAACACACTTTCACATTTATATATATATATATATGTATATATATATATATTATATATATATATAAGTAATATAAGTAATAAGTATATTAGTATGGATAATCATGAAAATGCATTTGTCTAGATATAGCATAGCTACTAGATGGTAGTGGTACTTAAGGACGGTGTAGCTTTTCAAATCCCAATTTTTTTTCTAGGCACTACCACACAGATTTGTTTCCCAGACTCGTGTCTGAGACGATCAAGAATAAAACTCACTTCTTCTCAAATTTCAATGGACTTTCATTATTAGTTTTAGTGAGTACTTCTCAATAACAATATTGTCCAGTAGAAGACTCACAAAATAATCTGCTAAGTGTGGTCATCGCTAAACAAAAACGATCGTTCGAAAGCTCTCGCGTTTTAATAACAGTTTTCTTCTGTTTTGTCCCCTAGCTCACAACCCTTCCTGGGGGGAACCACCCTAACCATCTGATTTTAAAAATCGCAGACGGGTTAAGTCGTGGGAGCAATGTAAAGCTCGCCGTAACTTTCTAACTGTGATTACATTTCCATATTCTTTATAATTTTTGAACTTTCAGTGAAGCTTTGTTGTTTGTAAATTATTTATTTTTTATCTTAATTGGATGAAAAGAGTATTGTAGTTGCGTTTAATTATTTTTCTATAAGCGCTACTTTTAAACGAAAGGTCCTGTCTGCTTACCTAAACGTGATTAACTCTAAATGTATTACATAGATTTTCGTACGGTTTTCACCAAAAATTAGGAAAGTTCACGATTAGAAACATGAAAAAATAAAACATCTAATTGAAATGAATGATTTATAGTTGTTTCAGGTTCGTTTATAATTTGTGTACTTAAGGATCATATTACTTAAAGCGAGGGCGCGTAATAAACAGTTGGCCTTTCAACCACTAGCGTCACGATTTCCTCCTTAAAATAAAACTAAGCGTAACTGGATTTTGCTGAACCCGATGGACAGATATAATATAACATGTACATTCAATATGAATAGCTCAATATAATATCCACGATATAACTGGACTCCACGGCTAGGATTGGCTTCTCATATTTGAAGTCCTCAGCTGTTATTGGTACGGATATTAAACTTGAAATACACATACCTACAACATGAATAGCTAAACTGAAGTCCAATGGGAAAATTATGCTTAGTTAAAAGAACATTTATATTTGGCCGACAAACGAGCAAAAGACAGTCACTTGATGACAAGTGTTCAGTCACCCATGGACCTCTGTGACACCAAAGAAGAGAGAAGAAAGAAAGATAACTGTATGAAAAATATACTGAAATAAATTTCCATCATAACAAATGAATGATAATTGGAACAGTTATGTCCTAGTGGTTTGAAATCCTTCTGCACACCGGGAGGTCGCACGCATCTCGAATTAGATATGATTTATCACTTGGTACGATGGAAAACATGGCGAGGAAACTTGCATATTCGCAATGATGTATTCTTATTCATTATTCGGAATCTAATTATTCTAGATTGCAAACGTGTTATAAACCACAAGAAACTGTACCTAATAGCGTGATTTGGGAATATTGCAAAGTAAATCTCACACGTCTCGTAGAAAAAAATATATATCACAACAATTTAGTAACGTTTGAATACTCGCACCTGGAGGTTCCAGTTAACAAACTTCTTCTTTCCTTCTATCAAGACATCTTAAAAATTTAAATATTAAATAATCTTGTAGCTGGTAATTCTAAATGATTTGATAAACGCTTTATAAAAAAAATGGTTGTCTGTAAAGTCGGTTTACGGACGGTAGTTTAATGTGACAACGTCATGACCGCTCCACTCAACTACGATCGCCTACGGCTCGCCGATGCCATAGGCGAGCCCTATCTCGCTACGCCGCTCGCTACGCCACGATACGCCGAGCATAGCCGATAGTGCCTCTCTCTCGCTTTTGCCGCTCTCTCACTCGCGGAACGCTACATTTTTTCAAAGATGTGCCCAGCTCATCGTTTTAATAGACGTTATCATGTCAATAAATACATTCAGGGTTCTACTCTTACATCTACAACAACAATAAAATCAACAACAACAAGAGTGTGTGCATGTGTATGTGAGCAGCTAGTGTGAACGTTTTATTGTTGTAAACAAATGTCGTGCGGATGTCCACATGCACAAAATCATTACAAAACTATACTTAAACGAAGTAAACAAGCTTACAATTTTATTATGTTTCAGTTTGAAGCCGACAGACTAAATAATCAATATGGCACTGCAGACTTTCCATAAAAGCCACCCTCTAGCTCTTAAAGAGACAAATACTTGTATCACATCCCTTCATACGGCGCGCTCGCGACTAATTTACATTCTACCGGTAGGTATAGTTATCAATAACTTAGTTTACAGAACTAGCATAATACTCGCGACTTTGCTTCTCTACGTATTTATAGACATGCAATGAAATAGAAGTGGAGGATATTATTCTATTGATATTAGTTTACTAAAATTATCTGTTTCGCCAGAAGATCTGCAAGGCTATTCTGTTTTGTAACTCGACAGCGGAATCCGCGATGAGTGTCAATTTTGGCAAGGAATTTTGACACTCATCGCGGATTCCGCTGTCGAGTTACAAAACAGAATAGCCTTGCTGAAAAGTATTTAATCGATTAATTAATCTCGGTTAAAAAACAAAAAAGGATCTAGAGTACGTACACTGGAGACATCTATTGGTCTTGAGTGCAACTAAGATCACTCGTAAGACTAATAAAATATAGAATAATTATATCGTGTAAATATTTTTTGTATCACTTCCGTTTTCATTGCCGGAGAAACAGTAATAATGTGGGTCCTTCGTTTCTTTTTTGAGAAACACCACGCATAAGTACCTAATGCCTATAGTATTAGTAGGTGATGTCCATGGGTAACGGTTACCACTTACCATGGTAGCTCAACTACTTCTTAGACTTCTTTATGAAAAGAACCTATAATAAAACTAAACAGTTTACAGTTAGTAAGCATAAATCTTACATTTAGTTTTCTTTTCCGCAGAAACCTGATCCCAAAGACCAACAATAACTTAAAACAAAGTTTCAACTCAATTACAAGAATCAAGTAAACATCAAACGAAATGTTTATTACTAGAAATCTAAGAATCTAGAAAAACTTCACCTTTTTCTTTTGGTGTAAATAGTTAAAAGGATTTCGAGTTAGATACATAATAAGTATTTTATTTTACCTTACAAACTTTTTTATACGTTATGCAAAGAAAAATATTGTACCAAATTACTAATTATTCGTGAACTAAACACACTTAAAATTAAGTGGTAATGTGTACGTTTATCTTAAATACATATACGGACAAACTTGCAGAATATTTTTTGCAGTGATATTGTAGAAAGATTGGGGAGAGACCCCTTTGCATTTGTCGCTTCAAATATTCGATCAAAGCCGTGTAAATTTTTATATCATCCGCTTCCTAACCGTAATTTTCTAGGAATTATAACTGGTATTTTTGTAATGTTATGGTTATAATAACTCAGGTAAATCTACAATATATTGACGTGGTTTCATAGACTCATAAACTTGTCAACGAAGACGTGAAACAGGCCAGGGTCAGGTCACATAATTATTATTGAAGTAAAACTGGAATGACATACAATGACAAATTGAACAATATCTCACCAGTTCCAAGAATTATATTGAAATAAGTGCTTTATTTCAAGTATCGAGTAAATAAGACTTAGCGCAAGGGCAAGGTTAAAATAAGAGAGTTCTACAATTCCTCTTAGGCCCGTAATTTCAATAGCAGTTTAATCTATGATTCTGAGTTTAAACTATAGCTATCTTAGTTGGTTCAACAAAGATAGTTTAAACTCGGAATCATAGATTTAACTGCTATTGAAATTACGGGCCTTAATATAATAATAATATGCTAATTCTTAATGTCATCCATATACAAAAGATGCTCCTAAAGGGTCCCAAAAGCTTTTCTTTACGAACTAAAATATAAATTAAGTAGTGTTATTCAATATTGATCTTGCGATGTCATATGACCCAGCCCATAGTTTGCTTTGCGAATAATATGTCCTGATCAGGGCTGATGACGTTAACTGGTAGAAAATGCCACTAGGCATTAAGTCCGCCCATTGTAATTCAATGTATGAATTTAATAAAGTTTAAATAATTAAATGAGGCATAAATATTCTTGTTCTAATTCGTTCTGGAATTCTAATATTGGTATTGAATCGCTGACAAACTACCTAACGATTCGGCTAATAGTAAGTGGTAACCGTCGACCATGTATCAGTAACTTAGGTAAAACCTAACAAGGAAGAAAATATGAACTGGCTCTTAAGACTCCAGCTGGAAGCCATGAGTCGTTTGGCGGCTGACTCGAGCAAAAGGTTGATAACTAGCCAGGCGAGCCTCACAGGAATAAAAATTCTAGTCTACTATTTTAACAAATCCACATTAAAATACAAAGGCTTTTAAGAGTTCCACAAGAAACTATAGGTTGTTTTCCTATTCCAGTAATTACCCCCTACCCTTCGGAACAAAGCATTGCGTGAACTCGCTCTAGACGAAGAAATAGCGAAAAGCGTGGAAATTGGAATGAAAATTGCTTAGGGTTAAGTTTTTACGCATTTTTCTACGTTAATTAGTGCTTTTTCGTTTTGTATTTGGTATTTGTCGAGAAATCCTAAAATTCTCGCTTGTATTAGTTATGCTTTCTTTGCCCTTGAGCTTGCCAGGGCTATGAAAATAAATAAGTATTGAAAGAAAAGCTAAAGTTTAACCTTTTCTAAGTACCGTGAGAGGCATTATAGCTAAATCTTTTATATCCTATTAGGTCTGTTGTATTGCATATTGTATTAGGTACTCAGTTTTATAATATTATGTAATTGATGAGGGATTTTTTTTGTACCTATGGTAAAATTCGAAAATCGTCTTCATGACTAGGCCGAAAGTGCCTAATGAAATCAGTTTGTGGCACATCGGATGGATGGTTTCAGTCTATGTAGGACATCCGTACAATTTTTTTGTGTTTTATATATTTACATATATATTATACTGTATTGTTTCATTTATTCTACTGTGCACTGCTGGACATACCCCTCCGCTAACTGGCGTTATTTCGACCAGACATGACCTGTTAGAATGACTATCACGCTACCTTGAAGACAAAACAGTGTATTAATTACCCTCCAACTGTTTTACGTAACGCTTCGAATTATATCAAAGCGACAATCGTGGCTTCTACACGTTTTGTAGGAAAGTTTTTGATACATTCCATCGAACCCTTGAATATACAAGTCGAGGTGAGGTCATAAATCAAAACGAGAGCATGGGTTTCCAATCTCTCGTCGCTATTACGCGGTACAGACGCATTAATCATTTACAATTACGGTAAACGACCAAAGGATCCATCGGGGCAGACTCCAGCCGCATTGTGAATAGGTACTCAACTGACAGTGGACAAATAACAAAACTGGGTTAATCTTTTACCTCCCGACCGTACCAGAGGGTGGGAATGACTCCCTTCTCTACCTCTCTTTCCTCACACATTGAAACTGAAAAGGACAGACTACACCAACCCACATCCGAAAGGCTGTAAACGGAGAAAACACTCGCCTCCCTTAGCCCCTATTAGCGACCGTATTGGGTCGATATTAAATTGCACTCCATTTTTTTTCTTCAGGAATCCTAAAAAGTTTGACCTATCGCTGAAAATCTGAACCATGCTGTATTACAAATGGAGTCGCTTTTCCAATATAAAGGAAAGTCAATTCAGGATTTTTAATATTATATTCATTTATTTGTTCCATCACGTCAGAGCCGAGAAATGAAAATCTTATGTAACAGCGTCCGCCTCTTACCTACTATTTTGGATAGAGAGGCTTGGTATAATGGAAAACTGTTAGATATGCTTCCGGTTATCATTCACTTCTAATAAGCGTGAAGAATTTTTGAGGCGTAAGTTTTATCGTACCATCCATCGTAATATTAGCATCAATTTTTTTTTTTTTAATGTCAACCTCTAAACAAAAACTCCATTTGATACTTCGTCAAGTTAAATTTCGTAAAACCCTTTAACGTTTTTTGTTCTGTCTAGACAATACAAATTATCCGAAGAGCAAAAGGAATCGAATAATAAAAAGCTAAAATTCCACAAACGATATCGGTTGAGCAGTATTGAAATACTTATTATAATACGGCTCAACCTATAATTTGATTAAATTCGAGGCGAAAAAGAGAAGGAGTGGATCAAATGGGTCATTAGAATTCGGGTCAGTAATGATCGGACGCGCACCTTCAGTTTTGTTTGTTATATTAGAGTTGTTAACGTTCATTCTGTGGTCGGCTTCGGAGGATTGTGACTTACTAATACTTTTAAAAGTAATACGAATTTAATTTATTTGACTCTGTTATGAGTGTTATGACTACTGCTCCGTCAGTTTATACCTTAAGTAGTTTTTTAATACAAACAAAGTCAATATTAAGATAGGTATATTATAAGTGATCGTAATATATTTGCCGCAATACGCATCTCAATTTTGTTTAAAAGAAGAAAAACAACTTGCACTTGGCACGGGATTATTCGCTGCATTGGGAAAGAAGAAGTTGCTACGGAAAATTTTAAGGCAATAAGTCGCTTTGGTTACCGAAATACTTTACAAAAAGTAGATCTGAAATACTATATGTACCTAAGGATAATTTGTCTTACTTCAATGTTATACTTAAGAAGAAGTTGTTTTAAGCAGTGCTTTATAATATACCTCTGGACTATAACAGATGATAATCAATTTCTCCAAGAACTCTCTATAGCTCTATATTTCAGGAACCATTCTCCCAGTGGCGTAGCTAGCCTTAAGGAGGCCCCATATCAATATTTGTTGTGGGGCCCCCTCGACATCAGCTGTCAAATATAAAAGGAGTGCCAACTGTAGTAGCCGCTGGCGAGCTTTTTTTGGGCAGTGTTAGTGGGGGCCCCTATACGCTGGGGGCCCCGTATAATTGATACGGCTGATACGGTGGTAGCTACGCCCCTGCATTCTCCATAATATGTTAAGATCCATTGTTATTGAGATATTATTGGTTTACTTTACAGTATTACTATACACTTATTTTTAATATGTGAATAGCCGCCGAGTGTAAGTGGCTGACCCGTGTGGCGCAATGGTTACCATGCCGGAGCGCCGCACCGAGGATCCTGGGTTCGATTCCCAGCGAGGCGGAGGTTTGGATGATGAGTTTGAATTTCTGTTCTCGGTCTGGGTGTGAATGTCCTTATCTATATTGTGTGTTGTCCATGGCACCCACGACACAGGGAATCCTAGTGTGGGGCTATGAGTGTGAAGCGTTATTTATTTATTTATTTAATATTATGGTTACGGAATTACATAGTACTCGAACTTATTAATTATAAGCATTTTGTCCTAAACCTACACCTTACAAGTTGATGGATTCAGGATACATAAGTTGGAATATGCACATATCATGCCCTGGTGTCCCACACAGTACTACGATATCATTGCTAGAGTGTACTGTAAAAGCAATTTCAAGCGGAGTCTGTTGGCATTGGGCCAGTGGAAATAAGCTTGCTACGACACCCGAAGAGCAGCTACACATGCAGCCTCTATGCCACAGTTACTTAATTTATGTATTCTTTTTAAAAGCTTTGTACAAGTGTTAGTTACTTCGGTTAATAAAGTAACTTAACCAATGCCGAGATGGGAAACAAGTTGCCCGTTTTTCTTCAGTTGATAATTTGATTTTCTTTTGCTTTTATTCAGCTATTATGAATTTTCAATATTATTAACAATAGAATCGTCCTTATATCAATCTATCTATCTATCTAACAGCCTTTAGGCCTCCCCTAATTGGCGCCACTCCGACAGGTCCTGGTGCCTCTGAATCCAGCGGCTTCCCGCCGTCTTCTTTAGGTCATCAGTCCACCTGATCGGGGAGCGATCAGTGCTCCTTTAACCTTATATTAATGCACTGCTTTATATGGTTATATTCATCAGGATACCTTTGGGACTTAAATAGAAGTAAAAATGCAACTGATTCCGCTCTTGAGCTGTCGCTTACACCGATGACCATGGCCGATGGTGACCACTTACCAACAAGTGAATCAACTCCTTGTTGGCTATTTACACAAAAACGACTAGTGGTGCTAAAGTAGCAGACTCCACTTATATTTTAAACGATTTCTATCCTCATAATAATTCAGGCCCTCAAATGAGAATTAGGTACTTTACATATGTATAAAAAATAAGTGATAATTTATTTAATGATTGTGTAAAAATCCAATGTTACAAAATCATCCCTTTTCATTTGTTAATTTATCAAAATCCTGTAAAATATGATAAAGATTGATGGCTCCAGGAAAGTGCTGGTCTTGTTGAATTTGCAACTTTATCCGTGAAGGCATGTGAGCAGAGGTAGCAATTTAAAGCAAAGTAAACTGGCGACAAGCCAGCGGACGGGTCAGGCCACGACAATGTTAGGCATCACAGATAAAATTTCAAACTGTATCGCTGGATAAGTTCTTTAAGAAAATTGATGTTTAACTCATTTGCATAACAGCATATGCCGGGGTTTTGCTTAAGTTGGCACACGACCTGATGTACCATAAGAACACACGGTGCCTAGGAAAATCTGCATAGAAGGGACACTGATAGAGTTATATATGGGTGTTTTAACGATACGTTATTTCAACACTGTAAGAGAAATATGTCAATAACGATAAATTTTAAAATTCACAAAAGTCCCGACAGTTTTGATTTCACTAAATATAGCCAATAACAACAAGGTTTCAAACAAAACAACCGTATCAAAATCAGTCCATTCGTTTAGGAGCGACGATGCCACAGACACACAGACAAGTCAAACTTACATATAACGCCCCATTTTTGCATTGAGGATAAGCGAAGGTCAAAAATACATACAATACTTCCAAAAATATCAGACAAAAATGCACACATAGATCCGCGAGTCTACAAATTCTTCTGTTTCAGCATATTATTATATTGAACCCTGAAAATTATGTAATTGCGTATCGTATAAAATTTAATTAAGTCCTATCACATGCTGGGTAAAGAGTTTTGCTACAGCAGTGGCAAAATCAATTTGAGGCCCGAGTATTGGCGAATTTCCAACACCCATACCGACAACCGCCGCCGCATATAATATTACCAACAATGAACACTTAAACATCAATCACTAAATATTTACCTATAATTTGGTTATCCGTATTGGGCTCCCAACTATATAAGAGTAAATTGTTGTTCCATTACCCGATTGCTATTGTTATGTAAAAGATGTGCCCATAGCCTAAATAATAATGCAGAAAAAGTCTGGTTCAATTCCTGGTTATAGCAGACCACGAGTATGTAATAAAGAGAAGTAAGTAGATCTCTAAATCACAAAAAATTGCCATGCGCAACTTAGAGTTCCGTAGCTGTATTCAAAATTGAGTAATTATACAAGCAACCAAGCAGCTTGATGCAGGCTATCTTGATTACGATTACATTTTAATATAATTAACGAGTAACCCCCCTCGCTTTGCTTCGGTTCTTTTACTTTTTTACGCCTTGGGTTACATAACTGCAGTTTTATCATTTTTTTGAAAATTCAATATAGCCTATGTCACCCGGGGATAGTGTAGCTTCCCAACAGTGAAAGAATTTTTCAAATCGGTTCATTAGTTTCGGAGCCTATTCAATGCAAAAATTTTTCCTCTTTGTAATATTAGTATAGATAAGCGATTCTCCTGTTTTATTCTTGGCAGGAATTTTTTGAATTTGCGCACTTACCATCAGCTCATTATAAATCCTTTATGAGTACCGACATAGATTTTATGAATATACATAATCTTTTAGATGCTACCGAACCCGTCACACCAAAATACAAGTGAAGAACAGATGAAAGTGATGAATAAATTACTATAGTTAAATTACAGCTTGAGGAATTTCACTTTCCCGGAAGGCACGTCTGTCATTCGTTACCGAAATGTTGCGTGTTCGTACAATATGCGCGTGCGCATCGGCTTCTACGGAAGCCGAAGGCTAGCGATTAATCTGTAAATTAAACTCGATAGCAAATTTCATATGCAAACCATAAAAGTTACGTGAGAAAACGAAATTATCGTCCAATTTCAAAATAATCTTGAACAAAAATCGTTCAAATTATACCACATAATTATAATTGAACAATACGTGGGAGAAAGAAAAGAAAAGCAAGTAATAAAAGATCGAGATTAATTTTTATGCACATGAAATTTAAATTAGTTTCATACAAGTATTTCGGAGATATTGTAGAAGATAATATTAGTTAATACACAATAATATTACGCTGACGTTGTCTATACTATTCTATTACAAGCTTTTATTTAACTTGCAGTACCTAATTGAAATAATTGCAATTTAAGTAACCCAACATACTTAAATTATATATGTTGGGATCAAATTGTGCAAGCTGAATTAGTACTTCCTTTTATCCTAACAAGTTGAAATGTCGCATCGCATTACAAACATAAAACCTTTTGTAGAACAACGTCTGCCGGTTCAGCTAGATTTTAAAAATAAAACGTGTGTATATATGCAGTTTAAGAACAATTATTCTAAGAATTGTACTTTTAATGTAGAATACCTATAAATATCTCGTAGACTGGGAGCTTCGCAGACAGGCAATGTTCTAGTAAATACTACTTCGGAATAACGTGTGCTTTGGTTGATTACTTTTCTGCAGTATTTTTATTCAAGTCACTCGATAAAGAAGAATAAGACAATATCTGTATAAAATGTGCAGTCTGGTTACTTTTTAACTGCAAAAGTCTAAAAGATATCAATATTATTTTTTAATTATTAACATTATTGATAATTGTAAGATTATGACTCATCCATTTACATTCGTAGAACTCTTGTAAGATTGTAAGTTGAGTGGAATTAATAGAAGATCAAATATTTTACGTATTTAATTATAATTTTTTAATACATCATTATCGATTTTAAAAATTTGCACTAAGAAATGAGTCGCATGATTATCTTATAATAATATTATGTACCTATAGTAATGGTAATTTTAGTAAGCATAAAAATGTTATGGCAAGTACGTATAACAGGCTCGTGCTGTGAACAATTTGAGCTGCTATCGGCTTCAGTCGATAAAATGGACCATTTTCCTCAATCACCGTTTCATCGATACTTTCTGCGCATTTATAACCCGATATATACTGAGAACATCGATTGAAATCGTTTCGGTACTTTACGACTTTATTTCTGGCCGGCATGTTTTCTTTGACTGCGTCAGTTAGCTTGGGACCGAGCATTCGGCGTGTATCGGATAAATATTAATAAAGCGGCCGGCCTCGTTTCTGGGAAGTTGGGAAGATCTTATTATAACCGCAATAGCACCTATAATTAGCAGCATCCAAATTACTCGTGGCGTAAAGGTACGTGTTGCGCCAGATCGATATTACGTGTCGGCTACTCGAACGAATTTAGCGATTGAAATCGATATTAAACAAACCTCCCGTCTGCTGCTGGACTGGTTATTATCCTTTTTGCGATCGATTTAGCATTGCGAAAAGATACTGATAGCAACGACATTATCATGACAAACAATAAATTACTTTCACTGCTGTCAATATGCTTTCAAACTTCTCATCTTTTTAACATCGCAATTAATAACTGCAAAGATACGAGTATACTCATCTCACAGTTTTTGCACTTAATCCTTAAGTCATTTGGAGTGATCAAAACAAAAGAATGAGTCAGAGAAGCCAACGACCGGCGCTCCAGGGTGATCTTTCGAAATTCCCGAATAATTGTCGACGCGTAAGGTGGCGACGAAAATAACGCGAGACGACCCGAGTCGTTCCCCTCAAACAAATTAATTTTATTTATATAAATTGATGAATTTACCTATTTTTATGGGCCCCATAGACGCTCGCTTACGAATTTGTGTTTACGCAACCGTAGCCATTGGAACTAGGCCAGAATAGATCCTTTATAAAACTCTATTAAAGTACATTATTGGATGAACGTTTTTGTATGGATATGTGTGTATGTAATGTAATGTCCTGTGTTTTACATATTATCGCAATTAATTGCCACTTTGTACAACGCAATATTGGACTCGGTTGTCAGGTTCGTCATGTCCGTCCGTCCGTCTGTCCGTTACAAAAATACTATGGGTCTTCTTAGAATGGTCCAAGAATGGTCATTCTTGAAATTAGGGGTCCGTTTGTGGAATATTTGGCTTTAAAGTGCTAATTTTAGTTAGAATCAAGTGCCCCCCCCCCTGCCGGCTAAACGATTGGAGTTGGACTAGTGAAAAAATTCTTAAAAATAGTTTATATGATGAATTTACAAGAAAAACTATCACAGACATGTTAGCATAAGTAGTTAATGAGTAATAGTCGATAAACTTACTACTTCCGAACCCTACATTGCGCGTGGCCTGACATGCACTTGCCCGGTTTTTTTATTTATGATCCTACTTAAATAAAACAAAACGTTACCCCGTCCTTACTTTAATACATCAGTGAAAACATAGCTAATACACCTAAATCATTTATTATACATACTATGGCTGAATCTTCGACAAGAGTGCATGGAAATAGACAGCACCCAATATTTTGATGGTAAGTTAGCGATATAGCCTTCTATGTTACTATTCACACACTGTTATTATTCACATTACATATGCTAAATATTTCTGTGATTAGTTAAGAAGTTATTTTTAGGCATGAGTACCTACTGAAGATATGAGTATGATCAGCTCGATGATGCTCGCATAATTTTGATAGAACTTCACGTACAGGTAAGTTCGTTTTATTAATAAGTTGTAATACCAACTAAGAATTATACAACTGAAAATATAATTATGATTGTAATTCAGTGAAGTGATTGTTCCTGTAAATAGTAAAGACGCAATAGGCCGCCTGCTATGTTTTTCATAAAGCTGTCAATTTTGCACCTTCTAAATACCTAAATTATGCAATATTTTTGCGAAACAATACTCGGAACACCAATTGTAACAAAGGCGTCTATGTACAACGTAACAAGTGAAACAGATAAAATCGATGTTACTCCATTAATCGGATGTCAGATTTTTTTATCGAATGGGCACGGTTGCCTTTTTAGAATATGTGGCATAAGGCGTTTTCGCAATAAATATGAAAGTATAATGTCGCGAGAGGATGATGCCACTTTGAATGCTAAACCCGTACAGAACTACAAACATAGCCAGTGTTAGGGTTGGCACATACAAAAAAGTATTTATTTTATCTAGCTGTTCTAAATCTACTAAATAAGGAAGGCAGGACTGAAAAGTGGAAATAAAGCTTATGAAAGAATGGACCACTTAACTTCGTATTCTTGCATGTAAATGCCATCTGGTTGATGTTTTCCTCTGTAGGTTATACTCTTCTACTATTAATATGTCATACCGATTCTTGTTACTTTCAGACTTAAAAAAATTGTTTATTTCAAAATAATAGTTTATTTAACAAGCACTGAGCTTAGTTATAAAAAAATAGCCTAGTGCATCAATTGAATCGAATCTTTTGTGTACCTTTTTGTGTCAAATTTTTGGTTTTTCTACCAACCCTGGCTACTGCGGGAGGCAGATGTGGGTAGGGAGGTGGGTCACACAGACAAACCGTGGGAAAAGCTCGCATATACGGCGCGAACAGTAACATTAACTGAACCCTTTGTTACCTGACGCCGATTCTTTTGCTGTTTTATCATCTCTATATCAATCCCGTTTATTTACTAAGTTTGTCCTAAATCTTAATTACTTACATACCAAATTGCATAACCTTTTCCCATAAAAATACAATATACTCGTACATCTCTGAACATACATCCAAGTTAATTTTTAATCACATCACGGCAAATACAGTTTCTCTCGAGGCAGATATTCATTAGGATAATGATATTCGCGAATTACTACGTGTTTATGCCCACAATGCTACGTCGTAGTGTGTCCGAATCGAGGTTACACACAAACACAGAGAACGGTACGAGTTCACGTGGCAACAACGATCACGCAGTTACTGTATAACCGATCTAGTTAAACTTGAGCTTCAGATAAGCATCTTTTTTCACCGCGCACACCGTGCTCCGTACCATTAAAAGAGGGGGGAGAGTGTCTATGTAAATTGGTCGATGAACCGTGCGGCAGACGTCATTCGCACACATCGGTGCTCCACTCACACTGCGACACATGACCGTGGCATTCCATCGGTATCCACACATACAAGCGCACAGCGCACCTTATTAAAACGAGATGCGAATCGACGACTTATCGGGCAATTAGTCGCGGCCGATGTCACAAGCGACGCCAACACTCGAAACAGTATTATGTTTGAATTACATTGACTCGTCAAGACTAGTGTCTTGACTTGTTATGGAAACTTCAGTAAGTTTCCATAACATTTTTTTTGGCTACCGTAATAGCTGGCATAAGTATTGGACAATGATTGTCACCGTCTATGCGCATCTGTGACACTTGGGCCGTCATCGACGCACCGCTGTCTAAGAAATAGTAAAGCTCTACTTACTGAGTCTACAGTTTGCAACCAAAAAATTTAAAACAATTAATTATTCAATTTAGAAAAATGGTAGTAGCGGGCAAGACAAGAAAAACCTAATATCCCTGATAAGCTCAGGGGTACCAGTAAAAGTACAATAATAGAATAAGCGGTCTTCCTGCCCTACAAATAAGACAAAATATTGTTTTTTACTTACCGCTTACAGTATCGGAACCATAGCTCATTATAACAAATTCATTCGTAAGAAGAATATCTTTATCAAGCCAATCTATTCACAAAACAAGGCTATAAATTACACAAAATGTATGTATGTAGAGTATGTATCTATGTAGAGGACTACAGGATAAACACATAGTGAAGGTAAAAAATCTTACATTACGTAGGAAAGAATATCAGCTAAGGAAAGCGTCAATGTAAACCATCCATCTATAAATCTTCGTGAATGAGTTCGCAATGACACGACCTCATAAACTTACTTTAACACAACTAAATAATACTTTTGATTTGATGAAGTCAAATTTCAATTTCAAGCAACAGGATGTGGAAATAAAATAAATTACTTTACTGTAAAATAAAAGTATAAAATTTCTGGTTTGAAGTTCTGGTTAAAAGTAGGTATACAATATCTACTTGTAATGTGGCCATAAAATCAAGCACTTTTTTTGGGCCAGGGATTTCCGTTTATAAATTGCGGATGATATTTGAAGAAAACAAAATATTTGTTGGTGACATTTGAAGCAAATGGGCATACCCCCCCCCCCCCCCCCCCGTAATAGGTTAACCTATGGGATGTATGGTCTAAGCTTATGAGTACGGATGTAATGATTGCTTTCCCTACAACAAGTAGACAAGGAGAGATTCCCTTTCTCCAAGACTCTTTCTAAGCTTCAAACCATAATAGTGAGGGTAAGGTGTCATATAAAAAGGCTTACCACGTCCTCAAATGGATCTTAAATATGGTTAATATGAACATTATATTCTTCATTACGATAGTTTCGCTTAAGCTTAATAAATAACAACTGAGTCGAGATTTGTTTATTTTAAAATACCCTAAAAATCCAGCAATTTTTCCTTTGGGGGTGTGACTTAGGCCATCTTACCCCACATAGTTACTCAATTATATCTACTATTATCGCGTGATCCGATAATTGTTGTACGTATGCCGGTTTAGCTAGTATTACAAAAATAAATACATATAATAAATACCATGTGTTATGTATGGAGTTGTGCGCTGGTGTCATTTGATCTAGTTCATTCTATCGTCTATTCGATTATTGTATTATTCGATTACTCGATCTTATCTAGTGATTCACTAGTTAACTCGGTACAAGACAGTCAGTCTTTACTGGGAGCTTGGAGTGGATGGTTGTGTCCCTACAGTGTTGTGCCCACTTACAGTGAATATTACAATACTTACAGTGAATATTAGAATATTATATATATATATATAATATTTATTATAAATAATAATACTTTAATTATAATCGTTGAACATAACACCATGTTAAATAAATGTTAAAGCATCAATGTATATCACGTATTAGTAAACAATCAAACAGGTTCTCGTAAGGTGTCGCATTGAGTGCGAGAGCGGCACGCGCGAATACTTACCCAGCGATAGTGTACAGCGAACTTTACATCATCATGAAATCAATATGATCATTATAGGACATTGATTCTTGCTTTCATTGATTTCTGTCCTTTTTAAACCCTATTGTCAAGGTCGTTTACATTTTGGTTTTATTTACATTTTGGAATCGCAACTCTTATGACTCTTATGGTGGCCACTCACGGTCAGTCCATCGCGTCAAATGGCGTGATATACAGCCAAAATTTGATCGTGAATGTGAAAAACTGATGGCGTGATATAAAAAATTTGTATGTGCAATCGCGCCATTTTGACATATGTCATTTGGCGTGGCTCCAAAAATGACGCGATGGAATGACCGTGAGTGACCACCATTATGAGCTCCATCATCACTTTAAGGCTTTAAATTCCGGATTGGGTGCTAGAGTTTAGCATAATTATTATAAAGTGCGTATTGTACACATTGAATTTTTACCACCCATAATCCAACACGCAAATGTCGAAGAGATATAAATATAGCCTAATCTAAATAAGTTCCAGTCATCCGGTTCTGCTAGTATTGTAGATCATTATCATTGATTGTAATAGATTGCTAGTCAAACAAGCTATCGACACCTTATGCGTTATCGCCATTTGTATCTTCGCTGGTTCTAAGAAGTATCATGAAATGCATTTTAATGTTTTATAAACAGGAAAATATCGTACAGAATATATTGAATATTTAATATAATCTACCTATATTATATTGTTATTTGTATTCTGCCTGCTGCTTTGCCCACGTTTTTCGAGACAATAATTACTACCTAATATCTCATTCCAGGTTCTGGTGTACCTCTGTGCTTTTCATGAAAATCTGTTCTATAGTTTTGCGTAAAACATCCATACAGACTTTCACATTTATAATACTAGTAGGATTTAATATCATCTACCTATATTATATATACCTATATTATACTAGCAACATAATTTTGGATCGCATCGAAAGTTATTTAATAATCCAAAAATAGTATTGCATCAGCGAGGAGTTGGAAACTTAAAACAAACAATAATAAACGCTCGCGCAAGGACATATTTAAATGAGACGTCATAAACTTCTACTTATAAATAAACGGCTTCAACCCATTAACAGCTCAGTACTGGGCACTGGTCTCTCCTCTTGAGGAGGCCTAGAGCATACTCCACCACGCTGCTCCAGTGCGGATTGGTGGAGAATAAATCAATAAACATATCTATGTATCATAATACACATAAGCTTCTGCCTGGGCGGGAATGGAACCTAGAAAGAGAGAGAAAACCTCGCGTTTTTAGGTTTTAATAAAAATATGAACTGTCAAAATATATATTTACTCGTAAATTATGTGTCCTCTGCTTCCTTCTAGGCCAGCACTCCGTCTGTAACACTATTAAGCTGTTACTGACCATGGACGACCGTAACAATTTACCATCTGGAGGCTCGACTACTCGCTGGTCAGCTCCTAATTAATTTAAAAAAAATACCCATTGAAGTATTATTTGTCAAACAAAACATTAAAAAATATTCAATATTAAAAGGTACCACCAATGACAAAATCGTATCGTGTCCGTGATATTTACTGACTTTTCCTAAAAATACGCATTAAACGTATCATCAATAAAATATTCAACCACAGCGATTTCAATAATTATTCAAGCGTAAATGATTCAATTTATTGAACCGTATACATTTAAATTGTCAACATTTTGGTTATCGATGCGCAGATAGTTAATGCTCGAAGACGGTTAAGAAAGAGATCATTTTGAGCATTCTAATCCGCTAATATGCTAAATTTATCGCTTTTGCTTTCAATAACGTACAATTTATGTGATTTTATTGGGACCACCTACAGGTTGAATAGAATCTAATCTGTAATTCTATTAAAACGAGGCGGTATGTTTCAGACCATTCGCCATAAATTTGCCCAAGAATAATGAATGTCTTTATAAGTGGCAATAAATAAATTATTTAAATTGTTGCAAATATTGCACATTAATTATTATGCGGTTGTTAAAGCAAACAGAATCGGAAGCTTTGACTTGTTAGTGGCGCCAAGTAATAAAACCGATAACTTATGTTAATTGATATTTATGCCATAAACCTTCTCATAATTTATCAATAATCATAACTTAAGCACGAAAATATTTATGATTATAGTGTTACAAGCAATTAATCATTACAGTTTCAAGTAGGTAATTATAAATTTTATTGTAAATGTCACACGTACGGGAAAATAAAAAGTTAAGTAACTATTGGTTATTAAATATTTATGTATATGAATTAAATATGCAAATTCAAAGCCGGAAAATGATTTTCTGAGAATCTCAGATTAATAAAACATTATGGCATTGGGAATATCACCAATACATATGTATTAAGCTGCATCTAGAATCTTCGTTGGCGAACCTACTGGCGACTGCGTGATAAAACAGAAATCATAAACTGCGCACAGACGGTAGCGGTACTACACTTTACTACTTATAAATATTTTTGAATATCTTCTTCAGTTTGAGACCTGATTCAAAAGTCTATATTAAAAATAACACTTAAATGTCCCGTAAACAATATAGTATATATCCTGTATATATACTATATTGTTTACGGGACTTTACTTTACTTTACTGTTTTTTTAATAGTCGATGATCAGGAAGCCTTGCAAATTATTGCTTTAAGATTATTTTTTTATGAATATTCAACAAAAAAGAATGAGAAAAAATGTAAGTAAAACATTTTTTTGTATTTTATCATACAAAAATAATCTTAAAACGCCCGTATTGTACCTTTTTAAAATCTGCATTTAACAGACAAGTTTTTAACATACTGGGGCATTCTTGCCCAGTACATTTTTTATCAACCACCTCGCATCAAAGTTGTGTCGAAGAAAATCAAAAACAAAAATATCCAAAGTAGATGCTATTTTCTCAGCGTTTCCTAACAATTTCAACAACATTACATACTGATTATTATAAAGCAACTATTTGAGAGCTCTAGGGGAAAAAAATTATCAAAATATCTGCTCATTTGTGGACTCAACAGGAAAAAGTAGCGTAAAGGAGCCGATTTTTCTAAATTTTAAAAAATGGTCATTAACTCGAAAACGGTGACACTTTTAGGCGCTCCACCCATTGAAGACGCGTCCCGCCGCGGTGCGCGGAGCGACGGAAACCGCGCGCGGCGACGGAGGCGCAGATCTGCCTTACTTAGCGGTGTAATCTGCTCCCCCGCGCGGTTTAGCAGATTACGACAGCCTTGCGCTAAATAAACTCATGTATTCACTGTGTTGTCGATCGTCGTGGAGAATGGACGAACTTATTCAATTTCAAGATGTTGCAGTTATATCGTCATTTTGGTTTTTGTATACAAGAATTAAAAGACACTGCGTCCATAGAAGATTTTGGATACATCCCTATTTACGATCGAGATCTATAAATGGATCATTTGCACTGAATTACAAAGACTTAAGAAAATATGAAGATAAATTATTTAGCTACAAACGTATGTCAACTGCATCTTTTGATTATTTATTAAGCAAAATTCGAGCGACCATTACTGGAACAGATACAAATTTTCGTCCTTGCATTACGCCGGAAGAAAAACTTATTGGAATTCATTAGACGGCCATACCCACGGGCAAGTCTGCAGACATGTCCGCCGGGCCACGCTACTATAGGTCTGTGCAATGTTTGCTAGTGTAGGACCGTTGCAGTCAGTCTGGCAGACTTGCCTGTTGCAAGTCCGCGCGATCTCATTTTGTCATTGTAGCCTAAGCAATAAGTTCAAAATTCCGGTAAAGGTCAGACATGCCCGGTCGTACCGCCAGTGAATCCCCCGCTTTAGGTACATCAACAGTATCAAATCACGCCCGGTACTGCGGAACCGGTGTGCCATACCCCGCGGCACGCGCCGCGCTCCCGCGCAGATTGGCAGAAAACGCGCGCGGAACGCCTTCCCGCGCGGTGCCGCGTCGGCAGTGTGTTGTACTAGGCGTGATTTCTATATAAATTGAGATATTTGCATACAATGGTAAAATCTGCCATCCCGCGCCCCGTCGCGGTGCGCGGTGCAGTGGGTGGAGCGCCTTACTGAGGTAATTTTTTGACATATGATAGGTCAACTTTCAAGTTATCTGCCACCTTCGGTTGATCCACTACTTACGGGACACCCTGTATATTGGTCAAGTCACTTTATTATTTCAAACAATGTCAGTAGGTACATAATTGTTTAAAATACCTTATAGTTTTATTCAAGATCTTTTTCTTTTCTTAAAAGGAGACAAGTCACAGGGATAGAGTCGTAGAGGACATCGATGCCTCCTTACGTAGATTTTTATCGCAGGGGATTGCTAAAGCCCTTCCGTTTAGGTCCTTCACACTTCCATCCATCATGAGCCTAAGACTAGGGTAGAATAGTAAACAACCTAAAAAAAAACTAAAAAAGCCCAGTAAAAAGCCTAAATAACAGACCACCACTAAACATCTTGTGGTAATAAAAATGGTGGTTATATTATCCACTACCACTGTTAGTCTTAAAATCACCGTTAAAAATGTAAACCGTTAATAAATCGACATTCGTTAAGCACACCGCAAAGTACTGGAAAAGCTTGCCTGCTTTCGCGTTCCCGCCCGCCTATGACGTGGATCTTACGACGCTCGGTCGGTTCAAGACGGACTGTAGTCTAGCATGAACTTATTTTGAGTAAAAAAACCGTCACCATCCTTATAAAACCATCCATACAATGTTAAAGAGAATGAATTCGAGGTCTTCGCTTCTCTTTTGGCCGGCCGTCCATAGCATGGCATTGGCATGGTACAATGACGTCTAAACATCACATCGCGTCGTTTCGTTTCGGCTCATCTGTGTACCCAGCAAAATATCGTCTTCCTAAAGACCCTTCTCAACCAGACTGTTTCTCATTTAGATCAGGTAACATAAACATAAGACCAAGCAAGCGAGCCAAGCTTAACATTTACAACAGAATATTATATTAAAAATCTATTGAATTACACGTAACGTAAATTATAAATAAAATAAGTTTTGAGACGAAGAAAAATCTCAGCACAGGAAACGCTGCACCAAATTAAATTTGTTTTTAAAAACATACAAGTACCTAACTATTATCTACAGTCGCTAAATGAAAATGTTATTTTAGAGCATCTTATATGTCCTTATTGTGACCTTACACTTACATAATAATATTACAGTGACATGTATATACCATAGTTTTAGGGTCATAAAGTAGTAGGAAACATCTAGATCTTCAGTTCTAGAACTGTGTGAATACAAAATGTAGTATGTATGAATGTATACAGAACTGCAGCCAGTCCGCGATACTGCACGGTCGTAAACTGCAACACACTGGACCGGTATCCGGTAAACCGGGCAGTGGATGGGAGAAGGAACAGTCGTAAATAATTTAATGAACAGTAATACATGATCGTCATCACAACCCACATTAACTGTTTCTCTTGGACTTTCACCCTAACTTAGAGTCACTAACGGTTACTTAGGTATGTAAATCGCTCCTTAGTACAGAATTTGTATGGTGATTCTTTACTTAGGAGTGATTAAAGTAACCGTTAGTGACTCTGAGTTGGGGCATTTGTCTCCTCAGAATGAAAGTAAATGCCTATTAATTGTCTTTGGCTTCTTCTTCAACGTTTTCTGATGACTGAGGGTCGTGGTTTTTGCAATTAGGATCTTCCAGGCTTTTCTATCTTGTCTTACACGTTCGAAAAAGACGAGAACTTTAATACGCTGGTTTTCTCATGATGTTCTTTCAGCGAAATTATAATTTTTAATACGAATAGAATAGATATAATAGATACATAGAATCGAACTCAGGTCTCTTGTTGAATTGAACTGCCATAATTTGTCTTATAGTTCCCGCTAAGCTTTTGTCTTTCATGAATAAGAGTTTATATAAATTATGAAGAATAAGTATCGATATATTATCGGTATATTATTATCTTTATTAACTCTCACAAGTGCAAATGATACACATGCAATATTCGTTGTGAAAATTGGTTGCGCATGTTTATATCTGGAACCTAATTAACATATTGAGATACTAGAAATGTACGTCTTTAACTTGCTTAATTTATTTGTGTAGGAGTTGCATAGTAAAAGAAATAACAGTATTCCTAAGTGCGGAAAAAGAGGTCAAAATCTTACGTCTTATGGGCAGAATTATCATGAGACCCAAAATTATATTACAACAAAATATATTGAAATAATATGGTTGATGTATCAGCTGATTACAACCATCAAACCATCGTACCTGAACGCATTTAAAAATCAGAGATCAACCTGTAGACATGTTCGTTGGCTAACTACAATATAGTTAGGCTATGGTATTGCATGCCATCTAGACTAGAGAATCATTTTGAGTGACTACTCGACCAACGATTATCAATGACAAGTTTGCACGCAGCACTAGAACTTGAAATGGAAGCTTAAGATGACATGGATCGCCCACTCATTCTGCTCATTAGATGACCTGATGATGATCTGTATAAATAATAATATACATAATAGCAAGACACGTCATGATAGCTCAGTGTTTAACATCGGTATTCCGCACGAGGGATACACTTTTCTATTTTTTTTTAACTAGTAACCCGGCCCCGCTTCGCTTCGGATACGCTGCAGCAAGGCTATTCTGTTTTGTAATTCGACAGCGGAATCCGCGATGAGTGTCAATTTTGGCAAGGAATTTTGACACTCATCGCGGATCCCGCAGTCGAGTTACAAAACAGAATAGCCTTGCTGTGCTGAAGGAACTTTTTTTTTGCCTTAGAGCCTATCGCCTTTCTCATGAATTTGGCTATCCTAATACAAAACAAATTTCAAATCCGACTGCTAGTAAGAGATTAGCGCGTTCAAACAAAAACAACTCTTCAGCTTTATTATATTAATAAACATTATATTTCTTTTGGAACGAAGTTCCTTATCGCGCGTTGCGAAAGGGGGCTAGGCGGAAAATTTGGTAACGACACTTTTTGCCGGTAACGACACTTTTTGCCGTCGTAGTTTTTTTTACATAGAAAGCAAGCCAGAGTACTAGGATAGCAAAACATGCAAGCGAGTATGCCAAAACAAATCTAAGGTATTAAATTTCGTGAGAAATCCCCCCAACTAGCTATCTAGCCAATTAGCTATCCTAGTACTGACTGCAAGGAACTTAGTTCCATCCGGGTGTCCCTTGACACCTCTCAAGTTTTTTTTTATTCTATTTATTTTATTTATTCTCTTCCTTTCTCTCTTAAGTACCTAAGTCAGAATTTTTCAGGTTAAATGTGTTTTTCAGGTTATATTGTCATGTTTTTAATCACCATTTATAATATGACTCAAATCTTACCTGCGTCATTGGGAGGCTGAAGTGGTAAGCCGATAACTTTATAGTTTAGTTTAATTGTGATGAGCTAAGATCTCGATAGGTCTCCTACCTACGCGTATGAACCGATAAATTAAACCATATGGTAAAGCCAACAAATACCTGAGCAAGTTCTTAGTAAATAAAACTAAAAATAATGAAGTCCAATGTCCTAAGATACGGCCAAAGAATGTGAAACGTCTATAGAAAATTAGTGCTTAGACTTATATTTTATTGCGCTTTAGATACAAGCTAATGAACAAGGACTCGCTACATTAACAACAAATAACGAGAAAAGAGCATGTCTCTTTGCTTCCTTAAAGTCACTAACGGTTACTTAAACCACTCCTTAGAAAATAATCACCATACAAATTATGTACTAAGGAGCGATTTATGTAACTGTTGGTGACACTGAGTTGGGGCGTACGTCTCTTCGACTAAGATCTAAAAATTATAGATTAATGATTAATGACTCACTCGTTAAAGACTCCTACATAAAAAGAGATCGGATAGTCTCTTCTTCATCGTGTATCGTCATATATCTTTCATTGGTGTGACTCTTCGGTGAAACAGGTACTAAGTTATCATTTAGATCGCAAACCGACATTTCTTCACTTAATTGATGCTCTCAGTGGCAAGTTAACTTATTTGGGTCAGATTAAGCAGTGTACTAAGTTTAATGAATGGAACGAACTAGTTACATAGTCCTATGAATCATACATCCTTCTACAATTGTTTGAAGTGTAACTGATCGTAAATTATATGTCAATTAAAATGTTCTTTGAATTTATGTATTACTAATACCATGATACAAACCAATGCAAACGATTAATGCAGTCTGTCAACGTATAAGGAGATAGTCGCAATGCTGAGCGAGACAAAACCTTATGTAAGAGCGAGAGGGAAACTAAAATAAAATTAATGCATGTAGACCAGACTTCGAGACTTACTAGCTCGTTAAATAGTAGAATGAATGTTAAATAGAAAAAAACAATAAATAATATATTTTTTGAGCCTTTTCGAAGTAACCCTAGATTTTATGGTTTACACCTTTATGCATCTTGCCTATAGATATTATGTAGTATATTCTGGTTATGTTCTGGTACATGCCATCAGAAAACAACAATAAGTAACTCAACAGTAGATACTGAGTTAGAATGATCACGCCCACACAGTTCGAGATAAATTTCCTCTTGTTTCTACATCTCCTTTATACATCGAAACACTTTATACACAGTAGGCTCTTGGTAAGACAGTTCTATGATACAAGTTGTTAGCGTGAAATGACGTACCTAATCATAATTCTTATAAACAAGCTTACGTTGTTGCTGTATTTGTATTCAAATAATATGAAATAAATACTGAATATTTTATGTGCCTTAAAGTATTATAATGTGATTGTTGTGTTTAATTAATAAATAATCCTAGCTATTGTTACCCAAAAATGTAAACAGTTGGCTTCAATAATTATTAAAAGTATCTTTCGCGTCCTCTTGGTTTTCCATACTACAAATATTGGATGATTTATGATGTTAATAAAATAAAATAATTTTACATAAAAAGAAACACTGCTTAACTGAGTTGTATGTTACTCGATGTTAGGCCTAGAAACAATTACGAGTATAAACCCTTAACGCACCGCTAATAACATTTTTTGTGTCGATTTTATGTGATCGGGATTTAAATATGGTTGGTAGATAGGTCACAGCTAGTCAGAATGCCTCAAATACTTTCTAATTTTGTCACGTCAAAAAGCCGGTTAGTTTTTTAAAAAAAAACTAATTCGATTCGTTAGGCGGTGTCGGAGGCCTTCTTATACTTGCCAAATAACACCTTAACCAATCCAGCAACGGGAGAGGTTTCTTCTCTCTTTGAAGCCTTAAAGCGAATTTACTAAGTAATTCATCGAGACTTGCAGGACTTGAATTTTTACAAAAGCTACTTATAAAATTAAGCTTTAGCAATATAAAAACTGTACTCAATTCGTGTTTCTGTGTAGCAAACACAATACGCCTCCGTCCATGACTTGCGCCGGTGAGCTAGCTAGACATGCGTATACCACTATGCAGGCCGCACTCGCAGTCAATGAACTGGCAGAGGTCAGGTGAAATTATCTCGTGCGGTCCGCCTTACGCGACATCTGACTCACAATGACCGAATACAATTTTATCTCGTCTTCTGATGCTCAAATATTTTTAAGGACGATGTGCTACGCTGTTGAACGTTACTATTGAACGACTTTATGGGACAAAGTTATTGTGCACTAGGGGTGGTATTATTGTAGTTAGTCTATGGCAAATTCTGAGCGTTTTGAAAGTTTTGGTTTATTATAGTTACACTACAGGAAAAGATGTTATTTTTTCTGTTTTACATACTGTTACGGAAATGAGTGTCCGAGTCTCCCCTCTCTTACCTCTCCTGAATACGCCAGTGCCTACCGCTGACCAAGCGGTGTACCGGCATCAAGGTCTGGCGATGTGACGGTCATGGCAAAAGCGATAATAGAAAGTTAGGTATGTCCTATTTAAAAGAATCCCGTCCATACATTTTTTCTAGAGGGCTGTCTGTGTTCTAAGGTAGGTTTCCTGAAGCGTAGTGAAGACAATTACTTGCCTAAAAATACGCCAAGAAAACGTAACCTTACACTCGGAGAAATTTCACCTTAGCATGAATATTCTGCACGATTGCCAAGTACAGATAAAGTCTGAATGTACTTCTATCCGCGTATGTGAGCCCTTAGAAAACCGTTTAGAATTTATGACCTCGTGATATGAATTTAATTAAAAGTGAGGTATGATGTTTGAACATATTATTGGAATCATAAAATTGATATATGTAATAGTAGCACATAGAGCTATATTATTCTGAAGATGGTTTCTCTTTTTGTAATCAGTATGATAGGTGTTTGTACCCGTTATAGACACTATAAGACGGTCCATCCATCTTTGAGTCCATAACAACCCCCCTGAACATGGTACACTCTGATGAACAACTAAGGAGAAACGAAAGCATCCGCTGTGGTGCCAGGTCCCTCCTGTTGGACGTCGTATATTAATCCTAACTGTAACAAATGCATCATGGTAAGATATTATATGCACTTGGCCAGCCAGTTACCACCTTCCTTTTAAAATAGTGAAAACCCATTCGTGTTTTGGTCGCAGTGTCAAAGCACCAAAACAAATACATATGAATCTCTTTATCTCAGGCGATGGTTAGCTGGCCATAACTGGAGCAGGTACCTTATAGTATTGGAGGTAGTTGTGACGGTGACGAAATCACTTCATTACATAAGTTTCGAGAGTGACTCCAGAATGGATGGACCCAGTACACATTGCTCAACAATAGGTATATTATTATACTCGTATGTTAATTTGGTTGCTAAGAACGGATGTTTGATCATGTCAGGCAAGACTTAATTTGTAAAAATGCTTTCGGATCATTTCAAAATAACGAATATTACATCCTCGTATTTTGACTTCCTGTATTATGACGAAAAACGTTCCGTCATTTTATGATCACTTGAACACCATCTAGAAAAATATATTATGTAGGTAATTCATTATTTCACCAGTCATAAATATAAGTTACCTGTGCCAATAGTATACTTACAATAAGAATATATTTCTGGAAAATCTAACTTTTTAATGTCTATGAAGCCATGCGACGATATGCATTATATTTAACAGCTAACTTCCCTAACAAATCTGTCCTTTTTAACAAACTTTACAATTTATTTTCAATACACTATACAGCAACGAATGTATCAAATAAAACATCTGAAAAGCTGCAGCCTGAGAAAGTTCGCGCGCGATATTGGAGTGATCTTGAATAAAAAGAGATGTGCCAACCAAAAATGTATATAAAAATAAACGGCAAAGGTTTTACGGAGTGAAATCTACGTGGAAATATCAACGTGGCTCGTGCTCTGATGACGAGTGGGTAGTGATGTGCGCTCACGCAAAATGTAATTGTTTATCGATAGAACATTTGGTCTCATTTATTTTAATTAAATAAAATTATGTTAACGCCTAAATCTATTAAGATATTAACTTATATTTAAAAAAATTATAACGGTAAGCGAACTTAATCAGAAGCTTGTCTGAATAAATGGATAGTAATAAACTGGCAAGGGTTTCCACTGATATTGGTATTCTACAGCATGGACAACCACGCTGCTCCAGTTCGTATTGGTATTAGCAATTTTACCACTAGAAAGCATCCTTCCAACTCCCGACCACACCCAATGCTTCTTGACATTTGACTGCGTAACTAATTGATTGACTTTACGTAAATCACTCAGTCGGTTACGATGCCATAATCTGTCAACTATTTTATCACGAGTAAAAAGAAAAAAAATTAACTACCCCAAAGGAATGGAATCGTTTTCCTGTGTCGACACTCCAACCTGTCTAGTTATGGGCCTCTTGCAGAACATTGACCTTTATTACGCTTACCATATTATGAATCTTTATATCAAGTGCATTTGCTAAGGATTATTATAAGTAAAAAACTGACGTATATTCACGATTGTTTAAAATGAATTGGCGACAGTAGTTCAATCATTTCAAGTCTTTAATACGATGCGATTGTACATGACAATGGCTTGTCATCAGCAGATATACATAATTCTTACATCACTCGTGACAGATATCAGACGTGATCCGATTTATTAATTGGATACTATATGAAGTTGACTCAGTCTGTTAATCAGCAGTCTTGGATATTATCCGATGTCAATGGTTTGTTAAACTGGGTAGTAACGAATTTTTTTATGTTGATTAAAATTATCATCGTAACTAAAATAAAATATTAAATTTACACCTGATACAATTTTAAATACTATTGGTTATAATAATAATTATTTATTTATTTATTTAACAATAATTTATGTACACAAGTAGAGTAATTATGCATATAACACATAGTAAAAGAAATTTTGTATAAAGGTACTGCTTTACAAAAATTTACTGCTTGGTGAAAAAGAACTTGATGTTAAGTTTTTCTTACATACGATCTGGTGACCCTGATTTCATTTGCGGAAGTAAAATTTTTACAATAATTCATATTGTCAACCCTTATTTCAACCGTTTTAGGAGATCAATTTTTGAAAATCTTTGTACTTTCCTATAGGGATCTATGCCGTAATAACATGCTTTTTATGGTCCACTTATTCAGGCCATATGTACATTTTCTGTCAGTCAGTAATATTTTTTAACATATTAAAAATTATTTGTAAGTCATTTAATAAATTAAAATAAATCCGCTTATCCCTGAAAATACAATTTAATTTAAATTAAAAAAAGCATTTGTATATTATTATGAAGTATAAATATACTAGATTACAACGTTAATGGCTGACATTTTAATTAAAACCAGATTTTTACAATAAATATTTTGAGGCAATACATTTTTGAGCATTTCCCTTCACTACAGGCGGTTGAGTTCTCCGTTGTTGCTTTTTTCCCATTTACGAGTTTCACGGCGACCGTTCCCTGAAACTTACACGTACCCAGAATATAAATGCTAGATGTTGTTATCCCTCTCCCACTTTCGCCATCACACATCTTCCTTCTTCTTCCATCTCCACAAATAAAAATGTGTAGCCCGATATTGTTTAGACGAAAAAGATTACATCTCTTCTTAAAAAATAATACAAAATAAACATTATATTTTCAGCGCTTAAGATTTATTTTTGAGTGACATACGGATATCATAGTATGCTATATTCTGGCAAAAGGAAAATGTTGTCTTTTTCGAACCAGTTGCATTTAAAATCCTCTGTCCCTGTTGCTTGGACGTTATGCTGGCATCTAAAGTCATCTGGACCAAGTAAAGCTATTACTTCAGGGCCGATGTTATTAAAATGAATAAAGTTACCATTTGTAAGACACGATGGCCCAATCAAACACTTTTCGATATCGTTCTATGTATACGTCGATAGAATTAATAAATGATAATGTAATAATAATGAATGATAATGTAAATAATTGTAGAATGGTAATGACATGAGTTTTGTCCAATGTTCGACCTAGTTACAAACATCTGACTGTTGACAAACATCTGAGGGTGCGGATGGTAGTTGAATGGGTGACCCCTAAAGGGGTTAGTGGCCAACTCAAGTACCGGCTAATAACTGCGACCGGCTATACGGAAGCGCTAAAAGATTTGCCCTGGTCTAAGCTTTTAAGCCAATAACATAGTAGGTTTGCTACATACCATTAAAAGGTGTAAAATGTAAATAAATAGCTCTTTTCCATTGTATAATTTAAGAAACAAGTCCGACAAAACTAATTTTAAAAGTAATTACACAGTTAATTAGATATACTAGCTGTTATCATCACATTAAAAATGTAAAATCGTTATGCTCTCTAAATGCTATCTAAAGCATTCTGTAATTCTTCTTCTGCCTGAAGGGCTGATGAAAAAGCAAAGGGGCCACTGATGGTAAGTGGCCACCGTCACAAATGCCATAGGGGCAATAGGTAACCGAGGAGTCACCAATGCAAACTCGCCTCTGAAAGAATATCCTTTTCACACTTTTTTAAGAACCCCTGATAGCACTTCAAGAATACCTCCAAACCAAAGGGAAGCAAATATGTATATTATGTTTTGAATGCAAACGGATACTAATGATTTTATTTTATTTTATACAGATATATCGATCCTCTTACATGGATAATGGCGGAACTGCCACAATTGTGAGTATCCATTTGCATTTAAAATGTTAAGTGTCCACGATGATATAAAATTAATCATGTGAAAAAAAAGGCCGTGAAAATTGGACCGTAGTCTTCGATTAATATGTATAGGGTAGAACTTTAATTTTCTTCAAACAGTGTGATGATGGAAGGGAAACGTGAACAGTAAGTACAACTGCTGTACAGAGAACTCATTACAACAAAATAAAATGTTAATCTTCTGAATTACCAATACGTCTCTACTTTATCAGTCTATTATCTACTAAAGTCTATATGAGTTTGATTACAGCGACAGTGAGTAAAAAATACGTAGCTTTGTCACTTGACGCCTGACGTTTTTACTTTAAAATCGTGAAAAATTAAACAAAGGTTCTCTTTCCAGACTGAGTTAGCATCAAATATCTATTCGGAAAGTCGGCGCGGCTAGAACGGCGCACTGAACGCAAACCGGGAATGCCAGGACATCGTCCGCCGACCGGTTCCGCACTCTACCGCGGCGCAGGGTGACAATGACAGCTGCCCTGCACGAGACACTAGCCAGTGCTTTATATAAATTAATTCTGCTTGTCTTGGTCATAAGATAAGTAAGTATGACTAGCGGTTTATAAGTATGCACGTGTTTGTCCCGCGTTTTTAAGTACTCTATGTCAGATTTCAGATCATACCTGTGTGCTATTTCATGAAAATCCGTTGCGTAGTTTTCGTGTAAAAGAATAACATACATCCATAGAAATTTCTACATTTATTATATTAGTCGGATTGTCCGAATATACAGAACATACGTATGTTATCGTATAAATTATAATCCTATTATTTATTTATTATTCAATACAGAATCAGTTACCAAACCAGTTAAGTTATAGTTTATTGTGTAGTTGTTATAAATCATTATGTGTTAGTCTAAGTTTATCGATCATATTATTTAGATCTACCGATCGTTATCGATCATGTTTGATAGATCTTGGTTTAAAATTGCAAGAAATGTTTCTTACTTGCGCTGTCTTTAAAGTTGAGGTGACAATGAAGTGACAATGAGGAGGTCAATGAAGTCAATATCGGAAACTGATCTACTCTGTCCTTTCCAGATCAATAACAATGTTAAATGATTTTTTTGTGAAAATATTACGATGGAAAATAAGCGTTTATATTTACTGTCTTTTAAGTAAACGTCCACAATATGTAGAAATGTTGGTGAAACTAACTTTACTGCACTATTTGAACGCACCTACTTATCACGTATCTACCGGACCTGAGCATTCACATGCCTTTCTCTGGATGATTTTTAACAAGATTCCTGTGTAGGTAGCAACCTTAGAGTTCAAAATTGCTATTGAATTCTGATAAAATATTTTCATGGTTGTTTGTTTGTTTATATTAAATTATTTAAGACTAAGGTCTTTGGTAGCACCTGACATCTAACGCCCCTGTCCATGCAAATAGTATCAAAAAAGCAAAGCAAAAAAAAATGGTCATCATCGCCCATGGTCTACACTTCTACAGCAACATCTTAGACCTCGCCGATACGTTGCTGCCCAAGAAGTTATATAGAAGAAAGAAAGGCTGGCTCTCAAACTTCCAGACGGAACTTGACGAGTCGTTTCGCTGCTGACTTATACCAAAGGATGGTAGATTAGCAGGTTTCATGGAAACAAAATAATAGGTGTCAGCAATATGGTTTGATAATATTTTGATAATAAAATCCTTACGAGGAGGCCTACCCCATATCTATAAGCATCTGGTGATAATGGACTAAACTTAATTAATCTTAAACTTAATTCACAAAGACTCTGTTGGTGAAATGAGGATGTTGATATTAATGCTAAAACCAAATTATTATTTTACAAAAGCTTTAATTATAAACAATAGCTAGAAACAATCGTATAATAATAAAATCGAAATCACTGAAACCTTGGGCACGTTAAAACTTGTGACATTAATGCTCACTGTGTGACATACATCCCAACTCAGACAATAACGGTTACTTTAATTGCTTCATAGTAAAGAATCACCACACAAATTCTGTACTAAGGAGCGATTTAGTGACTCTGATTTGGGGCGATAGTCTCCTCATAATTAGCAATTTCTTCCTCCATCATGATTTTTGCTATTTTCATTTTTACTTGAGCTTGTCTTGTGATTGAAAAGGTTTTTATAGTTTTAGCATAACCAAGAAATATAAGTTCTGTTCCACTGAAGACATCTGTTCTCTTATTGTCAAAGTATTCAACTATTCTATTACTATTAGCAGAAGTATTAACTTTAGGTGTAACGATTGCGGAATGATATTGCCTTCTTACTTTTTCTTTTATTCTTTCGTGATGTTTTGACGTCTCTAGCCTTTTAAACCTCCTTTGTGATCCTGACACCTGCGTTTCAATATTGCTATGTGTATCAGATACATCGTGCATTTCAGAATCAGGCGTTCCAGACCTTTCAAGTTCTTCACACGCCTCTTGTGTTTCTTGATATTCAGAGCTAGATTGAAAACCTATCACATCTGTACTAGATTGAGTGCCCTCAGCATCTTGATGATCTTGTAATTCAATGTTTGATAATATTAGTCCAAATTTTATATGTGGTTTCATAAATTCCATGTGTTCTGCCCATTGCCATTTAATATATCTTAAGTACATCTTGGGTCCCGATGCCATTGTACTTTTTAAATACTTGGTGTAACAATCCTTGAGACTTTTCCATCGACACTTTGCCACATCACCTGAAAAGAAGAGCAGATTATCATCATAATATTAAATTTAAAAAACCCCCGACAGTATTATTTATACTAATTATAGCCAAAAATACGATAAAGTCACCTTTCAAACAAAAAAAAACTAGATCAACATAGGTTCATCCGTTTGGGAGGGCAGCTACGATACCACAGACAGATACAGATACACAGACACGTCAAACTTATAACATCCTTATAACCCCTCTTTTTTGTCTGGGGTTAAACATTATCTTAATATATATAAATTACGTGGCACGTTGTTTCTCCGCGATGGACTCCTAAACTACTTAACCGATTTTAATCAAAATTGCACTCCGTATGCAGTTTGATCCAACTTGAAAGATAGGATAGCTTACAAGTTACATTTCAAAATAAAAAAAAAACTTTTGACAGAGCGAAGTCTGTCTGGGCAGCTAGTAATATGTAGATTTTTATTTTATTTACGGCAATTTTTACTTTTTCCAATGAACAGTATTGCTGTTGGCCCTAGCGGCTTTTACAACTTCATACGGACAGACGCTGATTGATGGATCACATACATGAGTTTAAACAGTATTTACACTACTGCCGACCAGAACAGAACCCAGCAGAGAAACCTTAGCTGATTGGAAATTTGATGCTTTCATAATAACACCTACCTAAATAAAGATAGATTCTGCTATTTAACTACTGACTCGGTTTATCACAGTTTACAGTAACTGTTGCCTAATCAAAAAATCAGTAGATAAAATAGATTTCCATAACTTTTCAAGCTCAAAAAATTTGTTTACAAAATCATAGTCTGGGCTACGCTAGTAATAATACTTCAATGATCTCGGCATACTATTAGGTATGTATTCTGTAGCCTCGGTTCTACTAATACACTTAATTCTCAATATGATACCTATTTAAATATAAAAGTTTCAACCGCCTTAAGTAGGTAATTATCACAGATATAAATCTCAAGTATTGTAAATAAATTACTAAACATAAGACGTAACGTAATACCGCAAAGCGTTCTTATTGCTGTTCTTATTCGATATTCTGTGGACGAAGCAATATTACCGCACCTAAACTTTGCGGAAAGTTAAATGCGACGTTGCCGCTCCGTCATGAATTAACTTTGTAGCATTATCGGTTAACGTTACGCGAGTTACGCAACATAATAATAATATCACTCTTATAAATTCCTTAATTATATGATTAGATAAAATTATGGATTAAACATTATTCCAGTAATATACAAAAATATACAATAAAAAAATTAAATCCATGTACTTACTATGTATATTCATAACAGAAGAAATTTCCCGCCATATCTTTTCTTTTTCTTTTCGATCTTTATGCTTGGGATGTAGTGAATCGTATAAAACCGAACGCTCCTTCACTAACGATATAAATTTACCTATTTTCATATTAAAAATTAACGACACACAAACACGTTCTTCCTCAAACGATGCTTGTCCACGTGTGGTTTGCCGTCGTGAGCGCAGTGTTACCAACTCTTAAAAAATATTTACCCCTAAAACTAACTCAAAAACCCCTAAAATCGGCCAAATTTCTTGGAAATCCCCCTAAAAAATTTTTTTTGGAAAATTAATAAATATTAATTAAAAATATATGTTTATTTATAAATTATGCATGTATTTCTATGCCTTTAGTAAAATGAATTGTAATATAAAATACAGTGATAATAATAAACTTTTTGTTTCTTCATTCATTGCCATTTGGTTCATTAATTGGACTGATAAATTCTTAGTAATAAATCAATTCCTAGTACAATATCGATTTATTTTATAAGGTAAATTCACAAATACTCATTTTTGGATTTCTCTTTTTCCAGATTGCAGATTAATCTATCCTATTTTTGAATGCCAAAAGTCCCAGTCTCCTTTGATTGGCTAATTTGTTCCAGGGCCTCTTACATCTTTATTTTGATCAATAAATAACAAATATGAAGTGTCACAAAAAAACCCCTAAAAATAACCCTAAACATATTAGACCCCTAAAAAAATCCCATTTTACATATTTACCCCCTAAATTTGGGGGGAAAACCCCTAAGTTGGTAACCCTGCGTGAGCGCTGGTGTGATGCGGAAAGAGGGGAAGAGGGGGAGCGTTATTTAGTTAGAACGCGCTCTAGTCTGCGGATAAAGCGAGACGATACTGTGAGACAAGGACGCACGAAGCGCGCATCATAATAACGCGCTGCGTCAGTATTGACCTTTGTATCGCACCTGCGTGGTTCTATCGTGGAGCGTTTAATTAATGGATGTTTGTGACAAATTCACAATTATAATAAAGAAATGTTATCTATACAATATTCAGGACTATTTAAATAAAAAATAATGTTAAAACGTGTTTCAAAAAACGTTTGAATGGCCTGATTTTAATGAGACGTACATTTTTTGTTTACTTGTAAGAACTGTTAACTGTTAGCTGAAATATGAACTGATAACTGATAATTTATAATATTTTAAGATATTTAATTTTATTTAATTTAATGTTAATTAAAACATACCTAATAATTACTTGACTTCATTTTGTTATTGTACGTACGCCTTAGTGAAAGACCTACTTAATATACTTAACACCTAATTAGTCACCTATAATCCACAAAAAAATTATAGATTTGAGTTGATTTTTGTACTGTAACTCGCGTTTGTAACTCTATGCGTATTTTGCGCATATTTTTTTATTGAGCATATTATTTATTGAATGCAACGTGTATATGTTATTTAAAGCGTTAGATACAAGAAAAAATAATCATAAAATACTAAGTATAACGGTAAAACTGTAGTTGATATTTCGATTGTTTAGTCAACCGTGATTAAGTCGAGACACTAGGGGAAGGAGTAGATGGTCGGATCGAACTGTCTGCTATCATGACACGTGGTTTAACACAATCGCAGTTTTTTCTTTATTTTATTTCTATTCTTGGCGATTAAGTACGAGTAGGTATCTATTAAATTGTTACCGCCGTACATGGTTACTTAAAGCCAGTTTATTGCTGACGGAGCAAACGGTGTAAACTTTTCAAGTAACTTTATGAAAATAAACATTTCTGCCATAAAAATATTTGCCTCAGCCCGGACTTGAACCCAGTACTCATTGATGGTCAGGGTCACTATCAACCAACGACAAAGCCAAGTCGATGCTTTAAACGTACATACCTATATCTATGTAGATATCGACGGCAATAATTTACGCAACACTTTCTTAATGCAACAACCTGCTTATTATAATAAAACTTTGTGAAAAAAAGTTAAGTTAAAGAGAGTTAAAAGACCTCTAAGTGCCTACATTAGTAAGTTACTTCGTCTTAATTTATGCATATCGACTGTCTACGTATAAGACTTAATATTACTTGCAGACATTGTAAATGATCTAACAAAACAAAGTTTGGCCACTCGGTAAACGAAACTTACAGCAAAGCTCGAAAGTAGGTACTTGGTAGTTAGAAATTGAGTTCAAAGTTCGAACATACCTAGAGCTTTTTCATTTTGAATTAAAATAATTGGCAAAATAGAAGACAGATTCAGACGGGTAGAGGAAGACGCATACAATGGGTAACGATGAGTGCCCTGAAGCCTGAAGTAAGACTAACCTGAGTTTGGCCCTGAATCAGGACTGCCCTTGATCGGCCATGAATTAGGACGGTCTTGTCATATATGGTAGGAACTGAAATAAAGCACCTCTTTAACCAACTTCAACTAAAATACCTCCTTATTCAATTCTAATGTATTTTTTATATTTTTTTATGTTTGTTAACTCAGAACTTTCGACTGGGTGAACCGATTTTAATGATTCTTTTTTTAATCGAAAGCTGGTGCTTATCATGTGGTTGAGAGAGATCTGATGTGTAGTTTTTGAGTTATCCCTAATTTTGAAGTCGGTTATTTTTTGTTAAGAATTATTTCATGAACCTAGTCGGCTATAAATGTGTTAATATCTACAAGCAGTCGAAAGCTCTATAAAAATAATTGCACATAAACAAATTACTTAGATGCTTAATTTATTTATATTCCAGTATCTTCGGAACCTTGCCTAAAGGGACTCCTTTTAATTATAATATATTTTAATTATTGTATTACTTAAATTTTTTAAGGTTTTTAGTTTTAGGTCCCTTGTACATTAAGTATAGTATTAGTTATTTTGCGTGTAATATTAATAAATACCCTATTTATTTCATTTATTTAATAAAATTGTACTTATACTTTCTCCAGAAATACGAAACCTGGGCCACCAAATTTTTTTTTTTACGATAACATTGGTATAAATAACATGCAACTTAACTTACGCAACCTATTAAGTACTTTGGTCCCCGAACAAGGCTTTCGTTTTAACCCCCCGCCGCCGTCCGCTTAGGGAACTTCGTCCTGCCCTCCGTTAATCGTTTTAAAATAAGATAATACCACGAAATGGTACAATGTACATGTACACGAATGGTACAATAACGCTGCATGTATACATTTTTTTATTTGCCAGCATTTTAGGTACTACGCCGCAGGGACCTAACTGTATACACTTATTTTAATTTTACTTTTATATATTTAGTTTTATATTATATGTATAATGTAAATATATAGTTTTAAATAATTTTAATATCAATATAATTTTAAAAAATATCGTATATTTTTGTTTTGCAAAGTCAACTTGCGAAACATGTTACATAGTAAAACAATAATCAGAAAAAATTGAGAATAAACAAATGGCTTTCATAATAAACCTTTGATTGGACTGAGCATTTAACTCTACATATATAAAATAATTATATAGGACACGCATAGCTTTAAATTATACTCACGAGTCACGATTAAATAAGTTACTAGGTAATATCATCCAACAAAGTAATACTTTCAGACTCACATCTTTATATACACCTAGGTACTACTTCTTTAAAACCTTATTCCATTAGCTAAAAACCCATGTCATTTCACATAAAAACTATAACATCACTAATTAAAACGCAGCCATAATCGGCTATTATTTACGGACAGTAAAGTTGTTTACAGTAACGGAATACAGCTTCAATGCTTTCAGCTAATTAATGTTCGTCCCATAAAGCACAGGTTATGTAATTATCGTTTAGCTAGCCGCCGGTCAACATATCGCATCAGTATTTCAGAACACGTGAGCGACCTCCCCCCTCCCCCCTCCCCCTGATCCCATCCCACTCCGCTTTCAGACTAACACCATTACTGTAATTACGATATGCTTAGACATAATTGATATAGTCATACACACTAGTTTCGGATGTTGCAAATTATGTTAATGTACCTATGCGTGTAATGTTGCCAGTTCTGTCATTTAATTTACTCGAAACTGGCTCTATTGTTGCAGTTTCGGTAGGCTGGTTGTTTAATTATTTCTTTTTGATTATATGCTGCCTACAACCTCTAATGAAACTTTAATCAACCGGTTCCTAAGTCTATCGACTTGGGGAACAATTAGAAAATAGATACGCAAGGAAAAAATATATCAACGCATCCGTGTTTCGTCTTTAAAGGATTTGGTCTAGAAGTAGTTAGACCAGTTCTTCCTCATCATTCCGTCCATTTCCAGTAATCTGTACTGGAGCATCGTGGCGCTATTGTGACCTGCACCATTCAGTAAATCACTGATAGATTAAAGCTAAAGCCTTCACGCAATTATTTATAACTTTTGTATGCTTGCTAATTGCTATAAATTAACATAAGACGTTATTACTTCATATGTCATCACCATGATATAAGCTGTAGAACTCTGAGACACTACTGAACTGGAGTCACTAACTTCTTCACTTTATAGAAACACACTACAGAAAGGCGATACAATACGATAGCACTCAGTGAATCCAGTAAGTGACGTCAGATTGTACATCGTCGTAGTAATTAAGCAAAGGAGGCTTCGGAAGACGGAGGGCGCCTCCGAGAATGTTCCCGGATCTCATTTCCATGCAAATGAGGGCGTGTGTTATACGTGCGGCGTTAGTGCACTCGCCTGCGCTAGGTTTACTGTCTAATCGATACGACTATTAAGATTTGTGAGGAAGTAAATTTACTAGAACTATCCTTAGGTCCTGCCTCATTTAGTTTATAACACTGCGATAGTCACTCATCATCAGGTGTTGATTGCCACTGGTCCTAGTAGTCGTGGTTCTAGTAGTAGTACCACAGAAAAATAACTTACTTCATCATTCTCTAAGTATTTTATATCTACGCTACATATAACACACAGTAAATTGTCGATGTCTGCACATGTAAGATTTTTGAGTGTTGTACTGTTACAGGGATTATCTTAATCAATGTTTCCTTAATCAATGTTTTTATAATTTGTCGCTTTGTTTGTGCCTTTGTTTCTGGACTGATTAATGGAGGCCATACACGATCAAGTGTACTTGATCAAGCGTCAAGCGGACTTGACGTGGCATCCAGTATACTTGATCGTGTATGGCCACGGTATAGCTATCTGGCCATATATCTATCTCAATATCTATCTCATGCACACTGGATGGCGCGTCAAGGCAAACTGAAAATTTGACAAGTAAAACTTCAGACTTGATCAAGTACGCTTGATCGTGTATGGCCATAGGTGCGCTTTTCACTCGGTTCACTTTTTAGGGTTCCTTGACCAGTTCCTTGAAGCTAAGCGAGAGTGGTTAGGGTGATCTCCCATTGTTAGTTTTACTAACGCGAAAGTAGGGAAGGACTCACAAAACGCTTTGTCCTACTGTACTACACTACACCAATTTTACGTATAATATAATTGCACTACACTAAAAAAAGAAGTCATGGACGAGCTGGCTTATCTAACCATTATATTTTTACGTAAAATTTAAATGATAACTCTCTAATCATAGCAATATTCGTTAAGATACAAATGAAATGAGTCACATGATGGCATTATAATACATAGTTTATTTCTAAAAAGCTTAAAGCTGTGGAATGTATTTTTTAAAAATTTATAAAATATAACGATTTAACTAAATGTTTATAACATCTGAGAGGTTTGCTCAATTCGTCATGGATTCTCCATCATCAGAATTAAATTTTGAAAAATATAGGACCAATCTGAAAGTAATAATAAATAGTAATAAACTTTGGAACAAAAAATATTTTTTCAACAATTATTAATAACGGTCTGTTAAAAATCATTTACGCTTGACGTTTAAGTTTTGAACTAGAAACTTCATGGAGAGGATTCATTTGCTCTCGACTATCCTCAATGTCATCAATCAACTTAAGAATTCCCATTTTCAGCTTCCGTTTCTCTTTAACCGAGAAGTCCTTGATATCTGGTAAAATACTTTTAAAGAAATGTAAGTCTTCATTGGTGCCTGTGTCACTTGGATCTTCATACTTTCGCTTTTTCGCTTTGTCGTACAGTATGTCTGGATCTTGAATGTTTTCGTAAGCGACGTCTAATACATCTTTTGCACTAAGAATATTTTCATTTTCTTCTTCAACTTCGGGTTTCACTGTTACTTCCCAACTGTCCATAGCATCTGGCGCGAATTCTTCCCGTGTACTATCTTCATCGTCACTATTCCCGGATTCTTCAAACGTTCTCCCCCTAAAATATCCATCACTGTAAAATATATACGTTGTACTATAGCTCTCTTTACTTAACGAGAAACATCATCTTATCAGATGGCATATTATACGAAAGGCAGTAAAGAATAATTGATGTTACTATGTTAAAGGTTTTATACTAACAAACATAAGTAAGTAGCATATTAAGTTAATATAAGTACGGTAAAAATAAGTAACAACAGCTTAAATGTACAAGTAATCATTACTGCATTCAAGATAACTTACTCTTTAAGGTGTGATTTGGGTTTGCTAAACGGTTCTAGAAATTTTAGTGAGTCATAGAGGTAATATTTTTTATATGGAGTTGCTTCTGGTAATTTGCTAATCTTGTTTTTATATCTAATAAAGGAAGATCTGATTCCTTTCCATTTGGTTTTTAATTCCTCGACTGCAAGAAAGACATGATTATTTTAAACAAAGATTTCGAGATGAATTTAGAGATCGGTGAAGTTTAGTTTAAGATAAAAGCAAGCGTATTAACGTAGAAAGGAGGTTCTTATGCCGGTCTACCAGTGAGATCTACCAGTGCAGGGTGCAGAATATGAAACATTATGACTTGGCCAGACACTTGTCAACACTTGTCAGAAACTTGATGATAACTACTTGTGCAAACTGTGCCAGCCCCTACAGTTAACCACTAGTAGGTCGGCGCTGGTAGCTTTTTACCTCAATACGAGAACCTCAATAGGAGAGGTTTTACCTGTACACTGCTCATTCAGTTCAGCTGTTACAGTTTCTGCAATTTTGTCCCAGGCCAACTCTGCTCGCCGCGTTCGGTATGCGTCATGGTTAGGATTATATAGCTCTGGATACTTTTCTATTATATTCACAAATTTTAATATTACTTCTTGGTAGTCCCTCATTGTTATGCTACCTGTCAACAAAAATTAATTAATTATGTATGTACTTAATTATTATTTATCTAATTAAATTTTTAGTTTCAGATGATTACGATTTTTTTAATAATAATAAATATTTTATGTATTAATATATTATATATTATTTAATTATTTAATTATAATATATAATAAATATTTTTTTAATTATAATAAATAATGGATAATTAGAATCAGTGGCAAATTATTGTCAGAAGTTTTTGTGCCGTCGAATGCGTCCGACATGGGTTAACAACTGTTTTCTAATGATAACAACCCGGACCGACGCGACGGCTTTACGTGCCCTGAACTGAAAAACAGTAGTGACGCGCTCAGGAACATTTCCCACAAGCAACTACTGAGACACATCCAACTACCGTATCGATGCGACACAAGTCGCCAGTTATGAGCACTTCAACAAACAGAGCATATCAAATATTTAAGTAAATATTTGTCTAGGCCGAAAGTCAAACACCCGACCTCTCACTCCACGGTTAGTTCACCATCATTACCATTCATAATCTTACAATATTCTAAGCTCGCACTTAAACTAATAACTATCACGTTTAAAACATGAGCATGTACCTAGCTACAAGTTAACCATAAATAACATACAACATGTTCATACACAAAATTGCTTATAAAATATTAACTATACTTACGCGATCGAACTTATCAAGCGATAGAGACACGCGAAACATGTGGCCTTGCAGTCACTTCGTCGCACACTGACGCCACGCCACACGCGCTGCGTCGCTATCTCGCTCTACTGTATGCTGTGCAAGAGTGGGACAGATGTATGTGAATATTGTGAATAGCGCCACGGCACACAGCTACGCTAGTCGCCTGTGGAGTCACGAGGTCTATAAGGTGCTCTTCCACTTTCCACTTAGCGACAACAAACGAGACGCGGTAAGCCGCGCGCTTGTTGGTTAAACACCACGTGAAATGATCTCGGTCATTTTATTTTTATTATGCATCTATTGATAATGCCCATTTTATGATGAGCGTTGAAGATATTTTTCAAGTGTTTCAATCTCGATATTGTATTTAAGTGCGATGGTATTTTTTAATAGTTTTATTTACATAAAAATAGTACTTAATTAAGCAAGGTTTCATTGGATGCAAATTTGTTTGGTACTGTCGTGTAATAGTTTAATAATAAGCACGTTAAGTATAATAATAATACATTAAGCACGAAATGTATACAGCAGACGATGCGACACAACACGACTAGTGAATAAGTGCCTTTATGGTATTTGTGGTTTCCGGCAACAGACATCGTCGGTATCACACGAAAGCAACATATAAGTTATTAATTTTACATATGTACATACGTTACATAGTTAATTTTTTATTTTAATTGCTATTGTATTGTGGTCAGGGTGTTAAACTATTCTCGTTTCAGTTTGATTTTTGGAGTTGAAAAGGAGCGAATTCGTTTAAATGTCTATTCGTCATGTTTCGTGCAATGTTTGTCGTATTGCGAGCGTGAGCCACTAAAGTTGTCAACAGGTTTCGTGTTTAAAATGATTGCACGCGTGCTTGTAATTATGTGTTAAATTAGCAGGTAGTATATTTTTTATTACATATTCATTATGATCCGTAAATTTGATAAATAAATCACACTAAAAGAAAATACACCACATAGGTACTATAAAAATATTTTTATTTGATTTTATAAGGTTAAGCAAACACTAAAATAAAATTAGAAAAAGAGTAAAAATAATGCAAATAATACCATATGATATAATACCATAGCATTATTTACAGACATTACAACAGCGATTATGACGAGAATATTCAGTTTGGTGTGAAGAGGGCAGCACTGCGGACATCGAAGGACATCTGCCGACCGAGCACGTGCCGAGCACACCTTTACCCGACCTGCCGGCCTGACGCACAACTGACTTCGATCTCACGCAACGTATTAAGCATCCATATTATCATAAATATCATAAAGCACTAGGGTTGTCACAAATGGACAGTGTATTTTTTAAAGCTTGTTCGAATTAGATTTATTTAGGTTTCCTCACAGGTGACTTGTGACTTGATGAGCCACCAGACGCTGAGTAATGTGGTAACATGGACGCAGTAGGATTAGTATTACCAAATATGTACATTACTTATGCGTTGCCTGCAGCAGGAAACAGAGGACTGTATTATTTCTGGGTCTTTGACATGCAATCGTACACGTAAAAATATTTCACGGTCAACTTTAGAAAGGACGGTGGTTACGTGAAGCTGTAAAGGCCGCTAGGGTCAACAGCAATTCGAAAAAAAAAGTTGCGGGTAAAAAGCCCTACCTATCACTATTATGAATAGCGTCTGGATTAAAATACAGTCCGTTTTTTTGACGAGTCTTATTTGGTAAACAATGTTGATACTACTTTATTGGTAGTTATATAAATTTATAATAGCTTAGAAAAAATATTTTGTTTTAGAATAGGTACTTAATCTAGGTTTTTTTTTATTTGTGTCTGCCATAATTGTTATTTATAAATTAAGTCTCTTCTAAAAACGGATTAATTATTTATAAGTCTTACGGGATCCAGTGACCTTCAGCAGGAAGCACCGTTCACCTAGCTTCGTTTGTTGTTCAGGAGGATACATCGCGAACTGGAAAGAGTGGCCCGTGGGCATCATGACGACTCGCAGGTATACTATTTCTCATAAATTACTTAAGCTGACATAGCCGTGATAGTTTTCCTTCTAAATTCACCATATACCCTATTTTTGTGAATTTTTTCACTAGTCCATCTCCAACTGTTTAGCTGGGGGGGCATTTGACTTTTTCGCAAACGGGCACGCAACTTTTTCGCAAATGTAGATTAGGATCTATGTAACTATTCATCTATTTAAAAGATGTTCTAAGATGTTTCTTTCGCCATTTCATCTCCTTCTTGAAAAAGCACCTTTCCGAAATCGTAGTAGAATCAAAAAATTACGACCATAATAAATAACGCTACACACTCATAACCGCCCTAGCATAGCGCCTAGCTTCCCTAATGTAAAATTATTCTCAAACTAGTATGTAACTACCTATACTAATTAAATATGTATGTTAAATTGATAATAAACAAAGTGGGAGTTGATAAATACTTTGTTGACGCTAATATTTTTGCTCGAAATAAGTAACACACGATATATTATCATAGTTCGAGGATCAGACCCCAGTTTAGAGCAAGCACGCGACATCTGCCTAGACCAGAGGTTCTCAAATATATATTACCCACTCTTTGAGTCTTAAAAAATCTAAAACCTCTTAACTCGTAAATTGGGTGTAAGTATGGCAATTTTCTCTTGAATTAAAAAGTACATATGGTATTCTCTATTACGAATAATAAAACGCACCGAGGATAGTAAAAATATAAACAGGCATTTATTAGTATTATGGTTTTCCATTTTCCACAGTATTTAGTTAGTTAAAGCGTTTTGGCATACAAGCGTATCTGCGCTCTTTAAACTGAACGCACGTATACGCCACATGCTATAAATTCACTTATATGCTTCAGCTTCAGTGGAGGTATTTGTTCGTACAAGATGCGTTTCTGTACATGGCGAGAGCGTACGAGCTACAAAAGCGAACTCGCAGAAAACACGCTAATCCAAAGGAGCCCTAATGACACCCATACTATTATAATATTAACGAATATTAGTATTTAATCTAAGTTGAATTATCAAAAATCATTTTACCTAAGAATGCCTCGAATGCCTCCTCGAATTAACATTCTTCTTATTGCCTCTATTAAATTGAAATCGCACTAGACGTTATCGAAGTTAAAGATATAATTATGATCAATATTTGCGAGTTTACTCTAACTAATCCCTCTGAAGTGCTCAAGCCGACAAGGGTGCGTTATAGCGCACTTTGAGAAGCACTGGCCTAGACACAGACGCACGTCGCACGTGGCCCGAACACCTTTTGTCTACCAGTCGGACGTGGCTGCACCCACCTTTTTACCGATGGACTATTTTTAACTGGCACACTTCTAATTTTAACCCAGGTAGCTTGCAGTAGACAGGTCTGCACTAGAATTGCATGTAGGCGTAATATTTCATTATTTACTAACTTTAGACCCATTTCTGTAAAGTGAGGAGGTTGGATTTTTATTGGAGTGCCGAACTACGATGTGGATTCGGCTCAACCAAAATTTCGTAGTTATGTTTATGACCCGTTTCGGTTACTTTGGGAATTTTGAGCAGGATTTAGTCAAAACTTACAAACAAACCTTACCCTAAAATGATTATAATTATATATGTGAATAGTCATAAAACAAGCAGATTGCAATAGAGGCAACTGCCATCAGTGGTCACCGTCACACATGGATATCTAACACCAAAGGTATACTATGCCATGTAAGAGAGAAGAAAGAAAGAACTGGTTTTCAAGCTCCTAGCCGAAACGAAATGACTAGCCCTTGTAGATTCTAAAAAATAATTGAAACATCATAACCATACAGCTCTTCATTATTTTTGTGCAACTTTAACTATTTATAGCTTCCAATATAGATAAATAAAAGTTGAACTAAAAAAAGGTTTTAGAAGCTTAATTTAATTAGAAATGGCTGGATGGCTTCATCGCATTAATGGCCCACTATTGAGGACTAGAGTCTCTCCTCTTGAGGAGGCCTGAGCATACTCCACCAGTCTGCTCCAGTGTGCATTGGTGAAGGGGTTAGTGGCTAACCCTCCGACATGGCTTAATGACTGTTATCTTACGATAACAACTGAGGCTTTACGTGCTCTCCGAAGACATTTTTGCAACTAGCGTCGGCCGTCGGATATAACAAAGAATAAAAAGGTCCATCTGAAAAATATAAATTATATTTGATTTTGCATTTAGGTACAGTAGAATTATTAAAATTATTCTTTAAACTGAACCCAAAGGAAAGTCAGTCCCCTCCACGATCTACGATGTCTCTTAGATGTAAACGTATTAGAATAACTTAAAATTGCTTTTTACAAGCATGAACCCACAAAAACTTATTTTAATTAACAAGATTACATGATATTAATCTACTTGTTAAACTTAGCCATTAAAGTAATATTTTCTTTTGTTTGAAAATAAAGTTGAAATAGTCATTCTAAACTTAGCAGCGAAGGATAAAATTTAATGCATCTGCAGATAGTGAAAATAATTATAATAGGTAATAAATTCACTGGCATGTCACTCAAGGAAACACCGTCTCCATTGTTTCATGATATCGAATTGTAACATTTTAATAAATAACGTCTGATGTTATATCTGAACTGAGTGATGTCGATGAACATTTTTGAGTGAATAATCAGAAGTAAATAGAATATTCCCACATAATTTACACTATAGATGCACTAACTAATAGATTGTAACTACTCTTAATCAGATTTGACTATAAAACCGAAACAATTTCTAAGTACATAATAACAATACATTAATTAATAATACAAACAATAATTACAATACATTAAAATGCCTAGAAAACAAAAAAAAATTACAGTAAATCATTTTACTTGTCAATTGATGATTAATGACACAGTTCACACCTATATGATAAATAGGTCACCATTGATCCTTACGGGTAACTTATTGTTACTTTTTATACCTTTACACCATTGGTTGTCTTACAAAAATTGTGATTTTTTAAATCTTTATTAAAATAAATTACATTTATGATACTCACGACATGTATTTTGTACGCTATTATTTCGTCCCAATTGCATAAATCGTTACATCAACTTAGAGGCTTAACACACAATATACATATTGAGCAGATCGCACACAAAATACATATTGAGTACTCGTTTCGCAATAAATCAATATCATTTCACGATCAGTTGGGTTTATGCCTACTAATCCTGACCCGTCGCCATCCCGTGATACAGTGGAATCGCGCATCGCAGGAATACGCACTTCTCGTCTTAGCAATTCGTCGGCAGGTGATTTTAATACGACAGGTGTAGAACAAAATTATAAAGCTAAACTGCATCATTTGCAGAGGTATGTTGGTGTGATCGTTATTCGGTGGCTTGCAATTAATAAGAACTGTTGTATACCACTACACGGGTAATATACTTTGTTACATTCAGTATGCGGTATGAAGTGTCTCATTAACTCGGCTATTTCATTATATATCTATACAAATAAGTGATGTAAGTGAGTATGTTGAAACCAATATACGATAAACAATTAGGTACTTAATTATGTACGGCTTTTGATCTTTATACGTACTTACCTATAAATAAATGGATGGGTCATTAACGCAAAAATTCGGTATCAATTTAAATGCATTTTTTAAATCCACAACGTTTCGCTTCCACACGTTTTGATGTCAAACGTTTTACATTTGATTCGAGGACTTTAGTCCCTAACTCTACCCTCTCTTACTTCGTGGAAGCAGGAGTACAGTAGTGCCGTTCTAAAAACCTGCCTATGTACATTACATACATTACATATATGTTACATAGGTCGATGAGTATTGCCTGGTTTGTTGTTGAGAGTGCAACAGCAAAGCCTGTTAGCTAGGACTTTAGAATGGACCTACATCCCATATGGATAGATAGTGGTCACGCCTAAAAAGAAAAACCATTACACACGACATCTTTGACCCATACTTAACCTTGTTATACTTTAATCACCACTTACATTAAGTAACATAGCTTGATTAAGTAAGAGATTACTACTACATATCAGAAATCATGTTTACGCAGGTTATTAACATCCAATTGATTTAAGCGTCAATTGTAAACGTTATCGGTTAACTCAGACATATGTTCGACACCTTTCATAACCGGTCGACCGAAGGACATCCGCTTTTGGAGGGTAAAAAAATCGGGTTCGACATTCTCACAGGAACCACCGCGTATCCGGTGCGCGGGCGCAGGCGAAATAAAAACGATCATTTGTTACGTCGCGCCGCTCGCCAGGTAAGTGGTACAGTTTGTACGTCCGATACTGTCGAAACTTTTTGGGTGCACTGTTTCCCAAATGACTTCAGTAGATAAACACTTGAATTAAGTCATAGAATTTCTATCTTGCAATATTCACGTGATCATATATTTTAAGATAACAGTTTATTTCGTTACGGGCTACTTAATAATCAATATTTAATTCACAAAATTAAACTCATGATGCTAGTACTCATACGCCTCAACTCAGAGTCACTAACGGTTACTTAAATTTTTCCATAGTACAGAATTTGTATGGTGATTCTTTACTAAGGAGCGATTAAAGTAACCATTAGTGACTCTGAGTTAGGGTGATATTAATTTAATGATGCTTCGATGTAGTTGCAAAGTCCGCTAGTATCGTTTAATAGTTAAATTAAATTTAAAAATAATATTAGAAAGAGATGACAATTTTATGCTAAGCAGAACTGGACGAAGTTCTGAACAGGAGATTTATTTATAACTGTTATGTAACGACTAGTAAACAAATAAAAAATAAATCTCAAAATAGATTACGATTTGATACATCAGAACGTTTTTCTATGGATCAAAAAGTTAACATTCAAAACTAATTACAGTCGAAAGTGCACGGATTACTTCAGGTACCTCTCGAAGTAACGCGGAACTCTCTAAAACATTGTGATGACCTCCAATCTAGATTCATACAAATGACTTCCATGCATGGACAACAAGAATAATTCGAATGTCTTTGAAAAACGACTCGACCTCTCGAGAGCCGCTAGTCGTTAAAGATCAGCTTAAGGGACATGTCCTACAGCCTAGAGTGAGCGAAAATCACGTTTCAAGTAAAAAAACACATACCTAATTTATAAAAGTCGAAAAAGGAGCAGATGGTCTTCGTCATAGATATAGAATCTTCGTGGTAGTATAAATGGTAAACCATATGCGACTTCAAAGATATTACTCGCTCGTTCCTAGCTGACAAAAAATTCGCAGGTTTTAAAGGACTTTCCAATTAAAAGATGTAATTAAATTAAATGATGTCCAAAAAAAGTAAAGAAAATCTTGCCAGGGGCGGGGCAGAAATCTTATAAAATCAATGTGAAAAATCAATATTCAAAGACAGGGAAACGAAAAGAGATACAGAGACAGGGAGAAAGGGAAATGGAAGAAGGAAATGTATTTTAATTATTACAGTAGTCAAAATTTTTGGATAAAATGAATATTGACAATAGCCATAAACATTATCTTTCATCGCGAGCAGACACCGCCCTTGTCCCAAAGTAGTCGGTAACATTGAAAGTCAGTTGATACTGCTGCGTTTGTAGAAATTAGTTCTGTCGGAGGTTTGGTAATATGTAAGTGAAAGGCTGAGTACGTGAGAAAAGCAACGCCTGTTCTAACAATGCCATATTTCGCCGTCTTCTGGGCCAATGATCGATCTACATGAATATTTTATTTCCAACGGCATTCGAAGTGATTGTTAGCTTACATTCTAACTCTAATAGCCACATGACCAAGGCGGTCTCAGTTCCATTACTTTTATTGCATTAAGTAACGCTTTTAAATGTCTTTAATTGTGTCTTTAAAGCTATAATTTGTTCAAGTGACTCCTGCTTTTATAATAGTGGGTTAATGACGTTAGCTACTTCTGCAACTACTCTTGCTAGAGGTCAGCTTGTGTAGAAACAGTGCTGTATTGTTAGCTGGGTTGGGTTGGGTCATCTGCAACAGAGTTTTCGATACTTTATAGTACGTTAATTATTTGTTTGTGTGTTATTGTTTGTTAGTCGTATAATCTAACAATCACAATAGTGCTGAAGCCACCGCTCGATTGTACGCTGGCGTTGACTCTCAAGAGTACGAACTGATACAAAATCAAACAAATCCAATTGATTTAGAAGTCGAAAACACAGGAAGTAAGTTTGTCTTGTTGCAACTGTAAAAATTATGGATAGCAAGGATCACACGGTCTGAGACTCATTTTGAACTAGTGCATCCTAAGTCGTTGATCAAATCAAAGTCCATAAATCGGAGTCGAAAAGAGTGAATAGCTATGTATGTCCAAACCCATGCGCTTTTAGGAGCATCTTCCTTTTTTCTCAACCACATGCTTGAATGACCTAGCGACTAATGACATAGCGCATGCTACTCGTATGATCCATTCTCTAAAACGAGTTTGATAGTAGCGCATTCAATAACGCACACAGATCCATCACCGATGGATTCTTGTGTGTCATACCAAGCGTTTTACCAATGCTTCATCTCTATTTACCGTCAGATAGGATTGTGGTCAAGCATTATCTTACATTCCTGAGAAAAGAAATATCTATCAAATAAGTCTGTTCTAGCTAAGATTGAACCCAAGTTGGTAGCGGTCACTATCTGCTGGGCTACAGGGCCATCACGGTCACGGTAATATCTAGTTTATGTTTGTATACACAACAGTTAGCGTGTTGTATGTAATTACATTCGATGATGTCAGTTAACCAATTTGACCTTTTTATCGACAAATTGTCTATTCAAATTCTTGTGAAGGATAGAATAAGGTACGGAAAAAGATGATAATGAGCGATTTGTTTCAAAAAATTACACTTTTTCTATTTGTAGAGTCCATACTAGTAAAGATCTTATCCGATTACCTATTTACAATTATAAACAATATCCTAAAGCCAAATGCCGTAATAAAATTTTGAGGGTAGATTTTCGTAACAAAATTGAGATGTTCGTTCTCGACCTACCAACATTCCCGTAATATGTTCGGGGATTAAACTCCTCCACCCGTGGGGAGTTTTTATTTTCGATCTCCTTCCTTTATCCGTCCGTGGACATACGTATCTACTAACACCGGCGTGGATGGGTTTGCGTCATAGGTTATTTATGCACTAAATGACATTTTCTACTGAAACTACATACTATTAAAGTTTCGCCGACATGGCTTGCAGTAGCAGTTAAGTACTTAGTAAAATTATTCTTAGTGTGGCATTAGATCCAGTGACAGATCGCTGGATCACCTCCCCGTGATTACCTTAGATTCTTGCACATTGCTGCATTGGTATTTTACTATGGTCTGTAACAAAGAAGATGATAGAGTAACAACCAATATGCAAGCATCGTCTCATCGGCAATGTAGAAGGGAGGTAGAAGGTTCCATTGGCTTCCCAAGGCCCACTTCAGACTACGGGTCTTTCTGTATAATTCAAGAGGCCTAGAGTCACCACTGCTGCTCCACTTCAAAATGACTATTAGCTCTCTACGAATAGACCCCTGCTCGCCCGTCCATCCACTTGCTTGTCTGGCGGGGTGTCGATGATATATAAAAACTATATGTATGTATATGAAAAAAGTTTAGAACAAACATACATCTCTGTAATTAATCTGTAACAGAATTTTAGTCTAATTGAAGATTGCTAAGCATAAATGGGTCTCAAAAGTAGTAATGAAATTTAAAAATAATGAATCTAAAGTAGAAATAAAGTAAGCCGTATACGATGTGAGCAGGTAAACAGAGGTATATGACAATATTGACGACAGTTTAGTCCTTGAGCGAGGCACGTGGTAAGGTCACGCCCTTACCTCACCATGAAATGTTAAATATATTATGGGATTGCATGACTCCGAACGTCCGAGCTTCGTCATAACTCGCTTTTGTTTAAGGGAAATAGATGTGATGTTTTTTGCATTTAGAATACCTTAGAAAAAATAGCAAGATAATCTAAATTTTACTAACAAAAAATAACCGACTTCAAAGTCTCAAAAACTACATAGTTGTCAGATCTCGTTCAAATTTATGTGAGACCACATGACAAGCGCTTGCTTTCGATTAAAAAAAGAATCATTGAAATCGGTTGGCGTGATATTGAGTTATTCGTCAATTTGTCGCGCACATCTTAACACAAATTTACGACTTATGTGGTTTTCTCATCGATGCCATTGTCAGATCTCAATAAAATTTATGTGGGACCACGTGACAGCCACCAGCTTTCGATTAAAAAAAGAATCATCAAAATCGGTTCGCCCAGTCCAAAGTTCTGAGGTAACAAACATAAAAAAAAGCGGCCAAGTGCGAGTCGGACTCGCCCATGAAGGGTTCCGTAGCAGCAAGTAACATAATATAAAAGTTCTTGTGGTTCGTTGTAACTTTGATCAATGTTTTTTGCGGTTTACGATTTATGACGTATTAAAAATAAACTACTTACTAGATCTCATTCAAACCAATTTTCGTTGGAAGTTTGCTTAGTAATGTACATCATATATTTTTTTCAGTTTTATAATTCCCTTATTTTAGAAGTTACGGGGGGGGGGACACACATTTTACCACTTTGGAAGTGTCTCTCGCGCAAACTATTCAGTTTAGAAAAAAATGATATTAGAAACCTCAATATCATTTTTGAAGACCTATCCATAGATACCCCACAAGTATGGGTTTGATGAAAAAAACATTTTTGTGTTTCAGTTCTATTTAAGGGGAACCCCCAAAATTTATTGTTTTTTTTTATATTTTTGTGTGAAAATCTTAATGCGGTTCACAGAATACATCTACTAACCAAGTTTCAATGTTATAGCTCTTGTAGTTTCGGAAAAAAGTGGCTGTGACATACGGACGGACAGACAGACAGACATGACGAATCCATAAGGGTTCTGTTTTTTGCCATTCGGCTACGGAACCCTAAAAATACAGTCGAATTGAGAACCTCCTCCTTTTTTGAAGTCGGTTAAAAAGGGATATTTTCATAGAGTTACGATAATTTAAGATTCTTTTTTATACAATTAAACACATTCTGGATACAATAAATAAAAAATATTTGTGGGTTATTTATTAATGCAAGAAAATTTTCGTATTAGCTAGGACAATGAGTCTATTGGATATATTAATCGTATGAGTGTTGGACATCCATGCGTTGGTGCATTGTTTATTGTATTGAGTTATGTTTTGGAGTTTCCGTTCCAAAAAATATTTACAAGAATATTTTTTATTTATTTAGGGAATTAACATTATGAATTCCGTTAGTTTATTTTGGTTTGATTGCTTTTTTATTAAAACATTCAACCCTCGTAATAAAAAAGTTCAAGGTGGCGTAGGTGATAATACTGCCATTGCACTGCACTGCTAAGGTCATAAGATAAGAACCCAATGAAGATGGAGTTAAAGTTATTATATCTGGACTACACACAAATAAAAAGTAACTGAAATCGAGTGGTGGCTTGCATAGTCTTTATTCACAAAATTGTGAAAGAGTATCAAAAGCTTCGCACCTTAATCTGCTCCGGCAAATAAAATGAAGATAGCCGTGAAAGCCACTGCGAACCGTATCAACAGATTCGTTCGCAGCGGCCTTCGAAATGGCTTTTCTATTCAATTTTCGATAGAGATTTTTTACCAACCCGCAGTTTTGCGTACGGCGGAACCAATAAATCTCCTCTTGAGGTAAGGGGCGAATTAATCAATCGACCGATCCGCCGACTCGTCCGCCGACCGATCATTTCTAATCGAACGAATGTGGACCTAGTATAACCTTGCTTAGGTCGAAAATCTGTTTCGCGAATCTTGTTATTTAGAGCTCGCAAGGTGAAAATAAGAAGTGGGAATAAATAGTAGAGCCTTCTCGTCGATACACTCAGAGGAGATTAAATTGTTCGAGATCGACGGTAGAACATAAATTAGGAAAACGGTCGCGATCTCGCACCATCTCATACTGTATTAACTACCCTTTGTTGTTTAACAATCTAAGCTTTACAGGCTGGTTTAACTTAGGTAAATAAAGATATAAAATCAAAAATTTGCCTCTTTATTTAAGTGAAGACTGAAGTGAACGTTAAATTGTTGAGCATTCGTTAGGGAAGGGCGGGCGGGTCGTTGGGTGGGTTGGTATCGGCCACGAATTAATAAACAAACCGGCCAAGGCCAAGCCATTTGACCTTTGGGAACCATCCTTGTGCTCTATCTGATTAGATATAATAACCCGTTATTAAACCCGTTACAACATCAAAAGCAGTAGGTAGGTACTGATCGTTCAACCTACTTCCTTACACTATATATTTTGTAACATTGCGTTAAATTTTCACCAGCTAACAACATGTGGTAAAGAATACATTAAAGGAAGATCATTACACAGAGCAAATCCTCAATTCGCCATAAAACGTCGCGACGAAAGTGGATGCTCCCGCGCGGCCGAGGAAAACGTTGTCATTCAAAATCAGACCACGTGTACAATATTTCATCATCAGGATGGGAGGACCCACCCCCTCCCTAGCCTCTTCCCACCTCCCTCCCCGCGCCCGACCCAAAAAGTCTATCTGCACTTGACACGGGAGGAAACGGGACAGATTAACCGTAGTGAAGGGAACAAAGCTAAATATGTTTCAAGCTGATACTTACCCCGTACAATATACGGACAAGTTGTAGAAAAGCTTGCCGTGACGTAACAACCGTGTTTGGTGTAAACTGCGTCCTGAAATTGTTATTAGATAATTAAGTACTATGCTTATACGTAAACTTAGTAATAACATCACAATTTAGATACGAGTAAAATTCATTACAATGTCACAAAAATGTATTGTCGCTGTTATTAACTTAAAACAATTAAAATATTTTAATTAACAGTATTTTATTAACTATTAATAGTTATTAATAATTGAAATGTCTTAAGTATTTATTAATGCACACATAAAATATAACATATTAATAGATATAAATAGCGAATTCATAACTTTTCATGTGATTTCAATTAGTACGTCCCTAAAATAGTCTGCAACGCTTTATACAGTGCTACATCCGCTGTATAAGTTCCACAATGCTGAAAAAGGATGGAGGAATAAAATGATGGAACCATTTTCAGTCTACGGTGAGATACCCACTCAGACTCGCCCATCCGTGTTCACAGGGTGGTTCACGCACACACGCGTACCGCGTGAAAAGTTTGAGCCGTAATTTATATGACGGTTTAAATAATTACTCCTCGTTTTTGGCTCAATTTGTAGATGAGGTAGCGTATCGGTGTTTGTGACATTTATGCGCATTACTTTTGCGTTGTGGTTTTGATGTGATGACGTATCTTGTTATTAAATATAGGGTTTCACAATGTCGTTATTGTTGCGCTATGTAAAACAATATTGGAAGGAAAATGTTTGTTGCGTAAAGCGAATAAAGCGATGCTTTATAACGTAGGTATGTTGTTATTTGTATTAGAAGTACTGGCATAAATACAGTTTTGATATAGCTACGTGGTAATTTCGATTATTAATAGAATTGATTATAAAGTTGACTACAGTGCCATCTATGGGATTCTATCGTAGCTATCCATATAATAAAATGAGTATTATTGTGAAAATATGAACTCAATCAGTCAACTTATTCAGAAGTTACACAATCAGTAAGAACACACACGTATCAGTATAACGCAATACCCGACAATTTCCGAATTCAAATTCCGGCATGTAAATCATTTACTTCTTCCCTGAAATCTGTAACTCTATTTTCCTTCCCAATCGAACACATTTCGTACCTGGATTGTCATCTGCTTCGAAAATAGATCGCTTGTCAATAAAAATGTAAATTCGTCGCTTCAGCTCTCAGCTAATTCATTTCCCAATGGAAAATCCGGGAGCGTCACCGGAGATCGATCGACCGTTCATTTCGGTAACCTTTTTACACTTTTTTTACATTTCATATTGACCAGACGCTTAGTTTGAATATGCAGCCGAATGTTTGCCTCGCATGTACTCTGTCGACAGCTAGCAAAGGGCATATGTTCGTGACTGTACAAAGGTATATGAAAAACATATTATGTAAAGTGCTTTAGTAAAATCTGTTCTGTAAAACGTAATTATTTCGTCGACTGAATATTCAACTTCTTATTTTCGATCACATGGACAGCATCGGATTTTAATTTGACTGGTGCGTCAGATATTGTTATTAAAGTCGTTTTTTTAGCATTGTGTTTTTTATTTGTTTGAAAAACCGTTGTATCAATTTGCCCTGAACTCCCAAACAAGGGGTGCGGTGCACAAAAAATCGAAATACGCAAATTTGATCCAAAACCTCGGGAAGAGCGCTCACACTCTCGCGGTGATACGGCTGACACCCTAATCAAATAAGTACCTTTTACCGGGACGGTTTCCGTTGTGAGCTAAATCGGGTCTTAGGTGGTATTGTTAGGGTGGTTATTCGCGTGAAGGGGGAAAGTCAGACTAGCTTCCGCATAAAACGTATTTGTAGGAAGGACGACCCAGAAAATGGGTATAATATACTCACACTACCGCCACAACTTCCTCGCCTTATTCTCCCGGCCGTCCCCCAGGACTCGGCAGAAATTTATATAACAAGCTATCTCGTCCGGGTCGGTTATTGTCGGAGAAACACTGCCTCAGACATTATTTTTAATTAAACAAAAGTGCCCGTAACAATCCCGATTGGTACTGCGTTACCGTAGTCATCTTTAGAGACAATAAAAGAAAAAAGTTTTGCAAGTGTGTCCGTTTGTTTATCTATGTGTTTATTTATTTCCTTGTAAGACGGGGAAATAAATATGAAATAAAAAACTGATTTAAAATCTTTTGAAAAACAATTTCGAAATCTTCTAACGCTTAACTAATTCATATTACCAACTACGTAACACCCTTTACCAACGAATTTAACAAGTATCTAACAAAGGAGCAAAGTACCAAAATAACACTCAGTCTGAAATCCAATCAAATAATTACAGTTTACTTCAGCTAAACTGTTTTAATGAAGAAAGAATTTCTCTCGTTTAAACAATTTCCCACTCGATCACGTAATATGAGTGGGGGCGGCCCCGTCGATGTTCATTCCGACCGAAGTAATTTACGAGCGACGCCGGCTCCACTGAAACGAACCTGCTTCCATGCTGATTTTCCGTACTGAAAACCAGTGTAGGTGTTGTAAACAATTAAATTAAGTATTATGCTTTTAATGTTAAAGAAATTAAATTTTTTAAGCTGCTTTATTTTACGTAACTATGTTCTGTGATTCTATTTAAACTAAATACAACTAACTAAACAAGTTACGGAATGTATAGATCACAAGGTTATGCGTAAAATACAGAAAAAGAAGGAAAAGTATCAACTTTCACAGGGTTTAAAATCAATGGAAAAGTTTTACACAAACTTATCTTATCATTCTGGTATTTCTCAGTTTTAGTGTAACAAATTCTTAATTGGCAGTAACATTTAGTATTATCGTTGATTTAAACCTACTATAAAAAGTATATGTTTGTCTTGAATTGTGTTCTTAAAATGATTAAAAACAATAGTATGAAATCAAAATTTCAGTTCTTGGATAACATCATTGTAGATTTGAACTGTAAAATAATTCAATAGTAATATTAGTTTAATTCATCAGTATAATTTTTACAACCGATTAAAATTCCCTTTCAATAAGGTCACATTCAGTCAACAATCTCGAAGCGTTTCGTTGGAACGTCTGCAGGTCGTCTAAGGGTCGTTATCAAACATACTAAAGTCTTTCTAGGGCAGCCGAAAAAAAGGACATTCACCTTTTACATACCATAGGAATAACCATTATTTTATGTCATATTATCAACTTTAGTTTATTAGAATTATGTACTAATTTTACGCTTCCTTGAGAACAAAATAACCCAGCAAAAATATGTAGGTACAATATTTAAAAAATATTGTGTCTTTTGTAGTATCTAAAGAACTAGTTAGTGGCAGTAATATAATATATAAAAGGTAACTAAAAAGCATAAGAGCCTGATGGTAAGTGATCACCCAATCTATACAACCCCTTGTTGACTGTATCGTTTTCGCGGCAATGATAATCATAAATCCTAACCGGGTAGAATTTCCATCTATAAACATTTTTATTGGGTTGTTGGGGAGATTTAACTGAAGTCCTTGCTGAAACATACATTGAAATCCAGCTTCCCAATGATTGGAGAGCAAAAATAGTCCTAGGCATTTATTGTTTCCATGAACATGATTATTCAAATGTACTCTCTACCATTTAACGTAAAAATGCAGGATAAATAAATGAAAAAGGCTCGATTCAGTCCAGATTAGCCCGATTTTGTAACGAAAGCTTTCAAATAAATTAATTTTTCAGGTGCGGCCAGCGTACCGGAGTGGTGTCGTAGACGCGAGCAATTTACGATACGTCATAACAGGGCTATTTTGATGGTGGCAATTAAAAACGAGAACACCTGCGACATTGTTTTTACTTCAAAGTAATTAACACTGAAAATTGTGCGTATATAATAAAACCACAGCACAACAATATAACATACTCATAGATTATCTTTCCAAGAGGAATGGCTAGCTACAGCCCTTTTTTGGAGAGAAAATCTATTCCGTTGGAGAGATTCCATTCGAAAAAAAATGGTACAACTGATGTGCTTGGGCATTGCTGACCACCAACCTTCAGATGGATCTCTGATCTTCGTCAGATATTTACACAACTGACTTGAAAGAGTGAAAGAGAGGTGACATCTCATTTTTGTGACTGATAAAATCAGATCAAAATTATGTTAACCTCCGATCTGTTATGTTCGATTCACAGAAACTACTAAGCAATCAACGCATCTGTATGAACATTATATTATCAGTAAATAAAGCGATAAAGCTGACCTCAATAAAGCTTCCATCGGCTGTCACAAAAGCACTACATTAATAAGCGTAGCTATCTACGCTTATGGAGTATTTATCGCAATATTGAAATTCGGCGATGGAATATTCAGCGATTACGATATAATCAATATGATACGTGGATATCGGCTGTAGGTAATACTGCATAACCGCTCATCAATAATTTGCAATTCCATGGAAATACACATTCCAGTAGAAATAATTTCGTTAATGATATGAGCGACTGTTGATAATTACTTTGTTTGAGCTACGACATCATTTGGTCACTTTATATAGATTTGACATGTCCCATTAACATGTAATATAAAAGGATTGTTGACAATCTTTCTCTAACCGCCGGTCTCAATAATGTAGGTACTAACAGATGGAAGACTGTGGATAGGGCTACCATTAGTATGTTATCTGTCATATTTGTCAATTTTTGCGTCTGAAAAATTTTCAAATATGACAGATGACATACTAATGGTAGCTCTATCAACAGCCTTCCATCTGTTAGTACATTATTGAGACCGGCCGTTTGTCTATTTAAACTAGTACTGTAGATCAATCATTTTGTCTTTGCAATATCGGATCTCAGTCGTAGATGTAAATAAACACCTAACTACATGAATGACGAACATCATTACACTCAAAAGATACGTAAAAGACCTATGATTGTTTTGGCAAAACAGAGGTAATCTACTAATACTCGTAAGTACTAAAATAACTAAGTTATGTTTTTCATGTATCTGTAGATAAAATGGTTAATTTTGTTGCCGTAAATAAGTAACAATATAAGACCAGTATACGCAATAGTAATGGCGGAATCGCATCCCGGCCCCAATACGTGACCTGGAAATTAACGGGTACTTCGCCTGTTTTTCAGAAAAGTGCGATAACTATACATTTTCTTCAAGAATACAAGAAACAATGGAAAATGAGTAGATAAACTGCTATCAAAATATATCATTAATATCATGTATCATATCTATTACTATTAACACATCCACATTTCACTTCGAGTAACCTACCCAAACTTAGATACTCTTTTTTCCCAGAAATATAATAATATAGCCTTCTCCATGGAAGTGGCAATCACAACACAATTTTTCCAAACATACGATTGGCAGTTTAAGAGGTTACCGTTTTGAAACAAAACCATCAGCTTTATTTATATTATACGACAAGTGAAGTTGGACTTGATTTTCAGGGAAAAGCTTTATATGATATCTGATGAAAGTCAAAAGTAAATGTTGCAGCAGTATATTTACTTTTGTTCTGTGTATGACAAAACGAAGAGCGGTAAATACGAACATTAGCGGTGGTTTTTTTTATTAAAAAAATAATGGTAATTTATAAAAAAATATACATTTCGGCGAGGCCATGAATCTCCAGTGAAGGTCCAAGGATTTATTTAATCTTTATTCTACAACGCTTGTTCGATGCAGAGGCTGGCATATAAGAAATGTCATGTTATATTTAAATTAGGGAATTGTCAATAAGGGAGAACAGTCAACAGATGATTATTGAACGCGTAGTGTTGAAGTACTTTGGAATATTGATGTGAACTTTAGGAGAAATGGAAATATATCTTGTTGCAAAGCAAACGGAATATTACCAATACCAATACTGTAGAATACACCCCTTCTGCTTTATAGGTACACATAGACTTCAGAACAGAGAAGAAGAATGCTTCTTCAATCTATAGCGATAACCAGTCCTATATTTTTAAAAAGTCGATGGGTCTGTTAGTAAAACACTGAATCGTAGGTTAAATGTCATTGGCAACGCAGCAACCGACTACTATGACCTAAATAAACTCCCGAGCGTCGTACCAATTCAATTCAATCCAATTACTGTGCATATATCGTTAGACTATAGGCACGTGCGCTTTACTCCCCCAACTTACTGCCCGTGCATATTGTTACTTAACAGTTAACACTCGCTTATAATAGAACTCTTAATAAGTGTTATTAATTGATTACATGAGGCTTTTTAGCAGTTGTGAATGTGAATTCAGGCTTTTTGATTTCCGTAGCAAAATAGCAAAAAGGAAATTGCATTTAGGTAATTTTCAATAATCACATACACACACGAACGGTGAAAAATTGTATACTAAATCATGTTTTATCTTGGTTTCTAAATTAAGTTACGTACGCAACTAACTAGTACAAGAGTAATCAAACATAATTATTATTTTCCTCTTTCTTTCTAATTTTATAAGCATAGATTAAAATATTTTAACACTTTAAGAGGTACATCAAATCGCAAAAATATTATTCGTTACACTGTAACGTCTCTATACTCTATGGAACTAATACTAATAGTACTTAATACATAGATTACTCTGTGAAACACTTTCTAGCTAACAGTACCCGTAGCTGTCGTCGTAAACAAAATTCGTTCCACCGAATGAAAGTTCAATTTAACGTACAGACAGATTTCGAACAGATGGAATTTTATTACTTTAACGCTGAAAACAAAAAATAACTTAATTTGTGTTTTTATAATTTAGAAGCGTTACCTTACGACTTCGAGTTTAAGCCAACCAACTCGCGTTGCACTCAACTTACCATAGGAGCCAATGGTCCCATTTTGGAATGGTGGTTGGGCTTTGAAGACCTCAGTGACGTAATTTTTCCGTTTGAGATCTTGAAAACCAGTGGCTGGCTTCAATCCTAATGATGGCCAACTACTGAACATGGGTCTCTTCTCTTGAAGAGGCCTAGAAAATACTCCACTGGTGTCGATACCGACGCGGCGACGTAACCACCTACCATCCAACCAGGTGACTCATTGGTATAAAGTGGTGGTCACTCGTACGTACTCGTATGTAGAACACGAAAAAACCCCTTTATCGTAGTCTTATTATCAAATTCTACAAATAGAGAGCGCCCGGAAATATGTCGGTTTACGTTAAAAATAATAGGTATGTTGTTAATCGTTCAATAAACTAAATTTTCACTCTTTCGTCCGTATTAAAGCCAGATGGAAGCGTACCCTCAAAAGGTCAGTGTATGCGACCTAAATATAGTCCCGGCAATCCAATTACCTCGCATATGGATGGAGCGTTGTTACTGCGTATGTCAATTATTATTGAAGATGGCGTTTACGTGCACGTAATCTACGTTTATATGTAGTTTAACGTACATATAGATGGAATTTAGTATATAGGATAATGCATTGTGATAGACAGACCGATAGACTAAACACTGACGTCGCGAGTCTCGTGGAAGGGACCTAATCTACCGAGCGAACCGTACCGGGTTCGATTCTGAACTGATAAGTGACTATTTTGGTCTGGGTTTGCTTTGGTGTTACGGTCGTATTGCGTATACACGACCTTCGGCGACGAATACGGCGCAGATTAACCTTAAAAGTTTTTTTTACTTACATGCTTGAACATACATAATATCATCAGATGGTCAGATCATTCAATGTCACGTGATCCGTCTTCAGGCACCTCTTCGAAACTTCCCTACAGTCAGATCTACCATCACCTTCTTCGTTAGCAACGCGTCAGTGATGTGCGCCTTGTTCTTGATATTCAAGGACGGCGATGACCACTCATTAACAGACTCGATGACTCACTTGATAGCTATTTGAAAATAAGTCTTTTCCAACCTTAGAGATGCGTAGATGGAAAAAGTAGAGGCGTGTTATTAGGTACCTTCTTCATTCCGCCCGCTGCTTCGCCCACGGATTAATGGTTTCACAAAACGAAATCACATTATAAGCGTCCCACTTATCCTAGTTGAATATATTATGTACAATATGTTACCTATTTTCTTGTCATAGACATGGTCTATCTGTGTGACAAACATCATCTTATCCGATTAGGATGTAATGAAAAGACAAACGTTCAAAGTTCTTCATTAACTTTCACGTTTATATTAATAGGATAAACTACGGAACATAGTTGCATATGCTCCAAACCTCATCATAAACGGCGTTCTGCAGTGGCCCACTAGCGACTTGAAGCCAAAATCTTTTAATTTATGTATACCTACGTGGCGTCGTTACATACAGATTACTATTGCTAAAAAGACCTAATCACTTTTAATGACGTTGAAACAAAGGCTAGGTATTATATTGGTACCTTTTGTACGAAAACAAAGATGGTTACTTTCGCTAGCGATATCTAGGCCACGCTATCAACTTCTATGCCACGGTCATTAATGACAACGATCCTTGACATGACGATTGGTAATAATACTCAGTATTTCTTATTTTTGCCGTATTGAAGCGGCTTACAATCCTGTCGGCATACTAGGGTGTTGTAAGAGACGACAGAAGCCGGCTCACACAAGGTTATGTTTACTACCATTATTAATAGTGAAATCTGGCTAGCTACGACCCTCTTGCCTGTAACATTATCGTGTAACGGCTGAGGGCTACCAGTCAGTTTAATTTTTTTTCTCTTTTACTTCTCAGTTTTTACTTATTTCTAGGTCGTCAACACATCGCTGATGCCTATATCCATATATCCTGGATACTGATATCCAGGTAACGGTGGACGAGTGGCCAGATATGGCAAGATCTTCAGCGACCATTTGTCGTCGGTACATAAAAAAATTCGTGGAGACGAACAAAGTCAGGTTATGCTACTAACTCCTGCAAACAATTGTTAATGCAGCACTGAACTCTGGGTTAAATAGAGTGACGATGTTTAAGAAATGGCTGTCAATAAATTTAATTAAATATTTGTCCGATTTATTTACGTCATGTACCATATAGTAAAAATTAGACCTCAAATTGCAGACTCGGTAAGGGGTCAAAAGCAAAAGAAATTAATAAATGAAGACATGCATTATTTTATTTTACTACTAGTTTTTGCCCGCAGCTTCGCCCGCGGTAGAGATCGACTTTTTACAAATCCTACTTACTTTTACTTAGTTAGATTTAGTTGCCTATGACATATGTAAGTGATTTACATGTATCATTAATTGATTGATTCAGAACTTGCAAATTTTACTAACGCTATCTTTTAACAACATTCGGAACTAAATATCTAGCAACTGACTAAATATCGATCTTCCCATGGAGATGTTTTACCGCGGTAAAAAGTAGCCTACGTTACTCTCCACCCTCTTCACTATCTCCACACACAAAAACCATACCATATAACAACTTCGTTGCGACGTGAAAGACGGACAAACAAACACTTTCACATTTATAATATTAGTATGGAAGTATGGATAGTATGGACTAGTATGGTTGATAGGCACCTAGTATGTTCTACGTACAATCGACTTGAAGCAAGTTGCCTCCTGATAGCCCGATAAGAAAGCTTATTTGGTGGTAACTGATAAATAATCTTATTTGCCGATTAATTTAGCAGAACGAATTTAGCAGAGCTAATGAGTGACAACGAAAAGTACATAGTACCAAGAATAAAAATAAAAATACCGTATTTGTATTGTGTCCTGTCGTTCACATTTCTAAGTCTATAGCAGCGTGCAAGGACGGGCTGGCTTCAAATATTCATACCAAGATCGATATGGGTACGTACAACGTACAACTATGCGCTTGCTCCCGAGGCTGAAGTCCACTAATCAAAATGTAATACCAACTTAATATTGTATTCGGAGCAATATCAAATATTTTACGATGTGTTGACTACAAACGCAAAGGTTAAAATTTAGTAAAGAAATTATTTAGGTATTTGTTCTCGTAACTGAAAGGGATTAGAATATTTAGCAGTATTGCACACCTCAATTAGTAAATAAATTAAGTCATTTATTATTCATCATTATGTTATCTGACTGCGCACTAACGAGCCATACTATACCCACATATTCAAAATTGAGTAGAAAATAATGTACGATAACTAATGTAATTACCTGTTATTGCACGGCGTGTAAGCACCCTGGCGCTAAAACACCCGTGCAATAATAGAACACTTTGCGCACAGTACCTACCCTAATGTACTAATACTAACCAGTAAGTACTATTTTACGTTTCACCGTCTTTTAACATGGAAAGCATAATCTCTATCGTGTGCTCTAAATTATTATCAAGTTTAAGTATTGTACAAAGAATTTTCTTATTGTCAAGCGTTCACGATTTGATACCCTTAAAAACCCTTATGGGAGTCTATTTTAGAGCTACATATTAGAACAAGCGGAAGCAGTATGGCTTTTACAATGAAGCCCAGCCGCGAAGCCAAATCTACAATTTGAAACTATGCATGTATTGGAGTAATGCGAACAGCAATTAGTATAGGTAATCAATATCATCTGAGTTCATAATTAATGCATTACGAGCTATAGTTGGGTTCAGCTACATACAGCATTGTTATTAGGTAATGCTATTCGGCTTAATATTAAAGAGACTATGGGATTGTTATATCGGAATAACTATTATTTATGCATCATATTAACCTAGTCCTTGCTTGGTTTCTAACTAATAACTAGATTTATAGTTATTCTAAGAGCAGGTTTATATTTTTGTCATTTTAGAGTAAGAGCCCAGAGCGATCAGACATGACTTATTTTCACATGGCTGAAACCTTAACTACTCAGTAGCGTCTAGTTTACTTTGAATACCTTGCGTGTTTGTGAAGCTTGCCCTGTGACACCTGGGCAGGTACCAGGTGAGAAAGGTAACTAAAATAAGAGTTATTTTACTTAAATTAGTATGGCTGATTGATGGAATCAATTTAGATACATATTTTTGTAAGTCTAATTCGTTGAATTCGATTTTTTTACATAGATTATAATGCATATTACTTGTACATAATAACACCCTAAAGTGTCTGGCCACGCGCAATAGCCGTTTTGATTTTTTATTGTTATTAATTTTGCGTTGTATGTAATTTTGCCATTTAAATAGAATTTTGTGAACTTTGTTTTGGTAGTACAAAAATCATTGTTTCATATTTTGGCTTATTGAAGATTAAATAAATAAATAAATAAATAGTAGTAGTAGCGATAAATTTCGTGAGTACAATGAGTTTCTATATTAAAGTACAGCGTGGGTAGAATCCCAATGTCACCCGATTATATCGGCACCCTTCAGGAGTATAATAAATACCCTAAAGGTGAGTACCAACCAAGGTTGTGGGCGATGGTCCACACCATAGATTATGGTCCACACTGACAGAAAATTTTGTAAATAATTTGTAATAATTTATAAAAATAAATACGTTTATGTTTATTTTTATAAACAAACACCAATGTACTTATTTATTTCCTTCACACTTTCATGTAAGTTTTAGATTTTTCTTCCTTTTCGTAATTTTCCGATGACCTAAATCATTTTTTTGCTCTTTCTTGGCCTTGCCGATCGCATCAGTGTTGCATTTGGTGTCGCTGATGTCTATGGGTGACGATAGCCACTTACCATCATTTACCATCAGGTTGATCGTCAGCCCGTTTGTAGAGTATTTCTAGAAAAAAAGTAGAGTATCTACGGATGTATTTTTTGTATAAAGTTTTATGGTGATGTATTTTTACACAGCCTTAAACGATTTGTTGTACCCATCGTCCTCGTCTATAAATTAAATTTCCCCTAACCTTGTAAAGGCGAGTGAAATTAAGAAAAATTCAGCGGTACTGCAATAATGATATCAGAAGAACATTAAGCGAATCTAAGGTAAGCCTCCACTCAGTTGCAGTCGAGACCGTAGGCTGTGGCGCTTCTCGCTTCCAGAATTAATAACTTTCTGGGCCCCGCCGCCCACACCCGACGGACTCCCTGCCTCCTCTCCCATCCCACCATTACCACTACTACTGATCTCCAACTCGATAACATCTACAATTTGAGGTTAATAATGACATTTATGTAATTTATACTATTAGTATACTACCTATTTTGTCTTTCTATGCCTCTTGGCCGGCCACGCATCAGTTGTGCCTTTGGTCCATGGGTGACGATAGCCGTTTACCATCACGTTTGTCGGTTATTTGTACAAAAAAAATATTTTCATAATAGTGACAAATAAAAAGTTACCAACTTATCATGAGTGGTCACCGTTATCTATGGTTGTAGCATTGAAGAAAGCGTTTTAGCTTCGCTTTAATAGGTTTAGGACAACATAACTTCACGATTGCTCAGAGGAGTAATGTTTCTTGACAACTTGCATTGTGGTGTATAAACATATATACTTCTTGGTTTTAATAATCTTAATATCGCATACAAACATATTAAAAACATGATTGTATCAAATCGCTGACTACAACAAAATTGAGAATGAAAAGTTATATCAAGTAAAAGTTTCAACAAAATGTTCACTCACAACAAATTTATGAATGAAAGAGTTAAGTATATTAAATACTCGAGTTTCCATAGTAAGATGTTGGTGTTCTATCTCTCTCTAGCGGTCGGAAAGCCTTCGGAAGTTTCTGGAGTGTTTCGGTTTGCCTCTTTGACTCTGTTTCGGTGTGTAATGATTTGGCGCGAGTGTAATTTTGTGAAAAAATGTCGCCTGTCGCTTGGCTGTTTTCTATTACGCCGATCTTCGTTTTGATTATTATGTTATTATAGTTTGAAATACTTTATTCGTTTTGTGTTTAGCTTATGAAGTTTGTATTCAAGGTTGGGAATACTGAAAATAATTTTTCGTTATTTACGTGTGTCTTAAATGACTACTGCAACAGAAGTCCATTTTGATCTATTACCCCTGAGAATTGAGAAGGAATGTTTTTGTAAATTGCTGGACAAAATAAACACACAGGGTTGCTTGACAAAGGATTTGTTGTCCTAAACTAAACTCAAGATCCATTAGAAATTTTGCGAGTTTATGTTGGGGTAGATTATACCTACTTACAGCTAACTATAGTTGATAACTGCAAACTAAACTCACGGAAAATTATCGAATTTCTTTATGAATCGAATCCCTTTATGGGCACTACAGATTAATTTACTCTACTGTAATAATATTATAAACTGTGGTATCTTCACATAGAACACTGAAAAAACGGACTTCATTTCTATGAAATATTGATGACTCAGAAATACTTAACATTACCTACTGTTACGTTCAATCACCTACATAACAAATTTTATAGACGAGTTCTCCCTTCCGAGGTTATATTTTTTTGCGATTTTCGCTCCGCCTTTCATCTTTCCCCTTTTTGGTTACATATCCGAGGGATCTGCTGTCTATGGTGCTAAGTAAAACTATCTCATTTCTTAGCTTTTCGCCGTGATATTATTTTAACGCTCGGCGCAGTGATTTTGAAAATTAGAGGGTCGCAAAAGTTTGCTCATCTTATTTAAGTACATTGTTTGTTAAACTTACTTTGTGGTATGAAAATAATTATTTTTTTAATTAAGTGCTCTACAATGTTCGAATTGGTTGAATAATAACGCTTCACACTCATTGCCCCACGCTAGGATTCCCTGTGTCGTAGGTGCCATGGACAACACACTAGACAATGACATTCACATCCAGACCAAGAACAGAAATTCAAACTCATCATTCAAATTTTCGCGTCGCTGGGAATCGAACCCAGGACCATTGGTGCGGCGATCCGGCATGGTAACCATCGTCCATGGGTCGTCAGGTGTAAATTACTATTGCACTCTGAACTGTTTAGTTTATTAAGAGTGCTTTCATGCTATGTGAGGTCGTGACTCGTGACTCTTCTTTAATTTGTCTTCTATACTATAATAAAACTCAAAGGGCAAATTTTCTGTACATTGAATATTTTTTAAAAATTTTGACTAGGGGGCACTTCAATAACGTGTTAAAGCACAAAAATATTTTTTTTAGAATTATTGTCTGTCTGTCTGTCTGTCTGTCTGTTTGTCTGTCCGGGCATCACATGATAACCTTTGAACGGATTTCGATGAAAATTGGTAAAGTTGTTACTAATACTCCGGGTCATATTTTAGGATACTTTTTATCCCGGAAAGTTAAGAGGTTTCCCCGGGGAACGGGATGAAAGTTTGTATGGAATATTTTTAAAACATCAACCGATTTGCTTCAAATTTGCCACAAATGTTTCTTGCTTAAATTGATTAAACACATATTTTTCAATTTTTCAAAATTTTGCAAAAAAAAAGAAAAAAATACAAATCAATGTGAATATTGCTTATTTTTCAAAACCCGCTCCTGGAGGAATCCTTTGTGATTTTATCGTGGGTTTCAGTATATAAATTACTAAATATAAGTACTTCAATATAAATTCACCGTTTTTTAAATTTCCTTCTACAAGAGGTACAAATAAGGTAAAACATAATTTCCGTATGCGAAGCTGCGGGCAACAGCTAGTCTTCAATAAAACAATTCAGAATTTTGTTTGGCATTGGTAACAAAAACAAATTTTGAACAAAAAGCACTCATAGTTTCCCCAGTATCTATTGGGTTCTTAGCCTATTATATTGGGTCAGGATCCAAGATACTAAATCAAAAACGCTGCATCACACTATACAGCCCCTGTATGGATTAAAATCTAACTTTTCATCAAAATTTAGAATATCACGCCAATCATCAAAAATTAGAATATCACGCTATTCAAATAGTTAATGAATACAATCGTAGTCAGGTCATAATTTATAGACTGCAACATAAAATACGAAGCCCATGTAAAAATAGAGTGGTCGTTTAGAATATTGATTATGTAATCAAAGAATGTAGGTCAAGATAATAATTTGTTCTTACCTTTGTAAATCAGATTTGTTAGTCCAACTCAAAATGCACAACACAAACCATACAATTCTTAAGAAACTCAAGAAACAAAGCGTTTTTAGAACTAGTGACGTGTAATCAAGCTTCTTTTGTGTGAGGTACAGCTTTTTAATTTTACCACTGCGTCCCGACGGCGTTTAGCCTACGCCTTTATTTGCCAACTTTCACTAAAAGCAGATTTTTACTCAAAAACGAAGATATGAAAATAAGCGAGTGAAATGCAGTATCTGGAAACAAGGAGGTGCATTAGCTAATCATTCTAAAAAGTACAAGAATATAAATACAAGTCCTGTTCCCTTGAAATGCTCATCAAACTGAGCTATACTTTTACCTGATACATTTTCCCTACAACAGAAAAACACCCTTTAATTTTACTCACAAGATTACATCTCTGCATACAGACATATGAGCCATTAATTGCTACACGATATTTCATTTCATTACTAAAGCAATAGAGTCTAAAATCAGGTACGCGTCTGATATCAGCAACCTTTTTTCAAGTGCCATTGAATGTAATATTGCTTTAGAGACGATACCGTGCCGTAGTCTCTCCCTTTTCCACTTGAGTTTTCCACAGAAGAGAACAGTTGAACTTGGAACGTACAAAATATACTTATCTCTGGCGTGTTAACGTATTTTTCCGAAACAAGAACCATTCTTTACATTAATCCGAGTTCTAAATCATTGCAGACGGATAGGTTAGTATTAATAATAACTTGCCATTTTAGTTAAGGTTTTTCACTATCCTATGAATATAAAATACTGCATAATGTTTGACAACGCTGTAGCCTAGTTGGTAGCGACCCTGCCTGCGAAGCGAGGGGTCCCGGGTTCGATTCCCGGCCGAAGCAGATATTTATGTGACAGATAAATATTTGTACTCAGGTCATGGGTGTGATTGTGATTGTGTAAATATTATGTGTCGTCGATGCCACCCGTGACACAAGTACCTAAACCTACTGCGGTAAAACTTAGCTTAGCGTTAATTTTTTTAATGTCTATAATTTTTCATAAAACTTTAGGTTTGTTTTTCAGTGATCGAGGGTAAAGTGTTTCACTGAAATGTGTTGAAACTCTGTGATTAAATTTGTTTACCAATAAAATAAATCGTCAGTTTAATGCGTGAACTTATTAAACTTCATTAACAAAACTTTTGGGAAATAGTTAATTATTAATTTTCATTATATATATTTTAATTGGAGTGTATTTTTAGGGTTCCGTAGCCAAATGGCAAAAAACGGAACCCTTATAGATTCGTCATGTCTGTCTGTCTGTCTGTCTGTCTGTCTGTCTGTCTGTCTGTCTGTCTGTCTGTCTGTCTGTCTGTCTGTCTGTCCGTCCGTATGTCACAGCCACTTTTTTCCGAAACTATAGGAACTATACTGTTGAAACTTGGTAAGTAGATGTATTCTGTGAACCGCATTAAGATTTTCATACAAAAATAGAAAAAAAAAACAATAAATTTTGGGGGTTCCCCATACTTAGTACTGAAACTCACTGAATATTTTGCGCGAGAGACACTTCCAAAGTGGTAAAAAGTGTGTCCCCCCCCCTGTAACTTCTAAAATAAGAGAATGATAAAACTAAAAAAAATATATGATGTACATTACCATGCAAACTTCCAACGAAAATTGGTTTGAACGAGATCTAGTAAGTAGTTTTTTTTTAATACGTCATAAATCGTAAACCACAATTTACCTCGATCAAAGTTACAACGAACTTCAAGAACTTTTATATTATGTTATTTGCTACTACGGAACCCTTCATGGGCGAGTCCGACTCGCACTTGGCCGCTTTTTTAGTTAATGAGTTCTTGCAGTAAGCCGACGACATGTCACGGACAATAATTATAAACGTCGTCTTAAAACAAAGCGTTTTTAGTGTTCAAAGGTACCTACAGTAAAAGGAAAAAATCCCTTGTGACCACTTTATTGTCTGTCTGTCTGTATGTCTGTCAAACACATCAGGAATGCGTAGTTAGGTATCAAGTTGAAATTTATATCCAATATTCAGGTCTGTAGCCTCTTGGAGTTGTAAATAATCGATTAATTTTAAAATTAATCGACCGCTGTGTTTTTATCCAAACGATATCGCAATATAAATAATTTATCATCGTAAACATTTCGAAGGGATTTCTCCTGTTTCTTAAGTTCCTTGGTACAGATATAAAAGAAATAAGTATACCTACTCCAGTACTTCCAATTCAGATTCCGATGAGCTGCTCGTATTCATTATAGGTACATAAATGACAAAGACGCATGGAAATGACCAGATCTGCAACCAGTTCCGTACAGGCTAGTGATACTTCTTTGTAAGAAATATACCAATGTATTTTATTTTTAAAAGATGTGCTGAGGAGTTTCTTTCGGCTTTTCTTCTCCTCCATGACAAAGCACCTTTCCGAAAAGCTGGTAAATTAAAAAAATGACGTGCATAAGTGTATCAATGATACCTACATGACTAAATGATTTTGAATTTGAATTTGAATTTACACTTAAAATATAAAATGTGTTTCTGTTTGAACAATATTTTTTTTTGGTATTCGCTCAAAAACAGATAAAAACCACAAAAGAAACAGTAGTACTTATAATAAATATAAAAAACTTCAATCTTCGTTTGCTTGTCACCAATTTACACGAACAACTAAAAACGTCACATCTGTGCGTCACACAGCGTCATTTATAGTTATTGAACAGATAAACGCTGCAAAATGGTCAGTTAATTTTAGTCCAGTTTGAACGGAGTTTATCTTATAGCGCAATTTTTGAACAGAAACGATTTTTAGGAAATTATCGTCCCGTTAGCGTTATTGAATAGATAAACCCCCGAAAAAAGAACTAAGAACGAACGAAAAGAGAAATAATAAATAAGAATTTGGTGGACCAACGTGAGTATTTTCTCAAGAACAAATATTGTATTTATCTGCCCAATACCTATTCGTGTGCACTTCGGGAATCAAACTCGAATCCCTAGATTAGTAAAGGTCTCTAGCAACTATGTTAAAGGCTATGTTAACAGTTCTGTTACCTTGTTAACATACAAATGCCTGAACTACCACGATGACAGCGCGTTGATGTCTTTCATACGCCACCCAATTTTTAAATGTCTGGCTCTTATTTTTTTATATAACATTATTTTGCACTTGTACAATAATCAAAAAAAAACAGTTAATTGATGGGTTTAATAAATAAACTTTATCTAGGTATGGCTGATACCCTTACTACCTCTATAAAGGAGAACTGACTCATATGGGGAAAGTTGAAAGTTATAAGCAGTAAGTTGGCGCTAGCGTAAGCAAAGGGACGGATTGAAGTTAGTACTAACGTAGTCGAAATTTACCCTGATGCTACTGTGGCGCCACCCTAATTTAACACAGTTCCGTTTGACGGACACTTTTGCACAACAAAGTCATTTCTCCTTTACCATACCCATAGTCCATGGTAAAAATCAACAGTAGGTACATCGGTAGGTCCAAATATATAAGATATTTTTTATTTTTATTTTTAAACATTAAATTATTACAAATGATAAAGTATTCAAAGATATAATTTTATAGACTATAGGTACATGATAATATAATATGTACCTAACAAAATAGGGTTGGCGACTCGCCCCTCAACAAATCCGTACTGGAGAAGCATGGTGAAGTATTCTCTAGGCCTCCTCAGTTATGAGTAGAGTCCCATGCCCTGTAATGGGCCATTAATGGGTTGAAGCCATACTTATTAATAAACTAACAGTATTTTCGAATATCTTATCTCTCTTCTAAAACTGTGAAATATTGTATTACAATGAGCAGTGGGAATGTTTTTGGATAGTCTTTATTTCCTTGAAAATTGATGGGTGTATCTCAATACAGTAGACCATTTGACTTTTTTTTACGTATGTACTTTATTATTTAGGTACCTTAAGCAAAAATATTCCATTAAGAAATGTCCAAGTTCAAATAAAAGATCGATACTAAATCGTATCGTATATGATAAATATTGAAATTAAATTAAATTAATTATTTTTTATGAAAATACCTGTAACAATATTTTGTTACAGTAGAAGACAGGTCACCTGATGATATTAAGTGGTCATCGCCGCCCATGAACATTAGTAAAACCAAAGATTAGAAATTTGCATTTTTTTAGGGTTCCGTACGAAAAAAACAAAAACCTGCAAGTGCGTGTCAAGCCACACGCAATGTAGGGTTCCGAAGTAGTAAGTTTATTGACTATTACTCATTAACTACGTGTGCTAACATAGCCGTGATAGTTTTCCTTGTTCATCATATATTTATTTTTGAGAATTTTTTCACTTGTCCAACCAAATATTTCGCAAACAGACCCCTAATTCCAAAAATGTTCGTAGAAGACCCATAATATTTTTGAAAGTTACCCACACTATAGATTACGCAACGATTAAAAAAATCATTCTCACGTCACCTGTAGGAGAGGTACCCTGAAAAAAAAATGTTCAATGTTTTGTTGTACGATTCTGGGGTTTTAATAAATATGTATATCCGTGCCAAATTACAGCTTTCTAGCAGGATCTGGGCGCTTTGCTTCGGACAGACGGACGGACATTACGAAACTATAAGGGTTCCGATTTTACTTCGGGACCCTAAAAACGAAACCCTTTTAAGATCACTCGTGTGAAAAGGTCACAGCCAATTTTCCCCGAAACTACTGGACCAAATGAGTTGAATTTTGGTACTCATGTGTTTTTTCGTGACTCAAACACGATGGTATTTAATAAACATAGAATCTAAATTTTGTTAAAAAAAATTACATTAAATCAAAACTAAAAAAAAACCGTTTTGCAAACCGTATCCTGTATGTTACATGAAAGGTCTTGTTGTCAATTTCAAATATATACCTAGTTTGTTATAATTAACTCTTAGTTATTTTTAAATTAATTTAACTTGTACATTAATCTTTTTACACTAAGTACCTACTTATCAAAGTTATGCATTACATATAAGTACAATATAAACCAATAAAAAATACGTATCAATATTACATTGCATAGACCTTAATTTTTCACCAAGCCACAATTCATCCTGCATAAATACATAGGTACTATCAATGATAATTAAAAAATATAGATACGTTATACCCTTACAAATCAACCAAAAAATCTGTTCCGCAAAGAGCTTACAACACATATACGTTTATCTTTTGTTTCACTACACCAATCACATTGGTATAATACACGAAGGCATTTTAACGCTGTATGTCAAATGTCAAGCACTGACAACAACAAAAACCTGCGTATCGTCTTGTATTGTCAGAGCGACTTCAAGCAGAACGGTCAATTGCCTGTTCTTACGCTCTTCAACATCGGCGCGCTAGTGACATATCTACCTCTTTTTACACTATAATATCATTGAGTACTATTAAATACACATCACCGCGCCGCCAGTATGCTCACATCCGACAGTATTAATTACAGAGTAATGTAATTATGACGAAGTGTTTAATAGAATTTTACATGCATGCCGGTAAGGTGCACCGCCGCCCCCTCCGCCCCTAACCTACCGCCTCTTTGTCTTGCGCTCATAATTTGCAACTGCTAAGGCACTAAATTGATGCATAACCAGTGTGGATAATTTAATAATATGTCGAATAAAATGTGTTTTTTAATATTTGAGTTGTTCATTTTTTAAGAACTGTTTGGTTATAAGTTATTTAAATTAATCTCAAAAGCAATTTGGTTATAACCCTGCTTGTTAAACGAGGTCGATATTATGTGGCTAAAGTAAATTAAAGGGATTAAAGCATAGCTACGTATATTATGTAGTATTATTTTGAGAACCGGGTACGACTTAAATATACCTTGTTGACTAGGAGTATAAGGAATATCCCCAACCTACTTATTAAGTTCTAGACGGTACTAACATCGTTAGGGAATCATTGGTTAATTTTAGATTTCTCATAGAATTCTTAATTTTTCACAAGCTCACTATCTTTTAATAAAAATTTGAACAATTCCATTATGATATTCCATTCCATAGCGATACAACACCATCTTGTGGAATCTATACGGAACTAAATTATTGACAATTTTTCAGCATTTTCACACTTTTTTTCCCATCTTATCCAAATGTCTTATCCAGTATATTTACAACATGAAGATCTGTGGTCGAGGTCAACGACGGCTCAAAGCTTGCATGGAATAGCTAGAGCTATAGAGAGAGGCATAGGTACAATGTGCTTTTAGTTTAGATAGACATTGGAAATGGCGCGAAAAACCCTATTACGAATAAATGGGATGAATATATTACCTACATCTTACTAGTAATGAGATTTGTTATACATCAATAATTGTATAACAAATCTCATTTAATTACTTTTTGAAAACGCTAGGAGAAGAAGCATGACGTCAAAATGTCCAAAGATCAATCAATGATTTAATTCAGCATGTAGCTATACAAATACCTACTTAGCTGATTACCTGTGTATTACCACTCCAACATAAGTAAAGTGAATACATAGTTAATTTGAAAGACACGTGTTATTGCAAAAATATTAAAAACGTTAACGGTCGAAAATACTCAGCGTGCGTAACAATATCCATCGTAAATTGTTGCCTTTATCGAAAACCAACGTATCGGCGTAAAAAGGCCCGCTTAATAAAACAGTGTCCATACGATAATTCAATTTGGCTTTGTTGCTAGGTCACCTCGAAAGCCATACCACTTCCCACTCCAAATTGTGATTAAAGTAACCTAATACACACAATAACAGGTCACGCGTTTACCGACTATGTGTTTAATTTGAAACAAAAAGATTATAAGCCGGATACAAATTCTACTACTTATTAACAACTTTACTTTACTTTGACATTAAGGCTTAAAATGCAATGCGCGTAGTAAAGCAACATCTCTACGCCTGTGTGCTGCTGTGAAAGCAACACATTTCATTTAATAGTACGTATAGCGTCATATTGTATACATGTCCACTACTGTTGCAAGCTTTGTATGTGTGTGTTTACAGACGCAAAACAGAATATAGCCCTAATTCGTAACATAGACTCTATTAAAACCGAATAGAGTATGTTCTAAATTGACGGGAACCGATGTGAATATTGTTATATGTGTGCACATCGCAACGGTTGAGTAGAGTATCGAAGAATGCGGAGCGTGAATTACCATGTTTAGGGTGTAGTCAGTTTGACAATTTTGCTCTTATTTGGATTTGCGCCCTGATTACGCAGTTTGCAAATACCTACCTAATTTGTGGTTATCAATGCCTTTCACGAGGAAATTAGGGTTAAATTTTTATTGAGAGTACTAATAATCTTAGAAGGGTTATAACCTAATCAATGCCATCAATAAATTAGAATTATAATTATGTAAGTACCTACTTAATTACATTGGTAACAAAAATTGTAATTTTTATTTGAATAAAAACCGCTTCAATAAATCACCGGTTGCGTTGTAATGTAATGCAACTCATAATAATAACAATAAAATTATAATTATTGTTATACAATAATTCAAAGTAAACATTACAGGTATAACAATACAATGTTTACAGTCGCGCGACGCAAATGTCGAGCACAAAGCGGCAGAGTCGGCCGACAAACGTATCAATTACTAAATTGAATTAAACGGTATAAACCGCGCGCCACAATAAGCGATCACGGCGCATCGCTCGCATTAGCTACTGATGACTACGTGTGTGTATCCTCGGTGTCGTAGGGTCTGTGCGAACCAACGCGGATGAGGAACAGCGGGTAGCGGACAGCGGAACTACCGTCCAATCTAAAATTTATAAAAATTTGAAAGACATGGCTAACCCTAATGCGAGTGTAATATGCCACATGAATTTTGATAAATATTATGGCAGTTTAATTAAATACAATTTAGTTACATGTCATTAAGAAATAGATGCATCTTAAATTAATGAAGACGTAATGGATTGATTGACTATTATTAACACGCTTAAAAAACAAAATGTATCTAATTACTATAAATAGTCTTCAAGGTAGGTATGCAGCTTACGTTATAAAAAGATTCCGGGAATTTCTCAAATACTTAAATAAAACAAACAAAAACTTGTAAAAAATTTGTGTGTTTGAAAATAAGTACTTGTAAAAGGGAATTTTGATAAACCAACCGTAATACAATATAATTAATTACCTAATTGTCGCTAAGCGTAATTCATGTCATACATTATACTAACAGGCATTCACTAAAGAATTCAATGTGATTAATAATTTAACTAGTTTCATCAATCACAAAAGTTATGAACACGAAAAAAATAAAGGTTGCCGCTAACTAAGGCATCGATTATCGCTTTTATGCAATAATCACAATGACTCGAACAGAGCTTTACGTTTACGTGACGCGCACACACAGTTACCATCTTACACGTGCCACCCTGTCCGTTCAATATGATCTCTATACCGATGGTAATAGAACTTTAAATATACACCTTAATTTTGCCGGTTTATGGACTACAACCCGCCACCGACCGAGTGGTGAAGTCCGGCAACGTCGCGCCCAATTTTACGTGACATTTACTTCTCGAAACTCAACCCCTCACGCCATCTATCCGCACGCTCTGTACTTTCCTCTCGGCTTTAAAAGCGAGATAGATGCATTTGACAATATCACTTTCACGGTCTCGTACTTAAAGCAAAGCGGTTTGCAGTGTACAGTTTGTTTGTGTCTGTAAACAGCGCGCCCGACGAGGTGTACCGCGCATGAATGAAATGGATGACTTCGAGAGCGAGACGGGACGATGCAGCGAACATATGCGAGAAAAAGATGGCACAGAAGCGCGAAGCGTGCAGCGTACATCGTTTATCAGATTACATGCGGAGTATCGCGAGCGTGGCGATGTTTTGACACGCGATAATCACGAGATAATGCGAGCGATCTCAGCGACGTTTAGGTTTATATTCGCTTTTTACAGATCTGATGGAGTAGAGTGTTGGCAGTAGTGCAGCGATAAAATAATACCATAATAATAATAGCTAGCGTGTTCAGATAAATGACGTATACGGTCGCCAGGTGACGCGACGCCGTCCTCACGCGATCTTAGCATGTCGTTGCCGTGTGGTGTTGACAAATGTTTCCTTTAGTAGCATTTAGGCTTATTAGGCTCATTATCTTAACATTTGATCTCCTTAATAAACTTATTTTAATGCGTAGAGATTTTATTTAACCACATGTTATCACAGTTCCGATTTCTGATCTGGTATCGGGCATTAGCATTAGTTTACGATGTTTTTCGGAAGCATACTTTAACACACGATACACACACACTCTGACAAATTTTTACACTCCTGGCGCAGTGATCGTTATTTGAAAAGCAATATTGAGATCGTCTGGTTTAAAAATTAGTGCGCCCCCACTCAATATTATTGTTACAACCTGCCACTGAAAATAAAATGTTTCATTTAACGTGCCCCCATGTTCATTTTTAAAGTAGATGATCTCAAAACAAGTGTGCCACGCACCAGGTGGTTTCAAAGTTTTCTTCGTGAACAGCAACGAGTCGGTGACTGCCCCCGTCAAGTTCATGAGCATACTGAGCCACTGACTATTGTCAAGGAGCTGAGAGCTCATTTACAATACAATACAATACAATACAATACGATACGAATACGATAAGAAAAATAAATTACAACATAATGAAATAAAATTGGGATAGTGTAATTTTAACCGTAGAATGTTTGATATTTTTGAATTAAATAATAATTTTATTATTTATTAACCTGCTCGATCGCAAAATGTTTTTTCTATGATGTTAAGCATCATGAACAAAATGTTATACCCTAGCGCCATCTGTTGTTAAGTAGCAGGAACAATGTTTTTGTTCGTGAAATTATTTTGAAGAAAATACATGAATAATATTAAATACTACACTAACTACAGCACAAAATATTAAATACTATTAATGTTATAAGAAAATAAATTATTTCTTTTCATGAATTATTACTTAAGTTATACACAGTTTAATGAACTCCCTCAATCATGCATTCATACTGTATTCCTTTCTCCTTTCTTTTCAGTTGGTCTTCAAGTAATCTTTATTTCATAACTACTTTATATCTAAATACCCAAAAGGTACAATTTTACTTTGTCACAATGACATTATCGCTACGTCCAGTTTTCTTTCTAATGACTTTTAGAAAGCTGACGATGTAAAGAACAAAAATAGTGCGTAAAAAGTACTGGTCATAAATGTCTTAAAAATATTTTAATACTTACATTGGACAGAGACGCACCTTACTTTTATTTATGCATCCGAAATTCCTTGATCGTTATTTCTGGTAGAACGATGTTTATCTTACAGTTACCTCGTAAACGTACCGTGTAATTCTAGTATCGAATTTCTTTTTTATTTTAGTAATTTTATATGCGTCAGTGTCTCCATAGGTGCTAATTAAATGCCATTAAGTCAGGTAACCTTGTTTGTTTAATTCAGCCAAGAAAATAAATGAACAGTTGTAGAAACTACAAAATATATTTATTTAACATTCAATACTGTATTTATTTTGAAACTAAAAACTAATTTTACAAAATTCTGTACATATTATTATATTGAACTTTACTTTGAAAGCATTTTTTAGTCCTACTCTTCAGTAAAATTGGTCTTCAAGACATGTCTCAATTACTCCCTCGTAGAAGCCAGCGAAGATGACCGATGTTCATTTTCTCATAATAAAATATTGGTCCTACGAATTTCATTTGATTGCAGACCATTCATTAATCCACACAATATCTACATAATACGCATGGACTCAACATAATAACTTAATATTACTTGAAATTGTATACATATTAATAATTAGACTAGAATGGTGTGACATTGCATATTATATTAATAAATTATATTAATATTGTTTGACATTGTATAATTAGAAGCAAATTAATTGTTTAAAATTACTCACTCACTTAAATTGTAATCCCAATTCATTGGGCTTATGTATGCTTAAAAATTATTTGTGACATCTGTAAATGTATAGTATACATGAATGCATTAAATAAATACAAATACAATTAATAACACAATTTACATAAAAATTAAATATCTGCTAAATTTAAAATAAAAAGGACTAAATAAAAACAATAGCCGCCCAGTTCGCCAATTACTGTATCATCGATACAACTCACCGACGTGCCACAGATGTAGGAGATAGCGTTTATCGTCGGAATTAGATCGTCACGTCTGCATTTGGCTCGGTTTACATATTCTTCTTGTGCGAACGTAAATCTTCCATTGATTTACGCACAAGCACGTACTCTAATTTACAGCTGCTCCGATTTCGATGGATTCCGCTCGACAGACTCAACCCGATTTGACAAGCTACATTATTTTTAATTTACAAGTAACTAGACCATAATATGGGGACAGCCTCCTTAACCTGTACACCGAATACGATGGGTACTGAAATCATGACGTTTTTGTTTTACGATACATTTGTAGCGAAAATTCTAGTGACTCTGCTTGACGAGCAAACAATAATTGGGAATACGATTCCCAGCTGAGGGACTATTTTATGAGGCAGATATTTTTTCCCTTTAATTTTGGCACTTGGCTGTTTGTGATTATCACAATGATAATGCCACCATATTCTAATGCCTACTCATAAGGCACAATATTTTTATTTTTTGTATCTTGTTATAAACTCAACAGTAGCAAAATATATTCATCGCCCTACTCAGATAACTATGCAGATTTGGTCAGATAAAAATCTTCACCTTTAATATGTTTTTATTGAATCATAATAATTAGCATGTCTTAGCCACTTTCATTTCGTACGACTACCACGAATGTAATTTTACACAATATATCTTGCAACATGCTACAATTTATCACAGATTTATAAAATTTCTAATCAATGATCTCTCTTAACTAGACTTTTTATTGCAATTTTTTAGCCTATGAGTTTTTTATGTCACAGATGTTCTAACAGGAATAAAAATCTGTTCAAGTCAATATAAGCGAGCTCAGAGTAGGCATGCTACTCTGACCCAATTCGGCATTTCGTTAATAGATATTTTTCGGCGTTATGTGAGTGATTTATAGGAAGTATAAAACCAACCAGACGCCAGATCATTATTCTGGCCACAGATTGTAGACTGAGTACCAGTTGGGTGGTCTACCGCCAACCATTGTTTACGATCTGACACGACTTTGAATCTTCAGACCGTTTGGAAACTTCCATAATTAAAAACGTTTCACAGTACATACTTACTATTTGTTTATCGCCTATTGAATAAATCTTCAATAATTTCTGACTTTCAATAAGAATGACCTAAATGGGCCCGAATATGTTTTTCATATTGATCGCATTTTTAAAATCAAAATATTGACGTGCATTTTGACGAGCACATGCTATAGTTGTTAATAATTTCAAGAAATTTTAATAATATAATCACGAAAAGTCCCACCACAAAGAGAGTATTAATAAATGGCTAAACATTATTTTTCGTTCAGGTTTCATAGTTCAGGCATTGTGATGTGAATAAATTATAAGCGAGCACAACGGCTTTTGATCCACCACTGAAAGTTGGTCTTCCCCATCCCTCCCATTCATGCTGATAATAGAAGTCGGGAGGAAAATTCATGGAATTATATGAGGTCATCCGGAGTTGGATACCGAACGACCCACTTATGTCAGAACTCTACGTATTGTTGTACCTGATCCCTCGAGTTAGGGGATCCAAGTTACTTCTACGATTATTAACTTAAACATGTTACCAGTTTTGTAGTTGTGTTATTTTGTGCCTTTGTTGTGGTTTTTGGGACACTTAATTTTTTTAAGCATTATGAAATTTGTTCTTAAAATAAATGACGAATGTCAGTAGGACCGTACAGTCTTGAACAGAAAATTTGCGTTGAAGCTAAATTGATTCCAAAAGATTTTCGAAAACTTTTTTTAGTTAATGAAAGTAAGTTTATTGCTTACAAAATTTTAAAGCAGTTAAAGGCATTAAATACTAACGCGTTATTCACTATAGCGGCTTAATTATTTAAAACAGTCAAATTAAAAAAAAATTGGGTCCAAATTTGTAAATATCGTTTTTAGCTCGTGCATAAACAAAGAGGTCAGAACCATATAATCTGTTCATACTGTATGAGGGTGTAGTACATAAGGTAGTACATACATAGGGTCTAGAACGAGTCCCGCGGCGCAACCCCTCAGTGAGCTAAGAAACCAATTACTAACGTTCAGTAATATTAATCGGGACATAATTGCTTCGGTGCCTGTTCATTTTTGATGGTAAAATTTTGTTGAGCAATATTTTGCTCAAAAAATTGACATAATAATATTATATATCCTGATATCCTGCTAATCTTTTGGCTTTGAGGGTTAAAAATTAAAAAAATAGGACCTCTCTATTTTTTCAATCTATCGATATACTGTTTCACCGTAGGTACTTGACAACCAATATGAAACGTAATACGTTGAACATACTATTTCTTATTCAAACAGAGGAATTTGCGGTGTCGCCACTAGGGAATGCTTCACTTCCGCTGTTGCTGCCGCTTTACTAATGTATATCGTATAAGACAAATTGATTTTAATCATAAAATAAAATAAAGATATATACATATTTTATTGCTACTACTCGACGCCAGATGGCGCTTTTCCAGAAAAATTTCTAATGGGCAATAGAGCAAACATCCAAAATGTTTTGCTTAAATGTAAATTATTATTAAGGTTTGATTGTAAATGTATACCTCTTTATTGTAAATTTATTATTAAAAAATATTCTTGACTATACGTATGAATACAATCTTGTTCTGTCTACTATTTAAAATTAACTATCAACTCTATGCCCTCCATATGCTTCCGTTTTGTCTCAATCCCGTCAAATATTTTAGATAATTACAACCAGAAATAACATTTCCAATGTGTAAAGTAAGGAAGCGAGGATAGTTATTTGTGGAACACTTTAACCTCCTTGTTTATGACAACGCCTCTAATTCCGTATTAAGCCACGGTGATCGGAAGTGTAACTAACGACGCTCGATATACGAGTACTTGTTACAAAAGTAAACTTAAAATTTACCATTCTATTTCAATGACTTTATTTTTGTTGTTTTGTTTATTAACTACTTCATTAGTTATAGTTTTAATATTTTAAACATCATTTTGAAATTATTTTAAAGTATTTAAAAATATTTAAAAAAGTAACAAATACTGATATTTGTTTTAATTTATTTTTCTGATGCAAAAGTATAATGAAGTTATATTTTATCTGCTTTTGAATCGACTTTTTACCAACATGTTTGTCATTCATTTTAGAATATTATTCTGCAGATAACAGGAATAAATTAAAGAGTACCTACCATTTTTAAATTGTAAATGATATTCCGAGATTTTCTTATTCTCAAACCATTATCCCGCTTTACATTCCGTCACATCACTTCATGTGATCAGATCGGCTCAGCCACGTTATTTTCTATAACTACGCGATGTCTCGAAATAACCTCACAGACAGCTGGATCTATACGTCGAACTGTAATATATTGTGCAATAAAATAATCCAAATCCAAATAACGTTCGATGAATATGTGGGTGTAAGTTTTACTAGTCTTGCTAGGTATGTTCAGGAAATGAAACAAATAGAGTGAAGCTCAAGAAATAAGGGTAGGCAAGATAAAACATTTTTAACAATCTTCTTGTGATGTCCTGTTTTATAAACTAATTCGTTAAAATTCATTTAGTATTTTATGAGACTTCAGATGTTTATGAATAAAACAAATCAAAACTTTCATCGCAGATCTGTTATGTAAATCTTACCTTAAATATTTATATTTTTGTGTATAGTCTTATAACATTTAAAATAATTATTATTATGATAGCGATTACCATGTTTTATTTACTCGTGTACAATTTGTAGTAGGTGCCCCATAGACGTCGCGTCGATGTATGCAAATCGGTTGCTTATGCCACATTCGCACTGCGGGGGACGCGACGCTGTTACAATTAAAATATGCAAATGGGCGATATTACCCACTACTTTTCGTTCCAGCTCGATGAAGCTCAAATCAGTGGGGATGGAAAACAGTTAGAACCCTCGTTTGAAGGCGATGATCTCAATACCTATAAGTTTATTGATATATTATATATTAGATATAAAATACAATTGTTTAATAAAATTGTAAATTCTATTTAACTTTCACATAAATTCAGCCTAATAGATATTTAGGCCTGCAATCAAAATATTTCGTATAGCTAATATAGGAAATAATTTATTATTGTGAAGCATTTGACGAAATGTCGATATCCTGGTAACTTTCATGGCTAATATATAAAAAAATTAGGTATTTTTGGAGATCATAAAATTTTTAATTAATTATCGAACCATCATTAGGTATATTGCTTACAATAAAATTGGGAACATAGAGTTTTTTCAAATTTCAAATGAACATTGGTCTCGAACAGGAAGAATTTCCAAAAAACTCCTTATACATTCTGCATTGCATTAAACATATAAAATTTGCATAGTGTATTGTAAAATTATTGTTAATTATCTTCGACTATAGAAAAAATATTGCCTCAGCTTTCGTGTTCCATTGATATCATATTTCGAGTACCTACATCAAACCGATGCTCCAGATAGAGCCATTGCAATGTACATAGCTATTGTCAGCCTGTAAATTGGAGACAACAGTTAAACGGCCAAATTACACAGATTGCGCACCGTCGACGCGCCGTTACGATGTAAATTAATAAAATGTAAATTTCCACGCCTACTCGACCCCTGAAAATGGGTCTTAGCAGTTTATGCCACCCATATGTACAATGTACTACTTAATTCTGTCCTTGTAAACATATTTACTTAAGATTCTATCGTGTCTAAACATGTAAATGGTTATTCATCGCAGTAAGAAACTTAAAGTGTGTATACTGAACAGGGCTTCATTCATCTATAAATCCAGGTTGAGCTAGCTAGTGTAATACCCTTAAAATTAACACGTAATGACTAGTCACTTCTGTGACAATTCATTGGTTTCTTCATCAGTCAACTTAAACCTAGTGGTATATGTGTGGTGGTAAAACGTTTGCTTTCCTTTCTTAAGTTTTTATGGCATAGTGTAACAGATAAGGATGGATGATAATAACCACACTCTTTTATACTAAATGCACTTTATTATATTTTCGAATAGAACCTGAGAACTTACAAATCAACGATGAAGCTATCTTAATAATCTAAAGAGAGAAACTTGTCCTTTCATGTAAGTCTTTGTAACTCTGGAAATCTACGTTATCCAAGGATTGTAATCACGGCAACAACTACTAAACTCCAAAATTACACAGATTGCGAAACGTCGGGGCGGTGTTACCATGTAAATTAATAATATGTAAATTTCCACGCCCGTTTGAGCCTTTGGCTCTAGAAACGAGGGCTAAATCGTTTGCGCCACTCATACATGCCATAGATTAATTTGAACTCTTGTAACGGTTTTAATTACGTTTTTAAGTGAACCTTTTCCGCTCATTTCCTAAGGATGGGGCTACGGATCCACCCATCTAGCCTGGGATAATACGATCAATGATGGAGTTAGTGTTGTAAGTAAACGGGCAAATATTTTGCAGCTATAAGTATTTATATAAATTGCACTAAGTGTTTTGTTTTTTAATTAAATTATTTCACATCGTAAAAGTTTGTCAGAAATTGCTCATATAATAAAATTTCCAAAAAAAAAATTAGAGGTTAAGCTTAAAAGCTTAGTTCAGCAATAACGTAGTTAAGAAGATTAAAATTATTTGAAGTCTATTCCCGAATATATATTTTTACAAATTACACAACTACAAGCCATTGTTATAACCTAACAATAAATGATAATCTGTAAAAGGTAATCAATTAAATTCAAATTTTAAATCAATGTAAATAACAGTAACAAATTAAAATGTAATCACATTTGAATGTCATAAGCCAAATAATGAAGTTATTATGAAAGCGTAGGTAGGTAGCTACAGGATTCACAAGTTGATCACAATCCGAAGGTCAATACTCGAGGGGAGCAGCCAATATGTCGCGAGGGTGCACCCACGTGTCGAAGGGTCATAATCCAACGAGAAAATACGCTCGTGTGTCCGAAGTAATTGAAAAAGCTAAGCCTGAATGGCCGCGTATAACACAAATATGTAATTTGAATACAAAGATACATTGGTACGTTTTTTAATATCATATCCATTAGTCAGAAAAAATAATGATATAAAACAATAGGTTACTGCCTAGGTTTGATCAGCTTCAGTAAGTAAACCAAATGAAGTGCCCATTTTATGACTGAAATTTTTACTGTTTTAATTATATGAATTTAATTATTTAGTAAATTATTACTATTTAATAACATTTTCACGTATAAGTCTAACTGCATTTGTTTTCATGGTTAATTTTAACTTTTTATTTTGTTTTTAATATTATTGTTCATTTTTTTGACTTTATATAGGAATGGGAATAGTTTTGTCCTTTAATTTAATTTTAAAATTTCCTATGTTTTGTCCTTTAATTTAATTTTATATTTTTAAAAGTTTAATATTGTAGCTTTTTTTTTTCTTTACAGTGTAATGTAATAATCATGTTGATTCATATTGATATTGAGACTTGTAATTTTTTTACTTATTAAATTAATTTATAATGACTTTGGACCTTTAATTGAGGGGACATTTATCTTATGATCTTTCCTCATATTATAAATGAAGTACGTAAGTTAACCATGTTAATTAAATAACTTCGTAAAAATCTGTTCATCTGATTAATAAATGTCTTATATTTTACTGAATAAACAATTATTTAAATAAAATCATGTAAATTATTTAATTAAAAAAAAAAACATAATTTTTCTCTACTAGCCAACAGATGACGCTACGCGTCACAAAGTCATTGGTGGCAGTTTTAACTAACACGTTTTACAATACTGTAAAGCATTATAATAAACGCGTGGGTTAGTCACGGTGAATGAAACGGATAGTCACTGTTATCTGTTAAATGTTTTTCACGCCAACTTTGTCTTACAAATATTATAATTGATGTACCTACTAAAGAAAAAGAAAATCGCGGTAAAACAAAAAAAATAAGTAGGAACATTAACGTCATGTATAACCAAAATAATAAGCTCTTTTTTGCAACAAATTTATTTTAACTTTAAAGTAACAAGACTAACAAGAACGAATCAGGCTTTTTGAAAGTACCTACGGTCTAAATAATACGTTGCGTTGCGACACTAGCGACATGTTCCTTCTTGCTCGATGGTTGAATTGAAATTTTTTTGTTTTTTCTGTGAAAATAATATAAATACTTAACCGATTATTTTTGCAATGTTATTGGTTATGAATCTATAAATATTTAGAGATATTACATAATTATGCATACGCTTGACAGTGGATAAATAAATAAAAAACTTTAATTTTTGTAGGTACCTACCTAATTAATATGAAATATAAATAAATCTATGTCAAATTTATAATATAAGATAGATAGGTTAATGTTTAACTAACTTTGTTTCATATTATGCAAGAATTGCTAATTACCTACTGATATTAGCTGTAGTAATTCACAATGTCTAAGCTAATTTCCGACTGCATTCTATACAGAGGATATTAATTACAATCCGCAAGCAGTACGAATTAGGGGAGCATTACCTAATTTACATTTGCCCATACGTTATCGCTATGTAGTCAATATGGTTGGGTTTACTAGATCTACAAAGAATCAAATTAATCTAAATGAATCGGAAAAACAAAAAAGATTTAATAGGTAGGTAGCTAAAAATAATCCATGGGTATTTAATTCGGAAAATTTATATAACTTGTGTTGATGACTATGAATAATATATTGTTCCTTGTTGTTATTTGGATAATTGGATTTAGTAAAGTCTGTTTCTTTTTTAATGTTTGACTTCATAATTCAATATTCAATATACATTCCATCATCAACATTAGCACGCACCTGCACTGTAACGCCATCTATTGTCGAATAGCTGTATGTCTAAAAGTTAATATGTAATTTACACTTTAATGGTAACCTAACCGCGTGATACTTTTGTACCATTAAAATAAATCTATCCTTACACGCCTAAGGAGGAAGATTGGTAATGCAAGAGAACTGTCAGCTGATTATAATATGAGAGCACAAGAAATTCGACCATTTACTAACCGGGACACAAAGAAATGGCGTCAGTAATTAGAACTAAATCTCAAGTTTTGATCAATAATTAATAATAAACTAGTAATTACTAATTTAATGCCTCAATGTTAGTTAGGGAAGAGAAATAATATAATCATCCATACTAATATAATATTATAATATATATATTATATATTATACTAGCTGACCGGGCAAACGTTGTTCTGCCATATAAATTATTGCGACTATAAATTGAGATGTAAGCTATCCTATCTTTCAAGTTGGATCAAACTGCACACGGTGTGTAAATTTGATTAAAATCGGTTCAGTAGTTTAGGAGTCCATCGCGGACAAACAACGTGACACGTAATTTATATATATTAAGATATTAAGATAATATTATAAATGTGAAAGTGTGTTTGTTTGTTTGTCCGTCTTTCACGTCGCAACGAAGCTGATAAATGGTATGGTTTTTGTGTGTGGAGATAGTGAGGAGGGTGGAGAGTAACGTAGGCTACTTTTTACCGCGGTGAAACATCCCCATGGGAAGATTGACATTTTGTTAGTTGCTAGATATTTAGTTCCGGATGTTGTTAATAGATGGCGTTATTAAAATTCATTTGCAAGTTCTGAATCACGCTATCAAATGATACATGTTTACTTAAGTCATAGGCAACTAAATCTAACTAAGTAAAAGTAAGTAGGATTTGTAAAGAATCGATCTCCACCGCAGGCGAAGCTGCGGGCAAAAGCTAGTAGAACATAAATTAGTATCTAAAGTTCAAACTTACATAAGAATGAATGGTATTTATTTATTTATTATTTTGTTTCCCGCGAAATGGGTCTGTTCCCACGAGTATAGAAATAAAAGTTGTATGGTAAGGTAACTAGTTCGTAATTAATATTAAAGGTGTTTTTTTATAGTTATTGCAATAAATATGTTCATATAAATAACTCTGAATGCAGACAATGAACACCTTAATATGAAGCAAACATGAAGCGCATGAAAAAAATTAATAACAACAATTTCATGCGGGTACAATTTGTAAACGTAACGATTTTGCTTCCAGGAGAGAATTAGGTAAGTATGTTTGATTTAATAATCAAAAATAATATTACATAATATCTACTAAAATAACTGATTGAATATAATTAAAATACCATACAATCTATCAATCCCTAGGAAGCCAAATCCCCAGCAGACGGTATACACTTCAACAATGCAGATCGATTAGCCGTTTCACAGAACACTATCAAACTACCGACGATAGAGATATGTAGGTATTAATTTATTTACATACAGTGTCTAATCTGGATGAGATATGATAATACAAGGATACAAAGTTAGTCTGGAAACGACAAGGAAAACGGAACGTTACTTGAACACTTTGAAATCGACTGCTCATTTTTAGGGTTCCGTAGCCAAATGGCAAAAAACGGAACCCTTATAGATTCGTCATGTCTGTCTGTCTGTCTATCTGTCTGTCTGTCTGTCTGTCCGTCCGTCCGTCCGTATGTCACAGCCACTTTTTTCCGAAACTATAGGAACTATACTGTTGCAACTTGGTAAGTAGATGTATTCTGTAAACCGCATTAAGATTTTCACACAAAAATAGAAAAAAAACAATAAATTTTGGGGGTTCCCCATACTTAGAACTGAAACTCTAAAATTTTTTTTTCATCAAACCCATACGTGTGGGGTATCTATGAATAGGTCTTCAAAAATGATATTGAGGTTTCTCATATCATTTTTTTCTAAACTGAATAGTTTGCGCGAGAGACACTTCCAAAGTGGTAAAATGTGTGTCCCCCCCCCCCCCCCCCCCGTAACTTCTAAAATAAGAGAATGATAAAACTAAAAAAATTACATGATGTACATTACCATGCAAACTTCCAACGAAAATTGGTTTGAACGAGATCTAGTAAGTAGTTTTTTTTAATACGTATTAAATCGTAAACCGCAATTTACCTCGATCAAAGTTACAACGAACTTCAAGAACTTTTATATTATGTTATTTGCTGCTACGGAACCCTTCATGGGCGAGTCCGACTCGCACTTGGCCGCTTTTTGTGGGTACATTTGTTGTTCAAGAGTAAAATACAAAAACCGAGCAAGTGGCAGGCCACGCATAATGTAGAATTCCGGAGTAGGAAGTTACTCATTAACTACTTATGCTAACATAGCCGTGATAGTTTTCCTTGTGTGTGATTCATTCATCATAATTATAATTATCATATTTTTGAGAATTTTTTCACTTGTCCAACTCCAACTGTTTAGCCAACTGATGTGTGTCAAGTCCCCCCCCCCCAAACTTGACTCTAACCAAAATTACGGACCCCTTATTCCAAAAATGGTTTTAGAAGAGCCATAATATTTTTGGAAGACCTTTTCAACGACGCGACAAATAAAAAAATCATCTTCACGTTACCTGTAAGGGGAGATACCCTGAAAAAAATGTTTTTTTACATTTCATTCTACGATTCTGGAGGTTTAACAAATATGTATATCCATGCCAAATTTCATGCACTAAGAAAGGTCTCGGCGCCGGCGCGGTTTTGCTTCGGACGGACGGACGGACGGACATGACGAAACTATAAGAGTTCCAATTTTGGTTCGTAACCCTAAAAGTGAGAGTAATTTGAAGGTTAGTCATGCAGTTCGATTAATAGGTACATTAATTTCAGCAATTGTTATAACAATAAAGGGAATTATGATTGAAACTATTACGAAAGTTGACTAATGATGATAATGATATTATGAATATAATTTATTAGTTAAGAAGACCTTTACTCGAAGACTTTACTTTTATTGTAATTTTCATATAAATTAAATTAAATGTCTGGTGTTCCGATGTTTTATCACATCGTTTACATTTAGTAAAGGCAATAAATATGTTTTAAAAATTAGTTCATTTTGTAAATATTATTAAAGTATCTAGACGCAATAGCAATACCCAATACGAATTAATCATTTTACATAGACTCTTCTAGCTTCTAGCGACTCTCTATCCGTTGTCTATCTATTCCGTCGACAGCCGGGGGCCAATCGAATTACGTTCCCATTATTATTTGAGATCGTTTGCAACGATTTAACAGGGGTGAATTGTGTATGAAAGCTTTCGAATCTATGAACTAATTAGTTGCATAAAGTAATAACTCTTTTAATTGGAATTGTTTGATGTGTGACCCTGTGACTCAGATGGTAGCAACAGCTGGACAGAGGATCGGGTTCGATTCTCGGCCAAGGAAACATGCGATGGCTATTATTTATTCTCGGTGTTAGTTAGTGTAGGTATGTCTCCAAGACGTGCTCTCTCACATAAATAAATAGAAAATATCCGATCATATTACTATGACATCACTACTAATTAACAGGAACTGTTTTACCTTATTGGAAAGCTGCAAATAAATAAAATAATAGCGGGTATGATTAAAATACAGATACAGCTCCATCTGTGATCAACTTATGTAAATAATATCAATGTCTTTATACTGTAACTTTAGCAATAAGAGGTCTTTATTAAATTATTAGTTTATTTAAATAGTTCTTTATTACACGAACTTAAATATTCTAATAAAACCCATTTACTACATTTCAAAAATCGATGACTTGGAAATTAAAAGTAACAACAAAAGCAAATACAAAGTTACAAAGTTGAAAAATAAGAACGTAATCTATCAGTAAATATTTCAAGATAAAAGCACATAAAAATGTCAAATAAGCTAGATATGGCGACCTCAATTAGATCGAGTCAATCAAGTAGCAGAGCGTGGTCGATTCGACGGCTCGATTGCCTAATGAAGAACTACCCGCATCGCGTGTTTTACAAACAACTTACTATCAACATCAATGAAATAAATATATCACGAACAAAACTCCCCTCACCTCACCACTATAACCTAAATAGGTTATATAATTACATATCACGCTTCATTGTCGTGATAAATACTTTCTCACACTTATCATTTACCAAATCTACGCCACTGTCCATTTTAGATAATGGTGCGAGCGAGACGTAGCATACGACGAGGCGCCAAGTTTGAACAACGCAGATATAAAATAACGTATATTATTATAGTGTCCACAAGCCAAGCGGATATTGATTATCTGCCACAGTTGAGAGCCACCGAGTCCCCCGCCACCGTCGACGCTCAGAGGGTTATTTCGAACTATGCCTCCGCCCTGTTTCATAGATTTTCCACCGTGGATCCGTCGCAAACGGTACATTTTCCTGTTCACGCGCCAAAATACATACAGCTTTTTCGCAAGGATGCGATATTCAATATTTGATCTCTGTCTAACAGACTGAGCAGCATGAGACTGCAATATCCCCGTCCCGCTCCCACACATTCCGTAATCATTTTCGATGCATTCCCTTGCCATGATTTTCCCGCGGCACTTGCAAACACAAGTATTCTACCATTTTGCGTTTATAACACTTTACACAAAGGGATTGAGTTGTGATTTTAGTCATCTGTCACATTTAAGATATTTTTTATACTGTTTTAATGTAATAGTCGTAATAGACCCAAATAACTTAACATTTTTTTTTTATTATGCACATGCTTATCATTTAAACAACACTTTTTTAGCATTAAAAATCTAAAGTGTAAGCAATAAAAGAGAGTGAAGCCTAATAACCATGAAAAAAAATGTAAACCTATAATAATAAAGAGAATCGCATTTTCTATTAAAGTAATAAAAAACATTTACTTCACCCGTACTAAATTAAAGCAGCGAAAAACACATCGCTACTTCGCTGAAACTTAATTATTCGTACCAAGTTCACGAAACAACTCTCGAAGGATTCACCTCTAACTTAAAAGCATGGCATGTCTAGACACAACTAGCGAACAAATTCTGTACTACAAAACTTTTCGTGGGGCAAGGGACTCACTACATACGTTTTAGTTGCTAGTGTGCTTCGGTGTAACCTGTGAAAAATTGCTTTTCCACTTGTGTAAGTGGCACACAGGCGAGAAAGCGGGGGAAAGGGGGGTAATGTGTCGCTGTGTGTGTGGGGAGGCAGGGGGTAAAGGGGTCCGAGTCGTGAACTAAATAGCTTAGTGTTAACACATATTGACATCAAATTCACCGCGATGTTATCATTTATTCAGGTAGCTGTAAATTCATTGTACTTTTCGTAAAGGTTTATGTTTAAATTATTCTATGTGGCTTCTGACCGGTGCGCGACTTTTTACAGCGCTAGCGTCAGCGATTAATTACTTTTGTCGCTTTGTTTAACTTACGTTGACACTGCTTTAGGTTATTATGAATTTTAATTGGCCGCGAGAGGTTGCTTATAGTGTACGCCAGGTTATTTTTACGTAATAATTTTGTGAGAGAACTTTCTGTAGCCCTTCAATCGCCATGTTATGAAGGCGGATGTTGACTATGCAGTTACGGAAGTTATGCTACACGTTAGATGTACGAGTATTGAGGGTCAGCGTAGAGTCAGATATGACCTAGATTCTCCTGGCATCACAATCAATGTAACTCTCAGCGATGTCCGATATTGTCCGATTTTGCTAGTTACTTCCCAACTGCAACCGATTAGTAATTAAATGCAGGTTCGCCGCATCCTTTTCGGTCGGCAACGCTTCGATGATCATTTTGGTATTTACGTCTATAGGCTACGACGTTCACTAACCATCAAGTGGACTGCTTGTTTGTCGATTAGTTCCATAAAAAACATTGTTTTTATTTTATACTAAAGTTCATTGTTTTGTATCGGTTTTTACAGCTATATAATTTATTTACATACTACTAAAGATGAGATTTCTTTGTTTTACGCTCAGCGTAGCAAGCGTGTTACGGTGCGTTAGCAAAGTAGGTATAAGTTTTAAAATTCTTGAAAGTTTTGTTCTCCGTAGAATTATACGATGCACCAGGGATACTTCCCGCGTTAGTTCTGTATTATGTATATTCTACCTTCTCGATGGGTAATTTGCATCACTCGTTAGCACAGCTTGCTTGGACTACTTTACTTACTTTAGCCTAATGGGTATTCTGCCTGTCATGCTGGTCCTGAGTTCATTTCCAAGCCAGGAAAAATGTTTGTCTCGAGTCTTGGGCGATTGTGATGTCTAATTTGTGTGACTTGACATGACACCCTCAGGGAATGCTAGGGGACAAATCAATTTGTTGGACAATGTCAAAAATTGGTGAGAAACTGACGAAATTTTTTTTCTTGTGCCTAAATAAAAAGGGTGTCTATTATCAATTTTAATATTGTTATTAATAAGGATTGTTCAAAAAACATTTTTTATTTGTCCAAGAATAGTTAATCTTTCGTTAGTTTAGATTAAAAAGATCACTGCACTCACATCTGCAGGACAAAGGAGACATTTGCAAGAGGGTTACGAGATATGACGAACTGCGCTGCAGTTGTATGTTTAAGGGGCTTAGCGGGCTAGGTACTAACTTTTTGTAATGCCCGCCACCCCCCTGCAACTGTAGTCGTGCTTATAAGGTTGCACATTTTAACATCGATAAAAGAACTTGGTAGCAACGTCACTATATTTACGTACGTACGAAAATAACATGCATTGTTGCAATTGGAGTGCCTTTAACAGGTCGATTTACTTTTTTGTCTGTTTTCGCAACACTGCAACACGTCACGCATTCTTAGGTACTAATATCTATGTGAAAATCAATTACCATTAATTAAGTATCCGTTCACTGGGTACAAATTTAAGAATAAAAATTAAGGCTTTTTATATTCAACTCATAGGAAATGAAATCAGCAAGAATGATTTCCAGAATTGCTCACACAATTGGATGGCAAGATTAATAAAGGTACTAAAAGGCGTTTTCCTTGTAAAATACTTGGAAAAGTTTGGATTTTTAGTAGCACAATAAAACCAAACGGTACTCGCCTTTTGTTTTATTCACCAACCGCTGAACCCTCTTGGGATCAGTCGAGATTCATTGCTCAGGATCAATTTTCAGTCACTAGCTACTACAAAGAAAGAGGGGCTGGGTGTTAATTTTTTTCACAGATAGCTACACAATGATGTTGTATGTATAGGGAGGTAGCTACATAAAGTTAAGGTTAGGAAACTTATTGAAAAAACAAAGGAAAATCATAAATAAATATAGAGACAAAATATTTATCTAACTGTAAGAATTAAAAACTTACAAAAAGTATAAAAATCGAATTGTAGTAGAAAACAAGTTTTCCTATGTTATGAATTTACCAAATTGACCAAATTAAAATTTAAAAAACCCCCAACAGTTATATTTACACTAAACATAGCTAAGAACACTCTGGATTAAGTCACCTTTTAGACAAAAAAAAAACTAGATAATTTTGATCTAGTCCATTTGGGAGCTACGACGCCGACGCCACAGACAGACATATTGATACACAGACACGTCAAACTTATAACACCCCTCTTTTTTCGTCGGGGGTTAAGAAACGTAATTTTGACACGAACCAATTTTTTTTTATGGAAATAGCCGGCAAACGAGCTGACGATCCACCTGATGGTAAGTGTCTATCGTCGCCCATGGACATCAGCAACACCAAAGGCATCACCGATGCGTTGCCGGCCAAGAAAGAGAGAAGAAAAAGAAAGAAAGAACTGTAAGAAAGAACACTTTTTGTATTTCCCGTCAGGCAACCATGTGGACGATGTTAGCTACATCACGGCTAAAGCGCGGCGCGGCGCGAACCCCATCGAACACATCGCGATCGCTTCGATGTGGCGTGGTTGTAGCACGTTGTAGCACGCGTGAATTATTGTACAATAATACTACGTACTACATAATCACTTCATTTGCTAAAGGCTTAGGGAATACAATTACTGACTAATAATAGATATGATTCAGTAACTAATTAAATATTATGAAGTGTTATGATTGCAAGTGAAGTTCTTATTGCGCAGATAACAAGCTAGCGTCTTAGCGTAAGGTCGTATCCGTAAAGACGTATCCATAAAGACGTACGTATATACTGTGTACACAAGCCATGGTGCCCGCTCGACACGTGTGGAGTATAAGAACTTATCGCGCAGTTTTGTAATGTATAGCATCTTATTGTGTGTTGCTAGATGAATGTAATGTTAATTGGCACAATATATCCCGTACTAATAAACATTATTTACCTCTAAATGCTCATAAATCAAATTAATTTTACCTGTAATTGTAATCTTAAAATTTTCTTACATGTCAGTTAGACGTAAAAAGACGTAAAAACTTACACAAATGCTACGTCAACGGCAACGTATCCATTCTAATCTGTGTTTAACTTAAAATAAACAAGCATACGAGCTGTGGATGTAAACAAGAAGAGAGATGACGCCGCAACGCGTCTTAATGAACTTGTAATAAAATTATTGGCCACACACAGGGCAGTTGAGGCAACGCCCCAGCTACGAGTTAACCTGCGAAGGGATGGGATATTTAACAAAATATCGACGTCGATGAAAATGTTTAACCGATATTAATATACCGATATCGATAGTTTTGTTAATTTAAAACAACGATATTATTATGTGTATGTGATTTAAGTTTCCCAATTGGAATGGAAAATATAATTGATCAAATTATATACTTTGGATTTCTGGTATCAAATCCAATATGATAAATGATCGTACAAACATCGATAATTATGATAAACTGCTTTAAAAACATCTACGTCACCTATAAACGCCAGCGTTATAATTATTTAAATGAAAACGAGTCTTCATACATTAACCTGTTTAATAAAAATAATGTCTATTTCTTCATATTGAATATCTACGTACTGGAAGATTAAAAGGATTAAGTTAAAGTTTAAATAAATATTAATTAAAAGCAAATAGATATAACAAAACCCTGAATCCTTAAATTCGCAAGCAAGGTCAATAACAACTGAACGGACTTAAACACAGCGTCATTTTATTATAAAAGCTATCCTTTACGTAATATTAATTAAAAAAGAACATTATTGCATATTTTAATTTTTTATATCCAAACACTACAATTGCTCAGTGAAACTTATAAACCTGTCGCGTAACTAAAAGCCATTAAAGCAATCCAATCCCGTTAACATGGAACGAGAAAAACGGCGGCGGCCATTACTCGGTTTATATCGACATCGATAAACCGGGGGAACTCTACGCTGGCAGTATCTAGAAAGGCGAGCTACAATAAAATGTACCGAGCTAGCGACAAGCCTGAGCAGTTACTCTGAACCCCCCACTCACACTACTCTCTCGCCCCTTTCGACATATGCGCAGTCCACGCACACATGCGACGTAAGTAGCGCCACCTGAACCACACATACGCAATGGTAATAGACGTATGCATCTGTCAATCCATCGATACATGCACGCTAATAACATCCGTCGTAGCCAATTTGATTACTAATTGATCGGCAGTGCGCTGATGGCCGTAACAGGAGATTTATTTTGTAAATAAAAAACCGTTGAAAACGACGGTTTTATTGGAGCGACCCATACAGCGAGCGTCTAAACTAAATTGGAACGGAGATAATTGGTAAAAAAATACGCACACCTTAAAGAGATGTCGATGTGAATGAAAATGCCGGGAAATACGTTAATATATTTGTTCTTATGTGGTTTTAGTATAATAATGTCGCTCGCATGAGACACAAATGACACAATAAATATTAAACTGAAAGCTAGGATAATATTATAAGACAATAATATTATAGCCGAATATCTAGTGCAAACAGTATTCACGTACTTACTTATCCTACCTTACATTGCATGACTCATAAAAAAAGATTAAAATATCTGTGTTAAAAGTTAATGTGTGTTAAACATATAAATGAGTATAATGATACAGTAATAACCCGTATGTATAACGCGACTTCGCGCGTCGGTTACAGGTCGCCCGTCCCGCCCAGTGCGGCGACACCCTAGGCTTGCGCCAGACACCGAACATGGATCTACGAAAAGATTACTTTATACGCTTTGATTAGTTTTACCTTTTTTATGGCCTGACCATAAAGCTGACAGGCCACCTATGATAGAGCTTTGAGATATGATAGGCTTTGTTCTCCTAGTAGCAATTGCTACTTTTTTACTGCTACTGTTTTGGCACACGTGCTGCATGTTTTTGCTATCCTAGTACTGACTGCAAGGAACTTCGTTTCATCCGGGTGTCCCTTGACACCTCTCAAATTTTTTTTATACGTCAATATGTCAACGAGTGCAGCGAAATACCGAGATTACTATAGTTAGGTCAATCAATTTGGCAAGACGCAATGTCTTCTTTTAGCACAAGTAAATGAAAAAATCTGAAAATTTAAAATTTTTACTTACGTATCACAAAAAATAACTTTTACTTATTTGCAGTTGGTTTTACCACAACCTATGTCGACGAATGGGGATGACTGTTTGTTACTCAATTCAGTTTAAACATAATATAAGAGCAATATTCAGTCCTATAAGTACGGAATCCTCGGTGCGCGAGTCCGACTTGCACTTGGATGCCTATTTTTATTTTATACTTCAAGATTATAGAATCTAGACAACAATAAATTTACATACTTTTATTTCCTTTAAACTTTATTTCCTTGCCATCAAAACCCAAAAAACCGATGGTTCTATGTAGGTATGAAATGGCACATCCACAGCATTTTCGCTTTCTTACCTCCACGGCGCCAAGTCTGAAAGTGGTCATCTCAAGGAGATTACAATAACAGAAGATGTGAACACCCTCGCCTATCACTTTATATTAAGAATTCATGTGTGAAGGTTATTTTTTAGCTTCCAACGCATGGCTGTATTAAAGTCTGGCAGGCATGGCAGGTATTCACTTATTTAGTTTTCTTTTGGCATTCATCAGATAAATTAAATCCATCAATTTAAATCCTCAATTTACTGAACCTACCAGAATATCACCGACGTCATCTACTTGTATAGATAATATATTCTGTAACTGTGAAATAATAAATAAAGAAATAATTAGTAAATTAAGGTCCGATCACTGTGGTCAGCGCATCTCGGTTAGTACTGACTTTATTGCAAATAAACAATTAATGAAATATAGACCTATAACTAAAAGCAAAATGACACGCTTTAAACTAGGAGTCGCCGCCAGAATCCACAGCCCCTTATCATTGAAAAATACTGATCCCGATAACTTATATAGGGCCCTTTTCGTTACTATAAATAGTGAATTTAATAATTTTTTTAAATTTAAGCAGGTGCAACTAAATAAAAATTTGAAGTTTAGTGATTGGGCCACAATAGGTATTTTTAAAAGTAGGGATAGATTATATGAGCTATATGGAGAAAAACAATTCAACCATTCTCCATCTTTCCTTGAACATGTAAAGTGTTATTCAAAAATTTTTAAAGCCGTGTGTATTATGGCTAAGTCTATGCATATCAAGGAAAAAATTGTCAAATCAAGCAATAAGATAAAAACCACTTGGAGTATTATTGGTAACGAGATTGGTAGTAAAAATTTACGCGATTCTAAATATGAATTATTAGTTAGTCAAAATAAAATAACCTCTGATAAAGAGGTGGCTAATGAATTTGAAAATTTCTTTCAAAATATTCCTGTTAAGTTGACAAAATCGTTGACTTCATCCCCGACGGCAGCACATTCTATTTTAAAAGATACCGTTGATGAATGTAGTGTTTCATTTAAATTTAAATATACTTCCTCATTGGAAATAGTTCGAACCTTTCGTGCATTGCACATTAAAAATACGGGTGATTTATGGGGAATGTCTGTCAAAATTTTAAATAATATAATAGATCTGATAGCCCCTTATTTAACTAGGTTATTCAATAAATGTGTAGATCTAGGTACTTTCCCAGATCTTATGAAGTATAGTAAGATTATTCCGGTTTTTAAATCTGGGGATAATTACAGACCTATTTCTATTTTACCTACTCTCAGTAAAGTCTTTGAAAAAATTATATTAAAACAATTGCTGATGCACTTCAACACTTATAACTTACTCCACCCTGAACAATACGGCTTTACCAAAGGCCGTAGTACAACAGATGCAGGTGCTAGGCTTCTTAAACACATCTTTGAGGCCTGGGAAAATTCACAAAATGCCATAGGGGTATTCTGTGACCTGTCTAAAGCATTTGACTGTGTTGAGCACGAAACACTTCTACTTAAGCTTAGTCACTACGGTATCAAGAATAATTCACTCAACTTGATTGCGTCGTACTTGAAGGGTAGAATCCAATGTGTTAGTATAAATGATACCAAGTCATCGGGATCTCAATCTGTTATGGGGGTACCTCAGGGCTCGATTCTAGGCCCCTTTCTTTTTCTAGTATATATAAATGATCTGCCGTATTATATTAAGAAATATGCAGAGATTGTCCTGTTTGCTGATGATACTTCTCTTATATTTAAGACGAATAGAAATAAAATGAATTTTGACGATGTAAACAGTGCTCTGTCTCGTTTATCACACTGGTTTACTACAAATAATTTGCTGCTAAATGCTAAAAAAACTAAGTGTGTTGAATTTTCACTACCTAATGTACGGAATGTTAGTAAAAGCCTCAAATTAAATAATGAAATTCTAACTATGGAAAAATCCTCGGTTTTTTTGGGTGTCACCTTAGATTCTAAACTACAATGGGGCACCCATATAACGGCTCTCGCGAGTAAGCTAAGTAGGTCAGTTTATGCCATTAGAAAGATAAGACAGTTTACTGATGTAGAAACTGCTAAACTTGTTTATTTTGCATACTTTCATAGTCTCATGTCCTATGGTATATTGATGTGGGGCTCAGCGGCTAACGTTAACGTTGATGCTATATTTATTTTGCAGAAAAGGGCAATCAGAGCCATTTATAAATTAAAATCACGCGAATCCCTGCGTGAGAAATTTAAAGAAATAGGCATATTAACAGTAGCCTCTCAATTTATTTACAGCAATATTATTTTCGTAAAAAACAACTTAGGTATGTTCAAGCAGAATAGTGATACGCATAATCATTTAACTAGAAACAGACATAATTTGGTTACGTCATCTTTTCGCCTAAGTAGGGTACAACGTTCTTATATGGGGCTCGGTGTACGTTTTTTCAATAAATTACCTAGGTCAATACGTGATTTACCTATCCAAATGTTTAAGAGATATGTGAAATCTCAGCTAGTAGGCAAAGGATACTATAGTATAAATGAATATATTAATGACAAAGACGCCTGGAAACTAATGCCGCATCCAGTTCCGCGTAGGTTAGAACGCAATATTATGTAACCATCCATGATTTTAAAAGATGCGCTGAGGAGTTTCTTTCGGCTTTTCTTCTCCTCCTTGACAAAGCGCCTTTCCGAAAAGCTGGTTGTAGTGTTTGTACTGCTATTATGGTTATAGCAGTAATCATGTTATCTCGAGAGCACGGGTAGTGGGGCAACACTGGGTCAGTCACGAGACAGCCGTAGACGCAGGCAGACGTGTTCCCCTACCACTGGTGACGTAACGAGCTAATGCAAGTCAACCATATCACTATATCCAAATATTACGGAGCACGTAAGTACAACAACTACTACATAATGGCGACGAGGTCAAAAGGTCAGTGCAATAAATATTTTATTATGTGTTGATAAAGGAAGAGTTGAAGGGAAAATAACACGTCGATGCAAGAAATAATCAACAGACGAATGTTAATATTAGTGCCGAATAGTTAACTCGAGAATTTGTTTAGGTGTGCTGTAACTTTAAATAACGTATTGAGCAAAATCATCATAATTATCGAAGTTCTCTCTCTAATTAGGTATAAAAATTGCCGCCATTACCGCTACCTACACAATTCCCTTTGTTTTCTGAAAAATGGCATTGATTGACATTGTAAAAACAACTGTGCGGTGAGTAAAAAGTGGCATTTTGTGTTATAAGCGTAATTCACGCTACTGAAGTAATAATAACATTTTGGATATAGTGTCACTTATTTAGCTGAAAGTGATAGCGAGACAGGTTTTGTTTTTAAATAAGAAGTGATATTTAGTGTTTAGCTGTGTCGTTTTAAATATAATACACAGTATCATTGAAGTATTATTACTAGCGTATAGAACGGACACCGCGAGCACAATGTGTGTTCCAATGAATTGACGCCGCGCGGCTTCAATGTCCAATGGATTCGTTCGATTTTGGAAGGAGAACAGGGGCTCAATTTTGAAAATAGAACCTCCCGGCGGGGACACACATTTTGTTCGAGATGTCTTCTCTATGTATACTTATACCTCAATGCACAGTATCGATCTGTTGGAGGGATTGCTACATAAATGGAGTATTGCGTGTGGTGCCGCGTGTTTGGTTAAGGTTGCGTATGTGTGCCAATGAGAAAAAGTGGCATCATGCGGGACTTTTTCTGAATATTTTTTTTTGAATAACTACTTATTTACTAGCATGTTTTTAGTGCCTAACTAAAAGTAGGTTGGGCGAACTGACGAGAGAGGCTAATTGCAACGATATATTTCAGTTTTCTTCATAGATAGTGATCGCAATGTTGAGTTGAAAACTTTGAATGGCTATACTGAAAAACTACTATTTTGTAAAGCGCCATTTTTTGTTTTAAATGTGCGAATGGTGTCCGGCATCCATTCTCGCGTGTGTGTGTTGCACAACAACACTTAGTACTAAAAAGGAGATAACATTATACAAATTATGAACTTAAATAAAGGAGTAGGGACTTTAAAATATTCAAGAATAAAAGGGTTCCCTAAATTAGTGAAATTTATTTAGGACTAGCTGTTTATTTAGCACTCTTCGGCTTTATAAAGTATAGATTTTGCTACCATTATAGATGGCCGCACATGCAAGCTAAGTTTAATTGTTGAGAGTGAGTTTGCTTCTTCACGGCCATAAAACTATAACAGTAAGGGTAATTGTCAATAAAATTAGCTGTTTTTATGACTATTAGTTATATTCTACGCAGGTCCTGGGTTTCATTCAAACGTAGTTTTGCTTTAGTTACAAAGTACATGTGTAGGTATGATAAACTGAAATAATTGCAGTCGTTTTGATATGAATTCTGATAAAAAACGGAACTGAAGTTGTTTGATAAAAATTATGTTCTGTTATGAAAGTATTGCATTGGCAGTATCAAACATACATACATGCCTAGCCGCCTTGGTATACATGCAGCCATGCACTTGTATTTCTTTTGAAAATAATATACATAAACTATCACAAGCTGTTGTAATACGGTTAACGTAATTTAACGTTGCGGCGCCGGGTCCCTATTTCAGCTTGTAAGTTCTTTGTGATTCTTTAGCAGTCTTTCCTTTTGGTATTTGACTATCACGGCTGCACTACACGGCTGAAAATATAATAACATAATGTGGGTAATCATAAATAAAGTCGGTTTGATGGGCGGTAGCGTAAGAAGGAAAGAAACATTTATTCCGTCATAAGAATAGCAACATCGTTAGGGTTCTATGGTGGATGTGTCACTGGCGCGCCGACGATGAGGAGCGCGGGAGCGGGTAATTGACCGTTATGGTCGTGGTCGCTCTGTTAACACATGACGCTTTTGTTGTGGTCAGAAGTGCTTGACATTTGACATACAGCGTTAGAATGCCCTCGTGTATTGTACCAATGTGATTGGTGTAGTGGAGCAAAGGATGGGCGTGTGTGTGTGTTGTGGCTCTTTTCAGAACGGAGTTCTTGGTTGGTTTATAAGGGCATAACGTATCTATATTTTGAATATCATTGCGTATTGGGAGATGATAGGAAGTTCCTATCATCGTTCCTATTAGGAACCATTATACAAGCCACGATACCGAAATTCAAATCTTCGCGATGAGACAATTTTATTTTTCTAATTTAGTTTTTGTGTTGAATTTTATAGAATCTATTGAGGCAGTGAGGGTCAAAAGCGCTTGCGAGCTAGACGCGTTCTTGTGTTGTTACTGTGATTAAACTAAGTTTTGTCACGGAAATCATATTATATATTTATTATTGAGTTATTCGTGCACAAAAGGAGTAAGTTTTTATTTTTAAATTGAGAACAATAATTGTATTTGTTCGAATGGGTGCAGCAATGTTTAAAATGTTGCTATTTATTATTGTAGCCTGAGGAAAGCGCCCTTTTGAAGACGCACGATTTGATATGCTGTAGTAAATTCATAGCCCTGGAGAAGCCGAGCCTTGGTTTTGACAGAATTCCACAAAAATCGTGAAGGAGAAACTCTCCTGACGTCCAAAAAATATTTATTAGGCTGGATGTATTTAGTTATAAATCGAGAAGTCCTCTTTAAACAGATTTGCAGATTATACCAATGCTATGACCTTAGTAATTAATAATTTTAATAGATTACAATTAAAGTTTGGTAATCTAATCTAATTAGCTATAATGGCGGTACCAATTATTGATCTACTTAGGTTGATTTCGGGGGTCATAAACTCATAATTAAGTACTTACCTGCCTGAAGGATTGTTGACGTGAGTAATTTGATGGACTTGATAGGTCATAAATTTTGGTGCATAAGGTACTTATTGCAATAACTATAATGTGTGTGTTAGGTAGTACGAACCTACATGAAATTGTAAATCGTGCGTGAGTGTGTGTGTCAGGTAGTACGAACCTACATGAAATTGTAAATCGTGCATAATTGTGTGTGTCAGGTAGTACGAACCTACATGAAATTGTAAATCGTGCATAATTGTGTGTGTCAGGTAGTACGAACCTACATGAAATTGTAAATCGTGCATAATTGTGTGTGTCAGGTAGTACGAACCTACATGAAATTGTAAATCGTGCATAATTGTGTGTGTCAGGTAGTACGAACCTACATGAAATTGTAAATCGTGCATAATTGTGTGTGTCAGGTAGTACGAACCTACATGAAATTGTAAATCGTGCATAATTGTGTGTGTCAGGTAGTACGAACCTACATGAAATTGTAAATCGTGCATAAGTGTGTGTGTCAGGTAGTACGAACCTACATGAAATCGTAAATCGTAAATGATTGTGTATTAGGCAGCAAATGCCTTACGATACCAATTAACGTACATACCTTTTGTGACACGGAGTACTACATGTGTGTGTATTATTATTGATGCGTGTTTTTCGGTAAGATGTTAAATAATCAAGTCCGAACTGATATATATTTAATTATCGTTTACACATATATAATAATACATGTGTAACACATAAAAATAAACTTTCAGATTAATTTTATTCTTTCAAAAAAGGCAACCCTGACATTGCCAGAGAGGATAAGCGACAGTGTTAGAAAGGAAGGCAACTCATTACGCGTTTTGATTAGCACTGTGCGATCAGAATTACACTTTATTGCGTTGGAGCCAGAGTCACTATTTATTTAAATGATTTTTCGGAATTTTTCTTAGTGCACCTTCTATAATTATTTATAAATACTATTATTTATTCTGTGTTTTTAGTTAAATTCAGAGTTAAAGAAAAAATTGTATTCAAGCTAAAGTTACAATGAAAGTAAAATTTAAAAGGCACTCTATCTCGAAGAGTCATAGAAATCAGAGTAAAATCAACCAATAATAATGAAGTTTAGTTTTGCTTAACATAAACATACGTTACTGTGTTGTGGGCAGTATGAGCCCTCATGAAATTGAAAATCATACGTTACTGTGTTGTGGGCAGTATGAGCCCTCATGAAATTGAAAATCATACGTTACTGTGTTGTGGGCAGTATGAGCCCTCATGAAATTGAAAATCATACGCAACTCAGTTGTCGGCAGTATGAGCCCTCATGAAATTGAAAATCATACTTTACTGAATTGAAGTGAGCTGTCGGCAATATGAGCCCTCATGAAATTGAAATCATACATTACTGAGTTGTCGGCAGTATGAGCCCTCATGAAATTGAGATTGATACATTGACTTGATGGAAGTAGTAACCTCATGAAATTTAGAATCATACATACATTACTTGACTAGACGGCAGTATAGGTCCCATGATTTGAAATCATAGTAACTAAAGTGTGTATGGACCTCTTGAAATTGAAATCATTACTGACTAGACAGCAGTATGGGCCCTCATAACTTTGAAAACCATACAAAATGTAGTTATTTTGTGAACATATTAGTTATTTGGCGTGATGGAGTTGAGATGTAGAATAAAGATAATGAATAGACGAGGTATTTCAATGAATGACTGGTGTGTGAATGATTGGTATCGGCAGTGTCTGATTCATATGTGACACCGTTGGGTCCGTTGGGATCCGTTGGATCCGTCCATTCAGGAAGGACGCCTAAATAAAGGAAATTCCTGTTGCGAGTCTAGCCATGGTTGGCGTGTTATGGTCGTCGGTGGGACCTAGTTTATATTACGTATATAAGAGGATTGTCTCGCAAGTAAAACTTTAGTCTTTAAAAAACGAAAGCAGGTTGTAAGCTGTACGTAATCTGTTGTTGACAGTAAACCACTTTTAGTAATAATATAAATTTTCATCGAGTTTCTCATATTTCCTGTGTTTGTTTTACCAGTAAGTTGTCTATTTAAAGACAGAAATGACGAGGTTTGTTTGAATGTTGGTATGAAACCTAATAACTTGGCGATCTTGATCAAAGAGAGAAGAAAGAGGGAAGTATGAAAAGCTAAGAGGTGATGTAAATAATTATTATTTAATAAAGATAGAAGGAGAACGGGTGCGAATGGGAAAGGTGTAAGACGAAAAAAGTCTCAGGTGTTGTTTTAATGTTTAAAATAATTGCAGTGAAAGTATAATCTACATAAGTAATTCTATACGAAGCATGCATATGACAGTTTGAGTTTGTTGAGGCTAGTGAAGGCACCCAGAAGGCTCAAGTTTACAAACCGTAGCCTGCTTCATACATATAGTGCGTGTTACAAATGTGTTTGTCTAAGTAACTGGAATATTGAATGGTATAGACGTGGAGTGGCCTTTGAAGGCTTGAGTTGCGATCAACTGCAGAGTCGACTGTGGATCGGGCTCCATATTAAATAAAGATTTTAATAAGGAAGGGATGTAGTGTTTGTACTGCTATTATGGTTATAGCAGTAATCATGTTATCTCGAGAGCACGGGTAGTGGGGCAACACTGGGTCAGTCACGAGACAGCCGTAGACGCAGGCAGACGTGTTCCCCTACCACTGGTGACGTAACGAGCTAATGCAAGTCAACCATATCACTATATCCAAATATTACGGAGCACGTAAGTACAACAACTACTACACTGGTAAATTAAAAAATGACGTGCATAAGTGTATCAGTGATACCTATATGAATAAAAGATTTTGATTTTTTTGATTTTTGATTTTTGAACAATTGCTTAATTGTTTATTTATTTTAACAAGATTATTTGATGAAAATGTTTTTCGAATGGACACTGAACAGTTGCTGTTTACTTTTACGGCTTCACGCGGACAGATGAAAATGGTTAATGTCTTGATTGAGGTTACACACCGACACCCTAAGAGTGGCTTAAGGTCAATCAGGACTATGATTGGTCGAAATGATTAATCCAATATCACGTCCGTGTCCGTCTCCATGTGCCACTTCGAAGCTTAATACCTCTCAGATAATACACCCTGTTGAACGACAGACGAGCAAGTGGCGCCACGTATGTTGCATGTGGCTAGGATTTGTACTAATCACCTTAATGCCAATGATATTGTAGAACATGATGGCAGAATGTTTACTGGCTATCCTCATACTAAAATGACCTGTAATTATTTTAACGTTTTTCGGGTGTAGTGTAGTTTCAGGTAACAATACACGATTCTCATAATTTGTCATATTACGCATTTTTTTAATAATCCAAATTTTAAGTTCAGAGTCGTAAATTCTTGAAGTCTGGTAAATTCTAGAAAAATTCAACTCCTAGTAACAGTAGTGCTAATGCTCAAATTTTTAAAGATAAGTACCTAAACAAGGCAGACAACTCGAAATAGATATTAATAAAAGAGTTTGATTTTGATTACACAAAGCTCTACCTACGTAATAAAGTTTCCCGCAACACAATCCTGATTTACCTCAAACGTGTTATATTATTCCTGTCAACAAATTTCTGCAAAGTCACTACGCCCCTACCCCTCACTCAAAGGCTCAAATCCATGAGGTAATTAAATCTTACACCGTGTTTTTATACAGACAGCAATTGTACGGTACTCTTCAACCGTTTCCTTTCATCGTCCCGTCCATCGTTTTAAGTTTGACAAACCGAAGATGAAAGAAGTTAAAGTGTTCTCAAACTCCACGGCCTTGGGGTGAGATGGGAAGGGAAAGAATCATTGCGGTATGCCAACCCGGAAAAATATCTCGAAAGCGAACGGGCGGCGCGGGTCGCTCGGTTAATGATCAAAACGCCTTCAATATTGCGACGCCTCCATCTTATCATTATCATTTATTCACGACGCAACAGCTAAGGAAGCTCCGCAAGTACAATAGGGGCGGAGAAATTACTTCGACCTTTTTCTCAATTATACTATACAACTGAGATTTCAACGCAATGTATTTGCTTAACAGTGATGAATTAGTTTTAACGTTAATTCCCAATGGTTTACAAAGTTTTACAGTTGCTGCAATATTTGACAGGTTTCGGCTTCTAATTACCGGAAATTTACTGAAAATCAGAGCAGCGTGTTTCGCCGAGATCACTCCGTTACGGCCATCATGTTACACAGGTAAGTACTCAGCTGTCTTATTTTCATTTATTTTTGTATATAAAGAAGCAGGTGCATCACCTGAGAGCAAGTCCTTACCGTTTTCCACATTTGTCTAAAGTACTCTCCAAAAAGGACCAACTAGGTGTAGGCGGATTTAATCAAATTCCAAACCCGACTTCGCTCCAGTCGCCAGATGGGTGGAGACGTGATAGACAGATACATCGGCAAATACTGATGGTGTGGCATGCTGGATCAGGAGAGAGTCTGGCTAGGGAGAAAGGTCGGGAACTTTACCTATAGGCTGACACAGGTACTGGACGTGGCTGTTTGAAACGTACCTGTGTCGAAGCAACAACACAGTGCCACAAATGTGGAGAAGACGCGCAGCACACGCTTGAGGAGTGTCATGCATCTGAGACCGTCCTGGTCGAACGGTGTGGTAGAGTAGTAGCTAGCAAAATACTTCGTAGTAGACTGTGGTTTTTGTATAATGATTAAGAAGTAAACCACTGAGAGGATTCGCGAGCGGGCTGATTCCGCTCGAAGACGGACACGGCGGCGGTGCAATTGACTGTACCTTCCCAAAAAGTTTAGTTCAAGGTTTATTTATTTAAGTTTATAATGTGATAGGTTCACATTCAATAATCAATATAAATTAAACAAGTTAACCAACTAAAAATGTCCAACAATGTGCTTGTCTCACTAATAATTCACCTTACTTCAGGGCGCGCGGGCGGGAGGGGGAACTCGGAAGGATTTTCTTGGCAGCCGCTCGCATTGTATTACGCCTATACCTATTAAACAGAGTACTAAACTACTTTAAAGAATAATTAAAAGTTGTTAGCATGACATTATACTGAATGCTTAATTTTATCGAAAGGTATGTGGTAACCTAACTAAAAACGAAAAGTAACTAATTTGGAAGCAAGCTTTGTCTAACTTTATGTCTTGGTTTAAACAGTGTTACATTTACATTAACTACTTACTACGATTGAGTCCTTTTAATAATACATTAATTCAGAAGTTTTTTTGTTTGGATTTTTGTTGCTCAATCATGCAAAAATTGCTGTACTTACAAAGGTTCTGATATAGATTAAAAATAATGTTTTGACTTCTTTTATGTATCAAGTTTTGGTTTTTTTTTTCTTTCTTTTATTTTGTTTATGTGAATAGCCGACAAACTCTGATAGTGAATGGTCACCGGCGTCACCGCTGCTAATGGTCGTTGATAACACCAATCGATATCTGACCGACGCGTTGCCGGGGATTTCTTCCTCCCCGGGGTTGGAACCCGTAGGCACTCTACTCTACGATAATGCTACTAAGGGGTCCGCCTGGAAAGCTACCACCCTTTTGCTTAAGTCAGCCGCCAAACGACTTGGTGTGTTCCGGCTGGATCTGAGAGGCAGTTCTTTCTTTCTTTTTTCTCTTTTTCCTGGCTGATAACGCATCAGTGATACCTTTGGCGTCGCTGATGTCCATTGGAGACGATAGCCTCTCATCAAAGAAGTAGCAACTGAACAAAACTAGCTACTCCCAAATATAAAATTAAACAAGTAGGTAAGCACATTTGCTGAATAAGTGTCGTCAATAAATCAGTTGAGCGTACACCCGGGTGGTTCTAATAAAGGCAGAGGCTGTAGGTAGCCGCTTTGTCTAAGGCGCGCCTCATCGGGCCAAACTTTCCTTTCCGCAGTCAAACTTAGATCAAGCTGGAATCTTGGCGCCCTCATAGAGCTGAGTTCAGTGTGTCTGGTATCGCTTTGGTGTGACAATTTTGTAAAGATTTTTTTATGGATTTAATTTATTTAAATTTGTTTTTATTGTTAAATGCTCTGTCGTAAAAATGTAAATTATTAAAATATTAAGTGAAGAAAATTTTACTAGTGTTTGGTTTAGAAAATGGGAGATTGGCTTATGCTTGTGCCTCTAAAATAATCATTCAATAAGGTAGGATCTAGCGTATAGCCGTATATCGCATCCTTTTTTTCTTCTAAAGCTATATTAACTTACTACTTACTTAATATGTCTAATCTATTCAGACAAGTAAATTATGTAAGGGTTATTCGATAAGAAAAATGTTATGTACCTTGTTTCCCTAAATTCCGGGAATTATTTAGATCTCATAAACAATGCACGCTAACAAGACAAGGACGCGTCTTAATTAAAGTTGCTCTATATACTTACGTACTCAATCTCACTTGTGGAAGTTAAGGAAAGGTTAAAGGGGGCCACCCCTTTCTCCCTAACATTCCCAAATTTTCCCAAAGTATCGCTTAATGCAAGTTTATTATCTCTCATCGCTGAGCATAATTAATTCTTTTTCTTAGTAGATATTAGATATTATCTTTAGCTGTTTTTCTTCAACAGATTTTCCGTTCGTTTCATTTAATTTAAATGAGAAACGGGAATTACATAAATTATGACTTTTTATGATTACTAATTATGTTTTCTTCGTTCATACTAAAAGTTTTGTATACTAAGTAATATTTATTTTGTGATGATTGAATTATTACTTGGTATAAATTAATTCGACATAATTTCATTAAAGCCACAGAACATGACAAATATCATTTTAAATTAAAATATTACTTTTTAAGTAGTTTTAATTAAGGACCTAAGTCTGCATTAAATTTGAAAAGATCATCTGAAATCTAATGAAAATTAATACTCAATGATTGCAACTTAAATTCATATCAACAATCTAGTAGGTACATATTTAATAACCCAAAAGATTAGCTGAACACAAAAACAAATAATCAAATTAATCGGCAGGCGGGCGATATAAACATTATTAATTCAAAACTCGCGCAGAAACCGCCCCCTTCCCCCTTCCTCGTCACACCCTCACTCCTACCATCGCAATCGTCTTTCGAGGAGAACAGACTGAAAAGTAAGGTTACCGTCTTTTCAGCGTGTTGACCAGATTCTAATAATATTCGCTTTATTTTAGAAGCCTCATAGACTAATTGATACAGATTTGGCTCGAAGGCTAGTTTTTTTATTTCTTTATTATCTATTCTTTCTTGGTTTGTGATACCTTTTTCCATGGACGATGGTGGCTATTATTACTAGAATAATAATAAAATATTATCTGATGTTGTAATTTCTGACTTTGTCTCAAAAGCGTAAATCCCTTTCGACCGAATATTTAAATTAGCAATATTTATCTGCAAGACTAAAACTAATTTGCTCGAATATGATAGGTTCTCAGTAATCAAAATAGACTCTTAATAATTATTAATTGTAAATAATTAACTTAATAGTTTATAAAACAATACATTAAAAATAAACGTGTAATATAATCCTCATTTAGCCTATCGTGTTAATAAAGCAAAAGCTCATGAATAATTTTATGATACATATTGCATTGTGCCATTCATTTTGGTTTAATCAGACTTGAAATAATGATTTAATCGAAATACTGTGATATTGCAGAGGGGATTTATTTGTCAGACTGTCGTAATAAAGGGCAACACAAAGTAATATGAGTGGGCGGATGTGGGTTTGAACTAAAAATAAAGAACGTAGAGCAAAATTACCAGAATCTTAAACATGAAAATCGTATTCTATAACAAGGGTAAATATAGAAAACATTGCGTCATAATTAAACGCAACGCCTACATACCTAAAGCTTGTGTCGGAAAAAGCCTCATTATAGCAACTTGCAATTGTTAGTGACAAAATTTTTTAATGCATCCTTGTTTTATTTAAAGCTAAGCCAGTACTGGTTGTTGTACTTAATAACAGGCTCACTAACCTATGTTTTAGGCTTATAGGTATCTTAAAAATATCCTGCTTTTAAATTGGCCACGGACTCTTTCATCAATCCGCATTAGACCAACGTGGTCCAAGGCACTTCAGGCCTCAATTACGAAGTCCCGATGCTCGGGCATTGCATAAACCACATCAGGGCTTCAGGGATTGAAGCTTCAATCCTGATCAGTTATCTACTGCCATTGTACTTAAGGCTAAGCGAGGGGCTTTACCTTGCCTAATATATTTACATACATTACCTACTTGCATCTTAAGGTGGCGACAGTAACATGTTATTAAAAAATCACAAATGATTATATTAAACATCATAAAAATTGCTTTACTCCTGTTGCGTGTTCGATGAAATCTATTCCAAAGTCACCAAGAGCCACTTTCACTCACGAAACACACCTTTTGTTCTTTCCCCGTGTCATAAGGTAGCACTTCGAGCAATGCTTATTTCCAGTCGGCAAATGTTACGATGCTATCTGTCATGGATACCAACTCCGATATCCTTCCACTGATATCGTTTAAGCCGTATTCCAACTGCATAAAGTCTAAATTGGACTGTATATTTCAGTTTTAAGTGCCTGTTTACTTCGGTTTCTTGGCTCGGGGACGGCCGCCCACTCCCCCGCCCAAGCTCTACATGTTATTTACGTGTGAACACAACTCCACGCAAGGGTTCAATTTATTTGACCTACTGGGCCTCTAACTAATATAACGCCCAGAAATTACATGATCCTCTTCGATTGTAGATACATAGATTTTTCTCAACTACCCGTAAACATATAAAAACTTGCGGGTATTCCTAAATTGGCAATTGAAAATTCATTATAATGGTGAAATGAGAGCGTTAAGAAAAGCGGAAATAGGCCAACTAACCTGGATTCAGGTCCATTTCTATCTCAGGAATGTATTTTTACCTCTTCCTTCAATTGCTACGCGAGGTGCATTCACGGTAGCGACAAGTTGCAGTAGCTAGGGGTTGACGGTAGCGACGGTACACGAAACACGTCGTCTAAGCGCCATCTATCTAGCCCAAGCTAATCTCCCTTGCTCATGGTCACCTACTCTTCTAAACATCGAACGTGGCTATGGGGCCGGGTCTCTCTTGTTGAAGGTCGCTAGGGTGGCTGGGTATTCAGGCATAGCAATAGGGTATTTTACCCAGCCAAAATGATTTAGTACGAGTAACATAATAATGCAGGATCTTTTCTGATGTATACATCAGTAACCAATCACCGATGGGGTTCAAAAAAGACCCTGCATTATTATGTTACTCGTATTGGTTACTGATGTATGGACATCAGTAACCAATACGATGTATAATCAGTCATCATCAGTCGCCTATGGAGGCGAAGCTGATAAGTTATTAGTAGGTGGCTCGTCTATTTGTTTATTGGCTATTTAAAACGAGGAACGTAGCAGCGCAGGAGTTGAAATCCACAAGGAGATACCACAAAGTGTAGATCATGGTCAATTAAGACAATTAACAATCTTATTTAGTTCTTCGAAGCATTAAACTTAACAACTTACACTTATGCTGTAAACACACGTCCCCTTGTTCGCCCCAATACAGCCACATTGAGTTGTGCATTTCAATCCACGGACATCTATCCTTCTTCAGATCAACTTCCCATAATAAATTGTGGCTGTTTAAGCATTCTGCTTCCTCTATGTTTACTTTCAACTTAGAGAGACGTCAACGCCGAAAATACGTAATTGCAATCCTGTCGAGTTTTGAAGCTTGAAAAACGTTCGGGTGTGCAAACGAATATAGCTCATTGGACAATTTGGACATTAGTGTTACGGCTGAATATTCGGTTCAGTTAGAGCGAGTGCAACGAAAACTCGAATTTCAAAAAAAATCAAAATACTTACATATTTTCTTTTTTTTATGGAAATAGCCAGCAAACGAGGTGACGATCCACCTGATGGTAAGTGGCTATCGTGGCCCATGGACATCAGCAACACAAAGGCATCACCGATGCGCTGCCGGCCAAGAAAAAGAGAAGAAAAAGAATGAAAGAACTGGCTCTCAAGCCCCCAGCCGTTATACGACTAGTCGTTTGGCGGCTGACTCATACTCAAGGGTGGTAGCTATCCAGGCGAACCCCATGGAAAAATAATAGTAATAATGGTATTAGTTAGCAATTAAATTCAATATTACCATTATTATTATAACCCCTCCGAGGGCCCTACCACCAGCGGGCCGGATTTAGTCACCTCTTACGACACCCATCTGGTGTGGGATTGGGGTCAGTATTCTAAGCCGCCCCAATACGGCAAAATTTCTTTAATTTTCATATCAGCGCAAAGTTAAAAAACGTGAATGCGCATGCGACTATCGTGATACAAAAATTGTTACTAATTTATAAATAAGGATCTCTATCTTTGCGTAAAATTCAAGCAAGAAAATATTAAATTAAAAAAATTAAAGCATGAAAAGAATAAGTAAAGATAAAGAGAGAAGAAAAGTTCTCCTGAACTTGAAAAGCATCCTTCGTATACATCATTATACAAAAACAATTTTTGTGATATTACATAATTATGACATGACTACAAATCGGTAAATTATGACAAATATAAGTATGACTTCGAAATTATGCCAGTATATTTTAATCCACCAATATGAAATATTCAAATAAGTAAATATTAAGAATTTAATATATTTTTTTAAATATTGATCAAGAAAATTACAAATGTATTTTTTCAATTATTTATCATAAAGACACTAATATTGCTTATTTTATTTCCGTCAATAACGAACTCCTTCGCGCCAAAATGTAGAGAGAGCGAGAGGGCAGATTTTACTTCGTCTGTTATTCTAATTTTAGTTTTTTTTTTATTTCTATCCTACTTTGTTCAAATAAAGAAAGGCAATCTTGTAGGTATTTACCTACATACGTCATTACTTTCTTGACCTACCGTACTTTACACGTCATTGATTCGTTCCAAATTTTCGCTCGTAGCTTGCCCTTGTGTCATTTAGAGTCAGCCTAGAAAAAATATTCAAAATTAAATAGTAAAAAGTAAAAAAGTAATATGTAGTTATTGCTCAGTTAAAGTTGTGTACGAGTTGGTATGAAGTTAAAGGGGACCGACACTTTCATCATAAAATGAGCGGGCAAGTGGCGGGCAGATTCACAATTACTTCCATTTTAGGGGACTCACCCCGAACTGTATGATGGACTGGAAATATTCCATAATATCAAAAGCGTCGTTACAATGCCTTAGCAGAATATTTTCTTGGGTAGAAAGCCGATATTCCCCCAAGAGTTACGACATTTCAATTTGCCAAGGCGGGCGGAAAATGGAATTACGATTGTAGCGAGAATACCCGAACGTCACCGAAAGCGTCTTGCTTTACGCCGAATATTGCCGAGAACTGCCGAAGTTAGACGAGCGCCCGACGCGCTCACCGCACCGAGTCCGTGTATTGATTAGATGCGGAACGCCCGATGCCATATAAATTAGGCCGCACAGAAAAACAGATTTTAGGGAATAAGAAATGCAATTTTTTGTAAACAGATTTTATACTTACCTTACGTACACTGTCAACGAAGCAATGTCTCTCCAAAGAAGTTGTCAATGTGTTGCCGACCTTGAAGAATAAGAAGTGATCAAGTGGTTATAAGACGGAAACAAGGAAGCGTTAAATCACTCGACGGCAAGAGATGGGGTAGAAATCTTACTTAAAAACATTGGAAAACTGGCATGAACAATTTGAACATGCTTATTGGGCAGACATAACATCATTATGATTATGCACAAAACAAAGAAAGAGTTTCTGTACATTTAAACGTTATGTTTGAAAATAACTACGATCCGTTTCTACTGGAATGGTAAGAAACGTTGGTAATTTTTTAAATAAAAAAATATTTGTCACGTAATTTTAAAATACAAGTAAGTTTAAAATACAAAATAAACAGTCTGTCACATTTCACGAAATAATTAATCAAAAGGCCGATTGGAAGTAAGCCGACATCGGTATTCAATGGTTAAATAATGTAGACGAAAAAATATACATTACATTATTAACGAATGTTGGCCTCGTTTCTCGCTCTCTTTGTTCAGTTCACAATTTTCCCGGTGGATTAATTGAAAATAAGTTTTCTCTTGTGGGGTTCCAAGGTTCAAAATAATTCGTTAGGAAAAACATTTTGTTCTGGCTCATCAAATTGCTGAAAAAATCCAATGGTGAACTTTATGCATAGGTGTGTAGGTCGAGATTTGCATGCTCATTGGATGGAACCTTTCATGATTTGTGAGTTTATAGCAACGGTGAAGTGTCGGTGGTTAATGGTGGCAGCGCATGGCTCTCGCCGGCGACATATTGAAAAACTTTGGCGCGAAAAAGGCGCTAAGACATGAAATATAAAATAAAAAGGTGACTGACAATTTTATTTTCTACTGTTTTTAAGGCTAAGCTACATTTTTTATTACTACTGCAGAACATCAGTTAAATTTAGGTACTGCGACAAAATCACAACTTTAGATATTTGTTGTAGGCGTTCAATATTCGTATACACTAACAGATTTAACACCTCGATCAGTAGATTTAAATCACCTGGGTGCATAGGTGAATAAAGTATACTAAAAGTAGACATACGAGTAAGACAACTGGGTGAATTAACTCAGGTGAATAAAGTCGATGACACCCAATTTTTACTTTACAAATTTCCCAACCAAAGCATAACTAGATGTACAAAAAGAATAAACTGAAATACCATTGTGTAAGACATATAAAATGCAAGACCCGGAAAATGCCAAGAGTTTTGTCTCGCATCTTTTCGGTAATTCACCTAGTGTCCCCCGTTCGGGAGATTTAGATGGAAACCTGCTATCCTCTCCCCAGGGTGACCCATAGGAAAAACCCGTCGTTTCAGAAGCTCTCCATCTTTGACTTTTCCTTTCGTAAGTCGGAGCATTACAATATCAACCTTATGTCTACCACTGTTGATCTTATTTTGTGATTTAGAAATTTCTCCTCAGTCGTCTTGAGTTTGATAATTTATTGACACCTTTTCAAGTACTTATACCGGGATCACCCATAACCATAATATCGTTGCTATAGGAAGACGGTTGTGTCGTACTTGGTTTTAGCTTCCCTTACTATTTGTTGTTTACTGGTACCTAAAATAAAATATGATATTGTACCTATTATTAACTATTAAAATTAACAAGTTAGAAGTATGTATTCGTATGTTTAACGAATGATATTATAAATTGTTAAAAATAATATCCAAATGTATCCTCCTGTGGCCCCGCGTCGTAATAATAAAATAAAGTGGATAACTCGTATAGGCCCAAGATTTTTTTTCCAATTCTGAAATGAGAATTTTTTCTAGTCCTAGAAAACAGTATTTAAACTAGCCTTGTATATGGGAGTATAAACTGAAATAAAGAAGAGGGTAGGTGTATGTATGTATATCCCTTTCTTTCAAAATTTACTCAAATATCATGCTTGCGACCTACTTGCAAAAATCAATGGATATCCAAATAAAATCTGTGAGATAATTCTTAAAAGACCTAAAACTCTTCACCGCTGCGTTGGAAGACATGTGCAAGCTGATGGAGTGGAAACGACGTGGCATTAACATCAATGGCGAAGACATCACACACCTGCGATATGCGGTATGCCGATGATATATGTAGTTATCCTGCCGGGTTCCCTAAAATACTTGGTACAATGCTCGGGGACTTAAACAGCGCCTCACAGCTGGTGGGTCTTAAGATGAACAGTAAAGGAATGTTTCGTTTCAGTAAAATTTGCCATCTTCAGGGTACTTTTCCTCCAACTACCGTCTTTTGTTCGACCTGTAGGTATATAGATTCTAAAGATTTACTTTTTACTTTTTTCATTCTGTTGTAAATAAGGTTAATATTTTTACAACTTTTTTTGCACTAGGAACAAATTATTTTGAAACAAATGGCAAATGCAAAGAGCTTCCTCATAATACTAATAATTGTAAGGTGTAAAAATTTTACAGTCACACAATCATGTCTGATTTGTTTTCTAGACAAACTGTTGATTTTCGCTTCTACTTTGATATAACATCTAATAAACACAAAATTAAAAATATTGAAAAATTCACACCATATCAGGCTACTGCAGCGCACCCTGGTGGTCTACTGGTATAAAACATTAGGTATGTTAAACCTGCTCTATAATGATACCGTTGAATGCAAGAAACCGCAACGAAATCGGCCCAGTAGTTTTCATAAAGCGGCCAAGTGCGAGTCGGACTCGCCCATGAAGGGTTCCGTAGCAGCAAGTAACATAATATAAAAGTTCTTGAAGTTCGTTGTAACTTTGATCGAGGTAAATTGCGGTTTACGATTTATGACGTATTAAAAAAAAACTACTTACTAGATCTCGTTCAAACCAATTTTCGTTGGAAGTTTGCATGGTAATGTACATCATATATTTTTTTTAGTTTTATCATTCTCTTATTTTAGAAGTTACGGGGGGGGGGACACACATTTTACCACTTTGGAAGTGTCTCTCGCGCAAACTATTCAGTTTAGAAAAAAATGATATTAGAAACCTCAATATCATTTTTGAAGACCTATTCATAGATACCCCACACGTATGGGTTTGATGAAAAAAAAATTTTTAAGTTTCAGTTCTAAGTATGGGGAACCCCCAAAATTTATTGTTTTTTTTTCTATTTTTGTGTGAAAATCTTAAAGCGGTTCACAGAATACATCTACTTAGGTACCAAGTTTCAACAGTATAGTTCCTATAGTTTCGGAAAAAAGTGTCTGTGACATACGGACGGACGGACAGACAGACAGACAGACAGACAGACATGACGAATCTATAAGGGTTCCGTTTTTTGCCATTTGGCTACGGAACCCTAAAAACGGTAACAGACATACATAAAAACAAACAAACAAACAACCTCTAACCCCAAACGCATATACCGCCACCGTTCCGTTCCGTCCATCGTGGATAAATATACTACCTTATATATTGGCCAGATTGGAATAGATATAGCTGCAACTTTTCCTCAGCTTTGGCATGCCGCAGATGTTGTCTCAACAAACTTTCACTTTTTTCGCACTTTGAATAATATTTTTTGCAACTTCAATTTTACAACGGCACAGAAGAACGCTTTTTAATCCTTCATCAATCTCAGTGCAGTAGATTTTAATCATAGAGCAATCACCAAATTGCCCGAAAAACGCCAAGAATTTGTGATTTTGCTCTTGGTGTAGTCGATATGTCGATACAATTATATTATATATTTTTTTTTTACATAAAAATAAAGGATTTTGAACTATTTGAACATAAATAATAATAAAAAATAAGGCAGCTATGACTATGCTCTTCAATAACGCACACATAAGTTTAATGATAAACATAAACGAACATAAGAGAACAACAAAGAATACGAAAGTCATTGAACAAATTCTTTGTCTTTCCGATTTTTCTCTACGGAGCTGAAACCTGGTTTTTTAGACTTATGGACCGCCGGAAAGTTGATGCTCTAGAGATGTGGTGCTAGAGACGCATGTTGAAGATTCCATTGACAATGTTTCACACAAACAACTCCATTTTTAAAGAACTGCACATCGAGAATAAGTACAATGCATAATTCTTAAGCTCTTTGGGCACATCTCAAGAAAAGAGAGCTCCATGAAAAGGCTAGTAGTGCAAGGCATCGAGTGTAATTTCAGTGGCCGATCACCAACTTGCTGGACAGATCTTATAGAAGCTACCACGAACTCCACGGTCATCCAATGCACCAGAAACGCGACAAATTGGGAAAAGTGGAGGACTGTTAGCAAACTCCCTAACAACCCTATAGCGGAGGCTAATTTTGTCGTTTGGACTACCTCGCTATAACATATATATTAATAAAAACGAACTTTTCGTCTTAAGGAAAAATATATTTACATTGACTCCGTCAGTAGGAATTTTTCTCTCACTACCAAACATCCAATTATAAAAAACATAAAATATAAATGTAGAAAACTGCCAGCATATACAAAGAGGATGAATGTTATATTACAAATGAGAAGTTATAGAATAGAATAAAAGATGCCGTACCGATCGCCACATCAGCCCCCCCGGAGACCGTTAAGGTCGAAAGAAATCGGGAAAGTGCACTCGACGTCCAGATCGCGTTGTGCGAGGCTGCACGGTCGGGAGAGCGCGAGTGTCAGACGGTACAGGTCTAGTAACTTCGTTCGGTGTTGGTTCCCTGAGTATATACGCCGGTTTCAGTCTATCAATAGATACGGTGGTTGGTTTACCTCCAATATCTATCTTATAGAACTTTTCTCCACGTTCTATTACTTTATAAGGTCCTGTGTATGGAGCCTCCAAGGATTTTCGAACAGCGTCACGTCGAAGGAAAACTTGCTCAGAAACTTGCAAGTCCTTGCTGATAAAAACAGGTGATGTACTGTGATGAATAACTGGCGTTGGTTTGATTTTCTGGATGTTGGCTCGTAAACGGGAAAGAAAATCGTTATAGTCCACTACTTCTTTAGCAGTGCTATGGAAAAATGCATTTGGCAAACGTAACGTTTCCCCGTATACCAACTCAGCTGATGATGAACTAATATCTTCTTTCCATGCTGTCCGTATTCCAAGGAGAACTAGTGGAAGAACTTCTACCCAGTCATCATTGGCGTGACACATTATTGCGGACTTTAGTTGTCGATGGAATCTCTCGACCATTCCATTTGCAGCTGGATGATATGCTGTGGTATGCAGATGGTTAACGCCGATCAGCTTAGATAGCTCCTTAAATAAATATGCCTCAAATTGTTTTCCGCGGTCCGTTGTTATTTTCTCGGGACATCCAAAGCGCGCTATCCAACCAGTGACAAAAGCGCTCGCCACTGTATCAGCCTTGATGTCACGGAGCGGTATAGCTTCTGGCCAGCGAGTAAATCTATCAACTGCTGTTAGGCAGTACCTATACTCGTGTGAAATTGGCAGAGGTCCTATAAGATCGATGTGCACGTGGCCAAATCTATTCGACGGTGGCGTAAAAGAATGCACTGGAGATCGAGTATGTCTGGAAACTTTGGAACGTTGACATGAGAGACAACTACGCGTCCATGCGCTACAGTCTCTTTTAATGTTAGGCCACACATATCTCTCAGTCATCAGTCTGACCGTAGCTTTGACACCTGGATGACTTAATCCGTGAACGCTGTCGAACGCTTGTCGACGAAATTGTGGCGTCAGATACAGTCGAGGTGATGGGCTGGACATGTCACAATATATAGCCTTACTGGAGTCAGAAAACTTAATTTTCTGCAGGTCCAATGAGGACTCACTGTGAAGGAGCTGCTGTAGCTCGTTGTCCAGTGATTGTGTGTCTGCTAGAGTGTCTAAATCGATCGCTGCTGTGATAGCGTCCGTACGCGATAGAGCATCAGCGACCACGTTATTTTCGCCCGCGACGTGTTGAATATTCGTGGTAAATTGAGACACGTAGTCGAAATACCGAAACTGTCGAGGCGAGCAATTTCCAGAAGCCTTTTTGAATGCGGACACAATGGGCTTATGGTCCGTATAAATGCTAAAATCTTTACCTTCTACCATATGTCTGAAGTATTTGACTGCTTCGTAAATGGCTAACAACTCTCTATCGAAAGGACTATATTTCTTTTGAGCCGTAGAAAGCTTTTTCGAGAAGAATCCTAGAGGTTGCCATTTAGAGTCAACGTTCTGTTGAAGAACAGCACCGATAGCATTGTCCGAGGCGTCAGTCCACAGAGTTAGATCCGCTGACGAGTCTGGATGTGCTAGTAGGGTAGCTTCAGCTAAGCTTGTCTTACATGCGCAGAAAGCTTCTTGAAGTTCCTGCGACCACGTGATAGGAGTACTAGGCTTAACAGCTGTCCCAGATAAAAGTTTATGCAGCGGTGCTTGGACTTTGGCTGCTTTTGGGACAAAACGTCTATAAAAATTTGTCATACCCAGAAATCTGCGTAACTCCTTGATGGTCTTTGGTTGCGGGAAATTTTGAATGGCCTCCACTTTTCGCGGAAGTGGGCTGGTGCCTGCAGCTGAAACAATATAGCCTAAAAATTCTACTTGCGGTTCACCAAAAACGCATTTCGCCACGTTAACTACGACCCCGTGCTCCTGTAGGCGCTGAAAAACTAGCCTCAAATGATCCAGGTGCGAGGTCTCATCTTGAGAAGCCACTAGTATGTCATCAATATAAGAATAACAAAATTCTAGACCTCTCAAGACTTCATCCATAAATCTCTGGAATGTTTGAGCAGCGTTACGGAGTCCAAAGCTCATAAACGGAAACTCAAACATTCCAAAAGGAGTTGTTATCGCTGTTTTAGGCACGTCTGACGGATTTACAGGGATTTGATGGTAAGCTCGTATCAAATCGATTTTACTAAAAACGGTACAGCCGGATAGATTATGAGAAAAATCATGTATATGGCGTACCGGATATCGGTCAGGTATCGTTCGCGCGTTTAATGCACGGTAGTCGCCGCATGGTCGCCATTCGTTGTTTTTCTTGGGTACCAAGTGTAACGGCGATGACCACGGGCTATCAGATCGTCTTGCGATACCTGCTCTTACCATATCCTCGAACTCCTTCGTAGCGATGCGGAGTCGATCCGGTGCCAACCGACGAGGACGGCTGTATACGGGCGGTCCTGGTGTCGTCCGGATGTGATGAAGGGTGTTGTGCTTAACCTCACGCGCAGACAGGTCTCCAGCAGGACGGGTGATATCTTTAAACTGTGAGAGTAGGTCATGATATCGCGAGGAACCTGTAACAACTTTTATATGGCAAAAAGAGGATGGGGCTGGTGTGGCGAAGGTACTTAACAAGGTAATATTGTCTATCAAACGGTGATGCCTAGCATCTACTAACAAATTAAAATGTGATAAAAAATCTATACCTATTATCGGTTTCGTGACATCAGCTATTACAAAACGCCAAATAAATGCACGTCTTAATCCAAAATCTAAAGAAACATTTATCCACCCGAAAGTATTAATCGTAGAACCGTTAGCTGCAAACAGTTTATAATCCGTTTTGATGCATTGACTATTACGAATATATTTATATGGGTAAACGCATAGATCGGAACCGGTATCTATTAAATATTGCACTTTAGTTTTTCTGTCTGTCACGAAAACACGGCCACAAAATACTTCATCGCAGTCCCGCGCCGCCGCATTCACTGACTGCCCGTTCCGTTTCCCGGCTGGAATGAACACGGTGCACGACACTTCGTCGATCTGCTCCCGAATCTCTTGTGATACCAACACAGGTCCGTCTGGTGAGGTGAAGTGCGGCTCTGTGAACGACGTCGCCAGCGTGGAGAATGCGCTCTAATCGTTGAGCGTGAGCGAGCACCAGTAGATAATTCAGCTACCTTCTGCGATAACTCTTCTATTCGGCGAGACATTTTATCTAGTACAGACATCATCGTGGCGTCTGATGATGAAGAAGTTACAACCACTTGCGCGTTGAGCTCGCCTTCAGAACTCGCCTGCGTATTTCCCATCATATTGTTGTCTTCAAAATATTGCATGAACTTTATCAACGAGTGTTCCGTCGGGTCACCAATTATAGCGGAGGCTAATTTTGTCGTTTGGACTACCTCGCTATAACATATATATTAATAAAAACGAACTTTTCGTCTTAAGGAAAAATATATTTACATTGACTCCGTCAGTAGGAATTTTTCTCTCACTACCAAACATCCAATTATAAAAAACATAAAATATAAATGTAGAAAACTGCCAGCATATACAAAGAGGATGAATGTTATATTACAAATGAGAAGTTATAGAATAGAATAAAAGATGCCGTACCGATCGCCACAACCCCCAAAAAGGACTTATCTGCATAACCAGCAACCACGACCACTCTGACAAGAGTGCAGGCCTAACAAGACGAAACTTTAATAATTGATTGATTCAGAACTACTTTATTATTGAAAAAAAAAACCTTTTTAAATACTTCAGTTAAATAAGAACCGTAGATTTTATTGTTAGTGAATTCAAGGCGCGGGCGCAGGTAAAAGCTAACGATTGACGTAGACACACAGATACAGAGACGTACAGACACACAGATAATAAGATAACATCTCTCTTTTTTCGTCGGGAGTTAAAAATAAAACATCTGGTTGCTTGTCAATTCTTTATACACAATATACTACCTTCATACTGAGTAGGTTTAAGTAACGGTTGGTTTAGCTTTAGATTCGGTCACTGCTATAGATATAATGTAGTTCATACGTATGACAACAGAAAAATTAAAAATTCATAATGTTTTGTTAACTTCTTTGACTCAAAAAGTCAAAACAAAACAGCTTCTAATACTGACTTTCATCGGACCTAAAACTGTCAACTCTCAAGGTAAAATAATATATTATGGTAGGAGAACAAGTCAGCACTGAATTACATATAATCAATGAACTGAAATGAATCAATACTAACGTCGTTCACTGCATATAATTATTTCAAAAAAGGTGTCCTACAAGGAGCTATATTGGCTCCCAATGTATTATAATAATCAATGTATATTATCACTCTTAATCACAATAATAAATTATTATGATATCATTTTCCCATTTAAATACAACTTCGATTGCAATAGTTTCTACTTATGTTTTCACTACCTACCCTCTCGAAATTTACATGAGTAGCTGGTTGCTTCATGTCCCACGCTTCGACAAAGACCATAATTTTTGAATGAATTTGTGATGAATTTATTATGTTTATAGACCGCGATGATAAGCTTAAAATCATGTACTACGCGTTCACTCTAAGGGTGGCCACTGACGGTCGCGCCATTTGGCGTGGCTCCAAATGACATATGTCAAGATGGATGGATGCCAAACATGATTCACACTCACGATCATTCCAATTCTCTTTCATTTGCGCGTTTGACATCGAACGAAAGACGTTGACATGACGTTGCGTTCGGAAGCCATTTTGTTACACAAAAATATACAATGACTTTTGGAACTGTCTCCCTCGTTCGACGTCTCGGCGCGAAATAAACAAAAAATGGATGTGGGTTTGCGCATTCACGATCCGTCGGCGCGATGTTGCGGCGTGACGCCATGGCGCGATTGAAAATCCAGAGTTTTATATCACGCCATCAGTTTTTCACATTCACGATCAAATTTTGGCTGTATATCACGCCATTTGACGCGATGGACTGACCGTGAGTGACCACCATAAGTTTGCCCTCGTCGACCGTTACGATTTAACAGCTAACGGTACTGTAGACAAAAAAGTAATCAAGTAATTTCACTAACTTAAATAACAAATTACGTTTGCCACTGTCTAAAACATTTTCTATTTTAGTCATTGTAGCGAGAAAAATCAACGAACGTAAAATAAATCAATAGAAAAATAATTTAACGAAAGAAACATCAAAATCAACAACAAAGTCAAGAATGCACGCGCCGCACGGGACCTCAAAAATACGCGACTAGCGTTGCTGTTCGTACTAAATGAGCTGCGGTATGAGGAAGCGGGACGGGAGGTAAGTGCAAACTTAGAGTGAACGCGTAGTATTATCGCATCGAGAACATGCAGTAGGGGTACATTTGACGAGCGATTGCCTAAGTAATAAGTTAGCTATTAGTCTACTCGATAAGTTCAAAATGGTTGAAATTAGAGATACTGCTCTTAAAAATACGTGCGATAGCTCATTCTGTTCGGAATGATGTCTAGAAAAATGTTTCGGAAGCGTTTACCAGCACGTAAAAAATTGCAAAAGTTATTGACAAAATAAAGTTGAAAAAAAAAAGTATTTTGTTTTTGGTAATCACTTCGAAACTATTAATATTTAAGAAATTTTAAAACAAGATTCTTAAAGTAGAGGAAATTTCCAAACAATGACTCGCGACTCTCGGAACTCTATCTCCATTATTTATAACTTTAATTTAACGCTGAAAATGGGTCTCCACGCTGCATTTTTAGGTTGCGCGTGCGGCGTCAAAACCGAGTTCGTCACACTCAATATTTTTTTAAGGTATTAATTATTAATTTAAAAAAATAAAAAAAATATGGTGTATTCGAAACACTTCAAAGAATTTGCTCCCGTAGGAAATTTTGCTTAAAGTTAATTTTTCAACAAGTTAGACGATTGTTAATTAACTAAATTTTCTCGAACTTCCATTTTCATTGTACATTAAAAAAAATGTTTAAGTAATTGTCCTATAAATTTTTCGCTTCGTGGAGCCCTTCTTATATACATGCTTAACGAGATCACGTCATAAAAGTTTAAAAAGTTTTAATACTTTGTGTATAATAATTTTATAAGTTGAACAAACAATTTTTTCGTTTTTTTATCGAATCGAAATTAAAAAATTTAAAAATGTTTTTATCTGTACTTTGTTATACATCGTTGTTTTTTTTTATTTTTAGGTGTTTCAGAAAAAATATATAAAAAAGTTGAGAATTTGTTTATAAAAAATTGTTAAGTTAAAAAACAATGAAATTGTTGATAAAAAAAATATTTTTTTACATTTCTATTAAAGATGGTTAATTATAATTTTTAAGAAAAAAAAAATTATTAACTAATTATTCAAACAATAGAAATATTAAAAAACAATTATAAACAATTAAATATCATTATTAAGAAAAAATTTTTTTTTTCAAAAATCATAATGTTTTGTAAAGAATAAGATATTAAGAAATTTTTTCTTGAAAGCATTGAAATAGTCTATTTGTTTATAAAAAAAAATTATAAAAAAATGAGGGATTTTTTTTTTTTCAAGTCATTAAATGTCTTTTATGAATGCCAAAACGATTATGTAATAATAAATTGAGAAAAAAATATTTTCAATAATATTATTTGGATTTTTCATTTTTTGTTCAACTTATAAAATTATTATACACAAAGTATTAAAACTTTTTAAACTTTTATGACGTGATCTCGTTAAGCATGTATATAAGAAAGGCTCCACGAAGCGAAAAATTTATAGGACAATTACTTAAACATTTTTTTTAATGTACAATGAAAATGGAAGTTCGAGAAAATTTAGTTAATTAACAATCGTCTAACTTGTTGAAAAATTAACTTTAAGCAAAATTTCCTACGGGAGCAAATTCTTTGAAGTGTTTCGAATACACCATATTTTTTTTATTTTTTTAAATTAATAATTAATACCTTAAAAAATTATTGAGTGTGACGAACTCGGTTTTGACGCCGCACGCGCAACCTAAAAATGCAGCGTGGAGACCCATTTTCAGCGTTAAATTAAAGTTATAAATAATGGAGATAGAGTTCCGAGAGTCGCGAGTCATTGTTTGGAAATTTCCTCTACTTTAAGAATCTTGTTTTAAAATTTCTTAAATATTAATAGTTTCGAAGTGATTACCAAAAACAAAATACTTTTTTTTTTCAACTTTATTTTGTCAATAACTTTTGCAATTTTTTACGTGCTGGTAAACGCTTCCGAAACATTTTTCTAGACATCATTCCGAACAGAATGAGCTATCGCACGTATTTTTAAGAGCAGTATCTCTAATTTCAACCATTTTGAACATATCGAGTAGACTATATGTCTGCGATGATTGCGTACATTGGATACATAATAGACTCCGGAATTAATAATACCTTAGGCTAATCCCCACATAACAAGATACTACATAATTTGGACAGTTGGATATGGTTACTAATGTATGTACATACTGTAGTTGTGTCATTGTTAGCTCGGGTCAGGAATCCGATTGAATAAATGGATTATTATGTCCAGAGTTAATTAGTTCAGGTATATGCGCCATTTCTATTGAATAATGTACAAAATTCTAGTACCTACTGTGCGTTACACAACGAAACTTAGTTCAAAAGTAAGTACCGTTAAAATCTTTGAAGAATCTTAACCTATTCAACCCCGTTAACAAAAATCTTGTTCGCAGCGAGCAGTTTACTTCATACATTCCACAAGGTGCTCCAAAAGCCTTGTGGATGTTGTTGGCCTTATAAAAATGTAGGATCCAGGGAAAGATCACGCTTATCCAAAGTGGGGTTGGGGAGTCCCCCTTCTGATTTATGGTAACATGTCGCGGGGTACAACCGCGCGCGTTCGGCAAAAAGCGACCTATGAAAGCGACTTCGTCGTTCGCTGATTTTTATTCTGCTCATCCCTAATACTTAATATTACAATTATTATTATTAACGTGACATTATAATAAAACATCGGAACCGAGGATTTTGAAGCTCACAGCAAAAGGAAGTCCTGAGGTTCGTCATCGCGTGTATTTTAGAATGTTACGTTTAATTATTATTATTAATGTTATGTTTAATCATTATTCAAATTAGTACAGATATACGTTGATACTAATATGATTCAACCCATTAATAGCCCACTACACTGCACGGTTGTCGCCTCATAACTGAGGGAGGAGGCCGAGGGCATACCATGTTGTTCCAGTACGGAGAGAGTTAGGGGCCAACTCAAGTTTTGTAGAGCCCGAATCCTTCTGACATCGCTCCACGAGTGTCAATGATAAAAACTGGGAAAACGGTATTATGTGCCATAAAAAACCCGGAAGCTTCCAATGTTTTTTTTTTTTACTGGTGGTCACTCATCCACCTATAGACTGCGCCCACTGTTGCTTAACTAGGATTAATTCGACCACTTAGGATTACTACAAATCCCTAATATTATATAGATAAGTTAAAATCACGGAGCACGGAAGTACCTAAGTTAATATAAGGCTAGACAAGCTACCGCGTGACTGGATAGCACCAAGCTAATATGCTAGTAGCATGTATCTGCCATCTATCGTTGGCCAAAAGAACTTCTGTGTTGGGAAGTTCTATCTTCTCTAAATTATAGTGAATCAAAATGTATTTTTTAAATGAAAGCGTAGTACGGTATATGAAAACAAGTGGGATTTTGAAATATATTTTATGTCAGCAATTACTAAAATACACATGCAGTAAATAAAATTTTGGTAAAAAGCGCCCTCTAGTAGCGAATAGCTATACTATTTGTCTTCTAAAATTTAAAGGTAGATGGGCTTGTTTTATATTATATTGTATAAAAGTATATTTTTCAATATCATTTTATACATATGTAAGCCTGTACGGAGCTCTATCCATCTTTATGTCTAATCCAACTTCCTCTAGGCTAGAGCTAAATTTCTCCTGTCGATGTCGATGATGCTTTTGGTTTTACTTATGTCAATGCATGACGGCGACCACTTACCATCAGTAATAATAAATAATAATAATTAAAAAATTAATATTAAACAATAAAAAGATATAAAATCGCGATTGAAATGCGGGTTACAATAACCTTCGATACATATCGCTGGTTCAATTCAAAACTACCACAAATCAAAATTAAACTTTTTTACAGAAGAGCTAAACAAAGAAAAAAAAACTGTTTTTGGTCAAATTCTTTCTTATTTTATATCAAATATTATGCATATTATACATCATTAGAAGCATATTTTTAAACAGCATTAAATGTTTTAAGTAGTTTTATAATAAACTGAATGCTAGAGGAGATATAAGCATTTAAGTTACTTTTGAATATAAAAAAAGTTTTTGAAATATTCTAAATATGGAATAAAACAACCGTAAGTCAATAAAATAAATGTATTAATCATGTTTGACCATAATTTTTTTTAGGAACACAATAAAAATCGCCATGCAATTTAATAAAATAACTAAAATGCTATCTAAAACATAATACAAATCAAAGTTAAAAATAACAAATATAAATCTTAAAAACTGTTGTAAAATAATCATCAATTATTTTTTAAGTTCTATCCAAACAATGAAAACATAAAAGTAAAATAATAAAATTAGCCAAGCTAAATATCAAAAGTTTACGTAAGTTTTTCAAAACTCAAAATAAAACACAGACTTTATAAACATGAAGAAAACATTCAAAACTTTTGAGCAATCTTCTTTATCATTATACTCTTAACTTTTAAATCAACAATAACTATTAAAATGTTACTTTATAGATAAAATAGTTTATTAAATGCAATTAGGAACACTTGAGATCACAAAACACAACCATTTTTAATACATAAATATTTTTAAAACGTATAAGTACTTCAACGTTACTTAACCTATGTGGGTGTACCACACACCCAGTCACTACTTTTGTCTTAATTTAAATAGAAGAAAAATCTGAACTAGAGCTGGTCAAACTTATAGAATCAGAAGCGTCGCTATCATAATCGCTTTCTTGAACAGCTACGTTTGGTTTTAAACATGCATCATCAAGTAGAGACAAATCGAGGCCGTGTTGACTGTCAGGAATAGAATTACTATCAAAAGACTCATTCTGAGGCACATCTGTCCTCCAACATTGGATAGTCAGTTTGCGGATGCTTTTCCAAGTCTTGAAAATTTTCGCCATTACTTCTACTGTTATCTCTTACCATGTTAAGTATTCTATGTACTCTTCTACTCATTCTGTAACAAAACAATAAATAATAATATAATATAATGGCCTTTAAATACCAAAAAAACTACCCGCCCACCTAAGCCGCCGGCTCCTTTTGAAATCATACTTACATGATGGTTCAAAAGGAGCCTGGCGTTTTTAAAATGACTAAACTTCGTAAATTAATATATTAAATAAAATACCTAGTAAAAAAACTAAATCACCTTAAATTAAACTTCATTTGTTGAATTTACAGTTCTGTAGAATACAATAACACACAATTTTGTTGTAATGAATTAAAAATGTTATTGTAATTAAATAAAATTGCATTTTATTATAGGTATGTTTTACGTATTATACGTAGAAACATACCTACAATTTTATAATTACAATGATTACCATGCTTTGCACAAAAAATACTAAAGTAACGTATCTCAAAACATGACCTTATGGATCAACCTATGACTGTATTAAAACAACTCCGTTTAAATAAAAGTAAAACTAGTGTATTCCACGTATTCCAGAATAAGGCCCTTTTAATTTTTATAAAAATGTAAATAAAAATGATATTAATAGAAAGTAGTTTTTTATATTCAAAATAAACTGTTTTTAAATACCCTACTTCATATTAAATAACTTAAATGCAAAACGAACACATTTCATCATGAGTTTATTTTGATTAAAAAACATTATGTTAATTTAGGCATATTTTTGTGCAAAACAACCCGTTTTGAAATATGCTTCTTTTGATTTAAAAATAGTGTCTTACTTACGTGAATCCTTTATTCAAAAACTGAAGTATTCCGAAATATGGTCGTCTTCTGTATAAAATTAATGAATAACACAGAATACATTTTGAGATATGGCACTTTTGCACAAAAGAAATGTGCTTTCAATTCGGTTGTCGACGCATAACTCACAATATGGCGGTTTAGATCATATTTCGCGCGTTCAAAACGAAAATTCAAAATTAACGGTTGCGTTGTTTTTGTAACTTAAAATGTGAAATCAATGGGTGTCTTTTTAAAATATAAAAATATGAAGGATTACGGTTGTATTTTTGGAATAAAAACATTTTTGCAATTTTCTTATTTGTGGTACTTTTGAATTGAAGCAGCGATATGTCAAAGAAAATGTGCTAAAGATGAGTAGGTATTTTATCAAAATTCTGCTTAAACAACCATTTTAATTACTATATAATTATTAATTATGTTAAATTAATTGGGCCAATTAAAATAATTAAGCACACAACTTTATGATTATATAAATTATAAAACTAAGAAAACGATAACTTGTAATTAATGTATTTAAATGCAAATTAAAATTTAAATACCTAATAGGAAAATCATGATAGGTTTTTTCATAATAATAATATGTCTGATCTGAAAATTAATAGATTTGGATGTAATACACAGATACCTACACAATGCAAGAAGACGAGGAAAAGAAAAATAATGTTGTAATTTTTTGTGTTAGAGTTGGTACAAATCTTTCGTCATTATTATTCAATAAGAGCAAAAACCTTGCCTTTTTCGGATCCTTGCATTATTTGTTTTGGACCTTTTACCGCAGAATAATTAATTTATACTTTTACCCAGATTTCGCATCATTCTTTTTATTCTTTTTTATACCTTGTATTGGCAAGGAAACAATATTGTCTTCAAGTTCACGTTCAGTTCGGCATTTCAATGCCAAACGGTAAAAGTATTAACAAAAATAGGACCAGTAATTAATAAATATTTTAATATTACACAAAACCACATTAAATTATGATTTATTAATAAAGATTTTAGTTTTTCTTTGCAGATGTTACAAATTAATCTGGTTCTATTTCCTTCTACAAATTGATACTAACGCCCCAACTCAGAGTCACTAAAGGTTACTTAAATCGCTCCTTAGTACAGATTTTGTATGGTGATTTTTTACTAAGGAGCGATTAAAGTAACCGTTAGTGACTCAGAGTTGGGCCTAAGTAATTATTTATTCATACCATTATATTATTATGTAACTACCTTTCTGACATCACTATACCTAATTTACAAATATAAACACTCTGTATAATTTTTATTGGATTTCCATCATTGGATTTGTTGAACCACCAAATTTCTCTGGTTACAAGACGTGAAGTTTGGTCGTTATCTTTGAGAACGTAAATTAATAGCTCTCAAAATTTTTTGATGGAGGAAACATAATATATCTCCCCCATAAATGTAACATTGACCCAATATTAAGGAAATGTATTGCTAATTTAAGATTCTTTCTTTTTCTTCTCTCTTTTTTGCCCGGCAACGCATTAGTGATTCTTTTGATATTGCTGATATTCATGTGCGACAATAGCCACTTACCATCAAGTTTATCGTCAGCTCGTTTTCCGGCTATTTCTATAAAAAATGAATTCTGCCAGGAAAACTTACTTTCGTAACCATTTTTCCAGTAACACAGAAAATTTTGACATTTAGATTTACTAATTAGATAGTTAAATCTCCACATTCTCCACTCTTTGACACTATAGCAATTCTGCACTATAGATATACCCACCTATTCCAAGCTCCTTTGTTAGGAGGCCTATGTTCTGCAACAAAAAATACTTAGGTACTCCAAGAAGCTAATCCAACTGAATACCTCTGAAGCCATTGCCTGCTGTTAGTTGATACTAAAGCCGCTGCAACTGGCAATGCTAGTTTGTCCGACTAGCAATACTACTAATTACTAATTGGTTAGTGCGATACCAAAAACTACAACTGGCAAAACTACCAACTGGTTTGAGAGCCTTCGGATTTGATAGCGCATGTTTGTTACCCCCGATTATAAGGATATTGATATCATATTTGTGCCTTAATTAGCTGTGACAAAAATCGCTTGTAAAGTAGCCAAAGTAGGTAAGAAGACAATACTCCAACAAGAAAATTAAATATCAAAACCAAAATAATGAAAGTTACGCAAGACAAACTACAAGAAAACTTGTCAACTTGGGTGCACAACTTAATTAATTTCATGACGCCCCGATCTTTTCTGGTCTTCGACAGACGAAGTGTTTTTGTATCTGTTGATTGTACGATATACGAACATACGGCTGATACCAAGCTTTTGAAGTGTCTGGAATATGACCGAAGGCTCCATACCCACTTTGTGCAAGGCGATCACTGCAATCCTATTTTCTTTAACATTCCATATTGTAATTTGATAATGAACACGAAAAAGTATGTGAAATGGCGCGAAATCGAAAGAAGTTTTTAAAATAATATACGTGTTCCAAATTCAAAATAATTAAAAAGCTGAAAAAAAGAAAAGTTTTTATGTAACAGTATTTATGGCCAGACTAGGTATATCAAAACGCGAAACCCTAAATAAACATCAAGCAGAGAGGTTGCTTCTGTTTTCTCTTACAAAACTCTGGACTATTATTATCAGGATTGCAATAATTATTCTAAACCGCTCATGCGACCTAAATTTTGAGTCAGATTTCTTTTAAATTCATTTTTTTAATCACAAAATATTATTTGCAAATAGATGTTGTTGAGTTGTAGTTGATTTGACCAGAATGTTGAATTAAAGAATTTGTAGTAAGTAGTAAAAAATATACTTATAGCCTTATTTTAAATTTAATTTTACAGGGCTGTTTAGGGATGATAGGGCTAGTTAAGCGGGACTACAACTAACGACTACATTAATGTATCATATTGTATCTAATTAACAAGTGAAATAAGTTGTCGGTGTGAACAACCGTCATCAAAGTACAGAGTACGATTACTGTACGAAGCCTCTGTCTAGTCTGTGGCGTGTAGTACGCGCCGGCGCCCGCCCGTTATACGCACGCCGCGACCGCTCATTCAGAAAAATAACTTTGTTCTAAAATCACTTATGTAAAAGAAAAACTGTAAGTAAATTTTACAATATTATTATGGTTTATTTAAATATTTATTTAATTACTTACTTTGTCAATTCAAAGACTGTTAGTTTCTACAATGACTTTTAAAAGTTGCGGTTAGTTGAATTTTAAAGTTATTTGAATTGATGGTGATTGAATTTTTTATTGAGTATTTTGATTGTTTTTTTAATTATTTTATAGGACTCATCTTGTTTCTTTCTAAACTTTCTCTGTTAAAAATACGTCCTTTCTATGGTATCTCAAGTAGTTCGATATAAACTTGTCGACCGGCGAATTATGTATTTATGTTAGTAGGTGCTCAACCAATGGTATAGGTCTACAACACTAAATGAAAGTGTAAATGATTACTTAAAAATGTGTTTTAAATTAGTTTTATTCGTATAGTAATAAAGCTTAAAATTTAAGACCTAATTTTAAAACATTGGCGTTCCACTTTGCTGTGTTCTTACAAAATAGAAAGTTCCGGTGCAAAGTATCGCCCGTGCGCACGCGATATTAACTTGCAAATTTTACAGTTAACTTAAACTAAACATAGGTAATCAAATTTCAGCCAATATTTTTATTTAACCTAATACATTTCTTACTAGTAGTAGCTACTAGAGTACTTAATAAAATATTCAGATCTTATGGGACCTACTAAAACAGTTCAGGAACTACAGCATTTTTAATTACGCAAGAGATTACGAATAAGACGGCTCCTTATAAAATTATTGGACATAAATAGTTTCAGTTTCAGTGATAGAAAAGCATCTTATTTACATAGTGCTTCACTCTTCATCTTAAGGTTGTCTGGAAGTGACTGCTGTGTAGCAATAAGAATACCCTCTGTATATAGATTATGCCTTGGTAGGTACTTGTATCTACCTACATTTGTGTTGTCCTATTCATTGTGTACATAAAAAGTCATGAATAAAATACATAAATTTTATACAATTATTTTAACGAACGACGTAACTGAAGTGCCCCTACTGCCCTTACTGAATTCTCATTACTTTTCATAACCCTGAAGAAGTAAATAACGCTGTGATATAGATAGTTAGCTCACTACTTATATTTGGAAAATATTAATGCATGGTAACGATGTGCAAATAGTTATGACGCTTACAAAAGACATGATTAGTCTTTTTCCGGCTGTTATTATTTAAAATATGTAAGGACGGAAAATAGGTTTAATTTGGAAAAGTTGCTGATGTAACTCTTTAACCTCCATAGTTTACTTAATTTGTCAACAGATATAAGTACGCACGTATTTTAAGACTAGCTGTTGCTCGCAGCTTCGCATACGGAAATTATGTTTTACCTTATTTGTACCTCTTGTAGAAGGAAATTTGAAAAAACGGTGAATTTATATTGAAGTACTTTTATTTAGTAATTTATATACTGAAACTCACGATAAAGTCACAAAGGATTCCGCAAGGAGCGGGTTTTGAAAAATAAGCAAAATTCACATTAATTAGTATTTTTTTTCATTTTTTTTGCAAAAATTTTGAAAAACTGAAAAATTGTGTTCCATTAAGCAAAGAACATTTGTTGCAAAATTGAAGCAAATCGGATGATGTTTTAAAAATATTCCATACAAACTTTCATCCCGTCTCCCGGGGAAACCTTTTAATTTTCCGGGATAAAAAGTATCCTAAAATATGACCCGGAGTATTAGTAACAACTTTACCAATTTTCATCGAAATCCGTTCAAGGGTTTTCATGTGATGCCCGGACAGACAAACAGACAGACAGACAAACAATAATTCTAAAAAAATATTTTTGCACTCTAACACGTTATTGAAGTGCCCCCTAATCAAATTTTTTGAAAAATCTTCAATGTACAGTAAATTTGCCCTTTGAGTTTTATTATAGTATAGATATGTAACATATATATATAGATATAGGTATAGATGACTGTAGGTCGGTGGCTGAACGAAGAATCCCGTGTGTAATAAACGACGTGTTTGGTGATTTTTGTTTCTCCATGTTTCAATTAACAATTTTTATTGCACACGTACCTACATGAACCAATAAAAAACCACAGGAATATCGACCATCGCTCGGTGAAATAAAAATAAAAACATAAACCTGTACATAGTTTATGTACGCGCGTGAGAAGTTATAATACTTCTTTGGCATCAAAAAAAAAACAATTTCAATAAAAAATTCAAAAAAATCATTAAAAATACATAAACAAAAAATTTCAAAAAAATCAAAAAAGTAAAAAAAATAATCAAAAAAGTAAAAAAAAATCAATAAATCTATATTTTAAAAAAAACAATATTACCGTACAGTACAATATTAAAAAAAACAATGTTACCGTCGTTTTTTGTGTCACCGTCACCATGTTACAAATCTTAAAATTTCACTCTCATCATTTTTTATATTTATTTCATAACACGCCTGAAGAAGTATAACTTCAAAAATATATTACGTATTTTTATATGTTATTAAATATATTACGTAGTTGTTTATTATTGTAATAAAAGTTATTAAGTTAGTATTAGTCTACTTTGCAACAATCCGCGTTTAACATGTATGATGGTATATACTTTAAAACATGCGTGGCACCTCCCTCCCTCCCACAACGGAAACATGCACTACAATAATTAAACGTATATACCAACATACATACCAGCACCAACACGTGTTTCGCCCCGAAACGGAGCATCATCAGGGTAAGTTGACTCTACGATGGTTAGTCGGAAAGTGAGCATCGTTCACTGAGCGTGGCGTATTTATACCCAACTCGCCCACTGCCAATACGCCACGCTCAGTGAACGATGCTCACTTTCCGACTAACCATCGTAGAGTCAACTTACCCTGATGATGCTCCGTTTCGGGGCGAAACACGTGTTGGTGCTGGTATGTATGTTGGTATATACGTTTAATTATTGTAGTGCATGTTTCCGTTGTGGGAGGGAGGGAGGTGCCACGCATGTTTTAAAGTATATACCATCATACATGTTAAACGCGGATTGTTGCAAAGTAGACTAATACTAACTTAATAACAATGGATTTCCGCAAAGTAACGCCTGATACTATTAACTATATGTAATAAAAGTGTTTCCTACTTAGGATTCAATACTTACTAATTTGATTCAATCCTTTCAGTTAGGTATATAAGGGATATAGATGATGCATGATCATTTTATAATAGCACCATTATGTTCTAATAACTAGGCAGGTAGCTATTTATGTAATATCATTTATAGTTGTTGTTAGTCCATTAGTTACTAGTATCAATCAATTAATAATGATAGCGGTTATTGTATTACATTTTTGTAAAACTGGTCTTGTTAAATTAATTAGCAACAACAATAACAAGCAACATTTTCAAGTGTGAGTAATACTAAAACAGGAGATGTTATTAAAATAAAGTAAATTATTATATCTTTTTACAAATGCCTACAAATTTTAAATTAACATTTACCAACTATTTACATTACGTTATATTAAATACAGAAAAGTTCTTGTAATTAAAAATGTAAATACTTTCACCGGCAAGTCGCAAGGTATCTCGCATACTTTGATGCGTTCTAAGTAGATTGTAGTGCGAAAGTTAGTGTAATTACTAAGCGTGAGAGTTAGCTTGCAAGCCATACAACATTAGTGCTTGTTCACACAACATAAACCAAAATAAAACAAAATTTCCACTTTTATATCGAGATAAAATAATTACACTCTGTGGTCAGCATGAAAGTCACTAAAGCCTCTGGCCATAATGATATGACTGCCCGACAAGTCTCATAGATTTTCTTTTTTCTTTTTAAATAAATATAAGATAGGTACCTATATAGGCACCTAGGTAGAGCTCATAGTCCGGCGCGGCGGCTTGCGTCGTTCCTATGTGATCGACAAAGTTAAGCAACAGCGGGCGCGGTCGTTAATTGGATGGGTGACCGCTTGTGGCAAAAATTTCTTGAGCGTTTCCGTGCTTCGGAGGGCACGTAAAGCCGTCGGTTCCGGTTGTTATCATAAGATAACAGTCATTAAGCCATGTCGGAGGCCCTCGGGCGGTTTGAAAACTTCCGACACTCGGGTTGGCCACTAACCCCTCCAACAATCCGCACTGGAGCAGCGTGGTGGAGTATGCTCTAGGCCTCCTCAAGAGGAGAGACCCGTGCCCAGTAGTGGGCCATTAATGGGTTGAAGCCAAGGTACCTATAATCTCGCACTTTACCCATACATATAATATAGTAGAAATAAATAAATAATAATAATAAATAATCGTTATAGAATTGTTTTGTATTCCTTCCTTGTGCTCTTTATGTATATATAACGTTATACAACATAAACAATTAAATGTTAAATAAATAAATAAATAAAACAAGATTCATACAAGTTTAAAAACTAAAACTTCCGACTTCCGCCCACAGTCATGATCATGCTCAGAGAGAAAATGCGTCAATTTAAACCCTTTTATTTTTTCATTTCAGCCAACAGCACTTTTAATTTTTTTTATGACGTCGTTTAAAGGGCATTGAGAACGTTAAATTTAGTTTGACGTCACATTACCTGTAACTAGACAGTCAAATATCTTACAATACTACTTTCGAATTATGATATCGCACCTTTGGTGGTACAAGGGCTCAACTGCACTTTTGTAATTTTACAGGAGAGCCATTTTAAAGTTTTTTTTTTGCATTCCGAGTCATATTATTCTTCTTTGTATTGCTTCAAAGTGTTTGTTCTTTGGATGAGATACGACCCATTTATTTGTGAATATGGCCATGTACTTTGCAGGTGTCAAATATTTTTTTGTTTAATTTTTGTCATTTTACGATTTTTTGTAAGATGTGCCCTTGTACCACCAAAGGTGCGATATAATGTTTATATTATGTTCAGCAGGAATAAATAATACAGAATATAGAAATAGGGGCTCAAATCATTTCATAACCCTAGTTTTGCCGTGTCAAGTTTGCAGCGGACTAGATGTGGCTATCTGGTAATATGTATAGAAAATCCAACTAAAAATAGAAAATTGAATTAAGAATCGTGTAAATTGTTATAAAAGCGTGGGGTGCATGGTTTCAATGAGTAGAAGGGATAATATCTTAATAAAAAGCACCCCACGCTCTTTTTAACCGACTTCAAAAAAAGAGGAGGTTCTCAATTCGAATGTATTTTTTTTTATGTTTGTTACCTCAGAACTTTGGACTGGGCGAACCGATTTTGATGATTCTTTTTTTAATCAAAAGCTGGTGGCTGTCATGTGGTCCCACATAAATATTGAGATCTGACAATGGCATCTATGAGAAAACTACATAAGTCATAAATTTGTGTTAAGATGTGCGTGACAAATTGACGAATAACTCAATATCACGCCAACCGATTTCGATGATTCTTTTTTTAATCGAAAGCAGGCGCTTGTCATGTGGTCTCACATAAATTTGAACGAGATCTGACAACTATGTAGTTTTTGAGATTTTGAAGTCGGTTATTTTTTGTTAGTAAAATTTAGATTATTACAATTATACATAATTCTTAATTGAAATTTATTTTCTATTTTTTAGTTCTATTTTGTATAAAAACGTGTTTTTACTTTTTTTACACTATTATTTATTTAAATGCTTGTTACATCAGAACTCCGTCATTTATCAACCGACTTACAATAATTAAATTATTTTTTATTTGAAAGGGAAAGTCCAGACTGGTCCCATATTTTTTTCAAAAGTCAATTCATGTGATCTACGGGAATTCAAAGCGGAACTCCTCATTATGTTTTTTGATAACTATTTCTTGAGTAAAATTTAAATCTTAATATATATAAATTACGTGTCACGTTTATTTATTTATTTATTTATTTATGGATAACCAACAAGACACACATTAAGTTTACAAAAATACGTCATACAAATATTTTAAGAACTAAATGTTGCCTTAATTATAGGTTACCACGGCATGCATCGTGGACGAAGAATTATAACATAAAAACTATTTCTATATATTTTTAATAGCTAAATTATTTAAAATTAAATACCCAAACTTAAATTAAAAAGTTCAATGCTGACTACTGCTTAGAGATTTCTTTACACAAGTTTTAAAAGTTAAAATTTTGTTACTAAATAAGTCAATTTCTGTAGTTTTGGCCAGAGAGTTGTACCGCCGCTGTATTCTGTTAAGAGTAGAGTGATGACCGAGATTACTTTTGGCTGCGCTTAATGCAAACGGTGGCTGATGTTTCGATTGTCTTGGTGTTTTGAACGGCACGTTTAGTTTTATTCTTTTTAGAATATCGGGGCAGTCAATTTCGCCATTTATTAACTTAAACAGAAATACAACGTCAAGAAAATCTCTGCGTTCTTTAAGGCTGATTAATTTGAAATGTTTAAGACGGTCTTGATATGAAGGTAACCGTTTCGCCAAGTTACATTGAAAACTTAGGTGCCAAAGAAAACGTTTTTGCACTCTCTCTATACGTTGTTTGTCCGCGATGGGCTCCTAAACTACTGAACCGATTTTAATCAAATTTGCACACCGTGTGCAGTTTGAGCCAACTTGAAAGATAGGATAGCTTAAATCTCAAAATAAAAAACTTTTGACTGAACGAAATCTGTCCGGGAAGCTAGTTATAAATAAAATATTTCAATTCTTTAAAACACCAAATATGAAATTGTACTCTGACATTACAAAACAATTATAAATGAGCGTAAATGTTATTTTATTACAATAAAAAGGTTTGCAAAGCTGATATTATATATTGTAACTGTTTCTGTGTTCTGTGTATTTTATGTTACTAACAATAGTTTATAAGAATTTTGTTTTTACTAACATCATAATATGGATTTTATCCGAAATAAAAGTTATTATTATTATTATTATTATTATTATTATTATTATTAATCTATTATTAAACTGGTTCGTTGATACGAATACATACAAATATGAATATTTTTTTAGTCGGTTCAACATTTTGCGTGTCAATCGAAATGCTTAACTTTCTCTGTTTCAGTATCCTGAACACATCCATCCGGATGTTTCTATAGTAGTGTATAAAATATAAATTGGGTCTTAAATTATGTCTATATGCTGATAGGGGTTGGGTTCGCCACTACCCACCAATCCGCACTGGAGCAGCGTGGTGGAGTATGCTTTAGACCTCTTCAAGAGGAGAGTGCCCAGTGCTCAGTTAAAGCCATGCCGGTAGACGGAACTATATTCGAGTCCGCCTTATATTTTAAAATCATCAAATAATTTGATCCGCTTGTGTAGCGAAGAATACAAAGCTTAAGCTAACTTGCAAAGGCACCTACATTTTTATGAGGATAGCCGATAACCGAGCAGACAAGGAAGGAAGAATTATTAAAGAATTATTTAATTATAATTTATTACTGGTTATGATGAAGCAATTTACTAAAAAATAATAAGCCATTCGAACCCAAAAATAATTTTGATACCATTTAAAACGTAAAGTCACCTTTAAGGAGATTAAAGTTCAAAATTGTTGTAGCAGCAACAGGTTTTTATTTTAACTACCACATGTCATGGTGAACTTCGATTCGACGACTTCGAAACTAAGCAATGAATTAGTTTATGAGATAAACCTTGCAATTTGGAAATCAATTTTTTTTAAATGTCAAAATTCTAAATGAAAAGTTTATATTATTTAGGTACATGTAGACATTACTTGTCATCGGTTTATGTTGATTGCTATGTTACATTACATACAATTATGTTAGGTAATAGGATGTGGTTTTTTTTAATTCTGGTACTTACGACAAAGCAATCGTATCGTTGTATGTACCTACCTATTGTAAATACGTGAAGGTGCTAAAATTTTTCTATTTTCATTATACATAGGTACTCCTAAGTTGCCCAAGCACATCCCGGATAAGAACTGTTTTTAATAATTTATGAACTGAATGTATCAAGTAAAGCGAATATTTAAGTTGTTCAATCTACCTAGATTACCTCATTCATTCCAGTCGAATGTTTAAATAAAGATTGGGTTATAGATTTAGAAATGACATGAACGAACAAATTTTCCTGGATATCATTTTACTGTATGCACTTGGCAAAACGATTAACAAACAATTTAACTTCTGTTTGTATACGCTGTTTATGCCAGCAAAGAAAACGCAATGGCGCAAGACGGTGTTTGACCGAGGCAGTTACCACACCGGGTATGCTCGTACGCTACGCAACTGCACTGTACGAACGCATTTATGATGTACTGCACCGTACTGTAATTCGTATGAGTCAGAAATACTACGCAAAAATGCATAGTACGAAACTGGTTGCCACATGATTCTAGAATACCGAGAAAATGAAGGAACGGCTGAAGAAAAGATTGATTTGAAAAGTTCGTAGATTTGGCGAATGATGCGATTAAATCCTACCATTAATACATATATGGCGGCGAGCGACCTCTTTGGTCTGTCATACGAGAAGTCATGAAGAAAAACCAAATGTTTAGAATAAGGAATGTGTCAATCTATTTAGAATAATAGTACGTGTGGGACATTCTATGGGATTCGAATAGTGATCACGGAGTAGTGCAGATTGTTATTGATGTGAACGTTAGGAAAACTGGAAATATAATATCATGGAGCAAAGTAAAAGGAATATCATTTCATAACCAATACCGTAGAATACCCCTTCTGCTTCATATACATATATTATAACCATCCTACTAATTGTATAATATTATAAATGCGGATGTTTGTGAAGATGTTTGGGGTTGCACCCAATGAACTAATATACTTACGTCGTTCACTGGTTGCACCACGCGCTAACCGTTGTACACTACGAATTAAGATAAAACTTGGCCCAGAAGGACCATGTATTGTCCAGACTTTAAAAATAGAATACAATACATTATTATCCCGATTATACGTTTCCGTAGGATGATTTGGTTATGTGTTTGTGAAAACACTTTTCCGGGCGGAACCTAGTCTGGTAAAATAATAAATTATGCTGTGATTATCGTTGATTATTAAGATAATCAAAATAATATGGCATACGTTTGCACGACTATGTGTGCAACTGAGACAAAATATACGTAATTTCTTTCCATGTATGCTATTTTCGCTTGACTTTTCGAAGGATCGAAAGAACCCTAAACAAGTTTTATCGCTTGGTAAACCAAGGTAAAATAATACAAAGAGTGAGTAGATAATATTTGTTTTTTTAGTTTAAATATTTGCTGAACTAGTACTAGAACTCGTCAAGTGCCTTGCTTGCCGGATTCGCAAATGTCCGTTTGTCTATGTCGCCATGTCGTATAGGGCACTGACAGCGGCTGAGCCTTGGAACTACATTCTATTCACATTCTTGCGATGTAGGATGCCTAACTTGCTTCATTCCCGACAACCGGTGTAGGAAAAGGAGGCATATAAAACTATATTAATTATAAACGATCACCATCGATATATTCTAAATCCTGTATGTGTTTATGAGGTAGGTTCATACACTATTTTTTAGACAATAATGATCAATCACTATTAGAAGTACTTTAGAAGGTTATAGATACCACTACGTACCCACTTTTGTCCATTAAACTTCTTATAACTCCCTGAGTCTGAAAAATTTGTACCCTCCTCGTCTTTGGAAAAAAATTCTGATCCCCCTGTCAGAAGCTCATGATGAGGAAAATATACGTTTTTCACGTTTCATGAGCCTGCGAATTTTATTTATCATTTGTTATTAATGCACGCTAATGTTGTCAACAAAGTTTGATCACTAAAAATAACATAACTAAACTAAAACACTAAACAAGAAAAGGTAAGAAACAGTAAGAAAAGTTGATCTTACGATAAATAATCATCTGTAGTAACAGCACATCTAATAAATAAGATACAGGTAAATTTTATGTTAAACTGCTACTTATGTTAAATGGCAATGACGATCATCAAAATGGTCCTTTTTTTAGGTACCAGATTCTAAATGAACTAGATCTAATAACACGAGTGTATCTGTCACTTTGCAATACAATACCATCAAAAACATAGTCTGTGAGTCTGTGACCCCAACACTACAGAGGTCGGATGACACGTATTTAAGATAAGATACAATACAACGACATGATAATACCTATTTAATTGACTACAATTATCATAAAAATTGAATGTCGTCATATCTTTATCATCACGTTTAAATAGTATTTTCGGCCTATTGCAAAACTGTTTCTATTGTTAGAACAGATTAATAATTATTTTTATTATATAATATATTGATTTAAGTAAGAAACGAATGCATTTTCAAGGATACACATACGTTTGCCGACCTCAAATCTTTATCAATTCTAGACACATTAAATAAATGCTATGATACAATATCGATGCTTAAAGAAGACGGTATTAATTTTATTTAATGCGAACGTACTCTAATGATGTGGGTAATATTATTGTTTTGCGATAACGGTATCACTAAAGTCCCTTTGTTTGGCACTGTGACTAAAGTTAAACTGTATTTTAATTCACTGCACATCATACGCGATCTCTGTTACGGATAACTCTGAAAGGGGCTACATGTTTGTACGAAAATTAACGATTATTGATTAAGATGAGGGATTCTGTGATTAATATTAGTGTTTCGTGTTTCAACGCGAGTGTGAACGTTTGCACGCGCGTAGTGTTGATTATTTTAAGTGCAAGTGTATATCAAGCGTTTGTGATAGTAGAAGTACTGATTAACAATTCACACGTATGGTATCCGCCTGTAATAACTGTGCTTGCTTCGAAGATTCAAAAGAGAACATCATACGTTAAGAATTATGCTTTAAAGGTGTTGGCTATAAAGGTAGGTATATTTTGATGATTCTTTTTTTAACCGAAAGCTGTTGCTTGTCATGTAGTTCCACTTAAATTTGAGCTAGATCTGACGAGTAGTTTTTGAGTTATATATATACATATATATATGTCTGTGGATGTTACCTAGCTTCTTTTGTTTCTAAAGGTTAATAAGCTTAGCGGTAAGGGGCACTGAATAATAATTATAATTATAATGGGATCCTACATAATATTAGGTAGGTAGTATTCGGTAGTGCATAAAAGATTTCGTACACGTATTAATTTTCTTGTTTATATCTACAGATTATTACAAAGGAGGCACTTCTGATGCGGGCACTCACCTTGTTCACGCCCCAACTCAGAGTCACTAACGGTTACTGAAATTTTTCTATTTTTTGAAAAATATTTTCTGAGAAAGTTTTTAAAGAAATAGCCGAATAACGAAAAAATGAGCCACCTGATGGTAAATAGTCACAGTCGCTCATGGAGACCAGCACCAAAGGCTGATGCATTGTCGACCAAGAAAGTATAGACTAGAAAGAGTTCTTTGTTCTCCCACTGCCCTAAGGCAGAGAATGCGCCTTTTGTTACATTATATGTAAGGTTTAATATAGAATAAATAAATAAAATAATAAATAAAAGAAAGAAAATAGGTAGGTACTGCTGCCTTTCAAACCAAAGAAAACCGGCAGAAGAAACTGTAAGGACATAATAATCATACTACCTATTCCGTCATTATGTTTAATAGCCTTGAATAACAATTAAATAAATACCGAACCAACTTGACACTATCAAGTAAATTATGAAAAATTATCTTGTTCGGCTACTTTTTGTTATTGAGGATCTCATGAAAATGCAAAGCTTTTAATAAAGGTTTTAAAAAATAAAAAATACCGAAGCCTGACCAAACTTATATTAAAGCGACTGACAAAAATCTACTTTTTACAAATTTTACGACGTTGACGGAGGAGATAGAAATAGGTAGGTACATGGACAATTAATTTATATTTAATTTAATTTAATATGTATAATTGTAATTTGTAATATCGCACTAGACAGCATAGTATAGGCCTACTTATTTTATTTCAAACACATGCATGCGGTCTTTAGTAAGCAATCATTTCACCATTGAATTCCATATCTAAAACAGTGTGTGGACTTTGCAGTAAGACTGCGTAGAATATAAAACAGATGTTCAAACCATTAAAAACATTGTAGAAAATTATGATAAAGTATTGTTGCGGCAGCGTGTGATGCATTCAATATCTAAGTAGTAAGTACAAGTAGACAATTAACTGTCATAACCTCGTTATTAGGTTTTTGTTGCAAGTTGCAATCAACCGGTTTTCATGAAAAATTTATACTACCTATAGTAGGTATAACAATTATTATCATCGATTTGTCGACGCTTTGGTTGGATCGTTTGGATTTCAGGTTCTGTTTGCTTAGTAGGTGCAGGTACATACATATACGAGATTTAAAGGAAGACAAGTTTGTTCAAGAATAGTTCTTAAAAGTAAGTAGGCAGATACATACTTACTTTTAAGAACTATTCTTGAACAAACTTGTCTTCCTTTAAATCTCGTTCTCGCGGGAGCTTAATTAATTATTTTATTAATTACATAATTCAGTAGTTTTATCACAAGTGGTGTGTATTATACGTAATTCATCCATCCATCAGTTTTGAAAGTCCACTACTACATTTTAAAGGACCTCCCCTAACATGTACCGTTCTGACCGGTCCTAACTGGACCGGTCCTTCTGGATTCAGCGAATATCCACTATGTTCTACCAGGTCGACAGTCCACCTGGTCGTACTAGATACTATCTATTAACCTACCACTAAACAAAGAAAAATATTCATTCATTCTTTCACAAAAATTTCGTAGGAACAAATCCATTTTCCGAGATGAGAAATATTATTATAATATAGTGCCGCAAATAGCAGAATTACTGAAATGTTGGTGCGAGAAGACCCACGAATCATATAATTATATACGGACGATTGAGAAGATTCAAGACATTTTTCTGGAAGCATTCATGTCATCCGGGCATTCATAATTAAAGTGTTGTTGTTCTGTTTTACCAACTCTTAGTAAGATTTTTGAAAAGATAATATTGAATCAAATGCTATCCCATTTCAACAATAATAATTTATTACATCCTGATCAATACGGTTTCACTAAAGGCCGTAGTACAACCGATGCAGGGGCTAGGCTTTTAAAGCATATATTTGAAGCATGGGAATCATCACAAAATGCCATAGGTGTATTTTGTGACTTATCTAAGGCATTTGATTGTGTTCAGCACGAAACATTGCTGTTTAAACTTGGCCACTATGGTATAAAAAACAAGGCCCATAGCTTGATCGCGTCGTATTTGAGTGATAGGATACAAAAAGTTAGTATAAAAGATATTATGTCATCGGGCTCTCCGGCTGTATTGGGTGTACCGCAGGGCTCGATCTTGGGTCCGTTTATTTTTCTGGTATACATTAACGATTTACCACATTATGTAAAGAACCAAGCGGATATTGTACTATTTGCTGACGATACATCGTTAATATTTAAGTGTGAAAGGAATAAAGTAAATTTTGACGACGTAAATAGTGCTCTTTCGCATGTGTCGCGTTGGTTCACTATCAATAATTTGCTTTTAAATGCAAAATAAACGAAATGTATAATTTTTACTACCTAATGTTAAAAAAATTAACAAATCTCTCAGACTGAATAATGAAATATTGCATATGGAGGAATCCACAGTCTTTTTAGGGGTGACCTTAGATAGTAAACTTCAGTGGGGCCCACATATAACAAATCTCGCGACTAAACTCGGTAGGGCTGCTTATGCTGTTAGGAAACTAAGGCAGTTTACTGACGTCGAAACTGCTAGGATGGTTTATTTTGCATATTTTCACAGTATTATGACATATGGCATCTTACTGTGGGGCAAAGCAGCCAGTATAGAACAAATTTTCATACTACAAAAAAGAGCTATTAGGGCTATTTATAAACTTAGATCTCGTGAAACTTTGCGTGATAAGTTCAAAGAAATAGGAATACTTACAGTAGCCTCACAATATATTTATAGTAATGTGGTATACGGAATAATATAAGCGCGTATAAACAAAATTTTGATATCACTAATCGCCAAACAAGAAAAATGCACCAGTTAGTAACGCCATCTTACCGTCTTTCTAAAGTGAAGCGATCTTTTATGGGCCGTGGTGTACAGTTCTATAATAAAATTCCAAAGTTAATACGTGATTTGCCAGTGGAATTATTTAAGAAACATGTAAAATCTCAACTTTTAGGCAAAGGCTTTTATACTGTAGATGAGTACATAAATGACAAAGACGCATGGAAATGACCAGATCTGCAACCAGTTCCGTACAGGCTAGTGATACTTTTTTGTAAGAAATATATTTTATTTTTAAAAGATGTGCTGAGGAGTTTCTTTCGGCTTTTCTTCTCCTCCATGACAAAGCACCTTTCCAAAAAGCTGGTCCATTAAAAAAATGACGTGCATAAGTGTATCAAAGATACCTACATGAATAAATGATTTTGAATTTTGAATTTTGAAGTGACGATTTCCCTCCGAAAGCAAAAACCAGACTTTATGGATTGATACCGTGAAAGATGTTTCTACATTTTGAGAATAGGACAACATCCCATGTTTCAGAACTCATTCCTGATGACGAAACATGGATACTATATCAATGCGTTACTGTCATCAATGCTGCTCATGCACAATGACCCCTCCACAGATCACTTTATCACTAAATATATTATTATGTGCCGGATTCTTCGCAGCGTGGATGACGGTGCGGATTTGTGACTGATATTATTTGACAGATCCTGAAAATAAAAGACAATAATCAGTATGTCTTCTCAGAAGGACAGTTATCCACAAAATTAAAAAGATTTGGAAACGTTCGCTCAACATTGGTGGCAGATTTTTTTGGTGCGTATGACGTGGACATCAAATCATTGTTGTCACAAGCAGCTCAATAGTCTGTTGATTTATGTATATCGCTCACCTAGTAATATAATGGCACATCTGCAAAAATGTGAAATTGAGTTTATAGGGTATACGTGTTTAAAAATGCATAATCTACATAGTGATAATTATTATGTATTAATGTCTTTACTAGTAGTCAAACCTATACAATCTGTAAAAAACGTAAAAAGAACCCATAAATTAATTTTAAAATTTTTTGAAATTCGTTTCTATAAATTTGACAAACGTAGATGTGCCGTTGTATTACTGGGTGAGCGATATCATGACAACAAACAACCTTGCAATGTAATGGATTGGAGATAAACCGGTACGGGCCAGGTCAAATCTAATTCGCTACTTTAGGGCCCTCGCCGACGACGACTTTTTGTAGCGATGCAGTCGCGCGTCCGCATTGATGCAGTGGCGAAGCGGTCGCTAGCTGTGTGCCCTCGCCCACGGGCCCAGATTCAGTCGCGATACAAACGCGATACAAACGCGCTTCTGTCGCGATGCAAACGCGATTCAGTAACGGCACCATGGTAAATGCGATCGCTACAGTTGCAAGATACCGATGTCGTCCGACACGGTCGCGCGTTGAATCGATACAGTCGCGATGTTGTAGCGCGTTAGTAGCGCGTCGGCATCGCTTCTGTAGCGCGTTGCAAATGCGACTAAAAAGCGTTAGTAGCGATGCTGTTGCGCGTTCATGAAACGCGCGACAGCATCGCTACAAAAAGTCGTCGTCGGCGAGGTCCCTTAATTGCAAATTTTCCTGGTACTGGTTCCCTGGTGCTGGTTTCCTGTACCCATGTTGGTACAAGAATATAATCAAATAAAAAATATTATCGTTAACTTGCTTGGATTAAGGTGAAGTTATGACAATAAATTGAAATCAAAATGACAAGCTTAATGTTTATTAGTTACTTACTGCAGATATTAATTTCTATTGATTTCTGGCATTCTATTATAATGGCTTTTTAATGACACAAAACATCATCAACATAATGATCTGGGTATTTTGATCCTCGCACCTCACTTAGAAAAATTTGAGTTGAAGTCTAGTAATAATACTTCAATGGTTGAAGTACATAATATTATGTCAAAGCAAATGCACAAATGAATTATCCACAATGTGGGAGATAAATTTCGCTGAAGAACTAAAAGAAATTAATTTAGATATGATACGTACCTACCTTTATGCATTGAGCAGGGTTCTGTATTTAGGTATTAGGTAATTATAGTCTTTTGTGTAAATAGGTGAACTACGTACGTGACGAACTGTCTGTTTTGCCGTAGACCGTAGATAAACTTATGGCAATAAATCATCAATGTGTAAATCAACGTGGTTCGAAAACAAGATTGTGTATTTTGACGTACTAGTCTAATGAATAAGTTCAAAATGGTTGAAAATAGACATACTGCTCTTAAAAATACGTGCGATAGCTCATTCTGTTCGGAATGATGTCTAGAAAAATGTTTCGGAAGCATTTACCAGCACGTAAAAAATTGCAAAAGTTATTGACAAAATAAAGTTGAAAAAAAAAGTATTTTGTTTTTGGTAATAACTCCGAAACTATTAATATTTAAGAAATTTTAAAACAAGAGTCTTAAAGAAGAGGAAATTTCCAAAAATGATTCGCGACTCTCGGAACTCTATCTCCATTATTTATAACTTTAATTTAACGCTGAAAATGGGTCTCCACGCGGCATTTTTAGGTTGCGCGTGCGGCGTCAAAACCGAGTTCGTCACACTCAATATTTTTTTAATGTATTAATTATTAATTTAAAAATATAAAAAAATATGGTGTATTCGAAACACTTCAAAGAATTTGCTCCCGTAGGAAACTTTTCAACAAGTTAGACGATTGTTAATTAACTAAATTTTCTCGAACTTCCATTTTCATTGTACATTTAAAAAAATGTTTAAGTAATTGTCCTATAAATTTTTCGCTTCGTGGAGCCCTTCTTATATACATGCTTAACGAGATCACGTCATAAAAGTTTAAAAAGTTTTAATACTTTGTGTATAATAATTTTATAAGTTGAACGAAAAATGAAAAATCCAAATAATATTATTGAATTTTTTTTTTCCCAATTTATTATTACATAATTGTTTTGGCATTCATAAAAGACATTTACTGACTTGAAAAAAAAATTTTTTCCTCATTTTTTTATAATTTTTTTATAAACAAATAGACTATTTCAATGCTTTCAAGAAAAATTTCTTAATACCTTATTCTTTACAAAATATTATGATTTTTGAAAAAAAAATTTTTCTTAATAATGATATTTAATTGTTTATAATCGTTTTTTAATATTTCTATTGTTTGAATAATTAGTTAAGATTTTTTTTTTCTTAAAAATTATAATTGACCATTTTTAATAGAAATGTAAAAAAAAAAAATTTTATCAACAATTTCATTGTTTTTTAACTTAACAATTTGTTATAAACAAATTCTCAACTTTTTTATATATTTTTTCTGAAACTCCTAAAAATAAAAAAAAAACAACCATGTATAACAAAGTACAGATAAAAACTTCTTTCGATTTTTTAATTTCGATTCGATAAAAAAATTAAAAAATTGTTTGTTCAACTTATAAAATTATTATACACAAAGTATTTAAACTTTTTAAACTTTTATGACGTGATCTCGTTAAGCATGTATATAAGAAGGGCTCCACGAAGCGAAAAATTTATAGGACAATTACTTAAACATTTTTTTTTAATGTACAATGAAAATGGAAGTTCGAGAAAATTTTGTTAATTAACAATCGTCTAACTTGTTGAAAAATTAACTTTAAGAAAAATTTCTTACAGGAGCAAATTCTTTGAAGTGTTTCGAATACACCATATTTTTTTTATTTTTTTAAATTAATAATTAATACCTTAAAAAATTATTCAGTGTGACGAACTCGGTTTTGACGCCGCACGCGCAACCTAAAAATGCCGCGTGGAGACCCATTTTCAGCGTTAAATTAAAGTTATAAATAATGGAGATAGAGTTCCGAGAGTCGCGAGTCATTGTTTGGAAATTTCCTCTTCTTTAAGAATCTTGTTTTAAAATTTCTTAAATATTAATTGTTTCGGAGTTATTACAAAAAACAAAATACTTTTTTTTCAACTTTATTTTGTCAATAACTTTTGCAATTTTTTACGTGCTGGTAAATGCTTCCGAAACATTTTTCTAGACATCATTCCGAACAGAATGAGCTATCGCACGTATTTTTAAGAGCAGTATGTCTATTTTCAACCATTTTGAACTTATTCATTAGACTATACATATCTACTGATATATGTTTTACTTTTTACTATGAGTTAATGTTATGTTTCCACGATGAGTTAAGTTTAAAATCTTGTACTGATATATGGATTTGGAACTAAAGCTTGGTCTAAAAATAAATCTTAACTGGTCAAAAATTTTGCCTTTTTTACAAAGCTAATTAAGTTAATTAAATGATGTTAGTCATTAATGGTTTAACCTATGGATTAGCTTGCGACTTTTTGGTTATTAGCAATTTGTTTTTGTTACATATAACCTCAGATTAGCTTGCGACTTTTTGGTTATTAGCAATTTGTTTTTGTTACATTTTTATTTGGGTAGGTACTAACTGGTGCCTGCCACTTCATCTGTGGAAATACTATTTTTATACGCCAAACTTTTCCTCTTCCCATTGTCATCTTTAGGAGATTTTTAAGTTTAGATTGTTTAGTCAGTTTAGTAGACTAAATTCGAAACCTTAAAGTAAAACTTTAAGAAAGGTATTTTTTTGGTCATTAATAACGTTTAAAGTTTTATTAACCCTAGATTACTACTCTAAGTCGCAGAGGCGCCCGCGTTTTTGATATATCTAAGTATTGCTCTCTCGTTTTATCCTTCACGCGTATGGCATTCACGTTCAAGGACATCTCAGTCATCACTATTCATCAGCACGTGTCGTAGGACGGTGGTTGCGTTACGGTAAGTATGCTAGTTTTTTTGATATTACTACCCTTGGTGCTCCCAAGACGTATGAGTAGCTTGTATGTAAGTTTTGCGCTATTAATCAAATTATTTTGTTAGTGTTTTTTTTTTTGAATTATTAGTTACTACCGGTTTGTTTTATCTTTTTTTAGGTGCGTTTTGAAATTTCAACATCATGACTAGTAATAGAAGAGTTACGGATGATATAATAGCTAATTGGCTAGAAGAAAGCGACCATAAAAATGATGATAACTTTTCGGGAGATTACTCTGAAATTGAAGATCATGTAAGCGATAAAGATGTTCAGGACGATGTAGAAGAAGGATACATAGAAGATGAAACTATAGAGAACTTCAGTGAAAGAAGAGCTAAAGAATCTGTGCCATCTTTTGTCCCAGAAAATAGTGAGACTTTGGAGCCATCCAGTTCTGATCACCGTATCCTTGTTCCGGCGTGTCGAACATTGAAGGGCAAAAACCAGCACTGTTGGTCTACTTCTAAAGGTGAAAGTCGAGAACTACTGCTAGAAACATTGTGCACACTTCTAGTCTAATTTGTGTTTTTATTTAGTCATCACGGAAGACACTGTTGGTGAGATAGTGAAGTGGACAAATGCGGAAATATCTAGAAAAGATCTACTGGAAATACCCACGCTACCTGCAGAGATACGTGCTTCATAGAAATTAGAGCCTATTTTGGTATTTTGACGTGCACCAAGTGTCAAAAATCTATCTGCGGCGAAGCCGGCGAACATCAACTTCATGTATGTATCGAATGCATCTTAAATTTAGTTTTTTTTTAGTTAATTACTTCATAATTTACTATTTTTTAAGAGAAGTGTACACTTAAAGTTGTTTTTAATTTTTAATGAGAAGACTGTTTAATTGCCTTAATTCCTAAGATTTATTTGATTAAAGATTTTAAAATAAAAATATATAAATATTATTTAAAATTGTGTTTTTCTCTTTTTAGTAATATACACAATTATAGAAACAGTCAAAACATATTATCAATCATACTTATAGGTTTTGAATAAAATCATTAGTCAATATGATGCGCCTCGCGGGCGTATGAGTAGGTAGTTACTTTGTATGTACGTCGCAACATGAGTACATACTAATGTAGGGTTACTAAGTAGAAGATTATAATAAACTAGCTGTTGCCCGCAGCTTCGCACGCGGAATTTATGCATAAATCATATTTGTTCCCCTTACAAAAGAAAATTAAAAAAAACAGGTATGTATAATAGATAATGTATGTAGAAGTACCTACTTATATTTAAGATTTTATATACTGAAACCTACGATACAATCACACTCTCCGGGAGCGGGTTTTGAAAAATAAACAACAATAACATTAAGTTTATTTATTTATTTAAATTTTGAAAAACTGGAAAATATGTATTCCATCAATTAACGGAAGAACGTTTGTTGCAAATATAAAGCAAATCATTGACATTTAAAAAATAAAAATAAAAATAAAAATACAAAGTTTCATCTTGTTTCCGGAAAAAAACTTTTAATTTTTTCGGGACGAAAAGTTTTCTAAAACATGACCCAAACTATAAGGAACGACTTAACTAATTTCCGTCAAAATCAGTTCAAGGGTTTTCATGTGATGCCTGGAAAAGCAAACAGGTAGACAGATAGACAATAAATTTGTGATACAGTTATTTTTTGTACTATAAGCTTATATATAAATTTTCACCCTTTTAAATTCAAAACTGACGAAGTTTCCTTACTAACTTGCACTTAACCCTTTAGGGGATGATTTTCCAAAAAAACGTAATACTTCCAAATTTTGTTTCTAATCTGGAGCTAATATATAAATTTTCATATTTTATCCTCAAAAATAACGAAGTTGCGTACTAAGTTCCATCTCCTACATTAACCATATTTTAAGGGATGATATTTCAAAAAAATGTGTTAAAATTAACTTGTGTTTATAACTGTATACTTACATAAAAAAAATCATATTTATAACTCTTAAACTGACGAAGCTGATTTATACGTAAATTACTTCCAATCCCTATTTTTAGGAGATGAATTTCGAGAAAACAGTGATACAGTTATTTTTTGTGTCTAACTATAAGCTTATATACAACATTTCACCCGTCTTACTTAAAAACTGATGAAGTTGCCATACTAACTTGCACACTCTTATTTAACCCTTTAGGGGATGACTTTCTAAAAAAACGTAATACTTCCAAATTTTGTTTTTAATCTGGAGCTAATATATAAATTTCATGTTTTTAACTTCAAAAATGACGAAGTTGCGTACTAAATTAAATCCACTAAATTAACCCTTTAGAGGACGATTTTCCGAAAAAAATTATCAAAGTTAACTTTCGTTCATGGCTATAAACTTACATAAAAAATTCACATTTATAACTCTTAAACTGACGAAGTTGATTTGTAAGTAGTTGACTACCAACCCCTATTTTTAGGGGATGAATTTTTGTCTAACTATAAGCTTATATATACAAATTTTCACCCTTCTTACTTCAAAACTGACGAAGTTGCCATACTAACTTACGCCCTCTTAATTAACCCTTTAGGGGATGATTTGCCAAAAAAACATAATTCTTCTAAATTTTGTTTTTAATTTGGAGCAAACTTGTAATTTTTCATGTTTTTTACTTCAAAAATGACGAAGTTGCCTACTAAGTTTAATTCAGTAAATTAACCCTTTAAGGGATGATTTTCCAAAAAAAATGTGTAAAAGTTAACTTTTGTTTGTTTATTACTATAAACCTACATAAAAAAAAAATTCAAAATTATAAATCTAAAACTAACAAAGTTGGTTTGTATGAAAGTGACTTCTAACCCTTATTTTGTACCCCTTAGTCTCCTTAGCATACACTCCCTAAATCTCCCTAAATAAAATATAGCATAAATATCTCCCTGACAAATTTCATCTTAATCGGTTCAGCAGTGTCTGAGATTTTTTGTATAATCAGCGTTGTGTCGCTTTTAAATTTTATATATATAGATTAATATTTTAAATTTAATAAAACGTTAAACGATTTATTACTTAAAGATTATAATGTAACGGGTGCTTATGATTTATTTTAATATATTCAATGTACCATACCATACTTCAACATCACTGAAAAAATACAAAAGATTAATAGCACGTCCTCATTTGTCCTATTTTAAAGTATAGAACAGTTCCAATTTAGTAATTTATCATACTTTACAGGTGTAGAATTTAGTAATTTATTATATTTTACAGGTCGTCATGATGAACGGATTTATGCGCCGGTTCCTGCGGTTTCTGGTGTCACTGCTGGCAATCGTGGTGCGGCCGTTGACCTATGTGCTGAATCTGAAACGAAACAAGAAATGTCCACCGCCTACGAACCCGATACTGTATAAGTCTGCTACCACCCTTGCTATGATGATCAGAAATAAGCAGGTGAATTATTAAATTAATTTATGTACAAAATAGGGATCATTTCGTACATTTGACTTTGAGCTTGATACACTACCACTGTTGTTATTGTTACAGTAACACTAGAACTTAATTATTGTAAGGACCTTCGAAGCTCCTGAGACCAATACATAATAATATATTTAGGAGCACAAATGACACGTTCTACTTTTGTTCTGTCTTCCAGGAGTAGCAACTAGCAATAGTTTGTGACCAATCTTAAATTCAAATTCAAAATCATTTACTCGTGTGGACATATTGTCCTATATGGTATACCTATATTATGCATACCTATATGCATCGTCATTTTATTTACTTCAAAGTCTTCAAATAACGAGAAAGGTCATCGAGAATAAGACACGGTGAAATATTTAGCTGTTATTTTACTTAAACTTGTCACTTACCCATAAGTACGCGGACTGCTTACTTGTTACGATAGGAAAAACTTTACTTAACTATACTTTAATTAAATACCTGTATGAATTTAAAATGTAAATAAAATGCGTGACTACAATCTCACCTGATGGTAACTGTCGATAAGGGTAAGGGGACATGATATCGATGTATACAGTTGTGTTGTTAACACAAAGTTTACACCAAGGTTTAGACTTTAGGTCAACCCAAATACGAGTAGGCACTATGGGATAAGTAAGATAAAGTATTTGAATGTATTTCTATGAAATTGTACAAACATAACCATGATGTAATTTCATGGCAGAATTACGAAATGCAGAACATTTGATTCAAACTTGCAATAAAGAGTTTTTAGAGCGTGACCCAGAGGCCAGAGCTCTAGACAAAGGATAAAGATTTACAAAATAACTCAGTATAAGCATGTGGTAACATTGTAATGCTAGTAATGTCGTACGTGACTGTGTTAGTAATCTTTTTCACCATTCTAATAGCTACTTCAAAATGAATTACGTTCGTTTTAACTTAGTTTAACCAGGCCTGCTGCACTCCGCATTTTAGCTATGACGTTACAAATACATGCCACCTTCGACCAAACCTATATAGACTTTTGACTAAAGTTGAAAATAGGTATGTAATGTGAAACATGGTCGAGACACCTGGTTTCGACACGGATAATTCTTTAACCAAGATCTTATTCCTGCATCAGTATCAGCATCATCTGAAACAAAACTTAGAGCATATTGTGCTTATCGATTGACATATCATAGATCGCGAAAGATGGAAATCCGACATCCGTTGATGCCGAAGCTAGAGGGTGACAGTACAGCGTATGTGACAGTACTTCGTGCATGTGTTTCCTGTTGGTTTCCTGGGAATCCTGGGTTATTTTAACCAAACGTTGTTGAGCAGCGAATAATAAAGTAAAAACACAAACTTATTTTCCATCCCAATAGAAGAAAATGGTGGCTAGCCGGACCGAATCCTGAATGCTGTTGACTAATACACGACAGCAAAAATAGCAACTAAACATGTTCATATCTTAGATTAATCAGATAGTTAATCAACATTATTTACTTTAAACTTATATCAAAAATTATAAATATTTATAAAACTCAAGCTCCAAAGGAAACAAAATGTATATTAAAACAAGTGATAAAAATAAACAAGTTTTGTACCTGAAGACGCCATACTTAACTGATGACGGTCATTAACTTGGGGTGAACTAGAGCTTGTAGGTAATATCGGAAGGTTATCAATTCCGATATTGATTTTCGATATTTGATCATAATTTCGGAATTCCGATATTAATATCGGAATTATACATATTTTTTTTAATCATTCAAATTTAATTTTATATTGTATAGTAGGACTTCTTGGATAGAAAAAAAGGTTTTAAATCAATAAGATATTTAAATAATAACGTCTTTTATTCTCGTTCGTTGCAAATATCACCTAAATCTATTCAATTTGGTTTTGTTTTTCACGTTGAGGGAGGGAGGGAGAGGGAGAGGGAGAGGAAATTTAATGGTCTCTGATTTGTTTAACCTACCAAAACTATGAAAGTTAAAAGTAACAACAAAGTACATTCCTTGATTGTAAGGTGATACGAAGTTCGCCGGGTCAGCTAGTTATTAATAGAAAAAATTGTATTTTTCAGATAACGTCAGAAGAAGTAGTAGCTGCTTATATAGAAAGATGTAAAGAAGTGAATCCTTACTTGAATGCGGTCGTGGAACCACGCTACAATATGGCCCTCAAGGAGGCGAGGTGCATAGACAAAATGATTGCATCAAACGACCGTACTCCTGAACAGTTGGCGAAAGAATATCCGCTTTTGGGTTTGCCCATGACTGTCAAAGAAAGCATTGCTGTAGAAGGTAATTTTAATTTCAATTTAAGATTTTTTTATACTTTTTTTTAGAATTGTTGCCCCTAAATTTTACTGTAGTCAAACATTGATTGTAGTCAATTAACAAGGAATCCATGATGATGGAAAGTGGTCACCATCCTTTAGGCAATAAAGAACATCAGGAGTGCAAGCTACATTGTACCAAGAAATATCTAGACAAGGAAACCACTTATTAACTGTCTCTAATTATTAAATCGAAGAACATTATATATACTATGTCACCAAACAGTAGCTGACACGGTAAGTAAAGAATCTTATCATAAAAATAAATACCTGTACAGGTAGTAGATAAATTCAGTAAATAAATTGAATACATACTTACTTATACAGAATTAAAAAAAGAATACAAAAATACTACGTTAAACAATAAAACTAAAACTTATCTGCTCGCTCTTAGATGAATTTTGTCTGCAATAAAATTGGTCATAGCAACTATTTTAGCAACCGTCCGTGAACTGGGAGTATAAATAAACCAATAATAGTATCTTTTGTACGATTTCATTGTTAGCGGTCAAAATATTATCAAATCTCAAATATTACATCAGTAGCAAAGCAACGTTTAAGGAAAATTTGCGCTTCCGTACCCACTTTGAAGTCATTAGAGTCACTATTATAGTATTTATAGTTATTTATTAAACCTTGTTTGAGATGATTTAACTAAGACCTAGGAAAGGTTTTACAGATATTATAGTGCAGTAATAATACTTAGACATTCGTGCTTGCAATAATTGTATAGAGCTGAAATATTAACGCCCGCCCCAACTCAGAGTCACTAACGGTTACTTTAATCGCTCCTTAGTAAAGAATCACCATATATGTACTAAGGAACGATTTAAGTAATTGAGTTGGGGCGTTAATGAATGTTGAGAACACAACTACAAAAAAATTAAAATGTGTGCAATTCACACGTGGTAGAAGTTTCACTTCTAAATAACCTTCAAAAATAAAGGTATTAATTTAATGACGTGTATCAGTTTTAATTATCTTTCAAAAATATATTTTGTACTAAACATAAACGTGTACTTATGTACGCGCGTGAGAGGTTAATATACTTCTTTGGCATCATTAAAATAAATTTTTAACACTAGCTGTCTTGGCGAACTTCATATCGCCTAATAATCAGTGATTCATGTACTTTGTTGTTAGTCTTAACTTTTATAGTTTTGGTAGGTTTAACAAATCAGAGACCATTAAATTCCCTCCCCCTCCCCCTCCCCCTAAAATGAAGCCTAGGAAAATGGGCAAGATGATGATGATACGACATACCAAGGATTTGTTAGTAAAATCGATTCATTGAAAATCATAAATGAACTTACTCGTATATTACTATTTTGCCAGTACACTTCATACGATATCAATACAATATCTTCGTACAATAATTATCAGATATCAAAATCTGAAGATGAAAATACAAAAATTTGGAAAACGCGCTAATGTTTTATTTAACACCACTTTCAGGTATGAGTAACGACAGTGGTACAGTGTATCCGCACAGGAATCCTGCGAAGAAAGATGCAGAGATTGTAAGACTGGCAAGAGCTGCTGGGGCAATACCGATAGCTGTGACCAACACACCACAGCATTGTATGAACTGGGAGACGTACAATAACGTTACTGGGTTGACTATGAACCCGTACGATCAGAAAAGAACTGCGGGCGGATCGTCGGGTGGTGAGGTGGGAAGTTTTGATTTTTTTTTCTTTATTTGTAATAGATAAATACAAAAACTACTATAAATTTAAATATAACTATGGTGACTGATTTTTATGGTGACTGAGCCTTATTTAATTTAATAATGCGTCCTTTTCTTGTCTTCGCTTGAATGACGATTTTATTTGTTAACATTTTTCCACCATTGTTACTAGCACCACAAGCCAATAATTTTACTTTTTCCAGTCTGCACTGATAGCGTCAGCGGCTTCCATCATGGGAGTAGGTTCAGATATCGCGGGATCTCTGCGACTTCCACCAATGTTTAACGGAATATTTGGCCACAAACCCACACCGAGACTTTTATCTGTCGAGGGTAAGATTCTTTATATATGATGTTCATAAAAAAATTGAGAAGATTTTATTGATTTATTAATTTTATTAATTATTGATTTTATTAGTGCTTAGTTTTAGCTTTCGGCAGAAATTGTTACCAAGTAAAAATCCTAGAAATATTAAAGAAAGTGCATAATATTATATTTATAGTAGAAAATCCATAATTCGATAGAGCGTCGAAAAAACTTACGTCAAATTCAAATTCAAAATCATTTATTCATGTAGGTATCATTGATACACTTATCTGTGCTTATGCACGTCATTTTTTTTTAATGAACCGGATGTCTAATGAATGAAAAACAATGCGTTACGTCTTCAAAATAGTTTTCGATTTAGAAGACGATCCAAGGCCGCAGTCCGCACATTCCTCCAGCTACAATTAACGTATTAGCTATAGTACGTGTTACCCACTTGGCACTTGTTAGCATGTTCATTAGTGACGACTTCCTAAAATGACATTTCTGCGAAACTTAGCTTATTCACATTTACGTTTTTATTGGGATTATAATAACTACAGACAAAATATTTACTTAATTTTCAGGTCACATTCCCGACTCCTTGGACCCTGAGTTTGAAGAGTACTTTGCACTTGGTCCAATCACACGTTACGCTGAAGATATACCATTGCTTTTGAACGTTTTGCGACAAAGTAGTGGGCCTGATGTACCATTGGACAAACCTGTAAGAAAAACATTTCTGTCTGTCTCCACCTGGGCATAGGACGCCTTTTTATTTAAGACGAGTAACCACCTTCGCTTTGCTTCGGTTTTCTTATTTTTTTACACCTTGGGTTACATTATTGGAGTTTTATTAAGGATCCCTAATTTTTTTAATATAATATACCCTATGTCATCCGGGGATAGTGTAGCTTCCTAACAGTGAAAGAATTTTTCAAATCGGTTTAGTAGTTTCGGAGCCTATTCAATGCAAACAAACAATCAAATCTTTCCTCTTTATAATATTAGCTTAGTTAAGATATTAACAAGCAAGAATCGCGGTTTCCTGATGGATCAAATACGTACGCACAACTAGTTGTCTGGCACAACTAAGTGTTCCTATTGGCACAACTAATATTTTTATGTGGTTTTTTGTTTAATCAGCGCTGAATATTCTTTCAAATTTAATACACATAGCTTTCCAGTTTCACTATAGTTGTATTTCTAGGAATGGATTACAGAAAATAGTTACGCTTAGTTGTGCGTAGTTGTACATTGTTCCAACAGGAACACTTAGTTGTGCCATACAACTAGTTATGACTTATGCGTATGTAGTTGGTCCATCGGAAAACCGCGGCAGGAAATCCTGTGGCTTCTGCAACTTATGAATATCTGTTACAAAAAAACAAAACAAACAAAAATACTTTTATTTCTCAGATACTTTTACATACATTTTATACACAGTGGGGCCATCCTTTTAAGTAAATATATACCTGTGTCAGGATGCCCCGCTCTTTCTTATTACCAATCCTAAATAGATAACTAATCTTTTAAGTATTATGGTTGGTACATATATATTATATAAATATACACAAACAAATGTATATTATGTCATTTATTGTACAGGTGGATTTAACAAGGTTGAAGTTTTACTACATGAATGGTGATGGTGGCAATGTCATGGATGATATTGGTCCGGACGTGAGAAAAGCAATGGATAAAGCTAAAGACTACATCAAGACGACTTATAATATAGAAGTGAAAGAGGTTGATTTTCTTATAACACTTAATTTATTAATAATTAAATCCCTATCTGATGAACGCATGCAATAATAAGAATATTCAATTTACGAAAATATATTCTCTGAACATCAATGATGTATCATTGAATTCACGCAAGTTTCTATAAAAAAAATATTTAAAACACATCTTAAATTAGAAAGAATTTAATTTACTAATTTTTTTATTTGAAAACAATATGTTATTTTTTCTATTTTCAGCTGAAGATAAAGAACATTGAGCACATGTGGGAAATCAGTGTCAGAGTTCTGTTCAACATACAGCATGTTCGAAACATTTATACTGACCCTAAAAAGCGAGACCAATGGGTATCCGTATGGCCTGAAGTACTCAAAAAGATGATTGGCTTATCGAACCACAGTTTTACCAGTGTGGCTTATGGCCCAGTCAAAAAGTTTTTCGATGCTTTACCCAGGGGTTATTATAACAATTTGGTTAATGTTTTCGAAGGGATAAAGAGTGACTTCGGCGTAAGTGTTGTTTTTAAGTTTGACCTGGCACTTGAATCCTGTAGGGTTTTTGCGACTTCTTGCTACACTTTGAAACTGTAGGATTCATTATTTGTAGCGATATTTTTATTGCACAAAAATATAGGGACTGCTATGAACCATTTCAATGCATATCCATTAAAAAAGTATTAAGACTATCTCCTCTTACCATATTATTCCTATGTTCTAGTTTACCTGCTTCCAATTGTAATATGAAAATGAAACGCTTAAGCAACTACTTAGTTCTAAGAGGATGATGATTTTTGCTATGAAACCCTAAGAAACTTTGCCTCAAAACTAATTTTTTCTTCGTCATTACAGGAAGCATTATCGGACGACGCTGTATTATTCTTCCCTGCGTTCCCGTACCCGGCTAATCTGCATTACAGGATATTTTACAGATTCTTAAATTGTGGATACCTGACTATTTTCAATGCTCTAGGATTACCGGTTACTGCATGTCCACTAGGGCTTACGGATCAGGGGATGCCAGTAGGCATTCAGATAGTTGCCAATAAGTGCAACGATCACTTGACTATAGCAGTTGCCAAAGAGTTTGAAAAAGCCTTCGGTGGGTGGGTTCCACCGAACAAGGATGTCCTGTGCAGCATAAAAACGACTCTCACATAGGGCTTTTGGAAGTAAATGAATTAAAGTCGTAAAATAACTGAAATACTGCTGTCATACTCTTATTTAGCAGCACGATTTGACCCTACGTTCGTTGTTGCAACATAAAGACTTTAGTTGTGGGAAGAGCTCAAACAAAAATATCGTCTAACTAAACAATTGCATCCACTTCACACCAATAAACACCAATGAAGAAGTTGTCAGATATACAATAGCGTACATTGCAATAATGGAAAATAGAATCCAAAAATACCTGCATTATTATTTCTTTCGACTAAAGAAACGATACTGCTTACTTCGATACGATTCCGATGAACTCAACTGCACACCGATACTCAAACATTAACAAAGTAAATTATATTGGCGAGGAAATAGTTACTGTTGCACCAAAGTGTATTGTCAAGGCAGTGACAACAAATAGGGAAGGGGTAAATCTTGCTAATTGCAAGAGCTGTGCTATGAGGTACAAGTAAGTTGCTAGTAAGAAAACAAATGATTCGATCCATCCCGCTATTTCTTAATAGGACTTTGAAGATGCGAATGGGTTAAACTGTTTAGAGTGAGAAGACTCTTGAATGCTCATGCTAATCATAATTAAATGTAAAATTAGTATGTATTTGAAATATCAAGTCAAGCCCAATTTGTATGTAAGTAAAATTTTAATAAAATAAACTTTGAACATAGCATTCATCGATACTCAAATATTAATTGTTTTTGTTGTTATTTACTTTAGATGATATATTATTGTAATACATATGAAAAGAAAGTTTGATTTATAATTTAGAGCATCACATTCACATTTTAATTCTCCTTCAAATTTAATTCAAGTCAGATATATTTCAACTTTCATTAGATTACATTATATTTGTTTAAGTAGGTTAGAAGTTAGTTTAGGTTTTAATATCATATTGTACCTGCTAGGCCTGTTGGCGAATTTATGTTAAAAGAAGTATTGTGCACCTAGTTTTATTTTTTGTATTTTTATAGATGACTTTTACTTTAACTATGTTTTTCAAAGTTTAGCCGCGACTTGCCTAGTTGGAAAAGTGTTAGAAAATACGAAAACAAGTTTTACTATAAGTGTAATTATATCATAGATTAAAAGACTGAACGGACTTTTTTTAATTATTCGATTTTGGTAGCACTAACTTTGAAAAACATTGGACTGTTACTCTATATGAACTCATTAGAATTTTATTAATGATTTGTACAGGGAAAACAATATTTTTATACGTAAGTCTTGTATGTTGTTATAATATTATATTCTTATACATAAAGCATATTAAAGCAATATTTTGGATTATTATTATTCATCTTTTTTTTAACATCGTTGTAAATCCATCAGTATTTAACACCAACGAGGATAAGGAAAATTCATTTCGATAACTAAAACATAGTTATACCATCTTTTCTATCTGTTGCGTAATAATAAAATGGTAAATGAAATATTTTGTTAATCTTGAGTTGTATTAAGTATCTACTTATTCTGAAAGCCCTGTTGCCTGAGTCGGCCTTCAGAATCTGTGCAGAGTCGGTACCTACATTTTTTTACGTATCTAATAACGGTAGCGATGGAGCTTGCAGTGCCAGTAGCGCCACCATCCCCTCCCGCCCGTGGACATCTACGAAAAACCTCAAATAGCACTGTAGCATGGAGGAAAATACAGGCTCCTATAATCTATAATGGCCATTTCAGAATGGCGCTAGTATGTGAAAAATAGATATATATGAACATGGCTGTTGTAGACGGAGTGAAGTTTGCCGAGTTATTCCGTCATACACAATTTTTTTTTTTAATACTTGTAATTAATTAATACGCGTCTCCTGGATTTAAAAATGATTTTAAACATTCACATTAAACCCTGGCTACATCTCTCAACTCACACCAATATCAAAATCAAGTACCTAGGTACCTTACATCTATAGCCTGCCCGCAGAGCCATCTAACGGCAAAGAAGAGAAAAGCTTAGGTCTCATACAAATTTTAGTAAACGTGCGTTTACTTTACGCCGCCGATATTTCACATAAAACTCGTATCTTACTAAGCACACTATATTTAATTAGTTGGTTGGTCATGTTATTAAAGGTGACACCTAATTAATAACAACATGAGTACTTAGTTATTATTATTCGTTAGTAAGAAGACTGCTAAAACTGCTATGTAGTATATGTGAGTCCTTTTAGTCCTATCCTGTTCCACTCGAAGTTGGCCAAAGATGCGTTGCTACATCTGGTGTTCATTAAAATAGTATGACCACCGATACAAACTATTCTCGTTGGTCATATCAGTATGACATGATAGTATGACCACCGAGAAACGCCCTGAGGTCAGATGGTCGCTTGTAAGTGTAATTGGCAGCCTACGAAACCTTTCTTTTCTTCTTCTTTTCTTTCTTTTTACCCGACTGCCAAGGAAGGGTTAATATGTTTTTCGCGCGTATCTTGTATGTAGGTATGTTTGTATGTATGTATGTGTGTAATATTCTTTATTGCCTCGTATCTTACAAACCGCTGAACGGATTTATATAATTTTATTAAGATATCGTTAGATTTGTCTTGATAACCCAAGTGTTCTAAGATAAGTAAAATTAAAAAAACAAGTATGGTGGCTGTGAATTGATGCCATTGTTTGATTGAAATATCAAAAAATAAAAATAAATCGAATAATGCAATATGGGTGTCAAATTAAAGAGCTCACCATAAGAATTTCAAAAAGGTATTATATCATGATAAGTTTTTTGACAGCAAATGGGTTTTTTTTTATTTGTTTCTTATTTCTTTTCCGGCAGTGAATCGTTAATGTCTTTAGTATTACTTACCAAGACGACGATGAATTTACCATAGATACACTGGCTCGCACGGGCGTAGCCAGGTTTTAGTTTGGGGGGGGGGGGGGGGGGGGTTTGTTCAAGAAAATACAACGACTAAAAGTACATAAAATAACCCTAAATAAAATTGAGACTTTATTTTTTCGCACGACGTACCTATGTAGTTCCATCTATTATTAGTTCAGTCAAAAAGTTGAAAAACGAGTTTAATAGAAATAAAGCTCCTAAAAATATGTGCGATAGCTCATTCGATTCGGAATGACGTCTAGAAAAATGTTTTTAAGGGTTTATTAGCACATAAAAATTTCAGTCCTTAACTTTTCAGGGGGGGTTTGAACCCCCGAAACCCCCCCCCCCCTGGCTACGCCCATGCTGGCTCGCGTTTTTGTTTGCCAGCTATTTACATAAAGCAGTCGTATATCACCTATTGTTAATTTGTGATTATCGAATCATCACTACACTCCGGTTATTTGGTGCTCGACGCTAAAAAAAGACATCCTAAATACCAAATATACGACCATCCTTATCATTCCACTAGAGTCTAGACTAGATAATTACTAATGACATGAACAGTAGTGGACATTGAAGTTTATGCCCAAGGTTAATCTCCGTGTCTAGGGCATGCACGCAACATTGGCCGTGCAATGGCAGTGTAGGGCTTCGCATGACGTCACTTGAACCTGAGACTCGAACGCGGAACCCACTGTTACCGTGAGCAATATTATGCAATATGACCAGAGTGATCGATAATCACCTGAGTAGACGTGAAATTGTGCTGTCAAGGAAATGAACTGTACAACTCTGGAAAACCTCTCTTGAGTCTGTGAGTTTATCTGCTAGTGATCGTACGATTTTAACCAACATAGATTCAAGGGGAAGGTTTAGCTACATGAGTACATATTTCAAGAGAGGATGGCGGCGACTGATGATGATAGTGACAAGGAAGTAATGTCTAAAATACCCAGTTACAATATTTTTTGTTTAATACCTACTTAAACGTGCTTTTGGAATATTATGGAAGATTACGAGTCTCTGGTTGCTTACTTCTTCATACCTAGGTAACAAAAAACAAACAAGCTACCTTCATCTCAATAACATTAGCAAAATTAGCTTCGAACGTACGGAAAGAAGCCATACGTACCTATTAGGAAGGAGTAACTATCGAGTGAGTACTATAATTATATTAATATAGCTTTACTAGTTGAAAACTCGACCTTTACTCGGAATTAAACAGATTAATAGCCTTTTACAAATACATAATATAATCTATTGGCAATAGATATGCTTGTTACGGCCGCACTCAGAGACACGTATTATATTGGTAATATTGATTTTAATTGTTAATTAATACCATTATTACTATTATTATTTCTCGATGGGGTTCTCCTGGATAGCTACCAACCTTGAGCATGAGTCAGCCGCCAAACGACTCGTCGTGTTCCGGCTGGGGGCTTGAGTGCCAGTTCTTTCTTTCTTTTTCTTCTTTATTTCTTGGCCGGCAACGCATCAGGGATGCCATAATAACGTGATGGTGATGTCCATGGGCGACGATAGCCACTTACCATCAGGTGGATCGTCAGCTCGTTTGCCGGCTATTTCCATAAAAAAGCGGCCAAGTGCGAGTCGGACTCGCCCATGAAGGGTTCCGTAGCAGCAAGTAACATAATATAAAAGTTCTTGAAGTTCGTTGTAACTTTGATCAAGGTAAATTGTGGTTTACGATTTATGACGTATTAAAAAAAAACTACTTACTAGATCTCGTTCAAACCAATTTTCGTTGGAAGTTTGCATGCTAATATACATCATATATTTTTTTTAGTTTTATCATTCTCTTATTTTAGAAGTTACGGGGGGGGACACACATTTTTCCACTTTGGAAGTGTCTCTCGCGCAAACTATTCAGTTTAGAAAAAAATGATATTAGAAACCTCAATATCATTTTTGAAGACCTATTCATAGATACCCCACACGTATGGGTTTGATGAAAAAAAAATTTTTGAGTTTCAGTTCTAAGTATGGGGAACCCCCAAAATTTATTGTTTTTTTTCTATTTTTGTGTAAAAATCTTAATGCGGTTCACAGAATACATCTACTTACCAAGTTTCAACAGTGTAGTTCTTATAGTTTCGGAGAAAAGTGGCTGTGACATATGGACGGACAGACAGACAGACAGACAGACAGACAGACAGACATGACGAATCTATAAGGGTTCCGTTTTTTGCCATTTGGCTACGGAACCCTAAAAAGAAGTACCTAGGTAATTTCATGGAGAGAAAGAAGCCTTTCAGTTTTATGTGAATACGCCACGTCAGCTGAAAGGTGAAGGTAAAGGTACCTATCAGTTTTATTATGAAACGTATACAAATGAACTACGTAAATAGAAAAACAATTCTATTAATTAGTATTACAAATACATAGTCTGGAAATTAGGATAGTTCAGTATCTATTGAAAGGATAATAATAATTCTTGACAAAAAATAACAGACTTCAAAATTAGGGATAAGTCAAAAACTACTCGTCAGATGTCGCTCAAAAAGTGGGACCACATGATAACCAGCATGGCACCAGCTTTCCATTAAAAAAAGAATCATCAAAATCGGGTCTTGTAAAAAAATCTGTATTGTCGTGTGTCGTTGTTGTGTCAAAAAAAATTGTTGTCTGTAAAGTCGGTTTACGGACGGTAGTTTAACGTAACAACGTCATGACAAAGCTCCGCTCCGCCCCGCTCCACTCAACTAAGATCGCCTACGGCTCGTCTACGGCTCGCCTACGGCATCGGCTACGATACGTCGATCGTAGCCGATCGTGCCTCTCTCTCGCTATTGCCGCTCTCTCGCTCGCGGAACACTACATTTTTTCGTGCGGTCGCCCGTACCCGGCGTTCATCGTTTTATTAGACGTTAGGTATCGCGTCAAAAATACAGGCGAATTGAATACCGTCGGTTAAAAATAACTTTTTAATTTATGTGTAATTAAGTATTACACATGTCATGTCATGTCATGCGGAAGTTTATGACGCTTTTTGGCATAGTTGTCTTACTAAATTAAAATAATCTTAAATTTAAATAAAAAAAACCCAAGAGTTTTATTTACACTATATATAGCTAAGAACACTCGATTATGTCACCTTTCAACAAAAAAAAACTAGATCAAAATCGGTTCACCCGTTTGGGAGCTACGATCACCTACGATGCCACAGACGGATATACAGATACACAGACAAACTTATAAGTTACCTATAACACCCCTCTTTTTTCGTCCGGGGATAAATATAGACCTTATATTATAAAACCGAGTTACAGACCATAATTAATGATTAAACGAACTTACCTGTAAGTGAAGTTCTATCATAATTATGCGAAGGCTTCGTCCGAAGGGATTAGTGAATCATACTTGTAGTAGCGCCTAGCGCCTCGCCATTCACGCACTTTATTTGAGGGTAGATATAAAACAAAACATCCATACCCGCCCTCAACCTGGTAAGATATCTGTTCTACAGCGTCAGTTAGTTTAGAGCACAGCAGTTGATATTTCACAACATTGGGGAGAAATAAATTAGGGCTGGGAGGGTTGCTAATCCCTTCGGACGAAGCCTTCGCATAATTATGATAGAACTTCACTTACAGGTAAGTTCGTTTAATCATTAATTATACTTAGGCTTCGTCCTCGGGATTAGTGAATCATACTTGTAGACTTTTAGAGATAGTTGTGAAATATCTTTGAAACAAAACATTGTTTGCAACATCATCAAAAAATTGAACTATAATTGACAAAACATCAATCTAAATTAATAATTATTGACCACTGATAATATTTTTTCTTTCTTTTCTTAATAGTTCTATTTATAGAACCGATAGAACGTATTTGATGATCCGCTCCATCCAGCGGTCTTTGTGATTACATCCAAACTAATTAATATAATAAATTATGGGCTGAGAATGTCGCCGCGTGCCTTGTACCTACGCTGTGAATACGTTTACAATTTACATCTATTCCACTTTCACGTAAGGTTTCATTTACCTTTCGACTTAAAGACCTGAGAACTTACAGCTCTCCACGGTTCTCTTATACTGAAAAAAGTGAATCAATATCTTAGCGAAAAAGATTTGTTTTTTCTAAATATCATTATGTTAATGAAACATTTACTGGACAAATTCAAAAAAAAAAAGAAAGAAAAAGGCAATACAGCAATTGGCTGTAAGGACCCTTGGGGCTTGACCCGTTGGTTTTAGAAAATCTAGAAACTTTATGTTATGTGTTGTTTGTACTCTCTGTGCAGTTAATAGTGCCAAAAGAGTTACAAGTTCCTTTGAAATTTTATTAAGATTTAAGGTTTTATTTGTCTGACGTAATTAATTACAACAGAAGTGTCCCATTTTTGGAATACCTTGTTAGTGGGGGTCGTAAACGAAACCATCCTTGAAAAATCTAATTATATCGTCTTCTCCTTGATTATTGCGAAATAATAAGGCTAATGTAGATCTACAGAAGTTAGGCGACCCGTATTGCAAACCCTCTTCATAGATTTTTTTTTTTTAAATAGGTATCATACTCTTTAAAAGAACTGTTACAGAGACCTCATTATTATATTAATCACCGAAGACACCGAAGGAGGTATACAAGAAGAAGTATACACATAAGAATCCTACCACCAGGGTAAACTTGTTGTGTATGCTGCTATGGCTAGAATGAAAACACATAGTCGGTATTTTTATTAGCCTGGAACGTTATAAAATATTCAGATACCAAGGACTTTTAAAAAAAGGCCACCATGGTTCAACGACTATGCCCTTGCCTTCAACGGAAATACATAATTTTCCTTAGCCTCTTTAACAACGACTTTAGCAACGACAGAGATGGGGGGAAAGTGTAAAAATAGCAATTAGCCCCAGAAATTGTAAATTTGTTAACCGTCATTACATCTGGGTCTCTATGCCATGAGACATAATAATAATAATAATAATAAGAGCATAATATTTTCTTTTTAATGCGACTAGCGAACAAATCCAATTCAGGTAGGACAAATGTGGATATGCTATTTCCTGGTATGCCCAATCTGCTTGTTCCCATTCTATATCGTGATGTATGCGTCTGGACTCCGCATCTGCTGTCGCGTTTTTTGAAGACTTCATATTATATATGAAGCTACAATATAACGGCATTTACGCCATTGCCATATTTGAGGTGTAACGTCGGTGAGATGAGGAAACTGGACGCCGCCCATTAGGTTATATAGGAGATGGCCGTCGTGTTATCGACACGGAGTAGAATTTGACAGTTGTTTGAATTTTTAGCAATAATTTTTAAACTGAAAAAAGCAGCTTGGAGTTATAAACAATTGATATGAAGTGTTTGTTCTTGAACACTCCATAACCCGCTAGCATTCTCGCTTCCACAAGCAAACCCTACCCCGTATTTGAGGCGTCAGAGAAAATTCCAGATCATAGGTATCCTCTTTGATTTTACTAAAGGTTCTATTGCGTTTTACCACCGTTTGAAATCAGCTTGCAACGTACGAGGTAGGTTCATAAAGCTTTCATAGTTATTAATAACAGATCCCAAATCCTAATCTTAAATAATTAGCAGGTACGTTCGAAGAACTTTCTTTGTGTATAGCCAACTGTATACTATGGCTGGACAACAGAAAGTAATGCTCCAAAAAAAAAACGTGCAGTCACGTAGGTATTTTACATCTGATAAGGGTTACAGGGGTAACATCTTTTGTATTTATATTTTAACGAGATTTATTTCATAGGTAATGTGATCTGAAAGTTTTCTGAATCTAGTAAAAATTCTAAAAATGTATACGTCTTACTTGGTACATACAATGATATTATGATGTGAAATATTTTTTAAATATCATTGGGTACATACAGCTTCTCTCTTAATTTATGAGAAAGCCACGTAAGATCAATTTTCGAATTATTGTAATTTGTCGAAGCTGGTCCAGTAGAACGCAGTAAGCGGAGGTTTCATTACCTTTGTGATTAAGGTACACAAACCAACCGGCAGTACATTAAATTCGAACAAATATTGTTCTACAATTTTCTTTAAATCTATCTTTGTCACGAACCAATCTTTAGTGATAAGTTTTAATATTGTACGTAAGTCTTGATTCGTATAGACGAACTGATTCAATTTGTGTTTTTTTTTTTTTTTTTTTTAAATAAAACAATAGCCATTTGGCTTGGGTACTAAAACACATTTCATAAAAACTGCCCCTCTGTAGGCTCACATTTTGTGATAGATTGTATAGATAATAAATTATCTTTAGTTTCATAAAGAAAATATTTTTCTTTAAGTCAAAATAATTTTCATTTGGAGAGCTGCCTGGTTAACTGGGCTATCTGGACATGCAAATGGAATTTTCGTCTCTAATACATAAAAGTATAAAGAGATTATTGGTGAGTAATGACCATTATTTGTAAAATAAGGGCAACCTGCCTGTATATTTTACTTGCCGCGAGTGTTTCGATGAACACAACGGACGATCGTACGACGTTCGCAGGAACCTCCTTCGTATTCGGATGGCTCGTCAGTTTCCGAGTAAGGAAGGGACTCTTGAAATCTAATGACCTCGACGTCTTAGTCTGTGACGGCTGCTTAGGTGCAGGTATTTTTAGCTTGGCACCAGTTTTAATTGTTTCCGTCAAATTGTGGTCGAATAATGAAATATAGATAAATAAAAAAATAAAAAATAGACAAATATCCGGCTTAGTGTCCAAAAGATGGACTTTCATCTCTTACTTCAAGGATGAAAGAATAAAATTTATCCGAATTATCTATCATTGCGCAGGAATCAGAGTGATATATGTATATCAGGTACTGCACCTGGTAAACTGCACTGCAGTAGCGGTTGGCTCTGCGCAGGTGATCGGTGAACCGATGGTTGAGCCGGGCGCCACGGCAGCAAACAATTATTATTATCAATACCGCAATTATAACGCAGGCCGAAATGAGCGTTTCAGGGCCCATAGAGATGCCTCCATCGAGTAGCCCGGCTACGGTGCGTAAAATCGACTGATTTCAGGTTATTAGTTTAGAAACATACCAAAGTACTGTTCGAAAAACTAATTAGGTGGGTAGGAACATCTCCAAAGAGAGGTACGCAAGCCCAGTGGAACATTATAAGAATTCATCCCCCATAGGGTAGTACAGCTTCCAAAGAAGAGCACGCAAACCCAGGGTTGGTATATAATACCTACTATAGTATGCCATAAAGTATACTAACATGAAATATTCCAATATGATATACATGTTAAAAAATTGGTGTCAAATTTTACACTAGCATGTTGCTGTTCACTAGTTAAGAAACAGACCAAAGTACTGTTCGCAAAACAAGTTAGATGGGTAGTAACATCTCCAAAGAGAAGCACGCAAACCCAATGCAACATTTTAAGAATATATCCCATATAGCATGTTGCTGTTCATTAGTTAAGAAACAGACCAAAGTACTGTTCGCAAAACCAGTTAGATGGGTAGTAACATCTCCAAAGAGAAGCACGCAAACCCAGGGTTGATATTAATTCCGATAAAATATATCTAGTAACATGTAATATTTCAATATGATATCATAAAATAACACGTAAAAACTTTGATATCTTTATGCTAGCATGTTGTTCAGCAATGAACTAATATATGTACTAACGTACATCGTTCACTGTTGTTCAGTAGTTAAGAAACAGACCAAAGTACTGTTCGCAAAACTAGTTAAATGAGTAGTAACATCTCCAAAGAGAAGAACGCAAACTCAATGCAACCTTATTAGGTATAATATGAAGGTTAAATATCTTCTTGATGAATAATTTTACTATGTAGATATATCGTAATTCACATGGTACATGACACCTTTTTCACAAAATTTACATGTACGAGTACGTTTGCATGTACGTAATATTATGTAATATATTAAAGTTATAACGTAACATATCAGTTAGATATAAGCAAATAACCTCTACCTCGCAGGAGATTATGCAGAGGTGCGTTACAAATCTATTATTATTAAACAGATTTGTTTAGGTGACTATAATCATTATAACGGTGTACTATTAGTCTATTACTAACCTTGTAACATTACATCTATTGAAGAACTCGAACTACGACGTTGTCGACGTAATTTCTTTTTTCTTTTTGACGTAACTTCTCATAACTATCTTCACTTTTTACGTTTCGGCATTCTTGCTCCGTAAACCACTAACTAAAATAATAATACACTGAGCTATGTGAAGACACTGCGTGCGATCGTGGCGAGCACTATAAAGCAACTGGCGCTGTAGAACAGATATCTTACCAGGTTGAGGGCGGGTATGGATGTTTTGTTTTATATCTACCCTCAAATAAAGTGCGTGAATGGCGAGGCGCTAGGCGCTACTACAAGTATGATTCACTAATCCCGAGGACGAAGCCTAAGTATAATAATTATCTCACTCACGACGCTTGTGGCATACCGCGTAAAGGTTACCACCATGCCGCGTGCCGGACCGCCCGTGCAAGGATCCTGGATTCGACTCCCAGCGAGGCGGATAATTGAATGATGAGTTCGAATTTCTGTTCTCGGTCTGGGTGTGTGTTCTTGTCCTTGTGTGTTGTCCATGACAACTACGAAACAGGGAATCCTCCAATCAGTGCCGGCCCGAGCATTTCTGGCGCCCTAGGCGAAAAACTAAAACGGCGCCCTCTTAAGATTTTTTTTTGACAAAACCATAATGTAAAAAAATAAAGTGTAATTTTTAATAAAAAAAAATATTACATAAACAAGACAGTAGGTATACCCACAAACCCGTTTTCTTAAAAAGGACGTGTTTTCTCTAGTTCAGACTAGTTTTACTACGTGCCTTTGTTAGAACTAGAAATAATGTGAAATTGCCGATCTACAAAACTGACTACTGGTAATTTCAAATAAAAATATATAGTTTTAGCTAAAAATTCTAATTTCAAATCAATTTTTTTTATCAATGCAGTTGCATATTCGACGCTTAAACTGAAATAAAAAAAATTGTCTAGAATTTTTTTAGAATTCCAATTTTGTTTCATAATTTTTGTTTTACCATAAACTTGACTAAAGATTTTAGATCATTGTGGTTTTTTGTGTGGTACCAACTGTAGGTAGCGAACCTGCGCTGGCCTAGATCCTTCCGTGAGTGCCACAAGCAAACATTTAATCTTTTACCACCTATAATAAAACATCTCCAGAAGCAAGCAGAAACACGGCTTAATGTTAGCGAAAACTTTTAAAACCCATTTATACAATGGTGTCAGTTCTGGGACCAGATTTACCAAATTTGAGACTCTGCCAAAGACAACATACTCATGGACAGCGCTTCGCACCAACACATCTATAGTAAAAGAACTCAAGTAGGATTCTCAAGTCAGGTGGGTCAGGTGGTAGGGCGCAAGATGGATAATTTAAAGAAACGGATAGTGGTCCACCACGTGGAAGGAAAAAGAAGTAAAGAAGGAGATCGTCCACGCATCCATACAACTTTCACAAGATAGAAAAGCCTGAAAGATCCTAATTGCAAAAACCACGAACCTCAGTCATTTGGAAACGATGAAGAAAAAGACAACTCAGTTGAGAAAGGACTGGCTATCGTATAAGGCCTTGGTCGTGATTGAAAAATGGAAGCTGCTCAAACAAGGCGAATAAGTAACTTGGAAAGCTCCAATGCAGAGTAATCGGAACTATGTCGAGAAATTTAAATAATATGCAGACGGGATAAAAACCTTTACTATGAAGAGATCTACAGGGATATAAAACATCATGCAGAACAGTGGAAAGCTCTGGATCTCTTTCGTAAAATTAAGCAGATCACAATCCGATTTTCAATATGACTGCGATTGCAAATAGATGGAAGAATTATTGCGCCGAGCTTTACCGCAACCTGGACACACAGCCCAGCATGCGTGTAAATGAAACTTTTGAATACCAGCCAGTCATCCTCCAATCAGTAATATACAATGGCATCTCCAGCTTTTGTCCTCAAGGAACTAAAGATTAACCCAAGACTTTTCAGCATTGGCCTACACCGTAAACTTAAATTCTTTGGACATATTGCAAGAAGATCTCGTGACGTTATAGTGAAACTGATAATGACAGGCAAGATTAAGGGCAAGAGACCTCGGGGCCGCCGGCCTAAAACATATTAGGATCAAGTATCCAAACACCTGGAGACATCAGTCAGTACGGCACCAAGCCCTTTCTAGTGGTGCTCCAAAAACTGCTGGAATCTGTCATCAATACTGGAACTACCTCAGAAGTGTGTTGACGCTGTTCTTCAAGAAGGGTGATAAAGTCCTTTTGAAGAACTACAGTCCCATTGCACTTCTGAACCACGTTTGTAAGCTGTTATTGAGGGTGCTCACAAATCGCAATCGCACGCAGGCTCGACGATTTCCAGCCTCCCGAACAAGCAAAATTCCGAAAAGGCTACAGCACCATGGACCATACACACACTGCGGCAGATTATACTAAAGACCGAGAAGTAGAATCTGCCGTTATGTGTCTCCGCCGTTATGTGTTACCTATGTGGACTATGAGAAAGCCCTTAATTATATCAAGACCAGGTTCTAAATCTGGGCGGTATTAAATTCTCTCCAGCGGTGCGGATCGACTACCGGTGTATTGAGGTGTTGAAGTATTTGTACTCATGTGCCGCCATGTCCGTCAGAGTACACGATGCAGCAACAAACCCCATCCAACTGCAGAGAGGTGTCAGGCAAGGGGATGTCATATCCCCAATACTGTTTGCCGCTGCGTTGGAATGGAAGACGTTTCAAGCTGATGGAATGGAAACTACGTGGTATTAACATCAATGGCGACTATATCACACACCTGCGACGTTACTGCCCTGGAAGTTGTAGACGAATACATTTACCTGGGACAAGTGATCCAGATGGGTAAGACCAACTTCTAGAAAGAAGTCGTGGAATCCAACTCAGATGGGCTGAATGCAGGAAACTGCGTCATATCTTGTCATCCAAAAAACTATCATTAGCCTAATCCACAAGCTCAAAGTCGCACAGCGGGCTATGGAGAGGACTATGCTCAGTATTTCTCTACTAGTTGGGGAAGAAAGGTCCTCGAATGGCGTCTACATCTCGGAAAAAGGAGAAAAGTACGCCCCCCATCCAAGTGGACTGACGACCTGAAGAAGACAGCGGGAATCCGCTGGATTTAGAAGGCTCAGAACCGGTCAGAGTGGCGCAAGTTAGGGGAGGCCTATGTCCAACAGTGGACCTCCAAGGTCTGATGGATGGATGGATGGACGGCATTCTACCAATCTACTGATCGCCAAAAATTGAGACAACTCTTTGCAAAAGCTCCGCGTGATAATCACGATCTTCAGTAATGAAGCAAGACTGAAGACAAATTTTATTTCATGCGCACAAGATTTTGAAAATTACTCCACACGCATAGCTCGTATCAATAAGCCTGGCATTAGTAAAAGATCAGTCCTGTAAAATCCTGTAAAATTTCCTGTAAACACGTGATAGAGTGCTTATTAAGCTATTTTATCAAACGCGTTTTGTCTAGTGAAAACTAATTTTAACTAATATTTATTTTTAATTTTAATAGAAGGAAATTCTAGGTCAACAAAGGCACATAATTTGAAAATACATATTTCCAACTTTTGAAAACGTGTTCTATTTAGTTCTGTGGTTTACGCTATTGCTGTTACATACTTAAGCAAAACTTAAAAAAAGTATTTGTATCGGATGATCGGAGCATAAAGTTGGTATAGAATTTTAATAAAATTTGTAGAGGAATATTGTCTAACTTTAGAAAATTTATTTAGAAAAACTGCATTTACTATTTAATTACCTACAGAGTAAGCAAACCCTAATAATTGTAGTTGCTTACTAAATTAGGCATGCTATCTAACTGGCCAATGCCATAGATAGTATAATTGTATTCCTTTCGTGACATAATTCGGTATCATTCTTATAGACAATAGTTATTCGGTAGTTTGTATTTCGCCACATGGCTACTCGGTTGCATCTACGTTCTTATAGTGTCTATGACCAAAATATTATTTAAAATAAATGCTGTTCTGGAATAGCTTTGGAAATTATATTCGTAATGTTTAAAAGACATGAAAATTATACTTATTATTTTTGTCTGTGTGAATCTTTCAATTACCTATTTAAATAAAATAAAAAAATTTCTTCATTTCGATGCTCCCGATTTGCGCCCCCCAAATCCCAGCGCCCTAGGCGGTCGCCTAGTTCGCCTATATGGACGGGCCGGCCCTGCCTCCAATCCAGGCTATGAGTGAGTACCGTTATTTATTTATTCTAACTCTTCTTACGAGTAGTAAGTTAGACAAGTATGTTTAACACTCAGATGAAGGAATAAAATTATTCCTTTTATTCCTTCATCTGAGGTTTAACACATAATATTACCTAATTTGTTAAGAAGGCAGATAATTAAAAGGTAATATTTTTAGTGTTTGTCCAAATGATGAATCTCAAGCATTTTCTTAGTGCTTTTTAGGGTTCCGAAGTAAAATCTCGCATTGTATTGTGCACTAATCGCGGAATTTTTTTTTATCTCCTTCAGCGTACACCGAGGACATAATTTTATTGAGCTTCAAGTAGCGGTTGATATAGCTTAAAACTTTTCGAGGCCTGATATCAGATGGCTCTGATATCCATATTTGAAGAGAAAAGCCTGAAAGGTCCCCCTAGCTGTTCTAACTTATTTACCTATACTAGGGTTGCCAACCTCAAATTTAAAAAACCAGGATTTGAAGTTGTAGAAACCAGGACAACTCAGTATGAAAACAGGACGCAGTAATAGAGTTGCAATTAGGCCATGTGATATTGGAACTATTCTCAATACCGGTATTGGTTTTCGATATTGACCCCTGATTCCGGAATTCCGGAATTAGTTCCGATATTGGTTGTTGAAATTAAAAATTAAAAAAAACCCGCCTGCTATCAAAAAAGCTATTATGATACACTTTTTTGAAAACCTTATGAAGAACACTTTAATTTGATACCCATATTGCATTATTCTATTTTTTTTTATTTTTTGATAATTCAAACAATGGAATCTCACAGCCACCATATTGGTTTTTTTAACACTTGGGTTATCAAGTACACTACCTCAGTGCCTGAAGTCCGAAGGTATTCGAGCAGTGTGTGTTGCCAGTGATGACATACGGCTCCCGAGACTTGGTGCTTTACTGTCGTCCGAATCCACAAACTTAAAATCACACGGCATGCTATGGAGAGGGCTATACTCGGTATTTTTAAAGAATAAAACCGGCTGAATTGTCAATGCTCTGGCCACATAGCTCGAAGGACCGATAACCGTTGGGGAAGAAAGGTCCTCGAATGGCACCCACGTCTCGGAAAACGAAGTATAGGACGCCTCCTGACCAGATGGACTGACGGCCTGAAGAACAGTGGGCATTCGCTGGACTCAGAAAGCTCAGGATCGGTCATAGTGGCGCAAGTTAGAGGGGGCCTATGTCCAGCAGTTAACCTCTAAAGGCTGGTGGATGGACGGATGGATGCATAATAAAATAAATTATTTGATTAAAGTTTCATCAGATATGTTCAATATAGCATATTTTTGAATATTTACGGATTACAACTAAATCTTCTGAATCAAATGCTGCTTTTGAACACGACAAAAAGGTTGATTTTATACAATTATTACAATTTCTTATTCAGCTAATCTTTAAAGGTAATAATGTTGGCGCGAGGGGTACACAAGGTATAGAGAGAATTGGATAATTGGGTTCGTGGGTGCGTTCAGAAATAAATAAACACTCGAAATATCATTTTGTTTAATAACAATGAATACTGGAGTTACGATATTGAAACACTCAGTTCTGGAACTGAAAAATTGTCTGAGATTCTGGAATTGCGAATCTCGGAATTCCGGTATCCATGCCCTACTTGCGAGCCGTGAGGCCACCCGTAATGTAAGAATTTTATAAGAGGCGCGTGAATTTTAAAATTTAAAAACCCAGGACGCTGCTTAAAAACTATCCAGGACGTCCCAGGACACTACAAAAACCAGGACATGTCCTGGGAAAACAGGACGGATGGCAACCCTAACCTATACGTATCGCAACTCGCAATTCTATTTGTCAATAAATAGTTAGTAGGTACAAACGGCAAAAATTAATAAAAAATGTACTTTGTTAATAAGCTCGTACCTACCTATATATTTTTGCAAATCTAATAGCTAAGATAGAGGCACGGACCTAAAAAAAAGATAGAGGGTATTTTATTACAGTGAAATAATTCTTAAAAATAGGTAATATTTTAACTACGTGATAGTAATTTACTAAAACTCTATATTTTCTAGAATTCTTCACAACACAACCTACTTAATTACAATAATAATTAATATAATTATGCATTTACTAAATTTTAACTAAAAAGTGCCTGCAGCCTGTCCAAACGTGTAAGTGATAAGCCCCGCCCACCTATTTAACAGAAAAATATAAATATTTCTAGGGTATTCGCCGCCTGTCTGTGCAGTGTGCGGACGTAACGTAATGACGTATTAATCCTAAAATTCGACGGACCACTTTGACAACTCAAATGCACAAAATGTTGCCAGGTCATAGGCATTGCTGTTCTTGTCAACGTTGTGAAAATGTTCTCTTATCGATATTTTGCGTGAGTTTGAAAATCAAATTAACTGTATCTTGATGCATTTTTCTTAGTACAGTGTGACTGAATATTTTAGTTTAAGTTAAATGCAACTTGTCTTTATTGATTTGAGCTGGCATCGGATCATTAAACGGAAGGTATTTTAATTTGATAAGAAAAGCAAACACATTATTAGATCACTATTTTAACAAACTAACTAAGGGTTTTCCATTGCACGCCCAAAGAAAACGTTTTTTCAACGCTCACTTTCTCGGTGAATCAAAGTGTCTACACTGAAAATATCGATGTACATTCCTCAGGCCTCAGCATTAATTAGCTTGTTGCATTAATAGCAACACTCTATTTGTCAAAGTGGTCCGTCGAATTATGGAGTCTACTCCATGATTCTTCTATAGAATCTACCGTACTTCATGAAAGAAAAATTATATGATACCTTAGTTCAGATTTTGGACATGGCAACACTGCCGCTAGATAAATATGTAAAAAAAAATTGTCTTATATTAAATGTATAACAATAAGATAACATATTATTTCATGAAGGTATATTTTAATACCACAGCGATTAAAAATAAGTCGTTTTTTGAGATGAAAATTTAAAAGTTAAAGATTGTTCCCATATTATTGGCATTATTATTATCATCTTAAAATAGTCGCTTTGTCTGTTTGAATAGAACAATAGACGGAGTAGACCACCCACGTCGACGCAGGGCAATTTCAGCATCAAAGTAAATAACTTGATGAGTTTTTTTTATTTTATAATAATATGCAAATGAAATGCATAACTATAAGACTTCGTTGATTCCTCTTCAATCACTATAATACTATTATTAATTTATACGTAACCTGTAATGTAAATATCTAAATATACATTTAACTTCTATGGTTTGAATTTTGTGTCGTGAATTTATAAGTCAGTGATTTGTGAATGTGAATGAGTGAAGTGAACTGACATGACATGACCATGACCATACCTTGACAGTTATTATCTGTCATTCACATTTCATTCATTCACAAATAATTTGATGAACATGTTAATTTTTTCTATTATAAATTCATATCATTGTTTTTAATCCACCGTTAAATAAAAAAATTGCTAAATTTATAGCATCACAATTTATAGCTATATAATTTTTTATGTTACTAATACTTGCACGACGCACGCGCAGTAGTTTCCATCGCCCAAAATCTCCCAGCGCCATATTGAGAGAGGCGGACGTTGTATGACTTGAGTGATAAAACCGTGGTTAGTGCAATAGTTTGAGGTGAAACATTTGATCGTGCCCTATGGATATATATTCGGGTACGTAATTATGTTATAAACCTGTCCTAAATGCGATATTTCTCACGTAGTAAGCTCCGGAAAATCACATCGTAACCTAGACATAGGCCGTTCTAGTTATCAGTAGATTACCTAGGTATCATCAATCCGCAGTTTGCTCACAGTTTTAATCATATTATTACACACGTGTGGGAAATAGCCATAGGTTTCTTGAATCTAGTTACATTAATAGGATTATAGGATCGCTTTACAAGGTTCCACGCTCATATATAAACGGATTTCGAAGTGTTTATGTCGGCAGTTGACAGAAGCGTATATGTATATGACCGATCATAAGTCACCACACCCAGTGTCCGGATTGTCGGTTTTAGTATTTATTAGTTTCAAGTTCGGATGATTGTTCGCGCGCCGTGTGTTCGGTACGTGATATTGTGAAGGATCGCCGCCGTAGCGCGGGTCCTACCTTGTGATGCAGTGAGTGTAATGTTCGATGTAATTTTTAGGAGTGGTGTGCGTCGGTTGATAGGCCTGCCGAAAGGACAGGGCTCCGTACGCGAGGACAGTTCGCGGCTCTCCGCTCTGAAGAAAGATGGAGTGCTGCATGTCAGAGGAAGCCAAAGAACAGAAAAGAATCAACCAGGAGATAGAGCGACAGCTCCGAAAGGACAAACGCGATGCCAGAAGAGAACTCAAACTGCTTTTGCTTGGTAAGTCAACCAATTATTATTGTAAATTGTCTCATTAATGAACACTAAAACAAAATTGCTATGAATCACATAATTGAGATGCAGATACATACATTTATTTTATAGGTCACTAAAATCAATGTTCTAAGTGAATTAACTTTTCAATAATAAATAGGTGTAAAAACAGACAAGTAAAATGAGAGCTTTATTTAGTGTTTATCATTACAGCAATTTTATTTTAATAAATAATTAGTTATTACCAGTACAAATAATAACAGTAACAAAATTTAAATACATCAAGTTGCAAATTATGTAAAATTTATGTAGCCTGAAATTTTTATATGCATAAAATAAATAGCTTAATGTAATTTATAAAACAACTTATGCATATTCATAGATATGATTCAAGACACCCATTTTTATTATGAAAAAAAATGTTTTATTAACCTGATATATTGTTTGAATGAAAGTATAATAAACAATATGATAAAGTTAATATTAGTATGATTGCAATTCTTATGGATTTTTAAAAATCATGTACTTAATTATTGTTTAGTTCTATAATACTACTATAATTAAAAGATTATTGCTGTATTGTTAATGTAGTTACTAATTATTGATTCCCTTGCACATTATATTACTCGTTGAAAGTGCAGCCTAATTTCACTGTTATAACACGGAACAGCTAAAACATGAAAGAAAACTTAACTGAGGAAGAAGCCATTAATCAAATAGATGTAGTGGAATTTCTTTACATTAGACCACTTTTTCCTCACAAATATGAAAAGAATGTCAGGGTTTACCATATTGATTTGTAAAACATACAATCTCTAACTGTTGCAGATTTTTAAACATTTATCATTAGATTTTCGATCGCCACCTAAGTTACAGTAGATCTAAAAGTTTAACTTCCACAGAGCAGAAAATGCTTTGCTTGCTTATTCAACAAACTTTGTTTGTAAATAATTATGACCTTCAGATCAATAAGCCATATTTTATATTAGTCATGTGCTACTTTTTATTGCTGTCACTTAAACCATGACTTATTATTATTAATCAGTTGTATGAGTTAGGGTGTTAATCCCAAGGGCCACTGCGATCTAAATTTACTATTTCAATATGTGGTAAATGGTGTAAGAAAATGGATCCTTAATAAGTAAGAAAATAAATAAATAACAATACACACTCGTAGCCCCACATTAGGATTCCCTGTGTTGTGGGAGCCATTGACAACACATAGACAAGAAAACACACACCCAAACCGAGAACAGAAATTAAATTTCTGAAATTTCTGCCTTGCTGGGAATCAAACCCAGAACCTTGGAACGATGGTCCGGGATGGTAACAATTACTCCACACAAGGTGTTGTTTTTTTTTTCTAATCTTATGCTCTACATGTAAGATGTCTTCTCTCAAAAATTTTGAGAACGGTATACAAAACACAAGTTTTTGTAATTTGCTCAAGCTATGTTATATATGGAAATTTCATTTTATCCCATATTATTATTATATTTTTTTAGCACTATATATAACAATTTATATAACTTATAAGTAACAATATTTTATAATATTGTTATGTTACTTTCTACTAAAGCTGGCCAGAGATGATCAAGTTTACTTGTCAAGTTTGTAGCGGACTTGTCAAGTAAACTTGATCATGTATGGCCAGCTTAATATTACAAATGTAAAAGTTCTGAAGATGTTTTTCATCACACCCTAACCCTTGTACAGATTAATATATATGGAACTTGCCAAACAGACATACTATGTTCAAAATAATACTTACATAAAATCTATTATTATTTATATGTACAGATTTTACAGTAGGTATACTGTTTCCCAGGGATAATGGGTAATTTTTTTCCCCAAGAGAATATAAGTGACCAGAAAGAGAAAAAGTATCCTTCTTACTGACATATATCCCATAAATATCCCAAATAGCATGTAAACTTCTATTATGGAGTTGTCTTCAAAAGACAAAAACAAAAAAGATTCTTTTGGCATTAAATTGATTCGTGAACAGGACAAATTATTCCCTGTTATGGTTTTAGTATTAGTATAGATGCTCATATTTCATTAAGTAATGGTGCTTTTAAGGTTTCAAGATAATTTCCTTAATACTTGGTTGTGGCCTTGCAACATTTGCATGAAGTTTTTAATGCAAAATTAAAGTAAAGTAAGGTATATTGTAGGATTAAGTGAAAGCAGTTATTGTTATTGTACAAAATGCTTTCCATAATTACATTGATATAAAAGATGTAAATAGTACTCTTGACGATTTTCATATTCACCAACAGTACAATAATAATGGTGATAATAATATTATGGTCATTTACCAAGATCATGTGCTTTTTTTTTAAATGGAAATAGCCGGCAAGCGGGCTGACAATCCACCTGATGGTAAGTGGTTATTGGCGCCCATGGACATCAGCACCACCAGATGCGTTGCCAGCTATTTAAGAGGGAAGAAAATGAAAGAAAGAAGATGTGTTGAGGGATATCTTATCAAAGAGAAGTTTGACATTAGATTTGTTGAGATCACATCAAAAGTGATAGATCATCTTCATTATCAGACTCTGATAATAATACTAACAACGCTTCATAGCCCCAAACACTTTCCCTGGCACATTCCCAGTGTCATGGGTGCTAACACACACACAAAGACAAGATCACACGCTCCCAGTCCAGAACAGAAATTTAAAGTCAATCAATATCCTGCCTCTGATGGTAGGCTAGGTATGGGAAGGCCAGGTACACCTTATCAAGCTTGATATCAGTATGTACATGGTTTAAATGAGTATGTTATCTACAAAATCACTTTACTGCTGGTCTTATATTCTATCCATCGATATTCCACAGATGTTCTCCCAAGCACCCTAATGGTGTAAATCTATGAGTATTGTACATTGAAAACATAAAGTGGTATCAGATGTGGTATCATGCTGGTATCAGATCAAACAGGTTAACACTGCAAACTTACTAGTTTCTGTCCATGGCTCACATACAAACGGGATTAAATGTATCACTATGTCCTAATCCTGCACATGGCCTGTTTGTGTGAAAAGTTTCATCTTAATCTATACGACAGTTGGCATGTAATAAACATACAAACATCCAAACTTCTTCACAAGGATTCACATTTATAATATTAGGCAGTAGGTAAGAGAGAATAATGTCGGTATTTGCACAGTAATTTCCACTCTGAATTTCTATGAATTCTGAACAGTCTGATGAGATGAGCTTCCTGTTGTCAGTAAACATTGACTTCTCATGTATTTTAGTACCTATATCATGTGGAACTCTATTTCAAGGTTGAACAGGCACTTTCTCCCCAGAAGTTTCAGCATCGCAGCCTTTGGGTGCGTTTCCACCGTGTGCGAGGATATGGCAATATCCAACTAGAACCAATAGAATCACTTCATTAACCTACAGGCTAGGTAAATGGAACAATTCTATTGGTTCTTAAAAACACATCCCTCGCTACGCATCTCTGGTGGAAAGAATATTGCATTTAGCAGTTTACTCCCGCAGTGCTTAGAAGTTGGTAGCCCTTAAACTCAAAGTTGAGAAGTCCAAGCCAACGCTCAATACGCAAGGTCTAGTGCAGTTTAATGCCAATTTTAATTCGTGCACATGCACAGTGGTAATTTTTTTTACCAATCTGGTCATAGCTAACACCACACGCCACGGTTACGTGTTTGGAAAATCGGATAACAAACTGCTTAACAATATCTTCTTCTAAAACACAGCGGCGGAAATCACTTCGATGATAATGTATGTTCGAAGACGACTGTTACCATTATTTTCGTACCTAGCGTGAATAAGTTGACAATTCGGAAAAGCATACTTGTTTTAATTTTTTTTATTTGAATAGTCTTATTTTACGATTAATATTACTGAATGACTTTACTTTAAAAGCCATAATATAATATTAAAATACCAACTAAACAAATAAAAACTACAAGCTTAAAAACGTCCGCCTGAACCGCCCTTGAAGTGTATGCTTTTTCTACCATCAACTTATTTACGTCAGGATTTTAAGCTCGCGTATTTGTGTGGTATTCTAGTAATAATTAGTGATGTAAAACCAATGTTTGCTACAGGCACTGGCGAGTCGGGCAAGTCGACATTCATCAAGCAGATGAGAATCATCCACGGCTCGGGGTACAGCGATGAAGACAAACGCGGTTTCATCAAGCTCGTCTACCAGAACATCTTCATGGCGATGCAGAGTATGATACGTGCTATGGATCTACTCAAAATAACGTATGGAAGTCCGGCCAACGTGGTAAGAATCACTTTTAAATAGATATACCAATATGATAATTGAAATATGTAGTTATTGTTCAAGAATATCTCCCTACCCTGCTGTATACATTACAAAATGCCTCGTACTCTGCCATTCTCCTGTATAACTAACGCTTCGAAAATTAAGTCCAGTCAAATTACAAAAAGTAGGGGTAAGCTTAAAATATTGTAAAACAAAATTCTATTTTACTTGAACTAATTGGACACTGAATTTTTTACATGTTCAAAAAATAATCTTAAATGGAGGATCTATTCCTAATTTTTTTCGAAACATTTTTCAAAAACTAAATACTTACAAGTCTCTATGTTTGGAAGATAGAGAAAGCAGCTCTGATACTGGCTGTAACTGACTTTTATAATGCCGCCGCCTATAAAAAAAAATAAACATCAATAGGTATCGTCTTCAAATAAATCAAGCGATCAAGATCATGATGAAATCACGAAGATTTGCGTAAATTTTGAGGATTTAGAAATTCCTCGTGGACAATTAAGGATTATTTGTACAGGGTTGTTTCAGTCCCACGTATGCATATGACGAGGACAAAATTACAAGGATTGTCCCTCGTCTGCCCAGGCCATACGAGCCTTTTACATGAAAAATCTGCTTTCGTTATAATTAAGTAGTAACTTGGAAAAACTAGTAGTAATTTTCTAAAACCTGTAATTTACAGGTACATTTGACTTTACTTTTTTGATTGTACTTTAGTGTTTTATTAGTCTTAGGTGCAGCGCAGACGACACTCTTCTTGAGCGATCGAGACTGCGGGCGCACAAATGTCTACATGGCGCGCCAACAGTCTATCTCGGATTTTTCGCAGACTCAAAGCACACGACGCACACCTTCGATCACTCTGTCGGCAGAACTGTAGTGACGTACACGCTATGGAAATCACGCAGAGATCGCGATGCATTATTTTGTACTTGAAGTACAGAAAAAAAGAAGAAATAGAGAATTTTGGGTACATTCTATACTTTCGGAGAGATTACTGAAAGGACAGTTCCATATTAAACATTTAATTCTGAAACAATATCCGGATAAATTTTTCAAATTCTATAAAATATCTGTTACAACATTTAATGAACTGTTATCTATTTTAAGACCAGCTTTGACTCATTCGGAAACAATGAGAAAGTGCTGGTCTGTTTTGTATTTCAATCGATCTCTGCCGCCATGCTAATATCGCATACGTTACGCCCACCACTAACGAATGCAGATTGCAGACTGAAGTGTGCGACGTCTGCGTTAGCGCGTGTTGAAGCAAACGTTGTATTTCTTTCGCACACCACTTGTGCGGAGCTGCGCGACGCGGGGTGGCGCGGTCTGTCCGAATTACACGTAATTTGTGTGCGCCGCTCTTATTGCGCGTCGTATGCGTTACTGCATATAATTGCAAAGGTTCTATTTTCACAGTCTTAAAAGAGCGTCACGGACTGTGTGCCGTCTGCGCTGCACCTTATGCTTATGTCAAATTATTACCGAAATCTTGCACAATAACTACAGGCGCGATTTAAAACAACTGGACAGACAAAACCAGGAACTAAAATTTTGCGGTTAAATATACACATTCCACACCTGAAGTATAAATAAACATGTCATACTTATATATAGGATTGTTCAGTTACTATTTTACTAAACAATAACAGTTATATAATTATATTCAGTTCTAAATATCGTAGCCGGCTATTGTCTATTTTCTGTCATGACAAACGAATGATTAGAGATGAGTCATTATAAGAAAAACTATGACTGGTGGTATTAGTACAGGATACCTATATTTTTAACTAGGCAGTCTAAGCTGCTTAACACGCTATACAACCTTTCCAATCACGTTATGTTGTTATTTAAACATGAAAAATTTGGCATGTTTACCGCACTTGCAAACAGTGTAATTCATCGAATCGAAGAGATGATTCTAAAGATTTGTAATTTATATCAATAATATGCAAGGTTTTCTATATCAGGTAAATAAGGAACACGATATTCTCAACAAATTTTATCCGTATTGGGGTGGCCTATCCCATGACGATAGGTCAGGATGTTAAGGAGGCGACAGAACCTTAAATAGCAAAAGCAGTAATAATACTACAGGTTAATTTGTCAGGCAGGCTTGTTTGGCGAATTCAAATTGAGGCTTTGAGTGCCAGTTTTTTCTTCTCTCTTTGCATCGGTTTAGCGTTTGGTGATACCGATGTCCATGGGCGATAGTAAAGAGTCATTCAGGTCTTTGTTTGCTCGGAAACCCAAGCCCAGTAGTAGTGGGACTATTATGAGTTGCGATGATGATTATGACTTGGTAACTTTAGTTTCTTTTATGTTTCTAGTTTTCTTATTATAACTCTTTCTTTTTCTTCTCTCTTTCTTGCCCGGCAACGCATCAGTGATGCCTTTGGTGTTGCTGATGTCCATGGGTGACGATACTTACTTACCATTAGGTGGATCGTCAGCACGTTTCCTGGCTATTAAAAAACTCTTATAGTTACAAAATAAAACGACATATTGTGCAATAAATTTTCAGGAGCAAGCAGAGTTGATATCGTCAATCGACTTTGAGAGTGTTACGACATTCGAGAGCCCGTATGTGGAAGCCATCAAATCATTATGGGCGGACTCTGGCATACAGGAGTGCTACGACCGGCGACGTGAATACCAGCTCACCGATTCGGCCAAATAGTAAGTAAAACAACTTAATTTATACACTTTCATAATGTATATGTGTTTGTCTTTATAGCAAAAATGAATAGGCTTTTACTAAGTTAGTACGATTTACCACTCGCTACATCGCCACTTACCTACCATCAGGTGGGATTATAGTCATTAAATTATAATTTATAAAAAGAACCTTTCAGATGATAATTTCACATGGTCATCTATTTGGTTATGACAAACAAATGATGGCTTCAATGCATACAAGACAGGAGATCTTCTCAAATTGCTTCAGGATTGATAATTTATGATTAGGAGCCAATCCAAGTGACAGGCTAACAAGCGATAGTTTCATTGTGAGGTCATATTCTTTAATGACAATGTTTACAAGTTTCAACTCAAGAAGTGTTTGTCCAAGTAGCTCTCTTCGAAATTAAAAGGTCTGCAGAATATTCCTTGTGGAGTAACTTACTAATAGCCAAATCAAGTGCCAGAAGTTGATACGAATACTAATGCTGTAATAAGGGTTTATATAATGAAACCTTAATAACAAGGCACCGTGAAATATATCACGGTTCTATTGTAAATCTCGAATGAGCTAATTGTTTCCCGAGAGAAATCTGACGCAACTTCTATAACGAAAGCGTGAGAACTCAATGATTCAATTTGAACACATACCAACTATTGCAATATCTGACGCATAACGCGTTTTCTTTACTAGATGAACGACATAACTTACAACATAATTTTGGTTCTTCATTGGGTGTTTTAATATGACCTCACTCCTTCAGCGATTAGACGATATCTTCAGACGCACCAACGATTATACATACTCCAATACCTAAATATCTGACTGCCTCGCATTTTGAAACACGAATTAAAGCTGGAATAAATCTAATTTCCAATCTGATAAAATTCTGGTAAAGTTAATAAATAGTCAGCAACCCGAAATGAGTGGTCTGTGTTGCCCATGATGGTTTGCGGCAACACCAAAGGCATGCATTGCCGGCAAGAACGAATAGATAAGAGAAAAATAAAGTTTCTTGTTTCATTTTTGTATTTGCGATTAATATAAAATTTCTAGGTAGCTAATGTATTCAGGAACAGGTATATTTATATATTGACATTTGAAATGAATTTTTCTATAGCTACTTGCAGGAGATAGACCGCGTGGCGGCACCAAATTACTTACCAACCGAACAAGACATCCTACGTGTGAGGGTGCCCACAACGGGTATCATTGAGTACCCTTTTGACTTGGAAGAGATAAGATTTAGGTAAAACTACTACGGTCACCGTCGTCGCATGCTTTGCTTTCGCATGTTGTTATGGATATTTGGATGATTTCTTGTCTGGTCTGCTTCGTGAATGGGTTTTTTTAGAAGTCGGATCTTAGAGCATGTTTCAGAGGTGTTAATCGTGAAAAAATTCACGGCAGTAGCATATATTATGATGAATTTAAGAGGAAAACTATCACGGCTATGTAAGCTAATCGTTAATCGAGTAATAGTCAATGACCTTACTACTACGGAAACCTACATTGCGCGTGGCCTGACACGCACTTTGCCGGTTTTCTTCGTCAGGTTCATGACGAAGATTGCTCAGAGACATTAATAAAAATAAAACTATGAATAATGTTTTCTCTGTCTATTCTACGACACCGATATGTATATATCTATAACTTTGTTGTGGCACATGTAAAAATATAACGACGTCTCTGAATAAATGCTCTGAGGTCTCACGGTAATTTTTATGTTACGCATGTTATTGTTTAGTTTAGTTGCTTTGAATGACTTACAGTTATTTAAGCGATCTGGCAAGAATCGAAGCTGCAGATTATCTGCCGACTGAACAGGATATTCTTCGAGCCCGACAACCCACTACCGGTATACTAGAGTATCCTTTCGATCTAGACGGCATTATATTTAGGTATGTTCGAATAACGTCACCCTTTAAGCTAGCTATATCCCGCCTGAGAAGTCCCGTAATGGTGCCAGGTTATGTTCAAAGATTATGGAAGTAGATTGCTAACTGGTTTATAAATTACTTACATCCATTAATATTATTTTCGTTGAAAATGCTTTGAAGTAATAAAAAAATGGTAAAGTTAATGTACATATTTGTAAAATACATTTTCAGTGTATCCTAATTATTCCATAATTATCCTACGTGTATTTTGTTTACATTGATTTCATTTTACATTTACTAAATCGATTGTATTGAAACGTGTTAGAACTCCCGTACATTAGTAAATTAAAAAACGCACATTAGTAAGTTTACATGTCCATAGCCTATGTAATAATATTACAAAGTTATAGGAAATTCCGTGATTGTAGTTAAATGAACAATCAGTATGTTACTAACTAGCACGGTTTTCCTCATTTGCTAAACATAATTGCGATTGATTAGTATTTTTGTACAAATTATATGTAATAGAAAGCTATCGTCATCATCGATCGCTATCATTTTTGGGTAAATATCCGCCAATAAAACCAGTCAAATCTAAAAATCGCTGAAGTTTACAAGTCGTCTGATTCACTTATTTTACATCATAAAGGTTAATTAACAGTATTTAAAATCAAATCAAATCAAACTTTTTATTCAAAATTGGTTTGGTTTACAAACACTTTTTGAAAGTCATGCAAGTTACGCCAATGCTTCAACAAGGCCCTACTGTGAGAGGGCCCGGGAGAAGAAGCAGCAAGAAACTACCAGGTTTGTTTTTTTCCTGCTCACAGTTACAGATAGCACTTATCATCTACTACAATATATAAAAAATACAACAACAATCAATAAAAAATAAAATACTCTTTACTTCTTAGAAAACCTTTAAAAGGCTTCAGCGATTCGATCGCACGATATTAAAGTCAATCAATACACAACGATCCAATGTTCGTGTCAGAATGAGGGTGGTTACTGACCAGGTAATAATTATCATCGAGAATGATAATAGAGATAATAAACACATTAAACCACCTAACGTCTCGTCGCATATTAAACCAAATGGTACAGAATTTAACAACCTCCCTACAAGAATTAACCTATTACATTATTTTATTAATTTATACATGAAGTACAATATATCTTAAATAAACGATAAGAAAACTTTGTATAAAAATATGACATATCAGGTGTTAGGTAATAGTATTATGGGTGGATTAATGAAGCGGTATAACGGCTTAGGTAAAGTAATACAGTTGTTTCGTGAGGCACTTGTATTTCGCGTTTCTGAATGGTATTGAAGCGTATAACGCACGTAGTGTCTAAATACTGTCAAATGTGCTCAAATGTCCTTAGATAAAATTGAGAAAAGTACATACATTCGTGGCACATATCGTTACTAACTTTCATGTAGTAGCTGAATTGTTATTGACTTCACGTGCCGAGAAATAGGTTCGAGTTCAATTCCCGGACTAGACAGGTTTTAGTTTGCATGACATGTCCATTTAGTGTCATAAATTTATGATTATGTCGGATTTAGATTATTTTGATTGTGTACAAATGTCGATGCCACCATCGGACAACTGAGTAAGGGGAAGGGATGTGTGAGCGTCTTTATAACAATTTTTTATTCGCACGTCTCGTTTTAGTGCTGTCTATTGTAATAACTGCTTACTAACTGTGGATGCTTTGCTACTAATTCATATTTATTTAAGATATTTGAAACTATGCTTTAAGATGATATTTTTTATGTATGTTAGTCTATATAATATATGTATGATGCGTTGCATGTTTTCTGCATGTCTTTTAAGATTAATAATTTATTAGTTTGTTTTATAAAAGTATATGATTTTTTGGGTTGAGCTCATATATAATAGAAATAGATTATCCGTGAAAATGTCGGTTAATATTCTATGCAAGTCATTATTTATTTATGAAGTTGTGGCTAAAAGACAATTCAGCGCCTATTTTTTATTGTAGTATTAATATTGTTATACTGATCTTTAATCCAGATTAATACCACAATAAACCAAGGCATAAATATTACTTTGTTTTCCAAATATAAATTATTGGTCCTGTGAGCACGCATGCCTATGTGTGGGCCAGTGTTAGTTTTAAATTAATAGTACTGTACTCAGTGTCTATATATCATAATATATCATGGCTTATCATATCGTATCAGCATCTGAATTTTACATTAGGGTGAGGCCAAACGAGCGTATTTTTGAACCGTGAGTCGCGTGAAAAGAGTCAGTTTTATACTAAATTCCAAACGTCCAAACTCATTTTGCGTTGCCGTGTGGTACAAACAGGACTTTAGTATGAAAACGGATGCAACGTACCGTTTTTTCACGGCTCAAAGCTCAAAATTATACGTTTTTTGTCCTCAGCTTTATGTTGAACATCCCAGTGTGTGTTACTTTTGACTAACTGTACTCCGTTTCTGAATATCATAATATATATCATAACATTATTATTATGTAGTGTCGACACACAAATGTTACATAATATCTAATATCCCACAGGATGGTCGACGTGGGCGGCCAGAGATCTGAGAGAAGGAAGTGGATTCACTGTTTCGAAAACGTCACATCTATCATATTCTTAGTAGCTCTTAGTGAATATGATCAAATTTTATTCGAATCTGAAAATGAGGTGAGCTCCAACTTAATTGTATTTATCTCGTTTTACAGTGGATTCCACCAAAATGTATTAAGTAACTATGCCTCGTATTGATGATCGAATGAATGATGAATAAACGTGTTAACAAGAAAAATAAATTATAATTTATAAAGCTTTATTTACATGACAATATTAAAAATATTACGACAATCAGACATTGTATTCAAAGAAAAAACTTATACTTATTTGGTTGAATCAACCCTAAATCTTACAAGATCTAGTCTAAAATTGTATGACCAATAATTCCTGACTGTTCTTCAAGATTCAAAAAGCCTTAACGCAATGCTCTAGTTTAAGTAATTTCTTTGCCACATTAGGAACCTAACTTTTAAAATTTTTATGTCAATGAAGTCTATTACAAATATGTAAATAAAAAATCTACTATAACTCGAATGAAATTTCTTTTTTGTCGGATAAAAGTTTAATTACAAATGGAATACAACTTTTGCACAAAATTAATTATTAATCTATAGTCTCTGCATACTTATAATACGTCACAGAAAGATTGATACAAAGTATAAAATCGAGTTTAATTCTATAATACAGAAAAATGTTTTACTCTATTGAGATAAACCATTATCTTTGTATCCTATATCTGTTAGCTTGACATCCGTGTGATCCATATTTGATTAGAGATAGATATTTGATTATACTTAAGTGTAACTGCATTGGAATGCTGAGATAAACGTCAATACAATCGCTGTAATAATATCTCTCTGAAATTGGGAGAAAATCGTGCGTAACTCTTGTTATCTTTTATATGGCTTGTCACGTATTATGAAATTATTCGTACAGTTTTAAATGTTTAAAAGTTAAAAACACATAATATATTTTTACTATAATACGAGTACTCACGATATTTATTTTGTATTCCGATATTTCGACCCAGTTGCATGGATCGTGGTCACGGATGAACTGCGGTGGCGCGGAGAAACTTTTGACAGGATGACAGGTGACACTTGACATTAGTACATAAGTCTATCAACTTTCCGTCTAGTTCGTTTTTGCGTTTTGTTAACAATATTACGACACACTACACTCACCACATCTTGTCGCACCACACTTTGCACTTTTTGATTTTGGGATTTGCATAGACTAACCACTGGATTCCATGTTTGAGCTAATTTAAATCCATCCTCCCTATTAAAGTTTTTGGGATGTTTTTTAATCTCGATGGCCTCTCGTACTAGCCGTGGGATGTAATGGCGTTCCGTGGAGATTACCTGCGGGCTATGTAGCTCAATCCAGTGATTAGTCCCCGATTCAAGCAGATGTTCTGCTACGGCTGATTTCTTCCTTTCATCTTTCTTGACCGCTGTAATATGCTCTTTTTTTTTTTTTTTTTTTTTTTAAAAAAATGAAAGGAAGAAATCAGCCGTAGCAGAACATCTGCTTGAATCGGGGACTAATCACTGGATTGAGCTACATAGCCCGCAGGTAATCTCCACGGAACGCCATTACATCCCACGGCTAGTACGAGAGGCCATCGAGATTAAAAAACATCCCAAAAACTTTAATAGGGAGGATGGATTTAAATTAGCTCAAACATGGAATCCAGTGGTTAGTCTATGCAAATCCCAAAATCAAAAAGTGCAAAGTGTGGTGCGACAAGATGTGGTGAGTGTAGTGTGTCGTAATATTGTTAACAAAACGCAAAAACGAACTAGACGGAAAGTTGATAGACTTATGTACTAATGTCAAGTGTCACCTGTCATCCTGTCAAAAGTTTCTCCGCGCCACCGCAGTTCATCCGTGACCACGATCCATGCAACTGGGTCGAAATATCGGAATACAAAATAAATATCGTGAGTACTCGTATTATAGTAAAATGTGTTCAGTCCACGATGAGTTAAGTTTAAAACACATAATATACTTTCAAAGCTATATAAATATAAAGCCCTATTCAGTTTTTTTGCAAAGAAACATTGTTTATCGTAATCTACGTATCATATAGGTATCAAGCGTGTGATTTAGGAGTGAATAATATTAACCACTACTAAGAGCACGAAGTCCGCCTCCTACACGGACCTAACTTTAATTAAGAATAAAAGTAAATAAATAAATTCTGCCCTTAAACTTAAACTAAACTGTTCCTAATGCAATTTCAGAACCGAATGGAAGAATCGAAGGCGTTGTTCAAAACCATCATCACATACCCATGGTTCCAGCACTCGTCGGTAATTCTGTTCCTCAACAAAAAGGATTTGCTCGAAGAGAAAATCATGTACTCTCACCTCGTCGACTACTTCCCTGAATATGAGGGTAAGTGTTCACTTTAAGTTGAGGGTAATTCTGGCTTTAAGTTGAGGGTAGTTCTAACTTGATTTAATTGGAGTACAGATACGTACATAAAATGGACATAGGCCGCAAACTCATAATTTGGCCGTGATCATGATAAATGCCACTAACTAGATTGATCGATATGGGATATCGGCAAAAATTTAAATATCGTTTATAGCCGTAGTGCCTGTAATCTTGTACTGAAAATAGGGGCAAATTTTAAGTTTTTTTTTATCAAAAATAGATTTAAAAAATACTAATTTTTTGTGAAAAAGTTTCAAAATTAATGAAATATACATTACTTTTCATTTTCTTGGATAAGATGGGTTTTTATATGTCATACCGATGAGAATGAAATTGTGGTATGATAAATTTCTATTCTATTGGATCAATTGGACCGAATAAGCGAAATGTCTATCTTTCATCTGGCAAGATTTTTTGAAAATTTTAAATAATTTAATGTCGGTTTAACAATATTCAGGGCCAAAACAGGATCCGATACCGGCGCGCGAATTTATTCTTCAGAAATACTTGAAAGAGAACCCCGATCCTGATCGGTCGTGCTACTCCCACTTCACAACAGCCACAGGTTGAACTCCTAAGAGAGGAGTTGTTCACGTGTGGTACCGTGTGGCTAGACCTTTAGAATGATTGCCGCTAAACTTTGCATTCTTCATTGGTTAGTGTATTGCATTGCGAAATGACTTCGTAAATGGTTGAAGTAAAAATATTGTAATTTAGTCAGTGTTTTTGTTTTATTGCTCACAAAAATGTACGAAGGATACGAGAGGATATAACTGATGGACGTATATTTCGCTTTTTTCTGTTCATGCAGTTTTTATTTACACCGAACAAAGTTATCTTAGTATTGACTTACAATTATGTAGTACCTACATATAAGTATGTACATTAAACCAATGAAGATTGTAATATAATAATACACCAAAATATCGCTAGACTGTAATTGGTATACAATAAGTATTCTGTATGTATGTTTCTAATGAGAATGGGAATGACCGAAACGAAATGCGTGACAATTAAAAAATGTATGTATCTTCATCTCTTAGACAACTCGGTTTCCGCAGATGTGACCAACAGAATTATATCCTATGATGTGTCGAAAAGCCCCCTTAGCTATCACTTATCCTGTAATAGCATTAACAGGGCCACGCCCCTTTAGCACCCTAACTATTGGCCACATGTAACTTCAAGGACGCAGGTACATAGTAATGATAACGTCATTACGTCGAAGATCACTCCCATGCTCATTAAGTAGTAACGTACAAAGTAGTCGCTAGCGTGTGTTGTGTGTTGTGCGGCGCAGGGCCGCAGCGCGACGCGAGCACGGCGCGCGAGTTCATTCTGCGAATGTTCGTCGACCTCAACCCCGACGCCGAGAAGATTATCTACTCCCACTTCACGTGCGCGACAGGTCAGTTGAAATACTTTTTTTTTTTGTTTTTTTTTTCAGCATAATAAGGCGTGCTACACATATCGCACCTTCGGTGGTACAAGGGCACATCTTACAAAAAATCGTAAAATGACAAAAATTTAACAAAAAAATATGTGACACCTGCAAAGTACATGGCCATATTCACATTCATAAATGGGTCGTATTTCATGCAAAGAACAAACACTTTGAAGCAATACAAAGACGAATAATACGACTAGGAATGCAAAAAAAACTTTAAAATGGCTCTCCTGTAAAATTACAAAAAGTGCAGTTGAGCCCTTGTACCACCGAAGGTGCGATACGTTTGACTCGGCATCAAAGCGGCATGAGAGCGGTAAAATTGAATAGTTTAACGAGCCGAATTGTGCCGAGCCGACCCGAATACACAAGTACGGCGAAGGTATACCGAGCGGTAGTACCGATCGGTTTCAGCCGAATATATTAGTAATTGCGAATATTATGTGTTGCACACCTTACTCTGCGGTGCAATAGATATTAAAGTGATTGGTGGATTTGATGAGATTGCGACGGTGTTCGCATTTCTGTCCAACCAGGTCTAGTGTAAAGGTGGTATGGTATGAGTTGCACGTCGCATTTAGTGAAAATATATAAACCCTAAAAAAACCAAAAAAGCAGTTTACTTTCTTTAAAGAAAGAAGAATTAGAATAATTACTTTAGAATAAGGTAGTAAAGTTAAAAAATATAGTAGTTCTAATAATTATAAAAATCAAAGAAAGAAAAAACATTCAAAGAAGGTTCAATATGCACAAATATGATTTTTTTTGTTCTGAAAATGTATCCTTTATGGCCTCATTTGACTATACCGTGCGAAATCCAATGCGAATCAACGTAGTCACCTGATACATAGGTAACATCAACGAACTTGAGTCCTTTTAGTAATATATTTTAATAGCCGTACCCACGACTTCATTCGCGTAGAACTTAGGAAACGACAATTCAGCATAATATTATTTATTTTTTTATGACAAATATTGGATAATTGCAAAATATGTATTCCATTAACTCAAGCATAGAACGTTTGTTGCAAATTTAATATTGACTGGTCATTATAATGATGACATACCTCGAAAAAATTACGATTTACCAGCTGAATCGGTATTGAACAATGTCAGTATTCCCAGCAAAGTGGAATGAACAACTGTTCCGACTTAATTGTCAACAGTCTTTATTCACGACCTATTAAATAATAATAAGAAATAAACAATTATTAATAAACACTTGCGATATGTATTATAATATCAATCATTTCACATGTATTCATTTTCGCATAATCATTAATCATTAGGGGTCATCGATAAATTACGTCACACTAATTTTATGACTTTTCCTCTAATAATATTCTAGTAGTATGTTTCAACAATACTTGCTTTTGGAAGGCATTAAGGACTTACTTGTATGGTATAAAAGGGTGAGTTGAGGAGAGAGCTCGCGAAAAATGTTATTAAATAGTTGTCACCCTTTATTTATCTGTTTGTGCTGTTTATTGCGTGTGGTTTTTACGCTTTGCTTGCAATGCAAATTTTGCTTTTTTATTGTTAGCTGGTTCGGTACTGACGCACTTATTTTGCTACAGAAATGCTTAAACTGCATTAAATTCGATCAACGGATTTGTTTCTATTTATTTATTAAATGATTTAATACACAAACAAAACGAAAGCGGATTTAATGCTTCAAGCATTTTCATTTAATCAACCTTCTAGCAGTTAATAAAAAACAAAAACACTGCTTCTATTTCGACCTTTTGGAGCGTCAATAAGGCAAGTGCAAAAATTTTACATGTCAAGGTATTTATTGTTTGTTTGTAAAACAAAGGGTTTTACCACAAGCTGTGTAAGCCTCTAAGCAGCTTACTTTAAATGCTTGCTCGCCTATGAGCCTTACCGGTTTACTTTTAACATGCTTTTAACCCAATCGCGTGGAAATGTGTAATCCTATATCGTGGACTGACCGCAGTGAAAGGTACTTAAGCTGTATGAAACTGATAGAAGGTTTAAGTGTATTCTTGTAATGATTTTTAGTTGACATTGGTTTTGGTTTTTTTGTATAGAAAGCTTGTTAATTAGCTATTTAGTTCAAATGTTTGATTTATTTAGTAAATAATAATTAATTTACTAATGTTTTTTATTTGTTTGTCAATATACATATAGTTTACTACAATAATAATATGTTACTAAAGTTTCTTTTTAATGGAGCATTTACCAAGTCTTCTAAATGATTTGTAATGAAATCATGAGCTCATAAGCACATTCTTATTTTAACCGATTCTGTTGAAAGCATATCAAAATATCGTAGAAACAATATTACTGTAGATACGTAATATAAAAAATATATTTGATATCTTTATTTTAATTTAATTGCATTTAATTGAATTTTATTAGCCTCTTCACCCCCTTTGATAGATGCTTTTAAGTTTTTATTAATTTTCTTATTGTTTATTATTTTAATGGTTACGGTTTATTTAATTACCGTGTACTTCTTATATTATTTTTATTTTTGCATGCTGCTTTGGATATTTTTAAAGACACGGAAAACATTAAACTTGTGTTTTGTGCGGTGAAAGACACTATTATGCAATCTGCTCTCAAAGAGTTTAATTTGGCGTGAACATGTCTTTGTTTTTCGTATATGTTGTAATTTTATATATGATATATTATATTTAAAATAAATTGTTTTACTGTTGAATGATGTTTTATTTTATGTTAATTTCGTATTAGTTCTTTGTTTATAGTTTTATGTAATACTTATTCGGTAGTGTTTTATTATGCATGAATTTATTTGCTGTGCATTTTCTTGATTTTGGTAATTTTTAGATATAGGCAATTGAATCGTTTATAAATTTTACTCTGTAACAAAAGCTTACAATTTTATGTTAATTGGTAGTTTAATAATTCCTTCACTTTTGAATTAATTAGTGTAAATATTTTATTAGCATGTGTGATCTGAAAGAGATTTTTTAAGAAGTACGCCAGAATGACTTATCACACTATCGACTATTTAACCGACTTCAAAAAAAGGGGGAGGTTCTCAATTCGTTTTTTTTATGTTTGTTACCTCAGAACTTTGGACTGGGCGAACCGATTTTGATTATTCTTTTTTTAATCGATAGCTGGTGGCTGTCATGTGGTCCCACATAAATTTGAACGCGATCTGACATGTAGTTTTTGAGTAACTTTGAAGTCGGTTATTTTTTTAAGTAAAATTTAGATTATTAGCTTAAAACAGAGGTGTATAAAATTACGAAAAATTTAAAATAAAACATTGCTAATATGTAAAAACGGTATAGTGTAATCTGCAAAATATGTTATTAATATCCTTTATGATAACAAGGAAACGAAAAAATAAATTGATTGAGTAACAAAAAAGATTGTAGGTTTTAAAAATATTATAGTCTTGTTTTAATTAGTTTCTATGACTAAGTGAAATAACATAAGAAATCATTGGGACTGGATAGCCCAATAGCCTAGTTCTATATCACAGGTCTTGGCTTACCTACCAGAAAACACACCATTTACACGTAATTGTATTTTAATTCCACGTCTTTTTGCTTTGCTTTTTAAGTTCCTGCATATTTTAAAACGATTCAATTTAAATCAAAAGCAGCAAGATTCTATGTGTGCATGTCTCCGTTCAAATAGCACGTAACACGTAAGTCTGTTTCACTTTACTAATTTGTGACACACATCACACATATTGGAATACACTGCATTTCATAAAAATCTTTCATGGCATCTTTCTATCGATCATCTTTTGTATTTCTTTATTTAAAAAGAGATTCGGTTTTAAATAAACCATTATGTAAAAGATATTTAATATTAAAACTTTCAGATGGTTACTTTGCTGAACACAACTCGATATAATTTTAAACGAAAACAATTTTAGTATTGACTTAGCTTCTTTTAGAATTGATGTCTACTAGTTTACGGTACTGTACCGTACCGTACTGTGTTTACTTGAATGAATTCTCGCGTTAGATTATCGTTTAATTTTTTTTAATATACGCACAACATTAGCACATTTCAAAGTGATTGTTATCGCTATGAAGAGTGAACGGAACGAATAACCGAGTTTGTTATTGTATGCCTATTTGAAACTGGCTATATGTTCTGTGGCCATTATTCGCTATTTAAGCTTTCCTATGTGAATAACTGAACTAGGTTGATCCGCGGAGATCAATAGACACTCCTGCGATGTGTATCGAAAGAGGCAAGAATTAATAATGGTTTTAATTATAACCTGTGTTAATAGGCAACGCCAAAAATTAACACAATCATTGTATGGATTTAATAACGTGAATTCGCGTCGGCCACAAAATTGCACGACATACGATTGGAACTTTCTTTCAAGATCCGTTATAACTTCTTGAGACACGTTATCTATTATTGAAGTCATTTGTGAAATGTACAAGTAATACCATATAATTATGTACTTTATTTATATCTAAATCTATAGGTTCGGGAAACTGTTAATTGATTAGATATTGACTTCATGATGATGGATGATTTTTTTCAATCTCTGTTTTGTCGATTATCATAGTGTGCTCTATACTTCAGGGGATTTGTGATAAGATCCATTTATGAAGAGATTTATCGTCAACGGCAATGATTGGGTTAACAATATGTAATAACACTATAATTATTATTATGATCCGTTCCAATTCTTTACAAGCCTCCTATTGCTATAAGCGTTACGAGAGTTTATCACTAGGCCAAGAATAAATTCTTCGACGTTGCTCTTGCATGATCGCTTACGGTTGCATGCTACGGAGCTACTAGCTACGTAGCATGTTCGAAATTAAACAATAAATAAGCTAATAGCCAACTTTGTGCATAATGTTAATGTCTTTATGTTAAGTTATCATCATAGGCAACCCAAGAATCGGTTAGGTGAATAATATTTGTTTAATTCCAGACACTGAGAACATCCGGTTCGTGTTCGCCGCCGTGAAGGACACAATCCTACAATCCAACCTGAAGGAGTACAACCTCGTCTAAGCGACACCGACGCGGCTCCTGACACAAATCTGTGATTGTGTGTTAACACATAATTTAAACATCATCACATCACGACCGTATGTGTAAATTCACGAACTGAGATCGAATGGACAAACTTATTCATCTTAAAGGTTTACGAGAAGATAAGGTTAGATTGTAAGTCATTTAACCAGAAGTAAGCTCGAGGGGGGCGCGTCGCGCTTCACGACGCCACAGGTTTTTTGACGTTTTTTTATGATGAAGTTATTCACGACTTATGTATGTGTCTGTATCGGTGAATATTAAATTGTGCATTTTAAAACTTACGGCGAGTCGTGGCCTCGACGTGAGCTGCTTTTAGTCATTGTTTTAGGATTTTTGTAAAGTTTGTTGCCATAATATCGTTCTACATTAGTATACATTTAAAATGTCCAAATGGATGGATTCGAACAAACTAGTCCAATGAAGTGGGCGTGTCTCGTCCGCGGAGAGTGGCCGCGGCCGTCTCTTTACCAAACCAATTGTACCGTGTTCCGTTAGCTCGGAACATTTTAATATTTCTTGTATTTTATTAACGATTGCGTTACTTTTGTACATTGGATTTTTGTTACTTGATATATGTTATTATTTAAGCTGTTTATATTTAAAGTGGTGTATCACACGACACGTATTGACTTGAACAGAATGTTTACGTTAACTGTAACGTTAGCTTGTGTACTCGGCGGTCTGGTGTATTTGGTTTCTTCCTAATGTTATCCGTGTATGAGAATTTCATTCAGCTAGACGTACGTCAATAGGAAGTTAACTACTACGTTAGTTGTGTAAGGAAATTTTTGAAGCATTTGATATGAACTTTTTTTACTAGAAACCCGGAATATATAAACAATAAAAAGAAATGTGACATGTAAAGTACCAATGTTTTTTGCACGAAAGCTTTTACCACAAAAATGTAATATATTGTACATTTGGGTCTAAATGTGCTGAGTGAATTGAGCTGACAGGTCCGTGCCAAGTTTTGCTATTGGCAACTTTTTATTGTAACGTAAGCACAAAGAAATGTAGGTACGACGTTTATTGTTTTCCATATTTTAGAGTATTTTATTATGCTATGCTTAATTTAGTGTGTTGCTTCGTGTTACTGTTTAGTTAATTTATATATAGTAAGAAACAAAGTTTCTATTTTTATGATACATAACTTATTTCTATTAACTTATTTGTTGTTGTAATTTTTGTATTTTGCATCTTGAGCTGGATTTCGTCACTGTTAAGCATGCCATAACCTGTGTACTGTCAATAGCAAAACTGTATGATTTATTTAAGAAACAGCTGTCTCGGATATGCTCAATGTTAAATTGGAACTTAGCGCACAATATTGAAATTGTCTATTGATGTTACCCACTTAAAGTGCAATCTGTGTGTAATAAGCCCTGTACATAGGAACTATATTTTGTTTGTGCAATTTGTACAGCAATATTGATGACTTAGGCCCGGCGTTGATTCCTATAGCGCGCGACGTGCGAGCCGACCGACCTTACCGAACGCTATATCGCGTCACCTCCGCTATACGCTATACGCTATATTCCATGTTATTTATTAATTTATTCCAGAGTTTTTCTATATACTTCCAATGGACGATTCCGCACAAAATGGCATTATGTAATCCCAAATATTAATTTAGATTTTTTTATTCTATTTTTTGTAAAATGTAAATTATATTTATTTGTTGTAATAGAGTATTTAATTTATTTAATATAAAGTTACTAATGACATCTACCTTGGACGGGTATTTAGATCGCACAATTTATTTACTAGCTACGTACCAAAGCGTGTTGTTGTATATCAGACGTACTTGTTACTACAGATTTTATTTAGATGTTTATACAACTTTTTATATTTCATTTTTAAAGGTAGGAAGGCCATTTACACGTAGTCTAATAGATATGCAAAATGATCGCGTGCTCGACTGCTCGTATTCATATTATTTGTACTGTATTACATTGCGAAACATTACCACTATCGATAGCAACTTTGACGCTAGACTGAGACTGATACAAGTAACGTAAAGGTATGTTCGACGTTAAGTGATGTTGTTTTAAAGTTGAGAATATATTTAATGCAGTGAAATTATAATAAGGTCGGTTCGTTCGGTCGGCCGCGAGCCGCCGTCGGGCGTCTTCCTTGTGGATCGACTGAATTTCGTGTACTGGTGTGTTTCTTACCTGTTTGTTTTTACGATTGGGCGATGAATACACAAATGTTGCTATAACTATATTATAGTCTAACGTTGCTTTACCTTTTGCGTGAGATTGTGAGAGTTTTAGCTTAAGTTTCGACTGAAGATGGATGCCTGTATGTAATATTGTAAATTATAATTTCTCATAAAATATAATTTTTTTCAGCTATGTGAGTAGTTTTTCTTACTATTACAGATTTACGTAAATTAATAGAGGTATATCAACTAGGTACATCGGGGCCAAAATCACTGCAATATCCGTGTATTTCTGGGATTTCTGGATACCTACTATAAAAATTAAATAGAATATGAGAATGATTTATTATTACTTTTGATTAGATATCGATCACTCTTTGTGTTGATTTTACTTTAGCTACCAAGCATCTGCTTAGTTCGTATTTATTAACATGAGGTTCCGGTTGTGATACTGTACTTAGAATTCGTTACAACTGTTCTTGTTCGCGATTCATACAAGTGTTAAAGTTCTTAGATTAACTATTTAGTCTTAAACATTTGATGGAGTGAGGCCTTGATTAATTAATTATTATCCTCCCTTTTTTGGAAAACGCGCAAATAAAAAGTTCTTTAATTATTGCTAGAAATATTTCATTAGAATTTATTAGTAGTGGTTGGCTCAAAAAAACCACCTTTTTAAGTAATTTTAAATTAAAGGTAAGTAATTTAAATTTAACTTTATTGAATGTATGGGTAACCCAAAATCTAGAATAACTGAGTATTAAGATGAGGATTTATCTTCCCAATTAACTTATAATTTCACTTTTAAGACTATAGCAATTTTATTCAACTCATCTTAACATTATACTATGGGCTGTCCATGGTCTGTTTGCATACCAATATGTGTATGCAATACCAAGTTTAAGAGGCTTTGATATAAAAACAGTAGCTTAACAAGCAACAACATAAAGATGTGGCATGTGTAAAATAAATTGGGTATGGGATTAGCCTTGATAAGTTAAAAGTTTTAGATAACCATGGACGTACCCAGCTGCGTGTCCCAGAGGAAGAATCGAATCGGAACAAATCAGAATTTTTGGTCATTCATTTGTGGTGTTGTAAAGAATAAAGTGTTTTTAACCGACTTCAAAAAAGGAGGAGGTTCTCAATTCGACTGTTTTTTTGTTTGTTGCCTCAGATGTGCTCAGAGCTCCCGACTGGGTGAACCGATTTTGATGATTCTTTTTTTAATCGAAAGCAGGTGCTTGGCATGTGGTCCCACATAAATTTGAACAAGATCTGACAAGTAGTTTTTGAATAATTTGGAAGTCTGTTATTTTTTGTTTGTAAAATTTAGATTATATTCATTCCAGACACTGAAAACATCAAGATCATCTTCGCCGCAGTGAAGGACGGTGTGCTGCTAGCCAACCTGCAGAAGTACAATATGTTGTAAATTCAAAGAAACCGGCCAAGCGCGTGTCAGGCCACGCACAATATAGGGTACTGTAGTTTGTTGACTGTTACTCATAAACAAAACTTTTTTTCACATGTGCAACACCTACTATTTGCCTGACAGGAGGGACAAAACCGAGTTTACTGGTGCTCTGTACTCCTGGTACCTACTTACAGTAGTGTTTGATTAGTATCCCGGACACCTTTAATAAGTGCAATTTAACAGCGACATTTAAAGTCGATTTTAATAATATATTCGAATTATTTTGTAGGTATATCAAAGTTAATTATAATATAATTGACATCGATTGTTTTATTACAAAACTTTTGTATTTTGAATCATCTGAAGACTATATTTTATCTATAAGGTACCATCTCTACTGATGATTAATTGTATTGTACAGAAATAATAACTTTTATAAAAAAAATTTAGGCCTTTGACTCTTTGTTTTTTTTTATCAAGTCTCGACGGTCGTATAGTGCGACCGATTAATAGTTATGTAAAACTGTAAATGAAAAACTTAAGATTCTTACAATAAGTAGATTTTATTATATTGTTTATTTGTCACATATGTTTTTTTTGTTTAGTAATATTGTGTTTTTGTTTTAAGATATCTATCTATTTTATAACTTTTTAAACGACAAAAAAAGGAGTAGGTCCTCAATTATTATTCGACACGTATAACTTTGTACTGGATGATCCGATTTCGATAATTCTTTTTTATTGGATAGTGTATACCTTTGAAGTTAATCTCATTAAAGTTTGGAAACAAAATTTTACCCCGAAAGGTACGAAAATAGGGAATGATTTATATGTCACCTACTACATTTTTACCTGGTAACTGAATTTACCACCCATAAGTTATACAGTCAGATAAGAGTTACTGGTTAAAATAAGGTAGGTAGGTATACTTACTGTGTTTTATAATGATTATAAAAATGGACCACCGAAAAAATAAACTAAACCTGTTAACCGATGGTTGATTCATCTTGATGAGAACTTTAGACCTAGCTGGGTAGGTAGTGACTGTCATCGACGGCCTAATGATCCTTCAAGCCTATTGCTGATGTGAAATTTCGGTGCAGTTGCATGCCCTAATTTCATTGAGGGTAAGCTGAGGTAACTGGATGGATGATATCCCACTACGCAGAGATCAACTAGAGGAAGGGAGTTACAGATATTTTATCAACCACCGGCTGCCTCAGTTTACCTATCCTCAATGAATGTCGGGCATGCAACTGCACCAAGATATAGAGATGTCAAAGATGCAGGAATCATGGCGAATATCTCGTGAGTCCGATTTCACTTAAGTTAAAAAAACGCGACAGTTTAAATTAGTGTGTTACTTCTGAGGTATGTGTAGACCTCTCAGTCTCTTCATTTCGGCTAAAGCTCGTTCATCGTGATGTTTGTTTAATACCTTATTTGTTTACAGATCACATAAAAAATACCCTCAAGCGTTTTTACTCTGCTGAGCGCTACATAGGTATGCCTGCCCTCAAAAACTTTCTTTATTAGGTCAATTACAGCTTTATCAAGAGTTGTACCTTGTTTGTGTACCGTGACGGCCCAGCACAGAATTATGTACAACATCCTGCGCTCCATATCACCATAACCACTAAAGAATGGAGGTATGGCAACTAAACCAACTCTATCTTTATTTTCTATACTTTCCTTGTCAAATTTTTATCTTTGTCAATTTGTATTAAATGCAATCCGGTAATTCTCCTTCCTCTAGTTGATCTCTACGTAGCGCGTAGTGATGGCCATTTTTTTTACAATTCCCATAGCACCGTTGACGAGGCCAGATACTGATATGTTTCGTCTCAACATGACACGGGATTCGGTAGCTAATTTTATCTCGGATAAAAGGGACATCATTTCTAACAACATTATCTAGAGGTTTTTTCCCTATGTAGTAACTTTACCGAGACTCGTCTATGGAACGGATTGTATATACCTACGCGAATATATTTTGAATTCATAGCTGTCATCGCATTATTGTACTCGTCAACCTGTTTGACGGTCGGGTAAATTAGAACCACAACCCCATCCTTAAACTCTTCATCTAAAGCCACCCTTTGCCTCTCACAGGTCATTTAATTTTAAAACAAATGTTTTGCCACTACCAGCTGCTCCAGTTATAAAAAGCAACAATTTCTCAAAATGTGATGCCTTTTAAATCTTTTTCAACGGTCATAGATTTTTTTCGAAATAAATTCTTTTACTGTACCTTCAGAACTTCAGACCTCTGATTTTATAAAAAATATATCATCAGTCAGTCATTACACTACGTTCTTCTATGTCTTCGCAGTAATCGTCTTGATATTGTTGAATAAATTCATCGCCGTTTATTTAATCATACCTGATACTTTCAGAACGCGTTTCACAGGCAACATTTAAGGCAGTTGTCTGGGCAAGCACTTGTTGCATTACCAGTTTTGCATGGGCAAAATCTTCAGTGCTAACGTTATTCAACAGTGGTCTTAATTCGGCTTTTAGTCTGAGGAAACAAGAGGATTCTGGAGTCTCGTCTTCCAGCATTAGTTGGTTTTCATCGCGGAATGGAATATGGCAAACAATTGCGCTGCAATAATACCCATCTTTGTCACTGTTAAGTGTGTAGCTTAACGTGTGCGTAACACAGCAGGCTTATTTACCACCGGTTTTTCTTACGCGTATGCGTGAACTGTTCCTTAATGGGATACATCTTATGGGCTCATTAATAATAGCCTTTATTTAACAATCTTACATACATAACTATTACATTTTTTTTCTTATTTGACATCGGTTTCGCGAAGACTGTCTTGCTTCCCAGCATAGGCCTCCCCTAAAGCTTTCCATAGATCGCGATCTTGTGTTTTCCTTATCCATGTGATGCCTGCTATTCTTTGTATGTCGTCTTCCCACCTACGACCCTGTCTACTTTGCTTTCTTTTGTACTGTCTTGGGCACCACTCAGTTACGTTCTTGGCCCATTTATCCTTTTTGTTTCTCATCATGTGGCCTGCCCACCTCCACTTCAGTTTTTTAATGCAATACGTTACATCTGTAACTCCAGTTTGCTTCCGAATTGTTTTAAGTTTTATTTTGTTTCTTAGTTTAACATTGAGCATGCTCCTTTCCATATCTTTATCCAGGTCTTTAATTTACGTAGATTGCTTTCCGTCAAGCTCCATGTGTGGCAACCATTATTATGTCATTACGGGCAGGATACACGAGTTAAATATTGTTTTCTTAGATTTAAGTGGTATATCAGGATTTTTCATAACTTCTTTTAAGGACCAGTATCTTTTCCAAGACAGATTGATTCTATTGTTGATCTCTTCGGTTGTTAGGTCCTTTGGAGATATTATTTGACCAAGGTGCGTGTATTCTATTTGTGTACCATTAATTGCAATAGGAACTTTTTCTTTTTAACCGACTTCAAAAAAGGAGGAGGTTCTCAATTCGACTGTTTTTTTAAATGTTTGTTACCTCAGAACTTTGGACTGGGCGAACCGATTTTGATGATTCTTTTTTTAATCGAAAGCTAGTGGCTGTCATGTGGTCCCACATAAATTTTATTGAGATCTGACAATGGCATCCATGAGAAAACTACATAAGTCGTAAATTTGTGTTAAGATGTGCGCGACAAATTGACGAATAACTCAATAACACGCCAACCGATTTCGATGATTCTTTTTTTAATCGAAAGCAGGCGCTTGTCATGTGGTCTCACATAAATTTGAACGAGATCTGACAACTATGTAGTTTTTGAGACTTTGAAGTCGGTTATTTATTGTTAGTAAAACTTAGATTATCAATAGGTTCTCTCAATCCTATATATCCGTCCTCTTCACTCCACTTAATATTTGAAATCGTCTCATAACGCACAGCAAAGTTAGCCGGCTTATACATACTTTCTAAATTAGTAGGCCTCAACACGTAACGACCAAATATGTTGTTGTACTCGTATATTGAAGTTTCATCTCCTTCAAACCGCAGTAAACGAAAACGTTGATTTGGCATGCAGCTATTAACAATTATTGTTTTACGAGACTTGAACTCATTTTTAGAGGTAGGTAGGTGGCAAAAGCGATATGCAAATTCGGGTGCACCTCTTTTCGTGAAAAAGCCACTCCAGCTGCATCAGTTATAAAAAGCAACAATTTCTCAAAAGGTGATGCCTTTTAAATCTTTTTCAACGGTCATAGATTTTTTTCGAAATAAATTCTTTTACTGTACCTTCAGAACTTCAGACCTCTGATTTTATAAAAAAAATGTCATCAGTCAGTCATTACACTACGTTCTTCTATGTCTTCGCAGTAATCGTCTTGATATTGTTGAATAAATTCATCGGCGTTTATTTAATCATACCTGATACTTTCAGAACGCGTTTCACAGGCAACATTTAAGGCAGTTGCCTGGGCAAGCACTTGTTGAATTACCAGTTTTGCATGGGCAAAATCTTCAGTGCTAACGTTATTCAACAGTGGTCTTAATTCGGCTTTTAGTCTGAGGAAACAAGAGGATTCTGGAGTCTCGTCTTCCAGCATTAATTGGTTTTCATCGCGGAATGGAATATGGCAAACAATTACGCTGTAATAATACCCATCTTTGTCACTGTTAAGTGTGTAGCTTAACGTGTGCGTAACACAGCAGGCTTATTTACCACCGGTCTTTCTTACGCGTATGCGTAAACTGTTCCTTAATCGGATACATCTTATGGGCTCATCAATAATAATAATAGCCTTTATTTAACAATCTTACATACATACCTATTACATTTTTTTTTATTTGACATCGGTTTCGCGAAGACGCTTGCTTCCCATCATTGGCCTCCCCTAAAGCTTTCCATAGATCGCGATCTTGTGTTTTCCTTATCCATGTGATGCCTGCTATTCTTTGTATGTCGTCTTCCCACCTACGACCCTGTCTACTTTGCTTTCTTTGTACTGTCTTGGGCACCACTCAGAAGTCCAAAAACGAGTGTTCTTCGTCTTTTAGCTTTTGTAAATCGCTTGGCTTACGACATCGCCTGTGTCGTGAGGTTCAAAGTTAGGTACTCGCATATTTTGCAACGTTTAACGCAACGGCAAATATATTCCTGCATGCTTGGATGTACATGTTTCCTTTACGTAGACTAAGAATATCAGGACTATTATTATTTTTATTATCTACTAGCTGCCCGGACAGACTTCGTTCTGTCAAAAGTTAACAGTATAAATTAAATAAATTTTTCCGAGTGATCACGTTATTTATATCTCAACAATAAACGACGATTACTTACAAAAATAAGTTAATATTTAATATTTCTTAACATTATGACTACCGATCCTACTTTCCATTGACGATTATGAGGTGTCAATCCCGGAAAATTTAACGATTCTGGTGGATAGTTGACGAAATCATCTTGATTAGTTGCCCAATAAACTGTATGTAAAATTTGTATGTCTTTAATTCACCGGCAATTTCATTTTGAATTTTGAAGTTTATTTCATGTACATCCGTAATTTTGGCTGCTAATATAGCACGTTCACTTAGCCACAAAATATATGATCTTTGTAATTTTGAGAGACGTTTGAGACAAAAATATAATGCAGCCAGTCGAATCATTAACAGGGATTTTGCTATTACCAAGGTCAATGAGTTGCTTTGAAAATATTTCTCCAGATTGATCATTTTGCTATCGTACACGTATATTCTTGTTTCAATTTAGTATCTTTACGTATTTCCACAAAATGTTCATCCGCTGGCGTTGACCGAGGAATCACTGGTAATGTTTGACGGAAATCTCCGGCTAATAAAATCATTGCTCCACCAAATCAGTTTCGATTGTTTCGTAGATCTTTCATAGTTCTGTCTAATGCCTCCAAAGACTTTTTATGTGCTATCTTGCATCCATCCCACACTATTAACTTACATTGCTGCAAAACCTTTGCCATTGCTGTGTTCTTCGAAATGTTGTATGTCGGAGTTTCATTGCTTTGAATATTCAATGGAAATTTTAGCACTGTATCGGCTGTTCGACCGCCTTTCAATAACGTGGCTGCAATTCCAGATGAAGATGTTTGATCCCAATGGGAATCATTTCCTAACAGCTGCATACGCTGCTAGCAGTGTTCGGGCAAAATCATCATTCTGACACATACCAAAAAAAAACTGGTCAAGGTTGTTTATAGTGGTTGAATAACTCGTTGTAGTACGTTCTGCGCAGTGAAATATACTATTTGGCCAATTTCTAAGTTGACTGCTAAATGAACTACAGTGGGGTATTTTTCATGAAGGGGAAGAGAAAAAATGCGCGAAATTGCTTCATTAATAGTAACGTAACGGCCCATTTGGTATTGGTTAACTTCATCAACAGAAATCTCAGCACTGACTTCAATCACAGCCATATCACTTCCTTTTGTTACATATTTGCAAATGTATTTTATAGATTTTACGGAATGGCAAGATTCAACATTGATGTGCGCCTTGAAAGTCTTTGATAGAATTGGTGAATAAGGAATTAAGGAACAATGCAACGATTATCAATTTCGATATTTTGTTGATAGCCATTATTCCCGGTACCTAATTGTTTCTGCTATTAATTCGCGTGGATACCGTTTCGAATATTTACCATCTACCATACATGCTGAAACAAATTTTTATGTGAAAAGAAAAGTATTGTGGGCTTTTTTTTTTTTTTTTTTTTTTTTTTTTTTTTTTTTTTTTTTTTAATATAATATAAACCTTCCGTGGACTCCAAGGAACATACAAAAAAAATTTTAGCCGAATCGGTCGAGCCGTTCTCGAGTTTAGCGCTTAGCAACATCCATTTTTATATATATAGATTAACCATTGTTTCTTGAGACGTTCTTCGCAAGATCCATTGTTGGCAAGTGCTTCATCGGGCCCCAAACGTAAGGTAGCTTCACTTGGAGCCCTCGGAAACCCAAAACGACAGTGGTTGGTACAGTCTTTGTGGCACAAGACGTACCTATGTCTATGCATTTGGACATTTTTGACTAAATTACGTAACTAAATGTCATCGGGGTTCAAAGAACATGAAACAACTCTTTCGATTACACGGATTCCTTCATTTGTCGAAAAATCTGGTATGTTTTCACACCACAACATCATATGCAAGTGTGGACTCCCTCTATTCTGAAACTCGATTCTATACCAAAAGTCTACAATACCTACTACCACCCAAACAATAATTGTTCTGTTTTAAATATCGCATAAGAATATTCACTCTTGTTGTGAATTGTCTGGCAACAACCACTTTATATTTCTGCACTAATTTCAATCGTTCAGGAAATTTTATACGATCTACATTAACATTGCGGCCATCCGCAATAACCAAAGCTCATCATCGGGCCAATTTAGATCATTGCAAGAAAAGGTTATAAACCAGGTTGGATGTTCTAAACATCTTACTATAGCAATCAATTCCGAACAACATCGCCTCCAGTATAATGCGGACCCTCGCACATTCTCATAGTCAGATGCATGTTGTTGATTAGCCCATGGGGTGTAAGTTCTCCTTGGCCTTGACGTAGTCTGTATGAAACTGAAACACTCGCTTTAGCTTTGAAATACCCGACCACACTTAATGCATACAATAGATAATTATTTCTCTAAAATCTTTTACTCATTACACGAGATTGGAAGTAGTCTAACGGAATACCTAATTGGTACTTCTCGTTTTTCACCAAATCCATTTTTTCCGTCAGTACCTCTACCATTTTTTTCTTACGTTCGAAATTTAAAGGCGGTGCTGTTTTTCTTCTTTCTTCCTGTATTACAATAGAATACAGGAACATTTTTTGTGTTGAAGTTAGAACTTCAACTTGTGGGTTGGAGTTCATCGATATTCCTAAGCATACTGGTTGTGAAAATAAATCTGGTTTCTACATATCATTTTGTTGTGATTGTGGGTCCAGTATGTCTTTGTTACCTGGCAATTATTGTGATAACATTCTATCTTCAGTGTCAATATTGTTTGCATGAAGTAGATCATGGGGATGATGAAAATTTGATGATTGATGTCGTTAATGATCTGAAAATGTTTCTCTGCTATTCTGTAACTGTTCTTCTAGTTGAAATTCGGATGTTATCGTTTAGCGGTGTTAGTGAAAAGATATTCAAGGTTAACATATTGACAGATGTGTTTTTAATATGCAAATTTCGACGCACAATATTGTGCAAATCATGGATACCTACTAGTAAATCGTATACAACATGTTCTTCTTCTCAGTCGATACGTTCTTGACAGAACGGTCGTGGTCATCATGAAGTAGCGGTAAGGGCTGATGTCACTCGCCTCACGATGTTTCGCCATTTCTCCCTATTGGCCGTCATCCTAGTACATTCATGTAATGGGCCGCCCACCGCAGATTTTATTTGGTCGGTCCAGCGCATGGGTGACCGCCCGCGAGGTCTTACACCTTCCACCTTGCCTTGTACAACAAGGCGCTCTATGGACATTCCCCCTCTTCGCGAAACGTGGCCGAAGAACTTTAAGATGCGTGTTTGTACGATAGATGACAGACGATATTTGATGTCGAGTTCTTTGAGTATGGAGGCGTTGGTCCTGAATTCAGTCCACGACACTCCGAGCATCCTTCATCCGAGCATACAACATGTTGGTTCTTTGAAAAATTTTGGAACTCGCGCATGAGAGACAAACAACCAGTAAGAAATACTATCAGGTTCTTGTCTACAATGGATAGCAACAGTTGTATTATTCAGCGTAAGTAAGGCATAACTATACCTATTCCCTTAATAAATTTATTAGAGCGTTTATCAAATTGGGGAAACCTTCCTCACTGTTGCCATTGTCAACGTTATCATTATAGCTTGACTCATGACGAACACTGATATGCACTTTGCAATTGTTGTATATGATATTAGATAAAAGCTCTGTTGCAGCCAAATACCTACTCCATACACTCCATATATGCTTCCATGAGATTGGGGTTGGCCCGAGCTGCACTACAGTCTCTATATTATTTATCTCCTACCAACAATATGTAATCGATGTCGCTTTTACACAAATCAAGAGGTTTGATCAGAGAAAATGCCACGTTAGCGACGGTTGCAAATGTTGCAATCCCTGTACATTGCCTACCACGTGACTGGAATCTGGACTAAATCGTTCATTGCCCTGATGAAAAGAACCATGCAATATAGATAGGTACTTAGAATAATAATAAACTAGAAGCCACATCTCGCTGTCATTGCTAGTCTCGCGTTGTGTCCAAAACCGCCCGCCCCCGCCGTTCTTCCCACCCGCGTAATGTTTCGACGTAAAACATTTCGCATTATTTCGGGAAATGTTTATGACAGGATTGACAGGACGTTAGGAAATAAGTAAAAGGCGATTATACTTAGGTCTACCAGAATCTGATCGCAACATATTATTATTATGTTTATAAAAAAATGTTTCTCATGTAAGTGACTATCTTAAATATGAGAATCAAGTTTCTTTAAACCTAAATAAAACTTGTTGATCGTCATTAAACTATTATTACTTTCAATGTTGATTGTTAGTATTTTTATCATAATATATATTACTTTTATAATAGGTAATATTATAATATGTGTGGTTTGTTAATTTCAGACGAAAACATATTAAATAAAGACCCCACCCATTTTCAAAAAAAATTGTTGAAAATTTGGGTGGGGGGTTAGGAGTGGGTCCAGCAAGGTTTATGATATCGGGACTGGGGGTTTTTAAGGGGGGTTGGAATTCGCGTCAAAAATCGTCTAGGACGCACTGTTTCCGAGATATCCGGGATTTCCGGTTTTTCCAAAAAAATATTGTTGAAAATTTGGGTGGGGGGTTAGGGGTGGGTCCAGCAAGGTTTATGTAATCGGGACTGAGCGTCCTCAAATGGGGTTGGAAATCGTCTCAAAAATCGTCTAGGACGCACCGTTTCCGAGATATCTGGTATTTCTAAAAAAATTGTTGAAAATTTGGTTGGGGGTTAGGGGTGGGTCCAGCAAGGTTTATGTAATCGGGACTGTGGGTCGTCAAGGGGGTTGAAAATCGTGTCAAAAATCGTCTAGGACGCACCGTTTCCGAGATATCCGGTTTTTCCAAAAAAAAATGTTGAAAATTTGGGTGGGGGGTTAGGGGTGGGTCCAGCAAGGTTTATGTAATTGGGACTGGGGGTTTTTAAGGGGGGTTGGAAATCGTGTCAAAAATCGTCTCCGTTTCCGAGATATCCGGGATTTCCGGTTTTTCCAAAAAAAAAAAATTGAAAATTTGGGTGGGGGTTAGCGATGGGGCCAGCAAGGTTTATGTAATCGGAACTGGGGTGTGCACGGGGGGATGGGAATCGTGTCAAAAATCGTCGAGGACGAACCGTTTCCGAGATATCCGGGATTTCATTCACAACTAATTTCATTTTTAAAATAGAAGATAATAAGATAAAGTGATAAGATTCACAATTACAAAACTACAAATGAACTCAAGTCGTTTGATAAAATTAAAATACTGTCAGTGGACGCGCACGTTTAAGTACCGCGCGGGTGTAGGCAAATTTTTCAAGGACAGGGCCGAGTAGGAATATGGCTTATTTGTGCTGCAAAGCCGGCGGCTTCAAAAGTTGCCAATCACGCCAGCGGCAAAGTGTGTAACAGTCATTACGGTAGGGAAAATCAAAACTGTTATATTGGCAACACTGACAAAATGGAGGCATAACTATGGTTGACAATTTCAATATGAATGAAATATTTGATAATTTATTAAGATAATGTTTTATTGTGCTAATTACACATGAAATGTGATCCCATCCTTTTTCTTTTTATGACCAGCTGCATTTGATTTTGTACACGTCGGAACGGCGCAAGACGGCATTATTTAATAAAATTACGAGAGCAATTCAGCCGTCCGTCCACAGGGGAATTTCCGGAGAACTAATCGCTCGTTCGTAATAATACTCTATAGTTCTATACTAGAGTATTTTTTGTATCGTCCATTTTAGGCGCGTATGAGGGATGCTTGGATAGGTACATTGTCACTCAAGGCAGTAGGTATACTTTGTAGGTATATATGACCGTTCAACGATTTGTTACTCATTGGCTTCAGGTTCATCTTCATCAGCAATTTGTGTTATCATAGAAATATCGATCATGTTAGGGAAATATAATCGAACATCCATAAAGAGTGCATTATTCGTTATGAGCCACTGCAAAGCTAATTGAAGTTCGCTAAAAAGCTAGTTGAAGTGAGTATCTATCGTGAACAAGTAATTAAGTAATTATACATATAGTTAGGTACTAATTCTTCAGGCAAAATAGAGCCTAGTGTTTTGCAATTTCTTCCGTTGCTGAGGATACAAACATTTTTTGCAAATTAAACAAGGATAGTCAGCATAGACATCAATTGCCTTCTTAAAATCCTCTGTAGTAAACTGGTTTCTCCGTTCGCAAGCGTAGCGCTCGGGAGTTTCGAAAAGTGCCACCAAGGCAGAACGGATACGAGCAGCTCGTTCGTCGTCAGTTTTATTCCAGTCTCTACCTTATCAGACCTAAACGATGAGGGTGTTGCCACTGCTGTCGACCACTGTCAACGTCGACTTTTTACTGTCGGCGGCATTGTCAAGAGGACGGATTTACAACGGTATGGTAAGCAAAGGTTGTCAGGGGAGGAAGAAATCGAAGTCTAGAGGCGTAAATAGGGTCGTAAAAAGAGGTAACACACAACAGAGAGCCAAACGCAACAACGAAGGACTGCACCGATGTCAATCAGAGAATTGTCAAGGGTAAAAAGAATTCGTTTCAGTGGTGTGGTGATTAAATAAAACGTAAAATAATGTATAAAACTCAAAAATACAGTTGAATAAAGTTAAGTAGTAGTGTGTAAATTGGAACGTTGTAAAAAAACCAGGCGAGTGCGTGTCAGGCCACGCGCAATGTAGAGTTCCGAAGTAGTAAGTTTATCGGCTAAGTATTACTTATGCTAACATAGCCGTGATAGTTTTCCTTGTAGATATATTCATCATATTATAAAAAAAATTGACAATTTTTTCACTTGTCCAACTCCAACCGTTTACAGTTGAAATTCTTAAAAATAATGGCTAAAGCCAGCAGGGTGGGGGACACTTGACTCTAAACAAAATTACAACAACAACAACAAAACTATTTATTGTACACCGATATACAGTAATAACTTAAATTAATCGATAGAATGTTAAGTACAATAGGCGGCCTTATCGCTAAAGATGCGATTTCTTCCAGACAACTTTGAGGAAGAGGACAATTTAATAAAGTAACAAAGTAGTGGTGTACGAGTGAATGAATACAGATATAATACAGAATGTTATGAAAGTAGAAAGCAGATAATTAGTAATAATTACTTATAGCAATGTGGTCTGCAATCTTAGGGCGAAAGGAAGTACGCTTTAATTAATCTTTTAAAAGTATTTCTTGATAGTGCACGGCGTATGGACAGCGTCAATGAGTTCCATAGGTGAACAGCCCAAGCTGAAAAAGATTTCGCAAAGAAGGTAGAAGAACACTCTGGAAAACTTAAGGATAGATTAGTAGAAGATCGTAGAAAACGATCGTGAGCATTAGCACTTTAAAGCCAAATACGATATTTCGCAAATGGACATCTAATTCCAAAAATGGTCTTAGAAGACCCATAATATTTTTGGATGATACCCTACACTAGGGTACGCGACGAAAAAAACCATCCTCACGAGTCCACGCTTGTTGTTGACACCACCTGCGGGTAGTCTTAGCATGCGACGTACCTAATTCAATGAAATTAATATTTCGGTATTACCTAAAGCATGTGGGCGCGTGCTCGTATGCCATGCAGAACAGAAATTACCGTCTGGCGAAGTGGTGTTGCCTAGGGGGCGACCGAGCCCGAACTGATCTTGTCAGCAGAGCGTTGTATGCCAGTGATTCAGAAAACATGACTCCAATTGGCGTAAAGAAGTGTGTGCGTCGTCGCCACAACCGCATTACATGGCAGACCAAAAATCCGCAACCCGCATGCGTAAGTACGAGTATAAATAACGCTACACACACACTCATAGGCCCACACTAGGATTCCCTATGTCGTGGGTGCCAATGGACAAAACATAGAAAAGAACACACACCCAGACCGAGAACAGAAATTCAAACTCATCATTCAACTTTCCGCCTCGTTGGGATTCAAACCCAGGACCCTTGGCACGGCGATCCAGCTGGTAACAATTGCGCCACTTAGGTCGTCAAATCATAATATTATTCAATAAAGCATAAATATGTAATGACTAGAATCACGGAAGGAAATAAATTGATGTCCTCGTAGTAGCAGCACACTAAAAGCCATTTTGGTTTTTATCAGTAATAATCACTTAATGATCGAATAGTTATTTATTATCTGATCTATTTGTGCCATAAGTGATTTTTAACACCGAATATAACCGCAATGATGACCAACTTACGTAAACAGTTGATTCCGTTTGGCTGTAACGACCATTGTTCCACACGATTAATGAGCAATGCATTTACTTGCGTATAAAACCGCCGAAGAAAAATTTGCTAATAGTGCTGCAACAATCGCATTGCATAATTTTTACTGGCATTATCCAACGCTGGTGCTATTCAATTCTACTTTAATATTCAGCATCGATATTTTTCTCCAGTCCTACCAGAAGAACGTTTACGTCGGTCGCGGCACATTCTATCCAGGTTTTGTGCAAAGAATAAACCAATTCGTTATATTCGGAGCAGATCTATCGGATATTGCGCACATGCTCACCTGGATACGAAAACATCAATTTGATAATACCGGCAGATACATAGTGGTATGTCAATCTGAGCGGTGGAATGAGTGTGACGAAGACAGTCTCTTAAACTTATTATGGAATTACAAGATCATAAACGTAGTTGTTATAAATAGCCGAAAAGAAAAAACTGTGAACGGATTTACTTACGACCATCCTGAAGATTGTATGAATCATCGTCCAATGCGTCTTGAAAAGTTTAACTCCTGTATTTTGAACGACGGTGAACATTGTCAAAAATTGTTTCCTCTGAAGTTGAAGAATTTGCATCAATGTCCGATAATAGTCTCTACCTTTGATCAAATGCCCTACATGAACTTAAGTAACGATACACCGACTGGTGCAGACGGCGATTTGCTATGTGTCATAGCGTCCGCAATGAATTTCAGTTTAGTGACGATGACTCCTCGCATCGGCTTTGGCTGGGGTAAAGTTGAAGATAATGGCACGTGGACTGGCTCGCTCGCCGATGTCTATAACGAGTGGGCTAACTTCTCCATGACTTCTGCGAGTATTACTCTAAGCAGATTTACTACTTTCCAGATGTCCACTGACTATTCAGTCGGTACTGTAGCATGGGTCACTCATCCTTCTAAAGTACAACCACCTTCCTTGAAACTACTCCGACCATTTCAGCCGTATGTTCAAATTGCTTTGTGCGTTTCATTTGCTATGGTTGTATCGATAAAAGTATTTCTGAAAAGTGACATTCTCTCATTAGTAAGGCAGAAGCTGAATGTTACAATTCCTTATGACATCTTATTTCACTCGTGGGCATTATGTTTGGGATTACCTGTTACCTCATTTCCTGCTAACAAAGCACTTTTATGTCTGTCAGTATTTTGGATGTGGTATTGTTTGTTAATAAGAACTTTATATCAGGCGTGTTTAATAAATTCTTTAAAAACGGACATCTTTGAACCAGAGATCAATACTTTAGAAGATGCTATTGCATTATCATATACATTCGGCGGTGGACTGGCCCTTAGGGATTTTTACATTGAAAATCCTGTCGTTTATGATGGATGGAAGAACGTGGAAAGTGTCGACATAGAGCCAATTATGGTGAAACTATCCCAAGGCTTGAAATTCGTTTTAGCTATGAATCCAGATTCCGCTATTATTTTTATGAGTACAAATCCTGACAAAAAATTACACATACTATCTCAAGTGATTATACTGAGTCCAATAAAAATATTTTTTAAGAAATATTCGCCTCTAGTAAAACCATTAAATATCGTTCTATCGAGGCTTAGAGAATCCGGTATTATCCAGAAAATATACAACGACAATGCGAGTAAAAAAATTATGAATGAAGAAGTGGATGATAATATTCCGTTAACTGTGGTGCATTATACTGGCTGCTACGCAATTTTACTTACTGGGTGGCTTTTGTCGACCTTATGTTTCATTGTAGAGAAACTGATAAACCAAAAAATAAAAAGATAAAAATGATTAAACATGATCAAAATAAAAATTATACAGAAAAGGATGTTAGAACTGTTTTGAAGAGACACAAGGACGGCGACAATAATAGATATTACAGACAATTTCGCTACCTTTGGTTTTGCTACCAGGCAAATTTTGCATTTTCGGAATATTTTTCTACGAAAATACCAGTGATAGAAAAGCAATTATAGCCTTTGAACCTGAATGACTTTTCTTACGAGAAACCCAGAGCTACTTATGCGAACATCAGTGGCGTAGCTAGCCCCAAGGAGGCCCCATATCATTATTTGTTGTGGGGCCCCCTCAATGTTAGCTGTCTAATAAATAATTAATATAAAAGAAGTGCCAACTGTACCTATTGGTCGTAGGCCGCTGGCGAACTTTTTTTTTTGGGAGTGTTAGTGGGGGCCCCTATACGCTGGAGGCTCCGTATAATTGATACGGCGGTAGCTACGCCCCTGGTGAACATAGGCGTGATAGTTTTCCTTGTAAATTCATCATATTATAACCTACTTTTGTGATTTTTTTCCCTAGCCCAACTCTAACCATTTAGGTTGCGCGGGGGGTGGGACACTTGACTCGAACCAAAATGAGCAATTCAAAGCCAAATATTTCGCAAACGTACCCCTGAATCGAAAAACGGTCTGAGCAGACCCATAATATTTTTGAGAGACCTTTTCAACAATACCCTACACTACTGGGTAGACGAAGAAAAATTAATTCATCCCCGGTTACCTGTTATGGGAAATGGGAATGTACCCTGAAAAATAATATTTTCAATAGTTTTATTCTATCGTTTTGTAGTTTTAATACATAATTGTATATCCATGCCAAATTACAGCTTTCTAGCACTAAGGATCTCTGCGCTATGCTGCGGACTGACGGACGGACATGACGAAAGTGGGTTCGAATTTGACTTCGGAACCCTAAAAAAGAGAATGATTTAATTATAAACTTTATTTTATTTTAAGTTGGAGATACAAATCTACATACTTCATTTTAAGGTCTAATTAATTAAAATACTTATAGTTAAGTAAAGGTATAACTAAACTATACTGTAGGTATACAATAAAGAATCTGAACCTATTTAAGACTTTGAATATCTTCAACCCGCCGTTTCAGACTTTTGATCCTGTGTGATTTGAAATGTGTAAGTTATTCTATATTTAACAAAGTAGGTACAAATTTTGTGAAGAGTTTTTGTTCGTTAACTGACAAATGTATCTACCATGGCCAATAGGCATGGGCCATCGCAAGACAGGCAATCACCGCCGCCCATGTGCATCTTTCGTGTTATTACGAAGGTATCACGACGTGTTGCCAAGAAGAATGCTGGACCTGCATAATATAATACCACATACATATATACCTACTATCTGCTCAATGAAGATAGCCGTTTCACCTAATAATTACTTTTCACTGGCTAACTCAATGGCTTCAACTCATTAATGGTAGTAATGGACGGTATGGTTAGTAATGGACTAAGCACGGGTTTCTCCTCTTGAGGAGGCCTAAAATATACTCCACCACGCTGTTCCAGTGCGGATTGGTGACGGGTTTAGTGGCCAATCCAAATATTGGAAGTTTTTATTCCGCCCGAGGGCCTCCGACATGGTTTAGCGACTGTTATCTTCGATAACAACCGGGACTGACTGTTTTAGGTGCCCTCCGAAGCGCGAAACGCTTCAAGAATTTTGTGTCAGTAGCGGTCACCCATCCAACTAAGGACCGCATAGCTGTTGCTTATTTTTGTTGATCACATAAGATCGACACAAGCCACAGGGCTTTGAGCACTTTTATATTCATTACTAGTAGATAATCACTTTGTGAGTCAATATTTTTTGTTATCAGATCCATTTATGACAAAGATTTCACAGCATGATAACATCGCTATGGTACAACACGCAAGGACCATACAGTTGGTGTACTTTAAAAGTAACATTTTTGTAACCGATTATCACAAATTATCGAACTATGATTTTACCCACTGGTCAGTTGAAGAAAAAATTGCCAAAATGCTGCAATCATTGCATTGCTTAAGTACCTAATTAATTTTCACTGGCATACAACACTGGTAGTAAGCGGGTAGTAAGTATTCAATTCTACTTTCATATTTAGCGCCAATATTTTTCTCGACTCTGTAGGAACGTTTTCGGTGGTCGCGGCACATTCTATCCAGGTTTTGTCAAAAGAGTTAGATTGTCGAACTCTTAGTACGTACGAATAGGTAGGTACGTCATATTCGGAAAAGATACAGTCGCGTGTTTACAGTGCGTTCAAAGTTATTTTACCTCTGGCTATTAAGTTGGCTAACCTTAGCTGTGTGTTGCCATATTTAGTTTGTACGATTCCCTTACATGAAATATTTCATGTTAAAGTGGATGTCAACTTTTAATTCAGCTAATAGCTTTCCTAAAGTTGGAAACTCTTTTCTGACTGTGTACGTTTCAACTATTTTATTTCTGATTGCACACAGATCAAAATCTCTTAACTTTATCTTCTTTTGTTGATTCCGTTTTTTCAAAGTGAAAATATTTTTTGGGATGTAGAAGCAGCAACATTGCCTTCCTTGGTAATGGTGCTGACATTTTTTTCAGATATACCTGAAATAAGAACGAAGCAAAACAAAAGAAATACTTATCTAAATTAAAAAAAAAAATCAGTTCGTTTATAAATGTTTTTGTACCGATACAAAATTCAATTCAATTCTATGGTCAACTGAATTTTATGTCGAGACAAAACCATGACGAGCTATTTTTTAATAAACCGTAACCGCATACATCATTTTACTTGGACACTACTACGAGGAAAAAATAATAACAGGTTTTAAAAATAATAACACTATTTTTCCTACCTGTCATGGCCGCTACCCGTCAACGAACATTCTTAAATGGGATTAGAGGGACATTTTCGGCTTTTTCCTATAAACAAAAATTACGCACTGATAGAACATTTTTTCTACCACTACGTTGTATCCTTTTTGGCATGATAGAGGTTAAAAATTGTTAATACAAAAGAAAAATCCAAGAATATTCACAGCAGGTCATGCCAATCTAGTGGGAAGGTACAATGACAGGTGTCAGAGGTAAAATAACTTTGAACGGACTATACGATGAAATCATGCATGTTTACCCCTGTAATTTTCTCGTATTATGTGATTCTTAATTTTAAATTGATTTTGTTTTATTTCAGCAATTTAACTAGATGTTACTTAGGTGTTTTATTTTTTCAACGTTATAAGTTTTACATCAAATTATTCAGTAGCTAAGTACCTAACTGTAAAATAAGAGTGACTATACTTAATTATTTAAAAAAATATTTTGAGTAAATGAATAGGTAATCAATGCATAGTCAATGAATTGTTATTTAATAGAGGTGATTCGAATAGCCTATCTCATCGAATCAGTCGCTTTGAGTGATGGACTCGATTAATACGACAGATGCTATTGGCAATATTGATTTGTTTTTCAATGAAGATGGACTCGCTGTTAGAAACTTGGGGAAGATGGCTGCTAAGATAGCGTTATATAATTTTGAGTGGCGTTACTTTGCGCTCGTCGTATTTCTTAGTTTACCGAGTCCTCGCGCTGTTGACACATTCTTAAATATCTACAACAAGTCTGTTGTAATAAAACTCGGCAAGTTTCGGCCACGGTACCGTGTTCACATACACCAATACGTACTATTCGGTGAAGACACTTCAGAAATATTAGAATATCTTAAATGGCTAATAGAAATTAATTACATGGATAACACTGGAAAAATGATACTCCTATGCTGTTCAAAGGAGGACAAAAAATGTAACGAAAACGAGGTATTTGAAGTCCTTGCAAACATTTTTGTTAACAATGCTATTTTCTTGAGAATCGACGCCGAGAATGAGCCCGTACCTTTTACATATCAGGGGATTTTACCCGGACTTTGCAGGAATATTAAACCGGAGAGAATGAATATTACAAACGGCTGCCTTCACGACTCATGTTTTGAACTTGCATACCGTGAGCACCTGAGTAACCTGCAAATGTGTCCTATCACCGTTTCAACGTTTGAGCAGCCTCCGTTTATGTATTTGTATAATGGGACCAAAGAACCCACGGGTGGAGATGCTGATATACTGAAAGTTTTGACGAGTGCACTCAATGCTACATTAATAATCAAAACACCAGCGGATGGTAACGATTGGGGCCAATACATAGATAATAACTGGACTGGATCCATGGGAGATGTGTTCAATGACCGAGCCCATCTTTCAGTTTGCTCCTTACCCCTATCTTCGTATAAATATGGAAACTTTCAAATATCCTTCATATACAATACGATGGACATTGTATGGGTAGCTAAACTACCAGCTCTCAAACCGTCATGGGAGAAACTATTACGCCCTTTCAATTATAACGCAAGAGTAGCCTTGTTTATATCATTCATTTTCGTCTTAGCGTTGGCCGTATTTTCAAGAACGTATACTTGGAAAATGTTAACAAAGTCGTTAAATATTGGTAACATTAAAGAAAGTATATTGTTCTATGGGGGTGTTATATTTTTAGGAATACCCCTGTTAAAAGTGCCTTCAAAGCGTGCTCTACTCATTATAGTATACAGCTGGATTTGGTTCTGTTTTGTTATAAGAAGCTGTTACCAGGCAGCTTTAATCCATAACCTGAAAAAAGATGTATATGAACGAAAATTTGAAGATTTTTACGATGTTATTAATAAAAAGCTTACTTATGGTGGCCAAGGATCATATCGAGAATATTTTGCGGATGAAAAGGATATATACGATAACTGGCATCAGCTAGAGTTTAATGAAGCTCATGAAATGCTACACAGAATTTCGAATGGCACTTCAAATTTCGTACTGGCCTATAATAAGGAAATGGTTATAGAACATCTTCTCAATCACAATGGCACTCGTCAGGTTCAGATGATACCACGAAAAATAGTAAATAGTCCTTCTGTTATGTATTTGAGGAGGTATTCGCCTTTAGCAGCTCCATTGAATACTGCATTGTCCAGAGCCGTGGAATCAGGGTACACACAGGCCTGGCACATGCGGTTTACACGGCAGAGGAAGGTTTTATTTGAACACGAACAAAGTCGAGGACCCAAGGCACTAAATTTAGATAATTTTGGCGGGTGTTTTATAGTAACAGTTGTCGGGTGGGTGGTGTCAATATTATTCTTTGCTATAGAAGTGTACTGTGGAAGAATGGAAAAATATCATAAATAACTAACAATTTTAGTAACTGGGCTCTGCGTCTATATTCCTAATGAAGTAATTTAAATGTCAACGGGCGAAATGTCGCCTGACTAACTTGCATACTAGTCCATTGAAATGTTACATTTTTTAGGCCTTACCTTGCGTTTTTTAGAGGACGCAAGTTTATTTTTTTGATGTGTAGGGGGGGTCAGTGTAAAGCTAAAACCAAGTTTGTGGGGTCGCCACCCTTGTCCCACGGCCGCCATCTTGAAAATAGGGGTTGAAATGGTTTTTACGATATATCTCTTAAACTATTTATTTGATAAAAAAAAATTGTTTACATTTTTTGTTGCAAATTAAATTCTCTACAACTTTGGTCCAGTAACTTTTTGTCGTAAAACTATAAATAAAAAAGTTATAAACGAAAATGTTCAGAAAAAAAATGTATCCTTCTATGCTTTATTTCAAGCTCTAGCCTGCTTCTGATGTCATTTAAATGTACAGGACTATTGTTGAATCTTACAGATCGTACACTTTGGTGGAAATAAATTTCAGTATTGCCATACAAAAAATAATAATTTTCATACAAATGTATCCTTCTATGCATAAATTCAAGCACTAGCCTGCTTTTGATGTCATTTAAATGTACAGGACTATTGTTGGATCTTATAGATCGCACACTTTGGTGGAAATAAATTTCAGTATTGCCATACACAAAATAATAATTTTCATACAAATGTATCCTTCTATGCATAATTTCAAGCTCTAGTCTGCTTTCGATGTCATTTAAATGTACAGGACTATTGTTGGATCTTACAGATCACACACTTTGGTGGAAATAAATTTCAGTACTGCCATACAAAAAATAATAATTTTCATACAAATTTATCCTTCTATGCATAATTTCAAGCTCTAGTCTGCTTTTGATGTCATTTAAATGTACAGGACTATTGTTAGATCTTACAAGTCGCACACTTTGGTGGAAATAAATTTCAGTATTGCCGTACAAAAAATAATAATTTTCATTTATAACTTTTCTGAACATTTTCGCTTATAACTTTTTTATTTATAGTTTTACGACAAAAAGTTACTGGACCAAAGTTGTAGAGAATTTAATTTGCAACAAAAAATGTTAACAATTTTTTTTATCAAATAAATAGTTTAAGAGATATATCGTAAAAACCATTTCAACCCCTATTTTCAAGATGGCGGCCGTGGGACAGGGTTGGCGACCCCACAAACTTGGTTTTAGCTTTACACTAACCCCTCCTACACATCAAAAAAATAAAATTGCGTCCTCTAAAAAACGCAACCCCAAATGTAACTTTTCAATGGACTATACTGAGACTTACTGACTGACGATTTAATTTTGATCTTTGAAGCACAGCTGTGCACAGGAGTGAAAACTCAAGTTTTGACACGTCAAGTCAAGTTTGACCTATAGTTTAGGATTTATAGATAGATGTTGGTTACTCTTACAGACAAAGTTTCGGATTTTCATGTAGCACATAGGTAGACAATGATCTGGAATACGATATACTTAGGTACTATCCCGCAGTCTGGGGTCAACACTATTACTTGTTTAACAGTAGATAACATAAGATTTATTACGTAGACTTGCTAAATAGGTAACAGTTCAAATTAATGCATGGCCCACTTAGCAAGCGCAACACCATTTTTTGCAAGACAAGCCTTTCGCCAAGACGTGTTGGCAATAATACCATGAACAAAATATTTTAGTTCTTGAAATAGTTTATAAGGTCACGCTTAAGAAAATAAAGTACCTATACAATTCTTCATACAATTTTTCATTTCACTCCATACTACAACATTTTGTTATATTAATAAGTCCTAAGCCCTACCCTACCCTTTAAACATTTCGTAAGTTCACTTGTTCAATTGCTTCGTGTCAGGTTTTTTTGATAAAGACTTTATCGAAAATTCAATATCTAAGTGTTAAATTCTATAAAAGAAATGAAATCTTCGTAAACATGGATATAACTACTTTACGATACCTACTTTATATTCTAGATACTTTAATAGCAGGAATACGTTATTTCTCTCCAATATATATAAACGTTATTACGTAAGCGAAGGCGACGAAGGAAGGAAGTTGGAAGGCACTTAATAGCCCCTCTGTCATAAAAATAATGCATTTGGCTTCTCAACATGAATGCGCGGCGATTGATCATTGGAAAGACTGGGCGAATAGTGTATTACCCTTTTCCTTGCATCAAACACAATAAATATGCGCAAGAATTTACTTACGGGCCAGGGGCTAAGTAATTATGTGCAAGTCACTTGGTTCCGTGAAGCTCGCTCGGCTAGCTAAAACCCCTTTGTTTTCGTCAGCCGCCAATCGACTCTACGGGCTCCGGGTAGTATTTTGGACCTGAGGAGCCAGTTCTTTCTTTCTTCTCTTTTATTTCGTGGCTGGTGATGCCTAAGGTGTTGCTGTTGGTGGTTGTCGTTGGTCTACAATAAGCACTTACTATCAGGGGGCTCATCTACTCGTTAATAAACATCAAAAATGTTGCAATTATATCACATATAATTAGTTAACTTTCCTACATAAAAAATTATTATATTATACTCTTTAGAAATAAAACATGTCTTGTAGTCGTTCACGTTGTTAGCTCTTGTATGTTTGACGAGTATTTTTATTATGTTATATAAACTGTTTTAGATAGATGAGATGCTGGTAGTTAATCTTTTGGTTTGACGCCGCAGATATTTTTATTTTTGACATATTGTCTGTCGTTCAATGTCGATGGAACAGTAAAAATGGTTGTAAACTTTTGGATATAAATTATGTAATTAACTGGAATTATACTTATAAATACAAATGTAAAGATTGAAGAGTTCACTGTTTTATTTCCCGGCCTGATGCTAACAGGTCAGAAGAGGAATTCGTTGAAGTTTTATGCTTCTACAACTCCACGTCCATAAAACAGGTCAGACAATTGGTGTATATAATTAACACATTAATCTCGTTAAACGTGCGTCCGATTTGGACAATGGCGTGAAAATAAGTGTTTTTAATACTTTAATATCCATTTCGCGATGATTGAAATTTAAATATTCCGATTTTTTTTTTTTTTCCCCACTTGACTACAATTTCCTCCTTTTGAATCTCAGACTAAAGAACTTGAATATACCCATTTAGAATAGTGTAGTACCTAATAAGAACAAATGCTTATTTTGTTATTTATTTTAAAATATATTCGTGAGCGGCTAGGCTAATATGGTATAATAAGCATAACAGCTTAATGCATTTAGTCGAATTAGTAGACAAGTTAGTTAAAACGTCAGTACTGCTCGTATTTTATTTATTTTCAGTCCAAATATATCACATATCAGTGACAAATGCAACTACTTAGTGCTTGCAAGCACAGAAGGAGATGAGATGACTAAACGCGAATCTGTAACAACTGCAAAGAGGCAAAGTATGGAAGCACATTAACGACGCAATCACTCAGGACACTCTCGTTCATTCTCAAGTCTCAATGAAGCTATTGCAACAGAACTGGAGTTCATAAGAGTACTACTTTTACTATTAGTTTCAACGTATTTCTAGAACTAAAGATGACACGGTCACAGGCTTTCAACGGGCTTGCGAACTTTTGACACCTGATGTAACTAATTAGTAGTTACAAGACAACATTTCTTATTGTTATTCTGAAAGAAATGAATTTATTACGATCAAGATCTGTTATCAACTAATTAACTCACATCTTGATTGTAATGTTTCTTTTTTTTTTTTTTTTTTTGGAATGTTTAGATTTTAATACAGAAATTTTGTAATGATGGGATTGCTGAATGTGACTCTGTGATAAACATCGTGCCCGAGTTCGATTAAAATCAATATACTCAAACAATAGATGTAATAGGTAGGTAAAATGTAATAGGTACCTAATGGTTCAAAATGTGCAATTGCTGATGTGAATTATGCTTTGTCTAAACGTCTTGTGTGAGTTAAAATAGTACCAGAATTTCCCAAATATAATTTTACTTGGATCAACCTCCATGACAGGATAAGTTACGTTTAGCATTCCCAGGTGACTAATTTTATAATTAGCTGTTGATAGAGATGCTTGCAGGGCTGTAATTAGCTAACACTAACTAGCTGTACCCGCGACCTCGTTCGCATGGGAATATTTACTGTGTAAATCCCGATTTCCTGATTTTAGAATAAAATAAGGTAATTTTTAAATTTAAAGATAAAATTACCTTATATGTTCTTCTATAACCTTGTCTATGTTATACTGAAAGTCCCATTAAAAACGTTTCAGTCGTTCCAAAGATAAGCAAAGACAGATAAAAGACTTACAATCAGTGTTTATGTATCATGTAAATAACAATTCTATTTATACGTATAGATTGTAAAAATATGAATGCTTAGGCTTAAATAGGTTACGAGGATATTTACGAGTAAGACATAAAAAAAGGATTTTAACAAATCATTGCGTTTTGCAAGTAAGTATTCTTCACAATAAACTTGTAAGAATATAATTATAAAGTTATCAAGATAATTTCTTGATATTGGATCTAAAGCAAAATGTGGTGTTCTAGAATTGTTTTATCGGTTTGAACACACAATCAAAAGGTAGGATAAGGTAGGATTTCAAGTAAACCTACTCCCCGTATCTAATAAACTTTTGCAAATAATATAGATAATATTGGTAATATCAAAAATAGTGGTTTAATTTTTTTTAAGGCAGTAAAGATAAACAGGATTGATATTGATTCTTAGATATATAGACTTTGGTAATAATGCATAAAAGCAAAGAATCTTTTAATTACAAGTTTTTATAGAACTATTTTATTACTTTGACACAGGTAGTTTCGAATGATGTTTTATAAGTCTTGAAGTCGACACATCCAAGGCTTGAGTAGTTTTTGATAATTAATTGTTTATTTTATTTACTTACTTAAGCCTTAATAGCTTAGTATTTTTGAATTGCTTAACAACGCCATCTACTGAAGTAACTCTGTGTCATTAAAGCATTTAGTTGCTCCAAATAATAATACTATTATTACATGCAAATCAATGTCAGGAAGAGTCAATGATGTCGTAGCAGTTTTTCATTGCCTGAAAACACGGATAAAACCACATTTTCTAAAAATGAAACCTAACTAGATCGATTTATTGCCCCCGAACCCCTTGCATATTAAATAATATGAAAATCATAGACGCCGTTTCCGAGATTCCGAGAATATAATGTATGTGTTGCTCGTTTAAAGGTATTAAATTTAAATACACATTCAATGATAAAATAGTGTAAATAAGTAGTGTACAGGAAAGTGCATACTACAATTTACTTGTTGTTTGTACGTACTGTGTAGTACCGGGTATAAGTCTCCTCCAAATTGAACCCTTGGTCTGGAAATTAATATCTTTTTTTTTATTCCCTGCCCCTTTATTTACATTTTACATTAACAAAACACGGTTTTCTATGTCGATCTGTCTTCCTCTTACCTAATGGAGTTTTCTGCTACGTTGTTCGGCGTGTCCATTTTTTGTCTAGGCATTTCTTATTTACAACAGTTATCTAGTGGTCTTTTTTTTGTATTATTCTCAGTTTTAGAATACTTTTCTTCATGGCATATTGACAAGACAAGATTTAATTTTTAGTCTTTCAGAATATACTAATGTTTGAATCGCGTAGGTTAGACTTGATTATACTTCTATGATGTTATATTTTATAGTACTTCTGTCTATTGATTTTGTTTTTTTACTGTTTGTTTCGAAGTTATCATTCAGTCATTTACCTACTTGTTCTAGTGTTGTTATTTTTTATTTTGATTAGAGCTGTGTTTCATAATTATTGTCTCCATGCATTTTGGGTTTTTATTTTCAGGCTCGTTAACATGTTATTTAAATATATTACAAATTCAGCTGCTGTAAATGCAACTGAACAGAGCTTTGTCATCGGCAAATCTCAAATGTATTAATCTTTTATGGAGTACCTATAGACTTTTTCTATTCAAGTTAATGACTTTTGTTAAGAACACAATAAATTTAAACTCTAACGACTAGGTATCTTGGATTAGGATAGGATGGATTAGGTAATCTTGTCTCATTCTTTTCCAATATGACACTTTCCTTTCTTCTTGTATTTGTAATTTTATTTTGTTTACACTCTAGGGTTTAATGTTTATAACACAACTAGTAGACCTGGCGTGTGCTACAACGTTAAGACAAGAGATACATAATTGTGTAAAGTAAAGACGAGTGTGATTATATGATATAATATATATATATATATATTAATTGTTCTAAAGATTGTGTTGTTGAGTTATTATCTTTTTAGCGGCATTTCACTTAAAATATTTGGAAAGAGCAGTTTAAATATTATAGAGAATACACTGACCGAGGGGCATTTAACTGTGTGTGGTGAGTGTTCCTTGTTAGAATAACCCCTTATATTTTTGCGGCTTCATTAATATTGTTGTATTAATCTTGCTTTATATGTGACTTACCAGAATAGCCCCTTCAGTTTTTGTGGTATCATTTATATTTATTTATAGCATGTAATTTTTTTTTCATAATAATAATATATAATATATTCATACTAGCTGGACAGACTTCGTTCTGTCAAAAGTTTTTTTTTTGGATCAAACTGCACACGGTGTGCATATTTGATTAAAATCGGGAGTCCATCGCGGAAAAACAACATGACACGTAATTTATAAATATTAAGATAGTAAAATTCTGATATATTTGACATTTTTTTTTTTGTCGATAGTTATTTAGAAAATTCTTTGAAGCCTTTACAAAATAATTTAGAAATCATGAGTTATTCTCCTTTACCGACAGTTACGTAATAGCAAAGAAAAAATTATATTACCTACTTATGGTAATAGTCACTGGGTGTATTACTGAAGTTAAATTTATTTATATATTTGTAGAACTCATCTATAATTTGGTCAACGTTACAAAATTAGGTGATGATTTTCGTTTTTTTTTATAACCTATTAATATTCGAAAATTCCATAACATATTACAGTTATAGAGGAAAATAGTGATAATAATTAATGTAACAATTGTATCTCTAATCGTGATTTGTAGATCTCTAATAGTGATGTGTGATAGTAGTAGGAAGTATGAAGTTGATTTTAGAAATTAGTGGATTAAAATTGCATTTTAACGTGTTAAATAAGAAGATATTCCACTATCATATTGTAAGACTCGAGAGTTGAGAATTTATCTGTGAGCGAATTCTTTCATGTTCAGTGTTTAATAGAAACTATAAGCGTGACTCAGTAACTCATGATATTATTCATTTCATAAGATGTGTATGTATATTATGGACTGAAGTAAAATACTATCAGTACAAAATTCAAAGCAATATTCAGATTTGTATGAAGTATATGGATCAGCTGTGGATTGTAGAGGCCACAATGATCATAATGAAGTTAAAAGTTGATCAGCTGTGGATTGTAGAGGCCACAATGATCATAATGAAGTTAAAAGTTGATCAGCTGTGGATTGTAGAGGCCACAATGATCATAATGAAGTTAAAAGTCGATCAGCTGTGGATTGTAGAGGCCACAATGATCATAATGAAGTTAAACGTCGATCAGCTGTGGATTGCAGAGGCCACAATGATCATAATGAAGTTAAAAGTTGATCAGCTGTGGATTGTAGAGACCACAATGATCATAATGAAGTTAAAAGTCGATCAGCTGTGGATTGCAGAGGCCACAATGATCATAATGAAGTTAAAAGTCGATCAGCTGTGGATTGAAGAGGCCACAATGATCATATTGAAGTTAAAAGTCGATCAGCTGTGGATTGAAGAGGCCACAATGATCATAATGAAGTTAAAAGTCAGTCAGCTGTGGATTGTAGAGGCCACAATGACCACAATAAAGTTTTTCAGTAAAGTCGATCAGCTGTGGATTGAAGAGGCCACAATGATCATGATAAAATTTTTCAAAACTTTGATATGATTAGCTGTGGATTGAAGAGGCCACAATGATCATATTAAGGTTTCAAAATTTTGATATGATTAGCTGTGGATTGAAGAGGCCACAATAATCATATTAAAATTATTGTTCAATTAAAGAGGTCACAATGTTTTTCAAAACTTTGATGATTAGCTGTGGATTGAAGAGGCCACAATAATCATATGAAAGTTCTTCAGTATATTAGATCAGTTGTGAATATCAATAATATAGTATAATATTTCAGTCCATACGAATGTAAAATTTACTTATTGTGTACAATTAGAAATCAAAGTCAAAGAATTAGATCAATAGAATGAGACCACAGTTTTGATATACAATGTTGCTCAATTAATAATGAATAATTTTATGTAATATTTTCAATTTAAGAGATAATATATGATATGGATTAGTAAACATATAAGGTTAAATTTATAATTCGTGTTACAGTTCTGTTAAGCTTACAATACAATTGACTGGTAATTAATTAAACAATTTATTGACTGTAATTCACTTTCACGGGACGTGAAAATGTCAGGAAAGGCCGACTGTTAGCTCTTGTATGTTTGACGAGTATTTTTATTATGTTATATAAACTGTTTTAGATAGATGAGATGCTGGTAGTTAATCTTTTGGTTTGACGCCGCAGATATTTTTATTTTTGACATATTGTCTGTCGTTCAATGTCGATGGAACAGTAAAAATGGTTGTAAACTTTTGGATATAAATTATGTAATTAACTGGAATTATACTTATAAATACAAATGTAAAGATTGAAGAGTTCACTGTTTTATTTCCCGGCCTGATGCTAACAACGTATAGATACCTAAAAAATATTTTAAAAAATATAGTTATAGTAACTACATATTTATAGTCAGATAGGAAATAAAAACGTCGTATTATGCATCCCGGAGTCTTAGTGCTGGCACAAAGAAGAAAGACAGACAATATCTATTTGTTGGTAAGGTTGGAAGGTGTTTTACTCGTAGAAGGCAGAAATACTCGTACCTCTTAAGTCTCATAACAACCCTACACTCCCCAGAGTAAAGGTGTATCTCTTGCACATGTTCCGCCAATAATAAAAAACTTAACTCAAATAACAAACTTGACTCAATTTGTAGGCAAGGGTTATTATAACGTAGATGAATATTTAAATGATAAGGATGCATGGAAATAACCAGCTAGGCAACCAGTTCTGCTTAGGTTAGAGAATATCTATTTTTGTAATAAATATAAGTTTAAAAGATTTGCTGAGGAGTTTCTTTACGGCTTTTCTTCTCCTCCATGACAAAGCACCTTTCAGAAAAGCTGGTAGATTAAAAAAATACGTGCATAAGTGTATCAGTGATACCTACATGAATAAAAGATTATATCATTTCATTTCAATCTTTATCTCTACAATAGTAGGTACAAACAAGACATGTAAGTATAAGCCTAGGTAGTCTTTTGGCAGGAAGCATAATGTGACCCCAGCCAATCATCTCTATGTTGGCTTAAATCACTTACCTTATAATAGTATGCCTGTAACTTAGATTTAAGCATTCATAAAAACTCTCACAACTCAATATTTGTAGATTACTTACAGTTACAGTTGACATAAGACATCGATAAAAGCCCTTATACTTATTATTAGTACTATTATTTATTCTGTGCTAATACTTAGAAGAAATAGTAATGTAAACCAATTAACCGTTTAATCTGAATCTGTATTTATTTGGGATAGATAAATTCCGTCGTCTTCCAAGATGGCCGACTCAATTTATCATAGCTGAAGGCTTTACCTAATGTGGTCCGAAGGACTGATTTCTTGCGATTAGATGATTACATGATTCAATTACGAAGAACTACTGTGAATTGTGTGACCCTAACAAAATATTGGTTTACCCTCAAGATACATACGTTTTAAGATTATTTATTAAAGGGAATATTGAGTTATGTATAAGATAGTATGACAATTAAGCAGTAATATAGTTAGTAATAGTAAATAGTTGTCGTTTCATTGCATTTTCTGAGAACATTTACCATAGTAGTGTATAGGTTTTTATATACCATTAGAAAGTAGAGATTCTAAAGAACAAAAGGACTACCGACTTTTTAAAAAAATCAGATATTTTGACGTGAGATTTTTCGACTGAAAATAAGGGTGTTTTTTTGATTTAAGGTCAAAATTAGGCGAAAAAAAATATTTTTTTGAATCAAAAAAATTACAGTATGTTAAGGACATACAAAGGTAGGTTTTCACCAAATTTCGTGAAAATAAAATATTTTTTGTAAAAGATAAAAATAAAAAACCAAAAACGTGGTTTTTAGAATTTTTCACATAAATTTTGAGGTTATGTAAAAAAGTGTAAATACAAAAGTTGTAGATCTTTTTATTACCTACAACTTTGCCATTCAACTTTTTTCAATAGGACTTGCAGTTTTTCCGGAAATCGAGATAAACCATTTTTTTCTCTTAAATCCCCCCTCCCCCCCCTTCCCGACCTCAGATCGCCCGTAATTTATTTTTCCTATAATCTTCGTTATATTCTCTTCCTTTTGCAATAGGTTTCATTCTACTATAATTTTCTTCCACTTTTTACCGTTTTTACAGCTATCGGCACTGGGCTACAAGTACTCCCACACACAAATATCTGCAAACACAACACACATATGTACAAATATTTACGAATATTTATCTGTCACATAAATATCTGCCCCGACCGGGAATCGAACCCGATACCCCTCACTTCGCAGTCAGGGTCGCTATCAACTAGGCTACAGGCTCGTCACATTAAAATAATAATATCAACACAACATTTAACTTTTTTCGGATTTATACGGAGTTATTCGTAAACCTATGGCCTATGTCGAAAGACAACCTGATCAACAAACTGGTTGCTGAAAAATATGGATAGTAGTAAGATAGAACTAAAATATTTATTGTTTTATAAAACGCAGATAATACATAAGTTAAAATGTATTAAGATCAGTGAATAAAGCTTTTATTATTATTATTATTAAATTCGGAAACCAAAGTTTAAACTTTGTAATAAAATGATAATAGGTAGTAAGCCTGAATAAGCTTTCATTTCGTAGCAATCCAATCTTATTACAAATGTTTTAAAAAAACTAGGGCGCTACAAAAATTTGTCGCGAAACTAAAACTTATTTTACTTTAAAACTTTTACATTTCACAGACTCCTCGATATCTACGTTTAATGTTACCATCTAATATAATTAGGAGATCCGCATTGGCGCCTGCGCCAATTGTAATGTTATAGTGGAATACCGGGGAATTAAATTTTGGCTCCAGTCGTCTCGCGTAGCCCGCCCGTAGCCCCGCGTAGAGCGCGTCACTTTGACGGGGCGGAGCGAACGTAAACTTACTTCGACTTGTTAACTTCCTATTCTAAAGCTACCCTTGTTTTCCTTAGTGAGTGATATAATGAGTATAATGAGTGTCATCAACTTTGTAACAATAGCAATGAGTTTATGCATCATTTATGCTAAAGGTTTGTTTAATAAAATATTACAGCGATATATTATAACGATATTTGTACTAGTATTATAATAAAGCTTAATCGTTTTTTTTTTGTTTGTTTGGTTGAACGCGCTAATCTCTGGAACTGCCAATATGCGTAGATAATATCAGTAAAAATATAATTAAATAAATGGGAGATAATTTAATGTGTTAAAAGTTAAATAAAATAATCTAAATTTTGCTAACAAAAAATAACCGACTTCAAAGTCTCAAAAACTACATAGTTGTCAGATCTCGTTCAAATTTATGTGAGACCGACATGACAAGCGCCTGCTTTCGATTAAAAAAAGAATCATCGAAATCGGTTGGCGTGATATTGAGTTATTCGTCAATTTGTCGCGCACATCTTAACACAAATTTACGACTTATGTGGTTTTCTCATGGATGCCATTGTCAGATCTCAATAAAATTTATGTGGGACCACATGACAGCCACCTGCTTTCGATTAAAAAAAGAATCATCAAAATCGGTTCGCCCAGTCCAAAGTTCTGAGGTAACAAACATAAAAAAAATACAGTCGAATTGAGAACCTCCTCCTTTTTTGAAGTCGGTTAATTATTATTAAATAATGAATCTAAAAACTAAATGCAACATAATTTTATACGATTCCCCATATTCTTATCAGCTAGTTAAGCGATAAACAAAATGAGCATATTTATAAGCTAAATCTGACCATGTGTAATTTGATATACCATTTACCGATTAATCAACATTAATTATTCATTTTAACTATTTATTGTACACCAAGAATAGGACAACAAGTAAGCAGATATACAGGTGGAAATTAAAGACGGTAGTTGGAGGAAAAGTACCCTGAATATTGATGATGGCAAATTTTACTAAAAGGGATCATTCCTTTATTTAAAAAATAATTAAAACTGCATTCAAAGATTTTTGAAAAATCACCTGCTTGAGCCGGGAATCAAACTAGTGAAATGTGAAAAATAAAACATCCTGTATTTTATGATACCAACCGAATCATAGCGAATCATCATCACCGGGTCATTCATAAGGATTAATTTCTTTCAGGCAATATAGTATCTTAAATTTAAGGAAGACCAAGAAAAATACGAGTTAGTTGAAATTTTTTGTATTGCAAAATTCCTACTGAGGTACAAAATGCGGACTTATCGCTGTACAGCGATACCTTCCAGACAATTTTAAGATGAGGAGTATTGAGGAGTGCTACATAGAGTAGTGATGAGGTATGCACGCAAATTTTTTTTTCGAAAAAGTTGACTAAAAATTGTTTCTTTCGAATTTGAATTCGATAAAAATTTGTCAACTGAAAAAAAAAATCTAAGTTAAATCAGTTGAAATTCCTGTTGATGTTTGACATTAATGTTAAATATCATAACAACAACCGGAGATAGATTCCTAGTTACTTTGGATAATTTGTAGAGAAAATTATGAAATTTAATAAAACATGCAAAGATAGTTAGAAAAAAAAATTACGCATTTCATTTTCCGCAAATTAAACTTGCTTATTGTTTTTTAAATTGTATGTTATTTGTAGATGTGTTAAGAATTATTCTATCTAAAGCATTATTCTGAAATGTTGATTAAGTCAAAATATCGATTTATTCAAAAAGCATATTTTAATAATAATAGGTACGTACGCGTAATAAATAAAAAATAAACGCTTGCGCTTTGCACCTGCTTTATCGATTCTACAGTTGCATTGACAACATGAAGAAGGCAATATCTACCCATGACCCGAGAATATTACATTACATTAAATTACATTTATTACATTACCTGTCATAAAAATACCTGTGCCGTTTAGGAATCGAATCCGGGTCGCCTCACTTCGCCAAGGCACCTACCAACTATGCTACGAGATCGTCAAGTTTCAATTTAATTGAATGATTAAGTTCAATTAGCGAGTGCAAAACTTTACGTTCGATACGTTTCGATATTCTATCCCTGGTGAGCTTGTTCGAGGTTTTACTGCCAAATTGCTATATTCTAGGCAGCTTGGGAATGAAAGTTAACGCGAAATTAGTATATGTATACCTACTTTAATGCACCTCTACTTTCCTCTATCTTTGTGTATGTTTTTGCCATACAACAGTATAACGTCATAATATTATTACACTTGAAGTGTAGTAACGAATTCTCTAAAATAATTTTTAAAGCTTTTAAATCATGTAATTTGAAAAACTTAAGGTTGAGAAAAATGAGAGTTAGAGAAAAATGAAACTTTACTCAAAGTTTTCATTCGAAAATAGTGATCGGCTAACGAACACTATCACGGTATTATCCGGCGTGCAGCAGGGTGCAATTCGGGCAGGGAAAGTTGACCTAGGCTCAGTGAAACCTCATATGTCCCTGTGCTCACAAAAATAAAATATAACAACTAAGAATAATAGGTATTCTTTGCAGCCAATTAGGAACTTTAATAAAATGTTAATAGGAGTATTGATTTACTTTACTAATTATTACTTTAGCCGTATTGGGGCGGCTTAGAATACTAACCCCAATCCCACGCCGGATGGGTGTCGTAAGAGGCGACTAAATCCGTCCTGCTGGTGGTAGGGCCTCTGAAGGGATTATATTGGTAATATTGATTTTAATTGTTAATTAATACCATTATTACTATTATTATTTCTCCATGTTGTTCGCCTAGATAGCTCTTGAGCATGAGTCAGCCGCCAAACGACTCGTCGTGTTCCGGCTGGGGGCTTGAGAGCCAGTTCTTTCTTTCCTTTTCTTCCCTCTTTCTTGACCGGCAACGCATCAGTGATGCCTTTGGTGTTGCTAATGTCCATGGACGGCGATAGCCACTTACCATCAGGTGGATCGTCAACTCGTTTGTCGGCTATTTCCATAAAAAATATACTTTAATTAAAACTCAGGGTAATTAATGATAATTATATTTACGAGTACATACATACTTTTAATAAGTGTTTTTATATTTCAGATGAACCGAAATTAATGAGTTCAGAGACTAATGTGACCGTGGTCGAGGGCCGAGACGCGACTTTCACATGTAAAGTGGAAAACCTGCTGAATTATAAGGCAAGTGCACTTCTCCATAAATATTTAGTTTTATCAAATTAACACATTGCGTCAGTTTAGCGTCATGTCATCATATCACTTTAATTTGGTTCCATCGATGTTTTACTTAAAAATAATTTCAAAGGTTATATTAACAAGCTTATACTATAAGGCGCTCCACCCACTGAAGACGCGTCCCGCCGCGGTGCGCGGAGCGACGGAAAACGCGCGCGGCGACGGAGGCGCAGATCTGCCTTACTTAGCGGTGTAATCTGCTCCCCCGCGCGGTGTAGCAGATTACGACGTCCTCGCGCTAAATAAACTCATGTGTTCACTGTGTTGTCGATCGTCGTGGAGAATGGACGAACTTATTCAATTTCAAGATGTTGCAGTTATATTGTCATTTTGGTTTTTGTATACGAGAATAAAAAGACACTGCGTCCATAGAAGATTTTGGATACATCCCTATTTACGATCGAGATCTATAAATGGATCATTTGCACTGAATTACAAAGACTTAAGAAACTATGAAGATAAATTCTTTAGCTACACACGTATGTCAACTGCATCTTTTGATTATTTATTAAGCAAAATTCGAGACATGCCCGGTCGTACCGCCAGTGAATTCCCCGCTTTAGGTACATCCACAGTATCAAATCACGCCCGGTACCGCGGAGCCGGTGTGCTATACCCCGCGGCACGCGCCGCGCTCCCGCGCAGATTGACAGAAAACGCGTGCGGGCCGCCTTCCCGCGCGGTGCCGCGTCGGCAGTGTGTTGTGCTAGGCGTGATTTCTATATAAATTGAGATATTTGCATACAATGGTAAAATCTGCCATCCCGCGCCCCGTCGCGGTGCGCGGTGCAGTGGGTGGAGCGCCTTATACATGAAGAATGTTTATAATATGCGTGTAATTATAATCATTTGTATTATAAGTACTAACATCTAAATAAAGTGTGAAAAAATTCTCCCATCGTTCTGTCTATGCCAATCTCCCTTGTATCACACAGTGAGCACAGCACACTCACTAATGGATAAAACAACCGGGTTAGGTCCCTCCTTTTTTAAATCGCTAAACTCTGTACATGCAACTTTGCGCAAATGCGCCTCATAAAAATATATCCAAAATACAGATACCAAAACTCTCGTAGAAAAATACAATGATTTTACAAAATAATGAAAGACTAAGTAATCTATTATTGGTAAGAAATAAATTAGGAACAATGTAGGTCGTAACTCGTAGCCCATGCCACCTGCGGTCGCGCGTGACGTAGCGCTCGGCTACGAAGATGGCATCTACTTACGTTCTCCATTAGTGAGACTAATAGAACCTATAATTCATTGCCTGCCGTAATGCCTTTCCATTCAGAGCTAAAGGTCTGTTAATAGTTCGTTCAGGAGCACCTTGTATGTAAGTTCAGTAAAAAATATAGATAGGTACCATCTCTTTATCGTAAACTTGTACCGACGCAACACTACTCTTCGGTTTTGATTTTGCTCACAGTTGACGGAAAACTTCAGATGGTTTTTAGTCAGTCCTCGTTTTAAAAATAGCTATTGACACAGTTTGTAACGTAAATAGAAGACATTAGTGGATACAAATTACAAATATCATGCCTGTTAAAAAAATTACAATATAATAGTTGACGAACAAAAACTACGGTTAAGCTTAACATTTTTTCTACAAAATTATCTGCAACATACCTCAATAGTCTTTACATGCATATAAAGTAACCCTAATAATAATTACGTATATTTTAATTTTAAATGATGGTTTCAAATAGTGTTTTACTAAACACTCGTAAATATTACGTATAAAATGTCGGCGCCACACTTCGTCCCTCGGAAGCAATTACGTAGGAAGAGTTTCACCATTTAGGGCATTGCTCCTGTGAAATATGACGGCAATTCTATTTAACTCCTTGTTTAAACACTCAGTGGAGCGGCGAAGACTGATAATGACATAAAAGCCGCTACAGACATGAGATGTAATTGCTTAATCGTGTGGTCCTGTGAACCCGTTAAATGTTACCGTTTTACATATAATACTGAATAGATATGCAAATGACTATCACATGATATTTCGAGCAGAAAGCAAGTGAGGTGCCATACGTCACTGTAGTTTGAAGTTACACGTAGTATACACATAAAGACAACATAATAGCACAGAAGAAATAATAGTAGGTACTTATACGAGTAATAAGTAATAATAGTAATAATCAAAATTTTATTAACAAAAAATAACCGACTTTAAAGTTACTCAAAAACTACTTGTCAGATCTCGTTCAAATTTATGTGGGAACACATGACAAGCACCTGCTTTCGATTAAAAAAAGAATCATCGAAATCGGTTGGCGGGATATTGAGTTATTGGTCCATTTGTCGCGCACATACTTAATACAAATTTAAGACTTATATGGTTTTCTCATGGGTGCCATTGTCAGATCTCAATAAAATTTATGTAGGACCACATGAATTTAAAATAATTCTTGTAATTTTTTTTTGAAAGAAGCTCCTTATAATCTCATGTCAAGCTGATCTTCTCGAGGACCACAATGGACTAGTAAAAAGGAGGTGGCCAACATCTGTATGGGCATTTGCCCCATTTGTGAAGTATAATGTACACATATAATTTTTACCTTACATTAAAGCTTACAATATCTACTTTGATAATTTTATCAATAAAAATCTCTAGAACTCGGGATTCTCCTTTTACGGGCAGTTTTAGCTTTTGTAATTTGACATTCTGCAAAACATATGTAATCGTGAAAAGTGTTTTAGAGAGCGATTTTTGTAATATATAAATACTATTTATCTTTTGGATAATTAATTAATATATGTCTTTTACTTTAATTATGACTTTATGACCTTATTCCTACAAAAAGAAGTACCAGCAGTACTAAATAAAATATACGTATTAACTTGTCACCTACCTATCTGTAAATATTCACAAGCAAATATAATTTAAGTCAATGCAAGCAAACGTAATATAAATAAAACTGCATATTGATATTATTAAGTGTTTCATTATATATATTTAGGTACACATATGTAAAAATTAAGGAATAAAATATAACAATAGTACCAAATAAGGCAATAATATTTTGCAGAAATGAAACTGAAAAATATTATTTTGGCAAATGACAATATAGTAGTCATTCGCACTTCTGTCAGCCAATTGTCAACCTCCAGTGATGCCGGTCACTCACATTCGCGCGAATACGCGAACCCACAAGTGTGGGACGACCTTCGCGAATGATTATGCGAAGTTTTGGAGGCATTCGGGGTTTTCCAAGCTGTGTCGGTTTTTTGTCGCACATCAAAGCGCGCGAACCTCGAACCTTCGTGTAGTCTCCCACACATTCGTGCGACCAGTTGCGCACACGACTAAAAAGGTGATGTATCTCCTAATTTTTCGTGGTTCGTGGCGTCTAATCGTACTACCATTTATTTTCTGTATTGAAAATGGATTTGAATGACAACAACATAATAACAACAGCAAGATTGAACATTCGTGAACAAAGTGTAGGAGGAAGCGGAAATGGGCTTGTATACTCATACGCGAACCCATTTGCCTGACGGCCCTTCACATATGTGCAAACATTCGCAAAATTTCGCAAGTATTACACTGGTTTACATGTAATAACTTGATGTTAAACGCGAAAAAAACTAAATGTGTCAGATTTGCCTTACCTAATGTGAAACAGATCCCAGCTCAAATTGTCCTAAATAAGGAAGTATTAGAACTAGTAAATTCTACAACATTTCTCGGCATTACCATAGACTCTCGACTACAATGGGGTCCTCATATTGAAGCCTTGTCAGGGAGGCTCAGTTCCGCTGCTTATGCAGTTAAGAAAGTAAGGCTCTTAACTGATGTAGAAACAGCAAGATTAGTTTACTACAGCTACTTTCATAGTATAATGTCCTACGGTTTGTTGTTGTGGGGCTCAGCTGCAGATATTGAGTCAATCTTTGTATTACAGAAAAGAGCAGTTCGCGCTATTTACAACCTCAGGCCTAGGGACTCTCTTAGAGAACTCTTTAAAGAAATCAATATACTAACTATTATTTCACAATACATTTTGGAAAATATTATGTATGTTAAAAAATACTCCGATACTTTTCTTAAAAAGAGTGATGTTCACAATATTAACACAAGAAATAAGGCTAGACTGATTGTGCCTAGTTTTAGACTCCGCAAAACTGGTGGCTCGTTCATGGGTAGATGTGTAAAAATCTACAATAAAATCCCGTTAGAATTAACAGAAATGCCATACTTTAAATTAAAAACTCATGTAAAAGGTATTCTCATGAAGAAAGCATATTACAAAGTTGATGAGTATTTAAATGACAAGACTGCTTGGACATGAGTTTTTTTGTTTTTTTTTTTTTAATTAAATAATGTAATAAGTAGTAGTAAGTACTGTCTGTAACTGTGAGTAGGAAAAAAAATAATCCCGGGAGTTTCTTGCCGCTTCTTCTACCGGGACCACTCACGGTAGGGATTTGTTGAAGCGATGGCGTTGAGTGACTTTCGAAAAGTGTTTGTAACAAACCTACTTCGAATAAAACTAATTTCATTTCAATTTCATTTCATTTCATTTCATTTCATTTCATTTCATTTCATTTCATTTCATTTCATTTCATTTCATTTCATTTCATTCGTAAAAATGTCAAACATTTGCGCGCATGTGAGTGACCGGGGTGATAGCAATGGAGGTAGTAAAAGTATATTTGTATACAATACAACTTATTATTATTGTTAATTTATTATAACTACTCACGGCGGAGTTCAGAAGAAAATTAAAATTCTAGTTATGTTTTAATAAATGGAAAATATGTCTTTTCAGAGGACTAAAACCTTGTACAAAAAAACGTATTTTAACCATTTCCGGGGTAAATATTGGCCACCTCCTTTGCGTCACTATATGATGTAATACGATTTATCATTTTGATAGCAACAAACTTACACTTTCAATCAAATGTACTGGTTTGGTTGTTGCAATTATAATGTTGTTTACACACTGCATCGCTTCCATGCCACACCAGTGTGTAAACAAAACCAAATAGATAATTGGCCATATTTTGTTTTTTTAACATTAATGAATTTGGTATGTACTAAGGTACAGGCAAGTATAGCCAAATGTACCTGGTATAGTTCACAATTTAATTGAATTAAGATAGAAATATCGAAGGTTTATTCCCTTAATAAATATTGATAGAAGCTTGGTGAAATCAAATTATCGGCTCGCTTACTAGTGCCAAATTTAGATTTTAATGTCAATATTATAATGCTCAAGGAAAACAAACCTCAGAGAGGAAGCGGAGGTCATTGAACGCGATATCAAATTGAATTGAGGGAACTCCTCAATAAAAGTATGATAGGAATGCACAGCGATTTGATTATTATTAGCAATAAATCAAACATTTGCCGTATTAGGTCTATCTAACCGTCTAACAATAAGTGCGAGTGAGCGCGCAATATGTCAACGAGTGCAGCGAGATACTACGACTACTTTAACCTATTAAAAGTACTACTGGCTGCCCGGACAGACTTCGTTCTAAGGGAGATGTAAGCTATCCTATCTTTCAAGTTGGATCAAACTGCACACGGTGTGCATGTTAGGGCCCCATTGTACCGCTCGGAGAGATTATATTGCATTAGTAATATTGATTTTATTAATTAATTTAAAAAAAATCAAAGACCATTAATAGATTTCTTTTGAAATTTTTTTTACCACATCCAGGTGGCATGGTTGCGTGTAGACACCCAAACGATCCTGACGATCGGTCCACTGGTGATCACGAAGAACCACCGCGTGGCAGCCCGCGCCGACCCCACGGCGTGGTCGCTGACGCTGCGAGACGCGCGCCCATCCGACGCCGGCCAATACATGTGTCAGATCAACACTGAGCCTATGATCACTCAGACACACTACTTGCAAGTCTTAGGTATAGGTATTTCTTTAAAAGATTTTTCTGCTTTATTCTACGTGTCTAGTCACACGTGCGATTGCGATGTGGAGACGTATGAATACCGTCACTTCGACGTGCGACATTTTAATGCACGTGAACAATGAAATTATAGGTAAAAAATTGGCACGTTTAAATGAAACTAAGTATGTATTTTTATACAAAACGCCCGCCAACATCGTTCTGCTACATTATCGTGTCGCACGTATGAATAGACCCTAAGCACATTCGACTGGCACGGAGGGGTCTTCAACATTTTTTTTTTTTTTGTAAAAGTTCCACCAGATATAGTAGACTCGGGTAGTAGCTCCGAGGTGGTGATAACGGAAGGAGACAACGTAACACTTCACTGCGCTGCATCTGGAACTCCGCAACCCACCATCACTTGGCGAAGGGAAGACGCAGCGCCGATGACTATAGAAGGGCGGATTGGTATGTTACACTTTACACTTTTTGTTACACATATTATGTAAAAGAACACTTAAAGCCCGGCGGCTTGTCGTGTGATCGACAGCAATCGAAAGCGGTTGCGGACGCGGTGGAAATTTTTTTTAAGCGCATCTATGCTTCGGATGGAACATAAAGCCGAACCCAATTCGTAGTATACAGCTTCTACTGATGAAAATATTTTGGATCATTGGAAGGAATACCTAACACTTGACTACTTATCATCTATCATATTTTTTGAAAGAGAAATAACAGAGATCACTGAAACACAGAATCAATAATATTTTTTTATTGAAGTTGTACTTCTTTAGGCGCGTTATGAAATAAATGGAAAAAAAGATGAGAGTGAAAAGATTTGTAACACGGATGACACATTTGTGACACAAAAACGACGGTCACGAAAAACGTCATGCGCGTTTTTAAAAACGCTCGTTTTGAAAATAATATTATTATTACATTTTTTTACTATTGTTAGAATTTTTTTGATGAATATTGTTTTTTTTATATTGTTTTTTTTTATTTTGTTTTTTTTTATATTTTTTTTTTATTTTTTGATGCCAAAGAAGTATAACTTCTCACGCGCGTACATAAGTTCACGTTTATGTTTTTTACTAGTATTTACCGATTCGACAAGCATTTCCGCTTAATTTCGGTTAAAACGGAACTAAGTATCATTACGAGCTAGTTATACTTAGTTAACGTTATGACTATGCAGCTATGAATATCAAGAGTCAGCTCAACTTATAGTTTGGTTTTTGGTTTTAATACCGAATAGTAAAATTTTAGTGACAAAGTGGAGCGGCGAGTGGCTCAACGTTTCAGCGGCGAGCCGTGACATGAATGGTGCGTTTCTGTGCATCGCGACCAACGGCGTCCCACCCTCTGTCAGCAAACGGATTCTCCTACATATTTTATGTACGTAATGACACTATATTAATAATAACGCTACACACTAGACCCTTGGCACGGCGTTCCGGTATGGTAACCTTTGTGCCACTCGGGTCGTCGAACGTCTACGTCTATTTGTAAACAAAATGATATTCGTCATTCATTCCCTTTATCTAAAAAACAACACTGACAAATACAAATAATGTCCAAGTAAGCCTGTAAGCTTTAGAAAGCTTAGGTAGCTTATTTATTAGAGGTCTTTGATAATACCTACGAAAACTTTTTTATAATTTATGCCTAAAGAGTCCAAAGGTCTATTGACTTGAAAAATTTTTTACTGTTTAAAATCATGCTTAGTTAACTACAATCTCTTATTAACTGAGCCATGCAATCGTTGTAGCAAACATCCCATATTGATGTTATCTAAACACGCGGTAGCGTGTCAAGCCAATTTCAAGCTAACAGAATTTACAAGCATACATAATATAATTATTTCACAACGAATTGTGGACGTATATTTAAATGTATAATATTTGGCTTCGCCAACGACGTTGCCGTAGGTTCGAGAAATGTCTCTCATTCATTAAAAAACAGCAGTAAATTAAAATCTTTGCATTTACCAGGTAAGCCAACATCAGTAGCGGTAGACAAAATGGTGGGAGGCTACTTGGCTGAAGCAGTGGTGTTGCAGTGCAACGTTGAAGCCAACCCTGCACCTATCGTCACCTGGACACATGTCTACGGAAATGTGATACACAACGGTCTTGTTACTTTATTTATTGGTCCTATAGCTATAATATTTATACTAAGTATTAAAACAGACATTTTTTCAAATAAAAATTGTCCTACTCAAAACTTTTATTTAATAATCAGGCCTCGAATAAGTATAATCGGACCCGTGATGACATCATTCATGTGATTACTAAACATATCTACATTTTGGTAATAATTCTCACATAAAGTCAGGGCTTTAAGTTAGGACTATCTGATAAATACAGTGTTTGATAATATTACGTTGCACGAGTTTTTGCTTAGTTGTATTAATTTATGTTATAAATTACAGGATCAAAGTACCAGGCGAGTATAAAAAGCAGTTGGTACAAGCACACAGCGATACTCAAAATACACAACGTATCGAGGGAAGACGTCGGTCTGTATAGATGTCAAGTAGAGAACTCCCTTGGCGTGGCTCGGGACGAAGTCACACTCTACAGTAAGTTATTACAGAACAAATTTAATTAAGGAAAATGATATTACTTAATTATAAATTGTTTATCTTATAATTATTTATAATATAATTAAAGAAGTTAAGTTCCATCATGAATATCAAGTTAAATATCTCCGAATTAACTAAAAGTATTATAGTAGGGCTCGTACTGTTAAACCAATCTTGAGATCTCTGTGATCTCAAGATTTGGTTGGAGATGTTGAAATACGTGAAATCATATGAAAAAGTGACATATTTATAAGATCTGAAATCGTGCTCTTGAGCCAACATCGGATTTAAGGGCCTTAGACCATACTTAATGTTTATGTATAATGTTTTTAAGCGCTAGCGGCAACAACAATTTCTCCAATGACGACGCAAGAAGCGACGAGCGCAGCAGAAGTAACATCTATAGCTGTCAACTCTTGTACGTATTGCAAAAGTTTTAGTTTGGCTTTGTTTTATACATTTTAAATTTGCCTTAGTTACTTTTAATTTGACTTGATTTTTGTTTTGTATTTCTTTTATAACTAATTAGTTGAGACGGAAAATAATTATGTCTTAGTTTCCTTACTTATTTATCTAATATAATATCATATTTCTTTCTTTCTTCTCTTTTCTTTCTTGGCCGCGTATCAGTGGCGATGGCCACTTGTCATCACGAGGTTCGTCAGCGCGTTTGTCAGCTATTTAAAAAATTACAATGCACAATCAGACCAAATCAGCTATTTTAGGATTTGATTTGGATGTTAATAATAAAACTTAATTGTTCTTTTAATATTTTAGCCTTAACAGAAAGAGTAGACGATGAAGATAATTACGGCGTGGTGCTCAGCCGACATCAAATGCAAAACATATGTAGGTAAAATTGTTAAAAATATTTTTAGTAATATAGATTTACATTATTCGTATTATGAAATGGTTAATGGATTCAAGAGGCAATTACTTAATCATTATTTTCAATGTCAGAACTCTATCGAGAGGTCAAGTCTGGATGGATATTGATAAGTTGATTTTTATCATTGACCAAAATATATATTATATTTTCAGACACAAGTTCGTGACCCGAGGAAAACCCAGAGAACTGGGAGATTTGGTCCATCGGAAACAGATCACCTGCTTCCTGCAACATTATAGTATATATCCTATGTGCTGTCGCGCTACGATTATATCATCTTCGCCATCTTGTCCATGATAGATAATGCAATATAGCAAAATTAGATGTATAAAATAAGGAATAAATGATACTACCAAAAATGTAAATACTAGTACAATTAACTATGGGTAGGTATACTAATACCAACATCATAAATAGAACATACATAAAATATTGTGTAATGATTATAATGTAGGTATAGGTATCATAATTAAGTATATTTATAGGTATAGGCACAGATTATAAAACAAAAAACGGAAAAATGAACTCCGGGAGTGCTGACAGAAGTAAGTGAGTATTTTAGGAATTGTCTGGAAATAATTTAATGTGTAGGAAATAATTTCAAATGAAGTGTTTTTTTATTCTTTACATTTTTAGTGAATAGCTGCCAATGCCTCGTAAAGCATACGTAAACTACAATCTTGATATTATTACGAGCTGTAAATTAAGTAACTATAGTTCTGTAGTTTTCTCAGAGATGGTGCCACAGGTAGGTGTTGATCAAAATTATTATGTAATTTCATATTTTAAATCACTTTTAGGATTCCTACTCATAATTCTTTCGGTAAAAGCTATACGAATATTAAAGTAGAAATATCTTCTCGAAGTAATGATATAAGATATAAGTATGTCTTTAGAATAAAATTAAATAAAGTAAAGAACAACACCTAACAGTAATAAATGTACCAAAAGCTTGCATTTGTATACCGTATGTATAATTTGTTCTAAAATATAATAATAATTAAATAATTTGTTCTAAAGTTATGATCTATGATAGATCTAATAGCGATATTTAATACACCTGCCTATTATTATTTGTAAATATGTATGTGATAGCTAAATAAAATTGTAAGGTAAATTATTTGTTTTTAATTCTTTACGTCCTTAACAACTAGTTACTCTTCTTTTAAATAATAGCAGAAAAGTAAGTACCTACAAGTACTTAGTTTGTAAAAAAACTTCACAAGCTTACTTAGATAAAATGATGCGGTCATGCCACCATTATTTGAAAATGCAAGCAACAACAGAAAATAAAAGGTTATAGATTCAGATTTTCTATGAGTTTTCGATAATATAATAACACCAGAAACACCTTTAATAGGTTGGTCTCTAGTTAGGTACCTACCTACTATTTATCGTCAAAACTTTTAGTTTAAATTCCAGTAGGTACACCTTTTATTCGGACTCTCTATTTTCAGTAGCTCGACATTGACATAGTTAGATACCTCGCTAAATAATTTGCTTTAAATTATATTATTTGAAAAATACATTATCAACAACGTTGAAATAACCAACAGTTATTTGAGATCGTTCAAAACCATCGAAATAACGAGTGCAGTCAAAACAATGCGATAAAGATTATAGGTAGGTACCTACTCGTACGATAACCAGGTCGCCCAATAACGCTATTTGGTCATATTTGCAAAAAATGTTAGTGACTTGAAACAAGTGTCAAAAACCTTTGATATGTGTGTAAATTACTCGTAATAAACAAGTCATTATATTCACATAAATTTTATTTACCAATAGTCGAGAAAAAGGAAACAACAGTTGAATAAACTCATAACTATTTATTAAGATTGTTTACTTATCGTTTAGAGGTTTTATAAATAATAATACTATATTTGAATAATAATATAATTAACCTAATTAACGTCTGTGAGTTGTGTCGTTTGACCCTTGTTACAATATGAGGGATGCCCGGTCCTACTCATCTTGTACAAAGTTATCGCAATGAATCCAAACAAAATTTGTCTATTAATTCATTGCGAACTGCAACACTGGACGTATTGGTTTGTTTCGTGCCAACTGCCAACACATAGCAAATAGAGTAGAGAATCTTTTTCTCTGTTGTTCATTAGTCGAAGATATCAGGGTTCTCTTGAAGTAGCTTCGCATCGTCCGGGCAGTACATGATGATGTTGCCGACTGTACAGGGTCTCTCGCAACACTCGCTAGCGACTTGTCTGCGCACGCGCCGCCAATGCTCCTCCACTAATAATTGCTTCTTATTACTCCGCTTTGCTCCCTTAGGCATTAACTTATCTGGAATGAAATAAGGATAATGTGATTTCTCATCTAGTTAAATAACATTCAAAGTAATTAATAATAATAATAACAAAATTACATTCTATAAAAAAGTTGCTGTTTAGATACTCATATATTTAAATATTGGTTTAAAACAACGGTTGAATGGTTTTAACTTATACAAGCTTTTATTTAACTTTTTACTTGCTTTGTTCTTTAGTTTGTTTCTTTTAGTGCGATTTTGCATAAAACTAATAATTCTTCTAAAAAATAACAGGCATCAAAATTAGAGATAACTCAACAACTACTCATCAGATCTCGCTCAAATCTGAATGAGACTACATGACAAGCACCAGCTTTCGAATTTAAAAAAAATCATCAAAATCGGTACACCCAATAAAAAGTTATGATACATTAAAAAGAGAACCTTTTTTTCAAAGTCGGTTAATAAAGTAATGAGTTAGAAAACACACCCATCATAACTGATGTATCTCTCTTCACTATTTTGTATACATTATTGCAGAAATTGTCAATAATTGTAGACAACCATTTACTGCAGGTGAACACTTTGTCAGTCATCCTGTAAATTTCCGAAAACTCTTCTGCAAAGGCGCAAGTGCAGCTGCCACTTATTATTAAAGTGACATAAATCTGAAAACAAAAACATCACTTTTTTATTTGCTTGAAAACACAACACTGGAACAGAAAATTCCAAACTTTGGATATCACGTAAACATTGTAATGAAATAACTGTTTCTTGCATAGCTGTTAGATATATAAAACCACATTTGTATTTAATTTAGGAACTAAAACTACATACGGGCACATTCTGAATTATTTTAAAATAAGTTAAGTATTTATCATTTCCTCAAATATAGGTAAAACAAAAACGCATTTAAATAACATTTCGAGTAAAATATAGCTCACAATTTTATTGCAGCACAAAGATACTTATTTCACAAACAAAGCAAGAGTGACTTTAAACAAAAAATACGTACATAATATTTAAAATCCATTTTAGTGATATTACTAAAGAGAACACAACATTTGTTTGACTAGGCTAACGGGCACCCAATGACTGAAACGATCACAAACGTGTCGGACTTAAAATAAGCTCACTGTGGTCCATAGCATGGAATTACTTAAAAATAAAATTAACTTACATTGATAACGGCGTTTACAAAACATTGACACCAAAATGAGATAACGGGTTTAATAATAACAATTCATTAAGAGTGACAGTTTATTAGTTCAAGATGCTTGGCCAGCATGAATTTTACAATTTACAAGCTATTGGCGAACTGCTTGAATTTGAACTGTATGTTATTTCGGTCTGCAAATGATTGAAGATTTCTTAGAATTAAGAATTTTATACGAGCAAGCAGTTCAACAAATTGTGGTAATGATGTCTCAAGGACTTATTTAACCATAATTAGTAGAACGTATAAAACCAGATAACAAAAAAGTCTTAAGACTAAATTCGCAGACATCTGCAATTTAAGCGACAGAAAGGGCACCTACTGAACCGCGCTACTTTACTAAGCAATGGTTGGTCACTCCAACTTTCCACCTAACAACGTCTGTTTATCGTACTCTTCCCAGCCCATGACAGTATACGAATGGCGTACAAACGAGGATTTACAAAAGCTATGAATGTTTTACAAAAATTTTAAATTTCAAAAATAATTGTTAACATTATCTAGGTCATGAATTGATACACTCTCAGTTTATGAATATAACTTAACCAATTGATAAATGCACTCAGTTGTAAGTGGATATTAGGGGATACGGTGAATAATGAATACAACACTAATGTCCAGTGTCACCACATAGCACAAAGAAATGAACGTAAAAATGAATGATGGATCTTATAAAAATTCATCACAAATAATGAAAATTCCAAGTCTAAAGTCGGATCTCTTCTCCAATAGAGATTCAGACCCTAGTCAAAGCTGACCAAGTTTGAGTTGTAGGACCCCTCACGCCATTATAGTTCTCAACAATTGACATAATGAGCGTCAATTGCTACGCACATTTCTAGACTGATAACTGAGTCTGACATCCCTAGTTTCACGTGGATGCAGACGGCACTAACAACTCACCAGTAGCTCGAGCACGAATATTTGTGAGAAAGTATTCGTATGGTTAACGTAAGCAATTTGTCAAATTTGTATGGCATTTTAGTACCATTTACGCACGATAGAGGCGCTTTTGAAAAAATGCCATACAAATTGCTTACGTTAACCATACGAATACTTTCTCGCAAATATTCGTGCTCGAGCTACTGTTGTATATAAAGCGCGTCAGCTCTTTTTCTGGCTAACTACTTAGTACGACAAAAGAAGTGTTCAGTACATTTTACGTGCATCAAGAAATTTAAGAGTATACATATATAGGGTTAATTTTTCAAGTAGGCGTGGATTGTCAAATTCGAAAATATAGTTAAGTAATACTTAGCGAAAAGTGGTCAATGGAATCTCGGGGCCAATTTTGATGAAAACTAAAACTGTATCATTAAATTTTTGAAAAACACACAGTCGCTACGAGTCTTAAGGTCAAAATTAATGAGACCTATTCTTAATAGAAATTGTTCATCTAATGTTTTTCTCTTCGAAGCTTACCCTCCATAATGTATAAATACTTCTTGATATGCACATAGCGCACACTAAACTAAAAATAAACACACTATCAACACTGCACTAAGCCGCGAGGTCCCGAGGTCGTGACTCGTTGGTAGACGGCAAACGACAAATCGTACAAGTTTGTTTACGTATCGAAATAACGCTACGCGTAAACAAAACCGATAGTGGAATCGTTTGTTAGTTGCTACCCAAATGCGAACGTTCCTTTCAACATTTATTGTTCTGTTCTATTGTTCATGCAATAATAGGTAATAATTTTCACCTAATTTATTTCTAATTCCGGTACAATAATGAATTCTACGTATGAACCACGTAACCTACGTAGAATTTTAACATGAAATTTATTTTTAAGCTGTGGACATTTAACAAGGAGACATTTAACCCCCCAACTACAATTTTTATGTCCTGGAAAGGTATAGTTTTCGAGTTATGATTTTTTTTGCAAAACTTATAATACATCGGAAAAAGTAATACACAATTTTTGTTGAACTAATTTTTATCATAATTAATTCAAAAACGCGTCTCCTGGATTTAAAAATTGTTTTAAACGTTCATACTAAGCCCCTGACTACATGTCTTCAACTCACACCAATATCAAAATTGATTACCTTACATCTAGCCAGCCCCTACTTTATTTTAATTTTAAATATAAAGTAAAGGTTAAGTTTACTTGGTACCAGGGTTTTTCTGACAATTATTTAAAGCCAAAATTGCCGTTTTCGCCAATTCTCGTCCAGAAAATCCAGTTCTCGTCCGGGGGTATTCCACTTCTCGACCACTTTCGGTAATAAAATAATATGTAGGTATAATAATTAAAAAAGACAAAGATAATCAACAAATTTTTTTGGCACTTGGGTATACATATAAGAGTCAAGTATTACTAAAATCGTCTGTTAAAATCAATTTTAACATTCGCATACTGTCGTATTAAGAGATATTGTACCGAATGTTCAGACAAATGTTCCCATGCATTTGCTATATTCGGCGCATTTTTTAAGTCGGTATTCGGATTAGGAGGTGTATTGGTATAAAGATTAAACTAGCAGTTGAACTCGCGGCGGATTCTTATTTTGAATTGAAAGAAAACAAAAGAGAGTCAAGCAAAATATGTCAAGAAGAAAAAATGTACGGATAGCACGGTCCCGAAATATTCTGATTTTTTTATAGCTTCGGTGTTTTTACAAGTACCTAATCATCGTGGTGGAAAACACTAGCATTTTGTGGAAAATACTACCTGTAGCTCGAGGACGAATATTTGCGAGAAAGTATTCGTATGGTTAACGTAAGCAATTTGTCAAATTTGTATGGCATTTTAGTACCATTTACGCACGATAGGGGCGCTTTTGAAAAAATGCCATACAAATTGCTTACGTTAACCATACGAATACTTTCTCGCGAATATTATTTTTTCTTAAATAACACAGCTGTCTTTCAGCCACGAGTAAAATTAGACAAGTGTAGTGTAGTTCATTACATGATGATAATAAAGTGGACAAAATCGGAACATCACAATGTCTGCGTGTTCTAATTAATCCATTCGATTAGATTATTTTGTTTTCACTTAAAAGAATGAAATCGAAGGACTGAAACATTGAAACGGGGTGGTCGAAAATAGGTGGGTTTGCTGTTAAAACGATAAGCCTGATTTCAACAGCTTCATTAGGTGAGTTAAATAGCAAATCATTACATTTACGTGAACAATTGTTTTTTTATAATTCTAGCAGTTATCAACTTTAATTCCCAAAACAAACAAATCCAAATATATAAATAGAAAACTTAACGCGATCGTTTAAGCAGCGCGCTATTTCGGACCGTAAATTGGTTGTAGATATTTATTTTTATTAAGTACAATAAGTGCCTTTATCTACTTCCTGATATGCGAGCATGTTGCTTAGATACTCAGGTATCATAATAACATAAAAATATTTTCGTAAGTGAGTCAGTATTTCTATTTTGCGAAGGTTTCTGCGTACGCCGCATCAAATGGAAGATAACTGGATGCGGACGGTGACTAGCGAACCGACCCTATTACTCATTAGAGAATCGACCTTAATTTGTTGTTGTTCATCAGCCACAGATAACAGAATCATCCCTAGCGGCGCCAGATACCAACACTCGTAAACAAGTGATTGCGACTTGTCAGCGCGTCCCTCGCATTTTAATAAATGTAACTAGCAGCCCGACCTCGGTTTACTTCGACAAAAATAACTAATTATAAATAAACTAATTCCATTCCATAATAATAACTTTGTGACACATAATTTTATTAGATAGATAATAAATAATTAACTTGGATTTATAATAATTAGGTGTAATTACCTAATTACAGAGTAGGATGTAATACAATTATTATGCAATATCTGAGTAGATTTTCATCGAAATATTTGTCTTCTATTTCGTGTAAACAGATCCATAATATTTACCTAGACAGACAGCACTATTTTAGCCATAGACCTGATAGACCCACAAGTTAAAAAGTGCTGAATAATATCTAAACTGTTCAACAGTTTTGAAGTGATGGCTCAACAAACTAACAGATCAAATAGCTATTTCGGCCTTATCGATAACAAAGACCCTGTTACAGTTTTATTATTATTAGATATGACTGCAGGCCCAATTAAATGTTTTGATTCCTGTATCTTGGGTGGACTATAATATATGTACCTATATCTCTATGGTGTTATGACGGCAAAATCGAGATGAATCGTGTTGTGTAACCATAATTATCTTATTGTTAGTGTCTAATAAAATTAATATTTTATTGCATGTTTGTCTCTGTGTTGAGGTATTTTAAAATAATGGCACTAAAAGCGTTTAATGATGCTAATACAAACACATAGGGTGTAAAATGTTTCCGTCCGAGCAGTTTCCGTCCGTTTATAGAGCATTGAGAACGATGTCTTCAGTATTCATACAATATGAAAAACCTGGGAAATTCATCATATAACCTATTTTTGAGAACTTTTCCACTTGTACAACTGCAACCCTTTAGCCGGCAGGGGCAAGTGTCCCCCACACTTGACTCTAACCAAAATTAGCATTTTAAAGCCAAATATTTCGCAAACGGGCCCCTAATTCCAAAAATGGTGTTACGATAACCATAATATTTTTGAAAGATCTTTTCAACGATACCCCACACTAAAGGGTATGCAACGAATAAAAAAAAATATTCTCATGTTATCTGTAGGGGAGGTACCCTAAAAAAATGTTTTTCAAAATTTTAATCTACGATTCTGGAATTTTAGTAAATAACTATGTATATCCAAGCCAAATAACAGCTTTCTAGCACTAAGAGTCCCGGCGCTTTGCTTCGGACAGACGGACGGACAGACGGACACACATACAGGCTGACAGACGAACAGAAAGACGGACGGACGTGACGAAATTAAAAGGGTTCCGATTTTATTTCGGAAGCCTAAAAACATCCATTTATAAATATGGAAATGACATGACATGACACATAACTTCTATTTACGTAAATAAAACTTCCATGCACTTTGGCAGGAGTTTCCGTTCCGTCATGAAGTTCTGTTGTAAAAAGACCTTCTCCTTTTTTTGAAGACTTTTAAAAAACCCTATTTTCTCTCTGAACATTACCGACAAACCGAATAATAAATAGAAGTACAACCACTATGTGCTACGATGCGGCGTCGTCTCATTTTGGTTAGTAGAAGATTTTCTTTAACCTTTCGGCTAAATTAAATTTATTAGAGTATAGGTAGGTATAGGATAAGATTCCTGTGGGCGGGCTGTGCCACTTAGTGATTAATGCGGCAACTGCAGTCACGTTCGCTGTGGATGACATGACATGCCTCTGCTTCTACGCTACGACAATGTACGAGAGTGAATTTGGTGACATATAAAGGGGTACCTATCATAAGGTCGAAAAATGTTTATTTCACCGAAAACTTTTCAACTATTGTTGTTTCGTTTTTTTACTTCATCGAAGTCACGTCTGCCACCTTGTCAGTTGTCAATTATCAATTCGATTTTTTTCGTTACCTCGACATTTCATTTGGTCGAAAAACGTGGTTTACCGAAGTTACACATAGCCGCAATAACATTTTTCGAAGTATTAAGTTTCCGAACATTCATTAAACCTGCGTGCAAACAAGCCAGTAGCAAGCAAGCAGGCATGCAGTGCAGCGTGCAAACAAGCATGCAACATGCAAGCAGGTGTGCAAGCATTGTTTCTGCCACGGCTCCGGGGCTGCGGGGCTCTGGCGGTCCCACGCGAGCTTATCGTCGTAGATGGTTTTAACGCTCACCACCTGCTCCTCAGCTCGCGGGCCGCCTCGCCCGGCGGCTCTCCGCGCCTACGCGGGTGTAAATTACACTGCAAATAATGCATATAGCAAAAAAGACGTCGTTCAGTAATTTTCGGTAAAATGAAATTCGAACAAATAACATTCGGTAAAGTGAGGGTGCCCTCGTATAAAGATATAAAACAACACAAAGCGCAAACTCATCTATGTACTTAGCTTATTTGATATTATTGTGACATTTAACTTGAGGTCCAGGTGGTCTGTGAGTGGTCGTATGTTTATTATTTTAATATTAAAAATGCTTTGTATTGCATAATATCTCGATCTCGTACTTTATCCTGGGCTCTTTGCCAGAGCAGCCTAAAAGGGAAACGCTAATTCTATTTATCCACATAACTTTCGTGAGTGTGACACCATGTCCCTAAACAATTAAAATTGTGCCGAATACAATTACTACGCTGCTGAAAATTCTCATTAAGATTCTCCCAAGTGACTAAGTCCCGGCGAATTGATGAGTACATAGTCGGTAGGTGGATTTTATGCACAAAATTTGACGAAGTAAAAAGACCGGCATTCGTAGCCTACCAAGAATGGCCAACATTGAATGTCCATTGACGTAGATGTGAAAATATCGTTAAGTCTAATCTAATGCAGTAAAATACGATTACTCATTATTTAATTTCATTTCTTATACATTTTTTACTAGCCATTTGACAAGTTTGCCTTTTGTTTAACCCCGTCTAGTTTACTATTTTTTGTGTTCTGAAGTAAAATCGGAACCCTTATAGTTTCGTCACGTACGTATGTCTGTCCGTCAGTCTGTCCGTCCGTCTGTCTGACTGAAGCAAAGCCCCGAGACCCTTAGTGCTAGAAAGCTGTAATTTGGCATTGACATACATATTTATTAAAACTCAAGAATCTTAGAATAAAATATTGAAAAACATTTTTTTTCAGGGTACCTCCCCAACAGGATACGTGAGGATGCATTTTTTATTCCTCGCTTATCCTATAGTGTGGGGTATCGTTGAAAAGGCCTTTTAAAAATAATATGGGTCTTCCAAGACCATTTTTAGAATTAGGCTCCGTTTGCGAAATATTTGGCTTTAAAGTGCTAATTTTGGTTAGAGTCAAGTGTAACCCCTTGCTGGCTAAACGGTTGGAGTTGGACAAGTGAAAAAATTCTCAAACATAGGTTGTATGATGAATTTACAAGGAAAACTATCACGGCTATGTTAGCATAAGTAAATGAGTAGTTAATAGTCGATAAACTTACTACTTCGGAACTCTACATTGAGTGAGGCCTGACACGCACTTGCCCGGCTTTTTGTTCATAATTTCGGTATCTCAAAGTAGATGAACCGAGTGTGAACCATTTTACTGATGGTCTGCTCATAAACCAGTTGCGAGTATAAAATTATGCTGAGATACAGGTATTATGGGGTGTTTTTCCTTTAGCCAATACCTCTGATTTATCTGAATTTTGGTATACCTATGTATTTCAAAGCGTTGATAACGAATGGTTTCAGCCCATTAATGGCCCACTACTGAGTTCGGGTCTCTCCTCTTGAGGAGGCTTAGAGCTGCTCTACATACTCCACCATGCTGCTCCGGTGCGGATTGGTGGAGGGGTTAGTGGCCAACCCAATTGTCGAAAGTTTTTAATTGCCGCCTGAGGGCCTGCGACATGGCTTATCGACTGTTCTCTTACGATAACAACCAGGACCGACGGCTTTACGTGCCCTCCGAAGCACGGAAGCGCTCAAAAATTTTTTTTGCCACTAGCGGTCACCCATCCAACTACCGACCGCGCCCGCTGTTGCTTAACTTTGTCGATCACTTAGGATCGACACAAGCCGCCGGGCTATGAGTGATAACGAGTATCATAGGCAAAATACCTGCATATTTCATTCCCAAGGTCACTTTGAAAAAACAGTATTTTTAGTTTTTTACGTTTATTTGGCAAAATATTAATTTTACAGAAAAAAATGTTTCCAATTTTTCTTGTAGAGCCAGTGCTGCAGTGGTTTGGGAGAAAAATGCGAATTTCCCGCATAATTTCTTGGTACAATTTTACTTGACATACTATGAAGATGGCTGGTTTCTATTTGTAATATTTTATTAGGCATATTGCCATTTGCATACAATTAAAATAGCATTTGAATTAACTTAATTTAAATTAAAGTCTTAAAAAGTCAATATGTTGTATGTACTACAATAGTCAGTGAAAGATATGAATCACTGTAAAACCTACTCCACGTAGTCTTAATTGTCTGCCCTACCCCTAATGTAAGTGTTCACACTGAACTCGCGAGCGCGCGCGCGGTCGCGGTCGCGGTAGACGCTACATACACCGCGCGCGCGTTTTGGTGTGAACACTTTCATAGTAGCTCATATGTTTGATATTTCGCGACCGCGCCCGCGAGTTCAGTGTGAACAAGCACTAAAGAGTAATGTAAGCCCGCGTCAGTGTTGCCAATGCTACGGCAATTACCGTGTTCTACGGCTTTCAGGCGGCTTCAGGCCCAAAAAAATCACAAAATCTACGGCCTACGGCTGTCCTAAGCCCTATTTCATTAGCCAATTCTACGGCTTTTCGCAAATTGGCAGCTGTGGACACGGTCCACAGTTGATCTTTTTCCATATAAACACGGCTTTTTTATCTAATGTACACGGCCGCCTAAAAATTTGCATTGGCAACACTGGCCCGCGTAGGCGCGGCGACCCGCCAGCTGAGCGAAGCTGCGTTAGAACCACTGGCGACGATATGCTCGCGTGGGACCGCCGCGGCCGCGGCGCCGGCGAAATGTCCTGACAAATCACTCGATTCAACAGAACGCGTTTACCGCCCCACGCGCTCTAGCCTTTTTTGAGTCGTCAGCTCGTTTGCCGGCTATTTCCAAAAAAAAAAAATTTTTTGACCCGACAAATCCCGACTTTTTGAAGTTTTGTCCAGATATTTCAGTCTTGCGATTTGGTAACCCTACCCACAGCGGCGCGCCGGAGCCGTGATAGAAAATTAGAAACTATGCCATTCAAAGAAGAAAATATTCTGTCCCGGCAAAAACTGAACTGAATTGTCGTGTGTGTGTTTCGTTTAGTGTGTGTGTATGTGTTTAGGTGTATATGTGTGCAAAAAAGTATGTCAAGTGTACCAAGTACCAAGAAATTATGCGGAATGAATATCGCAATTTTCTCCCAAATTAACCCCTGGCTCTACAATAATTTGAAAAATAAACGTGAAAACAAAAACCATGTTTTTTTCAAGGTGACCTCGAACTCGAAGATGATATTCAGCGCGTCGAAATACATAGGTATACCAAAATTCAGATCAATCGGGGGTATGGGCGTGCAGAAGAAATAATAGTACTTATAATAAGGTATGGCCTAAAAGAAAGTTTATCCGTATTGTGTACTTTGTAAATGTATTTTTTGTAATTAACCCATGTATTCGTGAAAGCTGCGTCTAAAACATTATCAAGTACATAATTATGTACAATGCGCATAAGTCATCTCCAACAACCAAGTCTCAGCTACGCTCGTTTTAGTAATTGCGCTGACGACTGTACTCTGGGTATGTGGTACCTACTCATACTCACTTCCAACTAGACCTACCTATTACTTGCAATCAAAGTATTACTTTTATCATGAAGAAAAATATCCACTGTGCTATCTTGTCGTTTACTGTGGCTGCTTCTTATCCGATATACTTACTCGTAGCAACGATTAGCACCGTAGTGGACGTTTGATTTTCCTCATTAGAATTTTAACTATACCTACGACAACTAAAGCCCAATGCATACGTAACGGGCTTTTTCCCGTACGGGACGGGAAAATCATCGTCGCCTACGATGTTTTTCCCATCCCGTACGGGCCACGTTCCGTACGGGATTCCTCTGTTTATGCACATCGTATACATTTTCTATGAAACGATGTTTCCAAAACTTCACGTCCCGTCCCGTACGGGAAAAAACCCCGTAACATATGCATTGGGCGTAAGTATATTATTCTGATCACCGGTATGTAATTTGTATTTGCGGTATCAACAAATTCAAATGCTTCAAACCTTATCTACTACACCCAATTCTGACTCTGAATAAGGTAAATTTCCAAGACTTTGTACTTGTTTCTCTATTTCAATAATATTTTTACGGACATAAAGGCGATCGCACATATGTCAGCACCGTACTCGACTGCATTTAGAATTCGTCGCGCGTAGGTCTCGTGCAGGTACTCAACGTTGCCATGCCACGATAATTTTGACAAACGCATTAGGAGAAACGTTTCATAGTAAACGAATCCTGTGAGGAGATCTCGCCTTCGTAATAATATTTTCCTTTCTACAATCTGAGTCTGACAACTGCCAATTGAACAAAGGAAAATGTGAAATTTATGAAACTATGAATATAGGAATTTTTGTAAATATTCGTTAATTTTGCTACGTTTATTAAATTTCGGGGTTATTAAAAACGTGTAAAAAATGTAAATAAGAACCTAACATAATTATACCATTTTGGAAATATAGTATGTGTCTTTATGCACATCGCCGTCACTGATGGTATGTACGTGATCACCGCCACGCCGCCCATTAACAGTGAGACCTGCTCCAGAGATATCTCGACTTCAGACTTATAATGGGCAATACTTGATGATTGATAGCAAAATTGATGGCATACACGGAAATAAAGTGACACGGAACTAGTGGGATCTTTTCCCACTAGTACTGTCAACAGAACTACTCAACAGGACAAGTGGGAATAAACGAATGTCACCGCACCGTTTCACAATAAAAGTTGGGAAAAACTGCAAAAATTGTTGGCAATACTAAAATTTGCAAACGGCGCTTACTGCCAAATTTGGGAGGCTATCTAGTATATACATATAGGTCTATGAGGCTATCAATATAATAAATGCGGCGAGTACGGCGCGTGCGGAGCGTACGTCCGTACGATGCTGACATATAATATGTGTAATCACCATAAATTAAGTATACTTACACATGACTGAGGACTTTGACACTAATCAAACATTAAGCAAGAGCATGAAAATATTTAGCAGCAACGTAAACAAATATTTGAGGGTTCAAGGATCTCAATTGAACGCGTTCTTTATTGTACCTATTGGGTCATTTTGACCACAGTGATCTTACTAAGTATAACTTATGGTATTTCGAGATATAATTTAGATAACGTGTTCATATCTCAACAGCGACTATAAAAATAACCAGGGACTTTAAAAGTAAACCAAAGTAGGTACGTAAGTATCTGATCATTATTTTTCCTCCGTTACCTTCAAGCGAGTTGAACTACACTAACAAGTTCTTATGAGTTGCCGAAAACGATTCACGTTTATTGGATATCGGAAAGCTTAGTAATGACAATTATTTAGATTAACAACATTCTATTTGGAATATTCAAGTAAAGTAGAAAAACACATTAGCGTTACTTTAAATATTGTAACTACTTGTTCCGAACAAAATCCGTGTCACATTTTTCATACTCTCTGACAGCTTGGTGACAGCGCTTCGTTCGGTCAAGTTCGGTTCAAGACGGCAGCATCATTCTGCACTAAATAATTTTTAAAAATGTAAGTAAAATTATTGTTATTTACCAATTATAATTTAAATAAACTCAATTAAAAATCAAACGTAAATAATGAAATGGTTTTAACTGTACACAATAAACAAAAAAATAATTATGTGTTCTTGAACGGTCGGAGTTTCTCAAAAATGACATCCACTTGTCTCGCCCGCTCGTAGCCGACTAAAGTAACGCGTTGGCACTACGTACTTGGTGTCAATATAGGTCATAGCCCAAATTTTTAGTACTGAATAGCCTGTCTAGTATAGTATAGGATAGGTCTATAGTTCCGAAGTAGTAAGTTTATCGACTATTACTCAATAACTATATTAACTACTTATGCTAACATAGCCGTGATAATTTTTCTTGTAAATTCATCATATAACCTATTTTTGAGAGTTTAGGCGGCAGGGGGGGACACTTGACTCTCACCAAAATTAACAATTTAAAACCAAAGTTAGAAGGTTGGCTCTATATGAGATCTGATTACTTCTTGATGTAGAGTCATATTGATTGAGCACCTCGCACCTCAAATTAATGATTAGTGCAATGTATTTATAAGTTGTTTTTCCGCTCTCTAAGTACTCGTATATTTTTCTTCTATCTGAATATTACCACCCCTAATAAAAACACTGAGTAAGTTTCTTTGTAACTAAAGTAACATTTATATTACGAATGACTGCGTTAACACTAAAAAAATAAAGCCTTGGAAATACTTATTTTCATTTCTTCAAGATGAAGCATACATTGATCAATGGCGTACCTACTTAATAACCTAGTATATTACAATAATATTAAGTATATGATGGAAGAGGTCACAGCTGTATATAAAATTTTGTTGGCAATCCTTCACGATAACTTGTATGATGAGGGTAGAGTTTCGCTATTCCTACCCCATTAAACGTCAGTATAACACAAAAGGACTAATTTCAAAGAGTACACGTAGAATGTCAGAGTTTTATCACTTAAGTACTTACTTTAAGAATGGTCTTGATTACAAAAGACAATCGATAAAATCAATACATTTAACGGCCGGTCTCAATAATGTACTAACAGATGGAAGGCTGTGAAAAGGGCTACCATTGGTATGTTATCTGTCATATTTGTCAATTTTTGCCTCTGAAAAATTGACAAATATGACAGATGACAGCCCTATCCACAGTCTTCCATCTGTTAGTACATTATTGAGACCGGCCGTAAGTAAACCGCAACAACCGTTACTTTTCAATCATTATGTACTTAGCAATAATTGTAGTTAAGTGACGTTTTAATGATAATCGTTTTTAGGGTTCCTTAGCCAAATGGCAAAAAACGGAACCCTTATAAATTCGTCATGTCTGTCTGTCTGTCTGTTCGTCCGTGTGTCACAGCCACTTTTCTCCAAAACTATAAGAACTATACTGTTGAAACTTGGTAAGTAGATGTATTCTGTAAACCGCGTTAAGATTTTCACACAAAGATAGAAAAAAAAATTTTTTGGGGCTCCCCATACATAGAACTGAAACTCAAAAATTTTTTTTTTTTCATCAAGCCCATACGTGTGGGGTAGTCTTACCCATACTATGGATAGGTCTTCAAAAATGATATTGAGGTTTTTAATATCATTTTTTTCTAAATTGAATAGTTTGAGCTAGAGACACTTCCAAAGTGGTAAAATGTGTGTCCGCCCTGTAACTTCTAAAATAAGAGAATGATAAAACTAAAAAAAATATATGATGTACATTACCATGCAAACTTCCAACGAAAATTGATTTGAACGAGATCTAGTAAGTAGTTTTTTTTAATACATCATCGTAATATTTTTTGCGGTGTACATCGTAAACCGCAAAAAACATCGATCAAAGCTACAACGAACTACAAGAACTTTTATATGTATTATGTTACTTGCTGCTACGGAACCCGTCATGGGCGAGTCCGACTCGCACTTGGCTGCTTTTTTATTTAATTTAACCACAAAATGTTCTTATATTATATTTTTGTACTGACTGTACATATGTAAATAAAATCGTTATTCTGATATTTTTGCAGTAGGTACCTACCTACATTATAATTTATCATTCGACTAGGAAGGTAATTATGGATAGAAAAATTACAATAATGTCTGTATTAAAATAATAAAAAAACTATGATACAAATCCAATGATCAAATCCTATTCGATAACAAAGTATGTAACGCATAATATCGATTGCAATTCGAAACGCTAGCACCTTTATAAGTTCTTCGATTTCACGTAGCAAAACCTTCATCACTTTAAATTGCTAGTCACGTTTCTGGCCAAATGAGAGAAAATCTAATTTTTTTTGCGTCTCTGAAGTGATTGGGGACAGAGTACTGAATATCTCTTAGACGGACGTTTATACAATGACATCTGACTAGAAGGCCTTTACAGAGCTGGATTAGAGCTCGTTTGCATAATCAGAGTAACCTACTTACCTACATTATAATATCACCATCAACGAAAAACAAGAGGCGATGAAATGAAACGTCCGTTGTCAAAACTCTATCTTAATACGAGTAAATATAAATTACGTGTCACGTTGTTTGTCCGCGATGGACTCCTAAACTACTCAACCAATTTTAATAAAATTTGCACACCGTGTGCACTTGTGTAGTTTGATCCAACTTGAAAGATAGGATAGCTTACATCTCAAAAAACTTTTGACAGAACGAAGTCTGTCCGGCAGCTAGTACATACATAAATAGGCTGAGAGAAAACTGTTACACGATTGTCGATGTTACAGGCAAAAATGTAAAATTAATAAAATTCGGATACGTTAACACTTACCCTGTCGAAAATTAGAAGTTATACAGTAGAATTAGACTAATAAAATGTTTTTGTAAAAAATTAAAACAAACGTTGCTAATGTTCAAAAATATCCTTAGCAAGATATTGTTTGTCTTAATTTTATTAGTCTTAAGTTTGTGGGCCGGCTCTGGAAAAATAATTTTAATAACACCTCATTTCAGTATTATCTCCACCCTTCCTCAGAATAATTATAATCAATCACATGCAACCTAATATTTACCTGGTTATGCTCACTTTGTTACCCAAACGTACCTAGTGACAGCAGTGACATAGATAGCCAAATCGCCAGCTATAAAGCAAGTGGCTAAGGTTTGGGTGAAAGGAGCTTATCTTTTATGAGCACATCTCATGACTCTGGACGAAGATATTACATAGCCAGTACGCCAACACGGAACAGGATAATGAACATTTTCCTATAGAGGATTATATCGGTTTATCAGTATCTACCGTAATCTCATGTGAAGTGCCACTGATATAAGCACAAAGAACTTTAACCTCTTCAGGATTCACGTATTCTGTCTCCGCGATAATAACTATGCTTACGTGGACTTCTTTGTCAATATTCAACAAATGAATGACGGGCCTTCTGATGATAAGTGGTCACTGGTCAGTTAAGGTCGATTCAATAGGTGGCAGCTAGCCGGGATGGTAAATAACTCTACCACCCTCTATAAGTACAGTGGGGATAAAACTGGGCAGCATGGAGCCCAGCGTACAGGTTACAGAACTGTTATGTACAGACGTTTTCTTACAATGTATTTACCGGAACAATTGATAAAATTATTTTTAAGACACAAAACAATGAAATTTAAAATGTGCGTCGAAATTCGAAACCATAACTCTCTATGCGGGTGAGCAACATTCACTACCAACGTACACTAGGCTTTCATTGATTTTCACTTTCAGCAATATTTGGCCACAACTAAACTATATATTCCATTGATATATTTTGTTCACCTGTTGTCGATCTTATCAGCGCGGCAGGAAACTACCTAGCAAAGCTTTAAAAACGCATTGGATAAATATTATCTGTCATGTTTTTATAAGCAGCTTGTATAAATAAATAAATAAAATAAATATATAAAATAATTTAACCGATATCAAGTTGTACTCGTACAATGGCCTAGCAGGAAAGGCCAGCTGCGACACGCGGCGGTAACAACTCAGAATGCAAAAGCTACCGAATCTGCATTAATTAGAGCGGAACTCTCAGCCGGCAACCAACACACCTGTTCCCCGAACGCTCATGATTTATCTCTTACCTATTATAATCTATAGTAATTAACTAGACTTCTTCATTAGCGTTTGGTATTTTAGGTTGTTAGCCTGAACAAACTTTCTCTATTCTTAGATGTTAAAAATGGTTGAGCTCCAAGAAGTATTAGTGGCTTTCCATGGAGCTTCCAATCAACCTCAAAGTCAGTCTTCCTTGAAATTCAATCAATTTATAGATGTTACTCCAGAGAAGCGTTGTCGGTCCCAAAATCTAATCAATAACAGACGAAGCACAAACGAGCAGTAAGTTCCTTACAGATCACCGGCGTGTTGCTCAAGGAAGGCTCAAGTCTTTTGCTCATGCAGGCTTGCATCACGGTGTAGTTACATGTCCACTTTGTTCATTCAGTAATATTTACTCGGACATAGTAGTAAAGTTATTACCTGCTAAACAACTACCCTTATTTTTAGTGATTCGTGATGCATTTTTATTATTTCCAGGGAGCCGTTTGCTCCATTTCCTTTTACCGAAAACTATGTATTGGTAGGTTTATTTAATATCTAAGGGCGTCGAAGAACATGCGGCATCAACATCTTTCACCTTTGTGGGCAGGTAACGAGAAAAATAATTACCAATCCGAAGCAGAACTAATTTTATAATTCCTTTTATAAGTGTTTTGGTTATATGTTATAATATTTTATTATTCCTAAAAAAATATCTAAATGCTATTATAACAGGTTACTGAAATGTCTGAAGTATGTTACATAAAGGCGTATTGTAAAAGACGTTTACGTTGACAAGTGTCTCTCTGTCTGTGATAAATTTGTATTTATTCAAATTATTTACGTAACATTTAGTCATCGCCAAGGTCAGTCAGATTTGTTCATTTGTTCTAAATGATCTACAGTGTGTGTCGCTTGACGTTGAAATGCGATAACTGCCTATCACGATCTCTGATAAGGTATCAACGCGCGTTTTCGTATCAATATGAAGCTAGTACTGAACCTGTTATTGTTACTACTACACGGAACACTTAATGCCACTCTTAAACAAGTTTCCAACTAATTATGTAGTGAAATCGTGACGCATGTGTAAAATGGCATATTGGATTGTTTTCTGCTTTTTAATAGTGCTAGCGTGTGCATACCCGGGGAACGAGAATGATGGTAAAATGTTCTTAGATTACACATTATTTATTGTATGTAAAACGGAACGTAAATACTGTATACCTTGTTTTGTTTAGAGGTATAATTTTATTGTATCAACGATAATATAGACTGTTATCATTACGATTCTTTCATTGCTCATGCCGAAAATAGGTTCATTGCTTTTTATTGTAGATAAAGGAACCAAATTGAATAAACGTTACAATGAAAAAGCAATCATTTTTGTTTGTACCGAAGTAGCAAATCGGTATGCCGTGCGGCTGATATTTATTATTTTTTGTATATTTAGGAACTAAACGGTATTTATTACACTTAAAAATAAGTTCTCCGGTATCTGTTCGATGAACTTTCTGTGATGCCCTTGGTCCTACGAATATCAAAGGGATAATCTGTTTATTTATTGACTTTAAAAAATATTCTATTTATATTTTTTATTTATGTACCTTCATATGTACATATTTTACTTCTTCTTTGGTATTAAATATCAGCTCATTTTTTTAGCTTGCACCTCTACCTACGCACTTCTTGAACGTCTGTGTCCTCTACCCTTAGGTTGTCTGGTAGAAATCGCTACTACAGCGATAAGACCGCCTATTGTGTCGATACTACTTTCATTATAATATTTTAAGTACTTATAGTGTGCACAATAAAGTATATTGTATTGTATTGTATTCTATGTCAGAACGACACGAGTATGTGAAATGTTTAACTTTCCGACGCTTTACAGAAAATTCAGGATCTTACGCAAAGCTCAGGGCTCACATTTTAGGATTTTTGTAACCGAATACCAAACTTACGCCCCAACTCAGAGCCACTAATGGTTACTTAAATCGCCCCTTAGTACAGAATCACCATACAGGTTCTGTACTAAGAAGCGCTTTAAGAAACCGTTAGTGACTCTGAGTTGGGGCGTTATAGTCTTTCGCTCTACGACAAAACAGTCGCTTGAGGGCTAGGTACTGCGTTACCGGAATTACAAACTAGTGACAATTTAGGAGTGACCCAAGTGTCAAAAAAACAATAGGCTTGTGTTAACAATGTCAGACAGAATAATCTCATATTTGAAGTCAGACACAGATGCATTGCTACTTTAAAACGAATCATTTGTAGGTGTCGTTGGCTCCAATGCCCTTCAGACTGAAACACAAAGTTGACTGAACTGTCTTTCAAATGCATGTAATGAGATTCAATGTTGTATACATGCAGCTGTGTAATTGTTGAATATAGGAACCTAAAACAATAAAAGAATTATGCATTGTGTACTAAAGTAAAGTTAGAAGTGTAAAACTGTTTGTTTGGTCACATTTAATTTTGTTCTTCAATCACACGATCTGCTGTGCGGAATAGTTAGTAGCCGACCCAAGTGTCGAAGATTACAAGGCTTCCGACATGGCTTAACGACTCACGATATTATTTCACTTCACGCGCTTCAGCAACGAAACCCGAAAGTGCTCAATATTTTTTTCCAATCCAACCTATTCAATTACCGACCGCATCTTTTAAGCTGTTACTTAACTCGTTGATGACTGACTTAATTGTTACAAGCTGCCGAGCTATGTACTATCAGCTAGGAGATTTGAAGCTTTGGCCTGCATTAGACATTTATTGGACAGTACCTCTATCCTTTCGTGCTCCTTGGGCCTAGGGCCACTTGTTCAGGCCATGCGTTGTCTAACAGCGAGTTGCCGGAAGAGTTTTATAAAGTAAGTATCTTATAATCTAAGTTCTGTATCGAACAGGATATCAGTCCTTTATGTATCTACTTACGATATAATGTTTTTTTAGGTTCGTTGATTTACCGGCATTATTACCGCTGATCAGTCTGCCTATGTCCGCTTCACATTATATTATCTATAATCATAATACTTGATAATTCAGCGCGGATTTGTAGTGAATTAATGTATTTATGGTGTCATAATATGTGTCGTCCCTTGGGATTCCCCTGGGAATGATATCTTCGAAATCTTTGTAGGTATACGCAATGCTTATTTTCAAAAGACGGAAGCATTTGTAAAAGATTAAATGATTAAATTTATATTTATTATTTATATTAAATATATACTTAAGTATTAGGTACTTCAGTGTCACAATTCTGCATTCCATAAAAATATTGTCATCACTAAAAATACCTACCACAGGTACCTACGTTGTTTGTAATTAATATTGTTTACAAATTCGATCGGGCAATACTGGTTCTAACTACATATTATGTAGCTCTGACTAAACATATTGCCTTCAACTTCAAACTTGTCTAAGATAAGATTACTAAAGAAATAGAAACAAATATAAAACAAAACATGACACGTATCTAATCTTAGACAGGTTATGCTAAAAATAGTTATTTATTTATTTATTTATGTACACTTTATTGACCACAATACTAAATATTGAAGTACAAATGGCGAGCTTAATGCTATTGCATTCTCTACCAGCTAACCATTAGGCCAAACAGAGAAACACGATGAGCGGTATAAAAAAAGAGGATATAATATATATATATATATAAATAAACGATATACATATTAGAATAAGTGAATATATACAGATATATTATAAATAATACATATTTATATAAATAAATAATATAACAAATAAACTATACTTGCATATAATTCAAGTACACTAAACTTGACAAATCACGAATAAAAATGACATTATGTTAAGAGCGGCATCCTATTAGGTAAGCCTGCAACCTTTTTTTGAATACGAATTTACTAGCGGGGCTTCTTATTTCCTTAGGAAGTGCATTCCAAAAGCGAATGACTTGCACAGCAAAGGAGTTGGATATAAAGTTAGATCGGTGTAAAGGAAAGGATAAAAGGTGAGATTCAGAGGAGCGGAGTTGACGGTCATGGGAAGAACATAGGAATTGGAATTTTGACTTTAAATAGTCTGGGACAAGAGGATCGAAGAGAATAGAGGAAAGTGAGCAGAGGGCTCTTAGCTGCCGTCGTTCACGGATCGATAGCCATTTAAGCTTAGACCGGTAGCTGGAAACATGATCAAATTTACGTACGCAGAACACAAAACGAACGGCACTGTTTATTAGTCGGTCCAGCTTGTTAAGTTGGGCTTCAGTAAGATCTAAATAGCACACGTCACCGTAATCAATAATTGGAAATATTAGCGTTTGTACCAAATGAACCTTAGTTGCGATGGGAAGGAAGTTTTTTAGGCGGCTGAGAAACGTGAGCTTGGCAATGACACTGCGGCAGATTTCGATGACTTGGGTGCTCCAACCAAGATCGCTATCAATATAGATACCAAGATCTTTGACGCTTGGGGAGTAAGGTATGATCGAACCCTCAAACGTAACAGAAGGCACTGATGTAACATCTAGTTTAGCTAATTGGCGTGAGCTACCAACGATGATAGCTTGGCATTTAGATGAATTAATTTTGATGCCAAACTTTTGAGACCAAGCACTAACTTTAGCCAGATTGATATTTATAATATTTACAGCTTCTAAAACATCATCAATGGCAGCCTGAGCGTAAATTTGTAGGTCATCGGCGTATAAATGGTAAGAGCAGCCAAGAAGGGGAGTAAGTGAGTTAATAAATATGGAGAAAAGCAGAGGAGATAGGATTCCCCCCTGTGGTACGCCAGAGGACAGGTTACACCAGTCCGAGAGCATCCCATCAACCTTAACGGCCTGTTGACGATCACGGAGGTACGAAGAGAACCATGCCTGACTTGCGGACGAAAGCTGCAATCTATCGAGCAAGGCAAGGAGAATATCATGGTCGACCAAATTAAAAGCGTTGGAGAAATCGATTAGGATCAAGATGGTGACCATTTTATTCTCCATGCCCTCCCGAATATCCTCAGTGACTTTTAGTAGCGCAGTTGTAGTGCTATGCCCGGGCCTGAAACCAGATTGCAATGGGCTGAGAACATTATTAGAATAAATGTACGAGGCAAATTGCTTGTGCACAACAGCTTCTAATACCTTCGAGATAAAGGGCAATAGTGAAATCGGTCTGTACTCCTTTACACCAATGGGGTTAGTTACTTTAGGAATAACCAAACCTTTTCGCCATAGTCCCATAGTTAGGATACCATTCACCATAGTTAGGATATCTTATAAAGATTTCCCCACTGTAGCAAAAATAATGATCACGGAATTTATGTTTTTTTAACTTATCGTATCATGTTAATTTTAATAGCAATGACCTAACCAATCATCTTAAGTTATATCTTAAGTTACCATCCCTATAAAATTTAATATAAGTATCTAAGTATGTGTGTATTTAACATAGGTAATAAAGTGTCTAATTAATTTTATGTTGAACATTAATTGTGATTGCAGGGGAATGTCCGGCTTCCTACTGCGAAGGCGAAGGATACGAGTGTATCAATGGAAATTGTTACTGTGCCGAGGGATATATCCCGAATTACTACCAAACTCGATGTGTGAGATGTCCAGGTACTAAATTACTATAAAACGAAACCCGCATTTTTCGGGATAATAAGTAGGTTGTACCCTATATCTTATTGTAATCATGGTCTATACGTGCTAAATTTCTTGAACTTCCTTTCAGAAGTTTTTGCATGTAAATAACAAACAACCATACTAACTTCCAAACTTTTAATATAGGATGAAAATAAATGTAAAAACCATAGAGTTATTACTAATACTTACTTTATGGTAAAAACAAAACTCTTAAAACTACAATCCCCTGGGTTGCAAGTGTCTTAACTACATGTCTGTAGTAAAAATTCTCTGATAAAATTTAAATCCTGATTAGTCCTCCGTCTGATAAACCCTAATTATATAATTTAAACCTATCTACTTCACTTGTTTACGATCGAACTTCTTCGAGTTTGCGTTTCCATGGAAATTTCTCTGTCGAGGTATTTCTTAATTCCACTTGTCACGCAATTAAAACTTTTTTACTGATAAGTGAAATGAGTTTCAAATTTTTGTCGTAAATTGCTGAAAGGGAAAATAAGTTGGTCCGTTTTTTTTATTTAAAATTTATTTATTGGTGATTAAGTTTTTAGTGGTTTATTGGTATTTAAGGTTTATTAAGTTAACACTCCCCGGACCACGGAAAGAGAGGGGGTTGCAACCCTAGATTTTTTCCCCTTGTCGCATGATTTTTGTACGGCGTTGCGGAATAATGTATTAGAAGCTGTACTGAAACAGTATGAAACTGATGCCGTATAGAATGAAATGAGCAAATTTACCCTGGAAATTGTCAGAAAAAAAACCGACTTTGTGGCGCACCATTTTTTACGGCACTGCGCGCTTTCTTATTATTTTTCATGGATCTATCAATGGTAAAAATGCCGTAAAAAAATATATACCAAAATGTACTCACTCTACCTGCACTTTTTAATTCTCACCAGCACTCAGTTGGACAGCTTACAAGTGACGGCAGAGTGCTGAATCTTATTATTTTATGCTCGTATATCGTCCTATATACGTCACCTGGTGGTTCATATGATCCATCCATTTTGGACATGGGCCTGTAGTCTATACGTAATAGATGATAATTCGTTATACATTTTTAAGTAACATAATCATTTAATGGTCCGACTTATAGGATTTGGAGAGAGATGTTTTGGAATATGCTGCAATCCGATGGGAAATTCTACCCTGGCTTGCTGGCAGGGAGTGTGTCAACCCTGCTACGACACCAATGGAAAATGGATCTGCAGGTCCGTCATTTTATTGAATAATTTACAGGACAATTTGTGCACAGGCTTCAGTATATAGTCTAAATATTTCGGCTGATAAATTATTTAGTTAACTTATTTTTTTAATTCCTATTTTTTATACGGATCGGTTCAGTTTTTTTCATTCCTGACATCATCAACGTAAGTCAAATACGAATCATACTTCATAACTAGGCACCATTTATATTAAATCATCTGTCTTTTCACCTGACTTCTTATTTCTTTTTCGAGGTTTTACACCTACCTTTATGTCGTAGAAACTCTACAACTGATTAATCAATTTAACCATACAGTATCCAAAAAAGCGGCCAAGTGCGAGTCGGACTCGCCCATGAAGGGTTCCGTAGCAGCAAGTAACATAATATAAAAGTTCTTGAAGTTCGTTGTAACTTTGATCGAGGTAAATTGCGGTTTACGATTTATGACGTATTAAAAAAAAACTACTTACTAGATCTCGTTCAAACCAATTTTCGTTGGAAGTTTGCATGGTAATATACATCATATATTTTTTTTAGTTTTATCATTCTCTTATTTTAGAAGTTACGGGGGGGGGGGACACATTTTTCCACTTTGGAAGTGTCTCTCGCGCAAACTATTCAGTTTAGAAAAAAATGATATTAGAAACCTCAATATCATTTTTGAAGACCTATTCATAGATACCCCACATGTATGGGTTTGATGAAAAAAAAATTTTTGAGTTTCAGTTCTAAGTATGGGGAACCCCCAAAATTTATTGTTTTTTTTCTATTTTTGTGTGAAAATCTTAATGCGGTTCACAGAATACATCTACTTACCAAGTTTCAACAGTATAGTTCTTATAGTTTCGGAGAAAAGTGGCTGTGACATACGGACGGACAGACAGACAGACAGACAGACAGACAGACAGACAGACAGACAGACAGACAGACATGACGAATCTATAAGGGTTCCGTTTTTTGCCATTTGGCTACGGAACCCTAAAAAGTAGCATTTCAGCTGCTATTGCCTACTATTATAGAATATTCGTATCACTTGGCATGCAAGAGTAGCCTGTAGCTTAGCTCAAAGCTACAGTTTTACCCTAACTAGTATTTTGGTGTGACATTTATAAATGGATCAATATAAACGCTAAAATGTTTCGCTGTTGTTACCGCACGCGGAAATACAACACCACCGTTGGCAGGATATATGTCACTCTGATGTGAATTTCCAGAGAAATGGATGGAAATCAATTGCTATGATTTTGTATGCAGATTTTGGGCCAGTCTTGACGCTGATCCTATATGCACCAAAACTAATGTCTCTCTATTTTTGGCAATTACCCGTAAATAAATAAAATTATTTAAAATAACTGTTATCATTTAGTTACCATGCCTGAATTCAATTTAACTAAGATTTTGTGTACAAAATAATATTATATAGGTGTTCTTATGTATGTACATAACATAAATTCGAAGCATTATGAACAGAAGAATCTACTCATATTTTGCATCCATAAATATAATTATATTTTTTCTGTAGTAGGTATGTCACGCTGCACACATATACATATTTTTACCCTCTTAGGTACATTGCATAGTATCTGTAGAATTATAATACTTAAATATTTTACAAAAAGAATATTCTACACAATTTCCGGTGATTTAATTTTTTATCTTTAGATGAAAAATAAAGAAGCCATAAATAAAATTCACGAGATAACTTACATCTTTTAAAACTTTTAATAGCCTACATAATACTTATTACAGGGACTCAATGGATCAGATCTTGCTAGTATCTGGGACACCGATTTTATCATGGCCGCCTCACTCATATTGGGAATAATTGCAACTTTTATATTGCTCTATAAATAATTTGTGTACCTACATTGTAAAACTTTTAATAGCCTACTTATTACTCTTTACAGGGACTCAATGGATCAGATCTTGCTAGTATCTGGGACACAGATTATCATGGCTGCCTCACTCATATTGGGAATAATTGCAACTTTTATATTGCTCTATAAGTTGTGTGCTGCCACTACTTTAAGGTATTTTTTATAGAAGATTAATACTTGCACCATGCGGTGCGGATGACATAATTATGCGGCCGCATCCGCCATCCGCAATAATCCGCATCGATAAATGAGAGCATTTATGATTTCATACAAATACGATGCGTTCGGCGCGTACGGTGCGGATAAATGTGCGTTCACCATAAGAGACTGCAGAGCGCGATTCTCTTATTCTAATGTGTACAAATAAAGGATAAAGCGTTATTAATAATAATAATAGAAGGGAATAGGGATCTACTTATTATTGCCTCGTCTGTAATGTCAAATGCATGATTAGAAATTTAGAACTGGACTCGAACTGGAAATTCGTCAAATTCGTGGAGTCTCACACAAGAGCTTGGAATAACATCTTATTAGGATGAAATTCTCAGTGCACCTATAATATTTTAATACAATACTATAGGTCGATAACATAACGCATGAGATCACATCGCGTGTGATAATGACTAATAGCTAATTCGATTCGACGCGACCATATTGATGCCCGTCGTTATCTTGCTGACGTTGACGTAGCGACATATCGGGCGTTAGTGCTTATTGCTTAATATAACTAGGTAATTTTTACAATTTATAAGTTAATTAAGTGCAATTAATCAAACTGAATCAACAAAAAAATATTGACATAATTTTTCCTAAAAATAAAATTCACCAGAAAGGTTCTGGAGTGGTTCGTTTTATTTATCCTAGGCGTTTTTCACCCCAATGGCGAAAAACCGTATTCCGCGCCTGCTGTCACGTTTTTCTATACTTATTGTTAGTGTATTATTTTTGGAGTTAACTCCTTATCTATCGATTTCATAATTAAACAACAACGCCATGTAATGATAATAATAATCTTTTTGTATGTCAACTTTTTAGCTTTTTTTTTGTAAATTATGTCAATTTTCATCATCACCATGGCGTTAAACTCCAGTCGTGCGTCGGAGCTGACACACACCTTTTTATTTGTATTTCTATTTAATTTTACATGAGACTAAAAAATATTTTTTATTTTTGTTGAGACACCGAAAAAAATCTTACTTGAATGGATACCTAATTTTATAAAATATTTCTTACTTATTATTATTTTCCAGGCCAGTCGGAGAGACGTCAAATAACGAGGCTCGACTCTCAATAGGAAGTCTTCAAGTATACGTCAATGAAAGATTAAGAGATGCTCCGCCGAGGTAGCTATTTATTTGATTCTTTCGTTATTATTGAAGGCAAATAGTTATTCATTTTCCTGACAACATCAATAATTCAATACACAAAGTACTTGTATAAAATAAAATGATCCGTTGACCTAGCAAATTTTGTACAATTGTACTCTACTCAAATTATTCATGTTTGTTTTTATAAGTTTGTTGCAGCGATATTTAGATGACTCGAGTCTAGGGTTGCCAGATGGTCGGGATTCGTCTCGATTGTCCCGACATTTCACACGATGTCCTGAGTCCCGACAAAATTTAAAATGTTCCGACAATTCACTCGAGTGGCGGGCCGTCTTGGGTATCGTGGGTGAGGCGAGCGAAGTACCTAGAGCTAGTCGGTCATAGTAGCGATAGCGAATAGCCCATAATGCACATCGCTCGTCGGCCTCTGATCTTTCTAACACATTAGACATTCTGATGATAAATGGTCACCCGCTCATAGCATCAGTTTATTTAACATTTATTAAGGACTCGACATTTTACTTTCCAAAAAATATAGGTATATAATAAATCGTATTTCTGAATGTGTATGTTACGTTAACACAAGTTGGTCATTGTGATAGAACTAACAACTATAGAAAAAAAAACAGTCTTAAAAATATAAACATCTTGTCACTTTGGGCAGAAGTTATGAGGTACGATACCCTACTAAAAAAACATACGCTGCTATTCAGCGCATATGGATGGAAGAGTCTCGAGATTCCAATGAACGCACCAATAATGCTTCGCTTCCGTTAGAACTTCTCGCTTCTCCCGGGGGACTCTACAAATTCCCTCAACTTTCTTTCTTAGAAGATCCTATTTTCCCGGGAAAGGTATTGAAAGACCTAGAAACTAAATACGCAAAATATGTTTTCCAAGTACATATTATAAATAGGTAGATAAGTATTATAATGACAATATGAGAGGTTCTAAGATTAACTGCATAATTATGTAATAAAATGAAATGTGTTTATGTCGTAGGTACACAACAACACCTCAGGGTGGCTCCGCTGTTTACCCTGCAACTGTTTATCTCAATGCCGGATTTGTAAGTATATGACAATTCAGTACATGCCGTAGTCACTTCGGAACTTAAAAGTATAATATTAGCAAAAAATTTTAGTCCATTCATTCTAGATTTTTTGGCGGCATTATTTATATTTTTTTATAAACTGATATAGTTATGTTGTACTCACCTATATGCGAGTACATTAAAAAAACAAGCTCCCCCGTCTGCATCCCCCCTCCCCCTTGAAAAGTGTCCCATTTTACAGATTTTTCTTAATTTTCCGAAGAAAGATATAAGCTAGAACAAAATGGTCAATGTTATTCATTAAAATTAATAACCTACAAATATGGTCCAACATTAATTTTGATACGAATTATAGTTTCCAAGCTATGGTGCGTTATCTAAAGTTTAGTAAAAATCTGCGCTCAGCAAAACTCAACATTAGCAAAAGACAATAATATTTTGTATTTTTAACCGACGAAAAAAAAAGGAGGAGGTTCTCAATTCGACACGTATATTTTTTTTTTTTATGTATGATCACGCAGAAATCGGCACAGGGTGGTCCGATTTGGATGATTCTTTTTTTGTTGGATAGGGTATGTCCTGAAGTTGGTCCCATATTTTTTTGAAAATTTTATTCCCACCTTAAAGGTACGAAAATAGGGAATGATTGATTATTCACCCGTTTATTACCCGGAATTTTTACATGTTAACCCCAATAACTTTGTACTGGATGATCCGATTTCGATGATTCTTTTTTTATTGAATAGTGTATACCTTGAGGTTACTCTTGTTTAAATTTCGACAAAAAATTTTACCCCTATAGGTACGAAAATAGGGGATGATTGATATTTCATCTACTACATTTTTACCTGGTAACTGAATAATAATTCATAAAATCAATAATTTATTATTAATTATAAGTATTATAGCAACTAAAAATTAAAAAATAATTATTTTTTAACAAAAAATAAAACCAACGAAAAAAAAACTGAAAAGCAAAAAATAAAATAAACCATTTAGTATTATAAATTAAGATCCGAAATTAACAGTAAATAAATAATTTTGAGGCGGTGCCAAACAAATGAAAAAACAATCGGCGAAAAGATGTGCGCCGCGCTGCTACTGCCGTGTGCATCGCATGCCGCTGCCCTCATAATATTATGAATTTTATGTAATTAATTTTGGTTGTTTGTTTGGCACGGTCTCAAAATTATTTATTTACTGTTAATTTCGGATCTTAATTTATAATACTAAATGGTTTATTTTATTTTTTGCTTTTCAGTTTCTTTTTCGTTGGTTTTATTTTTTGTTAAAAAATAATTACTTATATAAAAAAAATGTGTTATGGTAATTGTCTACGTAGCTTCTTGTAAAAGCGATATTTAAGAAAATAATAATATGAGGGATTTTTATAGGAACAACAGAAGCAAAAACAATCCTTAAGAATTTTTGTCTTTTTGTCTGTAATGTTTTACCTCATAGATTAGATCTCCAAAAATATAATTCTGAAAACCGAATCCAATTAGGTACATCTAGTACCTACCTACTTTTTGCGTGATTTGCGATTAAATATTACAGACAAAAAGACAAAAATTCTAAAAATGATTGTTTTTGCTTTCGTTGTTCCTATAAAGATCCCTCTTATTATTATTTTCTCAGAAATGGTCATTACCATAACCGCCATAACGCATTACTCATATTAAATACAAAATATTATTCTTTTCTGCCTATACTCGTAAAATGTTGAATTTTTGCTGAGCGCAGATTTTTACTAAATTTTAAAACAATAGACTTTAACGCGTCATAGCTTGGAAAACATAATTCGTATCAAAATTAATGTTGGACCTGAGGTTAGACCATATTTGTAGGTTATTTATTAATCATGCCGTTCCGCCCATAGGTACATTGAAATCTATAATGAATGGACTAATTATAATTTTTCGAATGACATCTCCGCGTGCTCATGGTTTTAATTTCTTATTTTTACCAAAGTTATTGATTCAGTAGAATTTTTTACTACATCGTTTAAAAAAATTAATGATACCTCTATATTTTGTGCAGGTCCACGACAGCAGCATACCACCTCCGCCGTATACCGAAGACATGAAACCTACCTCTGAACCGCCTCGGAACAATACTGTCCACATGTAGTTCTTTTTAATTTTATTAAATATGTATTAAAATATGTTAGTAGAGCACTTTTAAACTTTAAGTATTGAATACGTATTATTATTATTATTTAAAGGTAGTTATTAGATAGTACGTATTATTTTAAAATAGAGCCATCTCGCGTGATAGTCTACCATAGAGCTAGCTAGAGTCTAGGTTCATAATATCTAATACAAGCCTATGTTCCACTTCCAAAGAATAGTAGGTATAATAGTGCCTATGTTGTTATGTAATAAGTTAAGTACCTATTATAGATACGCGAAGTCCCGTAGGTACGACATTGAAACTTAAAAACGTTAGATGCTTTACAAGAGAGCAATTTTAAATTAATTTCGTCGACAAAATTTTAATTTACAAGTTATTTGGTATACATTTTAGGCAAGTACTAGGTAATTAATGGTTATAATTTAATAATTTAGATAAGTATCTTTAAGAAACCATTGCGTATACATAGCAATTATAATTAAAAAAAATTGTGACTCATTAATGGGTAACGAAAATGATAAGACAAGTCATAGATATAATCTTATATCTATGTGTTAAGTACTTAATTTATATTTTTTATTTTTATTTTTTATCGAATTAATGGATTTTTATAGACAAGAAAGCGGTGTTTTCGTCATTTTTCGTTTACCTACACGCTGTTTGCTTCCGAGTACAGTCGTGACACTTAATAATGGCCTGAAATTGACAAATTTTTAAATAGTTACGGTTTAATTTAACAAATAAACAATCAAACCCGTAAGTTATGGCTATAATTTAACAAATTTGACAATTTTAGTTCAAATTTAAGTTCCCATAGGCCACAAGATGCCTGATGCATGATCTACAAGTAAAAAAGAAAAAGTAATAATATTTTCAATGTCGATAAGTAGTGCAATTAGTGTAGGGAAGGTCTGTTCGTACTGTACCTTTGTAATGTTGGAGATAACATTAAAGGTAATTACGTAGGTACATCATTAAATAAAAGTTTGCAGGGTAGGTACATAATATTTAACTAGGGGATCTATAATGTGTTATATAATTGTTATCACGAATAAGATTGTGTTGCGGATAATAATAGTTAAGTTAAATTAAGTGAACCTAGGATAGCATCTTGTAGGTACAACTACATACCTATTTTAACTTTTACAGTGTTGTTAAAAATTTTCTTCAAAATATAAATAAAATAATTTGTGTTGTGTCATCTTTAACTCACTATTTTTAATTTTATCTTTTAAAGTAGTCTCCCCTAATTCATTAGATCCGTTCGCAAGCATCGATTGCATCGAACGGTTCCGTTTGTAGGTAGGTAGTAGGTAACGACTCATTCCCACTTGGATAGTTCTCTAGATCCTATCCGTTATCATATTTTACAGTGGCCTGTGGCATATCAGAATACAGAACAAACAGTGGCACATAAACTCGTAATTATGAACTAATTGTAAGTATGTATTCAAAAATGTATGCATGGTGGGCTAAACTAGCATGCTAGTTTATAGCATGTGTATTTTTTTATGGAAATAAGGTCGTAGCACACATATCAACTCGGAAAGGGATCGTCACCGGATCGCCTCGCCGTCATCCAAGAATCAACCTAACCTAACGTAACCGCGTTACCAACCGACCAGCAGCTCCGAGTCGACTCGGCTACGGCTATCATTGGTTGAAGTTACACACCTACGAGTGGCTAGTGGCTACTATAAAGTTTATGATCATAACTACCTATAAGTATACATACAAACAAACAATCACTAATTTAAAGAAAGTTAACCTACAAAATTATTAAAAATGTGTAAGATATGTTAAAAAGGACTTACACCAGATATGTCTTGTGACGATATTTCTTTACTACTAGCTGGCTACTACTGGCTACTAGTCTTAAGATCAACATTAATCTGGCGTATGATTGGTCAAAAATGTTCGTCCAATGTCACGTGATCCATCTTCAGGTACCTCTTTCAAGCGTGGTATTTGCATTGGCATTGCTGTTCTTATCGATAGTAAGAAAGGTTACTTTATTTTTACGTGACTTTTAAAATCAAATTAAATCTTACTTATTGTTATTTTCTTCAAAATAATAGGTACGACTGTATTTTGACAACATTCAATACAACGTTATACAACGTGTCTTTGACGATTTTAGTCGGCATCAAATTATTGTTTAAAGGCATTTTAATTACTTATGACGTAACGCGTGATTTTTCACTGCACGGCGAGAATCACTGTTTTTTCGCTGCCGCGCCGTTTACTTTCTCGTAGTATCGAGCGTCAATACTGTTGGGAACCCAACCAAACAATTAATTTATATTCTGTGCTATCCACAGACGAAATTGTAGTGCCAATGTTGGCAACATTTTTTTTCTCTCTTGCTTCCGGCTGTGCTACCGAGTGTATGCGAACTGTGTGCCTTCAAGAAAATAAATTACAATAATTCAAGATCTGCAGTTTTCTTCCTCAAACCAGCTACAAAACATGGTCCTTCGAGCCTGCGACGTGGAAGAGATCTGGAATTGACAAGATTCTTGAAAATAAAGGTAATTGCAAGAATTATCATACTCGCGTCAAAACGAGTTTGTGACGCCATTTTATCGAGTTATCGATCAAGCAGATACATCGCGGTGACGCTGCTGTGGTTGGTACTGCGTTGCTGCAGTCGATTCGACCAATCACGGCACGAGTTCAAGCGTCGCCTGCGTCGCGCTAGCCAATGCTAGCTCGCCGTGTCACTACTCACTCGCTCACTTACGACGACAAGCCAGCCGTTCGGTTCGAGTCAAGTGAAGCAAGAGTCAAGAAAATTTATTACAATTTACAATTTGCAAGCCAAGCCAAGAAGTTGAACTTAATTAATAAGAAAGTATATCGTCGATGTCGGCAAGAACTACGTACCTACGCGTTTCAAAATTTGATTAGATTAATATTGTGCGTCTTCACCCGGACCGGACACGTCACACGCGGTGACCGAATAACCTCACGGACAATGTCAAGCAAGGACGAAGCGAAAGGAGTCTCGTCGGGGAGCCAGACATTGAAGATGGCAGATCCTGTCGCCAGGAGAGGTTACGCAAAAGGCAAATTGACGAAAATGATTAATTCCCTACATGATGAAGAGGCGTTATCACAACTATCAAAGCAGGCGCTTTCAGTCAAGTTGGAGCGTCTTACGTCCCTCTTCGACAGGTACGAGGAACTTTGCATCGAGACAATGGAGGAGCCGTCATCAGAATACGAGGTATGCTACGAGCGGGCCTTGGTAAGGCTACGGGAGCTGATCGCCGGAAAAGAATCCGAGCGGACCCCCGCGCAACATCGCTCGTCAAACAAGTTACCAAGTATCGACATACCCACGTTTAGTGGTAAGTTCAACGAGTACAAGACGTTTATAGGCTTGTTTACATCTTTAATACACAATGATCAATCGTTACAAGACATACAAAAATTATATTATTTGAGGAATTATTTAGTGGGTGAACCACAAACATTGATCAAAAATTTACCATTGGTCGGGGAAAGTTACAATGAGAGTTTGCACATATTAAAAGAACGTTATGACAATAAATTTAGGATTACAAATGAGCACATAAATAATTTGTTAGAATTACAATCTATATCTAAGTCGACTTCTACTAGCATAAGAAATTTTGTATGTAATGTTAGGCAAGAATTAGCTGCATTAAAAAATCTAAATCACCCAGTTGAGATGTGGGACCCAGTAATAGTATGTATTCTGACAAAAAAGCTCGATCCCTACTCCAATAAGGAGTACCAGCTTAGTCGTGCATCTGATAGGGAACCCACTGTTAAAGGTCTTTGCGAATTCTTAGACAAACGGGCCCTAGCCCTGGAGAATGCGGAGCCAGCTGCCCGCGGGCCACTGCAGCAACCGCAGTGTGCTCCGCCTGGGCCACAGCGTGCTCTGCCAGGGCAGCGCTACAAGTCAACTGCGAGCAACGTAGCTACAAGCACCGCCTCTTGCATACTATGTAAGTTGAATCACAAATTATTTAATTGTGTCAAATTTAAAATGATGCATTCTGCTGATCGAATAAAATTTGCAGCAGACAATAATCTATGCAACATTTGTCTTAACAATCATACTAAAAAGTGTAAATTTCACTTTAAGTGTAATATTTGTAAGGCGTCTCACAACAGTCTTCTGCACCCAGAGGGGCAGGTTGCTCCATCTGTAAGCATGGTGTCCAAGGAATCTTCCACACAGGTTTTGCTACCAACGGTGCGAGTCAAACTGATCATGAGCAATGGTACTGAAGTATTTGTGAAGGCACTACTGGATAGTGGCTCACAGAGCTCCTTTACAACAACTGAGCTTGTAAGAGTCCTCGATTTGAAGCCTAGAAAAATAAACACAGGTACAATAGGTATAGGTAACACACACACAAGCATTAATCAGTGTGTTCAGTTGGATGTGTATTCAACAGTGTCGCAGTTCAAAATACCTATAACTTGCTATGTCATTGATCAAATAACATCAAGGCTCCCGCAACAGCAAATCTATAGAAAAGCAATCACAGTGCCTCCCAACATACAGCTGGCTGATCCGCAGTTTGATGTGCCAAGTAATATTCACATTTTATTGGCTGCTGATGTATTTTTCCAGGTGTTGCTGCCTCAGGCTGATCATCTCGGCCATATTGAAGAGCCAGCACCGTTCAGCAGCAGCCAGTCAGCACCAGCAAATAGCCAGCAACCATACTTCTTAAACACAAGGTTTGGTTATGTTGTCGCAGGTACTCTGTCAAACCAATGTCATTATCAACAATTTAAGGTAAATTTATTTTGTAAACAATGTGATTCTGACATCAATAATGCTGTTTCTAATCTTTGGAAGACTGAAAGTGTGCCTGAATTCTTCTCAGAAACTAGTCCTGAGTTTGACCAATGCGAACAAATTTTTCAAAAGTCTGTAGTTTTAAAAGATAAAAAGTTTCAAGTTGCTTTGCCTTTAAAAGTGCCACTAGACAAAGTTAATGAGGCAATAGGCGACTCTTTTAATTTGGCACTGAAAAGATTTTATAATTTAGAAAAAAGATTTAAAAAGGAACCACAGCTGTTTGAACAATATAAAAATTTCATACATCAATATGTGCAGCTGGGTCATGGTTCATATATAAATATTGACAAATACGATCTCACAAAAGACGCTGTCTTCTTCTTACCACACCATGCTGTGATAAGACAAGACAAGAAGACCAATAAGTGTCGAGTCGTATTCGATGGTTCAATGTCAACACAAGTAGGTCGTTCTCTTAATGACCTTTTATTAAATGGTAAAGTAGTACAAAATGAACTGTTCGACATATTAATGTTGTTTCGAATAGGTACTCATACATTCAGTACTGACTTAAAAAATATGTTCCGCTCAATTGGTCTCGATCCTGATTATAGATCATTGCAGCTTATCTTGTGGAGGGACACTCCCGAGGAACATATAAAATGTATTGAATTAAATACGGTCACGTATGGTCTAAAATGCTCTACATTTCTAGCTACCCGATGTTTAATGGAGCTAGCGAAACAATATCAAGTTGAGTTTCCTGCTGCATCATTTATTCTCCTTAATCAGGCTTACTGTGATGACATTTTAGTCTCCAGCAGCTCATTAGAGTCCTTGGTTGAAATGAAAAAACAATTAATTCAACTATTGGACCTGGGAGGATTTGAGGCGCACAAATGGGCTTCCAATAATGCAGAGATTTTACAGGATATACCTCTTGAGAAACAGCATTTTGATGAAGTTGATCTTCAAAAACAAAATTATAGTTTAAAAACTTTAGGTGTTTCATATAACACCAGAACAGATACCATAAACATAACCAGTCCTAGTCCTACAGGTAGTATTCCTAACACTAAGCGAGAAGTACTTAGCCATATAGCCAAATTCTATGACCCCTTAGGTCTGGTAGGTCCTATAATAGTGACTGCAAAATTAATTATACAGAAAATATGGGCGGCTAAATTAGGTTGGAATTCTTGTTTGACTGACGAGTTGAAAATGATCTGGTTTGAATTTTATAATGATTTATGTGTCATGAAACCCATACACATAAATAGAAATGTAATGTCTGACAACAACTGCAAGGTACAACTAATAGGGTGTGCAGATGCCGCTGGCTCAGCTGCGTACGGGTGCTGCTTGTATCTGCGAGTGATCGACGAAACAGGTACTGTGAAACAAACTTTACTCTGTTCAAAATCAAAGGTTAATCCTCTGCAGCAAAGGCTTACCGTACCCAGATTAGAGCTCAATGCTGCACTACTATTGGCAAAATTAGTTACGAAGGTTCATTCAATTTTGAGTCTTAAGTTAACTATTAATGATGTACTTTTATATTCAGACTCTCAAGTAGTTTTGTCATGGCTAAAAATAGATATAACCAAGCTTAACGTGTATGTTGCGAACAGAGTTAGGGTTATTTTACAACATACAGGTAAATATATTTGGTCTTATATCAAATCAAGTGACAACCCTGCCGACTGCCTCAGCAGGGGGCTGAAGCCGCATGAGCTGCATGAGCATCCACTATGGTGGTCTGGCCCTAGCTTTCTGCATGACAACACATATCAACTGCCCAAAGGTAATGAATTTGCTATATCTACGGACTTACCTGAAGTAAAGTCTGCTTGCAGTCGCTCCGCATCCTCCAGTGCTATGGTATGCTCCAATTTTAATGCAAATAAGGCTAATGCTGTTCTATGCTTAGATTTTCTTGATAAATACTCTGATCTCCACAAAATGCAGCGAGTTCTTGCTTACATATTGCGTTTTTATAATAATTTAAAGTCAAACAAAATTAAAAATAATTATTTGCTTACTGAAGAGTTGAATAATGCAATGCTATTGATTGTTAAGTATGAACAACAAAAATACTTTAGTAACGAAATTGACATGTTATTAAATAAGAAACCCTTAAAGGGAAATATTGTATCTTTAAATCCTTTTGTTGATGACAGAGGCATCCTACGCGTAGGTGGGAGGCTGGACCTTGCTACAATTCCATATTCACAAAAGCACCCAGCTATTCTTCCCAATAAGTCTAGAATAACTCAGTTAATTATTCAAACAGAACATGTTAGAAACTTACATGCCGGTCACAAGATTACTTTGTCATCAATAAATCAAAAATTTTGGTTAATTAATGGTGTAAATGAGATTAAGAAAATTATTCATAAGTGTCTTGTATGCTTTAGATTAAAGGCTGAAGCAGCCAAACAGCTAATGGGTTCTTTGCCTCATGATCGGGTAAATAAGTGCAGAGTTTTTGAAAAAGTTGGAATTGATTTTGCCGGGCCTATAGCCATCAAGCAGTCTAGGATTAGAAGTGCTGTGGTTTCAAAAGGTTACATTTGCGTCTTTGTTTGCTTTGTAACTAAGGCAGTTCATCTGGAGCTGACCTCTGATTTAACTACACCTGCCTTTATAGCTTCGCTAAAACGTTTTATTGCAAGAAGGGGTTTGCCTAGTGATATTTATTGCGATAACGCTTCAACATTTAAAGGTGCAAAGAACCAGTTAGTTGAATTATATAAACTACAATCCTCCCATGACCACCAACAGCAGGTACAATCATATACAGCTCCACAGGGGATACAATTCCATTTCATCCCGAGCTACTCACCGATTTTTGGAGGATTATGGGAGGCTGCAGTCCGATCTACTAAATATCACCTTAAACGTGTTATGTTAAAGGCTTTGCTTACATACGAAGAGTTAAGTACAGTTTTATGTCAAATAGAATCCATATTAAATAGCAGACCGTTAACTCCATTGTCAACAGACATAGACGACTATACTTACCTAACTCCAGGTCATTTCTTGGTAGGTAGGGCTCTAAATAGCTTTCCTGAAAATGATGTAACTAATATACCTGTTAATAGATTAAGGTTCTGGAATGTATGTTGTTAATATGTACCAACATTATTGGAAGGTATGGAGTAAAAGTTATCTTAATGTTTTGCAATCTAGACCTAAGTGGAAAACTGCTTTACCTAACATACAAGTTGGTTCTTTGGTAATATTAATAGATAATAATATTCCTCCTTTGCACTGGCCAATGGCTAGAGTCATAAATGTTTTTCCTGGTCATGACAATAAGGTTAGGGCTGTAGAAGTGAAATTACCAAATGGGAAAACTCATACAAGGTCTATAACTAAAATTTGTTTACTTCCTGTTGACATAAATTAATTTCAATATAATATTCATAAATTCATTATTAATTTGTATTAAATAAATTTTGCTCCAGACTTGACAACTATGTTTAATATTGACAATTTATAATATTGACAATTTATAATAAAAATGCTATTAATAATTTAGAATTAATAATTTCATAACAATGTAAATGTAAAATTTATAAGTAAAATGTAAGTGTAAAATGTTAATTTAACAATATCGACCTACAATAAGTTGCTAATACTTGACAATAGAGGGCACTCGGTTCATATTGTTGACAAATAAAACAATGTAATTGTTCAATGTAATCTTTATTAACAATTTCAATAATTCTATCAATTATTTCAATTATATTTCAATTTCTTCTCTTGTTTCAATGTTTGTAAACAATTTAGAAAATGTTTATTTAATTCCAAGTCATAATTATGTAATGTGATGACATGGTTTTCTTTCTATGCTTTTGTGTAAAATTAAATTTTTCCTTGTTGGTGGGAGCATGTTGGGAACCCAACCAAACAATTAATTTATATTCTGTGCTATCCACAGACGAAATTGTAGTGCCAATGTTGGCAACATTTTTTTTCTCTCTTGCTTCCGGCTGTGCTACCGAGTGTATGCGAACTGTGTGCCTTCAAGAAAATAAATTCTAGTAATTCAAGATCTGCAGTTTTCTTCCTCAAACCAGCTACAAAACAAATACTGAAATTCTGAAATATCGACACTTACCCGTACTATAAATATTCTTCAATAGGTATAGTATGGGACCGAAGAAGAGCCATCTAGCGGCAGTGAAAAGAAAAGTTTCGGTCCCATACATTTTAAGCGCTATATTCACGGTCCATCTTGCTGTACGTCCCGCCAAGGCCATGCATGATGCAAAAGTACCGTGAATGGGCTTGACGTACGTCGATAATTATTACTAATTGTTTGCTTAATAACAATTATCGACGTATTTCAAGCCTATTCACGGCACTTTTGCATCGTGCATCGTGCATGGCCTTGGCGAGACGTACAGCAAGATGGACCGTGTATAAGGCGCTTTAGTAAACGTGCGTATTAAAAATTACTTTACGCCGCCGTTATGTCAAGTAAAACTCGTAATATGCACACAGTGCTGTACTTTGCTCTATGCTTTTCTGTCAGAGCATACGACAAACGTCAATTATCTGCCAGCTGCCACTTGTCCACTGTCAAACTATAATTTGACAGATTTGAGATTCTATTCGACTAAATAAATATTTTATAGAATCATGCTTGCTTTGCTTGCTGTCCTGTGCGAGTCCTGTGTGTTAGTGAATGTGATGAATCGTTTCTTTTTTCACTGATATTGAGATTCCTCCTGTAAGATTTATCACACCAGTAACTGTGTTTGTTATGTTATAGTGTATGAGCAGATTTAAAGACGGTAAAAATGGCAGACGAGGAAATTAATGGAGACACTGATGATATTCAGCATGATAAGGATAAGACTCAAAAAAAGACCGCAAAACACGATAGTGGAGTTGCAGATCTAGAAAAAGTAACAGATTACGCAGAAGAAAAAGAAATATCGTCACAAGACATATCTGGTGTAAGTCCTTTTTAACACATCTTACACATTTTTAATAATTTTGTAGGTTAACTTTCTTTAAATTAGTGATTGTTTGTTTGTATGTATACTTATAGGTAGTTATGATCATAAACTTTATAGTTTATACATATCGGTCTATGGTTATATGATATTAAATAGTTATAAGATTTTTGTAACAATGCTGTGAATCCTGTTTGATAAATAAATAAATAACATTATTAGCAATCACATCCATAATAACACAATACAATTTTAATTTACATATCACTTGTGAGAGAAAAATTAAAAATATTTTATGTAATTTTTCAGGCACTCTCATTAATTGGTGATAGACGGAACAAGGAAGCAGCTGAACGCTTGGAAAAGGAGAAAGAACTACAAAAAGTTGTAGTTAAAAAGGATGACATAGAATTAATTGTAAGTTAGTGAATCTAGAATCTAATAGAAGGCTATTTAAATAAAGTTTTCTGCTGCAACATACTACATAGTAATAACATGTATAATTTTAACAGAGTAATTCATTTTGTATGTTCCACTAAGTATTATCAAATGTTGTATACATGACGTATGATATACTATTTCAATTTTATTCTATGTCATTTGGTCTATGGCTAAAATAATCCTTAATGTAGCATGGTGTTGAACAACAATCTAGTCTGAGTCAGACTGGTCAAACCATAGATGTCAAATAATAGATGTAATTATGATATGGTTAAATTTAATGGCTATTATGACTAGATAAGACATTTTTTTGACATTTTGTATTGTATTTGTATTTTGCATGCCATAAAAGGCGGAATATGGCATACCAAATTGTAAGACTAACAACTTTTATTGTAATTAACCCATATTCATGCAAATAAATTGAATTGAATTGAATTGCATTGAAAACCTTCAAAGTTCAAACTGCTAGTTATTCATGGCCAAACTGGTGGTGAGAAACCATTATTGACTTCAATACTGCATTTGAAATGCTGCACCTGCAATGCAAATTGGCCTCAAATCTTGTCTTTTTTTAGCAAGATGCAACAACTACAAGCAATTGAGATCATCTTAAACCCTCAGTAAAGAGAGGGCTTTTGAAGCTTAATTTAAAATGATTGACCCTTACTTCCCAAATTATGATTTACACCTTCATTAAATCATTAAACACTTTTTATTCTTAACTTTCAGGTTAAAGAATTGGAAATCTCAAGAATATTAGCTGAGCGAACATTAAGGGAGCACAGCGGGGATGTTGTTGCGGCTTTAACTACTCTTACAAACTAACAACCAAAACACATCAACAGAACTTACTGTATTCTATTAATTTTCAATAGATTTTCTATCCTGTAATTGTTTTTGTTTGGGATAATACACCTAATTTCCACACTGTTTTATACTATAATGTAATATGGAAGTGGTTTGGTAGTTGGTAAATGCTTTGTTACGTTATAGAAAAACATAGCTGTGTTCATTCATTTTATTGTTACATCAAGTTATTACAATTGTTAGGGCCAAATACTTCTATATTATGTGCTTAATACTTAGAGACTTGTGTTTTTGTTGAATTATTCAGATCATGTATTATGCACAGATATAATATGTATGTATGGTAAGTTTTCTGCTAAAACACAAAGGTTCTTCATAACTTTGTGTCATGGCATTGCATTAAATCTTGTTAGTCATCTATGCAGGTAGTAACAAGAGCTGCTACATTATTAATGTACCTAGTCGACGTACAATGTACAAGATGACGATCCACCTGTATGTGGCCACTGTCACCCATGAACATCAGTAACACTAAAACCATCATCAAAATAGATGTGTTCTATGTACTATCAATAAATAACCTATAATTCTCCGACATGTAAAAGTATTATGATGATATTATTAAGATGCTTGTATTAGAAATTCTAACACACAGTCTGCATGAATTTCTTCAGTTCAAGTTCAGTTTGTGTTTTATTTTTACCCGACTGCGCGACGTAAAGGAGGGTAATATGTTTTTCAGTCTACGTATGTGTGTGTGTTACTATGTGGGGTTGTAGAGACCAAACGGGTTGACCGGTTTTGATGATTCTTACGTCAATCGATTCGTCTTAACCTTGCGAGTGTCTAACGACATTACAATACCTTTTTACCGGCCGATTTCCTAACAGTTGTGCCCCCAGCGCCCGGCACAGTGAATCATAAAATATCGTAGACCGCGATACATAGGTGCGCGTATTTAGGGTGGCGTCGCGTCGGTAGCCCGTCTGTTCGCTAGTCGTGCCATGCCGAGGCCAACGGGGCGCGCCACGCGTGCCTCCCTTCTCCCTGGTACGCTGTCCTCCGCTGTAGACGCATACAGCTCGGTAGTCAACTTTCAGCGCTGACGCATGTCCGTTTTAGTAACGTATTTAGTACTTACCTACTACTTAAACTGCAAGACTGGATTTTTTTGAAGTGAAAACTTCTTTAGTACGGGGTTGACTTGAAATTTTATGAAACGAAACTGTCCAGTAAAAAGAGACAAACATATAAATTCTAAAGTGAGATAGGAAGCATTGTACAGGGGTAGGGTAGGGGAGCGGAGCGGGGCGGGGCGGAGCGGAGCGGGGCGGGGCGGGGCGGAGCGGAGTGAAGTAGATTAGTGAAACCTACATTTATCATCTTCCCGAAATTTTACATTCATCTCATTATCTTGAAAACTAAAATTCTGAAGGTTTCACTTCTACCACGTGTGAAATGCACACATTTAAATTTTTTATTTTATTAGATAACAAAATGATTAGGTACTTTGGTTTTTTGTTTCACTAAATTGTGAAAACTGGCAAAGTGACAACGCTTGACGCGCTCCCAATGCTGAGTCAATACTCGACATTTCCTGAAAATATCAAAAACGCTGTTCCACTGTATATTTTTTACATATCCATTACCTAGGGTGGGTAGGATGATAAACGCTTCCAAAAATCGTTACATAATTTGTGAACTCTTCTTGAAAGTCTGTGTAGATCAGATGATAATTATATGAACCCCCAAATAAGAATACAAACTATAAAATTATACTGTAGGATAATTTTATTTTCTGTTAACATTGCACTAATACCGGTATTCATAGCATCGCCTTTAGATACCATTAAAATTATTTCTATCTGGTATAGATTTATAATCTGTAGTACATATTTTTTTTTTTATGACAATGTCTATGTTAGCTATGGTTCGTGGAGGTGTGTTTGCTAATGTGTCTTTCTTCTACTGTTATTTTATTCGTATTTTAGTGGGCTCGTTAGTTTATATTTGTAATTCGTTTCAATATATTAGCTCTATCTAGTGAAGTGAGTTATATACTTGAAAACGGCGAACGTCAAAGGAATTGGTGAGTAAAACGCACCACTCACTAACCGTAAGGAATCTCACATCATCGCAGGTAATGAATAAAGTAGGATTGCGGCCTTGGGTGTTATTCCTTACTCTTTATTCGAATCTACATCTTCTGTTAATTGTTTTCTCACATAATGGTTTGGGATACGCCCGTAAAAACTATTGAATGTCATAAATTTTACACGATTGTTGAGGGCTGACATAATTTTGATCACTCCTAAAACGTGAACACTTCATTGTCGGTGTTTAAAATTGATACATTAACACATCATATCCTCGTGAAAAAAGATTTCTTGTACCTAATTATACAGCTTTTATTGCATGGATGTTAATTTCAACATCACTAATACCAGTAATACCGTCGTAACTGGGTTTCAAATTTCTTTTGTGTCCTATGAACTATGTAAATTTATTTATCATACGTATCAGTACCTACTGAAAATGTCTTATTTTAAACATGAAGGTGAAGATTTGATAATGTTGAATATTTCCATGAAATATTTGTGTGATTGTTAATACGTAAATGTCAAGCCATTGTAATAGGTAGCAGCCGCCAACTGTCAAAGCTCGATCACAGTGCTGTCCCACCTGTCATCTTTGATGGCTCTCAAATACCTTTCTCTCCTACTCTGTCAAAAACCTTGGGTATCTACATTCTACATAGACTCAACACTGAGTTGGACAACGCAAATAAAAAACATTTGTGGCTCTTGTTACTGCAAAGTTGAGAGCTTTAAACCGCCTTAGGAACTTTCTTCCAATCAAGGTAAAAATAACTCTGGTGTATGCTCTTATCCTTCCCCTTATTAATTATGCTGATGTATGTTACCCTGATCTAAATGAAATTCTACTAGACAAACTGGACCAGCTCTTAAATAATTGTATGTGTGTCATTTTCTTTCTTAGAAAATATAATCACATCTCATGTCGTTCACAGCTGAAATGGTTTCCAATTTGCCAACGAAGGTAGTACAGGATACTTTCTACAGTTTTTTCTATTCTTTTTGATAATTATGCACCGGAGCTTCAGTTCCGGAGTGGAACTTCAGTTCCGGTATGATACGCATGATCGACTGCTCCGCTCTTCTCAAACTCTGGCTCTGTCTACTCCACTTCACCATACTGGTTTCTTAATTTTCTCATTTGCCGGCCAAGCGACCCAACTCTGGAACGCACTACCTTGTTAATTGAGACAATCTTCCAGCAAATTCACCTTCAAGAAGCAGGTACTAGCTCATATCCTGAGTATGTTACGTCATCATTAATACTTTGTATTATATTATATATTTATATTATATTATTAGTTATATTATTATATGTATTAGTATATCTTATTATTTTTAATATTAAATTTATTGGTATTGATGTTGTAATAAAACTTTTATTCCATAGTATATTTTTGTATGTACAATTCTGTCGCAATTCATATTGACTGGCAGAGAATGCTTTTAGCATTAAGTCCGCCTTTTGTACCACATTGTATATGGTATAATAAAGTTTAAATAAATAAATAAACAAATTGTTACATACAGACATAACAACTTATTTAATCAAAAAAAAAAGGAATCATATATTAATGTACAAATACATTCACTATGCAATACATTAATAGAAATAGAGAGAGGGAGAGTTACAATAACCCTCATTGAGTGATGAGTATTTGCCTGTTTGAGGGAGTGCAGTGATGTTGCCCTAAGCTCCGGTGCCCACCTGAGTAATGTGAAAAAAAAAACATTATTTTTGTGACACATTGCAACATCCCACACCGCTAAAATAGGCGCTACTCCATAATGTTACCCAGACAGAATGCCACACCTCTTGTTAGATCATGTGTGGATTAGGTGGGACCTAAAATAAATTATTTGCCTGCGGTGTACCGTGTATTCCTATATAACACTTATAATAATAGTATGCTACTATAGTATAAGAAAATTTTCGGAAGTACGGTTTTAGAGGTGAGTGAATAAAAAGTGATATCAAATTGAAAACCAAATAAAATTCAAATTGTTTTTGGGACAAAAGTAACCCACCTGTTGTGTATCGGCATCGGCCTTGAGCAATTGATTAATTTCCTAATATCTTTTTATCTGGAAATGCGGTGTAATAATATATTAAATAAGTACCTACGTATTACATGACGTGTGTTCCGAAACAAATGTAAACAAACCATTAAAATAGTTTCATAGGGTTTTTTACCAACTGCTTAACTGGCATGAATTTGTACACCAAATGCGTTTTATTTAGACAAATTCAAGTCAGTTGGTGAAAACACTAGAATACGATTTTAATGGTTTGTTTTGGCCTTTCTCTACTAACTGGAAACTTGTCTATTGACAGTTGTCCCAACCCTATTTTTCTAGAAAATTAAAAATGTAATACGTTAAGTTGATAGATAGTTATAATATAAATACATATAAACAAGAAACCATTGTAATTTTCCCTTATTTTTCGAATTAAAGGCGATTTTGTAAAAAAATGCGACAGAGGACTGTTTTGCCACCTAGAGGATTGTTTTCTCCACCCAGAGAACAGTTTATGTCAATGTTTATATGAAGAAAAACATAATATTAATTATTAAATGTAATCAAATAAATTCTCTTTATTGAATACTGTATCACATACAGAATTTAAATTCTTATATTTATCAGGAACAAATTGCGAGTTTAGCTCTTGACTTTGAGGAGAAGGTGAACCCTCGGATTCGGGCGTATTTTGTCGTACAAAATTGTTTGTAATTTCTTTCAAAGCTTTTTTTTTGCGCGATAGGTAGCACAGTGCTTTCTCCATTCTTTAGTTAAAGCTTTGTGTTCACGTCGACTCATATCTTTAACTGGCTTTCTTGTACCTTTTTCCTTCTTTCTTTGGTAGTTTCGTCGTTCTTTTTCCTTCAATTGCTCTCTTTTTACAGGGTCATTTTTAGCCGTTGATATCTTTATCTATTTGCACTTTGTTTCTGCTCTTTTATTTCTTCTTTGGTTTTAGGTTTTTTCTTTGGTGGCATTGCGGCAATACTAAAACCATAAAACATACTTTCAATAATTAAAAAAAACCGTAAGGGTTTAAAAACAGGTAGTTACTAGGTACGTATTATTTTATATTCCAAAATCCATAATAATAGAAAACAAAAAGACCTGAATTAGCGTAACAGGTCAATGTAAGAAAGAAAGAGGCTATCGACAAGCAGTAGGTTAGTGCAGACTATAAAGAATATTAATAAAATACACGGACGTCAAATAAAACAATCCTCTAACACATTGCATAGTCCTTTGTGTTATAAATTTGCAGAGGACTGTTGCACAGAGGACTGTTATTTTTACGTAAAAAATGTCATACCACGTATCAGTTTAAATATTACTTCATAACTCAGAAACAGCTATAAATTATCACACTGAGCAATTTTTTTGTTAAATAAATATAATTATAACACATAAAACACCGTAAAATAGACTTACCAGAGGAATGTTCACTCAACACTATAGAGACGTGGCTCCCACACAGGTTCGGAGTTTTCACTGCGCAAAATGGCGGTGACATGTATAGCATGGCGACCGAGCAAACTTCACACTGTTAACGTTCGGTTTCGAGGGAAATGTAACCACAATAGTGTTTAATATTTTTGTAGCGCGATATTCAAATTGTGACAGAGGACTGTTGTTAAAAGTGTATGGACAAAATTCGAACACTAGTTTTTAGTACTAAAAAATTATCTAAAATTATAATTGTTTTTTGTTCACCTACATTCAATATTCTTTAAGTTTATAGAGTTATAAGATTTTACATTTTGAAATACAAGTAATAAAAACCGAACCGAATCATACTCGATCAGGAATTAGGACATAACAGAGGACTGTTTTTAGTGGCTTTTAGACCGACTTTTTGAAATGATTATGATTCTAAATATTGATTAAGCTTGGATCCTTAAATAACAGGTTATATATTATGTATTTTAATAAATAAAACTATGAATTAATATAGCCAAAGTAAAAAAAAAATGCGTGGACCATGATTTTCCTGTCAGTAGAGAAAGGCCCGTTTACATTTGTTTCGGCTGCAAATCGCATGGAGTATAAACACGCACTTAGGTGACGCTTTTCCATACGTGAAGTAGCCTCATTTTACACGCTGCGAAAATTGATAATTTTGAGTTTCCTATTAATATAGGTGCTCACTTTGTTTTTTCATCTATGTATTACTGTAGGCTGTTCTGAAGGTTAAAGTTTTATAGTTTTTTTCATGCTACTTTTCATATTTGAGAATGAGGTTCAAAGAATATGCTTTGATTTATCCAAAACAAAAACTAGATATTTTGCAAAAAAGTTATAATTGCGTTAGTTGAGTGTGCATAGTTAATTTTTTTTGTATTATAAAGTTTTGTTTCGTTTGACCTTCTTTTTAAATAACATAATTATATTTTGTATAATTTGAATGAAAATAAAAATATTTACTTAACACTTGTCTATGACACTAGAATAAGAGTTCTTTGTGTAATCTTTGATGGCCGTTCTCAATATTCTATCCATCCATAATCCTCTGTAGGTTACCTGACCGTCACTAAAAATTTAAATTTAAAAAAGAACACAAAACCTGTAGAAGAAAATTTTGGAAAAAATCGCATTGTCCGCACAAATCACTGTCTTAAAATATAAGTGGCTGTGTAACCCAAGCAATCAGTCATGGATCCCAAAGATTTTATGGACCCCACTTTAACTAACTTGCTTTACGCACAATTCCTTTATAATTATTTAGTTAAAGCAAGCGTACACCTTTACGTTCAGTTTGCACGGTAAAATCGATGCGTCCTTGCGTATTGTTACATCAAATGGGCTCTCCCGACCTGAAGGATACATCCGATGGGCCTTGAATAACTCTCAAGGATGTTAGGCGCATGACAAAGAAATTGTTTCCGCTTTCTAGGCCACCCTTCCGACATTCCCGGCCTGAATACAAAATTTTATTGGTTATCTTCGTAATTCTTTCATCGAGGTAACCATTTGATTGGTTTTGGTTTAGAGATTTACAGTATTTTTACATAAGTAGGCAATTAGTTTGTCAGAGATACCTATGCAATATATTTTAAAAGTTCTTAACATCCTTTAATTTTTTTAAAGTTCTTTAATAATTTGCCGCGCCTCTTTATAGTAAAAAATGAGAATCATTACAATTAGTCCTATTATTTTAAAATTACATAAAAATATAAATAACTCTCAACCTCTTCTCTCTTTCTTGGCCGGCAACGCATCAGTGATGCCTTTGGTGTTGTTGAAGTCTATGGTCGACGATAGCCACTTACCATCAGGTGGATCGTCAGCTCGTTTGCCGGCTATATCCATAAAAAAACCTCAACCATAAAATTTAATAACATCCAACGTCAACCATTGCCATACCCTGCTCCTTTGAATCTAACCATACTGGCACTTTAAAGTGTCTTTTGTGTTTAAATATAAAAAATGGTAATTTTTTTATTAAGTATTAATGTCTATAAATCGTGATAGTAAAGGTTTCATCTTCACATATTCAGTCATTGAATTCTAAAGTTTGAATGCCTACGAAAGTATTACAATAAACTTTATGCCCTAAATTACATTACATATTTAACTCGTTTGGATAGACTGGACTTATTTTTTTATTTATTTACGTACTTTTTTTATGGATAGACTGGACTTATTTTTTTTATTTTTTTACGTACTTTTTTTATGTACTACGTATTTAAATTTTATTATATTTAAATACCTTAAAAGCGCCACCTTTCTGATCCTACTATAAACCTAGTTTAATATGACCACAGAATACATAATAGTACTTATTTATGAGATGACATAATTAATTACTATTATTACTGATATGACTTTAATTTAAATGAAGTTACAAGTCGCTAATAAACGTAAAAAAGATTTTGTTTTATAATATTATTAAAGGAAATAAACCAAAAATCCGTTACGGTACGGTATTAAATATTTGATACGGCGCGATTTATTGTAATACCAAAGTGAAAAGAATAATAAAGCTCCTGAAACAAAATGTTTAAGAAAATACCCAACATATAATAACGGCCAGTCGTAAAATATGTTACAGCCGCAAATAAGGTTACTTAAAGTGAATTTTGTTTTACGTAGTTACGAATAAGTAGGTCTCGGATAACAAGACTAACAAGAGTTTAATATCTTTATTGAAAGCTATCTCGGTCACAGGATTGTTACAGTTTGTCCTACTGATCCAGAAAGCTGTTCGGTGATGTAAAATATTTTAAAAGTGGTAGCAATTGGACTCAATCATCTTAATATCCTGGTGTCCGTCTTGTGCTACAGAAACGGAACAATACGCGGAAGTATCTCAAAGGGACTTCTACCTGTCGGTGTCGGAGCTGTTTCCCCACGCAAATCGAATTAGCTACCTACTGGGTCCATTCACAATTTTTAATCGTCTTCAAAAAAAGAGGCGGTTCTCAAATCATTTGTTTTTTTTTTAAGTTTGTTACCCAGAACTCGTCATTCGTCAACAGATTAAGAGTTTATTTTATTTTATTTGAAATGATACTTTTCCAGATTGGTCCCATGTTTATAAAATTCAATTGAGGGAACTCTTTAAACATGTAAATAACGTAATAATAATATTTTTGGTGATTTTTTGAAGTGAAAACTTCTTTAGTAGTACGGGGGTGACTTGAAATTTTATGAAACGAAACTGTCCAGTGGAGACTAGAAATGAGTGGAGACTGACTTGAGTTGAGTTGAGTGGAGTGGAGTAGTAGAAATTTTACATTCGTCTCATTATCTTGAAACAAAATTTTTGAAGGTTTCACTTCTAACACGTGTGAATTGCACACATTTTAATTTCTTTTTTTATGTCTAGTGATAATTTTAGTGTACATAATTTTATTATACGTCCTAGAAAGCGAAATTCTACTGAACGGTAAAATAGTCAAATGTTAAGAACGAACTTAATACCGTTGATAAGGTAAATACGAGTCTGATACGAGTTATCGTTTGCATTATCTAAGTGCGACAAAATGACTTAGTTATAGGATTTTTTTTTTCGATTGGTTACAATGTTGGGAATTATTTGTTCACTACCAACACACACACACACACAAGTCAATGCCTATCGATGCTACTGTATATTATGTTTTATTGTTATTACTGTTATTTTGTTTTATAACCAATAATTTTGTAAGGACTTTGGAATCGCTCATTTGAAGGTAATGAATTTGGATTTATGAAATTTAATGATAACCCATCTTCTTTCGATTTATTTCTTGTTATTGTTGATTTTTTAGCTTGTCTCTTCCCAAAAACAATACTTTAATTTACTGTTTAATTTCTTTCCTGACGTGAAGCTCTTCACTTAATTTTATCTTCCTGTTTCATGACAGAAGTTACGAATATCGCTATAATTCCAGTGAAAATATCACTACCTGTACAATTTTAGTTCATCATTGATGAATTGTTTTATTGTCTCATCTTATTCTTAGCGTAGATGCGGATGCAACGAGAAAATTATATAGTTAAAATATTTAACGTTAAAAATCGTACAAACGTAAACAAGAATTAATTTCTAGTGGCTATCGGGTTATTAAAGTTCGCGTTGCTTACTCACGAGGACAATTAGGTTGTGTGTGTCAGTTCAGTTGTCCGCCGTCCATCCAGAGGCCGTTGACCCCATGCGTCCTGGATGCCCTGCATTGTCGCATCGCACCGTGTGCTTTCAATATAGATACCAACGATACTTGACACTCGATATGTGGGGGCTGTGATATTTTTGCTCGTGTGTTTTTCCTTTTTTAATGCTCGCTGCGTTCGATTTGACTCGCGCGTGAACCTTACTCGTCAGCTCATAGCAACAGAATCTATTTAAGTAGGTTTTTAAATAACAGTTTTATATGCCTTGTGCATGAGGCTGGTTTGGTATGATAATGTTTTAGTTTCTATTACTTTTATACATACATTACATAGGTACCTACTTAATTACTTACATACATACGCCGACTCTTGTCCATTGTTGTAACTCGTAAGTGATCGATTGTCGGTAGTTGGATGGGTTACTACTAGTGGCGAAAATAATCTTGAGCGCTTCTGTGCTTCGGACGGAGCCCGGAGGGCACATAAAGCCATCGTCCCCGGTCGGCATCATGAAAACTTACAACACTTGGGTTGGCCACTAAGCGATCCACGAACCGATTAACCAATCCGCACTGGAGCAATGTGGTGAAATATGCTCTAGGCCACCTCAAGAGCCACCCGTGCTCTGTAGTGGGGCATTAATGGTTTCAAGCCAATTTTTGTACAACAACACTGTACAACTTAGTAACTGATGTTCCAGTTGTGGTTGAAAGTTTTTTTTTACCTATGTAGATTGTGTTAATTTTTTAAATTATTTTTCTATCCTTCCCAGACGTCCAAAAATATTTACGTGAGGTTTTCGTATCATACAATGATTTCATAGCTGTGACCTGAAATTCTTACTATGATTTATATCAGTTCGTGTGCATCAGAAAACAAATATGTAGTTAGACTACATTGTGTTACATGACAGTGATGTCGCCAAAGTTGTCTCACTTGTTTTACTTTTCACGTAAATCCCGTGACAAGAATAATAATAATTTGGAAAAGTTTCCATTCATTAATAATTGTAGCTCCCAAACGGATGAACCGATTTTGATGAACCAAATGAAACCCCTGTAACCCCTGCAGGAAGCGTGATAATTTTTAAAGGGGTCCTAGGTCCATTTTTAGGTCAGTCGCCAGAGTTTTTGGCTACAAACTATTACTGGTCCATTATTGACAGTGTCTCTCCTCTTTCAGGAATCCTATAGCATACTCCACCACGTTGCTCCAAGCTCCAATGCGGTTGGGTGGAGGGGTTAGACGCCAACCTTGGTGTCGGCAGTTTTCATTGAAGTTTGCTTGACAATTTTATAATACTTAATCCTCTTCTTTACCCTGGAACTTTAAATAGACCTAAACATGAAAATATTAAACGTATTCATAACATCAATAGGTAATTAGGCAACACATCTGATAAACGTGACTCATGACAAATTGTGAGCAAATCAGGTTATCGATCTGTGGTAGTGTACTACCGACAATTGTCGGGCGTCGACCCTTGAGGGCCGAGCAAGTGCACCACTCTGCACCAGTGCACCATTGGTCGGGTTAATTAAATTTTGAACACCTATTGTACTATTTAATTTGTATTTAACGGGATCCTATCGATTTTGACGAATGTAAAAGTCGTAAAATATAAGGTGTACCTACTTTAGGTAGGGTTGGCAGTTTACCCGTGAAAACTTTTGGGAACTTATGGAAGTAGGATTTTTTCTGATTTATTAAGAACGATTGTGATTAGGTATGGTTCGAATATTATCCGCTTCCTTCGCAGGGGACTAGAATTCAAATTATGCTGGCTCCAGTAGATATGTTTCGAAATTACGTATTTGGAAACAAAATCCCTCTCTGTTGTTAATCGCATAAGAAAAAAATGGTTGTCTGTAAAGTCGGTTTACGGACGGTAGTTTAACGTGACAACGTCATGACAAAGCTCCGCTCCGCCCCGCTCCGCTCCACTCAACTACGATCGGCTACGATACCCCGATCGTAGCCGATAGTGCCGCTCTCTCGCTCGCGGAACGCTACATTTTTTATAGATCCGTCCGGCGCTCATCGTTTTAATAGACGTTATCACGTCAAAAGAATTGTTATTCATAAATGATTCTTCTGGTTCGCTAGATTCAAATGCATCCGTTAAAAATCTTATAGCGACTATAGTCGTTTGCGTAGCGAGTAATGGGCGTTGTTTCGCGATCCAAAGCAACTGCCTATCTCAAAAATTCTTCATTGGTCAAATGGGGAGTGATTGTAATAAATACCCTTGTGACGTAGAACATAACAAGCACATCCGTGTAGCCTCGAACACTAGCTAAGGCTTGAGGCAAAGAGCTTCCTATATTGTTGACTATACGTGTAAAATTGTAATTTATTCGTATATAATAAGCTTAAAGTAAGATAGCCCAGATCTCCCAGTCTAGACCGCGAGTCAAACCCGGGACGCCCCGGTTCACAGGGTAACTCATTAATTACCAACTAGGCTACTGGGTCGTTAATATAACGAAGTACCCACTCAACTAAAGCGTTATGGTCTTATGGAATAAACTTCGCGCTTCGACATTTAATTCTCGATGCATTAAATTCGTTTTCATAATGGACGTGTCTATTACTGTCTATATAAAATGACATTTTTAAACGCTCTCCTAGGACAGGTGTTGTTTTGACTGCCTCTTAACTGTCAAACGGAAATCTAGCACTCCATATCAATCATTTCGTTTGGTGCATGCATACCATTAATTATCATCTCTACACTTACTACCAAACTTGTTTCATATTTTATGACTTAAATTTATGCGCTGCCACACATACAATTATCTTGTGAACGTTGTTAAATGTTTTCTGAACTTGTATAGTACAATTTACTATAGTGTGTGTAGGTTTTGGGAATACATTGCTAATAATAAACATCTATAGACACACATACATAATGAAATCATAGTAGGCGGCTAGGCGCCTGCCATTAATGTCACGGACATGACCCGTTCAATCGACAAGTGTTCTTCAGTGGGCACTAAACTCGACTACCGTTTTCCTCGCTTATTATTTCACTAAAAGAAACGAACTTGAAGTCTTAAATATGCGAATAAGTCTATTTCTATCGTCATTTATTATGTATGTTGCGTAGGCTGACATTGTTAAATGCTAAGTCTTAACGTAGTACAAGTACAAGGTAGTTAGTACAAATTAAAGTTTACTGTTGTTCAATAAAAATATCAATTTACCTAGTTAAAACATGGAAGGGCCCTCATTTGTTTATCTTTCGAGGTCGCGCTTGACAAAAAAGTTAATAATGCTACTTAGCTATAATAACACTTTCCACGTAGTTATGTGCTCAAATTCGTTATATTCATGGCACGAGATTATCTCGAAAGGTATGGACACGGTGAAACGAGAAAATGGAGGTTAGACTTAGATGTAGCGGGTCGATTGCAAGCCGACTCTTATCTAACAAAAGTTTAGTAGCAAGCCCGAGATGCGAGAACAGAGGCAGACGTAGGGTTGCTAGAATGGAGGCCAGACTCCCACCGCGTGGGTTCTTCTGATAAATAATTTGTTCTCCGATAATTAAAGCTGATGAAAAGCAATGGAATAAAAATTGAAAGCGCACTTTTATATTTTAAATTTATTACTCTGACGGGAAAAGGGGGATCGGGAAAAGAGTCCAGGAAAGGGATGCAGGATGGCAATACGATAATATAATATATATCTTAATATATATGTCGGTGAGGCCACGAATCTCCAGTGAAGGTCCAGGGACGGACCTCTTTATTCTACAACGCTTGTCCGATGCAGAGGTTGGCATATAAGAAACGACATGTCATATTTAGAGGAAGGAATTGTCAATAAGATAGAACGGATGATCACGTAGTGTTGAAGTACTTGGAAGTATTGATGTGAACGTTAGGAGAACTAGAAATATAATATCATGGAGCAAAGTAAAAGGAATATCATTTCATAACCAACACCGTAGATAACCCCTTTCTGCTTCATATATAAATTACGTGTCACGTTGTTTGTCCGCGATGGACTCCTAAACTACTTAACCGATTTTAATCAAATTTGCACACCGTGTGCAGTTTGATCCAACTTGAAAGATAGGATAGCTTACATCTCAAAATAAAAAAAAAACTTTTGACAGAACGAAGTCTGTTTGGGCAGCTAGTATATATATATAATAACACGCTAAGGCCGCTGATTAGATTATTGAGTTCTAGGAATAACACGAGGCGCGTGTTCAATATAAGCTCCACAATCTTCCAAAGATTGGAATTGACATGAACTGATTTGAATTTAATTTGAAATTGGCTGATAGTTAGCAGGGCCAGGGTGATTGCCATTCTTGGGCAAGGGCTGCACATTGGCAAGGTTCCACGATTAAGCCACTATGCCAGTCTTAATTAAGAGGCGAACGCAGCGTGGCAAAACAAGGGACAACTGGAGAGAGAGCTACAATACCATCTGGTCCACTGGTTTTGTTCACGTCTACAGATCACAAGACTTTAAGAACCACCTTGTTTGTTGATGCAGACCGCCGACATAAGAGGTACCGCAATGAGGTATCTGCGGTGGATGCTTTTTGCGAGGGAGCTCTAGACCTAGACGTGAATTCTCAACAACTAGACACGCATACATGTTTGCTTTTTCTAATTTAACAGATTTTTTTATCTCGAAAACTGTTTTTTATCCACATCTACAGAAGATATTTAAATAACTTACATCCTGAATGTAATTTTCTCGAATTTTAAGATAAAGAGAATATTATTAAGTTTGATATATTTTCTTCCGCATCCTAAACTAATTCCGATATTACTGATATTGACGACTCAGTATCGGAATTTGTGATATCGGAAAAGTAGTCCGAGATTCCGATATCGGTCTGTAGTTCTGTACCTGTAAATTATTTCTAAAAACACAGGTATATCTAAAAACACAGGTATATTTAAAAATTTGATTTTAATAATATCACAACAGCAATTTAAAAAATATATTTAATAAAATGTTTTATTTGGTTACCGCGTTTCTATAGCCAGCATCGCCAGATCAGCAGAAATTGTGTGTAGTGTGTACCTATGTAAATATCTGCTCAGTATGTTCACTGTATGTAGTTTAAAATTTATTATAAAGTTGGTAAACATGCAAGTTCATTGAAAGCTTGGAAAGAATAATTCTTTTGTCACGCCCCTACAATTCAAAATTTTGTGGTCCATCTATTTTCCATCCAATCTGGCAGCCCTAAGCAGAATCTGTCAGAATCGGAGAGGGGGTCGGGTCACGAATTTTACGTACGTTTACGGCTGTTATGGTACGGGCACTCTCGACCCCACTGGTGTATGTGTGCCGCGGATGTATGTAGGTTAACATCGGACGCGCTCGATACGCCACCGCTGCCGAAGTCGACCACCTAACCTAGATCAGGGTGCGGAGAGATCGCTTATGAAATCTGGCGCACACCGCCTGCATAATGACATTAATTTAATCTTACGTACTGTACCAATTTTGGTGATATTAGTTTTTGTCATTTATTTGTAGCAATTGTAGTGTAGCCCATTCATGTTACAAATGTCTCTTGGATCGTTCTTATTTCGGATGTCATCTAAAAAAACCCGGGCAAGTGCGTGTCAGGCCACGCGCAATGTAGAGTTCCGAAGTAGTACATACGTTTATCGACTAATACTCATTAACTACTTATGCTAACATAGCCGTGATAGTTTTCCTTGTAAATTCATCATATTATTATAACCTATTTTTTGGGATTTTTTTTTTCACTTGTCCAACTCCAACCATTTAGCCGGCATTCACTTGACTCTAACCAAAATTAGCACTTTAAAGCCAAATATTTCACAAACGAACCCCTAATGTCAAAAATGGTCTTAGAAGACCCATAATATTTGCTATTAGGCATTAAGTTCGCCCTTGTAATCCCTACTTAAAGTTGTTTCAAAAGAATAAATAAATAATAAATGTTTTTGAAAGATTTTTTCAACGATACCCCACACTACAGGATACGCGACGAATAAAAATTCATCCTTACGTTACCTGTAGCTGTAGGGGATTTACCTGAAAAAAATGTTTTCCAATATTTTATTCTACGATTCTGGATTTTTAATAAATACGTATATCCGTGCTATATTACAGCTTTCTATACTAAACGCAAAGACTCGTGGCAGGCGGAGTAATAAAACGTGCAAAAGAGACGGTGCACAGGCACAGAGATGCGAAACACTTAATTTCCATAAACAGTGCAAGTGCGAGAGAGAAAATGATGTGCGCCGTCTCTTGCACGTTTTATTACTCCGCCTGCCACGAGTCTTTGCGTTTAGTATAGCACTAAGGGTCTCGGCGCTTTGCTTCGGACAGCCGGACGGACGGATACGACGAAACTATGGGTTCCGATTTTACTTCGGAACCCTAAAAAGCGTAAAATAAAACTTAAATGAAGAATTTAAAAAACCCCCCGACTCAATAAAAAATAAAATAAAAGTTTGAATAAGTAAAAAGTAAAAAAAAACATAAAATAAATATTTAAAAAGTCATAAATAATATGAATGTTATAAATGCATTATTTAACTAAATAGAAGTCAAATCGAAGATCAAGTCGGGGGACCGCTCCATATTATACTACTTTAATAAAATAAATAGGCACTTAATCAATAAATATTTATTATGGACCGAACAACTTACCAAAATTAAGTACATTAGGTATCGTAGGTAATACGAGTAGGTACAAAAATATATGTAAGTAGGTAGGTATGTAGTTTGGTATTGAGCGGTCACTCGACACGACAGTTTTCATTTAAATTTTGAATAAGTACTATTAAATTAAATATTGATATTGAATATTTGATATTAAATATTGAATTAAATACATTTATTTGTGCCTTTGGGAGCCCAATGTAAATCACACTTGATGATCTCAAATGTTATATATATATACATATATTCGAAGAAAAATCAATGTGGTTCGTGTCGCGGTATAGATGAGAATGACAATAATAGAAATGAAAGCTATACAAAATCAACACATGCGCCTACACAATTATGGTCCAAGAGCCCGTGAGTGCCAGACCTTCGGCATTTTATAAAAGCTGAAAATTTTTCTATGTGTGTCCCTAGTACAGGTAAGAATGATCCCCACCCATGAAGCTGAGGCAGCGGTGGCTTTGGCAGGTAACAGGTAACAAAGGTGTATAAAATTCCATTTCAAATTTATCATAAAATAAAACTGAATTTTTTTATATTTGATTCATAATAATATCAAAACTCGCGTTGCTCATTGCCAGACAGTTAGTGTGGTTGCAACCCTCTGCCGGACACCCTTAAACTATTATAATTTATAATTATACTTACGTTATATTATAAAACCTAAATTTTATATATAATTTTTTGGGGGCCTATTAATGTATGTTTACATAATAGCCGGACAGTTTCGACGGTTCTATCATCTTGCCAGACGCATTCAAAGTGAGCAGTAGTTCGGAGAGCAAGGAGCACAATATAGGAATCTAACAGTATTCGCTCTTCATACAAACGGTCGAAACGCGCGTCATACCTACGCACATCGGAATAAGTGTAGTAAAGGGCAGAAACTGTGGCGAACGAGCGCGGGTTGAGCCACGGCCGGGGCCGGGCGCCCCACGGTACAAATAACAAATTATTTTAGTTTAGTTCCGTGGTGGCCGTGTGCGGCGTGTGACTTATAAAAGTATTTAATATGGCAAACAGGAATACAAAATATTTTGCTGTTTTTGGGTGTTATAATACGACATTAAGTCACCCAGGAATATCATTGTTTAAATTAGGTACCTGGAGACTCCCAAAGCATGGGCGTAGCCAGAGGGGGGGGGGGGGGGTTTCGGGGGTTCAACACCCCCCCCCCCCCCCCCCCGAAAAGTTAAGGACTGACATTTCCATACATGTCCGGGCAGCTAGTTACTATATATAAATTACGTGTCACGTTGTTTGTCCGCGATGGACTCCTAAACTGCTGAACCGATTTTAATCAAATTTGCACACCGTGTGCAGTTTGAGCCAACTGGAAAGATAGGATAGCTTACATCTCAAAATAAAAAAAAAACTTTTGACAGAACGAAGTCTGTCCAGGCAGCTAGCACTGGGTAAAATAATGTCTCTGTATTTTAGGTTATGTATTTTTCGTAATTTAAGAATAGTCTGGCATTTTTTTAAAGTTTCCTCAGAAAATATTATTATATGTTCATCACTTTTCTTACAAACAAAGCAAACTATTTTTTCGTCACTCGTGATAGCACTTTATTACAACTGATCACTTTTATTTTATAAACTGCACAGAAAAATAATACATTTATTATGAGCATAGCCGTTCACCAGATAGTTACAATAAACAACAGCTGATGCGCAATGAAGGGCCGCAAGCCGCAATAGACCAAGCGCTCTGTCTCACTCGCACTAGTTACTGTATACGCTCCTTGCTCTCCGAAGTTCCGAACTACTGCTCACTTTGAATGCGTCTGGCAAGATGATAGAACCGTCGAAACTGTCCGGCTATTATGTAAACATAGATTAATAGGCCCCCAAAAAATTATATATAAAATTTAGGTTTTATAATATAACGTAAGTATAATTATAAATTATAATAGTTAAAGGGTGTCCGGCAGAGGGTTGCAACCACACTAACTGTCTGGCAATGAGCAACGCGAGTTTTGATATTATTATGAATCAAATATAAAAAAATTCAGTTTTATTTTATGATAAATTTGAAATGGAATTTTATACACCTTTGTTACCTGTTACCTGCCAAAGCCACCGCTGCCTCAGCTTCATGGGTGGGGATCATTCTTACCTGTACTAGGGACACACATAGAAAAATTTTCAGCTTTTATAAAATGCCGAAGGTCTGGCACTCACGGGCTCTTGCTCTATTACGGGAGCAATATCGTCACGGTACGGATAGGCGCTGCATACATTTACGTTATAATATTCATATTATTTATGACTTTTTAAAGATTTATATTATGATTTTTTACTTTTTACCTATTCAGAGTATTTTTTTTTTGAATCGGGGTTTTTTTTAATTTAAGTTTTTATAAAATTAATATGGCAACATGTTTGGCCCCCCAACACTTATTAATGTTGGCACTTTTTTATGAAATCACAACTCGTTTAATTTTCGGGTAGGTACCAATAAAACATGTTTTTGTCTGTAAACTCAGTTTATCGCAAATATAAATGACATCTCTGAAGGAAAACATTAATTAATAACCTAAATATATGTCTTGAGGGACCTATTTATTTAAAACTTTTTTTTTCATTTTGATTGTAATAAATATACTAATTACTAAACTAATATACAAAACATTCCAGACTTTTATTTCTAAACCGTCTTACTCCTCCGTTCTTACTATGTATCCTAAAATAATTATCAAGTATAGAATCAAAATAGTTCGTATTTTAAACATAGCTTCGCTTTAAACATAGCTTCGCTACGAATTTGCTCTATCGAATAAATTTTCTGCACGGCCTCTTAATTTCGATTTCTCGTTTTAAAAGTATCGTATAAAACAACAAATTATTCATGTATGTGAACTGCCCGCCATTTTTTCGAAGTAAATTTTAGTGATTTTGTCTTAACGCAGTTTATTTTTGGCTGCCTATTAGTTTACTAATTAATTATATTTACATACCTTGATTAAATTTTGTACAGTCTGTAACCTTAATCCAAAAAGATTCGGTTGGGTAAGTCAATCTTTCCTTATTTACTCGGGCAGCCCTAGGTTTGCAGAAGGCTGTGAATATTGAAAAAGAAAAATGTTTGTAATTTTTAAAAGTTACTTCAATAACATGGGAATATAATATAAGAGGTATCGCATTATGTGAAATTGCACATTACCAATTGCTTAAACACAAGACCAATTATTGTGCAGCTTCACTTTTCTGTAATACAATATGTTCCTAAATCAGTCACCAACTTTATTTAAAACCTTTTCCTAAACACATGACTGTTCCTGGTAATTATGGTCTGAGACTATAATTTTATTGTAAAATGTACATTTCGTTAGTTGAACAATTAAGCGTTCTCATTCAAACGAAGTTATCGAAATTATGTAAACCGAAAATTCCCCTTCTTTGACCTAAGCTAAAAATTACTGAAGCTACTAAACAGCATGGAGTGCTCGACATCAATTGTAAATTAAATAACTTTAAGAGTTGTTAATTTGAAAAGATACAATTTTGAAGAACATAAGAAAGAAGAAAATGTATATTTTTCTTCATTAAAATTGATTCAAATTGTTGCGGACGGCACGGAGAAATAAACTTGTTTTATATAAAATCATTTTGAAATTATGTATTAGAATAAGTTTTTAAATAGATTTAAGTTTTTAATAAACTCACGAATAAAGAGCACACTAATAAAGGCCCCGAACAACGTTTCATAAATTATTACGTGAAAAACTGTAACTGAATTTTGTAGAAAGAGATAAATTCATGTGTTAGACAAAGATAGAAGACCCTCTTTCTAGAAGAAATATGTGGCCTTCAGTCAAAGTTAAAGTAGGCGCTCCTATTGGTGCAAATTTGTGGGATCTTCAATCCGCTAGAAAGAGAACGGTATAGCTGGGTAGGATTGGTGGAATTTGTGAGATAGCTCGCTATCAACGCCACGACCTAAGCTATGTAAATTTAGGATATAAGACGTACACTTTTTATGTAAAATTGTCCTCATACCATGAGAACCATTCCTCCCTGAAGCTTACAACTTCAAAGGAAAACCACCTGAATAAAAGTGTGTGGAATAACATCCCTGCTTTTAATTCTCCAAACTGTTGTACAGTTGTCCCAACACTCCACCCGTAGGCGGCAACGCCTACAGTTTGTTGGTCCTTCGAGCGCCGGATTTGGTTATTGCAATCAGCCGGTATATCGGAAAGCGGATTGGAACGATCCTCAACGCTCGACGAGCGGGGTGGGTTCAGTACGTCCGGTAGGGATAGTAGGGATTGTTAGGGATTGTTAGGGACTGTTAGGGATTGTTAGGGAAAAATACGGGGCTGCGCTACAATGAACACGAGAAGCCGTGTTCGTTCGGAGTCGGGGTTCAGCGAGTCGGACGTGGCTCAGAGCGCTAGAGGCGCGCCGGGGCCGTCAAACTTGCACCGAATATATGAAGAACCTCCTCAATCGCCGTCGACGATTGCAGCGATACCCATAGGGAGAAGACTGGAACGCTCTCCTCCCCGAGAAATGGGACCGCCCGCACCGCCGATGAGTACGCCAGCCAGACGCGACGCTACAACGACACGTAACGACGCATCGCCTGAACAAATGAGGCCCGTATCACCGACACACAGCGCTCGGACGAATACGTCGAGATTAAGCGCAGACGCCAGAATGAAAATGGCACAATATGAAGCGGATAAACAACTTGCCGAGCTAGAAGAGAGAAGACTACGTATGCAGGAAAATCTTGTCAAATCTCGACTAGCCGCCGAAATGTCGGCAATTGACGTTGAATCCCAATATGGGATCGAAAACAACGAGAACAACCGCGTAACGGACTGGGTCGACAGAAGTATTGAACACGAGAGGACTTCGCGACCACAGCATCAAGAGAAACAACAAGATGCCCGCCCTCCGACGAATGAACATTGGGGCGACAAAAGTAGAGGGATTCAACAACTCGCCAACACCTTGGAGAAGATGATGACGGCTAGACCGCCGCCTCGCCAAACAGCAGAATTGCCGACCTTCACGGGATCCATCGCCGAGTGGCTACCGTTCAAAGCCACGATGGAGGACTCGACACGAATATACAAGTTCTCGGCAACAGAAAATCTGCTTCGGCTACGAAATAGCCTACGGGGGGAGGCCCGAGAAACGGTCCTGTCTCAACTTTTCACCGCGACGGATCCAGAGATAATAATGCGTACATTGGAAATGAAATATGGACGCCCGGAATTTATTATCGACAGAGCAATGGAGGACCTCAAGAGGATACCAAGACTAGGTAATGCAAGCGCCGACCTTTACGACCTTGCCGTCAAGGTACAGAACATAGTCTACACCATCAAAAGCGTAGACAAGAGAGGATACCTTCAAAACCCATTGCTGGTACGTGACGTGATGGACAAATTGAACCCTCACCTCATAAGCAAATGGGCGGAATATGCTTCGAGAAACGAGCACAGAATTATGAGCGAAAACGAGATGATAATTCTCACGGAGTTCCTCATGACCGAGGCAGACCTCATGTTACGATACACTCATACGGCAAGACGCCACGCACCTGTACCGTTACCCATCAAGCGAGAACCGCTAGTCACACGAAGAGTGACAACAAGAGGGGTATACACAGCTGAAGACGTCTCGAAACGCCAAGAAGAGTTAACATGCCTAGTCTGTCATTCGGGAGGACATAACTCAACGGAATGCTCAAAACTCAAAGCAATGAACGTCGACGAGCGCTGGGAATGGGCAAAGAAAAGTCGTGCATGTTTTAAATGTCTAAAACGCAAGCACAATAGATTCATCTGCAAGGCACAGGCATGTGGAGTAAGAGGTTGCAAGTATTTACATCACGCTCTACTCCACCAGGACAGGCAAAGAGAAACCGCGACTACCGCTTGCGCATCAACATCTGGCGACAAAGCTGCAGCGGTAATGAGCGTCACGACAACGAAGACGCCCGCAGCCATACTCCTGAAGACCTGCAAGGTGAAGCTCAGCGGTCCACGGGGGGAGATAGTAACACACGCTCTCCTTGACGAAGGCTCGACAGTCACTCTGATTGATGAGAGGATTGCCAAACAGCTTAACAACGGACCAACTCAGCCTCTGAATATAAAGGGAATTAATGATCAGCGAAGAGTAATGAGTAAAGCGATCAAGATTAAAATACAAGGGCTACAAGAGTCACAAGCGCACGAAATCACAGCCAGAACGATACAAGGATTGTCACTCCATCAACAGCGCATACCTACCAATTTACATCGGTACGCACACTTGCGCTCGGTAAGCAAGAACATCTGCACAGGCGACGCGAAGCCTACCATATTGATCGGAGCAGATAATTGGCATTTAATTATATCGCGAAAGCTATGCGCCGGCAAGAAGCATGAACCCGCAGCTTCATGGACGAAGCTAGGATGGGTATTACACGGAACGATGCCACGTAAAACGATTTACCAAGATCAGGCATCCGTGCTTCACATTTGCGACACTCAATTACATAGACTTGTAGAATCGCACTTCGCTATCGACGCACTGGGAATATCATCCAAGGAAAGGCCGAATAAACTCGAAGAACGAGCCAATGAGATATTCGAAGCGACCGTTCAACGGAAAGACGGCCACTTCGAAGTTGGATTGCCATGGAAAACGGACGAAACGATATTACCAGATAGCTACGAGCCAGCTTTAAAGCGTCTACAAATACTAGAGAAAAAGTTAAATAAAGAACCGGAATTTAAAGAACAGTATATCGAACAAGTCAATAATTTAGTTAAAAAAGAATATGCAACCGAGTGTGATGGCAGCGAATACGGAAGCCCAATTAAATGGTTTCTGCCTCACTTCGCTGTAACAAACCATAACAAGCCAGGAAAGGTACGAATGGTATTCGACGCAGCAGCCAGAACACAAGGCGTGTGTCTGAACGACTTCTTACTGGAAGGACCCGACTTGCTTGTATCACTCACCAGGATATTATTTGGCTTTAGAGAAAAACGAATAGCTGTAACAGCTGACATAGAGGAAATGTTCTTACGCATTAAGATAAGAAAGAAAGATCAACCTGCTCAGTTATTTCTGTGGAGAGACAAACCCACGGATCAACCGAAAACCATGAAGATGGTATCAATGATATTCGGAGCCAGTAGTTCGCCGTTTCTCGCCCATAGCGTGAGAAACCGAAACGCGAAAGAATATGAAAAACAGTATCCAGAAGCGGCCGCCGCGATACAAGAAAGGCATTATATGGATGACTACCTAGATAGTTTTCAGACGAAAGAAGAAGCTATCCAGATGATAAAGGAAGTATCATTCATACACGAACAAGCCGACTTCAATCTGAGAAGCTGGAACTCCAACGATCAAGACGTAGTAGATACCATACCTGAGCATAAACGATCGAAGAATAATAACGTAAAACTTGCGGCACATGAAAAGGAGAAAACCCTAGGACTAAGATGGGATCCAAGCTCAGACACGTTGATGTTTAACACCGATATAAAAAGAGTACCCGATGATGTACGATTGCAAAAGAGGACACCAACAAAGCGCGAAACGCTAAGCGCCGTCATGTCGGTCTATGACCCTCTCGGACTTATAAGTCCATATACGATCATCGGCAAGATAGTACTACAACAACTTTGGATCAAGAAAATAGACTGGGATAGTAAACTACCGCAAGAAGAAGCGTATATTATAGAAAAATGGTTACAACGATTAGATGATATATCGACGTTAACCATACCGCGGTGTTATAGTTTGAATGCAACACCAGAGATGAATATTGAGTTGCACATATTCGCGGACGCAAGCGAACAGGCATATGCTGCTGTAGCCTATTGGCGGATAGAACATGAAAATCACATAGAAACAGTACAAGTGATGGCCAAGGCGAAAGTAGCACCGTTAAAGTTGCAAACAATACCGCGGCTAGAGCTCCAAGCGGCATTAATCGGAGCGCGAATAGCGAATACTATAATCAAAGAACATAGCTGGAGACCAAAAAGAACCACATATTGGAGCGACTCACGCACTGTATTGCATTGGATACGGAACGAAACAAAGAAGTATACACCGTTCGTAGCACATAGGCTAGCCGAAATAACGGAACTTACGCAAGCTGAAGACTGGCGATGGGTGCCTACAACACTCAACGTGGCGGACGATGCCACCAGGCTTCACAGCGACGTAATATCCAATGCAGACAGATGGTTCATTGGCCCTCCATTCCTAAGAACGTCTAAAGAAAACTGGCCCACGGAAAGCAACACGCCGATAGAAGAGGACGCATGTTACGTCATCGCGACAAGCTTATTAAAACCGGACGACGCATTACCGGAAATAGAACGATTTTCGAATTATAATAAGCTTGTAAGGACAACAGCGCTTACGCACCTCTTCATCGAAAAGTTGAAAAATCGAAGACAACATCTACAAGTCTCGCATATTGAAAAGGCTAAACTTCGATGGATCAAACGGGCACAGCAAGACACGTTCGGGGAGGAGATAGCAAGATTAAAAAGTAAACAACCTTTGCCGCAAAGTAGTAAACTGAAAATATACGATCCGGAATTGGATAACGACGTGATAAGAGCAAGAGGCAGAATAGGCGCCCTTAACTCAACGTCGCACTCCAATAACCCGATAATTCTAGATGGTCGACACCCGTTCACACGTTTGCTCGTCGCCGAGTATCATCGGCGAGCAAACCATGCGAATAACGAACGAGTCGTCAACGAATTGCGTCAGGAATTTATAATTATACGACTGCGACCGACCGTAAAGAAAGCGGCGAAAGATTGTCAATTTTGCAGAGTGTATAAAGCAACTCCGAATATACCGCCGAGAGGTAATTTGCCTAGAATTAGGCTAGAACCAGGACATAGACCATTTACCTATTGCGGTGTAGATTATTTCGGACCATTGACAGTCACAATCGGTCGTAGACACGAGAAAAGGTGGTGTGCACTATTTACATGCCTCACCACACGAGCGGTACACCTAGAGTTGGTTCATTCGCTTTCTACGGATTCAGCCATTATGGCATTAAGAAGGATGGCAGCAAGAAGAGGATGGCCACGTGTCATATTTTCTGATAATGCTACCAACTTCAGAGGAGCGAATACGGAATTACGAACCACTTACGAGAAATGGTTACCCGAACTCAGAGATTACAGCCTGCAGTATAATACAGACTGGAGATTCATCCCGCCAGGGGCCCCGTATATGGGAGGAGCTTGGGAGCGCTTGGTGCGCTCAGTAAAAACTGCACTAAAAACAACTCTCTCCCACAGGTCACCGAAGGAAGAAATACTGCAGACTCTACTCGCCGAAGCTGAGTACAGCGTGAATGCGCGACCACTCACGCACGTCTCCGTGGATCCAGACGACGACGAAGCCCTTACGCCGAATCACTTTCTTATTGGCTCATCGTCTGGGCTACCAAGAACCGGACCATGTGAAGAAACGGATCGCAGCACTTGGAAGCGGGCACAGGCGCTCGCAGATCAATTTTGGCAGCGTTGGGTACGTGAGTACTTACCTACGCTCATCCCACGCGGCCAAACCAGCACCAATGCACCGCAGCTGCGACAAGGCGATCTCGTGGTGGTGGTCGACAATTCACTGCCCCGCAACACCTGGCCGAGAGGAATAATTGAACGAGTCAACCCAGGAGCCGATGGCGTCATCCGATCAGCTGACGTCAGGACCAAAGGAGGAGTGTTCCGGAGGCCCACAACCAAGCTCGCCGTCCTTCCAACTGATGAGGCTGCGAGGACTCTACGCCGGGGGGAGAATGTTGCGGACGGCACGGAGAAATAAACTTGTTTTATATAAAATCATTTTGAAATTATGTATTAGAATAAGTTTTTAAATAGATTTAAGTTTTTAATAAACTCACGAATAAAGAGCACACTAATAAAGGCCCCGAACAACGTTTCATAAATTATTACGTGAAAAACTGTAACTGAATTTTGTAGAAAGAGATAAATTCATGTGTTAGACAAAGATAGAAGACCCTCTTTCTAGAAGAAATATGTGGCCTTCAGTCAAAGTTAAAGTAGGCGCTCCTATTGGTGCAAATTTGTGGGATCTTCAATCCGCTAGAAAGAGAACGGTATAGCTGGGTAGGATTGGTGGAATTTGTGAGATAGCTCGCTATCAACGCCACGACCTAAGCTATGTAAATTTAGGATATAAGACGTACACTTTTTATGTAAAATTGTCCTCATACCATGAGAACCATTCCTCCCTGAAGCTTACAACTTCAAAGGAAAACCACCTGAATAAAAGTGTGTGGAATAACATCCCTGCTTTTAATTCTCCAAACTGTTGTACAGTTGTCCCAACACTCCACCCGTAGGCGGCAACGCCTACACAAATTATAGAATATCTATCAATACATCTAGTAAACGGTGTTATGATTGCGATCGGCTGTATACAATAGCAATTTAAGAAAATTATACGAAAAATGAAATTCATGTCAACAATGTCGACCCTAATACACATACAATAGGAAAACGTCCCAAATGTAACCTAAATAATTTAACGGAATCCTATAAGCGATAACAGCCGGCCTTGGATATTATATTCAGTTCAGACGTAGTACTCTGAAAAAATCGGTCAAGTGCTTAGTAAACCTCGATTAAAATTCCGAAAGTAGCTGAACATATAAAAATATTTTACTGTACGAAGGATATCGATGTGAATTATATCTAAAAATAATATCTATTAACTTTCATAATTCCTCATTACTTTGCATAATATTTTGATTATGATTTAGCTTTTTTGTATGTTCGCTAACATCTAGAAAATTTTGGTAAAGATTCTCATACATCTTTTTTAAATGAACCTGTTTTTATATCTTGCTAACATCAATAATAATCAATTAGTGTGTTAGTTGATTTACTAGCGTTGGGTAGTTGAATAGTCGACGGACTTTCCTTTTTGGCAAGCAACGCGTCGTTGATGGTTTCGTCGTTGCCGATTTGGCATATGCGACATCGTAGTGTCGAGAACTGTAACACACAATCGCACGATCTGTAGACTTCCGTTTACTATCACAAGAAAATGATTGATTATATAGGAAACACTACACCATAAAAGACTTAGTTTACTCTGACTATTTATGTATTTAGCTTTTCTTAAGTCACTATTATTCTCGGTTATCAATTTAGAGCAGGATTATAACTAACATTGAATCTAAATATAAAATCAGTTATTCGGTTTCCCTTCGGATGACAGTATACATCCGCGACCTCTTCTATTTGATGTCACGGTTGAAGTTTCGTGGGAAGCTAAGGTTGCTACCTCGCTTCTATTTGGTGAACTTACATTATTTTGCTTATTACTAACGACACCGCCCACTTGAAGTTACGTGGATTCAAAAATCTTGGTAAATCGTCGTTTGTTCAGTGACTGAAATACAACGATTTATACCACAAAATTACAGGATAGATGCCCTGAATATAGCATGTGTTGTTTCTACTGCCTGTCAATAGTAAATTACGTGAGGGTGATAAAAATAAACTACTAAGGGTATAAGAAAGGAAGACAGAACAGAAGATTAGATCTGTTGTGTGAAGGCACAACCGTTGATCACGCTTAGAAATATATGAATACTATAGTTAATAGAAGAGTGAATGTATAGTTATTGAGATGCACTTAAGTCCAACTTTTTACCTTCTTTCCTATGCAAAATCTTTTCATGATTCAAGGATTCAGATTTCTTCTGAAAATACCTGGAAAAAGCGGATGCAGTAAAGACCATGCGAATCATGATCTTGAAGAGTCCGGTGGTAACCAGCCGTGTCCTTATTCTTAATTTCTCTCATATTGAAAAGAAATCTGAGCTCAGCACGAGCTGTTAACGTAAACGTAAAAATGCACGTGGAACATTATAAATTCGGCGTCATACGAATTTTTATGTAGGAACAAAGGCAGATGCAATTTTCAACATACCAATTTTTTTCCAGTAATTTTCCAGAACCAAGAATGATACAAAATGGATCTAAACTACCACATTCTGAAAGCAGGCTCGGGAACAAGCGTCAGGTCCAACTAGATCCAAACTAGTTTATTGCGTGATGATAATATAAGATCTAGTGATGTACTGAATTTTGGGGAGATGATATAATAGTAATAGACATTGTAGTTACACGAAACCTTTGATAACAATTAGAAACGCTGGATTTCGTTCCGCCACCGTTCGCTGCTCGTTCGTATCTCGATACGGCCAATTGTGCGAGCCAATTTCAAAACGAAAGTACCACCACCACGCATCTAGGACGGTGAACGTATTTCTCGGCGAGATCTCTTGCAATTTAGCAGCATGGTTAGGCACTATTATAGTTTGTTAGGCTTATTGGATATTTATTATTTGCAATGCAAATTATTTTTACATGACTTATTTAAATATCCGCGATAAGTGGAAAGTCTACGTGACATTCTACATACTTAATGCATTTCTAATATCTAGAACTACAATAAAATTGTAGTTGCAAACTCCCACATCTTTCAGGAGAACAAATCGCTCAAAAATTTTTAACATGTTGGTCATCTGATTGTTTAACGTGTACAACTGTACATTCTGTATGTATTTGCGTGAATGTACACTTAATACTATTTTTAGGGTTCTGAAGTAAAATTGGAACCCTTATAGTTTCGTCATGTCCGTCCGTCTGTCCGTCAGTCTGTCCGTCCGTCTGTCCGTCTGTCTGTCCGAAGCAAAGCGCCGAGTCCCTTAGTGCTAGAAAGCTGTAGAATAAAATATTGAAAAAAAAATTCAGGGTATTAGGTTTTAATATGATGAATTTACAAGGAAAACTATCACGGCTATATGGTTAATGAGTAATAGTCGATAAACTTACTACTTCGGAACCCTACATTGTGCATAGCCTGACACGCATTTGCCCGATTTTATTCAGTGTATGATGTTGTAGTATAATCTCATTTTCCTTTGAATTCATTGTTTGCTTTATTTTTGTTGTAGTTTTCACTGTGCTACCTTACACGAAATTATAGTCTTCTTTGGTTTAGCTAATAATTTGCGCGAATTTGTGCATTACTGAAATTCCAGAAGATTTTGTAAAAGGTTTCTAATATTATAAAACACATTTCTGGAAATTTCGGCGCACTTTACTATTGGTACTGGTTTTATTTTACTGCACCACATCGTGGATGTCCTGTTCAATTTGAGCGTTTTCTGGATTATCAAATTTTACACAGCAGTTACTTAAACGAGCTACAGATTAATTTCATATGATTTCGATTTTCGACTTCTTTTCACTAGTCTTATTACACTGCGGCTTAGGCTTGGCGCCGCTGCGAACGTTTATTATATCATCCGAGATATCGTAACTTTTGCCGTTTGCCCACTCGCCTCTGATAGAAAGTGCAGCCATTCGCTTTTCAGATGCTATTTATTATCCGCAGCTAGAAATATTTTTTTCTACTTTTTATTCTCCTCCAGTTTTCTTATGTTATGAAACCAAATCAGCAATTACCTTGGAATACTATGTATGTATGGAGGTGAAAATAATATTTGTGTGCACGAAAGATAAAAGAACTGCTTTTGTCCTTCAACGTTAAAATGTAGGCACACATAATTATCAGCTTTGTTAACGATATCGACAGATTAAATAAGGGATTTCAAAAAATGTTCTGATACATATTGAACGTTATTTCTCTGCTATATTTAATTTAATATTTTTACACAGGCTCGCCAGGATTTTTACTACTTGCGTTCATACTTCATTATTGATTACACTGCACACCATCTCGCGATGTATAGAGATAATGAATCTTGTGATATACAAGTGTATCTAGGTGTGAGTTGTCTCAACCTACTTCTTGAATGCCGTCTTCTTATAATCAAAAACCGACCTTATCTATTAGTGGTTAAAGATAAATTCATTATTTCATTCGCGGGCGTTCTCAATCTGACAATTAGGAACTACCTTTAATTTGCTTTTGGATATTGGACCTTATGGTTGTGAGGAAAGGCGCATATTATGACGCGTACAGTTATTTGAATACTGTACATGTTCCATTCAACCATGAACTCCTTCGAGGAGCGTCCCGCGTAGTTGAGACCTCAATTTTTTAAACTCTCTCACTTATTGGTCAATCAGCATGACATTTGTACAGTGCTGCCATTATATCCCTGTGAGACGTGCAACGCGAGTGGAGAATTAGCTACGGCAACTTAAATGCAACCCTGTAGTCGATCGAATAACAGAGAATAACAATGATTAGTAGTATTTCAGCCTATTAAAATAAATACGCGTATTGTTATGTATGAAAAAAATGTAGATATAAACGCTCTCATTCAGATTGTAAAAGCAAACAGTGTCAAGGCGTTATAGTATATCGATTTCAAGCTGCATTGAAAACCAGCTACATGTACGGCCGATTTCAATATAGTAACGTTTATCAGTTTAAGAGCGGCTTACAGAGTTAGTTAGACAATGGTTGTATTTTAGAAAGTACCGTTACTGTGGAACGAGCGATTGCTACTGTGCAAGGTTTTGAGACCCAGTTTCACGGAGTCCCCTCACTCGCGTTATTGCAATAGCGTAGGCAGTAGGCAGTACCTACAGCCTTATATTCATACCTATTGAATTGCATATTTCATTGAAAATTAAATTACATTCATATTTCACTGTATAGAAGTTAGAGCAGTAGGAAACTTGTTACTATTTAAATTTATTGAGGTAAGTTTAATTTGATGTGATTGGATATAATGGACGTGGAATGAAATAATTCCACGCTGCACTATGAATGTAATTAAAACACTAGCATTTATAAGTAACTAGCTTTTGCCCACAGCTTCCCCCGCGGTAGAGATTGATTTTTTACAAATCCTACTTACTTTTACTTAGTTAGAAGTTGCCTATGACTTAAGTAAACATGTATCATTTGATAGCGTGATTCAGAACTTGCAAATGAATTTTACTAACGCCATCTATTAACCACACCCGGAACTAAATATCTAGCAACTAACAAAATATCGATCTTCCCATGGGGATGTTTTGCCGCGGTAAAAATTAGCCTACTCTCCACCCTCCTCACTATCTCCACACACAAAAACCATACCATATAACAGCTTCGTTACGACGTGAAAGACGGATAAACAAATACACTTTCACATTTATAATATTATTTATATGAAGGACTCGCACCGTGACAAGTGGTTAATTAGGGGTTGATAAGTTGTTTGAAAATGAGGGGTGAAAGTTTATATGGGTATAAAAATAAATTTAGTCCAATGTATCGATTAATTAAACAACATAAAACTCATGAAATAATCAAATGCACGCGAATTTAACATGAATTGTTCACAATAATAATTTCGTCCAGTAAGTTTTGCAATGTCAAGTATATAATAACTTATATCTAAATATGTACCTGCAAACGAGCAATTCTTATAATTATATATACCTATATATATTTTCTGAATCTTGGAAACGGCGCCTACGATTTTCATGAAATTTAGTATGCAGGGGGTTTCGGGGGCGATAAATCGATTTACTTAGTTAGGATTCATTTTTAGAAAATTTCGTCTTATCCGTGTCTTTAGGCAATGAAAAACTACTACTATAGTATACTATATATACTACTATATACTATATATATAAATTAATAAACTTGAACGGCTTCAGAATATTTGCATACGGTTTATATTTGGACTTGGTAAATATGACCACGTTTCCGAATTTCGTGTTAAACTCAAGTGGCTCCCTATCCGCCTTCGCCGGGATACTCATATACTATCTGCTCTCTACTGCGTACTGTTTCACGCAACTTCTCCGCTCTATTTGAAGGAGCGGTTTAAATATACTTGTCAAACTCACGATTTATATCTTCGCTCTTCCAAAAACCTTCGCCTTAAAACTCCTTCTCATTCGACTTACTTCTATAAAAAATCTTTTTCTGTTTACGCTGTATACTTATGGAATTCTCTCCCCTTGTCTATTCGACGCTCTCCTTCCCTCCTTTCCTTCAAAAATCAAGTTAAGAATTATTATCTTCATTCTTAATTTGTCTTTAAATGTTTTTCCGATAATGTACTTATTTACCTCCTATGTGTTGTGAATGATATTTATATTTATTCTATATGTTTATATATTTATGTATGTATGTATATAGGTATGTATGTATGTATGTGTGTATTTATCTTTATTTACGATATATGTATAATTGTAGCACCCCTACCTCAGCTCTTCAATTGTATTTTGTCCTTCGCTCAAAGGGTTGTCTGGTAGAGATCGCTACTGTAGCGATAAGACCGCCTGTTGTGTATTTTTCGTTTGTAAACTTCTCTTTTTTGTTGTCATTTATTAGTGTGCACAATAAAGAATATTGTATTGTACTATAGACTCTTCCTGACATCTATTGGCGAGTAGCAACACTAAAGCTAAACCGATCAAAGCTCGGCCATCCGGGTACTACTAGTATATATATATACCTACGAGTATAAGCGCAGGCAATGCTCCAAGCTTTACGTAACAAAATGCCAAGAGGTTTCATGAACGTTAGAATCAATTCCAGGAAGTTAGGCTTCGAGAGGCACCCGCCGAGCTCTGTTACAATATTATATTGCTACAACTATTCTCTACCGTGTATATTATGTATAGGTAACGCTTCATAATGCTCGGCACAAACATAAATTTTATTGTTTTATGTTCTACACCAGTAACTCAATATTATTACCTTAGTGACAGTGTATCTGAAGGTGATTATTTTTAAAAAGTTTGCACCAACCCCAGTTGTTTCTTAAAGCCATCTCGCTAAAAGTCAATGTGATAAATGCTAAAATTGCATGAATCAAGTTGGGAGAAAAAAAAAATGTTATCATAACTTATCCAATGTATTCATAACATAGTGCATAGTGATCAGTTGATGAAAGACCATATATTTTGTAGGCGCTTGCTCTACATCCCACAGATATTGTTCAGCTACCTACAATGTTATCTGAAGCAAGACATTTTTTTCAACATAATACAGCTGATGAATATTTGGTGTAGATGCAACGAATTCAAAAACATTTTATCTCACTAAAAAAAATTAAAACATAATAGCTTGTAATACTTGCATTTTATCACTGGATTTATTTCAGTAAGGGTGTCCCCATATTTATCCACTCAGCATCTGCTCAAGCAGCTTACAAAAAGTGTTGTATCTATGGTATATTGGTAATAGATAGAGGCGAAAACGACGTTGTCGTCCGGCTGGCGGGTAGAAATTTGCTGATTAGCTGATCGTATTCATACAGAATTGATCATAACCAAATGGCGACGTCAGCTTACTTACAGTTCCGATGTCATAATTACAACCGCACGCACTTCGAAACCAAATTCGGAGCCATAATTATTGCCAATCGAAAATTGTAAAAAAAATCGGACTACCGACAGCAGCCACGATAAGCAGGTGGATCGGTGCTAATTTGCTTTATGCGAATAATGTGCAGGTCAGGCACAGACGGTTAAAACCGATGCTAGGTGGATAAGTATAGGGAGACCCTCAGGGCCCATAGTGCTACGATTCGATTGTAATTGCTATCGGTAATAACAATGTGACATGATAACTTGCAACGTGTTTATCAAAAGTTATACATAATGCTCCAAATAAACATGTCATAAATTATGATTCTGTTTGTTACAGGCGTTTTCAGTAAAGACCGTGCGGGCCGTTTCAAAAAGAAACTTCATCAAACTGTAAGTGCTATTTATAAATAATAATGAAATAGTAATTATCAAAACTTAAGATTCACGTTTGTGATTTATGGAAATTGACATTGTCTTTATTATGTATGTTTTAGAATAATTTCACTATTTACATGGAACAAAAGATACCCTGTCGGTTTATAGAATATCTTCCTGGTCTAATCATGGTTGCTAAAGTATATATTTGGTTGGGGACGCTTGTAGATGAGTGAGAAATAATGCTCAGCCAAGGTTCACCTTAACGATATGATTATGTTCAGGGTTACGTATTCAATCTAGGAAACTAGATAGAAAACCCTTGCGGTTTCGCCAATATCCAGCCGTGATAGGTTTTGTAATGATGGTATCGCCTAACTTCACTTTATCAGTAGGTATGTGTGTTGGGATCTAGAGCCTCTGCACACGGCAAGGAAACGCCTCGTCCGCCTCGTCATTTGCAGCGCGGAAAACGCGCAATTACGCGCATTTTCGTCGGATGCGCTTCAAAAACGCGCTGTGTGCAAAGGCTCTAAGAGAAAAACGGATGACAGATCTAAAAGAACATAAATAAAATCTGCTCTAAAATAAATACTGAAATGCACCCACTTCGTTGGATTTAACACCATCTAAGCATTGATAGTCGTTTTATTGTTGGCATATTAAATTATCAATTTTAATAGCTATTTATTATTATTAGGTGTTATTTATATTATTATTATGGATATTAAAATATTTTGTAAATCGTTTTGTTCAAAACTTGAATTTAGACATTTTAATTTATTCAAATTTTACATAGATTTAAATTAAGACTATTTTCTATATTTGAATTGAGTTACAAGTTACAAATAAATAAAGTATTATTATTATTATTAGTTACAGTTTCTTACCTAATTACCAGTACTGGTAGGCATTAAAAGTAATTTTTTTTTTGCTTTTAATGCTGCATATTTATGAATGAAAATCTACTAACGAGACTTTAATAAACCTATCTTGTCCATAAACATTAAGTTGTGAAGCTCATCGAATCCAAACACCGTATAAGATTGTGTAAGAGCAAGAGCCATGCAAAGAGAACGCTCGTTGCTCAATTAGATGCATCTCGTTTAGTGTCGCTGTTCGCTGCGCCTGCGCGTGAGAGTCGAGTTTCCCAATAGTGAGTTAGAGAGAAGGCGAGTCGAGTGCATGGTGCGACGGTTTCCCAATAGAAAGTCCTCCGATGCAGGAAGTGCTGCTGCAACGCACGTGCAGCCGCCCTCGATGGGTGGGGCGCAGGCCGATGCACTTTCGTGTGGTGACGTCACGCGGTACCTTTCGTCAGCGTCACGCCGAGCCGTAAGAGCTGTTACGCAACCAACGCGCACCACCACTCAACTTTCCAATTTCGACAACGCGCTATTGTGTAGCGCTTTCAAATTTTACTTCGCCTTCTCCCGCTTTTTGGCGCTTTCTTACGTTTCTCTCCTCTGCTCTGAAAAATGCTCCGAATGCTGCGCAGGCACAATAGCCGTGATGCACTTTCACTGCAGTGTTCCGCTTTTTTGTTCCAACTTAATAATGTATTAAGTGTTATAGAATCCGCTCATTGTTCTTATTACCGTTTACAAGAAAAATATTACTTAATTTATATTTATGTATTTATTGTTAAGGGTTAGGCACGTAATGCAATTTATTTTTTTATTTAAATAAAATTACGCAAATATTTTGTTTCATTAAATTCGTGAAACTAAGCGTTAATGAAAATCCGAAAGTGTTCTGAAAAATTTTTCTTAAAAATTTTTCATGTTTTGAATGTTCGATAAATTATCGTCAGTGGGTTTATCTGTTTTGTCGGTCGTTTTTGAAAGCTGTAGATATACAAGTATGCGTGACAGCTGGTAAGACGGTCGTAGGGTTTTCACCGGGCGATAGGAGCTTTCTCAGTTGGTGAACACCGCGAGAGTTGAGATCACACTACTCTCTATTAATAGTCAGTTAGCATACTTAGCATAAAGGTAGTTGGCGTGTTTTCTTGCCTATTAGTATCACTAACAACCTCATGCTAATAGCGAATATCTGTAATATAAATTGTAATTGATAAAAGTGGTATGTTTGTGGCCAAACCGTTTTTAATCCAGATACAATGTTTTGATAGAAACTCTTCATATGAAATTCTGGAATCTATGGTAGTTTAGTGATTTTTAAAGGAAGGATAGACTAGATGGAACATTTCACAAAATGTTCATATGAGCAAAACGTAGTTGCATCTCTCTCTTTCTTACCAACTACGTGAGACAGCGTAGCCGCGTTGAATAATACTTACTGAGCATTGGTCCAATTGAACCAATTTAAGTTCCACATTTTGAGCCCGCATTGGCCCTACACTTAGGCAGTAATAATTATAAGGCAGTAATCTAATACATATAAAATTCTCGTGTCTCGGTTTTTTGAAGTTGAACTCCTCCGAAACGGCTCGACCGATTTTCGTGAATCTTTACGTGCATATCGGCTAGGGTGGCGAATCGGACAACATCTATTTTTCATCCCCCTACCCCAAAATTTTTGGCAGAACAACGTTTGCCCGGTCAGCTAGTAATATATATATATAATATATGGGACATCCCCCGAACAGGTGGACTGACGACCCGAAGAAGACAGCGGGCACTCGCTGGATTCAGGAGGCTCAGGACCGGTCAGAGTGATGCAAGTTAGGGAAGATCTATGTCCAGCAGTGGCTTGGAGGGCCACTGGAGGGCTGATGGATGGAATACAATAATTATAAGCATGTTCTATCGTCAAGTTGTTAACAACAGATTGTCTATTTTAGTTTCACGATCAATTAATGTGTGATATTTATTATGACTTCACTAAAAATTGTCAGTTCAATGTAAATATATTGTAAGTGTACATATACATACTTTTAAGGTCAAAATATGACAATGATAACATCTACCTATAGACTTAAGTGAAGTGGATTACGATATCTCCTCGAAACAAAAGGAATTACTAAATTTAATCAATTGCGTTATTAAATGTTAGCATTTCTTCAATTTCTGAACATGCTTTTATTATTTTTCAAGTAAATCACAAGAATAATAATAAAATTATGCATAATTGTGAATCAATAAACCTTCAAGGATGTAAAAAGTCAATAAGTGAATGTTATAGAAAGGAAAGGTCAAGATGAATAGTATGTAAATGAGAAAGTTAATCGTGGATAGTCCGCGTGAGTGAATCTGTGGCACTTGCCATCCATTTAAAAATGTAAAAGCCATTTAATTTTCTCAGTTCATACTTCCATAGAGTTGTGTACTAAACAAGGGTATAGGGTACGTTATCACGCTTCAAAGTGGCATTTTTTATACTTGAAAGAGTAATTCAAAAATTTCCTATTTGTTATAACTTCCAAAAAACCTTTAAATTTTTAAGTAAAACTTCTTTAGGCGCTTAGTCGTTGACGCAGTTTCCCCTATTTAAAAATGAAAACAAAACCATAAACACAATTGAAGTACAGATACATACATAATTCTATTAAGATTACATTGTAACTGTTACAAGTCTATAGATTCAATATGTATATAGTTGTAAGGTCGGTTTAAAACGAATCAAACCATGCCGTTTAAAACCAAAATTTTGGTTTAAAACCGTTTAAAACGGTGTTTTACGGTTTTTATGGTTAGAAACAGTGTTTTTTTAATATGAACTCAGAATGCATTAGATTATCGAATTCGCCATGCAACGGAGTACCAAACTGTGTATTTTCATGTTTGTTAGATTTTTTACTAATAATTAATATTAGTGAAAAACAATGAAAAAATGCCTTTTTCACTTTTTACTTAAGAATTAGCGCTCAAAACGCAAAAAGTTATAAAAAAGCAGCCAAGTGCGAGTTGGACTCGCCCATGAAGGGTTCCGTAGTAGCAAGTAACATAATATAAATGTTCTTGAAGTTCGTTGTAACTTTGATCGAGGTAAATTGCGGTTTACGATTTATGACGTATTAAAAAAAACTACTTACTAGATCTCGTTCAAACCAATTTTCGTTGGAAGTTTGCATGGTAATGTACATCATATATTTTTTTTAGTTTTTTCATTCTCTTATTTTAGTAGTTACAGGGGGGGGGGGCGACACACTTTTTACCACTTTGGAAGTGTCTCTCGCGCAAACTATTCAGTTTAGAAAAAAATGATACTAGAAACATCATTTTTAAAGACCAATTCATAGATACCCCACACGAATGGGTTTGATGAAAAAAAATTTTTTGAGTTTCAGTTCTAAGTATGGGGAACCCCCAAAATTTATTGTTTTTTTTTCTATTTTTGTGTGAAAATCTTAATGCGGTTCACAGAATACATCTACTTACCAAGTTTCAACAGTATAGTTCCTATAGTTTCGGAAAAAAGTGGCTGTGACATACGGACGGACAGACAGACAGACAGACATGACGAATCCATAAGGGTTCCGTTTTTTGCCATTTGGCTACGGAACCCTAAAAACCTCAAAAAATAATAATGATTATACATATTAACTCTAATTTAATAACTTCTTAATAAAAAACATATTATTTCATTACCGATTCGAGTTCATCTATGCAACGTTGCCAGCTTGCACGCACAAACATAGTAGCCCAGTCATATTAGGGTTTCACCTCGGAATGAAAGATAATAAGCTGTAAATTGGTATAAACCTTTGTTTTGTCGTTCCAAATGTTGTCTCAAAAGTCACAAGTGCTATCGTGTCCACGTCTTAAGATATTCAAGGTCAAAGGTCGTAAAAATCGGCTTTTCGTGAATATCTCGCTTTCTATTGCTTAAATGAGATTTGCACCTGTATAAAAGTTGTAGAGTATAAAATTCTCTACAACTTTTGTTTGAACTTTTTTTCATACGATCAACCGTTTTTACGGTAGACCGCAAAGAGTGCGCCGCGAACAGTCATATATGGCCTAATGCATGGTCAAGCGACTGGGCGAACCGATTTTGATGATTCTCTTTTTAATCGAAAGCTGGTGGCTGTCATGTGGTACCATATAAATTTTATTGAGATCTGACAATGGCATCCATTATAAAACCATATAGTCTTAAATTTGTATTAAGTATGTGCGCGAGAAATGGATGAATAACTCGATATCACGCCAACCGATTTCGATGATTCTTTTTTTAATCGAAAGCAGGTGCTTGTCATGTAATCCCACATAAATTTGAACGAGATCTGACATGTAGTTTTTGAGTAACTTTCAAGTTGGTTATTTTTTATAGTAAAATTTAGATTATTATTACACATTGGGTTACATTATTGGAGTTTTATTAAGGATCCCTAATTTTTTTGAAAATATAATATAGCGTATGTCACCCGGGGATAGTGTAGCTTCCCGATAGTGAAAGAATTTTTCAAATCGGTTCAGTAGTTTCGGAGCCTATTCAATGCAAACAAACAATCAAATCTTTCCTCTATAAAATATTACTAGTATATATTAAGTCACTAATTATACTTATTAAATATAAATAATTAATAATTAGTATATAAATAATGGGCATTGTTTAATAATTATAATTGTTTTGTAAATAATTAACTTTATACAACGTACTGATAGCCGTAACTTACGCTTGAACATGCATTAGGCCTTATTATGACTGTACGCGGCGCACTCTTCGCGGTCTACCGCAAAAACCGTTGATCATATGAAAAAAAAGTTCAAACAAAAGTTGTAGAAAATTTTAAATTCTACAACCTTTACATAGGTGCAAATCTCATTTAAGCAATAGAAAGCGGAGATATTCACGAAAAACCGATTTTTATGACCTTTGACCTTGAATATCTTAAGACGCGGACACGATAGCACTTGTGACATTTGAGACAACATTTAGAACGACAAAACGAAGGTTTATACCAATTTACAGTGTACGGGCTGCAGCACGTACATTTTTGTAGCGTCAGCAGTTTACGCTACATTAATGCATTTTGAGTCAGTGCGCTAATTGAGCCAAGCAATACCGGTCACGCGTGCTCGCTCTATCATTTTCGCATCTATCATTTAATTACATTCAGTCGGTTATATCAATAAACTATCAATTATCATCTTCCCAGTATTGACTATCATTTACTATCAACTACTATCAAACACCCAAACGTAGGGGTTCCGTCGCAGCCCCTACATTTTTCTGGTCCTTCGAGTGGTCGTCTTGTGGTGGTTGGGCCATTTCTTTGGTCCTTCGATAAACTCGCGTGTGTGTACAAAAAGTGTGCATCGCAAGTGAGTGCAACCAGCAGGAGACGTGAGCTATCATTGGATTATCAACATCGGGAGTCGGTGAGCAGCAAGCAGCTGAGCAGATCTGAACAAGTAAGATCTTTCCTTTTTTATTAACACTATGTCCAACATGGAGGATATTTTGGCAAATCAACAACAATTGTTCGATGCTATAGAACAGCTTTTTAGCAATTTTAAAAAGGATAGCGCCGACCGAAAGACGGCAGATTATATCAAACGGAGGTTAGATACTCTAGACAAATACTGGGCAGATTTTCAATCTAATCATGATATATTATGTGGAATAGAGTGTGCGAAGTCTCATTTCTATTTTACGAGTAACCTATTTGAATCGGCTAGAGATAAATATGAGAAAATTAGAATAGCAATCGCTACCTATCAAGTTAGGGAGGACAAGCCTGCTACTCCAGTTTTGAGACCGGCTACACCGCTGGGGGTGCCTGGACCATCTCGGCAGCCGTCGCCGCAAGTTACCCTGTCCCTGTCCCAGGGGACTAATAGCAAGACGGACGAAATGTTACGCAAACAAAATAGTAATTTTAAGGCATTCGAACACACAGTATCAAACATCAACTTAGATTCAGTATCAGAAAAGTGGGAATTCGAACATTTATTACGTGCTATACAATCGCGGTGGTCTATAATTGATAATATGCATTGGGAGTTAGACAGTGAGCTTGGGGGTAGGAACCCAGATTATGACTTCTCATTTTTCACATATGAAAGAAAATACAACGAGATTATTAAATCTATCAACCGTAAATTGTGGTCTGTATCACATCGAGAGCAATCGACCCCTCACGTTGAGATACCTACATTTAGTGGTAGCTATCATCAGTGGATTTCATTCAAAGACCTATTCACGGAAACTATTCACGGCAACCCGTCATTATCAAATGCACAAAGGATGCAGTTCCTTAAAACTAAGGTTAGAGGTGAAGCGGAGAGACTTATTCAACATCTACCAATATCATCTGATAATTATCCTATCTGTTGGGACATACTTAACAATAGATACAATAACAAACGTTTAATTTTCCGCTCGCATATCGATATCTTATTAAACATCCCCATAACACAACATACGTCCTTAAATCATATAAAGCGTATTCACGACACAACGCTAGAAACCTTAAACGCTATCAAAAATTTAGGCGTTAACGTTGATTCGTGGGATTCATTGCTTGTGCATTTACTTTCGCAAAAACTCGATGCTGACACGCATAATGAATATATAGCGTCAGTCAAGGAGCCCCGCGAGTTACCTAATTTGCAAGAATTTCTTTCATTTTTAGAAGGCAAGTTTACAAGTTTAGAATCTTCTCGAAAGAAACCAGAAAGCCCTGCAAAAAATGTACATAGCAACAACAATTATTCGCCGCAACATTTCAATAATAGGTATCATAAAAACTTGAATAAACAAGCCTTTCCGATGCACGGTAAATTCACTTCGCAACAATCAAACGCGAAAAACAATACTTCGTGGAAATTTTATAAATGTGGACTTTGTAAAACCAATGAACATTGTCTTTATTACTGTCGACAGTTTTTAAACATGACACCTCAACTTAAACTTAAAACTGTGTCAAGACTGAATGTTTGCGAAAATTGCCTTTATTCCCACAACGGTAAGCCATGTATTTCCGACAAAAGATGTACCGAGTGCAATGAGGCGCATAATACTATTTTACATTCTTCATTTCAACATAATTATAATAATTCGTCGAAGTTAGCAACCGGTGGAAGCAACCAGAAACCTGAAACTTCGGGTCAAGTACGAAGCAACTCACACGTGTCGATGCAATATGATGTGCCTGAAATTCTTTTAGCTACAGCTATACTTAAAGTTCAAAAATATGATGGGAGTTTTGTCAACATGCGTGCTCTAATAGACCAGGGGTCCCAAGCTTCTCTCATCAGTGAACATGCGGCTCAGTTGCTCGGCCAACCTCGACTTCGATGCCGGGGAGTGATATCTGGAGTGGGTACCAAGGAGAGCAATTGTAAGGGAGTCATGACTATCAAATGCAAAGCTATAAATAACGATTTTGAATTTGAACCGGAGGTATACATAATGAAAAGCCTTATAAAAAATTTACCTAACTTTAGCTTTTCAAAACCGTCCTGGACATATTTAAATAACATCACGTTAGCAGATCCCGAGTTCAATATCAGTCGCCCGGTCGACCTTCTGTTAGGTGCAGATGTTTATTCTTTGATTTTATTGGAGGGAATTTGTAGGTTGAATGATAATATACCTATAGCTCAGAATACTCGCTTAGGTTGGATTTTAACCGGTAACGTCAAAACTTTACAATGTAACGTGATTATTAACGACTTAAAGGAGATCCAAAAATTCTGGGAGATGGAGGATATCAGTGAAGAATCTACGCTATCATTAGATGATCAACAATGCATCGATTATTACAAATCTACTACTATCAGGCGTGAAGACGGTCGATATGAGGTACGTTTGCCCCTCATCCCAGACTTTTCGGATAAGCTAGGAGAATCAAAACCAAAAGCTATTGCTCAATTTAAATCATTAGAAAACACATTCAAAAAACATGAAAACATTAAAAATCAATATCATTCATTTATAAACGAATACCGCGCGCTCGGACACATGATTCCAGCTACCGGTAACCCGAAGCAGGGACGTCGGCATTGTGTATTAACTCATCATTGTGTGCGTGCTGACGACACTATCATGAATTCTAAATTTAGAGTGGTATTTAATGCTTCGTGTAAAACATCATCGGGGAATAGCTTGAATGACGTCATGAAATGTGGTCCTAATCTCCAACAGGATCTTCAGTCTCTCATAATCAAGTGGAGACAATATCAGTTTGCATTCACAGCCGACATTGAAAAAATGTTCAGGCAGATTTGGATCCACCCTGATGATCAGCAGTTATTGAGAATCGTTTGGCGTGACTCTCCCTCAGAACCTATCAAGGACTATCAACTTACCACGGTCACATACGGAACGAAAGCAGCGCCGTTCCTAGCGATGATGACCCTCAAACAACTTGCATGTGATGAACAACCCCACTATCAAAACAGTCAAGCGATCGACGTATTAAACAATTGTTTTTACATGGATGACTTGGTCCATGGGTGTCACGATATAAAAACCGCACGTCAATTACAACAAGACCTTATCAATTTATTAAAATCCGCTGGATTTCATTTGAGAAAGTGGAGATCAAACTCCGATGACTTGATCAGAGAGGAAGAGTCAGCTCTATCAAAGGACGACAACTTTAATTTCAAGCAATCAGCGCAAACAAAAACCCTTGGGTTAATATGGAACCCACAAGAGGATGTTTTTATGTTTCAATCAAATTTAGAACCGACGGAAGTCTCCAAAAAAGTCACAAAGAGAAACCTTTTATCAGAAATATCAAAGCTTTTTGACCCGCTCGGTTGGCTATCACCACTATCAACTAAGTTAAAAATTATTTTTCAACAACTGTGGACTGCAGAAAATATTAATTGGGATGATCCTATACCGAATGAAGTATATGTAGAGTGGAAGAAGGTCAGAGAGGACATGCACAATATTCAAAACCTTCAGTTACCTCGATGGTTGCAGATCCATGAGTGCGACAGTATCGAGTTACATGGGTTCAGTGACTCGTCTGTCAGAGCTTATGCATGTGTGATTTATTGTCGTATCAACAAGGGCAATAAATCATCTGTGGTCTTGGTGGCCGGCAGAGCCAGGCTTGTACCAACCAGCAAAACAGTCTCGTTACCACGGTTGGAACTGAGCGGAGCACTACTCCTATCAAAGCTAATGGGTAAAGTCCAAGAGTGCCTTAGTGGGCACAATATCAAAATATATGGTTGGACTGACTCCATGGTAGTGCTGGGGTGGCTCAATGGTGAACCAACCAGGTGGAAAACGTTTGTGGCAAATAGAGTTCGTACAATAACCGAAAATATGCCACCTGACTGCTGGAGGTACGTTAAGTCGGAAGAAAACCCAGCCGACTGTGCTAGTCGTGGTCTAATTGCATCACAACTCAAAGACCAGACCTTGTGGTGGCTGGGCCCGACTTGGCTATCAACATTTAATGACCAAGAGCATAAGATCGCTTTTACAACAAACAAAGAATTAAAATTATCAAAAACAATTTTAGTCGCACAACATCAACCTGATTTTATCATTCAAGAAATCCTATCAAAATATAGCACAATTAACAAAGCAATAAGAATAGTAGCATGGATTCGGAGATTTTTAACTATCAAAAAAGGACAAAATATAAAATACTTAACAGTACAAGAGTTGAAAGAGGCTAAGTTATTAATTATCAAAAATATACAACAAACGGGATTTGAAAGAGAGTTATCTGATTTGAAACGAGGAAATAAAATACATCGAAAAAGCAATATTTGTGAACTAAATCCGTATATTGGTCAAGATGAAGTATTGAGAGTCGGCGGGAGGCTGCGACATGCCAATCTGGACCCAGACATGAAAAATCCTATCATTATACCCGGCAACAGTCGCCTCGCTGAGCTTCTTATAGATCAGGCGCATGAAATGACGTACCATGGTGGTGCTCGGCTAACATTAGCCTACTTGAGACAAAAATACTGGATCGTTGGTGGTAACAGAGCTGCCAAGCAAGGGCAAGAATATTTAACAAATCTATCAGCCCGGAGCAAGTGGCGTCAACCGCAAGAAAATATCAAATTAAATGACATCGTACTCATCAATGATGGTAACCTTCCTCCAGGCAAGTGGGCCCTCGGTAGGGTTGTCAAATTACACCCTGGTAATGACGGCTACGTGCGTGTTGTGACGTTAAAAACCAAAAATGGTTATATGAAAAGACCTGTTATCAAACTATCAATACTCCCTATCATATCAGAAGAAACACAAGATCAAGAATTAAAGCAAGAGGAATCAACAAAGAGCAAGATAAAACAAAGAAATAGAAGATACAGTTTCGTTACCGTTGCAACATCTATCTTATTATTTTTTATGACCCTTATAACTAATACTAACGGACTATATACTATCAATAAACTACAAAATAATACTAGCCTATTTTTCGACAAGATTGTAAACATGCACTTGATAGCTGACGATTGGAAACTCGTCGTCTATTATGATCTCAACCCATATTGGGAAGGCACCGCCGCGTCCTCGAAGTACATGGATTACCTAGAAACCATCTGTTCAAAGATAAGAGAGCATTCACACTGCGATGGTGTCATGTATCAATTGAATCACGAGCAGTCGGAACTACAGCGCTACAATATCATGTTGCAAGATAAGGGCGACCTACACACACGTAAGCGCAGGGGACTCATCAATGGTGTAGGTAATATCGCAAACGCGTTGTTTGGGGTGCTTGACAGCAACTTTGCTGAAAAATATGAAAAAGATATCGAATTGATCAGAAAAAACCAAGAACACCTAGCCCAGTTGTGGAAGAATCAAACATCAGTCGTAGAAGCGGAGTTCAATGTCATCAAGAGGGTAGAGTCGATCATGGAAAAGCATCATAAAACAGTCAACAAAAAGATGCTTGAACTTAAACAATCGATAAACTCACTAAAGTCACAAGTCTCAAATAACTCATATATCAACGAATTTACATTGGCCTCTATAATTACAAATAACATCTTAAACAAATTAAAAGAAATACAAACTTACCTTATTGAAACTATCACAGACGTATTTCACGGAAAGTATGATATTCATCTACTAACCCCCAAGCAACTCCAGCACGAATTAAGTGCCATCTCTACTCAGATACCTAAAGACCTATCACTACCTACCGATCACGCGAATTATTCAAATCTATACAAATTACTTAATGTAAAAGCACGCTTATCGAAATCATTTCTTATTTTCGAAATCCGAATTCCATTATTAGCACGAGACGCTTACGAAGTCCTTAAAGCAATTCCCATACCTAGACAATCTGGCAGTAACATGATCAGCATTGTACCTATTAGCGAATACCTCGCGTTAAACATAAACAAAGATTCGTTTTTATCGCTATCATTTACTGATTTACATGACTGCATTGATCGCGATTTAGATACTGTGTTGTGTCGATTCAAGAAGCCTATCTATCATATGAACAGTGACAAGAGTTTGTGTGAGAAGAATGAAGAATTTGAAAGCTGCAGAACAATCATTAAAGCCTGCAAAAATATTTTTATTGCAACAAGTAAACTTAATAACTACTTTTATTTCTGTTGTAATAAATGCTACTTCAAGTTGTTATGCGAAGATCAAGTTACGGCTATTCAACTGAGTGACGCCGGACTTATTACGCTGGGTCAGGACTGCCTTATCAAATCAGCTGATTTCCATTTTTATTCATACAAACAAGATGCATCTCAAATCAACTCAAAGCCCGACATTGGTATACCGAAGCTCGCTTCGATTAATCATTTGATAAATATTTCGATACCAGAGATGAACGCCAGCACGAGCTTGGAGACTATCAGCCAACAACAGCTGCTTGCTATACGAGAACAATTGGATGTCATGAAACAGACTGAGCCGTTAGCAGCAGGTGTATCCTATCACGACATTCACCATTACACCGTTCTCTACCTGGTGATTATAACGGCTGGAGTATTCGGCGGATTCTACGTGTGGCGGCGCGTGCGGCGCGCCCGGAGGCGGGCAGGTCGCGATCGCGTGCAAAATAAGTGTAGTGAAGTTAAGTGCAATAGTGAAGTGCAGTGCAATAGTGAAGTGCAATTTGTCGATGTAGAGTTGCAAACAAATGCAGTGCAGTGTAACAGTGGTGACTTTACTAGCGAATTAAATGAACAATTTAAGAACTCGCGTAAACAAAAGCAAAACCGTGGCACCTCACCAGTGCTTCAATCGGTGTTTACTATCACGGACACGGGTGTCTAATTACACTGTTATTGTCTTTATTTTGTATCAATCATTTGTAACTAGTTTTAAGCAAAAATGTCTATCACCTTGTTATTAGTTTTAAACTCATCTCATCATTATCTGACTCTCTATCTTCAGCCCGGGAGCATGTACGGGCTGCAGCACGTACATTTTTGTAGCGTCAGCAGTTTACGCTACATTAATGCATTTTGAGTCAGTGCGCTAATTGAGCCAAGCAATACCGGTCACGCGTGCTCGCTCTATCATTTTCGCATCTATCATTTAATTACATTCAGTCGGTTATATCAATAAACTATCAATTATCATCTTCCCAGTATTGACTATCATTTACTATCAACTACTATCAAACACCCAAACGTAGGGGTTCCGTCGCAGCCCCTACATACAGCTTATTATCTTTCATTCCGAGGTTGACCCCTTTTTTTGCCTAATTTGACTGGGCTATAGTTGTCATGTCGCTGAGTCGGACGATTCGTGCGCGCGAGCGGGTAGTGTATTTTTTCGTATGAAGTGCTAAGCTAAGAGAACAATTATTTAAAGTAACCAATAATATAAAAAGTAGTAATATTCTTTTTTACTTATAAATATTTTATTTCAACAAATAAAACCATTAAAGTAACTAGCTTGTAAAATATTGCACGTTAATTTTTATGCCTTTATTCTAAATACATAACTCTCTTTTGTCTCCGCAGTCGGGTATTACACCGTTTAAAACGGTGGCTTTCGGGTTTTAAACGGTGCGTTTCAGTTTTAAACGTTTTAAACTGGTTTTTTTACAACTATAAATATGTATCAAGGGGTAACGAATAATTTATAGCTTTATATTCGTTTTTGTAAAGTATATCTATACTAATATTATAAAGAGGAAAGATTTGATTGTTTGTTTGCAACGAATAAACTCAAAAACTACTGAACCGATTTTAAAAATTCTTTTACCATGAGAATGCTACATTATTCCTGAATAACATAGGCTATCGGATTTTTGAAAATTCATCCCCTAAGGGGGTTACATTCTTAGGCGATACGAAGTTCGCTGGGTCAACTAGTTGTTAATAAATATGAGTCAACTATAATATGATATTTATTTTAAATTAGTTTAATTTTTTTGGTAATACGTGTCACCAACGTTAAAGAACTTTTACTTCTATCGCGCATAAAGATTACACGCACACACTTTTTTTTAAACATTTTCCGGTTGTGTCAGGGCACATTAATCAATTCAGGACTTGAGTGATGTCCCATCCATCCATCAGCCCTTGGAGGTCTAGTGCTGCACATAGGGCTCCGCTAACTTGCGCCACTCCGACCGGTCCTAAACCTTCTGAATCCAGCGGATGCCCGCTATCTTCTTCAGGTCGTCAGTCCACCTGGTCGGGGGACGTCCTATATACTCCTTTTTCCGAGACGTGGGTGCCATTTGAGGACCTTTCTTCGCCAACGGTTATCGGTCCTTTGCACTATTTGGCCAGCCCATTGCTATTTCAGCCGGCTAATTCTTTGAGCTATGTCGGTTACCCTTGTTCGTCTACGGATCTCCTCATTTCTGATGCGATCACGTAGAGAAATACCGATCATAGCCCTCTCGATAGCCTGCTGCGCTACTCTGAAGTTGTGGATTAGGCCAATAGTAAAGCACCACGTCTCGGATCCGCATGTCATCACTGGCAACACACACTGTTCGAACTCCTTCGACTTCAGACACTGAGGTAGTGTTTGGGACGACAACATATGACGCAGTTTACTGAAAGCAGCCCATCCGAGTTGGATTCTACGAGTGACTTCTTTCTCGAAGTTGGACTTACTCATCTAGATCACTTGTCCCAGGTAATTGTATTCGTCTACAACTTCAAGAGCAGCGCCGTCAACAAAAACCGGTACGGGTGTGACGTGAACATTTGACATGATTTTCGTCTTGTCCATGTTCATCTTAAGAGCCCGTTGTGGGGCGCTGTTCAAGTCCCCGAGCATTGTACCAAGTTCTTCCCGGGAACCCTCCAGGATGACTATATCATCGGCATGTCGCAGGTGTGTGATGTATTTGCCATTGATGTTAATGCCACGTCGTTTCCACTCCATCAGCTTGAACATGTCTTCCAACGCAGCGGTGAACAGTTTTGGGGATACGACATCCCCTTGTTTGACACCTCTCTGCAGTTGGATGGGGTTGGTTGCTGTGTCATGTATAAATTAATTATTTATTTAAAATAATTCAAATAAAAAAATGGATTCTTTTAGGGCCAATAAAAATTTACTCGCTTAGCTGCCAGTTTTGTTTTGTGAGTACGATAGTATCGAAATAAAATATATCTCGCCCTAAACTTTCTTTTTGATGTAGCTTTAGCTCTAGATTTAGATGTAGATGGATGGATGCATTGCAGGACCAATATAAATGAGCTTTCCCGCTTACAACAATATATCTTAGGAGATATTTATTTTAACATTCTTAAATTTAGCTCTTGTACTTCTATCCCGTTGTAGGTCAGTAAAAAATAAACTGGTTCAGTGAAATACAAGAAAACTGAAAACTTTCTAATTTTTAGTAACCGTATCCAAACCTTTTTGTCTATAGCGTGACGTAAATTTCAAGTTTTTATGTCATCTTGTCATCAGATGGTCTGTATTGCTTGTTTAACTTTCGACTGTAATAAATCTATTTTTCTGAAATAACTCATTGTGTAATCCACAGAAATTAAACTAATGTACACTTATTCTTTTACCAGATTATGCCATACAGAATTGGTGATGACGGCTTTTGCATTATTTTCTGATTAATAACATCTGATAGAAAATTTGTCAAAGTAGTAGGAATGGCACATTTCACCTATCACTGGATATTTCACTTGTTAAATAAACTTCACCTTTTCACACCTGTGACATGCATCGAAACCGTCTGTTACATTTAACGGGACTGTGAATTCACCACAGTATTCCTTTTACTGTGACTTAACGCCGGCCACCGGCCAAAATTCACAGAATTCCATCGTGCGAAAAAGAGAAAGCAACATTTGTGACTTGAGCCGTGCGTGAGCGAGAGCGACACAGACACTAGAAGAGAGAATTTGTTTAAGTGAAATTGCATCTTATTCTCAACGTTATTAGACTTAAGTTTGTCTGATTTCTTTCAACTTGCTTCGTTAATAAACAATAAAGATACAAAAACTTCAAATGAAAATGAGTCTTATTTTAAACTGTAAGGTTTTGATTAAACTATGTATGTAGGTAATTGATATTTACAACCACGTCGTGTCTCGTGAATTTCGTGAAACAAAGTACGATACGGTGACTCGGTGAGATTTCCCTTCACAGTTCATAATCATTTGTAATCTTTACTCTGCGCGCCCGTCTCGCGCACGGTTTCGTTGATATTTTAAACATACCTAGTGATAATAGTTAATGAATGAATACTGTTAGTTAGTAGTATAGATAGATAATAGTCAGGGTCCTCAAACTTAGTACAATGAACAGGGAAAGATGACAGATATTATGATACTAAATAAAGACGCATGTTCATTACAAACAGTAAACCATTGCAAGAGGTTTTTTCGGTTGAGTAGCATTATAATTGTAGTTCCATAATATTTATACAGATAGCAGCACTTGTTCCTATTTTTTCGTTCTATAGAGATGGACGCAACGCAGATAAATATTTTTGTGTTTTTAAATATTTTTTATATTTTATTCAATCAGAATGCTGAAAAATAAATGAATTAGATAAATGTTATTAGACATATTATTAAATACAAAATATAATGTTGTATTATAATAATGCAATGACCATAGACAAGAAAAATGTTTTAATTTTGTCTTTGGTCTCTCAACGTCAAGTTTGATGAATTTGACATTGTTGTTGATTGCGTTTTTCCGTGGTTTTCGCCTAAAAAATATAATTTTATGTGAATTGTGTGTAATTTGAGTCGAATGCTGCTGTAATAGTTCCTCCAGTTATTATCATACAAAAATCCGAGATATTGTGTAGTGTTGTGCGTGGTTTTGAGTCAAGATTTTTTTTTTCCTTGTGCACCTTGATTTTACAATATCTACAAATTATTATTAAGCATTGCTGTGTACCTGGATGCTCTGAAAGAAAACATAAATAAATTCTAAAAATTATTCAATTTTTTATTTCCAATGGTTCCTCCTTCAAAATACCATAAAATAAACTGTAGTATAGACTATAGAACTAGGAACATTTTCTATTGGCTAGTGTTGCCAGGTTGTAAAATTGGATTTACGGTAGATCTACATAATTATGTGCTGCCTGGCAACACTGGTTGACTTTTAGTTCCAGAACACTCTATAATGGCGCCACTGACGCACATTTCTAATCTTAGGCGCGAAGTTTGGTCTCTATTTCAGTATATTACAAAGTACTCTGTGATAATAGTGTACTCGAGTATTGACAAACCGGTTGACAGTGACAATTGCAATTGCGACAAAAGTTGCGATGCATGTCATTTGTAGGAACTTCAGTGGGTTTCACTTAAGTCTGCATTTCGCTTATCATGGCAACTTTTACTTCAAGTGCGGACTTACGTGAAATCCACTGTAGCCTGGGTTCGTACAAATGACATCCATCTTAATTTTAATGTATGTGGGCCATTGTACCTAATAAATATGATGCTTACATAAAATACATATATAATTAAGTATGTCGATTGTTGTTTACTTGAGAAACAAACTGAATAATCTTACAAAAAAATATTTATCTGCCCTAACAAAACAACAAAACATACATAAAAATAATGTAATTTGCATACAATTATAAAAAAAGATATAATACTACACTACGTAACAACTCAGTGGTGGGGTGACTGGCAACAGTAGGTAAATATTGGCATAAGTTTATTTTTTTATTTTTGAACCGATTGAAATAGTGCAAACACTAAATATTAATCCAAACTCATTACAATACATCAGGGAAAACGGCATCTAAACGGGTTGAGCCGTTCCTGAGATTAGCCAGAACAGACAAAAAATACAGTTTTATTAATGTATATACATATATTTAATATTAAAAATTTTTTTAGGGGGATTTTCATGTAATTGGGGCGATTTTAGGGGTTTTTGAACTAGTTTTAGGGGGTAAATATTTTTGAGAGTTGGCAACACTGTCGCCGGTAAGTTGACCGCTGAGCTTTGGTAATGACTGAATCAAGTCACTATCACTGCGAAATGTAACGGACGGAATAAAATGCACCCACTGTGACAATACTCGTCAATAATGAAATATACCAGTGGTGATTTTTCACGGGTGATTTAACAGTGACAAAAATAAATAATTTCACGGACTTGATAGTGAAATAAAAGTAACGATATTTCCCATCGCTACAAAGTAGTCAAGTCATTTAAGTGCAGTGACACTAGAATCACTTAGAGCAATAAACGGGAATCGTTAATAGTATTGTTGAAAGAAAACAAAGCAGAGAGCAGTGAAACAGATCAGAGAAAGGGTTCACGCTGCGCAGCTGTCCTGCGGGCGCTCCGCCCTCGCGGCGCACGGCCCCGCGCCTCGTCCTCTTCGAGCGAGAAGAGCAGCCCGCACCGCAGCCCCCGGCCCGCACAGCCGGCGTCACGCCGCACACGCGATCGCCACCAGACCAGTCGCCCGTCACTCCCCGACGCGTATGGACGTCTGTCACATCACTCCGCGCGAACTAATAACCATGCGGTGAAGTGAAACTGTCAAACGTGATACGCACTCGCACACCGAAGTTATTCGGTTTAGTGACGCTTTTACATTTTTTTTGTATTATTTCTCCAGTGGTGATATTGTGTTCTCGAAGTGGTGCCCCTTTGGAAAATTGGATTATACAAACGTATAATGGCCTTAGCTAGGTGAGCTATTTTGGTTGTTGTAGTCAATACGGAACTAGTTTATTTTGCTATGTTCTTCGAAGGACTTTCCGTCATTCGAGCTGTTATTGGAGTCTGCATGATCGCAACATACTTAAAATTAATACCAATTAGTATGGTGCGTTAACATGCGTACTAGTGGTTATTTTTTAAACAATGATTTATCTGCTTTCCCATCGACAAAGGAATTACCTTGTTTGCTATTAGTCTCTTAATATTTCAATTAGTAAGTACAAATAGCGAAAGTTACTTTACCCCGCAAGCGTATAACTAACTTTCTTTGTTGTGTAAGCAAACGTCAAACGACAGCAGGTAGAGGGAGTAACGTGGAAATCGAGTCACTTTTACAATAATTATCATCATACATATTTAGTTCGTTAATTAAGTAAGTACTAACAATAATTTATTTTCTAAGATTAGTACAACGTTTATTTTGTAACCTAACAACATTATGTAGTAAGACGGCAACGAATTTCTCGTCTGATTTGTTTCCGTTCCCGAGCTACATTAATGCAGTATCGATGTTTTTACCACGCGCACCCTCGTTGGTTTCGTCCGTTTTCCTAAAATGTTACCCCTGTTTCTATTTTACTCAATATCCAGCCGTTATTATTATCAGCTTGTTAGAATTCTCATCGCTATTGCATCCATAATGCAGCTATTATGAATTCATTATTATATCATTAATAATTACTGAATCAATTATTAATTCAGTAATAATTGATATTGTTTACATTATGAAAAAAGTCTTCAACGACAATGTCATTAAGAGAAATGTTAATTTAACGTAATGAGTAACCTTCGTTTATATCAAAGTGAACATCAGACAGAATGAATTTGAAAGCAAAAAAATGAAAGCTTTGTCTTGTCAAATCGTACGTGTACCTATATGTATGCAGATATTATCTCTACTCGTTTCGCTCTCTTGTCTCTTAGCAGGTAACAAAACGACCGAGGCCGAAAAGTATTCGCTGCTCGCCCAAAACATTTTTTATGCCTTTTTCTTTTTGTGAAGGTTCTAAATTTAACATTCCGGTCTTCGTCGAAGCCATGAGTGAATAGCCCTTCAGATCAGAAACGTCTACAGTCTACACCATTGAAGATCGTTGCTACACCATTGAATTCGTTAAGGAATTGTATTTTGGTGTTTGCAGTTTTGTGTATAATTCGCTCACCCAGTAATACAATGGCACATCTACGTTTGTCATATTTTACAGAAACGAAGATCAAAAATGTTATAAAAATATTTAAAACTAGCAATTGCCCTCGCTTCGCTTCGGAAAAATAATAGGTAGGTACTTTAGTTAACTTACAGAACATACTCATAAAGCAGCATGATTGATATTAGAACTGCATTACAATGAAAGGTCAATACACGACATAACGTTTCGATATATTTTTTAGGGTTCCTTACCTCAAAAGAAAAAACACGGTTCCCATAAGATCACTTACTCTATTGCCCGTCTGTCTGTCTGTCTGTCTGTCTGTCAACACCTATTTTTTCAGGAACGGGTGAAGGTAACAAATTAAAATCAATATCCAACACTCAGGTCTGCAATCCCTAGGTGCTGTGAAAAGATCAATATTCTGTGTCGTCAACGCAATCAAACTACACTGGGCTAGAAGAAATGTCTTAGGTATAACATATTTTCCATTACACAGCTATGTTAGGTTTCACTAAATAGTTGATAACCCTATCTCGCACTTGGCCGGTTGCTTTTACTTATTATTATTATTTCATCATGTTATTTTCTAAATTTTGTGTTTCCTGCTTAAACCATAGTAAATTACATTGAATAAATAGTTTGTATGATGCCATTTGGCTAATCCATCAGTATTTCATATTATATAGGTACCCAGACTTTAAAACCGTGCATGTGCTTGTCAGGCCACGCGCAATGTAGGGTTCCTAAATAGTAAGTTTATCGACTAATACTCATTAACTACTAATGCTAACTTAGCCGTGATAGTTTTGCTTGTAAATTCATCATAATATAACCTATTTTTGGGAATTTTGTAACTTGTCCAACTCCAACCTTTTAGCCGGCAGGACACTTAATTTTGACCAAAATTAGTACCTTATAGCCAAATATTTCACAAATGGACCCCTAATTCCAAAACTGGTCTTAAGTGACCCATAATATTTTTGAAAGACCTTTTCAACATCAAGATTGGTATAGCGGGTCGATGAGTTATGTATACGTATGTGAGAATGGTAATAAAGGAGCAACACCTTTTCGCATTTATTACATTGTAGTTTTGGCAAATCAATAATTTGGCAAAGGGGAGATTCAGAGAAAATTCAGCACTCTGCACGCTCAACACGATGTTCCTGCATTATAATTGTTAATTATTACCATTATTACTATTATTATTTCTCCATAGGGTTCGCCTGGATAGCTACCACCCTTGAGCATGAGTCAGCCGCCAAACGACTCGTCGTGTTCCGGCTGGGGGCTTGAGAGCCAGTTCTTTCTTTCTATTTTTACCCTCTTTCTTGGCCAGCAACGCATCAGTGATGCCTTTGGTGTTGCTGATGTCATGTGCGACAATAGCCACTTACCATCAGGTAGATCGTCAGCTCGTTTGCTGGCTATTTCCATAAAAAAAAATCACGAAACAGTTATTTCAAGTAACAATCCTAAGTTTGATTTAACACGTCGCAATACGCTTTGTATGTGGAGTTATGTACCTATTTTATTATCAATTGTTCAATTTATTCAATGTCAACTGTTCGTACAACTCATAACTATGGTACAACTAAATTACGATTTTCAACCCCTTCCAGGGTGAAATAAAAAAATGCAAAATTTTTATTGGAGGTCATAAATAGGTAATTCATGGTTTCCAAAAAAACTGGAAAAAAATAGATATTTAGTCAGTTATAGGTATTTGAATTATTGTAAAAAAATTACTTCATGCCTCATTCTGGCTCCATCTTGCAATTTAGAAAAAAACTAAGATATGCATGGATTTTGTGTGAATAGATGTATGTAGAGTAGTCAGATAAACATTTTGTATTTGAATTACTGTAAAATTGTAAACAATAGGTAGGTACTTCAGTGCTACGTTTTGGATCCACCTTGCAAAAAAACTAAGAAATGTATGTACCTATGCCTTAATTTGGATGAAGAAAAGGTTTTTGTAAGTTTAAAACAAATCGACTCATATTTTATTTTCTTGCTTTGATAAGGAACCCTAAAAACTATCCTATAATTTAAGTTGAAGACTCGATATCGTAGTAAAGTCCTGTTGAAATCCTTTCACTGGTTTCAGATTAGCGGAGACAAACAGACAAACAATAATTTAAAAAGAACTCAATTTTCGATTTTGATATCGTGCAAGTAACGATTTACAATCACAGACGGACTCTTCGATATATTATATAGGTAAAAAGAGGTTTGCATGTACTAAAGTCGTTGGCGTGAATCAACAAATACAGCGCCATCTAGTGGCCAAGATAAAAATCGATCGGTTTTCTCATACATAATTAATTTGCGTTTTTCCACCACTTCCAAGGTGAAATTAATAAAATGCTGAAATTATATTGGAGCACATAGATACGCAAAAAACATCCTCTCGAAAACAAAATAAGAAAACAGATATCCACTCGGTAATAGGGATTTGAATTAATGAAAAAAATAACCTTTAAAGGCATTTTATGGTCTTTCCATGTCATATAAGTAAAAACTAAGATATGCATGTATTACTCTTTTTGTACGGAGAAAACGTTTTTTATTATTTAAAACAAATCAGCTGACATTTTTTTATTTTTCCATACAAAATATCCCTAAGGAACCCTTTGGTGTGGAACCATAAAAAATAGCTTAAATTCTAAGTTGAAGTCTTTTCAATATTTTAGTGAAAGTCTTGTTAAAATTCGTTCAGTGGTTTCAGAGATTTGCAAAGCCAAACAAACAGACAGACAGACAAAAATTTTAAAAACTCATTTTTCGGTGTTGGTATCGTGCAAGTAACGATTTGCAACTTGAAAAAATCATTTTTAAAATCACAGTTTAACTCTTCAATTTTATTATTAGTATAGATTAATTTATGGGTTCTTTTTACGTTTTTTACAGATTTTATGGGTTTGGTTACTAGTATAGACATTAATATATATCGTATTTACCACTATGTAGATTATGCACTTTTAAACAAGTATACCATATAAACTCAATTTCGCATTTTTTGCAGATGTGCCATTATATTACTAGGTGAGCGAATATGTAGTTTGGTTAAAGAAAGTATTCAGTCAAATAAGTAGCTTCGACTTTTTATGCTTTGTGTATGTATATGCAGGGAACACGTAGGTACTTATAAAGTGGTTAGAGTATTATGAAGTCTCGCAGGGATGCGCCTGACAGGGTCGATAGCCGGCGGACCGGGATGCGTGCAAGGTTGAAACGTCTTTGGGTGGACGGGTGGCTTCTCATCTTGATAAAATATGCAATAACTTAAAGATTTAATGCTTTTATTTGAATTTTAGTCGCAGTAGTTGCAAATATTGTATTATCATGCCATTTACAAGCTAATATCCGTAAATGTGCTTGCGTAGAAACATTTTCTGTAGCTTGGACAGTTCTAAACACTGATGAAAATACGAGTGGGTACCTACATTGCACAACTAACTCCCACGTCATACCTTTTTCTATGGCGGGAAGCGGGTTACATAAAAATAGGGAATGCAGCAATATGCTGTAAAATGTAATTTTCACATAATCAATTTCAAGTATTAATTGCAGCAATAATAATCTAAATTTTACTAACAAAAAATAACCGACTTCAAATTCTCAAAAACTACTTGTCAGATCTCGTTCAAATTTATGTGGGACCACATGACAAGCACCAGCTTTCTATTAAAAAAAGAATCATCGAAATCGGTTGACTTGATATTGAGTTATTCGTCAATTTGTCGCGCACATCTTAACACAAATTTACGACTTATGTAGTTCAGGGACTGAAAGCGGTTACGGTTAGAGGTTAAGGTACCTCAAAAGTATACCGGTACCGATTCAAAATAAAGGTAGAGCTTTACCGGTACCTTTATAAATAAGGGTTAAGGTTCTACCATTATTTAACCTAAAATTATTTCGGTACCGAAAAACATGCGACGTTGCCACACTTCTCATCGCATCGCTCGCTCCTTGCCGCTTGCGTTGGCGATGTTGTACGAAAAACCATCTTTACTAATAAAAATTGTTATACAAATACGAACATGGATTAAAGATGAACATGGGAAACGAAAAAATATATTTATAAAGTATTAAAAAGTATATATTTTTTATTTACTTTAAAATATTTTTATACGTTTATACAATCTTATTCTTATTTTATGTACAAGACTTAGGACGTCAGTTCTTTTCTTATTTACATATTTATATTTATATTTACATTCAAGAACATCAACTGCTGCACTTATTAAGATGCAGATATTATAATATATTTTATATATTTTTTTATTTACTTTAAAACATACAAAATATATGAAAATGTATAAAAATGTTTAAAAATCATGCAAATAGTCCAATCACAATTAACTTCCTTCCTTCGTTCCCACAACCATCTTAATCCTCTACAATCGGGCTTTCACCGCCGCCATAGCACAACAACAGCCTTACTTAAAGTCACCGACGACATTTGTTATGGCATGGAACCAGCAACTTACTGTATTGGCCTTGCTGAACTTTAGCAAACTATGTGGCCAGCCCATTGCCACTTCAGTCAGCTAACCTTCGACTTCAGGCACTGAGGTAGTGTTTTAGACGACAAGATATGACGCAGTTTCCCGAATGCAGCCCTTCTGAGTTGGATTCTACGAGTGACTTTTTCTTGAAGTTGGACTTACCCATCTGGATCACTTGTCCCAGGTATTTGTCTACAACGAGCAACGCCATCAACATCGGTCCATGTTCATCTTAAGACACACCCGTTGTGAGGCGCTGTTCAAGTCCCTGAGCATTGTAACAATTCTTTCAGGGAACCCGCCAGGATGACTGTATGCTATTTGCCATTGATGTTGATGCCACGTCATTTCCACTCCGTCAGCTTGAGCACGTTTACCAACGCAACGGTGAAGAGTTTTGGGGATATGATATCCTCTTGTCTGACACCCCTCTGCAGTGGGATGGGGTTCGTTGCTGTGTCGTGTATTCTGACGGACATGGTGGCAGATGAGTACAAGCACTTCAACACCTCGATATACCGGTAGTCGATCCGGCACCGCTGGAGATAATTCAGTAACGCCAAGAATCAAAGGCTTTCTCATAGTCAACATAGGCAACTCACTACAGCAGATTATACTCCTTGGTCTTTTGTATAATCTGCTGCAGTGTGTGTTTGTGGTCTATGGTGCTGTAGCCTTATCGGAATCCTACTTATTCGGGAGACTGGAAGTCGTCAAGCCTGCGTACAATGCGATTTGTGAGCATCCTCGAAAACAGCTTATACACGTGGCTCAGAAGTGCAATGGAAATGTAGTTCTTCAATAGGGCTTTATCGCCCTTCTTGAAGAACAGCGTCACCACACTTCTGCCTCGCGTTTTCGGGGTAGTTCCAGTATTAATGATGGAATCTAACAGTTTTTGGAGCGCCACTAGAAGGCGTATCCCTCCAGCTCTTAGTAGCTCGGTTGTGATTCCGTCATCTCCCGGTGCCTTGTTATTTTTAAGTTGTTTGAGAGCCTCTCTAATCTTATACAGGCTGACGTCTGGGATATCCTCTGTGTAGTATCGGGTCAGTTTAGCTCGCTTGTCGCTCTCCTCGCAGGGAGGTGGAGCTTGAGAGGAGGCATACAACCGTCCGTAGTATCTCTCAGAACTTCCGGTTTCGACGAAACCATGGTACCGGACTCGGTCGTCAACCTCGTAAGCTGACTTTGCCCAATAGATAGATCCCTGGCGAACACTTTGAAGCCCTAGTTTGGGTTGTTCAATCCTTTAACACTGGTCGGTGTGAAAGAAAAGTAAAACCCTTCCAAAATTGACACTTAATGTCAAAGGAAAAAATATTGGAGTTGCGTCAACTCCGTTAAAAAGATCGGTTGAATTCACGACGTTCGTGGAGTTTCCATCTTAAGAAGACCATAACGTTTATGGTGCTGTCCTCCGGCCGTGCCGTGAAACAAAGAAGCAGTCGTGCGCAGCGCAATCCTGCGACATTGGATGTTAAGGTTGGTGGGTTCTTTCTTACTGATTTTGGTATTGGATTGGACATACTACCAACCTACTGCTTCATAAATACATACATACATTTATACAGTCCACATTACATACATCGAAGGATCGCCCCTGCGATTACCGCACAATTTTTTGTGGCCTTCGAGCCGAACATAGAGTAGGCAATTCTTTATTCATTTATTTTATGTGACATAATATATTTAGTTTGCACGTTGCAATGGCTAAAAAGGGTCAGAAGGTTCAGGAAGTGTACGAGGAGTGCATAGGTGATGTTGAATTAAACGTTTTAATCAACAAAAAGCAAAGAATTTTTGAACAATTACAAATAATATCTGACATGTCATTAAATGTAAGTGACAGCAATATTCGTGAAATGTTTCTATTGCGTGTCACGGATATAGATGAGCTACGTTCATCTTTCGAATTATGTATTTTTGAAATTTATAAATGTCAGTTACAAGCTGGTATGAAAACCATATTTCAAAGTCAGGAATTGAATAGTTTTGATGAGTTGTATTTCCGTATAAAATTGATTTCTTCAAAATTACTAGCGAACGTTAAAACTGAAAAAACACAGTCGTGCATCGAATCTAGACCACGTCTTCCAAAATTGGAGTTGTTTTGTTTCGATGGAAATATTGAGAATTTTAATACCTTTTACGAGACATTCTGTTCGTTGGTTCATAATCAGCCTCAGATACCTAATATAGATAAATTTCACTATTTACTCTCATGTATCAAAGGTTCGGCTTTAAACATAGTAAAAAGTATTCCGATATCTGCTAATAATTACGATATAGTTTGGCAAGCTTTACTCGACAGGTATCAAGATAACCGAATGTTAGTTGGGAATTATTTAGATAAAATGTTAAACTTTACACCTATTGCGAAGGAATCATCCTTTCAGTTGAATAATTTCTTGGAAACCTTTGATAACTCATACAAAGCTATACAATCTCTTAATATTGAAGATTTGAATAGTTGCATTCTGTGTCATATAGCATTACGTGCCTTGGATCCATACACTCGTAGGTCATTTGAACAAAGTATCAATCAGAAGTCGATACCAAAATTCTCTGAATTGATTACTTTTGTTACTAATCAAATAAAAGTGTTGGATCATTCTAGTTCTTATGGTGCTAGTACAAGCAACCAAAACGTTGTACAGAATAAACGTCAACCAGATGTAAATAGGTTTACGGCGCGAACTAGAAACAGTGCACAGAAAAGCTACGCACATGCATCGTCATCAAACTCAAAAAATAATTTATCTTGTTTGCATTGCGGAGACAATCACATGATATATCGCTGTGCTCAATTTCGTAAATTGAGTGCTTCGCTACGAATCAGCCGTGCTGATGAGTTGAAATTATGTCATAATTGTCTTAAACCTAATCATACTGTTGAACAGTGCAGGAGTGAATTTAAATGCATTATTTGTGAGCGACCACATAACTTATTATTGCATCAGGACGTAACGAAAACGTTTCTCGCTTCCTCTTATGACTCCGGTAATGCATCGGTTCCTGCAAGCGCACCCGCCCAGTCGGGAGGCCCTTCAACTGATAATAATAACAGTTACAGTACGGTTTTGTTGGGTACCGCGATTGTTTATATTTTAGATAACTTTAACGTCTATCAACCATGTCGCGTATTAATTGATTCCGGTGCACAATCCAATTTTATTTCCGCTGCATGCTTACAACGTTTAGGTTTATCTCAACGTAAATGTCCGTTTAGCATTTGCGGGTTAGCTGATGGTTTAGTTAAGAACTACGGCATGACGTCATGTAGCTTAAGGCCGCGTCACACTGATAAACCTGCTTTTAATATTGATGCTGTTATTCTTCAGAAAGTAACTTCAGATCTACCTACCATTAAAATTCCTGAGCATATAATAAAACAGTATGATAATTTATTTTTAGCTGATCCTCATTTCTATAAGCAATCGCCAATTGATTTAATTTTAGGCGGTGACGTTTTTCCCCATATTTATAGTGGGAAGAAAATTATTATGGGTCCCAATATGCCAGCCGTGCTGGACAGCATATTTGGGTATATTATAACAGGTAAATTAGTTACACCGTCGACTAATGACGTCACGGATGTGAACGTTGTAGCGTCTACAACGTTGGTGTCGTACACCACTGATGATCATTTAAATGATACTCTTAAGCGATTTTGGGAAATAGAATCCTCGCCGTGCGATGTTCCTTTAAATCCCGATGATGAAGTCGCTGAAAAACTATATATTGAGAAACATTATCGTGACGAGAGTGGCCGATATGTTTCACCTATTTTATTAAAGCCAAATCACGAACCGTTAGGTAATTCGTATGACATAGCCTTTAGGAGACTCACGCATGTCGAGCGCCGACTTGCGCACTCACCCGAGTTCCGGAAGGCTTATTCTGATTTTCTGAAGGAGTACGAGTCACTGGGGCATATGGAGCTATATCGTGGTACGGAGCCGTCTAAATATTTTATACCACATCACTGTGTGTTACGGCCTTCTAGCTCCACAACACCGTTGCGTGTGGTCTTTGATGGATCACAGAAAACTGGTACTGGGGTGTCACTAAATGACAACCTTTTGACCGGCCGTAAATTACTTCCAAATATTTTAAAAATTATTATTAACTTTCGTCTCTACGACATATGTTTTACGGCGGACGTGTCAAAGATGTATCGAGCTGTGCTCATCGACCCCGCTGATAGGTGTTATCAACACATATTATGGCGTGATACACCGTCAGACCCAGTACAAGTTTACGAGTTGAAAACGGTCACTTACGGACTGCGTAGCGCGCCTTACACGGCCATTCGCACGCTGCTTCAACTTGCCCAAGACGAACGGTCAGACTGTAGGGCTTCCCGAGTTCTAGAAGAGGGTGTCTACGTCGATGACTTTTTGTGGTCATGTCAATCTGTAGATGAAGCTTGTACCTTACAAGACGGCTTAATGAGTCTTCTGAAAAAAGGCGGGTTTGAATTACGTAAGTGGGCTAGCAACTGTCCCGAGCTACTGACACGAATGAAATCAGAACAAATAACGCAAATAAATTTTCAAGATGATACGTTATCATCATCCTTAAAAGTCCTGGGATTGACATGGTTGCCCTCATGCGACTTCTTTTCATTTAATTATAATTTAAAAGATAATGACGGAACGAAACGTTCAGTACTTAAGCTGCTTGCTAGTATTTACGATCCGGTTGGTTTTATTTCGCCGTGTACTTTCGTTGCCAAATGTATCATGCAGGATCTTTGGAAACTGAGCCTCGGCTGGAATGACCGTTTACCATACGAATTGTTACAAAAATGGGATAAATTTATCGGTCAATTACCGATCCTTTCACAACTTCGCATTGAGCGACACCTTCTAGTAAATTCGTTTGTAAACGTACAATTAATCGGTTTCTGTGATGCGTCATCACTTGGTTACGCAGCTTGCATATATTTTCGTAGTACTGACAAGGATGGGAACGTCAAAGTCAAACTATTGACGAGCAAATCAAGAGTTGCTCCATTGAAGCCGTTAATGTCTATCCCTAGGCTTGAACTTATGGCAGCCGTGCTGTTATCGAAGCTAGTTCGTTTTGTCGTACAAAACGTTAAAGATTTTAATTTACCAATAGTTGCCTTTAGCGACTCGAGTGTAGTTTTGTCGTGGCTACAAACTCCGCCATACAAACTAAAAGTGTTCGTGGCTAACCGTGTTAGCGAGATTGTTGACGTGATTCCGCCCAATTGCTGGTTTCATGTAAACAGTGAGAACAATGCAGCCGACCTCTGTTCTCGAGGCGCGCTGCCTGAACAACTTTTAGCAGTAGCGGACGAATGGTTTAGTGGCCCTGCATGGCTTGCTAGAGATCCACGTAGTTGGCCAAGAAGTACATTATTTTTAAAAGAAAATGATATTATTCCGGAACTTAAAACTAACGTAGACACATTTACCTTTAATTCTTACAATTTAAATAACTTCAATGATCTTGAACATTCCTTTAATAATATTTCATCGTTTAGTAAACTCGAGCGCGTAACAGCGTGGTGTCTTCGTTTTGTAAATAATTTAAAATGAAAAAAATCTGATCGAACATTTGGTTCACTAAAGTCTTGCGAGTTAAAACAGGGACATGATTTAATTATAAAAGTCATTCAAAATAATTATTTTTATTCTGAAATACAAATGCTAGCAAAGGGAACTCATGTATCATCCCTTCGTAAACTATCTCCCTTTATAGACCCTGATAATTTCCTCAGGGTGGGGGGTCGAATACAACAGTCGGATTTACCGTATAATATAAAACATCCGGCACTATTACCTAAGAAGTGCCACATAACAAATTTAATAATTGATTATTTTCATAAATTGTACATGCATGTAGGACCGCGCACCTTGCAAGGCATTTTAAATAATAAATACTGGATAATAAATGCTCGTAGTGTAATTCGTTCAGTTTTGTCGAAATGTCGGGCTTGTTTTAAATTTCGTCCATACTCCACACAGCCTATGATGGGTACGTTACCTGCAACTAGGCTTAAGGCCAACAAGGTGTTTGACCATGTTGGTTGCGATATTGGTGGTCCATTCTTTATAAAAGAAGTTATGCGGCGAAATGCAAAGGTTACTAAGGCATATTTGTGTTTATTTGTATGTTTCTCTACAAAAGCAGTGCACCTAGAAGTGCTTTCAGATTTATCTTGCGAATGTTTTCTGGCCACATTTGATCGTTTTGTGGCACGCCGCGGTCTCTGTAGTTGCTTATATTCCGATTGTGGAAAAAACTTTATTGCAGCAGCTAAACATTTAAAAAACGTTACTAATTATTTTAATTCTACGTCTGATTCTGATGAAATTCTTTCTGGATTATCCTCGCGAGGCGTCGAATGGCGTACGAACCCGCCTAATGCAGCTTCCATGGGTGGTCTGTGGGAGGCAGGCATAAAATCAGCCAAACATCATCTCTACCGTGTAGTAGGTGATAGGTCCTTGACTTTTGAGGAGTTGAGTACCTTATTTTGTAAAATTGAGGCAATTATGAACTCGCGACCATTATGCTCCCTTTCAAATAATCCAAATGAATTTGAAGTTCTGACTGCGGGTCATTTTTTAATTGGACAGAATTTATTAACTGTTCCGGAATATAATTTTGAAGATGTACAGATGAATCGATTGTCACGTTGGCAATGTATTCAAAAGGCATCACAATCATTTTGGAAGCGATGGTCAAATGATTATTTGCACACTTTACAGCAAAGAGAAAAGTGGTTCACCTCAATTCCAAATGTTAAGAAGGGTGATTTAGTGCTTCTTAAATCTAACTTAACCAAACCTTTGCAGTGGCCTCTTGGCAGAATAGAAGAGGTTCACCCTGGTTTTGATAACATTGTACGTGTAGTCACTGTACGCACGCAAACTGGGGTTTATAAAAGACCAGTAAATAAAATCTGCCCATTGCCATATGCAAATTAAATATAAAATTAGGTTATTAGGTTAGGACTTAGATTAGGCTCATACACTCAACTTTTTTACTTAACACTAACAAGTTTATTTTATTTTTGAATTATTTCGTAAATATTCATTAACACAAATTATTAACACACTCATTCTTCACACACCGACACTATTAGGAAATCATCACACTGATTTCGGTGGGGGGTATGTTCAATCCTTTAACACTGGTCGGTGTGAAAGAAAAGTAAAACCCTTCCAAAATTGACACTTAATGTCAAAGGAAAAAATATTGGAGTTGCGTCAACTCCGTTAAAAAGATCGGTTGAATTCACGACGTTCGTGGAGTTTCCATCTTAAGAAGACCATAACGTTTATGGTGCTGTCCTCCGGCCGTGCCGTGAAACAAAGAAGCAGTCGTGCGCAGCGCAATCCTGCGACATTGGATGTTAAGGTTGGTGGGTTCTTTCTTACTGATTTTGGTATTGGATTGGACATACTACCAACCTACTGCTTCATAAATACATACATACATTTATACAGTCCACATTACATACATCGAAGGATCGCCCCTGCGATTACCGCACATGGGTCAATTGTGTTTTTTACATGATTTACGTTGTATTTTCGCAAATCGCATCGCCTGCACTTGGAGATCTGTTCATTGAGCCGACGCCCGACGGTATTCCCTCATAGAGGTTAGAGACTGCACACATAGTTCTCGTCGATCCCTCATAAGACCGAGAGTTTGTTCTGAGAGAACCTGAGCTCTACCACTGGGGTGGGTCTTGAAATACTTCGACCCGGCTGTAACATGTGGACTTGGTGTTATATAATTTCTGCCCACGTTGTTCACCACGTTACCACGTTACACTACCTCGTGGAAAGTTATTACCATCCTGGTTTTAAACTCGTCCACTGACGTGCACGATTCTCTATATATATTACCACTGGTAATCATAGATATAGTAAACTTATCTCTGTAAGTTATATTTTAGGACATTTTTTTGTTTTCCGATGTGTACCGATGAAAAAATTTTCACGATTGAAGAACACTACAATAAGCAAAATGATAAAGTGTACGCTCACAGTTCTAGAGAAGCTGCTCAAGTTTTCGGGAAGGTACAACGTGGTCATCATCCTGCGTTAGAGATGGTTTGGTGGGGCGTGTCTCATCAAGGAGTCACAAAACTGCATTTTTGTGAAAAAGGAGTGAAAACTTCAGCCAAAGTGTATCAAGATACAGTCTTGGATCATGTTGTGAAACCTCTCAGCAATACTCTTTTTAAAAAATATACCGTGGACTTTCCAACAGGACTCTGCACCTGGTCACAAGGCACGAACTACCCAAGCCTGGGTTGAAACCAATGTTCCGGACTTTATAAGAGCTGAAGACTGGCCCTCATCTAGCCCAGACCTCAACCCTTTAGACTTCAAATTATGGTCAGTTTTAGAGGACATGGCCTGCTCTTAACGACACGGCGACATTGAGTCTCTTAAAAAATCTTTGGAGCAAGCAGTGGCGAAATTTCCCTTGGAAACAGTGCGTAAATCCATAGATTCGTGGCCAAACAGATTAAAGGCCTGTATAAAAGCCAAAGGTGGCCATTTCGCATAGAATATTTTTTTATTTTTTGCTGAGACTTTAATAAATATGTAGGTATAAATTTTATTAATATTACATCAACATTAACATTACTTCATTTAAAAAAAAGCATTTTCATTTGTTATTAAGTTAGTATTAGTCTACTTTGCAACAATCCGCGTTTAACATGTATGATGGTATATACTTTAAAAACATGCGTGGCACCTCCCTCCCTCCCACAACGGAAACATGCACTACAATAATTAAACGTATATACCAACATACATACCAGCACCAACACGTGTTTCGCCCCGAAACGGAGCATCATCAGGGTAAGTTGACTCTACGATGGTTAGTCGGAAAGTGAGCATCGTTCACTGAGCGTGGCGTATTTATACCCAACTCGCCCACTGAGTCAGTGAACGATGCTCACTTTCCGACTAACCATCGTAGAGTCAACTTACCCTGATGATGCTCCGTTTCGGGGCGAAACACGTGTTGGTGCTGGTATGTATGTTGGTATATACGTTTAATTATTGTAGTGCATGTTTCCGTTGTGGGAGGGAGGGAGGTGCCACGCATGTTTTTAAAGTATATACCATCATACATGTTAAACGCGGATTGTTGCAAAGTAGACTAATACTAACTTAATAACAATGGATTTCCGCAAAGTAACGCCTGATACTATTAACTATATTTTCATTTGTAACAGAACTTATGGCTGGACTAGTTACACACATCAAATAAAGTTTGAGATCAATAGCAAAAGATGTTTTTTTTTTAATTTTACTTTTTTAAAAGAATGTTGCTTACGTAACATCTTTTTATAAAAAGATACACTTTTTGAAATAAAAAAATTAAATTATTTTTTATTTTTTAACCTACTTCAAAAAAAGGAGGAGGTTCTCAATTCGACTGTATTTTTTTATGTTTGTTACCTCAGAACTTTCGACTGGGTGAACAGATTTTGATGATCCTTTTTTTAATCGAAAGGAGGTGCTTGTCATTTGGTTCCACATAAATTTGAACGAGATCAGACTATGACGAGTGCTAATTGTGGACTCGTCAACAAAGAGACTATTCCGCCAAATGTTTTCCTCGTCGTCTTCTTCATTTTGGCGGAGTCTAACCCACTGCAATCTGCGTCGCGATCGTTGCTGTGAGTTCAGGGGTGCTTGCCAGTATCTGCTCGCTCGTAATCCAACCTGGTGTAAGCAATTCCTGATGGTTTGAGTGCTAATTTCTAGGCCAGTAGCAGCCCGCAACTCAACTCTTATTTTAATGGCATTGATTGTTGGGTTTCGGGCAGTCAGCAATCTGATGTAACGCTTCTGAGCAGCAGTAAGAACAGTTGGCCGACCACTGCGAGGTTGATCAGCAAAGTTATCCACGCTGCGATATATCCATAACGTATTCACGACACAGGATTGGGCTACAGCCACTCTGCGTGCTATTTCTCTCGTAGAATGTCCTTCTTCCCCCAAAGTAACAATTCTTGCTCGTAAAACTTTAATATAATCCCCTCGGCATCTTTTTGAATGAACTCCTTCGAAAAGTCAAAAAACGCTTGAATAAAGTTGGTCAGATTTTTGAATGAGCGTAAACAAGGATTTGATCTATTTTTATACCGATAAACACTTGATATTTTAAATTATTTTATTATTAAAAGATTTAATTTTTAAATGTCGAATCTTAGAAGAAAAAGAAAAAACGTTTTATTCTAACTTACAAAAAAAAAGATTTCGTATTTTCAAAGTGATCTTAAACTATATTTGACGTGTGTAGTATAGAAGAACGACACTCGTCAGAAGAACGAAAGAAAACCTTATAGAAGTAAGATAAGAAAACCTTCAGTAGGTCGTGTCCTTCCGATCGGATATAAAAATTAAAAATCAAAACTGTATCATAATACTGTGCAATCAGGGCCTCAACTGAACGCGAGGCGGTGCATCAAAGAAAACCCGTATTTAACCCCTATATAAAGGTTAAGGTATTGCTACCGAAACATTTATAAAGGTTTAAGGTACTTTTACCGAAATAATACCGGTATGAATTTCCAACCTTAAAAATTCTGCTACTGAAAAATATAAGGGTACCGAAATATTTCGGTAACCCTTATTTAACGGTATGACGTCATACCGAAATTTAAAGGTACCTTTATTTTTGGGTAATTCAGTCCCTGATGTAGTTTTCTCATGGATGCCATTGTCAGATCTCAATAAAATTTATATGGGACCACATGACAGCCATCAGCTTTCGATTAAAAAAAGAATCATCAAAATCGGTTCGCCCAGTCCAAAGTTCTGAGGTAACAAACATAAAAAAAAAAAAAAAAAAAAAAAATACAGTCGAATTGAGAACCTCCTCCTTTTTTTGAAGTCGGTTAAAAACTACAATTGCCTTGTTGCTTTATAGTCGGCCTTACGCTCTGGGAAACTGCACAATCCTCCAATTTTTCAATTTATATTTTATTCAATAAATTTAAAATAAATTATCTCTTGTATGGATTAGAATATGTTCCAAATTTTAGATTACTCACTTAATATTCTCAAATATGTGTGAATTCTGTAGTTAAGATTTTATCGTGACATTTACTGTTTTTTATTGTTATGAGGAAGTTAATAAAATTATGCAACTAATATTCAACTTATGAATTGAAGATCGTGAAATCGTGAAATAAATTATAACAATAAATCATATTATAGGTATACGTATTATAGATGACTATAATAATACCTCAGTTGGACGATTGATTGAATGACTTTATTAAAGCACGAAGTCAAAGTGATGAACATACTAAAAACGTAGCATTATGCGAATTATACTCAAATAAAAATAAATCGTTTTAAGTATCTAGGAAGTATGTGAAGAATACGTGTAGATAGGTACTACACATACCTATTGTTTTTACCTGAAATAATACAAGTCATACAAGTAGCAACGTGTATTTAAATGCAGTAGCAGAACATCGCAAAGTATTAATGCATACCTATAATGCGCATAATATTATCATCACTTTAACATTTAAAGTAAATGGATATGTAGATAAGCATTTCCGCGTAATATTACTTTACTTTAATTAGAATTAATATGTATAATTATGTACCGGCGTTAACCCTTTTGGCCGACACGATTTAACTTCAATATTATGTATGATCATACGTACTAACATAAACCAACATGAGTTTGCATTTTCTATGCGCCATGCGAATATATTGTAATATAATGTAAGTATTGATGATATTTTTGACAATGAAAAGTCCATCAACGAGCTTAGTTGTATTAGTTAGCTCAACTCAGTTCTTATGTATTTAAAATAACTTTGCTACACCTACGTAAGATATATAATAATTATTATCTCTATTATTAAAAAAATGGAAGTAACCGCTAAGTTAAACCGCTTCAACATCTATTATGCGAATGGAGAACTGAACTGAGTCACAAAGATTGAAGCAAAGAAAGTATGGCTGCAATGCAACTAGCTTCCTAGCAAATCTAGCACTTGAACCAATAATGTTATTATACCAATATAAAGAGCTTATGGAAAAATTCAGATATTTATTACATTCGATTACATAATTCGTTATAAATAAATTGCTGTGTTGACTAACAGCTTCCATTTTTTTCTGTTATAACAGTATACATTATAAGGAATTAGGAAAGTGTATTAAGGCCTTTATTAGGTATGTACTATGTAGGTAGTGTGAACTATGAATAAGGGATTAAAAAGCAGTTGCGAAGAATTAACAATTACGCTGACTTTCAGTGTATGATAAATTATGATGTTAAGCATGACCTTTTCTTTTATTAAATACAAGAGACAAAATATTAACATTAACCTACTTATAATATCCATAATTCAATATATTTATGAATTTAATAAGTGTGCGTATTAATGAATAGTCTATAAAACATCATTATGCTAAATGTATATTCTGTTTCTAATTTAAAAATTGTTGGATAAGATTTCGAGAAGGAATGCTGCATCTCAAAATTAAATGTTATCACAACAGTTTACGGTACCATTAAAAGCTCGCGCGGCCACCTTCTAATTCGATTGTTTGTATAAGTTGGGCGAGGTTATTTCGCAACGGAGTATCGATATAGCCGAGGGCCCGCGCTCCTGTTTCGTGACAGCGGAATGCGATAGTTGAAGTGGGTTGCTCTCTGTAGTCTGATGCCAGCGTTGCCAGCTAGCCTGGGTTACGAGAGACATTCCTGGTTTGCGAAAGTTCCTAACCACTTTTCGAAGGACAGGACGTCAACGTCATGCTAAGTGGACGAGGAAAATAACACTTAAATCAAAGTATTTTCAGGCGTGACGTGGTCGACTGGTAGGATGATACTTTTTAAATTTTAACGGAAATTAAAAATTAGGGTCTTTTAGTAACAATGGCGCCAAATATATTCTGAAATATTGAATTCTAAAAATATTACATTAAACGTGCTCTTAATCGAATTGAATACGTCTACAATTGCGTGGGTGTACCTTAGGCGTAGGCGTTTTGTGGAAAATGTCACCTGCGTAAAGGTTATAAATAGTATGGATGCATTTTATACACAGCACATCTAAATTGTACTAGTACACTGTAGAAAAAAACAGGCTGAAAAGAAGTTTTTTAAATAGGACTTTTATTTGTGCCGTGAAACCATTACGTTCACGCTATGAATTACTTTGTTAATTTTTTAGGCCGGTTGTTACACAAATTTTTAGCCGAGCCACGACACGGTGACGTCTGTGCGTGACGCGTGACGGCTCTGGTGACAACGGAATGCGAGACTCGTTGCTGTGAGCTAATTGCGAAAAACCGGCCAAAATCACAAGTGTACGATGTACATTATTGTACTTGTCGTACAATTTTATTGTAAGCATCGAATTTTATTTGGAAGAGCCAAGTTGTTATTATAATTTCTTATGTACAAATTTAAATTTATATATTAAATAATTGTATGTATTATAACTTCAATAAAATACTAATGCAATCTTCAATATAAAACTTATGCAATTTCATATCGTCACTCGCATTATTTCCAAATCTGCCGATTTTTTAAAATTTGGTTAATCACATTAAGTTTGGCGCCCAGGCTGGGACCCAAAATTCTCTAGAAACAAACTCTGACTCTGGGCTTATTTATGGAGAGAAATAAGTAAGCGTACACATAAACTTTTCATATATGAGCGGATATTAGACCTGATATTATCCAATTATTTTATAATATTACTAGCTGACCGGGCAAACGTTGTTCTGCCAGAAAATTATGGGTAGGGGGAAAAAAATAGATGTTGTCAGATTCTCCACCCTAGCCGATATGCACGCAAAGATTCACGAAAATCGGTCGAGCCGTTTCGGAGGAGTTCAACTTCAAAAAACCGTGACACGAGAATTTTATACGTATACTAGCTGCCCGGACAGACTTCGTTCTGTCAAAAGTTTTTTTATTTTGAGATGTAAGCTACCCTATCTTTCAAGTTGGATCAAACTGCACACGGTGTGCAAATTTGATTAAAATCGGTTCAGTAGTTTAGGAGTCCATCGCGGACAAACAACGTGACACGTAATTTATATATATTAAGAAGATAAGATATTAGAAGTAGAATACTTTGGGGAAGGTATGAAAATTGGCTAGCTCTTATTTCTTAAAAACTCTCCAGCAATGCAACTGCTCAGACAAAACCCACATTTTATTTTTTAATGATGAAGATTTAATTTAATTATGTCTCTTTAGTGGTCCAGTAATTTCCTTCAATCAACTTAGCAGTGCTAGCTAAAGTCTTACGACAGCGTAGCTGCCGCGTATTTTAGTTGAGATAATACCCAGTTAGATCCACCCACACGAACAAAGCTACGATTACTGAAAGCAAATTAATGGAGCATGTTATCGAGGTAATTATCAGGATCTTTTATAAAGAAACTGACTAAATACCGTCTCCTAAGGGTAATGTAGAGTATACAATATTTTTTAACTATGTTCTTTTCTAAGTAAGTAATACCTACTTTAATAAAAAAAACGTGTTAATGGTTGTAGTTGTCTAAAATAAATTGATCATTTCATTTAATAAATTGGCTAAAATACTCGTTTTAGGTTCAATTAAATGTTGATAAAATCCAAGCGCTTCGTGATTATTGAGTTAAATGTCAGGGCTTCTCTCGGAAGCTATTTCTTGTATTCAAATGATAGTCATAAATTTTAAATAATAACAAAGAAAACCAGAAAAAAAGAAACTTTCAAGGTTTGAATTTAAATACTGAATAAAACAAAAATTCAAGTGAGTTAATATTATATAATTTATTTGATATCCTTATTTCCTTTAGTTGTCCTTAATACATTTTTAGATTTACTAAATAATTAATGTTAATGACAAATAGTGTCGGCAACATTAGCCAAATGCGTCGGTTGGTCTGGTAATCTGGTTGACACGATATCATTAACGAACGACATTTACCGACAGCGCGCTCTATCCTCATTGAGCGTTGGCAAGGAGTGTCGCAACTCGACTGCAACGCTCACTTGAGCTGTCACAGCAGAGCTAAGCTGAAAGTAGCTCCGTGAAACTGTGACGAGACCGGGTCAGGTTACGTTAATACCTCAATTTGTGTGAGTTCGCTGCTCGTGTACTGATCACAAACTTTTGAACTCGACACAAAAAGCACTCTTTAAAGCAAACCTCATTTCAAAACCGTAAACAAATTACGTGGACGTTGAATGATGAGAGCGACAATAATCGTGGATCAAGCGCGTGGCCGACTTAGAACGTGGTTGCGCGTGGGGTTATTTTTCCGAGGGAGCAATTCGGAACGGGGACATCGCGCGCACTCCAATGTTACCGAGGAGACGAGCGCGTTGACCCATTTTGTTCGTAATATGGAATGGTGCGTTAAGGAATCGATGACATTATGGCAGCCGAATCTCGAGGTCTCTGAGGCGCTTCGCTGATGTGTTAGGATTTGTGTCAGGGTCTCCCCTCGCGGTCCCTTACACCCTTTGCTTCCCGCCCTTCCACCCACCGCCAAGCAGCCCCTGTGTCGGTTGACCCGTAAAACTTGAGTATTTATGTTTCTCGTCCCTCGGTATTGTTTAATGGTTCGGGGTCAGTGCTTTCCGCCTTGTTGGTTACTTGTTTTAAGAATACTTTCTACAGAGAATCGAGCTCATAGCTTTTAATATATTACGATAGCTTTAACAAACAAAAGTTTACATTGATCGTTTTAATATCTGTTAACTGTTAACATTCAGCTACTTTGTATCATTCTAGGTTTACGTATTTCCTAGAGTTTGTGCCTTTCAAGTAAATAAATGCCACTATTAGAATGGCGACCCCCGTCTCCACCTCGGTAATGAAAAGTTGTTTACGGTAGAGGTCGACACTCGCATTTACTTTCAAGGGTTTATTTATTTCGGTTATATTAAAATACATTGGTATACGTTAATTAAAAATTAATTCAATAAAATAGAAATTTAAGAAGGTGCATTTCATTGACCTGAAATAGCGGACCATATCGCGTGCGTTCAGAGGCGTTTAAAAGTAAGCATCTGATCGAATGGTGATCGACCTTTGCAACTTCGTCACCTTCGTAGCCGACAGCAACGCTGGCATTGTCACCTCCACGCCAATAGGAAGCGACACGGTCGCAGATCGCTATTGGGCTTAAGGCCACATTCAATGCACCATCTTTTACCTTGTGCCCCTTACGCTGCCGCATGACCCGAAACAATTTCAAGAAGTGAAGAATTAACACTACGCACCCAGTATTCATTTGTGCTGTTCCCAGCCATAAGCTTTATTATGTCTTTGAAAATATATGTATTTTTTAAATGAGAAAAATACATAAAAAAGAAATAATAGCTACATAATTTCGTGAAATATTCTAGTCACAACCTATTCAGTCATAAATATTGTATGATGATATATAATTTTAGCAGTTATAGAGATTAAAAAAATCTATAAACAGTAGTATTAATTTAATCAACCGTCGTACAAGTTGTATACTATAAACATGGATCAGAGTTTGGGCTCTAGTGACAATCACTTACAATCATCTTAACAATCACTCCTTTCTTAGCCACATCACATTTCACATTATTCAGTTGTCATTCTTCTCCCCTTCTGTAGATATATCTAACTCTTTTCGTAACTCGAGATTGATCCTTCTTCCTAAGCTCTATTCCTTTATGTGCCTTATAAAATAGTCTCTTCATTCAAAGGGCGGTTTACTCGTTTTTAGGGTTCCGTAGCCAAATGGCAAAAAACGGAACCCTTATAGATTCGTCATGTCTGTCTGTCTGTCTGTCTGTCCGTCCGTCCGTATGTCACAGCCACTTTTTTTCGAAACTATAGGAACTATACTGTTGAAACTTGGTAAGTAGATGTATTATGTGAACCGCATTAAGATTTTCACACAAAAATAGAAAAAAAACAATAAATTTTGGGGGTTCCCCATACTTATAATCCGTTCACAAATCTTAGAGACTAAATTGACGTTTCATGGGTGACCAGTTTCGGGTGCAAATTAAATAGTGATGACCATAAACCGAAAAGTAAATCGGAAAAATTGTCACAGCTTTTAAGGAAGGTCGACTATTTGTGTGATTATTGTTTGAGTCCCTAAAACTAGTATAAAAACAAGTTTAAGCAACCATTATCATTCATATATCCATAATATATTTGCCCTTACTTACTAAATTTATAAGTTATTTTGCTTACAAAAACGAGTATTTGGCTATGGTTACATTCGGTATACAGCTAATTTTATACTATTTAGCCAAATACTAAATATCTAGGTAGATATGAGTGTCGCTACTAATATGTCACTATTCTTTCGACATAGTTTACGATTCAAAAAACCGGAAAAGTAGATCGCACAAATTTAGCTGGTATCATTATTTCGAACTTTGACATTAGAGGTTGTCATTTTAGTCTCTAAGATTTGTGAACAAGGTATAGAACTGAAACTCAAAAAAATTTTTTTCATAAAACCCATACGTGTGGGGTATCTATGAATAGGTCTTCAAAAATGATATTCAGGTTTTTAATATCATTTTTTTTTAAACTGAATAGTTTGCGCGAGAGACACTTCCAAAGTGGTAAAATGTGTCCCCCCCCCCCCTCCGTAACTTCTAAAATAAGAGAATAATAAAACTAAAAAAAATATATGATGTACGTTACCATGCAAACTTCCAACGAAAATTGGTTTGAACGAGATCTAGTAAGTAGTTTTTTTTTAATACGTCATAAATTGTAAACCGCAATTTACCTCGATCAAAGTTACAACGAACTTCAAGAACTTTCATATTATGTTACTTGCTGCTACGGAACCCTTCATGGGCGAGTCCGACTCGCACTTGGCCGCTTTTTCTTGCTCGGCTTGCGTCTTGATTTTACCTGTGTACATGACTTGCAAATACAAGTATTTTTTCTCTAGTAACATCTTTAGTTATTTCGCTGAGGATTTCTACGTAACCTCTAGCACAGTGGTAATCAACCTGTTTTTTTATACGGACCACAAACACCTGATAGTCAAGCTGTCGAGGGCCGTAAAACAAATAAATAAATAAAATGGTATTGATTTGTTAACATTTCGCGATTATTATAAAATAATGGCTTATTTATTTGAAAACTCCAGCCTAAATTAACAAGGAAGATAACATAAATTTTTGCATTCTTTAAATTATATTTAGAGGATAATACGAGTCAATGACAAATAAAAACTTCCGTAAAACAAAACTTTACAATGACAATTATACAGTAAATTATAATGGACAAATTTTATTCAATAACGTCAACACAAAGCGGTGCAAATAGAAATGTTCTTGAATGGACAAGCATTTGTTAGGAGTCGAGTGGGACTACGAATAATAATACGAAACTTCTCATTGTCCACGATAAAAATGCCAATCTAACTTTCTATTGTAGGACAATACGAAGGTCCAGGGGATATACTCGTATTAGAAATAATTGGGATCATTTTATAATAAATATATTTTGTTGTTAAAGAAATTACTTTGCATTTTTTTTGTTTGTGCCTATTTCCATTTTTTATGATATTTCATTTTTTTTTTCTCAAACTTAATAACCTTAACATGAATTTGAATAAATTTAAGTCAATATTATTGAATCAGCTGTTTTAAACTTACAAGCCTAGAGGACACACGATTTAATTTTAAAATATGTAGAGCTATATGATTTGGAACAGTACCTTCTACATATGGTGATTAATGCATTGTTCAAATGTAGGAAAGTAGAACAGGGGCGTCAAATCCAAGGTCTAGGACGTACGTAGATGTGCAAATATGTTTTAAAAATTATAACTTAATAAAAATCGCCTTGAAAGTTCGGATCTAAGCGATAAGTATCACGTCAGGCAGTCATTTTGATTTATATTTCTGCTGATTAGTTACAGCGATGATGAATTGATTCTAATTGGTGATCTTGTTACTTTGCCGTTATAATAGTGCTCAATTAAAACCACAACCATCTATTTTGACATATGCGTTGAATGACTGACGAATAACGCTGTAAAACAATATTCTCTTTAAGTCCTTAAAACCGACACTAGTTGTAACGAAGATATCGTAGCATGTACAATACAATTTTACGTAGCAATAACATTTTATTTTAAATACTTTACTAATTTAAAACAGAGGAAATACCTCGATCTCATATCCTTAAACTGTCCCCAGAATATCTGTGCCGCCGTGTACTAGATGCAACGTTTTTAGTTTGTCCCAAATGTTTATCAGCCGCACGCACGAGACGTTTGACACCGTCACACCGCTCTCCAATGTAGGCACAAGATTATATTGTGATTTGTTTCTTAGTTGTTTTATAAAGTGAGACGTGCACAAATACATTACCGTCAGAGACTGAATGCCCGTCGTCTTCGATGAACGCGCGGCCTCAACCGAGTTTTGCAGATGCTTTCTCGATCGGCGAACCGGGTCGTGTTCTCGATGCCGCCGATGCCGTGGAGTCGACTGGTACGGACCACGCTCCTTTCTTGTTCACACTGCGAACACAGCCTAATGAACTCTTCCATACACTCGGCCAACGGAAACTACCTAGATGGCATTCGTGCGGAGGCGTGTCGGGGTGACACGCGTTCCCAGTTCTGTAATAGAGTTCCGGGAAGAGCGTTAAGTGAGCATATTGTAAAGTTAAATACGTCAATAATTAATGATTTTGCTGTGGATTATGATGTTATTTTTAAATGGACTGATGGCGTTAATATTCTACAGATACGACAGGCGATAGATGTTCAGTTTCACTGTGCTACAAACGTAACAAATAACAATGCCAATGCATTCACTTGTTTGATCTGAAGACAGCTCGCAATAATAGAATACCCATAATTTTTCACTTATCGCCTATCGTTGACCCAGACTAGTTAATCCCCTTACAGGTCCACCTTAGAACAATCGTGTCCCACTTTGTTGGCTCCACCATCGACATAACGTCAAAATCACATGACTCATACGTCATATCATAATCATACTGATGATTGATGTAAATATAATTGAATTTGTATGATTAAGAATCTTCGTAACTAAATACGTAATAACGTTTCATAATGGATTCTATTTTAGTACGGTGAAAATTTCGTACTATAAAATATAATAATTAGCCTCGGTACCAAAACAGATTCAGTTTCAGCATTGTCGAAATGAGGGAAGTGGAACACTATTAAATTTGATTGACGACAACGACCCTCGCAAATGTTCGAGGAAGTTGGGGTCACACAATTTATATTAGGCCGAAGTCAAGGTCTCCCCAATCATTTTAGTCATCTAGTAATTCATAGGACAATAAATTTGATGTCGAATTAGGTGACCTTTGCTTGTCAAATTGTCCAAACATCCTCCATACTTCCCTATTCATTATTTGATTTACGTTCGTATAAAACTGCAAGCAATTTACGGGTTTTTAACATTCTGTCGTCTACTAAAATTTATTAATGTAACCGCTTTAGCACCTTAGACGTTGATAAACTTACATAAAACCGAACATCTATAGTTTCTGTAGCATTATTTAACATAACAGGTTTGAGACAAAAGTAATGACTTGATCCCCTAATTATCTTTTCAATGATTTCATAATCATAAACCTGGCGAAGTCTTGATTATCTACCTGCATATTCATGGCAAAACAATGTGGAACGCGTTGCAGTAGGGCCGAGGTGGCACAGTTTCTTGTTTAAGTTGTAAATCAATCTGTCCTAGTTAGATTAATGTATCTGTGCGGCGTTACCGACCTATCGATGTCTTTGCTTTCCAATAGTTGCGTTGCCAAATGTTATTGGGTTGTAGCGTGGTCTAAGTTGCCGATTGCATGTAATCTCCAGCACCCCCGCCCCCTCGCCGCCTCTCCCCGTCAGTCGCTCACGTATAGGTCGCGGAATGTTGCATAATCGTCTCGCGTAAACTCTTGCTCTTTGTATTTAAAACATGTTAAGTGCACACGTAATCATTTCAAAATAATCTCACTGACGGCAAGTAGGTGTGGAGGCGGCTATTTTCTAATTTGGTTTGGTTCACGCTCTATATCCTTAAATGTATCTAATCAACGATTGTAATCTCGGATAAGACAATATTTATTTATGATATTTTAAATTAGTTAATACAAAATTATGATGTGCCCTGTATATTTATTGTGACGCTCAGAAGACTCGGATAAATTGGCCATTGGCAACCAGAGTAATGAATACTGTTTGAAAGGTTTACCGCTTCAGGCCGCCTTGTGTGTTCAGTTTGTGAATTGGCCGCATGTCCTCGGCCTCGCTCGGTTCGCTTCCGCCTCGAAGCTTATCCTCGCTCGGCGTTGCCAATGATAATCTTTTTGTTGCGAGCCTTGATCCTAGACCTTCCTGCTAGCGTCACGTGTTCATTGATTTATCACTATATTATCAAATATTTCCTTTCTAGGTATAATCAGCAAACCGTGCGCGCGTCTTGGCTAAAGTACGTAATTTCAACTGTCATATTTATTTTTAATATTAAATCGTGATATAATTTGCGAGGGCATATTTCGTAAGGCCGGAAAAGTCTTGCCTTCCTCTATTCTAATAATTCTTGAAATGCACTATTCTTTAAGTAATACTTGTACTTATGACTTTACACCAGGACTTTGACTACGCAGTCTTATAGCTAATAAGCGATTTCTTTCACTTAACCTTCATGTGTTCTAATATGGATCATAGTGACATGCAAAGGATGTCATGATATATAAATTAGGGAAGGGGAATTTGGATACGGAAATGGAGATCCAGAGCAGCCAACTGCAGTTAATGATTTGTGAAAGAGAAACTTTGAGGTCAAGGTTTTTCATTCCCTGAAAACTGTTACTATTACAGGTACACTTAATTATGATTTTAAGCCGTTATTCAAGTTGAAATCAGAAGCATTGTATCATATTTAACCAAGGTTAAATACGTTAAATATTATGGTCTTTTAAACAAAATTAAGTCACATTTTTCATGCATTGTGTATTATTTTATCTGTGAACGTGGTACTGATAAAATTTGTACTTGTTTGTGTTAGTACAGCACACACCGCGGCTCTCGGAATATTATTTAAATGATAAACTGGTCGTGGTGAAGCAAAATTATTTGCTATTTAGCCACGTGTTAACAAGTAAAGTAGGCGTGCGTGCGTTAACGTCATCGGAGCGGCCTATGAAGGTCGTGACGTAACGCTAGTCTCACCATTATTAAGTCTGCCGAACCGTTCGGTCGATTCTTCTCGAGGCCGGTTTTATACTTCTACGATGGAAGGTTATGCTGTAGGCGAGGCACTGCTGCGTCTCACTTCCTGATCCTGAGCCGGCCAATGAGCGAGAGAGACGTCGAACTACCTTCAACAGCTCATCAATTAGTTACTCTTGCATTAACCAGGAATAGTTCAGCACTGTCAGTCCTTATTAATGGGTATTAGGCGTGTAATGCACATCAATTACGTTATGAATCGAGTTAAACGTTTTATGATTTGTTTTCATACTTATTCTGTTTTGACTTCCTAAGATAATATTATTATGTGATGCATAAAAGATATAAGGAGCTGGCCCTTAATAACATTACATGGATGTCATTTAAGAATTATGTTTAAGTTTAAATTAAATAGGAAGTAAGAAATTAAAAAAGTGTAGGTACATTTTGGTATTCATTGTAAATATGTAGGTATCTAATCTATTTTCATTTTTAATATAGATAAAGGTCACGTAGACCACGTAGTGTTACCAGCCAAGAACAAATTATTTTGCGTGTTTAGCTACCTGATATGGCATAATGCTAGTAATAATGATAGGTACTTGTTGGTACGTTTTTATGTACACATGGTATGTATCGTGAGATGATAACTGTTGTTAGTACATAATATTATAATGTACAATAACGGTCTATGTCAATCATATAATGTAATGTTGGCGTTTCCTTATGTGATAAGAGCATTACATAGCATGAAAAATATTTTAATAAAGCCAACTTTTTATCGTGTTTTAGCATTAGGTAAGCTGTTTTTCAGAACTTTTCATAGTTTTAATGATGGACATCATGTATGGTTACGAATCCATGAAGTTTTTTCGAAGTTTTTATTTTTATCTAGCTGTTAATATACATCAGATCACGTGAAAATAATACAGATAGAGAGTTTATCCATGACAATTTAACTTACCTAGGATACTTTAAACTTATCAATCTGGAAAATGCTTTTTATTCAATTACGTAGCGTCGAACGTACTCGGAATGATTTTATGCGCACACTTCAAGGATCGTTATATATATCATTCAATTAACATAAAATTAAAATAATTTAAATACAATTATCATTTAAAGACAACACTAATGCCATCAAAAACATAACTTGTAAAAAAACCCAAGTCTCGCAACTCAGTTCTTCTACCGTAAAAACTTGTGAGATCCATGTAATACCAAGTCGGTTAATTTATTCAGTTCCTACTTAAGGTTCCTTCTGTCTTAAGTTATTACGTAATTAGCTAACCTAACAAGTAACAACATCTTATAGTGACCATATCAATATTGAAAAACTTTTATGTTTTAAATAAATAGATCGACTTGACCATCGCATGAAAACACAATGTATCTCACAAGTAATATCTACCTACATATTATATTTGTTTAGTGCGATTGCCAAGTCAATCTATTTATTTAAAACATAAAAGATTTTCAATATTGATATGGTCACTATAAGATGTTGTTACTTGTTAGGTTAGCTAATTACGTAATAACTTAAGACAGAAGGAACCTTAAGTAGGAACTGAATAAATTAACCGACTTGGTATTACATGGATCTCACAAGTTTTTACGGTAGAAGAACTGAGTTGCGAGACTTGGGTTTTTTTACAAGTTATGTTTTTGATGGCATCTCATTTCTTTTTGTAGATAGTCCTACTTTTTTTCCTTTTACAAGTTATCTTTGAACATAACTATATCTAGGTACCTATCTACACCTATTATTCCATTATATCTAGGTACCTATCTACACATATTATATACATGTACACTGATTCATTCACTGCAAATGTAACTTTGTTATACAGGTACAGTGATTCATTAACTGCAAATGTAACTTTGTAATCCTATACCTTTATATAGGATTACAAAGTTATTTATGCAGTTGATATATCTAGAAAACTGGAGCGAAATTGCAAAATATTTTAGTTTTTCCTTGATCTATACACTAAACACTAATTGTGTTCCAAATTTGAAGCTTCTATGTCTGCTAGTAGTCCAGTGCCGATAATTTTTGAAATGAAAAAAATTTATAGTAGAATGAAACCTATTGCAAAAGGAAGAGAATATAACGAAGATTATAGGAAAAATAAATTACGGGCGATCTGAGGTCGGGAAGGGGGGGTGAGGGGGGGTTTAAGGGAAAAAAATGGTTTATCTCGATTTCCGGAAAAACTACAAGTCCTATTGAAAAAAGTTGAATGGCAAAGTTGTAGGTAATAAAAAGATCTACAACTTTTGTATTAACACTTTTTTACATAACCTCAAAATTTATGTGAAAAATTCAAAAAACCTCGTTTTTGGTTTTTTATTTTTATCTTTTACAAAAAATATTTTTTTTTCACGAAATTTGGTGAAAACTTACCTTTGTATGTCCTTAACATACTGTAATTTTTTTGATTCAAAAAAATATATTTTTTCACCTTATTTTGACCTTAAATCAAAAAAACACCCTTATTTTCAGTCGAAAAATCTCACGTCAAAATATCTTATTTTTTTAAAAAGTCGGTAGTTCTTTTGTTCGTTGAAATCTCTGCTTTCTAATGGTATATAAAAACCTATACACTACGATGGTAAATGTTCTCAGAAAATGCAATGAAACGACAACTATTTTCGCAAAAAAAATTCGGATTTCATTGATTGGATATGAGATTGCAAAAAACATCCGAAAATAGTAGTCGTTTCATTGCATTTTCTGAGAACATTTACTATAGTAGTGTATAGGTTTTTATATACCATTAGAAAGTAGAGATTTTCGCAAAAAAATTTCGGATTCCATTGATTGCATATGAGATTGCAAAAAACATGCGAAAATAGTAGTCGTTTCATTGCATTTTCTGAGAACATTTACCATAGTAGTGTATAGGTTTTTATATACCATTAGAAAGTAGAGATTCCAACGAACAAAACGACTATCGACTTTTTAAAAAAATAAGATATTTTGACGTGAGATTTTTCGACTGAAAGTAAGGGTATTTTTTTGATTTAAGGTCAAAATAAGGTGAAAAAAAATATTTTTTTGAATCAAAAAAATTACAGTATGTTAAGGACATAGAAAGGTAAGTTTTCACCAAATTTCGTGAAAAAAAAATATTTTTTGTAAAAGATAAAAATAAAAAACCAAAAACGTGGTTTTTTTAATTTTTCACATAAATTTTGAGGTTATGTAAAAAAGTGTAAATACAAAAGTTGTAGATCTTTTTATTACCTACAACTTTGCCATTCAACTTTTTTCAATAGGACTTGTAGTTTTTCCGGAAATCGAGATAAACCATTTTTTTCCCTTAAACCCCCCCCCCTCCCCCCCTTCCCGACCTCAGATCGCCCGTAATTTATTTTTCCTATAATCTTCGTTATATTCTCTTCCTTTTGCAATAGGTTTACTTCTACTATAATTTTCTTCCACTTTTTACCGTTTTTAGAGCTATCGGCACTGGGCTATAGAAGTGCCTTAGAGTTTTGATGATCGGTCAGTCAGTCAGTGAGTGACGAAATTAAGCAACTTTGACTAGTTATAATTCTAAAACTACTGAATCAAATTGAATGAAATTTGAAATATAGCGTGTTTATACCATGACTGCTTGGTAGCTGAAAATTCAGACTTCTAGCTTTATCCACAAGGAAGTTATAGAGGGTCGAAAATGGCCTGAATTGCTTCGAGAAAAGGATGGTACGGCCGTGCCGCTTTTTTGCTCGACTTGGCGGGGGCACTGCCGTGCCCCCAGATTTCTGTGTACTTTTAATATATTTTTTTAAATTAATATGATATACCTATGATGTATATTTCACTATAAAGTAACGCCAAGATTGTTTATCAAATAAGACTCGTCTAAAAAAATGGACTATAGAGAAGTGTGAAAGCCGCTTACGAATTATGCACGCCGTGCGCGTCACCATGCGCGTTGTGCGCACCACGGGTCACCTTGCGCACATCTCGGTCGAATAGAGGTAGCGTTTACGCGTAGTTCCGCATTAGCGCGCTCCTTTACCCGCTAAATGTTTATTTGCGTAGCTTCTGTAAACCGTAGCCGCCGCGTAATCCCTGTAATTTGCAAATTGTTACATGAACATGAACACATGATAATGTAATGCGTACGGATCGTTATGTTGCTAATTGTGGATCTTTCCTTGAAAGACTTAACTACTTCTCCGTATTCAAGTGGGATATACGAGTAGATAAAATAACTAGTCAAAATGGTTCTTAGTAGTTAAATATCGATACTACACCTGAACATGTCAGGGACTTTACCACGTTAACACATGCTTGTTACACATGACTGCATGGGTAATAAAATATCACCATGATAGATTGTAAATTAAAAAATATCACCATGATAGATTGTAAATTAAAAAATACAGTTTATTTCACATTTATAATATTAGTAGGGAAGGATTTATAATGTAATGACATACATATTTAAGTAAAGTCCCTCTTTACTTATAATAATTGCTGCAGCTTCTAATCTTTCATATTAGCAGTCTCTAAGCTATTCAAGAAATCTGTCTGCAAATTTTCAAGTATCTAGGTACTTTGTAGCTTACGTCACAATACAGTTGGTACAAATAGATTCTGCGAAAATGTGACGCTAATCCTTGTTTGAACTACATTATTATTACAAAATAAATATGGATACGATAATTTACCGTGAAGATTATACTTTTCAGTGGAGGTCGCACGTACATATTTCTTATCACATGAATTCACTACATCTATTTTTTCGAAGTAGCGCTGTAACTATGTGTAATGAAAATTGAAAAGAGTCAGTTTGCAATTGAGCACTTATTGTTACAAATTACAGCTAGTGGCCTGAGACTTGATGGTCACGGCCTTGGAAGTATTGTATGTTTGATTACTTCAAACGACACATATCACACATACGAGTTTTACGACACACATACACACAATTTCAGGGGATTACTCTATCTAAAATAATAAAGACCGAGATGGTTAATGATATTGTTTTTGATAACACATAATAGCATTATTTATAAAGTCAAATTGACGTCGTATAGATAAATATTCCGAATATACGTAACGTCCATAAGTAAAGTGACGTTTACTATGCCAGTAATAAATTGTAGAGATGGTAGAGACGCACGTAACTGTCGATACTTATTTGTTTTTAGTCTAGCATATTTTATTTATATTGTATAAACATGGAAAATTTTAATTGGAAATCAAAACAATAATGTCTTCTTAATGCAATTCTTCATTATTACATGAATCGCATATTCCAGGACTGGGCTGGGTTCCCATAGATATCAGTGATGATTTATGATAAAGTCAAAGTCAAACCCTGGCCTGGCCAACGCGGGTTGTGAGACTTCACACATTCGTTACTTGTAGACCATAACGTAGAGAGCTAGACCTTGTTTAAAGGATTCCTCTTACTATTTATTTCTCTGAAGCTTATAATAATTTTAATTCTATGCGTTCAGTTTGTGATAAATGAATTATCACTGATAAAGAAACTCATAAACATGTTGTTTCATAGTTCTGTTGTGATTGGCTTTATAATATCACGAACGTTTCATATATCTATCATCTAGTTCTAGTATGATCGCTTGGTAAACAAAATGGAAATAACGAATGCTAAGCTAGCTAAAAGAAAAATCCATGCTTTATTTAATTGCCGTAAAGGTTTTCCCAATAAATGGTTTATCGAGCAACTTTAACACTAATACCGTGAAGCAAAGGAGTTATTGAGTACATAATAGGTATTTTATTAAGTGTTTTACTTACGTTAAAGTCCATTGGTTTTGAATTTGCATTTAATAAAATGACGATTTTTTTAACCTTCACATAACCCTTTATTTAAAGTCTCAATGACATTTGTATTATTAAAAAATAAAGAGTTTGCATTATTATAATATTATATTGTTACGGCATCGGAGCCCCAGAGGCGGATCGGTATACGGATGAACAAAGTATAATGACAATAATAATATTCAACACTCAGGTCTGCAATTCATAGTAACTTAAGTTCTGTTACATAATATTACTGTTGTCTTAGCTTAATATGAAAGTATATAATAATATGCATGGTTTTATTTTAATAGCGCAGTTCTACGCATCCGAAATGATCGGCATATGGGACGCTTGCCAGTTCTATATGAGAGTATAACAAAACCGAAATACGAATGCTTGTAACTAGGGGAAACTTGTGGTGAAAAAGAAATATAATATATTTTTTATTTCTCTTTCCACGGATTTCATGATTAAAATTTTAATAATGCTTAAATTGTGTACTTACCCAAAAAAATACTTAGCTACACCAAAGGCATTTTTTAGTTACGTGTGTCTTAAAAGTAAAAACTACAAAGTCTGCTATACTAAATAGTAAATTAAGTAAATCGCAGTTACATACCTGTTTATGTAAAATTATTTATAGTTAGATTGAGGAAAAAATATTTTGGCTAACAGGGATACATTCTCCCCTTGTAGAAAGCGTCCGAATGATGTTTGGAATTCGGTCAAGGTTTCATAGTCATTGTTCCAAACCCAACAAGCGCTAATATGACGCTTCGAAACAGTAACAGTTCTTTGATTTTGCATAATTATGTTGGAATACCTAACTAATTTTACTAACAAAACTTCATGTAATATTACATTCAATATTACTGCCTAATATTAATATTATTAATAATGCCATTTTGCAACCATTTAACGATTAATAAACGACGAAGTGTGCATAAATCATTAAATAAACAAATTAAATATTTTATTTAAAAAAATGAGGGATCTACCTATACGAAAACCACAGCAAACTTAATAAAGCGGTTTCTAGTTGGTTCTTTTAAAAGGGATTAGGTATATTTATGTAGATAACTTCATAAATAAAGATAACTACTACATTTACAAGAATAATAAAATATATGTCACAGCAAATAACATATTGCCCCAACAATTTGCAGCGGCCTTGTACTCAGTTAAGTGGACTATTATAAATCTTGGCATCTGAGCAGAAACAATTGAAAGAAAACTATAGTTGTTGTAAATAAATACATGCTGTTTATTATGTAGCCGCTTGTTACGAATGTAGATTGCGCTCAAGTCAAGTTCCGTTCTCGACTGCATTATTAGAAGGGATGCTGCTGCATAATGCAATACACATTTTCTCTAGCTACTGCTGCTTGCAAGGCTGTTTTGAATTTCTTAGCTGAAATGTGTACGGTTTTCCAGATATCAGGTTTTAATACAAAATTTATATCTTACAATTAGATTATGCTGCAAAAATTGCTGTTTTCAAAATCACTAACAAACATAATGTTCGCGAGTTCGAGACTATAATTTCAAACGACAAAAAGAGATGAATGCCCCAAGTACATTTATCAAGTCTTCATTCACCTTTGTTTCTCTGAAAAACATCCATTTAAGATTACAAGTTGAATTTAGCAATAAAAGATGGATGATATCGCAGGATAATTTGCTCGCGGTAAACAAACCGTCCTTCAAAGCAACCCAGTCGAGGACCCTATTGTCGCTTCGTCGGCTTCGTCCTCAGGGCGTCTGACTCACTGCACGCTCGTCGTTAAGAGGGCATTGCTCACTTGGTTACTCCCCCCTGGCGCGACCGCTCCGCTGCATCAATATGCCATCGCTTGGAAAATAAACGCATTCTACATGCGTGTGCACTGTGCACCTCAGACAGGACTCGACTCAGGACTGGCTTTGTTCTACACATTAATACCACAGCCTTATTACGATTGTATTGTTTTATCATAAGTGTCGCTCATATTATTCATTGTTTTTTTTTTACGCCCGTCAATGACACATCGTTACCCCGTTTAACTCAATGAGACATTGGAGGTTGTGCGCTGAATTTTAAACCGCAGTTACCTCATATTGCAAATTATTTGCGTAGTTACATTACCTGATTTGTCAAGGCGAATCCTAAATCAACATCGGACCAATAACGCGGTAATATTAACGCAATTCACACACTACGGATTCACCTAACAGAAATCCCAATCCTAACCTTACGTTCTAACGTTATGGATGACGACGATATCTATAAATATAGAAGGAGATACTAGCAGGTCGGATGACATCTATAATAAGACCACGGGAGACCGGTGATACGAGGATTGCTCAAGCGCTTATGGGTTGTTGACTTTACCATTCGTTTGGAAAATTTATACCATACATTTAAATGTTAAATTTAGTAAGAAAATCTATTTCTTTGTCGGGAAAAAAACTTAATTATCAATGTTTATGGTTATTTGTGTCTGTTGAAATGTATGAATGTTTACCGTTCATTGCTGTTTCTCTATTGAGCGGGAAGTAATGTGTATTTGTATGATATGTAAATCTAACTTGTTCATTTATACGAAAGGAATTATTATCGACACTATTTATGTGTAAATACGTGAAATATTTATTGACTGTTTTCTATAATTTATGAAACAATCATGAGTCTATCGACTCTACTTGCAAACGTAAAACTTATGTTATAAACTTAGTTATATGTGTTTAAAGTTCAAGTAACTCTTATACTGTTTATTCTAATAACATTTTCTTGTCACGGTAATAGCATAATGTATCCATGGTTTTGCTTATACATACTCGTATTATTGGTATTTTAGATAACTTACATCAATCAGCCTTGCTTTTCATTAATTAGCTATTTCACAAAGAAGCTTAGAAATTATACACTACGAAGGTATTTCATAGCTAAGCTAGGTATAATATTAGTGGTACAAGCTTCCAACAGTTCCGCCGCAACCTAATTACTCTAATTAGGTAGTAAGTTTTGTAGGATAGAAGCTCTTTATAACTCCAATCTAGGTTTACAACAACTGCTCTATAATCCTTACTTAGTTTCAAGTTGCGATATCCAGAGACCTATTGCAGCTACGTACAGTACAGAGTCGATATCGCTTTCATTTTGTAATATAATGTAATTTTCGGGAGGTTCATCATCGTCATTTCGAACAACATGAACATTTATTGATGACCTAAGAAAATCAATTTAATCTAGTTTCTCTAGTAACGGCCACTATTCACACCTTCATAATAATTGTTTGTGTGACTAATGTAGTCTGTACATTATTAGTTTTGTTTCGAGTGTTCAAAGGCAACCGAAAGTGGAATAATAAACCATAATTACCCGTCATGTGGAAGGTACTTAGACTGTTAAAAGCAATGGGAACGGTTTCACTGAAATCGAATGTAGGTGGGTCGGGCCGCTCCAATTGCTGTGGTCGCAAATTCGACGGTCGACCTCGGATACGCGGCTGCCCGCGCGATATCTTATCAACTAACCGGTGCGAAAAATTTACCGTCCATGGAAACTAGCAATGGAGTACATACTTGTCCATATCACGAATACATGACAGAAACTTTTTCTGTACACGATAATTATTCATCGCTGAAATACGAGAAGAAATTCGGGTTGAACCTAAGTATAAAACAGTATAATGTGGTAACGCTGTACTCGTCGACCTTATTCTTGTTCCGGCAATCTAGTCCCTACCATCCACATCTTCTGTTTCTGGGTCACAACGATTAATAAAATTAAAGTAACCTACTTTTATCGAGTGCTGTGACACTGACGGTGTTTCCTTTTGCATGACTGCGTAGGAGGCCCTCTTTATTGTTACATTGTCTTCTTTTCTCATTAACTGTTTGCACAAGCGTCATCCTCCGACCGGAATGACCTCTGCCAGTGCTACGAAATCCCGCCTGGCCGTGGTCATAACATAATTAAATTTAGATTTCACAGTCCTATTCTATAATATCTACGTTATGTAGCTGAAGGTTCAATGAAGCACTCTAATTTAATATTTTCCGGCAGTGTGTGGGCGAACCATTACGTTAGTCAATTTAAAAAAGTTTACTACGTTCGATACATCGTCAACTTAGATTGTCAACTTTGGGGGCACGGTTATGCCACCAGCCAAGTCTAGCACTGTGATCATTAGTCATCTGAAGCAACTCAAAGCTTTCATTGACCCACAGGGATCCATACACTTAAACATACTTTATTATCATTCACACGAATTATCAAAACGACACACGTATGCGTCCTTCTGGCAGTATATGAATGTAGGTACAATAACCTCATTGTGCATTAAATTCATTTCCTTTACGCACGTTGACAAATTTAATCATCAGCTTTACCTACTTACCTCAATCACGGCTTAAACTGTTATGCGTAACCTAAATATGTATAATATTGGACAATCCAAAATTATGATTCAGAAACTGTGACTATCTCGTAAATATTATAATTTGTAGTAATCTAGAATACAGAACGTGCTCAAATAACATAAACATACGTGATTCAAAATGCTTACACACATTGTTATGGATATTTAATAAAAGTTGGGTCATGAGATAGACGCTATCCGGAACGTTCGTGATGAATAATGTTGGAATTAACTCGGATTACTCACCATTTGTTGAAAGAAAATAAAAGAGGTTAAATAGTTCATTTTCGTAAACTGATTTTTCAATTTAACCTCTGTGTTTAAAAATAAAGTTAAGGTCAGCGTGAGAAGGAGTTTAATGACAGCAGCTAGGGGTTTCGTTGCGTATAGGGTTGTAAGATACAATGCTCATTGTAATGAAAGCCCGGGCGTTTAGCCGACACGCAGGCGCGCAGGCGCAGCTGTACACTCCGGCGTCTATACGGCTACTTATGCACTATAAGTATAGTTAATAGTTATAGTTGACTGCAGACTAGAAAGGGAAAATTTTTTTTTTTTTTTTTTTAATCTTTATTTTTAGACGGAGTTTTGTCACTACGTGACTATGCCACTCCCATAATATAACAAAAGGTAACAATAACAATGATGTAGTATCTACTTAATTGGTACAACTATCGTGCAAATAAATAATATAACTTATCCTAAGCCTAATACAAACAGTAATGAACACAAAAGTTTGGCCTCATTGGAGCAGGGAGAAGCCAGAATGCTGTTACAAGTACCAACATTCATACTCTCTCTTAGAACTTGTCGCCGCTCCGCTGCGTTCCGGTCACACTCCATCAACACATGCTGGACGTCGTCTGGTACATGACAGATTGGGCAATTTGGCGAATCAGCTTTACCAAATAAATGTTTAAATTTATTTGACGGAATGTGACCGGAGCGCAGCCTGTGTAGCGCCACCACATGTCTTCTGTCCATATGTTTGGAATCGTACCACGGGTACCGAAGAGGTTCGCATTGGACTGTTCTGTACCATATGCCTTTACTCCGAGATCGTTCGTCGAAGTATTCGTGCCATGTCTGTGAACACATAAGTTTAAGTTTCCCGAGAATCTCCGATGGTAAAAGCCGGCATGCATATGGAATTCCTTCAGTGGCCGCTTGTTTAGCGGCTAAATCTGCCTCTTCGTTACCCGCTATACCAATATGTGATGGGATCCATTGGATGCTGACATGTTTGTTGGCATTACTGAGTCTACAAATAGCTTCTATAATGTTCATGGCTATCGGGATGCCTCGAAGAGTCGAGGGTATCTGAGCCAAATGGTGGATACTGCTTTTTGAGTCCGAAAAGATTACGATTTTTTCTGCATCTATGTCCGAAATATAGGATAGTGCCTCCGCAATAGCAACTAATTCACAGTTCATAATGGAAATTTGTGAATCGATTTTAAATTTTATTGATATATTCAACTGTGGATCATAAAAAGCAGCACCTACATTAGAGCTATCTTTAGACCCGTCTGTAAATAATTTATAATGATGTTCGAATTTATTAAATATAAAGTTATCGCAAATATTTTTAAGCTCCCTCTTGTTTACAGATCGTTTTGGTACGGTTACATCTTCAATTTTAGGGAAGATTACTTTAGTCAAATCAATATTATTAACCCAAGTGTGCATAGTATAACAATCTGGTATGGGGCTAGAGAGCATGGGGTAATTTTTAAAGGTTCTATGTACCTGTACAAGTAGTGGAAGTTTTTTATTTCTCCAGTAACACCCGTAACACAGATTAGATAGATCTTCCAAAATATGAATAGTTTTATTATTAGCAAGTCCAAAAGATTTCAGATAAAATTTGCCGCCAAGATATTGTCTGCGGACTGAGAGAGGTGGGAGGCATAACTCACTCTCCATTACGTGGATAGGAGTACTTTTGACAAATCCTCCAATAACTCTCATGGCTTGATTTTGCAGTCGGTCTAATTTTGAGAGATGAACTTTAGCACTAGTATCATACAAAAAACTGCCGTAATCTATTCTACTGCGGAAAATTGATATATACAACCTTCGAAGATGTTTAGGGTGAACACCCCACTTAGACCCTGCTAGAATTTTAAAAATGTTAAGATACCTATAGAGCTTTTCTTGAATTTCATTTATATGTTTACCCCAATTTAATGAACTATCTAACCACATACCTAGATATTTAACACAGTTTACTTGCTCAATTGTGTTACTATTAATTGTTAAATTAATAGTACTTCTACATTTGCCTCTACCAAAAATACAAACTTTATTTTTTCTGTGAGAGATGTTTAAGCCAAGTTCTGTAATCATACATTGAAAAACGTTTAAAGCGTTTTGTAAACTATAAGTTACATCTGATAACGTCTTCTGACTGGTATATAGTATAAAATCATCAGCATATTGAGATATGTAAACTTGGTTGATTTGCTTGCAAATATCAATAGTCGCGACATTAAATAATAAAGGGGATAGAGGATCACCTTGAGCTAATCCAATACCTGTGGTTCTAGTTAAAGTTCTATCATCGATTGTTTGCAAGGAGAGTTTTCTTTGGTGTAAATATTGCCATAAATAGTTGCAAAGAGGGGATCCTACTCCCAGATTATCTAGTATATTTAACAAAGTAGTTAGGTTTACGTTATTATATGCGCTATCTATATCGATGAAGCAAACCGCTGTTGGATGTCCTTTCGAACGAGCTATGTGAATTAAAGATACCAATCTAGAAAGACTATCATAGCATGACCTAAATCTTCTAAATCCAATAGTATTTGGGGAAAAAATATTGTTCTTTTCAAAAAACCATTCAAGCCTACGCGTTATAATTGTATGGAGGATTTTACATAAACAAGATAAAAGTGCAATAGGTCGAAATTTGACATTTGAGTTCTGGTTAGTATCCGCTTTCGGTACAGGAACAATTCTTACTTGTCTCCATTGTTCCGGTATAAAACCTTGAGATAAAAAAATATTGTACAAATATGTAAGCGTCTTTAAACCAATGGGTGGGAGGTGTTTGATCATAGAATATGATATGTCATCTATGCCAGGGGAAGTATCTGTATTTTTTATCGAATACATAACTTCCTGTACCGAAATTGGACTACACAATTGTGAATTAAGAGAGGCAAATGGAGGAGTAGATGGTGACACATAATCTGGTGTAAGACTTATCAACAGTTCATTTGCTTGCTTGTGATCTATGCCACCGCTGCCGCGGCTGTAGCCCTTGAACCACCTCATTTTCGACCACATATCACTTGAGGAAGTAGTATTATCTATGCTATTACAGAATTCTTTGAAGGATTCACACCTCCCATTACGGATTACTCTTTGAGCTTCGCTGACTTCACTTTGTAAATCTTTGAGATTTTGTGGTGTAGGATTCCGTCTGAAAGTGGCTAAAGCTAGGCGTCTCTTCGCAACCGAATACGACAGATTTTCATTCCAGTATGACTTAGGTTTAAATTTATCTTTTTGTAGTGGGTTATTGCATATTTTAATTGTAGGAATGTGTTCATTGGCCGCATTATTAATAATATTAATGAATTTATTATAGGCCGCCTGACAGTCAGAAGGGAGGGAAGTGAGATTCAGAAGTTCTGATTCAACTTTCAGTTTATATGCCGTCCAATCCGCCTTCTTGAAATTTCTTTTCTTACTCATATTTTTAATACACTGCATCACGGTGCTCATTTTAATTACCAGATGATCACTTCCGAGGTTTTCGTTCAAGATCTTCCATTTAAATTGTAGTGCCAAATCTATTGATACAGTAGTTAAATCTGGGGACGTTCTCTGAACTACGTTATTTACCAGCTTCACACGAGTGTCCGTTCTATCATTGAGTGGGATGTAATTGTTTTCCAATATAGACTCAAATATTTGTTGACCTCTCGTATCTATTTTTGTCGACCAGCTTAAGTGATGTCCATTAACATCCCCTGCAATTATGCTTTTCGTACGGAACATAGAGAAAATTTCATCCCAGTCATTTTTGGTCGTTTGTACCGATGAAGGGCAGTATATAGAAATAATGTTTTCTACATATGCACAGTTATATATTTTAACACATATAGTTTCTATCCGTGGATTGCTCAAATTAAGCTGGCAAGATGTTGCTTTTAAAGAGTAATGAATTAGAATAGCAGTTCCCCCGTATCCGTCGTTGCGATCTGCCCTAAAAATATTATAGCCACTAATTCTAAAATTACATCCTGGATCAAACCATGTTTCGCTGAGAATTGCGATGTGTATTTTTTCCCGACAAAGTAATAATTCTAACTCCGTTTTCTTGGGGCGCAGACTCTGCGCATTCCATTGTATAATATTTATTGTTACATTTTCATGTTTGCTATTATCCATGTTTTTATACAAGAAAAAAAAGGCATTTCTATTAAGTAGTGCAGTACAAAAGGTGTAATTGAGTCAAATATTATCTTGCAGCAGCCCTTGATTTTTTCTTCTACTGTTAATGTATTATCCATAATCTTTTCTCTCAACTGATTAAATATAATTTTCCAAGATATTTTATTCTGATTACTTTCCGGCTCAGGCTGCTCCCGTCTGTCATTCTCAGAATTCTTTTCGGAGAAAGAATTGAAATCTGTGTTTCTCTCTTTTTGGTTTTCTTTACTTTTTGGTCTTTCCTTTTTATTTTTGGTATTAGTCATTTCTTCTGTACTATTTTCTTTCTTCTTCGTGGGTTTCTTTAGGGTTTCTGCATATGTATCATGGGTTTGTGTGTTTATAGGGCTTCGGGAGTCTGTATGATCCACGTGTATCTCCGTTTCGCTCAAACTTTCTGTGCTCTTAGATGGAGCTGTTGGTTCTGGTGGAACATAAAGGGTCAGGGCTCTTTTATACGAGCAGCCAAATTCTGCCATTAATTCCCTAATGCGTTTTTCTTTTAGGTACACAGGACATGTTCGCGATAAAGTCATATGTTTTCCGAAACAATTATTACATTTATAGTCTGTAGTGTCACAATTAGCATGAAAGTTACTGCATTTAGGACAAATTATTTTGTTTGACGGGCATGTTTTAATCGTGTGACCATATCTCCAACATCGCGAACATTGGGTAACAGGGTATAAGTAAGGACTTACTGCAATTTTGGTTTAGGGATGTTCGATCCAGGTGGCTTGTATCGATACTCTGGATCGATACGGATCGTTTCGTAGTGTATCGATCCAGGTATCGATCCAAGTGATTTGATACGATACTCTGGATCGATCCAGTATCGAATGAATTTTTTTTTCATAGAAATAGCCGGCAAACGAGCTGAAGATCCACCTGATAGTAAGTGGCTATCGTCGCTCATGGATATCAACAACACCTAAGGCATCACTGATGCGTTGCCGGCCAAGAAAGAGAGAAGAAAAAAAAGTAAATTTTTAAATAGGAATGGTTGATCCGGGTATTTTGTATATCGTACTCCAGATCGTCATGAATATCCCAATATAATTAATAGTCCAAATATAAATTCATATAATTATTAAATATACCTGTAAGTGGGTATCGCGGCCAATGGATGTCAGCGACCAAAGCGTTGTCGGCCAAGAAAGAAAAAAAAGAAAGAAATATGTTATTAAATAAAAGATGATATTTTCTACCGTATAATTTAATATGATGTTTTGTATCGATCGATCCAGAATCGAATAAAATATTTTAAATATGGTTATAGGTATAAACTATCGACAAGCTTAATTCAGTGGGTTTCTAAATAAAGATAGATCATAAAGGCAATATTATGGTCAATCGTTTTAGATTAAATTTTATATAAGATTTAATTTTATTCAGAATATTGTATAAATAAATATTGAAAAAGTTATTTAAAGTTTTTTAAAACAATGTGGTATGTAGTAGGAACATTATATAAATAATAATATCTCACTTTGTAACACTATATTTGATTTAGAACTCTTGTGTATTTAAACAAAATAATCAAATAAATTAATTTAACATGCAAAGGTTACATTTGCCAATCCTTAAATTTTAATGAACGCTGGGATAGTAAATTGGATAACCGCTCAGGATCAAATCGATTACTTTCGCTTAAAATGCTATTGGCTAACGAGAGAAGCCATTCGGAGGGTAATGAAGTTCCTACCATTGATAAATACCGTAGGCGTAGAGCTATGTCGCAGAGTTTCCCCAAATAACTTTTCTAGCTGACCAATACTTTAATTAATGGATCAGACTTTCTATCCAACAAAAATTCAGACAAATATTGCTTGAAAAACGTGTGGAAGCCTTCTTGTTCGTGTAATATGATGCGCCAACAACTGATCTAAAGAAATCTACCTCCATTCCATAATAATTTTGATCCGATCCGATTCGATCCGATCCACCCTGCATGTGTATCGATCCGCCAGTGGATCGAATGCCATTGTATCGATACAAATATCGAGTGGATCGTATGCCATTGTATCGATCCACACAAGTATCGATCCGGATCGAACATCCCTATTTTGGTTTCGAAAATGTAAATGTAGGCTGGTAACGATGATGAGTTGAAGCACACTCGCACAGTTTCCGATGGTTCCCATTGGCCATTAGCATTGTTTCGGCGTTTTAGTCTTTTTATTCCTGTAACCTCTGCATGACAACTCAAACTGAGTAAAATTTCTTCGTCCGTCGAGTCTAAATCAATATTTTTGATAACACCGTAAGTATGATTCATCTCCATGGTTTTTTGGCATTTATATCCGTAATCTTTAAATCTTTAAAGTTACGCGCGGGCGTCCGATATCACTTGACGCGTTTGCAGTTCGAAACAAAACTGGTTTCCGTGTCGTCGCGCTTGAGCGTATAATATCGGTGCATCTCGCACGTAAACATGTTATTTATTGTGCGGTAATCGCAGGGGCGATCCTTCGATGTATGTAATGTGGACTGTATAAATGTATGTATGTATGTATGAAGCAGTAGGTTGGTAGTATGTCCAATCCAATACCAAAATCAGTAAGAAAGAACCCACCAACCTTAACATCCAATGTCGCAGGATTGCGCTGCGCACGACTGCTTCTTTCTTTCACGGCACGGCCGGAGGACAGCACCATAAACGTTATGGTCTTCTGATGATGGAAACTCCACGAACGTCGTGAATTCTACCGATCTTCTTAACGGAGTTGACGCAACTCGCGATATTTTTTCCTTTGACATTAAGTGTCAATTTTGGAAGGGTTTTACTTTTCTTTCACACCGACCAGTGTTAAAGGATTGAACATACCCCCCACCGAAATCAGTGTGATGATTTCCTAATAGTGTCGGTGTGTGAAGAATGAGTGTGTTAATAATTTGTGTTAATGAATATTTACGAAATAATTCAAAATAAAATAAAGAAACTTGTTAGTGTTAAGTAAAAAGTTGAGTGTATGTGCCTAATCTAAAACCTAACCTAATAACCTAATTTTATATTTAGTTTGCATATGGCAATGGGCAAATTTTATTTACCGGTCTTTTATAAACCCCGGTTTGCGTACGTACAGTAACTACCCGTACAATGTTATCAAAACCAGGGTGAACCTCTTCTATTCTGCCAAGAGGCCACTGTAACGGTTTGGTTAAGTTAGATTTAAGGAGCACTAAATCACCCTTCTTAACATTTGGAATTGAGGTGAACCACTTTTCTCTTTGCTGTAAAGTGTGCAAATAATCATTTGACCATCGCTTCCAAAATGATTGTGATGCCTTTTGAATACATTGCCAACGTGACAATCGATTCATCTGTACATCTTCAAAATTATACTCCGGAACAGTTAATAAATTCTGTCCAATTAAAAAATGACCTGCAGTCAGAACTTCAAATTCATTAGGATTATTTGAAAGGGAGCATAATGGTCGCGAGTTCATAATTGCCTCAATTTTACAAAATAAGGTACTTAACTCCTCAAAAGTCAAGGACCTATCACCTACTACACGGTAGAGATGATGTTTGGCTGATTTTATGCCTGCCTCCCAAAGACCACCCATGGAAGCTGCATTAGGCGGGTTCGTACGCCATTTGACGCCTCGCGAGGATAATCCAGAAAGAATTTCATCAGAATTAGACGTAGAATTAAAATAATTAGTAACGTTTTTTAAATGTTTAGCTGCTGCAATAAAGTTTTTTCCACAATCGGAATATAAGCAAGTACAGAGACCGCGGCGTGCCACAAAACGATCAAATGTGGCCAGAAAACATTCGCAAGATAAATCTGAGAGCACTTCTAGGTGCACTGCTTTTGTAGAGAAACATACAAATAAACACAAATATGCCTTAGTAACCTTTGCATTTCGCCGCATACCTTCTTTTATAAAGAATGGACCACCAATATCGCAACCAACATGGTCAAACACCTTGTTGGCCTTAAGCCTAGTTTCAGGTAACGTACCCATCATAGGCTGTGTGGAGTATGGACGAAATTTAAAACAAGACCGACATTTCGACAAAACTGAACGAATTACACTACGAGCGTTTATTATCCAGTATTTATTATTCAAAATGCCTTGCAAGGTGCGCGGTCCTACATGCATGTACAATTTATGAAAATAATCAATTATTAAATTTGTTATGTGGCACTTCTTGGGTAATAGTGCCGGATGTTTTATATTATATGGTAAATCCGACTGTTGTATTCGACCCCCCACCCTGAGGAAATTGTCAGGGTCTATAAAGGGAGATAGTTTGCGAAGGGATGATACATGAGTTCCCTTTGCTATCATTTGCATTTCAGAATAAAAATAATTATTTTGAATGACTTTTATAATTAAATCATGCCCCCGCTTTAACTCACAAGACTTTAGTGAACCAAATGTTCGATCAGATTTTTTACATTTTAAATTATTTATAAAACGAAGACACCACGCTGTTACGCGCTCGAGTTTACTAAACGATGAAATTTTATTAAAGGAATATTCGAGATCATTAAAGTTATTTAAATTATAAGAATTAAAGGTAAATGTGTCTACGTTAGTTTTAAGTTCTGGAATGATATCATTTTCTTTTAAAATTAACGTACTTCTTGGCCAACAATGCGGATCTCCAGCAAGCCATGCAGGGCCACTAAACCATTCGTCCGCTACTGCTAAAAGTTGTTCAGGCAGCGCGCCTCGAGAACAGAGGTCGGCTGCATTGTTCTCACTGTTTACATGAAACCAGCAATTGGGCGGAATCACGTCAACAATCTCGCTAACACGGTTAGCCACGAACACTTTTAGTTTGTATGGCGGAGTTTGTAGCCACGACAAAACTACACTCGAGTCGCTAAAGGCAACTATTGGTAAATTAAAATCTTTAACGTTTTGTACGACAAAACGAACTAGCTTCGATAACAGCACGGCTGCCATAAGTTCAAGCCTAGGGATAGACATTAACGGCTTCAATGGAGCAACTCTAGATTTGCTCGTCAATAGTTTGACTTTGACGTTCCCATCCTTGTCAGTACTACGAAGATATATGCAAGCTGCGTAACCCAGTGATGACGCATCACAGAAACCGATTAATTGCACGTTTACAAACGAATTCACTAGAAGGTGTCGCTCAATGCGAAGTTGTGAAAGGATCGGTAATTGACCGATAAATTTATCCCATTTTTGTAATAATTCATATGGTAAACGGTCATTCCAGCCGAGGTTCAGTTTCCAAAGATCCTGCATGATACATTTGGCAACGAAAGTACACGGTGAAATAAAACCAACCGGATCGTAAATACTAGCAAGCAGCTTAAGTACTGAACGTTTCGTTCCGTCGTTATCTTTTAAATTATAATTAAATGAGAAGAAGTCGCATGAGGGCAACCATGTTAATCCTAGGACTTTTAAGGATGATGATAAAGTATCATCTTGAAAATTTATTTGCGTTATTTGTTCTGATTTCATTCGTGTCAGTAGCTCGGGACTGTTGCTAGCCCACTTACGTAATTCAAACCCGCCTTTTTTCAGAAGACTCATTAAACCGTCTTGTAAGGTACAAGCTTCGTCTACAGATTGACATGACCACAAAAAGTCATCAACGTAGACACCCTCCTCTAGAACTCGGGAAGCCTTACAGTCTGACCGTTCGTCTTGGGCAAGTTGAAGCAACGTGCGAATAGCCGTGTAAGGCGCGCTACGTAGTCCGTAAGTGACCGTTTTCAACTCGTAAACTTGTACTGGGTCTGACGGTGTATCACGCCATAATATGTGTTGATAACACCTATCAGCTGGGTTAATGAGCACGGCTCGATACATCTTTGACACGTCCGCAGTAAAACATACGTCGTAGAGACGAAAGTTAATAATAATTTTTAAAATATTTGGAAGTAATTTACGGCCGGTCAAAAGGTTGTCATTTAGTGACACCCCAGTACTAGTTTTCTGTGATCCATCAAAGACCACACGCAACGGTGTTGTGGAGCTAGAAGGCCGTAACACACAGTGATGTGGTATAAAATATTTAGACGGCTCCGTACCACGATATAGCTCCATATGCCCCAGTGACTCGTACTCCTTCAGAAAATCAGAATAAGCCTTCCGGAACTCGGGTGAGTGCGCAAGTCGGCGCTCGACATGCGTGAGTCTCCTAAAGGCTATGTCATACGAATTACCTAACGGTTCGTGATTTGGCTTTAATAAAATAGGTGAAACATATCGGCCACTCTCGTCACGATAATGTTTCTCAATATATAGTTTTTCAGCGACTTCATCATCGGGATTTAAAGGAACATCGCACGGCGAGGATTCTATTTCCCAAAATCGCTTAAGAGTATCATTTAAATGATCATCAGTGGTGTACGACACCAACGTTGTAGACGCTACAACGTTCACATCCGTGACGTCATTAGTCGACGGTGTAACTAATTTACCTGTTATAATATACCCAAATATGCTGTCCAGCACGGCTGGCATATTGGGACCCATAATAATTTTCTTCCCACTATAAATATGAGGAAAAACGTCACCGCCTAAAATTAAATCAATTGGCGATTGCTTATAGAAATGAGGATCAGCTAAAAATAAATTATCATACTGTTTTATTATATGCTCAGGAATTTTAATGGTAGGTAGATCTGAAGTTACTTTCTGAAGAATAACAGCATCAATATTAAAAACAGGTTTATCAGTGTGACGCGGCCTTAAGCTACATGACGTCATGCCGTAGTTCTTAACTAAACCATCAGCTAATCCGCAAATGCTAAACGGACATTTACGTTGAGATAAACCTAAACGTTGTAAGCATGCAGCGGAAATAAAATTGGATTGTGCACCGGAATCAATTAATACGCGACATGGTTGATAGACGTTAAAGTTATCTAAAATATAAACAATCGCGGTACCCAACAACACCGTACTGTAACTGTTATTATTATCAGTTGAAGGGCCTCCCGACTGGGCGGGCGCGCTTGCAGGAATCGATGCATTACCGGAGTCATAAGAGGAAGCGAGAAACGTTTTCGTTACGTCCTGATGCAATAATAAGTTATGTGGTCGCTCACAAATAATGCATTTAAATTCACTCCTGCACTGTTCAACAGTATGATTAGGTTTAAGACAATTATGACATAACTTCAACTCATCAGCACGGCTGATTCGTAGCGAAGCACTCAATTTACGAAATTGAGCACAGCGATATATCATGTGATTGTCTCCGCAATGCAAACAAGATAAATTATTTTTTGAGTTTGATGACGATGCATGCGCGTAGCTTTTCTGTGCACTATTTCTAGTTCGCGCCGTAAACCTACTTACATCCGGTTGACGTTTATTTTGTACGACGTTTTGGTTGCTTGTACTAGCACCATAAGAACTAGAATGATCCAACACTTTTATTTGATTAGTAACATAAGTAATCAATTCAGAGAATTTTGGTATCGACTTTTGATTGATACTTTGTTCAAATGACCTACGAGTGTATGGATCCAAGGCTCGTAATGCTATATGACACAGAATGTAACTATTCAAATCTTCAATATCAAGAGATTGTATAGCCTTGTATGAGTTATCAAAGGTTTCTATGAAATTATTCAACTGAAAGGATGATTCCTTCGCAATAGGTGTAAAGTTTAACATTTTATCTAAATAATTCCCAACTAACATTCGGTTATCTTGATACCTGTCGAGTAAAGCTTGCCAAACTATATCATAATTATTAGAAGATATCGGAATACTTTTGACTATATTTAAAGCCGAACCTTTGATACATGAGAGTAAATAGTGAAATTTATCTATATTAGGTATCTGAGGCTGATTATGAACCAACGAACAGAATGTCTCATAAAAAGTATTAAAATTCTCAATATTTCCATCGAAACAAAACAACTCCAATTTTGGAAGACGTGGCCTAGATTCGATGCACGACTGTGTTTTTTCAGTTTTAACGTTCGCTAGTAATTTTGAAGAAATCAATTTTATACGGAAATACAACTCATCAAAACTATTCAATTCCTGACTTTGAAATATGGTTTTCATACCAGCTTGTAACTGACATTTATAAATTTCAAAAATGCATAATTCGAAAGATGAACGTAGCTCATCTATATCCGTGACACGCAATAGAAACATTTCACGAATATTGTTGTCAGTTACATTTAATGACATGTCAGATATTGTCTGTAATTGTTCAAAAATTCTTTGCTTTTTGTTGATTAAAACGTTTAATTCAACATCAGCTATGCACTCCTCGTACACTTCCTGAACCTTCTGACCCTTTTTAGCCATTGCAACGTGCAATCTAAATATAATATGTCAAATAAAATAAATGAATAAAGAATTGCCTACTCTATGTTCGGCTCGAAGGCCACAAAAAATTGTGCGGTAATCGCAGGGGCGATCCTTCGATGTATGTAATGTGGACTGTATAAATGTATGTATGTATGTATGAAGCAGTAGGTTGGTAGTATGTCCAATCCAATACCAAAATCAGTAAGAAAGAACCCACCAACCTTAACATCCAATGTCGCAGGATTGCGCTGCGCACGACTGCTTCTTTCTTTCACGGCACGGCCGGAGGACAGCACCATAAACGTTATGGTCTTCTGATGATGGAAACTCCACGAACGTCGTGAATTCTACCGATCTTCTTAACGGAGTTGACGCAACTCGCGATATTTTTTCCTTTGACATTAAGTGTCAATTTTGGAAGGGTTTTACTTTTCTTTCACACCGACCAGTGTTAAAGGATTGAACATTTATGAATGGATAACGCGGAACAAGATTATGAACAATGCATCGAGTTAGAGGACGGGGATAGTTTTTTAAACGAATGTAGTGAGACGACGAGGTACGCCGAATACACAGAAAATAGTGAGAATATGGAGAATAGAAGAGAAAATATAAAGAGTAGGAATGATATGGAGCTAACGAAACCCCAAAAAAGAAGTAGGCAGAGAGATCAAGATGAAATATGGATAACAATGGCGCGAAAAGGTAAAAGGTATGCGCGCACAATCAATAGGGACGAATCCCTGCGAACTGAAGAGGATACAATCGAAGTTAGTATTACATCAACTGAAAAATTACCCAAACAATTTAAACTGGCAAAATTACTAAAATCAGAAAATATTTTGGATATCACAAGGGTGAAATACATCAACAGCTTCAAAGTTATTATACAATTTAGCAACGAAATTAGTGCAGATAAATTAATGGAGTCAAAGGGAAAATTTAAATAGGATTTTTAAAATACAACCCGTTACAAAGTTTTTTTTTATTAAGAAGACAATGTTATTTGTAACTGAAATGAAAATATTATAAATCTGATTCTATATTTTTTTCTAAACAAATAATAATAATGCAGTTCCTTTATGATCCTAAAGTTTAAGATTGTAGTTTAAATATTTACGAATAAATAATTTACTCGCGATAGAAGGTTACGGCCTACTCGTCTGTACTGTAATAATTAATACCCCTGTCATGTCATGTTCTCATGTTTTAGTCATCTAGAAACTTTTTGCCCGGTGTGACCACAACCTACTGTAGGTCTGCACAGAGTGTACAGTCGAACAAAGCCACACGCGAGCCACGGACGGATGCAGTACGGTGATGAAACTGACACAGATTCTAACGCGTATTTGGTAATCGAATTACAGTTCGTGAAAGTCTCGCAAGGCGGCCGTGCTATGTCTCAGAGATGAATGAAAAATGAATATGATTAAATAGAAACGTTGGCAATAACTAATAATCACTAGAAAAGAAATTCATGCAGGCAATTGACATCACGTTTTTGATGTTTGGGAATTTTACGATAACATCAACCATAAATCAACACGGCATCTCTCACACTAGTATACGTTCCACAAATAAAATTTAAAAGTCATGACAACTAACATCTTTGATGGTAATACGTTAGTACTTTGCATAATCTTTTTTCATATCCATTCCTATTTGTAGTATAATTCCATCTTACCGCTTAGTTATCGTCAACTGAAACTGAAACAGACTTTCATTCATGTGAATTGTTTCATTGTTTCATCAAGTTTAACATTGATATCTTTATCAGAAATGATACTTGATGTATGTGATTAATTTAACAGTTCCAGTTATATTATACGTATATAACCATACGTACGCTCTACAATAAATAATTTTGTATTGATTGATTTTATAATGGAACATGTTTATAAGGACATTCGGTTTGCTTGTTTATAAATTTTATATTTTTAGAAACGAAAAACACTGACTTTGTAGTGATGATAATAGATTTGAACGCTAAGCTGGTGCTATGCTAAGGTGCAATCTCTGGTTGAAGATTCTTATTTCTGTGGTTTATCGTATACGTATCTCTATTATATTGTTCTTTATCAAACGTAAAATTTTCGAGATAACTTGGTATCATATTATGATATCAAGAATTTATGTAAACTGATTTAGATGTTTACGCGGCAGATATTATTGTACATTTCTGAAAGATTTTAAAGTAATTCTGTGAAACATCATCATCATCACCATGGCGTTAAACTCCAGTCGTGCGTCGGAGCTGACACTCACCTTTTTTATCGCAGTGGATAGATAAGGCCAGATCCTCACTATAATGCCGTTCACAGTTCGGTCTCGGTTTGATAAAATATTATGCAGTACAAAATATATGTGTGCATTCATACTATCCGTGACAGTCAAGTTTCGCTCCAATTGTATAATTTGTACGTGATACGACTTTACCAGACCGAGATCGGATCGAGAACGGACTGTGAACGGCATTATAGTGAGGATCTGGCCTAAGTCTACTGCGAAGCTATAATTTTGTACAGTTTTAATTATATTATGGGTATATAAATATCCTTCAGCCTCTACACATCACACAGAAATCCATACACACATACACACATATGGAGAGCTCCACTTTATATTATAATGTTAACTTTTCTTTTGCCAAATCGTCATTGTTAAAGATCGGGCTCAGTGCGCGCGTACTAAAACGAAATTGTACTCGTGTCCCAGTTTTGGGATGCGAATCTGCGATCGTTGATTGGCGTATTACGAGGTTGCTACATTTTCGCCTTGCATTCTATTCCATGAGAATTCGCAGATATTGCCTGCGTATCGGTCACTAGGTCGCTCACTTGGAATAACTAAATGCTTAAGTTAATAAAACACAGATAGGCGGAAACTGAGAAACATAAATTGGCATTGTGTTCTGCGTGGTCTCAGAATTTGAAAACGTCACTAATTCCTACAAATCATAATATGTTGATAATATAACCAATAGTCACGTCAACCCCATGTCTGTCGATCCTCTAGACTTGGGGTTCATTTAAATCACTCCTTTACAATAAAATCACAATTCTCCTTTACAATAAACTTCCTTGTACCCAATACTCCTATCCATTGTTCTGTTTAGGTAGATATTGATTTAACAATCACATAAGCGAATTCCTGTAAGCCGCAAAGAGCCTTGCATCCAGACCGCATTGTTGTTGCCCTTGCGGTCGCGCTTCGCAACCTATTTTCCGGTCTCTTGTTACAATACTAAATTAAAATAGTCTGAAGATGCTTACACATCCTTTTCGTCGACGTTCTAGCCAACGTCGATCCATCCTTTTAGTAGGTAGGGACTTTGTTGGGCTTAAAATGTAACTTAATAATAATATTGGATACCTATGTAGAGGTAGCAAACATTATGTATATCAATTCGTTGGTCCCATTGTTCATGCCGGTTTCTGATCAACTTTTACATTCTAAAGTGACGGATGTGGCTGCTATGAGTATGTTAAGTAGCACAAATCCGCTTGAACTTTGACTCTAACTAATGTAACAACTTCGCATTTGCCCCGAAGTAGAATAAAATCACATGTCAGATTATGAATATTCTGCCTTCGTTCTAACTGAAAGAAAGTAAGAAAACTGAAGAAACAAAGGAACAGATTGAGTTGAATGCCGCGATAATCTTAGAGACCCTAATGAATAACTTATTACACGGTATTGTCCTAGCCAAATGATTAAATATTCTGAATATTCCTGAATAAAACATCCCAACTACTTCTTTATACTTGGACGAAGGAAGGACCTCCCTAGACACGGTTGGTTGCCCATCATCCTATTGTTGGATTCAGCCACACAATGTTGGAAGAACCTGTTTTTGTCAAGGTTGCCTTATCTTTTACGTGTTCTTTTCACATTATTAAGTTAGTATTAACAATCCGCGGTTAACATGTATGATGGTATATATGTACTTTAAGACAAGCGTGGCACCTCCCTCCCTCCCACAACGGAAACATGCACTGCAATAATTAAAAGTATACATACCAGCACTAACACGTGTTTCGCCCAGAAACGGAGCATCATCAGGGTGTTCTTATTATTCAGGTAGAATATTGGAGCAAAGCAAATAAAAAAAAGTGGATTACGCACATTACGGTTCAGGATTCCAAACATCTCATAGTTTAACTTCATAAACTCTACCCTTCAGTGTCAAACTATTCGATAACAGACTTATCTGATTTGATTCATGCAAACTTTTTATAATTTAAATTATTTAACTTTTTTAAATCAGTAGGTTATAAAAATCTACAGATCTATAATAAAATATTTCACTTACTAATCTCTCTGTCATTAGGAAGCTTTTAACTGCTAAATGTCCATGCCCGATCGAGCGAGACTGATCCAACTAGTAGTAATAGTTGCGAGACGTTTTGAGTTTGAGGACTTTATGACTCAGTTTCTCCAGGTCTTGCCTGCTGCGCAAAGGGTTATGGGTTCATTATGCAGCATTATGTTATATGAGCACGGTTCTCTCCTCTTGAGGAAGTGTAGAACATACTCCACCACGCTGACGTAAACTGTTGGCCCTCTAATTTAAGTGATTCTGACCGGCTCTGAACCTTCTGAATCCAGCAGTAGCCGTCTTCTTCAGGTTGTCAATCCACCAAGTCCACCAGTCCTGGTGCATGTGTATGTTACTATTAACCTATGTGTTGTTGACAGGCTCGGGTCGGGCAGCGAGTGCGGCGGTGGAGGGTCTGGCGGCGGCGCGCCCGCCCCGCAGTCGGCGCGGGTGTCGTCGAACGGCGCTGGCGGGATGGCCGTGAGCCGCGTGCCCAGCCCGCTGCACGACGGCAACACACCCGTCGCCGAGAACTGGTGCTTTACTCAGGTTGGTGTTAATGTACCAAATAGTTGCAACACTAGCAAGTATAATGAAAAATGCGGGTAACCCGGTTTTTTCGTACCTTTCGTGTCAATACTGGCAATGGTAGCGAATAACTTTCCCAACTGTTAAACCTTATATATAAGGTACCTTATATACAAAGGCACCATATATGGTGTAATTGCTCAGTATTACTTTTAACAACATTTCTAAACTACTGGGTTTATTTTTTCTTTTTAGTTTTTTTACGCAGCCGGGTTATTTTTTAATTATTTTTTTATTATTTATTAAAGACTGTACTTGTAAAATCTTTTATGTTTTAAATAAATAAATTGACTTGGCCATCGCATGAAAACAATGTAGCTCACAAGTAATACATATTATATTAAATTAGATTGTATAGTGCGATTGCCTAGTCAATCTACTTATTTAAAACATAAAAGATTTTTAATATTGATATGGTCACTATAAGATGTTGTTAGGTTTTTGCTTTTATACCGTGTTTATACAATGCCTGCTTGGTTACTGAAAATTCAGGATTCTAGTTTTATCCACAACGAAGTTATAGGGGGGTTGAAAATGGCTTGAACTGCTTCGAGAAAAGGATGGTACGGCCGCGCCGTGCCGCTTTTTTACTTGGCGGGGGCACTACCGTGCCCCCAGATAATATACCTCATTGAACGACGTTGTTGTCTTCATAAATAATTACCATAGAATACACTTGAGCACATTCATTAACGATAGTACATATACATCGGATCAACAGCTACAGCTACACGATAACGTTATTTGCTTATTAGGTATCAGTACGATGTATAGTATAGAACATAGATATATGGGTGATTATACAAAAGTTGGGTAACTTTTGAGGATATTTTGTTTACTATACTTATTTAATCAAATTTGTACAAATTTGGGTGTATATGATGGCTAATCTAATGAATATACTGTTCCAAATCGGGCCAGTCACTTTTTTAAGTAGATCGTGAGATATTTAAAATTTTCAGATTTTTACTGCCATGGGACTGACGAGGCTAACATAGTACTGATAAAATACACAATTTTGTAAGAATTTTAATGAAATTTAATAAAAATTTGTACAAATCTCTTAGGATTTAATAATGGTACATGTCATTTAAGTATTAAAATCACTTAGTAACTATTAAAAATAATTATTAATATGTAATACTGGGAGAAAATACTATCTCAGTTTTCAAAACAGCCTTTTGACATTTAACGTAACTTCATTCACTTAACTTTTACTACTTTGACTTAGTTTTACTTAATATTTCTAAGTAATCAACAAACGAATACATCACACATCTGCGATATGCCGATAATATAGTTATCCTGGCGGCAGGAGCGTAGCTACCGCCGTATCAGCCGTATCAATTATACGGGGCCCCCAGCGTATAGGGGCCCCCACTAACACTCCCAAAAAATGCTCGCCAGCGGTTTACAACTGCTACTGACAGTTGGCACTCCTTTTATATTTGACAGCTGACGTTGAGGGGGCCCCACAACAAATATTGATATGGGGCCTCCTAAGGGCTAGCTACGCCGCTGCCTGGCGGGTTCCCTGAAAGAACTTCGTACAATACTCGGGGACTTGAACAGCGCCCCACAACGGGTGGGTCTTAAGATGAACATGGACAAGACGAAAATCATATCGAATGTCCATGTCACACCCATACCGGTTGTTGTTAATACCGCTGTTCTCGAAGTTGTAGACGAATACATTTACCTGGGATAAGTGATCCAGATGGGTAAGTCCAACTTCGAGAAAGAAGTCACTCGTAGAATCCGACTCGGATGGGCTGCGTTCGAGAAACTGCGTCAAATCTTGTTGTCCAAAACACTCAGTGCCTGAAGTCGAAGGTGTTCGAGCAGTGTGTGTTGCCAGCGATGACATACTGATCCGAGACGTGGTGCTTCACTATTGGCCTAACTCACAAGCTCAGAGTAGCGCAGCGGGCTATGGAGAGGGCTATGCTCTGTATTACGCTACCGTAGACGAACAAAGGTAACCGACATAGCTCAAAGAATTAACCGGCTTAAGTGGCAATGGGCTGGCCACATAGTTCGAAGGACCGATAACTGTTGGGAAAGAAAGGTCCTCGAATGGCGCCCACGTCTCGGAAAAAGGAGCATAGGACGCCCTCGACCAGGTGGACTGACGACCTGAAGAAGACAGCGGGCATCCGCTGGATTCAGAAGGCTCAGGACCGGTCAGAGTGGCGTAAGTTAGGAGAGGCGTATGTTCAGCAGTGGACCTACAAAGGCTGATGGATGGATGGATGTATGAATCAACAAACAATAGAAACAAAAATCTAACAATATTAATCTTAAAAGTTTGTATTTGTCAACTACATTTCCAGATATAACTTGTTTAAATTTTTTTCTTTCTTCATGAGTTTAGTGTAGTTTTCTTCCAATTGTGTTTTAATAACTTCCCCAATAAGGGCCTTCTTCACTAATTCTTTCTTTTTAGTTCTATCTTCACTCATGTCTTCAATTCTGGTCTTTGGCGTTTTTTCAACAGATTTTATTACTTCTTCTTTGAATTCTGCTAATTTAATGCTAGTCAATTTGCTTTTAGCGTGCCGCATAATGTTTTAAACTGAAATATAAATATACACGGTAGCAATTAAGATAAAAGTGCTCTAAAACAAAAAACATCAGTACCATGGAAACACGTCAGTCCTTTGGCGCGATACCTGACAAAGGACTGACGCCAACGGACTGACGAAAAAGACATAATTTGAGGCTATAATCATAACTATTGTTTCTTTTGGTAATTTCAAATATCAACAAACTACATTTTAACAAATCGTAGTTAACTATGTATAAATGAAAATAAACCTCAGATTAACAAGAAAATAACGACTCACCACAGGACTGAAATGTTGACTGGCTTAGCACGTGTATAGACGACAAACACAACCCAAGCACTGGTACAGTTACGGCGGCCGTCAAATTGTGCGGTGCGCAAGTAACTTCATAATCAACATTAAAATTCAAACAGGGATTTGACGTTGAGTCGGTGGTATTTTGCGCGAATTTCAAATTTAAACAACACACAACGGACTGACGAATAAAACTAATGACAAAGTTTCTTATTTTTTTTAAAATAAAGTAGAGAACATTGCATTATGAAAGTTTCAGTATATATTACTATGTACATCACAGATTGTAGTAAATTAGTAAGTTTTCTTAAATCAATGATAATGTTTAGTAGATATTCACTTGATTCTTGGTTTTCGGGATTATGACATGCCAAAGGACTGACGTTTTAAGCATTAATTGTGTTTTTTTATTAACTTGTATTTAAAATTAAGAGTTGAAATTGGGTGACCAAATAAAGGACTTTTCATTGCTTTAAAATAAATTGTAATCTCAATAAAATATAATAAGACTTTGTATATATTGGCTGATGACATCGAGTTACCCATTTTTTGTAGAATCACCCATATACAGTTGTTGCGTACGCGCAGACTGGTATAATACGATACGATACTAGGAAGTAATCTAACAGAGTGTTCTCCATGTACAGTGTATACTTACGTGTTCAGTGTTTAATTAAAGGAAGATGACTAACACTCTGTTGGCGACGCGATAAGCGTAAGGCGAACATATGATTTTTTATCATCGCGGATACTTGAAAACTTTTAACCGACTTCATAAAAGGATTAGATTATCAATTCGTTTTGTATTTTCGCAGATTACTCTATCGGTTTGATCGATTTGAATGAAACAGACGGCATTTTGTAGGGTATCGCTCCGGGGTGGTCCCATTAAAACATGGTGAAGATCTGATGATGGTTCTGAATAAAGAGTATAAAACTCTTCAACGGATGGAAATAATTTAACAGTGTTTTTAAAATATTTGTTATCGATAACATCAAAACTTTGCAAAATCATTACAGTATTGAACATCTCAGGTTTTGATGATATTATTATATATTGTGTTATAAACATAATATTATGTTACTCTTCAACGGATGGTAATAGTTGATCTGTGTTTAAAGATGTGTTGGTAATATGCACATTCCAAAAACAGTTCATCATTGACCAGGTCTCATACGAACGTATACATATATAAGTTTATAGAGTAATGTTTTAAGTGTTACTTATCTCAACCGTTGTTATGAGGAAGTTACACATCGGTGATTTCCCCCGTGATGCTCGTTGCAAGCAACCGTTTCGTTGAGACGGATGTTAATGACAGCGAAGTTGTAAGAATGTACCATCATGGCTCTCACGTGTGACGACACGTGTGTATTTGACCTTATAATACTGTTGTAAAGCATAGTAAATAGTCCTGTCAAATATTTAATACCAAGACTAGTTTGACAAACAAGTTACTATTATGGTAGAAGACATGTTGGTTATATTTATGTATGCATGTAATTGTATATTCTTTGTTACTTCAAACTCTTCAGAGCACAACAGCTATTGCGGTTATGGAATCGAATGTAGAGTTCACTGGATAGGTCGATTTTCACCATTTTAATTATTGCAGAATACAATAACCAATTATAGTTACCTTCACGATAATTACCAATCGCCTCGATGCGCAGTTTGTAATTTAATACGTTGTTGATTGTTGTCATCACGTTATTATATACGTATTTATGGGTTAATCTCTATGCCTTATCTTGATATCACTTTATAACATTATCCTTAGTTTAAACGACTCTATATGACGTCTTTCTATTCATATACAATACAATAATAAAATCATAGACTTAAACGCAGTAAATGCAACTATTGCTTTACTTATGCTTGATTATCTGGTAATTGAGAAAATATAGCTGCCAGAGCATTGGTCTAACAATAAAAATAAATTGTCTTTCATAAGCAAAACACCAGCTACCTTCTTTATCAGTATCAAATTGAAGTCAGCATGGTTTCCTTTCAGTAGTTGGTTGGCTCAGTGAAATGAGAGCGACCGTTGAATGACTTAGTCGGCCTGCTGTGTTGCCTTTTTTGGTACTTTTTGCCAAAAAATCTATTTAGTTCGCAAACAGTAACGGTACTCCTCGAATTGCTGTGCACAGCGATTATTAAGGTCGCTCATCCGAAATGACGTGGTTATAATAACGCTCGGTGGTTTTGATATAACGGATGTCGCGTTTATTTCAACCTTCGATGGTATTAAATATTGTAAAGGAGACTTCATGCTCTACTCGCGGTTAAATTGCACCTCCATTCCAATACGTCTAAATAACCCTATTATTTGGTTATGCTCCAGTTATGTTATTATTTATGAATATCTATGAGTTATAATTTGAACTGTATTCTAATGTTATTTAATACTAATCAAATGATAATTAGTCATATTGTTTTGTGGTGTAATACTTATAATTAATAATCTATAGACCTATCAAACAGGCAATACAATGAGTACATTGTATAGGTAACACCAATTTACAATGGCCATGGTATATTTATTGGAAATTATAATATTGTGTTTATTATTATTATTACTAACAAAATGATCTTTCAAATATTTTTTTTTATTATAATCTAAGTTACGAATTGCAAAAGTATCAGATCAAATTAAAAATGTTGTAAATATCGCTCAAATTAACACCGGCAACAGTCGGCTTATTTCGGCTTATCACAACGCGTTTTATCTAATAATGTCGTGTCGGAGACATTCGTAGTTATGTAGTTTTTGGGGACAGCCCCCAAATCGAACGTACGCAGTATAAGATCTTATTGTTTATGTTAGAAGGGCATTTTCACAAAAATGGGTAAGTGTCATTTTAGCCCTGTCCCTCGCAAAAGATTGTCGTTTTTCCTATCTAATATTACCAGTATCAACAAAAAACGAAGTACCGTTAGGTTTAGTAGACATCTAGTTATTATTCCAATAATAATTTAATTCTCCAAGTACACTATTATTTAAATTAAATGTTAATTAAGTGATAGGGAGACAGCATTTTGACTTGTCCCCGGACGATGCAGCTATATTGAATATACGTTAATTGTGTTTTATCCTTAGAATTGACTACAGGCATACTATTTTATTTATTCAAGAGATTGTAGTAGACTATTTCGAAGCATAATTAAAATATTATATTTTTAATTTATTAAATTATGAGAATTTAATTAAAGAAATCAAATTGTGAACAACCTGACACGTCAGGTTTGTTACCGTATTTTTTCCATGAATTACAAAATTTTTTTGGTTGGTTTTTATCTAATAGCAAAACCAGAAGCTTTAAGTCATCCACCATTTAGAATTTCGTCAGTTTTGCCCTAGAACTATGAAAATCTATGCGTGTGTAGTAGCACTAATCGCTTGGTTGAAAATTTTCTGTCAAGGTAAGTTACCAAAATGTTTTATAATTCAATATGTAGATTGTGGTAGTTATTGAAAGCTTTTACATCTAGCTCCATAAATAAATAGTTAAAGACGAAACACTGCAATTGTACCAATTTAAATTAAATATAAACCGCGCAAAGGTAGGGTAACGTTACGTCAGTTTTGTGTGGTAACGTATAGGCCTGACAAGCAAAGTAACAAAACTGACCGTTAAGAAGTTTACACATGCTACTTTAGCAACTTTTAGTCTAGTCTAAGGGAGGTAATGATATCATAGTATCTATAAAAAGAAGTGTAGGTATACTTATTTGTTCACAGAAGTGTATAAAACAATTATTTATTTTTAATTACCTGTCTATGTACTAATGATTTATATTGTTGATTTTTTTTTTACTTAATCAAGCACAATTTAAACTTATCCAAAAACATCAAATTATCTTCACCAAATGCCGGTGCCAACGAATTTTAGTCAGCTGCGAGCAAGCGAGACAAGTAGATGTCATTTATGAAAAACTCCGACCGTTCCAGAACACATAATAACTCATATTGTTTATTGTGCATAGTTAAAACGTCTTCATTATTTACGTTTGAACTTTATTTGAGTTTATTTAAATCATAATTGGTAAATAAATATATTTTTACTTACATTTTTAAAAATTATTTAGTGCCAAATATTTGATATCCGCCTTTCTTGAACCGAACTTGACCGAACGAAGCGCTATCACAGAGTATGAAAAATGCTTGAAAAATCTTACACGGATTTTGTTCGGAACAGCCCGTCAATTATATTTAAGTCTATGCATTAGTAAGAAAACATAGCCTAGTGTAAAAGCTTCTTATGAATTTTGTTACCGTCAGCTTTGTTACTGTCCCCCTAATTTTCAAGTAACAAAATCTGTTTTATTGATAATTTAAAGCATTTATTACTTAAATTCTGAAGTTAATTAAATGTAAAATTTTAATAAAAGGATAATTTTATATTCATATTGTATGTTTTCGTATTTTAAACTCAATAATAGAATATAGTAATGTTCGAATGGCATCACTGGTAACAAAATTTTAATTATGAGGCATTTTTCTTGGTTATATTATAATATATCGTATTTTCTCAAATTGATTTAGTTCATCCAACTTGTGTTCTTTTATTTTGTATTAAAGAAAATTTGATTGTTTTCATTGTTTATTTTTTATTCGCATTTAATTGAAGTAACAAACCTGACGAAATATCTTTGACTTGCCCTATATTTTATGTTATTTCTCATAATTACATGATTAGTTATTGATTTTAAGCTGGGAATCGTAAAATTTAGAGTTTGAGATAATATATACACGTACAATTTCACATAAAAAATGAAGTTGAAATTACATCTTACTTTTTTACACCTATACCCTTTTTTGTGAAAATGCCCAGAAACGAAACACTTAAAAAAAACCTAATCCGAATATAAGAAAACCTAAACGAATACATTAAATTAAAAAAAAACTATCGCAGTAAATCCGATTTACACTTGACCGTTTTTCCCAAAGGTCATTAGACGCGCCTTTGAAGTATATTTTATCAATCGTCCGATGCACGGTTTGATTGGTCTGGCCAGTTATAGCCAAGGGTATTTGTTTTTCCTGCAATCGTTAGCGGCTGCGGCTGCGGCTGCGGCTGCGGCTGCGGCTGCGGCCTGCGGCTCGTCGGCACGTGCGGTCGGCAACACCAACTCAATAACCACGTGAGCCGCGACCGTAAACACGTTCACTGTCGCTACTTTTATAGCTACCGAAAACAATTATAATTAAACGAGCGACAAATCGTCCCTTCTTATATAAATAGTCTACATACGAGCAGTTGAGTTGCCTGATGAGCGGTCATCGTCGCCCATGGACAGCCACAAAAGAAAGAAAGAAAAGAACATCGTAGAACTATTGAGTACTTATTTCTTAGTTGTTATTACTTATTTGTCCATGGCGTTTAGGTCATATATGCCATAATCACGTCAATCCAAAGCCACGTGCAGAATGGTAAATTCCACACACATTTGACAACTTTTCTTCACTCAAGGATGCTATATCACAATTTTGAAAATTGGAGGTGCGTGTGAGATTTTATCTAACCCAAACACCCTCTGCGGAAGACCAACATTTATACCACAGAACCACGGGTTTTAACACATGGTATACCGCTGATACTAACACAACTTATTAACTCGTAACAAATACTTTCTATAGCTTTCAGTAGGTAGTATTGTTATAGGTTCTGCAGGTTTCTACAACAAACGCACTGTTTTTACCTGGTGCTGTAAACGTTGTTCTGCAATTATAGGGTTAAAACAATTTATTAGTTATAATTTATATATTAACCACAGTGCCATTACGAGTCGTATGTAGACAAATATGTTGCGTAAATATTTAAAATCAATTGGTGAAGTTCATACGTCACTGTAACGCGAACGCAGTAACAATTATATGAATGTGTAAAAGGTGCTTGCTATTTAAATAATATTGGTAGTAGGTACCTATTTGATGTTTTGAAGGTTTAAATTTCACATTTAATGTATCCACATTAATAATCACGTTTGCTCTAGAACAGTAATCAACCTTTTTTTATACGGGCCACAAACATGTGTTAGTTATGCTGTCGCGGGCCGTAAAACAGAGAAATAAAAAAGATTTTGTATTGATTTCTTAGGTTTTCGCGATTGTCTTGATATATTATATAAATTACGTGTCACGTTGTTTGTCCGCGATGGAGTCCTAACCTATTTTAATCAAGTTTGCACACCGTGTGCAGTTTGATCCAACTTGAAAGATAGGATAGCTTACATCTCAAAATAAAAAAAAAACTTTTGACAGAACGAAGTCTGTCCGAGCAGCTAGTTATCTATAAAATAAAGTAGCCAACTACAATGGCCTGGCGGGCCGCACGTTGAGTATAGCTGTTTTCTAGAATCTATGTAGGTAGGTACGTAGTTATACGTAAATACGTAGTTATTTATTATATTGTAAATTTAAATTTAAATTAATCATTAATAATTATTTATCGTTGAACTAAATTTGCATTCAGTTCATAAGCAATTGAGATAATTTTTAATTACCAATGCACTCAAATGTTAGCACATTTCTCTGCACTGCAGGTTATTAGTTGACTCTAACAAGGTAATTAACTTACTTACATTAGTGTTTTAGCTTACTCTTGTTTAATTACACGATAGATAGGTATATTCATTTTGCAAAGAGAGAATGTCTGAAAAAAAATTCTCACTATGCAAGTAAAACGGACCTTGGATTGATTTTTAGCTTAGACATTTAAAGGTTGTTCTAACAATGGTGATGGGTAAGGGAAGTTAGGATGTCATCGGATGCCAATGCCATATCGGTCCGGTGACAGCATCGGAATTTGCAAGCGTTATCTATGGACGTGTCCAAGAGCCGGGGATGATGCGGGCGGCCTTGGCCGGGGTCGGCGACCGGGCGAAGACCTCAGGAGCACCGCAAACCGAAGCCCGCAAGCCAAGCAACGGTCGGGGGCAATGACCAGGCGCACCTTGCCTCGGGTACTCCTGACCTCCCCGGCTACTGGCCATGCCTTGCCCACCGATGCGCTGGGGTTAGGGCTGACAGGTGTCTTCTCCTGAAAAGTACCTATGACGTTTCGATGTCATGCAATTGCCATGAGCTTTTATGTTCTCAATTCGAAATTTCGAAACATAGAGAGATCTTGTGTGTGATGGATTCAAAGAAATACGATTCCCAACACCTAGACCTAGAATATGGATTTAAATTAATTCATGGTGTTGATTTATAATTTCTTACCTATACATTTTGAATTTTTAATATTTATTTCTCAACATGAACAAAATACTAATTTGAAGATTGACAACCCTAACTGACACACGTGTCATCGACACCGACCAGCCGAAACACTGGTCGCACGGCTAGTCAGGTTCACCACACCATCGAAATAGCCGTTGCTACATTTCACAATCTTACTACTTAGATCAATTGATAAAGATTGGGTTCAGAGCTAATAAAGCATCAATCCTTCCACCAATACGTAATCACTGAATTATTTACTCGCCAAATATTCCATTCCTACTATGTGAAATAGTATGCGTAAATTGATTGTAGGAAACCCATAAAAGATGACCAAGCTTTTATTCCTCATAAAATTACCTGACTAAAGACAAGCAGTATCCTAACCTTGAATGAAATATACGATCAAAGTTTATTTGCCATAAATAAATCGTTAAATAAATGTTAACAGTCTCCGCGTGTAGAGTACGGGGACGTAGCTGAGGCAGTAAAACTTATAACAAAGAATCTGGAGACCTTGACGGGATATGGGAGTCCAGCTAGCCTCGTTTAGCAACACATTGTCCTCCGTAGCCTGTATGCCAAGACACGATTTACATTCTGGAAGTTCCGATCCAATCCAATGCCAGTAAAACGATAATCTTATAATAATAACAACTAATCCGTCTGGGTTCTTAATTTAATTGACCCTCAACTTACATAAACTATTATCGCGTATTTGGTGTTCCGTTTGGTGATTCATAACTTAATCTTAATTTCCCGCACGTCGCGTCGTCGCGTCGTCGTCGTCGTCGATAGAAAATATATATTTAGGATAGGAAATATGACTGTGGCGTTTTTAAGACGTCAAAGGTTATAGGCAAAGGATCTGCCAAAGGTTTTGATGAATGATGATAATATTAATAATTGTCATCATAATTAGTATTTGATGATAAATATTAATCGATTTATTTTAGTCCATATAAAAGGCGTGTACTAACCGCTGAGCGCAGGATCTTGTGCTCGAGAGAGCTTGCGTCAAAGAAAGTGTGCCTAGCTAGAGCAGACTTACTTATAATAAAAATGATTACTTATAATATAATGAACTAATTCCTTAACTTTCCTTGTTACAGGTTAAGGTGGTGAAGTTCAGTTACATGTGGACTATAAACAATTTTAGTTTTTGTAGAGAGGAGATGGGTGAAGTGTTAAAATCATCGACATTCTCAGCCGGTGCTAGTGACAAGTTAAAATGGTGTCTTCGCGTTAACCCTAAAGGACTCGATGAAGAAAGCAAAGACTATTTATCATTATATTTATTATTAGTATCGTGTAATAAATCAGAAGTGCGTGCAAAGTTCAAGTTTTCAATATTAAATGCGAAACGGGAAGAAACTAAGGCGATGGAGTCACAAAGAGCCTACAGATTTGTGCAGGGCAAGGATTGGGGATTCAAAAAGTTTATCAGAAGGTGAGCACTGTAAATTTACATATTTTTATGTATCCACCGCGTGGTGTCCTGGTCCACTTTGGAGAATAGCATCAATCCCGTTCTTCCTGGGACGTCGTAAAAGGCGACTAATAGGACTAATAAAAAAACTAAAAAAGGAGCATAGGACACCCCCCGACCAGGTGGACCGACGACCTGAAGAAGACAGCGGGCATCCGCTGGATTCAAGAGGCTCAGGACCGGTCAGAGTGGTGCAAGGTAGGGGAGGCCTATGTCCAGCAGTGGACCTCCAAAGGCTGACGGATGTATGAATGGATGTACAGAAGCATCGAATAGGCAATCCATCTGTTATGATGCAAGGCAATCTTTTATCAATATAGGTCTTTAGGACGACACTTAAAAGTTTCAGGCCAAGTTATTATTTACACATGCGTAAAATTTAATTATAAACCTTTCAAAATACTTTCGCCATACATTTGGGAATGTTACATAGAAAAATTTAAATTATTTTTTTAGTTTTATATTTATTCATATATTATTATATTATACATTCATAATTGTTTATCATTAATTCTTATGTATAATTCTAAAAAGTTATAGGAGGATTTTTTTATGACCAGCTTAGGTATTGGCTATCAAAATTTCTCTCTTAATAAAACTTTCACTTCATAATACTTGAATTATAATAAAATTGAATGATGGGTTTAATATAACTTCAGTGTCATAAATTTTATTAATTTTAAAGTCACATACTATGTCCAATGTATTAAAATATTTGAAAGTCCCTGATAGGGAAACCACATTTCATATCATATCAGGGACAAAGCTAAACACGCAACGCTCTTATCATATTTTAAGTACGTACACATTTTTAAACTGTCATCGAAGCTACTTTAATAATGTTAATTATATTAAATGTAATACTTAGATACAATTAAGCTCGTATCATAATTATTATCATTAAAACCCATGAATCATGCTTCTGTTTATTTAGGTACACGGAAATAGTTTTCAAATTGTTATTCAAAGACAAACATATTAACAATGAAATAAGGGCGAGTGAATTAGGTATCAAAACGAGAAATTAGTGTTTCATAACCCGTATGCATGTATGTATAAGGCCACCGGTGATTTCATAGCCGGCACAACCTACTAATGCAATATAGTAAATGCTGTTTAAATTGAAATTAAATTCTACCTTTTTCAATTATTTCAACAGACGACCTCAATCCATCGTAGTTCATAGTTTCCCAAGTAGTTTTCGAAATGGTTGATTAAATAAAATTATAGTAACCATTTCTCTAACTTTATATACTCCATCGCGTAGACAAAATTATAAATTGCCTTTAAAATTATGACTGCACCGTCCACTGGCGAAGTTAGAAACTTAATTCGTGTTTAACCTAACCTGTTTGCTCTTTACCTGAACGAAGAGTTGCAAATACACATAAAAGACATGTGTTGTTTTATTTGACTGCAGCCTGGTCACATCTATAAAACACTTAATTATTTCGTTACTCCGCTTATTAAAGTTTTTGCTATTCCACAACTCTGAGAAAGCATTACCTATCAATCTGCAGTGGATCAGTTATGTTATGGGGAGAGACCCTTGCTCTGTAGTGGGCCATTAATGCGTTGAAGCCATTCCTTAAGATTGAACCAGAGGTCTTCTCTAACTCCACCCATAGAGCAGATATCGCGCAAAAATTTAATATCGACAATGGTGTATTTTCCAGAGATTTCCTCCTAGACGAAGCCAACGGCCTGCTTCCTGAAGACAAGCTGACGATATTCTGCGAGGTGTCAGTGGTCGCGGACAGTATCAACATCAGCGGTCAGAGCAACGTGGTGCAGTTCAAGGTCCCCGAGTGTAGACTGTCAGACGACCTGGGAGCGCTTTTTGACAACGAGAGATTCTCTGATGTCACGTTGGCAGTAGGAGGGAGAGAGTTCCAAGCACACAAAGCTATTTTAGCAGGTAACTATTGCTTCTTTTCCATTAACTTTTAGGATTGAGATTCGGTGTGTTACAGAAACTGTCATTCTAAAAATTTTATATTGAACTTTGTTGCATAATTTTATCAAGAAAAAAATAATTATGTCTCGCAAATGCATTCATATTAGTGGTGCGTGCGTTTTATCATTTACTTAATCTATCTGATGGAGACCTTTTCTTTTTATTTAGATTAGCTTTGTATCAGTTGGGAAAGCCTACAATGCTGTTTATTCTCATTATCGTTATGTTATTATCATCATCACAGCCTATCAATCTTCCTTTGTTTACCTATGAGTTTACCGTGACACAGATGATGATATTGATGATACAACGGTCTTGAAACTGTTCTAGTTAGTGTGGCTCTTTACTTTGATATAAAAGAGTGTGTAGCCATAAGTGATGATTGATATCGATTGAGAGGGATCAGTGTTGAAATAATAGTTGACTCTAACGAGTACCACTTTCTCGTACTTATTACCAGGATCTGATAAGTATAGCTCTTGACATTCATCTGGTGACGTTAAATAAACATCAAGTTTCCTGGTTTAAGATGTATACATTTGAATAATTAGCTTATGTTTAAAGTGATTTGTATCAGCACTTAGCAGACACATCAGACTTGTCAGCAAATTAGCTAAATGTCAGCCACGGAGCATCTTTGACTATTTGCCCTTTCATATTTTTCGCGCTCAAGAATGTTATTGTTATTTTATGTTGAGTGACAATCAACTACTCGTTATGTTCCACCATTCTTTTGTCCCTGTTATATCTTATAACAAATTAAATCGTGCATATTTAAAAATAGTGCATTAAAAGTATTCAATACAAAATATCTTTTAATGTTCAGTATTCATTCCGATCGTTTCTTTTTCTTTATGTTCGTTCGGTGGCGTTTCTTACCTGTTTTCATTGTTCCTTTATTAATCGTACAGTCAAAAATACTATACCATCGCACCGACAGGGGATAAATCTCATTTTGTATTCAATTTAGCCTTCATTACAGAGCCTTGAGAGCCGCGGAAGCCTTGGACGTGGTGAATTACGAGCAGATGGCGTCGTTGTTTTCTCTTTGTTCCAGAAGCTGTTCTTGAATTCGTAACACCTGTCCGTAATTGAGGGTCATACGAATCGGTTTTAAATTTGAACACAGTCTGTGGTTTTAGCTCGTCTTTACTATTGTCGTGACATTGAACGAATTCATATTTTGGTTTTTAATGTTACCTCTTGTTACTATCTAGGGTTTTTATTCTGGGATTTGTGTAGTGTAGTAATATTTTTAAACAACACAACGATAATACCCTTAAACTTTGAATGTGTGATTATATTTTTTGCTCTCAGGGAGCAGATGTATGAGAAATGACAAGAAAGGAATACGTGTATGAGGTGAACATGGGGACATCTGGATTTTGAATTGTGAGCATATCGCGAATTGTTTGTGATTCTTGCCATAAGATGCATTTTTCCTATGATATGTAAGACAATTTAGTATCGATGTTGTCGACTTTTTGATTGTTGGCCTTATTTAATTGGGTATACTCGTACTTATCGTCCAAATTAGAATTTTTGATTGAAATAAATATTTTAGAATCATAAATGTACAGAATGACGTGCTCTTTGGCTTTTACGTAGTGAATGGATGGTTTTGCTTTAATTTCTACGTGAAATAACCCAGATACTACACTACATAAATAAAATAGAACTCGTATTGGCATAATCGACAATGTTCCTAATAATCAACATTTTGATAGTTGTTTAAATTTAATGGTGTACAGTCGTCTATTCCGATAAAAAGTGTAATCCCATTTGCTTCTATGTATAAAAACTGAAACGATATTATCAATTTATCACTGTCCACTTCAACTTATTATTAAAACTGTACGCACATGGAATTTCTGCTTTTATGAGTACGCTGCCTATACCATTAGATAACCTAATTTGTAAATGAATATAATAATATGCGGTTTTGATAAATTAATTATATTCTTAGTTTATATAGTAGGTACGCCAGTTATTTAGTGTCACCATTCGTCATTGCTGTGAATCCAGTTGTAAACAATTTCGTAGTGGGTTAATCCACGATAATACAAAATAGTCTTTTGGCTGAGTTTATATTACAGAGATCATTGGTAAAATTAGATATTAATTTATTTAAAAACAAACGACTAATGATGTTGACACGTCATAAGACCTCGTGAACTTAACCTTCGTATTTTGTTTACAGCGCGGAGTCCGGTGTTCGCGGCGATGTTCGAGCACGAAATGGAGGAGAGGAAAAGAAACCGAGTGGACATAACGGACGTCGACCACGAGGTGTTACGGGAGATGTTACGCTTCATATACACAGACCGGGCGCCGAATCTAGACAAGATGGCGGATGACTTACTGGCGGCGGCGGATAAGGTGCGTAAAATGATTTTTTATCCATCTATAGATACATGAATCTTTGTTAGTGTTTGTGCCAATCATGCAATTAGCTGAAGATATTAAACCTCTATCGTAGAGTTAGAGAGAATTCTTACACAAAGAAAGCCCGCCTGGTAGATATCCAGCGCGGATTTTGCGATCTCATGCGAATGCACCGATGCCTCCCATGAAATCTAAGTTAGTCTACGCTTGGAATGTAAAATACGGAAATTTAAGAATTTGTGTTATGTAATTTTTTTTAAAGTGTTTCGCCTCTTCTTGCTTGACATTCAAACTACTATATCTATCTTTATGGCTGATAAAAGTATAAGTAGGTATGGTAGATAAATAAACAAACAGACAAGAGTACTTTTTAGCCAAATTTTAATTTCGGTTAGATGTCTCTCTTCCGGTACCCTAAAAGGTAGCAACTAGCAACACAAATCTCATTTATCCTTAACCTTCGTGAGAATGAAGCGATGACGTAAGACATTATCAAACAAGCTTATATTATACATAACCTGGGCAAGGTCAGTTCAGTTTGAAGGTTTTTAAACCTATGCCTACCTCAATAAACATAGGAAGTAAAAAAACCATACTGCGTGTTATGAGTTGTAACTTTTAACTGATTCAATGTTAATCGATTGTTGATTGTTTAGAGCTCAAATGTTTGAGTTTAACCAACAGATTCGCAAAATTCCCAAGTTTGCCAACAATTTAGCTTCAGGGGCACTGTAGGAAACATCATCTAATCTGAACCAACTTGAAAACCTGGATTGAGAATACTTACCTATGCTATGTTTATTTATTACTGATCGTTAAAACACTTCCTATTATTTCAGTATTTAGATCACTTATATTAATTAAAACGTTTTTGTCTATTCCAGTACGCGCTAGACCGGTTAAAAGTGATGTGCGAAGAAGCGCTATGCCTGAGTCTCTCGGTGGAGACTGCGGCAGACACCCTGATCTTGGCTGACCTCCACTCTGCCGACCAACTCAAGGCGCAGACAATAGACTTCATCAACACGTCAGTATTTTATTTTTTATTTAATACATACTATTTACCCGACTGCCAGGAAGGGTTATGTTTTTCCTGCGTATCTTGTATGTATGTATGTTTGAATGTATGCATGTAATATTATTTATAACCTCGTATCATCCAAACCGCTGAACGGATTTATATAATTAAGATATATATGTATAATATGGTAGCTGTGAGATTATCAAAAAATAAAAATAAATCGAATAACGCAATATGGGTATCAAATTAAAGAGCTCACCATAAGGATTTCAAAAAGGTATATTATGATAGCAGGCGGGTTATTATTTTTATTTTTAAATTTATACTAGTACTAGCTTTTGCCCGCAGCTTCGCCCGCGGAAGAGATCGATTTTTTACAAATCCTACTTAGTTTTACTTAGTTAGATTTATTTGTCTACAACTTAAATAATTTACATGTATCATTTGATTAAGTGATTCAGAACTTGCAAATGAATTTTACCAACGCCATCTATTAACAACATCCGGAACTAAATATCTAGCAAGTAACAAAATATTGATCTTCCCATGAGGATGTTTTACCGCGGTAAAAAGTAGCCTACGTTACTCTCCACCCTCCTCACACTCTCCACACACAAAAACCATACCATATAACTGCTTTGTTGCGACGTGAAAGACGGACAAACAAACAAACACACTTTCACATTTATATGGACTATGGATGTCGATTTCCTTGGCACGCTCTGTAGCCTAAACGGCTTGATCAATTTCAGTTTGAGAGGTGCCGTTTGATTTGTCTTGTTTTTTAAATATTGTTTTAACAATCACAGAAACTTTTCCGAAAGCTTTTTGAAAAAAAAAAACTATTTTTGAGGGTAGTGATTTGTCATGGCATGACCTATATCGTGGTTTCCATACTATCGAGACTAATAGTCTTCTATGAAATTTCCTGCTACCACTCTCAACCTTTTTGCCTTTTAAGTCTCGTGGCTCGTTGGCTTGAAACACATTTGTATCCCTAGTACTGGAACGCCAAAACAAACATTTTTCTACTGCATAATTATATTCTAAACAGCATACACTAACGAACTCTTGTGTTGTCATTGAAGGAGTCACGCGACCGACGTGATGGACACGGCGGGCTGGAAGAACATGATCTCGTCGCACCCGCACCTCATAGCCGAGGCGTTTCGCGCGCTCGCCACGCAGCAGCAACAGATCCCGCCCATCGGCCCGCCGCGCAAGCGCGTCAAGCAAGCCTAGCGGCCCGCTGCGGCCCGATGCGGCTCGCTGCGGCCCGACGCGGCCCGCTGCGGCCCGCACCCGCCATACCAAAGACTCGCCGAGCAGGTGGAGCAACAACCCTTATTTAGAGTCCATTCGTAATTGTTTCGCCGCCCTACAGACCGGCTCCGACGGGTCGAGACGTCTAGCAGATAAACGCTTGTTTGTATTAGTTCGGTTAACGAAAGATGGTGTACACACAACTTTATCATTGCGCACGTGTCCGAATGAGCGGACGGAGTGATGTTGCAGTGCATAGGCATCACGAAATACAAAATAATGATCTGTCTCATTCACAAAGCTTCCAAGCATGACAGAGATTATTATTTTTTAATACTATTATGAAATGTAGCATGATATTTAGGACTCGTCCGTGTTGTCCAAGTCAACTGGACCAGATTTTTTTTAATTAATAAAACATACTGTACAATAAAAACGCATTGAGGTATATAAACATGCCAGCTTTAGTTAACCGACTTGTACGTGCGAGCGTTTTTAATATTGTATCAAGGTTTTAAACCTTCATGTAACAGGTGTCTGTTAGGAGTGTAGAGCTTGATTGAAAACCAAGTTTAGATTCAATAGGTTACTAGCACAATCGGCTGGCCTGTGTAAACCAGCCTCCAGAGACACGCGAGTTCTAAGGCTCTAATCGATTGCTCTTGAAAGGTTGTGCGTGTACATAATGGAGTTTTATTTTTATTGATATATAGTAGTTTTTCCTGTTGCAACACCGCGCCTGGGTGTAGTGAAACTAATATATCGAATGGACATTACTATCATTGATCTCAACACGATATTCGATCCTAATTTTTGTCTCCCGCGGACTGTCGTGCGCCGCTTTTTACGTTACGTGATTATTTTTAAATATTGTGTGCGACGCGTGAACGCCGCCGGACGCTTTTTGCGCGTTAAGTAGTATCGATGTAGGCTTCGAGTTAATATTTTATGTATGTCGTTTATGTGAACGTCCCCTTACGGTTATGTTTAATGTAAATTATTACTGTGTAATCTATATGAATATTCGAGAAGTCGATGTCGAATGTTTCGTCGTGTCGGCCGACATTGATACATTTATGGTACGCTGAGATCGATTTTAAAGTGCAGTTTTAGTGTTTTTTTTTATAGTTTGTGAAAATTGTAAAGATTGTTCTTGGAAGTTCTTAAAAGTAGTTCAGAAACATACTGAAGTAGCGTGGTAATTGAATGCAATAAAGTTAATGGCGTGTGACATAGTATTGTATGTTCGTCGCGAAATCGAGGCCACACATATGTTATAGCTGCGTGCGATGCTGTGGCACACGCCGCGGTGTAGGTGACTCGAGTGATTGTAATAAGTCTATTGAATTGTTGGTGTTGTATATAATGAGTTACGATCCCACCATTAAAATATTTCTAAGTACTAAATTGTAAGTGATATCACTGATGACACCATCTCTTATTTTACTTTTAACTTTTAATGCTATTCCAAGAATGTATTGTGATTTTTCATTCAAATTTCCATAGGTTTAACACACACGCTGTTCTGATTTGAACCCATTAAGTAATATTCATTTTTAATTATATTGTTGTTGGTTTTCGTTTGTCAAACATACTTCACATCATTTCCACGTGTGTATGTTTTCTAAACTTCATTTTTGCTCGCTTTACTAAACTTTTTTGTGTAAATTTTCGATTTCAATAAGCTGTAAATTATTCTTGAAATAGGACCATGTTTTTCTTACTTTAGTTAAGGTTTGAATGTAAATCATACACCGAATGGGGTGTATAACTATTACCGAATATAAGTAATAATGTATTGTGGCCAATAAATGAATAGTGTATTTATAATACCATTTTGTACCCACTCCCATTTACATAGCTGGCAGCAATTGGTCATGTAATATGATAGTTACAGAACAATTGTCAGATGTATTAACTGTGATTTTCGAAATTGTCAATAAGTTGAGCAAATAAATGAAATATAATATATGACCTTTTATTTATAAAAATGAATCTCAAAAATAATAACAGTTTTCACAATCTCCAACTTCCTATCCCTTCCCTATCAATCCTATCTTAAAACAAAAATTTATTATACAAAGTGTATTAGTACCTTTGACGAAATCATTTATTTCGTTCTGATTATGTACATATATACTTTTAAAGAATTTGATGGTTGTTACGGGACGAAAAATCGTAGTTCAGGATAAGGTTACGTGGAACATCAAGGGATCAGCCAAGCTAATAAAAATATTGAAAAGCCGTTGTAGCATAAATTATTCAATGTGGTGAGCAATGACCAAATGTAAACAGTGTGTCCAGTAAGCAACTAGCGATAATTTAAGGGCAAAATGCCCACACGTATTGCTCTCTTCCTGTTGAAATGGCGGCCATTTTAATTTTTTTTATTATGTTAGATGACTGCCGAATGATTTAAATTTCTCTGAACTTCAATAATTTTTTTATGAATAGATGGTATTATCTTTCAAATTATTTTTTTTTTTTCAAACCTGCGGGACCTTTAACTTTCAACTTGCAAATGTTATGAAATAATTCCTTAAAGGCATAGATAGATAGGTACTCAATGTAATCAAATGTTCACTGGAATTCTTGTTTATTTCTTACATAGCTCAAAAACTAGCACTTTAACGTGCATTTTTTGCACTTGCACTAACAAGGATTATGATCTACAAAACGACACCAAAATCATTGCTGTAAGTTACAAGACTTAGTGAGTTATTGCAGTTAGCTAAAATAACTTTGTATCTGGACGATGTTGGACTGGTTTTGCTGGAGCAGCAGAAGCAAAAATCATGATGGTAGTTTTTTTCCGCATGGCTAGCTAAGTGCTAAGTCCTTTAGTGCTTTGTTTTGCAAAGCTGGGAAGAAAGAAATGAATGGATCTGGTCGACTCACTACTTTTGCGTGCTGACCTGTATAACGTTAGTATCCAAACAATATACACCACATGACCCTGTTGCTTGTTTGTCTGTTATAAGGCAATAGAAAAAAATTCAAGAACCGTAACAAAATAGGGCATAATTTTTCTGAGCATGGACACCCTACTCAATCCGGCGTGTGATTGATCGAATGGTCATTCCATTATCACGTCACTATACCTCTACAAAGTCAGTGATCCAGATCCAGATGGAGTAATCAACAATGAGTTATGAGAGTGATGAGAGCTCAGATGAAAGAATGATGAGAGAGAGAAATATATCCATGGTTTTGTCTGTGTGACTCCACTCCCCAGTGAAAGTGGAACAGACTCTTTGCTACTTTTTCTTTAATCAATGAACAGACTACAGTGCCACTGCCACCAACTTATCTGTGAAGTGGCGAAAATTGGAACTAATGCCGCCATGTTGTAGGTATTTTGTGTGACCACAAATTAATAATATCATTCACTGTAAATATAGTAAAGTACTCATCAACAGTTCAACTAAATCTGCACATGGGCGTAATGTTGGTAGCATTGAAATAGTTTATATGTATTTATCCTTTATTACCTTTGATGAACTTGATAACAACGCTATTATTTTTTAATAAGTCCATAAAAATGGTTTTTGAGGTTAATTTAATAACTTATTAATTAAATTAATTATAGTCCCCGTGAACTAAGATGCCCAATTTGTCGTTTGCAATCACAGTGACACTAGAGATGTACAAAAAAATCGGTTCACGAAAGAAACCAATTTTTGTAACAAATCGATTCAAAATTGTAAGACCTTCTAATCGATTCGATAATTAAATTGTAAACTAAAAACCGTAACATTTAGATACCTCCCAACTACCTCAATTGAGCTACATAACTCGTACCACGTATTCTCAATATTATGTATTTACGACTCCAATAAAATATTCTTTTGTTTCTTCCTAACAACTCATGCTGCTAGATATGCATGGAAATATCCGAGCCGGCAAACAAGCTGATGATCCACCTGATGGTAAGTGGCTGTCGTCGCTCATGAACATCAGCGACACCAAAAGCATCACTGGTGCGTTGCCGGCTAAGAAAGAGAAGAAAAAGAAAGAAAGATAGATCATGAATCATGATAGAATGAACTCTTCCGCTCAGTCTCAGTGAATAAATTCTTGTTTATTTCGTAACACACATTCATGTATACATAATTATTATTTTGTCGAAAAAAAAAGAATACCGCAAAAAGCTAAGCTACATAATTACATAATTATAATATATTATCTGCAGTTTACTGTCCATGGATGGCGAAGTGCCCATACATAATGGAAAATGTCCTTTGTTAGCATCCAGTTCGTCGTGGTATTCTTGGGTAGGTACCTAATTTTAAATTCAAATGCAAGTAAATCATTTTTAACAAAGTAATTATAGGTGTACCAGCATCTCATGGCATTTTTGACAAGTAGAAAAATGTGTTTTTAATATGGCAATGAAAATTTTTAAAACTAACTATTGTCAAGCGGCTTGTCAAGTCAAAAAAAGAGTTGTATGGAATTTTTTTCTTTTTCTAAAATTATAATTATTTTAGATTTACCTCCGAAAACAACTTTACGATCACAAGCCACAAATATTATTTTCAATTTTTATTGAAAAACATGTGAGGAAAAAGTTGTATTTAAGCGACAATCTTCATTATTAATATTATCCATCTTGTAGGATTAACTCGTTTTGATACCTACTTAGTTTTCGTGATTATATTTTCTTAGTAAATAATCTACATAATATGATTTCTTTGTATGTAAGTAAGATTAGCAAATGATATTAAATTAATTGAAATAAACAATACAAATATTGTTACAAATTAAAGGTAGCAAAAATTTTGTGAATATGAAATGAAAAGTTACATCATACATCAAGGATCAAGAAGTTTTATTCTAGTTTCCCCAACGCTGGGGAGTGTGTTGTCTCCAATTTTAATTTCCCCATTTTGCCATCAGATTCTGGTACACCTATAAATTAATCAATTTTCATTTTTAAATTCCGATTATAGTAATGTATGGATTATGATTGGTTTTAGAAACGGTTTCAGGCCGTCACATCACTTTGCGTCAGTTTTGTTTTAGGCCTCTTCATCTATCATTGTTTCGACGTCAAATATTTTTAATAAATTTTGCATAAATTAAGATGTGATGGGATTTTTACTAGATTATAACGTTTACTATGATTTTTAATCAACGCCAATGAAAGTGAGTAAGGATTTTTAACAAATTTTGGTAAAATCCTTCGTCCGTAAGTATTCAACTATTCATGTCAAGTAAATGATTATTCCATTTCGCTCGAAGACGCCCATACAATGTTAGTTCATATTAATAAATGGCAGCTATCATTATGGGCATCTTAGATAATTTTGACTATAAATACTATAATAAGACACTTATTTCAATGTTACCAACATTACGTCCAACTGCAGATTTAGTTGAAAGGCATTGTTTTTAGCACTCTGTGTCTAGAGGTTTAACTAGTCTGTACTCTGTGGTCTAGAGTGAGTGGGCTCTGTGGCTGTCAATGTCAATTGTCAATTGTCATGTGTGATGTTGTGAATAACCGGCGGCGGCAAAGAAAGAAAGAACTCAAAGACAGTGTTGCCAATGCTACGGCAATTACCGTGTTCTACGGCTTTCAGGCCAAAAAATCACAAAATCTACGGGCTACGGCTGGAACCCTATTGCCGTAGCAAATTCTACGGCTTTTCGCAAATTCCACGGTCTTTTTTAGGGTTCCGTAGCCAAATGGCAAAAAACGGAACCCTTATAGATTCGTCATGTCTGTCTGTCTGTCTGTCTGTCTGTCCGTCCGTCCGTATGTCACAGCCACTTTTCTCCGAAATTATAAGAACTACACTGTCGAAACTTGGTAAGTAGATGTATTCTGTGAACCGCATTAAGATTTTCACACAAAAATAGAAAAAAAACCAATAAATTTTGGGGGTTCCCATACTTAGAACTGAAACTCAAAATGATATTGAGGTTTCTAATATCATTTTTTTCTAAACTGAATGGTTTGCGCGAGAGACACTTCCAAAGTGGAAATATGTGTGTCCCCCCCCCCCGTAACTTCTAAAATAAGAGAATGATAAAACTAAAAAAAATATATGATGTATATTACCATGCAAACTTCCAACGAAAATTGGTTTGAACGAGATCTAGTAAGTAGTTTTTTTTAATACGTCATAAATCTTAAACCGCTATTTACCTCGATCAAAGTTACAACGAACTTCAAGAACTTTTATATTATGTTACTTGCTGCTACGGAACCCTTCATGGGCGAGTCCGACTCGCACTTGGCCGCTTTTTTATTTAATGTTTTGCAAACATTTAACGAATCTTAAAACCCTTAAAACAGCGCGCCACTAGGCTAATGTTGATGTTAATGTAGGCTAATGAAAAGTATTCTTCATTTTGTGGGCATCAAATTCACTGCCGATGACCTTTTTGTTTTTTTTTTAGTTCGAGCCACAGAGTACTTACTACTTAATCACTACGTTTTAGATCGAGCGCTGAACCGATCGTATATATTGGCTTATTTGGTTAGCTACGGCCTTTGATTATAGAAAAAGACTACTTTTTCTTTAATCAATGGCTACGGCCCACACTTGATCTTTTCCCATATAAACACGGCTTTTTTATCTAATGTACACGGCCTTCCAAAAATTTTCATTGGCAACACTGCTTAAAGAACCAAAAAAAACGTAGTGATTAAGTACTCTGTGACCAAAAATCAAAATTTTATACAACGGATGTTGAAACGAGATTTTTTAAATTACCGAAGAACAATGTCTAATTATTTTGAGCAACATTTGACAGAAGGAAATTTAGGTTTGTATGAATAAGAAGTTAAAAGATGAATTTAATTTTGTGGCATTTCATTCTGTAACAGCACAAAAAGTAGCAGTGTTTTTATTTTCAGATGATGCAAATACGATTCATAATGAACCAGACATTATCAGACGCACTACCAGAACTCGCAATAAACCAAAGAAGTATGGAGATTTTCTCCAAACATTGTCAAGTAAACGTGATAGCAAGTTAAATAGTAGTAGCTCCGAAGACGATGACGGTGATGATATTAATGATGTCCACTTGACAAACTCACTTAAACCCACAGGTAAATAAAGGTTTTTTTTAATATGTTGTACGCAGCACAAGTGACATTTCAGTGTATATAATGGTAAGAATATTTGTTAAGTAAAAACTGTGAATATTAAATTAAATCTTATAACTTGTTAAAGTTACTTTTGTACATAAAGTTGTAGACCTAACGTGGGTCCATAACTATACTCCAGTCACATTCGGTTGGACTCAATGTAAACAAACCATTAAAATGAGTCTTGCATGTGATCTAAGTATAAAATTGTCAGATAAATTAAGGTGTCATATTTTATTTAATTAAATTTTCTATTTACTTCTGTTTCAGCTTTATTTGGCCAAGACGATGTCGGTGGTCAAGACATGTTCAACTTTAAGTCAAGGCATACTAAACATGATCTGCAGAACAAAGTACGATCAGCTGTGACCAATTCACCCAATGCAGGCTCCTCCATGAAGACTCCCAAAAAGAACCAAAATTTGATACTTAAAATCCCAGATGCTACACCCAGACATGTAACTAATGTTATAAAGAAAAGTATGTGGTAATTGCCGATTGTAAATCTTTTATTTCAGTGTTTTCTTATGTTATGGTCGCAACATTACGAGGACAGGACGTGGACGGGGCATAAATATATGTGAGTGCCCTGTTCCCGTCTCGTCCGTGTCTCCGTGGCGTAAGCGCTATCGTTTACATTTCTATTAAATGATGTTTCCAAAACTTCACATCCCGTTCTGTCCACGATAAGTATGCATCGACCTTTAATATGCATAATAATATACTCGTGCAGTTATGACAGTAAAATATTTCGGAAAAAAACTGAATTTTTTCTCTTATCATTGCCATAACATAGATTATAGAAGTTTCACTCCAAAAATGATATGACAAATTAAATATTAATAAAGTTACCAAAAAATGTAGCTAATGCCATACTAATGCCAGTAATTTATGTTTTCCAGGAATCATCCGTGAAGTGGAAAGTGACAGTGCAGAGAGTGATTTCTCAGGAAGCAGCAGTGATTTTATTCCTGATAAAATTGATGATGAGGTTGGTTTTATTAGGTTAATTTTATTAATATCACAATTTACAGCAATTAGCGAGTTGTAGATCACATAATGGTAAATGGCTGCTATCGCTTATGCATATTGGAACAATCTGCCAGAACAAGTTGTAACAGCTCGAAATGTTAATGAGTTTAAGAATAAATATGACCAACACAGATCAAAGCAAAAGTGACAAATGGATATAAGCAAAACCAGTCGTAAGACTGCCTGCTTATAAATAAATAAATATATGCAAGCCTGCCTGCAAAGTGAGCAGTCCAGGGTTCGATTCCCGGCCAGGCAGATATTTATGTGACATAAATATTTGTACTCGGGTCATGGGAGTTATTGTGATGTGTTATTATGTGTACTATGAGTAGCCTTAACTAGCACTTAACTATTACTAGCTCAGAGCGGCTGCCCCAAGCAAAAGGTGGTTAGCCAGGCCAGTCTTTATAGAACCCTAAAGTTACCTTTGATTACCATCGGGATTACACTGGCTGGTACAGAGCCCAGCCATCTCCAACAGGAAAAACTTAATATTGCTAATATTCTTAATAAAATCTTTGTTATCCTCTAGAGCGAATCGTCAACTTCTGGAGAGAATAGTGAGGAAGAGGAAGACAAGGAAGAAAAAGAGTTTCAAAAAAAATCAAACAAGCAAAGAATAGTCAGAAGTAAAGACAATCACACGAAACAAACGGATTCAGAATTTTTTGTTACACCTGATAATTATTTTGCTATGCATTCTTCGAAAAAGGTAACTTGGCAAGTTTTATTATAATTTTATTTCCTTTTTGTAAGCTTAACTAGTTTATCTAATGTTTATTACTGGTATTTTTCAGATAACGACTTCAGATCACACTCTAGCGAGACTAAAAAATTTAGATATTTCTGATAATATGAAAGAGGCTGATGCTTACATTTCCATGGAACATAAAAGTAAAATATTGAACCTTGTTCAGTCGTATGAGCAACTTTTCAATAGATGGCTTTATGTTCTCAGCGAGGATTTCAATATTATCGTTTATGGAGTAGGATCTAAACGTTCGGTCATACATCAGTTTCAAATGCAGAAACTTGCTGATATGCCTTGTGTGGTTATAAATGGGTTCTTTCCCAGTCTTACAATTAAGAATGTCTTGGAAACGATTGTTATCGACCTTTTAGAGAACTCAACAGTGCCATCGAATATTGGAGATGTTATTAGTTTAATTGATTCTCAACTGTCAGTTACCGATACGCAGCTGTTTCTACTGGTGCACAATATTGACGGTCCAATGCTCAGGAATGCCAAAGCACAATCAGTGCTCGCTAATTTATCGAATTTGAAGAATGTGCATACAATTGCATCTATAGACCACATCAATGCTCCTCTATGTAAGTTTAAAATTTATACCAATATGAAAGCTTTTCGTGAGAAAAACTTGTATTTTCTATTACTACAAAAACCTGACTGAGAATAACTTTTTGAAACATTCCGTTTATTTTAAGTTTTGTGTCAATTTTTTTAAGACTTCTGATTTCTTTATCTATAAAATGTTTTTAGTATGGGACCACTCTAAGCTTAGCAAGTTTAAATTCACCTGGTGGGATGTAACAACATTCTTGCCGTACAAAGAAGAAACCTCATATGAAAATTCTTTAATGAGCCAACGAAGCGGCGCGCTACAGCTGTCCTCACTGAAGAGCGTCTACCAATCCCTCACGACCAACGCTAAAGGCATCTTCAACATTATCATACAATATCAGCTGGAAAATCAGAAGCAAGCTTATTATCAAGGTTTGCTATTGTTTATTTTATGTGTTATTTGATTACCTGCTTAATTGAAATTTTGCATGTCAATAAGTAACTATCAAACATGCAGATGTTAGAACTTTTTAGATGGTAATAAGTTAAATAATCTAAATTTTACTAACAAAAAATAACCGACTTCAAAGTCTCAAAAACTACTTGTCAGATCTCGTTCAAATTTATGTGGGACCACATGACAAGCACCTGCTTTCGATTAAAAAAAGAATCATCGAAATCGGTTGGCGTGATATTGAGTTATTCGTCAATTTGTCGCGCACATCTTAACACAAATTTACGACTTATGTGGTTTTCTCATGGATACCATTGTCAGATCTCAATAAAATTTATGTGGGACCACATGACAGCCACCAGCTTTCGATTAAAAAAAGAATCATCAAAATCGGTTCGCCCAGTCCAAAGTTCTGAGGTAACAAACATAAAAAAAATACAGTCGAATTGAGAACCTCCTCCTTTTTTGAAGTCGGTTAAAAAACCCGGCAAGTGCGTCTCACTTCTCCAACTCCAACCGTTTAGTATTTGTTCACACTGAACTCGCGGGCGCGGTCGCGAAATATCAAACATATGACGTACTATGAAAGTGTTCACATCAAAACGCGCGCGCGGTGTATGTAGCGTTTACCGCGCCCGCGCCCGCAAGTTCAGTGTGAAGTAGCACTTACCTGGCAGAGGGGGACACTTGACTAAGCAAAATTGGCACTTTAAAGCCGAATATTTCGCAAATGGGCCCCTGAATTGAAAAACGGTTTTGGCAGACCCATAATATTTTAAAGAGCTTTTTAACGATACCCCGCACTATGGCGATGGCTGTACGCGATGAAAAATAATTCATCCCCATGTTACCTGAATGATAGTTTTGACAGCCCAAGTATTCTTAGCGCCTCTTTCACAATCGTCAAGTAAAGTCATAAGTAGTTACTTGCTAAATAACGTTAATCGGCAAGTAAAAGTCTCAATTAACTTTTATCAGTTTAAGGGCCTCTTTCACCACCATCAAGTAAAGTCCCGAGTAGGCTAATTGCCGATTAAAGTGACGAGTAACTATGCATACGCATTTCACAATCGCCGAATAGCGCTACCTGACAAGTAAAGTAGCCAGTAACTTACTTCTAACATCATCTGCCGATTAGTTTGTTTAACTGACGAGTAAGACGAGTAACGGTACGTGCAGTGAAGTAAAAAACTATTACAGCTAACCTTATAAGTATATTTATTTGAAAAAAAATTATTAAACATTTACTTATTTCATTTATAGATAATCAAATAGACGATTTCGAAAAATTTGCACGAAAAACACCAAGAATTTGTCTAGTTATTTTTATTTATTATTATATTTTCGACTCTCACACCTGCGTACAAAATATATACATACAGGGCCAAAAAAATTATATAATAAACATAAATATATATACCAATAAGTAAACTTACATAAACTCTACATAAATAAATACTTGTAGCGGGTGGAGGATTACGCCCCGGCAGGGGAGACCAGACGGCCGGGGGTCAGGGCGACAGGCTGAGAAACCGACGGACTATCTTAGCCGAGTCTAGCAGCACCGCTTTCTACATCTTGGCTGCGAGCGAACTGCCGCGGAACCCCAGTCGCCTCATATGGTGAGCGAGGCTGACTGGGATCAGCCCATTCGCAGATATAACGATTGGGATGGTTTTAGTGGACTCCACATGCCACATGCTGGAAACCTCGTGAGCCAGATCTAGATACTTTCGTTTTTTCTCTGTCTCCGCATTCACGAGGTTTTCGTCATGTGGGATGGTGATGTCCACTAAAAACACCCTGGACTGTGCCTGGTCCATCAGCACGATATCAGGCTTATTCGCCAGAATCGTCCTGTCCGTGATGATGGACCGGTCCCAATAGAGCCGAACTCCGTCACGCTCGAGTACTGGCGTCGGTGTGGTACATTATAGTGGTATAATACGGCACTCTCTCATCCAGGAGACCGTACTTCAGAGCAAGCTCTTGGTGAAGGATTTTGGCCGCTTGGTTGTGTCTGTGCAGATACTCAGTGTTAGCAAGAGCCGAACATCCCGACAGCACATGCCTGAGTGACTCACCGGGATGGCGACAAGCTCGACAAATGTCGGTAGTGCCATCCTTCAGGATGTACTTTCGGTAGTTCTTATTATTATTATTATTTTAAACAATAATTGATATTAAAATATATCTTTGTTACAGAGTAAAGTTAGCACTTCTTTCTCTCTTGATTATATCCATGTTTTACAAATTTAATATCGGTCAAAACTCTAAACTAAAAAACTACCTGCGAATTTTAATAACACCAACTTATACAAAACCTTTGTAGTAATGACGGACGGACTGGCACTTAACCGATTTGACACGTGTTTGACATCTGGCAAACACAAACTGACCGAATGATGGAACGCATTATGACAAATCATTCAACTAACCGCCAAGTTGTTACTCGGAACTACATTTTATATTGTGAAACTGATAAAAGTTAATTGTGACTTTTACTTGCCGATTAACGTTATTCAGCAAGTAACTACTTATGACTTTACTTGACGATTGTGAAAGAGGCGCTAAGGGCCTCTTTCACCACCATCAAGTAAAGTCCCGAGTAGGCTAATTGCCGATTAAAGTGACGAGTAACTATGCATACGCATTTCACAATCGCCGAATAGCGCTACCTGACAAGTAAAGTAGCCAGTAACTTACTTGTAACATCATCTGCCGATTAGTTTGTTTAACTGACGAGTAAGACGAGTAACGGTACGTGCAGTGAAGTAAAAAACTATTATAGCTAACCTTATAAGCATATTTATTTGACAATAAATTATTAAACATTTACTTATTTCATTTATCGATAATCAAATAGACGATTTCGAATTTGCAAGATAAACACCAAGAATTTGTCTAGTTATTTTTATTTATTATTATATTTTCGACTCTCACACCCGCGTACAAAATATATACATACAGGGCCAAAAAAAATTATATAATAAACATAAATATATATACCAATAAATAAACTTACATAAATAAATACTTGTAGCGGGTGGAGGATTACGCCCCGGCAGGGGAGACCAAACGGCCGGGGGTCAGGGCGACAGGCTGAGAAACCGACGGACTATCTTAGCCGAGTCTAGCAGTACCGCTTTCTGCATCTTGGCTGCGAGCGAACTGCCACGGAACCCCAGTCGCCTCATATGGTGAGCGAGGCTCACTGGGATCAGCCCATTCGCAGATATAACGATTGGGATGGTTTTAGTGGACTCCACATGCCACATGCTGGAAACCTCGTGAGCCAGATCTAGATACTTTCGTTTTTTCTCTGTCTCCGCATTCACGAGGTTTTCGTCATGTGGGATGGTGATGTCCACTAAAAACACCCTGGACTGTGCCCGGTCCATCAGCACGATATCAGACTTATTCGCCAGAATCGTCCTGTCCGTGATGATGGACCGGTCCCAATAGAGCCGAACTCCGTCACGCTCGACTACTGGCATCGGTGTGTACCTATAATACGGCACTCTCTCATCCAGGAGACCGTACTTTAGAGCAAGCTTTTGGTGAAGGATTTTGGCCGCTTGGTTGTATCTGTGCAGATACTCAGTGTTAGCAAGAGCCGAACATCCCGACAGCACATGCCCGAGTGACTCGCCGGGATGGCGACAAGCTCGACAAATGTCGGTAGTGCCATCCTTCTGGATGTACTTTCGGTAGTTCTTATTATTATTATTATTTTAAACAATTGATATTAAAATATATCTTTGTTACAGAGTAAAGTTAGCACTTCTTTCTCTCTTGATTATATCCATGTTTTACTAATTTAATATCGGTCAAAACTCTAAACTAAAAAACTACCTGCGAATTTTAATAACACCAACTTATAAAAAACCTTTGTAGTAATGACGGACGGACTGGCACTTAACCGATTTGACACGTGTTTGACATATGGCAAACACAAACTGACCGAATGTTGGAACGCATTATGACAAATCATTCAACTAACCGCCAAGTTGTTACTCGGAACTACATTTTATATTGTGAAACTGATAAAAGTTAATTGTGACTTTTACTTGCCGATTAACGTTATTCAGCAAGTAACTACTTATGACTTTACTTGACGATTGTGAAAGAGGCGCTTACAATATAAAATGTAGTTCCGAGTAACTACTTGGCGGTTAGTTGAATGATTTGTCATAATGCGTTCCAACATTCGGTCAGTTTGTGTTTACCAGATGTCAAACACGTGTCAAATCGGTTAAGTGCCAGTCCGTCCGTCATTACTACAAAGGTTTTGTATAAGTTGGTGTTATTAAAATTCGCAGGTAGTTTTTGATATTTTTGTTTAGACTGATATTAAATTAGTAAAACATGGATATAATTAAGAGAGAAAGAAGTGTTAACTTTACTCTGTTATAAAGATATATTTTAATATCATTTGTTCAAAAAAATATTAAGTAATAAACAACCGGAATCTAGCAAAAAAATCACTTTCATCAAAATCGGTAAAATAATATTCACGGATATTAAATAGACTATCTGTAATTCTTGGTGTTTTTGTGTTTGTGTGCAAATTTTTCGAAATCATCTATTTGACTATCGATAAATGAAATAAGTAAATGTAAATAATTTATTGCCAAAAAAATATACTTATAAGGTTAGCTACAATAGTTTATTACTTCACTGCACGTACCGTTACTCGTCTTACTCGTCAGTTAAACAAACTAATCGGCAGATGATGTTAGAAGTAAGTTACTGGCTACTTTACTTGTCAGTTAGCGCTACTCGGCGATTGTGAAATGCGTATGCATAGTTACTCGTCACTTTAATCGGCAATTAGCCTACTCGGGACTTTACTTGATGGTGGTGAAAGAGGCCCTTAGATAAGTGAAATAAAAAAAAACAAATATGGTGGCTGTGAGATGCCATTGTTTGAGGTATCAAGAAATAAAAATGGAATAATGCAATATGGGTATTAAATAAAAGAGTTCACAAGGCTTTCAAAAAGGTATATCAGGCGGTTTTTTTTTTTAAATTTATACTAGTTATCCAGTGGGTATCAACTCAGAGGTCACTAAGCTCTTTACTTGACTATCGTATTGACAGTAGGTACACATCAGATTTTTATGTGGCCTTTGGGAATATTAGGCGGGGAAAACTGATTGTTTGTATAAATAACTTTATTTTCTATGTGAGATTTAGTATTTAAATTATTTTAAAGTCAAAAATTTATTTTCAGGTCTTCCGTTTAGGGACTTGTATTCAAAGGCTCGAGAACAGTTCCTTGTTAGCTCCGACCTCGCCTTGCGGGCTCAACTCACAGAATTCTTGGATCACAAACTCGCGAGGATTAAGCGCAGTTGTGATGGAAGTGAAAATCTAGTAATACCTATTGAAAGTGCCTTGTTACAACAATTTTTGGAAGAAAATAGTAGATAATATTTTATTTTTTTACCAGTATTATATTTATTAACAAAATGAAATATCGTTTTATGTTGAGAAGTCAGGATGAAGACATCGGTCCATGGACACCTGTTATTCCAAAAAAATAACATGTACCCACCAAAGTCCAGTGCCACCAAGTAACATGACAGGAATGTGAACATCACTGATGTTTGATTTTTTTGTCATTTGTAGCAGGCCGAATGGCATATTATTATGTTGTGACATGCCACGCCACGTGCATGGGAGCTTCTTAGGTTTGCCATTTGGCCCGCAAATCCGAGACTGTCCTGAATTCTGAGTAAACAAAAGGTGATGTTTGTTGACACAAAAGGGGTGTTCCCCAAACAAAAATGCAGGATCCGTCAATAGAATTGTCTCGAAAATGATAAGCCTTGTATCTGGCAACCCTAGCGCTTTTCTATACAATATCGTCGACGGCAATTTACGGGCTAGATCACAAGTCGTGTTGCTATGGTGAGCAACGGGCCTAAACAATTTCACTATTGATGTAATAATAATAAGGGTGGGGAACCGCTTACAACGAAATAATGTTTAAAACTGTTTTACAAGTTGGCAACAGTAATATGATGTTTGGTGGAATAGTTGCACTACTTTGTTGTTGTTTGTCTTTGTTATGTAATCAGCGGTGGTAATGAAACTATTGATTATATTTAGCTTTTATTTTACAATCCCGGAAATAAAGTCTTAATAGGATTATATAATATATATCAACAGGCCAAGTTGTAAATTACTTAAACTTAATGACTTACATAATACAATAAAATTATTAACTAAAATTCTCTTCAACATATCTGGCACGTTTACCACGATGCATCAACCAAACATTTTATTTATAAATTATCATTGATATACCTTAGTGCATAAATTGCTCTTTTAAGATTTAAAAATATTGTAGAAAAATATTCTCTGAACTCATCAGATTTCAAAGAATTTAATCTAATTCATCAGATTATGCTATTAACTACGCCCGTTGGATTCCATAATGAACACTGATGAGTATCAGTTATCATTAGTGAGATTACAAATAAAATTGACATTACAGCCCCAGATATGGCTATCTCAATATGACATCGAGATTCTGAGGTGGTATGTTAACGAATTTTCTATAATTATAAACTTAAACAAATGACTGTTGAACTTCATTGAGATTTTGTTACATACGAAATCATGGATGCTGTCTTCACATCTATAAAAATATTTATAACTCCGATATAAGTTCGTGTATAATCGGCGTGATTATTTACAGATGTTATCACAGGCTACAGTGGTATCAGATAGCACGAGTGTGTAGCGTCACATTTATTTTGTTATCAATGATGTTCAATAGCCGATTAAATTATCTAGTGCTCATTAAAACATTGTAGTTGCACATTTTAGAAAACTTCAACATTTTAAGCCATATTGTTTATACATATATGAAAATCGACCATGTCTACAATTAAAATTTTAAATATGTTTCAACCAGTCTAAAGTTGGTCATTTGAAAACAGGCGGAATACCCTCTATCGAAAATAATTAATGTTATGTATGAAAAAAGGGTTTTATGTTATTTCTTTTCCTTAATGCTAAATAATATAATATTTAGATTTACGAATCCTTGAGAGCTATTTAGTACTTCACTTCAATTACATCATCCACAAAATGAACAAATAATGCACTTCCATTTCAACCATTCCACTAAAAATTAAGCATGTCAATAGAATAAAAAATGATTGTTACAATAAACAATTTAATTAAAACATCAACTTGTCAGACAACAAACTACAGATTCCAGGCAATAGACAACATGAACCAGTGGTGTTAACATTTCATAAAATTATCTCAGCTCGGTCGAGTGGACAGAGCCGATTGGTTTCCAATCTCACAAATGACAACTAGTCTACAGGGATGAATTCAATGTACCGTGATCATGATCAGATTTATTGTCCGATGAATCGGAGCGCTGTACACTTACAAACTAGTAAGATAACTCCGCGTAAGGCAACACTCAACTTTAGTCGTCGTCCTCATGTTTCCGCTTTTTTCCTCGAGTGCTTTCTTCAGGCTCGCCGCGCGCGTTTTCCTCGCCATCTGTAATAAACAACAAGTACAAAATGACCAACGGTTGAGATAATAGTATATTATGATACAAGTGTGGTATGTTGGTCATTACACTCGAGGTGATATTGCACAGCGCGAGCCGAAGGTGAGTGCTGCAAGAAAACCGAGAGTGTAATGACCAAACCTCACGTGTGTCATACGACGTTTTTCAACACACTTACGAGTAAAAAAACAAATAATCACATATTCGTACTCAAATAAACAATGCTCACAGACCAGATGGAAAGTTTGTTAAAAATGGCGCGCTCCGCGCTGATATTTTTTTTTCTGTGCGCGGCGTGTTAGCTGGGCGCGCGCAGTTTGAAGCGTAAGCACGAACAATTACGCTAAACAGCCAAAACGCAAAATGGAAAAAAGTCTAATATTTATGTATTTATGAATTAGTTTCACGTTGAATTATTAATTAAAGTAAATAAGTTGTTGAAAATTTATCATATTCAAGGTGGTACACTTCTTTTTTTTTTTACAAAAATAGTGTTATATTTAGTCTTATGTTGAAACGAAACGTATCTAATGGTAAGTCAAAACTTTTTTCCGAAATTTAAAAATAAAACTATAACCCGGCTAAGTTAAGAGGAAATAGAATGCATAAATAATATCTTTCAGCAAGGTACAAACTTAATTTGATGGAATATAAAATAAAACACTAGTGCGATAAAGAAAAAAAAGCACAAGTGTTTAATACCATGGTTTATGAGTGTAAAAGCCGTGTGATAAAAACCAATTTATGAGCAAGGGTGTTGAAAAATAATTTACAATATTTGCTCAGTATTAATAATGATTACAGTAGCCTTCATTAAATCAGATTGCCCAGCCAATATTAAACAATATGGATAGACAACCAGATTTCGAAATATCTACTCACATTTTACTTTAGCTTTACTAAAATAAAACTTAGTTATTACTAAAAATAAGTTTTTGATGAAAATAAGCCTTACCTATCAGAAATCAGTTGTTGGTATTGTTTTAACAAAATGTCCATCAGTGAATGGTCAGATTGCACATTAAATCAATATTTTGACAAATAAACGTGAAAACAGAAAAATATATTTTTTTTCATGGTGAATGTGACCTTGAAAATGTAATATGCGGATATTTGGCATATGATATTCGTTATCAGCGCGTCGAAATACATTCTAGGTATACCAAAATTCAGATCAATCGGAGGGATCGGCTAAAAGGATTTTTTTTAATCGAGTTCAAAATTTTTAAATAGGTAAAGCTTCCAGTTTAAATTATAAAATTTCATTCACTATAAGAAATCAGAAGTTTTCATGTTATTAACGGTCCAGGCACTCCACTACTAAGTATGATGATATTCTACCAACCTTGCGCTTTAGTATTATGATCAACATCATTCTCTCCCTCTCCCTCTTCCTCCTCAACATCTTCTTCCTCGTCCACACTGCTACCTTCAAACAGAGAACTGGCAGACGATTCTTCACCTATAGTTTTTGAAAAATAATTTATTACATCCACAGGATGGGAGTTTACTATGTATCACAAAACATTTTCTTTATAATAATAAAATTGTCTTTGATAACACCTTTAATAAGTTTTTTTTCTATGGCTGTTGAATAATGCGTACAATCTTGTGTAAACATGATTAAATTGAGATCAAGGGTTTATTTTGTTTTCCAAATAGGAAAATGCCTCTGTTACTGAGTGTATTTGCAGATTGATTATTACCCTGAAGTTCTACAAATGATAAATCAAAAAGTAGGTCAACGTCAACTAAAACACTGATGTGATGAAAGGCAGTTAATTTCTGGAGGATGGTATTCCTTACCTAGATTTTCATTGTAGACTGCACTCAGTGAAAGGTCATCGTCATCATCATCCTCTGCTTCAGAGCCTGTAACAAAGTGTTTATTTAAGGTTAACTATAAACTTTGTAAAAACATTTTTTTTATGTGCCATAGTAACCAGTAAAATGTTAGGGCATACTTTAACTACATACTTAAACTTTTGCCAATATTGATTTCTTCAATCATCAACATAATTGTTTTAAGTTTTCATCATGTTGTTTACACACTGTATGGGACTTGAGGCGGCTTTTGGATTTTTTTGCAATGTTTTTAGATTTTAACAATGTGTAAATCAGATATTTTACATCTAATTTTTTATCTGTGTAGACATTGTAAATACTGAAAAAATTTAATTTAATATAATATTAAGAGAAACCTAAAGGTACTAGTTAATGCCATTAGTATGTAAGTTAATGTGATTATTTAAAATGTTACAATGATAGATAGTAGGACACAATATAGAAATTTAACAGTGTAGAACAGAATTCTTTCCTTTTAAAGGAAAATATAAAGCAATGTAGCATCATGAAATTAATAAGACATGATGCTTACTTTTTAAAAGATACCCCATGTGGAACAATAAGCCATAAATAGTATATAAGGACATTATGAGTGAGGGCTTCGTCTCCGAGGAGCTTTGTGACAGATTATCATCATCAATCACTAGTGGCCCCAAGTCTATGTCCACATCTGCAATGCAGTATTAAAAGATATTATATATTTCAGTATATCTGTGATAATTTAGAACATAAGACAGAAATTTTCTGTCTGAGAAGAATTTAGAGAAATGGACATTTTAATAGTACATAATTGCAGAGTTGATGATATTTTTCTTTACTGTTACAGCAAAACAATTTGTTCTGTTCAGATACAAAATAGTAAATTGTTTTATTGAACAAATTTTGAAGCAGTGTTTCCAAAAATATTATGGGAATAATCGAGTAGTTTTATTTAGTTAATACAGAATGTAATGAAACATCTTGTATAATTATAATGAAATCTAAAAATTATTATAATATTATTTGCTGGATGAGTTGGTTGTATTATTCTCTGCACATAAAAATACAAAAAGCAGTATGCCTATTTGTTGAAATTTTAATAGCCGATGCTGCTAGCTATCTATCTGAAGATTGTACATAATAATATTATTATTTTATATGATTGTATGTAAAGACAAATGTTAATTGAAAATTAGAGATTGAAAATAAGAGTTACTTATGTAGAGAGATTTTATGATTTATAGCAGCCTTCATTTTCTTAATATTTATCAATCTTCTTTTTCAACAAGTTTTTAGTATCTTACTAAAAATTTCAACATGTTTATTTGATTCATTTAGTTTTGTAAATGTTTCAGTTAGCATTTAGAACCTAAAGTGAGCATTCAAACTGTAAAAATTACCCTAGCTCTTTAGAATCTCTCTTAATTCCCCAAGCAGTGACTGTAGGCTTTGAGGATATTTAATAATGCAAGTCACATCATTCAACTCACCATCTGCATCAGTATCATTGTTTCCATTCATCTCTTCTTCATCATCACTGTCCTCAGCCTCCTTGTCATCCTTGTCGAATCTGAAATATTACCATGTTTTTAATGTAATTTTGTTAGTGTGGTATAAATGTTACTGTAGAGAATGAAACAACTGATTTGTGCAATAACTTTGTATTAAATTATAAAAGCAATTACTGATACAGAACACAGTTTGCACTGTTTGCAGCGCAAGAGCAGAAAACAGGAAGGAAGGAGTGAACCACAGAGCATAAAGATAGAAGATGTTTTTAAACATTATTTTACAGGCAAAAGGTTTCTTACATTCAGCCAACAGGTACAATAGACATAAAGCACATTAAATTAAGTACATTAAACATGTGAAAGTTTTAAATATAACTCACCCATCCAGGAATTTTAGAGATGGGTGCAAAGCAAACACCTTACTTCTGTAATCTTCAATATAAGTTACATCATTATTGAAAAGATCAAGGTTTCTTAAGTTTTCAAACTCATCAAGAGGCTTTAATGTTTCCAAGTCCTTTATTTTATTTCCTGATAAATTCAGATGTGTCAGTTTTTTGCAACCATTGAGAAAGTTGAGTCCATTTGATATCCGGTTGTCTGACAACTCTAGTTTCCTCAACTTAGGAAGTGTGGGGAAACCCTTGAGTGATGTGAGCCCGACATTATTGAGACTAAGAATTTCAAGATTGACATATTCATCTGTGAGCGCAACAATATTGGTGCTCCGACAATTGTCCAAGTTCAACTCCTTTACCTGTAAACAAAGATTTTTTTTTATGTCATAGGTTTTCTATTATAAACTTGTAACAAAAACAATTATTCAAAGTTTTTATTGCATAAAAATTTAAATTTGTACTGATAATAATTGATAAAGCAATTTAACACAATATAGTTTCTTAATATCCCTTTAACAGACTTATAAGTTGCATGATTGTTGCTGATAATTTTATGTAACACTAGAATTTTTCATCATTCTTCTAATTGCTTCGGTTGAAGGTTCGGCTCAAGGAAGCTGGTGGACCTCTAAATAATGAAGTCTGCTGATCTGCACATGGCCAGTTTCATAATAAGCCCATGTATTGTAATGATTTTATGAAGTTGTAGGATAGGTATATTAGTTATGCTGTGGGCCACTAATGGTTTGGAACCATTTATATTTTTAATGTTTTTACAAGCATCTAACTATGTACCTATCTATATGACGATCCTATGCTAATTTTATTAGGCTGTATGTTCTAAATAAACGTTAGGAAATTTCTATCTTTGTCTTCCTAAAGTAAAATATTTCAGTAAAATATATTTGGATTTTAGGAAACTCTTAACAAAGGAAGTGTTTATATTAAAAGAATATCGAAGAAATAAGTAGTTTTATTGGTTTAGTCGCTGTGAACAAAAAATATTACGGCTAAATCAAAACGTCAAAATGGTGCGAATTGTCAAAGGCCCCGATTGGCGTAGTTTTTGAAACCCAAGAAATGAGTGGTTAAAATGAAAATAACTGCATTAAGACGCAATAGGGACGTGTTTTTAAATCTTATTTCAACATTCAATGATAAAAGGGTGATATAGGTGCGACCTAAACTTGTTACGTTTCCATTTTACAATGGCGGATGACACGAATCATCGCGACGCAATAAAAATGGCCGCTGTATCGGTAAGGCGAGCGTCAATAAATAAATTGCGAATGCAATAATTTTACGTGTTAATAAAAATATTAATTTACGAAGATAATGAGAGTAGCTAATTATAACGCTATTAGAGCTTTTACGTTGCCATTCAGTGTTAGTAAAATCTGAAACGTAAGTAAGTAGGTGAAAGGGCGCGAAATTATGTCGAGTTTATACGTATAAATTGTAATACTATTATGTTCACCTATTTTAAACTGTACTATATATTGATAAAAATAAAAGCACTATCAGTATTTTAACTGTTAACCCACGAAAACGTGAAAGTCAACAAATCTACCAGATATTGTTCTATTCAAATAGTTATTGAACTAAGAAGTACATAAATTTTGGTAATAGAATGGATAGGTATCCAATTTGATTTTCATGTAATAAACAATGGTTAACGTTAATGACGACATAAAATATTATTATATTGTTTTTAAATGAGTAATTACATAGAAAAGTTATAAAATTTCTTTGAACGGAAACTTACGTGCAGTGCATAGGTAGCGTTTCAATACTTAACCTCAAACGTGATTAACCAGATATTTAATATGTTCTCAAAGAAAGAGCTCAATAACCCACGATCATGGAATTAAAGCAATTAAATATTAGGTTTTATATTTATGTAATATTGTAGGAATATTAGAACGTGGGCATGAATGGGACGTAACATTCGTTGGTGATATCTATAAACAATAACGCCACATCTGAATAGCGAAACCGCAAAGCATATAAGTGTTTTTCTTTTAAACTTTTATTATTTAGGTTTTAGACTTTATTGTAATTAAGCACATTTTAAAGTTACACACTTAAATGCTTGACGAAATACGTATCGACAAAACATTACAATATCACGCAGGAAAGATTTCCTCACCTGCGAAGGGTTTTTTCCCCTTAATTCCAAAACGACTCTCTTTTCCATCTTCTTGGCCTGGTAAATTACACTTTTAACACACTTAACAGCTTTTATATTGCTAAAGGAATTAAATCTTTCAGCTTGCTTGGGTTTCAAAACAGAAGGAAACTATAGATACACATTACACATAAGTGACGTTGTACAGAGGCGCCGTCTGGTGGCAAGTTGAGTTACCGGAAACAGATCTATTGAGCAATTTGTTACCTTTGAAGGATTAAAAATGTTCACGAGGAAATTAATTTTATGAAAAAAAAAATGGAAAAATAATTAAAGTTCATTTTTACGTTTGCAAATGAAGCTCTGAACGTTAATATCTAATATAATTGAATACACTACACAGTGTCGTGTTGATTGTTTTATACAGTTGGTACATCGGTAGCCTTAATACGAGATGGCGCGGATTTATGAATTTCTTGTGACTTATTATGATGATAATAGTACCTAAAGTAGAGGAGGAGTAGGACTAGACCGACTATACTTGAGTCAAACTCGCATCAGAATCTTTGTCAATAAGCCATAAAAATTCCTTTATAGGGTTTTCACAAACTGATTTGTATTTCGCACACCAAATAACTATTAAAGAACTAAATAATCATTATAACGTTTGTGACATCTTCATTATTTTACTATTGACCTATAACAACAACACACTAAGAGAAAACGACGTAAAAACCAACATCTTAAAACAATTTTCATCATTGAATAACTCACGCTCGCACGTCCTTAATTTCGTGAAGCGACTTCAAACCTTTGCACAAAATTAATGTTTCAAGGTCGGCTTGCCTATGACTATAAATAGAAATGACTACGAAAACCTCACAGCTATAATGGCGCTTACATGCTTTGCAACTTGGTCGTATTATATTTCAAAATACAGTGAAATCAACTTATCTGTGACTTAAGGAGGGCGCTGTCGGACGATTGGACCAATCATAGTGCGCAATTCGAGACGTATTTAGTAAGTTATGAATGAAACGGCATTAGTTCCAATTTTCGCCACGTCACAAATAAGTTCTTCAGAGATGGCACTGTACAGATTATACAGATATTTCATTCCACTCAACATGCGTGAGCATAAAATTATTTATAGGTTTAATTTCATTAAACAAAGCTGAATAACATTTTATATTTATGTTTATGTATTTTAAAACAGTCTATATCGATTTTATACGTAACTATTCAGTGTTATTTTAAACTTTTGCCAAATAAATATTATGTTTAAAAAGAAATAAAATTGTAAAGAGTGGAACGGAACGCGACTTGCGAACTCCAGATTTAGTTCAAACGCACTTTATACGGCCAAAAGTTTCATGCACCTATTTGTTTGTGGTTGCTAGGCAACACAATGTGTACTTAAATTCTGATCCGAATGTGAATATAGTGTAGAGGTACAAGTTTAGCAAAGTAGTGCTAGAAATGACAGAATAATGTAATTTGAATATTCCTCGTGAAATGAGAAAGATTAAAAAATATACAATTTTTTTTATAAAAAAAAGGCAAAGGCATTTTTTTTATAAAAAAATTAATTAAACAATTTCGATAGAAATTAACCTTTCTTCATTATTGATTTTATCAAAGGAACCTCCCCATCCTTATCAAATAAAGAATTTGGTGTGTGTTAACTGTTAGTAAGGACCAGATTATATGTATAATTATGCATTTGTATATATTTTAAGCCATCCACAGTGGTAATAGCATATTTTACTTAAAGATCTAGCTAAGCATTGAACTATTAGTACTAGCGTATAGAACAGACACCGCGAACATTGGGTTTGGGGGTATGCATTGCAGCCGGCCGGCTGCATCTCATTCTGTCACTCGGCTGCGCTCATGGCGGCCGCATGCCAAAATTGTTTATGAAAAAACTGATAAAAATGCCGTCGTGCGTAATAAGAACGTGTCACAATTGCACGACAAAAAACAAAAAAGATAATGGTATCACTTATCATCGGTAAGAAAACAAAATATTAACTTAAATCAATTAAAACGAATTAAATTAAATTATTGTGCAATGTTCCCGCCATTTTTGAATAAAAAAATCATAAGGAGCGTTTGAACTTGGCAAGCCACTAGCGTGTTAATGTACTAATTAAGCTTGCCGACGCGACGCTTGTGACCAATTTAAGGTGTTGGATTTTTGACACGAATCAATGGTAATTACGTTTGAAAATCGTTTAAACGCTTTTGCACGTTAAATAAAGTTTGAGTAAGAGCTTGTAAAGATTTGGAGTGTGACTGCTTGTCTTGGTTCGGCAAGTGTCATATACAAAGTTACTCTATGGCAAGTGTCTAAACGAGCCTTCTAGTTTGAAAAGAGAACGAAGGACAAGCCGGCGGTGGAACACACATTTTGTTTGAGATGGCTTCTCTATGTAATTAATACCTCAATGTAGCTAAGGTACATATTATTGGGTCAAATTGATAGTTTCATTAATGGGAAGGCAGAAATTTTGCCAGAATCTGATGTCCGGTTTAGACGTAATAATTAAGTAGATAACTAAATTTTAAGTGAATAATTTTTAGTGCGCGTCCAAACTTAATTATTTAGAAAAGCTATTTAGTTCGTACAATTCTTCACAACCTACTTAATTACTTAAGCATTTTACTAAATTTTAACTAATTATCTAAATTTTACCTACGTAAATTAATACGCGTAAACGAACAATTTAGTAGTTAAAATTTAGTAATCAAGTAGACAAGTAATTTAGATTTTTTTTTATTTTCAGTTAAGTAGGTGGGCGGGGCTTATCACTTAACACGTTTGGACAGACACTTTTTAGTTAAAATTTAGTAGAATGCTTAGTAATTAAGTAGAATTGTATGAACTAAAGATCTTTACTAAATTATTACGTGTAGATGGGCACTAAAAATTATTCACTTAAAATTTAGTTATCTACTTAACTACTTAATACGTCTAAACCGGACTTGTGCTAACAAAGCACCAAAGTTCAAATTCTGCCGAGTTACCTACCTCAATGCATGTGGAGCGATTCTTTACCACTTATAACTAAATATATTTTCAATGATCGAAAACACAATCTTACTACTGAACACTTGGAACAATACTTGATTGTTTACATTTACAAAAATATTAATTTGTAATGAAATTAAATGCTATGTTACTTCTTCTATTTTATCGTCTATCAATGGATAATAAGGTAACGGCTCCAGTAATGGACGAGGCTCCAGTAATGGACGAAAAAAAAAGTAATCATCTAGAATATGGTTATGAACCAGTTTTTTTTATATTGGCAACACTGTTTCATATACTATAGTCATCGGACTGCCTAAGTTTGACATTTTATTCAATTCGGTCTGTTAGAACACAAGTTAGCGCGAACTATAAATTGTTCGTCATTGTAAATTTATATTAGCGGCATTTCTTAAGGAAATTGTTAGTGCGGTAAGTAAAAAGTTTCATCTGTAAATTCGTATTGCTATTTTAAAATCAAAATGTGTTTTGTTTGTTTGGTTAACCATGAAATTAAGTCTACAACACACAGTGTTGTTACTCCAGAGAAGTTATATTTGTTGATATTTTGTTGGTGTTCATTACTGGTGCACTATAATTGTATAGCTCCAGTAATGGACATAATTTTATCGAAATATTTCTTTGCTATTGTGTATCCAGAATTTGATTTAATTTTACTCCTAGTATTATTTCTTACTATGAGCTAGCTGCAAATTATGAAAATGTTGCTATTATTGGGTATTTTACAGATATCCAGTAATGATACTGATATAAAATTATAGATACTGAATTAATATGATTATTACTAGCGTATAGGACCCACACCGTGAACCCGAAATTTGCGCAATGAACTGTAGCCAACTGGCAACTGTTTTGAGTGGATCCTGTCGATTTTGAAAAGAGAACGAGGGCTCAATTTTGAAAATTGAACCTCCCAGCGCGAACCAAGTTTTACAGTGTAAAAGAAATGAAAAAATACTCAATTTTTGCTATTTAAACTGTTACCTAGTGTTTTAAAGATATTTTTGATTTTTATTACTTTACAGAGACGAATAACACTGATAATCTGTTATAGTATAAGTGCATGCCAAAATTCTTTACTTACAAAATTGACAGCAGAAAATTATATTTGTTGTTGCTTAATTAATTTATTAGACTAGCCGTCCTGTCCTCTATCAATTAATTAATTCTTAACCAATTCACTCATACACCCATTCATTCATTCCTTCATTCACTCATTAATTTATCCATTAATTAATTCATCATTCAAATACATTCACTTGTTCATTCAAATTCATTCACTTGTTCATTCAAATTCATTCACTCGTTCATTCATTCGTTCATTTTTTCATTCACTCGTTCATTATTTCATTCAATTACTCATTCATTCGTTCATTCATTAATTAATCATTCATTCATTCAGTGTTCATTGATCAACATTCAATTTCGCAGTTTTTATTTGTTTATTTCCATTCATATTTATTAATATTTGTAAATTAATTTAATTTAGTTTAGGGAGTTAATAATTAATGCATACCTATATAACAAGCTGATAATGTTGACATTTAATGTTGAAATTACTTATCCATACTAATATTATAAATGCGAAAGTGTATTTGTTTGTTTATCCGTCTTTCACGTCGTAATGGAGCGATGTTATGGTATGATTTTTGTGTGGAGATAGTTAGGAGGCTGGAGAGTAACGTAGGCTACTTTTTACCGCGGTAAAACAACTCATTCCCATGGAAAGATCCATTATGATGCGTATTTGTCCATACTTCTATTCTATACTTCCATATCCATACTAATATTATAAATGCGAAAATGTTTGTTTGTTTGTCCCTCTTTCACGTCGTAACTAAGCGATGTAATGGTATGAATTTTTGTGTGGAGATAATTAGGATGCTGGAGAATAACATAGGTTACTCTTTACCACGGTAAAACAATATGTCATTCCCATGGGAAGATCAATTATGATGCGTATTTGAATCACTCCATACTAAAAGTAACAAAGTGTTCTCCTTTCCTCCTGATCCGGTCCTCTACTCCTCTATATGTATAAGTTCGTTAAGTATCTATGGACTGATATAAATATATAGTTAGAAATATATATTTTTTATATCTTATAAGTTAATGCTTGACTACAATCCCACCTGATGGTAAGTGGCGATGTAGTCATGGATGGTCATATATAAATATTGATATAACTTTATATTTATAGTTGGAAGGTCGAGGAGGGTCATAGGTTCTACAGTTGGTTCCTCTTAGTAACTTTTAAATTTTGGATTTGTTACTTATTTATTCTTGCACTAGGAATATGTCATGCATGTAAAACCACTCATTGTTACTTCCCTGTGAACACGCGGGCGAAGCCGCGGGTATTAGCTAGTTAATAAATAAACAGCTTAATATGAGTACAATTTTAATTATTTTCTCTTCCTTAATGCTAACCTCATTGTCAATTTAGAACACTTACAAGTAACTAAGTTCCTTAATGTGAATGTTACATGTAAAGTTGATTAAACAAGTGCTTGTCAGGCCAAGCGCAATGTAGGTTTCTGAAGTAGTAAGTTTATCGACTATTACTTATTGACTACATAAAATAACATAGCCGGAATAGTTTTTCTTCAATAAGTCAGGGGTACTATCCCAACTTACCTGTCCGGTAGTTGTGGTATGGTATACGGGTATGCGACCCCGGCTTCCCGAGCTATTACTGTCCAATCCCTTGCCCTCCTGGGCAGTAATATCCCCCATTTCCTATTTCCCATCCTAACTTACCAAACTTCCTTTTCACACCACCTATCCTTCCCTTTCCATATTCCTACCCTCTCCGCCACAAGTCACGGGATACTATCCCAACTTACCTGTCCGGTAGTTGTGGTATAGTATACGGGTATGCGACCCCGGCTTCCCGAGCTATTACTGTCCAATCCCTCACCCTCCTGGGCGGTAATATCCCACACTACCTATTTCCCGCCCTAACTTACCAATCTTCCTTTTCATAACACCTATCCTTCCCTTTCCCTATTCCTACCCTAGGTCTAGACCAGTGGGCGAGTCAGACCGGCCTCTCCGCTATGGAGTGGGCTTGAGCCCACCTACGTGTTGTGCCGTGCGTAGTTGAGCGTCGTGCGGGGGGATGAAGGAGTCCTGGAGGGTTGAGCCTACCCCGGGTCGGGTAGTAGTTACCTGGGATGGCAACACGCCCTCTTTGGTCTGGATTTCCACCAAAACGATGGCCTTGGGATTAGCCAACCTAAGGTAATCGGCAAAGGAACCCCTTAAGGGTATCCGGCGAGGGTTACGGGGTCATGTAGTGCGCAGCCGGCGAGGCGCGGAGCCTATGGCGAGTACGGGTCAAAATCTCGACCCGACAACCGTAGACCTCTTCGCATCGTGCAGGCTCGCTGCATGGCGGACCCCGGATCCTATACTCTCTGTGGTAGGTCCTGGTGTTCGGATGAACATCCCCATCTGCGGGCTCCCTGGAGGGTGGGACGCCACGGAGAATGAATATAGTATCTCAAGCGCAATGGATCGCACGAGTAAAAACCCGAAAGATCAACTGATCACCAAACAACAGGATGTCGGTTCCTCGGAATTGCCCTGTTCCAACAACGCAGCCTCCATTCCATCCGGCTCCTCACGGGCCGTTGAACAGGAATGGAAGGTGCAAAAACGCAGACGCGGCACTCAAAAACAGAGGCGCCAGCTCAAGCAACGCAGCATTGAAGCTGCAAAGAACGCTCCCTCAACCAGCTTGGGAGGACCGGCAACGGCCCCGACTGCCTCAGTAGGCGCGGAGACGACGAACCGCCCTGGTGAAAACCAAGGGGGATCTAGTCAACGCGTCGAAAAGGCAGCCCAATCTGGTCAGGCTGCGACGGGGAAACCCAACGCGCCTAAGGCAAATAAGCGGCGACGTCGTGGCAAGGCGAAGGTTACACCTGAAGCCAAGCCCCAAGGTGGCCAGGCTAAGGGACCCAAACGCCCTCGCCCTGACGATACACAATCGCCGATCTACAGCGTGGCAAAGCGCGCGAAGGCCTCCACGGGGAAGGTGAGCGAAGCCATCACCTACGCAGACTCGGTGGTCCTAAGTGACCTCTTTGTCGCGGTGATGGCGGAGCCTTTTACCGACCTCACACCCGAACAGGTGGAGTGCGTCAAGGGCCTGCTGGAATCCAGCATTGAAAAACTAGCTGAGACACCAGCAGACGCGCAACAGGTCCCGTACTGGCCCTCCTTCCGAGGGAAACCCTTCCACAGTGAAGGAGTGTTAAAACTCCAGTGCGAGGACAGAAATGACGTAGAGTGGCTTAAGAACACCGTAGCCACTCTTGAGTCACCAATTCCGGGGACACGGCTGGTAGTGAAGCGGCAATCGGACATCCCCAGAAGGGTGAAGTCCGCCGTCCTGCTACCACATTGTTCGGACGACCCAAAAAGGATTCAGCAGATCCTGGCCGGCCAGAACAAGTGGTACCAGGTTGGCAGATGGTCGCTTTACAATATCGAGCGCCATAAAGGGGACCCACCGGGAACCTTCTTGGTGCTCGGTATTCCAGTCGACCAAATCCCCGGCATCCTAGCACGGGGGCGTAGACTGTGCTACAAACTGGGCAACGCCTACATCCGATTCTTCGGCAACACGGGAAGGTTGCAGGATACCCCGCCCGACCCGGTTGAGGCTGCGTCTGCCCCTAAGGTTTGCGAAAACCGCTCCGCTGTAAAGCAGAGTGTGTGCGCGGCTCAGGGGGTGGATGCGCCTACGTCCAAAGTGAACCAGCCAAACCAAGCCGAAAGGCAAGGAATGGCCGGTGCGCCAGTGCGCCAGCTGAACCCAGCCGAAAGGCAGGGAACGGCAGGTGAGCACAGTGGGACATCGGAACGCTCGCTGATTCCCTCTGCTGTGGAAACCGATGTCGGGGACCTGGCAGAGGATATCGCGCGTCTGATGGACCAGGACGTTCCGTCGAACACGGACACGGAGGAGTTGAGCAGTCCCTTTCGCTCCTCCTCGCCCAACTTGTACTAACATCGTACAAGTCAACCTCCAGCATAAACAAGCCGCGGCGGCTACCCTGCGAAGAATGCTGGAGGTAAACAGCAAAACCGTCGCCCTTATCCAGGAGCCGTGGATAAGGAAGGACAGGATATGCGGTCTCAACAACATCGGAGGTAAAATACTTCTTGATACAACTGTAACCAATCCACGCACTTGCATATTTGTACCAAATTCAATCAATGCAGTTTTAATGAATGAGTTCTGTTCCAGAGACCTGACTACGGTCAGGCTCCAGACCAACTGCCTTAGTCTCCCGGAGGTGATTGTAGCATCAGCCTACCTGCCGGGCGATGCGGACATACCAACGGTCGAGCTGGCAAACCTCATCAAGCACTGCGAGTCCAAGAAGCTTGAGCTGATCATCTCGGCGGACGCTAACGCGCACCACACCCTGTGGGGCAGCGAATCTCCGAACAAACGAGGTGAGGAACTAGTAGAATTTTTATTTTCCACAGATCTCAGGCTTATAAACAGGGGGTCAGAACCAACCTTCGTTACCTCCAGATTTCAAACTATTATCGACATCACACTCGCTACGGAAAAAGTGTCGGAAGAGATCCTTGACTGGCACGTGTCAAAGGAACTGTCCTGCTCTGACCATAGATGGGTAAGATACAAACTAAACGTCGACTCAAAAAAACCGGAACTTTGGCGAAACCCAAGACGGACAGATCGCACAAAGTTTGGTTTGCTAATATCCGCAAGTCCGAATCTCAAAACGATTCCGGCGGGATATTACGAACCTGCGGACCTAGAGAATCACGTTACCAAACTAACAGAAACGTTAATAAACAGTTTTACAGAAACCTGTCCACTAACAACACCCTCAAAAGGAACTGCCAGCCATAATGGATGGTGGGGGCCTGAACTTGAGAGGATGAGACGAAAACTACGCAAACTGTTTAACAGAGCAAGCAACACGCGAAAAGATACAGACTGGGATGCCTATAAATGTTGGCAACGTTTGTACAAAAAACGGATTCGCGAAAGACAACGAGAATGTTGGAGAAATTTCTGCACAAACATCGAATCAAATACTCAGGCGGCCAGAGTAAAGACCATCCTCTCGAGTGAACCGAGTAGGAACCTAGGCTCTCTGAGAAAACAGGATAACACTTACACAACTACACCCAGTGAGATGTGTCAGTTGTTACTCGAAACACACTTCCCAGGATGCGACATCACTGGAACCACTGACTGGGAAGAAGCGGACCAGCCGGAGTTTAGACGACCTAGCGCTGAAGCCGTCATAACTGCCGAAAGAATTGTGACCCTGGAAAAAGTTCTTTGGGCAATCAACAACTTCTCACCTTTTAAAACAGCAGGCCTAGACGGCATCTTCCCGGGACTACTTCAGTGGTGCAAAAACACCATAGCACCACACTTGGTACAAATATTCAGGGCCTGCCTACTGTATGGTTATGTCCCGAAAAAATGGAGAGAAGTGAAAGTGGTATTCATACCCAAACCAGGTAAGAGTGATTACACGCAACCGAAATCATATAGGCCAATAAGCCTCACCTCATTCCTACTCAAAACCATGGAACGTCTATGTGATACATATCTCAGAGACGGAGCTCTGGAGCGGTATCCTCTACACCACCAACAGCATGCCTACTGCTCAGGCAAATCAACGGAATCTGCACTGCACAGTGTTATCTTACCTATAGAAGGAGCACTATCAACTCAATCATCAGCGCTTGCGGCCTTCATTGACATTGAAGGAGCCTTTGACAAGACGCAATTCCACAGCATAAGCCAAGCCCTGCTCAGACATGGCGCGGACCCAATTATAATCGATTGGATCGACGCCATGTTAAAGCAAAGGGCTGTACAAATTACAGTAAACGGCACAACACGAGCCATTGTGTCGAAGGGCTGCCCGCAGGGAGGGGTTGTCTCGCCACTATTATGGAACTTGGTAGTGGACGAGTTAATCTCCTCACTGAATGAGGCGGGCTTCTATACTGTAGGCTATGCAGTCGATATCGCAATCCTCGTAAGGGGAAAATTTGAAGCTGTCCTTTGTGACCTTATGCAAAGGGCCCTAAAAATCGTCGAACGATGGTGTAGCGACCACGAACTGTCGGTAAATCCATCAAAAACAGAACTTGTACTGTTCACAAAAAAGCGGATCACTAATATCCACCGCTTGCCAAAACTCCTAGGCACAACTTTAACTCTGACCAGAGAAGTCAGATACCTGGGTGTCATCTTAGATGACAAGCTGCTATGGAACAAACACCTAGATAACAAATTACAAAAGGCCTGTGCCATATTCTGGCAATGCAAAAGGCTACTTGGCAAAACATGGGGTCTCCACCCCAGAATTGTCATGTGGCTATATACTGCAGTAATAAGGCCAATTATCAGCTATGGCGCGGTGGTCTGGTGGCCCAGAACCAGACTAACCACAGCCAAAAACAAACTGCAACAATTCCAAAGGCTAGCTTGTGTAGCTACAACGGGTTGCATGAAAACCACCCCCACAGCGGCACTGGAGGTACTGCTGGGATTAACGCCCCTCGACCTGTTCATACAGCAAGAAGCGGCGTCAGCAGCCATCAGACTTAAATCGCTCAATCTCTGGGGTACAACAAATGGGATTCACACCAAAATCTTGGAGGAGGCAATAGTCAATCAACCATTGATAGCCTCCCCCAATGATAAGGTCCCCAAACAACTCAGTTTTGATAAGAGCTACCAAATACAGCTCACTGAGGAAACCAAGGATCAAGCCGGTATACATGAACTACGCATATATACCGACGGATCAAAAACTAAGACGGGAACAGGTGCAGGAGTGTACTCACCCGAAATAAACATACATATATCAATGGCCTTGGGCGAGCACAGCTCCATATTTCAATGTGAATGTGTCGCCATAATACAGGCAGCAAACGCAGTCGCCAAACGAGGCCTGGCGGGCCAAAATATACGAATCGTTTCCGACAGCGCTGCAGTACTACAGGCCTTGGACAGCAAAATCATACAGTCTGGGCTCATACTAGAGTGTCACCAAGCATTGCAAGGCATAGGACTAAAAAACCAAATTACCTTGCAATGGATCAAAGGGCACAGTGGCTCTCTAGGAAACGACATGGCAGACCAGTTGGCCAGAAGGGGATCCGACCAGCCAGCGGTTGGCCCGGCCCCTATGCTACCACTAGCATTCAACCAGCTAAGATCCTGGCTACGTCAAAGAACATTAAAACAACATGCAGATCAATGGGCACAAATCAAAACGTGCAGACAATCTCGGGAAACAGTGCCCTGTCCCGACGCACGACTGACCAGGAGGCTATTGTCACTTGACAGGAGGAACCTGCGAGTAATTGTAGGTAACATCACTGGACACTGCCCACTTAACAAACATTTATATGTTCTAGGTATGACCGACAGCCCTCTATGCAGGGCGTGTCTATCGGCCGACGAAACAGCCCCTCACGTAATCCTGGAATGCGTGGGCGTAGCTACCCAACGGGCTGAAATCCTCGGCACTCCGAGGTCGTTCCGTGAAGCCTGTGGAGACACCAGGAGGATCCTGCGTTTCTGGACGGAGCTAGGCTGGCTAGACAACTAGCCGGCACACACATTTACGCAAAATGGCCCAACCTAGAGGCTAAATGCGGAAATTGGAGCCCATCACCATTACCATTACCATTATTAGTTTTTCTTGTAAATTCATCATATAAACTATTTTTCACAATTGTTTCACTTGTCCAACTCTAACCGTTTAGCCAGCAGGGCCCCCCTACTTGACTCTAACCAAAATTAGCTCTTTAAAGCCAAATATTTTGCAAACGAACCCCTAATTCCAAAAATGGTCTTTGAAGAACTATAATATTTTTGGAATTCCTTTTCAACGATACCCCACACTATACGGTACACGAAGAATAAAAAATCATCCTCACGTTACCTCTAGGGGAGGTACCCTGAAAAAAAAAATTTTTTCAGTATTTTATTCCACTGTTCTGGAGTTTTAATAAAGAGGTATATTCATGTCAAACTACAGCTTTCTAGCACTAAGGGTCTTGGCGCTTTGCTTCGGACAGACGGACGGACATGACAAAACTATAAGGATTCCGATTTTACTTCGGAACCCTAGAAAGATATCAATAATTAATATTCTTTTGGATTTTCATCATTGATTAGTCGATAACTAGCCTAAAAAGTTTTATATGATTCGTGTCCATTACTGGGTGTCCATGACTGGGGTGTGTCCATTACTGGGTGTCCATGACTGGGTTATTGCTGTCCATTACTGGGTAAAAAAATGATAATTTTTATTTGATAATGAAATTTAAACCAATTGCAATATCTCACGCGTGACACAGCAGAAATGTTGAATAAGCACAGGACTTTACACTTTAAGTACTTTCAGGTTCTGAACTTTCACAATATAGGTAAAATTTCACAAATACCACAAATTTGCTGTTAAACCGTCCATAATTGGGGTGTTTACCTTATACGAATAATTAGTAAAATATAATAAATTATGATACTAATTACATAGACCTATATGTATATGTTACCGGATATCTGTAAAATTCAGCAGTGTATACAATACCTAGGCAATGTAGGTATAGAATATCTAAAAAGTTCAGGTAACGTTTTGAGTATTATTTATTTCATACTTCGCCCAGGCATTCTATACAATACCTACTCCATTTGTATGTGTGTAAAAGACAAAAACAAGCAAGTGGGAGAGGGGCGAGACGTGAGGGCAGGCAGTAAAAGTTTACTTGCCACAAAGGGTTTTGGCATTCTTACATTTTAGCAAGCTTCCAGCTCCAACGTATCTTCTGGCCTTATCGGCTAGGTTAGGGATTTCTTCTTGATACATAGTAATGACCCACTCATGCCTGTTATCTATGGGTACGCAGACAACAGCAGAGTGGTGGTGGAACGTATAAATCTCACAATTTGGACTGTATCCGAGTGGGGCACGGCCAATCTTGTAGAATTCTAAGACTAAGATACGTGTATATTTACCGCACGTACCAGGAGCTCACTCACCCGAGCTCTACTTTTCATAACGTACATTAAGAATATACCGATCGCCTTCAGTTGTTACGATTTAAGGTAAAAACCCCAACTTTTGGCGGTGCATTGAACCAAACGCTAAAGCTGCTGCAACGATACATGAAATTCTTGGAAAGTTGCGCAAACACTACACCCATCCGCCAATGACGTGGAGAGAGTCAAAATTCAAAATATTTTTTTCATATAGGTATCACTGGCGCGTTTTTTAATTTACCAGGTTTTCGGAAAGGTGCTTTGTCATGGAGGCGAAGAAAAGCCGTCGAGAAACTCCTCAGCAAATCTTTTAAAAATAAAAATACATTGGTATAGGTGTACCAAAATCTGATGGCAAAATGGGGAAATTAAAATTGGAGACAACACACTCCCCAGCGTTGGGGAAACTAGAATAAAACTTCTTGATCCTTGATATTTTTAGCAGTGTTAGTTTCATAATAGGCAATATAAATTATGTAGGTATGGTTTATTAACTTCAGATGAAAATATATAAAAGACAAAGCTACACATTTTATTAGACAAGCACATTTTTTTATATTATAATTTATTATTACAGTGACTAACAATAATTTATGCAACTATAATTTAAAAGTTGCCATCTGTATACTAGTATTTTTTATTCATTTGATGAAGAGAACAAATAGATAATTAATAAATTGCTCCTCCACCGTTTCAGTTACGTGAACTTGTATGATGGAACTTTTCATTTCATATTCACAAAATTTTTGCTACCTTTAATTTTGTAACAATATTTGTATTATTTATTTCAGTTAATTTTTAATTATTTCACTTACTTATATACAAAGAAATCATATGTAGATTATTTACTAAGAAAATATAATCACGAAAACTAAGTATCAAAACGAGTTAATCCTACAAGATGGATAATATTAATAATGCAGATTGTCGCTTAAATACAACTTTTTCCTCACATGTGTTTTGAGTGTGTTTATAAGTAAATTCTTAATTCCAACCTACATCCAAGTTGACTACACATACCAAAATCTATTAATTTTATTCATTGCCGGTGGACCTGCAGGTATTCTGTACAGTAGATGGGAAACGTATACATTACCTAGGTATTAATATCTATAATTTAATACATTGCCAAAACGACCCAGGTATTATACACATTGCCTAGGGATTGTGCTGAATACCTGCATTAAACAGATATCCGGTAACATATTATATTATCCGCGCGCGACGAGATTGGTATGGAACCTTGTCGAAGTAAATCAAAAACAAAAGTTCTCAAGTAGCGTTAGCAAAAAAAATCCTGAAAAATTGAGATAATTATTTTTTAGTATTACCTATTATTAATTATAAATTAATTATTTCTACGATCTATTATAATGGTTACCTATATATAAAAAATGTTCATGGTTGTAATCAATTCAATAAAATGTTTAGATACATTATTTTACATTAATGCCTATTTGCTTCATGGCTATCATCATAAGAGTTTTCGTCATCTTCAGAGCTTTCACTTTCGTCAGAAGTCACCTTTTGAAAAATAGAATAAAAATATAAACATACTACCTAAGTACTGCAGATGATGGAGATCACTATTGGGGACGTTCTACTTTAAATTATTATGCTTCGCCTATAATATAAAAGCATATATTTTATTTAAAATACTTACCGCCTGTGTTAATTACAAAATCATATATATAGCTGTCAAATGTCATAGTGAAATCGCTACACCTGACTATTTAGTCAGGTCTGACTATTTAGTCGAATTTTCGACTGCCTCAATTTCATCGCCCTCTTGGCACGTTACCTTTTTTATACATACAATATACATGCAAAAGCATAAAGCTCGCCATTTGTTCTTCAATATTTTAAATTGTGGTCAATAAAGTGTACATAAATAAATAAGTATCATTGTTGCCGACGCTACGGCTTGCCGATGACACATAAGCGTCTCAGTTCCAAAAGGTCGCATCCCATTCTGATCGCGCGCGGATTATATACTGTTGTAGTGTGTACTCTGTTGCCCCGTTTAGATGCGCGCGCGAGCCACGAGACGATCCGCGAGACGCGCGTGTAAATGAGCGGTGTGAATACCTAATATGAACGTCATTATGTCATTAAGCATTGGATAGTAGGAGGATTTAAGTTTTATTTATGTATCGCATTGTATTTTATATAAACGAATTTATCAAATGTATGTTTTGAAAAGAAAATGTCTCGAAAGTGGCTTCGTATCTTTTTAAGACATTATCGGTATGCCATCAGTGTAATCCTTATAACAATTGTATTATTTAGTTACGTGAAGAATATAGGAGATTTACATCGTTCTTTGGAGTTAAAAACACGCAAGAAACTTTTAATAAATAGAGTTTCAGACAAAGCTAAGAAATATATTTATTTTAATAAAGAAAAAAGGCCTGGAACATTAGATACAAAAAAACTGAGACAATGGATACTACGGCAAAATGCTCAAGGGAAAGTCTTAAATATGGACTTGTACGGTCCTCTCACAACTAATACTATAATTTTTGTAGTGCAAGTTCACCGTTATTCGTGTAACATAAAATACTTGCTAGCATCTCTCAGTGAAGTAGAAGGTATTCAAGATACTCTAATTATATTTTCTCATTCTTACGTAGACCATAATCTATACTACTACCTTCAGAGGATAGAATTTTGTAGAATATTGCAAATATTTTATCCATATTCAATACAGGCTATTCCCAAGAAGTTTCCAGGTTATGATAAATATGATTGTCCAACTAATGCAGATATGAAAACAGCAATAAAATTAAATTGCACGAATGCAATGACTCCAGATATACATGGACGATATCGGGACCCAATTAACGCCGAAATGAAGCATCATTGGTGGTGGACGGCCAACAAAATATTTGAAGATCTAACCTATACTACTAAACATAAAGGAATAGTGGTCTTTCTTGAAACCAACTTTTATATTTACAAAAATTTTCTTTACATGGCTAAAATGATGAAAAGCATATCAAAGACATTACACCATTGCGATTTCTTATCACTAGGATCGATGAAGGACATGAAAGGAAAAAACATGTTTGATTTGGAATTTACGACTTGGAACCCCAAGTATCATTCTGACATCCTTGCCATAGATTTCAATGCTTGGAAGACTATTAAATCTCACTATAAAATTTTCTGCTATACTGATGATTATTCATGGGCTCGCTCAATTTTTGATATATCGATAAATAGCAGAAGCGGTAAAGTGTTTAAAGTTCTCTCCAGTGCTACGGCTAAAGCGTTACAAACCAGTTCATCTATCGAAGATGTGATGGATTGCGATGTGGTGGATGACGTAGTTGCAGCAATAAATTTACAGGAAATTAATAGAGAAGTTTTGTTCCCACGGTATTTACGAATTTTTCATAATATTGATTTGTATGAAGATGAGTTTGGTATAGACGATTACGTTGAAATCAGTGGTGGATGGAATGACCAACGAGACAAGCACTTGTGCAGCAACATGACTATAAACAAAGTAAAGCGGCAGTTTGTAACCGTAGACGAAAATCTGAACTTGGAAACCTATGATTATTAAATTGTATATCGATCACATTTTTCACTTTCTTCATAGGTTCTTGACTCTTCTGAAAAAAGAATACTTACTTAATTTTTGGAAGTGCTTTTAAATGTAAATCACACGTAATCCCGTGTTAATACCTAATGTGATACCTTTCTACTTGTAGGGAAAACACATTTTTTATGAGCGGCTGTTTCCCCTAAACATCTAAATGCCCGAATTTTTGGCCCTTTGTAAAAATCGGTAGTCGTATTTGTATGTAAAATATTATATCTCACTTTTAATAAAATTATTTAACAATGTTTTAGGCTTAATAATTTGACTAGGCAGATAAAGTCAAACTTAAAACCATACCTTAAATCGGCGTCCAGAAAGTTGAGTCATTATAACCTGTGGACCATTTAATGCTTTAAGCACACTAAATATACCTAATGGACGATATTTTTAAAATCAACCTGAAGTATCTCCTTATTCTCCTTTATGTCAGGAATTCTCTGCCGGCTTTTCTTGCGTTTTCGAAGATAATAAGCACCCTAAGTATATGTTTTGTGTATTGTGTGTAAGTATATGTATTGTGTGTGTATATGTATACCTGTGTGGTTTTCATCAAAATCCGTTCAGTATTTCCTGCGTGAAAGAGTAACAAAGATCCAGGATGGACCTCACAAACTTTTGCATTTATAATATTAGAAGGATAGCCTATAATATAAAATATCATACGATACATGAAAATAATTTTTCAAACAAAAAAAAAATCTTCAGCTTTATAAAAGTTATATTTAGGTACAGTTCTAAGGTTTAATGTATAATTAACCAGATAACCGGCCAAATTGTGTGGTTTTATCAATTCGGCTAAATAATGAAAATTAATGTGGTTTCATTTTTCAGGGCAATTATGAGTATCAAATTAAGACCGACGTAAAATTTATTTACTCTGCAGAGGTAACTGGGGTTAACATTTATTTACCTCAAAAGTATCTATCAAAAAAGTATAGTCTTTATTCGAGTTTTTGAAGAACTATTTTCTGTTTAGGAGTAGGTGTTTCATAGTAATCAACAAAAATACATATTTCTCATAACATATATTTTAAAGGAATAGTTACGTTCTACATATAAGCAGACAAAGCTAATAATGATTTCACACGAAAAGTCGTTGCCAGATGTCATCGCAATGATCCCAAAGGGACATTTTACGTTTGACGGTTAAAGACAAAGGATCGTTGGAAGCGAGCGCGTCACGGGAGCGTTGGCGGTGTCATCATCAGTGGAGGAGGGACTGACGAACTTTTCGGGGGAGGGAGCCAGCGAGGCAGCGAGGTAAGCGAGGCCCGAGTAGCTGCGCACGCAGCCCCGGCCCGGCCGCGAGCAACAGTCTGCTCGCGTGAGTCGTGACCCGCCGCTGCCTCGGCCTCAGTGCCTCACACCGCTAACATGACGAATGGTAAGCGCTCACTCACACCATAGTCTATCGCGAAGCCCGAAAGCCCCATGGCCTCTCCCCAAACAACAACCGATCACAGCACACCATTTCGCGACATACTTTTCAGTGATAATTTCTCATATAACGTCATTATTTATGAATGGCCCGCTGCCGTGAAACGAACTAATATTAAATAAACGATTCGAATTTTCGTGTCTTTGAAAGTACGGAATAGAAACTTCGAACCTACCCGATCGAATATAATTCTCGATAAATAAAATTTAATACTTGAGCTCCGGCGCGTTTATTAATAAGCTCGGAAAATATTCTCGAATTCCGCTTAAGTGGTAAAGCAAACATTTTGTGAACAATTTGGAGATTGGAGCCGGACTTTTAATTACCAAAGAATGTTTGGTGAGTACCCACTCAATTAAATTTTGCGTGAAAGCCTATTTCGGTTATAAAACTGAATGCTTGCAACTTTAACATAATTTTATTGTTACGTTGTTTATGATTTTTACATAAACCTATTTTGTTTATTACCAGCTACTTACATTTACCTATACCTACATTCTGATTTACTGTTATTGTATGTTTACTAAATATTTATCATATAAATTGTGAATTATAATTGGTCTTTCAATATAAACAGCTTAACCGTCGGAAATAATTCTTGTTAAATATAAGTACAGAAACATTGACTTTGGTTAAGTTTGACATCTATAGGTACTATTTACACTATGACGATAGGTAGTGACGAGATAAAAATTTAGATTTAACCACTAATTATAAACACAAAGCAGACACTCTACTAAAGGTAATTTTACGTAAAAATAAATCATTCTGTTGTGATCCAGTCACAATACATAAAACAACTAACAATCGCGGGCAATCCAATCGACACTGTAAATATTTTGATTAATTTGGTTTATTCTGTTTCATAGTTACTATGTTATTGTTATACATACCAATATTTATTTACTAGGAGTATTTCATTACCATGTTAATTCGATGGAATAAAACCGGTCGAGTCCGACTAAATACTAGTCGCGTGTAGGTACGCGACTTATACGTACATCATCTATCATCTATCTATCTATCAGCCCTTTTAATCCAGCGGTTTCCCGCCGTCTTCATCAGTCCACCTGGTCAGGGGCGACATATGCTCCTTTTGCCGAGGCTTCGTCGCCATTTGATGACTTTAAGAGCCCATCAGCCATCTCTCCTGTGAACGATACTTTATTAGGGGCTTTATATACTGTGAACGATACTTTATATAATGGGCAGGCCACATTGGCCCCTAATAAAGTAGTGTCAAGATTGTTTACCAAACAAGAAGGATGCATCAATTGGCTACCTCTTCGTACCGTCTTGCTAAAGTGCAGCGTTCTTTTATGGGACTCGGTGTAAAATTATATAATAAAGTCCCAAAGCAAATACGTGACTTGCCGGTGGAATCTTTTAAGAAACGTGTAAAAATTCAACTAGTAGGCAAGGGTTATTATAACATAAATGAATATTTAAATGATAAGGATGCTTGGAAATGACCAGCTGTTCAACCAGTTCTGCTCAGGTTAGATAATACCTATTTTTGTAATAAATATAAGTTTTATTTTTAAAAGATGTGCTGAGGAGTTTCTTTACGGCTTTTCTTGTCCTCCATGACAAAGCACCTTTGCGAAAAGCTGGAAAATTAAAAAAATGACGTGCATAAGTGTATCAGTGATAACTACATGATTAAAAGATTATTTCATTTCATTTCATTTCATTTCAACAAGACTCATTTTAAAAAAAACGGACTTATACTACTATGGCTAATGTATTACCTACATCGCGTGTCTATAAGATATATTAGATATGGCATATAAGATACATACGGGACACCCTGTAGAGTAAGATTCAAATATAATTTGAAGATTTTCAAATTCATATTAATTTTATAATATTGAGAATAACAATATAATTATGATAAAGATTGTAAAGACAAAATCTATTGACATTAGAATAAAAAAACACTTAATAGCTATAATAACACAGCTCGTAATAATGTGTTAAGCCCAAACTTAGAGTCACTAACGGTTACTTAAATCGCTCCTTAGTGCAGAATTTGTATGGTGATTAAAGTAACCGTTAGTGAAACTGAGTTGGGGGGTTAGACTACTACGATTAAAATTTGTACTTGTAAGATCATACGACAAACTTATTGTAAGAGGAAATGTTGCGAGTCAAAACTTGAAACTGCCAAATCATTGGAAATACAAAATATGTTTTATTAATCGTCTTAAGACTTGCGATTTATGACCAATTACTGCGTAATATCATACGAAGTTTAATCCCGAGCGACTTTAAACAGATAACAATCACGATGATATGGTGCTGTTCGTTTGGGCTAGGATGTTATTGACAAACAGTTGAAGAGCTAAATAAAGGTGCGCGACTGCGAATGATCTCACTATTCGAATAATCTACGACTACTAATGTACGTATTCGACTTGAATATTAGTAATATACTAACGTTCGTATTCGAATGACGACTAGTCGACTGCTAAATTATTAGTAACTAATCTAATAGCCGGTCTAAGAGTCGAGTCGCTCGCGCATTCGACGCTGACGACTAGTCGACTGCTAAATTAGTAACTAATCTAATAGCAGTAATATAGCCGGTCTAAGAGTCGAGTCGCTCGCGCATTCGACGCTCACTCAGCAGTGTTGCCAACTTGGGGGTTTTCCACCTAAATTTGGGGGTAAGTTAGATGAAAATGGGTATCTTTAGGGGCCATATTTTTTAGGAGCATACACTAGAGGTACAATTTTTTGACGCATGTTTCAATAGTTACCTTTTTTTAGAGAAATTTTCTAGGGGGAAATTTTAATGCCGGGTTTTGTAACGTATTTAGAAGATCATTGATTGGGTTGATGAATTAATTCAATTTATCCTGGTGAGCTTTTTTTTCCTTTTACTTACTTAAATAAATTACTGCTTAGACATAGTGTTAGGGGGAAAGAGGGGAATTTCGAGATGACGCTGGGAGGGGATGCTTAGTCGAGGTTGGCAACACTGTCACGTAGCCAGTTGTCAGTTTGGAATGAATATCATTAATATTATGTATGATCGTTCACTAGACATGGCTCGGTACGCGTTTTCGTAATACCATAACTATTTATTGCTATTGTCGCCGATAAAGTATTTTAAAACTGTTTATTTGAAAAACTATTTATTGAAATGTTTATCGGTATATCAGTTTTACGGTATCATCGGTATAATCTTATTCTCGCTAATGTCGGTATACGGACTGATTAAATGAATCCTTAATAGCGAACTTCATTGCAATAGGAATAAAGGCGATATACTGTTCAGTTGCATTTAAAATAAATATTCTATAATTCCTAACTCGCAATACCTCGTATTTACGAATAAATGGTTTCTCTCAATAAATAGTTATTGAGGCACCTGATACCAATAAATAGTTACTTAAACTGTTTATCGTTTATACCGCCCATGTCTATCGTTCACCACTCCGCCGCCGCGCCGCCGTGCGGTGGTAGTCGCTTCCTTCAAGTTCCTTCATTCAATGGAGTTTTTGGGCAAATTGATTTAAGACCTTATGTCATTACTAATATGGTCTAAAGTCAATTTGCCCAAAAACTCGACTTATTGCACTCTTCGTTAGGATGGCCGAGGTCGCCGTTCGCTAGCCGCTAACAAAGTTCCGAGTCGAATGAAAGGTTACGATTCGTACTCTGTGTCGACTCAAGTCAAATTAGTTACTAATTTTTATACATTATTCGAATGAGTCGAATGATTTACTAAGTCGAATAATTCGACTGGAATCATTCAGAGTCGCGCATCGCTAAGCTAAATATAGCCGCGTTATGAAGTTTCCTGTCCATTCCGCATCAACAATGCGTTAGCTGTAGTCGTGAAAATCACAATCTACTGCTATTTCGTAATGTTCTGATCTGATACGGCTCATATTTGTGGTTTGTATAACAATGTTACGAAACTATCTCTTGTAGGTTAGCTAAATGTGGGCTTGAAATGTAATATACCTAGCAAGAATTAAAATATCAGGGTTTTTTTATTCAAAAAGCATTCAAGTTCTATACATTTTGAAGTAGAGTTGTTGTGTAGAGTTCATAGAGTAACTAAATTTAGAATAATATTTTATTTATTCATAAGTCAAAAAAATAAGTAAGTATAAATAAAACGAAAATTACGATAGTATGCGTCGTACGTAGTACATAATAAATTATAAACACAATAAAATATTTATGAACATACTAAATATCCAGTAAAATATACCAGTCTTTCAGCATTTTTGTTTGTCCAGAATACATTTTTTTTAATGCTTTTAGCAGGCAAACGAGCAGACGGGTCACCTGATGGTAAGTGATCACCGCTGCATGTCTCGATTCTCAATGATTTTTATTAGTTTTCAGGAATTATACCTGAATATTAAAATCTCAAAGTAATTTCTGAAATTTTACATTCAAAATGATTGTCTTTTTCGCTGGAGGGCGTATATGAGTTATATTCTACATGGCTAGCCACAGCTTTCTTACTAAATCTAACCGGAAAGTTTTATTTTATGTCAGATTTAATCTGTAGTTATATTGGTTAGCTTAGATAGTGTTTCCGGTTTAGTTTAGTTATTAAACTATCATAAAACTATAGAACCGATGAGTATATTTCAATAAAAAAATCTTTCACAAAATTTACACACTGCTTATCATTTGATTCAAAATCTTCTATTTGAGAATACTCATCATGATTATGAAAATAAATTATTTGAATTTAAGGCCCGTATGATAAAAAACATCTCAAGCAATGTTTAAACATCAATCACGTTTTAAAATCAGATGTAGGTAACTGACATAATCCATCTTGATGCAAACATTTTAGTTCGATTTACCTGAAACTATGTAGATCCAAATATCTACCAATTTGACTTTGTTTATAGCGTGTATGTTTGAAGTCTGATCTTGTTTACTATTTTAATGCTATTTACAATTTTGCTCTATTTCTTGTAGTCACTTTGAATACCAAATACATTTTATGTACCTAATGAACAACCAATGTATCGAGTTAGAATTGGGACTCCCTCCCAATTCTAACTCGATACATTGGTTACTGTAATAAAATGTGAAATCTTGTACCTAAATATATTCAATTTAAGTACATGATTATATATGTACTTAATATTTTGATATAGTTTTTTCGTCGTTTTTATAAGAGTCGATTCACTACTTTCGTAAATTTTTGGTATTCGTTTATAATCGGGTCACCCTAACCTGTGTTTGTACCGAATTCCAGTTTTTTACGTTCTGCAGATTTGGAGAAAAATAGGGTAACTGAAAACGGAGAGACACGAGAGTGATTCTACGCTTTTCTCTTTTTCATCGAATTCATGATCCGAATGAAAAAGGAAAACGCACGTGCACTGAAGATTTACCTAAAAGTGTGCTAACTTCACACTGAATCTGTTCGTAAACTTTATTTTCAAAATTAAAAACTCGGTAGAGTTTATCGCGCGGAAACCACTCAATAGATTTAGATAAATACGGCTCACTATATCTGTTCTGTTCTACGTCTAGGACCTAGACTCTAGGTCTTTGTTGTCAAAGATTTACTTATTCGGTGTTAAAAGTATTAGTACCAAACAGTTACTACACCAAAATGTTATACTATCCATCAAATATAAAAAGACGAAACCAAAATCACTAGATATATACGTCTAGATATGATACGCTGAGGTAATTTGAAATATCAATAAAATCTAAAATAAAAATATCGATAAAAGTTATTGTTTACAACCGTACTACTGCCACAGAATAGATAGTCGATGTAGGTAAGGCTATCATAGTACATCTCCAGCTGTTTATCAATTACACCGAAACCGCTGGGCTTGTTTATTTTGCATATTTTCTTGATGCTTTACATTACATTAATGTGGTTAAAGGGTGTTGATGTCAAAATAATTTTAGGCGATAATGAAAGTATCATTCTTTATATCGAGATAAGAATGTCTGCATATAAATTTAAAAAAAAACTGTGTGTTAAGTAGGTACATTGGCTACTTGTTCGGTTAGGATTTTGTAGTGGGGTTTTTGGAATGAAGCCTATTTTATAAAGCGGTCATACAGGAAGATATGTCACTAGGAGAAAAGTCTTTACAAAACAATAAATTTGTATAATTTGTTTACGTTTTGATACTAGCGGAGTTCTGGTACGAGTCTAGTTTGTTATTAGGTTACTAGTAACTTAGGCCCGTTAATATCAATAGCAGTTTAATCTATGATTCTGAGTTTAAACTGTCGTTGTTGTTAGTTCAACAAATACAGTTTAAACTGTCGTTGTTGTTAGTTCAACAAATACAGTTTAAACTGTCGTTGTTGTTAGTTCAACAAATACAGTTTAAACTGTCGTTGTTGTTAGTTCAACAAATACAGTTTAAACTCAGAATCATAGATTAAACTGCTATTGATATTACGGGCCTTATACACATGTTGTGCCTGTAAAAATGATCAATGTGGTTGGACGTATTTGACAAAGATGGCAGGATATAAGGGCTCGACCACCAGGAATACCAGGATCCCGTGGACCTGAATGCCTGAATATTTTCTGTTAGAAAAGTAGGTGGGTACCTTTCAGGTATATGTATGTATTTATGTATCTAATAACTCTATTAAGAAGGCAATACTAAACTTGTGTTTTAGTTTACCAAAAATAAACTGTGCAATCCTAATTCAAGAGATAAGTCTTTTTTGTTTATTATTTTCTAACTTTATTATTAGGTATTTTTGGTAAAAATTCATCATCATCATGTATGATTTTGTTTGAATTTTTATACGAAATGGAGATAGTAATAAATTTAAATAAACTTCAGTTAAAACCCAACCGAAAAGATTTAACTGAACTCCAAAGGTGATCGTGGGCAATGTAGCGTAATAGCTACTTACAGCAAAGATAAGATGTCGGCGAATCTGCGGAGCGGAAAGCTGTTCTCGTAATACAATTTATTCTAAAAGCGACCGTGCAGTAGATACTTGCTTATGGCATGGTTTATTAGCTAATACTAAAGTTTACGAAAGGCCAGACAATATTTTGATGTCGTTAAATAAAGATTAATCCAAAATATGGTAGGTTGCATTTTTCATTCGGTATTTTTTTTATGAAGAAAAAAAATTACATTACAAAACGCATCAAGTATATGAACACAGTATAAAATTAAAATCTCTGTCGACAGAGCGAAACCGTAATAGGTACTTCATTAACATTTTGCGGAAAAATCAAAAAGTGCGGTTGAGGTTGCAGATTAAATCTTAACTCGTCACATTGCCGGCAGATTATGGTTAAGTGTAAGGCTAAAACATCATTAAAAGCTTACAAGTTTTATTGTTTCATATCATTTGTAAAAGTTTCAATATTTTTCATCTTTTGCGGTAGAATAAATTGTTCTGAAATGATTTGGGTAAGCCTTTACAACGATGGCTCTGGGGTAGGGGATCGTTCGCCACATAAGGGCTGAATTACCGCTTAGCGCGTTAATTAGCGTGGTCTCAGGGTGAAAGCAGCAGGCTAATAATTAAACGGATTAATTCAAGTTCACCGAAACTTGATTGTATGAAAACATTTAAGTCTCTTTAATATTAAAGAGGGATAAAGAAGTTGGTGGAGTTTAAAAGGGTTAATCGGAATCCCATGTTAATTTATCCTAATTGTTTTATAAGTATGGTCGACGAAATACGTTGCATTATGGATATAAGTAGATATACATCCGCATATTATGTAGATAGTTCTCATTAATTCAGGCACTAACACAGGCAAAACTAGTATCTAGGTTTGGCTCCCTACGATGGCAAATTCTGAGTTAGATCCTTTTCCGTTAGTGCTTCGATCCGTACTGACTGTATACAATGTTACAATCATTGTATAGTTAGTAGGTATTATTGTTACTGCTAGACTTCACTAATCTCAATAATCAGCCAATGAATATATTCTTCTTCTTCATTTATCAGGATAATCTGAATTTTACCAAGAAAAAAAAACCGACTTCAAAATAACTCAAAAACTACTCGTCAGATCTAGATCAAATTTAAATGGGTCTAGACAAGCATCAGCTTTCGATTAAAAAAAGAATCATCAAAATCAGTTCACCCAGTCGAAAGTTCCGAGGTAACAAACATAAAAAATACAGTCGAATTGAATACCTCCTCCTTTTTTGAAGTCGGTAAAAAAGCACGCTATGTGATGCAATATTAACAACCGTTGCAAGCCTAGCAGTTCTAGGTTAATTACAATCCTATTTCCTAGCAAACATGATACTAAAACCTTGTTATTCAGATTGAACGTAATGGAAGTTTTTATCTGCTTGAAAATAATGGAGGCTGAACGGGAGTACGTACCTATAATTATACAGGCTGGTAAGAAAAGCTCGCTTTTAAACACCTTTCTTCTACAAGATAATAAGCCAAACCAGTAAGTACCTACCTAGGTACTATTATGCTTAATGGTAAATATACGTAGGTTGGTAATACTTTTATTTAGCCCTCAGATTAAAGGAATCCGCATCATTATTATTTTTATAGATATTTAAGATACAGAAGAAGTTAGACTTAGTAATTTTAATATTATAACAAAGTCCATACAGAGACGGGCATAATTGGCAGACCAGACCCGTAGATTTTTTATGGAAATAGCCGGCAAACGAGTTGACGATCCACCTGATGGTAAGTGGCTATCTTCCCCCATGGACATTAGCAACACCTAAGGCATAACTGATGTGTTGCCGGCTAAGAAAGAGAGAAGAAAAAGAAAGAAAGAACTGATTCAATTTATTTTGGTTTGATTTAATTTAATTTATTTTATTTTATTTTAATTTAATTTGATTTAATTTAATTTTTATGTGTTGATTTTTGTGTTAATTAATTATTTACATTATGTACTAACATTAGTTTATAAGTTTCTCTGCTACTAACACAGAATATGGATGTATTTCCGAAATAAAATGATTATTATTATTTATATTTTAATTGTATTAACTAATCACTTCAGCCAAAGATCTATCTGAGATCTGCATGCCAGCTGTGAAAATGTAGGTGCCTCTATAATTACATGAACTTTTGTATTGTGTATTTGAATGAAATATGTATATGAAGGCGAGCGACCTCTTTGGTCTGTCATACTAGAAGTCATGAAGAAAACTAAATAATATTTAGAATAAGGAATGTGTCAATCTATTGAGAACAATACGTGTGGGACATGGTGGGGGATTCGGATAGCGATCACGGAGTTGTAGAGATTGTTATTGATGTGAACGTTAGGAGAAATGGAAATATAATATCATGGAGCAAAGTAAAAGGAATATTATTGAATAACCAACACCCTAGAATACCCTTTCTGTTACATCAGAAGTGTTGGAAGAACTGAGGCGCCCATCTCAGATGAAGGAATAAAAGGCCAAGACATCGGAAAAGTCGGAAAATAAATGAGGAATGACACTAGTTCGGATGACATTTGAAGAAAATTTTGCAATGAGAAATGAAACAATCTCAGATGGAATAAAAGGAACAATACAAAGCGCGATGAAGCGAGAATCATGGAAGTTTATAATATGATCAACGTGGAAAGTGCAAAACCATTGCGGAGTAAGATGTGCAGACTTGAGATGCACACTGTTCGCGTCTGGGTTTGAGTACCTACACAACACGAGGTCGTGTTGATATGGTCACGATGGCCGAAGGAGTGCGGATCGCAGATAAGTAGCTCTACGAGTAGTGTAGTTTGAAATGTAAATTGTGACATCGTACGTGTAACTTTCCTTGTATTTTTCAGTTGTGGAAAACGATATAACGACGTGCCATCACAAAACAAGCGAACTAGTATTCAAGCGGTGGCAGTCCAGGTGACGGCAGCATGAACGCGGCCGGGAGAGAGCGACGTGCTGATGTATTCGGTGTACAACCATCTTCAGGCGTATTTAGAAAGGTGATTTTGTGAATTTGTTAAATGATAAAGAAACGTTTGAGAGCTGTCATTACTGTCTTGAGTGATAGAAATAATAGTGAGCTTTTGCAAATGTTGAATTGAGTTTCCAAATGAAAAATATATTTAAGGGTCCGTATAATGTGGTTGAAGTTTTCATGAATGCCTGTAGGTCATGTACCAGTCAACGCGGATATTAACTGTGATAAGATGCAATTTGTGTTGAATTGGGTTGGAGATGAGAACTTGAGTAAGAAACTTGTTGTGGTGAAATGACGTTGAATGAATTGAAGGGGAGCGTAATCAGGCTTCTTAGTAGCGGTGCACTCCTGTGGTTTAAGAGACTTACTCAAGATTTGTTGTTGTTGTTACGTTGGAAAATTGAATGAAACGACTGTGGTACATGGCTTAAGGTATAACATCATTAACTTGTAAATTATTGCCCCGTCGAGGTCAGGAACGGCCGAGCGAACAAGTACTGCCGTAAGATATTTCCTTGCAGAGTAACGACACATGAGGCCGTGTCGGTGTGCAGCCACAGCAGAAGTATAGGCGTCCGATGGAGTCCATGACGAGCACCCAGCGAACAAAGGGGTCCACTGGAGACATGGGAGCGGAAGCGCTCGAGGACGAGCGCACGTCAGGATAGCCGTGAAGGCGAGCGACCTCTTTGGTCTGTCATACTAGAAGTCATGAAGAAAACTAAATAATATTTAGAATAAGGAATGTGTCAATCTATTGAGAACAATACGTGTGGGACATGGTGGGGGATTCGGATAGCGATCACGGAGTTGTAGAGATTGTTATTGATGTGAACGTTAGGAGAAATGGAAATATAATATCATGGAGCAAAGTAAAAGGAATATTATTGAATAACCAGCACCCTAGAATACCCTTTCTGTTACATATACATGGCATTACGATTTTATATTAGAGTTGTTTATCGTATATTTATGGTACTCAAACTTGTAGAGGCCATGCCTACCTACGAAGTCTACGAACATTTTTTTTGATCTTGGTAGGCGGCGCAATACATTTTTAAGTATCTTTCGCCACTCAAGTTGAAGAGACGCGACCAAATAGACACCAGTGTGAATTTTTTTTTAAAGTTAGGTAGGTACATACTATTCAAATCTGATTTGTAGAGGAGGGAGTAAAATATCTATTCACTTTAATTTTATTTTTGGCATTAGTCCCTATAAAAAACAAGAAAAACTATAGGATGCCGGTCGTGCTTCATTCTTCTGGAAGTTTTACGGAAAAATTGCACTGTACATAGATATCACTTGTTCTATCGGTTATTATGTTTTTCGACGGAAGAAAAGAACCTAGCACTAAAAAACTAAACGTATCATAACGACCTAGTAAGATACCAGAAGAAACAAGCAGTAGGAATAAAGGCAAGCAAGAAAAAAATAACATAAAAATATGTTTAAGGTTTGTTTTGACTAAGCCACCACAGAAATAGCTTTTTGGAAATAAGACCGCATAAAAATAGACCGCTATATCTTGTAACGCATTCGTTGCGATTATTATAGGTGTTCATGTTCACATAAACATTAGGTGTAGGTACCTACTTGTATTTATCTATCTCTGAAAATGGTATCAACTCCATATAATTATTGAAGTGTCATATCAGAGGTACAAGTACAACTGACCTAGTGGCAAAAAAGCGAGCGTATTCCTCCCACTTGTAGGGATAAGTAAGGGTGAAATCCCGGGGAGATGTTGAATAAATCCTTTTCAAGAGACGCAGCGGGCGCCCCAGTTCCATGCGTTTGTTCAGTTTCCTCAATGGAGGCCGCGTTAACTCCCCTTTTATACGATGTTTTGATCTACTAAATTATTAAACATATTCCAAAAATATCGATAGGTAGATACTGTACTAAAACGAATTTTATATTTATTAACATTTTCTGCTTGGTGGATAGTTTATGTTGGTGATATTGGTCAAGTACCTACTTGACCAATTTACCTACCTAAATTAAAAAAGAACAATACTATGTAATTGAGACAAGCACTAAATACTATTTACAGATTAAAACATTTCGTTAAAATATACGCTGCTCTTACCTAATGCGTTAAATTGATACGATGTTATAAATTGGTGCTAAATAAACCCTCTTCAGGAAAAAGTAAAATCTTGTGTATCTTGCCAGAAGACTTCCAACAAATTCCCACGATAGATGTATCCTCCAAGTTTACGGACGATATTCACTCCATGATTTCGTTTACTTTGATTGATTGTATAGCCCATGTAGTTACCTGTCTTCATTATATTTATTCGCATCAATCTTGGTGTCTATTTTTGTTTCACTGCTTAGAAGGAAGCTTTTGTTTTTTATTATTATTGGTATTGATTCTTCCTTGTTAGGATTTCGTAGTTTAAACGGAACTCTTATAGTTTCGTCATGTTCGTCTGTTTATCCGTCATCCGCAGCGTAGCGCAGAGACCATTAGTGCTAGAAAGCTGTTATTTGCCAGGGATATACCTACAATTTATTAAAACTACAAAATGGTAGAATTCATATTTAAAAAAAATCTGTGTACTTCCCCTACGTGATAGGGTCTACGGGGATGATTTTTTTTCTCGTCTACACCATAGAGTAGGGTATCGTTGAAAATCTTTTCAAAAATATTCTATTCAGTCCTTTTGCAAAATATTTGACTTTAAAGTGCTAATTTTGGTTAGAGTTAACTATCCCCCCTGCCAGCCTAATGTCGTGCGTGATCGCATCATCAACCATCAATCAGGTTTTATCATTGATGTTTAAAATTTATCAGTTCTATTTCATTCAGCATAAACTTAACTGCCATCAGAAAAGAGACTTTTGGATGAAATTTGCAGCTTGAAGTTCATATTTCTTAAGTTATTCATTTAATTACAACACAACACAGCATCATAACGTTATTCTACAAAGATATCAGATTACACTGCATTAGTCAAATAATTTCAATTTGAGGGCTTTCACTCAGTTCTCATCTGAGGTCTATGACGTTCAACGAAAACGAAATGTAAATGCTAACAAAGTTTTATAGTGGACGAGACAGATTATTATTACGTACATATAAATTAATTGCAGGTTTTATGAATATGGTACTGAACCGAAGGTTGGATAAACGCGCGAAAAGCGAGAAGTTTTCGCAATAAGCTACAGCTGGTGCGAAGGGCGGCAATATCGCGCAATTCAGCTGCCGAATACGGAATATACGGACGAGATACGGCCTACATCCCGTACATCTTACACAACTTTCTATTTGTTTCTATTAAACATTATTTTTTTAATGAAATAGCCGATAAATGGGCATATAAGCCTCCCGAATCGGGAGTCCCGATGGTTATCATGTCGCCTATGTATAATGATAAATTTTAAAATTTAAATTTTATTGTTTTCACCAAAAATGATGACCTTGAAACACCTGAACACATTTCATACATTGCAGCTCAGAACCATCTCGATCATATCAGCTTTCATAAAAAAAACCCGCATCGTAATGAAAAAATTAAAATGAAAAGGAAGCAAGGAATAATTTGTTTACATAAGCACTTACGATGAAATGTCAAGAACTAACGAAAAATAATGAAATTAATAACTACTCCGTCTTCATGTCTGTATTCCCACCAGGATCATTGGGCTGTTAGCTGATGAATGTCTATATGCAGATTGGAGTGGAATCTTAATTCAATTTGATCTGCTTCTGTCGTTGGAATAGGTCTGGTGAATAGGTATAAAAGCGAATGGTACTCATACGAGTACATACGTAGCTTGTTCGCATATGTTCAACGTGTTCTCCGAGTGCAGCCGAGTATGCAGCGAGAAGATCTGGAGATACGTGTATTGTTATGCTCACGACTCAGTAATCCCCTGAAGGTTCTTATCTATTGAAACAAGTGATAACTACAAGAGTATTGTTGCAGCTGCAATAAAAAAATCAAGTAGCTATGTGTTATTCAGACATTTTAAATATGTATAATAAGACTAATAAGCTTTTTTAAGTACCTACGTGCAATACTTACTTTATTACATTTGATAGACCTTTTTCACTTACAATAAGTAGGTACTTACTTTAAAGCCATTTACGAATATGATTACCACATTGACTTAAAAGATTGCTTGTGGTCAGACTCGCAGTAAAATTTTTAATTATTATGACGACTTCGAAGCCTCTTTCTTTTCTGATTCTTTTGATCATTCAAGTAATACCTAATCGGTTTAGGTTGAAGGACAAATAAGTACCAATTTAATAAGACATTAGGCTACAAAGCTCATTATTTATTCTTGAGAAATTATGGGTGAATAGGTACAAATTAAATCGTTGTAACGAAGCCAATTTAAGTGCTGATTGTCAAACAACGAATATCTTTGAGACCGATATAGAGATTTCAAAGCTATTAAGAACCTATATCTATACATCTATACAAATAAATAAAATTGGAGTGTCTGTTTGTAATATTAAAATAACCGCTTTTTACTAAGTGCATTTGGATGTATACACTGTACATATACCAAAACAACATTTTTTACAATTTTTGTCTGTCTGTCTGTCTATCTGTCTGTTTGTTCCGGCTAATCTCTGAAATGGCTGGACCGATTTTGACGAGACTTTCACTGGCAGATAGCTGATGTAACAAGGAGTAACTTAGGCTACTTTTATTTTAGAAAAAAAAAGTTTTTTGGCGATACGAAGTTCGCCGGGTCAGCTAGTGTTGGTATAAAAAGCACACTCCTACCTATGCATGTTTTATGTCATGTTATGATATTTTATGTATGAGGTACAGCTATCGCCTATATAATTTTATTAGAGTTCATTGTGCTTAATAAAGGAATCTAAAGATGTTATGAAAGAAGTGTAATTTGTTTACCAATCTTCCAGTAAATATTTGTTTACTAGTCATTTGTGCTTTATGAGAATTTTGTACGGCGTAGATGGTTCGGAAAGCAATTTGTCGTGACAATCGTACTATATAATGGATTTTTGCTGTCTGACTAGACTATGACATTAACTGAATATTTTTAAAGTTTTAAAATGTTACAGTCGAATTGGGGATATAACTGGATGCCTAATAATGTAATTTGAAATACCACGGAGCATATTTCGTCAATTCTTTTTTAAGTGAATTTATGCAGTGTAATATACTAACGAACAATAATAAAAAATAGATAGATAATAAAAGAGATCTAATAGAGATCGCTCAAGTATCCAAGAAATTACTAAATTAACCTCAGGACAGTAATTCAGCAATATTGAACTGAACGCCGTAGCTTAAATACCAAGTCTAAAGTTCAGAAGCGTGAAAATACTATTTTACATAACGAAATTCAAGAAATGAAATTGATACTGCTGACTAAAAAAATATGATTGTTATTTACATTTACTACAAAATTACGAAGGCTTGATTAACACAAACTTATAAAAAGTAAAATGTAATCATTCAAATTTTCAGTTTGGTATAATAATATATTCTATGCCTAGGCCATTGTATATGATCAATACGTCATATACTCGTAATCAACCAGTCTCAATCCTATTTAACGCAAAGGGTCGCTCTTCACATCAAAAAAGATCTTCATTGTTTGATGAAAAGGTAAGTGAACAAACTGAGTACTTATCGGGTGTTTTCGGGCCGCCCGAAAGTCTCTGGAGGTTTATCGACTGCTATCCAACGATAACAAAGACTGACAAGTTAATGAGCTCTTCGATGTAAGAAAACTCATGAAAACATGTTACGACTGCGCCCAATGTTGTTTGTCGATCAGGCTGATTGACATGAACTAATAAGAAAAAATAGTAGACGCTGCTCCGCTCATGCATGGGGAAAATATGTGGCAATAGAAATGAAATATAGTTAGCCGTCTTTATTAATATTGTTGGCTATCTTCATTCTCTAAGATGAAGTGCTTCCAAATCGTAAATATTTTATCAAGTTTTGTTACAATATTGCAAAGAATGTACCTACTACCTACTCAAGCCTGTGCTACTTCACACAGTTAAAATATTGGGCACGTCTCGTCAATACTGCCCTCCTAATGATAAACAACGTATCTGACATTTTTTTCGAAAACGAGTTATTTGCATATTCGTAATCAGCGTTTGGCAATAACAAAGCTCTTTCGAAGCTTTAAATTAAGCCCCCCCCCCCCCCCCCCGATTGGCACAATAGGCATGATGACAGATTTTGAAATACTGTTTCATTCTTTCATATTTCATTATATCATATTTCCACAAAAAAATAAGGTTTAGTATAAAATAAATACATTTCAATTTATAAGTTTAAAATTCGCACCAAAACGCTTCAAAGTGTAAGGGCGTGGTAGTGACGTCAGTTATCAGGAAAACAAAAGACAATCCGTCAATATTAGTATGGTGATATTCATTTGTTTTAAGATGCGTGACGTAATTCGCGCTAATTGAGACTGACTGGCGTTTTAGCTAAGATGGCGGCTTGCCGTATTTTGTAGTTTTATTTTATCAAAAATATTGTTAATCTCGCTAATAATAATACGATAAATGCGTGTTTTGTAATCCATTAAAAGGGTTTCATTAAATAAATACATAGTTTTAGTGATTTTTACTTACTGTCATCATGCCTATTCTTTTGACGTGTTTGTTAGCCAAATTTACAAAATTTTGTTCTATATAACTGCTACTGGGTTAATTAATGACATATTGGTAAGTCAAGATATAGTTAGTACAAATAATCCTTGCAGTGGATTTACTGGAAATACTAAGATTATAACAATTCGGCAAGTGTTTTTATTCTATTTGCTAATCCATACTAATATTATTATAAAAATATAAATGTGAAAGTGTGTTTGTTTGTTCGTTTGTCCCTCTTTCACGTCGCAACAAAGCTGTTATATTGTATGGTTTTTGTGTGTGGAGATAGTGAGGAGGGTGGAGAGTAACGTAGGCTACTTTTTACCGCGGTAAAACATCCCCATGGGAAGATCGATATTTTGTTAGTTGCTAGATATTTAGTTCCGGATGTTGTTAATAGATGGCGTTAGTAAAATTCATTTGCAAGTTCTGAATCACGCTATCAAAATGATACATGTTTACATAAGTCATAGGCAACTAATCTTAAGTTAGCCGTATTGGGGCGGCTTAGAATACTAACCCCAATCCCACGCCGGATGGGTGTCGTAAAAGGCGACTGAATCCGGCCCGCTGGTGGTAGGGCCCCTCGAGGGATTATATTAGTAACATTGATTTTAATTATTAATTAATACCATTATTACTATTATTATTTCTCCATGGGGTTCGCCTGGATAGCTACCACCCTCGAGCATGAGTCAGCCGCCAAACGACTTGTCGTGTTCCGGCTGGGGGCTTGAGAGCCAGTTCTTTCTTTCTTTTTCTTCTCTCTTTCTTGGCCGGCAACGCATCAGTGATGCCTTTGGTGTTGCTGATGTCTATGGTCGACGATAGCCACTTACCATCAGGTGGGTCGTCAGCTCGTTTGCCGGCTATTTCCATAAAAAAAAATCTAAAGTAGGATTTGTAAAGAATCTATCTCTACCGCGGGCGAAGCTGCGGGCAAAAGCTAGTCATGAATATATACCTGGGTATACTATAAGAAACTCAAAATAATGATATGCTTGTGTGAACTTTATTTAAATTAATTGACCTGTTTGAGTATGCTCTAGCGCTCCTTAGCGCTCCTGTAATAAGTAAGACTCGATCCCTGTAATAATAATAATTAGTGGGTTGAAACCAACTAGCACCAACGCACATATTCGAACACGAAGTAAGTAAACTTCAGGAATGAACACAATGAGAAATGATAGGGTTATGTGATATCCAATTATAGTGTGCTTTGCGATCTAAAGTGCCTTGGAGCGCCCTACGTCCGGTCTCAATAACCATTGCGATACGAAGCCCAGTCGTTTGATGTTCAGTTCAGACTATAACACTTTCGATAGGCATAAACCTATTTACCTATAGGGTTATTATAATATGTAGGTATGTGCCTGTTAAGGCCTGTGTTGACGATTTCTTTTGTTCGAAAATGAAAGCGTGTGGTTCTGATGTCTCCATTTTTTATACAGCTGCTGTCAAACCGTATTTTTTAATCGAATTCAAAAAAAGGAGGAGGTTCTCAATTCGACTGTATTTTTTATGTGTGTTTACCTCGTAACTTTTTACCCGGTAGACCAATTTTGATGATTCTTTTCATATTCGTAAGCTGGCGTGTCCTATTTATATTTGAGCGAGATCTGACGAGTAGTTTTTGAGTCATCCCTAATTTTAAAGTTTTAATTTTTTTAGAAGAATTATTTTGTCGGTAACTTTGGAGCGCAAATAGCAGCAATTTCAAATGGCACGTAATTTTTGGGACACCCTATACATATATCAGCGCCTTACAACAGAAGTAACCCATCGCCTGTCACCATTGGGTCTCCTGACGATCAGCGAATTACATTGAGCGCAGGAATTGAGCTCCATGAATTCTCTTAAAGATTAAATAAGTGCCATTTTTAATCGCTAGGTACTTTATGAAGCTTAGAGCAATTTAGAAGAATAGCTCAGTTATTTATCTGATATGATATCGCTAGTAGTAGAACGGAGACTTTCTTAGAGATAAATTATATTTTTTTATCACAGAAGTCATATTATACAATGGGACGAGAAAAAACAACATCGTTGCCATGATATTACGAAAGTTTCCGTTTTCTACACCATCGGTAGAGAGATGTTTGTTACCACAGTTATTTGTTGATTCCAGCTCGGTTTAATGTCGTATAACGTTTTATTGCAATTTATTTTCAGAAAATTGGAATAGGTTGGCAAAAAATTCATGAGCGCTTGCTTCTGTCCTTTGAAGGGCACATAAAAATGTTCTCAGTTGTTATCGTTAGCTAGCAGCCTTAAAGGCTTGTGAGAGGACTTCAGAAGGTATAATTACTTCTGATACTTAGATTAAACTTTTTTAACCGACTTAAAAAAAGGGGGAGGTTCTCAATTCGACTGTATTTTTTTTATTTTTTATGTTTGTTACCTCAGAACTTTCGACTGGGCGAACCGATTTTCATGATTCTTTTTTTAATCGAAAGCTGGTGCCTGTCATGTGTTCCCACAAATTTTTTATTGAGATCCAACAATGGCATCCATGAGAAAACCACATAAGTCTTTTTGTATTAAGTATGTGCGCGACAAATGGACGAATAACTCAATATCAAGCCAACCGATTTCGATGATTTTTTTTTAAGCGAAAGCAGGTGCTTGTCATGTGGTCCCACATTTTGAACGAGATCTGACTAGTAGTTTTTGAGTAACTTGGAAGTCGGTTATTTTTTGTTAGTAAAATTTAGATTATTAGTTACCTATTCGGTATTAGGTATACAATGGAGCAGGGTGCTAAAATATTCTGCAAATCTCTTCATTTACAAGAGTCGTAGAGGGCAAAAGATACGTAGGTTATACGTATATTCAAGCTATCAATCATGGCTATAAAATATCCAAACAGACATATCTATATTATACATGTGCGCATCACAATACGCTTTTATGTTCAAGTCGTTAGGGCGCGACGCGTTCGAGCTTATCGAAGTAAGTAGAAACGTGAATTTGATTTATTACATGTAGAACGTCTTTCAGCTAAGTAACGTTATCGTTAAATTTTAATTCCATTATAAGCGAAGGAATTTAAATAATCAATAATTGAAAAGATAAATTAAATAATTATGCTGATTGCTCGTAACTAAAAGAAAACGACAAGAAGTTTGTAGACAATTATTATTATTTACGAGTAACCGCCCTCGCTTTGCTTTGGTTTTTTTACAGCTTGGGTTACATTATTGGAGTTTTATTAAGGATCCCTATTTTTTTTTAAATATACCTAATATAGCCTATGTCACCCGGGGATAGTGTAGCTTCCCGACAGTGAAAGGATTTTTCAAATCGGTTCAGTAGTTTCGGAGCCTATTCAATGCAAACAAACAATCAAATCTTTCCTCTTTATAATATTAGTATATATTAGTTCCTGGGTTAGTCGGAACACAGGAAACCGAGATTACAAAAATGTCTGAAAATCATCAAAACATATTTGTGAACCTGCCGATTTAATATTTATATCGTTGACCAATTTTATTGTGATCGGAGACACTAGAGTGAGGGAGAGATAGGACATATTATGAGTTTTTATAATGATAATGATGAGGAAGTATTTGTGTCTGGCCTTGAGTCCGTCTATCACACTGTTCTTCAGCTTCATCTCCAGCCTGGAGTACTGTAACCCGAAGGAGTCCAACATTGCTTATCTGCTGTGTTATTCCGAGAACATGTGAGAAATTGCCTTTATGCGCCTCACACAGCCTCACAGCAGCTCTTAATAAGGTGGCCACTCACGGTTGCGCCATTTGGCGTGGCTACAAATGCCATAACTATGTCAAAATGGCGCGATTGGACATACAGATTTTTATATCACGCCATCAGTTTTTCACATTCACGATCTTTTTGGCTATATCACTATATAAACTCACCGTGAGTGGCCACCATTACGATATTTTGCGACTTTCGATAACCTTTGACGTTTACCAGCGAGCTGCGTTCATTTAAATAATTCCCGAACGTGGTTACGGTAGTTGAAATATCTTTTGTACTGTTGATTTATTTGGTTATTATTTTAAGTGAACGGAATTGAACATTTCAATACAGAGACACATTGCGCGGTATATTCCGAGCTGGGTTTAATTAATAAATTATTTATTTACCTTTCGTTGGTCTGGGGTTACGTTCGCTCGAGCACGAAATAATCATGAAATGGTTTTGATTCCGGTATGAATTTTGTAAAAAATTTTTTTATGAATTTCAATTTTCTGAACGGCAATAACTGTTCCGTTCATTCTATAGTTCGGGTTCAGGTTTTCAATATAATTGTGATTTATTTATTCAATATCTTATATTTCACTAGATCTGCGACGGAATATCTTTTGTAGATTGTTTTCCCAGATGACGAAGCACTTTTTGAAACGGCAGTTGAATAAGATTTTCGTGAATAACTCATCATATTGATGATACATGATTCACGTGAATAAATTATATTGAAGATTATTAATGTTTAATCAGAATGCAAAAAGCTTCGAACGTATCTTTGAATAATCGTAGCCTACGATTCGTAGCTACCCGTTTCAACTTTGCTTATTTATTCTAGTTCTATCATGTAAAATCCTTGTGTCAAGTAGTGGAGGTGTGAAACTTGACCCTGCAGCTGTTATATGCATTGTTTTACGTTGAGGTAAACAGTTACGGAAGGTTCCGTACTTGAATTTTAATTGGGTAGACGTAAATGTTTTCATGAAACAGCTGTAAGTTACAGTTCGCCTCATATTTACCTAACAGCAAACTCACGATTTTAATGTGTTAAATATTATGAAATGGATAAATAGTACCTACTGATTGTGAGTAGTACTACTAGTGTTTTACTCTTGATGTGGTTTTGACTCTAAATCAATACCTATAGGTATTACAAAAGTGTCTGCACAAAAAAATGAATCATTCTATCGCACGCGCGAAGGAGCAAAGATGTTGAATAATAAAACTGACTAGTCTTCTGACGTCGACGTCTACGACACAAATCACTTGTTCACTTTCATTGTTAACTAAACTTATGTCAAGGGATCGATCGAGCTAAGTAACTTCAGGCGCGGTTGGTAAGGGTTGGGTGACAACTGGTGCCCAATTCTTGAGGGCTTTCTTGCGTTCAAATCAAATCAAATCAAATGTTTTTATTCAAAATTGGTTTGGTTTACAAACACTTTTTGAACGTTAAGGGAGTAAGTTAGTAGTAGGGAGTAAGTTAAGGGAACTTTAACCCGTCCGGCGGAGTTCTCAACACGGTCGCAGGATGGGGCATTTAAATGAACAGGATTAGCTACCGATTTCTAAATCTGTAATTAATTTTAACGTAATGTAATGTAATAAAATAATTAAAATGCACTGTTTTAAAATGCATGTTTATTAAAATTATGTCGTTATTGCATGTTTTCACTTTTGTTAAGTGAGCCAATTGTTTTTTTGCCTACTCCAAAATTTGTTCGTACAATGTAAAGTACTGGTGCCCTACCATGAACTCTAATAAAATGTGTCATGTTCAGGACAGGTCAGCTTGTAGCTAAAACCTGACAGGAGTGTATTTTGTACCATGAACGTTTACCGATGACCTGCAATGCCTCTACTTCTGTCCTGCATCTTTAGTCTATGACATGCAAGGTACTTGATTTGTACTAATTATGTTCTGAAATAGAGCGTTTTATCGGTTTACCGGTTTTCAAATGAATGCGTAATATTGATGTTTTTAAAAGTTTAAAATAACAATCTCAATTGAAGATTTTGAGATTTGTTATAAATACTTAAGTGTTGTGATTTATTAACCTTTCGTTCTCTAAAATTACCAAAAAAATTATTGCTAAGTGATGCTTACATTTTTGAACGTAATCTTACACCACTTGACACTTGACACAGTGACATGTCTAAATGTCTATTAAAATGTGTGATTTATAATGCCGGTCACTCACATTCGCGCGAATTCACGAACCCACAAGTGTGGGACGACATCGCGAATGATTATGCGAAGTTTTCGAGGCATTCGGGGTTTTCCAAGCTGTGTCGGTTTTTTGTCGCACATGACAGCGCGCGAACCTCGAACCTTCGTGTAGTCTCCCACACATTCGTGCGACCAGTTGCGCACACGACTAAAAAGGTGATGTATCTCTTAATTTTTCGTGGTTCGTGGCGTCTAATCGTACTACAATTTATTTTCTGTATTGAAAATGGATTTTAATGACAACAACATAATAACAAGTTCAGCAAGATTGAACATTCGTGAACAAAGTGTAGGAGGAAGCGGAAATGGGCTTGTATTGTATACTCATATGCGAACCCATTTGCCTGACCACCCTTCACATATGTGCAAACATTCGTAAAAATGTCAAACATTTGCGCGCATGTGAGTGACCGGGTTTAGGAGCGATAATTTAAAAAGCGTAAGTACAATGAATGTTTTTAAACTTTTCCAAACAAATGAAATGTATTTATTTTGTGTTGATGGTGTATTTGAAATTCGCCATGACTGCATCCCGTCGTGTTTCATCATCATTAACGAAATAGCCGAAACAGGACAATAAATGTTACTTTCGGTGAGCTGTAATATTTTGACGTTAACATATGCCACTTTCTGATGTCAATACGTCAACAATCGCGTCATAGTACACGAATTGCAGGGCAGAAGATCATTTTTGAAGTCACGTGACCGCTGTCCTGTTACGGTGACGTGGTCGCTGGCTGCCCTGTGTTTTAGCCAGATCATGGTAGGATATAGCAGGACAGGCCAATTATCGGCTAATATTGACCTGTTTTAAGAGTTCATGGTAAGCCCCCTGTCTTGCTTACAGTCTGGAAACATAAAACTAAGTACATCGGGATTGAATAAGTGAGTACAATACAATTTACTTAATACGAAGGAGTTCGCAGCGCATCGCGAGTTCGTTTCTCATTATAAATTTATTTACTCAGCGTTGATCTGACTCTACATTCACCGGAGCATGAAATATGAAATGCTGAATTCCGTTTCAGAGTTTGACTATTTAGGTACTTTTTTATATTTAGTATGAGTTTGGGCTCAATTTTGTAGTTGCGCGTAACTACAAAGTTGAGTTGACTCGATAGTATTTAGTTTAGTTCTGTGCATAGTAATCTAACAATCAGTAGTGATTACGGGGTATAAAATATTATTTATAATTTCTTTCATTCATGCACCTAAATATTTCGGATTTAATTGCTATTGTGTTCACACGTACACGACGTCCAAATTTCTTGGATGTAGGTACCTAATTGATCAACACTGTTATCTTAATATATATAAATTACGTGTCACGTTGTTTGTCCTCGATGGACTCCTAAAATGCTGAACCGATTTTAATCAAATTTGCACACCGTGTGCAGTTTGATCCAACTTGAAAGATAGGATAGCTTACATCTCAAAATAAAAAAAACTTTTGACAGAACGAGGTCTGTCCGGGCAGCTAGTACTCTTATAAATATTCAGCTTACTTTTCCGACTGAATAATTCAGTTGTAATTGATCACTTACGCAGGAGTAAAACTTTTTCATCACGCAAGCTAGGAATTAAAAATAGATATTTAGTAAACACGACAATTCACTAATAAACAAAGCCTGTGGACATGTGTATCTAGACTATCTAGTGGAACATTAGTGCCACTGCTAACTGCACGAATATTGTTATATGAACAGCCTGCGTAGGCAATGGGCTGTGCTTGGCGTACTTTTGTCCTCGAGATAATAGAACGCTTTTACGAATGTATCGACAAATGCACACAAAGCACTGAAAGTTCCGCGTACGAATAATCCGCCAGACATCGCAAGAACATCCACAGACAGACCGAAAGCGCTTATTGTGCATTGGAACAGCTCACAACACGTTGTGACAACTGATAACGTCCACAGCGCAAAAGTCGTATTGTGGTCTTTATGAAAACTCACGAAAGACTACGTCATCAAAATTATCATTTAAATAAATTGAAAAATGTTGTCCTACAATGTTTTATGTATATTTCGATACAAGTATATTTAATTTAACTAAATATCACTTGCGGTACTTGTTTCGATGAAGAAAAAACATTGGAAAATTATGAAGTTTTCATTACAAAATAAGAATTTTTGGTACTTCAAACTACGTCAACAGATATTTCCATTTGCAGGAAAAACATTAAATCATTATTGGGTTGGCATTTACGATTACCTTAGAGATACAAAACGAACATCTACCAAACAGGAGAAAGTTTCTAAAAGTGCTTTTGCCTCTTTATAACTTTATAAGCCGCACTTAAATCTCGATTCGTGCTAACTTTCAAAGTCCTGCGTCATAAAAGTAAAATAATCTCTAGCCGTGTTTCATTAGTTCGTCACATGACAAGCTGCTTTGTCGATTTGTCGTCCTAATTTATTAAAACACTTTTTTCCATGTTTCTGCTATTTTAAGTACGGATTTACTATTATGTCTTCTGTAGTCTGTATACGTATAGTATAATCCGTGGTAACTCAAATATAAGAAACGGCAAAGTGCATTTAATTAAACTTATTTCAAAAGACAATGTCTAATATGTTATGATTGCGAATAGGTATATTAACTATAACTTGTTACTACCCTCGCTAACCTCGCTTTGCTTCGGGGACCTATGGCCTCACACTAGAATTTTTTGAAGGATTAGGACTAGGGAGTTTTTGGAATTGACATATCTTTTTTATTTTTGAACCGATGGAAATATGACAATGTCATAAGCGTAAGCTTATGTATATATGTATATATATATCGTAAGATAATACATCAATAAAATGTGCATAGAAATCGATAAGCTGTTGAAGCTATAGGCACTTCTTTTGGCGCGTTCGAAAAAAATATGAGAGTAAATTTTTTACGATGCCCGCGCCCACCGACTGCCAAAAACCGACATGATGAAGTTAGCTAACAACTGATTCTTTTTACAAACAAAGAGTTGTCGCATACGGGATGACATCTTTAGCTATTTTTGTTCTGTTACGCCAAAGAAGTAGGTATAACTTCTTACGTGCGTACATAAGTCCACGCACACGTTTTTTTTGAAAATAATCTGTTTTTTAGATGAATCGGAACAGACATCGGATAGTTATAGTTTTATTATACATATGATGTGATATTATGGTTACTGATAACAGTTAAAACTTGGCAACACATGAGTAATAGCTGTGCTTCGTTGAGTTTAAACACATTTGGATTCAAGTAAACCGGGATAACGAGATACCATTATGGAAATTACAAGTGACGTCACATGTACAGAGCTTAAACAACTAAGTAGCACTGTGAACTACGTTAATGGCTTTATTCTCTCTATTCTATGTAAAGTTACAATACAATTAGACCTTAAGTAAATATAAAGTTACTGCGTATTCAGCTTCCATTACATCACATGCCGTGCTTCTTAAGAAATTATCGGCATTAATTTTTACATCACACTACATAACATGATAAATAACGTATTTACCGTGGTAATACCACGTGTAACCCATTATATTACGTAAAAACTTGTATTTTGGCATCCTAAAACTGTTCTCAAAATTCACATATATGTAATTGGATGGTCGCAAGTTTTCAAATCAAGGGGTCAAAGGTCACAAAAATCGATTCTTTTTATATTTTTTTGCAAATATCTCGTTTTCTATGGGTTTTACGTTATTTGTATTTACGAGTATCATCAATATTGTAGAGAATTAAATTCTCTACTATTAATATTAATATTTAAAAAAAATTATACCTTGAACTGTTTTTGAGATAGAGGGCGGAGAGCTCGCTTAGAGAATCATGTGAGGTCAACTGGTAGTCCCGATCAAAAACTCGTAATATTAAGGTTATAAATTATTGCTAAATATATAATTATCATTTTCTAATTGCCAAACATTAAAAGAGACACATTCAATGTAACCAATTAGACAACTGTAACCAATTTCATTTTGTGTGTCACCTTCATTAATTTATGAAAATTAAATAGTTATCTAAATTATTAAGTTCTTCGTTAAATTTAAATTATGCAAGTACATCATACAGGTGCCTTACCATGAACTCTAATAAAATGTGTCATGTTCAGGACAGGTCTGCTTGTAGCTAAAACCTGACAGGAGTGTATTTTGTACCATGAACGTTTACCGATGACCTGCAATGCCTCTACTTCTGTCCTGCATCTTAGTCTATGACATGCAAGGTACTTGATTTGTACTAATTATTATGTTCTGAAATAGAGCGTTTTATCGGTTTACCGGTTTTCAAATGAATGCGTATTAATGATGTTTTTAAAAGTTTAAAATAACAATCTCAGTTGAAGATTTTGAGATTTGTTATAAATACTTAAGTGTTGTGATTTATTAACCTTTCGTTCTCTAAAATTACCAAAAAAATTATCGCTAAGTGATGCTTACATTTTTGAACGTAATCTTACACCACTTGACACTTGACACAGTGACATGTCAAATGTCTACTAAAATGTGTGATTTATAATGCCGGTCACTCACATTCGCGCGAATACGCGAACCCACAAGTGTGGGACGACATTCGCGAATGATTATGCGAAGTTTTCGAGGCATTCGGGGTTTTCCAAGCTGTGTCGGTTTTTTGTCGCACATGACAGCGCGCGAACCTCGAACCTTCGTGTAGTCTCCCACTCATTCGTGCGACCAGTTGCGCACACGACTAAAAAGGTGATGTATCTCTTAATTTTTCGTGGTTCGTGGCGTCTAATCGTACTACCATTTATTTTCTGTATTGAAAATGGATTTTAATGACAACAACATAATAACAACAGCAAGATTGAACATTCGTGAACAAAGTGTAGGAGGAAGCGGAAATGGGCTTGTATTGTATACTCATATGCAAACCCATTTGCCTGACCACCCTTCACATATGTGCAAACATTCGTAAAAATGTCAAACATTTGCGCGCATGTGAGTGACCGGGGTTAGGAGCGATAATTTAAAAAGCATAAGTACAATGAATGTTTTTAAAATTTTCCAAACAAATGAAATGTATTTATTTTGTGATGATGGTGTCTTTGAAATTCGCCATGCCTGCATCCCGTCGTGTTTCATCATCATCAACGAAATAGCCGAAACAGGACAATAAATGTTACTTTCGGTGAGCTGTAATATTTTGACGTTAACATATGCCACTTTCTGATGTCAATACGTCAACAATCGCGTCATGGTACACGAATTGCAGGGCAGAAGATCATTTTTGAAGTCACGTGACCGCTGTCCTGTTACGGTGACGTGGTCGCTGGCTGCCCTGTGTTTTAGCCAGATCATGGTAGGATATAGCAGGACAGGCCAATTATCGGCTAATATTGACCTGTTTTAAGAGTTCATGGTAAGCCCCCAGGTGTACATACAAACAGGCACATCGCTTCAAAAAATGTTATAGCTGGCTCAACACAAACAGGTCAAAATATGGATTTGGTAATGTCCATATCTCCCGATTATCTAAAATATGAATGTAACTGGACATAGAAACAACGACTGATATCCGTTAATCAGACAATGGCACTTTTTATAGCTGTCTTTTAAATCTGGATGGTATGTATCATTAGTATGACGAGACAGCCGGGTAATTACAAACAAGGTCAGAATGAATTTAAATAAATAAAGGGCGACTATTTGGAATGGGTTGGATTGTGGAGTGTTATAAAGTTTGCTAGGTAGTCAGTCACGTTGTATAGTTGTGAAATGTGATTGTGAATAGAAAATAAACTTCAAATCAGTAGACCCTTCTCAATTTCGAAGGGAAATGTTTAATGTTAGAATGAATAAACTAAAAATCTCATTTGCGGATACTATAGTATATCTATAAGGTTACCTTATGTGTTTATTGAAACGAAAATAACGAATAAATTCAAATAGGTAGGAAATATGTTCTGAGCATGAAACCTGGTAGGGCGTGGCATGGAGTATGATTGTAACTCAATTATTATGAATTTTGATTTAAAAAAAATTAAAATACGCGAAAATAAATAATAAACACTGGTCATAAAAACCCAGCTCCCAAAGGAGGCCTTAAACGAACGTCCGCAGTCTGTCCGCTAGGTTACTTATTTATTTATGACATGTAAATTAATATCTGTTCATAAGACTCGCAAGTTTTTTGGGCGCAAACCTTGCACTGTTTTATTCATAAACACCAGTTGGGCTGCATTCTGAAATGAATACTTCACAAAACCAATTTCAACTGAATAAGACTTACATGACTATTTAATAGTGAAGATTTAGCTATGGTGTATTTTACATTCCTGCAGCATGTAGTGTTAAGTTAGTATTAAGCCACCTGATGGTATGTGGTCATCGATGTGTGGATACTAGCAACACCAAAGACATCGCCGATGCGTTGCCAGCAAAGAAAGAGGAAAGAATAAAGAAAGAAAGTAGCTATCGGTGCTCCTGGATATTTGTCATCACGTGATTGATGACGGTTATTAATCCATTGCTGGGCTCGAGCTCTACATTTCCCCAACTCAGAATCACTAATGGTTACTTAAATAGCTCCTTAGTACAGAATTTGTATAGCGAATCTTTACTTAGGAGCGTTTAAGTAACCGTTTAGTGACTTTGAGTTGGGGCGTAAGACTAGGTACCTTTCACACACCTTTGAGAAAAATAAATGGAGAATGTTTGGGAATGCAAAATTCCTTGAAAGAATTTGCCAGGTATACTATATACGTATAAATTAAATAAATTAATAAAATTACTGAAGAGTGAGAAATGACTGAGACATGAATGATCTGTGAGTCACTGGAAGTCAGTGCTTACTTAAGGTTTAATAACTAATTCAAAAGTACTCTTTACGAAAATTCATAAGTGATCTGTGGTGAAATCATTCCGTAGGTATTACTACTAGTCAGTAGCCCACATATTCGCATGTACCTACCTACATGGTCGTAGTTTCGCTTCAAAGCAATATTCCGAAACCTTACCAGAAGTGACCTAAATAAACATGGGATCGTTTTGAAATAACTAGCTGATGTTCAAATGTGCGAATTTGTTTTATATTGTAGACAGGCGGGCAATTATTTTTGCTTATTGACGTATCACTGACAAGTATTAATTTACACAATAATTATGTTACAGTGGTAACGATACAGCGTTTAATTTTCTTGGGTTATTAGTAAATAGTCGTGGAAATAAATAAATACATACTAATAATTTAATAACATCATAACTCTAATCACTTAGTTATTTGCTTCGTAATTTGCATTGCATATCAAAAGTATATTGGGTACGGTACTGTGAAACACAGGTACCTACTTGTCGTATTTGTTTCTGAACTTAGTATGAGATCCAAATTAATCACTCAACCTAAAAATAATGTCCTTGTTTATCCTTGGGCTTAGCTTGTGAGTAGGTAGTATTTTTTAACATCTATAAGTTTACCATTTATACTAAAACCAAGCACTTAATTTTCTTTCCTTCATGTCTAAACATTCATTTTATTCAGTGTTTTGATCGTAATTTACAGAAAACAATACCTTCTATTCTGCAAAGATTAAAGTCTATTGCTATCTTATTGTTAGAACTCTATTGTACGGGAACTAGTTTGAACAGATTAGTCTGAGCCGTTTTATCTTAATAACCCAGGGCACCATAACGTGCTATGTTGCCCGTGGACTCTCTATAGGATACCTGTTAAATAATTCCGAACCCATAAAGAACTATAAATATCTGTGCATTCAATCTTTGGTTCGTTGAATCTGATGAATTTCAGTAGCATATTTATTTATTTATTTAAACTTTATTGAATTCATACATTGAATTACAATGGGCGGACTTAATGCCTAGTGGCATTTTCTACCAGTCAACCCTGGTGATGATGAAAAATTGTGGTAGGTGCAACAAACAAAAATTTAATCACGATGCTTTTATTTTATTACACTATAAATAATATATATTTATACATACATATAAACATACATACATATATATGACGAAGAAGGGGTTATCTACGGTGTTAGTTATGAAATGATATTCCTTTTACTTTGCTCCATGATAATATATTTCCAGTTCTCCTAACGTTCACATCAATAATTCCAAGTACTTCAACACTACGTGATCATCCGTTCTATCTTATTGACAATTCCTTCCTCTAAATATGACATGTCGTTTCTTATATGCCAACCTCTGCATCGCACAAGCGTTTTAGAATAAAGAGGTCCGTCCCTGGACCTTCACTGCAGACTCGTGGCCTCACCGACACGGCTATCCTGACGTGCGCTCGTCCTCGTGCGCGCTTTATTTTATCTTGGTACATCATCATCATGTTTCTTCTATCTACTGCTCCACAAGGCATGCCACATGGTCCTCCGCTTATGATCTCATCCAGCAATACCACTCGCCCTCTTAAGAGCGTCGGTGTATCGGGCTGTTGGTGTTCGTGGTCTCCATTCTAACTCCTGGGTCCACAACTCGTTGTTTTCGTATCACGCACGCGGCCATCGCTGACGACCCACACGACCTCGTGTGGATAATCAGAATCCTGTAAAAACAGTCTCAAAAGTATTTTGGTCGGCTATTCTGACTACATTAACCTGATTCACATTCATTTAATTTTCGTCATTCATCACATCATTATTAATTTACAGTCATGAATAATTCGCTCATTAAGTCTGATATTTTAAATGTGGACACTTAAAATATAGTGGAGATAACTATGGTTTGGCCATTTGGTTACCAATCTGGTTCATAAGACTCTACGGAACGTCGCAATTATGTTATTGTCGTCTGGTCCGGATTATACCCTGCAGACATCTGGTCCAGTCTCTCTAAGACTCTCCAGGCACAACGTCCCTTCAATTCTATGCTGGCCCGGACTCATTCACATTTCTTTTCCTTTTTTTTTCTTTTTTTTTGACACCTTTTTACAACCTTTTTTTTATCACAACTCTTTTTTTTACTCCATTTTTTTACAATTTCATATTGTTACTAGGTACTCTTTTTTACCTTTCATTTTCACTTATCTCTTTTTAAACTCTTTTTTCTCTTTTTTTCTCTCTTTTTTTTCTCTCTTTTTTCACATTTTTTTTTCACATCTCTTTTTTTACAATGGCCATTGTTGCGAAACTCATTAAATTGATATTATCATGTAATCCTTCTTTTACTATACCATAAGACCGACCATAGTTTCTCTACGTGACTTACATCTGACTTACACAAGTCTAACGAGTCTACTGACAAGAAGTCGCTATTCACCATAACGTACTCGCATCATAAGGAACCCGATAGCAAAAACTTCAAACTGTAAACAATTGCAACAGCTTACAAGAGTAAGCTGATCACTAAGAATTGATCAAATTAGGTTTCATAACTTTCAACCATTTATTAAATTTAGAAAAATAAAAGAATGTCACTGTCATTGACTGAAAAACCCTCATTTAAAGACAACGTAATTTCGTTCTTTAAATACAAATGTCAGGCAAATCATGCAAATATTTTTAAGAATGATTCGTTTAAATTCAATACCAGCAATAACATTATCTACACGCTCATCAGCCCCATAATCATAAAAAACTTCACAAAATCACCTGTATGATCAAACTATGCGTGAAGACGGTTGTGACGACCATTGAAGTATTATTACTAGCGTATAGAACGGACACCGCGAACACAATGTATGTTCCAATGAATTGACGCCGCGCGGCTTCAATGTCCAAAGGATTCGTTCGATTTTGAAAGGAGAACAGGGACTCAATTTTGAAAATAGAACCTCCCGGCGGGAACATACATTTTGTTTGAGATGTCTTCTCTATGTATACTTATACCTCAATGGTGACGACACTCATTCTGCCATCACCTAATCTAGCACCGCTCACGCAGCAGACAGCTCCTGGGTCTCTTGGTTTCTCGTGGCTGGCGTGGTAGATCATATTCCATGTGTCATCGATTTTCCGCAACTGAAAAATAAGTAAGGTTAATTTCACTCGTATGATATCAGGTATCACATTTGATGCTAGACTAGGGCTACTTATCTGCGATCCGTAGTTACGTCCATTTCCATCAACATGTTCCTCGAAGAAATTTTAGTCGTCACCTCACATTAATTAAAAATCGACATTCGCGTTTCAGCACATCGTACTCCGAAAGGTCTACATATTGGATGGCTTCGTTTGTTTGAACTCTCACATCACCACATTTCACATTATCCACACCGATTATATTATAAACTTCGACGATTCTCATTTTACTGCGTTTCGGATTGTTTAATTTCTCATTGCAAAATTTTCTTCAAATGTCACCCGAGCTAGTGTCATTCCTCATTTATTTCTGACTTTTCCGATAATATGGGCACCTCAGTTCTTCCAACACTTCTGATGAAGCAGAAGGGGTTATCTACGGTGTTGGTTATGAAATGATATTCCTTTTACTTTGCTCCATGATATTATATTTCCAGTTCTCCTAACGTTCACATTAATAATTCCAAGTACTTCAACACTACGTGATCATCCGTTCTATCTTATTGACAATTCCTTCCTCTAAATATGACATGTCGTTTCTTATATGCCAATCTCTGCATCGCACAAGCGTTGTAGAATAAAGAGGTCGGTCCCTGGACCTTCACTGCAGACTCGTGGCCTCACCGACATATACATACATACATACCTATATACATACATACATATACATAACATATATACAAATACATACATATCGCCGTTTATGCAGAAAGAAGACACTGCGTTCTGTTAAGGATACGTTGCCTTGAGGAAATGCAAATTATGATGTCAAATTATATCGAACGTGTTACCGTAATTATGTAGCAATTTTATTTTAGTAGAAGAGCAGAATCTAAACTTTTAAATTACGACTGCTTTGGTTGAATTAATTAAATCTGCAGCAATTGCAACCCACTATATAAATATAGGTCATCTTATGCGTTAATTTACTCGTAGATTCATCGAAGTGTCAATGGTTAACGTACGTGGCTTAACGTCTGCTATCCAATAATACTTTACATTATAGTATCATTGCTGCTATCAATAACAATATTACCTACCATGCGCAAGGATCGCATGTCAGCAAAAACATAACAAGCAATACTGGCCTCAAAAAAGCTGATAATAACTGTTGCCAATCGAGATAACGCAGAAAAAATGTATGCCTCATTTAATGTCCCAATAGTTATACCTACAGTTGATATGAGTAGTTTTCTTACTTTATTATTTAATAAATTGTCGAAATAAAACGACATTTGTCGCGGACTTTCATAGATGTTTTGTACATTGTAGAGTAAAACAATGTGTTTCTGATTCCTTAGGTATCTGAGTAAAAAATCAAACTTAAACCGACTATCTGGTGTTGGCTGTGGGTGTGGGTAGGTACCATCAAATAAAGAAAAAATACAATAAATAAAAATACTTACACAATATAATAATACTTAAATAAAAATATATAAAAACACTTAACTCAAATTGGCCGCTCCATAATGTCTTTTTCGATGTCCACTGTTGTTCATTATTTTTCATTTCACAAAAATATTTCCTTAACTTAATAAAACATTGTGAAAATTTGCATGTGAAATCGCGTAAAGAACCAATATAAAATATTATGTATGTTAGCCGTAACATTCAAGAGTATGATGATTATTCTATTCACATTACTGAATAGGTAATAAAATTTTAGTGTTATGGAAAGTACGGTAACATACTAAAAGTCAATATTCTCTGCAAGGTGATTTGGTTATAAATCTAAATCAAACAGCAATATAAAATGAATTCTGCACTACGCTACAGCTGTCTACGGAGCTACGTCGTAAACGCCATCAGGGTTCATTTCGTAGCGCTACATACTGCTTGGAAAGCTATACATATATCTATTCTAATATTATAAAGAGGAAAGATTTGGTTGTTTGCATTGAATAGGCTCCGAAACTACTGAACCGATTTGAAAAATTCTTTCACTGTTGGGAAGCTACACTATACCCGAGTAACATAAGCTATATTTTATTTTCAAAAAATTAGAGATCCTTAATAAAACTTCAATAATGTAACCCAAGGTGTAAAAAAATAAGAAAACCGAAGCAAAGCGAGGGTGGTCACTCGTCGTCAAATAAATTAAATTTCCTATCTTCTTTGTTCAAGTTAATGGCGTCTGATACATTTGTTGGATGTATTTTTTTTTATTGCACAGTTACCTTTTATGTTTTGATGGATGTTACTGGCCTGATTTACTGCGTGTGAATACAGATTTCTCATCTATTTTATAGACTACAAAGTACCTACTGCTTCTATAATACAAATATAAAAAATAGACAAAAAATAGACTGGAAGGACCAAGTGTAGGAAATCAAAGGTCAAAAATACCGTCAACTTTTATCTACATAGTTACTTATATGTTTATATAGAATCTCTCAATATTTAAGTTACTTAATATTTAAACTTATTTGGCATTCCCAGACATCAATTTTATTGAACAACCCAAAGTTAAGAAATAAAAGTGACTTAATATTACCAGTTATCGATGAGATGCACTTACATTTACGTAATTACTAGTCTCGTTCAGAAGTAATGAAGCCAGCAAGCTGTAATAACGAAGTCTCGATTGAAAGACAAAATTGAAGATGTTTTTTCAGGCTTAATTAGTAGGTATGTCAAAGCTGCACGTACATTTTTCACTTAGGTTATAGACATAACGAGAGCCAATTCAATTCGATGCAAGGCGTACTGATACTGTTTGCTTATAATTAACAACCTTGTAAGTTTATGTTTTACTAGTAACCGTTCTCGTTTACCTTCGGGAAATGCTTTGAATCTGCAATCGAAAATTTTTTACACAGGTTTCGTTGAATTGACATTATATACGTACCTAATACAGTAAAATATAAAACCACAGTTTTGCGTGTTAATTAATTTGAATTGATAGAAAATAAAACAAACAAACGGGAGTGTTTGCGTTACTTAAGCCTAAAATGGTTTTTATCTAATATCTACCCTGCACAGACACTAAATACATCAGATCAGTCAGTTGTAATAATGATCAAATTCCTGGAATTAAAGTTCTGATGATGGAACTGGAAGATGGGAGCATATCCCTGCGACTATGAATCACAATAGTACCTGGGATCATAAAAATTATTGATTGCTAAACGTAACTGTCCCCTTTATTAAAACTTTGCTCTTAGGTAATAAATACAATTATTACATCACAGCTTATTATGTTGCCAAAATACTCATAACCGCAAAGTTTTCCAGTATTTGATGTGTCTCTAAAATTTAATAAAACGAAATAAGCGAGGAACATCGCGGTTTCGCATTTGTTTTGAAACTTTCGTCTCGTCTCGTCATAACTACATAGTAATTACATACGTGTGGAGATTCGCGAGTTCTTGAATGTTGTAATTTTACAGTCACTGAATAATTTGTATTTGTATAAATTTTATTATTCGAAACTTTGTCATCTATCCAATACAAGAATGACAGATAGAAGTATAAAAAGGGCATTCATTTCATTATTCTTTGTTACATTTTAGGATATAAAATTCTAATCCATTAAGCAAAAAAAAAAAAACAAATGTGAGCAAAATGTGTAACTTTTTATTATTTTGTTCTTAAATCATGCTAGAAAAGGTTTCAGCTCAATACTTTTCAAGTAATTGGATCTCGAGGTGTAAGTCCAATGGGACTTCACTATATCATCAGTGCTACTGACAATCACATGGGGTTTTTCGTATTATTTCGATGGTGCAAAAAAATTGGAAATCGGATCCTCCCGTACGTATTAAAGATTTAATAACATTAGGAGTTCAACAGTCATTGACATAAGTGACATAAAATCATAAATTGATAACGCTATAAATAACGCTAAATACTCATACCGTAGTAAATGATAAAATGATAAATGAAATTTGTTTTCACAAAGGGGTAAGGAGTTGTTTACTGTCTGCAGTCTCGGGGCCATACGGTAATGTTATTCCGATTACTATTTAAGTAGAACCTAACGCATTTGGATTCACATCAAACTATTATTATGCTAGTACGGATTAAGGTGAACTGATATTTTTATTGAATTTACCGTCATGGGGTCAATGTACCCTGTTGATGGATCGTGTTGCCGTAAAGACGTTGGTGCTGTATGTCTGGTACAAGAATGTTAATAAGGGCCAACTAATTGGCAGCCAACAGCGGGCACAGGTAACAGACAGTATCAAAATGCAGCACGTAGCAGTTTACACTTTCCATGCAAATGAATCTATCGCGAGAATTGGTCAGGAGGACGCGATGTTCAATAGGGTTCAGTAACCATTTGTCGTAAAACCAACGTCGTTAATTTTAATGCCACTGAAATATAGCGTGTGATTAAAATACGACCAATTCTGTGTCTGTATTTGAAATATAATGTTCAATTTATATTTCGTATGCGCGCAAAATGAGTATAAATAATATTAAATACGTTACCGACAATCTGTACAATTCGGTATGTGTTCGGGAAAACCACTCGCACAATCATAAGAAAATGCGAGGAAAACAGAACACGACATGGAACATTAAGATTCAGTGCTTTCAGAAACGTTAGAAGCCAACTGTAATGAATTCTAATGAACCGTGCGTTGCCGACCCCTGGCCTAGTGTTTGCATATTGAATAAAACCGCGGAGCCCTACTCCTGCTGGTTCCGACAGCTGCAATGCAGTACAAACGGATGCGTAAATACATATGTACTCGGTTACGTTTTGACACTTATTACATTCGCCAAGATAATTATGTTTGTACAGGGTGGTGCAAAAGAAATGGCACTGTTTAGTTAATTCATAACTTTTTTCTAAAGAAAACTATGATTTTCTATTTTCGACTTTTCCCATTTTTTAGCGTAGTGGAATACGAAGAGTCACAATTTTATTTACCGAAGTTCATCTTAATTAAGTATGTATATTGTCATTTATTTGTTCTCCTCGTTAAGGATAATCGCTATCAAACTTTTAGTTTGGTGACTTTCTATTGGTGACCAATTCACTTTGTTTTATTGCAAACATATAAATATGCCTGACAACGTAAAATTAACACAGATCACAGGGTGTTTTCTTTTATTTATATAAGTCTGAAATATTTTATCAAACAATCCACAATTTTGTTATAGAACTTGTATTTGTCATGTGCTCAATCGATCTAACAGGAACTCCCTGTGGGCTCCTGAAAAATGGAGTTACAATTTTTCTTGCTGCATCATCAATCAAGGGAATCCCTTTGATGTGAAAAGGCTGGTCGATTTCACTGGCTTAAGTCTTAAGCTCTGATTGTTTCCAAGATATCAGAGAAAGAAGAAAAATGATAACGCTTTATATTCAATTTCATAGTTCAATAAAGTTTGTTATGATGAAGTAGTTGTTGTAAAGAAATGAATTATAGAAATGGGAAGATTGTTCAAGACTTAAAATATCTACTAAATTGATAAAATTTTCTTAAATTTGTGTATATTCACAAATAATTAAGTACACAAATGCTGTAGGTACAGTTTTCAATGTTTTCAGACTTTTCAGTTAAATTGTTTTTTATAGCTAACTAGCTGCCCGGACAGACTTCGCTCTGTCAAAAGTGTTTTTTTTTTATTTTGAGATGTATATAAGATATCCTATCTTTCAAGTTGGATCAAACTGTATTTGCGAGGGACCCTCCTCCGTGGCACGAGTGTCATCTGCTACGCGGATGACACTCTCCTCACTGCCCGAGGAGGGAATTTTGGCGAGGCGGCCAGTCTGGCCTCGGCGGGCGGATCGCTAGTCGCCGGTAGGATCCGCCGCCTTGGATTGAGGGTGGCGTTGCATAAGACCGAGGCCGTTTTCTTCCACAGGCCTCGGCAGCGCCGTCCCCCTGATGCCCACATCTTTGTGGAGGGCGTCAGAATTGAGGTAAAGACCCAGATGAAATATCTGGGTCTTACGCTCGACGCCAGGTGGCGCTTCAGCCCGCATTTCAGCGGACTATCGTCGCGGCTGCTGAAGGCAGCGGGGGCCCTCTCATGGCTGATGCCTAACATGGGAGGGCCAGGCGGGCGATGCCGGCGGCTGTACGCCGGCATCCTTAAGAGCATGGCCCTGTACGGGGCGCCCATCTGGGCAGACTCCCTTCAAAGAAGGGAGAACGCCACGGCCTTGCGGGCGCCCCAGAGGGCCATCGCGCAGAGGGTGGCGCGGGCTTACCGTTCGGTAAGCTTCGCAGCGGCGTGCGCTCTGGCTGGCACCCCTCCTTGGGAGCTCGAGGCGTGGGTGCTAGCCAGAGTCTATGAATTGAGGGCGGGGCAAAGAGCACTCGGGGAGTGCCCTGCCCCTGAGGTACGCGAGGTTGTTCGGCGGGAGGCGAGGGAAGCCGTCGTCCGTCATTGGATGGCGGACCTTGCCTCCGCAGTTTTCGGCCGTCGAACCCTCGACGCGCTCGGGCCGGTCCTGCAGGACTGGCTCGAACGACCGCACGGATTCCTCACCTTCCGGTTGGTGCAGGTGCTGTCCGGACACGGTTGTTTCGGGTCGTACCTCCACCGGATCGGGAGGGAGGAAAGCCTGTCGTGCCATGACTGTGGCGCGGCGGAGGACACGGCACAGCACACCCTCGAGGTGTGCCCGTCGTGGGCCGAGCGGCGCCGCAGTCTTGTCGCGGCGGTCGGGCCGGACCTCTCGCTTCCCTCCGTGGTAAACGCCATGTTGGGGAGCGAGGAGGCGTGGGTGGCGGTTGCCTCCTTCTGTGACGAGGTAATGTCACAGAAGGAGGAGGCGGAGCGCGCGCGGGAGAACGATCCTCTCCCCCCGGTGATAAGCAGCGGACGACAGGCGCGGGGGCGCCCTCGCCCGCATTGCACTGCTCATCACCCAGCCGAACGAGGATGACCGAGCACTCAGTCATCCTCGAGCCCCTCCCCGTGTGCGGGAGGGGCGTGAAGGGCCCGCCGCTGTAAGGCGGGCAAACGCCGGCGGGGAACTGGAAGCAAAGGCTCTGCCGATTCCCAGAACCCCGCCACCAAAGGCGATGCGGGAGTGCCGCTGGGTTGTTTAGTGGGTATACCGGGAATGAACCTTCCCCGGGAGTCCCACATACCCCTCCCGTCCCCCGACGGGCGGGCATGCAAAAAAAAAAAAAAACTGTATACGATGTTCAAATTTGATTAAAATCGGTTAAGTAGTTTAGGCACATGAATACAGAATGTTAACTTCATACTAACGCCACGCGCGAGAACACTACTACATGCACAGCTATGTGTGCGTGACCTGTCACCGACAAGACGGGGCAGCGTGCGCCGACCAATCAACTAACGCGCCGGCGCCCGCTAGGGTACAGTAAGGTGACAAGTTCAGGTGTGCCAGCGGCGGTGACACGGGCGACGTTTTGTGACGACGCGACGTATTGTTTATAAAGATGCCAAACTGTTGAACTGTTTGTTTAAATACCTAATGGGAATAAAACCAAATAGATTTCTTTATTCAAAGGAATATCAAAGGATTTTGACAAGTAATAATAGTACACATTTTTATGCTTATTAAAGAAGACTAAAGAAGTATTTAGTTAATAAGTAGGTACCTAATATCCAAAATAATTAAAGTGGCGATAAGGTTATTATTTATTATTCTTATCGTTTAAGTTCGGTTTACACGTATTAAGTAGTTAACTAAATTTTAAGCAAATTAATACGTGTAAACGGACAATTTAGTAGTTTAGTAATCAAGTAGACAAGTAATTTAGAATTTTTTCTATTTTCTGTTAATAAGGTGGGCGGGGCTTATCACTATATTTACCTATACATACCAACTCAATTTTGAAATGTGACGTCACGAAATTTAGGACCCCCTCCCACCCCTTATTCTGTTTAAATAAAATATTTTGTTTCAAAAGTTTTTTTTAGGGTTCCGTAGCCAAATGGCAAAAAATGGAACCCTTATAAATTCGTCATGTCTGTCTGTCTGTCCATCCGTATGTCACAGCCACTTTTCTCCGAAACTATAAGAACTACACTTTTAAAAATTGGTAAGTAGATGTATTCTGTAAACCGCGTTAAGATTTTTACACAAAAATAGAAAAAAAAAACAATGAATTTTGGGGTTCCCCATACATAAAACTGAAACTCAAAAATTATTTTTTCATCAAACCCATACGTGTGGGGTATCTATGGATAGGTCTTCAAAAATGATATTGAGGTTTCTAATATCATTTTTTTCTAAACTGAATAGTTTGCGCGAGAGACACTTCCAAAGTGATAAAATGTGTGTGTCCCCCCCCTGTAACTTCTAAAATAAGAGAATGATAAAACTAAAAAAAATATATGATGTGCATTACCATACAAACTTCCAACGAAAATTGATTTGAACGAGATTTAGTAAGTAGTTTTTTTAATACGTCATAAATCGTAAACCGCAAAAAACATCGATCAAAGTTACAACGAGCTACAAGAACTTTTATATTATGTTACTTGCTGCTACGGAACCCTTCATGGGCGAGTCCGACTCGCACTTGGCCGCTTTTTTCATTTCTAACAATAAAGTGTAAGTACCTACTTAATATTAAACAAACTGTTACATAGTCAACCATTTCATCTTTCAAAGCTACACCGTTTTTAATATACCAAAATTTTAAAACGGAACACATAATAATAAAATAATGTCCATACAATTACTGTCCATCCGTCTGACCGTCTGTACTCATTGCTGACTCTCGCTCGATACGTAGGTACTTGCCCGTTTTATTTTTATTTTCAGTAACCAAGTGAAACCCTATGAAAGTAGGTATGAATTTTTGTGTCTGTTAGGAAGTTAACATTCTGGTTGTTATTTATTCATGTGGTTTAGGAGTCCATCGCGGACAAACAACGTGACACGTAATTATTAAGATAGGTATTGATTTTACGGAAAACATCTATGAACAGATACATAATGAAAAGGCTTTAATTCATAACCTAAGACAGTATCGTACGAGGTATGTAGTATTATCACAAAGTATAATTTTGGAAAACAAAACTATTTGTATTTTCCTTAGCATACCAACGAAATTAAAAATACATATATTATTTAATTATATGTTGAGTACATTTGAAACCGTCATTATAATGCTCTGCCGGATTTAGAGGTACTTCATACTCTTCACAGTGTTTCCGTTAGCTCGACATACATTTTCAGAAGCTGTCTTATAAAAAGTAATTAATGTAAATCGTTCACGCTAACGCTAACGCTAGAGTCACTAATGGTTACTTTAATCCCTTAGTTCACAAAGTGGTCCAGGTGGACCCCCAGGGGTCCACGGGAGACTCGACGGGGGTCTACGTTGGTGTGAAAAAAATAAATAAACAAATTAATTAACCAATCAATTCTCAGTTTTTTTCGAAAACTATTAATCTTATAATCTGAACTCAGCCGCAACGCAAATTTCCATAGCTAGATCTAATCTTCACATTTTTGTTGAGTTTTGGGAATATGGTAGAAATGTATGCTGCGGGGGTCCACCGGAACCAGCTAAATTTTGAAAGTTATCTATGAGAAAAAAAGTTAGGGAACATCTGCTTTAATCGCTCCTCAGTAAAGAATCACCATTCTGAACTAAGGAACGATTTAAGCAACCTTGTGACTGTGAGTTGGGGCGTAAGTGTTTTTTTTCTGGGACATTTCATGTCTCTGGCCGAACGCGAGCTGCCTTTAGGTATACACTTTGATTAATTAAGTTAAGAGCTATATAAAAACACGTTATTCCCTCACAAATGTAACGAGTTATTTTATATAATTTATTAAACCTTTATTATTTAGAAGTTAATCCTTATTTAAAATTACTACCTACAATATACCGTTATATAACGTGAACCAATATACCGTTTTTAGCACGACCAGTAACAAACAATTGGGGTTAGGCCCCTTATTTTGGAGCTACCTAACCCCCAACAGTACCAGCAATTATGTATTTTCATTTGTGATAGTAGGACCTATTTCTTACTGAGCCCTAACAGTAGGTACTAGCGATTATGTATTTTGTTATAGTCCCTATTCGAGAGTACATTAACCTAAAAAAACATGATCCTTCGTTTTCAAATGTACCAGTAGAATAAGTTAGACAAGATATCGTGTTTCTACTTGTCAAGCTAACTACCAACCTTAAAGCCAATGCATACGTAACGGGTTTTGTCCCGTACGGGATGGGATGTGAAGTTTTGGAAACATCGTTTCATAGAAAATGTATAATATAGTGCATACGCAGCGGAATCCCGTACGGAAAGTGTCGCCGACGATGTTTTTCCCGTCCTGTACGGATAAAACCCGTTACGTATGCATTGGCCTTTAAATGATGATGATGATGATGATGAGTACTCGTTGCAGGTGCGGGGTGGCGCGCGGTAGAGGGCAGCGAGCGGCGATGATCCCCCACATGGGCCGGCCGCGCGGTCACCATGCGCCAGCAGTCGACCGACGTAAGTACCTTTTTTTTTTTTCTCTCTCTTTTTTCAGCTGGAATGCATCAGTGAAAATTTTGCCGTCGCTGGTGTCTATGGGCGGCGATATCTACTCACCATCAGTTGGTTTGCCTACTAATTTGTCAGATGTTTCCATAAGAAAAACAATATGAAGTTGCTCCTTTGTTTGGTTTACTGCAACCAGAAGCTTTTTTAATCAAATTCAAAAAAGGAAGAGTTCAAAACAATTCGGTTGTATTTTTTTAATGTCTGTCACCTCAGAACATCGTAATTTATGAACAGATTTAGAAAAAACAGTTTTATTTGAGAGGGGATAGGTACTATCAGAACAATCCCATATTTATAAAAATTCAGTTCTGACACAGAAGACATAATAGTACTTATTCTGATAATAGGACCCTTGAGGAATTGAAGGAACTCCTTAAATATAATATGGCGATTTTGATGTAGGTTATTCGTGGACTGTTTTTTATGTAAATAGTCGACAAACTGACAAGCTACCTAAAGGGTGAGTGGCCACTATCGCCCATGAGTATAAATTACAATAAAGGTTATTACCGATGCAATGCTGGCCAAGAAAGAAGGTGGACAAAAGAAAGATAACAATTAGGTACCAATATATTTTCTGTACGTGAATGAAAAACTCTATAATAGGTAATTTAAGTATGTTTAGTGAAGAGTTAGAATCGGAATCGGAAACAATTTAAACAACCCAGTAGCAGAAACATTAAAGCATGCCAGATCGCAAGGGTGTAATAGACATTTACTTAAAGAAGCTTATGTATGCCACAACAATGATAATGGATATAACGACCATTTACCTCTAGGCGGAATGCATTCGTTTCTTTCGAAAAGTTAACTAATATTCATTCGAAATAGTATGATTTTCAAAGATTAACATCAAATCATCAATTAACTTAACATGAAACCCAATCGTAGGATTGGATAAGCCTGAGAATAGATAGTATAATGAAATTTAAGCAAAAGTATCCTTTATTTGGTTTGCCGTACGATCGTACGAAGTTCTAATAATCCGACTTTCCGTCGCTTCGGTGCCATAATCCTTACAAATAGTACCTACCTATCGTGTGTTACGACTTAAGAGTTAAATCTGCGGAAATGGAAAATCTGTAAAACTTATTATATGTAACATATTATTATTCTCGACTGTCGAGATTTAAGGTACATAAAAACTAACTTCGATATCGCTAATCCATATATTATAGTTATATCTCAATCACGTCTACTTTTTTATTCACAGAACATACTTAACTACAACATAGTTGAAGTTGAAGTACTTCAATGTTAGTAGGTACTTTTGTTTCACTGTCAGTATGCAATTACAGTAGAAGACAATGAATAACTACATGTTATAACTACTTGGTATACTGTATTGTTGATATTGGTACACTGAAAGGTACATTCACTGCCAATTTGCACATGAGTCGATCTCTTAATCCGCTTTATGCTTAATCGTATTTAAGTAAACCTTGGTTAATAAGTCGAATAATCCGAGCTCCAATCAATACTGATTAAGAAACCTTTTCATGATTGTTTTTTTTTTGTTTTATAATTAGGCATTTGTTTTCCTTTTAAATACACATAAACATTATTTTGACCAAATATTGTGACCTATGTAGTTGTAGAACCATTATCTTTCTGTGAAGCCGGCCTGGCTACCTACAACCTTGTTACTTGAGCCAATCGCCAAACGACTCATCATATTCCGGCTGGATGCTTGGGAGCCAGTTGTTTTTTAAGGTTCCGTACCCAAAGGGTAAAAACGGGACCCTATTACTAAGACTCCGTCGTCCGTCTGTCTGTCCCTTCGTGCGCGAGTCCGACTCGCACTTGGCCGGTTTTTTCTCTCTCTCGCGGTCGGCAACACGTTACGTCTTTGTTGTTACTGACGTGTATGGGTATCATTGGTCTGTTACCATCAGGTAGATGGTCAGCTCGTTTATCAACTAGTTAAATAAAGAAATAGCGACCGAGGGCCGAGCTCTTGTTAGCAGATCGTGTAACTTGAATCGGTCCTCGTGTGACTTTAATTCGATGTGATGGTTATATAACAACAATTAGGACCGTTCTTAATATTCAGATTTTAGGTAAATTAATTGAAATGGGCCGCTATATGGTTGCGGTAAACAAATAACTAGAGAGTTAATTTACACACCGATATTTCTTAACGCAAATAGATATTTGCGTTAAGGTTAAGAAATATCGGTGTGTAAATTAACCTTTATAAATCCACCTTGAATTGGCGCCATTCCAACCGGTCCTGAGCTCTCTCAATACAAAAGTTTTCACATGACACCGCCAATTTACCGAAGTAGGGATTTAGTTTTAAACTAGAACTTCGTCTAAATGAATGTACCGTAATAAACATTACGTAATCCCCGGCAATCTTTCACAAATGGAATAGACAAATAATTACAAAGCACTGAAAATTGGTTTCAAAGTGTCACAATTAAATACAGCTGCCGGAGATCTCCAGTCTCCAACACGGTTCTGCGACATAATTACTTATTATGAAGGAATATGATCATACAATCACACACATTACTCATAGCAGTCCTTGGTGGCATGAATGGTACTGTGGCATGTACAAAGACAACGTAAGTACTTAGTTAATGTTATAGTGCTAAGTAATGTTATGAAACATTTTATAACTAATTATAAATCTGTGTCAACGTCGTGTTGTCAAATGAAGAAGCGGTCAAACTCGTTAACATCGTAATTTTAAACTCAGACTGTCGACTAATTAATAAAATAATACACCAAGTATTATTGACGTGATAACGTCTATTAAAACGATGAACGCCGGGTGCACGCACGAAAAAGCATGACTCACTGTCACGTTCCGTGCAAGCGAGAGCGCGGAACAAGCGATAGAGAGGCACGATCGGCTACGATCGGCCCAAGCGCTCGGTAAAATAATGGTAATTTAATCAAAATGATTCAATTTTATCTTTAAAAGTATGCAATCATTTCATCAATGTTTTGTCATGACGTTGTCACGTTAAACTACCGTCCGTAAACCGACTTTACAGACAACCATTTTTTTTAAATAATATTTTTCGCATAAATGTGAAGACAATGTCGAACTGTATAACCAGATTACACCCATGTGCAGACCGTCGACTTAGCGATTTGTGCAGAATGTCTAACCTGTAATCTGTGTGTAACCAATTTAACCAGTGCAGCCTGTTGACTTATCGTTGTGTAACCACTAACCAGTATAAACCCATGTGCAGACTGTCGACAAAGCGGTGTGCACGGAGGAGACGGGCGCGGCGCGGCTGGAGGCGGTACTAGTGGCGCTGGTGGAGCGCAAGGCGCGCGCGCTGCACGCCGAGCAGGCGCGGCGGCGCGCGCGCACGCACCCGCTGCTGCTGCTACTGCGGAACCAGGTGCCTGATGGTGAGTTTATACAGACTAACACGTTTAAAGAGGGAGATGGAGATAGAAGGAGGGGTAGGTGAGAGGGGGATATATACATATAGGAGAGATATAGGAAGGGGGAGAGTATTAAAGTTTGAAAGGCGACAAGAATTTGTGGAAGGGGAGCTCCGGCGTATAAATTGGGCACGGCAGTGCATTATTTTATGTATGGAGTGCTTAGACGTTCAGGAGTGTAATTTCTGGATCTTTTGTATCGTTCTTTCTTATTCTTTTCAATCACTGCAAAGAGAGATATCTATTTAGATTTACACAAAGAGAATTTCTATAGTACACTTCCCCATTACTGACCGTGTGACGACCAGAATTTTACGTAGCTACTACGAGTAGATATAGATATACATAAATCCCTACCTCCATACATTATTTATCTTTATTAGATCGAATAATCGATAAATTTGAAGCAAAATAGCAATAGAAATTAGTATTTAACCAGTAAAATAAAAACGTGTACCTATTAAAAGAAAAAACAAACCCAGACCGCACACAAAATTCAGCTGCGTTTCAGTTCTCCGCTGTGAAAGCAATGTGTACAATGAAAACACAGTGAAGCTTCCTTGAAAGCGAGACTACTCTGTGGTTCCGGTTTACGGCACGACACACGAAACGATAGTGTAACGCGACCTTAATGTTTGTGAAATGTAATAAGGTGATGTGTTGATGTCAAACAAGCTGAAGCTTAAGTTTTCTAACAATGAATTTTTGTAAGTTAACTGCTATATCGAAAATTTTGACGTTTTGGTGAACAACCATACAGTATCAGTTCAAGGTCAAAAATACACAATTTTTAAATAGATTAAATTTCATTACAAAAACATAAGTCGTAAACTTTGAAGTATTATTACTAGCGTATAGAACAGACACCGCGAACACAATGTATGTTCCAATGAATTGAAGCCGCGCGGCTGCATTTCCAATGGATTCGTTCGATTTTGAAAATAGAACTTCCCGGCGGGAACACACATTTTTTTCGAGATGTCTCTTCTATGATATTATACTTCAATGGTCGTAAAGAGGTTTTCTTACGAGGGTTGCATAAGCTCGTACATTTTTTCCATAAACCGATTAATATCAAGAATATGCTCTACAGAGAAATTCTCATTAAAACTGGAGGTGAATAATAATGATGATGGGATTAGATTAGGTTACTTCTTGTATACTAATTGTTAGCTAATTATAAAGAGAAGCCAAAAGTAGTGTCCCGAAGCGCCAAACAACAATTAATTGCATTTTAGAGTTTAGAACATTAACTGAAACATTTCATATATTTGGGGAATTACTCAATAAATTAAAAAAAAATATTTGATTCATAAAAACATGTCACGAATATATGTTTTAGAAAATTAACTAAAGTTCTATAGTATCAAACTTTAAGTATTGCCATAACGGAGGTAATAAATTTCTATTTATCTCTTTGCAGTTTGTAGATTTGATTCGGAGCCAATATTCTACAGTGCAGCTTGGTATTTGTATATTTTAGCTTTGTTAGGTAGAATAATAACGTTCATGCTTTTTATCCCTTATTATACTCAAGCAAGCGTAAACCGCGCAATATTGCTTTATCGTTTAAGATTTCTTTGTTTTTTGCAAGCTTTTATTTAACTTGCAAGCTATGTGTATGTATCTTGTATGTTTGGGTCGAATCTTGCAAGCTGAATTAGAACTTCTTTTCGTCCTACGAAGTTGAAGTTCCGATGATAATCCATTTTTATGATAAGCACCTGATAATACTTTTAGGGTTGACTCCATAATATGAGACATATAAATACAAATTTTATAAATGTAGATACAAGCGCTATAAGGCTCAAAAAAGTTAGTCGACATCACAGGAGACCGAAGAGCGGGCAGCATCCTCGGACAAAGAATTAGTCTTGCTATTCAAAGGGGGAAAGCTGCCAGTATCTTCGGAACCTTGCCTAAAGGGACTCCTTTTAATAATAATGTATTTTAATTATTGTATTATATTTTTTAAAGTTTTTAGTTTTAGGTCCCTTGTACATTAAGTATAGTATTAGTAAATATTATACATAGTTATGTCATGCAATACCTACCTATTTTTTGAACAGTTCTGACACCCTACATTACTTATAAATTATAATGTAGATACATATTAAATTAAGATAGCTCGTTCCAAAATCCATCATAAGCTGACTGCCAGGGTTGGCTTTAGATAAAGGAACTCCAACGGTGAACAACACAATCGTATTTTTTTTTGCTTCAGTATGCTTATCCAATAAGCTTTTTAAATTAAACTACTATATTCACATATTATGTAGGCGATGTAACAAACGCCACAGAACAAAATTGTTACATCAAAAAGCAACAAAGCAGATTTAACCAATTGGGTAAAAAGAAAGAAAGAAAGAAAGAAAGAAACATTTATTCTGACACTGGCATTGCAACAATGATTAAAACTGGTGGTACATTATTACTTATAAATAATAACCGCGTTCGGAGTTGCAGCTACCAGCATACCGGAAAAGGGTCGCACTCAGAAAGCGGCGTAGGAAGCACCAGGTACTTTCTACGTCTTCTGATTTTCAGTGCGCCCGTTAGTCGCGTGTAGATCGGCAAGCGGCACAGCACGTGCATTTCTTTCTAGTGATTAATCGGACTGCAATTTCGAAAACAATTACGATAATACTTAATAATACTTAATACCTAGCTTTTTATTAATGAAATGGAACTTAAAACAAAATACAGTATCAGATTGTGGTAAAATTCAATTTTAACCAAATATTTTTAGTGGATATTAAACTAATAACAGACAAAGTTACTGAAATATGTTAAGTAAAAAATGGAGATTACTATCCAATATTGGCGAGACATCTGTTTGAGGGTATTATAAAGAAAGAATTTGATAAATCGGCCGGCTATACCCTATAGGTAAGCTATTTCGTTTATTACAATTATTGCCCATCCTATTGACATAGTATGTGAGGTAAATACTACTAGTACACTAAAATGTATTTTGCGTGCTAAAGCGCTGTGTGTTAATCTTATGTAATATTAGTAAAGTGTGTTGCGTGTGTGTGTGTGTGTGTGTGTGTGTGTGTGTGTGTGCGTGCGCGTGTGTGTGTGCGTGCGCGTGTGCGCGTGTGCGCGTGTGTATGTGTGTGTGTGTACGAGTGTGCGTGCATGTGTATGCATGCGTTGTGTGTGAGTGTGTGTGTGTGTGTGTTTCCGTGTGTACGCTAAATCGTTTTCTGTAAGTTTAAAAGGTGTATTTTGTATTTGTGTTTAAAACTTGTTATGGGTACTCGTGTACAAAGGGAATAATCCGGCCACACATGGTTTCTGACACTGCAATACGGTTTCAATGAAAGTTAGTTCGCACTTAAATGGATTATCCAGTCGTATTCGCTGTTACGAGTTGAGGGATGAGCTCTCACGCGTAATCGGGTTTCAGTGTACCAGAAAATAAATACAATCAAATAAATATAAAATAAATAATTGTAAACGTAATTTTACCTTTTTGTTCTTTTCACACAATAGTACCTATATTACTTACCATTTTATATGATTAGATCATTACCTACTTTTCCATCTTAATTTTAATCGAAATCCATTTCGATCATAGAAAACTTACTCCATTATATTAGGTATTATTTAAAACTTTAATTGTTCTATTATACGTATAACTTTTATCTTGGGCCTAACCGTTTATGTCAGATATTGTTACCAAAAGTTAAAATACAATCTTCTAACATTAGGTTTTTAAATTACATTAAAAAAAAGTCAAAAGAATATCTGCTAACTAATAATTAATTCGCCTCGCTTCGTTGTACGTACTGTAGAATTGTATGAGTATCGAGTAGAAAGTTCCCCTGAAAGTTTGGCGCGTGCTAATGACTTACTAATTAACAGATCGGATTTTCTCCATAAGGTTTTCATTCGCTACTAGTACTCTGTCCATGGCGTTGCCCGTGTTTTCCGGAATGATAAGTACCCTACGTCTTATTCCAGCTGTGTGCTAAAATTCATGAAAATCGGTTCAGTCGTTTTCCCTTAAAGAGTTGTAAATATCCATACAAACTTTCACATTTATAATATTATATTAGTAGGATTCATATGCCGAAGATTCCTGAGAGTTTTAATCGAACCTTAAAAATAAGAATCAAGCCCATCAGTTAAAAAAGGCAAACTTTTTATAGTTTCGTGGGTACCTATAAATAGTTACATATTCTGTTCGAAGGTTTCAGGCCACCGTCCATAAGTTTTTATTTGTAAAATTTCTTTTGTTACGTCCCTCGGTAATATTTGGACTGAAAATTATAACAGTCATTTTCTTGTGTCAAAAACAGTTTCTGTTCATGGACAGTTTATCAAAATTCGACTCTAAAGAAAGTAGATATGTGTGATATGTTTTATAATGTAAGACAATAAAATTTACATTTGACAAATGGTTCTCTAGGTATAACAAGAAAGTCAGGAGCAAATCTGTTTCAGTACAGAGAGAGAGTAGTTAGTTTAATAGTCGCAAGTTAAACATGTCATGTAAACTTCAGAAATATTGAACTGATGTTGTAGAAAATGCAACCGATTTTTTAAATTAAAACTTGTTAACTTTTATGTACTTACTTTTTTAACTCAGCCTCAATGGGCAGTGCAGGAAATGGTGAATACCACTGGGGCATTTTCGTTTTTGCTGTAATTGAATTACATCACTTTAACGTTAAAACAAAAAACATTACAATAAATTACATTACAGACACACTAAAATAGTATTTATTGTTATTCAGATAGCGGAAATAACGCCAAATCAATGCACATATTTTCATTATGTATGTATGATGTGTATGGTTCACGTTTATAACTTCCCGCTTGTCTATTGTGTATTGTTTGATAACTGGAACTAGATTAAGTGTTATGTGTTTATCTATTACAGAGGAGGCGTCCATCGTAGAAAGCCCGGGGGATGTAGTGACGTCACACTGGTGTGAGGGAGAAGTCGCCACGCACAAGCACAAGAAACTCAAACTGCAAACGCATCATCACCATGGGTAAACGAAATAATTAAGTGCATGAATAAACATATTTTGACTGTATGGAATATAATTATGTGTACCTATGGCATGTATTTTGACTGCAACGGATGTTCACGATCTGTTTTTTTATACCGATAATTTAAATTTATGTGATACAAAAAGGTTTTTGGCCAAGAATTTTCTCGTCTCTACGTGACCACGATCCGTGTTATTGGGTCGAAATATCTGTGTATAGTGTCTGCAGTGATAAGATTTTAAAAGCATATTAAATGTACAGTCGGCAAAAGAATTACGTATGCAGGGCATGATTATAAAATATTCTGTAATTATTGATATTGCAGAATGTTACTGTTATTATCATTGATAAATGCTACCTATATACCTATACAGATATATACATTAGTTATGATTTATAATAATAATAACCGCCTTTAACGATCCTTCAGCCTAGTTCGTCATGTCACAAACAAAATTTTCCGAGCGATATTGACCGGAGAACACATACCTACATATTTTATGTGACACATAAAATAATGTTGTTGATCTTGAGTTCTCTGTGGAAGTCGCTACGCTATCACCCAGCCAATTCCGCCGGTAGTCATTTTACCCGACCGAGTAATTTCCTTCACTAAACAATTTGATTTTGAATACATATACTACTGGAAAGCTGTTTTTACCGGGTCACATAGGAGTTTTCTTCTTGATTGGCTCTTTATTTTATTGACCCGTTATTATTAAATTTTCATTTCGATTTTTCCATCAGAACTGTGGCAAATTCGTTAATTTCCTTTGTGTTGTTTTTCCTTACGTACTTGTTGAAGTAGCGTTGGCTCTGTAGTACGAAAACATGACATGCTCTGTCGTAGATCACTAGTAGCACTAAATCGTTTACTGCCAGACTTAGGTATGTCTGATTTCATTATTATCTAGCAAAAAGTGACTTCCAAAAATCCTTTGTTATCAATTTAAAAAAAAAAAATCTAAAGTGGGGTACTGTTGTTTTATTTCTTTGGCGATTCCGTATTAGCATTGTTTGATATTAGATCAGTCATTAGTACTTACCTTACTTATACACATCAAGTAAGAGGGAAGAATTTATTCTTATATCGGAAAAAAGTGTTCTTGAGTAATAAATAATTTTTCAAATGTAACACTACTTTTTAACTGACTTTGCAACCATTATTTTCTTTCGCATGTGTGCTTTTACTGGTCGTTTTAATATAAAATTACCTAAATACTTCTTACAAGCAAGTTACATTTAAGTCCTGGACACGATAATTAGTTTTAAACAAATAACTAATGAATATATTTCTTAAACATTTTTTATGAATGAACAATAATTTAATCTAACTTCGTTTCCAAACTTTAAAAAGTTGCCATAAAACTTTAAAATCTCTAAATACTTATCGGGAAAGACTTAAATGCGCATAATAATATTTGAACCCTGTGTATAGGCGTCTTAAACAAATGTTTGTGTAGCGTTATAACTTAGGGTTACCCACAGACATGTATGGGTTACAAATGTTATGGAGTATCCGAATTTTCCTATTTTGATTTTTTGGCTCATAAAGTATGTACCTACTTGCCTAATGAAGCAATGTTAAATTCAATTTAAAATAAAATTATAAGCTTAAACTAATTGCAATTCCTTATTAAGTATACTACTCCTTTATATCTCAGGTACCCAATATTTGAATTACAATACATTATAGTTGGATGCAATGCAATACATGTATTGGTTTCCTAAATACTTATCGTACCTACTACGAGTAGTAGGTATGTAGCATAGTAGGTCTACTTTAAAAAAGTTATATTATTTCTTATCTACGTTGCAAGTGGGATTGTTTTTACTAAATAAATAGAAATACTCACAGGTTGTAACAATAAGATAGTGAGGGCACGTCCATTTTTAAAGTACACGATCAAAATCTTTTTGGATTTTCAATAAATACCGTATGGGTACCCTAAGTACTCTCGACACACGTGTACGCTCTTATATCCTGAGATAACGAGTTTCTTTATTAATGTGGATACACGATTAATTCTTAAAACGGGATTTAGGCCTGTAGAATCCTCATAATGTGCTATCATTTTATTCAGGTTACTTCTCTACGTAACAGGAACTCATAATTTGTAAACGCTGGTCTACTTGTGTTTGTACTTATAAATTATGGGCGACGTAAGTGGTCATCATTAGGCTTAACTATTCATTTTTGTTGACTATTCAAATATAAAATCTATTATTACTTTTTATTAAGCTTTTTGACGAAATTGCGAAAATTACCAAATTCACGCGAGCGTTCCTAATTTATTCACACACGTGGTTCATTTTGTTTTGCTTGCTTTTTTAATATTGTTACCTAAGGCTTTTTATTCATGCGTGGGATATTCCGATATGATTCTGTTAAGATATATACGCAAAAGCGACCACTAATTTAAATACGGGAAGAGAAACATTCATAAGAGGTAACAGAGGGGACTCGACACACTAGCCATATGTGCCAACACAATAGGCTGGCTTCACTTCAGCTGAAACTCAAATGCTGTAGTTTTACTTATCCGCGCTTCACTTGGCCTGTAAAATTCAACTTTTGGCTTTGACTACGCCTTTCAATGCATGCTAGTTTTGTACTCGTAATGTAAAAACGAACAAATTTCAACTTTTTGTGCTCATTTTTTGCAATTTATTCTATATTTTTAACTTGCAAGATATAAGAAAAGTTGTTTCTTAAAACAAAATCACAAATACATATAAACGTTTAAATTATTTCAGCGGAATAAAATCTATCCTATATCCTTATCCTAGACATGGTATGTCAGTCGACGCGGGATGGAAATACAAACATCCAAACTTCCGCATTTAGTAGGGATAATGAATGAAGAGTAAAGTATTGTAAATATTTACAGTCAAAAACCTTAATTTTAGAAAGCAAAACCGTAAATTAACTGTAACTTCCACACAAAATTCAATATAGGACTGTCATTGAAATAAGTAACTTATTCTTACTGATTATAAAAATTCTCCGTTTTATAAATCCGTTTGGGAACTGAAACATTTTAAAAAGCAGGTTGCCTTTTGATACATTTTTGTCTTATTTTCCGACGTATTTTGCGGCCAACATTCCGTTCAGCAGAACGAGTTAACAGCATAAATACGCTAAAATTCAAATATTGAGCTAGCGTTTACTGGACCAAATGAAAAAGGTGTTCTAAATTTTTTTTAAGAATAGCCCTCGAATAGTTCTCCGTTATCACAGAAGACATAATTGTACAGAAGACTCACTCCGCAAAATCATTTAAATAAATAGCGACATTCGCACAGCGCTATCAGAAACGCGTAATGAGTTGCCTTCCTTTCTAACGCTTATTAAATTAAATCTCTTAATCCTCTCTGGCAATGTCAGGGTTGTCTTTTTTAAAAGAATGAAATTAATCTGAAAGTTTAATTACCAGGTAATTTTTATACCAGAAAGTATAATGCCCATTCTATTTTATGAACAAATGCCGTTTCAAATAAATCTGGGCTAAGTTTTAAGTATTTACTTAGTTTACATACGTAGATCATAAAACTATTTTATTTTACAATGTCTGTTTAGGTGCTTTAACCTAAGAAGATGGCAATACGGCATTATGTTGATACTTTGATACTTACCTTCTCTATGAATGCACAAGATTTAATGCACGACCCCCTTAAACTTTTAATTTAAGTATTTACATAGTTAATAGAGCTTCTCTCCATAGTGCACTTATAGTTTTATATCTACGCTTCTGTAATTATCTACTTTGTGGTACTCAGCTCACGTATGAAACGCATTATGACGTGACGTTCATTTCCGTGCGCTAATCTAACGCTCTGCGGGGTCAGTGCCTGTCACGGCTTTCATTACGTGAGTGTCGCGGTCACATGTCACGGTGAATATATTCTCTACATAGTACTTACATTTGTAATTTGTTGGTGAATTTTTTATCCTAAAATTAATACTACTGCCATATGCATCCCAATAAGTTAAGTGTCGCGTTGACAATGGCATTGCATACTGGCCAAAAGGTTAGCGCGCTAGGTAACGTAATTTACGTAATTAATTTAATATAACTTTTTGTAAGAAGCTAGGTACCTACTTAATACCAGTAATACGTGTTGATTACAACGCATTATGACGAATGCATTAAAGCTAACATGAATGTAGATGTTTGAGTAGCAATAGTTCTTGCAGCTTGCTTAGTTCTTGTTTAACACGCACAATGTCAACGTTTAGCCTGAATTCAACTCTTCGCAGTGCACAGTTTAGTGTTCCAAGAGCCCACGACAGCCAGACGTTCGTCTTTTTATAAACCTGAAACTTTCTATTTTACCTATAGCCTAGTTGATGTACTCTGGTCATGGGTGTTATAGTGATGTCTAATTTGTGTAGTCTATGCAATCCGCGACACGTATCCCTAACACAGTTCAGAACGCTCCGGGACTATGAAGTTTGGATAAATCCTAAGAATATGGCTTACTGAAACTATAGACTACTAGCTGCCCGGGCAGACTTCGTTCTGAAAAAAGTTTTTTTTTTAAGATGTAAGCTATCTTATCTTTCAAGATGGATCAAACTGCACACGGTGTGCTTTGATTAAAATCGGTTAAGTAGTTTAGGAGTCCATCGCGGACAAATCGTGACACGTAATTTATATATGTTACCGGATATCTGTATAATGCAGGTATTCAGCACAATCCCTAGGTAATGTGTATAATACCTGGGTCGTTTTGGCAATGTATTAAATGATATTAATATTATTCACCATTACATACTTTACCTAGGTAATGTATACTTTTCCCATCTACTGTACAGAATACCTGCAAGTCCACCGGCAATGAATAAAATTAGATTTGGGTATGTGTAGTCAACTTGGATGTAGGTTGGAATTAAGAATTTACTTATAAACACACTCAAAACAAATTGTACTAATCTGCATGAATAGATATTTTTTTATACATTTTAAATTATTGCTTGACCGAAATCCCACTTGATGGTAAGGGGAGATGCAGTCTAATGGCTCCTACATACTATGCCGCCATCATCCCGTGCGGTATGATTTATGAAGCCATGGCGACATATTTTGCGGATATTTTGCCGGCGGCATGTGCCGCAGAAATCGGCTCAGTACCGGATAGCAACATCAGTCTTGCTCTTGTTTAACGTATGGTGATGATGATACATGTGCACGTTGTGTTGGTTTAACTCACTATACTATAATAAAATGAATATTATGTATCCATATGTCCAGTAAAAAGAGACAGACACATAAATTCTAAAGTGAGATAGGAAGCATTGTACAGGGGTAGGGGTAGGGTAGGGGTTGGGGTAGGGAAGGGGAGGGGAATGGGAGGAGAGAGGGAAGGGGAGGGGAGGCGGAGGAGAGGGGGAGGGGGAGGAGGCATTGTACAGGGGTAGGGGAAGGGAAGGAAAGGGGAGGGGAGGGGAGGGAAGGGGTAGGAATGGGAAAGGGGAAGGAGAGGGGAGGGGAGCATTTCATACTTTAGTTACCATAAGCCTCTTGTATCATTTATCGAAAATGTAAGCTCTGAGTCTGAATAAATATATGTGATGTATACCAATAAAATGTAAAATAATTATCTATTTTTGCATCACTATGTTCATTACTAAAACCTACAATTATCATCTTCCCGAAATTTTACATTCGTCTCATTATCTTGAAAACAAAATTTTTGAAGGTTTCACTTCTACTAAGTGTGAATTGCACACATTTTAATTTTAAACTATTACTTGTAATTATGTCTGTTTGTCTGTTCAGGCATCGATGTAGGTAATTGGGTAGGTATATTAATTACATCATGTCATATTATATTAGAAAACTTTATATCCCGAGAAATATAAAGGCCCTTGAAAAAATTTCAATTACCAGCAATGCTTCTTTTTAGTTATTAAATGACATTTAATATTCCTTTTTCGTGCCAGGAACGAACTGATATTAGGCTTGTGGCTTTTTATGCTTTTTTAAGCCGACGGCATAGTGTGTAAGAGCCATAAGATACACTCTTTTCTTGAAGATTAGATGAGTGCTTAAATGACAAAGACGCATGGAAATGACCAACTCTACAACCAGTTCCGTTCAAGTTACTGATATTTTTTTATAATAAAATATATACCAATGTATTTTTATTTTTAAAAGATTTGCTAAGGAGTTTCTCGACGGCTTTTGTTCTCCTCCATGACAAAGCACCTTTCCGAAAACCTGGTAAATTAAAAAACGTGCCAGTGATACCTATGTATATGAAAAAAATATTTTGACTCTCTCCACGTCATTGGCGGGCGGGTGTAGTGTTTGCGCAACTTTGCAAGAATTCCATGTATCGTTGCAGCAGCTTTAGCTTTTGGTTCAATGCACCGCCAAAAGTTGGGGTTTTTACCTTAACTCGTAACAACTGAAGGCGATCGGTATATTCTTAATGTACGTTATGAAAAGTAGGGCTCGGGTGAGCGGGCTCCTGGTACGTGCGGTAAATATACCTACACGTATCTTAGTCTTAGAATTTACAAGATTGGCCGTGCCCCACTCGGATACAGCCCAAATTGTGAGATTTATACGTTCCACCACCACTCTGCTATCGTCTGCGTACCCATAGATAATAGGCATGAGCTGGTCATTACTATGTATCAAGATAAAATCCCAAACCTAGCCAATAAGGCCAGAGGATATGTCGGAGCTGGAAGCTTGCTTAAATGTAAGAATGCCAAAGTTTGCCAAGTTTTGGCAGCCTAAACCCATTGTGGCAAGTAAACTTTTACTGCCCACCCTCACGTCTCGCCCCTCTCCCACTTGCTTGTTTTTGTCTTTTACACACATTACCAACTACGCATGGAGTATTGTATAGAATGCCTGGGCAAAGTATGAAATAAATAATATTCAAAACGTTACCTGAACGTTTTAGATATTCTATACATTACCTAGGTATTGTATAGACTGCTGAATTTTACAGATATCCGGTAACATATATATTAAGATAGATAAACCTATAAGATAAACCTTCCTCTATAGATATACCTAATCTAAACTTTTCTAACAAAAAATAACCGACTTCAATGTTACTCAAAAAGTACTTGTCAGATCTCGTTCAAATTTATGTGGGACCACATGACAAGCATCTGCTTTCGATTAAAACAAAAATCATGAAAATCGGTTCGCCCAGTCCAAAGTTCTGAGGTAACAAACATAAAAAAAAATACAGTCGAATTGAGAACCTCCTCCTTTTTTGAAGTCGGTTAAAAACCACAAAACCTGACAATGTTATTGACAATGACAGTATCTTCTCGTAGAGACCCGTACTCCACCGGAGGCGGCGAAAATATCTAATTCCGAGATTTCTCTCATATATTTGTGATTATATCGTTTAATAAAAAATCTGTATTTCAAAATTCCTGAAAAAGTGAAAGTTTTCGTCAGAATGCTAAAATTTCGGTTTAGAATACACTTTAATCAGAAATTCTTGGTTGTTTTTGGTTGGCCAATAATATCTCACCTATTTGCACAATTAGTGCGGTAGGCGGTCCCTTGAGATCTTCTCAATTATAACAGACATTATGTGTCACTAATAATTGATATAATTGTACATAGATATTAATTGATGTCATTGTAACTGATCGATCTGTAGATGAAATATATTTGAGAAAAACTATTATTGAACTTATTTATTAATGAAACGAATCGGGTCACTCGGGTCTATCCCAGTCCTCCTTTTAAGTTGTCCCATGAATCCCATGATGGGAAAACTGTCACTATGTAGTCTACTATAGATTTTTAGAATTTTGGCCTCTTTGTCTGTGCTTTGTTCAAGCTAATCTTAGAAATGGCGTAACCGATTTTGATGCGGTTTTCACTGCTGTGTTTTAGTAAGCTTGGATATTTTGATGTGTATTTTGTTCCAATTCAAACATAAAAAATGTGGCAATTATTTCGATTGTTACCTACGTATTATGGAATATCCGAATTATTTTGTCAATTTTCAGAAGCGAGGGCTATTACTAATTTGTAATAAGCGTCCGAGTCATGAGTTTACTTTTACCATGAAAGTACATTTGCATCATTTGAACATTTGCATAGGTAAATAACTTAATTATTATTTAATCGATAGGGATTGTAATTCCTTCGAGTTTTTCCCGGACTGCTTTATCAAGGAGTTTTTCAAGAAAGGTTTTATTAAAAGAGTTTTCGTGTGGGCAATAACATTGGCAACTCCACATTTTTACAGATGTCAATCTTTTTCGTCAACCCTATGAAAAAAGAAAAAAATGTGTCTGTAATCTGTATGTATGTATCTAAAATGTATGGTGCATGCCGTCGCGTCGGATAAATGTGAATAACTGAATACCTGTCGAACTTTGCGTACCTACGGGAAAAAACCCGTTACGTATGCATTGGGCTCTAATCGGGGCAAAATATGATAAGACAAATGTCATATTGTGCCCCAAGTTGGGGCCCCCAACTCTATCTATACTATAATAAAACTCAAAGGGCAAATTTACTGTACATTGAATATTTTTTTAAAATTTTGATTAGGGGGCACTTCAATAACGTGTTTGAGCACAAAAATATTTTTTTTAGAATTATTGTCTGTCTGTCTGTCTGTCTGTCTGTCCGGGCATCACATGAAAACCCTTGAACGGATTTCGATGAAAATTGGTAAAGTTGTTACTAATACTTGGGATCATATTTTAGGATACTTTTTATCCCGGAAAATTAAAAGGTTTTCCCGGGAAACGGGATGAAAGTTTGTATGGAATATTTTCAAAACATCAACCGATTTGCTTCAAATTTGCATCAAATATTCCTTGCTTAAATTTATGGAACACGTATTTTTCAGTTTTTCAAAATTTTGCAAAAAAAAAAGAATAAAATACAAATTAATGTGAATATTGCTTATTTTTCAAAACCCGCTCCTGGAGTAATCCTTTGTGATTTTATCGTGGGTTTCAGTATATAAATTACTAAATATTTAATAAGTACTTCAATATAAATTCACCGTTTTTGAAATTTCCTTCTGCAAGAGGTACAAATAACGTAAAACATAATTTCCGTATGCGAAGCTGCGGGCAACAGCTAGTTACTAATAAAAGTGTTGCCCTATTTGATTTGTAAGGGTTGATTAAAATTTGACATGGCTTCAACCCATTCATTTTACATGTATCCGACAAACTATACCTGTAATATGTATTGGTATTCTTTATTTATCTCCAGGAGCATCCCAAGTCCAGAGCAGTTGGAGTTGGAGAGGCGACGGAAGCGACGCAGGCGCCACCACACGCACACACATACGCACAAACCCAAGAAACATCGAACCTTGCTAGTTTCCGCCATTGATGAACAGGCTAAAGTTATACATGTAAGTAACTAACAATAGGTAATAATAAATTTATAGTCTAAAAACCGAACGTAAAAGATAAATACTTATGGCAAGTTACATGACGATCCTGTAGCCTGGTTGGTAGTGACTCTACCTGAAAACCGACGGGTCCTGGTTTGAGGCCCCTAAGCCTCCCCTGTTGAGTCCCTTCCTGTATCCGCACTGGCGATGGTCAAGTGCGGATTGTGCCTGACTGCATACGACTGAAACATAAACAAATTATATTTATGGAAAGCTCTCACGTATCCTGATTTTCTCATGACGTTTTTGTTCACCGAAGTAAGTATAGGTAAATGTTTAACGGCCGGTCTCAATAATGTACTAACAGATGGAAGACTGTGGATAGGGCTGTCATCTGTCATATTTGTCAATTTTTCAGAGGCAAAAATTGACAAATATGACAGATAACATACTAATGGTAGCCCTATTCACAGCCTTCCATCTGTTAGTACATTATTGAGACCGGCCGTAAGAAAACAGATTAACTGCCGTTCTCAATATCAGTCTATCAATTATACTGAAGTCAGTTGTTTTGAACTGTTTATCTTATTACTTTGCCTACGAACTTATCCAGAAATTATATATGGTAGATAGATTAGATAAGTGTTAAATTTTTTACCAGTAAGTTGCAAATGTTTATTTTATTTTTTTATTAGTAACTTTGCAGTGCCATCTAGGAAATTTATATGTTAAACTTCCTGGGTCTCAGCTCTCACGTAGTAACACTAGATGGCGCCGCGCTGACCTGAACGTTTCAGGTGATTCTGAAGATAAAGCAAATTTTCTTGTTTCAGCTTTCAGTTTGTCATTTGCGTTGTAGATGGCGTTGGTCTTGACTTAACCATAAAGTACTGCCTCCGTTATCCATTGTCACTCAACCCATGACAATATTCAGTGCTATAATATTTATAACATTTAGAATAAATATTCTTAGAAAATATTGGCATTTAATATAATTTAAATATGAATTAAAAAAAGACTTCGGATTTTGGATTGTTTACCCGTATAAACATATTTTCTAAATTATTGGCACTTATTTAATTTCATTAAAAATTCTTGTGGCTTGTGGGATAGGCCGTTAACATCAGTTATCAAATTTACTGATTATACATTGTTTTTTACTTATGTCCGTCCACCAATTCAGTATCCAAGAGAGACCCCTGCCTGAAGTCGGCCATTCGCAATGCCCACTAGCGTGGTAACAGAATACATAATAGTACAGGTGTGGTTTTGTACCTACTGAGTTCAATCTCTGGCAAGGTAATATTTAATTTTGATTTGGAGGTTTAATGTTTATGATTATAGTACAATACCAATATTTATGTATTTACCTCTTTAATTCCGGTGTATGTGATTTTTTTAAATAGGTTATGAAGGTTACTGACACAACAAAAATCACAGAACACAAAAGGATTAACAGAAGAACTTTGTTTAATGAGACGTTTTTATATTTTGCTTTGAATTTTTAGGAACTCATTATAATTTGGGTTGGCATTGACATAAATATAAACTTTTCTCATTTTTTTATGGAATAGGACAGGAAACAAAGAACAATGCGTACGATAAGAATCCAGCGACGTTAAAGCTTTTGGGGGAATCGAGCTTTCGTTTGAACTTTTTGTAATGTAAAAATGTTTTCTGTAGATGAAGACATTAAATGCGCTAGAATATTAGCTACCTTCTGGTTATAATGTTATAAGAAAATGGCCTTTATATATATATAATTATAACTATAAGCCTATAGCCGTGTAGCTCAAGTAGGTCACAGACCTTGCCAAACCCCAGCCTCAGTATCGATAAACGTGTTATGTACTATCCTATGTAATTCCTATAACTATACCTAAGTTTAAAAAAAACCAATCAATACCTATGCTTTTAATGGGTTTAAAATAAACATTCTAGTCACAGTTAAGTAGATTGCGTTAACCATTAGGGAAATCTAATTGAATCCTAATTACTGTATCGATTAGGATTTTCTTCAGGCAGTTGCTGAAATCGTTCGTTGTGATAAAAGCTTACGTAACTATGTATTTTTGGTTCCGGATGATGGTGTGTGCCTACGTTGTGTACATTTAATAATAATACTTAACAATAATACTTAAATGCTTACACACTTATGCCCCCACAGTAGGTTCTCACATGTGTCACGGGTGGCATGGACGACACATATAATACATTACAATCACACCCATTATAGTACGAGTACAAATATTTTATCTGTGACATAAATATTTGCCCCGGCCGGGAATCGAACCCGGGACCCCTTGCTTCGCAGGCAGGGTCGCTACCAATTGGGCTACAGGTTCGACTATTAATGTTTTGTATTTCATTTAAAAGTAGTTGAGTATAATTTTAACACTGAGTTAATATTTATTGCTGGAGAAGCAATTCGTATTCGTATATTTTTCGTGTTGCGAGAGAAATGATGCTATAAATAGAAAATGGTAAGCGAACATTATTCGAGCAAAGCCAACAAGGTATTCCAAATCAAACAAAAGGTTTAGGATAGGAATTTATCAATCTAGGTGAGAAAGGATTTATTTTGTTAAAAACTTTGAAGCTTTTCAAGAAATTCCTCTGAGAAATCATTTATCTTAGCTGTCAACAGCGCAACTTTTAAAAGATTTAAGTACTTAATTTTTATAATAGCAAAGCTTTGGTAAACTCAAAGTCAGTAATTTAAGTAAATATATTTAAAAATATTGTTAAATATAATTATCGTTATGTTTTATATTAGCACAAGATTTATAGGCTAATTAGACACAAAAACATAAATCATCCTTGCTCCCTATCCCACGGGAATATGTAATATCCTGAAATTTGTTCTGTTATTAGTCAAGTGGTTCAAATTACAACCGTTTTATCATACTTATAAGTTGGTAAAATTATTGTAGTCGTGAAAAGTGTACCTTCTGTCTTTCTTTTTTACGCGATGGGAATTCTACAAAGATGTTAACAATTCCTACTCGGCTAGCGTGGCAAATTATGTTAAATTTTTATTTCGTAGAGGGTGAAATTGAAAGTAAGTCGTAAAGAGTGTTCCTTCACAATTTTTTATGCGATGTAAATTCTAGAAAACAACTCAAAGTGTTCGCAGTCTGCTAATCCACACTTGACTAACTTGGTAGACTATGGCCTGTACGCTTTACACTAAGGAGACCAGAGACCGGAGACCTATTTTAATGTAAAAACACGCTATTGCTATTTGGGTTGGCCATTTACCCCTCCACCAATGTTTGCTTGTGGGTGCTGGTGCTTGAAGCCAATTAGGCTCTCGTGGCCTGAAATGATGAGGTTGATATTGTCCAGGTGTTGGATCCGGACGAGTTGCCGCGACGGGCGCGGTACACCATCATGGTGACGGCCTGTCTGCTCCTCTTCCTCTGTCTGCTGCTGGTCGGTGTCACTCTCCGCATGGCGCCACTCATTGATGATATGGGTGAGTCTATTTCATTACTGTTTTATGTTTTTAAATAGGCTGACTGCTGTTCGAAGTATTCTGTTCAGTTCTGTTCTGTTGTATCCAAGAAGTTTATATTATGCATCTGGAGAGCTAGCTTCAAAGAGGTAACTAAAGATGGATCACGTGGCATGGGATGAATTAAAGTCCAATGCATACGTAACGCGTTTTTTCCCGTACGGGCCACGTTCCGTACGGGATTCCGCTCCGTATGCACTATCGTATACATTTTCTATGAAACGATGTTTCCAAAACTTCACGTCCCGTCCCGTACGGGAAAAAAGCCGTTATATATGCATTGGGCTTAAGTCTGGTCAACGTCAATCAGGCATGTGAAATCGAAATTGTTTTCCTCAAATCAATAATGATAATGATCGAATTTAGATCACTGGGAGAATCCTCGTTTTCAGAAATAACCAAGAAGCGACTTTTTCAAGTTTGTTCATCAATATCACAATTAGGCGACAGTTACGAACTACTTTCAGGCTGCCAATTCATCGAGTGATTTATGATATTTAAACCGTTATTTACAATTGAGATTGTTTAAAATTTAAAATTAATTTACCTAATATATTTAAAATTTGATATTGTAAATCTGAATTAAATATTAATAAACCAAAGAGTTTCTCTGTTTTTCGAATGCGCTAAACATTGGCACTACAAGTTGGAGTCGCAAACGACAATGATTTAGGTACATCTATTTAGGTCTTCTTCTAAAATGTTAATTATCTGCATCAAAGCGCCGGACTGTATTCATCGTGGTAAGATTTCCTTAGATCTACGGGTTATTTTACTTCGAGAAAATTAACGATCACTACGTTTGTTTTTTTCTCAAGATAAAAATAGATTACTCATTAATTTGTAAGGGTAAGTATCTATTTGACTACAATAGTTAAGTATAAGTTACAGAAGATTAACTTTAACCGTATTAAGTATATTTAATTTTAAATATTTTGAAATTTTTACTAAGGTAAGTAAACTTCACCCGTGTATTCACATACCACCTCGGATGAATGCATGCGATGAAAAGCTTCCGATGGGATTTTAGTGGGTAAGAGGTACTTTCACGTAAACCTGTTTTTCGATAGAAAGATCGTGTAAATGAACTTCAATGTTGGTCCGGCAGACTAGGTTAACCTATATGCTTATTTTGTTATAATGTTTGTTTTGATTCGATTTTGACGCACAATGCGAGGAAATCCCTGCATATCAAAAGCGTTAGGTGGTTGCATTGTAAAAAGTAAGTACCTATTGCTTAATAAGTGGTCAACACTTACCATCATATCATGTGACCCTTCTACTGTTTACTATATTCTAGACATTATTTTACTTACTAACCAATTTTTTTTGTTTACTATCATAGTTTATATGTATAACATAAACTATGATACTATATAAATTATATTAGTCAAGCTTGATCGAGAATAAGTTGGCAAAGCCTTTGAGAAATACGAAATACCTTGAATATAATTGTTTCGCAGGTGGCGTAAGTTATTTAGAAACTAGGTACTACAGGTATCCTAGGTAATCAATAACCGGCTAAACAAAGATTTTAACAAGCGTTCACTAAGCCTTGGTAACTAAGAAGTAAATTAAAATTACTTTACAAAATTTTGATTAACTTTTACTGAACAGAATGTCACTTGTGACGGTCCTTGAGTTTTATAATAAGTATTTAGGTCGATTTACTTGAACATTGGCCAAAAGTTTACACGCAGGTAGGTAGGTTAGATACCTACTTGCGCCACGGGATATTATAAGATCGTATCGATTCATGAAAGGTTTAGCTCGGTAGGAACTTAAGCTTTTCATTTAAATAAGAGTTAGCAGTTTTTAACTGTTACTTTGAGGATAATTAAAAAAAATTAAAAAAGTTAAAACTTATAGTGGTTATAGGTAATTCATGTTATTATTTTTGTTATTATAATTCATATTTTGCGGAGATTTTTAACAAATTTTTTTATACTTAGATTGTACGCAATTTTACCGATAATTTCTAAGATCTTAAATGTCGATAACTTCCACAGTGCTATAGCGAAGTCTTTCAAGACGTGATAAGACTTTGGTCTTAAGAGTGGGCGACGATACTTTTTACGTGATATTTCTTGGATAACTTCAGGAAAACATACAAACAGGAAAACTCTAAATAAAGACAGCTCAATTTAGTTCTTTACGCTCAGGATCTAAGAAAATTTCGTTATAAAAATCTCTCTTTATAGACGAAAAGTTTAACTATATTAAATTTTCAATACAAGGTAAATGTTCGGTGAAGCAGATACAAGATTTATAGAAAGGCTTGTAAGCTTCTCTGTTAGCATTCATTTTTAATACCTACTTTCAGAGCATGAAGATGTGGGCTTATGGCGGGAAAATTTCATCACACAAATCCTCGGCCTTGTTAGTCTTTTTAATAATTATTAAGTTTCTCAATACCTTCTCTAAAATGAGCTTGCTTCAGTTTTTTACATTATTATATCATCTTTAATAGTAATCCTCCATAGGTGCTTCTACCCAAGACTTCGTCGATGTGGACTTCTGAATTAGGTCTAATCATTTAAAAAAAAAAACCGGCCAAGTGTTGGTTAATTAGTAATTTAGTAATTTTTAAGATATTCAAATGTAATTGTGAGATAAATGTCATTAAGGTTTTCTAATTATAATAATTACCGTTTTGTTAACATTATAGACAATGGTTCAAATTACATATTGATATGTAATAAAAAAACTACATGAATTTTACTAAATAATATGATTACCAAATGTCAGACGTTATCACGTCAAATATAAAAGGTATCACGTGAAATTCTACCTACGTCTTTCCCGCCTGCTAACTTCATCATCTCTACGTCGTCGTAATAATTTCAATATGATTCAGCTTCAATGTCATTTCTAAATTAGGTATGTCTAGCAAATGTTCTGTATTCCAAGTTTTATAATATAGGTATGATTTTGCTGTAAAACTTATCACATTTTGTTCTATGAGATAGTTATTGCTTGACATAGAACCTTGTTAAAAAAATGTCCAACTGAATTTTCAAATCCATTCAAAGTTGAATTATGTCGAGATGTGCAGTGTTTTGCAATGTTTATCGTATCACAACACTGCACTCTTCATATTAAGTATTCGCAAAATGATTTGGTGTCAAGAGAGTGACTTACTATTAATATGTAAATCTGAAGAGCATCTCTAATCGGAGCAGAAAATGGTTAAGCGTTTCCCCATACCAGTCTTCAATGAACCTTCGTCCAATGCGCGAAGTTTACGCCTTGTAATAGACATTATTTTTACTCGACTAGAAGAAGTTGTAAATATCCTTCGTTTTAAAATGTCAGTGGCAATGAGCAAGTTCAATGTAAATACAATATTGCAAATTGCAACCATAGCCTTTTATACATATATGTACATGTAGGTCTATGATTGCAACATGTAATTTGGATTTGCTAATAACAAAAGTATTAAAAGACTGCGGTGTAGACGAAAAACGTTATGACTTCAGCCTGTATGTATGTCTGTTTAACTGTTCCCGTAAAACTTAAACTACTGTTCGAAATTGGATACGATATGAGGCATGTTAGAAGCATCTTCATTGTTCCTTGGTTATTATAATTGTTTATATTATGACGTCATAGTACAATTATGTCGTCCTATAGAGGATTAAGTTATCTTTTTAAAATCCGGCTTGGATATCTAAAGAAAAGCCTTTAATTACTACATTTAAAAGCATAGTACGAAGCGGGGGCGAAGCTTTTATAAAAACGTTAGACTAACAAAATTGCCATCGCCTCTTTCAGGATACCTATTTGATTTGTTTTATCCTATTATACTAAATATTATAAATGTGACAGTTTGTAAAGATATTTGTCCTTCCATCACGCGCTTACTGTTTACGTATTAAGATGAAATATGTCTCATAGATAATACAGTTCCTGAACAAGAAAATAGAGTTTTAATGAAAGAAATAAGGAAGTTAATAATTAGAGTAAGAAAAAAGATACATTTTGTTATCTTGATTTTGTTAAATTATGTTTGTGATTTCGTTTTGTGCAACCACTTTTCAACATACCAAGCCGCGGGCGGAAAGTATTGAATACAATATTTTCAAAAGAAAACAATATAAAGCCGCATGTAATTGATTAGTATCGGAACTTTCTCGGCTCCCGGGTCGTACCCGTGCGAAGATTTCAGACCAACTTCTTGTAATTACTTCATACTAGCTTCTACTACGACGTGTTAAAGTAAAACAACTTTATTTAGCTTTGTGGATGCGTGTATAGGGATAATTACAGCCTTAATGTAATTGTACTGATTTACTGAATATAACTAAATGAGTAATAGTAATTCTAGCGTTTTTTCTATTCTATTTTCTATCCATTTATTTGTCTTTACTCACAATAAGAGTACCTATGCAAATATGAAAAACTTGAGAAAATTATTTCCATTCATTTGATGATTTTCCATTCATTTCGTTTGATGGACTGGACTGGGTGAACTAGTTAACCCATTAAACAGTAATAATAAATATAACAAAGAGTTAATAAATATTTAAACTTCGAAAATTGTATTGCTTTGTGACTAGCTCTGTTGGTAGGACAATTTGTGACGTTGATTGTTCGAGCATGATGAAGAAAATTAGCCAACAGCGAAGTCTTCCAATTCAACTTAACTGTTGAGTTGATAATGAAGTAGGAACAAAGTGGAAATAAGGCAATCAGACGATGATAAGAACAAGAGAAGAGTGACGTAATATTTATGTCTCATTAACGTGTCACAATGACGTGGGTTGCCGGATTAATAACAGCATCTGGAGTTATAATGAGCCTCGAACAGGCTTCACATGTCTATAACATGTCTGTAGGAAGTGTCTGTTCGCGAATGTCGACATGTGGACATGAGTGACGTGGAAATTGAAACAGTTATGTGACGTTAAGGTTTATCACACTGGCTTCTGAAAGGCTAATCAAAATCATCCATGGTATTAACTTAATAGCTCTGTCGAATAAAATAGAATTTCTGAAACGTTGATTAGATAAAAGTTAATTATATGGAGTTTGTTATTGACGATAGAGGCATATTTTATTTTATTATAGGTATATATGTATAGTATCATTCAATTTGCATCACATGTAATAACCGGTATTTTAATTATTTTCTATATTTATCCATGCCGACATATATCGTTGTGGTCATACTGCCTGAAGGTTGACTGGGAGAGAATGCTTTTAGCATTAGATAAGTCCGCCTTTGTCATCTGTACTTATGTATGGGGCATAAAGTTTTTAATAAATGATGAATTTAACAGTCTGTTAGTTGACATATTTTTCAAATACCTAATCATGCTTTCAGCGACTCGTTTGATGTTTCATTAGTTAGTTTTACGATATCTTTGACAATAGATTTGATAGTTGATTAGCTAATTTAACGTTTCTCAAAGGTTTCAGACACCGTCGGTTATATTTTGTTTCGCGGAGGCTTCCTGGTTCAAATCCCGCTTGAGGCAAACATTTGTAACTGATGTTTGTTATCGGGTAATCGTGTTGTGAAATATCAATTTGTGTATGTATGTATATGCCATCAGTTTTGAGATGCGCCAGGAATAAATAACTTTGAATTATATGTTTTATCACCACGGGGCTAATAACTTACTTATTAATCCTGATATGGGTCATCTGTAACTTCCATCACAGTATACACACACGCAAGACCCATTACTGTATCAATATAAACACTTGATTTGAGTACATCAGAATGACAGCTATTCAGGGGAAACTCGTACTTGTAGTTGCGAGATGCGGGTTGACTTTGGGAATGTTATGGAGAAATCTCAAAGGCTATTCGCACGCAAGAGGATATTCGCACAACTGTTTCCTTGACCGAAAGTGAGTGTAATAGTAAACACCCCAGACATAATACGAAATACGTACTTAAAAGTTAACTTTTTGTTTGGGAATCTCATATCTATTCATTAAGTCTTGGTTTAATTAACCAATTCATGTCTCAACCCAGGACACGAGTCTCTTTACTTAATAAATGAGGACGTCTAAAGCCATCATAACTGTGTTTCTGGACCAATTTATTAAGGTATTTCATTATTCGAGTGAGCTGATCGCTTATTATATAGTCACAGTATCAAATTTTATAATGAATCGTAGTTATAGCGATATAGAAACTTAATCATACACATTAATCCGACGTGCCGACATAAGCTGTACGCGGCATCGTGTAATCAACGAACCTAGGTTATTATTAAAGACAGTGGTGTTTGGTGTGAGTTAGCGCTGACTTTGCTCTACGGTTTACAGGCTCGTACCTAATCCTAAAATAATAAAAATATTCTGAACGAAACAAATGCAAGTCGAAATTTAATTAATTTGAATGCGGTTTTCAATTTTGTATCTAATGTATTATGCTTTGGGTATTATTTAGTGTTTGTTTTATTTCAATCGGTTTGCAAATAAAAAAATATCCTAATTAAAAAAAACTTTAATTTCGCCTGTGTATAAAAAGTAAATATTCAGCAAGGAATATAAAAACAAAAGTGGACGAAAGTTCATTTAGTTTTTAGTATTTTGTCTATTCATCATGATAGAAAATATTTTATCTTCATAAATTCAAAGTAATTGGATTCCGAGGTTTACACCTAACGGGAGTCGGGACTCCATTAATAAATATCTCATAGATGTATGTATATTGTGTCGGTTAGGTAGGTAATATAATTTATATTTTATAATTAAATTCAAGTGAGAGGATTTAGTGATTAAAGTTTATACATAACTTTCTATTTACATATTCCTCTCACAGAGTTGAAATTAAAGGGAAAATTTTATGAATTTACCAACAAAAATTTGGCTTAGCATTTACTCACTATTTGAATAGGATTAATTGAATTTAATACTTACTTCGGCAACATCATTATGCGTATAAAAGGTATAATCTTGGTCGGTGAAACTCGAGACAGCATCACAAAAATCCGTAATCGAGAAAGAGGAGCCCTCAAATTGGGTTAATTAAAAACTCCCCAAACAGATTGTTCAGATAATTTATTTGAGACGACGTCGGGCCTGACCTGAGTCATTCTCTGATAACGTCATTCACACTTGATGCCAACTGCCTTATTCTGGGCCGTGTACAACGGGAATGAAGACGAAATTTTATTATTTCTTGGGTCCCACTGTTATTTTTAGGGGGTTCGCTGCGTAGATGTTTTGTTGGGCGTATATCAATGTCTTATATTATAAAAGAAATAACTGACTGGTTGACTGATCTATTTACGTACAGCCGAAGGATAAAATATTTCACAAAGATTGCTTAAATGACGTAAGTGAAAATTTGGATAAAACTTATCTCTCCAACTCACAGTCACTAACGATTACTTAAATCGCTCCTTAATAAAGAATCACCATACAAATTCTGTAGGTATTACGGAGCGTTGCAAGTAACCATTCAGATAAGTTTGACTTGTATTTTTGAAGAATTTACTTTGAATTACGATAATACCTTACACTCAGATTTTATTGAAATAAATATGTACTTGATAAAAAATAAAAGAACCAGGGTATCTGAATTGTGTAATAAAATTAAATATCAACATAATTACTCAGCTTACTAGATCTTATTCCATTTATTATCTTTTTATTCACTCAATAAATCAAGTTTTTTATTCATCAACTGGTGAACCGCAACGGTTGATAGATTTATCGGTGCGCCCCGCGGGTGACAAAGACAAATCGAGTATAATATACGGAGGTTTACGCTACGCCGCTGTAGCTCTGCTTTCTACGGGACTACACGATTGTATATTAATCCATACTAATTACTAATTTACTATACTAATATACTAATTACTAATATTACTAATACTAATATACTAATTATACTAATATACTAATACGAATATACTAATACTATACTAATAATATTATAAATGTGAAAGTGTGTTTGTTTGTTTGTTTGTCCGTCTTTCACATCGCAACGAAGCTATTATATGGTATGGTTTTTGTGTGTGGAGATAGTGGGGAGGGTGGAGAGTAACGTAGGCTACTTTTTACCGCGGTAAAACATCCCCATAGGGAGATTGATATTTTGTTAGTTGCTAGATATTTAGTTCCAGATTTTGTTAATAGATGGCGCGGGCGTTAGTAAAATTCATTTGCAAGTTCTGAATCACGTTAATAAATGACACATGTAAATTACTTAAGTCATAGGCAACTAAATCTAACTAAGTAAAAGTAAGTAGGATTTATAAAAAATCCATCTCTACCGCGGGAGAAGCTGCGGGCAAAAGCTAGTACATTAATAAGTCTGTATGGCTTCAACCGATTAATGGCCCACTACTGAGCACGGGTCTCTCCTCTTGAGGAGGCCTAGAGCATACTCCACCACGCTGCTCCAGTGCGGATTGGTGAAGGGTTTAGTGGCCAACCCGAGTGCCGGAAGTTTTTAAACCGCCCGAGGGCCTCTGACATGGTTTAACTTATCTTATGATAACAACCGGGACCGACGGCTGGCGTGCCCTCCGAAGCAAGGAAACGCTCAAGAAATTTTTGCCACTCGCGGTCACCCATCCAACTACCGACCCCGCTGTTGCTTTTGGTCGATCACATAGGATCGACGCAAGCCGCCGGGCTATGAGCGCTTATATAATTAGTCTGTACTCATCTAATTAGTCTGCACTCCGTACTAATTATATAACCGCGTTATGAAAGCCGAGGCTTAGATTAAACTGTTTTGGACATAAATCTCTGTTAATTTTGTTAGGGATTCGAGGGTTATGCGTGAGAAATACACCAATGTTGCGTTGTGATTAACCCATCTATCTCGCTTTTTTAGAGAATGCAACAAAAAGTTACTGAAAAACTTTAAATTAATGACATTTCGCAGTTGATTCTAGAAAAATAGTAGTAGTGTGTCAGGCAGGTAAATTCGCTACCATTGTTGGGACACACAGGGTTACAGATACTGTGGGGATTAAACTGGATAGAATAAAGCTTTTACTCGGACAGGGACCTGGTACTCCCTCTTCGCCACTATTTGCTGATGCTTCATTCGATGTCCAAGCTTGTCATGGATTCAAGGTAAGAATTTGTTTAGAATTCTTGGAAAGAATTAAATAATCCTGTAGAATTAGAATTTTAGTAACGTTAGTTACGTTATTCCAATCCGATTCCTTATTCCAATATAGTTAATAGTATCAGACTTTACTTTGCGGAAATCCATTGTTATTAAGTTAGTATTAGTCTACTTTATAGTCTTTATACCATCATACATGTTAAACGCGGATTGTTGCAAAGTAGACTAATCCTTATTCTAATATGCTTGCTAGAAGGAAACGATAGTAACAGTCAAAATATATGATCCAAAGAATAACTTTCTGTTATTAATATAGTGGTATGTCTGCTTTTGTTTGATAAAGTCAAGTGAACGGCCATTATTGTGTCTCGGCCAAACGAAGCTACTGGAAACGAGTGTTTGTTTAGATTGTGACTGCCACAAGTGCGTCGCATGTCGTGACTCGTGACGTATGTTTGTGGAATTGTTCTTCCGATGAAAAAAGAGGGTTGTTGACGTGTATCTGTATGTCTGTCTGCAGCATCGTAGCTCCCAAACGAATGAACCGATTTTGATTTTTTTTTGTATGAAAGTGACTTAATCCAAAGTGTTCTTAGCTATGTTTAGTGTTAAATCAACCTGTCGGGGGTTTTTTAAATTTTAATTTAAGATTATTTTATGAACCCTTATTGCTTTCTGACTGGTATCTTACTAATATTATAAATGAGAAAGTTTGAAAGGATGTATCAATTTTTATTACTCTTTCAAGCAAAACCAACTTAAGATTTTCATGAAGTTAAGCGCTCAGGTAGACCATGATTTAGAACAACATATAGTGTACTCTATTATCCCGGAAAACGCAGGCAAAGCCCAATCAGAGCGCTAGTTTATTATATAGTAAAGATGATAGGGTTCTCGTAGTTTGATTGTAATGGAAAATCGTAAACAATCAACCAAGTTAAACTTTCGGCTTGATCGGTAGTTGGATAGGTGACTTAGTCGCTGGGGAGATAACTTAAGCGTTTATACTCGAATTATCTAAGGTCTCAATAAATTATGAGGAAATATACTTATATTTCTCTTTAATTAAAGGACACGTGCCCCACAGTACACGGCTGTCACAGAAGTCCTATATTGTCTTGGGGCTGATTCAGTAAAAAGTACTATTTGATGTTTCAGAAATGAACTTTATTTTTAACAACTTATTTTTGTACTTAACTGCGATGTCATAATGGGCTTGGAAAGTCCATTAACAACTTGTCAGAGTTTAAAAGGTGTATTACTGCTAAGTGAACCAATGGGCGCTTATCGAAAATTAAAATTTAATAACTATTTTTATATTTACATATGTTTTCAATAATCTCGAATGTGGACATAAATATTCTATTCTGTCCTAGACACGTTGGTAGCAATGTTATATTGTAGTACGGGTAGTACTGGAAGGCTATTCAGTTTTGTAACTTGACAGCGGAGTTTCAAAATTGACGTTCGAGTTCTAGGATCACTTCACTTCGCAAGTGCTTACTAGATGATTAGATAATGACATGTCAATATGATGCAAGTTCGCTTTTGTTTTGTAACTTGACAGCGGAATACACGATGACTTTCTAAATTGAAGTTAGAGTTCGAGACTCCCTTCACCTCGCAAGTGCGTACCAGATGATTAGAGAATCACATATCAAGATCTCGGACTCGAACTTCAATTTTGAAACTCATCGCGGATTCCGCTGTCAAGTTACAAAAGTGAATAGCCTTGCTGTACCTACCTGGTGCTTTTGAACTGAATTATTTATCTACTAAATTGATTCGATAAATCTGATATGATATTATCCATATCAATAATTTTTCGTTGTTTTTTCACGTTTTGGTCTTCCTTGATTTAATTAGGAAATCACTGTCATATGATATTAAATCATCACGATACAATAATTATTGCGACACTGATTGTTTCCACACACAGTTACATGAGAAAGCGTAAACAACACAGGAATATTCCGTAAAAATGTAAATAAAAACAATTTTGCGGGGAATTCTCGCGTAAAGCAACGTTGCGGGCTGAAGGGTGTGAAATGTGCTGTCGGTATGGGGAAATTGGGAAAATCATCTTACAAGATAACATAACATTTTGGCTTTAGAGTCAGTTCTTTCTTTCTCTATTTTTCTTTTTTCTTTCATATTCGGCAATGCATCAGTGATAACTTTCGTTGTAGTGTCCATGGGCGACGTCAGCCATTTACCATCAGGTGGATCGTTAGCTCGTTTGCCGGATATTTACATAAAAAAACATACTCAAACCATACCAGTGAATCAGGGATTAATTTTATTTGAATTCAGTAAACGATGCATTACATCCGTGGATTGAGAACCCGGCATTTATAAGTGTCGATCGCGGAATTAGTACTTATACATTAGTCGGACGCCGACATCAGTTGTTTAGACGAAGGTCTTTTCTGTAATTTAAAAGGAGGAACCTACTTAAATGTTTGGGAATTTCCAGATAAGATTTTTGCTGTCAATATTATTCTGCGTCTGCGTTTCTCAAGATTTACTTACTAAGACTACAAACTACTTCAGCTGAGGATCCATCTGATGAGAAGCGTATTATTACCAATGAACATGAACGACACAGAAGGCATCACGGATGTGTTGCCAGCTAGAAAGAGTGAACAAAATCAAAGAAATCCGTTTCAGGAATTCTGAAACAAATCAGCGCAGGTGACGCGGGAGTGGTTAGGGGAATGCTGCAACAGCTGACTGACTTGGATTCGAGATCTCTTCTATCTCGAGGATATCATAATAGACCCTCTATATTATTATGATACATGATTTGACAAGACCTTTTTTTCTTTATTTTTTTCTATTTTACTGGCGAAACTTTCACAGGCTTTTAGGGTAAATCACATATTATAGATTTTGGTTGACAAAGATTGCATGTTTTCACCGGATATGCTAAGAACTTACCAAAACAAAGGCGTAGATATAATCAGAGGCTACAAAGGATCAAGAATCCTTTGTGGGCGAGCGCCGAAGAATTTAGTTATACACAGAACCAAAATAGGATCTAAGATTCGGTAGTTACGATAACGAAATACAGTGGAGTGTGCGTCATCGGGAGCCGTAAACAGTTGTTAGTACGTTCGGTTGTTCAGCGTTCGTTGTATTTATATACTGTGATTCACTTCAGTAGGTACGCACGATAATTATTCTTAGGTATGATTATAATTTTTCGTTTACTTTGCCGTTCTCATGTTTGTTGTTACGACTTACGATGGCGGTAATGCTTAAAAAGTGTGGTAGCGACTATTTTGTTTTTATATTATTTTTTAGAAGAAAAGGCTAAGCTTAGGCTAGAGCAATAGTTGATGTCTTTAGTTTTACTGATGTTCATTAAACATCGACTCTACTTACTTTCAGATAGTTCGTCAAAGTTAAAAGTTTTTTTTCAATATTCATTTTAATTTTACTTTGAAGTATTTATTTTTACTTTATACATAGAGTAAATATTAAGTTTCTATCAAGATTTAATTGTTATCGTTGTTACTATAAATAATATTCATTTGTTTTCTTTACACCTTCGTCTTTGGTCATAAAAAAGCACATGAGAACCAAACAACTCATTAATTGGTTCAGTGGTTTTGGAGAAAATGGGGTCGCCCAGACAGACGAGTGATCCTATAAGGTTTCTGTTTTTCGTTTTTTTCGTTCGGAACCCTAAAAGTGCCATTTGATTTCGACGATCTGTAGTCATAGTTGATAGCGATCCTGCCAAATGACAGATCTCTAGTTCGATTCCCACCCTCGTGTATGATAGCGACATAGAACAGAACCCATGATTACGTTATCTAATAGCAAACTGAGGTCTGCAATGTCTTAATTAATGATCAGAGAGTAATTTCGTCACGTCTAACGCCATCGGTCGTCCTAGTTGCATGAATACACGATGTGATACTCGTAAGTCGTACATGCATGTTTCGTGCGGTTCGTGGTCAGACCATGATCGTTGAAATTAGAATTTTATTACATGATCTGCCATTGAAGTGCTCAGATTTCATGAAATTATATAAGTGTTGTTTGACATTAAAGGAGGTCGCCCATGACTCCTTTTTGTAGCGTTACAGTAGCGTATTTCATGAACGTGAAACTTGCATCGCTACTTTATATGGCGAAATGTCACATTTTTTGCAACGCGCGACAATATTGTGGCTGTTTTGTAGCGCTATTGTAGCGGTAGGAATAGCTGCCTTAGGCGACTTCCTAACATTAAACTAATATTCAGATATTTGGGAATATTTTATACGATTATTAAACGTTTAAATAATTGTAAGATAAGATATACCTAAACTGCGTCAAAATCAGAAAAAAAATAATGTAAATAAGAAAATATACTTAAAAAAAAGTTAGGACTTATTAATTTGTGCTTATAGGTTAGCTCTTTCTATGTTTACAGTTGGTAATTGTATTATGTACGTATATAAATCATCTTTCGTGCAAAAGAGGACAGGATATAACCAACCGTCGTCATAAAGCGTAGGGGCATTAGGAGTTTGAGTGGATGGTGCTGACCCGGGGTCATCGGGGTCACATTTAGTTGTCATTACAGTCATTATATGCGGCGTCAGTGTTCGTCACGTACAAACAAGTCGCCGACGAAGCGTCTTTCGTCAGGGCGGCGCGTCGTCGCGACGTTACCCGCTGTGTTTTTATAGTTTGTCGGATAAATGTGAATACAATGTAAATAATAAACGTTAAAAATCTGATAGGGAAATACTCTTATCTGTAATAGGGTAGGGTACCCACAAAATGACATATTATTATTTGACATGTATTCACATTTTATTCAACGCTCTACATCTACGAGATACATACAATACCTACATTACACAAACATTTCGAAGTAATCGTCAAGTATCGCCGAGTGGTTTTTTTTGTTCTATGTACCTACAATGAAAATTATTGGAAAACCATTACTTACAGATATTGGAACTCGTTGCTTCTTGAACGATATTACAACCGCTTTTAAAATTGCGTTTTACAGAAATTGCGTTTTATGGATGCATTTTACATTCTAAAATTGTATTGCATATTTTTTGTAATTTAATTTAATTATTGATTATATCATTATGCAACCAACAAAGCAATCAAATGATACTTATACGGTTAAAAATCATTTTTATTCCCAAGTGATTTATTTTGTGCAAATATTTTTAGGTCGCTGATGTATAATAGAATTTAGCAGTTTTAAAAGGGAATGGAATGCGTCGAATGTTTTATGGTCATAAAATATGTTAAAGAGTAGTATTTTCTTTCGATTAACCTTCAAAAAGCATTCGGCCGTTCTTTAATGTGGGTTTCAAATGTTAAGTAGAAAGGGAATAGATAGAACATACATACATACGACGTCAACCGTCGTATGAAGGCTTATGAATAAAACATAGCCGTTTTTTGTCGTAGGCTTAACCTCGAACAGAATACCCGTAGAACACTCATCGTTCGCTCATGAATCTAAAGCTAGTAATGGTGGTCACTCACGGTCAGTCCATCGCGTCATTTTTGGAGCCACGCCATATGACATATATCAAAATGGCGCGATTTGACATACAGATTTTTATATCACGCCATCAGTTTTTCACATTCACGATCAAATTTTGGCTGTATATCACGCCATTTGACGCGATGGACTGACCGTGAGTGGCCACCATAATGGTTCATAATAACGTTTTAATGGCTGAGTATACCGTTCGTTGTCTATTAATAGACTACGATCAACTGCAGTCTGTTGATTTCATTATAACTACAGCCATAGCACTTCAGGAGACGTTCTAAATTAGTTTTCAGTGAAAAGATAACCATGAATAGCTATTTAATATTATTGTTCATTCGTTGCCTATTTGCCGTCTTAAATAATTTACTAAATGTTTACGTGACCTAACTAAGTAGATAAAGGTCCTCAAACAATGTATAAGATAATCCAAATTTTGCGTAAGGGAATAAAATTCTGCCCTTCAGTTGGATTCCATTTGTATTGTGGTATTTGACAGGGTTTTTCATTTGGCTGAATAGTAACCCTTAATAGGAACGTAGGGTTCTGAAGTAGAAAATTTATCGATCATTAGATACTCATTAACTACGGCTGCTAACATAGCCGTGATAGTTTTGCTTGTAAATTCATTAAATGACCAATTTTTGAGAATTTTTTCACTTGTCCAACTTTTGAGTTATACCGCATAGCCGACAGGGGGGGCACTTGCTTGAATTAGTTTATTGATTGGTAATGTGTCGGTGATGACACTTGCCTTGCAGAGGTGTCCTAATAAATATTTACAACTAGCTGCCCGGACAGACTTCGTTCTGTCAAAAAAATTGCAATAAAATAATATTGCGACTATAAATTGAGATGTAAGCTATCCTATCTTTCAAGTTGGATCAAACTGCACACGGTGTGCAAATTTGATTAAAATCGGTTAAGTAGTTTAGGAGTCCATCGCGGACAAACAACGTGACACGTAATTTATATATATGTATTAAGATATTAAAAAACTCGTACCTACTCATTTACTTTATTTATAAACGCAGATTCTTTCTGGCATTATCTTACCGATACAAAGTAAATAGTAGAATATGCTTCAATTCTCATGAATTGCAAGCGAGATCCGTCTTGCAGTTCGCTCCCGTGTTATTTGTATCCAAGCCTTTTAAAGATTTATTTCATATAATAAGAGAAAATAGATTTCTGTTTGCGGTACTTATCTGTTGCGCTTTGATCGTGCACTTGTTGCTACTGGCGATTCTCGTTTATTTTGGTCGAGAGTTGTTGCCATTCTACCGACACAAAGCTTTGGTTCGTGCTTTGTCAATGGTGACTGATTGTAGCTTATTTTGATTTAAAATGAGCATAATATTGATGTATTTTACCTTTCTGTTGCAGATAGAAACGTTGCATTTTATCAAGTTATAATTTGCACATAGTGTTTTAAATTAGCAGTGAATAACTAATTAATTAAGTAATTTGGAAAGGGGAAACAGCGTCAGGAAAACTGCCTTGTTCTTAAAGTTGAGTTGTGACTTCCAATTGGCACTTGACACGTTTTGTGGATTTTGATTGAGAACTAAACACTTCTGTGGGACAGTTTTGTAAAATACTTTGAACGAAATAAGGCTTGGAATATTTCACTACTTCAGACGTATATTTGAAAACCGCCAAATATTTACTTATTTCCTAAAAAAACCTATCCCGACTAGAAGTTATGCGTGGTACATTTATTCACTTTATTGTTTAAATAATACATACGGTATTGTTTATTGTTGTTAAAGTTTAACTACTTACTTTTTAGATAGGGTTCCGTACCCATAGGGTTAAAAAGCGGGACCCTATTACTAAGACTCCGCCGTCTGTCTGTCTGTCTGTCTGTCACCAGGCTGTAAATCATGAACCGTGATAGCTAGACTGTTGAAATTTTCACAGATGATGTATTTCTGTTGCCGCCAACAACAAATACTAAAAACAGGATAAAATAAATATTTAAGTGGGGCTGTTGTTGAAGCCGAGACAGATGAAACTAAAAAAAGGGTTTTAATATAGTGTCTAACGTTGTATAGACAATGCTACGGAAACCTTCGTGTCGTCCGACTCGCACTTGGTCGGTTTTATTTACTCGACGTAAAATCTTTGCACACATCTTAATTCTAATATAAAGTCATAAACAATACGCAAATTTGTTCCCATTTGTTGCTGAGTTTATCAAGGTTACCCATAACGAAGACATTGGCTGAACTCAGCGCGTTATAATGGGGTCGATCGAGATTCAATTTACATTAAGAGGGGCTGGTGTTTAGTGGGTTAACGGCGATAATAGCTGCTACCACGGACGCATAGCTAATATTTATAGCAATGGAGCCCTCCCAGCTTCTGAGAGCTTAGACATTGTAAGCATTAACTAGCTGAATAAAGTGCTAGTGAGGTGTTGGTGAAATCTTTATACATTATGATTGATTTGTTTCTTGGTGATAAGTTTTGGCATATGACCCATTTATTCGTAGTTCATATTCGATATACCGATGATTTACTTGTCTACGAAACCTTAGTGTTCATATTATTGGTTTATGATTTCAGATGTAAAGTTATTTATGATTCTAAATCTAATGGAAATGTTAAGTATTTTTATAGTCAGTTATAACTGTGTAATCTTCCACTCATCAGCCAGGTTTTACAAAGCCGTGGTTTGCTATAAGAGGTCAATTTAGACATATAGATTTTATAGATCCTACAGAGAAAGGAGAAAACAGAAAAGTAAAAAAAACAATAAAAGAAGGACAAACTATAATATTTTAATTCAAAATTGAGGTATTTTGCAGCACAAAGAAACACTGGGAGATTTTTTATTTAAATCCGAACATATTTATACTGGAAGGGGTGCAAAAAGGGTCGCGGTGTTGTAGCGTTGCGGATTTACGAGTTTTTGTGAGTATTTATGTTTTTGACATTCTTATGTTTGTGAGGCTGCGTTTAATAACTGGTTGGCAGGTATTTTAGTGTCACAGTAGCTATTTTAAATCCGTTTATTCAACCATCACAAATTATTTTAAGTAAATGATACACGTTTCTAGAGTCAGGGATACAGCAATATGCAACGTAAAACATCATAGGTATATTTCAGTAAAATACTCGTAATTACACATACGAGAGCTGTATAAAGAATTGTGTGGACATAATTATAGTGATAGTTTGGTGTTTAAAAAACTACTTAATAGTATTGCATCTAAAAATGAATAGGGTAGAAGCACGTATTCTCGGTAATGTCCGAGTATCCGGTAACTAGTCAGTTTTTCTATCAGTGCACCATTCTACCAATATTACATTAAAGTTTGTTAATGGCAACATATTCTTGGTAATATTTTGTACAAATGCTATGGTAAAACTGTCTAAAAAGTGCAATAGCGTCGAAACTGTTTGACATGAAAGTTGTGTTATAGGATTTTTTTACAAAAATACAAAGTTCAGTTACTGAACTAGGACGTCACCGCGTCATATTGTTGAGCTTTCCATACTGCTGCGGATAACGATACGGTAACAGGATTACATTACTGTAATATTTGAATGAATTATCTAGCGATCTAACCTACAAGTTGAGGTGAATCTAATTAAAATGTTAATATTTTTGCGTTTCACATCTATTGGTACTCATAAATCCCTACTTGACCTAGTACCCGGCAAAATCGTACATTTTCTACCGGATATTGGTACGCGCATCAAACTTGAACCAAAACCCGTTAAACTATATTTATTGAACCTTATTGCCTTCACATAGGTCTCATTTTAGCTTGAAACTGTATATTTTTCTGCCGGATACTGGTTCGTGAACTAATAGTTGCTCCTAAACCTGTCATGGTCCTTATTGTCTTGAGTTAAAGTCTCACATTCCTTGGAATTAATAATAATTACCTACCTTGTTTATTTTGGTTGTTTTTTCGTTTTCCTGTAGCATTTCTATAATATCATTGGTAGCTGAGATGGATATTAAGGCATGTGGCATGACTTGCAAGAAATGTTTCATTTTTTAATTTCAGCTAAGACTGAGAAGCAAAATGCTGTATTAAAAGCCATGGAGGCAGTCAAAAAAGGGACCTCAATTTCAGCTGCTGCCACGCGCAGTACTGTATCCCACGGTCAACGTTGCATGTTATAATCCGTGGTCTCTATCCCGTCAATTGCTCCAAGGGACCGGGTACAGTTTTGTCGAAGGAAGAAGAAAATCATTTTTCAATTGAAAGTTTCAGTTAAAAGTCTCCATCCATCCATCAGCTTTTGGAAGTCCACTGCTGGACATAGACCTCCCCTAACGAGCGCGATTCTGACTGGTCCTGAGCCTTCTGAATCCAGCGGATACCCGCTGTCTTCTTCAGGTCGTCGGTCCATCTGGTCGGGGGGCGTCCTGTGCTCCTTTTACCGAGGCGTGGACTCCATTCGAGGACCTTTCTTCCCCAACGGTTATCGGTCCTTCGAACTATGTGGCCAGCCCATTGCCACTTCAGCCTACTAATTGTCTGAGCTATGTCGGTCACCCTCGTTCGTCTACAGATTTCATCATTTCTGATTCGATCGCGTAGAGAAATGCCGAGCATAGCTCGTTCCATAGCCCGCTGGGCGACTGTAAGCTTATGCATTAGGCCAATAGTGAAGCACCACGTCTCGGATCCGTATGTCATCACTGGCAACACACACTGCTCGAACACCTTTGACTTCAGGCACTGAGGTAACTTTTTGGACGACAAGATATGACTTAGTTTTCCGAACGCAGCCCATCCGAGTTGGATTCTACGAGTGACTTCTTTATCGAAGTTGGACTTACCCATTTGGATTACTTGGCCCAGGTAAATGTACTCGTCTACAACTTTGAGAGCAGCGCCGTCAACAACAACCGATACGGGTGTGACATGGACATTTGACATGATTTTCGTCTTATCCATGTTCATCTTAAGACCCACCCGTTGTGAGGCGCTGTTCAAGTCCCCGAGCATTGTACCAAGTTCATCCAGGGTCCCGCCAGGATGACTATATCATCGGCATATCGCAGGTGTGTGATGTATTCGCCATTAATGTTAATGCCAAGTCGTTTCCACTCCATCAGCTTCAACACGTCTTCCAACGCAGCGGTAAACAGTTTTGAGGATAAGACGTCCCCTTGCCTGACACCTCTCTGCAGTTTGATGGGGTTCGTTGCTGTGTTGTGTACTCTGACGGTCATAGTGGCTGATGTGTATAAACACTTCAACACCTTGATATACCGGTAGTCGATCCGGCACCGCTGAAGAGAATTTAGTACTGCCCAGGTCTCGATAGAATCAAAGGCTTTCTCATAGTCCACATAGGCAACTCGGTCTTCTGTATAATCTGCCGCAGTGTGTGTATGTAGCCCATGGTACTATAGCCTTTTCGGAATCCTGCTTGTTCGGGAGGCTGGAAGTTGTCAAGTCTGCGTGCAATGCGATTTGTGAGCACTCTCAAAAACAGCTTATAAACGTGGCTCAGAAGTGCTATGGGCCTGTAGTTCTTTAAAAGGGTCTTATCCCCTTTCTTAAAGAACATAGTCACCACACTTCTGCTCCACGCTTCCGGGGTAGTCCCAGTATTAATGACGGAATCGAACAGCTTTCGGAGCGCTGCTAAGAGGGGTTTCCCCCCAGCTCTTAACAGCTCAGTTGTGATTCCGCCATCACCCGGTGCCTTGTTGTTTTTAAGTTACTTGAGAGCCTCTCTAATCTCATACAGGCTAACGTCCGGGATATCTTCTGTGTAGTGTCGGGCTAGTTTGGCTTGCTTATCGCTCTCCTCGAGGGGAGCTGGAGCTTGAGAGCAGGCATTCAACCATCCATAGTATCTCTCCGTCTCACTCAGAACTTCGGGTTTCGATGACACTAAGGTACCGAGCTCGTTCTTCAACCTCGTAAGCTGACTTTGCCCAATAGACAGATCTCTGGCGAATTGCGTTGTTTTTTCGCAAATCGCGTCGCCTGCACTTAGAGATCTGTTAATTGAACCGTCTGTACTCCGCCATAGAGGTCTGACACTGCACACATAGTTCTCGTTGGTCCTTCGCTAGACCGAGGGTTTGTTCTGAGAGAACCTGAGATCTACCACTGGGGTGGGTCTTGAAGTACTTCGACCCTACCTCGTGGACAGTTGTTACTATCTTGGTGTTAAACTCGTCCACTGACGTGCATGATTCTAGGCACGCAAAACGGTTTTGTAGTTCGAATTAAAAGCTCTCGGACAGGTGTTGGGCATAGCGTAGACTTTATCAGGCGTGACCGTTCCAGCTTGAAGTCGATATTTAATATGCTTCTTACAAGGCGGTGATCGCTTCCGGTTTTAAGCCTGCTGATCACAGAGACATCATTAAATATATACCGTTTGTCTGCCAGAATGAAGTCTATCTGGCTTTTTGTTGAACCATTAGGGCTTATCCAGGTCCACTTGCGATGCGGCTTCTTCTTGAAGAAGGAGTTCATCATGAATAAGTCCTCCTTCTCCATGAAGTTTGCCAGCAATTAGTGTCCCCGGTGGTTCCGTCGTCCATATACGAAGGGTCCCACCTTCATCTCGTTGTCATTTCGCGTGCCTAGTCTTGCGTTAAAGTCCTCCATCACAACTGTGAAATGAGTTTTCGAGGTATGGATGGTTCTACTAATGTCATCATACACAACCTCAACCTCATCGTCGGGATGTGTCGAAGTCGGCGCATATACCTGTACGACCTTCAAAGATTATCGTTTGGATATTCTGAGTGTAAGGTACGCTACCCTGGGCGACACGCTCCCAACTTGCACAATGTTGTTGACGAGGGACTTGTGGACGAGAAATTCGACAACACCTTGGGACAGGTGTTCGCCCTCCCGGTGATAGAACAAGTTTCCGGATTTGAGTATTATCGTGTCCTCCTCCCTGACTTGGGACTTCAGATAAACCCACAATACTCCAGTATAACTTGTGTTTCTCTTCTTCCAGCTCTTTTACCTTGTCGTCGGTCCACAGTGTCCTGGTGTTGTATGTTGCCTGCCTGTTGACTGGGGGCCGAGGCTCATTTGTGACTATCATGCGGGGTTTTTAGCCGGTAGTCACCACGCTTGGCTAGTGCGTGTTGCTGACCGCAGGTGATAGCAAGTTCAATTCTTCTATTTTGTAAGCGTATTTAAGTGTTTTCTAGCTAATTTAATGTTCATGTAAGGTTAGTGATATACCTATTTGTTACTAAAGTTATAATAGTTACAATTTCACAAATAATTGCAGTAAGTAGTGCATAGCTAAGAGTTCAAAATTAATGTGATTCATAAAAACCTCCCTAATGATAGTTGATTTAAATAAATCATATTAAAATAATTTAATGATTATACAATTTAATAAAGGATTATATGTATAATTTGTCTTAAATATACATATTTTGTTTATTTAATGTGTATTCTTTGGTATGAACATTTCAACATTTCTTTGGTATGAATTTTTCATTTCAACATTTCTGTGAACTTTAACGTCAAGCAATAAAGTTTCAATTCGCGGTAAAAATTACCGGATTCCAGGACTATTTAACGAAAACTAGTACAAATTTAACGGATACTGGGACAAAAGGCTTATTTTTAATATTTTTCGAATTATTGTGCATAAATCTTTTTACTAAAATGAAACGATACAATAATCTGAAAACTGGAATAAATTACCTACCAAGTCATATATATCTCGTTTTTCTAAGGTTATTAGTTTTTGCATAACAGACCTGCAAAGTTCGTGAATATCAAAACTTCACGGATATTGGGCCGTTTACCCTACTACAACTGGCCGTTTAAGTTATTTGCGTTTTAATGAAATTGCAATCCTTAGATGACAACATCGGTCCAAGATAAACCGAGAGAGATGGAATCGTAATGTTATCTCAAAATCCTTTGTGGTATTCGAGCTTAAGTGAACACTGATTTAATGAAATACCTCGTATTGTACAAGTGCTCGCTGATATAGGCTCTCGATTCCCTGTTGATACAGGCTCTGAAGCGTAGACAGAGTTGATTTACATCGTTGTTTTATCAGTTCTATCTCAAGGGATTTTGGTTGAAATTTCCAGAAATGCTTGGGTTTTTACATACATTTGCCTGATCCAGTGGAAACATTTTTACAAATAGCTTTATTTGTAAATTCGGATCCAAGAGAGTGAGTTTTAACGTTATGTTATTATGTTAAAGATGAGTAAAAATGGAATCTGATGCACTTTCAACTAACGAGGGTAGTGTCCCTTTAACGACTTAGGTAATAATTCAGGATTTTAATTGAATTCATCATGTAATTTTAGATAATAGAACAATTTATAATTATGGATTTTTTTAAGTCATGGCGTTATTGCGATGTGTTATACTTATGTGTGGTCGATGCCACCCGCGACACAGGTAAAACCTACTGTGGGGTATGAGTGTGTAATCGTTTATTTTTTTTTTATTAAAAAAATTCCGTACGGATTTTGTATCTTTTCATTTTACATTTTATGAGATATCAGTCTTTTTATGCACGTCTTTTATACTACTCGTCTTTGTAACAAATGCAATTGATAAAAGGTTTTTTTTTTATTTTTTGCACACAGACACGACGCGTCTTACAGTGATGAATAATTTTATTAAGGACCCTTGTTTTCCTTCAATGTATGGAACTTCGATAATAACTACTTATCCTCAGTAACTTAATGCCTTAATCCAATCTTTTACAATAAACTTCAAGAAAGGCTCTATCTAGAATATCCCAAACAAATTCATTCTCGTACCACGTTAAATAAGAATAATGGGATCTTTCCAAACAATCTAAAAGTTTTCAGTTTGTGCAAAAGGAGAAAGTGACTTTCATCCTAATCGGTAACTATGCTGGAAAGATTCATCGCGGTTTTTGAGGTTGGTTCCGTAATTGCAATTTCATACATATTAGCTTCCTGACTGAAATCTTTAGATACTTATTACAAAAATTCTATGGATTTTTTTATGATGAACCAGGCGCAATTTTCTGCTCTTAGATAAGCGACTACCTACCCAATACTGTTTCCATGAATAATTTCCGCAATTATAGTTAAAATCCTGTGGTAAAATCTCAGATTATAGAATAAAAAGGATAAAATGTTCAAATCTTACGATTCTAAAATGAAAAGTTTCAGAAATAATTGAAACTTGGATTTTCGTCAAAATAAGTATTATAGATTTTTTGTAAAATAGGGACTAAAGGGGGAAATTGGCGGTAGAAGTGCGTATTACTTCCAATTATATAACAAGAAGCGAAAAGACATGCGAAAGAAGTCGCAGTCACAAGTTGATTTATTTGAAAATAAGGCCGCCCTAGCCTGATCATGTTTGCCACTAGCAATTGGGCTACGCTATAGTCAAAACAATTTTGCCTCAAACAAAACTATGATTGCGTATTGTACGTCACGTATTTTATTTAATAGGTTGTGTCGGTGTGTACATATTTGTACAGTAGGTTGCGTAGGAAATTATGTTTCAGACTTAATTATTTAACTTTGAGCAACCAGCAATAAAATTGTTAGGATCAGGGCTTAAATCAAAATGTTATTTTCGCGTTCCCCTAAAAGCTCTTAAGCTCCTTTTGTCTTTTTGCCCTAATGGTTCAGATAATGTATTGTATTTTCTTGTTTTCTACTTACTTGTATACGCAAACTTTTCTAAAATCCCCAACTACAGTTAAATAAGTTCTGATTATAGTAATAGTGTTTGAAGGAAATACTACAGTTTGTTTTAGGTTGTTTGTTTTTATGTTTCTAAGTGGATAGTGTAATATACCTATTATGGAATAGCTTCTTTATTTTAGTTGATGTCGCTCTTCAAAATCCAATGCTACTTAGTCTACATTGTTAAAAGCGATAAATCTGTTTATAATTATTGATTTTATTTTTGTATTTAATTAGTAAAAATTTGGTGTTACTGGCATATTTAACCTATTGAAGAATTATAATCAGTTGTTGCCTGATATCGAGATTTGGCTTACTAGCAACAAGATACATCTTCAGCCAGGGTTCTTTACTACAAATGGCATTCTCTAGAATCTGTACACGCAATTTATACAACCAGTATCTAAAACAAAAGTTTATGCTTCACATGAATTAGCTTCTGGGTGAATCAAGACTGGAAAAAGCGGCCAAGTGCGAGTCGGACTCGCCCATGAAGGGTTCCGTAGCAGCAAGTAACATAATATAAAAGTTCTTGAAGTTCGTTGTAACTTTGATCGAGGTAAATTGCGGTTTACGACTTATGACGTATTAAAAAAAAACTACTTACTAGATCTCGTTCAAACCAATTTTCGTTGGAAGTTTGCATGGTAATATACATCATATATTTTTTTTAGTTTTATCATTCTCTTATTTTAGAAGTTACGGGGGGGGGGGGGGGGGGAGACACACATTTTTCCACTTTGGAAGTGTCTCTCGCGCAAACTATTCAGTTTAGAAAAAAATGATATTAGAAACCTCAATATCATTTTTGAAGACCTATTCATAGATACCCCACATGTATGGGTTTGATGAAAAAAAAATTTTTGAGTTTCAGTTCTAAGTATGGGGAACCCCCAAAATTTATTGTTTTTTTTTCTATTTTTGTGTGAAAATCTTAATGCGGTTCACAGAATACATCTACTTACCAAGTTTCAACAGTGTAGTTCTTATAGTTTCGGAGAAAAGTGGCTGTGACATACGGACAGACAGACAGACAGACAGACAGACAGACAGACAGACAGACAGACAGACAGACAGACAGACAGACAGACATGACGAATCTATAAGGGTTCCGTTTTTTGCCATTTGGCTACGGAACCCTAAAAACAACCTCAAGCAATATTAAATACATACAACCATACATACAAGATACGCGCGAAAAACATAACCCTTCTTGTCAGTCGGGTAAAAATATACTTTTATGTTTTTTTTTGTATTTTTTTTTGCGTCAAATTTATTTTTGCTTCTCATCAATAAGTCTATTCAAAGAAATTGTGAATTTTTTACCAAGCTTCCTTGTCTAAATTGATTTGCGGAATACTTAAGCTCATAAATTATCGGCAAGAAATTAATTAGTTGCCAGTATTATAAAATTGTGTATTTATAGTAATACCTGAAAATTAAGACGTGATTTGAAAGATGGTTGTTCTTTCTGAAGGCCTGCCTTTGAAATGTACAATCATGGTATTTACAATTACTAATCACGGGCGTATTGTAACTTATAATATCTTTCTACTATAAGAAAATATCGTGAGAAAACTACCAGATTGCACAGCGTTTCAGGCCAATCAGTAAGACAGTTATTGGGTGAAGTGTGTGATTTATGATGACAGTAATATTACTAAAAAGTCTAAAAACTCATACAAACAATAACAATATTGAAAAAATCTCGTGTTCTGTTCGGCTAACAAATCTGAAATAGTTTTGAATGCAAACGGATACTCACGATTTTTGTATTTCATACCCATATTATTTTGGCCAATGTAACTGGGTCAAAATTCAATCAAAATGTTTAGTGTTCGCGACGATATAAGTTTAAAGTATGTTTTCAGTTTTTCTTTAGGCTGATGATATTATGTATAGTCTCATAATACCCACATAATACCAAACCATTGGACAATACGTATTTCATATTGAGCTAAGGATCTAATCGGAGATGGTAAACATTGGCTTCATTTCTCACGTAAACAAACGTAAGAGAATCAATATACCTAATAATAACAGTATATATGTTATCTTACTCTTGTTCCATTAATCGATCGAAGTTTTTTCTGATTAGTATGTAGAAATATGCCATTTCCCACGATAAAGTTAAAATTATGCACTCTCTTGTTGTACATGATTCATGTAAAAATATTCTAACTTATTTGTAAAATATTCCTCTGGTCTTTGAAACTACATAGCGTTGTGTTTTAATAAAAGTAACCTCTAGGTTTTTTTTTATTTGCCCTCGGGATAGAAATAGGCTTAGTTTATATTTTGATTAAAAATGGGCGGGCTTATTTGCCTAACAATAATAATCGATTTTTTTCTCCGCCATGACAAAGCACCATTCCAAAATGGTGGTAAATTAAAAAAATAATACGTGCCCAATGCACTCAATAAAATATTCTTTGTATTTGTCTTTTAATATTTCGATGACATTAAAGAATCTGTTGTATGAATAAGTGCGTATCGTTTTTTGAGGACGATACAACTTTGTGGTGATAGGTATAGGAATAGGAAATACAGGCGAACGTGGAGTTAATAAAAAACTTGAGAGGTGTCAAGGGACACCCGGATGGAACGAAGTTTCTTGCAGTCAGTACTAGTATAGCAAAAATATGCAGCCTGTGTGCCAAAACAAATCTGGGGTATTAAATTTCTCATCGGCTTTGTTCACCTAGTAGCAATTGCTACTTGCAGATTTGTTTTGGCACACTCGCTTGCATGTTTTTGCTATCCTAGTACTGACTGCAAGAAACTAAAATATCTGGCTTGCTTTCTATGTAAAAAAACTACGACGGCAAAAAGTGTCGTTACAACTTTTCGTCCCAAAATTTTCCGCCTAGCCCCCTTTCGCAACGCGTGATAAGGAACTTCGTTCCAATTAAGAGCCAATTTCGTGCAAATACTAGATCTTAGTAGGTACAGTGTATTATCCTAAAACCCTGCGCGCTATTCAGTTATCATGGATTTGTGTAAACTTAGTGCAGTAATGGTTTAATGATTAATCCGATTGAATATTGTTAAGTTAGTTTCTCCATCGAAAAACTTGTTTTTTTTTATGAAAAATGGTCAAACGAGTTACGATCCACCTTTAGGTATGGCTATCGTCACCCATGGACCACCAAGGGTATCACTAATGCGTTGCCGAGCAAGAAAGAGAGAAGAAGAAGAAATAAAGAACTGACTATGGCCCCTTGCCGGAACACGAAATTCTTTATCTTTCTATAGCTTTTGCAAAAATCTTATTTTTACAATTTTAAATACTATATGAGTGTAAGCTTCTACAATAGCCTTCTCCGAACAAATTAGCTCGTAAAAAATAAAATAATGTAAAAATCATTTTCCTAGACATAAAGAATATTATTATGCTCAGGTTGAAAATAAAATTCCATTCTCATTTATTATAATATGCGTGGGTAAGGCGGACTTGAATTATCTGGTCTATAGTTTTCATATAATATTCTACTTTTAAACGTTAGATGTTATTGTATAATTTTAGATTTAAAATACAAAAATAATAATATTAACGTCAGTTTAAGCTAGACAAGTAGTAGTAGTAGTACAAGTGAAGTAGTTAGCTTGTAGCGGATAGTACAATTTGTCAATTAGTATCGTAGTAAGTATCTAGTATTTTGTAGTAGCAATAGTTATTACATAGAATCGATTTTCATAGTAGATGTATTCTACTGGCTTTTACTCATTGGCTTTCACCTCTCTACGTTTCGGAATTCCGTTTATTTCAACATCTCAATGTGGCAGATGATGAGGCTCAGTTGGATTTTTGGTGACTTCAACGCATAGATGTGAATTACTCATACCATTAGAAGATTCACTATGTCCACTGAGAAATTGAAAAGTGATAAAATTGGATGAACTAGAATCTATGAAACGCCCTTTGAATAGTAGAGATCACCTATAATTATTGTGAAACGTTAAAATAATTATAGATACCAAAAAATTGCAGGTACTGTAATGTAAAAGTAATGAATAGTTTCCCAAATTAAAGCAGGGTACGAGGGCGGTTTACTAGTAATATATATAATACCCTTTGTCCACATTGAAAGGTCCATCAACGCCCAGCGTCCGCCAAACGTCCGTCAAACGTTTGAATCTAGGACCTCCAAAATTTGACACTGGAGACCTTTTATAATGTAGATATATTCTAAGAAAGGATTATTGAAAATTCACCCCAAATGGGGTTCAATATTACTTACGTATAGAGTTGAGAGTTTCGATTTATTATACGATCTTAGGTATTATTATTGCAGACGTTGACGAAGGTTACACGATGAAGTAAGACCACAAATCAATGAGGTAAAAATCTTTTAATATTTTCCTTCACATAAAGGAAAAGTGGAGTCACATAAAGGAGAGTGGATAACTTTTAAACAAGATATGAGCTCGTTAGGTTGTATATACTAAAAGTTACTTTTCTACATGGTAGATGACATGGTAACATGGTGATGTTTGGTCGGTAGTTAGATGGGTGATCGCTAGTGGCAAAAAATTCTTGAGCGTTTCCGTGCTTCGGGCACGTGAAGTCGTTGGTCCCGATTGTTATCATAAGATAGCCATGACGGAGGCCCTCAAACGGCATGAAAACTTTTGATACTTGGGTTGGCCACTGGGATGGTAAGTGAAAATCGCCTCATATATATCGGTTAAACCAGAGACGTAAATACGAGATACGTTTGTAAGCCATCAAGTGAATTTCTACTCATATTATAAATGGGAGAGTTTGTATGGATTTTTGTTACACGCGAAACTGATTTCATGTTTAGCACACAGGTAGACTATGATTTAGAATACTCTATGTGGATACTTATACATACTTACTTATCCTGGAAGTAATACAACATTTAAATATACGAGAAGCTATGCTACTTTGGGTGTTTCACGCTGCAATAGGCATGCTATATTCAGATTGAATGAATAGTGTCGATTCGACGCGCGACGTTCTCACAACAACTTCACTATCTGTTACGTTTCCCGTCTCAGAGACAATTTAACTTCACAACGTGGACTCCATAACAAAGCCCGCCTAGACCTATTTAGGTCTTTACTTCGAATGAAAAATGATAAGACATGTCACTATGGTATTCGTATTGACGTTTGTTCATCAGTTAATAAAACATATGATGTTTTGACTAATTTTAATAATAAGTAGTAGATATGAAGTCTTGAGGAATAACGAGAGTTAGGTAATAATTTCATTCGACCCCTGAACTCCAATCTGCACAAATGCTTTGCACCTTAAAGAAAATTGCATTTGCGACGGTTCGAAAGCTTTAACAAGTTCGGCGCTAGAGTTAGCAAATAATCTTCAGCGGAGTTCGGCTAGAGTCTAGACAAACTTTGAATATCGTTTAATCGGGCAAATACTGAATCGGCAGCTTCCATTTTAGATTGCGTCCTCATATGGAGGATTATTTTGTAAGCATTTTTGTGCTATTAGGGACGAGTGTAAACAGAAGTGCGCCGCGCGGCAGCGAGAGCGTACCAAGGCGGGGAGGGCTCGGGCGGCCGGCTGGAGGGAGTCGCGGCACTCGGGCGGCCGCCGCCGCGCGCTCCGCCCGCACCATGTCCGTACGCGTGGATGGCCGCGATCGCGATCGCTTCTCAAGACATTCTTCCCGCGCTTCCGTCGATCTTCCGTTTCCTAGTGGATCTGCGCGCGAACACTCCTTCCGCTCGGTCCACTCGGGCCGAGTGCCCCGCGCCGCTAGCGATGATCTGATGGTGCCCGTGCGCACCCTGCGCTCAGCTTCGTGTCGTGTTGCTCCCGGTGCACCGCACCGCTTGCGGCGCCATCACTCTTCGGCTGCGGAATGCGAGCGAGCGCGGCGATCGCGCCGACACACCCTCGAGCTGCCCAACAGTCGAGGACCCAGCGTCCGGAGCAGGTCCCCCGAGCCCCAGCCGCCGCCACCGCCGGAGCCCGAGGTCCCCCCCGAAGACGCCGGCAAGGAAGCTCGGAGACGGCGCGTGGTGGCAGCCGTCGCGGCCTCGTTCTTCGCGCTCGCGCTGGCGTCGGTGCTCGTGGTGGTGGTGACGCTGACGCACAGCTCGGTGCTCCGAGCTCACAACCAAACTGCCAAGTACTACACGTTCTCCGTGCCGCCGCACCATCCTCTCAGTGAGCCCCGTTCATGTTGCCCCACCGTCGCCCTTCCCGCTTCGCATGCGACTGTCTCCGACCCCGAGTGCCAGGGGCTGCGAACGTCGCCGAGTCGCCTGCTCTGCTCATCACCGCCAACAATAGCGGTACATATCATGTTGTACTCATATCAGTTAATTCACTGGGTCTCACGGTGGCAAATGCCGAGCGATATTTTTCAAAGCTCACACGAGAATTTCGGCTTAAGACAGGGTCCACCTTGGTGGATCGCTGGGCTTCTGTCACGTTCAACCCCGGTGCACACACTACGCACGTTCGCAACCCCCTTCTGCATGATTAGTTTTAAATAGATGTCACGTGTTTGTGATGATGGTTGTCTTAGTACTTATAATAATTATAATATATTTATTGTTATTTAATATAATAGTAGAATAACAAAATATGAAACTATATGTTTTTTTGAAAATATTTAGGTACCTAAGTGATCTGAGGCACAAAATACAGAGGTTCTTACAAAATTGTAGATCTTTTCAAACTGTTATACCACACCTCGCTACGTTGAGAGAAACGGATCAAACGGGAATTTTGATTGCACTTCATTCCATTCATTGAACTACCTGCGTCACATATTTCTATTTGTTAGAAACAACATCAATCAGAAAATAATTGGAATAGGGAATCTTTATGCCTTCATAGTGCATATTTTTAGGTAGATTCAAAGCTTAGATTCAAGTTCCCATCATCAGGATTTCACGGTTGCTTACGATAAGAACTGGTGCAGAATATGAATTGGTAAAAATAGTCCTGGTTATTATTCCAGCAAGAGAGCTTGGCATTGTCATAAACTGTAGGGCCTCGGAAGAATGGAAATTGTGGGAACTTCTAAAGTTTCCCCAGGGGCGAGGCTATTAGCATTGTGTAGAGGAAATACCTGCACTTTGCACACTCATAGAATCTGAAGTGGTGTCGATGTGCGAACAAGTTAGTTTAATGATTAGAAATTCTGCAAACCTGTACCTGAATTACACAAACAAGACGTAGGAGTATTTTTGAAAATATCCGCGATAAAAAGGTTTCTGTTTTAATACTGCTGAATTGTTCCACTGTCGTTAGTTCAGATAGGAGCAACAAACGAGATATGTAGTGGGGATTACTTGGGTACTATGACTAGTATTGTCCTTTAGCGAAACATAGTTTGCAAAGATGACAATTTTCTATTATTCACATGGCATTACTGGTTCTTATATGAAATCCAAACACTTGTATGAAATGAATTAATACACCGAATCAACGAAAATTGATAATAGATTATGAATTTTACTATAAGGACTTTTTGTTAATTTTTGTTATACAATTAACTAGCTGCCCGGACAGACTTCGTTCTGTCAAGTTTTTTTGAGATTTAAGCTATCCTATCTTTCAAGTTGGATCAAACTGCACACGGTGTGCAAATTTGATTAAAATCGGTTAAGTAGTTTAGGAGTCCATCGCGGACAAACAACGTGACACGTAATTTATATATATTAAGATAATAAAGTTTTGATTTTTGTGAATATCAAAAAAGTATTAAAAGAAACCCTATAAAACAATAAACCAAATAACTTTTATGGACGCGTAATAGGGACTAAGGACGTAATTTAGGACGAAAGAGACACATCAAAGCAAATTAAATGAGCTCGTTTCTAAATTGGTATAGATGTGTGTACACCTGTAGCCAGTTAATATAAAGGTTTGAGTAACCGTTTTAAATTAAAATAATTAAGTATGCCTCCATATATTTTTTAAAGTATCAAGCAGTGTATAAAATTTCAATATAATATGACGCATGCTTATGATAGTTTGCGTTGAGTTCGCTCTGGTATATTATCAGTTGGCCAGTATTTTCAATTGATAGAGTAGAAGATTCGGCTAAAGTCATTTCGAAGGTTTTATTTAGAAAAGAACCAGGAAGTCGGTACAAAAAATCTTCTGGTGAATGAATCGCCGCATACCACCTATCATCTGGAGCGGGAATTCTGCAGTCCATGGCGTATTTTATAGTAGGTACCTAGGTATTTATGGCTACCTAAATTGTACCTAACTTGGTTACAGCCACTTTTAAGTTCAAACGCAGTGCTCGCTAAGCGGTACTTATATCTTCTAAAAGGTTTTCTGACAATGTTAGCTTTCTATTAAATTACCTACTTCTGATAGAAGCTTTTCATGCCTCTAAAATAATGTCGAGAAGGTATTAAAGAAATGATGGTAATATTTTGGATATTTTTTATTTAAATATGGAAGGAATAACTTCTAGATATAAAATTGTGCATGTTGTAGCACCCAATACAAAATAAAAATAAAACAACAAGGCATTTAGTTCATGCGGTGACTTTGGTTACCTTCTACTATACGGTATAGATACCAATAATCTTAAACGAGACCACATATTTGTTATATTTCTATAAGGCAAATTCTAAACGTTACAAGTACATTGCACGAGAGCTATAACTTTTAACGAAAAAAAAAACTACATTTGGTGTGCGGAAAACAAGTGGTGACCGATGGTATAATTTGCTATGAATACGCTAACAAGCTTTAGGGCTGTGAATAGACCAAAAGTTAAATAGGTATAAGTGTGTACACTTAATTTTTAATCTATACATTTATTATGGGCCAACTGGAGCGCAATTGACCTAGCTTCACCAGTCCTTGTTAACGTTGGAGATATTAGTTTTTACATCATTGACTTAATATTATTATTAAGTGTACTATTTAGAACTATATAATTATAGGCGAAAATTGTGCTGGCATAAGCAGAAAAATATAATACGTAACTGTATGATTAAATATAATTATTTTCACACAATATACGTATGTAAAACGACGTAATTATGCCGTCTATATATATGCTCTTTGCTAATTTTAGCCCAGCACTTGTGAGCAGTTGTACCTACTAGTGGAACTTCAAGTACAAGATCATTAGGAAACTATTTCACCTGACAATTTTCCACTGCCCTTTACAGAAAGTTAAACAAATTTAAGTTTGCTAAAGAATTCAAGTTGAACTCTGCTATCTTTCTCTGAAGAAGTATTTTCCATTAAAAGTATCTCATTGTTTTGACCTAAATAAACAATATCGCGAAGTAATACCGGGAAATTGAAGCTGTACGTTGTTAGAGCGAGAACAAAAGTTGAAAGTAACTATCGTGTAATTAAATTATTGCTGCAACCCATTAACGTCAATGGCAGGACATCGTAAACTCTGAAATACCCCACTAAAAGTGGATCGGATTCAATTCGCCCGGGCCTCTCCTCTTTAGGAGGCCTAGAACATACTCCACCACGTTGCTCTAGTGCGGATTAGTGGAGTGGATATTTTGAAAATATTGCTTTTTTTCGCTTAAAGTCCAAAAGTTCATTAAAAGGTTCCCATTTATCCTCGAGTCCAAGTTAGTATCCCCTGTGCTTGCTGAACAACGGACGAGTGCCAGGTTTCTTCTGTGGAAGGTCGCTGGGCTCTTGGTAAAGAGTACCCCGAGAGTACCTACCCATTTTTATACCGATGATACTTTGCATCGTTGGAGGGTTGACTTGTCTGGCTGCCACCACCAAAATAACTAAATGTAGCGTGAAATTTTATTTGACCCAGCAAACCGGTTTCCATTGTTGTCTTCATTAAAATCTTTCAACAATGACGTACATTCCGTTAAAAGGCTCAAGAGTCGTCATAACTCTCCTAGCTGTGGGAGCGGGAATGAAGTAAACTCAAATTGTATCTTCATAATTTATATTCTTTCGTCATTAATTTATTTTATAATGGGATAATCATATTAATCGTTTTAAGTTAATATGACTAATTTGAGATGCAATTTCGCTGCACGAAATTAAGTAAAATAACGCTCATAGCCCGCCCCACACTAGGAGTCCCTGTGTCGTGGGTGCCATGGACAACACACAGAGACAAGAACATTCACACCCAGACCGAGAACAGAAATTCAAACTCATCATTCTTTCCGCCTCGTTGCGAATCGAACCCAGGACCTTTGGCGTGGTGATGGCATAGTAATCATCGCGCCACACCAATCCTTAAAAAAATTATAACAATTTAATGTTAATTATTTATGAAATTATAAATATCTTCAAAGACAAGTATTAATAACATTTCTGTTTTAGATATACATTTTAAATTTACACACGCATGTTCAATAAAATTTTTCAGTAAGTGAAAATGTTCCTGTACCGAATGAGAATTAGGTACTTAAAATAGGTTTACAAAATTAGTAGGTATCTAGGCATTATTAATGTCGTGAATAAAGCAGATTTGGTCTTCTTTTCTAAACAAACGTCAGTCAAAACACGTAGACTGACGCACAATTGTTTTTGACAAGATTAAAATTAGGGTAAAATTATTTTTATTATTGACTGACGACCCATTTGGCGCAATAGTTACCGTGACGGAACTGACAGATCGCCTTTTGATGGTCCTGGCCCCTGGGTTTAAATTTGAAAAAAAAAGCATTAAGTTTAAATTTCTGTTCTTGGAATCCTAGTTTGAAGCTATGAGTGTCTAACGTTATTTATTTATTAAATACATAATAGCATACGTTGATTTTTACAAACGTCAAGTTATAGATTTTCAAGAGCATTGTCTCCATAATTATATCTAAACCTTTAGCCCTCATTTTGTTTTTCTGGTTCTTCAGATAAACATTCCTGGACTAAACAGTAAAAATTTTAGTGTCGGCGGAACTATTTGCATTCGAAGTCAATGAAAGAATGTTTGCATAAGTGAATCCAAACATCGCAGGCCGTTCACTTTATCCCAGCTTTCCAACAATAAACAAAATGTTAGATGCTGTGGCTTCAATAAATTTTGCTAAATACCGCTTCGTATATTTCTGAGCTATCATCATGTTTTTTTATCAGTCATCCATAATCTTTATAAACGATTCTATAGTAAAACTCAAACTTTTATTTTATTACTAGCAGACTCGGCAAACGTTGTTCTGCCATATAAATTATATCTATGACTAGATATATTAATCAATGGGTATGAAAAATACTTTAAAACCTATTCTCATAACTACCAAATATACACAAAAAAATTGGTCAAGGTGTTTCGGAGTGCGACAATAAAGTCAAACACCACGGTGATTATTATTAAATTCTGATAATAAATAAATATTATTAATATATCAGTGTATTAATGGAAGGGATATTTTGAAAATTTAATGAATGAAGAGAATGACTGGAGCAGAGTGCTTGAAGAAAACCCAGTAAACATGGGATTAGTGAGAGAAATAAGTGTGGATGATGTGAAAAGATCAATAAATGGGATGATGAATGGAAAAGCGGTCGGTTCAGACGGGATTCCGATAGAAGTATGGAAGATTCTGCAAGCGGATGGATGGAAGTGGTTAGCTTTATTCTTCAATAAATTATTGCAAGAGGAGGCGATCCCTGACGAATGGTGTAGCAGCTTGCTGGTGCCAATCTATAAAAATAAGGGTGATGTACTGGACTGCAACAGTTATAGAGGAATAAAGCTAATGTCACATACTATGAAAGCGTGGGAGAAAGTGGTAGAGAGACGACTGAGAGAGGAGAGTGAAATTTCACACAACCAATTCGGTTTTATGCCTGGTCGAAGAACAGCGGATGCTATTTTTTCAATTCGCCAGCTATGCGAGAAATACAGGGAGGCACATAAGAACTTGCACATGGTGTTCGTTGACCTCGAAAAGGCATATGACCGAATACCTCGTGTGGTATTGTGGTGGGCCCTTAAGGAGAAAGGAATACCAGGGAAATACCTGCAGTTGATCCGAGCAATGTACAGGCAATGTACAACAAAGGTAAGGTCAGCGGCCGGCACGACTACTAGTTTCGGTGTGGCCGTGGGGCTGCACCAAGGTTCAGCCTTGAGCCCATACCTCTTCGTCTTGATTATAGACGCCCTTACATCCGACATGAAAGAGGAGGCTCCTTGGTGCATGCTGTTTGCGGATGACATCGTGCTAGTGGCCGAAAATGCCCCTGAGATTCAGAGCAGATTGGAGGAATGGCGACAACGGCTGGAGAGTGTTGGCCTGAAAGTAAGCAGAACCAAAACCACTTACATGTTCTGTGACTTCGGTGGTCTCTCCAGTCCTGCACCTATAACACTCAATGGAATGTCCTTACCAGTCTGCTCTGATTTTCGGTACTTGGGCTCTGTCATTCAAAAGAATGGTGACATTGACCTGGATGTCACACATCGGATCAATGCAGGTTGGATGAAATGGCGACAGGTCACAGGAACTATTTGCGGCCCACGGATGCCCCTTAAATTGAAGGGTAAAATCTACAAATCCATCATCAGACCTGTCGTAATGTATGGATCAGAATGTTGGGCTACAAAGAAGACGGATGAGAGACGATTGCATGTCACAGAGATGAGAATGTTAAGGTGGATGTGTGGAGTGACGAGAATGGATAAAGTAAGGAATGAGTATATTAGAGGAAGTTTGAAAGTAGCAAAATGACAGAAAAGTTGAAAGGGAACCGAATGTCGTGGTATGGTCATGTGATGAGGCGAGAGGAAACGCATGTGGCGAGAAGAGTGATGGATATGAATGTGATGGATAGACGAAGGGGACGAGGACGACCAAAGAAAAGATGGATGGATTGTGTGACAGAGGATATGAAAGATAAGAGAGTTAATGTAAAGATGACGGCTGATAGGGAAGTGTGGAAGAGGAAAACATATTGCGCCGACCCCAAATAAAATTGGGAAATGGGCAGGATGATGATTATGATGATGATGATGTATTAATGCCGTCACGCTCGAAAAGTGCGGATTGGCGCACTTCACATATCTTTAAGAACATTGAAGAGAGCTTTCATACATACCTATCTACGTAGATTTTCCTCACTTTATTTTCCTGTTCCCCTGAGACAGACTGATGTAAACTATTTATTATATGTTTCAGCTGTTTTTATAATACATACAAATTACTTAAGTATTCGAAGATTATCTTTAGATAATAATTGAGTTCTACGTACAAGTATAGAAGGTATATAAAGGAGAGCCTTTGTTCTATACTTGTACGTAGAACTCAAACAGTACCAAATTGCTCAAACCATGGGATGATTTTGCAATCATTAGTGTATAGCAAATATTTGTATGGGCGTTTGCAGACTTCTAACGATGATGCCCGAAGTAAATCTGTTAAAATAAGGTTTAGGATTACATAAAAAAAAACTAACAGGATTATGAATAATTATACTAATATACTCACGAGTATAATTTACTTTTTTACTTATAAAAATATATTTTCTTGATATGTGAAAAATGCATCGAGTATATCTAAGATGGAAGTGATCTCAAAGATATGTCAGTATCTAAGCGCACCCACTCAGTTACCGAAACAGCGAAGATTCCAGTCTCACCAACTGTTGCGTGCCTCTGTTTAGTATCAAATTGTATACGAAATTTCTAGAAAGTTTTTGAAGTTATTTTGAACATTTTTTCCAATGTAGGTGTTTTCTTGGTTGAAAACATAATATATTGTCTGAAATAAATTTTCGATGCTTGAAATAATAGATTGTGTTCTATAATTTGAGTACTCCGGTTTATAAAATATAATTCTGCGTTGGAATGAGACTGATTAAAAAAGTATTTGAAAGGTTTCGTCATACTTTTTATACGTTTAATTTCAAGTAACCTTACTAAAATTAATAAGAAAATTATCATAGTTATTATGAATATCAAATATGTAAGTACATTTAATCACAAAGTTAAATTCGATCATTCACAGAAAATGTCGACTGTTCTGCATTTCAAAAATCGTATTTGTAGTAAGTAACGTTCATGAATATTTGTTTAGGGCGCAACTCACGTTCACTTCGCTGCGCATTACAATATTTGCCACCCACCTCACATTACCTTAATCATCGCCGTATGACGAAAGATAATTCAAAAGAATTCCAAGGGCTTTAGCCTATGACCCTTATCTTTGCTGCTATTTTGTCCTATAGTCTAGGAGGTTCAGACATAAATTCTCAGATAGAACGAGACTTAAGGAAGAAGAATCCATTTAATAATCTAAGAATGTGTAATAATTATTATAATTATTTATTTCCCCTTCTCACATAGTTTACAAAGTAAGTAAAGATAAAATTATAGGTAAAATTAACAGTAGGTTTGTGAGAGAATTAGGTCCGTACTACTGTCCGTACATATGGAAGTTAAATATGTCTCGAGTTGTGACGGGGTCAAAAGTTAGCTCGAAATGATAATATTACACACGTCGTCGCTACGTCACCAGTGCTTTGAACTTGGCTGGAGACGCTGTCGCGTGTCTAGAATTCTAGATACTTAATTTAATCTTTCATATTTGTAAGTTACGAAACATGGCTTAGTGGTCGAGGTAATTTTATACTCTGCTGCATTTTTTTACATGAGCGATACGATACTAAAAAGATTCACCAGTCTTATTATAAAACGGTCTTTTGTAAGACATTCTAATTGCTCTAAAGTAGACTAGACAGCGCACGAAAATCATTACGTACTTTTTAAGATTGTCAGGGTCTATTGTGTCACTGGGTATTATTATATACAGCTATATTTAGACTGCCTTATAACGTGCAAGATTATGTGATTACAAGAATGCCGCGCCGGTTATTTTCTTATCTTAAATGTGGAATAAAGATGATTGCGGATATAACTTGGGGCTTGGAATGCCTTTTAAATATTTCTGTATTCTGCTGAGACTTGGAGTAAGTTTTATCTTATAGCGCCTGTAAATAGACAGACTTTTATATGACTGTATAAAAAACGCTTAGTTATTAGAACTAGTTATGACACATACCAAATACCCTTTCGAAAATACTTCTTAAATATGTGTAACAAAAGTAGCTAACGCAAAAACTATAAATTAGTATGTTCGTTGAAAATGACACAAAATTGTTGATGTATTCCCTGATAGTTGTGAAATTGTATTGTTATATTTGGTTGATAAGTCTTGTATACAAAAACTTCCGTTGTAGACAGTTGGGGAGAATTCTATGGGCACCCACAAATCAAGAAATCAAGTACATATATAAGTGTATCTGTGTATTGAACGTGACCGTTTCAAAGGAATATATTTTCTGTAATAAAAAACCCTGGTTATTTATTTGGTTACATAGATATTCTGACGTCATTTTGGTTAGGTTTTCATCAAAACTTAAAATATCGTCACCAACTTTCATAAAGCAAAGCAAAAGCAAAGCAACAACCCATAATTGTCCCACTGCTGGGCTCGGGGTCTCCTCTCACAATGTGAGGGGTATAGGCCATAGTCTACCACGCTGGCCAAGTGCGGATTGGTAGACTTCACACACCTTTGAGAACTTTATGGAGAACTCTCCGGTGTGCAGGTTTCCTCACGATGTTTTCCTTCACCGAAGCAAGTGATAATTAACTTCTAATACGCACATAGTATTTGAAAATCAGAGGTGCGTGCCAGGATTTGAACTCGGGACCCTCCGTTCGAGAGACCAACGTTCTAACCACTAGGCTATCACTGCTCAACTTTCATAATTCAACAAACTTTCATAATAAGTTGGTAAATCTATGTTTTTTTAGTTATCTTGGCAGGTATGCTTAGAGTTTAATGGTATGAGGTGAAGATGGAGATGAAAAATTATTCTCCAAGGTTGTTGTAACTTGTATTGCAGCCATAGCCGAAGGTGACCATAGATCATCATGACAGCTGTGTATGAACTCCTGCTCCTTATCATTTTGAAGGCGCTGTCAATCTATATCTAGATCAATGAGCATAAAGAGAGCTCAGTGACACGAAAAAAGGGACCACAAGCCACAACACACGCACTCATATTCATGAAGCCCTTGGGATATAATATAATAAGGAACTTTTTTAATTTTACGCTTGATTCGGAAACATCCACGAAAGAGCTCGGCAACAGTCGAGTAGGTACATACTAGATGTTAAGAATGCTGAAATGTCACTGTTTGCGTGTTCACATTGAATGATGGATTATCTTATTTTTATTTATCTTTCTCTTGATAAATGATTACGTTTCCACGAAACGCTTAATTTCTTACGTTCACACATTTTGGCATTCGCGTTGAAAGGAAATCATTGAGGCGGTTTGTCTTTTACGGTAATTTTCTTCGGAAACCGGTGATTTGGGATATCTTTTTTTAAGATTCTTTGTAATAAATATTTTTCTTTATGAAATAAATATATTTTGTAATTCAGAATGTCTAACAATCTTTTGCTTTCTAGTGCCCTAGTAGGGAACTGATGAAAAAGTGTTTTTAAATTATTATTATTTCATAAATTCTGTACTTCTATAATGTTAAACAAATATTGTAATGTAAAACCACTATTTCATTTTTTAGGATTAGAATTATTCTAGCCAAGATTAATTTGTGGTATCGATATAGCTCACAATCACGATCTTTATACATGTACATCAAGTTGTAGTTGAAGGGGCATCATTAACAACGACCTGTAGTTGTAGTTAAACTCGAAACACACATTATTACATTATTGCACGTTATTGCTGCAATTTTTTTTTGCTGCATTGTACATTATTGCTGCAAATACGAATGAGTAAAACTGAAAAGGAACTATTTTCGCCTCAATTATCCCACTATTTCTGCGTGATGGTTGATTGTGTTCATTTGTCCGCACCTCCTAACAACTTTCATAGTTTGGTCGATTGTTTTCCCAACCTTCAAGTTTCCTTCCGAAAAAAGAAACTTTACTTGAAACATCATGTTTCTTTTACCCACTTTTCATGTTCTGGCGAGTTTGTACTCAATTTTAGCAATCCATCATGCTGTTTCATGTATATAGCTATAGGAGAAGTTTTGTTACTCTTTACAATATATTATGGCTAGCACACAAAGGCTCGACGGTGTACATACGTTGTGTATGGAGTGACGTCAGCGGGTGTGTCCTAATGACCCTTGCGAGGGCCCTGTGACATCGAAGCTGATCAAACATATTACATACATTGTTTACCGATCATGTGGAAATATGCATAGCTACACGTTTAATAATAATGATATTATACGACTAATAGCCAATTTAAATATAGGTAATTATCCGATTAGAACCTACGAACATATAAAGCATATATTCGCAGATTAGAACATAAAGCTTCAATTGTTATAAAAGAAGTCCGTTATTTTCAATCGTGTTCTGAACTCGAAGTGTATCTTTAGTTACCTAATCTATTACACATCGTTACTGCTTTGTTATTCACTGGAAGTTTAGTCTGTGATTCATACCTCGGTTATTTGAATCGCAGACTAACTAAAAGATCTGATTCATCACATCATCATACGTCACACTAATATGCAGACGGTGAAACCCGAATATTGATTTGTTCGAGTGCTGTCTGTACGGCTAAGAGAAATTTAAATTATGTTTGTAATAAATAAGTTTGTAATACGTAGTAACATCAAAGGAACCATTGTTCGTGTTTCATATTTGAAGAACCTTTTAAATGCACCTTAGTAAAGCTAGTAAAGCGAATTTATGACTGAAAGTTTTTTGTACCTTTATTTTCGTTATTAACACGAACTTTGTATAGGTATGAATGGGAATTCATGACAAATTTATTGTAAATATTCTGAGGTACATTACAAGCAGTTAGCGAAAAGATAGACTGAAGAAAAACAAAATTAATTACGTCGGAAAATCTGTATAATCTTACTCCATAGATATAAGTACTAAGTATAAGTACATATAAGTACTAAGTAAAATTGCAACTTTTTATTTTTAACTGTAGATTGTATCAGCAGTAAATAGATATTTCACGGATACTTTACAGGAAGCCATTTTTCCAGGGTCGATAAGATCAAAGTACCTACAACAATGAACTGGCAAAACGTTTACTAATAAATCGTTTACTTTTTATGAAAGCCATTGTTTCCCATTCTTCAATTAAGACAGGCAACTTAAGGAAAACTGATAAAGTATTTGTATAAAAATTGTGTTTCCTTTCATTACTTGAAGAAAAGAAGGAAGAAGTTCATAAATGGATAGTTTTACACTCATTCTAGTCCGGTTTTGTAGTCTATTTCCATCTGCTTGAATATACTTACATAATGTTATATTTACTCTTAAAATGCTATTTACTCATAATTATTATACTATTTTATCATCGTAATTCATTAAATGGTTTCCACATGATGCGGTAACCCCTGTTACCAAAAAAGAAAAGTTTCAAAAAATGTGGGTATTTCACTTAGAATATCAAAAAACAACACTATCTGTATTATAATTTTGTAGAAGATACCGTAAAATATGTTTAATAATAATATAGATATAATTTTCAGAATTGTTCCGATCTGAAAGAGAAAAACCCTGGTCTACAAAGTTTCATATTATTTATAATACTTCCTACTAAACAAATCCGTTCAATTTTAATCCCACTGAAAACAAAATAACATTTCATTTAAATGTGCAGAGGTAAAGAGGCAAACCAAAGTGTCTTTATCCGTTTTTAAAGTGTAAATTTCATATAAAAACGAGAGTAGTAGAGTGACGCGGTACCTGCCGAGCTGCCTGCCATTATGTAATGGAGCGAGAGTATCTGTCCAAGCGAACTATCCCAAAAATTATGAAGCGGATAATATACACTGACTTATATTTTGATGTATCCGAAATTATACACATGTTGTATTAATGGGCACTGAATACGCAGCCGTTAAGTTTCCCAGTGTATTAAAACTCTCGGCACAAACAACGTATTGTTTAAAATTCAATGCTTCCTTCAAAATCTGTTATTTAAATGGGCTGACAGAAAAGAACCGAAGGGGTGAAAAAAGATAAGGTGGTTTGCCACCAGTAACTAATGTATAAAATTAAAAAGAAATGTATGCAAAATCGTATAAAACAACACATGTTCAAAAATGACTTGTGATTAAATCACAAGGCGAACTTTAAAAATAAAATATTTTCTGTATTTTGTATGGTTTCATTGTTAATGGGTATTGTTCATAATTCGAAATTTGAATGCATAAAAAAAAGAATGCAGAAAAAGAGATGTCGCTTGCTTCTTGTGTCCGGGAAAATATTCAATATCAATATCATGTAAGCTCGTTTTCAGATACTGTATTAAATATGAGTATGAACCCCTTTCTGGGTAAACATATACAAAAATATGCTCCTGTCAAGTCTCCAAATACCTCTAGTTATGTTATAAAACATTTGATGTTTCGTCGATAAGAGCATCTCAGGCTTAGAAACGCTCCATTAGTTAGAAACTTGCCCATCTTACTACGCGTTACTTACTTTGGGAATTTCCAACGTATCTTATAAGTTTACGTGTTCATGTACAAATATGAAGTAGCTATACTTTTTCACGACAAACTGTCATTTCTTTCGCCATTTTGGGGGTTCCGTAGCAAAAAGAGTCAAACATCACATGTTCACTACAAACTTAAACACTACATTACAATACACAGACTTAATTTCTGATAGCATTCATATAGGTATTGTTTAGGGGAGGCTAAAAGAATTTCTCTCTTAATCCTAGACAGAACCTTCGCGAAAACATTTGATGGATGCAAAAGTTTTATAAGAGATTTTCCAGATATTGACAAAAGAACAGGAATTTAAAGTGAATTTTAGATTATGGATGTCAGAACGAATTCTAAAGGACGCTAGGTTTTATAAAAATAACCGCAATAAAAATAGCTGCATAAAGTCATAAACTTCATTTTCGTTAAAATTAAATAGACAGTCTTTGTTTAGTACAGACTCGGCGATGGAAAACTCTGCTGTTGTAATAATATAAAGAAAGTGTGATGCTTACGTGTGTTTTTAATATTTAAAAGTGTAAACGATGAAAAAAAAAACAGTCACGTCCAAATCGGAGTCCGGATACGTGTTTCCGTTTCGATCGCGGAATATTTTCCGTTTCCTGTTGAAAATTAAGGCCATAGAAATGAGGTCTCCGTTTAAAAGATCAAACAATCAAGAAAAGGTTATTTTTATTTCATCTAGAATGAATTACCTAGGTATTATTTTTATTAGTTGTAATACCTATATACTCTTAAGTTTTATAATGATCATAAGCCAAGATAAAAAGACTTAAAACTCTGGCTATATTTTTTTTAAAGTAGGTGTGTAAGGAGTCCTTCTTGCATTATCTGGGAGACGAACAAACGCTACACGACACCAAACGATAGGACTTGTATAGTTAGGGCGTCTAGAGTTAGAAGCTTGGCTCTACATGAGATCTGATAACTAAAAAGTTTCATCAAAAGATGTAGAGCCATATGGTCTCGTCTTGGCAACATTTTACATGAAAATGATTTTGGTGGGATCATTTATAGGCATTTATATTCGATCCAGAACGAGATTGAACTCCGTTACCTACCTGGTAACTGTCACCGCATTTATAAAGTTTTAGTCGGAAAATGTATATGATTTCAACTTCAGCATTAGCCTGTTGGCAGCAGTAAAATATATTTATTTATTACCAGAAAAAAGATTATATATTTCCTTTTATGCCTTGTTAAATGCCTTGGCAATGCGTTGTTGACATCTTTTTGCACATCACCTCTTTCTTTTCTCACCTGCTAGTTTGCCTGAATAAGCAAGCCTCAAATATTTTATTTTATTTCAACATATCTCTTTAATAAATCAATTTTCTAAATCCACAATTTCCGAGGTATTTTAACCGGAGTGCGACAGGTTGTCAGACAAATTGTCACCCACAATGTGAATGTTGATTAGCAAGCTTGACGAACATATGCTACGTTATTAATTTTATTGTGTATTTACAGATGCTTATCTTAATATACAGGGTGGTCATGCAATCGTAGGAGATATTTCAGGGGGTGGTTCGCCTCGCGATTCTCTGCCCGAATAAACAAAGAAATAATAAAAACATCCATAAATCACAAAGATAATAATATCAAACTAAATACGAAAAATCTCAAAACGTGTGGACACCTTAGCAGCGCGTTGAACTCGCGTTATCAGGTCACTAGGTGAATGACCTGTTACGATTATTTGACGTTTGCGGAGTGTCTTTGCGACGTGCCGACAAAGCGGTGCGGCGGCGGTGCGACTTTTAGGGTCCGTTCACACAGACCGGCTCGGAGAGCATCGGCCTGCTTTTTTCTTTTCAACAGACCGGATCGTATACGCTTGTAATTGGCCGGAACGGAGCCGCCAACTATTTCACATAGACCGGCTGGAAGAGATCTGAAAGCGGATGCGGTCGGATGTGCTCGGAGCCGGTCAGATGCGCTCGGAGACGGGTGGATACACTACAAAGGCAGTATCAGTATTCCGCGCAGTCCAAGTTTTGTTTTCGGTGTGTTCATGTGCACGAAATCGAAGCCGACAGGCTGCGCGAGCGAGAAAGAGCACGCAATCGGAGCCGACAAGCTGCACGATCGAGAAAGAGCACACAATTTTTATTTCACACGAAGGGCGTTCAAGCATTCTTGATGACAAAAAAGGTGCACATGCAAAAATAAACTTTACTAAAATTCAAAACTCTGTTTCCAACGTGATAAAAATCTGCTCTCCTCTCCGAGCTGGTCTGTGTGAACGGACCCTTAGGCGGCATGATTCAATGGAAAAAAGCGAGCGTTTGCGGCGCGGCGTGCCTTTGTGGTGTGCCGACAGAGCGGCGGTGTTCTTTTGCAATATGTGGGTTACTAGGTCACCGCTTTCTCGAGCGCAGTGTCTATGATTAATGTATTTTAAAGGATAATTTGGGTAAAAATTAAGGTCAGATTTTTTTTACGTATTCGGGCAGAGAATCGCGAGGTGAAGCGGGGGGTGAAATATCTCCTACGATTGCATGACCACCCCGTATATAAATTACGTGTCAGGTTGTTTGTCCGCGATGGACTCCTAAACTACTTAACCGATTTTGATCAAATTTGCACACCGTCTGCAGTTTGATCCAACTTAAAAGATAGGATAGCTTACATCTCCCTTAAGGCACACGGAAGGTTTTGATAAAAAAAAAAACTTTTGCCAGTACGAAGTCTGTCCGGGCAGCTAGTAATATTATAAATGTAGAACAGATTGCAACGTTTTTCACCTCTTTAATTGGTATTATTCTTAATCATCGTACAAATAACTAATATTATTCTACTAATATTATAAATGAGAAAGATTATGATATGAACTATTTTTTTGTTACTCTTTTACGCAAAATGAAAGTAAGCACATAAGTAGACCATCAGATACATAATATCTTTTATCTCGGAAAACGCGCTTAAACTGGTATAAATTGCTTCATGGATTAATAATTTATTGAACCTTTTGTTTTTTTAGTTCATACAAGTTGGGTATCTTGTATCTTTTACTGAATTTATTGGTAAAATTAACACCAGACTAAAGTAATTGTTTTGATTGTTTTTAATTTTTATTGTATTGTTTTATGTATAATTAATCGTCTTAAGAGAATGCGGGTTGGTTGCATGGAGCTAACATAAACCATTTCTGGCATTTCTTAATTGTCATTCTGCGCCATCGCTTGGCAAATAGAATTAACGGTCCCAAATTCATAAACAGTTTATCATCTAAACCACAGGCTCATGATTATGCTAAGCGTTAAAATACATAATATTAAGCTCTGTAATAGTACCAAACTCAATTAATATTAAATTTTCAATAACTAAGTGGTGTTCTCACATTGTGGTTTCTGTGATACTCAGTATGTTAGATTTATATATCCATGTGGTGAAGATATGCGGTTATATCCCAACGTTCGCAGCCCAAGCGCTCGTAACCGACAAGTTATGTCGATAGTAACTCCTTGTAAGTAATCAACAAATTCACATAAGGTGCCGAGGGAAATTGGGTGATAATAATAAATCTTTTTACTAACGAATGAAGAGAAAACTTTGCACTCCTTCTTAATCATTCTGCGTTCCTACAAAGTTTGAGGTTTTACCACAGAATAAATAATAGTACTTATAATAAGTACTTTTACATAAAGTTGATATCATAAATGATATATAGATATATAATATATTACATAATATATATGATATTATATCATAATCAACTTAATAACAATGGATTTCCGCGAAGTAACTATCTTGTGCCCTCTTTCTTTAATATTGTTACAGATGATAAATAAATAATTATTCTAGTAGCCACAAATTGTAATTGTAATATAAAGTTCCTTCCAGCTAAAGTTTCCCCAGAGACGAATGGGCTGTTCAATGTAGCCCCAATCAGAAAGTAATATAACAGTTGGTTATGAAAGCCTTCGTGCAACAGTGGGTCTAAGGTTCCGTAGTAGGTACTATTCTATTTAAAAGATCGGTACTACATTCGTTTGATGAATGAACTAAGTTGTTTCTTTTAGTACAATTGTGAAGTACTAAAAATAAAACTCACATTAACTTATGAATGTAAGTAATGTGTAATCGTATAGGTATATCACCAACAATAGCAGATGATTAAATTGTAAGTAGTAGGGTGATTCTTAAAAAGGGAGGATAAAACGTGTCCAGTCCAAATACTTCTTCGTAATACAACCATAATCAATAGCAATAAGGTTTTAAGATACTTTAACTATCGGCACAACTATTTACACACCAAAAAAGAATATTAATTAAAGTATAATTTGAAATTTAAGCCAAAATCTGCCTCAAACGTCATTATCTCGCATGTCCTATATGACTGCACGTGGATATTTCATCTAATAAAAAAATCAAACAAACCGAAATATTTTATTTGTAAATGCAAAATCGTCCTCAAATGATCAAAGTTTCTAATTACCGTACATTATAGACATTTCATTCATTCTAATATAGGAAACCAATACGACGTATAGTTTGTTATGAAAAAAAATCATTATCCGCAACAAGGATTGATTCGAATTATTCTCTGTGGTTTTCCAATTCATGTTGAGTTTGAAGTATGCGGTACGCTTCTCGTACCTCCCCCAGTCGAGCTGCACGCTTTAAACGGACTGGACGTATCGTATTTGTCGACCAGGTAAGCTTACATTTCGTTCTTACAAATTTGTTATGAAAGAAATCATTACACTTTTGCCGTCTGTTGTTGCAATTAATTGTCACATCAATCACATTGTGTGCTATTATTATGTATTGAAAGTGAACTTATTTATATCCATGTGTTTTAAAGCAGAATTTATTCGGTTTTGACAAGTTACAACCTGTTTTCTTCAATTCGTCATTTTCATCATCATCATTAGCTTCAAAATGTGTGACTAGTTCTGAAAAAACAAGAAGAAACGACGCGCCCTACATTTGAGCCAATTGTATTAGAAGATGCAAAAGAGTCAAAAGACTAGATAGAGGGACAGACCAAGATAGAAAAGTTGCGTGATCCATTACGTGATCAATTTTCTCCTGCTATGAAAGCGGTGGTAAGAAGGATACGCTATAATCAGTATAAGAAGAGGTGTGTGTTGATAAATACTATTAATAAATATAAAAAGAAAATTGAAAGCCAAAAAAAAAAAACATACTACGATTAAATAAAAAACTTCAAGTGCAAGAAAATACTAACAAACATCTCCAAGTTCGTAAAACAAGGTAAAACTAAATTATCATCTTCATGCATAATAGCAGATTACGTAGAAGAAGTTCATAAATTTTATAATGATGATTCTAATAGTTCAATAAGTGCTGGTAAAAAAGAGCTTGTGACGAAAAATAAAGTTTAGATGCAGAAACGGTATCTGAATGCTCCACTAAAGATACTTCATCAAAAATTTCTTAATGCCATTAGCATTAAAAGTTTTTAAAATGAAAGATTTAAGATTTGATGATAAATGTTCCATCCATCCATCCATCAGCCTTTTGAGGTCCACTGCTGGACATAGGCCTCCCCTAATCTACGCCACTCAGACCGGTTCTGAGCCTTCTGAATCCAGCGGATACCCGCTGTCTTCTTTAGGTCGTCTGTCCACCTGGTCGGGGGGCGTCCTGTGCTCCTTTTACCGAGGCGTGGTCTCCATTCGAGGACCTTTCTTCCCCAACGGTTATCAGTCCTTCAAACTATGTGGCCAGCCCATTGCCACTTCAGCCTGCTAATTCTCTGAGCTATGTCGGTCACCCTCGTTCGTCTACGGTATTCATCATTTCTGATTCGATCGCGTAGAGAAATACCGAGCATAGCTCGTTCCATAGCCCGCTGGGCGACTCTAAGCTTATGCATCAGGCCAATAGTGAAGCACCACGTCTCGGATCCGTATGTCATCACTGGCAACACACACTGCTCGAACACCTTCGACTTCAGGTGCTGAGGTAACTTTTTGGACGACAAGATACGACGAAGTTTCCCGAACGCAGCCCATCCGAGTTGGATTCTACGAGTGACTTCTTTCTCGAAGTTGGACTTACCCATTTGGATCACTTGTCCCAGGTAAATGTACTCGTCTACAACTTCGAGAGCAGCGCCGTCAACAACAACCGGTACGGGTGTGACATGGACATTCGACATGATTTTCGTCTTGTCCATGTTCATCTTAAGACCCACCCGTTGTGAAGCGCTGTTCAAGTCCCCGAGCATTGTACCAAGTTCCTCCAGGGATCCCGCCAAGAGGACTATATCATCGGCATATCGCAGGTGTGTGATGTGTTTGCCATTTATGTTTATGCCACGTCGTTTCCACTCCATCAGCTTGAACACGTCTTCCAACGCAGCGGTGAACAGTTTTGGGGTTATGACGTCCCCTTGCCTGACACCTCACTGCAGTTGGATGGGGTTCGTTGCTGTGTTGTGTACTCTGACGGTCATGGTGGCTGATGTGTATAAACATTTAAACACCTCGATATACCGGTAGTCCATCCGGCACCGCTGAAGAGAATTTAGTACTGCCCAGGTCTCAATAGAATCAAAGGCTTTCTCATAGTCCACATAGGCAACACATAGCGGCAGATTGTACTCCTCGGTCTTCTGTATAATCTGCCGCAATGTGTGTATGTGGTCATATATGTTGTGTATGTGTTTTAAATAGAAAATTAATAGTATATTACTTAATAATATATTAATTAATCATCTAAACATTATATTATTTTACATAATATGTTATATACGTTCCATCTGTGATTTTATGATTAAAATATGGTGTTGATTATTAATTGAGTTGTTTTATTTCATTATTTATGTAACTTTTAATTTATTTTTTTCATTATTCGTATCAGTCGTCATTTTTCCTCAGCACAAAATCATTAACTTCCACACGTTGTCATTATCTTCATCAGTATTTTGTTTTTAATCGGATTTATCTCAGAAAATATTAACTTCACAATGGTGCCTCTTTTATCAATTTCACTTATATCAATCAAGAAATCATTCTGGCATAAAATAATTGTTGTGCCACAAGGTTTAATTTTTTTCGATAAAATCTTCAAAAATATATTCCGGAATAAGAATCACCCAGTAATCAATGGACTACATTAACTATTACTTATTTTAATGGATTTAAGTAGGCAATAAGAACAGCCTTTATAGTTTCAATTTTGGGAGCATTTGATTCATTTTTTAATTTCTAAACATGGTTATCTTATACTTCGACATTAAATCATTACTTCATTTTTATATCATTATATTATTAACGCTGACTGTACCACGACTTTTTCATATGAATTACGATGATTATTCTGGAGTGTAGCTCGTCATCCGTGGAAATAGTGAAAAGTCTTTTCAAGATCTTTACGATCTTTTTCAAGTAGACTGACCATTCATTAATATTCTCTTAACCCTAAAAAGTATTCGTTATAAAAATGTATTAAGTACTCTGTCAACAAATTTTAACCCGTTCTATATGGTCGTTAAGTTTACAAATCAGGAAAAATAAATACCTTGTTGGATTTGGTTATTTAACAACCGGTAATAAAGTACAAAATATAATATTAGGTTATTTTCACAAAAAAATGAGTGAAATACGGAATTTTACATTACGTTGCTCCGACACGCACTTAACCGGTTTTATTTTTAACTGGTAACAATATGCGCTTGAATGTTTCTAGCTGACCTGATTGCTTTCACGTGAGTCTTTCAGATGTCATGTCTTACTTTCTTATCGAATACGTAGAGTGCATTGAAAAGTTTTTGTAACTTGATGTTACTTTTTGATAAAATATTAATAAAAAAAAACAAAAAACCCGACTGCGTAAAAAACTAAAAAGAAAAAACAAGCCTACTGGGCTTGTTCAGAATGTTGTTAAAAGTAATACTGAATAACTACACAATGGAAGGATTATCAGTCGGATTAACCAACTTTAAATCGTTGTATTCCTGAACTGTCACGTGAAATGAAAAATGATTAAATTTTTGAATGTCTATTCAACGATACCCCATTTGACGTAGTTCGTCAATTTTTTTTTTCATTTAAACAATATGGCGTCTGTTGACGTAAGAATCATCAAAATCGGTCAACCCATTTGGTCTCTACAACCCCGCATAGGAACACACATACATACCTACATACATACATAGACTGATAAACACATTACCCTCCTCTGCGTCGCGCAGTCGGGTAAAAATAATGTAAAACGTTATAAGGTATAAAGTACGTTCTTATTTCAAAAATATTGAAATATTTAAATCTCCCTAAATCCGACCAATCATAGGCCTGATTGACGTTGATCTTGACTTAAGACTCGTTGCAGTCGTAGTGTGTAAGTTCTACCAATGATAGGGTACAGATATTTATCAAATGTCACGTGATCCGTCTTCAAGCATCTCTTCGAAGTTTGTCCTCCATATGTAAGTATATAAACTTCTTGGTGACATTATCTGGTGTTAACTTAAGTGTAAATGTGACCACTTTATAATAAAAAAGTCTTATACATTACATTTATTCTAAGAAACGATTTCTCTAAGTGACGATTTAGTTCAGTTCGAAACCCTGGCTTAGCGACGCACAGCGCGGCTTCTCAGTTCTCACCCACATTAAGAGTAATTTACCGCTTTTGACCTAGCAATGTTACTCCTAACCGAATCTCATAAAGGAGTATATAAATACGTATTAGAGGGGTGAGAGCAAGTAAAACATGTCCTCAGCTACCTGCCCTAAGCTTGCTATAAATTTAAATTTGTTCCGTTGTGAACTCCTTAAATTGTTTAGTGAAAACAAATTCCCATTTTGTAAGACGCGATAAATTGGACCATTGTATACGATTAACGATATTATACAATTTAATTAGTTGTTTGTGGTGATTAAATTAATAGATATAATTTAAAAACACGCTTTTGTGGCATTATGAACTTATTGCTGTGATTTTAAATTAAAATATAAATACATATACGGTGGAATACCATACTATTGATACTATAAATCAAAAATCGATTCAACATGTCAAGTGTCGATATATTTTAATGGGTGGAATATCCAAAGACATTCTAAAAGTATAAAAATATAAAATAAATACATGAAATAATAAAAAAAACAAACAAATAAATAATATAACAAAAATGATATCAAACCCGACTGCGTAAAAAAACTAAAAAGAAAAAAATAAGAACAGTAGTTTAGAATGTTATTAAGAGTAATACTAAACAACTAAACCATAGAAGGATTAACAGTCGGGACCCGTACACGGCTGCTTGGAAAAAAACAAGATTTTATTGATTGAAGAATGGTACCCAACTATTAATCCTTCTATGGCTTAGTTGTTTAGTATTAGGTTCTTTTAATATTCTTAGCTACTGGGCTTATGTTTTTCTTTTTAGTTTTTTTACGCAGTCGGGCTTTTTGTTTTTATTTTTTAATATTTTTTTTATCATGGCATGCAATAAAGAATAGGAATGAATAGATATCTACATTGCGTTTCAACTTTCAAGTAAGACTTCCCTTTAGCAAGATAAACTCTTACATGAAATTATAGATAGGTATAGGGACTAAAGGTACCCACTGACGATAAGTCCCTTTGGTAGACTTCCAAATGGATGCACTCCAAATGAAAATGTATCCTGATAAGGTACCATTGACTATACATCCGTTTGGACGCATGGCATCACTTCGATCTTTGCAGTCGTGGCAACAGCAGTGTGTATTTAAAAAAAAAAAACTTAAGAAGAAGTGGATGAAGGGTTGGTTGAAACAAAGAAATACATTTACGCATACCAACTTATTGTCGGAATTTGACTAATTTGAATTTGACGACCCGTGTGGCGCAATGGTTACCATGCCGGATCGCCGCACCAAGGGTCCTGGGTTCGATTCCCAGCGAGGCGGAAAGAATGATGAGTTTGAATTTCTGTTCTCGGTCTAGGTGTGAATGTCCTTGTCTAGTGTGTTGTCCATGGCACCCACGACACAGGGAATCCTAGTGTGGGGCTATGAGTGTGAAGCTTTATTTATTTATTATAATTATCTTTAGAGCCCATTGATTGGAGAAACTACTTGAGAATGGACGAACAGACGTATTACAAATTACTGGAACTTGTGACACCATTAATAAAAAAACAAGATGCTAATATGAGGCAATCCTTATGTCCTCATGTGAGGCGTAGACGTAGGCATAATAATAATATAATCCAATAGATAGGTACAGAGATGAGAGAAGTTTGTTTGTTAGATACAAATGACAGATCCAGCACATGTACCAAGTACCACCATCGACACCAAAACATAAACTGAGACAATAAACACAAGAAAATGGACGCCGATTTGCCCATTCACTGACAAATCGGACTGCTTCCATATGGCATGGCGCACGTTTTTTACATTCACAGTCGGCCGCAGACGACGTCCATTTAGACTGGACGCGTGGATTTCAATCCGTTTGGAAATCCAGAGCTGGACGACGTCCATCCAAATGGAATATTATTTTACCATTCACGGAACGATTTTGGAAGACTACCACTCCATTTGGATTGATGGACGTATCGTCAGTGGGTACCTTAAGGTACCACAAATAGAAACACTTTTTTGTTTGAGGTCGTTAACAATATATTGCTACTTGTGAGGACTATTTCATTTGTAAATGTCGTTGACCAGAGCAGACCTTAATGTAAAACTGCGATTCTGTAAACGTAAATAAATTGTTCTGAACCATAGGGACTCTGTAGGGTTCTACGATCTATCAATGATTTGTATATTTCACATATTTTCAAGTTTTTATTCACATATTTTCAAGTGTACCAGTAACCGTCATAATTTATATTCAGCATTTGATGTGGGAAAATGTTCCAGTCAAAGTATATTATACAAGTCAAAAACAGTTTTATTAATTAAATAATCGGACTATTATTTATTTATTAACTTTATTTATTACCCGTTTATTAGGGTTCCGTAGCCAAATGGCAAAAAACGGAACCCTTATAGATTCGTCATGTCTGTCCGTCTGTCTGTCTGTCTGTCTGTCTGTCTGTCTGTCTGTCTGTCTGTCTGTCTGTCTGTCTGTCTGTCCGTCCGTATGTCACAGCCACTTTTTTCCGAAACTATAGGAACTATATCTACTGTTGAAACTTGGTAAGTAGATGTATTCTGTGAACCGCATTAAGATTTTCACACAAAAATAGAAAAAATAAACAATAAATTTTGGGGGTTCCCCATACTTAGAATTGAAACTCAAATTTTTTTTTTCATCAAACCCATACGTGTGGGGTATCTATGAATAGGTCTTCAAAAATGATATTGAGGTTTCTAATATAATTTTTTTCTAAACTGAATAGTTTGCGCGAGAAACACTTCCAAAGTGGTAAAATGTGTGTCCCCCCCCCTGTAACTTCTAAAATAAGAGAATGATAAAACTAAAAAAAATATATGATGTACATTACCATGCAAACTTCCACCAAAAATTGGTTTGAACGAGATCTAGTAAGTAGTTTTTTTTAATACGTCATAAATCGTAAACCGCAATTTACCTCGATCAAAGTTACAACGAACTCCAAGAACTTTTATATTATGTTACTTGCTGCTACGGAACCCTTCATGGGCGAGTCCGACTCGCACTTGGCCGCTTTTTTTTAATTATGTAGCCAACAAAGAGCTGACCTACCTGATGGTAAGTAGGTAATCACCGCAGCTCATAGACATTAGTAACCAAAGGCATTGCCGATGAGTTGTTGCTCAAAAGAAGTGCTCTCAGATATTTCGACCGACACACGTAAAAACATTGCTAACTAGCAGCTCCTTAGTAGCAAGCGAGGCGGGTAAAAACCTCTACCACCACAAACCATAAATAATAATACGTACGTTTAAACGCAACTTTTGCTCAGTTGATTCGTAACGTAATAAAAAGGTAAAACGAAGATTAACGATACGCCACCCAAAATTTTACACGAAAATCCTTTGCGAAAGACATATTTGAGGTCCGCACACAAAGTGGTATTAATATATCGAGGATGTGATGCTGGTAGACAGAAAACCGATGTAATTTAGAATTAATTGAGAGGTTTCATACATAAACTTTTTGCGGGTTTTTCTTTTTTATTATTTATTATGTAGTAGTTACGAGTACTCGTAAGAGTAGGTACATAATAAAAAAGAAAAACGTACAAATACAGGGCTATTTATTTTTCTGCTGTTTGTAATCTTTGTGTTATTGTGGAGCAGATTTTGTAACCCAATAGGTGTGTTGTAACACTGCTTATTGAATGTCCCGGGTTCGATTTCTGACTATGGCAGACATTTTGTAAGAGAGGTAAATGTTTGCTCTCAGGTCTTGGTTGTTTGCTACCCACAACACGGGCAATCCTAATGCGAGAATGTTCGGCTTTTGGAGTTTATAAAAGGATTCGTTGGTAAATTCCAAGTGAATTAGGTTCCTTTTGTAGAAATTAATACAATAATTATATTTCGCAGCAGAGACTATATATGCCAAGAATTAATGTTGCTTACAACTTATGATATTATATTGTACGTCCGATGAAAATATTTCAATAATCTATCCATAGGTATTACGAAGAGGTAGGAGTATGAAATTTAGCACAAGTAAAGCTTACATGGAGAAGAAGTACCAACTACCTTGCATTTGATATACATACACGCATAATATAAACACAAATGTCATCAAGAATAACCCTTTGTTTGACACTCACGGTCGAATATTCGTAGGCAATTTATCCATGGTATGAACTGTGTGTGAAATTAAAATCTTATACGAGCACTTTAATTATGACAAGTACAATTATTAAGCCTTAAAGGTTTTACATTTAGAAATGAATAAGTTTAGTGATACTCAACAATACTTAATAATAATAGAGAAGTTAACAATGTAACAAAAGTTATGAGCTAACGCGAGAGTTAATGTAATAGTACTATACTTATTGTCGTAGAATCTGTACCGAACCGTGCCTGTTTCATTTTAATGCCGACATTCATTGTTTCTAGTTGCCAGTATATCACCGTATAAATAGGTTGAAGAACTCTTCCCTCCATTCAAACTCAGCACGGATTGTGTAAAGTGGACCACGCGGAGTCGTTAAATACGCGTTGCAAAGTTTGTTCTACTTGCTTTGGTTAGTTTTAACCCTTTAAGGACTATGTTTCAAAATAGCGCGTAGATGTGTTAATGGCCGAGATGTTTTTAAAAGTAAACTTTTAACAATTAAAAGCTTTTACCCCATTACGAAATGTGGTGTTGGAGAAAGATGCTAGGAGTGTCATGGACCGAATTCAGGGCCAACGCCTCTTTAGTCAAAGAACTTGACATCAATCATCGTCTGTCATCTATTGCATAAAGACGCATCTTAAAGTTTGTCGGCCACGTTTCGCAAAGAGGGGGAATGTCCATAGAGTGCCTTGTTGTACAAGGCAAGGTGGAAGGCGTTTAAGACCTAGCGGGCGGTCACCCATGCGCTGGACCGACCAAATAAAATCTGCGGTGGGCGGTCCATTACATGAATGCACTAGGCTGACGGCTAATAGGCAGAAATGGCGAAACGTCGTGAGGCGAGTGACATCAGCCCTTACCGCTACTTCATGACGACTACGACCGTTCTGTCAAGAACGTATCGACTGAGAAGAAGAACCCCTTTTACCAAATAAACTTTTATCGCTCTTGCTTACCTCGCGGCAGATCACCCATGCGTTTGACAGACCATGTCAAGACTGCTGTATAAGTCCCTGTCCACGACTGCATAGGAAAGCAGTACCTAATTCGTGAGGAACGGCGACGGAATGTCAAGGGGTCTAATGTCAATATATTTAATTATCATTTGTTGATGACCCTGTTCTGTCCTTCTAGATTTTCACGATTCTTTGAGTACTATAAACTGCTGTTTAGTTGTAGGTAAAGCGGAGATTTCCAACAAGCATCATGGTTGCTGAACAGTAATTATTCAAGTTGCGAAGTTTCCAAATATTTGTGGTTGGGTTAACTGGAGAAATGTTTGGAAAACTTAATTTATACGCAACTAAGCTTGCTACGTATTAAATCATCATTTAAGGTATACAACGGTCAAGCTTGCCTAAAGTGTTGTTATTGTTGAGCAAATGCTTACTGTACCTAGAAGAGGTTATTTATAAGGATTTGGAAGTTATTTAATTGTATTAAAATCAATCTATCTTAGCAAAATATAAGTAGGTAGCTACTATCATTAGTTAATCTCTAACACCCCAACTCAGAGTCACATGTTAAACTTATAACACCTCTGCGTTGACGGTTAAAAAGATATCTTAAATATATTTAAGGCTTTTACTAATGATACCCCTTAGAATCTATTCAGTAGCTGTCCAACGCATTTCTGGAATTTGTATGAGTGCACCGGTATGCATAGTTCTTAGAAAAAAAGTAGTTTTTTTCGAAACACGCGAAAATACACAGTCACAGAAGCAATTTTCTTATAAAAATGTGAATTACGACTGTTTCCAATCATCCCTGTTTATAATATCCCAGATTCCCAGGTTGACTATAACTTTAAATCAAAGGGATGGGGAGGGTGTAAACGTGTCTATTAATTATATTATTCAACTTTTAACTAAACTATTCAAGATTAATAGTGTTATTTGGAATTGTTCCACACTTAGCGGGCATTTTGTGCGATATTGTAGGTAATTGTAGTAAAGGCGAAGTTTGCGAACAAGTTTGTAATTTGTTTCAGATGAGTCCCCTTCAATTATACTCAACAAGTAGGTACGTAAGATGAAGGATTTCTTAATTAGACCCGCAATTACTGACTTTATTTATACTTTATTCAAATTTTTGCTTTAATTATAGATCTACGGAATCAAACACGATCAGATTTTAGATTTTAAATGTAGAGAAATTCCTATTTTCTTAATTTTTTTAACAGCCTCTTAATAAAAAATATTATAAAAATGTTACAATACCTGTCTTAAAATTCTCTCCTAAATTAGCTTAAAGCGAATAAATATTGAAAACAGTATCGTTTCTTTTTATTTATTTTCGATGCGATTGTGAATGTAAAAAACATGACGTAACATTTTCGAAGCGGAGGATATTCTGGACAATATTCATTGAAATTGATAAAACACTAAAAATACACTTACACAATGACTTTTAGTTTATATTCAGTATTTAGTTATAGAATATTTCCATAGCTCTCAGTAGGTATCTCCGAATTATTATTTAGATGTCTGAGGCAATTATGATAATAAGAAACGTCATTAAGGAATGAACACGTAAGTAAACAACGTCCTAGTTAACTAATAGGCTATTTTTATAGCAGCGGCCCTTGATACTTATTCTGTAACTAAAGTGTGGATTAGTTACTATGTATGATGTGACTTGAATAAGATTTTTTAATGTCATGATAAACCTGGCTAATTGTTGAAGCACCTTCGTGAAGCACTCATTGCCCGGCAGCTCGTTTCGATCCAAGTGATCGACAAAGTTAAACAACAACGGGCGCGGACGGTAGTTGAATACGAGTAGGTGACTAACTGACTACTCGTGACAAAAATTTCTTGAGCGTTTGCGTGTTTTCGTCGGTCCCGATTAATAAGATAACAGTCGGCATAAGAAATGTAGATAATCTACCTATAGTCGCGTAAATTTTAGGGGTCATTATACCGAAAAATAATTCAAATTTATCTACAGTTTTGGGTTGCTAACGGTGGAGCTATATTTCCGTCTAGCTCTGATAAAACGTAGGCCATACGGGTCAACTTCCGACTATAAAGTTTCCGTGAAACTCGATATTTCATGCTCGCGAGGGAGCTTTTGCCAGCACCGTAATTAAATTTATATTTATAATGTTTCATTTACGGTATTCTTAGTACCTAATTCTTATCTTACCAACAACCAAAATATTAAAGCTGCAGATTGGGGTTTCTGCTAATTAGTTAAACACTTAAGATGAGCATTCCCACAAAGTTGAATCGCAGTTATTGTTTTTATCTTAATATTTATACTTACTGTATTTTTTTGTATTCTTTTGTTTATAATAAAAAAAATATTTGATATTTAATTGTTTCATATAATTTTGTAAAGTTTTTAAGATGAACGACTTTCGTTTGTTATCTATTATTATATTTTATAGACTTATTTTTAAATTATCTATTGACTTAATTTTATTAATTGTTTGTTCAATCAGAAATGTGGAAAATGATCGTTATAATGATCTACTTACTTCTAATAAATGTAAGTAAATGAATAAAATATTGGTATAATATACGTGTTTCTGTGTAGTATGAATACAAGCTATTTGCGGTAAAGCTTTACGTTTATTTATTTATTTATGTAAACTTTATTGACCACAATACAAAATATTATAGTAAAAATGGCGAGCTTAATGCTAACTGCATTCTCTACCAGCTAACCATTAGGCCAAACCGAAATACATGAAGCAGCGTTTTGATTCAGCATTTATAGTATATTTTGGGACAAATACAGATTTTTTATTTGTTCAACCAAGGTAGGTACCAGCAAAGAACTGTTGTCGGTTCTCTGATTACTTTCACTTTTATTAATAACGTCAACTTTTTTGTAAACATCCTAGTGATTTTTTGATTAAAAATAGACCCTATTTATTGATTTGTTTGATTTATGTACAAGTAGGTTTGATTTATGGAACTTGAGCGTTTCCATGCTTCGGAAGGCACTTTAAGCTACAGTTCCGGTTATTACTTATTGTAAGATAACGGAGTCGGAGGCCCTCGGGCAGCATGAAAATGTCCTTTGTTTGGGTTGGAAACTAAACCCTCAATCCGCTCTGGGGTAGCTTGGTGAAGTATGCTCTAGACCTCTTCAAGAGTAGAGGCCCGAGGTGAGTAGTGGGCTGTAACGAGTTGAAGCCACGCCAAGCCATGGCATATGCAGAACAGGTTGCCTAACCAATGAGTGCTGAACACACAAAAAATACCAAAAATATCCATAATCCAAAAGCCAAATTAGTTAAATAAGCGCTCTTTAACTTCTGTAGCTTAGTTGATAGAACACTGAGCACCCCAAAAGGACAAAATTTTATATGAAACTTTTGGGCAATTACGGACTACATTCATCACATAGATTATGCTAACCGTTAATCGCTTGACCGAACGCTGGTTGTCTCCATAGACCGTTTTTGTACAAGTAATAATTTAGTGACTTTTTTTTTCAGTGACAGTTTATGATACGATACGATGATGTGATATTGCCATTTTGCCCGTTTATTTTTCATTGGCATTTACCTGGCTTGAATCCATTAATGGTAATTACAAGATGAGTAACTGAGGTGGTCTACACCATACCTACTCCACCATGTTGCTCCAATGCGAATTAGTTTCATGCTACCAGAGGCCTCGGACGTAACTCAACGACTGCTATCTAATGATGATAACCCATGGTCAACCATCCACATACCTACTGATCGCGACCGCCTCTACAAGCTGCCGGGTTATAAGCGCTTCCTATTTAAGTTTAAATTCGTTTCTTCGTAGAACCTAGATCAATCAATCATCTTAATCAATCATCTATTACCTACGGGTCAAGGTAAAAACGATATCTATAAATAATTTGAAAAGCATATAACTCTGTAGCTCTTATCCCAACATCGAATAATTTGTCAGTCATTAACAATTTAGAAAATCATGCTAGTGTTAGTAATCAATCGAGGATTTGTTTCGCCCGAAAATTATTCATAATAAATAATCGAAAAACAAAGGTTAGAACAAAGTTTATTTTGGGTTCCTTCAATTTAATATAATCCGCCTTCATACAAACTTATAAAACAACTGCACTTAATAAGTTATCCCATCAAAAACATAAATGTAAAGTGAGAGTCAATTTCAAAAAAAAAAAGAATTGAGATCTAAATAGGTGCCAATTTCTGTGTAGAAAAGCCTAAAATTTTAGTCACAAGAACATGTAATTCAAGCTCCACATTTGACTTGGTTAGTTTTCACGTACCTACCTAGGCTATATTATTATATCTATGTAATTAGCTTCGTCAAATATTCTGTTAGGTTGATGACTTATGACACTGTTCTCTAATTTGGTTTGTTGGTTGCTAACTAATTGAAACTAGTCAAGTCAAAGTCAAACTAGTAAAGATTGAATTACATGTTCTTGTGACCAAAATTTTGGGCTTTTCTACACAGAAATTGGCACCCATTTAGATCTCAATTCTTTTTTTTTTGAAATCGACACTCACTTAACATTTATGTTTTTGATGGGATATCATTACTTTTTGTATAGAAATTATTAGTAAGCACTTATTCATAACTTTACTGATTAATTTTGTTACCTAATACATGAACTGTTATAGTGCTCTTCAACTAAATCTGTAGTTAGTGCGCCGTGGTCCAAAATACGGTACCTATTATTTCATTATTTATAATTAATCTTCCACTATTGATGTCCGCTAAATATTGAAATAATAATTAATACTAAATCCCAATTATAATATCGTATTAAATACGAAAGTCGACTATACTCTTATTAGTTACGAGTGACCGCCCTCGCTTTGCTTTGGTTTTCTTATTTTTTTACACCTTGGGTTACATTATTGGAGTTTTATTATGGATCCCTAATTTATTGAAAATATAATATAGCCTATGTCACCCGGGGATAGTGTAGCTTCCCAACAGTCAAATAATTTTTCAAATCGGTTCAGTAGTTTCGGAGCCTATTCAATGCAAACAAACAATCAAATCTTTCCTCTTTATACTATTAGTACAGATAAGTAGTTTGTGTTCGATGACATAACGTGCAACAATAAATTTTGAAACAATACTTCGAATTACTTTAAACTGGTATAATTTCGGTAATAATACAAAATTTTGTGGTGTACACGCAATACAAGATTACAGAAAAATAATTTTTCACACATTAAAAATAAAACGACGTAATACACTGGAAATAACGTCTCCTGACGAACCACTAATCTTCACGTAAATATACGTATATGCTGTGCACTTCCCACAGGCACTTGGGACACTGAACATCTTCCTTCCGTTGAAAGCTTCAGAAAGTACTAAAACTGATATTTTTCGTTATATATTCACCTTGGAATCCACATAATAACCAGATGTCATCAATTTTGATTGCTACTCTTAAATTTCAGGCATTTTAAGTAAGTGTTTCTAATAGAATCAATTTTTTGAAAAATTATAATAAAATGATAAAAAATACTACTTTCAGATTTATTCCTTTGTATTCACACGACTACCTATCTGGATGCTAAATTTTAACTTTCTAGGTCATCTGGAAGTGGGTTAGAGTTTTGATCTATAGGTGAGTCAGTGATAAAAATGTCGATTTTTGGACTTTAATATCTAAATAACCGTTTGAGATGTGTTTATGAAATTTGAATCACGTATGTATTTCACAAGTCTCAATAAATGAGCCAAATTTGACAGGTTTATGTTGAATAGTTTTTGAGTTATGAGGTGGTCAAAAGTGGCTCCAAATGGTTCGTGTAATATTACACACGGTGCTGCTCGCCAATTCTGTTAGCTAAGAAATTGACTTGACACGCCCCCGCGTGTCCAGATCTTGAGTTGATATCCGAGAAAATCCGATAAAGTGCTTTATTGCGAAATCAGATCCACCCGATTTCTCCATACCGATGTAAGCCGAATATTTGTAAGATATTACGTGAAACCCGATCAAGCATCAGTACAGATTGGCGTTGAATCGAATACGGTTTGATGTGGTTGGGTACTTGAATTTTCTTGCAAGTAATATCACAGAAGAAATAATAGTACATATTATGTATAATACCTAATAGTTCAATAGAACAAACGACATAAATAATGACGACTGCCTTTCTCATGTCGACAATAGTTTTACAAATAAATTAACACGTTCGATGCGAAACCAGGTTGAAAACATGTTGTACATGACTCGCTTGCAGTGCGGCTAAGAAAAACATAGACTTCTCTGTGGTGCGGAAGGCATAACTTCAGTTTGCTTTGGTGCAGGAAGGAGATAAATATATATTTAGGATGTGTTTCTAAAGTAGAGTCCAAAGAAGTGGCCAGCTTATTACCAGATTTTTTAGATCTGGTACCGCACTGAAGTAATAAAATATAAATACAGTGCGGTACCAGCTAGAAAACACCTGGTACCCCCGCACACCTTATACCGCACCCTGCGCTGGCTTCACGCGGCCAGTGTTGTGTCGCAGTCGACAAAACGCACGTGTCTTTCATTCAACATGACTCGCACATTGAAAACATAAGTGGCGCTATACAAAAATAGTAGTTTTTCAGTATAGCCGTTTAAAGTTTTCAACTCAACATTGTGATGAATAACTGTGAAAATAACTGAAACATAACGCTGCAATTACTTTCATTTATCAGTTCAAGTAACCTACTTTTAGTTAGGTGCTAAAAACATGATAGTAAATAATGTACTTATTTAAAAATATCGCACATTGAAAACATAAGTGGCATTATACAAAAAACCCGAATTCTTAGTTAAAACCATATTTATATTACCGTACCTAAAATGAAGCGCTTCTAATGCGAAGACTGACATTCTAATAGTTTGGATACTTTTTTATAGATGCATCTAGTGTTACTTTATACTTTTAGTAAAAACAACTGTGCGGTGAGTAAAAAAGTGGCATTTTGTGTTTACTGTCGTTTTAAGCGTAATTCACGCTACTGAAGTAATAACCACATAAATTACATTTTGGATATAGTGTCACTTATTTAGTTAAAAGTAATAACAAAACAAATTTTATTTTGAAATAAAAAGTGTTATTTAGTGTTTAGTGTCGTTTAAATATAATACGCGATATCAATCTATTGGAAAAATTACTGCTTAAATGGCATTTTACGTATAGTGTCGCTTCTTAACGTAAAAAAGAGTGGCATTATGCGGAACATCTTTGACGCATTGTGCTCAGTGCCAAAAATATTTTTGTCTACTATGTTTTAATGAAGAACATTGAATATAATTCTTTTATATAAGGTTATCGATATTTTTACTTCTCAACCCTAAAATATGTACACAACTTCCCGTGTTCAGTGCGGTACAGGGTGTAAAAGATACTGTATTTTATTTTAGCTACAGATTCTAAACAAAATAAGCTGTTGACGTACGCCTTCAGATTTATATAAATCACTTCATTATAGATAATGTTCAAGGCAAAAAAGAATATATTTTTTGTTAAAAGTATGCTAAAACAAGAATTTAGTTTCTTGAACGTTACAGGGTCTAATATAACTTGTATCGCCACAATGAAAGTTTTAGGACCAGGTTGAAAACGCCATGTACCGCAGGAATGGAAAGAAATAAAAAATTGGTGCCGCTTCGAACGTGTTAAGGGAGTCATGAAACGTTTTGTTAATCAATGATGAAAATGTGTGTTTGCCGGCCAAAAGGCTTAATTTTATAAAGTTGATTATAAACACCTTCAACTGCAACTGAAACAAAGAAAAAGCATCGATTTTAGGAAGAGAGTAACTGTGTAAATACGAGGAGTTTAACTCGAGTAAAGTAATATTACTCAGTTATCAGTTCTTTATATTGCCAAAAATTTTATACACTATCGAACCTTTGTGATCAATATGCAATCATAATATTATTCCACATTATATTGTACCTACATATTAACTGGAAGTATTTTGGAAACCTAAAGTTTTACAATTGCTTTCGAAACTACCTGAACATTTAGATTGTCAGTTTATTTTAATAAACGTGAACGGTTCATGAAAAACACTGAAACTTTATACATATTATGTTATTACACAGTGTTTTCGTGCTCGCCTTGCGAAGGTCTTACTAATAATAGTGTATCGCTGTGAAACCTGAAAAAGGAATAGAGTCCAATCCAATTATGTATTCTTAAAAAAATGCAATTGTATAGAAATATTTTCAATACTAATAAAAGTATTTTAATGCAGACGACAATCGTAGATAAAATTTTTACTTCACAAGTTGAAAAGATAGTTAATAGCAAGCTTTATTCTTGACTGGTTTATTCATCAGCGACTTTTCATGCCCGTCCTGTAAAATACTTCAATATCCCGTAGACTGTGTTTATTTAGCTGCTTAGGATTTCTACAAAAGAAAGTGAAAATGCCCACCAGCGATGATTTCTTGGTTGTGATTTTTTGAATAATCAATTATTCGATGTCGAAGATTTAATTACAATTTAACATAGTTACACTCGAACATGTAATTAAGGTTGACACGTATTTACCAGAACGATCGCCCCTGTCGAGTCATGACGGTCAAGGGATAAACGAGAATAAAATTTATTTTCTCCGGCGTGACCTGAATATTTACTACCACCAGTACTCGTTCGTAACTCGATATTTTTCATTTTCTGGTCCACTTGCTTGTCCATATACAATGAATCGTTCATTCAAACGTACAAGCAACGTTTCAAACTGAAATAGATACGTTTAATAACTTGGTATCTAACAGACAGTAACATTTACTATGTTAGGTAATATAGATATTAACTTAACTTACATGCCCAGCGTTTAAAACATAACTTGCAATGCGTTTTTCAAGTGCGTACTAACTGGTACTAGGTACTTTATTGAATAGTTAGTTAGTACAGGTATGTCAGTACTGGTGTCATGTTGTCAGTTAAGGGTTTTGGGAAAAGACCACCTCAAAAAGGCTGGTCCTGTGATGGTAGTTGGTCACTGTTGTACTTATCCGTAACATTGGCATTTTACCGAAGAGTTGCCGGCCAAGAAGAAAGCAAACCCTCTTGTCCACAGCTTTTATATTGCAACCGAAACACTATAAAACATTTTAAAATTCAAATCGGCAGAGCCCACCAACTACTAAAAGATTGCACGACAAGTATTGCACGACAGCCGTGCGGGAACATATGTGGGACGGCGTGTATCGTATCTTACGCCACACGGAAAAAAGGAAACCAGAAGTCCTCCTCAAAGATGACTCCGGGAAAATATGCTCTCCAGCAGAGTCGGTACAATTATTGGCGAATAAACTCTTTCCGCATGACAGTGTGGTCAGTGATTGTCATGAGCAGGAAGAAGCAAGAAAGGTTGCGGACACACCAACTGGCGCTCCTGATGATCCTCTATTTACGCAAATGGAGCTTTTTGATGCTGTGGCACGGATGGGACCAAATAAAGCACCGGGCGACGATGGCCTTACCGCAGAAATCTGTTCTAGGGCCGTTAGAGACGACAGCGGCTTCTTCCTGGCTCTTGCGAACGCATGTCTGAGGACTAACCACTAATATGGAAGATGGCAACAGTATGTATAATACCGAAGCCAGGAAAGAAAGACAAGAGCAACCCTCGATCGTATCGCCCGATAGGACTTTTATCAGTGCTCGGGAAGTTACTAGAGAGAATGATGGTATGCAGGATACGCTGGCATCTTCTTCCTACTTTAAACCCACGCCAATATGGCTTTATGCCGCAGCGCGGTGTTGAGGACTCCCTCTATGATGTAACTACAATAATCAAGAATAAAATGAACGAAAAGAAAATGTCACTTTTAATATCATTAGACATAGAGGGAGCCTTCGATAACGCGTGGTGGCCAGCTATAAAAGGAGACCTACGTAGAAGAAGATGCCCGCAGAACATAATATTTGGCCTCGTACTGTCGTATCTCAGCGAACGCACAATCCGTGTCCGGTACGCAGGACAGGAACTTAATTTACCAACAGATAGGGGTTGCGTGCAAGGGTCGATAGCTGGGCCTACATTTTGGAATATAATTATTGATTCTCTGCTGACCGGGCTTGAGCGTACTGGTGTGTATTGCCAAGCGTTCGCTGATGACGTTCTACTTATAATCTCTGGAGATACGATTGAGGAAATTGAAAGGGCAGCATCGGGAGCACTGGGCCTGGTGGGCACCTGGGGGGCGAACAATAAACTTAATTTCGCAGCCCAGAAGACAAAGGCAATGATTTTCACGAGGCGAAGACACTTTCGCACCCCCGTTGTCCATATGGGCGGCGCAGTGATTGAAGTAGTAGAAGAGATGCGCCTACTGGGCGTTATAATTGACAGTAAATTGAAGTTCAAGTCCCATGTGAAAACTATTGTACAGAAAGCGACTGGAATATACAAACGACTAGAACGAGCTGCTAGAGTCACATGGGGCTTGAACTCCGAAATTATCAGGCATATCTACTGCGCCGTCATAGAGCCCATTGCTCTGTATGCAGCGAGTGTATGGGTAGGAGCGGTAAGCCTCGCGTCCGTACGCAAGATGTTGGGCACGCTGCAGAGAGGCTTTGCACTGAAAATTAGTAAAGCATATAGAACAGTCTCTTTGATAGCGAGCCTAGCGATTGCGGGCTTACTGCCCCTTGATATGAGAGTGAGGGAAGCAGCTCAGATATACGAAATAAAGCGAGGGAAACCACTTCACTCAGAGTCGTTGGACTTTCGCTATGAAGCAAAAATTTCTTATCTCGACACACCGCATCCATCCAAAATGATTAAATTGAGTTATGACTGCCTTGACGACACAGACGCCCATAGAGTAGTCGGACTTTGCGTCTACACCGATGGTAGCAAAATTGAAGGTAAGGTAGGTGCGGCTGTTACAGTGTGGAGGGACGGCACAGAAGTGAAATATCAGACACTCAGGCTGGAGTCCTTCTGCACTGTGTTTCAGGCGGAGCTACTGGCCATTCTGAGGGCGAGTGAATTGCTAGAGAGGTTTAAAGAGGACAAAGATATTAAAATACTTTCAGACAGCAGATCGGCGCTTGACGCTATTGTAGATTACAACTCCTTGCATCCGCTCGCCTTCAGAATAAGAGCAAACCTGGCCCAGCTGCTGTCTGCAGGTGTAGGTGTAAGGTTGTTCTGGCTGCGGGCTCATGTGGGGACAGCGGGTAATGAGAGGGCGGACCAACTGGCTAAACATGCAGCCCTGCACAAAAGAACCGCAGCCGATTACACCTGCTATTCTGCATCACATGCAAAAATGGTCATCAGGCAGGAAACACTTGCTAAATGGAATGACACATATATCAAATATAGTGAAAACAAGCCTATCCGCCATTTCCTGCCAGATGGCCACACTGCATATGTGAACGCTCGCAGGTACTGGCCGGACAAGCTGCTAACCCAAGTATTGACCGGGCATGGCGGCATCGGCCAGTATTTGCACAAAATGAAGCTGCGCGACTCTCCGTGGTGCGTCTGCGAGAATGGAATAATTGAAGACGTAGTCCATATTCTGACTGAATGTCCGAGATTCACGCAACTTAGATTAGAATTAAGAATAAAGACAAATATGGAAATAACGACAGAAAACTTTAAAATAATGTTTAATAATAGAAAGAGCAGAACACTGTTTGTTAATTACTGTAGAGTTATCACTGACAAGGTGTGTCGAGGTAATGGAAGCACGGTGAAGTGGCTTTAAAATTGACTCTTCTGTGTAATTTTGACAAAACTTTAACGGCCGGTCTCAATAATGTACTAACAGATGGAAGGCTGTGAATAGGGCTACCATTAGTATGTTATCTGTCATATTTGTCAATTTTTGCCTCTGAAAAATTGACAAATATGACAGATGACAGCCCTATCCACAGTCTTCCATCTGTTAGTACATTATTGAGACCGGCCGTAAGTGGCTTAAAATATTTATGTAGATATAAAATATATATAATAAGTAAATTGTAACATAATTAGTAAGTTATTTAATGGAATTGTAATTTAATTTAAATATTGACAAATTTATTAATAAGTTTGAAATTTAAATATGATAATGTGAATATTATAATAATAGCATATAAGGTCTCCGGTGCAGGCTGGAGGAGATGTAATATTAAATAAATAAACTAAAAAAAAAAAAACTACTAAAAGAAAGAAACCAAATTAAATACAAGAATCTTTTGTTCTTGCTCTTTCACCTCTTTAATTTTATAGTGCCAATAAACAGAATTAACCCATCTCGCGGTATTAAATCTCGCAAGTGTTTTATGTTAAACAGTATCGAACAGTTATTTACACTACGAGTATACTTAAATCCAACGGCTCGCTAAAACATTCCACATATTCAATTCGAGATCATTGCTGAAACAGATGTTGGTAAAAAATAAAAGCATGCATTGAACAGAAACCATTCTCGTAACGTAACATAATGAAAAAACTCAAATACCGGAAACGTGATTTGAAAAGAATGTGAATTTTCGCAGACGATGGTAGTTGATTACGATCGCTGTAAACGAACGAAATTTATAAACTCGTAGGCCGCAATTCATTGCACGACACGACAGCGAGATTTTATGTAGATATGTTTTGTGTATACGAGTGTTTAAAAGTGCTTTACAAAATTACTTGTGATTAAAAAAAAATATTTTTAAAAAGAGGAGGGTCTCGATTCGGTTGTATTTTTATGTTTGTTGCCTCATAACTCCGTCATTTGTCAACCTATTTGGAGGATCCATTTTTCATTTCAAAGGATGCTTTCTAATTGATCCCATATTTTTCTCATGTTTTCTGATAATAAGATCGATGAGGAATTCCCCCAACTCAACAAATATTATAGGTAGGATTTTGATATGTGTTTTATACGAAGACTAAACACACACGACCAGTGTGGCGCAATGGTTACCATGTCGGATCGCCGCACCAAGGGTCCTGGGTTCGATTCCCAGCGAGGCGGAAATTTGAATGATGAGTTTGAATTTCTGTTGTCGGTCTGGGTGTGAATGTCCTTGTCTAGTGTGTTGTCCATGGCACCCACGACACAGGGAATCCGAGTGTGGGGCTATGAGTGTGAAGCGTTATTGGAACGAAGTTCCTTATCGCGCGTTGCGAAAGGGGGCTAGGCGGAAAATTTGGTAACGACACTTTTTGCCGTCGTAGTTTTTTTGCATAGAAAGCAAGCCAGAGTACTAGGATAGCAAAAACATGATAGCAAATACCTTAGATTTGTTTTGGCACACTTGCTGAATGTTTTTGCTATCCTAGTACTGACTGCAAGGAACTTCGTTCCATCCGGGTGTCCCTTGACACCTCTCAAGTTTTTATTTTTTATTATTTTTTATTTATATTTTCTTTCAAGTCGGTAATTTTTTTGGTAAAATTTTGAGGCTGTGGCTTAAACCACTTGAAGTCTGTGTCGTTGTCGTGTCGTCGGTTAAAAAAACGGCCGTACGCACAGTGGGCCGTAAATAAGCGCTCATTGAGTCGGGATCGGGAACGACTAGGAACACACATTCTCGGATTATCATTAGCCGTTTACCCAGCCTACAGGAATGTCGGCTACGCGTAGGCAGGCCTGCATCGAGATCCGATAATATTGCTAAGTGTTACAATTTGCTGGAAAATATATTTGTATTCCGTTTCCGTGTATAAACTGTCTATAGAGAATACGAGTAAGCTAGCGAATTATTTTAAACAGTGATCTTTGAGATGTTAATTGATGGGAGTGTAAGGGGCTCATCCATCCCGGAATCCAAGCCAATCCTTCATGCTAAAGTGTTATACTTTTACCATACGTTGCACAAATTTTTTATCGTCACCACGATGTTTTCACAATTTTTTCCTAAATTCTTCCTTGATTTTGAAAAAATCTGAGTAACTTTTAAAAAAGAGCCCTCAATCCACAATTCCACACGCATACGGTGCCGCATGTAAGCTTTTTGACACATCGCTGTAAACGAGAGCCTCAAATTCCTTGAATTCAATTCAAATGTACGTTGTATGATTATTTCTTTAGTTTAGCAGAGAAAATAGAGGATCGACGTTATCTACCATTTTTAAAATGATTAATTCGGTGTTAGCCATTGTTCATGTTACTATTATCTTAATAACAAGACAAAAAATAAGGCTTGGGACTACTTTGTTTCTTGCTTTCTACTCAAATATTTTTGGTAACAAATAATATGGTGTTACGGGTGTGCAAGGGCCACGATTTCAACTTACAATGAAGTGATTCATCTACTCGTTTTTCGGCTATGTACATAGAAAAGAGACAGTCGATAATTTACACTATGACTATAGTATCATGTTAAAAACACATTTTTCCTAAATTTACCTTTAAATAGTAAAAGCAAGGTCAATATTTCGCTCTCTCGTCCTATTTCTGCCCATATAGTACGAGTACAGTGTAACAGGTTTTGATGCAGTTTTTCATGTCTTGGAAAATTTTTGGAAGTTTATATCTCGTTTTACTGCTATAGTCGTAAAGCCTTTACAACCATGTAATACTTTAAAAGCTCAAGAAAATAGGTGTTATAACGATATTTATATTAAATGTTTTCTATCGTACTATATATTCAACATAATAATAATTATAGATACCTATTGTAGATATTGGCATGCAAGTGCTGTTGCTTTCATTTCACTCCGCTCATTTACGATACTCATTAAGTATGTATATTATGTAATTTAGAGTTCGCACAGTTATAAAAATGTTTATTTAATTTTACGCTATTGTTTTTTTCAAGATATTAAAATTCAATGTTTATAGACCTTAGGATTTCTTGGCTGAAATATATATGAGGCCCGAGATGAATAATGAAGAATAATGGAACAACCCAACAAATTCTCGCCAAGGGGCTTTACCATGAAACATGGCATGGAAACCGAGTTGTATTATCACATATTGGCTTATATACGAGTATGACTAGAAAATCACAATGTGTAAGAAGACCTCTGCTCGGCATTCAGACTATGAGATATGATGATGTAAAAAAAATCGAGAATCAAAGTTCATTATTCTTATTTCCATCCGTCCATATAAATGATCCTATAAACACACATGTTTTAGCTGTGATACTTCATATCATCAATATCAACACAAATAAAAAAAAAACAATTCAAAGCCAGCCTGTCTCGTTATAAGAAAGAATGATTTTCCTTAAACTTTGATTGAAAATCATTTTCAGTCGAGAATGGGCGAGTAAAACGCGAGTAGCCAGTTGGAAAATCAAAAAGAATTCGATTCATTCAGAACCATGACAATTATTTAAAAAGTTCAGACATCGAAATGAATAGGAATCGTTAAAAACTTTACGGTAGCTTCATTTTCATCGTATGGATCATCGTGTTATACGAGTAGGATAGATAGATAAATAAATAATATCAGTTGATAGTGGAAGTAAAAAACTTTACGTGGTTTTCCGCCTTATTATTACCTTAATAACTCTGCTACTCTGCTAATGTGATAATGTCTAGGGAGATGGTTTCATGTAATATCAGGAGTAATGGGATAATGAAGTAGGTTCTATGTCAATAACTATTACAACTTCAGTAGGTAGCTGCCACGAGGAGAAGAGATTCGTTTCGATTCAGGCATTAGGAAGCCCGGCTCGTAAGATGAAAGAGCACCCCAAATAATTTAACTAACGAATTTACTTTCTAATTGTATTTACTCAAAGCATATTATTATGTTAACTCAAAACATTTTTAAATCCACGCTTGATGTGCTCGGAATATACATTGTATTTCCCACTCATCATAAATTCCTGAGAGAAAGATTTTAGAAGCACGTGTATCGCGCACGTGTCATGGGGATTTGAGAATCAATGTCGAATAAAAATTCGCACTGTGTAGAGCTCGGGAAGGATTAATGGGTAATGGCTCGGAAAATACGCGTGAGTTCGTACCATAATCGTTTGTATTGCATTTCCTATCAAAGGTTTAGGTACAGATTCGATTCGTGTAACAAATTTTATTATTATTTCTTATTCATTCTCTTTACCTCCTGCCTAAAATCCTTACAAGACATGGCATTATAAACATTAGGTAGTTACAGTACCTATCTAAGTTTTCTATTTCACAAATCAGGATTTTTCTGGACATTTCTAAATGTCTTTGTAAATGATAGGTAAATTATCCCAATGAAATAGATGTTATGATGCAATACAAAGCAATAGTGTTTTCATATCATGACTTTCTATTTAAACATTTTATCACCGAAAACATTTTACGAATTAAACAAATTAAACAAAATGGTTCAGTCGTATTATTCAAACTCATGTTACAAGTCATGTGTCCACGTGTAAACTACGGTGCAATAATTTCTATTTCTCATGAGAAAAAAACTTTTATAACAATAATGCAATATTCATGAATGGTCGTGTTAGGGAAGTTTCTTGCTAACGACCACATTGAAAGGGGCGCGGCGTGAGAGAGGCGTCAGAAATAGCCACTCCATTTGGTTTATCCGAATTTCTAGTACGGACATCGAGTTATCCATATAAGTATATTGAATATTCTAGTATCGCTATGATACATTATGGATTAAATTAAAACATAAATTAAGGTATCAACTGCAGTCAACAACACGTAATCAGGATACTTTAAGTCAAAGAAAAACTGCCGAAATGAATTAAAAATAAATCATTGAATACGTAGCAATATTTGTGGAAGTTAGTGAAGTGATAAGAACCACTAGTGATGCGCTGGATTTCTGCTTGACACTATTTCGCGGGACATCTCTAGAGTTTTGTACATTTTCAATGAATGCTGCTTACGGTAAGCGCAATTCAAACGAGATAATGATCTAGTCTTGACTAGTTCGTCTTGAATCTTGAGTTCGTCTGTAGTTAGTCTTGAGTTAGTTGACTGTATTAGTTATTTTTAGTAAATGTGTTTGCACGTACGAGTTATATTGAACTATTTCTAAAAAAAGAAGATTTGCAAGTCATTTCGAATAATTTTTGAGAATTTAAATTAGGTAAAATTGTTTCGGGAAAATCAAGTAAACATAATTTTTAAATTAAATAGGTATTATATTATAAAGGGAACTTCGTCATCGATACATGATTTATTTAGATAGGTATGTTTTTCGAAGGCTAGTTATTTTTTTGGTAAAATTTTGAGTATTATTACCCTGTGTTCAGTTGTATTACCTGTACCTGTATGTATTCTGTGGTATTACCATGTATTTTGTGCCCGCGTGGATTTAATTATCCTACCGTGAGATGACTTCATAATAGTTCATAACCCTACAGATTATGAAGTCTTGTGTACATAAAGAAAGACTAAAAAGACTAAACTTAACCGTATATTAAACTTCACGCAAGCTTTTTTAATATTCTAACATTGTTAAAATATTGTGGATTACTAACTTTTTATCCCGGTTTGCGCAGTCTCAAGGTTCATTATACATTTGATAGTGTGTAAGTATTCTGTGAGTGTGTGCAGTTGATTACGGTCAACAAACAGCAAACAACTAACGAAACTCATGGTCCTAAAAAATATCGAAGACGTGATCTATGGTGTTTGTCCCGAGTTCGTATTTAACATTATCCAAAAGTTCAAAGACATTTTCTATGGTTAAGCCGTGCGTGTTTGTCCTCAGTTCGTATTTAACATTATCAAAAAGTTCAAATACATTTTCTATGGTTAAGCCGTACGTATTTGTTCCCAGTTCGTATTTATCAGTATCCAAGAGATCCAAGATATTATCTATGGTTAAGCCGTGCATGTTTGTCCTCAGTTCGGCAAGAGAACGAGCGGCTGATGCACGACGCCCTCCAGGCGGGAATCGCCAATCGCACCCAGTCGTTGGAGGCATTGCGCTGACGCCGCGCTACTCGCCGCGTCCACGGCTTGAGAACATTCGACCCGCAGCTGCGCCCCCCGAGGAGCCCCCTGAGTCGGAGCTCGGTCCCCCGGGGGCCACCGACTCTGACGCAACCCAACTCGAATCTGCTCCATCCGAACCCCCCGTTGCCCTCCAACTGTCGATCCACGACGCCACAGACGGCCCCACGTGAGTACCTCTTCGTCATTTCGACGCCACATCGTTTAGACGATGTCGGTCTCGTGAGATGCAACGCAGAAGAAAATAGAGATATACATAGACTCGTTCGTGATTTAATGTGTAGAGAAAACGTGAATTGTGAATAAGATAAAGAAATGTTACTTGTAAAACTATATCCGGATAGAAGTTGAATGATAGGTGTGTAAAATCTCATGCGCAGAGATCATATATTTTATTCACCCTGTATCTGCGGTTGAAGGTTGAACGGAATTGTTGGGAGTATAATATTGTGAAGGCTAAAGAATGAAATTTATTTTGTTGTTAACATAACATTGGATACAAGAATATAAGATAGTAAGTTATAATGATGTAATTTATAAGATATTATTGCAACTTTGGCAAAACTTTAAGTGTATTTAAGCATTCGATGCTTTATGTACCACTAAATGTATGTATACGTGTATTCACAGTTATTGTACGTAATTTATTATGAAACCTACTTGAGATTATTCTAAGAAAAGAAATGGTATTCCGTTTGGGATCAAATTTTGTAATTTTATGACACACATACAATTTAAATTTCTTTCTTTAGCACTACTGAACTTTATATTGAGATATTTGAGATCAACTCATATTTTATGGTATAGCTTGTCAGCACAAACCTTATCAATTGGACCTTTATGATGACATTAATAAATGTGTAAGTTTAACTGACTAATTGATAATTTAAATGTTATTGGATATCTAATTGTTGTTGAATAAAGTTGTTTACTGATATTTTAAAGCACTTTATATTTTACAATACGATACGAATGTATTGCTTTTGAATTATAACGTAAATGTTATTAAAATTACATAAATATTTCCAAAATTCTTATAATTTTAATAAAGCCGCACAATTTCCATACAATTTCATACTACTGTAAACTTCTCTTAAATGTTCCTAATTTTTCAATATGTTATTTAAAAATAAATAGAGAACTTGGTATTGCATAATTGGTATATTAAAGAGGTAATTGTTTTAATAGATTTTTTTATAAATATTTTGTTAATACAGTAGATACTCAATTAACTGAATTACTTGGTCTCGTAAGCCATACGAAAATCGAGTGTATTATGGAATAAGACACGCTACATATAGGTAATTTATTGTCCTCATTGGAGTACAATGATAGTATCAATCATACAAAACAATTCTTACTGTGCTATTAAGGAGTTCCCTAATATCTGGAGCCCAATCTGAGTATAGTTTCCGGTCATGCATGATAAAAATGCATTGTCATCAGAACTGGAATGACGACGGACGAAGTAGGTCTTATTAAGCTTGCAAGATTTGAACCTCACAAACAGGTTAAGCAAATTATAACCATTTCAAAATGACTAAATACTATTAGAGATAATGCAAATCCTAGATCTCTACTCCCAGAATCCAAACGCTTTTACTAACGCTGAGGGAGTTGAAACTGGGATGATCCGGGTAATTGTTAATCCATATATCTGAATTCCAGATAATTGAGTCTCTACTGTAGGTGTATGCTTAATGCGTTATATCGATAAATTACTTTAAATTAGGCACTGCTTAAATGAATTATTCTGAACTTCGATGTCTAGTCAAAAGAGCTTTCTAACGAAACTATTCTAAGTACATATTTGTTAAGTGGAAGAGCTTTTTGTAAAGTAGTTGTTGTAGATAATTAATTGTTACATGCAACGTCGCAGGTCGCCGTGTATCGCTTTGACGTGCAGAATTGATGTAGGTACATGCTTCTATGGTTTTATCGAATTTAATGTCGAATGCAATGTTGATGTCAGAAAATAGTTCGATGTAATCTATTGTAATTTAAATTGTGTTTTTGGTCGAATATGCAGCCTTATAATAATTGTATGTTTTTTAATTGATTTATTAAATTCATTGACGGCCATCAAATCTTATAGGATATTTTTCAAATGAGAAGTGTAATTAATATTAATGATCAGACATACTTTCCGTACTTTAAAAAAAGTCAACTTAAAATATTGATAATACTGTTTGCCCTATAATGTATTATTTTATTGATAACAAATTCTAACACCATGTTGTTGTTATTGTTTAGACCAACACTTCTTAAATCTCAAACACATTACACAATAGAAAGAAAGGTTGACGTATTGACGTAAAAATATCACGCTTAAAACTGTATTGTCTTATAATGACATACATAAAATAAAAGTAGCAACTGGCAGAAAATTCAAAACATTTCACTCTCTTTCAATTTAAAAAATATTCACCTTTTAAATTCGAATGAAAATTGTTCGAAACAAAAGTAGGTGTAAGATGTCTCACCAAATGGGTTTGTTCCATTTCGCCCGGTGGCGGTTTGCCCCTCAAGGGGCGAGATGGGACAAATAACGCCATTAGCCCCGGTAGCTAGGACGTCGACGTTTAGCGGGTAGGATAGCCGTAGCCTGTTATTGTTTAAATACTTTGGTTTACATAAAACGTTATTATGCAAAGCTTTTTATTTATAGTCATTTTTTTGAAAGTACACCTTTTGGCAACGGGTCAAATGAAACTTGATTTGTCCCATTATTCACATTAAATGTCGACTTTAAGGCTACTAGGACAGATGACACCTTTCTCAGGGAACACCACCGCGATAAATGAAACTATCACCACCCAATTCAACAAGTAAAACATTTTTACGTTTGTCTGGGGACTCGAAGAGTACCAATATTTATTGGTTGTAAAAGTTAGACCTTATTGGCTGTAAAGATCGAAATCTTTTTTCCATTACGTGTAGACGACTCAGAGTTTATTATTGTCGTTTAATTGGTGATATTCAAGCTTTTACGATACTTCCATGACATAAAAAGGATATTTGAACCATGTATTATTTTATTAATAGTGCAATAATCGAGTTATGTAGTTAGAGAAAAGTTTGTATGACAATACTTCTGTCTCTGATTTTCAAAATTATTATTAAATATGTTTATGAATGTTCATATTTTTTTAACACACTAAGACCTAAACGCGCACTTAGGTCACGCTTTTCAATAAGAAATAACTTTAGTCACAAATCTTCGGAAGGTGTAAAAAAGGGCTATTTTGGTCACGAAAAAACGTGTCTTCTAAGTGCAGGTTTAGGCCACTGTGCTATAAAATAATATACGATACTCGTGACGCTAGTATTCTATATTGCACGGCGTTCAGCACCCTCTCGGTGGGCTCGGGCGCTAACTTGACAGCCGTGCAATAATAGACCACTTTACGCATCGTATCGTAAATTACTAATAATGATATCATAATATATAGTTTCATAATTTTAATGCAATTCTGTGTAAAGTACTTATGAAATATAATGTTATTGTGTATTATAATATGATGGGTATATCGTGTTTAGTAGACAAATACATGTGTAAAATGTTTAATTGTAAAACTTTAGTTTGAAATATTCTTAAGAAACTGACAAAACTGTACCCTCTGCTGGAGGTTTAGGTAAGGAATCGTCCAGATGCTTGTTAATTGGAGAAGGCATCTAATGTTCTATGGTCGAGGTAAAACGCGGGCACTAATTGCAATTAATGGCTTCAGAAGCGGTGCAAGCATTGTGATTAAATTAATCTGACCTAATCACCTAACCACTGTGATCATGTTCGCTCGAATATTATATTACAATGCACTATATTATAGACTGGACCTAGATTAATGTTAAATGTGATATATCTGCCCAGTCAAAAAAGCCATGTTCATTTGGACATATTTTAACCACAAAATATATATATTACATTGAAGTTAGATACTTATACCTAGTTAAATATTCAGTGTAATATTTAATTGTCGTTATAATCACAGTGCTTACACTGTATCTAATAAATAGGCTACCCTTACCCATAGTTATCTACTGTTACTGTTGTATTGTAAGCAAACACTCTCACCCGCTTAAAAGAAAATTTTGATATATTATTATTGAACACTCGACTTTCGTATTCTTTTTAAGAAAATATAAAATTATAGTTTTCAACTATAAACACATTTGAGTATTGAGCTCCCACTCGAGGGTTTGAATTGTAACCGACGATACGACAATTCTATCAAAATTTTGATGCTTCTAATAGATTGAAATTCACTTCCAAGATTTGTTAACATTGTTAGTTATTTATTTTGTTACAAGTGAAGCTAATAAGCTAATAAGTCAGGGTTTTAAAAAGTTTTTAGTTGTGACTTGGAACTATTTATGTTCAGTTCTAAGACATTTTTTTTTCGAAAAGAGCTATGCTTTGTTTTATAATTTAAATATTCATTGACATGTAATTTTAAATTGATTAAAGCAGAATGAAATCCGGGCAAACCCAGCTATCCATAAATTATATTATAATTAAAATACGTGTTTATTATATTACCACGATATCACCTTGAATTTGCCGTCACGCGACTGTTAAATACGATCTCACACGAGATTGGTTCCAATTACACAGGACCTATTAATATAACTAGAGTTAGACAGAAAATACAAAGAATTTTATAGTTGTTTGTTGTAAGTGTCAGTTTTAATTAATCTATTTTACAAAAAAAACGGTGTTTAATAAAATATCTTTATAAATACAGCTTTGTTTTACTAAGTCTCCCTGAGTTGTAAGAATCGATGTAGGTGGCTTGAGGGTGTTTTGAAGGGTTAATACTCCTTGCGGAAAATATGCGCACAAAGGTAAAACTTGAGTAGCGAAAAGCCGAAAGGGGATTCGAAAAGGTGAGACGGAGAACAAGTAGCATTCCTCAAGAGATGCCATTTGAACTATGCGGCGCAAGGCCCGTCTGCGCCGCGCTAGCAAGTTAGCATTTATTTCAAAACAATTTAATAATGGGGTACATGCATTTAATAATAAATCCTAGTAATATAAATGTGAAAGTTTGTATGTATGTATTTTAGTGTTACTCTTTCACGCAAAAACTACTGAACGGATTTTCTCGTTGAGCACACAAGTAGACCATGATCTGGAATAAGACAATAAGACAAGAAAAGGAATAAGACAAGTAATAAGACATGTTATTATCCTGGAAAACGCGGTCAAAGCTGCGCACACTATTATGCCAGGTGGTCTTATTTCAATGCTACCAACATTATATTGAACTCCAGATTTAGTTCAAACGCACTTTATTACGACAAAAAGTTTCATGCACCTGTTTGTTTGTCGTTGCTAGGCAACAGTTTGTTTACATCGAGTCCGAATCGAATGTGAGTGGAGTGTAGTTGGGTATACGCCAGCAGTAGGTAGTAAGTATACGTATTTTATAAAAGGCCTGCTGCATTTTTAGAATAAAATACATGTTAAGTACATACCTACCTACTCTACTACAGATAATTATTTTAAGGTTTACGAAACTGCTGCTTAAAATATTTGAATACCATAAAGTATTTAAGGTATTCAACGAAATGCTTTAAGTGCAATTAGGTTGAGTTTAAAGTTTTGAGAAATTAAGACGTTGAACCAGAGATAATTATAGTAGAGCTATCTGGATAACAAAATAAAAATAGATAGATAAATGAATGGATGGAAGTTGCAGTTCCTACTAAAAATATTGTTGGATTTTACAAGAATTCAACATTTTAGCTACAAATATAAGATGTAGAAATGAAAGTCCGTTTTGTGGTTGAATCAAGAATGCCCCCCTGCTCTTTATTCCTCCCTTTTATATCTCTGATTACAGCGGAAATATGAAGTTCGACACAAACAATTTACTTTAGCGGAAATGACTAAAAATTAAAAACTTAAGAATAAGATTACTGTTTTAAATCGGATGTTCCGGTATCATAAAATACATTTATTTCCGAAGTTAAAGTACTAATTTAGTGAATTATACCGGGACATTCGATGTCTTTGCTGGTATTTAATTTATAATTCACAAAACAAATTTAAATTATTATCTAATCGAAATTCAGATAGGAATAAGAAATTTAGCTTTAAACTTATTATATTAATTCAACGGAAGTCGCATTTAACCAAACCGAAAGTTAATCAGTATAATGTTTGGTTTCATCGGATGCTCCGGTAGTTAAAAATTGTGTAATTAATAATGCCGGAAGTTGAGACACATTTATCAAATGAATACTACCGGAACTCCCGATTGTACAATTAATTTTTAGACTATTCTTTGGATTACAAAATGTAACTCTCTTACAAAATAAAGTTAATAAATTAATTAATCTATTTGTCACCGACAAAACATAGTTACATTTATATTTTAAAATTAAAGTTACTGTTTTGTAGCAACTGTCTATGGTAAGGCAAGCGACTGATTCACAGACTAATAATTATGATGCTGACTCCTCTACACAGATTCATAATATTATAATAAATAATCAAAATAAGAAATCTAACATTCGGCCTTTCCTGACAATAAGTTTGTCCTCAAACTTCCAGAAAACAGTAAATAAGAAATTTAAATTAATAATAATCAAAAATAAAATTTTACATAACTCAATGACAAACAATGATGATTAAGAAAACTATTCAGTAAAAATAAGAATCAATATAATAACAATAATCCTAAGACCATCGGATATGTCAACGATAGATCTTGGAAATCATCTCACATTATTAGACCATCGGATATGTCAACGATAGATCTTGAAAATAATGTTACAACATTAGACCATCGGATATGTCAACGATAGATCTTGAAAATAATGTTACAACATTAGACCATCGGATATGTCAACGATAGGTCTTGAAAGCATCTTTACAATATTAGATCATCGGATATGTCAACGATAGATCTTGAAAAATATCTTACAATATTAGACCATCGGATATGTCAACGATAGGTCTTGGAAACCATCGGATATGTCAACGATAGGTTTTGTGAGATATTTTGGACCATCAGATATGTCAATGATAGATCCTTTTTTTTTTTATTTTTTTTTTTTTATTTTTTTTTTTATTGTTTTTTTTTTTATTTATTTTTTTATTTTTTATATAATAAAAATCTTACATATTAAAAATAATCATATGAAATATTGTTATTTTTTTTTTTTTTTATATCTCTAATTTACTCAATAAGTAACCTAAGTAATAAATTATCATATCAATCTATTGTTTTTTAATTCTTGATCCAATTAAAAGAAATCAACTGTCATCCTCTTCAGAGCTACTACTACTGTCTGTATTATTACAAATTGTAATCCATGGCTTAATACGATCTGCTGCCCAAATGTTACAATAATCTTTCCGCGTTATTTTAGTCCCAGGTATGCTAGATACCTCATATCTGTCATTATCTAATATTTTTGTTATTTTAAAAGGGCCTGTAAATTTTGGCAGTAACTTCTTGCTTTTACCATCATTACTAGTTACAGGTTTTAGTATTTTTACCAAATCACCTAGTTTATAAGTCCTAGCTTTAATTTTGTTTTTGTCATACCTCTTCTTCTGCATGCACTGATCTTTCTCAATATGTTTACTTATTTGATTTCTTATGTTCTCCAATGATCCTAGTTGACGTGTCTCTTTAAGAATATCTTTAAAATTATTATCTCCCTTGCTAACCATTTGTATCCCAAATAAGGCTACTGAAGGAGTTTTTCCTATTCCTTTATTGAGTGTATTATTTAATCCATATTGTAATTTACCTAAAGCTTTGTCCCAATATTTTTCCCCCAACTTATCAGTGTACGCAGTTAAAGAATCTAACACGGTCCTATTATATCTCTCTACTTGTCCGTTTGCTCGAGGAGAAGCAACAGCATTTAGAATATGTCGAATTTTAGCATCTATACAGAAGTTTTTGAACTCATTGGAAGTAAATGAGGATCCCTGGTCGGAAATAATCCTATTAGGATAACTAAATGTTGAGAAAATGTCTTCCAATGCTTGGATAGTAAATTTAGTTTTGAGATTCTTTAAAGGTTTCAGTAAACAGAATTTTGTGAATCCATCTACAACAACTAATAAATAAGAATTTCCTTTACAACTTTTGACAAATGGGCCTAAATGGTCAATATGTATAGTGTCAAATGGTCTATCAACTTTGTGAATTGGATGCAGTAATCCTTCTTTTGGTCCAGCTGGTTCCTTACTAAATGCACATTCAATACAAGAAGCAACATATTTTTTAATGAATCTCTTCATCTTAGGAAACCAAAAGTCTTTCCTAATCTTGTCCAAAGTTTTTTGAGTACTGAAATGCCCAATTTCATCATGATTTAATTTACACAATTGAAATCTAGCACTTTTTGGTACAACCCATTTAAGTTCATCTCCTATTTTACGAAACAATTTGTTATTTTTTACAATATAGTTTTTCTTAATGTCTGAGCAATTTTTAGTATCTAAAATGTTCTTGATGCGACTAATTTCAGTATCATTTTGTTGAAGACTAAGTAACCAATCTTCTTGAGTAATTTTTAGAATGGCTGGTAAAGGATCTTTACCGGCGTCTGCAGTACATGGCTGTGGATTTCTACTTAACGCATCTACATGAGACATAGTGTGACCCGGTTTATACTGTATATCAAAATTGAATTCCTGAAGAGCTATCCACCATCGTGCAATTCGTGGTATTAGGTCTCGCTTGACGAAGGTAGCTCTTAAAGCATTACAGTCTGATACCAAAATGAATTTAACTCCGATAAGATATACACGAAATCGCTGCAATGTTGCTATAACGGCTAAAGTTTCAAGTTCATATGCGTGATAGTTTTGTTCCTCTATAGTGGTTTTTCTACTGAAATAAGCAATAGGTTTAATATCTCCTGTTCCAGTTTGTTTTTGTAACAGAATTCCAGCCAGCCCGTGTTTGCTGGCATCTGTATGTACTAAAGTTTCATTTTTAGGATCATACAAACCCAACAAAGGCCGTTTTGCCAACATATCTTTTAAACAATTAAAAGACCGTTCTTGTTCAGCTTCCCATGTCCAAACATTATTTTTCTTTGTCAAATCTGTGAGAGGTCTAGCAATTATCGCAAAGTTTTTTATGAACTTCCTGAAGTAGCTAGCCAACCCGATAAACTGTCTAATTTCATGTACATTTTTTGGTGTAGGAAATTGTTGTACGGCCTTTATCTTTGCTACTCCTGGTCGAATTCCACTCTCGCTCACTTCATAGCCTAAATATTCTAAAACCTCTTGAAAGAAGTTACATTTAAGTAAATTTAAAGTTAAACCAGAGTTTTTCATTAATTGTAATGTTTGTTCTAGTCTATTTAATTGCTCTTCAAAATTTTTTCCTGGTATTAGAATATCATCCATGTAAGCGAGAGCTGAACTAAAGCGAGCATTCCCTAATACATGGTTTATAGTACGTTGAAAGATAGCAGGTGAGTTGACTAACCCAAAAGGCATTTTCTTAAACTGATAAAGACCATCTGGAGTTATAAATGCAGTGAGATGGCGGCAGTCTTTATTAATTGGAATTTGATAATATCCACTGGCAAGATCAAGACTTGTATAAAATTTATTACCATTTAACATGTCAAGTTGATCATCAATACGAGGCATTGGAAAGTGATCTTTCTTTGTTTTACGATTTAAAGCGCGATAATCCACGCAAAGACGATGGCCACCCGTTTTCTTGGGGACAAGTATGACAGGGCTAGCATAAGGTGAATTTGATTCTTCTGCAATATCGTTATCTATTAATTCTTTAACAATGTCCCTAACCAGCTGTCTTTCGGTAAAACTTAACCGATAGGGCCTATATACCACAGGTACCTTATCTTCTAATTCTATAAACATTTCGGTTGAATCTATACACCCAAGTTCAGCCAAATTTTGAGCAAAGCAATCTCTGTATTTATTTAGTAATTGAACTACTGTTTCAATTTGTAAGTCAGTCAAGTTACTGTTGATATTAATTTGACTTCTAGTGATCGGTGTTAATTCTGATACATTTGTTATTTTACGACATTGTAAACTATTATTATCTTGATCCTGAACAGTCACTACTTGAGCTCGTACAAGCACCGCATCCTTGGTGAGAAACATGGAATCTTCAGTCATATTCCAAATATTAACTTTACACTTTCCTTCCTTAACAGTATAAATACCTCCCAATATTAAATATTCAATATTGTTAAATTTTCGATAAGAGTTTTCAATGAAAATGTCATGACTAGAATTTTCCTGTTCAATACACTCAACTACTTCAATGTTATCTACAGTGGTGTCAGCCTTAATTCTTAAAACTATTTTCTGATTATTGTTAGTTTCCATTTCCGTATTTTTGAAATTTTCACGTTTCAGAATTTCTAACATGTCTCTAGTTTTAATGACTAGTACATTACTTTGCTCTGTAAAATCTTGCCCTACTAATAAAGGTTCAGGTATTAAGCTTCGTTCTACAATATAGGCTTTAACCCTAGTAGTTACTTCGCCAATACATAAATCTATTTCAGTTAATCCTAATGGTGTGTAAAACCCATTTCCAAAGCCCCGAATATTAGGAATATCTTTTTGTATCACTGGTAATGAAAATTTTTCTACAAGCTCTTGACTGATCAAGGTACAGTCGCTGCCAAAGTCGATATATGCAGTAGTTTTAAAATCATTGTTAATTACAGCTTGTTTGTGATACTTAGAGTCTGATGTATTTGTTTGGGTCAACATAATTTTTTTATCATTTACCCTAACATTGCCGTTATTTGAGTTTTTAGTGCACTCTGACGCTTTGTGACCGAAAAGTTTACACTTTTCACATTTTAACAAAGGTTTCGGACATGATTGAATTGAATGGCCTTTTTCACGACAGTTAAAACAAATGGTGTCATTAAAACGACATTGGTTACTCTTGTGTCCTGGTTTGTTACACTTATAACAAGTTATTTCATTTAAAAAACGTTTATATGGCCTAAAATTATTATCCCTGATTTGGTCTTTTAAAAATTTTAATAAGTCTTCCGGGTCGACTATTCTGGCAGATGATGCACTTGCCTTAAGCATTTTATCCTCGATGCCATAGATTAAGCAATCTACAGCTTTTTTACCTACAATGCCGCAAGCATTCAGTAATATCATTTTGCTATAATAATAGTCATCTACTGCCTCTCCTACCTTCATTCTTTTCTCTAACATCTCCGTCAATAGTGCTCCATAATTACACTCTGATGGAAATGCACTTATGAGACGTGTCTGCCATTCAGTCCATGATAATAAAATGGTTGGTAAACTTTCATACCATAATCTAGCGTGTCCTGCTAATTTTGGTAAGGCAAAATGTGTAGTTTGCTCGTCTGTCCAATTATAAATTTTTGCGCATTCGTTGACTTTATCTATCCAATGCTCTATTCGTTGATTTTTTTTTACTGGATCAAAAATTGGAATCATATTTTTATCTACATTTATTGAACTAGGACGTACTAAGCTTTGTATCAATTTGGTTAAATCATTAGCCGTAAGTATTAAGTTATGATTTGAAACAACTTCACCACTGAGTTGTGGATCCTCTTGCATCGAAGGTTGTGTTGCACCATCCAATTGTACCTGCTCCGAAGAACCCAATGCTCCCTGCACCACAGGACCTGATGACTGGAAATTTCTTTCTGCCACTGGAGAGCTTTGTTGCGTCTGCACACCAGCAGTTCCTTTGTGCTTTTGTGATGACCCATTTTTCTGAAATCATTATCTTATGTGAAGACGGGCTCTTAAGAAACCAAAAGCATCAATTAATATTACCTGCTTTATTTTGATTGAATCTATTATAATTAAAGTTTAAGTAAGGAGTAGGTACTTGTTTCAAAAAGAAATAAGAACAAAATCAGATTAATTGGTTAATTGCATAACTTCTTAACTTTTTCTTTTATAAAATTCAATAAATTATCATTTGCATTTTTCTTTTAACAACAACAAAGAATAAGATTTGTCCACAAGGAGAGAGCTATTGACGTAGTGGACTCAGATCGATGTATAGGAAATCACCAAATTTTAAATTAATTGTAAAGTAATGGATACAACATTGATAACTTTCATGTAAAAACTTTCGCCTATGCATCTGAATATTAAATCACTAAAACACAAACCTAGTCAACATCACTTTGTTTTTCACATTACACATATTTTGGACATAAAAGTTTCCAACACACTTTTGCCTTATTCACTGTTGAATAATATTTGTTTTGCAATATCTTTTCCTCAGATTAAAATAATTTTTCTATCAATTTTGTCTTCGAAACTAATCTTACTACGCAGTTAACTCAAATACAATGTTGCCCGCTCAACAGTGTGGCTAGTAATAAAAATATATAAATACTAATTATTATTTTACCGATTTATTGTTTGCTTACAGATGTTGCTATAAAAATGGATATTCTTTCGAATTTAAACCTGTATAGGCTGATAAAAATACATAGCCATTAATATTTGACTACAAACATCTAATGGCATTAGCACATAAAAACGAGAAATAAGAATAAATAAAACAGAGACAGAAAGGAAAAGAGGGAAGAAAAAAAAAAATACTCGCCTTTTTTGATGTAAGTCTAGGTTCTTTTGTTGTGTGACCATGTTTATGACGACTGCGTTTTCGCTTTCTTGTTACCAAACTGGGTTCGCCACTGGAACTGCGAGTACTGCGACGATGGTGATGGCGTCTTTTGTGATGCCTCGACCGACGTTGTTTCTCTGATGATGTGTCATCACTGGTACTACTATTTGAGACGTGGCGTCGGTGATGATATCTTGAAGCACTTGATTTTGAGCGGTCTCGAGCAACGTGGGTATTCGCAGTGGAGTCGTTGGTATCCGCCATTATGAATCCCGCTTCGGATATAAGATGTAGAAATGAAAGTCCGTTTTGTGGTTGAATCAAGAATGCCCCCCTGCTCTTTATTCCTCCCTTTTATATCTCTGATTACAGCGGAAATATGAAGTTCGACACAAACAATTTACTTTAGCGGAAATGACTAAAAATTAAAAACTTAAGAATAAGATTACTGTTTTAAATCGGATGTTCCGGTATCATAAAATACATTTATTTCCGAAGTTAAAGTACTAATTTAGTGAATTATACCGGGACATTCGATGTCTTTGCTGGTATTTAATTTATAATTCACAAAACAAATTTAAATTATTATCTAATCGAAATTCAGATAGGAATAAGAAATTTAGCTTTAAACTTATTATATTAATTCAACGGAAGTCGCATTTAACCAAACCGAAAGTTAATCAGTATAATGTTTGGTTTCATCGGATGCTCCGGTAGTTAAAAATTGTGTAATTAATAATGCCGGAAGTTGAGACACATTTATCAAATGAATACTACCGGAACTCCCGATTGTACAATTAATTTTTAGACTATTCTTTGGATTACAAAATGTAACTCTCTTACAAAATAAAGTTAATAAATTAATTAATCTATTTGTCACCGACAAAACATAGTTACATTTATATTTTAAAATTAAAGTTACTGTTTTGTAGCAACTGTCTATGGTAAGGCAAGCGACTGATTCACAGACTAATAATTATGATGCTGACTCCTCTACACAGATTCATAATATTATAATAAATAATCAAAATAAGAAATCTAACACAAAACTGTAAGTATATACATATATATTGTGGCCTAAAACAATAATTGCATCATCGATAAATATCCCGTTTCTCTACAGCACACTGTAGACAATTAAGTACAAAATAACATGAGCAATATCGCTCACTTCGTCTTGTAATATGCCCTTTACAAGTTGTGCGCAAAGTGGAGACAGTATGCCATTCAATTAATTGCCAAGTTTAATATTGCTTCTCGGCATAGAGGCATGTACCTACTACATGTACTAGCTATATTATATTATCACCTAATAAAGCGACTATATCGTTATTGGTATTTGAACCATTAATAAATTTATTTCACTACATATTCGGGTATCACAAACAAATAACAAAAAAGAAGAAGTCGGTACCGTCATAGGTTGATTCACAGAATCACACATATTATCTGATAATAGATTTGGATCTAATTTGAAAGAACAGTTGGTATTAACTACAGTACTAACTTTTACTTTTCCTGAAGTCCACATAAAATAGCAAAAATGTGTATTTTAAAAATACTTTTAAAACAAGCTTTTAAAATTTTGTGTTTATTTGTGCTGATCTCCACTGAAGAGTTCCGTCGTCTGGAGCCAACCAGTCCTCATTATCATTAAAATGCATTGCCATCGAAGCCAATAATGTAATCTATAATTTAATCTCGGCGAAAGGCGAAAGCCCTCGGGCGGTTTGAAGGCCCTCAGGCGGTTTGAAAACTTCCGACACTCGGGTTGGCCACTAACCCTTCACCAATCCGCACTGGAGCAGCGTGATGGAGTATGCTGTAGGCCTCCTCAAGAGGAGAGACCCGTGCCCAGTAGTGGGCCATTAATGAAGCCAGCCTATAATATAACCCCACCACAGGTTTGTTTCTATTATTAGTAGACTTTACACGCCTTTGAGATCATTATGTGAAAATTAGGTATCTTTCGAAATTTTTCACATTAAGATTTAACTTAAAAATCAAAGACATCTGCCTAATAACTGGAGCGAACGTAAAGAGTGTGAAAATTACATCTTTCGTGGAGTACATAGACGATGCACTCTGCACGTTGCAAGTTTGTATTTGCCACTTCAAGAAGCACATTACATTTTTAATAAAAGCCTGAAAGAGTAAACCTTCATTCTTGCTTGCGTCGTAATAAAGAAGTCAGAGGTTTATCTTTGACATAAATGGTACGTCTCATAAACGAATTAAACCTCTAGCCTTTTTGACGTTTAAATGAGAAAGGGTTAATAAAAGCAATTTAAATTAATAAAGTACTTGAAGCAAATGTCATTAAAGTGTAAATTATTCACTATCGATTTATCATATCTAATAGTGATTCCTACAATGCTGTCATAATTATTGCGGTATGAATACCGAGATGCAAGGAAGCATCGGTATGAATGCCAACAAGCACATAGTATCAAATACATGCCTGTACCGAAATTAATACTAACTCAAATTTCAGGAATAATTCGATTACCTGACGCGAATGCAGGTACGTCAACTAAATATGTAGTTGAATTCAAATTACTATGAATCTATTTTGGGTTTAAATGCTATAGTTACCTACATTTTTCCATACTAATTTAGCCCTTGCCTGCATACGTGGACCATGCTATTTTATGCTTTAAGCTAAAAGCTAAAACTTCAAACTCAAAGTCTATTAGTGCTCACCAGTGGGGCACTAAGTGTAATGTTTGAGGACGATTATAAAATAATATTACATTTAGTACCGATTATAATAAATCCTAGATTATGCTATGAAGATATTTTCTTAATCAAACCCCAAGCATCCCACAAAAATTACGAATTTCGCCACGATTTTCAATTTCGACCTCATAAATTAACTTTAATTCGGCTATAAAAGATCGGAGTTACAGCTTTTATTATGTATCACGATATCCTTTATCCATCCCTTCAAAGAGCTTTGCTGGACATTAGATTTCCTTAATTTAGCGACACTCCGACCTAACGTCGGATCACTGAATTCAATGGCGTCCTGCTGTTTTCTTCAATCTGAAGAAATCAGTCCGAAGGATTTATATTAAAATAAATACTACACTATAATGCCTGAGGCGAAGATTTTTCTTACAATATCGATAATAACCCTTAATGATCCTTTTGAGGATCACGAAATGCTTAAGAACGAAGTCGCTACCAAATAGTATAAATTATAAATAAGTACTGTAAAATTGTTTTCATGATTAAAATATTGCGATTGCTTTTATTGTTATTTGACTTGGTGTTTAAAATTTACCGTCCAAACTCCAAAGTTAGTTAGTTTCGTGAACTCAATGCCAGTCACAATTAGTGACCTAATATTTTAAGCGTAATTTAGAAACAACTTCACTTTACAAAACAATAAAGCGAGTAGCACCTTCTCATCTCCATTGGAAAAAAATAGTTGGCTAATTTATTTGGACTAGTTTGTATATTGTATTAAGTATCTTTTTACGCTGTTTATAAAGAAATATATAATATCAATATAGTAGCTAGGTGGTGCCACTTATTCATGGTGATAGGATTTTTTATTCTTCGAAGAGTCAGATACTATGGAGTTTGTTTCGGTCGACAAAGTTAAGTCAGTTCATATTTCTGATAGTATCTACTTATATGTGTGACGTAGACTTCATAATATGTTTTTCTATGTAAGAATGCCTCAAAATCTGAAAAAAAAACTCATTGATAGCACAAAATAAATGTTTGAATCTATATGAATAATATGAAGCAGCAGGTACCTAGGTATATCAGGTAGCGAATATGAAGCATTCCGTCTTATCTTCAGGAGTAGAACCTAATACATTTCACCTCGTTTGCGGTTGGAATTTAATACGCAAATGTCAGCAAGCTTTGAAATAATCCAGCTAATGTGAGATTTCAAACAATGCTTAACATTTTAATCTCTATAACACAGAGACCAACTTTGACTGGGGACGTGCCGACAGTCGGGATTAACATGACAGTCACAATTGCGAGTTTAATGGCCATTAACTTTAAGTCTGTTAGTTCGCTGGAGCTTGTGATAACATTTTTATTATTCCAGAATAAAAAAATAATACACAATTAATTTTCTAAAGCCACGCCATCGTTTAAGAGTTCAGTCACCACAAATGAAAAACAAAAATTGATGCAGTTTTGTGATCATCTGTAATATCCCTTGGCTGGCAGTTGCATTTTTCTTCTAAATTTTTAAATCTTGACAGTTCGGTTTGTTTACAAAAATGCAACTGTCAGCTGGGCTTCCCATGGAGGAGCTTGGAAGGATAGCGTGATATCGTTATGTTATTTCATAATTTATTCCTTTTAACTTGTGAATTATAAAATCAATGCTTACTAATATAATTAATACTGTGCTGCTGAGACTGTGCTGTGTCTGTGTTGATCTTACATAATTATAAATAGCCGTTATTTATTGCGACTATCATTTACTTATGACCCTGCCCGGCCCTGAGAATTATTGTTATATTACATTTGTGGAGGATCTACTCGTACACCCTCGCACATCTATCAATCGTATTTAATTATATAATATTATTGTTAATGTAGTAATGTGACCTATTTTCATGTAATTCACCTGAAATTAAATGTGTTATATGGCGTGATTCAAAACAGCTCACCATTATAATACGTACTTCCTAACAACAAAATTTTTCTACATAAATTGACATAATTAAGTCTAGTCAGACAAGAGTTCATGGTATTAATAATACTCTACATGGTATTAAATCACTTTAAGGCTCATGTAAATATGATTAGTTATAAAGTCTTTTATTAAATGCGAGAAAAGCACCAGCCTGCAATCTTGGAAAGCCCATTTAAGTAGATAAGGCATGTTTATTAATGGTAATCAAATCCCCACACCCCATTCTATGTTGTCGCCTCGTTGATATTGAGCAAATCGGCTTATTTCAGAGTAATTAACATTTTCTGATAAACATTTCAGTAGGCTTTCGTTGATTTTCGATCTAACAATATAATAAATAACATGCTAATCATTGTTAATTGTTATTTACACCGACTTGTGATCTAGCAGAGACGCCTATGAGTCTCGCAGAGAATAAGAACCAAATAACTAAAACAAAGGTTATTTGAATAAGGTTCTCATCGTCGCCAATAATAGAGTTGTAACTGTTGTGAGGCATAAATATTTACTTATCTTAAATGAAAACTGTAACATTTTTAAACACATCAGAAACACCTCAATGGCTACACTGACTAATTGCCGAATCAGAAACATCACAAAACTTCGAGAAATTTTATATGGATACAAATTATAATATAATTTTTATCACGATTTCTAAACGAAACCAATGAAAAATAATTTCTAATATGCACTTATTTTTCTGCGCGTAACATTCTAACCTAGGACCCTAGTTCAGGGAAACGACATCAGACTACAGTGTGAGTCTCAGGTGTGAGTAAATTCTTTATCTTATTATTTATTTAGTAACTGTTTATCCTTTTCAAAAGCAAAAGATCCAAACAAACCCCAGTCACGTTCCGTTCTGTGTGTAAAGGGTAGAATGTTCAATAAACTAGTTCTTTGCAGTAGTTTACGGTAAGTGTGGTCAACTTTTTGATTTGTATTAATAGTATTTGAGGATATTGTAGGTGAATATTATTTCACTACTCTTTAGTAATATTTAACCCCCGTATTCAAGAATAATACTTGTGTAAGTAAAGAAGCAATACTATGTGAAGTAAGGCATTTCTCAGTGCATTGGTCATGGCAAGTCTTCAGTTTAACAGTCGACCCTTAAGTATTACTTGGCTATGCGGACGCACAGAGCTGTATACAGCCCTCTTATTGGTCCATTTGATGTGGCTAACTTCAATCTAGTCATTTGACATAGGCAAAAGACAAAGATAACAATACAAATAATCAATCCTTTCTTTCTATTTTGATAGAAGTCAAAGCAACACTATGCGTTCGGTAAAGTAGCTCGGCAGCTACCTACTTACGGCCGGTCTCAATAATGTACTAACAGTTAGAAAAATGTAGAAAAGGCTATCATTAGTATGTCATCTGTCATATTTGTCAATTTTTGCGTCTCAATAACCTTCGGTGGATAGAAAATTTCTATCCATGACATTGATCTACCGTTCGGAGGGCCAAGTCATACCGTAGGTATGTTGGTCCATACAAAAATAAATACTTGCGTCTCAATAACGCTTTGACAGCTAACTGTCGGTAATAGAAGTGACCAACTATCGGAGTCTTTCACATCGCTCGATTTCGACGGATAATTGGTAGATATCTCATATTGTTAAGAAAATTTATCAAAACATCATGGATTTATTAATCAGTGAAGAGTGATAATGAATTTTGTGAAGCCTGTGTATTTGATTCCGCCTTTTTAATACGATACCAAGATCGCCGAAATTGTCCTCGTATAAAATATATGACTGAATTGTGTGAATCCAATTTTGTTTATAGGCTACCTAGATTCAGATTAAACATAATCCATAATCTAAATTTTACTAATAAAAAATAACCGACTTCAAAGTTACTCAAAAACGACTTGTCAGATCTCGTTCAAAATTTGGGACCACATGACAAGCACCAGCTTTCGATTAAAAAAAAAATCATCAAAATCGGTTCGCCCAGTCCAAAGTTCCGAGGTAACAAACTTAAAAAAATACAGTCGAATTGAGAACCTCCTCCTTTTTTTGAAGTCGGTTAAAAACGGCAGTGAATGAGAATTCATAACAATTCCTATATTTAAAGTTTTAGGTAAGGAGGTATTTTAATAAAACAAGAACACAAAGCTTTTTAAGTTAGATATATTTTGAATTTATAGCAAAAACATTTCGCCTCTTCAGAAATAATGGTGTATCCCTGCTACATCAACAGCTATTGGCCTAATGAAGAAAGATACTTCATCTTTTGTGAAGGGTCTGGACTTCATCTGAAAAGAAACTTCCTTTAGTACATTTGGCAACAATTTTTTTGTTTAAAAGCAAAAAGAAGCAACAACCCATAATTGCTGGGCTCGGGGTCTCTTCTCGCAATGTGAGGGGTATTAGGCCATAGTCTACCACGCTGGCCAAGTGCAGATTGGTAGACTTCAAACACCTTTATGAACTTTATGGAGAATTTTCCGGTGTGCAGGTTTCCTCGCGATGTTTATTGTTTTTCTTCACCGAAGCTAGTGATAATTAACTTCTAATACGCACATAATATTTGAAAATTAGATGTGCGTGCCAGGATTTGAACTCGGGCCACGGTCAAGTGGGAATAAACACTTCGTTCGGGAGACCAACGTTATAACCGCTAGGTTATCACTGCTACAATTATTACAACAATTTACAATTACTACATTTTTTTGTTTACTAAACATAATAATATATTTTATTTTATCAACAAATAAAGTCTATACTCACGGTAATTATTGAGCTATGTGTTTCATTTATTCATAAAACTAATTAATAATACCAAAATTATGAGAAAATACACTTTGTTTTTATTTTGGGTAACCAAGCGACATCAACGAATGTCAAATGACAATAACATGTCATCGTCGGAGTGCTAAACGTCAAATGCTGCGTTTTGTTACTAGTGGAGCATTGTTCCAGGTTACACATAACATTATTTTATTAACTTCATCCGCAAAATTCACAGTACATTATGAACAAATTATTATTTTAATATTAAAATGAAATAAGTTTTTAATCAAAAACACTGAGTTCCTTTTTATAATAAAAAGTATAAAAAAGTATAAAAGTATAAAAAAAAATATTGTTATGCGAAAACGAAATTTTCAGAGGGACTTAAAAACCAGAGGCAGAAATGTCACTGGAATATTATCTACCCATGATCTTACTTTTATTGGCTTACTTTTGATTTGAGAGACGGCAGTTGCCGGGAGATCATTCTTTACTTTTTATCTCTGATATGTACCAGAGTTTCACTGACAGTATAATATTGAGACCGGCCGTTAATCGATTTTGACAAACGCACAGCGAAGGACTTCAATCAAGTATTGTTTACGAAATGGTTTGAATCACCCTATGCGTCCGTGAGCACTGTGAGACCTCATAGTATTGTTCTTGAATACGGGGGTCAGTGTTATACCCCGGTTATACCTGACTTCAAAGCTTACATGACATAATGTCTTAATAATTGTCATAGGTTGTTATTAATATTTTTTTATTATGAAAAAAATCCGAGAATAATAAACAATGCTTTTTAGGTGCTTCTTCAAAAGAAGCGTCATTGAATCCGAGCGGAGTCAGACACTATTTGACTGCCATCAAAATCTTGATTTTCACAAGGTTATAATTATCACATGCACCAAGTACCTACCGAAAATTCTAATGCGAAGGCGTGAGTATTAATTTTCTTTTGCCTTGATTAATTTTATTATTTAAGCGTTTAGTTTCAGGAACAAATTGGAGTTTATTGTTTTGGTCTCCAATAATAAGGTACCGCTATGAATGACCACCACATAAACATTCATTACAGGCCTCATTATAAGCAAGTGGTGGATTTCAATTTATTCGAAAAACACTTCATATTAACCTTGGAGTCAGTAATAAGGCCAGATATGCCTTAATTCATTAGCGGCAAATTGCAACATACAGGTCTCTACTCTCTCCTTGTAATTATATCAACCGAAATCGATGAGAACGCCTAAAGGCAGCTCTATGCCAACCGCCTACGTTCCTAACTAAGTGTAGTCATCTGAAATTCATTATTTGCTAGCAGTAGTTGTTAAGAATATAAAACTTTTTTAACACTAAAAACTAGCAGTAAAAAATTACTTCTCTACAACATTAGTCCACATCAATCTGCTACATTGTAATAATTTTACACGATCAAAGATTGACAAAGTATTTTATACCCTATTCACCACCTCTAAATTTCGACGCCCTGTAACATCGTAGATTCTTGTTTTAAAATAACTCTTATGCTCAAAGCCTCGATACAATTTCAGACATATCAGATAAATCAAATAGTAGGTTCCACACAACAATACATCGAAGTCTCAAAGAGGCTTTTTCGTGTTGGCCCTGTGTCTCATGAACTCCCGTAAGAAACTTTGCGGAAACCAGCCTTTTTACGAGGTACACGATAACAATAAGCTTCACTTGTAAGAGAAGGCTGGGTTCGATTGAAACATAGGTCTATTGAAACAAGATCAAAAACTCGAATCTGATTAATAATACAGATTTGGTCTTGAGGAAGAAATGAATATCTTGGTTGTGTGTGGACTTGTACATTAATACCGTAAGATTTCTTTGTTAACTAAAATATTTGATGCAAGGATGTGGGGGCAGTTGAAACAATCTGTGTCGGTGTCGGCAATGGCTACTATTATAAACAAGTGAAGTACCTAGTGGTTGATCGATAAGATGGTACCGGGTCGTTTTACAGTCGACTGGATGGTATCACGCTCCGCCGGCCGCCACAGCACTCCGCTGATGGGTTCAATCGAGGAGCAAACTGGGTAACGCTTTACATCACCGAAATATTTTACCTTAGTACGTCCTACTAATATTATGAATGTGATTTGAAAGGATGTTCGTTACTCTTTCACGGAAGAACTGCTGAAAGAATTTTCATGAAATTTTGCTTATAGGTAGAGCCATGATCTGGAATGAGATTATAGGGTATTTAGTATCAGGGAAAAGGCGAAGCCACAGGCCGAGCGCTAGTCTATATCTACTAATATTATAAACAGGAAAGATTTGATTGTTTGTTTGCATTGAATAGGCTCCGAAACTACTGAACCGATTTGAAAAATTATTTCACTGTCGGAAAGCTACACTATCCCTGGGTGACATAGGCTATATTATATTTAAAAAAATTAGGGATCCTTAATAAAACTCCAATAATGTAACCCAAGGTGTAAAAAAAATAAGAAAACTGAAGCAAAGCGAGGGCGGTTACTCGTATTCAAATAAAAGTATCTCGAGTTTTCGATTTTAAGAAAATAATTTCTTTAACTATTTTGTGTTTATGATTGTCGTCAATAAATTGACTATGTAAGTATTCTCACAGCACAGTAAATTAACTTCTCTTGTGTTGTGGTACAGTCGGCCGCAGAAGTAGCTTAACATTTTAGTACCTTGTCACATTACATTTCTTGAATTTGTCATAGATGTTGCTAGGAAATCGTCGAAACAGTTACTATTACAAAGTACTATAATGTTAAGCTACTTCTGCGGCCGACCGTACTGCTCTTGATTTAAAGTGTGGGCAAATGCATTACCTTAATAATACATCATAATCTTATCCTAACAATAACATGTAAGTAGGTATGTATTGTATGTATTTGTATGTATGTATTAAAGCATGTGTCTATATATGTACCTATTTCTTTTACCACCTACCGCAATCTCAGGGTTGATTAGTGGAGAATGCCATATCAGACCTTAAGTCCGCCCAATGTGATCTAGTTTTTAGGTCTATAATAAAAAGTAAATAAATAACAATACTTAAAATGAATTTGCTTACAGGAAATTTATTTGGTTCATGGTTTTCAGGTGTATTTCACACAAGGTAATATCCCCAGTAGTTTAACGATCTTCATCAATGAAGAAACCAATTCAGAAGAAGAATATCCCCAATATAATTATATCGTGACAAGTACCGTGTTAAATTTTCGCTAAGAGCCGATATTTTATGTCAGGTAAGAAAATTCATTAGCTACATTATGCAAATATTGCATCAAAACGTGTGGCTACTTCGTCAATTAAATTATTAGCTATTTTAATACGAAATATTTGGTTATGCGCTTGGCGATAGCGGTGAGTAATGGGTCTGATGGTTGTTATTAAGATATGGTTGTTTATATGTAATGATATATGTTCTTGCCTTAGACGTGAACCGAAACCGTTAAAAGCCTTCGAAGTCAACCAGAGCTGCTAAAACTACTACGCAAAACATAATAGCGTTTAATATTAGTCACTATCGATTGCCCACGCAACTACCTACTGATTGAACTTGAAGTAGGTATACACGGTCGATTACTTATGATACATACATGCTATCAGGCATCGGGGTATGTGCGCTTCAATGCCACAAGCCGTGCGTCGGGCTGTATGTAAGCTTCGCTTGCAATTTAGACACCTAATACATATCAGATCACCTTATCCACATCACAGCTACAATTTGTGGAGCAACGTTTCCAACTGTGATAAACATCTTATAATAAAACTAGCGCTTTCACTGCGGCTTTAACCCGGGTTTTCCGGGATAAAAAGTACCCTATATTTTATTTCAGATCATGGACTAATTGTGTGCAAAATTTCACGAAAATCCGTTCAGTAGTTTTTTGCGTGAAAGAATAACAAATATTCATACATCCTCACAAAACGCCCAGCTAATAGTAACATTAATTGCAGAATATTTTTCTACTTCCGTTCCGTAAGTTTAATACGGGTTTTTCTGCTCGCTTGTTGCTCTTTGTTAATTTTTATTGATGGCGATGGTCAACAAAAAGTAACTGCGGCGTGAATATACCATTACCGTGCTCATATACTTCCTCCTTTGTTCTTTTAATACAGGGTAATAGGAAAGTAGAAGCTGCCAAAATATATTAATAGAAAAAACCGGGCAAGTGCGTGTCAGGCCACGCACAATGTAGGGTTCCGAATTCCGAAGTAGTAAGTTTATCGACTATTACTCATTAACTACTTATGCTAATATAGCCGATCAAGGAAAACTATCCAGTTTTTCTTGTAAATTCATCATAAATAAACTATTTTGAGATTTTTTTCACTTGTAAAACTTCCACCGTTTAGTCAATGGGGAGGGGGGGGGGGGGGGGACACTTGAGTCTAACCATTTGCACTTTAAAGCCAAATATTTCACAAACGGACCCCTAAATCCAAAAATGGTCTTGCAAGACCCATAATATTTTTGAAAGGTCTTTTCAACGATACTCCACGCTATAGGGTACGCGATGAATAAAAAATTCATCCTCACATTATCCGTAGGGAAGGTATCCTGAAAAAAATGTTTTTTAATACTTTATTCTACGATTTTAGAGTTTTAGTAAATATGAATATCCATGCCAAATTACAGCTTTCTAGCAGGGTCTCGGCGCTTTGCTTCGGACAGACGGACGGATATGACGAAACTATAAAAATAAGGGTTCCAATTTTACTTCGGAACCCTAAAAATGACAAATTAATCTAGCTATCTCTGACAAAGTACAAAACTAAATACAAAATTAATGGATAAGATTATGATGTATGTATCCATTAGCTCTCATTTTATTGCCGAACAAATGTACCTCCATTTATCAAAAATGATAAACTATCATATCAAATGATCGTATTCAATTGAAGAAAGTAATATTATATTATCTTCTTTTAAACACTTTACTGGTGACTCGCACTCGTTTAGGGTATGTAATAACTTATGTGCTTATTTACCAGATTTATTTGTAAATCCAGAAAGTATTAAGAAAAAACAATTTTATCCCCGTTTCGCAATCTTATTTAGCTTAGCTAATAATTAAAATTAGCTTAGCTAGTTCTGCCATATTACTAATTTTCTCAACTTACTTGTCTTGAAATCTCAGAAGTTTCCTAATTTACACGCTTATTTAGATATTGTCCTTCCATTTTACGAACGAAGCATTTACAATTATTTAGATTACATTTTCAATTACATTTTAAATTTGACTTAAATGAACCATTTAAAAATATTCGTATACATAAACCATGAAATTGCTTAATCTTTATAACAATTGACATATACGTTATTTATAGTGGCATTGACGCACATAATTTTATGAAGACATTATGTGACGGTCTACCTGTCTGCTAAATTCTATGAAAATCTGTAGAGTAGTTTTTGTGTGTAGAGTAACAAAATATATCTCAAAGACTTTCACATTTTATACTTCGCTATGTTTGTAGATTCCAGTAGGTATTATAAAACAGTGGCGTAGCGTGGGGGGGAGCAGGGGGTCATGGCCCCGGGCGGCACATGAAGAGAGGGCGGCAAGACACTCAATTTTTAAATAAAAAAAATTATACATTGTAATTAATTGTTTTTTATTTAAATTTTAAAAGAAACAAGAAAAGTGCATTTTTAATTAATAAAAAAAAATTACTTTAAATAATATGAGAGTGGCAAAGATCAATGGGGGGCCCCCGGGCAGCGGAACCCCACCCTACGCCACTGCTATAAAACAAATTGGTTCTTTATGAGTTAGATGATAAACACCTCTATTCTGAAACATAATAATAAGCTTAATACCTACCAGTTTGTCCTACGTTATGCACCACGAGTTATATTTTGGATGTACGTAACGACACAGCGATATTATTCTTATTAATCACATAGATTATTCCCCACGCTGCAAGTCTTTTGTAACCGTTCCTTTGTTCTTATGTTTGTCTTAGGAATAAATATAATTTTAAACAGCATGCAGGCTTTAAGATGATAGATAATATAAAAATGACCGATTTCTTTAGAGTATCAATAAACATATTAATTACATGGAAGTTGGAACTAAAATTTAATATAGGTACTAATGGATTGATTTCTTGGATCTCGCGGATTTTTAAAATAATGAAAACGGTCTTATGAAAGGTGTATGTTATTTAATCAGAGAAAAGGTGACAATTTGAACACTTGTTAAACTTTCAGATGTTTGAATAAAATCTTAAATTTTAATAAATATTGCTTTAAAGTCGAATGATTAAAAAGTCATTGTTTTGTCGAAGGCACTTGACAAGTAGATATGTAACATATGGCTTAATTAAAATTAACTCGTCTCACTGTCTGCGCAAACATATGGAGGTAATTGTTAATATTCCTAATTAATGTTATACAGAAAATACCACATCCTAAATTACCTAGTTACATTTTCAACCCTTTCAAAGGTGTATGCTAATGATAGGCGGTATAAAAGGTAATATGTATGGAGAGAAAGTATTTAATACAATTCAAGCGTAAAAAAGCCTACAAACTGTCGTTTATGTTACATATTTTTATTTAATTCTTTTATATTAATTATGAGATTTTCTCGCTCGAATTTTACTTATATTGTGAAAGGGTGATGGTACATTGGCATTATTTTTCATTTTATTTTTAACTGACTTCAAAAAAAGGAGGAGGTTCTCAATTCGACTGTATTTTTTTTTTTTTTTTTTTATGTTTGTTACCTCAGAACTTTGGACTGGGCGAACCGATTTTGATGATTCTTTTTTTAATCGAAAGCTGAAGGCTGTCATGTGGTCCCACATAAATTTTATTGAGATCTGACAATGGCATCCATGAGAAAACTACATAAGTCGTAAATTTGTGTTAAGATGTGCGCGACAAATTGACGAATAACTCAATATCACGTCAACCGATTTCGATGATTCTTTTTTTAATAGAAAGCTGGTGCTTGTCATGTGGTCCCACATAAATTTGAACGAGATCTGACAAGTACTTTTTGAGAATTTGAAGTCGGTTATTTTTTGTTAGTAAAATTTAGATTATATTCAATACAATAGGTATGTATATGTATTTGCAACGCATGGCTTCAACCTGCTAATAAACAACATTAAATGAAAATAAACGATGATTCGACTCACTCATACCCATGCACTAAGATTTCCTGTGTCGTCTATGGCATGGACAACACAACACAAATAAGATATCACTATAAATACCCATGACCCTAGTACAAATACTTACCTCACATAAATATATATCTACCCCAACTGTGAATTGAACCTGGTAGGGTCACCAACTAAGCAACAGGGTCGTCAGTAAAAATGCTCGTAGAAATCTAGCAAAAACAAATCCGCACAAAGATTAACTAAATAATGCCCAATGTATCTTCTCTTAATGAGGTTAAGCTAGAGCATATTTCACCCCGCTGCAGATGCTGCTCCAATGCGGAATGGTGTAGGAGTTAGTGGCCAAGCCCTGTGTCAGTCAGTAGACTTGGTAATGTTCATGTCGCCGCAAGGCCTCCGACAAGACTTAACGAGTGCTATCTTACGAAAACAACCGTGAGCGTCGGCGGCTTTGCGTGCACTACGAAGCATATGCAAGAAATTGTTGCTTCACTTGATCGATCAAATAGGATCGACAAGCCTCCGGGCTATGAGATAACGGCATATTATGATCAGAAATTCAAGAGTTTAAAGCAACGGCCCTGTGGCGCAATGGATAACGCGTCTGACTACGGATCAGAAGATTCCAGGTTCGAATCCTGGCAGGGTCGCGTATATACTGGAATATATTGTAATTTTTTTCCCATAATAATTGTTAAAAGTAAAAGTTAAAATCTTTTTATCTCTTTCTAAGAATAGAATACGCACATAGCAGTCGAGTTTTTGGTTGTTTTAAAGTTAACACGGAGAAGTGTAGAGAGCAAAATTTTATAAAGGAACCTATAATCATGTGTTACAAATACATTAAAATAAAATGTATAATAGAGCCAATGTGAGTAACCCTTTGTTACTAAGGTCAAATTTCGGCTGCAAGCCGGAGTCAATACTTGTTGCATGTTTTTTTACAAACAAAAGAATTTGCGAGAAGTTTTAGTACAACCATGTCAAAATCCTCTTTATTTGAAGCCAAAATAACATGTTATTGATATATTGAGATACATAATAATCTAAGTACTTAGCAAGGAGCTACTTAGATACAAAATCTAAGTAATAAAGGACCTACAGCTACTTATCACTCAATTAACGATCTTTCAAGACAACGTACTAAGCTAATGTATCTAAATAAAATATTGGAACTGGGTAGGGGCGTACAAAACATGTACATACAATTATAAAAATCGTTCCTTCCAACATATTTTTCTACACTTTTTAAATATCACAATTACCAGATAAAACAGGAAAGGAGAAAAAGAAGTGTACCTATTTCCGCGCGTTTTCTGGGGTATAAGTCTCTATAATATTCGTTGCCATTCATTATCATGGTCTACGGAATATACTAAAGTATATGTTTTAAAAAGTAAAATAAGGGTGGTTATTAGCAAATATCCTCATATGTATTTCCTTTTGTATTTTGGTTTCTACCAATATGTCTTAACTCTAGTGATATGTGACAACCCTAAACAAATTAGACGTAAAGTCTAGACATTTTCGGCCTTTCTTCCGACATCAAATACCACTGATAGTTGTTATATTGTGACTATACCTACTACGTTGTACGTTAATGTACCTATAACAATAGAGACGTTAGTTAGTAGCGTAAGATTTGAAACTAGGACAGTGGTAAATGGATGTCGTAAAATTGCGAAATTTATGATGCTTGTAAATACGCTGAGTGCACGCCGACGTCTTACAGCGTAGCCCTGGGGAACGTATGTAAATTAATGTGTGCAATAGCTTACTCGTTACTTCAGGAATACAATTACACTTAGTTTTATTTGCCTGGTTGGTAAATCTCTTCGCAGGTAAATGGAACTCATTGAGCGACGTCAACCACTTTTTAATGTAAATCGACAAATGAGCTGCCGATCTACCTGACAGTATATTATGACCCGTCGCCTATGGACATCAGAAACACTAAAGACATCACCGATACGTTGCCGACCAAGAAAACAGATAGAACTTACTATCTGCCCGTTTTTATTTAGTTTGCCCTGTTTTATTTATTTATTTAATTTTGCATATTGCTATGGTTCCGACGAAAATACATTTTTATGATAAGCATGACCTGATAATACTTTTAGGGTTCGCTCCAGACGAGGGAACCCCTTAACAGTTAACAGAACGGTCACAATTTTTTTCTGTAGTTCCTACAATGGCATTATAAAATCGTTTATGTAGTTTTTAAACTTCTTGTTTGTTGCACTTACATCCTAGTCGACGAGTCTGCAACGGACACATATCTACCAATATCGGGATGTTTCCGCAATCTGTACGTATCTCTTGCCATGTGGTCCAAAACGCTTTGCGAAAGCTCAAATTGGCCTAACCAATTGACTGTGATCGAATGAATTAATTCCACGTGCAGTCGGATTGGATGGGTGACTTCTTCTAGTTTTCGCTTCAATGATTTGAAGCTTGAAAGCTTCAGTCGTCAGTCCCGGTTGGTTTAAGTTTGTTTGATTATATTAGACAGTATTACAGCTTCCATCAATTGGGTACTTCCTCTACTAATTGGCACTGTAGTAGTTTGAAACACATTCTAGGTGTAATTACGAAGGGTTATGTGCTCTGCAGTGGGCCATTTTTATGGATTGAAACATCCAATCACAAACTGCTTTGTTACTCTTGGTTCAGTTGTAAATTACAACCACTTTTCTTGTTCTATTCTATTCATTTCTCTTGCTATCTAGAAGTCAAACAAATTGATTTCACCTTACACATAATTTAATTTAAGTAGATAATATTTATTTCAAATTAATAGATAAGGCGTGCTAATTTTAAAACCATTGTTACCAACAGCAAGAAATACGGCAAATCAAATGCAGTGTACGATTTGTATTTTGAAAATAGCAGTTTTATTATACACTGAGTAAACATGTCTAATATTAAATTAATATCTGTTATTACTCCAAATTTTCTTAATTTTCCAAAGTGGTTACTGAGAGGGGTTTCTAGTATATCCATTATGTATATTTCGATTTTTATTCTAATACACTTACAGATCTGACTTTCTTGTTTGCATGTAGGTAGGTATGCTATAAAATGCTAGAAAGAACTATCTTCGATATTTCACGTCTCGAGTGACTTGTGACAAGAATATTTACGTTACTCCGCGAGATATACCTATTCGTAAGAGTCCATGTGCTCTCGTTGATATGCATTGATAAGATTACTCTACCTAGTACCTATAGGTACCTTTGCGGTTTTATTTAGCTCATTAGTAGGAAAAAGTATCAGAAGAAAATAACTTATAGATAGATCGTTGAGTGCATTGAAGTTTAAGTTTTATACTTTTTGCTGAATCTCTTACTGAAATACTGAATCGTAGGCTCAGCTCAGATTAAAGAATAAAAGGGCCGTAGATAACTACGTAATAATTGGCACATCGAAAGGTAATCCAATTTTATCTTTATTTTCACGCAAATAAGTACAGATATCCGAATAGAGTGCAGTCGAAAAAGAAAACGACATGTGCAATTGTGCGCAATGCGCACAAATAAATGTATCAAGCGCTTGTCACTTGTACTTTGAACGATGTCCATGAACTCTCTCAAATTGCCATTAAAGAAATGGATTCTGAGTGAATAATATTTCAGTCAATAAAACAAGTATCTATCAACCATATTAAATTCTGTAAGACTTTTCAATATTTTACGATGTCTGACGTGGTCGATGTCGATGGTTTTCTTAGATGATGTCTGTCGTGGTAGGTTGTATGTAATGAGATAGGATGAACATTAGGAGTTATAGAAAAAATTGAGAAAGTAAGAGAATTATCTCTATCAACTGTTGCGCACCCGATGCAAACCTATAATTATTTCAAAGGTTTTCAAGTATTATTTTATCCCTTTGCCGACTTAAGGCGAGCGTATTCGACCGTTGTAGGCATTTTGTTCACTGCCCTTTACCCCGCTCCCCTGAGTGTAAACTCGGGTGTTTCCCAGTGGTCAGATTGATGGTCAGACTAGTCTGGCCAACGGGAATTTTTTTTCCCGTTGGCCAGATTTATTTGACAGCTGGAAAAGACATAGAAAAAAGTACAATCAAAGTAAAAACAGTTGCATTTTATTATTACGCTTTTATTAGCTTTAGACGTATGTAACAGAATCTTTGAACATGATTTTGACCCCTTCAAAACGTCGGATTAACTCGAAATTTCGCATACCTATTAAGGACCGATGACAATTCAATATTTAAAGAAAAAAAAAGAAAGAAACCTAATTACACGCTATAAATTAGCTTTAGACGGTCAGATTTCTTTCAAACTTCGTATTAGAGTTGAGAAAAATGAGCTCCGAATCTCGGACTCGAGCTCCGAGTCGGGGCTACTGAGCCTTCAAAGCTCGAGGCCTAAGTGCTCGCGAGCCTTAGAAGGCTCGAGCCTTTAGGATTCGAGCCTTAAAGGCTCAGAGCCTTCAATTGAAGACTCGAGTCGAAGCTCGAGCTTTATTTACTTAGCAATCTATCGAAACGCATAATAATATCCTGTAAGGTGTAATAAAAATAATTTTGTTTCAATAGTATACCAAATTGGGTTCTATAAGAAAGTTTGATACAAATATTTTTACTTTAAAATAAAAAAAATGTGTGTTAGCTCCGACGCACGCCTCGAGTTTAACGCCATCTAGCTTTCAATCGTCAAATCAGTCAAACAATAGATGATGATGATGGAGGATAATGTTGATGATGAAGAAAGATGAGGACGAATGGTGATTATGATGATGGTGAATGATGATAACTGGTGATGATGATGGACGGTGATGATAATGATGTCGATGATGATGACTAATGATGATTATGATGGCGATGATGACTGGTGATGATATGACTGGTGATGATGGCTGGTGATGATGATGGCTGGTGATGATGATGACTGGTGGTGATGATGAATTTAATGATAATGATAATTATGATGGTGATGATGAATGATGATAATGAGTGGTGGTGATGATGATGAATAGTGGTGATGAATGTGATCTTGATAATGATGACTGGTGATGATGAAGAATGATGATGATGATGATGAATGGTGATGATGATGACTGGTGGTGGCGGCGGTGGTGATGATGATGATTGCTAACGAATGGTGATGATGATGACCGGTGATGATGATGACTGGTGGTGATGATGACGATGAACGGTGATGATTGTGAATGGTGATGATGGTGAATGGTGATGATGGTGAATGATGATGATGGTGAATGATGATGATGGTGAATGATGATGATGATGAATAGTGATGATGATTATTATGATGATGATGAAGGTATTAATTCAATGATATTATATAGGTAAGGGTAAAGGTATCCACTGACGATACGTCCATCAATCCAAATGGAGTGGTCGTCTTCCAAAATCTTTCCGTGAATGGTAAAATAATATTCCATTTGGATGGACGTCGTCCAGCTCTGGATTTCCAAACGGATTGAAATCCACGCGTCCAGTCTAAATGGACGTCGTCTGCGGCCGACTGTCAAAGTAAAAAACGTGCGCCACGCCATATGGAAGCAGTCCGAATTGTCAGTGAATGGGCAAATCGGCGTCCATTTTCTTGTGTTTATTGTCTCAGTTTATGTTTTGGTGTCGATGGTGGTACTTGGTACATGTGCTGGATCAGTCATTTGTACCTAACAAACTTCTCCGTACCTATCTATTGGATTATATTATTATAATGCCTACGTCTACGCCTCACATGAGGACTTATGGCTTGCCTCATATTAGTATCTTGTTTTTTTATTAATGGTGTCACAAGTTCCAGTAATTTGTAATACGTCTGTTCGTCCATTCTCAAGTAGTTTCTCCAATCAGTGGGCTCTAAAGATAATTATAATAAATAAATAACGCTTCACACTCATAGCCCCACACTAGGGTTCCCTGTGTCGTGGGTGCCATGGACAACACACTAGACAAGGACATTCACACCCAGACCGAGAACAGAAATTAAAAACTCATCATTCTTTCTGCCTCGCTGGGAATCGAACCCAGGACCCTTGGTGCGGCGATCCGGCATGGTAACCATTGCGCCACATGGGTCGTCAAATTCAAATTCGTCAAAATCCGACAACAAGTTGGTATGTGTAAATGTATTTCTTTGTTTCAGCCAACCCTTCATCCACTTCTTCTTAAGTTTTTTTTTGTCTTTTTATTGAAATACACACTGCTGTTGCCACGACTGCAAAGATCGAAGTGATGCCATGCGTCCAAACGGAAGTATAGTCAGTGGTACCTTATCAGGATCAATTTTCATTTGGAGTGCATCCATTTGGAAGTCTACCAAATGGACTTGTCGTCAGTGGGTACCTTAAGGTGTAAGTAATGTGATTGACATTTCTTGACAAACAGGAAAATTTTGTTATTTAATAAACAACCAAGAAACAACTTACAAATAGTTTCAATCAGTGTTAATAAACTTCATAATGTCACAAATAAAACCTATTTAAAAATTATATGACGTCTTAGTATTTTTGTGTTCAACAGTACTTTACTAAATTACGAGCTGATCTGAACAACGGGAAAAAAAATTCCCGTTGGCCAGACTAGTCTGACCATCAATCTGACCACTGGGAATCACCCGTAAACTCGACCGCCACGCCGTGAGCCGGCCGCGCGCGGCTGTGAGGTTAATGACCCCGTGCGTAGCTGTAGATCCTACATAGCCTAGTTGGTAGTGGACCTGCCTGCGAACTGCGAAGCGAGGGGTTTCGGGTTCGATTTCCGGCCGGGGCAAATATTTATGTGACAGATAAATATTTGTACTCGTGTCATGGCTGTTATTGTGATGTGTTATATGTGTAGTACATGCCACCCGCGACACAGGTAAATACTTGTAACCTACTGCGGGGGTATGAGTGTGGAAGGGTTTTATTATTATTATTATTATTATTAGTAACTGCTCTGAGTTGGGGTGTAAGTATACTTTATTTTGATTTATTCATTGGAATTTTAGGTGTAATAAAATAAGAGTAATGATAATTTTAGCTTATCCAGTGGAGACTAGAGGTGAGTGGAGACTGACTTGAAATTTTATGATACGAAACTGTCCAATGGAGACTAGAGGTGAGTGGAGACTGACTTGAAATTTTATGATACGAAACTGTCCAGTGGAGACTAGAGGTGAGTGGAGACTGACTTGAAATTTTATGATACGAAACTGTCCAGTGGAGACTAGAGGTGAGTGGAGACTGACTTGAAATTTTATGATACGAAACTGGCCAGTGGAGACTAGAGGTGAGTGGAGACTGACTTGAAATTTTATGATACGAAACTGTCCAGTGGAGACTAGAGGTGAGTGGAGACTGACTTGAAATTTTATGATACGAAACTGTCCAGTGGAGACTAGAGGTGAGTGGAGACTGACTTGAAATTTTATGAAACGAAACTGTCCAGTGGAGACTAGAGGTGAGTGGAGACTGACTTGAAATTTTATGATACGAAACTGGCCAGTGGAGACTAGAGGTGAGTGGAGACTGACTTGAAATTTTATGATACGAAACTGTCCAGTGGAGACTAGAGGTGAGTGGAGACTGACTTGAAATTTTATGATACGAAACTGTCCAGTGGAGACTAGAGGTGAGTGGAGACTGACTTGAAATTTTATGAAACGAAACTGTCCAGTGGAGACTAGAGGTGAGTGGAGACTGACTTGAAATTTTATGAAACGAAACTGTCCAGTGGAGACTAGAGTTGAGTGGAGACTGACTTGAAATTTTATGAAACGAAACTGTCCAGTGGAGACTAGAGGTGAGTGCAGACTGACTTGAAATTTTATGAAACGAAACTGTCCAGTGGAGACTAAAGGTGAGTGGATAACAAATAAGTAGGTACTTACATACAAAATTGACTAATATCATCTAAATACTAACAAAAAATAACCAACTTCAAAATAACTCGAAAACTACTTGTCAAATCTCCCTCAAATTTATGTGGAACCACATGATACGCACCAGCTTTCTATCAAAAAAAGAATCATCAAAATCGGTTCACCTACAAATAAGTAGGTACTTACATACAAAATTGACTAATATCATCTAAATACTAACAAAAAGTAACCAACTTCAAAATCGAAACGAGCTTTTTTTTCAAAATGGCGGACTTGTAGGTATGCCAGGTTCCGTACAAAAATCTTCAAACCCTTTGGATAAGATATTTTACAAGTATGTTGAGAATGATAAAAAGTATAAGAATAATTTAAAATAAAATACCTAAAGATACGTAAAAAATAATAAAAACAAAAAAATTAAAATGTGTGCCATTCACACATTTTAGAACTTAGAAGTGAAACCTTCAAAAATTTTGTTTTCAAGATAATGAGACGAATGTAAAATTTCGGGAAGAAAATAAATTATTGTAGGTTTTACTATTCCACTCCACTCCACTCCACTCCACAAATTTTGACTTTTGACTTTTTTGCCTTTTTTGACTTTAGACTTTAGACTTTTTTGACTTTTTTTGACGTTTTTGACTTGACTGTTGACTTTTGACTTTTTTGACTTTTTTGACTTTTTTGACTTTGACTTTTCTTACTTTTTTCACTTTATTGACTTTTTTGACTTTTTTGACTTTTGACTTTTTTGACTTTTTTGACTTGACTTTTTTTACTTTTTTGACTTGACTTTTTTGACTTTTTTGACTTTTGACTTTTTTGACTTTTTTGAATTTTGACTTTGACATTTTTGGCTTTTTTGACTTTTTTGACTTTTGATTTTTTTGACTTTTGACTTTTTTGACTTTTGACTTTTTTGACTTTTTTGACTTTTGACTTTTGACTTTTGACTTTTTTGAATTTTGACCTTTTTGACTTTTGACTTTTGACTTTTTTGACTTTTTTGACTTTTTTTACTTTTTTGACTTTAGACTTTTGACTTTTGACTTTTTTGAATTTTGACTTTTTTGACTTTTGACTTTTTTGACTTTTGACTTTTTTGACTTTTTTGACTTTTGACTTTTGACTTTTGACTTTTGACTTTTTTGAATTTTGACCTTTTTGACTTTTGACTTTTGACTTTTTTGACTTTTTTGACTTTTTTGACTTTAGACTTTTGACTTTTGACTTTTGACTTTTTTGAATTTTGACTTTTTTGACTTTTTTGACTTTTGACTTTTTTGACTTTGACTTTTTTGACTTTTGACTTTTGACTTTTTTGACTTTTTTGACTTTTTTGACTTTTTTGACTTGACTTTTATGACTTTTGACTTTTTTGAATTTTGACTTTTTTGACTTTAGACTTTTGACTTTTGACTTTTTTGACTTTTGACTTTTTTGAATTTTGACTTTTTTGACTTTTTTGACTTTGACTTTTTTGACTTTTTTGACTTGACTTTTTTGACTTTTTTGACTTTTGACTTGTTTGAATTTTGACTTTTTTGACTTTTTTGACTTTTTACTTTTTTGACTTTAGACTTTAGACTTTTGACTTTTGACTTTTTTGAATTTTGACTTTTTTGACTTTTTTGACTTTTGACTTTTTTGACTTTGACTTTTTTGACTTTAGACTTTTTTGACTTTTGACTTTTTTGAATTTTGACTTTTTTGACTTTTTTGACTTTGACTTTTTTGACTTTTTTGACTTGACTTTTATGACTTTTTTGACTTTTGACTTTTGACTTTTTTGAATTTTGACTTTTTTGACTTTTTTGACTTTTGACTTTTTTGACTTTAGACTTTTGACTTTTTTGACTTTTGACTTTTGACTTTTGACTTTTTTGAATTTTGACTTTTTTGACTTTTGACTTTTTTGACTTTGACTTTTTTGACTTGACTTTTTTGATTTTTTTGACTTTTGACTTTTGACTTTTGACTTGTTTGAATTTTGACTTTTTTGACTTTTTTGACTTTTGACTTTTTTGACTTTGACTTTTTTGACTTGACTTTTTTGACTTTTTTGACTTTTTTGACTTTTTTGACTTTTGACTTTTGACTTTTGACTTTTTTGACTTTTTTGACTTTTTTGAATTTCGACTTTTGACTTTTTTGACTTTTTTGACATTTTTGACTTTCGACTTTTTTGACTTTTGACTTCAAGAAGTTTTCACTTCAATAATCATTTTTTCAAAACAATTTTCCATTTATTTCATAACGCGCCTAAATAAGGTATAACTTCAAAAAAGAAAACTGTCTCTCAAGCTCCCAGCCGTCACGACGAGTCGTTTGGCGACTGACACATGCTCAAGGGTGGTAGCTATCCATGCGAACCCCATGGAGAAATAATAATAGTAATAATGGTATTAAATTTAAAATCAATATTACCAATATAATCCCTCGAGGGGCCCTACCACCAGCGGGCCGGATTTAGTCGCCTTTTACGACACCCATCCGGCTTGGGATAGTATTAAATAATAATTGTGTAATTAGCACTTGACTTATACCAATACCCAAATACTATAATAGTAACTAAAGTATAAAAACGAAAAAATTTTATTATTTCAAATTACAGCAGTGTGGATACTTTGGACAGTACCTAATACGTAATATAAGTTCAGAAGGCGCGCGCGCCAAATTCGAAATTAAAATTAGTGTCGGAAATTCGACAACGTGCGGCTGCGATGCCGATTAGCACAGGTCCTACCTCGAAGGCGACTGGCGCGAGAGTAAAATTGAGTAAATTAACGCGTCGGGCGTTTCGTTGCTCGTGGAAAGGGAAAAAATAGAAATTGAAAGGGAAGTTTTTCAAAATTTCAAATTATGATCAGAAAGAAATATTGGTATCTATAGGACCTATACTGTGGTATATTTTTTATTATCTGGAAGCGATTAAAACGCGAATAAAACGCCATTTTTATGCCAGATTAGACCCCACTTTGTGATTTATTTCTATCCAATGAAATAATTGCTATCGTGTATCAAGTATGAGGGAACGAAAGAACAAAGACTGTAAAATAACATATATTTTTTTTAGAATTGTATTATGTACCATTTATGAACAAAACACCTTCAAAAATACCATTTCTTGGGATAATATCGCCTTAATAAATAGCAAATTACAGATTTCTACTAGTAACAACATCTGAGCTAAGTGGACGGACTGAGATAGTCTAAAGATCCAAGTAGGTATGCTATGGAACCCTAAAAACGAAGATATAGGTACTCAACTGTCCGATATGGAAGTAATTGAATGATGTACGACGTAACAAAGCTTATAATTTTTATAATCCTTAAACAGGTTATTGCCTCTCGAGTTAGTAATAAACGAATGTTTGCAAACGGTCCGGATTATTGTAAGCTCGAGGCTTAGTAATAGGGTCCCGGTCCCGTTACTCGCATTGGCACCCTTTGGGTACGGAATTTTAAAAAGATAAATGCAATGAATGGGGATCATTGTTGCAGAATCTGAATATTCAATGGCCTATTGGTTTACTGACAAACAAATAAAATTAACCTAATTAAAAAATATATTTCATAGTTTCCATATTTCAAAAAGAGAAAGAAGAAAAGAGAACAAAGAAAGAAAACTACTGACTGGCTGCTCATATTTAAATTGACATAAAAATATTGAACTGAAAAATAAATTCGAGCTAGAGCCAGTTTCTGTGAAGGATGATTGTAAACATAAAGTTTACTTTGATAATTAAAAATAGTCATGTTGAGTGAAGTGTAAACACAAATTCTCTAATTACATTCCGTTCTATTTCAGCCGTAAGTAAACAACTCTAATTAAATATGCGTGTGTGAACGTGTTACTCAAATGAAGTTTTCAGTTTCGTTGTTAAAATTCTGCACCAACACCGACCTAAACAAAAAAGGTACATTTTATACAGAGTTTTAAGTTTAAGGCTTGCTACATTTTATTATTATTTTATATGAAACCTAATAATGCCTGACAGGTTTTATGCAGGCAAAGGTTAACTGACAGGCAACTGGAGCGCTTATAGCCCAGCGGCTTGTTTCGATAATCGATAGTGATCAACCGAGTTAAGCAACAACGGGCACGGTCGGTATGTAGTTCGATGGGTGACCATTAGTGCAACAATTTATTAAGAGCTTCCGTGCTTCGAAGGGCACGTTATGCCGTCCATCTCGGTTGTCGTGGTAAAATAACAATTGTTGAATCACGTCGGACGCTTCGGGCGGCATAAAAAACCTCCGACACTGGGATTGGCCACTAAACCCTCCACCAATTCGCACTGGAGCAGCGTGGTGGAATATGCTCTACGCATCCATTTGAGGGAAGATCCGTAATTAGTAATGGGCCGTTGGGTTGATGGGTTGAAAAATGGTTTTTATATTTTAATGCTCCGTAGCTACAAGAAAACAATTGTGATAAATATCAAATACATTGAAAAATAAAATTACATTGACAAATATCCTTTTATTAGATAGGTAAGTCTTATATAATGATGTTCGAATAATGCCAAATGATAATGTTTAAATAGACATTTCGGAGGTCTTTGCACGATACCCATCCATCATTTGCGGTTTCGTTGAAAAAATCTTCTACGGAGAAAAAAGACAGCTATTCAATAAAAACACGAATATTAAGAAATGCCAATCACAAATCGGATTATTATGAAGGACGTGAATGAAAGATTTGTTGGCTTTTCAATAAGAATATTGAAATCTAGATAAATAGCAGTTAATAAATTAAAAACTAATTTGAATTCATGAAGTTACTCACTTTTCATGTTTACATATCTTAATTCAACATAACCAGCACATGTAGTATTGTATTATGTAATTTATTTAATTAATTAATTTTCCTAAAATTCATCAAAAAAAATTAAATGCTAATGGTTTTAAACTTTTCTAAAAGAAAATTGTATCTCTGCTAATAAATTCTTTTAATTTACACACAATATGTCTTCTCAGCAATTTACTTTACATAGGACATTTTGTCCAGTCCCCCACATAACTTTCAGCTATAAATCTGATAAATCCAGGGACTACCATTTAATTTTGTTTCCACTTTGAATTGTTCAGCCGCAATCTTAAAAAGGTAGATGTAGAAAAAAATAATAACGATAAATTTTGTTTTTGTCAGAATGAATTTCGTTTCTAATAGGGATAGCGCGTCTCTATTTTTTTAAAGTCCTCAATGTTTCCTTGCATCGTGTAGACTTTACAAAGACCCAAATTAAATTACATAAAATATTTTTTACTATCTATCTACAATCTACATCTAACCACCGAAATAACAAACAGAAAAATCGAAATAATTTTAAGAATACTTTAAACAATTTTTTTTCTTCCTATTTTCCTACAAATATTATAAATGTGAAAGTTTGTATGGATGTTTCACGCAAAAACAACTGGAAATCTGGAATGAATGTACATAATCTGGAAATGGACATTACTTACTTAGGGTAGTTATATTCCCCAAAAACGCGGGAAAAGCCGCGGTCGGATTGCTACCTATGAATACAGTCTTCAACACAGTATCTGTTTTAATATTGCAAACTTAAAATAATAAGGAACTTCGTTCCAATAATAATATGTACCTAAGAAAGTACAATACTTTATGTTCTCTGCCCGAAAGTTCAGAAGAGATTGTTGTCTAGCTAAAATATTCTCTCGGTTGTAAACAAGTGCGATTGGTGCATACTGTGTATAGTTTAATAAAGAGATGTTGTAGCATAAAAGTACATCTATAATAAGAATATATAAAATATATAGGTAGATATTACGTATAAACAATTATATGATAGGTCTTATTCCTATATATTACCTAGGTCAAACCTTCACTGCCTAACTCAAAAGCCGCCACGGCCGCCTTTCATCTTATTATTTGAAGGGCTTGCATTCCTTTTAACCTTCCAATTACTTCACAATGTATTCGTGGGCAAGATTAACAACTATTTTGAACCAAATTTCTCGTGTTATGTAGAGTATGCATAAAATAATTTAAATAACTGTTTGAAATAATTTTACTATAGGTATTGCCCAATTTCAACTTGACGCGTTTTTATTGTAAAGCTAAGCTGTTACCTGGGACGTCACTGGTATATAACTTTAAAAAAGTTAATGTGATTTTTCATCATAAGTCATTTATATCAATTCCGATACACAATATTACAATTTATTTTTAATGTAGAGTACATATCAAGACCCTAAAAATGTTATTTCTCTCAATCCATACAAACTTTCCACCCCTATTTTATACTCTTAAAATTCCCTTTCTGATTGCTTGCCTAGGCTATAAAAGTAATCCTATCAAAATAAATATACTGCTTGTAGTGCTCCTAGCAGTACAAGGAGTATAAGTACCTATGTTTTACGGTGGTTTGTTGACGTACCCTTCTTTATAACTAGAGATATACAGGCTTTAAATAATGACGTATGTTTATACTTATGCTGTGTTTGTAAAATGTCTGAATATTATGTCAGTGTATCACAATATAGGAATCTAACCCGTATAGTATCAACTTGGAGTGCATTTCACACCGCATCGAACAACCATATTGTCATGTTCTCGTTCCGCTATTGTCTTTAATATTTAAATGTTTCTGTGTTCCAACACACTACCGTTTAAAGTAAAAAATATTCTTAACACTTTCATACGTCGTATATAGTAGATATAATGTGACACAACGTATTATCACGTACATAAAAAAAACTTGGTTTATTGAGCACAACGTCATGGTACGGTGTCTGGCCATACTTATATTCAAAAGTTAGATATTTGTGCCACAACATATCGAACTCTCAAAATCCATCTTTTTTGTCATTCCGTCTTGATGTGTCAACATACAAGATCACTATACGTCATTTAGTGTATATGAACGTCGACGTCCTATGACGTCAGTGCAATATATAACGATACTGATATCATCATCTGTGTGCAACAACGTCATTAGACGCCGCTGCAGTTTGTATGAAAAAATGATGTTCAATATCGCATAGAGCTACGATATTGATATGTTCACATGAAAGTGTTAAAATAAATACCTACTTCTTATTTTTATCGTTTTATATTTTATACATTTTCAGAAAATGTATAATGAGAAAAGAACACGAACCGGAATTAAAACTTTAACAATCGCGAAGGGAGGTCCGTGTCAAATAAGAATGCTTGAAGATTTCAACAATAAATGAAGCTTTTTCTGCCTTCCTTACCACGTAAAACAGCTTTTCTGTAACAGTGTATTCATAATTTATTTTCTATTTGGAAAAATGAAGGGGAAAATTTTAAATTTGTTAAACTGATGCTGTACAGTGAACGAATATAGTTCATTGCTGCTGTATTATACCTATAAGTGAGTACATAAAAAAAAAGAATTTCCCCCCTCTCCTTGAAATGTGTCCCATTTTACAGATTTTCTCGATTTTCAGGAAAAGAATAACTAAGGAAAAATAATAAAATATACTTAAGTATATGGATCTTAAATCTATGTAAGTAGAGCATAAAATCAAAGTACCTACTACATTTACAGAACCAATTCCTCGCGAATGATATTCAGATTTGATCTCCGTTTTTAGGGTTCCCTTTACAGTTTCCCTTTACAGTTTTGTCATATCCAGCCGTATCCGGCCATCCGTCCATCCATCTGTCCGAGCGTCCACAGCACAACGCAGAGAACCTTAGTGCTTTCTTTTTAAATCTTTAAAAAAAATGTTTTCCCCTACACGTGAAATGGGGATAATTTTATTTCTTATGTAGATACTCCATAGTATGGGATAACGTTGAAAAGGGATTTTAATATTATGGGTCTGACAGGATCATTTTTTGATTTGCCAAATATTTGATGTCTTTGATGTCGGACATCTGGAAAATTTCAAAAATAACGTAGTTGATGAAATTAAAAGGAAAACGATGGTTACCATTCCCGATCGCCGCACCAATGGTCCTGTGTTCGATTTCCAACGAGGCGGTTTGAATGATGAGTTTGAATTTCTGTTTTCGGTGTGGGTGGAGTGTTCTTGTCTCTGTGTGTTGTCCATGGCACCCACGGGCCACGACACAGCGAAACCTAGTGTGGGGCTTTGCGTGTGAAGCGTTATTAAAAAAAATAGTAGCAAGGAAAATTGTCTGTCCCTTTTCCCTATCTTTTTCTTGGTATCGTGACCTCCCTAAATTACCATTCGGCCTTACTTTAGGAATTATATACTTACTTAAATCATTTTACATGTATTTTACTCGATTCCTTTCGCACATTATATTTAATTATTTAACATATACCTAAAGCATTTATACACACGTTAATATACATTAACTACTACCTCTTATCCTTAACTGCTCTCCGCTTAAGCTTTACTAGATGAACGTTGAGAACATTTTCTGTGCTCTAAAGACAATATGACCACAAAAATTCAGTCTAATCGGGTTAGTAATTAGCATAAATTCTTAAAACTAGGTAAGTGCTTGAACTTATTTGACGATGTAAACGAAATAAATATCCTAGATTTAAATCCTCAAAATAGTTCTTCGGTATGAAAGGTTTTCAGTAATTACGCGAAAAAAACGTTTATAGGCTGCTCAAATTTTTTCGACTAATTATAATTTCGTTGAAAACCGTTTTAAAATTCGATCTTGATGTTAATTTTCTCAAAGATCTTATTATCCAAAATGTGAATTTATCTAATTTTATAAAAAGTTTTAAAGTTGTTAGAGTTTAAGTCGATAGCCAAGCCACGCCTCAGTTCAGCGTTTAACCCACAAAAGGCTACTAGCGGAGTGTTTCGTGGCCAAGCCATATCGATAAATTTGAATCCCACATGCACCTTAAATTAATCATCAGTATTGGTGAAGGGAAACTTCGTGAGCAAACCTGCCCCCTAATGGTGGCCACTCACGGTCAGTCCATCGCGTCAAATGGCGTGATATACAGCCAAAATTTGATCGTGAATGTGAAAGACTGATGGCGTGATATAAAACTCTGGATTTCCAATCGCACCATGGCGTCACGCCGCAACATCGCGCCGACGGATCGTGAATGCGCAAACCCACATCCACTTTTTGTTCATTTCGCGCCGAGACGTCGAAGGAGAAGAGTTCTCTATAATATAGTAAACTCGGTGTGTGAACTCTACAAATCCACAGTTGGTCTGCGTGGTTGAACTTGGTCCTTATCCACCCACATGATAATGATAAGACCCGTTTATTAATTATTTAATACTTCACTTCTTCAAAGAATAAGTCGATAAAATGATGTATGGGATGCTTGGTCCTATCCATGCATGCGCTGTAGTGATCCTAGGACGTTATTTTTTCTTTAAAAAGGGTGTCTGAAAATCGCCCAAAAATGAACCTGTGCTCCTGTCGATATGTCAAAGATAAGCTCTTGGAAAACTCGTGTTATTTTACTCAATAAATACGTAGAAATCTGATAAGTCACCAATGACAAAGCTGAAAATGGATCCTGAACACGCTCCAAGAAACTGATTGATATTGCGACGCCCCGGACACATTATATGTCGTGGATGTGATATATTTTGTAGTAAAATTCGACACCATATAAAAGATTATACTGAGCATTGATGTGTATCAGTTTGGCTATTAATCTTTACGGTTAGAGTGAAAAAATGCTAAGGTTATTGAGTAACAATCCATTTCTTATTCCGCCTGAAAGAGGAAATTTCATTTCGATTACTTTTTTACTAACAACACATCGATGATTTTACTTATCTTCAAATAGTCTATTTCCTCTGTCACAGGTATATTTACAATGTTATGGAGGAAAACACATATATTACAAGTAGGCATGTGACATTTTCAAATGGTTGGTGTGTAAAATTACACGTATTCCAAGTACGCATCCATCGCTTCCCCTTACGGAACATGCAATACTCGTCCAAGCTGTTCTAATGAGCGTTTGTGGAGGCAAGGATTAATGACCTAATCCATTGTCGAACGAAACAACAATACCTAATTGAGAGTAAAGTACAAGTTCTTCATAACAAAAAATGCTACCATGATATTATAACCGGCCAACGATTTTAGCGGGTTCCTTTACCAGGGTAAGTCGTACTTACTTACCGGTTTCTAGCAGCTTTAGCGGATTTTATCCATTTTAGCTAACCTAAGCAAAGTTTATAAAAGTTTAAGTAATTTTATAATTATGAGACATAAAATAATTATAACATTTATTAATTTCAAAATGAATGGATCAAAAAATATTTCAAAATTGAGTTTCACATAATTTTCTAATAATGTAAATAAAAAATTAAAATATTTTGTTTAATTAATTCAAAAATCTGCGTGAAACAGGATAATATTCCAGTTCTCGCCCCTCGTTAATCTAACCGAATTAAACAATTCAACATGCCTCCGACTGCTATTTTCAGAAAAACAATTTCACAACACCCAATAAAAAGTAATACTTATGTTTTTGATGATAATATGTTTATTTTTTACTGAGAGCAACAAATCGTGCAAAAGAAACAGAACTCATAATTTTTCAGTCTATCCACCTCTCATCGGTTGCGCGGACGTGGGCTTGCATAGACGATAGCTTAATGTCTGTTAGCACGATGCAGTTTTAGAATTTCAATTTAGGAGCAATTTGCCTAAGTACTCTGAAGTGATTTTCAGCATCTGTTTCTGCAAAGAAAATATCTATAGCAAAAATAAGAATATCTAGTCTTTGTTTATTTCTGCCCTGTTGTTAAACTTCGAACGCCCAACATTAGTTTTTAAAGTGGGGGCATGCACGGGTCGTAAGGAAGCATAATAGATTTTTAGTCTTATTATCTCTAGATATATAATATTATAGACTTTTTATATTATATTGTGCACCCTTGATTCTTTTCGCGACCATAATGGTGAAATAGACGTTTCAGGTTCAATTCTAAGTTCACTTGTATGATAAGAGAAAATTAAGTTTGAGATCTTAGCATTCCTTAATTAGTGCATTTATTCAAATAATGTTAGGTAAATAATATCTTGGGCTAGTTGGCATTTTTATTTAGGCAATAGAGTATTTATCAAAAGAGCCTTTGGGAACCATGTGCCTCAAGACTTAAGTGAAAGAGACCTATGTGAAAATATTCCACTAGGTAAAACTACAGAATAAAAACGTGAGATATCCAAAACCTTTTTGTAACTATAATAATAATTTTGATGATGATATTTTCGATGTGAATTTCTTGTAATTTCTTTTACTTGCGCTACCAAATACGACAACAAAAAGTTTAACAAAAAAATTTCGCTTTGTTAATACAAACTTTTTATCAAAAAAGACAAACTTTGACGCCATCTAGTTTACAGAAGTGATAATTATTGCTTTGAAATGCACCATTTCAAAGACAAGTTGAAACGCGCCATCTGACGAGGGAGCATGAAACAAGAGAAAATTGCTTCCGAGAAAATGAGCGGGACGTCGCGTCGTAACGTTACGATAGCAAAAGTTCAGTTTACTTCAGCAAGATTGCGCTACGATCTTAGTTTTGCGTGGTTTTCCTTCTGTCCCACTACTATTCTGCAACAAGCATGGAAGATTCAATACTCCATGGCAACAAGAGAAACGAGAATTTTCGAGAAAAGAAAACCTATCATCACCAATACAACAGCATTGAATATCCCAACAAATTGAGAACCTCCTACTTTTTTGAAGTCGGTTAGTTAGATCGAATTTCAATTTTTATCGGAACGATGATCCAATAATATTTTAGATTCATTTTGTGTCCAACTTTTGTGTAGCTGAAATGTAACTCGAGATGACAATTTTTCAGTGACGAGACCCTACACCAAGAAGTCGTACTGTAACACTGCTAGCCGGTGTAACATAAAAAAACAGCGTAGATAAAATAAAAGTTTTAATTAGTTTAGACTAGGGTCGTGGGTACATTCGTGCCGCATTAAATTGAGCAAGGGTCCTCAATGTGGACAAGCTTCAAAGAGGTATCTGAAGACGGCTTATATGACATTGGATGAATATCTACGCCCTATCATTGGTCGAAGTTACAAAATCAGCGTCAATCAGACCTATGATTGGATATCCGTGTTCCGTTATCAGGTAAGTTCTCTTGGAAGCGTGTCCTGCAGATTACTATTATCTTCTTGGTTCCCTTCTAGTCGTAAATGATCAAAGCAAGCCTCTGCAAACTTTCCTGGCACTCGGAGCTTGTGAAATTATATTTTTTCATAAATAATAAGTATTTATTCGATAACTATCTATTTAAATAAAAGGCAAAAGATTGACTGATGTATCAACGCATAGGCCTATCCCTAGACTCTTAAAATTTCCCACACGTATTCCTTTTATGACGAAGACATCCACTAAGGAAGGATTTTTCAAAATTCAACCCGCAAGGGGGTGAAATAGGGGATAAATATGATAAGCATAATTTCCGCGTGCGAAGCTGCGGGCAACAGCTAGTTATGACTATTTTATATGGAGTCTAAAAGATTACAAGGTTGATTTTCAAGTAAAGTATAAATAAGCAGTCGCCTTATGGATTTTAAGTCATAAATATTGATTAATTACTAAAAAACCGGGCAAGTGCGTCAGGCCACGCGCAATGTAGGGTTCCAAAATAGTGAGTTTATCGACTATTACTCATTGACTACTGATGCTTATATAGCCGTAATAGTTTTCCTTGTAAATTCATTATAACCTATTTTTGAGAATCTTTCACTTGTCCAACTCCAACCGTTTAGCCGGCAGGTGGGGGACACTTTTTTTTCTTTTTTTTTACGGGGGGAAATCCTCATGGACTACCTCCGCCTGGGGAAAGGCGGAGGGGCGTGCCGGACTCTTACCGGCTAAAACCACCCCAGTGTCTCCTCGCACGTGCGCGCGGGGCCGCGGGAATCCAAATTCTTCCGCAGCCCCACACTAGTGCTGGCCGGGTCTGCCCGGGCCTCGTCTCATGCACGGGGTAGTGAGGTGTTGAACTACCCCGTGCATCGTCTCGGAGCCGCGCCGACACCCACGCGCGCCTGCGACTCGGGTCCATCGAATGGGGGGCGGGGACTTAGGTGGGGGACACTTGACTCTACCCAAAATTAGCACTTTAAAGCCAAATATTTCGTAAACGGACCCCTAAATCCAAAAATGATCTGAGGAAACCCATAATATTTTTGAAAGACCTTTTCAACGATACCTCACATATGGGGTACGCAACGAAAAAAATTTCATCCTTACATTACCTGTAGGGGAGGCATGTACCCTGAAAAAAATATTTTTCAGTATTTTATTCTATGATTTTGGAATTTTAATAAATATGTATATCCATGCCAAATTACAGCTTTCTAGCACTAAGGGTCTCGGCGCTTTGCCTCGAATTGACGGACGGTCGGACGAATGGACATGACGAAACTATAAGGGTTCTGATTTAACTTCGGAACCCTAAAGCCTACCTACTGATACCTTATTGTAGCTAAACTAGTTTGCTATTTTTATGGTAATTCATACCTAATATAAATCTTATATTAAAATTTAAAAACCCCTGACATTTTTATTTACATTTAACATAGCTACGAACACTCTCAATTAAGTCATCTTTCAAACAAAAAAAATCTAGACCAAAATCGGTTCATCCGTTTGGGAGCTACGATGTCACAGATAGACATACAGATCTACAGATACACAGATACACAGACACGTCAAACTTATAACACCCCTCTTTTTTCGTCGAGGGTTAAAAATGGTTCAAAATGACAAACTTATTGTTTTCTCCTTAGCATACCTATCTAATTATATTATCCATGTTCGTGATAAACACTGATAAAATTAATTTCGACCTTGGTATAAAATTCATTATTGTGCGTAACCTAATAAGAAGTCATAAATCAAAAAATGGGATAAAACATCATGCATTTAGATTAAGTTCTAAAATCGTTTGTTTATTTTGTCAGTATCAAGAACATAAAAATTAAATATTCTTAACCCTTTAATAATTTTAATTTTATTACTATTCATAAAGTGGCAAAATAAATTCAGCGTACACTTCAATAAATATTTTTGTTTTAGAGCTAATTTGCACTTGCTTACATATCCTACTTCCAACAATTGTACTATCAAAATATACCCCTCGTAATAAATTGACGACATGAATCAAACAATAAACGAGCGATATCGGATCCAACGCTCATCATAAGCTTTTAGAAATCTTTTGTGCGGTAAAAAGCTCTCATAACCTGTTATCAAATAAAAGAAAGGTGTGAAATTTCACAGGCGTTCGGCGAAGCCCCACCTACTTAAGATGGCGTTATCCCCTCCATAGAAATATTAACCAGTAGCGTAACAGCATCTTCAGGTGGTCATACCTACAGCCACCGCAACCGTTTGTTAGGCACCACCTATTTTCGGAAGCAATTATCACCTTGCGACGTCCGCCGCGAAAAGAAATTCAGTCTTCGTAGGCGGCTTTTAAGATCGATGTCGCATCCGTAATGTCCGCTATTTATTATGGTAGTGAATAATAAAATCGATTAGTTACAATGAATGCGATTGAAGATATTTCAAGTACGTGTGAAAATGATCGCGAATCACCATTCGAAAGCCAACTTGTTGTACGAAAATTTAAAAACGAGGATGTGAACTATAAATGTGAATCAGAAACTGAATTTGACAGTGAAAATGAAACCATTGATGTGATTTGCGAAAATAGTGATCATAAGACGTTTAAAGACCGCGATCGTATTCATAGTAATCTCTATGGTGGTTCAGAAATATTATTCTTTGAACAAAATAGCAATGTATCTAATAAATTTTATAGTAGTCATAAGACGAGAAGCATTAATAACAGCGAATCAGTTAATCGTGCCAATCCGATAAGCAGTGTAATTGATGGCAAAAGCAAAACTTTTCTGATTGACAGTATATTAGGGAATCAAAAAAGTAACTCACAACCTAACAATCTGATGACTCAAGATGATAGCGATCACTTAGAAGAAGCTGCTGATGAACAAAACGGTATGTACTTATAACTGTGTATGTATTCTTAAATTGGCATTAAATTTTTATAAAAAAACAAGTTAATAAGCTTAAAATGACTTTTATACCAATGTTATTGTTTTATCCTCTTGTTGGCGTTCACATTATCTACCACCCAGTTTGTCTCAACGGTACTCATGCAACGGCAGGTTTTTCATCCGCCAGGCTAACTACCCATGTATTTTAAATCGAACTTCATTTTTTATTAAGTCGTTATTTCGGTTGGAGTGCCGGAAAGCCAGAAATAATTATGCTTTTTGGCACGACATAAATCGCTGATGCTTTTGGTATTACTTGGCTTCAACCCTTAATGGCCGACCACTAAGCACGGGTATATCTCGAGAAAGCCTAGAGTATAGTCCACCACGCTGCTCCAGTAGTTCCAGTACGGATTGGTGGAGAGGTTAGTGTCCAACACATGTGTCGGAAGTTTTCATGCCACCCGAGGACGCACAAGCCGTCAGGCTATGAACGCTTCTTAATTGGTATTACTTACTGGGTAATATTAAGGACGCAATTTATTGACTTACTTCCAAATTAAGTTTAAACTAAAACTAAGAGAAACAATAAAACCCCTTTTTAGGGTTCCGAAGCAAAATCGGAACCCTTATAGTTTCGCAATGTCCGTCCGTCTGTCTGTCAGTCCGAAGCAAAGCGCCGAGACCGTTAGTGCTAAAAAGCTGTAATTTGGCATGGATATACATATTTATTAAAACTCCAGAATCGTAGAATAAAATAGTGAAAAACATTTTTTATCAGGGTAACTACCCTACAGGCCTAATAGGTACATTAAAGGTAAACTATAGAATCTGTGGCTATTGACAAGTTGGAACGAAGTTCCTTATCACGCGTTGCGAAAGGGGGCTAGGTGGAAAATTACTGACTGCAAGGAACTTCGTTCCATCCGGGTGTCCCTTGACACCTCTCAAGTTTTTTTTTAGTACTTAATATCCACAGAAAATAATACATTTTCATCGATGTCTTTAATGTCAATTTTACTACATACTATAAATTATTATTTTAAACATGTGTATTTTCATTTTGGTTCCAGTAACTTCGACGTCTACTTGCCCTGAGCTGAACCCCTTGAATGGAGCAGAACTCCTCGCCGGACATGCTTACGCCCACTGGCTTGCCACTCATCAGTCTTCAACAACCTTCTATGGTATTTATTAATGCTAGCATTAACATTTTATTAATTATATACTTTGTTAATTTGAAAATATGTAGTACCAAAAAGAAATTAACAGTATCTAGACACGCGGAGCGTGTCAGCCAATTTTCTAGCTAACAGAATTGGCGAGCAGCACCGTGTGTGATATTACACGAACCATTTGGAGCCACTTTTGACCACCTCATAACTCAAAAACTATTCAACATAAACCTGTCAAATTTGGCTCATTTATTAAGACTTGCGAAATACGTCTTCCAAATTTCATAAACACATCTCAAACGGTTATTTAGATATTAACGTCCAAATATCGAGAAATTTAACACTGACTGACCTATAGATCAAAACTATATCCAACTTCCAGGTGACCTAGAAAGTTAAAATTTGGCATGCAGATAGGTAGTCGGGTGAATACAAAGGAATAAATCTGAAAGTAGTAAATTTTTATCATTTTATGATAATTTTTCAAAAAATTGATTCTATTAGGAACACTTACTTATAACGCCTGAAATTTTTGAACAGCAATCAAAATTGATGACAGGTGGTCATTATGTGGAATATTTAACGAGTGGAATATCACCCTTAATTTTTTTTAATCGAAACATATCAGTTTTAGTACTTTGTGAAGCTTTCAACGGGGGAAGATGTTCAGTGTCCCAAGTGCCTGTTGGAAGTCCATAGCAAAAGTACGTATTATTTACGTACAGATTAGTGAGACGTCAGTAGCCGTTATTTCCAGTGTATTGCATTGTTTCATTTTTAATATGTGAAAAATTATTCTTCTCTTATCTTGTATGGCATGTACACCACTAAATTTTCAGGCGGTGTCCGTGGTCCACCTGCTTAGTCCACCTGGGTGGACCACGGACACTTCTTTTTGTCCGTGGTCCACCTTAGTACACCTAGGTGAACCACGGACACTTTTTTTTGCCCGTGGTCCACCTTAGTGCACCTAGGTGAACACCTAAAAGAAAGAACAAATGAAAAAATTTATTTCAATATTTAGCGGACATGTATAGTAGAAGATCATTACTTATAAATAATGAAGTAATAGGTATTTTGGTATATTGGTATTTTGGTATTTTATTCAAATATAATATTATACCCTAGATAGATACGTGAAAACTAACCAAGTCAAATGTGGAGCTTGAATTACATGTTCTTGTGACTAAAATTTTAGGCTTTTCTACACAGAACTCGGCACCCATTTAGATCTCAATTCTTTTTTTTTAAATTGGCTTTTACTTTTGCCATTTTTCGAGGCCTGTCCTTTTTCCTAAATTTCCGGATTTTCCTAAACGCTTCTTCTTACTTCAGTTTTTTCCTAAAAACTAGAAATAGGTTGTATATTTCTTGCATATATTACCAAATCAGTTATCAAAATTAATTGAGTAAAATGACATGTTCTGTAATCGTACTAACACCCCATACTTATAGAATCTGATACAAAGCACTTCAGTGATGCTCAAAGTTCTGCTACACATACACCCAATTATTTGGGTATTTAAAAATATAATACCTACTATGGTTTATTTCATATTATACATATTATATTTTATTTTAGAGGTAATTGTTCAAGTAATTTTAATTTTTTTGTAGATACTAGTAGAGTGATGTAAGAGTGTAATTGCTGATATAAGTACGAACTAGGTACGAATTGATGGATTTTACCTTTGAGACCTTTGAAAATTTAATGAAGAACTCTGAAATTATAAGGTTTTCTCAGTATGTTTACCTTTACCAAAACATGTGATAGTTAAGATCTAATAGTAATACACATAATTATAAATTCAGAGATATTTCTTTATCCTCCTATTGGAGGAGCGTTGGTACAGAATTAGAATCTGGATTTCCCGTATGGAGACCATCTCTCATTCAAAACTGGGATAGTACCTAAATTGTGCTAGCGTCAAGCCCATGCACCCTTGCTGAGCCTGCCAATTGTTGGCCAATTTCAATTAACTACTTCCATTGAAAGCTAATGGAGCGTATTTTCTCGTGAAAAATGGGGAGGTACTTGCCGTTTTCCTTGACGTCTCGAAGGCTAGTGATAGGGTTTGGCAAACTAGCCTTATAAGCTTCCTGCGTATGTTTTATCCCTTGGCCTGGCTTGAGTTGGTTTAGAGATCCAGAAGGATTGAACGTTCGTTCCGAGACTTTGTCGAAGGTTGGTCACAAGCAAGAGCAACCAATAATAATAAACCAATGCCGGAGTTTCTGCTGTATTTTAACGACCTAAACATGCTCGGTGTCTTTGAGTACGCAAACACAGAGCACAGCTGTGAAGAGATATCTGGCAAGCGCTCGGGTCAGTAAAGACCAAATACAGTCTAAACGAGAGGCCATGGTGGAGCGGGTGGATATCACACTTCAGGCAGTCTCCAAATTGGGTCACCCTTGCGCGATTCAACGCCACAAGTCGCCAAAAGGAGCCCGTTTATGTTGGCTCCCACTTTTCAGAATGTATCCTTGGAATACACAGATGGCAGTTATGGGGAAATGAGATATTCTCAAACCTACTTTGGGCGGTTCATTGATCCAAAACTTAAGCAGCTGCTAGTTGTCTTAGCAAAGGTGTGGCGGCAGTTCATACCACAGCAGCTTTTAACCTTGTCACCTTGTGTGTGGCACTCCACAGTTCCACACGGAGTGGCTTCAACCCATTAATGGCCCACTTCTGAGCACGGGTCTGTCCCCTTGAGAAGGCTTAAAGCATACTCCACCACGCTATTCCAGTGTGCATTAGTGGAGGGATGTGTGGAGTACTATCTAGTATCTTTGGGCTGCTGCTACTAAATGTTATCTTTCAGTATTTGATTGAATAGTGAGGCGTACTATAGTAGAGTCCATAATTCGACTCTTATGTGTTAAATAAGTCCGTCGAACTAGTTATGGATTCGACTGCCTATCAAACCAAGTTAATTTATGATTACCCACATTGTGCTATTATACTTTTTTTTCATATTGCCGGTGATGCGTCGCCACGGCCTGTATCGCCACGCCAACAATCAGGTTTACCCCTCGCCTACAGATGATTCACATCAAAACATTTCAATACATGGAAATGCAATTAGTTCTTACTATTTGCTCGCTGTCTTTAACTTATACGTTACTAGTTGCTATATATAAGAATCGTTAGTTTGAGTACCAGTGTTATAATACTTTGTTATTTCGTTGCAATCGCGTGATTTCGCCCGGGTGTGAGTCTTCACACGCACAATTACGCAACTAACACGCAATCATACCCTTACTTGAATGATTGTGCTCATCGTTATTATTTGCGAGTGTTGGGGTGGCATTTGTCATAAATAAGTAATTTTCGTTTGAGCACAATTCTGAAGATACATTCTTAAGATAGTTACCGCAAAGGTTACCAGTTCTCTTTAATATCGTTTAATGACAACCATTTTAAAACACCTTTTAGTCATATCATTAAATGTGTAAAATTAGCTGGGATGTGAATCATGAGTAATGTTGATACTGATTTGAGCATTTCATACTGACTGAAAAAAATATCAATAAATAGGTTTTCCCTGGTACTTACGCAATCTAAAAGCTGCTTCAGGTGAGAGCATCTAAAAGAAAACAGTTGCTAGAGTATAGACTCTACCATCCCGTCGACTCACATACTCACGACTCACTCACATCATAGGATAATGAACTTTAACAAAATTAAGAGTCGACGGATGGTATCGCCTATGCTCGCTACGTATACTAATATTATAAAGAGAGAAGATGAATTCTGTGAGCGTAACTTCGTCTCCGGAAGATTTAAAAACTCGCGCGACATAAATTAACTTGTGGTGGCGTTCATTCACAATAGATCAATAAAGAGTGTCTGTAACTGCTGCTGGGATGTTGGGAAGTCTTCAACTTAAAGTATAGGCTACAGGTATATCATACTGTCTTGCTTTACAGTGCTCGAAAAGCAAGACAGACAGGTACAGTACAGGGACTATTTTTCCCGAAGCGAAGCGAGATCGGCCCTGCTAATTAATATAATAATAATATAATAATAATAATATAACCTTTATTTCAGGCAACGCGGCCCATACCATAAATACCTTACAGACTAACATACATACAACAATATACTTAAAAACTAATTCACTTGTTCGCGAAGTGAGACGCGCATCGCGCGCGTATTAAAAGTGAATATGATTTTTTACTAATAATCATGAACCTTGATAAATCAATGTCGTAAAAAAAATATCTCTTGAATCAAAATACATGGTAAGAATGTACTGAAAGTTTTACTAACAACTTTTAATGCTGATTTTGATGATTTTATTTATTGAAAAATGCTGCGCCATCTCACCTGTTAGACTTACTTGGTCTGTCTATTTCAAAATGGATAATATCGAAATGACTACTAATACACCAATATAAAAATAATATTGTATTGTACTTTTTAAACGAATTAGAAGAACGAAGAGGTTCTCAATTCGGTTGTATTTTTATGTTTGTTAGGTTCTCCTCATTTATGAACCGATTTGAAAAATATTTTTTTATCTGAAAGAATATAAATAATATAATATAAAATGTCAAACTTAGGCAGTCCGATGACTATAGTCTATGAAACAGTGTTGGCAATATAAAAAAAGTGGTTCATAACCATTTTCTAGATGATTTCTTTATTTTTCGTCCATTACTGGAGCCTCGTCCATTACTGGAGCCGTTACCTTACTTTGAAGTCGGCTATGTTTTCTAGTATAATTTCATATTCAATGCATGCAATAATTTCTGTATAGGTATATCACTGACCTTGTGACTAATAGAGTACCTACCCTCTTGCTTTCACTGGCCGGCGGAGTGCCACCCAAATAACCTAATCCCGACGGTGCTCATGATAGGGCTCTATACCTACCTTACCTTTGCAATCTAATTAGCTACTACCCTCTTTGTAAATGACTATGAAAATGTTTGTAACCAATCTCATCAATACATATGTACATACAAACAAACATTTACATTTATAATATTGTTACTAAGTAGGAGTAGGAAGTAGGATATTTTTATACATTTGTAATCCTCCCATCGAGCATTTTTATTCGATACGCCCCACTGCCCCACTACCTACACATAAAATACCCCCCAAATCCGGGTACCGAAGTCTGAATACCCATACCCCTGAACTGCCCTGAAGCAACTCCTTTTTTCCTTATATTAATATAGCCTTTAATAAAACCTAAATTAAGTCCTTCCTCTGTGGCTATTAGGGTTGCTAATTTCGTGCTATATTTCAGTCAATCTTAATATATATAAATTACGTGTCACGTTGTTTGTCCGCGATGAAATCTTAAACTACTGAACCGATTTTAATCAAATTTGCACACCGTGTGCAGTTTGATCCAACTTGAAAGATAGGATAGCTTACATATCAAAATAAAAAAAATCTTTTCACAGAACGAAGTCTGTCCAGGCAGCTAGTTGTACTATATGTTATAGAAAAATAAAATAGTACGAATCCTACTATTATTATAATGTGAAAATTTGTGAGTTTGGATGTTTGAGACGCAATCACGCAAAAACGGCTGATCGGATATAGATGAAATTTGGTACACAGATAGTTTAATACCTAGAATAAAGTAATAGGATACTTTTTAGTCTTGGTTACTTGAAATAAAAATTATTATATTATTATTATTTATCCCGAGATAATGATCTGTTCCCGAGGGAAAAGAAGTAAACATTATAGTAATAGGAAAACAGTCACAGAGTACTTAATCACTATGTTCACAGTGACATTAGAAAACTCAAAACAGCTGATTAAATTATAATAATAATTATGGTTCATTGTTTTATTATGTTTATTAACAAACATATAAAAATGGTTGTCTGTAAAGTCGGTTTACGGACGGTAGTTTAACGTGACAACGCTCTTCTCCGCCCCGCCCCGCCCCGCTCCGCTCCACCCCGCCCTGCTCCGCTCCGCCCCGCACCGCCCCGCACCGCTCCGCTCTGCTCCACTCAACTACGATCACCTACGGCTCGCCTACGTCACGATACGCTGATCGTAGCCGATAGTGCCTCTCTCTCGCTTTTGCCGCTCCGCGGAACGCTACATTTTTTCATAGATGTGCGCGGCGCTCATCGTTTTAATAGACGTTATCACAAAATTGCCTTCAAAAAAAGCTGGCAACCCTAGTGGCTATCGTACTTAATATAGGTATACCAGAATCTGATGGCAAAATGTGGAAATTAAAATTGGAGACAACACACTCCCCAGTGTTGGGAAAACTAGAAAAAAACTTGTTGATCCTTGATATTTTTAACAGTGTTAGTTTCATAATAGGCAATATAATATGTAGGTATGGTTTAATAACTTCAGATGAAAATAAAGCTATTTACATAGCATAATAGGTTACATTATAAGTCTGGTTTATTATCTTCAGATGAAAATATGTACAAGACAATGTTACATTAAGCACATATTTTTTATATTATAATTAATTATTACAGTGACTAACAATAATTTATGCAACTATAATTTAAAATTTGCCATCTGTATAGTAGTATTTTTTATTCATTTGATGAAGAGAACAAATAGATAATAATAATAAATTGCTCCTCCACCGTTTCAGTTACGTGAACTTGTATCATGTAACTTTTCATTTCATATTCACAAAATTTTTGCTACCTTTAATTTGTAACAATGTTTGAATTATTTATTTCAATTAATTTAATATCATTTGCTCATCTTCCATACAAAGAAATCATATGTAGATTATTGATTAAGAAAATATAATCACGAAAACTAAGTATCAAAACGAGTTAATCCTACAAGATGGATGATATTAATAATGCAGATTGTCGCATAAATACAACTTTTTCCTCACATGTTTTTCAATAAACATTGAAAATAATATTTGTGGCTTGTGATCGTAAAGGTCTTTTCGACAGTAAATCGAAAATAATCATCATTTTAGAAAAAGAAAAAAATTCCATACAACTCTTTCTTTGACTTGACAAGCCGCTTGACAATAGTTAGTTTTAAAAAATTTCATTGCCATATCAAAAACCCATTTTTCTGCTTGTCAAAAATGCCATGAGATGCTGGTACACCTATAATAATTTTTATTGACTGATATTAGCGCATTCAAACAAACAAAAAACTCTTCATTTTTATTATATTCCTATAGATAAACGTTTAGGCTTAGGTCGCAGAAACTTATCTGAGCTACAGCCCAAAACACGCATAGACCGGGGACCAGCACCGCGTGCTTTGTAAGTCTTCCGTTTGCCCCAGGATACGGAATCCTAACAACATGTCAAGATGTCAACTACTATGTAAAGTCGGTTGCTGCTCCAACAAGTTTACCCAAACAGTTATCTTGTCAGACCCCCACCCTGTTCTCGGACGTGACACATGACACACTAATTTTATAGCCACCGAAATTCCGTCTGAAGAATGTTTGTCACCTTCAACGACAAATAGTTCATGTGAGATCAGTGAGCCTAAGAATTCTGTCTAACCAGGCAGTCACGGGCTAGGCAGCTGCAAGCCTGCAATGCAATGGTCTTGAGTAATAAACTTCAGGGAATTTTAGGCTCGGAGCAGATTAAATGGCTACAGAACCGACTTAATGTACGAGTGACGCTCTAATTGAACTGGGTGGTACATATCTAAATGACCACCAACATGGAGAACCTTATTTAACTAAATTGGTCGTTACACAGCCACAGAGGAAGTTGACTTAAAAATCTTGAAATCAGTAGGTATCATATTTAAATTGTAATAGTATCATGGTTATTTTTTACTGTAAACAGTCGATTAACGACCACACGATCTACCGAATGGTAAGTAGTCACCGTTGCTTATCACAACTATTAATGTTGTTATTACAACAAAGACAGCAATGCGTTGCGGCCGAAATCAAATCAGAAATCGTGCGTTATTTCTGGCTCGCCGGCACTGTGACCGGTAATCATTAAAAAAAATTCATAGTCGTTTACAAAGATTATCTAGCTAATTAGATTGGTAAAAAGCCCTATCATGAGTACCGTCGGGATTAGGTTAACTGAGTGGCACGCCGGCCGCCGCGGCCGGCAGGTACCTAGTGGGACATTGTATGGCGTATCGAACAAAAATGCTCGATGTGAGGATTAAAAATGTATATAAATATCCTATTTCCTACTCCTACTTAATAACAATATTATAAATGTGGAAGTTTGTTTGTATGTATAGATGTTTGTTACCCTTTCACGAAAATACTACTGAACGGATTTTCATTAAATTTAGCACAAGGATAGGCCATGATCTGGAATAAAGTATAAAATACTTATTATCCCGGAATACGCGGGCAAAGTCGCGGGTTTAACGCTAGTTAATAATAATTAAATCGCGACTTGCTAACTTGTTAACAAATTAATATAATATGTTTTATTTTATTAATGTAAAAAGTGTTAATCGGACGATTTAAACAATCGTCACTTAACACTATAAGGTGATGTGATTATTCATAATGGATAATTCACGTTTTACTCACTCACTAAAAACCCGAATGCTGGCAAAATAAAACCGCTTACAGTGGAAAATGTTCAACCAACTTCCTAATTCTAATTGATTGTAATAACTTTGACATTGCTATTGGTGCATCGATAATAAGTATTTTACTTAAAAATAAAATATGTTTATTTGAACTTAAATTATAAAGAAAATTCTGAGCAGTATTCACTTGTGCCCTCTAAATGTTTCTGCACATAATGAAGAGAAGAGAAATAATTTACTTTTCAATTTGTCTTAAAGAGCTTAAAGAAAATGGGTAGGTATAATTACCTGCGTTCCTAGAAAGTTCTCAAGTACCTATAGGTTGAGAGATATTCGTCGAATTGTCGCTCGGTGGTCGCGTCTTCACGCCGAGTCGGCAAACACGGCTGCTGCGATAATTAGTGGCAAAGCTTTCGTGTTTATAAACTGTTTTCACTGCCTTGCTACACGATGACGTCGAATTGTACGTTTATATTTTTTGTCCTATTTATTTTGACCAACAATATCAATTTTTGGCTCAGTGGGTGGTCTCAAAATTTAAGTTTTACCTAATTACATAACTATTTTCGTTTTGTCGAAATTACTCAAGACAATTGTTTTGCCTTAACCTTTGCAAATGAAGAAAAGCCCACATTTTAATAATTATGAAACTATGTTATAGTGACGTGAAAGACGTAGAGTAAAATCCAAAAGAAATGTTATGTGTTTTCAATCTAAAAAGTAGATTAAAAGCGGCAAGTTTCATCCTTGTATTATTTACATGTCTTTTAAAATTATGCTTGACATACCTCCACCATTAAAACGTTAATAAAATCGACCCATTTACAAAGTAGCTGCTCTCGCTAAAGACAAACATTCTGTAGAGTTTTTGTCACGTACTAATCGGAATGATCGCGGGTTCTCGTTAAGTGGCTATAAACACAATCAGGGTATTTGAGTTGCGCCTGCGCAGTTTGACATCTCGTGAGCAAATAGTGCATTGTGGCGGCTGTGTGGCGAGTGATGGCTGCGCTAACAACTGCTAACTACTTGCGTAAGCTGTCCACGGTTTACTTGAACGATTTTAATTTCACTGTGAGCTGAACTGACTTCGCTGAAGGGTTAAGTTCGTACGTTGTAGAGTATGGTGAGGTTTGAGTTGCGGAAATACACAACGTGTACCTTAATTATGTCATCATGCCCACACTCCCATCAGCTGATTTTTAACCCCAACGAAAAAAGAGGGGTTTTATAAATGTGTGTGTCCTCCTAAATGAATGGACTGATTTTGATGCGGTTTTTTTTTGTTTGGAACCTGCATGATCGCGATGGTTTTTAGTTATGTTTTAGGGAAAGAAAACAGTCTCGGGTTTCTTAAATTTAATTTATAGTCATAATTATACATCTTAACAGGCAATTTTTTTACTTTCTAAATCTTTTTTAGATGACAAAAACAATAGAAGACCACGAAGAGCCGGACCGGAACGAAAACCACGGCAAGCGTACAGCGCGAAGCAATTAGAACGTCTCGAGTCCGAATTCAAGCTCGATAAATATCTCAGTGTGTCGAAGAGAATGGAGCTATCCAACGCACTGGGGCTTACAGAAGTTCAAATCAAAACTTGGTTCCAAAACCGCAGGACAAAGTGGAAGAAACAGCTTACATCACGTCTGAAGATAGCGCAAAGGCAAGGTTTGTTCCCTGGTCAAATATTCGGACATACCCCGCAAACGTATTCTCTTCTCAATCCCTATGCGTACACGCCACTAAGTTGCGTGTTTACACCAGTGACGTTACCGTCAACGACGCCATAGAATAGTTGTCGTTAAAGTAGCAGTAAAGATATTACCTAATATGTTGTCTGTGGTATTAGAAAAATTAAAAATAAGTGATGTTCCTTGCCACCTTTACGTCGTGAAAATACGATGGTTACAAGATTACTTACAATTTTGATGAAAATAAAAATATATTACAATAAAAATTTGGTCTCTTAAACAGAAAGTGATGGTTTATATAATTAACAGAAATCTTATTTTAAGTAAGACGATTTGCGAGGAATTTTATTTTTCATTACATGTTAAGCAGCTTTTAAAAATCTTGAAATTGATTACGAGACAGGATCTTAAATATTTCTGAGGTTGTAAATATAATTTTATATCTAACACTATGAAACGCTAGAAAAACTGAAAAATATGTAGGTATAACATGGAGAGGCCTGCATCTCATTATTTCAGTTCTTACAATTAGAATTTAAAAATAATTTATTTCTATATGGCTACAATAATATATTTCTGGTTTTGTAAATATAATTTTATATCTAACTCTATGAAATGCTACAAAAACTGAAAAATATAATATATTTTTCAGTTTTTGTAGCATTATATTATGTTCTATTATAACATGGATAGGCCTGTGTCTCATTATTTCTCTTCTTTATTTAAAAAATATTTATTTCTATGTGTATTCAAACCTTACTCTGTTACACAATGTCACATTACTCTGTGAGGTAGTCTTTTATTTGAAAAAGCTATATTTTTGTAATGTTCGAGCCTACAACTATTTTAATTGCAGTGCGAAATGTACACAATGATTCTTTAACTCGCTACTTTTGCCACTCCGTGTGTTGACGTGTCCTAAATTTAAGTGTGAACTTTAAGTAGTTGTGATGCTAGGTGGCAAGCAAATCGATTATTGGCTATTATTTGTATATAAATAGACTTAAGAATAAGGTGTGATAATTTTCTAGAGACGTTTTTCGAATTTTATGATGTAGAGTAGAATCTATGCTGCTCAATGATTTGATTTTATAATAGAAAACCAATCATTATGTGTATCGTCATTAGATACTAGGTATTATATTTATGAAGTCAAGATTTCATCAAACCCTGAAAACAAATTTTAAATTGTTTATTTTAATTTTCAAATTGCAGTCCCAAACTTTTAAGTAAGTACTGTATTCCTAAAATTGTAAAAATATCTAGATTTGACTACCACTTGGGCCACTCACTATCTACTTCATCTTCTTCGTGACTCGATTTTAGAACATAATTGCCTATAAATTTGACTGATCGAACTCATCCCTTACTTTATTGTTTATCAGTGTTATTTACCGTGTAGTTTGCTTCAATTATTCATAATTTATGTAATTATAACTTTTAAGCTGTGAGTTTTATCTGTGAGATTAGAGAGTTCGAATGCAGTTACAGTATATACGAATGCATCCCTATAGAACTTTCTGGTTCCAACTCTACCAGGTTTTTTTATTTATGAGAATTTTAAAGTGATTGTTATAATGTAAAATAGATAATATAATTTAAGTACTGGGTTGTATAAGACAATTTGATATAATTTAAGAACCAATACATATCACTAGATTGTAGTTCGTATAATTATTGTAGGTATGTATAGATTCATTTTAAGATAAGGTATTACATTAAGTAGATTATATTGAATTAAATACGCAAAATATAATGCTTTCTTTCTTTTTCTTCTCCCTTTGGCCGGGAACGCATCGGTGATGCCTTTGTATGCTGATGTCCATGGGCGACGATAGCCACTTGCCATCAGGTGGATCGTCAGCTCGTTTGCCGTCTATTTCTATAAAAAAAAAATCATTTACAAAGAACCTACCTATAATTTTGTTTCTTTGTGACCAAATTCATCAATGTTCATAATTACTTACTGTATCATAACTATTTAAACTGTCAACTATTTGAGTACTTAACTGTATAAAAAATCACCACTTGCAGCTAGAGCATAAATTACCAATTTGATTCTACGTAACATTTATTTATTTATTTATTTATTTATTTATTTATTTATTCATAATTACACCTAACATTAACATAGGTAATATTATGTATATAGGTAATAAAAAGAGGTGGTAGATGAAAATAAGGGCACGAACATAGAAGCAGTCTCTCATCCAAATTAAGTCGCTTTGTCGTGTGACTTTGACGCGTTGGTTTTTGCACGTGGTTTACATTGCTGAAATCTTGAACTTGATAGAAAAATTACGCAAATACAATTCGCTTTTCCGTATTACCTAGTATTAGTTTTATTTTCGGTGGCAAATCAACATCCACAAATTAGCCTGCTTCTGTCAACTATTAAATGACACACCTGGTTTTTCCGGTTTCATCGCAAACTTTTATTTTAGAAGTAATTTCGTCACAAACAACAAAATAACGAAATAAAAACTGGAATACTGTTAATTCTCGCAGTGTTCCAACGGATAATATTCATTGCAGTCAGCTCCGCCGAGCCCCAGCGTGACAGCTCGGAGTGCCCCCAGCGCTCCGCCACGCGTCCACGACACTCCTGCACTAACAGATATAATTTATTTCATACCTTCTGGCTTCAACCTATACAAGGCTCACTGCTGAGCACGGATTAGGATACCTAGAGCATACTCCACCACGCTGCTACAGTGTGGATATGTGGAGGGGTTAGTGGCCAATCCAAGCGTCGGAAGATATAATGCCGCCCAAATACCTCCGAAGTGGATTAACGACTGTTATCTTAAGTTAACAACCGCGACCGATGGCTTTATGTACCCTCCGAAGCAGGGAAGCACTCAAGAAATTTTGCCACTAGCGGTATCTAACTATCTACTTATCTAACTACCAGTCGCGAGCGCTGTTGCTCAACTCGATCAATCATTTAGGATCTATACAAGCCGTCGCGGCCACCGCGCCGCTATGAGCACTTGTAGTCGTTATTTACGCAATTATTCTGAAATCTACGATGCAAAGTTTTCACGTATTTTATAGTGTTATTGGGGACCAAGCCTGGCTAGTTCCTTCTTGGCTGGCAATGCGTTGCGGTCCGTAATACCTTTGATGTTATTAATGTCCTACCGCGGCGGTGATCACGTAACATCCGGCGAATCATCTTTCCTTTGTCGGATTTTTTAAAATTCTATTTAAAAATGTAGTTTTAATACTTACTGCCAAAGCGGTAGCCAATATCTGTTATTATCGCTGATATTCCTTGCATATTTATTTCCTAAGCATAAGGCTCTGTAAACACAAAGCGTAGAGCCTGGCCGTAGAGCCATCAGAGCATATTTAGCGATAGTATTCAAAGCCGATATAGATTTCAGAGGCAAGTTTGTTTCACGTTTGGTACGGAACACTTCTTCTACGTTCACAGTATCACCGTTGTCGACCATTTGCATTACCTGTGGTTGATGTTCAGTCTGGAAAATGAAGAGATGTATTTCAAGTAAATCACTAATTATTACATAATTTAGAAACGTGTTTCGGTTACTGGAGCCAGGTAAGAAAAATGTATATTCGTCTTTTTAGCAATTATTGTCAATGTTTGATGGAAAATTTTAATTTGCTTAAAACGTACATACCTAAGTGTACCTAAGTGACAAGTGTGTAATAAGTATAATTCTAAACTTAAGAAAATACCTAACACACTAAGATTGCTTGTATCAAGGTTGCATAATAACATGGACAAAGCATAGGTAGGTTCTTGCTTCTTCTTCTTCACTAACACCCACGATCCGAGCAAAAACATTTTATCGGTCACATAAAGCCTCGGCTGGAAATTGAACCCGGGACACCTCGCATCTCTAGGCTTCAAAACTGCAAGGTCGTTAAAATGTGGAAGACTATTTTAATCCTCTATTTTTAATTGAAAAAGCCGGCAAAAGAGCTGAGGATCCACCTGATGATAAGTGGCTATCGTCGTCCATGGAAATGAAATGAAATGAAATGAAATTAGTTTATTCGAAGTAGGTTTGTTACAAACACTTTTCGAAAGTCACTCAACGCCATCGCTTCAACAAATCCCTACCGTGAGTGGTCCCGGTAGAAGAAGCGGCAAGAAACTCCCGGGATTTTTTTTTCCTACTCACAGTTACAGACAGTACTTACTACTACTTATTACATTATTTAATTTAAAAAAAAACTCATGTCCAAGCAGTCTTGTCATTTAAATACTCATCAACTTTGTAATATGCTTTCTTCATGAGAATACCTTTTACATGAGTTTTTAATTTACAGTATGGCATTTCTGTTAATTCTAACGGGATTTTATTGTAGATTTTTACACATTTACCCATGAACGAGCCACCAGTTTTGTTGAGTCTTAAACTAGGCACAATCAGTCTAGCCTTATTTCTTGTGTTAATATTGTGAACATCACTCTTTTTAAGAAAAGTATCGGAGTATTTTTTAACATACATAATATTTTCCAAAATGTATTGTGAACTAACAGTTAGTATATTGATTTCTTTAAAGAGTTCTCTAAGAGAGTCCCTAGGCCTGAGGTTGTAAATAGCGCGAACTGCTCTTTTCTGTAATACAAAGATTGACTCAATATCTGCAGCTGAGCCCCACAACAACAAACCGTAGGACATTATACTATGAAAGTAGCTGTAATAAACTAATCTTGCTGTTTCTACATCAGTTAAGAGCCTTACTTTCTTAACTGCATAAGCAGCGGAACTGAGCCTCCCTGACAAGGCTTCAATATGAGGACCCCATTGTAGTCGAGAGTCTATGGTAATGCCGAGAAATGTTGTAGAATTTACTAGTTCTAATACTTCCTTATTTAGGACAATTTGAGCTGGGATCTGTTTCACATTAGGTAAGGCAAATCTGACACATTTAGTTTTTTTCGCGTTTAACATCAAGTTATTACATGTAAACCAGTGTAATACTTGCGAAACAGTATTATTTACGTCGTCATAACCTTTTTTCCTCCTATCTACTTTAAAAATTAGAGAAGTATCGTCAGCAAACAATACCGTTTCACACATGTCCTTAGTGAAATAAGGAAGATCATTGATATATATTAAAAATAGCAGTGGTCCTAATATTGATCCCTGGGGCACACCCATGGTCATGTGCACTCCAGGTGACTCTATTCCATTAATAACTACTTTTTGACTACGTTCAGATAAATAAGATTTTATAAGACTAACTGATTGTGTTGAGACACCATAATGCCTAAGTTTGTTTATTAATATATTATGATCAACACAATCGAATGCCTTTGAGAGATCACAGAATATACCGATAGCATCATGCTTATCCTCCCAAGCATTAAAAATGTGTTTAAGAAGTGCGATGCCTGCATCAGTGGTGTTTTTCCCTTTTGAAAAACCAAACTGATTAATATGAAATAATTTGTTTGTAGAAAAATGCGATAGTAGTTGGTTGTAGATAATTTTTTCGAAAATTTTACCGAGGGCTGGTAAGATGGATATTGGTCTAAAATTTGTTGGGTCGTTTTTATCTCCAGATTTAAAAACCGGTATTATTTTCCCATGTTTCATAAGATTGGGAAAAATACCATCTTCAACCCATTTATTAAAAATAAAACTTAAATGGGGGGCAATTGAGTTGATTATTGATTTAACTACAACTGTAGAAAGACCCCAGATATCACTTGACTTTTTAACATTTATCGAATTGAAACTTTGTATAATTTGATTACAAGTAACGGGTTTAAAGTTAAATGAGTTGGTACTTTTATCAACACATGATTCTAAGATGGTCATAGCTAGTTGGGGGCACGCATTTAAGTTTTTTGTAATCACATGCGGTATTTTCGAAAAAAAATCCTCGAATACGGTGGCAATCACACTATCAGAAGTGACATTTACATTATTGATTTTTAGCGAATATCTATGCTTATTTGATTTTATTTTGCCTGTTTCTTTATTAATAACATTCCAGATTGCTTTAATTTTGTTTGAAGAATTCTTTATTTTATCAGCAATGTAGATAGATTTCGCTTTAGCACATACTAACTTAAAAGTTTTAGAATACATTCTAACACGATTTAAAAATTCCAGGTCTGTGGAGGTTGATTTTTCTGCGTATAATTCAAAAAGCTTTATTCTACTTTTATATATTCCTGGTGTGGCCCAGTCACTGAATTTTGTTTTGGTATTATCACACTCAATATTTTTTTGTTTGAAATTATTATTAAATTCACATTTTATTAAATTAAAAACTGTCGAGTATGCATTGTCAGGTGTGTCATCTGGGTTAATATTCAATGACGGGAGTTTATTCGCAATGTTTTTTTTTAAATGTATTAATCCTTCTTTGTGTGATTGGCCTGCAAATTATATTCTGTTTAGGAAGGTCATGATGGTACTCAATGGTGGCAAGTTGTCCGCTATGGTCTGAACTAATACAATTTAAGATTGACTTATTTATTATTATGCAATCACAAAAAATGTTATCTAAGCAAGTAGCCGAAGATGGAGTTATTCTTGTAGGTTCCAAATATACATAATCTAAATTAAATGATTTAAATAAATTAATGAACCGTACTGAGCAAGAAGTTGTAACTAATATATCAATATTAAAGTCTCCACACACAACTACTTTTTTATTTTTTTTACATACAATTTTTAGAACATCCTCCATAGCGGATTCGAACAATGGGTAGCTGCCAGCAGGACATCAGTAACACTAACGGCCGGTCTCAATAATGTACTAACAGATGGAAGGCTGTGAATAGGGTTACCATTAGTATGTTATCTGTCATATTTGTCAATTTTTGCCTCTGAAAAATTGACAAATATGACAGATGACAGCCCTATCCACAGTCTTCCATCTGTTAGTACATTATTGAGACCGGCCGTAAACGCATCACTAATACGTTGCCGGTTAAAAAAGAAAGAAGAAAAAGAAAGAAAGAACTGGTTCTCTTACCATAGTAATACACATCAACACTTGAAGCACAAACATGCCAAAGGAGAGGAAAGCGATGCCGGTGAGCGATATGTCGAACAGGTCGCCGACCGCCAGGCCGTGGTGGTCGTGGTCCACGGAGTACTCCTCATGAGCCTGCTCGGGGTGATGGTATACCGGTGGTGGAGGAGGCGGCACTGAATACTCGTACCCACCTGCTGCAAATAAATAACCCAACACACTCATAGCCCCACACTAGGATTCCCTGTATCATAAGTGCCATGGACAATACACAAATACAAGAACACACCTAGACCGAGGACAGTTATTCAAACTCATCATTCAAACTGCATAATGTGAAATGCCCATGGGGTACCAAACAAAGGACCCTTCAAACGGTGGTCAGTTACGCCATTGAAATTGCATACAGTGTTGGAGTTTGCTGAAGTTTTAAGATCTGGTGTCTTTGATGAAGAAAACAGACTGTATGCGATTGATTCAGAAGGTTCAAAAGCGGTTAGAGTAATGTAAATTAGGAGAGGCCTACGTCCAGCAGTGGACTCGTAAAGTTTGATGGATGGATGGATGGAATAAAGCAGTCACCGTGTTTTGATACATCATATGCCGATGGAGTTTCTGGCATGCCATATCCACTATACCCAGCCTCTTCACCTTCGTAAACCTGATAGCCATCTCGAGATTGGGCAGTCGATCTTGGGGTGAACAACACCGACGCGTTGTTGGTTGGATTATTGTTCAAAGTCATATTGTAATGCTGATATATATCGTTCATAGCTGTAACCCTGAAATAAAAGTAGGTTTATTTAGAAAATAAAACGTGTGTGCACGTAAGAAGTTCTTTAGTGATAGGTAAAAGTGGTAAGGATGGTTACGGCCTCAAGAATTTTGTAAACATATTTTTTATTCTTATTATATAACATATTTTTACAAACATTTGCATTTACTTATCCAAAGTAATTTTTACCATCATGAAAATGGGGTCAGAGGCCGTGCTCTAGGTATATTATGTTCTCCACAAAAAAAATATTTATTTATGTGTAATGTCCTTTGACTAACAATAAGATGTATGTATCTCCATCCTCAACTTCATACAGGACCAGCGAGTGATATTATACTTTTAAAAATAGGGAATAGATTTGACCTTACTTGGCTAACCATTCTTGGTAATTTGTGGATCCCGTATCGTACAAAGTACTTCTGAAGTCCTGAGCCCTTGGTGATATTATGGTATTCCTGCCCATAAGATTAATATCGAACGGTTTTCCAAGACGGTTTTGGATAGAACTTTTTCCCATTTCTTCCAATATTTGTTCAGCTACGTAACTGCGGCAGTGATATTCATTCATCATTTTCCTGAAATAAGACAAAAATCTTGTTATCGAAGAAGCTATATATTGATACTAGCTGCTCGGACAGACTTCGTTCTGACAAAAGTTTTTTATTTTGAGATGTAAGCTATCCTATCTTTCAAGTTGGATCAAACTGCCCACGGTGTGCAAATTTGATTAAAATCGGTTCAGTAGTTTAGGAGTCAATCGCGGACAAACAACGTGACACGTAATTTATATATATTAAGATATCAATATTATCAATCAAATTTTGCATAGATATACAGCTTCTTCAATCCCTTGTTCCTTATGTTAACTGAATCAAAATTTGATCGAAAGTCCGCATAACTGCAAAAAATATTCAGTAAGACGTACGTCGTACAATGCTCTTACTTGTGAAAAGCAACTTACCTGTGAAAATCAAGCGTGGAAAGAGCGGCATCGATGGACCCATTTACCGATGGAGAGTAATTTTCGATATCAAAATCATTGACTTCTTCCCTTTTCTCTATATCTTCGTTGTTCGCTATGAATGACGTAGGCATTAAATCGGTACGTAAAATATCGTTAATATTTATGTCGTCATACATTTTAAAACTATAACTGCTGAGTATAAGTTCTAAAAACAATATATAAAATAACATAATAATATCTATTTTAAAGATGTGCGTCGCGTCTGAAGAAGTCGTTGCAAATAGAGGCAAGCCATTGTAAAAACAGCGCAGAAGGTATTAAATGAGTTATAGAGCAGAAAATCTCTGTCATTCAGATTGTATCGCATGCACTCATAACTGTTAAACCATTGTAAAGTCGTTTTTTTTTCTTTTATAACTGGTATTCTATTGAAGACCAAGATTTAGTGTGTAATGGTTCAGTGTTACATACTTAGTTACGTATAGTACCTAATTGGCCGAGAATCAAACTTAGGGCTCTTCATTCAGAATGAGAGGCTGAGTCAGTAGGTACTCAGTACCAAGTGAGCTATGTACCTAAGTAGGTAACCTCTTTCTTTTTCTTCTCTCTTTCTTGGCCGGCAACGCATCAGTCATGCCTTTGGTGTTGCTGGTGTCCATGGGCGACGATAGCCACTTACCACCAGGTGGATCGTCAGCTCGTTTGCCATCTCCATTATAAAACTATATCCATAAAAAACTTAGGTAGTTAGGTATTTTAGTCGCATAAAAAGTAAGCAGTTAACAACTGGACTGTATGAATGATACAACATAGGCAATTAGTCATACGTAAAAGGCATCATGATCATTATTTTTTTTATAATTCTAAAGCAAAAAAAATGACAATAAATCGTTTCAAATAAATTGAGATGCCTAACAGTCTACATTAATCATCAGTCATTTTGTATTGGATCTATCTACTGATCCAAAATTAAGAAATGCTTGCGGAACTTGGTGATAGGTAGGTAGGTACATAATACTAATTGTACCTAATTAAAAACTTGCTTCAAATTTCCATAAAAAAAGATCACTGATAATATTACAACCGTGTCTAATGCCACTCCACCCTGTAAATCCACCCCTGCCCTGTAAATACGGGCCCAGAGGGGTGTAAGAGGATCCTTTGTGCTCTCAGATATTACAAATGTTCGGGTGTCATCGGCATGACATTTGACGTGAGAACAAACCACCTTGCCCCATGCTATTAAACATTTTTACGGCATAAAAACAGTTGGTAGGTAAGTGGTTTACTTAAGTGCCGGGTAATAAGATTTCAGTATGAGGTAACGTAACATAGGTCTATAATCTTTATAATTATATATATGAGTAAAAAAGTAAATAATAATTATTATTATATCTAGGTACTAGCTGGCCGGACAGACTTCGTTCTGTCAAAAGCTTATTGAAGTGAAAACTTCTTTAGTACGGAGGTGACTTGAAATTTTATGAAACGAAACTGTCCAGTAAAAAGAGACAAACACATAAATTCTAAAGTGAGATAGGAAGCATTGTACAGGGGTAGGGTAGGGGAGTGAGGGGTAGGGGAGCGGAGCGGGGCGGGGCGGAGCGGAGCGGAGTAGTGAAACCTACATTTATCATCTTCCCGAAATTTTACATTCGTCTCATTATCTTGAAAATAAAAATTTTTAAGGTTTCACTTCTACCACGTGTGTATTGCACACATTTTAATTTTTTTATTTCGAGATGTAAGCTATCCTATCTTTCAATTTGGATCAAACTACACGGTGTGCAAAAATTTGACCAGGGATGTATATGTAGAGATAGACTTTTTTTCAACTTGGTATATGATTTTAATCTTATTTTAGTTGATACAAAGGACACACACTGAATAATGAATAATAAATATTACTTCATAATCTCTTTATTTTATGAGCAGACAATTATTATGACTGCTTGTTCTAACAAAACATTTGATACATGATTTGGTTTAATTCATTGTCCAATTTAAAACATCACATGACTGAAACATTTACACACAAATAATATATATATAAGTACAGGTAGATGTAGATATATGTTTAATGTAATAAATAGGTATAAGTGCTTGTTCACACTGAACTCGCGGGCGCGGGCGCGGGCGCGGTCGCGGTAAACGCTACATACACCGCGCGCGCGTTTTGGTGTGAACACTTTCATAGTAGCTCATATGTTTGATATTTCGCGACCGCGCCCGCGCCCGCGAGTTCAGTGTGAACAAGCACTAAGATAAAGTAGCCAAATGACAGATATCAAGTAGGTACAATTCCAATATTCATAACAATGACATGTACTTTACATCTGCTTAAAATGGCGTGGATTTTGATTAGTTACAATAAAATGTATTACAAGTTTTAATTTTCATGCAGTAATCTGAATTACACAAATATATCATTAAATTTGTATCAAACGGATATAAAACTTATCAAGTTGAAATATTGTTGAAAGTAAATTCATGGTTCTACAAAATTTTTATTTATATTTAAGACATAATATTCTCTACACCTTAAGGGAAAGTATTTTGCATTTTATGCTGTCAGCAATATATCCCAATTTATTTCATTCTGATACACTTCTTGATCAAGCCATAATTCATAGTTTTCTTTGAATTCTTCATCCAACTCTAAATTATTCTCCAAAACACTGTTGATGTCTGTTTCAAGAGGAGTCAGATCTATTTCTTGGTCACCACCTGAGCCATATCTACGGTGATTAAATCTGTCTACACTGACTCTCAGTGCACACTCTTCATCTTGAAAATCCCACGGACGAGCATCAACATCATTCCCAAATGCCCAGTCATCATTCAGCCTATGCCTCACCTTAGAATATATTGCACTTATTGTTTTCATATTAGTTTTTCTCCACTGCCGTCCCAAATATCTGGTTTGCATTTTTAAAAGCTTCAAGACATAAAACTGCATCAGAGCATGCCGCACTTTGAGAGTGCGTTTCAATATTGGCGCACTTTTGAAAACAACCAACATCATAATTCTTGCATTTTTCCATTTTGTAAGCTTGTTTAAAATTCTTAGTAAATTAATGCAAGAGTAAACATTTCTCCACGAGTATGGGACTGATGAATCCCCAATATCCATGCACTCTTTTGTTAACTCTGGTTGCTCCCCAATCACACAAGCAGGGAATTCAAATATGGGTATGGAATTCTTAGCTCCAACATAAGACAAAATGTTTTGGTTGAAAAACTTCAAAACTAATGGCATGCAATTTGCATACACTAGGTGCTGTGACATGAACTCAAACTGATACACATGATTAAGTTTAAAATGTTTCAAAAGTAACAGCAAAATAGCTGTGACTGCTTTCACAATTATTTCTTTGTGTCTGTTTACATCAATTCCTAATTTTAATGACTGTAATACTGTCATCGGCATTTCCTCAGGTAATAAGTCAGCCATAATATTCATGGAATATGTTTTAGCAGTCGAGGTAGGTGCAGCGGCTAAGAGTATTTTTAAGAGAGCAATCATGTATTGTGGTAAATTTGGCAGCATTGCCCGATACAAGGTTTCTACTTCAGTTTCTTCAACTTCTCTTTCTCCTTTAGTTAATGGGCTTCTAGCAATCTCAATCTCCCTTTCGCACTGAATTTCAGCCAGACTAGTATACATATGTTTCTTTAAAATTTCAATCCCCTCATGAATTGGTTGTGGCAAACCAGCTATTGTGGATCTGTCTCCAGGTAAAGAATAACCAACAAATTTAATCCTGACATTATCTAGAAACATGTCAATGTCTTTTTGGCGCACTTTCGACTGCCACGGGAGACTTCTTGGGAAAGGCGGCGGAGAAGGTGGATATTCCTCAAAGACATAATATGGGTTATACCTTGGACCAAACGAGTTTTGTACACACTTTTTAGATTGCCTTGATTGAAACTCCATGGGATAATCTTCTGATCCATTGCCAGTCTCCTCCTTGTCTACGAAGATTTGTTCATCTGATTCGTCCAAGGATGTTTGTTTCATAAAGGTCTGTCTACGAAGTGCTCGCTCATTTTCTTTGAGTTTTCTCTGACCTGGATTTTGATTTTCAAGCATGTCTGCTGCACTTGGAGGAGGAGAACTAGCTCGCATTCCCTTAACTATTTCCAAGGTGTCTTCAGTAATGGGTGGCAAGCCATACTTTTCACGCAGCTTGGCTTTCTTTTCCTTCAGCTCCTTAGATCCTCCTAAATACACCAGTAGAACTTTCCACAGCAATAACAAAACTTTTTTCATTGGAAAATGAGAAGTGGTCCCTGCACAGAGGTATGTAACCATGCTCAATAATTTCACAGGAAGCAACTCTTCACCAAATGGAGTACCAAGTTCTTCTTTGAAGTTTTTTACCAAGTGAGAATATTCCGATGAAGGATTCTCTTTTTCAGTTCTCATGTGTTCAGTAATCAAGTATAATACTGATAATATGACTCGAAGATTAGTGGAATCTGCAAGGGATTCAGCTAGTTTCCTAGAAGCTGATCCGTTTCTGACGATTTCCAGGTTTAACAATTCAACGAAAGCTGCGAAGGTTCCCATGCTGTACAATGTCATGATATTAATCCGGGCCCAATGGGACTGCTCAGCGTCCGACTGCATTTCGGCCCAGCAACCTTGAGCTAGATACAGAATACATCGTGTTGCTCTCATCCGAACTTCACTCACTGCTACATCTAGGTGTTCCAAGAGTTTCATTATAACAGTCCGTTGTTGAGAAGCAGACAATCTTTGCCAACTGGGTGGATAATTAAACTCCTCCATTATATCCTCGAAGGCTTTCACGTTGAGCTGAAACTCCGGATGTTCGGTGTAACTATATAGTTCATCAATTTCGTTTGCTTGTGTATCACAATCATCATAAACGAAATCGAGCTCGGGGCTCTCCATGTCGTTAACACATTCGCCTTCCTCCATGGCCCTGCGGACGTCCGGGGGCTTGACGCCGCCTCGGCAGTCGTTACCATTGCTTCCCATCATTTAATTACTTTCTATTCACACTTATTCACATTTTAGATAAAGATTGCCTTTTACAATTTGATATTTTCAGTACCAAATACCAATACCAAATCAACAAATCTAATCCAATACCACAGCATCCAGCGAGCAATCAAACAACTTCCACAGAGTATTCAAAGTTCAAACTTCATTTTTGTACAGACTGTACAATAGACATTGTAAATTGTCAACCACAGAATAAAGCAACAACCCATAATTGTCCCACTGCTGGGCTCGGGGTCTCCTCTCACAATGTGAGGGGTATGACTTATGAGGCCATAGTCTACCACGCTGGCCAAGTGCGGATTGGTAGACTTCACACACCTTTGAGAACTTTATGGAGAACTCTCCGGTGTGCAGGTTTGCTCACGATGTTTTCCTTCACCGAAGTAAGTGATAATTAACTTCTAATACGCACATAATATTTGAAAATTAGAGGTGCGTGCCAGGATTTGAACCCGGACCCCTTCGTTCGGGAGACCAACGTTCTACTTCTAACCGCTAGGCTATCAGTTATCACTGCTATACCACAGAATAATAAAGGTAAACTTGTGTTCAGACCAAGAATTTATGTATACAACTAGACTCTATATTTCGAAGAGGTTCCCTGAAGATGAATCTTGCCATTCTTGCGTTACTTACCCTTTGTGTTTTACTTTAAACAGGCGGTTTTTTAAATCTATAATTTAAATTTAGTAATTTTGGATAACTCAGAAATGCGATATATCAATATTGATGATTTATTTTTTACCACTACAAATCAATAGTAAATCTTTAAAAGAATAAAATGAATCAAATTAGAACTGTATCTGATCTAATTAATTTACAGACATCCTATTCTGAAGACAAACCTCAATCAGGCCTGTGATTGGTTAAAAATATTCATATAATGTCATGTGATTCCGGTTCAGATACCTCTTCGAAGCTTAGAGTCCAGTTGTATAATGTAAAGTTCTTGGCTAGTAGTATATCTTTATAGTCTGTGCTTGCTAGCTTGTTTATGGTTATGTTTATGTATAAACGTAGTGATTATGTTCTCTGTGTTATGTATCGATGTCATTGGATGGATGGGTGTGCCGTTGTGTTGAGATATGAGTTTTGACTTTTGACTTTTGAGTTACAACATTTTTGTTGAAAATTGTTTTTCTTTTGAAATTGTAATTTCTACAGGTGAATATTTAATTGGTTAAGTCTTGTGATATATATTATGACGGATTTGGTGTCCCAGTTCTATGAATTCGCTAAATTACTCTAAAATAATCGCCGTGGGGTCTGGCTTTTAGCCCGTAATGTTTCTGTGTGATGCATCGTATGACTTCTTCGAATGAATACTGTAAAACTATTGAATGTGATATGATAACACATAATAAATTATCATTATATCAATTTTGTGTCAATTGCACAACACTTACATTTATCGAAGGTAGGTATATAAGTTCTTTCTAAGAGCTAATTAGTTACATCCTTTCAGTATCACCATGGCTGAGTTGGCGGCGTTACTCCAGACGGAGATCCCTGAAGGGCGTAATCACTTAACCGACAGTCACACTAACTTAGAACGTGTGGCAGAATACTGCGAAGCCAACTACTTCCAGTCCGAAAACCAAAGGCTTGCCTTAGAGAGTACCAAAAATTATACTACGCAATCTTTAGCCAGCGTCGCTTACCAAATAAATACTTTAGCGTATAATTTCCTGCAATTACTGGAACTACAAACTATGCAGTTGGCGGAAATGGAAGGTCAAATGAACCACATTGCCCAAACTGTTGCAATTCATAAGGAAAAGGTAATGAATTGCTTTTATTTCTTTATTAAAGTTGTAAGCTGTGTGTTGAAATTGCTCATGTAAAATCTCAAAGTGATAATTCTGGATAATACTGAATACGGGTGACTATCAGAATACCTACGTAGCAACATGACAAAATCGCCTAAACGTCTTGAAATTAAAATGCCATAGTTACTTACTAATTAATAGTCATTGATGCTAACTGAATACAAATTCAGCATATTGTTATATTTTCACTCATTCCCATATCAATAATACTATTAAGTATATTTGAATTTAAGGTTTTAACCTTATTTATTATTTATTTACAGGTAGCAAGGAGGGAGATAGGTGTCCTGACTGCTAATAAAGTGACTAACCGACAGTACAAGATCATTGCTCCTGCTAACCCCGAGAAGCCAATAAAATATGTGAGGAAGAGCATCGATTATACAGGTACTATCTCAAGATATTAAAGAACTTGAAATCATATAAAAATCTTATGATTAACCTCCTATCTACATGTAGATAATATATGATTATTACTTAATAACAACACATTGTATTTCAAAATTATAATTTTTTTAAATGATTAAGTTTGTATTGCTATTTTGTAATGTATCGCATTTAGCTGTACATTGTTGTATTTTTGGCATGTCTTATATTTTTTTATAATATTCAAAATCATATTTTCACATAACATTTGCATCTACAATAAAATTTTAAGGATACCATAAATGTTTTGTCTTTGATAATAAACTTGCTGTAGTCACCTTCTGCTTTTTTAGTTTATGTAGAAAGGGCAACATTGTTTATCCACGACTTTAGTATCTTTGTTCCCTATATGCCACTGACTATGCCATCTAAAGTAATCTTAACAATATATTCCATTCCAGGCTATTTCTGTAAAAAAATATATACCTATATAAACAGTCGAGTGATATTACAGTGAATGGAAGTGTTACTTTCAGCGCTGGATGACATCGGGCACGGCGCGCGGTGGAGCGGGACGGGGGCAGGGACTCCGCGCGGGCGGCGCTCGGGCTCTGCGGGCGCTGCGCCCCTGCCCGCGCCCACCACCAAACCGCCTACACCGCCGCAGCCCGCTAGGGCGCCTCAAGCGTCTTCTACTGGCACGCTTGGTCGAGGAACACTTGGTAATATAATTAATTAATTATGTGCATATATCTGTACAGAAGCAGATTCTGCTAACATTGAAACTAAATCAGAGATGATTATTTATTCAATTATGTTAACTGCTGGGAGTGAAGAGAGTTGAAATCACCACCACCACCCTACACTAAATTATTTTTTTCACTAAATAAGCTGATACTTGACTATGGCGCTGATGAAAAGCAGCAATGAAGCCATGGATGGTAAAGCACTAACATAGTAAAAGTCTTTTCATTCTTGACTTGACAACATCCACATGATAATCGAACGGGAATAACGACGCGGCCAATTAAATCCAGTCATTCGCATTACGCATAATGAAAGACGAAGCAAAGTGCGTCGTCCGTATAAATTAATGTACGTGTGGTGTTGTGCAGGCAAGTCGTCGCGTGAGTACCGCACGCCGCCCGCGGTGGCTCCGCCGCAGGTGCCGTCGCACTACGCGCCCAACTACCCGCGCCGCCCGCCCGGCTACAGCACGCTGCCCGTCGCGCAGCCACAGGTATTATTTATTTTATTTTTATTTAATAATTTTATGCACACAGATACATAGTACAGATAAAATATGTATTATGTAGGGATGGTACAAAGGAACTTCTCATTTCTTATGAAATTTCTTCCAGCAGACCTGAGGCTGGAGAGAGGTAATGTTAAGATGGAAGAAAGACTGTAAAACGTACCATACTCTATCCTACCCTACCTTACCTTACCCTTACCATTCAGTTATCCTACTATCCTACTAATATTATAAATGTGAAAGTAAGTATGGATGTTTGTTATTCTTTCACGAAACTACTGAACATACATATTTTCGTAAAATTTAACACAGGTAGACCATGGTTTGGAATAAGACATAGGGCAGATCACTAGTATTACCTGTTTTATGATTTTATTCAGGTTATGAGAGCCAAAACAGCCTATTTCTTTTCAATAGCGTTTTTTTATTTAAAATAGTTAAATGCCTTATTTTGATAGAACCAGAGTGGCTTAAAAGTGATTCCATGATTATTCACTAGATATTAAGGCCACTATTATATCATGACAATATGTTAGGGTTATCACACAATACATAATAAAGAAGTAAATAATCCACCACCATCCATATATAGCTCGCGAAACTCTCGATATCAAACAAGTATGTCAAACTGTTGTATTGTACCAAAATATTTTATTCGCAGGTTGGAATGGTGCATCCAAATCAACATCAAGCAACTACCAACTACTCGCAACAAGATTTGCATTCCAGCATGCCACGTGAGTTATTTTACTATAATTTTCTCATAAAATTACATGCTATACCTAAATGTTATTAGTGTTCTGCAAGTTACATGTACTATGTTATTATTGTTACAGCCCCACCATCGCCTTTGATTGGGTCTGATGGAGAGCACAGCCAACATTCCATGAGCTTGCCTGGACAGGTAATCATGCTACATTTTTATCATTCCTGTTAACCGATTCTTTGTCACAAGTTAAAAACGTTTATGACACTGGCTGATGATCCACCTGATGGTAAGTGGCTATCGTCGCCCATGGACATTAGCAACACCAAAGGCATCTCTGTTGCGTTGCCGACCAAGGAATAAAGGAGAACGTCTTGATAAAAAAATAACCAACTTCAAAATTAGGGATACCTCAAAAACTACTCGTCATATCTCGTTCACATTTAAGTGGGACCACATGACAAGCATCAGCTTTCGATTTAAAAAAATCATCAAAATCGGTTCACCCAGTCGAAAGTTCTAAGCTACAGGGTCGCCCGACTTCGCCCCAATAGTAAATTTAACCGTAAGTAACTCATGTATTATATGTGTACAGGAGTACCACGCGTCGACGCGTTCGTCCTCCGCCGGCGGCTCGGCGCGCGGCGGGTCCGTGTCGCCGCCGCTGCCGCCGCCGCCCGCCGACGACGAGCTCAACCACGACGCGTTCGGACGACCGATGCATGTCAATGTGAGTCTAACACAACACAACACAACACGTACAGTACGGCTGACGTATCTTGGCACGTCTGAACTTCGCGCAGAAGGCTGTGCAGTAAAGTAACACAATTCGGCAATGTTCGTGTTGCTATCTCTGTCTTACATGCGCTAAAGTTCGCAGAGCCTATGTTCAGATGCGCCAAGATACGTCGGCCGTATTGTACACGCCTACAAACACATATTATTATACATATTATAGTCCGTTTTTTTAGATGAGACTTATTTGGTAATCAATCTTACAGGGTTTTTTGTGGTCATTTGTAATTTAAAAATACAGCTGACACAAAAGTAAAATAATTTAAAGACTAAAATAATAATTTAATGCCAAAACTTAAGTTATGTTTACTATTCATTGTTTTTAAAAGTAATATTTTCATAAAAAGTCTCGCCTGTAAAAACGGAGAATACTTAGTATAAATAACCTTTTAAAATGATTAATCAGATTCCGCGCGTTCGAACTATCTTGATGATGGACTTTGTCTTTTATCCATCTCATAATGAGAGGAGACCCAATATCAGCAAGTACCAATGGCTTATTCAGATGAACACATAAATCTCAGCCTCATTCATTATGAGTATTATAACATAAACATTATACATATATGATAGAAATAATTATTTTCAGAATAAGATGGGTACACAGTACACAAATGCAGTTCCAGCCATTGTTCCAGACGAAGAGGATCTGCCTGGATGGGTGCCTAAAAATTACATTGAAAAAGGTATTTGTAAAGAATAATACCAAAGTATGCTCCTGCGTATAATGAAGTTGAAACGTCGATTTATATCACAAAAATAATCCAGGAAAGATATAGTTGTAACACATCACTTGATATAGAAACATTAAATTGTTTGATGTGGTTGTGATTGAAGTCGTTTTATGAATAAATACCAAAGCTCTCATAGTTTTTCTTTGATTTCCAATGTTCTAATCCATTTTAAAATTGTTATTTTATTCTTGTACTATGCACTTTTTATCCATCATATCACTCCCATGATTAAAATGCCCTTAATTTTTTACAGTGGTGGCGATTTACGACTATTACGCAGATAAGGAAGACGAGCTATCATTCCAAGAAAGCTCGGTTATTTATGTTCTGAAGAAAAACGATGACGGCTGGTGGGAGGGAGTCATGGATGGTGTTACCGGCCTCTTCCCAGGAAACTACGTCGAACCTTGTGTCTAACGTCTTCGTACTACGATTGATATGATATCATTGGCTGCTTCTTCATTGGACGTCACAATGACATGTATACTCCATTTTTTAGATGAGTTATGACAACTTATGTGTAGTCAAGTTTTTTAGATGAGTCCCATTTGGTAAACAATCTTACGCCCCAACTCAGAATCACAAACGGTTACTTTAATCGCTCCTTAGTAAATAATCACCATACAAATTCTATACTAAGGAGCGATTTATGTATGTAACCGTTATTGACTCTGAGTTGGGAGCAGAAGCTAAGTATCGGGCCCCAGCGCACGGGTTTTTAAAAACATAAATAAAAGACCGGTCAATTATTTAGTTTTACAGGCATCTTGTAATCTTATAGGTTATGTTAGGTTAGCTATTAAACGAACACTTCTTACAACTATACACAAACGTAACTCCTCCTCTTAAGAGAGAGGCGTGCCGAAGACAGAGGTTGCTGCTGTTTTCTAGCGGATGCTGCCGGTTTTCTAGCGGCTGCGGCCGGTTTTCTAGCGGCTTCTATTGGTTTTCTAGCAGCTGCCGGGAGTCTAGCGGCTGTTGCCGGTTTTCTAGCGGCTGCTACTGGTTTCCTAGCAGCTGCCGGGAGTCTAGCGGCTGCTACCGGTTTTGTAGCGGCTGCTGCTGTTTTTCTAGTGGCTGCCGGGTTTCTAGCGACTGCTGCTAGTTTTCTAGCGATTGCTGCCGGTTTTCTAGCGGCTGCCGCCGGTTTACTGCTATTGATTATTATGGTTGGTGTACAAAGGATTACATAATCTATATAGATATATCTTCACTTAATTTTAATGAGGTCGTTATAAGATCTGATAGCAAAACCAGGTGAGTTATCAGACTTACGTACAAGTATATTACCATGTTTGACCCACACGTATTTGTAATTCAGCTCCTTGGCTTTATTTCGACATTCTCGGAACAAAATTTTATTTTTTATTGTCAATTGTTCGTTCAGTTACAAAATTTGACGTTGCCCGGGTATGGATAGATTTGAAGAATCGATACCTTTTTTAGGGGAAAAGCCGCTAAGAAGTTATTTCGCGAAATCCTGGAACACAGTTTTATGATGACATTCTTTAGGCGACCATCCTTGGAATCTGCGTGGGGGAGTCGGTGAGTCGATAGGATATCGCGCTGGGTAACCGTATATCCGATTAGAGTTCCAAGTCGCATAGCTATTGAAATAAGGTTTTCACCTCGCCGCTCGGGAAGATTTGAAATTTGTAGATTAGCCTCTCGCCTGCTATTCTAAGCTAGCTAGTTTGTTTTCGAGCGCGGTCATTCGTTCTAGTGAGGCGGTGGTGCCTTCGCAGCTGTATCGCAAATAGAAACACCTCATTATTGTTTGGATGGACTGAATAAATTCGACCAATGGCATCAGTGGAATATATATTGCGGTAGCGTGGAACTGGATTTGTGGTTTTAAATCGCGATTCTCCCTTTCAATTGGATTCGCTTCGGGATGATAAAATGAGGTCAAGGACTGTTGGACACCCATAACATGGCATACTTGTTGCATAACTTCGGAAACAAACTGGACTCCGTTATCGCTTATCATGCGACGGGAGACACCATATGGCAAGAAAACTTCTGCAATGAGTGTTTTTGCGCACTCTAGACTTGTGGCGTTCCTCAACGGGAAAACTTTCCACCCATCGTGTGCAGACGTCCTCAACAATTAGGATCCATTTATTGCCGTATGCGGTTTCCGGTAGTAGTCCAAACAAATCAATAGATATTACCTCGAACCTCCGAGCTGTAGCAGGAGTCTGTACTAGGCCCGCTGGGCTCTTAGTGTCTGCCTTGTAGCGCTGACACGCGACGCACTTCTTCACGTGGTCGGCAACGAGAATGTAAACGTGTCACCATATTTCATCACCGAAATCCCAAAATATTGCTCACAATAGTTTAAAAATTACAACTTCCTTAAGTTTATTTTTAGGTACTTTCAACCTACTGACTGTTCTGTACTGAATTTGTTAGTCTTTGCCAAATGTGGAAATGTGGCTTGTGCAAATGTAACATTGGTGACGCGAGCGACAAACACTAGCTGTCTTTTTCACTATTATGATTTAAGTAATGCCATCCCTTTTAATAATTTAGCAATGTAGTGATTGGTGTAGTGAAATAAAAGATAAAACGTTTGTGTGTTGTAGCTCTTTTCGGAACAGATTTTTTGGTTGATTTGTAAGGGCATAACGTATCTATATTTAAACATCATTGGGGTGCTGCCCAAACCAGTAAATGCTATCGTGATAAGTAATGTTTAAAACATTTTATAAGTATTTGGCAGCACCACTTGAATTAAGAAGCTGTGTCATTGTGTCGTCCAACGAAGAACCGTCCATTTGACGACAAAACAACAGAAGTCCTTCAAAGGAGAATATAAATTTCTTATTTAAGACAATTTTTATGTAATAAAATAAAATTAAAATAGTTGCTTAGGAGCAATCTATAAAATACGTCACACGTTAGGGGGGAGGGGGGAAGGTCGATGTAGTGAGACATTGTATGACAAGGTGTGGGGGGGGGGGGGGGTATAGGAAAATATAAAAAAATGGAAATAAAAATTATTTCGGAACTGGTGTAAATTTTCATATGTGACGTCACACTAGGGGGAGGTCTGACAAATGTGACCAGCTGTGACAAGGACGGGGGGGAAGGGATCAAAAAGTAATGAAATTAGTGTGACGTAATTTATGAATGGCCCCTTATAGCCAGACGACTAGTGTCTCGACACATTACTACTGTTCTCAAGTTTCTGTCTATCATGATCCACAAGTCTGCACTTTCAAAGTCAAGTTAACTTATACTGTATCCTAAGATTATGGACAACTATTATGAAGAGTTTATGGATAGATTTTGGAAAATGTACGTATAGGATTATGAACAGATAACATTGAGATCTGACAAACAATCTAGGTCTTTACAAAAACGAATATAGAAACTTATATTTTATCATTTAAAGTATGTGATAGGTTAAAAAAAATCAATATAGGCCTATAGGAGATATAACTCCTCCGCACGCTTTGCTGTTTAATAAGTAACTTATAATTAGCTTATCTATATGGCATTAGAAAGGTTATATAACTAAATAGGATTATAATACTGCCCTCCTAATGATAAACAACGTATCTGACATTTTTAACGAAAACGAGTTAATAGCATATTCAGAACGTCAAAATGTCAGATACGTTGTTTATCATTAGGAGGGCAGAATATGTGTATAAGTATTTAAGTCCCACCTGCTGGTACCTTGTTTTAATGTATGCTTAATTTTATGTATGTTGAGACCTAAATAAGTTAAAGATTTAGTTAACATTTTATAAGTTAAAGATTGAATTTACTTATTTCTATTTCTGTAATGGACTAGCGAAATATGCTTTAGGATCAGTGTTATTATTAAAATGTTACAAAAATTACGATGGAGTAGTCGCTGATAAACATTGTTTTTCATTCAAAGGGACTATAAACGCTTAGCGAGTATCGGACTTGTAGCTAGCATAATTGAAGGCGATACAGAGAATGATCATTGTACGAGATATTGATACATTTTGATAAAGCAAAGTTAATGCGTACATATAATTATAATACGTATTCTTTATGCTACATAGACTCATACACTTGTAGATCTTACACGTTTTATAATTATAGACAGAAAAGTGTTCTTAGCATAAAAATATTAGAATTATCTGATGTATAAATTTAATAGATATTTAATCGTTTAAATAAACAACGCTCTGTGGAACTTTGCTATTTATTTTTGTTGCGTATTTCATTTCTTTTCTACAAATACACATTTTCCTAAACCGATATGTTTCCGAATATGTTTCGGTATTTTTTCAGTTTAGTTTTTATTAAAGTAATAAATTGTGAAATATTTGAATGGCACGACTTATTTTTTTTTCGGTTAATCGGTATTCCAAAATATTTTCTAGAAATGAGCATTTATAAATTTTAAGATTTATGACATTGTATAATGCACCCAATTCATAGCTACATATTATACCTAAAATAACATGGTATGTATAAATTGTATATTATACAAATAAAACGCAATTATTACGAATGTATTTTTTATTTTTAAACCTAATCCTCTTACAATATATACCTAAAAACTTATCCCAATTTTCATTCACACAGTAATATTCACACAAATTTCAATAGTGACTGAAATCGCCACTCACTGATCTAAAATTCGAATTCATGTATATAAATCAATATTAATTGAATCACGTATACAACAGATCATACAAAGGTTTAACTTTTAGGATATCACAATATCCTAAGTCCAGGCTTTTTGACATCAGTAGTATTTAATTATTTATTTCCTGAACTAATAAATACATAGGTATGAATCAGCAATTTTTAACATCACAGAATTTTCTCAAGTTATTTGACATAAACAACCTGTTCTTTTCATGTAGTTTTATGAAATTAATGACTAAAGTCAGCATGGAAAGATTTTTAATATCAATAAAATTATAGTTAGAAGGCGGATTTATATTTGTCTGACGTGACGACATGGGTTATGTATGTAATGACATTAATATGTCGTGTTCCGACTCTTCCTGACGATATTTTAAATCAATAAAGCTGCAGCTCTATACTCCAGTCACATTCGATCTGGAATCGATGTAAACAAACCATAAAATTCCTCTGTAAAAATATGTAAATAATATAAAAATTATATTATAAAGAGTGGAACGGAACGCGACTTGCAGTCTTGCTGTCTTGCCGGGTGGTCTTATTTCAATGCTACCAACATTATATCGAACTCCAGATTTAGTTCAAACGCACTTTATTACGACAAAAAGTATCATGCACCTGGTTGTTTGTCGTTGCTAGGCAACGGTTTGGTTACATCGATTCCAGATCGAATGTGACTGGAGTATAGGATGGGTCGTTTTCTATGTTTTTCCATGAGTTATCTGGACTCTGATGCGACAGAACACAGCACTCGTCAAGACGTATCGTGATGGCTCCGTTTGCCCGTCAATGCGCATTACTACTATGAACGTTACCATAATTAATGTATGAAACCGATTCGGATATACTGATCATACTTAATGTATGAGACCAATTCTGATGTATCAGGACATGACCGGTCAGATAAATATGAATCCGCCATGAGGTTTCCATCTTATGTAAAATTTATCTTATACGCTAAAACTTAAAACTGTATTTATTCTTTATCATCGAGTTCCATGTTTTCTGTCACATTATTGTCCTTTTCATTACCCGTCTTTTCTTCTTCTTTAACTTCAGAAGCATCCGGAGTCACATCTGGACTTTCAACACTTACATCAATTATATCTTTTTTCTCTACTACTGCGCTTTCTTTCTTCTCTTCTGCTTTTGGCTGTCTGTAAATATAAAATAAAAATATGTTGCACAAAATATATGAACTGTTCACGGACCCGAATAATAAACACTTTTATGTTGTAAAGTGAAGTTCATTCTTATTTTTTGTGTATCTATTTTGTGCATGCAGACATTTTGGGTGATAAAATTATAATAAATAATAATATTGTAAAACAAGGTTATATAGCTTACGTTAAAACAATGAGAGAGACAATGAGACGGTAATGATGAGGTTAGGTGATGTGAGATGTGGTGACACGAAAGTAGTTGAGGTTAGGAGAGACGAGGAGATGAGATGAGAGTCGGAGGGAGTCTTAAATGTTACTGGCCAGAGAACAGGCTATTTAAGAAAATTGACCATGATTAATAAAAAGTCAATGCTGTCATTAAATAAAATTCATGTAAAGATTGTGCAATAGTATTAATCACATTGTGTAAAATGTATTATATATTGTGTAAAATGTATTACATTGTTAAAAAATGCTAATTTAATGGAAATGAGGCTTAAAATACTTTCATCAGGAATATAATGTATATTATCAGGTACTTACTTAGCCGGTCCATTGACGACTTCAATGACATCATCATCATCATATTTGATGTTAACGACAGCCTCCACCTTTGACTGGATGCTCTTCAAAGCAGAATGGAATATTTTGGAGCTTGCCTGTAACAAATAAAATTTGTATACTTCAGAAATCAATAATTACCTACTTACACAATGATTGCCTATGTATTTAAAATAAGTTACGTTATAAATTATGTATCATGAACGACTCGTCGGACATATATAAACCCTTGCAACGCAAAAGCAAAACGTTTGCAAGGTCTGACTCTTGTATGAAAAAAAAAGTAAAATGTTTGTAAAATAAATAAATAAAAAATGCACTATACAAATTGTTCATCCAATGTCACATAATCTATCTTCAAGTACCTTTTCGAAGCTTGCGGTTTAGTTGTATGAAGTTTTTGGGCAGGGGCATAATAAGAGTAGAAAATAGTAGAAAGTAGAAAATAGATTTAATAATAGCTATTGTATGTATTGTATATTGTATTGTACACTAAGTTTGCCTCTCAAATATTCATTTTCCTTTTGTGGGGCTACTGGAAGAGATTTTGTTTCAAAATAAGTAGTACCCATGTGCGAATGTCTCGAAGTTAAATTTCTCTGTATACAATTATATGGTGTGCATAAAATATTAAATAAATAAAAGTGTGGACTACACTATAACTACCGTAAGCGACGCAATCCTCGCCCGCGCCGCCCCCAGCTGCGCCGTGAGGTCGCTCAGCTGGCTCATGGCGCCGCGCTCGGCCTGCTGCGTGTGCGCGGCGGCGGCGCGCGCGGCCCGCAGCTGCGCGAGCGCGGCCTCCAGCGCCGCCTCGAGCCGCGCGCGCGCGCCCGCCGCCCGCGCCGCGCCCGACACTAGCGCCGCCACATCGATCACGCGCGATTGCCACGTTACCATGCCTGGAATTGGAGAAGCTAGTTGATAAAGAGGCAATAATAAAGAAATAACGCTTCACATTCATAGCCCCACACTAGGATTCCCTGTGTCGTGGGTGCCATGGACAACACAACACACTAGACAAGGACATTCACACCCAGACCGAGAACAGAAATTCAAACTCATCATTCAAATATTCGCCTCGCTGGGAATCGAACCCAGGACCCTCGGTGCGGCTATCCGGCATGGTAACCATTGCGCCACACGGGTCGTCAAATGAAATGAAATAAAAGGAAAAAAACCCTACCGTGAGTGGATATGCAAGAAGAAGCACCAAGAAACATTTATTTTCTTTCTGACAGTTACAGACAGATTTTTATCTTCGATTTTATAGAACAAAAACGGAAACATAGGCGGACCATATGCAACAATCGATGTGAAGCCGATTTAGTACCTTTATGTGCATGAAAACTGACAGCTGCTCCCTTCCTAGGGACTTATGCGAATAAAACTGTCATATTATTGAAACAAAAACTCGCAATCTCCTACTATTTTCAAACATATTCGGTCTCATTACAGAACGAGGTCTATCGTTAGTCCTGGTACTAAACCTCCTTTGAAGCTTGGACTAAGCAAATTATTATTACAAGACGCGTTTTAACGCTTAAGCCATTGCCTAACTATGATACTAAAGCCTCAGATGAAAGAATTTTGACAATTGCGACGTGCATTGCGCGATGCTTTTTGACGCTTTGTGACACGAGATTGTATTTGATTTTTATTTTGTATTTACCGTGGTAGGTTTACGTCGTATTCGAACGACTTTACGTGCCTTTTATTTCTTTCATCTGAGACTATAGCTAAACCTGCGAGCCCCCTAGTTTAACGTTGGACTATTTCACAAATGTCAAAGTCAGTTTTGAGGTTGTTGTCATGTTTATTTCGAAATTGTTGAAAAATATTTATTAAAATGTTTTATTCAATGTATTTTGTACATACTGAAGATATTTTAATATTCAGTATCACCTGACAGACAAATAGGTAGGCATAAAAATCGTGTTGTTATGGATCCGTTTGCCGAACTGAGTGATGAAGATATTTAATGTAAATATAGTTACCAAGAGGTTTACAATGAAATTTGTGGATTTGGTGCGAGAAAATTGGACTCCATGACCATCGTGGAAATCTATTTGTCCTCTGAAATTCCAGTAATTTGTGCAATACGTTGCTGGACTCGCCACGAAGTAGGTAAGTATCTATAATAATGTTGTTTACATACAGTACCACTGCAATTATAACGTAGCTCAGTAGCTGTAGCATTATTTTATGAAAGTGAACTAGCAAGTGAGAATTCTGTCCACCTGATGTTAAGTAAATACTTCTTTCTAAGGTTTGTCGTATATTCTGTTGCTACTCCTATTGTGGGTTATGAGAAATGCATAAACATTTATCAAACTAATTCCAAAACGAACACAAATATTATCATGTTGCTTCACACTAGATATAAAATTAGTTGGTGATATATTTCTCTTCCTCACTCAAACCTTGGCAGTACCCTTACTATGCTATTATTGATGATTAAACGAACTTACCTGTAAGTGAAGTTCAATCCCAATTATTCGAGAGCTTCGTTCGAAGATATTAGCATAGCAACACTTGTAGTAGCCACGTACCGCCCGCCATTTCGCACTGAATTTTAGAGGTAGATAAAAAATAAAACATGAAATTATCAATTTTTGTAGGGTAGATTTGTAAAACCTCACTTAGTTGGGGCGCTCTCCTCTTCGGTTCGTCATTCAGTTCAGAGATTTGCTGAGCTGTTTCATGTTTCACGACTAGGGTGTAGTGTATATGACATTTACACTAGGGAGGGAGGGATGCTAATATCTTCGAACGAAGCTCTCGAATAATTGGGATTGAACTTCACTTACAGGTAAGTTCGTTTAATCATCAATTATTCTTCGAGTTTCGTTCTCGATATTAGCATAGCAACACTTGTAGACGTTTAGAGAAGGTAGTCGTGAAACTAATGATATTATATTATTTTAAATTGTAATATGATAGCAATATTTTTCTCTTTAATTTCAATCTATTGAACAATATATTGGTGACAACAGTATATATGTAATACCGTATTTAAAACACACTCGGTAATTATGCTACTGATAAGTAGTTAACTGTATTTGCTATGAACATGACGAGTGTAATGTTAACCGAATAAAGTGGAATATCCACTGAATAGGCATGATGACAGTAAGTAAAAATCACTAAAATTATGTATTTATTTAATGAAACCCTATTAATGGATTACAAAACACGCATTTATCGTATTATTATTAGCGAGATAAACAATATTTTTGATAAAATAAAACTACAAAATACGGCAAGCCGCCATCTTTGCTAAAACGCCAGTCAGTCTCAGTTAGCGCGAATTACGTCACACAGCTTAAAACAAATGAATATCACCATACTAATAATGACGGATTGTCTTTTGTTTTCCTGATAACTGACGTCACTACCACGCCCTGGCACTTTGAAGCGTTTTGGTACGAATTTTAAACTTATAATTTGAAATGTATTTATTTTATACTAAACCTTATTTTTTTGCGGAAATATGTTATACGTTGTAATTATAATATATTTCCCAACAATATAAAACAGTATTTCAAAATTAGTCATCATGCCTATTCTGAAATTTTTATGTAAAATATTCATTAAAATATTTAAGGATAATAAGTAAATTACTTATATGAGGTAAATATAGATTTGGCAATATTATCGATAATATATATGGTATCCTTTTTATGTAACCCTTGCCAGTACTAAGAGAGTAAGTAATTTGAATTGTGTTGACTGAAATTTGTTCTTTCCCGAAAGATCCATTTTTTTTGTAGCTTTTGGTCACACTACTATAGCGTGTGTAGCAACGAAAGCAGCAACTATGTCGCCAACCACAATTAATTCGAAACCTGTAAGTAGAATTAAAAGTTTCTATAAAAACACTGTTTTAATTAAAACATTATCTATCTATAATGTATATAAAAACATAAAACGTTTGTACGGATGTTTTCTATAGACTGTGAAACCATCCAACCGATATGTCTTAAAATGGTTTAATTTGAAAGGCAATAATCCGAAAGTGGTTTGAGGCCACTAAAATCCATCCATTGATAAAGTAGATTTTCCATTTTTCCCATAAAACAATTTTGAACAGATTGTTAACACAAAAAACACTGATCTATAATTGTTATCAGAGATTTTATAAGTGATATGGAACACACAGAGCATCCACCAGTCCTGTATAAAAAACGAAATCAATGTATTGACTTCTTTTAGAGTTTTGCGGCCGAAAATCACATGAAATATATGTGCTGTAAAAAATACTAAACTGAATAACATTGGATATTATTATGTTCCAAATTAATTAGTATTTAAGTAGTAGGCCGCAATGAAAATATTTTCTATAGAAAAATATATAAAATATAATCCTTATTTGTCTAGACTGATTTGACCAATTACCAAGGACCTGGGTGAACTGTCGTAACCTTATGATCTGTAGAATTAAGACTTGTGTGAAACAATAAGAGAAATTCTATTACAAAGTATTGTAAGGATAAAATTGTTTTCGTGGGGAATTGACGATACGCAAACTTGTTTTCCATCACATATGCAGTACTATGCGTAAGCAGTTGGGATATATTTATAAGGGAAACAATATCCGGACTTGAATCTGGTAACGATAGTGTGATTAGTTAAGTATACATATGTAGCGGAGCTACTTTGTATTTTTTACTTTATACTTTTTATTTTATACTTTTGTAAAAATCTATTATCTAAATTCTTAATGTATTTTGAAATTTATGTTTGGTCAGACAAACAAATCATTTTATATTGTAATGTGTCATCTGATGCGTTTTTCCCTCGGCCGCGCGAAGCCGCCCGATCGTTGCCGAACAACAGCTTTGTTCGAGAGCGATCGGGCACACTCGGCCGCAATCGGACGGCAGAGACACGGTCGTCTTGGTGACCAAGAGATTGTTACTTTTTCGTTAGGTTTGAATTTTCACATAATAATTTTCCTCTTTTCCTGCCTATGTATATCGCTCTATTTTCACTCCTTCTTTTACTTGTTTATTTAATTTTGTCTATCTGTAAATAAACCATTAACGTTCCGATCTTATTTACTCTCGTTTCCTACACTACCGAGAACCTACACTGGTGACCCCGACGTGATTTGAACACGCAACCTTCTGATAAACGAGAACCTACACATATAATACCTAAAATAAAATTACTCAATGTTAAAAAAAAAATATGGGTGGAGGTCATTAAGAAACAATCTCATTGTTAAGTTTATAGGATGACAGATATATAGGCGGACCGCAGCCGCGCAGTCATAGCGCATATAATTAAATCAAACCACAATATCCTAAGTGTACCTCCGTCCTAAAACTGACACCTGCAACATTAAAAACAAGTAAGTAAAAAATAAGTACGTTGGGAGTACGTACTCGTATATTGTAATCCACGAGAGCTACTGGCAGACGTGTAAAGCATGCAATTGTACTTGTTTGTTGAAATAAATAAATAATAATAAATACATTATTGTTTGTCTTATTTTACAGTATCACTCGATGGCAAATTTAAACGATCATTTGTTGAGTATAATGTTGCCTTAGTGATAATGTCTGGTTACTTTGGAGGCGGAACCCCGTTGTTGAGACATGCACATACGGAGCATAATATTGTATAATTATACAATCTGCGGTATACATGCATGTTTTGCATGTATAGAAGATGTTTGTATCTCTAGCCTGGTAGGCAAAAATTAATCAATCGTCCGTTAGCACGGAATTAATCAAAAAATATCCAATATTCAAAAATTTTACTTTTAATTGAGCAATAAATAAATTACTAATACATTAAGCAATGGATAATACAATTAATCGTACATATACAGTGGGTATACAGTAGTATACCTACTATTTGTAATTTCATTATCATTGACCGGCAGGCCAACCAGAAAATAATTCACTCAATTAAGTTTATTTGTTTATTATTATTATGTAGAAAAGACAAGTATTCCGTACGCCTCAGTAAATTAAAAACCCGTTAAAAATATTAGCTATATTAAGCCAAACGGTATGTACATACGGTGTACAAATAGGATATAGCTTATTATTTTCTTCAATTCGGCTGAAATTGAACAACTGATTACATCAATTTATAAGAGTTTATAAGAACTTAAATTAAGTTTTCCTCAGATATTGAAATATAATTTGAAATTCGGAAATAGTACTCATAATTTCATATGCCAATAGGTATAGGTATCAATTTGTAGACATACATTTATTAGTTTACTTTCAATCTAATTAAATCCATACTACATTGTACTTCAATGTCTGAATTGTTATTTTCTTTTTTATTGGAACATGTGCGATGTTATTGTATAATTAGGTACATTTATGCCAATTGTTCTACGCTGACATAAGAATGGTATGTTCCCGAATTTATCAACAAGACAATCTTTCGTGAATCAATAATAGATTTGATAGATAAAATATCTTAGTCTTATTATTATTATTATTATAATCCGTATCGTGAGAACGTTTTAGAACTTACGTCTACGGCTGACAGTTTAAGGCTGTTTTTCTTAGGCTGGCTTTGTTGTCAGCATTGGCTACCTTTGTGTGAGAGTCACATATGCATAGTTCGACCAGCAGGTCGAACAATTTTTACGCTCCTTACGGCGGTTTTCAGAAATATTACTGAAAAGTTACTGTTGCTTAAGGGCCTGATGACAGGCTTAGCTGGTTATTGATTCGCAGACTTTATGATCAAAGTGAATTTAATTCACAACCCACGAAAAAAAAGGCATCACCAATGCGTTGTCGACGGAATAGACAGCTACTGTTGTTAAGGTATCACCGTCGGTATTGAGTACCACCGTTGCAGTGGTGCGGTTAGCAAAAAACTTTTAAAAGTCGATACTATAATAATTGTTATAACAACTTCACACTACTTGTGAACTTCTGGATGGATGAAAGTAGTGCAATTTTCATTGTCATTATTGCTAGTAATTGAATATATTATTATAATGTACTCACGCGCGTCGACGAACGTTGTTTGCAGTAACAAGATGGAATTTTGCAGATGGCGAGAGAATCACCCTTGATTCGTGTAAATTGTAAACGGTGTTAGGTTTAAATGAACCTGTTACGTTTACATTTTATTGTGAATAAATAAATAATATACAGCCCTTGCTCGTATACAGCCCTTGCTCGTTGAATAAAAATCCTTCGCAGTTTCATGCGAAAAAATAAGTACTTGTTTCATTTCACCGTGTGCTGTGCAGCGTGACGTGAGTTCCTTTAGAAATATATACATATATATATATTTATATTTTTCTTTTTTGTTTGAGTACTCCCAATCGTTGTCAAATACTTTGTGTAGTTCAACGAAAACGAAGCGTGCAATATTAATTCCGTATGGAATATACGCTAGTCAGCTTCATAATGCGGTGAAGATTCTTTCTGGAACTCATTTACAATGCAGTGGAAATACCCCATAGGTAGATCCGATTAGCGAGTACTTTTTGTTGCAGTTGTCTGCGTAACACGGTAAGGATTCTTCATGAAATATATGTACAATGCAATGCGATGGAAGAACCTTATAGGTGATTATTGTTAGAAGGCACTTTTTATTTTTATTTAGAAGGCCTTCAAAAGAAAACGCGATTATATTTTGTATTTCAAATTCAAATTCAAAATCATTTATTCATGTAGGTATCATTGATACACTTATGCACGTCATAATTATGCACGTCGTATTTGTACACTAATGCAATATCAATTCCTTACAGAATACATGTACTAGCAATTAACAGGTACTTTTTTATTTGGAATCCATCAAAGAATAATCCGAGTATGTTTGTATTACATAATGTTGCATATAAGTTGATAAATTCCTTATGGAATACATTTATCAGCTTTGGAAGAACCCCCCAGGTAATTCCGGTTAGCAGGTATTTATTTGGAAGGCCCCCAAAGGACAATCCAGTTATGAATTTAAATAATATTGTAATATATTCTCCATACGGAAAACACGTGCTAGTAATGGAGAGAATAAAAGAGGAATCCCTGAGGGTATTCATATTAAAATTATATATTCACTGATATATAACAGATTTCTGCTTAGTAATTACGTGTAATTTCCTTGCGAATTACATTTGCAAGCAATTTTTAACCGACTAAAGTAGGGTTATGATTTTTAGTTACTTGCTGTACTCATCTGTATTTGAATACTGGAATTCACCTACCTGCTCATTATAAGCGTTGATAAATCGCTATCCAATCCAATCCAACGATTCCCTGTACGAATCCAACGATACACACTGTAGATCACTTTTACTTTGGTTAATTTTTCTTTTTAACCTTTTTATTATTTTACACAAGTAATTGATTTCTTCCTAACTATTTAAACTTTAATTTAAGCATTTTTGCTTTTAACTTCAATTTTGCGCCCGTGCGAAACAGCGAAGCACTGAAACGTGAATGACGAACCGAAGAGGAGAGCGCCCCAACTAAGTGAGGTTTTACAAATCTACCCTACAAAAATTGATAATTTCATGTTTTATTTTTTATCTACCTCTAAAATTCAGTGCGAAATGGCGGGCGGTACGTGGCTACTACAAGTGTTGCTATGCTAATATCGAGAACGAAACTCGAAGAATAATTACCTATTTATTCCAATGATAATAACATTGTTTTGTTTTTGTTATTTTAGATTCAAGATGATGCAGTTGATTTGCAAGGAGTTGCTGAGCCAACTAAAGGGAGCCGGAGCAATTGCAAAATTATCCCATAGATTCAAAATTTTATATTGCATTGTAATGTTTTTTCAATTCATATGAAGGAATCTGTTAATACCTGAATAATGAATAATTAATACTTAGATTACGACCAGAACTTTTATATATTACCTAAGTGTACTAATATTAATAAAGTTTTGCTTATATTTTAGTAATTTGTAGATTGTTATTCATTTTGTGAATTTTACGAATTGGGATGAGTCACAATATTTATTACTTACAATACACTCTGCTGCTCAAGGTACAATTGTTCATAATAGCACTTATGAACCAAAGATCTCAACAGTGTAATAAATTTCGAAGCCAACTGGATTTTATTTTAGTTAAGATTGGTTTTGTTTACGTAAAATTATGGACTCTTATTAATACGCGCGAGAAATCCACACGCGTACATTAATTCTTAAAAATACATGTTTTAACATGTAATAACATCCACGACAACAACAATCAATAGAATTGATTGAAAACTGTATAATTATTTATTTGCAATAATATTTACGCTCTTAATATTAATAATAGACGTGTTCCATTAAATATGTCAAAAACAATAAACAGCATCGTAGTATAAATTGTAGGCGACGCAACTTAATATTGCATTATAATAATGATAAAGTTCGCACTGAACTGCATTTTGTATATTTTGTACTATTTAATTGTAAAAATTAAATAAAACAGAGCGCGGCCGAGGGACCTCCTTGTCACAGCTGCTACTGGCAGTTATCTGAATTTATGGAACGTCGTAATCGAATAAATACTGACGTTTTGAATCAGTTTCGTGTCAAACCCGTGTCAGTTATGTCAGCATTTTCAGCCAAGGGTGAGCCAAGGTCTAAAATTGAAACCAATAGTACTAACAAGTCAACGAGTATTTTGCGTTTTGTAATAAACTTTGGTTTACAGTATGTTACTAAAGTCAGTATCGTACCAAGCCTGGACTATTTAGTCATGGTTTAAACCTAAACTTTAGACCTCGTCTTGTAATAAGGGGGATTAAGTTTGTTACATAGGAATACTAGATGCACATATAAACATAGAAGTTAAGCTATAGACGCTACAATAAGAAGTTATAGATGTTACTCACCAGTATCGCTGACATCTTTAGTGCTGGACGAACTCTCCGCTTCAGTCTCGCTGGGCCGGTTGAAAATAGGAAGTAGTTTGCGATTTCCAGCCGCGATTGCCGCTTCTAACTCAGCAATCTGATTTTCAAGATAATATGTAAAATACTTATTAAATATACAAAGACAAGTGTAACAAACGCAGATAAAACTACAATTTAGTTAGTAGAAGTAAGACACAGTATTTGTCATGTACAGTCAACAAATAACAACATTCATATTTTCCCTGGTCAGTCAATTCAGACATTTTTACTTTATTTTATCGTCATATTAGTCAGCAAACGGCATCTAGCATAAAGCGTAAATACCTCACGCGAGATATCAAATGAATATAATTATGTACATTTGTACCGTGATGTTTTTTATTGTGGTCAATAAAGGTTAAATAAATAAATGAATAAAATATAACTCACATGAGGAGGTACTTCATTGGCGACAGGCACCGTGTCAAGAGGGAAGTCTTGCATCGCATCAGACGTGCCTGCGGCCAGATCCTTGATACTTTGCATCAGAGTTCTGAAAACATCACATTCTATTATAAAACGTCTGACATTAACATACATACATACATATAAATCACGCCTCTTTCCCGTAGGGGTAGGCAGAGACCACTTCTTTCCACTTGCTACGATCCTTACATACTTGTTTCGCTTCGTCCACTTTCATTAGTCCTTTCATACATGCTCTTCGGTTTGCTGTACTCTTGACCTGGCCTTTTTTCAAGACGTCCCTAATTTGGTCTTGAAACGTCCGCCTAGGTCTACCCCTTCCAACACTCGCATTCACACTCGCCTTATACACTTTTTTCGTCAATCGTTCTTCATTCATTCTCTCGACATGTCCAAATCATCTCAGCATACCTTTCTCAATTTTTGTCACTACATCTTCTTTCACACCACACCGTTTCCTTATCTCACTATTTCTTATCCTGTCACTCAGTTTAACTCCTATCATACTTCTTAACGCTCTCATCTCAACTGCATTTACTCTGCTTTCATGTTTCTTCTGCCATACCCAACTTTCACTTCCGTACATGAGTGTCGGAACCAACACCCCCTCATGCACAGCCAAACGAGCCTTGTTAGACACCTTCCGACTGTTCATAAAGGAGTGCAAAGCTCCATTCACCATGTTTCCTGCATTCACTCTTCTTTCAATATCGCTCTCACACTTTCCATCTCTTGTAAACTTTGAACCCAGATACACAAACTCATTCACCTGTTCAATTTGTTCATCTCCAATCACGATATTGCAGTCTGTCACTGCCTCATCTCTTTCAAACACCATAATTTTCGTCTTCTTTACATTCATCTTCATTCCTTTTCTAACAAAAGCTCCATTCATAGCAGTTACCATCTCCTGCAACTCCTCGGCTGAAGACGCAAGTAACACTTGGTCATCAGCATAGAGAAAACATTTGACGAGTAACTCATTCATTCTCAACCCACTTTCATTCCCTTTTAAGTCTGTCAAGCAATTGTTCATGAACAGATTAAACAGCCACGGTGACGCTACACATCCCTGTCTAACACCTTTTTCGATATTAAACCATTCAGTGTATGCCCCGTTTATCTTTACACAAGCACTAGAATCCCTATAAAGAGATTGTAATGCTCGTATGAGGATACTGCTCACACCATTCACGGACAATGCTGACCACAATTCATTCCTCACCACTCTATCATAGGCCTTTTCTAGATCTACGAACGCGCAATAGACGTTCTTGTTTTTAGCCAAACACTTTTCGGCTATGCGCCGCAAGGAAAAGACCTGATCCGTACATCCCATTCCCTTTCTAAATCCCGCTTGTGCGTCCCATACTTTTTCGTCTGTTTCATTCACAACCCTTTCAATCAACACTTTCGCATACAATTTACCGACGACGCTGAGAAGGCTTATACCGCGGTAATTTATGCAGTCCTGCCGCGACCCTTTTCCCTTATACAATGGCACGATTACGGCTTTGCACCAGTCTCCCGGTACTTGCCCATTTCGCCAGCACAAATTGAAAAGGTGGTACAGCTGGCTAGCTACTATGCCCTGTCCAACCCTCAGCATCTCGACGGTAATCCAGTCATACCCTGCTGCCTTACCTAATCTCATACTTTTCAACGCTTTCAGTATTTCATCCATGCTTATCTCACTTTCATCAACATTTATATTAGTTTCCATGGAAGGTGCCGGATGTTGTACCTGCACTTCCTCTCTTTCAAACAAACTTTCAAAATACTCTTTCCATCTCTTTAACACACATTCTTCTCCTTTTATAATGCTTCCACCTTGACTCCTGATTGTACTCAGCTCCGAGGTAGATGTTTTACCTCTGGCTGTTTTGATGGATTTCCAGAAAAACTTGATGTTTGACTGGAAATCTTCAGTGAGCCTCCTATCAAAATCATCCTTTCGTTCTTCTTTCTTTCTAGACACAACTTCTTTCGCTGCTGATTTCAATCTTTTATACTTCGTTCTTGCTTCCTTTATCTCGTCATCCGTTGCCTTTTGAACTTTTTGGTTAGCTTTTGTTGCTAACCAATCCAACCACGCTTTCTTCTTTTCTTGCACAGCCCTTTGTACATCTTTATCCATCCACACATTATAATTCTTTCTTCCTTTCCTTCTTTTAGCTACCCCGCATACCTCAATAGCAACATTCACGACCCCTTTCTTAAATGTCTCCCACAACTCTTCAATCACACCTATCTCTTCTATGCCTTTAAAACTTTCATTCAGTTTCTCTACATACTCGTCTTTCTTTTCTCTTTCTTGTAGATTTTCCACTTTTATTCTGTCCAAAACACTCGTAGGCTTAGCCTCTCGGTGTCGCCATCGTTTAAAGAGGCCACGCATTCGGGCTATGACCAGGAAGTGGTCTGTGTCGAGCCCTACACCGCGGTATGCCCGAGTGTCTATCACTTTCTTCCTCAGTCTTTCATCCACAATTACAAAATCAATCATACTTCTAGACTCACCCTCATTTCTTGTATACAAATGGATCTTTTTGTGGTCAAACATTGTGTTGGCTACGCAAAGATTCCATTCCAAGCATACTTCAAGCAGGCTTCTCTCATTGTCATTCACTCTTTCGTCCCCAAACGTACCCAGAACTCCTTCATACCCATCACGCTTTACTCCAACCCACCCATTAAAGTCCCCTAACATCACTATCCTTTCATTTTCTCCGCATTTATTCAAGACCTCTCTCATGCTATCCCAAAATTCCTCTCTCTCTTGTTGGGCTTTTAATGACCCACTTCCGCGCAGATCCGTCGGTGCATAGACCCCAAGGATAAACAAGCGAGTGAGTCCGACTTTTAACCTAATCCAGAGGAGTCTTGGGCTAACACATTCATGCTCTATCACACGTTCAACTATTCGAGAGGAAAGAATCACACCAACTCCCTGACAGCCTCGGCTGGTTTGGGGGACTCCCGACCAGTATGCCGTGTAGTAACCATGAACCGTGGTGTCACATCCTTTCCTCTTGGTTTCGTTCACGCACAGAATATCTATGCATCGTTCATCCATCATCTGACATACTTCATCTACCTACCATCCATTCCTCCTCTTACATTCAACGTAGCGAAGCGGCTCTCCATGGACCGCTAAGACGCTGTATAAGCAGGTTTCTTTGCAGAACGAAATAAAATATTATATCTATATCTACAACGCATATACAGCACACGCGCAGGGGTTTTTCCTCTTGAGAAGGCCTAGAGCATACTCCACCAACCTGCTCCGGTGCAGTTTGGTGGATATATTTATGGGTATGAATTTGCTTTCTTTATTGTGTCATATTTTTTTACAAAGTCATCATAATACTATTAGTTATTCTTTTTATACTGCCTTCATTGTGTTCCCCTTGAACAAAATTTGTATGAATGCCACTTTGCCAGCATAACGAGTCATGGTCTTTACTCTATAGTCTATACCCTTAGATAGTAAGACCAGATCCAAGCCCCATACTGGAACAGTTCTGATTTGTAATTATAATGAACAGTAATAAATTATACTAACTTGTAGCTAAAGTTATCCTTGATGCACACTTTGTCCAAGACGACGCGGATCTGCGACCTCGAGAGTTGCAACCCGAGGCTCATGAACAGATTCTGAAGGTCCTTCTTGGTGATGACTCCCCCTCGCGACGTGTCAAAGTACACAAGAGAGAGGAGGAGATAGGGGTCCGGTGGGAGTTCCACGCCGCGGCTTCGCCTCCGGGGCGAATTGCTGCGTTCATCGTCGCTATGAGACTCCTAAAACATAAATTTTATTTGTTTACTGGTTAAGTTATGTTCCAAGCAACTGGTATCTAGTTTGGCTTCACCGCAATATATTGCTGCGGTGGAATTAATTTTTTATAATACTTGGCTACATTTCCACCGGATGTTAGGTGAAGTTGTAGTCTAGTTTGGTGAAACGCATTAACCTAGAAGGGCCTATACTCCCAGGACTCTTGCCTTACACTCAAAATTTTAGATTTATTTAAAATAGGTATAACAGTGATCATTTACCATCAGGTAAACCGTATATTTATTCGAACTAAAAAGATATTCTTACTCGTCTATCGCGTCGGCGCGAGTCCCTCCTCTCGTCACGTTTGTCGTCTCTATCTTCTTTTTTATCTTTATCATCTTTCTTTTCACGATCGTCCTTCTTTTCTTTGTCGTCTTTCTTATCCTTATCATTCTTTTCATCTTTTTTATCATCCGTCTTTTTGTCATCTTTTTTCTCTGCGGTTTTATCTTTGTCCGGGACCTCCTCAGCCTTTTCCGGCAATGTGTACAAAGTCTTGTAGATATAAAAACCGAAGTCACGCATTAACATCTCGTTGAAAAGCTCCGCGAAAACGAATAACTGTAAGAAATTAGCAAAAATAAATATTAAATTATGATATTGTGAAAAGTATTTTTTAAAGATGTAAAAAACACTCCAGCAGGCTACTTAGTATTGAATATATGTATTGGTATTGAATTGAACTGCCTCTGAATCTTTCACAATCTTTTACTTATTATTGATGTTAAATTGAATAGGTATTGGCTTTTATTGATTTTTTTTAGATTTGGACGTGAATCTTTAGGAATTAAAATAAGAAAGCTGTTACGATTTAATATGTAAGTATGAGCATGAATATAATTACTATACTAAGAAATGTAGTTGAGACCATTTTATTTATAACATTGAATAAATATGTGATCTAAAGATGTTTCTGTTGTTTTTAACAACCTATTATATTCACGTACCTCAAAGCTATGCTCCTTGTTGTCAGTGACACGATAGTCGAGTAACAGCGACAGACTGGCAACATTACAGTTGAACTTGCCACCCTTAGCGACATTAGACGGGTGCACAACTATGTGAGGGGTTCTCGACATTTGGTACTTCGCTTTCAGATTTTGTTTTTCCTTCTCGATCTGTGAAACAATGTAATGAAAATATAAAACAAATTGATGTTTTCAAAATGGCAACAGTTGGAAAAACACTGAACAATTACTAAAACAATTTTTTTTCTTCACAACCAAACTCATTTATAGTTACAACTAAGGATGTAGCGCTGATGAGTAATACTGAAGATAAAACAAATTGTAATTAGATACTTACCCTTTTCTTCTCTTCTTCAATTTCTTTTTCAGTTTTGGGTTTTTCATCTTTTATCTTATCATCTTGTTTACTTTCATCCTTTTTGTCTACATCATCCTTTTCCATATCTTGAACGTCTGTGTCATCTATTTTCTCCGATTCAGTATCATTTAGTGTCATAGTTTTAGTGTCGTTTGTTTTTTCTTCTATTTCTGGCATTGTTTTATCAGTACCAGCTTCATCGTCGTCCTTGATTACAATTTGATCTTCTTTATCATTATTTTGTGAAGATTCATCATCTTCTACCTCCATGACATCATCACCACTGTTTTCTTTTTCCTTTTCAGCTTTGAGTAACTTTGACAAACGTGTAACAAGTTGGCTGCGAAGTCCTGAAGATATAAGATTGATTAAGAGATGTTTAAAAGCCACTATCCTGGTCATCAGCTCAAAAAGTACACAGGCAAACAACAGATCTTGTATGGTCCTTAATAGGACTTAATGGAGTTGGATGAAATGTCTGTACCAACCAATTTATTAACTGCTTGATTAATTACTTCATTACTTTCATAAATCGAGCATTTAACTAAAATAAGAACTGGCATAGCCACAATTGTTGGAAACAATCATACATTTGGAAAACTTATATGGTTTTATTAAGAGTTGAAATTATTTATTCCCCAAGAATTATTTTGAATTACCTTTGAAACTAGAGTTTCTCGCCTTCAGTTCATTCCGAAGTTGTTCAACCTTAATAGTTCTCAGATCTATTTTAGAGAAGTGGGTGGGTTCCGGTTTACCTTCATTCTCATCATCGACTTCATCAATTGTTATTGTACTTTCATTCGTGTCATTTTCCTGAAACATTTCAAAGGATTAACATTTTCATCAGTCTCCAAAAATACTTCGAAATGAATTTATAATTCATGACATATTTAATGTGGCATATTTAATGTCTCAACTATCATTACTAAATGAATGGAATTTTCCAATTCATGACAAGAATGGGCTTAGACAAAAATGATTTAGATTTGAATGATACGCCAAACGCCAAGATGGTGCGAAGTAGTCAGGCGCTCGAAGTCTTCATCCATAGCTGCGAAGTCAAAACGAAAGATAACTGGGAACAAACAATTGTGGATTTTTCCGGAGCCTCGGATTCGGCGGGTGCTGGTTCGCCGGACTCTTCGCCGTCGAGTTTTCGCAGAGCGGCATCGCACGCCGCCTTATAGTGTTCCTGAACGGCGGTCCAGTCGTGCCGCGACGGCTGCGCCGACCACACGTCGGGCAGGAACAACACCACACACTCGAGCCGCGACTTGCCGCCGCCCTCCCGCCAGTAGTAAAACTCCACCATGCGGTACCTGCATAGTAATACAGCTATAGTGAAGGATACTCACAATGCGGCGCGAGAGGTGTGACCTCTCATTGGCGGGCCGGTACATCGTCTGCTTCCGATAGCCACCACTGCGGATGTACTGACGCCTCTATTCTCTCATTACCAACGGCCACGATTAATTTATGCCGAAGTGCTGAAAGTCTCTTCACGTCTAATTATGAACGATTTCATCGAAAATTATTCGACATTTTTGAAGAAGCTTTCGACACGACGAATGAGATAGTTGCAATCAATTAATCCGCGTAGTCAAGCTTTGGGAGAGAGCACCAGTCCAAACTGTATATAAATTGACTTACCACTGGCTGCAGTTCGACAAATCTACTCCAGTGAGCGCTTTGCAAGTGCGTATGGCAGTTTTCACTAACACTCCGGGGTCGCTCTGTGGATTCTCGCCATCTAAGGAAGGACTCCAAGGTCCACCAATGGCAAAGCTTTCGCCAGCTTTACCCTTTTGTCCCACCAGGAACTTGATCAATCGAGTCGGATGGAACGGGCTCTTTGGAGATCGTTTGTCTTTTTCATCAACTTTAGTCAGTCCACATTTTTGATATAAAGTCTCCAATGTAGGCATTGTGATTAACATTACCTAAAAGTACATGTTTGTGTTATACTGTGTTAATATTTATACACAAATACAAATATAAGTCTAAAATTGGTAAACTACTTTTTTTGTTTCAATGGAATGTCTTTATTTAGGTAAGGTACTAAAATTGGTGGCATTGAAGTCTTCTTTTGGTTGGTTAGTTATCGATTTGGTTAAACAAATAAATGATTACATTAGACCATTTGGTTTGTTATTGAATATGGTGAACCAACTTACGCCTGTCAGATACTTTGAACAGTTTTAACCGCCTATGCCAACATAATTTATCTGAGTCAGTCATCAGGAACAGGCTACAATAGAATACGGCCAATGAGTATGATCTTAATTCACTCTAAGGGGGGGCTCTAATTTCTATAATTTATGCCTGAATTTTTATGACTGATATTAATCCTTTAAAATATGTGGACAATACCATAAGAAAAAAATACCTTGAAATAATTGATTAGTAAATAGGAAGCAGAATAAAAAAAATATGTGCATAAGTGAATACCTATTGAATAAATAATTTCGAATTTTGAATCTTTTTCAGTAAGTGTTAAGTTCTAAAAATCCTTGTAATATTTTTTTTAAATAAGCAAAATATTCACCTTTGCAGAAAATCTGTAATCTGCATCAGGAGGTTCCAAAACCGCATCATTTGGGTAAGGATTTTCAATTTCTTTACTCATGATGTGAAAAGCACAAGGGTTGTTGAGTGAAAACGGTGATTGAGGTGGGAACACTTCACCCCACTTTACATATGCACTGAAGAAGTCTGAAGGAATGTACAGGTTTGTATACCTTTGAGATACCGCAGGTACATCCATTTTGGTGCTGAAATATATAAAACCATATAAGTAAGATGTACAAATTAAATAACAACTGAGTCAGAAACAGTCTGGTCTTTGTTAGTATAAAAATTATTATTTAATAAGTAAGAAAACAAAGACAAAATGATAGGCTGCCACATCATTATACAGCAATATCTTTGAGACAACCTCTAGAAATTGTAAGAGACCATCATCAAACATGTCAACAGACTTACAAAACCTGATCTTACAATAAATTATTTGCAAAGTTACTACCATGTCAAACTATGCTCTTCACAATTTAAGGCAAAATTTGATTCACACTTTGGGATAAATTACTACTTTACAGTTCAGTAAATAAAACTTGTTTAGGAAACTTTTAGAATAATGTGATCTTACAAAATCTAGTAAATAATATTGGGACCTGTTTGAAATTGGTTATTAGGTGCATATGTCTGAGATTACATAGTATGTTCTAAGTTAGTGAGTTGTACATACATGTCCAACGGCATTCTCGGTACTCGTACAACATATTTCACTGGTGATGGTTGTTGGATGATTGGCCGTTTGCGAGGAGGGGAATCTCTACGCGGACGGACGTCACGCCTGTCCCGAGATCGTGAACGACTACGGGTACGTGAACGTTTCTAAAAAAAAAAAGTTTCACATAACAACCTAGTTTCTATCATTTCAAATGATTAATTTGTGACAAATTGTGGATGTAACAAAGTCAATTCTAGTGTCTTCATAATTATGCATAATAGGCTATGTTAGCATAAGTAATTAATGAGTAATAGTAGATAAACTTACTGCTTCGGAACCCTACATTCAGTGTGGCCTGACAGGCACTTGCCCGGTTTTTGTATCTTACATCAAATAAATCTTTTGTTATAGTGGTACAATTTGTGATTACTTCAATCAGTGGCGTAGCTAGCCCTAAGAAGACCCTATATCAATATTTGTTGTGGGGCCCCCTCGATGTTACTTTTCAAGTATAATTGTAAAAGGAGTGCCAACTGTAGCGGTCGTAGGCCACTGGCAACCTTTTTTTTGGGAGTGTTAGTGGGGGCCCCTATACGCTGGGGGCCCAGTATAATTGATACGGCTGATACGGCGGTATCTACGCCCCTGACTTCAATTATGATTTAGGGTACGTACTGCATGTGCAGAGAGAATAACAGTAAAATCAGGAGGATATTAAATGTAAACCCAATACACATAATTATTTAATTATATAAATAGAACATGATATAATAGCCCAAGATTGAAAATATAAATTAATACAAAATTTTGTCACTATCATCATATCATAAAATACCATTTGGCAATCAAATCTTAATGTGTTTGTTTAGTTAATAATCACTTACATTGTCACCAGTTTTTATGTTTCTAAAAAGGAAATTAAATTTTAGAAATATGTGCTTTGCAAAGTTATTTTAACATGGTTGCAAATACCAATGATAAGTGTATTTAGTATCAATAGATCACAGAAATGTTATGGTAAAATGTTTTAGATACAGATTTATAAACAGCTTTCATACTAAGCATACATATAAAGATCCATAGCAAGAATTGCAAAAATCGTACCCTATCATCCCTTCGAGATCCACGGTCGTCCCGGCGGTCGTCACGACGGGGCGGCAACGACTTCTTGTTAGTGGGTGGAGGAACAGCATTATATGCGTTAGTTTTTGACATATTTCCCTTTTGGTTCGGCCCGCCTTTCGGGAGAACTTGCACTCGTGTCGCATTCCACTTGAAAGGCATATTAGGGTTGAAGGTAGCCTCTACGAGAACCCTATCATTTACTTTCGGTATTGTGCCTTTCGCGCAAACGGATGTTTGATAGAAAACGTCATGATCGACGAAGCCGAAGTCATTATGAGTCTTGGTAACTGTACCGGTGAAAACTCGTTGCTCGGAGTTGGGCTGCGATTGGGTTTGAGAAGCATTTTGATACATATTCGGGTTCAATGCACGTGGTGTTGGATATGCTACGACATTACCAGGGTACATTTGACCTTGTGCCATTTGATTCATAGGCATCTGGCCAGTTATTGGCATGGCCATTCCGCCTTGAGCTTGCATCATATTCGGGTTGAATACCGTCTGCGTTTGTTGAAATGGCATCATACCCTGTTGTGACATCATAGCGTTGGGATCCATTATTTGCGGATTCATGCCGGTCATGTTTGTATTAACGCTAGACCGGGCCCACGGTGGATTTTTCGTCCCACTACCACTTTGCATTTTTAAAATGTTAATATTATACTAAGTTAAAGAAAATATTATGATTATATCACTATATTCCATAGATGTTAAGAACAATTTACACCAGTAAAATAAGCGAATACAAAATCACAACACACTCATTTTCGAACTAAATCAAACCATAGATTACTGAAACATGCACAGACAGCAGATCTTTATAAATACAGCACATCCATAGCCACAGACAAACTCCATTTGTCTTTTGATCCAACCAAGAACTTTATATATTTAACTGGACTCCAAGTTTCGAAGAGATACCTGAAGAAAGATCATTTGTGACATTGTATGAAAATTTTAAAAGATTTCTTTAAATACTCGAGCGTCTTGAAAACCAATTTTTGGTAGATTAGATGATAGGAACTATAATGTTTCCACTTTCAGCGGTCGGTGGGGTAAGAAGCCTTTACAAATTGACAATGAAATGAAAATACTCGAGCACGTCAGATTAAGATTTTAGCTCGTAATTAACCCCCCTTGGTTAATTACAAGCTAAAAAGTGTCACTTTTGCTAATCTGACGATTAGAGCGTAACTTAAGTGAGTGGGAGGGTAACAAAGTTTGCAAAAAAAAACTGATGAGTAAGTCAAGATGACTTACTCGAGCACGGTTGTTTTTATGTTTATTTCAAAGGTAATACTTAATACCTACCAGAATAATAACATAATATAACCTGACGATTTCAGCAAGCCGAAAGTAATAAAAATCGTCAACCAAGCCTACCCCCCTTAAAGGCTCGTACTGGCTGGTTGTAAGGTAACCTCTCTTAAATTAATCTGCCGCGCTCGAGTAAATCCAAAAATCCCATCTTGGGCTCCTCTACTATTATGGATTCTATAAGTTTAATTCTTGTGTAGCTGTTTTGTAGGTATAATAGCTTTCTTACTTAATTTTGAACCTATAGGTATAGGTACCTACCTAGTTACATAACTTAATATTTAACTTGGAAGTCGACATAGGTAATAGGTATTATCCTTAGATAGGAATTTCAAAATTCGACACGTACTCGGCGTACTATGAAGTCACACTAGGCAACCGCTAGTTTAATTGATGATTGATTGAAGTATACATTTTTAAAGATTGATTTAAAACGACAGAGCCTTTGCACATGGCGTATTTTTGAAGCGGGTCTTGAATCGAACGAATTTGCGCGTTTCCCGCGAGCAAATGACGAAGCGGACGAGGAGTTTTCTCGTACGATCGCGCGTAAAAATATAAGGTTATTAAACACAACTTTGGGGGCGTCCATTAATTACGTGAAGCATTTATAACGATTTTCACCCCCCCTCGCCCCCTCCCTGGTGAGATGTCGCGAGACAAGTGAGATTTGGCTCCACCCCCTCCCTCATCCCCCTAATCTCACGTTATTTTGCAAAATATGAGTGTTTCTACTGTCCACGCTCGAAGGACTTTGAGTGAAAAACATCTATGTAAATGTTTTTATAATAGAGGTACCTACTTTCATTTTCTGCACTTTGTTATTATTCTGATTATTGCGGAAAAAAATTACGTGAGATTTACCCTCGCTCTCCCCAACGTAAGATTAGATGAGATTCGGATCTTTCTCCTCCCCTCCTCCTCCTAAATCCCTCACGTAATTTATGGACGCCCCTTTAATGTTTTTTTACTAGGTAAAAAATCGAAGGATGAAAAAACCAGGCAGGTGCGTGTCAGGCCACGCGCAATGTTAAGGTTCCGAAGTAGTAAGTTTATCCATAGGCGGATCGTGAATTTGTGGGGCCCTGGGCTGAAACAATTTAGGGGCCTACCAAATAACTAATAGCCATTTTGTCAAAAAGTTGTTTTCGATAGTAATGTAGATAATGTAGATATACCTAATATAGAAAAAATAGGACAATAAAATAATTAGAATGTGACTTAGTGTTTTTGTATACAGACAGCAACTGTACAACATTATTGCAAAATAATTAGACAGGTTATGTGTACTTACGTTATATGTATAAATTATGAAGCAAACTTTCTTCTTCAAAAATTTTCTGCTGCAAATTCCTTTATTTGCTCATCACATTCCTTCGTTATATCACAATTTATAGAAAGAACCTTTCCCCGTGTGGTGTCCGGGTTCACTTTGTAGAACTGCCACTGCCGTTCTTCCTGGGATGTCGTAAAAGGCGACTAAAAGGACAAATCCAGAAGATGGGCAGCAGCATCTTCCTGTGTTGACGAATACCGGTCATGTCACCTGCGGTCACCAACTCGCAATAGCCAAGCTCGGTGACTATGGCTATTACCCCCATGGCAGACACGGAAAACCACGGCCTTAGTAGTTGAGACCTACTACAGACGTTTGTTTACCTCCTCATGCGCTCCTGTCCCCAGACAGGCGAATGACAAGCGAGCTAAGTTGACCCGACGCTGTACCGAAGATATCCCGGACGTCAGTCTGTATGAAATTAGGGGGGCCCTGAAGCAGCTAAAGAACAACAAGGCACCGGGCGATGACGGAATCACAACTGAGTTGTTAAAAGCTGGAGGAAAGCCTATATTGCAAGTGCTCCAGAAGTTGTTTGATTCCGTTATCAGTAGCGGAACTACCCCGTAAGCGTGGAGCAGAAGTATGGTGACGCTGTTCTTCAAAAAGAGTGATAAAACACTATTGAAGAACTATAGGCCCATTGCACTTCTGAGACACGTGTACAAGCTGTTTTCAAGGGTACTCACTAATCGCATAGCACGTAGACTTGACGACTTCCAGCCTCCCAAACAAGCCGGATTCCGTAAAGGCTATAGCACCATGGACCACATACATACACTCAGGCAGGTGATACAGAAATCCGAAGAGTATAACCTGCCACTATGTGTAGATTACGTGGGCTATGAGAAAGCCTTCGATTCTATCGAGACCTGGGCGGTACTGGAGTCTCTCCAGCGGTGCCAGATCGACTATCGATATATCAAGGTGTTGAAGTGTGTATACAAATCGGCCACCATGTCAGTTCGATTACACGACAGAAGCACGAACCCCATCCAATTGCAGAGGGGTGTCAGACAAGGGGACGTTATTTCCCCGAAACTGTTCACCGCTGCTTTGGAGGATGTGTTCAAGCTAATGGAGTGGAAAGGGCTTTGCATTAACATCAATGGTGAACACACACCTCACACACCTTCGATTTGCCGACAATATAGTGATCCTGGCGGAATCGCTGGAGGACCTCAGTACTATGCTAGGGGACCTGAACAGTGCCTCACAACGGTTGGTCTTAAGATGAACATGGACAAGACAAAAATCATGTCTAATGTCCATGTTACACCCGTACCGGTAGTTGTTGACGGCACTGCTCTCGAAGTTGTCAACGAGTACATTTACCTGGGACAAATGATCCACATGGGTAATTCCAACTTCGAGAAAGAGGTCACTCGAAGAATCCAACTCGGCTGGGCAGCGTTCGGGAAATTACGACACCTCTTATCATCCAAAATTCCTCAGTGCTTGAAGTCGAAATTGTTCGAGCAATGCGTGTTGCCAGTGTTAACATATGGATCCAAGACGTGGTCTTTTACTGTTGGCCTCATTCGAAGGCTCAAAGTCACACAGCGCGCTAAGGAACGAGCTATGTTAGGTATTTCACTACGAGATAAGATTCGTAACGATGAAGTCCGTAGGCGAACAAAAGTTACCGACATAGCTCGTAGAGTTAGCCAGCTGAAGTGGCAATGTGCAGGTCACATCATTCGAAGGACAGATAACCGATGGGGTCACAAAGTCCTCGAATGGCGGCCATGTCTCGGTAAAAGGAGCACTGGTCGCCCCCCGACCAAGTGGACTGATGACCTAAAGAAGACGGCGGCAAACCGCTGGATTCAGAGGGCCCAGGACCGGTCGGAGTGGCGCAAATTATGGGAGGCCTATGTCTAGCAGTGGACTTTAAAAGGCTGTTAGATAGATAGATAGAAAGAACTGACAAATGATTACATTGTTTTCCTATATTTGTTTTCTATACCTGTATGTATGTACACGCACATACACGCTATATGCACGTGAGTTGATTGATCTCAGAGTTGCCAACCTTATGATCGGATTTTTTTAATTTTTTCTTTTAATTTTAAACATTATTTTTAATTCAAAATAATATCTCCTATTGTTTTTAGTGTGGGCTGGGGGCCCTTTGTATCCACGGGGCCCTGGGCTGCAGCCCAAAAAGCCCTTAGGTAGATCCGCCTATGAGTTTATCGACTATTACTCATTAACTACTTATGCTAACATAGCCGTGATAGTTTTCCTTGTAAATTCATCATACTTATAACCGATTTTTGAGAATTTTTTCACTTGTCCAACTCCAACCGTTTAGCCGGCAGGGGGGAGGGGACACTTGATTTTAACCAAAATTAGCACTTTAAAGCCAAATATTTCACAAACGGACCCCTAATGCCAAAAATGAATAAAAAAATAATCCTCACATTTATATCTGTAGGGGAGGTACCCTGAAATTTTTTTTTTTCAATATTTTATTATTAAATTATTACGATTCTGGAGTTTTAATAATATAGTATATCCATGTCAAATTACAGCTTTCTAGCACTAAGGGTCTCGGCGCTTTGCTTCGGACAGACGGACGGACGAACAGACGGACAGACGGACATGACGAAACTATTATAAGGGTTCCGATTTTACTTCGGAACCTTAAAAAAGATGAACATAGAAAGGTGAAGAATTAACGATGATGATCAAACCGAATGTATTATGACTATGAGTCAAAATATAGGTAAAGCAGAGAAGAAGAGCTATAGAGAGAGGTAGAATTAATAAATAAATAACGGTATGAACAATTTTATACATACCTACTTGGGCATGCACAACACAAAATTGACATGACTAACTTGATACGACATAATTGATGATATAAAAAACTGGGTACTTTACAATATGCTTGGTCTCTTATTACTCTGCCCCAGCCCGAGAATCGAACCCAAGAACCTCTTCTCAGGCAGTGTTACTCTCATTATCATCTAGCCTACACGAGGTGGTCATTATAAAAGATTTGAATTTGGTTCAGTTTTAGAGTTAATCTCGCTTTTGAGTCGAAAACCTTACTATCATAATATGAATCTAGAGTTCGTGTCGTTCGCATCGATTCTAAACATTAATGAAATTCCATTTCATGGGTAGGCGAGAGTCAACTTCTCCGGACTCAAACCTCCAAACTTCCAAAGATATGAAGAAAAGTAATTCAATTTCTTTGATTCCTTATTTATACTTAAAAGGTATGAAGATTTTGAACATTTTGAGAGGCATTTTTCACGGCTTTAAATTAACGGACTAACGGACCTAAAAAAAGGTCTTTTTTTTAAGTCCGTGTTGGTAATCTAATTTATTGAATATTTTCACATCCTCAAGACCTATTCTTGGTGAATCTTGCAGCTCAACAGACGAGGCGCGATAGCGCTAAGTCTCTGTTGGAGAACGAACGGAGATCGCTATACTACTTAATAAACCTACCCAGTACAATTTTGCGTCACTAGCTTTCAGCAACCTTTTTAAATTAACCGCGATTTTTTTCACGTTTTACGATCGGTCGCTGTGTAGGAGAGCCAGACTTCAGAGATATAATACGGGTTACTTTGCCGATAATGCATTGGTGATGCCTTGGTGGTACTGATGTCCGTGAATTACGGTGTCCATTTACCATCGGGTGGCTCATCGTTTGACACTTTGAGAGTTATTTACATGAAAATACTATTTTACTGCCAAAGATATAACTTTACTGACACTCGGAGTTATCTCAATAACTATATGAAGCAATTTAATTAAAAATATACTTACTAATGTCTTGTATGATAGATAACTTTAATATCGCTTATTATTGTTTATTTTTGTCATTACAATGATCTTGTTTTGCCTTTTGTTATGATTACCTTTAAGTGGTCGTGCACTTATTGTTTGCAAGAAATGAACTTATTGTATAATTTTAAATGTTACAATTTTATTGTTGGAGTGAATAAATGAATAAATAATATTTACATTATAATTATTATATCCATTTGCAACCTGAAGAACAATTCTTAAGTTATCTTAGGTACTTAACCTACACATGTACATAAGAGATTTTTATATTTATTAGAGATACTATGACTAAGTACATCGATGATAGAGACGATAGAGTTCAAGTTATTTATTTCTATAGTTCTTTATGACATTACATTAATGCGAATTTATCTTTAAGTAAATAACATGTAATATTTAGTCTACGTAGATATTTAATTTAACTGCTATTAATAAGCAACTATACGTGACTATACCTTACAAATACAATGAGGACTGTTACCTATAATATGTGAACAATTTTTAAACAATTTTTAGTTCATCCGTGACCACGATCCATGCAACTGGGTCGAAATATCGGAGTACAAAATAAATATCGTATGTACCTACCCGTATTACAATAAAATGTATTAAAAACACGATGCGTTAAGTTGAAAATAAATTTTTAGAGGACATAGAGCTGCTAATAATAGATTTTATTAAAAAAATCTTATTAAGATGTGAAATTGGTTCTATCTACAAATCTATTAATGAGCTATCGATTTAATTTAACCGCCCTGTAAAAAATGTTCAGCGTTCTGAAACTGGAAATTCTTGCATAAATGCGTTTCCGCGTCACGTCGTCTCGTCTCGTCTTGGGAAGAGAACGCTGTCACGGCCAGCCGGCCAGAGCCAGTGTCCCCTAGTTCTTACTACAGCATACTCGTGTGGGGAAATCATAACGTGACTCGGAAAAACACGCTACGTGCGACGAATAATAAACTTTTCTCGTCTCCTAAAATAAAAATAAAACCACGCGTAATTTGAAGTAACGTGAATTTACGTCGAGAGTTAATATATCCGTAATTTATTAATTTCAAAATATTTTTGGTATAAACAGGGGATCGAAGGTGGTGTGTATTTTTGTCCACGGGAAATAGTGGCACTACGCCAGGTTGTTTTGATAAACATCGGTTTTACTCTTGACAAAGTTACGATTAATTTGTAAACAACACTATGATGAATTGGACGAAGTATTCTCATGTGTAATCATGTGCATTTATGACCAACGTACTGGTAAAGTAAATAATTGCTCGTCCGTTTATAAATAAAAGTGGAAATGTGAGTTATTCTGTGCTTATAAAATAATTTTTAATTCTTATATTTTACAAAATTGGGGTAATGTGATCTGTAAAAAATATTTTTTAGGTGAATATTGTTAGGAATTTTGAGGGTTGGATTTTCAAAATGAGTGTCGAACCGGAAAATCCGGCTCAGGAAGCGAGGCCTGTAGAACAGTTGCAGGTACCAACAAGAAATCTAAGAAGACTTTCAGTTCCAAAAAAGTCTTTAGAATCCAAGTTATGGGACTTACTGCAACCACTTGCGAGATTTTGGGGTCTCATCACGGCCGTTGGTAAGTAACCATCTTATCAATATTAAAATGTATCCTAAAGGGAATTGAAATACTTTTGCCCTATATTGAATCTGACCTGCATAGGACTAGTTTCTTGTTTAGTAATAATGAAATTTTAACGATCTATCATCTCTGCAAAACACATGTCATAGATAACTTATCAATCTTTGTTTGTTGAAATGCAAAAATGCAGATGCTTTACCAATAGTAAGGGGTACATAGGACTGAACTGACCGAACGTTATTCGTAAATTTTCGAAGCCTGAATCTGTCCAATATTGAATGAAAGTAAAATTTTATAGACTATACGTTACAATAACTATTTAATTTATTCCCAATAACTGTTATTGGATGGATCAGTGTATAGTATAGTGAATTTGAATGGTAAACTGTTGGTGGTATATATATTTTTAAAAACGGTAGAAACAGTTTTTTCCGGTAGGTACATTTATATTAATACAGTTGACGTAGAATAATTTTGAGTATTTTAAATATCATAATGATTAGAGTATTTTAAATTTCACATCATCAGAATAGGATGTACAAAGATTATGATCATCATTAGATGGAGTTGTTACTGATCAGACATCTAACACCATCTAGATTCTGTGTTACAAACATAACGCATAACATAACGGAAAAAACTGATTTTACTCCCCATAAAATTATACACTGCGGGTCTGCGTAGTCCATCACGCTCGCAAAGGGCGGATGAGCAGACTTCCCATACCTTCGAAAATGTTAAGGGTAAGCACGCATTGCGAATTTTACTGCCGCGATTTTTATTCTGACGATTTTTAAATCGCGTACTACATACTGATAACCAACACGATTTTTTTATCGCAAATGCCTGCAGCTTCATACAATTTCCATATGTCACAGAATTTTGCGGAAAAAATCGCGCGGTGAAAAATCGTAATGCGTGGCTAAGCCTAGGCTTAACACGCATTGCGGTTTTTCACCGCGCGATTTTTTTTTCTGACGATTTTTAAATCGCATATTCAATACGTACTGAATGTGATTTTGTTGTCGCAAGTGCGTGCAGCTTCATACAATTTCCATATATCACAGAATTTTGCAGAAAAAATCGCGCGGTGAAAAATCGTAATGCGTGCTAAGCCTAAGATGAACGTCAAACCAATATAATATAATTGCGTCAAACAGAAATAATAATTAATTTCCAATAAGCAAATAAGTTTAATAATTCAATTAGAAATGTCTTCGTTTTAAATCCAGACCCCGTGCGATAGGCGGAAGATAGACCATTAAGTTAAAGATGAGATAATCCTTTCGATTTCAGCCTTCGAGGAATAATAAACAAAATAATGTAGGAGGAATAATATGATGATGTTATTCTGAAAGAGATATAAAGAATTCAGTAGAAAGTTTAAATAAATTTTTCTTCTTCGTTCTCTATGTCTAAGGCGCTCCACCCACTGCACCGCGCCCCGTCGCGGTGCGCGGGATGGCAGATTTTACCATTGTATGCAATTATGTCAATTTATATAGAAATCACGCCTAGCACAAGACAACACACTGCCGACTAGGGCTTGTAATATCGGAAGGTTTTCAATATCGATATTGATTTTCGATATTTGATGCTAATATCGGAATTCCGATATCAATATCGGAATTAAACAATTTTTTTTTTAAATAATTTAAATTTAATTTTATATTGTAAAGTAGGACGTCTTGGATAGCAAAAAGGTTTTTAATCAATAGGATAATGAAATAATAACGTCTTTAGTACTGTTTTATTCACGTTCGTTGCAAATATCACCTAAATCTATTCAATTCGGTTTGGTTTTCGTGTTAAAAGTTCACGACCTTAATTTTTTTAGAATTTTTGAATCGCAAAATAGTTTTTACTGACAGATGAAATTCAGCTGTACCAAATGTGACAGCTGTACGGCAGAAGCTATGCTTTATACAAGGATAAAAGCTGAAGTGACTTGAAATATCGCAACACATTTGCTAGGACGCCTAGTTTCCTGGCAGCTGCCTTAACTTGGGATTCAATAAACCGCTCAAATTTAAGGTTCAAGGATATCTCAATTTCTTGTGGTGGGAGTATTTCAAGGATAGATTCTGAAAAGTAGGGCCAAAATAAATGCTTCTGTTTTTGTGGCGTTGAATTTCACAAGGTCGGCGTCGCCCTATTCGGTGACTTCAGGCAGTGATTCACTCTTTCAACCCGGGCCTCTCTTCAGACTGTATGACTGTGTTACTGGTCGGAAGCTTGTCAGGTATCGCTCGACCAGATCGTTGATATGCAGCAGGAATAGAGTTCTGGAGATAAAAGATCTCTGAGAAAGTCCGGCATTGTTTGTGATGTAAGGTTGCTTGGGACGAATAATCTTTGATAACGACTCTAAATGAACGTTCACTCAGAAAGTCTTTAACCCAGCTGATCAGGCCAGGGAATAGTACATACGCAGGAAGCATGATCAATAGGAAAACATGCTAAACCGTATCGAAGGCCTTCGAAATGTCAAGGGATAAAGGCAACCGCCTCTACATTATTCTTAAGGTCCTCGCCCCAGATACGAGTGGGTGAGATACACTAGAATGCGGTAGAGTGGTATGCGTTAGGCTATAGCGCTAGGGTCACTAAGGAGATCATTGTGTTCTAGGTATGCAACGAGGCGCATGTTCAATAATAATCTTCCTGAGTATGTGTGTAATTGAAATTGGCCGTTAATTAGCAGGGTCAGCTTGATTGCCATTCTTGGGCACGGAATGCACGTTGGCAAGCTTCGACGCCTGAGCATAGTGCATGCTCGTCTTAATTTGAGAGACGAACCAAGCGTGGCAAAACAGTAGATACATGGAGAGAGCTGTAATACCATCTGGTCCACTAGCTTTGTTCACGTCTAGACATCGAAAGGTTTTAAAAACCTTTGTTGTAGATGTGAACCTCCGATATAAAATGGTCTATGAGGTATCTGCGGTAAATGGCCATGGACAGTTAGATGCGAATTCTCAGCAACTAGAGATTCGGACAGATGATCTGCAGAAGATGATGAAATTATTAGGTATACCGAGATTAAGGAGATAAATTATGTTTGGAATAGATTTTTTCCGTGTCGCATTATTCGTGCAGTAGGCTGAGCAGACTCACAACAGGAATACGGTTAAAGATATTAACTCTACCTCCCTACACAGCTAAAATATTTATACTTACTTGCTCAATTTTATGACCTAGTGGTCAATATACCTTGTGGCACGCATTAAAATCATTTTGTTTAAATTAAAATATAAAAATTACTGATTCCGATATTACGATATCGAATCACTCAGTATCGGAATTGTAATATCGGGTTTCACGGTCCGAGATTCCGATATTTCGAGATTCCGAGATTCCGATATTCAAGCCCTACTGCCGACGCGGCACCGCGCGGGAAATTGCCCCGCGCGCAGTTGTGTTATCCGTCGCTCTGCGCACCGCGGCGGGACGCGTCTTCAGTGGGTGGAGCGCCTAATTCCTTCGAGATTACAGTAGTCAAGTATTGTCTTACAATAGTTACAATTAACCAGAATTTAATGATCCTTCGCAGCAGGAATACGCTCATGAAATTTAACTACAGTTCCCGAATTAAAAAAACCAAAGGCCTCTTTCTCAGTTCTCTAACAAAGTTGCCTTAGTAGGTAGGTACATAAATGAAATTAAAATTTCATTATCATCACTTCCTTAGGTAAAGGAAAATATCTTGAGGAAACTTGCACTCCTAATAGTTCTCCATAACTCTCTAAACTAACATACATTTTAGAACTTCCTTAGGTAAAGGAAAATATCCATAACTCTCTAAAATGTATGTTAGTTTAGAGAGTTATGGAGAACTATTAGGAGTGCAAGTTTCCTCAAGATATTTTCCTTTACCTAAGGAAGTGATGATAATGAAATTTTAATTTCATTTATGTACCTACCTACTAAGGCAACTTTTAAAGTGTAAACAAGTCTTTTAAATTATGTGTAAGTATGTATAAATAAATAAACATGGCCTGTACCCCTCACTCTCCCGTTGAGAGGAAAAACTTAAGCTCAGCAGTGGGTAAATGGGTTGTTATGATGAAAGTGTAATTTTTGAATCCCAAATCCCTACGGCAATGTAAATTAACGCCGAGATCTCGGAGGATGTTCAGAGTGGCACTCCTTTATTTTCATTTGTTCAGTAATGAGCGGAGCTGGGGCTGAGTTGGCAGTACTGGGCTATGAAGTGGCGCCGGCTTTGCTGTGAGTACGTTATCTTATTTTTATATTTCTTACTTAATATTACACATACCTATAACTATGAGTTTAGGATATACTCATTATAGCTTTGATTAAAGAAATGATACTAAAATTCCAAAATTGAGAATAACTTTAAAGATTTTGGTCCATGTTTCCCTTTTTAGGGTTCCGCAATCGGCACCCATAGTTTCGTCATTTCCGTCCGTCCATTCGTCTGTCCAAAGCATAGCGCCGAAACCCTGTGCTACAAAGCTGTAATTTGGCATGAATATACATATTTATTAAAACATCAAAATCGTAGAATAAAATATTGAAAAACATTTTTTTCAGGGTACCTCCCCTACAGATAACGTGAAAATGTTTTTATTTGTAGCGTATCTACCCTATAGCGTGGGCTATCGTTGAAATGGTCTTTCAAATATGTATAGGTATCATGGGTCTTGTAAGACCATTTTTGGATATTAGGTCCGTTTGCCAAATATTTGGCTTTAAAGTTTTAATTTTGGTTAGAGTCAAGTGTCCCCCCTGCCAGCTAAACGGTTGGAGTTGGATCAGCGAAAAATTCTCAAAAATAGGTCATAATTATGATGAATTCACAAGGAAAACTATCACGGCTATCCGCATACGTAGTTAATGAGTAATAATCATTTATTATTAGAATTGTTTCGAGTGCAATTACTATTTACAAACTGTTAATTTTCAAAACAAAGCGAGGATGAAATTGAAAATGAGTTGGAATACCACATCTTTGCAGCGCCGCCTGTAATTATCACTCTATTTTAGGAAGACGCTTTGACAATAGACCATTTCGGTAAGCGTGTTAATTTTAGTAAGTAGAGACATTGACTTATTATATTTATGTTTCTTAATTAATAGTTGTAGATTTAAAAACGTACCTTATAATCAGGGCCAAGTCCAACCAACTTTAAATATGACTTCAGTACCTAAACTTCATCGATTTTTAAACGTGTGTGGGCTTTCTACAGATCAATAAGATACATACAGGACGAATAACATACCTACGTTTTACGAGAATGAATTTTACGAGTTAATCATAAGAGCAGTTTTGAGATACTGTGAAGAAGTAAATTTGGTTTAACTTTTATTCTTAATAAGCATGTATTACCTACTTACTATGTATAGTAAGTAGGTAATACATGCTTATTAAGAATAAAATACAGGATGTCAGTTTCTCACTAAATGTCTGTTTGCGTTATTTTACGTTCTATATTTTTGATAAGTAATCTTTTGCACAAGTCGACTTATGCATAATAATAATGCTTAACCTCCTGCCTGAGAAACAGCGCGTCTGTGTCGACCGTTGAGTCTGAATTTTATTGTGGCTTGGAGTAAATTTAAAAGTTTTTCCCTAGAGGTGCAGAAGCTATTTTCTGATATTTGTTTAGATATTTTAACACAGTATTCGACGTTACTCGTATACCTATTATTATTTCACTGAATCGTACTTTACTAAGCAACTTAAAAAAAATTTCTTTCTTTCTTGACAGAGTGGGATCAGCTTTCGTTCTTCTATTGGAGACGATGTGGGTCGCTGCTCTCTTTGTCGACCTTTTATGTCGTCGAGGGGAGTACACATTGTCGTTGAGATGTTGGGATTTCATGAGGTGGTCATGTGGAAGGGCAAGAGCTCCATTTTACGCGTGTGCTGCCACTGCGTTGCTGTTCGCGAATCTCACTCTCCTTGCTACAGTTGCTGGTGAGATATTTTTAATGTTTTACCACATAACTAGTCAAGTAGGTATTTGTTTTGTATATCGCGTGAGGAAACTACCCGTGATTCCCTGGTATATTGGCGTAGAGCCGATGCTCGCTCATTGGTCTTTATGTCATAGTACACAGTATACCATATTATTATACAGTACACCAACTGAACAATTAGCAAGCATCTTGTACGAATTTATTGTGGAAATCACGCAAAAAACCGCGTGCGATCTACAGCCGCTGTATGCTAAACACGCGGTGTGTTTATTTGAGTAGCCAATCAAAACAGCGAATGAAATTTATTTATAGGTAATCTTAATTAATAATTATCTAATTACGTAAATATTTATATTAATTTTAGGAAAAAATATTCATGAGTTCCCACCAGAGTATGAATTGAAAAGAGCAAAAAATAGTTTTTGCTGACTGTTCAAACGTGTTAATCGAAAAAATACTGCGTGAAAATTTCATAGAGTTTTCAACAACAGATATAATTAATTAAGTACAAGGCAAGCTAGTATATGTAAAATTTTAAAAAACCGGGCAAGTGCGTGTCAGGCCACGCGCAATGTAGGTTCCGAAGTAGTAAGTTCAACGACGTGCTAACATAGCCGTGATGGTTTTCTTTGTAATTCATCATAATAACCTATTTTTGAGAATTTTTTCACTTTTCCAACTCCAACCGTATAACAAGCAGGGAGGCGGATACTTGACACTTGAGTTTTCTAACACTAAAGGTCTGTGCGCTTTGCTTCGTAGAGACGGACGGACGGACGAACAGATGGACAGATGGACAGACGGACAGACGAACGGCCGGACGGACATGACGAAACTATTATAAGGGTTCCGATTTTACTTCGGAACCCTATTAAAAACTGTTGATAATAACTTGTGAAAATATTTTTGAATGTCGTTATCATTTATGAATAAGGATAATGTTTCACTTGAAAACAATAAGTGGACAGCAAATATACACTTCAATAAAACAGAATTATAAAGTTACGTCATTAATCTAGTGTAAGTATAAATAAATTTCCGAACAAATGAAAAGAATAAATTGTTGGAAAACTCGCAGGCACTTTGACCTAACTTTGAAAATAAGTCTGCGAGCCTTTGTGCCGCAACACTGTCTTTCACTTAAATAAAGCTGTAGAAACATCTTTATGTACATCATATTATGTATTGTGGTAACACTATCCACTAGATGCTTTTGTTTTGCCACAAAAAACCTATGCCTGACTGAAAAGGTCCATCCTTCGTCGTCTTCCGCATTTGTGTTAAATTACGCTTTTATATTACATTACATAACCATGTTTGTATACTTTGTTTACTATTGTTAAAATTAGCATACTTAAGAGAACGGATGATACAGGTTGTTTATTTTCTGATATGATAAACTTTACGTATTGCCCTAATTATAATTAGTTAGTCCTTTTAAGAAACAAACTTGGTAATAAAAATCTACCAGAAGTCTTGTTCTCTATGAAAATTAGTTAGATCATTAGATTTAAATAAGTGTAATATCCGGTGGCATAGGAACTTTCTACTTTGGATTGACCATTAACTCCTTCATCGATCTGAATTCTGAACTCGATTAGCGTATTTGGATATGCTCTACTTATCCTCAATTAGGAATAGATTCTTTAGTCATATCTTTTAAAGGATTGCTAAAGGCTTAAAGGCCAGGCTTCCATTATATTATAATTTTTGTAGGAGTAAGCTCTTAATAAGTTTGCCCGAAAACTTTCGGTTCTTGTATTGGCTGCTTATCTTACCTAAGCTCTGTGATAACTAATGAACTCTGCATACCTTTTTGAGTGGAAGTTATTCAGTGCAGTGTTACGTTTCTTATAATTTAAATAGGCGCACGAATAACCATAAAAACAATTACATATTATACAAAAAACCAATAAATTGTTGTGACGATATTAGAATACTTATTAACTAAATCTTTTGATTTACGTTTTATGTACAAATCGTTTGTGAAGATATCTAAAGTTTATAATATGAAAAGGATGCTTGTGTCGAAATCTGTTAGATATATTCTTATCTGAAGGTGATTCAGTTAAACATATTTAACTACAGAGGGCCATTGTCAATGCTCACAGTCACTGAACAATATGCCGTTTCATAAACTTGGGCCATGGACTACGTATCTGCATGCAATTGCATTGCAATGTACATACAAGTGACGTACGTATATTTAACATACTAGCTGTTGCCCGCAGCTTCGCATACGGAAATTATGTTTTACCTTATTCGTACCTCTTGCAGAAGGAAATTTAAAAAACGGTGAATTTATATTGAAGTACTTATATTTAGTAATTTATATACTGAAACCCACGATAAAATCACAAAGGATTCCTCCAGGAGCGGGTTTTGAAAAATAAGCAATATTCACATTAATTTGTATTTTTTTCTTTTTGAAAAACTGAAAAATATATGTTTAATCAATTTAAGCAAGGAACATTTGTGGCAAGGAAGCAAATCGGTTGATGTTTTAAAAATATTCCATACAAACTTTCATCCCGTTCCCCGGGGAAACCTCTTAACTTTCTGGGATAAAAAGTATCCTAAAATATGACCCGGAGTATTAGTAACAACTTTGCCAATTTTCATCGAAATCCGTTCGAGGGTTTTCATGTGATGCCCGGACAGACAAACAGACAGACGGACAGACAGACAGACAATAATTCTAAAAAAAATATTTTTGTGCTTTAACACGTTAATGAAGTGCCCCCTAATCAAAATTTAAAAAAAATATTCAGTGTACAGAAAATTTGCCCTTTGAGTTTTATTATAGTAATAGATAGATTTATGTGTCTTATACATTGAGTATATTTTGAGATACGAGATTACAGTAATTTCTTAAGTTAGTGGATTGAGTGTTCCAGTTAATCGACCACAAATTTCTTACCACACGTTTCACAAATTTTTTTTCTTCACCACGATGTTTTCACAATTTTTTCCTAAATGTCTCCTTGATTTTGAAAAAATATGAGTAATTTTAAAAAAGAGCCCTCAATCCACTCGCACACGTTACGATGCCACAGTGAGACACACAGATACACGCACACACATAGACACACAGACATGTTAAACTTCTAACACCCCTCTTTTTTGTCGGGGGTTAATAAATAACGCTTCACACTCATAGCTCCACACTAGGATTCCCTGTGTCGTGGGTGCCATGGACAAGAACACTCACACCCAGACCGAGAACAATTCAAACTCATCATTCAAATGTCCGCCTCGCTGGGAATCGAACACAGGACCCTTGGCGCGGCGATCCGACATCGTAACCATTGCGCCACACGGGTCATCCAAACCGTTTAATTAATTCCTGTTCGTCTGTTCTACAGGTGGCCTGCTTTTAGTTCTGGCGGCATTACGGGCAGCAGTACCGTTTTCTCCATACGCTAGCCATGGGCCACATTCCCCACGCGCGGGAAGCTCGCTGCTCAGTCAACATGATTCGCCCCTGCCAGACGTGTTCTTCAACGCAGCCCATTCAGGGGATGACAGGTGAATAAAATTATAAGCAAAATTTTACCAAAATAGAACAAACTTCAAAGAAACTCTTCGAAAAATCTATTTCAAAATAGTCATCCCACCATCAGAACTAAATCTTAATAAATAGAATGGGACCAATATGGAAGGACCTATTCACTTTCAAATACACCAATTCGGTTGATAAATGACGGAGTTCTGTGAGAACCTTCTCCTATTTTTGAAGTAATTTAAAAGTTAACATACTAGTAATTTAACGATGTTATTGTAATTAGTTAGCTTTATTTTCTAAGCTTCCGTTAAATAAATCTGAACGTCCAGGAACTAGATGGCAAAGCAAAGGAAAAACAAAGCAACAACCCATAATTATTGTCCCACTGCTGGGCTCGGGGTCTCCTCTCACAATGTGAGGGGTATTAGGCCATAGTCTACCACGCTGGCCAAGTGCGGATTGGTAGACTTCACACACCTTCGAGAACTTTATGGAGGACTCTCCGGTGTGCAGGTTTCCTCACGATGTTTTCCTTCACCGAAGCAAGTGATAATTAACTTGTAATACGCACCTAATATTTGAAAATTAGAGGTGCGTGCCAGGGTTTGAACTCGGGCCCCTTCGTTCGGGAGACCAACGTTCTACCGCTAGGCTATCATTGCTACTATCAAAACTAGATGGACTGATTGATATTTTATAGAAACCTGGGCAGTCGTACATTCTGGAGTCCTGGGTCAGATTGTCTACAGTTCGAGTCCTTATATCCATCAGTGGACTTCCAAAACAAATGATATTGGTTTAGGCAGGGAATCCTAATTATAGTCGAGTTAAACATTCATAACTGAAACCTGCAGGTTGTCTTGTATTGTTAATTTGTATTCAAATATAAACTGAATTTGAATTTTAGTTCTTATTTTTTAAGGTATTCATTATAATAACCTTGCTTACTTAATTGAAATCTGTAATCCATCAAGATATAAAAAACTTAGGCGCGCGTGATAAATTAAATTTTATCTTTCAAACTGTCAGGCATTTAACATCCGTCCGTGTACATTTTTCTGGGAAACGACCAAAGCATCCACGATTCACGATTGTTTATTTTTATGTTAAAAATAAATACAGAAATAAACGAAGGTAACATTCATGAGACTGAATGAGGCCGTGTTTTTGGACTGACTTGAATAGAAAATTAAATTGTATGACATTGTTTCCAGATGTGAAGAGATGGCAGTTCTCGACGTGAAGTCTGGGGACAATAGATCTCGCTCGACGACACCAAAACCACCTTTACTGGAGCTGTGACTTTATAATATTATAACCTTTGTATACCTTTAATACGAAAATATAGTTTTTAACAATTTTGAGTCTCAATGCCATGTTAAAACTCGTTATTCAGGTAAACGGTAAACAGAAGGTTATAATCTATGCTAGTGTATTTACTTTACTTAAAACATCGTTTTTAATTTTATATTTATTACAAATCTACAAGTATCTGTGATAGCTTAGAATAACTACAAGAGCATCAGTAGCGTGGAACGATACATGACTTCGAAGTAATTGTCTAATATTAAATGAATTAAAAAGTGAACGTTTTTCATTTTAGGTGCATGAACTTTTTCATTTTAGGTGCTCTTAACACATAATTTTAAACTTGTTTTTGACTGAGAACGGCGTAATACGAGTATGCGGCCTTCATTATCTGAAAAAGATAAGAGTATTGTGGTAATTTTGTAGTAGTTTTATGCGTATAATTGGGACCTGGGTTTGGTGTCGTTTGATAAAAAACTTTTTCCTTGAATTGCATTATGTTCAATGAGGCTAAATATAAGTACGTATTAATGTTGGATTTTTTGTTTTTCATCCTTATAATTATTGCTTTTACTTATATTTACTTATACCCTACCTGGTAACCTGGTTCTATGGATGTCAATTGGCGGCATATGCATACTAGATACGGCGTAATATGCATACTAGATGGCTATTAAAATAAAAATAAAACTGGACAAACCGTCTAACTAATCCATCCTCTTTCCCAAAGCTATCCTATTAACCCACTTTGAGTGCCATAATGGTGTGGTGGATGCCATAAAAGTGTTTTATAAAACTAAATTAAAGACTGGCCTGGCTGAGAACTGTGGCCAAATCCTGTAATTGTGTAGCTCCCGGCAACTAACAAGCTAAGAGGATAGCTCGACGCTCCAAACGAAGAAAGGCGAAAATATTATTTGCATTTTTGAATTCCATGCATAATTGCATTTTTTTTAAAGTCGTGTCGCTAATTGGAAAGTACATTTCACCAATCGTATTTTAAACAGCTTCGGAAACTATTTTTATTCGAATTTTGTGATCAATTTCAATTCAAAAAGTCAGTCTTTGTACAAATGCCTTATTAAATGGAGGAGTCAAATTCAAAAACGAGCAGATGACCTGATGGTAACTGGTCACCGACTACATCAGTTATATCTACCAAAAGCTGATGCGTTGCTTGTCAAGAAAGAAAATACTAAAGGAAGAAAGACACAATTAACTCTCTCTCAAGCCCCCAGCTTATTAATTGAAGTATTTTACCGCTAAGAAGCAGTCGTTGTTGAGGGTTGCGAAGCCCGCAGCAGTAAGCTGCAAGGGCCGTTGAGCACGCATCATGGCCAGTGCCAGCTGCTTGCGGAGACGCGGTGACATGCGCTCCCACTTACTCTGCATTATCGCCTCCGATACCTTGCTGGCCTGTGGAGAGGATTCTTTTACTCCTACGCATTCTCGCCTGGCGACATGTGGTGAGTGTTTAAGAGTGAGTGACTTTTACTAAATCCGTGCGGTTTACCGCAGTCAAAAATTAACTTCTAATTATGTTAATAAATGAAAAGAAGCTCTCATAGTCCAGTGGCTTGCGTCGATCTTAAGCGATCAACAAAGTTAAGCAAAAGCGGGCACGGTCGGTATTTGAATGGGTAACCGCTAGTAGCAAAAAATTATATAGCGCTTCCGTGCCTCGGAGGGCACGTAAAGCCGTCGGTTCCGGTTATTATCGAAAGATAACAGTCGTTGAGCCAAGTCGGAGGCCCTGGGGCGGCATGAAAACTTCCGCCACTTGGGTGGGCCACTAACCCGTCCACCAATCCGTAGTGGAGCAGCGTGGTGGAATAGAGCTAGAAGCAAAGATTCTTGTACTACTTTATTTTCACTAACCATAACTATCAACCATCTCCACGGACAATGAGTTAGACCAAAATAATCCGCTCTTAAATAGGTTTATAAATGTGAAGGCTATGTTTGGAGAAAATAAATCATTACAAAAATCTTACGGATGGACGAACAATCATTTGGGCTACTCGATGTTATTCCCCAAAGAGAACTTTATATTTTTTAAGTTAAGGAAAATTCAGAAGTTTACTTTAATTACCTACCTACGTAAGTATTACCAATACGCACAAGGTTGCTTATACATTGCTACTATAATTACATACTCTCTACTCTATGACACCGCACTTCTCATCTGTAAACTTTGCTAAGTCTCATATTTTGATTATAAAAACATTGATCAAAGCATTTGTATAGTGATCAAGCCTGAAAAATGCTACAAAGCTTTTACCATGCTATTCATGAATGCTTTATTACGACCAAATGTATGGCACAAAATGCAGACAATAGCTAAAATATTGTGATATTCTCTCCCAGTAAGTATTGCTCGAGGCATAAAAATGCGTCATAAAGAAAAAATAACTGACCTGCTTTTATGGTAGATAAGTATGTCAGTTATAATGCCTTCCTTAAGTAATCCGAGTATGAGTTTCCTTATCGTTTTAATGGAACGTCACAAAGATAGCTTTGAAAAGGAAACGAGCATGAATTTCAAAGGCATTAGGATTAGAATTGAAACAATCGAGTTTTTTCCCTACTACTTGATCTACTATTCTTATGCGTATGTAGTTACCTACTATTTTTTTATAGCCTGAGGGGCTGACGAAAAAGCAGACGGGCCACCTGATGGTAAGTGGTCACCGTCGCCTATGGACATGAGCAATACCAGAGGAATCGCCAATGCCTCGCCGGCCCTGAAGGAGAACTCTTTTTACACCTTTTTTGAACCTACTATTTGCAGTGGCGGATTTAAGTTTGATGTCGCCCTAGGCCCCTTATGATATGCCGCCCTTTTTGCTCACTGAAAACGTGATTATCAAAATGAAATATGTAATTTTTAAAAACCTACATTATTATGTATCAAATATTAACTTAAATACGTTTTAATAGTTAACATAGAATTATCATATATTTGCCAGTTAATTGAGATGAAAATGGTCAAATGTCATTACGATATCCACAGAAAATAATCCTGTGTGTTTTTTTTACCAATATTGTTTTTCATTTTACTTTATACATTTTTTAATAGAAAGTCCAAAAAATATTATGAACGAAGAAAAAATCCAAACCTGGCAACGCTTCAAGTTACACAATCGCCTCATACACAGAGACCCACTCAAATGTTTACAACTTGTAAATATTTCACCTCAAAAGCATAGAATTAATATTACTAGCGTATAAAACAGACACCGCGAACATTGGGTTCGGGGGTGTGCATTGCAGCCGGCCGGCTGCATTTCATTCTGTCACTCGGCTGCGCTCATTGCGGCCGCATGACAAAATTGTTTATGAAAAAACTGAAAAAAATGCCGTCGTGCGTAATAAGAATGTGTCACAATTGCACGACAAAAAACAAAAAAGATAATGGTTATGGTGATAATGATAATGGTAATGGGCATGGTTACCATGCCGGATCGCCGCACCAAGGGTCCTGGGTTCGATTCCCAGCGAGGCGGAAATTTGAATGATGAGTTTGCGTTTCTGTTCTCGGTCTGGGTGTGAATGTCCTTGTCTATGTTGTGTGTTGTCCATGGCACCCACGACACAGGGAATCCTAGTGTGGGGCTATGAGTGTGAAGCGTTATTATTTTATTATTATTATTAATGTTATCACTTTATCATGAGTAAGAAAACAAAATCTTAACTTAAATCAACTAAAACGCATTTAATTAAATTATTGAGCAATGTTCCCGCCATTTTGAATGAAAAACTACATAGCGTGTTAATGGACTAAATAAGCTTGCAGACGCGACGCTTGTGACCAATTTAAAGTGTTGGATTTTTTGACACGAATCAATGGTAATTACGTTTGAAATAGTTTAAACGCTTTTGCACGTTAAATAAAGTTGGAGTAAGAGCTTGTAAAGATTTGGAGTCGGTGACTGCTTGTCTTGGTTCGACAAGTGTCATATACCTACAAAGTTACTCTATGGCAAGTGTGCAAACGAGGCTTCTAGTTTGAAAAGAGAACGGAGGGCAAGCCGGCGGTGGAAAACACATTTTGTTTGAGATAGCTTCTCTATGTATTACCTCAATGCTCAAAAGTGACTATTTTCATACATTTTACAAAATGGCCGCCAGGGCGTCCGTCATCTTGTCGAAAAAAAATTCCTACTTACCCCAAACAGTAAAGTTGAGGATGGATCCGAGCAAAGACAGAAGAAATATTGCAAAAAAAAAACCTTATAAAACCACCGCGATGTAACCCCGCAAAGATACCTCGAATATTGAAAAATTTCAAACTTAAATAATTAAATATCTCGGCGGCCATCTTGTTTTTTCAATTTTATCGTATTAGTCAACCCAAGATTAGCCGAAAACAATAACAATACCAAAAAAAAAAACAAAATATAAAAATTAAGGACACACTCAAGCGAACACAAAAAAAAATATTGAAAAAAGTTGAAAAACCACCCCGATGCTACCCCGCAGTCACCTCTAAAATCGAAAAAAATCAAACTCAAATATCACAGCGGCCATCTTGTTTTTTCAATTTTTTTTGTAATTCTCCTCTCAAACTTTACGAAAAACCCCAAAAATATTGGGCGAAAAGTCATAAACAAAAAAGTTGACAATCTCAACTCGGCCGCCATCCTGAAAATGAGAAATGTCATATTTTCCCCGAGGTCACGGGAGAGGAAGGAGAAAACCTGCCATAGACAAAAAATCCCTTCTCACCTCCTTCTGGGAGAAAAATTATAATTATAAATAGCACGGTAATGTTGTAGGTTGAACACTTTTTTAAATTTAATTATAATTTATTCATAAAGGCTATTGAGAAATAGCAAATAATCTTTAACTGTCCGCTATAAAAATTTGCGAAAAAACTGAAAATTATTATTTTCAAAGTAATATAGATTAAAAATAATCCATATTGTACCGACAAATTAAAAGGTAAACTCAACATTAAAAATATTTTATAAATTTGAAGCGAAAATAATTCACAGAAATATTTTAGGTAGGTACAAATAATTCTCATATTTTACCGCTCTTAAGTTTTTAGGTTTCTGAAAATTTTGCCGCCCCCAAAATCATGGCGCCCCTAGGCCCGGGCCTCACGGGCCTAGGCCTAAATCCAGCACTGACTATTTGCGATGAGATTAGTGGCAAGGCATAAGTCTCGTAGTTGAGGAGGCCTACTCCTCCAGACCTGGGAAACATTAGTAACTCCACCACGCTGCTTCAGTGCGGAATGATAAAGTGGTCAGTAACCAAAGAGTCGACATCAGGTCAACATCGTTATCTAAAGACTGTGACCGTTGCGACGCCTTTACTTGGCTGCCATCACTTTGTTAATTAACTTATTATTAAGAATGTATATGGTTTGCGGTGGCCACTTACCATCGAGGTATAAAAATAGTTCACTCGTCTGTTAGTTAATACAAAAACCGTTCTCACTTCACTTAACCTGTACCGCGACCAAAAGTATTCTTAACTTACACCTAAGGTAAGGGTAAGGTAAAATACTTACTTACTTGGTCGGTAAGTGCATTGCCAGAAAAGCACTGGATAGCTAGCTGTATAACCATGACGCAGAAGAAAGCCAGGGTTGTGACAAGGCTAAAGGATATTAAACCGGATGCATCTTTCTGAAATAACATAAATATTCTTAAACTATTTTGTGAAATAAAAACATCAACGTACAAATACGGTATGCGGACTATACGGTACGAGTTAAGTAATTGTACGAAAAGTGCGGCTTCAAAACGGAGTCAAAACGGCGTACTGTCTATGCGAGTATAACACTTAGCAAATGAACGACATCCCCGTCGACGTATTTTGTCTGTACTTAATTTACTGCAATTTAGTGGTAAAATTAGCATACTGCACTTTTTATACTCAGTAGTACTTAGATTGTTTTTGGGTAAAATTAGCATACTGCACATTTAATAATCAGTAGTAGCTTGTTTTTGGGTACAATTTTCACAGTTTTTAGTAAGGTATTTTCCGAGTCATCCAATGACATAACTTATGTAAAATTTTTAGTATTTAGATACCAAAAATTGGTAAAATATTCACACTATCTTAGATAATATAATCAGTCATACAGATATGATTTTTAATTCAATTCAAAAGAATTCTACGTTCATTTAAATAATATAGTGATTAACAGGCAATTGCAGCCGTAAACAATGAAGTTGTTGAGATATGGCAAGATATCTGTAACAATTAGACTAGCATTAAGTTAGTCAAAATCCCACGGTATCTTAACGATCTTACCGAAAGTTGCAACATTACTACGCAAATTGCCGCACTGCTAGAGATGAGTTGAGTCATGAAGCCGTAGGTATAAGTCTTCCCGAATTTCTCTACGCAACTGTAAGAGAATATTAAAGTTTAAGGGCATTCAAGTTCTTGTTACTATTAGGGTAAAATAGTGAGATGATTAGATTTTTTTTCGTTTTTGAATAAAAACAAAGACAAGAAAAGCAGCAGAAAATAGAGCAGAAAAGAGCAATATAAAATATTTTTCTCCATATTTCACCATTTTTTGATGATGCGATCGGTTGAAGAAGTCAATATACGCCGTCTAGTGGCAAGCGTGTTAGTAATCCAAAAAATATGTATCGGTATAATTAAATGCCATCTTTCACTCTGACAGTGTTCTCCAAACTTCTCAAACATACTATGAAATAGGTATAAACTTTTTTATCCACTAACATATAAATATGGTTATCGAACAATCACTACTTGTAAAATATATTAATATTTTTAAAAAGTATAATATTACAAAGATTATGGAAAGTATTCCCGGACTCTTTGAGACGAAAGATGAATATGAATCGAAGATTATGTTGGTTTAGGCGTGAGAAAAAAGCAAGCGACATTATTGGAGCGGTAATCCTGAGTTATTACAACTTATATCAAACCCAAATTCAGTTCGTTTTATCCTGGGTATTCGGGGAGAATTGATTTCTTTTTGTATTTTGTCATCCTTATTTCGATTGATAGTTCAGCCTCTATAGATCAGTTCGTAAATAGTTACGGAAATTCATATAAAGCAGATTTGTTTTGAAAGTGATCTTATCCAGTTTTATTGGATAACTGTCGTCGTAACGATGCCATGTCGGTGCCAGCCTACTTAATAGGGGATTGCAAAGTTTGGCTCCCGATCTGGCAGCGTCTGTTTCCAGTTAATTTACATCACCCGTTATGAGAACTTAGCTAGCTCGCGTACATTTTGTTTGCCAAGAAATTCAAGCTTTATCGAATATTTGCAAATGACTTGTAAACAGATGTGCAAAATATTTTTTTTTCTTTGAAGTAAAAATATTACAATTAGTTTGACAGAAACTTTTAAAATTCTTACGAACGACGATAAAATTAAAATAAGAATCTCAACGTTTGACAAAATATTGCTTGCAAACATTTAAGCGGTAAACTTTTTAATAATTTACGAAGCTTGAACCAAATTGAGGTAGTTAATATTGTGTAGAGGGAAATATCCAGCCATCGGACATCTAAGAGCCCCAAGAAGACCCCGCTATTATGTTGATTAAATTAAAATTTAATGTTTACGAAATTACACACATTTATTTTGACTTACAACTTTTATTTGGTAGGTAAGTAAGATCAGGGTATGTTACGCGATTATTATAATATATCTCTACAATATTGTAGAAATAGCCCTAACAAATTAACGATAAATTATAATTTCTAGTAATAACATCACTATGTTTTATTAGTCTTATCCAAATCATACTCCGATCTACCAAGTTAATAGTTTAAAAAACTAATTATACGGTTTTATAGGGCCTATTGTCTGAAAAGAAGAAAAAAAAATTGCGTTAAGGAGTTCCTTCGTCTGGAGCCAAACCTATATGTAGTATCATGTCATGCCTATCACAAAAATACATTGTCATCAGAACGACGCATGCAATGTGTAAAATTTTAACTCCTTAGGATAGGAGGAAGTAGATCTAATTGCGCTTGCAAGATTTGACCCAAACAAACAGGGCAAGCTGAATAAAACCTTATAACAAAGAATAGTATTCCGTCTGACGGAATACGGAATCCGTCATTCCTATTGTCTAATCAATCCGAACTTTCTATTGGCAGTAATTACCTGACTAATACTTGATGCTGTTGGAAACAATTCTTAAGCGTGTTTCCCAAAGCACTCTCAATTTCTTCGTGTGTGTAGTATCTTCTCACGATGTTTTCATTATAATCGTAATTATTTACTTCTTCTGAATGGGAAGAATTCGGAAATACATTATTATTAGGATCATCTTGTTGGAATCGTTCTGATAACTTTGTCATAGTTCGATCGTACGCAGTAATAAATGCTTCTTGTAGTATTTCAAACTGCGAACTCATGTGGAGGATTACTGATGCAATGAAAGTGTCTATTGTCAGAACTATATGTGCAGTCCAAAATACACCTACAGACTCCAGTAAAACTGTAAGCACAAATGATTTATCTGTCTGGTAGTTCCAAGGGACATAAATTGGTTGCGGAAGTGCTCTGAACGGCTTTTGTGTTGTGTCATTTAATTTAGCTATCTCAGTTTTCCATTTAAGATCTTCATAAATTCCATACACGGTTATATTTGTAATGGTCATCCAGCCAAAGAAAACGAAGGAAGCAGTCATAATACGCGTGATCTTGATCATTCTGCGATTTTTGATGTTATTTTGATAGTACGCTTGCAAACCTATTTCCAATGTGTGCACGACGTCCTGAATCTCGCGGTTTTTGAAAAACAAAATGTACATCTTAATAACGGTCAGGTCATGAGTAATGACGAAAGAGATGCTAAACATGAATCTGTCCAAATCTTTTTCGCCGATAAAAGGATCTATTGATTCGAGGCTAACGAAACCAAAAACCAACACAACTTCTGTAAGTATGGTGTAGTATATGTATAGCCCGGGAAAGTTTGTTGTATTTTCTTCGTGAGGATGATGCCACCATCCTAGACCTAAAAATCTGAATATTATATAATGTATCGCAAAATAGCCTCTCGCAGGATCTGAGTCTATGGACATTGCGAGATTAAAATAAAATAAAAAAACACCAGGCACTTCACCAAGCCTCTGAGATTGTGGACAAATAATGTTATAGTTCGCCAGTACTACGATTATATTATATAACACTTAAATTTAAACTATAAAACAGTACTGACTCAAAGGCGGAAGCGGATATGATGATTTCTCATCAGAAAAATGTTATTTCTAGTATGAGGTGGCATTTTAACTGACACAACGAATATTACTGCTTGGCTGATGTGTATTCAGCAAATAAAAAGAATCGATCAACTAACCCTATGCCAACACAGCTCGTACAACGGTATGTATACATACATTAAAACATTTTTTGTAATAATTTAGTTGCAATGGTATGGTACGTAGTATTTTACACTAGCTGTGAATTTTTTTTTATGTATAAAAATGAGATCGTTATTATTATTTATTTGGTTTGTTCATAAAGAGTAACATAATTTTAGGGTTCCATAGTCAAAATTCCGTCTGTCTACACACTAAAACTACAAAGAGGGGGAATAAAATGTAAAAAAATATTTTTGATATTTTTTCCTTTCAAAAATATTACGGGTCTGCATCGACCATTTTTCGATTTAGGGGTACGTTTGCATAATATTCGGTTTTAGAGTGCTAATTTTGACGAAATCCAAGTGTCCCGCCCCTGCCAGCTTAATGGTAGGACATTGTGAAGAAATTACGTCAGTATTATATACAAGAATTTAAAAGGAAAAATATCAAGGCTAGGTTAGCTTATGTCCTATTATGTCTTCCGTGGTAATAACGACGTAGTAAACGACACTTTTTGCCGTCGTTACAACTCGTGCGGCGTCGTTACTAGTCATGCGGAATTTCTCTTGTCATGGCAATTAATATGCGGAAGAGCGACAGGGATAGAATAAATATATTACTGTCGCTCTGACAAGGTGTCAGAGTGGCAGTGAAGGATTTGTTCTATCACTGTCGCTCTTCCGCATATTGATTGGCATGACGGGAGAAATGGCAAGTGTATATTACATTTCCTTCAATAATTAATCGAAAGGAACTTCGTTCCATCCGGGTGTCCCTTGACACCTCTCAAGTTTTTTTTTTATACATACAATATCATTGGTTATCTCAGTCACACAGCGTACTTTATTTACTTCCAATCACACTCGATTCAGCCAGAACTAGGAAATAGGAATAAAATGTCTTAAAAAGTGTGGAATTATTATTATATTATTTTTCTACGAAATTCTTGAATTATTTTTCGCCTATGGCTTGGGTCTGTATTCACTTCTGTACATTGTCCTTATAATTATATTGACCAAGAAGCGTTATTAGTGTACGTTAACTCTAATGTTACTGCCGTAGACGTAAATTAATGGTGTTAGCGATCAAGGCAATGAAAGGTGATAATTTGTAGAGAATACTTAATTTACTCGAACATTTATACCAGATTTGCTATTTATTAACACCTGAAATTAGCCTCTGCTGTAATTGAAATTTCTCCTCGTCCACTTAGGTAATAAATAAATCATGATACATTTATGTTAGGTCATATTTATTGCAACCTTTTGTTTTCCGTTAAATTGCTCTTCAGAACGACATGAATAGTGTACATACATGATATGTATTTACCTTTGTACCAAGCAATCCTGTGAAATGAAAGTCACAGAAAAATATCTATTGAATATTCTCTCCCTCCCTGAATATTATCTCCCTTGACTATTTGTTAAGGGTAAAAAGGTAGGGCAGTGTGAAGGGTGAAGGTTTTAGGGATTAGTAGTATTATTTCATCCATCCTTTCATAATCCATTCTAGCTGTAAGCATACTTCCTATGCCGCACTAAATAGTAACAAACACATAAATTGTATACCAAAAACACGGTGAAACATTCAATCCAATTTGCATGTTTTGCATGTCCCCTAAAGCCAACTGCAGTTACTATACGAGTACGTACTCTATACAGAGGACCGCAACAGAGGTTAATAAAGTGTATTCTTTGTTTATTTCAAAAATATGTGATGGACAAAAAGTGACCGGTTCATTTAGTTTTTTATTTCAATAGGACCAAAAATAAATATAGTAATTTAATGACCGAAACTCATAAAGATATTCAGACACCGACGGAGGATTCCGAAATAGAAAAGTGATGTTTACAAAAATCAAGTACCCTATTTACCTTTTTTTTCTACGGCGTTATAAGCTTCGCAAGGAAAACTGGATTTCTGTGTTAGATTACGAAGCCACTTATTCTTCTTATACCCCACCAATCCGCACTGGAGGAGCGTGGTGGAACATGCTCTAGGACTTCTTAAGAGGAGAGACCCGTGCTCATTAGTAAGGCATTAATGGGTTGAAGCCATTCCTCTAATACGAGGTATGTACCTCTAATACCAAGTGGAGACCCGGGGCCTTATAGATAGATATCAGAGATGCTGGAGTTTTTAATTTCATAGTTAATTTATCTGGTACAACATTAAAACGGCAAATGAATTTCGAAACGCAAAATTAAATTAGTTACAGTTTAAAATTTACACTAGAGAACGGCACGGCTGCGAAAGATAAATTTATTTCAACTTTGGTGTCCATTTTGCACTCTATCTAATTACAAAAAAGTTTAAATCGAACTTCAATTTTGGAACTGAAATTTATGGTTTGCAGTTCGTTTAAATGTTTCCTGTCAACAGCAGTGTCTGGTTTTTATTATTAGGTATGTTTACTTTTGTTTATTTCTGCAAGCAAAATAATAGTAGAGACCCGTTGTGCTAGTCAAAATTTGGTAATAATTCAGTTTGTCAAAAGTTTACATTATTACTATATTTTAGTTTAGTTAATAAAATAATGTATTTATTCATATTAATAGTATATACCTATTATATTAAGCATATTTCACTAATGTAAACTTTGACTACCTATGCCAAATCTTAGACTCCTACGTTCCTGGCGTTCCTGCATAATGCTTTAAAAGGGTACAAAGGTTTTCTTTTCGCTTGTTAATATTAATATTTGAATTTTGAATAGTAGGAATAATAAATTATAATCTAATGTACAATAGATATTTGTATATTGTTGGAGTAGGTGCAATGCCAGAAAACATTACACTACTTTAATATAAATGTGAATTTATTATGAACTCTATCTTCCTCCGCCAAAAATCTATAATGTATTTGAATTAATTCAGTTATCATAATTTTGATGGGAATTGTTATAAAATAGATTTCTGAATTAGTACACTGTCTAGATGCTACAGAGAATCCATCCATTCATCCATCAGCATTTGGAGGTCCACTGCTGGAAATAGCTTAGGCCTCCCTTAACTTACGATTTTAGACACTAAGATTGTGTTTTGGACGACAAGATATGACGCAGTTTCCCGAACGCAACCCTTCCGAGTTGGATTCTAAGAGTGACTTCTTTCTCGAAGTTCGATTTACCCATCTGGATCACTTGTCCCAGGTAAACTTCAAAAGCAGCGCCGTCAACAACAACCGGTACGGGTGTGACATGGACATTCGACATAATTTTCGTCTTGTCCATGTTCATTCCGTAGGGACCCACTTTCATTTTGGCGCCGCTTTGCGTGTCCAGTCTCGCGTTGAAGAATACCTACTACTACTACACAGAACGGCATCTCTATATCCAAATCTTTTTACCAAGTAATTGGTAGTACCTATCATTAATTTTTCTAAAAAATTGATCTTTAGGTTTTTGTACTTTGTACCAATTAAAATCCAATAAAAATTTGCTTTTAATTACGTATTATTCTCTATTTACGTATTATTTTACTGCCGTAATAAAATTAATAATAAGGAAATTAAAATCCATACAAATGAATGTATTCGAATGTTACGTCGGAAATACATTAAGTAATTTAAATAAAACACACAATATATTCCTTTTTATTAAAAAAGGGGTTCCGATGAAAGAATAAAGCGAAATAAGTAAACTAAGTATGTGATACTGTTTATTTCAATAGCGCGCCATCCGCACATTTTCACATCGCGTCCTAAATAACCAATCGGCTGAAAGCGCTCATATCTGTGTAGCGGTGCAGCGCTAAATTTGAAGTTGCCAAGTTGAAAAAATACATGACCGTACACAGAGTATAAAATTTATAAAAATATAAATAATTTACCGAAAGATAATTTTGTTTTGATACATTGTATTTTTTTGCAACTCACCAATTTTTATATTAACAATATTAATATCTTTATCATTAGGTAAGTACAGGAAAATCATTGATATTTTCTATAAGCATCGATGTTATTGTACTCTATGATATTTTTTAAAAACCTTGCCTTCGGTTTTATTGGTCAAGTCAGCCCATAAAAAGAAAAGGTTGAAAAAAGTGAAATACTTCATTTTTCACTCTTAATTACTGTGCAAGGAAAACTTAATTAATGTTACAGTAATTAGGGTATGTTATTACATATTATTAGTAACACTCAGCACTCTATGATATTTCGCTTTATTAAAATTTCGTTCACTATTTGATTTATCTGTGTAACAAAAAATCGATACCAATGTCAAGCGTTGTAACTTACGATAAAGCGCTTTAAACGCTACAGTTTTACGAATTCGGAGAGCTGGGCTCACTATCGTATGACCTGTAGAAGTTCTGACGTAACACATAACCTAACACTGGTTACTGGTAGCTAAGAATTTAATTATGCGACGCGATGATGCACATTGCTCGTCGGCAACTCGGCACCCTCATTCCAAAGGTGCTCCTTGAGACCGATAGACGACAATGATGTGATTTTATTTCATTTATTTGTGTATGTACATAGTTCACATCAGTCAAATATACGAGGCTACTTAGGTTACTATTTGATATACGAAATGTTGTGACATGAGATACCTGTTTTACAGTGTCATGCGATAGTAAAAACTTTTAATAAAAATTGTTATGTTATTACTTTTTTAAAGTGGGAATTTGGCCAGAACTTCGTTACTAACTTTAATAGTGTAAGTAAAATTATTAATTATTTTCGTTAAAAAAAAAGTATGGGTACATGGTTCACTTTGGTTTTTTTCGTCACTCTCACACACACGAATTTCATTCACTCAAACTTTGAATGGACAGAAAACATCAGGCACTTACATTTTATAGGCCTCATAAAGTAAGTATACTTATTTGTAAGTCAATATGGTTAACGTAAACAGTATATAAATTTCAGCATGTAAGTAAAATTGTACAATATTGTTTTAGTAACTTTCAGTAGGTCTGCGAAAGCGAAAGAAGGAAAGATATAAAAGATATTGAATATACAGTTTTTCAGTATTTTTATGTTAGGTACTCCTTTAACACTATAGAAAATTTTGTTATTGAAAAAAACGTAATTTTAATAATATCAATAAAATCAACAAAAATTTAAGATGCTTTGCTGTGAAAACAATTTTATTTATTTGTATTTTATAATAATATTCATAATTATAAAATAAAATAATAGTAATTTTACAATTTACAGTAGGTAAAAATACCGGCATGGTTTAAAAAGAAGGAAGTAAAAAAAATTATATCTGTAACCTCATGAACTTACTATAAAATAGTATGTGTTTTATTCACTATACAAAAAAAAATATGGTTGGGAATTGTACTCAGAATGCTGACAACATTGCCTCGCTGTATTGTTAAACAAAGTCTTTGGGTAAAGTTGGTGCCAGACTTCAGGGCTTCAGAAGTGAGGACCAGTCGTTGCGACTGGAAAAGACGTGACGTGAAAGACTTCACGTCAGTCGACCATGTGTACCCATAGTTTCAATTGTGAGCGCCGCAATCATTTAGTAACTCATTTATTAGATGGATTTCAATTTTAAATCATAGGAAAGAGCTAATTTTGGCTCTGTATGCGTCCATAAGCGTTGTTTGTAAGTAGTAATACATACTACATGAATTAAGGTAATACCACAGAAGAAATTACTATTATTTCTTCTTATAAAAATAAGTAGTAATACTAGCAACATGTTCTAATTAAGAATAATTTATTTTGACTAAAGCATTCAATTCTTTCGCAAATTACTCACAACATAAAAACATAAAAAGGAAAATGTATGATATTATGTATGTATTTACGGTATTTACGAAAATTCATATTTATGAAAGTGATGGAAAATTATTTTTTTTCCCTTAAAAGATAATAAAATTCTAAGTCAGTGTTGAATTTGATGGATGATTTTGATATTATCTGATTACTTATTATAACAATTCAATGCAATATTATAATAAAATTTAGTAAGCAAAAAGATCGACCTACTTTAGTCATACCTCTTAATAGGTACTATTATGTCTTCTATGGTTACACCACGTGTTCGTGACAGTTGGAATTTACCGCTGAGACGACATCGCCATTACTTTATATCAATTTAGACTATTTAAAGCAAGGAGGAATTATAAACACGTAATCTAAACAGGAATGATAAACAATTAGTATTTTTAACCGACTTCAAAAAAAGGAGGAGGTTCTCAATTCGACTGTTTTTTTTATGTTTGTTACCTCAGAACTTTGGACTGGGCGAACCGATTTTGATGATTCTTTTTTTAATCTAAAGCTGGTGGCTGTCATGTAGTCCCACATAAATTTTATTGAGATCTGACAATGGAATCCATGAGAAAACCACATAAGTCGTAAATTTGTGTTAAGATGTGCGCGTCAAATTGACGAATAACTCAATATCACGCCAACCGATTTCGATGATTCTTTTTTTAATTGAAAGCAGGCGCTTGTCATGTGGTCCCACATAAATTTGAACGAGATCTGACAAGTAGTTTTTGAGACTTTGAAGTCGGTTATTTTTTGTTAGTAAAATTTAGATTATGAATGATAAATATTCCTGTAAAGTTTAAAGTGTCTGCAATTGACGTAGTTGAACTGTGCGGTTGAACTGGCCAAGTCCAAATAAAACCTCGCGTGGCAAAGGGAAATTTGCTTTAATGTAACTTTACGAGAAATGTTTTTTGGGTTCTGCAGAAAGGGAACAATATCGAATACTGTTTTCGTACAGATTTTCCTATAAACTATGAATGATGAACTGATTTAAATTAGGCTAGGCTGTACCCTTTTAAAATATAAGTTCAATGTTTTTAACGCATTTTGATTGTTGTAATGGTTAGTTAGTCTGCGGATTCCTCACTTTCTTCTTAGCAACGAATTGGTGACGCTTATAGTGTCACGGATATGAGACTGTAAATGAGGGTTAACATCTGACCATCCTTCAATAGTTGGTCCATTGAACATAAATCACTCTTTCACCCTATATACTCCTTCCGTTCTGATTAAACGAGTAAAAGGACAATAAATTAAAACAAATGTTCAATACTTTGATAGTTTACGTGAGCATAAATTAACTCATAATAGTTGAACCGAGAACTGCCAAAGAGTAATTAATCAAACTGCAAATGCAATAAAAAATTTAATTAAACTACCTTGTCTAATGGACTTTACTGTTTTATTCGTCACGCTCTTTCCGTACGTTTATGTCAAAACGCGACGGGAGAAATAATCATCATTACATGATAACAGTACAATACTACTAAGTAATTTTGCATTGTATTCATAATACCTTCTTGTAATAGAGTATAATTGTATTCCAAGCATTAACTACCGTTATTCGATGTTATTGACTTGTCTACGTCTACGTATATAACTGATCTGCTATATTAGATCATGATAATATAATTTATGATGAATAAATGAAGTGTATGACGTGTAATGTGACCATATAAATTATGAATGATTAATAAATACATAACAATGTACTTAGTTATGATTGTTCTTTACTATAATATTATTATGTATTTCAGGTACCTACTATATTGACAAATTTTATGGTGCAATCAAATAATATATGATTCAAAGTGTGGCTCCATCCTTTTGAGTCCAAGTTTACCTCTGCTGCTGCCCAACACCAGATACAATTATTGCCAGGTCCTTCCTGTTGGAACTTTACCATCCAGTTTAAATCTGGCAGTATTCAATCTCAGTATTCACTGAATACTGAGTACACAGTACAATCAACAGTACAATCTCAGTATTCAGTGAATACTGAGATTGAATACTGCCAGATTTAAACTGGATGGTAAAGTTCCTGATTCAGTATTCACGTATTGTGGTGGGGTGTTTTACCCGTCCGACAAGCTGCGTCCTAAAGTGGGTCGTACATTTATTTTTTAACGTGTTTTGGTCCAAGTTTTACGGCTGCACTCAGAATCATTTAACTGTTACTTAAATCGCTCCTTAGTACCTACACAATCACCATACAAATTCTGTACTAAGGATCGATTAAAGTAAGCATTAAATAACTCTGAGTGCGGCCGTTAGAGATGCAACAATGCTTTTGATGTTATGGATGTCGATAGAGGCGGTGTCCACTGTCCACTTACCATTAGGTGACTCGTCTATTTATTTTTCGGATAATTACATAAAATAATGAAGAGGCCATGGCCGCCTACGAAGTAGCAATTTCGGACCTATCGGATCAAGACAGCTGGCAAAAGTATTTTAATAGTTTGTTTAGGTGAATGGGAGAACTTTGCATACAGAATGAAGGAGAGTATTTCGAAAAAACATAAAATAAATATTGTTAATATCTTGTATAGTTTTTTCTTGTCTCAAAACTTATCGAATTACCTACATACCATCAAATGTACAAAGTCGCAGATACCAGTAAAGTTAGGATAAAATAAAAAACTATCTGCTACAGTAATATTTGTCAAGCCAATAACTAACGTTTGAATTGTAGACAGTGATGAGACTGCCACTTGTTGAATTGTTTTCAAGTGGGCTGCAATGATATTAGATCATGTACCTATTTTTTATAAAATCTGTGTGTATTTCCTGTCGAATAAAAAAACGGCTGCAACGATTTTGAATAAATTTTCAGGCAAAATTTGTGAGCCTTTTATTAGTCGGTAGGTCAGTACACAATTATGGCTCAAAAGGTATTCGGGTACTTATTGTTATTGGTTATGAATACAATAACAATGTTATTATAAGTTTATTATCCTCAAGCCTGTAATCTGGAAAGTGTTGTTTAGACTGAATGTAGCGTACAAATAACCATAATACATACTTACATGATATACAGAATAGTAAAAAGTTAACCGTTTATCGTATAGAATAATTATAATAGAGATACCCAAATAGAATACTTCAAGTATTTACATAAATTGTGGATACTTTATGGTTTTGTTTCATTTTATAAGTGGTGTTTGTATTATATCGCAATTATAATATAACCTAACAGTTATAATAACTGTTTTCCTTTTTCATCTTAATACCGTTCCTAAATGATACTTATTTTTCCTATTTTTAATGTGCGTTGCTTGAGCGCGCAGTGTATGGAATTTAACTTCTATTACAGTATAAGGAGATATTAGTAAAGTAACTCGGCCCTATTCTCGAAAAACTTGCCTACGGCAGATTAGATTTCTTTACTTTGCTTCTATGCTCCAGTACTTTGTTAAGGAAAATGTCGTGAGGAAATCCCGCACACTTGTCAGTTCATCAAAGAGCATTAGACTAACGTAGTCCCTATTTGGCCTTAATTCTATGCCAAGTTTTGGTTAATTGAGTAATGGTATTATTAATATAGTATCACAAAAATGTTTGTGCATTTTGTATAATATTAATTAATATTAGTTACATTCAGCAGTAACTTGTGTTTTGTTACATGACTCTTCTATTTATTAAGTGATTACTTTAACGAAATCATCAGTTTCAAAACTTGCGTGTTTTATAAATAACGAATTATTATTGCTATTTTCATGATTTCTTTGTTAAATGCAAGTAAGAAAGTATCGGGTTTATTGCTAATTATACGTTACCTTAAGAACATAATAAAAGATCAATGTTTGTCTAGTTGATCCCAGTATCGTTGTACTAAGTAAATATTTAGATAAAACGATAATCATTAGCCGTGAATCGTGATTCAACAACGTGATTTTTGATAACAATGAAGTAGATCGTTCACTAACTTTAAGAGACATTGTTACATTGCAGTTGGGATTCAAATTGTTATTAGTTTTTTAAACCGATTGGAATAACATTTATCACTTTCTACGTAGCTTGTAAGTTGTAACTCTTTTTGATATGTGATCTTGGAATTAACTTTATCTCTATGTGCCTCTAACTTCTTTACTTTGCCATTAGAATTTATTTATAAATTATAAGGTAATGCTGGACAACAATCGTTTCTGATCGTAAGTAACAATGAATTCGTGGGTGGTTAAGCGATTTAAAATTTTTAAAGGAAAGCAAATGTTCCCCTGTAATGACATTATCATTCACCAATACCTAATAGTTTATGTATTTCAGATACAAGATGGCTGATGGAATGGTTTTCGGCATTTGGGACTACATTATAATGTCTGCTACCATGATAGTCTCAGTATTGATCGGGCTCTACTTCAGGTTTAGCGGAGGCAAACAAAAAACCAACGAGGTATTTAGACAAGTTGTCAAAAATATATATTTAAAGGGTTATGTAAATGTTAAATTGGTTTTAATTTAATTTCAGGAGTATCTTATGGCTGACAGAAACATGTCAATATTCCCCGTAGCGGTGTCATTAATGGCTTCCTTCATGTCAGCTATAACTCTACTGGGAGTCTCCGCTGAAAATTACTATTACGGAATGCAATTTGTCGTCATCAATATCTCCTATGGAATTGCTACACCTATCGCTAGTCGTCTTTACTTACCAGTATTTTTCGGTCTACAGAAAACAAGTACTTATGAATATCTAGAATTACGATTTGGACCACATCTACGACTAATAGCGTCCCTAACTTATACACTGCAAATGGTGCTTTACAATGGAATAGTGTTGTATGCACCGGCTATAGTTTTGGAATCTGTTACGGGACTTGATAGACTGATCTCTATATTAGTAGTAGGTTTAGCGTGTACGTTTTATTCTACTTTAGGTGGAATGAAGGCGGTTCTTTTCACCGACTTACTCCAGTCTTTTTTGATGTTCGGGGCTGTTTTTAGTGTAGTAATTTTTGCATCTGTACAACTAGGTGGATTTGGTAAAATATTTCACATAGCTTACGAAAGAGGACGACTAGATTTCTCAAGGTAATTTTGTTTTAAAGTAAATATTTGTTCTTTAATCTGAGAGTACCTAAATATTAAAATCTGTATCTAGTTAGGTACTTACCTTAAAGTACATTAAGTAAATTGACAACGTTTTTAAAATTAAAAGTTCGTGAATTTAAATTTCTGTGATTAAAATTAATATAATTGTTTAAAATTTTCAGATTGTTATTCCGATTTTTTTGTCTGATTGGTTAAGATACGAGATTACTAAATTACTTTTTATAATTATGTAACTATATTTAAACTAATTGTTTTGTGAATAATGATTATTTTTTCACAGCGTGACATTGGATCCAACCGTACGTCATACTTGGTGGTCTCTTATTATCGGAGGACTTATCACATACTTGTCACTGTATGCCGTTAATCATACTCAGGTAATTTTTTTTAATGTTACTTACAAATGATTTTAATAAGGGCAGTTGGAATGATGACTTTGAATTTCTGTTTTCGGACACCCAGAGGTGTGAGTGTTCTTGTCTCTGTGTATTGTCCATGGCATCCACCACACCGGAAATCCTTGTGTGGGGCTATGAGTGTGAAGCGTTATTATTTAAATTAACTGATAATTTTAAAACGATAATAGATTTATAAGTAGACTATTATTTCTTCTGTGATAATAGTTTATATTATAACGTCACATCTGTATAGATTAACCAGTTTCGACCTTCACGGTATGTGTGTCGTTAGTCGTACTTACTACAGATGTAGTCATCTACATACATACTAATTTCAGAAATTTAGAGCTGTAAGTATTTTTACGGGCGTACGTTTATAATATTATATAAACGCTTCTTTACTTCTGCACTAGGATTCCCTGTGGACACAATATCACTAACTACCACGATTTGAAATTGACCACGAATTGAACAAATATCTCCATACGAACATCAATCTCAGACGGAAATTGATCTTATTGATCCCAGTACATTGCGCTTTGCAGGCATGATCACTACCATATCAGCTACTCTCATCAATAACTTGCTCCTGTATAGATATGTCTCATTAAAAATACTTTTTGTCTTTGAATATTATGACGAAAAATAGTTTTTTCTTTAAATAACGTAGAAATTATTGTTCTAGGTAGAATTTTATAGTTTATGGTGATAGCAGCTAAAGAAAGAATTTTCCCGTATTGTGAACACTTTCCATTTACAATACAATACGATACAAATATTCTTAACTTGTATTCAGGTACAACGTCTACTAACTGTGAGCACGTTACGTCGATCCCAGCAGTGTCTGTGGTGGAGCTGGCCAGTGCTGTCCGTGCTCAGTGTCATCACCTGCATCAGTGGGCTGGCTATATTTGCCGTGTACGAGGACTGTGATCCCCTCGCCGCTGGAAAAATTAGCGCGGTAAGATAATACCGTAGGTATGTCACGTTCAAAGTTCCTGCGCAAACATTGGCTATACCTACATAAAACGATGAAACATTTGAAAACTGTCTAGCGCGCTAAAATATGTAGACTACACCTACATAATTCTTTAACGTGTTAGGAGGCAGGTGTATCAGAGACATGACATAATAAATCATGAATTTACATTTTACATTAAGGGCAAGCTTTACTTGTGTGAGAATAGTAGGTAAGCTAACACGTTTCTACTATGCATAACAAAAGTAAAACTACAGGCGTGTGAGTTTTTCATGATAAAGCCTATAAGACGTCCATTAAACTAATTATTTGTGAAGTTGTATCTTTTTCTTCTCTTTCTTGGCCGGCATCGCATTAGTTTTGCCTTTGGTGTCGATGATGTCCATGGGCGACGAAAGCCATTTACCATCAGGTGGATATTCAGCTCGTTTGTGCGCTATTTCCATAAAAGTTCTTACAAATGCTTCCTTGTTCAGTCAGATCAATTGATGCCATACTACGTGGTGGAAGCAATGCGAGTAGCGCCCGGCCTCGCGGGTCTCTTTGTGGCTGGCATCTTCAGTGCTTCCCTCTCCACTATATCAGCATCCTGCAATGCTCTTGCCGCTGTCACACTCACTGACTATGTCGGCAGGTATTATATAGTCATCAATAAATTCAATAAATAATTAATACCGTAAGTTTACTTACTCGTAATAATAAAAACCAAAAGTTTAGAAAAGTTGGTCCGAACCCCTCTGGGTGATTTAGCATGGCTGATTTAGCAAACCCTACTTCTCAAAGAGGACGTGTTTGTCCTCACTACTTACTTTCTCTTTCTTGGTCGCCAACGCATCAGTTATGCCTGTGGCGTGGCTGATGTCCATGGGCGACAATAGCCACTTACCATCAGGTTAAAATAAACCGTCAGCTCGTTTGCCGGCTATTTCCATAAAAAAAAACTCTTCATAAAAATTGCTCCCTTGCTAACTAAGTGTTAGTTAGGTGTTGGACATATGAAAAACATGACAGATTGTCACGGTTAGGGTACCTTAAGTAGTTAATGATTAAATAGTCGATGAACTTATAACCACGAAACTCTACATTGCGCGTGGCCTGACACGCAATTTGCTGGTTTGTATGATTGGCGGAGACCAGATTCACGTCACGATGTTTGCATAAACTTTCTTTGACTGAGAAATCGAATGATATCAGCAAATGACACGAGCTGTGAAAGTTAGTAAACAAAATTTGTTTGAATGTAGGTCATGTTCTTGATAGTGATATACTGGTTGTTATTACTTTATAACATTCAGTTAGTTGTACAAGAAAACGGTATTTTAACAAACGTACTGGAATAAGAAGTAGAATAATTATAAGTAGTATTAGATTTGTAACAGTAGATAAAGTTTTGAATTTAATGTAATTCATTCTAGATTTAACACCCAAATTCTTTTTTATCTGCAGGTGGTTTAAAGTGGACCCGTCATACATTCCATGGCTGACCAAGTTGGCCGCTTGTACGTACGGTCTAATATTCTTGGCCTTGGCTTTCCTCGCCGAGTATCTTGGCGGCGTCCTTCAAGCTGCACTGACCATATTCGGGGCTGTCGGTGGTCCGTTACTTGGCATATTTACCCTAGGAATGTTCACTACTTATGCCAATGAGAGGGTAATATTATTAAAAGAAATATTGTTTCCCCATAAACATATGTTAATCTTAATATACATAAATTACGTGTCACGTTGTTTGACCGCGATGGACTCCTAAACTACTTAACCGATTTTAATCAAATTTGCACACCGTGTACAGTTTGATGCAACTTGAAAGATAGGATCGCTTACATCTCAAAATAATAAAAAATCTTTTGATAGAACGAAGTCTGTCCGGGCAGCTAGTGTAACTACATTAACTCATAAAAGAAGAAACAGGCCACACTTAATTAATGCCGAACTCTCCAGTCAAAACTGATTGAATGTGGAAAGAATTGATGGTTGAAGAATTTAAGCAAATGTTGCATAATTTTAAGGACTTATCAGACTACATCGCCATTAGCCATTTCTAATTTAAGTCAGGCATTGTACCTATAAATTGATCATTACTGAAATTTAAACGTTCACATTTCTGTAGACTATACCTACTCACTGCACTACTCTGTTACTTAAACTTACACTTGCACTGTACCTAACATCGATTTGTCATTCATTGATTTCAGGGTGTATCAATAGCTCTTGTAACCGGCATGATGATGACACTTTGGATGAGTTTCGGTGGACCCCGGCCTCCGATACCGAAGCTACCCGTCAGCATCGAAGGCTGCACACAAAATGTCACCTTACCACTTTCCCATTCAACAAATAATAACAACGATTACTTCTACTTGTACAGAATCTCCTATATGTGGACTAGCCCGGTAAGATACTTTTGTTGTATGTATTTTTTTTTACTCCCTGACCGTTTGTGTGATCATAATCGAGTTTCCTAGTATCATAATCCTAAGGTGAGAGTTGAATTGTGTGACCGCTACCGGCAAAGTTGAATATACTCGTGATACAAAAAAGCGTGAAGCTGTCGGCTCCATTTATTACAGTAGTAGAGCCAGGACATTTACAAAAACATATTAACGTGAAAAAATATGTTAAGTTCCGTTACTTGATTTGATCACTTACTGTAGGTACTTACAAAATACCGCACCAAAATACTCTTCATCGTAAAAATAGTCCCTTTCTTTCTTCATATTCCTTAGAATTACTTTTTACATAATAAATAAAGAAACCCTGTAATAATTTCCAGTTTGGCTTCGTCTGGGTGTTAGTTGTGGGCACTGTGATATCCTTGATATGGAAACATCAGCAACCTTGGCAGAAGGCGGGAAGGTCTCACCCCGACCCGGCACTATTCACTCCTAGCTTAGCTAAGATACTGAAGAAGAAAAATGAAAACCAAAAGAACACTGTCCAGGTAATTTATACTTTAAAAATTTGGGGGAATATGGCTGGTTAGCATTTTTCTGGGGCTCGTAATGTTTAGATGCTATCATGCTATCATCAGTTTTCATTATTTTTATGGAACTGTTGGCTTACTCCTGAAAATGATTTAGATTAGATTTTCAATTCGATTTTGGCTCAAAATTAATTCAATCGGAAAATACCTAGTGGTCTTACCCATTCAAGTAGGTACGGAAATGTTGCTAGAATTATTAATACTAATGATATTTCTTATCAGCGGATCCAAAGGGGATTATATGGGAAACAGAAATGTATTTAAGCAACAAACTGTTAAGATTTACTTCGTTGTCAATTTGATTTCCGATTCATCGTTTTTGCGATTCTTTTGGATTTAAGAGCACCAATTAGTAATGAGATCATAAAAAATCTGTTTACAAATCTACAAAGGCAGTAAGTCTACTGTGCCAAGTAATATGAGTAAGTTCCTTTTGTACCGTTAACTTTTTTCAATCATCACCCTTATTATATTAAGTACGTAAATACCTAAAACTCACCTAGTAGTTAGGGTAGATAATATCATACTTTTATCTTTTTCTAGCTTTTAATAAATAAATATGAGACAATTTTGAAGTACCTAATACTGAAAATACTCGGCTGTATGTATATAAGGAATTGTATAATGCTGGACTATTAAAATGGGAATCATTTCTTTCAATGTATAAAATAAAAACTATCTTCAGTCGCAATTAAAAACTAGAATTCATCATTCCTCACAATGCAATGGTTCCTTTCACCGAGGCACCCGATAGTTAATTATTTAATGCATATGATTCTATTTAAATTCTAGTTTTCAGTTCTCAAACAGTTGGGATATCACTGCTTTTTATTCAAGAATACAAATTGGTTTAATATACACTTTTCGGACAACTAATCGACACATTATTATTTTTTTATTTTAAAACTTTCTGACTAAAAATCTTAAGAACATCTTTTCATCATTTTGATGAGTGTTTTTAATTTGGTTTTTGGTATGTTTGATTTAACTTTTAAGACATCAAACCATATCAAACTTAGAATTGGAAGGTGGCTGATTGGTCCCAGAAGTGTATAACTGTATACCTATACTTTGCTTTGTCGTGCCGTTTGTAGATGAGCTAAAGGCTTAGTTTTTTTCTAGATGGATACAGTGGTTTATTGAATAAACGCTTCCGCTAAGGATGTAGAGGTAGATAGCTTGGCACTTTTCACCAGGTTGGTATCTATTCTGGATCACACTTATTTTCTTTAATTTCATTAATATTACACACTGTTAAACTATAATATGTATTAATACTAAATATGTATCAGATCCTACTTACACTTATAGTTGTAGTTACTTATAGATCACCACGTAATTTGTACGATAGTAGGTACCGTATTCATACTTTAAACAAAGTTAAATTCCTCATGGTCTCATTATTAAATCATTAATTTATTTAGACCGATAGGAGTTATTGGAGATGTACTAATGTTTTAATAACTATTTTTGTTTATTATTAGTATAGTATAGTACAGATGTGTATTTTTGAAGTGAAAACTTCTTTAGACGCATTGGGCATTTTTGAGATGCGAAAAACCCATTCAATTCGCGACACCGTTACCGACACCTCAACACCTCTGTTTATTTTCATGGTCGTACACTAGATGGCGCTGTTCTTATTTCTGAGAAGTATGTGGGTGTTTTTCAGAAAAAATGACCCTGTGACGATTGGGAAATGAAATTATTTTTGTACATGAAATGGTTTTTTATTGCAATATATGGGATCAAGAAAGTCTTAATTAAATGATTATCTATTTTATATACAAAAACTTTGGAAAATACATGAAATATTTGAGTTTTTTTGTCAGCATGTGATGAACACCGTTCCTTTGCGTCACAACAAATAATCAATCAGAAATAAAACAAAGAATTATTAAAATAAAATCATCTTTTATTAGTAACAATGTAACATCAAAGTCTTTCTGAAAATGAATAAAAAATTAACAATTTTTATTTCTATTCATTAAAAAACAGTCAAAGTGTTTCAAGTTCGTCACAACGCAGCCAAATACGTATCAAAAATATACTTTTTCTAATTATATCCCTAACAAATTCTTATATCAAACAAAGTAATGACTTCTGTGTTAACATTAAATAGTTTTTGTTTTAAATGAAATACTGGAAATTATTTTATAATTATTTTAAGACCAATATTAGCATCACCAAAACATGGGACAGTGACTATCGGGAGGTTAGCGTGACGGAGAAGGAACAAATAAAGCAGTGTAACTTTGTTAAAAATATTTTTCTAGCCTCCGTTTTAATTTATTTATTGTAACTAAAGGTTTTATGTAGGAGGAGGCACACACAGGAGCTAGATTTTCTTTTGTCGAATTCATGTTTCCATCATCACTTTTTTCTTTGATTCTGTTTTTTCTTAGCTTCTCTCCATACTTTTCTGTGGTTTTCTTTTTCTTGATCCTTTGTCACTTATATTTTCTTTCTATTCTTTTTAATTTCGCCAATTGCTTCTCCCGTAGTATTTCTCACGGTTTTTCTTTATTTTTTCTTTATATTTTTTACTAAAAAAACTTTACATTAAATCTGCCCCACTGACATAATTGCCCCGCCCTTAACCAAGCCAAAATTTATATTATATATACATATATATAGCGATTGAAATATGTGTTACAGTCGGACAGACAGAGTAAGAATAATTGTAATACATTCATTGTATATAAAGCTTTATAATTCAAGTTCGTCACGAAAATTGTTCCAGTAGTATGTCACGTGACGAACATGACATGACGTTTTCATGCCAGCAGACTTATATTATTAAAAATTAAATACATTTACATATATAAGTTTGATGTGCTTAAGTTATCTTGTAGTCTGTTAGTTGATCTTTAAATAACACAAGATATGTTACTAATAAGGTGCTTATTTACCTTGGAAAATCCAGTGACTATCTGGGAACACTTTTTTTGTACGCCGAAAACACAATGCTTTCGTCACAGGTTTTGGACCCTATGGTCGTTTGTTCTGTAAAATGACGACTGCCAGCATATCACAAAGGTACCAGGAACACAAATTAACTACAAAATAGTAGATTTTTACCCAAGAACACCTCTAAATCGTTGTGACGAAACAGGTATTCCCGTACCTCGATTTTCGTAGGACAACATTTATATCGATATTTTTGCTAAAATAACCAGTAATTATATGAATTCGAAGACCAAAAAGGCATTTTAAATATATAGAGACTAAATTAGTTCACTTTAAAAGTATTAGCAGTGCTTCTAAACTAAATGCGAATGTCTTGAAGTTTCTGAGAGCACTGTGGGACATACGAAATCATCACCTCATTTTTTCTTGTCCTTTTAATATCTTTGAAAATACATATATATTATGGTATTACTTAATTTAATATGATACAAAAATAGTTATTCTTGTTTTATAATGATTGACTTGCAGAATAATAATGAAGAAAAATTAAATAAACACAAACGAAGTTGTGGGACATCGCGATTTCGCTAGGGTCATTTTTTCTGAAAAACACCCATGTATGTACATATTGTATTGTGTAGTACATACATAGATACATATATTATATACACAATATAATTATGTTTATATAATTGTATATAGTTAGTATTAATATTATAAGTTGTATGTAATTTTATTACTAAGTAAGTAGTATTTAAAAATCATCTTTAAAATACAAAAAATATTTTTTAACTTACCTATATTACTGTTACTTTCAGTGCGAACTTCTGAAAGGCGACGAGACTCAAGACTAATGTTCCTGGAATACTTATATTATATTAGTTACATTATTTATTTATCGGAAAACAAACAGTAACTACCATTAATAAAAAAGACATATTAAGTAAGCCCAAGTTAAATACCAAGAAATGTGAAGGGGCAGATAACTATGGCAAACGTAATTTACTCGCAATTTTACCTACTCTGCATCGGGCTGTTGAAAAGATGTATTTATCGCTTTAGATATACTTACAATGTACCTATGTACTTACATTTGCGTGAAGCAAAGAAGACATGTGTTAGTAGTTTATTTATATTTATATCATAATATGTATCTCATTTTACATATTTAATATACTAAATTTAACATTATTATAATATTCAGTGGACACGTTCTTTGACCATACCTAGGTCTGCTGAAAAAGAAATATTTAAATAGGCAAGAAATATTTAAATATTCAAATACACAGTCCAAAATTTTTCTATATGTTCAGTATACCAAAACTACTAAATATTATAATTTCTGTAATTCAAAACAATATCAAAAATATAGTTTGAAAATATTAAATAGATCTAATTTTATAGGTAATAATGTTTATGATACGGGTAGTACGCGTACCAGCTATCACCATCAGAAATAAATATTGTTATGTTATTAGGTACTAAGTATATTTTAGTAATTATAGCTTGAGGCACCACATTAAGACACCAGACTATATTTTAAATTATGAAAAATAAATACCTTTACGATTGTTTAAAAAAACTGTCTTGTTTTGTGTTGTTGACATTCCTATGTTTAATTTTGTGTGTGCGGAGATGTAACCTTCTATTTTACGTTTAGGATAAATAATTATGTGTTTATATTTTAAGCAAGAAGGTATTATCTATTAATCATTTAATTTTTAGCTTTCGTTTAACAAATAGATAGAAGAAATTATTTGTATATTGACTATCAAAAAATCGACGATGAGATATTATTTTGAAGTGAGACATTGTTAACTTTTATTATGATTTTTATATAAAATGAACATAAAAATATTATATTTTCTATTATTTAAACGTTGCCGTAATCTAAAAATTTAAATTCAATATTAATCTGTGTATTAGCTACTTATGTACTTACTTGAAAAAATATATTTTATTATACTATCACTTAAACCTGCACTTTTTCATGACCTAAGTACCTAGTCCTCTTTTATACGATGCGAAAACTCGTAACTGAGTAGATATCTTAAGTCCCACGTTGTCGCAACAATATTATAGTAAGTATTATATAAGTAGGTATATTATTGGACTTTAGTGGACTTTTTATTGATTAATTATATAAAGGTACGGTTTAGTTATCTGATATGCTTACCTTAACGACTTATGACTTAGCTAATGTAAAATAAAAAATCTTCAACCTACAGATCAATGTTTTGTTACTTAATTTTTTTGTATTACTATTTTATAATATTAATTGTTTGGTATTTTTTTACGAATTCGTTAATTTAATGCTATTTTTCGTCCTCAAACGTGAGGTAGGTACTTAGGTATAGGTAATGACTACCTATACTTGAGTCAAACTCGCATCAGAATCCTTGTCAACAAACCATTAAAATTCCTATAAAGGGTTTTCACAAACTGATTTGTATTTCGCACACCAAATAAATATTAAATAAAGAACTATATTATTATAACGTTTGTGACATCTTCATTATTTTACTATTGACCTATAACAACAACACAGTAAGAGAAAACGAGGTAAAAACCAACATCTTAAAACAATTTTCATCATTGAATAACTCACGCTCGCACATCCTTAATTTCGTTAAGCGACTTCAAACCTTTGCACAAAATAATTGTTTTAAAGTCTGCTTGTATATGACTATAAATAGAAATGACTACGAAAACCTCACAGCTATAATGGCGCTTACATGCTTTGCAACTTGGTCGTATTTTATTTTGAAATACAGTGAAATCAACTTATCTGTGACTTTAAGGAGGGCGCTGTCGGACGATTGGACCAATCATAGTGCGCAATTAGTAAGTTATGAATGGCGCGGCATTAGTTCCAATTTTAGTCACGTCACAAATAAGTTCTTCACAGATGGCACTGTACAGATTATACAGATATTTCATTCCACTCAATATGCATGAGCATAAAATTATTTATAGGTTCATTTCATTAAACAAATATAACATTTTATATTTATGTTTATGTATTTTAAAACAGTCTATATCGATTTTATACGTAACTATGCAGTGTTATTTTAAACTTTTGCCAAATGAATATTACGTTTAAAAAGAAATTAAATTATAAAGAGTGGAACGGAACGCGACTTGCGAACTCCAGATTTAGTTCAAACGCACTTAAAACGACACTTTCATGCACCTGTTTGTTTGTGGTAGCTAGGCAACACAGTGTGTACGTAAATTCTGATCCGAATGTGAATATAGTATAGTTACCTACTGATGCTAAGTTAAATGAATCATTGGTGATAGTTACCTATTTTTTAACCGACTTCAAAAAAGGAGGAGGTTCTCAATTCGACTGTATTTTTTTTTATGTTTGTTACCTCAGAACTTTGGACTGGGCGAACCGATTTTGATGATTCTTTTTTTAATCGAAAGCTGGTGGCTGTCATGTGGTCCCAAATAAATTTTATTGAGATCTGACAATGGCATCCATGAGAAAACCACATAAGTCGTAAATTTGTGTTAAGATGTGCGCGACAAATTGACGAATAACTTAATATCACGCCAACCGATTTCGATGATTCTTTTTTTAATCGAAAGCAGGCGCTTGTCATGTGGTCTGACATAAATTTGAACGAGATCTGACAACTATGTAGTTTTTGAGACTTTGAAGTCGGTTATTTTTAACCGACTTCAAAAAAAGGAGGAGGTTCTCAATTCGACTGTATTTTTTTTTTTTTTTTATGTTTGTTACCTCAGAACTTTGGACTGGGCAAACCGATTTTGATGATTCTTTTTTTAATCGAAAGCTGATGGCTGTCATGTGGTCCCACATAAATTTTATTGAGATCTGACAATGGCATCCATGAGAAAACTACATAAGTCGTAAATTTGTGTTAAGATGTGCGCGACAAATTGGCGAATAACTCAATATCACGTCAACCGATTTCGATGATTCTTTTTTAATAGAAAGCTGGTGCTTGTCATGTGGTCCCACATAAATTTGAACGAGATCTGACAAGTAGTTTTTGAGAATATGAAGTCGGTTATTTTTTGTTAGTAAAATTTAGTTTGTTAGTAAAATTTAGATTATTATTTGTATGACATCTTTAACCCCCGACGCAAAAAGAGGGATGTTATAAGTTTGACGTGTTTGTGTATCTGTGTGTCTGTATATCTGTCTATGGCATCGTAGTTCCCAAACGGATGAACCGATATTGATTAAGTTTTTTTTTGTAAATCAAACTGCCGGCGATTTTTTAAATTTAAATTTAAATTTAATTATTATCTATTACTGAAACAAATAAGAAGTAGGTTGTATGTATATGTACAAATTGTGTAGGTGCATATATTTTTGGACATGTTGTAGTGTGCACAAATTATAATATTATTCAATGGCTATTTATGATGGGTTAGAAACTAATATTAATAAAAAATATCAATACTAATGCTATGTGAATTTTCAGCTGTGATAACTGCAAGCTGGTTCTTCCATTATAATGTGTACCTATAACAGTGTAGGTATGTAATTTTTGACTATTTATTGCATAGATATGTGATATAAATAAATGTAATAATATAAAAATGTTCTTTTATTTTTACACTTAGGAATTTATAATCATCTCTGTTTTCGAAAGTCCATTCGTTGACAACTCTTCCTCAATTTATCCCTGGGACCTTGGGAATATTTGCGATACCTGTTTAACTAGTTCAACAGTCCATCAATTATCAGAAACATTTACTGTTCATTTGTTCATTGTTTCACGTATCCAGGTACTGGCACTTCTTAAGGGTTGAAAGTGCAGTGGTTGATTTAAAAAATATCCCAAAAAAGGACCGAAACAAATTTAAAAATACGTTTTACTAGTCCAGTTGTACGATGATTAATTATTTTCCTTCAAATCGATACTTTTGTTTTCTGGAAATTGCTTTAACAATTATGGTGCTCTTCATGTAAAACTATACTACATAATAGAGTCCCATTTTGTAACACGCAACAAAGAATTGCAAATAGAGCGATAGATACTTATCATTTACTTTTAACATCAACATAATCCTTTGTACTTATTGAGTAAGGATATCATCGCATCTCTTTGTTATTCTCAGTATTGGAAGTCAGGTAGATTGTGTTATGGGTCTGCGATATGGTAGTCTACTTACCATATACATAAGTCATGACATTTATTTAAGGATTCGGATATTGGAGTCTCATTTTCGAATATCTTGCACGCAAATGAATTCGCATGTAATAAAATGCGTAGACGAACAAGGCTTGTGTTATTTAGTTCACTTAACCAGATCAAGTAAAAATTAATCAATAGATGAGTCTACTACAGTTTCGTCCGTTTTTCAGCAGGGTAAATAAAGCTTAAGCAGGTTTTATTTTTGCTCAAGGAATGTCAAGGATGGAAGGATGGGTGGGCCCAAACATACAAAAATGTATACTTTTTGGTACATGGTTTATCACATATTATATAGTGGTCCAGTCTGGTCCATAAGGAGACACCGGAAAATCATTGTTGACGCTAAAATTCTATGAATAATTTTTATATTTTTATACCAATTCAAAAGAGTTATCAACATACTAAAGAAAACGGTCGAATAATTTTATTTCACTCGTAGCTTCCTCAACTGGCCTGAAAAGTATTTTGTAATTATTTTACGTAAAAAAATATGACCGTGATCTTAATTATTGGTTATTATTTATAATAATATCATATGGAGGTCCTCTTAATGCGACTTATCTGCAATGTTTGGGTTAAGATTTAAATTACCCATGTTAAACCTGCGGTGCTGCGCGATTCATTACAACTACTTAACTGTGTGCACGCAGATCATTCTGCACGGTTTGTTTATTTTGTTACCTTAAAGACGAACTTTTCAAAGGATTTGTAAGTGGTATAAAATATACAAGAAGAGTTTAGATCTAGTCTTCAGGCTCCAACAAGAGTTAGAGATAGTCTTACTCAACAAAACGAATTGATGTCCTTCATATCAATTCTGTATTGTATTGCCTAGGTACAAATCAACCGCCTATATAAGCTATAACCAACTTCTTCAACAATTATATTTAAGGTCAGTAACCCGTCAAATTCTAACTCGAAATGCAGTAGGTACCTATTTTATTTTAATCATGATGTTTATTAGTTTGATGCTCGTCAATTGAAACTATTTTCCGTAAATTGATGCCACTGAAGCTTAGTTGCTAGTATTATTGTCTGCCGAGTTAAGGCACCCGTACTTGAACATCGGTAGCAGACATTCTGTGACAGATAATTGTTTGTTCTTTGATGTATGTAGGTATGTGTAGTTGTAATTCTTGTGTATTAGTAGGTAGTATAAACGGCAGTGCCGTTGTTCTAGATCACGCGTGACATAAGGAACGTCTTCGGATTTTTGTGTTCAACAGTACTTTACTAAATTACGAGCTGATCTGAACATCGGGAAAAAAAATTCCCGTTAGCCAGACTGGTCTGACCATCAATCTGATCACTGGGAAACACCCAGGAATCCTAGTGCAGGAGTGCGAGTGTGTGACTCTTTATTTGCTGTTGCCAACCACATACACTACATTGTATAACTAATAATACCTGCACTTGAGATCAAACACTAACGCTGTGATAAACGTATGCGGATGGAGTAAGATAAAATTATTTGTAAAGATAAGTTTATGGCGGCTCTGAAGTAAACTTACAATTATTAAAGTGCTCACATATCATTGTTCTACTTTAAACGTGTCGAGTATAGAGAGTCGCTGTTAAAGGACAATTGAACACTACAATAAATTGATGTAAATAATTATATCTGTTTCAGTTAACATGTCTAACAATGCAGTTTTCGGTGTAACAGACTATGTTATCATGATAGTTACTATGATAGCTTCAGTTCTTATAGGCGTTTACTTCAGATTTAGTGGAGGGAAGCAAAAAACTAATGAGGTAAACATTTCAACTCTACTTATATTAATAAAGTTTTTTTGATTAATTTATCACCCTGTCATATCCTTAAATTATATTTTCTGGCATAGCATATTAAATATTAAATACTGAATACTTTTATTTTATAGGAATACTTGCTTGCTGATAGAAACATGTCAATATTCCCTGTGGCCATATCATTGATGGCCTCCTTCATGTCGGCCATCACTATCCTCGGCGGAGCGGCTGAAGTCTATTACTACGGAATGCAATTTATGGTCATCAACATAGCTGTTGGAATAGTTATGCCAGTCTCCTGTTATTTCTATCTACCAGTATTCTTTGGATTACAGAAAACAAGCACTTACGAATATTTGGAATTACGATTCGGTTCGCAAATACGACTGCTTGCATCGTTCACATACACCTTGCAAATGTTGCTTTATAATGGTATAGTGTTGTATGCACCTGCTATTGTGCTCGAGTCTGTAACTGAATTAGATAGATTAATATCAATATTAGCAGTAGGTTTAGTATGTACCTTTTATTCTACGTTGGGAGGTATGAAAGCTGTTCTTTTCACAGATTTATTACAAGCATTTTTAATGTTAGGAGCAGTGGTAAGTATAGTCGTTTTCGCTTCTATACAACTAGGAGGATTCGATAAAATATATTTAATAGCCAAGGAAGGTGGACGTCTAAATTTTTCAAAGTAAGTAAGTAACTAAGTTATCTAGAGATATCGATGATTACATTTATTATACGCAGCAAACCGTTTAAAAGTGTAAGAAGCTTCCTGTAGTCATAGGTGGAAGGATTGGTGGCCAACTAAAAATAAACATACCTAAATGTTAAACATAATGCTTATTTAGCGATACCGAAGATATTATAGTGACAATTACACTTAGGTACTTACCGAAGTGTTGGAACACCCACATAAACTGGTTTAACTAGATTTGACAGTTGTATTAATAATTAATAATGTTTAAAATCGCACATTAACTTAATCCTTAAATATTATTATGCTTCAGTTTTAGTGTAGACCCAACGGAAAGACACACATGGTGGTCACTAATTATTGGAGGTTTCATCACAAACATGTCCCTCTATGCTGTTAACCATACTCAGGTAATGTACTTACCTAATATTAATATAACTTATGTTTTATGGATCATTGCATTCATAATAATATGAGTTCCCCACATTTTAGTAGACATCATAATTATTTTTCTTTCGAAGGACAATTCATCATTTTGAGCGACGGTGGCCACGTACCAAAGTGTAAGCCTGATTGTTGCAATGATATGTGTTTTTCGTCCTTTTTTTTAGAGGTTTCTCTATTTTCGTAATATTTCAGGTGCAACGTCTTCTCACTGTGAGTACCCTCAGTCGATCTCGTCAATGTTTATACTGGAGTTGGCCTACCATTACCGTCCTCAGTTTGTTTACTGGTATCAGTGGACTCGCTATTTATGCAGTTTACAGGGAATGCGATCCTCTTATTACTGGAACTATTACTGCGGTGAGATTTTAAATAATCTGTCCTTTGTAATTTGTCCATTGTACCTCCCATACCATACCCAACAGTGACAGCTGCTTGCTGGTTCAGGAAATAGCGGAAACTAATAATAAAATTAATATTTGCTATTGATATTGCGTAATTAAAATACTCTTTCGATAGATTTCTCCCCCCTATCTATATCGGATATAGGAGTCCAAGTCTAACTAGTCTAAAGATTTAATTTCCTTTCAGTCGGACCAAATCATGCCCTACTACGTAGTGAATGCAATGCGAAATGTGCCAGGGCTGGCAGGGTTGTTCGTAGCTGGTATCTTCAGCGCCTCGCTTTCCACCATATCCGCCTCTTGTAACGCACTTGCTGCTGTCTGTCTCACGGACTATATAGGCAGGTAAACCACCGAGAAACGCCTGTAATATTAGTATTGTCTTCCTTAGGTAGGTGGTAGGTTCTAAGTGAGCCGTAGCCATATTCACATATTTTAGCCCCAATGTGTGATACGAGCGTTTCCAATGACAAAGCATTTTCATAATTTTCTTTAAATCACTTACGGTTCTCTGGTTCTACTATTAACAAATTATATTTTTGTAATAATTGCATGTATTTTTTGTATGTAGAAAATAGTTTCCCATATTTGCAGATGGTATAAATTAAACCCAGATAAAGTCCCCTGGCTCACAAAGCTGATTGCTTGCGGGTTTGGACTCGTATTCGTGGCCCTCGCTTTCCTAGCTCAATATCTTGGCGGACTGCTTCAGGCCGCGCTAACAATATTCGGAGCTGTCGGTGGGCCATTGCTCGGCGTCTTTACCCTGGGGATGTTTACTACTTTTGCTAATGAAAGGGTAAATAGTTTTATTTTAACTGGTAAATTTATGAAAAAAAAACACAGTCGTAATAACCCAATTATTTGTCCAAAACATTACAGGGAGTCTCAGTAGGTCTTATAACTGGAATAGCATTAACGTTGTGGATGAGTTTTGGAGGACCTCGTCCACCGACGCTCAGGCTTCCAGTGAGCGTTGAAGGCTGCGGATACAATGTAACAATTCCTGCACCCACGACTGACATAGATTATACACAATACTTCTACTTATACAGAATCTCTTACATGTGGACTAGTACGGTGAGATTTCTACCTCATTTCTACTATTTAAACGTTTTAGTATTATTAATTTTAAGAAAGCCCAAGAGATGTGGCAAGGAACTCCGAAACATAATGTACTTAATATGTCACGTCTATAGATCAATACCAAGTCACTCTTCAAGTTTATTACAATCCAACTCTAAGCACTCTTCCTTATTGTAGTGAATGGGTAATGGAGAAGCTTGCTTGTTTGAAGCTGTTATAAGTTCTACTATTATTATCTCAGTATGTTTTATTTTTACGTAAGAATAAACTGTTCAAGTATTTTTTTTATATTTTTAGGTTGGTTTTATATTAGTTCTAGTGGTGGGGTCAGTTGTATCATTGCTATGGAGACACGAACAGCCGTGGCAGAAGGCTAAGAGAAGTCACCCCGACCCAGCTCTCTTCACTCCGCTTCTCGCCAACATTCTCAAGAAGCAAATGGATGAGAACAAGTAATCGATAAGGTATAACGACAAGATAAAGTTAACGGACAAAACTATGAGATATGATTGTCTAGTAGTAGTCTACATTTTCACTTGGGTGATATTGACTAAAAGCCAGTAGGAACTTACGCTCTGTAATAATTAAATTGTATAAGTTAGGTGGGTGTACCGGTCCCAAACCAGGTACCAGTGGTTGACCACTTGCATGTTCAATTTAATAAAATAAGAAATGGCGGGCATTTTTGTCGAATTCAATTGTTTTGTTATGTTGCCTAGTCTGTTACCAAGCTTTCGAACATATTTTTGCAAGAGTAAAAGAGAAAATATCGCTGCATTGCTCTTTTTGTCTGACTAGTGTCTCCATCACTTGCCTTCTGGCCGCCATTACAGTTAGAAATGCACATCGACGTGTCAAGTTAAAACATTTAAAATCACCTATTATTTCCCAATTACTGTTACCAATTTGTATAATTTTGGAGATATAGTGTCTACTTAAGAGCTAAATACTATTATTTTTAATAAAAAATGACAATTTTAAGTATTTTTATGGTGGTTATCTTACTGGAACACACATAGTACTGGGTTCATATTGTTGACCAACTGGTTTGCAACTGGTTCTATATACTGTTCTCTCTTTTTTCTATTTTTTTTGTAGTGATGGTTTTGCTTGATAATTTACAGCTTTAAGTCTATCATTAAAATCGTTTTAAGTCGTGTGCCCTAGTAATTGACCACCGGTTTGCTATTGGTACACAGTAGTTAAAAAGAGGTTCCTATGGATGACCAGATTACAGTTTTGACTTTATTTTTCGTTATTTGAGATTAAAGATGCCCCCAAAAAGACATTTTTTAACTTGTAACAGAAGAAAGCCTAAGAAAATGGCACTCTGATTTAAGAGAATTCTAATATGCCGAAGATATAGGTACTTGAGGATCCTGACATAATTATATGTAAATGCTGATGAATCTGGTTTCAATATCTGTCCTACATCAGATTTGGTTTTGGGTCCTAAAGGAATGCCCAATTTTTACGAAATTTAGGATAGGGAAAAAGAAAGCATAACTAGTAAGCATAAGTAGTTCGGGAAGTAATGTTCTAATTTACTTTTTTTATGGATATAGCCGGCAAACGAGCTGACGATCCACCTGGTGGTAAGTGGCTATCGTCGCCCATGAACATCAGCAACACCAAAGGCATCACTGATGCGTTTCCGGCCAAGAAAGAGAGAAGAAAAAGAAAGAAAGAAAGAACTGGCTCTCAAGCTCCCAGCCGGAACACGACGAGTCGTTTGGCGGCTGACTCATGCTCGAGGCTGGTAGCTATCCAGGCAAACCCCATGGAGAAATAATAATAGTAATAATGGTATTAATTAACAATTAAAATCCATATTACCAATATAATCCCTCGAAGGGCCTACCACCAACGGGCCGGATTTAGTCGCCTTTTACGACGCCCATCCGGCGTGGGATTGGGTTAGTATTCTAAGCCGCCTCAATACGGCGGCAATTATTTGTTTGTATTCTAATAAGATAGGTACTACCTACCTCCGACTGTGCCTTTAAAAATTAGTTGTAAGTCAGGATAAAGTTTTAATTAATATATGATAGTCAATTTGTATAAAAATATAATGTTTTATTTTCAATTAGCTATAGAAGCTATAGAATCTGTAAGTTTTTTAGTGGTCAACTATTGGTGCAAAAGTGGACATTTATTAGAGCGCACTGGTCAAACAAAGGCACATTCCCGTTTTTGGTATTATTCATAAAATATATAAAAAACTTTAATATTTAGGTTCCATTTCTTTTAATATATTGCAGCTTTAGTAAATAATAGACAACATTTTATATAAAGTTCTAATGTTAAAACTACAATAAACCAGTTCAGAACATTTCAAAGTAAATTTTGTCCTTAACTGGTTTGGGACCGGCACACCCACCCTATATACTTTGGTAAAGGTTTGGTTTATATCGTGTCAAAATCTGCTTAATTGAAAGGAAAAAAGTGAAGTTCGTTTATTGAAACCATCAGTTGCATTGCATCAGGTTCATAAGGAAGGATAAATATATATATAGGATAGGACCATAGATAGTCCAGCTTTGTATCACAAATAAAACCTTGATTTATTTCACACATTATTTTTAATATTATTGTTGCTTAAAATATAATGAACTTAACTGTGCACTAAGTAATATTGTTATATTTTCTTAAAACTTGATAATTATTATCTTCAATTTTAATGAAATGCATGAATATTTCTTAAAATACTAAGCATGAAGTAAAATCTTTTCAATCGGATAAAAAACCACCTTTACGTTCAACGAGTTCATCAAACCGTCTACGCAGCAGCATATTCTGAAAGAAAACATTTTCGTAAATGAAGCAGTTACTTAACTATAAATATTTTCTTGTATTCTTAAACTGACTAGTTAAAGATTAAAAATATCTTAAGAATCTTTAACCTTCTATAATCGTAGAAAAAATATTCATTGATTTACTTTAATTACTTAGCTAGAAGTAGATAAAGCACAATTGAATTTCTAAGAATCAGTAAATTGTAAAGAATATTTTTATTTGAGTGTTTCCTTACTAAATAGAATAGAATAAAGAATTAATGAAATTTTTAACTTTTTAATTTCATAGCTCATAAACACTCCATTGATATATTTTTTATATTTATAGGACTTTACAAATTAGTATAGTTACCTCTTTCAACAATTCGTCCTCACGTTCCGCTGCTATCTTGAGCATTTCTTTCGATTTCTCTAATAACAGATCTTTTTCTTGTATAGTCCGTTTGAGATTCGACAACTCCGTCCGGTACGTATCTATCTGGTTTCGAGCCTGTAATAATAATCAAATTAAATAATGTTTTTTCCAAACGACATTAACTTTATTTGAAGAATTAATTTGAAAACAAATCCAACGCGATTTTCACGTTTCTTAGTCTGCTTCCGAATTTCACAAATTAGGTACCATTTTTTGCAATAAATAGGTAATCATTAAAATAATGAAATATTAACGGTATCAACTTTTTAATACTACACAGTCATCTTAACAATGGAATAAAGTCGACAATATTTATTTTATTAGATATGAATCAAATATCATTTTTTTTCTAAAATCAGACCTAGATAGGTTATTGGGATAGGACATAACGCTTAAATCTATGTCATAACGGATAACAATAAAATGAACTATGACCACGATATGTCCGATAAAACGTCTAAGCATTACAATAATTATTGTAATTAAGTACGAGTATGATAATATTTTATAGATAAATTGAATGAATGAATGTAAAATATCAACATAATTATGTAGCATTATGTTAGTAATCACAGACATGTATCGTTAGTAATATTAATGAAATGAAATGAAATTAGTTTTAATGAAATGAAATGAAATGAAATTAATTTTATTCGAAGTAGGTTTGTTACAAACACTTTTCGAAAGTCACTCAACGCCATCGCTTCAACAAATCCCTACCGTGAGTGGTCCCGGTAGAAGAAGCGGCAAGAAACTCCCGGGATTTTTTTTTCCTACTCACAGTTACAGACAGTACTTACTACTACTTATTACATTATTTGATTTAAACAAAACTCATGTCCAAGCAGTCTTGTCATTTAAATACTCAATCTTAATCAATCAATCAATATATAAATCTTATAAAACTGACCTTTTCAGCCGAGCTACGTCCACTGCCAGGTCTAGAATCGGCGCGTTTGGTTGAAATGTTGGACTTCTGATCAGCTTGCAGCTTACTCACTAAACCTAGAAAAATTATAACAAATAAATTGACTTATCAAAAAGTGTTTTTTATTTATTTATTTGGCGAGTGTATAAGTTAACTATTAACAATTACCTACTTTACATACATGTAGGTAAATATTAACGGTTTTAAAATATTAATTTGAATAAAATTGAAATTTGTTAAACCACCCACCTCTTAAAGTTAAAACAGTTTGTTCGAGATCATTTATTCGCTGTTGATGTGCAGAAGTAGGCGTGGTCTCCAGTGAATTTACTCGTAGCGTTAACTGCATATTTTCCTCTTTGAGCATGTCGCAATAACTAAAGATTATGTTAAGAAAAGTACCTATTAAAATATTTCATATATATAGAAGTATTAAATTAAATAACTTAATATATTCGGACACACTGTAGTGTATGGGTCTCTCTTTATTTATTTCCGTGTGTTGGATCATAATTTTGTACGGTTAGAGAAGCGTGGAGTGTTAAAGGAGCGGAGGTGACAAAAACATCCGTAATTGACCATCTCCGAGTATGCTTATCTCTATCAGCGCTAAATGATTGCATGTATATATGTATGTATGATAAAGTCATTCGTAAAGTCATGCGCGTTAAAGATATAACATAAATTTATTGTTTGAAATACTTACATAAGAATAACAGTCTTCCCATCAGGTCGTATGATCCTTTGTCAGCTTTTACATAAATATGACAACGGTAAATACCTTTTCCAATACTCCAGCTCAGGTCTTGTGTCGGTCGAAGTGTTTAGAGGGGTTCTAATCTGCGACTCCAGTAGAGTGGACTCCAGCTTCAACACCTGTCCTTTCAACGACGTTATCTCAGCTAAAGCCCTCTCATATTCTGACACTAATGGTTCATTACCCTGGAAATTTAAATTGATCAAATCTTCCTCCAAAAGTCTACTTAAATTATATATGAGTACCTTCATAATAACAGTTGAATCAAGGTACGAGAGTACCCCTACCAAATCAGCAGGTCTATCTACTTCTTCTCAAGATGTTTCTTCGTATTTTTAAGTTCTAGTAACTTTGACGTTGATAATGCCTGTACTGTATCTATCTAACAACCTTTTAAAGTCCACTGCTGGACATAGGCCTCCCCTAATTGGCATCACTCCGACCAGTCCTGGGCCCTCTGAATCCAGCGGCTTTCCGCTGTCTTCTTTAAGTACATTAAATAATTCTAAATTGGTCGTTATGAATTATAGTTTTAATATTATCGCTAATTTCGCTATAAATCATACCTTTTCAGCGACCTCAAGTGCAGCAATACGTCGTTGCTGCGCCTGTATGCGGTCGAGCAGCGCGCGGGTGGAGAGCGGGGGCGCGGGGGAACACAAACACAGCTCGCTCTGCCGTGAACCTTTCTCCGACCGCTCGTCGTCTTGCTTCTCTATTATTGACCTTGTTTCGCCTGTAAACATTCATGTGGCATTCAGTGGCAGTGCTGTCAACGCCGGCAAAGGTGTTCGAGTCTGCAGTCCAGTCCAGCATTCAGGCGCAAGTGCGCGCGCACCTATCAGACGCGCAACACGGTTTTCGTTCTGGCTATAGTACTGCCACTAATCTACTCAATTTTATGACACAAGTAGTGCCTTCGGTAGATGCTGGTGAGCAGGTCGATGCTGCTTACTTCGATTTTAAAAAAGCATTTGACTCGGTCGATAATGATGTCTTGTTAAGTAAGCTAGCAAACATTGGATGCACGCCACATCTCTTACACTTCTTTGCGAGTTACATGGAGAATCGTCAGCAATACGTAGACTTTAATGGCGTAGAATCTGACTGTTACTATACCAGGTCAGGAGTGAGCCAGGGCAGCAATTTGGGGCCTCTCGAATTTGTGATCATGATTAACGACTTACCACAAGTCGTCAAATATAGCACGTGCCTACTATTCGCAGATGACCTCAAGTTGTTGCTTCCAGTCAAGGACAGACAAGATTGTGAACGGCTACAGCATGACATTGATGGGGTATTGCAATGGAGTCGTGAAAATAAATTATATTTTAATACATCCAAACGCACTACAATCACATTCACGCGTGCTCGAACTCCATTGCATTACGAATATACGATGGATGCTGAGCCTTTGCAAAGAGTCTCAAAGGTCCGCGATCTGGGAGTGTGTGTCACGAGCGACTTGAACTACCGGGATCACGTAAGAAATATTTGTAAGAAGGCATACAGGAACTTGGGATTTGTTTTAAGACAAACGCGCGGCTTTACCAACATAGCCACGCTCAAGGTGCTGTATGACTCACTGGTCAGGAGTCATCTGGAACACAGTGCAGTCATATGGTCTCCTTATGAAGCTAAGTGCGTGACTATGTTGGAGCGGGTCCAAAATAAATTCTTGAGGTACCTGTATATGCACTTGTACGGGGTTTACCCTTTTTACCCACTTATGTACCCCACGCTATTTGTGCTGGGGATGGTTGGGTACAATGAACTGAGAGTGCGTCGGGAATTTGCTCTTATTGCGTATATATGCAAACATTTACGTGGTATAGCCCATAACCCAGGTTTGTTGAGTTCCCTTGCCTTAAACGTGCCGGAGCGCTACATTTGGAGAAGGCGGCGCCCACCACTGCTAGCTGTGCCCACAGCCAGGACCAATATGATGGCCAAGGCGCCTATTACCCGAGCAATTAATACGCTCAACCGGGCTCATGACAGACTGGACTTATTTTCGTGTCACCTGAGTGAATTCGCAAAGGTGATATTATACTTATTATGCTATGATAGGTAGTAAAGTTATTATTTAGTTTAGACTTAAGTTTTTATAATGTGTTTTTTAAATATTTAAGAGTTAAATTTATAAGGGCCACTCTGTCGCATTGGGTATATAACCTGTAATGATTGATGTGTGTGATGAATAAATAAATAAATAAATAAATGTTCCATTGATAAAAAACATGATCTCTTGGATTCAAAGGTTTCTTTTTGTAATTAAATTAAGCACTTGTCAGTAAATTGTGATTACTTACTCTTCAGTTCAGACAGTCTTATTAAAAGGACTCGTTTTTCTTTTTCAAGTCGCGCTAAGGCAGACTTTGTTCGGGTCAGGCTAGCTTCCAGTTTCTTCTCATCTTGACATTTTTCTTCGTATCGAGCTTGCCATTTCTCTGCTGACTGTTGTGCTCTACAAGAAGTTAAATTGACAGTGGTGTTATTTGATTTGTCAGCATCTACTTCAGTGTAATTGAAAGTAATTAGCTGTTTAGAATGAGTGAAAAAAATCAACATGAAGAAGTCTAAACATAGAAAAATAATAGGTACCTACAGAGTGGTCTACGAATGTATTAATTTCAAAGAAAAATTTTGACTTCAAAGTAAACTAATGGGGATACACTTCGTCGAATAATAATATAATTTATCTATTAGGTTAGGCCATGTTAGGTTCATTTTCAGAGACGCTGTGGCGGCGTGTTGGTGTTTTATACTTTAGTAAGATGGATAGGTATGTCTTTCTTGGCCGGCAATGCATGGGTGATACCTTCGCTATTGCTGGTGTCTAAGGGTGACGGTAACCACTTGCCATCGGGTGGATAATCAGTTCGTTTGTCAGCAATTTTCATAAAAAAATCACCTCTTCCATTTATCCCAAATAGCAACATTGGACTGCGTGTCCCGGCGAGCGCTAGTCAGCTGCGCCTGCAGACTGGCGATCTTGTTCTGCAGCGCCGCGGACTCCACTGTTGCTCCCTTGCTGCCGGATGTCGTACTGGAAATGGCTCATTATTAGGTAATTGTATCCCTGCTGTACCCGGCCAATAGTTATATAACCGATAACTTGGGTAGCGGTTTATTCGACAAACTTTACTTTTTTTTTGACACTTTATTTTGATTATGTACATTTATTTGTTTCTTCTGTATGCAGCAAGCAGCAGCAGCAACAACCCATAATTGTCCCACTGCTGGGCTCGGGGTCTCCTCTCAGAATGGGAGGGTTAGGCCATAGTCTACCACGCTGGCCAAGTGCGGATTGGTAGACTTCACACACCTTCGAGAACTTTTATGGAGAACTCTCCGGTGTGCAGGTTTCCTCACGATGTTTTCCTTCACCGAAGCAAGTGATAATTAACTTCTAATACGCACATAATATTTGAAAATTAGAGGTGCGTGCCAGGATTTGAACTCGGGCCCCTCTTCTTCTGTATAGTCTTTTTTTACTAATAAAGTTTGTTATTGTAAATGTGGTTTTTCTTTTGTCTTTTCGAATGGTAACCATTGGTTACATTGTTTACGGCGCGTCAATACCAGTTACCTATAGTGAATTATAGTTTAAATCAATATTTTTGCAGGTAAATACAAGTAGAGTAAAAATTATTACATTCGGAACACTTGGTTTTTAAGATTTTGTGCATCAAGACGAGCTCGCCTCTCCCTTGCGGCAACAGCTTTGATTTGTCTCCGCAAGATGGCGTTTTGTTTACCAATAAGCTGTTTTTCTCGACGTAACCGCTCTATTAAAGGTTCTTGCCTGCAACATGGGCATTATTTTATTAATTAGTAGAACATAAATGAATACTTAGAGAAAGATGTTACATGAGTGATTATATAGAAAAATTTTATACAAAATTCTGCTAACTACGTATATCTCGAATCTCGAATAACATTACTTTACATATCATACAATACATAATAATGCCACAATTTATAGTAAAGGTAATTTTTAAATATTGGGATTTAAAGTACCTACACAATAAATATTTACATCTTACCAAATAGCAGTAGAAGTAGTAGGCATCTTCATATAATCGTCTTGAATATCTTCCAAATCAACAACAGATTCGAACTTGAGTTCTAGTCTTTCTGAACCTTGGGGTGATATCGCGTCACTCGCTTCTTCCACCTCGACGATAGCAGAGAGATCAAAACTTGGATCATTTATTGAGAGCATCGTCTGCATGTTCATTATTTGTGTCTATAAATAAAATGTCTGTTTGTTAACCAGTCATACATTAAGTCATAACGATTTCTACTCCTGACTTTGTTTTTATAACCAAAATATAAAAAATGTATTTAATTCAGTTTTATTACACACTAAGATTGCAGTCCAAACACCAAATATTTTACGGTTGATTCAAAAGAGGCTTTTTTAGCATAGGCAATAATGCAGGCGTTAAACGTTGGTGTGTATATATGTGTGTATAGGTACATGAGGAAGGAAGCAGACGGCAGACCTTATCCTTGTCGGTAGTTCCAGAAGATTGTGCAGGGGAATTTTGCTCGGACTTACACTACTAATACTAACAAATTAATTTAAGTATTTGAAAGAAAAGCTTATCGATTTCCCGGTTTAGATATTTTTATAATACCAATACGTAATAGATACCCTATAATATTACGATATGCTTTACCTTTAAGTTTTGTACGACTGTCCGCAGTTGTTCAATGTGACTGTCTTTATCGGATAGTTGTTTGACATAAAGCGCTTTTTGTTCTGTCAACCGAGATCTTAACTCTAAATGCTCGCGTTGAGTATCATTTAGCTGTGATAACCAGTGTTGGTTCTCTGCCTTATAAGATTCTATCTGAAAACGAAAAGAATATCTTAAAGCGACCTTAAAGATTACATAAAATTATTTTAATAATTGATTAAGAAGTAAATAAGAAATCATTTAAGTTATATTTAAACTAGTTATTGCCCGCGTCTTTGCCCGCGGTAGAGATCGAGTTTTTTCAAATCCCGCGGGAACCCTTAACTTTTCCGGGATAAAAAGTAGCCTATGTGTTAATCCAGCGTATAGGCTATTTCCATTCCAAATTTCAGCTTAATCCGTTGAGTAGTTGTGGTGTGATTGAGTAACAACATCCAAACATTCACACTTTCACATTTATTAATAAGATAGTTATATTATTATGAACTTACTTCAACATTGTGTCTTTCCTTTAACTGTGCACCAAGCTGCTCCATTTTTGTCAATCTTTCTGAGGCCAAGTCTTTCCAACGAGCAACTTCGCTTTGGCACGATACTCTAAATTGTATATTGTAAGTTAATAAAATCAAAACACTATATCAGTAAATTCTATCACTGAACACTTTATCAGGACATATTACTTACATTTCAGCTTTACATCCATTCAAGTCACTTTCTAACTTAAAACATTTGTCTTCTAATTCAGTATTCTTTAGAACAAATTTATTGACAGCTTCTTTTATAATATTCTCATGAGTTACGTTGGCATTTGTGCCTTTTCTGTAATAAATACGTGATTAATGGCTGAGGATTAATGGTGTATTACGTAGAGCGCAGTCTCGGTCTATATAAACATTGAGATTACCCTCCTCCAAATGATGGATTACGTGAGTCATCTATGGCATACAGCTATATATAGTCTAAACTATTAGCATTTTTAAAAGGTGAAAGCATGTAAGCGAAATCCAAAGTATGTAAAATATTACACTAAGGTTACAAAATAAAAAATACCCATCTATTTGCGATTGCATCATACACAATTTTGCGTGCAAATCTTTGACTGTTTTTGAATTATCTTCTCGTTCTTTGGTAAGCATATCTTTATATTCTGTTATAAAATAATTCTTTTCATTTTCTAATTCCTTAAGGGTTAGCAACAATGTACGATTTTCTTCACGTATTGAATTATTTTCTTGATAAATTTGCGTGTATTGATTGTTTTTAAAATCATCAATTTGATTTCTTAAAGATACAATATTGGATTGTAGAGAGGTTATAAAATTGTCTTTTTCGATATGCGCATCACTCAGGTTCTGTACTGTTGATTCTAGTAAAGCTTTTTGTTCATTGCTAAGTGACAATTTTTCAGTTAAATGCTGAATTTCTTTCATAACTTCAGTCGATTCTTCGGTTTTTCGTTTAATGTCAATATCAAGCTTATTTATATGACACTGTAATTCCTTGATTCTGTTATCATCGTCAGTTTGTATAACTTTTGTGAGTGTATTTTTCTTGCTGAGTGAATCTGTTTGTGTATAAACATTTACAAGTTCTGGTTGGTGTTTCACCTGAATTTGATCTTTATTACTTATAGCCACAGAAGGTTTTGTACCATTTTTTACATTCGTTTGAGATGGTACGACGAATTTAGGTTCACGAAGCGTAAAAGTGTGATTTCCTTAAACAATATCAAAATACATTGACTTAAGAATTAAGTAAGGAGGTACTACACAAATAAAATGGTAACGCTTACTTTTACTTGAGCTACTACTGGCTTCATCTTCTGAATGCATGCCATCTATATCAATACTACTGGAAGATGTATGTTTTTGCATATTTTTTAAGATTTCTTCATCTTTTGCGTTTAAGTCATGGACACCTTGGTTAATAAAAAGAAGTTTTTGTTCTAAGGAATTATAACGTTCTATTACTTTTTTCCTCGATTGTTCTATTGCTTGTATTTTTTTGTTACAAAGATCTATTTCTTGCTTTTGTATTTCAAACTGAAAAAAAATATTATGTTAAAGATAAGTCAAACATTCTTATACCCACACCAATAAATTAGAATGTACAATATAAAGTTATAGTTACCTTTACAGTATTTTCCAATGTATGTTTGCAAGTATTTACATTTTCCTCACAATGCATACTGGCGGTTTCTAAAACTTGATTGTAAACACTATGCTTTATCATAAGTTGTAGACGTAAGTTTTCAATTTCATTTAGCTTTTCATTAGCGGCAAATGTTTTACTATTTAGCTCATCCAAATTAGAAATGTAGGTTTCAATTGTAAAAAGTGGTAAACTACCTTGATATTCTTGTCTTAGAACTTGTAAAATTTCCATCATGTTCCTGTGGATATATGTAATATTAAATTTTATGATATAATTTTAGAGTCATTGTTTCAACTAATGATTTTTTTGTACCTGAACTTATCATCATTTGTGGAAATATAGTAATTGAGAACTTCCTGTTGCGTTTTAAACATTTCTTCTGCATCAGCTCTTATTTGTTTTTCTTTATTTATTTCTCGTGTGAGTCTTACTATCGTCTTAATATAATGAGATAGTTGTAGATGGAAAGTCAACATTTCACAACTAAGCCTGAACAAAAAATACATAATTTTAGTGTTATACATTTATAACTATTTATTATTTATTTTAGAATCATAATAATAACTCATTCTTACATAACAATAATTCTCATTAGTTATCATTATTGAAGATGTCAATCAGAAATTGATATTAAAATTTAATCATGATTCTGGAGACATTAAATAAAATAAATAAACGCTTACACACTCACACGCCCGCAGTAGGTTTTTACCGTGTCGCGAGTGGCATGGACGACACTTAAGTAATGTATATGTGTCACTTAGATATCTGTCCCAGCCAGGAATCGAACCCGGGACCCCTCGCTTCGCAGGCAGGGTTACTACCAACTAAGTTACAGGTTCGTATTGATATTTTTTTAATGTAATTTAAATATTATTATTATTATTATTATTATTATTATGTTTACGGTACACCTAGTTAATGTTTTCATTTCAAAATTTTCTAATCGCAATAAGCTGTTTCTAGTTTAAATGATCTACAGAGGAAAGCCTACCTAATTAATAAAGTCTTCAACAAATTCAATAGAATTACCTTGCAATTATTGCTTTATTATCACCTTCGGACTGCAGATCAAGGATTTGATGTCGCAATAAATTTATTTCTATATCTGTGTTTTCATTATGCTGTTGGTTTTCCTGTAACTACGAAAAAAAATCAAATAAAAATCTGAGGATTTCTCAAAATATTTAAAAAATAAAAAGTATAAAATAACCACATACGACTTACTTTCAATAAAGTAACATCCAACTGATTTTGCAATTGTTTATTTTCCTTTTTAATAATGTTATTTTCTTCACGTAATTTATGTATTTGTTGTTTATAAAAGTGTTCGTCTCTGTCTGATTGCGATCCCATAAGAGAGTCTCTAAATATTAAACAAACCGTTTATTAATTTATTAATACCTATGTACAGACTACAGACTATTACAGATATTATTATAATTACATTATTTTGGCTGATGCAACTTGTACTTCTTCGTTTTTTTTGGTTAAACTATCTATTTGACATTGTTTTTTCGATAATTCTGTCATTATCTGGTTTAATTGTTTTTCAGAAATATGTTTTTCTACGTTTTCTTCATGGTTTTTGTGGGCTAAAAATAAATAACTTAGATTTAATTAGTACCCATAATAAAAAATATAATGAAGTAATTAAAGTTTTAATACGTACACATATCTCTTGGTAACTTTTGTAAATAAGTAAGTAAGGATAGTTTTTCTTCTTGTAATCTTTTTGAAGTATCACTTTTTTCAATATTAATATTAACTAGAACTTCTGAGATGTTTCTGTATTTTGTAATAAATTCATTCAATGCAATATTTTGTCTCCAAAATATTTTTGCAGGTACGCATTGGCGAATCCTATCAGTAAGATCAATATTGCAAAGCATTAAACTTTGAATATTTGTTTCGAAGTTACAGGTAATTATCATAAATTCTCGTTTGCTTTCAGAATATTCGTTTTTAAGGTTTTCATATTGTGTTCTTATATGTTTATAAGACTCTTCTAAATATGTAATTTTTCTCTGAAGTGTAGTTAAATAGGAGGTAGTCAGTAAACCGGGTGACTGTGTGCTAGTATCATCATCAGCATTTTGTTGTAAATGAGCTTTTAAATTTTCTATCTCTGCTTTATAATTTTCTTCTTTCACTGACCATTCATTAATGTTATCTTCGGAAGTTATTGCCAATGATGTAAGATTATCATAAAGTACTTTGAATTTATTTTGAAAATAATACAAACAATGTTTGAATTGATCTTCATACTGGACATTAACTTTTTCCATCATGGTTTGTACTTGGTCTTTATTATTAAAGTCCATATCATTTATTTCATGATCACGTATCCAATAGCTTAATTCTTTATTTTCAGAGTTCCCCACTACCGAGGATTCTTTTGTTGCTACTTCTCCAGCTTTTTCACGAGATTCTTTTTCAAGTAATTTTTGCTCTAACTCTGATGACTTCTTAGATTCTTTTGATAATTGTTTCATGATTTCAAAAGTGTCTTTTCTAAACAAGTATATTAAGAGATTATCTTTCAAGTAACTTATAATTTTAGTAGGAAAGATAATATTAGTATGACACAAAATAAATAGAACTTATACTATGAAAATAGGAAACTATAATTGACTCAATCGATTGTCCCAATTTATGAAAAGTTCTAAAGTAAGATTTCAAAACTTATAGTTACCTAGATTCATGTAATGCGGTAAGAAGTGCATCTTTGCCACCCACAGCTGCTTTTAAATCCATTAGCGTTGTCATATGTGGACCAAACCAGCCAGCGGCATGGCGGGCATCCATAGCGTGACAAATGGCTTCCAAACTAGGACATTTTAGTGCTAGTACACCAGAAGATGTAGTACCTTAATTAATAGTGAATAGTTAGTATTTTGGAACATAATTATACCTGTATTGGTTGCTTTCCAGATATGGCTAGTGCTAAAATTATTTCATTTAATACACGTAATAATTAGGTCTCAATTATGACATTCTCATTTGTTATAAATATTATTATTTATTTTATTTTTATAAATATTCGTATTATGTATCTGGGTATATCTGTACTCAATAATACTTACTGTTATCTTTCAGGAAATCTAATATCTCCTTGAGGCCTACTCGTAAGCCTTCATTTTCTTCGATCAGTTCTCGTAATTCAGGATTTTGAATATTTGGTGCTTCTTCTGCAGAAATTTGAACACCTTGACTTTTCCTGTAATTAAATGTAAATTAGAAAAATTTTACCCAAAAACTTAAAAAGAAATGAAAAAATATACAAACTTCTTTATTGCTTCATCGGTATCTTTTAGACTATCATTATCAGGGTCATCTAAAAGAAATTCATTAATTTTCTTGTTTTCGTAACCCAACTTATTCATACATTTTTTCAATTTAAATATTTCACGTGTTTTAAGTCGGTTATCTATTTCAGATGTAACAAGTTTATTCTCGTTTTCACGTAAATTTTTTGTTATTATTTGAAAAGTTTTTTCCATATCCTGATATTTTTTTAAAGTGCCCTGAATAGGGACTTTTTGTTCAAAGGGTACATGCAGTTCTTGTCTGTAATAAATAATTAAAATCTGTGAATAGAAATAGTTTCTAGCAAGGTTAGCATAGCGCATTTGAAATATTACTTAATTTATAAAATTGCTTATAGTTAATGAATTCTAAATAATATGATTGAGTTTATAACTGAACATAACTATTACTTTTATTACATGATAGATACTAAATAGGTACATAAATATCATTCTATGTGCATTAAATCACTGATATTGATTATTTTTTTTACCTTAGGGTTTCATTTTCAAATTGAAGTTCATCGATACGTTGATTCAAGTTATTTATTTCGATTATTAAATTCTTAACACCGTCATCTTTTGCTTTCAACTGACGTTTCAGGTTTTTTAATTTATTAAATAATGCGCTGATACCCTCTTCAGATTGCACAAGTTGTAATTGTGTCGCCTTTTCTGCCAACTAAAAAAATAAATAATAATTATTTTCTTCACAGCACTAATATATAAAGTTTATTTAGTTTGCTTGTAGGTCACTCGATAAGTTCTTAACGTAATTTAAAAATGGAACGCATCTGTATTAAGTATATATTTTTAAAAAGCAAATTTATTTTATAAATAGAACGCAAATAGCCAGGATAATGGTTTAAAAAAAATGTTGATCCAGTCGTTTAAACAACGACGGTTCCCGCGTTTTTCTTTGCAACGATGGAAATATTTTATGATTTTAAATTTGTTTAACTGAAAAACTTAGCCTTCAACAATTACAGTCAGCGTTAGGGGAATCTGCCCCATCTCGAGCAACAGTTTTTGGATGGTTCAGTAAATTTAAAAGGGGTAAAACAAACCTCGAAGATGACCATGGAAGTGGTTGCCCACAAACGGCAGTAAGTGCGAGAAGACCCACGAAATACTTACTCGGACATCGAGAAGATTCTTGGCGTTAATTCGAGGAGCGTTAACATTATTTTGCATCAGCATCTTGAAGTGAGGAAGCTTTGTTGTCGTTGGATCTCGCGTTTCCTCTCAGACACTGAAAAACAGGCCCGTGTGGATTGGTGCCGCGAAATGCGTCTACGATTTGAAAACGGAACGTCAAGACGTGTTTCGGATATCATCACAGGCACGAAACGTGGAATTATCACCGCTCATTTATACGTGCGTCTCGCGGATCGTCTCGTAGCGCGTCCGTAAGCCACGCCCCCTACGCGCGCGAGCGCTATCTACTGTTTACACGCTCGCAGCGTTCAGATGCGTTCGAACGTTCAAGGATGAAGCACGTTGACGTAATACATCGGCATCCAGTCAGTGAAACCTTTCTACCATGATTTATAGGCAAAATACTCAATGTAGATTGTACTATGGGTAGATTTCTGTACAATTAGGCTTTTTAAAATAAAAAAGCTATTGGTATTCATTACAAACAAAACATCAAAATTTTCTTCTTTATCAAAAGTATACTTTGTTAAAGTTAAAGTATTACTTTGAATATACGAGGTTTTGTTACTAGTAGTTTTAGGTTATTATTATTATTATCATTCAGTATTAACGTTCAGTATCATATTTTTATTTTGAAAAATACGAATCCAATAGAACACGTACGTATGGCGCTAGTAGCCGTTGTCGAATGAAGCGCGCGCCGCGCGCGTGTGAACACCGCGCGAGTTCTCGCGCGAGCCCCTTTGGCGCGCGCCCAAAAAACCGCCCCCGACGCGAGCCCTGCGAGCCACGAGACGCGCCGCGGTCTGGTCCGCGAGCTCCCTGTTCACACGCGCGCGTACGAGCGCGTCTCGCGGATCGTCTCGTGGCTCGCGCGCGCATCTAAACGGGCCATCAATATAATCCGGAAAACAAAAGACAGTCGTCAAGTATGGGTCTTTTCAGAAGGAAAGTTGCCGATTAAACTGCAAAGACCTCTTAACTTAGGTAAAAAAATGGTGGCCAGTTTTTTCCGGCAGAATTTCTCGCGGAATGGTATACAATAGTAGCATTGCCGAAAGTTTTCCAAGCTCTGCAAGTGAGGAGACCAAAGACTGGGCTTTGGGGATTCATGCTGCATCACGATAACGCTTTGTCACATAACAAAGGCGTTTCTTGAGGAATCCGGTGTTGAAACCTTGCCCCATCCACCATACAGTCCTGATTTAGCTCCCTGTGATTTCTTTTTTTTTCCGATAATCAAAGTGAAAATAAAGGGATTTTTTTTTCGTGTGCCGAAGAGACCGTGGCTGCCTACGAAGTTGCAATTTCGGACCTATCGGATCAAGAGTGGCAAAAGTGTTTTAATAGTTGGTTTAGGCGAATGCAAATTTACATAGAGAATGAAGGAGAGTATTTCCAAAATAATTTTAATATCTTGTATAGTTTTTTCTTGTCTCAAAACTTATCGAGTTACCTACGTAATTTAAATAAAATTAAGTAATTTTTATTTCAAGTAATACAACGCTAGAGATATTATTATGAAAGTTGCAGTAATAATACCTGAAAATTACAAAAAGATACTACTAATGTGTGGTAATTTTACTTTTGTGCAGTGATGAACTAAGTTCACATGACGTACCTCTTTTTCTCTAGCAACAAGTAACTCTTCAGTCGTCTGCAGATTGACTTTTGTAGTTTTTAATTTCCCTCTCAATTTCGTTATAAGATTCCTTTCCTTTCCATCATCACTTTCGTTTCTATTTTCATGTATAGATACATCAGGACTTTCATTAAAAATATTCATTAGTCGTTTATTCTCTGTTTTAAGAATTTGAATCAATTTGGCTGATTGTTCTATTTCACGCGATGCTTCTATTAATTTATCTTCTAACTCTTTCATTTTCATTTGTAAATCATTTCTATCTTTCTATTAAACAATAATAGTATTAGCGTTAAAAGAAGTAAAAAATGTATTGTTAAGTTTCCAAATATTTGGGGTATAAGATAGTTAAAGTACAAGCCAATCTCCTCATATCCGTATCTCCCGCTAGTGGTGAACCTTAACCTTTCATTTTCTCAACAGAGACTACTTATCATCAGTTTGTCTGCTCATTTTTCGGTTATATAAATGTAAAAATTAGAAATATAATCTACTTACTTTTGGTGACTCTACTGGAGGTTTCGATATTAAGGTAAGTTTTTTCTTCAGTTCCATATTCTCGGCAGATAAACGATCTATTTCAATTTTATGTGATTTTAGTAAATTCTATAATATGAAAACAATAATTAGTCTTAATACATTCAGTTAACAGCTGCTACCTCTAATTTCTATGATAAGAACATCAATAAATACCTTCAAATGTTGAAGTTTTGATCTAACTCCTTCTTGTATGTTTTCTTTACTTGTATCTTTGGCACTCATTTCATTATTTAAAGACTCTATTTGAGCTAATAAATGACCTTTCATTTGTTCACCTTTCCCAAGAGCCTCTGGAATTTCATAGTTAAATCAATTGTTGCAGTAGTGTCAAAAGTATGATTAAGTTATTAGTAAAAATTAATTGTTGAGTAAATAAATAAGAAAAAACAAAGGAATTTCAAACCTTTTAATTGATTACGTTCACTATTCATTGAAAATAATTGTTCAGTTAAATTTTCAATGATGTTTGTAGCTTCTTTTAATTTATCTTTAAGCTGTGTTAACTTTTCTTTTAGTTCAACGTTTACTTCTTCTAAAATCTAAAAAATATATTATACATCTATATGAAACTATTATATATGTTTTGATATTGTCTTTTGAAATATTAATTAGTGCAGATTTTAAATTTTCATTAAATATAAATATATTGGATTATAATCCAATAACTTTTCAATGGTCACTTACTTTGACGTCAGCAAGCAATTTTCGGATGTGCCTATTCTTTTGATAAAGTTCATTTTCCAACTGAGCTGTAGCATTTATTTCTGATAAAGGATCACGACTAGAATCACTATCTTTTTCTACGTCAACTTTATTTCGTTGATAATTCTTGTTACTACGTTCTTCTAACTCAGCTATTTCTGAATAAAGTTGCTGTAATATTTTTTTATTCGTCTTAATAACTTCTTCCTGATGTGATATGGTTTCTAAGATACTATCAGAAGTTCTGCCGGGTGACTCTAAAAATCGAATCAACTGGTTATAATTATTAACTATTCATAAGAGTTCTCCACAGAGATTTTGACACCAGAAAATATACTTATGTACCTACTTATGCTATAAATGCCAGAATATTTTATTTACAAAGCTTACCTATGGGTTTATCCTTATGTTTCATCTTACCAGCTTTTCTGTTTGCTTTTTCTAACTCTCCCATCAGATTATTTACCTTAGAACAAAACAAGTCAATTTTGCCCAGACTTAACGTTATCAGTCTAAGTCCGTAATATCAATAGCAGTTTAAACTAAATTCTGAGTTTAAACTGTCTTTGTTGAACCAAGTTTAAACTCAGAATCATAGATTAAACTGCTATTGATATTACGGACCTAAATCATGATATAAAATCAATTTTTTAACTGATGCTGATACAACCTTGCGCGCTTGGATGAAAGTCTTTCATCTGAGCTTATGCATTTTGTAATAATTTTATTATTAACAAAATAGTTGTAGTTGAAGTATATTTACATACCTGTTCGCTCTTATATTTTAAAATGTCTTGAGATAATCTAAACAAAGATTTCAGATCAGAAAAATTAAGCTCAATATCGTCTGCTTCCATCCAGGACAAATTTTCACACAACTTATCTTTGTCAGCTTGCATGAGTTCTCGCTGGGAGAAACTCAAAATTTCTCTCCAATCTGTCTCTACCATTTTGTTACTACTGTTAATTTGACACTATATTATTAACAACTGTGTATAAAGCAAGTTAAAAGTCTTTCAATATTAAGCACAAATTCACGTGTATAATAATATTAGTGTGCAGCCACAGATTACTTTGTTATATTGTGTGTTTGATGTAACGCAGTTGCTAGGCAACATTGGCAACAACTTTTCCTATAGATGGGGTCGCAGTCCCAAGACATATAATTATTATTGATATTCGATCGTTATAATACTATAAAGTATATACTCTTTCGAATCTCCATATTGATAGCATAGCGTTATTTTACGACTACATTAAAGTAAACTTAATTTATTAATTTCTAGTGCATGGGGCACGAATCTCCCCGTTAGCACGTGGACCGGCGACCGTGTTTTCTATGTTCGCAGACGTGGACATGGATAAAACGTAGTGATTAAGTACTCTGTGGACATGGACACGTCAACCTGTCTTTAAATATGTCGGAGGCATTCGGATGACATTAAAAACGGCGTAATGGGTGGGTCACTAATCCCACTAAAACTGGGCGTTGACTAAATCCATATTAGGCATGTTACTACCTTTTAAATATAATTTATTATTTAAATGATAAATGGACTATCAAACAACAAGAATAATTTTTCAAATCGAACCAGTGGTTCCTACGATTAGCGCATTCAACCAAACTCTTCAGCTTTATAATATTAGTAAAGTATATAGTAAGTAGTAATAAAAATAAATATGGGATTTTTGATAAAATAAAACTCGTCTTTAATAGAAAGATTATATTATTAGATGTGATGATTTAAACAATAGCAATTAATGTTAAATTTCATGTCGAGATGTCAACAATAAAATAAAACGTTTGTGCTTCTAAAAATAAATTAACAAAATTAAAATACAACAATGAGTTACAAACCGAACTACACAAATTAAGCATTTACATAGGGCGAGGACACACTTTGGTAAACTTATGCGTGAGTTACATCAAACATACACTTTATAACATTTTTGATACGACACGTAGATACGAATATTTTCTTATAATTTAAAATCTGTAAATGTATTTACGAAAGATAAATGTATGGAAAGAACAAGGTAAATAGGAAGCAATAAAAAAATAATTAAACAATTCGCGTCATGACTAGACATTCTAAAGCCGCTTACTTTTCAGTTACGGTTATTTCAGTTATTAAAAAGTAATATTTCGCTCAATACCTCCATACCCGACTAATAGCATTTCTATACCGTAATATCCATTATATCTAAGTAAAAATTAAGTATTTAAATTGTATTGTCAAACGTTTCCAAAACTTACTCGCCCTATATACACTCGCCATTGCATAGTACCTAGTAGTCATGAGTATTGCAATGTGAATATTACGCCTAATCATAAATATTAGGTTAATGCGGTAACTATAATAATTGTGATACGAGTTTTTCAGATGTATTAGTATAACCAACGTCATGTTACAAAATGCCAAAACTTTGTTATGTTTCAAGTGTTAATTTTCAAAGTTCGACTTTTGTATAGACTCGACAACATTTATGTTGTATCCGACGTTATGAGTGATAAAAACCGTAGCTACATTTACCGATATTTATTGTTGAACGGCGGCGCATACGAACGTGAAAAAAATGTTAGTTCACACAGATTAGTAAACCACTTATTGCAGCTGCATTCTTTTAAAATGTTTCTTTTAAAAGAAGAGCTCTAGCCCAGGTTACTTTTCTTTTAAATAAATTACTATATCTACTAAACAACTTTACAAGTATATAAGTATTTTTATTATTTTTTATACAATTATACAACACCCTACGGTATTCCATATACATACTCTTTGGGACGCGTAAAACAACTTTGGGTAGGTCAAATATTTAGACATCTATGATACGGTGTCTGTTTTAAACACGATAGGTAATAATTAGTTAGCATACAAAGATTAGATACCTATTACGTCATGAAGCTACTTTGTTACATTTTTTGGCAGTTTGTGCTTCTTTGTGTTGTATTAGATATTATATCAAAGTTTGATAATCAAACTAATATAATATGAAGTATTTGGCTTATCATTTAATGCTTATAAAATTGAAATGTAAATGAAGATATGTGACATTTAATAAATACGACACAGTTTACACAATGAACATCAATACCTAGCTAGTTTTATTTTTAATAATATATAAAATGTTATAAAAAGTCATGGTATAGTTTTGGTAACATTAGAATAGTAATGGGTACTGATTATTAGGTATATTGTTTTCATTTCGGATACGCTGTTGCTATACCTGGTACATCACTATTTTAGAGGGCACCTACCCGTAATGCATTATCGTTACTACTCTACAAACACATTACATATCGTTTCCAGTTCAAAGGAACTCTATCTACAATCATTTCTTTAATCCTTTATTATTTAACGCGGTAAGTTCTGAATTCTGAACAGTGTTGTAATCATTCGATATTGCGATCCCCAAGAGCGGAACTATGGTGGATTTTCTAAGTATCGCACTTTAGATTACTCACGACAATTCTTTGAATAAATTATATATTTTTTTGTAACGAGACCTATTTTTTTTTTGTTTTATTTATCATCTAACAGTTCCTTTTCACTTAAGCTATTGGGTACTGGAGCGGCCGATTACATTTACATATAGGTACAGACTTACTTAGATGAAGTGAATAAATTGATAAGTTGCAAAAGGTTTTTTAATGTCTTGTTTTCCGATTTAATGTGTACTTGAATAAGTAACTAAATTAGTAGAGCGAGGCTAGTGCCGCATCTGCGTACGTAAATAACGCGCGTTATTAGATATGCGTGGAAATTGAATTGGACACAGCAACAACGTCTTTTAAATTATTACTAGCAGCGCAACATGCCTCAATTTTCTCCTTTGTTATTGCAACTTTTAAACCCAATTTGATTGCGATTATTGGGATATTCGAAAACGACTCATCAATAAGATTTATACACATCGCAGAAAGACGTCGCAATTTGCAGCAGCTGTACTTATAAACAAAACTTTCAGCGTTCTGATCTGCACACTTAACCATTAATTCTAAATATTGTTTCAATCAACTTATTCACCTCATATAATAATTTGTCAGATTGCGACGCGTTAAATACAATATGAATCCTCAGAGGTCATCACGGGGTCACCACGGTGTCTATTCGCACTGGTGTCGGGCGGAGCGCGCGCGGCCGCACAGCGCAGCGCGTCGCAACCGACGCAGCAGCGACTGGCGCTATCAGATGCGCTCCACGTAGTTACCTGCCGATAACAATGTTGTTATTTTAAACACAAACTACTGATTCAGGGTGCTGTAACAGGCGACAAAAGCCGGCCTTGTTTAGTTTAAGGCTTCGTGTAAGGATTATTATTTTTATGAACGTTAATAAAAAGTCATCATATTTTGCTGGTATCGACCTCTATAGATAGATAGGTAGATAAATAGATAAATCTCTTTATTTATTTGCACACCACAGATTATAAAATCATACAAGGAGAACAGATATTACAGACAGCATACAGACATACAAAGACCGGTTTTTGTTTTCTTTTATCACTTCTTCGACAACGTGTTGGCGATGTCTATGGTGACACTAATATAGGTGCACAAATAATAACGGATCCATAATAATCACGACCCACAGATTTATCTCCTGGGCCCTCTCACAGTATAGCCTTGTTGAAGCACTGGTGTAGCTTGCATGACTTTCAAAAAGTGTTTGTGAACCAAACCAATTTTGAATAAAAACATTTGATTATCGTTTAAGTCTTCGTGCTCTCACCGGGGAAGGTCCCGAAGCGTCCAGTGCGCTGGCTGGAGCCGACGTACCAGCCGTCGTCGCACTTCTCGAGCACGTACACCGTGTCTCCCTCCGCCAGCTCTAGCTCGTCCGGGTTCTGCGGGCGGTACTTGTACATCGCTCGGTACCTGGAAGAAGAATATAGGTTAAGAAAAGTAAACAAACACGCTTCTGATGCTTCTTGGGGTAAAATCATATGAGCCCAAACTTGAGTGGTTTACTAGTTAATGACATAATTATCTAATTATCTATCTTATCGATAGTATTGAAAGTCATCAATGCTATTGCTACATTTTAACACTATTATAGTCCGGGTGAAACTCTAATCTGTAATAGGTACAAAACTAACTGCTGGCCATTGCCAGCATTGTCTCATTGACAATATGACGAAATCTCATTAGATTTCACAGACACACCTATCTATTTCAACAGCATCATACTCTACAAGCTTTACTGCGATCATTATAACTAGGTCAAATAATGTGAATGTTGGTACTGAACAAAATTATTCTTTACTCGTACAATCATCCAAACACAACAACATTTATAGTATTAGAGCGTTACAAATATTATATGCCTACTTTTATACCTACTAAAAATAAAATACTAGTTTTTGAAGCGTCACTTAAAGATTTTATGTGAATTTTTTCTGAATTCCAACGCCAGCCGTCGTTACCATGACAAAATATGAAAACATTATTATGAGGACGAGATACCTATGGTATTTTATTAGGATAACACTGGATACAAGTTTAGTGGAATCCACCTTTAGTAGGTATGTTTAGTGTTATTAAGTTTTAGTGTACCTATCTTATAGATTAATGTAACTAGTTAGTGTAACTTACGGCACTGCCTCAGCATTGGTGTCGACGTACAAAGGTTGTGTGTTGTTCAGATCTACGCCGGCGCCAGTGGGAGGGCCGTAACCGCGCTCTGACGGTGTCTGGAGGTTTTGTGGCGGCTTCGTAGTGTAACCTGAAAAGAAAGTTAGGTTAGGTTAGCTTTATTTGTTAGGAGGTGGTGCGTTAACTACTATAACATAATTTTAACACTTTATCATCAGATTAAAAAGCCTACTATTAAGATTAACTGCAGGACTCTTAGGTTCCTGACTTTAAATAGGTAAAGTATTGCTTATTATGATATAGAAAATCTCAGTGAAAGTTAAGTCTTTGCATTGAGACGTGTTTAAGGATCTATTTGAAAATTATAATGTTGATGACATCATTCACAACATGTTTTATCTATGTCGCACAAATATTGTTTGTTATCTATGGCAGATATCAGATTTTTCCAATGCAACCATATCATGTGATAAAAATCATCAGCTACATCGAATAAAGACTTTAGAATCGTGTTTAAATCTAATAACTATGTATTTACCAGGTAAGGGTTGGGTAGCGGGGGGTGCGTTAGCGAGCGCTGGATTGTTCTGTTGGGGCGTGTAACTATGCGCGCCCATGCTGCGCTTGGCCGACCCGTTGAGCAGTCCGTGCGCCGCCGGGGACGCCACTGGCTTGTCATTGTTCAGTACTGGTTGTGACTCTGGAATTAAACATAGAAATTGTTTTATATTTAATGTGTAATAACTTTTTTTTCTCTCTCTTTCTTGACCGGCAACGCATCAATGTTGCCTTTGGTGTTACTGATGTCCATGGGCGACGATAGCTACTAACCATCAGGTGGATCGTCAGCTCGTTTGGCGGCTATTTCATTAAAAAAAATGAATTACGCCCTCAAGACAGTCTTTATGAGCCAAATACTCACCAATTTTACCCAAGCTGGGCTCCTGCAACACCGTGACATAGCTGTCCGGGAAGATGCCAGTCTTGGTCCCGTTGCGGCCCTCCCACCAGTTCTGGTCGATTCGCCTCGTTAGGACTACCACTTCGCCTTTCTTCAACGGCAGCTCAAGGTTAGTCTGTGCCGTGAAGTCGTACTTCGCTCGTGCTCTGCCTTCCACCACTGCCGGCTTCTTCGATGATTGCGCGACGTCACCTTTCAGTAACTACATCCACAACACAGTTTACGACTTTATTCGTTTCCATATTAACATGTTGTTATAATTAGTTTAACATTGTTTTATTTGCAATGGTAATTTGCTTGCTGCAGAACTATTATCACACCTGTTGATTCTATAAGAGGTGGCGCTAAAAACTACATACTGTGTTAAGTGATTTAACGAAAAAGTATCAGGGCGCAGTCAGTACGCCATTGGCAATAACTACGAAATTAATTTGGCCTTAACCTTAACCTTTTTCCATTCTGCACTGGAGCAGCATGGTTGATTACGCTAAAGACCACGTCAATAATTAAGAGAAATCATGCGATGTGTCGCAAATAGCTTTAATCAAAATATATAACTCACCTCGACATAATTATAAGGGAATAATCCTATTCTTCCGTGAACCTCCCCCTCGTACCAGTTGGAGTCTATTTGGCGGCGAACGTTAATAAGGTCTCCTTTCCTGAAGCTCAGTTCTCGTGACGTTTGTCCATTGAAAGGGTATAAGGCTCTAGCTACAACCCTCTCTGGCTCGTCGTAGCGGTTTAGAGGAACAACAGTCTTCTGACTCGGCATGAAGTTATCTTGATGACGCCGATTTTGCATATCTTGTAGCTCCTAAAAAAATACAATTTTCATGTTACATTACCTGATCTTCATTTTATTATGGATGGGAGAGTTACAGGTCAACACGAAAACCACAAGAAAGATTGAATCGTAACAAAAACTGTTTAATATCATTTTATATTAATGTATTTCGTAGTTTATGTCCAAATCAAATCGAATAAGCTAATTGTAAGCTGACAGCCAGGTGAGTATGAAAATTTGAAAATTTCGTAATAATGCCAAACGTTATGCCAAAGATGAAATTAGCAGTAATAATACAACAGAGCATGTTTGGTTAACAGAATCACATCTAAAACGTTATAATAACATCAGTCACACATCTCTCAAACATCACCTTAATAGATGCATCAAATGCGTCTATGTCCACAGGATGTATCAAATTTTCCTGAAAATTACAATTCAATTACAATTCGTTTTTATTCTTGGTATGAAAATATTTGTACTTATTTTGCATTCCAAATGACACTCGACACATCGCGGTTACTTATAAAATCTCATTGTAACTAAACTAGTGCATCTAATTCTATTTCATTTAAATTTTGATTCATAGAAGGTAAAATGGTATTCGTATCATATAGATTCATGGTCAGTTAATCACTACCACCAACACTATTCTACTAGTGGACTCGTAGATAACTGAATCTAATATTGATTACGTAGATGTTAGATAAGTAGCAGATGAAACTAATTTTATTAAAAAAAATTGATAAAGCTTACCCTACTACGAAAATCAACAATGTAAGATACTAATTAAAAGGATTCACGACTAAAACTACTACTAAAATGTTGGTTTGTAGACAACCTTTTATTCGCTAAGGTATGTGGGGTGTCAAGGTCGGTCCATCGGTTTTTAATCTGCGTAGCGAGATTAACTCATCAAGTAAGCATTACGTATCAAGATGCCAATGCCGTCCCCAAAATTTACTTAGGTAGATACTATAAAAAGTGTCCATAAACGTTCGCAATTTTTTTGTGAACAAATACTTACGTCGATCTTAAAATTTGAGGACATAAAAAAACATTTGCACATCAAAATTAACAAATACACAAAATAATGCTTGCAGAAGGAACATTCAAGAGTAAAAGTGGTTTGTATCAGAATTACTTATCGATGTAAAGGTCTACTTTTCATGTCTATAACGTAACTTGCCAGTCTAATAAGGAGATATTAGTTAATTGTGTTTACGTAGAAAGACAGGTAGGTATCTTACGTAACCAGTGACGGATTAACCCTTAATCAAATTAAGCAATTGCCTAGGGCATCACGTCTGGGGGGGCACCAGAAGAAGCACAAAAGAAATCTGTCCTTAGACCGATTCTAGTTGACATACGGATAGGGTGGCCCACAGGCGTGGATTGCTTAGGGCATCAAGTAGTCTTAATCCGTCACTGTACGTAACTACCTATATAACTCTCACTTTATGGCTTTTGCCATAGAAGTAGGTGCAGCAATAAAAACCTACACAAAAAATTATATTAATATGTAATATTCGAATTTTGTAGAAGCGAGATTATAACGTTACGTGCATCTAAAATTTAGATTTAATTTACTGAAACCATGCCATGACTAAATGAAATAATTATTAATTATTTATTTATATTATTACTAGCTGCCCAGACAGACTTCGTTCTGTCAAAAGTTTTGATTTTTTTTTAGATGCAAGCTATCCTATCTTTCAAGTTGGATCAAACTGCACACGATGTGCAAAGGAGGTGGCCAAGATTTACCCCGGAAAGGGTTAAAATAAGTTTATTTGTACAAGGTTTTAGTCTTCTGAAAAGACATGTTTTCCATTTATTATAACATAACTAGAATTTTAATATTCTTCTGAACTCCGCCGTGAGTACTTATAATAAATTAACAATATTAATAAGTTGTATTGTATACACTTAATCTTCTGCTACCTCCATTGCTATCACTCAGTGTTGCAAATGCTACCGCAATTACCGTGTTCTACGGCTTTCAGGCCAAAAAATTACAAAATCTACGGCTTACGGCTGGAACCCTATGGCGGCTATGGCCGTAGCAAATTCTACGGCTTTTCGTAAATTCTACGGTCTTTTTGACGTAATAACGTCTATTAAAACGATGAACGCCGGGCGCACGCACGAAAAACCATGACTCATTGTCTCGTTCCGCGCGAGCGAGAGCGCGGACAAGCGATAGAGAGGCACGATCGGCTACGATCGGCCGAAGTGCTCAATTTTATCTATAAAAGTATGCAATCATTTCATCAATGTTTTGTCATGACGTTGTCACGTCAAACTACCGTCCGTAAACCGACTTTACAGACTTTTTTTTTTGCAAACATTTAACGAATGTTAAAAACCCTTAAAACAGCGCTACTAGGCTATGATTTTAATCTAGGTATTCTAGGTTAATGAAAAGTGTTCTTGAAGTTTTGTGGACACCAAATTAACTGCGGATGACCTTTTTTAGTCCGAGCGTTGAACCGATGGTATATATTGGCATAATTGGATGGCATAATATATGACACGGCCCACAGTTGATCTTTTTCCATATAAAAACACGGCTTTTTTAACTAATGTACACGGCCTTCCAAAAATTTTCATTGGCAACACTGCTATCACTGGAGGTTGACAATTGACTGACAGAAATGCGAATGTCTGCTATATTGACATTTGCCAAAACAATATTTTTGAGTTTGATTTCTGAAAAATAATAAATAATTGTGATTTGTGTTTGATATTTTGCCATGAGGTGCATTAATTTCACGGTTGATATTGAGCGCATGGCATATCACTCAATATCTTCGCTAAAGAGAAAACTCCAATCCATATTGGTAGAATGGATTACAGGTATGGCATTTTCACGTGATGATATTACATAGTTTGGTATTTGGGGTGGGTACGTCACAAATAAAACTGCCCGTAAAAGGAGAATCTCAAGTTCTAGAGATTTTTATTGATAAAATTATCAAAGTAGATATTGTAAGCTTTAATGTAAGGTAAAAATCAAATGTGTACATTATACTTCACAAGTGGGGCAAACGCCCATACAAATGTTGGCCACCTCCTTTGATTATAATCGGTTAAGCAGTTTAGGAGTCCATCGCGGACAAACAACGTGACACGTAATTTATATATATTAAGATATTATATATTATTATTAATTTATAATTATTTATTTAAGACTCTGTAACCATCCAATCGATATGCCTTAAAATAGTGTCATATGAAAGGCAATAAACCGAAGGTGGTTTGAGACCACAAAAAAAATGCATTATCTAGGTATATTCGGTCCATTGATAGAGTCGATTTTCTACTTTTCCCTTACAACATATTATTAGCTTGTATAAAATTTAAAATACCTTTTTATTACCTTTCGTAATTAATATTATACCTTTTATCTTTTATTCTATATGTCAATCATAAATAAAACTTAACAAATACCTATGGGAACTCTAATAATAATATTAATGAGCAAAAAATAAATGAATAGAAATCTAAGTGAAAACGACGATAGTTGTAGATACATTCTTAGGGCGTCAATTTCACTTGACTAGTTAGGTACTTGTTTGTGTACTTTACTGAGCACTTAGTGAGTTTCCCCACGACCTTCCAATAATGACGCTTCAATTTCTCTCAGCAAATCATAATGATAAATTGCTTTTTAAAACAATATCTACAGTTACATAAAGTACATCGTTTTGTTACAACTAGATACTTATTTTTATTAATTATATTCGTGATTATTATTTCACATTAGCTGATAATACCTATGAATTTAATTTCAGGTTTAATTCCAAATCAGAATAATGATAGTCCTAATTAGCTTCATTTTAAATCTAAATGCGTTTTAGCAAGCAAAAATAAACACTATAAATTACTTTTTAACAAAAAATAAAACCAACGAAAAAAAACTGAAAAGCCAAAAATAAAATAAACCATTTAGTATTATAAATTAAGATCCAAAATTAACAGTAAATAAATAATTTTGAGACCGTGCCAAACAAACAACCAAAATTAATTACATAATCTTCATATTATTATTATGAGGGCAGCAGCAGCGCGGCGCACATCTTTTCACCGTTTGTTTTTTCATTGGTTTGGCACCGCCTCAAAATTATTTATTTACTGTTAATTTCGGATCTTAATTTATAATACTAAATGGTTTATTTTATTTTTGGCTTTTCAGTTTTTTTTCGTTGGTTTTATTTTTTGTTAAAAAGTAATTATTTTTTAATTTTTAGTTGCTATAATATTTATAATTAATAATAAATTATTGATTTTATGAATTATATTATTATAGATTCAGTTACCAGGTAAAAATGTAGTAGGTAGGTGAAATATCAATCATCCCCTATTTTCGAACCTTTAGGGGTAAAATTTTGTTTTTTGTACTTTGAGGTATACACTATTAAATAAAAAAAGAATCATCGAAATCGGATCATCCAGTACAAAGTTATTGCGGTTAACGGGTAAAAAAACCGTAAATTCCGTGGGTGAATAATCAATCATCCCCTATTTTCGTACCTTTAGGGTGGGAATAAAATTTTCAAAAAAATATGGGACCAACTTCGGAACATACCCTATCCAATAAAAAAAGAATTATCCAAATCGGACCACTCTGTGCCGATTGCTGCGTGATCATACAAAAAAAATATACGTGTCGAATTGAGAACCTCCTCCTTTTTTTTTCGTCGGTTAAAAATAGAAATTCAGATCATACTGATGATACTTCCGGAATGGACTTGTACATTCTTAGTGAAATCGACACCATAACGCAAGAAATTACGTGCTCTGAGTAAAGATTCGTTTTTGTACTGTTTAAAATGCCAGAGAATAGCTTGTTTTGGTTATTTTCACCGAGTAACTTTCAAGTGACAAGGTGACAATAGATTTTAAACACCGGTTATAATGAACATTATTTAAGTCCATCTCGTTTTACATGTTATTTTATGGTTAACACCGTTTAAAGTAGAATTTTCCAAAATATTTTCTTATTCCTTACATAGACCATGAAAGAAAATTTGGCAATTTCGGCACTGTTGATGAATTATGCAAAAAAGACCTTTCTTTTTTCTATATAACAAAATTAATAGAAGTTATTCTATGTCGGAAATAACACAACAATTGAGACAATAAACCTACTCGTATCTGGCCTAATTTTAACATTTTCGATAGTGTGTTGTTATACTATAATGTACGTATGTACAAGAGCGATTTTCCGTACATAGCCTTACCTTTCCTTCAGCTAATATCCACAATACAACAAACGAACGTACACAAACAGAATAGTTTGCATGACTTTGGCACAGTTAAACGAGACTTAGATTAGGAGTAACATTGGTGAGGTTAACGGTTTCGCGTACGCTAGAGCACTGTGTTATGCAAATGAGAAGAGCAAACACGCTTATTGTGGAAACTTGAATGGAAACCGACGCAAACAATTACGAGAGAAACCGCAATGCTCACCGTGTTCCGGTGGTTGACGCGTATGAATCGGATAGTCTATCCCGTAACATTATATTTGATAGAGAGAATAGCTTGTTACTTTCATAGAGTTATTTGTGAAATAGTAGGTAGTTATTATAAAATACTTGGTAACGGGTTATCTATTACGTATAAATGTACCTACTGATATTACGTTTTGGAATAGTTAAGAGATATGTACCTTTAATAACAGATCAATTTGTGGTTACCTGTTTTCTTGGTTACGTGAAATTGTATTATTGATTCATCTTGCTTACGCGTCTTAGCAACAGAATTTTAAGCATGTACAACTGTTTTTTTTTTTTTTGGCGGTAGATGTGAAAAAGGCGAGACTGTGTTTCTTAAAAAAACTTTAATTTAAAAATACTATTTAATACTTTTGAGTGTATATTTGGGTTAATACTCACAGTTTATACATAGCTTTTTGTCAATCCAGTTAATGTGCACAGTTTTATGCCTTAAATAAACTTTTATCACACTATCCCACTGGTTAACCTTTAAACTATTCAGTGACTTTGTACAGTTTTTCATCCACACTGACGTTGCTAGTCCATAATGGCTAACTACAACACCTTGGTTGAAACTCAGCAAGCCTTGGAAGCCTCCGTGTTGAAGAAGATGGCAGAATTCGAAAATCAGTTCAAAGCTGCGGCTCCTGCACCACAGAATACAATCACTTTAGACCGTCTTCATGAAGAGTTCCTGGATTTTAAAAAGGATGTCTGGACTATGTTCTGCTTGCTTCGACAGCAAATTACCGAATGCATAAATTCATTGGATGTTGTTGAAACCAGGCATCGGAGAAAATGCCTTTTATTCACCGGAGTCCCTGAGAACACTGAAGACTCATTACGTGAGTATATGCTGAGAGTGTTCAATGATAAGCTTGGGCTACAGGAACTTAGAGACGTCCACATTAAAGCGTGTCATCGGCTCGGTAGATTCTCTGATGGGAAATGTAGGCCTGTTGTAGTTCGGTTCACCGAACTCTCATTCAGGTCTCAAGTGTGGAAGAATAAAGTACATCTGAAGGGCACGTCCATCACTGCATCTGAGTTTCTTACTAAGCATCGCCAATCACTCCTTATCCTGGCTCGGTCGAAGATGGGCGTTCGGAACTGCTGGTCGATGGATGGGAATATATACATCAGGCTACAGGATGGTTCCAGGCAGCGAATCAGTTCTAAGGAGGAGTTAGCTGGATATACAGACAATTCGATAAAGCCTCCTACGGAGGCAGAACAGATAGTTGCACCGTCCTTGCCTTCTCAGGCTTTAGGACACACTGACAACGGTGCCAAGTTGAAGAGAGCGGCTAGAGTAAAAAAATAACTTTTATTTCATGTATACTTTAACTGTACTTAAGATCTTTGTTTAATTTAGGCCCTGGACATGTCTTATTTTTACTCATTTCCTTGCAGTGCTCTGTTTACTTTTTTGTTTGTTCCGGATTACCTTCATATTATGTTAACTTCTCTAATTTTGTACTGCAGTTAGTTTTTTTTTTTTCCGATTTACCTTCATATTTATAGTTTAATTTTTATTTTTGTTTTCATGCTACGCTTGATTAATGTATTTTTGTCTCTGTCAACGTGACAGTGTCACATTTCTTTCTACATTCAACATGACAAGTTTGTACGTTCTGTCATCGTTCACCACAGAGTACCTTTAATGTCAACTTACCACTTGATGCCCACAGTGTATATAAGTTCCATGGAGTATTTTGTAAAGTTAGGAAAGTCCATTCGTACCGTGAGCGCGATTTTAGCCGATCTTTGATTAAACAGAGTGACTTGCATGTTTACTGATTTTGATATATGTTTAGTGTCGTACTTTTATCTACATCGTTTTGTCATTTTATTTCTATTGTTTTATTAAAATGGAATGTCTTGGGTTTTTAATATTTTAATGATGATTTATTGTTACATTCTCTGCCAAGGTTTAACTGGTGGGATAGTCGGGTTATTTTTGTTGTTTTTTTTTTTTTGTATTCCTTTTGTATTCTTTTTATGCCATTTCAATATTTATATATATATATATAACTGATATTTTAATATTTATATACATTTATTTATTTTTTAATTTCGTTATTATGTCCGATGATGATTCCTTTCACTCTGCCTTTGATTTTAGTTCATCTCCCGTGTCCAGTGATGTGTCGTTTTATGATCCTGAAACCTTATGTGATTTGCTTAATACTCATCTTGTGGCCTCACGTGACCACTTCAATGTGTGTCATTTGAATGCTCAAAGCATTCCTGCTCACCACTCCGACCTTTTGGACTCTTTTTCAGGATCTTCTGTGCATGCTATACTCATCTCAGAGAGCTGGCTAAAACCTGTTTTGCAATCTTCACTTTATGGTTTACCTGGCTACATTCTTATACGGAATGACCGTACCGGGAAGGCTGGTGGAGGAGTGGCGATTTATTTGCGTCATGACATTCCTTTTACTATTATTACCTCATCACCCTCACCATACTCTGCTTCTGCCGAGTATCTCTTCCTGGAAATACAAATCAATCATTCCAAAGTCGTTCTTGGTGTTGTTTATTGTCCCCCAACCTCTAATTATTTGTCTACGTTAGAATCAATTTTTGAATCACTTTGTTCTGATTATACCCATCTAGTAGTCATGGGTGACTTTAATACCGACCTCCTTAAGTCCTCTCCTCACTCATCCAAACTCCTCAATATCCTTTCCTCTGTCAACCTGTTTGTTCTTCCTTCTAGTCCCACTCACCATAATCTGGATTCTCCTGACACCTGGCTCGACCTAATGATTACGTCGTCGCCAAATTTAGTTTTCAAACATGGTCAGTTATCTGCACCCGGTTTTTCGCGCCACGACCTAATTTACCTTTCCTATAGGCTTAAGACGCCCAAGACTAAACCCCTCACCGTTTTAATGCGTAATTTTGCTGGCATAGACACAGCGCTTTTAAAACAAGATGCCGCTTCAATTGATTTCGGTCCTGTGTATTCTGCGTCTTCAGTAGACGACAAGGTTTCACTTTTTAATAATTTAGCGTTAAAACTGTTTGACGCGCACGCTCCGATTAAAGCGGTTAAAGTAAAGCGGCCTCCTGCCCCTTGGATTACAAGAGGAGTGCGTATGGCCATGACACGCAGGGATCGGGCCTTTAGAAGGTTTAAACGTGACCGGTGTGAGGAGAATTGGAATGCCTACAAGGGTTATCGTAACCGTTGCAACCAGATGGTGAGAGCAGCTAAGCGCAGTTACTTCTGTGAAAATTTATGTAACTCTTCACCGGCCGATATGTGGAAATTCCTTAATTCTAATGGTATAGGTAAGGGTTCTGCTTCGGTGGATAACTTACCTTTCCCTCTTAATGTCTTTAATTCACATTTTGCGACTGATAATAACCTTAGTTACTCTGTCAAATCCAAAACTATTTCTGACATCGATTCCCTGGCCTCTCCTTTTCTCACTTCATTCTTATTTTCCGACGTCTCTATAGACGAGACACGTAAATTATTTTTGTCTATTAAATCTAGAGCAGTGGGCTGTGACGATGTGGGTCGTAACATGTTATCACTTGTGCTTGAAGCGTTTCTTCCTGCGATAACTCATATTATAAATTTTTCTTTGTCGACTGGGGTTTTTCCTAGCTCTTGGCGTAAAGCTTTTATTATTCCGCTTCCAAAGATTTCGAATCCCTGTCAACTTAAAAATTATAGGCCGATTTCTATACTGCCTTTCTTATCTAAACTGCTTGAAGCTGCTGTTCATAAGCAGGTTTCGGCCTATATCTCTGAAATTAATTATTTATCCCCATTTCAATCCGGTTTTCGGCCGGGTCACAGCACCACGACTGCCCTTCTGAAGGTGACTGACGACATAAGGGAGGGCATGGAGGGTAGATTGGTCACCGTTCTTGTTCTCATTGATTTTACTAGTGCATTTAACATGGTCGACCATGATATCCTCCTGGCCATCCTTCGGCACCTTAATTTTTCTCTTAACTCTGTTAACTGGTTTTCATCCTACCTTCGTGGCCGTCAGCAAGCAGTACGTTTTAAGCAGAATACATCTGATTGGTGTGCTCTTTCTTCTGGTGTGCCACAGGGTGGGATTCTTTCTCCTCTCCTTTTCTCTCTTTTTATTAATTCCCTCTCTTCCTGCCTTAGGTGCTCTTACCACTTTTACGCTGACGACCTCCAAATTTACACCCAAACCGACGTAGACACACTCGATAACGCAATTGACCTTATTAACACAGATCTGGCTTCCATAGCTTCTTGGTCGAGCAAATTTGGTATCTCGGTTAATCCAAACAAATGTCAAGCCATCGTTGTAGGTAGTGATCGTCAGTTAGTTAAATTTGATCTCAGTCTCGTTACGCCGGTCACGTTTGAAGGTTCTATTATTCCCTTTTCCGCTACAGTTAAAAATTTAGGTCTTTACTTGGACTGTAACTTGAGTTGGGCTACACAAATTAATGAGGTTTGTAGATCGGTTACTGGTAAACTTTGCGCCCTGAATAGGCTTAGAAACTTTCTCCCCATTAAGACCAAAATATGCCTGGTGCAATGTCTCATTCTCCCCATAATCGATTACTGTGATGTGTGTACTACAGATCTCAATGAAGATCTCCTGAACAAACTTGAGCGTCTAATTAATAATTGTATCCGCTTCATTTTTGGTCTCCGTAAATTTGACCATGTTTCTTCCTTTCGTCGTCAGCTCCAATGGCTCCCAATTCGCCTACGTAGACAAACTAGGATACTCTCGACTCTCTATTCCGTCTTACATGATGAACACTCTCCTACGTACCTTAAGGATAAGTTCAAGTTCTTGCGGGACTTTCATGATCGGCCATTGCGTTCTACTGAGAGCTTGCTTCTTTCCATTCCTCTTCACCATTCGGGTTTTATGACTTATTCTTTTGCCGTTCAAGCCGCTCGACTTTGGAATGATATGCCTGTAACTCTCAGGAAGCCAGCTAGCAAATTTACGTTCAAGAAAAGACTTCACGGACATTACTTTAAGTCAATTGTGTAAGGCGTCATCATTCATAATCATATCACCTATTACTTTCTCACGTCTGTCTGATAGTTGTGGTTCATCTGACATGTTTATCAGTTTTATTTTTATATATTTATGTATATATTTATGTATGTATTTATGTATGTATTTAATTATGTATGTATGTATGTATGTTTGTATATAGTGTATCTATATATTTAATCTTATTTATTTTTATTCTAAGTAGTGTTATTTATTCAAACTACATATACCGCCATATCGTTGTGTTCTCACTATCCGAAGGTTGACTGGGAGAGAATGCTATTAGCATTAAGTCCGCCTTTGCTATTGTACAAATTGTATGGTGCAAAAAGCTAAATAAATAAAAAAAAAAAAAAAACTGTAGACCGTACATTTTTAATTATTAAAGACATTAGATATTATTATAACACCAAAAAATCCCAATATATTTGAACATAATTATATCAATCCAGATTTATTTAATGACATTCGCGTGACTAGAAATATGTGTGTAGATTAAATTGATGTCATAGAAAAATACCACTTTAACTTTTTGGAATTGCACCTGTTTTTTTAACAACTTCCACCATAGTGTTATCTCTATTCTCAATTTATTTAATATAGGTGCCTAATTCAATAATTACGATAATAGCACGCTAACAATTGGAATAATTTTAAATAAAAATAATAATAATAACTTAAATAATTGTCATTGAGCTAGCTTAGGCCTTAGGTAAATAATTTACAAAAATTCGTTTGATAATCTAAATTTTATTAAGAAAAAATAACCGCCTTCAAAGTCTCAAAAACTACATAGTTGTCAGATCTCGTTCAAATTTATGTGAGACCACATGACAAGCGCCTGCTTTCGATTAAAAAAAGAATCATCAAAATCGGTTCGCCCAGTCCAAAGTTCTGAGGTAACAAACATAAAAAAAAATATATACAGTCGAATTGAGAACCTCCTCCTTTTTTAAAGTCGGTTAAAAATAAATAAGGTCACAGTTTATACTATCTTTATGAAGCGGAGATTGTTGCGATTCAGTTCTTTTGTCGACAATGTCGACATTAAGTGCATCAGATATGATAAAGAAATGATAAAATCTAAGTTTTACGTCATAAATCAATAAGCTATCGTACCCATGTGTTTACGCTCACGCAAATCCTATTAAATCTGATTTATCTACTCACAAAATTTATCGTTTTAGTAACAGTAATGGATATTGCTTGTTATAATTTACTTTCCTTTAGTGTATATTTCTTTTTATAAAGATTTGATCGTGCGCATTGAAGTCATTAATAAAATATATATACTATAATAAAAAAAAACTAGTAACCTAGTATCACGCACCGTCATCATGTTGCTTTTTGGCTGTCGCATCGTAAAAATTTTACTCTCATATTTTTTCCAAATATAAGAATAAAAAAAAGATTTTTGCTAACTATAGTAGCAACATGAAACGCCAAATTTTGTTCTAATTTAAATACCCATAAACAATTTCTGCTCAGTAACTATATGATATCCTAATAAGTACATAGGTACCGATACATTTTCTGAGTAACGTGATATCGATCTACTCGTAACTGCAGTTGCGTGCTGTAACTGGATTAAACAGTGCAATCAAGTGAGAGTCGACTGACACGGTAATTGGGAACTGATATTCTGCTCACGTATAACCTTATCAGATTGAACTATGCCTTTCTACTGCGACTGTATTGTTATATACCTATCTTAATATATATAAATTACGTGTCACGTTGTTTGTCCGCGATGGACTCCTAAACTACTGATCCGATTTTAATCAAATTTGCACACTATGTGCAGTTTGATCCAACTTGAAAGATAGGATAGCTTACATCTCAAAATAAAAAACTTTTGACATAACGAAGTCTGTGCGGGTAGCTAGTATATATATATAAATTACGTGTCACGTTGTTTGTCCGCGATGGACTCCTAAACTACTTAACCGATTTTAATCAAATTTGCACACCGTGTGCAGTTTGATCCAACTTGAAAGATAGGATAGCTTAAATCTCAAAAAAAAATTGACAGAACGAAGTCTGTCCGGGCAGCTAGTACCTATATAGATATTTTTGTGATTGTTTGAAAACTTTTATCATACCTACTCCAAGTTTGATGAATTGGAGGTAGGTAATGTGTCTGTGGTGAATGTGGTGAAATATTGCCATAATTTTCCATAGTTCTTTAACTTCATTTAATATTTCATTTATTTATTCATTTAAAGATTGTTTGTTATCACGAACTCTTCTACAATGTGGTGAAGAACAGAATATTTCAGAACTTTGTCTTTGCTTTTGATAAACTTTGCACAAGTTATCTTCATTAAAACAATTTATAAAGGTCAATTAGAGGACGTATCAGATTAATAACTGTATTTCCGTACACTTCTCATAGAGTACAATGTAAACATGGATTATTAACTAGTTTGAAATAATTACGGAAAAGTACATTTAATCTTCCTTTACAACAGAATATAGTTAATGCAGGTAAACATTATTAACAAAGACTTTGAATAATCGAATGTATTTCCAAAATATTTAAGAAAAGAAGAATCAGCTTTTTAGTTTTATTTTGTTTGAAATTCACTACACATTTTGAAAGTTCGAGAATATTTGATAAGACATAAAGTGGGTAAAGCGGTTTTAATTTGGCTAGATCACCTGCTAGTTTAATTGCTTTTAATTTATGATAATTTGCTTTCTTTCGAAAATAAAATAACATTTTTTATTTATTTTATTTTTATCTATTTTGTTTCTATAACAGTTATTGTACTTTCTACTCGTCCCGAACATTTGAGATCAGCAACGATAAGTAAATTGGCATCGAAAGCAATCGGCACGTAGTCGCTAGCAGCAAAATTACTAAGAACCTTCGTGGAGTGGCTTCCGTTCAATCCCCACCGCAGTACAAATAAATCGTCAATCTAAACATTAGCAACAGCGTATTGACCTCTATCTGGTTTGGGGTCTATAACGTAATGTACAAATTACATAAGTCTCATGCATCAATCGTCGCCATTCACTAGCATTTTGGGCGTCTTAATTCGATACGATTTTATTAATTATACTGCGGAAGTAAAATACTAATTGATACCGATGCACATTTCAGAAGAGATCAGACTCAGAAAGAGACCAGACTTTGTAGTAGACATTTAAAGGGTTGAAGTAATTGTGGAAACAGAAGCCAATGTACACTATCGCTTCGCTGTGGATTGAGCAAAAGCTGACAAAAGTGGCCTTACAAATTCTAGGCCTATTTCAACCCAATATAATAGAACAATTGAATTATGTTCTAGACACCCAAAATCGATCCGCGATGGGCTCCTAAATATCCTTCTTTTGCCTAATCCTTCCATACTTTCTTTCTGCTTGTTTGACTCCTTCAGGATCTTATACCATACAATAATAGTTCAAACTGCTAACCTGCAAGTATTTGTTCCTCTTCTGTTCTCGATATAGCCTCTTCATGTGCTCAGCTTGCTGGCGCGCGAGTTCCCTCTCCGGGACCAGCGGCAGCGGGTCATGTCGCACTGGACATCGGTAGTGGATGTTTACGTCACTCTCCACGTATCGGCGGTTTGGAGATTCTAAGGACAAAATTTTAATCATTAAAAAAACTGAAACATGGTTTAAATAGGACAAAGGAATGTCGTTTTGAAATTCCAGGTAGGTTACGAGGTTTGTTTTGGATAAAAAAACAACAACTAATTCCTTAACTTTTAATCATCTTTATGTTGTAACACTAGACAGACGTGACTGATATCTAAGGCTTATATGTTTTCGATTTTCAAGATTATAAACTTATCGTATAAAAAAAATCAGCTTAGGCTATGCAGTATTCGTGAATCACTTTATCTATTGATAAATACCGCAAGAAAAAACAATCACTACCATTTGAGATTATCGTGACCTAATAAGTATATTACTCTTCTCTTATTTTGTATGGCATAGTATTTTCTTCACCAAGTTTCACCATAAACTTGATCGTCATTTGAAAGCTGTGAGGTGTATAATTTCCGGAGTTGCATTCAGGTTATGGTAAAGCAATAATCTATCACAAATATTATAGACATTAGTTTTTAGTCTTAGATTTCTCCATCTCTAGATGGAAGATCGAAGTATCATTACGGTAGTTAGTGAGTACCACTACCATATGAGTATATTGCTGATACATGACTCCGTGTTCTAAGCTTAGCAAATCTAGCGAATACAGGAGAATGTGTGTCTTTGGGAATATGTGACATTTTCAGTGAACAAACTAAGATGATTTCGACGACTAAAAACTGTTTCTAGTTATGTCAATAGAGAATAACTACTGGAGAATAACTTCTTCGTGTCCCATTTATATACTGCATCGTCCGTTGTTGATATACCAAAGCAGCCACGCTTATTATAAAACTATGGCTAACATTTTATGGTATATATCCCATAAAAGCACAAGTTTATTTTTAACGGCCAAGTGAAAGTGAGTGTACGGAAACGTCACGCAGACCGGTAGATGTCGTAACAACCGGTTCTTGTATTTCGGATGATGCTGATTATGAGACATCACGTAACTTGGCTTCTCGATAACAGATCCGCGGACATCGCATCGTATATGTACCGAGCGCTAATAGATGTTCTAAGAGGCCAAAGCAATAAATTCTGAGATAAACTAATTGCCACGGCGATTTACTAACTGGATTTAAGTTATAAATTGAGAACGACAAAAACTAACGATAAATATCACACACGTGTAAATAGAGTCGTAAATAGGCGAAGATTTAGGTAGAGAATGTGCGAATCCATTGGATTTGATATTTTTATTATATAGCAAGGCAATAAAATTATTGATTGGAAATAAAACGACAAAAGGAAGTTAAAGTTAGGTACGCGAAAGAATTGTAATACTGAAGCTGACCTACAAACTTACTCTAATGTTGTCTAAAACGTTAACACGCGAGTGAATGATCTAAAACAGACATTTCACAATGATCGAGCGCATTCATGCGGTGCAGGCGCACGTTTTACACCGATATTACAGAACATTACCGAACGAATATGAAACAACCTACTTGTATCCATGGTATACATGGGAAGCGCGATCCATCACGCGATAGGTCAACACGCGTGTAACTACATTTTTTGTTACGTAATTTTTACATCGTGACCTGTTTTTGTTACGTTTTTTGTAAACTATGAAGAAGGTATCAATGTTGCGGGTTTTTCTTTATTTCTTTGACAAAACTTTAACAAATTGCTGCAAAAATAACTAAGTTATTTTTAAAACTTATTTTTTCTGTGTTGCTGTGTTTCATGGCAAAAATGAAAAAATATAGCAGCTATCAATCAAACAACATTATGTAACTGTGTAATTATTAGAAAGTAAAACCCTTTTGCTTTGTAAGTTATCTGTCAACTTTCACAAAATAATGCCGATTACGCGCGTAGGTAACTACTATTAATTGCTATAAAAGTATGTAACAACAAACAACATTTGCAAGCATCATTGTAAAGAAAATATCTACATACCAAAATCCACCTTTATTACCCGGCCGGGTCATAAAAAATGATATTGCAATAGAAGTTGATGTTTCCATGGAAATTTTCCGGCATATTTGTTTGATTAATATTTGGCAAAGTTGCTACCTTCTTAAATAGCAACAAGCTATTAATTATTTCTACGATAATTTTGAGCTGGAGCTATGCGTGGTAGGGTTAAGATAACAAAAGTTTCTAATCTAATAATATAATTAATATAATAAAATATTTTTTATAATTTTATATAGGCAACCTTATCAGTTACCATTGCACAGTAAAAATATTTTTTTACATTATTTGGTTTATTCAGTATAAGTAAATAAATAGGTAACATAAAATTTTGTGTATGCGTATAATTATTTAAGTTTTGCGAAATTACTATGATTTCATATTTATAATAATGACAAATCATACATTGTATGTAATCACGTTACTTATCAGATAACTAGTACTGAGTATTTCAGCAACTATATGTTTACATCGAATGTGTGAGCCATGTCGTAATGGCAATATTGCAATGGCTCGGTCCCTATGGATTCTTTTAGATTGCAACATTCATTATCCCCATTCGTGAATAAAATTCAAATGATCATGATAATAAATTATGACATAATATTGTAGGTACATTCGTGTCACTGTGAAACTGCTAAAATGATATTGAATAGAGTCGACGTAGAGTCCTGAATATATTTAGTTTATTGATGGATTCCATGTCATTAAGTCTTTTAGTTATTTTAAATATAGGCTAAACTACTTAATAAATACCTTTTAGCCTGAACAGCATAACGTAACAGTTATTGTGCTACTTAATATATTATGTACAAAATAAGGATGTACAAAATATCTAAGATTCTTAGAATTTGTAATTGAATTAAAATATTATGTGCACTGAGATGTACCACTACACGGTATACCTACATGGGGAGAAATCAGTAAGATAAAGTAGTGTACAGATAATGACATAATGAATATATGCAATTAAACGAAAACACAGTTTACACGAATACTTATAATTAAATAATTATATCACCAGAAAAATTGATAGCATTGCTGCAATTATAAAAATGAACAATATTCAATGATTTGTGGAATTGTAATAATTATAGTTTCACGAATCAGTTGTTTGTAATTGCGCCGATCTCTAGAACTGTACGATCAAGAGCTCCAAATGTTTTAACTTTAAAGCGAGCTGTAAATAGTTATTCTACTCTGAACTATCATTTTACTGATCTAGTTACGAGTAACATCAGCAGATTATACATAGCTTTGCAATGATGCGTTGCCGCACGCGGCGGGCGTGAACCATTAAAATAATAATAATAATAATAAAATGTCCCATAGATTCTAATTTTTATAATTACTATTTCAACTATGATTTAGATATTACACCTATTGTTATTTAACTCTTTGGTTGAAATAGTTGTTACAAGATACATAGTAGTGAAAATTTCGTGGGAAAAATATTATTTATCATCGACATCATATATGCCTACATATAATATAGATAGTTTTTGTCTTAATAAAAACATTTCTATGTTGGAGTCACTAAGGGATAGGTATATCGACAGAATTGTAAAGTCAACAACCAAAACAAATTACAGTTGGTATAACAAACAGATATAGGTACCTACTTTTACTTCTAACTGTAAAAACCGCAAATTTTCCGGTGTAGTTATTTGTAACAATAATAAAATCTGAGACACTTTCGCTGGCAATGACTTTTAAACATTTTCATTATATTTATTGCAAAAACGACACAATTTTCAATTTATATATAAAAAAACTATGGCTGAAGAAATACGACACGATATCAATTTTTCCATTATGCAAATGTCATATTGATATTATAGAAATATTTATTTTTCATCTCAAAAACAATCATAGAAATAAAAAATGATAGGAAATAAAACATTAATGCCTAATTTAAATTTGTAAATGCCAAGGCGGTTAGGCAAGGTTAGGTAGGTAGTTAAGTATTTTGTTATTTGTGGAATACATCATACAATAGCCTAGGTCTTATTGGTATGTCATTATCACAATAAAATATAATATAGTAATGTATAGTACCTATCACATTATTTACTAAAAATAAAATCAACAATAAAAGTCACCTAGAACAAACATTGACTGATTATTAATATCGTCACAATTACGGTTGTTGAAAATCACCTAATAACATAATAATTTACGGCATCTGTCATAACTCACTCCTTAAAAATTGTTATTTGCTCCCTTGGTAAACAGTCTACAACTTTAACTGCAATTTTTATATATCAAAAAAATAATGTAATAATGTAAGTCTCGGATGTAGTTATTAATTCCTAAGTATACCGTGTCGTCTAAACATTTGAAAGGACTTATAGATACTAATAAGTACGAGGTTAAGAAGTTATTAGTACATTCCAATAGTTTCTTAACCAGTCGATCGATCATGGTTAACGAACACCGGTTAGATATAGTACTTTGATTAGATTATGTGCTCTAATTAATATTAACTAATTAAATAAAGCTATTAATTACTTATGGCAATGATTACATATAGTCATTGGTCTCACAATTTAACTTATTCTACCTAGGTACTACTATCTCAAGAGTTTATTTTAAATTTTCCGCGGGATGCAATTCAACCAAATTAAATTTAGCTTAATTTTAGCTATTATTTAAGTAGTTACAAAACTTTACTAAATATTGAAAAAATGAAAATCCTACAAATACAGCTACTTCGCTAAATTATTTTTACTATTTTATACTGTTTCTCATTAAAATAAACCTTGAATTTGAATAGTTCCTAAAATTGAAGTCCCTAAAATTAAATGCTTTATGTTAACATAAAAGAATTCTATCCTTAATAATAATTTACAAATGAAGTCACAAACCGTAAGCAGCCATTTTTTTTATTTGTTTTAAGATACCCATTTCAGAGACACAAACACTAGAACCACAAACATAAACACAAAACAGAATGTCTTTATTCGCTGTAAGCACAATCGCGGTATCACCGGTGACTGACAAATCACGTTTAGATTAGTGATTACTTTCTTCGCTTCTCCCGCCCAAAACACCGTGCCCACCACCATGGGTGACAACTGACAAGTACAACGTTCCCTTCACGTATAGCTACTACAACTATATACTCACGTTACGTTACGCAAGGGCGTTTACTTCATCTGTAATGTTTATTTACAAATATTTTACGCAGTTGCTTAACTTTCACTAATAGCTCTACGTGACCACAACAAACAATATTACTCAAATATTAAATATCTGTTACAAAATTACCCAATTCTTTAATGTTCACTGTTTCTAAGCTTAGTGTAACTCAAATACACCCAGCAGAAGTAAAAATATGTAAAAAATGTAATTAAATACCTAATTATGTAAAAAAAATCTGCAAAATACCTAAGATAAATAACCTAAAATGTTAACACAATAATATAGGTACTCACTATAAGGCAATGGTGCGTACACATCGGGATATATGTTTGTCCTATTGGCCCATTCGGAAGGATCATGAACAGTGTGTCGGTTTTCTTCAAATTTTACGTGGTTTTTCTTTTTTCTTAACACCACTGTGGATTCATCATTTATGTCTCGGTTTTCGGGTGCATTTTCTTTTTTCAGATCATCGAGAGATGACGATTTATGAAATTCTGATTGGGTATCATTTGTTTGATTTTGATATGTTGTATGTTCTACCGGAATTTGATGATTGTTGAAGTTCGGTTTGTCAAGAAGTTGTTTCACTTTATAATCATCTGTTTGTTTGTTTGTTTCGCTGTAGTCAGTATTGCATGTTTTTGAGTGTGTAACTATTTCAGCCATATTACTACTATTCAGTGTTATTATTCTAGGTGAATTTTCGGGAAAAGTAAAATCGTCAGACGTAACTGAACATTTTTCAGAGTTAATTTCAGTAACAACGGGATTTTCAACGTTCTTAATTTGAATTTTATCGCTTGACTCATTACCGTCAGAATCAAATTTAGAAACATTAGGACTACTCTCTTTCGAAAAATAGGCAGCATCAATAATCTCTTCTTCTTCGTATGAGTCCTCATTGTTATCATAAAATAAATTCTTTTTGACAAACTTATTCAAAGCTATAAGTGATTTAGACTTTGGTCTTTTTCGGTAAATGGATGCATCGCTGAAAAACCCATCATCTTCTTGTAAAAGTTCCATCTTATCACTTTGCAACACGTTATGATTCACAGTATTTTTCAAATCACTTTTAACTCCTTCCATTTTGCAATATTATCACTTTTTACACTACACATGACGATAGATCGCAGCAAACTGAAGTGATGATAACATAGATAGCACACACTTATCACTAGAAATACTTGACATTCTACTTGTCGATACTATAAATAAATAATAACGTAGGTTTCCGCTCAAAATCTTATGTGCGCTACAACATAATATTAAGCAACACACCGTTCACGAACAGGAAGCTTGTTGAACTATTTACAATAAAAAACTGAGCCGACGAGTTTTGCGAGTTGTTGAATTGAGTGACGTAAATATCTCAATAAGTTATAGTAATCACCAACCAATAGAGGTACAAAATATGTATTTTAAATCGGGTTATTTAGTGGATAACATTGCTAGAGACTACGCACGTTCACGACGGTCAGACAAATAAGTTTGGTGTCGATTGTTTTGAACAAAGGCCATTGTTTCTTTTTTTGTTCGCAAAGATTATGTAGATATAATGGATAATTGAAACGTAAGTGGCTGCTCTCACCGTATGATAATAATTGTTACGCGGAATGAAAGTGTCGCAGTACTTATCTATAAACCTGAAGCAGGTCAAGCAGGACATGTTTTTGGTTGTGATAATAACCAATTTAATAACCAGATAATAACTTTTAAGATTTTTTTTTTATTTAATTTATCTTGTAACATTTTTGGCATATTTTGAGTTTTCACTCATAGATATTAAACACTTAAAATACATAATTATGGTGAAAAACACAATGTGAGACAAATACATACCAGTGTCCGAATAACTGCCATAGGATAGTCTTCGTGGAGGCTCAGGGGCTGAGTCGGTCTCTAACAGGATATAACAAAACAGGATGTTATGGAAACGAACAAAAATGAAAAATAAATTGAATATCGTTATGTGAAGTACGAGAAAACTATTTATATTCTGTTCTAGATCGACTATCGTAATAATATCCTCTATATTTTCACTTCCTTTTGTACTAATGGCAATTAAGTGTTTTAAATCGAAAATTACTTCACACTGCCAGTAAAATTGTTATTAAACATGTTTATAAACATAGACAAGCTAACAGACACACACAAATAATATTCCCAAAGTTAATAAATAAAAAAGGGATCCATAAACATTCGGTAAAAATAGCAATCCACATAACGAACATCAATTTAGTATTACTGTCTGTACAACATTTTGACTCCAAAATTAAACAAACAAGGTTTGTAAAAAAGGATTGTAAAAGTTGAGATATTAACCTTGAAATGTGACCGTGTGTCGTGATGGCGTGATGAAGGGCGCCAGGCGGTATGGCCACGAAGCTGGCGGCGGTCTCGGCGGCGCGCGGGGCGGCTCGTACCGACTAACAGGACGATGCACCGATGGATTAAAAGCTTGTTTACCCAGAGGTTCATTTTTCAGTATCGAACTTAATGTCACAGAATCCTTTGTAGCTGACCTTTTTATTTCTTTTTTGTCTGGTGATCTTTGATCTTTGGTAATTGGACTTTGATCTTTAACTGATATGTAATTATCTGCAGGTTTGGGGTAGCGATGAGCAATCCATGGCCCAGATAAATAGGGTGCAATATCACGGAGTTCGCTTACATCGGGTGCCGACGAGTATACAGGACCCAGAAGGGTCATAGCCTCGAATCTTCTACGAATTCGTTCTACTTCTCCCGGTCGGCATTCAAATGCTTCTTCAGCAGATCTCGATCGAGGTGCAGTACGCTTACGAAGTGACGCTAACTTTGATATAATATCGATATGTGGCATAAAGCGGTTTGTAGGTCGAAGCGGGATACGCGCCACAGGCAGTATGGCCCTACATCTTTCCCTTCTAGAAGAAGCTAAACGAGGCCAGTTATTATTGATAACATTGCGGACAATTTCCGGGTCGCTACGGTGACGTCGCAATACTGCACCGGCAGCAGATGGCGAATCGAAACGTCTAGCAAGACGCCGTACTTCCGCCAGTTTAAGATACGCACGCCAGTACCGCTCCGGATCGGGCGACGGACTTCTACTGCGCCAGATTGTCTCGTCGCTAGAGTACCGTAGCGTGTCAGGCGTACGTCTATCGCTAAGGTACACTTCCGAATGGGGTGAGGGTGATCTTGAATATAGGTCAGGCTTTATAGGCAACGACAAATACTTGTTTTTTTCAGTCTCCCCAAAGAGTTCTTTGATATTTGTGCAGGATTGTGATTGATAAATTTGATTATTCTGCAAATCTTTACTTTTTTGATCTTTAATATTGTCAGTGGAGAAAGATGTTGGTGTAACTTGTCGTGTTTTTGAAGCCTCATTGTCACGACAATTTGTTTTAGCTTGCTGTAATAAATTCCGCACAGATTCAAAGTATTCGACTTTTCTTTTAACTTCTTTGCTAGGTCCTTTATATATTACTGTTTTATTGGAAATATCTGAGCTACCGGTCTCAGTTTCACTAGCTGATGACTCTGTTTTGTCCATCGGATACACTACATGTCTTTTTTGTTCAGGTATTTTAAGATGTTCAGTAGGCTCATTTATGTTATGGTCATTATTTTCTTTACTTGATTTACTGCCTTTATCGTGCTTCATCTCTTCTTCTTTTGACAAGATTTCTTGTTTAAGTGAAAAATTCATTCTATTTAATACCTCCTTGCTTAACGTTTGGGAAATTTTCTTTTTTTCATTCTCACTGAGTGTCATTTGCATTTTGTTTACGTTATTTTTTATTTCTTTTACAGACGTTATAGGACAGCTTATGGCAGCAATCGATTGCGATTTATTGAGTTCCTTTTCTTGTGTAGGTGATTGGGGGGTTATCAAAGAATTGCATCGTACGTGTAACGCTGGCTTACCCTTACAATCGGTATCTTTTACGTCAATAGTATATTTATCAATTTCTTTTTGAGATTTAGCTTCTAATTCTTTACTATATATCGCATTCAATTGATTTTTCAGTGCGTTTACTTGATCCATGGATAAACTGCTCCATAGTCGATTTCCGAAACCAATTTTTTTCTGAAGTTCACTTAATGATGCGTCGTGTTGTAAACAAATAGTAGGTTTAAAAGGAACTCTGACTTCGTTATGATTAGAGTCTTTTTTTCTATTAATATTAAAAGCAGTCTCTGCAACACTTGTTCCACGCCACAAAGGCTTGTAGGTATCTTTAGATTGAGATTGCTCTAAACTGATATTGTCTATGTAAGTTTTTTGCTGAAATTCTTCCTTAAGATCTTCAACCGATTTTTCTTTCACCCTTAGACCCCTATCTTTATCATAGTTCCATCTAAAATCGTTCAAATCTCTTGGATAAAACAAAATATTATTTTCACTCTGGGCTATTTTCAGTTTATTGTATAAGTGATTTAATTCTTCTTCAGCTCTTTCTATAGCGCGAATCTTTTTCCATCGGTCAAAATCAATAATTTCCTCATCTTTTTTTCTGTGGCGTAGATCTGATTTAGATGTAGCCTTTTCCAATTCAGCAACTCTTTCTAAGTAATTGTAATATCTATTTAACTCCCGAAATCTTTCTGATCTGCCTTTTGTGTTGTTTTTAATATCATTTATATATTCATCATATTCTGGGTCATTACCACAAACATAAGAATGACTCCTGGGAAATTGATAATCTTCATTTATTTTATTAGTCATAAAGTCAGCGCTATGAGTCCGTAGTGACTTTCTTCGAATATTATCTTCATGAAGTTTACTTTGTGTACGAACATTATGAATTCGCCGATACGATGGAGATCTCACATATACCGGAGATGTTGACTGACTTCTGCTTGTACTTTTTTGCTTTAAAACTTTTGGTGACACTGGTCGCGATGTTTGTGAAAAGTAAATTGTACCAGTGTTTTTTTCCTTATTCTTTGATAAATCGCTTTTTGAAATTTTGGAGATTCGGGTAACTATTGTGGGTGAAATTGGTCGAACTGTCTCAGAAAAAAACATTTTAGAAGGTGAGACAGAGCGTTGACTATGCTTCGAATATGTATCAGGTGAAACATTTCGTGTCGGTTGTAAGAAAACCATCTTGGAGGGTGAGGTTGATTCTCTAGAAAGCGACTGTTCTTTATTACTACTTTTGTGAAATATAACAGTGGGTGACCTAGGTCGTGATGTCTGAGAAAAATATATTTTATTTGCAGGAGGTTCGCTTTTACTTCGAACTGTAGATAAAGATGTTACAGAACCAATTTCATCATCACATTTTAACAGACTATCGAATTTTCGGATTTTCCCGTCCATCCTTCCAGGCCATGAAACTGAGCGGGGACTTGAGGCTTGGGTAGGACTTGGATATCTGTCCCACATTTTAAAACGTGAGAGTGTTACTGGTTTTCTATGTATCAAATATGTGTTTATAGAATTTGATGAACTGCAATAATTTTGTGGATAAGATTGGTATAATTTTGCTTTTTCAAGAACCGTATTGGTTGTATTTCGTTCTGTTTCAAAATTAAAAGTGGGTATTTCAGTATTTCGAAGAAAAAGATGCTGAAAAAAGGAATCTGAAAGTAATGCATCCCGTGTTTCTTTTAATTCTTTTGCATTAATTTGAGCACTCTTCAAATTGTCCGTTGAAGTTTTGTGAGTTATTTCATCTAAAGCATCGCCAAACTGATTTGTTGGTGAATTCGTAAATAGTTGATTTCCTTTAGTGTCATATTTCTTTATAGGCTTTATCGACTTTTTCATGTTTTTATTTACATCTTTATATTTTTTGCTACATACATCATGGCAAGGTACGCTCCTTGGTCGCATAATAATACTTTCAGTAGATTTTTTCTTCTTCAAGTTTGTTACAATTGCTGTTTTAATGTGATTTTGTTTTTTTGAAGGTTGTGAAATATTTGAAGTAGACTTAGAAATACTGGACATATTTTGAAGTGAAACACATTTTAATGGTTTAACATCAGTTTTATCTTTCGGATCACATTTACTTTGAAGATTTGAGCTTTTAATTTTTTGAATTTTCTCAGATGTCCTTATCATGTCTCGACTCTTATGTGTAGAACTTGGAGGAGATACCTTGATTTGGGGCAACATTAAAGTTTTGTTGCCGCTCACTCTGGATACTGTCGCACTACCTTTTGTAAGTAGTTTTGATTTTACTTTTGGTATTTCAATAGATTCATTTCTTCTTTGAGCACTCCATAATTTATCTAGGGAAGTAACTTTATCTAGTATATTGGTTATTGGTGTTCTTCGCCCGGCACCCCCTTCGATTATTACTGATGCTGTCGATTCAGTACCTTTGATTCTCGAATTTGAGGAATACTCTGTAGGCTGTAAGGTTTTCCGCGGTGAACCAAAACTGCTAGTTCCGATGTGTCTACTGCCATTTTGCATATTTTTAGATGCTGAAAGGGATGAATATGTATTTTTCTTTCTATTAATAGCCGGAGGAGCTGATGAAGACATTAGCCTAACCTTGTTGGAAGTATTCACTGCGCTTGTTGCAGAACTTTTCTTTAAAATCACGTGTGTAGTCTGTCTACTGAGTTTATGACTTATTTTATCTTTTAGAAAAGTAACATTAGATTGCTCTTGGGTTGATCTCCTTGGTGATGCTGAAGTAGATCTTGTATTCGTCACAAGTTTTAAAGTCCGACTATTTTTGGAAGAAATTCTTTTAGGGGGTGCCGGTGGATAAGTATCACTAGTACTTTGCATATTATTTTCTCCTCTTTTTATGGAATCTCTTTCAATATGAGTGATCGGATAGCAGACAACTTCATGAATATTTGGAGATTTTTTATGTATTCGTATTTTCGTCAATGTTGAAGATATCGGGATATATTCTATTTCTGTTTCGTCTGTGGATTTTCAACCACTTGTTAGTTTCTTTTTCTTCTTCTCCTTTTTCGTTAGGCGTGAGTAAAACGTGACTCTTGTGCTCCTGTCATAAATAGTCGCGTGTAAAGCTTATTTATATGTGTGGTACTACGATTGACGTGGTCGTGAAACTAAAATACTATACGAGTGTGTAAAATAATGTGTTTGTTTAAATTTTGGAGTTTAATTATATCATGCAAAAAAAATTACCTCTATATGCAGCAACAATTTTGCGCCCGATCACCTTGTTAATCAGTGGTATAAAAATGCATGCTTAGATTACGATTAAATATCGACTCACCTCGGTTGTATTTCGTTATAGACTAATAATGTGGTGCGTGGTTAGCTTCACTACAACGTTGACATTATGAGACCTTCACGAATAGATTACACACAAAACACCATAATATTATCTACAACACCGGCGCGGATGAAAAGGCCTTGACTGAGATTTATGGGAATAATGAAACCAATGTCACTTCCAATAAACTTTTGTAATAACTTTTGACGAACCGAGCAGTATTTAAGATTAAGTATAAAAATATTAGTATATACCGACACCAAAGCCAAAACTCATGCCAAAATTAATAGAAATATTATTTATAATACCTAACACAAATATTCGTATGCAATATTTAAAATTCCATTTTACAAGACGAGTTTTAGTTCACATTATATTATTTGGAAAAAATACCATTACCTGCACTAGTATTGCAAATATTTTTACTTTAAAATGTCTATTTAATCATCACTTTGATATGACTGGGCTGTGTTCAATGCTTTAACTATTTAAATTCCATTCATTTCAAGACAACCTTCTGCCTTATCTTCTTAACTTCTTACCTTGTCTAGGAGGAGCAGGGGATCTGAAGCCTCTGAGAGGCGGTTCTCCTCCTGCCTGCAGATCCTTGTATGCTGCACGTCTTTCCGCAGGTGATAAGGGCGCTTCGGTGTCTTCACGTCTTCGGAATATAAGCGTCGAGTCGGATTCGTATCCAGATTCTTTTAAGGCTCTGTATGCAATAGGCAACAGATCAACACAATCATAAATAACATGGTAGTTAATGCTAATTGCATTAAATAAATAAAAATATGTTCAATTCAGCTATTTATTTAGAACAGTGTATGAAGACTGCCAACTCGCACTTAGCAAACGTGCTGGATTTTACCTTTAGTTCTTTTGGAAGAAAATCCGAGGGGAAACCATATTAACCTGGATGGGTTTTAGCACCATACAACTGATCTCTGTCGCGAAGACATATTACGGTCTCATTTGAAATTACCGTCGCATACCTTTTTATATTTAATAGTTTTTATGTTCTAATATAAAATATTATTTAACCAGACAACCAGATAATGCAGTTAAGTCCAAAGTGAAGAAATTAAGGCTTGACACTGACCTTGCCATATTAGATTTGGAGAGGATAGCAGATGTGATGTCCTTCTTTTCTTTGGGCGATGTTTGAGGTAGGGATGTCGTACTTGATATGTTTTGCTGTAAGATTAACTTAGCTTAAATTCATATAATGGGTAATTTCATATACAATTCGATATTCATTCATTCATTAAATACACATTTGCAAAATAACAAAGAACACTAATATGTTTGTAGAACCATAACTCCTAGGATAGGTATACAAATTGTAGACACTTAACATTCGAAGCAAGTTAACAAGAAATATTTAAAAATAAAAGTCGAACATAATCTTAGCGGCATGCCAATAAGAAAACATACTGGTTAAATTATTTCAAATGGCAATAAAATCAACGAAGTAAAAGATCTAGATAGGTAAGCCAAATATATCATAGCGATTTGGACTAGGAAGTTAAGAAACCTGTTATAGATACAAGTCTGTCTTGAATTAATTAGGTACCACTGTAATAGATAGTAATAGTATGATACTAAAAAATACGTAAAACATAAAAATAAATTAATCCCGATTACTAGGATCAGTAATATGATGTTGAGTATGTTACGTTATGGAACCAAATAATAGTCATATTGTTATTAATGTGATCGTAGAGAAATAAAAGGCGAACAAAAAACATTTTTTTACATAACAAGATTTTTTAAATGCAATCTTATTAAAAAGATTACCATTAGGAAACTAGAAAAAATCTTTTATCACTTCTTATTTATTGGAAAATTCTGTCGACAAAAACAGTGCCAGTAAATTACGCCACCTCAATTTAGTGATCTGCAATTTTTTGCGGTCATCACAGTCCAATTCACTAGATTTTTAATAAATTTCAATGAACTCTGCTTTTTTCACTTGCGTAATGTCACAGAATATAGAATTTCAAGATCTTTGTCTAATTGAAGAAAAGTAATGAAATTTTAGTAAAGACTAGAAATATTTTTACAATACACTTAAATTTTTTGATATTTATAAGAGTGTTAGTTTCTTACATTTTATGTATCATTCAGACCAAGGGAAGAAAATATTGACTTACGATAGCTGTTATGATAACATAATATATAATTATGTAGGTATGTATTAGTTTAACTTTTTGGATTGGTTGGATTCGTATTATTACGAGTAGACTCAGTAGAACAAGCAAATAAAAAAGTACAATAGGGTAGGTGCTTTTCTCCTGTGGTCTAAATGTAATATCAAATTTAGATTCATACAGCATGCCAATCACACAAGGTGTAATAGAGTGGACGTCATTTAACGTCGCTGCATACGTAACGTGTAAGGGACGGGGACGGGACGTGGACGGGGCATACATACGCGCATTTTCTATGAAATGATGTTTCCAAAACTTCATGTCCCGTCCCGTCCCCGTCCCGTCCACGTTACATATGCATCGACCTTTACTTAATGCAGTAATAATTTGCATTTCACAGCACCATGATCATGCTCCTAAATAATTGGAATAGATACATGTCTAGTCAGAAGCAGATACGTATATTTTTTAATAATTTACAATTGAATTCCGCTTATGAATTTTATACACACAATGTAGTTCTGCATATTTTTTATGTTGATATCATGCTTTGGAGTTTAACATATATCGTTAAACTTAAGTCTGTCACATGTGTTACATAAAGCCATGACAAGGACAAAACAGATCGTGCTAAGCGGAACACGAAAGGCACCCACAGGCAGACATGTTATAAACCCTTACATTTTTCTGGATGGCGCGAGCAAGTAATGTGGAGTAAGGAGGCAGGGGGGAGTTGTCGTCTAACCACTGTTAGTGCACCAACACGCCACCCACGACAGCGATGGAAACATCGTTATTGGATCAGTGAATGCATGTGTCGTTATAGCAATGCCGAGTAAGTACGCTTTAGCACAGACAATTAATTATTCCTTTAAATGAAACGAATTTTACTATATTTAAATTTAATTTTAATAAAAGTACTCTTCCATCATATGTCTGTACAAGATCAATTATAAATAATCAAGCTGATGAGTAAAATCTATTAAAATTTCAGTAATCTCTTGCAAAAATTTTCAAGTAGCCACAAAAAGGTTTGCATATGTACAATGTTAAGGCGGTATTTTAGAAACTGTTTGGTTAACAAGTACACACATATAAGAATGAAAAAGATTCGTACCCCGTCAAAAATGTCCATGACCTCGTCCCACCACTAGAAAAGAAAAACAAATCAAATCTCGTTGTTGCTTAAGATACTATTGATAGGTGATGTTGATGGCAGGCAGTTAGTGTGATTGCTATGAGCTTTTAAACTGGTGAATAAATAACCTTCGTAAATGAGATAGTGTCAAAATGAAGCGCAGAACGATGTTGATGCCTAAATAATGGTTAATATGCGATGTTTGAGAACCTCCAATTACCTGTTTAGCTTCTTTGTCAACTACTGAAGATTTTCCAGGTACGTAATTTTCTATTCTTCCAGGTTGACCTTTATACACCTCTTGACTAGCTCGTGCCGATGCTAATGTGCTATACCTAAAATCACAGGCGTCGTGTTTTAAATCATGAATTGTATCTTGATTGTGAAATGTGTCTTTTTTAAATCTCTTTCTGTATTTATTAATACGCTGGGCACCGAAATAATGTGACTGATTTCATTGTGCTAAGTACATAGTATCACCTACTATGGAAATTCTAATCGTCTAGCTTATATGAAATGTATTATGCATACTTATTGTTGGACATGTACGGAGATGCAACGTCATTAATTCTTCTATCTTCCTGAACCGAAGCCGTTCTTCTTCTAGGTCCACTGGTGACGTCACTGTCGTATGCGTCACTCCAAGTGCTGGAGCCGAGTCTACTCAGACCTCCTTCAGGTTCACTCAAGTATCCCGAACGAGGGTCAAAGTATGCGTATTGTGATTTGTTGCCGGTAACCTTTTGAGGTTCACCTAGAAAACAGTATCTATTAAGTACATTGCTTCGTAAATGATAAATATTGTCCAAAGTACAGAAATTAAATCTTCATTGAAAAGCAAACAATCTCAAAACGCATTCACAACACTTACAACAATTTACACTATAAATACATAATTGCACTTGATCGATCACCCAAAAAATTTGGTAATCATTTTCAAACTGAAAAGTAAACTTAGACAGTTTATTAATTTAATCAAAATAGGTGTTGTTGAAGTGAATATTTATAATAGTAATACTAAAGCGATTTTATTTATGCGGAGGAGTCAAAGTGCTTTTTTGTTATTTTTGATTTAGTCGTTGTTAATATTATTTTTAATGTTAATAATTTTCTACTGACTAATCTACAGTTTTTAGGTTTGGTTTTGGTGTATTCTATGTTAATTTAAAGCGTGATATTATTTAATTCATTCATCAATGATCGTGAAACTTAATTATCTTTAAGATGGCGCCAAAAGCACATGTTTATATACATTGGTGATTATGGATGTAAGTAAAGCATTTTTATTTATTGCGCTTTATCCGTAATGTGAAGACGATCACCGATGCAAATAATTTGGAAAAGTTTTGAAATAATCACCTCGACGATTTTTGTATCGAATTGTCACATAATCCTCTGAAAAAGAAAATGTTTAACGTTTCATGGACTACGTTGTAATACTAGTTAAATAAAATAAACATAATAAAATACAATTTCTACCTACAACAACAAGATGTAGGGATAATTTTATTATTTGCTTACCATCATATTTATTTTTATGTATCGTGTCGTACATCTTTTTATACCATCGTGATGGGTCTTTAACTTCCTGGAAAATTAAAAATGGATTGATTAATATTTCGATTGTTTGACAGTGTAATGTAGTAGTAGCCGTATTGGGGCGGCTTAGAATACTAACCACAATCCCACGCCGGATGTGTGTCGTAAGAGGCGACTAAATCCAGCCCACTTAAATTAGGACCCCTCGAAGAGACTATATTCGTAATCCTCATTTTAATTGTTAATTAATACCATTATTACTATTATTATTATTTTTTCCTTAGCACCATATAAAATACCTATCTATTAATTGTACCTACTTATAAGCCTTTTCTTCTATTATATTTAAGACTTAAGTATGTATGTTATTTCTTTATATCTGCTGGCATTTGTATATTGTACTATATAATATCCTTGTGTGTCCATAATGTGTATTCATAATTCTTTCGAAAAAAAATTCTACTCTGTCACCTATCTGTGAAAACTTGTAATTGGCTTTCCTTTTACTACTCAACTGAACATTCATATTGTAATAGCTGTAAGTTTTCCAAAGAAATAAATAAATAAATAAAAAAAAAAAAAATATTTTTCCATAGGTTTCGCCTGGATAGCTACCACTCTTGAGCATGAATCAGCCGCCAAACCTACAAGGCAGGCCTTTCTTTCTTGGCCGGCAAAGCATCAGTGATGCTTTTGGTGTTGCTAACATAGACCTATATAAATGCTAATGTTCATGGGCGACGATCACACACACTTACCATCAGGTGGATCGTCAGCTCGTTTGCCGGCCATTTCAATAAAAAATGATATTATGATGATTAATGCAATGGATAACTTACAGATCTAAGAGCTACTGGCATTCCGTCTTTGGTAGTGGGTCCTATTCCTTCTACTTTCCGGTGGGCATCCGCCATTTTATTTTTAGTCCCGCGTTCGTAATCACTTCTTTCCGCGTCGCCTTCACTGATGTAACCTTGGCGTAACGCATGCACTGCAATAAGAAACAATAAGCTTTTATATTTATTGTTTTTATATTTAAGAGTAGACAGCACACCATCGCCCATTTTTTTGTGTTTTAGGTACATTCAGTATTTTTTTAATAATAAAACTGATTTATGTATTATTTTTCAGTGTTACAACTGTCTCCCATTGGTTTTGCCGCCCCTGGTATGGGGTCGGTTGTAACAACTGCAAACACTCACTAAAATAACATATTCCTGCCAAAGTGTTATACCTGACCTACTCCTTTTGACATTATTTTATAGACAAATGACTATGCTTTCATTGCAAAGGCTTTAATCGCTGCTAATGGCTGTAATAGCTGTGCTGGGCATTTAAAGGAAAATTGTTACAACCTTACCCCAACCTTGCCATACTTTTGATACGTAGGATCTACGAATTTTGATTCGTAGATTTAGTTTGCTAAACAAGCTTGTAATTCGGGCTGGGTGCTATTGCATTTTGAAAATATTTACCTGGGTCGCCTTTAGGCGGTGAAGGTCTGTCCCGAGGTAGACGAGGATCCCTCTCCTGTTGTTGCTGACCCGAATTACGGGATAGCTGCCCTTCTGGAACAGATATTGAGAATAATGTGATTTTAATTACATGCTATTGAAAGTTGAAAGTAAAAAAAACAGTGGTACTCCGAGAGTGCCAACGAAAGTGAAAACTTATAATATAAATACATTTTTACATATTTAATTCCCAACGCGCATAAAGAAGTTTTCACATGAAAAAGTAGGTATTTGTCTTTTATTTCAGAACGAGAGTAATTTTGAAGGAATTTGAATAAGTTTTTAATTCTGAATCTTAGTATATGTGAGAGATATAAAACAAAAACTATCATGACTAAATAGGCACGCTGAACAAGAATAACAAGTAGCAAATAGTCGAACAACTCAGGTACGGAACCCTACAGCTACAACGAACATGGCTTGATACTTTCTTCACTGGCTGGTACCTACTCAGCCTAATAAGTTGGAACATAATATAATTCAGAAATACTGCTAATGTAATAGTTGCACTGCAACACGTTATCTAAACTGATTTTAATAAATTTTATTTGAAACTTAAAACTGAAATATTTGTATGACCGAGATTTGCTCGGTATTTTAATATTGCTTAACAACGCCATCTACTGAAGTAGCTCTCTGTCGTTAAAGCAGTTATTTGTCCCAATAATAATAGTATTATTACATATTACATATTATACTAGCTGCCTGGACAAACTTCGTTCTGTCAAAAGTTTTTTTTTGAGATGTAAGCTATCCTATCCGATCTTTCAAGTTGGATCAAACTGCACACGGTGTGCAAATCTGATTAAAATCGGTTAAGTACTTTAGAAGCCGAAACCCCCTGCATACTAAACATAAAAATCGTAGGTGCCGTTTCCGAGATTCAGAAATATACATATATAGGTAGGTACATACATACATACATACAAGAATTGCTCGTTTAAAGGTATTATGGTGGTCACTCACGGTCAGTCCATCGCGTCAAATGGCGTGATATACAGCCAAAATTTGATCGTAAATGTGAAAAACTGATGGCGTGATATAAAAAATCTGTATGTCAAATCGCGCCATTTTGACATATGTCATTTGGAGCCACGCCAAATGGCGCGATCGTGAGTGGCCACCCTTAGATAAGTATGTTGACTCATGGTTAGTACCTACAGTCCAATGTACATATATTGATACATGGTAGACCTACATACATGGTCTACTTAATGTTTAATAATAATTCTGTCTGACCCTTATCAGTCCGCTACAAAAGATATTATTACATTACGAGACGTCATCTCATACGTTATCGTATTTTTGACAAGAGCGACTGTTTAGTAATACATTTCCTGTACGTTTGTAACTTTATGTATGTTCGTATATATATAGGTACCTATATGAAAATTCAACCTCCGATTGAAGTTGAGTTTATGGTTTCCTCACTTAGCATCATCACTATCATTGTTTCTATCAGTTTCGTCATTATTAGCATAAACTTGATAATCTATAGGTGAAATAATAACTAACTATTTACCTCGAGCCTTCTGAAGCAACGTCACCGTAGGATTCTGTGCTCTGGGTAGCCGGCTGGTGGAGCCTCCCAATGAGTTGAGGCCAGTCAGAGGGGCGCTCTGCGAAGTCCGTAGACGATTCTCCGTGTCTGAACTGCTTATACAGTCAGTTTGATCTGAACTCTGAAATATTTAATGGAAAGGTTATAATATAGTACCTAGTAAGATATATCAGAAATAGATGCCATAAGAATAATGCGAGTTAAACACAACTAACAATTAAATTATAAGCGTATGATATGATAGCATAATAAGAAATTAAACGATGAATGTAAATACGAATGTTAAAATAAAACATTACATGAATAAATATATTATCTATTTGTTCAAAATAGTCAATAAATTATTGATGCGTAGTTAGAGTTTTCATTATAAGTTAATAGACTAATGAATATTTAGTGGCGTATTCTACTCGTTACTAACTAAAGGAATTCATATAAAACTCGAGCATTGTTATCAAAGCAATTAGTAGTTTATTCAGAATCCAATCATTAATATCTATCGGTAAAATTTATTGTGAAACGTAGTATACTTTTCAAACGGAAACGGAATAGTAAGTTGGTGAATAATTTGCAAAAAGTGATGCTTGAGGGTTGCAGGTTACCGTCTTTTATTAAACTTTGTTTTTAAGAAACACTGGGAAAGTTTTTGCCAGTTTTGTACAACCATTATTAAAATCCGGCTTCACTTTATATTACCTTTCTGCAGGCACACTTTTTGAGATTCTTCGCATTGTTTGTTACGAATGCGTCAACGTAAAGCATTTAGATTAAATTTTAGGAATTCCATAAAACGTTTTTCAAATATGGATAAAATTAACATTTCATTAAATATCTAAAATTACACCAGTTTTATTCTTACTATTAAATAATTTTCGCTAATTAAGGAAATATATAAAGTTTCGAGTATAAAATGACGTACGCAACACTGCGAGAGAAAATGTTGAGATCATGTTGAGAACAACAGACATGGAGTTGAGAACGATTAATTAGGTACCTACCTATGCTGTTGTTTGCAATTTTAAACGCCTTTTATCGTATCTATGTATAGATGACTGGCAACAGTTCTAGGTCTTTATGTTTGAGGTTGTCTTTCAGTTTGAAACGCTCAGAACTTGACTCGAAACAGTCGTAATTGATCGACCGAGTTAAACAACGTGTAGTCGGGAATTTGACGGGTGACTGAGTTGCAAATACATCTACTTGTTTCACACAGTTACTTAACCGTTTATGTTTAAGGTCGTTAAACGATCCTGTGAAAGATATCGCTTTTTCAAATAATAAAAACGCCTATCCGGCTTAGACCAAATTATTTTGGTTCAAGTTATCCCATCAAAAACATTTTCATGTAAAATGTTGCCAAGACGAGACGATGTCGCTCGCACAGTCAAAAAGTTATGAGACCTCACGTAGAAACAAGCTTCTAACTTTACACGCCCTAACTCTACAAGCTCTAATTTCACAAACTCTACACCTTAGTCCAAATATGTGGCTGTTTCTTTTATCCCGTTTCTCAAGAACTATTGTAGAACAGAGAAGTAATGAACAGTGAACAAATTTTTCAGCTTACACCGATGTGACGGTAACGAAACGGCCATACCAATCCATATTGAGCCGTGGAGTAAGCTCTTGGCTAACGAAGAGATGCCCTAAAGGCTAGAAATCATTGCTTAAAACTTACCTACTATTAAAACAAAAAAAAATCCTCTAGTGACGAAAACTCACCGGAAATTTCCGGCGGGCGGGTGGCGTGTCCTCGAAATGGACCGGTCGAAAGGTCTTTCGTGGTGTCTGCGGTGAGGCGGAGGCGCTTCCGGGACTCCAAACGGGGGGCGGCGGCGGCGGGGGCGGAGCACTGGGGCTCGCGGCGCCGGGACTGCCTAGGCTCGGGGGCGGCGCGCCCGGCCTCCAGATGGCTGGAAATAGAGAAAAAAATTATGATAATATTTTGAAGAGATAACTTGTATCAGCGTGGGATCTCTTAAAATAGGTATCTACCTATTGGTGTAATAAAATGTTGGAAGCGTGACATAATCGTGATTGACCGAGTAAAATCACAGAAGACATCATAGTACATAAATGTTTAAACATTAAAAGGAGGTATCTTCATTATACGTGGGTTAATCTCTTGAAATATGTATTGATGCTATCAAAGTGTTGATACCTTTAATGACACAATCAAAGTGATCTACCAAGTTTGATTAAAGACAAAAACATTCGGATGACATGGTAAACAGATGTTCCATCTGTTACCATAAGAATCATTAAATAGTCGCTTAATATGTCGGAGGTTTTTGGCATTTCAGAAATGTCTAGGCAATCTGCTATATCCACAAAAACTGTTACGTTTTAATTATTTATCTGGATTACTTCTCAAGATTCCAAATCTTATGTTTCATTAGGTACCAGCACTATTTGCAGGACACCGTTTAATTAAAACGAGTTTGTAGACCAATCCAAATAACTGTTTTCAATTTAGTCCTAGGTCCTTAGTGTACGACAAAAAGAAGCTATCGATTTCCAATAATCAAAGTCTCTGGGTATTAAAATGATCTCGAGCGAAAGTGTTATACAACGTTATTTCAATAACAATGTTTTGTGTACTACTAAACAATTCAATTGCGCTCGAGGAATTCTATAGAGTGGTGTCTCAGTCGACTTGAAGAAACAGATATAGACGGTATTTCGCAGTGGGAAAATTACTTTTACTTTGGTAAGCTCAGGCGAGAAACACGTAACTCTGCCACAGTATACGCCGCAGTTCCAACTTAATCCACTTACCTCGGTGCATAAACGCACCGTCCGCATAGTCAACGACCTCACATCACTGACAGTCTTATACCTAGCAGAAACGTCTAAGATCGTATTGCAATATACTTAGCGGAGTGCCTACGTCACTTTAATATCTATTCAGCACTAAATTAAAACTGTATTGGTATGTAAAACAGTAAGTACCTAAACACTATTTAAAAGCTTAAGTAGGTTTCGACCTAATTAATTGTGGAAGATATCAACAAAATACTGCTTTAAGTAGAATATTTGGTATAATACATACCCATCTAATGGGTAATTTTATCACCTTGAGTTTGCATTATAACACAAACCTTACACTAGTAGATAAATGTCCCATTCATAGAAACAATCCTTTTAGTAAATGTCCCTTGGTCCGTCCTTATTTATCTTTGTTTATCTGGATGTATTTGACCGCGGCTTAACCCTAACCACTCAGCGGAGAGAGAATTTAATGTACTGTTGCATAATCGAGACCTGGACGAAAGCCCACAAATACGAGAAAGGTTGGTAGGGTTTTACACATTATAGTGTTTTAGTGCTACCACCCAGAAAATAGGTTGAAACGAAAAGATTTTTTTCACTTTACATATTTCAAAAAATGAAAGATAGTCTTGTACCTACCTAAAAAAATTAAAATGTGGGCAATTCACACGTGGTAGAAGTGAAACCTTCAAAATTTTTGTTTTCAAGATAATGAGACGAATGTAAAATTTCGGGAAGATGATAAATGTAGGTTTCACTACTCCGCTCCGCTCCGCCCCGCTCCGCTCCCCTACCCCTCACTCCTCTACCCTACCCCCGTAAAATGCTTCCTATCTCACTTTAGAATTTATGTGTTTGTCTCTTTTTAACCGACGAAAAAAAAAGGAGGAGGTTCTCAATTCGACACGTATTTTTTTTTTTTTTTTATGTATGATCACGCAGAAATCGGCATAGGGTGGACCGATTTGGCTGATTCTTTTTTTATTGGATAGGGTATGTCCTGAAGTTGGTCCCATATTTTTTTGAAAATTTTATTCCCACCCTAAAGGTACGAAAATAGGGAATGATTGATTATTCACCCGTTTTTTACCCGGAATTTTTACATGTTAACCCCAATAACTTTGTACTGGATGATCCGATTTCGATGATTCTTTTTTTATTGAATAGTGTATACCTTGAGGTTACTCTTGTTTAAATTTCAAAACAAAATTTTACCCCTATAGGTACGAAAATAGGGGATGATTGATATTTCATCTACTACATTCTTACCTGGTAACTGAATCTATAATTCATAAAATCAATAATTTATTATTAATTATAAGTATTATAGCAACTAAAAATTAAAAAATAATTACTTTTTAACAAAAAATAAAACCAACGAAAAAAAAACTGAAAAGCAAAAAATAAAATAAACCATTTAGTATTATAAATTAAGATCCGAAATTAACAGTAAATAAATAATTTTGAGGCGGTGCCAAACCAATGAAAAAACAAATGGCGAAAAGATGTGCGCCGCGCTGCTGCTGCCGTGTGCATCGCATGCCGCTGCCCTCATAATATTATGAATTTTATGTAATTAATTTTGGTTGTTTGTTTGGCACGGTCTCAAAATTATTTATTTACTGTTAATTTCGGATCTTAATTTATAATACTAAATGGTTTATTTTATTTTTTGCTTTTCAGTTTTTTTTTCGTTGGTTTTATTTTTTGTTAAAAAGTAATTATTACTGGACAGTTTCGTTTCATAAAATTTCAAGTCATCCCCGTACTAAAGTTTTCACTTCAAAAGTACTTACGTAATTCAAAACAGGCTATTATTTTTTTTATTTGGCCCCTTAGCGAAAGAAGATAAGCAATTGATGTTCCATTTAATTATTATCTTCGTAAGCATACCTTAATATTTATTTGCCAATACGAATTATAAGGAAACCATATTAAAGAATTTAAATATACAACAAAGAGATTATCTACGTCTACCATTTTTTATAATTTTCCATCGAGTCTTATAATACAGGAGAAAATACAATGTAAGTATGTGATGTACGCAGTGACGGATTAAGACTACTTGATGCCCTAAGCAATCCACGCCTGTGGGCCCCACTATCCGTATGTCAACTAGAATTGGTCTAAGGACGGATTTTTTTGGTGCTTCTTTTGGTGCCCTCCCAGACGTGATGCCCTAGGCAATTGCTTAATTTGATTAAGGGTTAATCCGTCACTGGATGTACGGAATTACAGACAGGAGGTGTCTTACAGCAGTTTTGTATCTAACACATGTATGGAAACTTAAAAGTCAATCCAAGTGAAAATATCAAATAACAGAAGTTTGTTCATTCGTTACTGCACAGTGTCACAGTGCCATACAAACGACGCAGTGGGCGGGTGGGAAAACAATATGAGCAAACAAAACGGTCGAGTACATCGAAAGCTTTTGATATACCTACTCCATTCAATTTGAGAGTATTCACACAGAGTGCTGCATTTTACGATCTTGCAATAAATCTCTCTGAAGCGTAGAATCGACGTGTGTTTACTCGGTCGTTTTGCACAAATTGGGTTAGTACGCCGCGCCCTATACTGTCGGCGTAATCGCGTAGCCTATTAGGGCTGGTGGTGATCACGTTTCAGGAATCTTCACATGTTTACTTTCACTTACCCTAATAGTGTAAACTTGGCTTAATCAAAATATAACGAAGGAGGCATTGTATTGGTACCTAACTAAGAATGTTGTTGATATATTTTTTATTGTATTATAGCTTTTATATTTTTATATGTCGTAGTTAACAGAGTCAAAAATAATAGTAACTAATCATTAATCGATAAATCATAAAAGTATGCTTAGTAAGTACTTTTACCTTTACTTATCTTGTATTAGATACAAACACAAATTGTATTTATCCACGTTAATATAAAAATTGTATCTTTTGTATCTTTAACATTGACTTCCTATTTCTGTCCCAAACGTTAGGATCGTGTGAAATTTAATCTAATTCGAATAATTGGTTATTTATCTAAAACATGGAAAGCGAACGCCGACATCAAAGCCAAACGTAAATAAATTAAAAGCTAAAGGGAATTCAATTAAGCCGTAACTGAAAAAAAATCTCAATTTTCGCTTGTAGAGTGGGCAAAAGTGCCACTTATTGTGTGTTGGTACGACGAGATTACATGTACATAATAATACATAGGTTTGTAGATATGTATTACCGACTTACTAAATGTCTCGTTGAAAATTGTAAAAGAAATTTCGCAAATAACCATGTAGGATCCTGCTTTGTTAATACAATAGTAGCAAAAAATATGTGCGAATTTCATTTCTTTTGATATTACTTGATATACAATATTATCTGTTTTTTACTTCCAATCCTATTGAAATAACACAAGCTCACTTAAACCCTGTTCACAAATCTTAGAGACTAAAACGACAACCACTAATGTCAAAGTTCGCAATAATGATACCAGCTAAATTTGTGCGATCTACTTTTCCGGTTTTTTGAATCGTAAACTATGTCGTAAAAATAGTGACATATTAGTAGCGACACTCATAACTACCTTGATATTTAGTATTCGGCTAAATAGTAAAAAATTAGCTGTATATACCGAATGTAACCATAACCAAATACTCGTTCTTGTAAGCAAAATAACTTATAAAGTTAGTAAGGGCAAATATATTATGGATAAATGAATGATAATGGTTGCTTAAACTTGTTTTTATACTAGTTTTAGAGACTTCAATATTCACACAAATAGTCGACCTTCCTTAAAAGCTGTGAAAATTTTTCCGATTTACTTTTCGGTTTATGGTCATCACTATTTAATTTGCACCCGAAACTGGTCACCCATGAAACGTCAATTTAGTCTCTAAGATTTGTGAACGGATTATAGACAGTATTTTTTAAGCCCTAAGCAGTACCATAACATGGTTGTGCTGGTTTTTTTTAAATATAAGTACGCGACACTTCTAAATACTCCTAATAGTTTTACTCGAATATCTTCTGTGTACAAACATCGATTAATTCCAGTAAAGTTTTCCTATGTATAGTTTTTACGTTGCCAAACATGATTTGATGTTCTTGATAAACTGTGCTAAGTTGATGTTTGTGATGTATTATCTCGCCATTATGAAAAGAATCACGTAGGATCAGATACGAGCTGTCTACAGTGTTGGAGGCCTTTTTCTGGTGCGGCATTAAAGATTCCGATCACAGGCGTTGCCGTACGCGTCGGGTTGCTTACTTCCAACTCGTAATTTAATTATGAAACTCCTTCATCTAGTCTACTCACATTTTGAGGTCCTATCAAACGAACACCTTGAAGAACTCATTTCTTTTTTCTTTGGAGATTAACATTTGGGCGAATACGTAATGACAAACGAAGTCATATTATCGGTGGAATATAAATAACATAATTATTTTCTATATATAAAAATAAAATAATCGTCTTCGGAACTTCAAAGAGGACTTCATATTTGTTTTAACAGATACCTGCAATGACTATTAGATAAAAATTATTAAAAATTTAATAAAAATTTAATAAAAATTAATAAAAGATTAAAATTATTGATAAAAATTATTGTAAGGAAAAATGGTGTAGGTATAAGGAAACTTCTCGAGTCCAAGGAAATCCCTCTTATTCAAAATACCGCTGAACAACAATGGCGTTAGGTCCTTTTCTTTTGGAATCTTTTAGAAGTCCTTGAGCTGTGCCATTTATTTTTATCCAGACGGCAAAAGTGGTAGAGTTTTCCAACTACCTGAAGTTCGTCTAAAGGTGTTCCGATGATATTCCTGGAGCGATAGTAAATAGCGGGTACATTTTATCTCTCCGGGCAAAACGTCAGTTAAGTTTCTGATGTTGCAGGTATGCCTAGATGTATATTTGATATGATTTATAAATAGGTTAAAAAAATATTTACCTACGCCCAATTTTCATTTCTTTTTGTTCACCGATTTTCGTCATTTTGTTTTGCATGGTGGATTGACGAGCTTTAGTGTCACCAATAATTTTATTTTTCATTATATTTTAGTAACATTAATGAAGCAAGGGTACCAAGATACATCTTCTACTCTAAAGAAAGTTTCAAGTGACCAAGTTCAAGTAACCTTGTTTTAGTAAAAAGGGAATCGGGGTTAGCGCAGCTACCAATAAAGCTTTCCAAATAGCAATTTGTCCGCGACCCAAATACGACTGCGTAGTCCTATCTGAGTTTGATTACATATAAGGGCTACTTACTAATTATAATTATGTTAAGTGGTCGGTTACATTTGCTTTTAATTTCACTATTAGGTACTATGTATATTAATTTATAGTGCGTAAACCTTTGCTTTTTATCGGCATTCTACAAAGATTTATCAGTTGAAATAATACTTTATAGATTTATCAGTTGTATGTATGTCTGTGGTTGAAACAGAAAATGACAAATGCCATTGAAAATTTTAACGTACGAGTATCTACCACTTATTTTAATTTAATAAAAGTATGGATCTATAATAATTGATATAATTATAATATACCTTATCATAAAGTGTTTTTACTGTTCATCTGCACGAGGTCACATACCTTACTTACTTCATAGTTTCTCATAGCCATCTCATTCCTCAGTTCCGATGTCAAGAGTATATTGTTTTACGAGATCAAAAAGTTATTTTTATCGAAAATTGTTCATTGTCATGTTTGAAGAAAATATCGATATCGAAGATACCTATTTATTATAATAACTACGATATACAGTAAATTAATTTTGAATTTAAATAACTCGACAAATTAGCAATTAAAAATAAATAGACGTATTATAATATAAATTATAATACGACGTATTATAATAAAAATTAAAACCCATTGTTTTCTTTTCAACTTGACTTCGGAACTTCGGAATAAAACTCATACTCTTCTAACAAAATATACGTACTATCTTCAAATCTTCATTTCAAGTCAGTCCAACGATTATTTTCCCAGTTTGCTTATCGAAGTTTGATTTCTATATAAAAACATTAATTTGTTGGTGACTTATTGGGTATCTTTATTTGAAATCTGTGTATGAAACATCAACGAAGAAATATCGCGATGGAAAAACTGAAAGTTTACGGTCAGAAAACGAATGTTGTTCCATAAAATCTCAAGTTTAATTCAGTTCTTCGAGATAAGATTCTGTAAATAAAACAAAATTTGTCGAAGACCTTACAAGAAGCTACTGCGCTCTCGAGAATATTCTTCATTCACAACTCTAATACAAGTTATTTTAACTTTTCTCGTTACAGTCTTTGTTTGCTCGAAGGTAGAGCATAATGTCCACGATTATCTACTTTATAACTCTTCGCAATGTAATATCAATAATAATAGATGAGTAATTTCACCAAAATAGCTTAACGGTGAAGTAATTTTCTCAATTAAGTTATAAAGTGGCAAAACAAACGTCTCTCAGGAAATTTCCTGCAAGTAAAATAATTTTAAAGTTAATTTACTTTAGCAGGCCTTTTGTAAAGTACTCAAGCAGTTTAAACATTTGCAGAAAAGTTATTTGGGTCATAAATTAATTTAAGTCATAAAAGTATTTTTTCTTAAGGATAACATTTGGATGGTGAGATACCATCCACATCTGAAAGTATGATGTATTGACCACGTTGATATATTATAGTCACTGAACCCGACGAATTTAGGTATTATACGAATTTTATAATACAAAATATAGTTTCCATCGTAAAAGAGGTAGATCTCATTTTGCGAGATTGAATTCACTTGATACTAATCTAGTTAGGGACGAGCGCACCGCAAAATATTAAAATCCAATATAGCGAGCCTCCACACTGATTATAATCATATGTTGCGAACCATGTAATTAAATTTCAATGTTGGAGCGTGCAGCGCAAATAGAAACATGTTATAGTTTTAAAATGGCTGGATCGCTGGTATCAAAGTTAACTTAAAATTCATGATCATTTATTATCATGTGGTATTTTTTCCCTTTGCATACAAGCTATGAAAACAAGGATATTGCGTCTGTCATTTTTCAGTTTACCTGATTTTCTACAACGTTCACAAAAACATGATGAATTTGGTACAAATTCGGGTTTTAGCATTTACCGTATAAGAAAAAATATATAAAAAATATAAACTGTAGAAGAAAATCTGTGTATCTATTATGTCATGTTTTCATTCATACAAATGAGATGCGTACGGCGCGGACAGTGCGGATAAATGTGCGTTAACCGTAAAGATAAAAAAATAAGGTATCATAGTAGAAATTTTTTTATGCAAACAATCACTTCTTTACGTAAATATGATTGGCTTTTGCAAAAATGCCATTCATTAGCTAGCCTTAATGTATCTAATCCAAGTCTTATAAATCCAAGTTTTATATCAATCCGACATTTCTATAAACTTTTAACTAGGACAAGTCTTTACATTATGAAATATTAAATAAACTTTTCCCTTTCTCGTTTATAATCCTTTTTCCTTATCGCCCGACACTGACGTATTTTGTAGGTACATCTATTGCACCATTTCGCAGGTACGTTGAAGCTTGACAGAAGTCTTGGTTAATGCGTGTTACAAGCTTGTAAAATCTAAAATTTAATATCTATTATAAAGAGGAAAGTTTTGATTTGTTGTTTGTTTATTTGTTTGTAATGGATAAAGTCAATAATCTAAATTTTACTAACTAAAAATAACCGACTTTAAAGTCACTAAAAACTACTTGTCAGATCTCGTTCAAATTTATGTGGGATAATGTGACAAGCACCTGCTTTCGATTAAAAAAAGAATCATCGAAATCGGTTGCCGTGATATTGAGTTATTCGTCCATTTGTCGCGCTTACTTAATACAAATTTAAGACTTATATGGTTTTATCATGAATGCCATTGTCAGATCTCAATAAAATTTATATGGGACGACATGACAGCCACCAGCTTTCGATTAAAAAAAGAATCATCAAAATCGCTCCACCCAGTCCAAAGTTCTGAGGTAACGAACATAAAAAAAAATACAGTCGAATTGAGAACCTCCTCCTTTTTTTGAAGTCGGTTGAAAACAACTGGATCAATTTTAAAAATCTATCACCAATAGGATGCTCTTTTTTTCTGTGTAACATAAGCTATATTTTATATAAAAAAATACAGCGAACGCAAAAAGCGAGGGCGGTTAATATTTTATGCGTCAGAAAGGCGAAATACTGACAAAATCTAGACATAACTATGATAAAAAAAAGCGGCCAAGTGCGAGTCGGACTCGCCCATGAAGGGTTCCGTAGCAGCAAGTAACATAATATCGTATAAAAGTTCTTGAAGTTCGTTGTAACTTTGATCGAGGTAAATTGCGGTTTACGATTTATGACGTATTAAAAAAAAACTACTTACTAGATCTCGTTCAATCCAATTTTCGGTGGAAGTTTGCATGGTAATGTACATCATATATTTTTTTAGTTTTATCATTCTCTTATTTTAGAAGTTACAGGGGGGGGGGGGGGGGGGGGACACACATTTTACCACTTTGGAAGTGTCTCTCTCGCAAACTATTTAGTTTAGAAAAAAATGATATTAGAAACCTCATTACCATTTTTGAAGACCTATTAATAGATACCCCACACGTATGTATGATGTTTGGTTTGATGAAAAAAAAATTTTTGAGTTTCAGTTCTAAGTATGGGGAACCCCCAAAATTTATTGTTTTTTTTCTATTTTTGTGTGAAAATCTTAATGCGGTTCACAGAATACATCTACTTACAAAGTTTCAACAGTATAGTTCCTATAGTTTCGGAAAAAAGTGGCTGTGACATACGGACGGACAGACAGACAGACAGACAGACATGACGAATCTATAAGGGTTCCGTTTTTTGCCATTTGGCTACGGAACCCTAAAAACCCCCGACAGTTTTATTTACACGAAGCATAGCTAAGAAAACTGTCAATTAAGTCACCTTTCAAACAAAAAAACTAGATCAATATCGTTTCATCCTTTTGGGAGCTACGATTCCACAGACAGACATACAGATCTACAGACACACAGATACACAGACACGTCATAAAAGTTAAAAAGTCAAACTTATAAAACCCGTCTTTTTCATCGTCAAATGTGAAATGAACGGTGTCAGAACGGTCATACTTTTACGGAAATGTTTAAAACGGAATAGGGTAATAATTTTTTCAACACAAAGAATATTTTTATGGTTTGATACGTTTCTAGCACGGTCATGGCATGGTATGATATAGTGAGCAGACTCCTTGACGTTTCAAATTAGACGACTTTGTATTCGGCCATTTTCCGAGCTTAGCTTATAAATAGTGGAAGGTTTAGAACTTAAGAGGCTCAAGCTAAAGTTCTGATTCCGATAACATTTATTAGCACGCCTTAAAGTTTTACTTCAGCCGAGCGTTAAGGTTACAGGTACTTGATTTTTATGCTATTTCTTCAGCAACTTAGATGGTCATTACAGTGCGACTACCATAGAAGTAAAGTTCGCTAATGAACAAACTATGGTTATTCTGTGAGTATACCTAATAGTATTGTGGTAATCAATGTTAGCCAGTGGTATGAGAATGTTTGTGTACATTATCTGCTTCAACTTTTTTTTCTATGAAAATTATGTATAAACATTTTGTATAAGCCCGTTGATGTCACTTGATGTGTCTTAAAAGTAAAAGATGTTTGCTTCTTTGGTTATCAGCTTTAATCCAAACCATTAATCTGGGGAAAGCTGTTATTTTGCATGGGTTACGAATAGCACTGGCCAGTAATCCGAGTTATTTAGGAAATTATTATGAGAAAATTGTAATGAATAATGTGCGTGAGGATGTTCTTTTCTAGATTTTTCGTTGTTTAGTTCGCATTTCCCAATCAGGCCTACTCGTGGCCACAACCACCTCTTGGCCATAATCAAAGGCCAAAAGTTCTAATCAATCACTATCCTACTAAAATTGCAAATGTGAAAGTTTGTTTTAGAAAATATATAGATGTTTATGGCTCTTTCAGGCAAAAATTATTAAACAGATTTTCATGAAATTTTGCAAGCAGGTAGAGCATGATCTGGAATAAGATATAGAGTACTTATTATTCCAGAAAATATGTGCAAAGCCACGGGCAGAGAGCTAGTTAGCAATAATCGGAAAACACTGGGTAGGTATATCCGTTCCTTCATCAATCAGTGCTCCTACCGGCATAATGATTCTCTAACGTTTTACAGGCATTTAGCCAAATGGAACATGCGAAGTGTAACCTAATATACTGCGATCAAACAAAATAAAATGTCTACAAGTATCAAAGTAAATAAAATGAGGAACGGTTAGGCAAACAAAAGCAAGTGTCGGGATAAACTCCAAAAAAGGGAAAAGATGTCAACGTTTGAGAAACGTTCTGCTGCGAAATTCACGAAAAATATTAAATTATTGTCTAAGAGACGCTAATAGGGCCATTAGTTAAGAAAGAAACTGGCAAAAACTCGAGCGAATAGACTAATGCCTTATTATGCGATTCGCGATTTGCTCGAGCTTTCTTAGAGGAAAAAATATAACTTTTCCTATTGTATTTCTCAAAAACTTTGCTGATAAACGATTTCATTTTAACACAACGATTTGGTATGTTGAAATAAGTGTTTGACAGGCTATTTATGTTAAAAATACATGTTTATATAAACAAATCTAACTACTATTGAGGAACTATCATCATTATCGCAACCCTATCTCCTACTGTTGGACTTGGGCCTCCTCTTGTGAAGTAAAGTATTATTAATAAATGTATTTAATGCCAGCGAATTTGTATTCATTTTCCTTTTTGCTAGCACGCGAATGTAACGCCCCTAAAGCTACAAATGAGCATGGGCGGTGATAAGCTGCACGAAGGTCGTCTTTTCTTTGCTATATTATTACTACAAAAATAAAACCGATAACTTTATTTTTTTCACAAATATCTTAATATAAAAAAACAAATTTTATATTTTTACGTTGTTATATATGGTCGATAAAAAACCAGACAATCATTGTTACCGCTGCCCATTGACATCAGTAACCGAAGGTTTAGGGGCTTGTTGGGAAACAGGTAAATAATATTTCATAAAGAGCATTATCAGGAGGGTGGTAACGAACCAGGCAGACAAATAACTCTACCACCATGGGAAATGTAGTTAAACCTCGCAATAGACTTGTTATTTCAATAGCCTGTTATTTTTTGATTAAAAATTACATTTACAAATTATAATTTGTTAAAACAAAGTAGATCTATTAAAAGAGGTGACATAAAATCTAGTTAACAGCCTTCGCACTCTACGCCTAGATAAATAATTAGATAAATAACTAAGACGTATCTAGTATTTACCCAGAAGTATTATTTTATTTAGGTTCCGTAAACTCTGTAATAAAATAAAAAACCTTTGTAACTCATATGTGTGAACTGGACTGGACAAAATTCTTCTCCACTGAGATCGCCTGGATAGCTACCTCCCTTGAGCATGAGTCAGCCGCCAAACGACTCGTCGTGTTCCGACTGGGTGCTTGAGAGCCAGTTCTTTTTTTTTGTCTTCTCTCTTTCTTGGCCGGCAATGCATCCGTGATGACTTTGGAGTTGCTGATGTTCATGGGCAACGATAGCCACTTACCATCAGGTGGTTCAGCCACTTCCCATCAGCTCGTTTGCCGGCTGTTTCCATAAAAAAAAAACAATGAAACCTTTTTTATGGGACTTAATATTATTTTGAAAAAAAAAATACAAAGGAATGAAGATTGGTTGCGCGAGCGATAATCATAATATGTTATATTAGTTATGCCATTTCATCGACCTCCGCGGCACTCCCACTGGCTGGTAAAAACCATAGAAGGGAAAAGAAAAACACCAAGATTGACGCAAGAAAAAACAAAAAGAAAATATAGAATTTTTTCTCTCGTGTCATCCGCTACATAAGTATCTTACGCCCGCATATTTTTTGTTCTAATCCCGCTGAAAGTTCATCCGCATCACCGCTTCATATTTTCATTATACCGCCGCGCGGCTAGTTTGTGAATTCCTGTGGTTCAGAAAGAGTGGCAGCTGCGTGGGAGACTGGTGAGTCGATTGATGCGTTTATCTATTATAGTTTATTTTGTTTATTGCTCCGCACCGCAACGCTCCGCAGCGCAGCCATCATCGGCTTATTATAGTTTCTTTCCTTTTTTTCCTGGAGGGGCTATTTACACGCTCCTCCATTTATTGGTCCATTCGAGCCTGATTATTGAATCAGTACATAATTTTATTTTCCCGCATTCGTTACATATTTTACTAATTTTGCTTAGCTTTGCTTCCTCCATTCAAAATGGAGACTCATAAAATTAAATTACTTCAAGCTAAAGCTGAGATCATTTTCCAAAAGGTCACTAAATTGTGTGATCAATCTAAAAAAGTTGTTGTAACTGCAGATACGCGGTCAACAGAAAATTTCATGGCAGAATCGGAAATGATCGATGAAATGCGCCATGAATTCATGTCTATTATTGACAATATTAACGATTTAAATTTGGTTTTAAACCCCGAAGCTGAGCCTGATTTTAAAGGTTTAATTTCGTTTGACGACGCATATACTCGTGTAAAACGTGTCCGCAATAATATAAATTCAGCTAAGCAAGTTAATTCTGCACTTACCATTACGCCATCACAACCAGTAAAAAACATTGTTAAATTACCGCCTATCGTTATTCCTTCTTTCGATGGTAAGCCTGAGAATTGGCCTGTGTTCTATGAGTCGTTTAAGGCTAATATTCACAATAACCAGCAGCTGTCTGACTCGCAGCGTGTGCAGTATCTGATAGGTAGACTGACGCATGGTGCGCAGCAAATGGTTGCCGGCATCGTACCAACTGGTGAAACTTATCACATCATTTGGAACAGTTTAGTAAAGAAATACCAAGACAAACGGTCATTAGGTACCTTCTATTTAAATAATATATTGGAATTAAAGAATTGCACGCAGACAGTTAACAGTTTAAATAGTTTTATTGAAAAATACTCCGCTTCGATTGCCGCTTTAAAACAATTAGATATTCCCGATTTAACAGATTTCATTCTATTTAATTTAGCTATAAAAAAGTTAGATTTACAAACGGTGCAGTCTTTTGAGTTGTCCGTTCGCTCTTCAGAAATACCTACCTCTGAAGAACTTGTGTCATTTGTTCAAGATCAAGTAAAAATATTAGAACGATCGAGTAACTGTAATAGCTTTTCTCAAACTCGTTACAAACCTCAAAAGTCAGATTCTAGTACTCGTAAATCTCTGACTTTCACTATTCAACAAAATACTCAAGCTTCTAAAACCGCTCCTTGTGTCATGTGTAATAGTACCGAACATTTACTTTTTAATTGTATCAAGTTTAAAAATCTAGATTCTCCTAAAGAGCGTTATGAGTTTGTAAAATCAAAGAATTGTTGTATTAATTGTTTAAGCTCATCGCATTCAGTTTCGAATTGCAATTCGCGTAATGTCTGTCATTATTGTCAAAAGAGACATCACTCACTTTTACATTTTATTAATTTACAAAAAAGCTCAATTAATTCATCGGTACAATTACACGCATGCTTGCACGAAGTCGCTGATAAGGAGAAAACGACTTCTTTGAATACTGAACCGTATGTTCATTCTGATATGGTCGCTAATTCAATGAAACCTCCTCCAGTGCATTCGATCGCTACAAGTGACAGTTTGTCGCCCGCTACTATGGTATCACTCGATAATAGTAAATCTCGAACAACCATACTTTTGTCGACCGCGCAAGTTTATGTATGTAATAAAAATAATGAAAGAAACGTCATTCGTCTATTATTGGACAATGGCTCACAAAATAATTTAATTACATTAGCTTGTTGTAATTTACTCAACTTATCTGTAATTCCGCTTTATAATTCTTCTCTTAAGGGCGTAGGTTTAACGTCTCGTCCTATTCATGGTTACGTTGATTTGACAATTGAGTCGCGCGTTTCGCCGCAAAAATATAATATTCACGCGTTAGTTGTTGATAACATAACAGACAAATTGCCAGCATTCGAGATTGATGCTCGCAACTTTGAATATTATAATAGGGTACCTCTAGCGGACCTCACATGGAACACCCCTGGTAACATTGACATGGTCATTGGTGCCCAATTATTCCCTTATATTTATTTGGGTAAACAATATAAACCGAATATTTCACCTTCACTTCCGCCCGCTTTTTCGACCACTTTTGGTTACATTTTAATGGGAGACTTTCCTTCGTCGTTTGTTGATAATAATAATCAACCCGCTTCTTTTACCGCGATCACATTGAGTGGTCTGGAGTATTGTCTCCATAAATTCTGGGAATTGGAGGAAATTCCTAATAAACGATTTCTTTCACCTGATGAAACCGAATGTGAAAATTTGTTCACGACTTCTGTTGTTCGCGACAGTGATGGGCGATACTGTGTAGCCCTTCCTTTTAGTCGCAATCCCGCTGACCTCGGTAGTTCCCGCGCAGTGGCACACCGTCGTTACCTTGCGTTGGAACGTAAGTTTAAACAAACTATCGCTTTACGCGATGATTATAACCAAGTTATCGCCGACTATATAAATAATGGTTACTTATCCTAAGTACTTTCTACAGATAGTGATGATGGTTACTATATCCCGCACCACGCCGTCATACGGCAAGATAAAGCAACGACTAAGTTGCGAGTTGTGTTGGACGCAAGTGCCAAAACTCACACAGGGTTGTCACTTAATGATATTTTACATTCAGGGCCAAACCTACAAGCTGATCTCTTCTTACTCTTATTAGATTTTCGTTTATTTCCGATTGCATTAACCGCAGATATTAAACAGATGTACTTGCAAATAGGAGTTCCAGAGTCACATCGTAAATATTTAAAAATATTATTTCGTTTTTCTGAAAGTGAAAAATTACGCACTTATCAATTTAACCGCGTTCCCTTTGGTCTTAAGTCCAGTCCATTTGTAGCAATGCGTACTGTACGCCAGTTAGCATCAGATGAATGTTCTCGTTTTCCTAATGCAGCTTCTGTCATCCAGTCGAATAGTCTATACATGGACGATTTGGTGACGTCAGTGTCTGACAAGGACAGCGCTGAAAGCTTAGCTAACGAGTTAATTTCTTTGTTTAAAAGCGGCTGTTTTGATCTGGTTAAATGGGCCAGCAATTCTTCCGAATTTTTTGATTGCTTGCCACGTTCACACCGCGCTCCAGTTAATTTCTCTGGTGATTCTAGTAGTAACCTGAAGATATTAGGTCTAACTTGGTTTCCAGACGAAGACGTATTTCAGTTTTCTACTTCTTGTAGTGACAATAAATGTACAAAACGCACTATACTTTCCTTTGTCGCTCGCCTTTTTGACGTTTTGGGTCTGGTATCTCCAGTTATAGTATACGCGAAATTGCTTATCAAAGATCTGTGGCTTAGTAAAGTGGATTGGGATGATATACCTCCAGAGAACATAATAAAATCTTTTTCATTGCTCTTTAAGGAACCACCTTTACTATCGGAAATAAAAACACCGCACCATATTGGATTTTCTAATAACTGTAGGTTAAATGTAGTTACATTTTGTGATGCAAGCCTCAACGCTTATGGTTGTGTGATTTATTTACATATAACTGATGAGGCCGGTAATATCATTTTGAGACTCTTGTGTTCCAAATATAAAGTTTTTCCTGTTAAAATTGATATGCTCGCTTGATTTGAGCTATGCGCCGCTCTTTTAATGTCCCGCTTAATAAAAACTATTATTAACACGTTCGGTGCGTTAGGGATCTCTACGAGATCCCGTGCAGAACTTTCATACTGTGCGGCGTCAAAAATCGTGTTCTTTCACTCTGTGCGGGAGGCTATAACATCTAAAGTTCTATGTGTATGATAAAGACAAATATACATATTTGCTTCCCGCTTAAATTTTGAATCAATGGTGTAATAAAATATTTTAGGGGTCGACGAGGTCCCTACCGCACAGAAGTGAAAATATATTCACTCCTTGCGTTGGGGGTTTCCTTTGATACCCGTGAATCGTGAGCCCCGTAGCCGCAAGGACGGGAGAGTTGGAGGCACGAGCACCACAAGTTTTGTTTTAGGGATGTTCATGTATCGATCGTTAAGTTCGCGCTTCGATATCAAATTATTACGCTCGTAAATACGAACAATGAGTTATTTTAAAATGAAAAAACTTGACAAGTGCGAGTTAAACTCGCTTGGAGAGAATTCCGTACGTTGATTTTATGTATTTACCGTTATTTTTCTATTATATTAATTTTTGTCATTTTTTAAGACTTCTCATAGGTTTTCCTGTAATATTTAAGAATATATTATATGTATAAGTATATATAATATTTAAGTAATTTTCGTTCTTTCTTTAATAACTTTTACGTTTTTTACGTTTTTCGTTTTTTCGTACGGAACCCTAAAAAGTGCGGGAAGTATGTAAATAAGTCAACGTCGGATTATACAGGAACGTATACATCGGATGTTAAAATAAAAATTTTGCAAAACATCAAATATCCCGCCAGTGGCCAGTGATAGTGATTCAAATTCAAATTCAAATTCAAAATCATTTATTCATGTAGGTATCATTGATACACTTATGCACGTCATTTTTTTAATTTACCAGCTTTTCGGAAAGGTGCTTTGTCATGGAGGAGAAGAAAAGCCGAAAGAAACTCCTCAGCACATCTTTTAAAAATAAAATACATTGGTATATTTCTTACAAAGAAGTATCACTAGCCTGTACGGAACTGGTTGCAGATCTGGTCATTTCCATGCGTCTTTGTCATTTATGTACTCATCTACAGTATAGTAGCCTTTCCCTAAAAGTTGAGATTTTACATGTTTCTTAAATAATTCCACTGGCAAATCACGTATTAACTTTGGGATTTTATTATAGAACTGTACACCACGGCCCATAAAAGATCGCTTCACTTTAGAAAGACGGTAAGATGGCGTTACTAACTGGTGCATTTTTCTTGTTTGGCGATTAGTGATATCAAAATTTTGTTTATACGCGCTTATATTATTCCGTATAAAAACCACGTTACTATAGATATATTGTGAGGCTACTGTAAGTATACCTATTTCTTTGAACTTGTCACGCAAAGTTTCACGAGATCTAAGTTTATAAATAGCCCTAATAGCTCTTTTTTGTAGTATGAAAATTTGTTCTATACTGGCTGCTTTGCCCCACAGCAAGATGGCATATGACATAATACTGTGAAAATATGCAAAATAAACCATCCTAGCAGTTTCGACGTCAGTAAACTGCCTTATTTTCCTAACAGCGTAAGCACCCTACCGAGTTTAGTCGCGAGATTTGTTATATGTGGGCCCCACTGAAGTTTACTATCTAAGGTCACCCCTAAAAAGACCGTGGATTCCTCCATGTGCAATATTTCATTATTCAGTCTGAGAGATTTGTTAACTTTTTTAACATTAGGTAGTACAAACTCTACATTTAGTTTTTTTTGCATTTAAAAGCAAATTATTGATAGTGAACCAACGCGACACATGCGAAAATTCGAACATTCGGATTATGAGATGTTTAATCGTCCTGGTAAGAAAAAAATAACATAAACGTGTACTTACGTACGCGCGTGCGAAGTTATACTTCTATGGTATCAAAAATCCAATATAAAAAAACCAATATTAAAAAATAATATTTTAACAATATTAAAAAAACAATATAATAATAATAATTTTTCAAAACGAGCGTTTTTAAAAACGCACGTGACGTTTTTTGTGACCGTCGTTTTTGTGTCACCGTCCGTGTTACAAATCTTAAAATTTCACTCTCATTATTTTTTCCATTTATTTCACAACGCGCCTAAAGCAGTATAACTTCAAAAACCTTTTCTATAAAACACTTTTTTTAAATATTAAATTATTCATATGTACCAATTTTTTTGACGTGACGGGCGATCGGACGATCGGCGTATCGTAGCCGATGCCATAGGCGATCGTAGTTGAGTGGAGCGGAGCAGGGCGGAGCGGAGCGGGGCGGAGCGGAGCGGAGCTTTGTCATGACGTTGTCACGTTAAACTACCGTCCGTAAACTGACTTTACAGACAACCATTTTTTGTAATAAAACTTTTTTACCTATCGACAACTGGGATTTTATTTTATTCCCATCACTAGTAGCTACACATATTGAACTATCATCTGTTGCGGAACGGGATACAACAGATCCCTAATTTTCTTTTTGTAATAGCGATTTACCCTAATGTCAGAACTGCGTGCGAACCTACCAAAAGATAAAGTCATAGCCTATGTTTAAGCCACAAAAAATTCATAAATATATCATTGGTTTTGACGAAGATATTAATTATTTTCAAAACTGCTATTTTAGGGGGCTGAAGAGGTCCCTAACGCACCACAGGAAAGTTTAGTTAAGGGGTTTTTGAGGTCCCCATAGCACAGGCTGAAAGTTTTTTGAAAGTGTTGACGCAGTGAACGTGTTAATACTTATACTAACCGCATTTCGTTATGGAATAAATGTTTGCTAAATTCGCGTCCGCTTTGTTTGTTGTCATCCGACCCTCAACCTGAGGTACTGACACCCGCTCATTTTTTAATGTCGACTCCCATTCAATATCTTCCCGCAAATGATCTTTCTGATGAACGTGTTAATTTAAACGACCGCAAAAAAACTGTTAGACGTTTTCGTACAGTCATATTGGAAAAGGTGTAGGTCTGAATATTTGCAAACGCTACAAGTCAGGCGGAAATGGTGCACGCCTGACAATCCAGTTCGTGTTGGAACTGTAGTTCTAATTGACCAAAATGACATACCACCTTTACGTTGGCCATTAGGTATTATCCAGGAAGTTTATCCTGGTAGTGATGGTGTAATTAGAGTCGCATTAATTAAAACGCAAAGTGGCACGTTTAAACGACCTGTCGTTAAACTTTATCCCATACCTACACAATAAATACTTATAATTTTCATTCATGATTTTTGTCAGTTTATTATAATGTAATTTTTCCTTTAATATTAAATTAGGATTTAAAGGATTATCATATACATCCCTTGATCTTACACCGCATAGCTTAACTTTTTCGTTATTTTCTCTTTTTCCTTTTGAAAGTTCTCCAAACTTCCAAAGCCGGGGAGCATGGTTGCGCGAGCGATAATCATAATATGTTATATTAGTTATGCCATTTCATCGACCTCCGCGGCACTCCCACTGGCTGGTAAAAACCATAGAAGGGAAAAGAAAAACACCAAGATTGACGCAAGAAAAAACAAAAAGAAAATATAGAATTTTTTCTCTCGTGTCATCCGCTACATAAGTATCTTACGCCCGCATATTTTTTGTTCTAATCCCGCTGAAAGTTCATCCGCATCACCGCTTCATATTTTCATTATACCGCCGCGCGGCTAGTTTGTGAATTCCTGTGGTTCAGAAAGAGTGGCAGCTGCGTGGGAGACTGGTGAGTCGATTGATGCGTTTATCTATTATAGCTTATTTTGTTTATTGCTCCGCACCGCAACGCTCCGCAGCGCAGCCATCATCGGCTTATTTTAGTTTCTTTCCTTTTTTTCCTGGAGGGGCTATTTACACGCTCCTCCAAAGATATTAATTTTCAGTTGCAAGCTTAACTGTATGTAACGAATATTCCGTCTGAAAATTTTCCACAGGAAAAGAAAATATTGGTGGATATTAATTAGTATCTGGAGCCTCGTTCCACGCGAGTCCAAATATTACTTGTCCGGGCTTTTTTTTTGTTTTTTTTTTTTTGTTTTGTAATAACGATGATGTCTTATACCATGCTGTCGTTGCCTATAATTATTCCAACACTTACCTTTGTACTTTAATGTATTGTTAAATTAATATATTATTAACTTAACTTAATTATTATGGTGTATGGAATGTTGGCGACCTAAATAAATAAATAAATAAATAAAACTATTGTTAATTCATTAATACCTAATCTAGAAAAAAATACAACAGCTTTTGATGTCTTTTAAGTTAGTATTTTGTTATAAACAGCCGCAAACAAACCCTCGTTTAAAATTACAATGTATACTTACGCCCCAACTCAGTCACTAAAGTACAGAATTTGTATGATGATTCTTTACTAAGGAGCGATTAAACTAACCGTCAGTGACTCTGAGTTGGGCGCAAGTCTCGCTGGTTTATCTTAATATATATAAATTACGTGTCACGTTGTTTGTCCGCGATGGACTCCTAAACTGGTTAACCGATTATAATCAAACTTGCACACCGTGTGCAGTTTGATCCAACTTGAAAGATAGGATAGGTTGCATCTCAAAAAAAATCAAAACTTTTGACAGAAAGAAGTCTGTCTGGGCAGCTAGTACTTTATAGAGTTCATTCCATTATCGCTGTGCTGGGCGTGGCACAGTAACTTCCGTAACGTTTAAGGTATTTTGTGGCGCCGTTATGTTATTCAGGGTTACATAGATACATTTAATAGCGCATAAAATTATAATGGACTGTTTTGATTACTTTTACATAAACTATCATAAAATAACCTAAATTATAGATGCACAATACGTTCAAATAAAGCGATTCATAATATGAAAGACGAAAACATGAATTTTACGCAACTACCTACCGATTTCTGACTGCCAAGGAAGGGTTGTTTTTCGCGCGTATCTTCTATGTTTGTTTGTGTGTAATATTCTTTATTACCTCGTATCTTCCAAACCGCTGAACGGATTTATACATATAATTAAGATGTCGTTAGATTCGTCTTGATAACCCAAGTGTTCTTAGATAAATTAAACCACTTGAGTCTAACCAAAATTAGCATTTTAAAGACAAATATTTCGCAAATGGACCCTAATTCCAAAAATGGCCTTTAAAGACCCATAATATTTTTTAAAGACCTTTTCAACGATACCCTACACTATAGGGGTCATACATATAGGATCCGGATGATATAGTCGTCGGCATCTGTGTATCTATTATGTCATGTTTTCATTCATACAAATGAGATGCGTACCGCGCGGACAGTGCGGATAAATGTGCGTTAACCGTAAAGATAAAAAAATAAGGTATCATAGTAGAAATTTTTTTATGCAAACAATCACTTCTTTACGTAAATATGATTGGCTTTTGCAAAAATGCCATTCATTAGCTAGCCTTAATGTATCTAATCCAAGTCTTATAAATCCAAGTTTTATATCAATCCGACATTTCTATAAACTTTTAACTAGGACAAGTCTTTACATTATGAAATATTAAATAAACTTTTCCCTTTCTCGTTTATAATCCTTTTTCCTTATCGCCCGACACTGACGTATTTTGTAGGTACATCTATTGCACCATTTCGCAGGTACGTTGAAGCTTGACAGAAGTCTTGGTTAATGCGTGTTACAAGCTTGTAAAATCTAAAATTTAATATCTATTATAAAGAGGAAAGTTTTGATTTGTTGTTTGTTTATTTGTTTGTAATGGATAAAGTCAATAATCTAAATTTTACTAACTAAAAATAACCGACTTTAAAGTCACTAAAAACTACTTGTCAGATCTCGTTCAAATTTATGTGGGATAATGTGACAAGCACCTGCTTTCGATTAAAAAAAGAATCATCGAAATCGGTTGCCGTGATATTGAGTTATTCGTCCATTTGTCGCGCTTACTTAATACAAATTTAAGACTTATATGGTTTTATCATGAATGCCATTGTCAGATCTCAATAAAATTTATATGGGACGACATGACAGCCACCAGCTTTCGATTAAAAAAAGAATCATCAAAATCGCTCTACCCAGTCCAAAGTTCTGAGGTAACGAACATAAAAAAAAATACAGTCGAATTGAGAACCTCCTCCTTTTTTTGAAGTCGGTTGAAAACAACTGGATCAATTTTAAAAATCTATCACCAATAGGATGCTCTTTTTTTCTGTGTAACATAAGCTATATTTTATATAAAAAAATACAGCGAACGCAAAAAGCGAGGGTGGTTAATATTTTATGCGTCAGAAAGGCGAAATACTGACAAAATCTAGACATAACTATGATAAAAAAAAGCGGCCAAGTGCGAGTCGGACTCGCCCATGAAGGGTTCCGTAGCAGCAAGTAACATAATATAAAAGTTCTTGAAGTTCGTTGTAACTTTGATCGAGGTAAATTGCGGTTTACGATTTATGACGTATTAAAAAAAACTACTTACTAGATCTCGTTCGAACCAATTTTCGTTGGAAGTTTGCATGGTAATATACATCATATATTTTTTTTAGTTTTATCATTCTCTTATTTTAGAAGTTACGGGGGGGGGGACACACATTTTACCACTTTGGAAGTGTCTCTCGCGCAAACTATTCAGTTTAGAAAAAAGTGATATTAGAAACCTCAATATCATTTTTGAAGACCTATTCATAGATACCCAACACGTATTGATGAAAAAAAAATTTTTGAGTTTCAGTTCTAAGTATGGGGAACCCCCAAAATTTATTGTTTTTTTTCTATTTTTGTGTGAAAATCTTAATGCGGTTCACAGAATACATCTACTTACCAAGTTTCAACAGTATAGTTCCTATAGTTTCGGAAAAAAGTGGCTGTGACATACGGACGGACGGACAGACAGACAGACAGACAGACAGACAGACAGACAGACATGACGAATCTATAAGGGTTCCGTTTTTTGCCATTTGGCTACGGAACCCTAAAAAGACTGCTACTTCTATTCACTGTGTCTATAAAGTTGCAGTATTATGTATCATACTTATGTAGATGTAGGTACTTACTTATTATGTTAGTGTTGGTTAATGTGTGGCTCTATTTTACTGTAGTGCAAGCTGTGCAAGTGACAGGAACCGTAAACGGATATCACCGCAAGGAAACCGCAGCCGAGAATTACTCATATGTATGTACTCGTTGCAATTATTAGAATTCTATTCTAATTTGTGTTTTAAAGCTCGGTTTGCATTAATGGTGCAGTTTGAAATCAAAAAACAAGGAAATAGCCACATTCGAGAACATGACATGTGTACATTTTATTTTTTTGTAACTTGTAACTGTCCCACTACTGGGCTTGCCTATGCTCCTAAAATGTAAGTGGTACCGACTAAAGTCGACCATTCTGGCCTTGTTCCTATTAAGATACTGTACTTACACCTAAGGAGAACTTTTAGCAAGTCTCTCGAGGATAATTTTCTTAACCTTCTTACCTAATTGTTTCTTTCATCTCAATAATATAATACTAATATTATATTAAATAATATTATATTAAATAATATTATCTTAAATATATAGAATAAGGTTCTTCTTGGTGTATAACATTATTTGCTTTATTAAAATGAGTATACTTAGCAATGTGAATCTGCGGGAAACGTTGATGTGAAGTTCATACAACTTACCTGAAACAGAAAAAAAATCAAATAACTACCTTGAAAAGAAAAGCTGAATAATACATTTCTTACATATATATATATACTTAAGCGCCAATTCACTGTCTTTTTAACAAATGACATTATTGAAATCATATTAAAAGTACAGGCTAAGGAAATCTTTCAGGGAAATCATTACTAAAACTATACGAAACTTGAAGGAGTAGTCATTGATGATCTAATGTTTTTCGATTAACTATTAAATTTAATCTTGTTCGTGACTAGTGTGGGGCTTCGCTACATTTTTAACCGACTTCAAAAAATGAGTAGATTCACAATTCGACTGTACTTTTTACTGGGTTTGATTCAGACTGGATTTTACCGATTTTGATGATTCTTTTTATATTCGAAAGCTGGTGGATGTCATGTGGTCCCACTTATGTAAATTTGAGCGAGATCTGACGAGTAGCTTTTGAGTTATCCCTAATTTTGAAGTCGATTATTTTATTCACCTACGGACTTCCTTATGTGTCAGAACACCTCAATACATTCTATGTAAATTTTCTCATACGCAACCGGAATGCTTGTCCCTTCCACAAATTCTTTGCTTATTCCTATGAATTTTTTACTGAACTAGCATCTGATTGCAGTTGCGTAGCTATGTCTCCGTGGATTTATTGCTGTAATTTAGTTATGGAAATGAAGTAACTTAAAAGCAAATATACCTATAAATCCATATAAGTATAATTCCCCATCGTGAGAGAATTCGAAAAATATTGAAAATAATTTTTAGTGGTTCTAACTATCCCCTTGCTAGTCAAACTTAAACTTTTTATTCGCTATCGTGTGGGAGTTGCAAAGGCCTTGTTTCTTATACCACTACTACTACTACTAATATCGCTCGTTTCGACAGCCATAATTAGATAATTAGATAATGTGTAAAAAGATTGACCATCAAGTCTTAATTACGATAAATAAGAGAACGATAATTTATAAACATATTGATATTTTTTATGTAAATTGGGACAGGAATTAACATAGGGCTAAGTAAGAAATATCAAATTGAGTCTTGGAAGAAAAATTGTCAAAGGTTACCAAATGTCAACATAATTGTTATTATATTGAAGAGAAGAACTAGAACTAGAACGGCCAAACAAAATACCATTTATTTTATTGGAACTAAGTTCCTTATGGCGCGTTGCAAAAGGGGGCTAGGCGGAAAATTTGGTAACGACACTTTTTGCCGGTAACGACACTTTTTGCCGTCGTAGTTTTTTTTACATAGAAAGCAAGCCAAAGTACTAGGATAGCAAAAACATGAAGCAAGTGTGCCAAAACAAATCTAAGGTATTAAATTTCTCACGAAATTTACTTATTTATATTTTATTTATTTATTTATATTTTATTTTTGGCACACTTGCTGCATGTTTTTGCTATCCTAGTACTGACTGGAAGGAACTTCGTTCCATCCGGGTGTCCCTTGACACCTCTCAAGTTTTTTGTACGTAAGTAATCCTTATTTGAAGAGATTATCGAGTACTAACGATATCTCAATAATTTTGTGATTGCTGACGTGAAAAACGGATATAGTAACCTCCATTTAGTTACAGATTACTTTCTAGTATCGTATCCTACTAATCTTAATCTATACTAATACTAGCTGCCCGGACAGACTTCGTTCTGTCAAAAGTTTTTATTTTTATTTTGAGATGTAAGCTATCTTATCTTTTAAGTTTGATCAAACTGCACACGGTGTGCAAATTTGATTAAAATCGTTTAAGTAGTTTAGGACTCCATCGCGGACAAACAACGTGACACGTAATTTATATATATTAAGATATAAAGAGGAAAGATTTGATTTTTTGTTTGCATTGAATAGGCTCCGAAACTACTGAACCGATTTGAAAAATTCTTTCACTGTTAGAAAGCTACACTATTCCCGGTGAACATAGGCTATTATTTTATTTAAAAAAATTAGGGATCCTTAATAAAACTTCAATAATTTAACCCAAGGTGTAAAACAATAGGAAGACCGAAGCAAAGCGAGGGCGGTTACTTGTAATATTATAGGTAAATGTGAAACTTTGTATGGATGTTTGCAACTCTTTCACGAAAAATCTACTGAACAGATTATTATATAGCACACATACATATAGACCATGATCTGGAATAAGACATAGGGTACTTATTGTCCCGGAAAACGTACAAAGCACTAATGTTATGTAATTTTCGACGTATCATAACATTGTGTGTCCTAATTGAAGTACTGATGTTAGTGATGTACCGCGACGTTCAAATGCGGAACCAGCGCTAGTTCCTCAATTATGAGAGATACTCATGTTGTACAGTTGGGCGCTAATGGGTTTATGCCAGGTAAATCATTAAATTGTATCTGTGTATCGGTAATTCGAACTTAGGTATTTACTTGTACATACAGTACACTAGAATGTTCAGCTAATATTAAACTAAAAGTACAGGTCTGGTCTTTAAAATAAACCAAATATAGGTAAGTTTAATTTTATAAAAGCTATGTGTACTGTCAACATTTGCGTGTAGGTCATCATTTGGCAGAAAAGTATAACATCTTAACTCTAGAGTTATCTAGGGATGTAATGTTTATTGCACGTTTCCACATACATCCGTCATTGACAATCGGCAATTGACGACACGTAACGGATAGAAGCTTTAAGTCAAATCGTGAGTATGACAGTGTGTAGTTAAGGATGCGTATTTTTATGAAGTATTTGTCATTTTTGATTATGCCCGGTGCATTGTGCATCCGTGCATCTAAAATAAAAAAACTTGAGAGGTGTCAAGGGACACCCGGATGGAACGAAGTTCCTTGCAGTCAGTACTAGTATAGCAAAAACATGCAGCATTTCTCACGAAATTTAATACCTTAGATTTGTTTTGGCACACTCGCTTGCATGTTTTTGCTATCCTAGTACTCTGGCTTGCTTTCTATGTAAAAAAAAACTACGACGTTAAAGAGTGTCGTTACCAAATTTTCCGCCTAGCCCCCTTTCGCAACGCGCGATAAGGAACTTCGTTCCAAAAACGGATCCTTACTGTTGTATCGTTGTTACGATCTCAGTGGAAATCGGCCCTTACCGTCAAAAATATGTAACTACCGTTTTCCATAAATTGAATGGTGTCACAAAATTCGTTTTAATGAAGAGCATGTTTAGAATATCATAAGTTATGTTTTACGGATGACCTACAGTTTTATGAGCGTCGTTGTGGCGTTAGCCGAAGCCGTGCTTCCTGTTTTCGCCGACATTAGTTGCGCAACTTGTCAGCGCGCCAAGCGCTCACCGCTCAGGTGTTCCGACCTCCGCTGCGATTGTTGACACATCCAGTGAATCATATAGTTACACCAAACTTTTGTATCCCTTTGCTCTTTGCTTTTATTAAATCGAAAATAAATTCAGCTTCTCTTCAATATAATAACAATTATGTTGACAATAATAAAATCCCAAAGTTAATACGTGATTTGCCAGTGGAATTATTTAAGAAACATGTAAAATCTCAACTTTTAGGGAAAGGCTACTATACTGTAGATGAGTACATAAATGACAAAGACGCATGGAAATGACCAGATCTGCAACCAGTTCCGTACAGGCTAGTGATACTTCTTTGTAAGAAATATACCAATGTATTTTATTTTTAAAAGATGTGCTGAGGAGTTTCTTTCGGCTTTTCTTCTCCTCCATGACAAAGCACCTTTCCGAAAAGCTGGTAAATTAAAAAAATGACGTGCATAAGTGTATCAATGATACCTACATGAATAAATGATTTTGAATTTGAATTTGAATTTGACATTTGGTAACCTTTGACAATTTTTCTTCCAAGACTCAATATTTCTTACTTAGCCCTATGTTAACTCCATTTAGGTGTAAAGAATGTAGTCATGTTTAGGTCTGTAAAGAATGTTTTCATGAAGCGATTAATTTTCTGACAATAATATATCTTACTTTCTGAGAGGGATCAGAGCATATTTCAGTACGCTACCCCAGTGCGGATTAGTGTAGGGGTCAATGGCAAACTCAAGCGTCGGAAGTTTGCTTGCGACATGTTGTCGTGATAACAGTCGGGCTTTACGTGTCCTTCGAAACACAGATGCGTTCTAGATTTTTTTGCCATTAGCGGTTACCTAACCAACTATACAACTATTCATATAAATGGGTCCTTAAAGAATTTTTATTAAATATGTCGATTTTATGTAACTTACATTGTCACTTATTAAATCGCGAAAATATAAATTAATTAAAAAATAGGGTTCCTGTTAAAAATTAATATTAAATATGAGCGGCAAACTGCTCCCCACGCGCCCACTGACATTACACAAAATAGCGCTATGGCTATGTATACTCTAGGGCTATGTAATACATAAGTAATATTACTGTGGTGATACTCTAATTATTATGAAAATAAATTTATTTGTCATGGTTACCTAGAACAAAAACAGAAAACATCATTACCATTACATAAAGCCCAAATGAAAATTTACAAATGATGTCACGGACGTCTGTAAACAACCAATAATTAGGTACATCCATTAATTCGATTACGCGTGGGTTAACTTTACTAAATTACAAAAGTAATGTGCCATGGGATCGAAATACCAGAACCTAGGATATGCATTAACTGAAACTAGACAAGTTAGTGTATATCCAGACAGGAATAAAGTTAGAAATTGATTATATACCTACGTATAGTAGCAGTTTTCTATAATATGAAAAGTTGAATCAAGTCAACGTAAAAGTATTTCAATGTCTGAAAACCAAATACACGCTTTATAGGAACAAAATAAAATAAAATATAGTCACTATAAACGATAACTGCAACAAATCATACACAGCTCGCCTCCATATCGTCTGGTTGTATTTGGGATGTCGAAGAAAAACTGTTTAATTAAATATAATGTTAAAAAAGAATAAAATAGATAAATAATATCATAATAATGTTAGTAGTAAAGTAACCCATTCTCACTTTCCTTAGGGAGAAGAAATAGAAGAGAGAAAAGAAATAGTATTTCTTTAATTCACAAATCTTGCCGTACACGAAATAACTGCAAATTTTTATTAGATTTACCCGTGTATAAACACCATGAAAATCTGTACAGTTGGTTTTTAAGATTTTCGCTAACCTGAAAACTCTACCAAATGCGTGGGTTACTACCCACCTGAATGAATAACGAATTTACATAACAACGACCACCAAAAATTAAACATAATATTATTTGCGAACGGCTGCTAATCCAAAATTAGATGATTTGTATTTTGAAGCTATATTTAAACACCCAAATTAACTTCAGCGTTGACACATATCGGCGTCTCTTGAAACAGTACGGGCTATTTTTGTACCGCCACTGTCTAATGACTAACAGTATGCTACTATTCAAATTTGTCCTACCGTTGCGCAACTTAATATGCGTGTTTTGAAAGTGAGTCTTATCAATGAAAGGCACTAAAGATTTTTTCCAAGTTTTGACTATTTCAGTACTAATATAACCAGCAAGTGACTGGTAATGAATATTATGATTTTTTTTCTGTGATCTTATAAACGGCTTATATTCACACGTGGGGCCACGACATTAAAACACGCGTGAATGTCATATTTTGAGGCACGTGTGAATCAAACTTTATATTTTATCATGTAGTATAGAGGTATAACTTTGCGTCCGTCAACGACACTTTGCGACATTTTGCCGCGTTAACCATAGATATTTATATTTCAGTATCGATTTATTATATTTTACTTACATTTGTAATGTTCGGTGGCCAGAAGGGGCCTTGGAAATTACTTATTAATGTAAGTCGAAGAATAACTGAAGAAGAACCAACTATTACAATGAGATCCTTAGCTTATACTCGTACTATATCATAACAATATAAACAATGAATTAGAGAGGTTGGGAAAGTAAACACACAACTAACTAAAGATTAGTTTACAGAATAATTACTTAACAAATATTCATTTGGACTTTAGTCTGGTTAACATCTTAATTTGTACAAACATTGATAATGGTACATTGGTAATGAGTTTAAAATGTTCAAATATTACACATTCATTGTTATGAACTGCATAATTCGTAATTCGAAGATAGGGCGTGTAGAGTTAGAAGCTTGGCTCTATATGAGATCTGATAATTAACTTTTAGATGTAGAGCCATATGGTCTCGTCTTGGCAACATTTTACATAGAAATATTTTTGGTGGGATCTGTTTACTTCGCGTGATACATTGAAAGATTTCTGAAAAGATAGACACATAAACAAGTGAGAAACTAAATTTAACTACAAGTTAAAAACAAATAAAATTTTGTCAGTCATGCCACTAACCTTAAATTTAATATTTAATAATACTGTTCATTAATGTAATTGTGTAATAATCTAAAATAGACTTCACTTGACATGTGGCCATCGTTATGGATACATTGTGAGCGGAGCGGAGCGCCCGCAATACCGTCTGTCAAATGTCTAGCATTCAGATTAAGCTCGGAGCAATAACATAGCAACAATAGTTGGTATTGTCCAACTTAAATTACAGAGAGTTCATGTATACAGCGGATAGATATTACAGAAATTGTTACGAGAACATTAAAGATCACTTCAGTTTTACATAATGTTAACGACAGTGTTAAATAATAATAATATATTTTGACCTTGTTCTTAATGACTTACTGAAATGGGGCCAAAGTCTCACACATGTCATGTTTTTTATGATAACGCTACTTTTTATTCGTCACAGTGTCTGTAACACTAAAAAGGTCATATAATTCAAAGCTTTGAATTCGAATAATGAGTTTATCATTAGTGGCGTTGCGCAAGGGTCCCTCGTAATGTAATTGAAGATTCCTAGAGATCTCAACCAAGCTGCTCCATTGCGAAAAGGTTATCACTTATCAGTAGATATAGCTTATTATAAACAAACGTACCATCCACAGCTTTGCCCGCGTTTTTCGGGATAATATATTTTTTAACCGACTTCAAAAAAAGGAGGAGGTTCTCAATTCGACTGTTTTTTTTTTTATTTTTATGTTCGTTACCTCAGAACTTTGGACTGGGCGAACTGATTTTGATGATTCTTTTTTTAATCGAAAGCTAGTGGCTGTCATGTGGTCCCACATAAATTTTATTGAGATCTGACAATGGCATCCATGATAAAACCATATAAGTCTTAAATTTGTATTAAGTATGTGCGCGACAAATGGACGAATAACTCAATATCACGCCAACCGATTTCAATGATTCTTTTTTTAATCGAAAGCAGGTGCTTGTCATGTGGTCCCACATATTTGAACGAGATCTGACAAGTAGTTTTTGAGTAACTTTGAAGTCGGTTATTTTTTGTTAATAAAATTTTGATTATTCTGTATATCTTTTATGATCATGGTCTACTTGTTGCTACATTTCATAAAAATCCGTTCAGTAGTTTTTGCTTGCAAGAACAGACACCAATAGAAACTTTCACATTTCTAATTATTATTAGTAAGATTACAGCCATATGATTCGAAATCTTGATCTTCCGCAAGGAGGATTAGAACCCGATAAGTTCAATTAATTCGCGTATGAATTTGTGTTTGTTTATAAAATGTGATAACGTTTGCTACGGTTAACAAAAAATATGGAACCTACATTATTGTTTCTATCATCATAATTCATAACTCGTGGTAATCAGTTCGGGTTTCTCCTTGCAATGAGCATGGTAAGAGCTATTTGGACTGGCAGAAGTCCTTTCAGAACATTACGGACAACTCTGCAGAAGATGTACGGACCTTCTTACGATGGTTTGATCACACCGAAGCATGATATAATTTATATACCTGCTTCTCTTAAAACCTCACAGGTGCGTGCAAATTTCAATCTTGGGTCTCCCTTGCGAGCTACCGACGACGTGACGTTCACACAACTACATATCAATGATTATGATTAGGTATAGTAGGTATTATCTAGACACGCGGAGCGTGTCAAGTCAATTTCTTAGCTAACAGAATTGACGAGCAGCACCGTGTGTAATATTACACGAACCATTTGGAGCCACTTTTGACCACCTCATAACTCAAAAACTATTCAACATAAACCTGTCAAATTTGGCTCATTTATTAAAACTTGCGAAATACATACGTCTTCCAAATTTCATAAACACATCTCAAACGGTTATTTAGATATTAACGTCCAAAAAACGAGAAATTTAACACTGACTGACCTATAGATCAAAACTATATCCAACTTCCAGGTGACCTAGAAAGTTAAAATTTGGCATGCAGATAGGTAGTCGGGTGAATACTAAGGAATAAATCTGAAAGTAGTAAATTTTTATCATTTTATGATAATTTTTCAAAAAATTTATTCTATTAGGAACACTTACTTAAAATGCCTGAAATTTAAGAGTAGCGATCAAAATTGATGACATCTGGTCATTATGTGGATTCCAAGGTGAATATATAACGAAACATATCAGTTTTAGTACTTTCTGAAGCTTTCAACGGGAGGAAGATGTTCAGTGTCCCAAGTGCCTGTGAGAAGTGCACAGCACATATACATTTACGTGAAGATCAGTGGTTCGTCAGGAGACGTTATTTCCAGTGTATTACGTCGTTTTATTTTTAATGTGTGGAAAATTATTTTTCTCTAATCTACAAGATTACACCACAAAATTTTGTATTATTTCCGTAATTATACCAGTTTAAAGTACAGTGTAAACTCTTTATAACGTTATCCTTTATAACAATAAACTCCCTGTAACGTTGAAGTGAGCCCAACTTGGTTGGTTTGCGTTAAAACCCACATATTGAAACACTCTTTATAGCGATACGCCATTCTCTATTACGAAGAAATGTGTTCATATTTGTAGACAGTAAATATTTACTATCGGTATTATTGTTTATGTTATGTTATCAGGTAACAAAAGACTTTGAAGCTCCGAAACATCCGAGATCGGTCTAGCTTTTGTTATCCTTAATTGCCTTGAACACGTACAGTATGACGCATTGTTTTCTCGGAAGTGATGGTCTTCGACCAAGCATACTGGGTACCTATCGTATTATCAGTCGTAAACCTACTTTGAAACTGTTAACATGGTCAGTAAACGGAAAGAAATTCTTATTATATATATCTAATTAAAAATTCTTGTTAATTTGGTTGTTTTTTTGTTCACTCCATATAACGATAACTCTCTATAACGACAAAAAATGCACAGTCCCTTGAGTTTCGTTATAAAGAGTTTACACTGTAATTCGAAGTATTGTTTCAAAATTTTTTGTTGCACGATGTCATCGAACATAAACAACTTATCTGTACTAATAGTATAAATAGGAAAGATTTGATTGTTTGTTTGCATTGAGTAGGCTCCGAAACTACTAAACCGGTTTGAAAAATTCCTTCACTGTTGGAAAGCTACACTATCCCCGGGTGACATAGGCTATATTATATTTTCAATAAATTAGGGATCCTTAATAAAACTCCAATAACGTAACCCAAGGTGTAAAAAAATAAGAAAACCAAAGCAAAGCGAGGGCGGTCACTCGTAACTAATAAGAGTATAGTCGACTTTCGTATTTATTACGATAGAATAATTGGGATTTAGTATAAATTATTATTTCAATATTTAGCGGACATCAATAGTGGAAGATCATTACTTATAAATAATGAAATAATAGGTACCGTATTTCGGACCACGGCGCACTAACTACAGATTTAGTTGAAGAGCACTATAACAGTTCATGTATTAAAATTAATCAGTAACGTTATGAATAAGTACTTACTAATAATTTCTATACAAAAAGTAATGATATCCCATCAAAAACATAAATGTAAAGTGAGAGTCAATTTCAAAAAAAAAAAGAATTGAGATCTAAATGGGTGCCAATTTCTGTGTAGAAAAGCCTAAAATTTTAGTCACAAGAACATGTAATTCAAGCTTTACATTTGACTTGGCTAGTTTTCTTTAGTTAGCAACCAACAAACCAAATTAGAGAAGAGTGTCATAAGCCATCAACCTAACAGATTTGACGAAGCTAATTACATAGATATAATATAGCCTAGGTAGGTACGTGAAAACTAACCAAGTCGAATGTGGAGCTTGAATTACATGTTCTTGTGACTAAAATTTTAGGCTTTTCTACACAGAAATTGGCACCCATTTAGATCTCAATTCTTTTTTTTTTTTGAAATTGACTCTCACTTTACATTTATGTTTTTGATGGGATTAGTATATCATCCATCCATCCATCCATCAGCCTTTGTAGGTCCACTGCTGGACATAGGCCTCCCCTAACTTCCGCCACTCTGACCGGTCCTGAGCCTTCTGAATCCAGCGGATACCCGCTGTCTTCTTCAGGTCGTCGGTCCACCTGGTCGGGGGGCGTCCTGTGCTCCTTTTACCGAGGCGTGGTCTCCATTCGAGGACCTTTCTTCCCCAACGGTTATCGGTCCTTCGAACTATGTGGCTAGCCCATTGCCACTTCAGCCTGCTAATTCTCTGAGCTATGTCGGTCACCCTCGTTCGTCTACGGATTTCATCATTTCTGATTCGATCGCGTAGAGAAATACCGAGCATAGCTCGTTCCATAGCCCGCTGGGCGACTCTAAGCTTATGCATAAGGCCAATAGTGAAGCACCACGTCTCGGATCCGTATGTCATCACTGGCAACACACACTGCTCGAACACCTTCGACTTCAGGCACTGAGGTAACTTTTTGGACGACATGATATGACGTAGTTTCCCGAACGCAGCCCATCCGAGTTGGATTCTACGAGTGACTTCTTTCTCGAAGTTGGACTTACCCATTTGGATCACTTGTCCCAGGTAAATGTACTCGTCTACAACTTCGAGAGCAGCGCCGTCAACAACAACCGGTACGGGTGTGACATGGACATTCGACATGATTTTCGTCTTGTCCATGTTCATCTTAAGACCCACCCGTTGTGAGGCGCTGTTCAAGTCCCCGAGCATTGTACCAAGTTCCTCCAGGGATCCCGCCAGGATGACTATATCATCGGCATATCGCAGGTGTGTAATGTATTCGCCATTGATGTTGATGCCACGTCGTTTCCACTCCATCAGCTTGAACACGTCTTCCAACGCAGCGGTGAACAGTTTTGGGGATATGACATCCCCTTGTCTGACACCTCTCTGCAGTTGGATGGGGTTCGTTGCTGTGTCTTGTACTCTGACGGACATGGTGGCAGATGAGTATAAACACTTCAACACCTCGATATACCGGTAGTCGATCCGGCACCGCTGGAGAGAATTTAGTACCGCCCAGGTCTCGATAGAATCAAAGGCTTTCTCATAGTCCACATAGGCAACACACAACGGCAGATTATACTCCTCGGTCTTTTGTATAATCTGCCGCAGTGTGTGTATATGGTCTATGGTGCTGTAGCCTTTTCGGAATCCTGCTTGTTCGGGAGGCTGGAAGTCGTCAAGCCTGCGTGCAATGCGATTTGTGAGCACCCTCGAAAACAGCTTATAAACGTGGCTCAGAAGTGCAATGGGCCTGTAGTTCTTCAAAAGGGCTTTATCCCCCTTCTTGAAGAACAGCGTCACCACACTTCTGCTCCACGCTTCCGGGGTAGTTCCAGTATTAATGACGGAATCGAACAGTTTCTGGAGCGCCACTAGAAGGGGTTTACCTCCAGCTCTTAGTAGCTCGGTTGTGATTCCGTCATCTCCCGGTGCCTTGTTGTTTTTAAGCTGTTTGAGAGCCTCTCTAATCTCATACAGGCTGACGTCCGGGATATCCTCTGTGTAGTGTCGGGTCAGTTTAGCTCGCTTGTCGCTCTCCTCGCGAGGAGGTGGAGCTTGAGAGGAGGTATACAACCGTCCGTAGTATCTCTCAGTCTCTCTCAGAACTTCCGGTTTCGACGAAACCACGGTGCCGGACTCGGTCTTCAACCTCGTAAGCTGACTTTGCCCAATAGACAGATCCCTGGCGAACACTTTGGAGCCCTGGTTTCGCTCAATTGTGTTTTTTACACGATTTGCGTTGTGTTTTCGCAAATCGCGTCGCCTGCACTTGGAGATCTGTTCATTGAGCCGTCGGTATTCCCTCATAGAGGTTGGAGACTGCACACATAGTTCTCGTCGATCCCTCATAAGACCGAGAGTTTGTTCTGAGAGAACCTGAGATCTACCACTAGGGTGGGTCTTGAAATACTTCGACCCTACCTCGTGGACAGTTGTTACCATCCTGGTGTTAAACTCGTCCACTGACGTGCACGATTCTAGGCACGCAAAACGATTTTGCAGCTCAAGTTGAAAGTTTTCAGATCCCTGGATTTGGACGGATGTTGGGCGAAGCGTAGACTTCATCAGGCGTGACCGTTCCAGCTTCAGATCGATATTTAATGTGCCTCTTACAAGTCGGTGATCGCTCCCGGTTTTGAACCTGCTGATCACAGAGACATCATTAAATATGTGCCGTTTGTCTGCCAGAATGAAGTCTATCTCGCTTTTCGTGGAACCATCAGGACTTATCCAAGTCCACTTGCGTTGTGGCTTCTTTCTGAAGAAGGAGTTCATCATGAAGAGATCTTCCTTCTCCAAAAAGTTGGCCAGCAAGTGTCCTCGGTGGTTCCGTCGTCCAATTCCGTAGGGACCCACTTTCGTCTCGGCGCTGCTCTGCGTGCCCAGTCTCGCGTTGAAGTCCCCCATCACAACATTGAAGTGAGCTTTAGAGGTATGTATGGCTCTACTTATGTCCTCATACATAACCTCAACCTCATCGTCGGGATGTGTCGAAGTCGGCGCATATACCTGTACAACCTTCAATGAATACCGTTTGGATATTCTGAGTGTAAGGTACGCTACCCTAGCCGACACGCTCCCAACTTGCACAATGTTGTTGACGAGGGACTTGTGAACGAGAAACCCGACACCACCTTGGGACAGGTGTTCGCCCTCCCGGTGATAGAACAAGTTTCCGGATTTGAGTATTATCGTGTCCTCCCCCTGTCTTCGGACTTCAGATAAACCCACAATACTCCAGTTTAACTTGTCTATCTCTTCTTCCAGCTCTTTTACCTTGTCGTCGGTCCTCAGTGTCCTGGTGTTATATGTTGCCAGGTGCAGAAGTCGTCGTTTGGATTGGTAGCCCGATCTCTGCCGGCGATTCTTAGCACCCCCTGCCCCGCCGTTACCATAGCCGCTACCGTAACTAGGAATAGCGGGGCTGCCGGGGACTGGGGGCCGAGGCTCATTCGTGTCTGACATGCGGGGGTTTTAGCCGATAGTCACCACGCTTGGCTAGTGCGTGTTGGTGACCGCAGGAGACCTGACTGGTATTCGTCATACACAGAAAGATGCTGCTGCCCATCTTCTGGATTTGTCCTATTAGTCGCCTTTTACGACATCCCAGGAAGAACGGGAGTGGTGCTATTCTACAAAGTGAACCCGGACACCACACGAGGAATATCAACGATTAGTATATCAACGATTCTTGAATTTAGTCTCGGTATATTTTTTTTTTTTTGCTAGAATGAGACAGACTAAACTTGTCTCATTCTTCGCCATTCTGAGCCTAACATCAGTATCTTTGTTACGAACAATCCGAGCAACATATTTATTAATAATGAAAACGTAATGCTTCCAATCACAAATGATACGAAGACACGATGCTAAGACGACTCGTGTGGGGCAATGGTTACCATGCCGGATCTACTTGACAAGGGTCGTGGGTTCGATTCTCAGGATTTGTATGATGGGTTTGAATTTCTGTTCTCGGTCTGGTTGTGTTCTTGTCTTTGTGTATTGTCTATGGCACCTACGACACAGGGAATGCTAGTGTGGGGCTATTAATGTATAGCGTTATTTACTTATTAAGTGACACACCCGAATCCAGTGGGTTAAGCTAGTTTGTATACTAAACGGTAATGTAGTGTGAAACAGCCGATATTTATAGTGTTGTCTCGGCTTACGTGTGCATACCTACGTAAAAGTTATAAAATAGAGCAAAGCGTAAGGTCGCAGGGCATCTGGCGGTAAACGAGCATGTGCTCGCTATTTTTATCGCAACCATTCACAGAACTGATATCTAAATGGGAACCGCCTCCAAAATATTTCACTGATTTATAAGTTCATAATAATAATAAAGCAGTCTTCTATTGTTTGCAATTCATAATGTCAGATTTTACGATTTTGTTTTTCGATTTAAAAGTTATTTGCGTATTGTGTTAAACAAAATTTAATTTAATTTTTCTCACGCTCCACACTCTTGCCCTATTACCTATTCTATTTGAGATGTATCTTAGCTAACATAGACATTTCAAATTCAAATTCAAAATCATTCAAAATCATTTATTCATGTAGGCATCATTGACACACTTATGCACGTCATTTTTTTAATTTACCAGCTTTTCGGAAAGGTGCTTTGTCATGGAGGAGAAGAAAAGCCGAAAGAAACTCCTCAGCACATCTTTTAAAAATAAAATACATTGGTATATTTCTTACAAAGAAGTATCACTAGCCTGTACGGAACTGGTTGCAGATCTGGTCATTTCCATGCGTCTTTGTCATTTATGTACTCAGCTACAGTATAGTAGCCTTTCCCTAAAAGTTGAGATTTTACATGTTTCTTAAATAATTCCACTGGCAAATCACGTATTAACTTTGGGATTTTATTATAGAACTGTACACCACGGCCCATAAAAGATCGCTTCACTTTAGAAAGACGGTAAGATGGCGTTACTAACTGGTGCATTTTTCTTGTTTGGCGATTAGTGATATCAAAATTTTGTTTATACGCGCTTATATTATTCCGTATAAAAACCACGTTACTATAGATATATTGTGAGGCTACTGTAAGTATACCTATTTCTTTGAACTTGTCACGCAAAGTTTCACGAGATCTAAGTTTATAAATAGCCCTAATAGCTCTTTTTTGTAGTATGAAAATTTGTTCTATACTGGCTGCTTTGCCCCACAGCAAGATGGCATATGACATAATACTGTGAAAATATGCAAAATAAACCATCCTAGCAGTTTCGACGTCAGTAAACTGCCTTATTTTCCTAACAGCGTAAGCAGCCCTACCGAGTTTAGTCGCGAGATTTGTTATATGTGGGCCCCACTGAAGTTTACTATCTAAGGTCACCCCTAAAAAGACCGTGGATTCCTCCATGTGCAATATTTCATTATTCAGTCTGAGAGATTTGTTAACTTTTTTAACATTTATTTATTGACACTATATTACAAATCACGTAGATAACTCGACCGAGAATTGAACCCGTGACCTGGCACATGGCTATGCGGATCACTTACTACAGTGTCAGCTAACATCATACTTACAAAAACTTAATACTCTTTCATTAAAATATAATTTTTCATGATAAATACTTTTCCCTTTGTCTAGTGCTGCTTAAGCCTTAAATATACACGTTCGTGGACAATGAACGAGCCCCGATGTTTCGATTGCATCGCTTTTAGTGAACTGACGGCAAACAATAACAGTACAATAGGGCTTTTACGTACACTCACTCTTTTGTCTACGCACGTAGGCGGCAAGCTTTCTCATAAAGGTACAACAGCCGCAGTATTGATACTGTAACGACGTAATTTTCGTATTTGTAGACAATAGATGTACCTTAACTTGAATAAATGTTAGCGAGTAATAACTAATTCAGGTTATTTTGCATTTAATAATGTGCGGTTCCGCACATAAGAATTTTTATTATGACGATATAGCTAGGTGACAAGTTCAGATTTAGTCCAAGGTAAGTAAGTATTAAAGTCAGTTACAAATACATAGAGTTTGTTAAAAATACTTATTTATTTTAAGGATAAGATGGAAACTCTCACACGTACATGTTTCGTACATGTGGCAGGTTTATACAGTTCAAAACGACACATAAAATTCAGTAAGAGTCTTTTTTTCTGTGTATAATTGTATGGTGTACATAAACTATTAAATAAATAAAATAAATAAAAATAAGAGACGAAATCTGCTTATCAGCATGAGCACATCTTTAAATTTCACCTCAGGTAAACTTTACAAGGGTGAATATCAAATCGGCAAATTTTACGTGTCCACGTTGAGAATCGAGGTGTAAAATGATAGAATGTTTCTGATTTTTTTATATAGTAAACTACGTAACTTCTTTTAATTGGGGCCACATTGTTTTTTTAAATATATGTGTAAATAAAAAATCAGGGTAAAAAAAATGCCTTCAAATTCCAGTTTGGTGGTATGTCCCAGCTCCATTTTTTGATATAATTTCATTCACTGTGGTGACAATTGAAGTTAAAATAAAAAATATATAATTCCGTTACTATACACATAAGACACACTATCTAAAAATAACTAAACCATATTATAAAATGTTATTTAACATCACAGGATACTCGATCAAAGTTTGTCCAAGAAAAAACCAAAATCTTGGGTGCACTTGTTCAACTTACTAAAACATGAACTTTCTTGCATATGCGATCATTTAAGTTTTATTATTTCACATGGCACAGGAGTGTGGTAACGCTTGAGTATAACGGGTATGTGATTAGAGCTATAACTTCCCGCCAAAACAAAAGTACCCGCTTGGGTGGCACAGGGGGACAAGAATTGTTCAATTTTTGGTGGATCGATTTGCTGTCTATTTTAAAGTGCTTTTATAGTAAGCTACACAATATAGGTATTGATTTGGATTACGTTTAAAACAGTTATATAAATTTAATTGTAACTTAAGACCCCTATTTTTAAAGATTTTTTTTATGCGTGGTCCAAGTTTGGTGGCTCAATTTTGGTGGATTTGGTGGCGTTTATACGTGACCAAAATTTAAAACAAGCCACTTGAGCGAAACTAGGGCTTCAAAGTGTTCGCCAGGGATCTGTTTATTGGGCAAAGTCAGCTTACGAGGTTGAAGACCGAGTCCAGCACCATGTTTTCGTCGAAATCTGAAGTTCTGAGGGATGGTCGTATGCCTCCTCTCAAGCTCCAGCTGCCTGCGAGAACAATAACAATCAAGCTAAACTGACCCGACACTACACACAGGATATCCCGGACGCCGCCTGAATAAGATAAGAGAGGCTCTCAAACAGCTTAAAAAGAACAAGGCTCCGGGAAATGACGGATTCACAATAGCTTCTAAGAGTTGATGGGAAACCTCTACTAATGACGCTCCAATAGCTGTTCGTTTCCGCCATCAATACTGGAACTACCCCGGAAGCGTGCAGCAGAACTGTGGTGACACTGGTGACTCTGTTCTTCAAGAAGGGCGAAAAAGGCCTTTTAAAGTACTTTGTAGGCCATTGCATTTCTGAACCACGTTTGTAAGCCGTTTGCGAGGGTGCTCACAAATCGCATGACAGGTTTGACGACTTCCAGCCTCCCGAACAAGCAGGATTCTGAAAGGTTACAGAACCATAGACCATAATATACACATACTGAGGCAGATTGTACAAAAGACCAAGGAGTATAATCTGCTGTTATGTGTTGCTTATGTAGACTATGAGAAAGCCTTTGATTCTATCGGTATCGGTATCGGTACTTAATTCTCATATCAAGGTGTTGAAGTGTTTGTAATCATCAGGTACCATTTCCGTCAGAGTATAAGACACAGAGCTACGAACCCTATACAACTGCAGAGAGGTGTCAGGCAAGGGGACGTCATATCTCCTAAACTGTTCACTGCTGCGTTGGAAGACGTGTTCAAGCTGATGGAATGGAAACAACGTGGTATCATCGTGGTCAATAGTGACATCACACACTTGCGATATGCCGATGATGTAGTCTATCTGGCAAGATCCCTTGAGGAACTTGGTAAAATTATAGGGGACTTGAACAGTGCCACAATCGGTGGGTCTTAAGATGAACATGGACAAGACGAAAATCATGTCCAATATCCATATCATGTACCTACGTCCAACTTCAAGAAATAAGACTCGTAGAATTCAACTCGAATGGGCTGCGTTCGGGAAACTGCGTCATATCTTGTCGTCCAAAACACTATCTCAGTGCCTGAAGTCGAAGGTGTTCAAGCAGTGTGTGTTGCCAGAGATGACATACGGCTCCGAGACGTCGTGCTTTATTATTATTGGCCTTATTCATAAACTCAAAGTCACAAAGCGGACAGAGAGAGAAAAACGGATGGAGAGGGCTATGCTCGGTATTTCTGTACGTGATCGAATCAGAAATGACGTAGACGAACAAGAATAATCGACATAGCTCATCCAGTACGCCGGCTGAAGTGGCAATAGGCTGGCCACGTTATTCGAAGGACCGATGACCATTGGGAAGAGGTCCGCGAATGGCGCCCACGTCTGGGAAAAAGGAGCATTGGAAGCTCCCCAACCAGGTGGACTGACGACCTAAAGAAGACAGCAGGCACCCTCTGGATTCAGAAGGCACAGGACTGGTCAGAGTGGCGCAAGTTAGGGGAGGCCTGTGTCCACCAAGGGCTGATTGATTGATAGATGTTAAATAGTAATATCTATATTTTTGAACAATAGAGTTTTATAAAACGATGAAAGTTATTGATAAGTCCCGAGAATTCGTGATATTAGCCACTTTGAGCTTTATTTTATTGATTTTAGAGCTTTTGTGATAGTAAAATCCAATTTTGGTGTCACTGATTTTCAATTTTGGTGGGTACTTTCGATTTTGGTGGGCGATTATCAATTCTGGTGGCCACACTAGACTTTGAACTTAAATATCTCAAAAAGTTATCGAGATATTCTCAGACCTCTTGAAGGTTCTTATAGCTTAGACTTTCTATTCTTATACCAGGTCCTCATTTTTCACGAAAACTGAAGGGAAAATTTCGCCACCAAAGTTGAAAAAAAATGCACGTTTCTGATATTCACCCACAAAGGTTTTACAAAACTTCAACAAAAACAAAACAATTCTTGCAACAAAATAACTTTTGGAATATAAAGTTCTTATCCTTGTGTCCGTTAAGCTAATTATGCTCGTGGTTTAATTCTAATGCCACTGAAGTATGCTGGTAGAGATTTTACTTTCTTGGCTAACTAAACTAATCGTGAAATGCCCAAGACCTATCGAAGTATCACCAATTGAGATAGACCAACTATAAATAAATAGGTCTACCAGTGGACTTCAAAAGACTGTTAAAGAGATAGGTAGCAATAAGTACATAAAAGCTTATTACCAGACCAGTTGGTAGACCAGTTGGTAGAAGTACATAAATAATACTTCTACCAACTGGTCGTTACATTAATAAATGATGAAGTGTAGTCAGCATTAGGTACCCGATATCCCACAAATTAATGTAAATTCGTGTATTTGCATACGTTCCTTCTTTCATGTTGTAAGTATCTACAATAAACTTTAATCGTTCGTTAGTTCGCGCGAGCTCCCTTGCTTCAAAGACATTTTTTCTTGGTGTAAATCTGAACAGCGTAATGGGAAAAGTTGTAACAAGTATTCAGAACGTATTATGTGCCATTAATATTCTGACGAGTAGCGGACGTGGGTGACTCGAATAGAAGTTCAATGAATGTAACTTGGCTACGCTCCGTGTAGCTGTTAAGCTTACACGTGAATTATTAATTGATCCAAAATACTAACAAGTTCTGAAGAATATATACATATATGTATAATGCATTCTGTATTTATACATGTCTTCCAAAAAATTGCGAGATGAAAAATGTATAGTATGACAACATAATCTCCACCCTAAGTTATCCCACTGTTGAACTCAAATATCATAAGAATGCATTGTTAAATGTAAACTATAATGGACCTAGATTATTTTATTATTATTATTAATGTATGTATTTAAATTTTTTCATTGTAATATTATTGTGCTTTTCTAATAAGCTAAATGATGATATTGTATAAATAGTAGTAAATACTACGCTATGATAAGTACATTTACATAATATTTTATTTCTAAGCCTGCCTTTTTAGGCTATCGTTCAAGAATATTCTTTATACTTCATATTGTAAGTATAGACCCATGTCCATCAGTTAGATAAAAAGTGTCGCAGCCAGCCGTCGTATACGCGAAGATCTATACATATTTATGAGTGTGAAAGACTCCTGTTGTAAAGGTTCTTACAGACAGCGGAACATAAAGGACGTAGCTCAAATCAAAACCTCATGTTTGATGTTGATTGCAGTCGCGTTGTCTTCCTTATAAAAGTCTCACGTGCCGGTAATTACGACGCTCCTTACATTTCAAACAGTCCCGAGGTGATATTAGGTATTTTGATATAGAGAGAAACGAAGACATTGAAGACTGAAATTATTGCTGTACGGTTCTGGTATTGAAGATGTGAATGTTTTCAGGTATCTTACAGATCGTACGAGGAATGTATTCTTCGGTCTAACTCGGGAACTGCCAACATCGTCACTTCACGATAAAAAAGACGTAGCTTGCCGTCGCGGAAACCCTTTACTGAACATAATATCACAGAGACTGGAATGATTAGGTATTTAAATTACTTAAATTTTATAAACTTTCTTAATAAGTTTTGCGGTAGTTTGCTGGTCAGATTGTCAAACAGACTCAGCATTCAAAATATTCAAACAAGTTACAGAAAAGCTTCGACGTAATACGAGTAGATCAATTCATAAAATATCACACAATACCAAAATTAAAGCAAAATCAACAACAATATTTACTAAATAAACTACGAGTATAACAATGAAGAATACTGAAAAAAATTGAAATATAAAAAATCTATTTCTTCATAAACAACTCTGCGTAAGCCTACCAACGTACGATACGTAAACGTATCAACCTTCAGGTTGATAGTAAAGGTGGCCTTTGTAAGCGTAAATGGGTCTTAGCGATGCAGTTAAAACTTACTCCTGTATTCACAAACAACACTATGAGGTACCATAGTGTGACAGTGCCAACTAATGCATAGAGTCGTTCAAATGAATTCATCTAGACACGCGGAGCGTGTCAAGTCAATTTCTTAGCTAACAGAATTGACGAGCAGCACCGTGTGTAATATTACACGAACCATTTGGAGCCACTTTTGACCACCTCATAACTCAAAAACTATTCAACATAAACCTGTCAAATTTGGCTCATTTATTAAGACTTGCGAAATACATAGGTCTTCCAATTTTCATAAACACATCTCAAATGGTTATTTAGATATTAACGTCCAAAAATCGAGAAATTTAACACTGACTGACCTATAGATCAAAACTATATCCAACTTCCAGGTGACCTAGAAAGTTAAAATTTGGCATGCAGATAGGTAGTCGGGTGAATACAAAGGAATAAATCTGAAAGTAGTAAATTTCTATCAATTTATGATAATTTTTCAAAAAATTGATTCTATTAGGAACACTTACTTAAAATGCCTGAAATTTAAGAGTAGCAATCAAAATTGATGAAATCTGGTCATTATGTGGATTCCAAGGTGAATATATAACGAAACATATCAGTTTTAGTACTTTCTGAAGCTTTCAACGGGAGGAAGATGTTCAGTGTCCCAAGTGCCTGTGAGAAGTGCACAGCACATATACATTTACGTGAAGATTAGTGGTTCGTCAGGAGACGTTATTTCCAGTGTATTACGTCGTTTTATTTTTAATGTATGGAATTTTTTTTTCTCTAATCTACAAGATTACACCACAAAATTTTGTATTATTTCCGTAATTATACCAGTTTAAAGTAATTCGGAGTATAGTTTCAAAATTTAATGTTGCACGATGTCATCGAACATAAACAACTTATCTGTACTAATAGTATAAAGAGGAAAGATTTGATTGTTTGTTTGCATTGAATAGGCTCCGAAACTACTAAACCGATTTGAAAAATTCCTTCACTGTTGGAAAGCTACACTATCCGCGGGTGACATAGGCTATATTATATTTTCAATAAATTAGGGATCCTTAATAAAACTCCAATAACGTAACCCAAGGTGTAAAAAAATAAGAAAACCAAAGCAAAGCGAGGGCGATCACTCGTAACTAATAAGAGTATAGTCGACTTTCGTATTTATTAAGATGTTATAATTGGGATTTAGTATTGATTATTATTTCAATATTTAGCGGACATCAATAGTGGAAGATCATTACTTATAAATAATGAAATAATAGGTACCGTATTTCGGACCACGGCGCACTAACTACAGATTTAGTTGAAGAGCACTATAACAGTTCATGTATTAAAATTAATCAGTAACGTTATGAATAAGTACTTACTAATAATTTCTATACAAAAAGTAATGATATCCCATCAAAAACATGAATGTAAAGTGAGAGTCAATTTCAAAAAAAAAAGAATTGAGATCTAAATGGGTGCCAATTTCTGTGTAGAAAAGCCTAAAATTTTAGTCACAAGAACATGTAATTCAAGCTTTACGTTTGACTTGGCTAGTTTTCTTTAGTTAGCAACCAACAAACCAAATTAGAGAAGAGTGTCATAAGCCATCAACCTAACAGATTTGACGAAGCTAATTACATAGATATAATATAGCCTAGGTAGGTACGTGAAAACTAACCAAGTCAAATGTGGAGCTTGAATTACATGTTCTTGTGACTAAAATTTTAGACTTTTCTACACAGAAATTGGCACCCATTTAGATCTCAATTCTTTTTTTTTTTAAATTGACTCTCACTTTACATTCATGTTTTTGATGGGATAAACTTTACGAGGTATTAAAATAAACGCAAAGGTAAAGTAGCTGCCAAGCTCTTTTACAGAACACATAGAATTAAATCGAAATAGAAAGAAATAAATAATGCTTCACACTCATAGCCCCACACTAGGATTCCCTGTGTCGTGGGTGCCATGGACAACACACTACATAGACAAGGACATTCACACCCAGACCGAGAACAGAAATTCAAACTCATCATTCAAATTTCCGCCTCGCTGGGAATCGAACCCAGGACCTTTGGTGCGGCGATCCGGCATGGTAACCATTGCGCCACACGGGTCGTCGAAAGAAAGAATCGATTGTTTGCATTGCCGCCATTATTATCTTTGGCCTTTAGCCTCTGTCAAATATGAAGCTTGCTGCATTATATGGATCAATTACAGCGCTATGCGTCCGCTTAGCCTAGTGATGGCTCTAAAACGGAAGGCTTGACGTAACGAACGCACTGAGAAATAGTAAATCTTTGCATATCGTTGCTTCCTTACTAAAGCAAGTGTCGTTTCTGAATACGGGGATTAGCCTCGTTTGCTTACGACGAGATGTTTACCGTACAAAGAAAGTTAAGTCGTCAACACCAAACTATATTCCAAGTTGCTAAAGTTCTCAAAATTTTCCGGCAGCAAGCGTTCGCCATACTTAACGAGGTGAAGTCATTTTGCAAGCTTGATAATGTTCCTTATCTCTATTTGGGGTCCGCACATCCGATAAGAAACGGAAGCATGGGATTATGTCTGTGACAATCAGATGGTCTGCTACTATAGTAGCAGCGATACCTACTCCATTTCCATCAGATCTACACATCGATGAAGTTAATCCACTAAAAATGTAATCAATCCATGTCCTTAATATAGTCAACAATTATTATGATTTCAGTGATTACTGAATATCAAACTAGATAATTAAACGGTACGCTATAAAGAAATCGCTCATTATTTTTTGAGTCCTTGTAGATCGTTGAAAGTTGTAAGTTACAAACAATTACTGGCTGAAGCTTGTAATTAAACTCTCGTTTTAGCTGTTATTAGTTAGTTGGATTGTACAATTTTTCTTTTTTAATAAACAAGCTAATGCTTGACTTTTGTAGTCAACTTGATGGTAAGTGAAAATAAAAATAACACCTTATTATAGGCGAGTCTAATTCGGATTTGATCGGCTTTTTGTTACTTGATAATTATATTTATAGAAACAATGGAACTATAAGTAATTAAATACATAATTATAATTATTAAATAATGTGGGATAAGGTTGAGATACCATAATATTTAATTAATAAAAAGGAAGGAAACCAGCAAACAAAATAAACACATTAATAATTAATGTCCCGTCTCATTGTTAGGTAATGAATTATAGCTTTAAAGCTAATGAGATTGTTCACTGGGTTTTGTGAATATCAACTTGAAATTTGGTGGCTGTAGTGAGAAGTATAATGAAGATAAAATGTACGAAAAAAAATAGTTTTCCTTGCAGAGCTGTACAATATGAAGCTGAGATTATTATAGCGCCTTATACTGAGACGACGTCAATCTTAACTTCAAGTAAGTACCGGCAATTTATAAAAAGCTGATTAAGAGCACGATCCAGAGACTAAATAGGACGTTTACGAGGTCTACTACGCCCTTGTGCTTGACTATAGTGCCTTTTTTCCTTATTGCTAGTTTTCTCCGTGACACATATTGTTACATGCTGTTACCTAAGTGTGAGTATACGTAACTATGTATTTTATAAATAGCGCAATATACTATGCTTATTCTAGCAGGCTTCATTATTTATGCTTGCCACTATATATAATTTTATATTGCGGTCTCTTACATGTTCTCACAAGAATACACATAGGCCTTGTTTAGATAACTCTATATATAATTTTATCATAGGAATTTAAAGTTTTGAAGGTTAAGGTAGGTAGTTAAGGTTAGATTTCTACATGAACTAATTACTAATATGGCCAATAGACAAAACATTGCTGAACAACGGCTAGGCCCGTGTCTTTAAATAGTATACAACAAAGTGACTATTTCCGTCTGCCTGTTACTGTGCTTGATTGCTCCAAAGCTTACATTAGATTTTGCTATAGTTACTTTAGCGTTTAGTGTTTTTATGTATGTTTTTATGTATGTGTATGTCATATATGTTTTTAATTATATGGTATAGATTTTAGTGTGGTTCGATAGCTACTGATGAACTTTGATACCATTGATAAAGCAAAACAAAAATGTCGAGTTTTGAATACGAACACTAATTTTTCCAAATACTTTACGAAATTATTTACCACATAAAAATATCTTTGTCACAATTTCCTCGAGCAGTGTCTTTTTTATTTATTCTTTTGAGAAACGTGATAGCATTGATCCAGAATTCTTCTTTTTAATGTACTTTGATACTGAATTTAACCATGTTTACATAAACTTTTAAAACTAATTTCTTGTTATGTTAAATTCACTTTTAAAGTTTGTGTCAATTAGAATAAAGACAATGTTTCCGGTTGTTGGTTTTACTGGATTCTTGTATGTTCCGAATATCTAGTTCGTACCAATCATCAATTTATTCAATCATCCTATTTACTACTTACTATTCTTTGGCTGTGTGGATCATTCTCGTAACTAATTACTACCGATTGGTAAATAAGTCAAAACTAGATTTCAGTGGTGCGCATGAGTAAGTTGTTTGCCTGAGTATTAACGTGTACCTTTGATGTACTACATCGCTACACAAGAACGTCATTGTGTGGTCGCTGACGTCAATGAAACATTATTGAAACTCTTAGCTTACTCGTAGAGCCTAGGTGTAATTTCAAGGAGTTCGTTAAATGAGGGGTGGGTCTTCACTTTCCACTGCCAAATTTTTTAGAGTCCTGGTCTAAACACGCAATCTACAAAACAGATCTACGTAGTCAAAGTAGACAGATAGCAATAGAAGATAGACTGTGGCATCTAAGCCTTATAAATCTTTCTGTAATACGAGTACGATGTAAATTTAATACCTACTTAAAATGTAATTATATTTCGTTAGACTGGCTAACTAAGGCAAGGAAAGACAGGCTTAAATTTTTCAGGCTTTCAGCTTTTCAATTGCGAAGGTTATCCTTTCAACTATTCAATTACGTAAATATACCTACAGATATTTTTCGGATGACCCATTTGACCTGACGATATTTATTTATTTAATAGTTCATGTACACATATAAAATATTTGATATTTTTGATATTTTGTTGTTATATCCATTTGAAAGCAGAAATAGTTTGAATTCAGACATGACAACGTCTATCGGATCAATTAATTTCAAATAAAATGTAACTTGAAATATATGTATACTGTATATGTACCTAAATAACTACAAAATACCAACAGTTAGTTAGTTATTAAATGAAAAATGTCAGGTAGGTACAATACAACACATATGTTAAGAATAACAGCTATTGTTTTGCTGAAAGAAAACCGCGTAGCTAAATTCCTATTCACCGAAACATATTCTCTCGTAAACAATTGAAAGTGTACAAATGACATAAGTACCTATTGTTTTATTTGTTGAGTATGGCTACCTAAATATGAGTATTTTGCTACTGTGAAACAAGACTTCTAAATCATAGCTGCGGACAAATTAGTTTTTACTTCAAATGGAGAAGATTTAAATTTTACTGTTTTACTAAAATACATAGGTACCTACGTTTGGTATGTAAATCATAGTAAGGTAGTTGTATCTATTAGTGAGAGGTAGACATTTTTAAATAAAATAACTTCACAATCCTTTACACGAAATCATCGTAAATAGTTTAAAGCTGTTTAAAGTATTAACTTAGGGTTTTTTGCACCCACCTCTGATCAAGCAATGATAGATAGACATTGCACATTTATGTAGTGCTTATATAAAATCTGCTTGAAGTTCATCAAATTCAATAAACAAAAAAAGGTAAAAATAGGTGTTCAATTTCATTAATCATACAATTTTTCGTAGACTCAGTTTACTAAAGAACGAAAGTAGATATAAATAATGTATAAGACAATCCGATAGTCCAGATCAACACGAAGACAAAAGGGACAAAGGGGTTCTGGAAATCCAATTTTGTAAATCAAGGTGACAAACAGATGTAACACTTCTGTACCTTCAATATTCAAATTTCAGTAGCGCTTACTCGGTTTTATTACAAAATAGGTGAAAAACACATTTTGACACAGAAGAAGACACAAAAATATCACTTCCAATAGAATGATTTAATAAATTTTTGGTCCACAATAGTGCACGGTTTTATTTGATAAAAATTGAGGAAAACTGGTGCGTACTTCAGCAAACAAATAGCATCAAATAAAAATAAAGAATTCAGTACAAATAAACATTTTTTCGGAGCTTTCAACTTTGACTATTGACGCTTGAACTTTGACGATCTCTGTGATATTTCACATCAACCCTGTATTGTATAATATTTGACATCAAAGCTGCCCATAACATAGAACAGGAAAACACAGTCACGACATTTACTTCTAAGTGATCAAAGTTTTCTGAGTAAACACAATGCTAAGAGTCAGCGACAAACCGAAATGTTATTCTATTATATATTCTGCATTCTAAGTGATATTTTTAACCAAAGGTTATCGAGCATTAAAAATTATGATCAAGTTTGAGGACGACACAGACCACACTATCGCGATATCGTGAGAGCAAACGGTCGCGTGTGGCCCTAGCAGTCCTAGCACCGCCACGCGAGAGATAGCGGTATTAAACATAAACAAGAACTTCCTCTGCAAGGAACCTTATCTCCGATACCAGTAACTACATACCTCTCGCAGGTTTACTCTCTAGATTTAGAATTTAAATAATGAAGTCAAAGTCAAAGTCAAAGTCAAAGATTTTTATTTGCTAGAACATAGTGTACAAAAAGCTGTTACAAACTGAATTCAACCGTATGCTCTGCCTAAAGAGGCGTGCAAATATTATAAAGTAAATTAAACATTTATTATTAATATTCTACTCATTAAATCTATTATGTCATTACATTTTATGATAACAATGTCAATACATGTATTTCATCATGTCAAACTTAATTAAATAATATTATAAAAATCGTAATACATTAAATAATAATAAATTATAATTATACATTCTAAAACATTGATTATTTGCCTAAGTATTCCCTAACGCTATAAAAGCAGTGGCATAACAGCCACTTTGACAGCTTTGACTTAAATAAAGGGAATGACATTTTTTTAAATTCTACTGGTAATTTATTATAAATATCAATAACCGAATAGTATCCATTTTTCCTCACAATCCATAATCGGCATGGCGGTACATAAAGATGATAATTGTTAAATTTCCTGGCCCTAGAATCAACAACGTCATGGTACAGTTGGAAATATTCTGGATGTTGTTTAGCTATTAGACATGCTTCTAAAATATACATACATGGTAGTGGCAGGATACCCAGTTTTTTAAATAATGGCCGACAACTATCTAATGGCCCTGCCCCATCGATTGCTCTTACTGCTTTTTTCTGAATTTTAAATGCTTTTATGCTATCTATTGAATTTCCCCACAGTAGAAGACCATAAGATAAAAGTGATGCAACATATCCATGGTACGCACTAAGTGCTGCTTCTTTTGATACTATCATTCTTAAGCGTCTAATTGCATAAGTAAAACGGTCTAATTTGTTACATATTGATAATATATGGCTTTTCCAACTACAGTTTTCGTCAATAACTATACCTAAATATTTTATTTCATTTACTATCTCTACTTCTTCTTGGCAGAATTTTATAGAAAGCGGGATTTTGATTGCCCTGTTGGTTTTAAATTGAATTATTTTTGTTTTACTTATGTTTATTTTGAGGCTATTGTCATCAAGCCAATTTATCACACTCATTAAAGTTTTTTGTATTTCATCTTTTAACGACCTAGGGTTGTTGCTTTGTATGATTACCGTGGTATCATCTGCAAATAATATTGATTTATGTCTTGTTACCATTGGAAGATCGTTAATGTAGATAAGAAAAAGAAAAGGCCCCAGTATGCTACCTTGTGGAACTCCATTTCTGTTGTCCTTGTAATTTGAATGACTGGTTACCTTTCGTCCACCTACAATTTTTGAAACCTCAGTACATTGCTTCCTATTCGTGAGATAACTTTTTAGCCAATTTAATGCCTGTCCACGGATGCCATATTTATCTAATTTATCTAACAATATGGTATGGCTCACAAAATCAAAAGCTCGCGTCATGTCTAGAAATAAAGCGGCTATGTGTGCTTTGTCATTTAAAGCTTTAGATATTTCTTTTATTAAATTGAAACAAGCAAGAGTTGTTGATTTATTTTTAATGAATCCAAATTGTTCTTCTTTTAATATTTTATACTTTGCTACAAAGTTATTTAAGCGGTTTAGCATAGCTTTTTCAAAAACTTTCGACAAAATCGGTAAGAGAGCAACAGGCCTATAGTTACTAACATCGCTAGGATCATTCTCTTTGTACAAAGGTTTTATGATCGATAATTTTAATATATTTGGAAAATCACCATTTACAAACGATGTATTTATAATATGACATAATGGCTTGCAAATGTACTGAGAACTTGCCTTAATAATTTTTGTTGTTATACCATCATGACCTACTGCGTTGGTGTTATTCAAAGATTTGATAATATTGCATATCTCTTTTTCATCTATTGGTGATAAAAACATAGACTTACAATTACTTTCGATTTGAGGTTTGTTGTAATTATATTTCGTCAATGAATTATTATTATTATTATTATGTATTTGGGTAATGTCCGTTTGATTTGTCAAGTTAATAAAAAAATTATTGAAAATTTCACAAATGTCATTAGCTTCATGATATGTTTTTTGCTCATAAATAATAATATCCGGGTAAGTTTTTCGAGTATCAGTATTATTAATGTTATTTTGTATTATATTCCATGTAGCTTTGCATTTATTTTTATGCCTATCTATGTATTTATTATGTTTAATTTTTTTCGCAGCATAGACACATTTTTTTAACAATATGTTGTAGTTCTTATATTTATACGCGTTTTCCTTTTTATTACATTTAGAATGTTTGTGTAACAAATAGAGAATTCTTTTATGAACAGCAGATTTTTTTATCCCTTTTGATATCCAATTAATTTTTTTCTTTTGATTTGATCTCTTTAATATTATATTTGGAAAGCATAAATTATAAAAAAGCAAAAATGTCTCATGAAAATTGTTAAATTTATCTTGTAATGTTTCTTTTTCGTATATGTCGGCAAAGGAACTTATTGTTCATTTATTAAATAATATGAATCAATATACTCAGTTAATGTTGTTTACCAAAATAAACGCTTTATATTTTTAATAAATAAAAAATATAAAATATATCTAATCCGCCGTTTGATCATAATTTAACTATATAAAAGTATAATCTGCAAAAAATTAACTTACGATTATATAAGCATTAATTTTTTTTTACTACTTTTCATTTCCATAAATCTAAAAAATAGGAAATAAAAAATAAACTTCCTAACTGTTGAAATATACCAAGATAATTAACCTGAAAATTTTAATACTTACTCTATGTCACAATACTCACAATAATACAAACACACTCAAAACACCAAAAGCGGTCAAAAGCCCTTTTGAAAACATCGGCTTTTCAAACTCATCGATTAGTAATAATTAGTATATAACACAAATGAAAACCAAACATTTCTAAATCATGCTAATATTAGTTTCAGTCCATTATTCGAAGCCTGTTTATTGAGGCCTATTCAAATACTTTTAAATAATTTACAAATAGTTAACATAAGAGTGGCGGGACACATCCCAAGGTCCTATACACGCCATTATTATGCTAATGTTCGTATTTTATTACACTTTGTCATTTACACTTTGCCTGACATTTTCATTTCCTAGAACATTCATATGTTATGTCGTAATTTACCTTCATTCTTTTTTATGAACGTGAATTAAGTACGTTCAAAGGTTACATAAAAACGAATTTGAGGCGGAATGGCAAGTGCAGATGGTAGAGTTTTAGCACCTCTTCAGCAATAACATTTTATTGACGCTCGTTTCAAAATGTTGTTTTGTATAAAATGAAAGTAAGACATATGAATGTTCATTAATATAGGGTTCAGTTTGAGGACAACACAACACGTGCTAAATTGATACCTGGCGAAGGCGAACGCGCTTTGAATGTCGGCGCGATCATGACGGGTTCTGTAAATCACAATCAAATCCATGATATTTTTGTAAACAAAAAAGATAAAAATGTTTATTCTAGTATAATTAATGATAGTTTACTCGTAGTACTTAGTGAGATTGGCTGTCTTTATAATGATGGGCTTGATTTATAGTACAAATGACACCTCTAATTTTTCAATTTCATATTTGAAATTGATTATCACTTGCATCAGTGAAGAAAACCTAAATACCTACTTAATGTTTCTCAATAATGTTTATTAAAATGTATGTGAAATATGTTAATCTGCAGTTTACCACTCCCATCGTGAAACAAATCTTAATCCCAATAGTGGGATAATGTAAACAAAAATACTCGGTAGAACTTTCTTGTACTATTCACCTAGTTCAAGACTACCAATTTGCCAATCCTATCGTGAATATGACGTGAATGCAGACAAATAAAACAGGGTTCATGTAATTTTGTATTAACATCAAAATAACATATTTGCAGCTATGTTCGTTGAGTTGATTACCAATTGATCATTTGTCGCATTGGTCACTAGACACTAGGTGGCCTGTACCTATATTCCTATTCCTTAAAACACTGTGAAATTATTTGGTTCTTTTACAATTAACTGAGCCTAGTTATAAATTATATTATGTTCAGTCTCTCATAATTAATAGAAATTTCGAATAGATAAAAACTGTGCTTATGCTTATGCATTGTGGAGATTGACTAGAATAACTAATGAAAAAACGGCACTAATTGCATACCACGGCTATGTGGCCTCTATACTAAAATATGGTGTTGTACTATGGGGTAACTCTGTAGACGTAAAACGAGCATTCATCGCGCAAAAACAATGTATTCGTGTTATCTGTAATGTAACAAGTACAACAAGTTATAAACCACTGTTTAAAAGGCTAAAACTACTGTCATTTCCATGTATTTATATAAGCTAAATATGTAATTTTGTACATTCCCACCCGCATTTATTTAAAACGAACGAGGAAAATGATAGTAATTATAGAGGAAGATTTCCTCACAAACTAGTGCTGCCCTCAGCAAAATCTGTCAAATTTGGTAAAAACGCGTATTCTATGGCTACTAAAATTTATAATAAACTACCAGTAGAGCTAAAACAAAAATCAGTGGCCACTTTTAAAAAGTCACTCAATATGTGGCTTATAGGCAAATGTTATTATTCTGTTACTGAATACCTCAGTGACAACAAAAAATGATATAATATTACTTATTTTGGATGAAATTGCATGATTTAATTAATTATATGTTGACATTAAAAATTATAAATATTATTTTACAATTGACGCAGAATTTAATAAATTATGACAGCACAAATTGAATAAAATTACATTGTTGACATTGAACTTGAGGTATTTATATTATATAATTGAAAATTGATATTGAATGTAATTGATAATAATTGTTATAGAATAGGTACTATTTAAATTGTATAATAACTTGACATTTATCACACCTATTATATAGATATTAACAATATTTTAATAAATTGTAATACTTTAAATATTTGCATGCTTCAACTAGCTAAATGTGTGAAACTATGTAATATTAACATACCACCAGTGTACTGGAAATAAACGATTATGATTATGATTATGTGGTAAATTTATTTATGCTTGAACTTTATGATTCATTTTTATTTTTAGCAACAGTACACGTATATTTTGAATTAGATACAAATATTTTTGTTTGTTTAAAACAGGAAATTTAAATTTACAAGAAAATCAACTGGAAATTAAATTTTGAACATTAGTTTTCTCTACACGTAGTCATTATGATTCCTAATGGCTGCAGATTGTACAAATAATAAATATAATTATATCATTTACTTTACATACCAATATTACGGACAAAAAAGTGTAGGTGTAATGTTTTATCATTTATTCTAGACATAATAGAGCTCCAGTTCAAATTATAAAATAACATACCAAAATGCGCATACCAAAGAAACGTGGAATCAGTCAATATAGAAAACATGAAACCATGTAAGACTATGTAATACAACACACTAACGAATACAGGTCCTAATTACAAAACGAGGGTAAAAAGTGTTCATTACCTTACACACACAAAGACCTACATTAATGATAAGGAAACAACTGTCAGAGGTAAAGGATGTGGGTCATTCGAACGCGTTCGTCTATACTACTCGTGGAATGGTGCCGAACCAATATTGAATTAACGCGTTCGGAATAATTGTGGAGAAAGCACACACATCTACCTGGTTAGAATTAACAAACAATACTCTAATAAAATACTGTGTAGAAAATAGCAGCGTTGAGTCATTTATCTGTACAATACTGTGTTTGAATTGCGATCAGTCATGGACTATACGAAGGTTACAGTATGTACAACATACATGTACATTGTTACACCGCTGAAGATTCATGAATATGAATTGAACGAAGTTCGATGTTATACATATTTCAAGGAGCAAGTGGATTTAAAAATATTTTGAAATATATAACATATTTCACTTACTGTTTTATGCTAAGAAATAAATAAATATGTATATGTCAATCATTTGACATGTATTCCGAAATGTGGACTGAATTACGAAGGTCTTTTTCGTTATTACTTTAACAATTGGAATAAAAACTTTTTAAGCTTGATTATGCCTATTTTTTAAGTTACAGTTTTTATATTTAGCGTAAAATTAAATGACCGTCTGCAGTACTGTAATAGTGTTTTATAATATTTCAGAGTGTAATTACCAAATTCGTTAAAATATCAACCATTGTCTCGACAAAATCGCGTGAGTATAAATTCAATGATTGAAAAAGCTATTAATCCAGGAACGATTATGAATATAAAATCAATCCAAATTAATAACAGAGTGTGCAATTTAGACCTGTAAATATCAGTTTTATTTAAAAAATATATATACGATTAACAAAGTATTTAATTAACACCAACGGGAAATGTTTTAACAAAAACCTACGATAAATTCGATTTCCGATGTGTAAATTAAAAGAACAACAGTCAATAATATTATAGCTATGTAACGTATTTATATTTCCATTAGCAATAGTTACGCTACATGTTTTGAGCATTTCCATGTAAACTAAAGAATTGCTTCCGTCACATCTACAAACAAAAATCATCAAAGCATAGCGTAATGCCAGACCCGTTTCAGTTAAAGTAAAATAGCATTCGGATACGGTAGCTTGCCAGTTCGAGTTGGCAACGGGTAGTCCATGAAATCGAATTGGCCCAAAGTCAGTGACAGAAATAAATAGGTTTACATCGCCCGGTGAAATGACTAACTGCGCTTTTGGTTTATAATAGCTTAGAGGTACGATATCTCAGTGGTACGGAAATTGTTATGGCTTCTGACATCTACTAGTAGTCGATTCCTTAATTAATTAATTAACCGACCGAAATATTAATTACTCTCTGGAATAAAAACATATTTCCGAAGCTATTTTCAGGCGGTCGTTGTTAACACAGTGTTAAATATGTATAAATACTTTATTAAGAAGTAAATTGCTGGCAAATGAGCAGACGAGCCAACTGATGTTTCGTGGAAATCGTCGCCCATGGATTTCAATAACACTTTAGGCATCACTGCTGCACTGATGCGTTGTCGACCAAGAAAGAAAAGAAATGAAATAAAAAAGAACGGGCTTTCAAGTCGTAGACGAAATACGACAAGTAGTTTTGCGGTTGATTGGTAGCTAGTCAGGTCGGCTTCACAAAAAGATCAATTTCTCATTGGAAATTATCTATATACAATATATAAAATTGAAAAGAGATACACTGATTAAACAAAAAATCTCAGAAACTACCGAACCAATTATGATGAAATTTGGCAGGGAGATAGCTTATGCCAAGGAGACGTCAGCTAAGAACGGATTTTTGGAAATTCATCCCCTAAGGGGTAAAAATGCGGGATAGAGGTCATTTTCATACAAACCAACTTCGTCAGTTTTAGAGTTATAAATATGATTTTTTTTATCTAAGTTAATAGTAATAAACAAAAGTTAAATTTAACAATTTTTTTTGGAAAATCATCCCTTAAAGGGTTAATTTAATGGATGGTACGTAGTAGGCAACTTCGTCATTTTTGAAGTTAAAAACATGAAAATTTACATATTATCTCCAGACTAGAAACAAAATTTGTAAGTATTATGGTTTTTTGGAAAATCATCCCCTAAAGGGTTAATTAATAGGGCGCAATTTAGTATGGCAACTTCGTCAGTTTTGAAGTAAGAAGGGTGAAAATTTGTATATAAGCTTATAGTTAGACACAAAAAATAACTGCATCACTGTTTTCTCGAAATTCATCCCCTACAAATAGGGGTTGGAGATCATTTACATACAAATCAACTTCGCCAGTTTTAGAGTTACAAATATGTTTTTTTTTATGTAAGTTTATAGTAATAAACAAAAGTTAACTTTAACACATTTTTTTTTGGAAAATCATCCCTTAAAAGGTTAATTTAATTGATGGTACTTAGTAGGCAGCTTCGTCATTTTTGAAGTTAAAAACATGAAAATTTACATATTAGCTCCAGATTAGAAGCATAATTCAAAAGTTATGTGGTTTTTTGGAAAATCAACCCCTAAAGGGTTAAATAAGCGCGTGGAAGTTAGTATGGCAACTTCGTCAGTTTTAAAGTAAGAAGGGTGAAAATTTGTATATAAGCTTATAGTTAGACACAAAAATTACCTAACTGTATCACGATTTTCTCGAAATTCATCCCCTAAAAATAGGGATTGGAAGTCATTTACGTACAAATCAGCTTCGTCAGTTTTAGATTTATAAATATGAATTTTTTTTATGTAACTTTATAGTTGTGAAAAAAAAGTTAATTTTAACAAGTTTTTTTGGAAAATCATCCCTTAAAGGGTTAATTTAGAGAATGAAACTTAGTACGCAACTTCGTCATTTTTGAAGTTAAAAACATGAAAATTTATATATTAGCGCCAGATTAAAATATAAAAGTTGTGTTTTTTTGGAAAATCAACCCCTAAACGGTTAAATAAGTGTGTGTAAGTTAGTGTTGCAACTTCGTCAGTTTTGAACTAAGAAGGGTGAAAATTTGTATATTAAGCTTATAGTTAGACACAAAAATTACCTAACTGTATCACGATTTTCTCGAAATTCATCCCCATAAGGAGTTAAACAAAGGGGTTGTAAATATTTAAGAAACTACGTTAATTTTGAACTCAATAATGTGAAAATATTAATTAAGCTCATAGTGAGAAAAAAAAATAATGTAGAGAACTTTACGGATGGGAGGGGGATGGGAGAGTGACAGGAAGCGAGAGAGGGACTGGGATCGGGAGAGGAAGCAGGAGAGGGTGCGGAAGAGGGAGAGGGGCAGGGAGCGGGAGAGGGAGTGAGAGCGGGACAGAAAGCAGGAGAGGGACCGGGTGCGGGCGGGAGAGGGACTGAGAGTGGGAGAGAGAGGGACATGAAGCAGGATAAGGACCTCGAGTGGGAAAGGGAGAGGGACAGGGAGCGGGAGAAGGAGAGAGAGTGGGACAGGAAGAGGGAGAGGTAGAGGGAGAGGGGAGGGAGAGAGAGTATATGTAACTCTTGAACGGATGGAAACAACAGAACCGTTTTGAAGATATTTTTTACTGTTTAAAATTATTAGACAATAATAAAATTATTAGGCAGACGCCTGTCTATCTGTTTGTCTGTCCGGGCATCACATGAAAACCCTTGAACCTATTCGTAGTATACACGTAGGTTTCAGTATGTAAATTCCTAAATATAAGTACCTACTTCAATATAAATGAACCTGTTTTTAAATTTTCTTCTGTAAGGCGTACAAATATGATAAATAAGCATAATTTCCGCGTGCGAAGCCGCGGGCTACAGCTAGTACAATCATATAATCTAAATTTTACTTACAAAAAATAACCGACTTCAAAGTTACTCAAAAACTACTTGTCAGATCTCGTTCAAATTTATGTGGGACCACATGACAAGCACCTGCTTTCGATTAAAAAAAGAATCATCAAAATCGGTTGGCGTGATATTGAGTTATTCGTCAATTTGTCGCGCACATTCTTAATACTTACGACTTATGTGGTTTTCTCATGGATGCCATTGTCAAATCTCAATAAAATTTATGTGGGACCACACGACAGCCACCAGCTTTCGATTAAAAAAAAATCATCAAAATCGTTTCGCCCAGTCCAAAGTTCTGAGGTAACAAACATAAAAAAAAATACAGTCGAATTGAGAACCTCGTCCTCCTTTTTTTGAAGTCGCTTAAAAAATACAATTTACTGCGTTGATCAATGTCCATGTCCGGTTGTATTCTAAGATATCTCTTAGGATGTGCAAAGCATTTATTCCCATGAATACATTGAATGCCTCTGATTTATGAAGGTGATTCAAATCCAATAGTAGGTACGGGTATGGGTTCATCATTATCATGATGAATAATGAAATGAATGAATAATTTACCTACTACGAAAACTAAAGTTTCGGTTTTTTAATCGATATCGATGGTTTTTGTGCACATTAAAATATGCACAAAAACTATTATTTGGTCCCGTTATTTATGTCAGTACACAGATGAATAGATATGATAGTAAGTACTAATGAGGTCGACGGACGACGGTGATAGACCTACAGTTCCATCAGTTACGAAAGTGTAACATCTTTTAAGTTCAACAAAAGTACTATTATTTATTCTGTGGTTCAATAAAAAATAATCTGGGGACGTCTATAAAATTGACGTATTAGTTTTTGATCTGATCTTATCCGATGCCATGGGAATTCCTGGGAAACCTCTTCTACCTTCCAGTGAAAGTCCCATTAAAAACGGTCCAGCCGTTCCGTTTCAGAAATAAGCCTGGACAAACAAAATAGACAAACAGGGTGTTTGTTGGTTTTTTATTAAATTTGTTTGTGTTTTAGTATCGTGTAAATAACTATAAGCACACAGTTATTTTGAAATCACAGGCAGACACTTCAATTTTATTTATATGTATAGATTGTGAACCATTAACTTTCGCGACCTTTGTTTCAAACTGAATAGACTATTTACTGAACTTATTGAATTAGACTATAATAGATAACTTGCAGGTCTTTTGTGAGCACTGGTTTTGAAAACCTTTTGATTACCGACGCAAGTAATAATTTGTTTTCATCGAAGACGATGAATCATAAATGAGTATCGTCTCTATAATATTATTATAAACGAATATAATAAATCTTATTATTATTCATGTCAATTTGTATTGCTGTTACTGAATAAGTTTTCACATCCTCTTTATTTGTCTCAGCTGCAAAATTTCCTTCAGCTGAATAAACGTAGAGAGAATATAATTGTTAAGAGACAAGCACGACTTTTCTTTCATGTCTTTCTGTATGTACGTATGTAGTTTAAATATAAATAAAATAGTTCAATATGTTGTTACATAACGAACGATATAAATTAGCACTTTTAATATAAATAAAAAAGTTCAATATGAAGTTAAATAACGACCTTGCAGCCTAAGTACCTTATACTATCAAGTTAAAGGTCTTGTATTTGATTCCCCAGGCAAACATTTTTACGATAGATAATAATTAATACTAACGAAAGTCACTTATGGCTGTATCTGATGTTTAATTCGTTTGGGCATTTATTTATTAATTTACTTGTATTCCGCTAGTAGTAGATTCTTGAGCAAGAACTTTCTGGATTTGTTTTTGTCATAAACATCCAATGAATAAAAATCCGAAACAAGTAAGTGATTTACAAGCTGGGAGCGGTGACACACATGACTGGCTGCGCAGGCGCAACAAATAGAGCCCAGATCCTGTGCTCTGTGTGAACGCCGCCGCGCCGCGCCCATCGTCACATACAATCGATAGTTTGCCCTTATTTTATATATGTATTGTGTAATTTCTCAATATGGCTATTGGAGTGTGGCGCTTTACTACAGAAAATAAAAATGCTACTTATTTTAGGCTGCAACCTGCAAACATTACCTGTGGGCGTTGCTATAGTCACAGAAGCTCAAGAGTTAAGTAAGTTGTAATTTAGCTAAATAGATACAAAATGGTAAGTTGCTAAAAAGATTTTAAAACAATGTTCAAAAATACTAAATAAATAGGTAATGATAAACTGATTATAAAGTACCTAAGACCTAATCAATCACATTCATTTTTTTCTTATAAAAACGATAAATTATACCTATTGACAGTGTTAAATTAAACTTTTTTGCCTTTAACATGATTTATTGTTTCACTAAAAACGCTTACAGAAGAAAAATCCACAAATCTCGTAGAGCAATTTAACGTAATCCGCACAAGACATCTAAATCTTACAAAGATAGATTACCAATTTCATTGTGGGTGTATTTAAATTGCATTTCCATGAAGAATACGGTCACGGTCAAAGTCTTTCACCAATATCGATATAAAACAGATTAGCTTGATAACTAAGTTTTACGAAACCGATGGTATTCGTTTCATAACATTCCGTTGAAAATTTCCAAGTACTTGTATGACGTAATGTGGACAGCGTTCGTAGGAATGAATGAGAGTTGAATCATTACTACAATTAGGCTAATTTAAGCATGCCGTTGAACCACGTGTACGAATGCTAGATCCTACTGTAGTTTTAATTCTCCTACAGTTTAGTATTCCCCACAACAAATAGCACTTACAGTTTAAATTTTATTGTGCCGAGTTGACAGGAACATGAATTTACATAATGTTAAGACTTAAGAGTTAAGACTTAAGCTAGATAACGACTAAATAGTTCAGAAACTCACTTGTGTTCGAGAAGATTCTTCGATTAGTTAATTACGAAGTTGAAAATGCTTTACACTCCCTCAAATAATGTCTAGGTATTCAGGCTTCATTTAACTACTTATTTATAAGTAGGTAAGTAAATGCAAATAAACTTTCTTTTTGACTACCAAATTATTGCTGTAGTCCTATGACGCCATTTGTTTTCATAGACCTCACAGAGTACTTAATCACTACGTGATAGACCTGTCAATTTTTTATGGGTGACAGATATCCAGTATTGCTATATAAAAAGTAAAATGAATCTATAGTAAAATATCAATAAGTTAATAGTTAAAATGACATCGGCTCCTTCAAAGCCTGGCTCTTTCATACACACTCTCCCCTACCTACTACTGTTTCTTCTGTGATTTAACTTACCTACAAAACGTAAAAAGTAATATTAACAATACACATTTTATTTAAGGACTTTGCACACGTTACTTTGACAGAAATTCCTTTGTGGTGTAAGCTCATTCATTCAGGATCGTAATTCCGTTTAATTGATATTAAACTACTGGCAAAAGCTATAAAAATGTTGCCCTGTAGCTTTCCCAGCCGTTTTAATACCGCCATTAATAAATATTAGTCGTGTAATTAAATACATTGTTCGTTTACACGTAATGAAAGAGACTATGAGCAGTATGGACCGCGTCATATCCGAAAAAAACATTGCCTCAGAATAGAATGATTACAACCCATAAATGTCCCATTGCTGGACTCGGGTCTCCTCTTATAACGCGCATATTGCTAGATTTCACACCTTTGAGAACATTATTGAGAACTCTCAAGAAAGAATAGAATGATAATAATAATAATAATAACTTTATTCATCAAAGAGTTACAGGTGATAAACTTAACAAATGTTCGAGCCTTTCTTTTAAGTATTGAGATACCTGTGCCAGAAGGACTCACTCTTCCATATCAGTTTTAAACAATTATTAAACGAGAAAATAAACATTTTTTTTATAATATACATTACGAAAAATATAAGGAAATTTAAAAATAAAATCATAAAATCAGAAACATAGAAACTTCGATAAAGAAGACGCTTCTTTTAAATTCAGCACTGCAATGCCGACTACAAAAGGGACATTTAAAAAAATTTTCTTTTTAACTGTGTAGTATGAGAATACGTGGGTAAAACTACCCTTACTTGGTTTATCATATTATTTTATTTTGCGAAACTTGCTGAGACTGTACGAGATAACGTAATTAGAGAGTATGATGTGCACACACGTACCTAATTATGGAGAGCTGTACAAATATTTCGCTCACCTAGTATATATTGGCACATCTACATTTTTCATATTTTACAGAAACAAGGATCAAAGATTTTATAAACGTTTAAATTAATTGATGGGTTCTTTTTTCGTTTCTTTTACAGATTTTATGGGTTTGTGTAGATTACATGGTGTAGAATAGGTAATGATTGTAACTATAAGAATGCTAAGTTAAGGCGATATTATCCCAAGAAATGGTATTTTTGAAGGTGTTTTGTTCATAAATGGTACATAATACAATTCTAAAAAAAATATATGTTATTTTACAGTCTTTGTTCTTTCGTTCCCTCATACTTGATACACGATAGCAATTATTTCATTGGATAGAAATAAATCACAAAGTGGGGTCTAATCTGGCATAAAAATGGCGTTTTATTCGCGTTTTAATCGCTTCCAGATAATAAAAAATATACCACAGTATAGGTCCTATAGATACCAATATTTCTTTCTGATCATAATTTGAAATTTTGAAAAACTTCCCTTTCAATTTCTATTTTTTCCCTTTCCACGAGCAACGAAACGCCCGACGCGTTAATTTACTCAATTTTACTCTCGCGCCAGTCGCCTTCGAGGTAGGACCTGTGCTAATCGGCATCGCAGCCGCACGTTGTCGAATTTCCGACACTAATTTTAATTTCGAATTTGGCGCGCGCGCCTTCTGAACTTATATTACGTATTAGGTACTGTCCAAAGTATCCACACTGCTGTAATTTGAAATAATAAAAATTTTTCGTTTTTATACTTTAGTTACTATTATAGTATTTGGGTATTGGTATAAGTCAAGTGCTAATTACACAATTATTATCTAATACTATCCCAAGCCGGATGGGTGTCGTAAAAGGCGACTAAATCCGGCCCGCTGGTGGTAGGGCCCCTCGAGGGATTATATTGGTAATATTGATTTTAAATTTAATACCATTATTACTATTATTATTTCTCCATGGGGTTCGCATGGATAGCTACCACCCTTGAGCATGTGTCAGTCGCCAAACGACTCGTCGTGACGGCTGGGAGCTTGAGAGACAGTTTTCTTTTTTGAAGTTATACCTTATTTAGGCGCGTTATGAAATAAATGGAAAATTGTTTTGAAAAAATGATTATTGAAGTGAAAACTTCTTGAAGTCAAAAGTCAAAAAAGTCGAAAGTCAAAAATGTCAAAAAAGTCAAAAAAGTCAAAAGTCGAAATTCAAAAAAGTCAAAAAAGTCAAAAGTCAAAAGTCAAAAAAGTCAAAAAAGTCAAAAAAGTCAAAAAAGTCAAGTCAAAAAAGTCAAAGTCAAAAAAGTCAAAAGTCAAAAAAGTCAAAAAAGTCAAAATTCAAACAAGTCAAAAGTCAAAAGTCAAAAGTCAAAAAAGTCAAAAAAGTCAAGTCAAAAAAGTCAAAAGTCAAAGTCAAAAGTCAAAAGTCAAAAGTCTAAAGTCAAAAGTCAAAAAAGTCAAAAGTCAAAAAAGTCAAAAAAGTCAAAATTCAAAAAAGTCAAAAGTCAAAAGTCAAAAAAGTCATAAAAGTCAAGTCAAAAAAGTCAAAAAAGTCAAAGTCAAAAAAGTCAAAAAAGTCAAAAAAGTCAAAATTCAAAAAAGTCAAAAGTCAAAAGTCAAAAAAGTCAAAAGTCAAAAAAGTCAAAGTCAAAAAAGTCAAAAGTCAAAAAAGTCAAAAAAGTCAAAATTCAAAAAAGTCAAAATTCAAACAAGTCAAAAGTCAAAAGTCAAAAAAGTCAAGTCAAAAAAGTCAAAAAAGTCAAAGTCAAAAAAGTCAAAGTCAAAAAAGTCAAAAGTCAAAAAAGTCAAAAAAGTCAAAATTCAAAAAAGTCAAAAGTCAAAAGTCAAAAGTCAAAAAAGTCAAAAGTCAAAAGTCTAAAGTCAAAAAAGTCAAAATTCAAAAAAGTCAAAAGTCAAAAGTCAAAAGTCAAAAAAGTCATAAAAGTCAAGTCAAAAAAGTCAAAAAAGTCAAAGTCAAAAAAGTCAAAAAAGTCAAGTCAAAAAAGTCAAAAGTCAAAGTCAAAAGTCAAAAGTCAAAAGTCTAAAGTCAAAAGTCAAAAAAGTCAAAAGTCAAAAAAGTCAAAAAAGTCAAAATTCAAAAAAGTCAAAAGTCAAAAGTCAAAAAAGTCATAAAAGTCAAGTCAAAAAAGTCAAAGTCAAAAAAGTCAAAAAAGTCAAAAAAGTCAAAATTCAAAAAAGTCAAAAGTCAAAAGTCAAAAAAGTCAAAGTCAAAAAAGTCAAAAGTCAAAAAAGTCAAAAAAGTCAAAATTCAAAAAAGTCAAAAGTCAAAAGTCAAAAGTCAAAAGTCTAAAGTCAAAAAAGTAAAAAGTCAAAAAAGTCAAAATTCAAACAAGTCAAAAGTCAAAAGTCAAAAAAGTCAAGTCAAAAAAGTCAAAAAAGTCAAAGTCAAAAAAGTCAAAAGTCAAAAAAGTCAAAAAAGTCAAAATTCAAAAAAGTCAAAAGTCAAAAGTCAAAAAAGTCAAAAGTCAAAAGTCAAAAGTCAAAAGTCAAAAAAGTCAAAAAAGTCAAAAAAGTCAAAAGTCAAAAGTCAAAAAGGTCAAAATTCAAAAAAGTCAAAAGTCAAAAGTCAAAAGTCAAAAAAGTCAAAAAAGTCAAAAGTCAAAAAAGTCAAAAGTCAAAAAAGTCAAAAAAGCCAAAAAAGACAAAGTCAAAATTCAAAAAAGTCAAAAAAGTCAAAAGTCAAAAGTCAAAAGTCAAAAAAGTCAAAAAAGTCAAGTCAAAAAAGTAAAAAAAGTCAAGTCAAAAAAGTCAAAAGTCAAAAAAGTCAATAAAGTGAAAAAAGTAAGAAAAGTCAAAGTCAAAAAAGTCAAAAAAGTCGAAAGTCAAAAGTCAAAAGTCAAAAAAGTCAAAAAAGTCAAGTCAAAAAAGTAAAAAAAGTCAAGTCAAAAAAGTCAAAAGTCAAAAAAGTCAATAAAGTGAAAAAAGTAAGAAAAGTCAAAGTCAAAAAAGTCAAAAAAGTCGAAAGTCAAAAATGTCAAAAAAGTCAAAAAAGTCAAAAGTCGAAATTCAAAAAAGTCAAAAAAGTCAAAAGTCAAAAGTCAAAAAAGTCAAAAAAGTCAAAAAAGTCAAAAAAGTCAAGTCAAAAAAGTCAAAGTCAAAAAAGTCAAAAGTCAAAAAAGTCAAAAAAGTCAAAATTCAAACAAGTCAAAAGTCAAAAGTCAAAAGTCAAAAAAGTCAAAAAAGTCAAAAGTCAAAAAAGTCAAAAGTCAAAGTCAAAAGTCAAAAGTCAAAAGTCTAAAGTCAAAAGTCAAAAAAGTCAAAAGTCAAAAAAGTCAAAAAAGTCAAAATTCAAAAAAGTCAAAAGTCAAAAGTCAAAAAAGTCATAAAAGTCAAGTCAAAAAAGTCAAAAAAGTCAAAGTCAAAAAAGTCAAAAAAGTCAAAAAAGTCAAAATTCAAAAAAGTCAAAAGTCAAAAGTCAAAAAAGTAAAAAGTCAAAAAAGTCAAAATTCAAACAAGTCAAAAGTCAAAAGTCAAAAAAGTCAAGTCAAAAAAGTCAAAAAAGTCAAAGTCAAAAAAGTCAAAAGTCAAAAAAGTCAAAAAAGTCAAAATTCAAAAAAGTCAAAAGTCAAAAGTCAAAAAAGTCAAAAGTCAAAAGTCAAAAGTCAAAAGTCAAAAAAGTCAAAAAAGTCAAAAAAGTCAAAAGTCAAAAGTCAAAAAGGTCAAAATTCAAAAAAGTCAAAAGTCAAAAGTCAAAAGTCAAAAAAGTCAAAAAAGTCAAAAGTCAAAAAAGTCAAAAGTCAAAAAAGTCAAAAAAGCCAAAAAAGTCAAAGTCAAAATTCAAAAAAGTCAAAAAAGTCAAAAGTCAAAAGTCAAAAGTCAAAAAAGTCAAAAAAGTCAAGTCAAAAAAGTAAAAAAAGTCAAGTCAAAAAAGTCAAAAGTCAAAAAAGTCAATAAAGTGAAAAAAGTAAGAAAAGTCAAAGTCAAAAAAGTCAAAAAAGTCAAAAAAGTCAAAAGTCAACAGTCAAGTCAAAAACGTCAAAAAAAGTCAAAAAAGTCTAAAGTCTAAAGTCAAAAAAGGCAAAAAAGTCAAAAGTCAAAATTTGTGGAGTGGAGTGGAGTGGAGTGGAATAGTAAAACCTACAATTATCATCTTCCCGAAATTTTACATTCGTCTCATTATCTTGAAAACAAAATTTTTGAAGGTTTCACTTCTAAGTTCTAAAATGTGTGAATGGCACACATTTTAATTTTTTTGTTTTTATTATTTTTTACGTATCTTTAGGTATTTTATTTTAAATTATTCTTATACTTTTTATCATTCTCAACATACTTGTAAAATATCTTATCCAAAGGGTTTGAAGATTTTTGTACGGAACCTGGCATACCTACAAGTCCGCCATTTTGAAAAAAAAGCTCGTTTCGATTTTGAAGTTGGTTACTTTTTGATTTATATTATATATAGACTATTTAGATGATATTAGTCAATTTTGTATGTAAGTACCTACTTATTTGTAGGTGAACCGATTTTGATGATTCTTTTTTTGATAGAAAGCTGGTGCGTATCATGTGGTTCCACATAAATTTGAGGGAGATTTGACAAGTAGTTTTCGAGTTATTTTGAAGTTGGTTATTTTTTGTTAGTATTTAGATGATATTAGTCAATTTTGTATGTAAGTACCTACTTATTTGTTATCCACTCACCTTTAGTCTCCACTGGACAGTTTCGTTTCATAAAATTTCAAGTCAGTCTGCACTCACCTCTAGTCTCCACTGGACAGTTTCGTTTCATAAAATTTCAAGTCAGTCTCCACTCACCTCTAGTCTCCACTGGACAGTTTCGTATCATAAAATTTCAAGTCAGTCTCCACTCACCTCTAGTCTCCACTGGACAGTTTCGTATCATAAAATTTCAAGTCAGTCTCCACTCACCTCTAGTCTCCACTGGCCAGTTTCGTATCATAAAATTTCAAGTCAGTCTCCACTCACCTCTAGTCTCCATTGGACAGTTTCGTATCATAAAATTTCAAGTCAGTCTCCACTCACCTCTAGTCTCCACTGGATAAGCTAAAATTATCATTACTCTTATTTTATTACACCTAAAATTCCAATGAATAAATCAAAATAAAGTATACTTACACCCCAACTCAGAGCAGTTACTAATAATAATAATAATAATAATAATAATAATAATAATAATAATAATAAAACCCTTCCACACTCATACCCCCGCAGTAGGTTACAAGTATTTACCTGTGTCGCGGGTGGCATGTACTACACATATAACACATCACAATAACAGCCATGACACGAGTACAAATATTTATCTGTCACATAAATATTTGCCCGGCCGGAAATCGAACCCGAAACCCCTCGCTTCGCAGTTCGCAGGCAGGTCCACTACCAACTAGGCTATGTAGGATCTACAGCTACGCACGGGGTCATTAACCTCACAGCCGCGCGCGGCCGGCTCACGGCGTGGCGGTCGAGTTTACACTCAGGGGAGCGGGGTAAAGGGCAGTGAACAAAATGCCTACAACGGTCGAATACGCTCGCCTTAAGTTCTATGGCGCCTCTCTAATAGGGCTTGGAAAATATAAAATAATTAGGTACATTAATTCATCTTTACTTGCTTCGGAGGAGTGGTACTTGTGGTCTTGTGATTTCTTTCATCTGGATAATCTCTACACTCATGATACACTACACAGTATCAACTCGCGTGGACCGTTTTTGCACCCCATTTTACTTCAAAGTCTGCCATTATGCATAATTATTCTGCATGCGTGCGCTTTGTAACGTCCTCGTGTCATGTTTTGTACAGACCCTCTTAGATTCAGCGTTTTCTAAGGAGATGCGGATAACAAGTGAATTTCAAAAGACATTTCGTTAAAAAGTTCATACCGTAGCAACTTCAACTTTACAATGGAAATCCTAACACTAAACTTGTATTACTGAAAAGTGAAAACCAACCAAGCCTGACCCGTGATTGAGATTCACAGATTCTTCAAACAAATGGATTAGATGCCTGTCAGTCTATTCTATTGAGGTTCTTTTGATCATTTGTCAAAATGCTATCTATAGTCAAAATTATATACGAAGTATATTTTATGATTCATTTTTATAGTAAACATTAACAAATAGGTACATCACTTTTACATAGTACTTCTACCACAGGTAGCGTACCTGGTACTGGTACAATTTAATTTAGAAACCCATATGTGTTCGTTTTTATTTTTCAAATCAAAACATATTTTTTTATTAAAATTTGTCACTATATTCGCAGCACTGGCTTTAGCATAGCATATGTCACGAATATGGAACATTGAAATCAACATCTGATCAAAATTAACTACACGCAATCAAGCTAAAACAGGTTATTACGACTCAGTATAATATTATGATATTTATGTCGCATTATTCTGCTCAGGCATTTTGCTAAGAGGTAGAGGTTTTAAATACTTCACTATAAATATACTAGGACACGGGGTATGCTACGTATTTTTTTTTTTGGAAAATTCGAAAATAAGCCTAATGCATTGTTTTACTAATTTGAAACCATCTTCAAACTATTGCCTTATTAAAGGACAACAATTTTGGGGCATAGCGATCGGTTGGATAGTTTCGAAATCCATAAATGACATCCGTACAGATTTTTTTTGTGTTTTACCTATATGTTTATATATATACCTAAATTACGTGTCACGTTGTTTGTCCGCGATGGACTCCTAAACTACTTAACCGATGCACACCGTGTGCAGTTTGATCCAACATGAAAGATAGGATAGCTTACATCTCCCTTACGGCACACGGAAGGTTTTAATAAAAAAACTTTAGACAGAACGAAGTCTGTCCCGGCAGCTAGTATGTTTATATAGATGTACCTAGTACAAATGAGTCACATGGACTAGACAAGACAGTACTCCGTAAAAGGAGATACATAAGTAAGTATACCAAATATGCTAGCTAATGTTGATTTATGGCTAGGAGTGCAATTAATAAACTGACTTGATGATTACACGCTCGCTACGAACAAATCAGTAATGGACAAAAAATATTATCGGCCAAATCGTTTGCTTTACTTTACATTCAATATTTGTTTATATGTGTTTCAATGTTTGATTATCAAAATTAATAATGTTTGTAAATTCAAATAGACCTTTACATTTTAAATTGATATGAATATAGCAAACAGGTACAGCAGTGTATCATATAAAGAGTACTAACCTAATTATACATCGAATAGTATACAATCAAAAAATTTAATACTATAACATTTGACGTTTAACTACATTCTCTGTCTGTCTTTAAAACTAGACAATCGATTGAGACAAAGTGAAAAATTTATAAAAAGCCCAAATTACCCTGACCGGCAATTTTCGTCGAGGTCTTAACAGCCATTTCCTGCAAAGGTTGTCTACATTAAACTTTACCTCTTTAAATATAAAAAGAAATATAAAACGAACATTGTTGGAGTTAGCCGATTAATAAAGAACCTCGTCGAAGGCAATCCAGCTAGATGGAATGCTAATTATCCGATTAGTTCAGTCAAACGCGGCGCGTCTAATTAACTAGCTATTATTAAGAGAAAAAGTAGGACAAAGGGCGTAATGCCAGTGTAAAAAATTTCAAAGATAAATACCATAAATATACTATCTGCAAGTATTTATTTATGTTTATATCACCTCTAACAAAAACTGGTGAAGTGCGTGCCAGGTTACGCGCAATGTAGCCATGTTTCTAGTTCATCGACTATTATTCATTAAATACCTAAGCTAATATAGCGGTGATAGTTTATTTAATTCATCATAATAAACTTTTGAATAACTAAATAAAGAATATGTTATGTATTTTTAATTCAAAAGTGAAAATAAGGAACCTCAAATGTGTAGAGAATCAATATTTATTCTTTACACACCCACACTATAATATATAGTTACCTATCACTAAAGTATCTTCCCAAGTTCCCACGTAACTTCGGTTGAACACACGTTGTATCTAGGTAACACATAGTGCCAATTTTTCTACCGCAAAGAACTAATACAGTATTCGTTGATAGCATAAGTAGGTCTTAAGTGTCTTAAGTACTTCTTAAGTATGTGTGACGGACAGACGGGCGGACGGACAAACATAACGAAACTATAAGGGTTCCGTTTTGAAGACGGAACTCCATAAAAGACTATTAATCAATTTCCTGATCTGGTAGTTTATAATATGTTCTAACAGATATCAACGTTCATTATAAGAAATTGTATTTCCGATTTAGGAGTAGGTACTTCTTTGCGCAGGCGTTTTTAAAGGCCACGCTCGATATCACCGATTCTCTATGCAATAATAATGGAGCGAGGGTCACATGGGGCGGGGACCGTTCCTGACCCAGATGCCGTGACCATCTTCAGCCACAACCCACGAACCGTATTTGGATAATAAAACCATCAACGGCTTTGACGTTACCTAATCCACTAATGTATCGCATATGTAGGGATATAACCAACTTGTGTAAATTAAGTTTGCAAAAAGTCAAGTTAAATGAGAAATTTAACGGAGGTTGTCTTGATTTGTGTTTTTATCAATTACAAATCGTTGAATCAAATAATGTTTAAATTACTTTCTCCACTGAATTATATCGGTAAGCTTATTTTGTTATACATATAAAACAATAATAGTATTTTATTTTTAAAAGATGTGCTGAGGAGTTTCTTTCGGCTTTTCTTCTCCTCCATGACAAAGCACCTTTCCGAAAAGCTGGTAAATTAAAAAAATGACGTGCATAAGTGTATCAATGATACCTACATGAATAAATGATTTTGAATTTGAATTTGAATTTGAATATTTTAACTATTATAATCATTTAATCAAGTAGATTTAATCATAATTTCTTCTGTGATTTAATATCGATAACGATACAACTCTGTTTAACCAATACATACCAATAAAGGCCATAAAGCGACGCAAAAGCTCGTCTGAGCGCAAGCGAATGAAAATTGACAAAGTAATAAAATTGTACTTAGCGGAATAACTCTACAAAGAGCTCTCATTTCATTGAAATTAATTGACGTTATCGTTAGAGATAACCAATGTGGCGATAGTGGTTACTTTGCGATCGTGGTATACGGTTCTAAGGGTTCTAATTAGAAAATTATTCGTGGTCGTGCTAAAGGATTTGCTTTGAAAATTTTATTATAGTATCGAAGCTGAAATTTTAAAACATGTAGTGAATTAAAAATGTATTAATATGCAAAAATCTTAATATATATAAATTACGTGTCACGTTGTTTGTCCTCGATGGACTCCTAAACTACTTAACCGATTTTAATCAAATTTGCACACCATGTGCAGTTTGGTCCAACTTAAAAGATAGGATAGCTTACATCTCAAAAAAAAATATTATGACAGAACGAAGTCTGTCCGGGCAGCTAGTAGGAATAATTTATCAATTACATATGCACCAATACGATCTTCTTTCTTTTGTTATGCATTAATGTAGTTCATTCATGCAGAACAGGTAAAACTGCATAGCTATCGTATTCCCTGTATATTGTATTTTAAAACGCTTTAATATTAATGTTGAAATGTATTTAATTAAGAACTATCATTATATGTTTTACTCATTTAACAGTAACTCGTATATACATAAACCTAGTAAGCGATAAGAAGTTATTAACTATTTGTCGCGGACAATGTTCTTATCAATAAAAGTCATTACTCTCATCTAGACTCCTTATTAATCTCTTTTTTATTGCTGGTGTCCAGTAAGCTCAGTACAAAACCAATAAATATAAGTTATATGTTTTATTCTCAAAGCTATTAACAATACACGTTCTAGTAGACTGTTAGGAGTGATTTAGCTCTGAGTTAGCTTTTGGTGTCTAATTGGTTGATATTCTTAAAATATTCGATTCCTAATTATGTATATTAATCGGGGTTTAAATACTCGTATACTTTGTCCGAATCTGATTATTCCATGATGAATATTTTAATGTTGAATGGATTAAATAATTTGACTAATAATTATGTTAATAACAACAGTTTTATTTTTTTTATTAAAAACCGGGCAAGTGCTTGTCAATACGCGCAATGTAGGGTTCCAAAGTAGTAAGTTTATCGACTATTACTCATTAACTTCTTCATCTGACTTAGCCGCGATAGTTTTCCTTGTAAATTTATCATTAAAATCTATTTTTAAGAATTTTTTCACTTGTCCAACTCCAACAGTTCCGATATTACTTCGGAACCCTAAAAAGGGAGATAAATGCAGTCGGGTAAAAACAGAACAAAATTCAGTTTCTTGGATATACAAATACCTACCAAAGATATGTAGGTACAGAATAAACGTCTCAACGTTAATATTTTTAAAATTATGATCATACAAGCACGAACTGCATTATATATTATATGTAGATATAGCCATATACCTAATATGTAAATAATTTTGCACTGACAATGAGACTATTACAGGTTACATTACATAGTCGACTAACGAAAGGTGATAATTTTTAATAATTCAGCCATTTGATTAATTTATATGACTAATGAAATACAAATAACTGATTCAAGTATCCAATTGGTATTTGGTTCGATAAACGCTAATGTATCAATATTCAAGCAGGTTATTTCGCACAAACTCATGCCCGTATAAAACCGAACGTCTTTCATAAACATAGGTATATTATCCTTATATATATAAATTACGTGTCACGTTGTTTGTCCGCGATGGACTCCCCAATTTTAATCAATATTGCACACCGTGTGCAGTTTGATCCAACTTGAAAGAAAGGATAGCTTACATCTCAAAATAAAAAACTTTTGGCAGAACGAAGTCTGTCCGGGCAGCTAGTAAACATATATATTTATAACATACTACATTTATTTATAATAAATGTTTATTAAATGTTAACGCTACGTATAAAAATAACATTCATAAAAATAATATTGATATATTGAGGTCAAAAATATGAAACTGTGCTTTAAAAAATATGGCTGGTTATCAGTCGAATTATACCTAATACAAAACTTAATATAATGCTCATCCAAGTGAATCATTCACAACCTATAGGCTTCTCCAATTCGTGTTCGATCGATCGAGTTAAACATAATTAACCTGGGAGCAAATTTAGATTAGTGACCTTTGAAGCAAAAATTTCATGAACTATAATCGGTTAGCTAAGCTATTGGCTCCTGTTGTTATAATTAGACAACAGTCGTTAAACCAAAATATAATGCTCTCTTGGTCTCTTTCGGTATTAAACTTACGGCAAACTGTGAAAGTACACACAGCGTCATAAAGTACACTGGCAGTGTAAGCATTTAATTAAGAACAACGTGAAATATAAGGCTCTACAGAATTCTTCAGTTTGTAATTATACATGTCGAACGAACAAAAGGTACGTTTGGTCGGAGATATCAGAGTGTCTTCAATTAGAGGTAGCCTACGTCCAGCCACATACTTCAACACAATGAGTGATTCAATGATACTATCCAACTAATATCATAAAATGTAAAAGATTATGAAGATGTATGGATGGTTGTCTTTTCATCCCGCCCTAACCGTTGTACGGATCATGGAGTTTAAAAGTAAGGAGAGCCATCTCTTATGGGAGGAAAGTTGAAAAATTGTCCAGCTGTATACCGAAAATAAAGGTTCCAATACCTACCAGAATGGCGCTGGCGTCGGAATAATTACGATATGAACATAGCTGTTGTAGATGGTGTGAATAATTATTGCTACCCTTATTGCTACCGCAGCGTCACCCTTATTGGACGCGTTTCTACGGACACTTTTCATACACATAGAAGGCTCTCCTTACCTCTATACTTCATGGGATGGATTAAGACAAATCTTGGCACGGATAGTCCATGTCTAGGACAAGAAAATAGGTTAGATTTTATCCGTATTATATATTCACCAGATAATGGGACGTAGCTATGTTTGTTATTTCGTTTTGCCGTTTTGCGAAACCACACTTCCACGGGCGGAAACTAGTTTTATAATAATCGCTTACACCTCTTTATCACATGGATAGGATATACACAATTGATATAATAGGTATATCACAAAAACCCAAAAATATATACATATTTATCGACTGAATCTCTACCTGGACCGGATCGAACCCGGGACCTCTCACTCCGTAGTCAGAGTCACTAACAACAAGGCTAGGGGCGGAAAAATAATCTCTGAAAACATAATAAAATAATGTTAACATTTTTGATAACCCATTAATGTATTAATTAGCCCTTAAAATGAACCAACCATAAATTACGCTCAGAATGTTAATAAATTATCCATATGGGTTTCCGAGAAAAGTATAAGGCCAAATGCTATTTCCCCTGAGAATCGTAAGCGACGTCAAAGGAACCATGTTTGCTTGGGTAAAATAATCGAGACTACAACTTTATTTCTTTCTATAGGCAGCTTTATTTATGTTTTAGGCATTATATGAACAGTCCATAACATATAGCAATTAATACGAGGCTGACCCACTCCTATCTCTTTAATGTAAGATCTTTTTCCTAATCTTAGCTTACCTCCAACCTTCCTGTTGTGTATTTCTAGATTTAGCACTAACAAAAAATAAATGAAGATTATTTCACTATTTATTAGGAGAAATGCAACGGGGAAACATGTGTCTGTGTGTGTTCGAATGTATTTATAAGAAGTTAATTGTTACTTTTTTGTGTAGTGAATCATCGTGAAGAAATGCATACCTATAAGTTGTCTAAAATGTACGCAAAGATGTTTAAAGTCTACCCATTCAGTATGGCCAGTGTAGTGAACTACGCTTTGTACCCCATACATTGTGAGAAGAAACCCGAGACTAGTACTCGTATTAGTAACACAAATGATAAAATGTATCGAATATCTTTTGACAAACCTACAGTCCTACATAATAAAGGACGCATTAAGCCAAATTAGGTAATATTACGACAATCAAATTGAAAAAATCTAATAATCTTAAAACCTACCAGTAATTCTCAGACTCTACTGATACTCTACTGATTTACTGTTATAATTACATCAATAGCATTTCGAAGAAGAGCTTGTAGTTGTACATCATCCACTATTATTAACATTCAATACATAAACAATTGTGTACCTAACTACAGTCAAAACATTATGTTTTGTAATAAATGAACGTCACTCAATGTCTGCCATTCTGGCATGTACTTCTGAGTTACAATTTCACACGTCAGATAACAGTATTATATTATGATACTGCCTATGCTTCGGTGTCGTGGCTATGCTAATGTAGTGTCATATGAGCTGTGAGGTAAACCTATTGTATATATGACCATTAAGATCTATCGATAGCTGTCTTGTTATGTCCGGAGTTAACTACTGCCTATACAACTTTATTAGTACAACTGCTCTGTTTGTACTGAATAATTTATGATGATGACACTATAATCGTTTATGAAATAAATTCAATTGTTAAGTTACTAATTAAGTTAAGTAAGTAATGTGGAAAATTTAGTAAGTGATATGTTTGAAAGAAAATTAAATATAAATGATTCACCAAAAAGCAAAAGTACTGTTATCAATAATTGCTAAAATTTTATATTTATAATACTCGTGTCTCGGTGTTTGTGGTCCTTCGAAACGACTCGGCCAATTTTTATGAAATTTTTTGTATATATTTGGTACATATGAGCATAGGTCGTAAAGTTTATTTCATACCGCTAAGTGATTAAGATGTCTCCGTCCAAAAAATTTTTGTCAGAAAAACATTTGCCGAGTCAGCTAATAAATTATATTTATGACATTACATTAATCATCATACTACATTTAGATAAATATGTATCTAGATGAATATGTATGTAAAAATATGTATCTATGATTATATTTTCAAATAGGATATTAAACTAGCTGTTGCCCGCAGCTTCGCATGCGGAAATTATACTTATCACCCCCCCTTGGACTTTTCACCCCCTTGAGGGTTGAATTTTGAAAAATCCTTCCTTAGTCTTAGGATGTCTACGTCATAAGAGGAATATGTTTGCGAAATTTTTAGTTCCTAGCCATAAGGGTTTGGTCTATGCGTTGATACATCAGTCAATCACTTTTGCCTTTTTAGGGTTCCGTATCCGAATGGCAAAAAAATGAACCCTTATGGATTCGTCATGCCTGTCTGTCTGTCTGTCCGTCCGTATGTCACAGCCACTTTTTTCCGAAACTATAAGAGCTATACCATTGAAACTTTGTAAGTAGATGTACTCTGTGAACCGCATTAAGATTTTCACACAAAAATAAAAAAAAACAATAAATTTTGGGGGTTCCCCATACATAGAACTGAAACTCAAAAATGTTTTATTCATCAAACCCATACGTGTGGGGTATCTATGAATAGGTCTTTAAAAATTATATTGAGGTTTCAAATATCATTTTTTTCTAAACTGAATAGTTTGCGCGAGAGACATTTCCAAAGTGGTAAAATGTGTGTCCCCCCCCCCCTCCCCCCCGTAACTTCTAAAATAAGGGAATGATAAAACTGAAAAAAATATATGATATACATTACTAAGCAAACTTCCAACGAAAATTGGTTTGAATGAGATCTAGTAAGTAGTTTTTTTTAATACGTCATAAATCGTAAACCGCAAAAAACATTGATCAAAGTTACAACGAACTACAAGAACTTTTATATTATATTACGTGCTGCTATGGAACCCTTCATGGGCGAGTCCGACTCGCACTTGGCCGCTTTTTTATATGTATATAGAATAGACGATGCCCTTGTGCATTTGAGAGAATTTTTCTCAAGATCACTTATCAATGATGTAAAACAAACCGGTTGACTCGGATAATGCAAATCAAAACACAACGATAAGATAAACGACACAACCGCTTAGACCTTGACATTCCTAACTTCCTTAACTACATCTTAGCATTACGAGAACAAAGTTAATTGTAAGATCTAATTGACAAGGAGTCATGAATGCTCTACTTACATTAGTTAATAAAATAACAAATCCCTCGAATCTGTAATCCGATCACGTGTAAACAAGAACGAAGCACCCATTAACTTATCATTATCCATTGACGGTGAAATTTGTGCTTATATTTGATACACATTAAACCCGTAAGGGGGTGACATTTCCCCACTGGATGCGTGAAGCGACCGCGGTGGGGTAAGGTGGGTTGGAGTCGGAAAACTCGCGGAAAATGTCGGAGCGGCACACACGTGTGTCGTAGCTGACGACCGCGGCCGGACTGATGAACCTGCCAGTGATAACGCGGCGATACGCGACGTTCGGAAAATGGAAATAGTGGAAACGAGCAATCAGAGGATCACAGTACCTACTACCTACCTACGATGAGAATAGGTGAGAATTTTCCATTTATAATCGATAGGGCACGTAGACACGTAGAGGTTCGAAGTTTAGTAAACAAAAGTACTCTACAAAGGCACTCTACCATTTTATAATGTGTCACAATATTATAAAATATGTTAAAAACACGATAATATGGGCTGGCTGACTCAAACTCAAAATCAGGTTAGATGCGTTGATTGGCTCAAATTGTATTGATACTGATAAGTACATAAAGATGAAATTTGGCACATAGGCAGATTGTCCAGACTTAAAAAATAGGGTAGACTTTATCGCGGTTATACGTTGCTGTGAGATGATTTGGACATTTATATGTTTTTGAAACCACACTTTGGGCCAAGCCACGGACGGAATCTAATATTTTTATAAATAGATTCCGCAACAATAACAATACAGCAATGAAAGAACAACAATTAAAAAAATAATAATAATTTATTTTATAATTTCCGATAATGAAATAATAAGAGAAATTATAATAAATTATGTATTGTACGTTATAAGTATACAAGTACCTAATATTAATCATATTTTTTATAATAATTCATTAACAAAATTTAATATTGCCAAATATTATTTACCTGCTTAAGCACACATCAAAATACAGCGAAGTACTTGTACATTTCTCCCGAAGTCTTAACAAAGGCCTTGAAAACTTTTATATTTAATAATTTTGATTTAAATTAACATGATTAAGTCGTGGTTATCAGATATCGAGACATCAATAAATAAAACGACTTAAAAATACTGATTGTGAGTAAAACCGAACTGAAAATTAATGAGTCGATTATAATATTCCCACTCATCCTATTAAATGCATTTAATTCCCAACCAAATGAGATGGGGTAGTTAATTAATTAATTGAAATGCCTATTCAAACTACTATAATTAAATAGAATGTTATGGATGTAGGCTTTGTACCTCGCATCGGTTCTGACAGATTCAGAGCGAATAAATATTGACTGATACTTGTGAAATTGTAATTTGCCTGTCCTTTGATCAATTACGATGAAACTGAGATGTACCATATATCAACAGGACTTAATATCTGGTAGTGTTTTTTATAAAACTACTAACCCTCGGCCTGCAGCTTTGCTTGCGTTTTCCGGGATAATAAGTACCCTATATCTTATTCCAGATCATGGTCTATTTATGAGCTAAATTTCATTAAAATCCGTTCAGTACTTTTTGGGTGTAAGAGCAATAAACCTATGTCACCCGGGGATAGTGTGGCTTTTCAACAGTGAAAGAATTTCTCAAATCGGTTCAGTAATTTCGTAGCTTATTCAATGCAAACAAACAATCAAATCTTTCCTCTTTATTAGCATAGATAATCATGATAAACAAACTTGATTTTTACTATTAATCCAACAGTTGTCCCGTTTTCGGCAAAGTTTTTACCGATACTGTTCTTTCTATAGTTCATTCTGTAAAGCTATCATTTATTTACCTTTTATGCCCGTAAAGAGGATCAGATTCGCTCTCCCTTTACATGTTGTTAACGCGTTTGAAACTGTATACCAATAATTCTAACGTTATACTTGTTTATTGAGCACGTAAAAAGGTTTCAAACCTGCAAATATAGAAAGCAGACGTTAACTGAAATTTGGCCCTTAAAAGAGGCTCTCAAAACTATCATCAGCTATCTAAACTCTTTCTATGCATAGTTATAAAGCAATATGGTAAAAGCTAGTTTTACCAAAGTAAATATTTATGAAAGGATTTGAGTCCATAACAGTTAATGAATTCATTATTTATTTCAATGACATTTTGCAAATGTAATCCCACCAAAGACGTTTTCATGTAAAATGTTGCCAAGACGAGGCCATAATATATACTCATACATGAAAAAGTTATCAGAACTTATGCAGAGCCAGACTACTAACTCTAAAAGCCCTATTTGCACAAACTCTACAGTCTACACTTTAGTCAAAATATGTGGCTTAGCCGTTTCGTTAAAAACCATAGAGTTGTATATTTAGTGCATCATCAAACACATTTCGAGTCGCCCTTAAATTCGCACTTCACCGTCTGTCGGGACAGGAAGGGCCGAAAATAAACTGGAACAAAATATCTCTAAATATACTCAGACCTAGTTTATTAGTAGTTCCTTTACTGCGGTAGAAGGGACACGTTATTTTATTTTCTCGTATGGCATTTTCGTTCATAACGCAAATATTATATTGAGCTGTCATGTTCAGTTTCTTATTTATCATCATGAACATACATTGGTATGTGTAGTTATGGTACTAATAAAGATCTTTTTATGAATGAATATGGATGTTATTGATGTGGTGTTTTATTTATATTGTGTTTGTAATCACAGACAGGTTATCTGCACACACAGGTCTTAAATAACTTCTTCAGGCATCAGAACCTCACAAAGTTTAAGAGTAGCCGGCTAGTTTATTAATGTTAAAAATACAAACTGTAGTGAGAGCAAACGAACGAGTTATTATTATTATTGACCGACAACGTATCTGGGATTCCTTTGATGTTATGTATGATGGGCGGCGCTAACCACTTACCATCACTAAGCCTTTCTTCTCGTGTCTCGGGTATTGCAATAGTACAAGTTTTTCACACAAAGATACATCCAAAAATCAGAATTGTGCCATTATTATTTTTATTCGTTTGGAAATTTTAAGGAAAATCAGATTTGAGAGACAGAATAGATGCACAAGTTTTAAGCATTTTAAAAAATTTATTTAACTATATTTTGATTTATTATAAAATAAAAAATTGATTTAAAATATTAAAAACAGTAGTATTAGTACTGTAATTGACTTACCACGTGGTAATATTATGTCTGGATGGATGGATGGATCTTATGTACATAATTTATTCTACAGAAACATAGTACCTATGATAACAAATCAACAACGAAGAATGAATAATGGTAAGTTTTCCTTAAATTAAATCCTTACCATAAGCGTCGTAGGTAATTTATTAAAAATACAAAGGTAAGGTATTAAAAATTAAAAAAAAAAACATTATATTGTTTACGCTATAAAATTTTACGTTTAATCAGGAGACACAATAGTGTCTAGTACAAGTACACTCACACATCACACTCAAAAAATGTCACTTGACGCTATAGTCTCTTTTCCCGAAACCTAGTGTGACGTCACGAAACAAGCCGTCACGAAATTTTTAACTGCATATTTTTAATTATTAGCGAAACTTCAACACTTTATAAATTAACATATCAAAATGATTATAATTTGTTTGCTTATAACACTAAAAATTATTTCGATCTTTCAATTATTTAATACTTTACAACAATAAAAAATTTGGCCCGGTCCCTTTTTGGAATCTGAACAGCCTAAATTACTAATTTCGGGTGAATTTTTCCTAGAAGGTTGGTATTGAAATTTCTTTTTTTTTTCTTCGTACATGGCATTGGCGTATTAAATATTTCGATATTAATGGCTGTGACCACAGACACATGCTTAGTAAGTAGATAGCGTATACAGACTATACATTGAGTGCTTGCTTCAAGGATATAATAGTCAAACTGGATCACAATCTTCGAAGGTACCTGAAGATGGATGACGACACAATTGACCATTTTTCTATTGAGTTTATGTTATCTATAGTCCCAGGATATATTATTCGATGGTTTTCAAATATTTTTATAATTGCAGTGCACTTAAAAAATAGATGTAGGTACCTTAATAAATACTATCGTTTCATTTTATTATTACCTTACACACAAATAATCATATTAATATAAAAACACCAGTTTTCATATTATAAAGATAATTTTGAAGAAATTATTAAAAATACTAGCTGACCGGGCAAACATTGAAATGCCTCATAAATTATATCTAGATATAGGGACACCCTAATCACAACCCTTGAGTTAATACATATTTTAACATCCCTTACTTTCACCCTTAATGGGATTATTGTCCAAATAAACTTGTCACAATACTTTTGTTTTTACAGGTCTGATAAATGATCAATTAAATCATCGACAGCCGAGTGTAGAAAATAATTAAAGTACTAATATCGCTATTAAAAAATAGGGGTTAGTGGTAGAAGGGTAAAATTAAGAATTGAATGTATTTTTAATGCCGAATTATAAGTAAATTGAAATAAAAAAGTTGTCCAGAAAACAAAAAAGAATTTGGTGTGGAGAAATTCACTGGTATGAAAGGTATGAGACATAGTTTATGTCCTACTAGCTTTTGCCCGCAGCTTCGCCCGCGGTAGAGATCGATTCTTTACAAATCCTACTTACTTTTACTTAGTTAGATTTTGTTGCATATGACTTAAGTAAACATGTATCATTTGATAGCGTGATTCAGAACTTGCAAATGAATTTTACTAACGCCATCTATTAACAACATCTGGAACTAAATATCTAGCAACTAACAAAATATCGATCTTCCTATGGGGATGTATTACCGCGGTAAAAAGTAGCCTACGTTACTCTCCACCCTCCTCACTATCTCCCCACACAAAAACCATGCCATATAACAGCGTCGTTGCGACGTGAAAGACGAACAAACAAACAAACACACTTTCACATTTATAATAATAAATAAGTATTTATATATGGATTTTCAGACCTACTGAATATACACAAAGTCAAACCGTTTCGGAGGATTTTTGTTACTACCACTGTGACATATTATACATATATATAAATCAATTGCTGTTCGTTTGTCTCACTAAAACTCAAGAATAGCTGGACTGATTTGGCTAATTTTGATCTTGAAGTTGTGGAACTTCAGGGAACGTTTAAATTAAACGGTGAAAAACATAAATAATAAGTAACGGAAAATACTAAGAATCTGTATATGTAAAAACCAATTGCTGTTCGTTAGTCTCTCTAAAATTCAAGAATGGCTGGACCAATTTGGCTAATTTTGATCTTGAAATATTTGTGGAACTTCAGGGAAGGTTTAAACTACCTCTCATAACGAACAGAAATTGGGATCGTGGTCAAGGATTAACTTATTGTAAGAAAAAATTGATTTATATACCTATAGATTAGATGTGTGACATCACGTCTTCAGACCCTTCGAAGTTCGAAGTCAGTAATCCAGTTATACTATTATATCCATGTCGACGCCTCAGTAAATAATGTTGGTAGCATTGAAATAGGAGTTTAAAAATGTTGTTGTTTTGTTTGTTTTATTTGTGATTATAAATAACAGTGATTTAGAAAAATTAGAGAACAGAAAATAAAAATACAAATACAAACGCCAACAGTTAAAAACAAGCATCGCGGGCAGATCTACTAAATAGGTACAAAAATTTCAAAAATTACAATAATCTACACTACATTACACGACATTGCTGTACGCTAACAAGAGTACCTACCTACTGTTTACTTTGATTAGATGTTATGTTTAGAATGTACATATTTATGTGCCTTGGATTATGGTAATAGGCTGATGAGATTTTTATTTTTATTTTCAGCTACCTATTGGTATGGAGAATTTCTTGCAATACAAAATACAGGGCTATATCAAGATTCGTATGAAGGATGAATATATGCCTATCAGCCTGATAGAAAGAGAACAGCGCCAAGTGCCAATCGTGATGTCGTGATAATAACTCAAAAGGCAAAGAAAGACATTAGTTGAAGAGGCTTTAAAGGATGCAGCAAATAAAGGAACATTTCAATGTACCGAAGTTAGTAATTCCTATTTTTGAAAGTGTTTATTTTTTTACAATAAGAAGGAATTAATCTTATTTAATGTATCTTATCTTCAAAAAATATGTTGTAGATCACTGAGCTTTTATATTCCATTTTCTACATATTTAATTCTGTTAAATTTATTCTATTTGTTGTTCTTTGTTTTAGATTCAATACAAAGCAAAGAAGAACTTGAAAAAAACATAGCAACTCCTGCAGGAAACCCCTCAACATCACAGAATAAGTCTGTTAAAGTACATAATATATATTATTATATATAATAAATATAGGAGTAAATGAATTCAATCTAATATTAAACACAGCGGTTTCACCTATAAAGACATGCACTAAAAATGAGTGTTATTTCTATTACTGCTAAAAGGTTTAAAAATACTGAGACCCCCTTCTGTACCTCGTGGACAAAAATTAAAGAACAAGTTAGTGAAACAAAGCAGATTGCAAGCATTATTTCATGTCGAAAGAGTAATAAGAGTTTCAGAATTTGCAATGTTTGTTATATTTAGTATTAAATACAAACTTATTGTCTTTAATAGATGACATTCTGATAGTAGTATGTACACCTGTTTTACAAGATAGTCTCATACAGTATTTTTTTAATATTGTTAATATGGGGCTATGTGGTTATCAAATAAAACATTTTGGAAAGTAAACAAAAGTTCTTTTATTAATTTACATGTTAATTTCAAACAGGATCTTATGAGGAAATATAAAGCCCATACAAACATACTTTTCTGTTTCCTCTCTGGATATTAACATTACAGCAAATATGTTTTGGAAAACAATACATCACTGTCTGCCGTGTCAGTATGTTTTGTTTTTTTAAATAAATTAATTACTATAGAAGCTTCAAAAACGGTCTGATGATGAACAGGTATTTCTTTTTCAGATTTACTTGCTTATATTGAGAAAATTTTCACTATCATTCACAGACTACTTAATCACTACATTCACTATCAAATATATTTTTATATTTTATGGACAAAAAATGCAGACAGGTTTCTAATAGCATCCGTCTCATAATTCAGCTGTTACTTCAATAATCGACAATTTTTTGTGCCTCTTTTCTTTGCTTCTGCTAAAAATAATTTTAAAACTTCATTGTCACTTGTTTGGGTAGAGCCTACTGTAGATTTGTTTCCTGTCATCTCTCGTGCAGTGACAAATTTCATTGTCCGACCAACCTGAGCAAGTTTTGGTTTGTTCCAATAACATTGAACAGATGTACATGAATGTTCCTCGGATCTTCTATGTACCCACATTAAAAAGGCCACTGAGTGCTTGCTCCTCCTTCTGATGCAACACAGTCATGACAAGTCACAATAACTACTTGCGTGTTACAGACTGTAATGTTGTACTTCTTTTGTGGACTTTGTGTTCTGGACACATTTTGCATTTTACGATACACAAATCATTTTCTCGGCGCAGTTGCACGTAGCCTATAGCGTCATCTCCATATTATTATGTCTCTCTAGAAGATCTAAAAGAAAAAACATAACGGGTAAAGCCTTTATAAAGTACAGATAACCTCGAAATAAATACACGAACTTCAGAAATTATTTCTTGTATTCCTATTTGAAATACTTATTGATTACTTTTATATTGGTATAATTAAACTTACGTGACAGCTAAAACATTTCTGAATTGAATTCATCAGCTCGAACGAATTGGTTCTCCATCAAAAATGTTCTAATAGCATTTGAGTAACTTCAATTCTCCCCAGAAAAAAATATTAAAAACTCTAAATACACATAAAATTGCGAGATTTTGTAAGTTCCATCAAAGGTGACAATTGAATTTGTTTGATTGTCAGTTGACACTGACAGTTACTAATATCAAACCACAGAGTACTTAATCACTATGGATCAAACTAGGATGATCTATGTCGTTTCGTTTCTTCATGATTTTGGTTTACAATTAATGTTATTAATAGAAAATATGCTTTCAAATGAAATATAAATTACGGCTGTACAAATTTCTTCGGAATAAAGTACCACTTTTGAACATCTCCTTTTCCATAACTTTATCGCTGTAGCTCCATTAATTAATATTGCTTGTTTTCTCGCTTATATGCAATAATTACATTTTCTTATTATGATTGAGAAATAATCTGAATCAAAATAATGATTATTGTACACTAAACAAACAACCAAACAGCTATGCTATCTATAGCACGACAGCAGTCAGCACAGCAAGTAAACTACAGTCAGTGTTGCCAGATATTTTTTCTCGAATAGCCTTGCCGGAGTGCGCGTGTAGCCCCACCTAGGGTTCGAAGTATAGGGGCAAAAAAAAGTTTTTTTAGTCCGAGCGCTTTTATATTAAATATATTGGCAGCACTGGACACGGCCCATGGTACACTGAATATAGCCGATCGGCTACGTGTAGCCAACGGATAATATATGACAGCCGCTCGGTAACGAAAATAGCGCCCCATTGGCGCTTAATAGCCCCATCAGGCAACACTGACTACAGTATAAGTTTACTATGTTTAATATAAGTTATAACCATAGAGTAACTTTGCATAAGGCCAGCCACTCACTGGTGACTTTTGTCACCGTAACTTTTTGTCACTATCTCAGGCTAAGCGCAGATTGAGATTTTTGTCTCGGAGACTTGACAGTCGGGTGACAGTCACGTCACTAGATGCTGCCGTCTGCTAGAAACTAGGTATTTGTCACCGTGCTGTCATGTCACCATAGTCTGCGCACTCCCATATCTTCATAGCACTCGACTGGGTAACAAAAAGTCTCCGAGACAAAAAGTCTCAATCTGCGCTTAGCCTTACTGTCACCCACGATGCGCCCACTTGAATAGTCACTGACAGTGTTGCCAAGTCAGTGAACCAAGAAATGGCTAAAAACTTTTAAAACGTGGCAAGAATGTCAAAACTTCGTACCCTTTAAAGTGGCAAAAAAAATTTTACCCTCTTTTTGGATCAGGAGTTAAAAAAACACCATCAAACAGTTATCTATACTAATATTATAAAGAGGAAAGCTTTGTATTTTTGTATTTTTGTATGTTTGCAATTGCAACGAATAAACTCAAAAACTACTGAACTGATTTTCAAAATTCTTTCACCATTAGAATGCTACATCATTCATGAGTAACATAGGCTATATTTATTACTAGAAAAAATTAGGGATCCTTGCTAAAACATCAGTAACGTGAACCAAAGTGTGAAAAGATTTGCTTAAAAATTTCTTTCATCGCGTACGCTGCGGAAACTATTGATGATAGAACAAAAAAATATTCTACAATATTATAGAACATATCAATATCTACAAAAAACCTGCGATAGTATATGTCCAACTATTGTCGTTATGTCACTATAACCACTTTTTACATTTTAAAAGTTAATAAAAAAGATGACCAAAATCAGATCATGAAAACCATACCTTCGTATTAATCCTTATCCAAATAAATCATTTCATATTCAAAACGGACATTCCATTCAGAAGATATTACGTAGTAAAGAAACTACGTGACAACGTGATTGTACGAGTAGCAACAATCATCACCGGCCCCGCGGCCGGACAGCTCGCGCATGTTCCGCGGATCCCTATTATGTAACACGGGGAGGGGAGGGGAGGGGAGGGGTGTGGGAGCGGGAGCGGGAGAGGGAGAGGAAGAGAGAGAGGGAGAGGGAGTTGGAGAGGGAGAGGGGGAGGAGGAGGGGGAGGGTGAGGGAGATGGAGAGGGAGAGGGAGAGAGAGAGGGAGAGGGAGAGGGAGAGGGAGAGGGAGAGGGAGAGGGAGAGGGAGAGGGAGATGGAGAGGGAGCGGGAGTGGGAGCGGGAGCGGGAGAGGGAGAGGGAGGATACGGAAAGTATAATGGCTAAGAACGGCTGTACCGATTTTAATGATCCCTGATTTGTTACATTCTTAGGCGATACGAAGTTCGCCGGGTCAGCTAGTCTTTTAATAAAATAAAACTTTGGAACATAAATTATTTGTATACGATTGTATTACGATTAAATCAAAAATCATTAATTTGACGTAGATGGTTCTGGTTCTGGGACCAGGAAAGAATATTTTTCTTGTTTACCGATTTGGCTTAAAAGTCATAATACTTCCAGCGGTATTTGGTAGGTATCTTCATTAAATGCCATTCTATTCATTAATTGGACTTATTAATTCTGACAAATAAATCAATTCCGATTATAATATCGACATAATATTTTGTAAGGTAAATTCACAAATACTCCTTTTTGGATTTCAGTACAGGCAGTCCTCGTACTTACGGCATGTTAGGTTCTCGAAATACGCGACGTAAATCAAAACGACGTAAGTCGAGACATATTTTTTCATATTATGTTTACATGTAAAACTCAAGGGTTAGGATCCACACGGACTCGAAATTAAAAAAAACTGCATTTACAACAAAGGATATACATACTTTATTATCAAAAGTAAGTTCTTAAAATAATTATATATGCACATATGAAATTGCTAGTTATTTTTCCTATGCCGGAAATCGAAACAAATGACGTACCTATGTTTGAGGAATAGTGTCAAAACATTGTTGGACGTAACTTGAAACGACGTAAATCGAAACGACGTAAGCCGAGGACTGCCTGTATTCCAGATTGCAGATTAATCTGATCTATATATAACTAGTCCAGCCATAAGTTCTGTTACAAATGAAAATGTTTTTTTTTAATGAAGTAATGTAATATTAATAAAATTTATACCTACATATTTATTAAAGTCTCAGCAAAAAATAAAAAAATATTCTATTCGAAATGGCCACCTTTGGCTTTTATACAGGCCTTTAATCTGTTTTGCCACGAATCTATGGATTTACGCACTGTTTCCAAGGGAAATTTCGCCACTGCTTGCTCCAAAGATTTTTTAAGAAAATCAATGTCGCCGTGTCGTTTAGAGCAGGCCATGTCCTCTAAAACTGACCATTATTTGTAGTCTAAAGGGTTGAGGCTAGATGAGGGCCGGTCTTCAGCTCTTATAAAGTCCGGAAAATTGGTTTCAAGCCAGGCTTGGGTAGTTCGTGCCTTGTGACCAGATGCAGAGGCCTGTTGGAAAGTCCACGGTATATTTTTAAAAAGAGTATTGCTGAGAGGTTTCACAACATGATCCAAGACTGTATCTTGATACACTTTGGCTGAAGTTTTCTCTCCTTTTTCACAAAAATGCAGTTTTGTGACTCCTTGATAAGACACGCCCCACCAAACCATCACTGACGCAGGATGATGACCACGTTGTACCTTCCCGACCACTTGAGCAGCTTCTTTAGAACTGTGAGCGTCCACTTTATCATTTTGCTTATTGTAGTGTTCTTCAATCGTGAAAATTTTTTCATCGGTAAAGAGGATATTTCTGTGCCTTTCACCTGCGTATCGCGACAGAAGGCGTTTTGATCGATCCACTCTCTTTAATTGTAAAGATTGATTTAGGGCATGTCCTGTTTAGCGACGATAAGCACCGAGCTTCAGGTCTTGTTTTATAATACCCGACAGAGTCCTAGCGGGAATCTTCATTTCTCGCGATAAGATTTTTTGCTTCCTAATGGGGTTTCGACGAATTCTGGCTTTAACAGCATTAACAGCCTTTGTAGTTCTAACAGCACGCGGCCGCCCCGATCTTTTCTGGTCTTCGACAGACGAAGTGTTGTTGTATCTGTTGATTGTACGATATACGAACATACGGCTGATACCAAGTTTTTGAAGTGTCTGGAATATGACCGACGGCTCCATACCCACTTTGTGCAAGGCGATCACTGCAATCCTATTTTCTTTAACACCCCATTCCATATTGTAATTTGATAATGAACACGAAAAAGTATGTGAAATGGCGCGATATCGAAAGAAGTTTTTAAAATAATATACGTGTTCCAAATTCAAAATAATTAAAAAGTTGAAAAAAAGAAAAGTTTTTATGATGTAACAGTATTTAAACCAGACTAGGTATAAAATTGAAAAGAGATACACTGATTAAACAAAAAAAGCGGCCAAGTGCGAGTCGGACTCGCCCATGAAGGGTTCCGTAGCAGCAAGTAACATAATATAAAAGTTCTTGAAGTTCGTTGTAACATTGGTCGAGGTAAATTGCGGTTTACGATTTATGACGTATTAAAAAAAACTACTTAATAGATCTCATTCAAACCAATTTTCGGTGGAAGATTGCATGGTGATGTACATCATATATTTTTTTTAGTTTTATAATTTTCTTATTTTAGAAGTTACAGGGGGGGGGACACACATTTTACCACTTTGGAAGTGTCTCTCGCGCAAACTATTCAGTTGAGAAAAAAATGATATTAGAAACATCAATATCGTTTTTGAAGACCTATTCCTAGATACCCCACACGTATGGGTTTGATGAAAAAAAATTTTGAGTTTCAGTTCTAAGTATGGGGAACCCCCAAAATTTATTGTTTTTTTTTCTATTTTTGTGTGAAAATCTTAATGCGGTTCACAGAATACATCTACTTACCAAGTTTCAACAGTATAGTTCTTATAGTTTCGGTAAAAAGTGGCTGTGACATACGGACGGACGGACGGACGGACTGACTGACAGACAGACAGACAGACATGACGAATCTATAAGGGTTCCGTTTTTTGCCATTTGGCTACGGAACCCTAAAAATCTCAGAAACTACCGAACCGATCATGATGTTTGGCAGGGAGATAGCTTAAGCTAAGGAGACGTCAGCTAAGAACGGATTTTTGGAAATTCATCCCCTAGGGGGTAAAAATACGCTATGGAGGTCATTTTTCATTTCATTTTTCATGGAGTCATTATTTTCTCTGAACAAACGTGGAAATACGTAAATCATGTTTTGAGACTTGCACTCACAACTTTTCGATTTTAGCAGGGAATTACGTATTAACGATGACGTGATGGTGTAGTTTTTGATGCAACTCGCACTAATCACCACATGAATACATAATGGTAACTTCATACTATCGCCACGCGCGAGAACACTACTACATGCACAGCTATGTGTGCGTGACCTATCACCGACAAGACGGGGCAGCGTGCGCCGACCAATCAACTAACGCGCCGGCGGCGCCCGCTCGGGTACAGTAAGGTGACAAGTTCAGGTGTGCCAGCGGCGGTGACACGGGTGACGTTTTGTGATGACGCGACGTATTGTTTTTAAAGATGCCAAACTGTTGAACTGTTTGTTTAAATAGGTACCTAATGGGAAGAAAACCAAATAGATTTCTTTATTTGTATATCCAAAGGATTTTGACAAGTAATAATAGTACACATTTTTATGATTATTAAAGAAGACTAATAGTAGAAGAATTTAGTTAATAAGTAGGTACCTAATATCCAAAATAATTAAAGTGGCGATAAGGTTATTATTTATTAATAATAATTTATTGTTAACTAAATTTTAAGCAAATTAATACGTGTAAACGGACAATTTAGTAGTTTAGTAATCAAGTAGACAAGTAATTGAGAAATTTTTCTATTTTCTGTTAATAAGGTGGGCGGGGCTTATTACTATATTAACCTATACATACCAATTACTCGATTTTGAAATATGACGTCACGAAATTTAGGACCCCCTCCCACCCCTTATTCTGTTTAAATAAAATATTTTGTTTCGAAAGTGTTTTTTTCATTTCTAACAATAAAGTGTAAGTACCTACTTAATATTAAACGAACTGTTACATAGTCAACTATTTCATCTTTCAAAACTACACCGTTTTTAATATACCAAAATTTTAAAACGGAACACATAATAATAAAATAATGGCCACACAATTACTGTCCATCCGTCTGACCGTCTGTACTCATTGCTGACTCTCGCTCGATACGTAGGAACTTGCCCATTTTATTTTTATTTTCAGTAACCAAGTGACAACCCTATGAAAGTAGGTATGAATTTTTGTGTCTGTTAGGAAGTTAACATTCTGGTTGTTATTTATTCATGTGCTAATCACAGCAAGTGCCACTGTACCGTAATCTGTCCATGGAGGATAGAGTAGAAGGAGAGCCATCTCTGTTTATGAAAAGTGTCCATAAAGACGGGTCCAATTACGGATAGCGCTTTGTTCGAATATCTATTTTTCAGACACTAGCGCCATTTATCACGGGTGACGCTGCGGATGCACTAAACTCTATCCACAAAATCACAAATCATAAGAGACTAAAATGACAACCACTAATGTTAAAGTTCGAAATAATGATACCAACTAAATTTGTGCGATCTACTTCTCCGGGGTTTTGAATCGTAAACTCTGTCGTAAAAATAGTGACATATCAGAAGCGACACTCTTAACTAGGTAGATATGAGATATTTAGTATTTGGCTAAATAGTAAAATTAGCTGAATACCGAATGTAACTATAGCCAAATACTCATTCTTGTAAGCAAAATAACTTTTAAATTCAGTTAGTAAGGGTAAATATATTATGTAATAACTAATAACCAACCATGTAAACTTATTTTTATATTAGTTTTAGGGACTCTTCAATAATTATACAAATAGTCGACCCACCATGAAAGCTACGAATACTTTTCCGATTTACTTTCCGGTTTAAATTAAATATTAAAGGTAAACATTTTTGGCCTTGACGTATCGAGAGTAGGTAATTAAAGCACAACCTCAACCGCTTCGCGGTACAAGGCGTGCAATATTTGAAAAAAAAAAGTACTTTACAAAAAGATATGAAATCCGAACAAAAACAGTTTCACTGTAAAAAAACCGTACAAGTACACTTCAAATTATAGTTCTATACAAAAATGATGATTAATTTTGTACAAAAAATTATGAAATCAAAAAACCCAAGTACATAACCGTTTTAGATTAGAAAAAAAAATTTGCTGGAAAAAGTAAAAAAAAATGGTGTACTTGGTGTGCATAATACTTTATAGTGCGCGCTTATTTCAAAATAATCTTCAGTTGAAATTTAAAAAATCCCCAACAGTTTTATTTACACTAAACATAGATAAGAACACTCGATTAAGTCACCTTTCAGCCAAAAAGACGAGATCAAAATCGGTTCATCCATTTGGGACATACAGATACACAGACACACAGATACACCGATGCACAGACACGTCAAACTTATAAAATCCCTCTTTTTTTCATCGGGGGTTAAAAAGTTTTAAAAAATATTTTCCAAATTCAGTGGCGTATGGTACAGCCATACAAACCGAAAAGCCCAGCTTACTATCATTGCTTTACGATCATCGCTCTGCAGCTATTAAATATTAAACGTATGGAATGGAGTGTTCTGTGTTGTCGGGCCAAAGATCCCGAGATCCTGGTTTGTACGACACAGCTGGGCTTGCCTTGTTCTGACGGCCTAGGCTTCCAATGTCAAGTCAGATCGAAAATCATAATTATGCACACCAAGTACACCATTTTTTTTTACTTTTTCCAGCAAATTTTTTTTTCTAATCTAAAACGGTTATGTACTTGGGTTTTTTGATTTCATAATTTTTTGTACAAAATTAATCATCATTTTTGTATAGAACTATAATTTGAAGTGTACTTGTACGGTTTTTTTACAGTGAAACTGTTTTTGTTCGGATTAAATATTGCCTGGCGTGGCAAGCCATCATGTTTATCAAATAAAAGCCTTTATAGTTATTTTTCATTATTTTAAGCTCGTTATTTTCATGTTGTAAATATTAATTATGACATGCAGGTAGATATATTTTGCGATTTTCATTATAGACAGGTCTGCAATACACTGTTCTACTGCTTCTTTCTGTGATTTTCCCTCTACATATTCTCTAGGTCTATTAGATGAAATTGATGAATTGAAACATAATAAATCCTAATTATCAAATTAGATTGGAAATAAAATAATCTGCACGAAGTAAAATCGGAATCCTTATAGTTTCGTCATGTCCGTTCGTCAGTCCATGTTTGTCCATCTGTCCGTCCGTCTGTCCGAAGCAAAGCGCCGAGACTCTTGCTAGAAAACTGTTATTTTGCATGGATAGAGCAAAATATTGACAAACATTTTTTTCCAGTGTACCTTTTTTATTCGTCGCGTACCGTATAGTGTGGTGTATTATTGAAAAGGTCTTTCAAAAATGTTATGGATCTTCTAAGACCATTTTTAGGGTTCCGTAGCCAAATGGCAAAAAACGGAACCCTTATAGATTTGTCATGTCTGTCTGTCTGTCTGTCTTTCCGTCCGTATGTCACAGCCACTTTTTTCCGAAACTATAGGAACTATACTGTTGAAACTTGGTAAGTAGATGTATTCTGTGAACCGCATTAAGATTTTCACACAAAAATAGAAAAAAAACAATAAATTTTGGGGGTTCCCCATACTTAGAACTGAAACTCAAAATTTTTTTTTTTCATCAAACCCATACGTGGGGTATCTATGAATAGGTCTTCAAAAATGATATTGAGGTTTCTAATATCATTTTTTTTCTAAACTGAATAGTTGCGTTGCGTTTTGAAGTGGTAAAATGTGTCCCCCCCCCCCCCTGTAACTTCTAAAATAAGAGAATGATAAAACTAAAAAAAATATATGATGTACATTACCATGCAAACTTCCACCGAAAATTGGTTTGAACGAGATCTTGTGAGTAGTTTTTTTTTTAATACGTCATAAATCTTAAACCGCAATTTACCTCGATCAAAGTTACAACAAACTTCAAGAACTTTTATATTATGTTACTTGCTGCTACGGAACCCTTCATGGGCGAGTCGGACTCGCACTTGGCCGCTTTTGGAATTGGACCGTTTGCGAATTTTTTTCGCTTTAAGGTGCTAATTTTGGTTAGAGTCAAGTGTCCCCCTGTCGGCTACACGGTTGGAGTTGAACAAATGAAAAAATTCTCAAAAATTTGTTATATGACGAATTTACAAGGATTTACTTCAGAACCCTACACTGCGCGTGGCCTGACACGCACTTGCCCGGTTTTCTTTTCTAGGGACTTATAAACCTAGAACCGGAGCGAAGTTTTACAGTTAGTTAAATTAAAACACATCTTCACACAACGTGGAGTGAAGGCTATTACTAATATAAATTGTATTAGTGTCAATTGTTTTGACCTTAATGCGATTACAGTCCAATTGTAACTATTGGACTTCGTTACCGCCCCATGATATAATCGAGATTTTCCACGGTAATACTGGCGTGGAATAAATGATTTCGTTATCACGTTTAATTGTTTTAACTGTTCAAAGTAACCCACCCGCACAGCATAATTATGCATTCAGTTTTGATATTGCATTAATATTTCACTGAAAATACAATTTATGCTTACTCTTTTCAGGACTGTTATCAGAATTAAAAATTAAATTGATTTCTTTATTTTCAGTATAATTTTTTACATTCATATTGGTAGAAATCCAGTAAAAGTTTATTTTGATATTGGACATTGAGGTATAAGTATATTTACATAGAGAAGACATCTCAAACAAAATGCGTGTCCCCGCCGAGAGGTTCTATTTTCAAAATTGAGCCCCTGTTCTCCTTTCAAAATCGAACGAATCCATTGGACATTGAAGCCGCGCGGCGTCAATTCATTGGAACATACATTGTGTTCGCGGTGTCCGTTCTATACGCTAGTAATAATACTTCAATGATATTGGATTGAATTTTAAGGACGGACAAGAAAATTAAAAGATATCACCAATCGGCATCATGACGTGATTAGGTATATGTTAATAAAATTAACCTTTATAAATTGAAAATAGGTTTGAATTTTAAATACATTAACAATAAAATTTCTCCTCTATCAAATTAATGAAGAGAGTAGTATGTTGCAATTTAATGAAATCACACAAAATCTTAAGAAAACAACACATAAATCACAAGCGTTAAATAAGTTTTCGTCCAATAAGTCGTTGAAATAGTTTTGAACTAGAATTTCAAAAGTATTAAAATTAATGATAGTAATTAATTTTAATTACCAAAATAATTATTCATAATAGTATTATTATAATATTACTTTAATAGGTAATAAAGTCGTGGACTGCATTTTACTTTAATTGGATACGTGTCTATCCTTTCAGTGGTGTCAATGAGTTCTAGCGAACTTCGACTTCAAACTTAATTTAACTTTTAGTTTGCCGGTATTCCCAATGCACAAGAATAATATTACCGTAACAAGTTCGTAATAATATTATATTGTTATGGCGTATAATATTTCCTTGCTTATATTATGTAGGTACGTAATATAAGCAAGGAAATATCGGTAAGGAAGGTAAGGAAGGATCGGTATTAGGTATACCGATATCAAAGAGATTAAATTGTTCTTATGTAAAATTATTGCTGATTATTTTTTTCAGTACAATAATTTAAACGAGAATAACCTACAACTTATGTTTTATTCTAAATATTCATAAAATGTATTTTTAAATTCGGCTGGATAATTCGTTAAAACTCTTCTTTCAATTCTTCTTCGAGAAGATAAATGCGAATTCTAATATTCGTTTACATTAGTTACTATTGTAGTTGCTGGAAATACGAGTCATAGAGATGGGAACTGAAAATGAAATGAATGATGATGAAAAACAATACCTAGTATTTTTATAAATAAAACAGCATAAATATCAAGGGATTACTAATAGTTATACAGTTCACCTTATAGTTTTTGATATCTAGACTTGCCTATGAGATACCAAGTCTACGAAGCTTACCTAGATGCCAGTATACTAATACTTAATTCATGAAAATTAACTGGACGTATAGTCGCCGCGAACTAAGATGCCCAATTTGTCGTTTGCAATCACAGTGACACTAGAGATGTACAAAAAAATCGGTTCACGAAAGAAACCAATTTTTGCAACAAATCGATTCAAAATTGTAAGATCTTCTAATCGATTCGATAATTAAATTGTAAACTAAAAACCGTAACATTTTGGTACCTCCCAACTACCTCGATTGAGCTACATATCTCGTACCACGTATTCTCAATATTATGTATTTAGGACACCAATAAAATATTATTTTGTTTCTTCCTAACAACTCATGCTGCTAGATATGCGTGGAAATAGCCGAGCCGGCAAACAAGCTGACGATCCACCTGATGGTAAGTGGCTGTCGTCGCCCATGAACATCAGCAACACCAAAAGCATCACTGGTGCGTTGCCGGCTAAGAAAGAGAAGAAAAAGAAAGAAAGATAGATCATGATAGAATGAACTCATCCGCTCAGTTTCATAATAATATTTTGAGATATTATGAGCGTCAGGGAAAAAACTACAGTGAATAAATTCTTATTTATTTCGTAACACACATTCATGTATACATAATTATTAATTTGTTGAAAAAAAAAAGAATACCGCAAAAAGCTTAGCTACATAATCCTATACATAAAATTCTCGTATCACGCTTTTTTGAAGTTGAACTCCTCCGAAACGGCTGGACCGATTTTCGTGAATCTTTGCGTACATATCGGCTAGGGTGGACAATCGGACAACATCTATATTTCATCCCCCTACCCCTAAAAAATTTTTGGCAGAACAACGTCTGCCGAGTCAGCTAGTTACATATAATATATTATCTGCAGTTTACTCTCCATGGATGGAGAAGTGCCCATAATGGAAAATGTCCTTTGTTAGCATCCAATTCGTCGTGGTATTCTTGGGTACCTAATTTTAAATTCTAATGCAAGTAAATCATTTTTAACAAAGTAATTAAATTAATCAATTTTAATTTTTAAATTCCGATTATAGTAATGTATCGATTATGATTGGTTTTAGAAACGGTTTCAGGCCGTCACATCACTTTGCGTCAGTTTTGTTTTAGGCATCCTCATCTATCCTATCATATAATATATTGTTTCGACGTCAAATATTTTTAATAAATTTTGCATAAATTATGATGTGATGGGATTTTTAATAGATTATAACGTTTACTATGATTTATAATCAACGCCAATGAAAATGAGTAAGGATTTTTAACAAATTTTGGAAAAATCCTTTGTCCGTAAGTATTCAACTATTCATGTCAAGTAAATGATTATTCCATTTCGCTCAAAGACGTCCATACAATTTTAGTTCATATTAATAAATGGCAGCTATCATTATGGGCATCTTAGATAATTTTGACTATAGTTAAGCAGAAAATGGTCCAAACTATATTATTATACAATGTTGTTTTCGGGATATTTAAAAAAAGGTCACATAGTTATAAATAGCTATAGGTATTTAGATAAATAAAACTTACTAATATTTTATCTAATTGTTTAAGTCAAACTTGCAGTGTTGTTTAAATCTGTAGTGCAAATTAAAGACATGAAAATGAGACAGACGTATTTTTGGAGTTATTCGTTATTTTATATTAAAATTTCTCTTTCATCCTTTCTACTAAACCACCACCTATAACTGCCAGACATGCCATGAGGCGCGATTACTTTTTGAAGCTACGTAAATAATAATCCCGAAAATTTTTGTTGTGGTCCATCTCTAGAGAGCTTTGAATAAAATAGGAATTAGGTAACTATTAAATTGGAGGTGGATGTCCAGGGTGCGTGTCGGCCCTGTTATTAATTTAACCGCAACTCTAATTAATCTCGCTCGTTGCGGATTCTCCCACGGTCGCTCGCCTATTCCACTATGAATTCTGACTGACATGACTTATATTGAATAAAGCGCGAATTTATGACTAAATAATACTATAAACGTGCAACACGTTCTATGGTTCGTGAAATCTGAGTACGTCTCTAGAATAATTTTATTCTGAAAATTGTGCTATTAAATTAATATTTTTTACTTTTGTGTTAGGATACTTCGACGGTCCCTACGTACATACCCCTAACTACAAAACACAAATTTTACAGGAGAGCACTTTGAAGTTTCAAACATGTGTATTAACATGTTCTACTTAACGTAAAGTCATGTAATTTGGTATGAAGGTTTAATATGTGATATATTTTATAATTAATAAAAAGATAGGCCATAAAGATCACTTTTTGTGTATTATTTGCGACTTACTTACTTATACATCGGAATCATCTCTATTGCACATAGCTTAAGTGGTTACATACCGGATTTTACGTGGTAGTCTCTGAAGTAATCAGAGTCGTAATTGGCATTTATGAAATTGTACGTGGGAAACAGGGAAAAAAAATATTGTAAGCAGTTATGTACGGACATGATGCATTTGCAAACCAGATTTTTTTGTAACTGTTTTTTCTTGCATTTCACGGTTGCGTATTACGATATTGTGTAAAACTTGCCCTTTGAGGCATTTTTTACCTATAATTAATTGACATTAAACGTCTCCTACACCAGTGCGCGTGTATATCCCGCAAGTGGCAGTTGCGGGAGAGGCGCCGCGGAAGTACGATGAATAGTCCAACGTAAAATTACTGAATTACCACTACTGTTGTTTTAAGTCGGAAATTTTACTTAATTTTGTAGTTATGGGATATGTCGTGTACGGATTTAACGTTCATTTTGCCAACTATTACTTATTTTTATTAAACTAAACGATAGTTTAGGGTGCCCTGAAGGTTATGATAGCAAAAAGTGCAAATCACGTATCTACCACTTACGGGAATGTACGTAGGGACCGTCGACTTATCCCATTAACAGTAGGTACCGTTTTACAATAAAATATTGTTAAGTTCTAAATCGTCATCTGTGTTAGTAGTAGATTTAAATTCTACGTAAAAAAAACTGTGGAAAAAAGATGGGAATTTTCCAATTTACCTAACTATTATAAGTTAATGCGAGTGAAGTATTTTATTCCATTCTATTTTTCTATATTTTTGGACCAGAAGTTTTGGAAAAAGATCATTTCTTTCTGTCTTTATGGAAAATACTACTAATTATAAAATACTTACCTATCCGTTTTCTTAATAAATCTGACGCTTGGTCAAAACCTAGACCATGTTTTGTTCCAGATGTATAGAATTGTAATTAATACAAATACAAATTTAAATTAAACTAAAGCCCAAGTAATTAAAAGGATGGCCCATTTTCACGGGTTGATACAAAAGATATACGTTTGTTGACTTTGCCAATAATAGAACTGAGAACTAAGCGGGTGCCAAATTGTGAAGAATTTTCCTTGGTTATAGCTACGAAATTATACAATGTCGTGTCAAAAGTTTTAGTTATAATGATATTACTTTTTTTGAGTAAAAATGAAATACAGGTCGTATTTCAAATACAACGCTACAGGCTTGAATATTCCCACCTCAAATTTTCAATGTTACATTTTCTTTACATTTTGGACGTCAGTAATAAATCTCAGTATCGTTAAAAACACAGATTGAGAATTACTCCCCACACGCCACACTAGTCTACCAACCCACATTTTCCTACCTCGTTGAATTCTGACCATAACTAAATCTGACCCATGACCAAATCGCACCGCCCAGCAACCGCCGTCGCGCCCGCCCCGTCGCAAATCTCGTGCTCGCAGCCGAGGGGCAGTCGTATTCAATACTAGCGCTACGGGCAGCTTTGCCCGCCTTTTCCGAGATAATAACTACCCTAATACTATGTTCTATTCCAGATTATGGTCTCCCTGTGTGCTAAATTTCATGAAAATCTGTTCAGTAGTATTTGCGTGAAAGAGTGACAAACATTCTTACAAACTTTCACATTTATAATATTAGTAAGACATTTTGATTTAACTACCTAATAAGTACTTTCTCGTCAATGTTTTGCCAGAGCTTCAGAGCAGGTATCAAACCGACTCCTTTTGATACTCGTGGTTAGTAAACAGACAAAATATTTTACGGGAGAGCTGCGAGAAGATCGATTTATAGCGAATACCATCCATCAATCGGATTGGAGGCATCTTCGCTCGCCCCAGATATGGATAATGTTGCAGTTATATAATTATCTATATAAATATAATTGCTCAAATTTTATATGAGTTTTTTTTGTAATGTAAGTATGTTTTTGTAATGTAAGAAATGTAAATCCGTAACTCCATTAATTTATTATTACAGGTTACCTGTAATTTATTGAAGTAAAACTTCTATCTCATCAAAAACATAAATGTCAAATGAGAGCCAAGTCAAAAAAAAAGAATTGAGATCTAAATGGGTGCCAAGCTCTGTGTAAAAAAGCCTAAAATTTTAGTCACAAGAACATGTAATTGAAGCTCTACATTTGACTTGGTTAGTTAATTATTTTTTATTTATTTAATTAAACTCGAGTGCATCATATTAACATCCCTAGTGTAGACGGCAGTCAGTAGCTCGAGCACGAATATTTGCGAGAAAGTATTCGTATGGCTAACGTAAGCAATTTGTCAAATTTGTATGGCATTTTAGTACCATTTACGCACGATAGGGGCTTTTGAAAAAATGCCATACAAATTGCTTACGTTAACCATACGAATACTTTCTCGCAAATATTCGTGCTCGAGCTAAAGATGATAATTCTTAGCATAATGAAGAGAGCAAGAATGTTTTATTCACTTACAATTTTTACTTAGTAACATACAACGAATCTATCTAGATTCTTTTAATTTGGTTTTCAGTAAACTATCCATTATTCATAAGTTAGGTTAGGTTAGACGATGGAGGCGGAAGAAGCATCTTAAAATAACAGTCGGTACGTAGCTATGTCGATTCTAAATACGTTTCATTTGACTTAATGTCTCCCAATAAATATTCATCACGTAGATGGAAACAAAGATGCTATAATAGAGACAGAAGATGAATTAAAACTATCATTTAGGCATATTAATAACGTATGTATGCATCGTTAAATGAACTTTTTTGTGGTCAGTCTGAACGATAGTTTTGCGTCAGACACTTATAATTTCAATAACGTAATGATGATTATGTTCAGTTTCAACACGGTAATGTGGTTACAACTTTTCGTCTAGTAGGTAGAATTATTTTTTCGATGTTCCGCTTCGATTATACCTAATGTATCACAGATATCTTCAAGTCAAGCGTGAATAAGTACGACTACCTGGCCACTTACTATTGGGTGGGATTGTAGTCGAGCATTACTTATAAATTTATAAAAATAGGCAGTAGGAACAGCTACTTAAATGTTTATAGTTCTGCTATTTATCGAATGTGCTATACATGATATTGTATGAATATGAACGTACTAAACGTGCACATTATATTTTGTGACAAAGATAAGCAGGTAAATAGAATATTTCAAGTCCATTATTTACTGTAACCGCACGGTGAAGCTGCCATATAACCATAGCTGCCATATATTTGGTCTGAATATAATGAGGGTAAGATCAAAAATGTCGATATCGTTCATTGGTTTTCGATCGATCTTTCACCTGATGATTCCCTCGCAGTTTTCATAATAATTATATGAATTCGTGATTTCACTGTAAAGGTATAATAATGATAACGGATTATAAATTAAATATGTAAATTGTTGCTGTAACAAAGAGACGCTTAAAAAGTGCTACGAAACCATCTATGTCGGCAACGCGTCAGTAACTGTTTAGTAAATAACTGTATGAAAATGCATGCATATTTTGTATTCAACTAGACTTCCGCCCGCGAATTCGCCCGCGGTAGAGCGTTTCACAAAAATATAAACGTCCAATTCATCCCACGCATAAAAGGGATAAAATCTACCCTATTTTTAAGTCTGGACATGGTGTGTCTAAGTGCCAATCTTTATCATAATCCGTGCAACGGTTAGCTCGTGATGCTAACCCAAACATACAAACATCTTCACAAACTTTCACATTAATTATAATATTATATAATATTATTATATTATATTATATTAATTATAATATTAGTAGGATTACCTACAGCAAAACAATAATGTTTGTGGTTATAACAACGTAGCATCAAGAATAGTGACACTTGACACGAAACGACTTCTGGCCTGCGATTTGTCGTTGTGATAATCGTGTTGCTATCGTACATGTAAGCAGACACCATTAGGTGGCACGTCTGGTTATTTATCAGCTATTGACAATATAAAGGTACAACGTCTTGGTAACAGCTGCACAGTGTTGTATTGTATTAGGTTAGCTTTTGTATTTATGTAACACGAGCGGTTACATGCTTGATTCGCTGATGGTAATGGATGGGAAAAGCATCCAGCATCTTTTGATACAAATGTATATTTGTTCTCCCACTCACCTAAGGTTGAATGGCAGAAAATGCTTTTAGCATTAAGTCCGCCTTTTGTATCCTTTATGTTTTAAGGTGCAGTAAATAATAAAATAATAATAATACGTATAAATATTTGCATGATAAATTATAAAACTAAAAATAACCTTCATAGTCTAAAAAAAGGAACGCCTGAATCCACAGATGATAATAGTGGAGAAATTAGAATTTAGGAAAGGTTAGTATCGCGATTATAGACGATAAAATTATATGGTAAAGTTAACAGGCTGAATGCAAAGATTATAAAATATCTTTGGTTGTTAATGGAATTACTCAATAGATAGAAGATAAAAAATGAATTTTTACTACATTATATTCCACATACTTACATTCTGAAAGTTATCCAAATATTGTTTTTCAAACATGAAATACAAATGTATGATCATTTAATGAGTTATTTTTGCTATAATTTTACCCAGTCACAGAACAGTAGTTGCATTGCAGGCCGCTCATACTACAACACGAGGGAGGGACCCCGTAGTTCCCCCCCCCCCCCCCACTGGTTTTAGGACCTAGAACCACAAAGTCATCGGGAGTGGACCAGTTTATTCGACCGAGCCGAATCCAGTAGACCTTTGACCCTTCCAGGGGGGTGGACTGGTTAAATGGCCTTTAAAAAGGTTGTGATGATGGTAGAGCCATTGTATATATTAGAAAAAATTGATTAGCACAATACTTACAAATCAAATTGTTCAACATATGAGTATAAATTAAGCGCTCATAGCTCGGCGGCTTGCGTCGATCCTATGTGATCGACAAAGTTAAACAACAGCGGGCGCGGTTGGTAGTTGGATGGGTGACCGCTAGTGGCAAAAAATTCTTGAGCGTTTTCGTGCTTCGGAGGGCACGTAAAGCCATCGGTCCCGGTTGTTATCATAAGATAACAGTCGTGTCGGAGGCCCTCGAGTGGTTTGAAAACTTCCGACACTCGGGTTGGCCACTAAACCCTCCACCAATCCGCACTGGAGCAGCGTGGTGGAGTATGCGCCAGGCCTCCTCAAGAGAAGAAACCCGTGCCCAGTAGTGGGCCATTAATGGGTTGAAGCCATGAGTATAAATTGTTATAATAAAATTTTAATGTACAATTTTGTCCTCATCTGAAACTACGCTTACGTAGGTATTTTACCGATTCTCTTGAATGAAATAGGTCAATCGACATCTTGCAGCTATAAAGTAAATTTATTCTTCCTGTTTTAGATTTTTATTTCCATTGATTCTAATGGTTTACTGTGAAATGAGATGATATTTTTAAAAACTTTGAACTGTCTTTCATTTAAATCTAATAATGCAAGTTTTTGCTGTAAAATATGATGCTAATAATATTCTAAAATAGATATACACAATAATATATGAACAACACGCTGTGAGAGCTACAAGTTAGTGTTCATATTACATCATAGACACGACAACGAAAACCGAACAAGTTTATGTTGATTGAATTGGCGAATATACACGTACTTCATATAAAAGGCTTATTGACTACATTAGACACGTCAACAACATATTTTTCGTGTTTCTATGGGTGTCTCCATTCCACCTTTTAATATTTCAGTGAGGCTAGGACTAATTGTCTGTTGCCGTAGAGCGTTAAAAATATTAACAATTAAAGATAATGGAACAAGAAAAAATACCTCTCATTTTCTTGTTATTTTCAAGTAAAACCGTCTTCGAACGGAAAGTGCTTTCGTCAACAACAAATTTATTTACGTTGGAGGTTTTCTCCCTGTCTCTCTCTTCACTTTAAGGTAGATACCTACCTACTTTAGATTTTACAATGCCTACAGCCATATAGGCAATACAATGGTATTGTCTTATTTAGCTTAAGCCCGTGAAAAAAAAACAAAATACTTTGATGCGGTATGTCTGTGGGTCTGTCTTTGATTGTAGTTTACAGAAGGAGATTCACGAATTTCATAATTATATCTTTACATTTTTACTTTTACCTTTTTACCTACACAAATTTTTTTACAAAGAATCGAAAAATAAGGGTTGATTGAAAACAAATATTTAGTAGTGACCTATAAAATTGAATGGCAACTTATATACCTAATTGCCATCCAGTAACCTAGGAGTGAATAATTTCGCGGGAATAAAATGTCAATCAATAATATAGGTAGCCACCTTAAATGCTATTTTAATATCCTTCACATCATAATAAAAAATTTGCGTACAATCCAATAACACTGTCTCCCCTATCAATATACCTACTACTATACCTAATAGCAACAATGAATGCAGTGGCTGGATATCAGAGTTGATTCACCCGGCCGCGACCCCCCTGTGACGTCATTTCCGCAGTCAAATCGCTTCCGGCGCACCCGCGGGCTCTTTGACATTTATTCTTTGTTAAACCCGACGTGCTAAATTATCTACTGATGACTCGTGTGATTAGTCGAATGGACAATATTGTTCGTAACGATCAAAACGATTGGACGTGTGTGTATTGTTTACAAGGTAAGATGTTAAGTGACGTTATGATGTCATTTTTCTCACGGTAATGTCAGCTCACGTATGTATGTATAGATACCAATGTCGCAGTAATAATTTAAATATTACCAAAAAAAATACTAAATTGCACATGGATGTTATCAACAGAACTGACTTTTGATAAATAAGGAACCAATCTAGTGGCTTCCACAAAGATTGCAAATCGTTTCATAAAAGACAGAGGAAAAAAAATTACAACCGAATCGAGAACCTTTTCCTGTTTTTGGAGTCGGTTAAAATTCCTTTGATGTTTGTCGACTGTTCTGAAAATTCAAATAAGACATCACAAACATTCATGATCCGGGAACTAACATTCATCTGTCAAATAAATATCTGCCCCAGGAAATCGAACCCGGGACCCTTCGCAGGCAGAGGTTACTACCAACTAGACAGTGAGATCGTTGAATGAAACATAATTATCGTAAGTGGCTACACTGGCTAGCGCTAACAACCAAATCGAGGGCAAAAGCATGAAGCACGTTGTCGGTATCTTTGCAAACGAAAAACGAGATTTTGTTTTTCTTTTATTTAAGAGCTTTATCACAAAATGATAATGTCGCTCTGTAAAGCAACTTACAACATTGTACAACTCTAACATTTTAATTGTTACAAAATTTACTGATAAATTACTGATCTGAGGTAGTGTGATTATATAAATAAATTAAAAGTTTAATGTCAGTTGAATGATATATTATTTGAAATCATACGAAAACACATGAAATAAATAAATATCGCTACACAATCATGGTCCCACATTAGGATTCCCTTTGTCGTGGGTGCCGTGGACAACACACAAAGAAATCTGACCGTTTGAACTGGTTCAAAATCAAGTCCAAAGAGAAGTTACAAACAAACAAACATACAGGTGAAGCTAATATAAAGCGTGTAAAAAAATGTTTTATTTGTTCATAGCCACGATCTAGGTAATATCCAGTTGTAGTTACATTCATCTATTTTATCATGTTCTTTTCAGACGATTCAATTCTTATATTTCTTTTGTAGAGACGATGCTTTATATATAGACTCTATATATGCATAGACTTAATACTTACGAAAGACTCAGGTGGATTCGTAGTTGATTTATGAGAAATCTTGCATTTTATTCGCCAAAATGCTTCATATTCCGTAGCCATGTACCGAATTCGAATCCTGGCCGTAGGTGATATTAATGTGAGGAGGATGTTCTTGAATCGCTAGTCGTCTGTTTGTAATATTTCGCGGAGGCGCTTAAGAAATTTTTGCCAATAGCGTTCAACTGGCCTGGTGGTACGTATACCCACAGTACATTTTTTTAGACAAATCCTATTTAGTAAAAAGGGTCTCAGTGTCGTAATTTGTAATTTCAGAATAAGGCAGGCATACAATAAAAATAATTTAAGGACAAATAAAATTATAATTTATTGCTAAAACAAATAATTCTCGTCTAAAAAACGGACTACCGGACCTGATGAAACTAAACGTAGGTCTGTTATATAAAATTCATTCGATTTCTAAAGTTTATCTTAGATATTACGTAGACTCACACGTAGTACACACGTGGCATTAGTTTACAAATAAAGTCAACACTCCGTGAACATCGATCAGTGTTCGATGCACTGTTCGTCCGAGCATAACAAATTATCGCGAGTGCCATTATTCACTTCTGCTAACAGGATAAACGTATTTGCTAGACTATTTAGTTTTCTATCATTGAAAAACTACTACATAAGAAGTGAATTTACACCCCAGACCCAAGTAAAATTAAATTAATGTTTGTAACTTTTCAAGCGAAATGGTTTAAAATGAAATTACTGGAAATTACTTTTGAAATCAATCAGTTGGTACCTATGCATAAAAATTATAATATTTCTCATTTCTAACTCACTTTTGTACCAAAGTTGAATGTTTGATTTGATATTGCCTTTTTGATATTTTTGAGCCATTACCTAGGTGCGACAGTACGCCGTAGGCTACGAACTAACATACGCAGTATGCCGATGTTTTCTCATGATTGCGTCTCAAAATTCACAGTGCAGTTTAATTTCCTTTTAAAAAGGATAATAAGTTTGACATTTGATATTAGTCACATTTATATACTTACATTAGTCACCCCGTCGTGTCGCCGGAGATTTGCATCAATCTAATTGAATGATGCAAATCATTTTCTGGTACATTAGTTTTTAAACAATGTTAAAAAATATTAGTCATGACACTCATGACTAATAATGACTTCTTGTTTTCGTTGTCGAACGCACACATATTTTTTTAACAAAGAAGATGCAAATGCAAAATTACTTACTTAGTGTAAATTTTCTACTTTGTCAATCTACTTTGGTCAAATGGTGTTGTCACCTACCACAAGCACTCATTATATTAACTCGCATAACGTAAATTACAACTTGAAGGTTACAACCCTGACTGGAAAATACTGGTTGCAATATTCGTATGTTTACGACTGAAAACGCCAAGGATAAGACACGGTTGGCAGTGAATTATCCACACTAGTGCGGTCGAAAGTGATTGTTCAATTCTATATTTAGTTTATTATTTTGCCGTCAAAGTAAAATGTGTTACGCGTTAATTTCAGTATAGTCTATTGTATTTAATGTTTCGGCAATACCTGTTATCTTATGAAGTAAAATTGGATTAAACTGTTGATCTGTTGAACTGTTGTTGATTGGATTAAGTTAGCCGAATTCTGATTTGATGACTAAAATAATAGAAAATATTGATCCATGTTACTTTTTACGAACTATTTAATTAACGCCAAAACATTTTAAATAGTATTTTGAGTTTGAAGTAAATAAATATATTTATGAACATAAAAAATTGTCACTTACAAATATAGTACCTACCTAGATAATAATCATGAATGATGACTAAAAACCATGGACTTAAATATACTAAAAACGCGACTCATGAGTACGTTAACTTACAATGTTATAGGTAAGATACAGCTATATAATTGAAGTCTAATATAAAATCTTGTGCCATAGAGGATTCTCTTTAATAATTATTATGGTACATATTAAATTCCATGCGTAGTGTAACTTATAACCGTTATACCTACTTAAAATTAACACGATAAACCCACCCACACAATTAACCAGGAAGCAAAGCTTTAAAATACTTTAAAGTTAGAAAGTAAAAAAAAATATATTTATAATTAAATAGAAACACTTTATTTCTGACAAATCTCATGAAAATTATAATACTTCATTCAAAGTTAATACCCGTTAAGACTAATGGCAGGGAATTTTGACGCTTTGGATAAACTCTCGAATTGAAACGTTCGCACGTTAATTGAAATTCCATCGGAGTACCCCGCATCATCCGTTACACAGATCAATAATTTAGATAGCGGTGGAGTATATTACTTTTACCCCTTTTATTATAACACCCAACTACCCTAATGACATCCTTAATTGATTTTAGTATAGTCGACGTGGTCCTCATCGAAATTATTACTCATCATAACTAAACATAGAAACAATATCCAGTTAAGGACCATAATAATTATATTTAAAAAGAATCCAATTTTGTTTATTGATAACACATGTCAATGGTTACCAAACAAAAAATAAAGAAATTCGATGGACAAATAGGGGAGCAAAAGGGGTATTTCCATATACAAAGAAATACTAATTTTGAATGCACGTTTCAAACTTAAGCCACATAGGTATAACTAACAATAGATTTCATCCTTAACTCTTATCAAAATATCGCAAATAATAACTTGTATGATGAAAAATGTAGCAAATAAGATACGGAGAGATAAAAACGTCAAACAAAATAATTTAATAAAAACATGCAAATAACATTGGTTACGAGTATTTGCATGTTTGAGTCACTAAAGGCCGCATATTATAAATTTAGACGATCCAAATATTTCCTCGGACAACGCACTTATTCCACAAGCAAGGGTATAAGGGCTTGCAACAGTATAAAAACCAATAAATTTACAATTGAATAAAAATCACATAATTATTTAATTATTCTGCGATAAAATATCCACATATTAACATGAACTAATAATTCCCTGGGACAGTAATTTACATTATGTCTAATTATACTGATCTGATTGTCTTTAATTAATTTGTTTACGACAACAAATGCTTATGATTTAAATTTCCACATGAGTGCATTATCAATCTAATCGTGCTATCTGTATCAGCAAAGATGTCGTCATAAGATTAGAATAAAATCGCTAACTCTATGAATTCAATAACAAGTAATGTCAAATATTATTCCATCCAAAAATCATTTCAGAGAATATAGTTATAATTACATATTAATTTTTGGCTTAGTAAAATAACTGCCACCTTTTTAATGTCGCAATATTTGAGCAGTTTTATGATGGAATCGGAATAGATTTTATCTATTTTTTACGATACTTATAATGTAGTCCATTAGATATTAATATATGCAATATTAATTTTTTTTTTCTAATTATTTCTTTAATAAATCTTCCATAAATTTGTTACTGATTTGTTGAAATATTGTCGTCCAATCGATAATATGTAATATTTGAACTGATTTATGTTAGTTATTACAGAAACGTAATTTATTCATATTTTTTAGGGTTCCGTAGCCAAATGGCAAAAAACGGAACCCTTATAGATTCGTCATGTCTGTCTGTCTGTCTGTCTGTCTGTCTGTCCGTCCGTCCGTATGTCACAGCCACTTTTCTCCGAAACTATAAGAACTACACTGTTGAAACTTGGTAAGTAGATGTATTCTGTGAACCGCATTAAGATTTTCACACAAAAATAGAAAAAAAACAATAAATTTTGGGGGTTCCCCATACTTAGAACTGAAACTCAAAAAATTTTTTTTCATCAAACCCATACATGTGGGGTATCTATGAATAGGTCTTCAAAAATGATATTGAGGTTTCTAATATCATTTTTTTCTAAACTGAATAGTTTGCGCGAGAGACACTTCCAAAGTGGAAAAATGTGTGTCCCCCCCCCGTAACTTCTAAAATAAGAGAATGATAAAACTAAAAAAAATATATGATGTATATTACTATGCAAACTTCCAACGAAAATTGGTTTGAACGAGATCTAGTAAGTAGTTTTTTTTTAATACGTCATAAATCGTAAACCGCAATTTACCTCGATCAAAGTTACAACGAACTTCAAGAACTTTTATATTATGTTACTTGCTGCTACGGAACCCTTCATGGGCGAGTCCGACTCGCACTTGGCCGCTTTTTTATAAAATATATTTTAACACAAAACACGTAATTCCTCTCTTTTACATTATTCTCATTGTGACAATGATATTTTAAAAAACGTAATAAAAAAACTGTAAGCTCAATTTGAATAATAATATAATGTAATGTACGTAATATTTTCAACTTACCACAAAATATTATGAAATGTTTCATCTAGATATCTTTAAAACATGGTTATAACACGAAAATGTTTTTTTTAAATAATTATATAGATTCACACTCATGCAGTCATAACACAATGTAATTTTATTTTAATGTTATAACATTATTCAACACTACGTACTATGTTCAACATATCACACACAACACATTGTTAGTAACTATTTGTTACGTAATAAACGCAAGAAATATTTTCCAACAGCCAACACTAAAATCATCACTGCACAAACCACAACATGCGCAGGTTCTTTCCAGGGTTCCAACTCACCAGAGCTGGAGTTTCCTTGTTCTTTCGCCTTCGCGGTAAAACTAACAAATTCTTGTAAATGATTTGGTAATTTAGTCACATCTTTTTCTTCACCCGACTCGATAACTTTTATTTTATGTTCTACTACTTTTGGTTCTCTATAAATGTCTTTTCCCTTTTCCTTTTCATCTTCGGTCTCAGGATCTTCGATTCTTAATTTTTGCCACCTCTCTCTTGCTCTATTTATAAATTCTTTTTCGATACGATTGTTAACTTTAGACTCCAAATCATCCAAAGTTGGCATACTTTTAGAAACACTATAAGTATCATTTGTAGATGGTAGGTGTGTAATTTTTATAAACTTTTGTTGTCTTCTCTGTTCACGTTCAGCCATTTGATTTACGTATTCAGAATACATTTTTTCGCGAAGCAACTCTTCTTGACTTTTGCTAAAAACTGAAGACATTTTTCCCTTCTCTACTTTATGCGATTTGTGATCCGAAATAAAAGTGTATTCTTTTACTTTACTTTCATTTAAATTAAGCCTTTTGCTTTCTAATTCTGGTTCATTTCTAATAAGAGGTGCTCTAGGACATTTTCTCTCAAGATGCATCTTTTTCTCTTCTTCAATTCTTCGAATTTCTTCCTCCACTTCTTTTTCTTTTTGACGGATATACTCCATTTGTTGTTCACACAAATCCTTGGGCAAAGACGGCCTTCTAGGGTAAAATTGTCCACTATGAGAATCTCGGATATTTGAATAATATCTATGCATATTTTGTATCGTCGAAATATCGTTTTCAATTTCTTTATTAAGATTCCCAGTAGAATAATGAAAAACTTTTTTTTCCATCCGCATTGAGCGAAATGAATTGTCGGTAAAATCAGAACTTTCATCACTCTCATAAAAAGATGAAGAATATTTCTTAGGCCTTGGAGGTGGTATAGGTTTAAATGATTTTGAACACGTGTCTGAATCAGTCCAAGTATCACTTCCTTTACGATTATATTTATGATCAGAATAATTTAATTTTGGTAATGATTCTACACTTTTGAAATGTTTATTTTGATTTGAAGATAAACTTATATTACTCGTGACCGATGGGTCACGAATCAATGCAAGTAGACGACTTCCAGTTTGTGATTTAAATGGTACAATTGGAGTGGTGTCTGTGTTATTATTAAATTTTTCATTGTATCCCCTCCGGTCTACAAATTTTTTATGTATATCCATAAGCTGACTAGCGTCTTCCTTTTTTATAACTGTGTTCGTCTTTTCCATTAACATTTTCTGTGATGGAGATAAACAGACATATACTGGATCAATAGCAGTTGGAATGGCAGTCCAATGTTGTTCATCTTGTGACTTTTTTAAAGATGAATTACGTGGTTGCACAGGGGGTGCCACTTGCTCTTGATCTTTAGTAGATAAAGATATTTTTTCTATATTTGAAATATCAGGCAAAGGAAAGTAAGGCATCTTAGTATGGTGCTTTTCTCCAATAGTATTTTTAGTAATCTTTTCTTCAAAAAAATTTGACGAACCTGTAGATTGTAAGGCAAGTATGCTCATACGCTGCAAACGTTCTGATACATGCGCTAGCTCTTCTAATACTTTATTACCAAAAGGAAACGAAGAAATTTTTTTCACGCATAAATCTCTGAGTGCCAAAGGCGTTTTCTGATCCATACAATTTCTAATTTTACTCTGGGTGGAATTTCCTGCAACACATTGAAACACCTCTTTAACATGACTAGTCATTTCTTTTTCTGGGGAATCTTCCTTATTACTTTTACAGTTGGTAATGAGAGTAGTGTTATCCTCATGCATGTTAGACACATCATTAAGGGAGGAATAATTAGGATTGTATTTGGCTGTGCATTGAGAAGAGCAAACACTACTAGAGGAATCTTGTCGAGTGTAAACCTCTTTATGGTTGTCAGATGTTAATTCAGAATCTGTGGTAAATTCTTTAATTAGATTATTGATTGCATCATTCAATTCACATTTTAAAACTTTAATTTCTAAGTCATAAGTTTCTTTTTCCTTGTCATTATTTGAATTAATTGCTGATTTATTGATTATTTCTTCTGTTTCTTTTTCACTATTCTCAATTGGCTTTATTTCAAATTCATTTACAATGGCATCTTTCACAAATAAGTTCGTTTTAATATTTTCCGTTGAAAGCACAAGGATTTCATGGAGGTTTTGGGAAGAAGTAGCAGCACTTCCTTGCAAAATATCAATATTTAAGTTCTTTACATCATCAGAATTTGTATTCGTAGTATCGGTTTTCTGATTTGGTATTTCTTTATTAACATCTTTTTCTTTAGCTATAAAGGTATTAGTAAGGAATTTTTCTGTATCAGTTACTTCTATAGTTGGGGTTATTATTCGTATAGAGGTATCACTCACTTCATCGTTATCAACATCATCTCCAACGTCATAAATAGAACTAGTACTGCTTGATGAATCAGTTAAATATACCACTTCTGCTCCAGTAACTGTTTCCATTTTTTTTAATGACCAATCGCCACGTGCTTCAGATATTTCAGGTTCTTTTATTTTTGCATCAACTAAAATGCATTGCTGTGGAATTAATTTTTGGCTTCTAGTGTTACCAGAAATATTTGGTTTAAATGCGATTATTTGTTTATTTTCAAACACTTCATCTTCTAATTCATCTGTATCACTTTTTTTATCGCTTAAATATGAATGTCGACGGGATGTTGCAGACGATTCACTACTTCCTTCTTCATCAATCACATCTAAACCTCTCGATATGGTTCCACGTGAGAATAATGATTCTTCCGCAAACCCTTTTTTTCGTAATCTTTGTTTGATTTCTCTGTTAATAATTTGTTCTATTTCTGTTCGTATTTCCAGTGAATTGAGATTAGGTGGAGAAGTTGCCAAATTAAGACTTTGTAAATAACATCTCAGGGATTTTTCCTGTTCAGGATTTAAAAACTGAGTCTGTTTACACTGAGCTATTTGGAGAGTTGGAGATTCATCATTGTCAACACTTTTACTTTTTATGCCACTATTTATTTTTGGATTTTTCTTCTTCTTTACATCTGGAGATTCAACGACGTAATCATAGGCAGGCAAGTCAGTCGTTACGTTCAGAAGTTGAACTTCATTTGAATCACTAGATAAAGTAATGTTTTCTTTATCATCGGGCTTATCACACTCATCACCTAATGTTGAAGGTTGAGGAACAGAAGATAAATTTAGAATATCATTTTGACTTACATTAGTATTTTCCAAAATTATCGTATCTACATTATCAACTTTAGATTGATTATTATTTTCACAGCCATCATTCACATTTTCTTCTTGACAATCACAGGAATCAACACTTATTGTATCACTGGTTTCACTTTTATTCACATTACTCTTATTAGGATTCTTATTTTTTCTTTTGTTCTTATTTTTACGTCGTTTTGGTTTGTCGGGCATTTTTGTTTAACACTTCAACGTTATCACTATGTTATCAGAGGCGCGCAACATGAATTTTCATCAATCTTGGATCTACACTAGCCGCGATACCGGTTACAAATGCGTAGGAGTGGTGTTTTACGTCGTTTCGTATAAGCGTCAATGCTAGGGATATCCTACCGCTTCACAGAAAACGCAAGGGCTTACAGTACGTAGAGCATTTAGTTCTGGTTCGAGGTTAACTAATTTCTTTTTCGCGAGCGTTCGCCGGCTGCGGCAGTCGTGCGCCCGCGCACCGATTTACTAATAATTATAAATGGGTTGAAGTACACGAGCGCGCGCTGTGGACTTTATTTTTATGCAGAGACGTGTACGCGGTGCGCGCGCGTCGCTCAGTTCTCGACCACGAGGGGAGTCCGACCATCACCGACCGAGCACACAAACACACGACGGTTTTATCAGCAGACGCGATATAAATCGGTTATTGCTAATTAATATTGTATACGCACAACTTTATCCATTTTAGGGATGAATAACGGAGAAGAATTCGAAACACAATAGCCCGCGGTACATATTAGGAATGGATAGGGACGCAAACGAAATTGTAATTAAGCGTTATGCATAATCGTCGCAATAATAGAGTGAGACAAAATTTAAGCCTATAAGGTTATATAACATTATGCATACTAGCCCTCATGGATAGGTAGGTATATTTGAATCTAATAGATATCTATTAGCTACCTACTGTTATTGTAAAATGAATCAGTTGTATTGTGTACTCGACCGCAATGTATCTGATTGTATGCACATGAACGTTAATTTTTTTTATATTACGCATATTGCATTTACATGACTAGTAAAGTTGTAAACTTGTAACGCAAATTTTATCTGTGTAATAGGTACATATTAATCAACCGTTCAATCAATTATTATGAATCATTGCGCGTATTTTAGAAACGATTGTTCAATATTTTTTATGATCATAATAAAATTATTATTAATATTGATATATTGTAAATTGGAGTACCTTGAAACCAACTCAAGAACGATGGGCACACTAAGATAAAATTCTTATCACTTGATTACAAATGTTATCTACTTGATAATGTAGAAAGTAAAAGATCGTCTTCTTCGAAAATTAACGTGGTGGCTTAATTAATATTTATATTTATTCACATAAAAAATATTGTATTAATTAAATGAATAAAACAACAACATTTTATGATAATGCTGTAATATATTTATGATAAATATATGTTCATATTTCTGTGATGTTTAGGTGATGGTGGTGGTGATTAAAATGATCTTATAAACTATGTTGAAAGACGATATTTAACAAAAAATGATCTTTAATTCTATAGAAGATTTAAAACTACGACGTAATGTATAAATACAAGTATGCATAGATACATTCGCACATCCTGCAATAATGATAGAAACTGTGTGTAGGAAGCAATATAGTCATAAAGTTCGTAACGAGAGCTCGTGGGCTAAAGGTAGACTAACAAGCCCGTATGTATCTAGACTTACAGGTCATCTAGACTGATTGACCACTTCCACTGAAGCACCGGTCCCTGCATTCACGTAATGTTTGTTTCTATATGATAGAATTTGCCAAGCGTTCTGTATGATAGAATTTGACACAATGAAAATCTGTTTTAGATTGTAACGGACAAAATCTACAGAATTCGTCAGTTTGAATTATAGGTACGTATAGTACAGGGATGTTCCACATAATACTGTTAAAATTTAATTTATTATTAAGAAATAATCAAACCGCTTTTACGACCTAAGATGCAATTATAAACGAAATAACTATCTATGAAACTTTAAATTGGTGCATTTTTTTATATGTACTGAATAATCCAATCACCCTGTATTGCTCAAACATTAAAAGCCTAAACGATGCTTTAAAAATACAATCGTTCTCTGAATCAAATATAGGTCAAGTAGACAATATTTAAAAATCTGTACTGCCATTAGAATGTATGAAATTGTATGCTCCACACGGGTGAACTCCGCTTCATGATTTCATGACTTTTAATACTCTCCTAGTGGGCAGATGTGAAACAAACGAGATATCGCGATTTAGAGCAACGTAGCATCTTGCATCGCAAATGAATCGTGTAAGGTGACCTTCCAGAAATATCACATCGTTCCGTTCCCATTCGGCACCAGGCGGCGACTACTGAATGACAATAAAAAGCTGATAATATTTGTTTGTGGGGAGTGTGGAAAAACAAACGAGTTCGAAAACGCAGCACATGACATAATCGCCGCATAGATCCGCGCCGGCGTGCCAAAAAGGTCCGCTGATAACTACGCGTTATTTGGCAAGTAGTCAACGAGTTATAAGGTAAACTTGTCGACTGCATGCGTGGTCAGTTTGTCATAGTTTTGTTACGCCTATTTTCCCTAGGATTGCGTTTGGTTCAATTTTCTTATGGTAATGTTGTAAGCACGAATACACTACGTATGTTTCTGCGGCAGGATCGTATGATAATGAAATCAATAGTTACCATGCCGATTCGCTATGCCAAGGGTCCTGGGATTTCTGCTCTTCGTCACTGGTACACAGAATCCTAATTTGGGGCTATGAGTGTGTAGCGTTATTTATTAATTGTAATACAAAACGATCACAAGATATACAAATATATAAATAAATAATAATCGATACATAAATGTATAAATTAAGTTAATTTTTTGTATTCGGTTTGCAAACTCTTCAACTTTTAGCTAACTTTGAATTACAAACTGTTTTTAAATGCAGGAAAATTATTACACTTCTAACATTTAAATTAATGAATTATTCATTTATTAGGCGAGTAAATCGTTAAGAATGTACCTACAAATTCCCAGACACAATTTTCAAGTGTTATTCTTTGACTTTTGACGCATTGCAACCCGTAAAAATATGTTTTTAAATGCTCTAAGTAACTTGTCACTAGAAGTGGCTTTACTATTTTGCCTGATTAACAGGTGTTGGTAATCCGTCAGGGGAATCGTACCTTTTACAAACTTTATTAAATAATTTATGATACTTAATGTTATGACTCAAATGTACGCACAAGGTTTCTTCTTTATTGTGTTTAGGTTAACAACTTCGTACGTTATTCCTGTACTTCTTCCAACAAGCTAAAGCCTACTTTAAAAATTAGTTTCAAACCTTTCATGTTACCGAAGAAAACAACAAGAACAACAACAACAAAATCCTCTAAAATTATATCTAGATACATTTTATACTTTCGTGAAATGAAAAACCACAAACATGTATAAACCAAGAAGCCAGTGTGTGCGTATTTTATGTGTGTGTGTGTGTACCTAGGCAAATCTTGCTTAATATACTGTTTTTTTTTACTGAACAAATAATTTGAAACATGGATCAAATTGATTTAAATTACCCTAATGGAGGACACAAATATTTTTATCAATGAAAAATGTACAAAACATGACATTACGCCGGTGCTAAACATCTATGGTACGTAACTGATAATTATACTGATTTTATACGTAACTGATAATTATCATATAATTATACTGATTTTATTGAACTAACCTTCAATAAGAAATTAGTTTTTAAAGAAGATAATGTAATTTGCATCTCATGTGAACTCATTTGTAAATCTGGCATCAAAAACCAGATAATTGTATTCTGAGTCGTACCTCATTAAAATATTATTTTTGGCTGTGTTTTCAAGATTAGGGATTTTACTCCTACTTCTCGTAGTAAACAGACACAAATATGTATAGCATTAAGGAATGTAGAGAGTAGGTGCTAAAGACAACTCATACACAACTTCCTAATAATATCATTCACATTTTAACAGAATTAGTTGAATTTTGAATTATTAGTATGTTACATGCACCTCATGTAACCTTTCACTTAGTCCTAGAAGGCGGTGTTATATTCTCTTAATTATAACTGTGTACTTTATCTAGATGTCAACTTAACCAACAAATAGCTTACTTCGGACTTACTTGAAGATTGTGAAACAAGCCCTATAACTATCCGATGAGAAGTAAAAGATATACATAATAAACGTTCATCCAAATACAATATACATACATAAAACATACCCAAATGAGACATATTATCATATAATGCCAAGACCAGAAAAATCAACATTAATTTCTACCCCAGCCTATAATCAAACTCGGTACGTCTCTATTTGTAGTCACGAAACTGCCAACTAGGCTTCAGTTCAAAATATAACATTTCCAAATGTGTAGAATGATGAAAGTATCAATAAATGTTGATTTTTCATTATTGTGAAGTACCTAAGTAATTAACTCTTAATAGAAATGTACAAGTAATTATTCTCAGAATGTATATAAATTATTCATATAGGTTTCCGAGAAAAGGCCAAATTTTCTTTCCCCAGAGAATCCTAAGAGCTACAGCAATAGGAAAGGTATCCTTTACGTAAAATTGTATTTTAACTTCTATGTTATTTCTTTAATGTCCACAAATATATATTTTTACAATAACAGTGGATTATAATATTTTACAATCAGAAGTAGTTACAGCAAAGTGTCACACCTCTGAAATCACAAATCAACAATATTTTACGGTAGAATAACTCGTCTAAGCGTATGATATGGTATGGTATGAAAGAAATTCAGGGAACTTAACAATTTAAGACGATATAATTTTTTTTGTTAGCAATAAGTAAATTCGAAAACTTCAACGTCTAATGATAAATCCTTACATGTACGGCTTCGAATTTGGTTGTCGCTCCAATGTCCTTACTACTTAGTGTAGTTTTAAAAATACGAAAAATTTTAGTTCATTTGTTAAGTGAAGATGTTATGAAAAAGTTGTAAAAAAGTCTCAATTACCCTTTATCCATGATCGAAGAATCTATCCTAACTAGGTTATAACAACAATTATGATAATACCGATGAATATCTTTGAGTGCTCTTGATACCCACTTAAAAGAGTTTAGACTAAAATAACTTCCGGCAGCTATTTTGTTACCGATTCGGTTAAAATCTGACTTACACAATAGCTGAATTCAAATTCAATATCAACCTACAATTTTGAATAATGATGTTAGTTTTAGGAAAAAGAGTTTTATCGATAACTACACATAGCACCTAGCCTAGTTAAGTACATACAACGGGTAAATTGGGGAGATGTATAAGGTAAGGTTAAGACAACTTCTGGTAACAATCAACATTAACCTAATTAATATGAATAAGGCTCTAGATAATGTAACATTTCGTCATCGATTACGAGCTTTAAAGTTCAAAATAAAGTAACTTATTGTAATAACGATAGCAGCATGAACATTATCCAGGGCCAGAAAAGTTCACAAATAAATGGATATAACGAGGATATAACAATAAACAATGAATGACACTTACGTTTGGATGCGGGTGCGTTCGGTGATCGCGCGGGTGGTTTGGTTACCACCACCTCGCTCGGTTGTGTGTCCCCTGCGTAATGAAAACTATATGAGTTTGGTTGGTACATTTATGAGTTTGGTTATTCAGTAACAGCATTTTAAATAACTTATTTGAGTTCTTTCATTCTGAAAATCTGAAAGTTATTGTGACTCGGTTGCATTGTTATGTTTAGAGACTATTAGTTTCTCTGCTACTTTTTTAACTGCAATTTGATGCTTTTTAAGTCAGAGACTGAATGGTAACCACTTTTTCATATATTGCAACCGCAATACATAAATATAATTCATTTCACTGCTAATTCCAGCAGGGGATTGGTAGATGACTCTAGCTGGTCAAATAAGGAACCATAATACCATGCAACAGTATTATTAAGATTATACTGCGTGTTACTGAATCTACGACTTCAAAACGAGACACCTGCCATTGCTTCGACTATTTTTGATGGAAACTCAAAGAATCAAATGAACCAATAGATAATAAACTAAAATAGATAGATTTTAAGCACAAAAAAACTCCTGTTCACTACATTGGTCCGTAGCAAACTAGAATACGGTGCTGTTATTTGGAACCCTAATTATCAAATTCACAAAAACCGTATTGAAAGTATCCAAAGACGCTTTACTCAATTTTTTTTATACGGGAAAGAAAAACGAGCACCATATACAGATCGACTTAAAACTTTTAATTTAATGACATTATCTGACAGGCGTAAAATACAGGACATGGTGTTTCTTTATAAACATTTTAATAATATTTTTGATAATCCTGAGCTACTTAGCCGATTTCTAATATGTGTCCCAAGGCATATGCCGCGGCAACCCAGACCCATACTCACACACAAAGTATACAAAACCAACCTAGGGTACCACTCTTTGATTCCAAGGTTGTCCAGACTGCTAAATGAATTTCTCAGCAAGGATGGCACCATCGATGTCTTCCATGATAAGCTCTCACAGTTTAAAAAAAAAATTACATAGGGTACTGTACCCAACCTCTACTAAATGCTAGCCTTCTTATCCTATTTTATTGTCATATCTATGAAAATATATTATATTTTATACATTATACCAAATTATAGTATTATATCTATACTTATATATATTATAACAATTATATATTTTATACATTATACCAAATTATAGTATTATATCTATACTTATATATTATACCAATTATATATTATGTATTTATTATTTATATTATTAACATTTTTATCATTATATTATTGTTTTTACTTAAACCCGATTATATTGTATCTCCTTGTACCTTTATTATACATATTGCAGAATTTCTTTCATAATATGTAGGTATCTTCACATGTAATGTTTATGCACTTGTTTTTAACGTTTGATGTATTTGCCTGTAAGTAAAATTACTTGTACCTAAACTAGTTCCTTAAACCTACCTGTTCATACCACGTAATATCAATGTAATTTTGTTGGCAAATCTAAATAAAAAAAAAAATAATAATAATAATAATCAGTTTACTACGCTTTACAAATTAGTCTTAAAAGTAGTTATAAAGGTTGTTACAAATAATTATTCAAGTGAAACTTAATCATAGAAATATATATAGTATATTTTTTTCTTAGATATATTTATAAAATATATTTTAAATAACACGATTGCGTCATAAATTTTTTATAAAATTATTTAAGTTATAACTACAATGCAGTTTTAACGTTACTCTTGCGTCACTTGCAGCTGGTTATATTACAAGCTGGATTTATGGGTCCTGGTTGACAGTTTATACTAAAGAGCTAGGAATTTAATTTGTGTTGCCTAGTATTGCAATTTAATTTAAATTACATGAGTTTGGGGAAAATAAATCATTTAAAAAGCTTAATTAAATAAAAAAATATTTTACTTTTTTCATATGTTCGTTTAACAAAAAATTAACCTTGTTGCTCAGTTAGTTGTGATCTTATCTACAAAATGGTCTAGGATTCGATTATGTCGATTATATTATATTAAGGCGAGGAAAAATTGTCAATTTTATTATTATAGACATGCTTGTCCTTAAATATTGTTTTTGTGATGTTTTACTTGTGTTGTTGTCCATGCCACCATAAGGAATCCTAATAGGGTATGGACTTATGTTTCTGGATAATCACGGATATCTTTAAGACTTCACAAAAAAACTAGGTTTTGCGATAACTTTTCGAGCAAGGAGAGTAAAGTATTTGATTCAACGCCTCCCAAGCAATGGATATTGCGCACATTATGCCTTGATCACACCTAACGAGTACAGTGGCGAGTCAGTGTCCTCGGCCGAGCGCTCGGTTGGTACAAACAGTTTAACGAGTGCTAGGCCGAGTGCTAGGTCGAGCAGAGAGGCGAGAGAGTCACTAGAATCCCAATCTGTTTACTAGGCCGAGTACCCACCTCCCCGCTTCATTCTTCTGCCCCCGCAGCGACTCGATATCCCGCTCGGCACGCATGAACACGCACTCGCTTGTCACTCGGCCACTCGCCACTCGTCGCCAATCGTCCAAGCAGCGTTGTTTTTGTCACAGAGTACTTAATCACTAGAGACGCCACTTAGAACAGTCTCTAGCTAGTTCCTCTGTGACGTTGACTGACTCACCACTATAATAATATGTGTGAACACCAACTCGGTTTGGCGACTCTCTCGGCCGAAAGCTCATTTACTGACTCGCCACTGTACTCGTTAGGTGTAATCAATCCATTAGGCTCCGGGAGTTTCATCAAAGGGTTCGGGGGTTCAAACCCCCCCCCCCCCCCCCCCCGAAAAGTTGAGGACTGACATTTTTATGTGCTAACAAACCCTAGACGTCATTCCGAATCGAATGAGCTATTGCACATATTTTTAGGAGCTTTATTTCTATTAAACAGGTTTTTGAACTTTTTGACTAAACTAATAATTATTATTATTATCTATTATAATAGATGGCACTACATACGTCGTGAGAAAAAATAGTCTCAATTTTCTTCTTTAGGGTTATTTTATGTACTTTTAGTCGTTGTATTTTCTTGAACTTTCTGTGCTTGCTGCATGTTGCATGCTGCTTACGTCTTAGTGCTGCCTTTCAAGGATGTGTGACGTTTGAAATAATAAAAAAATTAATGATCATATGAAAATTATATTATTCGATTCGGCCAATCGTCATTCGATATATTGTCATTCGATATATTGTAATTCGATATATTGTCATTCGATGAAATGTCGATTCGATTAATTGTAATTCGATGAAATGTGTTCGATTAAATGTAATTCGATGAAATGTTTTCGATGATTTTTCCGCAAATCTAATTAACACATACCTCGGTTATTATTTTACGTCCAAACTAGACATGTATTACGAATAACTTGTTCAAGATAAGTTTTGATGAGCTAAAATAACTAAAATAGCTTAGCCACCGCAAAATATATAGGCTGATTAAACTCAATGGAAGACTTCACATTTGTGGTTATTGAGGTTTTGTTTGTATATGATTAAAGCGAAATACCGGTAGCCAAAATTATTGCGAAATTAAGCCACAAAATAATTTGCTATATTCTCATGTTTAACCGATATCAAAAAAAGTTTGATAATGCCTTAAATATAAAATATGGCGGTGAAGTAGTTTAGTTTCAAACCTTCACTTTAAAATAGAATATAGATAAAATTAATTTTATAATATTATTTAAATTTATATTATTATAAGTATCATCCTAATTATTTTGTTTAAAAATATGTCGGAATATCACCAAATCTGCACATGTAAGGATATTTTTCGATAAACTACTTGCGTATATTTGAGTTAAAACAATAACTAAAAAAACATGATAAGATAAAATAAATATCAAGTCAAGATATCAAAGGAAAAGAGCAATGCGAATGCCGCATGAAACCTTACATTATTCAAGAAAAATAACAAGGACTTTCCCAAGTTTCTGTGCACGTAAAATCACATATGAAGGGCCAGTTTGCTCTAATAAGGCGTAAAGTGGAGGAAAAAAACGAAACAGCTAAAGAAACGAAGTTATTGTTTCTCAACGATAAATTATTCTGTTCTCAACTTTTTCTGTAATAAGAAAATAGTGAGCATAACATTTTAGTTCACCTAATCTTATGTGACTACGAACTGGAGAAAAACATTACAAGTATTAATTTGAAGTGAAGCATAATAAGTAAATATTTTTGTTTTACTACTTATTATAAGTACCTACTATTATTTCTTCTGTGGTTTTACAAAAGTTCCTCCCCCTCATTTCCCTCTGGGTAATACTCAAAACTATTACTATAACGATCCTGTAGCCTAATTGGTGACGACCCTGTAGCCTAGTTGGTAGCGACCCTGCCTGCGAAGCGAGGGGTCCCGGGTTCGAATCCCGACTGGGGCAGATATTTATGTGGCAGATAAATATTTGTACTCGGGTCATGGGTGTTATTGCGTGTTGTTATATTATGTGTCGCCCGTGCCACCTGCGACACAGGTAATAGGTAACCTACTGCGGGGGTATCAGTGTGTTAGCGTTTATAATATTATTGTAGTATAGTAGGACCGCAGTTTGCGGTTGTTCAAGTCTCATTCAGTCAAGAGTTCACGTTAACGATAGTAGTTTACGTAAATAATGGAATAGTTGATTTATATTTTTACTCCAATCTGCTTCTTAATTTTGACCTTAAAACTAGTGAAAACTACTTTAACTTTTAATGTTAATTTTAACAATAAGTTACAAACAGACCACAAACTTCTTTATAACAATACGATACATTCATGTTTTATAATTCTCTAACTATTTGAATACCGTTTCCAATAACGAACACAGCCATTAAGACGCAAATCAAACCGTGCCTAATAACATAAACAAACCAAGAAACGGTCACCGAATTCCTGAATGCATGAAATCACTTACCATGCTTTCGAACAAGTCTCTGAGGCGATACAACGGCAAAATACCATTCGTGATATCGGATTATACCCAATCTGACGTTGCTTCCTGAACGGTTTGCTAATGCAGCTGAGCAGACCGCGAACACAACTGTGGTTTAATTTAGAACATCATTATGTTTCCGATTAAACTAAGAATAGACCGAACTGAACTGATTGTTTATAAATTGATTGTACACACGAGGAGTTCCAGCCTATTCGAATAGAGGTACAGTTAATACTAGAATGCTTTTAGATCCGTCCCAACGCTAGTGCTGACCGGGAAGACGAATACAGGTCAGGATTTGGCACAGTTACCTTTCTTTATTTTATTTACAGCTGACATTTAACTACGATACCTGTACACCTTACAGTATATAGTTTTTTACTTTTAATTCACGGTAAGCATGTACGGTAGCTAGCAAAGCAGTAAAACTATGATAAAAAATGTTTTATTTTCTGTCTCTATTTCTGGAAGTACAGATATATTATATTTGTAATACATACAATTTACACATATATTTTATTGGAATCTATATTAATTAAATCCTTTTCTAAATATTTAACTAAAACGCTTATTTTGCTTGCACAATTTAGGGCAAATTAAGTGGCAATTACGTTTTTTATATCACTCTACTTCATCGAATGTCCCTAATAGGTACTACGTCTCAAATTTTTCTCATGTCCACGTATTTCTCCTATCCATATACCTACTCCTATGTAATTTGCATAAAATAAATTAATACGAGTAGGTATTACATTTGATTAAACAGATAATACATAATTTACTACAGACTCCATCTATTTGGCCATAAATAAGGTACATAAATTAACGTAATAAGGGGATATTTCCCTGATTCAAACATATAAAGAAGCTTATCGGACGCTTTATTAGTAGGTCGAGGACATTATACTGAAACCCATTAACATTGTGGGGATATCCGAACGGGTTAATGGATATTTACACCTCTTTTATCCGATTTAAACTTATGAGGGTATTAACGTTCAATAATACCTGCTGATGATACCAACATTACCAGCGTCCAGTAAAAGTATCTTATCGAGCGTGATTAGCTCAAAAACCAATAGTAAAATTAATACATGAAGACGTACATAAATATATATTTTTAAATGAACCAAAAAACTATTTATCCCAAATATTCTATCGATAATGATTGGCACAGCAAAGAAATAACAGTTGGGTAGGTTCTATTCTAGCGATGCTTCGAAGAATACTTTCAATAATAGCTTTACCGAAACTGCGAGCAACTTGAATTGGCCTCTCAGGTGTAAATTATCAGCAGTGAATCAGTTTTCCATGCCTTTTTGACACTTTATCATTCCAGACATTCTTAAAAGATTTTTTTACAAATTGTAACTACTTTTATATTACTCGCTTAGTTACAGTACTTACAATTAATGAAATCGTTTGCCATTGTTTCGACGTTATATAAGCCGAATTCTTAATTAAAACGGATCGAAAATAAGTAATGCACGAGACGAAATTGAAACACTTGTAAACAACGTAATTAAAGTTGGATGGCTATTGAGTCTGTGATGAGTTTATTTCAACGGAAGGACGATATAAGTGTTAACTTCGCACTTGTTTCGTTTGAAGTCATTAACTTGACATAACTGTGATCAATCAAATGAACGTGCAAAAAAGTTTTATGACGCTAGGCCAACACTTTATTTCAAATTAAGCAGATCTTCCTACAAGTTTTTTCTTTTAAAAAAAGTATGTAGTAACACCTATGTAACGTAGTGTGAAAATCGAAATTTCAAGCGGTTTGTGTTATGGTTTTATTCGGGTTGTGTAAAAACTTCGAGACAGGTGCAAAATAATATTCAGCACTTACCTACTTAACAGTCCATCGTATTTAAATTATACAGTAAGCATCAAAATTTCTATACATATAGAGACACGCTCAACTTTACAAGTAAAAACGTAGAACTGACCTTAAAATTGCGTATTTTTCACGAAAATATGTAATTACTACATTTTAAATAAAAAATTCGTAAAAAACTAGTATCACGTGTGAAGTTGATCACACTGCTGTCGGGCAACTGTGACAGGGCTCGCACACAATGCCACTTTCTGTATGGAAATCACAATAAAATACCCGCTTTGTGCTTCGATTACGACACGCAGTGGGCAGTCGCATCATCCTTTGACCATCGACGGTCACAAAAAATAGAGTACGAAATCGAAGTTATTGAACGTGACGCTTTGCTTCCGTTTATTTTGAACTATATCCCATAACCGTGCTACGTTGGTTCCGTATATAATTAGCATGCTTTAGAAATGCTATCATGTTATGCTAAACTGAAATTGATATTGGTGCACGCTATGTTTTCATTTCGATGAAACTAAACTAAAATATATGAATATGAAATAGTTATCATGATTACCTACATGTAATCATAAAAAAATAATATCGATTAAGATGGAATATGAAGATTAAAATTGTCTTGTACTAATTAGTACATAATTATGTAAATTGTTATATGTTTATATATGTATAGGTGTGAAAACAAAAAGGTTGTACAAAGTCAGAACTTACAGTGTATGCATATCTATGTATAACAAATAGAACGAATGAACTTCCAAAACAAATATAGGTAGGTAACATTCAAAATGAAGCACGTAATTTAAATGCGTATCAAATCTGGTCACACATGAATTTGTCGACATACGAGTAGATGCAGAAAGGGCAAACGTTACGATAATGTGCACATTTCCGTGCGTGTACAGTGATTGGCATACAATAATATATTTTCCAAAGACGAGGTGTGGCGGTTTAACTGTGCGAGACCAAATAGGCAAACTCTGTTTGAACCATCAATCACTGCTAGTTGTGACAGTATTCTATTCAGTTTGGTTTTATTAAGCGATCAAATGTAGGACACGCAAAATATTGTTTCGATCATAATTTGTCAACGTTCACCAGCGTTATTAATTGTAAAGTACAGTTTAAAATTCTATTTAAATTACGATTGTATTGATTTAGACAAATTACCATTTTTAGCTAGAGTACATACTTAAACTTCAGTAACTTATTTAATTCGATGACATTTAATTTGAGGTCTACAATGTACCGAGTCTTATGTTATGATGTACCTATTCATTCGTATTTTCTACAATTCGTTACATGCGATTGAAAAAATAAAAAGCAATAATTTCAAATCACGATCAGGAAATAATAACGGTTCGTCCAAAAGGGAATAAGTCCTGACAAACTTAGTTCAAACTTATACATATCAAAATTATAGATAGTATTTTTGACGTGAATTCGTCTATATTGCTACCATAGGGGGTAATGTTTATTATTATTCTAAGGGGGTAATCCAAAAAACCTAATGATAACAAAATCGGGGGATACAGTTTGGCGTTGTAGTTTCGAATCTATCCTCTACATCCAAAATTGAATTATATCACTGGATAGTTAAAGGATCAAAGAATTCATTACGATAAACGAGGCCAGTGATGCATCGCGCGCGGTAGAGGGGGAAACGTCGCCATTTTGAGGTTATTTTGCTACGTATCGAGATTTGCAATTGCAATATTTGCAATTAGTATAACTTTTGACTCGGAGAAGCTACGATGTTCGTTTAAGTTTTAATTATCAGCTGAACACAGTGATTATTTGTTTCCTTGCTTTTATCCTTAATACATAAATAAAATGTTTTATTCAAAAAATATAACCCGTTACATAAACGTATTCACGTACAACACACGACCGTGTCCATGACACAGCCACACCCCATTTTTCTTTACTTTTTATTGTAGGTACTTTTGTACATAGAATTCCCGGTCCGTTTTGAATTTTCTTTCTCTGTTACATTTATCCTCAGATTAATGTCATGATAATATTTTATCATCACCGATATAAACACCAAAAAAGTTACTACTGAAATGAAATGAAATGAAATGAAATGAAATGAAATGAAATGAAATGAAATGAAATTAGTTTATTCGAAGAAGGTTTGTTACAAACACTTTTCGAAAGTCACTCAACGCCATCGCTTCAACAAATCCCTACCGTGAGTGGTCCCGGTAGAAGAAGCGGCAAGAAACTCCCGGGATTATTTTTTTTCCTACTCACAGTTACAGACAGTACTTACTACTACTTATTACATTATTTAATTAAAAAAAAAAAAAAAAAAACTGAACTAAATGAGTTACTAGTTTCTAAAAAAATTAGCCTTTATTACCTAAAAGACTAAATAGTAGTAAATAGGGACTGTTTCCTATCACTAATGAATAAGTAACACGCTGAAAGTTTAATCAGCTCGAATCTTTGTTTGTAAACCGATCCAAAGAGGTTAATAGGAACTCACCTAGCGTTCTATTTCGGTAATAGATTGCAACAAAATATCTTGAGTAGAGTTCAGTGTATTTAAAGTTACATATTGGAGTGCATTGACCTACTCGTAAATGAGTACTCATATGGTAGATGTTAGTAATCAAATCATGTTATTATAATTGCAATCATAATTAATGTATTTAAAATGGAAAAATGAATAATGGTTCAAATTTAACTCAGTTAAAGCACCTATTATTTTCTGAATGACTAATTTGGAAGTGGATGTGGCCTCTCCTGTAGAGTTAATACTAATATGCCCTAATGGGCTCCTAAGATCTTTGGATATTGGCCAGTATAAAAAGGTAAATATTATGCAAAGATTTTTCTTGTCGAGAATAAAATTTAGTTTACATGAAACTAAACAATATTGGACAGATACATAAAGTTACGAGAATTAATGCTGAACATCATACGCGAGTAATATGTTATGTTCCTCTTTTTCTATTTCACACGAGTCCCAATTCAGATTTATACCATGTATTATTTTTATATTCATTTTATTATCAATCGTAAGTCAAGTTAACCTTATCCAAATTATTTTTGCACAGTTTCACAAACCATTGGCAGTATGAACGCATGTCGTATCAAATCCAAAACGTCTGAAGACATACGACAACAATGTTATTGAAATATCTGGTTATTACGAAAAGGTCTCTTTATCATATTTTTTGTGAGATCAATGACGCTGTCCTGTTCCCCAATAAGCACGAATACACAAAATATTGGGGCTGAATAAAAGTTATTATATTTTCCAACATCTTTTGAATGATACCTTTTCGGAGTACAGTATCTGATAAGCAGGTCACCCACTTTTTCCTGTTAGGGCGGCAGTGACCACTAATCTGATAGCTGATGATCTCATTCACCCCATCCCAAGTCCCATCCCCACTGGACTTAATTGAAAAGGTCTCTTAAAAATATTATGGATCTTAAATTTTTCGATTCCGGGGTCCGAAATATTAACTCTTTAACGTGATACTTTTGGTTACAGTCAAGTAAATTTAAAGGAAAACACGCCTAGGTTCGGGTCGATGAACCAATCACTACGGAACTCTACATTGCGCGTGGCCCGACACGCACTTGACCGAAAGTATTCAGAAATATACCTGTCTACTCATAATCAAATATTTTCTACATTAAACTAAAGCTTTTGCTTTTAGCAAAACTGGATGGCATAAATCTGCTACTGAAACGTTACTTTAATACAATGATAACTGACAAAAATTTTAAAATTAAAGAAAAACCCGCATGCTATCAAAAAAGCTATCATGATATTATTATACCTATCTTTTTGAAATCCTTATGGTGAGCTCTTTAATTTGATACCCATATTGCGTTATTCGATTTATTTTTATTTTTTGGTACTTCAAACAATGGCATCTCACAGTTAAAAAAGTAAAAAAAAAAAACAAAAATGGCATTTCACCATATTTGTTTTTTTTTTAATTTCACTCATCTAAGAACCCTTGGGTTATCAAGACGAATCTAACAATATCTTAAATCCGTTCAGCGGTTTAGAAAATACGAGGTAATAAAGAATATTACACGCATACATACAAGATCGCGCGAAAAACATAACTCTTTTTAACAGTCGGGTAAAAAGGATGTCTGCTAATACGCTATTGACATTATACTCAAAGAGATATCACTTATGTCTGCTGTTTTGCGCTTTTTTGTTGGCTTTGAATAATATTTGAGTAGGTACGGAATACTACATCTAGTCTGAGTCGAGTTTTTGAATACATTCGCTAAATCGACAGATTTTGTGGTGTCCTGCCCTTATCCTTCACAGAAAATTATGATAAAAAGACCGTCCAATGTCAGCAAACATTGCAATAACATTGTTGGATTAGGATAACATTCTCGCGGGTGAATAGTTATTTCTTCTTATATGCTTTTTTATATATTTTATTATTTCTATTCTTTATAATATTGACGTGATAACGTCTATTAAAACGATGAGCGCCGGGCGCATCTATGAAAAAATGTAGCGTTCCGCAAGCGAGAGAGCGGCAAAAGCGAGAGAGAGGCACTACCGGCCACGATCGGCGTATCGTTGCCGATGCCGTAGGCGAGCCGTAGGCGATCGTAGTTGAGTGGAGCGGAGCGGGGCGGGGCGGGGTGGGGCGGCGCGGGGCGGAGCGGAGCGGAGCTTTGTCATGACGTTGTCACGTTAAACTACCGTCCGTAAACCGACTTTACAGACAACCATTTTTAGGGTTCCGTAGCCAAATGGCAAAAAACGGAACCCTTATAGATTCGTCATGTCTGTCTGTCTGTCTGTCTGTCTGTCTGTCTGTCTGTCTGTCTGTCTGTCTGTCTGTCTGTCTGTCTGTCTGTCTGTCTGTCTGTCTGTCTGTCCGTCCGTATGTCACAGCCACTTTTTTCCGAAACTATAGTAACTATACTGTTGAAACTTGGTAAGTAGATGTATTCTGTGAACCGCATTAAGATTTTCACACAAAAATAGAAAAAAAACAATAAATTTTGGGGGTTCCCCATGCATAGAACTGAAACTCAAATATTTTTTTTTCATCAAACCCATACGTGTGGGGCATCTATGAATAGGTCTTCAAAAATGATATTGAGGTTTCTAATATAATTTTTTTCTAAACCGAATAGTTTGCGCGAGAGACACTTCCAAAGTGGTAAAAAGTGTGTCCCCCCCCCCTGTAACTTCTAAAATAAGAGAATGATAAAACTAAAAAAAATATATGATGTACATTACCATGCAAACTTCCAACGAAAATTGGTTTGAACGAGATCTAGTAAGTAGTTTTTTTTAATACGTCATAAATCGTAAACCGCAATTTACCTCGATCAAAGTTACAACGAACTTCAAGAACTTTTATATTATGTTACTTGCTACTACGGAACCCTTCATGGGCGAGTCCGACTCGCACTTGGCCGCTTTATTTAATTCTTTTCTAAATTCATCTTTTTCCCCTATGTACTATGTTTGTGTGCATGTAATATTCTTTACTACCTCGTATCTTTCAAACCGCTGAACGGATAAATATAATTAAGATGTTGATAGTTTCGTCTTGATAACCCAAGTGTTCTTCGATAAGTGAAATTGATAAATAGTTAATAGTATCAGGCATTACTTTGCGGAAATCCATTGTTATAGTCTACTTGGTATACCTAGTGGTATAGTACTACGTACGTGGAACACACGTTTTGGTGCTGGTATGTATGTTGGTAAGTAGTAGAGATAGACTTTTAATTATTGTAGTGCATGTTTCCGTTGTGCCACGCATGTCTTAAAGTATATACCATCATGGATTGTTGCAAAGTAGACTAATACTAATTTAATAAGTGAAATAATAAAAAAGAATATGGTGACTGTGTATCAAATAATAAAAATAAATCAAATAATGCATTATGGGTATCAAATTAAAGAGCTAATCATAAGGATTTGAAAAAGGTATATCATGATAGCTTTTTTATAGCAGGGGTTTTTTAATATTTTAATAATTTATGCTGGTAGTTAGTTATTTTACTAGGAGAAAAATGTTCTTGTATTTTTTTTTACTTTACGCTAAAATATACTATTTACTCCACGGACATGTTCTTGATACATCCCACTTCTGGGCTTTGAGTCTCCTCTCACAATGTGAGGGGTACAAGCCATAGTTTATCACCCTGGCCAATTGCGGATTAGTAGACTTCACACACCTTTGAGAACTATATTAAGAACTCTCCGATGTGCAGGTTTCCTCATGATGTTTTTCCTTCACCGAAGCAAGTGATAATTAACTTGTAATACGCACATAATATATGGAGGTGCCAGGATTTAAACTCGGGCCCACGTGTTCGGGTAACCAACGATCTAACCGCTAAGCTATCACTGCTTTATAATAATCAAAATCAAATCATACCTATTTAAAATATTTGAACACAAAACCTCACATAGGGGTGCCTCTGAAGTAAATTGAAAAGGAACCTATGAAAGGAGGTTGAATATTCAGCTTACTTGGAAAAAATTATGAACAGAAAACGACCCTTGAACCTTTTTCATGTAGAGCAATAAAAGGTGCGTATTAAGTTGGGGAAAGGTGAGAAGTGGGAACACGATGTAAGGGTACCTAAATATCACTGGTGTATCAAATTGTACACAATTACCCGCTTTACAGAGCTCTTTTAAGGTAACTATACTCACACATAAATATCATAATTGTTGTACTTGAACAACTATTAAATAACTATTTACTAACAACACCATGGTCAATACAACCGGGATATATGTATATCCTATGGTCTAATTCTGGACACGATCTTTCTGTTTACCACGTTTCATTTTAAATTTTAATACATAGTACGTCGAATCATCTCCACAATTCATCAGTACCTACAACCTTTCACAATATTATTAGTTGAATTAGGAAGAAAAGGATAAGCGTTCACTTACTTCGCATAACCTAAAAAATGCAGGATTTGAACCACACAGCCTTAAAAACGAGGTAGGCAGGTATATACGTTACAAACGTTCATCATCTGCCCTAAAAGGGAATCGAAACTGAGACATCACCGAGACCTTAATTCTTCGCACTGGATTAATTATAGCCGATGGACTCATTGCATGCCAATCAATTAATATTTTATCTCTATACAATCTGTTTCAGCTTACAGATTACGTAAAAAATCACGTATCAAACAAACATATAAAGAAACGTTTACTAACCAGTTTTCTCCGTCGGGGTGAATATTTTCTTTATTCTCTTATTTCTTTTGATGTTGCATGTGAGCCGTTCAATAGCTTTGAGTATTTTCTTGCTGACCTTGTTAATAGTTCTGTGTTTCGGATCGGAGTACTTTGTCGTTCGATGACCGCCGCCGACGGTTTTCTCACACCCCGAACTCGCACTGTCGTCCGATTCCGTCGCAGACGTATCAGATACGGGGTGAAATATGTAAGGGCTACCGACGAAACAAGGGGAATTCATGATAGAAGATTCACTGTGAGGGATTATTCACATTGTATGAATGAAAAAAAGTGGATGAAACGGTAGAAATACACAATCACAGATGTCGATGTCTAGACGGACGTAGTTCAAGTCGGCGACGGAACTGAAAAGAATCGGGACGTCTATCCAGAAGGTCGCTGAAGCATGACGCCGCTCCTACGGACAAGCCTTAGACCTTGACTTACCTCGGTTCATTAATTGTCTTATGGCGCATAGGTAATTACTTATTGTGCAAATCTATTCGTACTTTCGCAGGTATGTACCTACTTTAATTGCATAACTTTGCAAAAAAAACATACTTTAAGTACTGTATAAGTAGGTACTTACAGTCTACTAATACTTGAACTAATACGAGTATGATGCTTCCTTAACTCACGAGCATATCAAGAGGCATTTTCTCTGGGTAGGTAGGTACGTACCTAAACCACAAAGTAAGCTACCCAATAGCCAATATAAATTCAATTAATTAATTCAAATTCTTCTAAAATTTCTATATCTATTAGGAGCACTTTTCTTTTAATTTTCACTTCTCCATTAATAGCGCCTGAAAGTTTCACCGAGCAATAAAGTATGGTGCAATTTTCGCAGCATCAGTTAGATTGCCGTTTCATTTCCCGCGCCGTCATAATATTAGATACTCGCTGATAAAAATCACTTTTAAATGTACCTACTTTTAAAATTTTATTTTGAAAGCAAATATTGTATACTAGCTGTTGCCCGCAGCTTCGCATACGGAAATTATGTTTTACCTTATTTGTACCTCTTGCAGAAGGAAATTTAAAAAATGGTGAATTTATATTGAAGTACTTATATTTAGTAATTTATATACTGAAACCCACGATAAAATCACAAAGGATTCCTCCAGGAGCGGGTTTTGAAAAATAAGCAATATTCACATTAATTTGTATTTTTTTCTTTTTTTTTTGCAAAATTTTGAAAAACTGAAATATATATGTTTAATCAATTTAAGCAAGGAACATTTGTGGCAAATTTGAAGCAAATCGGTTGATGTTTTAAAAATATTCCATACAAACTTTCATCCCGTTCCCCGGGGAAACCTCTTAACTTTCCGGGATAAAAAGTATCCTAAAATATGACCTGGAGTATTAGTAACAACTTCACCAATTTTCATCGAAATCCGTTCAAAGGTTTTCATGTGATGCCCGGACAGACAAACAGACAGACAGACAGACAATAATTCTAAAAAAAATATTTTTGTGCTCTAACACGTTATTGAAGTCAAAATTTTTAAAAAATATTCAATGTACAGAAAATTTGCCCTTCGAGTTTTATTATAGTATAGACTAAGAATATGTTTGTTATTAAAATACAATAAAGTCGGAAGTTCAGAATATAGTAGGTACCTACAGTTAAATAAATATTCCTAACTAGCTTTTGCCCGCAGCTTCGCCCGCGGTAGAGATCGATTTTTTACAAATCCTACTTACTTACTTTTAGTTGCCTATGACTAAAGTAATTTACATGTATCATTTTGATAGCGTGAAATGCAAATGAATTTTACTAACGCCATCTATTAACAACATCCGGAACTAAATATCTAGCAACTAACAAAATATCGATCTTCCCATGGGGATGTTTTACCGCGGTAAAAAGTAGCCTACGTTACTCTCCACCCTCCTCACTATCTCCACACACAAAAAACATACCATATAACAGCTTCGTTGCGACGTGAAAGACGGACAAACAAACAAACAAACGAACACACTTTCACATTTATAATATTAGTATGGAAGTATGGAAGTATGGATGTTAAAGGAATACAATTTTTAAAAACAAACTTTTAATATATTTTTTTGTCCTACCGTGAGACACTAAAGTTATTAAATTCAAATTCAAATTCAAAATCATTTATTCACTAGCTGCCCGGACAGACTTCGTTCTGTCAAAAGTTAACAGTAAAAATTACCTATATAAATTTTTCCGAGTGATCACGTTATTTATATCTCAACAATAAACAACGATTACTTACAAAAATAAGTTAATATTGCTCAATCAACTGTAGGTATGTGAAATTTGTATGTCTTTAATTCACCGGCAATTTCATTTTGAATTTTGAAGTTTATTTCATCTACATCCGTAATTTTGGCAGCTAATATAGCACGTTTGCTCAGCCACAAATGATCTTTGTAATTTTGAAAGACGTTTGGGAACACGTTTTTATGAGCTCGATTGTTGTTTCAGTAAACTGACAAAAACATAATGCAGCCAGTCGAATCATTAACAGGGATTTTGCCATTACCAAGGTCAATGAGTTGCTTTGAAAATATTTCTCCAGATTGATCATTTTGCTATCGGACACGTATATTCTTATTTGCATTTAGTATCTTTACGTATTTCCACAAAATGGAGGATTTGAACATGCATTGAGTTCATCCACTGGCGTTGACCGAGCAATCACTGGTAATGTTTGACGGAAATCTCCTGCTAATAAAATCATCGCTCCACCAAATCGGTTTCGATTGTTTCGTAGATCTTTCATAGTTCTGTCTAATGCCTCCAAAGCTTTTTATGTGCTATCGTGCATCCATCCCACACTATTAACTTATATTGCTGCAAAACCTTTGCCATTGCTGTGTTCTTCGAAATTTTGGAGGTCGTTTCGAGTTTCATTGCTTTGAATATTCAATGGAAATTTTAGCACTGAATCGGCTGTTCGACCGCCTTTTAATAACGTGGCTGCAATTCCAGATAAAGATGTACCACCTGGAGCGTCCAAATAGTAAATTCCTCCATTTCCATCATTTACAAATTTTTGTTGTTGGTTCAACAGCGGAACATTTATTCTGATTCCCTTAAAGCAACGTCGTGCATTGGGCGATTAGGCACGGCCATGCCTAATTGAGATGATACTTTGTTTGACAATTGACATCATCAAGCACATGTCCTCAACTATTATCAATGCCTCGATATAATTATAGAAAACAATGTTCGTATTTGCTGAGGTTTAAAAGAAATTACAGCATCATTTGAGGTTTGATCCCAATGGGAATCATTTTCTAACAGCTGCAAACGCTGCTAGCAGTGTTCGGGCAAAATCATCATTCTGACACATACCAAAATTGCTTCACTAATACTAACGTAACGGCCCATTTGGTATAGGTTAACTTCATCAACAGAAATCTCGGCACTAACTCCAATCACAGCCATATCATTTCATTCACACTTCTATCTGCAGTTGATCAGCGACGATATAGCGGTTATTAATTCCCGTGGATACCGTTTCGAATATTTACCATCTACCATACCTTTAGTATTGTCCGCGCAATTTTTTTTTTTTTTTTTTTTTTTTTTTTTTTTTTTTTTTTTTTTTTTTTTTTAATATTATAAAAACCTTCCGTGGAATCCAAGGAACATACAAAAAAAAAATTTGCCAAATCGGTCGAGCCGTTCTCGAGTTTAGCGCTTAGCAACATCCATTTTTATATATATAGATGTAGGTATCATTGATACACTTATGCACGTCATTTTTTTAATTTATTTATTGGTATCTTCACTAACTTCATGGCTGTATAATCCGTCGAGGAGTTCCCTCGATTGGAGCTAACCCTAAATGTAGTCAAGTAGATGCCTATATTTATAAATTAAAGTCGTAAGATTTGACCCATACCTACATACATGCTACCTAAGTGCTAACAAACTAACGAACGAAGTAAGTTGTAAAAAAATGTTTGATCGAATTAATCTTTGTTAATTGAAGCTTAAAGGTTAGGTATGTGGATTCGTGCAACCTATTGGCTAATGCGGAACCCAATCTTACACGAATATTCAGACTGGTTTACTTATAGGCTTCTCCATCTATCCTTGATTTTACCGCAGCTTACACAGCCCGTGGTGCACTGAAACCAGACAATCATGGCACCAAGTCCCACCTTTTGCAGCTCCTTGGGCTCTGGATACCTGGTTCAATCACGACAGTAGATATTCATGCAGGTTAGTTGTCTATAGAACTAGCGAAGTAATGCGATGCCTTTGGTGATAATGATGCTAACTTGCGATGGTGACCTACAGTGGCGGTACAGCCATACAAGCCGAAAAACCCATCTAACTATCATTGCTTTATTACCACCTAATATCATCACTCTGCAGCTGTTAACACTCATATTATTTGTTGGTAAATAATATAATAATATGTATTATATATGTATGGAGTTCTGTGTTGTCGGGCCAAAGATCCCGAAATCCTGGGTTGTACGACACAACTGGGCTTGCCTTGTTCTGACGGCCTAGGCACGCCACTGGTGATTTAATGGTGGCCACTTCGCCATGGTGCCCATGGTGGCATGTTTGTGCGTTTGACGACTATTTTCTAAACAGTATCGACTATCTTTCCTATCCTAAGTACCTTATTAATGTTTATTTCCATAAATTATGGGATCATAATTCTTATACAACGTATTAAACTCAAATTTCCTAGTTCGCGATAAAAAAGCGGGGATTTAATTTTTTACATCTCAACTTCAACAATTTTCCTCGTTCAACAATTTTCCTTTTCGCTCTTCAATCAATTATGCCAATCAGGTGAAGTGCTAAATGAAACGCAAATAGGGATTACAACAGTTTCCCATTTAATGGGATTATAATAATCCTCGATGGGGCGGTGTAAAACATAACCATAGATAGCTCTACCTACTTAATAGCAATTAAACATAATCATATCTTTAGCACGCGTGCATTTCATTCGCTGAGATATTTTTATTCATTACTCTTCTGGATAAACATACAGTAGGTACCTGGATGACCGAGCTTTGCTCGGTATTATTTTTTGGTAAATCGTGTTTTTTGGAAATTATATTTAGATACGAATTACATACTGATGAAATATTAATAATATTTTTCGATCTTATCGACATAATAATAAAAATATGAACTGGTTATTTAAATAAAAAATAATAAAAGAAAGAAGTTGAAAAAAAGGGGAAAAAAATAATCGTGTCGCCGGACTCGAACCTGGGTCTTCTGGTTTCGGGACCGCCCGATTTCCCACCTGATCTATTATTATATTAATAACCTTGTAGATGAAGACGAAATTTACCTTCGTATTCTAATGATATCGTAGCAGTTTTTCATTGCCTGAAAACACGGATAAAACGACATTTTCTAAAAATGAATCCTTACTAGATCGATTTATCTCCCCTGAAACCCCTGCATTCTAAATGTCATGAAAATTGTTGGAGCCGTTTCCGAGACTCAGAATAAATGAGGATCTGGGTGCTAAGTCAATTTTTCTTATAAAATCTTCTCACGATATAAACAGATGTACCTACTTATAGTGCAGTAGAGCAGATGTTTTTAAATCTCAAAAGTATTTTTTGAAATCATCAGATTTACCCACAAATACCTATTACCTACTTTAAATATAATTTTATATCCGTAGTATAGTGACACAACATTTATAATTTTAATTAATTAACAAAATTTATATTTGTAACACGTGCTTTTATATAGGTAAGTATGTACGTAAAGTGAAAGTAAATGTAATAAAAGGTGAAACACATAAAAAGCACAGATGTGTAATACGACAGGCAGTGTACATAAATTCGTATTCTAACGGAACTACGCTCCTCTGAGGTCCCGCCCTTTCCGCTTCCGTATATTATGTCTCCTCTGAGAATTAACTAGGTTGCCTCCAGCATTCACAATGATGCATCGTAACTTCTTATAAAAAGACGAATTAAATCCATAAGGAATGATAATAAAAAGTACCAATAGGCTTTTATTATAAAGAGTAGGAATGTTGCCGTCCTCCATCAAATCTATCTTATTCCCTTCAAATTCACACCACATTCTCGCAGCAGTTTCTTTAGATCAGCCACTCTTTAATAGCCGTAGGATGCCATCATATCACAAAGTATAAATGCAATACAGTTTAATATATAAGAATAATTATAAAATTAATTTGATATGTAAGTGTTTACAGACGGTTTATTACATTAGTGCACCATGATGCCGGTTTGTTTACTGTATGCGCTGGTGGCGCCATCTACGCCGAGCTTTGCGTAATATTCCCTATTGATTCCCTGTGAGGCGGAATTAAAAAATTGTGTTGTCCATGGCACCCACGGCCTAGAGAGTCCTACTGTGTGTGTACATACTAATTATTTCAAAACGGGTAAAGTTCAAAAGTACGTACCTGCAGACTTGTTGTAGTCTTCCCTTAGCAAATGATGATTAGATGACGATCGTTGTCCTTCGCGGTCTTTTCGAGCAAGTGTGTCAAAGTAACTACTTTGGGACTGCGTTGGTGTCGATAATTCATAATCATGTGGAAATACTTGAATTTTTATATTATATTCCTTTTTCGGCGATTCCGTATGAATACTTAATGTATGTCTATAACTGGGAGTCCTGGATGAATCTGAATGTGTTTGATTAGTTTCATTATTTCCAGGTCCATTTTCACACGAACCATTCAAAACAATTCTCTTTATTGTTTTAACTTCTTCTGTTTCACTTAATTTATGTTCAGTTATCATTGACTTTTCAATAACTTCTTTTGGCGATTGTGAATCGTGGTCAGTTTTTGAGTTAAATATTTTCTCAGAGTCAAACTCTGAAGTCCCGTTCATCTTAGTCTCTTCGGGTAAATAATTTTTAAAAAGATCATTGTTTCTTTTTGTCTCAAAAGGATTCTTTCGATTTTGTGTAACATTGTTATACGTACTTTCTACTTCCGAATTCTTGTATTTACTACTCCCGGAGTAAGGATCAGCTCTACCATTTGTGCTTAGTTTCGATTCACTCATACTATTTTGTAATTCAACTTCATTCCTAGAACTAGAATCGAATAGTGACGAAAAAACAGGCGGTTGTATTTCTGCATTATAGTCTTCAAAAGAAGGTGATTCCTTACACTTATTAATTGATTTATTTCTATCTAGTCCGGCAAGCGACGCTTTACCGTTTGGTACGGGAAGTTTGGAAGCACTTGAGTAATTTGAGGGTAATGTTGTATAAAAAGGATTCGTGGGATGAAACTTGAGCGGTTCTTCAGTAGGCGCGATGGATTTTACGAGTGGCGTTGAGCTGAGAGGTGTTTGCGCCGAGTTGAGTGAACGCATAGGGGAGGAAAATGTCCGATTATGCGGAGATTGAGACGGCCTTATAGTGGCGTAGACTGGCGGCTGCGGCGTTGCCCTCCCACTATTAACCTCGGCAATTATTTGAGACGGTCCTGAAACAAAACAATACTACATGAGAAAAGGTTGAAGTTTTGATAAGTATTTGAATTTAGACAACATTCGTTACAATACAATTGAATTACAAATGAAGGAATAATTAGGGATCTTATTACTATGACCGATATATCTTAAAGGTAACCTGTAATAGGATTAATAAATCTTATTCTGACATTCCACTTCACATTAATCTACACATACTTAAATTATGTTTCGCAGCAAGAAATATCAGTATTTAAATTTATCTGCACAATCTGATTTATAGCGCTGATACATTTTGTCCCTGTTTACTCTGCTGTTATAATCATTGTTTTTTTTTTTTCATTTATTTTTCCCTCTGATTGAATTTTTCAGGGACCTTGATTGAATTAATTACCGTAAAAATTATAATGTTCATATTGCATTGGAATATTTTAAAATTATACATCAATAAATAATCCCTAATTATGTTGTTTATTAGTACTCGTAGTTAAAGAATAATATAATATAAAAATATTACAGGTATTATTAAAAGGCTCTATTTATTTTGCTGCGCCACTGCTTTTATGACACCGATACAGTTTACAGTAGTCAGCGAATTTTGGTCCTGAGCGTTCCCCTGCCAGAAGGGAATTCCAGCTCGAGGTCTCGATACGCGTATTGACCTTGAGTTCGAGCTGCATCCTTCTGGCACCAACGCGCGGGCATTTATTCAGGACATGCTCGACTGTCTGTTCGGTGTAAGGGTAACATAATCCGGGGTCGTCGCAAAGCTTAAATCAATGGAGATACTGGCCTATCCCGCCGTGTCCTATCCACCCACACCTGGGATTTCCAGTAAGTATGATCCGTCAAGTCTCCTGATAATTTGATGCACCTGACGAATTTCCGGGAAGAACATCTTTGTGATTCTGCCTTCCCGAAACACCGAATATTCAGCTTGCCAGGCGTCAAGAGTGTGTTGGTGTATGATACGCCTGGCATATGACACGGGGAGCTTGTCGTAGTCAGCGGCCTTCCTCCTGTGCGGGGCAGCCTGCTTAGCAAGCTCATCTGCGCGCTCGTTTCCTGCGGTGCCGACGTGAGCGCGCACCCGCCTGATGCCTTGCTCTGCCGCCCGCGACAATTCCACCTTAATGTCATATACCAAGTGGTGCGTGGACTGCGGGTATTTAGCACCTCCAGAGAAAAGCGTGAATCGATCAAGATATCGCACTATAAGCCTATAATCATTGCTTACCTTGAGCACAAAATTAAAACATTTTATTTTACTATCCAACATTTATAAAATCCTATGAAATATCATATAAATAGAAAGGTTTAGTTGATCAAAGGAAAAAGTCCCTATTAAGAGCTCCATTTGACGTCTCCAGTGCCTAAAAGCGTCACGTTATTTCCGAGCTACTACGAGTACGGCACTTTATGGAATGGAAGACTCGCTATATTACATAATATATGTATGTTACAGACTATTTTCCTACACTTTAACAAGGTTTATATTGTGACAAATGTTTATAAGACGTTATGAATATTAGAGTTAACCCGAAAAATTATACTTATGGTTTCATTGTAGCCTTCTTTAGTTTTATATTATTTTTAACGTAACATAACGAATCTAAAGTTTGAGTATATCATATCAGCCATACCAATTTTTTCTTACACACTCTTAGTACATACATAGAACCCTGTTCACTCCACTAAGTTCCTTTCAAAAAATTATACCTATATCGAATACAAGACTATAAAACATTGAATAATCTACACAATCTTTTAATAAAAATAAAACAATAAACCAATTGCTACATATTACAATTATTTCGGTATCACACGTTACATAAAAGTATTCAGGTTACGGTTATTTGCAGAAAATCAAACTTTATGTGAGCATTGCGTAAAAAAGGTGTGTGAAAAAACATGAAGCCTTCGCTTTTAACCTAAAAAGTACGTGTAATTCATGTGCCTCAGCTATAACGTGAGCCATAGTCCATACAATGTGGATTTCGCAAGCTACGAAAAACTAAAAAGAGTGGTGTAGAGGTCTAAAGTGAATAATAATGCACTCGAGACCATACTCAGTGCACCTGTTAGAAAGAAATGTGAAATGCTTAAATTCTCTTAACTTACTCATTCATTTATCGTTTATATTCATGGCCAAGTTTCTTCGTAATCCATACCATCAGGATAAATGACATAGTCATGCTAAAACATTAAAATGTATGATCCTAGATCTCTCGATAAATATAATACGAACAGAAATTCATACCTAAAAAAATATTTATCAAACTGTTATCAAAACTGGATACCTACGCCAAATAGCTCTTCACAAAATTTCCACATACATCATCCATGACAAGTGCTCATTATTAATTAGTGTAGAGATCACAAAGTACCTACACTCACAAGGAATGGAGATGACAGTAAAAATATTATGAAAGTAAATATTTTTTCAATCACGAAGTTCGCTGATCTAATCATAACCTACATTTAATTTTGTTTAAAAACAATGATGTATTGATATTGCTACTCAGTTGAGATCTATAGTTATAGGGGTAGAACCTATAATTAATATTAGTGTACCTTTTATTCTTTCATCTGAGGTGTAGGTATACTTAAATGCATATATTAATAAAGATGTTTAAAATATTATCCGTCTGATCCGATGAATCTGAGTGTTGATTCAACATCCGTCCCTCAGATATTAAACAAAACGTTTATGATACCGAAAGGCAAAGTCATACGAAACAATAAATAACATAATTTTGTGTCAAAAAGCATATTCAGAATATTATTAGACGTATAAAGAACAATCAAACCAGATGCAACTTAATTACAAAACTTAGCACTTTACATTCTATTCTTGAACTACGAAAGGTAATGTAAAGTTGACAAAGATAAATAAAAAGTTGTATTTAAAGTCTCACACTCGTATGTGCCGTTTAAACTTACTTTTCAACTCGCTGGCTTTTCCGATGGATCTTCTTCGTGGTGACACCTCTCTGTCTCTGGCAACAAGAAAACTTAGATTAGTAAGTGAACTACTTAACTTGTATGTTGTAAATAAATAGTGGGAGACAAGCGTAGAATTATTTGTTCCTATATTTTTAATGTTTAAATAAACTACAATCTTAGTCTGATGTTACTAGCCATTTATTTGTACTTGGCCATAATAGTAATATCAAGCTTATGACTTTTTAGATGAAATTAATATTACTTATATCGTTATTTTTTATATCTCATTAACGGCCGCACTCAATCAACTCGCTGGCATAATCAAAATCACAGTACAAATTCTGTACTAAGGAGCGTTTCAAGTAACCGTTAAATGACTGAGTGCGGCCGTAAGTAATACACAGTCAACTATTGATCGCGCTTAAAATTGGTCCATTTGTTTCATTCACTGCATTCGTAATGGATCATTCACCGTTTAATTGTTATCCTATTTGTAACTATTTAGAAAAATCATCAGGATAGCGAAAAAAAAATACAGTTTTTGTCTGTCAGTGGTTTTGTAGACAATACAATCGCATAGAAAATTAAAGAATGGTTCATTCGCATTTTGTCGCAATCACAATATGTAGAAATGATGTCTGATCTCTGCCCGGCGATCGATTCCTGTGCGAATGCGAAGAGAGATAAGATTAACGTCAAGCCGCGTTGTTCGCAGACAGGGAATGCATTAACTGTCTTCATGTGCCATTGCCAAATTATTTTTATGGAGAAAGGGAAATAATTCGACGTATAAAATCAAAATATTTCGAGTAGAGGAATAACATAGGAGTAGATAGGAGTTGGATTTGTTATAGATTACGTATCATAAGATACACGATCAGAAGTCACATCACATATTGCTTACATCCTGTATTCAATCCATACTAATATTATAAACTAGCTGCCCGGACAGACTTCGTTCTGTCAAAAGTTTTTTATTTATTTTGAGATGTAAGCTATCCTATCTTTCAAGTTGGATCAAACTGCACACGGTGTGCAAATTTAATTAAAATCGGTTTAGTAGTTTAGGAGTCCATCGCGGACAAACAACGTGACACGTAATTTATATATAGATTTTATGCTTTGACGACCCGTGTGGCGCAATGGCTACCATGCCGGATCGCCGTGCCAAGGGGCCTGGGTTCGATTCCCAGCGAAGCGGAAATTTGAATGATGAGTTTGAATTTCTGTTCTCGGTCTGGGTGTGAATGTCCTTGTCTAGTGTGTTGTCCGTGGCACCCACGACACAGGGAATCCTAGTGTGGGGGCTATGAGTGTGAAACGTTATTATTTATTGTTGTTTTTTTTATTATCTTTTTATAGGACATACTTACTTATGTGTTTTTTTCTTTAAATTTTAAATTTGTACTTGCCAACCCATTTTTATTTTTTTATAACATACTATACATTTTTATCAAAATTGTTTTTTAAGTTTTATGTACTCAAGTAATTTATTCGTAATGTGTTTATTTTTTTACTAGAACAAATTTTTTTACATTCCTCTATTTAAATTTTATTGCTTTAGTATATAAAGGCCTACGCTAAGCTGCTTTGCGTGGGGCCACACTGGTCATTGCGCGGCCGCGGCGCGGCGGCGGCTGTGTTTATTTTCCTTAATTCGTATTATCTTCTGAATGGAATGTCCGATTTGAGTAATTCAAAAAGTTATCTATAGGTACTGAAACAGTTTTGAATATAAAATGATTTATTTGGATAAGGATTAATACGAAGGTATGGTTTTCATGCTCTGATTTTGGTCATCTTTGTTATTAACTTTTAAAATGTAAAAAGTGGTTATAGTGGCATAACGACAATAGTTGGCCATATAGTATCGCGAGGTTTTTTGTAGATATTGATATGTTCTCTAATATTGTAGAACATTTTTTTGTTATATCGTCAATAGTTTTCGCAGCGTATGCGATGAAAGAAATTTTTAAGCAAATTTTTTCACACCTTGGTTCACGTTACTGATGTTTTAGCAAGGATCCCTAATTTTTTCTAGTAATAAATATAGCCTATGTTACTTCTGAATAATGTAGCATTCTAGTAGTGAAAGAATTTTTAAAATCGGTTCAGTAGTTTTTGAGTTTATTCGTTGCAAACATACAAAAATATAAAAATACAAAAATACAAAGCTTTCCTCTTTATAATATTAGTATAGATATAGATGGGAAAGTGTGTTTGTTTGTTTGTTTGTTTGTCCGTCTTTCACGTCGCAACGAAGCTGTTACATGGTATGGTTTTTGTGTGTGGAGATAGTGAGGAGGGTGGAGAGTAACGTAGGCTACTTTTTGCCGCGGTAAAACATCCCCATGGGGAGATCGATATTTTGTTAGTTGCTAAATATTTAGTTCCGGATGTTGTTAATAGATGGCGTTAGTAAAATTCATTTTCAAGTTCTGAATCACGCTATCAAATGATACATGTTTACTTAAGTCATAGGAAACTAAATCTTACTAAGTAAAAGTAAGTAGGATAAAAAATCGATCTCTACCGCGGGCGAAGCTGCGGGCAAAAGCTAGTTTATTCATAATTAATATGTTATTAGTCCAGTTGATGCATCTGCGTTTTTATAAGGAAGAACTTCCAACATAGGTACATACACTTAGTTTAAATGTGCATTCCATTTAAAAAATTAAATAACAATATCATTTGGTTTGGTAAAAAGGTACCTTACCTGAAGTCTTGAGATTAATAATAAATAAAAGATTCTAAAAGAATAAGTTTAGAATACTAAAAGAAAATTAAGCCAACCGTGAACAACAATTAACACTTATCATCAGATTATTCATCAGTTAGATCGAGACCACTTCCGATATTGTGAACTTTGCTTTTAACTTCTTTAATTAAAGAAGTTCAAACTCAGAATGCTGAGAGAATACTTCATTCAGATTCTTCATCAGTAGAATCTTATACAGACTGTGACGGTCTAAGTGAGTGGTACCTAAGTCAATATATGAATTCCTTTCAACTTTATTTTCAAGTGTTTCGAAATCGTAAGGTACCAGCTCAAATTAACACCTCTTTTATTGAAGTATTTTCATATTTCCAATAATTTTATGATGTACAAACAATAAACCTTACAAATAAGTCGACGATGATACGATTGAATGAATGCCTTCAGACGCTGCCTTTACGGTACGATATTATTTTAACTGAAATATTGTAGAGCATAATAAGATCTCAATAATATTCTCTTTATTATCTGAAAGTTTAACCACAAATTAATAAAGTATGACTAAAATAATTTTTACTTTCAGCTATAATAAAAATAAATTTGTATCTCGCAAAGTTCTTTGATTTTTGATATCGAAACATCACGTAACACACAAAGAATTGTGGCTTTCATGTTTTACAGCGTTATTATTTAATGTTATGTACTTACTCGTTCAAACCAAGTCTAAGCAAAGGCCCAGCAGACCTGAGCATCGCATGGGCCTCAGCGTTGCTCATTCCCTTCGTGCTGTGGCCGTTGATCGAGGAGATGACGTCACCCTCTCGGATCCCACTCAGTGACGCCTTCCTCCCCGGATTCACCTGGAAATAACGATCATCAGTGTTCAGAAAATACAGGTAAATTGATCGGGTTTTGAAAACTATTGAAATCTTTTGGCTTGATAACCAGTTCTTTCTTTACCATTAGCTCGTCTGCCACCTATTTCCATAAAAAAATAGCCCAAATCCGCCTACCTTGAGTACTGTTATTAAACTACTCTGGTATTTTGCTTTTTTATCGTCGTAAACAGAAAATAGTCTTATATCTGTAAGCAGTTAAGCGAAGGATTGGAACAGCTTGCCTGCGTCTGCGTTCCCGCCCACCTATGACGTGGATGTCTTTAAGAAAAGAGTGAATAGGCTTTTATTAAGTTAGTGCGCTCAACATCCTGGACCACATCTCCACTTACCATCAGGTGGGATTGTGGTCAAGCATTAACTTATTGTAAGTAAAAAAAAAAGTTTTTTCTGTTTACTACTTGTCTAAATAATAATTTTTCTTCTTTTTAATTGAAAATATTTTCCAAATTGATTGATTGAAAATTTATTTAATTTACACAGAGGTATACTCAATATGTGAAATAACGAAAAGGTTAGATATTTTTTTGTATTATTTGCCCTATGTCTTACAATAGTTTGCTATGCAGGATAAATCAATGTTAATAGTAAGAACAGCGCAGTTTGTTTATATGTAGAAATATGCGTGTAAATAATAATTACTAGCCTTAAAACTTTGTACCCCTTTTTACGACAATTATGTTATGGAGGATGAAAGGCACAGTTAAAGTTTACACGGAGAAGGAGTGCATATTATAGCTAATATTTTTTAATATATAGCTAATATAAAAAAATGGTTGTCTGTAAAGTCGGTTTACGGACGGTAGTTTAACGTGACAACGTCATGACAAAGCTCCGCTCCGCCCCGCTCCGCCCCGCTCCGCCCCGCCCCGCTCCGCCCCGCTCCGCCCCGCTCCGCCCCGCTCCGCCCCGCTCCGCCCCGCTCCGCCCCGCCCCGCTCCACTCAACTACGATCGCCTACGGCTCGCCTACGGCATCGGCTACGATACGCCGATCGTAGCCAATAGTGCCTCTCTCTCGCTTTTGCCGCTCTCTCGCTCGCGGAACGCGAAATTTTTTCATAGATGCGCCCGGCCACAGACATATATACCTAGAGTATACATGTTTGTGCGCCCGGCGCTCATCGTTTTAGACGTTATCACGTCAAAATACCTGGCATTTGACACATACGCAATGCATTCACACGAATATCAATGTGTTAAAACTGACCTAGCAATTATTTAATTTGGATAGCTAACACGTTTTATCATATACCTTGACAATTAGTTTTTTAGCTTGTAACAATATAGACAATAATTATGTAGGGATGGGTTAAATCTTGCAAGCTGAATTAGAACTACTTCTTCTTATCCTAGGGAGTTGAAATTTTGGGTCACTATCTGAAAGACCTTTTCGTTGATAGACAATTCACTACATAACTGCTTTGGGTTCGTTTAAAATACATTTTAATTTTATTATAATGGCGTTCAGTACTACACTCAGGTTGGCTCCAGACGAGGGAACTCCTCATCGGACAACAACACAAATAAAATTTTAAAAGTTTGTTTTTAAAAGTATTTTTAATATCAAAAGGTGTGTTATATTATCATTATTATAATCATAGGAAGTAATTTGAATACAAAGTTTGTACCTTAGAAAAGTTGCGAAATATTAACATCGACGTGAAAAGTTTTCCTTTTAATGTCACGTGGCATCTCGGCAAACTCCGTGACCCAAAAAACTTCCAATGACAATCTTTTTACTTGCGAAACGTTACAACTTTATCGAACATTCATTGCAATAAACAAGCGTGATATTTTCAGTTGCCCAGTTTTCCTCCTTAAAAATATATTACTTTATTCACTACGACATATATTATTTACAGGGTGTCCCGTAAGTAGTGGATCAACCGAAAGTGGCAGATAGCTTGAAGGTTGACCTATCATAATATGTCAAAAAATTACCTTAGTAAAAGTGACACCGTTTTCGAGATATTGACCATTTTATAAAATTTAGAAATTTCGGCTCCTTTATCCTACTTTTTCCTGTTGAGTCCACAAATGAGCAGATATTTTGATATATTTTTTTTCCTATAGTTCTCAGATAGTTGCTTTGTAATTATCAGTATGCAATGTTGTTGAAATTATTATACCTACTGAGGTAATTTTTTGACATATGATAGGTCAACCTTCAAGCTATCTGCCACCTTCGGTTGATCCACTACTTAAGGGACACCCTGTAGGTATATTATTTTTTTCAAAGCTAAAGACGAATTTGTACCAAAATTCATGTTATATCATTCATGCATTGGATCAGCAAGTCAACAAAGTAATTTTTCTCATATACTGGCATAGCAAAACTAATCTTTTAACTTGCATTTATTAATGGGGTTAAGGATTCTCCGGTAACTTAAGAATTTATAATTATCTCGATTATCTATAATTGAAAAACTTCTTCTAAAAGTCTTCTAAATATCACTGACGTTAACATATACTCGTATGTAACTGACATCAGTTAACCTCAAGTAAAAAATAAATCCATGTCTTTTGTCGTCGTAGTTCATTTTATATTTTACTGACTTTTAAATGTTTCATGTAACGAATGCGAAATAGACTGTAAAGTAATTCAATCGTTAGCTGAGTGAGTTAATAATATTAAATTAACTAATTACTTGTTAATTTAGGTAAGTACTAAATGAACAAGTAATTAGTTCATTTAAAACTTGATAATACCGCATTCGGTTCACGCCGTCTCGCCGCCGGTGAACAGAACTTCAGCATGTTCCTGCCGGAAGCGGAATCGATTCTCGTCACTCAAATACTCCCACCAATCTCTAGCGCATTCACACATTCACACAACACAAAGTTACACAATTGACACAATTCTCTCCTCCGAACATGACAGGCGAAGGACGTTTTCACACAATAACGATGCAATGGATTGGATGGAATTCTACATTTTAACGTATATTAGCACACAATGTTAATTTAATGTCTGGAATATCACATCGACATTCAATCTGAAGATATAATGAAGCTTTTACTTATTATCATTCCCCTAATGTTGGGATCGAGCACGCAACTAAATCGCGCCCTATTCGTAAATCGTCCAGTTACCCCGACCAAGCCAAGGGCGATACTAAGCTCAATAGTCCACGCGATGTTAGAGCCAATTTCATCGAAACATTATATGTCCATTATTCGAATATGCATGCGCCGTGAACATAGCTATTGTTATATCGAAGCTCGCCACTCGCCAAGAATATTAATCTCTTGGAAGGCGTCTTGAGGAGTCGGGTGCACGCTGGTCCCATGGCTACGTGCAAAGCCTCCGTGTTTTAATAGGCCAATGAACTTCACCTCTGCATCGAAATAACTCTAAACAACAATAACACTTAAATACCTCTTTGTGACACGATTATTGCAATGGAAATGATATTAATACCCACTTGGTTATTAATAATGTTCTTAGCTGTTTGATGATGCTTTAAAAATTTTTCGACGAAGGGAATTAAAATATTCAGCAGGAAATGTTACGTGAATATCTCGGCAGAAATGTTACCGTAATATGATTGAATTGAAAATAATGTTGTGGAATAAATGGGCTACATGTATCATCATGTGCCGCACCTTTTTAGGGTTCCGTAGCCAAATGGCAAAAAACGGAACCCTTATAGATTCGTCATGTCTGTCTGTCTGTCTGTCCGTCCGTATGTCACAGCCACTTTTTTCCGAAACTATAGGAACTATACTGTTGAAACTTGGTAAGTAGATGTATTCTGTGAACCGCATTAAGGTTTTCACACAAAAATAGAAAAAAAACAATAAATTTTGGGGGTTCCCCATACTTAGAACTGAAACTCAAAATTTTTTTTTTTCATCAAACCCATACGTGTGGGGTATCTATGAATAGGTCTTCAAAAATGATATTGAGGTTTCTAGTATCATTTTTTTCTAAACTGAATAGTTTGCGCGAGAGACACTTCCAAAGTGGTAAAAAGTGTGTCCCCCCCCCCTGTAACTTCTAAAATAAGAGAATGATAAAACTAAAAAAAATATGTGATGTACATTACCATGCAAACTTCCAACGAAAATTGGTTTGAACGAGATCTAGTAAGTAGTTTTTTTTTAATACGTCATAAATCGTAAACCGCAATTTACCTCGATCAAAGTTACAACGAACTTCAAGAACTTTTATATTATGTTACTTGCTACTACGGAACCCTTCATGGGCGAGTCCGACTCGCACTTGGCCGCTTATTTTTATTCTGAATGTGATAGGTAGGTCCTATATCAAAATACTTAGGTACTCTTTTTCCATTAACTTTCCACGTCAGTGCTCCTGCTTTTGTTCAACTTATTGATCTTTAGGTGTAGAATACAAACGTTAATCCCATTTTACATCTAAAGAGTAAAACATTTTGTCTCAATTAACATTTTCGTGCAAAATTTCAAGTTTCTACAGCTAGCTATCAGGATGCAAACTTTGACAAACTTTAAAGTGTTTGCTACAAAGTTTTTTCGGAAAGACTTAAACAAAATGCCAAATCATCTTGAAAATATTTGAGTTAGGTACAATTAAGAAGACAACGATGGCAAATTAGATTTGTTTAGAATACTAGGTTAGGTATATCTTTCTGCGACTGACGTCATTGGTAGTCCAGTAGACGCCGCAAAAACGAAAAACTTGAATTTCAACGTCATTTTTAGGGTTCCGTAGCCAAATGGCAAAAAACGGAACCCTTATAGATTCGTCATGTCTGTCTGTCTGTCTGTCTGTCTGTCTGTCTGTCTGTCCGTCCGTCCGTATGTCACAGCCACTTTTCTCCGAAACTATAAGAACTACGCTATTGAAACTTGGTAAGTAGATGTATTCTGTGAACCGCATTAAGATTTTCACACAAAAATAGAAAAAAAACAATAAATTTTGGGGGTTCCCCATACTTAGAACTGAAACTCGAAAAGTTTTTTTTCATCAAACCCATACATGTGGGGTATCTATGAATAGGTCTTCAAAAATGATATTGAGGTTTCTAATATCATTTTTTTCTAAACTGAATAGTTTGCGCAAGAGACACTTCCAAAGTGGAAAAATGTGTGTCCCCCCCCCCCGTAACTTCTAAAATAAGAGAATGATAAAACTAAAAAAAATATATGATGTATATTACCATGCAAACTTCCAACGAAAATTGGTTTGAACGAGATCTAGTAAGTAGTTTTTTTTAATACGTCATAAATCGTAAACCGCAATTTACCTCGGTCAAAGTTACAATGAACTTCAAGAACTTTTATATTATGTTACTTGCTGCTACGGAACCCTTCATGCGCGAGTCCAACTCGCACTTGGCCGCTTTTTAAGCGTTGACTTCAACGCTCTTAGTACCTTCCTGAAGCATGCTCAGGGGTGGATACTGAAGCACACTGGTGCTTCTAACAGTTCTGGTGTTACATGCTCATCCTTTTAAAAAGATAAAAGGTGTCTATGAGACTACCGTCAGTATTAAAATTGTCTGAGAGACCACCTCAGTATAATCGTTATAATTATTTCATACTGTCTCCTAAATAACACGTCAGTAAAATAGTTTTTACTTCATTGAATTTGTTATTTATGTTTAGATAATTCAGATGTAAATTTAACTGGGACCTTTAAAAGTCAAAATCAGCTTTTAAAACATTGGTTGGAGGAAGACAGCGACCACAAGTTCAACAGTTTATACGATGATTAGTTTGGGTCAAATTTTCAGCCAGGAACCCAATTTTTGGAGACCAAAAACTGTTATATTGAATACGACATAAACATCGGCTCTGGAAGATTGCTAAGACAAAAGCGCATGATTCTGATGACAGTTAGTAGAATTTTGGATGCCAAAGCACCACCAAATAACTATTCTACCAAATTATTATTACTATTGTTTTCAACAACAACGACTATTGTTTTCAACAACAATATATTATGTTGACGACACAACTACCGTCGAATAACCCCCTCACTTTGCTCTGGCCAAGGCTGAAATGTATCATTGCCACAGATCATAGATAAAAAATATCCATTTAGTAGGGTGAATATCTGAGAGAAAGTACTAAAGGGGAATTTCAAAAGATGAATACTGATTGTTCGAGGCTTCGAGTCGATGCGAGGCGGAAAGGAGAGCTTAAACGTGTACTCGTATGAACTGCTCATGCTTACAACGTGCATTGATGGAAATTCCACGTCACGTAGCCGGCTTTAGAAATGCATAAATTTTCAGCAAGAGCATTTTAAATTTGCTCCAATGTCGATAAAGTTTAAGCTACTTATTCACATAGTATAAGTTTTTAATACGAGTTTAACACTCGCGAGTCAATATTTTTTTTTTTACTTTGTGAGCGCACCTTTCTCATAATGAGTGTATCTGTACGTTTATATGATATTAGTATTTGTACGTACCTACGGAACATTTTTTAAAAGAGAAATTATAATAGAATGGGGAGTCCTCGTTTTTACTTCGCGGAAAAATTAAAAATTGTTGGAAAAACAATAAATGTTGCGAATTTTTCACACTTCTATAGCTTTCTTTTATTTTTCTTTTCTTACCTATGATCATAACCAATTTGTTATTAATTTATATTTTTTTATATTTACATACTCACTCAAATTATAAAACAAAATACCTACTCATAACAATCGCAGCGCACATCTTAATATATATAAATTACGTGTCACGTTGTTTGTCCGCGATGGACTCCTAAACTACTGAACAGATTTTAATCAAATTTGCACACCATGTGCAGTTTGATCCAACTTGAAAGATAGGATAGTTTATATCTCAAAATAAAAAAACTTTTGACAGAACGAAGTCTGTCCGGGCAGCTAGTTTTACAATAGTTATAGTTAATATAAAAAAAATTGACAATATTTGTAAGTAAGTTTGTTGCGGTCAATATTTTCTGAGTAGGTATGTATAACCTAAATAAATATTAGGTACACAACACACACCACCAATCCTACGACCAACTTAGTACCTAAACACAAATTACGTTCGAGTTCTAAAAGAATCCTTATCACCATCATTAAAAGGCATAACTATCCAACTAAGAATAACAACAAAATAAGTTATAGCTATATATAGATGTCAGCTCATTCGTGACTGGTCAGAGAGTGTGAAGTATTTTGGTCACGTTTCCTCCGTGACTCGGCATCGTAGCAAACCCTTCTATCAGTAGTCTATAATCAGATCCATCCCCAATATACACACCTCTTATGAGCTTTAAGACCGCACTAAAACAGTGCGTTGATTTCTCGCTTCATCTACGGATTTGTTTTTATCTATTAGATTTTTGTCTGACCTCTTGTCTATACGTATGGACGAGAAAACAACTAAAGTTAGGAGTTAGAGGAAGAAAAAAATCATGTTGCCAGTTAGTGCTGTTACACCGTTTCACTAATCGAATTGAGCAGAATACTTATTAAACCGTAACGATCTGGTGTAAAATGCAATTAGCATTGTAATAAAAACGTATTTGAGAATCTAAGTATATATCATTTAACAAACTAAAATAGAACTGTGTACATAATTATGTATAAACTAAATAGTTGGTAATCTATCGAAAAACTTGAAGGGTATATTGAACTTTGACCTATATAAAGTACAGGGAACACGCAGAAGGATATTAGATAAGTAATATTATATTTTATTCACTCGTTACGAACATTCGTAATTAACGTATTTGTTACTCGCTTTAATGAAGGAAATCATTGTAGGGAAACCAACTTCCTGAAATGTCATGATCTTAAAACTGTAAAGTCTGCCAGCTCACATTTATGACTACAGCTCTGTTACTGGTAGGAGGCCAACATATGGAAAGCTATAACTCGATAAAAACAGTTAATTTGAAAAACTAAAAACACGCAATTTCCATATAATTGCAAAAGTGAGAATAAGACCACAGTACATACAGTACTTTAACTCGGCCCTATTCTTGAAAAACTTGCCTACAGCCGCGCGGAGCGTAGCCGCGCGCTAGGGCTGTCCGCCGACAGTATTTTAATTTTATCAAACGACTTGAGTTTCTTTGTAGTTTTGTATTTAAAAATGTTATATTTTCTATTTTAATTAATAAATGCAATTCATCTATATCTATACATCTATATCTATACAAATAAATAAAATTGGAGTGTCTGTTTGTAATATTAAAATAACCGCTTTTTACCAAGTGCATTTGGATGTATACTTGGTACATATACCAAAACAACATTTTTCACAATTTTTGTCTGTCTGTCTGTTTGTTCCGGCTAATCTCTGAAATGGTTGGACCGATTTTGACGGGACTTTCACTGGCAGATAGCTGATATAAAAAGGAGTAACTTAGGCTACTTTTATTTAAAAAAAAATAGTTTGGTGCGATACGAAGTTCGCCGGGTCAGCTAGTTGTGAATAAAAAGGAAGTGTTCCATAAAAATATATGTTGTGTTTTTATTAGTACTGTGAAGGTTCGTAAGCCATCAGTATTGTATTAGAGACAGAGACTCTTAGGGCATGGTAAGTTCTTCTTACAGGTTAAGGTAAATAAAAAAGGTACAACTGTCCAATTCTATAAACTTTATACCTATTGCTAAATTAATTTATAACATTGAAATCAAAGTTACAGTAGCAAGTAGCAATAACGTTTTAATGACAAATTAGACGCAAATATTCAAATTACAATTATTACAAATTACAATATTAGGTACAATTATTTCCAGACGAGATTCATAGATTCATCATTATATTCTTTATCACGTCATTCATATTATATAATTTTTTTATGTAAATAGCCGGCAAACGAGCTGACTATCCACCTAATGGTAAGTGGATATCGTCGCCCATGGACACCAGCAACACCAAAGGCATCACTGATGCGTTGCCGGCCAAAAAAGAGAGAAGAAGAAGAAAGAAAGAACTGGCTCTCAAGCCCCCAGCCGGAACACGACGAGTCGTTTGGCGGCTGACTCATCATACTCAAGGGTGGTAACTATCCAGGCGAACCCCATGGAGATATAATAATAGTACCTAATAATGGTATTAATTAACAATTAAAATCCATATTACCAATATAATCCGTCGAGGGGCCCTACCACCAGCGGGCTGGATTTAGTCGCCTTTTACGACACCCATCCGGCGTGGGATTGGGGTTAGTATTCTAAGCCACCCCAATACGGCAAAAGTAATAATAATCAACCATGTGATTTTTTTAGCCCCTTATTTATAAATCTAGGCATTTTACTCGGTGGACTTATGAAAAATAAACAATTTAGGTACCTACTTATTGCAATACGTACTTGTTTTTATTTATTTATCCTACATGCACTGATCTCCTTCGGCAGGACCAAAGACCTTGAATATAATAATTTGATTTCTTAATAATAATTACAATATGTACAATAATAAAGTTGATATTAATCAATGACGCAATAATTATACAATACCTACTTACCTACAAGTTACTTATCTACAATAAGTATATATGTATATCTACCTATAAGTACGTATTACATATTATATTATATTGTATAGTATTATATATACTATATAATACGTACTTGTAGGTACGTATATAAAAATAGTCTTTGGAGTCTCCAGGTAATTTAAACAATGATATTCCTGGGTGACTTAATGTCGTATTATAACACCCAAAAACCGCACAATATCTTGTATTCCTGTTTGCCATACTTATTAAATAGTCACACGCCGCACACGGTCACCACAGCCGCCGTAAGGAACTAAACTAAAATAATTTGTTATTTGTACCGTGGGCCGCTCGGCCTCGGCCGTGGCTCAACCCGCGCTCGTTCGCCACAGATACTGCCCTTTACTACACTTATTCCGACTTGCGTAGGTATGGCGCGCGTTTCGACCGTTTGTATGAAGAGCGACTACTGTATAGATCTATATACTGTGATAAGACCGCGGATATTCTTTACAAAACAAATGAAACGAGCCAAAACTACTTATTTATAAGTAGGTACGTTCTTCTGTGCTAAAACTCGATTTGCATCGTTTAATTTCTGAGTTCCTAAAGCCACCTCCCGCTTCCATCATCAAACAAGCAATCTCATCTGATTTACGTACATATGTAAGCACGATGCCTCATTAACGTAGAAAAACTTAATTGCAGAGACTGAGATGGAACTATTCAGTTTTATGTTTTGTTTTAAGTGTCACTGTTTTAAGAATCGCAATACAATTACATACTTTACCGGGTAAAGTTTACCCGGTTGAGTGTGAAGCCTTCGGTACCGGTTGTTATCGTAAGCCAGCTATACTCAACGTGCGGCCCGCTAGGCTTTTGTAGTTGGCCAATCTGTTAGCCACAACGTATTAGCAATTATATAGATACAAAAAAAATGTGTAAATAAAGCTAATTTATAGCAAATACTCGTAGAAGTCGCGGCAACAGCAAGACCCTTTATAAAGGTTAGGATTTAGGATCCAGTAGTGACTAGATAAGAACGAAGTATCAGTATTCCGGTCACGTAATGGCGTGACTTCAACACGCACGTGCGTACCCCGCTAACACGGTGCGTACTGGCCATACTATACGTTCAATTTATGCTATTTGTATTTGAAACCCCAATATAATGATGTAACTGTAGGATTTGTGATGTCACTGATGTGGGAACCACGAGTACCTATACCATATCGTGGCATGGCTCATGGCTCAACTCAACTCAACGTCAAGAAGGCGAAGTGATAAAGGATTTCGCAGACATTGCATCAATGGTGAATGATAACCATCTGACAACACCAGAATACGGAGGAAATAATAAGAATAAATAAGAAGGAATAAATAATAACAATAAGAAGGAATAAATAATAACAATAAGAAGGAATAAATAATAACAATAAGAAGGAATAAATATGAATAATAAGAATTAGGCAAAAATTATAAATTCGTGTTCATCCGGTATGTAGAGTAAATTCCTACCTACATTGGTACAGTCACATAAGTAGGGAGTAAATTGTGTACAATCATTACACAATGACGGTGACAATTTTAGATTGCAAAAAATATTCAAATATTTTCATGAATTGTTATGCCTAATTTATCTAATCAATCTTGTTTATTAATAAGATAGCGATAGCTACATTCCTTAAAACTAAGTCAACTTTACCTATGTTGTGTGGACCAGTTCGGGATTTTACTTCTAACCAATTAATATAAAGGTAATAGTTATTATGAAAAGGCCGGAATTTCACTAACTAACGGGAGTATAACTCATTCTACAGAGTGCTCGTTACGCAAGCTAAGTGGATGGTTACTTCAAATTTTGCTAACCTCGTGGCTCCGTATTACCTAATGTTGTGAATGAAACTTCTAAAGCTTATTATAGTACCTATTATAATAGCGAGGATTGATTTACGAAGTACGACCTACTGCGGTAATAATTATATGAAATGGTCTGATGATGTAAACATGAGGTGAACAGTGGAATTCTTCAACTGCTATACAAACCTTAACTCCTTACATAACTACTGATAAAAGCTTGTTTTTGTTTCAGTCATAAATTATATTATTATGTTATTGCACTGTAAAACTCTTTGGTTCTGATTTCTGCACAGACAATGTTTTCCGAAGCGAAGCGTTTTTGGATTACTACTCATATTCTAGATTTAATTTTGACAAATCTTGGTCATTCACACCGACTTCTTTTAACTTTTGTGGTTTTCGTTTACATGAAACAGGATCATGAATACATTTATTTCTGATGTCCGCTGCGTGTTCAAGAAATCTTTAACAGCACAAAGAATGGCTTTGTAAATTCTTTGGAGTACTGTAAAAAGACGGAAAATGAAGGAATCTTTTCTTTTCCGCACTTTCGTCGCTAATTGCTGAAACGAAGAAAATAAAACGGGATTTTCCACTAGATTTTAACAGACGGGCTTTTGCGCCCCAATTATTTTCTTACTTATATTAGTAAAGTTTTCTTTAACTTTAAAATACCTGGCTTTCACAAAAATACATGACTTATAATCCCTTCTGGCCCAGTAGAATATCTTATAAAGTTTATTGCAATAAAAGATACGACAAAACGTAATATTTTAATCAGTCATTAGTAATTAACTTTATTATCATTAGCCAAAATTACAGCAAAAGTTCGTATTTATAAACGTATCTATTTATTAAATGTTTGGTAAAGGTCATTACACCCAATATTCTGAATTGTTGTTTGATATTGTTAAGCCAAATGTTGTAGTTACAATCGAGAGCTATGGAAACTATAATTATATCGATAAGATTTATGATATCGGTAATATTAGAATGTAACATAAAATAAAGATACAAAATAAATTATGTCAAACGACAAATAAAATAAGTAACGGTTTTAGTTGTTAAACTTTATGTAATATTTTAATTTAATTAGAATCTGTCATTTAATCCGCCACGTTTTACGTTACGGTTTTAGGCGTCCGTGGTGAAAACTGAATCCTTATAGTTTCGTCATGTCCTTCTATCCGTCAGAGGCATAGCGACTAGCGTAAATAGCATAGAAATCCTTAGTGCTTGGAAGCTGTAATTTGGCATGGATAAACATATTTAGTATGTTGACAGAGTGGAATAAAATCGTTCTGGTTTAGTTATGTTTTCTTTATAAACCATTTCCTTTACTCTACATACCGTCAAGACGGAAAAATTCACGCATGAAACGTATGGGTATGGGTTTCATTTTTTGTTTGGACAATAAAAAATAAACGTTCCCACACTCATACCATACTCATAGAAAGACTTCCTGTGTGGCACTAGGCATGAGAGGGCACAATTGGCACATTGCTAATTGAATGCCTCGTGCCCACGGCTCGAGATAAATATTTAATTTAACTGTCACATACATGCCTGCTTTGCTCGGGAACTATCATATTCAGAGCTGCGAAACCTAAGATTTTTATGTAAAACAAAGTTATAAACTCGTATAATAGTTATATAGAAATACTTATTTCATGCTAGGCATTAGGGCATCACATGCTGAAGTTAAGACAGGCTGATAATGTGAATTTAGGTTTATACTCAAGGATTTTAGATACGGTTACGGTTTTAGAAGACGGCAGGCTTTTCTCACAGGCGTGATTAATTATTATTTTGTGAGCAAACACTTTTTATCGGAAAATCTTACTCACATCCAGATTGCGCTCGAGAGTGTCGCTGTATCTCTGAAATAAGTTTAAATTATTCGATCATTACATAGTAGGTATTATGTGCGTATTACAAGTTAATTATCACTTGCTTCGGTGAAGGAAAACATCGTGAGGAAACCTGCACACCGGAGAGTTCTCTATAAAGTTCTCGAAGGTGTGTGAAGTCTACCAATCCGCACTTGGCCAGCGTGGTAGATTATGGCCTAATACCCCTCACATTGTGAGAGGAGACCCCGAGCCCAGCAGTGGGACAATTATGGGTTGTTGCTTTGCTTTTACATAGTACCTGCAAATATTTTAATAATGGGTAGTATCAAAAAGTAACTCCTTAAATTCCTTAGTCATTTTCAGTTAAAACAAACCAACCTTTGTTTCATAAAATAAAGGCGCGAAGTAGTTAAATTATAAAAAGCCAAGTGGTCATTAAAGTAAAAATATATACCTATTGGTCATTAAAGTAAAAATACGAGTATCAGTTTCAAAACTTTGGTGATTTCCTGATCTTAATTTGTTTTTAAGTGAAGGAATTATATAATTTGTTGAAATCGGTTTGTAACATAGTAGGGACATTAAAGTAAATTGTAGTCCATTGTATTCTAATGTAGGCGATTACGCTGCGACAACGCCAATTACATTGGACTTGCTTGTTTAAACCAGCCATTGACTTACGAAACAAAGCCGGCCAATAAGATTCCTTATGAGGTATTTTATCATTTTACCAACAGTTGGTACAGCAATAACGGATACAATAATGTAAAAACTATTTGCTAGTACTACAAAAAGCGTATTATTTCAAGAAACATGATTATTGATGTACCTATCCCTTAACAATTTGTTGACCGATTTGTTGACCGTCACGAAACATTCGACGGTACGTACCTAAACGTCAGAACGTTTTATCATTGTAAACACAAAGGTATCTCAGTGTTGCCAAGCAACAAATCCCATTTTAATCGGATTCCCGTCTCAACTAAAACATCTTACAAATTGATTTTAGAAAGAGGATCGAAGAGTATTCTTTTACCATGCAGAAGTATCGATATGTTTATATTGGGACTAGCAAGCACTTGCTACTAACAGAACCCAACGTCCTGAACCAACGTCACCAACAATAGGGTCCAGGTTCATTGCTTTGTTAGTTGTGTGTACCAAGGTCCAAGAATCTCATAGCTTTAGGTATCCTTTATGTACCAAGACCAGAGAAGGATTACTTGGACTTGATGAAGGACAGAATCCTATATTCTCCTTAGTGTTTAGAAATCTCCCATATTCCTACATAATATAATCGAATGACGCCGTTGAATGAAAAGGCAATTAGGTAAATGGAAATTTGAATCTGTTAGCTGCGGCATATCATTAAAACTAATTTTGAACAAAGTAAAATAGCTGTAAAAAGATCCTTCGACGAAACAAAAATTATAGTGTCTAATTTTGTCCGAGCAAAGTGCATTACCCGGAGCAAAAAGAACAAGAGAAGCCTTAGGCAACAATTTAATAGTTAAATCCAGAGACCGGTAATTTTTGAGTTTTTAAACTAAGTATTGAATAGGAATATTTACATAAATGTCATCTATTTGTCAATTATATGACCTTCATGACCGTTGTCATACTTAAATGAGCTTTAAGACCTTGGAATGACATGGCCGGGAAGGTCATGTCGAAGACCTAGCGCCACTAACAGGCATGGTACCCTCGAGAACTCGTTACTTGAAAGATCGCTAATGGGTTAAAACTAAAAGAAATCACTCCAAGTGTAAGATAATATAATTCATACGCACATAGTACCTACTGAAAAGTTCGACCAACTCAAGCAAGAATCGAACTCGCTCCTAACTTTTGCTCCACGCAAGACCGATTTCATTTCATTCGTTATTGATTATTTGTTGTAAAAAGTACGCTAAATAAAATAGTATATTTAGATACATACCCTCGATATCCTAAGCGGCTGATTCTGATCGACACCGCCGTGCATTCGGAATCCCCAAGGCGCGCCGCCAGACAGTTCAACTTCTCTCGTCGACATTGTTGCTCATTCCATTGCATTACATTCACTCATTCACTCCATCTTGTCATTCGCTAGTAAATCATTCACCACACTGTAAATTTTATTCTTTATCCCAGTTCACAGTCTCTCTGCTCTCCTTCATTCTTTAATATGTAAATCTACTTTGGAAGCCCTCATCCACAAGGCCTTAAATATTTGTGCCTCTGTTACGGGATCTGGATTTGCTACGCTCCTTGAGCTGAGGTGAGGCGTTGCAGTCTTGATTTCTGAAACAAGTATTTTTATTTTATTATCAACAACATGAAAAAGCGATCAAGTTTGAAATATTAATTTCAAAAAAGTTTTTTTTTATTTTTTAAACCCGTGTGTTATTCGTCTTAATGTACCATAATAATCATTAATGGCCCACCACGCTGCTTCAGTGCGGGTTGGATAGATGGATGGATTGATTACAATATGATTGTAAATTTGTAATAGATAAAGCAGCTCAGTTCCTTATTAAGGAAATAATAATAAACGAGTAACCAATTGTTGGATGTTTTCATACCGTCTGAAGGTATCCGTCGTCCTTACAATAGCAACCGCGACTGACGTTTTGGGGCTCGTAAAACCGTCAGTCGCGGTTGTTGTCCGAAGCACGGAAGCGCTCAAAAATGTATACTATCACCGGTCACCCACCCAACTATGAACCGCAGCCGCTGTTATATCTTTAAATAAATACTGAATAACAAGTATTACCTATACATGGCAACAGCAACAGACATCAACGTTGAAAATATATTCATTTCTTATTTCTATTTCTCAGATTGTCGTATTTTATTCGATATAAAACATCTGTTTGAGTTGTTTTATTGTTGTCTTGTCATGCAAGCTCAGCAGTGAATGCAGAGAGCTATCACCATGTGTGCAGCTCAGTGCATAGGTACATAAGAGTATTGACAGATAATCCTTTCAAAAATAAAAATGAAAAACATCTCAACATTTTTCTCGAAGTACTTTGAATTATATCTTCATATTGTTGCGCTCTATCGCATCCCTCTTTATTCACTTTGAAAGATACACAAAAACATAAAATAATATCTGTAAATAAAATTATTCATTAAAATACAGCGGATTTTTGCAGGAACTCTGAAAGTCGAGTCATAAATAAAGTTAAATTTTGCGGTATATGATGCTTTATGAACTGCACATTCCACAATTTTACTGTTGCGTTAAATTCTAGTACCTACAAATTTTCTTGAAACGCAACAAGGTAAAGAGTTATAAACTAAAAGTAATATAACAGAACGCAAGGCCACTCCGCTGAATTATTTTCAGGCCATGATGTAGACCAACATACGAATGAAGGTCGTGTCATGAATTGAATCATTTCTCATGTTAACTCTTTTCTTAGCATACAGATTTATACACATTTATACAGATTTTTAATAGACAAGCTCACCCGTTTTCTGAACAATATAAAGGAGCGTTATAAACCCTAAAATAAGTAAGTGGCTATTATTCGCTGGAAAAATAAATATGCGTCACTTATAATCCGACAACATCTAAAATTATATTATCTCAAATTCTATTTGGATTACATAATATGTTATCTACGTTAACAATCTGAGATTTATCAGCGACTAATTAGATATTAGAATATGAAATTCATAGGTCAAATCTTTCAAAATTGTTTCAATCTTGAAGACATAGGAAGAAAGGTGACTGTTGACCACGTCTCGGAAAAAAGACGCCTCCCGACTAGGTGGATCGACGTCCTGAAGATACCGGGTATCTGCTGGATTAAGATGGCTCAGAACCGTTCAGAGTGGCTCAAATTAGGAGAGGCCTATGTCCACCAGTGGACTCATAAAAGCTGATGGATGGATTTCAATACGATTGTAATCGAACAAGCAGCTCAATTCTTTGGTATGGAAATAAGTCATTTCTCTCATTTGAACATTAACGTACACAGATTATAAACTCGAATCATTGGAAACAACTTTTCCTACAAACTGTTGTAACCAGCAAGATACTCGGTAGGACTAGTTAACAACGTTGTATTATAATTACTTCCATTTATGCTGCCAAGGTGCCACGAACGATAACGAAGTTAAAACTATTGTGGAATAATTCGAATTTAATTCGCTGTTACTCTTAGTTAGGAACTGAGTAGGAGTATATTGGAGAATGAAATATGGGAATGTATCACAGGGCATGTTTAATGAAATATGTAAATATTTTTGGAGGTACGTTTGGAACATAAGGTTAAAAAAACCGGCCAAGTGCGGGTGTAGTATAAAGTAGCGTTTCGTAGTTGCAAGTTCATCTACTATTACTGAAGCTAAACTAACCGTGATAGATTTTACATTAAATTCATCATAATTCATTACCATTTAACTTGCGGGGGAAACTCTTGACTCTAAACAAAATTACCACTTTAAAGCTGAATATTTAGAAATGTAATTGAAAAATTATCTTTTCAAGAGTCATTTTTTGAAAGACCATTACATTATAGGATAGACGAGAAAAACAACATCCCCATTTTACATGATTCAAGAGTACCTACCCTACTCTGGAATAATATTTTTTTAACATTGGGTCTCTCTCTGCACAATGCTGTAGATGGACGGACAGACTAAAGGACATAACGAAACTATAAGAGTTCCGTTTTACCTACAAAACCTTAAAACCACCATCTATCTGATAAGTACCTTACCGTTTGTCAAATTTAAACAGATTGTCGTTTAATTATTTTTGATTGACACAGTAAATTATGGCAGAAAATTCTTCATTTCATACTAATTTCCGGCGGTCAACAAAACGACACGGCTAGGCAATCTAGTAACACTTATAAAATAAAATACGAGTTTGCAGCGCCTTGTTGAGAGATGTGAGCCATTATTTCAAGCTAGAACAATCCGCTGCACCAATTCCGGTGCTTACATCACCACTACACCTGACCTACGCTGAGCACCTTGATTCATTTTCGGCGTCCAAATAATACCGGAGAATAAAATTTACACTAGTGTTTTTTAATTAAATGTTGTATTGCTGTTGCTTGCTGTTCTATTGTTAGGCAAAGTATGTATGCCTATGTATGCGTAATTTTTAATTATATTTACTGTATCTAGGTTTCAGAATCGAGTTTTAGTATTAGCTATAAATCGCTGATCCAGTAGTGAATGTACATACCTATGCATATAAGACTTACAATTGCTTATTTTAATAAATAGTATTTAATAAATAAATCCTACTAATATTATAAATGTGAAAGTTTGTGAGTTTGGATGTTTAGATGTTTGGATGTTTGGATGTTTGTGTTTCAATCACGCAAAAACGGCTGATCGGATATAGATGAAATTTGGCACACATATAGTTTAATACCTAGAATAAAGTATAGGATACTTTTTATCCCGAGATAATGATCTGTTCCCGAGGGAAAAGAAGTAATTTTTATAGTAATAGGAAAACAGTTTTGACGTTTATCTTCACAGTGACATTAGAAAACTCAAAGCAGCTGATTGAGTGATAAAAGCTCAAAGGATAAAAGTTATATTAAGGTACATTGTTTTAATATGTTTATTAACAAACATATCAAAAATTTGCGGTGAGGCGCATTGTGATAATTTTTGTCATACAATGGAAGCTTTAGTAGCCATTGATCTCGTATAAAATCAAATAAAGCCAACCCAGCATTTTTTAACGCAAAACTAAGGCTGCTTTCACATCAGCGTTTGTCGAGCGTTCCACGCGCCCAACGCTTAATCAATGAGCTATAAAAAAAAATTATTTTACGTAGAAGAAATACTATAACTTATCAAGGTTTTTCCTAGCTCTCAATATGAGGTGCGATTGAAATATTATAATACGTACCGCATTAGGTTTTATTTGTCAGGTTAAAATAATCAAATTTGGTTTTTAACATTCGAAAATATCTACCAATATTTTTTTACTTACTTTATAGAAATAAATATTAATTTTGTTAACCTATTTAGCAAATCAGTATTCAAGTGTGTCGGATGAATGCGTACGCTTATAAAATCCTAGTGTGGTGTCGGCCTTTTGTCAAGATCGGCCTTATGTCAAGATTTCTTTATTTTTCTATCTATTGCTGCATATATTACCAGTGCTTTTTACCGAAATCTACAAACCTTCAATAAGTTTTTAATGAGCAAGACCTTTAGTATACAATGTTTTTAGATAGGAATAGATTCGTTGTTTATGAAGCGATTTTCATGATTTTTTATTGTATTGGGAATTTACTAAAGTTGGTCCTATTTCAGTAGGTATAGTGGGATGATGGATTGTGGAAATAATGAGTGAACTTCTCAATCGTAGGGAATGACTGAACCGTGTTCAAATATATTAGCTGTTATTATCATTTACATCGTCCATGTCGTTACTATTATCAATCGTTGACATCGCCAGGTATGGTGGTGTGTCTTATGGTGGGCATGCACGCAACGAGAAATCGTTACGATCAGACTGTACACTTCGAGCGGTAAAGTTTATCGTACATGGCATACAAGCTATACACGCTACGAGAAATCGTTACGATCAGACGGTACAATAAACGGTGCCGACGCACACGTGTCAGCGATGGCTTCGACGGACGACGTTTTAGAAGCTCTGAAGGAAAATTAACATGTATGCAATTCACTCGTGGTAGAAGTGAAACCTTCAGAAATAAAGATATTAATTTAATAACGTGTATCAAATTATCAGCGCACGTCCACCCGAACTGCGACTGACGACAAAACTGAACACGAAAACTGAACGAGCGCATATACGTTATGATCAGTCGGCACAATTCTTCCGATTCCGTTCCATCCATCCATCAGCCTTTGTAGGTCCACTGCTGGACATAGGCCTCCCCTAACTTCCACCACTCTGACCGGTCCTGAGCCTTCTGAATCCAGCGGATACCCGCTGTCTTCTTCAGGTCGTCGGTCCACCTGGTCGGGGGGCGTCCTGTGCTCCTTTTACTGAGGCGTGGTTTCCATTCGATTCCGTTACTCAATTGAAATTTTCGTACTGTTTCGTTCGACTGCGCAGTCTTAAAAATCGGACGAAACTGTGCAGTTTTGTAACATACATGTAGCAATTTAATGGTACCGTTCGATACAGTCTGATCGTAACGATTTCTCGTAGCGTGTATGCCCACCATTACAGACGAAATTGGACTCCTCAACGGAACAATTGAAATAACTAAACAATTTTTAAAAATATTTGTTGTTCGTAATATTGGCTTCAACCCATTAATGGCCCACTACTGGGCACGAGTCTCTCCTCTTCAGCAGGCCGCTCTAGGCCTCCAACACACTGCTCCAGTGCGGATTGGTGGAGGGGTTAGTGGCCAACCCGAGTGTCAAAAGTTCTCAAACCGTCCGAGGGTCTCCGACATGGCTTAACGACTGTTATCTTATGATAACAACCGGGACCGACGGCTTTACGTGCCCTACGAAGCACGGAAACGCTAAAGAAATTTCTGCCTCGAGCGGTCACTCATCCAACTACCGACCGCGCCCGCTGTTGCTTAACTTTGTCGATTACATAGGACCGACGCAAGCCGCCGCGCCGGCAAGATCGCACTTCAAAACCAGACGCACAGAAAAATAATCATTTTTTTTATTATAAGTTAATGCTTGACTACAATCCCACCTGATGATAGCGATGTAGTCTTGGTTTAGTATGGGATCTATTTAGTACATTAATACATATTTTCATAGTTTTCATACTTTAAGTATGATGATGACCTGCCATCTTGACTTGCCAGGAAAATACTTAATTTGGCATACTTTTTATTTTAAATCATAGTTTAACGATATAACAAACTGCAACTTCATCTGCATAAATAAGATCCACATACAAATGAATAATTTGAGAGGTGACACATTCAGCTTATGGACCATGAATCATATTTTTGACTACGGTATCGTGTAATTTTTTATTGATATAGTCGATGTGGCTAGGACAATATGGTAGTATTTTTTAGCTACTAAAACATGTGCATGGGGCAACCTCGCTCTTACCACTCTATGGAGTACATAAAACACTTGAGTCGCTTAGTTTCGTTTCATTTCAATGCCCTTAAAGATGTCATATGGAAGCATCAATTATTAAATATACCTATGTTATTTAAAGAATGCTATAGTTCGTTTGTGTTACGTTTGTGTAAACGTAATTTTATTCTCTTAATGGTTCTGCTGGTTGTTCTAAATGCGGAATAACTTTATAGTTTTCCTCCAGAATAATAGTTGTTCTTTTATTTTCTGCGCATTGCAAAATTTAAACGCTTTGTTAATTTTGTCCCTTTTTAGAAGCATGTAGCTATTGAGACTCGCGAGTTGTGACTTGCATCATACTCTAGCAACAGCCCGTCTTCGTCATTCTGTTTCATGAGCATGTTGCTAACTTCGTTTACCTGCCTGTTCCGGCGTAGCAGCTCTCAAGCTGGCTGAAATTATTCCTCGCGACGTTACCTTTCATTTTTATGACCTCTCGGCAGCTCGCTGGGACGCCAAATAATGATGATGAAGTGTCGATGATGTGCCTGTTAAGGCAGCTCTTAAGGTAGCCTGCCGCTGAACTTCTCACGATATGCCCTATGATTTTTTGAATCCTTAGCAACTTGCTAGAACGCGAAATAATAAGTATGTCGTCGACATCAATGATATCCATTGCTTGGGTTGAAAAGCAGGATACTGTAAGTTTAATTCACAAAATCCAAACATCTAAACCTAACATCTAAAATATTAAAATTTTAGTAGAATCAGGATCCAATTCTAAATTCTCGCGGACGAAGTCGCGGGTAGAAGCTAGTATATATATAAAATTGAAAAGAGATACACTGATTAAACAAAAAATCTCAGAAACTACCGAACCGATTATGATGAAAGGAGAACCCCATCTTCCATAGAGACACCGGCCCAGAATAGACAAGAATGAAAATTGGTGGTCAATTAGATCATTGTAAAAGCTTTAATTTCTCCAATTTTCACGTCTGCTAGCAATGGCCAACTAATGAAATCCTAATGAATCACCTTAAATATGGGTTATGATTATGTCACACTCGTGTCACAGTGCTGATGAAAAAAATATGTTTTTGATAAAGTTCTCGTTTATTATGGGTAACGTAAGGTCGGTTGGTCACCGGTTGGTGAGTACCTATCTACTGAATATGCGTTTTACTAGGCACTTACTACCTCAAACACCTACGAGTATATAGACAATGTCAGGAATATAATGAAGACCATAAATAAATAATCTAAATTTTACTAACAAAAAATAACCGACTTCAAATTCTCAAAAACTACTTGTCAGATCTCGTTCAAATTTATGTGGGACCACATGACAAGCACCAGCTTTCTAATAAAAAAAGAATCATCGAAATCGGTTGACGTGATATTGAGTTATTCGTCAATTTGTCGCGCACATCTTAACACAAATTTACGACTTATGTAGTTTTCTCATGGATGCCATTGTCAGATCTCAATAAAATTTATATGGGACCACATGACAGCCATCAGCTTTCGATTAAAAGAAGAATCATCAAAATCGGTTCGCCCAGTCCAAAGTTCTGAGGTAACAAACATAAAAAAAAAAATACAGTCGAATTGAGAACCTCCTCCTTTTTTTGAAGTCGGTTAATAAATACTACTTAAACCATAATGGTTAAAACTGAGTAGGTGGGTATAATACTACCTACTACCTACCCACTTTTATGGGTTTTACCCAAAAAAATGTCAAAAGGTTGTGTAATAAAGGCATTTTAATTTTTTAAAGATATTTTATTCATTATCATCAAAATACATCAATATTTCGTCAAGAAATTGTGCAGGGGGCGCTATACTCCTATTTCCAATATTCAGGCAGTGGTAGTAAGAAAAGCAAATCTAGAAATTGTATCAAAAACACATTCACCAACGCACGAAACGAAAAGCGAATGCAATAGAACATAGTGATTAAGTACTCTGTGCAAAAATTAAATTGTCATAATATTGTCATGTTATATGTCATCATAATATTCTTTTACTTTTTTTACACAGATAAGTTAAACTCAAAATGTCTTTTAATAAGCGCAACGATGTCGATAAAGGATTTAATGGTAATTATTATATATTAAATAGTTTAGCTTTATATAGAACATGAAAACATATCAGAAAGGAATAAATATTGTTTTTATAATTAATAAATAGTTAATTTAATACATAATATGTTCCTTAATCAATCGATTATAAAATCGTTTGTAATGAGGTAAATACAATGATAACTTCTTTCTTTATTTTGTTCATTTGGCGATTGCAAATGAGGCTAAGATTTAAATATGTTTATTTAGTAAATAAGACGAATTTTTATGTATATAGTTTACTCTTGTCCAGTCTTATGTGCTAGCACAGATTATATATAATTCGTGGCCGGAAACCGGGGTTCTCCTTTGGCAGGGAGATAGCTTATGCCAAGGAGACGTCAGCTAAGAACGGATTTTTGGAAATTCATCCCCTAAGGGGTAAAAATACTGGTTGGAGGTCATTTTCATACAAACCAACTTCGTCAGTTTTAGAGTTATAAATATGTTTTTTTTTATCTAAGTTAATAGTAATAAACAAAAGTTAAATTTAACAATTTTTTTTGGAAAATCATCCCTTAAAGGGTTAATTTAATGGATGGTACGTAGTAGGCAACTTCGTCATTTTTGAAGTTAAAAACATGAAAATTTACATATTAGCTCCAGACTAGAAACAAAATTTGTAAGTATTATGGTTTTTTGGAAAATCATCCCCTAAAGGGTTAATTAATAGGGCACAATTTAGTATGGCAACTTCGTCAGTTTTGAAGTAAGAAGGGTGAAAATTTGTATATAAGCTTATAGTTAGACACAAAAAATAACTGCATCACTGTTTTCTCGAAATTCATCCCCTACAAATAGGGGTTGGAGATCATTGACATACAAATCAACTTCGCCAGTTTTAGAGTTATAAATATGTAATTTTTTATGTAAGTTTATAGTAATAAACAAAAGTTAACTTTAACACATTTTTTTGGAAAATCATCCCTTAAAGGGTTAATTTAATTGATGGTACTTAGTAGGCAACTTCGTCATTTTTGAAGTTAAAAACATGAAAATTTACATATTAGCTCCAGATTAGAAGCAAAATTCAAAAGTTATGTTGTTTTTTTTTTGGAAAATCAACCCCTAAAGGGTTAAATAAGCGTGTGGAAGTTAGTATGGCAACTTCGTCAGTTTTAAAGTAAGAAGGGTGAAAATTTGTATATAAGCTTATAGTTAGACACAAAAAATAACTGTATCGCTGTTTTCTCGAAATTCATCCCCTAAAAATAGGGGTTGGAAGTCATTTACGTACAAATCAGCTTCGTCAGTTTTAGAGTTATAAATATATTTTTTTTTATGTAAGTTTATAGTTGTGAAAAAAGGTAAATTTTAACAAGTTTTTTTGGAAAATCATACCTTAAAGGGTTAATTTAGAGAATGGAACTTACATAGTACGCAACTTCGTCATTTTTGAAGTTAAAAACATGAAAACTTATATATTAGCGCCAGATTAAAATATAAAAGTTGTGGTTTTTTTTGGAAAATCAACCCCTAAACGGTTAAATAAGTGTGTGTAAGTTAGTATTGCAACTTCGTCAGTTTTGAACTAAGAAGGGTGAAAATTTGTATATTAAGCTTATAGTTAGACACAAAAATTACCTAACTGTATCACGATTTTCTTGAAATTCATCCCCATAAGGAGTTAAACAAAGGGGTTGTAAATATTTAAGAAACTACGTCAATTTTGAACTCAGTAATGTGAAAATTAATATGTAAGCTTATAGTGAGAAAAAAAATAATGTAGAGAACTTTACGGATGGGAGGGGGATGGGAGAGTGACAGGAAGCGAGAGAGGGACTAGGATCGGGAGAGGAAGCAGGGGAGGGTGCGGAAGAGGGAGAGGGGCAGGGAGCGGGAGAGGGAGTGAGAGCGGGACAGAAAGCAGGAGAGGGACCGGGTGCGGGTGGGAGAGGGACTGAGAGTGGGAGAGAGAGAGACATGAAGCGGGATAAGGACCTCAAGTGGGAAAGGGAGAGGGACAGGGAGCGGGAGAAGGAGAGAGAGTGGGACAGGAAGAGGGAGAGGTAGAGGGAGAAGGAGAGGGGAGGGAGAGAGAGTATATGTAACTCTTGAACGGATGGAAACAACAGAACCGTTTTGAAGATATTTTTTACTGTTTAAAATTATTGTCTGCCTGTCTATCTGTTTGTCTGTCCGGGAATCACATGAAAACCCTTGATATGAATACCCCTTGAATTCGTAGTATACACATAATATACATAAATAAAATAAATAAATAAGCATAATTAATAAATAATTAAATAAATAAGATAAATAAGCATAATTTCCGCGTGCGAAGCCGCGGGCAACAGCTAGTAGTATTTAATTTTCCAAGACAACAAATGTCTAAGTATCGTTTATGACCATCCCTTAACACAATCGAAGTACCTTTTATTCGTTTTATATTGCTCCATAGCTTAAAAAGTTTCTGTCACAAGACCCTTGAAACAATTTTCATTTAGAGTTTTCATCATCGCGCCATTAACGTAGGTAATTACAAGTTTTGGGATTAGACAGATACATAATACAGCCAGGCACACATTAGTACAACTTTGCCGGAATAAGTACAAATGTATCGCTTAATAAAACAAGTGGTTGTAACTTTGCCTTAGCCCAAAAGTTTGTTGGTATTTTATGGTCGGTGCTCTTAATTCACCTGGGACATTAGAACTCCTTTGGAAGTAATTATTTTTAAACAAAACAGAACCGACTTAATAAAAAAGCAGAAGCTAAAAACGATAAATAAAGTAGATGGCGATTGCAAAATTTTATATTTCGATCGTAATTGAATTAATGTAATTTTTATTTATTGATGAAAAAAATATATTGTTTAACAGAATTCATGTTTATTAAAAAAATACTTTTCATTAAATACCCCATTGATTCTAGCCCTTAGATATACCCAAGTGAAAAATCATAACATCGAATGATGACAAGTAAGTTTGTATTAGTCTTCTTTTCGAATATAACAAAGTTTAACATCTTTATGAGAGATACGTCTAAAATACATACCTATTTAAAAACAAAAGGCAAAGAAAAACTATTTGTATAAAGTAGGTACAATATCAAAAGAATTATATCTTCACTGATAGCTGTATTCTTGGAAAACTTTGCTGGAAATCTGGCTTTTCTTCGCTGGAAAACTTGAAGTATGTAGGTAAATGGGATATATTTTTTCGCTTTCTCAAAGGAACTTCTTACTTAAAGCCAAGGAAATGAATATTCCCGGCGCCATCCACAGTCTAAACTAATTATCCGCATAAACGTAGAACTATAAAGTTCTATATTCGTGCGTGGCGCGCGGAGATGATTAAATTTGTAGTTTAGCTCTTTTAAATTCTACTCACAAGTAGAGAGTGGCAAATTCAGTGGCTAAATACATTTTCTACATAGAAATGTGTACGAATACGGAAGATCCTACCTAGTGATACTGGTGCTAATAAAGACTGCCGCACAATAATCTAAGAGGTGTATTATAGGTATTGTTTCACGAGTGGCTAATGAATTCAGGCTACTTCATTCTAATAATGCTAATCATTCTACAATCCTGGCTGAACTTGGTCTCAGATTATTATTAATATTTTGTAACTAATTAAAGTGACGTTTAGTGTCCTAAATGGTGTGTTGTCTGGACTTAAAAAATTAAATCGTAGAACATCCGAACATGCTTACATATGCCCGTGCAGATTGCATAGAATGTGAGTAATCCTTCACTCGCTTTTCAGGTAAATACGACACCGAGAGGCGAGACCCAATGCTAGCATTGTTAAGGGATTCTCAAACATCAATTCATAGCGTAGTCAGTAATCTGGAACAGTTCAAAGGAATTTTGAATGGAATTAGGCCGAGATCTAAACAGAACTGATTCTGGATTATGCTCTGTAACTGACCTAAACAGTTGTATGTTAGAACACTTCATGTAAAACAGAGTACATAATATCTGGTTACTGTTTTTTATAACCCAAATATATCTGCAAAATCTGGATTACTTAGTAAAAATAGCAGTAGGATTAGTATCTTAATCTCTTAATTTCTTTTGTTGAATTTATAAATAAATCTAAATATTGGTTAAAGGCTTTTTAAAAAGTGCTGGGTATTCATTGAAGTATAATATCATAGAATAGACATCTCGAACAAAATGTATGTCCCCGCCGGGAGGTTCTATTTTCAAAATTGAGCCCCTGTTCTCCTTTCAAAATCGAACGAATCCATTAGAAATTGAAGCCGCGCGGCTTCAATTCATTGGAACATACATTGTGTTCGCGGTGTCTGTTCTATACGCTAGTAATAATACTTCAATGTGGGTATTATATTTTTTTACATTTTAAGCGAGATGATTAGTATTCAGTATTCAGTATTTTTATTGCAATATATGTGGTACATTCATTGAAGTATTATTACTAGCGTATAGAATAGACACCGCGAACACGATGTATGTTCCAATGAATTGACGCCGCGCGGCTTCAATGTCCAATGGATTCGTTCGATTTTGAAAGGAGAACAGGGGTTAAATTTTGAAAATAGAACCTCCCGGCAGGGATGCACATTTTGTTTGAGATGTCTTCTCTATGTTTATACCTTAATGGGTACATTTAGGTATTTTTAAATGTATGTAATTTTTTGTAAATACATGATAGACATTTAAACATAGGTACCTACATATTTAGAGACACTTATAACCAGTGAACGGTTAGTATATTAGTTCATTGCTTATTACTCTGATAATACATAGCAGCATAGCATAGCAATAATACGAGTAGCAGCAGCGAACCGATTTATTCTATTAGATAATCTGTACGCAATTTCGTTGTTTTTTTTCTTTGTAAGTACGTGTGTCATTAATTTGTAGGTTATTAAGTTTATGCTTCACAATATTGACAATCCTAATATTTAGAGTTATTTTTAATTCCTTTTAAAAGTTATGTCTTTTAAATGGTACGTATTGAAAATTGTATGTCCATCCATACATAGTTTAAACTTCAAAATATTTGTTCGTTAAATAGGTCGGGCCGTTTAGTTTCAGCATTGTGGCGAATCCAATAGCACTCTAGGGTATAGTTTAACCCAAGATAATAATGTTGTCTCTCAAGCATAAATTAGTACCAAACCACTAGCCTGCTTAGCGGTAATACCTATAATGCAATGTTACGAGGACGTTAAAATAATGACACTAAAATATATTTCGCTGAAATTATTCATTAAGGCAATTTCATTAGGTGTATATGTAAAAAATTCGGCTAACATATCGACTTTCGCAAAAAAAATCAATAATCAGAAAGTGGAATTTGACAGAGAGAAGGTAGGAACTATAATATTATCAATTTTAATCATTATCAATTTTATATACCTACTGTATTATATGAATAGATATATGAAAAGCAGTTCAAACCAGAGAATCTTCGAAGAAATGATTATAAAAACTACATGAATGAAGCGATTGTGACTACACAACTAATAAAAAATAATATAATAGGCTTATAGATGTCTCTCAGGCTGAAATTCTCACAAAATTTCTCTCTACATGGCCCTTTTAAGCTTTCGGATCGTTTAAACGCTTACAATAAAATTGTAAATAAAGTGATTTCGTGGTCATTGATCGTAATGAAAATCGTTTTTAAAACAGCTTGATTGTGGCAAGGAGTAAAAAATACTAAGTATTTATCGCTCGCGATTGCATAGACTTACTTAACGTGGAACGTTGAAATTCAAAGAAAATCATGTTAATCTCATCGCTTCCAAACTTCACAGGATCCCTAGGTGAGATAATCTGAAGTTTCCCTGATGAAAACATAAAAACCAGTCCTGCCGGTCTGGAACTATCGTCCATAGGTTACATACATAGATAGACCCATCGATTTTAAATAGGTGTACCTAGTAATATTTTATGTAGTACGATTAATTATTAGTACTACGAATGGTCGATCTGCCATTCGGTTATTTAAGCCGAACTGCGTCAATACAAGTGACAGCACAAAGACGTAACTACCGTTGGCTTTTAATAGCTCAAAACGACGCTGAGTCACGGAGCATTTCGTTAATCGAAGGTTAAATATAACAAGAACATTACGTTACGTTACTTTTTAACCGACTTCAAAAAAGGAGGAGGTTTTCAATTCGACATATTTTTTTTTTTTTATTATGTTTGTTACCTCAGAACTTTGGACTGGGCGAACCGATTTTGATGATTCTTTTTTTAATCGAAAGCTGGTGGCTGTCATGTGGTCCCACATAAATTTTATTGAGATCTGACAACGGCATCCATGAGAAAACTACATAAGTCGTAAATTTGTGTTAAGATGTGCGCGACAAATTGACGAATAACTCAATATCACGCCAACCGATTTCAATGATTCTTTTTTTAATCGAAAGCAGGAGCTTGTCATGTGGTCTCACATAAATTTGAACGAGATCTGACAACTATGTAGTTTTTGAGACTTTGAAGTCGGTTATTTTTTGTTAGTAAAATTTAGATTATAACTTGTCTGATGCTAGGATGCAAAAAGTACCGAGCTAAAATTGTTTTTCCACACCTTTAAATAACTACAGGAAAAATTAAGCTACCTAAAACCTACACAAGAATATTAACTGAGATTAACAACTATGTATTTTGTTTATTTGATTTCACCAGTGATTTTGACAACATTTATTGGTATCGGCCTGAAGCCCACAGAAACTGAAAACAACTTCTATGATTTGCATTTACTTTAAGCATAATATTCATGTATACCTACAGAGGAGGCACCCGTTGTCATGCTCGTGGGCCATTAATGGGTTGAAGCCATTTTCGTATACTATAATATCCTATTCATTTATTTATTTCAGTGCACCAACAAAGTAAATACGCATAAGTAAGTACATGCATTTATAGAAAATTATACAAGCACAAGGTTAGTGTCACCTCAATTACAGGTGCAAACTAATAATAGAGAAAACAAACTTAATGGACAGTATTGAAAAATCATAATACATTTATATAAATCATACTATTCAGAGTTCCTTAAATAATTATAGATATGATTAAAAGATGAATGTGTGCTAATTAATGGTAATTTGAAAAAAGATATCTGACGTCCCACCTCAGAGTCACTAACGGTTACTTGAATCGCTCCTTAGTAAAGAATCACCATACAAATTTTGTACTAAGGAGCGATTTAAGTAATTCTTGAGTTGGGGCGTGAGCGAATCAGATTTGATAACAGCTTAACAAAATGGGTTAAAAGTTATATCGTGTCAGTAGGTCACGCATACATAGGTAGGTACTGCTTTTGTTTCTGCAATTGTATAATTAAATTAAATAATTAACAAAATTTCTGAACTTGAAGGATAAGGGTTGGCAGCTTGATATATAACGCGTCCGATACTATAAAGTCCGATGTCGAATAAAATCGACTGAAAAAACATTAATTATTGGTTTTTTTTTTCAACATTGTCGCTAACCTTTATAGTCTTACTTCCCAACTCTGAGTCACTAATGGTTACTTAAATCGCTCTTTACTAAAGAATCACCATACAAATTCTGTACTAAGGGGCGATTTGAGTAACCGTTAGTGACTCTGAGTTGGGGCGTTAATAATAAAGTAGGCCGTATGATTTAATACGAGCAGAGTGCAGCGTTGCTGAGGCGAAGAGACGGCTTGCCAACTAGATTTATAGGTATATACGAGTACAAGGCGCCCTTTCAATGTGCTTGATATACAGATACACACACGTACAAAATAAAGCACAATATTTACCCAGAGACGTAAAGATGTAGGTTTCTTTCATTCAAACAATTACTAATAGGTACGATATTTTTAGGGTTCCGTAGCCAAATGGCAAAAAACGGAACCCTTATGGATTCGTCATGTCTGTCTGTCTGTCTGTCTGTCCGTCCGTATGTCACAGCCACTTTTCTCCGAAACTATAAGAACTATACCTACCTACTGTTGAAACTTGGTAAGTAGATGTATTCTGTAAGCCGCGTTAAGATTTTCACACAAAAATACAAAAAAAAACAATAAATTTTGGAGTTCCCCATACATAGAACTGAAACTCAAAAAATTTTTTTTCATCAAACCCATACGTGTGGGGTATCTATGGATAGGTCTTCAAAAATGATATTGAGGTTTCATATATCATTTTTTTCTTAACTGAATATTTTGCGCGAGAGACACTTCCAAAGTGGTAAAATGTGTGTCCCCCCCCTGTAACTTCTAAAATAAGAGAATGATAAAATTAAAAAAAATATGTGATGTACATTACTATGCAAACTTCCAACGAAAATTGATTTGAACGAGATCTAGTAGGTAGTTTTTTTAATACGCCATAAATCGTAAACCGCAAAAAATATCGATCAAAGTTACAACGAACTACAAAAACTTTTATATTATGTTACTTGCTGCTACGGAACCCTTCATGGGCGAGTCCGACTCGCACTTGGCCGCTTTTTTAGTAAACTTTCCTAACGTCGCGGTCGCTTTGAAATAGAAAATTATATGTATGTAGGTATGGTCAGCAATTAACGTAAAACAACTTGTAGGTAATTTATTTTACTATAATTTCTAAGTACGAGTATAAATAAAAATAAAAATGTTACTAGGTATGTTACTACACTTCTCTTAAGGTTTAAAACAGAGTATGATAATGATAATTTGACTTCTTTTGAACATCTTTGCTTCCCCTGAACGATTTGAACTGTTCATTGAAACTTCAGTAGCTAACATTGTGAGACGTCAGTAACCTTTATTCGTGTTCTAGTCGCGTACGAATCCTTTCGACTTCATGCACTGAAGAATATCGATGAATAGATACGTTGCAGTCACGACGAGACCCTGCCAAGTTAGATTGTGCGAATAACATCCAATAAGGGAAAGAATAAGTCATATAGGTATGTCAATGTAATGTATTGTACCTATTGGTTCCTAAACTCTAGACATAATTATTTACAAATATTAAAACATTCACTTCACATATACATTTAAAGGTACTTTCGTTATTTGGACGTTTAGCGAGTAAAATTTGAAGTCCCTTGGGATAGGGAATAAAGAAAATTTACCTATAGCATGGGCGTAGCCAGGGGGGGGGTTTCGGGGGTTCAAACCCCCCCGCGAAATGTTAAGGACTGACCTTTTTATGTGCTAATAAACCCCTAAAAAACATTTTTCTAGACGTCATTCCGAATCGAATGAGCTATCGCACATATTTTTGGGAGTTTTATTTCTATTAAACACGTTTTTGAACTTTTTGACTACATAGACTAATAATAGATGGCACTACATACGTCGTGAGAAAAAATAAATTCTCAATTTTCTTTAGGGTTACTGTATGTAGGTACTTTTAGTCGTTGTATTTTCTTGAACCCCCCCCCCCCAAACTTGAACCCCCCCCGAAACTAAAACCTGGCTACGCCCATGACCTATAGGTACTCGTATTTTGGTCTAAGGTGCCTTATTTGCTCATTATCTTTGCGAGTGTATATATGGAAGCAGTTGATTATGTTAATAAAGTTTCTTGATGAGTAAACTGTTACGAACAATTAGTTTAGTTCTAAAACTTTTGTAATAACGCCGTGCATGTAAATTGACATCATTCGTAAAGAAGGTTGAGCACAAATTTATAGGCTACATGACCTAATATTATGTGGAGAGAGCACGAAGAAAATAGCATGTGAGGGTGGCGGTAAGGCGGCTTGGCAGTTTGATTTATACGAGAGCGCCCATTCATGTTGTAAAAACAACATAATACGCTATGGATAACAATTCTGTTACTCTAAGTTCGATTTTCGCATTGGAAAAAGTATTTTACCGCATAATTTTTGAAACTAACTGCAAGTAAAATTATGTTCTTGACATTTAAAAATCAACAACTCAACACATTCAATCAACCCATATAAACGTGAGTAAAATTCCCGCCATTCCTAGGTACTTAAATAGTTCTTTGAATTTTGCCTATAATAGCCTAGTTCTTGCAAAGCGTTCAGTTCAACAGTTCCGGGTTCGATTCCTGGCCAGGGCAAACGTGTATAAATGACAAAACGTATGTAGATATAGATATTAGAGGCCGCGAATGTCATTAATTACTTATCGGTGTTGCCCATGCAACTATTGACACGGGAATTATGGATGTTGGCTGTCGGTGGGGGGTTGCAAAAAAGACGATATACTGTTTGTACTTGATTTAATAAAAAAAAGGAAAGAATGTATAGTAAAACTTAAAACCTAACTTATCTAACTCTAACTAACTGGGCTCGATTACTGCGCGATCGAGTAAGAGCACCAGCAGCGGAGGCGACCGCTTGCTTCGACGATTCGGGCAAGAGCGTCGTGTGGCGGAGACGTTTGGGCGAGGCGTCGCTGGTCCGTGGGTGGCCGCAGTTCTCCACGAAGAAGCTGGTGTTGCGCAAGGCTCCACGACCGTGTGAATGTTTCACGGGTGGCCGTAAGCTTCGGAGAAGCAGGAAACGTTGCGCAAGGCTCCCCGAGCGTGTGAACATCACTCTGTGACGTAGGGGGTGTAAGGGCCGTATAACACCTCCCCTCGAAGATCAGCAACTATTTGCCAACGTCTAGTGAAAATGTTGCTGCACGTCTGGCTTCTGGGGATTCTATCGAAGCTTGATGAGCATCTGGGTGAATTTTCTTCATCTTTACGTTGTAATTTTGCAGGTGTGAGGTAGAGTGACGAGGTAGCTTCCACGAAGTATCTTGTGCAAGTTTTCGCCGCATGACAGGTGTGCTTTGGTGGGTTCCGGAAACGTGATGAGGTAGTGCAGGTCAATCTTCGGGCATTCAGCCTCCATGTACATGAACGCTTGAGAGTCAGTTGCTTAGTAGGGATAGGGTGGTACTATGACAGATAGGTTTTTATTTGAAACTGGGCAAAGCCGATAAAATTCATAGGTTTGTGGATTTATTTAGAGTACTTATCATTGACTTAAGGTCACTAAATGGTAGTAATGATTTAAGTTAAATCTAAATCTAGGTATTCTTATTTTAAACTTATATGGGCGTCCCTTCGCGCATTGCGGAGGTTGTTCCGAAAGTCGGAATTCGTGCCCTGCTGTGATCTAGATGATCGTGGGTTCTAATTCTAAACTTCTATGGGCGTCCCTTCGCGTGTTGCGAAGGTTGTTCCGAAAGTCGGAATTCGTGCCCTGCATGTGATCTAGATGATCATGGGTAAAATTTTGCTAACGAATAAAATCCTGGGGATAAAGGATAGGTACACAGACGGGATTAGCAACCGCTAACAGTAGTTCAGTGTACTTACAGTATATCGCCATCGTCTGCTACTTGACTTTTATCATCGATTTTTGGATGAGTCCTTGCAGCTCAGCTCCCGCCTTTTTCGACAGCCGACGTGGGTTCTGGATAGCCGACGCTAACGCGACCGCGGGTCCGGTGATAGCGCGAAGTGTCTACGATAGATCTACGCTACTATCTCGACCATCCCCTGTTTCGACTGCGCCAATTATGGATGTTGGCTGTCGGTGGGGGGTTGCAAAAAAGACGATATACCGTTTGTACTTGATTTAATAAAAAAAAGGAAAGAATGTATAGTAAAACTTAAAACCTAACTTATCTAACTCTAACTAACTGGGCTCGATTACTGCGCGATCGAGTAAGAGCACCAGCAGCGGAGGCGACCGCTTGCTTCGACGATTCGGGCAAGAGCGTCGTGTGGCGGAGACGTTTGGGCGAGGCGTCGCTGGTCCGTGGGTGGCCGCAGTTCTCCACGAAGAAGCTGGTGTTGCGCAAGGCTCCACGACCGTGTGAATGTTTCACGGGTGGCCGTAAGCTTCGGAGAAGCAGGAAACGTTGCGCAAGGCTCCCCGAGCGTGTGAACATCACTCTGTGACGTAGGGGGTGTAAGGGCCGTATAACACGGGGAATCCTAATCCTTTGGTTACAAGGGTACTCGATTACGACCAATTTTACGATGATCTAGTCAACTTAGCAAACCATCTTTACATATTATTATAAAATGAAGTCCCCCAGCCGCGTCTGTCTCATCTGTCTGTATGTATGAATGCGATAAACTCAAAACTACCGAACGGATTTTTGTACGGTTTTCACTACTAGATAGTGTAATTTTATTCTTGAGGAAGATTTAGGTGTATAATAGGGATGTTGACTAATTTTAGGATTCAATTTTATTTTATAGATTGAACCTTAAGATTCAAGAAAAAAATATTATAAAAATAATAATATTCAATTTAACGACAAAAATTGATATATAAAAATCATTTTCAAATTTCCCACCAAAAACGTCACGTGACGTCACTAGCCGATATTCAGTACTATCTGTCGACTGAAGTTAGTTACACTTCCATATAAAATATGAATAATGATGTCATAAGCTCTAAATGGCGTTTGAGATCACGTGACAATGAGTACTATTTTTAACATTTTAAAATAATTATATTTAATTTATTGTGATTGATTTCAACAAAAGAATAATATTTTAGGTGTTTAAATGTTTTCCTTGATACTTTAAACATAAATCTATTTTAATTTACTGATAGTGTCAACATCCCTATTCATTATGTTTTTATGTAAATTGACCGAAATCCACGCGGGCTCAGGGCGGAACCTAGTACTCTAAAAACCTAAATATTTCTTAGATTAAGAGATATTACAGAACTTCAACTAACCCAAGTTCAAACACGTTCATTCAATTACTGAAAATCGAAATACCGACTGGATTATCAAGAATCGATTTAAATACCTCCCAACCGTAATCCAATATGATTCAATATATAGCTCAGTTGGTTTTAATTCTCGAAACGCGAAGAATCCGAATACAGCACACATGTGCCGCATGTGGATTTGTAATTGGGTCGATTTGCGGGATGAGCGAGTGTGTAAACATCGACGTTTCCAAGCGAGAACACATATAAAACCAAATTATTTAATAGTCACGTCACTCGCTTGGGTTGGGGAAACCCATGCCCTAGTAGAGATCGTGTATTTTGAAAATTAACGTGACCCCACTAAATATTATTGTTACAACCTGTGGAAGTATTTATTTCTCTTCAACATAATTTATATTTAATACAACTACTGTTCAAACTACTGCACATAATATTTGGCTCTATCCCACTAGTCCCGTTGACGGAAATATTTTACTTTAAACTTATTAGTGTTTTTTGGCGTTCGACGGCCCTAAAATATTGTTCTCTGTAGTCCCACGATGAGACTAAATAGTACCAGTTTTGTCTCATCACGGGACAACACAACGGGACTAGTGGGATAGGATAGACCCAAATATTTTACTACAAACTTATTAGTTTTTCGCGTTCGACGGCTCCTCGTTATTGAATGAACTTATTTACAACTAAAAGAAAATTAGACTGAAAAGAAGAGAATAATTATTGAACCAGGAGTTTCCATAAGTAACTTAAAGTTCTGTTGGTTCTTTTTGATTCATTAGGATACTTCTTTGTCGTCGCCTCCGGCCGAACGAACACAACTTGCATTGTTACTTCTCCTAGTAACAAGCCGTCTACCATTCTTATTATTCTTATTAACTATGTAGTAACTCGCCTATTCCGATCAAATAGATATTGCAATAAAACTATATTTTTTTGTAATTTTATGTATTTTATTTTCAATCCCATAAATTTACGTTCTTGTTTTTATGACATTGTCTACTTACAATAAGCCATATCTATTATAATTAAATTTTAATGACGATTTAAGATAACTTCTGTATTTCCTTCTGCCAATGCTACTACGTCTGTTATCTTCTCAAAATATTTTTTTGGATTTGTATCTATCTTTCTAGCGCTCTATTTCTTTCTGTTTCTTGACGCTACTTATTCACGCCGTAAATAATCCACAGATATTTGTCTTCAAAAATTTATATTTTTTTTCAGGATGATGCAGCTGTATATTCTGTGGCACCAAGGCATATTCAAGAACTTCGAATTTTGTTGTAGAAAATTCTAAATTCTTTTTTAACCACAAAATATGAAGATTATTTTGAAAGACATTTATTTTGTAAGTAATCGAAATAAGAAATGAACGTAAGTTCTCGAAACCAATAGATTAACCAATCTCAACTTGTACGGCAGCTCTCGTTGACATAATGAAATTGGAGGTCCTTCAAACCGAGGTCAAACTCCTCATATTTATTGGATTATATTGCTTCTATATTCTATAATTTACCTACCTACGTGACTTAATAGCTATACCTGCCCCTTTTACGACAATTAGATAAGCAAACCCGAACGTATGTTTGGCACAGTTAAAGTTTACGTGGAGAAGGAGTGCTGAAAACTTATATTTTTATAAATATTAGCAACGAATAAGATTTAATATTTCTCAGTTAATAGATAACGAATAAAATAATCCATTTTATATTAACAAAACACTGGATATTTGACAACGACAATCAATAAGTAGCGAACGATATTAAGTCGCACCCTCAGTGGAAAAAAGCATAAATCGTGTTACTTTGAATTTTAGTTATTAATATGATTGGAAAGAGGGACAAAAGCTCAATTTTTTTTTAATTTTACCATTACTCTTGACGATTTTGTGCAAAAAAATCGTTATGTTAATTCCTTTGACTACTTACTAATATTTTAACAGTTTTTTTGCTCTCCTGTAAAATTGCAATTTTCATCTTATGCCTTTTTTCCACTGAGGTTACGAAGTGAATTTCAAAAATGTATGCACTTTACATTTTAACGACAATACAAATTGAATATTTTTCAACGCCTACCAAGAACTTACGATTTTACGTTGCTTTATTTGTTTCCGGTGTATAATATACATCTTTTAAACTTTTTAAAAGCGCACAAAATGATGCCCCAGCTAACGTTCGTATGGTCCACGATTTATAGCCGTCGTGCTACGAGATGCATATTTGGCTCGAATTGCTTGCGTAGGTACTTTATTGCATGGCTTCCCTCCAACAATATTTTTATAGTAGCTTTTCTATTGAATACTCTACAGTCTGAATATTCCCAATTATTTATTGAAATAGTTGAATGATCTAAACTTGATTTCATCGTTTAACTTCAGCTTATCAGTTCCCATTGCAGGATAATACTCTAGCATGTTTGGTGGAAGTGGCCATTATTCTCCTCTATCAATACTTCCTAAATATTAAATTTTCATTTAAAAAACCCCGACAGTTTTATTTGCACTAAACATAGCTAAGAACACTCTCGATTAAGTCACCTTTCATACAAAAAAACTAGATCAAAATCGGTTCATCCGTTTGGGAGCTACGATGCCACAGACAGACATACAGATACACAGACACACAGATAGACTGATACACAGACACGTCAAACTTATAAAACCCCTCTTTTTTGTCGGGGTTAAAAACATCACAACTAGGGCACAATCAATAAATAAACAATTAAACGGACCGAAAACATAACAGATTGTACGTCTTAAACGATTAGGTATGTAAAAATCTCATTACAGACACTCAAATTTATTAAATACTAGCTGTTGCCCGCAGCTTCGCACGCGGAAATTATGCTTATCATATTATTTATTATCCCTTACAAAAGAAAATTTAAAAACAGGTTAATTTATATTGAAGTACTTATATTTAGGAATTTACATACTGAAACTTACGATACAATCACAGATTATTCCTCCGGGAGCGGGTTTGGATAGTAAACAACATTAACTTTTTTTCTTTTCCCTCTCCCTCTCCCTCTCCATCTCCCTCTCTCCCCTTGCCCTCTTCCTCTCCCGCTCCCTGTCCCTTTTCCTCTCCCGCTCCCTGACTCACTCCCCTCGCTCTCCCTCTTCCTGTCCCACTCCCTGTCCCTTTCCCGCTCGAGGTCCTTCTCCCACCACATATCCCTCTCCCTCTCCCTTTCCCGCTCGAGGTCTTTCTCCCACTTCATATCCCTCTCCCTCTTCCTCTATCGCTCCCAGTCCCTCTCCCGCCCACACCCGCGCTTTCTCCCGATTTCTGTCCCGCTCCCACTCCCTCTCCCGCTCCCTGTCCCTCTCTATCTCCCTCTTCCGCTCCTCCCTCTCCTGCTCCCTGTCCATTCTTAACTTAAAAAATGACGAAGTTGCTTACTAAGTTCATTCCCCAAAATTAACTCTTTAAGGGATGATTTTCCGAAAAAAATAAAATCTAAGTTAACTTTTGTTTATTACTATAAACTTACATAAAAAATTTCATATTTATAACTCTAAAACTGGCGAAGTTGATTTGTATGTAGTTGACTACCAACCCCTATTTTTAGGGGATGAATTTCGAAAAATCAGTGATACAGTTATTTTTGTGTCTAACTATAAGCTTATATACAAATTTTCGCCCTTCGTACTTCAAAACTGACGAAGTGTCCATACTAACTTTCGCACTCTTATTTAACCCTTTAGGGGATGACTTTAAAAAAAAAACGTAATATGTACTTCCAAATTTTGTTTCTAATCTGGAGCTAATGTATAAATTTTCATGTTTTTAACTTTAAAAATGACGAAGTTGCGTACTAAATGAAATCCTCTAAATTAACCCTTTAAGGGATGATTTTCCAAAAAACCGTGTTAAAATTAACTTTTGTTCACAACTATAAACTTACTTAAAATATTACATAATATTTATAAGCCTAAAACTGACGATGTTGATTTATACGTAAATGGCTTCCTACCCCTATTTTTAGGGGATGAATTTCGAGACAACAGTGATACAGTTATTTTTTGTGTCTAACTATAAGCTTATACAGGGTGTCCCGTAAGTAGCGGATCAACCGAAGGTGGCAGATAGCTTGAAAGTTGACCTATCATATGTCAAAAAATTACCTAAGTAAAAGTGTCACCGTTTTCGAGATATTGACCATTCTTTAAAATTTAGAAAATTCGGCTCCTTTACCCTACTTTTTCCTGTTGAGTCCACAAATGAGCAGGTATTTTGATAATTTTTTTTCCTAGAGCTCTCAGATAGTTGCTTTATAATTATCAGTATGTAATATTGTTGAAATTATTAGGGATCGCTGAGAAAATAGCATCTACTTTGGATATTTTTGTTTTTGATTTTCTTCGACACAACTTTGATGCGAGGTGGTTGAAAAAAAATGTACTGGGCAAGTATGCCCCGGTATTTTAAAAACTTGTCTGTTTAATGCAGATTTTAAAAAAGTACAGTACAGGCTACTTTGATAGGGAAAATTTTCAAGTAAAAGCCATTTCAGTGTTAAAGGGGTGAATTTGAATCAAAAGTTATTTTACTGTTTACTGTTATGGGATGAAGTTTTTCAATGGTTTTTGCATAATATTACGTTACGTTAAATTATTGCTCTAATAAATATTGAAAATAATGATTATTTTCCGATATTCCAACCTAATAAAGAAATTACCAATTACTTGAAAAATATTGTTTATTTCAAAAATAATGCTATGATTTACTGTTTTTTTAATACTAGATGATCAGGAAGCCTTGTAAATTATTGTTTTAAGATTATTTTTGTACGAATATTCAACAAAAAACAAAGAATGAGAAAAAATGTAAGTAAAATAATTATTTTTGTTTATTTTATCATACAAAAATAATCTTAAAGCAATAATTGACAAGGTTTGCAGATCATCTAGTATTAAAAAATTGTAAATAATAGCGGTATTTTTGAAGAACTAATATTTTTCAAATAATTCTTAGGTAATTTGAAATTTCTTTTAAAAGTTGAAATATCGCAAAATAATCATTATTTTAAATATTTATTATAGCATTAATTTAACGTAACGTAATATTAAGCAAAAACCATTGAAAAACTTCATCTCATAACAGTAAAAAATAAAATAACCTTTGATTTAAATTCACCTCTTTGACACTGAAATGGCTTTTACTTGAAAATTTTCCCTATCAAAGTAGCCTGTATTGTACCTTTTTAAAATCTGCATTAAACAGACAAGTTTTTAAAGTATCGGGGCATACTTGCCCAGTACATTTTTTTTCAAACACCTCGCATCAAAGTTGTGTTGAAGAAAATCAAAAACAAAAATATCCAAATTAGACGCTATTTTCTCAGCGTTCCCTAATAATTTCAACAATATTACATACTGATAATTATAAAGCAACTATCTGAGAGCTCTAGGAAAAAAATTTATCAAAATACCTGCTCATTTGTGGACTCAACAGGAAAAAGTAGGGTAAAGGAGCCGAATTTTCTAAATTTTAAAGAATGGTCAATATCTCGAAAACGGTGACACTTTTACTTAGGTAATTTTTTGACATATGATAGGTCAACCTTCAAGCTATCTGCCACCTTCGGTTGATCCGCTACTTACGGGACACCCTGTATACAAAATTTCACCCTTCTTACTTTAAAAATGACGAAGTTGCATACTAAATTAACCCTTTAAGGGATGATTTTCCGAAAAAAATTGTTAAAGTTAACTTTTGTTAATTACTATAAACTTACATAAAAAATTCCATATTTATAACTCTAAAATTGGCGAAGTTGATTTGTATGTAGTTGACTACCAACCCCTATTTTTAGGGGATGAATTTCGAGAAAACAATGATACAGTTATTTTTTGTGTCTAACTATAAGCTTATATACAAATTTTCGCCCATCGTACTTCAAAACTGACGAAGTGTCCATACTAACTTTCGCACTCTTAATTAACCCTTTAGGGGATGATTTTCCAAAACAACATAATACTTACAAATTTTGTTTCTAGTCTGGAGCTAATATGTAAATTTTCATGTTTTTAACTTCAAAAATGACGAAGTTGCCTACTAAGTTCAATTCAGTAAATTAACCCTTTAAGGGATGATTTTCCAAAAAAATATATTAAAGTTAACTTTTGTTTATTACTATAAACCTACATAAAAATTTTCAAATTTATAAATATAAAACTAAGAAAGTTGGTTTGTATGAAAGTGTCTTCTAACCCTTATTTGTACCCCTTAGGGGATGAATTTCCAAAAATCCGTTCTTAGTGGACGTCTCCTTAGCATAAACTATCTCCCTGCCAAACTTCATCTTAATCGGTTCGGCAGTTTCTGAGATTTTTTGTTTAATCAGCGGTGTGTCGCTTTTCAATTTTATATATATAGACTAGGTTTTGCGTGGGGCGCGCGCTGCTAAAGCAGCGCGCGTGCCTTTTTCTTCTGCAAAAGAACAAATAAAAAAATAGTTTTTTCAAAAATATCATTGGTCTGCAAAATTTCGATTTTTCAATTCACGGGTCTTTTTGCGACATGTTCGGCTTCACAGTATTTTTTTGGCGGGAGGGGGAAGGGAAGGGGGACAGGAACCGAGACAGGGACCGGGAGCGAGATGAGAGGGAAAGGGAGAGGGGTAGGGAGCGGGGAGGGAGAAAGAGCGGGACAGAAAGCGGGAGAGGTACCGCGCGCGAGAGAGGGACTGGGAGCGGGAGACGGATGTGATATAGATACGCAAAATTTTTAAACCAAATGATAATAATTACTTTTTAACAAAAAATAAAACCAACGAAAAAAAAACTGAAAAGCAAAAAATAAAATAAACCATTTAGTATTATAAATTAAGATCCGAAATTAACAGTAAATAAATAATTTTGAGACCGTGCCAAACAAACAACCAAAATTAATTACATAAAATTCATAATATTATGAGGGCAGTGCGATGCACACGGCAGCAGCAGCGTGGCGCACATCTTTTCGCCGTTTGTTTTTTCATTGGTTTGGCACCGCCTCAAAATTATTTATTTACTGTTAATTTCGGATCTTAATTTATAATACTAAATGGTTTATTTTATTTTTTGCTTTTCAGTTTTTTTTTCGTTGGTTTTATTTTTTGTTAAAAAGTAATTATTTTTTAATTTTTAGTTGCTATTATACTTATAATTAATAATAAATTATTGATTTTATGAATTATAGATTCAGTTACCAGGTAAAAATGTTGTAGATGAAATATCAATCATCCCCTATTTTCGTACCTATAGGGGTAAAATTTTGTTTCGAAATTTAAACAAGAGTAACCTCAAGGTACACACTATTCAATAAAAAAAGAATCATCGAAATCGGATCATCCAGTACAAAGTTATTGAGGTTAACATGTAAAAATTCCGGGTAAAAAACGGGTGAATAATCAATCATTCCCTATTTTCATACCTTTAGGGTGGGAATAAAATTTTCAAAAAAATATGGGACCAACTTCAGGACATACCCTATCCAATAAAAAAAGAATCATTCAAATCGGACCACCCTGTGCCGATTTCTGCGTGATCATACAAAAAAAAAAAAAAAAAAATATACGTGTCGAATTGAGAACCTCCTCCTTTTTTTTTCGTCGGTTAAAAACAATAATCTAAATTGAAACAAAATTAATCAATTATGTATCTATTTGGACAAATTTTATTATACAAATACATTTAGATGATAAATATACTTAAATAAAAAAGATGTATCTACCATTCTCTTTTATTATGAAGAGACGCAAAAATAGAACAACAAAGCAAGAAAATACATAATTTGAGTAGTTACTTGCATAGATACATATAGGTACCTACATACAGGGAATGACATACATACATAGGTATAGGGAATGAGTTTTAAAGCGTCCTCAAAATGTGTTCACAATAATCTTAATCTACCTATATTAGACAACTGGACTGCTGTCTAAATATTCGGAAAAGCTTCTTTGAATTTCAATCATAACAACATTTTCAAAAACATGTATGATGTTTACCGTCTTGAAAATCATTTTTTAGATCTGAATGTTGTTAGAGAGCCCTGGCAGGAGGAAAAGGTAATAAAGAAGAAATCCGAACATTATCTCAGTGACACACTATCTCGACGTGTGAAATGGGACAGGGTGTACAGTTCCATTATCTCTATTGAGAAAATTGTCTCTAGAAAATAATATACATTGCTTTTATCAGTTTTATCCATAAAATACAGTCTATTCGAAGAATGATAATATTTTTATAAAATTATGTACGATGCTTTAAATGATATTTAAATTCACCTTAATCTGTTAGGCCGGTACCTCACCGGGACGCCATGGCGACGTCGCCGGCCACGTATCCAAACAGTTTATATTGAAATGTATGGCGGATACCTCACCTGGCGACGCTGTGGCAACTTAGGCCGGTACCTCACCGGGACGCCATGGCGACGTCGCCGGCAACGTATCCAAACAGTTTATATTGAAATGTATGGCGCATACCTCACCTGGCGACGGTGCGGCAACGTCGCGAATTTGGAAGCGTAGCCATGACTGCCAGCGCGCTATGTGGAGTCTGGAGACTGTGGCGCGCTGGCGACGTCGCCAGTAAAATGTATGCGTGTAGGTTACACCTCCCTCACTGAGTAGCCAACTGGCCGCCATTTCGGGCGCTTGGTCAACTTATGTATGGAAAAATTTGTTTCGATACAGAAAAATTTATTGCGCAAATTCAAAATTGTCCGTGTTTGTGGGATAGTGCATTGGATATTTTATAAAAATTCTTAATATAGATTAATAAAAACACCACATCGGCTTCGATTTGATAAAAAACGATGAATCCAAAGTTTGTTCCTTTTTTTTTCTTTTCTTGTAGTATTTTTAAGCGACGTACGTAACAAATAAGTGCGATCTCTTCTACGTCCATTCTTGACATCATAATCGAACTGAGTGAAGAGAAGCCATGGCTACTCTTTTGGCTACCTTCGGACGCCAACGGTAGCCATGGCAACTACGCCGGCGACGTTGCCTTGGCATCCCGGTGAGGTAGGGCACTTAGACAATTCGGAAGCGTAGCCATAACTGCCAGCGCGCTATGTGGAGTCTGGAGACTGTGGCGAGCTGGCGACGTCGCCAGTAAAATGTATGCGTGTAGGTTACACCTCCCTCACTGAGTAGCCAACCGGCCGCCATTTCGGGCGCTTGGTCAACTTATGTATGGAAAAATTTGTTTCGATACAGAAAAATTTATTGTGAAAATTCAAAATTGTCCGTGTTTGTGGGATAGTGCATTGGATATTTTATAAAAATTCTTAATATAGATTAATAAAAACACCACATCGGCTTCGATTTGATAAAAAAAGATGAATCCAAAGTTTGTTCTTTTTTTTTCTTTTCTTGTAGTATTTTTAAGCGACGTACGTAACAAATAAGTGCGATCTCTTCTACGTCCATTCTTGACATCATAATCGAACTGAGTGAAGAGAAGCCATGGCTACTCTTTTGGCTACCTTCGGACGCCAACGGTAGTCATGGCAACTACGCCGGCGACGTCGCCATGGCGTCCCGGTGAGGTACCGGCCTTAATGTAACGGGATATGAGTATGTTCCGAATTTCGTGTGCGAAACACAATCTTCCGTAATCGCTTACACACATTTAACCCACATTGTTATGTGAAATCACATACTGATTAAACCAACTACAATTCCCTGTGCTGCAGGTGGCAAGGAAAATATAAATAATAATTAAGAAGTCACAAACATTCATAACCCGAGAACAAACATTTATCTATCATATACATAATACTCCGACCACCAATCGATTTTGGGATCAGTCGGCAGTCATGGCACTACATACCGACTGGGCAACAAGTTCGTCAAAATTATCTTGATTGATGTAATTAAACAGAGTGGTGTTATACGTTGTTCCTTGGACAATAATTGCTTGGTTTAAGCAGAATCTCTATGTAATCTATTTGCTTGTAAAAGTGCAGACTTTTATATGGCCAGTGGGAAACCGTGCAATAAACTATGGGAGCAATTCGAGCAGGATATGCATTTAGTGGCACGATGGCTATAAATCGTGCGTCGAACGAGCACATACCCTCTGCTGGACGTTTTATGCACTTTGCTTTTGGTGACAAGAAGAATTAAAAGTTATAGTAACTTTACAGCATAATTTTATTCTCATTTGTTCAATGGATTCTTGGTACCTGGCAGAGAATATTCAAATGACATCTAAATACTTAAACAAACAACGACATAACTGTAACTATAAACGACAAGAGACAATGGCATTCGGATGATCAGATTTATCTTAATATATATGTTACCGGATATCTGTATAATGCAGGTATTCAGCACAATCCCTAGGTAATGTGTATAATACCTGGGTCGTTTTGGCAATGTGTTAAATTATATTAATATTATTCACCATTACATACTTTACCTAGGTAATGTATACGTTTCCCATCTACTGTACAGAATACCTGCAGGTCCACCGGCAATGAATAAAATTAATAGATTTGGGTATGTGTAGTCAACTTGGTTGTAGGTTGGAATTAAGAATTTACTTATAAAAAATGAAAATGAAATGAAATGAAATTTTTATACATTTTAAATTAATGCTTGACCGAAATCCCACTTGATGGTAAAGGGAGATGCAGTCTAATGGCCCCTACACACTATGCCGCCATCATCCTGCGCGGTATGAAGCCATGGCGACATATTTTGCGGATATCTTGCCGGCAGCATGTGCCGCAGAAATCGGCTCAGTGCCGGATAGCAACATCAGTCTTGTATAACGCATGGTGATGATGATACATGTGCACGTTTTGTTTGTTTAACTCACTATATTATAATAAAATGCCTGCCCTCACGTCTCGCCGCGTTTTGCCATTCTGTTCAAGGCCAGAACGCAGGGATATGAAACTAACCACGTATAGATTGGAACTAACTTTTTTACTAAGTTCTTCCAATCCTTACACGAGCAGTACGCAAATAATCCCGTATACTTCGTAGAAGACGTAGAAGTATATCTTGTTCCATAATGTACAGCGCCATTACGCATACGGACTAATCGTGTGTGTATCGGAACCTCCGTGACAGGGGGAGTGGAGGGCGGATAATTTTTCAAAATTGGTGACAGAACCGACTTAGTCAACCCCGACCCCACGTGGTACTAGTCTGCCCTACCCCTAGAGTGAATGTGAACCCCGGAGGCGCGGAGGGAGAGCAGCCCCCGCCCGCTGTAACAAACTGCAGGCGAGCATGGAGTGCCTGCAGTTTGTTACGCAAGGGCGGAGGGGCTGCACTTCCCGCAGCGCCGGAGACGTTTGGAAGCCTGTTTGTGTATCAAAAACCCCTAAATTCTCCCTAAAAGTGCATATAATGCAACTTTGTAAATATAATGATTTTTAATTTTACTTTACTTAATACATCATTTGGTAAACAATATACAACTAAATGAATGAGTTGGTCTTTTGAAAAGTGTCATTATAAAAGGCAGACCAAATGTACAGTTGGCAACTGTTAGGTTGGGAAATAAAACAACATTATGTGATAAGTTGGCAAATGATTATTCGGCGAAATAAAATTCTGCGAAACGTTAGTTGGCAAGTGATAATCTGCCAAACAATATATTCGGTGAAAAGGCAGAGATCCCGAAGTGTAGTATAGTTTGGAACGAAGAAGGACACCATCTACGATACAAAATATACATGATCAATACGCAAAATTCGTGTATGCATTGTAACAATAAATTTAAAAACAGCCTTACAATATATACGCGAGCAGTTTCCTATCGCTGCGTTCTAGCGTTGTATAGAAGGAAAAGACGCCGTCTCACCCCTCTCCCACTTGCTTGTTTTTGTCTTTTACACACATTACCAACTACGCATGGAGTATAGTATAGAATGCCTGGGTGAAGTATGAAATAAATAATATTCAAAGCGTTACCTGAACGTTTTAGATATTCTATAGATTGCCTAGGTATTGTATAGACTGCTGAATTTTACAGATATCCGGTAACATATATAAATAGCGATAGCCTAGCGGTAGAACGTTGGTCTCCTGAACGAAGGGGCCCGAGTTCGAATCCTGGCACGCACCTCTAATTTTCAAATATTATGTGCGTATTACATGTTAATTATCAGGAATATCAGTTAATATGAAGGAAAACATCGTGAGGAAACCTGCACACCAGGAGAGTTCTCCATAAAAAGTTCTCGAAGGTGTGTGAAGTCTACCAATCCGCACTTGGCCAGCGTGGTAGACTATGGCCTAACCCTCACATTCTGAGAGGAGACCCCGAGCCCAGCAGTGGGACAATTATGGGTTGTTGCTTTTATATAAATTACGTGTCACGTTGTTTGTCCGCGATGAACTACTAAACTACTTAACCGATTTTAATCAAATTTGCACACCATGTGCAGTTTAATCCAACTTGAAAGATAGGATAGCTTACATCTCAAAATAAAAAAAACTTTTGACAGAACGAAGTCTGTTCGGGCAGCTAGTAATTTTATATATTCTAGACTAGCGCTCTACCCGCGGTTTTGCCCGCTTTTCGAGGATAGTAAATATCCCATATATTATGCAAGATCATGGACCTGTGCGCTAAATTTCATAAAAATCCGTTGAGTAGTTTTTGCGTGAATGAGCAAAAACTAAAATCCATACATCCTCAAAAAGTTTCACATTTATAATGTTAGTAGGATGTTTTCCCTATAAAATTATCCGTGTTAAAAGTAAATTTAGTGTACTGGTCACTACGTAATCTCAGTAGTTTACCGCCTTTTTGCAGGAGTCGGGCAGTTTAGTCACTTTACGACGTTTAACGTTGGATGGCTCTAACATTCAGGCAAAACATCGAATGTCCCACTATAGCTCATTCTGTTCTTCCACATTATTCATCGTTAAAGTTGTTAGGTATGTCCATATTTGTTCATGGAAAAAATACACAAATGCAAAAACTTGCTACAGATAGACTGCATTAAAAAAACTTATTGAATAACACGCATCCGAAGGAAAATCATTATCGATCGTATTGTTAGTAACCCTGCTATTGACGTCTAGCTGGAAACACGATAGTTGACTGTCATCGTCTTCATTATCATCATCATCATCATCATCATATGTGGCAAGGTCCTTCAATTCCACATTTTGTATTCCATCATCAGAATTATTATTTTTATAATTAAGGGACCAATCTGGAAGTATATTATCTTTTAAAAAATTCCAAATCAGTTGATAAATGACGGAGTTCCGAGGCAACAAACATTAAAACAAGAAAAGAGTAGTTACAATCAAATTGAGAACCTCCCCTTTTATTTGAAGTCGGTCAGTTAAAGAACATCCACATTTTTATATTGCAAAAAAAACGATACTAAAAAGTAACTAACAAAATAATACCGAATCTAGGAAATATTCACGTGAACAAAGACAACAACAAATAAAAGCAACAAAACAATATGAATATCCATTGCATGCACCATGGCCTTACAATTGCTGCAATCTAGCTAAAAGCTGGCAAACGCATGTAAACGGTGCACGCAACACAGTAATTACTTAAACGTGTGTACAATTATAATTGCCACGGATGGCCTAGTGTGAACGAGTGTCGTCTCATTTGTTTTGTGTTTTGTCATGTAGATGGATAGAAAACTGGAATTACCGCTAGGCAATCTAATACTTAAATGGTTTCCTATGTTTTCCCAAAATTCATTTATACATTAGGTACTTTTTTTGAGTAATACAATACATTAAATTACATTAAGTAATAAATTACAATACAATTTGGGTTTTAATGAATAGCCGTCATGATGAGCAATGACGTAAGTATACCAGCTGATTTATCGCTAATGTCCTACCTATTACATTTTGCATATTAGAGTAATAACACAGAAGAATGATATTATGTATACTAAAAATATGTAACAGCTCAACACTATTATTGTCATTCCAGACACAAGAATAAATATCATGAATAAACTGATTCTGATTTTAGAAATTAAAGGCGGCAATAAAAACAACATTTTTTTAAATGAGTCATTTGTGGCATACAAAATGAAGACATTAGCGATTCGTTGAAAAGGAGGAAGTTTTTTCTGCAGGGACAAATTATGGGCGAGTTTAATTCAATTCAAGTAATTTTATTACTAAAGCACGTAAAACCCGAGTATTACGTGAAAGTGTACGGAATGATAATCCGCCTGTTATCGTAAAACGTTATCGCTTAGGTGAGGGTTGAATCTCGTTGGATATTTTCTCGTGAGGCTATTGGATATTTCGCACCAATTGTTACGATATTTAGATCCTCGATATTGTCTAATCTTATAGAGGTCTTATTAGGAATTTATGATATCTTTTTATGGATAAAGCTACATAAAAATATGTGTAAAACGCGTGTGTGCCAACTTCCAACACAAAGAAAAGAGGTTATGTATTGTATAATACCGTAGGTAGGTATTTGCATATCTATTTATTGTTTTAGGTATCTATTTATTGTTTTAGGTTTATTGTAGGAATTTATATTTGTGAAATATCTGTTAAGTGTTATTCAGTTATTAATAAAATAAGTCCTAAAGCGAAATAACCTGAAAAATTTAATAATCAACCAGTGTATGGCTCTCGAAGGCCGTATTTATTCTCATAATACCTACAACTGTTCTTAAGTTAGAAGACATATTATTATTCCATTGTGACTTGAATGTCAGACGATGATAATGAGCTTTCGTGTGATTACACTACTTTGCAAAACATAGAAGTGCTTACAAAGATTTGTAATTAAATATAATATGTTTATTGGTTATCCATGAAACAACCTTCGTAGCTTAATTAATTTAGCGAATGATAGCTATAAACCAATCGTCGTAACTACTTAAAAATGTAGTTACGATGATTAGGTTACGTACCTAACGAATGGCATATTTTAGAGACAGCGAGTCTTCACATAAAGTTAACCTTATTATCCTCTCATCAGTTAAAGCACGCTTTGTATTATAATTATAACTAAGGCAGGCCATTGCCCGCTATCATATAAGTATTATCGTCGTACCGAACAATATGCCCTTTGACCACAGCTAAGAGTTGCGATGGAACTCAAAAGCCATCTGTTGGCAATTATAATTTGTACTGACTCGTAATTGCTTGCAACACCGCACTGCACGGTATTTATACACTTAATGTGGATCTACATTATTAATGGCTCTCGGCAGTTTTTCTTCTTGGTGTTTTTTTATTCCGTCGGTGACAAAAGACTCCTGGTGCAGAAGGCACCTAGAACCGGTAAACTTAACTTACGACTATTTTCAATTATAATCTATCCATACATAATCTCTGGATAAGTTAGTGGTAAAGTAAGAACAACAAGGAAATAAGGTCTCCAAAAATCATGAATAACCTAAACAGACACCACGGCCACTAAATCTAGTACGTTTGTAATCTACTTGATGGAAGTCTGGAACAGATCTTCCTTAGTGATTATATCGTTAATTCTACATACAGAGTCATAATGGCATCTAATAATATCACTCTCTATTGCATCTAGCAATACCAGAGGAGTTGCCAATGCAGCGTCGGCCCTGGGGAAAAACTCTTTATACAGCTATCACAGATAGTTATATTAAAGAACCTCATGTTATAGCGCTCCGGGATTTCCTCAGAAGGAAGTTCATTCACGGGGAAAAATATTATGAAAATCGGGCCATAGAGATTCTCCACGAGTTTAATATTGATGTGGAACTATTCTTCGGCAAGGGATAAGGTAAGTGGTAAGACCGTGATCGCCAATGATTGTGATCGAACAATTCCTTGAAATAACTCTGAGCTACCGATACAATGTCCCTTCGAAAAATATTACCCAATTAATATTCCACGATATCACGGAAAAATAACACATTTCAACACCGATTTTAATTAAATCTGGTTAAAATAATTGAAAATGCTAACTGACATAAAACCTTGAACTTCCTCGATTAATGGGGATTTATGGTATTCGTTAATTTGATTGCTGTGAAGGGAACGGTATTCCCAAATTACATTTCCGTAATTGAGGAGTGCGAGTATTATAATCTGTTGACGTAAAGCATAATGGAGAGAGGGTGAGACATGGAGTGACACCCTGAAGGGAGCTGGACAGCTGGAATATTCCAAAATACCTTATCAACCGTGAATCCTACTATTTATCAATGTGAAAACTTGTATGGTGAATACTACAACAAGAACGAATTTTCATGAAAAGCACACAAGTAGCAAAGACATCACAAACGCAACGGCCAATAAACGTTTATTCAATTATGCATGAGTAAACTTATATCGGACAAAAATAAATTAAAGACCTTTAGCTTTTTGAGTAAGTTTTTTAAACGACTACAAAGTGCTTAGTGTCTAAAAAAGTACTGTGAAAAGGGTTGGGTTCCATAGATAAGGCGAGAATACCCACGTCTTTTCCAGATCGTAAAACCAATGCAGACCCTACTTATCGTGATCCCTTCGTAAATTTCAATTTGCAATTGCATAGAAGTACCTATATGAATGTAATTTTTGGAATCCTGGAACGACGGTTTGAGTTAATCGTAAAGCGACCAAGTGACTTCAGGTTCGGTACGGCTTTGGATGGGTTGACCGTTATAAGTTTTTTATAGTGGGTTTTCTTGAACACTTCCGTGTGTCGATCTGATTGTGAACATTCAAAAAGCATGTCGGGGAAGCCTCGGTTGGCATAAGAACTCCCGACACTAGTTTGACAACCAACCACTCCGTCATTCCGCAATGAGACATAATGTAACCTACATTAGCCCTCCTCTTGTGTAAAGTTCATTATGTATTAAGACCTATATTACGACTTTCTTGATAAGACAACCGTTACTCCATTATTCCTATAGGAATGCGCTTGTAGAGCAAATTACTCCTAAAGCCGCCGGATATTCTAACTTTAATACGGTATTAACTTTACTACAGTAGTTTATTTTATCCATAAAGGTGATCTGACTGTAACAGAAACCTATTTCGTAATGAGATTTGACTTCAAAAATCTTATTGATGAATAATTTGTCCTTAATTTCTTTGTCTAAATATTAATATTACTAATTCAGTAATATTACATCATTCAGGATACGAAAACCTATTGCGAACCGCACACCTTGAAAACGGGGTGGCTGTTAACCTTCACCCATTCTTCCACGTATAAACTGTTTACTCGATTTCACGAAAGGCGAGCTTCCCGTAATACTGTTTGTATTTACTGTTTAAACCATAGAAAAGAATTCGAGGGCAGGCTGTACGTTATGTAGGTAATGTTGGGAATGAATGAACACCTATGAATAATTCCATCGGCACATAGTTACTAGAAGTCATATTACAAGGATATGAAATAAATAAATAAAACACCTACTCATGTCTGTTAAAAGATAAGTAGTATAAATAATTGAATAACTACGCTAATTATTGATGATTTATAAACAACGTTATCAAACTCAAATGTTTACATCTGTGTCCCTTCGTCACATTGCAGATTTTTCACACAAATTGCTAAGCCATTAAACGTTAATTTGTCTGCCGATATCGCTAACTCAATTTCTGTTATTGGTGTTTTGTGTTTGTCTGTACCAACTGTTGGCATGACTGATTAGCAACTCACTTCTCCAACTTTCGCCGATAAGTCATTAATATATTTGGTTTCGTTCTCTACTTCCGTGACCGTACGTGATTCAGTTTCGTAAGATTTGGTTATATTAATTTGGTTATATACCATTATAGATAGGTAAATGTTTAGATTACAACACAAATACAACTTCATTCGTTCGTTGGCAGGCTTCAGAAGACTCTTTATGAAAGATTGATTGCGAGTAGATATGTGTGGCATAGCTACTCAGCCTACGCACATATTTGTACGATTACTGTTCAAAGGTTTGGGTAAATCATGCCTCTGAATGAATCATATCCTATGTAGATTTGGTAAATTGAAACAACTTTACTTTTCCCTATAATTACAACATTTTAAAGTATAATATTTTGAAATTTTGTAGGCCACGATGTGCCAACAAATAGTATGAAAACAAATAGTTTTAGTTTTTGAATAAATTTTTATACTTATTGTGAAAATAATTTTTATAATAAGTACCTATCTGAATAAGATGTTACCATGTTTTAAGGACGCAATAGGTATTTGGCTGAATTTGAGAAAAAAGGTCTACTTCTTTTATTGTGGCTTGCGAAGAGAGTAGATAATTGCAAAACAAATATTAGTAAACAACAAGTGACAAGTAAAGAAGAATGGAAAAAAGTGCAAATAAGGTTGGAAAAAAGAATGGAAAATGTCCAAATATGAAACTATCTGAGAAATTGAAACATGCAAGTTACCTACATGTCTGTGCAGAATTAAATTCCGCCGAAGGGACTGTTTTCTCTTGTACAATATACCTAATAAGGAGATTTTAGTTCGTAGGCTGCTGTCTGTTTAAGAATTTGGACATAACAGGACATAACACGGGTCATAGGATAGGATAGGATAGGAGGATAAACATACGTGTCATCTTTCACAATGTGAGGGGTACTGTACAGGTTCTAGACCATGCTGGCCATCACTCTGAAGTCTGAATACGGTCAGATTGGCAGAATAATTCTGCCAGAATTCACACATCCTTGAGGTCAAGATGGAGAACTCTTACAATGCAGGTTTCCTCACGATTGTTTCCTTCACCAAAACAAAAATAAAGAAACAAGTGACACTTAATTAATTAAATTCTAATACGAATATTATGTTTCTCAAAATTACAATTATTAGGCTATTATTGCATTGGAATGTAATCAAATAGCAACATCAACTCCAATTTAATGAATGCTTAAATAGCACTTCTGGAGTTCTGACAACTGGGTTATTCGATTAGTCTGCATTCCAGCCATAACACGGAAGATGATAGTATCTACCAAACGTGTTGTCTATTTTTGTATCTGCTGAATTAGTACAAACTTGTAAGCAATAACACAGTACCTATAACAATAAGCGCTCTAACAATTTTTATGAGACCATTTGCACAAAACAAAAATAGGAAAATGGTATTAATAAAGGCGAAAGTAAATTTAAATTTAGATAATAAATATTTACATAATGTGGAGTGTGGACACTTTGCCTTGTACATAATGTTGTACATACATAGGAATAATCTCGATTATTATAAACGGAAAAAAATCTGAAAACCAACGTATCAACGTATTCACTTAACAAATTACCCTGATAGCTAGCTACAGATAGAAATTATCCAATATCTATATATATAAAATTGAAAAGAGATACACTGATTAAACAAAAAATCTCAGAAACTGCCGAACTGTTTATGCTAAGGAGACGTCCACTAAGAACGGATTTTTGGAAATTCATCCCCTAAGGGGTACAAATAAGGGTTAGAAGACACTTTCATACAAACCAACTTTCTTAGTTTTAGATTTATAAATTTGAAAATTTTTAGGTAGGTTTATAGTAATAAACAAAAGTTAACTTTAATATATTTTTTTGGAAAATCATCCCTTAAAGGGTTAATTTACTGAAGAGAACTCAGTAGGCAACTTCGTCATTTTTGAAGTTAAAAACATGAAAATTTACATATTAGCTCCAGACTAGAAACAAAATTTGTAAGTATTATGTTTTTTTGGAAAATCATCCCCTAAAGGGTTAATTAAGAGTGCGAAAGTTAGTATGGACACTTCGTCAGTTTTGAAGTACGAAGGGCGAAAATTTGTATATAAGCTTATAGTTAGACACAAAAAATAACTGTATCATTGTTTTCTCGAAATTCATCCCGCAAAAATAGGGATTGGTAGTCAACTACATACAAATCAACTTCGCCAATTTTAGAGTTATAAATATGAATTTTTTTATGTAAGTTTATAGTAAAAACAAAAGTTAACTTTAACAATTTTTTTCGGAAAATCATCCCTTAAAGGGTTAATTAAGTGAATTTAATTTAGTATGCAACTTCGTCATTTTTAAAGTAAGAAGGGTGAAATTTTGTATATAAGTATTTTTGTCTAACTATAACAAAAAATAACTGTATCTCTGTTTTCTCGAAATTCATCCCCTAAAAATAGGGGTAGGAAGCCATTTAAGTATAAATCAACATCGTCAGTTTTAGACTTATAAATATGAAAATTTTTATGTAAGTTTATAGTTGTGAACAAAAGTTAATTTTAACACGGTTTTTTGGAAAATCATCCCTTAAAGGGTTAATCCTCTAAATTTCATTTAGTACGCAACTTCGTCATTTTTAAAGTTAAAAACATGAAAATTTATATATTAGCTCCAGATTAGAAACAAAATTTGGAAGTACATATTACGTTTTTTTTTTGGAAAGTCATCCCCTAAAGGGTTAAATAAGAGTGCGAAAGTTAGTATGGACACTTCGTCAGTTTTGAAGTACGAAGGGCGAAAATTTGTATATAAGCTTATAGTTAGACACAAAAATAACTGTATCACTGATTTCTCGAAATTCATCTCCTAAAAATAGGGGTTGGTTGGTTGTTGGAAATGGGGGTTGAACTACATACAAATCAACTTCTTAACGAGTTATAAAATATATGAATTTTTTTATGTAAGTTTATAGTAATAAACAAAAGTTAACTTAGATTTTATTTTTTTCGGAAAATCATCCCTTAAAGAGTTAATTTAGGGGAATGAACTTAGTAAGCAACTTCGTCATTTTTTAAGTTAAGAATGGACAGGGAGCAGGAGAGGGAGAAGGAGCGGAAGAGGGAGATAGAGAGGGACAGGGAGCGGGAGAGGGAGTGGGAGCGGGACAGAAATCGGGAGAGGGCGCGGGTGTGGGCGGGAGAGGACTGGGAGCGATAGAGGAAGAGGGAGAGGGATATGAAGTGGGAGAAAGACCTCGAGCGGGAAAGTGAGAGGAAGAGGGATATGTGGTGGGAGAAGGACCTCGAGCGGGAAAGGGACAGGCAGTGGGACAGGAAGAGGGAGAGCGAGGGGAGTGAGACAGGGATCGGGAGAGGAAAAGGGACAGGGAGCGGGAGAGGAAGAGGGCAAGGGGAGAGAGGGAGATGGAGAGGGAGAGGGAGAGGTAAAATAAAAAAAGTTATTGTTGTTTACTATTCCAAACCCGCTCCCGGAGGAATAATCTGTGATTGTATCGTAAGTTTCAGTATGTAAATTCCTAAATATAAGTACTTCAATATAAATGAACCTGTTTTTAAATTTTCTTTTGTAAGGGATAATAAATAATATGATAAGCATGATTTCCGCGTGCGAAGCTGCGGGCAACAGCTAGTATTATGATAAACATACGCAAAAACAAGCTAGATTAGGTAGGTTCTTCCTACATAAATTCACTTCTTGGTATTTCGTTGTTAGAAACGATTCAAAATGACGTCAATTGAGTAAAAGCAACCTAATACCATTAAAACAGAAACCACCCATGTCTTGGATATTTAATGTTCTAGCTGCAAAATGCTAGAGAGCGAGCTTTCCAGGGAATTAAATGTTGGTAGGTACGTACCTACTAGACACGTAATTAAGATTAATCAAAAGTAATTGCCTTGAAACCGCATTTAATTGATGTATGGCCAAGAATTAGATCAACAATTAGGTGATTTTATATATCTACATTCTACATGATATTATAGGTACCTATCAAATTAGTTACTTATGTGGAGACAGGCACATTGTAATGGACGCCATCGACACGATCGAGTGTATGTACTTGTCAAATTTGCAGTTTGACTTGTCGCGGCATACAGTGTGCGTGGCATAATCTTAATAAATATAAATTACGTATCACGTTGTTTGTCCGCGTTGGACTCCCTAAACTACTTAACCGATTTCAATCAAATTTGCACACCCTGTGCAGTTTGATCCAACTTGAAAGATAGGATAGCTTACATCTCAAAAAAAAACTTTTGACAGAACGAAGTCTGTCCGGGCAGCTAGTTATAATACATGGCTAGATAGCTATACCGTGGCCATACACGATCAAGTTTACTGGATGCCGCGTCAAGTCCGCTGCAAACTTGACAAGTATACTTGATCGTGTATGGCCTCCATTAAAGTAGCAGGCACTCGAGGCGAACTCTGTTGAACTTCGGATTGTTCTAAAACTATCCAGTATCCTGGTTAATTATAATTACATTTCATTAGGTACATTATAACCTCACTTGACGCATTGACTAAATGTCTATTATCCTAATTCGATTATCCATCCATTATCCCGAACAACTGGAGATACAAACTTAAAAAAATATAATCTACTTAATTTTTAAGCGGTCTTTCGCGATATCAAAAATATTTAAGTGTTTTCTTGTTTATTTGGGTTGGATACCTAATCCCTTTTGAGCGAGATTAAATTAAGCTCCATTCAGTAAATGTCTGAAAGATACTTATTTTTATTTTCCTATAGAAAATTAAGAACTGAGAGTTTTCGTATTCATGTTTCTATGCCTACTTATTTAAGTACCTAGATACCTACGTACACTATGGTTGTAAAAGTTGTTACCTATCTAATATTTTATTTTCGCAAAATGTTAGAACGTAGGAGTACCTAAAATAAACAATTAGGTAAGTTACATTTTTTTTGTTGATCGGTGTAAAAAGAAGCATTCCTTCATTTATTTAAAAAGTCAATTCACACAATTTCAATCTTTCAATACATTAATTAAAATATAGTAAGTATATAAAAATTGTTAAAAAAGGTACAATATGGAGATGTACACCTGGAGAAGGATCGTAGATAGACATCGTGTCTATTGATTTTTAATATTACCTAAACAAAATAATAAGAATATTTTTAATTCAAAACAAACAAAATCTAATCCCCCATCGTTTTTATCAGGGTTCCTTAGTGCCATAAAGCTGTAATTTGGCATGAATTTACATGTTTATTAAAACTCAAGAATTAAATAAATCGTAGCGTAGGCGCCTGTCAAAAGTTTCTACGCGCCACCGCAGTTCTTCCATGATCACGATCCATGCAACTGGGTCGAAATATCGGAATACAAAATAATTAATTTCGTGAGTACCCGTATTATAGTAGAATGAACTCCAGAATCGTAGAATAAAATATTGAAAAACATTTTTTTTTCAGGGAACCTCCCCTTCGCACGCTATAGTGTGAGGTATCATTAAAAAGGTCTTCCAAAAATATTATGGGTCTTTTAAGACCATTTTTGGAATTAGGGGTCTGATTGCGAAGTATTTGGCTTTAAATTGCTAATTTTGGTTAGAGTCAAGTGTCCCCCCCCCCCTCCCCCTCCCCCTCCCCCTTCTGGCTAAACGGTTGGAGTTGGACAAGTGAAAAAATTCTCAAAAATAGGACACACAATGATGAATTTACTATCACGGCTATGTTAGCATACGTAGTTAATGAGTAATAGTTGATAAACTTACTACTTCGGAACCTTTGCACGTGACCTGACACGCACTTCCCTGGTTTTAAACGGTTTTATTCTTTTCAACTCCTCAGTTAATTATATGTACAGCAGAATTAATAGTTAACATGATTATTATTAATTTATTTATAAACATCGTGAATATGGTTCTCGAATGCGTATGAACCGGCCCCTACTTGATTAGACCGGGACCTATAAGGTATTTAAATTAAGTATTATTCTGAAACGAAACCTAGGTTCTACAACCTCAATATTGCAGCTATATAACAATAACAACAAATAAGAAAATTATGGTACCAACGTGATAGATGTAGAGTTCAACCTAGTCCAGCGTTGTAGAGTTCAAATAGACAGCTTTATAATCCTGTGCCTATAAGTTCGACCTATTGAAATGGAGTGGAATAGGTCTATTTTTATTATATATTTTATGGCATCTGTCGTAGTCTAATAGCTGGTCTATTAAATTGAATTACGATATTTACAAGTACCTAAATATCGACTTCCAAAAGCTTTCAGATTTTATATCCACTTATCGATTGATTTATTATTATATATCTATTCCCCATGGCTCTATTTAACGTAGTTCTCACTCAAACCTTCTCTTTTGCTTTTATGGAATTACTGTAATTTACTGTGCAACCACGGACGTCCGTGTGTGCAAACATTTAGCGTAATTAATTTGATTATACTAATTAGCCTAAATGGCGTCTATCAATGGTTTTAAATATTAAAATTAATTCAGTTTCAATACAAATTTTTAATTATGAGAAATAGAGTGATTATTTAATCCATATCCTGCTTTTCATGTGATAGCAAATGTGAAATGTATAAATATTCTATGTAGAAAAGCTGTGATAGCCTAGCGGTAGAACGTTGGTCTCCCGAACGAAGGGGCCCGAGTTCAAACCCTGGCACGCACCTCTAATTTTTCAAATATTATGTGCGTATTACAAGTTAATTATCACTTGCTTCGGTGAAGGAAAACATCGTGAGGAAACCTGCACACCGGAGAGTTCTCGATAAAGTTCTTGAAGGTGTGTGAAGTCTACCAATCCGCACTTGGCCAGCTTGGTAGACTATGGCCTAATACCCCTCACATTGTGAGAGGAGACCCCGAGCCCAGCAGTGGGACAATTATGGGTTGTTGCTTTGCTTTTGCTTTGCTTTTAAATATTCATGTAAAGTCAACTAGAAGAGCAGTCTATTAGGTTACACATTTGGAAAATTTCGTCATATCTTCTAGTCTAAACTATCAGCTATCGCCTATTACTATTTTTTAAACGGTACCAGCAGATACAAAATGCATTGAAAATTTTAAACATATCTAATTAATTTATAGATGCAAGGAGCTTGCATAAGTGTGATTAGTGATTACTCACTGCCATTGAGTCCAAGCCAAGTTCCTCTGCTCGTTGTGTGTTCTACTGATACAACTGAGGTTCAGCTCTTAAGCTGTGATCTTAAAAAAAATGAAAAATGATATATTGGAAAAAATGAGTTTGACAAATACATTTTTTCGTTGTTGAGACATCCTTTTAAGTAAAAAATTTACCTGTGCCAGGATGTCCCACTCTTCCGTAGAAAATTTATACATATTTTAAACTCAGGTTATTAAGAAAACTTTAACTTAAATTAACATGAAAAAAATGTGTATGTCTATACAGACATACACATTACACATACGTACATACATATACGTGCGCGCGCGTGTTTATGTGTGTGTGTGTGTGTGTGTGTGTGAGCGTGTGTGCGTGTATGAGTGTGGTGTATCTTTAAACCATGCTTAGGCTTTGCTCAGACTTAAAATTAATGGTTTTAATGAACCTTAACGTATGAAAAAATTTAAAAATATATAATAATATTTTTAAATTTTTAAATTTTTTCATAGTAACGAATTGTCATTTTGTCAAAAAATAAGAGATTACAAGTTCATGTTCTTTCGATATCGTCAGTCCGGGTTATCCATTGGGTAATAACATAATCCAGATAGTACCTATTTATTCTATTGAGAACACTGGTTAGTGGTTACCTATCCAGCGTTATTTCCCTTATGTGATAGGTGTAATAAGTAATAATTATCATTTGAATATTTATAATATGAAGTTACGTACTTACGTATTTATTAAATGTTCGTGTTCACAAAACAAAAAACGCATAAACGTGAATCCGAACTCTACATAGAGCTTATGTTAAAGCGAAAAAGAAATACTTAGATTCGATTTATCGATTCATTGATTTGATAATAATGTTTTATTATTGAATCAAATATAATAAATTCAATAATTTATTATGAAAATATATACCTATATACAAAAAAAAAACTGTTTCTGTTTGATATAAAATAGACAGATCGGTAGCCTAAGTTAAATAAAATAATTATTAACTGTATCCAAAAATTCAACAGATATACCAACTACCTAACTACTTATACTTAGTAATTGCCAAGTCTAGATAAATTGTAGATATTATATTTTTTATCATTGCTTCTAAAAATTTAATAAATATTATTCAATAAAACTTACCAGTCCGGGGGTTTTCATCAATTCACGGCGGAGTTCTGATGAAGACTTTGATACAACGATACGTCAACACTGCACTAATTTTCACACGCTTTACTACAGTCCTGTAAACTCATGTGTTTGTTTCAGCCGAAGCCGATTCACGACGCGAAGAAGCCACGACACCTCACCTCAATCCATGCCTCGCATCTCACCAAACGCACACGAGTTCGTAATACGGAGCCCGCAGAAGCCGGCTACACAATCTGTTGTCTTTCAATACATAAACAAACTGACTAACGTCCTGAAGCTAGCCCCGTATTCCATAGCGCTACTATCAAAGTGGCTCTCCGAATCGTTTCGGATGTGTGTGCCATTATCACCGCTATAACAACGGCCAGCTTTCTTTAACACACATAGCATGGTCCACGATAACCGAAAAGCAGACGAACGACATAAAAATTATTAGATTCATCGGTGTTAAAACTTTTACAACCTAAAAGTATAACAAACCGACGTTAAATATACCCGAGATTAGCGCTGTGTGATGTATGCGTATAACCCGCGCGGCTGCGCCGTAGGCACGAACGTTGCGACTTTCATTATTGGACCAATTTGTACACTGAGTCTTCGCAACAAAGTCGATTTGAAAATGCATTACGTTCCTCGGGTGCTTTATTGATATGCTCTAGGAAACGAAGCTTTAAGATCAGTAGAGTAAGGGTGAATTTAAAATGTTTGAGATAAGGATATACTGCAAGCATACAGAGGGGCGAGATGATTGCAGGCGATCCCCTCATCCCGATTCTAGTTTGGGGTTTCTAAAGCTGTTCTGATAGATAGGAAACAGCGTGGTAACTTACGAAAAATTTCCGAGTCACATTTTGTAGCGTTTTAAACTAAAATAATACCTACATCTAAGGCTAATCTGGATATTCAAAAATTAGCTAGGTCATGGAGTCTTTCCGTTTACTGCAAGAGTACTTATCAGACTAATAGAGGCCTTTAGCCTATTTGGCCTACCTTTTTAGCACAGAACACATTTAGGTCGGTGTGGGTAACGGTCATTGTAGCATAGTTGATCTAAAAAACTTCACCCTCTATCTACCGTCATAATAACGACCCTCAGATTAAGTAAGAACGTGTGTGTGTACCTACTTATGTACCCACGTAAGAACTCGTTCCAAAGAATCCAAAACAACTCCTAGTGAAGCGCCTAGTAGTATCACGCACCTTTTGGCACGCTTTTTTGGCTGTCGCATCGCAGAAATTTTACTCTCGTAATTTTTTCCTACTTCAAAAACTATAAGTAGAGTTACCAGAGGCCTCTACTAGTGGTACTGGAAGACTATTGGAGATTACTTCTGTAACATCCACTTTTTTCCAGTGCTTAATGATTTAAGGTCATATTTTAAGGTTTGCCTGCATGCAGTGGCGTAGCGTGGGAGGGGTCGGGAAGGCTATGGCCCCGGCCGGCACATGAAGAGGGGGCGGCAAGTAACTCGATTTTTAAATAAAAAAATACATGTAGGTACAATAAAAATTAATTATTTTTTATTTATCAAGTTAGTATTAGTCTACTTTGCAATTTATTATTTTTTATTTCAATTTTAATGTAAATTGTGCTATGAAAAAAAAAGAAGAAAAGTGCATTTTTAATTAATAAAAAAAATATTTTAAATAATATGGGGGCGGCTTTTCGGTAGGCCCCGGGCGGCGGGAGCCCTCACGCTACGCCACTGCCTGCATGACTTCCAGGGCTACTACAAACATCTTTCTAAACCAGTTGTTTCACCTAAAGGCAGGCTGAGTCATAAAATCAATTGGATTATATTTTATATTATTAGATACCTAAAACAAAAACTTTTTTATAAAATTTGTTTGAAATTTCCTTAAATCGGGGAGCCTTTAGCGGGATACACCCAAATATTGGTGGTTGAGATACCAACTTGTGTTCTAAACTAATCCATAAATTTTTTTGGACAGATAGTAGGTATATCGAAAAACCATTTTTGGAACAAAATTGAATAACCGCGTCAGATTCAATCATTTCGTATGACTGTCGTCATAAATCTTTTTTTTTTTGTTTGAAATATAATAAAATCTAGGCTACGATCAATACTTTAATTTAAATAGCGCAGTCGTCTCGATAAAAATCCACAGCGATGTCACAAAATGCGGTCACCAATAGTAGCTTTGCAATTTTTTCTCGTCGTACCCTCCTCGAACGACTCCCTACTAAATTATTAAATTAACCAACGTTATAAAATTAGAACAGCTGAGTCCAAAACAGGCACCTATTCTTATTTATTGATCTGAGCACGTATTGAAGTTTTGTCGTGCGTTATTTGAATAATTTTTAATGCTTTGGTGACGAACAAATCGTAAGATATCAGTTTTTTTTTAACTTTCTTTTCAATATGTATATTAACTACACAAAATGCTATTATAGTGACATAGTATATGACATGATAGTAGATACTTAATCCATCCATGCACGAGAACCTGCTTATCTACTTCTCTGTAGCACCCTGCAGATCAATTAACCAGGGGGGCAATTCTCATTTCGTAGAGATACATGTCTAACAGAGATATCTCGAAAAAACATGGCCGACCTCGAACAAAACGAGGCCAATCGGCCATGTTTTTTCGACATATCTCTACGAAATGAGAATTGGGCTCCAGCCTTTGATGCACTTTGTGTAGGCGCCACTTAGTTCATCCAGAGCCAGACTGTATGGACCCTCCTATTTCGTATTTGGCCTGCAACGCATCGGTGAAGCTTTTAGTGGTTTTACTGATGTCCATGGACGACAATGGCCACTAATGGCATTGTTTTATTGTCATTGAACCCCTCAGCTTCTCTGAGCTGTAAATGTTTCCATGTGTTGTTCCTTAATTAACAATTAAGAAATAGTTAATTAGTTAAAAAGGGCAACATAAAAATAATAAACGTTCTGCAATTACCACACTTTATTAAAATACACAATAACATAGACAAGATAAGTAGGTAATTGTTTCGAAATTGACATTTAATACGGAATTCCTAAAATGTCAGTCTGGTCAAGGATAGGTATAATTTTTATATTTGTTTACTAACCTACAAATATTATGTGAATGATAATAATTTCATGAATAAAACTATGAAACTACGTCAACAATGTTATATTTATTTGTAGGTTCTTTACTGATATGGATAGGTTAACTTAACTTTAGTAAACTAAAACAGACATGGAATGTTTTTAAAACTTAAGTCTATCCGGACCAGTATAATTTTGTCTTTACTATAATATAACAGTAGGTATTGGTACCTAATGTTAGGACATTCTCCGTACAAGGACTGGGTCGCGTCGGGATTGGTATGAACACAAAATTAATACATGTCATAAAATCGAAGGACTATCATTACTATCTTTGTTATAAACACCTGTTGCACCTGTAGGTGTAGGAAAGCTTTCCTGTAGGAAAGCTGTTGAAGATGCAACATTATGTTTATAAAATAATGGCTGACGCAAAAGCGGAAGGACTACCAGATAGTAAATGGTCTCCGTTACTTATAGACATGAGCAACAAGTAACAACAGAGAAATCGCCAATCCAACGCCGGCTGTGAAGGAATTTCTTTTTAGTCTTTTTACACCTTGTTTGACCTTATGTGCGCTACGGGAATACCTTAGATTCCACAGATTGCACATGCGTGGCTAAAATTACTGTTGTACGTACGAGATATCTGAGGTATTTTTATATTTCAGATGAAGTTACTCCCCAAGGCTCGACTCTGAAGGAACAAGCTCAAGACAAATAGACATCCGAGAGAATGAAGACCAAAGTAATACCGACCCGAAAAAGAAAATATTATCAAAAATGTAAATGCTGCAAATCTGCAATTCTAAATGAGGAAGTAAATGTGATGTTTTCTGAAAGTGCGAAGAATTGGGATAAAGGTGGACATTAGCTTTAATAAAATTGGATCTGGTAATCTGGCGGTCCCTGCGTCATTTTATATTTACAGGATCCGGTGACCGGATTTATTCTGCACATCACCAGTTTTATTTGTTAGACCAACGGATTTCAAGTTCCTAATTCACCAAAAACATTAAGATCTTTGAATGTAGCAATACCGTTAAAGCCGACATGATAATTGAGTTAAGACTTTCATAAGAAACAAGTAAAAAAAGATTAGTCTTTGAGTTTTGACGAATGAACTTCGCAAAAAAACCATTGATATTTAAATTAAAATGTTACCACAAAGAAAACCGGTAAACAACGCTTGTGTCATGGTCAAAGTAAGAAGGCTTATGAAATGCTACCAGCAACTGTGGTTCGCACGTGGATTGCAGTTGGCAGTGGTCGATGTAATATTATAAAAAGAATGAGGTGCAACTAGCCGCAATACCTAATGAATCAGATACTGACGACTAAGAAACGACTGATTTTCTTGAAAAATAAAGAGATAGTTACGGTATTGCATTCAGATTCTACCTTATTTTTCTACGGATGAAGTGATTCCAACATACAATGATGTTCTTCAAAAAGTGAGAAAAGTGATGAAGCTATTAAAAAAATTCGCCTATTATGTATCTGCAAAAGTACGTAAAAGAAGATACAGACAAACAATGAAGCCTTATTTTAGATTGCCGCACTCGTTGGAATACTGGCTATGATAAGCTATGATAGAAAGATATTAAAAACTAAAAGTATGACCATTTATTGACAAAGCTTTGAATAACGTACAATCTATACCATGGATGGTCTAAAATAGAAGACATAATTGTCAGTTTACAGCCATTTAAATTAGCTGTAGAGGCACTATGCAGAAGAGATTCGACTCTATCAGCTGAAACAATATTATTATTTTTCTAGACTTTGTGTAATTGTGTATGTTCAAAGCCTAGAAATAAAGAGAAATTCATGAACACAAGGTGCTGCAAACAAAGGAAGAAAAAGAAAAAGCTACAATACCAGTCTAAGCTGTAGAGGATCATTTCCCCGATAACTGGTGATATAGAAGCTCTTCCCAGTTCTTCATCTGCTGTTATTAATAATGACAGCAGCGACTCTGAAACTGATCAAATGTCTCTTAAGATTCTTCTGATGGAACGTAGGGTGACCTTGAAAAGAAATACCGGAATAATAAGTGAAGAAATAAGTGATACAGCAATAATGACACAAATATTAAATATCGCTAAGTATTGCTCTTTGCGTCAAGCATGGTTGTCATTGTACCCACTGATTGACTGACTATAAGAAATCAGAAGTTATGGTAACAAGAATGGGTTACTAACACATATTATTATATGATAACAGATAATATTATTATTATTAAGAAAGCCTATTGAAAGACAATAACTACTGTTGTTATGACTACAACATTGAAAGAAAACAATGTTTATGAAGTAAATATTAAAACTGCAGCGAAAATAAATTGTAATCAAGTTTGAAAATCTGGCATAAACGTTTGGCGCATTTGAACCTGAAAGACACACACCGATGCTACATACTTAACATAAGAAGTCTACACTTTATGTTTCAAAGCACTCTTCAGATTTTAATCGGACTTCTTAAGTTCCTTGAAGTTTTCACTTATTTTGTACAGAAAATGCCCAACTACATTAAATTCTAAATCACATTGGCCCAGAAAGACTGATGAATATTCAACATCTTTAGGTATAATGTTAATATTGTTAATATGTTAAATACTTAACATTATACCTAAAGATGTTAAGTATTTAAAATATTTAACATTATAAATGCAATTCTCATTACTATAACAATCATAAATATAAAATATTCGTGCAAAAAATTCACACTTGTGCATACCTAATTATTTCAACATGTAATAACACAATATAATGTATAACACATAATTATAACAATAATAAAGCAAAAGAGAGATCTTTTTGACTAGATATAACATACCCTGCTCACTTCGTGAGGAACATAAATGAAACTTAAAACTACATTAAGTCAATACATCATTAGTGTGAGAACCAGTAAATTCTATATAATAATAAATAATTAGTATATCATTTGAGTTAATTATTTATACGTGAAATCATGTGACTTCATTATTTTGTCGTGAAACAGAGGAACTACAAATCAAAATACAAACTGTGGCAGGATTTTTATAGCAATTAATTTAAAATTAAATACTTTTACCAATGACGGCTATCTTACTTCGTATCATATTAACCATTATCACATTATATTAACCATAAAAATTTATATAAACCATTAAAACGTCGAAAACCATTAAAACGTAAAAATTTATATAAACCATTAAAACGTCGAAAACCATTAAAACGTCGATTTTTTTTTCAAAATAAACAAGTACAATAACAGGTATCTAAATATCTTTGGTTATACATTGTTCTAAATAATGACCATAGAAATTCCACTTTATGTTTTCGGATGTACCATTTTTATATACCTACGAGTAAAATCAAAATAGAAAGTGTGTAGAATCGAAAATACCACTACAAACTTCAAACAATGAACATAATATTATTCATTTGTTTTGTATAACTGTTGCCGTTAAAAATGTTTACTTTTTGTCTTAAATAATGTTATTTTTTAATGGAGCAAATTCCTACTCGTATTTTAGAGTAATAAAAGATTTTTATCATTCTAACTTCGGACTTTGTTTTATACTTCTGAGTACACCGAAGTCATATTATAATATGTTATAATAAGAAATACCTTTGAACAATAAATTATATTATATGTAATTTAATTTTAATTAGGCTCATAACTTTATCAGGGAATATGCATGCTATCTAAAATCTTCAATACTTTAAAAAAACGAACTTGAAAGATACTTAAAAAATATCTACAACTAAGACACTATTTTTGTTTGCATTTGTATGATGTCACATTTTGTGACGCAAATGCTGAATATAAATGCAGACTCTTCTAAGACTATCATACAGATTACTTTTTAAAACTTAAGTCACACAAAAAGCGCGTAAAAATGAGCCCTATTTTAATATAAGTTACGGTTCTTGGGTTTTAAATATATTTTTTTAATTAAAAAAATATATTTAATTTTTATTTGCCTTCCTCAGGAATGTGGCTATCATACATTAAAACAACTTTACAAATCCAACTGGCAGTTCCAGACATTAGCGCGTTCAAAAAAACATACAAACAAAAAAATCGACATTGAATGAGCGTTACACCTAATTTATTATTTACTTTCTTCTAGTCACATCAATATGCCATTCATATTTTATGCATTATTGTTGCAAACTCCAAAGAAATAGTCGCATTACAAAGTCTGTATTTTTTATTAGCATTTTAGTGCAATTGAAGAATTTAAGGGTGCACTATTGTAATTAATTTATAAATCTGTAAATTAATTTATTAATACATGCATAATTATACCCAACAGACATTATAATATTATTTAATTAAATTACATTGCAGCAATAAACCTCACTCTTTCTACATTACAATAATAAATTAAGTGTCTATGCACTTTAGCTTACATAAGGACACATACAAACTCAGCTAAATAGTAAGTACATTAATTTAAGGTCGGAGTACACATTGTAAGCTACAAGTTATAGGCACCTTTATATAATTTTACAAATTCACCATCACTCATTTTCCCATTTTTAGTTCAATTCATGCCATACATATTATTTGGACCCACATTGCGTACATTTTGCCACATTTGGCATTAATCGTTATACTCTTTGAAGCCAAATAGTTTAAAATTTTAAGAACATAGTTACACAAGTACATTTGATTACAAAAAAATATGTACAAAATGGTATTTTATTCAAAATGTAGCAAAAATTTCAATAATGTTTGTTCAAACTGAAGCATATTCAAATCCACAGTTAATTAAATACCTATAAATTTTAATAAAATTAATTTGTACTGTCACTGATGATATTCTCATGATCATATTTTGTGCAAATAGTTTTTTTTAAACATTAGATTAAAAGTGACCAATCACTCACTAAAACGAACATCTAAGTCGTTTCAAGTACAAAGTATAGAAATCAAAATCAGTCTCATATTAATGTAGCCGTTTAATAGAACCAGAGCCCAGAGCGATCAGACATAACTTACTTTCACATGGATGAAACCTTAACTACTCAGTAGCGTCTAGTGTACTTTGAATACCTTGCGTGTTTGTGAAGCTTGCCCTGTGGCACCTGGGCAGGTACCAGATGAGAAAGGTAACTAAAAATAAGAGTTACTTTACTTAAATTCACATGGCTGATTTTTATATATATATTGTAGAACATTATTCTAAACTAGTTTAATAAAGCGTCAGACACTTTTCATTGGCCAGAGGGATTGTAAGACGCTTTAAACGCAAGAAACTGACGAATTTGTTTAGCGCCTGCCCAGCCCTGCCCAGGTACCACAGGGCAAGCTTCACAAACACGCAAGGTATTCTAAGTACACTAGACGCCACTGAATAGTTAAGATTTCATCCATGTGAAAGTAAGTTTGTCTGATCGCTCTGGGCTCTGGTTCTATAAGTTAACAAAGTTAATTGAACGCTTGATTAGTAAGATCTTTAGTAAGTTATAAATTACGGACGAAATTGCCCCGTGTAATTAATAGTTACAACATTTTTATTAATTTAGAATTATTACTTTGAAAATTTTAGATTAAATGCAGAAAAGTCAATTATCAAAAAAATTGTAGACATCGCAGAAGACTAACAAGGACAAATACTCCGTTCTTGTTTTGCTGCCAGTTTCTGTAGCGACTGGCGACGCCTGCCCGAAGCACACAGCATAGCATACTCTACAGATGTTTCCATTCTAGAAATGCCACCACTGATTATTAAAAACAATAGTACTGTGAATTGCTGTTAATAGTTGTTAGTGCATTCAATTTCTATATGTAAAATAAAATATCCATATTTATATATTGTGTTGTGACACTGAATATATAAATAAGTGTTGTGACACTGAATATATAAATAAAATTTATGTTAAGATGTGTCTTATCATAAATTTTAATGACTATTGTTTATGCAATAGACCAGATATTGTATGTATTTTATGTGTGCAAAGAATTTTTTTGTATTGTAATGAAATGCTTTTAAATTAAATAAAAATATATCGTCGTTATAATTTCAAACTCACTTACCTGTACATAATTCTATCGAGCAGAATTTCTATGGCACGGTCTATATTCTGTCCGGTTTTGGCACTTGTTTCCAAATAGGGCAAGTTATGGTTTTTTGCGAACTCTCGCGCACGATTCTGGTTAACTAATCTTTTCTCCTGAAGGTCACATTTGTGACCACACAACACTATATCCGGGTCCTCACTCAGGCTATGTGTCTGAAATAGTGGTTGTTTTGTTCTATTAATTTGGTTTTTTAGTGCTACATCTAACAAACCATGAAACTGTCTATGTAATGTTAGAGATTACTGCCACTAACTGAAACCAGGGTTTAACAAATGCATTGACAGTTAAAAGACAGATATAGTTTTTGATATTATGTTATTTTGTAGTTATTATTTTAATGTGATGATTATTTTAATTTGATGATTGATATATTTACTCATACTCTTATAAATCATTTTTGTATTACCCTCACCTTTAACTGCTCAATCCAGTTCCTCACTTCCAAAAAAGAAGCTTCATTGGTCAAATCAAAGAGTAAAAGAAAACCCATGGCATCACGGTAAAATGCTGTTGTTAAGCTTCGGAACCTATAAAACAATACAAATTGTGATTGGAATGGAATTTATAGGATCTTGTATGTAGCCTCAAATAGCTAAAACTGTATTGTAATTTTTGTCAGAGATGTAATGCTTTTAACAACAGTAATTAATACTTTCAGCAAGGAACCAACATGAATTTATTTTAGTAACAGATTTGATAAGAATTATTTTAACTTGAGGTCATTTTTTAACAGACTTCAAAAAAAGGAGGAGGTTCTCAATTCGGCTGTATTTTTTTTTATGTTCGTTACCTCAGAACTTTAGACTGGGCGAACCGATTTCGATGTTTCTTTTTTTAATCGAAAGCAGGTCATCATCATCATCATCATCATCATCATCATCCCACATAAATTTGAACGAGATCTGACTAGTAGTTTTTGAGTAACTTTGAAGTCGGTTATTTTTTGTTAGTAAAATTTAGATTATATTACTAAACATTGATTTTATTTTTTTCTTTCTCTTTCTTTCTTGGTTAGAAACTCATCAGTGATGGCTTCAATGTTACTCATGTCCATGGTTAACATTAAAACCTTTACTTAACCAGCAGTGGCATAGCTAGCCCTAAGGAGGCCCCATATCAATATTTGTTGTGGGGCCCCTGAACGTCAGCTGTCAAATATAAAAGGAGTGCCAACTGTAGCGGTCGTAGGCCACTGGCAAGCCTTTTTTTTGGGAGTGTTAGTGGGGGCCCCTATACGCTGGGGGCCCCATATAATTGATACGGCTGATACAGCAGTAGCTACGCCCCTGTTAACCAGCAAGGTACAGTTTCAAAGATTACAGTTTTACTTATCATATTAATTATGAAATATGAGGCTTTGCAACATGGGCTATGTTGCTCATAGGAAATACTTTACCTTTCCTGTCCTGCAGTATCCCACAATTGTAAATGTATGTGATGTTGTCGGACACCTTGCTGATAAATCTGAAAGATTGTTGAGTTTACAATATTAATCTTAATGTACAAAACATATTCAAAATTCTAGATGATGGATAAGTTTAATCAATTATCACTGACATTTTTAACTTTTCTTCAAAGTACTCAAATTATTTCATCAATTTATTTATTAAAAAATAAATATAGCCTCAGGCCTTTAATCTATTCAAATAGACTGCAGCAAATAAAGTAAATATAATCCGTTCACAAATCTCAGAGACTAAATTGACGTTTCATGGGTGACCAGTTTCGGGTGCAAATTAAATAGTGATGACCATAAACCGAAAAGTAAATCGGAAAAATTTTCACAGCTTTTATGGAAGGTCGACTATTTGTGTGATCATTGAATAGTCCCTAAAACTAGTATTAAAACAAGTTTAAAGTTATTTTACTTAAAAGAACGAGTATTTGGTTATGGTTACATTCGGTATACAGCTAATTTTATACTATTTAGCCGAATACTAAATATCTATACTCCATGCGGTTTGCAGCCGAAACAAATGTAAACAAACCATTAAAATCGTTTTCTAGTGTTTTCACCAACTGACTTGAATTTGTACACCAAATGCGTTTTATTTAGGCAAACTACTCATTGTGACAAAGTAGTAAATTATGTTAAAAGTTTCAAATCGCTTCTTGAAAATAAGATAGTCATTGCAAAGTGTTTGAATGATGACAGTGCTATTTAATTTTGTTTGTTTCCACATTTACTCGGATTTTATAATTGTTATCGATCAATATGTATATATTTAAGAATTCACAAATACATTATTGAGTAGTTTGTCTAAATAAAACGCATTTGGTGTACAAATTCATGCCAGTTGGTAAAAAACCCTATAAAACGATTTTAATGATTGTTTACATTCGTTTCGGCTGCAAATCGCACTTAGTATAGGTAGATATGAGTGTCGCTACTAATATGTTACTATTCTTACGACATTGGTTACGATTCAAAAAACCGGAAAAGTAGATCGCACAAAGTTAGCTGGTATCATTATTTCGAACTTTGACATTAGTGGTTGTCATTTTAGTCTCTAAGATTTGTGAACAGGGTATAGAATGAATTCACTTAAGGAAAATAACATTGAGCTAATTCTAAATAATTGCAATTCAAAATAGAGACAAATACATACCACTGTTTTTTCTCTAAAATCTATCCCAACAGTTGATATAAACTGAGTATGAAAAACTCCATCAGTATACTTGTAAAGGAAACTTGTCTTTCCAACTCCCGAATCTCCAACACATAATAATTTTATCAAGTAATCGTAGTCCATATTGATATCCGAATACTACTGAAAGTATAAAGCAACATTTTTAAAATTATTCAAACAAAAAAATTGGTAATATTTTTCACTCATTCTGATAAAATTAAGAAGTTCACCGTCGCATCACCGCTGGACATCAGGAATTATTTTAGCAATTAAAAACAGGGTTCCAAGAAACAAATTTTATAATACTTAATATTTCATTACTAAAAACTCATTACAACTTTATATGCAAAAATTTGTGACCCTAAACTTCAATTTAAACAATTTTACAGCAATAAACAAACAAAGAACACGGTCTCTGCTTTTCACCATTTAACAGCAATAAAAGTTAATTAAAATTTCATGATCATGATAACTCGGTAAAAATTAACAATAGCGCACAATAATAATAAAGATAAAGTTGACAAATATGGATAAGATAAAGAAGATTAGGAAATTAATTAGAACGCTACGTGAAAAATAGGTGCACAAAAAGTAGATTGCAGTGAAGTGACAGTCGACAGATGAAGTCAAATCAAGCCGCCACAGTGTTACCAACTCTCAAAAATATTTACCCCTAAAACTAACTCAAAAACCCCTAAAATCACCCAAATTTCTTGGAAATCCCCCTAAAATTCTTTTTTTGGAAAAATAGTAAATATTAATTAAAAAATATACCTATGTTTATTTATAAATTATGCATGTATTTATATGCCTTTAGTGAAATGAATTGTATTATAAAATACGGTGATAATAATAAACTTTTTGTTTCTTCATTCATTGCCATTTGGTTCATTAATTGGACTGATAAATTTTTAGTAATAAATCAATTCCTAATACAACATAGATTTATTTTATAAGGTAAATTCACAAATACTCATTTTTGGATTTCTCTTTTTCCAGATTGCAGAATAATCTATCCTATTTTTAAATGCCAAAAGTCCCAGTCTCCTTTGATTGGCTAATTTGTTCCAGGGCCTCTTTATTTTGATCAATAAATAACAAATATGAAGTGTCACAAAAAAAACCCTAAAAATAACCCTAAACATATTAGACCCCTAAAAAAATCCCATTTTACATATTTACCCCCTAAATTTGGGGGGAAAACCCCTAAGTTGGTAACCTTGAGCCGCCAATATGAAGAAAATCTTGAAATTCAAAATGCACCTTAAATTGGTAATTTAATAGAATACCAAAATAGACTTTATTTATAGAAGTAGTAAAATGCATTTGTCTTGTCGTAACTTAATGCACTTACATACACTTACCAAATTAGTAGCAAAAAAACATGAAAGATTTCTTAGATTAATACTTTTTTAAAGCCGGTGCCGTGAAGTCCATTAGTTTGGCCACATAAGTCATAAGTCTGTAACATAAAACCATAGATGTATTAAACCTATACAGGGTTATTTGTAACTCGACGTATTCCTGGCAGGACCTGATGAAGGAGTCAAAATGCAATATATTTGATCGCTCATTTGTATGAGCGAAAAAAAAAATTCTTGCTAGTTGTAGAGATATTTGTAATTTAAGCTTTTTTCGTTATTTACCCGGAATTGGGCATTTAAATGCATATTTAAAAAAAACTACTCATTAAACGGTTATCATTTCAATTTATTTTTGTAACCAATACTTTAATAAAGCCCATCCTACCTTATTAAAATTAAAAGTCCTTCAGAATGAACAACTACGAGCTACAACAAAAACAAAATTATTTTAAAAATGCATGTTGCGTGTCATAATATGTTGACTTGTTAAAAAAATTACCATGACACAAGGCTTACAAATTATTAAAAAAACTTGCCCATTTAATCAGCTTTCTAAAAAGGTATTAATGTTAAACCAAAAACATGTAATTCTTAACAAAAGGTGCTTTTAACTCAACGCAGGTAGAGCATATTTCAGGGTCAAAAAGTACAATGCGTAAATGTAATGCACAAAATATTATTTTTATGTTCATACGTCTTGCTTGATATGAGCCCCTGTATTTCTTATACAGTTCCGAATCCTCTTTCTCATTTCTGTTTTTGTCACCCTTCAGTTAAAACTTGTTCTCATCTTTTCTGCCACGCTTATAATAATTCGTTCTCATAATTCTTTTACCGAATTGACTTTGGTGGCATAAGCTAGATCTTTCATGTGACCCCACACGTAACGATGTCGCCCTGATAGGTGCACAAGCACAACTGACCACACTTTCCATTGTGACATACCAAGCCTACGAGTGTAGATATGTTCGGATCGTCAATAAAATATTGAATGATTTATTTATTTAAACATTTATTAGGAGACTGTTTACATTTTACGTATTGGTGTTACAATCACATGACCGTTTCTTCCTCCTGAGCTGTTACATCGCCGTGGTCTTCCAGAGTTAATTATTCATGTTCTCTGAATACTCCCACTTTCAGACAATCGACGATAAGTGGCTCCAAAGACACTAACGTGTGGTAGACGCGTAGGTAAAACGTAAAACGTCGCTGCTGCTCTCTCTGCGAGCGTCAGCAGCGTTTCCGTCGGCAAAACCATAACAATACATTACATCTGCGTATTCGTTGTTAGAATAGGAAGCCATGTCCATAGAGATTTATGAACGATAACAAACACTTACCAAAACCGAGCAGTACAAAAATGTTACGATAACAACAAGGGTCGATAGCTAATTAACGCTATAAGTGGCAGGATAGTATACGTATTTAGACAACACGAGTGCTTGCGCGGTCTAGAGTTGAAACACTAAACCTCATACACTAAACATACACGATATTATTGCCTTTGACGACACTTCAGGCTTCAGTTTTTGCCTATTATGAAGTGACAGCAACCACAACTAGGAACCACATCGAAAAGTAGATATTAAATACGACTTATCCAAAACAAAGCCGCGCCCTCGCTGTTGTCTACCTACGACGAGTTAAACGCCGCTTTTGTTAAGAATTACATGTTTTTGGATTAACATTAATACCTTTTTAGAAAGCTGATTAAATGGGCAAGTTTTTTTAATAATTTGTAAGCCTTGTGTCATGGTAATTTTTTTAACAAGTCAACATAATATGACACGCAACATGCATTTTTAAAATAATTTTGTTTTTGTTGTAGCTCGTAGTTGTTCATTCTGAAGGACTTTTAATTTTAGTAAGGTAGGATGGGCTTTATTAAAGTATTGGTTACAAAAATAAATTGAAATGATAACCGTTTAATGAGTAGTTTTTTTTAAATATGCATTTAAATGCCCAATTCCGGGGTAAATAACGAAAAAAGCTTAAATTACAAATATCTCTACAACTAGCAAGAATTTTTTTTTTCGCTCATACAAATGAGCGATCAAATATATTGCATTTTGACTCCTTCATCAGGTCCTGCCAGGAATACGTCGAGTTACAAATAACCCTGTATATTCAGCCACGGCGTGGCCGCACATGAGACAGAGAATTTACGTTTTTTGAAGTTATTTTAAAAGAAATATAACAAAAAAGCAGCTCAGAATAATAAGTACCATTGTACTTAAACTTACTACGACTTTCTGCTTAAAAAAGAAACTGAAACTTTAAATCTCCAAAATATAGCGAACTCACTGTTCATTGTTTGTCACAACCATGGATGTGATGATGATCGATGACATCATAACGGAATGACCATTTTTGTATTGTGTCCATGCTTTTTATAGTCCCATGACCCATCCCATTATTTCATTCGATTATCATTTTTTATAATTGTATAAAATATCTAAGATGATTAATATAATATATTATTATTATATAGATGTACCGTAATTGTGTACCTTAATTTTCAATTTACTCCTTATGCAATTTACTTAAATTCGGTAAATTTTGAAGAAATTTTAAAGAAATATAATAATTCAATATTATAATTTTTACCTCTAGAAAATTTACCTACAGAAAATATTTTGAAGAACCATATCAAAATAGGACATAATTTTTCTAAGTGTGGACACCCTACAATTATGAAGGACAACCTCAGTCCTGCCTGTGATTGGTCGAATCGAAATATTATCCTGGGACTATCCCTACGTTCCAGTAGACGATCACAACAACCACGCTCACGACCGCGATTTTTCCGTTCCACTAGCTTGTGAGCGTTACAATCATACACCCAAGTGGAACGGGTATAGTGAGCGACGTGAGCGTTCAAGCCACAGAGTACTTACACGTTTTAGCCGTTGATACAAAATGTACTCTATGATGTTGAGAATAAGACAAGTCTGAAACTTAGATTAAGGGTCATGTTATAATTTTTAAGCTATAAATAAATGTTACCAATTTTAGTTATCAATTTTATTTTACTACTAGCAAAAAAGTATATCTACAAACAAAACATTTTTTTTATGAAAAGACAAATTAATATAATAAAAAATTGCATATTAATTATTATGTTAATAATATTGACCGACGAGGAAAAATGTATACATGGCTATATGTATAGTGAAATAAACATTAAAATTATTTACATAATTTAACATATTTATATCAACTTGTGACCCCACATCCAGCATCTGCTGGAGAAAATACTATAATCCACTAAAGTATCTCTTGTCGAATCATATACAGTAATTTTTTCCATCACCATCCATAACTTTTATAAAATTGCGCCAAATTTCTATCACCAATCACCATCCATTTCTACCCAGTGTTGCCAGGTTTAAAAACTGGCGAGAGTAACTTCGTCGTATCTGGCCACACTGCAATTCGACCACTTCGACCCACCCCGTGAGGTGGGTTGTTTTGAGCGTGCCGTGAGCGAAATTAATGACGTCATCAATGACGTTTTCACCGCGACCATGACGACCGTGGTCGCCATGTGGAACGCGTTTTGATCGTTGTGAGCGATGTGAGCGTCTACTGGAACGCAGCCATAGTCTACCTTTTTACTCTGTGCTGTGCTTGACATTTGACAAGTACTACTTGAACATTGACAAATGACAATAATGACAATTTTATTGACATAAACATAACCTGCGTTGTGTAACTTGTGTACATTTTTTTTAGTTCAAATAATTACCTAATATTTATTATTTTGCAAAGTGTTTTTATTGAAATTCACAATAATTATTGTAAATATTATTAATTAATTATAAACAGAAAACAGTTTTTTTGCAGAATATCATAAACATCATGGCCAGGGAACAAGATAAAATAAATAGCCCTAGAATAGAGGTAGAATATTGGTAGGTATGTAACACTATTTAAAATGAAGCATTAAATTTATAATGTAGAGTAACTCAACCCTGGGTCTTCAACTCGCTGGTTAATCCCGATGATACTAGTGCACAGTCAGGATATTTATCCACTTAACTAGTTATTCCTCCAAGAATTTTTGTTTAAAAAGTTGTGGTTTATTTATTTATTGATACTTTCAACTTGAATAGCAATATAACATTGACCACTTAGCTCCCAACATAGGCTCTTAAGCTCGTTTGAAGGCTATTTAAACAACAAAATAGCAGCAATTTAATCAGTAATATGAAAGTCTTTTATTTCAAATCAATTGGCTATTAGACAATTTTTGGAAAAATATTTTAAAATTTTCGTAGGTTTATTTTATACCTCTTACAATATTTATTTTTTCAAAAAATGGTTATTTAGTAGGAATAAAAATAACTTTTAATCCATTAATTTGAAATTCGCGCGAAAATAGTCTGCCATCTGTCACTTGCTGGCTGTGACGTCACATTTCAAATAACAACAGTTTAAGCTCTAACTCTGAAGATATTTTATGTGAAAAACTTACACCTTTTTCACTGGAATTGTGAAAATGACAAGCTACAAGACATGTGCAGTGCCTATGTGTAGAAGTACTACAATTGAACCTGAGAAATTGTTTATACCTACACGTTTCTAAATGCCCTCAACGTCGAAAGCAGTGGTTACAAGTAGCACGTCGAGACCCAGAGTTAACATCTGTTATATCAGCAATATTCTTTTGTGAGGACCACTTTGATGTAAGTATTTAGAAGAAATCAACTTAGCCTCTGATTTACTAAAAAACAAATTAAACCTAACCTAATATTGTTCATAAACATAACCTATAAGTAATTTAAAATCATTAGTAATATGGTGTCGTTAAGGGGACGTTGAGGAAAAACTTAGAAAAAAATCCCCCTGTGACCACTTAGCAAGACTGACCAATTTTACTTTATTAATTTCAGTACTTACACGGAGGTTTTTGCATTCCGAAACTCGGCAGAGCAAAAGTCAGGGTTACACGCAAATAAATTTGCGACCATCAATGAATCAACTTTAGGCAAATTTGCACTGTCAGCTTTTGTATAGCCTGACTCCATTTTACAAAACCTCTCAAAAGCACAAATCAAAATATATATTATTAATTTTCTCAGTAAATTGCACACGATAATCGATGTAGTTAGTAGTACACAACGCTTTATTTTTTGAAGTGTGACGTCATAACATGCTCAATCATGGCCGCCCGCGTTTCGGTTCTCGTGACCACAGGTAAAAAAACTCAAATCTATTTTTCAAAAATAAAAATATTTACAATTTATTTTCATGCAAAAAATGTATTGTTTAATTAATGTTAACCAATATGCAACCATTTTAACACATTTCATATTTTACCGTGACAACTGTCAAATAGCCAATTACACTTTTTGGAGTACCTAATCTGCTACTCACTTTTATAGTATGTTAATCGTAAATATTTTCTATTACAGTGGTGCTTGCGATTATGGTGGACATTGCTTAGCACTGGCAAAGAAGATTAAAGACGGCACCCCAAATGCCACAATCTCCTGTAGAAGAGGACGCCAGGGTATGCACTTAATAAACTTTGTAATTGATAAATAATGAAATGAATGTGAAATTTTGAATAGATAACTAACCATTTTCTTAAGTGTAATGGTATTACCCACCAAATCAGTTAAATTATTAAATTTGACTTTAAATGGCTTTGGTCCAAGATCCCAGGGCCACCAGACGTCACGTATTTTCTGACGGACGAAATGTGGACGATTGAGTAGTGTTAGTGTATACTACGGTCGTATGCCTACCTGCTAACTTGGTCAAACGGCCAATTTCCAGGTATCAGGTGATCAAGGTACATAAAAACATTATAAACTTCACGTGAATTCTCATGGCTGATTTTCATGATGTTCTAGATAATATAGTTAAAAGTAAGTCGTCAATGCTCCCAGATACTTTCCGTTGGCCATATTGCTTTGTAGACGCTTTAAATCTCCCAAAATAATTAGTTATGTGCGCCTACACCAAAACAGACACTTTTACACCGCGCAATTTGATTGCTCTTCGAATTCTACAGGAGTCGATTAGTGTTGATACCTTATTATTTTGAGAGCTTTAAAGCGTCTGGCAAGCAATATGGCCGACGGAAAGTGTCTGGGACCATTGACGACTTATTTTTAACTATATTATCTAGAACATACGTGAAAATCAGCCATGAGAATTTACGTGAAGTTTATAATGTTTTTATGTACCTTGATCACCTGATACCTGGAAATTGGCCGTTTGACCAAGCTAGCAGGTAGGCATACGCTCATAGTACATACTAACCCTACTCAATCGTCCACCATTCGTCCGTCAGAAAATACGTGACGTCTGGTGGCCCTGGGATCTTGCTCTACTTCACATGTCATTAAAACTTAATATACATATTTTATATTTCATTGTCATTTTGTATTCCTAATTTATAGCGGCGACAACGCTTCGATATTTTGATGTAGCTGTGTCGCATCGCAATCGCAGGTGTGAAGAAACATCAAGTTGCTCGACATCCTTGAGATTTTCCTCGTGTCATTATAATTAATTTCATTGAAAGCAATGTATTTGAAAAAATAAATACAGCACCACAGAGCACCTTACGCTACCTCTATTCAATTACTTGTGAATATTTAAAAAAAAACATTTAATTTCAGGATCCTTTGAAGTATCAATAAACAATACATTAGTTTACTCGAAACTCAGAACTATGGCATTACCCGACTACGAAGAAGTTGCTCAAGTGGTGAATGATGTGTCCCAAGGCGGGACTCCAACAGAAATCAAAGGAGAACAACCAATAACTTGTAGTATATCATAATCTTTATTCGAGATATCTCTAGTAACAAATTTAAAGAATCACATGTATAAAAACAAGGTATAAATATAACAATATCCAAAACCAGTTATGTAAAAATATTATTGTCTATAAACTATAAAGTCTTACTCAAAAATCACAAAGTACATGCTTAGTATTAATGTGATAATATGTACAGTTTGAATCTTTACACATTGTTCATAAAGTTCAAATTATATTATTTGTTGTAATAATAAACATTCAAACACTGTCTAGTCAAACTTAGTTTAATCTTGTTGACTTTGTATGTTAGAACTTAAGCAAAAATGCCATTGCTGCACCTGAAGACTGTCATTCCTAAATGATTATACAGGCTTGAGATCATAATATTACATTCATTGTGTAATGGACCATACACCATTGCTTTTATTAGGATTCAACAGGCAGTAAAACATTATAGTCATATTTACAAATTGAAATGAATTAAAAGTAAAACAATATTTAAAATTTGCAGACCTTTTAGGCTAGCAAATTAAGACATATAAATTACTACATTTACACACTCAATTCTAGGTAATATAATATATGCTATATCTGTAAATGTATAAGTAATAATAACATGGTAATATTATTTGATATGTTTTATTTATAAGCCAAGCATTTGTAGTGTTGTTATAATTATAAGAGGCAAAACGTGTCCTTATAATTAATGGTAATTATTCTACATAATATAGTAAAGATGTACAAATAAATTGAATTGTTGCAAAAACTTTGTGTATAATTTAGGATGCCATTCCTTCATTGTATTCCATAATTAAGTTTTACATGAGAATAAAATTGCTTTTCTCAATGCTTGTATAATATATGCAAAAAAAGATGTGCCTCAGCTCCGACGCACGACTGGAGTTTAACGCCATGGTGATGATGATGATGAAGATAAAAATGGACATAAAAAAATAATAAAAAATAACAAAAAATTACAAAAAATTTGACAAAAAAATTGACATCAACATTTTGATGATGATGACGCGGTACGCGGCGCGCGCTTAAAACTTTTGTGTCTTTCGAAATTCTACTTCGATATTGACTTAAAGAAAAAGCTTATCTTAATTAATCACAAATAATTCGGAAAAATTACAGTACACCTTAGTTTAAATACTAGAGTAGGTCCTGATGATAGGCAAATATTTAGCGCATTTTTGTACCCGTCATAACAGAACGCTTACAACTGCATCGACTAACGCATATGAATGAAGGACGGTAAGTATCGCGTACGAGAATCCGTGTCGTCCGCGAGGTCTTCGACTGGAAGTAGACAAGTAGAAAAGTATCTCGTCTACATAGGCCATATGTATGATGCATGTTACGTCTTCAGTAAGTAAATGGGCTCAAATTTCACTTACGCCCCAACTCAGAGTCACTAACGGTTAATTAAATCGCTCCTTAGTACACAATTTGTATAGTGATTCTTTAATAAGGAGCGATTTAAGTAACCGTTAGTGACTCTGAGAGTCTGAGTTGGGGCGATAACTGATATTTCATAACCATTGGGTAAATTGGACGCTATCAGTACAATTTGATTACCTTATTCTGTCATACACTTCTTCACTTTATCTACTGATATCATCTTCATTAATGCTAGCAACGGGATGAACAGGCGAATGGACGCGTAGCATGGAATCTTTAGATCCATTTACAGCCCCTACATATGTCAAGTATATACCAAAGCGAAGTTTTCCACCAAACTGTTCAGAAATTGTTCGCAGAGGTTCAACTGTCTTAGTTCCAGTATCTTGGTCAATGCAGACCATTTGACAGCGGGGACACTGCCCTTCCACCTGAAATAAAATAAAATTTGAACTTACTTGCTAAAAAGAAAAATGTGAAACGGCTTTGTTATTTATGAATACACCTTGATAGTTTCTTGCTGATTCTTGTCCCGTTACCACTCACGCAAGGTAGAGTACGATTTGTTGAAGCAATGGCGTTGTTGGACATTAAAAAAATTGTGTTTATTAAAAAGTATTTTTAATGAAAGAAAAAAATCTCTAAATCTGATATACCTATATATGGACAAAAACATGTTTTTTTATTCCTGCCTTTCTGAACTAACTTCTAGGTTTTTTCTGGAAGTTTTATATTCCGGGGAATAGGTTTTATATTCGCTTAGAATAGGAAATTAAAATTTAGTATTAACAATTACGTAAAACAAATAATTTTATTTTATTTCACAGCAAATTAGCGTGATTGGGGGAAACAAGCAATTTATGTAATCTGATGTGGTAAAAATGAATTGCAAGTTTCTGGTGTGAATAGTTATTATTTGCAGGTACCGTGCGTGTAATAAATTATTAATAACATTAACAAATAATGTTTTTTACCTTAAATTCGTGATTCCCGATTGTTACTTTTTGCCAATTGCGCTCTGCGAGCTCTTCAGACATTTCTATAACCATATTTCCTCTAAATCTGTTTACTAATGATTGTAAATCGTCATTAAATAGTGGATCACTAATTTTATCTTTCAACCACCTTACTGTTGCTTTATTTATTAGTAAAAATTGAGCTTGGTTGCTTAAAGACAGTAAATTTTGGTCGTTGTTATCTTTTTTCTTTTGATATCTTTTATCAGTCTTTGCCTGTCTTATTAATCTGAGGTAGGATATTCCTAAGGCCATCGATACCCAATCGCCGGCTTCGTCCCCACAATCGATGCCTTGAATGTTGTCAGTACACACTTTACTGCGGCAAAGTGAGGTTTCTTTCTTTTTGTAACTCAAGCCTTCATCCAAAGGTATTGAAATTGAGGACATGCCTGAAAAATTATAAAGCGTGTATTAGATAGTCGGTAATTTTAGCTAAGATGCGGGTAAATATCAAGGACTAGCTTGTTTGATTCAGTTATCGCTCGTGATATTAATTCCATCTGGGTAAGTCGTTATATATCAAAAAGTAAACAATGTAGGTTGGCGAAAAAAAATTGGATAGATGACTGTTCTTGCAAGAAAATTAAATAAGGCAAATGTATCTCACACTCTCCGAAGTCTTAAAAGTTATTAACATCTTCACACTTTACGAGCTACGAGCTTTACTATGCTCTTGGATAGGTGAAATATGTAAAGAGAATTGCGACCTCAAATAGTGCCATGCCACCAATAGGTATAATCAAAAGTTATACCTCAGCTAATTTCTTTCTGATTTAACTGATTTTCTGATTTAATTTATTCCTAAGGACTCAAATTAGCATTTTGTTACATATATTTGTGTGTTAAGGCGCGGTATGACTACGATTTAAAAACGTTGATTTCACGCACACAACCGCATATCTGCGCTAATCTAATGTTACATTTACGTGACGCTGAATAGGGCTCAAATTTGCAAAGCACATTTTTGCTAACAATGTAACTAGACTGCGAATAAACATTTAATTTGAGGGTTTTCCTTAGATTATTCAGAATATACACATTAAATTCAATATCTGTCCGGTTCAAGTTTTAATAAAACCATATACCTATTATATTCTCAAAAAAAATATGTTGTTACCGCTGAAAATACAGAGAACTGCGACGCTTAAGTTTATTTTTGTATAGCAAATTACGATTTTTTATTGGAAATATTAAATAACTATTTAATATTCTATTCGGTTAAAATTATTCTTTAGATCTTTTTCTATGCTCTGTATTTTTTGCGTGCGATATTTTCATTGGGTTTCCTCGGTCTCGAGCTTCAAAGAAACCCAGTTTTGTTAATATTGAGATCACACCGCGCCTTAAGGCAGTATGTGAAAGGTATTATAATGTGTGTTAGTTAGGTGTACTATTTTAATTTTGAGATAAGTGAGCTGTTAGTGAATGTGGTAATATTATGGTAAGACATAAATATAGGATTTCAGTAAAGATGGTACCCACTGCCTCTACATCCACCACACTCTGAATCGGACAGTGCATCCTCATATAGATCAGTAAATGTTGTAGTATATGGCCGTAACCTTGTGTCTCTTCCTGGTACTGATATCTACTTAAAACTTGGCGTAAACATCTTTCAATAGAACCTGTTTCTAGTGTAATGTCCAATACCTAATAAATATTTATAATTATACATTATCTACCTTTAAAGTTCAGTATTAACTGTCGACGCAAGAGATCAATTTCTGGACGAATCATACACATCTGAGAATTCTGTTTCTGCGTTAGACAAACGCCATTGTCCTTTACAATCATCCACTCTCTGTCGTACTCAAAACCTTTTGGTCCTATTTTCCAGTCACCCTGTATTTTGAATGCTCCACATGATTTTATTGGGAAAATTGCAATCTCCTCTAAAAATATTTTAGCATCTCTATTAATAGTTATATCTTGCTGAATATCAATAGTTTTGAAGAATCGTTCATTAAATATTTTAACTAAGTTTTCTTTGAAGAGGGCTTTGTTTGGCTTTTTAAGATCACAGTCGTCGAAAGCAATCATTGCCCTCTTGGGTCTGTTATAACCAGATCGGACGAAACACTTGCATATCATTATTACAAATTTGTCCACATCATTGTACGTATTGTAATATCCAAAGGATACTCTGATAGAGCCAGTAGGTTTGCCATTTATTAAATCATTGTCATCGCCACATTTGCGACCCGATTTAAACATATCCTTTATTTCTTTGTTTGTGAAATTTAGGTGCCGTTGACAAGAACCGGAATTGCAAAAGCAACCAGTCCTGACAGATATATTAAATAAATCAGCCATGTGTTGAAACTGAAAAGAAATAAGAGATTAATTATTTTTACAAATGTTATGAAAATTTTCTACATTATTTTCAGTTAATGACAGAATAGGCAGATACTAATAACTGAGTAATAATGAGTGTCCAATCCAACACAGTCTCAGAATTCGCATAATTGATTTCTTTTTGAAGTGAAAACTTCTATAGGCGCGTTGGGCATTTTTGAGATGTACTGTATAATTTGTGTATTACCTATATTATATTATGTATACACTTATGCGTATTATACAGGGTTATTGGTAACTCAACGTATTCCTGGCGGGAGGTGATGAAGGAGCCAAAATGCAATATATTTGATCGCTCATTTGTATGTGTGGCACTCGGGGACTGCCGCGGCAAAGCTATTGCATAGCATGTGTTGCGAAATAAAACCTGACACCCCCCACTTGCAGTCAGTACTAGGACTACTAGGATAGCAAAAACATGCAAGCAAGTGTGCCAAAACAAAGCTGGGGAATTTCTCATCGGATTTGATCACCATTAGTAGCACTTAATTAAAGCGAGTAATAGGCGCACATAGGCGCGCGTCGAGGATGCGACATCAGTGACACCGCACATGCCACAGTATGTGATACGTCACAGTATGTCTTATTCACTCTTCGGTATTTAGCATAGGCACAACAGTGCTATATCACGATCATGCACATTAAGCTGTTATTGCCATTTCTCCCGTCATGCCAATCAATATGCGGAAGAGCGACAGAGACAGAACAAATCCATCACTGCCGCTCTGACACCTTGTCTAATTAACTTGATTAAATAAGACAGCCACATACTATGGTTTACAAACCACACTGCACACACTGTACATACTGTACACAGTATCACTGATGTCGCATCCTCGAAGACTTCTATGCGCCTAGTACTCGCTTTAATTAATTGCTACTAGGTGAACAAATCCGATGAGAAATTTAATTCCCCAGCTTTGTTTTGGCACACTTGCTTGCATGTTTTTGCTATCCTAGTACTGACTGCAAGTGGGCGGTGTGACCCTTTATTTCGTTACGGAATTTCTTGATTCGGTCGCCACGCTCAAGCCCGCGATAAAAGCTATGCAATAGCTTAAAATTTTGCTGGTGGTAGAGATATTTGTAATTTAAGCTTTTTTCGTTATTTACCTGGAATTGGGCCTAACTAGTGTTAGGATTCCCTGTGTCGTAGGTGCCATGGGCAACACACAAAGACAAGAATATTCACACCCAGACCGAGAACAGAAATTCACACTCATTCAAATTTCAGCCCCGTTGGGAATTGAACCCAGGACCCTAGGCCGGCGATCCTGCATGGTATCCATTGCTACATGGGTCGTTTGATATAGTTAAAGAACATCTCTAATTCACCAACATACATAATGATTAAGATTATTATTGTTCCATTACCTCTGCATATCCAATATAAGATCCATTTTCCCTTAACAGATTAAATGTGACAATTCCACCCTGTTTTTTGATGTCGGTAAAATTTGAGTCCATATAAAAAACAGCTGCCCTATTTCCATTTGGATGTCGAAGATCATTTAATTGATGATAGAGGTCTTTAGCCAAGTGGTATGTGTGGTGTGCTATTGTTTCCATGACGTCATTGTTAATAACTTTTGGAATGATACTATTTAAAGTATCAAAACAATGTTTCAGCATTAAAATTGACAAAAAGGGAATTGTGCCATCCTCAAACCTGCAAATTTAATAATTATTACTGAAAATTATTTTTATTATTTTAATTATACTACAATACATTGATTCTTTAATATTTTTTAATGCTGCTGGATAGGGGTCAGTATCCTCAGCGGCCACAATACGGCTAAGTATAATTTAACAAAAAAAAACACATGTTGCTCAATAATTTTTATGGTTGTGCAACATATCGACGGTTAAAAGGCGAATTGATTCAAGCGCCATCCTGGGCGATATTGAGTTATATACATCATTGGAATCGGCGAATTTTTGCGCGTCGATGGAGCCGGGTTTGAGGTTAATCTGAGCACTTTTTTGGCGCTTGGCTCCATGACCAATTTGGGTATCATTTTTGCTTACGCGGTATCAAGTGTAGCGAATTTGGTTGTTTTTTTCAAAGCATGTATATAGACCCACGAAAAAAGAGGGTTTTTCTTACTATTTGTAGTTTAAGCCATTTATCCTCGGATGGAATGAAATGGTATCGGCATTTGAATTCTTTTTACTTGATCTTAAATAATTAAACAAAGGATGTTAATTCCTTTTTGCTTGAACCAGATTTATTAGTGTATGTTACTTAAATCATTTTGCCTTAAACATTCAAACATTATCTCTGTCGCTTGAATCAATCTTACCTGAACTAGTATATTGAAGAATATGACTTGTGCTAATTATCCTTGACCAGTTTTAAGTCTTTATATCATTTAGAACCATTTTCTTTTTGCAAAAAATAATGATTCATGAAAAGCATTGTTTTATTAAATTTTAATTCTTTCGTTGTATAAAATCGACTTTAAAGTCTAAATTCTTAAAAGTATGCCATTTAAGTTACTTTTCTTTGAATTGACAATGTCCTTTCATTCGTTTTCCCTACATCCAAGTCAAATTTTAATAAATCTTGCGATTAAAACAATTTGCTTTAAATCTTATTACATCACTGTGTAATTTGAGTCATTACTCCTTGAACAGTTTACAACTAGGTGAGCGGTTTAAATCATTTATCCATGAACAGTTTATAACTAGGTGAGCGGTTTAACTCATTTATCCATGAACAGTTTACAAATAGGTGAGTGATTTAAATCATTTATCCTTGATCTGCTAAAGAAGTCATTGTACACTTGAATTATTTTGCTTTGAACAGATAAATAGTAATCGTTTACTTTGATTCCTTCTGCCCTGATCAAAGAATTGTGCAAAATGGCTCAAGTTACATCTAACTCCGTTAAAAAACACCTTTTATTTGTTATATATATATCAAAAAATAGCACAAAATATGCCGCTTTATGATTGGGGAGACTCGTCAATTTTTATGGTATACTTTAGGAACAATGATTTTTTTTCTCAAAAAATAAACTTTAAAACGCTCTCCTGTAAAGTTTGCAAAATGGCGCTTGAATCAAGTCGCCTTTTAACCGTCGAATATGTTTTTTTCACTAAACATAGATCAACATTGTATATTATAGTTAATGTAATATATAATAATTATTAAATTGACAATCAATACCTTTCATGAAGCTCTTTGGTTTTAACATGATAGTCTTCACTTGTCAGGACAATATCAACAGTACCCCCTCCATAGAACTTCTTTTTGTTTAAAACATCTGCACTACTGTTCTTAATTAGTAGGGCTCCTAGACCAGTGGGATATCCAAAGATTTTATAAAACGATAAACAGACAAAGTCGGGCTGGGTCACTGACAAGTCTAATTTATTTGTAGACACATAACTTGCGGCATCAAGCAGGACATACCAGTTGCAGTTAACTTCACATAAGTGCCTCTTGAGGCAGTTGTTTAGACACCCATTTTTAATATGTTCTATACAGCCCAAAGGGTATTTGTAACCATTATGATTGCTCTGTGCTGGGTAAGCCAAAATAGAGTTAATTTCATGCTTCTCAGTATTGGGTGTATAGCTTTTTAGATGAGCGGGATCTAATGCAGCCTTGAATTCTTCGTGTGGCATATCAATGATATCTGCATTTTTTTCTTTCACAATTTCTCTTAAACCAAGAACAGAAGTGTGGTTGTCTCTTAGATATACAAATGATCCACATTCTTCAGAATAATTTTCGTCAGGTGTAAAGTCAAATGATTCGGCAACCAATTTTAGGGACTGTGTAGCTCCTGAAGTAAATATGATGGTATAAGTTGAAGGATCCGTGTTGAAATGAGCTAGCACCATACTTCGTATTTGGTCAACGCATTCTCTAGTATACTTGTCGGAATGTGGGTTCATGTATACATTGTTCATTAGATCCTGATTTATTTTTGGCAACAAACTTTGTGGATATAATGCGGAGCCAGAGGTATCCAAATAGCATTTATCTGGAATATAAAAGTTCCTTAAAAATTCACAGTCTTAAATATTACAAATTATTATAGTTCTACTAATTAAATAATTTAACTGTTATGAATACTAAAATAAAAACAATGATTTCAAATAAGTAATAGCATTTTACAAACACAATTACATACAGAAAAACTACAAGTTAGTATTTTAATTTATGGGATTAAACATATCATAATATGTATGCATGTATGTTAGATGATGACCTAGGCTAAAGGCCTAAGTTTCTCCTGTTAGAGTTCGGGGTTCTGAAGTAGCACCGAGATTTTTATATAATCCCAACGATATTGTTATATACTAATAGGCAACTGTATCTACTCTGCTTGAAAGACGACCTCTCTTCCAATTCATCAACTGTGAATTATGTTAGCGTGGTTCGGTTGTTATGTTAAAATAAGTAATAAATAGGTTCCCCGCACCCATCTCGGTGGACATGGTATAATTAGTTTACCTCCAATGTATAGTGCGTAAAGGTAGCCTGTATGGTAGCCCATATCGACAGGTCGTCTGTCTGTTTATCAGCTATATACATAAGAAAAGACTTACCTCGCAATCTACTAAATTCCGAAGTAATCAATTTCATCCGTTCAGAGTCTATAACTGGACTTAACGTAGTCATATTGGTTCCTGATGAAAACAAAATTGAACTATTACTTTTACTCTATAATATCATTGCTTTAACTTCAGTATGAACACAATATTCACAGGACGTGTAGTTTACTGATGAAATTGTTATTCAAATTATACATAATTACTTGAATATGGCCTTGTCCTAGCTCATTATCGCAAAACATCTGTGTACTGTTTATTTTCATATTTTTTATGTCAGTCAGAGTATTTTAGCCTTTATCATGCCTCTATCTCTGTTTTTTAATTCCGCAATTTCCGCAATTCGCAAACCGATTTGACAGGCGCTAATGTCAAAAGCTAAAATAATGTTGCCAGTTGTGTCTAGAGCCGCTCTAGGATTCCGGTTCTTTTAATTGTAAGATATTTATTGTTTTTAACGGTTAACTTTATTGTAATTTTGAATTTTGAATTAATAAATATGAATAAAAATGATTGTCTGTAAAGTCGGTTTACGGACGGTAGCTTAACGTGACAACGTCACCGACCGCTCCACTCAACTACGATCGCCTACGGCTCGCCGATGCCGTACGGCTCGCCAACGGCTACGCTACGATACGCCAACCGTAGGCGATAGTGCCTCTCTCTCTTGGCTAGTGCGTGTTGGTGACCGCAGGTGACCTGACTGGTGTTCGTCACACACATGAAGATGCTGCTGCCCATCTTCTGGATTAGTCCTATTAGTTGCCTTTTATGACATCCCAGGAAGAATATTTATTTCAAACACAAAATATAGGAAAACAATCATATATCGTAAACACCTTTCCGATTACAGTACTTCTGTACTTCACTATTTAAAAAGTAATAAAAACTTGCAACACAGGAAACGCCATTTCGGTTTGCGGAATTATAAGAGGTTATTTATGCAATCAAAATCAATTGACTTGACTTGACATTGATTGACAACTATCTTTGACTGTTGACAAGACAATGGCCGCGATCCACTAGACGCTCATAACGCTCACAACGATCAAAATATCATACTAATTTGACAGTTGTGAGCGTTTTGAGCGTCTAGTGGAACGCGCCCAATGACAATTTGACAATGGATGACAAACGTCAAAAGTGTCATGTCATAGATATTTTTCTACCGAATGGCGTTGGCATAAGTACGCTCAGCCAAAGACATACCTAATAGGATCTTAAATATCTGCTTATAATGATCGTATAACCCGAAATAGGTATAATGTTTGTGTCCTCGTATCGCCTACATAAGGTACAGCAATCTTTTATGGGGCTTGGTCTATGTCTTTACGACAAATTACTGAAGTCTGAACGCGTAATGTAGGTAGGTACCTATAGATAGAAAGTTAGAAACAATCAAGCGGCATGTGAAAGCACAGCTTGTAAGTAAAGGTAAAGACAGTAAAGAGGAATAAATTAATGACAAGAACGCTTGGAAATAGATGTACCGCTTGCAGTCCCGCATAAAAAAAAGCAAAGCAAAGGTTTTCATAGAAGTGTTTGAACGTTTAAGCAATATACAATATTGATAGGTACATAGTTATAAGGTGAATTAGGCACAAATCTCAAAATTCTCAAAGTCACAAATTATCCAAACAAAACATTACGCGCCGTATCGCTGCCAGCGGCTAACTTGTAGATCGTGACGTCACAGCCTACCGCGGCGGCCCGCAGTGAACTTCGCTAGTAATTTGGTCATAACTTCGTGAATTTTTGTCGTAGAACAAAAATTTTTACACTGTCTGTTAAGGATTTCTTAGCTCTATAAATCTGCATTCTCAACTAAAAACGTTACGGATCCTCATTGTCTCACTGTTGGGCTCGAGGTCTCCTCTCACAATGTGAGGGGTATTAGGCCATAATCCACCACGCTGGCGCTGGCCAAGTGCGGATTGGTAGACTTCACACACCTTTGAGAACTTTTATGAAGAACACTCCGGTATGCAGGTTTCCTCACGATGTTTTCCTTCACCGAAGCCAGTGTTAATTAACTTGTAATACGCACATAATATTTGAAAATTAGAGGTGCGTGCCAGGATTTGAACTCGGGCCCCTTCGCTCGGGAGACCAATGTTCTAACCGCTAGGCTGTCACTGCTCAGTCCCGCGTAGGTAAAAAAAATATATTTTGTAATTATTATATTTTTTTTTGTCTTGAGCAGGCAAACGAGCAGACGGTTCACCTGATGATAAGTGATCACCGCCGCCCATGGACATTAGTAACACCGGGGGCGTCACCAATGCGTTACCCGCGGCCTCGAAGAAATCAAAAGACCCGCTTCTTGAAGTACCCCATGTCATAGTTTGGAGGGAACACCGATGCAGGAAGTTCGTTCCACAGTTTACACGTGCGGGGTATAAAACTACGCGAGAACCGAACTGTATACCTCTAAGATGTGCTGAGGAGTTTCTTTAAGGCTTTTCTTGTACTCCATGACAAAGCACCTTTCCGAAAAGCTGGTAGATTAAAAAAATGACGTGCTTAAGTGTATCAGTGATACCTACGTACATGAATAAAATATTTTGAATGTTAAATCTTAGTTTTCAATAATATGAAACCAAAACATATTTTATTTTTCAGGATTCTTATTCAAAATGTAAAAATAAATAAAGTTTCATTTGGTACAAGAGCAACATTAATTACACTGAGAAAGTGTTAAAACTAAATCTTAAAAAAATTGGGTAAAGGTAGGTACTCGAGGTGAGTATCTACTTTTCCCTACAGGAAAAGTGGTGATGGATTGGTTGTCGTCTACCCCGAGGTTCGTTTTTATCGTTCGATTTGGTGAGTGTGGACGATTCCATCCACGAATCCGTTTGCGAAATATTAGGTTTCTTTTTTTGCAAATTTTTGTTAAGGAATGCGAAAAATGTAGGTTCATAGCATACAAAGAGTTTTCTTATGTATAATTAAGATTTATACGGAGTAAAATTTCATAAATTCATATAGACGGGTAGTTTAATTTTATTTGGTAGTCTACATTACATATTTTATTTATTTTCAATGTAGGTAACACAAAAACCACGCTGAATTTCGTTCTTTATGTAAAGCAACTTTGCAATAGCAAAATACACAAAGGAGACGTGGGTACGCCCGAGCACCTTCGACAGTATTGCCTTACTAAATTGCGTTACACCAATTTAATTATTGCTTTTATGAAGGGCTTTTAGAGCTTTTAGCAGCGAGCGGCATGATCGACTCTTCTTAAGTGAATTGACGTCCGACTGGCTGGGGACATCCAGTTGCGTTTATATAATAGTGGCGTGCCGCGTGATTTTAGTGACTAACATACGTGACACTAGGTACTGTTTAATCAGATCAGACACTTCAAAAAAGTAGCTTGGAACTCGGAGCTTTGGGACGCTTTCCAGAGTAGCTGTTAGGGATTCTATAGTCTTCGAGGATCAGAAGCGAAGAACACATAAATTGCAGGGACGCAGAAAAACTTAAGAGAAACTTATACTATGCGAATTGGTATGATAGTTTTTAGGGATCCGTAACAAAAGGGTTCCAACGGGATTAATGAGTCTACTGTCTGCCCGTTTCGTCTGTTTTGAATCGTAATAATAGTAGATACTTACTTATTTTTTACGTATTTTATCTATTGTGGATACCTGAGGTGGTTACTATAAAAATAAATACTTACTAAAAATACGAGTCAGAAAAGATTAAAATAAAAGGGGACCAATAAAAAGCCGAAAAGGTGTATACTTTATACACTTGTTATCAAGTTTTTTAAATATGGAAAAGAGCTTGGGGATCTAAACATCATTTCTATTTAAATATTGGCCAATGAAGCAGTTGACATTGGTAATCAAGATAGTTAACTAACAGTTCTGTTGTTTACTTCGCTTGGTAATTGAATGCGTCGAGACCAACAACTAATTAATACTCGGAGGAATCGTTTTGAAATGGAATCAGAGCACAGGCTACTGTTTGAAGGTACTCACAATTATGTAAATAATGGGTTAAACATCTCATGGGTTAAGTATCTTATTATATTAATACGTAAAGTGAAAACCTAGTTTTAACATGCATGCAGTGACTGCCTGTGTGGAATTATGTGTGTATAGCAACCTAAAGCCTTTATATTGTTGGATAATGTATTACATGTAATTCTGTTGGTGGTTCTATTAAATAAATTAATTAATTAATAACACATAGGTAAATAAGCTTACCTTCACACAGAAGTACCCCGTTCTGCGGATGAACTCATTTGAACTATTAATGAAACGAGTCCTATACATATAGCTTCTGTACTTGTCACTACTTTAATAATTCAATTGTCTTTCGACAATATCGATAGAATAATTGTTCTTATTCAACAATAGTTCTAACTCTACTACGGTCAATCGGTTAATCTGATTGCGTACACTAGACTGGCATAATCAATTACAGTCGTTTCCCACGATAATTGGACTGTGTTTATGAATATTGGTATTATGAAATATCTGCCTTGTTGTGAAAACAATAGTATATTTTGATAATGTAAATATCAATCATCATTCAAACATCTTCAAATATTTTTATGATTAAGGTATGCATGAGTTTTGTCTTTGTCATTAGATAAAGATATCTATGTTTGTACCATAAGGAACCTCTCCTTACTATCCTTGCGTATGTCAGCGGTTAAAGCACTTTGCTTTTCAATTTGGTGTGGTGTGAGGCTTGATATATTACGCATAATATTTTTTCAGTCAATTTATTTTATTGACAATACGTCTAATTTTTTTCAGATTCATGCCTCAACTAAGAGTCACTAACGGTTACTTAAATTCTTTACTAAGGAGCGATTAAAGTAACTGATACTGACTCTGAGTTGGGGCGTTAAGTATTAACCTTATTTTAAGGAAATAATGTACCTAGCTACTTATATAAAAAATATTGATAATTTTCCTATTAATTCCAGTCGGTATAAAACATGATAATCTACGATGCTTTTATTGTTTTGCTTCTTATTAACTTTAAGGGGATGGCGCTGAGGACATTCCCTTATATATATTCATTTCGATTTCTGATTTCATAGTAAGTATACAGAATTATACCCAACTAGGTATTTACTATTTTTGATAAAAAATATGACCACTTTTTTGCCATTTATGCCAAAATAGTATATCTTCCTACATTGCTTACCCATGATTCAAGTCGGCTAATCGCAGATATAATAGCGGCCTGAAGACGTTAATTTAAGATCCGTCCGAATGTTAGATAACTTGTAGAAAACTTTGAAGTTTCTGGCAACGCAGCTTTGGTTCCCTCTGGACAATACTGTGAAATAAAAAAGTTGAATTAATATAAAAAACATGAAGACGCATCTATTTTTTTCCTTAGCATTTTTTCATCAATAATATCATCATCACAATATAATTATTGTCATTCATCAAAAATATTTTTTTCAATTTTACCAGTCATATCAAGGAATATAAATATGGATGGAAGAAGAATGGGGATGGTTAAAGAAAAATGGATCAATTGTGTGTCGAGATGAAAGATAACGGAGTATGGCCCGTAATGTTACTAGGTTATTACTCAATTTTAGCTGTAAGTAAAATGAAAATGAATAATACCTCTATTATAATTAGGATATAGTTAAGAAAAAGACGATGATGATTGAAATTAATATAAAATTAATAAAGGCTTCACTAATTCCGAGCCGATGCCAATCTCCCCTGGTAGGTAAATTTATGTTTTTTTTTTAAAGTGAAATTAAAGGTATCACTGTTGAGTTGTCGAAGAAGGAAAAAGAGAGAGGATAAGTAATAATACAATAATTATGTTCAAAATATAATCCTTATTAAAACCCTAGCCACCAAGCAGGCCGGCTTCTGTGGGCACCCTTGTATGGCGGCATTGGATTGGGGTCAATATTCTGAGCCGCAAAAATGTCAATTATGTAGATAGGTACTTTATTACACTGCGCATTAGAATATTTACGTTACGTACACCTATTATAACGGTTTTTATCTACTACGAATGGATAAAGTCTAAAATAACCGGAATCAAGTTGTCAATGTTAAGTTTTCGCTCTTGACATTGGCTTTGCGAACGCTTTGTCAATTTATTAAACTCTGTGATTGCGTGTGGTTGTGATCTCCTGTGGTGATCTCCGCGTTTCACAATCATGTTTTTTCGTTGTGCAGTTTCGATTGTGATAGCGTTGCGCTTCATTTTAGTCAATTGTTTCGAAGAATTAAGTGTAAATAAGTCACCGGGTGTCCAGGAAGCCCTAGCTGTAATCAATTTTGATTCACTCCAGTTTCTACAGAAATACAATTACTACGCAGAGAGACATAAGGTCGTAACTGATGATGGATATCTACTAAATATATTTCGAATACCAAAAAAAGGCCCTCCCGTGTTATTGGTACACGGGATCGGTGATAGTTCCGACTCGTGGTTGGTTCTTGGAAAAGAGGACTCGTTGGCGTGTGGTTTAGCAGATGCTGGATATGATGTTTGGTTATTTAATTCCCGAGGTAATAAATATAGCAACACTCATATTAAGGAGCTGCCGAAAAAAGAATTTTGGGATTTCACCTTTGAGGAGATGGGCACTCATGATCTACCGTCTACTATTGATTACATACTCAGAATGACTTCTCGGAAAAAGCTTACGTACATTGGATTTTCTCAGGGAACTACGATATTTTTTATTATGTGCAGTTTGAGACCAGAATATAACACCAAAGTAAATCATGCAGTTTTATTAGCACCCGTTGCTTGGATAAATCATACAAGATACGTATTAATAGAATTTTATACGAAAATGTTGGACGGATTACAAGGCTTTGCTGAAGCAGCAGGACTATATGAAGTTTTCCCTGCCAATGAAATACAAAATTTATATCATATTAATGTGTGCAATATTATTTCGTCTTTAAGGTTTCTGTGTGAAATTGAATATTACGTGAATTATGGATTACGTTACATTACAAATTTACCGTCATCTAAACTACCAACTGTTGCTAGTCACATACCAGCTGGATTATCATCGAAGTCGTTGTTCCATTTCCTGCAAAACTATGCTAGCAAGAGGTTTCAAAGGTATGATTACGGTAATTTCAAAAACCAAATGCTCTACAATTCCAGCCTACCTCCCGAATACGATGTATCGCAAATAAGAATTCCCTTGACGTTAATAATGAGTGAATCAGACTGGTTTAGTGACACCAAAGATGTCGAATACCTCAAACTTAAGTTAAAAAGTGTTGAAAATAATATTGTTTTAAATGAAACATTAGATTTTACACATATCGAATTTGTTTACGGTAAACGAGTGAATGTTTTGGTTAACAAGCCTGTGATAAATTTGTTACAAAATGTAAATACGAAATTTTGACATGCAATTTTGTGCATGTACCAGTGATGTGACTATGGTGGAATTCAATGGCGTACCTGAATATTAGGTGGTAAAGCGATAATATTGTAAACAAATATTGACATGTTATCGACATTATCGAATGTGTGAATGTCATCATGGTCACGCTAGTGGTATGTGAGTGATTTCTTAATGAAACTAGATGAAAATTTCATAATACCTACTACTCTTGACTGAGGGGACCATGTTTACTTATGGTTTTAATAATGTGGTTGTGGATCCATTAAAAATGGAAAACGAATTATTCAATATGTAGTTGCCTAAATATTTAATAATGATTTTTAAATTTATATTTAAATCGTACCTGTAAAAGGGACAGTAGATGGAATCGCACAAGAAGAGATGCGACTGATAAAATGCACCTAGAGAAAGAAAAGTGAACTCATACTCGCTGAGATTATTAATTGAGTCTAGCGGTGTTTGAGTCAACAATATTAATTTGTATTTAAGTCCGTTTTATAACTTCTATGTCCCCAGTACAAGTATTATTCCCACAGATCTATAATATTTGTGATTATTTCCATTACAGTTTTAAGTGTTGTATAATATTTTTAAATTTGTGTTAAATTATAGTGTAATAGATAAAAGTCCCCTGAGATAAGAACCAAGACTATTATACATAGATACCTACTATTATGTGTTCTGTACTATTAGGTACAAGTAGACTATTGTGAGACTATTGTGTGAGTGTATTGTGGGTTGTGATTAGTTTTTAATTATTTTAATTATTTTTGTCAGGTTGTATTTGTCAAGTATTTGCTATTAAGAAGTAATTTACATTTACAGTTCATTATAGTTACATTTTGTGCAGTAGGTATTCTTATTTTAAACTAGTGGATACAAGAAAAAAGTTTTGTATCGAAAAATGAAAAAGTGCCTAATGCATTGCTTTCGTGGTTTTAAACCATTTTCGCATTATTGCCTTTCAAATAATACGTTTCAGATTCTATAAACATTTTTTGTGTTTTATAGGTATATAGATGAGTTAGATAAAATAATTTGTAAGTTATTAATCAATAGTTCGTATTTAAATTATTATGGCTGTACGCGTAACAAACACCTTTTGACGGGAGTTTATCTATTCAATAACGCTAACGGGTCGATAACTTCCGAAAAAGCGTTTCTGAGCACTGCCATAATACATAAACTCAGTTTAAACTAAGATCAACTTATCTAACCCAAGATGGCCGTTTATAGGTTCCATAACTTTATTTGACGTTTCATTTTAACATTTGGCAGATGAAAAAGCATACGGGCCACCTGATAGTAAGTGGTTACCGTCGCCTGTGGACATGAGCAATGCCAGAGGAATCGCCAATGCAACGTGTTAAATTAAATACTTATAAAATTAATGAAATAAATGCAACAATTTCTCGCCATTGACATTTGACATTCATCAATAATAATATATCCATGACAACCTGACCGTCAATCTCACAATTTATTCTTTAGGTACCTACTTCTATCCAAAAAGTATTGTTAGGGTAAAGGCTACACTATAATACGATTGATGTAATTCCCTTCACCATTTGGCTGCGTCAGCTTGGCTGGCCTGGCTGTAGCTGAAGGGAATCGTCAATATAACGGGCTTGATATAATAAAAATGATTATGAAAATGATATTAACCATTTGAAACTTGTTATTTTGAAGAGAGTCATCTAGTGGCAGTTTTAGGTACTCGTTATTGTATTCATAGTTATTGAAAGGCCGCTCGCGTGTTCAGAAACCCAGTGACAGTTATCGAATACATAACTTAAGTTTAACTTTATTAATTCAATAGCTGTTGATCATTTAACTGGAGACTTCAGAAACCGGCATTAGATATTTAAATAAGCAGTTATTCGTACCTACCTACTATTTAATATAATTTAACATTATATTATTACTATGTATTTATTTAATTGTTGTACTAAGTAAGTGATTTACACGATCCACAGTCGGTGATTATTTTAGCATCATCGCTGGCTTTTTTAAACTTTAGATTTTAATTTAATATTAAAACTTGACTAAACCTGATTTTAGATGGTCAAACTGGTTGCTATAACGGTGAAACAGACTAGTTCCTAGTTGTAATACACCACTTTCTGTTTTATTCCCATAAACATAATATATCATTCAACGTTATTTGACGACTGGTCTTAGAAAATTATCCTCTTCGTCAGCCTTTTGTAATTTTATTATGATCTAACAATTTTAAATGCGAAAGGGTACTCACGATTTTGGTATTTAGTGCCAAAATGTATATACAGTCTCGTTGTGATTATGTTGCATATGATTGGGCTGTAATTTTAATATAGAGGCAGAACATAAGGTCAAATTGTATTTTTGTGAACCATCTTCATGCATGTACTATGTTCTAGCAAATAAATAAATAATAATTATTATTATCTTAATATATATAAATTACGTGTCACGTTGTTTGTCCGCGATGGACTCCTAAGCTACTTAACCGATTTTAATCAAATTTGCACACCGTGTGCAGTTTGATCCAACTTGAAAGATAGGATAGTTTACATCTCAAAATAAAAAAACTTTTGACAGAACGAAGTCTGTCCGGGCAGCTAGTTATTTTATATAAATTACATGTCACGTTGTTTGTCCGCGATGGACTCCTAAACTACTTAACCGATTTTAATCAAATTTGCACACCGTGTGCAGTTTGATCTAACTTGAAAGACATTAGACTTACATCTCAAAATAAAAAACTTTTGACAGAACGAAGTCTGTCCGGGCAGCTAGTATCGATATAAAATTAAATAATAAAATTGTGAGTATCCGCTTGCATTCAAAAATTGTTGTGTTCGATTAGACAATAATACATAATTAAATTAAGTAATTTTGAAAATGTATTTTTATTTTTATGGAGTGATTTATTGTTGACTATATTTTAATACGAATATTAGATACGAATAGGTACGAATAAATGAAGAAAATGTAAGGTGCGATAACATTGGCGATATCCTAGGGACCTAGTGGTTTAAGGGTAGGTCTTTCGAACGCGGGGTCTTGAGTTTAAATACACCTCTAAGTAAGGGGGTGGCCAACCGAGAGTATTTTTTGAGCTGTGAGTTGCATGAAATGAGTTGGTTTCATACTAAAGTCCAAACTCATTTTGCGTCGCCGTGTGGTACAAACAGGACTCAAGTATGAAATCGAATGCACGCATATAATTATAACGCGACTCAAGTGCGAGTTAAACTCGCTTGGAGAGTTTAACCGTACGTTGATTATTTATTTACCGTTGTTTTTCTATTTTATTCATTTTTTTATAACCATAGACGTCTTATAGGTTTTCCTGTCATGTATAAAAGTAAAGAACTACTCGTATTTTCTTTATTTTTCTCAAAATTCTAGCCTCAGTAGCTACGGAGATAAGGGGGAAAGGTCAAAACTAACCATTGTAAAACTATAACAAAAATACATTTGAGATCCTTTCAATGAGTCGTTTCATTTGACATGACACACGATACGGTTTGCAAAACAGTTTTTATTGTATTTTGATTTCGTTATTTTTTTTTCTTCTTAATTATTTTTTTTATACCTATCTTCGTCTTTGGGTCACAAAATAGCACGTAAGTAAAAATTTCAACTCATTTAGTTCAGTAGTTCCGAAGAAAATTGGCTGTGATGGGCAGTCGCCCTTCGCACAGACACACAGTGATCCTTTAGGGGTTCCGTTTTTCGTGTTTTTCGTTCGGAACCCTAAAAAAGCCCTCGTTTGACCTCACCCTAATTCTTAATTTAAAAATATTCAACAGAAATTACTTACCAAAATAATTTCCTCGCTTGTCAAAGTTTCGACGCGGAAGATATTTGCTCACACGGACAAAACGCATGCGTATAATTCTCACGGCATTATGTGGCACTGAGGCCTGCGGGAGGGGTACTTCATATTATAGTAAAGCGTTAATGTCAGCAACATCCCTAACATAGTATTTAAAACCGGGGTACCTATCCCACTGAGGCAACTATCCGGCTTTTACCCTACCTACATAGACTGATAAACACATTACCCTTCTTTGCGTCGCGCAGTCGGGTAAAAAAACCCTATCACGGCGAGTATACATCATTACGTACCATTTGTAGACCACAAGTAGTTTGGAGATCTCTGGGTGGTATAACCACGAATGACATTTGAATTGACCACTAATTCTTCTATCAATCCGTATTGGAGCAACGTGGCTCTCGGTTAGTCCAAATAATGCAATAACAATAATAAATTTATCTCCCGATCTACGAAACGGAATTCGCACACTGCCTTGATGTCATGTGAACTCAAATCGCGAGTAGGTAGGTACAGCCAATTAAACGTTAAAAACACTCAGCTTTGTTATGGGTAATGAACGCGCTAAGTACCTACTTCGCCTGGTCAACAAGCCTTAACGCAGGCCCTGCAATAATTTTTTGGCATGATCTGGACAGGTTATTTAATTAAATAAACAAAGTTGTCTGTTGTGTTTCTGCCTGATTATGTATTTTGGTGCAATTGATTTCTGCATTTTATTGATTTTCAATAAACAATTATCAAGGTTAAAAGTTTTTCTTACTTGTTAAGGTCCTGCAGATATCCTAAGTCAGTTGTGACGTCACTAAATGGAATCCAAAAAACCGGTACGATACGATAGAAAGTTTTAATGAAACAAACTCCAAATGAATAATAACTTAAAGTTTATATATCCCACACATCTTGGATAGGACAAAAAACACAGGACAAATTAAAAAAATATTAATTAAGTATAATCACTTCTACAGCCCGCGTTATTACATTGACGTCACAAAAAAAAACTAAGTCCTTGTTCACACTGAACTCGCGGGCGCGGGCGCGGGCGCGGTCGCGGTAGACGCTACATACACCGCGCGCGCGTTTTGATGTGAACACTTTCATAGTACGTCATATGTTTGATATTTCGCGACCGCGCCCGCGCCCGCGCCCGCGAGTTCAGTGTGAACAAGCACTAACAAGCACAACATAATTGTTTTGTTATTTTGTTAGGGTTCCGAAGTAAAATCGGAACTTCGTCGAAGTTTCGTCATGTCCGTCCGTCCGTCCGTCTGTTCATCCGTCCGAATATAAAAACATTTTTTTTCGGTAGCTCCCCTACAGGTAACGTGAGGAAGAATTTTTTATTCGTCGCGTACCCTATAGTGTGGGGTATTGTTGAAAAGCTCTTTCAAAAATATTATAGGTCTTCTAAGACCATTTTTAGAATTAAGTGTCCGTTTGTGAAATATTTGGCTTTAAAATGCTAATTTTGGTTAGAGTCAAGTGTCCCCTGCTGGCTAAACGGTTGGATTTGGACATGTGAAAAAATTGTCAAAAATTGGTTATAATGATGAATTTTCGAGGCAAACTATCACAGCTATGTTAGCCTTAAAGTAGTTATTGAGTAATAGTCGATAAAATTAGTACCTACTTCAGAACCATAACATTGCATGTGGCCTGACACGCACTTGCCCGGTTTTTAGGGTTCCGTAGCCAAATGATAAAAAACGGAACCCTTATGGATTCGTCATGTCTGTCTGTCTGTCCGTTCGTATTTCACAGCCACTTTTTTCCGAAATTATAAGAACTATACTGTTGAAACTTGGTAAGTAGATGTATTCTGTAAACCGCATTAAGATTTTCATACAAAAATCGAAAAAATAAAATAAAATTTGGGGGTTCCCCATACTTAGAACTGAAACTCAAAAAAAAATTTCCATCAAACGCATACGTGTGGGGTATCTATGGATAGGTCTTCAAAAATGATATTGAGGTTTCTAATGTCATTTTTTTCTAAACTGAACAGTTTGCGCGAGAGATACTTCCAAAGTGGTAAAATGTGTGTCTCCTCCCCTGTTACTTCTAAAGTAAAAGAATGATAAAACTAAAAAAAAATATATGATGTACATTACCATGCAAACTTAAACCAAAAATTGCTTTAAACGACATCTAGTAAGTAATTTTTTTTTAATACGTCATAAATCGTAAACCGCAAAAAACATCGATCAAAGTTACAACGAACTACAAGAACTTTTATATTATGTTACTTGCTGCTACGGAACCCTTCATGGGCGAGTCTGACTCGCGCTTGGCCGCTTTTTGTATGTTCTTTTAAGCAGAATAAAATTATCAGGCATAAAATAAGACTATCATTATATGCCGTTGCTTTCTCAACGTGGCATTTAAAATGGCAATAGGGCCAATTCAACTCTGCACAAATTCAAATTTTTGGTTTATCCATCTATGTTTGTCTGAAATTCGAAAGCAAAAGTGACTAAGCTGGTTTAGTTGAAACAATGATTTATGTATATCTAATTAGGTATGTAATTAATACAATATGAATTTTACTTAAAAAAATAACCTACTTCAAAGGAACGGTCTTCGAAAACCCTAATCCTCATAGATCCAATCTGAAAGCATAGTCTTTCAAATGAAAGAAAAATATTTCAAATCGGTTTATAAATGACGGGGTTTTAGGGTAACAAACATTAAAAAGAAGAAAAAAATATAATCGTATTGAGAACCTCCTCCAATTTTTGAAGCCGGTTATTTCATAGGTAGGTATAGATAAAAAGCTTGGAAGCTTTGTCGTAAGATTAGAACTATTAGAAGACTTACGTCGACAAGATTGGAGCACACTAAATTCTGATAGAGATAGATATTAAGTATTAATAAAGTTAATTTTGTATGTATTATCCATAAACATTTAAACTTTATATGGGTATGTATTGTTATTGTTGATAATAAATACAGTAAAAAATAAAAGAGTTTTTCATCAGATACATATCTACATACCTACTTCTTTTTTTAGGGTTTCGAAGTAAAATTGGAACCCTTATAATTTCTTCATATCCGTTCGTCCGTCTGTCCATCTGTCCGTCCGTCCGTCTGTCCGAAGCAAAGCGCCGAGACCCTTAGCACTAAAAAGCTGTAATTTGGCACGGATATTCTACCTATTTATTAAAACTCCAGAATCGTGGAATAAAATATTGAAAAACATTTTTTTAAGGATCTACCTCCCCTGTAGATAACGTGAGGATGAATTTTTTATTCGTCGCGTACCCTATAGTGTGCGGTATCGTTGAAAAGCTCTTTCAAAAATATTATGGGTCTTCTAAGACCATTTGTGAAATATCGTAGTAGATTAATATAAATCATCATCATGATGATAAATATTCTGGATGATGATATATTCATCATGATGATAAATATAAATGCCTTATTTCCTGTTGATGTCATAATTTTGGGCTCTGGTCTCCTCCACAATGTGAGAGTACAAGTTCAAAGTTTACCAAGTTTACTGGCCATTACCGTACAGATAGATTTTTTTAATTAATTGTTAATAATAATAATACGTACCTACACCTATCTAATATTTATATTACCTACTTTTGATCACGTAACATAAAACACTACATAAACACTCTGTTCACTGTTTTACACTACCACCTAACAATGACATGAGAAATCGTAACATAAACTGGGTTTTTTGGTATTACCGATTAGTTCTGCATTCTTGTCATTATTTATTTTTGGTGCGTTCTTTTGACAAAGGTTGAGATTTTCCTCATTTTAGTTTATTTACAGGACAAAGTTTTACCAATAAGTATAAATTTTAAATAAAAAAGACTCGGACTCAGTAAAAATCTCTAAAAATTTACCTGTTCATTCCGACTACACGGTTCTTATTCGGTGAAGAAATTAAATAACATTTATTGTTACAAACCCTTTTCGAATAGGGTACCATACTGATTTCCCATATTGTTGCAACAACTGCCTAGCTGGTCAGGTATACTGTGCTATTTTAATATCATTGTATATATCTATCAGTCATAAAGTGCTTTTTAAATCCATCATATTCTTTCAACACAAGAATACGACCGACGATCAGCAGAACTACATATCTGTTCATCACAATCAAATCACACAGAAAAACTAAAGCAAAGTCGGTTCATCCGTTTAGAATCCAAACAGCTTACATTGTGTGTAGTTAAAATAAAGATAACCGTAGGCTGCACTGACTATAGGTATAGTTAAGTTTGATTGGCGGACAAACATCATTTATATTAATTATTGTTTACTACCTTAATTACTTACTTTTGTTATGAAACTTTAATGATAATAATCAAAAATTTTCGAAGAAAATAACCGACTTCATAAAAACAAATGGAGTCGCAGAACGTGGGCCAGAGGAGATGCATCATCGTAAAACCTTGACCATCGGGTCAAATCCATCCATCCAAACAAAGAAAGAAAGAAACCTAAATTTCATTTCAAAAAATCAAACTAAAAATGAAAAAAAATAGTCTAAAAAAAACTAAAAAAACACGCTTTTATGGAAAATCTTTTAATGTGGATCATCTTTACGCGAAGGGTAAACCTGATTTTTGGCATGGTGATATAGGCCGTGGCGACGCATCGCTGGCAATATGAAAGAAAAAATATAATAACACAATGTGGATAATCATAAATAAACTTGGTTTGATAGGCTTTAGCATACGGTAGGACAAATTCGAAACTTCGAAAGAGGAAACGGTGGCCTATTGGGATATTGTTGGAACTATAAACCACTATACTAAGGCTGATGACGTGCAGGGCTGACGCCTGCCAGGTCATGGCTATTGCCCTTAGCATGCTATAAATCATCAGTGTACAAACTAACCTTACAGGAAGACCGTTACTCGAAGGGTTCACTAGCTCTTGGACTACAGCCCAAGTTACTCAGAAACAATAGAGCATCTTATTGGAGAAAGAAATCGGTCCACATGTTGAGTTTACCATAGATACAAACAACCAGACAATAGTAGAAGTGAAACCTTCAAAAATTTTGTTTTCAAGATAATTAAATGAGACGAATGTAAAATTTCGGGAAGATGATAATTGTAGGTTTTAGTCGTAGTAATGAACATAGTGATGCAAAGTTAGATAATTAATTTACATTTTATTGGTATACTATATCACATTTATTCAGACTCAGAGCTTACATTTTCCATAAATAATACAAGAGGCTTATGGCTATGGCTATACTAAAGTTTGAAATGCGCCCCCTCCCCCCTCCCCATCCCTTTCCCCTCCCGTCCCCATCCCCACCCCTCCGCTCCCCCTCCCCTCCCCTTCCCCTTCCCCCTCCCCCTCTCCTCCCCCTGCCCCTGCCCCTCCCATTTCCCCTCCCCTCCCTTTTCCCCCTCCCTCTCCCCTCCCCTCCCCCTACTCTACTCCTACCTACAATGCTTCCTATCTCACTTTAGAATTTATGTGTCTGTCTCTTTTTACTGGACAGTTTCGTTTCATCGAATTTCAAATCACCCCCGTACTAAAGAAGTTTTCACTTCAAAAATCAATCCTGTTTTTAATATTACTTTAGATGGAAATCATTAAATGTTCTTTGCGTGTTATTAATGTAGGTATTCGTAAAGAAAGCGATTGAAATAGAAGATGGTTACTGCTTTCTTCTTGTAGGCGTCTTGGTTGCCCAATATAGCGCGTATAAACCAAATTGTGATAGAATAATACACCAATTAGCAACGTCATCATCCCGTCTTTCTAAAGTGCTGCGATCTTTTATGGGGCTTGGTGTACAATTCTATAATAAAATCCCGAATTTAATACGTGACTTGCCAGTGGACTTGCCAGTGAAGAAATATGTAAAATCACAACTTTTAGGCAAAGGTTTCTATACTGTAGATGAGTACTTAAATGACAAAGACGTAAGGAAATTACCAGCTCTGCAACCAGTTCCGTTCAAGTTAGTGATATATATATTTTTTTTGTAATAAATATACCAATGTATTTTTATTTTTAAAAGATGTGCTGAAGAGTTTCTTTACGGCTTTTCTTCACCTCCATGACAAAGCACCTTTGCGAAAAGCTGATTGATTTAAAAATCTTGATTTAAAAAAAATGACGTGCATAAGTGTATCAGTGATACCTATAACAATATGAATAAATGATTTTGAATTTGAATTTGAATAAATTTTTGCATAAGTTTGAGACCTATTTTACTTTGTGATAGTGTCTACTTAACAGTATTGTACATTACATTTAACTCCATATTTGTGGCCGGTGTTTGTCGCCGGCGTGAAGCTACGCGGTGTGTCGATTTGTAGGGAGGCTTTATTTCCGCCTGTCGCGTGGAAATACGATAGCAGTTATACCTATTTTATTTCCAATATTTCAGTAGTCGAAATAGAAACACGGCTCACAGTTTGAATTGTGTCTGGTCGGTGATTCTTTACATACGCTCCGTTTATATTATTGAATAAATTGAATTATTTTTACTAAAGTTACGTAATATGGACTCCATCCTCAAGAGAGTTTACAACCTTTTTACAGAAATCGTCAATATAGAGATAAAAGCCGAAACAAATATCTGGCCATCCGGGTCACATGAGGTCCCATCCTTTGTATTGCCCGGGTAGCCGCCCAAAGCAACGGTAAGGGCAAAGTGGATGCGCAGCCTTATAAATCGCAAGAGATCCTTTTTGAAATATATCTTAATTGTCGAAATAATCGTCAAAAGCGAAATTAAAAAATAATTATTTATTAGAGTAATATAGATATTATAATTATGTTATAGTTGGTGTCATTTACATTATCGATATTACGAACTTCGTGCGAATCGTTTTTCCCTTTTTGGAAATTTTGTGGGCTGGCTGAATAAGATTGCATTTTTTAAACAAACTATTAAAAAATATTTTTCGTCACTATAGCTATATTATTATTAATAACGCTACAAAAAAACCTTTTTTAGAGTTTCCAGGTATAATCGGAACCTTTATAGATTCGTCATGTCTGTCTGCCCGTTTGTCCGTCTGTCCGTCCGTCTGTCCGAAGCAAAGCACCGAAACCTGCAATTTGGCATGGATATACAATATTTATTAAAACTTCAGAATAGTAGAATAAAATATTTAAAAAAACTTCAGGGTACCTCCGCTACAGGTAACGTGAGGATGATTTTTTTATTCCTCGCGTACCTTAATAATAAATAGTGGGTAATAAACATTTTGTTATGACGCACGACGTATGTGATGCAAAATTAAGGGCCCATTAGTGTTTATTTATGCTACGTTCCAGTCAACGGTCACTATAATTATAAATTATCATAATCTTAACTTTTTTACGATTAATTTATGAAATGTAGTTACCTACAATATTATTTTACATTAATTGTGACTCATTTTTATGCCTTTATAATTATGAAAGATATTTGAGAAAAAATATAAGTTATTGTAATCAACGCATATTGCGTTTATGCTTCTCTGTTTGTCTGTTTCTTTGTTCTCGCTAATCTCAGAAACAGGAACGGCTCAATCAACTTAGATGCAATTGCGTGAGAAGACCCAAATCCAGAATTTAATGTAGGTAGTACCTATATTTTAATGATGATGGTGATAATGGTAATTTACGACAATACTTGTGCATGAAAGTAATACTAGGATATTAATATCATTTAATTGAAAAATATCTGGACATGATATCCTAAAAGATTTTTATTTTGTTTTTTATTTACGCTTCATAGCAACACGGTGGTCAGAAAATTCGACGTGTTTATAACAGAAACGGAGCAAAATTGCAATCACTCGCATAAAAATAGGAAATGAAAAATAATACAGCATTTGTCTTTGAAGGCTGCTAGAAGCTTTTCCCTTCTTAATTTCAAAACTTCTAAAAGTAAAATTTTATGAAAAAGCCTACCTATATTTATAACACGTTGAGATGACACGTTATTAATTCGATCGTTGATGTAGCCAGGTGTACAAATATGGTTGACGTGATAAATAGGTTCTTTGCTCAATAAAACGTTCTAATTTGTCTAAAGCGATCGCTCGGCCCACCGGGTGTGGATCTTTCGCTAAATTAACCCTTTAGAGGGGTGCTGTACTTCAAAGTGAAACGTAAATAAAACAAACATAGTGAACCTGTTATAACCTATTGAGTTGATGTGCTTAGAGGAATGCTCATTCAACTAAACGCTACATTTGGGTCAATAATGCTTCGCTTCCGTGAACTGTTTACAGGTTTACACAAAAAATGCATCCAGTTTATGTTAATTTTTGGGATAAATGAATTTGAGGGCCTCATTGAAATGCTGCTGGAAAGTAATTGTTTAAAAGCTTTTTACTGGTGACGTGTAATCCCATAAAAGGTGTCAGTATCAGATTATTATTTATTTTCGATAAAAGCAGTAAATTGGGTTCTGCTAATTGGTTTTAAAAGATTTCGCTCATTTAAAACATTGGATTTGTTGGTGAAATGTACCTCTGTATTCACTCAATCATGCTCTGTCAGCCATGTACTACCAATATCGACTTATGTGAAGTGAGAAAAAGTACTTAATTTATGAAATAATAATTAACATCTTTAGTATAAAATAATATAAATTAGACAGTTCTTTGTGTGTTTTAATTTTAGTGAGAAATATTTAATTAAAACAATGAAACTCACCCCACAAAAAGCTGTATGTTTATGAGTTATATATGACGTCGATCGTTACGCGTGCCTTATTTACCATCAGGTGGGATTGTGGCCATGCATTAACTTATATTAAGAAAACAAAAGTGGGGTAAAATTTACAAGTAAGCTACTTATTACATGTAGGAATCAGCACAACATCGGTAAATAATTTATCATAACCAAAAATTGAGGAGGCCAACAGGAAGTAGTTAATGAATAAATGTAAAATGATATAATCAATAAGAACAAGTCTTTGACCCTCGCTGTGTATCATTTAAAATATTCGCACTTGAAATTTACAAGGTAATCGAGACAAAATCGCAAGAAGGTGAGTAAGACTGTGACCTCAAATGCCTTCCATAATAATATACATGAACATGCTAAAATAATTCGTTTATTAATTCATCGAACAAGACAAGTGTATTGCGGTACCTACTTCTTATATTTTTTATATGTTATGATGGTAGTGATGGTTAAAATGTAATGATAATAATAATATAATAAGCACGGGTCTAAGAATAATGACGCAGTGGAAAAATGTTTTGCTATTATTCTCGACTAATTAGTTAAATGATGGTCTCAGTTTTTTTAAGGAAATAGCCGGCAAACGAACTGATGATCCACCTGATGGTAAGTGGCTATCGTCGCCCACGGACATTGGCAACCCCAATGCGTTACCGGCCAAGAAAGAGAGAAGAAAAAGTATGAAAGAACTGACTGTCGTTTGGCGGCTGACTCATGCTCAAGGGTGGTAGCTATCCAGGCAAATCCCATGAAGAAATAATAGTAGTAATAATGGTATTAATTAACAATTAAAATCAATATTACCAATATAATCCCTCGAGGGGCCCTACCACCAGCGGGCCGGATTTAGTCTTATTTACTAATGAGTAACCGCCCTCGCATTGCTTCGGTTTTCTTGTTTTTTAACACCTTGTTTTTTGTGTTAAAAAACAAGATTAGGGATCCTTAATAGGATCCCTAATTTTCTGAAACTATAATATAGCCTATGTCACCCGGGGATAGTGTAGCTTCCCAACAGTGAAAGAATTTTTCAAATCGGTTCAGTAGTTTCGGAGCCTATTCAATGCAAACAATCAAATCTTTCCTCTTTATAATATTAGTATACCTATACCTATATTACTGACCATGATACGTGAGAAAGACAGACCAGCCAGTTTGGCCGGACATTTGGCTAAAAAGGCCGGACACCCTAAATTATGAAGAATTTTGTGTATTAATATTATTAAGACAATTTTTTAGAACTTCTTCACTAATTAATAACATTTAAAAGTTCAGTATTATTCAAAATAAAGTTGTAATCTTTAAACGTCAAATATTTTAAATTAAAATCCATCTGGACTACTCTCATCGATTTAAAATAGGCTACTCATTTCTTGTACCTACACTAACTTCTTGTACACTAGCTTCTTGAAATCGACCATCAATGTCACCATTTTTGATCAGAAAATATTTAATTTTTGCTATTGGTCAAAACCTTTGCTATCGTCAATTCGTGGATACTAATAGTTTCGGAATCTTGATTAAATGCAGGTACGTCTTTTAACAGACTAACAGTCACAAATATAAATTGTTTTGTGTCCTTGTATAAGTTTCTTATAAGTTGGTAAAATGTAAAAAGCCTAACAAAAGCCGGACAAGCCAGACACCGTTAAAGGCCGGACACGCATTCATGCATTTATTCCGAGCGCCTGGAAACTCTATCTGCAGATAAAACCTCTTATTAAATTTTATGCTTGTTTGAAAAAATAGGGATTTTTTCCACTATGACTTTATGATCATTGTACGATGGTGTTGAAGCTCAAACAAAAAATAATAATAACAAGAATATGAATTAGAATAGTCACGCACATTGGGTTAGAAGTTGGTTCCTCGCACTAACTTACTGCGTCCTATTTCAGTTTACTTAAGTCACGCTTTAGTGCATGAATAGCAATTTGTGATTTAATTGCTTTTAATTGATGTTAAAAATATATAATAAAAGGAAAATTAATGCTAGTAAAGTAAAACTCATTAATTAAGAGTCTTGTTTACTTACCTATATTGCGCGCTATATTGCCTTTACTTAAGTCACGCTTTAGTGCATGAATAGCAATTTGTGATTTAATTGATGTTAAAAATATATAATAAAAGGAAAATTAATGCTAATAAAACTCATTAATTAAGAATCTTGTTTACTTACCTATATTGCGCGCTATATTGCGTTTACTTAAGTCACGCTTTAGTGCATGAATAGCAATTTGTGATTTAATTGATGTTAAAAATATATAATAAAAGGAAAATTAATGCTAGTAGAGTCTTGTTTACTTATTGCGCGCATCACTAAAAGTTTATGTGATGAAGGTTAAATTACATGTTCTTGTGACTAAAATTTTAGGCTTTTCTACACAGAACTTGGCACCCATTTAGATCTCAATTCTTTTTTTTGAAATTGGCTCTCATTTCACATTTATGTTTTTTATGAGTAGTTCATATAATTGAAAAAGCACGTGCGCGTCACAAACGACCATTCACAAGTGACAGCGAGGAAATAAGATGTCACTCACTAGGCGAGTCCGACGTGTGATATCTCGTGTGTGTCCGTCTAGTTCATTTTAAACTGTGAATTAAGCCCCCTTAAACAAAACGTTGATGTCTATGTATATAGGTGTTCAATCCTTTAACACTGGTCGGTGTGAAAGAAAAAGTAAAACCCTTCCAAAATTGACACTTAATGTCAAAGGAATAATATCGCGAGTTGCGTCAACTCCGTTGAGGAAGATCGGTTGAATTCACGACGTTCGTGGAGTTTCCATCTTAAGAAGACCATAACGTTTATGGTGCTGTCCTCCGGCCGTGCCGTGAAAGAAAGAAGCAGTCGTGCGCAGCGCAATCCTGCGACATTGGATGTTAAGGTTGGTGGGTTCTTTCTTACTGATTTTGGTATTGGATTGGACATACTACCAACCTACTGCTTCATACATACATACATACATTTATACAGTCCACATTACATACATCGAAGGATCGCCCCTGCGATTACCGCACAATTTTTTTTTGTGGCCTTCGAGCCGAACATAGAGTAGGCTATTCATTATTCTTTTATTTTATTTGACATATTATATTTAGTTTGCACGTTGCAATGGCTAAAAAGGGTCAGAAGGTTCAGGAAGTGTACGAGGAGTGCATAGGTGATGTTGAATTAAACGTTTTAATCAACAAAAAGCAAAGAATTTTTGAACAATTACAGACAATATCTGACATGTCATTAAATGTAACTGACAGCAATATTCGTGAAATGTTTCTATTGCGCGTCACGGATATAGATGAGCTACGTTCATCTTTCGAATTATGTATTTTTGAAATTTATAAATGTCAGTTACAAGCTGGTATGAAAACCATATTTCAAAGTCAGGAATTGAATAGTTTTGATGAGTTGTATTACCGTATAAAATTGATTTCTTCAAAATTATTAGCGAATGATAAGAACGTTATAACTGAAAAAACACAGTCGTGCATCGAATCTAGGCCACGTCTTCCAAAATTGGAGTTGTTTTGTTTCGATGGAAATATTGAGAATTTTAATACCTTTTACGAGACATTCTGTTCGTTGGTTCATAATCAGCCTCAGATACCTAATATAGATAAATTTCACTATTTACTCTCATGTATCAAAGGTTCCGCTTTGAACATAGTCAAAAGTATTCCGATATCTGCTAATAATTACGACATTGTTTGGCAAGCTTTACTCGACAGGTATCAAGATAACCGTATGTTAGTTCGGAATTATTTAGATAAAATGTTAAACTTTACACCTATTGCGAAGGAATCATCCTTTCAGTTGAATAATTTCTTGGAAACCTTTGATAACTCATACAAAGCTATACAATCTCTTGATATTGAAGATTTGAATAGTTACATTCTGTGTCATATAGCATTACGAGCCTTGGATCCATACACTCGTAGGTCATTTGAACAAAGTATCAATCAGAAGTCGATACCAAAATTCTCTGAATTGATTACTTTTGTCACTAATCAAATAAAAGTGTTGGATCATTCTAGTTCATATGGTGCTAGTACAAGCAACCAAAACGTTGTACAGAATAAACGTCAACCAGATGTAAGTAGGTTTACGGCGCGAACTAGAAACAGTGCACAGAAAAACTACGCGCATGCATCGTCATCAAACTCAAAAAATAATTTATCTTGTTTGCATTGCGGAGACAATCATATGATATATCGCTGTGCTCAATTTCGTAAATTGAGTGCTTCGCTACGAATCAGCCGTGCTGATGAGTTGAAGTTATGTCATAATTGTCTTAAACCTAATCATACTGTTGAACAGTGCAGGAGTGAATTTAAATGCATTATTTGTGAGCGACCACATAACTTATTATTGCATCAGGACGTAACGAAAACGTTTCTCGCTTCCTCTTATGACTCCGGTAATGCATCGATTCCTGTAAGCGCGCCCGCCCAGTCGGGAGGCCCTTCAACTGATAATAATAACAGTTACAGTACGGTTTTGTTGGGTACCGCGATTGTTTATATTTTAGACAACTTTAACGTCTATCAACCATGTCGCGTATTAATTGATTCCGGTGCACAATCCAATTTTATTTCCGCTGCATGCTTACAACGTTTAGGTTTATCTCAACGTAAATGTCCATTTAGCATTTGCGGGTTAGCTGATGGTTTAGTTAAGAACTACGGCATGACGTCATGTAGCTTAAGGCCGCGTCACACTGATAAACCTGTTTTTAATATTGATGCTGTTATTCTTCAGAAAGTAACTTCAGATTTACCTACCATTCAAATTCCTGAGCATATAATAAAACAGTATGATAATTTATTTTTAGCTGATCCTCATTTCTATAAGCAATCGCCAATTGATTTAATTTTAGGCGGTGACGTTTTTCCCCATATTTACAGTGGGAAGAAAATTATTATGGGTCCCAATATGCCAGCCGTGCTGGATAGCATATTTGGGTATATTATCACAGGTAAACTAATTACCCCGTCGACTAATGACGTCACTGATGTGAACGTTGTAGCGTCTACAACGTTGGTGTCGTACACCACTGATGATCATTTAAATGATACTCTTAAGCGATTTTGGGAAATAGAATCCTCGCCGTGCGATGTTCCTTTAAATCCCGATGATGAAGTCGCTGAAAAACTATATATTGAGAAACATTATCGTGACGAAAGTGGCCGATATGTTTCACCTATTTTATTAAAGCCAAATCACGAACCGTTAGGTAATTCGTATGACATAGCCTTTAGGAGACTCACGCATGTCGAGCGTCGACTTGCGCGCTCACCCGAGTTCCGAAAGGCTTATTCTGATTTTCTGAAGGAGTACGAGTCACTGGGACATATGGAGCTATATCGTGGTACGGAGCCGTCTAAATATTTTATACCACATCATTGTGTGTTACGGCCTTCTAGCTCCACAACACCGTTGCGTGTGGTCTTTGATGGATCACAGAAAACTAGTACTGGGGTGTCACTAAATGACAACCTTTTGACCGGCCGTAAATTACTTCCAAATATTTTAAAAATTATTATTAACTTTCGTCTCTACGACATATGTTTTACGGCGGACGTGTCAAAGATGTATCGAGCCGTGCTCATCGACCCCGCTGATAGGTGTTATCAACACATATTATGGCGTAATACACCGTCAGACCCAGTACAAGTTTACGAGCTAAAAACGGTCACTTACGGACTGCGTAGCGCACCTTACACGGCTATTCGCACGCTGCTTCAACTTGCCCAAGACGAACGGTCAGACTGTAAGGCTTCCCGAGTTCTCGAGGAGGGTGTCTACGTTGATGACTTTTTGTGGTCATGTCAATCTGTAGATGAAGCTTGTACCTTACAAGACGGCTTAATGATTCTTCTGAAAAAAGGCGGGTTTGAATTACGTAAGTGGGCTAGCAACTGTCCCGAGCTACTGACACGAATGAAATCAGAACAAATAACGCAAATAAATTTTCAAGATGATACGTTATCATCATCCTTAAAAGTCCTAGGATTGACATGGTTGCCCTCATGCGACTTCTTTTCATTTAATTATAATTTAAAAGATAATGACGGAACGAAACGTTCAGTACTCAAGCTGCTTGCTAGTATATACGATCCGGTTGGTTTTATTTCGCCGTGTACTTTCGTTGCCAAATGTATCATGCAGGATCTTTGGAAACTGAGCCTCGGCTGGAATGACCGTTTACCATACGAATTGTTACAAAAATGGGATAAATTTATCGGTCAATTACCGATCCTTTCACAACTTCGCATTGAGCGACACCTTCTAGTAAATTCGTTTGTAAACGTACAATTAATCGGTTTCTGTGATGCGTCATCACTTGGTTACGCAGCTTGCATATATTTTCGTAGTACTGACAAGGATGGGAACGTCAAAGTCAAACTATTGACGAGCAAATCAAGAGTTGCTCCATTGAAGCCGTTAATGTCTATCCCTAGGCTTGAACTTATGGCAGCCGTGCTGTTATCGAAGCTAGTTCGTTTTGTCGTACAAAACGTTAAGGATTTTAATTTACCAATAGTTGCCTTTAGCGACTCGAGTGTGGTTTTGTCGTGGCTACAGACTCCGCCTTACAAGCTAAAAGTATTCGTGGCTAACCGTGTTAGTGAGATTGTTGACGTGATTCCGCCCAATTGCTGGTTTCATGTAAACAGTGAGAACAACGCAGCCGACCTCTGTTCTCGAGGCGCGCTGCCTGAACAACTTATAGCAGTAGCGGACGAATGGTTTAGTGGCCCTGCATGGCTTGCTGGAGATCCGCGTAGTTGGCCAAGAAGTACCTTATTTTTAAAAGAAAATGATATTATTCCAGAACTTAAAACTAACGTAGACACATTTACCTTTAATTCTTACAATTTAAATAATTTTAATGATCTTGAACATTCCTTTAATAAAATTTCATCGTTTAGTAAACTCGAGCGCGTAACAGCGTGGTGTCTTCGTTTTATAAATAATTTAAAATGTAAAAAATCTGATCGAACATTTGGTTCACTAAAGTCTTGTGAGTTAAAGCGGGGACATGATTTAATTATAAAAGTCATTCAAAATAATTATTTTTATTCTGAAATGCAAATGATAGCAAAGGGAACTCATGTATCATCCCTTCGCAAACTATCTCCCTTTATAGACCCTGATAATTTCCTCAGGGTGGGGGGTCGAATACAACAGTCGGATTTACCATATAGTATAAAACATCCGGCACTATTACCCAAGAAGTGCCACATAACAAATTTAATAATTGATTATTTTCATAAATTGTACATGCATGTAGGACCGCGCACCTTGCAAGGCATTTTGAATAATAAATACTGGATAATAAACGCTCGTAGTGTAATTCGTTCAGTTTTGTCGAAATGTCGGGCTTGTTTTAAATTTCGTCCATACTCCACACAGCCTATGATGGGTACGTTACCTGCAACTAGGCTTAAGGCCAACAAGGTGTTTGACCATGTTGGTTGCGATATTGGTGGTCCATTCTTTATAAAAGAAGGTATGCGGCGAAACGCAAAGGTTACTAAGGCATATTTATGTTTATTTGTATGTTTCTCTACAAAATCAGTGCACCTAGAGGTGCTCTCAGATTTATCTTGCGAATGTTTTCTGGCCACATTTGATCGTTTTGTGGCACGCCGCGGTCTCTGTACTTGCTTATATTCTGATTGTGGAAAAAACTTTATTGCGGCAGCTAAACATTTAAAAAACGTTACTAATTATTTTAATTCTACATCAAATTCTGATGAAATCCTTTCTGGATTATCCTCGCGAGGCGTCGAATGGCGCACGAACCCGCCTAATGCAGCTTCCATGGGTGGTCTGTGGGAGGCAGGTATAAAATCAGCCAAACATCATCTCTACCGTGTAGTAGGTGATAGGTCCTTGACTTTTGAGGAGTTGAGTACTTTATTTTGTAAAATTGAGGCGATTATGAACTCGCGACCATTATGCTCCCTTTCCAATAATCCTAACGAATTTGAAGTTCTGACTGCGGGTCATTTATTAATTGGACAGAATTTATTAACTGTTCCGGAGAATAATTTTGAAGATGTACAGATGAAGCGATTGTCACGTTGGCAATGTATTCAAAAGGCATCACAATCATTTTGGAAGCGATGGTCAAATGATTATTTGCACACTTTACAGCAAAGAGAAAAGTGGTTCACCTCAATTCCAAATGTTAAGAAGGGTGATTTAGTGCTTCTTAAATCTAACTTAACCAAACCTTTGCAGTGGCCTCTTGGCAGAATAGAAGAGGTTCACCCTGGTTTTGATAACATTGTACGTGTAGTTACTGTACGCACGCAAACTGGGGTTTATAAAAGACCGGTAAATAAAATCTGCCCATTGCCATATGCAAACTAAATATAAAATTAGGTTATTATTAGTTTAGGACTTAGATTAGGCACATACACTCAACTTTTTACTTAACACTAACAAGTTTCTTTAATTTATTTTTGAATTATTTCGTAAATATATATTCAATACCACATATTATTAACACACTCATTCTTCACACACCGACACTATTAGGAAATCATCACACTGATTTCGGTGGGGGGTATGTTCAATCCTTTAACACTGGTCGGTGTGAAAGAAAAAGTAAAACCCTTCCAAAATTGACACTTAATGTCAAAGGAATAATATCGCGAGTTGCGTCAACTCCGTTGAGGAAGATCGGTTGAATTCACGACGTTCGTGGAGTTTCCATCTTAAGAAGACCATAACGTTTATGGTGCTGTCCTCCGGCCGTGCCGTGAAAGAAAGAAGCAGTCGTGCGCAGCGCAATCCTGCGACATTGGATGTTAAGGTTGGTGGGTTCTTTCTTACTGATTTTGGTATTGGATTGGACATACTACCAACCTACTGCTTCATACATACATACATACATTTATACAGTCCACATTACATACATCGAAGGATCGCCCCTGCGATTACCGCACAATAGGTATATTAAACTGTAAAATATTAAAATGTGTGAATAATAATTATGTGTAATAAATATCCTCGTATTTATTAACGCTACACAATCCTTATCTTCTATCAATACTATGATAAAAAAGGGCAAATTTTCTGTACATTGAATATTTTTTAAAAATTTTGATTATGGGGCTTCAATAACGTGTTAGAGCACAAAAATATTTTTTTTAGAATTATTGTCTGTCTGCCTGTACGGGCATCACATGCAAAACCCTTGAACGGATTTCGATGAAAATTGCTAAAGTTGTTAATAATACTCCGGGTCATATTTTAGGATACTTTTTATCCCGGAAAATTAAAAGATTTCCCCGGGAAACGGGATGAAAGTTTGTGTGGAATATTTTTAAAATATCAACCGATTTGCTTCAAATTTGCAACAAATGTTCCTTGCTTAAATTTATGGAATATATATTTTTCAGTTTTTAAAAATTTTGCAAAAAAAGAAAATAATACAAATTAATGTGAATATTGCTTATTTTTCAAAACCCGCTCCTGGAGGAATCCTTTGTGATTTTGTCGTGGGTTTCAGTATATAAATTACTAAATATAAGTACTTCAATATAAATTCACCGTTTTTAGGGTTCCGTAGCCAAATGGCAAAAAACGGAACCCTTATAGATTCGTCATGTCTGTCTGTCTGTCTGTCTGTCTGTCTGTCTGTCTGTCTGTCTGTCTGTCCGTCCGTCCGTCCGTATGTCACAGCCACTTTTCTCCGAAACTATAAGAACTACACTGTTGAAACTTGGTAAGTAGATGTATTCTGTGAACCGCATTAAGATTTTCACACAAAAATAGAAAAAAAATAATAAATTTTGGGGGTTCCGCATACTTAGAACTGAAACTCAAAAATTTTTTTTTCATCAATACATGTGGGGTATTTATGAATAGGTCTTCAAAAATGATATTGAGGTTTCTAATATCATTTTTTTCTAAACTGAATAGTTTGCGCGAGAGACACTTCCAAAGTGGAAAAATGTGTGTCCCCCCCCGTAACTTCTAAAATAAGAGAATGATAAAACTAAAAAAAATATATGATGTATATTACCATGCAAACTTCCAACGAAAATTGGTTTGAACGAGATCTAGTAAGTAGTTTTTTTTTAATACGTCATAAATCGTAAACCGCAATTTACCTCGATCAAAGTTACAACGAACTTCAAGAACTTTTATATTATGTTACTTGCTGCTACGGAACGGCATAGCATAGGATCAAATTGCAGGACAAAGCCGATTACGATCACCATTGGATTATGCCATCAAGCCTTTGGGAGTTGTGTTAAAACAATTTCCCTAGGCTTGCTTTTATTCTTTTAGTTTTAACCAATTAGCGGCTGACTGGAGATTATGGGTCTCTCTTATCTCCACTTTTAATACCTATCTATCCATTATCTCTGGATTAGTTGCTAATTAATTGACTTGAAGCTAATGGATACAATAATTACAATCTACCTATCTAAGATTGTCATTATTGTGAACGGCCGTTTTGTTGACATTATATTCCACAACGCTGCTTCATTGGTAGATATTATGAGTAACCAGCCCTTACAAGTTCTTATATCAACCGAAACATGGCTAAAAGCTTTCTAACGATAACAAATGATTTATTACCATATCTGTGAAAGTAATCTCTTTGTCATTACATTTCACATTACATCTGCATTTCTTACTTGTCCGCCGCACGTTCCACATTCCTAGTAAACCCTATTTGCCGGACCGACATTATCGGACGGACAAATTTTGTACAATCTCTGTCCTTTTGTGACTGTAACTGTTCTTGACATGTCAATTACGATATCCTGTGCAACTATGGCTTTATATACGTACGACCTGTGTATTTTTGTTCCACTGAACGGTACTGGGTGTGAAATGTTCTCGTGTCTAAAACTTTTGTACTTTAATTACAGTATGTACGTACAATAGTATGTTTTTGTAAATAATGAGTATTATACCTAATTATGTTTCTGGTTGATACAGAAATTATGAAAGGGAATATTTATTTATTTATAAAGATTCTTGTAGTGCTAACAGCCAAAGACAATGCGTACTACAAGCCAAACATAATTATTACAAATTAACATTAAAATAATATTACTATCGGACGGAATTGTTACGTCTCATTAATATAATTGAAAAGTTTGTAAAATCTTTTTTCTTTTTTAATCTTTTAATTCTTTTTTAATTCTTTTTTTATTCTTTTGAACTTACACTTCATGTGGTAGTTATTTATCATCGTGAATATCTGAAATCCGAATACAGTTCATATAATAAAGTACTAATAAAGTACTTAAAAGTAAAAAATATAAAATTGAGTAAATGTAATTACTAGGCCCTTGCGGCTTTATTTATGTCATAGCAATGCTAATAATATGGAGTTAGTAAATAGTTATTTTTTCAGTAAGTTTAATAAAAAAAATGTTATCTTCATTTCAAATAATTTATTATTATAATATTTTCTCTGATAGTGCTTATCTTTAAGCTAAAAAAAAAGTTTTAAATCAATTCTCTAGCAGTCGGAGGAAGTCGATAAAATTGCCAACTAAACGAGTGTTAAAAAGCCAAACTACAATTCAAAATCGTAACTTTGAAAAAGCTTTGTTTAAGTGAGAAGAAAAAGTGTACATTTCAGCCTCATTAACTTTACACGACCAAGCAAACAGGCGCTACAGTTTGCGGCTGCTTGCTTGTATGTACAGTGTACACTCAATAATACAAATATATTGTGTGGCTAAAGAGTATAGAGAGAAACTCTTTTATAGATATCGACAAACAAGCTGACGAGCTTCCTAATGGCAAGTGATCACACATCAGATAACACTAAGTAGGCCTCTAAGCCTAGTTCCTTTAATCCTTTTTGACGACCCTGTAGCCTAGTTGGTAGCGACCCTGCCTGCGAAGCGAAGGGTCCTGGGTTCGATTCCCGCCCGGGGCAGATATTTATGTGACAAATAAATCTTTGTACTCGGGTCATGGATGTGTTGTGATTTGTTATGATATAGGTATGTGTCGACCATGCCACCCGCGATACAGGTAACAACCTACTGTACGGGTATAAGTGTGTTAGCGTTTAGCGTTTATTTTTTTTGAGAAGTCTGTCGTTTTTTCGTTAGTTCTGTGGAGTTCTTCTTGCGGACGGCAAAGTGTAGATACAAACAGAAGAAAAAAACAAAGTACCCCAGCTGGAACACAACGATTTTCACAGCTGACTCAAGTAAGAGCCCTACCAACAAGTACGGAGACCGCTTCTGCGTCTTTTGCGACACCCTGGTCTGTTGGTATAGTATTAGTGTGAGTATTCTAGGCCGACTTATAGGTGAACAATACGTACGGCGAACGAACTGCTGTGTACCTAGTTCCTCGGCTTATCAATGGCTTGCCCCATGATTTGCGCACGAAATTAACTACTAAAAACATTAAATAAGTAGGTATGAGTTAAAACAGTTTTTTATAAATCAGTAAAATAGTACCTATCGATGTGAACTCTGTTCGTAGCATTAGACTATAAGCCTCAGTGGCCTCATTAATGCTGCAGTACTTTGTTATTTATTTGATTTTTAGGCAATAAATAAATAAATAAAAACCTATTATTACAGTCCAACGATGAAAAAGGCTTTATAGAGGAAAACTGATCCAAGTACTGGAACAGTGTTGTGGGAGTCAAAATTAAAATATCATTAATTAGCATACCTATATATTATATGGACTTCGATTGAAAATAATGAATATCAAATAAACACTAAACACAACATCACGGGGTAACATGATCATGTCATAAACGTCCGGTAGCCCCGGTGCCCCGGTACATATGTGGAACGTTGTGTTATGTGGCACATTCACTTCCGTACCGACAATAGGTGAAGTTAAAAGCCGATGTTAATTGAATTGGATTCAGATTGCAGGACGCGCCGGCAGCGCAGTAATTGTGTTAGTGACAAACATGTCCGGGCTCTCAACTCCTAACAGACCCTATTCAACGCGACTGCTTTTTTATTCAACGCTAAATGGTTGTTAGCATACGTTGATACTCGTAACTACCTTCTCTGTTGTCGTATTTTATATTTTTGTCTTAGTTAAAATTATTCATGGTGCCGACTCTACATGCATGGTAAGTAGGTACGTTGTACCTGCGATTGTCGAAGCAGATTTTGCACGTAGTTACATGGAAATTAATTTCAAATCACTGGCTACGATGGAGAAATACATCGTGAATCGCGCGGCAATCAAACAAGACAAACATCAGCCGTCCTTTACACAACGTTAGTGAGTTAAAACTACGACTCGAAGTATCTTTTAATTTTCAAATGATTACTTACCTGTTTTCGCGTTCTCGATTTCATAGTAAAAAGTTTCATTTCACAATTTGCAAATAACACAATATTACAAACTAGGCTTTTAACATGGAAAGACTAAATAATACAACAGTCTTATATATCTACAGTAAACAACATTTTTATTGGATTTACTTTTAAATGAGATAGAAAGCAATTAATAAAACCTGTTAGTTACACAGTTAGATATGACGTGTACTTCCCTATTTAATAATCTAAATTTTACTAACAAAAAATAACCGACTTCAAAGTTACTCAAAAACTACTAGTCAGATCGCGTTCAAAGAACAATGCCGAAAAATTATTTTTATTTTTTGTAGCGTCTTAAAACGTCAGTTACACCGAAGCAATTCAATATTTTTTTTACGTTTTTTAAAATTAATATCTGTACCTGTATTACCCAGGGTAAAATAATTTTAATAATAAGTGATGAATTGACTATAATAATAACAATGATGTCGATATTGTACATTTTCATGCGGTAAAAATGTTACCATTTCATACTTTTTTCCTTTAATGGTAGAAAATATATTTTGATAGTCGTACATATTTATTTTCTGATTTTAATTATTTCATATTGCATAAAGTGAGTAATTTGGGCAATCTTTAATAAAAAAGTAACATTCTGCTTGAACTTTTTTATTTTTATATTTAAAAATATTTATTTTCGTCATGCTCATGACATTCTTTTAAGTAATTTAATCTTTCAGTAGTAGTAAAATGGCAACTTCTGAATCGTTTTTAAAATTGACGTTGACGTTTAGTGATCAAATCTTGACATCACATACTCTTCCGGCATCGTTGTTTTGTTGTGTACCAGGTACTCTATGTATAATACTTCTATGGTTATAAAACATTCAATATCAAAATCCTTTGGTTCTGGGGTGTGCCTGCTGAAAATTCTTATATGTCTAAGCTCAGAAATTAATGCTGTATTTTTTAGATTTTTTTTTATTTTAAGACGCTTAAGTTGAAAATGAAATAAAACTATGTATGGCAGTTGGGCATTGTTCTTTGTGAGATTACATGACAAGCACCTGCTTTCGATAAAAAAAAGAATCATCGAAATCGGTTGGCGTGATATTGAGTTATTCCTTCATTTGTCGCACACATACTTAATACAAATTTAAGACTTATATGGTTTTATCATATCCATGAATGGTATCCACCATTGTCAGATCTCAATAAAATTTATATGGGACCACATGACAGCCACCAGCTTTCGATTAAAAAAAGAATCATCAAAATCGGTTCGGCCAGTCCAAAGTTCTGAGGTAACGAACATAAAAAAAAAATTCGGTTAAAAATGATAAAACACCTCGAATAAATGTTCAAATGTAAAATTGAACTCAATTCAATTAGAAAATAACACAGTTTATTCGAAGCTATCGATAATTCTTATCAGGCTAAAATGTAAAATGGGCTGATTAAACTTTGCATTAAGATCGTTTTTCACAGGATCAAAGGTTTATAAGTAATCGTTTAACCCCTTGGATACAAAACCACTTAGATATGAATTCAAAACCGCTAAGTTAATTTGCAAAACTTTCTTCACTCGCTTAATCTTTTCATTGAGATATTTATTTTATGATAATTAAAGAAAACTATAAGCGTGACTATAAGATTAACTAAGTTAGCATTATTATTAACTCGTTTTAAGAGCAAGCAACGTAGATATTTTATATAGTGTGTGAGCTGAACGTTCATCTAATGATAAATAGTTAACGCCACCCAGGAACACCAGTATACTATTATCTAGAGAGAGATAATATGAATTCTGTGAGTCACGAGTGGAAGGAAGGTTTAGAAGGAAAGAGTTCTTCTATGGACCTAGCTTTGTTGTTTGGCAGAGCACACCACGCGAAGGGTGGTTCCTTTCTTACTTTTGCCTCTTTTTTCCTTTCCTGTGGTGTAACTGATGTCCATAGGCGATGATAACCATCAGGTGACTTCGCTTTAGTTCCCTTGGAATCGAGAGATTAAATGGACCCGTACATATTTTTCAAATAGATAACAATATTCTTTCCCCTAGATCTTTATAGTATCAAGAAAAATTACATGAACCCCCAAGTCGTCTTGAAAATTAAAAAATATCTAATCTAATTATTAAGGAAGTATGTGTTAGACAATAACTCTTGATTAGTAAAACTTTGTTTTAATTGTAAAATTTTGGATATGAAAATGCTTTTGATTTATGAACGTGATCAAAATACGAGGGTTGAATGTTGCATTTTAAAAATTAAAGAAAATTCTATCTCATATATGAATAAAAGAAGAAATTGCGATCTTTATCTAAAAATTGGAAAGGTACTTAAACACCAAGTTTCTCTCTTATTCACTGGAATAGGGAGAACCAATTATAACTTGTAGGTAATCCTCTTATCTAAAACTCTGCGAGTCGACAGAGCCCGCCACTCGGAGTATAATTCACTTTATCCATATTCAATATCAGATCTTGCGACGGCGAGCAAATAGAGCGATTCAAGTGAGAATTATTATTGGATAAAGCTCGCTTCTTTCTTCCTAGTCTATTTTCAGTGTCCAGCCGACCGTGATTTTACGTGTTGTTCGATATTACGCTTTGACGCTGAAGTTTATTATACTATAATGTCATCATAATATTTACACCTCTCGGATATGCACTCTGTTGGAGTTGGATTTTTCCTTGTTGTAGGTCTCCTACAAGACGTCAAAATTTTGAAAAGTAGGTACTTATTTGAATTCCATTGTTCATTGTTGTTTTTAGTTAAAATGACTTAAAATTACCACGAATCACTCACTGGTTATAAAAACCTGAGTCAGAAGAGACATCGGTTCTCTCTGTGTTTTACCGCGGTTACAATGAAGAGTGCTCCGAGGAATTGTTTTACCTGGGGTGTTCCATCCACCTCGATTAGACTCGTGGAGCATTTTACGTGAAAACGTGCAAATAGGGAATTAATTTCTTTTTGAGGTATTCCGGAGCGCTTTGATATGGGGTTCTTAAAAAAACCGTAAAAAGAGGTTTCCTTCAGCTTCAGGGCTGGCGTTGCATTGCATAAAGCCGAATATTTCACAAACGGATCCCCGAATCAAAAAAATGGGCTGAGCAGACCCATAGTATTTTTGAAAGACCTTTTCAAAACCGCACTATGGGGTAAGCGAGAAAAATCATCCGTTTTGACTCGGACCACTGAAAACGATGTGTTGACCTCATCACCTCATCGCTGAGCCGCGAACGTGTCGTCGTGTTTAACTGTTTACTCTGATATAAAAAATCTGTTTAATTAAGTAATATAAATATACGGTGTCATCTGCTGAAATTTTCTGCGGTGATAAAAATTTGAGACCTCTTATATACGAGGTTGGGTCAATAAGTTCGCGGGATGTTAGGGTCGGATGACAGCTCTCGTTAATATAACTCAAATTTTTAAATAATAGCATTATTATTCATTTTTAATTTTTGCTGCCAGCAGCTTCGCACGCGGAAATTATGCTAATCATATTTTGTACCTACCCCTTACAGAAGAAAATTTAAAAACAGGTTTATTTATATTGAAGTAATTACATTAATGAATTTATGTATTGAAACCTACGATACAATCACAAATCATTCCTCTGGGAGCGAGTTTTGGAAAATAAACAACATTGACATTAATTTGTTTTTTTTTCTTTTTCTGTGTCCTGTGTCTCCTGTAATTTAAACCAAAAGTAAAAAATCTACAACCATGCAATAGACTGCCATCGGGATTACATAGGTCCTGGGCGATATTTTAAGGAGTTACGTAGCACTTTGACCAGCAAGATGTAGGTAAGGCTTGGAACTAAGAATCAGTTGAACTTCTCATATCACAAAATCATACTACCACGAGTAGCTCGGTGCGATGCCGAGCGAGAGGTCTAGGGATCGATCCTGATCACTGCAGATATGTATCACTGTACATAATAATGTCACAAAGTATTACATATACATATGTTTATGATTGGTCTCTGGTCATGCATGCATGTCATTTCTTATTTGTGCGTGTTTATGATTGCTGCATTGATGATTATACCTACCTGATGTGTTATTTGAGGGTAGTTATTAAAATTCAGTTTTGTTTCAAAGTGACTTTACTTAATTTAAATTCAGAGCAGCATTTAATTGAAATTGTTAATTTGCATATATTTTTAGTGAATTAATAAAATATGTTTGAAGTTTGAACAAGTGTAAAATGCAAGAATAAATATTCACTAGAAGGCTTGACGTAACATATTGAAACAGGAGTAAGCTGATGTCATTTTCTGAAAATAAAATGTTTTAAAATTAACAGTGTTGCAGGTTAAACTTAGCGTCGTTTACCCAGTTGTTGTTGAGAATTTTTCCCTATTTTTTTATATCTTATAAGTTAATGCTTGACTACTATCCCCTGATGGTAAGTGGTGATGTAGTCATGGATGGTAAAACCGGAAAGCAGGTAAAACGCATTAACTTAGTAAAAGCCTATTCACTCTTGCCTTGAAGACACTTACATTATAATCGAGCGGAAACACCGACGCGGGCAATTTATTCCAACCCTTCGCTGTACGTATAATAAATGACGAGGCGAAGCGCGCCGTCCGTACAGTGGGGATGTTCACGACGAAGGGATGGATACCCGCCGTGCGTCGGGACGTTCGATGATAGAAAGGGGATGGTGGAATCAAATTATGTATTGTGTATTTTCCTCTACTGGTAAGGCTACATGGAAAATTTAGTACACCGTGTATTTTAATAAATAGTTATACGTTGTACTACTATATTACCGTATATTTTAATAATATAAATAATAGGGTTAAAATTATAATTTATGCAACAGAAGTAGCAAACTCGTAGAATGTCGACAATTTTTTCAAATCCTAAATGTGAGTTAATTTTCTTTGAATTTTCACTTATCATCGACTCCGTGAGGAATTTCGGGACAGAATTTTCTTCAGAATGTTTTGTCAACGGGGCTAGAAGTAATTATTTTTATTATACACTTAACGAAACAACTCTTCTCAATTCGTGACTGACGCAGTGATGACTAACGCGGTTGGGATTTGGATTGGCCAGTAGTGATAAAATGACGTATGCTGTTGGCATTAGCTGTTAAGTTAAATCAGACTGCAGTAGAATCACTATCCTACAACGGTTGACAACTCACTTAACCCTCCATTAAAAGGTCCTCCACCTCCTAGAACACGGTTTAGTACAATCTCGATCTAACCAAGTTTGAGAGGTAGGTATGTAGACTTACATTCGCAAACGTTTGTAAAGATACCTCTTGAAAGCCTCCAAAGGATAAAGGCAGTGGTCGTGAAGATCGTTGTATGATCAGTACCAGATATGGACGAACGACGGGCCCAGCATTCCAGAACGGGATATCCAAGCATGCGTTTGCAACAGAATTGACCTAAAAGTTATTGAGTAGAATTAAAATTATTATCATCCCACTTTATTGCAAAAATTTATGTAATTGGTGAACTTAATGCCTAGTAGCATTGCTGAACAGTCAACACTTGGTCACTATAAGATGTTGTTAGGTTAAATAATTACGTAATAACCCTTAAGTAGGTACTACATAAATTAACCGACTTGGTATTACATGGATCTCACAAATTTTTACGGTAGAAGAACTGAGTTGCAAGACTTGGCTTTATTGCAAGTTATATTTTTGATGGCATCTCATTTCTTTTTGTAGATAGTCCTACTTTTTAACCGACTTCAAAAAAAGGAGGAGGTTCTCAATTCGACTGTATTTTTTTTTAAGTTTGTTACCTCAGAACTTTGGACTGGGCGAACCGATTTTGATGATTCTTTTTATAATCGAAAGCTGATGCCTGTCACGTGGTCCCACATAAATTTTATTGAGATCTGACAATAGCATCCATGAGAAAACCATATTTCTTAAATTTGTATTAAGTATGTGCGCGACAAAATATGGACGAATAACTCAATATCACGCCAACCAATTTTGATAATTCTTTTCTAATCGAAAGGAGGTGCTTGTCATGTGGTCCCACATAAATTTGAACGAGATCTGATAAGTACTTTTTGAGTAATATTGAAGTTGGTTATTTTTTGTTACTAAAATTTAGATTATTCTCCTAGCGAGTACCTTCTAATTCTTGAATACCAACAATTTCGCGCAATTTAGTCTACTTATTCATTCACTGCAAATGTAATCGTAATTGTAATCCTATATATTTATATGGGATTACAAAGTTATTTAGCAGTTGGTGTATCTAGAAAAATGGACCGAAATTGCAAAATATGTATTTTAGTTTTTCCTTGATTTAGACACAAAACACTAACTGTGTTCTTTTCAAGCTTCTATGTCTGCTAGAAGTGCCTTAGAGTTTTGATGATCCGTCAGTCAGTCAGCGAGTGAGTGAGTGACAAAATTAAGAAACTTTGCTAGTTAAAATTCTTATACTACTGGTTCAAATTGAATGAAATTTGAAATATACCGTGTTTATACAATGCCTGCTTGGTTACTGAAAATTCAGGGTTTTAGTTTTATCCACAACGAAGTTATAGGAGGGTCGGAAATGGTCTTGAACAGCTTCGAGAAAAGGAAGGTACGACCGTGCCGCTTTTTTGCTCGACTTGGCGGGGGCACTGCCGTGCCCCCAGATGATTGCGTTTTCATTAAAGACTAGCGCTCTGCCCGCTGCTTTTCTCGCGTTTTCCGAAATAATAAAATATAAAAACAAATAACCTTGAAACGAAGAAAGGAACAAAAGTAACTGGGCGTTAATGCAACCAATGTTGTGCCGATAGTTAACAAGATAAGGATGTAGTTTACTTCGCCGTCTTCAAGTTTCTGAAACATAAGAAATAATTAAAATTCTGCTTTACCTCAGAACTTTCGACTGGGTGAACCGATTTTGATGATTCTTTTTTTAATCGAAAGCTGGTGCTTGTCATGTAGTCCTACTTAAATTTGAGCGAGATATGACAAGTAGTTTTTGAGTTATCCCTAATTTTGAAGTCGGTTATTTTTTGTCAAGAATCTAGACACGTGGGAGTGTTTCACGCCAATTTCTAGCTAACAGAATTGGCGAGCAGCACCGTGTGTAATATTACACAAAACATTTGGAGCCACTTTTGACCACCTCATAACTCAAAAACTATTCAAAATAAACCTGTCAAATTTGGCTCATTTATTGAGACTTGCGAAATACATAATATGTGTTCCAAATTTTATACATAAATCTCAAACGGTTATTTAGATATTAACGTCAAAAAATCGACATTTTTATCACTGACTGTCCTACTCAATGGGTTATTATATCGGGGTTAAAAATTGAAGCAATAATGTTTGAAGTGAATAAAATATAACATAAGGAAAACCTCTGCGGCAGAGTAGGCTGTCAGGCAAACCACCGGTCCGCAAAATGTTTGCTCAAACATTAACAATTTCTTGTAAACTCGGGAATAATGTTCCATGAGGCTGAAACAAATAAATGAATGATGAACTTTAGCTTAAATACTGTGTACTTAGTGCAGCCAACTAAGTAACAAATAAACAACAACAGTACAAATGCGTACCTACAACATTATTTGTGTTTGATTAACTAGTTGTGTTTATTTCTTTTCAACCGAGAAGCTGTGAACAAATTCCCACCGATTCAACTGACGGAACATCGGACGAGATTAGCTCTGTCTGTCTGTAGATACCTTGTACCTAGTTTCATCCTGACTATACTTTTGCATGATAATAAGTGGTATCTGCATAGCTAAGCGGCCTCTTTATTAGAATGGACGGTGAATATTTTTTTGTTTTTAGTTTGTAAGGTCATCCTCATTGTCTAGTTTTGATTAGTAAAAAATACTTACTAATACATAGAATGGTGTTGCTGTATAATTGCCCTCATGCGATATTTAATAATGTTGGAAAATATATCTGCTTCTCCTTTATTTGTGGCCGGACGAATGTCTTCCATTAAGTCCTGCATTTTCCATGTTACTAGATCCGCTTTTGCGGCTATCTCTCTAATCCACAAAATTTGCGTTGCAGTCATAACTGCGTAAAGCAAGGTTTGACATATTTAATGCGTGATATAATTTTTGTAACTATTTGTTTATAATTTACAGCTTTTCCTTATTAAAAGTATAACTGACATACTCACAAACATAATTGTAACCATAGGCAATAATGGTTATATCAGCATAAAATAATGCAATTTCATAGTAAGGCGTCTTTTGGAAATCTACGTCGAAAGCCCAAAATGGGAAAAACATGGGTCTTTGACCCTCAGATTCAGGATCATGAGTTATGAGAGAATATATGAGAGTCAGTATAACCGCAGCTGCCATTCCCAGGGCTATGAATGACATAAACACTGCTACAAATATGCAAATCTTCCAAGTCTGCAGTTGATTTTGAAAAAATCGTTCCCTGTAAAAAAAGTGTATAAAGTAGTCCAATGGATTTATTAATTTAATATTGATACATAATATAAAATATTATTTAATTAATATTAATCATTATTTTTTTTACTAATTGTAATGGAAACTCAATTCCTTTGCCTATAAATAAAACAGACACACACTTAGGTATAGGTATATAATAGAACAATTGTTAATGTGCATATACATATCGCCGTATTAGAGCTAAAACCAATTATCTCGATTTTTGGGCTAAAAACACTTTTTTACATCATTCGACTCAGAAAAATCTCTGCTTTCGAATGGTAAAACAAATTTAAAGCTAAGTCGCTTAGATCCGATGGTAATACCAATTAAATTGGCTTACTTTGCAAAAACTATCAACTCTAAAAGTGATTTTATCGAGATAGTACTTAAAATTCCATAATCTTCCTGTGATAAACACGATTAACTCATTATAAAACGTCTTAGGTCTGAAAAATTTGGACGATATTTCAATGTTGTATACCATTAAAACCGTCTAACTATTCATATAAATGTTTTTTTCTATCTATTTACGTACATATTTGTGTAAAACACAACATCCACGGATAGTGGTTTTTAGCATTAAATTCATAGTTCGATATGAAATAAATCTCTGTAATAAAACACGATAACCAGAGATAGTTTGTTTAACCACATAAAACTTGAGTGGTAGAACCAACTAACTGAGGTACCTTGCAACAGTTTTAGGTCTTTACTGTATTATTTATTCCATATCTATACCAAAAGTGAATATGGTTGTAATCTACAGATTCTAGAGCATAAGAATACGAAAAAAAATGAGCCTGTACGTCCTCGGAATCATATCGACGGTTAAAAGGCGAATTGATTCAAGCGCCATCCTGGGCGATATTGAGTTATATACATCATTGGAATCGGCGAATTTTTGCGCGTCGATGGAGCCGGGTTTGAGGTTAATCTGAGCACTTTTTTGGCGCTTGGCTCCATGACCAATTTGGGTATCATTTTTGCTTACGCGGTATCAAGTGTAGCGAATTTGGTTGTTTTTTTCAAAGCATGTATATAGACCCACGAAAAAAAGGGTTTTTCTTACTATTTGTAGTTTAAGCCATTTATCCTCGGATGGAATGAAATGGTATCGGCATTTGAATTCTTTTTACTTGATCTTAAATAATTAAACAAAGGATGTTAATTCCTTTTTGCTTGAACCAGATTTATTAGTGTATGTTACTTAAATCATTTTGCCTTAAACATTCAAACATTATCTCTGTCGCTTGAATCAATCTTACCTGAACTAGTATATTGAAGAATATGACTTGTGCTAATTATCCTTGACCAGTTTTAAGTCTTTATATCATTTAGAACCATTTTCTTTTTGCAAAAAATAATGATTCATGAAAAGCATTGTTTTATTAAATTTTAATTCTTTCGTTGTATAAAATCGACTTTAAAGTCTAAGTTCTTAAAAGTATGCCATTTAAGTTACTTTTCTTTGAATTGACAATGTCCTTTCATTCGTTTTCCCTACATCCAAGTCAAATTTTAATAAATCTTGCGATTAAAACAATTTGCTTTAAATCTTATTACATCACTGTGTAATTTGAGTCATTACTCCTTGAACAGTTTACAACTAGGTGAGCGGTTTAAATCATTTATCTATGAACAGTTTATAACTAGGTGAGCGGTTTAACTCATTTATCCATGAACAGTTTACAAATAGGTGAGTGATTTAAATCATTTATCCTTGATCTGCTAAAGAAGTCATTGTACACTTGAATTATTTTGCTTTGAACAGATAAATAGTAATCGTGTACTTTGATTCCTTCTGCCCTGATCAAAGAATTGTGCAAAATGGCTCAAGTTACATCTAACTCCGTTAAAAAACACCTTTTATTTGTTATATATATATCAAAAAATAGCACAAAATATGCCGCTTTATGATTGGGGAGACTCGTCAATTTTTATGGTATACTTTAGGAACAATGATTTTTTTTCTCAAAAAATAAACTTTAAAACGCTCTCCTGTAAAGTTTGCAAAATGGCGCTTGAATCAAGTCGCCTTTTAACCGTCGATATAAAAAATTCGTACAAACTTTCAAAACGCAATAACTCTAAAATATTTTTTCCGTAAAATGGTCGAGTTAGTTGGTTTTAGCTCTAATACGGCGATATATCTAGTACATACAAAATAAAGATTAAAAACCGTAAGCTAATTTACCTGTATCTATTTCCGTCCGTGCAAATGTAATCAAAATCTGCCCTTAAAACGCGTATCAGGACATGAAAATCGCTCGTATTTAGTTTAACACATGTCAAAATAGTCAGGTGATATAATAAAACGATTACAAAGTTACCAACTTCAATTATAACACCAGCATCTAAGATTTCCCAGCCGTGGTATAAACCAAACACACAGATGACTAGAGCTGGTAAAGGACAACATATCATAAACGTTTGAAGCAATCTTCTGAATTTTTTTTATAAAAACATTAGGTAGATACTTATGAATTTTAATTTAGCAAAATAGTGATTAAAATCAATTTTCTTGTATGCTTTCATTGTACCTACTTAGTACAATAATTTTGTTGCTAAAAGTTATACACATACTCCTGTCAATAAACAGAATATACTTAGGGTCAATTTGCCTTTCTAATTTAGAAATTAAGTAATTACATACTGTTATTATATATGGAGCCTCAGAAAGAAGGATGAAAATACTCTCGGAGTACAACAAAGAAAAATGGAGAGGAGCATGTTAGGCGTTAAAATATCGGACAGAATCCAAAACAGAAAACTGCATCTTGAGGAAAAAAAGTGGTGTGACAGATGCCATAAAAAGGGTCAGAAATTTAAAGTGGAACTGGGTGGGACACGTTTGCAGAATGGATAATAACAGATGGATAAACAGAGAGATAGAGTGAATGGATGCGTTGGGACGAAATATTCATAAAAATGCGGACGGTGTTGGATAAGACTAGCCAGAGACAGGAAAGAATGGAGGAAATTGGGGGAGGCCTACGCCGAAGAGGCGACTGCCAAATAATAATAAAAATAATAAATAATATACATATTATATATATAACAATAAATAAATTATTATTAATAAATGTGTAGTGACATAATGAATTTAAATAATAATTGAGAATTATGACTTAATATAATTATGATATTAATGAAATTAAATTAAATTTAATGAAATTTAATAATTATTTTGTATTTACATACATACTACATACATAGTTATATATACAACTATTTAATAATTAAGTAAAAATGTACTATGATGAAATTGTTGTTTTAAGAATTTGGTGGCTTTATTATTATTATTTATTTTATTATTATATTACTTTAAATATAATAACTTACGACCATGCAAAAACAGATTTGTCATGTACCCCATAAAATTTTGTTAAAAAATATACGACCGAATGAAACTCTAACGGATTAACATATCCATTTGCATAACAAAAATTTTCTTTATTAAATATTTCTTTTATTTTTCTCCACATTTTAATTTTATTTTTGTTGAATTGGCAAGCGACAACTCTGATTACAATTAAATAAAAGAATAAAAATTAATTATGTATTATCAAAAAAAAAATAGAATTTGTCCTTAGCCTTGCGTAACGGTTACTTTTATTTTTTGAAGCAATCTGACAAATATTTATATATTTTTTTGATTTCTATAATGTTTGGGTAACATTTTTAATAACTGACTTATAAACAAAGCCCTATATGTTGTGAAGTTTTTATACGAAACAGAATTTTGTCACAGTATCAAACTGAACGTTATCTGATATAATGTAGTAACAGACTTCTGACGATTGGCTGAATGGCTCGCCTGTTATTACAGGCACTCGACATTTACTGGCCCATAATTTCGATGGTCCAATAAATACATCTTTCGTTGTATCGCCTCAAGCACTCGAAGGAACAAAGCAAAATCAAACGGCTTTTATTGCAATTTGATGTCTAATATGTAGTTACCTATAAAACTTGCTTTCATTTTCTTCATTCAATTAGCAACCCCTCAGAAAATGTCCGCTGACGTTATTTTTTAAGTTTAATTTAGGTTTGTTACTTGTTCGTTGTTTTATGACCAAATTAGCAAAAAAGAATATATTTACGGTACGGTACCGATACATTCGTGATACGCTAAATAAAAAATAAAAGCTGACATCATTGAAATTTAATAAAACGCTATTAGTACGCTAGTAATAATACTTCAATGGCTGACATTGATTTTTTTAAGCGAGTCACACCTTTAAAATTGTGCCTTTTGCCTTTTTTTTGTTGTTAACATTTAATCCGAAAGAAAAACAACGACAACATTAGAAACATTACTAGACCTCAATAAAATAGTTCAAGGACATAATTTGCGACCATCAAACTAATAATAATATAACATACAAGTAGAGCTTAGTAGCGGTTCACTCGGAGCAGCTGTGCCACGAGTCGAGCTCTCAATTTAGTATTCAACTTTATCACTTTCTCATCGTGACTACATTTTACACACATTTTCGACGATAGTCTCCGACTGTCTGAATATTAGTGTTCTTCCAGGTTCGTTTTGCTACTGAGTTTCATATGAATTTAGCAGTGCGTTTAGCGTAAGTAATTGGATTATAATTAAGGTTTTTTTATATTCAGAATTGGACCAGTTACTTTGTCTTTTTAACTGTCTTCAAAAATAAAGGAGGTTATTAATTCCATTAAATTTTTTATGATAGTTTTTTTAAAGTTACCTCAGAATTCCGAGACTTATCAACCGATTTAGAACATAAAACAAAAACCCAAAACTGAAGCGTGGTATCCTCGACAAACGTTGACTACTGTACTGGCTCTGTGTCTGCAGCATAATACCTACCAAATTTTTGCTTGCATCAACCGCCAAGCAACGGCAACGCATCGATGATGCCTTTGGTGTGGCGATGTCAATGGGCGACGGTAGCCACTTACCATCAGGTAGATCGTTAGCTCGTTTATGGGCTCACATAATGTATATTTTTTTAATTATATTCATTGACACACAACGTTATCTCAAACACGAAGCCAGCAGAGTATGAAAAAAAATAGTTGCATTCCGGGAGTGCCGACAAAAGTGAAAACTTGACAATCAGCAAATATTCTATTGTGCAGGAAATACTTTTGAATGAAATATTTTTTTTATTCATTGTAATACCTCGTTACAAAAAAAATAACGTATATACATAATCCCATCCTTCATGGGAACCCAGCTGACAGATGCATTTTTATAAAACTAACTCGTTACATCATTATTATAAACTACATAATAACTATATTTCCGACGTGTTAAATTATATAAAATAAATAAATTAACTGTTAGGTAGTTCTTGACCCTCATCATTATAAAAAGTTGTTAAATAAAACAATTTATTTACTGTTATCCAAACCCTAACATGGTAAGTTATTGCTAAAACTTTACACACCTGATCACAGGAATTGTGTCCTTTAGAATAACATGAAAGGACCATTAATCATCCAGCATTTAATTAAGAGGGTTAGGTATCGTACTTATACATTCATTTTGTCGTCATTGATACGTAATCAATAGGATTAAGCGTGAAAGGTACAAATTAAGTCATCGACTCATCGGTAATATAGAAATGTCAAAAATCGGACGAGATATTTTTTTTAACGTTTATTTCTTTGTTCATCCTCGAATTTAAGACAATACTACCCGTGTGGAGCAATGGTTACCATGCTGGATCACCTCACCAAGGGTCCTGGGTTCGATTCCCAGCGAGGCGGAAATTTGAATGATGAGTTTTAATTTCTGTTCTCGGTCTGGGTGTGAATGTCCTTGTCTATGTTGTGTGTTGTCCATGGCACCCACGACACAGGGAATCCTAGTGTGGGGCTATGAGGGTGAAGCGTTAAAAAAATAGCTTCTGTCCGTGGACCTATATACCTACTTAGTAATATAATAGTAAATTGCCATTGTTGTTTTATGAAGTCTCAATGGTAGACTGGCAGAGATTGATTTTGGCAATTAGTTGGCCTTTGTTCTAGTAAATATTATTGTATGATGCGCTAAATACTAACACCGTATTTTTAGTGTCAGGTATACGTATAGTCACCAAATAAATAAGGGCTGCTAAGTTACAGTTAGTACCTACCTAAGGATTGATGGTTATTAAATACCTATTACCTTATCCAGATATTATGGATAGATATACCTACTATTGAAACGGTCGTATATGAATAATATACAAAGGGAAGGACTTACAGACATGTATTAAGAATATACAATGTCTGTGGGAAGAATGAATAATAAACCTGAACTGTCACAAAACAATACAGCTTATTGTTCTCAAATTATATTTCCCAAGACACCAACTTTAGTGGAAATGTTTACTAAAGTGCTTAGCAAATAAAAATAGTTTGTAAAAACCTAGGAGGCCGAGTAGCAAGTCAGTCAGACGTCGAGTCTGCAAAATATTTGCCTGAACATTAACAAGTTCTTGTACACTCTATAATAATTTGCCATGAAGCTGGAACAAATTAATAGGCCGATGCACAGCTTTATCAAAGTTTGTTTTGTCGTTACGCATTTGTTTAATTGTGGTTATAGGCTACTAATAGATAAATGAGGATTAACTTTCTTTCAAACGAGTTCGTAGTGTCTGCTTTAGTATTATTTGCTCATAAGTTTAGCTTAATTAGACAATAGGAGTAAAACGGAGAAAACATAGGCATTAAAGGTTTTTTTTTTATTTCAATAATTAATCAGTGGACCCCACAAAGTCTACGGTCTATTTTTTATGTTTATTACCTGCTTCATGTACAAAAATGTATGTAGGATAAAAGTTAGAGTGGCTCATTATTGTTTTGAAAGGTAATTTATAAAAATAAAAAGACTACGCAAATATGACTTCAATGATGATGATTTTTAACCGCTTGATAAGAATTGTTGTTTCATCTGCGTGTACAGTGGTAACGATTACATGTTTCAAGAAGGTAAGTTGCTGAAGTTATTTGTAATAAAACATCTTTAGCAAAATGGATTTTCACTGTAGGAGGCTACGTAGAATTAATAATAACGCTTCACACTCATAGCCCCACACTAGGATTCCCTGTGTCGTGGGTGCCATGGACAACACACAACATAGACAAGGACAATCACACCCAGACCGAGAACAGAAATTCAAACTCATCATTCAAATTTCCGCCTCGCTGGGAATCGAACCCAGGACCCTTGTTGCGGCGATCCGGCATGGTAACCATTGCACCACACGGGTCGTCGAACGAATTGGGCCAATGGAACCGCACAACATAGATCCGTAGCGGAGTGAATGGATAGTAAATTTTTCCGCATGCTTCAGATATTCCCAAGATTACAAAAAATGTTGGCGAGATTATGTTTCGCACGACTGCGATCCAACAGGAGTGTAGTTGTGGTTGTTGAAGGTGGTTAAAGTGTTTAAACTCATGTCCGCAGCGAGGAATTAGGTACCTATTTAATCAATCGCAAACGCAGAAGACTGGCATAAAGGGATTACCTTAATAAGGATTGTTCCTCATCTATGCATGTACATAATAGTTCAAGATCCTTGTCTCGTTCATAAAAAACAATATTCTTTGTAAAGCAATCGTTACAGTGTAACTCAGTATTTCCACAGCTCCGAGTATATCCTTGTTGTGAGTGTTATATTTGCGGTCTGGCCACATAAAGTATAACTACGATTAGGTAGGATAGTATTTGCGGCTATACACCAAATGTGGTTAACATTGTGGTTTCGTATTACCTACAATAATAATATTAACGTGGTCGCTGATCTAATTAATGAGAGCGAGGGCATACTCTGATTATTGATTGATTGTAACCGTAAATTAATTAAATTATTGATCAGGATGATAACTTTTCTTTCTCTCTCTAAAAGAGTTCCCTTTGAGCCGGCCGGATTGGTTTCATTTACATTAGTTGCATCATTGTAGTTAGTTTGTCCAAGGTATACAAGGTAACAAGGAATTCATAATAAAGATTCATAAATAAATTAGTACGTGAATACCTATAAACTTAATTAAGTAGGTCGTTAAATTAATTTTAAAACTTCTTTAAGCTTCTAAACTTTCGTATACAGCACAGGTTGATAAATAACATGTGCAGACAACTAAGTACACTTTCTTGCGTCGTTAAATAAACTCGTAGTAGATATTACAACATTTTTACAACCACTTTCGTAGCTATTTTATATTCTTCTTACTCAAGAATGGGTTCTACGACGGCTACGTAAAGATTGGTATCAATTTATTATTATTTTTATAATGTATTATTGAAATTCAAACTGTTATTAACAGTCATCATAATCGTGAATTTTAATTCGGATATTTTGAGTAGAAAATAGGATAGCGAATTCTTTGAATTACTTACCGTATCAGTTGTCACAGATTTCACTCGTAATTTAGGATTTTAATTTGGGCGGCTGTACCGTGACCGATCTTTCAATTTCTTCCTTTTTTAATTACTACAGGTACCTACGAAGTTATTTTGGTTCAGTTCTTGATTAATTTCGACGTGTATTGTATTGTGCTCATTTTGTTTACGGTAAGAAGACTTTTAAACCGTGCTTAAATAATATAATGACTTTAGCTCTAGTGATAAATCTGTGCCAATAATATCGTTTATTGGAACACTTAAGTCTTAACAGTTGCTACTTATTTTTAACTGCCATTAAATATAACTTTATTTTTATTTATTTAGTGTAAACAAAAAAACAACATAAACCAAATATACCTAATATTTGATTTACATGAAATTAGAGATTTGAAGAACTGGCAACTTTGATCTCAAGTATGTGGCGTTTGCTTTGGAATTTCTGAAACAAAATGGAAAAGTGAAAAAAATCTCGAGAAACAAACACGCATCGAGTGCTGTTTTACATTACCCTCTCAATAACCCTGACAATAAGTTAAGTTATTAAGTATATTAAGTTTTACTTTTCTCTAAGTTTTACTTTACTCGGTCCTGAGCCTTCTGAATCCAGCGTATACCCGCTGTCTTCTTCAGGTCGTCGGTCCACCTGGTCGGGGGGCGTCCTGTGCTCCTTTTACCGAGGCGTGGTCTCCATTCGAGGACCTTTCTTCCCCAACGGTTATCGGTCCTTCGAACTATGTGGCCAGCCCATTGCCACTTCAGCCTGCTAATTCTCTGAGCTATGTCGGTCACCCTCGTTCGTCTACGGATTTCATCATTTCTGATTCGATCGCGTAGAGAAATACCGAGCATAGCTCGTTCCATAGCCCGCTGAGCGACTCTAAGCTTATGCATTAGGCCAATAGTGAAGCACCACGTCTCGGATCCGTATGTCATCACTGGCAACACACACTGCTCGAACACCTTCGACTTCAGGCACTGGTTACAATAACACTAAAATGCAAATACAATTCAAACTGCTTTGGCTTTCTATTCAATCTACAAGGGAGAGAGCTGTGTTATGGAAAGTGTATGGAGAGGAAGTGTCTAAGGATATCAATTGGTTGGATAACTCCACACGGCGCCGCCGCGCCGGTTAACTCGCAAGACGTGACCGCAATCACAACGACTGAAAACAGATTTCGAGACATGATCTCTTGACTCCTGTGTCTGTGCAAACTGTGAATATAATATTAAGTAGGAAATATAAAATAATACACCTATGACAAATATGAAGAGGAAGGCTTGCGTGTGAATGATTCATCAATGCAGAGCCGAAACTACGTGTTACAGAACTACGAAAGTTGAAAAGGTGATTTCTTTTTAATTAGGCCTTATAGGGCGTAGACGAAAATTTTAGACAAAAAAATCTAAACATAACTATTTCGGTTTGTACTGCTCCTTACAGGCTTCTAATTCTAGTACAGTTACTAGAATAACACAAACAATAAATCTAAGAATACATAAACTGATATGTACATATTGTTAGATTTACTGTTTTATTGGTACAGATATAGAGCTGTCCCACATCATACTCGAACATTTACAAATAACCATGACTGGATAAAAGTTTACTTTAAACTTTGCTAGACAAATGTGCAGTCTACGGTAGTTTTATTCTATATAACCGATCAAAGACCAGTTCAAAGGCCAGACCTGGGGGCTTACCATGAACTCTTAAAACAGGTCAATATTAGCCGATAATTGGCCTGTCCTGCTATATCCTACCATGACCTGGCTAAAACACAGGGCAGTCAGCGACCACGTCACCGTAACAGGACAGCGGTCACGTGACTTCAAAAATGATCTTCTGCCCTGCAATTCGTGTACCATGACGCGATTGTTGACGTATTGACATCAGAAAGTGGCATATGTTAACGTCAAAATATTACAGCTCACCGAAAGTAACATTTATTGTCCTGTTTCGGCTATTTCGTTGATGATGATGAAACACGACGGGATGCAGCCATGGCGAATTTCAAATACACCATCATCACAAAATAAATACATTTCATTTGTTTGGAAAATTTTAAAAACATTCATTGTACTTATGCTTTTTAAATTATCGCTCCTAACCCCGGTCACTCACATGCGCGCAAATTTTTGACATTTTTACGAATGTTTGCACATATGTGAAGGGTGGTCAGGCAAATGGGTTCGCATATGAGTATATAATACAAACAAGCCCATTTCCGCTTCCTCCTACACTTTGTTCACGAATGTTCAATCTTGCTGTTGTTATTATGTTGTTGTCATTAAAATCCATTTTCAATACAGAAAATAAATGGTAGTACGATTAGACGCCACGAACCACGAAAAATTAAGAGATACGTCACCTTTTTAGTCGTGTGCGCAACTGGTCGCACGAAAGTGTGGGAGACTACACGAAAGTTCGAGGTTCGCGCGCTTTGATGTGCGACAAAAAACCGACACAGCTTGGAAAACCCCGAATGCCTCGAAAACTTCGCATAATCATGTTCACATCACACTTGTGGGTTCGCGTATTCGCGCGAATGTGAGTGACCGGCATTATAAATCACACATTTTAATAGACATTTAGACATGTCACTGTATCAAGTGTCAAGTGGTGTAAGATTACGTTCAAAAATGTAAGCATCACTTAGCGATAATTTTTTTGGTAATTTTAGAGAACGAAAGGTTAATAAATCACAACACTTAAGTATTTATAACAAATCTCAAAAACTTCAACTGAGATTGTTATTTTAAACTTTTAAAAACATCAATATTACGCATTCATTTGAAAACCGGTAAACCGATAAAACGCTCTATTTCAGAACATAATTAGTACAAATCAAGTACCTTGCATGACATAGACTAAAGATGCAGGACAGAAGTAGAGGCATTGCAGGTCATCGGTAAACGTTCATGGTACAAAATACACTCCTGTCAGGTTTTAGCTACAAGCTGACCTGTCCTGAACATGACACATTTTATTAGAGTTCATGGTAAGGCACCAGCTCTATTACATCATTAAATTGCATTGTGAACTGATTTACATTATACAAAATTTGCTTTATTCCACTAGTTCTACTCGTTAGTCATATAGTGGAAATCAAAATCAAACATTGGGAGTATAATTTTACTTACAAAATTCAAATACACAGCAGATATGAAACAAAACAGCTTTTAATTTTTAGGTTCAAATAAAAGCGTTTGTTTGTATATAAACTAATACTTATACTTACACTCCTTTATTTGTGCATTCTTTCGAAATAAAACCTCTTAATAACGATAAAAATGTTTCAGTGTACGTGCTTCAAATCGATCAGCCGTTCAAGGAGCGTTCTCCTTTTTGCGTCACGTCGTCATTCTGTAGAGCACTCGGCTGGCTTATATCGATAAACGATAACCCATTACATTCATCACAATAGCTATCATTATTACATGGAACCGTTAAATACTTTGCCATACCTCGTCGATAAATAATGTTTAGTATTAATCTTTTCTGTAAATATATCGTCTTCCTAGTAGTAGAGAAGATTTATCGTTAAGTGTACACTTTACGTAGGTAGTATGTATGCGGTAAGTGCACACTGAGTTTCCATTAGAAGGCCAATTAATACTCATGTATTTATTTATTTAAACTTTTGAACCTTACAAAAATGTAAGAGGTACAAAGGCATACTTATTGCTAAAAGCATTCTCTACCAGTCAATCTTCGGGAAGTAAGAGAAACATAATGGTAACTAATCACTCAGGATAAAAGTTGTAAACTACGTTTTAAAGTAGTAAATTATTAATAAATAAACTTAAGATTATTACACAGGACACTTCTTTTACAAATACTGCTTAGCGTATTCCTTAAAAAAAAATCTTCCAGCAGACCTGTGACTGAAGAGATAACTTCGAGAGTTAGATTCAATGTGTACACATGTAGCAATATAAAAAAGTATGTAAATAATACATTAGCCGAATACAAAAACTTTCAGAAATATCTTGTTTTAAAGTCGGATAAAATAGACTGATTTATGAAAATTATTTTATAAGACTTTTGAACATTCATAGGTGCGATATTGTGACAAGATTTAAATATCTTCAAACTCTGTTAATCTGTTTATATTGTAGAAACTACATAATAAACCAGCCTTAAATAAGTTTTCCGTTACACGATTAAGGAGCCATTTTTCGCTTAGCTGTAAATCTCTGCTTGGTCATGGAGGCAAAATCCGGAACCTCTGAACGTTTCTTGTAAGCAGTAATTAGTCTAAATATCATTATGTGCCTGACTCACGACTAATAAATTATGGAGCTATTCTTGTAGCAAAAGTTAACGTAATATTAAATTTAATATACAAAGTAATGTTTAGTCCGCGTGTAGTTCACAATCACGATGATTTGCAAGGTAGCTTATTAGACGGTGGGTACATTAAAGAAAACATAAAGCTCAGATTTTATCGTTGACTACGCGTTGTAAGTACGTAGTACTAATTTAAGGCTGTAATATTTTAGAATAGCGGTTGCCGAACTGTAGCCTTATGAATACAAAGTAAACAACACTGTTGTTATGAAATCTGAAATTCACAGGTATCTTATCAAATCAAAAACATAAATCATTTTAGTAGTCCTACCATATTTTGGGCTTCAACTCATTAGTGGCTCAACCCACTATTAAGCACGGATCTCTCCTCTTGAGGAGTCCTCTGGGCCTCCTTTTCTCTAGCATACCACGCTGATCCAGTGCGGTGTACTCGAAAGTGTGTGTAGATTGCCAATCCCCACTTGGTTAGTATCGACTTCGCAGTTTAATGTATTGGGCAGAGCCGGCGTTAGGGGGGGCGAATTGGGAATTATCAGAATAAAAAACATAAAACATTAGAAATATTTACATGTAATTGCAACTGTAGGTACCTAAGTACTTCGATTAACAATACCAAAATTGTTGATCGAAGACACTGTGGGATAGTTTTTCATAGTTTATATGTTACATAGTTTATACATTTTATTTGAATAATAACGCTTCACGCTCAACCCTACCTACGCTATGCTACGCTAGCCCTACACTAGATTCCTTGTGTCATGACACACATGACACCCACGACACAAGGAATCTAGTGAAGGGACTGATGTGTCTCATGACACACTAAAGAAGGACATTCACACCCAGACCGAGAACAGAAATTCAAACTCATCATTCAAATTTCCGCCTCGCTGGGAATCGAATCCAGGACCATCGGTGTGGCGATCCGGCATGGTAACCATTGCGCCACACGGGTCATCATTTCATAGGCTTAGCTTTAAAATTGCACCGGTGATAATTACGTTGTATATGCCTATTCGTATAGTCCGTGAGCCAGATAGTATTTTTTGTCAGTCATTTCCTCTCAAGCGATAACTCGTGAAATACTTCAGAGAGTTACATTATATAGCATGGTGAACGTCAGCTGCCGCTCCAAGGGTGGGTAGGGGGGCGGCAGCCTTTCAATCATGTAAAAAAAAAATTGTTTTCAGTCATTTCCTCCCGACTGAAAATTTGTTAGATGATAGATAACGTAATTATTTAAAGGTAAAAAAAAGTCAGCTGGCCATACCGTGGTGGATTATACGTCAGCTGGGCACGCGAACATGCAAAAAAATTTTTTTTGTTCAGTGATATCCTCTCACTTGAAAATGCGTCAGATGATACTTTACATGTTATTTTGAGTAAATAAAAACGTCAGCTGGCTGTATGTTGGTGGAAAGGTCGTCAGCTGATGCAGTGAAAGGTGGAGATCGCTTATTTACATTCGTCAGCTGACGGGTTTTCCACCAACTTAGAGCCAGCTGATGTTTTTGTTTATTCAAAATAGCACGTAAACTATTACCTGACACAATTTCAAGTGAGAGGAAATTACGTAACTACAATTATTTTACTTAAGGCTCTGTGCACGCGCTCTTATATGTACTAATCGAATAATACTCTCATATCTATTTTGGATAGGAATCAATTACGTAAAAATTGATAAATATATAAATAAAAAAATGAAATTTAAATTTATTTATTTATTTATTTAAATTTCGTTTCAAAAATAATCATTCATCTGCTTCGCTTTCACTTTGACTCGTGCCACTCTCATCTTTTTCTGATTCACTATCACTGTCATCAGAGCTGTCCATTGTGGCTATTTCTTCATCGTCATCTATACAACGTATAACAGGATTTACGCACTTTGAGAAAGTATCTTACGCAAAATCGGCAACTGAATCGATTCCACGTATTTTTAATTGTGTTTCATAGCTTAATAATTTTTTATTTAAGAAATAAGTTATACTCATTTCGAACGAAAAGTGTGAACATTCTACCCAGCGGCGCACGCACACATGAGAGCAAACGAACGCTACAAGGTCGGTGCGCGCGTGTGTGTGAGGTACACCCCGACGAAAACAGCTGACTATTAGCGATCGAGCGATCATTACATAAAATATGTAGTAGGTAATGGTACGAAGATTAAATAGTAAACAAATTATGATTCTCTCTTTCAATCACATTTTTCAGGCTTTGTACTGTAGACTGTGAACAATTTTGAACTCATTGATTAATAAACCTCAAATTAAAGAACAAAATTATTTAACAATGTCAGTAATAAGTTTAAGTTTATTTAATACCTACTACAGTGTCACTTTTCACTACATTGAATGCATAAATGACGTACACCCTTAAACACCCCAATTAGAATACCTATTCAGTTTTAATCATAATACCTACACTGAAATATTTTTTATTAACTTAATAATTGTTTATTCAAAAAATTAGTTGTTCTCGTAGAGAGTTAAAAATGTTCATAATATTCTAAGCAAGCATACAGACTCACGCACACATGAGAGTGAGACCCACGTCACAGGCCACAACGCGGGCCGTGGCGATAACAGCTGATGGACGAAAACGAATTCAACATTGTACATTAGACATTGTTAAACATAACATGTTTGTTACCTGAGTACTCATTTCATTTAATTGGTAGGTGTGTTATACTCGTATCACTTACTGTACTCATCCAATTAGGTAAAGATTCAAAGATTTGATTGAACATTTAAAACATTATTATTACCTACATATGCCTAAAATAATAGTTAATCGTACTAAGATAAATTGTTTCATAAACAAATTATGATTCCTTCTTTCAATCACTTTTTACAGCTTTTGGACTGTCGACTTTGAATCATCTTAATTAATACAATGTCTATCGTTTTGGCATTAAAATGATAAGATACCTATTTATTGAAATATTTATTGTTTAGAAGTAAATAATGTAGATAACGTTAGAAGCGCTCATAGCCCGGCGGCTTGTGTCAATCCTATGTGATTGACAAAGTTAAGCAACAGCGGGCGCGGTCGGTAGTTGGATGGGTGACCACTAGTGGCAAAAATTTCTTGAGCGTTTCCGTGCTTCGGAGGACACGTAAAGCCGTCGGTCCCGGTTGTTATCGTAAGATAACAGTCGTTAAGCCATGTCGGAGGCCCTCGGGCGGTTTGAAAACTTCCGACACTCGGGTTGGCCACTAACCCCTCCACCAGTCCGCATTGTAGCAGCGTGGTGGAGTATGCTCTAGGCCTCCTCAAGAGGAGAGACCCGTGCCCAGTAGTGGGCCATTAATGGGTTGAAGCCAAATGTAGATAACTAAATTTTAAGTAAATTAATAGGTGTAAACGGACAATTTAGTACTTCAAATTTTGTACGCAAGTAAACAAGTGATTTAGAAATTTTTCTATGGGCGGGGCTTATCACTTAACACGTTTGAGTAGACATTTTTTAATAAAAATTTAGTAAAATGCATAAGTTTGTTAAGTAGGTTGTGAAGAATTGTATGAACTAAAGAGCTTTACTAAATTATTCCGTTTGGGCGCACACTAAAAATCATTCACATAAAATTAAGTTAACTACCTACAAAATACGTTTAAATCGGACTTAAGTAATCATACAACAAAACAAAAAAGACTGCGTGTTTAAAAGCTGTGCGTTTTAAAAATATTTACAAATATTAAACAACCATTTAAATTTAGATACTGTAGGTAACTTACAGGTCTGATAATAATTGGTTTCTTACCTCTTTATCCTCATAGACTCCTATCAACTCCTGCGGCGTCGTCTAATAATGACATTTTCAAAATGTCCACCACCTTGTTCGATACACAATAATGCACGTTTTTGTAATTGTCGTTTAAGTTAATTTAATACTAGTGTCACTTTTCACTGCGTCAAATGCAGCTATTATTCCATTTTTTAGATCCTCACCGCTAATGGAATGTTTGAAATAAACACGTCCCCACAGAAAAAAGTCTAGTTGGGTCAAATCAGCTGACCTACGAAACCTAATCTATTCAATCAATACGGCCGGCGCGTGCGGTGTGACTGACTTTTTAATTTACTGAATCGTAGATCACAAACAAAAGCCGCCGGTGGCCGGGCCGACCACAACGTGCCGGCCGGGAATTACGTCTCGCTTCCTCCCGACTGTTTTTAAATATGCGGAAGAGAGAAAACGTATGGACTATGGAAGTGTGCGAACTTTCTTTGTAATATTTTTGTGATCTATTGCGTTTGTAGTGTATTTCTTTAACATCGTACAACTCGCACATTATTTGACAGTGTGAGTTGGTCGCTGTGGCATGAGTATAATAATGCTAGAAAGGACCCTATTGCATTGATTTAAGTTTCATTTTTGTTTGTTTCGACTGTTTAAAGAATTGGGTGACATAATTTACTTAATTTTAATTTCTTTTAGGAAAAAAAATTACCTACATTAAAAATACGTGGAATCGATTCAGTTGCCGAGTTTGAACCATGCACTCTCTTATGTTACATATAAATCTGAAACATATTGTATAAAGATAAAAAATGAAGTATTTATATCATTTGTACTTTAATAAATATAAATAGAATAAATAAAATGTTACCTTTTTCTGGTTGGATAGTTATTTCAGTAATCGATGATGGTAATTGGTTTCCAGAAAACTACCTGAAGTCATATCTATTGTCGACTTCTTCCCATCCATAGTCTGAAGGTTGGTCGGAACCTTCAGATCTGCGTGCGACCAAATTTGCGCTATGAAACATGCTCTCAAAAAGTGTTGGTATAATTCTGATTTGCATGGTGGTAGAGACGAGCCATCAATGGTTTTTTTGGGCAACACAAAACATCATTTTTTTCAAGCAGTTTATATGTTTTTTGAAACATTGCTGTTCTTGCTTCATTGACGTATTTCAATCGTTTGAAGCCATACATATGACAAACGAACTCCTCTGCTTTGCCAAAAAGTTCTTCTAGATTCTCTGATGGCTTTGACATCCGTATAAAGCACGTGGTGAAATCATTTCCAGAATGAGTCATAATGGAAAACGGGCGCTTTTTTCCTTTTCTAAAAAATGCCGGGTTGAAATCACATCCCGTTAGAGCGTGAAATGCTGGAAGTGCTGCGCTTGTATTCTTTCCGAGAGCTTCGTACAATTTTATAACGTTAAGAGCCTAAAGTAAAATAATTGTAGTTACGTAATTTCCTCTCACTTGAAATTGTGTCAGGTGATAGTTTACGTGCTATTTTGAATAAACAAAAACATCAGCTGGCTCTAAGTTGGTGGAAAACCCGTCAGCTGACGAATGTAAATAAGCGATCTCCACCTTTCACTGCATCAGCTGACGACCTTTCCACCAACGTACAGCCAGCTGACGTTTTTATTTACTCAAAATAACATGTAAAGTATCATCTGACGCATTTTCAAGTGAGAGGATATCACTGAACAAAAAAATTTTTTTTGCATGTTCGCGTGCCCAGCTGACGTATAATCCACCACGGTATGGCCAGCTGACTTTTTTTTACCTTTAAATAATTACGTTATCTATCATCTAACAAATTTTCAGTCGGGAGGAAATGACTGAAAACAATTTTTTTTTACATGATTGAAAGGCTGCCGCTCCCCTACCCACCCTTGGAGTGGCAGCTGACGTTCACCATGCTATATAATGCAACTCTCTGAAGTATTTCACGAGTTATCGCTTGAGAGGAAATTGGTCATGAAAATCTGTCGCTAGCTCACGGACCAGTAGTTCATGTGACAGCCGGTAGCTGACGGCAGAAAGCGCACAGCTCTAGCGAAGTCGAACGCCAAGCCTGTGCTACGGAGATAAGTCACGTATTCATTACACTAACTTTGGATGAACCTGGCTCATATGCGTCCTTTGTAACCGAACAATTCTAGTGCGATGTGTGCGATGCCAGTCTGTTACCCTTTTATGTCTTTGTTAGAGAAAGTTAATGTAAATTTGGCGAAGTAATAGTACGATGAAACCGCTATTATGCTCTAGGAATACCTACGTTCGTTTGACGCGTTATAGGTATTGTATATCGATAATGTTTTATCATCTTATTTTTAATGTCTATGTTTACTTCTAATATATAAAACTAGCTGTTGCCCGCAGCTTCGCACGCGGATATTATGCTTATCATATTTGTATCCCTTACAGAAGAAAATTTAAAAACAGGGTCATCTATATTGAAGTACTTATATTTAGGAATTTACATACTGAAACCTACGATACAATCACAGATCGTTCCTCCAGGAGTAGGTTTCGAATATTAAACAACATTAACATTTTTTTTTTCTTATTCATGAAAAATTTTGAAAAACTCGAAATCATGTATTTCATCAATTAAAGGTTTGTTGCGTTTGTTGCAAATTTAAAGCAAATCGTTGATATTTTAAAAATATTCCATACAAAGTTTCATGTTGTTGTGGGAAAACTTTTAATTTTTTCGTGACGAAATTTTGATACTTCTTTGTAAGAAATATACCAATGTATTTTATTTTTAAAAGATGTGCTGAGGAGTTTCTATCGGCTTTTCTTCTCCTCCATGACAAAGCACCTTTCCGAAAAGCTGGTAAATTAAAAAAATGACGTGCATAAGTGTATCAATGATATCTACATGAATAAATGATTTTGAATTTGAATTTGATAGACAGGCAGACAATAATTTTAAACAGTAAAACATATCTTTAATACGTTTCTGTTGTTTCCATCCGTTTAAAAGTTAAATATACTCTCTCTTCCCTCTCTCTCTCTCTCTTACCTCTCTCTCTCTCTCCCTCTCCTTATCTCTCTTCCTCTCCCTCTCCCTCCCCCTCTGCCTCTCCCGGTCTCACCCGGTCCCTCTCTTGCTTTCTGTCCCGCTCGATCTCCCTCTCCAGCTCCCTGTCCCTCTCCCTCTCCCTCTTCCGCTCCCTCTCCTGCTTACTCTCCCGATCCCAGTCCCTCTCTCAATTCCTGTCCCTCACCCCTCCTGTCGGTAAAGTTCTCTACACTAAATTTTTGTTTCTCACTATAAGCTTACATATTAATTTTCACATTACTGAGTTCAAAATGACGTATGTGTTTATTAAATATTTACAACCCCTTAGTTTAACTCCTTATGGGAATGAATTTCGAGAAAACCGTGAAACAGTTGTTTTTTGTGACTATCTATAAGCTCATATACAACATTTCACCCTTCTTACTTCAAAACTGATGAAGTTGCCATACTAACTTGCGCCCTCTTAACCCTTTAGGCCTTTAGGGGTTGATTTTCCAAGAAAACATAATACTTACAAATTTTGTTTCTAATCTGGAGCTAATATGTAAATTTTCATGTTTTTAACTTCAATAATAACGAAGTTGCCTACTAAGTGCCATCCATTAAATTAACCCTTTAAGGGATGATTTTCCAAAAAAATTTTGTTAAAGTTAACTATTGTTTATTACTATAACCTTACATAAAAAAAATCATATTTATAACTCTAAAACTGACGAAGTTGATTTGTATGTAAATGACCTCCAACCCCTATTTGTAGGGGATGAATTTTGAGAAAACAGTGATACAGTTATTTTTTGTGTCTAACTATAAGCTTATATACAAATTTTCACCCTTCTTACTTCAAAACTGACGAAGTCCCCATACTAACTTCCGCCCTCTTAATGAACCCTTTAGGGGATGATTTTCCAAGAAAACATAATACTTACAAATTTTGTTTCTAATCTGGAGCTAATATGTAAATTTTCATGTTTTTAACTTCAATAATAACGAAGTTGCCTACTAAGTGCCATCCATTAAATTAACCCTTTAAGGGATGATTTTCCAAAAAAATTTTGTTAAAGTTAACTATTGTTTATTACTATTAACTTACATAAAAAAATTCATATTTATAACTCTAAAACTGACGAAGTTGGTTTGTATGAAAATGACTTTCATCCCGTATTTTTACCCCTTAGGGGATGAATTTCCAAAAATCCGTTCTTAGCTGACGTCTCCTTAGCATAAGCTATCTCCCTGCCAAATTTCATCATAATTGGTTCGGTAGTTTCTGAGATTTTTTGTTTAATCAGTGTATCTCTTTTCAATTTTATATATATAGATTCTCGTGTTCTCTCTGTTCGTCGTCTCTCTGTTAGAGAATACTATTTAGCACAAAGTCCGCCAATTGTACCACTCTTTGGGTTTCAACATATCGTAATATCATATATTTATAATAAGTAACCGTCCTCGGTTCGCATGGAGAATTTATTTATTTATATGTTACACCAACGAGATAGACACCAGATACAAATACTTAAGATCTTAAACTTACTTAAGAGAAATTAAACTTACTCGCAAAAATATTATAGATGTGATTACTTCATTTGGTATTATCAATTTTATTTTTGAACACATCTGGACCCTGGATTCTGGATTTTTGGACACATGGACCTAGGCAGAATTTATAAAAATATTACGCTTATAAGTTCTGTGAAACATCTCACATATACGGAAATCGATTAGGGTACAGTTTTATTATGTTTAGATATACAGATATATGTGGAGCGCCCCAATCTGCCAATTAGTGGGTCACAAGAGCACCATCGTGATGTAATTGCGAGCGAAGGCTCTGGGCGATATCTGGTGGCGGACGCGACGCGAACCATTACGGAACACATTAATTTTTCACACCCGGCTCCCGACACATGATTGGGCTTTTCCGACTTCACGCCGCGGACGAATGTGAGGTTTTTATTTTATTTAGGTTACTGAGTTTTAGGTTTCAGCTCTGCAGGGTGTTATTTTGTACGATTTCAGGTGCACATAGCAGGTGTATACAACTATTGGATTCTTTTGTGAACGTGACAATTTTCCCGTATAACTTCAAAAGTTTTAGAAAGTTTTATAATAAATAAATAACATGTTCAAAGGTTTTCAAATCCAATATCAGGCAACGGAAAGTGTCGTGAAGTAGGTAAATGATTTATAAACACCAAATGCAGCACTTAAATGTTAACTGTATTTTGTAAGTAGTTATATCACAGAAGAAATAATAGTACTTATAAATAAGTATAATAATAGGGTAAAACGTTAAATAAATGGTCTACACTCTACAAGCAATCACAATATTTTTCATCGACCTAACCAACTATTACACTATCTATTTAATACACCATGGGATACGGAAATAACCTTCACATTATAAGTAGGTATTGTAAATAATAATAAACAATAAGTGTGGTTTTATGAAACCACGATGCAAGTGAAACTTTTTTCGGTTTGTTTAATAAAAAAAATTAGAAAATTATTCGATTTAGGGTATTAAAATTGCGTTTTTAATCTTAATTTAATTATTATTGAAAAATGGAAAAATAACAAAATATTCAATTATAAAATTTCATTTCAATTTGCGTATTAGAGTACGCAATACATAATTAATACAATCATTTAGATGATAGACGCATATTAAAAACTAAAAGCAATATTTATTTAAATAATTGAATCTCCATTATTATTCTTACTCCAGGGCCGGCTGTAATGCGACATGCGATAGATGGACGAAAAATTTTGGGGCGATAGAATAAAAGTTTCACTATAAAAATCTAATTTTACCACTTTGTTTGAGTGATAATTCTGTATACCTCACAGATTCTATATCTGTGGTATACCTACTCATGCCAAATTATAACTTTTTAGTTTTAAGAGCTAAGCTCTGGATGGTCGGACGGACTGACCGACGTGGCGAAGCTATAAGAGTTACAATCCTCGTTGATTGCGGAATCCTAAAAAATAGTAACTGTTAGTAAATTACTTATTGTTAGTAAATTAGTTGCTTAAGGTGTGGGTACAAATAATTAAAAAAATAGTTTTCCTACGCCATGCCAGGTCGGGTTATTAATTTTAGGTACTATTATGTCTTCTGTAGTTTTAGCTACATTAAAAGATAGTAGCTAAATTAAAAGATAGTATAGAAGAGGAAAATTATGTTTGTCAAACGCCGGCGTCATAGACGTTTAGTGGCCTCCGGAAATTGAAATGCCAACCTCATAGACTTTTTTCACAAGCTTTCTGCGCATCCGTTTCGGTTTCTAAATTTAAAAACTGATAGATGAAAGTATTTCCTTGGTTTTATTTTGCGGCAACGTGAAAGCTCTTCAATTGTTCATTTTCACTTCAAGTCAAGAATTTTAAGTAGATATATTCGAAAAATCTAAGTTATTATATTATACTGAGTGATTATAATACAGGATGAGGTAAACCTACTTGCAGATTATGTATATTTTGTTTATTATTACCGCTTGTTGTATTTTGGTAATAGCTTTAATAGGTGTGCTTACAACTAAGTGCGACATAAATTACTTATAAGTGTCGGCCTACACCCAGTAAATGATAAAATGTGCCAGCTGAGCAAAAGGTCAGATTGTATTCGCGACAAAGGCAGACACTTTTTGACCAGACAAATGCCTGTTCTAAGATCACACAGACTTAGGCATTTAGGCCGGTAAAGGAATCAATCCATCACTGAATTCAAGCCAATCTCCCCAGGGTCCCAATTCCGTGAAGCACCCTGTTGAATAATGTATGAAAATATTGCGCCGAGAGGAACCTGTTGGAGTTTGCTGGGTACTATGTTAAACTGGTTTAAGTGGGACCGTACTCGGGTATGGTGGTAAAGTGTATTATACAATAAATCGCGAATGATCGTGAAATGGCTTGTTTGCTCCTTGGTTAGTTTCCGGTATGTTACAAGTAAGTTACGACAAAGTACTAACTCCAATTTACTTACAAACGTCGTGGCATCGTCGGTCACAAACTTACAACGCTTGCATCTCTGCTTCAGGGTTTTGTCTGTGAATAATAATGATATTAGGATGCGTTGTACGTAGATAGATGTAAGTGACATTGCGACAATCATTTAGTTCTGTTTCCTAACAGTGAAGCGTAAGCTCTGACAATTTAGATATACGGTGAAGTAAGTGCAGTGAAATACATTACACCGCCATGCAATGAATGTGAAAAGCACGCTCGAAGTGTTTATCAGAGAATATTGATAAGATAAACAAGCAAACAATATTTTTGACACCAACAAATGACAATGAAATTTTAAATTTAATAAAATCACTTAGACAGACTAATTCGGTGGGCTTTGACGGAATAAATACAAAGACGATAAAAAGCTGCGCCCAGTATTTATGTAAGCCACTCTGTCATATAATCAACACATCCTTCGAACAAGGTGAATTTCCTAGTCTGCTGAAACAATCAATTGTTAAGCCCCTATACAAAAAGAATGATCCAAGTGATGTCAGCAACTATAGACCAGTTGCCCTCATACCAATTATATCAAAAATATTTGAAAAGGCTATGCTTAATCGGTTAATTGAGTTGTTTCCTAAAATTTTTTTTTGTTATAAATGGAAAGTTCATATATAAGTTTTATAACAAAGTTATTTTAGTTTTTTTATATTCGCTATAATTTAAAAGTTACATCAAATCAAAAATACGTTTTTGAATCCAGTACCGAAAACACGCCGACAGTTCCCGAATAGACCCGAGCGCGCGTGTGACGTCACTTTGTTAATTGCTATTCATTGCAGCATACAGCTGATACTGTGATTTGACTTTAAACTGATAAAATCTTGATATTATCGTCAATATATTGATAAACATATTAAAAATGCTAAACCTTATAAGTTATCGTGCTTGTTTTGTACCATTACGTGTGAATACTACAAAAAAGATAAGGTTAAATGTGTACATTTATTCGGAACCTGTACATTTAATCCTACTTTCCTACTTAATGTTATAAATCAGAAATTTTGGATGTTTGTGACTCCATCACGCAAAAACGGCTGAACGGATATAGATGAAAGGCACACAGATAGTTTTTGACCTAACTTACCAGATAGGATACTTTTTATCCCGGAAATAGACCTTTTCCCGAGGAATAAGAGGTTAAATTTTAGTTTTCGTTCATAGATTCATTTTTAGGGTTCCGAAGTAAAATCAGAATTCTTATAGTTTCGTCTGTAGTCTGTCCGTCTGTCCGTCTGTCCGTCTGTCCGTCTGTCCGTCTGTCCATCTGTCCATCTGTCCGTCTGTCCGTCTGTCCGTCTGTCCGTCTGTCCGACTGTCCGTCCGTCCGTCTGTCCAAAACAAAGCGCCGAAACCCTTAGTGCTAGAAAGCTGTAATTTGGCATGGATATATACATATATTTATTAAAAAAATTGAAAAGCTCTTCCAAAAATATTATGGGAAGACCATTTTTGGAATTTTGGGTCCGTTTGCGAAATATTTGCTTTAAAGTGCTAATTCTGGTTGGAGTCAAGTGTCCAGGGGGGACAGTTGGCTAAACGGTTGGAGTTGGACAAGTGAAAAAAATCTCAAAAATAGGTTATAATATGATGAATTTACAAGGAAAACTATCACGGCTATGTTAACATGAGTAGTTAATGAATAATAGTCGATAAACTTACTACTTCGGAACTCTACATTGCGCGTGGCCTGACACGCACTTGCCCGTTTCTTTTATGAAACAACTGATGGTTTTATTTTATTAGGTTAGGAATTTTGCCACGTTGATCCTACTTCAATTCAATGAGGATTTGATGATGGGTTCTGGGGCTACAAAGTGGAACTCCTCAATGGTAGAGTAAAACGGAGCCGTGTTTAAAGATAACTACTACTACTATTACTATCATTAACATTGTAAAATCAGTAGGAACATCATTAAATAAATAAACGCTTCACACTCCTATGAGTGTGAAGCCCCTTACTAGGATACCCTGAGTCGTGGGTGCCATAGACAATACAAGGACACACACCCAGACCAAGAACAGAAATTCAAACTAATCATTCAAACCACCTCGCATCGTATCGAACCTCAGCGATGTGGCGTGGTATCCATTCGCCACACGGGTCATTGACCAAGTTGGTGTATTTCGGAGACAAAAAAAAATATATATTGTACCAGTTTTATGTATAAAGCGCGTACAAACCCATAACGCCGCAGTAGATTTCCCTGTCGCGGGTGATATGGACAACACGTCACTATAACACCCAAGACCCGAGTACAAATATTTATTAGATATGGCCGGGAATTGAACCTGGGACCCTCGCTTCGCAGGTTGGATCGAATCGCTATCAACTAGGCTATAGGGTCATCGTATGTATGTACCTACTACTAGCATAGAATTTCTGTAGCATTGCATTGTGCATTTTTTTTATTAATCACATTCTTCATTTCTCTAAGGATCCATATCTGAAATTTACGCAGACGAAGTCGCGGATAGAAGCTAGTTGTATGATAAATGAAATATAATTTATCATACACCCCTGATTTCATACCCCTAACACCCTGCCCTGATTCCTCCCAGACACGATTTACTAGTAAACAGTGTAACCTTTTCTTTTGGTGTAAGTATATAATCAATGGAGAGTTTTATTATATTTAATGAAGAATAAATCATTTAACGTTTAAATTTACAATAAAATTACGTGGAATATCTTTTTGCACTAAATTTCGGATATTTTTAGTTAATTTACGTGTAGGAGCCGTTGAGACCGTACTATCACAGTACATACAGTAGTCGCTCTTCATACAAACGGCCGAAAAGCGCGTTATACCTACCCACATCCGAATACGCGTGCGATACGAGGGCGACAGCGGCCGCTGCGTGGCGATTGCCGACAGGCGAACGAGCGGAGCTTGTAACACGGTCCGGTCGGTACAAATAACAATTTTTTTAGTTTTTCTACTCTGGTTGAGCTGTATGGTCGTGTGCGGCTGTGGATTTAGATTTTAATTTAAAATGGCAGTAGAAAAGGGCAACAGAAATAGTAGACATTATTGTGCTGTTTTTGGGTGCTTTAATTCGACATTAAGTCACCCAGGAATATCATTGTTTACGTTACCTGGAGACTCCGAAAGGTAAGACACTATTTTTATACACCTACCTACAAGTACGTATTATATAGTATATATAATACTATATAATATAATATATAATAATATATAATACGTACTTGTAGGTAGGTATATATAATTATTGTAGGTAAGTAACTTAGGTAGTAGGTATTGTATAATTATTGCGTTATTGATTAATATTAACTTTATTATTGTATTGTAATTATTAATAAGAAATCAAATTATTGTATTCAAGGTCTTCGGTCCTGCCGAAGGAGATCAGTGCATGTAGGATAAATAAATAAAATAAATAAAAACAAGTACGTATTGCAATAAGTAGGTACCTAAATTGTTTATTTTTCATAAGTCCACCGAGTAAAATGCCTAGATTTATAAATAAGGGGCTAAAAAAATCTAATGGTTGATTATTATTTCTTTTGTCGTATTGGGGCGGCTTAGAATACTAATCCCAATCCCACGCCGGATGGGTGTCGTAAAAGGCGACTAAATCCGGCCCGCTGGTGGTAGGGCCCCTCGACGGATTATATTGGTAATATTGATTTTAATTGTTAATTAATGCCGTTATTAGGTACCTACTATTATTATATCTCCATGGGGTTCGCCTGGATAGTTACCACCCTTGAGTATGATGAGTCAGCCGCCAAACGACTCTTCGTGTTCCGGCTGGGGGCTTGAGAGCCAGTTCTTTCTTTCTTCTTCTTCTCTCTTTTTTGGCCGGCAACGCATCAGTGATGCCTTTGGTGTTGCTGGTGTCCATGGGCGACGATATCCACTTACCATCAGGTGGATCGTCAGCTCGTTTGCCGGCTATTTACATAAAAAAAAAACTAATAAATGCAACGTTTGCAGAAAATGGACATTGAATGGATTGGATAGGCGACCTCCGTAATGGTACTTTAATAATTGTACCTAATATTGTAATTTGTAATAATTGTAATTTGAATATTTGCGTCTAATTTGTCATTAAAACGTTATTGCTACTTGCTACTGTAACTTTGATTTCAATGTTATAAATTAATTTAGCAATAGGTATAAAGTTTATAGAATCGGACAGTTGTACCTTTTTTATTTACCTTAACCTGCAAGAAGAACTTACCATACCCTAATAGTCTCTGTCTCTAATACAATACTGAAGGCTTACGAACCTTCACAGTACTAATAAAAACACAACATACGATTTTTATGGAACACTTCCTTTTTATTCACAATGAATTGCATTTATTAAAATAGAAAATATAACATTTATAAATACAAAACTACAAAGAAACTCAAGTCGTTTTATAAAATTAAAATACTGTCGGCGGACAGCCCTAGCGCGCGGCGACGCGTAGGCAAGTTTTTCGAGAATCGGGCCGAGTCACTTTACTGTTTATAATATGTGTACTGTGGTACTATCGTGAAATTTCTTTAACAAAGTGACGTCACAAATATGGCGGTCAAATTTGGCGCGTTCGTAGCCACGTGATTTTTTTTCAACTTTTATTTCGTTATTATTAATATTAAAAATAGTTTTTAAGCGTTTTTAACAATGCCAATCAATATAATTTGTGTTTAAGATTTAAAATACATTTAAAAAAAAAATATTTTTTTTAAAATGAACAACTCAATTACCTTCTCAATGAAACATGAGATTCTAAAAAAAGAACAATTCGGATTTACCAAAAATTGTTCAACTACTCTAGCAGGGTTTAATTTAATAAAAGAAGTAACAATGGCGCTAAATGACAAAGGTCAAGTAGCTGCAATATTTCTCGATATGACGCGGGCATTCGATTTCGTAGACCACAACAAACTATTATTGAAGCTGTGTGACTATGGTTTTCGTGGAGTGGCAGCAGATTGGCTAAATAGTTACCTAAAAGATAGAAAACAATGTACAGAAGTTTCAAAAATAATAAATTCTAAACGAGTAACGAGTAGATCTTCCTATAAACTCATCGAATGTGGAGTTCCTCAAGGTTCCATTTTGGGACCTTTCCTTTTTCTCATCTATAATAATGACATTTCAAATGTGATTGAACATAAATCTATACTATTCGCTGACGACACCACGATAATTATTAAAGATAAAAACTTAAATACATTAAAATTGGAAATTAAACAAACGATTATAAACGTAGTAAATTGGCTTAATGAAAACAATCTTAACTTAAATATCAATAAAACTAAAATAATAAAGTTTTGCTCGGATAGAGCGGAAAGAATAAATCTAGACATCACAATCGAACAAAAACCGGTAGAGACAGTTAATGAAATAAAATATTTAGGTTTCATTATCGATGAAAATTGTAACTGGAAGGAGCACGTGTTAACAATATGTGACAAACTTAATAAATTTATATATTATGCGCTTAGACGCTTAAGGCTAACTGTGTCACAGGAAGCGGCTCTCAGCGCTTACCATGGGTATGTGTCCTCTATCTTGTCGTACGGTCTCCTCTTGTGGGGTAACTCTGTCGATGCCAAAAAAGCATTTAAAGTACAAAAAAAAGCCATACGTGCGATCTGTGGTGCAGGCCCTTTTGATAGCTGCCGTCCTTTATTTAGAAAATTAAATATACTTCCACTGTGTTGTATGTATATAAAAGACGCTTGTATATTTGCAAAGGAGCACATGGAATACTTTGAACTCCGCTCAAAGTACCTACTACGTAGCACACAAAGAATAAAAAAGCACGATCTTTACTCACCTGCGTGTAGACTAAAGATGTGTAGGCGAAACGCATTTTACTCTGTTATTGACATTTTTAATAAGTTACCTAATGAATTCAAAAATCTACCAAGACGTCAATTTAAAATTAAACTATGGACGTATCTACATGAACACAGATTTTACGACATGTCGGAATATTATTCTTTATGATGACTGCTATAAACTAAAATTGTATAATTCTAATTAATTCTATTTTTGATCATTGATATTTATAAACTTATCACTTTATTATTTATGTGGGACATTTTGACATTGAAATAGTGACATAATCAATTGACATTTATTTCGCTGATTTATAATTATTGTAATTTGATAATATTGAATAAATTTTATTAGAGTCATGTACATACCAATTTGCATGCCCATAGAGGCAGAACATAAGGTCAAATTGTATTTTTGTGAACCATCATCATGCATGTATGTACTATGTTCTAGCAAATAAATAAATAAATAAAAAATAAAGACTAACAATAAGATTGGCTTTAACATCATGTTTTGGCTTAAGTTGAGTTGGGTGGTGATAGATTTATTTAACCGCAGTAAGATTGACTTTAGTATCGTGTTTTAGTAAAACTAGAGAACCAGTTGAGATCACCATGCGTGAGCGGAGATTGGCTTGGTCTCGAAAACCGATATAGCCTGTTATTCTAGTCTCTTTATGTGTTAAGTAATAAATGTTTTCCCCGGCCAGATATATTGTAATTTATGTCCATCTACATTTACTGTGCTATGATTCTTCGTAGGGATGTTATTAAAGTGGTTGTCAGGGTTGCAGTCACTCTGTATGTGATTGTTATAAGTTTACATACGACAGTGTGCTGTGGGCTACTGCTTCCATTATAGAGTTATGAACTAAACAAACTTTTAATAGTCCGACACGCAAAATCTCTCCAGCAATAACATGCTTGGAGTGTTGTCACTCAATTTCATTAAAAGTAAGCATTCCCCACGTGGAAATATACATACGATGCAGTAGTGAATGAATTTTGAGACAGGAATAAACTTGCAATCTAAATTCATGGGACGCGGGATCGGACTGTCGGACCATCTATAAGGAGTAGATCCAATACTTACAAGGCTTTACTATGTATGTGCTGCAGGGAATACGGGCGACCTACGAATAAGCAGCACCTTGTAAGTTTTACTCAAACTTATAATATTGATGGATATGAGTAGCTACACTTTCTACGTTTCTACGTTAAGACATTAAAAATCAGCTACTGTGCTTTAAATTTAAAAATCTGCTAGGTGCTTAAAAACTCTTCACTTTTTAACCATTTGTATCTGAATATCGACATGATTTTAAAAGATAGATGAATGTATTCCATAGTTATTGTGTCCGTAAAAATAATCCATCTGTAGTGTTTTCCGCATTTGAATAGTCTGTCGATTTTTTTATATGATCTGTTGTGAAACACCTCCTGTAACGCAATATTACACAATAAATCACAAAAAATATTCTTGCGATTTTAAGCACTGAAGTTCGTTTCATTTTCGAAACAGTTTATACAACTTGTTACAATTTTTTCTAAACCGCTTACAGTAGACAAACTCAAATGAATGATTTTCGTAAATCAAACTTGAAAATTCCACGTGAACAAAGTTTTATTGCCCCTATTATTAATAGCTATTTAATTACCCGGTCAATACCAAAATTTCGTGAGTTTACCTTATACGTAACAAATTTTAATGAACATGTCAACGCTCTTCAACACTTCGCTACATTCACGAGCATGCTATCATTATTATCGGATAATTTATCGAACGACCATCTCATTCACACGCTGTACGTAGCCTACGTACTCGTACCTACTTGTTACCCGAATCTGTTTACGTTAACATAACCAAATTAGAGCAAAGTTGATTTTAACGGTAGCCGCCAGTACAAACGTGTCTCTGACGGTTTGGTAATCAAGTTATCGCAAACACTGAAAGCTCTGAAATAATAGAGAGCTTAACGTGGACAGTATTTTATCCTTAAAACGGGTAAAATGCATAGAACCTGTTCTCGGACATTTTCATAGATGTTTAAAATATATTATGATTTTAGACTTATTTAAGATAATGTATGTAAATAAGTCTCATAATGAGTCTTTGTGTTTAGCATAATTTTAAAGATATTTAGGTTGATTTTCACGCACGTTTAGATCTTGCTGGGGTCTTGGCAGCCAGTTTTTTTTTTTTGAAGTGAAAACTTCTTTAGTACGGGGGTGACTTGAAACTTTATGAAACGAAACTGTCCAGTAAAAAGAGACAAACACATAAATTCTAAAGTGAGATAGGAAGCATTGTACAGAGGTAGGGTAGAGGAGTGAGAGGTAGGGGAGCGGAGCGGAGCGGGGCGGAGCAGGGCGGAGCAGGGTGGGCGGAGCGGGCGGAGCGGAGCGGAGTGGAGTAGTGAAACCTACATTTATTATCTTCCCGAAATTTTACATTCGTCTCATTATTTTGAAAACAAAAATTTTGAAGGTTTCACTTCTACCACGTGTGAATTGCACACATTTTAATTTTTCCTTTCTCATCTTTCTTAGTGATGCCTTTGGTTGTACTGATGTCTTTGAATGACGATGGCCACATACCATCAAGTGGATCGTCAGCTCATTTTGTCGGCTAGATAAATGAAAAATACTTTTTAGTTTTATTTACTTATTATAATATTGGCATAAATATACGTGAGTGTTTAATAAAGGAATGCAATTAAAAAGGTAAAAAGCAACATTATCAGGTAAAGGCTGTCTGAACATTAAATAGATATACATAATAAAGCGATAACTTCTAATAAAACTTACCTTCTTACAGGTTAAAATAGAGTAGTAGGTTCAAATATGTCATCTAATACCTTTAAACGAGCAATTCTTGTAGGTACATTTATATATATATTCTCGGAATCTTGAAAACGGCCCCTACGATTTTCATGAAATTTAGTATACAGGGGGGTTCGGGGGCGATAAATCAATCTAGCTAGGATTAATTTCTTGGAAATGTCATTTTATTCGTGTTTTCAGGCAATGAAAAATTGCTACAATATCATTGACTCTTCCTGTTAACTATTGGCGTGTAGTAATACTATTATTATTGGGAGCAACTAACTGCTATAACGAAACAGAGCTACTTCAGTAGATGGCGTTGTTAAGCAATATTAAAATACCGAGCAAAGCTCGGTCATCCAAATGTTAATGATAAATAAGCGACGCAAACTACTTTTAATGTAGCAGACAACAACCAAATAACAAACAAAATCTCAGAAAATGTGAAAAATAAAACACGTACATATTATAATAATAAAAATTTACAAGTTCAACAATAAAAAGAAGATAAAAAAACGTGATAACATTCCGATAATGCCCCAGACTATGCTCAGATGCTCAGACAGAAGCTTATTCGACAATTTAAGCGTGCGTGAATGCCTGAACGAACTCGTTAGGGAAAAACTGATGTAATGTAATTTTTTCGTCTTTACTACTTGACGATAAAACTAGCTTTGGTAATGTTGTAACAGCTGTTATACCATAGTTTAATTTCCATGTTGGATATGTATTATTCTGTCATGGATCAGATAATACCTAACATAAATAAGGGATAAGAGTCGAAAACTCAATGAAAAAAAAAACCTAGTTCTCGGAAATTAAGCACCTAATTTATCTATATGCTGAATATTGTGTTAAGTACTATACAATTTTGCAGGCCGGTTAGCTTTAAATATTTACAGTTTTTCATGTTGAAACCATCTCTGAGCAGGCCAAACAAAACAATACGATGAGGCTGATATCTGAACGCACATGTGAACTGAACACAGGTGTATTGTGCGATAACGCCGTGTGTGTAATATTCACTTTATATCGTGGGCACCCGTCTGCGGTGGTGCATTATTGATAAAATAAACTTTAATCCGTTACCATTACATAATTCTCACTTTGGACACTATGACGTCATATTTGATTTTATTGGATAGTTCAATAGTCGATGTTAGGTACTGTCGATGTCGTGGGTACTGTGGGCAGTGATCAAATTGAACTGGTCGCTTTTTGACAGACTACAAAAATAGGAAGAGGTTCTCAATTTGGATGTATTTTTTTAATGTTTGTTGTCTCAGAGCTCCGTCAATTATGAACCGACAACGAACCTCAAGAATGGTCCCATATTTATCAAAATGTCTGAAATTGAGGGAACTTCTTAAATTCTAGGTATTCCTACATACGAGTACATAGCGATTTCAGTATGTCTTTTTCGAAGACTGTTTCTTTGAAGGCGGTCTTTTATTTAAAAAATCAAAATCTTTTATTCATATAGGTATCACTGATACACTTATTCTTAAGTACCTATTCTTATTACATGAAGAGATGGATTATTATAATATCTATGAAAATCTAATAAAATATATATCGACGCGTAAGTCGATATTTCATTATAATTCGATTACGAATTTATACTCAATTGTCAGAAATTGGTACCTACTGATAAAACCCCCATCTTCGACATAAATAATAATATCAAATATGTATGTAAAGTATTTAAAATTAAATTTTACTATACCTATTGTTGAAACTTTTTACTATCCTGCAAATGTTGCGCTGCCGAAGCTGTAAATAACATACCTACGGGGAAAAGTATGACCTTTGGACATACTTACACTACAAAAAATTATATCTAATAATTTCCTCGCCTTAATGCTGAATAGTGTTCAACTCATGTGCAAAGATTAGGATATTGTGACCTGGAATTGTCGCTACACACCCTCACTACATCCGCCCGTGATCCTCAAATACGAGTGTGTAACTTAATTACCTTACCCTCTTGTATAACTATTACACGATAATAAGACATTCAAACGTGATAGATTTGATACCAACAAACAAAGCTGCCCTACAAATTAAATGTTTATTTTATTTGGTAACAGTAATGATGTCTGAGTACCTATGGTTTTAACCACAGGAAAAGTCGCTTGAAATAATATTTCTTTTTATACTCGGGATCAACGTAATGTCGCTTTCATTTTCCTTATGAGATTTGAACATGACGTAAACACGAGCGACAAATATAAACAGTTTGAGGCACAAATTGTTCTGTTTACATATTCAGGAGAACTTGTTACAGTTGGACTGAATTTTGTGGATGATTTTTTACTTATTATGAATTAATATTTATTATTTAACTGACGTACCTAATAAGAGAAGATCAAGTCCGGCATAGTAAACATACTAACTTATAATCTAAATTTTACTAACAAAAAATAACCGACTTCAAAGTCTCAAAAACTACTTGTCAGATCTCGTTCAAATTTATGTGGGACATGACAAGCACCTGCTTTCGAATAAAAAAAGAATCATCGAAATCGGTTGGCGTGATATTGAGTTATTCGTCATTTGCCGCGCACATCTTAATACAAATTTACGACTTATGTGGTTTTCTCATGGATGCCATTGTCAGATCTCAATAAAATTTATGTGGGACTACATGACAGCCACCAGCTTTCGATTAAAAAAAGAATCATCAAAATCGGTTCGCCCAGTCCAAAGTTCTGAGGTAACAAACATAAAAAAAATACAGTCTGTAGAAAATTGCTCCAGGTATTATTTTAGGGAATAAGGAAAAAAAGGCGCTGCTTCAGTGAACGTACGACGAGATGTATTAAAATTAATAATTTTGACAAACATGTAGGTAGGACTATGTAGGTAGTTGAATTATTTAAACATTATAAACTAAAGAGACAAACTAGTAACGAACGAAGATGAATTAATGAAGAATTGAGAACCTCCTCCTTTTTTTGAAGTCGGTTAAAAAAGCATATCCTTCGTTTACCCTTGACGTATGTATATACAAATAGGTGGGCAGGAACGTCTTTGATGTTTCTGTTTTCCCAAAGGTCGGCTGGCAGAGAATTCTGTTGTACCATTTTTTAAGGGTATAAATAAATAAATATAATTATTATTAACGTTGACGCAGGTAAGCTATTCTGCTCCTTTGCGCTATTACACACAATGAATGACGATGCAAACCTCGTTTTTTCGTACTGGTAGGTATCCACTGTTCTGGGATGGATGGGTTGTTCGATGGAAAATTCCGTTTCGTTCTATTCCCGTTATTCGTGCAATTCCTGTGCACACTTTCCATATCTTGTCTGCATAAAATTAGTAATTAAACCTAGAGCAGAATCACCAAATACACAATAATTATGAAGTAGAAATGAAGCTGTTTAGTGAAGAGAGACTGCTGCAACGGGAATTTAGCCTGGGCAATATCCGAGTTCCGATTGTTTATGTTCGAAACTTCTATACAAGTTATATTATTATTAATTTACTATGCTTATATTATTAATTTATTATGCTTGTATTATTAATTTACGTACTTTAGTGGTATAATATTTATCATACGTACATTTTTATTATATATTATTTTGTCCTTTTTTTCTGTTATTAATAATTTTACACCTACTATCAGCTTTTTCCACATCCACCCAGGGTTGACTGGTGGACAATGCCATTAGGCATTAAGCTTTGCCCTTTGTTACTCTTTTTAAGAGGTGACATAAATTTAAATAAATAAATAAATATTATGCTACATCTCGATGTTATGAAAGATTGATTATTATTATTAGCTATCGATGTAACGTATACAATGTAGGTATGAGGTTTGATGTACTGTTATTCAATAGAGTGGACCGGACCTGCTAGCATTGTCATAAAGTTCGATATCTTATGTTTTGACTTTTGGGGACGCAGAGATCGTTCCGAATCCTGAAATTGGAGGCCAGGGAAAACCTTTTTAATTATGAGAAAGTTATTTAATAAACTGCTTCTAGTGCGTAGTAGAAGAAAGTTTCCGTGCGAAGTAATATAGTAGGTATCAGTGCGAAGCGTGGCATCTAGCTTAGTATTTAATATGCGAGTTCATGCAAGTCGACAAATAGTTATGTTGAGAACATTGTTTAGTACACTGTTTCTATGCTTCGCTGAGAACAATCAAGTTATGAAGGTATTTTCCGAACAAGCTACTGGCATCAAGGAAATGCGATTGCAGCGGAACCGGAAGTTAATTTAACTTTACACGCGGAGCTTTCACATAACATCCGCATTTTGTAAGCCGAGTACTTTTAGGGGCAACTTTTATTATATTACCCTTCTTTGATTTAGTATGAACATCCTGTTTGAGAACATTGCTGGCATACTCACTTTTTCAGCAGGACTTTTTGTGTTCGGTACCATTGGGAATCAGTCACGTGTCTGTGTCTATCTATCTATCACACGTGATTTTCGCTGAATGGTATGGATGGAAAAACGTTGAAAATTCGCTAACGTACAGACCACGTGATTGACGTATACTGTAAATAAACGAATTCCAAATGTGAACTTTGGAGGTTGAAAGGAAATTAAAATAAGTTTTTTATCAAAACAGCAACCTAACCTAACTTCTGAGAAAATTTCAAGTCCCGTACTCACTGTTTGTCCACATTATTAATTGAGAAACGAATCAATCAGCATTAGTATAGGTAAAAGTGTATTTATTTATTTGTCACATGTGCCCTCTACGGTATTTAAAGTAGGTAGATAATTTTTATACCATTCTATACCTAATCAATTGTAAAAGTACCTATAAAGTGTAAGTTAACTGATCTACAGTATTGTATATTGAGAAATCTCTGGAATTGGTTTAATCCAATTATATTTTGAAATAAAATAAAATTAAAATTAAATATTATTAACTTTATTCTGAATTAGAATTAAAAATTAAAATTGCGAGGAAAAAAAAATATATTCATTCAACACAAACTTCGTAAATATTTTTTAAATTTAATTAACATTCGTATTTTTACGTCAACATGGTATAAAAACGACAAAACGCATGACAAAATTTACATGAAACCAAGAACGATTTACTTTTCATATTTGCGACAAAACGCAAAATGCCTCCATAGCGATGACAAGTGGAGGGTTTCGGCGTACATTTGTCGCCGCCATCCATTTTACTTACTGTCGACGACAATAACTCAGCGCCGTCACATATGCACTAACACGATCGTTGACGCTAAGACATTATCTAGAATGTTCAGTTTAAACATCAAATACATGTGGAACGCTTCGTCAATGCTACGAATGCAGCTGAAATACAATACTTGTGGCAATTGGCTGTATTAGCGGCTTGAAGCGTAGATCTTGCTGTACGGATCGGTGGCGTTAGTATTCAACCTATGTTTAGAAAGGTTTTAACTTACCTGAATGACGTCGAAACCGCTTAACGACTGCTGTCGAACGAGGCAGTAAAGATTCGAGAGCAGTTAGTAGGAAAAATAATGTACTGTATGTTTTTTTTAAACTATTACTATACTTGCTTGTGATGGTACTAGTATGGTGTAAGGAGAGGCCGATGAGTTTTTTGTTCGTGCTTAGGGATAAACAGCTATACGTCCAGATTGTGTTTTAATCAATCGCTGAATACTTGACCGGTACAGGAAATTTTTGTTCTTAATTCCTTTTTTATGAGATTTAGTAGAATAAGCAAGCAAAAAGATTACATCCATACTAATATTATACATGTGAAAGTGTGTTTGTTTGTTTGTTTGTCCGTCTTTCACGTCGCAACAAAGCTGTTATATTGTATGGTTTTTGTGTGTTGAGATAGTGAGGAGGTTGGAGAGTAACGTAGGCTACTTTTTACCGCGATAAAATATCCCCATGGGCCGGGGAGATCGATATTTTGTTAGTTGCTAGATATTTAGTTCCGGATGTTGTTAATAGATGGCGTTAGTAAAATTCATTTGCAAGTTCTGAATCACACTATCAAAATATGATACATGTAAATTACTTAAGTCATAGGCAACTAAATCTTACTAAGTAAAAGAAAGTAAGATTTGTAAAAAGTCGATCTCTACCGCGGGCGAAGCTGCGAGCAAAAGCTAGTATCTACTATTTTCAAAAGTGACAAGTATGTACCTTCTGTATACCAAATGAGAGTTTATAGAAAAATATGCATTTATCGCAACCGATGTATTTTCATTTAAATATCTGTTTTCATGCAAAATGTAACAGATCGTACGATATTTTAGTTTTATGAATAAAAATAACGATTTTTATCAGGTACCTACCATTTGATTGAAAAGTGAAAAGCAACGAGCCAAGTAACGTGAATTCGGGCTAAAATTTTAACTAATGGCCTCAACGTTATAAAATTCCGATGATGTTTTTAAAAATAAAATATCATAATATTATCAGATTTGGTATTACTCATAATGTTTGTGAAAACGTGAAAGCTTTGTTTAAGCGCAAAATTTGACCTCTTCTGAAGTTTTATTTATGCAAAATAGAGTCTGAATTATTATTTCACCATTTTAGTATTTAATAATAATCTAGAAGAAGAAATTGTTATTTTGCATTAATAACTCTTCCTAGACTTGAGGACAAGCCGACGTGCTCTGCTCTTGGTAGAACCTGCTGAATGGCTACGACAAAAGCGTCAAATCATGTCTTTTAAAGGTCAAACCCCCGTATTCAAGAACAATACTTGTATAAGTAAAGAAGCAACACTATGCGAAGTAAGGCATTTGTCAGTGCGTTCGTTATGGCAAGTCTTCTATTTCATAGTTGACACTTAAGTATTACTTGACTGGCGAACGCATAGTGCTGTATACAGCCCTGTAATTGGTCTATTTGATGTGGCAAACTTCACTCTAGTCATTTGACAAAGGTAAAAGACAAAGATAGCAGCACAAACAATCGATCCTTTCTTTGTATTTTGATAGAAGTCAGACCAACACTATGCGTTTGGTAAAATAGCTCGTCAGGCACTTTATCGATTTTGACAAACGCATAGCGATGGATTTCACTCAAGTATTGTTTATGAACTGTTTTTAATGCTACTGTGCACTCGCAAACACTGTGAGACCTCACAGTGCTGTTCTTGAATACGGGCGAAACAAACGACAACCGTCAACCAAATGACAGCTCTCAAAACAAACAACCGTCAGAACAAATAACAACGGTCAAAACAAATGACAATAGTCAAAACAAATGACAGCTGTCAAAACAAACGATAACCGTCAAAACAAATGACAATCGTCAAAACAAATTCCAAACGTTAGAACAAATGACAATCGTTACAACAAAGTCATTTGTTGTAACGATTGTCATTTGTTCTTTGTCAAAACATGACAGTTATTTAGTTTTACGTTTATTTCTTGTTCTTTGTGTTTTATTGTATATTTTTTAAATTATTCTTCTATACCGGGCCGAGACGAATCTAACGAACTAAAGATCATTAAAATCCGTTCAGCCGTTCTTGAGTTATAAGTGTTCTAACTAACCCAACTTTGTTTTATATACCTAGGTATATAGACGGACAAAAACCTATTAAATTGTTTTTCACTAACAAATATATGGGCGTACACAGCTTGTTGACACACTATGCGTTCCGCTGGTAACTTCCGCCAGCATGCTCAAATAATTCGCTGCAAAATGTTTTCACCGAGTTTTTACGTAAATTTTTGTTTAATATAATCGCACTCACACCCTTGTACTAGGATTTAATGTAGATAAACCTTAAGAAATCTCAAACGTGGTGGTTTGATAAAGTATGAGACTTCATAATGTAATACTTGGTTTCGCATTTCTTATCGTTCTGTTGTAACTTATCTTTCATCTTTTTATAATTTAATTCTACTTAACATTCATTGACATTTGCATGCCATAATGTAAATGGCTAATTGTGAGAAATAATAATAATATAATTTAATTAAGATCCTTATGTAACCACAATTATTGCAAATAAACTTTCATTCATTCATTCATTCATTCAGATTTTTTTTTATTAAATCTTAAGCCGCGTATTAATAAACCGATATCAGTTTAAAAGCGCGATCTTAGTTCATACATTGTATATCACAAGCATATATCCGTAAAACTGTAAAGGCCGCTAAGGCCAACAACAACTATTCAATTAAAAATAAAATCAAAGTGAATTCAGAGATCGCAGAGATCTTAAGATGATAAAATCAGTTTATTATTACGGGCCTTATACTGAAAGAGTAGTAGGTTAATTATTTACTTACAATTCTTTACTCATGGCAGAATTATAAATATCATGTACTGATTTCATTCGATTACAATAAAATTTGTAAAAAATTAAAACACGCCTACATTGATTAATACCCTTACTGTGATAATTATAACCACAAAAATTTTCTATTTCAACTTTATAGTTGTGGTTAATATAAGGGTCTACTCTACCTAGTACCGAATTTTCTTTTTTTTATACAGAAAACTTAATTATATTTATATAAACTTATATTTATACCTATAAGTTTTCTCGATAAAAAAAAGAAAATTCGGTACTAGGTAGACCCTTAGGTATATTTATAGTTAGAATAGAAAATTTTCGAAAATAAGAAAATTCGAAATTACAGGATTTATAAATCTTTTATGTCTCTTTTTTCGTCAGATGTACAAATCCTTAAGAAGAAATCTCAAGATGTGATGGACTGCATCACGTTTCCTATTTCGACGTCATTAAATGCTGCAAATATTTGAACTCATCAGTTGTGTCGGCACTTCGCATTCCTTCACTGGCTTCCGTTCTCCTTGCACTTATCACTTCCGTTTACAGTTTACAACGTTTACGACGAAAGTAACATTTTTATCTTGCACTAAAGTAATATTAATGTTAGGATTAGATCGCGTATATTTTTGACAAGTTGATTATTTGATTAAACTATACCGATTTGTTATGAATATTAAAAAATAATTTCATAGTTACAATTAGCTCTTAGTATTTATTTCACTAAATACCTGCAGATTTTTTCTCTCAATTTAATAATCAGTTTAAAAATCAACAAAGTTGAACATTTCATTAATTAAATGTAAACTATCAGTAGATTTTAAACTTTGAATCATTATTTATATCATCACCTTCATTAAAATAACTCATTAACTGTCCCCATGCCATGTAATTAGGGCTATATTCATGTGAGAGCCGAGTCACCTCAGAAACTAAAAAAGAATAGTGCCGGCCATTACACGTTTCACACACACCTTACATTTTACACATACACAAGCACATAATAAATTCCTGTCTTTTATTAAGTATTTAGCTCTTATTATTTCCCCAATACCGTTTTGAGCTTTTGCTACGAATTAAAATGTAAAATACAAACAAATGTTATTAACTTTGCCGCTACGTTTTTTAATAATTTATTTTTGTAAGTGCGAAGAGCACCAGAAATTGTCACATAACATCCTCTACAACACAAATTAGCGTAGGTAAAACAGACTGTTAAATTACCTATAGCGTGTTTATTCGTGCACGAAACTAAGGGGCAAACCCCGTAATCTAATCTGAACAATAAATGCGGCCAGATTTTTAAATGAACGAAAGCCGCCTTCAATGAAGCAAAGTTAAATGTAAAATTAAAGTACAGAAACTTTTGTTTTCACAACAGAAGTTGTGTGACACAACTTCGCCTAGGGAAATCCGAGTGCGAAAATTTCACGCTCAACGATCGGCTACTAAAGAGTCCAAAGCTAACTGTAGGTATATACCTCATACAGTACACCTCTCGAATTTCACATAACAAAATGATTTAAGAAGAAAAAGAAGAAATAATATTCTTCATTAATAATTATATCTTTTTTGAATTTATTCACTTCTTTATTATAGCCACTTTGTGATGGTAATGAACTTAGCAGATCATTTCCCAGTAGATTAAAAAAATGTGAGAAGATTAAAATAATAGAGAATACAAAACATTTTCAGAGCTAACGCCCAAGTGCCAACAGAGCGTAGGAGAAAAGTTTTTTCGAAATTCTGCATGTGAAGAGATTTTTTTCTGCTCAGTTTTTTTCTGATCCGCTGGAAATTGATCTGCTAAGTTCCCTAACATCACTTTGTGTAATAAATAGAATAGGAATACCGTCGAAATAAATTTAATAAATGCAAGGAAGAGTCAGCTCAGATTAAAGTCGTTAAGTTGGTACTTGCTACTTCTTCTTGGAAAAACTTCGGGAAATCATTGAAAACGAAACAGAAATGAGCATATTATTAAACTGAATAATTAATTAGTTTCTTAAAGATGATTAAAATTATTATTTACTATTCGTAAAATTATAGGTAATTATTCCCGACAAGGTAAGAACAGGACTGGACAGGAATTATAGAATTATGAAAAAATGTTGACTGGGATTTGTTAATGTCTATTAATAATTTGATCAATCAAGACTGCGTAAGCCCTCGGGCCTAGTTAAAAGTTCAGGCACAGGTTCAGGTAAGTTATCTTGTCAAACACGTTACTTCCAGAAGTTGTTAGATTCAGTTTGCAAGTTGTTTACATCGGCAACACTCGTAGTATTAAGGCGTTCAGATCTCATGAGCAATACATCAGTAAGAAAAAAGAATTTTGAAAATTTTCAAGGAATATTGTTCACATAAATACGCAGACGAATGATTTCGGAATAAATTGATGAAAGAATGTGGTCGTTGTTTGGCAGCGAAGTATTGGCGTGTTCTAAAAGCTCACTCGAAGCAGGAGAAAATTTCCAACTGCACAATACAAGCTCGTAACGTTGCATAATATGGCGCGTGTTCAGCCAAAGTATTCGTTATGGTATTTGCTACACCTAGCCAACCGGGGCATATGTTCTTCGATATGACGCCGAACGTCAGGTGTTCATCTCCCGACCTACATAAAAAAATACATTTTAATGCTATGGCGTTAGGTTTCAAATACGAATAGCTCGGGCTTTGTTATTTGAGTCGGTTTTGAAACGATGGTTAGTGAGCCCTCCCTCTCCTAGCGCGCATTGCGAACGGTGGAGAGTACTTGAGACTCTGGCGAGAAGATCCGAGCGGCGATATTCGCGGGTCCGGGGGTTCGTTCGCTGCATCCTTTTTGCTCGCGGGAGCGCGCGACGCTAGGCGGGCGGGAGGCACCGAGTCGGCGTCACTCACGTCGACTCGGTCTTCCCGATCGTGTGTCCGAACCTCTCCTGTCCGTGACGTACGATCTCTCCGAACCCTACCGGCACTAACTCGAGCGTGCCGCGTCCCAGACGCGTCATTTGTCTAAAACATCCTCTTATTTCTCGTAAAATTATCTCCCACGATCCGATCACCTGTTCTCCGTAATAACGATTGCTAGAGCAGAGTTCATTCTGAACTTTTTCTTTGTTTCAAATTTTCTTTCGTAGTGCTATTAAATAGTCAGATTTAAAGGACTTTTGAATGAAAATAGAGGGTTACCTGGATTGAAGGAGAAGTGAAAAGTGACTGCAGTCGGAACCGGCCGGCTCGTCGTAGCAGACGGAAAGGTAAGTTTCAGCTCATTTTAAAAGTAGCTTTTTATATATTGTGCACCGTTTGCGCGCGGACTTTTGTTAACTTTAAACACTCGTCGCGAAATGATACATTAATGGTTTAATCTACGGAAGTGATCCTAGTTTTGACATATTTTTTTTTTGTTTATAGTTCTCCATATTTATACCAGTGATAAAGAAAAATAAGGTTATTATTTTAATTATTTCATATTGGAATCTACTGAATTTTTATCTAAAAGTCGTCGATTTTTTATTTATAAGAACTAATGATTGACGGTGGAATTAATTACTAACCTTTCATGATTTTGTTAATCTCTCGTACAAAACTAACTAAACTGGGAAAAAAAGGGTCCCTTAAAAGGATTTTTTTTATAAATATAAAATGAGTTTGATAATATCGTATTACATTGTGCTATTGTGAATTAGAGTAAAGGTCCATTGTAAATAGCACTTGTATGAACCTTTCCATACTGTAAATCATGTACATTCCGTTTCCCGCGGAAATTCAAAGACAGGAATTTTCATTTCAATTTTCCTATAAACTATAATTTGGCTAGTTTCTTCATTTCCATCATCCTCACCCGCCTATTTCCATTGCAGATTCTTCTTTCTGTAACATTTTCTTATGCGTCCAAGTTAGACTTTAGAAGAGGCTATGATGCAAACTTAAGATGAAAATATGGAGATGGAGACATGCGTGTATTTGTCGTATTTGTTATTTTTTTTAATTTACAGTTTTTATAGTATTGCCCGGGACCCTAAAAGTCCTTGAAAAACCTCATAATTATTTGAAACAGTAAACGTTAATTTGCAATACGACGCGTTAAGTTCGCTGTTTGTAATTAGAGGTACGGTCTTAATAAAAAACTTATCTTTTTACCGTAAATCTTTGGCGGTATTGGGGCCGCTTCGAATAGTAACCCCAATCCCACGCCGGGTGGGTGTCGTAAGAGGCGACTAAATCCGGCCCGCTGGTGTAGGGCCCCTCGAGGTAATTATATTGGTAATGCTAATTTTAATTATTAATTAACACCATTATTACTATTGTTATTTCTCCACGGAGTTCGCCTGGATAGCTACCACCATTGAGCATGAGTCAGCCGCTAAACGAGTCGTCGTGTTCCGGCTGGGGGCTTGAGAGCCAGTTCTTTCTTTCATTTTCTTCTCTCTTTCTTGGCCGGCAACGCATTAGGTGTTGCTGATGTCCATGGGCGACGATAGGCACTTACCATCAGGTGTATCGTCAGCTCGTTTGCCGGCTATTTCCATAAAAATAACTTGACAAGTGCGAGTTAAGCTCGCTTGGAGAGGATTCCGTACGTTGATTAATGTAGATTTCGTTAATTTTTTTTTCAAAATTCTTTTATTTTCTTTATACCTTCGTCTTTGGGTCACAAAATAGCACATAAGTACCAAAAAACTCATTTGGTCCAGTAGTTTCGGAAACAATTGGCAGTGAATGGCAGTCGCCCAGACGCACGAGTGATCCTGTAAGGGTTCCGTTTTTCGATTTTTCGTTCGGAACCCTAAAAAATCTTTTAATATTACAAAATATAAATAAATAAATGAATCTCGCTTATTAGTCTTCTCCAGTACATCACAGGCTTACTGTAGCCTTATTGATAGCTACTCGGCCTGCCGAACGTGGAGTTTGATTCTCACCCAAAGCAGACATTTATCTGACAGATAACATAATTATGTCGAGTGTTTTTGTTGTTTTTCATTCCCTGTAACAAGACAAAAAAAAGACTAGTGCGAGATGTTTGCATTTTCTGATTAATCTGGTTTAACAATTAGGTAATTATTCCATAGGTATTTAATATGAGGAAGGCCAAAATTTCTTTAATAATAATAATCTTACCTGGGTTGAGAAATGCGCAGAGAAACTTTCAGATTTTATTAAAATATGGAAGGTCTGGCCATCACACTTGGGCTTTTTTCCGTGATCTCTCTACTAATTTGTGGACTATTGATAAGTTTTATTCAGGATATTGTTATTAACCAACGCAGAACAATAGAACAACAATAGAACAGATGCGCCACTTGATGGTAAGTGACTCCGTCGCTCTCACACCGGTAACACCAAAGGCATTATCTAGGCGTTTCGAAGGAAGCAGGAACTCTATTATTACCGGCTCTCCGATATTAAAAACAAAACAAAACAAAATTAATTATAAACTGGCTGGCTATACCTTCAACATCCCTAAGTAATTAAATGTTAAGGATTATGTTACTCAGGGAATAACCCTTTGCCTGCCACGAAAAAGTTGTTTTCGATCGCAATTTGGGAAATTTGGAATTAAATCAGGATAGAACTGGTAATTGCCATACATTAAACTTTCACAACACTAATGAGGCAACTCATTACTCTCCATCCATGCAATTAATTTGCAAAACAATACAATTTAGAATTATAATAATTACACAGTTATTATTGATTAATCATTCATGTAATAAAACCTGCAATGTATGATGTAACATAAGAAATAATTCCTGAGGGTCAGATTACATTGTTAATATCGGATTTCAGGAGTAGTTATCGGTTATTTAGAAAATTAAGTTAAATAATAAATTAAAGCGTAAGTAGCATATTTCTGTCAGTCATTTAAAGTTTTTACGTTTAAACAACACGATTGATTCTGATGTTAAAAGTTTAGGTCATTTAGAGGGTTTATTTTAAGATTTATGGATGTAAAATATTCACATTAAACTAGGTATTAATAATTGTAAAGATAAATTTAATTTTTCGTCCAATTAACCCTTTTGATATGTCTAATTAAATATGTAACATAAACATATGTACTTGATAAGGGTAAGGATTAGGAACATAGTTAATTTACCTTTAATCAATCACATAATTATACCAAGAAGTATTACTGCTACTATATTACATGATAGCAAAATTGCCTTGCATAAATGATTGTCTCAAATTAAGGACATGATTTTGTGCTTTTGTTGTATTCCAATAGTACGTAGGTAATTTTAAATTGGTAAGATACAGGAATACTCTTTTATACGATATTTATGTAGATATGTTTTGTTATGCAAGACAAAAATTGTTTTAACATCATAAATTATGTTTAGAAAGACAGTCATATACCTACAGTGTACACTCCCGAAATACAGAAGGTACATACCTATATAAGGCGAAGTCTACGCTGGCAAGATTGTTAAGGTAAAGCCTAAGAGTAACAGATGGATAAACAATATTTTTATGGTTATTCAGTTAGACCGACGACTCCGACGTCTAGTTGGTCCGTAGGTACTTGCGTCCCGTGTTCGCGGTCCTGGGTTAGATTCCAGTCTGGGGCAGATGTCTCTGGTCATAAGTGTTATAATGTTATAGTCTAATTTGTGCTATCAACCCCATCCGCGACACAAGGAGGCGCGGGGGTTTGATTGTGTAGTCCATACTAGTCCATACTATACTATACTAATATTATAAATGTGAAAGTGTGTTTGTTTGTTTGTTCGTCTTTCACGTCGCAACGAAGGTGTTATATGGTATGGTTTTTGTGTGTGGAGATAGTGAGGAGGGTGGAGAGTACCGTAGGCTACTTTTTACCGCGATAAAAACATCCCCATGGGAAGATCGATATTTTGTTAGTTGCTAGATATTTAGTTACGGGTGTTGTTAATAGATGGCGTTAGTAAAATTCATTTGCAAGTTCTGAATCACGCTATCAAAATTAAATGATACATGTTTACATAAGTCATAGGCAACTAAATCTAACTAAGTAAAAGTAAGTAGGATTTGTAAAAAATCGATCTCTACCGCAAGCGAAGCTGCGGGCAAAAGCTAGTTGTTCTATAAAACATTACGTATACTATAAAAAAATAATGTTTAATGATACGTATGTGTTTTTGTGCTCCTACTTGGAGCTTGGAGATTTTTTAATAACATCAAAAGATTATTATTGTATCTACAATTAACTTTGATAAATGAAAAAGATAAAATTTATTTGGATCAATCCAGGATTTGGTAACATAATTTACCTATAAATATCCTTAATTAACATTTCGAGGTATTTTGTTCCGGTAATCTTCGTTTGACGTTTGCAAGAATAGAGGGCGGTGAAATATTAATTGGACTGTCGATCGAAGCCCTGAATGAAAACAAGGTATAAACAAAAATGTTTCAAAACTCCCGAGTTATTCCATCGATTTAATACAACAGAGTAAATGGAAGTAACGTTTTGGTTTGCTTTTGACAGTTTAATGAAATACCGAATATAACTACATAAAAGCTCAGAATTTAGCAATAGGAAGGTGACATGCTGTATAACTTTTCTAGTAGGTATACGTATAGCAAAAAAGAAAGATGTACAAAGTAACGATCAGTTTTAAAATAAATCTAGGGTACATTTTATCCCGGTCCATAATTGGGACCGTTTGTATGTTTGTGGTTTCGTTTTCTTAAACCAGTCTACAGCGGGCGAAACCATGGTTGAAAACTAGTACCCATATCAAATGTGAAAGTTTGGATATTTGTGACACGATTACTCAAAAAGAGGTTTAAACGAATTTAGACGATAATTATTTACATTATTTTCTTCATACAAGAATATATTAACATATTATATACAAACGAAGTCACGGGAAAAGGTTTGTAATAAAATATTTTATGGTCATTAACATACTATTCTTATCAACTTTTTTGGCTTTCAAATTTCTATATAACAATAATTTTATTCATTGATATACATTATTTCACTAATGATTACGGAGAAAACCCCACAAACGAACCATGTAACTTCATATAAAGTAGTTAAGTGAAATAAATGTTTCCAACATTCACTTCATGGCTCACTGGAGTTATGAACTTCAAATAGAATAACTGCAAATAGAATAAATGTGTCGCAAACTTTCTCCTTTTAGGGCTCTTTATGGGTAAATTATATTCGCTCGGGGGCGCAAAAATGGAGACATATTCCACCACTGGGGCTCTCGGAGTTATTGTTACCTAGATGCCCGGCCACGGAAACATACTGCTGTTTCTATTCATATTTCATACACCATTTCGAAGTCAAATCATATTTTATTTTCTCATATATGATGTTCGATAACTTACATCATAACTCACAACATATAGTATGTTGTGACCCGTGTGGCGCAATGGTTACCATGCCGGATCGCCGCACCAAGGGTCCTGGGTTCAATTCCCAGCGAGACGGAATTTTGAATGATGAGTTTGAATTTCTGTTCTCGGTCTGGGTGTGAATGTCCTTGTCTAGTGTGTTGTGTTGTCCATGGCACCCACAACACAGGGAATCCTAGTGTGGGGCTATGAGTGTGAAGCGTTATTTATTTATTTTATTATTTATTGTACTGTGAGCACTAAAGGTACTTTTACAATACATGAGTCCTCAATACAATTATGTACATGTATATTATTTTATTAATCTGATGATTGTATGACAAGCATCATACAATCAGATTAGTAAAATAATATACAATACCTAAAAAATTTAAGATTTGCAAAATTTTCTCCCATTTATCAACTATAACTAAACCTACTAGATGAAACAATACCATTTCTAACATCAAACTTTCTGAATTGTTAAGGTTATCCGCTAAGTTCTTCGTTCAGTGCATTTTAATCCTAATATGCTAGTGTTTTAAAAATCTTTTAGATTTAAAAAAAGGACTTCAAGTATGACCACATCATCAAAAATACATTTTTACAGGGCATTCATGTAGTTTGACTGCTAACTTCCTTAATTCAGACCGATAAAGCGTTACCCTTCTCAAATAGCCCCACAAAGAATTCAAGTCAGCTGAGGTTCAACAACAAAGCTTCCTTACTTCATTTCAACGTAACTGAAATCTTTAAGAGATTTCGTAGGTATTCATAATCCAGTTGACAATGGCGTGGTAAAAATTTTAGAAGTAATTTCTTTTGTTTAACGACGAGAACGCGAGGTAATTAAAGCATTTAATTTCTTTGTCGTTGCTTCTGTATGCAGGTATTTTGTACGTAAATTGAAGCTAACAGCGTTGGGATCACAGAACACCTAATAATTAGTTGTTCTGTGGTTGGGATGGTACAAATCGCTGTCTACGTCAGAATGTCGTCTACGTCAAATTTTACAGTACAGCAAGGCTATTCTGTTTTGTAACTCGACAGCGGAATCCGCGATGAGTGTCAAAATTCCTTGCCGAATTGACACTCATTTCGGATTCCGCTGTCGAGTTACAAAACAGAATAGCCTTGCAGGTGACTGTACTGTAAAATTCGTTCTAGTAATTTTACACTTACAATTTTAATTAAGTAATTTTACAGTACAGTACAGTTACCTACCTGGTAATTTTACAGTACAGTACAGGTAACTGTACTGTAAAATTTTGTACCATATCCTATTCTCTAGTGTATTTTTCTGCCATCAATCTTCTATAATTACAATAGGGATGTTGGCTAATTTTAGGATTCAATTTTATTTCATAGATCGAACCTTAATATTCACGAAAAAAATATTATAAAAATAATAATTTTCAATTTAAAAACAAAAATTGATAAATAAAATCATTATCAAATTTCCCACCAAAAACGTCACGTGACGTCATCACGTCACTAGCCGATATTCAATACTATTGGTCGACTAAAGTTTGTTGAACTTGCATATAAAATACGAACAATGACGTCATATTCTCAAAATGGCATTTGAGGTCACGTGACAGTGAGTACTATTTTTAACATTTTTAATTAATGATATTTAATTTATTGTGATCGATTTCGACAAAAGAATAATACTTTAGATGTTTAAATATTTCCCTTAATACTTTAAACATTTTATATTAATTTACAGTTAGTGTCAACATCCCTATTGGCTAGTTTGTCAATTGGTGCTTGAACGGAATAACATAGGTACAATGATATCACATAGGCAAAATAAATTATTTTAATGCTCCTTGTTGAAATAAAATGCTCCTAATTGATCTCCAGTAGTCAGATGGGAAAATTTTCGTCTCATCTGACCACCGGTGTTGAGATTTGGTGGTCAAACGGTCCAAAGGGTACCTATATAGGAGAAGGGGATATCTTAAGAAAGTAACAAAAAAAGCAACAAAAAAAATACACCAAATATTCATGCAATTGAATATTACGATACAATAATTAATAGTATACAATAACATTTATATTGTACACCTAATTGATATACAAATTCATTATGGGTGTTTATTCCATATCCGATAATAATTCTAAGCAGATACAAATCTCATGTTCTAGTTGCGTGGTAAGGTAGTGAAACTCAGTAACGTGAAACGAAAGCCGCAGTGAACTTAGATGAACACTTTTTACCACAGAACCGGCTTCATGTATAGTGTATAGACGTTCAACGTACGACAAGCATAATTATGTTTTATGCATTCTCCCTGTACTCACGTACTAACAAACATTTGTGACAAATAGCTTAAATGAAGACCACATCTATATAATTTCTTTGTGGTATGAGTTTATAAACGATATAGTTAACATGTACTTGTACAGCCTAATTATAACTATTCAAAAATACTTGAGATTCAGTTATCTTTAGTAAACACCTACTAGCTGATCTAACAGCAAGATTATTCAGTTTTGTAACTTGACAGCGGAATCCGCGATGAGTTTCAAAATTGAAGTTCGAGTCCGAGATCTTGATATGTGATTCTCTAATCATCTGGTACGCACTTGCGAGGTGAAGGGAGTCTCGAACTCTAACTTCAATTTAGAAACTCATCGTGTATTCCGCTGTCAAGTTACAAAACAAAAGCGAACTTGCATCATATTGACATGTCATTATCTAATCATCTAGTACGCACTTGCAAAGTGAAGTGATCCTAGAACTCGAACGTCAATTTTGAAACTCCGCTGTCAAGTTACAAAACTGAATAGCCTTCCAGATCTATTCCAATCAGAATCTGCACTGCTCTGAGCAATCCATATAATATTTGAATAATTTCAGTCCATAAATTGTAGAATTTTTCTAACTTTACATCCGCATAATATTAAGTTTTGTCAAAAATTTTATTGAGTCTATACAAGTCTGAATTATATTGAACGCGCCTCCAATAACAACAATGTTATAAAGTTGTAGTATTGTGTTATTTTCTTATTTACTTTGTAATTTTACTTTGACTCTCCGTAATATTAATCGAAATATCGTTCTGCACTCGAAATTCAATATATTTTCTTTGATTAAATTTGTAACACATCCCTAATAATTATTATAGGTATGTTCCATTTTTTTCTGCACTTATTCTTCATGTAAACTTTAACAATGCCAAATTACACTATTACGTTTTGGCGTCACAATGGTCACATCAGTCATCAACATTATGTCTCACTTTTATTACATACAGTTAACAAATGGGTATTTAATCAGCTTAACGTACTGTTTACTACCGTAAAATACTTACTACTTCATAAACACAAAATTTCCATCACACGCGCTCTCGATGTGAGTAATAAAATCGATTTTACTGCTTTCAGTCCATAAACTTCTAAATGTGTTGAATTTTGTATTGATAGGTTGCTTCCCCGACCGCAGAATTGAAGGGGCGGGCTTGTAAGAAGGTTAAGCCTAATTGGGCTAAGGTGGCCCCAATATTGACTTGCTGCCTTTCCCAATTCCGGTCATTTGGAGATTATAATTATATTTTTCTCAATCTTGTTATCCCTCTTTAGTATCAAATTACACTTAAAATTAAATTTTATAGATTGAGTTATGGACATTAGAATCAACACATCGCATTTTTAAATTTGATATAATAAAACTTAAGTCAATGAAAATTCAAAATATATCATGGATACTGTTGTTAGCTATAGAACATCGAAAATGTGTTACTCGTAGTTAAGTAATTGACGACTTTTTTGTGAACTTAAAGAAACCCTCCGAATCGAAGGTCCCGCTTTCAGTTTGCTCTCTAACAGTGAAAGTATTTATATCAGTTTCATTTTTATTTGTAAAGCCGCAGCAACCTTTAAATAAAAGTTATGATGTCCTTACGCAAAAACAAACCCGTTGCAGATGTGCAAAGTGAAGCAAAACCTAAGTCCCTTCTGATGTATGTTTTCTTACTGTATACGACTAACTGTAAAACCGGGCTAGGTGAGGTGTCTGCGTCAATAACCTGACATATCCTGGTTTGTGTTCCTAAACAGGTTCTAAGCTATTTGCGGTAGCAGAGTTGCCATCTGAATGAAATCTTTCTTTTACTGATTGTGAGACGACAACAGCTAAAGCAGTTAAAAACACGGAAACATACCTTGGTGTAGTTTACCAATATTATTACCAAAACGACAAAATTCTCGATACTACTAGAACGACGCCGCGACGAAAAAAATAATCGAGCTTGTTTGTAATAACATATCAGTAAATGAATTTTAAAAAGGTATGTTGTTTTTAGCAAGAATGGAATAGTTATATTATTTAAACAAGAGATATTATGGATTATATGGACGCTCATTTAATTTGGTGTAAGCATAGTAAATGGATTTATTAAATAACTCACAGGAAAAAGTGAAAAAGAAAAGATTTTACAAAACAAATTTAATTTGTACCGCGTAATAAAAGAAAAATATTGTGCAAAGTTCATCCACATCTGTTATTAAATTTTTAATTACATGAATTAACTTACAACTGGAATGTTCCCTTTGTTTCGAAAGTGTATTCGTAAAGTTAAACCCTGGAGAATGAAGGTACACAAGACTTTTTTGTGATGGGGCTTAATATCCGTAACAAAATATCCATGCAGTGTGTAAAATAAAAGTTAAACCGTTATTACTCCTTATTAGGGAGCAATGCGAATTTATTACACCTTTTATCCCGTATTCGTATGCATGCACAGTAGCTTTGAGTAATGCGGCTCCCCCGCGCCATTCTTGGAAGTTGGAAGGCAACGCATCAATGAGGATCCGTCACGTTTTTAGTTGAGAATGCAGATTTATAGAGCTAAGAAATCCTTAACAGACAGTGTAAAAATTTTTGTTCTACGACAAAAATTGACGAAGTTATGACCAAATTACTAGCGAAGTTCACTGCGGGCCGCCGCGGTAGGCTGTGACGTCACGATATCGGTCGCCGCCAGTTAGCCGCTGGCAGCGATACGGCGCGTAATGTTTTGTTTGGATAATTTAATTTGTGACTTTGAAACAAATTAAGTGTCCGATTTGTGCCTAATTCACCTTTTAAATATGTATCAATATTGTATATTGGTTAAACGTTCAAACACTTCTATGAAAACGCCAAAAAAACTATTTTTTAACGTGCCGAAAAAGCCAAAACTTCGTAGAAAATGGTATTCCGTTGTAAAAAGAGATAATATATGATTTATCTTCAATAGTAACTCGGCTGGGAACCATATCTTTAACTTATATAAATTTCGTAGTTGTATCTACATATATGTATAGCCAGCTGTGGTTCGGCTCAGTAACTTCAGTGGGAGATGGCTCCTCGCTGCGTCTATGGAGCCACATCAAAAATACTACGCTATGTTTGCAGCCTCCTTTTTGAGCAGTATAGTCATGGAAATCCACTTTCTCAACCGTCCAGCAGCAATACGCTTTACTTTTTAGGGTTCCGAAGTAAAATCGGAACCCTTGTAGTTTCGTCATGTCCGTCCGTCTGTAATTTGGCATGGACATACACATTTATTAAAACTCCAGAATCGTGGATTAAAATACTGAAAAACTTTTTTTTCAGGGTACCTCCCCTACACAGGTGTGAGGATGAATTTTTTATTCGTCGCGTACCTTGTAGTGTGTATCGTTGAAAAGGTCTTCGAAAAATATTATGGATCTTCTAGGACCATGTTTGGATTTAGGGGCGCGTTTGCGAAATATTTGCCTTTATATTGCTAATTTTGGTCGAGCCCCTACTACTACTCGACGGATGATTTGTAACGATGAGTGAGAGGGAAATAAAAGCGGCCAAGTGCGAGTCGGACTCGCCTATGAAGGGTTCCGTAGCAGCAAGTAACATAATGATAGGTAATTTGCGGTTTACGATTTATGACTTATTAAAAAAAATCTCGTTCAAACCTATTTTCGGTGGAAGTTTGCATGGTAATCGATAATGTAAATGATAAAACTAAAAAAAATATATGATGTACATTATCATGCAAACTTCCAACGAAAATTGGTTTGAAGGAGATCTAGTAAGTAGTTTTTTTTTTAATACGGCATAAATCGTAAACCGCAATTTACCTCGATCAAAGTTACAACGAACTTCAAGAACTTTTATATTATGTTACTTGCTGCTACGGAACCCTTCATGGGCGAGTCCGACTCGCACTTGGCCGCTTTTTTTGCCATTTGGCTACGGAACACTAAAAAAACAGCTATTGACAAGCAATACTAAGGTTTCTGTCATAGATCAGCAAGTGTAGGGAACTATGCACTATAAAGAACAAGTAGGTAAAAAGTTATCCGCGAAATGATCTACATAACTATACCGAAAACAACATTCGTTTATCAATAAACTATAAACACTTCATTCATAAGTTCTGAATACATCCCTGTACGTATACTTTACATTCATTCTTTCTTACCCCTACCTACTACTAACAGCTTAGAAGTTAGACCTAAAGATTCCTTATAAATACCTACCAACAGTCAGCCTCAGAAACAGCTTAACATTATAGTACTTTGTAATAGTAACTGTTTCTACGGTTTCCGGACAACATTAAGAATGACAAATTCAAGAAATATGTGACAAGGTACTAAAATGTTAAGCTACTTCTGATGATGACCGTACACGTAGATAAATAAACAGCACCTTTACCTTTGTGGTTTCCAACCACGGATTTAGCGCTGGTGAACTTAGAATGATTACCTAGGTAATCAAAAACCATGAAAGAATCCACTTTTGGAAGTTTATCTGATTGAGTTTGTACAAAATCAGCTTCTACTTTATTAGTACTTAGGTATATTATGTACGTTTTATACTTAATATGAAAAAATAACAACCCTTCGTGTAATTAAATTGCCGACTATAGTGACCAACTGCGTCAGATCGGCTCCGTCGAATCATGAAGAAGGAGTGCCGGTAGCCGGCTGCGCCGGTCCGATATAATGACGTCCCACGGACCCGCGTACTTTGAATTTTAGCGGCCGGAACGGCAATGTTCATTACTTAATATCTTCGTAAGTAATGGTCCGATTTGGATAATTCAAAAAGATATATCATTCTTACGCCATAAAGAATCACGTGGATAACAGTTCTATTGAATTTGCTACAACTTTACTGATCCTCATTGCCTTTGGTGTTACTAATGTCCATGGGCGACATTAACCACTTACTTTATGTAAAATCTCAACTTTTAGGCAAACTTTTAGGCTTTTAATGTTTCGTCATGTCTGTCCGTCCATCCGTCCATCCGTCCGTCTGTCTGTCTGTCCGCCTGTCCGTCTGTCCGAAGCAAAGCGCCGAGACCTTTAGTGTTAGAAAGCTGTTATTTAGTTTGGATATACATATTTATTAAAACTTTAGAATCGCAGAATAAAATATTGAATTATTTTTTTCAAGGTACTTAACTCCCCTTAACGTGAGGATGAATTTTTTATTCATCGCGTACTCTATAGTGTGAAAAAGGTCGTTGAAAAGGTCTTTCAAAAATATTATGGGTCTTCTAAGAGCATTTTTGAAATTAGGGGTCCGTTTGGGAAATATTTGGCTTTAAAGTGATAATTTAATTTGGAAAATCCTTCCTTAGTGGATGCCTATGTCATAAGAGGAATACATGTGCGAAATTTTAAGTTTCTAGCCCTAAGGGTTTGGGCTATGCGTTGATACATCATTGCAGTCAATCACTTTTGCCTTTTATATGTATATAAGTACATAATAGATAGATAGTAGATATAGGTATTAAAAAATAAATTAGAACAAAAGAAAACTAACTTATACACTTATAACATCTCATTCTAGACCATTGACTTGAATGTAAATATTGTGTTCGTTGGATTGGAGCACATTAAGAATATGTATACTTGAACAATAGCACAAATTAATAAAACGTGTATCTAATTTCTACTATTTAAAATAACACAAAGAACTAACTGCCTTTGAAACACATAGTTTTATTCCAGCGCTTTTTGTGTAAAATAACTAGATTGAAAATAACTGTGTTTCCGCATGGACAAGGCGAATATTGCATTTTCGCTTGGATGATGTGCCGACTGCATTTTAAATAACTTAGCGGGCTTTCGGTTGTATTGATTTGAACTACCTATTTCCGGAATTAATTCCAAGCCTAGCTGCACTGTAAGATATTTGCTTCATCCAATTAATGGCCCACTACTGGCCTAGAGCATACTCCACCACGCTGCTCCAGTGCGGATTATAAATATCATTAAATTGACAATAAGTGTAAAATGTTGTTGTTAAAATGATTCGAGCGAAATCAACGATATGCCTACAATGAACGTCGGTTTCTCGTTTGAGGGGAACAATCCTCAAAATATGAAGTGTGGGTTAGAAATTAATTATAATTTGCTTCGGGGAAATTTGCATATCTGAATGTTCATCATAATGCTCACAAAGATGTTTGAAATTTGCCAATCTTTTGAAGACTATGACCGGATTTTGCTGATGAAGATATTACAAAAGAAGTGAATTAATTGTTTTCAACTGTTTTGTACAAAGTGTTCAACATAATAATCATTTATTAAATAAAGAACCTTTACGTAACTTTCAATGTACGTTCGATACATACTTACATATAGCCGTGGTCATATGCCACTTTGCCCTATTATATATATATATATTATATATTATATATACATGTGCGTATAATATATATTATATATTATATATATATATATAAATTACCCTAAATAAATTTTCACATATCTACTTGAGACAGGATTTTCGTCAGTTTGACTGTCAATCACGCGCGCGCGACTGAATCTATCCGCCAAAATCATGTTTGCGCATCACTGTACCAGATTTCAATTATTAGACGTACCTAAACGATGGATTTTGGATTGCGTACTAAATTCATAAAGTCAATACGTGTTTGTGCTGAGATATATTATATTTTTATGTTAGTAGGAGGCCACCTGACGTTACTCAAGTCGGGATTCTTGAAATTAACATAAGTATTAAGATTATACATTTTTTTAAATAAATGTTTAGCAATGAGCCTGTGCTGTATTTTGCTTTAACGATTTTTTATTAAACTCAATTTAATTGATATCTTATAATATTTTGCCACACTACAGAGACGGTTGAGCATAGAACAGCAGAAAACCCTTTTCATTCGCAAAGGTCGGAATTGCTCGGAGAGTCGACAATTATAACAAATTTAAAATATTTAGTGCAGGTATAAACCATGCATAATTCTTTACTTATTGTGAGAAATAATAACTTTTAGTAATGGGTTTGAATAACGTGAAATTAATAGGTAGGTACTCAACTCAATTATGAACCAATTACTTTTTCATGTATAGCAAATGACACGTTATCACAGACTTATATAAATGTAAGTGAAATTAACAGCGTTTGTTGCTGATTAAAATTATAAAAGTATTTTGTTCAATGTTGGAACCTAGTTACAAACACATTAATTTAAATTAAACAAGCTATTGGAAGCATGAAACAACCAAACTCAGTTTGGTGATGGAACATCGGTTTTGTCCAAAAATAATCTGTTAAATCAATTCGAAAACTATTCTTTACTTGCTTCGGTGTTGGAGAATATTTTATGGAAATCGGCATATCTATTTGAAAATACTTCATGACTACACTGGACATGTAAGTCCCTTGTGTAAGCTATACCTATGTGTCATGTAACGTTCTTAATTCGAAAATAGCCAGATAGTTATGGTTTATAATATAACGTAGATTACGTACCTAAGCGATAGCTCTGATAAGGCCTCTACATACAGATGCCTTAATCAGACTGTCGTATAATATGAATGAAACATTAACATTAGGTATTGGTATTATAACATCCACGTAGTCAAAAGATATTCTGCCCTTGCTAAGCTGACCTTTTATGGTTGAGCAATACTTTAGAAATAAACAAAACAAGTTTCGTATATTCGCACTGTGTCGCCCAATATTCTGTAGGTGCAACCTATGTTGACTCGCCGGGCTTTGATTGACAATTTTATTGGAAGCGAGGGCTGGCTTCGGGGTGTACCCTCCAACGCCGGTCGGCTGAACTGTTTTCCAAAGCTGCATACAATTTTACGCGTCAGTACCTTTTCCTCAAAGCTGATATTGAGTTCACTCTTTGTTTTCGAAAGAGTTACTTTTATGTTCTGTTGGAAATGATTTGAGTCATTTTGAGTCAATGTTTCAGACGTTTTCGAAAACAGCCATAAGCGATGTCTAAAATACATCCATTTTTTTCAAAATGTATTACGATGTCCCTATGCATTTTTATCTAAGGAATAATAGAATATCTGAGTTATTAGAAGGATCGAATGATTTGTAAACACTCGCTAGTAAGATCCGCTTTGGCCTGTATATATTGTGATACTGCATAGGTTTGTAATTACAGCATGTCTAATAACGCTGCATGTGTTCTAAACTTAATCAATATCCTCGCATCTTTACTATTATTTTTCTTTCATTTATAGTCTTTATTTATCAGTCTCTATTGAGCGTAGCAAAATTATTATTTTTGAAACTTTGGAGACTAAGCAGAGGTTTCAGCAATGGACTGTCAAGGCAGCTTTTAAGAACATTCTTATTCCTATTAGAAATCAAGAGCTAAACACCAAAATAAACCTGTGAATAATACGTGCAGCATTATAAAAGCTGTAAAGAAGAAATAAAAGTGGGCGGTATACTCGAATAATAGTGGCTAGTAACAAGGCACAGTCCACACAATGAATGAGAAAAGGATGTAAATGGGACACAGCTTACGGCGTCCAAACAGTAAAAATGAGCTAGATTAATTCACTGTCGGCAGTAGAGGAAACACCACAAACCACTTGGCGATGAATCCGTCAGACCGATGTAAATGCAGACAATTTTAATTGAAAAAAATTGAGAGGACAGCGAGTGTTAAAGAAATTTCAACTAAAAATGAAATACCAAATGTAAGCTCACAGAGTTACACAGTACAAATTATAAAATTTTTGTTTTATAATTTACTAGCTGCTCGGACAGACTTCGTCCTGTCAAAAGTTTTTTTTTGAGATGTAAGCTATCCTATCGTTTAAGTTGGATCCAACTGCACACGGTGTGATTTGATTAAAATCGGTTAAGTAGTTTAGGAGTCCATCGCGGACAAACAACGTGACACGTACTATATATATATATTAAGATATTGTGTAGCTACAGATGTAATTAATGAAAGGAATGGAGCTTTAATTAAATTAAAATTACTAAATATTGACTGACGACTTTAGTACGATTGTCATTTTGTTGACAATTTGTTTATTTTTAATTTCATCATGACATTGTTATTCAAGAATTGCAAAAGGTAAAATCGAGAATTAGGGGTTTTAACATTGATGCATATGGAAATGGCCTGCTCATTTCACAGAAATCTATAATAACACATTTAATGTAGCTTCTCAGAAATATTAGGGTGTAATATGCATATGCCTTTGCCTACTTTTAATCTACACTATCTGTACTAATATAATAAAAGGAGAGAAAACGAATTCTGTGAGTACAACCCCATGAAATATGAATCAATTTACAAATATTTCAACTTTAAACAAACTACTCATACGTATAAAATTGAATTCAAATAAACTTGACCTATATATCCGCTCATATAAATTCCTATCGAGTATGTTAAGCGAAAAAATATTTTTTATTTCGGTTGGCAGTTCGGGTATTGCGATTGGAGCTGCTTGTTATTGTTTGTTTATGTATTTTTTATTTACAATCTAAAAGTACTAATAAAATAAATAGATCTCATGATTTCAATGTTGATAGAAATGTGACGACCTTAAAGATGACAGGCGAATAACCCCGAGTTATTCGCTGTATTCAGAATAGTAGAGCAAGTAATATATGTTTTAATCACTAAAACTTACTTAATCAAGCCCTTAGACACTGGACATATCCAGTAGTAGGTATCCATATAGTAGGTAGTGAACTTCTAAAGATATATTAATGAACCGATGGATGGATCTACCTTACGTTATTTTATTTTTGAGATTTAGAAATACTAGTAGGTACACGAATCTAAAATGAGTAAAGAAGTCCTGATGTAAAATTGAATTGTTGATGCATTGCCATTCAAACTCAACTAAGCAGCGCTTCTCTTATTGAGTGTGAGATAGTTCAGAATCAATGTCAAGTTGGATAGAACGATCGGAATGTTGTGTTGTATGCAACAGTGCAATTTGAAGAGGCAAATTAGATCGTGCATAGCGGTGACCAGAGTACTCCGGTCGTGCATGGATTCTCATTAAGTGCTTCCTAAATACAAAGGTATTCTACATAATGCTTTATTAGTTATAAAGACTACACATATGTATTCGTTTCGTTAACTTTTAGTGACTATTATTTTATTATGAGAATACAAAAGTATTGACATGATATTGACATTATTTTTAATTTAAATACTCAACAAACGAGTAGACGCAATTTCTTCTCGTCCATGACCAAGCACTTTTCCGAAATGATGCAAAATTTAAAAATTCTACGAGTACCTTAAACTTACAACAATTTAGTTAGAGGATAAGGAGTATAAATAATTTTTCCGACATATAATTTAAAGGTACATAATCGATTTCAAAAATAATCTGTTTTGAGGTCTAACAAGTTTGGTATCCCTTCTTCCACGAGTGATGTCTCAAGACATTACAATCGCCATCCCGTATTTTATGGAAATTATTTCATATTTGCCATTTCATAAATTATATCAGCTCTTTTCTAATCCATCGACGGAAAATTTACCCAAAATGTTGGCGTTGGAATTTAAATCGCGTGGCCGTAATATTCCGAAGTTATATGTTTATTAGAAATTAGGTAATTATTACCTGATTATGTAATAAAACATTGCGAGTTAACATACCTGTGAAAACATTCCCCATAACATGAATTTTGAACAAGTTATTTGAAGTTCTGAGTCTGCTACAAATTTAAAACACTGTGCTACGTGTGTATTTTTAAGTTTTATATATTACTTTCATCACTCTTTAATTTTGCCATAAGTATTTTCACTCTTTTCCACTGTTCAAAGTTGTGACGGCTGCTGCGAACCAATATGGATTCGATCCCCGGCTGGGGAAGAAATGTGTTTTCATTCCGATATCGACTACTTGGTGTAGTCTCACATCACTGGATAATTGATATCTCGAGCTGTCGCCAATTTTACTTATCATCGGCTCAGAGTATTATTACTAAACAAATATGTAACAATCGCAACTTAGTTTTATTTATAACTTAATTGAGTAAATACATTTAATTTTTTACAAATACTATAAATTACATGAATAATTATTATACTTTAAAAGCAGTAATAAACACAGTCATGCAATAAAAGTGTAATGCGGTTAATTTAAAGTTAACACCCCAGTGATTACTTCGAACTCAACATATATCGTTGGTAACGCAACTAGCTCGATTTGAAATATGATTTACTGTGTTGGAATTAATCGTAGTTTTATACGTACCTAAAACCCTTAGACGCTATTTTAAATTATTATTTTTCTGTCTTGTTATAATATTTTTGTTTTGTATCCGATAGCTCCATTTTTGAATTTGTTAGGTTTATTTTATTCACTCGTATTTATTAAAACACTGGCCTTAAATATCAATACTTTTCTTCTACCACCATTGTAGAAACAATGTGATGTTATCTTAACAGGAGAATAAACTACGGAAAGAAAGTCTTCATCATCCCTTTAAAAAAACTAGGCTAATAACAAAATAACACTGTCTTTTTCGAGTGTAAAACATTCATCCACACTAATAATATTATTTATTTATTGTGGTGTTTGTACGAGTATTGTAGCGAGTGCGTGTTGTTTATCAGATCGCTGAACTGATAAAACGTGAAATAACAAGTCTGAAAATAACAAGTCGGAAAATAACGCAATCAGAAAAAACATTCAACATAAATGGGTTATTCAATTTAAAAATTTACTTCTAATTTTTTTTACTCACGCATAAATTTAGTTATCAATACATTATTTACACTACAAGCTTTTAACTAGAATCAACCTACAAGCTTGCTTTGAGTAGGTATTATTGCTCTGAAAGTATCATGTTGTTGTATCTGTAACCGCTTTGGCGTGTTTGTCAAACACTAACAGGTACCAAAAAATCTCATTCCCTGTGATACGTGATCGGCACCAAAGTAATTCAACCGGATAATCCGGGTTACGGACCCTTCAAACGGGTTCGATGCCCACTGTCTGCATGATCGCTATACCCGGCTATATTACGGTATAGCTTATAGATGAGTCGTACTCGACCCATCTGCAAACAACATTTGCAATATTAATTATGCCAGTACGCCCGTCGTCGTTCTGTTACTAGAATTAGTAACCGAACAGTAAATGTGATGGAGTCAAATTTCATAAACTATATACGTTCCAGTTGTCTCATCTTGATTCTAGAAGAAGGGTGTTAGCTGTCCTAGCGGGGAAAAATCTGATAAAAGATAAATCGAGTTTCAATTCGATATCGTCGATACTTGCGCGGCTGCTCTGCGATGACAATAGCACGGTGAATTCATCGCGGTCAGAGTAATGAACGTAAATTTACAATTTCCTTTAGACATTTAAAGCTCCTGATCCTACATCCTGATTTCTACATGATTTCAGAGCATCCAAGAGGAAGTTAAAACTGAAAGCAAATTCAATAGCAAATTCTTCATTGGATGTCATGACAACAAAGCAGCAACAACACAGTTTTACAATTCAAGTGGTGCTGCCACACTGAAGTTATAAAATGTTATAATACATTACTTGACAATCTAACATTTACTGGTGTGGCAGCACCTTTATTCTCCACGCTACTCGCAAGCACACAAAGAAGGTTGCGTGTGTACACAACACATACTACATATCGTTGTCATTTCGTCCAATGAAGAAACGGCTAAATGGTAACGATTGCTAACGGGTCCCGGAGTCGATTCCCGGCAGAGGCAGATATTTTTGTGTGACAAATAGTAATTTCTTTATTTATGTTGTCATCCACGAAACGGAATCCTAATTCGGGTTTGATTGTATAAGAATTTTTATTTGCATATGACGCTGAAAATCAGTACCCAAAAATCAGGAGTACTTTATGAAATTGGGGCAAACAGTAGGCAAATGTGTTCTTTGTGACGACACATTAATCAATGGGGATGATTAATGGAAGTGAGCGAACGATCGCCTGATGTGCTACTGCTAGCCCCCATATGTTGCTTAATTTTCTAAGTGCCGCCTGTGTCCCGATCAAAATCAATTTATACTTAAAAGGTTTATGTAGTTTCTACTATGACACAGTATGCGGTCGTATTCAGAGGTTTTGGCGGAGATTGGCAGCCTCGAATCCGCGCTAGTAGGATCTTTTGCCGTGAAAATAAACAGGTTGGAATCAAAGCACGGGCGTTGGGATACACAAACATAAATTCCCAATTTCATTATCTATCATTGTTTAAAGACATTAAAGTTGTTCATGTTACCTTAGAATTATATTTGAGATATTTAACTATTACATTTTAATAAACTAATAACCCGCCCCCGCTTTGCTTATGAGTTTCGGTTTAATTTATTTCGGTTGCACAATTTAAAAGCCACTTATTAAGCTGGTACACCTTTCTTGGTTGCCAACACGTCGTTGATATTATGTATGTAAATGAGCTCTAACACAAAATACTTACATTAATTATTACCAGCGTTAATCTTATCCAGTGTCTATCTATTTATGAGGGTGGATATCATATATTATTCATCAATAGATGCTAGAAGATATGATCATTTGCGCGTTTTAGTATTTAATTAATTTTGTGTTGATTCGGGTTCAATAACGACCACGGCGCACACAAAGGATTATTCCAAACGCGGATTATACCCTTGATAACATTGGTAATGACAGGTAATGATGATGCTGCCATTATTCATTTGTCATAATTACCTGTCGCATTTAAACAATACTCATTTTCTTTCAATCGGCAATCCTTTCAGCCCATTATTTAGCCCGGATCTTCTTATAGTAGGGAACCTTATTGCTAACTTCATCATCCACCTTTAATGCGAATTGGTGGAGGTATTACTATTAGGTTACGAGTGTCGGATTTTTAACGACTGCTAACATCTTCCGATGCACGGAAGCATTAGCAAACGCTGCCAATCATCGTGATGTAAAGAAAGAAAATTTCAACGTTTAAGAAAACTATTTATACCTAATTCAATTTATTCTAAGGAATTATTTATTAATGAAAAACAAACTTTATTGTTATGAGGGATAACATTCTTTCGGCAGCATAGCATTCTCCAATACGGAACATTATTTTGAAAGGCTTTTATTACGTAGGAATATGCATATTCCGCAGGCGGCTAAGTTTTATTGCGTAGTAAAATTACACACGAAGGAAGAATTGTTATTTCACAACATTGCAAAGGAAGCTTGGACATGCACTCGATATTAATTTAAGTTAGTGTTCCTTTATAATGTGAGTTGAATAAAAATATTATTCACGGGTATTCTTGCCGCTTCTTTTCCCGAGACGGTTCATACTAGGAATTTTTTGACACGAGTAAAAATATAATAGTAAAAATCGATGTCAGATACAAAAATAGTTACAGTATACAGTATAATAATTGTAAGTCTCATTACCACAAATCTCTGCATTACCGGAGGCGTTCTATAGGTACACATTACACATGAGAACGAACACTAACTATGTATCATTATCATAATTATATACTTTCGCCGTTTCTTCTCTTCCAAGTAATAAACTAACTTTATAACTAGAAATAGCTTTAATCCTCTGTATTCTTATTTAAAACCTAATTTTCACTTAATTTTATGAAGCGTACACTATTTTATTCTTTATTATTTTTAGAATGCAATAAATGAAAACATTTATAAGAAAGGCCTGAATCATTTCCTATCTCTAAACGTGTGGCGTTAACCTCTTTATTAAATAACCATAATATTGTACATGCCTTGTACTTATTAGTTAGCGCCGTCTATTTTGAGATATTCCGTGCCAGTTGACGCGTCAAAATAACTCGTGTACTCGACAAATTTTGTGCAAATTATTTTAGATCGAGACAAGTTGTGTTGCGATCATCGTATATTATATCTCATCGTGGTTCGCGATCACCCTGTATTATAGCTCATCCTGGTTCATTAAGTGTACAACTGCGTAGCGGGATTAACACATTATGCTATGTCGCGTATCTAAGTGCACCTCCACTTAATTAATCTCCTTGATCCCTCATCGAGTCCCACGACTCCAAGACATGGATAGTGAATTTTCCTTCTAAGGTTTTATAGTGTTCGAAATAAAGATAGATCGTTATTACGTAATTATCTTTGTTGAAATATCATAAGGTAAAATTTGATTGAAACGTCTTTTTATCAATATCTTATTTACAACTTTAATTATAAAATGGAAAGCCTTAAAAGTGAAATTTTCGGCTGATAAAGGAAATTATACCCAGTATCTAGTCGAAAGTATTTGCCATTCTACGCGATATTAAAATCGTTGCTTTATAATTTGTATTTATTTGTATATAAATTTTCATGCACATAGAAGTTTCTTTTGTTAATTTAGTATATATAGTATTTTTAAATTAGTAGTTTTTACCATAGGGCATAACAATTTATCTGCCGATGTTTTTCTGTCGATATTGTGGTAATGTTTTCTTTGCCATTTTTTCTCCTTCATGACAAAGCATCTTTCCGAAATAGCGGTAGAATTATGTATATGAAGTGCATATGTACCTATTATTATTATTATTATACATATAACGTCTATACACTATCAATAAATGATTTCTAATTTTAATTTGAATGTAAAATATGGCATCAAAAAATAATTTTATCTATAGAATTGCTGTTTCTCCATGCTTCATGCTTAAGACCATTGCACCTTTTACAGTTCACCTTATTACCTCTTACTTCCTTATAATATGCCGCTTATCTGTACCTACATACATAATGAAATACATTAATTTTTTTCCTCCTTAAATAATAGAAACCTTATTTTATCAGTTTTAGGTCACCTATGACATAGGGAATGCTTGTGGGCAGCATTGAACAAATTGTTCCACCTGAGCTCACAATAAAACTTTCAAAAAGGTATTTCATGAGCAAATACGACCAAGTTATAGTACATATCAGCAAAGGTGATTATCGTCTGTAAATTATCATCAGTTTAATTCTAAAACATTATTTAGTTAATGCATGTCATAGACATTCATCTCATGCTGACTACCTGCAAACAATACAGTACAATAATTGCTCCGAAGGGATTCACCTAATCTCCTTGAGAATACTACATAATGCGTGTATTTTTGGGTATTATAGAAAATAAAAAGTTGTATTTTCCGTACATTGCGTTTCTTTAATTCTTTATTAACATACCTAATGTCGCGTAAGTTTATTTATTTTATTTATTTATTTATTTATTTATTTGGATTGCCAACGCAAGAAACAGTGCAACAAGCTTGAAATCAACAAATAATATAGATATATACATAACTGCTCTTTCAATTAAAGGCAATCACAGCATGCTTAATTGCAAGTTTAAATGTAAAGGGTTTAAAAAGGCATGACTTTGTGAGGAAGTAACTAAATATTTTGTGTCTGAGAATGTACTTAACGTGAAAAATTGTATTCCCCAGAGATCCTGTTTAACACGAAATGGTTTTGGTTTTCTTCTCTTCTTCAAGTTTACCTTTTAGACTTTCGCAAACAACTTTAATGACACTACGCAATAGATTCGTTTGTTCGGCGAGAAATATAAATTCATTATTTTTAACTTATTTTTTACACACCTGGATTTTCATTCACATTTTAATCAAAAGTCCCAATTCCAAGTATGAATTTTCACTAAGTAGAAACTATTCATTTCACGACGTATATTATACTTTTTCTCGTGCTTTGAACTTGTTTGAAGGAAAACTTTTAGAGCCGCAGTTTTCAGTCAAGAGGCTTCATAAGTCTTGAGTTGATTTGATGGAAGTTCGATTCGGTTGTGAAGTAACTTGTTACTGCTTAATATAATAAAGTCTAACTAAATATTATGACAAAAATGTAAAAGTATCAAACTGTTCACTGGTTATTCTAATATTTGACACCGTGCCTCTCTACATAGTAGAGAGACAGAGACTTTATTTTAATATAGTTTAGTTAAGATTTAAGGCGCTACCGCGCCCGTTTGGTTGATTTTCTTTGCCATATATCTCGTAAAGTTTATACGCTATTAGTGTAATACTTAGGTATATGTTTCTTGACTATCTACTTTAAATCTGCTCGAAAATGAAAACACGATAACGTGAAATTTTCTCGATAGAAAAAAATCATAAAGTAGGGTCTGTTTATTTACATTATAGCTTACCACCGCGATATTTTAAGTAATTTTTGCACGGAATTCTTTTTAAAACATAGAACATTATCACATCTAAATCCATGTATATTTTTGTGAAAAAACATGAAGCAGTTTTTAAAAACCAAATAAAAACGTTGTTTGGCGCTTACGTCGGTCAGTTTCGAGCGCACGCTCAGTATAGCTGTCTCACAATTTTCATACAAAAACTCATTCCCACACTGTCTTTATGATGTGCGTTCAGTCGACTGCGGTCTTCATGGACGTCGGACGTATGTCTCTCTGCGCTATTTTTTACACGATTTTTAATATAGAATTTGAAGTAACGTATAAAGTTTTTGACATTTGCTTATGATTGTCAAAACGTTAAATGGGGAAAACTAAATAGCACAGAGAAATGGAGTAGTTTTGTTTAATTATTTATATTTTTATTATTTGTATTTAAATAAAAATGTTTGATGATATGTAAGAGAATGAATAATTAAATTACTGTTCAGTTGCGTAATACATTATCTATATATGTATATAAAAGAAAAAGGAGACTCGCCGCTTTTTATTCGGTTCGGTAGTTTCTTACATAAAAATGTAAGAAACTACGGAACCGAATAAAATGAAATTTTTCAAGGAGATTGCCAGGAAGACGTCAGCTAAGAACGGATTTTTTGAAATTCATCTCCTAAGGGGTAAAAATAGGGGTTGGAAGTCACTTTCATACAAACCAACTTCGTCAGCTTTAGAGTAATTGTTGTTGAACAACAGTTTGATTCCACTCTTACTAATTACACTTACTGAGAGTAGGTTAACAGCTATATCTGGAACATAGAGGACATTTCGAACTTCTATTTTATTATCACCGCAGTTTACATTAACATGTCCCATACTCACAACAGGCAGCGACTTCTTGTCACCCACAGTAATTTTAGATATAGGAGGAGTCTGAATATCATACAGCCAATCACTCCTATTCGTCATGTGCATTGCTGCACCGGAATCTATATACCAGTCATTGCTCATGCTGTTTTCCGTGAATGCTGAAAAAGCTGCAATAAAAGTATTATAATTCTTACACTTTTGACTCTTTACATCATTTTTAGTACTGGACTTTCTCGGAGCTATGCAGTATCGGCTTATTTGGTCATGCTTAGTGAAATTGAAACAACGAGGGCTTTGGCCCCGTGCAGACCTATACTTTTTTTTGTTAGTTTAAAAAGTCGAGGGCTCTATACTTTTAACCTCCTGGATTAGTTTTGTCTTTATAGCTTCCGCAGTGATGGGTATTCCAGAGCTCTCTAAACCCATAATCATTGGCCTATAAGTATCGGGGATTCCGGCCAAGATCAATCTACCAATCCACTCGTCTTCAATCTGAAAGTTGATGCTGCACAGCTTGTTATTTTATTCACGTATTCTTCAATACTATTACCACAACCTTCTAACGTAGTTGTGACCAAGTCTTTCAATAGTCCGACTCTTCTAGTCAGGCCGTTGTCGTCAAAGGCTTTCTCAAGATTCATCCATACATCCTTCGCGGTCTCAGCATTTTGAACATGCACTTAGTTCACGGGGTCGAGAAGAAGGATGATTTTTGTACGGGCTTTGACGTCCTTACTTGAATCTGGTTTGGTGCCGTCCGGACGTTAACAATGAAAATGAAACGACGTAATACACTGGAAATAACGTCTCTGGACAAACCACTAATCTGCATTTAAATAAACGTAAATGATATGCACTTTCCCACGGGCACTTGGAACACTGAACATCTTCCCCTCGTTGAAAGCTTTCCATCCATCCATCCATCCATCAGCCTTTGTAGGTCCACTGCTGGACATAGGCCTCCCCTAACTTCCGCCACTCTGACCGGTCCTGAGCCTTCTGAATCCAGCGGATACCCGCTGTCTTCTTCAGGTCGTCGGTCCACCTGGTCGGGGGGCGTCCTGTGCTCCTTTTACCGAGGCGTGGTCTCCATTCGAGGACCTTTCTTCCCCAACGCTTATCGGTCCTTCGAACTATGTGGCCAGCCCATTGCCACTTCAGCCTGCTAATTCTCTGAGCTATGTCGGTCACCTTCGTTCGTCTACGGATTTCATCATTTCTGATTCGATCGCGTAGAGAAATACCGAGCATAGCTCGTTCCATAGCCCGCTGGGCGACTCTAAGCTTATGCATAAGGCCAATAGTGAAGCACCACGTCTCGGATCCGTATGTCATCACTGGCAACACACACTGCTCGAACACCTTCGACTTCAGGCACTGAGGTAACTTTTTGGACGACAAGATATGACGTAGTTTCCCGAACGCAGCCCATCCGAGTTGGATTCTACGAGTGACTTCTTTCTCGAAGTTGGACTTACCCATTTGGATTACTTGTCCCAGGTAAATGTACTCGTCTACAACTTCGAGAGCAGCGCCGTCAACAACAACCGGTACGGGTGTGACATGGACATTCGACATGATTTTCGTCTTGTCCATGTTCATCTTAAGGCCCACCCCTTGTGAGGCGCTGTTCAAGTCCCCTAGCATTGTACCAAGTTCCTCCAGGGATCCCGTCAGGATGACTATATCATCGGCATATCGCAGGTGTGTGATGTATTCGCCATTGATGTTGATGCCACGTCGTTTCCACTCCATCAGCTTGAACACGTCCTCCAACGAAGCGGTGAACAGCTTTGGGGATATGACATCCCCTTGTCTGACACCTCTCTGCAGTTGGATGGGGTTCGTTGCTGTGTCTTGTACTCTGACGGACATGGTGGCAGATGAGTATAAACACTTCAACACCTCGATATACCGGTAGTCGATCCGGCACCGTTGGAGAGAATTTAGTACCGCCCAGGTCTCGATAGAATCAAAGGCTTTCTCATAGTCCACATAGGCAACACATAACGGCAGATTATACTCCTCGGTCTTTTGTATAATCTGCCGCAGTGTGTGTATATGGTCTATGGTGCTGTAGCCTTTTCGGAATCCTGCTTGTTCGGGAGGCTGGAAGTCGTCAAGCCTGCGTGCAATGCGATTTGTGAGCACCCCCGAAAACAGCTTATAAACGTGGCTCAGAAGTGCAATGGGCCTGTAGTTCTTCAAAAGGGCTTTATCCCCCTTCTTGAAGAACAGCGTCACCACACTTCTGCTCCACGCTTCCGGGGTAGTTCCCGTATTAATGACGGAATCGAACAGTTTCTGGAGCGCCACTAGAAGGGGTTTACCTCCAGCTCTTAGTAGCTCGGTTGTGATTCCGTCATCTCCCGGTGCCTTGTTGTTTTTAAGCTGTTTGAGAGCCTCTCTAATCTCATACAGGCTGACGTCCGGGATATCCTCTGTGTAGTGTCGGGTCAGTTTAGCTCGCTTGTCGCTCTCCTCGCGAGGAGGTGGAGCTTGAGAGGAGGTATACAACCGTCCGTAGTATCTCTCAGTCTCTCTCAGAACTTCCGGTTTCGACGAAACCACGGTGCCGGACTCGGTCTTCAACCTCGTAAGCTGACTTTGCCCAATAGACAGATCCCTGGCGAACACTTTGGAGCCCTGGTTTCGCTCAATTGTGTTTTTTACACGATTTGCGTTGTGTTTTCGCAAATCGCGTCGCCTGCTTGGAGATCTGTTCATTGAGCCGTCGGTATTCCCTCATAGAGGTTGGAGACTGCACACATAGTTCTCGTCGATCCCTCATAAGACCGAGAGTTTGTTCTGAGAGAACCTGAGATCTACCACTAGGGTGGGTCTTGAAATACTTCGACCCTACCTCGTGGACAGTTGTTACCATCCTGGTGTTAAACTCGTCCACTGACGTGCACGATTCTAGGCACGCAAAACGATTTTGCAGCTCAAGTTGAAAGTTTTCAGATCCCTGGATTTGGACGGATGTTGGGCGAAGCGTAGACTTCATCAGGCGTGACCGTTCCAGCTTCAGGTCGATATTTAATGTGCCTCTTACAAGTCGGTGATCGCTCCCGGTTTTGAACCTGCTGATCACAGAGACATCATTAAATATGTGCCGTTTGTCTGCCAGAATGAAGTCTATCTCGCTTTTCGTGGAACCATCAGGACTTATCCAAGTCCACCTGCGTTGTGGCTTCTTACTGAAGAAGGAGTTTATCATGAAGAGATCTTCCTTCTCCAAAAAGTTGGCCAGCAAGTGTCCTCGGTGGTTCCGTCGTCCAATTCCGTAGGGACCCACTTTCGTCTCGGCGCCGCTCCGAGTGCCCAGTCTCGCGTTGAAGTCCCCCATCACAACATTGAAGTGAGCTTTAGAGGTATGTATGGCTCTACTTATGTCCTCATACATAACCTCAACCTCATCGTCGGGATGTGTCGAAGTCGGCGCATATACCTGTACAACCTTCAACGAATATCGTTTGGATATTCTGAGTGTAAGGTACGCTACCCTAGCCGACACGCTTCCAACTTGCACAATGTTGTTGACGAGGGACTTGTGAACGAGAAACCCGACACCACCTTGGGACAGGTGTTCGCCCTCCCGGTGATAGAACAAATTTCCGGATTTGAGTATTATCGTGTCCTCCCCTTGCCTTCGGACTTCAGATAAACCCACAATACTCCAGTTTAACTTGTCTATCTCTTCTTCCAGCTCTTTTACCTTGTCGTCGGTCGTTGAAAGCTTTCCAAAGTAATAAAACCGATATGTTTCGTTATATATTCACCATGAAATCCACTTAATGACCAGATGTCATCAAATTTTGATTGCTACTCTTAAATTTCAGGCATTATAAGTGTTTCTAATAGAAACAATTTTTTGAAAAATTATAATAAAATGATAAAAATTTACTACTTTCTGACTTATTTCTTTGTATTCACCCGATTACCTATCTGGATGCCAAATTTTAACTTTCTAGGTCATCTGGAACTGAGTTAGAGTTTTGATCTATAGGTCAGTCAGTGATAGTGAGTGAGTGACGATTTTTGGACGTTAATATCTAAATAACCGTTCGAGATGTGTATATGAAATTTGGAACACATATGTATTTCTCAAGTTTCAATAAATGAACCAAATTTGACAGGTTTATGTTGAATAGTTTTTGAGTTATGAGGTGGTCAAAAGTGGCTCCAAATGGTTCTTGAAATAATACACACGGTGCTGCTCGCCAATTCTGTTAGCTTGAAATTGGCTTTACACGCTACCCCGTGTCTAAATTATTTATTCTCTTCAACATCATCAAACTTTGTACAAAAATTTCTCGTTTCGTTCTACCAAAAATAAGTATATGTCAGCAACCTTAAAAGCCTACCACGGCTATGTTGATGTTGCCTCTAATATAAGTTATGGTATAGTTTTATGGGGAAACTCTACAGATTTCAATAAAGTCTTCATTGTTAAAAAACGATGTATACGCGCTATGTGTAATGTTACCTCAGACACTAGCTGCAAACCTCTCTTTAGGAAGCTAAAATTAGTGTCATTGACTGGTAGGTATATGCATATATGAGATTGCACCTTTTTCAGGAAAAGAAAAATAATTGTTATTTTGCAACCAGATACCCTAACCGACTATGTGTACCATGGTACCACCTTCTCGATCAGCGATACGTTCAGAAAATTCGACTCACGTCATGTGTGTAATGATATAACAATAAAATCATTGATAACATTAAAATCTTAACTTTCACTTAATTTAAAAAGAGTTACTTAAATGGTTAACTGACAAATGCTACTATTCAATGAAAGAATTTATATGACGATTTTTAATTATTATTTATGGAAATAGCCGGCAAACGAGCTGACAATCCACCTGATAGTAAGTAACTATCGTTGCCTATGGACTTCATCAACACCAAAGGCATCACTGATGCGTTGCCAGCCAATAAATAGAGAAGAAAAAGAAAAAAAGAAATTTTTAATAATTATTGTTTTCCCTTGACATTTGAAATTGAAAATTATAATATGATGTAAATAATGTAAACTCACATATATTTTTGTGAAAATCCATATAGTAGTTTTTAAAAACCAAATAAAAAAAGTTTGGCGCTTATGTTGTTCGCTTCCGAGCGCACACTTAGTAGGTGCTGTCTGACAATTCTACTATCCTTGATCCGCAATTGTTTGTTTTTCATCTGTTTGGCACCGCCTCAAAATTATTTATTTACTGTTAATTTAGGATCTTAAATTATAATACTAATTGGTTTATTTTATTTTTCGCTTTTCAGTTTTTTTTCGTTGATTCAATTTTTTTTTTAAAGTAATTGTTTTATAATTTTTAGATGCAATAAAAATTAATAATAAGTACTACTCCGTAGTTTTTCTGTGCTGTTCTTGTGACCTGAATGACGGTCGGAAATCTGAACATAGAAAACAAAAGATGGTGGCCACGCCCACTTTATGCATAAATTCCCATGACGGTGTCCTCAACAGAAGAAATACATTTACCTTCCTGGTCACTGCAGTCTATAAACTTGACTAAATATATATTACTGTATGCAACTGAGACTGAACGCCTCATTTGTAGGTGTCGCTGAATACCACAACTTTCAAACCAAAAGGCAAAGTTTCTTGACGAAACTTGTTTCGCCGCAGTATTCGTAGTTTCGACGGTTTTCGTAGTTGGAAGGTGTTCCAAGAATCGAACAAAGGTGCTTCACTATGTATATGCACTTTAAAACCACATTGTAATAGAATTGTGAATTAAAAAGATAATAAGCAAGAAAATAACATTTATGTATTACATCTTATGCACGTTGAAATATGCATGTAGCTTTAGTTTGTACGGCGGACGATACGAGAGAATGTTTTCATATCGGCGCTTTTAAAGAAAAATCGTCTTTTCAGCATAAAAAGCGCTGCTGAATCTACAAAGAAAGTTCTGGAACTACAAAAGAAAGACTGGAAGCCATCACTACAAAAATATGGATATTATTATGCGTAAATTTTCACACAAATATACTTATCTAGAACATATTTATATGTATTTATTGCTGCAAAGGAACAAATACATTTGATTTTACCATGTACCCTATATAATTATGGTAGGTAATATATTTTTAAATTAAAAATATTTATAAACTGGAAACCAAATGTAAATGTAATAAAAAGCATTCTTAATGGATTTATAGAGACACAAAGTTAGACAATCTCTTTCACCCCTTAAATGTAACAACTGTACCTATGAAGTAAGTTCCAATCAATGAGTCCAGAAATGGAACATACTTGCATTCGTTTGTACAGTTGAGCCAAACCAGGTACAGATATTTTAATTTATTAAATTTTATTACTCGTTTAGCTACTTTAGATAAACATAAATTACCTTTATTCATGAGGGAGTTAAACCCTTTTGTTGAATGGTAAACCTCCCGTGGAAGCACGAACTCGCTTGAGAAGCGTAATTGGAATGAAACGTCCATGCTGTCCGCGCCACTTGGAACAAAGACGTCCTCAAAACGCGAGCTCTACGACTCAAAGGTGCCTAGCCTCGTTACTATTTACAGAAATATGTATTCCGTTCTTTTGTACGAGTAGTAGGTACCTACCTACTTTTATTTTAGGAAAAAATTCGCTTGCATTTTGTGTTTAGATTTCAATTTTGTATTTACAAGTGGGTCAGAACTCAGATCCACTACGATTTTTATTTTGTTCTTAGAGGCAGTGTGAAGTTCTTTAACCTGCACATGCGTATGCAGTTGTTTAAAAGGTTGAACAGTGCAGAGGACGTAGTTGGAATGCTTAGTGTGTGACGGCAGCTAGATGTAGTGTTGGTTCATTTATCACAATGGTGGATCTTGGAAATTAATAATGCTAAGGATTTTTGAAGTGAAAACTTCTTTAGTACGGGGGTGACTTGAAATTTTATGAAACGAAACTGTCCAGTGGAGACTAGAAATGAGTGGAGACCGACTTGAAATTTTATGAAACGAAACTGTCCAGTGGAGACTAGAAATGAGTGGAGACTAGAGTTGAGTGGAGACTAGAGTTGAGCGGGGCGGAGCGGGGCGGAGCGGAGCGGGGCGGAGCGGGGTGGAGCGGGGCGGAGCGGAGCGGAGTAGATTAGTGAAACCTACATTTATCATCTTCCTGAAATTTTACATTCGTCTCATTATCTTGAAAACAAAAATTTTTAAGGCTTATCCTAAAGGAAACAGTCAAAATATTTAATATTTTTTTATTTATGGCCATTTAAAAAAATTGAGCCACAGGAAACTGAGAATCTCACCAGAAAGCTGAGGAAAACAACAAAAATAAATCGACATCAATCATTTATTTCACATATTTAAAAAATTTACCATTTAACATGAATGTGTAATAATCAAAGTATCTTTTATAATAGCAAAAATTAGTTTTAAAGTAAAGTTTCAGTAGTACCGGCGGGAAAGAGTAACAAATATCCAAACTCACAAACTTTCACATTTATAATGTTAATATAAAAATATTAATAGGATTATATTTGTAGTTTAATGTTTATGTGTAAAAAAATACAACTATTGCACCATATTAAAAACAATATTTTTAATATGATCTGTTCAGGATCCTGGATGATTCTCAGTATCCTGAGTACCAATTGGACAGGATCCTGAGGCCAGGTTCCTGATCATTTTTGTCTAAAAATAAAATAAACATACCAATTTATAATTTTCAACAAAAATTAAGCTAAACTAGGCCTATGTGCTTGCATCTTACATATCAATACGCTAAAATTAGTAATATTTATTAGTAATTTCGTGATTAAAAATCTTACCAGGATTCTGTGAACTTCACTGATTACGGCACCATTTCACTCGCCGAACGCACTGGGCTCACTAAACACCACGCTAGGTGAGAATAGATAGATGACACTCTTTGTCCCTTTCGTAGGAACTATCGACTCAGCGGATCGGTAAAGAGGCACGGCAAATAGTCTAGTGAATATTTGCTAATTCAACACCGAACAGGATACTGATATAAAATCGTGGGGACAATATGTAAACAAGATTTATTCAATATTTTTAAGGAAATTCTATAGTAATTGTGCTACCTAGCCAGGAAAAATAGTAAGCTTATTAATTTAGGATTCTTTTAAGACCCTAATATAGAAGAAAATTTATCACGACGCACTTTGAACTAAAATTTGTACGAGGGACACTGCAGGATCCTGAGAATTCGGCACTTTGAACATTAATTTTGTTCAGATAAGAATTGTGAATCTTAATTATTTTTAGTGACCATCTAGAAACAATTGCAATTAATAGTATTCCATCCAAAAAAAATTGTTATTAACAATTTTTTTATCATATTTTGGCTGAGCCGCCAAAAATTCCTTAGTTTGTAGAACTACCCATATATTTCTGTAACTATTATTTCAACATTGTAATCACGTCACTTACATAACACCATTGTTCATTATTATCAACTGCTGTGGATTCCCACGTAATTGTATTAACGTAATAAACCCGAACACATGCGGGATCCCGCGGCAGGTTAAAGTATAATCACAACTGTTTACGGTCGACCCTAAGTATTCATGAAGGTAACTACATAACGTTGTACGGCCATACTACGGTCTCAACTACGGCACTAGTTGACGCATTTTGTTATTGCCCGTTACGGTAAAAAGCTAGTTTTCCGCCATGTTTATATGCATAATGTTTTGCGACTATAGCAGTGTATGAATGAACTATGATAATATATATTTATACTGTTTTTGAATGATGATAATCTATAAAACAACCTTGCGCAACAACTCAGAGTCACCAACGGTTACTTTAATAGCTCCTTAGTACATAATTTGTATGGTGATTCTGTACTAAGGAACGATTTAAGTAACTGTTAGTGACTTTGAATTGGGGCGTTATTGCATCTACTTATTATTGCGGTACTACTCTGAAGCATTTTGAAGAAAGTAAGTTTTTACAGATAGATATCATTAGTTTCGGACCGAAAGATGAAAGATCTGCCTCCGTCTTTAGATTGTATGTCACATCATTTGTCTTTGTGATATATTCTGCGATGTTTTGAATTTAATGACCATTAATTAACTATGACATTTTAAGATAGTACTGAAATTTCAAGCTCTACAAAGAAACAAACTGTTGGGAATGCTGTTTTGTAATAAGTAGAACTCGACAGCTTAAAAATTCAGCTAAAAAATTATGTTCACTTGTATTCCAATAGCTACTTCGAAACAAATGACTAATAATATGCAGATTAGGAGTAAATAATTGCAAGAAAATGTTTCTGGTATCAACTTCAAATTTAATAAAAAAAGTACCAAACATAAAAAATTGCTGCAGCTATATAAATAATCTAAATTTTACCAAGAAAAAATAACCGACTACAGAATAACTCAAAAACTACTCGTCAAATTTAAGTGATACATGACAAGCACCAGCTTTCGATTAAAAAAAGAATCATCAAAATCGGTTCACCCAGTCGAAAGCTCTGAGGTAACAAAAATAAAAAATACAGCCGAATTGAATACCTCCTCCTTATTTGAAGTCGTTTAAAAATACATCCAAAACAATACACACAGGGTGTTTACTATATTCCATAATGTAAACTTATACCTTTATTAAACTACCTACAATCAGATAGAACAAAATAGCTCCATTGAAAATATTGCAGGTTGTGCTCTGCGGTGGCCAAGTGTTTAATTTTGCAAATGTTATTACTTTGACGAGCTACCGGCGCTACGTGGACGTTGACGCAGTGTTGCTGTTGGCAAACAAACAAGCTATAAACGCGGATAATTAAGTATCTACCAACCACTCGGAGCTTTACAATTAAATGGTAATCCGTTTTGATAGCACCCACTAACTGTACTTGTGATTATTGTTACTTATCCCTGTTTTCATAATGATGCTTCTTACAACATCACAGGTTTGAACTATATAGGTACCTACCCGTAGTGTATATATAAGTAGTTACAAATGTGAAATGTTAGGATGTTTGTTACTCTTTCACGAAAAACTACTGAAGGGATTTTCCGGAAAAGCACACAGGTAAACCATGATCTGGAATAAGTCATATGATACTAATTTTCCGGGAAATCGCGGGCAAACCGCGGGCTTAGCGCTAGTATAGTATATCATTGCAATGCGGTTCTAGTATACCGTCTTGCTGCTTTATGATAACATACAGCGTGAGAAGTTATATTTCTTTGGCATCAAAAAAAAAAACAGTAAAAAAAATAATAAAAAAAAATGTCAAAAGGCCTTCGTTACTACGGCCGACACGTGCAACGTCCCCTCTCCCTCCCACTCTGCAGTTCCCCAATATCTCGTGGCAACCTAAATAAAATTCACCAAAAAAAAAAACATTTGAAACAAAAAAAAAACAAAAAATAATTTTCAAAAAATGTCGAAAACAATATTCAAAAACAATATTCTAATGGCCCGTTTAGATGCGCGCGCGAGCCACAAGACGATCCGCGAGACGCGCTGGTACGCGCGCGTGTGAACAGGGAGCTCGCGGACAAGACCGCGGCGCGTCTCGTGGCTCGCAGGGCTCGCGTCGGGAGCGGTTTTTTGGGCGCGCGCCAAAGGGGCTCGCGCGAGAGCTCGCGCGGTGTTCACACGCGCGCGGCGCGCGCTTCATTCGACAACGGCTAGTAACTAGCGCCATACGTACGTGTTCTATTGGATTCGTATTTTTCAAAATAAAAATATGATACTGAACGTTAATACTGAATGATAATAATATTAATAACCTAAAACTACTAGTAACAAAACCTCGTATATTCAAAGTAATATTATTATAAAGAAGAAAATTTTGATGTTTTGTTTGTAATGAATACCAATAGCTTTTTTATTTTAAAAAGCCTAATTGTACAGAAATCTACCCATAGTACAATCTACATTGAGTATTTTGCCTATAAATCATGGTAGAAAGGTTTCACTGACTGGATGCCGATGTATTACGTCAACGTGCTTCATCCTTGAACGCTCGAACGCATCTGAACGCAGCGAGCGTGTAAACACTAGATAGCGCTCGCGCGCGTAGGGGGCGTGGCTTACGGACGCGCTGCGAGACGATCCGCGAGACGCGCGTATAAATGAGCGGTAACAATATTAAAAAAACAATATAGTAAATATAATATTATAATAATAATTTTTTCTTTTTTTAAAAACGCGCATGACGTTTTTCGTCACCTTTTGTGTCACCGTCACCGTGTCACAAATCTTAAAATTTTACTCTCATCATTATTTCCATTTATTTCATACCGCGCCTAAAGAAGTATAACTTCAAAAAAAATCCGGGAACTCGATTGACAGTCCATGATGGACTAACAATAAGTTTAAAATCATGTTATAAAATCATTTACTTCCACTAAATAACATAGTACTTTTCGAAATACCCTCCTTATAAAATAAAGGTTGCTTTTATCCAATTTCCCGTGGGATTTCTTTCCATTTTCAGGAAAAAATATCCTATAAATATAAACCATAACAAGCTTAAAATACCTAAACCTACCTACAGGTCAATATGCCTAGATCCGAGAAAAAAAAATGTCTGAGACAAATTTAATAATCCCGTTTTATCATAAAATTACAAAGATTGAAAATATGAAATGTGCCTACACAAAATATTAACGGAAGTTAAATTAAATTATAGTAGCACACGTAATTATTTAAAAAACTATTTCGCTATTTATAAGGTTTAAACAATTTAATTTCTTTTAAATCCTTTTAATTTCATTTTATTTCTGTCCGGTAACTACATAGACGTTAAAAACATAGGCGTGCGTGCTCTTTAAATATGATCATATTATTATATTCAAATATCTATTTCGCGTCATCCTTACATTTTGGTACACCGGTTTATTAGGTATAACTTAATACAGGTAAAGTTCGTCTATTTGGTACAACAATAGTAACTGCGCTTCTATTAGTAGGTGTTGTAAGGAGGATAACGATAATGTTATCTGAGAGATTATCTTTGAAACACGTACCAACGTAATACTGGGACAAAGGAAATCTCTCCAAACAGAATTGTGAAGAGGTTTGATATCCGTTTTACGAAAAACTGCTTTATGTATTAGTACCTACTAGTACGCTTCCCTTTGGTTCGGAAAAGACGATCTCTCTTTTAAAATAAGCGTTCAAATCAATTATTTCTTATTTTGATCCGACATTTTTGATAAGTACAATATTGAATGTTCCATTTATCTTTGATATTATAATATGTGTTTTCGAATAACTTTTTTTACAAAAATTGCTTTCTGCACTTCTTTTGTTTTCAGGGTTCCGTACGAAAAAACGAAAAACGGAACCCTGATAGGATCACTCGCGCGTTTGGGCAACCGCCGTTCACAGCCAATTTACTCCGAAACTACTGGACCAAATGAGTTGTTTGTACATACAAACATGTACTTTTTATGACCCAAAGACGAAGGAAGGTATAAAGTGACTAAACTGAATTATGAAAAAAAAATTAACAAAATTAAAAAAAAAATACAGAGAATAGTTTTTTACTTAAATATTACAGGAAAACCTATAAAAAGTCTTATTGTCTTAAAAAATGGCAAAAATAAATAAAATAGAAAAATAACGGTAAATACTTACCGCCCGGCCACAGCTACTAGCGGCGCGGATTGCGGCGCGGTGAGCGGCGCGGCAAGCGGTGAGCGGCGAGAACAAATGGTAGACAATGTATGGAGTATGCCACAGCTACAGCGGCGCGTTTTGCGGCGCGGTGAGCGGCGCGGTGAGAGTCGTGGCGGCGGCGGACTGCGCGGTGCGCGAGTGAAACAAATGCCGCGCGCGGCCGTATCGGTGGACGAACTCAGCATGTATTATATTTATCTTATTATTTATTATTTTTTATTCTTGATGTATTATATTTATCTTTATTTCATGAACAATAGTAAAACAATCGGTTGCTTCAAAGACTAGTTCTCATCATATTTTCTTAATAATCCATGTGACAGCTCATTCCATCATACCCTTTTGTATTCGTTTTTCTTATAATGAAAAACATGGCCGGTAGGTATCTTAATTACCTACTTACATTGTTATGTAATTTATTTATTTATTACATTTAACACTTTATTGTTTGTACACCAAAACATAATATACATAAAGAGCTCAAGGAAGGAACACAAAACAATGTTATTATTTATCTACAGATTATTTATCAATATTATTATATAAAATATTATTATATAGTAGTCTAAGTACGTCCACCGCTGACGCCGCCGCGGTCGCAACTAATCTAGCTGTGGCATACCACCGCAAATCGCGCCGCCCGCCGCGCCGCTCACCGCGCCGCAATCCGCGCCGCTAGTAGCTGTGGCCGGGCCCTTAATCAACGTACGGAAACCTCACCAAGCGAGTTTAACTCCCACTTGTCGAGTTTATTTTTCTTTTCTCTTTCTTGCCCGGCAATGCATCAGTAATGCCTTTGGCGTCGCTAATGTCTATTGGCGACGGTATCCACTTACCATCAGGTGGATCTAACTGTAAAGATTTACAGATAAGTACGTTTCAATACCTTTATTCCGTTTGAGATACTGACGAAGAAACCATTAAAAATGGTTTTTATTACGCTACGATAAAAATCAGCTTTCAAGAAATCTTTGTACAAATGTTTATTAGGGAATTCATTGAAGTGAAGATATTCGAATCTGCGACGAAGTAGAGAAGTTAATAAAGCTATGGAACGATACGAAATTGTGTATAAGTTGCTTACTGATCAGTGACTATGCTATGTACGTGTTCTGTTAATATCCTACTGATGTTTATAACGTTTCAGACTCGGAGTTTATGTGTAAATATCGGTTACTGACGCATATGTGCAAAGTTTTCTGTACAATTTTCCAGCTCTAAGAACAATTTTTCAACACACGTTGTGTACACTTTATGGCTACACGACGCTAGGAGCTCCTTTTTCTTCTTGTTTTGTTTTCGTTATAGGAAAATGACTATTTTTGCCTGCCAAAGCATCGGTTTTTCCTTTGTGGTCACAAATGTTATCCGTTTAATATACCTAGCCAATTCTATAATATTCAGACTCACTAGCCATTTAGTGTTAGGTAATAAATGATATTCCCCTGATAAACACAATCATATATTTATATTAAAAGGACTGACTGAAAACCACATTATTTTCTTTATTCCCTGTGGTCCGACTGTGAGCTGGATACTGTAGGTCCCCGCCGGTTCCGTGGGCGAGATGACCAGTCACGGTTGTTTAAAAATGCATGCGGAACAAATATTATGAGGGTCGGTATACAATGCTGTGGGTTTTTTATTTTTATTGGGTGATGTGAACCCAAGGACGTTTTAAGAGATGTCTAAGAGCTTTAGAGGAAAATAATAGATTATAAGCATATAAATATGGTTTGCGTGATTTATTAATAACATAATAATTAATATACAGACATAATGGAATATTACATACAGCTATATTTATTGAAAAGATGATAATAAATTGAAAGATTATTTGAATATGGGAATAGATCACGTTACCTATCGTGCCACCTATCGAATTCCATAATTTCCATAGCAAACTAGTAGATACCCAGCGTATTCCACTACGCTAAAAAAATCTGATAAGAATGATAGATGAGTGTTTTTGTGTTGACGTTGATGCGCCATCTTTACATAATTATTATCTTCAAATTATTGTGTGGGAAAAGTAGAAAACAACTTTATCAATGGATCGAATGTGCTTAATGCATTGTTTTATTAGTTTCAAAACTTTTAAACCACCTTCTTATTATTGCCTTTAAAATGAAACTATTTGAGGCAGTTGGATGGGTTCAGTCTATAAAAGACATCCGTACAAACATTTTTTGTGTTTTATAGATATAGATAATTAATTAATCACTGTCTAAACTGTAATTACGATAAAAGTAAAGAACACAATCCGAAAATTACAACTTTTAGTAATCGGAGCTTAATTTCTCTCCCACCATCTGGCAGTAACTGAACGATGCCCCTTGTGACCCGTTCAACTAAAGAAGGGACCCCTCGAGACTTGAACTTTGTCAAAATTGAACCATCAATTTGTGTTTACTACTTTATCAATATAAGTCTATCAAATATATATTTAGTCTGTCAAACTATGTAGTTACTTATATTAAAATATTGGAAAGATTATAAAAATGATCTCTCTTTGATCTTTCCATTTTATGACATTCGTACTATAAATACACCTGCGACGAAATTAGGATTATGAAATGACCTATGTGACAGACAGTCTCGCTAAATTATTACTAGTAATAACAAAACGCGTCTACACTTAACAAGACCCATGGGATACGGGGTGGGGGGAGCGGAATAGTGCCGTACCTTGGGGCAAGATCTTCCAAGGAACTTTGTGTTTTGGTTGGAAGGCAGTTAGGAGTTAAGGACTAGTGACCTAACAAAAGTCTCGTAAATTCTCAATCAAATTAACATAGCAGTACGTTCGTTCGTTTAGTTTCTGTACGGTAATTAAATATTTTTTTAAATAAACAGTAGCTCGAGCACGAATATTTGCGAGAAAGTATTCGTATGGTTAACGTAAGCAATTTGTCAAATTTGTATGGCATTTTAGTACCATTTACGCACGATAGGGGCGCTTTTGAAAAAATGCCATACAATTTGCTTACGTTAACCATACGAATACTTTCTCGCAAATATTCGTGCTCAAGCTACAGAAGTCTAATTAGGTAGTCGGTAGTAGACATTGGCCACTGGGTAGTCTGTCACCGTTGTACTTTTGTAGCGTTTTATTTGGTTCTGTCCTCATTAATATTTAATGAACACCTCAAAGTGTTTTAAGAATAACAAAGTTCGTGATGTTGTAAAACTTTTCCAGTGTTTGACACTAAGGAAAACGATGAGATGGCCAACGCCGTCTCGGAACATTTTCCTATAATGAACATCGAATACCAAGTTGATAAATACTAGAGCTATTCACATTAAAAAGAGTATAGTATACCTACAGTGTAATATTTTATTAACGGTTTTTTGTCATCTAATATTCACTGGTAAATAAATCCAATACGCAACAGGTTTAGCCGTATTGGGGCGGCTTAGAATACTAACCTCAATCCCACGCCGGATGGGTGTCGTAAAAGGCGACTAAATCCGGCTCGCTGGTGGTAGGGCCCCTCGAAGGATTATATTAGTAATATTGATTTTAATTATTAATTAATAATATTATTACTATTATTATTTCTCCATGGGGTTCGCCTGGATAGCTACCACCCTCGAGCATGAGTCGGCCGCCAAACGACTCGTCGTGTTCCGGCTGGGGGCTTGAGAGCCAGTTCTTTCTTTCTTTCTTTTTCTTCTCTCTTTCTTGGCCGGCAGCGCATCAGATGCCTTTGGTGTTGCTGATGTCCATGGGCGACGATAGCCACTTACCATCAGGTGGATCGTCAGCTCGTTTGCCGGCTATTTCCATAAAAAAAGGTAGATACATAAACCTACCTAGTTTATGTTTATGAAAATATGAAAATGGCGTGAACAGCTTCGAGAAAAGGATGGTACGGCCGTGCCGCTTTTTTGCTCGACTTGGCGGGGGCACTACCGTGCCCTATGGTTATATAATAAAACGAATATATTTATATATTAATTAGCTATGCCCCGCGGTTTCACCCACGTTAATTTTTGGAAAAAACTAACTACTAAAATATATGATGTTATATTAGCCTATAGCTTTCTTGATGAATGGTCTATCAAACACAAAAATAATTTTCCAATTCAAACCAGTAGTTCCTGAGATTAGCGCGTTCAACCAAACAAACTCTTCAGCAATATAATATTTGTATAGATATTGACTTCTAATTGTATACCTATGTTAAGAAACTTATGTTACCCTTTTGCGTTGCGCGCCTAGTTAGCTAGCTAGTTGCTGTGGATATTAGGCCATCAAAGCACGTTTTTTGCAAGGCGACCCTTAATTTCCATTCATGAAACCACACCGAAGATCGCAGTGGATGCCTTCCACACCTGAGAAAATATCTGACATGAGTTGTTGTAGCAAATAAACATGAAATATCCTTTTGAAACCAATTCAGAATAAGAATCTAAAAGCAATTTTGAACGCGTCTCAAACAAAGTTTTGTTAGCAGGTACCGGATCCTGGCACTGGATACTTGTTCAATAAAACAACAATGTTTTGCTACTTTCGACTGTATTGAAGCCTGGCATGTTTTGTGAAAGATTTGATTAGTTTCCATTTCTTGTGTTTGCTTATTTAAATCGAAAGCTTTTACACGGTTTTAGTTGGACTGCTAAAGACGGCGGGGATAAAGATGGATATGAATTAGGAAAAGGAAGGTGTAAGTAAATGTTTTTTTAAAATAGTATATTTAAATTTGATAAAAGGTTTTTATATATTACTAGCTGACTCGGCAAACGTTGCTCTGCCAAAAATTTAGGGGTGGACCACCCTTAACATTTAGGGGGATGAAAAATAGATGTTGTCCGATTCTCCACCCTAGCCGATATGCACGCAAAGATTCACGAAAATCAGTCGAGCCGTTTCGGAGGAGTTCAACTTCAAAAAAGCCACGAAACGTAGTGGACGTGTAAGTTTTTGTTCACTTATAAATACCATTAAATTTCAGCTATTTTCCCTTGGGGGTAAGACTTAGGCAACCATGCCTACGAATAAATAACAAGCAATTGAATAGCGATTGCTATGTTGTGTGTGTGTAAATTTTTGAGTTACCTCTATAATAATGTGTGCTTTTTTAAACTGCGATAGATATGTAAATGTATACTTGACAATATTATTGTACCCAATTAACATTAAATTAACGAGTATATTTCTGAATTAACACATGTTATTTATTTATAGCTTAAAAGATAAAGCTCTATTTAGATAAAGATAAAATTTTATGTATAACGTATTCAACTCAGTTCGATTTAGGTACATAATACAGGCCGTCTTATCGTGTTTATTTTGCATTCCTTAAATAAGACAAAAAATATCCTATTTAGTAAATAACGCGTAAACTTTTAATCTTCACTGAATGCCTGTGATGTGTTCCAAAGTTTATGTTCGTAATTTGAACTTCATAGAACTATTTATACCGGCTGGCAGTGACAAATTTACACTAAGTATATTTGGCGTGAACTACCTTAAAATGTTAGTACCTACTGCTCGTGAATTTATCATGCTTGTAAATAAATTTGCTCAACAAAATCAGACTAGACTAGACCTTCATAGTTACTTCTTGAAAACGAGAAAAAGTATTCAAAGATAAGGTCTCTCGAATTGCTGAAAACTGGAAATAATATTTGTATATTCAAGCTGAGTGCAGCAATTTTAAGGTAGAAATAAGTTTCATAGTAATCGTGTAATAACTAGACTTGCAACGAATATTCGGTTACTATTCGGTATTCGGCCTATTCGGCTGCTTTTATTATATTCGGCCGAATACCGAATATGTAAATATTATTCGGCCGAATACCGAATACTTATGTAATATATTTTGTAATAGGGAGATAATTGGTAAAATGAAAAAAAAAATCGATTCATTACGTATATATTCATCTTTTCATTTTTCTTATAATGATTTAAGTAGTCATTGGTATAAAACACAGGTACATAATCATCTTCTGTATTAGAAAAGTTAAGGATTCTAAGTTTAGAAGTAAGGAATTATTGTCGTAGAAGGATAGTTTTTCATTTCTTTCATAATCATTTAAGTAGTCATTGGTACATAAAACAGGTATATAATCTTTTTTCTATATTAGAAAAGTTAAGAATTTTTCTATGCATTTGAATTATTTTCATACATAAAATTTAGTAAGGGAAGGTTACGGTGCAGAAAGACTAATTTTTCTGCATTTTTAGGAAGTAGTTTACTTCTTTTTTTCTCGTAGACCAGCTGAAGCTGGGATTCAGAGAAAAGGCACTCTGAATAAACACTACTTCCTGGAGCTGACAAATATTTTGCTGCAATCTTGATCAAAAACGGAAATTTAAATTTCCTTGCTTGCCACCAAGTATACGGATTGTCATGACGTGATATATTACTAATACTTAAGAAAAGATCAATTTCTGTTGAAACTGCATTTTATACCGCGCAGAGCAACTGCGGGCGTGCTAGCGGTGAGTAGGTACTAGAGATGGGCTGAGTACTAGATTTACCGAGTAATCGAATACAGAGTATTATTCGGTTTTACTTTTACGAGTAATTCAGCCGAGTACGAGTACTAAATAAAAGACCGAATACGCCGAGTACCGAGTAATAAACGAGTTCTCGGCGCATCTCTAGTAGGTACATTAGAACAAACGAGCGCAAAACAGTCACGTCTGCACAAGTTTTAGCGCTAAAATCCTGCCGAATACTTTTGCCGAATATTCTGCTATTCGGTCAGGGGGCTCGCCGAATATTCGGTATTCGGTATACTGCCGAATATACTATTCGTTGCAAGCCTAGTAATAACTTTTGATTCTAACCATTCGACTAATCGAAATTATTTTCACACAATACATCTGTTTTGTAAAGACAACGTTTCATATTACGTACCTGTTACAAGACGTCGTCATTAAATCATAAAGAAATCATAATTGTAAAAACGACAATGGTTTAATAAATCTTTTGCAAAAGTTATACTGGTAGGTATTATATTCTGAAATGCTATTTATTTTATAACAAAAACATAATGTATAGGTATTAATAACCTTTTAATATATGGTATTAATTTATTTTATGCTAAATGCAAAGAGAGTGGATGGATATATGTATATATTGTTATGCAAATTATGATTGCTGAAATATGAATGCGATGTCGAGCCTTTGTTTTAATTCTCACCTACTTGAAACATCTTAATTTGTTAAAGTTTGTGCGTGGTACTCTCTCTAAAATCATCCGGTATTTTTAATGGAAACTATAATAATTGTAATTAGTTTATCCAACATATAACAGATTCTGTTTGGCTTTGATTCCATTTTAGGGTTCAAATTTCCCTTCCTTGGCAGTCGGGTAATTAGGTATTTAATCCTAAGTCCTTCTACAAATCAAAAAACTTTTCCTGGCAAATAAAAATATAACACAAACCAATTACATCTTTTTATATCTTTTAAGTTAATGCTTGACTACTATCCCACCTGAAAAATTAAAATTAAAATGTAGGTATATGATTAAGTTCTATCATTTCAAAGTTAATATTCACAGTTTGCGTATTGTGAAATCCAAAATAGAACCAGACTATTAAAAATGCTCTCTCTTTATTGAACTAAAGTAGAACTTTATTAAATTCTCAACATAGATAACTTATCGCGTTTTATAAACTATATTTTATACACTTATTTTATAAACTAAATAGTTATGCACAAATAGACTATGCTGAAGTTCAAATGGGGTAACAAAATAAAATGAAAATATTAACAACAACAAAAAATATCCCTGGATATAATTATTTACTCTACGGATTTCTAGGTCACGAGAAATTCAGACTCACAATAAACAGTTAAATTAAATTTAAATAAAACCTCATTTTATCGTTCGTTCCAATTTATTACGCACTTCTCAAAGTAATAATTGTAAATTTAATCTTCTAATCCTCTCGTTCACGATATCCCATCAATGTTTGTTGAAGCGGATTTGAATGTTATTGCAATATTATAAACTGAAAAACTCTGATATGAAAGCCTAACATCAAGCTTCACAATTGACAAAGGAATTAATAGTTTGATTTCGCACATGTTAGGACATTTTCATTCCACTATACTGGCCTATATGAAGGCTTTAAAAAATCTCAATTTCAATTTCGCAATTCAAATTCAAAAATCAATCGAATCTATCGACCTCGGATACTTTATTATAGATATTTAGTTAAAGCAAGTATAAAATATACGTAAACATACAAGTTCCCGAGTAACCAAAGTACCAAGCTCTGATCTATGAACAAATGATACCCTGAATATTCAAATACATATCAGTCCACCACCCACCAAATCAATATGAAAACTTCATACTTTTTTATTATTTTCGCACTCTTTATAATTTACGCTCGAAATAAGAAAATAAGCATTATTAAAATTTTAGGCTTTTGATTGTACTCGCAGCATATTGTATCTATTAATTATTAAACATCATAGAAATTGAAAAAACAAAGGGCCAAGTCAATGCTTATTAAAGTATTGTCTTCCAGTCAACCTTCGGACAATGGACGAACAATGGCGACGGTTGCGACGTAAAACGAAGAAAAAATAATTTATAAAATATATTAATGTCCATCTAATAAATAATTAAATAGCTATTCGTGAACGAATAAAAGTGTTCAATAATACAAGATAATATCATTGAATTATAATCTAAATTTTACTAACAAAAAATAACCGACTTCAAAGTCTCAAAAACTACTTGTCAGATCTCGTTCAAATTTATGTGGGACCACATGACAAGCACCAGCTTTCGATTAAAAAAAGAATCATCGAAATCAGTTGGCGTGATATTGAGTTATTCGTCAATTTGTCGCGCACATCTTAACACAAATTTACGACTTATGTCGTTTTCTCATGGATGCCATTGTTAGATCTCAATAAAATTTATGTGGGACCACATGACAGCCACCAGCTTTCGATTAAAAAAATCGTCAAAATCGTGTCGTGTCGAATCATCAAAATCGGTTCGCCCAGTCCAAAGTTCTGAGGTAACAAACATAAAAAAAAATACAGTCGAATTGAGAACCTCCTCCTTTTTTTGATGTCTGTTAAAAATAAAAATACCCTAGCGACCCCGTAGCCCAATTAATAGTTACTCCGCCTGCAAAACGAAGGATGGTTTCGATTCCCGGCCGGGATAGACATTTATGTGACAGATAAAACGTTTGTTGTCGGATTTTGGCTGTTTATGATGTGAAAGTATCACCTGTGACGTGTCGTGTGACGTGTCTTGTTTGATCCCGAATCAATTAGAATTGTCTTACATTGTCTGTCCATCAAATTTGTTTAAATATAATCCCACCAAAAACATAAATGTAAAAAAGGAGAGCCAAGTTCAATACAAAAATTATGCTTGGCTGTGGGCTTCGCCGCAAAAAGAATGGAGATCTAAATGAGTGCCAATTTCTATGCAAAATCGAAATATGTATTTATAGGAACCCTACGATGGTTAGTCGGAAAACCATCCGACTAACCATCGTAGAGTCAACTTACCCTGATGATGCTCCGTTTCGGGGCGAAACACGTGTTGGTGCTGGTATGTATGTTGGTATATACGTTTAATTATTGTAGTGCATGTTTCCGTTGTGGGAGGGAGGGAGGTGCCACGCATGTTTTAAAGTATATACCATCATACATGTTAAACGCGGATTGTTGCAAAGTAGACTAATACTAACTTAGTTATAGAGGAGTCAAAAGTGGAACCAAGTGGTTCGTGTAATATTACACTCGGCGCTGACTAGCCAATTCCTTTGCTTGAACTTGGCTTGTCACGCTGCCGCGTGTCTAGAAAAATAAGAATAAAATAAAAAAAATAAGAAATCTAGGCTAATCACTTACAATACAAACTACTAGACAAATAAGTTTCGATGTTTTAGTTTAGAACTACGTAGTACCAGTAGCTAATAATTAACAAAAAATATATTTTTTATCCAAATAGATTTTACTTTTTCTACATTTTACTGAGTTTGTACCTGCATGTAAAACTATTTGAGAGATGTGGTTTGAGGTAATCTGACGCTAATTGCCTTTTTGGCGAAAGCACTTTATTGCTGACGATCACAAAACTAATTGTTATGTAAAAGCTTTGTGATTTTCGTATTAGAGCATGTGAAGTAAATGGAGGCAGCATTTTACTATAAAAGTACTGCCTTATTATGTAATGTAGTTACATTGTCTTTAATTATACCTTGTAATAATTATACCTATTGAGGAGATATTAGTATGTACATAATTACTCATAGAATATTTGAAAAAATAGTTCTTAGCAGCAATAGACAATTATCGTAGAGTACTAATTATGGAGAAAATGCTCAGAGTTTCTGCCGTAGGAAATAAAATAAGATAAATTCGAGACCTGAAGGGGTGGCGCCCTTCGACTACGATTAGTAATTAGCATTCCTTAGGGATAAACGTCGGTGTAATTGTTTTCCGGGTTGATTAAATGGGCGGATGAGTGAAAATTACTCGACCATGTCAATTTAATACAAGTTCTTTGATGTTATACCCAATGTAAATTCTGTTAGGTAATTATTGGAATATTATGATTATATTTGAGTAAAATTATAGCTGGTTACTGTATTATAAATATTCATGAGGCATGTCTATATGGTTGTGATTTAGTTATGAATAATTATTTTAACGTTTATTATTTAACGTATTATTCCTAAAGTTTACATGATGATGTATTAGTCTAGTATGTAGTAGTAACTAGTATACTACGTTGTAGGGGAGGGGGGCCCCTTGACTCTAACCAGTATGAGCACTTTAAAGCCGAATATTTGGCAAACGAACCTCTGAATTGGTCTTTGCAGACTCATTGTTTTAAGAGACCTTTTCAACGATAACTCACTCTATAAGGCAAACAAAAAAAAATCATCCCCACTTTACCCGTAGGAGAGATACTATAAAAAAAAATATTTTTTAAAAATTTTATTCTACCACTTTCCAGTTTTAACAAATATACATATCCATGCCAAATTACTGCTGCTGCTGCTGCGTACGGATGGACGGACAGACGGAACTCAGAAGGACATAACTATAAAGGTTCCGTTTTGACGGAACCGTTAAAACACTACCTCCTGTTAAGTGTCCATAACTACTAATTCCAATAACCCTTCCAAGTACGTAAATTAAAAAATAACGGACCATATGACATTCAACGTCTTTTAAACCAATATTTACGACTAAAACAACTGAAAGACAAGAGCTATTTAACAATGGCGGCTAGTCATAGATTAATAATAGTACGTAGAGGTAAAGCGGTACGGTTGTTGGTTTGCGGTCGGTGGGCTCACCGCAGGCTATCGGGCGGAATACGACGCCCATGCGCTCATGTCGCGTCGGTGACGCGGCTAAAGTAACCTGATAGCGGTACACAAATAGATTTTTGTTTATCGTTATTTTACTCTTGTATCCTACTTAATATTATAAATGTGAAAGTTGGTATGGATATTGTATTTATTACTCTTTCACGCAAAATTACTGAACGGATTTTCATGAAATTTTGCACAATAGACCATAATTTGGAATAAACTATAGTATACTTAATACCTCGAAAAGAAAACGGGCTAAGGCAGGGCACTAATTTGTAATAATGCTTCAGATAAGAACTTGAAGTTCACTTCTAATTGGATTTTACGTCTCTAGGTTACGTTTGAATACTGACCTGAATCTACTTTAAATATTTACATAGATATCTATATACCGAAGTATGTTACACATTATTATATTTATTAAAGTGAAAAGGTTGTATCATGTTTCCCTAAAATACCAACAGATCATCGAAGATAACCATAAATAATTTCATTAAGTTAAACTAGAAATATTTAAACGCCTTTTGTAAGTTAGTGAGCAATCGTAATTATTATTGTGTTTAATGCCTAATTACTACTGTGATAAGCTTAAAATGTATGCCCGTTGTGGTAAAAATAAACAAACACAATATTTTTTTGGCGGCGGTGCTAGAAACTAGATTTCAAAAAGCGATGCGAGAGCGGGTACCTACCATAAAATAAATATTATAGAATTGTAAATATATTTGGATTAAATAACATGCATCACCTGTTGAATTCCATTATTTTTTCTGATACACTGAACAAATGTTTTCATTTAAAAATATGTATTTAAATAGGCGATTCGTTAGTTCGGTTCAGAAACTACGATTACTAACAGATGCATCAACTGGAACTGTAGTTAATTTAATTAGAGAATCAATTAAAAATATCGTGAAATATAGATTTTTATAATACGAAATCTGTTTCCCTCACTTTAGTTTATAGTCGCGATGTCAGACTCCTCCGACTCAATATCCACTTGAACTCTACTTCAAATAGACTGTAGAGGTTTTGAATTTCATTACATCAGCATACTCTGTTATTGGATTTCAAGGAACATCAACCATACTTTTCGTATTAAGCAGGAATACTGTTTCTTTATTATTTGTAGTAAGTTTATTCTTATCCTTACTACAAATAATAAAGAAACAGTAAACTTAGCCTTGGTCGCTACCAATGGAAATATTTTTTTTAAGTCAAGCAAATAAGCATTTCACCTGATTGCTCATGTGTCATTCCATAGCTAGTCAGCCAGGTAGTCTTACTTACCATACGCACGGTCACTTACCACTTGTACTGAACTGAATAAATAATGGGAATAATATTGAATAATTCTGTGCCTCCTGTGATAAGTGATATCTCTACGAGTGAAAAATCGACACTTTACAGGAGGACGAAAACAAGTTTTAAAAAATTCTAGTTCATAAACTAAGTGAGCTAGGTGTAACATGAGTACCTTCTTTTGTAGATAAAAACATTTACTGTCACCGTACATTTAGTTTTGTGTAGTAAATATTATAATATTAAAGTAATTCATCAAAAACCTGTCAGTTGTACCTTTTTTATTTCAAATGTGTGCTAATATTACGTGATAAATTATACAAGTAGAGTTAAATTATGTTACACCTATAAATTGTCTTTGTGTAAACTGATATATAACTGATTAGGGTACAATTCTATATAGAATCATATAGAATTGTACCCCAATCAGTATTGGTTTATAGTGATATATAACTCTAAATAAATCAATATTCACGATAAATATATTGAAAAATAAAATGTGAAAATGAGTATGAATCGCAGTTATAGCACAAAGCACAAAAAATATTTGTAGTGCAATTATTTATCGGGGTTACTACTTTAGATATATCTATATTCACGGTTTTTTGCCAAAACAGTGTGCACTTATATCAGTTTGCACAAAATTATTTCCAAAACTATAGCAGATAGAAGAACGTGAGTTAGACCAAAAAAATCGAAATTTTTCTTAAACGTTTCTATGTTAAAATCACAAAAAGGGTACAACTCGACTTAGATCATTTATCACAGAAGGCACAGAATTAAATAAAGGGTATAAAATCGGGTGTCAAGCATAGTCTTACAACTCACAGAACTAGTGGATTTTTTTTTCCACTAGTACTGTTAACAGAACTACTCAACAGGACAAGTGGGAATAAACGAGTGAAGCAAGGTCTTCAGACCTCCAAAATTAACGACTAAATGGATTTTTTCCACAAAAAATAATCTTCCAATATTAAAAAACCGTATCCTTTGCAAAATATGGAATGTCGTTTTGTTTTCGTTTAGTTTTATTCTATAACTATTCAATAAAATACAAATTGTTTGTTTAACAAAAAGATAAAGGAGGTATTCTTGGGATTAAAAATAGACAAGTACCAAACATTTATTCCAACAAAGAGAAAATACAAACATCAAATATACCGTAGTTACGCGACACAAAAATAGACCATATCATTCTCGTCCAAATAAATTTTCTTTTGATTCCGAGGTAATCCAGGTATGTACTTTATTTACTTGGCTTAGGTTTAGGCTCGCCCCCAATTACCTGAGGCTTACAAAATCACCCGCAAATTGTGTAATTGTGTTGTGTGTTGTTAAGAACACTCTTCTATCTGCTCTTGCAAATAAAAATCCATTTTTTATTTTACCTACCAAGATTGAATTTTATTTATGATTTATACAAAAAAGTTAGTGGGCAAAGATCGTAAGGCTTTTCGCATAATTAGCTAAAGATACCTACTTTGCCACACTTTGTTTACATGAAGAATTTAATATTAAGACAGTATTCAGACACCTGCCATAATTTCAGCAGAAAGTGCTGTAATGGCAACATTAAGCTCCAACATTTTATAGAAAATGCAAAATTCCTATAGAGGAAGCCTTTTTGCAGCGTCTTATAAGTATTAAAACTACCTAGTTGTTTTTTCTCAACGTTGTTATAAGCGTAATTTACTTTGTTACTGTCATATTTTCACGTTGGTTACTCATATTTTCATTTTAATCGTCGTCGTCCAAGCGTGTTAATGTTAGGGTTGTACCTTCGTCATTTGTTTACGAACTGATTAAATTTACACAGCTTTTCACGGTTTGTTGAGTAATTAATTCCGGAAAACGCATTTTGCATAATTTTTGATAAGGGCCCAATTTTTGTTTTATGGTAACCAACATCTGCGAATTTATTCAACATGACAAGTGCGATAAGATGTTATAGACAATTATATGAGATTGGTATTATTGTAATGTAAATTATCTGTTCTAGTATTCACGTTGATTTGTTTCAATATGAATAATTTTTATTCTGGATTCTATCATTATCAGTGAACGAATACACTACAGTATATTAGTTCATTGGTCATCATTATGAAACTTCATCTTGAAAAAACAATATTTTTTACTTTTTGTCTTCGGATGACATATGGCTCTACCCACGCATTGGAGTAGCATGGGGTCATCTAGGCCTCCTCCGTTATTAGTGGAGACTTGGACCTGGTAGTGGTGGCTAACCGGAACACAAAATATACTCATTTTAAAAACGAAGACTACAAACCTTCATACATACAAGTACTTATATCCATTCATTCACAGATCCTGTTTTTAGTAGTTCACGAATATACTTGCGCCGTTTATCATCTTACAAACGTAATACATTCATCTTTGTCAAGAGTTGAATAATTTAAAAAAAAATCGTTTGCCTACGTTGTATGAGATAGCAGGTCCTGTAAAAATTTGAAGCTTCAAGCTTCAGTCGTTAGAATCAGTCACTCAATAAGGACAAAAAGTTTTATAAATTAAGATATTGTTAAAAGAACACAATACCTGTACACAATACTGTTTAAGAAATAAAGAATGGAAAACCATTGTTATACTCTGTTACAGAGATAATGCATAAATGTCCCAGTATTCTCTAATAATATTGCTTTTTGATTTTGTAAAAAATCGAGATTATTCTAAGTAAATGTAAAATACATTGCTGCACTGTTATCAGGGCCCACAAAGATTAATTTTGCGGCCATGTTACGTTGAAGGTATTCATAGAGCATCCATTGAGAAGCTGAGAAAGCCTTTTAAAAGATCGTGGAATAGGAATTCTGAATGCGTCGGCAATTTTCAACGCAGCTTCAAATAGCGGAGCAAATTTGTAGACCTACCGTAGTATGGCTTCCACCAACGTTTACGTGGAAGAAATGATTCTTATTTTTCGTTACTCAATAAAAGAACATTCATTGGCTATCTAATGATCTTCAGATTTACATAGGTATTATCATAAATTGATTAGTAAGCTTACGCTCGATTAAACGCACATCACGTACCTACGCTTGCTTGCAAAAATCTAAAACAGTGATAAAAATGTAAATCTGTTAGTAGTAGTCTGTAGTTCAATGTAATATCTGTTAGCAGTATGAAAGTTAACGATCAAAATATATGCAATATGATAATTATATTAATATGAGTAGTTTTCTGAAATTTTGTGAAATATTCTATGAGATTTACTTTATTGGTTTTAAAGACGTCCAATTGGTAAATCCAGTAGAAAACCTAAAACCCTTGTAATAATCCAAGCACTCTTAACCGACATCAACTTACCAATATCTACAAAACATAATACGCCCGCAAAACAACCTTTGAACCCCTAATTACGTGTATTTTCATGTTCTGAAGTGTACGTAATAATCCCACTAATTGGGCTTATTTTCAGTATCGTAAGTATTGTTGAGAAAAATCCAGTAGGTTATTTTTTGTACTATAACTTCGTATTACTATTCAGCTTCGCCAGTACGAAGAATGTTACGCCCTCTATTGTTGAGGTTCCCAGAACTTAGTAATCACGTGACTTAGAATAAGGAATAAACACGTGATTACTATTATGTAATCACGTAGTATTGATGATATTCAGTTCAGTAGTCTCTGAAAAATGTTAAACCATCCATTGTTAGGATTTCGTATACGATATATCTATTGAAAATAGGGAACCATTTTAGTAACCCAATTTTATTCAAATCTGGAAGGAGTTAAGTGACTTAACAAAGCACTCATAATGTTAATGAACAGTGTTAAAAGGTGTATAAAAATGATAAAAAATAAACATTTAAAATATGATAAACGAGACAGTATTATATCTTATATAAAAATAAAAGAATAACAATTTTCTGGTACATACACTATTGGACATTCTAGAAAGAAAAGAATTTTTATTTATTCCATCAATTCTATGTACCACACTTGTAGGTATATATTATGTAGGCCTCCTATATCCATCTCCTTATCCCAGTCGCACTCGCAAGATATCTCTGTTTCGCGATGTGAACAGTGTTAATTGTTGTATGTTCGATACGTTTGCAACTCAGTGCAAATAACCGCTTAGAAAACTTATTAAGTGATCTGTGTGTAATTTTTTTTATGATAATCTAAATTTTACTAACAAAAAATAACCGACTTCAAATTCTCAAAAACTACTTGTCAGATCTCGTTCAAATTTATGTGGAACCACATGACAAGCACCAGCTTTCTATTAAAAAAAGAATCATCGAAATCAGTTGACGTGATATTGAGTTATTCGTCAATTTGTCGCGCACATCTTAACACAAATTTACGACTTATGTAGTTTTCTCATGGATGCCATTGTCAGATCTCAATAAAATTTATGTGGGACCACATGACAGCCATCAGCTTTCGATTAAAAAAGAATCATCAAAATCGGTTCGCCCAGTCCAAAGTTCTGAGGTGACAAACATAAAAAAAAAATACAGTCGAATTGAGAACCTCCTCCTTTTTTTGAAGTCGGTTAAAAATAGCCGGAAAACGAGCTGACAATCCACCTGAATATGGTAAGTGGCTATCGTTGCCCATGGACATCAGCAACACCAAAGGCATCACTGAGGCCGGATTTAGTCGCCTCTGACAACACCAATTCGGCGTGGGATTTTCCCGCAATTACCGTTTAAATACAAGCAAGTGGTACATACATAGGCATAAAATATATTTTCATTGAGTATTACGTTTCCACTGCACAACTTAGGTTTCTATCGAAGAAAAATATTATAAAACACAACTCGGTAGTAGATTTAACCAGCAATCAGTTTTACACCATACACATACCTACATAACGTTGTTTCATGTCGATAATTTATTTACAAAAAACTTAATAAAATAATCCATTGATCATTTAGAATCTAAATGATCAAATTGATCAAATTGATCTAAATTTTAGATCAACGAACGAGCCTAATTCAGGTAATGGAAAATTCTTACGCCAGAACTGAAATTCGAGAGTAGAAAAATAGCCTGATTTAATTACTCTTTCAGATTCCATTATAATGTACATAAATATAAATTGCTTTATTACCTTACCATATAAAGCAACGTGTACTAAAATAGATTTGGTGGGTAACAGTCATATCTATATATACATTAAATAGCTTTTGCCCGCAGCTTCGCCCGCGGTAAAGATCGATTTTTTACAAATCCTACTTACTTACTTTTACTTAGTTAGAATTAGTTGCCTATGAATTAAGTAATTTACATGTATCATTTGATAGCGTGAAATGCAAATCAATTTTACTAACGCCATCTATTAACAACATATCGACAACATAACTAACAACTAACAAAATATCGATCTTCCCATGGGGATGTTTTACCGCGGTAAAAAGTAGCCTACGTTACTCTCCACCCTCCTCACTATCTCCACGCACAAAAACCATACCACATAACAGCTTCGTTGCGACGTGAAAGACGGACAAACAAACAGACTTTCACATTTATAATATTAAGTATGGAAAGTATGGATGTCTAATTATATTTATTTCATAATGCACATGTTTATTATATGCAGATGGAGCATATAAAATACGAGTATGTCATAAATATACATTTTAAGCATTGATTAACAAATTATTTATTAAACATGTTAAATATGAATTAATTGATGATTAAAATCAAAGCACTTAATACAAAGCACACCAACTTCCTATAGGTAGGTAGGTACGGCTACAATAGATCAAATTTAGTCGCCTTGCCCTTTGGAAACTTAACCCTTGCCCACTCAACAAATAATAATAGGCTGCTATGTCTACTAACCTAATTGAATATTGAATTCGGTGGTATTTCAAGACTTCAAATAACTTGCTGCCAATTTGCCAAATATCTCTGTACAGTAGATTTAATTAATAATGTTACAAGTTAGAATAAATGTAAAATAAGTTCAATTATTGTATTAGTAAGAAGAGAGATGGCAATACTTTTTGCTACTATATAGAACATTTGTGTGAAATATTCCAACGGACCTATCCTTTCTTTTGAATTTTATCTGGTAAAATAGACAGTACCCTATCTCTTTTAACAATGATTTCAAAAGTATGCCATTTACACACACGCAATAGATCCGTTGGAACATGTGATAATGCCATAAATTGTAATTTAATAACATACCCGCCACATATCCCGGCAAAAACAGTAACAGAATATTAAATAAGATGTCAGATACCGTGAAACAGAACCTTCACTGTAAATTGAATCAGATTATTGAATGAGTGCGCTGCGGTGTGCGGCGTAGGTCTGTCAGAGATATACGAGTAGGACGGCGGGAAGCACGTAGCTACATATTAAATTGTCTGCGCGCATCAAAACAAGCTTTAAAGTTACCCAGTTAGCGACGAGCAATGCAATATCGTCTACAGTGAAATGTAGCTCTTCAAGGAAGCGTTCAAAATTCACAATTCTGTCTCAGTGTAATAAAGACTAGTTAATACAATACTTAGTTTCTATTAACTAATACATCTAGTTCGGTATTAAGTAGAAGGATCTTTGTAGTATAGAGGGCGATTCAATTGTATTAAGTCTCCATTCGTATCTTAGCCTAACTGTAGTTTAACGGCCGGTCTCAATAATGTACTAACAGCTAAAAAAATGTAGATAAGGCTGTCATTAGTACGTCATCTGTCATATTTTTCAATTTTTGCGTCTCAATAACCTGCGATGGATAGAAAATATATACCGATGACATTGATCTACCGTTCGGAGGGCCAAGTCATACCGTAGGTATGTTGGTCCATACAAAAATAAATACTTGCGTCTCAATAACGCTTTGACAGCTAACTGTCGGTAATAGAAGTTACCAACTATCGGAGTCTTTGACATCGCTCGATTTCGACGGATAATTGGTAGATTTCTCATATTGTAAAGAAAATGTATCAAAACATCATGGATTTATTAATCAGTGATGAGTGATAATGAATTTTGTGAAGCCTGTATATTTAATTCCACCTTTTTAATACGATACCAATATCGCCGAAATTGTCCTCGTAAAATATAATGACTACATATATGACTGAATTTTGTGAATCCAATTTTGTTTATAACTACCTAAATTCAGAATAAACATAATCCATAATCTAAATTTTACTAGCAAAAAATAACCGACTTCAAAGTTACTCAGAAACTACTTGTCAGATCTCGTTCTTTATGTGGGACCACATGACAAGCACCAGCTTTCGATTTAAAAAAAAATCATCAAAAAACGGTTCGCCCAGTCCAAAGTTCTGAGGTAACAAACAAAAAAAATACAGCCCAATTGAGAATCTCCTCCTTTTTTTGAAGTCGGTTAAAAACGGCAGTGAATGAGAATTGATAACAATTCCTATCTTTAAAGTTTTAGGTAAGTAGGTATTTTAATTAATGATTAAACGAACTTACATGTAAGTGAAGTTCTATCATAATTATGCGAAGGCTTCGTCCGAAGGGATTAGTGAATCATACTTGTAGTAGCGCCTAGCGCCTCGCCATTCACGCACTTTATTTGAGGGTAGATATGAAACAAAACATCCATACCCGCCCTCAACCTGGTAAGATATCTGTTCTACAGCGTCAGTTAGTTTAGAGCACAGCAGTTGATATTTCACAACATTGGGGAGAAATAAATTAGGGCTGGGAGGGTTGCTAATCCCTTCGGACGAAGCCTTCGCATAATTATGATAGAACTTCACTTACAGGTAAGTTCGTTTAATCATTAATTATACTTAGGCTTCGTCCTCGGGATTAGTGAATCATACTTGTAGACTTTTAGAGATTGTTGTGAAATATCTTTGAAACAAAACATTGTTTGCAACATCATCAAAAAATTGAACTATAATTGACAAAACATCAATCTAAATTAATAATTATTGACCATTGATAATATTTTTTCTTTCTTTTCTTAATATTTCTATTTATAGAACCGATAGAACGTATTAGATGATCCGCTCCATCCAGCGGTCTTTGTGATTACATCATTTATGAAAAAAGTGAATCAATATCTTAGCGAAAAAGATTTGTTTTTTCTAAATATCATTATGTTAATGAAACATTTACTGGACAAATTAAAAAAAAAGAAAGAAAAAGGCAATACAGCAATTGGCTGTAAGGACCCTTGACCCGTTGGTTTTAGAAAATCTAGAAACTTTATGTTATGTGTTGTTTGTACTCTCTGTGCAGTTAATACTGCCAAAAGAGTTACAAGTACCTTTGAAATTTTATTAAGATTTAAGGTTTTATTTGTCTGACGTAATTAATTACAACAGAAGTGACCCATTTTTGGAATACCTTGTTAGTGGGGGTCGTAAACGAAACCACCCTTGAAAAATCTAATTATATCGTCTTCTCCTTGATTATTGCGAAATAATAAGGCTAATGTAGATCTACAGAAGTTAGGCGATCCGTATTGCAAACCCTCTTCATAGATTTTTTTTTTTTTTTTTTAATAGGTATCATACATACTGTTTAAAAGAACTGTTACAGAGACCTCATTATTATATTAATCACCGAACAGTGGCGTAGTTAGCCCTAAGGAGGCCCCATATCAATATTTGTTGTGGGGCCCCCTCGACATTAGCTGTCAAATATAAAAGCAAATTGTACAGTAGTGGTCGTAGGCCACTGGCGAGCTTTTATTTTTTGGGAATGTTAGTAGGGGCCCCTATACGCTGGGGGCCCCGTATAATTGATACGGCTGATACGGCGGTAGCTACGCCTCTGTCACCGAAGGAGGTATACAAGAAGTATACACATAAGAATCCAGGGTAAACTTGTTGTGTATGCTGCTATGGCTAGAATGAAAACACATAGTCGGTATTTTTATTAGCCTGGAACGTTATAAAATATTCAGATACCAAGGACTTTTAAAAAAAGGCCACCATGGTTCAACGACTATGCCCTTGCCTTCAACGGAAATACATAATTTTCCTTAGCCTCTTTAACAACGACTTTAGCAACGACAGAGATGGGGGGAAAGTGTAAAAATAGCAATTGGCCCCAGAAATTGTAAATGTGTTAACCGTCATTACATCTGGGTCTCTATGCCATGAGACATAATAATAATAATAATAATAATAAGAACAAAATATTTTCTTTTTAATGCGACTAGCGAACAAATCCAATTCAGGTAGGAAAAATGTGGATATGCTATTTCCTGGTATGCCCAATCTGCTTGTTCCCATTCTATATCGTAATGTATGCGTCTGGAACTCTGGACTCCGCATCTGCTGTCGCGTTTTTTGAAGACTTCATATATGAAGCTACAATATAACGGCATTTACGCCATTGCCATATTTGACGTGTAACGTCGGTGAGATGAGGAAACTGGATGCCGCCCATTAGGTTATATAGGAGATAGCCGTCGTGTTATCGACACGGAGTAGAATTTGACAGTTGTTTGAATTTTTAGCAATTATTTTTAAACTGAAAAAAGCAGCTTGGGGTTATAAACAATAGATATGGAGTGTTTGTTCTTTAACACTCCATAACCTGCGAATATTGTTTTATATGTTCGCAGTCCATAACCCGCTAGCATTCTCGCTTCCACAAGCAAACCCTACCCCGTATTTGAGGCGTCAGAGAAAATTCCAGATCATAGGTATCCTCTTTGATTTTACTAAAAGGTTTACCACCGTTTGAAATCAGCTTGCAACGTACGAGGTAGATTCATAAAGCTTTCATAGTTATTATTATCAGATCCCAAATCCTAATCTTAAATAATTAGCAGGTACGTTCGAAGAACTTTCTTTGTGTATAGCCAACTATATACTATGGCTGGACAACAGAAAATAATGCTCCAAAAAAAAAACGTGCAGTCACGTAGGTATTTTACATCTGATAAGGGTTACAGGGGTAACATCTTTTGTATTTCTATTTTAACGAGATTTATTTCATAGGTTATGTGATTTGAAAGTTTTCTGAATCTAGTAAAAATTCTAAACATGTATACGTCTTACTTGGTACATACAATGATGTTCAATCCTTTATCACTGGTCGGTGTGAAAGAAAAAGTAAAACCCTTCCAAAATTGACACTTAATGTCAAAGGAAAAATATCGTGAGTTGCGTCAACTCCGTCAAGAAGATCGGTAGAATTCACGACGTTCGTGGAGTTTCCATCATCAGAAGACCATAACGTTTATGGTGCTGTCCTCCGGCCGTGCCGTGAAAATTTGAAGCAGTCGTGCGCAGCGCAATCCTGCGACATTGGATGTCAAGGTTGGTGGGTTCTTTCTTACTGATTTTGGTATTGGATTGGACATACTACCAACCTACTGCTTCATACATACATACATACATTCATACAGTCCACATTACATACATCGAAGGATCGCCCCTGCGATTACCGCACAATTTTTTGTGGCCTTCGAGCCGAACATAGAGTAGGCAATTCTTTATTCATTTATTTTATTTGACATATTATATTTAGTTTGCACGTTGCAATGGCTAAAAAGGGTCAGAAGGTTCAGGAAGTGTACGAGGAGTGCATCGCTGATGTTGAATTAAACGTTTTAATCAACAAAAAGCAAAGAATTTTTGAACAATTGCAAATAATATCTGACATGTCATTAAATGTAACTGACAGCAATATTCGTGAAATGTTTCTATTGCGTGTCACGGATATAGATGAGCTACGTTCATCTTTCGAATTATGTATTTTTGAAATTTATAAATGTCAGTTACAAGCTGGTATGAAAACCATATTTCAAAGTCAGGAATTGAATAGTTTTGATGAGTTGTATTTCCGTATAAAATTGATTTCTTCAAAATTACTAGCGAACGTTAAAACTGAAAAAACACAGTCGTGCATCGAAGCTAGACCACGTCTTCCAAAATTGGAGTTGTTTTGTTTCGATGGAAATATTGAGAATTTTAATACCTTTTACGAGACATTCTGTTCGTTGGTTCATAATCAGCCTCAGATACCTAATATAGATAAATTTCACTATTTACTCTCATGTATCAAAGGTTCGGCTTTAAACATAGTAAAAAGTATTCCGATATCTGCTAATAATTACGATATAGTTTGGCAAGCTTTACTCGACAGGTATCAAGATAACCGAATGTTAGTTGGGAATTATTTAGATAAAATGTTAAACTTTACACCTATTGCGAAGGAATCATCCTTTCAGTTGAATAATTTCATAGAAACCTTTGATAACTCATACAAGGCTATACAATCTCTTGATATTGAAGATTTGAATAGTTACATTCTGTGTCATATAGCATTACGCGCCTTGGATCCATACACTCGTAGGTCATTTGAACAAAGTATCAATCAGAAGTCGATACCAAAATTCTCTGAATTGATTACTTTTGTTACTAATCAAATAAAAGTGTTGGATCATTCTAGTTCTTATGGTGCTAGTACAAGCAACCAAAACGTCGTACAAAATAAACGTCAACCAGATGTAAGTAGGTTTACGGCGCGAACTAGAAACAGTGCACAGAAAAGCTACGCGCATGCATCGTCATCAAACTCAAAAAATAATTTATCTTGTTTGCATTGCGGTGACAATCACATGATATATCGCTGTGCTCAATTTCGTAAATTGAGTGCTTCGCTACGAATCAGCCGTGCTGATGAGTTGAAGTTATGTCATAATTGTCTTAAACCTAATCACACTGTTGAACAATGCAGGAGTGAATTTAAATGCATTATTTGTGAGCGACCACATAACTTATTATTGCATCAGGACGTAACGAAAACGTTTCTCGCTTCCTCTTATGACTCCGGTAATGCATCGATTCCTGCAAGCGCGCCCGCCCAGTCGGGAGGCCCTTTAACTGATAATAATAACAGTTACAGTACGGTTTTGTTGGGTACCGCGATTGTTTATATTTTAGATAACTTTAACGTCTATCAACCATGTCGCGTATTAATTGATTCCGGTGCACAATCCAATTTTATTTCCGCTGCATGCTTACAACGTTTAGGTTTATCTCAACGTAAATGTCCATTTAGCATTTGCGGGTTAGCTGATGGTTTAGTTAAGAACTACGGCATGACGTCATGTAGCTTAAGGCCGCGTCACACTGATAAACCTGCTTTTAATATTGATGCTGTTATTCTTCAGAAAGTAACTTCAGATCTACCTTCCATTAAAATTCCTGAGCATATAATAAAACAGTACGATAATTTATTTTTAGCTGATCCTCATTTCTATAAGCAATCGCCAATTGATTTAATTTTAGGCGGTGACGTTTTTCCTCATATTTATAGTGGGAAGAAAATTATTATGGGTCCCAATATGCCAGCCGTGCTGGATAGCGTATTTGGGTATATTATCACAGGTAAACTAATTACCCCGTCGACTAATGACGTCACGGAAGTGAACGTTGTAGCGTCTACAACGTTGGTGTCGTACACCACTGATGATCATTTAAATGATACTCTTAAGCGATTTTGGGAAATAGAATCATCGCCGTGCGATGTTCCTTTAAATCCCGATGATGAAGTCGCTGAAAAACTATATATTGAGAAACATTATCGTGACGAGAGTGGCCGATATGTTTCACCTATTTTATTAAAGCCAAATCACGAACCGTTAGGTAATTCGTATGACATAGCCTTTAGGAGACTCACGCATGTCGAGCGCCGACTTGCGCACTCACCCGAGTTCCGGAAGGCTTATTCTGATTTTCTGAAGGAGTACGAGTCACTGGGGCATATGGAGCTATATCGTGGTACGGAGCCGTCTAAATATTTTATACCACATCACTGTGTGTTACGGCCTTCTAGCTCCACAACACCGTTGCGTGTGGTCTTTGATGGATCACAGAAAACTAGTACTGGGGTGTCACTAAATGACAACCTTTTGACCGGCCGTAAATTACTTCAAAATATTTTAAAAATTATTATTAACTTTCGTCTCTACGACATATGTTTTACGGCGGACGTGTCAAAGATGTATCGAGCCGTGCTCATCGACCCCGCTGATAGGTGTTATCAACACATATTATGGCGTGATACACCGTCAGACCCAGTACAAGTTTACGAGTTGAAAACGGTCACTTACGGACTGCGTAGCGCGCCTTACACGGCCATTCGCACGCTGCTTCAACTTGCCCAAGACGAACGGTCAGACTGTAAGGCTTCCCGAGTTCTAGAAGAGGGTGTCTACGTCGATGACTTTTTGTGGTCATGTCAATCTGTAGATGAAGCTTGTACCTTACAAGACGGCTTAATGAGTCTTCTGAAAAAAGGCGGGTTTGAATTACGTAAGTGGGCTAGCAACTGTCCCGAGCTACTGACACGTATGAAATCAGAACAAATAACGCAAATAAATTTTCAAGATGAGACGTTATCATCGTCCTTAAAAGTCCTAGGATTGACATGGTTGCCCTCATGCGACTTCTTTTCATTTAATTATAATTTAAAAGATAATGACGGAACGAAACGTTCAGTACTTAAGCTGCTTGCTAGTATATACGATCCGGTTGGTTTTATTTCGCCGTGTACTTTCGTTGCCAAATGTATCATGCAGGATCTTTGGAAACTGAGCCTCGGCTGGAATGACCGTTTACCATACGAATTGTTACAAAAATGGGATAAATTTATCGGTCAATTACCGATCCTTTCACAACTTCGCATTGAGCGACACCTTCTAGTAAATTCGTTTGTAAACGTACAATTAATCGGTTTCTGTGATGCGTCATCACTTGGTTACGCAGCTTGCATATATTTTCGTAGTACTGACAAGGATGGGAACGTCAAAGTCAAACTATTGACGAGCAAATCAAGAGTTGCTCCATTGAAGCCGTTAATATCTATCCCTAGGCTTGAACTTATGGCAGCCGTGCTGTTATCGAAGCTAGTTCGTTTTGTCGTACAAAACGTTAAAGATTTTAATTTACCAATAGTTGCCTTTAGCGACTCGAGTGTAGTTTTGTCGTGGCTACAAACTCCGCCATACAAACTAAAAGTGTTCGTGGCTAACCGTGTTAGCGAGATTGTTGACGTGATTCCGCCCAATTGCTGGTTTCATGTAAACAGTGAGAACAATGCAGCCGACCTCTGTTCTCGAGGCGCGCTGCCTGAACAACTTTTAGCAGTAGCGGACGAATGGTTTAGTGGCCCTGCATGGCTTGCTGGAGATCCGCATTGTTGGCCAAGAAGTACGTTAATTTTAAAAGAAAATGATATCATTCCAGAACTTAAAACTAACGTAGACACATTTACCTTTAATTCTTATAATTTAAATAACTTTAATGATCTCGAATATTCCTTTAATAAAATTTCATCGTTCAGTAAACTCGAGCGCGTAACAGCGTGGTGTCTTCGTTTTGTAAATAATTTAAAATGTAAAAAATCTGATCGAACATTTGGTTCACTAAAGTCTTGCGAGTTAAAGCAGGGACAAGATTTAATTATAAAAGTCATTCAAAATAATTATTTTTATTCTGAAATGCAAATGCTGGCAAAGGGAACTCATGTATCATCCCTTCGCAAACTATCTCCCTTTATAGACCCTGATAATTTCCTCAGGGTGGGGGGTCGAATACAACAGTCGGATTTACCATATAGTATAAAACATCCGGCACTATTACCCAAGAAGTGCCACATAACAAATTTAATAATTGATTATTTTCATAAATTGTACATGCATGTAGGACCGCGCACCTTGCAAGGCATTTTGAATAATAAATACTGGATAATAAACGCTCGTAGTGTAATTCGTTCAGTTTTGTCGAAATGTCGGGCTTGTTTTAAATTTCGTCCATACTCCACACAGCCTATGATGGGTACGTTACCTGCAACTAGGCTTAAGGCCAACAAGGTGTTTGACCATGTTGGTTGCGATATTGGTGGTCCATTCTTTATAAAAGAAGGTATGCGGCGAAACGCAAAGGTTACTAAGGCATATTTGTGTTTATTTGTATGTTTCTCTACAAAAGCAGTGCACCTAGAAGTACTCTCAGATTTATCTTGCGAATGTTTTCTGGCCACATTTGATCGTTTTGTGGCACGCCGCGGTCTCTGCAGTTGCTTATATTCCGATTGTGGAAAAAACTTTATTGCAGCAGCTAAACATTTAAAAAACGTTACTAATTATTTTAATTCTACGTCTAATTCTGATGAAATTCTTTCTGGATTATCCTCGCGAGGCGTCGAATGGCGTACAAACCCGCCTAATGCAGCTTCCATGGGTGGTCTGTGGGAGGCAGGCATAAAATCAGCCAAACATCATCTCTACCGTGTAGTAGGTGATAGGTCCTTGACTTTTGAGGAGTTAAGTACCTTATTTTGTAAAATTGAGGCAATTATGAACTCGCGACCATTATGCTCCCTTTCAAATAATCCTAATGAATTTGAAGTTCTGACTGCGGGTCATTTTTTAATTGGACAGAATTTATTAACTGTTCCGGAGAATAATTTTGAAGATGTACAGATGAAGCGATTGTCACGTTGGCAATGTATTCAAAAGGCATCACAATCATTTTGGAAGCGATGGTCAAATGATTATTTGCACACTTTACAGCAAAGAGAAAAGTGGTTCACCTCAATTCCAAATGTTAAGAAGGGTGATTTAGTGCTTCTTAAATCTAACTTAACCAAACCTTTGCAGTGGCCTCTTGGCAGAATAGAAGAGGTTCACCCTGGTTTTGATAACATTGTACGTGTAGTTACTGTACGCACGCAAACTGGGGTTTATAAAAGACCAGTAAATAAAATCTGCCCATTGCCATATGCAAACTAAATATTAAATTAGGTTATTAGGTTAGGACTTAGATTAGGCACATACACTCAACTTTTTTACTTAACACTAACAAGTTTCTTTATTTTATTTTGAATTATTTCGTAAATATTCAATAACACAAATTATTAACACACTCATTCTTCACACTTCACACACCGACACTATTAGGAAATCATCACACTGATTTCGGTGGGGGGTATGTTCAATCCTTTATCACTGGTCGGTGTGAAAGAAAAAGTAAAACCCTTCCAAAATTGACACTTAATGTCAAAGGAAAAATATCGTGAGTTGCGTCAACTCCGTCAAGAAGATCGGTAGAATTCACGACGTTCGTGGAGTTTCCATCATCAGAAGACCATAACGTTTATGGTGCTGTCCTCCGGCCGTGCCGTGAAAATTTGAAGCAGTCGTGCGCAGCGCAATCCTGCGACATTGGATGTCAAGGTTGGTGGGTTCTTTCTTACTGATTTTGGTATTGGATTGGACATACTACCAACCTACTGCTTCATACATACATACATACATTCATACAGTCCACATTACATACATCGAAGGATCGCCCCTGCGATTACCGCACAAATGATATTATGATGTAAAATATTTTTTAAATATCATTGGGTACATATAGCTTCTCTCTTAATTTATGAGAAAGCCACGTAAGATCAATTTTCGAATTATTGTAATTTGTCGAAGCTGGTCCAGTAGAACGCAGTAAGCGGAGGTTTCATTACCTTTGTGATTAAGGTACACAAACCAACCGGCAGTACATTAAATTCGAACAAATATTGTTCGAATTTGAATCTTAAATATTTTCTACAATTTTCTTTAAATCTATCTTTGTCACGAACCAATCTTTAGTGATAAGTTTTAATATTGTACGTAAGTCTTGATTCGTATAGACGAACTGATTCAATTTGTGTTTTTTTTTTTTTTTTAATAAAACAATAGCCATTGGCTTGGGTACTAAAACACATTTCATAAAAACTGCCCCTCTGTAGGCTCACATTTTGTGATAGCTTGTATAGATAATAAATTATCTTTAGTTTCATAAAGAAAATATTTTTCTTTAAGTCAAAATAATTTTCATTTGGAGAGCTGCCTGGTTAACTGGGCAATCTGGACATGCAAATGGAATTTCCGTCTCTAATACATAAAAGTATCAAGAGATTATTGGTGAGTAATGACCATTATTTGTAAAATAAGGGCAACCTGCCTGTATATTTTACTTGCCGCGAGTGTTTCGATGAACACAACAGACGATCGTACGACGTTCGCAGGAACCTCCTTCGTCTTCGGATGGCTCGTCAGTTTCGGAGTTAGGAAGGGACTCTTGAAATCTAATGACCTCGACGTCTTAGTCTGTGACGGCTGCTTAGGAGCAGGTATTTTTAGCTTGGCACCAGTTTTAATTATTTCCGTCAGATTGTGGTCGAATAATGAAATATAGATAAATAAAAAAATAAAAATTAGATAAATATCCGGTTTAGTGTCCAAAAGATGGACTTTCATCTCTTACTTCAAGGATGAAAGAATAAAATTTCTCCGAATTATCTATCATTGCGCAGGAATCAGAGTGAAAAATGTATATCAGGTACTGCACCTGGTAAACTGCACTGCAGTAGCGGTTGGCTCTGCGCAGGTGATCGGTTCAGAAATATATTTCTGAACCGATGGTTGAGCCGGGCGCCACGGCAGCAAACAATTATTATTATTAATACCGCAATTATAACGCAGTCCGGAATGAGCGTTTCAGGGCCCATAGAGATGCCTCCATCGAGTAGCCCGGCTACGGTGCGTAAAATCGACTGATTTCAGGTTATTAGTTTAGAAACATACCAAAGTACTGTTCGTAAAACTAATTAGGTGGGTAGGAACATCTCCAAAGAGAGGGACGCAAGCCCAGTGGAACATTATAAGAATTCATCCCCCATAGGGTAGTACAGCTTCCAAAGAAGAGCACGCAAACCCAGGGTTGGTATATAATACCTACTATAGTATGCCATAAAGTATACTAACATGAAATATTCCAATATGATATACATGTTAAAAATTTGGTGTCAAATTTTACACTAGCATGTTGCTGTTCACTAGTTAAGAAACAGACCAAAGTACTGTTCGCAAAACAAGTTAGATGGGTAGTAACATCTCCAAAGAGAAGCACGCAAACCCAATGCAACATTTTAAGAATATATCCCATATAGCATGTTGCTGTTCATTAGTTAAGAAACAGACCAAAGTACTGTTCGCAAAACCAGTTAGATGGCTAGTAACATCTCCAAAGAGAAGCACGCAAACCCAATGCAACATTTTAAGAATATATCCCATATAGGGTAGTACAGCTAACATAGAAGAGTACGCTAACCCAGGGTTGATATTAATTCCGATAAAATATATCTACTAACATATAATATTTCAATATGATATCATAAAATAACATGTAAAAACTTTGATATCAAATTTATGCTAGCATGTTGTTCAGCAATGAACTAATATAATATGTACTAACGTACATCGTTCACTGTTGTTCAGTAGTTAAGAAACAGACCAAAGTACTGTTCGCAAAACTAGTTAAAAGAGTAGTAACATCTCCAAAGAGAAGAACGCAAACTCAATGCAACCTTATTAGGTATAATATGAAGGTTAAATATCTTCTTGATGAATAATTTTACTATGTAGATATATCGTAATTCACATGGTATATGACACCTTTTTCACAAAATTGACATGTACGAGTACGTTTGCATGTACGTAATATTATGTAATATATTAAAGTTATAACGTAACATATCAGTTATAAGCAAATAACATCTACCTCGCAAGAGATTATGCAGAGGTGCGTTACAAATCTATTATTATTAAACAGATTTGTTTAGGTGACTATAACCATTATAACGGTGTACTATTACGGCCGGTCTCAATAATGTACTAACAGCTAAAAAAATGTAGATAAGGCTGTCATTAGTACGTCATCTGTCATATTTTTCAATTTTTGCGTCTCAATAACCTGCGATGGATAGAAAATATATACCGATGACATTGATCTACCGTTCGGAGGGCCAAGTCATACCGTTAGGTATGTTGGTCCATACAAAAATAAATACTTGCGTCTCAATAACGCTTTGACAGCTAACTGTCGGTAATAGAAGTTACCAACTATCGGAGTCTTTGACATCGCTCGATTTCGACGGATAATTGGTAGATTTCTCATATTGTAAAGAAAATTTATCAAAACATCATGGATTTATTAATCAGTGATGAGTGATAATGAATTTTGTGAAGCCTGTATATTTAATTCCACCTTTTTAATACGATACCAATATCGCCGAAATTGTCCTCGTAAAATATAATGACTACATATATGACTGAATTTTGTGAATCCAATTTTGTTTATAACTACCTAAATTCAGAATAAACATAATCCATAATCTAAATTTTACTAGCAAAAAATAACCGACTTCAAAGTTACTCAGAAACTACTTGTCAGATCTCGTTCTTTATGTTGGACCACATGACAAGCACCAGCTTTCGATTTAAAAAAAAATCATCAAAATCGGTTCGCCCAGTCCAAAGTTCTGAGGTAACAAACAAAAAAAATACAGCCCAATTGAGAATCTCCTCCTTTTTTTGAAGTCGGTTAAAAACGGCAATGAATGAGAATTGATAACAATTCCTATCTTTAAAGTTTTAGGTAAGTAGGTATTTTAATAAAACAAGAACACTAAGCTTTTTAAGTTAGATTTATTTTGAAATTATAACAAAAACATTTCGCCTTTTCAGAAATAATGGTGTATCCCTGCTACATCAATAGCTATTGGCTACTATTTGGGCCTTATGAAGAAAGGTACTTCATCTTTTGTGAAGGGTCTGGACTTCATCTGAAAAGAAACTTCCTTTAGTACATTTTTGGCAACAATTTTTGTTTAAAAGCAAAAAGAAGCAACAACCCATAATTGCTGGGCTCGGGGTGTCCTCTCGCAATGTGAAGGGTATTAGGCCATAGTCTACCACGCTGGCCAAGTGCAGATTGGTAGACTTCAAACACCTTTAAGAACTTTATGGGGAACTCTCCGGTGTGCAGGTTTCCTCTCGATGTTCATTGTTTTCCTTCACCGAAGCTAGTGATAATTAACTTCTAATACGCACATATTATTTGAAAATTAGCGTGCCAGGATTTGAACTCAGGCCTCTGACAAGTGGGAATAAACACTTCGTTCGGGAAACCAACGTTCTAACCGCTAGGCTATCACTGCTACAATTACTATAATTTTTTGTTTACTAAACATAATAATATATTTTATTTTATTACCAAATAAAGTCTATACTCACGGTAACTAATTGTTGAGCTATGTGTTTCATTAAATATAATCCTACTTTATTCATAAAACTAAATAAAATTATGAGAAAATACACGTTGTTTATATTTTGGGTCACCAAGCGACATAAACGAATGTCAAATGACAATAACATGTCATCGTCGTCCGGGATACCCATGAGTGATAAACGTCAAATGCTGCGTTTTGTTACTAGTGAAGCATTGTTCCAGGTTACACATAACATTATTTTATTAACTTCATCCGCGAAATTTACAATACATTTGGAACAAATTATCATTTTAATATTAAAATGAAATAAGTTTATAATCAAAAACACTGAGTTCCTTTTTATGATAAAAAGTATAAAAAAAGTATAAAAGTATAAAAAAATATATTGTTATGCGAAAACGAAATTTTCAGAGGGACATAAAAACCAGAGGTAGAAATGTCACTGAAATATTATCTTCCGATGATCTTACTTTTTTTTGCTTACTTTTGATTTGTGAGACGGCAGTTAGCGGGAGATCAATGTTTACTTTTTATCTCTGATATGTACCAGAGTTCCACTGACAGTATAATATTGAGACCGGCCGTTAAAGGCTTGTAGTAAGCTTGTGACTTAAACTGGTCTGGACTGGTCAAAAAATAAATTAGGTATATGAATTGGTCACAAAGCCATCACGTTTCTATAGCCGTATTGAGGCTTAGAATACTAACCCCAATCCCACGCCGGATTGGGTGTCGCAAGCAAGAGGAGACTAAATCCGGCCCGCTGATGGTAGGGCCGCTTGGAGGGATTATTTTCGTAATATATATTATTTTAATTGTTAATTTAATACCATTATTACTATTATTATTTGTCCATGTGGTTCGCCTGGATAGCTACCACCCTTGAGCATGAGTCAGCCACCAAAAGACTCGTCGTATTCCGGCTGGGGGCTTGAGAGGTCTTTCTTTCTTTTTCTTCTTTCTTTTTTGGCCCGCAACGCATCAGTGATGCATTTGGTGTTGCCGATGTCCATGGGCGACGATAGCCACCAGGTTACCATCAGGTGGATCGTCAGCTCGTTTGCCGACTAATCCATAAAAAAAATCAACATACTCAATGAAAAAATCAAATATTTATTCAATAATGCCCCATGAAACAAAATCGACTGTACCTGACACATGTCAACTTTTTAACTGATTTCAACAAAGGTAAGTAGGTACCATTATGTATTCTGTGTTTCAACAATGAATGAGTGATTGCGGGTATTTAATTTTTTAACTCTGAGATTTTACGGGATTTATTTGATTATTTATTTAAAGTTAAAATTATGATATCGAGGATTTAAAAAGAAAGTATAGTCAATGAACGGATACCCATGGGAGCATTGCCATGATCAACATTATTTAATTCATATAGGTACCTATCACTGATACTATTTAATTCATAATTAAGCTCATAAGCGTGTATTTTATTATTCCACCCCTACTTCGGAAAGATGCTTCGTTAAGGAGGAAAAGAAATTGCAAAAGAATGCTTTCATGGCAATACAAGTTGTAACTTAATCAATATTCAAGATATATTTCCTACTAGCAGCTGTTCTTTTTTCAAAAAGAAATAAAAAAAAAATATTACCTATTCCGTCTGGTAAAAATATACAAAACAATAAAACAGTGCAGTAGAAATAGTATATAAAACACTCAAAACGAAATTCCAAATTAACTTATTTATTAAAGCTATTTCAAATACACGGAAAAGCGGAGAGTAAATGAAAGCTCGTAAAATCTCAACTTTTTTGTATAATCCAGTCTACATGGCAACTTTATCGCAAAGGCTTATGTATGTAGACGTAATACCGTTAGGAAATGGTGAGGAAACAGATTGACTTGCAGGACATGAGGGTTTCACGACGTATTTTGTGTTCTTGACATTTAGGGCGACCCATTTAAATTTGAAAGGGATGTGAGCTTTGCATGTTTATCGGATTAAAGGTTAAATCTTACTCGGGATTAGGAACAATGGTGGGCTTCACAAATATGTACAACACTTATTTGCGAAAAAAAAATCTAGTCCCGTCGTAATTAGGTACTTTAAAAAAATTATGATGTCATTTTTAATGTTATTCAATTAAAAAAATATATTAAACATGTTATGTAATAATTCCGATTACTAATAAAACCTACTTAGTAGTTTGACGCCCTACAGTGTAATGATTATCACCGACCAGTCAGTGCGCCGTTCGAAAGATTCTCGGTTCGATTTCCAGCGAAGCAGAACTTAGAAAGATGAGTTTAAATTTCTGTTCTCCGTCTGGGTGTATGTGTTCTTGTCTTTGTGTGTTAACCAAGGATGCCACGACACAGAGATCCTAGATTTTAACGATAGATCCTTGTTTTAAAATCATGCTTCTCTAGTTTTAGCAACCTTATGATATTTCACTAATTTATCATTTGCTTCGTTGAAGGAATACATTATATTACATTTTCAATAAATATGTTAAAGTACAATAATCACAGACCGAGAAGATAAATTCAAACTCGTAATTAAAATTTTTGCTCCGCTGGGAATCGAACCCAGGACCCTTCGAACGGCGGTCCGGGATGGTATCCATTACGACAAGCGGGTAGTCACGTAATAAATGAGTCACGAAAATCAAATTGAATTTAGAAGCAACAGTCTCAGTCGCAACTTTACAGACAGACAATCCGGCGATCCTACGATGGATTCATTACACCAAAAGAATCATGCTGAATATTATCAAAAGACTTGATCGTCAACCCAACTATAAACAAGTTATGAAACAAAAGCGAATCCATTACCATACCTGTCTCAGTGAAAACGGCCAAACTTTACCGCTTTTCGACGTTGAATATGAATTAAAGTTAAATATGCTTTTGACACAATATTCACAATTATTTTGTTTAAATTGCGCGAAGAGTTGACTTTATGTTAGGTGATGACTGCAGTCCATAGTGTCCATATCAATCTATTTTAAACTCGTATGTTTGCTTATTCTGTACACATACGAGCACACACGCACGTACAACCAAAATCTCGAAAATCGCACTCGTTCTATAAAATATTAGTTGGATTTACGAGAAATGTCTTTGACCAAGTCCTCTCAACTATATAATTAATCGTACCCTCTAAACTTGAGCTTGCCGTCCTTCTTTTGCGTCTTGCGTATTCGGAGATGATACTATATGACATTTTGATAGATGGTATTAATACTAGGTAAATAAATGTATTACAAACATACATTTCATTACAATCCATTAAGTGATATAAACAATATAAATCGAATACTACTTAATGTCAGATTAAAGAACAAAATAGAATCCTCTTTATTGTGTACAAATACACTTATTTGTGTGTGTGTGTGTGTGTGTGTGTGTGTGTGTGTGTGTGTGTGTGAATATGGGTGTCAAATGCATGGCAGTGTGAGCTATGTTTATTTTTATTAATTTTATGTTTTATTATGCTTAATCCATGTAAACTTTTACTGTGCCAAATTTCATACTCTACCGCCCGTATAATTTGTGCCCCTTGCACAAAGTTTTTTCGTCACCTATTCATATCTTTATATCAAACACAACAAATGTCAGAAAAATGAAAACATAAAATTAAGGAAGTAAATATGAATTTGTTTCATCGCATAATCTCTATTTGCTTTGGTTTGTATCGTTTATTACCCAAACATTATTATTGTACTTACAGTTAATCCTTCCACAAAACATACGGTTCTCTTGGAATCCCACCTCTATATCAGTTGAAACATAAATGCTGCCTACAAATGGGAATTAGATGTGAGTTTCTTCGAGTATCTACACAATCCACACAAATGCTAAGTATCAGCACAAAATTATATTCAAGCTTTATTAAGTTTCAACAACCTTAAAAAAGGATACACTGAGGCTTTATAATCTAATGCTGAGTAATTACGATAACCAATTTGCATTTGCTGTTGGATTGAAAAAGGTTATAATTCGACGACAACGTAATTTCAATTTAAATGATACTTTTACGGCCATGTTTCATCGCTTACCAAACGGATCAAAATTCAGCCACCCTCTCCGAATTCGGATACAATTTTGTAATATTTCAATGCCCAATAATAAATTGACGGCATAAAAACTTTAATGTCGAAGAGACATCCATTTGTACAAATGAAACGAGTGCGTAATCCGCAACGATCCAGTGGTCGTATCACGGAATTGATAAACAATTAATTGCATTCACAAATTATGATGGATAAAATATTATTAAAGTACTCACATAATGTAACATTCATTAAATTTTTGTTCCCATATTCCGTCATTGATAATTCGGTTTGATAATTCAATTGCATATTGATTGATGAAAACGGATAGATATTCGCACTTCAGTACTTATTATTTATTTTTTCTGTGACTTGTGCCAAGATGTCATTCATCACGATTGTTTCAATCAAATGCATGTAATTTATGCCTTGATATAGGCTTGACGTTCATCGGAAAAAAACTGTTTTGTTTTATAAATTAAATAGTATTCATCAAAAACATTGACAATTTTGATAGACGGATAACTGATTTTTTTTTTCAAATATTAATATTAATTGGTAAAAAGTCAAATTTTAACTTATTTTTCACACTGACGATGAGAGAAGACTTTCGTCATGAGAGTTCGTGTCGAAACCAATCAGTCATCGATGCATGTGAATAGCGCCATAGGAATCTTTACGCTATTTCAAAAATAATAACGCATCCGAATAATCATAATTCGGAGATTCATCCAAGTTTGAACAAGCCGTAACTGTTTAGTTATTTCGTGATAAGCACAGATAACTCAGAAATAATGACTACGACCTGTTAGTGGCCTATCGTAAGGCATAAGGCTCTTCCTAAGAGCCTAAGAAAGTACTAAATCACAATGCTCCGACGCGAATTAGTAGAGAGATTAGTATATAGCCAAAATAAGGGTCAAAATGTTGTGTATTGTCCAAGGCAGTTACCATATGCGGTCATCATCCATTTAACATTTTATCACGTGATTTTTTATAAATATGAGACCATTCTAGAAGTATACCTACTCTTGCAAATAAATAAATTGATGATTCGGTTGATAAATGACAAAGTTTTAAGGTAACAGTTTTTTAAGATCAGTTAAAAAACACAAACAATTATTGTCACACATGATTTTAAACTTAATTCATGGACTGAACACATTTTTAGTATAATACAGATAGGTACTCACGATATATATTATAATTTATACGCCGATATTTACACCACATACCACGGCTAATGCGTGAAACCATCGAAATCAAAAAACACCCCAAAAGTTTTAATAGGGAGGACGGTTTCAGTTAGCACCGACGATGAATCTAGTGGTTGGTTTATGCAAGTCTCGAAAAGTGTCGAGCGTTGATGTAGTCAGTAGTGTAGTGCGTCGTGACACAAACAATCGAGACGTAGAGGTAGGATGTATTAGTGTCAAACGTCATTCGACACAAGCAGAGTGAGCGGCACATGTGAGCTTCCGTGACAATTATTTTTAGTATAATTACGTGACAATTATTTTTAGTATTAATATTTATTTATTTAACAGTTTATGTACAATAACAGAGCATATAAAATACAGTAAAAGATATTTTGTACAAAGCTACTGCTTATTTCTATTAGAAATCTCTTCCAGCAGACCTAGAAATTAATAGAAATAACAATAGAATAATAATAATAGAATTAGAATTACTTAAAATTATTATAGTATAATTACTAAAAATAATTGTCACATTCCAAATGAGCCTTTGCTGCAACAATAGCGTTAATTTATTCCAGTCCAATACTAGGTAAAACAGCAGTAACAGTTACTCATACCCGGTGCCAATTACTAAGCTAAACAGTGGGACCATTAGTATCTGTGTGCTATCCAAATTAGAGTGTATTCAGTGTGCTTGTAATATCGTACCTGTGTGTTCTGCGCTTAATGTACAAACAAATTGTATCGTACCGCGTTAAACAACTCACGCCATTGGGAATGGCCTTATTGAGAAAGTATTCATGTTTTATTAAGCTGATTATTGGAATTAAAAGCGCAAAGAAATGGATAGAATTTGAGTGATTCCATAAGTCACCAATGCTCCAAGGCTCCGGTCTCCACTAATCATTTACAACACGGAAACTCACATAGTTACACATGCTAGTTTTCTTTACGGTAGTATCCTTCACTAAAGCAAGTAAATAAAATAATTTGCACTCTCTTGGGCTATATTTGTAAGGACCAAGGGTCGTGCCACAAGACTCTTACTTTTTTATTCACACACTTTAGTATACATGGTTAAAGCCCATATGAATTGAATAAAATATAGATAGTATTAAACCATTAACTAGTACTTTAGCCACGTACAGTTGAAACACTCAACCCAGTGTTTAAAATAACAGTTAAACACTTTTGACACGGCATTACGTCAGTTTAAAAACTTCCAAATAGATATTTCTCACATTGACTTACAAACATTACATAATATATTACTTATTCACCAGAAAATCAGATTAGAATCCCTCGCAGCTAAATAAAAGTTTTTAGTATACAAATATGCATCGCAAGGGTTTTCGACAAGCGCCACTTAGTTTATTGCCCGGGGGCAAGGTACTGGCGCGTCGCCATTCCTAACGTACGCCATTAATTTTAGATGACCCAACTTGTACTCGACCTACACCTACGCCTGTACGCAGCACATACGCCACAAAGGAAACATATTTATGGAAATACAAACAAAAACGTTTACCTTTTAGACATTAATATTGTAGTTAAAACGCTTATTGCCGAGTACATTTAGCGGATTGGGTGGGTTTGTTAACGATGTGGTTTCTTCTGAAAACCTTTAGACTAACAAAATGACTTCTATTCATATAGTTGAACGTTATAAATTGAATCTAGTACTATTAACATGTGTGTGCATTGATTGTGATGGAACAGCAGGTTATTAATTATTGCGAGTGATCATGGGTACATAAATATAGTTGATTTCAATACACACGATAGTATTTGAGATCAGTTGTATGTGGACTGCAGGATATTCGCGATAATTTTCATTTAAAAAGAACATGCTTTGGGTTCGGTTACCATCTTTTATCTGTCAAATTCCGGGAGAAAAAAAGGGCGACAATGGGTGCCAATAGTAATATGCCTGAGGTAGGGCTTACTATCCGGATATTCGGATATTCGAATTATCCGGATATCCGCTGAATTTAATATCCGGATATTGGGCTATTTACTATTCGGATAATCCGGATAGTAATTAATTTTATTATTTTATACGTTTCTTCAATTGAAATATGTAAAAAGCACCGAAATATAACATTTTAAACTGTATTACTGTAGAATAGATACAATATTCGCATAAAATACGACTTAATGTCAAATAAAAAATGCCAATCCCGATATTTCTTCACAATAAATGCAAGTGTACAAGCCATGTCCTAATCATGTATGCAATTTCATTCATAGCAACACAGAAAAGGCGACGTAATCAATACATAATATTTAGGTACGTAATAAAGGCTGGTCTGGGTGGTTGAGCACTCGCTCGCGGTGCTCCATCGAGGAGAAACGTGGTTCTGGCGAATCTACATGCCCTGCCAAGCTTTCTATAAAGCACAGCTCAAAAACTAAGCAGAAGTCGAGCAGTTGTATAGCAATTGACAACAGAAATCAAACAGCGTTGGGAACTGCTGGAGGGAGAAATAAAAGGCAAAGCCACTATCACTTTACAATTGATACTTTACTTCTGTGTTGTATCCTTATTACTGAGGGTCGTGCCCTTGATGAAGATCCTTCACTGCTCTTATCAACTCCCTTCACTTTTCCTGGTGACCAACCTTCTCAGGACGATTGCATTGCAACAGTAAATGTCACCAAAACACACAAGGATTTCCTGATAATATCTTCGTAAGTCTATTCTATTGAAGCTACGTTGCCGCGTTGAGCCAATATTGGTAATCTTGACAGACCGTGGTATGCAACGCTTCCTGATCGAACATAACATCTCAAAAGCATCTATTTTCTTTCACTCTTTTGCTCTATGCGCCCATGATTCCCAGGCATATAAAATATCGAGAAAACGAATGTCTTGAGCTGGTATTGGTGACATTAGAGATCTTTAGATCTTGCCATAGTTCATTAATTTGCTTATAGCATTTTTAGCCATGTTTCTCGCTTTTGAATCGATTTCCTTCCCACATCCTCTTTGATTGGATATTAAGTACACCTTCAAGGTATACAAACTCGTTGACGAATTCAACGTACGAAAGTTCTCTACTCCTAGAGAGTTGATGAGATCGATAAGCATTATTTCGGTTTTCTTCTTGTCGAGAGTGAGTCCGATAAGTTCACTCTTTCGCTCTGCTCTGCGGAAAAGGCGAGCAAGGTCCGTCTTCTTTGACGCAAAAACATTGGTATCATCTGTGAGTCAGGTTATTGATCTTTAAGCTACGACAAAGGCTTTTAGCATGGTATACTCCCCATAAATATTGAAAGGAATGAGTGACAGAGTACGAAGTAAAAAATTCTGTTCTAGTTGTCAACTGGACTTTTTAAGGACACATACGTGCATAGTTGTGTTCCCGGAACAAGGATTCCTTCTTGAGGGTTCGCCTTGACAGTATGCACGTGACAGTATACAGTTTACCTAGAAGTCGAGTTGACCAGACAACCAAAAATGGCGATCTTATTGACCCGGCTAACTATAGGCCTATAGCGATAACATCCCTGCTTCAGAAATAACACGCAGATCTCAAGATATGTGGAAGATCATAAGGTGATCAATGATCGACAATACGGTTTTTCCACGGTCGTTTAGCTGGTGATCTTCTAGTTTATCTTAAGTACTGATGGGCTCAGGCTCTTGATCGCAATGGGGAAGCTCTGGCAGTCAACCTAGATATCGCTAAGGCATGAAGACCGGCTCTGGCCTTCTCACAAAGTTACCATCTATGAGAAGTTATGCAGTTGGGTAGCCATTTTTCTATCTGAGCGACACATCAAGGCAATTGTGGTTGTTGCTCAGATAATTATGAAACCTATAAATACCGGCGTTCCCAGTGGACTGTGAAGACACAAGTTTGCGCGTTTACCGCTAAGAAAACCCCATTTGTCATAACGCCTCAATTCCAGGGTACCGCGCTCATCGTGAGTAAATGTTTTGGGATTCTGGGAGTTGACGTCTCGAGTGATGTGCATTATCGGCGTCATTCAGAAGGCAAGCCAAGCTAATCTCCCAAAAAGCTTTCGGTCCTGAACCGGGCTAAGCAGTACTTCACTGCGAGGCTCCTACACAAGCTCAGATCAGGCCTCACATATAGTATTGTTCTCACTTCTGGGCAAGGGCTCTACAATATCAGCTTAATCCATTCGATGCTATACAGAAACGCGCGGTCCGAGTTGTCAACGAACCACGAGTCACTCACAGGTTAAAACACCCAAGTTTCAGAATAAATATCGGTTCTCTCTGGGTGTTCTACCGACTTTACAACGGTGAGTGCTCCGAGGAATAGTTTGACTTGATGCCTACTTCAGCTTTTCATCATTGCACCACTCGCCGAAGTTTCATCCACACCGATTGGACTCGTGGAGAACTCTATTGTCCGATTCTCACGATCATATTTGCCATGCACGTGCAAACTGTGGAATGAGCTTCCTTCTGAGGTATTCCCGGAGCGCTATAACATGGGGTTTATTTATTTATTTAAACAACTTTTAAACCTTACAATTATGTAAAAGGTACCTCTAGGCTCTACCATTCAACCTTCGGAAATTAAGAGAAACATCGGGGTTCTTCAAAAAAGATGCAAAAAGAGTTCTCATTCAGGGCCGGCGATGCATTGGTGATTCCTCTGGTATTGGTCATGTCCATTAGCGACGCTGACCACTTACTATCAGTTGGCCCGTCTGCTTTATCATCGGCCGAAAAAAAACAGTGACGCTAGAAGAGATACAAGATCAGAAATATTCGTATGCGTTAGGTTTCAGATAAATACAGTACCAGCTCGAAGTGGTGAAAAAGTATGAAGTACTCTAATAACATTGCTCATGAGTTCATGACCAAATGCGATATCAGGGTGAAACAGTTTCACCCTGAGTTTCACTGAAACTCATCAAGCTTAGCAGCGCGCTGATACATCTAACGAAGTTTTGAATTTAATTTTGAATGAGTCTTTGTAATAAAAACATTGATTTAATTCATAAATTATTTGAATTTAGCTTTCTTAAAGTGTTATCATAATTATTGGTATTATCCGGATATATTCGGATATATCCGGATAGTATTCATAAATTATCCGAAATATCCGGATACGAAAATAAGCGGATAATTGCATGCCCTAGCCTGAGGGCGGCTGACGAGCTTTTTAGTGAAGTTTAAAATGTAGCGAAGTACATCGATAAAAGGGCGTTTGGCCACTAGAGGGGCGCCGTTGACCTGCTGATTCCTTTCGGGAGCCGGGAGATTTTAATTTTCAGAGCTTAAATCCGGGAATGGTGGCAACCCTACACGTCACGTCGATTAAAACTATCAATATAATCGAAAATTCGCTATATGTATACGTCCCTGGAACAATGACACAATGAGTAGCGTCAATATATGTATCAAACACAACATAAAATACATGAAAAGCAGTAACTGTAGGTTCTTACATAGTTAATCCAACGTACGAGTATGTTGCCAGTTGCCACTCTATCCCACTTCTCACATTACAAAATGAAGCTCTGCGCGAAGGCTTATCTCAATTTATGCACACCACTACCCTGAATATTATGTAGACATTTACGATTAATTAACATGTAATGTATGATAACTCTAAATTAAAACTAAATGATTTATATTGTAGTAACATGTCAAAATTTATATTAATATACACGCTTATTAAAGCAGTTAAAAGTTAACAATTTGAACCAAATGAATAAAATTTGTGATGCAAATAATTATAGTAGCTAAGCAAAGAACCTAAGTTTAAGCACAGTAGAAACAATAGTAGGTACTTATAAATTTTTAAAGGTCTGTTTAAAGAAATTTCCTCCTATATCGAAATCGAATTTCTATGCCCTACGTATTAATTTTATGAATATTTCTTCCCAAAAAGTATCGGTAAACTTATCGATACTACCTATTGTCAACAGTAAAGTACCTACCTAGTTAATTTACTTGAAAATATTTCTTAAATGAAAAACGATGAAGTTTCGAACCAAAAAACAATGAAAAAAGCTGTTAATTACTTTCATTGAGTTATTCAACCGTACATTGAAAGGGTTATAGTCTGTTTTTAACTCTGCTAAAGCAAAATATCGCCAATGGACCACTATAATATAGTATATTTTGGCATTATACTGTACCTTCAAATATTAAATATTTCAATAATTTAGTATATTTAATGTAATTTTAATTATAAGCTAGGTAGATGTCCAATCAAAATAACTAACTTTGCATTTTTTGCCGGCATCGGTGATACTGATAGTCTGTTCGTTTAACAGTTATTATCATAAAGAATGTATTGAAATGTTATACCTTGTATCCTAAAAATATCTATTTAATAGCTCTAATTTAAAGATGGTGTAGGCTATGCCTTTATTTTGAATATAATTTAATATTGTTTTTTACTCACCATAAATTATTATTTTTTCTTGTTTGTGATTAAATTTGGTATGCGTGGTACTGACACTGACTAGAATATAATCTAAATTTTACTAACAAAAAATAACCGACTTCAAAGTTACTCAAAAACTACCTACTTGTCAGATCTCGTTCTTTATGTGGGAACACACGACAACCACCAGCTTTCGATTAAAAAAAGGTTCGTCAAAATTGTTTCGCCCAGTCAAAATTTCTGAGGTAACAAACAAAAAAATACAGTCAAATTGAGAACTTCCTCCTTTTTTGAAGTCGGTTAAAAAAGGCGGAGGACAATAAAGAAGTGAAATTTTGGACGCTTTTACTTGCAAATTAATTTTCGTGTGTACGCGTACTCATTAGGTAGGCAATTTTTTTTACTTCAATCTAAGTGGAATTTTTAATTAACAAATCGTTTATGAAGATGGATGGAATTAGTTTTAGTTAACATTCCTTACTACGCTCGAATAAAAATACACTCTGTAATATTTCAGGCGCTTGATATATTTATGTCAATGCAATGTCTTCTGTGGTAAATATCGAGATTACTCATATATGCCAATTAAGTTCAACGTAGGTTCTACTACAAGAAATTCATTTAATAGTCACTCAGTGCTCAGCCGAGCAAAGCTGTCGAAAATCGAGTTATCTCTAACGCAGTCGAAATCATGTTAAATTCATCCAAGTATCTAGAATTAGTCTTCATCTTGTATTTGTGTTATACATTTGTGTTACGTGTATTCATTCAAGTTTATACAGCAATGGATAATACGAATATAAATTTTGTTAAATTTCACAGTTTCAGATTTCAATTTAATTTTGTTCACGAATGTTTTTGGCGTGATGAGGCTTGTTTTAATACACACAATACATCCTCATGTAAAACGTATTCTTATGTATCGTGTTATTTATTATGGTTTATGTTCCAGAACCTTATACATCCTTTGGTTTATTATATTATAGCTAAGTGTAAAATGTTGTACGTATATGTGATACATTTTATTTATGAAGCTAGTCAGCAAACGAGCTGACGAATCAACTGATGGTAAGTGCCTATTTTTGCCCTTGAATACCAGTGCCACCAAAGTCACTGATTCATTACCGGATAAGAAAGAGAGAAGAAGAAAGAAGAACAATGAACATTAAATATAAAAAGCCTTTTTATTATCACAATTAATAAGCGCACTTATTGATTATTAGCATTATCTATCTGACCCTCAATATTATTTACAATTAAGTAACAACACGTGGTTTTCAAAAACAAATATTTGCTAACAACCGATCTTAGACAGATTGGTTTTATGATTTAATCATGAACTATCACCATCGTGCTGAAATGTAGGTGTAATAGTATCATGTGTTAATCTAATATGCATGTACTCGGAGCGTATGATATGCATTTAATAGGCTTAGTGTTCAGCTGGGCTTGAGTAACAACAATTAGTTCAGTTCAATTAATAATCAATGAATCACATTTAAAAATCCGCTTTAGCCTAGGTCTCTCGGAGACGAGACTTTTTATAGCATTTATTGCCGATGTAAGACATTTTTGTCCTCGTTTTTGTTTTACTTAGTATTTTATTTACGTTCATTTTGTGAAAGATGTGTAGTCATTTTGTAGATTAAGTGTGAGTTTGTAGTATTTAATAGAATTACAGCACTGATTTTCTCCTCTTTTTGAAAGGGTTTATTTTACTCGTTGTATTTTTAACCCAACCTTGCTTTGTTTCGGAAAACATGTTCTTCTCATTAACAAACATGTAGGTACTCGATGTAATGTTTCCTCGTTTTTATCAGACATTAAGTTCAATTTACTTTTTAGCATTACTTTATAAGTACACCACACCGTCTTTGCAATGAAAGCAGCATTCCTACAATGGCTTTCAAGATTATCGTATTTCTCTTAAACTATTTACCGATGGCAAAGGTAGTAAAAATAGTGTTAAGAATGTTGATGCATTCTTAACACTATTTTTTACTGAACTTGAAAATGAAACATTTAGCAATTAACTTTAAGTAGCCTTTACACTGTGCAACTCTGTAAAAGAGCTAAAGTCTGAAACACGCGTCTACGAATATTAAAGGCTTCGCACTTAAAGCTTGTATAAACTGTTAAATCAGTACATTGCAGCAATAAACCTTTGCACAAACTTGCTTAAACTGAGTACAAGTTGATTCATAACTTTCAGTTGCAGTAACTTTAGCACGCCAGTCTGAGTACTTTCATTCAAATGCCACATCACGAAATCCGAATATTTGTCTTATTCACGAAGTTTTTGTTTTGGATACAAAGTTTGTTTCACAAAATTGTCACACAATAAAAGACCACAATAGCTTTATGTACAAAATACTGTGTTCAGTAAAACACTTGTGATAGTTTTCTTCAAGATTTCGGATGGTAACTATCGACCTCAAAAGTTAGGTGTAAATTATATTATTTTATTTAAATGCTTTATTGTACACAGGTATAAAAACATGAAAAAATGAGAGTTAGTACAAAGGCAAGCTTATCTCTAAAGGAGATCTCTTCCAGCCAACCCATTTGATATTCTATTATGTTCTATGACTGTTTCCATGGTATCATCAAAACTGATAAAATCACGTTCCTTCTTGGAATGAAGAACGTCTTGATTTTTAGGAATGTTTCGTTATAATTATTTATTATGGTTATTTCTTTTTGGGAGGTTTCGAATTTGACAACGCGTCTTTAGTCACGAGTTGTATGTTGTATAATTGTATCTATGTTGTATAAACCTAAATTCCAATTAGTTTCTACAAAACATCATCCGTAGCTAACCAACGAAAATGTTTAAATTTCAGAGCCTCGTAGTTTGAGAGCACCAGACAATTTTTTCAGAGTGTAATTTAACAGCACGGGGCAACAGTAAGAACGTGTATTTTATGAGGAAAAAAGATGAACCAATTCGAATGACGTGCGCGTCCCGCAGTCCTCCCGGGCCCGAGTGCCGTCACGTCACCAATGGTTAAAACTGTTTAAAAGTCTCAGTTCCAATAGGTATTGGCGAGTTACAACCTGAAACGTTTATGAGAGTATGAATACAAATCCATTTTAAACCAATATTTATATAATCCATGGACTAAATTATATTAATTAAATTTGTTTTACCTCATCATGTTAGCCCATGATTACGGGAGTCAGCTCTCTCTTTCAGCAAGGCTATTCACTTTTGTAACTTGACAGCGGAATCCGCGATGAGTTTCAAAATTGAAGTTCGAGTCCGAGATCTTGATATGTGATTCTCTAATCATCTGGTACGCACTTGCGAGGTGAAGGGAGTCTCGAACTCTTACTTCAATTTAGAAACTCATCGTGTATTCCGCTGTCAAGTTACAAAACAAAAGCGAACTTGCATCGTATTGACATGTCATTATCTAATCATCTAGTACGCACTTGCGAAGTGAAGTGATCCTAGAACTCGAACGTCAATTTTGAAACTCCGCTGTCAAGTTACAAAACTGAATAGCGTTCCAGGCGTGAGATCAAGTCCATGTGTGTCCACCCAAACGCCTGGAGTGTTATGGAGAATACTTTCTCCAATGCGGATAATTAGAGTTTAGTGAGTAACCCAAACCTCGATTTCTTAAACTAGCTGACATATAATATTGTAGACCCGTTGCAGACGTCCGACAAGGTTTAACTACTGCCATGCTACGTTAACGACTTATATAGGTACACGACTAAGTTTTTGTTCTACCTAAAGCTTCATAAATGTTTAATGTTATCTCCAATTGTCGGAATAAACATTAAAGAGAGTGGCGATTACTCACCATTGATGTGGTCGTAAATGCGAGCGCTTTAAAGCCAATAAATCATCCTTCTACTAAGATATTACTTAATTTAAATTCCTATCATAATAATATTGTTGAATCACTTTATCGGGGAAAATCTTTGATGATACTTTAAGAGAATTATTTGATTTGATGTGATTTGAAAAGGATTTTCCTTCGAATATACTTACAGAAGCGAATAAAATATTTTTTTATGTTTGTAGCAGACTAGTGAACAGACGGGGCACAAGGTGGCTAGAGAACAGAGAACCCTAATGTTGATCATTTGTGTTTCTGACCACGAAGAAAGCAAAGAAAAATAAGCCAGCGGAATAAAACCTGCGGGTGCTTAATTTTTTTAATTTAATTTATTGTAATCTACATTAAATTACACCGTTATTGTGAGAAGAGACCTGAACCCAACGATGGGACACTTATTGGTTGTTAGGAGCAGCTATTCTACTCGTACGGAAAAACGATGTGTTCCATTCTTGGATTATTTCAGTTCTCGATTCTGATAATTTGTCAATGTAAATATTTATGTGTGGTGTGAATAATAAAATTATACTCTCGGCGCTTTCTTTTTCTAAACCGTACGCGACTTTTTCAATAAAAAAATAAGTGGATCGGAATAAAACGCTACATTTCATTTCAATTTCCAGTAAATCCGATTACGGATGGAATACAGCAATATTTAATAAAGAAATTCATACATATATATAATATCACAACATTTTAAGGTTTCTTTGTAATTTAACGAAGTTGAAGTAAGATAATACAAATTAAAATTATTAACAATCATAATGTTGCCACAAATTCTGCGATCTCTCGAAGAATTCCTTTCTTTACTTTTAAAATACAAAAGTACACTGCGAGTATCTTCTAAGGAATCCATTAATTAAATGTAGGTACAGTTATTTAATATTTTAGAGATGATGACGTAGTAAGTTAAAACTCAGTCTCTTGTTCGAGTCATCTTATTTCATATCCTGGATTAAGATCTTAGTGATCTCAATCTCTACTGAAAATAAAACTTTCGTTAGTAAAGAGTGAGAAGTAGCTTTCCTACGGCTAGGGTATACATAGCTTTGTCTATACAAGTTGTTTCTTTTCTCTTTATCAATATAACGAGATAAATGATCACAAGTTGATCTATAACTATAAAATAAGTTATCAACAATATAAAATATGTTTGTATACGGTACCAATATCCGTATAATGGTTTTAGCGTTACATTTTTATTACTGTGACAGAAATTTATCACATTCAGTAAAAAATTACAAAAAACCTGCACTCCTAAATCCTAAAATCATCCCACGCTTAACTATGGTGATTCTCATTTATTTCTAGCTAGTCCATCCTCTTATCAGTGGAAACTTTTGACATTGGACAGTTAACGGGTTCACTCATTTCATCACACCGCACGGTTAATTATAATTTTATAAAGTCATTTATTCTTTTTAACCGATTTCAAAAAAGGAGGAGGTATTCAATTCGACTGTATTTTTTGTTATTTTTTTATGTTACCTCAGAACTTTCGACTGGGTGAACCAATTTTGATGATTCTTTTTTTAATCGAAAGCTGATGCTTATCATATGTAGTCCCAGTTAAATTTGAGCTAGATCTGACGAGTAGTTTTTGAGTTATTTTGAAGTCGGTTATTTTTTTCTTGGTAAAATTCAGGTTATGTAGGTACTATTTATTAATATAGGTAATTTTTTTTGGGTGAGGCACCGCACTTTGTACGACAACTTGACATGATCATATGATTAACTAGCTGTTGCCCGCAGCTTCGCATACGGAAATTATGTTTTATCTTATTTGTACCTCTTGCAGAAGGAAATTTCAAAAACGGTGAATTTATATTGAAGTAATTATATTTAGTAATTTATATACTGAAACCCACGATAAAATCACAAAGAATTCCTCCAGGAGCGGGTTTTGAAAAATAAGCAATATTCACATTAATTTGTTTTTTTTTTCTTTTTTTTGCAAAATTTTGAAAAACTGAAAAATACATGTTCCATTAATTTAAGCAAGGAACATTTGTTGCAAATTTGAAGCAAATCGGTTGATGTTTTAAAAATATTCCATACAAACTTTCATCCCGTTTCCCGGGGAAACCTTTTAATTTTCCGGGATAAAAAGTATCGTAAAATATGACCCGGAGTAGTAGTAACAACTTCACCAATTTTTATCGAAATCCGTTCAGGTTTTTCATGTGATGCCCGGACAGACAAACAGACAGACAGACAGACAGACAGACAGACAATTATTCTAAAAAAAATATTTTTGTGCTCTAACACTTTATTGAAGTGCCCCCTAATCAAAATTTTTAAAAAATATTCAATGTACAGAAAATTTGCCCTTTGAGTTTTATTATAGTATAGATGATGAAAGTTTACTGAAAGCGATCCACAAAAGTGCGACTGTTGAACTCAAAAGGACTCGTGATTGTATTTTTCTATCCATTTCTCACAATAGCTCGTGAATTTCCATCGCCTTTACTAGCATAACTTTGCAAGATATGGGAACCTACATGTTTTTGGTAGCTTTTTCTTAATATTGATAAAATTTGGTTAGAAGAAATTCATTTGAGTATTGGATCTTCAATTTATCGAAGGAACAAATATATATTTCGAACAAAGATTTCAAACAGAGATTCGATAAAATGTAATACAATACATAATTAAAACGATTTAAAATTTCTACAAAAGTGTAAATCCATCATGCCATAGTAAGATAAATGTAGGTACATAAAACATTTAAATAATTTTAAGCAAAATAACGTAATCAGGAAGTATCTTTGTCTACTATAACAACTCTTAAAACATTTTATAACAATTAAATGTAGACGCTAATTATAAATACAATTCGTTGTTAGATTAACCACCATTGTTCAAAATAATTCTTTGAGCGAAATTGACTCAAGTTAGGCAATTAACATTCAAACGAGGACTATTGTCCGCATCGAGTGGGATAGAATCTTTGTGAAATTAAAAAAGTTTCACAATGTAAAATGAATTTTTGTAACACTTTCCAATTTAAGGATATTTCTGTAGCTACGTAAAATAACCAATCCGGTACACTACGAATTATTACTATCAAATAAATACAAATTTAAATGTGTGCAATTCACACGTGGTAGAAGTGAAACCTTCAGAATTTTTGTTTTCAAGATAATGAGACGAATGTAAAATTTCGGGAAGATGATATATGTAGGTTTCACTAATCTACTTCACTCCGCTCCGCTCCGCCCCACTCCGCTCCGCTCCGTTCCCCTACCCCTCACTCCCCTACCCTACCTTACCCTACCCCTGTACAATGCTTCCTATCTCACTTTAGAATTTATGTGTTTGTCTCTTTTTACTGGACAGTTTCGTTTCATAAAATTTCAAGTCACCCCCGTACTAAAGAAGTTTTCACTTCAATAATCAAGTACTGTTTATTATAATGTTTTACACTAGTGCAATTTCCACAGCACCTATAAAAAATGGTAAACAAGAATAAACTTACCTAAACTATCATCATCAACATAATTTACTACCATAACTACAATCAACAACCACCAACCTATAAGACCAACGTCGAAATATTTTATGTGTCTCTTTACAGCCACTACGTACCAGATTATAGGCGAAATTGCTACTACTGTAAGATTTCGGTAACAAATTACTCTAATGCTATCGATGTCCATGGGTGATTGTAGGCAACGATCGTCGCCTATAACCCTTGTTTTTTGCTAAATATATTACACAAGCAAATAATATTTAATATCAGCCAACAGGTGTAAGGAATTAATTATTATTGATAAGATTATTTATGCAATAGTGAAGTTGCAGTTACTTGTAATCGAATGTTTAAACACGCCCCTGACTTTCATAATACCTGTTAATTCTGTTGTAAAACAAATTATGACAAACTTTGTTTGAGCCGTGTTGGAGTTAATTATGTACTATAACTATGAATTAATGTTGTGTGACAGATCCTTATTACACAGTTAATTCCTTCATTATTTAATTAAAAACTTCCTACCAGAAACGAGGCTTCAGGAACATAACCTTGAATTCAGAAAACCTGACGAACCTTAGATATAAAAGATGAAGTGAAATCGAAATTTGCCTATAGTATGGCTATCTAAATAAGGAGTATGCGTAAGAATTTGTGAAAAGAGTTCATACCTTGGCCGTATACGCGTATCATGATCGTAAAAACAGAGGGTTAGTGCTAGCAGAGGTCGTATGTATATCCGACGTTATGCAAATGTAACGATAACACGCCTTTAGGGTCAATAAACTGTTACCTACTCACTTTTACGACATGATAAGTATATTGCTTGTCTTATATCTTTCTTTTGCCCATCGTTAGTTTATAGGTCACGTAGCCGTTGACTGACTTGAAAATATGTTTTTTGTTCCAGATTCAATCAACGGTGTTCGCGAAAGGTAGGATGAGCTGTGCTATGGATATGCTAATGAAGTTTTGAAAACGTTTATTTAAGATTGGTTTTAAATGGAGTTTCAAAGGGCACGTGCGCTTGCATGCAAGGGGAGGATTATGGCCTAAGGTTAATGCTCTTGTTGTCGGCTAGTGCCTACAGTAGTTATAAAACTGTTGCAAAATACAACATACCTAATAGACTGAGATAGTGAAAATGTAAAATAAGAGTTGACAAAAAAAAAATTGTGCTACTATATTTCCAGGACTAAGGGTCTTCGCGCTATGCTACGGACGGACATGACGAAACTATAAGGGTTCCAATTTTTCTTTATTTATTTGCTCAGTATTTTGCTTTGAAGCAAAATGTAACACAAGGCAAAACCGTGTCATTTTAAAATGACACGATCAAAGCAAAATTTTTAAATGGGATGCAAAATACCTCCTTTCGACGCTTTAGTTTCGTTGTTATAAACACGGTAAAGTTAGATGAAGAAGTGCAACACAATATTATTTAGTAAAGGGCTTTTAAAGCGTAAAACATCCATAGGATATGACACTTACAAACGTAGCTATAAAATAAGTTACATTGCGCGCTCCCTATCCTGCTTTAAGTAGGTACATAATTACCTATGTAAATACACTTAAAATATTGTCTTTAGGATCAAAAGGCGATAACAACAGCGCAAGCAGCGGTCGCTGACAAGTTGTTACCTACTATTGCTGAAAAATATAAAAAAGAGTAAAGCTAGTTATATAAAGCCATGAAGTAGGTCCCTTTTGTTATCATAACAGTCATATCAGTCGTAAAGCCATGGCAGAGGCCTGCGGGTGACATGAAAACTTCCGACACTTGGGTTGGCTCCTAACCAATCCGCACTTTAGCAGCGTGATTGAGTACCTATGCGCTAGGCCTCCTCTAGAGGAGAGACCATTAGTAGTGAACCAATAGTGGGTTGAAACATGCCAGAATCTAAACAGACTGTTAAAACTTGATATTCATACGATACTTATAGTAGTGCACTATTATGTACTATTATTTCTTCTGTGGTAGTACCCACTTTGTATTTATTTAAAAAAATCTATTACATTTTAGTCGAGACCGGATGGGATATTAAATGCGTAAATACGTAGTGCATACTTATGTAATTTTGATAGAATTTATGTATGTTTTTAAATAAAGCCTTAAATTACTTTTCACCCACCAAAATAACCAAAAATCCAAAAGCTATTTAGAACAACAGTGTAAGAGTATGTTTTATCAAGAACAATGACGCCCAACAAGGTAAAGTCAAACCTATGACGTCACGTTTGACTCTGGATTAATATTGCCAATACAGAGCAAGTCCAATTCGCGCAGTGATGCATTAAGTATTCATTGTGTCGAGTGATGGACCCCGAGTACTACGTGTTTGACTCACGGTCCAATGGATCCTATGTTAAATTACCTTCCATAATCAATAGTCGGCTATATGCCGGCCGGCTTCCTTATTGTTCCACGATGTATGGACATTGGGGTTAAACTACCTATGGTATGCTAGATTTTAATTAAACGCGAACAGTGTTCATAGATTAGGTTGCTGCCGTAATACAATACCTAATCGTTTATCGACTTGTGCGATAAAATGATTATCGTTTTAGTATTTTTAAGCGTTTAATAGTTTGTTTACCTGTACCTACTAATTTAAGATAAATAAAGATATAGAAGGGTTTGATTCCGATTGGGGAAGAATCGGATAAATATTGTTCTTGGGTTTTGGGTATTTGTGATATCTTTAAATATTATTAGATACATGCAGTTTTTATTGATATTATTTTAATAAGCTTGGAGGGTCAGAGTTGGTCAGATTAATAAATTAATGTTATTGAAATACGAAACACGGAACTTTCTTTTTTCTGACTGATATCCACAAGCGACGATGACACTAACAGTTTGTTTATTTGTCTACTTTACATAAAAGAAACAAAACTTCTTGAGGTTCCCTCTTCCTTCATTCGGTCGTCTGGATAACAAATGACTACTTTTAGGCATGACCCGTCAGGTAGACACAATTAATGTTGTATTTCCAATTAAATAGTATAATCTGGTTGAACAATATTCAGCGTCAACAACGTCAGAGCAATCCTTCCAATATTGCGCGTTACGCCTCAGTGAAGTCTTTTAATTAAGGCGGCAAGGGGTTATAGGTGCGTCACTAGGGTGGCAGTTTGTGACCATCAATTTCTGCTTCAGTTCTGACTGTTTAAATCAGACGTAAGCGACTCAACAACGGTAGGTAATGGAAGTATTTGCATTTTGGAGTGCAAACGGTCACATACGAGTATCTTGTTCAATAAAGGAAAAGTCATCAGCATAATGTACCTACTCGTTCTCAATATTATGGGTCATTACAATGTCATAAGAGCTCATAAAGCTCATAAGGTATGTTAAGTACCTGTGCTTATCAGTAATATTAAGTATTAGCTAATTACTAGATAATACCTCACAGGAGATTGTCGCCTGTACATCAAATAGGTCATTCTTGGAGTAAATTTTTGCGCAGCAAACATACCCATTAAGGTCGCATCGGTCGTAAAGATATTGAATATTTTACTAACTTGCCGTGATAGGAATACTTAAGCCTCCCCGCAACTCAAAGCACCCTTTTACGCTTATAAATAGCCTAAAATGCTGATCAGACAATATTTTTTCCTTTGAACACCATGTTACAAGGTATTCGATTACAATTCAATTTTTACTTTTTTATCAAGATTCTTTATCTCATAAATAAGATGTCACTTGAGGAAATTTCGTCAGAAACTTTTGTTTATGTTTCTTTTGGTTCAATTATGGAAATTGTCTTTGGAGAAAACCCACCGCATACTTACAAACTTGTAGCTAAATACTTGGGCGGGAACTTCACTCAATCCATCATTTTGCGATTGATATGAACCAATAATACCAAAAGTTGTAATAATGATAAATTAGATACTTCTGGATGATTTATATATTTCCGTTCGCGAATAAACTGATGCTGTTATTGTTCCGGCAGAAATATTGAGAAAAATTAAGAAGGAAGGAGAAACACTTCTCTCCTTACAGGATAACAATTGAATAAAACAAATCTTTTGTTTTCTGAACAAACATAATTTTATAGGAGAAAACCTTTTATTTTTACTAAAAACTCAAAAATTAATCGGATTATGCTTACCCAAAATATAGTATTTTTAAAAGACTTTAATTACAATGTATTTTAAAATGATTAATACGTTTTTAAAGTTAATAAAGAATGTGAAGATAAATAACACAAGGGCGTTCAATCCCAAGTGACAAGATATTTAACATTATTAATAATTTTAACATTATACTAAACTGTAGTTTTAACTTGGGTAATTTGACCATATTTGAAAAAAGGAAAAAGTGATTTTAAACCGTAGATAGTTACCGTATTTTTACATTTCCCAAAAAATTACTTTGCACACTAATATTTTCAAATTAGAAAAACATGGCAAAGAGCCTTTCTTCACAAATTTAACAATGTTTTGGCGGTAAACTCTTAAAATATTTATACGTTAAATAAGTTTTAACCGTGGCCCTACCAGACTATCAGTGGTACTAGGCGATCTACGTCAACAAATTTGAGCCCATAAGTTCTCCTTCATGCGAAAAGCTTAAGATTAGTTTAGCCTATGGCCCCGTTTGACAGACAATTTAATTTTCCCATTATTTACTCTTGATATTATTTTATGAAACAGGTACTGAAATATAACTCATCTTCACATTATTTTACTCATAATTCACAAAATATATTTTGCCTGTATCAAATTACAAATGTTTTTTTATGACTGGTAAGCAATGGCTTCAATCATATTCGTTCACTGCTTCAATCCATTATTGGCTAACTACTGAGCACGGGTCTCTTCCTCTTGAAGTGACTTAGAGCATACTCCACCACGCTTATCCAGTGTGTGCTGTGCGGATTGGTGGAAGGGTTAGGGATAGGAAGTAGGGGAATGAATATCTATTACAAATGGCAAAAACATCCTTTCGTTGTTAAATTTTGAAACCTGAAAATATCACATATTTCAAAGTCAGTCAATTATCTTTAGCGTTTCCATTATTGCCAATATTTATTTTGCGAAAGTAAATATACAATGAATATTAGTTTTGAACCTATTCCATTTGTTTATTTAAACTCCAGTAGAAAATTAAATTCTCGATGTGCCATCACTTATTCATAATCCGAGTCCTTCCAGCGGCTAAACAACATGACATTCGCAAACGGCTGTCTTTAGATCAATACGATACAGGACCTATACTTGAGTCAAACTCGCATCAGAATCCTTGTCAACAAACCATTAAAATTCCTCTATAGGGTTTTCACAAACTGATTTGTATTTCGCACACCAAATAACTATTAAAGAACTAAATAATCATTATAACGTTTGTGACATCTTCATTATTTTACTATTGACCTATAACAACAACACACTAAGAGAAAACGACGTAAAAACCAACATCTTAAAACAATTTTCATCATTGAATAACTCACGCCCGCACGTCCTTAATTTCGTGAAGCGACTTCAAACCTTTGCACAAAATTATTATTTCAAGGTTGCTTGCCTATGACTATAAATAGAAATGACTACGAAAACCTCACAGCTATAATGGCGCTTACATGCTTTGCAACTTGGTCGTATTATATTTCAAAATACAGTGAAATCAACTTATCTGTGACTTTAAGGAGGGCGCTGTCGGACGATTGGACCAATCATAGTGCGCAATTCGAGACGTATTAGTAAGTTATGAATGAAACGGCATTAGTTCCAATTTTCGCCACGTCACAAATAAGTTCTTCAGAGATGGCACTGTACAGATTATACAGATATTTCATTCCACTCAATATGCATGAGCATAAAATTATTTATAGGTTTAATTTCATTAAACAAAGCTGAATAACATTTTATATTTATGTTTATGTATTTTAAAACAGTCTATATCGATTTTATACGTAACTATTCAGTGTTATTTTAAACTTTTGCCAAATAAATATTATGTTTAAAAAGAAATTAAATTATAAAGAGTGGAACGGAACGCGACTTGCGAACTTCAGATTTAGTTCAAACGCACTTTATACGACCAAAAGTTTCATGCACCTGTTTGTTTGTGGTTGCTAGGCAACACAATGTGTATGTAAATTCTGATCCGAATGTGAATATAGTGTAGGTACACATTTACTGACGAGTCAAGTTTGAAATTCTAAGAGGTGAATAATTTCTCAAAATCTCAGATTAGGTCGAAACAGTATAATGTACCTACCAATATATCAAAACACGTTATGGTGTGACGAAATCATTGAAGAAAAAAAAATTACAAGTTTTCTAATTACATTTTTATTCGTAGTTACAAAAAACCTGCTACAATATATGCGTATCCACACTCCAAACATAATAATATATTCTCTGAACTAACACATTATTAAGATATAAACTAGTGGTACTTAGTCTATAAAATTAGTGCTAATATTTAAATATCAAAAGATGTATTTATTTATAGTCAACGAACAATATACATTATAGTTTGATGTGGTTACGTTAAATAACAAGGTTGGATTCTCTGTAGTTCGTGTATTTTAATTATAGTGTAATTTAGTGTTAGGTACATTAAATAGTGAGAGGGTGTAGGCAGCTTCAGTAGATACGTATATAATAATTATAGGTAGGTACTGTCAGGGTAGGGTCGCTTCTAAATAAAAGAAGATAACTAGGGTGTAGTAATCATTTCTTTCTTTCTCTCTCTCTCTCTCTCTCTCTGTTTTCTTGGTCGGCAATGCATCAGTGATTCCTTTGGTGTTTCTGATATCCATGCCACAATGGCCACTTACCGTAACGTGTATCCTCTTCTTGATAATCGGCTGGTTACATAAATAATCTCAATTTTACCAAGAAAAAATAACCGACTTCAAAATAAAACTACTGGTCAGATCTAGATCAAATTTAAGTAGAATCACATGACAAGCACCAGCTTTCTACTAAAAAAAGAATCATCAAAATTGTTTCACCTAGTCGAAAGTTCTCAGGTAACAAACATTTAAAAAAATCAGTCAAATTGAACACCTCCTCCTTTTTTGAAGTCGGAAAAAAGTCGTTCCTTACACTGCCAACTGAAAAATATGTTCATGGATTTTGATTGATGCATTGAGCTGCCTATTAATTATATAAGCAGAGGCCGCCTATCGGTAAAGCGCTGGTCCATGTTTTATCGGACATAAAATGTGCTGCTCGTAGTGAAAATTAAGAAAACTGTAAAAAAGTAACAATAAATAACTCGAAAAGTTGTAAATTATAATCACTGTCTTCTTATTAAAACTGCGCGTTACAAAAGGCAGATTCTTTCCCAACGTTATGGCTTATACTAAAATTGAAAAATCGTTTGTAAGAGTTTCTAGTTCTAATAAATTATTTCTATCCGAAACTCAGTTTACTCGAGGCTTCATACCTCGTGACAAAGTCCTTTAGCAATAATAACCAAGATGTAAAAAGTAAAAAGGTGTTAAAAGTAAAAAGGAGAAAAAACAAAATCCAAATATGTAAAAGGATAGTTCAGTGCATTTGAAAATAAATAAATGGAACGGAATTTTAAAAATTGTATGTAATAAAAAAGAATGATAAACAATAAATTGCCACCAGGTTTTACAAATATTATTTGCGGAACTTTAGAGGAGATTTTCAGGTCTGGTTGCTTGCTTTGCTTTGCTTTCGGTAAAAATAAAGGCTTCTTTAACATAAGTCCGCGTCTTTGTAATATTTTTCTTGATTTCAAAACTTCCTGGTTTGTATAGGTACAGCTAAAAAACAAGTAAGAAGTGCCAAAGACAAAAAAAAATATTTTAATAATATTGAGATCAATGGATTACCCATTTCCTTTTTAAGTTCCCGGCTTATGTGATATCGGGGAAATTGAACCCCGCATTCAATCAACTTGACAGCCACTTCAGTCCGACTTTGAAACATGTTCGAAACAACTTTTGGTTGATATCTATATCATGATGGTATTTTGCAGTCAATTAAGCAAAGAACCCTACCGTCAAGCAAACCCGTAACCACGAAACTGGGTATTGGGTAATACAGATTCCAGTAACGTGACAGTCAAATAAATAACAAAAAACAAATAAAAAACAATAAAACCCTATTAAACCCAAAAGTTTTTTGAAACGTAAACGCAACTTTATCTTTTTCCGTCTCCCAAACCCGACTTCAAAAGTACCTAATTCGGAGGATATTCATAGTTTCCTCCGAACCATTGTATTTCGGTAGATGCATTAGATTTACAATCGGTAATTGCGTGTTACTGGATGTAAGACCTTCCAAGTACAATCCTATTTGCGTTCGGGACAGTGCAAATTGACAATGTTCCCTGCTAATTAAGCTACTTACGTACTTACCATTGGTTGCTAAAACTCAATAGAACAGTTGAAAATTCGATTAGGATTACCGGCTTCATTAAGGGCTTGCTTTAACTACACATTTACTTCTTTTTGCTACTCAACAAGTTTGTATTTATAGTGTTTATGTGCTAACTAAAACTCATCAACGAATAAGCAAAAGTCACTCAGTGAAACAGATCAAATAATTGTGCAGACTGGTGTAGATGACTGTATAAGATGATACCGCTTGAGTTTTCTTTTTGATATACGAAACCAATTATTTATCTTACAATATAAAGAAGAATAAGCGACTCACATACTTTTCGAAATTTTGTTCGGTGGTCTACAGCTTACTTTTCACTTTATCTGCCACAAAATTCGGAATTTTATTAGAATTATAAGTTGTTCCATGAATCCTGTTTGTATTTCCCATAGGTATTTCCCAATAAACTTTTGCGGCCTCTTTTGCTTTACGACTAATAAATGAGTTACCTTAATATTTTAACATGTTGAAGAAGAAAACTTTCCACAGATTCATGAGCAACATGTCACAAAATAGGTATATTTATTTACTGGATAAGATTGTTTTTATTAGGTAGGTTTTTTATTTTATTTCTTACTAATCCTACTAATATTATAAATGCCGTAGTTTCAACTAGTTTCTATGGACTTTTGTTACTCTTTCACGGAAAGTCTTCTGAACAGATTTTCATGAATTTCATGAAAATTTGCACACAGGTAGACCATTATCTGGAATAGGATATAAATTATCTATTACATTATCCCAGAAAACGCGAGCACAGCCGCGGGCTGAGCAGTCGTAAATAAATCGATGCTTCTTTATTACGGGACATTTTCATCCATGAAATAAAAAGGATTTTAATAAAAAAATCTGTATGCGAATGTACACGAAGATAAAATATGGAGAATGGAAATAAATATTCTCCAACACGGAACAAACATCCAGTAATGGTTTAGTAAAAATAAATTGATGGTCGGTGTACATTGCGGCGTTCTCGGTCTCATTTAGATAATGGCTCATGAGCCGACTTTCCACGAGTAATTAAGATTAATAGGGTGGCCATCGGCGTTTAATTGTTTTCAGGTTTAAAACCCTGATAGCTATTTAGTTACTACTTTTACTAGGTACTGTACTATTAATTTTTTAGACAAGTACTTTTTAGTAAAAAATCTTACAGGGTAATTTTGTCTAAATAATAAAAAATCTGGAAGAATTACCGCGATCTATTTAGTAACGGTGTGCTACAATATTTTTACATTACCCTGAATTACATGAAAAATTATGTGTAACAGATAGGTACACGTATTGGAGTGTATTCTGTTTAACCGTTTTATATTTGGTAAAGCTGTTTATTTATTGGTTTATAAACTGTCTCATTTTATAAAATATCTAGTAGCAAGTTTCAAAATTGAATAATTACCTACTTCTCTCTGAATAGTAACAATTTCATAGCACTTACGGCCAGAAAGAAAGGTTCATTTAGAAGTAAAATAAATATATTTCTTTTGCTCGTCTAGTCAGATAAATGTAATTATCTAGATAGTGGTTGATGTGAGTAAAAGTTGCGGGAATAAAGAAGATTGATAGGGTGGGTAGCTTGTGGCAAATGTTTGCTATAAAAGATACGAGTATTATTAAAGTGTAATGGTAACGATTTCCATAAACAATATAGACGATTTTCACCAGTTATAAGTTACTCCGACCGCAAGCCGCGTTAAGGAACTTCGTTTCAATAAACTTTTAAACAGTTTTTAATGTCCGTTTTATAGTTATTACTGCAATAAATTACTATACTAAATACCTAAATGTGTATCAAATAAGAGAGAAAAATATTGTAAACGAATGTATCCCAAGGTGAGCGAAGGTAGTGTATTAGTTTTTTTGTGAAAAAATCAATAACAAAAGTCCCATTTTATTTACCTTCTGCCTTTTTATTCATGTTAATAAAATATTTACGGTTCTTTGTAAGGTAAGTCAATGACATAACATTGATCTGGGACGATTCATTCGTTCGCGATTCATGGTACAGCTCAAATATTCTTCTTATCAAATATACCTTTAAGTTTTCTAAGAGCAACTTAGGTACTTCATTTCTGACGAGCCCACAATACGTCATTTACTGAAGATAATATAGTGAATTCGTTATTTTAAATATTAAATTCTTCATTATTTCACATATTTTATTATTTATATGGTGTAAAATTTACATAGTTATTATTAGACAGTATTCATAAACATTACTAGTTTTTACTGGGTAAATAATTTTATACTGGGTAGGTATGCAGTTTCTATTTCTAATCCATTGTGTTGACAAAGAATGCGGTCGGTGCGACTCAGTGCGAAGCCCTTTCAAGGCACCACGTTGACGTTCGATTGTAGACTTTAGAATAAAAATCGTCTTGGTCTTGCCGCTTTTCTTTAAACTACTTGTTATAGTACTATTATTTCTTCTGTGGCTAGACTAAAGTTTGTAGTATGAAGAAACCTAGGCCAAATTATAATTCAACCCAAATGCTTTAAATTTTTCAATATCATAAAAAAGTTTTTAAAACAGTCTTTTATTTAAATATAGCTTAAATAGACACAATATAGCTTGTATAAAAATTATTATATCATGTAAATCCATCTATTTGGTACTTTTTAATTTAATGCCCGAAAACAGCAGCAATAATTTTCTTAAAAACCTATAGATATAAAAAATCTGTCACCCGATGTTCTTTAACTGTATTTTTTTAATAAAAGAAAAACTTTAGTTTTGCTATTGGATTGTGTTTATTTGATGTCTAAATTTTTTTTCATTAAGTAGGTAAAATTATATCAGCCAAATGGCTGCCACTAGAATACGGGCCCGATTTATGGCAATTTCCATCACTCTTGCCAGAACTTCCGGCAAAAGGTTCCCGTATTTATGACGGATATTCTCTTTCAGTGCTTCAAGAGTCTGACGTTTGTTGACATAGACTTGTGACTTCAAGAAACCCCACCAAGAACCCAAAAGAAGACTAGAGCGATTAAAACGGGCGATCTTGCCGGCTAGTGCAAATCACCAAAACTGTTTTCTTCACAAATGTCACAGCAGAACTGACATTTACCGCAATTTGAAAAAATTATAGCATCTTCCGATAGCGTGATAACTTTTGCACCATCCTGTAGAAGATCATTACGAAAACTTAATTATCAAGACAAAAAGTTTACTTTTTTGTTTACTTCAATCCATGTACCTACATCTATTTTGTGGCAAACCCTATTAATAATGTACGAGCAGTATTTGTATTTATTTTCCATCCCATAGCAGCCAAGTTGATACAGATATCTAGTAAAAAATTCTAACGCTACACGCTACACAATGTAACGAACTCGGCCAATGACAATTTACTGAAACCTTTCAACGTTGACACACATTTGCCGCTTGTATTGCATATCTGTCGTTCACGTAACGTTATTGCCTCAGATTAAGAACAAAGGTACTGCATATTTTCACCTTTTAAACAATTTTACATAAATATAAATTGTGTTTCGTGTTGTTGAAATTAAAAATTACTTTTAGACAATTTATTGCGAGTCACATCAGTATTCGCGACGCGTAGCATCCTCGTTATCTTATGCTTATCTTAACTTGATGAAAAATAACAAGAAATTGTGTTGTCTCAGGCGTTTGTTACTTACCCCAATGGAAAATGGGTGACAGGTGAATGGATAGCAAAAAAAAGGAAAGATATTCCAGGCTTATAATTATAGCCACAGTAGAATGAAATATATTTCTTTCTTCTCCCTTCTTCCTTGGTCAGAAATGTATTGGTTATATCTTTGGTTTTTCTTTTGGGTGTCCATGGGTGACGCTGACGATTACCACTTTATATTATGAAGTGACTCATCTGCTCGTTTGTCAGCTATTTACTTAAAAAATTGATTACATTCAAATAATGACATAATGTATTAATAAATAATTAAACCCAAAAATGTTTATAAAAACCGAACCTTAATTATTACAACAACTTTGTGTTTATTTTTTTACAGTCTAGTCTCTATCTTATGAAGATTTATCTTTTATTTACACAAGGTCTTTTTACACGTTAAGCATTGCGTTAAGCAACTCGCCAGCAGACGAATCTGCCAGTACTTATCACTTATCAAGATTGGCTGTTACACATCAAATCATCGACAATAACTAATATTCATTAACATCTGGAAGCAGACCGCCTCGGGCCCCTTACCTTTAGCCAGCTGACGAAGATTAATGGTCGTTTGTGTGTTGCGGTGAATGTGAAACGCTTAACAATTTGTGACAACTTCAGCCCGTTCCTATGTTCCCGCTATTTACCTACTTTAAATAAGATGAATTATTAATATGAAAAGCGTAAATACTGCTCCGAACATTTGACAGCCAAAAAGTTTGCGGTCCGTTTTGTACTCTCAGAGTTTCAGTAATCACATTTGACGAGCGTTACGCTACTTTGAAACTTTAATCGTAATCTGATGGCCAAAGAAATCAGAAACTTTGTAATTATGTCTGAGTATAAAGAAGCATTTAAAAGCCTTTAATGTGGCTTTGCTTTTATTTTAATTATTTACTTAGCGACACAAGGTTAACATCGGTAGGTCTTCGTACGAAATAACTTATTCTACAGTGTAATTTTATCAAGTAAAACGAAAACCAGAACGTTCTCTAATTACTGTACTTTAAGGTAAAGTAAAATATGAGTTATCGTATGATTTTCTTAGTGTCTGTACACAACTGACTTAGATCTGTATTCATTGCTGGTTTTTTGTAATTTTGTGGATGATCCTATAAATAAATAAATAAATAAATAAATAAACTGCGACAAAGATGCGACAAAATGTCGTACTGCGTCATTGGTGGACGCAAATTGTGTGAAAATGCATAATTTAATTGACACGTGCGAAACGCAGGCGAAGTCCAAACGCAAGCACGTGTGGCATCACTGCGATACTTTGTCAGTTTGTTTTCAAGTTTCTGTAGATGCAACAAATCAGCGTCAAATTGTCGCAGCGGCACTATTCACACGTGCGTCATTTTGTCGTATCTTCGCGTTGGTGTCTCATGTGTGAATACATATTTTCCATCTCTTTTTAACATGATCTTGTTGATAATATTTACAGCATTACATTAGTGAATACAAAACTGAAACTCAATTTGATTACGTTGCCAGCCAATCGACTAAAACTGAAGTTGGTGACATGTTCAATTTATTCTGATTGATTTGACAGCGATGCGCGGTCGCTCCATTTCCTGATAAACGTAATTTGGTTTCGTATTTAATACATAAGGGTTGACTAAATAAATCCCGATGCATCATTTCACAGAACTACTTCAGCAAATCACGACAAAAAGTAAACATAATGTAACAGGTAAGTTTTGTTAACGCGGGCGAATCTCAGATTAAATGGGAGAATAAGCACTTTCAACTCTTTTTTTACGCCAATTCTTTACTTTTTATCAGATGAGTGCCCGATTCGTAGGCTGAATTATGATAAGATTTTTGATTTAATCATTTGTTTAAAATCTGAATACCTCCTTTCAAAGTCTGTAATAAAGACGCAAAAAAGCTATTAGAATTTAAATCTTTTGAAACGACTGTTCAGTGTTCACGATCAATAATGACAATTCTAAGAAGATCCTTACGATTTTAATTGAAAATTGTCCCAGAAATTTTGTTTATAGTATCATTTATAAGCGAGAAGTAAATAAAATCAATGAGTATTAAGAGTGTTAACATCAACAGGAAAATCGTACGGCCTACTGAATGTAATTTAACTTTTTCTCGCTGCTCTACATTTCGATAAGTAACGAGCTTACACGAACGCTTGTGTCATGTCTTCTACCCTACTAACGAGATTTAGGTAAACAGGCCCAAAATATAACGAAATACACCCTGAAAAACTTCGTAAAATTCAAAATATAATGTGGTGTTTACATTTTCTGTTGTTTGCTATACCTATACGTATGGTTAAGAGTTTTTGATTCAAACAAAATACCTACCTATGGTCAAATGGCAACTGACCTTTTTAACCGACTTGCTAATGTACAAGTAATTTAAATATGCTAATATTTTAGCACAATACCTAGAACTTAAAGTACAATCTATGAACAGTACCTACAATTGCAACAACAATTTATTTGACAATTGCGTCGAGGTTCTCTAATCGCATTGCACGCAGGCTTGACGACTTCCAGCCACCCGGACAAGCCGGATTCCGAAGAGGCTTTATAGGGCAAAACCATCAAACTAACTAGACACAGATATAATATAAATAAAACTGAATACCATACGTAGTTAAGTATCGTATGATGGTTTATAAATTCAAAACTATACCTCTATTTAACTTAATGTGATACAGCTCATGCCTATTCTACGAGTTGAATAAACCTATGTTACCTATATGTAGCTATAAGCGTCTCACTTTACGAAGTAATAAAGTAGTTAGCATAAATAATGTAAAATATTTTTTTGATAACACAAAAAGTGTGCGTATCCTTTGTTGCAGAGGAGGAGTTTAAGAATTGCTCAGTAAAATTAAAATTGACTAAGAAATCAAGATAAAGATACGTAAACTGTGATAAGTGGAAGAACATTTCAGATGAGAGGAAGTAATTTTGCGCCAATCTACACTAGAGCAAACTTTAGACCTCCTGAAAAGGAGAGACCTATATATGCTCTGTAATGGGTTATTAACAGGTTGAAGCCAAGTAAAAGTGCATTGAATCTCGGATTAAATCCTTGAACACAGTAGCAGAGAGAGGGTTTCAGATGTCAGAAGAAGTGTTTTATCTATTTTTAACAGACTTCAAAAAAGGAGGAGGTATTCAGTTCGACTGTTTTTTTATATGTTTGTTACCTCAGAACTTTCGACTGGGTGAACCGATTTTGATGATTCTTTTCAGGGTTCCGAAGTAAAATTGGAACCCTTATAATTTCATCATGTCAGTCCGTACGTCTGTCCGAAGCAAAGCGCCAAGGCCTTTAGTGCTAGAAAGCTGTAATTTGGATGGATATACATATATACATATGTCGGTGAGGCCACGAATCTCCAGTGAAGGTCCAGGGACGGACCTCTATATTCTACAACGCTTGTCCGATGCAGAGGTTGGCATATAAGAAACGACATGTCATATTTAGATGAAGGTATTGTCAATAAGATAGAACGAATGGTCACGTAGTGTTGAAGTACTTGGAAGTATTGATGTGAACGTTAGGAGAACTTGAAATATAATATCATGGAGCAAAGTAAAAGGAATATCATTTCATAACCAACACCGTAGAATACCCCTTTTGTTACATCAGAAGTGTTGGAAGAACTGATGCGCCCAAAATACCGGAAAAGTCGGAAAATAAATGAGGAGTGACACTAGCTCGGATGACATTTGAAGAAAATTTTGCAAGAATTTTGAGAAATTAAACAATCCAAAACGCAATACAATGAGAATTGTCGAAGTTTATAATATAATCGATGTGGATAATGCGCAATGTAGTGATGTGAGAGAAATAAACCAAGCCATCCAATATGTAGACCTTTCAGAGTACGATGTACTGATACGCGAATGTCGATTTTTAAGAATGAGGTGACGACTAAAATTTCTTCGAGGAACATGTTGATGGAAGTGGACGTAACTACGGGTCGCAGATAAGTAGCCCTAGTATAGCATCAAATGTGATATTTGATATTATAATACGAGTGAAATTAACCTTACTTATTTTTCAGTTGCGGGAAATCGATGACACATGAAATAATGATCTACAACGCCAGCCACGTGAAACCAAGAGTCCCAGGAGCTGTCTGCTGCGTGAGCGGTGCTAGATTAGGTGATGGCAGAATGAGTGCACAACCATCTTCACGCATAGTTTGATCATACAGGTGATTTTGTGAAGTTTTCTATGATTATGGGGCTGATGAGCGTGTAGATAATGTTGTTGCTGGTATTGGATTTAAACGAATCATTCTTAAAATTATTTCCATGATTTGCCTGACATTCGTATTTAAAGAACGAAATTACGTTGTCTTTATAAGAGGGTTTTTCAGTCAATGACAGTGACATCCTTTATTTTCTAAATTTAATAAATGGTTTAAAGTTATGAAACTTTATTGGATCACTAAGAGTAAGCTGTTGCAATTGTTGACAGTTCGAAGTTTTTGCTATCAGGTTCCTTATGATGCGAGTACGTTATGGTGAATAGCGACTTCTTGTCAGTAGACTCGTTAGACTTGTGTAAGTCGGATGTAAGTCACGTAGAGAAACTATGGTCGGGCTGATGGTATAGTAAAAGAAGGATTACATGATGATATCAATTTAATGAGTTTCGCAACAATGGCTATTGTAAAAAAAAGAGATGTGAAAAAAAAAGATGTGAAAAAAGAGAGAAAAAAAGAGAAAAAAAAAAAGTTTAAAAAAAGAGATAAGTGAAAATGAAAGGTAAAAAAAAGAGTACCTAGTAACAATATGAAATTGTAAAAAAAATGGAGTAAAAAAAAAAGAGTTATGATAAAAAAAAAGTTGTAAAAAAAAGGTGTCAAAAAAAAAAAGAGGAAAAGAAATGTGAATGAGTCCGGGCCAGCATAGAACTGAAGGGACGTTGTACCTGGAGAGTCTTAGAGAGACTGGACCAGGTGTCTGCAGGGTATAATCCGGACCAGACGACAATAACATAATTGCGACGTTCCGTAGTCTTATGAACCAGATTGGTAACCAAATGGCCAAACCATAGTTATCTCCACTATATTTTAAGTGTTCACATTTAAAATATCAGACTTAATGAGCGAATTATTCTTGACTGTAAATTAATAATGATGTGATGAATGACGAAAATAAAATGAATGTGAATCAGGTTAATGTAGTCAGAATAGCCGAGCAAAATACTGTTGAGACTGTTTTTACAGGATTCTGATTATCCACACGAGGTCGTGTGGGTCGTCAGCGATGGCCGCGTGCGTGATACGAAAACAACGAGTTGTGGACCCAGGAGTTAGAATGGAGACCACGAACACCAATTACAGCCCGATACACCGACGCTCTTATGAGGGCGTCTGGTATTGCTGGATGGGATCATAAGCGGAGGACCATATGGCATGCCTTGTGGAGCATTAGATAGAAGAAGCATGATGATGATGTACCAAGATAAATTAAAGCGCGCACGAGGACGAGCGCACGTCAGGATAGCCGTGTCGGTGAGGCCACGAATCTCCAGTGAAGGTCCAGGGACGGACCTCTATATTCTACAACGCTTGTCCGATGCAGAGGTTGGCATATAAGAAACGACATGTCATATTTAGATGAAGGTATTGTCAATAAGATAGAACGAATGGTCACGTAGTGTTGAAGTACTTGGAAGTATTGATGTGAACGTTAGGAGAACTTGAAATATAATATCATGGAGCAAAGTAAAAGGAATATCATTTCATAACCAACACCGTAGAATACCCCTTTTGTTACACATACATATTTATTAAAACTCCAGAGTCGTAGAATAAAACATTGAAAAACATTTTTTTAGGGTACCTCTCCTACAGGTAAAGTGAGAATGAATTTTTTATTCGTCGCGTACCCTATAGTGGGGTATCGTTGAAAAGGTCTTTCAACAGTCAAAATTATGGGTCTTTCAAGTAAAGAAGAAAACTTTGTGCGATTGATAGATATTGAAATATAGAAGCACGATCATTTGTAATACGATTTTTTATATAATCTGTAAGAAATTCAAATAGGTAAATAATTATTAAAACGAGGGCAACCCCAGAATGGAAATATGTCACAAAAGAGCGTTTTCCGATCCCGAGATTGAATAAAAAGAATTTGTATACAAAGTGAGCAGATAATCGATGCTGTTGAATATTTCAGAGCCGCGGAACGTGATGAAAATGCATATTACACGCTTGTACAACCGACCACAGAAGAGCTAAAGCGAGTGATATTTTTCTTTTTAGGGTTTCGTTCGAAAAAATGAAAAACGGAACCATTAAAGGATCACTCGTGCATCTGGGCGACCGCCGTTCACAGTCAATTTATTCTGAAACTACTGGATTAACGAAATCAAAATTAAACAAAAACTATTTTGCTAACCGTATCGTGTTGTATGTCAAATGAAAGGGATTTTTGTAAGGATCTCGAATATATTTTTGTTATAGTTCTACAATGGATAGTTTTAAAATTATTCAAGAAAGAACGAAAATTATAGCCAACAATTTACCATTACCCCCATATCTCCGAAACTACTGACGCTAGAATTTGAAAATATACAGAGAATATTTCTATACTTAAATATTACACGAAAACCTATAAGAAGTCTCTAGTCTTAAAAAAAAAACGACAAAAAAAATTAATTTTAAAAATAACGATAGATACCGGAAGCCTCTCCAAGCGACTTTAACTCGCACTTGTCAAGTTTTTTGTAAATTCCAGAGTTTATTAATGGTGTTTTTTTTAAGAAAACAGGTAAATGTGAAACAAGCTTGTTACGTACTCGTCTACGTAAATAGTCACGCGCATGAGAAATTTGCCGCCAAACTCGACTCATGTAGACGAGAAACCCTTATCCATTGCAGTCACCTTTACACTGAATGTGATTTAAGTGTTTATTATAGTAAGATATTGAGATTGGAAGTCCAAATGTCGTTTGGAAATTTCTATTGGAGTTACCTAAACTCGTTTGGACTTTATACCATTCAGTATTCTAGCAGTATTCTTGCATGAAGCTACGCGACCTTCACGACTGGCCACTATTTTATCGTACATCAGCAAATGTGTCTATCCCACTAGAGTCTAGAACCATTGAGATTACCCATGATGGGACAACTACAACTATTTTGCTACGTTAGGAGTCTCAGAGGTACTTTGAGACAAAAGAGACCAATATTTTAGTGCCAGAAGACTAATTGTGTAGTTGAGCGCTTAGACCTCGTCTAAGTGACTAAAGGTAGGACGGGATTATTTCCTACTTTTTTAAAAAATATTATGTATTTCAAAAAATAAACTTTCTTCCTCGTAGTTAAAAAATATTCGATAAGCCAACAAATAGATACTCGCAAGCTATAGGACAAGACAATTGTCTATAGGGGAGGCGCGCTGTCATGATTAGTGGCATCTTTTACACTCATTTCAGATTTTTTTTTCAAACAATAATTTGAAACAATAGCAGTGATAGATCAGCGGCTAGAACTTTGGTTTCCAAGATGCAGGGGCCCGAGTTCAAATCCTGGCACGGAACTCTAATTTTCAACAATTATGTGCGTAATAGAAGTTAATTATCACTTGCTTCGGTGACGGAAAACATCATGGGAAATCTGCACACCGGAGAGGTCTCCACAATGTTCTCAAAGGTGTGTGAAGTCTAGTGCGGATTGCACTTGGCCAGCGTGCCAACTATGGCCTAAACCTCTGGGAACCCTCTCTAAAACGTGGGAGAAGAACCCGAGCCCATCAGTGGGACAATTATGGGTTGTTGCTTTGCTTTAATTTAAAACAACTTAGATTTCACCAATAAATATTACAAGTAGCAAAATTATTGAAATACTTTATTGTTTTTGCAAATTCAAAGAACAAGGGCGAAAAATTATTTTTACTTTTTGTAGCGTCTTATGAGGTCAGTTATACCAAAGCAATTCAATATTTTTTTTACGTATTTAAAAATTAATACCTGTACCCAGGGTAAAATAATTTTATTAATAAGTGATGAATTGACTATATTAATAACAATGATGTCGATATTGTCCATTGTCATTCCGTAAAAATGTTACCATTTCATACTTTTCTACTCTAATGGTAGAAAATATATTTTGATAGTCGTACATATTTTCTGATTTTAATTATTTCATATTGTATAAAGTGAGTAATTTGGGCAATCTTTAATAAATAACATTCTGCTTGAACTTATTGGAACGAAGTTCCATTCGCGCGTTGCGAAAGGGGGCTAGGCGGAAAATTTGGTAACGACACTTTTTGCCGGTAACGACACTTTTTGCCGTCGTAGTTTTTTTTACATAGAAAGCAAGCCAGAGTACTAGGATAGCAAAAACATGCAAGTGAGTGTGCAAGAGAGTTGTTTTGGCACACTTGCTGCATGTTTTTGCTATCCTAGTACTGACTGCAAGGAACTTCGTTCCATCCGGGTGTCCCTTGAAATCTCTCAAGTTTTTTTTTGTTGTGTACCAGGTAGGTACTCTATGTATAATACTTCTATGGTTATAAAATATTCAATATCAAAATACTTTGGTTCTGGGGTGTGCCTGCTGAAAATTCTTATATATCTAAGCTCAGAAATTAATGCTGTATTTTTTAGAATATTTTTTATTAAGTTGAAAATGAAATAAAACTATGTAGGTATGTCAGTTTGGCATTGTTCTTTACTTTCTTTTCAGAAAATGTTTTAATAATGATTGTCGTACATTAAATTTAAATATTTTTTGCAATATTTTTGCTGAGTTGCAACTTGAAAGCCTTGCTTATTATATTAAATCCAGTTACGCTCAATCTCTTCCAACCCATAATAATTCATGTTCATTTTATTTCACGTTAAATAAGAGGCACTAAATATTCTTCAGTATAGCAACAAACTCATTATCTAAACTGCCTGTGATATTAAATTACATTACAGGAAATAAGATTTTATATAATAAATTTGATAACCTCATATACCGTTTTTTAATTAAAGTACCCGAATGACCGAGTTTTGCTCGGTATTTTTTTTTGGTAAATCGTGTTTTTTTTGGAAATTATCATTGTTGCTTAACAACGCCATCTACTGAAGTAGCTTTAGTGTTGCTACTCGCCAATAGATTTCAGGAAGAGTCTTTTGTAGCAGTTTTTCATTGCCTGAAAACACGGATAAAATGGCTTTTTTTTAAATGAATCCTAGCCAGATCTATTTATCGCCCCCAAAACCCCCTGTATACTAAATTTAATGAAAATCGTTGGAGCCATTTCCGAGACTCAGATTTTATATATATGTATACTAGCTGCCCGGACAGACTTCGTTCTGTCATAAGTTTTTCTTGAGGTGTAAGCTATCCTATCGTTCATGTTGGATCATACTGCACACGGTTTGCAAATTTGATTAAAATCGGTTCAGTAGTTTAGGAGGCCATCGCGGACAAACAACGTGACACGTACCTAATTTATATATAAATTGCTCGCATAAAGGTATTAGATTTAATAACAGGATGGGTGTTTTATTACAATTTTATTAATTAACGTTGAAATTACCTACATTGAAAATCAATTTGTTTTAGATGAGTAATAAGAAATGTATGTTAAGTTATTGTTTATGACCGCGAGGCCGCCCGCCTATATAATTTCTAAACAGCGTAAACCAGCTTCCCGTCAAAATATCGTCTGCGGATACCGCGGTTGTGTGATGTGACCACACTCCAACACACACTGGTGTGAGTGAAGCAGGTTATTGATTCATGGTGGTAGATTTATGCCTACCCTCTTGCTCTTAATGAAAACTACGACAGAGCAAGAGGGACATAGTTCACCTGATGATTAAGTACCCGCGTAGTTGAAATACTGCACGTAACTTTGTAACAGATTTCTTTTAAAATGTTACATTTTATTGAATTTTATAATAATTTAGGAATACGAAAACAAATAAATACTTTTGAAGTAAAGGACTAAAGTAATATTATTCATTCAAAAGTTCAGTGGCTTTCCCTATTCGCATGGCCGGTGACAAAGCAATCACGTTGTCATAGCAAATAGTCTAAACGGGTAATTAGTTTGTTCTACTATGGGAAGGTAGACCTTACCTGCCGTCGTGTCGTTAAACATTGAGCTCCTCACTAAAGTTATTGAATGGATTCTCTTCAACTAATTTACAACCAGCGAAACGATCTCATTTATTACAAGGGGTATAGTAAGGTAAAATATCTCGAAGCAAATCCGATTAGCGTAGCTCATTATGAATATTAAATGATAGTAATTAGGAAACTAAATAGAATTACGGTGAATCGCAACCATCGAATGTATCTGTAACCGGATCAATTCACAATAGGATTCAGACCGACTATATGACGACAATAGATATTATATATTAAAGAGATATTACATATTATTATAAAATATTATTTTCACTGAAACAAAGTCAAATAAATATTGATTGAAATAAAGAGTCGCTGCTTCGCGTCGTTGGTAGACTCTACACAAAATTTTACCTTTTTTGTTTAGAAAAATACATGTGTCGCAAATGTTAATAGAAGTAAATTATTTTGTTCATGAATAATGAAACCACATGTAAATCCGGGGTTTATCTTCCCTAAAACAGAATATTTGAGCTCATAAGACCTTGATACTTTCCCTAAGTCTTAGGTGGCCCTCATCCATAATTCGCAACAAATTAGCAATGCTTCGTGTTGGCTTCATTTCACGAATTCCTCACTCTCGTAAGTTCTGAAGAGCATTAAATTTTCACAAAATTGCTTTGCAACTTTTCCTCTCACAATAAGCTTGAACTCAATTTCCGAAAGCATACTTCGGATCACATAACTCGTTGTGTATTAATTATCATAGTCTACGGCGCCTACAGGTTGCACTGTCTGTGAAACTGTATTTTTCTTCGTTTTTGTTAGAAATTACGGAAGCATCGTTCAGTTCGATCATTCCGTGCGAGAGTTCCTTGCTGTTAAAAAATTAGAAGCCAATAAAGTTTAAGACTCTGAGTTGGGGCGCTTATAAAACTCTTCGATTTATGTTACACGTCTATTTATCAATATGATAAAACCAATATTTTTAAATTAAAAACTATACCTACTATAGTAAACAAAACATTATTCAAACAACATAATTTTTTACCGCTGTTCACTAAGAGTATCCAGGCAGGTAGTTTAATTTACACTATAAAGCTTAACACGGAGGTCATTGAAGCCGTTTCCTAAATGAAAATATATAGCTATTAATAATTTGGCTGTTTCATGCAGGTTGCGGTTTGTGCTCGTTCGCTGGCCACTTTATCCGGGTGTCAGAATTGAAAATGAGGTAGTTCCGTAAATGGACTATTACCTCAGTTCGTAACATTCGGAACAGCCGGTAACCAGCAGCCCCACGAATATAGAACCAGCCGAAGTTGCCTTAATAATTCAACAGTGCAATGCTTTTACAAAACCTGTCGGCGTCAATCCTAATTTAGCGCCGCCGATCGGGCCGCTTTCCCAAAGTGTCGCTAGACAAACCTAATGGAACTCTCCTGTACTCTACTCTATTTCGCCAATGCAGGTCTAAAATAATCGGTTATTTGTTACGCACTTTAAAAATCAATTGTTTATTAACACGTTTAGGTAGGTCATAACCACGTACGTTTATACTGAATTGGTTCTATTGTTTTACACAATGATGACGTCGTTTTTATATAAATATCAGACAAAAATTTACATAACAACAAAGACAATTTAAAATGAAATCAATAAGGAATAAGGAGTATTATGCAAGAGCACGAATTATATTTCTAATTTAAAATAAATTCTTTTGGTGTTCGAAGATCGACGTAATTGCTAAGGCTATCAATAATTCATTTCTAAAGATTCACTTAATTTCGCGAAATACTGCTGAATAATTATGGTAAATAGAAATAAACTAAGAGGCAAACTTATCCTCTTGCTGTGCTTTGGGGATTCATACTGCCTGTACTGAAAATAATATTTAGATACGTTTTCTTTTAACTGAAACAGTCATGTTTTTGACTCCAACTGCAATGCTGTGAAACCCTAAGCTGTTTAAGCGTTTTTAATAATCTATTGCGTTAATAAGTAACCAAAAATAGTTTTTCTCAAATATCTTTTAAGTACAGATGTCAATCATTTACAGTTTTATTGTGTAAAGTTATTGATTAGGTACATTATTTGAGAGAGCAACCAATCTCGAATATACCAACCCACACACTATCATTTTACTAATGATATGGTCTCATTATTAGAAGATTTAGTTTCTGGAATCTCTCTGAAGGAAGGTAATTATGTGTTTTGTGTGCGCCACATTCATTTTAGGCTATAGCTGATATTATAATAAAATACGTATATATTATATGTATACGTATTTCTACTGATGTATACAATAACAATCATTACATTATTAAAAGCTAAACATTAATCTATTATTAATAACGCTTTTTGTAGATTGTTATATATCTATATTGAAAGGTGGATATCTATTTATATAAAAAACAAAAAAAATCTACGGATGTTCTTTATAGACTCTGAAACCAAAGTGGCTCAAAGTAAAGCAATGCATTAGGTACATTATTATAGATTTTTGACTTTTCCAATATATTTTTATTGCTTATTAGCACTCGCTGGGTGTCCACTGTTCGTCTATTACCTATTATGTACTATTATGTCTTCTGTGCTATTACAGAAATTGTTTTATGTTGTGAACGGCCGTCTCCAACGCGGGGGACCCAGGTTTGTATTCTTTACACACCTCATTTTTAGGGTTCCTTAGCCAAATGGAAAAAATCGGAACCTTTATAAATTCGTCATGTCTGTCTGTCTGTCTGACCGTCCGTATGTCACTTTTCTCCGAAACTATAAGAACGAGATCTAGTAAGTAGTTTTTTTAATACCTCATAAATCGTAAACCGCAACAAAATCGATCAATGTTACATCGAACTACAAGAACTTTTATATTATGTTACTTGCTGCTACGGAACCCTTCATGGGCGAGTCCGACTCGCACTTGGCCGTTTTTTAAGTTATTATTTCTTATGTAAAGGGACAAAGCGCTAAATTAGTTAATGGGTTAAACATGAAGCTGATTTAGCTCGTAAAACATGGTGAAATTGAGAGTCAATTACATTAGACGCGGCACGGACAAAGGATATTTGAGTGAACTTTATTATGAATAAGTACAAATTACAAATACAGATTCAATACGAAAACTAAAATACTAATTTCAAAGTTCACGATAGATAAAGCGGTGTTTAGTCGCGCATAATTTTAAAATTAATTGTATGTGAACCTTGGAACTCTTTCAGTTGTTAACAGTGAACGAATATTTAGTATATTAGTTCATTGGTTGTTAGGTATTTAATATTTATTAACCGAATTGATATTGAGATGTAGGTATAAATTAAATCATTGAATTGCATCGCATGAAGCTTGAAGTTTTATCTGATTTAATTTTATTATTTAGGTAATATTATTAAGTTTGTATTAACTAATAAGCAGTGATAGTCTAGCGGTAGAACGTTGGTCTCCCGAACGAAGGGGCCCGAGTTCAAATCCTGGCACGCACCTCTAATTTTCAAATATTATGTGCGTATTACATGTTAATTATCACTTGCTTCGGTGAAGGAAAACGTCGTGAGGAAACCTGCACACCGGAGAGTTCTCCATAAAAGTTCTCGAAGGTGTGTGAAGTCTACCAATCCGCACTTGGCCAGCGTGGTAGACTATGGCCTAACCCTCACATTCTGAGAGGAGACCCCGAGCCCAGCAGTGGGACAATACAATTATGGGTTGTTGCTTTTGTATTAACAGCCTTGCACAAATAATTCCATATCATTATTATGACTTGTGGCATTTAAATCCCTAGTGGTCCCTAAATAGTTGAAACGTAAATTGGAGAATTTATGACGGCACTCGTGCAATAACATTCAGTGATAATCGAATACCGATACAATTAAATTACGTGCGTTTGAGTAATAATATTGTATCGAGTGGATTATTCCTCGAAATGAGTGTTTACAGTGTTTAGATCATCAAATCATTTAATTCTGTACTGTGGATAATTAATGTCAGATTTATTTTATTACGTACCTAACTTTTAGTATTTTGCTATAAATATAGGTATTTAAAAATCCACTTTTAATTTTTCTTTTATTGTATTTAATATTGTTTGAGATCATAAAATTTTACGTTTTTTTGTAAAAGATAATATTTAACTAGAATAATGTTATTTATTGTAATTTCTACTCGGGAATGGCAAATTTGTTGTTAGTTTTGGCTGCGAGTTTTAAGGTAATTTTGGCTTCGAATTTGTCAAGCGATTTAGAAGTTACTTGAATACTAAACCAGCATTTCTTATTATAACATCCCTACTGTTCGTTAAGTATGGAACCGAATTTTATTTGTATGCTCAATTCAAAAGTGCAAATCAATATAGTACGATTTTTGGATCAAAATTCAATAGAAACAGTGAACAAGTAAACTTTTCTATTGAGCAGCAGCGTACGTCCATTTTTGATTGGAAAGCGAAAACTTGATACTGCGGAATTAGGTAGCTACAACCCAACGCGAGTCCGGAGGTAAAACGAATTTGATCTGTTCCTGTTGTGAATTCAAATACAGCTGGTACCGTTGTCGCTCAAAAAAATTGTACGCCGAAATCGTTGGTCGTTATTTCCATCTCACCCGCAATCAAACAAACGATGGAGTTCATAGTTTGCCAGCTGGACAGATTATTGCAAAACAGAAAACTAAGTTGGCTTTTTAAATGTCTTAAATTACATGTTAGTCGGTTACTTTAAAGTTGCCTGTTGTGTGAGATGAGGCCTGTAGTGAAATCCACTAGGTACGCTGCTCCACATTGGACTTTTGGAAGGATTCGTGGGCAACCCGAAGGTTTACGTCTTTAGGAATGCTGATCATTGACATTTCTCTAAATTTTTGACTCAAGAGCAAACAATTTAAAAATCACTTCATAAGAGTACGTACTAGTATTCAACTTCAAAATATTTATATATTACATTACTTAAATCGTTGGGCTGAATCTGACGTGAGACTGTATGCATTTCACCATACAATTTTCTATCCCTACATTTTACCAAAAAATTTAGCTAGATTATTATAATTAAGTCAAGCGAAAGCTTTTTCCGTGTAAATTAATATTTATCACATGACTCACCACACAAACTCGAGATACTATACCGTACGCACCAGAAATGATCTCGCTTAGTTTTGCTTGTTACTACGAGCCAGTAGCTCGTCTCGTCTAAAAGTAATTGCGACAATATATTAAAATCTGGCACCTGCAAGCAATCCATTACGCGACATTTAATCACAATGACCTGACGTTTAAATACGAGCACACCTTGCCGTTGCATAGATTTGAAATTTATTATACGATGATCTAAAAATCGTTATTTTTCCGATTAGGCATCACTTAATCTCAAAGTTTCAAAAATTTAGTTACCGCATTATCCGTATTAAATTGATATAAAGATATGATTTATGAAGATCGCCATCAAATCCCAAGATGCCATAAAGTTCTTACTAATGGAAGTTACCGATTTCCAAAGTTACTTCCAGAGTTCCTCTTAGTTATGTTTTAACTTTATTATAAATATTTAGTTTGAGCCCGGAATTAGTTATTTGTAATATTCCCGGGGCGTTTCCTACGAAACGTGTCGGCTTTTCGTAAATACAGTCCATTATCCCTTGACGTTTCCTCGAACTTAATGTATTTTCGCACCGACCCTTTAACCTTTAGCCATTAATAAAATCAGTTTGCGCAATCTAGATTTAACGCTACAAATTTCAAATCGATAATTCTCAAACGACAAGATGCAAACTGTAGTTTTGTTCACTTTAATGGAATAAATATATTTCGCTGAACTTACTATTTTGGTACTAGCGCTAGACAGTCGGGAACTCGCCGCTCAATTTATTTATAGGTAGTTCAGTTAATTATTAGAACACCTAGAATCTAGATGATTCGACAACGTAGGCGCCTCTTTGCGGTTGGAATTTTAATATTTCACAATTGTTTTTAAAGAATAAAAACATTTATATTATTATTTTATCCAAATTCCAGTAAGTACACCGAAGAAAAATTTCGCGCTTATTCATTTTGCACAAAATACAAGACGAAGGCAGATCAAAAGACCACTTTACAAGATTCCTTTTGAAGCCTTCGTAAATGTATACTTGTGTGTATTTATTTATCTGTATAGGGTGTATAATACCCCCATTTTCAATTACCTGCCATGCTCGCCGGCTGTTAGTAAACTAAGGGTGACTTGAAACATTTGCATGCCTCCCCAATATTTCAATATTTGCTTATGAAATGGTCTTTATATAAATTTTTTGCATTGTTACGGCGTTCCAATCGCGTAACGTAATAATATTTGATATATTAGCAGGTTGCCCAGGGTAATTACCCAGCTAAATGTCTTTAAGATTTGTTGTTATGTTTCTCCCTTGCTTGATATATGTACATTTGTTCGGAGGTAATTACAACACTGAAAACAGTATGAAGTATAATACTTGTAGTTCCCTGTACTATATGCCTATAATTAAACTGTAAAGGGCCCCCAAATCTTTATATTAAGTATAATGTACCTTCATTGCAATCCAACGTTACTTTGCGGAAATCCTTTGTTATTAAGTTAGTATTACTCTACTAGACGTCTCTAGTAGTTACTACACACGGTACCTTCGGGATCATAATATGACCGCGTACAGAAACGGTCATGCAGATAAGTCTAATTTCACTAATTATCTAATAGAATCAGGTCACGGTTTAACTAGTAACCATACATAAATAATATATTACATAAATCTGAAAAGGGTTTTAAATTAAGTATACTAGAGCAGTTAGAAATAATAAAACATAATAATAACCCAAGTTTTATACTGATGAATGTACAAATAAATATATCCAACTCGCCTTTACTGAGGATTTAAGCAACTTTAAAATAATTCTCTATTCGACTCTATTTTTTTATTTTTGTTATCTCATAACTTTCGACTGGGTCAACCGATTTTGATGATTCTTTTTTTATACAAAAGCAGGTCCTTGTCCAGTGGTCCCACATAAATTTGAGCGAGATTTGACAAGTAGTTTTTGAGTAATTTTGAAGTCGGTTATTTTTTGTTAGTAAAATTTAGATTATCGACAGTAAACATCACCAGATTACGTCAGACCCGGTTTCTGCCGGCGTGAATCACTAATTTTCAACAACATCATTAGATAACCAGTTGGCAAGTTGGGTATAAATACGCCACGCTCAGTGAACGATGTTCACTTTGCGACAATTGCGACTAACCATGGTAGAGTCAACTTACCCTGATGATGCTCCATTTCGGGGCGAAACACGTGTTGGTGCTGGTATGTATGTTGGTATATACTTTTAATTATTGTAGTGCATGTTTCCGTTGTGGGAGGGAGGGAGGTGCCACGCATGTTTTAAAGTATATACCATCATACATGTTAACCGCGGATTGTTGCAAAGTAGACTAATACTAACTTAATAGCAATCCATCTACCCAAAAGGTTGAGCGGCAGATTTTTTTTTTGGATTAATATTCGGTTTACGTCGGTTTAAGTAGGTTGTGAAGAATTGTATGAACTAAAAAGCTTTACTAAATTATTACGTTTGGACGCGCATTAAAAATTATTCAATTAAAATTTAGTTATCTACTTAACTCGTCTAAACCGGACCGGTCCGGTCCGCCTTTTGCGCCAATACATTTTACGTGTCAAAATCACAATTTCATATATTTTAGAGTCTTGGTCAGTCTGATATTCATTTTTTTCCATTTTAACTTTACTTTACTTTAATAAATATACATAAATAAATAAACGCTTACACACTTATACTCCCACAGTAAGTTTTTACCTGTGTCGTGTGTGTGTACCTGTCTTACATGGAAATGATAAACTGAGTAAACATGAAACTTATCCATTCACCCATCCAACCAGCCTTTAGAGTTCCACGAAACAAAAATTATTTGTAAAAAAAAAAACAAAAATTATTTGTACATGTTTTGGGGGCGGATACTGAAACATGTTTTTTGACGTGAAGCGAGAGCGCAGTGAAAACTATACAATACTAGAACAACAATTAAATTGTTAAGTAGATAATGTTAATGTGTATTCGGTCAGTCGTTGTTGGACCGTTACTAGGTATGCCTATTAATTTAGAGAGAAGTTTTATCAAGCAACTTTTAAGTTTCAGTTTCGAAGGTGTTTGACTTGGGGCTAACGAGACTTTACAATAAAATTGAAATGCTTCGTTTATCTTTAGGTCCGTTACCGACTCAATTAGGAACGTGTTTAACATCTATTTAAGGCTGAGAATGCAGTGACAAAATATTTAAGATGGTGTTATGGATGTAGTTAGCATGCATTGTATTTAACCCGCCTGGTTAGCCACCTCTCTTTTAAAACCGATCTTGTAGTTTTTTTATAAGTTTCGCATGCATCGTCGGTGATCCAGTTATAATAATGGATATCCCTCACTTCCTTGTCGGACAGTAACTCATCGGTGATGCCTATGGTGTGACTGATGTCCTGATGGCTCGTCTGCTCGTTTGCCAATAGGTATCTACGTGAAAAACACGTTTTGTGTGTCAATTTTATTCCAATCAAAGGGGCCACCCTTTGATTTTGGAGTGTCAACTCAAAATAATTACGCTATGACTTTGTGAATAATGTGCGTGAAAATTGAAAATTAATAGCGCTATAAACTATTATCTAACTCATTTGAATCCATTCAAATAATTCTAACAACTTGAAATTCTCATCAAAATCCACAAATATGCTCCAGTATATATTATATTAAGCTCAGATATAGCAGTGCCGAGAGAGTTTTACATAAGTAATTATGTTTCGTACATATTGGATCGTTAGGGAATTAATTTGTTATTTAACTTTAGAGTCTTGCATCGGGTTAATCTCTCATTATGAAATCGATCAAACTTTTCGCTAGCGTTTACGAGTAGGTACCTAGGTATTTGTGATATAGATCCATCCGTTTAATATCATATTCCCATAATAATGTTTTTGGAACAAAGTTCCTTATCGCGCGTTGCGAAAGGGAGCTAGGCGGAAAATTTTGTGACGAAAAGTTGTAACGACACTTTTTGCCGTCGTAGTTTTTTTTACATAGAAAGCAAGCCAGATATTTTCGTTTCTTGCAGTCAGTACTAGGATAGCAAAAACATGCAAGTGAGTGTGCCAAAACAAATCTGGGGTATTAAATTTCTCATCGGCTTTGTTCACCTAGTAGCAATTGCAATTGTACCTATGCTTATAGTCAAAACAGGTAAAGCAAGATCTTCCAGGCTAGAAAGTATGCTATTCAAGTAAGCAAAATAATGTTTGCAACTTATTACTTCGCAGAAGCAAAGCGAAGCTATATTTTACGCAACACGGCTGTGGGGAAGTCTCGGTGAGACAAGGAAATGAGGGAACTTCACTAAACTTTTCGACATGACACGCTCGAGATTTTCATGAGATAAAAGCAATTATTACATTTGTTCAACCATACTTTGATATCGGTACGACAAAAGCGCATTTTACTTTTACTTTGATTACAGTAATTAATTATTCGAGCAATATTATAAGTGAAATTTACTAATATAAAGGTTCCTTTAAGAAGAATTTTATAAAGTTTGGTAGTCTAATTTAAATTATTGAAAGAAAAAATCTATGTATAATATTGAAAGAAAAATTGTAGGTGTGTGTAACTCCAAAAATCCTCTGCGATGTGATCTCAATATTCACAAAACTGGGTTTTTTTGATGCTCGAGTACGAGGAAACCCAATGAAAATATCGCACGCAAAAAATACAGAGCATAGAAAAAGATCTAAAGAAAAATGTTAACCGTTATAGAATATTAAATAGTTGTTTAATATTGCCAATAAAAAATCGTAATTTGCTACACAAAAAAGAGCTTTAGCGTCGAAATTCTCTGTATTTTCAGCGGTAACAACATATTTTTTTTTGAGAATATAATAGGTGTATGGATTTATTAAAACTTTAACCGGACAGATATTGTATTTAATGTGTATATTCTGAATTATCTAAGGAAAACCCTCAAATTTATTTGTTTATTCGCAGTCTAGTTACATTGTTAGTAAAAATATGCTTTGCAATTTTGAACCCTATTCAGCGTCACGTAAATGTAACATTAGATTAGCGCAGATATGCGGTTGTGTGAGTGAAATCAACGTTTTTAAATCGTAGTCATACCGCGCCTTAAGCTTTACGTAAGAACTGCAAGGCTATTCTGTTTTGTAACTCGACAGCGGAATCCGCGATGAGTGTCAAAATTCCTTGCCAAAATTGACATTCATCGCAGATTCCGCTGTCGAGTTACAAAATAGGATTCACAAGACTTTAAAAGTAAATGAATATAAATTCCTAAGCTTGTCACTTGTAAAGAAATCCATTACTTCCCTTTTTCACGCGTCATTTGGCGATATGTGTAATAAATACATAGATTGACGGGATTGGTTATATAGATTCCCTATAAGTACTATTTCGCAAGCGGACTTCTAAACCAAAAAATAGGAGTCATAGGAGTACGTAACAAGACATTTACACGTACATAATCCCAACCTACCCAAACGTAGCATTATCTAACTTCTAACCTAAAAACTGATCATATTTTTTTCATGTGAAAGCGGGATGCGCACGGAATAGCTAAAAAAAAATATTTTGATCTTGCGGGGGACAGTGGGACAGACAGCCTTAAAGCGGGACAATCCCGCCCAAAGCAGGACGTACGGTCGCCTTATTCTAACCTCAAGATTCACATTAGACGTGATTAAGTTAACAATGAAACTGTAACCGTCCGTCCCACCGGGACCGGGATAGCATCACGTACTTAATGGTTAAATCTATTAACACTGTAATACAACTCGGGTCTAAGTTCTTGGCCAATCAACTCTGGAGGGTAAGTTATCAGTAATATAGGACTCAAATTGTTACGTAAAATGTTTATTTAACATCTTGTTAATGTTCGAGAAATTGTGATCTATCGTAAAGCAGCAATTATTGTTAGTGTGAAGTGAAACACATAGATAAGTAATAAGTTACTTTATAGATATGTTACTTTATAGATCAGGGATGTCAACAAAAACTTGGTCTTTCAAGAAGCGGTGAACCGCATCTTAACTAGCCAGTTAAGACTTAAGACAACAGCCCTCTGACTCTTCGTCATGGCTAAGCAAACGACTTAACTGACATGTGTTTGTTGGTTAAGTCAACTAGTTTCAAGTCATCCGACAGACCCTTCAATAAGGCGAGGCGAGATAATAATATGTTTCATAGAAAATTAGGGATACAATCATTCATGAATACTTTAATAAAAAAAAATTTGTCATTGGCCAAAGCCGAGCTCAAATCTGTGTATTATATTTGAAGAGTTGGATGCATTTTGGTGTTTTTATTTGGTGTTCTGTCTTTTGTGCTTTTGACCTACCTAAGTATTTCAAATAATATAATAAATACTTTTTATTTTAAGTCTTAACTCAGTTTTTATTTCACTAGGCTGTAGGCTACTTTACATTAAATCCAAACATTTATGAATACTGACAATACTTCATAATGCTACGATCATAAGTAAGACAGTTGAAGCCCGTCAGTTTACCATAATATCTTCAATTACCGCCACAATTCCACTTGACGAGCGTCGCATATTGAGTTTGGTAGCCCCGGGGAAATTAAAAGATTTTAAACCTAAAAATACAATTGACAAAGCAAATATGACACAAACAAAATATATTGGCTTCATATTTCATCCCTCATCTTATGCTCGTGAAATATTTCCTGAAAATTCTATCTTATTTTTGGAGCAACATTGACAAGATCATCAAATGGAACATTTTTCGGCTATAATTCAATTTTATTTTATATTTTATCTTCAATGCAAACTTATGTAATAGTACATATTAAATAACTTATTGTTATTATTCCATTTCAAATAAAACTAAATGTTTATTTTGTTAAAAAGAAAATGTTTGAATTAATTTGCAAAGTACGACCCTGTACTTGTATGTGAAACAAGTTAAAAGAACGAAAAGCAAACTTTCTGAAGGTCGACCCGAAGACATCTTTTTATCGAAAGATATTACGATAGAAGTATATTACGAGGTAACGGGGGATTGACGGTAATACTCTCCATAAATAGGCCGAAAGTATACCTTGACTTACAGAATAATAAATAATAAAAAAATTAAATAATGTTTTCAGCACAGTTTTTTACACTACACATAGAAACACTCTCGATTAAGTCACCTTTCACACAGAAAAAACTATATCAAAATCGGTTCATCCGTTTGCCGATTTGCGTTTGCCTATGATGCCATAGACAGACATACAGATCCACAGATACACAGACAGGTCAAACTTATAACACCCCTCTTTTTTCGTCGGTGCTTAAAAGCTTGACGAGTTAAAACGATAGTAAGCAGCCAGCACTGTCTACGAACAATTTTTCGATACCGATGGGTCGTAGGCAGTGTTAGTAACGGTAAACTTTTGTTTTTTTTTGTGCTCTTTTTTGTTTTCATACGCACGATATGTATAAATCTAATTAATTCTTGTTTATATTGATTAACTGGTTTATACTGGGGTATTTTGGTCACATTGCCCGCCGTCAACCAGAAGATCTCGACAAGTATATGGTGGAAGGCAAAGTCGAAGGGAAACGACCCCACGGCCGATCACCTAACCGTTGGAGTGACCAAGTGACCGCACTCACTGGTCTCTCTGTACCTAACATCTGCTCTAAAGAAAGCTGAAGAACGAGGAGAATGGAGACGTATCATAAGAACTTTGAAGGAATTTCATTTTGGACACGACCTTCAGTCATGAATAATACGATGCAAGAAGAATATTGATTAAACGTGATACAAAATCAACTTAAAAAAAATTATTTACAAAAAAATAAAAATTAATAATATTTTAAGGAAATCAACTCGAAGAAATTGTGCAGTCAGGCGCGTGAAGTTACTCCCTTGGGAACTTAATGTTAATGTTCTATGACTGCAAAGCATCATTTATTTAAGTACATATTTTCTTAGGGTATGACGTCATTATGGTCACCATGACAGTCTTGAGAGTTTTTGAGGCAAATTTTAATTGGTTACTAAAAATGAAAAAAAAACATGGCGTAATTGTATTATTACCTACAGCGAAAATAATAACCATTTTTGATCACATAAATCCTAAGGTAACGGATAAAAAAATATTCTTTAGTTAACTGGCCGATTAGTTAAATATGCTCTTAAATTCAGAGTGATAGCGAAATCTACCTCTAATGTGCTACAAAAAAATCGTAGAAACTCTTCATATCGTATGGAAACTACAAGTAGAAAAGCATTGAGGATAGAGGTAAGAAAAGAGAGAGCAACAAAGTTAACGAAAATAAAGACAGGAAGGAAGGAAGAAAGATCTAAAGAAAGTGCCACCTGTTCATCTATAGTTGTTCAACTCGCTATGGAGTCAGGTATGCTACGTATTCCGTTGCCAGACGGGAATCGTAGCGATTAAATTCTTAGATGAACAAAAGTTATGCTAAGAAATACCGACTAAAGTGGCTACGGGCAGACCATTTCGTCCGAGAGATTAATAGACCGATCTAGAAAAAAGAAGACGAAGGAAATGGCGTCCACGCCTCGGTTTAAGGAGTCCTAGGGCATTCAGATTGCCCAGGACTAGTCAGACTAATGCCAACTGGATGTATTTCATAAGAATGCTGGTTGAATTATTTTTATAGTAATCTTTATTTATTTTCATTTTGAAAACTACAATTATATTTGTACTTGTCAAAGTGTGCTTTACAAAGGTTTGCTAAAAAGCGCAATGAGTTCAAAAAACCAAACAGTAGCGCCTACACCTAAAATGCTTTAAAAGGAAGACACTCTTTAAAAAAATAACGTCATCATCGTAAGATGTAACTTTAAAACAATAGTATTCATTGACGCGAAGCACTTGGAGCAACGACCGCGAATACAGTGCGAATAGGTATTCTGCAACCGCGACGCCGGCGTCAGACGGAACCGTATTGTTTGCGCTCCTCTCTTATCTGTCATTCGACCGAAATACATACGCTAAAGTCAGCCGAGCTGCAGTGCGTTGCGCTTCCGCGTATCAAACTCATCGTGCCTTTTTTGCAAATAGAATTTATTTCCCGACAACTTAAACAGAGCAAATGAAAGGATAGTGATTAACGATGTTCATTTATTATCGAATCTTTAGACGGGACTGTTGATGGTAGAAAATTTAGCGTTAACAAGAACAACTACAAAAGGTCACCCCTGCATATTGACAACCACAGATATATTAGTATTCCAAGTGTTAAATATTAGCAAGAGGTATTGTATAATGTCACGACGAACAATTAGAAACTGCGATGGCACTAAAACATTGAGAAATGTTTATTTGAAACGATACAAGCTCCGAACTTAAAATAAATTGCGCATATCCTAAGACCCGTTCACATAGGCTAATAGATTAGATATCTAACGTTGCCAAGTAACTGCAGAAAACAATTTATGTTGTATTATGTATTAGTATGATAAATTTAATCTGCACCCAGATAACAATTTGTATTCAGTTAAATCTGAAGGATTTGGTTATTATCGTTCTTGTATGCAAAATAAAATAATTAATATCGCGCTCTGAACCGCTCTCAGAAATTGGTTGCATTTTGGCTACAACGACCATGACACGACAAAATACCTCGCCACAGCGAGGTAAAAGCTCCTAGAAAATAAATTAGTTATTTACGTTCCGGTGCTGAAAGAGCACGCTTACGTGGCTATAATTCATCCAAATTGTTAGTACGTGGTAGTGCTGTAAAACATGGATGAATGACGCAATATTATTTATGAAGCTTATATTATATCTAAACCGTGTCTGGTTCAAGTTATTACATACTCGTAGGTGTTCAGGTAATACCTGTCGATCGTTAACAAAGAGTTGAAAGAACTCTGCACTAATAGACCATAAATATCTAGCACTATTTCTGTATCACGATGCTGCCAGAACCGCCCAGACGACGGCGGGAAGGGCGAATCGTCTGAAGGCGAAAATATGATTGCCAAAATAATAACATAGGATAGATAACATATTTCCACGACGTTCTCTCCATAAATATACGGTGTCCAGAAATGTTTTATAGATTAGAATTCTATTAATCTTGTTCTTAAGTAGGATAGGTACACAAAAGGCTCAACTAGATATATACTCGTACGTAGCAAGGAAGGTATTTCTGGTTATATAACGCTTCACACTCATAGCCCCACACTAGGATTCCGTGTCGTGGGTGCCATGGACAACACACAACATAGACAAGGACATTCACACCCAGACCGAGAACAGAAATTCAAACTCATCATTCAAATTTCCGCCTCGCTGGGAATCGAACCCAGGACCCTTGGTGTGGCGATCCGGCATGGTAACCATTGCGCCACACGGGTCGTCGATATACATATATTTTGTTTTTCTCAGTTTCTTCACTTAAATTAACTAACTATAAGATAAGTACTATTATTTCTTCTGTGCTTTATGAGAATGTTGGAATTTAATTACTGTGTTTATACCTTAGATCCAGATCCTTCCTGCTTTCTACGCCTACAATATGAAATCCATGCTGACCAAGGAAGGAAGACCTCGTAAAGTATCGAAAATACGATAAAATCAAAATTACACACATAAAACATAGGTATTTACTCGTAATATAACGTAGGCGATATATAAAATGTCTCAAAGAATGTTATCATGTTTGCCATATATTTGAAAATCTGAGAAATATTAATTTATTGTTCTTATGACACTATCTAGTAACAATATATTCCACATTACAATTTCTTTATGCCAATGCGTACATTACGTAAATCGGTCAAATCATTATTATTAAATAATAACATTCGCCAGGTCAGCTTGTTTAAAATTTATTTCGTTTATACAATTTGGTCGTTAACTGGTATGAGTATGGTGGAGGCGAATGTGCCTGATATTTCATTTAATTTTGACGGACATGTAGAAGTGTCGGCTTATTTGACGTGCATTGGAAGTGAATTGAAATACGTTCCGCCCATGATGGACGTCCAAATTGAACGCCTTGATATCATAATAGTTATGCGTTTGACATATTTCGTGGTCACATGAATATTACTATGGTTAATTGATAACCTGTCCTTCGGTTTCGAGAAACCTGTTACCTCGGCTGCAAACTAAAGTAACTCATTTATACAAAGCATGGATAGGTATGGTATGAGTACCAACTGCTGATGTTTCTGATTTTAAAAGCCTAAAATTTTAGTCACAAGAACATGTAATTCAAGCTTTACATTTGACTTGGCTAGTTTTCTTTAGTTAGCAACCAACAAACCAAATTAGAGAAGAGTGTCATAAGCCATCAACCTAACAGATTTGACGAAGCTAATTACATAGATATAATATAGCCTAGGTAGGTACGTGAAAACTAACCAAGTCAAATGTGGAGCTTAAATTACATGTTCTTGTGACTAAAATTTTAGGCTTTTCTACACAGAAATTGGCACCCATTTAGATCTCAATTCTTTTTTTTTTTTTTGAAATTGACTCTCACTTTACATTTATGTTTTTGATGGGATATCTTTAATAATATCACATTCCGCGGGAACCAATATATTTTCTAGTGTAATAAATTATTCAATATGCTTTATCTGAATACTAGTAGGTATGCGAAATATCATCTTAATTACCTACTTAAATTATTTCCACGTGATATGGAACAGACAAACGTAGATAGTTATTAACAAGAAAGTAATTTTGTTTTTGTAAGAAAATAATTTAACTTTCTAGCCATTGGAAACGAAGAGGTGAAGCTAATAATTCGCTTTAATAGTTTAAGGACTTCCCGCTATAATTATATTTTCAATTTGGTCAACAACAATACACAAAATGATGACTTTATTAATCCATGTTTTAGGAAAGTTTACGAAACCATTACTACATAGGTACCTAGATAATCTTTACAACTTATTTTGTCATTAATTTGAAAAGGTGTAATGCTGGACCCAGTGCATCTTAAGTTACAAGTCGCAAGCCACAACATAGAATTCCATATAACTTTACGTCGTCGTCGTATTAAAACTCATAAAATATATCTATTACCCAGGTAAGGTATAAACTTATAACAGCATAATGTTACGATGGTTTACCCACATAGCCGGGTCTGAAAGAACCGTAGAAGTAGGTACTTTTCAGCGAATCACATCGTTTTATATAAGAATCGAACGTCACGTGCGACTCGTAGTAAGTTCATTTCATTTTCTATTACGAGCTGAAGTTTATAACTGTTTTATATAAATAGAAGATAAATAGGCTTCTCGACTTGAAACTCACAAATTCGAGGTAAAATGGATCTGCGAATGTATCTATGTTGACGTATTTTTAAACCCTACGTTTACTTTGCGTGCATAGTCCGCCTGAAGAGCTCTTTATGTCGCACATCACTACGCTACCAGGAAATTAAACGGCGGAAAAACTTCCGCGTTGTCGTTCTTGTGTGATTCCTGTATTATAAAGCAATTCGCGTGATATTTCAAACTAGTGAACGTTTAGTTTAGACAATAAGTATACGTATCCTGTCCATACGCTATCGTAGACCGTTTCACGAATTTAAACTTCAAGAAGCTTTGGAGTTATACCAGATTTTGAATTTGAAATTAAATTAACTTCATTAAATAACAGAAGTTACGTCTAGTATTCCATACGAGTATTTGCATCACCATTACACGGTGCGCTTACCTCCGTATTCAAGAACAATACTTGTACCTATAAGTAAAGAAGCAATACTATGCGAAGTAAGGCATTTCTCAGTGCGTTCATCATGGCAAGTCTTCTATTTCATAGTCGACACTTAATTATTACTTGACTGGCGAACGCATAGTGCTGTATACAGCCCGGTAATTGGTCAGTTTGATGTGGCTAACTTCACTCTAGTCATTTGACAAAGGTAAAAGACAAAGACAGCAGTACAAACAATCGATCCTTTCTTTCTATTTTGATAGAAGTCAAACCAACACTATGCGTTCGGTAAAATAGCTCGTCAGGCACTTTATCGATTTTGACAAACGCATAGCGATGGATTCCACTCAAGTATTGTTTATGAACTGGTTTTAATGCTACTATGCACTCGCAAACACTGTGAGACCTCACAGTGCTGTTCTTGAATAGGGGCGTTAGAGAGTTTGCTGGACATTAGTATAAAAATAGTAAGGATAATATAATAAGTTACAAAATTATTTTTTCCGTAATGTACTTTGCTAACTAATTTAATTATTTTAGTATCTACTACCAATTTTTAATGAAAACAATCTCATTTTCAGGTACTGGAGTATTTTAATAGTGAAGGCTGCAACTCGTCAGTAAAATAAAGAGAAGGTAAACTCGTAACTTCGTGATTGCAACAAAACGGTCTGTATGCCGCTTTTTAGCACTTGTTTGGTATCTAATGGAAGGAAACTTGTAGCCAACACCACCATTAGTAATATAATTTATGAGGTGAATCAGTTTCCTGTAGTAGGCCGCTATTGGATTGAAGCCCCTGAGAGAATGAGCCAGATCCCTCGCTTCCTCCGTGGCCAGCAAGGCATCAGCGATGCTTTTAGTACCTATTACTGATAACTATGCATTACGGTGATCATTAGGTATCATCGCGTGACTGTTCTATATAAAAAAAATTAAGCTCAATATGAGATAATACAATAATTAACTTAGTGTTATTAAGAGTAAATAAATAACAAGCAATGTCTTAACACATGAACACGGGCAAATAAACTCTTAAACTGGCAGCGCAAGAAGCGATTTGACGGACCCCATCCGTGTCTGCTGCTCGTCAGGCACAAAGGCCGTCTTTATGTTTGTAGGCTTTGTGTGCAAAGTGTGCCTGTGTATCTGCGCGGCTATGGAACTTGCCAGACGCTTTTAGCGCACTCTATGTGAGAATTAAAACTTTACAGTAGGAAATTATACGGCGGGAAAATTTTCGCGTTGTCATCCCCGTGTCATGCTGCATTTCAAGTTAATATTTCAAACGTGAACATACACGGAACGTACATTAAAGTCGATGAAAATATCACGTAGGTACAGGAGGTTGCAAGAACAAGATGGTCTTAGGAAAGTCCCTGATATGAATGAGTCCATTCAGACGCTGACTTCATTATGGACAGTGTATCTATTTGTTAATTTTAATATTCTTTAAAATGTATTAAATTGGAGATCTAGCATACGAGGTACTTAACCACCACGCGTTGTTACCAACGCTATTAAAAACTGTGACACAAATAATTTATACGATTCAATTAATTTCAAGAAAAATTGTAAATCCACAGTAAAAAACTTATTTGGAAACCAGGATAAAATTGTTGTAAACCAAATTTACACACGTAAATATTTTGTTTGTTAAAATGTCATGCGGACTATCGCCTAACTCTCGATGTAGGTATTATATTTTCGTTCGTTGCATGAAAGGAGAAAAAATGTATTAAATTTATTTACATAAAGATATATAAACATATTTCATTTCTTCAAAGATTTTTATTTTTAATCCTTTTTAGTTGCTCGACCTAAATTTTTATTATGTTCACCAAATTAATTATTGTTCTTGCCATAATTTTATTATGGTAGGTACTCATAATTACTTATTTTTATATTTTCATTTAAAGTTATTGTAGTAAAGTACCTAATACAAAACTCGTAGACATTGAGGTCTACGCGCTATGCGCTACGTTTAACGGTGAGTTCACAAGTTCATGTAAATCTGTGTAAAATTGTTTTGCTCTATGTTGGTTTTGAATCAAATATTCAACACTGAACAGCCATTCGGTAAACATTGTGCAGTGAATAAATCATGACGAGTATGTAAACTAAAATATTGTGTGTTGTTGAAATACGCAGCACTCAATGTCATACTCTCTTCAAGTATTAAACACTTCATTAATGTGCTGAAAACAATATTGTGAGAGAGATAAACTCGCTATTCATGCTTACCGCCGCTCATTCTACTTTATTTTTCAACTAGTATACTATCCTCGCTTTGTTTCTGGAAATCATACCTGATGATTAATACTTATTCTTAGATATTAGGCGTTTTATACATTTCGTACACCCCTTTACTGGATAATTTGGACATTTTGTGGAGGTTAATTAAAATAGTTTTATGAATTGGTGATGAATTTATTTTATGCAATAACACCAAGAAGTTCATGACATAAAAATTATTATTCTATAATTATTTTAAGTTTAACTTCAAAATCCGCGGGAAGCGAGCCTTTTCAGTGTTCAAAGTCAGCTCTGAAAGTAGGGACACAACCCTTTTAATTAATGGTTTTGTGTTATCATAATTCAGATAGATAGGTAGGTAATCCGTGAGGTCGGTACCACACCAACATGATCCAATGATGAAAAAAATTCAAGAGATTTTGCGTCAGTCGATCATACTTTACTCGTTCATACATTAAAAGAAAATATTGACGTCCAAATTATTATTGCATGAACGCTCCGAGGAGTCGTTTGAGACCAGCGAGAGTGGAATTATCGTTGTCTGAGTGTACTCCTCTCCACCCTCTTGTAAAACAAATTCGACTTGTCAAAATGTTCACGCTATGTTAACGGGAATCACAAAGCGAGACGTTACAAAGAACGGCGCAACAAATTGTTCCGTCAAGCGCCATGTTTGCGTAATGCGCGGTCGGCTTCCACTATCTTTGATATAATATTTAAATATAATTTCTCGACGTCATAATAATTATACGATTAAAATAATTGACTTATAATAATAATTTCATTTACACTTACCATCAGGGTGAGGTTGATGTCAAGCATTAACTTATTTCATGTAAAAAAAATATTTTATTTCATCTAAGTTTGTATTTTGGTATACGAATCAACTTCTTTCTAAAGTTAATAATGTGAGTGCCTAAAAAATAAATACTTTACTTTATAACTTGAATTCTACATAGTAAGCTTTTTATATTCATGTATTCGTGCACTTGCCAAAATCTAGTCGTAAATTATAACTATTTAATTGTTTAGATGTTTCTGTTTCAATGTACTGGTCAAGATCATTTCATAACATTTTGTAAACAAATTCTGTTGGTGTTTTTAATTCCAGCTTGCTAAAAGGTTATGAATTTACGTTTTGGATATCCAGTATTTTAGTGGTTTTTGTAGCTGTCCGAATATATCTCCTGCCTAATGCCTTAGCCCTGTGCTGTAATAGCACTATTGTTTTACCCCTAATGGCCATCGGTTAATCCTTTAGATCGGCGTATTTCGCTACTCGCTAGTATTTCTGATATTGTAGATACTTCGCATTGTACAAAGATTAAGTAGATATGGCAACATCTCTTACATATAAGCAGAATTATTATTTTTACTTACGAGCGTTTAAACAGGTTCAGGAACAGATTTTCTATAATAGAAGAATATGATTTACTTCAAACAATTATGTACAAGAAAATGGCCCAAAACAGGCTACCTACTTTAAAGTTACATTCAGATAAATGAATGCCCTAATAAAAAAATTTGAAATATCAAGAAAGTTACAAAATGGACGGAAGACCCTGTAATATACGTATGTACTTAGATATGTACTTAGCTGTATTGAAGGACAGGGCCAAAAAGATATTTCATTTTCTATTTTCCAGAAGTAGTTTCCTTTGAAATGTTAAGATTATACTATTGTTCCGCTAAGAATCTTGTTTCTAACAAATTTTTATGACGTAAAACGACCCGTGTAACCTGAGTTATCCGACTCTCTATTTATAAAATTCTTCAATTCACTTCCTTCTGTCGGAAAGGCGAGACTGGTGTAAGTGGCTACACTGTGACATTGGATACTCCGAGGAATAGCAGTTTAATAAAATTGACTGTAAGATTAAAAATAAATATAAGATTTATATTTCTGATTGCTTAGAGATTGCTTTGCGAATTTAAATATGACATTCAATGGCTTCAACCAATTAATGGCCCACTACTAGGCACGGGTTTCTCCTCTTGAGGAGGCCTAGAGCATACTCCACCACACTGCTCCAGTGCGGATTGTTGGAGGGGTTAGTGGCCAACCCGAGTGTCGGAAGTTTTCAAATTGCCCGAGGGCCTCCGACATGGCTTGACGACTGTTATCTTATGATAACAACCAGGACCAACGGCTTTACGTGCCCTCCGATGCAAGGAAACGCTCCATAAATTTTTGCCACTAGCGGTCACCCATCAACTACCGACCACGCCCGCTGTTGCTTAACTTTGTCGATCACATAGGATGGAAGCAAGCCGCCGGCTATGAGCGCTTCAACACACAGTTCCCGGGTTTCCACGTAGACCAACTTGCTGACCAGTTGCGCATTGACGGAGTTCACATAATTAGGTGCGTAGGATATTCACCATGTTTAACCTTCACCACAGACCTTCACCAAAGCCAAGCCAGTGATAATAATTCCAAAACCTCTGTATTGAATATATTTACTTATAGCTTTTTAGTAACAATTACTTAAAAAACGTATATGTATTTCCGTAAATTAAACCGTATAAAAACATCAACATTACATCCTTTAGTAAGATCATTCCCATAACCCGTCATATGCGGAGCTCATTCGTGGCTGTTACCTTGTTTTGACGAAATGTAATAAAGCAAATGGAGCCGAAAATTATTTCCTGCTTGGCAGCATAATATCCAAATTTCGTACGGTAACGAATATCAGTTAAAATGAAACTGAACTGCTCATCACTAGACGATATGAATCGCAATTCTTTCAATTACGTTGTAATAATGAATGTTTATTTTATTGGATAGGTACCTACTGGGTATGAAATCCTAACTAAAGCTATGAAGTAGGGAAATTTTGGATATTTTATTACGCATTTATAAATGACGCTATCATCTCAGTTCTCAGGATAAGCATAAATCTGTGGTTAACGTGAACTAAATAATTACACTGCGGATTGCAATCATTACACACAAAGCTAACTCAATTAAATTTTAATTTAATAACATTCACCTATGGGTCTGTAAATTGCAATGTTGATTGATATAAAGATTATTATTACTTCACGCTCAGTAGGACCAGCATTCATTTCGTGGAATCGTATTCTCAAAAAAATACAATGGAATAATTGATAAACCCCTCCTTTATTTTAATCGGTGAACAATTGTGAATAACTTCTATTATAACAAACTACTAGGAGTAGATCCCATACCCTACTTACTTAATCGGCCACTGCTGACTTATTTGTTCGATAATGGAATCCTTTGTCTTAATCTTTCCTTGTGAAAAACTGTCAAGGAGCAAAAAAGAAAAGACAAATGTTAGCTGAGACTTGACGTGGAGAAAATAGTACACAAAGTGAAGTTAAGTGATTTGTCGTGTAGTGGTCAATCGCCCTTCCGGCTACTTTCTTTTCATTCTTGACACAGATGACTTTGAAACAAACTATTCGGAACGACTTAAGCTTTTGATCCTAGTGGACCTACAATTACCTTTAAATATTTTTAATAACGGAACAAATATTTCACGAAAGCAGAAATTATAAATTGATGATCAGAAAATATATTACAGAAAAATCCCTTCTTTATAAGCTGAAAGTATTTTTTTTTCCGTTCCAAACTAATTGATAGCCTTTCAATTTTAAGTCGATTCTTTATTATTAATATTTTATTTGGGGAATTAATAAATTGACGGAGAAAAAAATAACCCGGGAAAGATGTTCGTTAAATTTACTCATGTTTTTACATAAATTGCTCAATTCACGGAGGTCTCATGACACAACGAACTATTTGCCATTGCACAAAGACCAAACGGCCGCGAACAAAAAAACGGATAATTAAACCCAAGCAACGTGAAAGGAGATTTTAATGAACCCTGGCTCTCGCTACGTAATAAGACTTTATTATAAACATAACAACCTTCACAATTAAATCATGAACTTGAGAGATATTGTATATTTAAGTATAATGTAGGTATATGTAAAAATTGCTCAATAAATAGAAAATATGAAATAAGATTTTTATAAAAAGGAAATATATCTATTAATGATAATGTTGCAATATTTTTCCAACTTGTATTATTTATATTCATCGTAACAGGAAACACTGTAATAACAGATTAAAATAAATTTGGTAATAAGATAGATATAATATTATTATTGTACGATTTGGTAATATACGACATACGTAAAATCAAAATAATCTATTTGAAAATTTATAATAATGTAAAATGTCTATTACTTCATAATTTTTATAAATAGGTCTTTATTTGTAACAGGAAGTAAAATTGTTTGCTGGTAGAAATATTTTAATTATAAAATTCCATTAATTTTGATAGATTTGAAATACTTTAATTCAATTATAAATTGTATTTGTTTATTACTATTTTTATACAACATTACAAGTTATTTATGGTTTTGTCTACGAATATCAGGCGATATTAGGTGATATTATGGTGTGGAGGTAGACAGTTCGGTTGGTAAAAAGCGGGTGTTTGAGATTGTCTCGGTTCAATTCAGTGTCGATTACGGAACAGAGCAGCCCCTCTACAGAAGTTAAGTACTTTCGATATTTTTATATTGTTACTCTGCCAGTCTATTTAATTATTGTTTGTTATAGTAGCATTTCAATTGAAACGATTGTATTGTCATGATGTTGTAAGGTTAAACTGCGATTCTGCCAGCCTTCAATTCAATAATGTCATACTGTTGTTCCATTTTATAATGTGTAGATAATATTGATACAAATATGAAATGTGAAATGATATAATATTACTGCGGTAATTCTGTGCTGTGATGGAGTTTATTCTTGGTTCTTCTCCACAGAATTAAAGCACATTGCGAACCAAGGATTTCAATAAATTAATTGCCGCAGATATGTGTATTATTTACTTACCTCCATGATAAATAAAAAGTTAATCATCATGAAATAAAACTAGTCATTGTGTTTTGTGGTTTAACTTTATTAATAATGGTATAGGTTACAAACATTTATCGATTCTCGCTTTAAGACATTAATTTAATATTGCATTTCTTAACTTTCCATACCCATCTCTTATTCAAATCTAACATCAGAAGTGTAGGAATCGGACTCGCGTTTTAAATAATATATGTATCCTAATATGTGTTTATTTAAGTTTCAGAATAGAAGAAAAATCACGGCCTTGGACCAGCGAAACTATGACGATGAAATAATATATCCAGTCTTCGACGTAAGGATCTGCTACAACGGAACGAACAACTAGTATCGAAACATCTCAATAAGTAACCGAGGGAATCGCCTTGGAACAGCACCGAAGTGACTTTAAGGGCGGTAAGGCCCCTAGAGGGCTTTGTTTTAGTTTTAAGTTTTTTTGTTTCTTCTGTGCATTAAGTAATTTTAAAACATACAATAAGGATGCGGAATTCTCTCTGACCGGCCATCAAAAAAAAAAACCTATGAATTATTTAATTTAGAATAGACAACCGGGTTTGAATTGAAGACAAACTTTCAAACTTTTTACGTAGGTACAGTAGGTATAGAGGTTTCAAACAATAGGATATACGTAACATTGATTGAAATTTAAATGGAAATTACAAATAGCACAAAGTAGGTAGGTATACAAATTAAATCTTTATACGGTTGTGACTACCTAATTGTTTACTGTTTACAAGGAAATGAATTTGCGGACATAAATAGTACCTATACATACATAATTTTTATATTTGCTTATTTTTATATACCTCATATAAACACTAGGTAGGTACATAAATTGTTACAAATCCGACAAGGAAAGACTAGTGCGCCAGGCACCCAAAGAAAAATAATATCTATTATGGCAAAATAATAATTGAACAAAATCAAACAAGAGACCTATTCTTTATCAACACAATATACCAGATGTGCACAATTTTAGAATACTCACAACTAGTTTTTATTTAGGTAGGTATTTTATTTGTTTAACATTCGATAATTAACTTTTTTTTCCATAGTTTGTAGGTTGAATCAGTGTGTAGGTATCTAACATTTAGGTAACTAAAAACAAAACTGCTTTAAGTGTTAGTGTATTGTCCTGAGGGTTTTAATTTTTTTTATTTTTTTATTTTCATATAGGTAAGTTATGGTCTTCTTATAATTATGTTAATAAATAATTGTTTCATAGCGGTGACCACAGATAGAATTTTGAGAAATCATTTTCCTAAATATAAATACTTAATAATTTCATAACGCTAAGGCAAGAGGCATAAATGGTTATTAAGAGAAATATCGCACCTTGAAAATCAAACTGTCACTAAACGAAAAACATTATTTTTCAGGAATTCGCTTTAAAGTTTTAATAAAATGTTAAGTCTCAGAAAAGGTTCTTAAAAGTGCTTTTGGGGAACTTTTGTTATGAATTGCAGTTGGTTGTTTAACATTCTTTGAGATTCTAGTTAAATTTAGTTATAACAATAGTATTTACAGGAGAAATTTACAGGTATATAAAAAAAAGTGTCTTTTAGTGTCACTATTCCACATATGTATGAAAAAAAAGTAATAGTGTCATATTTTGTGACCATAACCTATTGTGTTGTCCTTTGGTATCTATAGTATTATATAAATAAAAAAAACAATTATAGGTAAATAAGGCTTTATTTCCACTACAATTAACATCAATTTAAATCAAAACTAAAAACATCTCAATATCAAAATCAAAAAAAAAATCGTAACAATTTCGAAACAACTTCTTATAAACAAATTGCGATATGGAATTTATTCTGAATTAAAAACATATTATTGTTAAAAAAAATATACCTACTTTAGTACACCTACTATTTCTAAGTATCTTTTAATCTTTTTACTTAATGTGATATTAAAAAAAAAAAAACAATAACAAAACCTTATTTATAATTATATCTATCGCAGATTGTTAATAAAATATTAAATGAAGCTATCCTTTAATTATTCTGTAATTTTGAAGTTAATGTTTGTGCAGAGTTAGCTAAAATTAATAGCAATAAAACTATTAGAAAGCTTATAAAATACTAGTATTATATACCCGGCGTGTGCTACTACGCTTAGGATTTTTGTATAGGAAAAGTTGAAATTCTAAAATGTGCCTAATGCATTGTTTTAGTGGTCTCAAACAATCTTCGCATTATTGTCTTTCAAATAGGACCAGTTTGGGTCATATCGGCCGGATGTTTTCAGAGTCCTTAAACAAAATCCGTACAAAGAATTTTTGCGTTTTATAGATTTATTTGAAATCGGGTTCTAGATAGTGCTAAGTAGGATAAAGTTTATGTTAAAAACTAATTAATTTTGTATTATTTCGTTCCACTTCATATATGTACATGGGGCATGGTTGATATTTTATAGGAACATAGAACTAGTTCAAATGTTTACGGGTGTCATCCTTGGAGTTGGATAGTACCTACACCTACTTACATTTAGAGTAACAAGTATAAATAAATATACGACAATATTTTGTAATATAATACGAATATACACTGTAGACTGATGACAATTTTGTTATTTATTTGAAAATTAATTAAAGCCATTAAGATACATAATTGAATCTTGTAAATCGATAGGATAAATATGATTAGGAATAATATTTAATCTTCTAATAATTAGATTATGCATAACTGAGTAGATATAATTACACAAATAAAAAAGTAGGTAATCCAATAGGAAGACGTAGTTTGCTATGGAATAAACATGAGATATTTATAAAACTTTAAAAAAAATACGAATTATAATTTTGGTAGGTATGTTCTAAATTCTAAGTCAAATTACTTTACGCTTGGTTTGTTTGGCTAACCAATAAGTTAATCGGATTCAATTGTAAACTTCAAAATTTTTTTGTGCCTAAAATACTAATAATAATTTCTGGTATTCGCTAGTTCGCTTACATTGTAGTACCCACACTTAAATAGGTAGGTAAAATATTTACGGCCCAACTCGGAAAGGTTCGTTTATTTAGTCGTAAGGAGTCCGTAAGTAATTGACATTAAATAGGTATGTAAAGTATCGGTTCATCTCAGTCATATTGTCTACTTTCGGTGACCCTGGTGCGGATCAACGTCAAATTACCTTATCGATAGTAAATCATAATTATCATGGGGGGTTTGTGTAGCCACATGTAAAATACGTTGATAGTAAATAAAAGTTAATATTTATTTTAAATCCTTTTAGAACTAGGATTCATAATAAAATGATAACAAGAAATTAGTTTACTGTTTTTCCTTACTTAAAAATATGGCAAAGTAGTTTATTTCTTCTTTTTAAATTTATTTATTTCGGTTCATACCACTTACAATAATTAAAACAATATCATGTCATATCATTATTATAATATCATTTACTACAAATTCATAATGAACAGTGAAAATAATGAATTAAGATAATAATTGAAATAAATTAAACAGGATACGCAATTTTATATCAATATCAATGATGAGTGGTTGATTTTACTTGACATTAAAAAAAAAAACTCAATACTAATCGACCATAAAATAGTCAATTGGCTATTTGACAGTTATCACGGTAAAATATGAAATGTGTTAAATATGGTTGCATAATGGTTAACAATAATTATACAATACGTTTCTTGCATGAAAATAAATTGTAAATATTTTTACTTTTGAAAAATAGATTTGAGTTTTTTTACCTGTGGATACGAGAACCGAAACGCGGGCGGCCATGATTGAGCATGTTATGACGTCACAATTCAAAAAATAAAGCGTCGTGTACTACTAACTATATCGTGTGCACTGTGCAATTTACTGAGAAAATTAATAAGATATATTTCGATTTCTGCTTTTGAGAGGTTTTGTAAAATAAAGTCAGGCTATACAAAAGCTGACAGTGCGAATTTGCCTCAAGTTGATTTATTTATGGTCGCAAATTTCTTTGCGTGTAACCCTGACTCTTGCTCTACCGAGTTTCGGAATGCAAAAACCTCCTTGTAAGTACTGAAATTAATAAAGTAAAATTGGTCAGTCTTGCTAAGTGGTCACAGGGGGATTTTTTTGTAAGTTTTTCCTCAACGTCCCCTTAACGACACCATACTAATGATTTTAAATTACTTATAGGTTATGTTTATGAACAATACTAGGTTAGTTTTAATTTGTTTTTTTAGTAAATCAGAGGCTAAGTTGATTTCTTCTAAATACTTACATCAAAGTGGTCCTCACAAAAGAATATTGCTGATATAACAGATGTTAACTCTGGGTCTCGACGTGCTAAATGTAAACCACTGCTTTCGACGTTGAGGGCATTTAGAAACGTGTAGGTATAAACAATTTGTCAGGTTTAATTGTAGTACTTCTACCCATAGGCACTGCACACGTCTTGTAGCTTGTCATTTTCACAATTCCAGTGAAAAAGGTGTAAGTTTTTCACTTAAAATATCTTCAGAGTTAAAGCGTAAACTTTTGTTAATTGAAATGTGACGTCACAGCCAGCAAGTGACAGGTGGCGGACTATTTTCGCGCGAATTTAAAATTAATGGATTAAAAGTTATTTTTTTCCTACTAAATAACACTTTTATAAGAAAAATAAATATTGTAAGAGGTATAAAATAAAACTACGAAAATTTTAAAATATTTTTCCAAAAATTGTCTAATAGCCAATTAAAGGTATTTGTATACTTAACTTTAATTGTACGTAAACTGACTTGGAGAGTGAATTTTTGTGATTCTGTACTAAGGAACGGTTTGAGTAACCGTTATGTGACTCTGAGGTGTTCTTTAAATTGACACTTGTTTTTTTTTGGTGCGATTAAAATAAAATTTGCACAATAGATATTTTGTAGAAATTGCATTGGAATCTGTTTTAGACATTTTTCAAATAATCTTGAAGAAATTTTAGCTTCTTACTTTTATTACATTTACGATGATAATATGATATACTTATTATGATTTGCTATAAAAGTTTTAAAAGGTTTTACGATATAAAGATTTATGTATTACTAACTGAACCAATTTGCAAAAAAAAAGAAGAATAAGGTAACTTTCAATTTGTGAAAGAATTTTTGAAATCGGTCGAGTAGTTTTTGAGTTTATTCATTACCAACTTACAAAAATACAAATCTTTCCTCTTTATAATATTGTCGTGATATTTTCTTTTGTTGTAGGTATACACATAACTTTAGGTTAATTTTGGGATAATATCCATGAATAACATTGGATACGCAAATCTTATGTAAGATTAGTTTCTAACAGTAATAAGTATTATATAGTGTAGCCTCAGTGATAGTACCTATAGCAAGGATGTACCTACGTGTAGTATAGAAAGGCTCGATGTACATTACATAATATAATCATTAGGATTTACCCACAATGATTTATGATGACCTTAGATACTGGAAACATACTGCTTAGATAAAAAATGAATTGTATTAAGTAAATTGAAAGATCTAATTCTATTAATTTGACAATTTTTTTTTAGTTTCAAATAAGTTATTAAGTAGGTATAAGTCATAAATAAGTAACGATAGCAATTTAATATTGTCTACGGTTATTGCTGGTGATCATCACATCTTAAATTTTGTACTATGTGTATTGAATTGGATGGCCAAACGGAACCGGTATTTAGTATCTTCGATTTTATTAGTTTAAATTTTGTCAACACAATTGTGTTATGGGTTGAAATGAAAACAATGGATGTGTGAATTTTGTAGTTTGTCTGCGGAAATGAAATGCAACTATAATTGTCTAAGGATCGTTTGAGATGTGATGATTACTAAAGGAACTGCTGATAATGTCTACTGATAAGTTCTAGCCTGACTCATGTGCAGCAGGTGAGAGGCTGGATCAAATTATTGAAGGAACTGCTGATAATGTCTACTGAGAAGTTCTAGTCTGACTCATGTGCAGCAGGTGGGAGGCTAGAACAGAGGTTGAAGGAACTGCTGACAATGTCTACTGAGAAGTTCTAGTCTGACTCATGTGCAGTAGGTGGGAGGCTAGAACAGAGGTTGAAGGAACTGCTGACAATGTCTACTGAGAAGTTCTAGTCTGACTCATGTGCAGCAGGTGGGAGGCTAGAACAGAGGTTGAAGGAACTGCTGATAATGTCTACTGATTTAGAAGCCCTAGCCTGACTCATGTGCAGCAGGTGGGAGGCTGGTGGGCCCTTATGAAATGAAATGAAATATATTAATCTTAATAATGAAATGAAATGAAATGTGATGAAATGAAATGAAATGTGATGAAATGAAATGAAATGTGATGAAATGAAATGTGATGAAATGAAATGAAATGTGATGAAATGAAATGAAATACATCATAATGTGAAAAGAAACGGTAATTGTAGAAACTAAATTGTCTTGGTATTTTTATGTACTTAGCATGTTTAACGATGTAGTATTTTTAGTACTTCGAGAGCGAAGTATAGTCAGTCTGGCCGTGAGAGATATTGTATATTTAAGTATAATGTAGGTATATGTAAAAATTGCTCAATAAATAGAAAATATGAAATAAGATTTTTATAAAAAGGAAATATATCTATTAATGATAATGTTGCAATATTTTTCCAACTTGTATTATTTATATTCATCGTAACAGGAAACACTGTAATAACAGATTAAAATAAATTTGGTAATAAGATAGATATAATATTATTATTGTACGATTTGGTAATATACGACATACGTAAAATCAAAATAATCTATTTGAAAATTTATAATAATGTAAAATGTCTATTACTTCATAATTTTTATAAATAGGTCTTTATTTGTAACAGGAAGTAAAATTTTTTGCTGGTAGAAATATTTTAATTATAAAATTCCATTAATTTTGATAGATTTGAAATACTTTAATTCAATTATAAATTGTATTTGTTTATTACTATTTTTATACAACATTACAAGTTATTTATGGTTTTGTCTACGAATATCAGGCGATATTAGGTGATATTATGGTGTGGAGGTAGACAGTTCGGTTGGTAAAAAGCGGGTGTTTGAGATTGTCTCGGTTCAATTCAGTGTCGAATACGGAACAGAGCAGCCCCTCTACAGAAGTTAAGTACTTTCGATATTTTTATATTGTTACTCTGCCAGTCTATTTAATTATTGTTTGTTATAGTAGCATTTCAATTGAAACGATTGTATTGTCATGATGTTGTAAGGTTAAACTGCGATTCTGCCAGCCTTCAATTCAATAATGTCATACTGTTGTTCCATTTTATAATGTGTAGATAATATTGATACAAATATGAAATGTGAAATGATATAATATTACTGCGGTAATTCTGTGCTGTGATGGAGTTTATTCTTGGTTCTTCTCCACAGAATTAAAGCACATTGCGAACCAAGGATTTCAATAAATTAATTGCCGCAGATATGTGTATTATTTACTTACCTCCATGATAAATAAAAAGTTAATCATCATGAAATAAAACTAGTCATTGTGTTTTGTGGTTTAACTTTATTAATAATGGTATAGGTTACAAACATTTATCGATTCTCGCTTTAAGACATTAATTTAATATTGCATTTCTTAACTTTCCATACCCATCTCTTATTCAAATCTAACAAACTCAAAAATCTAACGCGGGGTCATTATATTCCTAAAGTTTCAACTTTCACACTGAAAGCCAAGAACCGTTATTTTATGAAACAAAAATAAAACTGTTGCGTTATTTTTAGATCACTTGGTTATAACTTATTTTGTATATAGTTGGAAGAAGAGCTTAGAGATATAAGGTAAACCCTAATGGCGTTACTGAAGCTTTGCTCGATTGCCTCAATCTCTACTCATACCCTTTGCAGCGTGACTAGAATTTTAGTCTTACGCCCCAACTTAGAGACACTAACGGTTACTTTAATCGGTCCTCAGTAAAGAATCACCATACAAATTCTGTACTAAGCAGCGATTTAAGCAACCGTTAGTGACTCTGAGTTGGGGCGTTTATTTACTAGGTGCCTATGAAATCGCATGCATCCAACGTTACTTCAAGTAACTTTAGTATCCAGCCAGTAACTTGACTAACCAGTCGCAGACGCTTTTCTTATGACATATTGGCTGCATGGTACAGAGAATTTTTCCACATTTTTACATATAAATAGGTGGCATAACACAGACATAGACACCTGACGGTAAATAGTCACATCCGCCAAAAGAAAACCGTGATACCAAAGGCATCACGACGCTTCCATGCACTACAATACAGCAATGGAACCTTCTTAAAATAAAGCTAGATAAGATCAACAGTCAAAAATCCTATCATCAAGCATCATTATTAAGTTGATATAGAGATCAGCAAACTTAAACAGAAAGTTTCTGGTACGAACAATAGGTAAATGCCATTGTTTAAACGCGAGAAGAGAGTTCGGCACAAAATGTGGATGGAGCTTTCATCCATCTCACCCGTTTTGCATAAGACAGAATGCACCCTTAAGCTCTTACATGTCAATCAGGCTTTTGTTAGCCAGTTAACTATACTTACAAAATACAATTTCGAATTTATAAACTTAGATTAGAACTATTTTTAAGTCATTTTCGTCCGTAAGGGACATCAGTAATTTCAAAAGGCATAGTTGCGTTGTTGGCCAAGAAAGAAGAAGAAGAAAGGAAGTAATAAAATGAGCAGTACCTACTTTATCTATTTCAATGACATAAACAACATACCTATCATGCATCATTCAAGTGTCAATAAATACGCGTTCGGGCAGCACTGTGTAATATAAGAGTATAAAGTAAGTTCTCGCAAGTTACATACCTGTCCCAAAGCGTGACAGGCCGTCTTGGCATCCCCGCTGGAACGCTAGGAATTTCCCTTTTATAATATATCATGATCATATTATATTCTCTCTTATCGTCCCCTCCTTCCTTGTACGCTAGGTATGCATACCTATATTATTATGAAATTATGTAAATACCTTAACAAAAATGAGAGCAAATCTGTTACCTGTAAGTAAGAAACATATTTGATGTAATAAATACATAAACAGATGCTTTCTTTCTATGAAGAAGGTTGTTTTCTTAATAGCGTATTTATAAAATTGTCCAAATTAAACTGTTTTAACTGTATTTTTCATTGGTATAATGATCATTTTTAGTATCTTAGGTTCAATAGAATTAAATATATAATTGAAAATGTCTTATTATGTCATGGTTATTACGTTAAGTTTAGTTAACAATTAGAAAATTTAAAAATGTTCATACAAAAATGTACCATGTAAAATAAAAATAAAACCATTATTGAATTCAAATAAAAGTAATAAAACATTACGAGTGTCTAAACATCAAAGGTATGTATGTCTAAGGCAGCCTGTTTCGCATATAAATTGACAAATTTGCCTCCATTTACACCTTTCTGTCACACACGCAGCCAAACCGTGCTCAGGCTCGTTAGTAATTCATAATCGCTCCACTTTATACACATGAATGCTTGCTTAAAATAATTTTAAACGATGTGTCGTGTCATCTCTGTTTCAGTTGAAACGTAGGATCTACGAAAATATGTGTTATAAACCTGATACTTGTGATGTTCTTTAAATATTGCACTATTCTTGTTATTTAATTTATTTTTAAACAGTATATTAAATTATATATTTTAATGGTTATTATACTTTGAAAACAAAATCTGTGACAGGCCACAATCATACCACTTTGAACATTTTGGCTGTCTGTCAGGCTCTCTTATACCTATACGCGGCTACCCTAGAAAATTACGTTGAAAATAGGTATTTCTTTGTAATCCGAGATATAGATGTGTGTTCCCCCAGGACAAAGGATAAAAGTTAGTATTAGAAGTTAGTAATAAGTTCATTAAGTGGTAATGAAACCGGAGAATCGGAGATATACGACAAAAGTTTGTTTTACTTCTACAACTAATAACTGAAATGTTCCGTTGTACTTAAAAAAATTGAAGATGTATTCAAATTCGGAGTCAAAATAAAACTATTTCGTTATAGGAACAAACGGCTGACTTAAAGAAAATTAAAAGTTACAAAAATATAACTACGGTATATAAATAAACTTAATTTTATACAGTATTTTTAAATTATTTTATTTTAATACATTACATTTCCTTAAAATTTGTTTGTGATGTAGAAATCATTAGCTAATCCTATGGTAAGGTCTAATGCCTCGATAGACATGTGCCTACTATTAGATTATTATTAAGTATTGAAGAATATAAGAACTTAAACCAGTGATCGATCAACAGCTGAACAAGAGGTTAGTATAGATGCACCGTAAGGTCACCTAGTCACCTGCCGGATAGGAATCGGCAGTGATCCGATCAGATAAGGGTCGAAGGGCGCGGCAGGCACTCTGGCAAAGCTCTTATTATGAGCTCACACGGCTCGCCACTCGAACACGTCTGCTTGCCACAATCTTAACCGCTCCTTGACGCCGCCCTCCCTTTGCGTATAATGAATCCCTGTCCAATTCCAGTCACAATTATTGGTGGTGTCACGGAACATACTGTTCAACTAAGTGGCCTTTTTAGTGGCAATAGTAAATTAAATTTAGGTATGACTTATTGTGGGTATATGAATGAAATAAAGAAAAATGCGATGACGGCCTCATCCTTAACAACTGAAAAAAGTGAAAGGTGATTAAAATTTAGGTTTGCTTATCACAAATAGAATAATTACTATTTTTCATTTGCTACGAATTTTCAACATCACGTCGAAAAAAAATTTATCATCATGATACTTTAACATCTATCAGGACCACCTGCGCTAGTTAAAACTTGTTTTCAAAAAAGATGAAAGATGCTTCAAGCAGCCTGAATTACAGCCATTACAGGTAGGTATATTGGAGACAGCGTCATTATAGAAGAAGCTACTTAATTGATATTTTTTTTATTACCTAGTTCTGTTTCTGTTGTGTTCTATACTGCACACCTTTGGCCATGTTGTTAAAACACCGCAAAAGTATAATTAAACTCTTATTTTTGGACCGCCATTCAATGTTTCGATTAACCGATAGAGATTTCAATTTCCTTTAGTCACGTGCACAAGGATATCGGATCCCGTGGTTGGCTCAGTCGGTAATGAGCAAGCGGATGGCAATTTTACTTGATGGGCTTTTGGTTACACGCGGGGTTTGTTTTCATGCCGATGTGCTTTTAATATACTCCCCGGATTTTTCATCGCAGCTGCCATTATGTATGTTGATCTTTCCTTGCCTATTTTGTAGCGGATGTTTCTGGGAAATATGATTGCAATACTTTGTAAATTAATTCTAACGCCAGATAAGTTTGGCCTTAAGCGATCGAGTTATTCGTGTCGGTAATTTATTTTTCGTGTTCTGTAAATAAAAAAGGTGCGTGCACTTTTGAACGCGCGTGAGAAGTTATACCTATATCTTTGGCATAATTAAATAAATATTTAACCCCTTAATATTAAAAAAAACTCAGTCCGACTGGTAGAACTAAACGGAAAAAAATTTATGTTTACATCTACTGTACAGGTACAGCTAAACTAATAATCCGTATGTAGTCGTTAAATACTGTATTAATTTTCACGTTAACATAAATATACATACTGATTAATTAAAGTGTTATAATTCGTCAGTAGTCGTCAGATATCAATCTAATTAAAAAGAAGCTTATTTAAAAAAAATATTAACTAGCTTATCGAAGAAAAAGCGGTAAAACAATTGCATCCAGATATTGAGTTAAGACGTGACTATAACTTATTCAATACACAGACTCTAAATAAATGTACGGTGCATTTTATTTCCAGCTGGTACCAAAACTGAGATGTTAAAAAATGTAAAAAATGTTGATCTTTCTCTGTTGTTTGTATATCGGTAATATTACTGCCCGACACTGTCTCGGGAGATTTCCAGTTAGCTTACTAAAATATGCAACGCGCATTATTTTATTTTGAAACAAGAAACATTCGTGCTATTACTCAGTGGGAATACGCACACCTGCACTACATTAAACAAAGTACTGAAGCAAATCGCATAGACATTGAATTTGAAAAATATCCTGAGAGGTAAAACGTTTGGAACCATTCCACAATGACAAAATCCTCTTCAGCACACTACCTTAACGTACCAACGATTGTGGCGTAGAAAACAAACAATTTTTGAAACAAAGAACCGTCTTTTAGGTTTTTGAAAGCTATTCTTTGAAAAGAATATATGTTCAGAGCATTTATTGAATTCTCATTTCTTACTTTCTCCATTGCAGGATCTCCTGATAAATTAATTACGTTTGACCGTTTTAACAGTTAATAATATTATTAATATATATGCGACGAAAATAGAGTTACAAGATCGTTATTAAGCATAATAATACTGTAGGTACATATTAAACACAATAAAGACAAATATAAAACATTGACATAATTATATAACATTCTGCCCACAAAACATATGGCCTATGTAAATCTCTTAATAGTACTAATCGATCCCGATGATATCTCACTGAATCCATAAATACCTCACTTAAATGAAGCTATAAACCCAAAATCTCATCTCAATAAACTGTTATCCTGAAAACTCATTATCGCTATATCCGACCGACAAATCTTATTAATCTTTCGCTTGAAAATTGAAAATGTTGAATAACTGAATATTATAGACGAATTAACACTTGGCTTTTTTGCATTCCCTTGAAAGTCCTCTTAAACTTTTCATCGCGGATAAAGAATCTAAACTGGACTATCACGAGTCACAAAAAGATAACACACCAGCTTTTTTAATTAACTTGCTGGTAATTACGAGTACAAATTCTTATTTATTATAGAATAGAAGTTTTAAACAAAAGGTGGTTTTGAAAACAACTGACATTAAAAGTTTTACTGTACAGAAAATTTAACTCCACAAATAGAATTAAATAACTCCTAAATCAGACGTGTCTGAACTTCTCGCGAATATAAATACCTTCATGCTTTGTCTCTTTATGATTAAAAAACTATAGGACGAGTCGAGAGTAAAGAGTTTAAAACAGAACCTCAAACTTATGCGTCGCATTCAGGGTTGCCAATTATATTTATTTAAAAAGTATTTTTATTTTAGAAAGAACGGAATTATGCAACGCGTGAGTTAAGAAGCGTGGATGTTCTTAAATAATTTACTTCCGACATTATCACAGTGTAAGAACTTATAGTGCTATGTCGCTTTCGATGACGAAAGAAAACAAAACTTGGTATTTTGGCAAAATTATCACATTAAAACGCGAAACATATTTGAGAATATACAGAATAAAAATATTCACATTCCCGGCTTGCAATTTTACAACGTGCAATACTTACCGCAGTTAAAGATCGTCCCCAAACGTAGTTAAGATCTGGGAATGCGCATTTACCCACGCAAGTGTCCAATTTAGACGTCTTGAATATTTGAGTAGGTTATATGAAAGATATCGTCATCGTCAAGATAATTGATATTTTACATTAATTTGACTTTAACCCATAAAAATCTGTCAGAACGAGCAAAATTATAGTCTAATTTGAGGTCACTCACCTCTATGCTAATCCTAAAAAAGAGTAAAGTACGACTGTCCAAACATACAGCGAATCGAATTAAATTAGGAAGTATAGCGATGGTCGCTCCCCAAGCGAATTATACAAAAGTTCTATCGTCTATTAAACGGACACCAAATTGGTTTCACTTTGTTTTATAACGTAAGGGAGCGACAGAACAGGCATTCTTTGTTTCTTTATTCACCATCTTATCATCGTCTAGTCTCTCATTGAATGTTTTTCATTTATATCTCCCGTTTTACTTTGGTTATACGGCTATTTGTTTGAAACAGGTATGGTACAAAATAAATAAAGCTAACGTAGGCTAATGTGAAAAGTTCGATATGACTATTTACTTCCAATACATCAATAACTACCGAATTTATACAAATTTTGTTCAAGTTTTTCTTTATAACTTCAAATAATTTCTTATCTACGTCTAATCTAGTCATGTTTTTGACGGGTAGCGGGTTTGAATAAGTGAGCGCGTAAACAAAGGTTGGGTTTTTCAATTTTACACATGATTTTACTGTTTCTAAATAATTTCTTATTAGATTTGTTCGAAACAGAAAATGATCATGAATGTATTACACACATTAATGTTATTGCTACTCTTGAAATAACCTTAACCAAAGATAAAGCTACTGTATCGCATTGGGTATACGGGTATACCCCTTCGTTCATTAAGTACTAGTACTACTAATCACGTTACGTTATGCGATTTAAAAAATTTATTTCATTATTTACTTGATTCAATTCGTGTAATAAGGAGACTTTTTTTTCGTATCTGTAATGTTACATGTTTATGTTTACTAGTGTTACTACAATACTGAGTAGATTTACACTTTTGTCTCTTAACAAAAGCAATACTATGGTCGAGATTCAGCCGCGCAACCTCTTAAGCGATGTGTTCTAAGTATTCATTTCTTTAAAATGAATGTTGAAGATGGTCGCTATGTATGTATTGTCTTTTGGATAGCGGCCAACAGTTCACGAGTCGGTAATATTTTTTAAATTCAATTTCGGTGAAGCCACAGAGTTCTATTCAGCAGGCTTAATGTACACCTGGTGAACATTTAAATGAGATGAACGCTTCTTTTGTTTTTACTTGTACTGTGACTGAACATAACATTTTATTATTTACTAAATATTAGTGCGGTGAAATATGTTACGTCCTACGATAAAGACAGTTATTGCAGTGTGTACAAATGTGTTTTGTTTGAAGGTTCTAGTGATATAGTATACCACTATATAATACTGAATTATGTCTCGGGAGTGGTAAAAAGTAAAATGCCTGTAGGTACATTTTGTTTGATGATGCATGTTTGAGAAAAGAGAAGCCCGTTGACGCTAGCAACATTTGCATGTAACCTTAACTCGAAGGTAAAGTGCAAAGTAGATCGCCGTACTTAAATATGAATGTATTTTGTAAATACACTCCTGAACACATAAGAGATAAACCATCTTACTTATTTTGTTACAAAAGCTAATAATAGGTAACTGCAAAACGAACTAGCAATTTTTTATTGTTTTGATTATGATGATTTTATTTTATGCCCAGCGACCCTATTTGGTTTTAAACTAGTTAGCCCACTTTTGTGCCCTTATTAGGTATTGTTCAAAATTTTTGTTTTGTTATTTGAAGTGATTCATCAATTTTTATTATTGTTTTTATAATGAACACCGTTTTTCATTATGTTCGCCCAAGAATCACTTGTGCATCTACCTATCACATCCAACTGTCCAGATTCAGATCAGATCCAGATTTACTGGATGTAAATAAACAGACTAAAACGAGTACCTATCTACTAATAGTATCCTGAATTATTATATACTAGCTTTTGCCCGAAGCTTCGCCCGCGGTAGAGATCGATTTTTTACAAATCCTACTTACTTTTACTCAGTTAGATTTAGTTGCCTATGACTTAAGTAAACATGTATCATTTGATAGCGTGATTCAGAACTTGCAAATGAATTTTACTAACGCCATCTATTAACAACACCTGGAACTAAATATCTGGCAACTAACAAAATATCGATCTTCCCACGTTGCATTGGGGATGTTCTACCGCGGTATAAAGTAGCCTACGTTATTCTCCACCCTCCTCACTATCTCCACACAAAAAACCATACCATATAACAGCTTCGTTGCGACGTGAAAGACGGACAAACAAACAAACACACTTTCACATTTATAATATTAGTAAAGTATGGATAGTATGGATATGGAAGTATGGATATGGATTTTTACAGAAAATTGGAAATATTTTTACATATAAGTACGTCTTCCATGACGAAACTATCGTACGGGAACTCGATTTGGACTAGACCGGTTTTTGACGAATGAAAGAAGCGACCTTACTCACGCGACACTAACTTATAATTTAGAACTAACTGCAATGCAGTGTATTCATTTTTCTGTAGCTCACCCGGAAATTGTGAAAGTACGACAAAATGCGCCCTTTTATTGTAGTGACAATGTAAACGTTTTGAGTATTGTATATTATCATAAACCAACTAACAATAAAAATAAACATAATAATAATTATACAATAAAAATAAATCATCATTACCTAACTCATGCTTCGTGCTCCACGTTGTTTGTATATCCCACAAATTCTCACTCGCAGTGAACTACTAGTTAATTCAACTTCGGCTTTCAATTCAGCAACGGGCGAGATTTTACAGTTCAACGACAAAGCAAATTTTCCGGAATGCTATTAAAGCGAGAATATGTGAATAAAACTATCAATAATAAAAATAAAAATAAAAAATAAAATAAAAAAGCCTTTATTCCACCAAATTCATCATAATTCATTTTTTACTTAGTTATTAAATAGTTATGTAATACAAATAATTATTAAATTTCATTAATTATTAAATTTCATTAATTATTAAATTTCATTAAGTATTAAATTTCATTAAATTAAATTTCATTTCATTAATTATCATAATTATATTAAGTGATAATTCTCAATTATTATTTGAATTCATTATGTCACTCCACATTTAATAATATAATTTATTTATTGTTATATATGTATATGTATATTATTTATTATTTTTATTATTATTTGGCAGTCGCCTCTTCGGCGTAGGCCTCCCCCAATATACTATCACTATCAATACAATATAGGTAACTACATGAAGTAATAGTTTTGTGTTTTTTTCTAAAATACATTCATTATTAATTATTTGCTGATAAGTTGTCACTAAGAACACTAAACGCACAAACGATGCATTGCCGGCTAAAAGAGAAGAGAGAAGAAGCAGAATTAATTAGCATTATATTTTTATTGCGGTCAATGAAAGTAAAATTAATTACCTAGTTAAGTTTTAAGAACCCTTTAATAGAAGCATGCGATTATTTAGCCACTGCTTGGCTTGTATGAAACAAAGTATTGTAAAAGTCATAACATTTCTTTAAGAAATTTCAACTATGACTTTTATAGTTTTATTTTGCCTCTTAATAGTTAAATCGCTGAAAAATTAAAGAACGAATGTTAATTTACTGTAGTAAAATAATTCAATAAAGAATTACAAAGCGAGAAAATTTATTGAAATAATATTTTGATAGCCTAATTTTGAGGTTTATATAGAGCATACTTCCACATGCGGATTGTAGGAGTTTTGGCAAAAGTTACCATGACACGGTTTTACGACTAGGTAGGTACTGTCTAGTAATAACAACCGTTACTGACCAATTAACGAGTCCTCTGAAGCACAGAAACGCCGAAGAAATGTTGTCACCAGCGGTTTCTCATATAACTACCGATTACGCTCGCAATTGCTTATTTCGATCGATAACTTTCAATGAACACTAGTCGCCGGGCTATTAACGAAATGTTTTGTATTTTATTGTAGTAAGTATAATCCTAAATTATAATATATCTCAATATTTATAAGTACCTAATCTAATTTAGCCCATTTCCAGTGAAAGACAATGTTAGCATAGCCACAGTGGCGTAGCTAGCCATAAGGAGGCCCTATATCAATATTTGTTATGGGGCCCCCTCAACGTCAGCTGTCAAAAGGAGTGCCAACTGTAGCGGTCGTAGGCCGCTGACGAGCTTTTTTTTGGGAGTGTTAGTGGGGGCCCCTATATGCTGGGGGCCCCGTATAATTGATACGGCTGATACGGCGCTAGCTACGCCCCTGCATAGCCATATCGTCTGTTCATCAGTCATTGAGAAAGCTACGTTTATTACGACTTTCCTCGGTATTAGGTAGGTGAAAAATAAACTATCTCGAGCGCGCACCTCTATTACATAGTTTAATGTACTTTAACCCGCGGCAGATAAACGAGTTGGCGGAAGTTTCGTTGTTTTCGCATTAGAAGCTCCCAAGCAAGCGGCTGTGATGAAGCTTCAATTGAAATTAAAAAAGATCTTACTTCTTCGCAGTATGGCAGTATTTGCACACTTTACTCGTTTTACTTTAGAAATTTTAATTGGTTCTTATTATTATAGTGCTTAATATTAATTCAAACATGTTTGTAGAATAAATAAATTAAAAAATAAACGCTAACACACTTATATCCCCGCAGTAGGTGTTTACCTGTGTCGCGGGTGGCATGGACGACAAATATAACACATCACAATAACACCCGAGTACAAATATTTATCTGTCACACAATTTATCTACCTCGGCCGGGAATCGAACCCTCCCGGGTTCCCCTCGCTTTGCAGGCAGGTTCACTATCCACTAGGCTAATGAGATGCTTGTCATATTTCGATGATGTCAATGTCTCACAAAGTTGTCTTTTGGATTTATTTAAGTAATATCAATGATGTTGTATGTATAGTAATATAAAAACGTTAATAATGTGGTAAAATTATGATGTAATTAATTAAAATTTTAACAAAAATAATATATCACGTTATAAAACTATATTGTTTACATTCATCATATTATTATGTCTGTCATCAATGGAACATTTTATGTCCCACTGTAAGACATGACTTATACCCAACAGGGCAAGCTGCTCTTTATTAAGGTCGTAATGAAAATCAGCACGACACTTTTACGACAAAACTATATTATAACTAATATATAAACATTACGCGAAGTTTTTATCCCATAAAATGAACGAAATCTTAATATTATTTCGTCAAGATACTTGTTTTTCATTTTATACCCTTTTAAACTAATATTACATTATAAATGGTCAATGTTATAGGTACATAAATATGTTTCCGCATCCTAAACCAAGCAAATTTTCACGTAATCTCTACAGGAGCCCACCATAAAGAAAAAATATGAATGCCACAATATTACATCGATGAAAGGGAATCCACATCGGGAAATTTTTCAGCAATTTTATTGTCGTAGGAATTGGCTGAATCGGCATTAAAAGCAAAGGTTTATATTTTATTCCAAGGGTATTTTTTTCCTAGCGTTCATACGCCATTTATTTCCAAGTTTCTGTTTATGTTTCACTTTAGCATTTGAGTTAGCCAGTCTAGAAAGTTTATTTATCTGTCGTTCCCCCGATGAAACCCGAGGGCACACGAATGCTTTTAAATACGTAATATAATATAACATGCTATTTATTTTGACCGAACAAAAAGCAGCCAGATCATTTATTTGAAATGAAATTAATGATTGGCTCCACCAGTCGAAATAGATACCAGGAATGATACGCCTGTCAACCAAGAAGGTAGCAATTGCCTTCGTCTTTGTGAACGTCAAGAGAATACCAGAGAGTTCAAGCCAACCTCTTACCTCCTGGTAATGTTGCACACTGCGGAACAACCCCCCTGACAATGGCGAACGGATCTGTTTAGGGTGGATAGCCCCGGCCCCAATGAATACGCGATAGCGATTGATGGTAAACATGCAAACAAATATTCTTTCATCTGAGGCTAAGGCATACTCCACCAAGTTGCTCGAGTACGTACCTACTAATGGAGATTTATTGACAAATCTTATTATCTTTGGAGGAATAAAGATAGCATAGGTACCTACTTATATCAATCCAGTGTTTTGCTTTAATTTACCACTAGTGGATAGGTACCTGGCGTGTTCCACTATGTTAAAAAAAATCTGATGAGAATGACAGATCAGTGTTTTTGTGTTGACGTTGACGTTCATGAATTGCTATTAAAGTCAATAGTAACACTATCGAATGATGTAAAAATACAGGATGAGTTTTTTTTCAAATTCAACGGATTCGATTCCTGGCCAGGAATATTAATTTTAAACTATCGAATGATACAGATCTAGTTTTCATCAAAATTTGCCCCGAGACTCCTTTGAACATTTTTCGCTATTCCTCATAGTTTCGAATTTGGTCATCAACGCACACCTAAAAAATTCATATATATACAGTATAGTAGATAGATATTATTACCACATTAATAACTAAACTTAAAAGTAAAGTTTACGATTACCGCACACTGTCTACATGGTTCACCGTTACAACTCTAATTTCTGATTCAGTGTCAACGAGCCACTAAATTCACGTCTACCAGCTACCAGAGGTCAACGTGCTTTTACTACTCCACCGCGCGTCTACTGCCGCCTCTACACATAGGCCAGCGCATTCGCCAACACACTGGACGGCAGTGCGCTTGCCAATGCGCTTGTGAGTAATCCACACATTGGAAGGTCGTTCAGTATGGTTTGGTTCGGGCCAATGTGCGGACTAGGGATTGCAAACCGGGCCCGCCCGGGTCCGGCGCCCTTTTAGGCACCCACTGGGCCCGGCCATTCTTACCGGGTCCGGTGACCGGGCCCGGTAAAAATGGAAAAAAACATAATATTTAACAAACAAGGATTTTTTTTTATACCAAAGCTACCAAAGTTTATCTATCTATCTAATCTAAGTTGTTATGACATGTTTAGTACTTTAAGCTGCGTTATATATTATATATTATGCGCTGCTTATTTTAATACTATGTTTTCAAATAGACACATTAAGGAGTAAAGAGAAAGACCTCCTTGTTTAAACTTATAAAAATGAAATATACCTACTATAATAAAACTCAAAGGGCAAATTTTCTAAATATTGAATATTCTGTAAAAAATTCGATTAGGGGGCACTTCAGTAACGAGTTAGAGCACAAAAATATTTTTTTTAGAATTATTGTTTGTCTCTCTGTTCTTCTGTCCGGGCATCACATGAAAACCCTTGAACGGATTTCGATGAAAATTGGTAAAGTTGTTACTAATACTCCGGGTCATATTTTAGGATACTTTTTATCGCGGAAATTTAAAAGGTTTCTCTGGGAAACGGGATGAAAGTTTGTATGGAATATTTTTAAAACATCAACTGATTTGCATCTTTGCAATAAATTTTCCTTGTTTAAATTGATGGAATATATGTTTTTCAGTTTTTCAAAATTTTGCAAGAAAAAGAATAAAAGTACAAATTAATGTGAATATTTCTTATTTTTCAAAACCCGCTCCTGGAGGAATCCTGGGTTTCAGTATATAAATTACTTAATATAAGTAGTTGAATATAAACTCACCATTTTTTAAATTTTCTTCTGCAAGAGGTACAAATAAGGTAAAGCATAATTTCCGTATGCGAAGCTGCGGGCAACAGCTAGTAATTACTAATATGTACTTAAATATGTACTAAAATTACTTTTCCGTCCAAAAGTAAAAGTAATCGTAAGTAAGTAAGTAAGTTATTTTGAGACTTGAGTGAGACTGATTATTGTGATAATTGTTCTTAAGCCAGTTTGATATAAATATTAACCTTCAATTATTGTCTTTTTCCATTCATATAAAGAAAATTTTCATAAAATACTTTAAAGTTTTCGTCGCTAATACAACCCGGCCGGGCCTAGCGGACCCGGCCGGGTTAACGACGAATGCAACCGGGCCGGGCCGGGTTGAGAAACATACCGGCTTGCAATCCCTAGTGCGGACGGATTCAAAATGGATGTTGAGTCGCTAACAGCTGCAGCTTTATATTTATTCACAGCTTATAATTACTTTGTAAATGTGTACAAGAAAAGGGTGATAAAAAAGAAATGGCAAAAAAGAAGGTGGTGGATGTTATCAATACATCGAAACAGAACAAGGTAAAATAATTTTAATTTATAAAATGATACGCGGCCAATGTGTGGATGGTGCACCAAGCTTGCGACAAGTGTCCTTTGATGTTGCCGACAATGCGCGGCAAGCTCGCAAGCGCACCAGCCAACGTTCAAATACCTACCGCCAATGCGCCAACGCCCGTTCTACACATTGGGCCAGTGGCTGGGCCAGCGCGCTTGCCAACGCGTTGGCCTATGTGTAGAGGCGGCATACGATGCTACGACTTGACGTTACCTACTTAATACAGGTTTTTAACAATAAAATAACTGCAATTTGGAATTAAAGAATATAAAAATATATTTTAATAGCAGTTATGAGTAACAGTAACATAATTATCAGTTTATTGCAGTAATAACTTTAGCTTTTTATGTTAGGTATTGATTCTAGCGGGAATTTTCCTGTGACCTTTTTTTATAAAAGACTAGCATTTTTTTATCGAAGAATACTTTACATTTTTAGTTTTTATCAATTTCATTTTAGTCTTGCCAAATAAATTCTAAAGATCTGCAATTCCTTAAAATATATGAAAATAATTACATATAATAAGACACAAGCCTTTTAGACAAGTCCATGCTTTAGCTATGTTAGTAAACAATCTCAATTATAAATTACTACGAATCAGTTGACGACTTATTTTTTAAGTAAAAAAAAACTTGAAAACGTATTTTTTCAGTTTTTTTGCGTTACACAACCAATGATTCCTAAAAAATATAAAATAAAATACATACTCTTTCGTACCTAATTAAGGCACCTAAACATTTATAGCATAGTTATCAATCTTTAAAGCTTAGTATAAATATATTTTAAATTAAACCACATGAATTATTTATTAATATATTCCAATACAATTCAGATTTAATCAGTCAGTATACCAACCAAAATATTCAAAAGTTCATTTCGGTTTCGTAGATTACTGGAAAAGCCGGCAATGATGAACGGATATTGAGAGCTACATAGGATGTTATATGTCTATATAGATCCATAACCAGAGCCTATCTAATGGTTTGAAATTCAGGTTCCCATTTAGGTGGCCTGATTATTTAATTCGCATGCCGCACCAATTTAATTATTTCGAAGTTTTGTGCCTATTATAAATACATTTCGTGTTTTATTAATTGCTCTCACCGAAATTTTATAAAATAAGAAATACACTGTTAATATACATTACCTGATAATAAAATTGAAGATGTGAATGTTGAACAATATTTGTGTTACAAATTTTTAAAGTAATTTCTTCTCTATTCCTTCACGAAGAAACCACGAGGTGGGTACATCGTCAACTTCAGTATTAATACTCAGCCGTGTATTTAATATTAATATCTTCTTCGTGCATTTTTACTGAGAGTTGTTATCCATGCAAACAAGCTTTCTCCAATTACTAAAGCTATGACTGCAAACTTTAATATGCAAACTCAAAGCAAATACATGGGTTATTTAATTCAAAATATTTGTAAAGTCCCTTTAACAAAAATCCTGTTTTTAGATCACTAGATTCACGCGTCATGGCTTTCTTCTTCATATATTTTATTACAAAGCAAATTACTACTACTAATACTAAAAGCTTTTACAACAATGTTTTGTATTCTGTTTTGTAATGATAATGAAAATAGGAGAAATAAATCGATTCCTTAACAACTGTCTGTAAAACCTAACTAAATTGTCTCCCCTCTATTGACGACCCTGTGGCCTAGTCGTTAGCGACCCTGTCTGTGATGCGAGGGGTCCCGGGTTCGATTCCCGGCCGGGCAGATATTTATGTGACAAATCAATATTTGTACTCGGGTTATCGGTGATATTATGATGTGTTATTCAATGCCAACCGCAACACAGATAAAACCTACTTCGGGGGTATGTATGTGTCAATTTTTATTTATTTACTAACTTTTGCCCGCAACTTCGCCTGCGGTAGAATGTTATGGAAATAAAAAAATTAATTAATAAATTTAGATGCCCATGGCTTCTCACACGTGGATATAGATTTTTTACAAATCCCGGGGGAATCCTGAACTTTTCCGGGATAAAAAGTTAATACAGGGTATAGGCTATCTCCATTCCAAACAGCCAAATCGGTTAACATCCACAACATCCAAACGTCTTCACAAACTTTCACATTTAAATAAAAGTTAAATAAAAAAAGAAAATTGACATTATGTTCTATGCAAATATAAAAAACCAATGTGATTTATGTACCTATTGATAGATAGATGGGGTGGCGAGTCTGGCATGTGCGATAGTGCTTAATCAAAACTTCAATTAAATTTTCGTAATACCTTTCGTGTACCGGCCTCTCACTAGGGAGATCGCACAAATTAATAACTATTGAGTAAGATACAATATATTATAACCTAATCATAATGAATAATCATATTACTGCCATATAAAATTAGACAATTGGAAATATGTACCTAATATTATTGCAAACTAAATGAAGCGTTATTTAATTGGAGAATAATTATTATGATTAATATTTCAGGAATTGAAATGTATGTGAAAGCCCTATGTAGCTGTAAAACTGTAGATCGTATTATCAGTAATTGATTTACCGAATCAAGCTATTAAAACTAAGCTTTATTAACGTAACTGAAACTTTAAATTCTGTATTAGAAGGTTGAACTTTTTGGAGTTATTTTTCATGCCAACAGCATCGTGCCGAAAAATCACCTGTAGGTAAGTGGTCACTATCGCCTATGGTCACACATAACACTAAAGACATTATTTATTTACAGGTCGTAGGACATACAGAAAACGAATGGTGATTGAAACCGTCTTACGATTTTTTGAAATGAAGAACGAAAACTGGAACCATCAGGTCCGTGAAATATGTAAAACATATTTTATGATAGATTGTTTGTCAAACAAGCAGTGCAAAGGTCCTCTACCTTTGCACTTCTTCCTTGACCGGCAATGCATCGGTACCTTTCGTATTGTTCACGCCCGTGCACCGCAGTGACCACATACCATCCGGCTCGTCTGCTAGTTTATCAGCTATACGTTACTTATTACAATACACAATGTTGTGGAAGAGTATGGTACATTTAAAAAAGGGTGGTTACAAAGCCTTTCTTCTTTTTTCTACAAGATCCAATTTAGGTAAGAATAAAGATTTTAAAATTAATTAAAGCTATAAAGTTTACTTTACTTAAAAGAGTCTAAATGTAAATGAAGTTAAAAATATCAAGCAACTGAATAAATAAAATATTAAACAAGTAACCAGAAGCAAAATCTCATTTAAACGACATAAATGAATCTTTCTAGGACCTCCTATTCATCCACCTGCGGTTCTACGAATGCAGACAAATGGGTTCTAGGTCAAGCATCGGTAATATGGATTAACGTAGTCCAACGTTTGAAAACGGCTTTACTTAAATCCGAATTAGGTTCACGAACTGTAATGAAGACAAATAAGGATGTGTGGAGAGGCTACTAACTTTCAAGAATCACTTCACTACGAGTATTTCTAATTCCCAAGGAATAGCCAGTAGGTACCGTGACTGTCGTGGTAGAGATTTGTCCTGGGGTACTGTAAACATAGAGAAATGCTTACAGTAGATTTCACTTACAGTATAATGACAGAAGGATGACGATCATAAAAAGTATGCTTTGTACTTGTACAATGTGCTATAATATGCTATCGTTCTATATAATGTGTGTGTTTATTAAATATCGTAGTAAGACAATTTGGCCACTTGCATGAACGCATCTCATTATCGAAGCGTTTTTTGCTTGTACTCGTATGTTGATCATTTTCTTTTGAATCGATATGAATATTGGGGATTTTGAACGTTGTAAAGTGCCAAATTGAACTCTAGATTTATACGTTCGTCGCACCTAAAGAAAACTAATAAAATTGCAATACGGTAACACCGTTGAATAACTTGGCTAGAACTACGTTATTGTGATGGATGGTATTTCCAAAAAGTATAAAACAGGTTTATCAAATCCCGGCACTATACACGCGTTGTAAAGCTTTTCGACTTATCCATTTATGGCTAAAAATATTGGCATGGAAATTCCAGTAACGAAAAATTCTGTGTTGTCCATAAAATTCTATTTATAAGTAAAACCTAGGCTTTACACTACAATGCAAAGGCTACGGACAAAAGATGTTTTGTTTTAATTTGTTATAATATGCTATAATGCTTTATTTATTTGTGTTATATTTATTGCGTTATGGGGAGAGGCGTGTAAAATTGAAATGTTAACTCTCGGGTTGTTTGCGTATGTAATATTTCATTTTGTATGATTGTTTAGCCATTCACAACACCACAAGTTGGATACTGCTAACTGGTTACTTGGGCTATAGAGTCGCCAATATAATTGGGGCCTCTCTGTCTAAATGTTTTATCAAGCCCTATTTCAGAATGTCTCAAACCGTTTCAGTACTACGTAAAAGTAAGGAATTGCAATTTACTGAAGAAATCTAACAGCTCTATTGGTCTGAGTACAAACACTCGTCGAAAGGGGTGTTAGGTGTTTACTTAGGACCTTCATGGACGCCACAAACGCACAGACGGTTAGATTATATTATATTGTGGCAAAGATAGCTAAAGTTCTTTACTTAAGGAAGGAAATTACCTTCTCAATCTGCACTGATGTATTTCTGATGTCAACTTCACATTACTCTCGTCCGTAGTACGTGAACGTGTCGGATTCGTTTTGGATTAAATTAAAGTTTAACGAATCATGAATTATATAGAACAATTTGGTATATTTTTCTTCAATCCCCATAAATTCTGAAATCTAATAAACATAAAATACAATAAATCGATCAAGAAGAAACAAAAAAGTAATAAGTAATAAGTATCTATGTACATGAAGTAATACCACAGAAGAAATAATAGTACATATAAAATCCATTAAAAATCATGGAAGCATTAACATCGTATTTTTATACCGAATTAGGTAATTGATGAATCTTGTTAAGCCAAATCTCGACAACATTTTGGATACTACAAGTACTGTTCTGAACAGATTGGTTCATAGTAAATTCCTATATACTCGTGCCTATACGTGAGAATGGGCACTGTGCCAAGTTTCAGTCATGATTTGTCCAACATTTTGGCTTACATCAAGGCTTACGCTTTTGTGTAACGTCGATCACCTCAATTCCCTCGCAGGAGACGTTACTTACACGTCCTATTCTTTTTTTTATGTCTCGTATCTTGTACCCTGTTTACCTTTACATCATTATAATGAGAAAATAAAGAAAAGGTAGAGATTTAAACCTTATGTAGAAGTATTGCCTCTCGTTATTAAATAAGTAAATATCGTTCGGAGAATATCCAATGACTTCTGAAAATTTTTGCTATAGGTACATAATCCACTCCTTCGACAACATTTATCAAAATATCTTTTCCGGTTTTGTTTAATACATAATCGTGTCTTTGACATACGTAATTTTTTTTTGTTTCAGGTTCCCTTGGCCTCACTACATATAAAAGGTATGTTCAAAAGCAAATCTACTTATTTTACTAACAAAGGTTAAGTACTAAATGCGCTGTAAATTAAAAGTTAAATGAAGTAAGCTACTTAATGAGTTTCAAAGTCAGAATTACTCAATCGCTAAACTCCCCTTTGCATAAATAAGGAAAACAGATACTGTTTTGATAAACCTTCTCCAACCTAAATAATTATCAATTGTATACGAACTGCTTTCAATATAAAATGAAGCGAATTTAATCCTAATATTTAGTAATTCCGTTTCAACGTTTATTTTACAATGTTTATTGTATTATAACTGTGGGCGCGTTGCTCCAAAAATGTTTTTACTACGTCTATTTTCATCTTACGTTGTCCTGCTATATTCATATAATACTTCGACATAATTGTTACGAGGACACACATAGACATATAGAACAGCAGAGCGATATAATATATGGCAGAAATTGTTGGTGTGGACTGTTAGTTAGCAGAAAAATAAGATTAAAACTGATAATATTTTTACAGTTGGTTTAATAAAATTGAACCATCGAAAAGAGAAAGGGGGGACAGTTGACTCCAACCAAAATTAGCACTTTAACGCCAAGTCGACGTCACCAAATATTTCGCAAATGGACCATTTTGTGATTCAGGAATCGCAAAATGGTCTTCGCGGACCCATAATATTTTTGAGACCTTGAACCAAACTTTCTAACTAACTTTTCTATTCGGTATTCCGTAGGAACGGAAAAAAAATATTGATCAACAATATAGGTAACAGTAGTAACTAATTATAATGTATTATATTTATATCTTTAATATTATTTTCCATTCCTAAACTAAAACTTAGGTCCATATCAATAGATTAAAGTCACGACCACATAGCCACACGGTATTTATTAATTAACGTTGTATCTCCTGTAACAAGCATTAACACTGAGTACGAAGTTCGCTCTGGTCAGACTTTGTAATAACAGAGTGCACACGTAGTAACATTCTGTGCTAATGTAACTACGTCGCTTTAAATTGTTACATATGAGTTCATAATATATATACGTATGTTATACATTAAGCTTTAATTATTATTATTGATTAAATTTCGGTTGTAAAGGGTTCCTCAAATCTTGAGTCCTAGCCACTAGTATTCAATATATAAAAATTACCACAGGAGTCCCAAGAGGGAGTGGTCAGATTAAAGGGTTCACAAAGTTATTATACCTATTTTTTGAATTAAGCGAGCGATATGAGACGTGCACTTTTTGATTGACAAGTTTTTTATTTATCTCACAGCTGTTTTTATGTTAGACAAAGCAACATATTATAATCATAGTCCGACAACCCATTGCTGCTGGGACTCGTTATTTGGTAATGTTGCGAGGACCACACTCGTCAAACTTTGTTTTACCTACGACACAATCTGAAGCGTGGCGTCCCACCGGGTAGTCTAGTCTGCGCCAAAATTTCACAAACTAATAAATAGGTACAACTAGCTGCCCGGACAGACTTCATTCTGTCAAAAGTTTTTTTTTGAGATGTAAGCTATCCTATCTTTCAAGTTGGATCAAACTGCACATGGTGTGTAAGTCTGATTAAAATCGGTTAAGTAGTTTAGGAGTCCATCGCGGACAAACAACGTGACACGTAATTTATATATATTAAGATTTATTTGATTACCTGTCAGAAACTAGCTTCTTTGTAAAAATTTGTTAGGATTTGGTACTGATATAAAAGTATTAAATTGATAGGTATAGATTGATGGTTATCCTTAAGTTCTCGCAAACACAGACGTGATTTGCAAATTCATAACTCCAAGCCAACTAAATCAACAAGTACCTAGTTAACTAAAGTTTTGGAATCACTTCAGTGAACAATGGTTTTAGGAAGCTGTTTGTTGATTAAACATAACAGACGATGTTCAAAATATAGGACTCGCTTCTTAAACTCAGTCGAAGTATTTAACTGTGACTTTCTTTACGATAATCGTCAGCAAAAAATACAATCTACTTAATACTTAGGAAATAGATGACAAACGATCTGACGAACCACCTGATGATAATTGGTTATCGTCGCCTTAAGCCTTAAGTCGCGGTTAAGGCATTATTGCATTGCCGGTCAAGAAAGAGAGAAGAAAAATTAAGAAAGAACTGACTCCCAAGCCCTCAGCCGGAACACGATGAGTCGTTTAGCGGCTGACTCAAGCAAGAGGCTAGTATCTATCCAGACGGACCATAGGGTGAAATAATAACAGTAATAATGGTATCCATGAAGTAATTAAAATTTATATTACCAAGGAGCCTAACTACTAGCGAATGAAGATTCAAAGTAGATGGTAGTTAATAGATTGACGGTGTGTTCACCGTCATTAATTCTGGGGTAACTCCCTCCATCTTTGAGTGGAAGCCGAGCTCCACTGCTCGTGTTACTCCTCATTGAACAATGGCCTGGACTAAGGCTTCACGGCTTTTCCTAAAAAAATTGCTATTTTAATCACGACCTAGCAAATATATATATTATTATAATTGTATAGCGGTCGAATAATCGTTGGTGTAGAAACTTTTGAGTTTTGGGTTTGAATGCCAGGCATTTTTTATACAAACATATTATACTCGTTGACGTCCCCGGTGAGTCACATCCTAGATTTTGTTTTGCTTTAACTTAAGAACAATATAATATGCTTATAACGAAAATATTATTTTAAACACTTTCAGAGGGATTATTTAGTAAGATAATATATATTATTTTATACATATTACACATATCTAAGATTTAAAGTAATCAGTAAAATTTCTGCGTCGCAGGAAATCGAACCCTGCAGTGCGGATTGCTGGTAGCAAAACTATCCCCAAATTCTATTTTCTTTACTTCGCACGAAACCCAAATTGTGTCTAAACTAGCGATCACACATCCAACTACGTTTACGAATGATTTACGCCCTTGACCGGTCACTCAATTCGGCTTACTCGGTCACACACAATTAACATAAGCTGTTAGGCTGTAAGCGCATTAGTTTTAACGTCCTATTTAGTCAATTAACCTAGTCGACAACATGTACCTAATTATACTGTACACACATGAAATTAATCATTTATTTGGTTGTATTTCAATATTCAGGCTATGTGTGTAAATACATTCACAATGTTAAATCTTCCTTTGTGATCTGAAATATTTATAAGCGACGGAATTTCCGTTACATCGTTATTTTTACGCCAATTAAACCGATTGTGGTTATTTGTTCTGTACAGTGGATTGAAAAATGCACACTGTGTACGTGTCGGCGAAAATCTGTTATATTGATTTTTTAATTCGTGCTACATCTATATAATTATATTGGTTCAACGGAAATATAATATACTTATCTATAGTGTCAAAAGTGTTTAGCTACAATTACCTATGTACACATATTCTTTAGAAAGATATGGGTTTCGTAGATAAAACTTAACCTTTGTAGTTTCGTCATGTCCGTTCGACCGTGTGCCCACCGATCTGCAATTTGGCAAAATTATCATAAAGTTCTAATATTGGTTAGATTAAGGTACCTACCTCCTACTTTTTGTGGTCATTCAGAAAAATTCAGAAGAATTCAGACATTCAGATTCAAAAAAAGCTTCAGGCTTCATCTTAAGAGTTGAATCTACTTGCTCATTGTGTAAATACTCACTCACCTGACCCAATGAACAAGACAATGGCGTCAAGTATAGTATATTCTGTATATTACATAAATAGGTATTTCTTACATTATTTAAATTTTCATCGATAGAAATTACCGGCCCAAAAATTAAAAGACAAATCGTTCAACTCGTTACATCCATCTATCAGACAATATAATTTTTATGTTCATTATTATGTACAAACTCTATTATATTTAAATTAATTGTAGATAATATTCCCTAAGAATTAAAAGCTTTATTCAATGTTCATTCAAAAGAATATACTTTCAAAGATTTATTGTAGCCTTAAGTTTGAACAGGGATAAGTGTTTTATGCAGCCATTGTTGGCAAGAACTTAGGTAAGATTTCCCTCGACACCACAATTTATAATTAGCACATGTTTTATTACCCGCTCATACTTTTCTAATAAAAAATAAAATATGCTTAAAAGTTTTGAATTTTTTCTAGTTATTTTTATTCTTCAGCTTAGATTGCATCTTTTAATATTATTTAACATCAGCTGTTCTGTATCAAATTAAAACCTAATACTTATATTAGAAACATAATATTCATCATGTCGCTTTTTGGATGTCGCGTAAAAAATTTACTCGTAATATTTTTTCCAAACGCCCCTTAAAGAGTACGTATAACTTCAACATTGATAATATTATGATCAGACAAACAGATTTCTCTGAATCAACTTTGTCGATTCTCGAATTATTTCGAAAGTGTTGATTCCATGACCAGTTGATTCTAATATGTTCATGATTATGGGAACTTGTCCCACTAAATATAACATGATAAATTATTATGTATTTGTTAATTAAGGGTCCAAATACCAAAGAAGCTGTAAAGTTTATTACAATATTATGTTATCAGAATGAAAAATCATTAAATATAATCTTAAATTAAAATTTGAAAAAACCCCGGACAGTTTTATTTACTTTGGTCTTTATCTAGTAAGTCCAGCGATCATTAGCTAAAACAAAGTGTCTTTTTTCTATGCCCACGTTTCATATTATTGAAAAATATTACATAAGTGCTGCCATTAAAAATACATAATATGAAATTCTGTTCCTAAGTAATTATGTATAAACATACTCTAAGAACACTCTCGATTAAGTCATTTTTCATACAAAAAAAAACTAGATCAAAATCAGTTAATCCGTTTTTTGAGCTGCGATGCCACAGAAAGACAATTTATACAGATACATAAACACACACGTCAAACTTATTACACACTTCTTTTTTCGTTGGGGACTATAAAGCAAATCCAAAAGTTCTTAGTGTCTTCGTGTTCTTATTTATATTATGTAAGTTTTAAAATAAGATTCAAAATAGTAAAAATATATTAATTAGCATATTTTTATATTAACAGTATCATATTTATCTGCTAAAAGCTCCCTGTAGTCAATTTGTGATAATGTGAGCATCCAGGACACATTTACGAGATTCAAGGTTTCAACACTGTAACAACTCTTGTTGATTAGACGGTATACCCTTTTTCCAAAGGTTTTATTTTCGTATAATGTATATAATTTACTACGGTGGACCTTTAATGTAATTGAATAGGAAAATAACATGTCATTTGGTTTTTGTAAACGCGTGAACCCTAGGTATATTGTTTATGGCTCAGCGTAGCCTTAATTCTCCTCAGATCAGAATCCCAAAATAAAAAGGATCCTTTATAATAATTTTAGGTGCGGATTTTCGCTATTTTTTGCATTGTTAAAGATGTTAACAAAATATGAAACACATAATGTGTTCAGCCTTTAATCTTTACATAAGAAGGTTCTGCTATGTACTTTTATTGGTAGTTTTCGACGCAAGGATAATTTTATGTATTTCATTTATTAGCAACAACTGCCTAGGATTGAATATTTTGGAGCGAATTAACCAGATTTAAATCACATTTACCAGAGATTTAAATCACATTTTATGCAAATATAGTTCTATTTCTATATGTATTTATAATCTGCATGACACGGAATCGTTGTCCAATAATATTAATAATCTAAATTTTACTAACAAAAAATAACCGACTTCAAAGTCTCAAAAATGACTTGTCAGTCAGATCTCGTTCAAATTTATGTGGGACCACATGACAAGCACCTGCTTTCGATTAAAAAAAGAATCATCGAAATCGGTTGGCGTGATATTGAGTTATTCGTCAATTTGTCGCGCACATCTTAACACAAATTTACGACTTATGTGGTTTTATCATGGATGCCATTGTCAGATCTCAATAAAATTTATATGGGACCATATGACAGCCACCAGCTTTCGATTAAAAAAAGAATCATCAAAATCGGTTCGCCCAGTCCAAAGTTCTGAGGTAACAAACATAAAAAAAAAAAAAAAAAAAAATACAGTCGAATTGAGAACCTCCTCCTTTTTTTGAAGTCGGTTAATTATTCACACAAATATTTCCAATCGTCAAAGTGGCTGTCTATTGCATGTAATATGTTTATTATAAGTAGTTGTTTATTTAATATCATCGACGTGTGGTATTATTTATATTTTATTTACATATTTCATTTTATGTACTTACATAACCCACCTCAAATAGGTGTCGTCTTTGTGTACGGGAATATATAGCAAAAGGTTTTCTAAAGTTCAGAAAACTTCGAGATATCGTAATTCCCAAGGTACAATCCCGTTTCAAAAAGTTGCGGCAAACCAGATTGTACAGTTATCTATTATGTTTTGCACCGATATATAAGTAGTAAAAGAGTACATATGTAGCCCATTTGATGTTGATGCTGTGTGGGGATAGTCCTACTTTGAATAAAAGTTTCATTTCAGTGCAACTCACATCATAACATATGAAATCCTAGTATGGACTTCGAACAACCTACGGTAACAAGAACTTACAGGACTGCACCGTATGATATATTTTTTTGTATAGATAATTGTATATTAACAGCAGACACACGAACGAATTCATTGAAATTTGTACTATATTTTAAAATTGTCTGTGTACTGTATGTTTATCATTATCTGAGCTACAGAAACCGAGATAATCAAGAAGACCCACCAAAAACTGGGTACTGACAAGACTCACAAGCTTTTCTAACGCTTTTACTTTATTAACCAACTTCAAAAAAGGAGGAGGTTCTCAATTCGACTGTATATTTTTTTTTATGTTTGTTACCTCAGAACTTTGGACTGGGCGAACCGATTTTAATGATTCTTTTTTTAATCGAAATCTGGTGGCTGTCATGTGGTCCCACATAAATTTTATTGAGATCTGACAATGGCATCCATGAGAAAACCACATAGGTAAGTCGTAAATGTGTTAAGATGTGCGCGACAAATTGACGAATAACTCAATATCACGCCAACCGATTTCGATGATTCTTTTTTTAATCGAAAGCAGGCGCTTGTCATGTGGTATCACATAAATTTGAACGAGATCTGACAAGTATGTAGTTTTTGAGACTTTGAAGTCGGTTATTTTTTGTTAGTAAAATTTAGATTATTCTAGAAGCCGTGAGTGACTCCACGAACCTTAACCTTACAAAACCTGCATCGTGGTATAATATTAGTATTGGATTGTAGGACTTGGTCGTTTCGCGGCCCTCACACAAACACTTTCATGTACATAAGGTATGAAATGTGGTGCAATAGTTTTACGAACGAAAAGCCAACCTAGACTTTTGATCTAAAATGCAGGTTGCCTGTTTTTTTTTCTTGTAGACTTGGTTGTTTTAATCATCGACAAATCGTGGCGATATTTGGATATTAAGCAATTGTATTATACATATTATGAGAAAACTTTTAGAACTCCAAAATGAAGGTGTTTACGAGTTTCGGGCTTATTTATCTCTCATTAACAGTTAGACCCCTTTTTTCTGCTTTTTTAACTGGACTAAAATGGAGGGGAGCAGTATTTAATCTACAAACGTGCTACGCTAGCACTATGACTACGACCGGACTACTAAATACGTGAAAGTTTCGTTTTGATGTTCCGTAAAATTTTACGGATACTTAGCAGTTCGGAGGAGTCGTTAAACAAAATTAGCGCGTAGCCAATAAGCCAAGTGAAGAAAAGAAGATTTTTAAACATCGGTAAAACGTAGTATTTATCAATCGACATTGCATATACGTATACTTTGTGGGAGTTGCTCGGGTCAGGGAGAACGATTTTCTTTTTGAGTCTGAGGATGATCTTCGGTCTAATAAATCCACGCTGCCGTGTGTCTAGATAATATTATTATTGTTGTTTAACGATAATCAAGTCATTCAAGTCATTAAAGTATATAAACATGTACAAATAGTTAGTAGGGTAAACGGCCCAATATCCGTGAAGTTTTGATATTCACGAACTTTGCAGGTCTGTTATGCAAAAACTAATAACCTTAGAAAAACGAGATATACATGACTTGGTAGGTAATTTATTCTAGTTTTCAGATTATTGTATCATTTCATTTTAGTAAAAAGATTTATGCACAATAATTCGAAAAATATTAAAAATAAGCCTTTTGTCCCAGTATCCGTTAAATTTGTACTAGTTTTCGTTAAATAGTCCTGGAATCCGGTAATTTTTACCGCGAATTGAAACTTTATTGCTTGACGTTAAAGTTCACAGAAATGTTGAAATGATAATCTAAATTTTACTAACAAAAAATAACCGACTTCAAATTCTCAAAAACTACTTGTCAAATCTCGTTCAAATTTATGTGGGACCACATGACAAGCACCAACTTTCTATTAAAAAAAGAATCATCGAAATCGGTTGACGTGATATTGAGTTATTCGTCAATTTGTCGCGCATATCTTAACACAAATTTACGACTTATGTAGTTTTCTCATAGATGCCATTGTCAGATCTCAATAAAATTTATGTGGGACCACATGACAGCCATCAGCTTTCGATTAAAAAAATAATCATCAAAATCGGTTCGCCCAGTCCAAAGTTCTGAGGTAACAAACATAAAAAAAAAAATCAGTCGAATTGAGAACCTCCTCCTTTTTTTGAAGTCGGTTAAAAAATTCATACCAAAGAAATGTTGAAATGTTCATACCAAAGAATACACATTAAATAAACAAAATATGTATATTTAAGACAAATTATACATACATAGGTAATTCCTTTATTAAATTGTATAATCATTAAATTATTTTAATATGATTTATTTAAATCAACTATCATTAGGGAGGTATTTATGAATCACATTATTTTTGAACTCTTAGCTATGCACTACTTACTGCAATTATTTGTGAAATTGTAACTATTATAACTTTAGTAACAAATAGGTATATCACTAACCTTACATGAACAGTATATTAGCTAAAAAGCACTTAAATACGCTTACAAAATAGAAGAATTGAACTTGCTATCACCTGCGGTCAGCAACACGCACTAGCCAAGCGTGGTGACTACCGGCTAAAAACCCCGCATGATAGTCACAAATGAGCCTCGGCCCCCAGTCAACAGGCAGGCAACATACAACACCAGGACACTGTGGACCGACGACAAGGTAAAAGAGCTGGAAGAAGAGAAACACAAGTTATACTGGAGTATTGTGGGTTTATCTGAAGTCCCAAGTTAGGGAGGAGGACAGGATAATACTCAAATCCGGAAACTTGTTCTATCACCGGGAGGGCGAACACCTGTCCCAAGGTGGTGTCCAATTTCTCGTCCACAAGTCCCTCGTCAACAACATTGTGCAAGCTGGCAGCCTGTCGCCCAGGGTAGCGTACCTTACACTCAGAATATCCAAACGGTATTCTTTGAAGGTCGTACAGGTATATGCGCCAACTTCGACACATCCCGACGATGAGGTTGAGGTTGTGTCTGATGACATTAGTAGAACCATCCATACCTCGAAAACTCATTTCACAGTTGTGATGGAGGACTATAACGCAAGACTAGGCACGCGAAATGACAACGAGATGAAGGTGGGACCCTTCGTATATGGACGACGGAACCAATGGGGACACTAATTGCTGGCAAATTTCATGGAGAAGGAGGACTTATTCATGATGAACTCCTTCTTCAAGAAGAAGCCGCATCGCAAGTGGACCTGGATAAGCCCTAATGGTTCAACAAAAAGCCAGATAGACTTCATTCTGGCAGACAAACGGTATATATTTAATGATGTCTCTGTGATCAGCAGGCTTAAAACCGGAAGCGATCACCGCCTTGTAAGAAGCATATTAAATATCGACGTCAAGCTGGAACGGTCACGCCTGATGAAGTCTACGCTATGCCCAACACCTGTCCAAATCCAGGGTTCCGAGAGCTTTTAATTCGAACTACAAAACCGTTTTGCGTGCCTAGAATCATGCACGTCAGTGGACGAGTTTAACACCAAGATAGTAACAACTGTCCACGAGGTAAGGTCGAAGTACTTCAAGACCCACCCCAGTGGTATATCTCAGGTTCTCTCAGAACAAACCCTCGGTCTAGTGAAGGACCAACGAGAACTATGTGTGCAGTACTGCAGTGTCAGACCTCTATGGAGGAGTACAGACGGTTCAATGAACAGATCTCCAAGTGCAGGCGACGCGATTTGCAAAAAAACAACGCAATTCGCCAGAGATCTGTCTATTGGGCAAAGTCAGCTTACGAGGTTGAAGACCAAGCTCGGTACCTTAGTGTCATCGAAACCCGAAGTTCTGAGTGAGACGGAGAGATACTATGGATGGTTGAATGCCTGCTCTCAAGCTCCAGCTCCCCTCGAGGAGAGCGATAAGCAAGCCAAACTAGCCCGACACTACACAGAAGATATCCCGGACGTTAGCCTGTATGAGATTAGAGAGGCTCTCTAGTAGCTTATTTATTTTATTTATTTATCTCAGAATAAATTCCATATATAATAAAATTAATATTACAATTTTTAAAAACTACAGACGTAAAAAGCCCATTGCATTAAAATTACAACTACATAACAGCATCAAAACAAATTAAAAATACATGCCAAATTATAAAAATTATTGAAACTAAAAGTCAAATTAAATCAGTTAAGATCAAATAATTCAACAAAAAATAATCAAATAATTAAAATTACATAATTAATAAAAGCACTAATGTCAATATTAAAATTAAGATAAAATTAAAGTCAATAAATAGAATTAATGTCAATATTAAAATAATATAAAATTAAAAGTCAATAACTATAATTAATTAAAAATTAAAATACATCACATAAACATTTTTAAATTATTTAATATTAAATAAATGGGCTCTCGACCTCATGTGACACCCATTCCAGTGTCTTACCACTGGGCAATCTGGTCTGTCCAGTATGGTATTAAGGAGACTGTTGGCGCTGTCCCGCACCCGCTGCATCACTGAGGCTACACGCTTGCGCATAATCGCATGGAAGCTGTCAATGCGAGCCTCGGCGAACATACCCGATGCGCTGCAGTACCGAGGCAGCCCCAACAGCATCCTTAAACCATTGTTGTACTGGACGCGTAGGGCATTGAGTGTTCTGCCTGTACATTTGACCCACAGGCTGCACGTGTAAAATGTCTGACAGTAAGCCTTAAACAAGGTAATCTTTACTTCAGCACTACACCGTGCAAACCTGCGGGCCAACATGTTAAAAACAACAAGGCACCGGGTGATAACGGAATCACAACTGAGCTGTTAAGAGCTGGGGGGAAACCCCTCTTAGCAGCGCTCCGAAAGCTGTTCGATTCCGTCATTAATACTGGGACTACCCCGGAAGCGTGGAGCAGAAGTGTGGTGACTATGTTCTTTAAGAAAGGGGATAAGACCTTTTTAAAGAACTACAGGCCCATAGCACTTCTGAGCCACGTTTATAAGCTGTTTTTGAGAGTGCTCACAAATCGCATTGCACGCAGACTTGACAACTTCCAGCCTCCCGAACAAGCAGGATTCCGAAAAGGCTACAGTACCATGGGCTACATACACACACTGCGGCAGATTATACAGAAGACCGAGTTGCCTATGTAGACTATGAGAAAGCCTTTGATTCTATCGAGACCTGGGCAGTACTAAATTCTCTTCAGCGGTGCCGGATCGACTACCGATATATCGAGGTGTTGAAGTGTTTATACACATCAGCCACCATGACTGTCAGAGTACACAACACAGCAACGAACCCCATCAAACTGCAGAGAGGTGTCAGCCAAGGGGACGTCTTATCCCCAAAACTGTTTACCGCTGCGTTGGAAGACGTGTTCAAGCTGATGGAGTGGAAACGACTTGGCATTAACATTAATGGCGAATACATCACACACCTGCAATATGCCGATGATATAGTCATCCTGGCGGGACCCTGGATGAACTTGGTACAATGCTCGGGGACTTGAACAGCGCCTCACAAACGGGTGGGTCTTAAGATGAACATGGATAAGACGAAAATCATGTCAAATGTCCATGTCACACCCGTATCGGTTGTTGTTGACGGCGCTGCTCTCAAAGTTGTAGACGAGTACATTTACCTGGGCCAAGTAATCCAAATGGGTAAGTCCAACTTCGAGAAAGAAGTCACTCGTAGAATCCAACTCGGATGGGCTGCGTTCGGAAAACTAAGTCATATCTTGTCGTCCAAAAATTTAAGTCAAAGGTGTTCGAGCAGTGTGTGTTGCCAGTGATGACATACGGATCCGAGACGTGGTGCTTCACTATTGGCCTAATGCATAAGCTTACAGTCGCCCAGCGGGCTATGGAACGAGCTATGCTCGGCATTTCTCTACGCGATCGAATCAGAAATGATGAAATCCGTTGACGAACGAGGGTGACCGACATAGCTCAGACAATTAGTAGGCTGAAGTGGCAATGGGCTGGCCACATAGTTCGAAGAACCGATAACCGTTGGGGAAGAAAGGTCCTCGAATGGAGTCCACGCCTCGGTAAAAGGGGCACAGGACGCCCCCCGACCAGATGGACCGACGACCTGAAGAAGACAGCGGGTATCCGCTGGATTCTGAAGGCTCAGGACCGGTCAGAATCGCGCTTGTTAGGGGAGGTCTATGTCCAGCAGTGGACTTCCAAAAGCTGATGAATGGATGGAGACTTTTAACTGAAACTTTCAATTGAAAAATGATTTTCTTCTTCCTTCGACAAAACTGTACCCGGTTCCTTGGAGCAATTGACGGGATAGAGACCACGGATTATAACATGCAACGTTGACCGTGGGATACCGTACTGCGCGTGGCAGCAGCTGAAATTGAGGTCCCTTTTTTGACTGCCTCCATGGCTTTTAATACAGCCTTTTGCTTCTCAGTCTTAGCTGAAATTAAAAAATGAAACATTTCTTGCAAGTCTTGCCACATGCCTTAATATCCATCTCAGCTACCAATGATATTATAGAAATGCTACAGGAAAACGAAAAAACAACCAAAATAAACAAGGTAGGTAATTATTATTAATTCCAAGGAATGTGAGACTTTAACTCAAGACAATAAGGACCATGACAGGTTTAGGAGCAACTATTAGTTCACGAACCAGTATCCGGCAGAAAAATATACAGTGTCAAGCTAAAATGAGACCTATGTGAAGGCAATAAGGTTCAATAAAGATAGTTTAACGGGTTTTGGTTCAAGTTTGATGCGCGTACCAATATCCGGTAGAAAATGTACGATTTTGCCGGGTACTAGGTCAAGTAGGGATTTATGAGTACCAATAGATGTGAAACGCAAAAATATTAACATTTTAATTAGATTCACCTCAACTTGTAGGTTAGATCGCTAGATAATTCATTCAAATGTTACAGTAATGTAATCCTGTTACCGTATCGTTATCCACAGCAGTATGGAAAGCTCAACAATATGACGCGGTGACGTCCTAGTTCAGTAACTGAACTTTGTATTTTTGTAAAAAAATCCTATAACACAACTTTCATGTCAAACAGTTTCGACGCTATTGCACTTTTTAGACAGTTTTACCATAGCATTTGTACAAAATATTACCAAGAATATGTTGCTATTAACAAACTTTAATGTAATATTGGTAGAATGGTGCACTGATAGAAAAACTGACTAGTTACCGGATACTCGGACATTACCGAGAATACGTGCTTCTACCCTACTACTAGGATAATATATAGGTACGTCTCTTTGGCGACGGTCAGTATGACCAAAGTGGCAATACTACGTAGGTACATCTGCCACCACATTACAGCTGCCCCTGTCGCGATGTCGGCCTTCTGGCATTCTTAATTATACCACGTACCACCTGACTCTCTCATGCAACGGCATAAATAGACTACGATTGTCTCGTAATATGTTTACACAATATTGAAGTTTACTCATTAATATACACCAGAAAATAATTTAAATTATACTGTCCTTATTTTATATGATAACACCTGGAAAGCTACCAAAATATTAAACTCTAAAGTGGATCATCAAAATATGCTTTTTATCATTTCTTTGCGAAAGGTAATTTAAGCCCTGGTGGGTATTACGAGTGTTCGCAGCGCCGACTTACCATAATTAAGGAAGTCTGCTTGAATAACATAACAAGGCATGTTATTTTGATAACATACGTTTCAGTAAGATTTAGGTACATGAAGATTACTGTAGATTTACTGGGTGTATAATTTGCATCATAGATAATTGGATCGAATTGAATTTTGATGACCTTGTCAGCTCAGCAATCAAAAAACCAACCTACTAATAATTTCTCCAGACTTTCTTGGCTCTCGGAATGGGTCCACCGCTGAATTCTGAAGAGATGTTTAGGTGTATTTATTATCCGGTCTAGGTAATTTCTGATCTCACATGAGTATTCCCGCATTTGCATAAAAGGAATCCTCAGGGAGAATATAAGTATAAAGCATTTATTTATTTTTTCTTTAATTCCATCGTAGCTTCAAGTAACGCCTTACCTTCGTTTAGTGTTCGAGCCAGCGACATTTTTAAATGGGGCTTTTCATCTTAGTTCACTATCTTAGGCTCTTTGTGCCTCAGACGTTTAGATTAGATTACAATCATACGATTAATTTATTTAGGTAATTTATTTTTGTCGACAAGGTGATCTCTAACTATGTTTACATTTTTTTTAATCCTATTTCGTATCCACTAGCATGCTGTATATTATGTGGAAGGCAAGAGGGCACTGAGAAAAGTAACAGTTTACTTCCAGGTTTTATAATTCCAATAGCTATAATTGGCTATTAGACAATTTTTGGAAAAATATTTTAAAATTTTCGTAGTTTTATTTTATACCTCTTACAGTATCTATTTTTCTCATAAAAGTGTTATTTAGTAGGAAAAAAATAACTTTTAATCCATTAATTTTAAATTCGCGCGAAAATAGTCCGCCATCTGTCACTTGCTGGCTGTGACGTCATATTTCAATTAACAAAAGTTTACGCTCTAACTCTGAAGATATTTTAAGTGAAAAACTTACACCTTTTTCATTGGAATTGTGAAAATGACAAGCTACAAGACGTGTGCAGTGCCTATGTGTAGAAGTACTACAATTAAACCTGATAAATTGTTTATACCTACACGTTCCTAAATGCCCTCACTCAACGTCGAAAGCAGTGGTTACAATTAGCACGTCGAGACCCAGAGTTAACATCTGTTATATCAGCAATATTCTTTTGTGAGGACCACTTTGATGTAAGTATTTAGAAGAAATCAACTTAGCCTCTGATTCACTAAAAAAACAAATTAAATCTAACCTAATATTGTTCATAAACATAACCTATAAGTAATTTAAAATCATTAGTAATATGGTGTCGTCAAGGGGACGTTGAGGAAAAACTTAAAAAAAAAAATCCCCCTGTGACCACTTAGCAAGACTGACCAATTTTACTTTATTAATTTCAGTACTTACAAGGAGGTTTTTGCATTCCGAAACTCGGTAGAGCAAAAGTCGTAACCCTGACATTTGCGACAAGAAATTTGCGACCATAAATGAATCAACTTGAGGCAGAAACCAAGCGTTTGAGTTTTGATCAAAACATTCACGCAAAACCGCGGCCGCTTATATTAGTCGTATAACTGTGTCTGAGCTGTATCTCTGTATAAACTATTCTGTTTTACATGATCTCAAATCAAGGCAACAATTCAATGTGCAGTTTCAGTGAAACATCTCCCTCTTGCCTCCGCCTTCACTGTATTTCGTCCTACCTACATACTCATACTACACTTCTTATTCAATTTGTGAGCGAATCAGTTCCGCCAACCCGATTATCTTTCATGTCAGAATTTATACATTCACAAGAGCGTCTTTGAAGAAATTTACGTAATAATTTTGCGACCATATTATTTTTGCACTTTGCTTTTTTAAATGTATTGCATTTAAATACTTACACATTATTTAATTTATTGTCTTATGTAAGATTGCCTTAACTTCGTACCTTACTGATCTGACCATACCTCGCTTATAATAAATAACAATCTAATCATGAATAATCTAAATTTTACTAACAAAAAAAATAACCGACTTCAAAGTCTCAGAAACTACATAGTTGTCAGATCTCGTTCAAATTTATGTGAGACCACATGACAAGCGCCTGCTTTCGATTGAAAAAAGAATCATCGAAATCGGTTGGCGTGATATTGAGTTATTCGTCAATTTGTCGCGCACATCTTAACACAAATTTACGACTTATGTGGTTTTCTCATGGATGCCATTGTCAGATCTCAATAAAATTTATGTGGGACCACATGACAGCCACCAGCTTTCGATTAAAAAATGAATCATCAAAATCGGTTCGCCCAGTCCAAAGTTCTGAGGTAACAAACATAAAAAAAAATACAGTCGAATTGAGAACCTCTTCCTTTTTTGAAGTCGGTTAAAAAATTAACTATTGCGTGATTGCCGGTTCACAGAAAAATGAGTAAGTTGCAATTCTTATTCTTTTATAAATTGTAAGTTATTCATTCGTAGGTTACATAGAATTTATAATCACGTAACTTGATCTCATAAGAACATTGTTGTTGTTTTTTGAATCTATATCTTATCATAAGAATCTAAAATGAAAATATTTATATAAACGGTAATTAACGGTTGCCTAACCGTTCCCTTTTCCAAAATAAATTTTTGAAATATCCATTGTAATAAAAAGATTGTATTTTTTAAGACAATTTAATGATAGCTTAATAAAAAAGATCGAATTTGTTTACTTTAAATACTCTAAAATTACAGCAACTTTTTCGTTGGGAGTACCTACAATTCAGGTAACTTTTCTCTTATATTAATGTATAAAATTCTTTATATCACGTTTCAATGATCATATCCCATAATTGTCCCACTACTGGGTTCGGGTCCCATGTATTATAATAAGAACATAATCTGCGACACTGGCTAAGTGAATGTTCTTCACAAACATCTGAGAAAATAATTAGATATCATCACGATGTCTTCCTTTACCGAAGTAAGTAGTAATTAATAATATTGTAAGCTAAAATTACGAGTAAAGATAACGAGGATAGATAGATTTAAACAAAGATGAATCGCGTATTTAATGTGGAAGTACTGTGTCACATTAGTTCCTCTTTATTGGCCCATTGTTCAGAGTAGCGAGTAAGGAACCCACTAGTGCTGTGTACAATAGCAAGCTCTTGGCACATGTACTGTAGAGAGCAAGAGCTCTCGACTCTACAAACATTTGCCCAATAATTGCGACTCGTCAGTTACGCTTCTGGAATAAACATTCGCTTCCCGTGAGGAATTTGCGAGCCAGTGTCGGAAGCTCGACTTTTCTTTATTGGACAAAATCATGACTTATTGTTTTTAATAATGAGTTATTCGCATAACTCTATTCTTTTTGCTCTAATACTAGACGTGGAATGTAACATTATTTTTGAAGTTATACTTATTTAGGCGCGTTATGAAATAAATGGAAAAAATTATAAGAGTGAAATTAACACGAACAAAAACGACGGCGACGAAATCGTCACGTGCGTTTTTAAAAACGCGCGTTATGAAAAAATGATTATAATTATTATTATATTGTTTTTTTTTAATATTATTAGAATATTGTTTTTGAATATTGTTTTTTTTTTAAGTTGTACTTCTTTAGGTGCGTTATTTTCTAATGTCGATTACCTGTTTTAAGTATGAAATGTATTGAATGTAGGTACATCACTACTTTATTTTACACTTCTTTATGTTTTATTTTTTTAACAAAAATAAGTCTCCGCCGCTTTAATTTTATTCGTGTCTCAGAAGCTATTGAACGGATTTTCATTCAGTCTTCACCAATAGAAGGAGTTGTTTATGAGGAACGTTTAGGTGTAATTTTATTATGATTGTGTATAAATTGGCTGAAATATGTCGATAATTGTTCAAGATGTAGGAAAAAATTTTGCTTCCACCGCGTATGCTGTATAAATAGTTCAAGTTACACGAAAGGAATATATGGCTGAAATGTTCCTCAGAAGTTCAGAAGTCGGTTCAAAAGTACTCCAGTGAATATATCGAAAGAACAATGAACATCTGCTACATTTTTATTTACATAACTACGACAAAAAAAAATAGGCATTATAGATAGCAATTAAATCATTGATTCTAATCGTATTTTTTAAAGATAGTGACTTTTTGAAAAAAAGTAAACTACCATTATTATATCATAATTCATAACACACTCACTTCTACTTCCCTTGCTTAACATGTAAACATAGAACATACCTAATATCATAATAATTATTCAAGATCATGTAACAATAACATTTCAGATTATGAAACTCTAATTAGTCCCACTTTATTCTAGTCATTTTAAAGGGTCATGAAAACGAGACTCAAAAGTCGCAGGCACCATTTGCGACGTGTCGTTGGTAACGCTCATTTAACGTGCGAGGAATTTAATACGGCTGTAATACAAAGGTGATATACTTAATACAGTTTCAGTTCCCTACCGACAGACCCTTGCGACATATTTCCGCGACATATTTCCTTGACATATTATGATTATTAACCAACTTCAAAAAAGGAGGTTCTTAAAACGATTGTTTTTTTCTATTTGTCAATATAAGCCGCTCTCAATATTATAAATAAAGAAACATACATACATGTAATAAACACTAACACATCAGCACCCATCACCCATAACCCGAGTAAGTTCAAATATTTATCTGTCACTTGTCTGTGCCCCGGGAATCGAAACCGGGACTCCTCGCTTCGCAGGCAGGGTCGCTACCAATTAGGCTACAGGTCCTCATCCCTAGCAACTGTCAAAATGTCACAACATCGCAGTGTCTAGTTGTTGATTCTTTACCCTTTGGATATATTTCTTGAGATATCTAATTAATTACATTCTTTTAGTAACTTCTCAACGTGACAGTTTATAACCGTAGCATTTTGTGATGAAAATATTCATGTTGTTGTTTATATCAATTAATTTCGTCACGAAAGTTTGATTTACAAAATGTATCGCTTGAAATCAATGCTCACAAATTCGTTTCCTTCTCGTCTTGGCGCAAATCCTGAGGGAGTGTTTCATTACTTTTATCTAATTTAGCGGAAAATCAAATCTTTCAATGAGATTATCCCAACGTCCGTAGAATACGCGCTCGGCTGCTCTCACGCCTTTCCCTAACTATAAACTCGTATAAGGTTACATTTCAGGTTCAATACGATCTGATTGTAATTGAAATACGAATGTCTTTTGCTAAAGTAATTTCATTGACATGTTCATGTTGCATTGGATTTAAAAATCATAGAAAAATGTGGAGTTAAAATAACTTTTAAGTGTTTATCAAATTATTTGGAACTAACATGAATTAAAAAACTGTTTTATCACCTTAACTTCCATTAATAAATTAAACAAATAACTTAAATTATCACAAACAAACACACATTTTATTTTACTCACACACTTAGCAATCTAGTTAGAAAGTTATGATGATACATGAGTTACTCGTATAGTGGGAGCTATATTTTTCGCATGACGTAGTGAAGTTAGTTCCTATAATGGGGGAAAATAACATTTATCTGCCGGCCTCTTCGCCTTGCGACACTGACAAGTGCTTCCGTGAGTGGCAGCCGTTATGGTTAACAATGGCTACCCCACATCTGTTCTGCGCACTATCACATTACAACTCTCATTCTATGCTATTTGTAAAGGTTTCCTCTCGTTCCAGTTCGATACAGTGGGTATCATGTTGACGTCTTCAATCAGTGCCGGCTAGTTATTGTGGCGCGCAACATGAACTAACCGGGCTATGAATATAAAATCAGATACTTAGAACAATAATTGAGTTAGAGACTAGGAATGGACATTGAATACTCTAACAGCATCTGTTACATCTTATACATAAATAAAATAGTAATCATACCTTCTAGTGCATTTTTATTAATGGTGATATTATTGGTATAAATTACATACCTACCCCCTTTATCTAAGCTCAGACTGAGGCAAGTGAGTACGAATTTAGATAATTATAATAAAAAATATTTTAGATATATTTATTGTTATTCGAGACCACGGTAAATAAGGATAAATAAGGTCTAGTTAAGACAATATTGCTATCGATATTGCAACAAATAATTTTAAACCCTATGAAAGTGTTGTTTTTTTACAGCCATTAGAAATAAATAACATCGACTTTAAGGATTTGCAATTTGAGTCTAGTATAAGTAAGTGGATTGTTTTCGAACATTTGTTTTTAAACATTTCGGACGTCCTCGCTCGCATTTTTAAATAGCACAAAAGTTTTTTGGTCGTGAGAGACGAATAGATAGAGAAGCATGTGGTAAAGAGTCACTTATGGATTATGTCTTCAAAATTATTATTTAGTCATTATTATATCGTTATCTTTCCGTGAAGCCTGCCTGGCTAGCTACCGCCCTATTTCTCGAATCAACCGCCAAACGATTCATCGTATTCCGGCTGAGGGTTGGGGAGCCAGTTTTTTCTTTCTTTCTTCTCTCTTCTTTCTTGGTGGCCAACCATCGGCCATGCCTTTAGTGTTGCTGATGTTGGCGACGGTGGCCACTTACACAATTGGATCGTCAGCTCGTTTTTCAGCTAGTTTCAACTTTGGTCTGGGACCAGTTAAATATTTTCTCAATTTCATATTTCATAACAATGACTTTAATATGAATCAAGCCTCGTGAGGTCTTAAAACTCTGTACGTCTTAGTGAAGTAAAAAGAATAACAACTATGTACCGAGGGCAAAAAGTTTCGCCATTTCGCCAAAGAAATGAGTTCATAATTATTTGATGGTCTCGCTGCAGACTTCCAAAGTTCTAATTGAAATGAAACAACAAAAATTATCAAGTAATCTTGATCCCACTATAAAATTATAAATATGAAAATAATTGTTGTTTTATCCGTATGAGGTTATAATGCTAATACCTCTACATCAGTAATTTATTTGACAGTTAATAATCCGGAAAGTAAATTTTCTTTGTTATTTTTTAAATTAATTCGCTTTCATTTTGTGAATACGTAAAATTAAAAAATGTTTTGAGGACTCCGACTTCATTAATGATACAAAAGGAAAAAATACATTTATTAAAACAGGCCTAAGCGCGTTTTTAGACATTAAATACGAATAAAATATTCATAAAATCTCAGAACCTATTCCAACCGACACGGGAAGTAAAACGTATAAAAACAAGCGAATTCAAATAAACTTTACAGAATAAAATGCACTAATTTTACGTGAAACCTCAAAGGCTTTTCAAGATGGTTGCGCCTCAAATTATTTTGGTTACAAGATTTTTGTATTTCATTTACATCTCTTGATTCAAGCATGCCACTGTAGATTTAAAAATATTATTTATACGCAACGAAATTAACACGACCGAACCTTAGATATAGTTTACAAAGTTTTTCATTTTGGTTTGTTAAGAATATGGTAGTAGGGTATTTTATCCATCTCGTTATCTACCATTTTCCTTCTAAAATGACTGTGGAATTGTTTTAGTCGCAGTGTCAGAGAACCAGGATTAATGAGCTCGTCTGGGACTTTTTTGGCCGGCAACGGACCTATAGGTGATGCTTTTGGAATTACTAATGCCCAAGGGCGATGGTGACGTCAACTTACCTTCAACTTACCAACCACTGTCTGCCCGTTTGTTAGCTATTTAATAAAACAACATATTTCCTAAATTAAATTAGTTCGTTCGCAACACATATTAACGTCGCACTGTCGTACCTATGTCTCACCGCTAATTAAACCCAGCGGAGCTTCAATGCGACAAGGTTAAGCTAAACCAATTGTCAAAGGCCTTTATATTTATCAACAGATTCCCTGTGCTCGGCTAAACATTAAATTATTACCTATTAATTGGTAAACAGGCACGCTTGTGAATTGCCTGCGTCGTTTTACCTGCCGAATGGCCGACGCCGAGAAACTACTGAAAATTAGTTACAGCATTCTCATGAAAAGTTTAATTGGATCTTCAAAGCCAATATGTGCTTGATTCTGTTAGCTCAAGCTAAAAGTCCGTATGGGACAAAGTTTGACAACAAGGAAATTGAATTTTAGTCAAACAATGACGTGTAACAACACTGTCAAGGTGGGATTACACGGAAAGTAGGATCAAACTTTGTTCCATAATTTCATGTATTCGCGAGACATCTATTAGTAATGAAAATACTAATTAATACAATTAAAGAGTCTTGACAACAACAAATCTAAATTGTACGCAGTAAGTAATTAAAAGACACCAAGTCATAATATTCTAAATAGAAACCAAAAAACATAATTATTTTGTTCGTTTACATTTTATTGTCCCAGTAAAGTTTAATAATTTTGAAACTTTATTTCAGAATTGAAGACGAATCGATCTTCTGTTTGAAACTGACTTACCGTTACGTAATTCAACACTCACTACTATTATTGAACGTGACTGGGTGTTAGAGTTGAGAGATAGTACAATAGTGTTTTAATATATTTTTACTCGTTTAATATTACATGAATAAACCACAAGAATTATGCGCTTTAGTTCTTGTTTCGCTTAGAACTTCTAACACCGCTCATAACTCAGCTCAACCTTGCCATGTTATTATTTTATGTGGGTGGCGAATTCTATTTCATGAAACAAGTAGTCCCAACTTTGATAACAATAACATTAAAGCAGAATCTTAATATAGAAAACACAAGGAACTATAATGTTAGGTATGTAAATGAAGTATTATATTGTTTTTTTTGACTTATTCACAATGCGCCTAATGCTCCTATATCTATAAATCTATCTCTACATATTTTTTCTGATCTCTTTCTGTCGAAGTGACATTTGTAATAAATAGGTATTCCAGGCAATTAATTTATTCACGTTGTACAAGTAGTCCAATTTATCGCTTGATAAAGTAACAAATCAAAACCAAAAATGACGTTACTTCTTGTCTGCCAAACTAAAGAAGTAGGGTCTCATTCTCATTTGGTACTTGAAACATCTATTCTTGGAACAAATGTATGTGACCGAAGTGACAGGTAGAATTTTGTACTTGATCTTGAATATTATGATAGCAGCACAAATAAATGTTGACTTATTATCAACATTCACTCTTAATTTTACTGATTGGTTGCCCGAAGTGAAGCAACGCGCTGCTTTTAGTTGATGGCATCAGCCCTTCAGACCAAAGCAAACTTTTTACGACAAAAATAGAGCAGCAGAAATATCACGTATGACCGCAGACAGCAGTGTTTTCTTATCGACAGTCTATTGAAGGACTATTTGACCAAGCCATTTTTATCAGGCACATAGAAATTGCTAATTATAAAATTGCACAGTTGGCCGTACTTTAGGATATCGATTATTATAAAGGGTGAACATTTTAAATATGTTCTGGATTTCAAAATTATCTATTGATCCGAGTCTTTATACAGTCGCTTTCAATCAATACAGATTCTTACTTTCGGAGATTTTGAAGACTCGTACGAGTATGTATGTATACCAAATTTTTTTTTTTATTGCACGAAAAATTAAAAATGCCTTTCTTAATAAATTAAAAATTTAAAAATACGGACTTCGCAATAAGCAGGGATTTCCATTTGAACGTGCAAATAAAATAAATAATCGAATGCAGATTGTCGGTAAGCATGTAAAATATTATTTCCTCTTTAAATTCATTGCAGTGACTTTAAAATTATTTATCCCATTTCCTGATTCGGTAATTTATTTATCAGTTTGTTTATCAACTATGCTGAGTGGGTCTTTTGTGGAACAGGTCGACAGTCAGTGAAACGAGCACTCGGGCAGTATTTATTTAGCGGCCCCGCGGGATAATACGGTGTAAAACGATAGCTACGCAAGCGTAATTGATTTAAAATGTAAATCTATACTCTGCGCGCCTTGCATCCGAAATGTTTAATGACAAACCGTTGCCTAGCAACCACTGACAACCAGGGATATAAAACTTTTTGTGGTTTTATGAGAATATTTATTTTTTTCCTTTATTTCTTAGTCTTTGCTACTAATAAATCAAGTGACTAATTTAATGATAAGTTAATGCATAAAATACATAGTATCATAAAATTATTGATTTCATATTTAAACCTTTATACCCTAACCTTAAAATAGCTTAATTAGTACGTAATTACATTGTTTTACCTTCAAAGATAAAGTATATTTATTTTATATGTAGATACTTTAGTAGAATAATGCTGTAAAACGGGACCACGAGAGCTTCGCCTCTCGAGGCGAGTTCCAATCGTCAGAGTTAAGCAATGCTTGCTATGGTATGCCCAGCATTTGGAATATGTAATGAATAAACGACTGTAGTGACAAAAAACTTCTTGATCGAACTTATGGGCTAAGTAATTAACGAGTATATACTTGTTGATTAAATAGTCGACATTATTAAAGCTTGACTACTAACCTTCCTCCTCAGTGGAGGTGCCCCGTGCTTAAGCAGCATTGAGGTGTTAACATGGGTCTCAGTTATGAGGAGACCTGTGCCCTGTTATGAGCCACTGAGTTGTTGGTGGTACACAGTTGCAGCTATAGAGTGATAGGGTGAAGTAACACAAAAACGTAAACGTATTTTTTACAATTTTATTTCAAAATTATCATTTAACAAAATAAATATGACTATTATGGTAAAATGACTATAAAGTTTTAAACTCTTCAAGTTCAGTTCTTCAAGGACAGTACCTAATTGAAACATGAATAAATATACAAAACTTTATCACATGTTGGTACAACGGACAACTATAGATTGTTAGTAACATTCATCTCCTTGTGGTAATCCCCATCTCCCTTTTGGCTTTCAAAAATTAAATGGCCCTCTTCTAAAAATCCATCTTCATTACCTGAAAAGAAAAAAACAGATACATTATATTGAAGGAGCCGTGGCACGGTGATCAGTTACCCTAATTGCCGAGCTGTGGATAACATGTTCGAGTCCCAGCTGGGGCAGATATTTATTTCACAGATAAATATTTGTACTTCGGTCATGGATGTTAAATTGCGTGTAAATTTTTTACAGATTTATTTTTGTACAGTTGTACAGTTTTGGACATGACAATTATTCAATAAAGTGAAAAAACATACCAATATGCACTATTATTAAGCGCTTTCTTTTTTCCACAAGGTCCTTTTAAACCCATCGACAACCCTTCTCAGAAAGCTTCACGGCTTGAAGTAATGCTCAAATCTTGCCAGACCTTACTTTTTGTATGACCTAAAAATTAAAGAATGTATGCTTTTTATATTAAGATTTTCACATAATTATATTATATGTTTTACAAGACAATACCCACAGCTTTAGCTCCATTAATGTATTGCTTAAAAACATATATTATATATCATCATAATCTCGACCCATCAAGGCCCACTATTGAGCATGGGTCTTCTCTTAGAATGAGAAGTTTAGGCCATAGTCCACCACGCTGGCCAAGTGTGGATTGGCAGATAACAAGACATAATAGTAAGTAAACCTGCATAATAGTTCTCAAAGACATTGAGGTCGCACTTGGCCAGGGCATTAATCCACACTATGGATTATTTCTGAGGAGCTTTGATTTTAAAAGGATTGATTGTGAATAACAATATAGCCTTTATTAAGTAATTAGTGAATACGTACCTTCGATATGCAATGTTTCATCAGTTTATTATATTTTACGGCCTTCTTCCCTCATTTTAGCAATGAGACACAAGTATTTTCACCTCCACATAACTATTTCACGTTTTTCTTTAAGTTAACTTCTTGACTTTTTCAAATATTTTAGTTTATGTTTGTTTTAGTTGCTTGCTGCAAATAGCGGATGACGCGCAACGTCACGTCAGCCAACCTAGCCAATCAGGCATTGTTTCGGTTCGTACGTTCCGTTCCTTTAAATTTTTATCCTCCAAAATTATAATTGGGTATTTGAAAGAAGCTTAAAATAATTTAAATCCGCTTAGATTAGTTGCTGTTACCTAAATATCATATAGTGAAATTCATTTAAATAAAGAAAACCATTACTATCATTGGTTAATTTATTATAATAAATTATACTTCCGTGTGTAATGAAACGTCCGTGTCGACCATACCACAGATTAATAAACGATCTAAACTTCGGAAAATAATACGACCAAATTGCAAAGTAAGTTAGCACCATAACTCTGTAAAGATTTTGGTAGTCATTTCTATTTATAGGCATACGTAAAATTGTACATTATGTTGAAAGGTTTCAAATCGCATCATGGAAATAAGGTTGTTACAGCAAAGTGTTTGAATAATGACAGAGTTATTTAATTTTGTTTGTTTCCACGTTTACTCGGAGTTTATAATTGTTATCGATCAATATGTACTTATTTAAGTATTCACAAATAACATAGTGAGTAGTTTGTCTAAATAAAACGCATTTGGTGTACAAATTTATGTCAGTTGCTGAAAACCCTAGAAAACTATTTTTATGGTTTGTTTACATTTGTTTCGGCTGCAAAACGCGTAGGGTATAGTTATAAAATTTTGTTAGTCAACGTTTATTTTGTTTTTATGGGTATTATGAATACGTTAAAGTAATTGGGGATTTGGGTACTAATAGATAGTTACGTTTTATAAAGAGCTGTAGTTATAGGATAGTCATCTGCTTCCAATAATTACGCGTTATTGAGTGTGAATGAACGGTAAGGGATTGAGCATATTGCACGCCAGGGATTTATAATCAAATAGGTGTGGGGAATATTTGACAAGATATACGAATTTGTGCAGTGCCATAAGTAATTACAGTCGAAGTAATTTTTTTTTTAATTTACATGCTTTATAATTTTTATATGTGTACTAGCTGCCCGGGCAGACTTCGTTCTGTCGAAAAATTTGCAATAAAATAATATTGCTACTATAAATTGAGATGTAAGCTTTCCTATCTTTCAAGTTGGAAAAAAAAGCACACGGTGTGCTTTGATTAAAATCGGTTATGTAGTTTAGGAGTACATCGCGGATAAACAACGTGACACGTAATTTACATATATTAAGATTATACATATAATATGGATTAGTCCATTAGCTATAACTTATTATGTTATTACAATTTAGGTAAGATGCAAAAGATTTTCTGCCTTAGCTATTTACCACCTACCTACATTTTAAAATTTATAATCCTACCTGGTAGGTAATATTATTTCTACCCTAACCAGACTTGGCAAAGACCAAGAAGAAAAATACAGGCAGGTAAGTTCTAGTTTTTCGTGAATATTTGCTCAAGATGGCTTTTCTCCTGGGGCAGTGAATTTTTACGTTTGTTCGAAAAGTTCAGATTGAATTAGCATTTATTGTCGATAGATTGAATCGAGCAGTACTGTGATTGCAGTTTTATTCACTGAATAGATTAATATTGCCGGCAAACTTACTCCATTTAGCTTTCCAATGGCGTCTAAATAATTAACTTATGGATTGGATTTGGAGTTTCGTTCGCCCGGTTTTCGGTCAAAGTCCCGGTTTATTTGTTGCGGGATAAATCTTTCAGTTTTGTGACGAACTGTGCTTTAAAGATCTACTTTTTATCAATAATTTTTGTACCTACAACAACATTTTTGAATCGTTTTCTCAATGTAATTTATTGAATATAGTAATACATAGTAAGGCATACATACCAAATATCCATATAGAATAAAATTTTAAAGTAATTTTACAAGCACGTAGAATTTCGTTCATGTTGGTCTTTATTCAACTTATTCCACCAATCTTCCATACAAGCGGAGTATAACAGCAACAGACCTATATTTGAAAGGAAAGGTTTTGCTTGTTAAATAACGTATTCCACGGCATTCGAATACCTGTCGTAAGCTACATTCGTAGCTATACAGTCGTGGGTCGGAAAAAATATCAATCTTGAAATTATTCTGGGACGAAGATGCTTATCAAAGGACCGCTAAAGGCGGCACTGGGAAATATGTTGGCATTAGCACAAAAGAATTTTTCGTTTGGCAAGGCTCCTCGAAAAGGTTCAAGACGACGGTACTACGAGGTTATCCTGAGGAGTCAAGCTTAGGGATACAATAAGGCGAAACATGTAATACAGATTTCGCTTTCTAAAGCTTACATGAGTATAGAGATTTCAGGGTAATGTCATCCTAAGTTGCTTTCAGTACACAAAATACGTTTGTAGTGATATGTAGGCAGATACCTCATTATCAAAACTACTATTTTTTTAAAGAAAATATCATCAGCAACACTAAAGGCATCACTTATGCGTTGCCGACCAAGAAAGAGAGAAGAAAAAGAAAGAAAGAACTGGCTTTCAAGCCCTCAGCCGGAACATGACGAGTCGTTTGGCGGCTGACTCATGCTCAAAGGTGGTAGCTATCTAGGCGAACCCCATGGAGAAATAATAATAGTAATAATGGTATTATTGAACAATTAAAAATCAATATTACCAATTTAATCCCTCGAGGGGCCCTACCACCAGCGGGCCTGATTTAGTCGTTTCCTACGACACCCATCCGGCGTGGGATTGGGGTTAGTATTCTAATCCACCCCAATACGGCGGAATACTATGTAGGTATGTGTACTAATAAACACTATTTATGTGTGTGTTATCCTCATATCAGTCATAAATTTCTCGGTTATTCACCAACCTACTTGTGTGCAAATTAGCCTGAGGATAATAATATCTTCGAAGAATAATAAATAATTTAAGTTCTATTCAGAGTTCATGAAATAAACAAATTACGATAATTACAATTTCGTCAAAATGGTATGTCTTGAATTATGTCCTGAATAGGTATACCTTATTCTGTACATTTATGTATTCATATGACTCACTTGATTATACTAAATAAATAATATTGATAATACTTAGTAGATAAATAAAAATGTATCTACTTAAGCCACGTAAATAAGGAGATTAAGCACAATTGTACACACATTCAGTTCTTCTTGGAAGGGGAAACAATGTGATAATGTTGTTTAGGAAACACTCATGGTGACACTATACATAAAATAACTGCAGACCTGAGTAACGGATATTAATTTCAACTAGAAAATGCCCTGAGAAAAATAATCTTGACAGACAGATGGACGGACGAGTAACAAACTGATCCTAAAAGTATGCCGTTCTATCCTTTCAATTACGGAACCTCAAAAATATGACTTCTCAGCATTATATCCAAAAAAAGCAATAATGAGGAATCCGACGCGTCATAAACTACTTCTGTTTAATGATACTAGTTAGCACCTTTTATCCAGACGTTTTAATTAAATTTCTGTCTACATTATTGCATTTACCGCCCTTCCTTGTTATAAAAAGTAATGTTAATAAGATCCGACCTCGGGTTTTACCGTTTAACGCGAGTTATAAATCAAGCCGCTTTTCATTTTGGTAGAGGTGTCTGTTCATTTCTTGTCTATGGGCAATTTTACTTCCTTCACTTACGACAATTATACAATTGTCCTCTTGTATAGTATTCCAAAATTCACCATCGTAAATGCTAATCTTCGTTTATACGGCAATTCCGAGCATTGTAGGTTAACAACTTTATAAACTTTTTTAATTGTCTGTGATTTTATTTTTGTTTACGATGGTTTATATTTTTATATCAATCCAACCTGACGGTAAGTTAATGTGTAGAATGTTAACCGTTCTTACTCAGTAACGGTAAAATTGAAATAGTTAATGTTATAAGTCAGCCAAATTCAACAACATACCTACTTACAAGTAACATAGTCGGTTTGAAACGTTATTTTGTCGTATTTGATATCTTGTCGAATCAAGTGTCTGAAGTTGAAAGAATTTCAATATTGTTCGAACAACTTGATTTCAAAGAGCACCACAAATCTTCTTACTTTAAGATTACTTTTAGCTAACTACAGCTTTGTTTACAATAGATTTTCCATCCAAGTACTAAAGACTTTAATGCCAGTTTTTTTTTTATATTTATACAAATTTCTTTTACATAACTATGTATTTACTTTGTATTTTTTATGAAAATACAAATACCCAAAATAATTCAAACAAGAATATTCAGTTATTTAACGTATAATAAGAAAATATGAAATTTTTACTCAAAACATATTCAAACAACTCTTAATCACAAGTGAGAAGTAAGCATAAGATGTTACCTACATACTATGAAAACTATCTACTATTTTAAGTTTTGGCGAGTAATTATTCTTATTCATCTTATTCAGTTGCTACAAAATTATTAGTTCTGATTGCAATGGCATGTTGACTGACGTCAACCTGGTAGAAATTTTGATACACGTTACCGGGAACATACGGCCGCGTACAGGAATGGTCATGCAGATAAGTATAACTTCGCTAAACACCTAATAGTATCAGCAAGGCTATTCTGTTTTGTAACTCGACAGCGGAATCCGCGATGAGTGTCTATTTTGGCAAGGAATTTTGACACTCATCGCGGATTCCGCTGTCGAGTTACAACAAAACAGAATAGCCTTGTAGGTCACGGTTTAACTAGTAATCATAAATGTAATTGACGGGAAATACTTTTGTGGGAATATTCCCACAAAAGTACTCACCAAGTATTCACCTGGCCTTAATAAATGTGCCAATAATGGGTTGAACTAACTTGTACATGGTCACTTAACCAAGATGCTGTTCTTACTTACGCAGGCCACCTAATCGGATTACGGTCACTCTAAAATATTGTAGCGCACACATGGGAAATATTGATACATTTTACAGACTGCTTTATACTAAAAACTTTTTGATTTAAAATCTTAGCAGTTCATTCTTTTACTAGATACATGGTCAAATAAAGCATTTCAGTTAGGTTTATTTCGTATCATGGTTATTTAAACATCCTACTAACATTATAAATGTGAAAGTTTAGATTTTTGGATGTTTGTCATGCAATCACGCAAAAACAGCTGATCGTATATAGATGAAATTTGGCACACAGATAGTTTAATACCAATAATAAAGTATAGGATAATTTTTATCCCGAGATATTGATCTGGTCCCGAGGGAGTAGAAGTAAAATTTGCAGTAATAATACTTATTATAAGTACTATAATATTTTCTTCTTTACCTTTACATAATTATTGAGAGCAAGGTTTATATATGAACTTTGTATTTTTGTATGGTTTTAAGAAACCATAAACATAATATGCAAGCATTCTCACACAATAATCTTGTTTGTAGAAAAAACAAAATTCTTAATTGTATAAAACTAAGCCTTTGTCTCTCTGTCTGAGGAGAATAATCTTAAAAGTATTTTAAGGCAATTTTCATGGAGTGTTTGCCATTAAACAGGGTGAATCTCGAGGAATGTTTAAGTTTACTTATTGGGTAAACATAAAGGAGAAACAGTTGTTTCGGGTGCGGTTACTTTTTGTGAAAGTAAGGATCTTGTTTCTACGGAGCGATTTCTGGATACAAGCTCATTATTAAAAATATGCTTAAACTACAGTCATACTAACAACATTCGCTTCGAAGCTTAGACGTCTATAAGGAGCTCGTTAAGTTCAGCAACAGTGGAGTATGGTACCTATATACAAGATTTTTCCTGCTGGTGTCTTATATCCTAACTGTAAATCTGTGTTCGAATGCGAATCTATCACGTGGATTTTTTTTGTTTACGTTGTAAATACACGTAGACAAAAAAACGACGTAGACACACTCGATAACGCAATTGACCTTATTAACACAGATCTGGCTTCCATAGCTTCTTGGTCGAGCAAATTTGGTATCTCGGTTAATCCAAACAAATGTCAAGCCATCGTTGTAGGTAGTGATCGTCAGTTAGTTAAATTCGATCTCAGTCTCGTTACGCCGGTCACGTTTGAAGGTTCTATTATTCCCTTTTCCGCTACAGTTAAAAATTTAGGTCTTTACTTGGACTGTAACTTGAGTTGGGCTACACAAATTAATGAGGTTTGTAGATCGGTTACTGATAAACTTTGCGCCCTGAATAGGCTTAGAAACTTTCTCCCCATTAAGACCAAAATATGCCTGGTGCAATGTCTCATTCTCCCCATAATCGATTACTGTGATGTGTGTACTACAGATCTCAATGAAGATCTCCTGAACAAACTTGAGCGTCTAATTAATAATTGTATCCGCTTCATTTTTGGTCTCCGTAAATTTGACCATGTTTCTTCCTTTCGTCGTCAGCTCCAATGGCTCCCAATTCGCCTACGTAGACAAACTAGGATACTCTCGACTCTCTATTCCGTCTTACATGATGAACACTCTCCTACGTACCTTAAGGATAAGTTCAAGTTCTTGCGGGACTTTCATGATCGGCCATTGCGTTCTACTGAGAGCTTGCTTCTTTCCATTCCTCTTCACCATTCGGGTTTTATGACTTATTCTTTTGCCGTTCAAGCCGCTCGACTTTGGAATGATATGCCTGTAACTCTCAGGAAGCCAGCTAGCAAATTTACGTTCAAGAAAAGACTTCACGGACATTACTTTAAGTCAATTGTGTAAGGCGTCATCATTCATAATCATATCACCTATTACTTTCTCACGTCTGTCTGATAGTTGTGGTTCATCTGACATGTATTATCAGTTTTATTTTTATATATTTATGTATGTATTTATGTATGTATTTAATTATGTATGTATGTATGTATGTTTGTATATAGTGTATCTATATATTTAATCTTATTTATTTTTATTCTAAGTAGTGTTATTTATTCAAACTACATATACCGCCATATCGTTGTGTTCTCACTATCCGAAGGTTGACTGGGAGAGAATGCTATTAGCATTAAGTCCGCCTTTGCTATTGTACAAATTGTATGGTGCAAAAAGCTAAATAAAAAAAAAAAAAAAAAAAAAAAAAAATCATTATAAATATGCCTAAATGTAACTGATTATACTGGTTATCTGATTCAGACTTTCGTTCTTACAACTCTACAAAATTTCTGATAATTATACCTACTGTACATAATATCTCAGCCCAGCTTCATCTTGGATGTACTCGTCCAAGATGAAGCGGTCCGGTATGATTGAATCGGTCCATTAATATGAGTATGAGTACTTTAAAGAAGGATACAGGGAGAACATTGATCGCACTTCCAATAATTAATCCATGGAATCCCCACGGCGTATGGTGTTGTCCGGCTCAAACGACTTGTAAAATTAAAATATGTTTTATACAAATTATAAATTCAAAACGTTTACCTTACCTGTACAACCCTACAGCGTGAACAGTCAGGCAAAGCCTTGCGATTATGTCGGATTATCTGTTTGGTAAACAATGTTTATATAGCTAAACTGTTGTGTACCTCTATTATACTCTAACGATTATATTGTAAAGATAAGATACTAAACTGGCGAAACAGACCATGGAGCAATTTTATATGCTACGAGTAACCGCCCTCGCTTTGCTTCGGTTTGCTCATTTTTTCACACCTTCGGTTACATTATTGGAGTTTTATTAAGGATCCCTATTTTTTTTTAAATATAGCTTATGTTCACCGGGAATAGTGTAGCTTTCTAACAGTGAAAGAATTTTTCAAATCGGTTCAGTAGTTTCGGAGCCTATTCAATGCAAACAAAAAATAAAATCTTTCCTCTTTATATATTAGTACAGATAATACCCGTTAATCTGAATTGGGCTCTTATTTAAAAGGGTTTTTCACTATAAACATTTGCAGGAGTATTTTCGGTTTCCTATAGAAATAGAGACGTCAGAATATTAGGCAGATTTTCCTGCAAACTTGAATGAATTATAAATTTATGAAGAAGTTTTTTTTTATTTATTTTATAAAATTACATACCAAAATTTGCTGCCAGAATCTGTATAACCCGCCTTCGCTTCGTTTTCATCTTATTTACGTAACCCTAAAATAATTATATTAGGGTAACGATTCCTCTCTTTTGATAATGCTGCTGACACAAGTTACGATTATAGTATCTATCATTGGGTTACTATATAAAAAATAAACTTGACAATTGCGAGTTAAACTCGCTTGAAGAGGGTTCCATACGTTGATTATGTATTTACCGTTATTTTTCTATTTTATTTTTGTCGTTTTTTAAAACCATAGACTTTTTATAGGTTTTCCTGTAATATTTAAGTAAAGAACTATTCTCTGTATTTTTTAATTCTAGCGTCAGTAGTTTCGGAGATAAGGGGGGGAGAATCATTGAAGTATTATTACTAGGGTATAGAACAGACACCGCGGACACAATGTATGTTCCAATGAATTGACGCCGAGTGGCTGCATTTCCAATGGATTCGTTTAATTTTGAAAGGAGAACGGGGGCTCAATTTTGAAAATAGAACTTCCCGGCGGGAACACACATTTTGTTCGAGATGTCTCTTCTATGACATTATACTTCAATGGGGAGAATTGTCGTTTTTTCTTGTAAAATTTTAAAACTATCAATTAGGTATTGTTGTAGAACTATAACAAAAATATATTTAAGATCCTTACAACAAGCCCTTTTATTTGAAATGATACGGTTCGCATAACAGTTTTTGTTTAATTTTGATTTAATTTTTTTTTCAAAATTCAGTTAGTCTTTTTGGGGTCACAAAAAAGTACATGAATACCAATTTTTAACTCATTTGGTCTAGTAGTTTTCGAGTAAATTTGTTGTGAAAGGCGGTCGCCCAGACACACGAGTGATCCTATATAAGGATTCCGTTTTTCCTTTTTTCGTACGGAACCCTAACAAGTTACATCCTTCCTTTTCATTTCATTGTTAATACAATTATTTACAGAACCCTATAAATACCTTGTTGAGATCTGACACATTCGTTTCAATTTTGCTTCATTGCTTTTGGTCCATTGCTACGGCGTAGTCCGTAGCGTCGTAGCCGGTGGGTGTTAAGAAAAATTAAATTATAATTCAATTTCAACTTCTTTTTTGTTACACCCGAAACATCCAAGCTTTTCCATCTATCGAGATTTTTAAAAGTTGCGGTAATTTATAACGGCTACACAGGATTTTCAGTAGTAAAATTTTGATGCAGTATGATGCAAAAGTCGGCTTACAAAAAGATGCATCACGTACTAGCATGTTTTGTACAAAAATGACGACGTATAAAGTCAAGAAGACTTTTTGTAAGCGAGCGAAAACTTGCATTGCATCTCTTTTAACAGTGTCCTTTTATGTTACGGTGAGACGCCAGCTAACCACGTCAATGCTTTTCCGACAAGGCATATAAGTTTGCACGGAGCAATTAAAACTTGTGACAGCAACATAATTATAAAACATGTGTTGTCTATTGTCTAGTTTGTTGCTGTTGTGAATCTTATACAATTAGCCTCACCCGCGACGACAACAAAGCAATGCTCTCGAATTCATTATAAACTGTAGTTTCAAACTATGCACTTGTACGGCTCCACCTACATCCAGTCCAATTAGAGACAAATTATTTTAATTGAAAACATCTGCTTTCCAAAGGCTTTGTACTCGTAAACATTTATAGTTCAGTCAAAAAAGCTTTACACAAGCACTCTCATGTTTCGCACGAAACAAAAACTAGGAATTTCCGCTTTAATACTATTTTTGTTGTTTTTTTAAAAGCAAAACACAAAATATGCTTAAGAAATGAATAAATGAAATCGTTTCCCCGCAACTGAAACCACTTTGAGGAAAAATTAGAAGCAAATATTTTTCCTTAACTTTGTTAAGGAAAAAGGGTAAAGTTTTAAGCTCACTGACTAACCTTTTACAAATTAAATTAAAGTAAATAAGTACATGTATTCTTCTTGAATTTATTAGAAAAGAAGAGACTTTGATATTTTTTTCAATTAACTGGATTACTATTACTACTAGTAACTGTCTACTATAATTTCAAAATCATGGGTTCAGCCCACGAGTGGGCTAACTACCATAGGGCAAAAAGGCTTAGAGCGTGCTCCACTATGTTGTTCCATTCCAAATTGATAAAGAAGAGGAATGATTAACACAATTTTTGGAAGGACCTAGACATTTTATGTTAAAGCCTTAAAAAGCCTTGAAAGACGACTGCTTGCTACCTAAATAAACCAAACGTCCTTTCCGCTCCAATGTATGTAGCGCACTTTTCTCAACTTTCACCACTGCCTTTTATCCACGCGCTTGTAGTCGTTTATTTTACAATCAAAACAACACAAGATTATAAAGATAAGAAACAATAATAATTTTGTCACGCTGAGACAGACAATTAGGTACCTATCAAAGAGTCGGGGCTTGATTCAATGGTCCCATTTAATACAATTATCTAAAAGGTAATTTTCCGTTTCGGTCATGGTTTCCGCGCTTGACTAGCTTTGAAGACGGCGAAAGGTACTACTGATAGAAAGGTATTAATAATTCAGAAGAAAAGAGCAAGAGAACATAAAAGAAAGTGTCCCCTAAAAATACTTTTCATACTTGTAAACTTTAAACTCATGTCAATCAAACATACTTCGTTCATTAAAAAGTTTCACTAACAAAATTTTAAAATACCTAAAACATTTAAAATTTGGTCACGTCAACTTTTTTGTTTTCCCTTACATTCGGAACTTAGAATTTAGCTTAACAAAATTAAAAATTACAAAACGTCCTATTTTCAACTTTATATTCAAAATAGAATATCAAAATAAAAAATAAAAATAAAAAACAATTTTCATAACGACTGTTAATAATGTTGCAGATATTTATAAATTCTAACTAAGAAACCAGCAGGTAAAAAGTACTAATGTAAACTTTACAACGTTTATTACAAAAATAAGACTATTATCTTTTTATTTATAACGAGTACCCGCCCTCGCTTTGCTTCGGTTTTCATGTTTTTTTAAACCTTGGGTTACATTATTGGAGTTTTATTAATTTATAATAACTACCTACACAATACACTGTACATAATAATACGATTCAGTCCATCGTCCGTTTTGGTCTGTTGATCTTGCGCTGAGTAATATCAACATAACTTCGATTTCTCCGATTGATTGCTTTGCTGCCAATAAGTATGATAGTCTAGTCTATCTGTGATACAGATTATCTGATACCTTTTAACGAGCAATTCTTGTATATAATTATAATTTATTCTGAGTCTCAGAAACGGCTTAAACGATTTTCATGAAATTTAGTATGCAGGTGGTTTTTTTTTTCATTTCATTACAATAGACTCTTCCTGACATCTATGGGCGAGTAGCAACACTAAAGCTACTTCAGGAGATGGCGTTGTTAAGCAACATTAATATAATTTCCAAAAATCACGATATACCAAAAAAAAAACCGAGCTAAGCTCGGTCATCCGGGTACCTGCCTACTTATGATTTAACAGAAGTAATTGATTTAATTATATATTCTTTATTGTACATATTATTATAGTGCGATTAAAGTGAATGAAAATAATGTACGGATTGGCAACTTTGTAGAAAAATATCGTATATTTAGCTATTGTTCATACCGCACCTTTGGTGGTACAAGGGCACATCTTACAAAAAATCATAAAATGACAAAAATTAAACAAAAAAATATTTGACACCTGCAAAGTACATGGCCATATTCACAAATAAATGGGTCGAATCTCATGCAAAGAACAAACACTTTGAAGCAATACAAAGACGAATAATACGACTCGGAATGCAAAAAAAAAAAACTTTAAAATGGCTCTGCTGTAAAATTACAAAAGTACAGTTGAGCCCTTGTTCCACCAAAGGTGCGAACAATCATGTGGATTTAATTCTAGATTTACCTACATAGACTATTTAAAAGTTACTTAAATGATTAAGTTAAATCGCCGAAAATATTAAAAAAAATCACAAGATATGTTCCTATAACTTCATACACCTAATCTCTAAACCATCAATTTTTCTTTTACAGATTATCCAGTGCAATCAATGATCACCGAGAGAAGTAAAGCCTAATTCACATGTAAGTTTATAAACATAGTAATTATTGAAAATCAAAAGCACTCACAAATATTGAAGTATGTAATTAAGGACCTACACATCCTCACTATCACAACCCTTAACTGCCACAGTGCTGGGCTCGGGTGTCTTCTCAAATTAGCCATTAAGCCATAGTCGATCACGCTATTCCAAGCTTGGCGTACTCCCTACTGGGTTCACATGTTACCTTTGAGAGCTTTAAATAGCAGGTAAAGTGAAGGTGGTTTCGTGCCTAAGGAAACTTTAAAATTTTACATTCAACCCGAATCGTATATTTCATGTAGGTATATATGTACCTAAATATTTAGTTATAAAATTTACCTTAATAATAATAATGCCTATCTTATTAAAGAAGATAAGAAACAACAAAAGAAACTCCTCCAATATAATTATTATAGTTAGGTAAGTCTAAAATTAAATAATAATGATAAGTAAATAAACGCGCACACTCATACCCCCTGCAGTAGGTTTTTAACTGTGTCGCGGCTCGCGGGTGGCATGGACGACACAAATAGGTATAACACATCTTAATACAAATACCCCAAGTACATATTTAATATATCTTTTATCTGTCACATAAATATCCCGGCCCGGATTCGAACCCGGGACCCCTTGCTTCGCAGGCAGGGTCGCTACCAACTAGGCTACAGGGTCATGAAGTTTGATTATAATATAGTATGGATAGGTCTACTCAATTTCAGTAAATTGTCGACTCTGCAGTGATGGGATTATGCTTTTTGTTATTCTTTACGAATAGTAATTTTGTAACTCAACAAAATATGACAACCAGCCTGAGTTTCTAAAAACAAAAATTATTCAAGATACAAATTCAAATTAATTAAGTCATAATTACCTACAACACTTTTAATCTTCATTGTTATGAAGGATTTCCTATTCCCCTCTACATCCCCTTGTACGTGGGATTTCCAAATAAAACGCCATCTGCGTTAACCGTTGTCACGAGATTATACCTATGCCCTCATAATATTAAAATGGGCTCGTCAGCTTAAAGTAGACTAGCACGATCAACAACATAGGATTATGTTATATTTATTTCAATTTTGTTTTAAACATTACTCATGAATTTATAACTGAGTAGCTGGCGACCAATAGGGGGTAAATTATTGCAAGGTCATGATTTTAAAACCCTTTTTAAAAAATTGTGGGCTGGCTTTAAAATTACACGATATCTACCTACTTATGTACTTATGTAGTTTTTTCAGGGGAAGCAGAAAACACTAAGTTCTACACCATTTGTTGGGTATAAGTCTGGCTCCATTTTAAAGCCACTATTTAATAAACTTATACCTACAGGGTTTTTTTGAGGTTATGCACAAACTTTACCAAATGATTCTATAGCATTTACTAAACATAATATCTTATACAGGTACTAGTGCATTATAAAGCTTAGTTTTTAAGTTATTGGTAATTCCATTTAATATGGGTGTACGTTGTAAAAGGGTCTTTATTTGTGCTATGTTGCCGCTCAGTACGGTCATAATCATTCAAACTATACTTGTTTCATTTTAAATGTCATGTCATTATTGGCTTGACTTGTCAATAAAGACCCATTTAGACGGAGAGCTTCTCGTCTCGAAGAAGCCACGATCGAATTAATAAAAAAATCTTTCTTACATCCTCTCGCTATTTGACGACAATTTCCTCGCAATGGAATATTGATTGTAAACTTAACTCCAATGACAAATCTCGCACTCAAAACGTTTTCAACCGTCTTTTAAGATACACGTATGAATTTGAAAAATGTAAGTCGAATACAAGTCGAGATTGTCGTAAGTAATCTTACGTACAATGTGTACCTAAATAGACGTAGGAAATTATCGCCTTGATCGATAAGTTACGAATGTCATATGAGATAATCGTAGGTGAGAATTTAGTTCTTTCCTGTATGTAAATATTTGATACGATAATATTATGGCGATTATTACTAGTGATAGTAGTGTACGATAGATACTAGAAAGTCTCCGTCTAAATGGGCCTTAAAGTAAACAAACATGGTAAAACTTTTCGAACTAGCATTATTACCTATTTGGTTTTGTTAATGTCACTGGTCACACAGACAGCAAAACGATGAGAAATAATTGTTAACGTCAATAAAAGTTTACTCATGTCAAAGTTTCATATTAATCATAATGCGACGTTGCCAGCTTGCGTAAAGAGATTACACATTAGGCAATTTACGTTCAAGTATTTAGTTTGTATGAAAATGAAAAAAAAATAAAAAATAAAAATAAAAAAAAAATCAATAATGAATCCATAACGAAAGATGACCAATTTAATGGTCTGAATAACAGGCCGAAGTTCGTGCACAACCTCAGGAACACGGTGTATAACTTAATAACAAACAAATATGATTTAAAAGCCCCCGATGGCGAATCCACACTTGCTTAATGACAATCTTAATTCTGCCATTTTTACGAAAGTTCGATTAGGTACTTAATCAGTAATTTTTGCAGAGACACCTTGCGTAGGTAGCTTCGTCTATAAAATTAGAGAATTTAAACAGGTGAACAAGCTGCGAAGTGACGTTGGCACTACAGATGGGGAGAATTAGATATGACCCACATAACTCTACATATCCTACAGTGTATCAACAAAGAACGAACAGTCCATTAGAGTCCGCCGCTGAAAACTACTGCATTTTTAACCATATTTAGAAGTAGAGGTGTTAAAATGAAGCAGGTGTTTTAACCTAATGGCGACATTAAAACGAATAGAGGTTAGACGCTTTTAAAAAAAATGTATCTACTTATCTAATTAAATTAGTAATCCGTAAAACTGACAATTGGACCGACTTCATTATTTTGCAATTTATAATTTTATTGTTTCGTTACTTACTTACGTTCCTTAGTTGTTTTTAGCTAGAATTTCTTACTATATTTCTACTTATTAGGTATATGGTTACTCTTGTTCGCGTCATATCGACGGAAGAAAAAAAAACTGCTAAGTAGCAATTATTATAACTATTTTTGAACAGATCCAAAAATTCATCTTAAAAATCATACATTAAGTTATAAACCTGTTATTAGAGAGATAATGATGTGCCTACGCACACCGTTTTGTTAAAATAGTTACCTATGTTAAAGCAATAAAAATTTTAGAGCCAAAATTTTGAAAACCAGGTTTTTCACTACTTACAGTATTTTAATAGATTTTTCCATTTAGATGTATCTATCTAAATATAAGGTACATAATATATCAGGTATGCATACATACAAAAATGTGCCTAATCCCTACCAAAAAAATATTTTATAATTACTTTTTAACAAAAAATAAAACCAACGAAAAAAAACTGAAAAGCAAAAAATAAAATAAACCATTTAGTATTATAAATTAAGATCCAAAATTAACAGTAAATAAATAATTTTGAGACCGTGCCAAACAAACAACCAAAATTAATTACATAAAGTTCATATTATGAGGGCAGGGGCATGCGATGCACACGGCAGCAGCAGTGCGGCGCACATCTTTTCGCCGTTTGTTTTTTCACTGGTTTGGCACCGCCTCAAAATTATTTATTTACTGTTAATTTTGGATCTTAATTTATAATACTAAATGGTTTATTTTATTTTTTGCTTTTCAGTTTTTTTTCGTTGGTTTTATTTTTTGTTAAAAAGTAATTATTTTTTAATTTTTAGTTGCTATAATACTTATAATTAATAATAAATTATTGATTTTATGAATTATAGATTCAGTTACCAGGTAAAAATGTAGTAGGTGAAATATCAATCATCCCCTATTTTCGAACCTATAGGGGTAAAATTTTGTTTTGAAATTTAAACAAGAGTAACTTCAAGGTATACACTATTCAAAAAAAAAAGAATCATCGAAATCGGATCATCCAGTACAAAGTTATTGCGGTTAACGGGTAAAAATTCCGGGTAAAAATCGGGTGAATAATCAATCATTCCCTATTTTCGTACCTTTAGGGTGGGAATAAAATTTTCAAAAAAATATGGGACCAACTTCAGGATATACCCTATCAAATAAAAAAAGAATCATCCAAATCGGATCACCCTGTGCCGAAAGCTGCGTGATCATACATAAAAAATAAAAATATACGTGTCGAATTGAGAACCTCCTCCTTTTTTTTTCGTCGGTTAAAAATTTCTTTAAAATAAACCAAAAGGCGCAAAGAAGGTGAAATTGCTCCTATTCAGTATTTTTATGCCATTTTAGAGTTCGTTTCACCTGAAAGAGTTCCTTTTGATGTCATACTAATAGTAGAGTAGCGAGGGGAACTCTTACGTGAAACACATTATACAGTAGTTTTTTTTTTGAGATTTTTTATTTAAAAAGCCGAGAAACGACCAAACAAGTTAATTGCCAAAAAAGAAGCTCCGGGCTCTAAACTGTCTTTCTGTCACTGCGACCGAAAAATTTTTTTAAACATTAATAAGATAAAAATTATTTTGAAGTTTGAACCCATATTTGTACGCTTGTTCTGCAAAAATCAATCAGAGGAAAAAACACGTTTCTGGCTTCCGTTACCTTACGATATAAAATATAGGTAGTTCATTTATTTCTACTACATTACTCCTATCGCTAATCGCAAGCAGCTTTCTTTTCGACGAGTAAGTATGATAGAGATCCGTGTGGATGGATCTGTCACTATTGTGAAGAGCTACCATTTATAGTCTGTTAGTATCTTTGCTCTGTCACGTCTCTCGACTCTGTTTCACTTTGCTTCCTTCTATAGTTGTCTATGACAACTCACTCACTCAGTCACTCACGTCATACAACGACAAGCGACAAGCTTCTGAAAGTTCTGAACCTTCACAAGACGCGTCATTTGCGTCGGATTTTAATAATTTTTATTTATAAGTGACTAGTAAATTGTGATACGTGTGATTTTTATACATATGGGTGATAATATTAGTGATAAGATTTGTTATGTCATTGTTGTTTCGTGAAATTCCAAACGAGGTAAGAAAACTGGAGTGCATGTCGATAAAATTTGTTTGGGATTTACGGGATCGATAACCCGGTCGGCGAGCCATGAGGCGACGCTAAGGTTATGTCGCGAGCCGCGAACCAGTATACGAGTTCAAGTAACGGTGTCGCGGGCCGACTCGGGTTGGTTCGCGTTACGGCCGCAGAATCCGGTCGGACCCGGGACCAGTTAGTTTATAATAGTGTCTAGATCCTCATTAGCCGCCCTCATTCCGTTGCGCTTGCCACCGACATCACTGTAAATAAATATTTGATTCGATTAGTTGCGCTTAAAGAGGACGAATGCCCGTGTCCCGTACCTTTAGACCGCTCGGTACCTCGACGATCCTTTTGAGATGTGCGCCTGTTTCCAGCTTACCCTGCCTGCAGTGCGTGCCAAGAGCCCCCGAGTCCCAGCCATTAGATTGAGTGGAGTGTTCCCTGCCCACAAATAGTCCTGTACGCAGTCAAAATTCCGCGAGATACATCGGACTCCTCCTCCAGCATGGAACTGGAGAAAGCCCCACCTCTCCACGATGAAGACTCCACAGTCACCCTCACTATCAGACTGATTATGCAGGGGAAGGTAAGAAATAAGCACTATTCTCTAAAATCATTGGCACCTTTCGCTTAAATTTTTCATAATAACTATCTTGTGAAGTGTGCACTTTACCTTCTTCTTTAATACTAATTAACCATCGATGCAATTCTCTTCTTACCTATCAAACCACTCATTACTTCAAGTATGTTGATCATAATTTAGCTACAAAGCATGTACATTAGATCATATATTAATTAAATTGTAGCAATAAGTTTATACTTACAATATTATTATTGTCACTGTTAATTGTTTTAAACAAAAATACCTATATGTATTTACTGAAATTCCTGTTTATTAAATTAATAAATGTGCTTGATAGTAACTGCAATGTTGCATTTGTTTAATATGACATAAGCTCCGAGTTTGCCATGTAATACATAACAATAACTGCATTCTTAAACTTTAAATAAATATTACAATAAAATTTAGTTAATTAATGAATACTAATAGTTGTAAATTAATTTAAATAATATGAGTGTTATTATGTAACCTTAAATAAATTTTGTTACTTTTAAACTACCAAAAATTGTTGGATATTATAATATATAATCCTAGACTTATGGGGAGTTTGAAATATATTGATGTACCACCGTCAAGATTTTTCAAGAGTTAAATAGTCTAGATTTAAGAATATAGTAATCTAATATGACATAGGCATTTTAATCTTGTTAGAAAACTAAGTTTTATATGGCTTCATAGTGCAAGATCTTGTTTGTTTGCAAGCCAAGCTTGTAAATTCACAATGATTATGAAAATAGTTGTTAAGTCAAAGCTAAACATTTATTTATTTATTTTTATAACTCCCAACTCTGTCATTACAGGAAACCCCAATTCGACAGGGGGAGAAATTTGTAAATTTTAACATGTAGGTTCGGTCACATTGCTTAATCAATAAACTAATTTAGTCCACCAAGATGTGGCTAGATGCGCTGACATGTGATATGTATCGATGTTCACATCTACCTCTATGCATCTAGATACTTTTAATTGGCTTTAATCCAATACAAAGTATATTTGGCATAGTGCCAGCCATTGGCACTTGTCCTGTTCATCAAACATGTCGATTTATACCTTTTTCTGATTGAAATAATGTATGTGGGATTTAACACTGCTTTTGTTTATTTACAGAGATGTTGCTTCCGTGACATTGTTATTTAGAGCTTGTTTTATGGAATTATTTAAATTTATCAATTTTGTTCTTGTTGTGTCATAATTAGAAAGTTATCTTGAGTGTATTAAATACAAAACTATTAGGAGTGATAAAATGTAATGTCATTGGTATATTTTTGTTTTGTTACTTTAACTCTGACAATACAAATTTATATTTTTATCTTATCTTGTAAAATGCTATCTTGTAAACGATTCAACTCACCTTTTGTTTTAGTAGTAGGTATTGATGCATGTGCATGTTACAACACTGCTATGTAACAATTAGTTTTAAATCAGTTCATTTATTTTAGTACCAAGTTCTTTGAACCCAGTGTATTAGGCGCATAGTGTTGTAGCCAGCTATTTGTGTCGTTTTAAGATGTATAGCTTCGACACGTAGAGAGATGCACAAGCATTGTTCACATAACTACTTGCTGCGATCAAACCAATACCATTGACTCACTCTAAAAATGTCTTGATGTGCATGTTGAATATCTGTATGTAATAAGAAGAATTGTCTAATGTTTAGGACTATTATTACGTGCCAGATTTGCAATCTCAGAATTACCTACTCAATGACAGCACCAGTTGTGTTTTTATTGTAATTTTGTTTTTACTTGCCCTAATTTGTTATTGTTTTATTTCATATTTTGTAACAACTTATTGTTTGGTTTTAGGAAGTGGGCAGTATCATAGGGAAAAAAGGAGAAATTGTAAAGAGATTTCGAGAAGAGGTATGTAAATACTTTTTGTTACTAACAACTTCACTTTCCTTTTTTATATCACACAGTTTACTGTTGTACAAGTATCTGTAGCAAAATTAATTATGCTATTATTAATTCTTTCAGTCTGGAGCCAAAATAAACATATCTGATGGGTCATGTCCAGAGCGCATTGTCACCGTTACTGGCAACACAAGTTGCATTTTCAAAGCTTTTACCCTCATATGCAAGAAATTCGAAGAGGTAAATCTCCACTCAAATATTTCCTTATATCAAAATTTTTGTTCTATTTATTGACGAACTTAAAAAAAAAATTGCATACATTTTTTTATTGGTTATCAAAAGTCTGTAAAAGACTTGAGTTTTCAGTAGCTTAGTTACGAAAATATCAAAATAATAATAACCCAAAAACAATAGATTTCAAATATTTAATGGTAGCAATTAGTGGATCATTTATATTGTATTTAAGATACTATAGCCCAGTGCCGATAGCTCTAAAAACGGTAAAAAGTGGAAGAAAATTATAGTAGAATGAAACCTATTGCAAAAGGAAGAGAATATAACGAAGATTATAGGAAAAATAAATTACGGGCGATCTGAGGTCGGGAAGGGGGGGGAGGAGGGTGTTTAAGGGAAAAAAATGGTTTATCTCGATTTCCGGAAAAACTACAAGTCCTATTGAAAAAAGTTGAATGGCAAAGTTGTAGGTAATAAAAAGATCTACAACTTTTGTATTTACACTTTTTTACATAACCTCAAAATTTATGTGAAAAATTCAAAAAACCACGTTTTTGGTTTTTTATTTTTATCTTTTACAAAAAATATATTTTTTTCACGAAATTTGGTGAAAACTTACCTTTGTATGTCCTTAACATACTGTAATTTTTTTGATTCAAAAAAATATTTTTTTTCACCTTATTTTGACCTTAAATCAAAAAAATACCCTTATTTTCAGTCGAAAAATCTCACGTCAAAATATCTTATTTTTTTAAAAAGTCGATAGTCCTTTTGTTCGTTGGAATCTCTACTTTCTAATGGTATATAAAAACCTATACATTACTATGGTAAATGTTCTCAGAAAATGCAATGAAACGACTACTATTTTCGCATGTTTTTTGCAATCTCATATGCAATCAATGGAATCCGAATTTTTTTTGCGAAAATCTCTACTTTCTAATGGTATATAAAAACCTATACACTACTATGGTACATGTTCTCAGAAAATGCAATGAAACGACTACTATTTTCGGATGTTTTTTGCAATCTCATATCCAATCAATGAAATCCGAATTTTTTTTGCGAAAATAGTTGTCGTTTCATTGCATTTTCTGAGAACATTTATCATCGTAGTGTATAGGTTTTTATATACCATTAGAAAGTAGAGATTCCAACGAACAAAAGAACTACCGACTTTTTAAAAAAATAAGATATTTTGACGTGAGATTTTTCGACTGAAAATAAGGGTGTTTTTTTGATTTAAGGTCAAAATAAGGTGAAAAAAAATATTTTTTTGAATCTAAAAAATTACAGTATGTTAAGGACATACAAAGGTAAGTTTTCACCAAATTTCGTGAAAAAAAATATATTTTTTGTAAAAGATAAAAATAAAAAACCAAAAACGTGGTTTTTTGAATTTTTCACATAAATTTTGAGGTTATGTAAAAAAGTGTAAATACAAAAGTTGTAGATCTTTTTATTACCTACAACTTTGCCATTCAACTTTTTTCAATAGGACTTGTAGTTTTTCCGGAAATTGAGATAAACCATTTTTTTCCCTTAAACCCCCCCTCACCCCCCCTTCCCGACCTCAGATCGCCCGTAATTTATTTTTCCTATAATCTTCGTTATATTCTCTTCAATTTGCAATAGGTTTCATTCTACTATAATTTTTTTTCGTTTCAAAAATTATCGGCACTGGACTACTAATGACTCATTCACTATTAAATTTATGAGTGACTGGAGTCATGTCTTTGTTAATAAACCAGTTAGGATTGAAGTTAGAATTAGAACCAATTTCATTTTTGTTTTAGATTATTTTGTGTTTTAGGTTTTAGGAATTATGTCTTGAAGTATTTTTAATTATCAGTGCCTGACAATATAGACCATCTACGCAGTAGTTGACAAAAAAGTTGGTCATACCTCTTTTTAATATGGTCTTAAATGCAAAAATTTTATAAATGTTTAATATCTTAGAGAGAGAACTAAGTAGACACGTAAATAACTTTACTGTGTATTCAATACAGACACCCTACAGTTACTATCTCAAAAAGAACAGAATTAATGACATTTTATCTTCTGAAAATTAGCACTGTCTACCGTGACTAGGGCGCATTAGGATTGGATTCAAGAATGAATGGAGCTATGTAAAATTCAATGACCTTAGTATGTACAAACTAGTGATAGGTAGATTTCCCAAGACAGTTGCGAAGGGATTTATTGAATGCCTGCTAGAGGCTTGAGACCTAGTTCCTTATTTCTTCTATCTTCTTTCTTGGCTGGCAACTTATCACCCTTTGGTGCTACTAATGTCCATGGGTGACCACTTCCAACAGGTGTCATGTCTGCTTTTTAATGCACAAATATGAAAAATGAGCAGACGAGCAACCATTTTATGGTTATTACTGCCAAACAATGCCATGGGCAGCACTGATGCGTTGCCGGTCAAGAAAGAGAAAAGAAAGATACTGCTTACTTTTATTACTATTTTATTTGTGTAGTATTTAAAGGTTGTAATTGTAAAACGTTTTGCAGTGGTGTTCGCAGTTCAACGAGGGCGGTGGCGGCGGGTCGCGCGCGCCTATCACACTGCGCCTCATTGTGCCCGCCTCTCAGTGTGGCTCGCTCATCGGAAAAGGAGGCTCCAAGATCAAGGAGATCCGTGACGTCACTGGAGCCAATATACAGGTACCCAATTGGAACTCGTTTTTTTATAATTAAAAGTTAATTTATTGACTACAATCCCAGCTGACGATAGAAGTAGTGGCATAGAAGTTGTGGATGGTAAAGTTACACTGACTTATTAAAAGCCTTACTCTTGTATAATAGGCATGATCACTAAAATTATGTATTTATTTAATGAAACCCTATTAATGGATTACAAAACTCGCATTTATCGTATTTATCGAGCAAGAATAAAAATATGTTTATAAAATAAAACTACAAAATACGGCAAGCCGCCATGATATCTTGAACGTCAATCAGAGCTAATTACGTCACGTCTGAGTAAAAAACAAGTTTGTCAAAATAATATTGACAATGACATCTTGTCTATTACTCTACTCAGGCGTGACGTCACAAGCAACGCCATGATACTTTGGAGTGTTTTGTTGCTAATTTTAAACTAATAAATTAAAGTGTATTTATTTTATAATAAACCTTATTTTTTTGCGCAAATATGATATACGTTGTTATTATAATATTTTTCCCAACAATAATGAATAGTATTTAAAAATCTGTCATCATGCCTAGTATTGTGTAACCACATATTTTGCAAATAAATATTGAAGTAGGAAACTCCGGCTACAGTTTCTAATAAACGCATTGATGAAGCCTTTAGTGTTGCTATTCTAATATCCATGGGCGACCATGATCCATATCATCAGTTGGCTTGTCTGCTTGTTCACAAAAAAGTAATAAACCCGTATTTTAGCGTGTTAGAAAGAAGATGCAAATGTTAAATTTAACACTCGTTAAAAAAAAATATGTCCAAGTTGTTTGTTAGTAACAGACATAATATCAGCCTCTGTGATAGAAAGTAAATCACTGCCGTCCATCCGTAACATCAAGGGCGCCACAGAACGTTGCGATGAGAAGGGAAGCAATTACCTCGCTCGGTAACTAGCTCACTCACATGCAATCAATATACATTAACACCAAATAATAAACATTATTTCCGGAATACATTACGAGGTATTAATGGACGTTACTCTTGCATGAATATGGTGAATACCTCAGGAATAAATTGGGTGGTATAAAGGCCATTGTATCTGAGATACTCTGGTCTCATATACCACCAACACTGATCAGATATTCAGTGGGAATAGGGTGGTTGAATTTATAACAAACCACTTACTTCAGCATAGGATTCCCGTTTTCAAGGGATGTTTTACTCGTGTTTTGGTTATTTGTGACAAACATGTGCGTGCATGTGTGAGCGCACCTGTGTGTTTGTCTATTCCTATTAATATGTAAGTCCTTTTGTATCTTTGTATTAACTTTAACATGTGTTCTGCTGTTACACTTTAATTTTATAGGTGTCTTAATACAAAGATTATAAATGTAATATTTTGTTTGTTGTAGGTAGCAAGTGAAATGCTGCCGAACTCAACTGAGAGAGCTGTGACTATCAGCGGCACTTGCGATGCCATTACACAATGCATTTATCACATCTGCTGTGTTATGCTAGAGGTATTATTACCTGGATATTAACCTGGATATCAATTAATGGCTTGTTTAATTGCTTTAGAATATTTCCAAAAGATTCCTTAATCACTATCATAAAAATTTAAGCAGTAACGAATTGGTTCACTGCATCAATTAAGTAATTGATTCCGCATTGCTCTGCTTCGGGTTTGTTTTAATTTTAAGCTTAATAAATAATTAAAATTATTGTGCCAATGTTATTTTATTGCAGAGTCCACCAAAAGGTGCAACTATTCCATATAGACCAAAACCCAATGTAGCTGGCCCTGTGATCCTAGCGGGTGGACAGGCTTACACCATCCAAGGAAACTATGCAGTCCCGGCTCAAGATGTAAGTTTTGTAACAATATCATAACTGGTTATAGTTAATGTATAGTGTGTAACAATTTGAGAAGCAAAGGCAACCAGTTAGATTAATAACAACATTTCAAACAGTTTTGTGAAGATTGACACTTTGACAGGTTGAGCAAAGCGCGGTTTCAACGCCATTCAATATATCTCATTATAAAAGAAAATAAAAATGAAAGTACACATAACATACAGTTTTATATATCATCTATCTCGTTAAATATATTTTACATTTGCATCCTCTCTAATTGAATAGGATAGCTGTAAAAATAGGGTGCTTAAGATCCCACGTTCTTAGTTGCATTGGCGACTCCGATCTAATTGTTGATGATTTGTCATCAACTTATGACAAATTTTTCAAACGTCAGTAATTACTAAAATTAATTAAACTACTCTTGGTATATACTACTTTGTTCTTGTTCACGACAAAAATTTAAACATCAATTTGACAACTGCCTTGCAAAATAAACCGCTTAATGTTGTATAGACGTATTATTAATAAAAAAATATCAAATGCTATGTAAACGGTTATTCAAACGGTATCTATATTCAAACCGGTATCGATATCAACCGGTATCGCGAGTAGCCACAATATACCGGTATGACGGTGCGGTGCGGTGTGCAGGCAGTGTGCGCGCCCGTGTTCCCTCTGCTGGAGGTGAAGCCGCCGCTGGTGGGCGCGCTCCCGCCGCACCACCTGCTGCCGCCGCCGTTGCACGAACACCACCTTGTGAGTCGCGCTCGGCTGCACGCCTCGTACAGAGATACTCGGACAGTTTGATTCGGAACAACGCCATCTAGCGGCAATTAGGAACACTTAGCTTGCGTACAGCACCATCTGGCGTCTGAAAAGAAAGTTTCTGGTTTTTATTTTTCTTGCCTGTAAGATATATTTTGTTATAATATACAATTCGTACTCTTAAGGTTTCTCTTGTAAAGTCCTAATTTCATCCATGTCAGTACTATAATAAAATTAAAGGTGATTCACAAAGAATCCATTTCTAATTTCGCACGCTATACTTTTGATTTTAAAACCAAAGAGATAGATAGATGGAGATACTAATAGTAATATTATTATGGACTAAGGACGTCTTCGATTGCTTATTGAAATGGCAAATTACCCAAATCCTCAGGCATATTTGACCGCCCACCAAATAGCCTTTATAATGTGACAGAAGGCATTGTTAATTTTTTTAAAGTAAACAGAATGTCTTAAGGGTGAACTGTTTGTTGAGTCCCTTCTGTGAACATTGTTTAATATGGTTTGTATCTAGTAGATATTGAAAATTTAATTCCATAAATTCCTTATGCCACATATATGCGCATACAATTATAGTTTAGGTAAAGTTAAGTCTCAATTTTATTCATGTATGAATATAACGGATGATTCTAGTAAATAATTTTGTTTCGTTTGTTGGAAAACGTTTGTTCTAAAATATTTATAGTATTTGTCCTTGTTTTAGTCCTTACAGTGAATTATTGTTTTAGACCCTACATTGAGCTAGACTGATTAATTACATTAACATACAGTCTTACAAAGTCATACCATGTTTCTTTCGCGATGATCGTCTATTTCTGTACGAGGTCGTGTGGAACCAGAGTGTTATTATGTGATTGGTGCTGCCCCATTTCCCCCTTAAATTGGTTTGGATATGTGACCAGTTCCCCCGTAGCGAGAACACCAGTAAACGACCAATAATCTTGATACCCCGGTGATGTGGAGTGTAGAAATAAACTTTATTTATTTGCGCTGTTTATACCCCCTACGCTTCGACAACCATTAGATTTTCCGTTTGCACGCAATCCTATTGTATGATAGTGCCCCCATTAGGATCCTATAATATTTATAATCAACCCATTAGTACAGTAGTTAGTAACCATACGTATTAATTTCAGCACAATTCTGTCGAGTGTTAAGTGACGAAGTTTATGTAGAGGAAATTCACATCAAGCTTTATCTGTTTGTTTTCTGGCATCGCCGATACGAAAGCTTTTACGATTACGACTATTCAGTTACCGACGCAACGTTCTTTCGAACATCCCGTATTTGCACCTGTCCCCATATTTTTGCCTCTACCTCGCCTCTTCCAATATTTTTGAGTTTTATTTTTTCACTTGAGTTAATATTGCGATTAACCATGGACCGCATGGCGTAACCGATGCGAGCAGCTCTTTAAATAATTCACATAGTTAAATGCTGACTCCTGGTAAATTGAAGGTGCATTTTAAAACTTGGGCAGCACCACTCAAGGCTCACAAGTGGTCGAATATTTTAAAACTACACAAAGAAAATTCGCAAATTCTTCAAATCCATACATTCTACGCAATTCACTTTACAGTGAAACATGTTGTCGAGACACTGTCTAAATATGCCTATTTCAGCCGTTCTATTTCGATTGAGAGTTTAAAATGTTTAAATCGTAGTAATTGGTCACACAAGAATAGTATTGCGAATTTTCTTGGTGGATCTAATGAAAAGTTTTTTAAATTAAATTTCTACCCAGGTAACCCTATCCAGCGATCCCATCCCGGCAATGTCAGAGAAGATGAAAACAAGCAGCTGGAGCTCAGTGTTGCATTGTGTTGTTGCATTTAAGATCTTATCAATAATTCCGGCATGGATTATATTATATTATTTATTTGTTATGTATGTGAGCTTATACGGTCAATAGTTTTGGTGCAATATATGCCATTCGTTATGAAGTGACAGGTCTCAAAAAACAAAAAATCTCCAATATATCCAAAAAAATATATTGAAAGAAATGAAGTGTACTAATGTGACTGTACACACTGTGAGTCATCTAAAACTTATTTGTATATAATTGTGTAAAACTTTCAACGAGTATTTGAGCTCATATCTAATAAACGTGTTGCCATATTACTAGAAAGTTAATCATTCGTTTGGCTACATTGCAGTCAAAATATTGCCCGTGTAGAATTACAAAATAAAAAAATCTCCAAAGTAAAATGTTAATACATCAAGCGTGTTTATCATGTTGTAGATGGGAGGTCTTGCCAAATCACCGCTCGCGGGGCTGGCGGCCCTGGGCCTCGGAGGCCTTGCGCCAGCTAACAGTGGTGGACTGAATCCTGCAGGTACCAATCATGATTTATCATCTTCTAATATATAAATTTCGTGTCAAGTTGTTTGTCTGCGATGGACTCCTAAACTATATAACCGATTTTAATCAAATTTGCACACCGTGTGCAGTTTGATCCAACTTGGAAGATAGGAAATGCTTACATCTCAATATAAAAAAAGCTATTGACAGAACGAAGTCTGTCCGGTTATATTTAAATGAATGTACTTATACAAAGTAACAGGAAAATTCATCATAATATTCTTCGAATGGAAGGTAATCTTCAATGTTTAAGGGACTGCACAAACACGCTACTTTGAGCATCGGTGATTCGCGTTTGCATCAATATTGTAGCTCTCTCTGGTGACTCTGCGTTTAATTGTAACATCATAATAGTATTAACACAATCGGTGAAATTCTTCATTATCAAGATTTATTTATTTATTTAGACTTTATTGACCTCAAAAACAGGGTACAATTGGCGAGCTTAATGCTTAATGCATTCTCTAGTAGCTGACCATCAGGCCAAACCGATATCCACGATTTATCGGGTTTCCATTCCGTTAATTCTATGGTGTCGACGAGTTCTAAGCGATCGATGACATAATGGGACTTCTAGCACTAAAATACGTACATATCTATGTCTCACTTGTCGCATCCTAGTGGGATAGATATCTGTAAAAAACCCTCGCAAAATAGAACTTCAACTGCCACTTTACCTGTCGTTTGTATAACCTTCAGCAGCACTGGCAGCGCTGGCCGGCTCCCAGCTGCGCACGTCGAACCAGGCGCGCAACCAGCCGCAGAGCAACCAGCAGTCGCACGAGATGACCGTGCCCAACGAGCTCATCGGCTGTATCATTGGAAAGGTTTGTTTGTAGCTTTGCAGGAAATGTGTTTATACTGACTTAGAGAATTGGATACCGGTTTCTCAGTTCCGAAAATTTCGGGAAATGTTAGTTGTCTTTGATATGTATTAATGGGTTTATACTGAATTAGAGAATTGGGTACCGATTTCTCAGTTCCGAAAACGGGATTAAACTTAACCTATCTCGGGTTTTTTTTTTGGATTGATAAAAATTAAAGAAAAATACTTTTATGTTTTTATGATGATATGATATACCGTTGATGAATGTAGTGTTTCATTTAAATTTAAATATACTTCCTCATTGGAAATAGTTCGAACCTTTCGTGCATTGCACATTAAAAATACGGGTGATTTATGGGGAATGTCTGTCAAAATTTTAAATAATATAATAGATGTGATAGCCCCTTATTTAACTAGGTTATTCAATAAATGTGTAGATCTAGGTACTTTCCCAGATCTTATGAAGTATAGTAAGATTATTCCGGTTTTTAAATCTGGGGATAAAGCAGACGTTAATAATTACAGACCTATTTCTATTTTACCTACTCTCAGTAAAGTCTTTGAAAAAATTGTATTAAAACAATTGCTGATGCACTTCAACACTTATAACTTACACCACCCTGAACAATACGGCTTTACCAAAGGCCGTAGTACAACAGATGCAGGTGCTAGGCTTCTTAAACACATCTTTGAGGCCTGGGAAAATTCACAAAATGCCATAGGGGTATTCTGTGACCTGTCTAAAGCATTTGACTGTGTTGAGCACGAAACACTTCTACTTAAGCTTAGTCACTACGGTATCAAGAATAATTCACTCAACTTGATTGCGTCGTACTTGAAGGGTAGAATCCAATGTGTTAGTATAAATGATACCAAGTCATCGGGATCTCAATCTGTTATGGGGGTACCTCAGGGCTCGATTCTAGGCCCCTTTCTTTTTCTAGTATATATAAATGATCTGCCGTATTATATTAAGAAATATGCAGAGATTGTCCTGTTTGCTGATGATACTTCTCTTATATTTAAGACGAATAGAAATAAAATGAATTTTGACGATGTAAACAGTGCTCTGTCTCGTTTATCACACTGGTTTACTACAAATAATTTGCTGCTAAATGCTAAAAAAACTAAGTGTGTTGAATTTTCACTACCTAATGTACGGAATGTTAGTAAAAGCCTCAAATTAAATAATGAAATTCTAACTATGGAAAAATCCACGGTTTTTTTGGGTGTCACCTTAGATTCTAAACTACAATGGGGCACCCATATAACGGCTCTCGCGAGTAAGCTAAGTAGGTCAGTTTATGCCATTAGAAAGATAAGACAGTTTACTGATGTAGAAACTGCTAAACTTGTTTATTTTGCATACTTTCATAGTCTCATGTCCTATGGTATATTGATGTGGGGCTCAGCGGCTAACGTTAACGTTGATGCTATATTTATTTTGCAGAAAAGGGCAATCAGAGCCATTTATAAATTAAAATCACGCGAATCCCTGCGTGAGAAATTTAAAGAAATAGGCATATTAACAGTAGCCTCTCAATTTATTTACAGCAATATTATTTTCGTAAAAAACAACTTAGGTATGTTCAAGCAGAATAGTGATACGCATAATCATTTAACTAGAAACAGACATAATTTGGTTACGTCATCTTTTCGCCTAAGTAGGGTACAACGTTCTTATATGGGGCTCGGTGTACGTTTTTTCAATAAATTACCTAGGTCAATACGTGATTTACCTATCCAAATGTTTAAGAGATATGTGAAATCTCAGCTAGTACGCAAAGGATACTATAGTATAAATGAATATATTAATGACAAAGACGCCTGGAAACTAATGCCGCATCCAGTTCCGCGTAGGTTAGAACGCAATATTATGTAACCATCCATGATTTTAAAAGATGCGCTGAGGAGTTTCTTTCGGCTTTTCTTCTCCTCCTTGACAAAGCGCCTTTCCGAAAAGCTGGTAGATTAAAAAATGACGTGCATAAGTGTATCAGTGATACCTATATGAATAAAAGATTTTGATTTGATTTGATTTGATGAAAACAGCTATAGTTAGTGTTAGGAAGTTAGGAATATAGGATAAGAAGGATAGGAACTATCAGGAATCTCCTACAAAGAATACTGATATTGAAACCGAAACCTACAGTGTATCACGGCGTACCGCCTCCTCATGAAGTTCAATTATTACCATTATGTCGGTGGTGATAATTAGTTGTAATTCCAGGGCGGCACCAAGATAGCTGAGATCCGTCAAATCTCGGGCGCCATGATCCGGATATCCAACTGCGAGGAGCGCGAGGGCGGCAGCACTGACCGCACCATCACCATCACGGGCAACCCTGACTCCGTCGCGCTGGCGCAGTACCTCATCAACATGAGGTCAGTCCTTCTCTATTACAGCTCATTCTCTCGCTCTCTCATTCCCCCTCAAACGATCCGGACCCAGACACACCACCTGTCCATTTATAACTCGCCTGGTCCACCTCAGATTCTGTTTATTTGACATCCTGTTATCTTCCTTCGATTTATCAATACCTTGTAGTGGGGCGTTTCGAAAGGAGCTCGTTTCATTCACAACTGGTTCTGATCCGATGTTATAATATGTATTTTTTATTTTTCAATTAATATTCTTATTATTTTGCATATAGTTTTTGCACATAATGTATGTACATTAAAATTTAATTCGCCTATCATTTTACTTTTTATTTGTATAAATTATTTTCCACATTACATTATATATTGATTTTCTAACTTATATATAGCTATTTTAATTTTATGCTGTAGCTGTAGAACAAGACTAGAACTAACACCTACAGTTACAAGTAAGATCGGATCAGCACCGTTGTCCAAGTGATAGAATAGTCGGTCGGTCGAAACCTCAAAGTCAAGACGTCCCCCCTCGCCTGCCTTTACATTCCTCTCCCGCCCCCGCAGTGTGGAGCTGCAGAAGGCGAATCTGGAGGGGGGGACGAACACGAGCGCGTCGGGTTCGTCGTCGAGTCCGCTCGCATCGGCCATCCCGCTCGCTCAGCTGCTGAGCAAGTCGGGCGCACTCGGTGCTCTCAACTCGCTGTCGGCGCTGGGCGGGCTGACGGACCTGCTGGCGGGCGCGCCCCCCGTGCAGACCACCGGCGTGCACCGCAACAAGCCCTACCGCCGACAGGATGACGAACCGCCCTCCAAGCCCAAGGAGCGCAACAAGTACAACCCGTATTAGGGCGTTATGTCGCGAGATATAAATTGCTATTGCAGTGCTTTCGATCGCGCGCAATCTACGGATTCCGATTTAACGGTAGTCTAGCAGCTAGAAGGATTTTAATGAAGATGTAGAAGCTTGATTATGAAGTTGTATTCAGATGAATAGATAGAGAGAGACATAAACAGTACTTATGTAGAAACAATATAAAAAACATTCGAAGTAATATTCGAATTCAAAGTCGATTGGATTCCATTATTTACAATTGCTATTACTTTGGGTCGGTTTGGAAATTCAATAAAAAGTGCTTCTATTCTGATGTTCGGGTTCTAATGTTTCTTTTCCCATGATGGGACCGTGTAGATTGTGTCAAACTGAACTCAACGTATTAGGGAGTAGACGTTGCGGCAGAATTCGTGTAGACTTTAAGACCTCTTATGTGTAAAAAAATCAGCTTTTTGAGGGAATCGATAAAAATCGGTAAAGTTTTGTTTAGCAAGCAGATAGGTGATTTTGAATTTGGTGAATAAATTACGACGGAAACGTCGTACACACATGAGTTTTTGAATTCGATAATGCTTCAAAATGTAGAATTATTTGATGTAAAAAAGTGATTTTGGCAAAAGTCATAACACATGAGAGGTCTTAAAGTCCCAACGACGAAATATTGCTTGATTAATCAGCGATATATTTGCAATTTACAACGTAATGTAGATTACGATCTCAATAAAATTGATTCCGTTATAAAGTACGTTGAGCAATATCAATTTATATCCCGAGATGTAATGTATTATGTAATTAAATAAATAGGGTTGAGGAAACAGCCGCGTCAGGCGAACCGTATAAAATGTAAGCCTCTCTTACAAAATCGCAAAATTTCGTTAGGTGGCGTTACTAGATTTTGTATTTATGTTAATTGTCATTGGTTACATTATTTAGATTATTGATTTATTTTGACAAAATTATCTTTAGTGCGTTGGATTGTACAGATATTCCAATTCACTTATTTCCAAAAAAATTAAAACTAAAAAAACCGCCTTAGCCTATATACAATAGAAAACAGTAGCGCCATCTAAAGTAGAATTTGTACGTTTACGAAGACCCGTATAATATATCATACGCAAACAAGATATCGATGAACCAATGGATAATGCGATTAAAGTCGAGGCTTAGGTTTGTCGGTAATGGCTTAAGAACATTGTCCAAAGAAATCGAAGACCTTCAAGGGCCTGCTTGTACAGGCTTTGAGCGTTTATTTTTCCAGTTTTGTCCTTTAGTTTGTAAGGGAAATGCGTCAGGTTAAAAATTTCGGTCTGTTACTCAAATCTGTTTAGTGTTGAATGAATAATAATATAATCAATTTGCTTGTCGCGGGCAAATATTATTTTAATTATCATTTTGTTCTTCCTGCGCGAAAAGACTGTAAGACTTTTGGCGGTAAGAGTCTAAAGTTCAAAGTGGAAATTAATAATGTGCTGTAAAAACTAATTGTGAAAATACAATCGGATGTGTTTTGAGCGTATTAGATTGATTGATGATTCGATAAATCTAAATTAGTTTTTCATTACTTTAATTTTATTGCAGTAAATGTCTCATTTATTGACGAAGAATAAATATGACACGATGTCAACGCAATATTAATTTCCACTGTGTTATAATTATGGACTATAATTTATTAGAAATATTAGTAATATAAGTTATGATTTGGAGTTTTTTTTTATTTTGTTTACATACATATTATGTATTAAATTCGCCGTGTGCACTTGCGTCAGTCATCGTAAGTTTAAAGTAACAAGTCATCTTTTGAGTTGAGTCAGGCATACGTTCGCCTAACATTAGTATTTTTGTGTTGTATTCCGAGTATATATTATATTTAATAAAGCAATAACCATGTATAAGGCTTAAGGGTGTGCGGTGCAAAATAATTAAAAAACTTGATTGTTATGATCGGAAAATAACTAAATATGACTTTACCTTCTATTCATACCTACTGTTATAAACTATTACGCTGACATGAATAGAAAGATCATTATTAATTTCGATAAACAATACTCAAGCATCTCACATTTTAAATATGGTAACCATACACTCGATTACGAATAGGGATTATTTAGTTGTTTGTTTTATGATACTACACTCAAAATATAATATTATCACGGCGCACCCTTGAGTACAGTAATATAGTGCCTGGTTCGAAATTGGGACGAGTTTCATCTTGAATTATGTAAATCACGATGAAATAAATAAAAAAATCATTGTTAAAAATTTGATCTGGGCACACTATTCTTACAAATAATTATATTAGGTAAATAGATAACATAGCTGCAGTCACATGTTTGATGTTTTAAAGCACTTATTTCGTTCTCTCGGGTTGTTTGTTTCAGGTTTAGGAAAGTTGAATTATATTAATGCGTCTTGATAAACTCCTATAATAGTAATTATTTTATTACATTTTTCTGTAACAATCAATATACAGAGCTTAATATTATAATACATAAATCAATCAAGTCGGATTGACTTGTTTCATACGGTTTGAAATCGTATCAAATTTTTGTGAAATTGAAGTATACTTCCGTTAGTTTTCTAATCACGTTTGCAATCATCGTTTGGGCTTTTTGACCAAAGAAAAATTATGACTTAACATAATAATTATTAATATTTTTATATCTATTCGTGATTTTAAAATTTATTTTCATCATATAAAGTTGTTTTTAAGTGACTAAGGGCGGATTCGACTAAATTTTATTTTGCGAATAAAATTTAAATCCGATTGTCATAATATCCATAGTTTGTCAAGGCTACGACGGTTGACATAATTAAATCCGGCAATATTAAGGTGCACATAACAAGTTTAGTTGCACTTTATAAACGTTAAATTTTATTTTTTGTTGGCTTAAATTTTCATTGGTCATTCATTCGTTAACTATTCGAGGGATATATTCTCTGATATAACTATATATATGATTTGGTTAATCCGCCCTTAGCAAGTTACATGAAGATCACTATATTTTGTATGACCTGATGAAAATGGCCAAAATAAACAAGTATGACGATAACTAGGGGGATCGTGACAATAGTAGTAAATACATAGAAGCTTATGCTGTAGAATATACAGATGCTTCGCGTTCGATGATTGTATAAAACTCTATTTTAAAATGAAATACAGGGTTTATAGTTAGGACGTCAAGCTATACTTCATAATCCTACTTAAAGTTTAATAGGAAGATAAAACTATATTTGGTATTGTTGTGTAGTTTCTGCCTCATAATTTAAGAGGGTTCATACATACCAAGAGAAATAAAGTTCATTTTAAAAGGGGAAGTATCGTTTGATGCCTGCTAATGAGCGTGGACCCTGTTTAAACCGAAGATGTCAGAGTGGGTAGGAAGTGTTATGTATTAAATGAATATTTCCTATCGAAAATGTTCGGTAAATTTTGGTCTTAGGTGGACGACAAATGAGAAAACTATTTGACAGTAGTATTTGATACATGCACTTGCGTTTTTGTAGTAATTTCTTTATTATGAATGAACGAACTCAGATATTATGATTATGGTTTTAACACCCATTTATTCATATCATTTTGGCTCTTGTTGTTGTTTGACTTGGACCAGTGTCAAAATGAAAATAATTCTAAGCACACATCAGTTTAGTTTATATTATTTCAATTAGAGAGGAGAGTTATTAATTAAATTTCACACATTTAAAAACATGTTGATTTTAGGAGGCTCATACTCATAGCCGTTTAAATATTGCGTCATTCCTACTGGGTTGTCACAATCGATACATAACGATTAAATTAATTTAGCATTTTATCTTCAGTGATCTTTCTATTTTAAAACCAGAATTATCCACCCCGCGAGCCTCTATTAACCATTCCAGAAGAGTCCGAAGACCAACCCTCGATCATTTACGCCTTAACTCAGAGTCACTAACGGTTACTTTAATCGCTCCTTTATAAAGAATCGCCATACAAATTCTGTACTAAGGAGCGATTTAAGTAACCGTTAGTGACTTTGAGTTAGGGCGTTAGTCTGTAATCTGTCATTTTGTCGAATAGTATCGTATTTTGTCGTCTACCTAGACAGTGTTAGGGAATTCTCCAGTACAACTCGATTGAACTGTTTGTAATGTTTACTTAGAAACATTTTAAGACTCTTAACAATCTGTAATGTAGTGTTTAATTTTAAGTCTGTCGTTTAAATCAACCACCTTAGACAAGATTTGATGTTTTTTATAATATACTGACAAGTTAATGACAATGAGGTTACTAGCATTATTCTAGATAATTATTATGTAGCAGTCGATTCTATAGTAAGGTTGATTTGCCTTCACACTGTCGTGATTAGTTAGTGCGAACATATAAAAACGAGGTCCAATTCGAGTGTTTTTAATATAAAATGTAGCTCCGTGTAGGGTAAAGTTCATTGCCTGCAATTATAATTTTATTTGTAATTTAAAATCATGTTATTTATAAGAGAATAGACGTTTTCATATCTTTTCAAGAATCTTTCGCTAGTATAGATAAGGAGAAATATTGTTTTTAGTACGTACCTAATAAAAGTATAATGAAAAGGGAATATTTTTTATTGAATACATATTGGTAATTTAGAACAGGTTCTCAAGTTGTGTTTGGTCAAGTTGTCTCTGGTATATGTAAAGCGACCTGATACCAAGTGTCCCTGAGACCCACGCCATATCCTACTGAGCCTACGCCTTTGGCACAATCCTGTGACACCCGCCACGTTCAACCATCGTGTACCTACATCCCACAGCTGGATCATCCAACATCCCGGTAAGAATTTTCCTATTCGTTATTATTTTCATCCGGCACCCGACTTGCAGAGGGAACAACACGCGAGTTTCCCCGCAAAGCTCCTTATGATTCCAACTCCTGCTGATTACAATCACCTACCATGTTTATATTGTAACCGTCTCGGCTGTTCACAATCATCTATCTATCCACAATCTGGATATGCTAGTAGGTAAAGTAATGCTTACAACTGAAAGCTGCCAGACTTGAGAGTAACGGATAGATAGAGTATTGAGAACGGACGAAAACAATGTGAATATTTAACATGTAGTGACGTAGCGAGCTTCGAGATGTACAAACTAAGCTGTGTGTGGTACTTTCCAGGATCACGATGGAGACGGCGGGGCTGCCGCTGCCCGGCTACCACTACATCGCGCCCAACCACATCGTCAAGGCGCCCATCCACTGAACGTCCCCGGACTACGGCTCCACAACACATCTGCAATGAACGGTAACACAGACTAATCTCCCAACACGAGGGATTCGAGGGAAACCGAATGGCTAGTAGCTGAACGTATGTTTACATTTGTTACGAGTTTATAAGTATTTTAGATATTCTTATATTTATTCTCCACTATTTAATCGATCCATGTGCTACGTGTCAGGGCACGCTTAGATCGAGAGAGTCGACGGACCAGCCTTCGGCGTGTTTTCGATGTGAGAAAGAATTAAAATGACTGACGTTTTAAAATTTGTGATCGGTCTGCGAACAGTGAACTTGTAATTTTTCACGGAGCACATAATTAATACTTTTTTATGTTCGTTCGCTGTTCGCGGACGATCGGTGGCATCGGGAGATTGCTGAGTTGATCGAATTTATTATGGATTTAAGCGGTCGAGTATTTCAATTATCCATTGAAAGTTATTTTCATTATTACGATCGGTGTCGATCAAAAATAAATTATAATGTTCAAAATGAGAAATCGGGCGTCGGCATGAAGTAGATGTAGATGCGTTACAATCGACCTCGGACCCGCTGGCGTAGCGTAGCGTTAGATTAGAGAACAGAGTGAGAGGGTTAAAGACAATATTTGTAAATAACATAATCGTAATTACCTGAAATTAGGGGTTACAGTAAGTGCTTTCGTGCACTGGCATTGTCCGACCGAGGGGCAAAGTAGCTAGAGCAATATTTACAATACGATACATTATATGAAGTGCGAGCGGGACGGACGCGCGGACGTGCGTCTGCGGCGGGCGCGGGCCAGTGCGCGCGAGCGGCGGTTGCGTTGCGGCGCGATCTAGAAACCGGTGGGATCAAATCCTTTAAGAATCTTACATTAAAAGGAAGACAGATTAAATGAACTTTTGAATGCATTAATATGATCTATTAATACAAAAGACATTACATATAAAAATAGTGTTAACTGAATGTGATAGTCTTGTAACATATTTTACACGTAAAGATCTCTTACATTATTAACACATTGTGTACATCGGCTATTGGAAAATTTAAGTCGAATAAATGATATTGGTTTAGGGATCAAAACCAAAGATTGTTAAAGTTTGTTTAACATTAATAATGTTGTGGATTTATGCTAAATTATTCTGAGAGTAGCTAACATTTAGTAAAGTAATGTAGAACGAATCATTTCACTTATTTTATTACCCTCTCCAGACTGCTCATTATATTTAGACTTAGAAGGAAAATATAGGTAGTCAAGCAGTAAGTGACATATTTCCAATAAAAAAGAAAAAAACATTTAGGCTTAAGTAGATTAAGTAAGGATAGGACCAGTGTAATAAATGCTTTTCGGTGGGTATTTTGATTTCCTTACAGAACAAAATAGTGCCACATCAAGAAACAAATTGTGCCAATAATGACATTCGAAATTATGTTTTCCGTATATCTGTTGTTCGTATACATATTATTATCTAACATTTTACGATGAATTTACTATTTGCATAATAATATTGGAGGATAACATTATTTAATCCACTTATTATTAATTTTGCACTCTAGCTGTAAGGTGTCTACACAATTAGCGTAAATAGTACGTATCTACATATCCCTGTAATGTATTTCCCCAAGTCTTCCCCTTCCAGTATTCGTGTAGTAAATATTAGTATTGTGCCAAAGTTGTATCAAAAATATAAAAATAAAATTGAGCGGACAGCGACGTTCTAAAGTTGTTGCACTCTGTCAACAGCGTGGGTTCGTGCTAGTCAAATTGGTCTGAAATTTAAAAGACATGATATTTTTTACATTCTAGTCAAAATTTTTTGAATCGGTGTACTTTTTTAACTAAATATTTTACACGTATTATAGTTTATTTATTTTTGTTCGTGAAATTTAAAGTTTTATCTTCTCGCTTTGAGTAATTAGCTTAGCAATAAAATGATTAAATCAATTATTTATGACAATTATTGAATTGCAAATAGGGCAATGTATAGAGCTTCGTACTATTAAGTAATACATTGTATAAAACAATTTATTCGATATAAACTAATGCGATGAGAAAAGTATAAAATGAAATTTCGTAGCTGTGATTTTTAAGCGCACTTTTGTGCACAAGGCTACGTCAGGTGACTCAGTGAGCTAAGGAGCTGAGCAATGAGCAGTGAGCGCAAGTAGACGAGGAGAGCCCGCATGAGGCTGGCAATTGTAACGCAAATACTTTGCGACAGTGTTAGTTCATCGGTGTTGTTGGTATACATTTAGTACAATGCAATTATAAATAAATTAGTGAATAGTGTTAATTTGTCACGTGTATTATGTTCGTATATGAATTATGGTTTGCATAAATTATTTAATCGATATTAAAATCGTACTAGCGTAGGCTTATGACTTATGACTCATTATTGTTATTGTTATTTTCATTTGCTCAATTAAATATTCGTGTAAGCTAGGCTCGAGTTACTGTAATGTTTATTTGGTGGGCTGTCCACGATAATGTTTGGTCCGAGTGCTTTTAGTAAATATTCGTATTAAAAATGTTGTAAAAGAATATTTTATTGTTATAAGTAAAGTTAAAATATCAATATTTCTGTTTAAAATTATTTGTTTTCATGTACAATTAGTTATCTTTACATAGTAAAGCCATAAATTACCGAAAATATTTACAAAGATTTTGATCAGCTGTAAGCGAGTATTGTTTGTGTAAGTATTTATTTTGATTATACAGTGGACTCACTAGATTGAAAAAACTGACTGCAGTCATTAAATATGGTAACATGTTGTTTTATAGTTATGTGTAAAGTTGCTTAATGATTGTGAATTGGTTTTGAATATGTAATTCATTTGTTTATGATTGTGTACAATATTATCTTAATGTAATTGTTATTAACAATCATATTAAAATAGTAATGTTTCATTATGTTGCTTTGAATATTTTTAAATACCAAAAACTGTAGATTGCACATTTTACATTACTGTATGTGGCTTTAATTTCTTTAAATTTGTTAGTTTTTTTATTTCATTTTAGCCTTAATTGACAGGGTCGGACTGCACTCTATGATAGTATAATTAAACTCAATTTTAGCAAATATTTACTAAATGTAATAGTGAATTTTCTAGAAATTTCGTGTTAGCACCTGAATTTAAAATTTTTACTGCACCTTTTTGAAGTCCCGTCTTATGAATTTGGGACTAATAGATAATACAAAAAAGATTATCGCCACTTGTGGATCAAGCTTTTAACTGACTTCTTATTGACTGCTGAATGTAAGAATGTGAAATTATAACGCCATAATAAATGATATTTTGCTATGCTCGTCACTAATTGAATTCACATACAGGTTTGAAGAGATTGGGTATTAAGGGTTGTGTAATTTGTTAAGCGTATACAATACTCATTATATTCGCTGCAATCCCTGTAGTACATTCTATTTTTTGAATTAGAACTACAGATAATTTATAATAATATTGTAGTTAATCAGGGTAAATAAACAGATAGTTCAGTCTAAGTTCACTTCACGCTCGTATAGTACAAGTCATAATTTGACTGAAACAATCATAATGAAAATATATTTTGAACGGGAATAACATAACAGGCTTAAAGAGATAAATATGTTTATTGTTATATTTTTCATCATTTATCCATTCATCCTTGGAGGTCCAAAACTGGACCTAGATTTACCCTAGCCGACGCCACTTTGACCTGTCCTGAACCTTCTGATCGCTGATTTTATTGGTTCATCAGGGACCTGACTCAGGTTTATCCTACAACGTTTACCAAGGCGTGGTTTCGTTTATGGTGGGATTTCGTGTGACTGTCATGTCATAAGGCACATGTCTCAAAAGCCAAATGCGTAATTTAATGTGCCAAAATGATTGTGCCTAAATCAAATGGCACACACACAAGCGTGCACATTAAACACAAATAAGCATACATTTAATTTTGGTACATAATCTATGTAATGTTTCGAAAGCTGGCCTTAGAAAAAAGTTGGTGTTCGCATTAACTTAAATATTTTATAGGAGTGATGACAGAAGACGGAGGTCGATATCAAGCAATATCAAGAGGGTTGCATCGTCGTGTCTTGGGCTGTACCACTTTTGTTGTTGCACGTTCATTTAGTATTAACATTAATAGTACTTGATGACTGAGTATAGTTAAGATTAAATTATTAAAATGGCAATAAAGATATATCAATATCACTCGTGATTCACTAATGCAATTTCGATAAAAGCATTTAATTTTTAAAATCACTTATCAATGAGCTTCTGTATACACATCACCTACCGCTTGTTTTACGTGTGCACCATTATACTTCCAAAAGCATAAAACGGTGTATATAGCAAAATGGTGGTTTTTTTGCCCGTGTTACTACCATTAGTAGATAATATTGGTAATTTTTTCCCCTTTGTTACCACTGTAGTTGTAAGTTGTTAGAAGAAAAATACCTACTTCTAATCTCAAAAGTACTCCAACAGATAATCTTTTTAACCGACTTCAAAAAAGGAGGAGGTATTCAATTCGACTGTATTTTTTTTTTGTTATTCTTAGGTATGTAAGTTAATATCGGTCAAGTGCGAGTTGGACTCGCACATGGACAATTTCGAACCACCGTACGACTTTGAGTTTAGAAAATTACGATCAAGAGATCAATTCAAATATTGCAATGCAATTCAAATAATGCAAGAGCATCATTAGGGGGAGCATATTTCGTACTTAACAAAAACCTTTTCGTGTATTTTGCTTACAACTTTTTTATTTAGCGAAGCATACACAATTTAATATTTTCCGTCTTACAACTTGCAACTGCAATAGTAACAAAGGCAATTAAGTTACCCGTATTACAACTATAGTCGGATGGTAGTAAGACGGGTAATTTAGTATTTCCCTTATTACAACTTACAACTGCAGTAGTAAGAAAGAGAAAAATATTAGCGATATTACTACTGTTGTAACACAGGCAAAAAACCAAAATGGTTACTATAGTATTTTTTATATTTTAAATAGCCCATGATTATTTTATTACTTGATTAAGAACTTATCATACTTAGATGACGAGGAATGGATAATATTTAAAAAATAAAAACATTAAATGTACTAGTTGTATCAGTATGTTAATCTTTGTCATTATATTACATCAGGAAAAATTACCTACTGAATTTTAAAAATTGGATCAAAATATTTAGTGTTTATCCATGATCGATATTTGGACTCCAACAGTACGGAGATAGGATATAACTTACGGATTCATTGTAATTGTAGGTACAGTTATTATTGAATGTAAAAATCCGTGAGACCTTACATTATCATGTAACTTGTATGTTCTCTCGCCATATCTTAAATTAATATCAGTGTAATTGTCGACATATCTAATTGTTTTGTGAATTGAATTGATTAATGTTAATAAATATAAATGTTGTACTTACGGTTACAGTATACTGTCATTGGAGTTACTTTCAATATAATTAATGTTTGTTTTCATTATGTTAATTCAATAAAGTGTGTAAATAAAATGAATTTTTATTTATGAAGCCATGTCCAAAAATGACTTATTGATATACCTACCTACCTGAAGTACCTGACATTACAAAATCTACGCTAGAAATTATATTCCTAGTATGATGTGATGTAATCGTGGTGATAATAGTTTACGTGCCCTTCGCTATCGCACTATAAGATAGAGAGACCTAGCTTAAATTTTTGAACCCATTGGGCAAGTAATTAATGAAAGTAAGCAAATTTTTGCAGCAAAGCGACAAACACTATCATTCACTTTTGATTACACAATAACAAAAACTGACAGTCTCAGTATCGCCAAATAGTGTAAGTGGCTCCATCTATCTTTTTGACCGAGGTTGATACTTATCTATACTTCCATCTTAATATATATAAATTACGTGTCACGTTGTTTGTCCGCGATGGACTCCTAAACTACTTAACCGATTTTATTTGCACACCGTATGCAGTTTGATCCAACTTGAAAGATAGGGCACATCACATCTCAAAATAAAATAAAACTTGACATAACGAAGTCTGTCCGGGCAGCTAGTACTAATATATAAAGAGGAAAGATTTGATTTTTTGTTTGCATTGAATAGGCTCCGTAACTACTGAACCGATTTGAAAAATTATTTCACTGTTAGAAAGCTACACTATCCCCGGTGAACATAGGCTATATTGTATTTAAGAAAATTAGGGATCCTTACTAAAACTCCAATAATGTAACCCAAGGTGTAAAAAAATAAGAAAACCGAAGCAAAGCGAGGGCGGTTACTCGTAATTTATAACCCTCGGTAGACTACGGTGTGATCAAACTACAATAGACTAGGTACATTGTATACTCCTTACCAGATTACTACCCTAGGATGTGCGGCGCAATGCCCACTAAACTTTGTTCAAGCGACGTATAGATGTCGCTTCTCTTGCAAACGCCTAACAAAGCGCTGTGTCGGGTTTAGGACCGGCTACGCGGCTCCCCGCTCAGCAAAAGGTTAGCGACTCGTGCCATGTCGGAGCCGTGCGTCGGAGGCCTTCGGACAGTATGAGATCTTCCGACACTTACCATTTACTCTCGAGAGGATCCAATTCGATCAAATCACACTTGCGGTCAGGTAGAGTGGCAGAATAGTAACCCAGATGGGTGTCGTAAGAGGCGACTAAATCCGGCCCATTGCAGCGTTTGTGACGGGGCCCGTCATGCCTCATCACGGAGGGATTATATTGCTAATACTTACACCTATATTTTAATAGTTCATTAATATTTATTATTATATTTCTGCCGGGTCCGTCTGGTAGCTAATCACCCTATTGCTTGGGTCAGCCGCCAAACTACTCGTGTGCCGGCTGGGGGCTTGTTCTGATGTAACACAAGGTAATTAGTAGATACTAAAGCGATGAAATTCACTTACTACCAGGTGGAGCGTCAGCTCGTTTGTTGGCTATTTCCATAAAAATACTTAAAATGCTGGATTAAAATGAGAACTTGTAATATGTGAATAGGTAGGTACTTAGTTATGGTCCCGGGTGCAGGCCATTAGATTCCAGAAGGAATCTGGGACGAGGTAGGTACTAAAATAAAATAGGGCAGCCACAATCTAAAAATTACATTACCTACCTACATGAAGGTTAGTAAATAGGTGGGTAGAATTATGTAACACAAATATTATCCCTCTCCCTCAAAAAAAAACCTGCTCGCCTATCACCTCTTTGTCGATGCACCGCCCAGCGTCCTTTTGTCGACACATTTCTCTTTAGAACTGCTTGCCAATGTCATGCGCCCCTTATTAACTTTGCGCGCTAGCCATTAAACTTCGTGCGCTCTGTTTTCACGCTTTTAGGGTTCCGTAGACAAAAAAAAACCCTTATTGTTTCGTCATGTCCGTCCGTCTGACGCAGCACAGCGAAGAGACCCTTAGTGCTAGAAAGCTGTAATTTCATAATTTGGCATGGATATTTATAAGAAATACCTAGAATACAAAGTGGTAGAGTAAAATCTTGAAACTAGTATTATAAATTAAAAAATTAGAAAAACCCGCCTGCTATCTAAAAAGCTATCATGGGATACCTTTCTCCTTAATTTGATACCTATATTGCGTTATTTAATTTTTATTTTTTGATACCTTCAAAAAAAGATAAGTATCTCACAGCCACCATATTAAATTTGTGTGTTATTTCACTTACTAAGAACATTTGGGCTGTCAAGACGCATACGTAACTATATCTTAATTACATTTATAAATTGGTCCAGCCGATAGGAAGATAATATTTTATGAAAGAATATTACACACACGCATACATACATAGATACGTAATTACATACCTACATAGGTACAAGATACGCGCGAAAAAGATAACCCATCCTTGGCAGTCGGGTAAAAATGTTTTTTGGGGTCCTTCCTTGTCTTTAGGCACGTGCCTATTTATTAACTTGAAATACGTATCTAAATAAAAGCACATAAAATACTTCTTAAGAAATAAGTTATGTTAAAAACCAACACTACGTTTTGGATGGGGTAGGCCGTAGGACTTGACATACCTAAATGTAGAACACAACAACATCAACGTCTTGTGAATTCCAATGGAATATTGATTATTGATACGTAACTACACGTGAAAATATCGTTTCCTCTTTGACTTTGTAAGTTAAAGTCATAAAAAGGTGCTAAAGGAACTTGATGACTTGTATTAACTATCCTAAGGATGTATTTTTATTAACATTTAACTACACTACATAACTTTAAGCTAATAATACCTAACCATCCTGCTGATCCTGCTATTTCATCACAAGTTACCACAAGAATCGTGACGTCAAACCTACAAAACTGTAGCCTTTTTTAGCACCAAAGTAAGCTCTTTGAATCTTTATCTCTGTTGATTTATTCCGTTTTCCACATTTTCTAGCCACATGTGGAGTTCCATTGCGGTTACCTACCTATACTGAAAAGAAAGGAACAAAATGTTTAACGAAGAAAACCCTGAAAATACGTAAATTCCACAGAATACTTTTAACTTAATTCTAAATAGGTATGTATATCTAACGTGAAAGAGAAGTAGATAGGTAAATAGATACCAGGTCCCCAATATTGTAGGCTACCAGATCACATTATCAAAATTCAAAACCAAAAAAAGTATAAATTACACATCCAACCCAAACTAATACGTTTCTATAAGTAAAATTTATGGCGTGAAACAAATACTTATAACAATTCAAGCGACGTAGAATTAGATTTAGGTGTGTAAGCTGTACAATACAGAAGGGCGGCGAGGTCGACCATTGGACTCGCCAGCTCCCCATTACGCCGTTCACGCGATGTCTTGGTGCCCTGACCTCCACCGCAATTTTGCTTTAGCTTTCTTTCACACAACTACATAGTTAGTCGATGCTTGACTCATTGTGATTTGTGTTAGAACTAATTTGTACTTATACAAGTACCCTCAAGCACCCTCAAGCTATATCAACTTCAACGAACGGTAAGTCTACCTACCTATAAGCTTACTGAATTTTCATTTTAATTGGGACCAGCCTTATTTACTTAAAGCTAGATATGTTAATGATACCATTTAAAATATATCTATCTATAGGTACCTACCTAGTAGGTATGTTTTCAGTTACAAAGTAACGCAAAGTGACCAATCATTAAGTCGAACACGAGTAGGTAATTGATGTATTTATAAGTCTGTTGTACGTATGTACCATTCATTTACGAGTGGTCTGTTTTAGACCGACCAACGTATTTAATGCGAAGCGTATCGTACATGAAACTGAAAACGAAAGGAACAAAAGAGATGTATCGTTTTCGCAGCGGCAGTAGTGCGCATGCCTGCCACTGCGCCACTGGCGGTGCGCTGCCCCCTGGCGGATTCGCGCCGCAGTGAGTTGCGTAACAAAGCACACTCGTCTTCAATCGCTCCGCTGAAAACTTTCGCTCCGTGCGCGCCGACGGAATGGGGAAGCGCAAAACCCCATAAAACTTTCCCGCGGTGCGCGCCCACTTTACGACGTGAAAAATTATATGAAAATATATAATAACTCACAGATGACTTTTCGCACATGAATTGAAGAGACGGCTTTTATTTTTTATTTTTTGAAGTTTTCCAAGAAAGTTGACAGTGGTGTAGGGTGAATCGATGCGAATACCGCCGGTAGCGTATCGTACAGTGAGAACGTTCTAAGTGTGAGTGTTAATTTGTTTTGTTTTACTTTGCTTGGTAGCGGCTGGTGACGGTAGACGGTAGACGGTGGGTCGGCGGTGGTGGTAGGAATCGATACTGCGGTGGGAGCGGCGACGGTAAGTTTTTAACGTCTTTTTAAATTTTTAAGCGCTGTCGCCTCTGTTTTTGCAATTATCTTTTTACCTGCGTTTTAGTTCCACTATGAATTTAACTTATTTTATAACTGTTCAAGACCTTTAAACCTATTTAATTATGTAGGTATAAATTGGTACATAGAGAATTTCAGAGCATTCAATAACTATGCGACTCCGAAGAGTGTACGGTGTACCTAATATATTTTTGTAAGTTCTAGATTTTATAAAAGTATAAAATTCGTGTTTTATTTATTTATTTATTATTTATTAATTTATGCACACGTACAGGTGAAATAAAAAGATATTGAAGAAAAGTTTTGTATTACCTACTAACGATTAATTTTTAACAACATTACATATTTGCAATATAAAGAAGTTCAGGTCGTGATGATCCAAACACAATGGGATGTCGTAGGAATAGACTACTAAAACGTTCATCAAACTTATAATTTTGTTTATTTGAAATTGATATGTCCCTCAGTACATATAAGTATATAAGTTAAACATATTAAATATAAAATTTTGATATCAATGATAGCAATCTAGATCGACAAGTGCCTATAGCTAGGCGTAAACTATTTATTACTAGGAGCTTGTTAACTCCGTTGTTTTGCTAAAAAACTTGGGCAGACGCCAAATTTGGACGAAAAATACCAAAGAAATATAGGTCAAATACGTAAGTATCGCCTGCTACAAGTATTTTTATGTAACTTAGGCATTGTAAAGATAACTAAGTTACATAGTCCAACTGTCTGATCTTCGACAAATAAATGTGAAGAAATTCAGACACTGTTTTAATTAGGTATATCTAAATAACTTTTATAATATCTTCAATGTAAACGGGAAGATTTAATAACTCTTCAAACTATTTATGAGGACATAGAACTTGCTGATTCGCATTTTACCTACACATTAAGTGTGATCTCATTGTTCAAAACAAACCCATTTTCCATCAGATTTACCGTATTTCTTTCCACAAATCCAGCTAGACCCCTCTCCTTAGGGTTGTCAGATGGTCGGGATTCGTCTGGATTGTCCCGACTCCCGACATTTCACATGATGCAGATGTCCAGATTCCCGACAAAATACGAAATACAAAATGTCTCGACACTTCACTCGATTCAACAGAACGCGTTTGCCGCACGCGCTTTTTTTTCGTCGTCTGCTCGTTTGCCGGCTACTTCAAAGAAAAATTTTGTCCTGACAAATTCTGACTTTTTAAAGTTTTTTCTAGATCTGGCAACCCTACCTGTACTGCTTCTACTGCTTCTTGCCTTTCCTTTACCATTTCAGAATTTAAGAACAAGTGTAAGTTCATAACTAGCCCCCCCCCCCCTTCCGCCTACCTGCCTCTACCTTACACATATCCTAAGATTTTTTTTTAGAATTTTCAAAGGTTTACCGCTGTTCTAAAAACCGACATAAAAGCCGACAACGCCTCGATAATACGTACATATGGTGTATAGATTTTTAAGTAGTTTAAGTACGTTATTTGTAAGTTGTTAAGTATCACTGTATGCTTTCCGAATACAATAAAATAAAATAAAATAATAAATAAATGTTAAATGGCAGGGTTAAATGACAAATGATATTAAGAGCTGGTAGTGTAATACTTATTATATAAAATACCCTAAACGCTCTACTACAAACGCTTTTCTGGGAACGCGACTCGCTATCACGCCCCGCACTGTATGAAAAATTTCTTAACTTTTGTAGGCAGGAGGTCCTTTGTTAATATTGGTGTCTCATAAATTACGCAAGATTTAAACTTGCTCCCATTTATGTGGTAAAATGTTACGACAAAAAAAGCTCGTTTTCATTGTTGAACAAGATTTAAAAAATATGTAATGAAATTTTAATGCCCTCAGTTGTCTTGATTCGAGTACAATATGGTAGGAACATTTCGCTAGGCTGCATTAGGCTAGTCTCGCAGTGAGTTACTGTTTGTGAATGCTAGATATAGCCTTATGTGCTATTCCCTATTTAACCCTAATATGCTGAGTGCTTTGTATTCCAATAATTACATTACAATATTTTTTAAGTAAATATTTTTATTTACTTTTTATCCCAATTCATTCAAATCTTGCATAATTGTTTGGTCATCCTACACAGTATTTAACGTATCTTATGTAGTTATAATTGCATCCTATAATAATCTCAATATTTATTAATAATAAATATTGAGTTCGATTATTTATTAACAAATAATTCATGTACATAATTATCTTTAGTAAAATACATGACAGTACCTACTTTTAAATTTCCTTAGATTCTAATACGAACAAAAAAAAAGGTACTCGTATAAAGGAGATGTTTTCATCGTATTAATCGTTGAATACTTTATTTAATTTAATTATGTTTATTAATTTCTTATAGGTACCTACTACCTACATACGCATTATACGGATTATATGATACCCTATTTATCCTCTTACGAAATTAATATCTTACGAAACACATATTGATATTCGAACCACAGTATTTTTTACATGATAGAAATACAATTGCTGTGCAGTACAATATGTAATAGATGATGAAAAATTACTAGTAGTTACGTACCTACTCGCAGTTTTTATTGCAGTAGGTATCTTTAATCACCATAAAATCTGACCACCATTAACGTGGAAGCACCGTGGTTCAATATTCCACTTCCTTTTTATGAGAGAACGTAACGTCCGCGTAATAATCATAAGTTGATCGTCTAACCGTAACACAGGTTATACCACGATAATAAATAGATATAGGTCGTCTACGTCTACTATAGCATAAACTACACCTTCGGATGATTCTTATTCCGAAGTTAGGAAAAAATCGGCCATCACTTTTGTTTTTAAACCTCAAAGACAATATTAATCTTAAAAAACTGCTTTAGAAATAATTTATTAATGTATTAGTACGTTTATAACGAATTCAACTATATATTAAAGTTAGAAATAGGTACCTACCTACTTGAAAGCAAATAAGATTCAAAACAACATTTCCAGATACGGCTAGAGATTTCTTGATTTCGTAATAATTTAGTCCATCAAGAATAATTAAGAAGACTAAATCGAGCCGTAAACGTCAAACCTTGACCCATTATTATTTGTACTAACATTTTCTAGGTTAAATTAGTTAAACACACACATGTTACTACCTACTAACCATATGGACTAGTTACTTCACTTGTTTCCTATTAGCACACTGAAGCCTGGTGCCTTTAAGACGCTGCTCTAGCACGCATTGATGGAATAATTAAAAATTATTTGCTCCTAGGCCTTCGATACTTGTATCTTAAGAGCTTCTGTCCGAAAATAGCAGCTCCAAAGCTTAAAACAACAAAAATGGTAATAATACCAAGTACGGAATTCGCCCGTTATCTCTCGCTCGATCATTTGCGATTGACAGAAGCTTTTTGGATACAAGGGGTTCTATACCTACCTACACTAGGATTAAGTAAACAATAAACTTAAGTTGGTAATATGATATATGACCGAACACCCAGCATTGTTTGAATGAAATACATAATTTCAATGAGATGCTTAATAAGACATAAATAGTTTCAGGCAATATTGTCTTTCGTGAAATCTCGGTCAGTACAAAGGTCTATCTCATTGTCTTCGTAATCTCTAAAACGGAGGATCTAAACCATTAACTTCGTAAAATCAACATGATTTAAACATAAATGTGTGCATTAAAATCATATAATGTCGGAACTACATTAGCAGAGTGTGCCATTGGCTGATTGATTAATTAATAAAAAGACCATTGAACTGACTGAAAGTCATGTTCACGCGTTAATACCAGTGATTGCTGGGAGAACTAATGTGACTAAGAGGATTTTTGTGTTATTTGTCACACTTTTCATTATGTTCTGTGAATATTTGGCTCATTCACTTCAGTACTTTGCCAGTTAAGTATAGGTACCTATTATCATTCGGTAATATGGTTTTGTCGTACACGCGTTTGGCCTTGATACATATAGAACGTTGCTCATTTTTGGAACAACGTAACTATGTATGTTCCTCCTTACTAACCGTTCGATAAAATTAAATGCGCATAAATTGTATAGTAAAAATCTCTAGGGTTTGTTGAATAAATTATTCGTATACAATTTACTTAATCATTTTACGATGATATCATTGGGTTAATTTACGATGATGCCTAGAGTAGTTAGCTTATAGAGAGATATTATTATATTTCAGGTATGTTTATATACCTAATTAGTTAATTTAAATTTTAGTTAATAATATTTAGCCACGTGACCATCTCAAATAACATAATTATTACTCAGAAACTAAATTTTGCGATATCTAAAAATTTTCTAAAGCTTGGACGTTTCGTCGCACAGTATTCCCATAAAATTATTGCAAGAAATGAAGTCATATTATGTGTCATACAATAGTACTTACGACCAAACGGACAAGATATTGCTTTTTATCAAGATGTAGAGCTAGTAGAGTCAGGAGTCAGGCGCGGCTCCTCGTGAAGTCTGATCACTTTTTAAAAGTGAAAGACCTCAATTATATTGACGTGTGTCTTGGCAACCCATTTTAAATGTAATGATATTTGTGGGATTCCTCAATTTTTCCTGGATATTCAAGTGGGGGGAAAGTTCAGCCCAATCCAGTGGATATCCGCTGTCTTCTTCAGGTTGTCAATCATTGTGCCTGCCTACGAATAACCTAGGTTACTGTATGGTTAGATGGAGTTGAAAAGGAAGGGTCAATAAAGGATTTCCCATACAGATTATGCAGTAAAAAAGTAAAGAGATAATATAGATTTGTATAGAGATATACTAATGCTAGCAAATATTAGAGATAAATTAACATACATTACTATTATACAAGATTAAAATACACTCTGCTTATTTTGAATATTCACGTCATAAAGATTTATTTTTCTTGTCATATCTCTGAACTATACCTACAGTTAACTACATTGATCGGTTTGCATTGTTAATAAACTTTTGTTTTCTTTCTTTTTAAAATATTACTCTTAATCTTGAGTAAGCCTGCGACTTTGGACCTAAGACGCATAATTATACTTTATCGTCTCTACAAACGTTTTATGTGAAAGTTATCTTAACTTGTAAGATAATTTAGAAATTACATGATACTAAGACACACTCCAACAATTAAAAGTATGACATTAGAGGCGTTCTATTCTTGTTTATAAAAAATAGAGCAATTATATAGGTTTCATTAACTTTCAATCGCGAAGAAAGACATAAACGTCGATAATATTTTACTGAGATCGAACGTGCCTGTCTGTACCTTTGTAATCGATACAAACTCAATTGGTTAGAACGAGAGTCGCGCATATTACGTATTCTGAATAGGAACCCCACCAAGAAATAGAGTTGTACCCAAACCGTCATACATAATTTAACTCGTAAACGTGAAAGTAGCGAACGAGCTAATAGACTAGACACCTAAATATCTACTTCAAGATTGCCTTTACTTTTATTGGTACGTAAAGGAGCTATCAGAGGTATTCTCTTTAAAACAATTTAAAGAAAGTCAACCACCGCTGGTTATGGAGTGTATTGCACTAGCTAGGCAATGCGTTAGGATTAATAATTTAGAAATATCTTGAGCATTTCCGACCTTTGGAGGACACGCAAAGCCGTTTTTCTCGATTACAATCGTCAGATAACTGCCGTTAAGCCATGTCGAAGGCCTTCGAGCGGCATGAAAACTTCTGACTAGGGTTGGCCACCATCACCTCCACCAACCCACACTTAGTAGCGTGTGGAGTATACTTTAGGCCTCCTCAAGAGGGGAGACCCGTGCTCAATACTCGGCTGTTAATGGGTCGAAGCCACAAGCCAGCTACTACAAAATATCACGTTTATTTTTCAGTGCTTAACTGAATTTTGAAACTAGAAAATATTATTGTTTTATTGTGGTAATAAATCAAAGTTGGTTTGTTTTAACTTTTCTATATGCAATACACTTACAACTTAGTAGATGTCACAAATAAAACATTTTGAAAGAACTTAAGTGAATAAAAAATACAATTCATCGTGTATTCGAAGAAAATAAATATACCAACGCCTTCAATATCTCTTGCCCATTTCACAATTTGTCACGCATAATTGTATTTGATTTTACGCACGTGAACACTTTCATTTCGCCAATGAATTCCCCGCCTATTGTAATTCATATTCTAAATCATATTTTCTACATCTATGTTTTAAACATAATCAATATGTCGAGAGCTCGGTACATAATGTACGATGCTGCGACGTAATGAGTGAATGTCAAAATGTTATTATTAGATGAAGAAACGGGTCGTACATCAACCTCGCCCTTGGCTAGTAAATGCAGTGCAACTATGCACTTAGACAATGAAGACTATCGAAAAAGTACTATGTGTAATTTCAAATATTTCAAGTTGATTTAAATTATTTTTCGTAAGCTATGATTTTAGCTTGATACACATAATTTCGGACTATATTAATTGGTGATAATTAGGAAATTAATGTAAAGTGTAAACTTAATATAGAAGTAGTTACCTATTATAGTTGTTACTATCTGATTCCCCTGGGGTTTAAATTATAGTCTATTGCTATTGCATTAAAAAGTTATTTTTTAATTGTATAAGGTAAGTACATTAATTAAGAAAATAGGAATAATACTAATATTATAAATGTGAATGTAAGTTTGTTTGTTTGTTATTGTTATCCCGAAAAAGTTCAGGGTTCCCACGGGATTTGTAAAAAATCGATCTCTACCGCGGGCGAAGCCGCGGGCAAAATCTAGTATAATATAAATTGAACGCGGCAAATGTATTTTTAAATGAATATACCGTAAAAAACGGCATTGGTTATCTCGATGTCAGTTTATATTAATCATGAAAGAAAATATATATATTTTCTGCAAACGTGAAAACTTTGAGTCAAATTATCTCAGTTACGTAATAAGTTTTACCTTTTATTATCTTTATCTTGCTAGCACAGGATTTATAATTTGTAAAATAAACTTGAGGTTAATAAAAAGGTAAAATGTACCAATTTCACCGGACAGTAAATTTTATTTGTAATAAAAATAAATAAATATTATTTTTAGTTATTTTTTTTACCTATAATAAATGATAATTTATTTTATTGGTTATAATTCGCAACTATTCGTATAAAAGAATGTCACATTGCCATATCATTTTTATTAGGTCTAGCAACGAGTCCATTCTAGAGATTTTTCTTTAAGTTAATGCGCTTTATCACCCACGACTACATTACCACAATTGCCATCAGATAAAAAGCCAGGAATTAACTTATAAAATTACCAAAAAAAACCGGTTCATCTAGAGTGATTCCCAAAGTGGTCTATATCGACCCCTAGGGGTCTATGACAACCTGCAAGGGATCTACGTCAGCGAAAAAAAAATTTGGGGGTCCATGAAATGAAAATGGGGGTCCACGATAGTGAATCATATACATTATTTATAAAAGTACCTATGAAGTAAAAAAAATATTAAGTATATATGTTTATAAAGTTGTGTAAGTTGTAGGATGTTGGTATTCGCTTTGTGGTCGCAATACATTTTGAACTTGTAAAAATGTTTATTTGTTGCTACGTATATTTTACATAACAGATACAAAATTTTATTTTGAGTAGTTTTAATTTAAATTCAATTAACATAAATGTATAAATTAACATGTGTTTTTACTTTAAGTTTTTAACACTTAACTTCACTACAGTTAGAAATTTACAGGAAATCAATATCAGGTAGGTAAGTAGGGGGTCTACCCAACACGGAAAAACATGGCAAGGGGTCTACGACACAAACAAGTTTGGGGAACTCTGAACTAGAAGGTATAGAACTAATAGAACCCAGTGTTTTGTTACCAAAGCAGGTTATGATATTTTAGTGGTGCTATAAAGATAGCATGCAACTATTACTTTCAATAATTTTAATTATTTACGCCCCAATTCAGAGTCACGGTTACATAAATCATTCTTTAGTACAGAATTTGCATGGTGATTCATTAGGTACCTACTAAGAAGCGATTAAAGTAACCGTTAGTGACTCTGAGTTGGGACGATAGAGTCTATTGTATTTGTAACAATCATAATAATAATATGTTCTAGCGATAGCCAACTATATACAGGGTGGATTTTTGAGACGGGTCAGTAAGGGCAGGTACCTTAACCGTTATAGTTACAGGAAAACGTTCCTAGGAGACTATCGATAACTTTTTAAGATATTCTGAACTGCATTCACAGATTTTTGAAAAAATGTACGGTCAGTGAAAAAAGTACTAAAATCCAAAAAAAAATATTTTTATGCCTATCGATCCTACTTCGTATGGGGATCAAAATACTCTATGGGACCATTTAAGGTATGAGTACTAGAAATGTCAGAAAACGCTAAAAACATTTTCCATACATTTTGTACTGAAAAACGATAAATCAACTCGAAATATCCTTTATCGCCAAACAATCCTATTTCTTACTGCGATTAAAAGATTCTTTAAGGCCTATTGAAATTTAAATACAAAAACTACGGTAAGACACAACATATCACACAAACTTAAAAATAGGTTATCTATTATTCAAAATGACCGCCGTTTTCACGAAGACACGCTGCAAGAGGTGCTGTTAGTGGTCCATGGTCCAACACATGGTCCAATTAAGTGGCCACCTCGCAGCCCCGATCTAACGCCTCTCGAGTTTTTTTTTGTGGGGCCACCTAAAAAATGAAGTCTACAAAAGAAAGTACGAAAGTGTTCAGGAGCTGAAAGAGGCATTAACGAGGATTTTAAATAATATCCATCAAAGAAAACTTTCCGCTGCTACTTGCTCAGTACAAAAACGAGTGAACTTATGTATTCGTGCAAACGGCGGTCATTTTGAATAATAGATAACCTATTTTTAAGTTTGTGTGATATGTTGTGTGTTACCGTAGTTTTTGTATTTAAATTTCAATAGGCCTTAAAGAATCTTTTAATCGCAGTAAGAAATAGGATTGTTTGGCGATAAAGAATATTTCGTGTTGATTTATCGTTTTTCAGTACAAAATGTATGGAAAATGATTTTAGTGTTTTCTGACATTTCTAGTACTCGTACCTTAAATGGTCCCATAGAGTATTTTGATCCCCACACGAAGTAGGATCGATAGGCATAAAAATATTTTTTTTTGGATTTTAGCACTTTTTTCGCTGACCATACATTTTTTCAAAAATCTGTGAATGCAGTTCAGAATAACTAAAAAAGTTATGGATAGTCTCCTTGGAACGTTTTCCTGTAACTATAACGGTTAAGGTACCTGCCCTTACTGACCCGTCTCAAAAATCCACCCTGTATAGATTAAGTGTTGGCGAACGACCATTAGTGCATTATACAGCGAATATTTTGTACGTTATGTTTACACTCTAAACTATAAACAAGGTTTTTTATACGAATACCTACTCACGTGAAATGTGAACAAGCAATACTTTTTTTTACCGACGCAAACAACCTGAAAATTAGATTTCGTAATGGGAAATCTTCACGCCGTTCATTCACATTTGGAATGTTAAGAATCAACGACAACGACATTGTGAAACCAAGAAAGCGATAAATCTGTAAATACGAAACCCCTCTAGGGCACTGCAGTCTAAATAGGTGTGTACACTAATTACATTAAAAATATTTTACGTCTAAAATCCCATATTTTTGAAAGATTTATCCAATCTATCCCACCCTCAGCACCCACACTATGAGGTAGAAGTGAAATTAACATAATTACTTTTTAACAAAAAATAAAACCAACGAAAAAAAAACTAAAAAGCAAAAAATAAAATAAACCATTAGTATTATAAATTAAGATCCGAAATTAACAGTAAATAAATAATTTTGAGACAGTGCCAAACAAACAACCAAAATTAATTACATAAAATTCATAATATTATGAGGGCAGCGGCATGCGATGCACACGGCAGCAGCAGCGCGGCGCACATCTTTTCGCCGTTTGTTTTTTCATTGGTTTGGCACCGCCTCAAAATTATTTATTTACTGTTAATTTCGGATCTTAATTTATAATACTAATGGTTTATTTTATTTTTTGCTTTTTAGTTTTTTTTTTCGTTGGTTTTATTTTTTGTTAAAAAGTAATTATTTTTTAATTTTTAGTTGCTATGATACTTATAATTAATAATAAATTATTGATTTTATGAATTATAGATTCAGTTACCAGGTAAAAATGTAGTAGATGAAATATCAATCATCCCCTATTTTCGTACCTATAGGGGTAAAATTTTGTTTCGAAATTTAAACAAGAGTAACCTCAAGGTATACACTATTCAATAAAAAAAGAATAATCGAAATCAGATCATCCAGTACAAAGTTATTGGGGTTAACATGTAAAAATTCCGGGTAAAAAACGGGTGAATAATCAATCATTCCCTATTTTCGTACCTTTAAGGTAGGAATAAAATTTTCAAAAAAATATGGGACCAACTTCAGGACATACCCTATCCAATAAAAAAAGAATCATCCAAATCGGACCACCCTGTGCCGATTTCTGCGTGATCATACATAAAAATAAAAAAAAATATATACGTGTCGAATTGAGAACCTCCTCCTTTTTTTTTCGTCGGTTAAAAATCATCCTCACTCTACGCGTAGAGGGCACCTAGCTAAAAAAATATTTTTTTCAAATTTTATTCAACCACTTTGCGGCACAATATCTATACCAAAGTACAACTTTCTACTATCAAGTGTCTCTGAGCTAAGCTATGCATGGACGCACAGACATTACAAATGACAAAACTAGGTATAAGGTAAGCGTATTTTCGTTACGTATTTTCGTATTTTCGTTAGCGTTTATTACTGCCTCCAATCGCACACGGGTTTGCGAGGAGCAAGAGCACTGATTGGCGTATTTATTTCCGTGTTCAATAGGAGGCAATACTTGTCGTGATTATGGCAACTAAATGTTTAATTTCAATTAAATTATGCAATAAAACTACACTTCGTCATAAATGTTGACGGAACCCCGCTACACGTCGCCCTACACCCGCTACGCCCGCTACACACTATTTCCGCGTAAAAAATATATGACTTTTTTTTACGGGGGGAAATCCTCATGGACTATCTCCTCCTGGGGAAAGGCGGAGGGGCGTGCCGGAGTCTTACCGGCTAAAACCACCCCGGTGTCTCCTCGCACGTGCGCCCGGGGCCGCGGGAATCCAAATTCTTCCGCAGCCCCACACTAGTGCTGGCCGGGTCTGCCCGGGCCTCGCCTCATGCACGGGGTAGTGAGGTGTTGAACTACCCCGTGCAAACCTTTTTTTTTTCGGAGGGGAAAATGCATTACGCATACCACCCGGGCATAGAGGGCACCCAAGTGGTTATGTGGGACTCTCGTATAGGCTAATGTGACCCACGGTATACCCACTAAAAACCCCCCCATCTTCCACCTCGCCGCCTTGTGACGGGGTTACGGGAACGCTCTCGCACACATCCGCGACCCCGCCGGCGGCAGCCGCCCACAAGCGGCTCCATCACGGAAGCCCGAAGGCCCTCCACGATGGGCGCACCAGATGGTAAGGTGCGCCTCCCTCCTCGGCCTCCACCAGTACCGTTTTGACGGAACGGCCCCGCCAGCTCGCAGGGGGTAGGGAGAGTGGCGCACCGTAATACCAACACGCCTCTCCCCCTGCGATCCCTCCACGGCCGCAGAAGATAGGGAGAACGGCGCACCGTAATACCGGCACTCCTCTTCTTCTGCGGTCCCACCTCCAAGAGCATCCGCAGCGGACTTGTTCAGTCCGCCGGGAGCGCCCTCCTCGGGCTAACTGGCGACCCAAACAGGCCGGCCCTGGTTGCCTCTTAGCTTCACCGTGGGTGACCAGTCCACGGTTACTAAGCCCCCCGCCACGACAAGGCGGGCAACCCCCGGGGGACGCATAACGTCATTTGGATACTTATTTGCCGATTAATACTGTAAAAAAATAAATTACCTACCTACCCAATTCTAATTATGGTTTCGGTAATACTCCATAAATTGGGTTTTAATAACTGAAAATCGTTCAATGAAATGCTTGTGGAATCAACACGTTTACGCGATATTTTATTTTCTGAAATGGGTTTTACGAATAGGATCTAATACGAGTAAAAATGAGCAGTGCTCTCGACGAATATAAATGAGACTGATTTTTTTCATGCCAAGTAAATAGTATCATAGTTAATGGGATTTTGTTATTCTATTGTACACCAATTTATTTAAAACCAGGCGGAAAATCACTAAAAGACAAAGGTCTTAACTTATAAAGGTAACATAGTAAAGTATGCAGTTCCGATCATCTGAATTATCAGTTAGAGTCTACTTGATCCACTCTGTATTTAATTAGGGACATCGTGATATAATTGTGCACACCGTTTAATGTACCTATGTATATCAATTTGTTACTATTATAATTAATACATTTATATTAATATGGTTTCTAATGTGAAATACTCGTAATATAAGTGCATACAAAAACAGTGATGTTCATAATCGGCTAACAACAAGGAGACATCAATTAGTTACATCCTGGTACGTCTTAGCAAAGTACAGCGACCTTTTATTGAACTTGGTGTGCAATTTTATAACAAAGTCCCAAAGTCAATACTTGACTTGCATGTAGAATCATTCAAGAAACATGTAAAAAACAACTTGTTGGCATGGGTTACTATTGCGTAGATGAATATTTAAATGACAAAGACGCATGGTGTTGATTAGTACTGCAAACGATTCCGGTCAGGTTAGGATAATTATATTATTTTTCTGTAATCAATTAATTGTATTGTAAACATTGTGGTTTTAAAAAAAGATGTGCTGAGGAGTTTCTTTACGACTTTTCTTGTCCTCCATGATAAGGTACCTTTCCGAAAAGCTGGTAGATTTAAAAATTTGACGTGCATAAGTGTATCTGTGATACCAATTGAATTTTTTGAATACAAATCGATGAATTTAAAGGTTGACGAGTGATTTAATAAAGCTGTTCTGCAACTATTGTTGTATAAAAAGTTTTAGTTTTTCAACCAGATTTCAAAACTTCACTGTCTTTCTACACACTTTATTTTGATTTACCTCAGTTTAAAAACTTTACTTACTCATTTGCATACTTTTTATAGTTTCCTATTTATCTCTGGATACTAAAAAGTGATAAGAAATTGATGTCACGGTCTCTCGTAATATCCACCATTGAGATTGTTATTTAGTAATGCGCGTCATGTAATGCCTCGGGGCCCGGGAGCTTTACGAAGCTCGCGTGGAATCGGAGATATCTATCATTAGAGAAGAGACGTTAACCTGCGTTTCCTTATTTTATTCCCTCATATTCTGTCCAAAGTTGCAGCGTAAAATTGATTGATAAAGGCAAACAGTTATCTGCTCCTTCTAGAGTATATTTAATACCAATTATCGTCATCGCTTGTTTGTGTACACTTTTTAAAAAAAAAAATTTTTTTCTCACTTTTTTTTTATTTGAATTCAATATAATTCACATTAGAATACAGGCGAGTGTCGCAAATGCAAATTACATACGCGGCCGTTTACATTTAGGTAAAAAAAGCCGTGTTTAAATATATGGAAAAAGATTTAAAGTTTCACTGGGACCACGATCTTTAGTAATGAGGGACCGATTAGAGAAGAGAAGAACTTTGCTTCAAAATGGGATTTCAATCTATTCGTTAATATAAGTAGGTACATGTCAGTTTCTAATTGACGGTTATTTACTCGTGTTTACTGCTGCCTGGTGCGTCCATCGCGAATATATTATTGAATGTAATCGATACAACATGCAGGCAAGTTGTAAATCGTTCTGCACGGTAACGGTACCCGGTTAATTGTACCGTGTACGGTGTACCGATACATTGAATAATATCCTATTAATATTATTATAAATGTAAAAGTTTGTGAAGATGTCTGTTTGTTCCTCAATCACGCCACAACAACTTTACTGATTTGGTTGAAATTTGGAATGGAGATAAACATAATTTTTTAGGCAATGTATTCGCGATACTTTTCTTTACATATTTGATATAAACCAATTTTTATCCGGTAAGCAGATGGGTGTAGAAACGCCTCTAATTCGGATCCCGTACTATTACATCGGTCAGTTAATAATGTAGTGAACACCACTGTCCAGGTGACATGCAAGATTCTGCTTTGCAACTCAAACGTACATAAACCTTTTCCCTAAGCTCCCTAAGTTCCCTAAGCGTATGTATAATAGGTAAGTTCTTAACAATTTCCATTTAAATAATAACAAAGCAAATATTATTAAACATTACTCATCCTCATTCATTCCAATTGTCGTATTCTCATGACATTTCCATCTGGTTATTAAGACAGTGATCGCTGCCTCCTCTGACAACTAAAATAAGTCTGAACACGTTTTCAGGGATAGCTACAAGGTCCTACCAAGGTCAATTTATTCACTCAATTCGTTCGCATTGCCAGTAGGGCAAGTCCCACAAACCATTTATAATGATAGCAATCAAATTGACGTCGATTAAACTCTGTAACGCCACACACATTTAATTAAATGTACTATGTTGCGATGATTGCGAATAAAGCAGTGAAATCATATGTATTGATAATTAATTAATGATTTCAATTATTTTCAGTATGTATATAAGTATGTAGCGATAATTTAATAAATTGCCTTTTTATATTTCATACCCAACTCGATATTAAAATTAACATTTCAATCAGGAATTTATATTTAATGAAAGTTATGTGTTGTATTACAAAAGTTTACCGAATTTCATGTATAACTACTACATGAACCCTTATAACCACACTACAATAAAACTAGATGTGTGTGTATCTACTCATTTATTTATTTATTTATTTATTTATTTATTTATTTATTTATTTATTTATTTATTTATTTATTTATTTATTTATTTATTTATTTATTTATTTGTGTGCTGGTTTTGTTATTGATATGTACGCGAAAATATATTTCTTAACAGTTAAAACCACAACAGTCTCGTTACCGCAAGGTTATTTTACTTGTGGCGACATTGCACTACACGTCATAGTTACGGTGACGTCAAGCCCGACCTAAATCACGCTATTGAAATTTTTTACAACGCTTACATATCTGTTATATGGTATGGTTTTTATGTGTGGAGATAGTGAGGAGGGTGGAGAGTAACGCAGGCTACTTTTTACCGCGGTAAAACATCCCCATGGGAAGATCGATATTTTGTTAGTTGCTAGATATTTAGTTCCGGATGTTGTTAATAGATGGCGTTAGTAAAATTCATTTGCAAGTTCTGAATCACGCTATCGAATGATACATGTTTATTTAAGTCATAGGCAACTAAGTCTAACTAAGTAAAAGTAAGTAGGATTTGTAAAGAATCGATTTCTACCGCGAGCGAAGCTTCGGGCAAAAGCTAGTTACATTATAAATTCCGACAACGATCGGTCGCTCTCCAGGCTACACATCTCGCCTAGCGTCTCCCTTTGTTGAGACTACTTGCTTATTTTAATCAAATGAGGCGCTCTAAAAAACTTTTCGCTTACGGTAAAATAAACTGAAGTTTATTGACTTTATTTAAAGATATTGACAGATTTCAGTTACTTACTAGGTATAGTCAAGACAATGTTTGGCAAAATCTAAACCAAATACCTACTTGGCAACTTATAGTGACACTTCCAGCTGGCTGCTTCTGTTCTGTGATAGTCTGTGTCTGATGTCTCTGATTTCGATAAAACAGTAGATCTATAATGTGATCAGGGAAATATTTTAATAAAATAAATATAATATTATATATATATTAAATAAAGTGGTCCATTTTATATCAAATGTATTTTTATACAGCAATACCTACCTACATGTGAAATGATTGTCATCCATAACAATTTTCAACAACGTTGCCCGACTCTACGAGTCTGCGAGTTAATGAATGCAGTCTATTCGGAATAGCTTCAGCGCGCACTATATTTTTTTCTATAGTAACCTTCCTATTATAGTAACTATCCTACAAAACGTCTGTATGCCACTGTAGAAATTGTATTAACTAAGCTTATCGTTACTGAACTGTTGACTGTTCAAACTTAAGTAAATTTTCATTAAATTATTAGGTACGTGAGTTATAAAATTTAGGAATAATCCTTCGTGTATAATTAAAAAAATATATTAATATTAACCTAAAAGAAAAAAGGGGAAAATATGAAGTTCCTATTAAAAAATGATAATAATGATTTGGTCCAGGAATGTTGTATATTCCTAAAAGCGACGGAAAGCGATACTGTACATAATTTAACTACATTTCAAATCTACTCTAGCTTCTTTCTGAACTTGTTAATTCAATTACAAAAGCGGAATCTTTTGTTACTATGAGTGCAAGCGCTAGAAACAATGCTTGTAAAGTAATTAAACTTCAGCTAACATAACGAGATATATCTACCTACCTAAGTAGGTATCTGCTTATAAAAGATTAAATCCAAACCATTCTCATCTCACGTTGTTCCGTGAAGTATCTGCAAATTATACTTTAGGTACCCACTCCAATTTACCCTACAAATTTTTTTTACTTCTACTTTGAACTTTCCTAGAGAAGAAGTAAGAAAAAAAGCTTTTCTTTAAGTTTAAAACTAAAAATGAATATTTCAAACAAGTAATAATATAGAAAACAACTAAAACACGTTTTTATCAGTAGTAATGCACTAAGGCAGGTGTAACCAACTCACGTTAACGTAGATGTAGCAACACATGATGTTTGTACTCAGGCTGACAACAACTTTATATGGCCATCATGGCCAACAACAAGTTGATATGGCCAACAACAACTTGAAATATACTTCCTGACTGAACTGTTGTCCACGAATCATACACCACAATAGATTGCGTTACGACATTTGAGTGTAAACGAGCTTGAAATCTGAATGAAAATTATACTCCTTAGTACGAGTACACCACGGCTATTTTTAGATCGGTTCTTTAATCATAACTATTTATAATGTGGAGAAGTTACATACTAACTAATTTCGTAGAATTACTTTACTATGTACAGATGGTTTTATAATTTGTCATCATCATCATCATCTGTCCACACTTAATTGAGTAATTATTAATTAACAATATTATCTGATAATGTATGGACAAACGTTGTTCTGCCAAAAATTTTCTGGATAAGGACACCCTTATCACCTAGCGATATGAAATGTACTTTACAACCTATTCTCATCTAGCCAAAATATGCACATTTTCATAAAAATCGCGACCACAAACACCTTGACGCGAGATTCTTATATGATATATCAGGTTACATTATATTACACTGGTTTTACGGTCACTATAACATACCTAGTAGTGAATATACTAGTGGTTGCGGCCTGTACAGTATCTAATCGAGTTTCCTCTGATGCAATTATCTGCACTACTAGTACATGTATGTGTTAATTTAGTCTGTAATAATATCTATTAGTTCCAGAGCTGGTTGAAACCTGTATTACATTAACACTGCCAGCTATGTGTTAATTATGGCAGTTTGCACCAAATTATCGCAAATGAACTAACATGAGGATGTATGGAATAATTTATTATTTTATGACACGTCTTCAGTCAACCACGCCATTGACTTGACTAATGAAAATCCTTGATTATTTTACTCGTGTTTTTATGTACGTATCGTAACGTTGCGCGTTGTAGGTAAAGGACCTACAACAAAATTCAAAAGAACTTAAAATTATTTATGAAATAACTTTAAAAAGCAAAATCAACAAAAAGCTTCACATAACTATACTTTACAAAAAATGTTTTTTTTTTTTTTGCAAAAAATCAGTTATTTACTGGATTGATCTATAGGTATTGAGTGCCGACTATCGATTTATAGATTTAAGAAAACCAAAAAAAAAACATTTTTTACTCGTAAAAAATCCAATTCAGCAGGTCAGCTTATAATGAGAAGACGTTTGATAAGGACATATTTTTTGAAGTGAAATTTCTTTACAACACTACACCTCGCACGCAATCTAGCGTCAGTCGTACTTTTATACGCGATTTCGATACCGCGACGACTCAACGCAGCGAGGCGCCAAATCGCGAAGTAATGCAGCATCGAAAGCATTGAATCCAGAGTGTCGCTAACGAGAAACGCGCTAAAGCTATCACCTAAAAGTAGCGTAATTGTGGAGTCCCTTAAATGAAATTGGCATCCGTAGCCATTGTAATTATTCAACAACAATGGAAGTAAAACACAGAGGTACACAATAGTGTTCCATTCCTAAATGTGTCCCCAAATCTGGAATGTCCCTCCAAGTGCCATTTCGCAACCCCTTGTGCCATTTTCTTACGTATTTATGAGCTCGCGTATAATGCAGCATCGTACGCTCTATAAATTGTCATTATACAAACATCTCATTTTAATATGGCCGTCTTTTCCCCTAAAAATTTGCATTAGGGAAACTTTATATAGATACCTTTTGCGGGGAACTAGGAGTAAATGATGTGTTTCTGAAAATTAATGTTACATCAGTTAATGTTACATTAAGTAATTTTATTCTAATATATTCAAGAATTTTGAAAACAATGTTAATTGTATTTAAAACTACGGCGGAAAAAACCGAAATGCGGCCGAGGGCTTAAATATCATTTTAAAATAACTAGGTGGGTGGACCATGAAAGACCATGCTCCTTGTAAGGCCAATTATTTAAAAGTCATAGTTATTGCCATCTGATGAAAAATTCCTTCCACTTACATTAACATACATCGAATTCAAGTACACAGACGCGCAGGCGAATCCCTCGGGTGGCTATTTTGTCAATGCGGGCCATAGAATTAGTATTACTAGCGTATAGAAGGGACACCGCGAACATCGGATGCGGGGGTGTGCATTGCAGCCGGCCGGCTGCATTTCATTCTGTCACTCAGCTGTCACTCGGCTGCGCTCATTGCGGCCGCATGTCAAAATTGTTTACGAAAAAACTGAAAAAATGCCGTCGTGCATAATAAGAATGTGTCACAATTGCACGACAAAAAACAAAAAAGATAATGTCATCACTATATCATCAGTAAGAAAACAAAATCTTAACTTAAATCAACAAAACGTATTTAATTAAATTATTGAGCAATGTTCCCGCCATTTTGAATGAAAAAATCATAAGGAGCGTTTGAACTTGGCAAGCCACTAGCGTGTTAATGGACTAAATAAGCTTGCCGACGCGACGCTTGTGACCAATTTAAAGTGTTGGATTTTTTGACACGAATCAATGGTAATTACGTTTGAAATCGTTTAAACGCTTTTGCACGTTAAATAAAGTTGGAGTAAAAGCTTGTAAAGATTTTGAGTCGGTGACTGCTTGTATTGGTTCGACAAGTGTCATATACAAAGTTACTCTATGGCAAGTGTGCAAACGAGGCTTCTAGTTTGAAAAGAGAACGGAGGGCAAGCCGGCGGTGGAACACACATTTTGTTTGAGATAGCCTGTCTATGTATAGTACGTCAATGATGCGGGCACTCTCTTTGTTGACTTCAGTCATCGATGTTAAAATTGTAATACACGTATTATCTTCGTAAAACGTAACTTTTCAAGTAAATAAACTATTGTTTTCTTTATTTTTTTACTCTAAATTGATAACATAAGGATTTGCAACGGTACTGAAGAAAAAAAGATTACTTTATTTCCATTTCAATTAAAATATTGATAGTGTTCCTAGGAAATCCAATGGTTCCTTGTAAGGCCCATCAAAAAGTTGGCAGTTGGCCTTGCTAGAGCGCAATCGCCTTCCTATGAACATCTAGAAACTATAAAAAATATTAATTCATAGTTTTTACTTGTAAATACATATCTGGAAAGGTAAAACAATGTTCAAGTTAATATAATAGCTAACACTTAGCTAATGGCCCCAAATTCCGAGGGGTTCTAACATTTTGGCCTTACAGGGAACGGACCCTTAAGAAGGCAATTTTAATCAGTTTTATTTTTTTATTATTTTACTATAAAGCTTATTGGCAACTTATTTGATATCGACTCATTTATATTATTTTTAAAACAGTTACATAAATACATTCTTAGTTTTACCACAGAAGAAATAATAGTACCTACTTATAAATAAAGTAAAACTTAAATTAAATGAATAAAAACTAAATCTGTAATGAAAAAACTATATTGTTTATGTTACATAATTTATTTATTTATTTAATGTCACATTTAATAAACATTTAATGTCACCAATTAAAATCATAAGTACTAAAAGCAGGAAGGAAGGAAGTAGCCAAACACAGAGAAAGAGCCCGGGTTGAATTCGCCCGCAAAGTTCCGGGAATTTCCGAGTCGCCGCGCTGCAGACAAGGCTTTTACTACAGAAATATTGTTGCCGGCCCCGCTCTCCACTAATGGATCTTATTTTATTGGAGAAACATGCCCGAATGTCCGACAAAGTTTGACTTATTCCGAGTTTCATTTATTAGACCATCACAGTTTTATTTCTGTAGATAAATAAGAAGAAACCTTTTTAATCCGAATATACAGAATTGCACGAAGTCAACGTAAGTATAACATGTAGTACTTGTTTCGATACGATCCATTAGCGGCTCATTGGGTCTGTTCAGACTGTTCATCATAATTAAAGAAGCCTGGAACGTAATGCTGTACTGTATTCCACAAGGGATAAAAAGGTTAATAGCCTTCTAATAGGGTTGTAAATAAATAATAACTACAGCACTGACATTGCAACTTCTTATGCTGGACAAAGACTTTCAATATGGATTAACTACTAAACCATCACCATCCTTTCAATAGAAAAAATCAATGACGTTACTTTAAAACAGTACAATTTGTTTTCTAAAATTATTTTGTTATATTTTTACATTCATACGTCATTATGAACAAGCAAATACAAAATAAAAACTTACAGCATTATTTAAACCCCTTCAGCATGGAACGTTACGTTCTGTAGACTCGTTTTGACCTTTAAGGAGAGTGTCTACTCAAGTCAGCCTTTTATTACAATCAGATAGCATTCTGAATAACGCATAACGAACCGACTCGGGGAATGATGAAAGGACGCTCTGAGACGCGACTAATGAATAATAATTGTTGGCAGCAAATGCGCTACCAAACTTGAACAATCTAAAAGTAAAATGTAATATGTTGATGAAATATAAATATTCGTTCAGTTGGCATTGTTTGAATCTCCATTAGTTCCCCGTATGCTACAATCATTTTATAGTTCAAAAATGATTTGAAACCATTGAAGTATTATTACTAGCGTATAGAACTGACACCGCGAACACAATGTATGTTCCAATGAATTGACGCCGCGCGGCTTCAATGTCCAATGGATTCGTTCGATTTTGAAAGGAGAACAGGGGCTCAATTTTGAAAATAGAACCTCCCGGCGGGGACACACATTTTGTTTGAGATGTCTTCTCTATGTATACTTATACCTCAATGTTTGAAACTGTCGAATATATTTTAATTGGATCTTTTTTCTCCAACCCCTTGAGAAGGATTTAATATAATTTAATCAAATCAAATCTTATAACAAACTTGAACAATTACGCGATGTTGCTAATTGGCACAAGAACAAAATTACCACAACAATATCATTTTAATGGCAAATTACATTTGAGTTATTGCATAACTTCTGTCCTAATCCTGCTACGCGGATTTTATCTACTTAAATGTCTTTGATTCTATTTAATTCTAACTTGAGCTGTAAGGAGATATTGTGTTCGGGCGATTACACCGCATTATTACTACCTAGCTCCGGGAATTAAATATAATCTCCTTTGCAAAATAACCACAAAGTAAGTTTTATATTAGGTTTAAAAATATACTAACTAAAAATAAAAACACTGTAGTTTTAATTGCGTTACTTTATACACTTACTATATTTTTTTACGGGGCCATATATCTTTACGGGGCAGAAACATGGACGCTTAGAGCAAACGACCGCAAACGTATCGACGCCTTCGAGATGTGGTGCTGGAGAAGGATGCTGCGCATCCCCTGGACAGCTAGAAGAACTAATGTGTCCATACTCGATGAACTCAAGATCACTAACAGGCTTTCAACCATCTGCCTTCAACGAGTACTGGAGTATTTCGGCCACATCGCCCGGAAAAACGGTGACAATCTTGAAAAGTTAGTCATCACCGGCAAAGTTCAGGGGACCAGACCGAGAGGTCGCAGTCCAATGCGCTGGTCGGATCAAATCCGCACCACTCTCGACAGCCAGATGCACGAAGCCATCCACGCTGCAAAAAACCGGAACCGCTGGCGCCAGATAGTCCGGAATAAAGTGATCCGTGGAGGGGGTCACGACCCTCAGCAATGAGGATATCAACGCAAGGAGGAGGAGGATACACTTACTAGTAAACTTATAAAAAAAGGATACGAGGAAGAATTCGAGATATATTTTACAAATGAATATGATATTCATAATGAAAAAATTGTAGATTGTTGATGACCTAGGAAGCAAGCAAATATTTTTAAGGCGAGAATGTATTTTCTAATTCAGAACGCAATGAAACCTAGGTACTTATTTTCTCATAGAGGGTGATAAAAAGCAGAGTAGCCATCTCGTAAGAAAGACGATCAGGATTCTACTTTGGAAACCTTCGCATTTTCGGGATACTACTAATCTACTACTCTACTCGTCTCCCTCTTTCCCTCTTACATTAACAGTCCTATGTTCTATTCTAAAATGACTTCTAATATTAGATATAATATCATCGTTGTGATCGTTGTCATTGATGAAGCTAAACTTATAAACATATTGTTATCGTTGTCATTGATGAAGCTAAACTTATAAACATATTGTTTATCATTATCTTAACTTAATTCACGTGCAAAGGGTGGTGCGATACATTATCAATAATTGAAGAACATCATGCGAAGTAACATACGGACAACAATTATATTACAAAACAATTATGTGTATGGTATTAACCTCTTTATTATGTTACAAGTGAAACATAATGGAATATTTTTTGTATTATTTCTAGGCATTGAACGTTTCTATAGCAACGCGCAACGGTACAGGGTACAACAAACCTTAGTAAAATAGCGTGTGCGAAGTGTTTTTCTGATAGCGTTTGTGTAAACTGTATAGTAAAGATCTAAAAGATTTTTATACCTAAGCGGTTTATATGAGGCGGTTTATCTGTTTGCATTCTATGTTATATAAAAACTTATGATGTTTGCCTTGATGTTCTATATTATCAGACATATTTTCCACACATTTTTTATTTCTGTAGAAATTGAATTTTTGAATTTATTATCAATTGGACGTAAGTTCTTTGCTGCAGTTCATTACCGGCTCACTGGAGCACGACGGACCAAGTTAGAGAGTGCTCAAGCCTCAAGCGTCTCTGATACCACTTGGGGCATTTTCAAATCAGCATAATTATTATTTTCTGCGCGTTACATCAACAGACCTTTTTTAACCGACTTCAAAAAAAGGAGGAGGTTCTCAATTTGACTGTTTTTTATGTTTGTTACCTCAGAACTTTCGACTGAGTGAACCTATTTTGATGATTCTTTTTTTAATCAAAAGCTGGTACTTGTCATGTGGTTCCGTTTAAATTTTATAGAGATCTGACAATGGCATCCATGAGAAAATCATATAAGTCTTTTTGTATTAAGTATGTGCGTGATAAATGGACGAATAACTCAATATCACGCCAACCGATTTCAATGATTCTTTTTTTTATAGAAAGCAGGTGCTTGTCATGTGGTTCCACATAAATTTGAACGAGATCTGACAAGTAGTTTTTGAGTAACTTTGAAGTCGGTCATATTTTATAAGTAAAATTTAGATTATATTCTCGTTACTCGATGTAACAGGGTTCACCACGTGTAGGATGGGAGCAGAGTTGACGAGGAGAGGCAAAGTGACTGTTCTTCAGTAGCAGTCATATATTGCGCATCACTCGTCCTTGAACCTCCAAACGTTTCCAAAGCCACCAAAACGAGACTAGTACGAGCTTTGGTGTTCTCCGTATTCTTGTACGCATCGGAGGCCTGGACCATTGGACTGGAAGAAGATCGATGTCTTCGAAATGTGGTTTTGGAGGAGAATGTTGCACATACCGTGGACAGCAAAAAGAACCAATAGATCAATTCTCCACCATCTTAAAATTGAAACCAGACTATCCACAATCTGCTACCAAAGAATACTATAAAAAACTGGTTGTTGTGGGCAAACTAGACGGAAAACGACCTAGAAGCCGATCACCTACCCGATAGTCTGACACCTTAAAGGAAATAATAGGCATATCAGTGACCGAGGCTTTAAGGAAGGCAGAAGACAGGGTGACATGGAAGAAGCTGGTCAGTCTTATCAAAATGTGCACGACCTTTAATAGTTGATGAATGAATAATGAATGAACACTTAAGCCAACTAAAAATAATATAAATACATAGCTACAAAGTTTATGAATCACACCAAAAAATGTGTCAATGTTTAAGTATATTAATGTAAATCGTTAAATTGGCTTATGTTCTTTATTCGATAATAAATATTCGATATTTGTACTTAAACATACCTAATATATTCGATAATAAATGTTCACACACTCACATTAACTCACCCGCACTAAAATTTACTCTGTATTGAATGTAATGGACATACACAACATATCCCAATTTGTCTGTCATAAAATGTTTGACCTGTAGATAAAATGTAACCTGGAACTACGAGAACAAGCTCAACTGACAGGATATTGATGACGCTACAAGGTTGTTACACTGCTATTCTATTGGACTCATTGGATCTAAAAAAATATGAAGCTTTTGAAGTTTTGATAAAGTTACAGTGGGAAGATACAGCCATATCTAATGTTGACATTTCTGTTTTCATTAATTTCCATAACTAACGAAGTTTTTTGCATCTGAACACAAACTACCAGTACAAGTCAATGCATTAGATAACCACATCTGTTAGGACAAAGTTTCTGAGCAAAAAGCAAGAAGCAAGAAACAAGAAGTGTGATTCAACAACAGAATAACTTGACATAATTAGAGATTATCTTGTTAGTTATTACTTAGTTCCCTTCGTTACCAAAACTTGATCTAGAACTAGACCTACGACTACGAGGGTATGGTAGAGATGTTACAAAGTAAAACTAGACCAATCTGTGACTAGACCGAATTTATAACAATATCAAACATAAAAAATGTTCTACGCATTATGCCCACCCATTATTCGCTTGGGATAAATTAAAAAAAATTGTGTGTGTCATCTCCGATGCACGACTGGAGTTTACTCCTCACGAACGATTATAAAATATATAGATTAGTAAATGAGGGTAAATGAACGCATTTTTTATATTACTGAAAGCATGCTTGATATATTAATTTATATTAATTATATAAATTACATTCATCAAAATACATTACATAGTCATGGAAATATAACGAGAGTACTCTGTGGTGGTGGGGTGCGCAAGACAAGTTGCGCACGAACAAAACGCATACCTAACGTAACGTAACGGAGAAAGTTTGATTTTACTCGTTTAAATTTCCATACCCCGGGCTTATTAGTAAAATCGATTTTATCAGGAATAAGATTTTCAAATTACATAATTACTAAATACAATGTAAAATCTAAAGCACTAGGTTATAGGATGCTATCATGCTGTCCTATGTGATATGAGAATATTAATTTGTGCTTAAACAAAAGCTTCGGCACAATGCGAAAATTATTACATCCTATGAGACGAAGCGTTAAGTGTACTCATAACATATTCAGAGCTTCACAGCATACAGTTCTATACGATGTTCTTTGTTCCAATATTCCATATAGCGTATCTACTGGCACATACGCATAATTTATACATTTAGTTCAGTATTCATGTCGCATGTTCAAGGACTTTACAGAATGTAACATTGTATCATGTGAGATATTTTAAATGGTACTATTTGCTAGGTGGTAGGAGCGAGGCAAGGGCGAACCCCATACAAGTAAAATTGCAAGTTTGTTATCTAATAAATTTACAATTTTACTTACAGTTTTACTTAGTGTTAGGTTGATTGCATGCCCAAAAATAACATTTGTTTTAGTAAAAAAATATGAAAAGCTATTCCTAAATAAAACTTTCATTTACGTTTTAATAAATTTAAACATTTGTGTCAACTCGTGCTTACTTTATAAATAATTTAATAAAAAAACAATAAACCAATCGAAAATTCAATAGCCAAAGTGATAAGTAGGTAATTGAACCACAATTAATTAATGATCTAATCTATTAATCAATAATTAATTAATCAATTATTAATAGATATTAATGAATGATATTATCTAATAATTAATTATCTAATGAAATTAAAATGACCGAATATCAATATGAAACTAATAATTTCGAATATTCATAGCAAGAGTGTACTAAGGTAGGTATATGAAAAATTCTACAAGTAGATTCAAAAATTTTAAAAAGTTAAGTTGTTTACTGTTGAATAAATTCTAATAATTCTGCTCACAGTCCATTGTTGATATTATCGGATACGCGGCCAAAACCTTTCAATTTAGGTAATTAACGCAACCAATTTGAACAATATAAACACAACAGCCAATTAAATAATATAATTTTAATTTGACGTCGCAATGAAATAATTTAAGCTGAAAATATATTTGCAAATAGTATATACTTAAGCATAGATAAAATTTACAGTTGATGCTTTGTTGCGAAGAGTTGTAAGAAAATGTGGAAACAAAAGGTTTCTTAGAAAAGTAGACGCGACTATTCTTGGAAGCTTAGCCTAGGATTATAACAGTAGTTTTTCATAGTAGGTGTAGTTGATAAGCTGATTGTAGTGCATTAACAACGAGGAAGGCAAAGTGAAAGAATTTTAAGTCTCTCCTCAGCACGAATGTATTATGCGTCGCGCAAAAGTGGCAACGTTATGTTTACATAAGATCCTAAATCCTTCATGTATGCGCCAGAAGGCTTTCAAGGAAATTTTATTATCTTGAGGTGCCCAACATGATCCGGAACGGCTGCTAGATAACACTTAAAGATTTAGTCCCCGATGAAAATACCTTTGGGTAAGGAAAATAAATATACACAGTAATATAGTTACGTATTATCCGTTTCGCTTAAATTATGCAGGCTTAAAAGATTTTCGTATATTTTTTCCTACAAGCTATGTAGTTTCATTTCATTGTTGGATGTTGATTCCCTGATGTTAGATAAAATTCCATAAAATTTATGTTTGAAAGAGGAGACGCACATTGATTCAAAACTTAAATTGACGTCAGTCTAACGTCAGATACTCATATAGGGAACGTCCGTCAATTGGTCGGACTTCATTTAAATTAAAATAGTCATTATAACGCTGTAGGTGCTCTCGCCGCGCCGGCCCGCGGTCGATACGAGCACGCTGGCTGTTTTCTACGAACGTTCAGCGTAGCTTATACCTACTACCTCTTAAAAATAATCCAGACACACACAGTTCGGGTTTACTTGTTAAATTTAAATATTATTTACCGTGTTCATGTAACATGTGTACATAATATTTGTCACTGTAGCTAACAACTAACATCCCCTGTGGCCTACGGTGGAAAGGCCCAGTACAAACAACTGGAGACTGTGGGTTCAAAATCCACCAGGGGTATACGCGGCAGTTCGTTGACAGTATCGTTTTGCATATTGTTTTACAAAACAATCTCTGTAGATTTTTTTTTATTTTCTGAAACCATTTTTTTGCTTATTACTTTGCCCTAATTAAGCTCAGACAAAACAAGAACAGTAATGTTAAAAAAATACTGAAAACACAAATTTTAAGTCATTTAAATTATATAAACATTCCACTAAAATAATATAATATTAAATACAACAAATATGTATTACAATAGGTAATTACATTATATTTAGTATTAAATTTGAATATACAAACACTCTTGGATAACTCAAATAATACCTTGTTCCATAATAAATTATTAAAGGTTAAGGATTTAAAGGGGAGGAGATTCAAAAATTACATTAAGCAATTCGAGTTCTTAAAAAATAAGGAACGATTGAAGGAGATCACTGCCGAGTAACAATTTTTCTTATAAGCAATGTGATGTTCCAGTCGGGAGGGGGGTGTAAGTGGCCGTAACGATTACTTAACTGGACTATTATTAATATTTTACTAACCGTCCGTAACCGTGACTACACTAACTAGCGTTCCTTACTTTGACAGTTATCTTAGTAACGAATAATAAATTCATATTCTTATCACAATCAAAATCTAGAAACTCAATCATAATATTGATTAAAGAGGAACTGTTCTGTTTTGTTTGTTGTGAATTATTAATAAAATGCACACATACGTGAGTAATACTTTGCACATGTGCTACATGTCAAGAACATAATAAACAGTACTATAAGTCACATGGGCGTAGTCATAGTTTCATTTAGTTTGAAGGGTTAGACAGAATTTAATTCCCTAGGCAAGGACGGGCAACGGGGGTTGGGTATGCTTTCACCCAAACAATTATTACAGTAAATAATTGTTGACAATGCTTATTTAACTGTTTCAACTTAAACAATAATAGCCTCTGTGAAAAGACTGATTTGCTATTTCAGTTTTAATCATATTCATGTTTGGTGACTACTTTTTGAGTCTGAGAGAAAAATACGATAGTTATATCCCATTTTATTTACATAATCATAATGTGGAATTTTCTAGATCTACTTAGATTCAATTTTAGGATAAAGTGGTTGCAAATTGTACTTCGGTACTTCCAGTACAATTAGTACAATCCCGATTCCCTGTTACCGCTATTAGGTAGGTACTTGACAGGGATTACCGCATTCGCTCTGGTAGATTAAAGTGATGTGCCTTTTTTTGGATCAAAACAGAATTGTTTAAATATACATAGTTACAATCATTGTTTATAGCCAATTTTATTCTAGTATAAATTATAACTCAAGATGTTACTTATGCTCAACACTGATTTTTTAAAAAGCGCTCTAAAATTATATTTTTATATGAATAAAATTATGTGTTAGAAAATATAGACGAAGGTGGCCAAGTCAAGTATTTATTGGCATAAAATACGGTTAAATTGTTAATTTTCATTGCATTGTAGTGGCTGTTACTATCCCAAAAAAAATTCAGCCAGGAATAGCAAGCAAGACCCTTTGTTAAGCAGGATTACTGTCAAATAAGCTAAAAGGCCGTCTTGTATGTATATGCTTAAATGTTATTCACAATATCCTTAAAAGCACGGTGTCATTATAATATAATATGACCAAAACACAACGTCGTCGCCATCGCTTCATTTTCGTATCAATACAACGAACTCGTAAATATTTACAGGGCAAACCGGCCTACCTACAGCTATGCTCTAGAGCAGTGGCAATCAACCTTTTTTCATACGGGCCACAAATACGTGTTAGTCATGCTGCCGCAGGCCGTTAAACAAATAATAAAAAAAAATATTGATCTATAATCCGTTCACAAATCTTAGAGACTTTGACGTTTCATGGGTGACCAGTTTCGGGTGCAAATTAAATAGTGATGACCATAAACCGAAAAGTAAATCGGAAAAATTTTCACAGCTTTTATGGAAGGTCGACTATTTGTGTGATTATTGAAGAGTCCCTAAAACTAGTATAAAAACAAGTTTAAGCGACCATTATCATTCATATATCCATAATATATTTACCCTTACTTATTAAATTTATAAGTTATTTTGCTTACAAGAACGAGTATTTGATTATGGTTACATTCAGTATACAGCTAATTTTATACTATTTAGCCGAATACTAAATATCTAGGTAGATATGAGTGTCGCTACTAATATGTCACTATTCTTACGACATAGTTTACGATTCAAAAAACCGGAAAAGTAGATCGCACAAATTTAGCTGGTATCATTATTTCGAACTTTGACATTAGTGGTTGTCATTTTAGTCTCTAAGATTTGTGAACAGGGTATAAGAAATGTTTTCGCGATTGTTATAAAATAAAGTAACCCCAGATGGGCCAACTACAAAAGCCTGGCGGGCCGCACGTTGAGTATAGCTGCTCTAGAGCAAAATTATTAGATATCATATGCATACATTCTGAACAATAAAGACCTTAGGGACGTAATTTAATTTAGACCTTAACTATCTAATCGTGTACAGTTTTAGGCTTCTACACAGTTTATTAAATACAACTCAAACGGTTTATATAGCGTATGACATTCTTAAACCTACATAACTTGTATCGGGTGTATCACAAGTCAATAACCAACTCAATCAAAGTAAAGTTAAGGGTGAGGCCAAACGAGCGTATTTTTTTGAGCTGTGAGTATCGAAAAATGAGTTGCGTGCATTCGGTTTCATACTAAAGTCATCTTTGTACCACACCTGTAAGTAACCGATTAACAATAACAATAACAATAACGATTCACACTCATAGCCCCACACTAGGATTCCCTGTGTCGTGGGTGCCATGGACAACACACAACATAGACAAGGACATTCACACCCAGACCGAGAACAGAAATTCAAACTCATCATTCAAATTTCCGCCTCACTGGGAATCGAACCCAGGACCCTTGGTGCGGCGATCCGGCATGGTAACCATTGCGCCACATGGGTCGTCGATTGTGACAGAATTTCACGAACATTCTTGTATTTTTCTAATACCTCAGAGATCTTTGGTTCAGGAAAATTCATGGATTTTGTAAAGGCGTTCGTTACCCGCTAAGAATAGATAATAGCTCTTATGATACCATATTAAAATTGAGTCAGTGATACAAAACGTGTGGCAATAATACAGCTGGAGGACAAAGTAATGGTACGGTGAAGGAGTTGGTACAGAGAGGGGGTGTGGGTGGTTAGCCTACGCGTCAAATAACGAAATATTTAAAGTCCCATTTCCCAAGTGTAAGATTTCTTATCCGTATATTGGTTTTAAGTTAGGGAAAATGCCAAACAAACTTTACTTTCCGTTTAAAGGCGATCCCATGAGCCCTTTTTATGAAAAGACGAAGATATTTTGTATAACTCTGTACCTACAGTGAAAGTTTGTACAGGGTCGGCACTCAGAAGTGTTACTAATGCAAAATGCTATAATTTTGGTAAATCTATTTTTTTTAATTAAAAGTTTTAGTATATTGTAGAAACATTTTAAAATGAAATATAAAACATGGAATACTTAAGAAATATCATTCCTCAACAGTCTACACTATTTGGCAAAATTTGGCGCGTATTGGATCACGGCTGAAGCATCTACGAACTAAACGAACTGAACGTTAAAGGTCAATAACATCACTCGTCCTAACGAGTCATAGCATTTTTATCAATCACAATTTAATGACCGAGTTAAGAAACTTGGGGCCCTATCAGAAATTGATGGATACCGCTTGTGACAAAAATTTTCACTGCTACTGTGCTTCGTAGTAAGGCTTTCGGGCACCCTAAAAATTTCTTGAAACTTAAGAATTATATTTGTAGCTTCCCGACCGTAAAAACATTCCTTGGTTGATTTTAGAGGGTGGGTGGAAAAATAGTAGTGGCTAGCCAAGCGGTTGAAAAACCACAACCTTGCATGAGTACCATCGGGATCAAACTGAGTAGTACAGAACGCTGTGACCCAACAAAAGTGACCTGGTGACACAGTGTCCTCCGTTATTCAGCAGGCCGCACTATGAGCAGGCAGGTTTGTTTAGACTCAAGATGGATGGATTCCCCACACCCATGGAGGGAGCCCCTTAGATCCCTAGACAATGAAATTGTAATGGGTTGAAGTTATTGCTAGTATTTCACTTTCGCAGCGACCTTGTTGTTAATACAACGAACTACAATATTTTTGTTATTATAAAATATACAAAAAGTGTATATTTTTTTATATACCTAAATGCATTACCTGAATTGAATCATGCTCGTTGAGTGATGTAACATAAAAATATAAAGTTGCACGGAAACCACTCTCTGTCCGTATTTACTTGTAATGCGATCGTGTTGGAAACAGAAATTTCCTCTAAGTGCTTCGTAAAAATGGTATCGTCAACTCACAAAACGAAAACCGCCATCATTTATTTAATCGGACAAGCTTTTAGGGTTGTCGACAGCAATATCGAGGGTTCTATGCGAATCCCTTTACCGATAAAAGTTTGGAACAGTATTCTGAAGACAGAATAAACGTGTAAATTAAAACAAAGAAACATTGTCACAGACTTGGGTTAAAAAATGACTTTTGATGATTTATTTTAAAACTGTACTACTAAGTTAATAGTATTACTAATACGTAGTAAAAGCTTTGTGCGATTGGCAAATACACTACCACATCTACTAAATCTGTTATGATATTATATAATATGATGATTATAAACTAAACTGTGATCAGTTCAGTTCAGGTCAGATATAAGTCTACGATATAATTATAATTATTTTATTAAATCAATAAATCGTCTTTACCCATAGGGTGGATACGATTCATTAGTTTTATTTTTTCCAAACACCATGCATTCGTCTCGTAAAAATCATATTACTTTAAGAAAATTTACTATTATTAACTCATAACAATATTATAGCATTCTAAAGACCATGTTACAGTAAGTAAATACAGATAAAAAATCCATATAACGCGTTTATTACAAACCAAGTTTATTAAAACTAGAGATGACACTTAATTACAAGTTAGCAAGTGTCCCAATCCCAATGACCTCGGTTCAAGAGCAAGGACCAACAACGGATATCTTTGTAAGTGCCGAAACCGGGCCAAGAAGGCAATCGGACATAATAAATCGATAAAATTAACCACGGCTCTTGCCAAGTTGGCCGGCCCCGCGTCCGGCTAGACGAGCTGTCCGTACTGTCCGCGACGTTCGCGTCACTAGCGGCTGGCGATACCATCTGTCTTTAGCTCTTCTGGTTATCTACGAATAATGATTACAAACGTGAAACAACAACACTCTCCGCATAATTATGTTGTTAGTGGTTATATTTACAATACTATAATAAATCTTCTTTTTAAGCGCCGAAAAAAAAGGAGGAGGAGGAACAGCTGACTGCAGCAAGAGGGTGGTGGCCAGCCAGGCAGGCTTATGTTTATACAAACACAATTAAAAATAATAAATTACAAAGAAAAGAAAAATAAAACTTACAATTTCTATTGTACGGGCTGTACCATGTATGTCCCCTGTATGTAGGTATACATATATACAGTAGCCGATTTGAATACAGAGCTTAGGAATGCGGCTAGTGTTGTGACCTAATTGGTAATTAATTAGTGATATGTCGATAAATTGGAATTAGAAATTCAACATAATATAATCGTAAATGTGAATGTCCATTACCACGTACGTGTCCTGGTTACTCTTAAACCGATTTTGATAAAAAATAAAATCTGACCAAATTATTTGAATTTTTATTTATTGATCTGATGTTTGGTATGTAAATAAATTAAACCCTGAAATAACACAGAGGGTACGGGGCAAAACTAGTGCTTAAAATATACATAAGTTTGTAAGCTTTATTTAGCAGCACACTAAGGCGCTCCACCCACTGCACTGCGCCCCTTCGCGTAGCGCGAGATGGCAGATTTTACCATTGTATGCAAGTATCTCAATTTATATAGAAATCACGCCTAGCACAACACACTGCCTACGCGGAAACGCGCGGGAAGGCGCCCCGCGCGCAGTTTAGGTATGCCGCGCGCGTTATCCGTCGCTCTGCGCACCGCGGCGGGACGCGTCTTCAGTGGGTGGAGCGCCTAAATGTAACTGAATCGACTAACTCCCTAAATATGGCTGATCAGTAACAACGCCATCTAATGATAATAAGAATCTTGGTACATCCTATTCTAATGATGTGAAACATCATTCAACATCATCATTCAGCATTATCATTCATCATTATTATCATCATCATAATTCATTATCATCATTCATCATCATCATCATCATTCATCATCGTCATTCATCATCATCATCATCCGTTGTTACTGATTTGACGATTGCAATCTAGATGGCGTTAAACTCCAGTCGTGCGTCAGAGCTGACAAACACATTTTTTTACTTTGTTTATTGAAATAAGGCACTTAAAAGAGAAAAAGAAAACCCAGGAAAATTCAAAATATCCTAAAAATATTTTTGGTGAACATTAACCGACTTACTAAATGTCGAATTTAAAGAGTGAATTAAAGTAGATAACAATGATAAGGAAAATTAAAAGTGATACAATCTTACTGCCCCATCCCTTGAGAATTAAGGGTTTAATTATCTACATTATAAAAGAAAAATTCAAATTTCTGTCACCAAAGAATTGGGCGGGGTTGATATGTGTCCTAGTTACATTTGCAGCTTAACAAAAAAAAAAGAACATTTTTTTTTTATTTACCTACTATCAACTTATTAAGGGTAGCGTGTTTTGCTTTTTTCATTTTTAATCAAGTACTTTACTCTGGTGAGGTTAATCATTCGCGAACGTTGGCAACAGCTGACTGTGGACGTATTTATCATTATTTTTAATCCCGTAGCGTTGGTCGCTTCGTTTAGTTTACATTTTACCGGTTAGCGGCATATAAATTACTGGAATACTTAGTGTAAGAATGACATAGATGATTAATTATGTCGTAATAATTTACATTAATTATTAATTAACACGAAGCCCAGATTTAAATTAACTCTTAATTAAAATAACTCTTTATAAAACTTAGTTCTCTCATAAACACAGTAAGCTTTGGGAAAAACTATCGGTGGAAACCACACTTCCAGAAGAACAAATAAGACTGTTCCAATATTGGTATGAGAACCAAACAAATATGGTACGCTGGGCGGGCGCATTAAGTAGTCCATTTAGGCTCAAGTGTGGAGTGAGACAGGGGGGCTTGACATCGCCAAGACTCTTCAGTCTATATATAAACAGATTGATTGAGGAACTCAGCAACGCCAAGGTAGGTTGCTCCATAGATGGCACATTTGTCAATAATATTAGCTATGCCGACGACATGGTGTTGCTGAGTCCCTCAATTGGAGCGCTAAGAAAGTTACTTAGCATCTGTGAAGGATACGCGGAGGCCCATGGGCTCAGGTACAATGCGGATAAAAGTGAGCTACTAGTTTTTAAAGCTGGGAAACATCAGAGGCTAACTCCACCAGTCACGATACGAGGAACTCCACTTAAGGTAGTGACAGAGTTCAAGTACCTGGGTCACTGGGTCACCGCGGATCTGAACGATGACGTGGATGTTGAGAGGGAGCGCAGGGCGTTCGTTGGCAGTCAGGAGTAATATGCTGATTCGCAGATTTGCAAGGTGTAGTAGAGAGGTAAAGTTGACCCTATTCAGGGCATACTGCCAAACCTTTTACACCTGCAGTCTGTGGATACAGTATACGAAAAATTCTTACAACGTCTTGCGCGTCCAATACAACAACGCGTTTAGGGCACTGTTGGGGCTGTCGCGGTACTGCAGCGCCTCCGGTATGTTTGCGGAAGCGGGAATTGATGGCTTTCATGCCATTATCCGCAAACGAGTAGTATCGCTGTGGCAGCGGGTGCGCGACAGCCCAAACAGTTTACTGCGTACGGTGGCGGAGAGGTGTGACGGTCCCATATTGAAACACTGGACTGCATTACATGTGGGCCCGGCACATCTCTCAGCAAAGAAGTAGATTATTTTTATTATTTTATTTTTAGCTTTTTAGTTCCTACTAACACTAGTCTTAAGTTTTTCAATGTTACTAACCAACATATGGATGAAAGTCCGAAATAAATTATTTTATTATTATTATTATAATCGGAAAGAGATTTTCTTCTCAGCTTTTTAGCTGGTTCTACTGCCACATTTACGGGTCGAAACCAAGTAAATGCAGCGTGTGGTGTGTAAATTAACCTTTGTTTACGGTGTTATGGGATGCTAAATTATTTTCATCTATTTGCATGAATTTTCTTACTATTCTACATGTATTTAAGATAGCTGCTTTTTGAAGAGTTACGTATATAGTTTCTTTTAATCCTATGAGTTTAATGCTATGGTGAAGATGTTTGGGGATTACGCCTGTGGTAGAAAGTACAATGGGCACTACATATACTTTATCTTGGTTCCAAATTCTTATCACTTCCTCTTTTAAATCTGCATATTTACTTATTTTGTCAGTAATGGTTTTAGCTATATTATGTGTATTGGGGATTGCGATATCAATCAGGTAAGTAGTTTTGTTAGCTTTATCTAGTAGTGTTATATCTGGTCTATTATAGTGTATAGTCTTGTCAGTAAGTATGGCACGGTCATAATACAATTTATATAAGGGATTTTCTAATACTGTTGCAGGAGTATATCTGTAGTACGGAGTGTTGGTATTTTGAATGAGATTATGTTTAAGTGCAAGTTGTTGATGGATGATGTTAGTTACTTGGTTGTGTCTGTGTGTGTAGTCAGTTTGTGTGAGTGTTGTGCATGCCCCAGTTATATGTTGAATGGTTTCTGATTGATTGTGACATTTGCGGCATTTATCGTTTGTTATTGATGGGTCTTTCATTATAAATTTCTTATAATTTTTTGTATTTATTATTTGGTCCTGTATAGCCATGAGAAATCCTTCCGTTTCTGCAAATAGGTTGCCTACTTTAAGCCATTTGTTTGATGCTATAGGATCTATATGGGCTTGCTCCAGGTCATAGGGATGTCTTCCGTGTAAGGATTTCTTCTTCCAGTTTTCTATTTTCTGTTCTTGCGGATTTGTATGTCTGGGGTCTTCAATGATTGAGTGCTCACTTAAGTTTAATGGAGTAAAGTTCTGGTCATTAAGGGATATGGCTTTATGAATGTTACTTGTGCGAGATTTTGTGTGAAAGAAAGTTTTAAGGTGAAAGATTTGTTTTTGCCAAAGCTGATGTAAGTCTATTAAACCCCTACCTCCTTTGTGTCTTCTGATGGTGAGTCTCTCTATTGCAGATTTAGGATGTAGATAATTATGTTTTGTTAATGTAGTACGTGTACTGCGCTCTATTTGCTCTATGTCTGTTCTGGACCATTTAATTATTCCAAATGAATAGGTTAAAACGGGAATGGCATAAGTATTTAAAGCTTTTATAGTATGTCTCCCAGAAAGTTGTGTGTTGCATATGGCATTCATTCTTCTCTTATATTCAGTTGTAAGTGTTTGTTTGAGTAGTGTGTGATCCAGACCTTTAAGTTGTTTATACCCTAAATACTTGTACATGTCCGTGGGCTCCAATGCTGTTATGGTATAATCGTCATCTATCGCATAATCACCTGGTCGAATTTTCCCTCTTACTATGTGTAGCGTTTTACATTTATCAAAACCAAATTCCATCTTTATATCATTACTGAAATCTACTGTGATATCTACCAGCTGTTTCATCTCTTTATTTGTTTTTGTGTAAAGTTTTATATCGTCCATATATATAAGGTGCGATATAATTGTCTCCTCTCTCGTGTGTTTAAGGCAGTAACCATCTTGACACTGATGCAAAAGGTGTGAAAGAGGATTAAGGGCGAGACAGAACCATAGAGGGCTCAAGGAATCACCTTGATAAATTCCCCTTTTAATAAATATTTGTCTAGTTATCACTGTGTTATCATTGGCATTTACCTGTAAAGATGTTTTCCAATGTGAAATAATATTGCGCATAAAATTTAAAATGGATGGGTTAATCCATACTAATATTATAAATGTGAAAGTGTGTTTGTTTGTTTGTTTGTTTGTTTGTTTGTCCGTCTTTCACGTCGTAACGGAGCGATGTTATGGTAAGATTTTTTGTGTGGAGATAGGTAGGAGGCTGGAGAGTAACGTAGGCTACTTTTTACCGCAGCAAAACAACTCATTACCATGGAAAGATCCATTATGATGCGTATTTGTCCATACTTCTATACTTCCACTAGCTATTACCCGCGGCTTCGCCCGCGAGTTCAAAGGGAAGTAACAATGAGTTGTTTAACATGCATGACTCTTTCCTAGATATAATAACATAATAATTAATAACAAGCTATTACCCGCGGCTTCGCCACCGTGTTCAAAGGGAAGTAACAATGAGTTGTTTAACATGCATGACTCTTTCCTAGATATAATAACATAATAATTAATAACAAGCTATTACCCGCGACTTCGCCACCGTGTTCAACGGGAAGTAACAATGTGTTGTTTAACATGAATGACTCTTTCCTAGATATAATAACATAATAATTAATAATAATCCATACTATCCATACTAATATTATAAATGTGAAAGTGTGTTTGTTTGTTTGTTTGTTTGTTTGTTTGTCCGTCTTTCACGTCGTAACGGAGCGATGTTATGGTAAGATTTTTTGTGTGGAGATAAGTAGGAGGCTGGAGAGTAACGTAGGCTACTTTTTACCGCAGTAAAACAACTCATTACCATGGAAAGATCCATTATGATGCGTATTTGTCCATACTTCTATACTTCCACTAGCTATTACCCGCGGCTTCGCCCGCGAGTTCAAAGGGAAGTAACAATGAGTTGTTTAACATGCATGACTCTTTCCTAGATATAATAACATAATAATTAATAACAAGCTATTACCCGCGGCTTCGCCACCGTGTTCAAAGGGAAGTAACAATGAGTTGTTTAACATGCATGACTCTTTCCTAGATATAATAACATAATAATTAATAACAAGCTATTACCCGCGGCTTCGCCACCGTGTTCAACGGGAAGTAACAATGTGTTGTTTAACATGCATGACTCTTTCCTAGATATAATAACATAATAATTAATAATAATAATTCATAAATAAGTAACAGATCCAAAATCAAATTAAGTATGGAAGTTTGGAAGTATGGATAGTATGGATGGATATGGAAGTATAGAAGTATGGGCAAATACGCATCATAATGGATCTTTCCATGGGAATGAGTTGTTTTACTGCGGTAAAAGTAGCCTACGTTACTCTCCAGCCTCCTACCTATCTCCACACAAAAAATCCATACTAATATTATAAATGTGAAAGTGTGTTTGTTTGTTTGTTTGTTTGTTTGTCCGTCTTTCACGTCGTAACGGAGCGATGTTATGGTAAGATTTTTTGTGTGGAGATAGGTAGGAGGCTGGAGAGTAACGTAGGCTACTTTTTACCGCAGCAAAACAACTCATTACCATGGAATGATCCATTATGATGCGTATTTGTCCATACTTCTATACTTCCACTAGCTATTACCCGCGGCTTCGCCCGCGAGTTCAAAGGGAAGTAACAATGAGTTGTTTAACATGCATGACTCTTTCCTAGATATAATAACATAATAATTAATAACAAGCTATTACCCGCGGCTTCGCCACCGTGTTCAAAGGGAAGTAACAATGAGTTGTTTAACATGCATGACTCTTTCCTAGATATAATAACATAATAATTAATAACAAGCTATTACCCGCGACTTCGCCACCGTGTTCAACGGGAAGTAACAATGTGTTGTTTAACATGCATGACTCTTTCCTAGATATAATAACATAATAATTAATAATAATCCATACTATCCATACTAATATTATAAATGTGAAAGTGTGTTTGTTTGTTTGTTTGTTTGTCCGTCTTTCACGTCGTAACGGAGCGATGTTATGGTAAGATTTTTTGTGTGGAGATAGGTAGGAGGCTGGAGAGTAACGTAGGCTACTTTTTACCGCAGTAAAACAACTCATTACCATGGAAAGATCCATTATGATGCGTATTTGTCCATACTTCTATACTTCCACTAGCTATTACCCGCGGCTTCGCCCGCGAGTTCAAAGGGAAGTAACAATGAGTTGTTTAACATGCATGACTCTTTCCTAGATATAATAACATAATAATTAATAACAAGCTATTACCCGCGGCTTCGCCACCGTGTTCAAAGGGAAGTAACAATGAGTTGTTTAACATGCATGACTCTTTCCTAGATATAATAACATAATAATTAATAACAAGCTATTACCCGCGGCTTCGCCACCGTGTTCAACGGGAAGTAACAATGTGTTGTTTAACATGCATGACTCTTTCCTAGATATAATAACATAATAATTAATAATAATAATTCATAAATAAGTAACAGATCCAAAATCAAATTAAGTATGGAAGTTTGGAAGTATGGATAGTATGGATGGATATGGAAGTATAGAAGTATGGGCAAATACGCATCATAATGGATCTTTCCATGGGAATGAGTTGTTTTACTGCGGTAAAAGTAGCCTACGTTACTCTCCAGCCTCCTACCTATCTCCACACAAAAAATCTTACCATAAAATCTCTCCGTTACGACGTGAAAGACGGTCAAACAAACAAACACACTTTCGAATTTATAATATTAGTATGTATAGTAAGGATACGCATCATAATGGATCTTTCCATGGGAATGAGTTGTTTTACTGCGGTAAAAAGAAGCCTACGTTACTCTCCAGCCTCCTAATTATCTCCACACAAAAAATCTTACCTTAACATCCCTCCGTTACGACGTGAAAGACGGACAAACAAACAAACAAACAAACAAACACACTTTCGCATTTATAATATTAGTATAGATTATGTTATTATATCTAGGAAAGAGTCATGCATGTTAAACAACTCATTGTTACTTCCCTTTGAACACGCGGGCGAAGCCGCGGGTAATAGCTAGTTTTGTATATGTGTAAAATTTTTAACAACCAGGAATGTGGGATACTGTCAAAAGCTTTCTTGTAATCAATGTAAGTGCAATGCAAATTTCTATTTTTTGTTGAAGCGTGTTTGTGTATAGTAGAGTCTATTATCAGTTGTTCCTTGCATCCCATGTGACCCCGCCTGCAACCTTTTTGTTCCTCTGCTAAGATGTCATTCTGCTGAATATGTTTACTAATTTTTGCTGCTAAAGTTGATGTTAGAATTTTATAAATAGTTGGTAGGCAAGTTATAGGTCTATATTGAGAAGGCTGTGAGCAATGTGTAGTTTTTGGTATCATGTAGGTAATTCCTGTGGCAATGAATGCAGGTATATTTTGTTTACCTAAGATTATTTGTGTTAAGTTATGGGCAATATGTTTATGCAAGGATGTTAATTTTTTGTACCAATAATTATGTATTCTATCTATACCGGGTGATTTCCAATTGTGTAGTTTGCTTGTAATATTTGCGATATCCGTTTCTGTGATTTTATCAAATTCCATTTCTTTTACAGTATTCACCCTCTTTTCTTCTTCTTTGATCCAATCCGCTTTATCATTGTGCTGTGTTCCTTCTTCCCAAATGCCTGCCCAGAATTCTTCTAATTGTGTTTTGGTTGGTATATCTAAATTTGTTGAAGGCGTCGTGTCAATTTGTTTAGTTAATAATTTCCTGTAGAATTGTTTTTCATTAGTAGCAAATAGAATGTTATCTTTTTTCCGCTGCTGTGCTTTATTATATCTTCTGAGTCTATGTACTTTTATTGCAAGTTTTTGTTTTAAAGTGTCTAAGAATTCTTCAGGTTTTTTATTATTGTTTTCATGTCTAGTGTGTGTAATTCTGCTCCTAAATATTTCTTCAACTTTTTTAACTACTGTTTTGGATCTGTTATTTTTAATATATTGTGTAAGTCTACCACAGTCCGCTCTTAATTTTTCAATATCTCTTTCTAACCTAATTTGCCATGGAGGTTTATTATTATGGTTTGTTTTGCTGGGATTTATGTGATCATTTATTTTGTAATTAAGCTCTTCGCAGATAACTACAGCTGTACAATATATAAGTGTGTGTATGTCCACAAGTTTATTATCATCCGATAGGAATTGTAATAAGATATGTTTATTAAATAAATCGACCAGTTTTGACAATCTATTGCTATATTTTAGTTTTGGTAATTTCGGTCTTAAGGTCGGATCCATTCCTGAATAGTTTATTAATGCTGATTTGAGTTTATTACGGATTTGTTCGACATTGACATCTACTGGTGGATTACTGTCTACCAATAAATCTATGTCGTTTTCTAATACTAAAGTTTCACTTTCTGTTTGGGTTGATGTATGTGAAATTTGTGTGAATGGTGGCATTAGTGTTATTGGAGTCGGATTAGTGCAAGGCTGATTACGAGAGGGTATTTTGTATGATGGGATTATGTCATTTGCGTTTATATCATTATCTATAACATCTGTGTTTTCCTGTAGTTTAACTCGGACTTCCTCTTTTATTTGGTCTATTACATCCTGGGACAAAAGTTTGTTTCTGATAATTGTTCTTCTTTGATCTGAAATTCGTTGTTCAGAAACCTTAACATCGGGGTACTGTTGTAAGAAAAGTTCATGCAGTTGTTTTCTATATATGGTCATATCAGTCTCTAATTTAGTTATGTAAAAGTAAGCGCGCATGATAAATATGTTAACTTCTTTGTTCCATCTCATACGCACTCTTGGTTTTCCAGCCTTAGTGGACGCAGGTAAAAAGGCATTCACCTCCTGCGCAACATCTAAAGTTGGGGTAGGTGCTCCACGAGACATTTCGTCCGTGGAAGACACTGGCGATGGTATATACGAGGCTGTTGATGGGCTATAGGGTTCTATTGCTGTTGTTGACGAATTTAAACTACGGTTATCATCGGTTTGGTTGGCTGTAATATTTTCGGGAGACCCGGAGGGAGCCCGCCTATTCAACTCCTCTCCGCTGACGGTTCGCATGCTGAAACACCCAGCGTCAGCTCCAGGTGTGCCCCGGCGATCGCCCCCGGGAAGCGGCCCTAAACGTTTACTTTTTGAACGTGTCTCCATATTGAATGGGTCACCAGTGCCGTGTTAGCCGTGCCAGTAATTTCATATCACGTGTCCGCCCCCCACGTGAATCAGGTGGTCGATTCGGACGTACGGTTGGACTTTAGGGGGCTTATTATTATTATTATTATTATTATTATAAAACTTAGAACTGAGGCAGAGTTATTAACAAGCTCTGGGTAATGCGAAGTACGACAGAACTCAGCAAATTCACTTACTAGCGGTCACTTGTCGACCCCGCCCAAAGACGCTTATCTCATTAAATCACTTACATTTGATAACGTCGGGCTATAAGTACAGAAAAGTTTAAGCTTTATGTAAAATGCCATTAATAAATAGCGATCAAAATGATGAGAAGTACCTAATGAGAAACCGTTGTAAAGTAATAAACTTACCTTGTAGCTAGAGACTCGTTCTGGAGTCAAAATTCTATCTTAGTTCTATTATTTGTCGTTACTTCACATCGCTTCTTTTAGTGGGTAGTTGTTATTACTTTATATTTACTTATTATTTATTATTATTATGTATACTATATTATTATTATATACTTATTTATTTATTATACTTTATTACTTTAAATTATCTAGAGATACCTAATATACAGGAAGCTTTTTGAAAATGGCCTTAAAGCTATCAGTGGTGAAACTTTCAGTGTGTTCTTTATTATCAGCCTTCCTTGCTTATATTAACCAATGAACGAAGATCGTTTCTGTACGAAGTCTCTGAGCTCCTATTTACAATATTGTATTTATAATTTTTCCTACCACACAAATGCTGAATTGTTCTGAGCCCTCGCTGGTATCGATTAACTAAGTTTATTGGAATGAATGCAGAATGCGATGCAAAATTCCTTATTTGCCTCTAAACAGGCCAGGAATTCCTATTGCGTTCTCGATTCCGTGCATCTTCTGCAGTAACTACGTGATTCCCGCTGCATACTTCTGCACTAAATAGGTACTCCTGCTCCCAGTACTATCCACGGTATTCGCACGTACATATTTTACTTGTGATGTGACTGAAAGCTATCTATACAGACTACAACTTCTCTTATGCGTAGGCCTACGTAATACCCTTACGCACGATAAAGATAAACGCTAACACACTCATACCCCCGCAGTAGGTATTTACCTGTGTCGCGGGTGGCATGAACGACACATAATATAACACATCACAATAACACCCATGACCCGAGTAACAAATATTTATTTGTCACATAAATATCTGCCCCGGCCGGGAATCTAACCCGGGACCCCTCGCTTCGCAGGCAGGTTCAGGTTCACTACCAACTAGGCTACAGGGTCGTCAAACCTCAACCTCATAAAGTTTATTTAGAACAGCAATAACCTTGTTCGTTTATTCAAAAATTATGTCCTTGACATTTACCATTGCGTATACTATTGTTCAACTTTAGCCAATCACACTATGGTAAAACTTTTGCTTTTGAAGTTTGTGCCTACAAAGCTAGAAGGTCATTTCTTATAATTTATTTGTTTGGAAATAATCGTAATATTATTTTAAATGTAATTTATGGCTATAGTAGGTAGTTATATTATTATTCATTTTGGCGGCTGCGGCGCGGCGTGAGTATCACGCAACCGTAATATGAAATCGTGTTACGAGGATAAACTGGGTCGGGTATAATAACAGCAAATACGCCCTGTATTTGTGTATTTATATCAAAATCTATGACTTTGTGTGATAAGCTATTACATGTATAAATACGTAACATCAATACAAATCGGCGTTATTATATTTTATTAATTCGGTCTTATAATTATTACATTAATCTATTTCTAATACTAGATGATAACTCCTAGCAGGTAGCACTAAGTTTTGTGTGGTAACTGAAAAATTAATAGCCCTCACCAACTGCTTAGTGATGATACTTAGATAATAAAGTAGTAAAATATTAAACAGAACATTCTGTTTTCCATAACCCATCTTTATTAGATTTTTTAATAATTAGATTGTAATAAATTTGACTAAGAATCTAAATAACTATTATAATCATTACCTAACATTAACAAACCCTCTGAAAGGAAAACATCGTGATTTTATCTGTTTTCACTAAATACAATATTATTGTATGCTAATATTTCGGCCCAGTAGTTCGGATCGTGGTCAAAACTAAATTGCGGGGGCAGAGAAACTTCTGACAGGATGAGAGATGACATCTTACCCTAATACATTAATTCTCTTCCTATTCATCTATTCAAGAAGATTATGCAACGATATTTTGAAAATTTCCTTCATTTAAATTCATGTAACCTGCGAGAGTAATCTAAGCCGGAATTTCCCGGAAAGTTAAATACAACCGACATCTCGTCAACGTGATAACCATCAGGACACTTTTGCGAAATACAACTTTCTGAATGTACATTTTTAACCAACTTGGTAGGTACAGTATCATTCTTTACTATTTATTTTAGTAGACTTTTATAATACAATACAAATGTCCTTTACTGTATACAGGTATCCCTATTTATGCGCCGTATTGAGGCGGCTTAGAATACTATCCCTAATCCCATGCCAGATGGGTGTCGTAAGAGGCGACTAAATCCGGCCCGCTAGTGGTAGGGCCCCTCGGAAAGATTATATTGGTAATATTGGTTTCTCAGTAGTTCATTTAATTTTGTACTATAATTACTGTATACCGAGGCGCCGCGCTAGATAGCTTGCTAGAGTTTGACGCCCAACGACTCGTAATGTTTTGGCTACGGGCTTGAGAGGGTCAGTTCTTTCTTTCTGTTTCTTTTTTTTTTCTTCGCCGACAACGCATCAGTGCCTGCCCTATGGTGTCGCTGATGTCCATGGGTGACGATAGCCACTTACCATAAGGTGGATCGTCCACTTGTTTGTCGGCTACTTCCATTAAAAAAACATTATACCTAACTATTACAAACCTAGAAGAAATTACTTTATAGATTGACACAATACATACTTAATAGACATAAATGTAACCGGTTTATGTTAACTGAACATAAGCTGATGATTACATCGTAAATCTATCGGAGCACTTGCCTGAACGAACCCTCTTTCATAATCGTTCTCTATAATTCCTATAATCTATCTCCATTAAGTAATCTTTATACAAATAAATCATTAACTTACGTCTGTTATAAAGTGATTGTGTTGGTAACTGTTTAAGACTTGATTGATTGAGTTTTTTACAATGCTGAGACAATGCTTAATAGTAATTATGAGTTATTTTCAGTACCTGCGTGTACAAAGCCATATTGTGTTGCATTAGTAACAAATTCTTTTAAACCTAAATTATTCGTATGACGGCACGTGGTTTCCAATTTTTTAAGTCAATTGAGTTAATTTAAAACCAAACTATATTAAACTAATTATGGGTAAATTTCACTTTAATGAGACTCTTTCTTTTTATTTCTATTTAAATGTCGTTCCGTAGAACTTTCCGTAGAAAGTGAACAAACGAGCATCCGAGCCACCTGAAAAACCTGCCACCCGTTAAAGTTCACCTGCCGTTAAAGGACATCAGTCTCACCACTAACCAGCAGAGGCATTCCCGAAGCGTTGCCAGCCAAAACAAACATCTACCTCTTGGACGTTAGTAGGTATATTCATCTATGCTCTCGGGCACTGCGACCGATATACCGTTAAAAACATTTCACGGTCGGTGTTAGCAGAAGAGCTAGCTAGATCGGTAAACCATGCTTCAGTAGCGTCGGGATGAAACTGCGCGGTACAGAGTAGACACCAGCGAACTTCAATAAGAGTGACAGTTTTCATTGTTGCAGTTCAGAGTGCAACATGCGAATTGGTTGGATAGGACTCAAGATGGATAGAAGCTATCTCTTACGCCCCTTTATTATATAAGTTTTACTGCAATATTATCCTTGAGCTCTGAGCCTGTGATAAAAGCAATGCGACGTACGTTACATATATTTTAAATTTATTGCACTACATATTCTACCAACTGGTGTCTATGTGAAATTGCAAGCAAAAGCGATCTGTGAGCACTTTGAACGAGAATGATTAATTATTTCACGATTTGCTAATAACTCCGATTAAAAACGTACTTAACTAATTAACCTATCGCTAGATTATTATAATATAGATGCACTTCATATAAATATCAAAGAATATGGATATAAAGTACGTTCCGTTACATAAATATTATTTGCTAGAATTATGTTATTTTGTATTGAATAGTTTCTTTTAATGCGTTGTGTAAATACCTATACCGAAACATGAAAAATAACCACAATCAACGGGAAAAATAAAACTTTTCAAATGATTATAACAAAAGTAAAAAAAATAACGATGCAAATGCTTTGTTTTACAAATATTGTAAGATCCAACTGGAGTCTGTGGAACCTTTACAGAACTTCTCACACTACGTTTTTGTGTGCAAACACTTTTAATGCGTTCTTCAAAACAAAGCATTCTTTTGATACGACGCACTTTCTTTCATTCTTTTAATTGAAGACCCCTGCTTAACACAAATGAAAACATAAGGTATGATTATAAAATTTAAATATTTTTCGCGGCGACCGAATTTCGCCATCACAAAATACAGATCTATTTTTTCTAACAGAAAATGAAACTGAATCGGAACAAACATTTCCCTAGAGGCGAGAACGGGGTCTAACAAATTGCTTGTCCGAAAAAGGCTATTAACTTAACGCGCTACTTGTTGTCATTGTAAAATATTTACCGTATCAAAAATTGTATACCTGTAAATTCACTTCAGAGCTTCGTAGCTCAGAGTAAACGTACAATCTGCTCATCTAAGAGATCTCCCTTCAAAGTGAATCTAGGTAAATTATTCAGCATCTGTTTCGTGCGATGCAGACGCTGGGAACGAGGCCTTACCGTTTGGTATTTAAATTCACTTTCATTTCTTTGCCTGCGAGAAATATGAAGCTATTCAGCTTTTAATTTAGGTGTTTTTTCGTTGCTTACCTTATTTTAGATTAAACTTTGTAGTTTTTAATGCTTGACTACAGTATTGATACTAAATTATTTATTTCGTAGATTAAATTGGATTTTTTTTTGTGTCACCTTGTTTGGAGGTTGCTAAAACGGTATTTATAAAGAAAGATTGGATTACCCAATAAAGTTCCATTATTAATACGAGTATACGAGTATTTTAACGTTTTAAAATAAATAAAAAATACTTTGCAGTGAAAAAAATCTTTCATCTTTTTCTTATGCCATGAAACTTTCACAATAAGAAATTTTGTCATGCTCCCAACGCTTTAGTTAACAGGAACTTTACTGAAATATCTTTTTTGTTCTATAATTTCCTGTAAGAAAATTTACTGCAGCATGATAAGGTAAAGGTAGGTACATCATGCATACTGAATGAAAAACACATATAATGTATTAAAACATTATTCGTCTAGTTGCAGTAGCCTGCATCACGTTTGCATCGCATGTCTAGTTCAAAGCGCTGATCCACACCACACTTCATTGCATTCGCTGAACATTTATTCTTGTTTCTTTTACATTTTCTATTCATATGTGATTTAGATAAAACACGAATATCCAGCAAGTGTGCTGAAACGAAGAGGAATGTAGGTTAAGCTGTTTCCTCTGAACCTCGGTCTTGAAATTGAAGTGATCTAAAGTTAGTGTTAGACCAACTCATTCAAAATACGAGTACCTACTCGTTGTTAGGCCGTTAAAATTATAATTTACTCGCATTAATTTAACAACAGCTTTGCCAACCAGCGTGCCTGGTTTGTGTAGATTTTTTTGTACGATTTATCTAAAAATCACAACAAACTTAAATATTATTAAGTATGCGGTCACAGTAGGTACAGCGTAAAATACTTAGTAACTTCCCGTTTAAGTTATTAGAATACCCGTTAGCTTTTTAAAATTCAATTTCTACTATTCATTCATAAACTGATCTGATCATGAAACTCAAATTTATTTAATTTTGTAAAAATGTTAAATTATTTAACATAATTTAGAAGTTCTGGCTTAGATAATCTGAATTTTACGTGAGTAGGAAAAAAAACTCGGTAGTTTCTTGCCGCTTCTTCTCCTTGGACCACTCACGGTAGGGATTTGTTGAAGCGATGGCGTTGAGTGACTTTCGAAAAGTGTTTGTAATAAATCTACTTCGAACAAAACTTATTTCATTTCATATGATACTCTACCGTAGAATCACGTAGAATCACCTTAGAAATACGTACTTACGTAAGACTTTTGATATACCGTATACCTACCTACCTAACTAAACTACAATATTAGGTAAACGCATTAAACGCTGGCAAAATCGCATCGTCCCCTATTCTAATGTATCGACGGTAGCTTCGGCCTTGACTCGAATAACTAATAGCTTGTAAGGTATATAATAGGGTAGTTTGTAACCTGCCCTATTTACCCTTTTGAATATTTAACGCGTAAGCAGTTTAGGTATAATTTTAAGTCCATGGGTCCGTTCCATATTTCTGACACCTATACCTCACATAGATCATACTTTAAATTTAAATGGGCACCATATAGAATGAAGGAGAATACTCTAATAGCAAAGATAAAGTGGCTCTGAAAATGTCACCGGTTTTTGGATTCGAGCAGAGGACGTGTAACAGAACACTAATGATATTTCAGGTTCGAGCTTAAGGTAGGAGATTTACTCGGATAATCCATAACGTTCGTTAGAGTCCCGGCTAGAACCAACATATCAATTCTATTCGAAAATAACTTACGTAAGTAGTTTTGCCTTGTTAGAAAACAACCCTAGATACGAACTACTTATAAGTGATTTTTAAGCTTTGACTATTCAGATTCAGAAATTGTGACGTATACAATATAGATGTATGTATTTTACAACGTAATTATTTAATTCCAATTTATAATAGTTGTCGGTTGCGCAGACCAAAAACGCAATCTAGTCAAATGATATTGCCCTGTGTAATTCTATTACAGAATATTCTCAATTTTATATTTCCAGCGGAAGCCGAAATGAATTGGAGAGAAAATTATTTTCTAAATATATTGCCGGATGTTTCAGGTGCACACATGCGGCAGCTTTGCAGGTGGGCAGTATTTTATGTTTTAATCTACACATACTAAAACTGTGACTGATCTATGTCGTTCACATGAAAGATAGCTTTTTGAAAAAACTGTTAGTTTTTTACTATCTAGTGCGGGGATTTCAGGTCATTTATTTGTTTGGCGTGGCCTTTGAGATGTCTAAGATGTCTTTTACTTGTATTCGGTTCACATATGAAAATAATTGATGTACCTTCCGTACATAAATTTTAAAAAATCCACCTGCCGGTTTATAGGTTAGTACTAACGTTTAAATGTTCAGTTATTAAATCTACCAAAACTTCAGACTTCAAGAACAATTTTAAAATTAAAAAACGTGTGGCACTCGGGGACTGCCGCGGTAAAGCTATTGCATAGCATTTGTTGCTATTAACAGCGATGGCTATTACTATTGCTTATTATATGGATGATTACTATGGCTTGTACAGCATCACCGATGTCGCATCCTCGAAGACTTCTGTGCGCCTAGTACTCGCTTTAATTAATTACTACTAGGTGAACAAATCCGATGAGAAATTTAATATCCCAGCTTTGTTTTGGCACACTTGCTTGCATGTTTTTGCTATCCTAGTACTTACTGACTGCAAGTGGGGGGGGGGTTTCAGGTTTTATTTCGTTACGGAATTTCTTGATTCGGTCGCCGCACTCAAAGCCCGCGATAAAAGCTATGCAATAGTTTAAAAATCTTTGTTCATAAAAATTCATAATTATTCCGTGTTTCAGTTAAAAAAGTAAGAATTTACATTTTAGTCAGCAGAAATAGAATGTGACCGATTTCGATTTACGATTTTAAACCAGGCTCGATTATTACTTTAAAACAATAAGATAAACTGCTACAATGCTAAATACATTTTTACTACGGAACAAGTTTTCCGAGGTGGGTACAACATTAGTTATGCGAAATGATTATTTCATTCAAGTTATTTCATTTTCACTTGAAAGACTTTAACAACCACAGCACAAACAAACTTTAGCTGCCGAGAAAACAGGCTTCTTAATTAAGAAAGTAAATACCTACTCGTACATTTCCCAGGAATGAAAAAAGATAATAAAGTTCATAACATACTTAATAATCTGTCTTTGATTTGTACAATTTCTGTCTTGGCCTATTTGGGATATTCATACTATATCTAATAAGTATTTGATTGGCGGGACAACACAGAGATTAACCCCTAGTTCTAGTAGTGTCGTTCTTGGTTCTGGTCAAGTTAAATTATATTTTCAAATATAGGTGAATATAACATGCCAAAACAGTTATGTTAATTGATTCTTTAGCTCATTATAAAGTATGTATGTTTTGTAGGCAACTGACATCTCTATAAATCACTTTGTAGCCCACATTTGATATGTCACCTTCACCTGAAAGGCGATGTCTCAAGTTTGAACCAATGAGCTTAGCTACTCGTAACATTGTTAGCAGGTACGGCACAAAGAGAATATCACATGTGCCTAAACTTTAGCAGCTTAGCGATCATTGTTCTGTTTGGAAACTAGACAGACGTCAGCTTTGGTAATACACTATGCAAAGTTACCTAAGACGACGTTTAATTTACCAAATAGTCAAACTAGATTATCTTACAATTATACGTATGCCCAATGTAGGATCAAATCACCTTTTATGAATACCAGCTGCTATTTACGTTATTTAAAAGACGTTTTTCTGTTTGTATATTTTCTTCTATTTTGTTTCTTTATTTACCCATCAGCAAGTAACAAATAGATTTAAACCGAAAGTACCATCAAATGTCTATCTAAAATAGAGTCAATTGTAGTAATTGTAGGTTGTTCTGTAGTAGTACATGTATGAAAATTCGAAGTCTTTACTACAATCTACATAAACTCATCGCTATACAATCCGTATGATACACAAGCTAAGAACTATTAATTCCACATAAGTCCAAATAATAATTGTTTGTTTAGATATGGGATAAGCAATTTTTAAACTTCTAAATTTTACAATTATTATTTGGAAAATCTAGTCTATTAAGTCATTCAATATATATGGATTGTATGTATTAAATGTATGTATTAATGGATGTATTAATGGATTTTACTGTGAAACGTTTTGCGTGGCCATGGGTAGGTACTAGCTAGGTATGTAAATAGAATATTATGGTCGCGTCATTTAGTTATACACAATACAAGTTAAGCTTTTGATAGTAAAAACAATTTATTCCGGTACGATAGCACAATGATTCATACGAATTCAGCTTCTGCTACCGCTGTCGCTAAAAACATAATCTTCAATGAATAAAAATCTGTTGCTGTCCAAAAATATAAATAATACTGACACAATACAAATCTAGTACTCAAAACTCAATTGTAGCTGTGCACACGGATCGTTACTCTTGTTACAGTGAGTTTGTTTTGAACCTGTTGCTCAATATAAATTGTTAAAATAATCCTATTCTAGAATATAATAAATACCTCCACGAGTAAAATTTCAAAGACAAACATCTACCTCTTACAGTCATTTGAACCTCCGAAGAATTTAGAGCTCGAATCGATCTTTTGAGATGCAAATTGACGCAGCATTTATTTACTACTAGCAGTTGCCCTCGCTTCGCTTCGGCAAAAATAGTAGGTACTTTAGTTAACTTACAGAACAGCAGCATGATCATTAGTACCGCATTACAATGAAAGGTCAATACACGACTTAACGTTTCGATATTTTGGGGTTCCTTACCGCAAAAGAAAAAACACGGTTCCCATAAGATCAATAACTCCATTGCCCGTCTGTTTGTCAAAACCTTTTTTCGCAGGAACGCGTGAAGGTAACAAATTAAAATTAATATCCAATACTTAGGTCTGCAATCCCTAGGAGCTGTGAAAAGATCAATATTCTGTGTCGTCAACGTAATCAAAAAACACTCGGCTAGAAGAAACGTCTCAGGTATAACATAGGTTAAAGAAAAAATCTGAAAACTGTTTTGTAAGTAGGTATCACAAAGAACATGATTTTACACCTATTTGCAGAACTTGGTCATTTGATCAGGGCCTATGTCGATGTATGGGGACGAAAGTTTTTCAACGGCAAAGTTATGTTTGTTTCTTTATTCCATTTATCTTGTCGTTACACAGTTACGTTAGGTTTCACTAAATAGTTAAGTTAGGTTCAACAACCCTAGCTCGCACTTGGCCGGTTGCTTTTACTTATTATTATTATTTCGTGATATTATTTTCTAATTTTTGTGTTTCCTGCTTAACCCATAGTAAATTACACTGAATAAATAGTTTGTATGATGCCGTATGGCTAAGCCATCAGTATTTCACATTACATACATAGGTACCCAGACTTTAAAAATTGTAGTAATCCTTCTCCAACGTACAATCTATGTCTATCTACCCAAACACATCAAAATTGGTTCAGCGGTGCGAGAGAGTTAAGGTTAATTTTATTCTATGAGTTATGTGTGAATGGTAATAAAGGAGGCAACACATTTTCGCATTTATTACATTGTAGTTTTGGCAAACCAATAATACGGCAAAGGGGAGATATTGCTTCAGATAAAAAGAGAAAATTTAGCACTCAGCACTCTCAACACGATGTTCCTAAGGATATTATGCATTATAATTGTTAATTAATACCATTATTACTATTATTATTATTTCTTCATGGGCTTCTCCTGGATAGCTAACACCCATGAGCATGAGTCAGCCGCCAAACGATTCGTCGTGTTCCGGCTGAGCGCTTAAGGGCCAGTTCTTTCTTTCTTTTTCTCCCTCTTTCTTGGCCGGCAACTCATCAATGATGCCTTTGGTGTTGGTGTCCATGGGCGACGATAGCCATTTACCATCAGGTGGAACGTCTGCTCGTTTGTCGGCTATTTCCATAAAAAAAAAACACGAAACAATTATTTCAAATAACAATCCTAAGCTTCATATAACATGTCGCAATACGCTTTACGTCTGTGGAGTTATGCATTTTATTATCAATGAAGAAAAGGTTTTGTAAGTTTAAAACAAATCGACTCATATTTTATTTTCTCGCTTTGTTATGGAACCCAAAAAAATATCCTACAATTTAAGTTGAAGACTCGATATCGTAGTAGAGTCCTGTTGAAATCCTTTTAGTGGTTTCAGAGATAAGTGGCGACAAAGAAACAGACAAACAAAAATTATCAAAAACTCATTTTTCAGTTTTTATATTGTGTAAGTAACTATTTACAACGTGAAAAATGCAGTTATTTTGGAATCACAGACGGTCTCTTCAATTTTATTTATTTGTAGGTAAAAAAGAGGTTTGTATGTACTAAAATCGTTGGCGTGAATTAACAAATACAGCGACATCTAGTGGCCAAGATATTAATCGATCGGTTACTCATATAGAATTAATTTGCGTTTTTCCACCACTTCTAAGGTGAAATTAGTAAAACGCTGAAATTATATTGGAGTACATAGATAGGCAAAAAATATGATCTGGAAAACAAAATAAGAAAACAGATATCCATTCAGTAATAGGGTTGTGAATTAATGAAAAAAATAACCATTAAAGGCATTTTATGGTCTATCCATGTCATATAAGTAAAAACTAAGATATGCATGTATTACTCTTTTTGTACGGAGAAAACGTTTTTTATTATTTCAAACAAATCAGCTAACATTTTTTTATTTTTCCATACAAAATATCCCTAAGGAACCCTTTGGTTTGGAACCATAAAAAATAGCTTAAATGCTAAGTTGAAGTCTTTTCAATATCTTAGTGAAAGTCGTGTTAAAATTCGTTCAGTGGTTTCAGAGATTTGCAAAGCCAAACAAACAGACAGACAGACAAAAATTTTAAAAACTCATTTTTCGGTGTTGGTATCGTGCAAGTAACGATTTGCACTTGAAAAATTCATTTATCAAAATCACAGTTTGACTCTTCAATTTTATTATTAGTATAGATGAAGAAAAGGTTTTGTAAGTTTAAAACAAATCGACTCATATTTTATTTTCTCGCTTTGTTATGGAACCCAAAAAAATATCCTACAATTTAAGTTGAAGACTCGATATCGTAGTAGAGTCCTGTTGAAATCCTTTTAGTGGTTTCAGAGATAAGTGGCGACAAAGAAACAGACAAACAAAAATTATCAAAAACTCATTTTTCAGTTTTTATATTGTGTAAGTAACTATTTACAACGTGAAAAATGCAGTTATTTTGGAATCACAGACGGTCTCTTCAATTTTATTTATTTGTAGGTAAAAATGAGGTTTGTATGTACTAAAATCGTTGGCGTGAATTAACAAATACAGCGACATCTAGTGGCCAAGATATTAATCGATCGGTTACTCATATAGAATTAATTTGCGTTTTTCCACCACTTCTAAGGTGAAATTAGTAAAACGCTGAAATTATATTGGAGTACATAGATAGGCAAAAAATATGATCTGGAAAACAAAATAAGAAAACAGATATCCATTCAGTAATAGGGTTGTGAATTAATGAAAAAAATAACCATTAAAGGCATTTTATGGTCTATCCATGTCATATAAGTAAAAACTAAGATATGCATGTATTACTCTTTTTGTACGGAGAAAACGTTTTTTATTATTTCAAACAAATCAGCTAACATTTTTTTATTTTTCCATACAAAATATCCCTAAGGAACCCTTTGGTTTGGAACCATAAAAAATAGCTTAAATGCTAAGTTGAAGTCTTTTCAATATCTTAGTGAAAGTCGTGTTAAAATTCGTTCAGTGGTTTCAGAGATTTGCAAAGCCAAACAAACAGACAGACAGACAAAAATTTTAAAAACTCATTTTTCGGTGTTGGTATCGTGCAAGTAACGATTTGCACTTGAAAAATTCATTTATCAAAATCACAGTTTGACTCTTCAATTTTATTATTAGTATAGATGTAATAGGCAATGTCGTTATGGAAAAAAAACATTTTAGTGACCTTTAGTGTCAAACTGTTTGTTACTCAACGGGAAAGCTTTTCTTAACGTGTCACACTGTCACGGAGTTAACTAAACGAAAATACTTAATATTATGTCATTCCTATCATGAAAACAATTCAACCAGTGTAACTCGACAAGTAACATAACTAATTAAAATTCATCAAACTTGGAACTGGCTGATTAATAACATAAAATTCAATTCCTTAAGCGGATGAACCTTGAATTAAAAGACTCTCACGATCATGCATGATGTCACATTTCAGCTAAACCGGTTAGATGAGTAATTTTTTTTATACTTAGTGTTCTATTTAATCCAATCCATAAATACTTCAGAATACGTAACAAAATTACCGATAGGATAGTCAAATCTGCCATAGTCCGAGAATATTGTGAAATAATGCTTTTGTTCAACCTTAAAATAAAAAAAGCGGCCAAGTGCGAGTCGGACTCGCCCATGAAGGGTTCCGTAGCAGCAAGTAACATAATATAAAAGTTCTTGAAGTTCGTTGTAACTTTGATCGAGGTAAATTGCGGTTTACGATTTATGACGTATTAAAAAAAAACTACTTACTAGATCTCGTTCAAACCAATTTTCGGTGGAAGTTTGCATGGTAATGTACATCATATATTTTTTTTAGTTTTATCATTCTCTTATTTTAGAAGTTACAGGGGGGGGGGGGACACACATTTTACCATTTTGGAAGTGTCTCTCGCGCAAACTATTCAGTTTAGAAAAAAATGATATTAGAAACCTCAATATCATTTTTGAAGACCTATTCATAGATACCCTACACGGTTTGATGAAAAAAAAATTTTTGAGTTTCCGTTCTAAGTATGGGGAACCCCCAAAATTTATTGTTTTTTTTTCTATTTTTGTGTGTAAATCTTAAAGCAGGTTCACAGAATACATCTACTTACCAAGTTTCAACAGTATAGTTCTTATAGTTTCGGAAAAAAGTGGCTGTGACATACGGACGGACAGACAGACAGACAGATAGACAGATAGACAGACAGACAGACAGACAGACAGACAGACAGACATGACGAATCTATAAGGGTTCCGTTTTTTGCCATCTGGCTACGGACCCTAAAAACGAATTAATTCTATGAGGTGCTAAACTCTGACGGCTCGATCAGTGATCGACCAAGTCATAATAAGTATAATTTCTGGCCGCTGCCGTCTTTACTCGGATGATAAAGCGCAAGTGAAAGTTTCTTGAGCACTTCCATACTTCAGACGAGACGTAGAATCATCATTCATCGATATTATCTAATGGAAACTTCCGACACTAGGTTTGGCCAGTTATCTCTATGAAGTTGTACTCTCTGGAGAGGTAACGATCCATGCAACCTTAATGATAAACCGACTCCTCCGGTGGACTACCGTAAAGTGGTAACAAATAAATAATAATATATCAGTGGTATATGTGGTAATGATTGTAATGCGAAACCAATGAAAATCTGATAAAAATGTAGGAGACCAATTGAGTATTTTAATTTATTTTTTAATATAAGTATTGATTGATCCATTGATTATACATATTTTATCTGCAATTATTTTCATTTTTTGTTAAAGTTAAGAATAGAAGAATATTTTTGGTAATTTTTATTCACATTGATTTATTTTATTTTGTGCCATAAAAAAAATATGTCCATCTATCCTTAAATTATCAAGACAAGGTTAAATTCTAAAAATACCTAAGCTTGCCTTTAGATAAATGACACGGATTCTGTGATGGTTATAGCAACTCACATAAAGAAGTAAAAATTTGCATGTATTCTGATGTGCTAAAAAGTTTTAATGGACACAATTGTCTACGTTAAAGTAGAACACATTATTATTCCCAGAAAGCTCCAACTTGCCGGTTCTGGAAAATTAGTTACGCAAGTTAATTTACGATGTTTGCGCAAAGTGTGTGTTTTGAATATTCAATCAAAAAATAAATAACTTCATCTCGCAACTGGGTATGCCGGAGTATTATTATAATTATGAAACAACAAACTGATCAACTATATGCGGTGTTTTTATTAAGTAATGTTTGATATTATGTCAAACAAACCACCTGGCATTTCAAAAATTAAGATCACATTATTATTAATTTATAATTATTGTAACAAATCTTCGAAATAAGTATATTAAGCGATTAATAAAAAAATCAATTAAAATATTTTATTGTATGCGTTTAAACAATTCTGTACAGATATTAAATACTGAGAAGATTGACGAATTCGAGGAATATATTTCAAAACCTTTTAGGGGCAAGAACTCTTACTATACTTGAGGGGGCTCGAGCTGTAGAGTTCCGTAGCTCCAAGTCAACACAATTTAAAGCTACAAGGTTACAAAGGCAAAATGAAAAGTTAACGTTTTCCAAAATAATTAAAAATCACAAAGAAGTAGGTAGTATTAAGAATGCTTAGATATACTATTTCTGTCAATTACATATACACGATGAACCGATTTAAAAATCGCCAGACAAGTATTTTATATGAGTGGCAGGACTGACCGCTAGTTAGTAACAAAAGTTGAAGTATTTTTTAATGAAACATAGCTGACATAAATTGTTAGCTCAATGAAGCAAGTGTTATCTATACATGACACAAATTAACATTATCTTATAGCTAAACCCTGCCATACATCGCTGTCTGGGGACTTCGAAATTAAAATTATAACAAATCATCTATACTCTTCCTACCTACCTACAATACAAACCTACTACCCATAAATATATAATAATAATAATAAACTTTATTTACTTCTCACCACAAACAGCAAAAATACAAAGTGGTTCATACATATTGGAAGATTTTACAACTGATGTTTGTGGGAGCTGGTGCTTGAGCTAGGTATTTAAATACCTGTGTTACAAGACAAGACAAGACAAGACAAAACAAGACAAGAAAAAATATCCGTGGGCGTCGGTAATCATTAATCACTCACTTCTATCTTAATCTATTAATTTGCATGCTTATAGGTGAAAAAACAAATGCTTGCAAATTAATAACAAAAAACGTAAACTTACAACAGACTGAACAAAAATGCGACGAAGAAACAATTGCCCCTCGATTTTCCACTAAAAGAGCACTCTAATGCTTGAAAGAGAAGTGGTGTGTTTCAAAGTATGAAACCCATTCTCTACATAAATAGCAATTTAGCGTTCAAAGCACTTTATATTATTCAACAACTGCAGCTTCCGTAAAATAAAAGTTAAAGAGCCTTTATGCTTAACTACACATTTTGGAAAAAAATATCTATTACCACAGATTTTTTTCTCATTTGAGATGTATTTCATTGTTTTGTAATGTAATTTGCATGTACTGTGTATAGATAGTTATAATTTTGAAATTGAACGTAAAATTGCATTTGTAAGATATATGAGAATATGATGTCGTGACTTATATTATTGTTTGTATAATTACACCAAAATAATGATGTGTAACAACTTTCAATCTATTTACCAATCTTATTGTACTTATGAGCAATAAATTAGGTATTCTGATTCTGAAAAAATCTCAACATGGAAAAACAAAGCTGATGTCAGAGATGGGTCATCTCTGTTTGAAATGCTACATAATTATTGTGAAACTGTTCATTGAAACAAATATAATAGTGATCTGACACATTTCTTATAAAAACATTAGTCTCAAGGGATATTTTTAAATAATGCTGACCGTCTAGCTAGATCGTCAGATCACACTAAACTCTGACCCACATCTATTGTAATCGTCTCCGATCGATTGCAGGCTATTTGTGTATGAGAAGTGCCAGACTATTTTTCCATCCGAATTCCAGCAGAGTTACCGCTCGCTGGCCTTAACGCCCTTTGATCATTACAATTGATAACTCTTTTGATAATTTTTATAGGATTAGAAATCAACGGGACTACGTTTAATGACCAGCTTTTAAGAACTAACTCTAAAATTCAATCATATTCACCTGCTGCCAATCAAAGTTACAAAGGAGATTAATGTGTAATTTATCTAACTATACAAACAATTTTGAATGTCTAAACATAGTATAATATTATTCTCATAAAGAAGTATGTAAATTGGTACACTTAAGAGGTGTGTCACTAAATCTATGGGCTGAATTAGTGATTCTATAAATAGACAATTTAAAATTAAACCTGCGTTCAAGGCGATTGACGCTGACGTGACGACGCAATTGTAGTTAGGAGAGATCGTCATGATATCTGCAACAATCATATATCATGAGGAAAACACAGCGATTTGTCATTGTCGGCTTGTTGCGTTCGTCTTTTGTTCATATCACGAAGAACAACTCCGACGTTAACGTAATAAAATATGATACTTCCAAGAGAAACAACCAATTGCACGAAATAGAACCTATCTTAATTTAAACTTTATCTTATCATCATTTCAACCTGTCTTTATGATCAAAATAAATATTATTTATATCGATAGCAAGAATTTTGTTATAAAAAACCTGTGTAGATTTTTATAAGTAATATGCATAACAACTTAATTGCCAATAACTTAAAATTATTGTTATTTTTGTAATGGCTCTTTGTCCGAATTTGGCTCAAAAACATTCTGATGAATTTTTTAAAAATATCCTCTCAATCCATCAATTTCACAATCTTTTGACCAACTAATACGAGACTGACATTGGACATTCATTTTTAGTGGTATCGAATGTTTTGATTTATTGCGAAAAAACAAATACAGCGACTACCATAACTGGGTTTACTTGTTTCGATACTGTCGATCTTATGAAAATTGTATTAATAAAATGATTTTTATGAATAAAAAGGAATGGACGTTTTGTATAAACCCCAACCTGGCAAAGCCCAAATAAGTATTAATGGACTTGTCACCTAAATGGAATTTGCACATTTTTCCATATAAATGGAACGGGTTTTTAATCAAGAAAGATGAGCTCAGTGGACAAGAAACCCATTAGTATAATTTTTGACTGGCCCATATCAAACTCTTATTGTTCCACTGCTAGGCTCGGAGCTCATCTCACCATGTGAGGGTTACAGACCATACACTAGCCAAGTGCGGATTGGTTCACATCCTTAAGAACATGATGGAAAATTCTCAAGTGTGAATACCTCACGATACCTTTCTTTACCAAGCTAACTAAGCGTGTTATAGTTCTTTTCTTAGTATTATTGATAATTAGTTATTTCCGAAAATATTATTTATAAATATTAAAAATATTATTTACAGTGCCTTTGTATTAAAAACTTTCAATTTCTTTATCTTCTGTGAATAGTTTGTTTTTATCTTCGGGGAAATTCACTCGCTGAAGGAGCTGGCATCTGCCTGGGTGTTGTTTCTCCATTATTTTTTATTTTTTTGTATCCTAAAATTAAGTATAAGTACTTTATTTACCTTGAACGGACGGCAATAAATAGTGACAGCGACAAAAGCAAATTTTCCTGTCTTTCGTGGTTCACGTCATAACAATAACAAGGCTCAATTCTTTCACGCACTATCTATTTTGTAATTTATTAAATATATTTTACACTACATATTTTATTATATTTATACTGAAAAGCTGGCTGCACTACTGTACTCTAGATAACGAAGACTGGCTCAACTAGTCAAGTTATTAATAAGCCACTTTGTTTAGATTTGTATCTCCGTCGTACCTTTTTAACCGTTTCTATTACTTTCATGTTTTTTTATACTTCTCAGAAATTTTCGTTATATTCACTGTTATGTTCAACGAACCACGCGTATTATTATTTATAATAAATCAATATTATAAGTATTATAATATTCACTGTAAGTACGCACAACACTATAGAGACACAACCGTCAGCCCCGAGATCTCCACATCGACTGACTCTCTTGTACCGAGTTAGGTTAATACAATAATCGAATGGATGATCGAATGACTAGTTCATTCGATCATCAAGCGAGGCGTCACCTAGCGACACCACCGCACAACTCTATACATAACATCTCTTCCCTTTTTTTAATTTATTTTGTTCATAATACATGTGACTATAATTATATGTAATTAATTTATTAATTTATTGGCACAATATAGTGGAACTAATTTTGACATATTTAAACAATATACAGCTTTATAATTTATTTTCCAACGTTCCAAATTCCGTTGCTTTTGTTCTTATAATATTATGTACAATATTCTTCCTGGGTCTTGTGCCAGTTATATTAATCCTTATATTGATGTTACTCCGCTGGAAATCCTGAAACTCATTTTCATTTATTAGATACTTTCAAATACCTGAATGTAGTGTTCCCCAATCATATTATCATCTTTTTTTTTAGTAGTAGTAAGAAGTTAATAATAAAAGTTAACAATAAACAGCTGCTTTGGTTGAGAGCTTAATAGATACTGTTTAAGGATATTTTATGTAAAAAGGTTTTGACCAGGGACTAATGCACATAATATGTGTCAGTGATCTACACATCATCTAGACATCTAGTCTTCTTAGATCCATACACAGCTCCACGCTCAACCGCCGGCTGTATGACAAACTTATCTTCTTGTACCCGCATTAAATATCGTATAAATTGTTTCTAAAAATTGTGTAACTTAGTGTTCGTGAATTTCTCGGTTTGACTATATTGTTATAAAAAAAAGAAATAACATCAAATTCAAGTGTTGTGACAATTATGTGAACCTTCGGATCAATGCCCCGCCGTAAGTAAATTTGTAATTTAGAACAAGTACATAGCTCTCATGCAAGTGAATTGCAAAATTCTTAATGAGAACAAAGTCTCTTTAACCTCATCTAATGATAATAATATCATCGTCAACTACATGTTTTCACATTAGAAAACACTCTTAAACTGCTCGAAATCTGTAACATAGAAAGATATTAGTTTACGAAGTAAGATCGCCTGTTTAGAACGTCTAGTGATATAAGGCATGTAGATGAAAAGTGGAAGATCATCTGCTCGATGGAAACATGCTGTTAGGCAGACCTAACAGCATGTTTGGCCTGTGGCAGACCACAGGATGTTCCATAGTAAAGTTTTCACATATTGTCACAAGTCCATACCTGGAAACACATCGTCACTGCTGCTGTTACCAAGGATGTGTACCATCATCGAGACGCCACATCCACAGGTGCTAAGCGGGAAACGATGCGCAATGGAGGACAAACAGCCAGGAGACTGACAGTTTTTTATTGAAATTTATCTAATTAATAAGATTTTTTTTTTTTGTTATTCTTATTTTGATCCATTAACATGGTATGTTTTCATAGCGTACAGAAATGTACAGTAATTACACCGAGTTGCTTTTGGAGTGAACCTGGTGGAATCCTGATGCTAACCTAGTCTGTTATTTATTATATCTTACTTAACGGTTATTGGTCAGGAAATTAAACGGGCTTTTAAATCAAAACACAGTCTAGATCTCTATCCCACTTGATGTTCGGTTAATCTGTTTTCGTAGATGGTGGAATTTCAAATCATAATGTTGATAAATAACTAAGGTAATTTTACCCATAATATAAACGGCTAATTATTGTACCTTGTCGACATTTTCGTTTCGAATGGCTGAGTAAATTAATCTGTTGACCACCCAGCATTATCATACTGGTCCACACAAAATGGCTGAAGGTATATTTATCCCAATACCCATATAAATTATCAATTAACCAAACTTAATTACTCTGCTTATAATTTTTTTTGTTGTTTACTTGATTACCTTGTGAGATTCAACGCCACTTCATTCACTTCAGCGTCCGTCATCCTGTCCGCTGGGATATTTTAATGTTTTGTTAAAGTATCTCGTTAGTACCAGCACCAACTGACGTTGTCATATCAGTGCAATAACCAGGAGAGAGACATTACTATTACTTTAAACTTTGTTAAACAGTTAGCTTTTGTCATATTTTAATATTTTCGAAATGCTGTTTTAGCATTAGTTATTTTGTACCTATGCTATGAGTAATGTTGGAGTGCAATAAAGTTATAATTTTCCTTATTTTTGTTTTATTTTAAAAACAAACTAATCAAAATATTCATTCGATATAATTTGTCTCATTATGATGTTGCTCCAAATGATGTGAGCATTACACTATTAATTTGGCACTGTTTAGTTTGACATTGATTTCGAAAGTAGTGGGATCCTATAAAGATCTCTTTTATGATAGGTCACAGGTACTGTTGAACACTTCAGTGTCAATTCCTTTTTATTGTCCCTTATTTCTTAGCCTCATGTCACTTTTTCACCATTGGCCTTTACCATAAGGTGGGAACCAACTATGTATTTATTTCCTGTGATGTTACTGTCACACCAGTTGCATGTAGTTACAGGAAACAGATACTATCTTTCAGCACATTTTTTGTCACTTTGTTAAAACTAGCAAATATAGTTTTAAATACACTCTTTATAGTGAAAGTCGATTAATGTTAAAAGTAAATAGATCTTGAACTGTCAAGTGAATTAACTCGTGTGAATTTTGGATTTAATTTTTTTTCCAATAATTCCCACCAACAGATCTTCAAGCAGTTTTAACATGAAGATGATTGTGAAATAGCTTCGAACAAATCGACACATTAAAGTTAAGATACTTGCTAGTTATAACAGGAACATATTACATCGCATCTTTAGGAAGCGAATTGACGCTTTGTTCGAATTATTCGAATTATTGCGTGTTTCTACATGTCTTGCTGATGTTGTTCAGTGACTGGGCATTAATGAAGTTTAGGGCACTTGTTTTCAACCGGAGTTATAAAACATATGTACTTTCTTCGAATATTCCTCTTTGAAAATACGTGTCTTCGAATAATCGAAGTAGTACATTATATAACGTATATATATAATTATGTCATGTGATGTGTATGATGTAATTTGTTAATTTCTTGGTGCTTGACCTTTTATGCCGTGCATTTTGCCAGGCTTCAAACATTATATCATTTTGTAGCAGAAGTAGGTATCTGTGCATCACCAGAACACTTATTCCTTTAGTTAAATGTTTATGAGAATAACTTCTATTTTAAGGATATTTACAATAGCGTAGTCATGGTTTGGTGTGGAATAACAACAAATGATAATTATCTTTGATTCCACTGATAGGCATTTTATGCATACCCTCCCTTTTTCAGTGAGTAAAATAGGTCGAGGGCAATATAGACGAAATATTGTGATATATTAACTTGTAAGTTTGCACTCTTGCACAATGATGTGCTCTATAATTTTGTTTATCTCAATTACAATTAAATGGCGTGTATATTATTATTTGTATTTTGTAAAAGCCATTAGAATATATTATGGTATTTTTATGATGCACAGTGTACTGATTTGGATAGGCCTCTTGTCTCCAAGATTATATTATTATTATCTATAATTTGTTATAATAGGCCCTACTTTATGACACATTAAAAGTATATTATAATAATTTGCAATTACTGATTACCAAATATGTTATTCGGGTGAATATAATTCTAGTGTAACGCAAATAACACCAAAATAATATGGATAACTCACTTTTTATCTTAATATTCCTTTGTTTTCCTAGACTAATGCATACAGGTATATTTTGCTGTTCAAAATCTAGTAGGCATTATTTAAAATATTTTTGTGTACGTTCTATACACGTGCAATGAATAATATTATCTTTGTTCTTATAAAAGTGTATTTCAGACGTAATAAAAATTTAATCTGAATATGAACATCTAACATGAACCTTACATCCAAGCAATAATTATATTTGTTTTGGTATGCATTACTCGGGAAGCAATAATTAGAAAATGTATTATTTTTGTAATAATTATTTTATTATCGTTTTATTACCAGTAAATAATTGCAACAATTTACACTTTTTAGCCATTGAGGTATAAGTATACGTAGAGAAGACATCTCAAACAAAATGTGTGTCCCCGCCGGGAGGTTCTATTTTCAAAATTGAGCCCCTGTTCTCCTTTCAAAATCGAACGAATCCATTGGACATTGAAGCCGCGCGGCGTCAATTCATTGGAACATACATTGTGTTCGCGGTGTCCGTTCTATACGCTAGTAATAATACTTCAATGTTTTTAGCCTTAATTGTTTGCTGTGAACCTGATAAAAGTTGGAGTATTACATTGTAATAATGAACGCTGTAGAAGTTTAGATTTTTTATAAAAATATTCTAGGTACTTACATGCTTGTGGCCCGTATCTGCGCGATCACATAATCACGCACGTTCACACGCTAATATTATTATTTTTATTTATTTTTATTTATTTACTAAACTTGTACGTAATAACGTACAAGTTTAGTCAAGACAATAAATAAACCCAAAGAGCGGGAGGGGTTTGTATTGAGGTAGTATACTGATAATGATGTAGTATTGTTACTTTATACATTTTCCTACACACATTTTGCACTTACAACCCATACAAGGGTGATGAGTCGTTTGTCATCATAACTTAATTGTCAATTTAATGATCAAAATATAGGTACCTGGTTACGGTGCTTTGTAACAATTATTATTATTGTATTGTATGCGTGCAAAATAAAGGATTCGTTTTATTTATTTACACTTTTGCACAGGCAGTCCTATTATAATTTTAATCCTATTTGCTGGTAATAGGTATAGGTAGGTGTACTATTATCCGCTACAATATTACTAGCATATTACATTAATTTATTATTTTGTATCTAGGTCTCCAATGCTATCAATTTTACGACGTAACAGCTTTACGATAAACAGTAGCACTCATGTTGGTGTAAGTATATTGTTTTACCTTGTTGTTGTATACATATATGTAAAACTTTTACTTTTGTAGTTTTGATTGCGATGTTAAGTACATCGTGGGACTAAAACTATTGACTTGTTTTCTACAAAATATCACAGTATTTCATAGCAAGTAGGTACTCGTTTTGTAGTTTTGATTGCGATGTTAAGTACATCGTGGGACTAAAACTATTGACTTGTTTTCTACAAAATATCACAGTATTTCATAGCAAGTAGGTACTCGTTTTGTAGTTTTGATTGCGATGTTAAGTACATCGTGGGACTAAAACTATTGACTTGTTTTCTACAAAATATCACAGTATTTCATAGCAAGTAGGTACTCATGATTTACTAACAATTGTTAGCAAACAAATTGTTAACAAACAAAATTTTGTTTGTTACGTTGGAGTGTTTTACTCGCTTAAGTATGTATTCTACTTATTTGAACGTAGACTCCAGTGTTAGTTCAATGGTAGTGCATAGATCTGGTTAACAGCTTATTGTAATTCCTTATTTAAGGTTATACAATTTATATGAAGGGTAATATCGTTTGGTACTAGACAAGTAGCAACACATCTTATGTCGATAATCCACAATTATGTTTTATGGTATGGATATAAATCATTATTGCATAGGGTAAATAATTTCCAACTTAATAATGCCCAGCGTTGTTTACTTAAATTTTCATGTATGGGTCATTTATTAATTTACTGATGTAAAGTTATAGAAATTAAGTGTTTTTATTCAAATAGTAATATAAATGGTATTTATAATAATACTTGAACAATTTGGCCCAATCCCTGTTCAGAAATGCGATTAAGGGTTATGGATTTCGTTACTATTTTATCTTTAGGGTATTACTACTTGTCTATTTTTCCCCTTTTCTGGCCAGTATCTATAGCATGGTACTTGAGGTTCGTAATGTTGTCCATTTAAGCAAATATATTTTACTTACTGCGCTTTTACTCGTCGCCAATGTTATGTTCAACGAACCACGCGTATTATTATTTATAATAAATCAATATTATAAGTATTATAATATTCACTGTAAGTACGCACAACACTATAGAGACACAACCGTCAGCCCCGAGATCTCCACATCGACTGACTCTCTTGTACCGAGTTAGGTTAATACAATAATCGAATGGATGATCGAATGACTAGTTCATTCGATCATCAAGCGAGGCGTCACCTAGCGACACCACCGCACAACTCTATACATAACATTCACATTCGCTTATTATGGAATTAATTCCGTGCTCTCAAACTTTCATAAATCTATTCGTAATGCAATGAAAAGATAAGGTGCAAATCTTTTCTTCATCTTTGTTAACATCGAATTCATAAATTTTTTACTTTACCTATTTTTTGCATTTGAATCCACACTTTTAGAGTAAAATATAATGTGTTGTGTAAATTAAGTAGGTCAGTGCTTTTATTTTCTCAGCATTTTCCCAGGATGAAGCAGGTTATTCATTCAAATAATTAAACATAGCCCGCCCTGGCACCCCTCTCCGTCAAGCTCGTGCCATTTGTTTAACAACACGTCAAAAACATACACCTCCTAATTTCTCTTTTATGACGTGTTTAACTGCTAAGTTTGCTAGCAGCTCCAACTCGAAAATATGACTTAACAAACTTATGTCTAAGTGCAAAGTCTCTCGCATTGCTTTTGTTAGAGAAGTTACACCGATCAAGAGTAATATCACTTGATAAAATTTAATTCATTTACGTATGTACATAATTATAAAATCGCCACATTTAAATAGTTATTTTCTACGTTGGTAGGTTGGTACAAAAATTTTGAATAAAACTGACTTTATTATGATTTTGGGTCCAATGTGACGTATTATTTGTTATGACCAAATTCAGATTTATAAAATTTATATGGAATCGTTTTTTTCACTTTCAGATCATTTTGATAAGAAAAAGACTAATTAAAAGGAAACAAATCCTTTTATGCTTAGGTATTGATATCGTGTTTCATTTTGATCTTGATAATTATTAAATGTATGTATAAAAAGCGGCCAAGTGCGAGTCGGACTCGCCCATGAAGGGTTCCGTAGCAGCAAGTAACATAATAATTATATAAGTTCTTGAAGTTCGTTGTGACTTTGATCGAGGTAAATTGCGGTTTACGATTTATGACGTATTAAAAAAAACTACTTACTAGATCTCGTTCAAACCAATTTTCGTTGGAAGTTTGCATGGTATCATATATTTTTTTTAGTTTTATCATTCACTTATTTTAGAAGTTACGGGGGGGGACACACATTTTACCACTTTGGAAGTGTCTCTCGCGCAAACTATGCAGTTTAGAAAAAAATGATATTAGAAACCTTAATATCATTTTTGAAGACCTATTCATACCCCACACGTATGAGTTTGATGAAAAAAAAATTTTTGAGTTTCAGTTCTAAGTATGGGAAAATTTATTGTTTTTTTTCTATTTTTGTGTGAAAATCTTAATGCGGTTCACAGAATACATCTACTTACCAAGTTTCAACGGTATAGTTCCTATAGTTTCGGGTAAAAGTGGCTGTGACATACAGACGGACGGACAGACAGACAGACATGACGAATCTATAAGGGTTCCGTTTTTTGCCATTCGGCTACGGAACCCTAAAAACGACATTTAAATTGCATTTAATTTAACTTTCTTCAGAACCAATAATAAGGAATACCGCTCTGAAACTCCTTTTGGGCTCTTGGGTTTTGGCCTCAAACTCCAGTAACTAATAAACGCCGAATGGATGACATACTTGTTTGATATTTCTGTTCCTACAGTAAAAGTACTGGTGGACGCACGCCAGGTAAAAATTATGCCCACTCCAGTTAACGAGGCAAAATAATTTGAGGCAGTTTTCAATGTTAACCTTGTACGAAATTGGCAACAATTCGCACTTCGTTCGACGCGTTCGAACTTTCAACTTCCATTTAGTTCATAAATGCATAGAGGAATAAAGGAGGCAACATAAGTTTTCTTATTTTATAACTGTTAGTCGAGGGAAAAGGAGAGGGAGAGGATTTGTTAGGCGGTACAAAGTTATTTATTATTATTATTACTTGTGGGCTTAAACCTACCTACTACCTCATTACGCTGATATTATTAATGGTAAATACTATTAAATATTTCTAAGATTCACCACAAAGCCACGTAAAACATAATCTCTTAAATGAACAATAGCGCAGACATTCATCTAAACATTTGTTAAGATTAGGTATCTACTAGCAAATGGCGACAAAAGTAAAAGCGTCTAAGAAGCGAGATTATACGAGAAAAATAATGGTAAAAATAGTACCTAATGCCTTCACATTCAACATGACTACGAGTACACCAACTTGAAAACTATGAAAGATAATGAAATAAGTAAACCGGGCAAGTGCGTGTCAGGCCACGCGCAATGTAGGGTTCCGAAGTACTAAGTTTATTGACTATTACTCAGCTAACATCGCCGTGATAGTTTTCCTTATAAATTCAACATATAACCTATTTTAAAGAATTTTTTCACTTGTCCAACTCCAACCGTTTAGCCCGCAGGGGGGGGGGGGACACTTGACTCTACTAACCAAAATTAGCACTTAAATGCCAAATATTTCACAAACGGACCCCTAATTCTAAAAATGGTCTTAGAAGGCCCATAATATTTTTGGAAGACCTTTTGAACAATATAACTCACCATAGGATACGCGACAAATAAAAAATTCATCCTCATGTTAACCTCTCTTACAAAAAATGATTTTCAATAATTTATTCAAGGATTCTGGAGTTTTAATAAATATGTATATCCATGCCAAATAACAGCTTTCTAGCACTGAGGATCTCGGCGCTTTGCTTCGGACAGACGGACGGACGGACAGACGGACGGACAGACGGACGGACGGAACAATTCGGAATTCTAAAAAGTGACTAAGAAACTATAATATTCCCGGGAAACGGTACCTACCACTTCAAGCAATCGGTTAGTTCGCGTAACGACAGACAAACATTGAGACTCAAATACCGAAAACCAAGTAATAAATGATACAAGCTCCAATTCTCATATCAAAATAATTATTGTTTATGTAAGTTTTAAACTTTGAAACCAGAGCAATTAGAAGAATTCATAAAGTTAGCTGCAAACAAACTGATCAATCAAAAACTTTTTTCCAGATCGTTATGACTTAGCACTCCAAGTTTATTGCGCTTGGATATCGTCTGCTCAATTTATAGGATTTATTGAAGTGCACAAATGAAATTCTTAAGTGTTGCAATAATGCTGTCTAGGAATAAAATATTTGTTTATGTATAAATTTTATCACTATCTCATTTTCATATTACTGATCCTGTGTTTGATTTCAATGTTGTCAGGGTTGACATCAAAGTTGCACTCTATAATATTGAAAATATTTTACTACAGTTGACTAACATGTTCATTCATTTGTGAACTAATCGAAGGATTAAATGTATTATAATAGGTATTGTTGTGTCTTTGATCGAGTTCTCTACAATCGACCGAATTTTCATACATGCACACAGACGCACCAATGACTAAAGATAAGTAAACCTATTATGTACCTACTAAAATATTTACAGGGTAAACGTAAACGTAAAAGTAAACGTAACCAAGTAATACTACATTTTAGTTAAATTTGTTGGGGATGGTAGTGGTTATCCTTAGCATAGCGGCTTACCTGTTGCATTGAAGACTGTGTTCTCTATTATCCCGTTAATTAATTCTCACTGCAATGCGCATAAACAACTTGAGTTTGTGTTGTTGTTTTGTTGTTGTTTCAACGGATATAAAGTGTATTATAATAATTATTCTAAAGAAGCAGCTTAGAACCTTATACAAAGAACGGCAGAAGTTTATCTGTTACTCAGGACTGAGAAAACTCGTAAAGCCCAAGGGACAAACAAAGGGACAAAATAAAAAATACTGTTTTGTTTGGTTATACAGAGTGCTGTATAATCAAACAAAATGAAAATGTTTACAGTGGTAAACATTTTCATTTTTTTACCAACCCTCGCCACCTCGCTACCCGTTGGAAAATTCTTACTTTTTACTTGGGTAAGTAGTAAGTAGTAACGTAGTTGGCTACGCAACGCAAGGGAGGGTAATGTGTTTATCAGTATACAGTATGTTTGTTCCTATGTGGCGTTGTAGAGACCAAACGTGGTGACCGATTTTGATGATTCTTACTTCAATCGATTCGTTTTAACCTTGCGAGTCGTACTAAAGACATGATAATAATCAAAACAGCGGCCACCAGACGTCATATTGTCAAAAAAAAAAAAAAAAAAATCAGGGAACTAAGTCAAGTGGGGTATCGTTGAAGGGTATTCAATTTTAATTTTTAGGTACATTTCATCATTTTTAATTATAAGTAACAATTTAGGATATAATATAACGATTTACAGTTTAAATATAATTCTCGCTCATTTATTAACTACCTTAATGAAATGACAACATAACGAATTTTACCGTCTTATAATCCTAATAAAGAAGTCAATGAATCCTAGCTAAAAGTGTAAAATAAAAAAAAATAAAAAATGCCCGACTGCGTAAAATGAACTAGAAAGAAATAAACATGTCCAGTAGTTCAGAAGAATGAACAACTACACCGTAGAAGGATTAACAGTCGTGACCCATTGCTGCTTGGGAAAAAACAAACAACGTTGTTTTTGGTTGACGAATAGGTCCCGACCGCTAATCCTTATGGTGTAATTGTTCAGTATTACTTTTAACAACATTCTAAACTACTGGACTTGAGTTTTTCTTTTTAGTTCATTTAAGCAGTCGGGTTTTTTGTTTTTTTAATTAAACATTGCTCGCTCCAACAATTATTACAAATTCATTATTTTATTGTTTTGCACGATGTCGATGTCTAGTTCACTACATGGTAGGAACAAAAAACACGAAACTATTCAGCCTTTTTAATAATTTTATAATGAATACGAGATCAAGGTGGAATTTATACATTACATGTAAGTAGGTAGGTTGGTTTTGGAAAATATTACAAGAAGTTTTGTTATCAATGTAGAGCCTCATTTATTGTTATATTAAATCTAGGAAAGAAATAAGTTTATTGTTTATGTTGAAAATAAGTGTTGAAAATTTAGAAGTGACATTGTCTCTTGATCGTCGCCGTTTTTCGACATTTTGCGTTTGTTTTTGTCGCATAAAACTAAAGTCAATATTGAAGATATCACTGAATGGTACTTGTTTACATTTAGTACAAAGTATAGGTGTACATTGCGAAATTTATTGAGCACAGACACGATATAACAAATTATAATAGAATGAGTTATGCATCAAATTTTAAAAGTTCATAAAAATTAAGTTGTTAAACTTTTATTTGATTTGGTTGGTATAGCTAGACTCTACTAAAATTGGCTTTGAGTCGATCGCTCAGGCCTACAACGAATATTATCATTATTCTAAGTGTTTTAGTATTACTATTCAATGCTTAATATTACGATGTTTGTATACCTGGTTGTCAAACCTATAACAATATTATGGTCTATGTCGGAGCCAGATCCCGTAGTGTAGCCCGCGTTCTATAGATCTACACGCTTCTACGTTTTGCAGTAGCAAATATGGATTTGTAACGTTTGGTATATTTTGGGTAATAATTATGTGCTTTAAATCTTAATATATACAAATTACGTGTGTCACGTTGTTTGTCCGTGATGGACTCCTAAACTACTTAACTAATTTTAATCTTTGCACACCGTGTGCAGTTTGATTCAACTTGAAAGGTACGATAGCTTACAATTTTCCTGCACACAGAAGGTTTTAATATAAAAATGGTTGTCTGTAAAGTCGGTTTACGGACGGTAGTTTAACGTGACAACGTCATGACAAAGCTCCGCAAACTACGATCGCTACGGCTCGCCTACGACATCAGCTACGATACGCCGATCGAAGCCGATAGTGCCTCTCTCTCGCTTTTGCCGGTCTCTCCCTCGCGGAACGCTACATTATTTCGTGGATGCGCCCGGTACTCATCGTTTTAATAGACGTTATCACGTCAAAAATACTTTTGACACAACGAAGTCTGCAGCTAGTATAATTATTTAATTAGTATAATTATATGAACTTCAGTATCATTTTTTTTTGTTGCAGGTAACTCCGATATGTTGTGGGGAAGAAGTGAAGCAGGGCGGACGGGTTAACCATCTCTCCACATGCCGACAAAACTCTGCAGTCAGCAGAAAGGTTACGTCTTTCTTTATGTAGTTTTATTCTTCCACATCTAGACATTCCTACTTCTTTTGTTAGCTCAAGTATGTATTCAATCTTTTCAATTCAAAGAAACACTCATACATACAATGTGTGGTGAAGTAACGAGGTTAATCTATGTTTAAAAGAACAGATAAAATGTGTGACTCCACACATATCGCTACGCAGAAAAATAATTTTTTATATGTTTTTAAGGCGTAATCACGTATTTGATATTATTAAAATCTTAAATAAGCTTTGGGCTTTAATAATTTCGAATTAAAGGATTCCTATCGAAATTTCTGAATTTAAAATTAATTTCTTAATTTGCTTAAGTTTCCAGTTTTTATACTTAGCTCTAAAAGAACACGACTATCTTCTCGTCGTATGTGTCGTGAGTGCAAAATGGCAGTCTTAATACAATGTTTAAAAGTTTATCTATCTTAACACCGTTATTATAGGTTCTTCTGTTATAAATAACTTATTTACCTATATTTCTAAATTTGAAGGAATCAAAGCCAATTAAATCAAGGAATCAAAGGCCAGGTGATATATTATAAGTTAAGTTCTTATACTGTTTAATATACTTACTTTTCCTGCCGACTAAATAAAAGATGAAATAAACCTACAATATTCATTCCACTGGTGTCCCATCGCGTATTAAACTCAATGTAGGTACTTAAGGAGAAAACGCTGGTTCATTTTCCTTGTTCACAAAGGGCTTTAAGTGCCAAGTCAAATAAGCTTTTATCGTCGTTTTTGTTGTGTTTATCGAACACCTTGTGCTACCGAATCGTATCAACATTTTATTGTTTGTCAAATAAATATCTAAAAATAAAACTCGCGAAGCTTTATATTATTCTTATGCGTATTTTATGTATACGTATACTTACCAATATTCCTAAATTAAGTAAATATATATGTATACTTGTATCGGATAAAATTTATAATCCCGCAACTTTTCTGCCTATGCACATAAAAGTTCACAGGTGGAAACTATTGAACAGGTTTCAATGATACTTTACTAGTATATTTATACTTAATCCACTGTTGAATCTAATCACTTAATCTATTGTTAAGTTGCTTAATACATTTATTTTTATGTCCTATTCTGTTAGTAAAAACATTTTATTTCTGCCTACGTGATTGACGTCACAATTTACAAGTTTGGAAATAAGTAGGCCGCCAATTAAATTCTGAATGTAAATAAAATACACCACCGACCTTGATGCACGCTACTAGTTATTAAATAATATGTAGCGTTACTTTGATTTAACGGAAAATATACTAGGTTTTAAGTTCAAAGCAAATATAATAGGTATGTTATGTTTTATACGAGGTTAATTGATTGAAACGATTCATGTTTTCAGTTAAGTAGTTAGTTATACAGATCACAAATATTTATATAGGTAGTAATTTAATGATAATTTTATACAAATGTTATTAATAAAATTAGCTAAGCATGCCATTTAACGAAACAGTCAAGTGTTTGTTGTAATGTAATCCAGGTTGTTATATATTTTTGTGTCTCTTCCAAATCTATTTAACAGTTTTCATTCCCTCGAACAATATTCGAACTTTAATATTTACTGATGACATAAATCGGTCACAAAAGCTAATATTTTGTATACGATTTGTCTTCAGATGTCCTAATATGGGTTGGTCATGCGTGGTGGGACGCGCCGTGGCCTTCTTCCTTATGCTCAGCAGAGTATCTGCGCTCACATCCGACATGTAAGACATTTTAAATTTTATGATTAATACATTTAATTCGCATTTAAAACACGTCATGAACAATATTATTTTCTGTTTATACACTTTGCCATGAATTTTCCTTTTTGGCAGCCAGCATTATATACTTGACAATTTACCTGAGAAATTTGCTTTGAAGAAAACATTTTATTAAAAAAACAGCATCATTATCAACGTCAAAATGGAAGATTTATAGTTTTAACATAAATACTAAGTTGGCAATATTCACCAAAATCAGAGAAGAAATAATTACGTACTTACTTATAAATCAAAATGATAAATTTTATTGAAAACTAGCAGTTGCCCTCGCTTCGCTTCGGCAAAAATAGTAGGTACTTTAGTTAACTTACAGAACAGCAGCATGATCATTAGTACCGCATTACAATGAAAGGTCAATACACGACTTAACGTTTCGATATTTTGGGGTTCCTTACCGCAAAAGAAAAAACACGGTTCCCATAAGATCAATAACTCCATTGCCCGTCTGTTTGTCAAAACCTTTTTTCGCAGGAACGCGTGAAGGTAACAAATTAAAATTAATATCCAATACTTAGGTCTGCAATCCCTAGGAGCTGTGAAAAGATCAATATTCTGTGTCGTCAACGTAATCAAAAAACACTCGGCTAGAAGAAACGTCTCAGGTATAACATAGGTTAAAGAAAAAATCTGAAAACTGTTTTGTAAGTAGGTATCACAAAGAACATGATTTTACACCTATTTGCAGAACTTGGTCATTTGATCAGGGCCTATGTCGATGTATGGGGACGAAAGTTTTTCAACGGCAAAGTTATGTTTGTTTCTTTATTCCATTTATCTTGTCGTTACACAGTTACGTTAGGTTTCACTAAATAGTTAAGTTAGGTTCAACAACCCTAGCTCGCACTTGGCCGGTTGCTTTTACTTATTATTATTATTTCGTGATATTATTTTCTAATTTTTGTGTTTCCTGCTTAACCCATAGTAAATTACACTGAATAAATAGTTTGTATGATGCCGTATGGCTAAGCCATCAGTATTTCACATTACATACATAGGTACCCAGACTTTAAAAATTGTAGTAATCCTTCTCCAACGTACAATCTATGTCTATCTACCCAAACACATCAAAATTGGTTCAGCGGTGCGAGAGAGTTAAGGTTAATTTTATTCTATGAGTTATGTGTGAATGGTAATAAAGGAGGCAACACATTTTCGCATTTATTACATTGTAGTTTTGGCAAACCAATAATACGGCAAAGGGGAGATATTGCTTCAGATAAAAAGAGAAAATTTAGCACTCAGCACTCTCAACACGATGTTCCTAAGGATATTATGCATTATAATTGTTAATTAATACCATTATTACTATTATTATTATTTCTTCATGGGCTTCTCCTGGATAGCTAACACCCATGAGCATGAGTCAGCCGCCAAACGATTCGTCGTGTTCCGGCTGAGCGCTTAAGGGCCAGTTCTTTCTTTCTTTTTCTCCCTCTTTCTTGGCCGGCAACTCATCAATGATGCCTTTGGTGTTGGTGTCCATGGGCGACGATAGCCATTTACCATCAGGTGGAACGTCTGCTCGTTTGTCGGCTATTTCCATAAAAAAAAAACACGAAACAATTATTTCAAATAACAATCCTAAGCTTCATATAACATGTCGCAATACGCTTTACGTCTGTGGAGTTATGCATTTTATTATCAATGAAGAAAAGGTTTTGTAAGTTTAAAACAAATCGACTCATATTTTATTTTCTCGCTTTGTTATGGAACCCAAAAAAATATCCTACAATTTAAGTTGAAGACTCGATATCGTAGTAGAGTCCTGTTGAAATCCTTTTAGTGGTTTCAGAGATAAGTGGCGACAAAGAAACAGACAAACAAAAATTATCAAAAACTCATTTTTCAGTTTTTATATTGTGTAAGTAACTATTTACAACGTGAAAAATGCAGTTATTTTGGAATCACAGACGGTCTCTTCAATTTTATTTATTTGTAGGTAAAAAAGAGGTTTGTATGTACTAAAATCGTTGGCGTGAATTAACAAATACAGCGACATCTAGTGGCCAAGATATTAATCGATCGGTTACTCATATAGAATTAATTTGCGTTTTTCCACCACTTCTAAGGTGAAATTAGTAAAACGCTGAAATTATATTGGAGTACATAGATAGGCAAAAAATATGATCTGGAAAACAAAATAAGAAAACAGATATCCATTCAGTAATAGGGTTGTGAATTAATGAAAAAAATAACCATTAAAGGCATTTTATGGTCTATCCATGTCATATAAGTAAAAACTAAGATATGCATGTATTACTCTTTTTGTACGGAGAAAACGTTTTTTATTATTTCAAACAAATCAGCTAACATTTTTTTATTTTTCCATACAAAATATCCCTAAGGAACCCTTTGGTTTGGAACCATAAAAAATAGCTTAAATGCTAAGTTGAAGTCTTTTCAATATCTTAGTGAAAGTCGTGTTAAAATTCGTTCAGTGGTTTCAGAGATTTGCAAAGCCAAACAAACAGACAGACAGACAAAAATTTTAAAAACTCATTTTTCGGTGTTGGTATCGTGCAAGTAACGATTTGCACTTGAAAAATTCATTTATCAAAATCACAGTTTGACTCTTCAATTTTATTATTAGTATAGATGAAGAAAAGGTTTTGTAAGTTTAAAACAAATCGACTCATATTTTATTTTCTCGCTTTGTTATGGAACCCAAAAAAATATCCTACAATTTAAGTTGAAGACTCGATATCGTAGTAGAGTCCTGTTGAAATCCTTTTAGTGGTTTCAGAGATAAGTGGCGACAAAGAAACAGACAAACAAAAATTATCAAAAACTCATTTTTCAGTTTTTATATTGTGTAAGTAACTATTTACAACGTGAAAAATGCAGTTATTTTGGAATCACAGACGGTCTCTTCAATTTTATTTATTTGTAGGTAAAAATGAGGTTTGTATGTACTAAAATCGTTGGCGTGAATTAACAAATACAGCGACATCTAGTGGCCAAGATATTAATCGATCGGTTACTCATATAGAATTAATTTGCGTTTTTCCACCACTTCTAAGGTGAAATTAGTAAAACGCTGAAATTATATTGGAGTACATAGATAGGCAAAAAATATGATCTGGAAAACAAAATAAGAAAACAGATATCCATTCAGTAATAGGGTTGTGAATTAATGAAAAAAATAACCATTAAAGGCATTTTATGGTCTATCCATGTCATATAAGTAAAAACTAAGATATGCATGTATTACTCTTTTTGTACGGAGAAAACGTTTTTTATTATTTCAAACAAATCAGCTAACATTTTTTTATTTTTCCATACAAAATATCCCTAAGGAACCCTTTGGTTTGGAACCATAAAAAATAGCTTAAATGCTAAGTTGAAGTCTTTTCAATATCTTAGTGAAAGTCGTGTTAAAATTCGTTCAGTGGTTTCAGAGATTTGCAAAGCCAAACAAACAGACAGACAGACAAAAATTTTAAAAACTCATTTTTCGGTGTTGGTATCGTGCAAGTAACGATTTGCACTTGAAAAATTCATTTATCAAAATCACAGTTTGACTCTTCAATTTTATTATTAGTATAGATAAGTGCCGTAACGACACCTTATATATGATAAATGATAAAGAATAATATTTAAAAAAAAACCCTTGACAATTTTATTTACACTAAAACTAAGCACTTAGTTAATTTAAGAACTATTTCGATCACGTCAGCTTTCAAACTCGCATCATAATCGGTCCATTCCTTTAGGAGCTACGATACCACAGACAGGCACATCAAACTTATACCCCTCTTTTGCGTCGCGGGTTATTAAAGAATGTTTAGATGCCCCGACAGTGGAAAATATTATGATGTTTCACGTACATACGGCACCCCAATGGAAATGTAAGCGTGAAAGGGCGACTGGCAGGCGACGAAGCGAACGTAACGCTTTGGCCGGCACACGACCGCTGAAGCGTTAAGTTCCTCGCTCCATTTATAGACCTCCCGCTCCACATGCATACGTAACTTAATCATAACGTATGAATCATATTTCATACCGTTAACATCAACTACGTGCTATGTTATATTCATGATGTTAAATGCTTGTCTCTTATGTTCAGCTGTGATCAGTGATTTCAATGTGGCAACATCTACTCCTCGGTGGCGAGATAGTCAAAAGAGTTACATCTCCTCTTTTACAGGTCTCTGGGTACAGCACCAATCAGTTTTATTCTGATAGAAACTTGAAAAGGATTTTGAGTGTATTGGCTAGCCACCACCCACATTTTCAGTCAAACGTTATTAATAACCTTAGTTATTAACCTATTTTAATGGCAAATTTACGGAGTCTGGAATTTCTTAGCCTGCATCACAGTCCGCTTTATATTTGCCGTTTATTGACCTAAATAAAAACTATTCATCTATATATTCATTTAGATAAAACATGTGTCTTGATGTGGATATGACAACGAACGAAGAACTTAATAAAGAGAATACAAACTTCATTAATATCCGCCTATTTCCAAAGTTATGACGCCCTGGTGACCCCAAAACTTTGTCGGGAACTTTTGATTTAATCATTTACCTTAGAGCTCAACTAAGCCTTATGAATGAAATAAAATGTTGTTAAATCTATCTATCTATCTAACTCGTTACACATTGTTCCTATTCGTAATTTACTTTTAATTGAATTTAATTTACGTTTCATAGTATAAATAATGATGTCACTAAGGTCAGGCATCACTAAAGAAAATGTTTTAATAAAAGATTAGTCCAGTAGAATATCTCATGAAAATAAAATTTTGACCATTACCATATTACACAGCAACAATTATGTATTTAATCCCTATTTTTTATACCGACAGCTTTGCAGCGGGGAAGTCGGATAAAGAGATATTGGACAACCTTCTCAAAAACTCCCGCTACGACAAAAGACTGCTTCCACCTGTAGACGGTAAATATCAATTTTTAATCCTATTTATGGTACTTGTAGAAGTCCAAAATCGTAACAAGTCTGTGTCCCAAATTACTCGTATTTCAGCGTGTGTAGAGTAGATAGTTGATAGTCAAAGTTACAGAAATGGTGTAATTGCAGATCCAGAATTCTGTTGTGGTTTAACGTCCCCGAACGACTCTCTGGCTCAAAATACTATTGGACTATCCTCTCTCCGGCCTCGGTCGCACAATCGTGGTGCGTTGTGTTTTATGTTTATGAAAAGAGAAATTCTACCAGTTCAGCATTGTAACGTTTCACTGCACTACTCTCTTGCACGATCTTCAACTGTTTAGGCTGTGTACCTCACGTAACTTTAGATGGATCTATGCTTTACACTGTAATTATGTTTCGCCTATCTGCGATCCGTGTATGCCTAAGCTACTGATATATACCTACTGTGATCTTCGTTTTGTTTTTGTAAGCACATGTTTTGGATGTACTAGTTGTAGCACACGAATAGTTTTATTATTGTTTTACTCGTACATACATAATATATCTAATATGCAACTTGACTGAAATATTTAAGTAATCACGGCAGCTAACATATCTCATCTTCCAATCCTTAACTATTTTCTTAATTTAAATATGCCTTCTATGATTTTCTCTTTTCACAAACATTAAACACTTGTTTACTTACAAATAAAATTTTTGACATTTACTTGTGAAATCGGGTCTACCGTTTACATCAAACTTGTCGTGACTCTTTATTTCACTTTGCATTATAATGAGTTTTGTTGTGAAAACTTAAATTTTAGTTCAAAATTTTTTTTAGTTAAAACTCTCTAGAAAAGGAACCTTTCGTGTAAAATGCCTCTTTTCACATTTCTTGTAGCATGATTAATGTATACGTGGGTATTTGTTTCCTTGTATATTTTATGTTCAGAGTGTTTTCTTCAAATACATAGCTTATTTATACTGTATCGTTTTATTTGCTTACTGTTTGTCCCTAAAGTAATATAAAAATGAATAAAAGTTCTCTTCTTAACTTTGTTTTAACTTGCCCATTGTTTTCATTATTATTTTATTTCAGGTGTACTTACCGTAAATGTAAGCGTGCTACTTCTTAGTTTAGCATCTCCAGATGAATCTAGTCTTGTAAGTGTTTTTTATGTATTATCTTTTGTTTCTAACATCTGTTAAAATTCCATCAGTCTACTCTCAAACTATGTATACAATGGAGAGATTCTAAGTTAGAAGGAAACCAAGGCTTGTTGTGGGCCAATGACTTTTTTTTAATGGAAATAGCCGACAAACGAGCGAAGGACCCACTTGATGGTAAGTGATCATCGTCGCCCATTTACATCAGAAACAACAAATGTATAATAAGAAGCGAATAATCGTGTCATTTCTGGTTTTCCTACACTGTGTCTAAAATACGTAAAATACTTAGACGGTGATTTTAAGAGAAATAAAGCGAAAAAATCTAAACCAAAAATCCTATGCATGACTACCATCGTAAATAAAGTTAATTGTAACAACAGGGATCGATGGCATAGCCTCTTCCGTTATTCAAAAGGTTGCACCAAGGACAGGGAAGGTTTGCTTGGCTTGGAATTATGATGATTAAGCAGATATCTACATATTATTACCTACTCAGAATGATAAGGCATGTCTCGTAGCACTTTGGCTACGATGCTGGAGTGCTACGAAACTAAAATCGTAGCAAGTTATAATTATAAATATTCATATTTAATACTTAACCGTCATTTTGCAACCAGAATATGACCCTGTAGCCTAGTTGGTAGCGACCCTACCTGCGACACGAGGGGTCCCGGGTTCAATTCCCGGCCGAGGCAGATATTTGTGTGACAGATAAATATTTGTACTCGGGTCATGGGTGTTATTGTGTGGTGTTATATGTGTCGTCCATTTCACCCGCGACAAAAGTGAAAACCTACTGCAGGGTATGAGTGTGTAAGCGTTTATTTATTACACGTTTTATATTTTTTATTTATTTTATACAAGTATTTCCCATACTGTAATTGTGTTCTGGTAAAACAACTTTTCCAATTCATAAAAAAGGCAGTCGTCTTATCTCAGTTCTCATTCATGTAAATATCAATCTTATCGATTTCAGAAATATGAAGTCGAATTTCTACTTCAGCAACAGTGGTATGATCCTCGACTGCGTTATTCGAACCAGTCTCACTATGACTTCCTAAATGCTATACATCATCACGAGGATATCTGGTTACCAGATACGTATTTTATCATGCATGGTGATTTCAAGGTTAGTTAAACACACCAATGTGTGGTACCAGTACGTAATAAATAGTTGTTAGACAAAATATGAACTATTATTATCGAAAATGTAGACTGAATGTATGTAGTCGTGGTCGTGTAATGTATATGTCACGACATTGTAAAACAACATGTTTCTAGAAAACAGTTTCATTTGTAATTGGTTCTATAAAGATAAAGTCCACTTACAGTAGCTCCAATTTATCACTTGCATTATACATCATTGTTAAAGGGATACTTCGATATTGGACTTTACCTAAATCCTGTATTCTATTTCTGGATTGTATCATATAGAAATGCTTGTGATAATAGTTGAAAACAGCAGTCATCGTATCGTATTTCAGGATCCAATCATACCGATGCATTTCGCGTTGCGAATATACCGCAACGGAACAATCAACTATCTAATGCGGCGACATCTCATCCTGTCCTGTCAGGGGCGGCTCAACATTTTTCCCTTTGATGACCCACTGTGTTCATTTGCCTTAGAAAGTAGTGAGTAAATTGTATTCGTACTAGACACGCACGCTTAGTTATTGGAAAGGTAAATATGTTATTGCTACTTTTGTATTTCGTTTAAATAGATGAAGCTGTTAGTTAAATGTGCCTTCAGTGTATTTATTGTACACTAATACAAATGAGTGTGTGCTTGCAAATTAGCTCATTGTGCATTGAATTTAACTGATACATGGCTCAATCTCATTTCAGTATCGTACGAGCAATCGGCCATAACTTATGTGTGGAAGAACGATGAAGATACTCTTCGCAAATCGCCGTCCCTCACGACGCTCAATGCGTATCTTATTCAGAATCAAACTATACCGTGCCCAATCAAGGCCAGCTGGCGAGGTAACAATCGCTTCTTAAATTCGTCACTTGAACATCGCTTGTTGGTACCTACATCAAAGATATCATTAACGTATAAACCTAATCGGGATGTGTAGAATGGCATCTCTATTATCATGGGCGTAGCTAGGGATATTTGTTACTTCTGCTCGTTATTAAACAGACATGGGGTGGGTATTATAATGTCCTTGAATTTATTAGAAACTTTTAGGTACCGTAGTTACTTCCGCCACTATGTAAGAGTAAATATTTTCTTTTCAATTCATGATTATAAGAATTAAAAAATTGAACGGTTTTCGGATAAACATAAGTATGTATGTTGAAATTAAATTAAACTAATTAAGTAAGTGTAACGGATAATAGAACTATTATTGTACCACAGCTACGCCCATGTCAACGCTCTTTCTAAAAATTTGCACAGACTTACTTACTTTGCACCAGTGGAGGGCCAAATTCTTTGTTAACGACTAATTTGACATTCTGATTAACTCTTTTCAGCTTGGTCTTGGTTTGTGTAAAAATTTTGTTTTAATATCATGTTATTAGGACAAAGTATTACTTAAAATGTCGGTGTTATTATCAGTTTTTGATTGGTAGACGCTTCCCGTAACGTAATTGGACTTAAATAGCTAGTTGTCAGTACAGCATCCGTACCTATCATATTCATCCATCAGTAATTAGATAGATGTATCACACATTGAACATTGCACCTCAGTTTTATTCACACGATTTTCTACAGAAAATTTGAATATTTTCAAAAATGAAAAAAATATGTAGACTGTATGAATTTTGTTAAACTCTTTGCAAGCAGCTGATGGTATGTCACTTTACGAAGACGATGAAGAGCTGACATGTAACCTTTGCCAGAGACGGTTTGAGGAGCAAGGTACCTTGACAGCACCGGATGACGAAACGTTCAATCCGGTGTCTTCATAATTAAAGTATATTCTCCGCTTATGTGTGAGTAAATGCGCTGTTGTGTCATAGCCGAGTAACACGGCATCTGAAATCTCGGTGAAGAGCAATGAAAACAGCAAAACCGAGTTATTCATTAACACATCATTAACCATCATTTGTTTAATCATTATTAATTCGTCTTGGCAAGTGCACGTTTGTTTGAATGCACGAGTTAGTGAAATAGCTAGAGTTCATATTGAGACAGACAACACTACTGTATGTTCGTACGCATATGTGGACCACAACACAACACGCGTTACTCTTACATACGGAATGGTAGTTATATTAGTTGCTGATTTTTGTTTTAGTCAGTGTAAATAAAAAGGAACGTTTTACAAGGCCACTGAATGGAGTTACTTGGAATTTACCATCGCACCAACTTACTCGGGCTCTATACCAACATTTTTTTCTCAAACAATATGCAACGTCACCGTTTTATAGAATAAATAAAGAAGCGCATGACGTTGTACGTTGTTCAAAATTTACGAAGAAACTTCACTTCACAGGTAACTACAGCTGTCTAAAGGTGGATCTAATTTTTACAAGAGACCGAGCATTCTACTTTACCACAGTATTTATTCCTGGCATAATTCTGGTGACCTCCTCCTTCATCACATTTTGGCTGGAATGGAACGCGGTGCCAGCCCGTTCCATGATAGGTAAAATATGGTTGGCGATTGGAATGTTCTCGGTCTTGCAATGCAACTTCTCTCTTCATAGATATGGCTGGGGCTGTCAATATATAACACGCTAACTCCTTACTTTTGCAGGTTAACTTCGCTTACCGTTGGCAATGTAAATAATTTCTTAACTTAGAATTTATTACTGCCAACTTATCACCTTCACAAGCTGTTAGTTAGTATCTGTGTATCGTTTAGAATCTGCTTAATATTTTTAGGTAATTACAGCTGCCTGAAAGTGGATCTCATCTTCACGCGGGATAGATCATTTTACTTCACCACAGTTTTCATTCCGGGCATCATTTTGGTGACATCATCGTTTATTACTTTTTGGCTGGAATGGAATGCAGTGCCTGCTAGAGTAATGATAGGTTGGTGTTATTATCAGTTTTGCATACATTTGAGAAACGCTTCATTTTTTATACTTAATTTTATCCATTTTTAAATCAAAGTTAATAGGTACATAAATCATACCATTTTTATTTAAAATGACCTACTTACTAAGTGGTGTTTACAGTTAGAATAAGTGTTACTTGTTATTAAGCATTATTTATTTGTGGATGTCCCTAGTGTATGTTTAACAAATGACGGTTTGCTGTTGGATCTCTATTTTCTTTATTAAATTTGTATGAATGAACAATTTTTGTTAAATTGTATATGGCCTATTTAAATTTTTATAATCACATGTAAACCTACATTATGGACACAATCATTAAAAACTAGATGAATAGTACGTAATATCGTTCTCGTATCGTTTTATATGTTTTTAACATAGTGCACTTATTGTCTGCTTTAAAAGCTTTAAGTATAGCATGAGTTACTTTAAATATTTTATGTATTAAAAGTGTATTAATTAAACTATTTTACGCAAAAGAACATCAGCATAAGTGAGCTAAATCATCCCAATATTTACAATCTTCATATGTACATTTTAGAATTATTTCTATAGTGTAATTGGGCATTTTCGCCAAAAAGTGTACATTTCTTAAATTGTAAATTTTTTATTTTTTGTTGAAATTTTTACGATTTTTTGAATTACACTGTATTGTTATGTTATTTTCTTGCCAGAAAATATAATAAGGTGATAAAATACTTACTGAAATTAAAATTACAGGACATTTTCTGCAAGGCGGAACAATAAATTGTTCCATTCGGTGACCAATACAAATGACAATATAAAGATATTTAAACACAGTTTTGGTAAAATTAGTCTTTATTTAGGTTTACTAGGGACACAGGAATATATTAATTTAAAAAAAAACAGTAAAATCAACCTTAAACGTAGTGTTAGCGTGTCATTTACCTACGTCAGTTACTATTTGGTAATTTTACTTTATATTTTTTTCTTTTAAAAGCAAAAAAACCAAACAGTCTAAATCTTGGTATTTTTAAAGAGAAAACAAAACTATTCCTTAATTTTATAAAATAAAATAAATAACTTTTCTTTGAAAACTAATTAATAATAGGATATTTTATTTTTCCTTTTTTTGGGGACAGTCACGGAAAAGAAAGTTCGAAGTAATGGAATGGAAAGTAAGGTATCAGATACACACACTGTTAACACAAGTCCCCAAATAGGCGGCAGAAGTCTTTTAACCACTAGACTATCACAAAATTAACTTTACTATAAAACTATAGTGTACTTACTTATTAAATAAGTATATTTCATTCATGTTCATGGTCACCTTGAAGAAAACATGATTTTTCGTTTTTCACGTTTATTTGGCAAAGTACTGATTTTACAGAAAAATGTTTTTCTACAAAAGTTGAAGCCCATTAAAAGACTGATATTTTATTTACATTATATTTTTCTGGTAGAGCCAGTGGTTTGGGAGAAAAATGCAAAACTCGTTCCGCATAATTTCTGAAAATAACTCAGCGTGTTGAAATACGCAGGTATTCCATACCAAAATTTAGATCAATCGGGGGTATGGGCTAAAAAGAAGTTTATCCATATTAATACCTATTGATAAGATTATACTTATGTGCAGTTTTATAACAAAGCGGGCCGGCTTCTGTCGCCTTTTGTGACACCCTAGTATGCCAGCATGGGATTGGGATCCATATTTTTCACCCCAATTTAAGCGTCGTAAAAGCCACCCCAATACAGTTGAATATACTCAAAAACAAAAGAAGACTGAAACAAAAATAAAGCTATTTTTAGGAATAAAGTTTCCAAAAACTTTTGCCGCAATATATTATAGCAAATTATTATTGTTATTAATTTTCATTACTTTATTCTACATAATATAAAATTTCTTATCATTTTTGACATTTTCTATTGATAAGTCCATTGATGTTAATACTTTATAATTTAATTGCATAATTTTCATACTTTGCTAATCTTTTAAAATTTAACATTCTTTCGTTATTGTTTCTTGATGTATAATTATTTTATTATGGACCTAAACTATTATTATATGCCCGTATGTGGTAGGGATATAGCTGATAATTTTTACCTATATTATAACATACTTACCTGTTTACCTATATTCCACAATAAATTGATTTGATTTGATTTGATTTCAAAACAGTTCATATAATAATCTGACAGCAATTAGAAAAAAACATATTAAAACATAATAAAAAATATTTGAAGTCAACCAAATTACCACAGCGTAACATCAACTTTATCTATTCCATTCCGCTACTTTTGCCTTCCACATAATACGTTACCACTAGCATAGTTTCGGAATCGAAGTAACGGATTCCCAAATAGAATATTGAAATTGAAATTTTGATTACATCTAATTATATATACTAGGAAAATGTTACCATATAGGTTTCGTTAAAACATTAGCTTTTCGATATAATCATTTCCATAAAAATATATTTACATTTACCTTGAGAAATCAGCTGTTTCGGAAGGGAACTTCAAAATTGCTACGAAGTCGACTCAACTTTATTTACTTAATCCCTGGAAAACTACTGAAAAAGCACTGACATAACCGTGCACAGATTGTCATGCGATTATCCAAAAATGATTTGCCATGCGCAATATTTATCAGTTCTCATGGTAGAATTTACAAAAAATACAAAACCGCGGTAACGGATGGTGGAATTCCACCCGAACCATTTTTTGAAAATTTTTTTAAACTCTTATTTCTGCTAATTAGCAGTCAAAAACTGAATAAAAAATGTTTTTTTTTATATTGTCGATATTCAGTTAATGTTATATAGCCCCAAATTTGAATGCTATCGAACATACAAAACATGTTTTATCGCATGTTTTGTAGTCGAAATCTGCAGGGGACATCGTAAAAACGATGGTCTTATTTTATTAAATTATTCATAAAAATTATATAAAGCAATAATTGCAACTTTTGTTGGTGTTCCCGTAAAGATTATTAAACAGAGAAACAGAAAAAAATTACGATTTTATCTTTTGGGCATTATAATTAAGAAAATTCGAAGTATGAAGTCAGGGGACACGGTAAAAACGAAATGTACACTTTTTGGCGAAAATGCCCAATTACCTATATTTCTTTGAGAAAATACATTTTAATACACCATACTGCATAATTATGAATAATTACCGGAAATGGATTTAATTTGTCCCGTATTTCCTTAATTTCTTTTCTTTTTTTTTCTTTTCTTTTCCTTCATTTCTTGTGTACAATGCCGAAGCTTACATTTTCCAAATGGTGCTCACTTATGCGAGATGTGACATAAAAATCGCCCTTGCTGGCGATGACAAATTTTACTCTGGATCCAGGTGTAACTACAATGTTGAACTTCTTTACCACGTCCAACGGTTTCCGATCGACGCTGCCTGTCGTGTCCAATTTGACGGCAATGAACGTTTGGGACGGCGTATGCATGTGTTTCATCTACGCATCGCTACTAGAGTTCGTGTGCGTCAACTATGTGGGCAGGAAAAGACCGCTACACAACGTGGTCTACCGGCCAGGAGAGAATCCAGTCACCCAGGTGAATGAAACATACTTACATAAGGCTTTGTTCGTGTTTAGCGATCTTTGCGTGTACTCGGTGTTACCCCCTCCTAGCAACGCATCGTCGTAGAGGATAATTTGCACCCTGCAACAACAATTAGTACTTTCCCTATTGGCTTTCCAAGTTAGATGATTGATTCGACAAACACATCTATAAACATATCTTTGATCTATGTAAAAATAATCTAACCACAATGTTAGAATCCTCCTTACTAAAATTGGTACATTGTAAATAATATTTTCCAAATCCTAAAAACTAGATAAAAATTATATTCAACTAAAATAACCAGATATTTCCTGTCTAACTAGTCGTATATAAAATATGTACCGTTATGTGTCTATTATAGCACTTGAACAAAGGTTAATTACGCAAGTAATTCACGAAGGAACTTAAGCTTTAATCGTTTCTTGTCAAAAGCTGATGCATTCCTGTTTTCTCATGCAGCTATTACTTGGAATAGTAAATTAAGTAATAGTACAGTTTATATTTTTAACTTCCTCCGTGAATATATCTTATTTTCTCTCTTTACTCTTTGCAATGTTTTCTTTTAATATTTATGTACAATCAAAACTTAAGCATGAATTTTTTTTATTATAGGTTTTCTTTCGCAATACAGCATGTCCTCTCTACTCTTCAATTATTGCACGTCATCCTAATATTATTTCATTCAGCGGATAGGTCAGAAAAAATCATCAATAACGACTCACACTGATAATATTTCACTTCATTAAAAAATTAAAGACTATTTTGTGTGGCTCTAGTTACCCTGACTTTACCATGATCCTTCTCATTGACGGAAAATGTGATAGCAATCTTTGTGGTACTATTATTAATTAGAAAACATTGCAAAGATGTGAAGAAGAGAATAAGGTGTAATGTTAAATTGTGAAAGTCATTGTGATCCTCATGAGTGTGTATCTGGCCACGACAATATAGTCTGTGTTTACACTAGCACAAGGTAGACCATTTGTCACGAGTGAACAAGTTGTCTGTATAATGTGTTCGCAGCGACTGCCCGCAGTCCTCAGCAGAATTGGCATTATACTGGCCAGCCCCTTGGTAAGAATATTCGCCATATTCATTGGCACAGCCCGATTACGATTCTGTTATATTTCTTGGTTATCTTCGATGATTCTAGCACGCTAGCCACTATTATAGATGAACTTAGCCTGATTTTAAAATCTAAGTCTAAGTGCACACTAGGCTGCCAACAGTTCCTTGAATTTGTCTTTATTCTAACTTCTTTTTTATTTATCTTTTTAATTAGTTAATCTTCAAATAAGATCTAAAACAGTTGTCAACAATGCAGTCCGCGCGAACGCATCAGTTATCCGCAATAATTTTCCGAACGACGTTTCTTATTTTTAAGCAGTTGCATGCTCATTTCTTTTTACGTAAGTAGCTATATAATTTATTTACATACCATCCCTATAATTGAACCTATTCTAAAAATTTGTCAGCCCTATTCCTGAATATCTGTACCTTTCACTGGTTATAAACAAGACTTACTAGTAGACTGCGAGTTGAATTATATGCGATAAGATAACTATTATCTACCTTATTTATAGTGGTATAAGATTAGTTGATCTTTGTTATGTTGCCAACGAATCTTGTAAGAAAAGAGAAATATAACAGAATATTAGAAATTGTATGCAACCACTTCAATCTCACCTCGGCTAGGTCAAGGTCGCATGTTGTAGTCAGTAAGATTAGAATAAATAATTATGTGTTAAATTTAATAATATATCGACAAGTAGTGCTGTCTCATACACTTTTAATTTACTCATTAGTTTAGCTAGTGTGTTAAATAGAAGCTTTATAAATTACTTAACTAGTACAACTTGTAACATAATCTGATGACAATAAAATAATTACAATGCAAGCTCACTGTAAGTACAATTTATACAATTTCGCTCGTAGCTATGATAATTGCTAATATGGATTAGGTATTTTAATAACAATTACAGGTAGGTAATTGTGAACAGTCGAATGAGTAAACAACAATTGAGAGAATTTGCGTGAGCATTATAATGAGAGAATTTGCGAGAGCATTATAATTATACAGTAGGTAATATTAATAACCAGCTACATAGAGCACAATTTACTAGAAGCATTATCGTTGCTTGATGTCACAGAACAGCGTAATTCTTATAGTTCATAAAACAAACACGTTAATTAATTTCAAAGTAATATCTACTATTCACGTCAATTATATTATTCTTCTTTCTAACTTATTCACTGTAAGTCTATGAAATTTTATATAATATTTTATCAACGTTCAATTGTTCAGTTTTACCTAATAAAGGTAGGATATATATAGGACTTTACGCCATTCTAGTGAACGCAAAATATTTTCACATTTCCACAACTACAGATCATCATGAAAGAATGCAGTAACGCTTGGATAGTGATCATCTCTCTAACAAAGCAGCTTCTGATCTCGATGAAACTACATGCCAGCTTGGGTCACATTCAATATAATATATTCATTATTTAGGAGGCGATGGCATTCCTTCAATGGGCTAAATCAGAAACGCCTCAGCCGGAAACTAGTGATGCCGTAAGTGATGTCACTGAAACGCTCGAATCAACCATCTGCAACCACCCAATCATCCCAGATATGATATCACGAAAAACTAACGCATACTTTTTATTTTAATGCATCTTGGGACTGCTACAGCCTGTAAGTAGTCTTTTCTTACTACTATAATTATTCAGTTTTTTAACATTTTTTTTCATTTCCACTTTTAGTTCGGTCAACATTATGGTGTACAAAAATCATATGAAATGTTTATTTTTGTAATAAGAAGAAAGAAATTTTAATTTTTTATTGTACTTAACTACAGGGTGATAAAAAACGGGAATCTACTGGAGCAGCCGATTTAGTGACCTGTACGGCATGCACGGGGGCCCCCGGCTCATGTACACATACTGCCAACAATGGCGGAGTAACAGAGGTAATTGAGGTACTTTTTAATTAATTATGAAGCCTATTTAAGTACTTATTTATTTTCAATTATTTAATAAGCTTTTTTGTAATTTGAACACTGACACTACACACTCACATTAATCTAATACATTAATCGAACAATCAATACACATTAATCGAACCCAAAATCGATTATTGCATCAATTCACGGACCATTTTATTACAACAAACCACTCCCCAGCCAGGCTATTCATTTTTAATTTGAGTAGGAAGTAGAGCAACCCCTTCATGTGCACAGATGAGACGTATTTTTGGTTTGCCATCATCATTTATTTGCAAATTAATATCTTTCAGCCATGTTTCGTCCAGGTCCGCAAGAAGGAGCCTCCGCACCCGATCCGCGTGGCCAAGACCATCGACGTCATCGCCCGCATCACCTTCCCCACTGCCTATGCCGTCTTTCTTATCTTCTTTTTCATCCACTATAAGGCCTTCTCCTAATGCAGACTAATTTTAACATATGTAGCTTCCCAAAGCTTCGTGTATATGGACAATGATACATTTTGTAACTCATATTTCGTCACAGCATTATATTATAAGGCCAAGCTATTCACGGTATCTAATGAGATATTTTTGATGATATTAATTAAGAAATTGTGATCGTATTCATAGATTTCGTTTTAAGTATGTATTAGGGAAAATTGAAATGCATGAGACTCACTACTGCTTTCAGAATCTGACTTTGAACAGAGCGAAGTGTCTGAAAATGGTTTTGAAATAGTTTCAATAAAGGAATTAAATCTTATGATTGGTTAAGGAGGGATCAATATCTAGTACGAAGATTTTGTACGCGTATATCAATGATAGTTCTGAATTGTGGCAACTGATTACGTAAGTGATGTGCTCGGACATGGCTCTCGTCAATAGCGTTCGTTACGTCCTTGTTCACAGAAACTTATTTCAAAACTAAAGACAGTCCATTTGTATATTTTAAGTTACGAATATAAATAATTATTAGTAAGGTAGCTAACGTTATGACTTTTATATAGTAGAGAAATCACAAATAGCCTGTAGTTTATTCATTCACACCTACGTCTATTGTGATAACATTAAATTAAATTGCTTTAGTAAAATGGTGCATTATAGTTATGTTAAACACAAATTAAATGTCATTTTACGATGTAATCTTTAGCGTTATCTGAAGCTCAAATCTATATTGTGTATTTATTATGTAAAGTCTGAGGTGTGTTTAATATAACCAATTTTATTTTGCTGAACTTGCCAGTTACCGTCATGATACGATCTCATCTGGTTTTCTTTAGCTTTAACCTACACAAAGACATAATTACTACAAAATTAATAAAATAACAGCTTTAATTAATATCTACTTTTGATTGAGTTTTTTGTGTTAATTTTTTTGTATGGGCTGATAAAACATGTCACACGAAATTATTACATTTTGTTATTTGAATGAAGTAATTATCGATTTGTGTAACTATTTGAATGGTTTGCATGGTCATTATCATGCTTTGTATGAACATAATATATGGATGGAATGTCACTTGCCTGAAGTACCTAACAAATAAGAAAAAATCCTTTTTATGTAATAAAACGCGGTTTTAACGTTTCATCTGGTTAAACATGTTGTTATAAACCCGTGTACCAACTTACTTGAGTAAAAAAAATACTTTTTTATTATGTAAAATTATATCACACACGCCTCATTGATTGTGCCAAAAATGGCTTTCAGGAAATTCAATTATCAATTTAAAGAATGCATAACTTGGCGATTGACGGTGTTTGAAATCCTGTATTATTTATAGTATACCTTAACTCAAAACAATCACACAAATGTATCAATCATAATATTTATATCATAGTTACTTTTAAAGTTTCATAACTCTTGTTTATAAAGATGTATAAAAAAATCTATTGCTCTGCTAAATATTCGTAAAGTTCTCAAAATGAGTATTTTTAGATAAGTTTGACATGTTCAAATGAATTGTCATCGACATTATTGCCTTTGCTTGTTATAAAGCGGACCAAGGAGTCAACTTTTTGAAAATATAGATTTTATATCCAACATACTTTGTAACGGTACCTGTAAGTAAAACAAGTTTTGGCTGTGCTTTTAAAATTATTATAGAATACTGACATCACCCTTGTTCACTGTCTAGCGTTGTTTGCTATGCTATAATGATATTACACTTCATTTTAAATGTAACCAGTTCTGGCGCCCCTAAAGGGTAATTCATTTTCCAAACAGAATAGGTATTGTAAAATAGTTATGTACGTAAGTATGTACGAACTAAATTGTTTGAAAAAAATTTTGCACTGCCAGCCAGTTGCTACGCCGATTTTCAAACAGCGGCACATATTAAAGGGTTTGAAAACAACGTTACCTAATAAAATTAATAGATAAGCTTAAATGTCTAGACTATTAGGACTGCTAGTGCGAGATTTTCTGTCTCGTCATGTCGGAATTTTTAAAAATATAACAAAAGCAGGGCTACCGATTGACTGGCTATTTCTGTTGGAATATGTATTTAAACACCACTTTCCTACAGTCGAAATGATTGCTTGCAAACTCTCACTAGAGTAATTGGGCAGCTAAACGTGTAGAATGCTATAAAATTAATATATAGTTACATCAATGACTTTGAATGATTCTAAGAGATATTGCATATAACTAATATATTGGTTCATATTTATAAGCAGTAACGAAATATATTATCAAATCGTCACTTCTTATAAAATCACATGATTTCAATCAATGGAAATGTTATATACTCACCTATATTATCACGAAACTTTTGAAGAATATAAAACGGTATACAAAACCTAATATTTTCCTATGGAATATTGTTGAAACTGTATTACAAATTACAACATTATAATGTACATAGAATCGTTAATTTATTAATCATTTGATAAACAGCAAGTTTGCTTTGTTATTTTGTTGATATGTATATTTCATATTATTATAATTAAATTGTAACTAGTCATTTTGCCAAAACAATTAATTAATATATAAAATGTATCTATAGATATAAACCACATCCGTCCTTATACTTATCGATTTTTCTTTCCCCTTGTTCGGATGTGGACACGATCGTGACTCACTTTCTCTTACTTTTCAGCTCCAAGTATAAAAAATATCATAATTATAAAATACATTAAATAGTTATATAGCTATATATTCATTCCTTTTTCGTGTGGATGGATACGATTAGGTATATTACGAAAATACATTATAACTTGAAACGCACGAAGAGCAAGGTATATGGTAATACTTTAGAACTTTATTGCCTATTTATATATATATACATATAAGTATACACATATAAGTATATACATATAAGTATAGGTACCTACATGAAAGTATGAATGAATGATGACTATTCATTACTGTCATGATATCCAAAAATATATTTTGTTTCAAGAAAGGTCTCATTGCATTTACAATTTTTTTTAAGTGCTAACGATAACTATTCTGCATCGCACAGATGATGGAATCGTTAAAATTGAAAGTCTTTGAAACACGTAGGTACCTACCTAAAATTACATATTTAATGTATGTATATATGCATTATATAGAAGTGATACTAAGTTAATTCTTGTCGTGATGTTTTATAGTACCTTAAATAAGATCAAATAACATATCATTCGCTTTATAACATTTCTTATTATATTAATGACTTCGTTATATACTTATTTAAAAGTTTATATTTACACAAAGCTTGATGTATCTATTGTTTATGTATATAAAAATGTTTATAAATACTATGCTATACTATATGTAATCGTTAAGCGCCACCGAGTAGTATAATTTTTCCGAAATATAAAAGATAATATATCTAAGATCTATATTATTGTGATGAAATTTCATCAACGCAACAATATTAAAGAATTTTTTTTTATGAAAATAGCCGGCAAACGAGCTGGCGATCCACCTGATGGTAAGTGACCATCGTCGCCCATGATCACTTCAAAGGCATCACCGATGCGTTGCCGGCCAGGAAAGAGGGAAGAAAAAGAAAGAAAGAACTGGCTCTCAAGCCCCCGTCCGGAACACGACGAGTCGTTTGGCGGCAGAGTCATGCTCAAGGGTGAATCCCGTTGAGAAATAATGATAGTAACAATCTATTAATTAAAAATTTAAATCCCAATATTACCAATATAATCCCTCCGAGGGGCCCTAACACCAGCGGTCCGGATATAATCACCTCTTACGACACCCATTTTCATATTTTACCTTAGTTTAAATAAATCTTAAAGTTAAATAGTTTAGTAGTTATTAAATATTTTTATAAATAATACGTATACAGTCAGGTCCTGGTTTAAACTAAACAATTTTTCACAGCTATCGAAAATACTATTTATTTGATAATAATATTAATAATATGAAATTTTGTCAATGTAAATTTAGATTATTATTATCTTTTATATTTTATAGGTGACGACCAGGTTACACAAAACTATTAGGTACTCCGGTGGTATTTTTCTAAATCTTACGCTTAAATTCACAAATATCTATACATATAGATAGTGAATTTTATGTTTCACTAAATTATGTATGTTTGCAGGGTAGGAATTAAGTTACTTACATATACATATTATAACTAAAAAATAATACCTATATTGTAAAAAAATAGATCCAATACGAATTTAGATTACTGAGAAAATCAAATAACGCAGCAAGATTTTGGTTCTGTAATACCGTATCGTATTTCAATTAATTTAGGTAGGCAAATCATTGACGTACTATACATAGACAGGCTATCTCAAACAAAATGTGTGTTCCACCGCCGGCTTGCCCTCCGTTCTCTTTTCAAACTAGAAGCCTCGTTTGCACACTTGCCATAGAGTAACTTTGTATATGACACTTGTCGAACCAAGACAAGCAGTCACCGACTCCAAATCTTTACAAGCTCTTACTCCAACTTTATTTAACGTGCAAAAGCGTTTAAACGATTTCAAACGTAATTACCATTCATTCGTGTCAAAAAATCCAACACTTTAAATTGGTCACAAGCGTCACGTCGGCAAGCTTATTTAGTCCATTAACAAGCTAGTGGCTTGCCAAGTTCAAACGCTCCTTATGATTTTTTCATTCAAAATGGCGGGAACATTGCTCAATAATTTAATTAAATTCGTTTTAGTTGATTTAAGTTAAGATTTTGTTTTCTTACTGATGATAAAGTGATAACATTATCTTTTTTGTTTTTTGTCGTGCAATTGTGACACATTCTTATAACGCACGACGGCATTTTTTCAGTTTTTTCGTGAACAATTTTGACATGCGGCCGCAATGAGCGCAGTCGAGTGACAGCCGAGTGACAGAATTAAATGCAGCCGGCCGGCTGCAATGCACACCCCCGAACCCGATGTTCGCGGTGTCCCTTCTATACGCTAGTAATAATAATTCTATGAGGCAAATAGGTTTTTTTAATTTGAAAAACTATCACAAATATTGTATGTATGCCTTTTATAACAACAACATAAAGCTTAACATAACGTGAGTTAGGCTTGATAGACATTTAGGGTGAGGGAGGCCAAAGGAGCGTACTTTTTGAGCTGTGTGTCGCGTGAAATGAGTCTGTTTCATACTAAAAACCAAACTCATTTTGCGTCGCCGGTCGTATGGAACAAACAGGAATTTAGTATGAAACCGAATGCAAGCGAATCATTTTTCGCGACTCACAGCTCAAAAAAAATAATAGTTGAAAAGCGTTACATTGACATACTCGTACATATAATTCAAGAAGAGATATCATTTTTTTTAAAGTTTTTAAAGAAAATCTAACTTAACTTCATTTCGAATGAAATCTAATTTATACTTATCTACTCAGAAGCAGGTAAAAATAAATTTGAAATAACGCCCTACTCCGATACATAGACACGTGTATTTTCATCGCAAAAGTTATTTATTATAATTAAATTACTTATACACTTAAACTATAGGTATACCAGAATCTGATGGCAAAATGTGGAAATTAAAATTAGAGACAACACACTCCCCAGTGTTGGGAAAACTGGAATAAAACTTGTTGATCCTTGATATTTTTAACAGTGTTAGTTTCATAATAGGCAATATAATATGTAGGTATGGTTTATTAACTTCAGATGAAAATAAAGCTATTTTTGAGACAAGCACATATTTTTTATATTATAATTAATTATTACAGTGACTAACAATAATTTATGCAACTATAATTTAAAATTTGCCATCTGTATACTAGTATTATTTATTCATTTGATGAAGAGAACAAATAGATAATAATAATAAATTGCTCCTCCACCGTTTCAGTTACGTGAACTTGTACCTATCATGTAACTTTTCATTTCATATTCACAAAATTTTTGCTACCTTTAATTTGTAACAATGTTTGTATTATTTATTTCAATTAATTTAATATCATTTGCTAATCTTACATACAAAGAAATCATATGTAGATTATTTATTAAGAAAATATAATCACGAAAACTAAGTATCAAAACGAGTTAATCCTACAAGATGGATGTTATTAATAATGCAGATTGTCGCTTAAATACAACTTTTTCCTCACATGTTTTTCAATAAACATTGAAAATAATATTTGTGGCTTGTGATCGTAAAGGTCTTTTCGACAGTAAATCGAAAATAATCATCATTTTAGAAAAAGAAAAAAAATCCATACAACTCTTTCTTTGACTTGACAAGCCGCTTGACAATAGTTAGTTTTAAAAAAATTCATTGCCATATCAAAAACCCATTTTTCTGCTTGTCAAAAATGCCATGAGATGCTGGTACACCTATAATTTTTTTCTATACCTTATTAACTTCTATACCAAGTACCTGGTGGTACTTGTGTTACAAGAACTCTGTAAATGCAGCGCTCAGAAATATCAAAGCCCACGCTTACATGGAAAATAGTACATAATACAACTAACTTGCGTGTAGTTTTTTCTCCTTAAAATATTATGAGTAGTTTCTTAAACTAAAAACAAATTAAGAAAAAATACTAGTGCGTATTTCACTTTGACTTAACGTTATTTTCAATGCTAGCTAACATTTCACTTCATTTCACTATTTTGTAATGACATGTTATTATAACAACTATTGTTGATAGTGTACCAAAATAAGTTAACGATTATATTTAACAATAGGTACTTAATAAATACATTATTATTTATTACCTGTATGAAATTATGGACCCCTCTACATAATCTACAATACATTAGATATATGATATAAACAAATTATATCAAAACAGAATTATATTTACTTCATATTTTTTGAATTTATTCAAAATTATAAAATTATATTAAAAGTTGTTTTTGTCCAAAGTTTATTAAGAAATGAATTTAATATTATGAATAATACGTTTACTATCCACAATTGATACTGAGTTTTAAATAAACAGCTGTTCAAATAATGTAACTTATTAAACATCAATTGGTCCTAAGTAAATAGAGATCTCTACATTACTATACGTGTCTCTACTCTAATATTTAAATTGAATTAATTATAATTTTACTCTCACGTTATTCAGATGAGCATTGGATTAAAATCCTTTTTAGTGTAACAATTTATATAAAGGTACTTGCTTAAAAAAGTAGTGAAACATTAAAAACACCTCGGGTCACAACTCACAACGCTCGCGCTATGCCACGGAATAGAAGAAATCCAATAAATAATGGTTGATGAAAATGAAGATAATTTTGTCGTGAATGTTTGTTACCTCAGAACCTGGATATTTATTAACATCTGTATCGATGAATTCTTACTTCAAAATATAAATTATGTAGGTAATTCAAGTTATTTTACAAGTACCTAGGTATCCTACGTACCTATTATTAAATTTTAAGACAAGTTTACTTACTTTATAAAAATTAAGTTATTGACATTTAGATTTATAGCAACGTTTTACTTTTCTATATTATTATTGGTATTTATAGAAACATGACAAATCCTAAATAAATTGCTTAAATCCTAACAAATTTAGCAGAACTGAAAATACCTAGTTATTACGTTTGTTTGACGAATGGTTCAGGAGATACGTTTTATTTGTACTGTTTGAGAGGATAATATTATAGTTCTTTGCGTAAAAATTTAAGTGATTTAATAAAGACATTAGGTACGTAACTAAGATGCACGAAAAGACACATTTAGTGAGATAAATATAATAATGTTAAGATTTTTGTAATACCTATGTATAACTAAGATGTAAAGACACAACATAATTACGTAGATATTATTTACGCTGTTTAATTATGTAATATTTACATTACATATAATACTAATAACATAATCAATTATTTACATGTTAGTAAATATTTTAACGAAATCAAAGTTGAGATTTAATGTTTTAAGTACTTATAATATGATTTTGATTTTCTGCGTATTTTCTAATATTTTAACAGATATTAAAAACCGTTAGGAAAATTGCTTGCAAACAACCAAGTCCTTTGAACCGACATCGCGAAACTACAAACGAATAAATTATTACTATGTACATAGGTAGGTACACTACAGACATGGAGCGTTCGTATAATTTTACAATAAGTACCTACAAATACCTACCAATAATTTTATTTATTTTTTCATTTTTGATGCGGATTAGGTAGGCACTAAGTCAACTTTTAATAGGTAGGTACTTGTCTTATACATAAATCAACTTCTAAACGGAACATGGTGTGCTAGTTCTTAAACCAATAGTTTTGGTTTGTTTTATTTTCTACATCTATGTAATTAAAACCGACCTGTTTAAATTTACATTTAGCACTAACACTTTTTTTTCAAATATATGAGCATAACACGAACGCATAATATTTTGTAGAGTTTTATTTATTTGGACTTCAAGGTTCTAAGTAAGTGATGTGCCAATCATTGCATAAAAACTGCAAAGTATTGCTAATAATATTGCAATTAGGCCATAGTTTCCAATGACGTAGCTTGCCCTAAGCCGGCCCAATGTCAATACCTATTTGTTGGCCCCAGCTCCAACTTATGCTATTAAATTTCGCGAGAAAAAAGGGGGCCAACATTAGCGGCCAGAAAACGGGAAACGAGCTCTTTTAAATGGCGCCACGGTTTTGACATGTAGATGTAGCGAAGTACGTCGATAAAAGGGCGCTTGGTTAATCATTAGAGGGGGCGCCATTAAACTGCTAGTCGGGGCCCTGTATGCTGGAGCCCCGTTTTATTGAAACGGCTGAAACGGAAGTAGCTACACCCTTGCTATACCTAGTTTCTAAAAATATGTTAGCCACTTTTCTGCGTCACATGGCGTCTGGAACAATCAATAAAGATAAGACCTTTACAAATGACGATTAACGACATTTACCGGTGCTTAAATCCTTGTAGGTACCTAATGATATAATCGAAAAAGGGGTACCATTAAAATAATTTAATATAGGTATTCTAATTAGGAATGCTGCGGAATTATTAATACCTAAACAAAAAATGCATTTCATGTTGATACGAGTTGAAGAACTTAATAAATGTTCAAGTTTACAGTTTCTAAAACATTTTGTAATAGATCATACAGATAGGAATGTTATTTTTCATACATGAATATTATAGGAACAGCAAATGCTTGTAAGCAATAAATATCAGTCATATTTTAATTTCATGTTAGACCACATTGAAATGAGACTGGCATCACGATTGCATCGACATGAAGCTGAAAAGTAATAGTAAAAGAATATTTACCTACTTCGTCATTTTATAAAATATTTTAGTTAATACATATTATTATATAGGTCAAATGTGAAATTACACGGATTGATACAGCTAATAATAATAGGAGAATCTTTAACCGCTTGTCTTGTGGATCCAATGGATACCAGATTTTATGTAGCTATACGCCTTATGAACTTTTGTAAATAACAATTATTTCAGTGGTGACTGCGCATCGCATGATTATGACATTGTAAATAATTTTAATGTAAAATTTGTGAATTATAATTTTCATCAAATAAAACACAAATTCAAACAAAATTATAACGTTGTTTTATATTTCTCTCTCTTCTTTTTGGTCGATAACGCATCGGTGATGCCTTTGGTTTGGTAATATCTAGGTACTCATGTCCAATACCGTCCTCCGGCGACGTTAGCCACTTCCACCGAGTCTTTTGGATCTTTTTATCAACTAATTAAATAAAAAAATGGATCATAATAATATAAGCTTCATCACTTGTTGTAACCACTTATTGGGGCGTAAATATAAATTAAGTTTTGATTTAATGGGACTTGGTTTGAGTATTACTTTTTGTACGGAGAAAACGTTTTTTATTATTTCAAACAAATCAGCTGTCATTTTTTTATTTTTCCATACAAAATATCCCTAAGGAACCCTTTGGTGTAGAACCATAAATAATCTAAATTTTACTAACAAAAAATAACCGACTTCAAATTCTCAAAAACTACTTGTCAGATCTCGTTCAAATTTATGTGGGACCACATGACAAGCACCTGCTTTCGATTAAAAAAAGAATCATCGAAATCGGTTGGCGTGATATTGAGTTATTCGTGAATTTGTCGCGCACATCTTAACACAAATTTACGACTTATGTGGTTTTCTAATGGATGCCATTGTCAGATCTCAATAAAATTTATGTGGGACCACATGACAGCCACCAGCTTTCGATTAAAAAAAGAATCATCAAAATCGGTTCACCCAGTCCAATGTTCTGAGGTAACAAACATAAAAAAAAAAAATACAGTCGAATTGAGAACCTCCTCCTTTTTTTGAAGTCGGTTAAAAATAGCTTAAATGCTAAGTTGAAGTCTTTTCATTATCTTAGTGAAAATCGTGTTAAAATTCGTTCAGTGGTTTCAGAGATTTACGAAGCCAAACAAACAGACAGACAGACAAAAATTTTAAAAACTCATTTATCGGTGTTGGTATCGTGCAAGTAACGATTTGCAACTTGAAAAAATCATTTATCAAAATCATTTTGACTCTTCAATTTTATTATTAGTATAGATATAGATAGATCAGATCAGCAAGTGGCAGTGGAATAGTCCAACGTAAAATTACTGCCATTAACCATTATCTTACCATAAACGGAATACTGCTTAATTAATTATAAAAGTTTTTTTGTGTGGTTATAATTATTATGTTGAATTAATGTTGAAAATTTATCTGCAAATATGCCTTGTCAAAAATACGGTATTTTTTACACCGTATATTACATCGTTACGTTAGACGGTAAATCGGAGCTGAATACGGTAGATCTACCGTTATTATGTTGTACCTGGCAACACTGGAGGAAAGTATAACCACAGAAGAATTAATAGTTTTTCTTACTTGCGTACCATGGAACATTGATATATATAACAAGAAGCGCCATCTCATATGAAGGGAAAGTTGAAACTTGAAAATGTGTCCAGCTGCTTACAAAAAGTAGAGGTTCTAATAATGGCCATTTCTGAATGGCGCTAGTAGTGTGATACAAATAGCGAACCATGAACATAGCTGTTGTAGACGTAGTGAAGTTTGCTGAGATAAGCTTAATGCATCCGCAGCGTCACCGTAATGAATGGCGCTAGTGCCGATTGTTTCCGCCAAATATGTAAATACGGCACCGCAGCGCCACCCGTAATTTTACGCGTTTTCACGAACAATTATTTTCATATACAGAGATGGCATTCCTTCTCTATTTTTAATGTTGCGTACACACACACGTTTTTTTATTTCTTTATTAATTTTATTTTTAGGATCTATTGAGACATTTCAAAAAAGGGTGATTTAAATACCCTCTTGGCGATTAGGTGAATAATTAGGCCCAACAAAACAATACAATGTAATGCGCTCTCCACACTCGCGCGAGAATCTCGCCGAGAATCTCGCGTGAGTGTGGAGCGCGCATAAGACTTGGCATAAAGCTACCTTAAAGCAAAGCATGGGCGTAGCCAGGGGGGGGGTTTCGGGGGTTCAAACCCCCCCCGAAATGTTAAGGACTGACATTTTTATGTGCTAATAAACCCTTAAAAACATTTTTCTAGACGTCATTAAGAATCGAATGAGCTATCGCACATATTTTTGGGAGCTTTATTTCTATTTTTGAACTTTTTGACTACATAGATTAATAATAGATGGCACTACATACGTCGTGAGAAAAAAAAAGTCAATTTTCTTTAGGGTAATTATATGTACTTTTAGTCGTTGTATTTTCTTGACCCCCCCCCCCCCGAAACTTGAACCCCCCCCCGAAACTAAAACCTGGCTACGCCCATGAAGCAAAGTGTTTGTAAAGTCTATATTTGCTCAATAATCTGTGATCTATTTGTCAAAGTCAAAGCTGGTTAGGTGACCTATGACAGAAGAATGAAGATTTATTTTTGTTTTGTACGCTATTTTTCGTAAATCGTTTCGATTCGATGACGGTTCCGTCGTTTATTTGCCTTGCTTGATTGACTACAGATCAATACAATATCAAATTTTCATTCTTGTAACCAGGTGAACCAAACAAAAAATGGATTTATTAATATAAACTAAGATAAACTATAATCTACAGTCAAGTCAAATACAAGAGTAGGGAATGTGCATTGTATAATCGAGTCAATCAATAGAGATGATATTTTTCAATGTTTGGTCTGTGTTACAATGGTATTTGAGACCGATTATCAAATGGTTTTTGAGAAAAACCACTAGATTATGTGAACTACAACGAATATGCTACGGAGATAAGATCGGGGCACAAAGAACAATCAATGTTGAGAAATCATTAATGTTATCGCGTACACGAGATGTCAAAGAAGTGGTTTCTTTTTTGGATTCTATGGTAGCAGAACGAAAATTTGCTCCTGAAAACTTCCCTGATATGTTGGATCCATCTGTGGCTATTATTGTTAGAGTTAAAAAGATCAATGCCAAGCTACATGTTCCATTTTTGAGATCATTTAAAAGATGTTTAGAACAAATCTGGAGCTATCGACAATTGGTAAATGAAATCGAAAATATACGCAAAACTCGATTTAATCCTAATAATCCTGAGCATGAACATAACTTGTTAGAGTTGTGGTCTTTACTCGTACCGAATGAAGCATTAGAGTCTCGAGTAACTAAACAGTGGCAAGACATAGGTTTTCAGGTATGATTTTTTTGTTATATTCTTCAAGTATAAATCAAATTGAAATAAAACAGAAGCTTGCAATGACCCTAGCTTATAACAATCCATTAGTGATTAATGAAAACCACTTTAAAATTGGTTAAGCTTAAATTAATTTTATAAGATATTCTGTTAGTGTATACTTCCTTTATTAAATATTTATGTTACATGTATAGATTCCCAATTAAAGATGGGAAGGAAGTGCTGTTGCTAAAATCTTTTTTTACTTGCATTGCATTACTAAGCTATTAAAAATATTCAAATATGAAATTTACTTTTCAGGGTGATGATCCAAAAACTGATTTTCGTGGCATGGGTCTTCTAGGATTAGAAAACCTGTTGTTCTTTGCAAGAGAATATCCTCAAGCCTCCAGTCATGTGCTTAGCCATTCTAAGCATCCTAAATATGGATACACTTTTGCAATTGTGGGTATTAATTTGACATCAATGGCATATTGCCTTTTAAAAGATGGTTCTGCAAAAACATACATGTTTAATGCAAAGCAGTACTTACCAACAGTTAATTTATTTCATAAATTTTATTGCTACTTATTCTATGAATTTGACAAAATGTGGATAGAATCCAAGCCACAGAATATTATGGAATTCTCAATGATATACAAGAAATTTGAAAGCGCTATTAGATTAGAACTTGCTGATCCGGCTTCTGTGTTTAGAATAAATATTGAAGTTGATACAATTTGAAAGTATTGCTAGTCTCATTAGATAGTTTAAATAAATTGTCTCAATATTGCACTGAGATAATTGGGTGTTCACTGATCTCTGCATATTATTCACGTTTGTTAGCACTAATTTATTAATATTTGTTGTTTGATGTTGTTCCTAGGGACAAATTTATATACAGCATGAAACTTTAAATAAATTTATTAGTTTTAATTTTATACATGAGTGTATTTTATGACAAATTGTAAAATATTTATTACATTAAGCACATAAAATAAAATAATTTTTAGAGCTTAACATCACAAGATATACAATCCGTATTGTAATTGCTTTTCAAAGTTTATGCTCATAGCAATGATTTATTATCATTTGATAAGTTAATAAGGGTTATGTTCCTAAAGGTTACTGAAACTGTAACCAAGTTATCTGTTGTAGCAAGACCCATTGTCATTGTATCTGGCCACCGGTTTCTAGATCCTTGATTTGTGTGATTGCAAGCTCGAACAAGGTTTTTGCCCAATAAATTAATTCTGCAATGTAATTTCAAAGGAAGCAGGGTGTAGATGATTTTGTTATGCCCCACCGCAAAATATATATGTTCAAAGTTGCTTAATCCTAAGTGTGTGTTTGTTTGTCTAATAAGCAACTTCTCCAATATTTTCGCTTATGTCACACTTCGTTACATGTCAGCATTAGTTTTCGATAAAAAAAGCCGATCAGTCTATTCTAGTACAGATCAGAGTTGCAAATACATTCTCCAAATACCATCCAAATGGCTTCAATCTGTCCGAGATTCTAGGGAGTTTGCAAAAACTAGATGTAACCCACATAAGTTAAAAGCCTAAAAAAAATCCTTTTTAAAAATTTATTCCTTTATTTTATTGTAAGATATTTTTCGTTCAGATTTCATTTAGATTAATTTAAATTCTTTCACAATGCTTAAATCTTAGATCTATGTAAGATGTAAGGCTAAAATGGTATTTTTATACATATAGTGCAATACATCTGATATTTGACTATAACAAAATTTATAGACAAGTGATTCCTTTTTTATCATATATACATTTTTTATGAATAAAACAAAGCATTTAAAGATATTTATTTATTTAAATGCAATTCATATTTAACACTTCACTGTACAAACTGTCAATGAATAAAAACTGTAATATCACAATAAGTTCGTATTTTATTTACTGAAACGGAAGAAATAACCTTCATTTATTTTCAAAAGTAAAAAATTGCTCATAATATAAAAAGAAAAATATACCTACCTAAAAAAATTGCAGTTCATATATTAACTACCCAAATATAAAATAAACTTATTATATCTACTTTCATGTATATAAATATTAAATTGACACATCTTTTTTATTTGTGGCACAAAGAATGTAGAAATCATTGCTATAGATTCTATAGCCCTAGACGCCTAGTTTTGCTCAACTATCTTTCATGTACTATTATTATATTTCATGTAGTATTGAATTAGTTACTGTATTATTAATAGAATCTATACACTCACTACATATAATGGAATGTTATCTGAGTTGTATGTCACCTCCATGTAGATACATAAAAACATATATTTAAGCTGTAATAACACATAAGTACATCTCTTAAAATATTAAATTAAATAACTAGATTAGTCAAAACAGATTGTAAGCAACAACCATCAATTTATCACTGTTAGCTTTCAAAATTATCAAGCTTTTTTTATATAATAAAATTAGTAAATAAGTTAATGCTTGACTACAAACTCACTTGATTGTAAGTGGAAATGAAGTTGTAGATGGTAAAACAAACTAATACTTAGATATAGACCTGTTTAATAGGGTTTATCTCTATCCTAGCCATTTACTTGTCCAATGATGACTAAATTATGTTTAGTAATTTTCGCATGATACCGCAATAAATATACAAAAAAAAAATCAAATGGGTCTATAAAACCCAAAGCAAACTGTACCAACACAAAAAAGATATTGAAGATTCAGCCCACTAACCATTTAACAAAATACATTTGAAGCTAAAAAGCTTATAAAAGAAAAACAAAAGTAAAAACTTTGCAAGGAACATAATATTGATGAACCAATATATTATAACAAAATAAAAAGTATTGCGCAATTTTAAAGTCTCTTCTTTTTACAAAAATAGGTTTTTTCTTTAATTAGCAAACCTTTGTCTAGACATACCAAAATATGTCAAGTCATACCAAAGTATGTTCTTTATTTTTCTATTATTAGTATTCGTAATATAGACAGACACATACATATTACGATTATATATTTTTTTGCGCGAAGATACTATTAATTTTTGACTATCAAAGCTTGCCTCAATACCATTTCATAGGTAAAGGACCTAATATTTTGCAGTAGGTAATTATGTAAAACCTAGAGCTTCCAAGAGCTTAATATCTATTGATCACCCTACAGTTAATAAGTATCTAATGAAGGCAAACCTCAATAGAAATCTCTTAATCTTTTTATGTAGGTAATTAATCTTAAATTTATCCTTTACCATATCGAGAAAAGCTAATAAAATTTAACATAATGTAGGTATTTTATTTACTCTTTTTTTCTTTCTTTACATCTTTGACAGGCTTCGACTTTCCAGCTTTTAGAAGTGCTATTAATGCTGTTATACCAACTAGTCCAAATCCAGCTAAGCCAATTTGCCATACCCAAGGATATTGAATAGCCAGGTCCATTCCATAATCTAAACTGAGCTTCAACATGTTAACACACCAGTCAACTATTTCATCACTGAAACAAACAATAAAATATGTTAGTATCTGAATAAAAAAATCGCATCAATCGACTTCATTCTTGATTTTAAATTTAATTCATCATGGTCTGAATACATTTGTAGTACTAATGGTCTGAAATAATTTTCTAAAATACCCTTATCTATTTTTGTCAAATCGTGAATTTTAATGCAGTTAATTCTATTCCAAAACTAGATAATTATTACGTGTCCTTACACGGGGTGGGGGGAGGGGTTCAAAAATAGGCAAAATCGTCCTGATGTAATCAATGAATGGCCCCTTGTCAAAAAATTCATTGAGCTTTCTATAGAGTAGGGTTTATGAAAATATGGTTTATTTTTGGTAGGGAAAATCTGTAAAATAGATAAAAAATATAAAATACTTACAATGGTGATGCTAAGAGTGGTACTGGTTCACCCTTAGCATTTTTGTACCAGTCCTGGGCAAATGTAACAAATGACTTAACATCAGTTTTCGGTAATTCAAATCTATAAACTTTACCCAAACGGAAACTGAAAAAAATAAAAATAATCAGTATTAGTAGTAAGTATACAACCTTATTCGCTTATTTTATTGTAATTTAAACTTTAATACCAATACCCATACCATACCAATACAATGAAACTAATACTTACAACAGGAAAGTTGGTAGCTTTGTAACTTTAAACCGTTTAGCTGTAGCAGCCCCGGCTAAATTAGCGTCAATCCGAGCTACATTGACGCGACCCCGCAACGTAGCTCCGACGCCCTCCCAAACTGCATGCAGTCTCTGACACTCCACACATGATGCTCCGTAACTGTAATTAAGTTTTGTGTTGGGTTATTCACTGTTTGTATTGAGGTTTATTGAAATATTAGATAATTGTGAATGGTAAGTAAACAATATGTCTAATTTTTGTTATTATCTTTACCTATTATCCCAATAATGAAATAATGAACTACTTACAGGAATTTAACCTTTAAGATTATCTGATAATTTGATTACAAAAGGATAAACAATTGACAAGAAAATTTATTCTATCTGTAGAAAACCCTTGAAATTGTGATTAATTCTCAATTTTGTTATTGGATCTTTTAACAATGTATTTTGAATATATTATTCTTTAATTGTAAATAATACTAAATATACTCACAACATAACAAACCAGTCCCCAGTGGTAGCTCCAGTGGCCGCTTGGGTCATGTGCTCAAATATTTTGTCCGTGAGCTCCTTAACAGCTGGGGACTGATTCTTTTCAAAGAATCCATATATTTCATGATCATCAGGTTCACCTAAAAGTACCATGTAAATTTTAGGTAGTAGAAAAACAAATCAGATTTTACATATTAAATAACAAAACTGACTATAAGAAGCGTTAATAAAATACAAAATTAGAAATGTTTCCTCTACTCAATTTTCAAAGTCCCTACTCAGTGTATGTAATGTATTTCATTAAACTAGTTGATAAGCTAGTGTAAAGTACAGAAATAAAGCAGGATATAGCCTGCAAACAAATCATATCTAAATTTATATATAATTTCATAATTTTTCATGTGTAAGTCATCAGAGAAACATATGGATGAGCCCTCACATTATTACTTCGCTCACATTATTGTTACTAACTCTATGGGCTAAAACTGCCTGAAATAAATAAATTTTATTTTATTATTTTATTTTTATATTACATTGAGAAAGAGAGTGGAAGCCAACCAAGCACCTTGCTGAGTAGCGACCAAACCAAACTGGGTGGTGGTAAACCAAACCTAGCAACCTCTAGTAGAAAAGACCTAGTGCTGTAGCCTTATTGCTTATTCTGTAGGGTTAAGTTGAGCATCAGCAGGTTAAGTTGGGTTGGAATCAAGGATGGATGGAACACCTTATGCCGCTTATTATTCACAACAAATAATTAGCCCCTGTAGGGATAGACTTTAGAGGATATAATAGCTCTTCCTTGCCCCTAAGCATCATCACTGCGGCTTCTAGTTCACTCATTTTAAAATGAAACCTGACTTAATCTTTAGAATAATTAACAAAAGGGAAAATTACCACTAAACAGTAGGGGAACACCGTGCCGAAAGAACACCAAAGCTGGTTCTTTGGTTGGGCTGTACAGACGAGCTAAGTGGCTGTTTTCCACCTTCACGGTAACAGCATTCAGGTTCTTATTGAAATCTTCTTGCAAAACTTCCAGATGTTGTTCAAATTGATTGCACACATCACATTTCGGCTTGGCTATAAATTATAATACAATTTAATAAAAAACTGACCCAAATAAATATGAAAGTATCTATAAGTTTCTCAACTTCCAATGCTGAAGAAACTAAATATATTATAATACTTACAAAACAAGACTATAAGTTTTTCTTTTTCTTTGATTAATTGAAGTAGGTCATCATCGCTTACACTAGACAAACTTTGACTCTCGACTTTCAACAAAATACCAAGTAATAATAATGTATAGCTAAATATCTTCATTTTTAAATGTGTGCTTATTCTGAAATATTTTAATCTGTTAAAAACCTATTGCAAAACACATTAAATAATAATAGTTCCGCTTTAATTCATCAGCAATACTTTTAATTCAGTTTAAGTCTAAATTAAAGTAAGTAAATAAATTATTTCACACAACAGACAACTGTCAAATGACTGACCCTACGTTCCAGTAGACGATCACAACGACCACGCTCACGACCGCGATTTTTTCGTTCCACTAGCTTGTGAGCGTTACAATCATACACCCAAGTGGAACGGTGTGCTTAGTGCGAGTTGCATCGAAGAGTTCACGTACCTCGTTAACGTCAATTCATGACTAACGAGAAATTGCGAGTGCCAGTCTCAAAACGTGACGTGTGTAATTCCACGTTAGTTCACTGAAAATATCTATTATTATGTTGGCAGCAAAAACGTCGTTAAATCTCGTTAAACGTCGTGAAAGAACCCAACCAAATTGAAAATAATACATTTATTTAGTTGGAGCAATAGTATCAAGCTACAATTAAAATAGTGGTGTTATACTGTAGTTTACTTGCTATCGTGCTATAGATTAGTGTTTTGGTTGTTTGTTTCATATTAATAAATATATTTTTTTCAGTACTTACTTATCAATCTTATTATATTGTGGCATTTTAAGCGAGAAAACAGGCAATATTAAATAATGGAACATAGCTACAGTGATAAATTTGATATGGAAAAGTTTTTGTGTGGTGAGGTTATGTGAATGAAATTTATTATTTATTTATCAAGCTCAGATCAATAATTAACAAGTTCACGATTGGTGTAATATTTATTTAATAGGATTTATATGTTTAGGCACAGTGACCTTTGGCTGTAAATACTTATTCACGACAAACAACAAATGGACAAATCATGTCTATTTTGAAAAATGAAAGTTTTTATGATACCTAACATATTACAATATGAGGAAGTGTACAAAGTAAGAAATGTTATGTTCCTAGTATTTATTCATATCTTTATATTTAAGGTACAATTCAAGATAGATGGCAGAGTATCAAACTTGTCTCAACAGCACTAACGGAGACTACTACTTCCAACAAAACAACAGCAATGCAACATTTTCCCCATTGTGATTTAAGAGTAAACGAGTAAAGAAATACGTATATAAAGTAAAAGTATAAACACAGCAACATGGATTTGAGAATTGAGAAGATATGTCAGAATAAGGTCGCTACAAAATATATTATACTCATTAATTTATATTACAGTGTATGAAATGTGAAGTCTATGACCATTGTAATTTACTCATTGGTTTTCTATTGAGATTGGAATTGAAGGTATAACAATATGTGGGAGAAATAAAACTTTAAAAGACAGATTGTGGTTTTCTTGATAATTTTATTTTAGGAGGCATATTATGTTGAATATTAAATTAATGAGGCATTACAGCATAATTATTATGTGATTTTGATTTAAATAGTGGAATAAAACGTTGAACGGTAAATAATTTTTAATATAATATTTTTGTAATTCTTCTCCGGGCAACAGTATCCAGCTGGATGTCAATAGTCTTAGTTGTAATTCAATCTTCCCCTTTTGTTATTGTATTCTTCTTATTTGCTCTTCAACACCTTTCCTTTAATAAAAATATTACATATTACAAATTTATTGTGTTCAGCAGTATATTGAAATCTTTTAAAACAAGGATTAAATATATGTATGTTTGTAAAACATAATACATAAATATCTATGTTTTATTTATTATATTATGCCTTATTAAATTATTCTCTATCTATTTTGAAATAAAAAAGGCCCATATCATTTTGGCACATTGCAATGGCATGGCATAATATAGTGAAGTACTATCAACAGATCTTGCTGGGTATATTGGCTTGGCAAGAAATTTTAAACATTAAGAACATAGATATAATTTAGTATCTCAAAAGTGTAGGTACTGATACATAATGTTAATAAAGTCCCAAGTAGATATATTGAATGTTAAGCTCACAGCTGGGTATTCAGTTTATGGGTTTATCAAATATGAAATTATTTAATAAATATTTTCCTTGATCCTTGAGGGCTCGTATGCAAACGATATTATCACCTTTGGCAATATTAAGTTGCATAATAAAATAATTCATTGAGTCCATACTTGTAGACAATTTTATATAAACTTATTTAAATCTTAATTATGTAGGTAGTGTAAGTAGCTTTTAATTCCAAGAGTCCAAGTCAAGACACAATAATATTAGGTTTATCGAGTTCCTTGCAAGTAGATTAAAAGGTATTGTCTTTATAAATATCTCCTTAAACTTTTTAAAAGCTTGGTGACATTCGCCATTGGATTAGTGTTTATGTTTAAGTACTCTGTGACTGAGATTGCGTAGTGTTTAAGTACTCTGTGATTGGATTACCGGAAATTATTTCTTGCATGAACAATACAAATACTACTTAACAATAATTTTATTCACTTTAAGATTTAGTGGCCGCAAACATGCTCCGAGCAAATATAAATATCCAGTCATAATTTTCAAGAAACAGAAAAAAAGTGTAATTAAATTAATAAACCATCTTTTTATGATTTCACTTGTAAATTTCACGTGAAAACTTTTCGGTCACGTGGTCCCATAGTTTTCGCAAGCTACGTATTGGAACTGTCAAATAAAGCCACTCGCACTCGCGCAATGTTCGAGGAACAATACATTAACCACTGACAGTAAGACTTCACTCGAGTGAACGTGAGCGCATGAAACTCGCACTCGCGCATTTTTTTTCTTCATTTTCCCGCTAGATGGCTCTGCTTCGGTCCCATACAAATTTGCATTTACGTAGCGAGCCCGTTATGTCACGTAAAACTCGCACTAAGCACACGGGTATAGTGAGCGACGTGAGCGTTCAAGGTCAAGCCACAGAGTATTTACACGTTTTAGCCGTTGATACAAAATGTACACTATGATGTTGAGAATAAGACAAGTCTGAAACATTAGAGGTTAAGTTATAATTTTTAAGCTATAAATAAACGTTACATAATTAATTATCAATTTTATTTTTATACTAGCAAAAAAGTATATCTACAAACAAAAAATTTTTTTTTATGAATAGACAAATTAATGTAATAAAAAATTGCTAATTATGTTAATGATATTGACCGACGAGGAAAAATGTATACATGGCTATATGTATAGTTAATTAAACATTAAAATTATTTACATAATTTAACATATTTATATCAACTTGTGACCCCACGTCGAGCATCTGCTGGAGAAACTACTATAATCCACTAAAGTATCTCTTGTCGAATCGTATACAGTAATTTTTTCCATCACCATCCCTAACTTTTATAAAATTGCGCCAAAGGAGATGTTCAAAAAATGTATGGGGGCTGGTACTAAATTTGTACCAAAACAAAACTTCGATGAGGAGAAAGTGAAAATTATTCCGATTGGGACAAGGTTGTGAAAATAAAAAAAAGATCCTCCCTTGTTTTTTTATTTGTGTTTGAATTTCAGTAGATAGATAAAAAGCTTGTCACACTGGGCACCTTTTTTACTTCTGGCAACTTTATCCTGACACTATTGACACTTGACAGTACTGACTGATAGTGACATCAGTGTTGCCAATGCTACGGCAATTACCGTTTTCTACGGCTTTCAGGCCAAAAAATCACAAAATCTACGGGCTACGGCTGGAACCCTATTGCCGCAGCAAATTCAACGGCTTTTCGCAAATTCCGCGTGTTTTTTGTTATTTATTGTTTTGCAAACATTAAGGAATGTTAAAACCCTTCAAACAGCGCCACTAGGCTAATGTTGACGTAAATGTAGGCTAATGAAAAGTATTCCTCGTTTAGTAGTGGGCATCAAATTCACTGCCGATGAACTTTTTTTTAGTTTAAGCGCTGAACCGATGGTATATGTTGGCGTAATTGGATAGCTACGGCCCACACTTAATCTTTACCCATATAAACACGGCTTTTTTTATCTAATGTACACGGCCGTCCAAAAATTTTCATTGGCAACACTGAGTGACATTGAGTGATGAATGAATGAAACGATGACATTTTGTTTTGCGTTTGATTGATTGACAGTTGACACTGACAGTTACTAATATCAAACCACAGAATACTTAATCACTATGGAGTCTATGGATCAAACTAGGATGATCTATGTCATTTCGTTTCTTCATGATTTCGGTTTACAATTAATGTTAATTATTTTATACATGTGTTGAAAACATAATAATATAATAGATTGACCTCAGATATGTTCTAATTCGTGAAAAGGACGTATGTACCTGTTAGAAAAAAAAACATTGCTTTCCATAGACCTTCTAATTATCATGAACATACTTCTTCGATTTTCCAAAATATGGAGGATCAATAAAATATAAGTTTTATAATTTCAAGTAGATTAGAAAATATGCTTTCAAATGAAATATAAATTATGGCTGTACAAATTTCTTCGGAATAAAGTACCACTTTTGAACATCTCCTTTCTATCACCATCCATTTCTACGTGGGCTGCGTTCCAGTAGTAGCTCACATCGCTCACAACGATCAAAACGTGTTCCACATGGCGACCACGGTCGTCATGGTCGCGGCGAATACGTCATTGATGACGTCATTAATTTCGCTCACGGCACGCTCAAAACAACCCACCTCGCGGGGTGGGTCGAAGTGGTCGAATTGCAGTGTTGCCAGATACGACGAAGTTACTCTCGCTAGTTTTTAGACTTGGCGACACTGGGTAGAAATGGATGGTGATAGAAATTTGGCGCAATTTTATAAAAGTTAAGGATGGTGATGGAAAAAATAACTTTATACGATTCGACAAGAAATACTTTAGTGGAACTAGTAGTTTCTCCAACAGATGCTCGACGTGGGGTCACAATTTGATAGAAATAATTATGTTAAATTATGTAAATAATTTTAATATTTTTAATGTTTAATTCACTATACATATAGCCATGTATACATTTTTCCTCGTCGGTCAGTATCATTATCATAATTATTATGCAATTTTTTATTATATTAATTTGTCTTTTCATAAAAAAATTTTTAATTTGTAGATATACTTTTTTGCTAGTGTAAAAATAAAATTGATAATTAATTAAGTAACGTTTATTTATAGCTTAAAAATTATAACATAACCTCTAATCTAAGTTTCAGACTTGTCTTATTCTCAAAATCATAGAGTACATTTTGTATCATCGGCTAAAACGTGTAAATACTCTGTGGCTTGAACGCTCACGTCCGCGTCGCTCACTATACCGTTCCACTTGGGTGAATGATTGTAACGTTCACAAGCTAGTGGAACGGCAAAATCGCGGTCGTGAGCGTTGTCGTTGTGATCGTCTACTGGAACGTAGGGCCAGTGTCACCAGGTCTAAAAACTGGCGAGAGTAACTTCGTCGTATCTGGCAACACTGCAATTCGACCACTTCGACCCACCCCGTGAGGTGGGTTGTTTTGAGCGTGCCGTGAGCGAAATTAATGACGTCATCAATGACGTATTCGCCGCGACCATGACGACCGTGGTCGCCATGTGGAACGCGTTTTGATCATTGTGAGCGATGTGAGCCTCTACTGGAACGCAGCCTCAATAAAACGAATGAAATGTCAATCTATCGTTGACAACTTGTCAACGACAACGCTCAAATTCCAACTCTATTAATATACAGATAAAGGTAATAAACATGGATATAATACTCTAGATTTAAAAATCGTCTTTACCATAGAGTGTACAAATCTAAGTGGCCCATTCACTATCCGGTTTATAGTATGCACTTGAACGGGTGACAGTCAAGACAAGTGTCGACAATGTTTTAAAAATTTCATTATGTGGGTGTAAAATAATACAATTTATCTCTCGTTTAGAATCGTACGAAGATTTATAAATTTCCTAGGAAATTTATTTTGCAGTTTTTGTTAATTTCCGGTGACTTATAGGTATTAAATCCATGCAAAAGTCCACAGAGTACTTAATCACTACGTTTTACAAAAGTCTGTGTACTCTGTGGCCCACAAAGTACATACTACATTGTATTTTCTTGTTGTTTGTTGTTGTCTTGTATAAAATAATTTAAATATTTTTATTTACATTTCAAGGTAATCTTGCCTGGTTAGTTAGTTATACTTTTATAACTCTTATTGTATCTCCTTACGTCCTTAGTCTGTGTATATAGCCTTATGTGTTGATTAAATTAGATCATCGAAGTAAATCTGTGTTCAATAGGGCGGATACTAACTTGCCTTCACTTAGTTCCTTCACATATATTTACTTTAGACTCTAGTTTCTTTCCTTCGCTTAACCTCGATTAGTCTATTCTGAGTATTCTCTAACAAGTTAAACCTATTGCAAAGCCAGGTTGTATCTATTTTTATTTTTTTTGGAGGAGCTAAGTGTTAAGTAGTAAATAAACGTGACTTACGTTAATTGACGTGAGTCACAGGGTCGCAGCCTCATAAGCTTGCTCTTAATCTCTCAGGAATTAAGGACTGGCGCGGTTTGTCATTAACCTATTTTAAAAGCTGTAGCCATGGGCGACCTATTGGAAGAAAAAGTCATTATGACTCCAAAAAGTAAAACACCTACATCTACTACTCTAATTGTTGAAAGAAAAGTGATAGAGGCGGAACCAAGTGATAAAATCCACGTTGCGGGCGGTGATCATACAGGAATAATAATAAACAAGGAAAAAGTTTACGGTAAGCGGTATTATTTAAATAATGATAATTTTTGAGCAAGATTTTGCATGCTCTTCAATATTGAATTGTATTCTTAAAATAGACTGTGTAAATATGTCTGATCTATCAAAATTTGGAACACCCTTATCAGTTCTGTTTTGTGGTTCAATCAAAATTGCCCATCATTTTGATGCTTCCAATGAACACTACTCTAACTTAAAATTATAAAAATTTCGTTTTTTATGTAAATCGCTTCAGTATTTTATAAATATTAAGCACACCATTTTTTTTAAATATCAGGAGAAATAAAGAAGTTATGAGGTTTACATAACGCTAATTTTATGTACTTTCAGCAATCGTGTGATAGACACACTGCTAACTCTATATAAACATTATAAACCTTCGATATTGGAGTTAGCGTAGTGTTCATTGGAGGCATCGATTTGAAGTATGTTCCTATAAAATGTAAATAGATCAGAACCAAGCAAAACAAATGACTATTTCCAGAGAATGGTGTCAGTGAGCCTTGCCATGCTCAGCTGGAGTTCTGTGTGTACCTGGTGTCTGCTGCCACTGGTTCCCACACGAGGGAGGCACGAGCTCTGCGATTCTGGTTCAAACCTGAAGTAAGCCTTAATGATTGTCCACATGAAGCACAAGCGTTTTTCAGAGAACTTGTAAGCCCTCAAGACTTTCCAAAAGGTATCATTTCAATGAATCTTTACTCATTAAATAAAGTTTATATGTTGGTAAAATGTAAGACAATGTTGTTCACATGTAGTTGCTGTAGCAATGTAAACTGTTTCATATTATGATTTCAGACTATGTTGGCTTCATCAAAAAAATAATAAAACTGATGCAAAATAAATACCACCAGTTAAAGATATTAGAGGTTGAGTTACGACAAGAAGGCTCTGGACCCCCTCCACAAGGTTTGTATTTATTGTATTCCATTAAAAAAATATCTCAATATGTATATAAAATATAAATACTGTTGAATGTCTATATTCACATCTATTTAAGTGTAAATTATTTATATATTTACAATTTTTTATTACCTACTTCTTAATTTATGATACAGAAACAAATGGAGATATTACCAGTAAGAACATTATATACAAGTATTTAAATGGCTGTATGTATAGTATTTATTATCATTTATGCATGTGTGTTTGATTTTCGATACTCCAAACATAGCTACATAAGAAACTAACAAGTAAATGATAATGGAATGAAATAATCAGTCCCAAACATGTTGAGTATTTAAATTATTTGATCACCACATTGATGATGTCAGACTCCAAAAAAGTAATAATGTATCTATTTGTATGTGTGGCATAATGTCAGAAGTATGAGTTACAATGAGTCATCTTGGTCACTTAATTTAATAATATAATGACCGATGTCTAACCTATTGAAAGATAATAAAGAAATAGTAAGAGTACCCACATCCCTATTTGCATGAGTGTTGTGTTTAGGGTTTTGGTCATACTGATCATTTTTTATTAATTTCATGCTTTTCATACAATATATTAAATGATACTATGCCATTTGTTTTTTGGTTTTATAATTTACTCAGATATCCACTATGTATATTATCATTTTTTATGAGATACTAAGTAGGTATTGTGTGATAAGTAAAAGAATACTGAATAGATAAGCAGTGATATTTTAAAAAAGAACTTTAATTTTGTATTTTGACAAAATTATATTGCTGAAATGTATGTTATTCTATTAAAGAAAGACAAGAATTCTAGAAAGCTCATTAATAAGTAAAAGTTATAAATAACAATACTTGTTAGGCATGTTATTTAAAATGGTGTGAAATTTTCAATAAATTGTATTCATTTAATTTAAAAATAAAAACTAACACTTCTATATGAAGTATTTGATGATAGTGCTGTAATAAACCTATCAAATGTAATATAATTAAAGTTATTGAAAACATATATAACAAGGAAAATTAAATAAAATTTCCTGTTTGACTAAAATTGGTCCAGTTCCATGCAAAAAAATTAATGATAAAAATAAAATTTAACACCAAAAGTATTTAAACTTTTACAATGGCTATGGGGTCCATTCTTTGATCAATTAGAGTTTTCGGGTAAGGTATCCTTTGGTTAGATGATAAAAATTAAATATTAAAAACATTTTTGAGTTAATTCTAAACCTAAACACTATCTAGTAGCAAGAAAACACTTTTTATTTGTAATTATTATCATTTAGGTAGTACCTATCTTTATAGGGGTAATTAATTTGCCTTATGTTTGTATAGAAAATGCTTAGAAAGCTAGTATTTTTTATTTTAAAAGCTTCACTTATAAGCTAAAATTTTAGCTTAATTTTAGATTAAAATTTTGATGAAGTAGTTTTAATTTAGTTATTTATATTATGGAATAGATAATTTAACCTTGTGTTGTTAAATACTACCATTTTGAGATTGTAACGTAAATGTTGTATGGCCTTCTATGTTTATATTCTATGCTTGGCATGTTAAAACTTTGTTTTGGTTACTTGTAAAATTTATAGTATCTAATATAAATATTTTTTGCAGCATTCATTGAAGATACTGCAGTTAACCAAACACCTGTTATATCAGAACAGAGAGTACTAGACATGATTGAAAATGCCTATCCTAACCCATTAACTGTTGATGACTTTGTAACGTAAGTATGGTTTTTTAGTTATTTGTTTTAACAGATCTGCAAAAAGTTTCATATATTATATACCCACTACCCGCGGCTTTGCCCGCCGTAGAGTGGTTGTGAACCGAAATTTTTAATTAATTTTGATTTATAGAACCACATAAAAATAAAGTACACCTATACCTAAGTAGAATGATGGATAAGGATACATAATATTAGATGATGATGAGATATTAAGTCAAGTCAAAATTAAATGCGTATTTGTATTGTAGGGTAGGAAAATGGTCAAAAACAGATGTGAAAGATGCACTGGAAGCCTTGGAAGAGAAAGGTCTAACACGGACAATGTCCGAAGGTCTTTACATTCGCCAGCACAGCGTTGATACACAGGTAAAATTTAGAACAGTGATGTTGCAGTTGACTTGTTACTAATGTATTAATTACATGCAATAGTTATATCCTTGATACTATACCAATGTGTAGTTTATCATAAATCATAATTTTTTATTGCCTTATACAGGTACAAATTCTGATCTTAAGTCTAGGTACATAACATTCCTCCGTATATGCCTGAGAGACGTGCAATTTTTGATAAGTGGTGCATTACATTTGATTTTAAATTAATTTATAAGAATGTCAACAATATATTAATAACCAATTTCATGTCAATGTCAATAGCCAAATAATTTAAATGCAATTATAGTAAAGATTAAAATTATATTTTAACATGTCTTGGCAAAAGGTTCTGCTTTTCTGTAATTTACATAAATAAAATAAATAATAAAATATTGTCCATTTTCGTCGAACAACGTCAATGTTGTGTCACTAACTAAGCAAAAGTGACTCCATTCAGACATGATCATAATGCATTTGACAGAAATACTGCAATTATTGGCAAATAAATTGCCTTACCCTTTTGACTGAACTGCGTGATTTATTGCTGTTATTGTACAGGTGGTGAAACAAATGCCTCGACTGTGTTCATCTAGACAGCCCACAATAGCAGTGGTCACTGCTCTGTACTGTGAGAAACAAGCAGTTGATGCAATGATGGACAACCAAGAGACTTATGTTAGATATACTACAGTTGGTAAGTACTTTCTTTGGATTTGTAAGACACTAACTTTCAGGTCCAAGGTTTAAGCAAACAAGCCTTATAAAAAAATGGTGGACCTAATCATTATTATTAAGCTATCATGGATACTAACAAGGACCTTTTTAAATGGCTTCATGTCAAAGCATTCTGTTCAAGGTCGCCAAGACCATCGAGGTACAGGACCTGTTCTTTACCACAAATATGTTAAACATACATCTAGTGTATTTTGAGATAGAAGATTAGAGTAATTTATTAAATTAGAAGATTGAGTGTTCCAGTTAATCGACCACAACTTTCTTACCATACATTTCACACATTTTTTGTCTTCACCACGATGTTTTCACAATTCTTTCCTAAATTTCTCCATGATTTTGAAAAAATATGAGAAACACACGCTGGCAACGTGTCACTTTTATGATTTTTGGCGTTACTGACGTCCATCGGTGACGATGACCATTTACCATTAGGTGGTCCGTCTCCTAGTTCGTCGCCTATTCACATAAAAAAATGCAAGGTGATGAAATTTGCCAAAAAAATTAATAATTACAAGGCTCTGGTACCGTAGTACTGGGATTAAACGAGGTGGCTTAGAGCCTGGTGAGCAGACGGGTTATGGCGACATTGTGGCTTCCATAAATCCATGAAAAACAGGAATATTGGTTTGGATTCAAACATGGACAAAGGACTGAATGGGTGCACTGCAAATTCTACTGCACTGAAACTGTAAATAAAATTTTGCTACCTTTTATAAACCAATTTATTCGATTCAAACATAATGTTAAGAAAATGCTGCATAGCAACTACTCAATTGGATATCTGCCACTCAATTTTCATCAGGTGAATAAGGTTAGTTTAGAAGGTCAATAAGTGTAACTAATAAACATTTAGAAACTCGGGAAGAAGTGTCTGGGATTAGTCATTGCATCCTTTATTTTTATTACCTTTTGAATCAATTTTAATGGTTTTGCTAATGAAAAAGAAACATTAAATTCATCACTTAATTTTAAAGTAAAACAATAAAATTACAATTTAACTATTATATGAAATATTGTTCTCAATAGCTTAATAGCACACACATTTATATCTTTCCTATTATTCTAAGCACAGTTTCTAGTTAGTCGTTACAGCTGTCAAAACATACACATATATTTATTTACATTTGTAAATAAAATTTCAAGTACCTAATGTAGAATGGGCCAGGGCCCAGGATGGCCTTGATCCATGTCAGACACCCGACTCTGTCTAAATTGGAGTAGCGCGGCTAGATACTACTTCACGACGCGATGGCGAGAAATTTGTTCTCTGCATTGGAAATACTGGAATGCATGAGTTGATGAATGCAAAGAAAATGAAATTACATATTATGATTTCTAATTTTATTTCATTTTGTTATAAGTTAATAAAATACATATTTTTTATAAATATTCTAGTTTTCACAGTAGCTTTGAACTGAGAAACTTGAAAATTTATATTATTATGTTCAATATTATTGCGTGATGGGCAATACTGGAAACTTTATCTTATAATCCGATCACAAATCATAAAGACTAAATTGACGTTTCATGGGTGACCAATTTCGGGTGCAAATTAAATAGTGATGACCATAAGCCGAAAAGTAAATCGGAAAAATTTTCACAGCTTTTATGGAAGGTCGACTATTTGTGTGATTATTGAAGAGTCCCTAAAACTAGTATAAAAACAAGTTTAAGCAAGCCTTATCATTCATATATATCCATAATATATTTGCCCTTACTTACTAAATTTGTAAGTTATTTTGCTTACAAGACCGAGTATTTGGTTACGGTTACATTCGGTATACAGCTAATTTTATACTATTTAGCCGAATACTAAATATCTAGGTAGATATGAGTGTCGCTACTTGTGCGGTAATCGCAGGGGCGATCCTTCGATGTATGTAATGTGGACTGTATAAATGTATGTATGTATGTATGAAGCAGTAGGTTGGTAGTATGTCCAATCCAATACCAAATCAGTAAGAAAGAACCCACCAACCTTAACATCCAATGTCGCAGGATTGCGCTGCGCACGACTGCTTCTTTCTTTCACGGCACGGCCGGAGGACAGCACCATAAACGTTATGGTCTTCTGATGATGGAAACTCCACGAACGTCGTGAATTCTACCGATCTTCTTAACGGAGTTGACGCAACTCGCGATATTTTTTCCTTTGACATTAAGTGTCAATTTTGGAAGGGTTTTACTTTTCTTTCACACCGACCAGTGCTAAAGGATTGAACATACCCCCCACCGAAATCAGTGTGATGATTTCCTAATAGTGTCGGTGTGAAGAATGAGTGTGTTAATAATTTGTGTTAATGAATATTTACGAAATAATTCAAAAATAAAATAAACTTGTTAGTGTTAAGTAAAAAAGTTGAGTGTATGTGCCTAATCTAAGTCCTAACCTAATAACCTAACTTTATATTTAGTTTGCATATGGCAATGGGCAGATCTTATTTACCGGTCTTTTATAAACCCCAGTTTGCGTGCGTACAGTGACTACACGTACAATGTTATCAAAACCAGGGTGAACCTCTTCTATTCTGCCAAGAGGCCACTGTAACGGTTTGGTTAAGTTAGATTTAAGGAGCACTAAATCACCCTTCTTAACATTTGGAATTGAGGTGAACCACTTTTCTCTTTGCTGTAAAGTGTGCAAATAATCATTTGACCATCGCTTCCAAAATGATTGTGATGCCTTTTGAATACATTGCCAACGTGACAATCGCTTCATCTGTACATCTTCAAAATTATTCTCCGGAACAGTTAATAAATTCTGTCCAATTAAAAAATGACCCGCAGTCAGAACTTCAAATTCATTAGGATTATTTGAAAGGGAGCATAATGGTCGCGAGTTCATAATTGCCTCAATTTTACAAAATAAGGTACTTAACTCCTCAAAAGTCAAGGACCTATCACCTACTACACGGTAGAGATGATGTTTGGCTGATTTTATGCCTGCCTCCCACAGACCACCCATGGAAGCTGCATTAGGCGGGTTCGTACGCCATTCGACGCCTCGCGAGGATAATCCAGAAAGAATTTCATCAGAATTAGACGTAGAATTAAAATAATTAGTAACGTTTTTTAAATGTTTAGCTGCTGCAATAAAGTTTTTTCCACAATCGGAATATAAGCAAGTACAGAGACCGCGGCGTGCCACAAAACGATCAAATGTGGCCAGAAAACATTCGCAAGACAAATCTGAGAGCACTTCTAGGTGCACTGCTTTTGTAGAGAAACATATAAATAAACACAAATATGCCTTAGTAACTTTTGCGTTTCGCCGCATACCTTCTTTTATAAAAAATGGACCACCAATATCGCAACCAACATGGTCAAACACCTTGTTGGCCTTAAGCCTAGTTGCAGGTAACGTACCCATCATAGGCTGTGTGGAGTATGGACGAAATTTAAAACAAGACCGACATTTCGACAAAACTGAACGAATTACACTACGAGCGTTTATTATCCAGTATTTATTATTCAAAATGCCTTGCAAGGTGCGCGGTCCTACATGCATGTACAATTTATGAAAATAATCAATTATTAAATTTGTTATGTGGCACTTCTTGGGTAATAGTGCCGGATGTTTTATATTATATGGTAAATCCGACTGTTGTATTCGACCCCCCACCCTGAGGAAATTATCAGGGTCTATAAAGGGAGATAGTTTACGAAGGGATGATACATGAGTTCCCTTTGCTAGCATTTGTATTTCAGAATAAAAATAATTATTTTGAATGACTTTTATAATTAAATCATGTCCCTGTTTTAACTCGCAAGACTTTAGTGAACCAAATGTTCGATCAGATTTTTTACATTTTAAATTATTTACAAAACGAAGACACCACGCTGTTACGCGCTCGAGTTTACTAAACGATGAAATATTATTAAAGGAATGTTCAAGATCATTGAAGTTATTTAAATTGTAAGAATTAAAGGTAAATGTGTCTACGTTAGTTTTAAGTTCCGGAATAATATCATTTTCTTTTAAAAATAATGTACTTCTTGGCCAACTACGTGGATCTCTAGCAAGCCATGCAGGGCCACTAAACCATTCGTCCGCTACTGCTAAAAGTTGTTCAGGCAGCGCGCCTCGAGAACAGAGGTCGGCTGCATTGTTCTCACTGTTTACATGAAACCAGCAATTGGGCGGAATCACGTCAACAATCTCGCTAACACGGTTAGCCACGAACACTTTTAGCTTGTATGGCGGAGTCTGTAGCCACGACAAAACTACACTCGAGTCGCTAAAGGCAACTATTGGTAAATTAAAATCTTTAACGTTTTGTACGACAAAACGAACTAGCTTCGATAACAGCACGGCTGCCATAAGTTCAAGCCTAGGGATAGACATTAACGGCTTCAATGGAGCAACTCTAGATTTGCTCGTCAATAGTTTGACTTTGACGTTCCCATCCTTGTCAGTACTACGAAGATATATGCAAGCTGCGTAACCCAGTGATGACGCATCACAGAAACCGATTAATTGTACGTTTACAAACGAATTCACTAGAAGGTGTCGCTCAATGCGAAGTTGTGAAAGGATCGGTAATTGACCGATAAATTTATCCCATTTTTGTAACAATTCGTATGGTAAACGGTCATTCCAGCCGAGGCTCAGTTTCCAAAGATCCTGCATGATACATTTGGCAACGAAAGTACACGGCGAAATAAAACCAACCGGATCGTATATACTAGCAAGCAGCTTAAGTACTGAACGTTTCGTTCCGTCATTATCTTTTAAATTATAATTAAATGAAAAGAAGTCGCATGAGGGCAACCATGTCAATCCTAGGACTTTTAAGGACGATGATAACGTCTCATCTTGAAAATTTATTTGCGTTATTTGTTCTGATTTCATACGTGTCAGTAGCTCGGGACAGTTGCTAGCCCACTTACGTAATTCAAACCCGCCTTTTTTCAGAAGACTCATTAAGCCGTCTTGTAAGGTACAAGCTTCATCTACAGATTGACATGACCACAAAAAGTCATCGACGTAGACACCCTCTTCTAGAACTCGGGAAGCCTTACAGTCTGACCGTTCGTCTTGGGCAAGTTGAAGCAGCGTGCGAATGGCCGTGTAAGGCGCGCTACGCAGTCCGTAAGTGACCGTTTTCAACTCGTAAACTTGTACTGGGTCTGACGGTGTATCACGCCATAATATGTGTTGATAACACCTATCAGCGGGGTCGATGAGCACGGCTCGATACATCTTTGACACGTCCGCCGTAAAACATATGTCGTAGAGACGAAAGTTAATAATAATTTTTAAAATATTTGGAAGTAATTTACGGCCGGTCAAAAGGTTGTCATTTAGTGACACCCCAGTACTAGTTTTCTGTGATCCATCAAAGACCACACGCAACGGTGTTGTGGAGCTAGAAGGCCGTAACACACAGTGATGTGGTATAAAATATTTAGACGGCTCCGTACCACGATATAGCTCCATATGCCCCAGTGACTCGTACTCCTTCAGAAAATCAGAATAAGCCTTCCGGAACTCGGGTGAGTACGCAAGTCGGCGCTCGACATGCGTGAGTCTCCTAAAGGCTATGTCATACGAATTACCTAACGGTTCGTGATTTGGCTTTAATAAAATAGGTGAAACATATCGGCCACTCTCGTCACGATAATGTTTCTCAATATATAGTTTTTCAGCGACTTCATCATCGGGATTTAAAGGAACATCGCACGGCGAGGATTCTATTTCCCAAAATCGCTTAAGAGTATCATTTAAATGATCATCAGTGGTGTACGACACCAACGTTGTAGACGCTACAACGTTCACTTCCGTGACGTCATTAGTCGACGGGGTAATTAGTTTACCTGTGATAATATACCCAAATACGCTATCCAGCACGGCTGGCATATTGGGACCCATAATAATTTTCTTCCCACTATAAATATGAGGAAAAACGTCACCGCCTAAAATTAAATCAATTGGCGATTGCTTATAGAAATGAGGATCAGCTAAAAATAAATTATCATACTGTTTTATTATATGCTCAGGAATTTTAATGGTAGGTAGATCTGAAGTTACTTTCTGAAGAATAACAGCATCAATATTAAAAGCAGGTTTATCAGTGTGACGCGGCCTTAAGCTACATGACGTCATGCCGTAGTTCTTAACTAAACCATCAGCTAATCCGCAAATGCTAAACGGACATTTACGTTGAGATAAACCTAAACGTTGTAAGCATGCAGCGGAAATAAAATTGGATTGTGCACCGGAATCAATTAATACGCGACATGGTTGATAGACGTTAAAGTTGTCTAAAATATAAACAATCGCGGTACCCAACAAAACCGTACTGTAACTGTTATTATTATCAGTTGAAGGGCCTCCCGACTGGGCGGGCGCGCTTACAGGAATCGATGCATTACCGGAGTCATAAGAGGAAGCGAGAAACGTTTTCGTTACGTCCTGATGCAATAATAAGTTATGTGGTCGCTCACAAATAATGCATTTAAATTCACTCCTGCACTGTTCAACAGTATGATTAGGTTTAAGACAATTATGACATAACTTCAACTCATCAGCACGGCTGATTCGTAGCGAAGCACTCAATTTACGAAATTGAGCACAGCGATATATCATATGATTGTCTCCGCAATGCAAACAAGATAAATTATTTTTTGAGTTTGATGACGATGCATGCGCGTAGTTTTTCTGTTTACTGTTTCTAGTTCGCGCCGTAAACCTACTTACATCTGGTTGACGTTTATTCTGTACAACGTTTTGGTTGCTTGTACTAGCACCATATGAACTAGAATGATCCAACACTTTTATTTGATTAGTAACAAAAGTAATCAATTCAGAGAATTTTGGTATCGACTTCTGATTGATACTTTGTTCAAATGACCTACGAGTGTATGGATCCAAGGCACGTAATGCTATATGACACAGAATGTAGCTATTCAAATCTTCAATATTAAGAGATTGTATAGCTTTGTATGAGTTATCAAAGGTTTCTATGAAATTATTTAACTGAAAAGATGATTCCTTCGCAATAGGTGTAAAGTTTAACATTTTATCTAAATAATTCCCAACCAACATTCGGTTATCTTGATACCTGTCGAGTAAAGCTTGCCAAACTATATCGTAATTATTAGAAGATATCGGAATACTTTTGACTATGTTCAAAGCGGAACCTTTGATACATGAGAGTAAATAGTGAAATTTATCTATATTAGGTATCTGAGGCTGATTATGAACCAACGAACAGAATGTCTCATAAAAAGTATTAAAATTTTCAATATTTCCATCGAAACAAAACAACTCCAATTTTGGAAGACGTGGCCTAGATTCGATGCACGACTGTGTTTTTTCAGTTTTAACGTTCGCTAGTAATTTTGAAGAAATCAATTTTATACGGTAATACAACTCATCAAAACTATTCAATTCCTGACTTTGAAATATGGTTTTCATACCAGCTTGTAACTGACATTTATAAATTTCAAAAATGCATAATTCGAAAGATGAACGTAGCTCATCTATATCCGTGACACGCAAAAGAAACATTTCACGAATATTGCTGTCAGTTACATTTAGTGACATGTCAGATAATATTTGTAATTGTTCAAAAAATCTTTGCTTTTTGTTGATTAAAACGTTTAATTCAACATCAGCTATGCACTCCTCGTACACTTCCTGAACCTTCTGACCCTTTTTAGCCATTGCAACGTGCAAACTAAATATATTATGTCAAATAAAATAAATGAATAAAGAATTGCCAACTCTATATCCGGCTCGAAGGACCACAAAAAATTGTGCGGTAATCGCAGGGGCGATCCTTCGATGTATGTAATGTGGACTGTATAAATGTATGTATGTATGTATGAAGCAGTAGGTTGGTAGTATGTCCAATCCAATACCAAATCAGTAAGAAAGAACCCACCAACCTTAACATCCAATGTCGCAGGATTGCGCTGCGCACGACTGCTTCTTTCTTTCACGGCACGGCCGGAGGACAGCACCATAAACGTTATGGTCTTCTGATGATGGAAACTCCACGAACGTCGTGAATTCTACCGATCTTCTTAACGGAGTTGACGCAACTCGCGATATTTTTTCCTTTGACATTAAGTGTCAATTTTGGAAGGGTTTTACTTTTCTTTCACACCGACCAGTGCTAAAGGATTGAACACTACTAATATGTCACTATTCTTACGACATAGTTTACGATTCAAAAAACCGGAAAAGTAGATCGCACAAAATTAGCTGGTATCATTATTTCGAACTTTGACATTAGTGGTTGTCATTTTAGTCTCTAAGATTTGTGAACAGGGTTTACAATAAAGTATACATTACTTCATCAAGTATACCAGTTTACAACAAAATTAAATGCATCAAGAACCTATTATCTAATACAAAATATTCAGTACAATTAGACCAGCTAACGCCCCAACTCAGAGTCACTAACGTAGTAAAGAATTACCATACAAATTTTGTACTAAGGAGTGATTTAAGTAACCATTAGTGACTCTCGAGCTGGGGTGTTAGACTTATAAATATAGTAATAAATAGCAAAGCGTTATAATAATACAATAGCAATAATAACTGCCTTGGGCGTTGTACATACTTCAAACAATACATACTTAAAAAGATAACAACAATATGGTGGGATTATAAACATTATTACACTTGAGTGTAAAATTCATATCTCTACGTAAAATACTTATTTATGCACCTTTGTGCTTTGAGTTTCAAACCTAATTCAAAATACAAGTCAATCTTCTACTTTTACATTCATACAGTATTAAATGTCACATTATTATACAACATGATTGCATCTAATCAAATGACTAAACTATTTTTTTTTGTCAGCAACACCAAAGGCATTTCAGAGTCGTTTGGCGGCTGACTCATGCTCAAGGGTGGTAGCCATCTAGACGAACCCCATGGAAAAATAATAATAATAATAGTAGTTAATTAACAATTAAAATATATACCTACTACCAATATAATCCCTTGAGGGGCCCTACCACCACCGGGAAAGATTTAGTCGCCTCTTACGACACACATCAGGCATGGGATTGGGGTTAGTATTCTAAGCCACCCCAATACGGCGTAAATTTTTATTTATTATTATTTGTATTTATTGAATCCTCATCACTTTGAAACTATAACTTTATAATCAATGAGGTTTACTATGTTAAAAAAGGGTGGTCTAATATCCACACAAGAAGCTCGTGTCAAATATTAAGCAAAATGCATTTCAAATTTTTCCAATTTATAAACAGCACCATCCAGTGCTATATACCTAATATTATTATAATTATGTTTGAGGGAAATTTTATCAATATATGATTCACCAATATAAAATTCCATTCCATAAAAACCGTTGGTACTCACTATCATTTTTAATGTGAGAGTCAGTTCAGATATTTCCATGGAATTTAATTCTGAAAAAGAAAACAAATATTGCATAAGATTAATGTGATGATAAATAAATAAACACTAACACACTCATACCGAGCACAAATATTTATGTCACATAAATATCTGCCCCGGCCGGGAATCGAACCCAGGACCCTTCGCTTCACAGGCAGGATCGCTAATAACTAGGTTACAAGGGTCATCAGGATAACAGTGATGAAACACCTTCCTCCTTCGCTGTTCTCTGTTTTATCCAAAGGTCGACTGGCAGAGAATGCTTATAGTGTTCTCCATCTTTCGTACCACTAAGCATTAAGGGTTTAATAAAGTGTGAATAACACATATGCCAAGGATAAATACATTAATATTATTATATTATTATTATCATCATTCTGTGAAGACTGCCGGCTCGCTACCACCCTTTTTAGTTTGCTGTTGAATAACTAATTGTGTTCTTGCCGGGGCTTGGGAGCCAGTTCTTTCTTTCATTCACATTTCTATATGTAAGCTTGAATAATATGAAAGTATATTATTACTTTTTTTACCCTACTCATTCTGCGTGTGTGACTTATGACTATAGACTGTGTTGTGCTAAGTGATAATATGTGATAATGATGTTGATAAACTATACCTGGAATCAATTGAGCAGGAATAGCATCTGTAGGATATTCTTCTATATTTCCATCCTTAATTGTTTTCAGTAATATGGAGCCATCCCCTTCATTTGAGTCAAAGAGTATATATAACTGGCAGGCAACATTATTGTAATCTGGCTCTGCACCATTAGGTCCATTCTGTTCTGTTATCAGACTCAGAGATATCCTAAAAATAAAAATTATGTCAGAAAATTTTGGTAAATAAATATGATTTTAATACAATACTCTATTTGCTTCTTTTTATAGGCTTTTATTTAACTCAATGTGTATGGGTCAAATCTTCCAAGCTCAATTACAACTACTTCCTCTCATCCTATGGAGTTGATATTTAAATTCTGATGATAATGCATTTTTATGATTATGGTAACCTGATACTAGACTCAGGATTGGCTCCAGACGAGGAAACTCCTCAACAGCCAACATAACAAACAAAACATTAAAAACTTGCTTTTTAAAGTATTTTTAAAATAGTAATTGTTTTATGGATATACATAGTAGGAGTGCTACATACCAACTTGGATTACGTGAGATCTGCTCTGTGATATTAATTTGGTCGCCCGGGTTCAGAATTTTAGGAATCAAAAGCATTTTTTGGTTATCACTGTTTACTTCTGGCCATTTAGGTGCTCTGGGTCTCCTTCCGTTTAACTGTATGGTTTCTGCGCCATATGCATCATTTTGTTCACGAATTCTTTAAGAAATAAAAATAACAAACGAGTTTTAATATATAAAAAGCCGTACCTATACAACTTTTATGAATTAATAGTCACAATTTGATTCTAAATAATCACGCACTATTGGTCCAATGGTCCTGTCAATCACGGCACTATTTGAAACACATTTGAAATAATAAAAAATTTTGTGGTTCCAAAAATTTATAAATTCTATATCAGGAACACATACATATTTACTACCAGTAACGCTTTGTTTTGGATCACGTGCAGGCACTAGGCAAATCACTGGCAGGCAGTGTTGCCAACACCCTACTCCGAAAGAGAGCTAGTTGGTGATGAAAAAAGAGCTAAAAAAGAGCTAAATATTTTTGTTAAAAAGAGCTAAATGAAAAAAAGTTTAATAAATCAACAGTTTCATTAATGATACAGAATAAAGATTTTATTTCTTAAATCTGAGAACGATACAGATACAATACGATACAGAAAAACGTAAGATGATATTGCATCTTGTTAGAAAAATATTTAAAAATATGGATTATTCGTCATCGAGTCGTTATTACGATTATCGTTCAGATGATGAATAATCATATTTTTACATACTTTTCTTGTTTTCTTATTATTATTGTATCAAAAACGGAACTTTTGTGTGTATGGCTTACTCGATGACATTTTGCATGTTGCACTTTTTTCTTTAATATTACGTGATTCGTGCTAAAGCTTACTCATCTTACACAGTTTACCAAAATAATAAATGATCAACAAGGAACATAATTATACTTTCCATTGCGAGATGATCAAGCTAAGCAAACAAAATATTCCCGCTTGGGGGATTCAATGCAGTTTAAATGCACAGAATACTTTATAATTATGAAATTCTGATGCAAACCTAAAAATATGTAAGGAAAAAAATTCGAGGAACATTTTTTTCGTGTAAGTAATGGAGTAGAGCTAAAATTTAAAATTTTAGAGCTATGGAGCTAAAAAAGTTTTTTTGGAGCTGATTACCTGAAAATGGAGCTAAATTTAGCTCTAAAAGAGCTAAATTGGCAACACTGCTGGCAGGCGCCGAAGTCACAGAATAGAACTGACAGTGACGCACGAATAGGGAATGCCGCGATGTCGGCTGACAGTGACATTTCTTTCTAGTAGTATTGTAATTTGTAATCTATTTACACAGCCAACACAACACTTTAAACAGCACTATTACACACATTCAAGCTTTATACGCAAGTGCCAGGTAAAAGAGCTGTTACAATACATTACAACTTGATTAAAACTAAAACTCAAGTACACTTGTGCCGTCTTATTAATTTAGGCTTGAATATTTTATTTTCCTGTGTCTATAAACGGAACATGACATATTTTGTTTTCGGCTAAACCGGTTTTACCTTTTACCGAGTCTTAAAACATAACATTGGTTACGCTCACAAACATCACTCACGTATTTTGCTTATTAAATAAAAGTAAAATCTCCTACCCTGCGGTTATGCAGTCACAACATGCCTTCAACATATTTTTTTAAATTCTTTCAACACCAAAACTTTTGATTTTTAGGAAAACGTCTTTGCAACTGCAGAACTGATTATATAAAGACGCCGTCCTAGCATGGAATTTTAAGTTAGGGGTGACGTAATAAGTAATTTAAAACACTCTTCACTCTCGTTGCACACACCTTAAGCTGACGGCTTGGACGTGCGCGCGCGCAGATATACTTCACTGATGTGCTCCGATCAATATGATATGAGACTGATGTGTTTGTGTTACGTGGTTACGGAATAAATCGATGGTCCCTACCTACAATTCCCTAAGTGGTAGATACGCGATTTACACTTTTTGTTCTCATAACCTTCAGGACACCCTAAACTATCGCTTAGTTTAACAAAAATAAGTGTGGTGGGCAAACTGACCTTTAAATATGTACTTACACGAAATTTCCCATAACTACAAAATTAACAATTTCCGACGTAAACCAACAGCAGTGGTAATACAGTAATTTTTCGCATGAACTTTGAAGCGCACTTCTGTAAAATTTGTAATTTGTAGTTAGGGGTTTGTACGTAGGGACCGTCGAAATTATCTTTTTAAAAACAATTAGGTATTTAATTTTACACAATGAATACAATAAAAACAAAAGAAATAGAAATTACAACTAACATCATACAGGGGTATTTAAACGGTTTAGAAAGGAGGGGATAACGACTTAGCGGTGGGAAGAGGGTGAAGAGAAGTGTTGGCTTTATTTACTTATATGTACATAATTAACAATGACTTATTTACTAGCTTATGGGTCTAAAGGTTAGTAAATAATACTTAAAGTAAACAAGGTAGTTAGTATCTTAGCCTAGTGTTTTTTATTAGTTTAATTTAGTTTTAATAGTTTTACCATTAAGATCGTGATTTGAGATGCGACCGTCCGTTACAGGCTCATAGCTACACTACAATCTATAAACCAATTATGTTGTACATATCAACAATCTGATAAAAACGTACTATGTTCAAGTACCTCTTATATTTAACTGTTTGGAATTAAACGACACTGCATAAGTGTATCAGTGATACCTATGTGAATAAATGATTTTATGATTTGATTTGATAAGAATAGGTACCTACATTAGAAATAATGAATTAATAATAATTAAATTAATTAAAATTAAATTAATAAATCTGTTGAAAGTAAAGATGACGAACTTAATTAAATGTAAATAATTTTATGGGATGGCCTGGCCACCGGATACCGTTTCATCTCTAGTTAACGCAACATGGTTACACACATTCGGTCATATTCATTATAATATAAAATTATTTATTATTATGATTAATATAATATTATTAGGATATATTTCAACATGTGAATCTTATCTTAATGCGTTATAATTACTGATTATTTAAACAAATTCGATTAGTAAGTATACCGTTTTTGCTACATTATACATTATACTACAAAGTTGGTTTGATCTTTAGAAGGCCGTGTTTTTGTGAACGAACCTATTCTATCGTGTGATTCGTGTGTCGTTTGGGCCAGTAAAAATACTTCACCCACAAGCATGCGGTTGAGCAACTGCTTACTAAACAAAGGCTGTGGCAAGGTTAAGAGTAGTTTTATGTTAACCATGGACACTACGCTTAAATGTATTTTATTATTGGAACGAATATTTTTGGAAAAATAATAGTTTCGATAGATATTTTATAACTTAATCCCTGAAAGTAAGTAGTTGACTAATCCAACTGGACAAGTCAAAAACTAAATAGAAGTAATGGGCGATAGTAAGAAAGTAATTAAATGTCAAATGTGCTATGTGTTTAAATAAATTGGCAAAGACAAAATATTTACTATTTATCATCTTATTTTATGTTGTAAAAATAATTTTCCGCAGTTTCCACGCAAATTGGAAAAAGCGACTGTGAAGCGCGGTCTTGTTTGTTTAATAAGTAACCGTAATTTTTGGTCCAACTTTGGAGCTTATCTCAGACAAAAAATAACAATTGGTATAATTACTTTTTAACAAAAAATAAAACCAACGAAAAAAAAACTGAAAAGCAAAAAATAAAATAAACCATTTAGTATTATAAATTAAGATCCGAAATTAACAGTAAATAAATAATTTTGAGACCGTGCCAAACAAACAACCAAAATTAATTACATAAAATTCATAATATTATGAGGGCAGCGGCATGCGATGCACACGGTAGCAGCAGCGCGGCGCACATCTTTTCGCCGTTAGTTTTTTCATTGGTTTGGCACCGCCTCAAAATTATTTATTTACTGTTAATTTCGGATCTTAATTTATAATACTAAATGGTTTATTTTATTTTTTGCTTTTCAGTTTTTTTTTCGTTGGTTTTATTTTTTGTTAAAAAGTAATTATTTTTTAATTTTTAGTTGCTATAATACTTATAATTAATAATAAATTATTGATTTTATGAATTATAGATTCAGTTACCGGGTAAAAATGTAGTAGATGAAATATCAATCATCCCCTATTTTCGTTCCTATAGGGGTAAAATTTTGTTTCGAAATTTAAACAAGAGTAACCTCAAGGTATACACTATTCAATAAAAAGAGAATTATCGAAATCGGATCATCCAGTACAAAGTTATTGGGGTTAACATGTAAAAATTCCGGGTAAAAAACGGATGAATAATCAATCATTCCCTATTTTCGTATCTTTAGGGTGGGAATAAAATTTTCAAAAAAATATGGGACCAACTTCAGGAAATACCCTATCCAATAAAAAAAGAATCATCCAAATCGGACCACCCTGTGCCGATTTCTGCGTGATCATACAAAAAAAAAAAAAAAAATATACGTGTCGAATTGAGAACCTCCTCCTTTTTTTTCGTCGGTTAAAAAGTTTTGATATACCAAATTATACTTGTATGCTATCGTTATTGAAATATAAGAAGAAACATTACTTCAGTCAATACCGTGACCGTTTCACAACATTGGTTGCGTGACCCTTCTTACTTGAGTCGTGTCGTAGCAGTTACTTAGACAATAAAATGAAATGATTTTTTTTTTATTGTTGCACTTTGAGATTTTTAAGAAGCCGCCTTTACATAAAGCTGTACCTATAACACGTTATTTTTAACCGCCGACGAAAAAAGAGGGGTGTTATAAGTTTGACGTGTCTGAGTATCTGTGTGTTTGTTTATCTGTGTGTCTGTGGATTTGTATGTGTGTCTGTGGCATCGTAGCTCCCAAACAGATGAACCGATTTTGATCGAGTTTTTTGTTTGTTTGTAAAGTGACAATCGAGTGTTCTTAGGTATGTTTAGTGTAAATAAAACTGTCGGGGATTTTGAATTTTAACTTTAAATTATTTTAAATTCAAAGTTAAAATTTGAAATTTTAATTTTAAATTCAAAATAATTAAAATTATACTTTGAAATTTTAACTTTATTTCAATTTTATTTTAAATTTAACTTCGCTTAAGTCTATGGATAAGTGTTGATAAAATTATAAACTTTAATATGCTTGTAGATGTATGGTCAATTTAATTAATTTTTATATACGTCCATCCATCCATCCATCAGCCCTTGGAGGTCCACTGCTGGACATCTAACTTGCCCCACTCTGACCGGTCCTGAGCCTTCTGAATCCAGCGGATGCCCGCTGTCTTCTTCAGGTCGTCACGTCCACCTGGTCGGGGGGTCCTATGCTCCTTTTTCCGAGACGTATGCGCCATTCGAGGACCTTTCTTCCCCAACGGTTATCGGTCCTTCGAACTATGTGGCCAGCCCATTGCCACTTCAGCCGGCCAATTCTTTGAGCTATGTCGGTTACCTTTGCTTGCCTACGGATCTCCTCATTTCTAATTCGATCACGTAGAGAAATACCGAGCATAGCCCTTTCCATAGCATTGCGCTACTCTGAGCTTGTGGATTAGGCCAATAGTGAATCACCACGTCTCGGATCCGTATGTCATCGCTGGCAACACACACTGCTCGAACACCTTCGACTTCAGGCACTGAGGTAGTGTTTTGGACGACAAAATATGACGCAGTTTCCCGAACGCAGCCCATCCGAGTTGGATTCTACGAGTGACTTCTTTCTCAATGTTGGAATTACCCATCTGGATCACTTGTCCCAGTTAAATGTATTCGTGTACAACTTCGAGAGCAGCACCGTCAACAACAACCGGTATGGGTGTGACATAGACATTCGACATGATTTTCGTTTTGTCCGTGTTCAACTTAAGACCCACCCGTTGTGAGGCGCTGTTCAAGTCCCCGAGCATTGAACCAAGTTCTTCCAGGGAACCCACCAGGATAACTATATCATCGGCATATCGCAGGTGTGTGGTGTATTCGCCACTCCATCAGCTTGAACACGTCTTCCAATGCAGCGGTGAACAGTTTTGGGGATATGACATCGCCTTGTCTGACACCTCTCTGCAGTTGAATGGGGTTCGATGCTGTGTCTTGTACTCTGACGGACATGGTGGCAGATGAGTATAAATACTTCAACACCTCGATATACCGGCAGTCGATCCGGCACCGCTGGTGAGAATTTAGTACGGCCCAGGTCTCGATAGAATCAAAGGCTTTCTCATAGTCCACATAGGCAACACACAACGGCAGGTTATACTCCTCGGTCTTTTGTATAATCTGCCGCAGTTTGTGTATATGGTCTATGGTGCTGTAGCCTTTTCGGAATAATTCCTTCATCACAAATGTATGTTAATATACTGGAAAAAGCCGGACAAGTGTGTTTCAGGCCACGCGCAACGTAGGGTTCCGAAGTAGTAAGTTCATCGACTATTACTCATTAACTACGTATGCTAACATAGCCGTGATAGATTTTCTTGTAAATTCATCATATAACCTATTTTTGAGAAATTTTCACTTAACCAACTACAAGCGTTTAGCCGGCAGTGGGTGGGGACAATTGACTCTAACCAAAATTAGCACTTTGAAGTCAAATATTTCGCAACAAATTCGCCCCTAATTCCAAAAATGATTTTAGAAGACCCATAATATTTCTGGAAGACCTTTTTAAAGATACCCCACACTACTCGCGTATCCTATACGCGACGAAGAAAATATTTTTCAATATTTTATTCTACGATTCTAAAGTTTTAATAAATATATCCATGCCAAATTACAGCTTTCTAACACTTCTTCATCTGTAAGGTATGTTAGGGTCTCGGCGCATTGCTTCGGACAGACGGACAGACGGACGGACGGACATGACGATAACTATAATAACTATAACTATATGGGTTCCGATTTTACTGCGGAAGCCTAAAAACTAGTATCGAGTAAACGTGAATAAAATAATTATGTATCTACCTATTACCACAGAAGACATAATAATATAATATCTCAAAAGTCAAAACGTGACATTAACATAAAAATGTCCACGGGATCCGTAATTATACAGTATAATATTGTTTTATTAATTCACGATTAATCCTGTAGATGTAAATATAACACTATAACATACCTTTTGATATTTAATACTCGTTCTTGTCCTATTCTGTTTATGTAAACTGGTCTTATCGTACGCGCTTCTATAACACTGATCACACAACACAATATAACACCAAGAATCATTCTCACTTCCTCATCACTTTATTCAGGTAGATCACAGCACATTTGGTCAGTTACGTTCAAACAAAACAATGTTGACACCACATCACATGTCGGTAGCAATGTGAATTAATTTATAGTAATAAAATCCTTTATAAACCAATAATGTGAGTCATTAGCCCGATCTATGCGTATTGTCGTACGTCACAAACTCACAATGTATAAATGTGACGAAAACTTTCGTTTTCGTGCTTCATAAACAAAACTAAGGACTTAATTTATTGCTGCATAATTTATATATTTATATGGATAGCAGTTATTAAATTTCTGGTTCAAAATTGCAATAATAATAATTATAATACAGGTATTCCCGATGAGTGTATTTTATCGTGAGTATCCGTATTACGCTAAAATGTGTATTTTACGCTCGATTCGCTTAGAATCTTAAATTATTTATTTATAGTAAGTGCGATGGTGTTTTTAGGGTTCCGAAGTAAAATCGGAATCCTTATAGTTTCGTCATGTCCGTCTGTCAGTCTGTCCATCTGTCCGTCCGTTTTTTTCAGGGTACCTCCCCTACAGGAACGTGATGATGAATTTTTTGTTCGTCGCGTACCCTATAGTGTGGGGTATCGTTGAAAAGGTCTTCAAAAAATATTATGGGCCATTTTTGGAATTAGAGGTCCGTTTGCGGAATATTTGGCTTTAAATTGCTGATTTAAAATAGCTAAAATAATGAATTTACAAGGAAAACTATAACGGCTATGTTAGCTGAGTAATAGTCGATAAACTGACTATTTCGGAAGCTTAAATTGCGCGTGGCCTAACACGCACTTGTCCGTTTTTGAAATTGTAATGCACGCGACAGGCATAATCTAAGGTGGTACAATCACAAACCCTATTCAGGATGCTATGTATTTTAAAAGTCGGACAGTCGCCCATGGTAGTTAAAATTTTGTCCGCATCATTTGATTGTGGAACAGCAGGACATTTGCTACTATTATGAATAATTTATAACATATTTTGTGTATTTTTTAAAACTAAATATTTGTTAATAGGAGAGTCCAATGTGTACACATTGGGTACTATTGGAGCCCATCGGGTGGTCACCACGAAACTGCCGTCGGTGGGACGGACCAGGGAGGCGATGACCGCTGCCGGCAACACCACAACTAGACTGTTGGGAATTTTCCAAAAGGTTAGATAGAATTTCAATCAAGCCGATTATATACTTTTGCCAAAACATAGTGTCTGTTCAAATTGGCAGCCTAATACACTACCCTACGACAGTGCCCTACGACACTGAGCCATCAGTTACCGGCTTACCGCCCTCGCTTTGCCTCGGTTTTTTTTTTATTTTTTACACCTTGGGTTACGTTATTGGAGTTTTATTTAGGATCCCTATTTTTTTTTCAAAATATAATACAGCTTATGTCACCCGGGGATAGTGTAGCTTCCCAACAGTGAAAGAATTTTTCAAATCGGTTCAGTAGTTTCGGAGCCTATTCAATGCAAACAATCAAATCTTTCATCTTTATAATATTAGTACAGATGATTAGGTACAAAGGGGAAAGTTCTTTGATTTCATCCGATTATCAAAATTAGAGTTTTCATAATCACAACGCTTTTTAGGCCCACGGAAAATCTATAAAAAATATGTATCGAGACGTTAATCTCATATGATATGGATTTAAAATCGATTGGTCGAAAAAATTTGAATGTGTTATTAAAGCATAGCATAAAAAGTATAATCGATTTATCGCAATCTCGGCGCTAAAATAGAATCCGACTCGTCTCACAGGAATGTTAAATGTTAATACCGCATACCGGCCTGAAATTGCGTCTGTTATGTGAGTTACTACAGCATGCTATATTTCCCTGTAAAGAAAATGTGCAGTATTAGTTTGTCTCTAATATCATGTAAAAATTCCAAGTGGTCGTAAATTGTTTTAGCCAGCAGACGTAAATTTATTAAGTGTGTCCTTGGCTAACTCGCGGTCGGCTAAAGGCGTGAAATAACAATGATTCCATACGATAGAATGGTCCATACACTGCCATCTATAATTAGAAAGAATATTTGAAATAGAGGGTAATAAAAATTATATTTAATATCGCTTAGTTGTGATATGTAATGCGTTATTTATCTGCGGTTTGTTAAATTAAATATTAGTATGACTGCTTGTTCGGATAAGATCTGTCTTGCATCTTTCAGAAGTATTTTTCCGATAATTTTTTCACGATGAAAGCGAAAACACGCAGAAGACGAAGAAAAACTAATTTGGGCGATATTAAACAGAGTCAATACGTAAAGTAGAGGTAATGTTGGTTTCAAAACTATGTTTCGTCGGCAGGTGGAATACGTTTTTTTGGTGGGTGTAGGGGGCGGAGTCCCTCACTACACCGACTATTCGAGGCACGTCCGGCTGGGCGATGTCGTCGTGTCCACGCCAGCACCCGACTTGCCTGACAAGTAAGTAATTAAAACAATAATTAACGTCCTATTATGTTCGTAATGGGAGGTCGAACCCAGAATCTGTTGCTAATCAAACACCCACATATGTACTTCGTATGATATAAGTAGTCCATGTGTTATACTTATTAGTGACCTTTGGTTCCTTGATCCTTATAATTGAATTAGGTACCTACACGGTATAGGTAATTGAAAATTTTATCATTAACTCGAACAATATCCAGTAAATAGTATTTACTTAATTTTTTACAACTTTGCGTAGTTAATTCTTTATGTATTTTGCGTTTAATTGATCGCCTAGATAACGAGAAGCAATAAAATACTCACCGCTGAAGATGTATGGATAAGCTTACGATCGGTTACATAATTAGAATGGTGTCGTTAGCCCCTGTCTGGCAGCAGTTGGATTATTTTTAGATGTATGAAGGTTATGTTCCAAGATTGAAAGAATTCCAATGCAGTTGCAGGCTTGCAGCTACGATAATTATGCATTATTCCTTGTCTTACATTTTAATTTAATATCGAGCTACAATGTGAACTATTTTTTAATCCACTATCTTGAACTAGCCGTCATAAACGACAAAGACGGTACTCGTTTCATTCTCCTCCTACTCATGACCTTGTGCACTCAGTTATAATGCCCTAATTAAGCCTTAATAGTTCGAAATCACTTTAGCCGTGCTCTAGGATCAAACTCAAATTACGTCAGTCCTCATACGTATTGTTAGCACATAATAATTATAATTCACGCAATGTTCGATAAGAGGATATAAGCACATTCTCGCAATTGTTGGCGTAAATAGAGATTTTCCACATAATATAGAAATGTAATCTAGGATTTATAAATATGTATCCTTATATTTATCCTGGTGTTTAAATACTTAATAACAACATGACGTCAACGATGTTTGACGACTTTCGACGTATTAGGATAAACTAATTATTTATTAGTGATGGGCCGACTATGGGTTTTGCCGATCAGCCGACTAGCCGACTAGTCGGAAAGAAAGTGGAGGGGACGGGAGGCGGATGGGAGGGGGAGGGAAAGGTACGGGGAAGGAGGGGAGGATAAAACCTACAATTATCATCTTCCCAAAATTTTACATTCGTCTCATTCTTGAAAACAAAAATTTTTGAAGGTTTCACTTCTACCACTTGTGAACTGCACACATTTTTTTTGTTATTATCTGATTTATTACAATAATAAATCTAGTTCGAATTTTGATTTTATAATTTTGGAGATTTCTTTAACTTTATTTTTAGTAGTAAAAATAAATGCCCACTATTCGGCCTTTTTTGCCGACTATTCGGCGAATGTCGGCGACTAGAAAACATGCAGAATAGTCGGTTTTCCCGACTAGTCGGTTGTAGTCTCTACTAATTATGTAACAAACTGGAACTGAGAGGATAGTTAATGTCAAACCTCAGTTTCGTCGTAATATTATTAAATTAAGGACTAAAACCCTAATATATTATCCTTACACTTTGATAACAAGTTATCAATGTCATAATCGACATTTCAAAATAGAAAATTATGGTCTTTTAATATGTGACTCCTAAAGCGGATTCGATCAAGACGTATCAATTTATGTCAGAGTGCCAGAGTAAAAATCCTTCAAATAATTTTAATCTGTTGCATAAATCTCAGATAACAGTTTAGCCGCAAAAGCGGCAAATCTGCAAATGGGACGTTATGCGAATAGGATGTTTTGCGCCCGTATGACTGTTTGTGCATAGCATTAAATTGACCTTTTTTACCACTTAACTATAAGGGTATAATAAATTTAAAATCAATAAATGTCTGTATGTCAGGTACGTTTACATCTTCTGCGAGAAGGCAGAACGCAACGATAAGGGCGGCTGGGATTACGAGGTGAAGCCCTACAAGCCGGTCAACTTCTTACTGCAAGAGATCGCCATTCGGCTCGCTAACACGCAGGCGCCTTGGACCACTTATATTAATGAAGGTAAAATTATATGTTTCTATAGATAAGATTGGATAAGAGTAAGCAGTTATGTAACACCATTTTGTCCTCTGTTTAGCCACTGACGAGCCCTTAGCCAATAAAAATGTGTTTGTATTTTCATTATTGCTATCTACATGAAAGTCTTGTCATACACAATTTACATAATTATAAGAATTTTACAAAATATACGTTTATGCGCTGTTTTTCCTATGTAAAATGTAAGTATGCCCAATGCAACACACTTAAACGCCATGCGGCTAAGGACCATACGTCCCGCTTTGAGGCTCTCTGTCCCGCTGTCCCCCACGAGATCAAAAAAGTCAAGCTTTGCCCCACTTTGTAATATATATTATAATGTAATTTACTTACTTGTGGACATGAAATTCATTGAAACTACTAGATTTATGCCCTATGACCTTTTTTTAGCTATAAATACTACTGATTGTAGACAAATAGACGCCCAACGACCTTTTTTAACTATAAATAGTAATTATTGTATAGGTACAAAATTCCGTAGGCGTCGTCCCACTTTAACACGAAGGCGCCCGATGACCTTTTAGTGCACGTCCCGTTTTCAGTGCTCAGAAAAATGGTCAGTGTATGCATTACTCTTAAAGAGGTATAAAGTTTTCTCTTCAAGTATTAATGTATATTAATATGTGCTTATGTAAGACAGTAGATGCAATTGCCAAGTGTTATTTAGTACGATATATTTGTTTAATTTGTATAGTCATGGATGCTTATACATTTATGTCACACTTTGTTGTCGGGCTGTAAGGGGGCGTCCATAAATTACGTGATGTGTTTTTTTAAATTTTCTGTCCCTCCCTCCCCCTTGGTGAGATGTGGTGAGATTTTATTTAACCCCCTCCCCCATCCCCCAATCTCACGTCAGATTTTTCAAAATGTGGGTTTCTTACGTAAACGCGTTGGATTGTTATTGTAAAAAGAAAAAGAAAATTGTTTCGTGCTTTTATTTAGTGAATGATCTTAATCGTATTACGATTACGCTTAAGATTAAATCTTAAGCATGTACAATCTGGATTAAATGGACCAAAATAGTATATACATATTTTTGTTTCAATCAGAAAAAAAATTGCGTGATATTTGCCGAGACCCCCCCTTTCTCCAACGTAAGATTAGATGAGATTTGACTCGACCCCCTCCCCCCCTTAAACACCTCACGTAATTTATGGACGCCCCCTAATATAAATTACCTTTTACAAGTAAGGTCCCTTAATTAACACTTTCAAGTACATTGATATGAATGATGAGTTATATCTGTGGAATTGTATTCCAAACTTGATACAAGAACTAACTATATACAGCAAAAAATATAAAAAAATCAACGTATTTCAATACAATAATTAAAATTGAAATGATAGGTTCGATACGTTTGAGATTTATTGATTTTCAATTACACTGGCTGTTTAGTATCACTTTAATTTATAACCGTGACTTTTCTTGCGTGTATTTTTAGTTACGTACTGAAAACACCCATAATAGAATTCACTCACCCTCCGTTGATTCCTCTCGAATGCAAAGAGTACAGTAAAACAATACGGGAGACTCTTGTTACATAGTTATTTTCGGTCTCTGACGTTCTTTAGTTGTATACAAAGTAGTGATTGTAAGTATATTAAAATGATAAAATGAAATACCTATAAGAATTGCAATTGTATGACTCATTAAAGAAAATATCTATGAGTAAACCTTTAAATAGATCCGTAAGTTCATACGTGTTTATTTAATGCAATTCCTGAGACATGACAGTCATGACAGTAGAGACATGCTAATTGGGATGTTGAAGGTAATAAAAATTACATAACGTTGACGTCAAACCTTTCATTAAAAGGGATTTTGAACCATACTTTATTACTATCTCTATACTATTAATTTATTTTTAAAGTATTTTAAATGAAAAATGTAATTAAATTCAATTTATGCCGTCATCTGTTCATATCGTAGTGCATGCGTGGATTCCCCCGGATCCGCTAGTGATTGTCATAATATTCACTTGTAAAGTATCGTGTAATAGAAAACGTTTTAGTCATATTATTAATTAAAAAAGAAATTGTGTGCAATTCACATGTGGTAGAAATGAAAACCTTAAATAAAAGCGGCCAAGTGCGAGTCGGACTCGCCCATGAAGGGTTCCGTAGTAGCAAGTAACATAATATAAAAGTTCTTGAAGTTCGTTGTAACTTTGATCGAGGTAAATTGCGGTTTACGATTTATGACGTATTAAAAAAAACTGCTTACTAGATCTCGTTCAAACCAATTTTCGTTGAAAGTTTGCATGGTAATGTACATCATGTATTTTTTTTAGTTTTATCATTCTCTTATTTTAGAAGTTACAGGGGGGGGGGGGGACACTTTTTACCACTTTGGAAGTGTCTCTCGCGCAAACTATTCAGTTTAGAAAAAAAATGATACTAGAAACCTCAATATCATTTTTAAAGACCTATTCATAGATACCCCACACGTATGGGTTTGATGAAAAAAAAATTTTTGAGTTTCAGTTCGAAGTATGGGGAACCCCCAAAATTTATTGTTTTTTTTTTCTATTTTTGTGTGAAAATCTTAATGCGGTTCACAGAATACATCTACTTACCAAGTTTCAACAGTATAGTTCCTATAGTTTCGGAAAAAAGTGGCTGTGACATACGGACGGACAGACAGACAGACAGACATGACGAATCTATAAGGGTTCCGTTTTTTGCCATTTGGCTACGGAACCCTAAAAAATTTGGTTTCAAAATAATGAGACGAATGTAAAATTTCGCGAAGATGATAATTGTAGGTTTTAGTAATGATTATAGCGATGCAAAGAAAACAGTGGTACTAACGCCATCTTTTAACATAATATGAAGAGTAAAATGCGTAGCTAGCGCCATCTATCCAGCAATAAAACGAATTACATTATATTTGAATATCTATCTTATCAGGACTGGCGCGTTTGTCCGGAGTCCCCGGTCGCTGGGGCGTGCCGGAGGGCGCCACGGACCGGCTGTGCGTCGACGTGGGTGACGGCGCCTTCATCGAAGTGTCGCACCCGACGCCGCTTGGGGAACAAAAGTAACTAAACACAACACATACATACATACATACCTGTATTAATATAAGTTTTGACTCGCAGTGTTACTCGCGTTTATCTCTAGTAGCAGAAATTAAGCAATGTTCTTCTCAGTGGATTGTACATTATAGCGCTCTGCCCGTGTTTTCCGGGATATTATTTACCCTATGCCCTATTCCAAATCATGATCTCTTTGTGTGCAAAATTTTATAAAAATCCATTCAGTAGCTTTTGCGTCAAAGAGTAACAAACATATTTACAAACTTTCGCATTATAATATTAGTAGAATATGCAAAATTTCAGGCCGATCTACCGACCGACCGAAAGACATAAAAAGAGTTTGACGATAAAATGTTAACCTAATTGTAGGTATATAAGTTATAACTATAGTAAAGAGTTGTGATTAGTAATGTTTTGTACAAAATTCCAATACCGCATGACTATCGTAGCAAGTGCGGTTTACTACATAATTGTTCATTACGATTTTATACCGTTTATGGATCGAGTAGCGCCGTGTAGTCATCTATTTTCCCTTTCTGTTTAATCACCTGTGGACCTTTGACCTGTTTCTTATTTCTGTGTAAGTTTAGTTGAGCAATTAGATTATAATATTCGCTCAAGTTTGTAAATATTTAACAATACCTGCAAACAAAGCAGCATTCCGCTTTATGCTAATTATTTTCCTTTTATGCGCAAGTAAAATTATGAAGACCGACTCCAATCACATTTATCAGGGTTGATAACAATTTTATTGTAGGTAAAAGTGTTTACTAAGGTAATATTTATTACATTTGCATTCTACCGTGGGGTTTGTGGGGATCCCCACATACCAGTCACCATTGTACGGTTGATTTCATCAAACGTCACGGTACGCAAATTACCTATAAATTTGCATTATCACGTAGCATGACATTAAGGATATTAAAGCATTCTATAAGCGGACTACTAAGTAAGGAAACCTAGGTACTATGGCAGGAAGCCTATTATGGATAACTTGAATCATAATTTATATTGAAAGAATATTCACGGATATGCCGAAATGTTACTGGATTGTTACCAGTACAAATGAAAACAAATGCCATGGGTGCAAAATGCGAACTGAATAGGACACGATGTTAAATCAACTAGGTTATCAGTTATCACTGCCGACATAGTTGATGTCTTCACAAGTGTAGATAGATAGTCACTAGTCATAAATAGACAAACCACAGTTTTTATTGTCACTTGGCCTCCATAATTTAAGTTTGAAATTGAGACGCCTTTACAGCTTTGGACGGCCTAGGCAATAAATTGGATGGATAGTAAAATTTATGGGTACTTAATTCTTCACGGTCACGAAAGAATAACATAAAGAATACGCATTTCATTTTGGTAAAGGAGGTCGTGATACTTTATTGTTCTGAACGCCGCGTCGTGACGCCACCCAATAAGTGATTTAGGAAACCTACTTATCTGACGGTTTTCCACAATTTTCTTAATATCTGTAATGTTCCAATCCATACTTAGCGGGATAATCAATCACAAATCCCCATATACTAATAATAATAAAATTGTATTGTATTGAGCCATGAATTTCATAAAAATATCGTGTAACCAGGTTCTGTTACAGTTCTTTAACTGTTTTTCTTTTTGTGTCGTACGCAGTAGTATTCGCAGATGTGATTGATATTGGCAAATGTTTTGTTTTGGCATTGTCGAAGGGATCTTGAACTTTTCCATCCCCGCAGATCATCAGGCATGCGCGTGCACTGCGCGCCGGTGGCGGGCGGGCGCGCGGTGGCGGGCGCGGGGGAGGCGCGCGCCGCGTTCGCCGCGCACGCGCGCGCTCGGGCGTACGACTGCGAGCTCGACGCCGTGCTCGACAGCGTCGTCGGCAACCGGAAGGACTGCTTCGTGTCTATACGAGGTGCGTTGCTGGTTTACCATTGAAGTATTGTTACTAGCGTATAGAACCGACACCACGAACACCATGTATGTAACAATGAATTGGCGCGAATGGGCTTCAAATTTCAAAGGATTCGTTCGATTTTGAAAGAAGAATGGGGGCTCAACAGGACACACATGTTGTTCGAGATGTCTGTTCTATGACATTATGCTTCAATGGCTTTTACCTATCCATATTATGCGAGTCTAGCCGATTAACGAGCCACGAGGTGACGATCCTGGTGGTTAGTGACCACGAGAGGCTAGTGACATGAGTAATACCAAAGGCGTCACAGCGGTCACACTCACCGATACATTGCCGACCAACTCTGTCGCCTCTTACGCGCGCGCCGTCCTTCGACTGCGAGCTCGACAGCGTCGTCCGCAGCCGGAAGGACTGCTTCGTGTCTATTACAGGTGTCGTTTAGATCCCTTTTTTTTTTAAATATAGCCAATGTTAATCAGAAACGAGAGGTGGTTATTGGTGAAAAATTTTTTGAAATCGGTCTAGTAGTTTTTGAGTTTATCCATTGCAAAGAAAAACAAACAATCAAAACTTTCCTCTTTATAATATTAGTTTAAGACTAGCCGACAAACGAGCTGACGATGCTGGTTTGTGACCACCGTCGTCTATGAACATGAGTACCAAAATACCAAAGGCGTCACATCACATGCATTGCCGACCAATTCTGTCGCCTCTTAGGACAACTTTGTATGCCGGTATGGGATTGGGGTCAATATTCTAAGCCAGCTAAAACTTATTGACGTGACAACGTCTATTAAATAATATAACGTCTATTAATTATCACATTCCGTGACGTCATGTCACGTTCCGAGAGCGAGAGCGCGGAACAAGCGATAGAGAGGCACGATCGGCCGAAGCACTCGGTTCGTGCCGCATGTATCTCTCTTCCTCTCGATTCCTATACAAAATAATGGTAATTTAATTAAAATTATTCAATTTTATCTATAAAAGTATGCAATCATTTCATCAATGTTTTGTCATGACGCGCATGACGTTGTCACGTTAAACTACCGTCCGTAAACCGACTTTACCCCTCGTTTACATTCAGCCCCTACCGCTGCTCCTCGCGCTGTCGGCAATAATCCCCTTGATACTGCCGTGGCAGGATCGAGAGAAGTGTAGTGTTTACATACTGCCCTACCACTCACATCGCTTTCGACTTTCGGCAATGGCAGACGTCGAAATATTACTGCGACGGAGCTGAATGCAGTGTTGCCAATGAAAATTTTTGGAAGGCCGTGTACATTATGGGCGCCATTGACGATGCGATCGATCGGTAGTGTATGTTACCGCTATGAGTGGCACTTTTGAACCGATCGATCGGTGCGATCGATCGATCGCATCGTCAATGGAGCCCATTAGATAAAAAAGCCGTGTTTATATGGGAAAGGATCAAGTGTGGGCCGTAGCAATCCAATTACGCCAATATATACCATCGGTTCAGCGCTCGAACTAAAAAAAAGGTCATCGGCAGTGAATTTGATGCCCACAAAACGAGTAATACTTTTCATTAGCCTACATTAACATCAATATAAGCCTGGTGGCGCTGTTTTAAGGGTTTAACATTCGTTAAATGTTTGCAAAACAATAAATAAAATTGACTTTGTGAAAATTTGCGAAAAGCCGTAGAATTTGCTACGGCAATAGGGTTCCAGCCGTAGCCCGTAGATTTTGTGATTTTTTGGCCTGAAAGCCGTAGAACACGTTAATTGCCGTAGCATTGGCAACACTTGCTGAAAAACCGCTCTTTTGGGGAGCGCCGGGCAGCGCGAGTAGCAGTGGTAGGAGCATGAGAAGTATCGTGTTCACATACTCGTCCTGCCCACTTCCCTACCTACTTTCCTGCTCAAATGAGCTGAATGTAAACGAGGTATTACAGACAACCAATTTTTACCATTAATTTTTTTTCGGTTTCTAAAGTTAACAAGTATATAAACAAGCGTGTTTAGTTTCTTTGCCAATGATGACCATTTTTCTTTACAAGACCCGTCTGGTCTTTAGCTGGCTATTGCTTTAAAAATCTTGCTAAGCACTGTATATTGATGCATGCTGCATATTTTCAATATGAACAATAGAGAACGTGATAAGATAACTTCTGGTACCTATTTATAAATCAGTGATGACGCATCTTAAAACATATAGATGTATGTATGTAATTACTTATGTTCAGGGTTACCTAATAGTAATCAATGATAGCCATCATTATGTTGTAATAATGCATTACATTATTAAAGGCATGAGTAGGTGTACCTTCTATTAAATAATTAACCAATTACAATTTCATTTAGTTACTCATTAAATGGATGGACAGTATAAGTTGCCCTTATTTAGTATTGTAAAAACCCTATACCTACGACTTTTATTGTTGTTTGCGGTTTTTGCTTTAGCATAAGTATTTTACCGTAGTAATTTTGCCGTAGTGATTAATCCACAATAAGTTTAAAATCATGTGTATAGTATTTATTATCGAACCGACAACAAGGCCTACTACAGGCGGCATGGCTTTACGACCTCTGTCCAAGGATAACAACTGACAACTTAACGCGCAATATTCAATGTGAATGCGCTTACGAAATACGGTCAACCTGCTACTTCAGCACGAAATACGCGGTAGTTACTTCTGAATAAGATCGATGAACATCGAATACCATATTAGACGACTCATTTACACGAACGCGAAGGCAACTTGCCTGTTTGCTAAGAGAAGTAATCAGTATTATTCATAAAGTACGACACATGCCGACGCGACGGTTTACACATATTACACAAAGCCCGTAACACGGTCTATCAATTGACGTCTTTTCCGTTACTAGCTTGAAGTCAGGTTTAGACGTATTAAGTAGTTATGTAGATAACTAAGTTTCAAGTGAATAATTTTTAGTGCGTATCCAAACGTAATAGCTCTTTAGTTCATAAAATTATTCACAACCTACTTAATTACTTAAGCATTTTACTAAATTTTACCTAAAAAGTGCCTGTCCAAACGTGTTAAGTGATAAGCCCCGCCCACTTACTTAACAGAAAATAGAAAAATTTCTAAATTACTTGTTTACTTGCGTACTAAATAACTACTAAATTGTCCGTTTACATGTATTAATTTACTTAAAACTACTTAATAAGTGTAAACCGAACATAAGAGTCAAAGCCAAGTATCGATAACATAATATCTTTGTATAGGCATAGCGGACTACCGAGACGGCACGCGCGGGAAGGAGTGGCAAGCGCACGCAGCCCTGGCCGCCGCCGCAGTCATGAAGGCCATCGTCACTGATATGGACCCACCTACTGATTAAACACGTCCCACCCACAATATGTTGATGACCACCTGCTATACACCGCTTTGTTTGACAGGTTAATGAGGGTGCTACCACATATATTCGGGTCTTTTGTTACCGAACGGCCGGTTATCGTATCCCACGGGTATGGAATAAGGTTTATTGTATGTGTTGTTTAATGTGATTTAGTATTTTGTGTGGATTTGGAAAATTTCTTTACATGAGCAGCATCAGCCATTGTTTACCATGGCGACCAAATGCTAGTTGGCAATTACATTTTGTAACATTCCAAAACATAAGAATTTAGGTTAGGGTATGCGATTAAATTTTTTATATAAATGGTACTCGATTAAAATTTTGTATCTATTAAATCAACAAGGAGACGAGACCCTAAAATTCAGTTATATACCCGAATATGTGTAAAGTCACCCTAGTTATCAATTATAATTTTATCAGTTACCCATTCTTTATTTCTACATCTTAATTCTTACACATATTCATTCGGATTTTGCGGACCAACACTGGCCTTTTGATTTACATGATTAACTTTATGAGATCGAAGCATGCTAGAATCTAAATAGACAAAATGTTTTGATATTATAGTAAGTAAATTAGTTTTAAGAACTATCAACTGATCGCCAGAGAATTGATATAGTTCATATACCACATATATTGTTGGTTGTTAATACATTATGTCTAAATGGTTCAGTGATATATACATTTTTATTGAATCTTGTTACTTAGACAAATAACTCGTTTTAGAAACGATTAGACTAAATTACAGGTAAACTTGCCTTGCTATTTAGGTGTTAGTGTGTTAATATTTATAAAGTTTGAATTTTCTGTAGGTAGTGTATCAATTTTACACGAGATTTTAGTAGGTAGTCCGACTTTCACTCAATTTTCTAACAAATTTTGCAAAATATACACTTTGAATTTTTAAAAGTTTTGTAGTTAGGTTTAGCTTATGTAAATCTACTCCAGTTTGCTTTTTGCTATTTGCCGACCTTGTCTATTATATAACGGACTGTAATGGCTTCATTATTTTTAAGGCTCTAGTAATCTAGAAGTCTTCCATGTTTTCAGAATCTTTTGATATCATGTTTTGAAGGATTTTCTTGAAGGATGTCCTTATAATTCCTCTGTTGATGTTGCGAATCCAGATTGTGTTCAGTGAGATAGCATTTATATTAGTGCATCGTAAAAATTTGTGATTTTCCAATTTTGTATTAAAATAAGTGTCATAATTATTAAGAATTTTCAGTGATTAAAACATGAAACCTTAAAACACAAAACAAGAGGAACATCGAATTGTAGGTACTAATTTTCTATGTCATCCTGTGAAAAGTTACCAAAGTTTAAAAAACAATCTTCATAGAAGTACCTAATATATACATAAATGTGACATACATTATACAACAAGTTAATTTAAATTATATATTTATTGTGACAGTGTCTTATACCGTGTTATTTATTAATAGATCTATTGCTTTGCCAGGCATAGTTATAAAATATAAGTTATATTTTATACACTGTTAGCCAGAAGTGGCCTATGTAGATATAAGTTTGTTGGAAACATGACATGTGTTTGTTGTGAAATTGATTGTAAACCAAAGTAAAAATGTTGAACTATTTACATATAATATGCAGGTCTAGTCACCTGAATTTTAGTGTGAACCTTAATATTTATTTACACCCATTAGTTATTACTTATTCATGTCGGTGTATTCGCAGTTCACACATTTTTCATAAAATGTTCATGTCAATATTTTCAATTCATTATAGACTGTGTGCATGTAAGTTGAAAGTTTTCTTATTATTTTTGTTGAGTGAAGAACTTATTTTAGTAAATTATTCAATGGATATTTTGCAATTTTAATGCATTTTATTGTAAAGGATTTGGTATTTTACCGATTGTTTCATAATAATGCTTAAATATGTTTCTGTATATCTGAATTAGCTTGTATTGTTTGTTACATAATTATTGTAATGTTTGTAACTGCACAAAATAAATTATTATCATTGACTTGAATTCTTTTCTTAAAAAAATTGTTAGCTTTTAAATTAATACTTAAGGTACATATATAAAGAGACATAATTATTCAAATTAGATCTATATTTACAAGATTTACAAGTCTTTAGATTTCATGGGAGTTTATGGGTTCATCTATGGATAAGGAATGTCATCACAGCAGACTTCGCCATTCATATCCAGGGCATTAATCTGAAACAAAATAAAGTTGCTTAACAATATTGAATTGAAAAAAACAACTAAATCATAAAAAATTGTGCAAACTGAAATTCATCAAAATACAAATTATTAAGCAGCATGTTCATCAACATCATCATTTCATCACATAAAGGACCCACTAGTCCTCATATTGTGAAAGGCAGAGACTTAATATAGTTGCAGACAGAGTTGGCAGCAATATACACATACACCTAGACACACAACAGGTGTTTAACCTTATTTATGTACTATTATTTCTTCTGTGGTTTAACTTGCAAGTTGCAACTAATTTAATGCAGATACTTACTCATTCTGAAGTATTAAGCCCAGCATTCATTCTGAAAAACAGTAAATAATGTTAGATAATAATCAATTCATCAAATTGACCTTGTGACCCTGTATTAATGTGCATGGGAGACTGAACACACCCAGCCCTTTGTGAACAAACAACTAATTGGAACCAAAATGTTAGCAATCTATTGGTGCTCTACTGGACATAATTATGTAAGGATGCTACGAGTTTGAACACCTGAAGAGATTTATTAAATACCTGTTGTATTTACAACATTGATAAGTAATGTATGTAAGATCACCTATGCATATAATATAATATGATAACCCCCATCTTTGTAGTTAAATATATTGATATCCCATGTGCATTATCTAAGTAAGGATGTATGTTGGAAACAATCTTTATTTGTAAATAAAATTAACGTTAAAGTGATATACTTTGGGTTAACACAAAACAGTATGGTTATGTGATTTACATTCATTAAGGCCTTACCAGGGGCGTAGCTACCGCCGTATCACCCGTTTCAATTAAACGGGGCCCCCACTAACACTCCCAAAAAAAAGCTTTTATATTTGACAGCTGACATTGAGGGGGCCCCACAACAAATATTGATATGGGGCCTCTTTAGGGCTAGCTACGCCACTGGGCCTTACACAAGCAATTTTCAGTCACAAGAGATCACAAAAAACTGTAGCAGACTGACAATACAATAGTGAAAAATTACTTGTGTAAATATTATAATTATGTATTATCAACATTCACAGGTTAGTCCACTTGAACATAAATTTATTTTAAGCTCATCCATTGATTAAATAGTGGGTACATAGTGCAGACACAGAAGCAAATGCCAATATGAAATTCTGTTACTTGCATCAGTCTTAGAAGCATGGCGTTCTTGTTTGGCCATCTATGTTATTGTTGACCTTCTATAAGTTCAAAACAGTTGCATCATTATATGAGTAAAATGTAAGTATAATAAATAATGGAATTAACTTAACATTTTATATTCTTCAAATAACTAATCTGTTAAGCTAGGAAAACATCATTCCAAAACATGTTTCTTTCGGGCAAAAGGTCTATAAATTATAAGATTAGACAAAAAAAGGAAACATGAAAAAACAATGTGTCTTTGTCAGTAGGCATTTCAGTCAAATTAATCAAATGTTGCAAATTAATAAGCTAGCAATACAACTCACCAACATATTTAACTTCATCAAAAGCCTTTCTAGCTTTTTTGAGTTCCTCATTCATAGTTAGTAGATCTTTAACACGGGCATATTTACGGGGATCCTTGCGAACTAAAAAGATTATGTCTTCCACTTGTACCCTCCCAGTCCGCCCAACTTCCATTGCCCTGTAATAACAGTAGTCAAATAATGTTAGCTTTTATAAGGATTATGTATTTGATAGGGATTTTTATATAAAACACTTGCATTTTTCTCTTTTTCAATCAAGAGTAAATAGATAGCCAATTTACTTTTTTATGTGTAGTCCTGTTCGCTGACGAGTTGACTGTTATATAATTTACAAGTACCAGAACTGCACAAAACATATTAAAAAATAACATTCACAAGAACTTATTTCAAAATCCTATTAATATTATAAAAATAATTTTGTGAAGATGTTTGTTCCTCAATCTTGCCACAGCAACATAACTGATTTGGCTGAAAGGAATTGAGATAGCATAGACCCCGGATGAACACATTTATTCAGGGTTCCCGAGGGATTTATAGATAACCGATCTCTACCGCGGGCAATAGCTAGTAGGTACATAAAAATTAAGAAATTACTTGTGTGTAGTTTCAGTGATAAATTCTATAACAAGGTCTTCCAAGAAGTCAACACTTTCTGTATACGGGTTTTGGTCATCCCCAAAGCCGTACATCATACATCTTAATTCCTTACTGAAAAGTCTTTTCCGACCTGAACCCGTTGAGCCAAGCTGTTGCTCCGAATCCTCATCATCAAACTGAAAGGGCAAATATTTATTTGTATAGATAAGCAGAAAATACGACTAATGCAAAATTTATGTAGTGAAGATACTAAGTTAAATTAATGAAAGTTCATGAAATATTATTTGCCTGGTCATATTGCTCTGGAGTATCTGGGGTAGGCGTCGTCATTCTTTTGCTACAATATTAAAGCAATACTTAATTCGATAAGCTGTGCTTCAATTTTCGTATTTTTGTCTAACAAAACTCTATCACAAAATCACAAAAGAAAAGTTAGTTTTTGTTTTGCAGACTTTTGCATACGATGTTTACGAATACGAATTACGAGCTCAGGTTACAGAAATGTCGTTGTCACAATGAATGACATGACATTGTCAAATCCACAGAATACATACCTACCCAGTCAAGTCAGTCGATTCATCTGTCTGCAACAGGGATATATTACTCTAACTGGTTACGTAACTTCGTAGTGGTACCTGAAGATCGATGACTTCATAACGGAATGACCATTTTTGTATTGTGTCCATTTTATCTATAGTCCCAGGATATATCATAAAGATGTACCGTAATTTGTGAACTTTAATTTTCAATTTTCGCAATGCAATTATTTAAATTGGGTAATTTTGAAGAAATTTTAATATAATCTATTCTATATTATAGTTTTTACCTCTAGAAAAAATTCCTACAGAAAACTTTTTGAACAACCATTTCAAAATAGGACAATATAATGAAATCTTCGTAAGGGGCCATCCATAAATTACGTCGCACTAATTTCATGACTTTTTAACCCCTCCCCCTCCTTGTCACAGCTGCTCACATTTGTGAGACCTCACACACCGTAATTTATGGATGGCCCCTAAGTGTGGACACCCTACAATTATGAAGGACAAACTCAATCCGACCTGTGATTGGTCGAATGGTCGTTCCGATATGACGTCATCGAACTTCAGGTACCTCTACAAAGTCTATAATCCAGATAGAGTAGTATATCCATGATCTGCAACGACATTCGACAATGAAGCCCATTATTTTTTCGCATTACAGGCAGTCTTCGTACTTACGGCATGTTAGGTTCTCGAAATGCGCGACGTAAATCGAAACGACGTAAGTCGAGACATATTTTTTCATATTATGTTTACATGTAAAACTCAAGGGTTAGGATCCGCACGGACTCGAAATTAAAAAAAACTGCATTTACAAAAGGATATACATACTTTATTATTTATCAAAAGTAAGTTCTTAATATAATTATATATGCACTTATCACGGTCATTGACATCGCGACAAGTGAATTCTCCTATGCCGGAAATCGAAACAAATGACGTACTATGTTTGAGGAATAGTGTCAAAACATTGTTCGACGTAACTTGAAACGACGTAAATCGAAACGACGTAAGTCGAGGACTGCCTGTGCTATACTTTTTGAAATAAAAACAAATTATTATATGTCTGTGATTGCAGTCTGCTATCCGGATAGTGAATGGATTCTTTAAATATGTACACCTTGGAGGAATGATAAACATGGAGTAGTAGCAATAAGTTGAACTTTCTATGCACTATCTGTATTTCTCAGACATATGTCATTTTGGCGTGTGCTAAAAAAGGACAACAATACGTCATTCACTCTGTTCCTAAAACGTCAAACGCTGTATGTCGCCGGTTTTTCGAGTACGAGTCACCAGGCTGGTGACTAAGTGGCATAAAATTTCACGGCAATTTTTGAGTAAATCTTTCTATATTTGCGAAAAGTAACGAATTAACTAACAACGATATACATTCAAGAAATCATAGCGTGTGTGGTTTAAGGGTGTAAAAGTCATAGTTCGAAGAAATCCGAGGAAAACCGGGGGTTGTCGTTTCACAGGTTTGCTTTTTCAATATTTTTCTCTGATTATAAGAGTTATTTAGGGGAAAGAACCATAATATGACCAATTGTTGTGTAAATAAAATCTTATTGACCGGAATAGACACCCTATTTCGTCTTGGTTTTCGAAAATTTTACAAATATTTGTTTTTAAGTGTTGTACACAGCCATGTTTACGATATCGATACATTGATACATAATAATTATTTGCTAAAGCTAAATAACTTGTTATTACGTTTGTGTGCTGTATCAACAGTATTTGAAAGTTATCCAACATATATAAAAAAGGTTTTTGTGTTTGAATCGTTATTAGACTTAAGTGCTTCCATTTGCCTAATGTATGAATATGGAAATATCTGATTTAAACATGATTATAAGATTTCTTTAAGCGTTTCGGTTATTAAAAACTAATTTTATTTTATAGGTACAGAAAACCAGAACAGGAAAGAAAATATTTTGTGCTCTAATCATTGATGGTATGGTAATTTGAAATATATATATGGGCCTACCTACCTGACGATGTAACATTACGTTTAAATAAATGATTCTACAGTTTGATTTTGTCTTTTATTTATAAAAATACTTCGATCTATATATTTTTCATAAATGGAATAAGCTGGTGTCGTTGGCGTCTTCGCTGCTTCGTCATGGTAAGTTAATAAAATCGCGAAAAAATACGTAAATTTCATATTATTTTTGTGGATTTTTAACTCTAAATTAAAACAAATGACGTAAAATATTAGGTACAATACAATGCAGCTGACCTGTATTTTATGGCTGTGGGTTTAATTCAAAATACAATCTCAAAATGTAACGTAGTTTTCTATACGTACATAATCTATCGATAGCTCAGAGGAATAATATCGATAGAATTCCGTATCCCGTCCCTTAACTGATGCCGTAAAAAGTGGCTACATCAATGTTTGACGTACATACGGATTATATATGTTTATCTCTTTCTGACACGCGCGGACGTGCGTAAGTTAAAAGACTATCGCTATAGAGAAAACATTCAATTTATTGCTACTACTCCATGTTTATCATTCCTCCAAGATGTACACTGTGCTATATACATAGATCTCTAGTCTGTCTGTACATCATATATCTTCCGTCACGCCCTACGTTCCACTAGACGATCACAACGATCACGCTCACGACCGCGGTTTTTCCCGTTCCACTAGCTTGTGAGCGTTACAATCATACACCCAAGTGGAACGGGTTTAATGATCGACGTGAGCGTTTAAGCCACAGAGTACTTACACGTTTTAGCCGTTGATACAAAATGTACTTTGTGATGTTGAAAATAAGCTTAGAATAATAACGCCTAGAAACCTATTGCGAGCACGAAAAACGCGCAACTAAAACTTAGCCATATCTGGCTAAGTTTGTTCCGCGAGCTGTCAGTGCTCATGCCTCATCGTCACGTTAAGTCGAACACAGCTCGCGAAAAATAATTCAAAATGACTGTCTGCACTATAAAGAAGTGTTCTAGCACATCAGACAAACAAAGTAAAAGTGATCAAATTTCATTTCATAGGTAAATACTTACATTTTATAGATTTTCTGTACGTAAATCGACTAAAAACAAATAATTTGAAACACAATAACCTATCACTACACAGTGTTGCTAGTTGTGGGGGGAAAATTGCACACAATGTTTTAGTTGGTTCTTAATGTTGAGTTTAAAGAAAGTTGGTAAGTATAATCCTACTAAAAATACAAAGATCTGTTTAATGCATTTTCACAAAAAGGATATGTACACAACGAAAAAAGGTTTGCGAAAAATACGCCGTGGTGCCGTGCCAGCAAAGGTACCTACGGTCCTAGATATGTAAAATGCATTAGCTCATGTCAAGCTAACTGCTTGAGGATGGAGCGGCCTCCGGCTCCGCCGTTAAGTTGGTGTTTAGGTACTTAACAATGAAAAGGTAAAATTCAGGTAGCTATATCCTAGACTTCCTAGAGGTTAATTGTAAAACTATTTTGTCAGCGATGTCAACTTATACATATATGTATATTATGAGAGATGTTGAATCAAAGCGAAAACTTTTTATGAAACATACAATTACAGGGCTTTTAAATGGGAATGTATTGCTTTAATTTAAGAATGGTTAAATAAATACTAAATTTCAATATGTTAAATGTTTTTTTTTATTATTGAAATCCTTATTCACCGATACTTCCTATATCATTTGATATCAAACAGGTTTTTATACTAGTTGTCATAATTTTTTTTAATCAGATTATAGTTTTGCGTCTCCTGCAACTAATTTTCGCGAAAAAATACAAACATCTACACAAATATGTTTTGCATAACATTTGTCTATGATTTTTTTGGTTTGATAACGTTTTGTATAAATGTTTCACGAAAATGTTTCTCACAGAAGATGCGTCATAATGTGAATTTACACAATCATACAGGCATTTAAATTTAAACGCATTAAACGGCGGCATTCATCATTAGATTAATGGTTGATAAATTTGCTGTTATTTTAAAAACATGTAATATATTTATGAATATAATCATATTCATGTTATGTATTTAAAGATCATATCAAACACATGACAAATCATCGCATAACAAAGCAGCACGTTTTCCCATTTTTTGTGGGTAAACGCTCGATGATGGTAACACTGGAGCCATATATTTGTGTGCGTTAGAAGAGCGTAGATACATACAGCTCCCGCACACAAGGATAATGAAATGGCACGCGTTTAGGCTTATGTTTTGTTTCAGACGCTACTTCTAGGCGTTATTATTCTAAGAAAATAAGTTTAAAACTTAGATTAGAGGTTATGTTATAATTTTTAAGCTATAATTAAACGTTACTTAATTAATTATCAATTTTAGTTATACTAGCAAAAAAGTATACAGTCTACAAACAAAACATTTTTTTTATGAAAAGCCAAATATAATAAAAAATTGCATATTTTAATTAAGTTTATGATATTAACCGACGAAGAAAAATGTATACATGGCTATATGTTTAATGAATTAAACAATAAAATTATTTACATAATTTAACATATGTTTATATCAACTTGTGACCCCACGTCGAGCATCTGCTGGAGAAACTACTAGTTCCACTAAAGTATCTCTTGTCGAATCGTATAAAGTTATTTTTTCCATCACCATCCTTAACTTTTATAAAATTGCGCCAAACTGTCCATTTCTACCCAGTGTTGCCAGGTCTAAAAACTGGCGAGAGTAACTTCGTCGTATCTGGCAACACTGCAATTCGACCACTTCGACCCATAATGGCTGCGTTCCAGTAGACGCTCACATCGCTCACAACGATCAAAACGCGTTCCACATGGCGACCACGGTCGTCATGGTCGCGGTTAAAACGTCATTGATGACGTCATTAATTTCGCTCACGGCAGTTCACGGCACGCTCAAAACAACTCACCTCACGGGGTGGGTCGAAGTGCCCGTTCCACTTGGGTGTATGATTGTAACGCTCACAAGCTAGTGGAACAGGAAAAACCGCGGTCGTGAGCGTGATCGTTGTGATCGTCTAGTGGAACGTAGGGCCCGTGAGGTGGGTTGTTTTGAGCGTGCCGTGAGCGAAATTAATGACGTCATCAATGACGTATTCGCCGCAACCATGAAGACCGTGGTCGCCAAGAGGAACGCGCATTTGGGCGATGTGATCGTTGTGAGCGTCTAGTGGAACGCGGCCACGATGTCACGTCACGTCAATGGCTTGTCAGTTGTCACTGTTGTCAGTTCATTGTCAATTTTTGTTAATAATTTTAATATAATGTAAACATTGTGAATTTGTGAACAAAATGTTGATATTTCAGTGAAGTACACCAATTATAATGAATACTCATTTTATTTACAAAACAACCAAGAAAGCATATTTGTACAAGAAGAAAATAAATTAAGTTTAAGCGATGAATCCTATGACGTGAGTATTTAATTCGGGACATAATTTTACTTGAATTAAGTAAATTGTTCATTGTCTGGATTGGTGTTGACCAATTTTTTTTTTGCAGAAATGTTAAAAATGTTCTGAAACTAAGTGAAAGGGAGTTATCAGGTAATTCAAAAAGCTCCTGGCATGATCAGTATAAAGACAGTGCCTGGATATTTGTGGGTGGCATGCCATATGACCTTACAGAGGGAGATGTTATCTGCGTGTTTTCTCAGTAAGTGTAATGTCTTACTCATAATGTGCAAAATTCTCCTATCCTATGTGGTCTCAATTACATTAAATACAGTTACAACCCTTGGGAGTTGTTAGTGATCCTGCCTGAAAAAGGGCTTTATGTTTGATTTCATTTTTATCAGGCATATTATAAAATTAAATGTTTGTTCTTGATTCATGGGTGTATGTGATGTCTTATGCCCCAACTCACGAGTTACTAACAGTTACTTAAATCACTCCTTAGTACAGAATTTGTATGGTGATTCTTTACTAAGGAGCGATTAAAGTAGCTGTTAGTGACTCTGAGTTGGGACGTTAGTGTTGTCCATGGCACCCACAGCACACAGAATCTTAGTGCAGTGTGCAAAATGCTATATTTGAAAATAATGATTGGAACTAAAGACTTACTTGTAACTTTCTATACATTTATCTAATTTCATCTGCAAATTTATTTACAGATATGGTGAAATTGTAAATATAAACTTAGTGAGAGATAAAGCAACTGGAAAATCTAGAGGATTTGCCTTTATTTGCTATGAGGACCAGAGGTCTACTATACTTGCTGTGGATAACTTAAATGGAAGCAAGGTAACTTGGTAACCAGTATGTATTTTAATAAGTTTTAATCATGTAAAAGGGTTCTGGTACCACTATCATTATATTATTTAAACCTACTAAGGTTTAAAAGCATTGTGGGGAAAAATACTTTAAGGATTACAAAATATTAAAGGCTAAATTTAATTTTCAGATCCTTGGACGTACATTGAGAGTTGATCACTGTGAGCAATACCGTGCACCAAATGCTGATATGAGCAAAATTGATGAAGTCACTGCTACTCTCAGACATACAGGCTGCGCTCCAGTAACTGAAACAACGCTACCTGAAGTACCAGTTAAACAGGTAAGATGACATTACGAAATTTGTATTTATCGTTATCATTATTTTATGATAGAGGCAAACTCTTAAGCTTAACTTGACAGGACAAAATTTATGCTCGGGTCTACAGTGATTTAGGGCTAGTGAACACTACCACCTGTTCACTGCATGCTTTTTGCTTTTTTTTTACTTACAATAAGCTAATGGTTGACCACAATCCCACCTGATGGTTACAACCCTGCTGTGAGACATAATATGTTATTCCATTTTATTGAAAAATTTGAAGTTTTCGTGGCACTTCTGAGTTCCGATCTATGCAAGAGAATTATTATCCTGAACTTAAAATAACTAAAATGAATAATAATTGCATATGAAATTATGTCCTACCTATAATTATTTACAGGAGAAGGAAAAGAAAGTGAAGAAAAAGAAGGAAAAGAAGAAAAGTAAAAAAAAGAAAAAGAGAAACAGAAGTACTGACTCAAGCAGTAATTCTAGCAATTAAGTTTAATTATAGAAGTAATTGAGGAAATAAAATCAGGTTTATGAACAGTTATGTTTTTATTATGCAAATATTTCACAATATTATAACTCCAAATTCTTTTCTGTACTTATGTATACTAAATATGACTAGAAATACTACTAGCATAATGCAAATGAATATCATTTATCATGACAGTACAATGAGATCAGTTATTTATCACATACAAAGGGAAAAAACATTTCAACAAACAAAATGTACACAATATTATGCACAGATAATATGTTTTATAATTATTCAGAATATTTTTAAAGAATTCTTCATATCTTAAACTTGTCAGTGGAAATAAGCATAAATTTATATGTATTTATTTAAGTACTAATATCCATAAAATCATCTAAAGAAAACATTGAAATTATGAAAATCTAACTTTCATAAAGTATTTGTTTGATTTGATCACAAACATCCTGATTAGTAAATGCAATGAGACCCTCAGAATTACAATATTCTTGCGTGTCAAGAACTTTGGGGTCATTGTATGTAATGGGTACGAGTTTAGTGTAACTGAGGACGTCACCACCCTTTGCTTTTATCACAGCATGAGGTGCACATGTGTCCCAGCGGAAAGTAGTACCCTGTGACACTATGTATGCAGCAGCTTCCCCTGCAATTAAAAAAAAAATGAAAACCATAAACAATAAACGTTACCTATTACGATGCATTGTAATGACCAGGTTTATTTTATATTACAGTTAACTGTAACGAAAAGATTACTGACTATAATGTTGTGGTTCAATCACAGAGTAAAATTTGAAATTGCTCATATTTTTTGATATTATAAGCTGACAGAATATTGGTGTAACATTAAACTTCAATGGTTTATTTTATGTATTTGAATTTGTAAAATATAACATGCTATAAGAATGTGATAGAGTCTCACCTAAAGCAACTTTCAAAAGCTTGTGCCCTGCTCCAGGCACTGACTTAACTTCCCATCCAGAGCTATTGAACTTATGGATAATATCTGGTTTTTCCGCTCCACTCATAAGAACTACTTTACTTCCGGAGTTTTCATCACCTCCGTACCATTTATGAGTGCCATCATAGTGAATACCCCAAACAATTCTTCCTTTGCCACTAATAAAATACAATAAAATATTAGTAACTGTGACATTCATAGAATGATAAGCAGTGGAGATTATTCACCTATAAAAAGAATATATTATAAAAAAAATCACTCATATTCCCATTCACAAGGATTGTATTGTGTTATGGGTGGAAAGTGCAATGCAAATGAAATAAGAACAAACATTTATTTGCCATATAACTGTCTGCTCTGGCTGGAAATTGAACCCTAAGCTCCAGACCGATTCTATCCTAGACTTCTGGATAAACATGAAAGTGTAGGGGTACATAATGCTGATTAAGCATGTCCCCAGCATGCAGTGTGTAGGCGACCGCGATGCGCCAGTTGGTCCCGTGCTCCCTTACAGTTTTAGCACCTTAATACTTAAGCGCACATCCTACGCGTAAGTTATGTATTACTGTACTAATTGTTGTTAATTTACAACAAAATCGATCGTTTCGTGAACTGAAATATGCCTTTTTACTGGAACACCCTCTTTCTGATAACATCTTCATGAACATTAACTACAAAAGTATTAGTGTTATATACCCGTCATAAAATGGTTGGTTGACAACTCCTACAACAGGTTCTCCAGTGGATCGCAAGTAAGCCCCAATAAGAACAGTGACACACGGCAGGCCCTTGCCCTCAGGTGCTTCTCCTCTTACCCCCGCTATGAATTCCGCTGTTGCATCTGTAAGATAAATATTACTTAAAAAGTTTTACAGTACAGACTATCTAGACTGAATCTTGATCAAAGCCACTTATATACAGTGACGGATTAACCCTTAATCAAATTAAGCAATTGCCTAGGGCATCACGTCTGGGGGGGCACCAGAAGAAGCACAAAAAAGCACAAAAAACCACCTTGATATACGGATAGGGGGGCCCACAGGCGTGGATTGCTTAGGGCATCAAGTAGTCTTAATCCGTCACTGCTTATATACTAGTCATTAGTGCATCAGAAGCTCTGCAGGAGAGGTAATTAGTAGTTCACATTTTTCTAAGTGCATTGATTGTGGTTAAACATTTTATTCTATCAGCAAGCAATTGTAGATATTTTGTAAAAGTTAAACTGGCTTCTTAAATTATAATACTAAGGTAGGTAACTGTATATTAATGAACAATTTTTTTCATACCTATGGGATCTATCCACACGCCCAAGTCATTAGGGTCTATAAAGGGGAGACCACTAGGCAGCGTATCACACAGGATATGAGTAACGTCACCATGCGCGGCATTTGCCATGCATACAGCATTCTCCGCTGGTACAAGTTTACTGAGCAACTCGGCTGTTTTATCAGGTGTCTCTTGCAATCCAATGCAGACTCCGTTTATTTCAGCACATTCTTCACCTCGCACATTATCCTTAAGCTCTGGGAGCCTTTTTACTATCTCAGACTTGGCAGATTCTTGGGCTAAAACATCTGCTATAGTTTTAAAATCTTTATCAAAACGGGCATTTGCCTCGCCTTCGCATTTTTCTGCCACCAAAAGAGTCTCATTGTTGGACCCTCCGCAACAGGACCGCGCTACGTTAGCAGCTTTTTCAGATGCTTTAATTAGTGCTTCTATTACATTCGCCATTCTTAAGTACTATGCACTGGACTTGTAAGATTCGTTTTACTGGCTAGTTACAAATATACTGGTTTTATGTAACATAATTAAGCTAATTTAATTAAATTCATTTTGTTTTATTGATTGTTTATTTTCGCAAAACTGTCAATCTCAACTCAAAATTCTCAAGCGTCCAACCAAAACTCCAAACTGTCAACTGAACAATGTCAATTGTCAAGTGTCAACAATGAACAATGTGTCAACTTCCGCCCATAGACATAATACTACTAGACTAGCCCTACGTTCCACTCGACGATCACAACGACCACGCTCACGACCGCGATTTTTCCGTTCCACTAGCTTGTGAGCGTTACAATCATACACCCAATTGGAACGGGTATAGTGAGCGACGCGACGTGCTCGCGTTCAAGCCACAGAGTACTTACACGTTTTAGCCGTTGATACGAAATGTACTCTATAATGTTGAGAATAAGACAAGTCTGAAACTTAGATTAGAGGCAAATATCCTCCCTATACCAATGATATTATAATAGAGGTAGATATGTTACTAGCGCGCCGAAGATGAAGAGCGTAACGTTAGCTAAGTAGCCCACCTGCTCGCAGTCACTCTGTCAATACTCTGTCGATACGCACGCTTTTATTGTTGTCAGAAGTCCTTGAGATTTGACATACAGCGTTAAAATGCCCTCGTGTATTATGCGTAAATGCACTAATTACACAAGTAAAAGAAATTAAATTCATGGAATAACATACCACACGTCAGTTATCATGATTTATTGCATTTTATTTAATTTCATTATTTCTCTAACAAAATAAATATGGCGGCATGACAACGCCGGCCGAACGTAGGGCGGACATAGATTAACATACAGAAGTGACGATATATTGATGCTGTCCCCATTTGTATGTTCATTGTTAAGTACAGAAGAAACGATGGATAATTTTCTCACGAGTACCAGTATCATAATAAAGCCGTACCGTATTAGTATCGAGTATTGTAATAGAGCCTAGCAAAAAGAAGTTCATAAATAATATAATATAATATAAAAATAAAAAGTACATGTATAATACTTAAAACTTTTTTGTATCCGTCGATAAGCAAATAAAAAAATTGAACACTTATTGTAAAAGTATTCCGGTTTGGTTTAACATATAAAATTAACGTAATAATGTGGTTAACTGCTGTTATATTAGATTTCCATCGGACGAAATAATGCGCCATAATCTAAATTTTACTAACAATAATCAAAATTTTAGTAACAAAAAATAGCCGACTTCAAAGTCTCAAAAACTACTTGTCAGATCTCGTTCAAATTTATGTGGACTGGGACCACATGACAAGCACCTGCTTTCGATTAAAAAAAAGAATCATCGAAATCGGTTGGCGTGATATTGAGTTATTCGTCAATTTGTCGCGCACATCTTAACACAAATTTACGACTTATGTGGTTTTCTCATGGATGCCATTGTCAAATCTCAATAAAATTTATGTGGGGCCACATGACAGGCTCCAGCTTTCGATTAAAAAAAGAATCATCAAAATCGGTTCGCCCAGTCCAAAGTTCTGAGGTAACAAACATAAAAAAACAGTCGTATTGAGAACCTCCTTCTTTTTTGAAGTCGGTTAAAAAAGAATCGTTGTTGTTTAAAATTAATGTTTTAAAGAAATGCGTTTTATTATCTACCTACAGAATAAATAAGATGCTATGTAATAATAATGAATAAGACGCCATACCTACTGCTTAGGCTGACTTACACATGAAAAAGGTCGTGGTCCCTATAAATACGCGTATTTACTTTATTCGTAAATGTGTCACCATAATTAATATTTCATCACCGAAATCCCAAAATATTGCTTTAAATAGTTTTGAAATTACAACTTCCTTCCTTAAGTTTATTTTTAGGTACTTTTAATCTACTGACTGTACTGAATTTGTTAGTCTTTGCCGAAGCCAGCCAATCAAATCATCTGCACGATAATCTCCACAATATTGTGCAAATGGACAGAGTTGCCAACTCTAAATTTTTTTCGATATCTTCACAGTTTTTAGTTTAGACCACCAAAATTAAATCTAGTTTAAACTGAAAATCAAGAGGATGTGCAGATTGAAGACGAGTCAGTTTTAGTAGAAATAGTTAAGATTTAAAGTTGATTTACGAATATAAGTATAATTTTCATAACGGTATTAATAAGTTGTTTTGCACAATTTCATTTGTTGGCAACACTGGTCAACGTTTGGTGACGCGAACGACAAACACTAGCTGTCTTTTTCACTATTATGGTTTTAGTAAAGCTATCCCTTTTACATCATTTACCAATGTAGTGATTGCCCGATTGGTGTAGGGAAACAAAAGATAAACGTGTGTGTGTTTCGGAACAAATTTTTCGGTTGATTTGTAAGGGCATAACGTATCTTTAATTAATACATCATTGCCCTATACATACAACATCATTGATTAGAGGTTATGTTGTTACACGAAGTGCTCATAAGATTTTGCACAAAACAAGATATTCAAGATAATGTTACTTGTATTTTCAAATAACCATAAATATATTATTAGGTATAAAAACCAAAGTTCGCATAACAATTTTTAAGCTATAAATAAACGTTACTTAATTAATTATCAATTTTATTTTTATACTAGGAAAAAAGTATATCTACAAACAAAACATTTTTTTATGGAAAGACAAATTAATAATAAAAAATTGCATATTAATTATGTTAATGATATTGACTGACGAGGAAAAATGTATACATGGCTATATGTCTAATGAATTAAACATTAAAATTATTTACAGGTATAAAAACTAAAATAAGTAAATAAAGGCAGTCTAGAGCAGTGAAGAATGCTTGTTATTTGAACTGGTTTTCAGTTGGAAGGGTGAAGTGGTCTTGTTGAACTTCTTTGGTATATCCGAGTCGAGGTCATCATGCAGTTTAAAATAATAACAAAAATAATTCATCTGCGGAAAGAAAATCTTTGTAGGTGCACCTTTTAAAAACAACGCATTTAAGTAGGAGTCTGAGATTAGGTAGGCAGGTATAGTTAATGTTTACAAGTCTTCTTGTAAACATCAACAGACGTGCAGAAGTCTCACTACTGAAGCAGGGGTCTTGAGAAAGTATAGAAATACTCCATCACGCTGATTGGATTGATCTTCATACCGATGGGTTAGTGCCCAGTCGGAATTTTCTTGCCACGAGTAGGCCGACACCGGGACTGATACGTAACCTTCGTAATTCGTGTTGTCGACGATCCCAAGCTTAGGTACAGACGGATTAGATTAGAATCGCTTGAGATGAGGAGAGACGTAGGCTCCCTATGCGTATTTTACCGTCGCGTCTGTACAACGGGGAATGTTCATCAGAACACGCATTCATCACATCTTGAGAACTATTCGGTTTGTACCTGCGGTTGATTTCCGTTACCGCGCGTCACTGTGTACCAGGTTCCATAAACATCACCTGAATATCTGACGTTCGTCCACAGTTCGGTTTTCACATAATTTTGTGCTACGCATGTGGTAACTGTGGAATGTACTTCCTGCATCGGTGTTTCGGAGTTTTCACTAAACTATGACATGGGTTCCTTCAAGAAGCGGGTCTATTGTTTTCTTCGAGGCCGGCAACGTATTGGCCCCCAGTGTTGTTAATGTCAATGGGCGGCGGTGATCACTTACCATCAGGTGACCCGTTTGCTCGTTAACCTGCTTATGGCATAAAAAACCTCCAAAGTAGGGAAATGGTAAAGATTTCTTGCCACTCTGGTCTAATAACACTAATGCCACTGCTCACCCATCGAACTAACGACTGCGATGCCGCGACACGCCTGCGACGTTGTTGACTCGGTCGATCACAATAAAATTCACAATATAGGATCGACAAAATGTCACTGCTGAGCTATGAGCGCTGAACATTCTGAACATATAATTGGGTTGAACTTCAAGCTGTCTGCATTCTGTCAGTTATTTCGTCTCTGGATTTTAACTTTCAACATTAAATTATTGGTAATCAACATGCTGTGTCATTGCTTTAACCAAGAATGCAAGAACCGACTACTTATGTATCTAAGTAAAAAATATGAAAGGCACGGATTCGTAACTTAACTAAGTAGCTGCCTAGGTACTAGATTATTTATTATGGGAAACGTTTCCGTTTTAAATCATTGTGTTCCAATCATTTTGTAAAACAATAGCAGTGTAGTGTTTAGTATGGCCAGATCCTCACTATAATGCCGTTCACAGTTCGGTCTCAGTTTGATAAAATATTATGCAGTACAAAATATATGTGTGCATTCATATTATCCGTGACAGTCAAGTTTCGCTCCTATTGTATAATTTGTACGTGATACGACTTTACCAGACCGAGATCGGATCGAGAACGGACTGTGAACGGCATTATAGTGAGGATCTGGCCTAATGGTTGCGCTATGAACGAAGATCTTGATTGCACCATGTAATTAGTAGCTGTTGAATAGAGGGACTTCGTCTTTAATAATTTAATAACTCTACCTACTCACCTACTTAATCCGAGTCTGGCATACCTAATTATGATTTCGTAAATAGATAATATTATTAATTCACCATAGGCATTCTTATGTTCAGCATGAAGCGCTCATAGCCCGGCGGTTTACATCGATCCTAAGCGATCGACAAAGCGGGCGCGGTTGGCAGTTGGATGGGTGACCGCTAGTGGCAAAAATTTCTTGAGTGCTTCCGTGCATCGGAGAGTACGTAAAGCCGTCGGTCCCGGTTGTTATCGTAACATAACAGCCGTTAAGCCATGTCGAAGGCCTTTGGGCGGCATGAAAACTTCTGACACTCGGGTTGGCCACTAACCCCTCCACAAATCCCCACTGAAGCAGCGTGGTGGAGTATGCTCTAGGCCTCCTCAAGAGGAGAGACCCGTGCTCAGTAGTGGGCCGTTAATGGGTTGAAGCCATTCTTATGTTCAACTATTATCACACGCAGTTAGAATCCATAGTAGGTATAACGGACTGAAAAAAAACTTTTCAGACATCATACCTCCCTATGTACCTATAATCATGTAAACAATTTTTCTTGAGTAGTTTATGTCGAAGAAACCATGAATTCCTGCGTAATTAAGTTCGTGTTCAGTCTCGTGTTCGAGCAATATGGGTTGCCAGTGATGTCATACGTCTCCGAGACGTGATGCTTTAAAACTGGCCTAATCCAGAGACTCAAAAGTTTCGTAGCGAGTTTTGTTAAGGCCTATGTGCACGTGATCTTGTCAGAAGTGATGACTTCTGTAGACGAAAGACATTTAAGCTACGGTAAAGATATCTAGGTATATAATTATTATTAATTATCTTAATCGTGACTCGTGACATAATAGGTCAGCCGGCTGAAGTGGCAATGGACTGGCCACATAGTATGAAGGATCAATAACCGCTGGGGAAAAAGTTTCTCGAATAGTGGCCAAGTTTAAGAAAAAGGAGTTTAAGATGCCCTCGACCAGGTAGGCTGACGAAATTTAAGAGTTGTCTATGTCCAGCAGTGGACCTCCAAGATGGCTGATGGATGGATTTAATAATATACTTATTGAATACTCATTATTGGGTATAGTCTTAAAATGCAATTGCCTATTTCAATTTAGTTTAATAACAGAGTAAATTTTAACAGCCGCCAATGAGGTCAATCAGGCGCATGTTCCACGGCAAAGATAATGCAAAAATATTGAATAACCTTGAGGTTAAGGTCACGCGAAAACCTGCATAATGGTTGCACAATTTTATTGCAATCCCATTTAAGAACATAATTATCTACACACGCATTAAATGAGAAAGTAACTGTTATCACGATATTAGTCGGTATTCGTGTTTTACACGTGTCAAATAAGTAACTATCATAAGAATATATCAAAAAGCCTCGAATAATAGGTATATGTAAACTACAATCTTGATATTAATACGAGCTGTAAATTGTAACCCGGTAGCCTAGTTGGTAACGACCCTGCCTGCGAAGCGAGGGGCCCCTGGTTCGATTCCCGGCCCGGAGCAGATATTTATACATAATATGACAGATAAATATTTGTACTCGGGTCAACGATGTTATTTTGATGTGTTATATGTGTCGTCCATGCCACCCGCAAGACAGGTAAATAACCTAGTGTGGGGGGGGGGGGGGGGGGGGGTATGAGTGTGTTAGCGTTTATAACTATAGTTCTGTACTTCTCTCCAAGATGGTGCTACGGGTATGTGTCGATTAAAATTATTACGGTGTGACGAGCTGATTGGTTTTATCCCATCTCAAAAATGCTCTCACACCCAGACCGAGAATACAAATTTCTAATTCATGGCGAACTTCGTATCACGTAACAATCAAGGAATGTACTTTGTTGTTACTTTTAACTGTTATAGTTTTGGTGTCCACTCTACCCCTCCCCCTCTCCTCCATCTCCCTCTCCTTCTCCGGAACAATTCCATCATACATGATTTTTGCGTAACTTAACCGTTTTTGTTATTAAAACCTTCCGTGTGCCCTAAGAACATACAAAAAAAATTAGCCGAAATGGTCGAGCCATTCTGGAGTTTTGCGCTTAGTAACATTAATTTTTATTTATATATATAGATAGATTATTAAACAATTACGGCACCAATATTAATATTTTGGCAGCAATTGAACAAACAATACAATGCGAATAACGATAAATACACGACAGAAAAAGTATAACAAGTACCTACCTACTTGGACCAAGAAAGGTTGATACTTAATTTAAATAAATTATTCATTTCATTAAATGGCTTAATTAAATTATAGGAATCAACTAGACATAAAAATTCTCATTTGCCACCACTTGTAACGCACTGGTGGCAAATGAGATTTTTTTCCCATTGACGGTGGGGTCGGTGGGGACAACTGGTAATAACCAAATTTTCTGGTCGGTAATGCACTAAGCGTTACAAATGTCAAAGGGCGAATGTCAATACACTATATGGGCTATACTACAATACAATATACTTTTTGCGAAGAGGGAGCACTAGCTCACCCTCTTTGAGAAGAAGGGGTTGCATTCTAAGGTAAGAGTACCCTCCCACTGTGGGGTTCGGACTTCGGCTTAGGACGTCCGTGTCGCTTGGTTGAGGACATCGGGTCCTCAGATTATAGAACAAAAGGATCGGGACGAGCCTGTCGCTCACGCGTGAGTCGCTTGTATTCTAACCATTAATTTATTATGGGTAAATATTGTGTAGTATTAAGATTAAAGTACTCATCTTAATATATATAAATTACGTGTCACGTTGTTTGTCCGCGATGGACTCCTAAACTACCGAACCGATTTTAATCAAATTTGCACACCGTGTGCAGTTTGATCCAACTTGAAAGATAGGATAGCTTACATCTCAAAATAATAATAAAAAACTATTCACAGAACGAAGTCTGTCCGGGCAGCTAGTAACTATATAAAAATTATTATAAGTCACTGCAAAATCAGCTGCGAGGTTAATACGAGATTATAGAATTATCGTGCGATATCGCTCCAAATCAAGATCGTAGATTGGCTCTTAAGAAGAGCACCGCATTTACCGCTTTATATTAGGTTTGCGGTTTTTTTAGGGTTCCGAAGTAAAATCAGAACCCTTACAGTTTCGTCATGTCCCTCCGTCCGTCTGTCCGTCTGTCTGTCCGAAGCAAAGCGCCGAGACCCTTAGCTTAGTGCTAGAAAGCTGTAATTTGGCAAGGATATACATATTTATTAAAACTCCAGAATCGTAGAAAAAAATATTGAAAAACATTTTTTTTCAGGGTACCTCCTCTATAGGCAACGTGATAATGAATTTTTTATTCGTCGCGTACCCTATATTGTGGGGTATCGTTGAAAAGATCTTCCAAAAATATTATGGGTCTTTTAAGATTGTGACTTTAAAGTGCTAATATTGGTTAGAGTCAAGTGTCTCCCCCCCTGCTGGCTAAACGGTTGGAGCAGGACAAGTGAAAAAATTCCCGAAAATAGGTTATAATATGATGAATTTATAAGGAAAACTATCACGGTTATATTAGCAAGTAGCATAAGCATAAGTAGTTAATAAGTAATAGTCGATACACTACTTCGGAACCTTACATTGTGCGTGGCCTGACAGTCTTGACACGCACTTGCCTGGGTTTTTTTAACTAACGTGAATCTTTATAAACTTACGGTTTTTATCCTAATAAATTAAATAAGCCTAGTGATAAATATAGATTTCTACGTTTTGTATAGTAGAGCAAACCGGTAGAATGACGGAGCATATTTTGGAATCTATTGCTATAGTCATTTAATAGCAAAATTACTTTCTGATTATCAATTTGTCTGTTAAATAGGTACTGGGAATAGTATTTACTTGAGATAGGCAAATAATAAATAAATAAATAACGCTTCACACTCATAGCCCCACACTAGGATTCCCTGTGTCGTGGGTGCCATGGACAACACACAGCATAGACAAGGACATTCACACCCAGACCGAGAACAGAAATTCAAACTCATCATTCAAATTTCCGCCTCGCTGGGAATCGAACCCAGGACCCTTGGTGCGGTGATCCGGCATGGTAACCATTGCACCACACGGGTGCAATGTGTGGTACCTAAGTGAATTTTTGGGATTTTCCAGGGAAGTAGTTTTTTTTACATGAATAGCTGGCGTACGAGCGGGAGAGGTATAGATATTCCGTCTGATAGTTGGATGGGATGACTAATTGGTCATCGCTGCCCAACGACGTCAGTAACAGTCAAAGACATCACTTACACGAAGAAGGATGTACGCATCTCCGGCTGATTCGAGATGGAGGGAGGTCGCGCGGAAAAAACTCTACTACCATGAATGAGAAGCATCGCGATTAAACTGAGTAGCACAAACGCCAGGTTTTCGTTATTTTTACCATACCATCTCTTGGATGAGTAACATGCGGAAAATTAAGAGCTTATGATCATTTGGCTTATTTGGACTTGCAACTTTATACGATTTTAACAATTAACTGCAGAAAATGTCGAAAGACTACTGTTTTGGTTCGAGAAGATTCTACACATTGGTTCAGAGAGCAGCGAGGAAGTTTGTTAATGATGAGGCTTTGTTAATGATGGATCGTGAATTGGTGTCGTAAAATGATGATATAAGTAGACGTGTTTTGTTTGATACATTGACGGGCGACGAATTGACGATACATGGATAGGGGTATAGATACTTATGGTCGTAGCACACATATCAACTCGTACACGGAACGTAAACGTATCAACTCTTGCATTTCAGTATTCTTTGTATGAAACTCCCTACTGTAAAGCACACTTATCGGAATCGTAACGTAATCGCCTCGCCTCGAGACAAGCTCACGAACCGCGGTACGGTGCGTGGACGACTTGCCGTACCCGCGCTTACGTCTCACCGTACGCTATCCTTCGACTTTCCGTTTCCTCGTGCACGCCCCGCGCCGCGCTGTCATTCACAAGGCAACTTCCGTCAAACAGCGGCCGGCGAGCCGTAAGCGCGGCGTCGCGTCGCCTAGCCGTAGCCGAGTCGATTCGGAGCTGCCTGTCGGTTGGTAACGCGCTTACGTTAGGTTGATGCTTGGTTGACGGCGAGGCGATCCGGTGATGATCCCTTTCCGAGTTGATATGTATGCTACGACCATTATACGTAAATGGGAAAATAAAAAGGAAATTAGTACGGGTCTTCTCAGAAGGACAGCTTTTGATAAAATTATGTCTCAAAACGTTGTCAAAAATTAAATGTTAAATATGTTTATTAAATACTTAAAACTAATAAGTAAGTTGAATACCTTTTTTTCTTCTCAAAACTTGAATTGATATGAATTGCTATGGCAAATCAGTTACGCATTAAAGTTCAGAAACAATACCGTTATGAACAATAGGTAATAATTAAAATGAGTTGTAATCACCTGATCACACAGTTTTTCAAATTCTTTATTTTATTATTCACTGGAAATTGCCACTGTATTAACATATTTTGTATCATTTTTAATGTTAGGTAATTAGGTTTTTACACCAAACTTAGTGGATTAAAGCAAAGCAAAAGCAAAAATAATACCTACATTCTACATCAACAACAGAATGAAGGTAGTTTGTATATTAAATCAATTTTCTAAATTTTCAAAAGTTTAGGACGTTTTCCTCTCAAAAAGCCACTCAAACTTGAACTCTACAATTCAAGCTATGTTTGCTGGTAATTTTCTTGCAAACCCTTAATGATACAGCAGTCTCGTTCAATCGATCTGCAGTCTCGGCAGATTCAAAAGATTTTCCGCTTGATTTTCGCCGATCGGACAGCGTCTCATCCTTATGAAAGGCCCACTCGAGATCTAAGCTACTTGAACCACAGTAGGTACTGCAGAATCTGCTACTGATGACAGAGAAAAAGTCGCCAGTTCAGAGTACACTGGTGACCTTGACACGCACTAATCGAATGCTGCATGACACCGGATGTATCGGATACTTTTTTACAACTATTAATAGATTGACAAACCTCTACTCTCGCATGACATTGGTTTTCAATTTCAATTAAACTAAACTCACTACAAATTACCGCCTTCACGCGTTAATGAGCATGGAGCAGCCATGCAGATCTTTGCTACAACATTGTCTAACGAAACGTGTGCGAAATAATGTACAGAATTTCTTGAAGCATGCATTAATATCATTGATATCTTTACCGTGAAGACACAGTTGACATGGTTACGCAATCAACGCATTTATCAATAGGTAGAATGCTTCACAAGGATATTTAGGAGTGTAGTGAAAAAAATGATTTTTTTAGAACGCTGAACAATAACGAGTATCTATCAAATTTTTGGGTGCAGTAATTTTTGGTTAAACATTATTAAGTACGTGATTGAAAGCTGACTGTAATATTCACAACGATGAAAAAAAATCCTCCTCTAGAATAGGCTTATTTTTTCAAGTAGGGATTGCAAAATTTTATTGAATTTACATTTCATCGACGAAATTTATCTATCTATATTCAAGAGGTTCATACAATTACTTAAGAGGATAATTGTTATGGAAATGGTTGGACTGTTTGTAGGGATACCGCTCACTTAAACTGTGATCGTTATGGAGATTTCAAATTAGGGTTCTCCGTATGAAACAGATACTTTGTCTTAGTTACATAACAACTACTTGTCCAAACTCCTCAGCCGTAATGATACAGGGCTGTATTACAGAGCCTAAGGATGTTTCTGCATCTGGGATCCTTTTATGGCTTAGATATAATTAACAGACTACCAGATATATTACAAAACAACCTGCAAATATTTTTTTTTGCAAAAAATATTCATCTCTACACAAATATAAACTCCATTTTAGTCATAAGCAACAAAATTGACAATATAATTATGTAGAAATGGTCTATCTAGTTCAGCCAACAAAATACCACTGCAGGTTAATTTGTACTGTTTCATGTGTTTCGTGTGGATGTTTTTAATTTTCATGTATTCATTGAATTTAACTTTCTAACTATTAATAGAATTTTAAATGAGGATAGTCACTGGTATCAACGTTTACAGGTAGGTAGTAGCTTTAGTAGCATACCTAGGTAGTAGATCAGTTCGGATCAAAAACTTTTCAATCAATACTTCTCTCTATTTCATTCATGTGATGTTATATCCTTTTATAATAAGAAAAAAATATTGAAGTTATTTTATAATTCATGAAGTTTGATGATTGATTACAGTTTTTATCAAATCCATAGATAGCGAAAAGGTTTATTTACGCTCTAACTATCGCGTGTCAGCAGCATGACTCGAATGACTGGGTCAATGAATAGAGGGCAAAAACTTAGACAATAATTCCTAAATTAGATACTTACTGCACAATACCTTCTGTAGTTAGTTTTACTTGCAAAGTTTATTGTTTATCTTTTGAGTCGTGTATTAGATTCATATTAAATTGATTCAAAATTACGCAAGTATTAAAATGACTGAAATACTTTGAGTAAGATATTTCATAATCGGTGCCAATAGTGGTACGTAAACTTTAAAAACAATTTGCCTAGAAATATAGCGGGAATTAACTATACTTCTTGGTTCAGCTTCCTAAACCTCTTGATTTTTTGACCATGAACAAGGCTCAACAATCTATTTTAATTGTCTTCATTGCCACAAAATTAATGATTATTAAGAAATAATAATAATATAATTAAAAAAAATAGTTAATAATTATAATAAAATCCATCTCCGACTCATAAATAAATAAACGCAAGACTACTTGAATAAGCATAACAATGTACAATATCACGGGATGAATATTGAGTAGACATAGACAGGTCACAGCTCACAGGTTAGGCTTTATCACCTTTTCTCTTCATCAGGAAGCTTGATGTTTCAAAAGTACCCTTATCTTGTTGTAAATTTATTAACATTTTAAAAATGTTCATCGAATCTTTTTTACCAGCCACCAAGAGTAGATTCAAGTAGTCTTGCATTTATTTATTTATGAGTCGGAGATGGATTTTATTATAATTATTAACTATTTTTTTAACAAGAGTATTACTATTACTATACTACTTATTACTATTAACAATAGTAGATACTCTTGGTGGATGCTATGCTTATCTAAGCATAGATTATGATAGGTATATATTTCGATAAATAAATAAGATTTCCTTTTTGAAGTCAGTATAATTCATGTTCCACGTTAACTACAACAACCATACGTAGAGAGTGTCAGTACGAGGTCAAACGACAATTTATCGAACAAAATGAACAAAAAGTAACTTGTAATATAAGTCGTTCCCTCAAACACTTAATAAGTAAGTAACAAGACAAGTGAATGTAGATCTGATAATTAAATTACTCTGTGATAGAAACACATCAGTTTTATTATTCTGAAAAGTTGAAAGAGTGAGGTACTCTCGTAACTGACAACAATCAGCCCACGAGAAACCTGTTATACACATTAAATGCTATGTTAATAAATGCTAACATAAAATTACCCTAAATACTCTTTTTTTCCAACCGATATGTAGTACCTACAGGTTTTATGAATTCTTTGATAAAACAATAAAGGTAATAAAATTTTGAATTAACCTTAAACACTTTTTACTTCTTTGACTAGTTTTATAGGCTTGTTACGAGATGTACATACCGAGGTAGGTATCCATCGAATGGTCTTGTATTTAATTTTATATTTCTTTTTTCAGACATCACTCAGATAAAGTCATGTGCATTAATTAATACGTTTAAAATATTTTTGTTGTCAACATACATAACTACTAAAGTAGTTAATGAAACTACTTACTACTACTGAAGAAACTGACTTGGATCTAATTATTTTTTTCACATCTATTTTTTCTCGGCCGGGACAGATATTTATGTGACAAATAAATATTTGTTACCGGGTTATGGGTGTTATTGTGATCTGTTATAATTATGTGTAGTCCTTGTCACCCGTGACTGCAGGGGTATGAGTGCTTAAGTGTTTAGCGTTTTTATATCCCGAATTCCCGAGTTCAAATAAATGATCAATTTTATTGTACTACAGTATAATATAACAGTGTTTACATCTCACATCTACGATGTTTAGCACTTGAACTTTTGAACTTGGCGATGTGATAATGATAATCCTAACTAATGAATGTTTCAAGGATTCTGAAATTTATTGACGCGCTTTAACAATATTTTTCTGATGACAGAGTGAGACCTAATTATACCTAAATAGATACAGTTTTATGTATTCAGGGGATTCTTCAAAAGATTTTATCCATTCCCCTCATTCCCGGATATACATGGAGCGCTCCCGAATTTCGTGTGAATGCATTCATACGTTCTTGGCAATGTTCCAGTTTCTCTCTGAACTGTAGATATCCGCTAGATAACACATGGTAATGAAATAAATAGTAAATCATCATTTTGGGGATATACTCGTATATTGATGAGTTTGCTAATCCACAATTAGCATGCGAAGAGGAATCCAGTATGTCATCGATCTTAAGTGTACGTAACCTCCACTGATTGTGATGGACTCTACAGAAAAACGGACCAGGAGGGCAATTCTCATTTCGTAGAGATACATGTCTAACAGAGATATCTCGAAAAAACATGGCCGACCTCGAACAAAACGAAGCCAATCGGCCATGTTTTTTCGACATATCTCTGTTAGACATGTATCTCTACGAAATGAGAATTGGGCTCCAGGTCGCAGTGCCAGGTCCTTCCAGTTGAGGGTCGTTGGACTCTTGTACCACCCAGTATAATCTCAACGGTATACTCAAATCGACTGTGAAATTATCATTTTAAATGCTTTGCCCACAGCGTCGAGGACACAAAAATAATGCGGACCGTGTTGTCAGCCACCAATTGGTGAAGCCGTTGGTGTTACTGGTCATGGGTGATGGTGACCACATGCCAACACATCTGCTTATTTGTAGGCTATTTACATAAAATCTAATCAACTTGTGCAGGAGCAACATCGAATCGCAACGGCACCGTTGTAGCAGGTTCTCTACTTCCTTCTTGGCCGTCACCACATTCGTCATGAATTTGGGGTCACAAATGTTTGCTTATTAAACGGTTTTACTTAGCTTACCCCGTTTGTCTGGGTCAAATCTTATAAGTTTAGTCAGACATACTTCCTCAAGGAATTGCAATTTTACATAATTATTACTTAAGTTCTAATAACAATGTATTTTTATAATCATGTTTGGGTCAAGACGAGGAAATCCTTAACGGTTTATAGCACAGCACAATTTCTTTTTTGCTTAGGTACGTTGACGCTTTAAAACCGTGTTTAGTTTTTAAACTATTAACTTGTTTTTCTTTGCGATGCCTTCTAGATACGCTTGATTTTAGAAGTAGTTGGGTATGAACAGTTCGTCAGTTCCTACGAACGCGTTGTTGATTTACTAATTTAGTTGTTCAGCTGAGCTAAATTGAAGTTAATTATAGGCAAGATTTAAAAATATTTTTTCTCCATAATTAATGTGAAGGTTGTGTTTTATTCTAAGTTCATGGAGAAAATTAGTCAACCGGAACAAGCAGCCCGTTACTAAAATTGTAACGAAACTATATTTTAGTTGTTTAATCTCGCTAACAGGACAAACAAGGTTGGTAGGTAATGGGGTCGATACCTGGCTATATCAGACGTTTTAGGTTATTCATTGCTTGTGGTATGACATTATGAGCTGGGTAGGTCGCTTTTAAGTTTTTAACACACATAATTTTTATAAGAGGCAGTGTGCATGTGAGAGTTTAATAAAATTAATAACCAGTTTAGTGACTGTCAGGCAACGCACAGTGTATGGTTCCGTTGTTATAAGTTTATCGACTATTACTCGTTTACTTGATTAAGGCTATCGAGGCTAATGTCACGTGGTCCTTCTTCAGGTACATTATGTTCCTTACGAACAAACATTTATGGAAACATTGTGAATTGCTTAATCATTTTTATTTTTTGTGACGATAACTGTCAATCCATATAAGTATATATCTACTGTTGTTTGATCGCATGCCTAAATAGTTTAATTTTATTGAACCTCTTTATATTTTATTTATTGTAGCGAGAGCAGTATTGAGTCGGATATCAGTGAATACGACTCAGGCAACCTTACTAAGTAAATAGGTAATACATAGGACTAGGCTTTCTAGTATGTACTAAGGATCTCTATGCAAATCCGCGGACGTACGGACGAATGAACGGGTCCATTTTGACTACGGAACCCTAGAAATCAACAATAGGAGTAACGCACTTAAGGCCCAATAACAATTACGTGAAATATTTTGCAAGAGTATCGAACCTTCACGCGCCTTCAGACTTTTGTGTCATTTGAACACTCGCGTAGAACGGTGTTCTGCAAAAACTGTACAGCCGGCTAGCATAGTTTTATTTGAAATGGCAGTGAATTAAATATTAATAATTTAAACATAGTTCTAGTGTTTCGGAAATTTTCGTGTGTAACGGTTTAAAAAAAATAATCACAATGTCTGCTAGTAGAGGATTAATTTGGTAAGTTTTGTTAATGCGATTAATGCACATATTTTAATAAAAAAAATTAATTTATACGTAGTGTTATACATACATTTAATTTCCTTTAAGATTTTTATTTCGGGATATTCTTGAGTCAACGTAATGGAATAGTTTTCCACTAACGAATATAATTCAATTTTATTTACTACTGTAGGAACCTACTGCACGGAACTAATTATCTGTTTTTGTTAGCAAATATAAATTTTAAATACAAATAAAATACTGTTTAACATACGCTCAGAAGTACAATAACAGTACAGGCAATTGTTTTTTATTACACCTTTTAAGTACCCGATTACATTTAAGATTCTGCATAACAATAATTCAACTATTTTCTATATTGGGAGTTACTTGTCATTTTTTTTTAAAACGAATATCAGTATAACACAATAACGAATTACAGTGTAGCGTTTTTCTTATTGTGCTTCCGTCAACACTCTTCGCTTAACACTGAGAATTCTGGGAACGCGTTTTACCCTTCACAATGGAACTGTCTAAACGTCCATTGGTTGACAGTATGACAGAGAAAGATCCTAAGCATAGTTATAAAGTATTCCGACGGCACTCACGTTTTGTAGGGTTCTTTGATAACATGGCTAGTTAGCACTATCAAAAATCAATCATGAATGAGATAAGCATTGGTAATTTTTTAGACAAATTAGGTTACTTTTAATAAACAATTGACTTATCATGCTATTTTTCATTTTAACACTATTGACAATTTTTATCGATATTTTTAAAATTTGAACCTTGATGCAGTGGGTGCACTGGTAAACAGGAATTACCCGTGCACCCACCGGTGGGTGAAGCCAGTGGTACCCGTGCAGGTAACGGCCCCATAAAATGTTTACGTGTTTCAATAAAATTGCAGTATAGTAAGTTTCATGCTTTCTTCTAGCCTATTATGGCGTCAGTGATGCTTTCAGTGGTATGAATGTCAAGGGCAACGAGTACCACTTTTTATCAGAATTCTCGTGTTCTTTTTTGGAGGGGTTGGACCATATTGTGACCATCGGTGATACACTAGACTAGATTAGCCTAACAGTATTACGGTTAATCTCGTCGAGGTCACAAACTAATAATTATCATAATTAGACACGCGTTAAGGTTTTTTGTTTATCTTATCCTTAGACTGTAAATGGTTGACATTTAAATCCTGCTTAATCTTTTTCTATACGTAAAATCGTTTACGATCGACCGAATTGGATGAGCCGATAGTGATGAATGTTCATGAGCACCACCTTGCTGTAAATCGATAGTTAAAGGGTCGCGCTTGTTTTGAAGATAGTATCCATCTCTAATATTGTGTCTATGATTTAGTTATTCCTTTAAACACTGAATACTATAGCAGTGGAATACGCTCCAATCCTTCTTGAGTACAAGCATTACAATGGTCTGTTGATGTGTTAGAGCCAATTACATACATTGACATTCAAAACAAAAACATACATCTTCGTGTTTAATAAACGTTTGATATTTACTTTGTGTAGTGTTTTATACACTTTTCGACAATTATTAAAACTTAATTTAAAAATTAACACATTCACCCTTATTACGAATAGGTACATACTTGAATACAATCCCTCATGGTAAGTGATGATAACTATATTGACTAACAATTAGCAAATAAAGTAATGATAAATAAATAAATAATAATAAATAAATAATAAATAACGCTTCACACTCATAGCCCCACACTAGGTTTCCCTGTGTCGTGGGTGCCATGGACAACACACTAGACAAGGACATTCACACCCAGACCGAGAACAGAAATTCAAACTCATCATTCAAATTTCCGCCTCTCTGGGAATCGAACCCAGGACCCATGGTGCGGCGATCCGGCATGGTAACCATTGCGCCACACGGATCGTCAATAAATAAAAATAAGTCGTGGATTGTAAAGCGTCCACGCTCTCTTTAGGCTTGTTAGTTTTATTTTTATATAAAATGGACCTATTTTTTATTTGCCTGTATGTAAATGTTGTCTCGGCGAGGAACCGGTAGTTCAAAGCCACTATTTAGAGGCCCCAGAGCATCAGTTTTGTCGTATACAACAATTTTAAATATTGTATCTTAATATATATAAATTACGTGTCACGTTGTTTGTCCGCGATGGACTCCTAAACTACTTAACCGATTTTAATCTTTGCACACCGTGTGCAGGCAGTTTGATCCAACTTAAAAGATAGGGTAGCTACATCTCAATTTATAGCCAAAAAAACTTTTGACAGAACGAAGTCTGTCCGGGCAGCTAGTATATTACCTATAATATGAAAAAAGTAATAATATTAAAGTGTTAGTTGTTATTAGGTACTTACCAAACAAATTACCTATCCAAAGGTGAAATAGTAAAATCTCACGTAGGTAATAAGGATAGAGTAGTGAAAATCGTATAAGGATTAAAATTCACTTGTCTTTAGAGGATGTCGTCATGTTGTAAAGTTAATTAGTTAGTAACACATTACACAAGCCTGTCAGTACAATCAAGCATGTAATCTTCCTAATACCTATTACTCTTTATGGGCCGCTATTTAACCTACTCCATAAACTTTAGAATATAGGAGTTTCTTGGTAATGGCCTCTAATATTATCACAGAATAAATAACTGTAGGTACCTACCTAACAGAAGTAACATAACAAGCCTTGTCTGTAAATTTTCGAATGAGGGTTTTATAGCTATTTGAATAGCGTTAATTTATATAAAGATGTGTATTTAATAATTTCAATCACATTGTCAATCAGTGTCACGTCATCATATCACAACGCGTAACTGCTCCATTGCTAAACGCAGCAATCTCAGCATCTCCTCTCACAATGCGAGTCAAAGGCCATGATCACATTAGCCAAGTAAAGTTAGACTAGACAGAATTCACACGCATGAAAAGAAATCACAGCGTGATTCGCACCAGAACAAGTGTGGCTGCTAATTATAAAATGGTTGAAAACTTTGAACATACTCAAAGGTTGAAAAGGTAAAATATTATTGCTCTTGTTAGACCATTTTTGGAATTAAGGGTCCGTTTGCGAAATATCTAAAATAATAATTTTAAAATATTATTTAAAGTTGCTTTAATAAAGTGTTAATTTTGGTTAGAGTCAAGTGTCCATGTTGGCTAAACGATTGGATTGACGAAGTGAAAAATTCTCAAAAATAGATGAGATGAATTTACAAAGAAAACTATCACGGCTATGTTAGCATAATTAATGAGTAATAGTCGATAAATTTATTACTTCGGAACCCTACATTGCGCGTAGCTTGACACGCATTTGCCCGATTTTTATCTGTATAGGTAGGTAACTACTTCTGTGCACAAAAAAAGTATTTTTTTAATTAATGCTTGACAATCACTACACTAAGGTCAATATACAGTGAACGAAGTGAAATATTGCAAAATTATCCTGCGTGCAAATGCTGCCTTGTCTGTGTAGCCTAATTTATGATTAATATTTTTAAATATAACATTTTACACAATAATTAATATTTTATTGGTTATTGGACTGTCAACAGTGCGATCTCTTATTTATGTAATTTTAAATTCATTTATGGCGATTTCAAGCATAAATAAAAGTTTAAAAGTGATTTTATAGTCCACAAATTCTGCACAAATAAAAGTACATGCAAGAAGACGAAGATTAAGAGATTAAAACCAGTTTGAAAGTAAATAACAGAAAGTGACAGATACAATCTAAAAGTGATGTTTCATAAATGAATTTAAGAGGAAGCAAAATACAATGTGGGCCAGATCCTACACCTAAATAACAGCACTCGATTCTCACCTTGGAGTAGTACATACTTAATTGGAAAGAGGAATCTTTTACATGAACGTCAGCAGATTGTTTGTATACAGAAGCGGTTGCTAAGGCCGCCATCGGTCGTCCTAGCGACGACATAGGTCTCTTCTACTGCACTTCCACTGTGACGCAGCTACGTAACGACGCATGCGTCAAGGAGCCGTCATATTTTGACTTTGCCTTTTTTATGTTTTCAGTTTACTTTTTAAGTGACTATATCGTGTTTTTAAATTTATTTAAAGTTATTCTTTTTTGTGAATATATTTAACTTTTGTGAATGCAGTCCGTGACCCAATCTTGTGATGGCACGTCGAACGCGACCCACACATGCACACAGTGCAACAGGTCTTTCAAATCTTTGAAAGGCCTCAACATTCATATTACAAAAACACACAGGAAATGTATTAGCCAAAACCATCCCATTATTCCGAGTGCACCTACTTATGTAGCCAACAATCCAACTCCTTTCCACACATATCTTAGCCATTTGAAAAATAGTTTACCAATAGTTAAAAGAATCCCTCGAGGAGCTCGAATAACCGTTGCTACACATTTGTCAAAATTAATCCAGAAATGTTACATAAGCAATTGTACTCAAGACTGGCAGAACCTGTTTTTATTTTCATATAACACACTACATATAATAAAAACTGATGAACCGAATTTATCCTTGACACAAAAAATTAAGAATAACTGTGCTGTAAGCTCCTCGCCTTCTCCCGCACCTCTAATCAAACATGATGCCCCTCGTAATCGCAACAAACTCATCGAAAACAAAATCTGTGACGGAGATCTCAAAGGTGCCGCTCGCCTTTTGTTCTCCAACGACGTGCTATCACCAGATACCCCCGACACCCTTCAGGCCTTACGGACAAAACATCCTCCAGCTCCAGTAAACCCATATTTTCTCGACCCACCAACAGCAGGGCAAGCATGCCTTCAAATTCAAAACAAAGATGTTACGGATGCCATTTTATCTTTTAAACCAGGTTCGGCTGCAGGTTTGGATGGAATCTCACCCCAACATTTGAAAGACTTAACATCGCATTCTGTGGGTGATGCAGGCGAGCAACTTGTAAATTCAATCACTAAATTAATAAACTTTATGTATTCCGGTAATGTCAATCCAGAAATTGTTCCCATTCTTTTCGGCGCGAACCTCATTGCCCTCACCAAAAAGGACGGAGGGGTGAGACCAATTGCTGTTGGATCAACACTACGACGTCTGGCCTCCAAAATTGCTGTTCGACATATTTTACCAAAATTAAATTCGGAATTTGAACCCGTACAGTTAGGCTTCGGTGTTAAAGGGAGGGTGTGAGGCAGCCGTCCATGCCCTACGCTCTTTCCTAACTTACGGAAATCCTGACGTGTTGCTCAAAATTGATGTCAAAAATGCATTCAATTCGGTAAATAGGGATACCCTGCTGACGGAAATAAAACAACATATACCGGAAATATACAATTATCTTCTTCTTAGTTACGCTGACCCTACAAAATTATTATATCGTTCTAATGAACTGTCCTCGGAAGTAGGTTGTCAACAGGGTGATCCCCTTGGGCCTGCAATTTTTAGTTTGGCTATAAATCCGGTAATCAAAAATTTAAATTCTAAATTCAACGTTTGGTATTTGGACGACGGAACCCTAGGAGGTGATGTGGATACTGTATTTTCGGACCTTTTTTTGATCAAAAATAAATTTGAAGCCATTGGTTTGGAGCTTAATTTTAGCAAATGCGAACTTTTTGTAAATAACTGCGACTTAAATTTAAATGACATAAAACAAAAATTCAATATTTTGGCTCCAAATATTAAAATAGTTAACAGTAATTCCCTTTACCTTTTAGGTTCTCCAATTTTTGATGAAGCTATTTCTGAATATGTCAATAATTCAATTACAAAATTTCAAAATTCTGCTGACCGTCTCCTTGAAATTAGTCCACATTATGCACTTTGCATCTTAAAATTCTGTCTTTTCGTCCCAAAATTTACGTATGTGCTCCGCTGCTGCTCCTTTTGGAATCACCCAGATCTTTTGACACAACTAGACGACTTAATCAAAATTAGCTTAGAATCGATTCTTAATATGCAGCTGAACGAGCAATCTTGGACCCAAGCATCCCTACCCATCCGTTATGGTGGTTTAGGGATTCGCAAAATTTCCAGTGTTGCTTTACCAGCCTTCCTATCTTCTGTCCATAGTTCAGCAAATCTCATAAGTAAAATTTTAAGGGCATCCCCTTCAAACTTTGAGATTGCTGGCTTGGAAGAAGCTAGAAAAGCTTTCATAATTGCATGCCCAGGTCAAAATTTTCCAGTTTCTCCAAACTCACAGAGGAGCTGGGACGACATAAACTCTAAATTGACTTATGAAAATCTTTTGAGCTGTAGTACAGGTTCGGCGCGTGCTAGGCTTTTGGCCGTGGGTGCGCATGAGGCCGGCTACTGGCTTCACGCGTACCCTTCGTCAAATACAGGAACATTTCTTGAGCCTGACACGCTCCGAATCGCAACCTGTCTACGGCTTGGGGTTCCGGTCTGCGCTCCTCACAAATGTCCCTGTGGCAGTGATGTCGACAAGCTAGGACATCACGGACTGTCATGCCAAAAAAGTGCAGGCCGCTTCTCGAGACATGCCGCACTTAACGATATCATACGCCGGTCCCTTGCCACCGTCAACGTGCCAAGTATACTTGAGCCGAATGGTATTGCAAGAGACGATGGCAAGAGACCGGACGGTATGAGTTTGATTCCATGGAAGATGGGCCGGGTGCTGGTATGGGATGCAACCTGTTCAGACACGCTGGCCCCATCCCATCTACATGGAACCAACATCAGAGTTGGTGCGGCTTGTGAAGCGGCTGAAAAAGTTAAAGCATGCAAATACAGGGGTCTAGGCTCCGAATATGACTTTGTCCCATTCGGTGTCGAGACCCTTGGTCCGTGGGGTCCTAGCGCTTTAAGGCTTTTTAAGGAAATATCAAAAAGGTTAGTCGACATCACAGGAGACCGAAGAGCTGGCAGCTACCTCGGACAAAGAATTAGCCTTGCTATTCAAAGGGGGAATGCTGGCAGTATCTTCGGAACCTTGCCTAAAGGGACTCCTTTTAATAATAATATATTTTAATTATTGTATTATATTTTTTAAGGTTTTTAGTTTTAGGTCATTATGTATAGTATTAGTTATTTTGTGTCAACGCTATTTATTTATTAAAATAAAAGCTTCTTGATTTATTTATAATCTACTTTAAACAATGATATTAACTATATAACATATTTTATTTATTTTAACATCTATTTTTAAAATTATTTCATTAATTACAGGTTCAAATGTTGGCTTCTGGCGTATGTAGCTTCGGTGTCAGGAACTTACGAGTACACCCAGCCTAATATTGTGTTCATTATGGCCGATGACATGGTATGTTAAAACTTTTGATATATTATGCACATACATAGAGATAAATATCCATTCATAGATATGTTTATAAAATGCATAGGAAATGGTTATATTTCTACTACTTAGTTCTGTTTTCTTTATTCACATTCGACTACTGCGAATGTTATTCAATGTGAAAACCGTATCGTTAAAACGTGACAAAAAGAAATATAAAATATAATTATAACAGTTACATAAAAACCACAGACATAGGTGATAAAAACAATCAAAACATTAATCAAAGTTCTTTTATTTATTTATTATTAAATTATAAAGATATTAATTTAGTGCGAAAAATATAGAAAAAAGAAAACTTTTATTAATTATCTCAACCAAAACTCTATACTAAATACTACCATTGTACCATTTGAATGGATCAAAAGTATTCTACATGAAGATCCGTTAAGATCGTGATATGTTACAAATACATCGAGTATCAAATTCAGTTGTGTGATTTGCGGGTTTCAAGTAGAGCTTAGTGAGTGTTCACACTGAACTCGCGGGCGCGGGCGCGGGCGCGGTCGCGGGCGCGGTGGCGGATTCGTGTTCACACTGGCCGCCAGGCGTTTGCGCGATTGTGACATGTTGTCAGAGGTTGAAAACATGGACGACGATCTTTTTTTAATCGAAAATTCGTACCTAAAGTTCCATTTAGGTACTCACCCTCCATATCAGGAAACAATTCAGCAATTTCCTTCCATAGTTTATTAAGAATGTTTCTGTTCATAAGATGCCTGTGTTTATTCTGCCAAATTTGAGTTCAAATCAAATCAGTTCTAGCCTGAATAGTACTAATAAACTCTTCTGTATTGAAGGACATGATCTTAGATGAAAGAACAACCCTTTAATCTGGGGACATAATGAATTCATGTGCTATCGTTTCTAGCGACAAGTTCAAAACGGTTGAACTTACCTGACATAATCGCGCGTTCCGCCGCTAGTTCAGTGTGAACACACTCATACATTCTCATGCGTTTGATATTGCCGCTAGCGGGCCGCGCGCGGTTGTCGCTAGCGTGCCCGCTACTTACACCGCACGTGCGTTTTGTATATGAACACTTTCATAGTAGTTCATATGTTTGAAATTTCGCGACCGCGCCCGCGACTGCGCCCGCGAGTCAGTATGAACAAGCACTTAGTAAGCTTCCTAGCTCTACTGTACTCTACATTGACTTAAAATATTAATACATAAGCTTAGGTACTAATTACAAAACACGCATTTATCGTATTATTATTAGCGATTTTCACTATATTTATATATAGCATATAGGTCTATGATTGTGACATTTTATATGACTTCAAAAACTCTCAATACACTTCCTTACGCTAGTATTCTATGTGTGCGTAGTGTACCTACAAATAAAACAATACCATACAGCCCATATACAGCCCATTTGAAAGGCAAGTGTATGCCTGTTTTACAATAATTGTTTTGTTTTAATAGGGTTGGAATGACGTATCGTACCACGGTTCGGATCAAATCCAAACACCGAACATTGATTGTTTGGCCCTTCGCAGTGTCGTGCTACAACAATATTACAGTGAGGCCATTTGCACGCCTGCGAGAACTGCACTTCTTACTGGAAAATATCCAATGAGATTGGGTATGTATTAATATTATTATTCAAATTTAGAATTAGAATAGCGGCTAACTAAATAGTGAAAACTGTCAGACTATTTCTGCATGTTATTGAGTTAACAGTAATAGTTAAATGTACGTACCTATATTTATATTATAATTGTTATTTATTTATCCTAAACAATAGACTGATGCTTTTTGCTTTTATTTAGAGTAGAGGTTGACTATCAAAAAGTTTAAAATACGATTTTACGTACTATTAGAAGGCAGTAAAATGTTTCCTTTTTATAAAAAAGCAAAACCATAAAAATATTTTATGATTCTTATTTTTGGTTTACTTGAGTTTTTTCTTGCGTTCATTTCTCGGTCTCCGTGAATATAATATAAATCCCTGAGTAGGTCTGACGGTCCTTGAAGTAATTTCGTTTGACTTCAATCAAAAAAGTCTTTACAAGAATTACAATTTGTCATGATTATGAAATAAGGCTATGTTGGCTTATTCGTCTGTTTTATACATACAACATCATTGGTTTTATATTATGAATTTGTCCTTCACAAAGTATTATTTGATTATTTAATTTTGCCGTACGCGTTACGTCGGCATGATGTAAAATTTTTTACTCCAGTTTAAAGATTGGATATTTTTTCCAGGCATGCAAGGTTTTCCTTTATATAATTCTGAAGATCGTGGCATTCCGCTATCAGAGCGTTTGTTGCCTTCGTATCTGAAGGAGCTAGGTTATTCCACACATTTAGTGGGGAAATGGCACGTGGGGATGTCTAGGCCGGAATTCCTGCCGACCGCTCGAGGATACGATGATCATTACGGTATGAGAGGAGGGTTCGTCGACTACTACACATACAACAAAGTTGAAACGGTAAATATTTATTTTTCCAAATTTAAACAGTACAAAACGTAATTAGAGAAGTATCTTTACCGGCAATTTTAATTTAATTACATTATATTTACATTATTTTAAATTTAAGTTATCCTGGATTTTGTATATATTATTATGATGCGGTTACTCACGTTTTCACTCATCGAATTAAGACAATTTGCAAAAAAAATCCAGCTTTTTGCGCTTGTTTGCGCATGTTTAGCCGTACTTCCTTTTGTATATTTACCTCCCACTTAATAGTTGGAAACTTATTTTAAAGGTCTTTAGACGCGATAAAAGCAAATTTTTTCACGGGTCACTTATTCCAAGAAAATTTGGATGTCTTCAAGTCAAGAGTGAATAGGCTTTTATGTACCAAGTTAGTGCACTACCATCCTTGACTTCATTACCGCTTAGCGCTTACCATCAGACGGTTTTGTAGTCAAGCACTGCTAGTGCTTGAATAGAAATAAGCTATTATTTAGTATAAAAAAAACACCAGAGTAGAACAGTGGAGAATACGCCAGGCCACAATTAAGAGAATATACACGTTTAACTATGTCCTAGTAACAAACTATTCCACAATGTCTACATAAACATATTATTTGCAGTGGCCGAGTGGTCGTCTTATGTTTGGATTGGATTTATTCGACAACGATATACCACAAGATAAAGAAGATCGTTACGTAATTGATTTACTTACGCAGAGGGCAGTTAACAGTAAGTTTAACAATAATATTATTAATAGTAGAAGTACTATTATTATAGAGAAAGAGGATGCTAGAATAAAAAAAAAAACTTTTGAATAGGTTTTTTTTTTTTGTATAATCATCTTTATAATTGTTACTAAAGTTACATCCAGTAAAGTTCCAAACAACTCAATTGGTTAAGGGAAAATTGTTAAAAATGTTCTTGCAAAATTTATTTCATACCTACCTACTATTTACTACTGGTAACGTAACAAGTTAAGCTGATAAGGAAAATATTGTATTCATAGTAAGAATTTTAATCAGTGTTGCTTATTTAATAAAATCAACGCTTACAAAGTTCCATTGGGCGCAGCTGGAAATCTCTGTCTCTATGCAAATGAAGTCACATTGTAACGTTGTATGCTCGGGCCGGGGTCAATACAACAATCGGAAATAAAAACAGACGAACGGAAAGGCAATTGGCTATTTGACAGTTGTCACGGTAAAATATGAAATGTGTTAAATATGGTTGCATAATGGTTAACAATAATTATACAATACGTTTCTTGCATGAAAATAAATTGTAAATATTTTTACTTTTGAAAAATAGATTTGAGTTTTTTTACCTGTGGGTACGAGAACCGAAACGCGGGCGGCCATGATTGAGCATATTATGACGTCACAATTCAATAAATAAAGCGTCGTGTACTACTAACTATATCGTGTGCACTGTGCAATTTACTGAGAAAATTAATAAGATATATTTTGATTTGTGGTTTTGAGAGGTTTTGTAAAATGGAGTCAGGCTATACAAAAGCTGACAGTGCGAATTTGCCTCAAGTTGATTCATTTATGGTCGCAAATTTCTTTGCGTGTAACCCTGACTTTTGCTCTACCGAGTTTCGGAATGCAAAAACCTACTGAAATTAATAAAGTAAAATTGGTCAGTCTTGCTAAGTGGTCACAGGGGGATTTTTTCCTAAGTTTTTCCTCAACGCCCCCTTAACGACACCATATTACTAATGATTTTAAATTACTTATAGGTTATGTTTATGAACAATATTAGGTTAGGTTTAATTTGTTTTTTTAGTAAATCATAGGCTAAGTTGATTTATTCTAAATACTTACATCAAAGTGGTCCTCACAAAAGAATATTGCTGATATAACAGATGTTAACTCTAGGTCTCGACGTGCTAATTGTAACCACTGCTTTCGACGTTGAGGGCATTTCGAAACGTGTAGGTATAAACAATTTGTCAGGTTTAATTGTAGTACTTCTACACATAGGCACTGCACACGTCTTGTAGCTTGTCATTTTCACAATTCCAGTGAAAAAGGTGTAAGTTTTTCACTTAAAATATCTTCAGAGTTAGAGCGTAAACTTTTTTTAATTGAAATATGACGTCATAGCCAGCAAGTGACAGATGGCGGACTATTTTCGCGCGAATTTAAAATTAATGGATTAAAAGTTATTTTTTTCCTACCATATAACACTTTTGTGAGAAAAATAAATATTGTAAGAGGTATAAAATAAAACTACGAAAATTTTAAAATATTTTTCCAAAAATTGTCTAATAGCCAATTGTCACCGTTCATTCAGATTTCAACTATCTACACGATGTGAATAGCTAGGCCATAGCTAGTAGTGACAAATGCCACTCAAATTGATTTCCACACTTACTTTCAAATGGCTTTTGTTAAACGTACGGATATTCGAAACTGAGTTTCAATTTTATTGAGGTAATATTAATTGTGTTTTATGCAATCATTTTTAATTTAACCGTCCGATTGCATTTAGAAACAGAGTTTGTTAACAAAAAAAAAAAAACATTTATGCGTTAAATACAACATGTACAAATATATGTATCTGTAAATAATAATTTAAAAAAATATACACTGGTAATGAACAACTGGAAATCATAAATGAAAAAATATAAAAAACTAAAAAACCGGTCAACCCTTTAGAAAACCGTCGAACTTCCAGGTTTGGACACAATGAGAGACTAAGAAAATCATATTTTAATCAATATCATTATTCATTTCAAACGATTTTATAATCGATTAAATCGATTGATTATGGAACATAATATTATTATATTTTATGGATTATTTTTTAATTAAAAGTATAATAATAATAATTCCTTTCTTACATGTTTTCGTAATCTATTTATACGAATTGATGATGTTGGCCCTAATGGCATTTACAGTCAACGGTAACGGTTTTCAGTCTTGTCTATTCGAGCCTGAGTTTCTATGGAAGCTAGGTCTCTCCTTTATTTAGCAAAACATCTTTGTGAGAAGCCAATTGAAGTGACTTTAATATTTTATTTTAGTAATACATCGGCATAACACCTCTCGTCCCCTGTTCCTGCACTTGACTCACACTGCACCGCACGCCGGCAACGCTGGCGGTCTACTGCAACCTCCGCTCCACAGACCTGTGAAACACCAACACATCGCAAATTCAGATCGACGACTATATGCAGGTATCAATAATAAATCCTAACAATATTAAAAATGTGAAAGTTTGTATGAACTGAAAAACTACAGAACGGATCATCATGTTTATGATACAGGTACTCCATGATCTGAAAAAAAATATTGGGTACTTATTGTACCGGAAAACGTGGGCAAAGCTACGGACAGAGCGCTTGTATTGCTCTAAATAAAGTTAAAGAGATTGCTGTTTGAGATATAATGCGTATTTCATTATTAGCACCAATATTCACATCGAGGTTTATCAGTTGATGTGAATGAAGATTATAAAATTAAATTGCATTGCGTTATACATTACTACTAGCTGCCCGGACAGACTTCGTTCTGTCAAAAGTTTTTTTTGAGATGTAAGCTATCCTATCTTTCAAGTTGGATCAAACTGCACACGGTGTGCAAATTTGATTAAAATCAATTCAGTAGTTTAGGAGTCCATCGAGGACAAACAACGTGACACGTAATTTATATATATTAAGATATTGTATCACTTATCATTTCAGTTTCAGTGTACGGTTGAGTCTATCAATAGCTTACTTAAATTATATCACCGCGGAAGTGTCATAGATCGATTCTGGTTATAAGAAAAACAAAACATTGTCTCTTTTTGCTCACATACCTACTTAATACTCCGTGAAGCTTTTTTATCGATATGAAATAAAAATATTTCGCTTTGTAGCGCTTTCTAATAAAGCGAAAAGTCGCCTCTTTAGATACTGCATCGAATAAATTAGATACTGCTCTTTCTCTTCCTCTTTAAAAAGATATTTACTGCATCGAATAAAAAGCAATTATGCAGTAGATATCTTTACATTTATAGATAGATTTATACATTTGTAGATATCTTTAAATTTATACGTAAGTATTTCCAAAAAAATTGTATTGTATTAAAAATGTTATTGTTTTTTGTGATGCCTAAGTTGCCTCTATGTTAGTAATTATTACGATAAAAGGATTTGACCCTGTTTGACCTACGGTTTAATCCGTTCAACATAAAAAATGTATGTTTCCATGGAGGTTTAATATCCATTTTAGGGTTCCGAAGTAAAATCGGAACCCTTATAGTTTCGTCATGTCCGTCCGTCCGTCTGTCTGTCCGAAGCAAAGTGCCCTTAGTGCTAGAAAGCTGCAATTTGGCATGGATATACATATTTATTTAAACTCTAGAATCGTAGAGTAAAATATTGAAAAACTTTTTTTTTCAAGGTACTACCTCCCCTACAGGTAACGTGAGGATAAATTTATTATTCGACGCGTACCCTATTTTTGGAATTAGGGGTCCCTTTTCGAAATATTTGGCTGTAAAGTGCTACTTTTTGGTTAGAGTCAAGTGCCCCATGCCGGCTAAACAGTTGGAGTTGGACAGGTGAAAAAATTCTCAAAACAACTATCACGGCTATGTAGCATAAGTAGTTAATGAGTAATAGTCGATAAAATTACTACTTCGGGACTCTACATTGCGCGTGGGCTAACACGCACTTGCCCCGTTTTTATAAATAGCTGCTAGATGACTTTGCTACATATCAATTTCTATATCTATACCATGATAATAATTATGATTTAATTTTACCTACCATGAATATTAATATTTTATTTATGAATTTATGTACGTATTCGTGCACGGAGAATATATTGGCAGTAACTTTGCCAGTACATGACGATATCTGTAATTCGGTATACATTTTAAAGGAATGAATCCAAATATTGAATATTTCGTGCGAAGTTGGATGCATAACGTACTTAGAATATTTATTTCAATGAATAAAAATAAACACAGTGATGACTACGCCTACTTATTTTATAATACTAGAATTTATAAGGAAAACTTATTCTGTGCAATATCATGTAATAATGTTTAAAAAATGTTCCAATAGTTATTTTGTAAACAGATTCATTGAACTGTCAACGTATTACGATAGCAGAATTATTAAAGTATTTTCATTTAACTTTTGCACATTTATTTATGAATATTAATGTCCGTTTTTTCATTGGATGTTCATCGTTATGTTCTAATATTCTTTACAGAACTTGTGTCTGCCTTGGACCGAAGCGTTGGTCAGGTAGTAGAGGCCCTGCAGCAAGCTCATATGCTGCACAACACTTTGATAGTATTCGTGTCCGATAATGGAGCACCCACAGTCGACAATTTTAATAATTGGGGCGTTAACTTGCCATTCAGGGGGAAAAAAGAGACTCCCTGGGAAGGTGCCGTAAGAGTACCATCTTTTATATGGCACGCTGGATTCGAGCCACGAGTATGGCGGGGTATAATGCATATCACAGATTGGTTGCCGACTTTAATCAGAGCTGCTGGAGGTTCTATCACAAAAGAAATAGACGGCGTCAATCAGTGGGATTCTATAGTACTAGACGCTGAATCGGAAAGAAAGGAGGTGTTGATAGCTGTTGAAGATGGCGGTAGGAACCTTTATGCTGCATATAGAGCAGGTGATTATAAGATCATCCTTGGAAATGTAACAGGACTAAGAAATGACTACTACGGAGCAGAGTTCATGGTAAACAAGTCACCTCCACCACCCTACTTTACTACGCTGACATCGTGTACTGTAGCGCGAGTGTTTGCGTCAATGGGCATCTTTCTGGATCCACAGCAAGTGAGAGCGGTTCGCAGTGCCGCCCTCGTTCAACAAGTGGATACAAAACGAGACGCAACTCTTTGTATACCGACACCAAGTAAGCTCAATTTATTTTAATATAAATAGTAAATAAACGAGCGTATTATGACCACTTGATAAGCTGTTACCGGCTACCGCTAAATAAATCCGTAAATCGAAGCTAGTATCGAAGCATCGCTGGCCACAAAGAAGCGGGGCCTCTTTAATGTTTCACTCTCCAACACTAAAACCGAAAATGCAAGACATTGGACGGTTCGTTTAAAAAAAACAGTGGTAGTGGTAGGTGTGGTTAGCCAGGCAGTTAAAGAAAATCCAGAATTAATTGAGTAGCATAGCATTATATGTAGATGCGGCATCACAGCGTGGTTTGTTTTTTAGTAGGGTGAATTACAAGAAATTGAGCTTGGCTTGGACTCAAAGATGACCCCTTACATCCGAAATGTTCTTGTGTAACCTAAATAAAACTAATCCTTGCAATTCTTGTCATGTCTTTCAGAAGTTCAAATATGATATTACTTTTTCAGCCCGAGGTTGCCTCTTCAACGTTCGATTAGATCCTATGGAGAGCCACGACTTATGGGATGAAGCTAATAAAATTGCTGTTATGTTGACAAATAGATTGAATGCGCTTGTGGCGATGCAAATGAGGAGAACTCCACTTAATTTGAGTGACAATGCAGACCCAGCCAACTTTGGTTATACATGGCTACCGTGGATAAACAATGGAACCACGGAATTTTCTAGATCTGCAAATCAGACAGCGATTAATACCTCAAGTCCAGATAATAAGCTGAATCGAAAAAACGCTCTCAATAATAATATAGTTGATAGGGCCCTTAGGTGTAACTGTACTGTAGGATTTAGGAACTTCGTGTGCCTCTTAAAAAGTATATGGTAATCAATTAGGGCTGTGCTTTAGGATATTCAAATTATATTTTTAATTAAAAAGTAAAGGAATCTACTTCCGTAGTTTTCACATAAACTCAAAGGTCTCTGATTTTTTGAAAAGCATTTATTTTATGAAAGTGAGTGTTTCATAATCTATCTATTTATATATAATATAATAGTTCACTATAAATATTTTAAGAGGTAAAATAAAAGCACGAGTATAGTCAAATTGTACTTTCTTTAAATCCTTAATTTCTGACATATACCATTTAAAACAATTTTGACCAATGGCCGGTTTCTGAGGTCCTTTTGACGGGAGTTTATCTATTCAATAATGATTCAATAACGCTAACGGGTTGATAACTTCCGAAAAAGCGTTTCTGAGCACTGCGATAATACATAAACTCAATTTAAACTAATATCAACTTATCTAACCCAAGATGGCCGTTTATAGGTTCCATAACTTTATTTGACGTTTCATTATAAGTATTAGTTTCGTTTAAGTAGGTTATTAACATAGAATTACGATTACTAGCGTAGATATTAATGAGTTATTGATTGCAGTAGATTCAAGTAAAGAAATCTCACAGCATATTATTATTTATTGAAGTAGATTAAGCTACACCATCTTAGAATGGCAATTGAAAATTGCTTATCTTTACGAATTTGAAACATATCCTGTAAATAACTTGTTTACTTTTGTGTATGTTCACAACCAAACAATAAAATTTAAGGAATCTTGGAAATACATACCTTTGCTCTAGCTTAGTTAGCGTGGTTACAGATATAATATTCTGTAGTAGATACTAAGATTACTATCTAAGCTTACCTATTTTGAAATTTTGTTTTTTTTTTCTTGTTTTTTACCGACATAAAAAAGGAGGAGGTTCTCAATTGGACTGTATTTTTTTTAATAATCTTATGTGTGTTACCGCATAACTTTTTACCGGGTGTATCGATTTCGATGATTCTTTTCATATTCGAAAGCTGGTGCTTGTCATGTGGTCCCATTTAAAGAGCGAGATGTGATTAGTAGTTTTTGAGTCTTCGACTACGTTGATGATATTTTCATTTTATTACTTGTCGTTTTGGTATTTCTCATATTTGTCTCGATTTAATTATAAACCGAAGATATAGTTACGTACTGTTAAAACTATAATCTTTGATTGGACCAATTAATGTAAAACTTTTATCGGATTTCAAGTTCATAATAAAGTGTGATTAGGTATTATTATTTTGTCTTACACATTATAAATATGTGGATAATTTATTAACATGTAAAGTAGTGTACGCGATAGTGGCTGTTGATTATGTAGTTTAGTAATTATTGTGGCATTTATTTGTTTATTATTAAGATAAGACTACTTAATATTCAGTTTCTTTATAATTTGTGCCCTTATTTAGTTCATCATAGGCATTGTTTATTTTTTGTGTCTTTTATGCCTATCGTTTTGGGAAAATAAAGTACCCACCTACTTCTTTACAGAGCGTTTATTTTATAGATAAGTAACTAACAAATTAATATGTCTTGCACAATTAAAAGAACAACAAGCAACATTAACAAACTGTGTGAATATAAGACATGTACGAATCTACGAACAAGATAAATATTGATATCGCGGATGTCGACGAAGGGGATCCAATTAACCGCACAACTTACGATATAAAATCTTAGTCAGTCAGTCATTGTGAAATAGAGAGTTAAGTCGTGTTTGTTTTTATGTAATAAATAAACAAATATGTAAATATAATTGATTTGTCGACTATATCTATTGATAGGATAACTTAAACATCGTTCATGAATGTTTAATATAGGTAGTACAGTAATCTTAAGTTAATGGTAAATCGCCGGTGTTTCTTCACATAATGGATTTAACGATATTCTTCACGATCATTTTGGTCTTGTGTTCATACACTAAGGGAAAATGGACCCGTCCCAATATTGTTTTAATTATTGCTGACGATATGGTGAGTACATACCTACTTTCTTATATTTAAATGTAAAATCCCAAGGAGTTGAAAAAATATGTCTTTTTTTGCGTGAAAAATGGTTAGATATTCGATTGATCAAGACTAGAATATCTAATTGTAAGTTAATCTTATAATTACTATAATTACAATTGTAACCCAGTTGACAGTAACTCTATTCTAGCTTACAGTATTGTGGCCGAGTAGTCTCGTACCCTTTAGTTATGAAAGGGTAGAAGCTATGTTACTGTTAGTCACGAAATAATAAAAGGGAATTACAGCATAAGCTACTACAAGAAATAACATTTTCAAGCAGGCGTCATTTATTATCAAACAACATTTCGGCTACATTATACCTACTCGTAGTACGTAACACCGACCAATTGTACTTCACAATAACCGGATCATTATAATTTTCAACGGTTAATTTCATGTAGATTTCAAATTACGACACTCAGGTGTTCATACAAAATACTTATTGTGAACTAGGTAACATTGCAAATCTATTTGCAGTTGTGAATGTTGTGAATAATTTAAACAAGTGTACTTGAAATTGTTATCTTAATGTTTTTGGCCTTGTGGGTCATGTAACTACCATTCTGTTTCTTTTTTCATTGGCACATCATGATGCCTTTGGTGTTATCAATGTCCATGAGCATGGGTGACGATGATCACTTCGATAACTGTTCATCCAAATGTTTGGTCTGCTTGCCTCTCGGCTATACGTATACATTAAAAATGGTATAATAAGTTTACATCATTTATTTATTTAATAAGTTACACCTACGAGATATACACCAGGCTCAATCAATTTTCTGACAATCATTCTGGCAGAATATAAAAATTTACTATAGTCCTATTTCCGAAACGATTTTTGAGGACAAAGTTTGACTGCCACATCTATTAATGTCACTGCTCTTACTTTTAAACGTTTATGAAAATATGCTACAAAAAAAATGTACATATATATACCGAAACGAAAGCGACCGGTTTAGCCGGTATTTAGGTAAGTTAGACTACTTTCGGTAACTATGTCATTGACCCAAGCACGTAAAATTACCTACTATAAAATTGTCATTAAATTGAAAGAAGCAAAGATTTAGAAATGTTAGATTAACCTTGTAGAAGTATACAGGCCAATTCAGGTTCTGTACGAATATAAAGTGTTGTTGGTTATGGTTGCAACTACAACCTACAATACAATCCATCATCCATTAGTGACCCATGATGATGTTGGTGACAAAACTTTATTTTGGAAGGTTTCTCCCCACTTCGCAACGAGCCATAAGGGCCTTACGGCCGCGGGCCGTTCTCAATGTCTATCCATAATTCTAAAGTTAGTTGCCTAGCAACTGTTTAGCAACTGTGAAAAAGTCACAGAGTTTATTATTTCTTATTACTACTAACTTATCCAAAGATAAATGGATAGGGTAGGTTATTGAAAATTATGATTAATGAGTTTCTTGTAAAGATGGATAAGGCGAGCATAGATTGTAGAGGTAAAGATATGGAGCATCAAAAAGTAATAGTAATAAGAAAATCCAACTAACTTTCTCTCAAAATTAAAAGCTGTATTTGAGTGCGCCCGACTCGGACGTTTCTAATTATGTTATGGAAACTTGCCTTTCTGACCTGACCCTGACTTTAGATTAAAATTAAATGAGGAAACTTGATAACTTCCAGTCCTCCCTCTATTCTACGTTAATCTATGAACAGGAACGATGAATTTAGGTGGATACGTTAAGATTAACGGAGTAGAAGAAATTGTATCAGTGACCCCTCTTGTGTTGCCCATTTCCTTACGACGGGGCCACGTAATAACATCAAGAAGTACATCAAGCCATATAAAAGCCAAAAGATAGCCCACCTGCTTTTCAGAAAAACCAACACAAATGTTTGATAGGTATGTGCGAGGCCTTAGACAAAACAAGCGAATATCTCGTTCTGATAAAAATAATTATGGTGCTTAGCAAGTAGAGCAAATCCATAAATCAATGTGGTAATTCTCACCTTGAACTTGATCAGAGCTATCAGAAGTTAAGCAATAGTTTGCATTCAATAGTAGTTGTATAAAAGAAATAATAAAATAAGACATTATTGTTTATTAGATATTTAAATTAACTCTCAGTGCAAGACACTTGGTGAAAGCGATAAATCTTTCTCCATGCATTTATTCTGATGATTTTTCGCGGCATATAGAGCAGGCACGTAAGAGCATAGCAACAAGCATTTTGTACATGTAGCTAATATTGTAAGAATTATAATAAAATTCTCCGTGTTTACTTAATACTGAAAGTAATTTGGTTTGGTAATAGATAGAACTGTGAGGTAGAGCTTATTTAATGTGGAAATACTATTGGAATTCTTCATACCACAAAGAAATGAAAGTTACAGTCTCAAATACTTGGATTTTAAACTTAGAGATTAATGTAGGAAATATCGGAATCATAATCATCAAAAAAATTCAAAATGTTTTCCCCAATTCCTGTACAACACTTTTACATTTGGTTTGAAAAATACCAATGTTTTTCTTTCGATGTTTAAAATGAATATGTAAAATTAATCTGGTTAGAAATAACCATTGATGTATTGTTGACGTAACCAGGGCTGGAACGACGTGAGCTACCACGGCTCGGATCAGATAATGACTCCCAACATCGACCAGCTGGCATACTCCGGAATAGCGCTGGAACGATATTACTCTCATTGTGTATGCACGCCCTCCCGTTCCGCGCTGTATACGGGGAAATTCGGACATGTACTGGGTATGTACTATACTTTATATTTTGTACTAGATATTAATAAAATACAAGAGGTTGTCCAGGGGCCAATAAAATAATTAATTAAACTATGAAGTTTCAATATTACTGAGATTCTATTTCTAATAGAATTTCTTTATCATCATTGCATTACATTTAATTTCGATTGGATCCGAATGCATTTTTTGTCCATTGAAACGAATAATAAGCGTCATTAATATATGTAGTATACATTATCTTATTTACTATTCATGTTTGTTTTATAGGTATGCAGGGATATCCATTAACAAATGGCGAAGATAGAGCACTACCTTTAACAGAGAAAATTCTGCCTCAGTATTTGAAGGATTTGGGATACTCTACTCATTTGGTAGGCAAATGGCACGTAGGTCATTCACGTAATGAATATCTGCCCACTTTTCGCGGATTTGACACACATTATGGTCATAGAACTGGATATATCGATTATTACGAATATACTGCAGAAGAAACGGTGTGTATTTTTATGTTTCATTACTTTGAAAAATATATAACTAATATACTAATATTCTTATATTTAACTATTTTCTGTTTAAATTATTTAATTTGTGTGCTATCCTACTAATGTTATAAGCGCAATACGGTTTTTTGATTTCTTCCTCTACTCGTACTACAGACCTTATGTGGCAATTATTACAAATCTGTGGTTTAGTAAGTTGGTGTAGATTAAAACCAATTATTAAGGGTTGCCACAGGAGTATGCCAAAGCAATCTTGTGGTTTTCTATAATTATTATGAGGGTACGCTGGATTAATCAGTTTTTGGCGTCGTCCTTACGTACCCGCCCAACAAAGGGCGCCCGGGCGGAAAGAATAAATGCTTTTCAGCAAAGATTTAAATATAAATTCAAATTTTAAGGACAACCATTTATTTAAAGTGTTATCTAACATTTTTAGTGGCAAATTGGTGAATTGGCTGGCTTAGATTTGTATCGAAACATGACACCTGATTGGGAATCTACCAAGTACGTTACGGATCTATACAATGACGAAGCTGTGTCAAGTATGTACGAGTTATGAGATATATTTTTGTGTAAAGTGATAAAGATGATAATGATATTGATATCTACAAGTAATCCTTATACCTACTTCAAATTGTCATTCTGAGTATCAATCAATAAATTATTATATTATTTTTTTTATTTTCAACTAGAAATAATTATCCATTAATAATAAGAACACCTCGCTTTGGGATACCTGAGCCTTCTGCATCTGCATCTGCAATTTGCATTAGGTACCTACTAAATATTAGCCTTTTAAGCAATCTCCTTATTGCCTTTTATTTATGATACTACGGCAACAAATCCATCTTTTTTTTCCATAAGAGAAACAACTCCAAATAAATGCAATGTACAGAATAAGAAGTTCGAGTATTTAATTTGGTTATAAGTCAATCAGTAAGAAATCGCGATGTGTGACTTTTGGTTGATTAATTATTAGAATTTAATCTTGCAGGTACTATTTTAAGGAATAACTAGATAAAAAAGTATCAAAAAATATATTTTAGATCAACATTTAACGCTTTTGTAGTTTAATAATAATGTACATACAAACTTTTTTAGTCATAAAGGCGCATGATGAATCGAAGCCTCTTTTCCTAACGGTGGCCCACAGTGCTCCACACTCGGCCAACGCGGGCGCACCGCTTCAAGCACCAGCTGAGGAAATTAGAAAAATGCGGCATATAGAGCTACCGGGAAGAAGAATGTATGCAGGTATCCTTATCCTTATATCGTTCACTGATTTTTATAAGTAGAACATCCCGACCTATGTGGTGAAGAGTAGGTACTGAAAAAGATATTTATTTTATTGAATTTTTTTTTTGTTTAAAACCCCACTGGGTCTTGTTGGGCAATATATGAAGGGAAGAACCTGGAAGAAGAGAGAGTGATGCCTCTTTCTGTATAAAATTATTTTGTAATATATATTTTACAGCAATGGTGAAGAAACTGGACGATAGCGTTGGTGATATAGTAAGGGCGCTGCTAGAAAAAAGAATACTCGACAACAGTATAATCGCTTTTATATCAGACAATGGTGGAATGACATCAGGGGACTACATGAATTGTGCATCAAATTGGCCACTGAGAGGACTGAAAATGACACCGTTTGAAGGAGGCATCAGAGTAAATGGGCTGATTTGGAGTAAAAACTTGACTCGATCAGATAAACATTCGTGGAGTGGATACATGCATGTTGTTGATTGGCTTCCTACTTTGCTCAGAGCGACTGGAGCCATGCCTCCCCACAATATTGATGGCATAGATCTTTGGGAAAGCATCACTGCAAATAATGCCTCAAAAAGAGATGTAATGTTTGAAATCGACGATTACTCTGGTTTCGCATCAATTATTTCTGGAGATTATAAACTGGTGACTGGAAACGTTAGGGAAAAATTGAGTAATCACCAAGGAAACAGTCTGTCGGGCATTATTGGTGTTGGGCCTTCCTACCCGGAAACTATACGGAAAAGTGCCGTTTACTCAGTTTTAAAAGAGATCGGATTCAACTTTGTAATAGAAGATTCAAAAGCCAGAAGTCACAGAAGGATAGATTGCAGTGAAGTTAGCGAGGATTTGTGTTATCCTAATAAAGAAACTGGTGAGTACTGCACATTTTATTTTTATAATGAATACTTTAGTTTATTAGTTTTGATATTAAAGCCAAGAATAGTAGCGTAAACCTAGTCGTGTAGTTGTGTATCGGTCGTTTGGTTAGGAAATTTGCATAACACCTGTTAGGTACACTTATGAGAATATCTTCAACTTTATGATGCTGTTAATAATTAATTAGATAATTTAAGGTATATTTAGGTTGCAGTATATCCAAAACAACAACACACTTTCAATTCTGTACAAGACTTGGCTGTTTTCAAGTGTAGTGTTTAGGTTTTAGTATGTTATTATCGCGTTTTTCACCTCATACAATGTCACCATCATCGAACACAGTGCCATTAACTCAGCGATTTTTTTATTTAAATTAATTTTATATGACTACTAGTGGATACCCGGCGTGTTCCACTACGCTAAAATTTTTTGTATGGGAAAAGTCAAAATTCGAAAATGTGATTAATCCATTGTTTTAGTGGTCTCAAACAACCTTCACATTACTTTCAAAAGAAAACAGTTTGGCGCACATCGGTTGGATGGTTTCAAAGTCTATAAAGGACATCCGTACAATTTTTTTGTGTTTTATATGACATTATATAGAGATTAATTATGTATTTTGCTGTACTTTACTGAAATAAAAGTTTTCCTTTCAAATGTAGACAACTTCTTTAATCATTACAGGTAAAATGTGTTTGTTCAACATTAAAGCGGACCCCTGCGAGTTTCACGACATATCCGCTGCCTATCCAAACATTGTGGAGACTATGAACTTACGCTTACAAAAGGAACTTCAAAGGACTAACCCAAGGAAAATCCCTTATTACTCAGATCCTAGAGCAGCACCTGCCCTTCATAACTACACTTGGACAACGTGGGCAAATGAATAATTCTATCTAAGTATTGTGACCAGCTGGACAAATACTTTTTCTTTCTCCGCGCGACTGACTGTCATTTGTCCGATATACGTACTTGAGTATTGTAAGTAATGGTAGCAAAAATCATAGGATGACTTTATAATGTAATGACCGACTTTGAAAGGTTTTACTTAAGCTGCGTGAGTTTTGTTCTTTTAGTGAAATTTGGTACAGAGGAAAAAATAAAGCTTGAGAAACGACATAAGTTACTTTTTATCCCGGGAAATAGATCTGGGATCAAGGGATGAATAATTAAAAAGTTAATTATTATCATGGTATTTGGTAATAAAATTCATATTTTTTAAAGGCGTACCTGGAAGGCTATTCAGGTTTGTAACTTGACAGCGGAGTTTCAAAATTGACGTTCGAGTTCTAGGATCACTTCACTTCGCAAGTGCGTACTAGATGATTAGATAATGACATGTCAATATGATGCAAGTTCGCTTTTGTTTTGTAACTTGACAGCGGAATACACGATGAGTTTCTAAATTGAAGTTAGCGTTCGAGACTCCCTTCACCTCGCAAGTGCGTGCCAGATGATTAGAGAATCACATATCAAGATCTCGGACTCGAACTTCAATTTTGAAACTCATCGCGGATTCCGCTGTCATGTTACAAAACTGAATAGCCCTCCTGATACCTGAAAAAATATATGAATCGATTTTCGGTTGAAATACGATACTTTCATTCGGCTCGTCATGGTCTATAAACTGACGCTTGACCGATGAAAGCTCATGAAAAAATGTTAAATATTCGGGATTGTCACGTAAACGTCACTCACAGGGGCGAGTGACTTTCATTATAGCTGTCATAGTACAAACAAAAAAAACCAGTGCCTTTGACCTATAATTCCTTTAGTGATTGAACACGCCGAAGTTCTTTCTTAATTGGCAATCAGCAAAATTGGTTATAGTGTCAAGAAATCTAACGACTTTTGTACCCTGTTTTAATAATCTCACTTTTACAAAATCTGTTATTATTTTATTCACAGATCTTCAAAATTCGCCCAATTTTCACGGATAACTTAATAATTTATAAGTTTTCAAACTAGCATACTTTCGTCCTATTTCGATCTTTTAGCTCAAGATTGTTAGAAATCATCCCAGTCTCCTTTTATAAATTAAACACAAGTCCACACTACTTGCAGTTATACACAATTTCCTTTCCGTATATTTTCACAGGTATAATAATATAAATTATCAATGTTTGCCTTACTTAAATAATATGAGCTGCTTTTTACGGAATTAATGTAGTGAATGTAGTAAAGTTTAACATTCTATTAAAAGCAATAATAGTATTGCCAACTAACATTGATAATTTATATTATTATACCTGTGAAAATATACGCAAAGGAACTTACTTAGGAATTACTTGGGTAACTATTCTGATTAAGTGTTCTTTGGTAACATTTATACGAAATATTCGCAACTAAAACTAGCAATCCCTGTGGCCTAAGGTGGAAAGGCCCGGTTCCTAGAGCCAGAGATTGTGGGTTCAAATCCCACCAGGGCTAAGGAATCGTAATGGAATTTCAACTTTTTTGTATAATATTATAATGTATTATTAGTAAATTTATTTTATACCTACATTTATTTTTATTTCAATTTAAACTGGGTAACATTTTTTGCACAGGATTTAAACGTTCTTATTATACTGATTGAATTGGTTAATTATGTAAATAAATTTCGCATAATTATTTGTATGTGTGATAATATTTTGTTACAGAAGTTTTTTGTACTTAAAAAATATTAAACATTCTTTCTTTTACTCACTGTGTATAAAATTATATACTCTTTTTTAACTATTTAATAAAATCATAATATTTATTCAGGATAGGTGTTCCATTTTATTCGTATTAATACCAATATTATCTTATGTCTAGTGAGTTATAATAGCTTAGTATAACTTCTGAGAAAAATAGGGGCAAAGCTCCTAAAATATAAAGATTTGATTTTGATTCATTTGACTTTGATTATAACAGACAAAATAAAGAACTTTCCTCGTTATATTTATTCTTTGAAGTGTTTATAACATACTATAATTATACAAATTTCAACATTTTTATACTTAACATGAGAAAAAAGATTTCATTTGGCATGCTGTTTATAGCCTAACCGTAAACGGGGCGCGTAGACCTATTTTTGGGGTTATATTAAAAAATTAAATAATGAAGATAGGTTACAAGATTTGTGACATGTTTATTGTTAATTTCCTCCTCTTAAAGAACCCTTTTTTAATTTCTTAAATGTTGATAATTTTTGAATTATTAAGTCAAACCTATGTAAATGCCTTAATTTGTTCAATGTTTATTTGTTAACTAGCTTTTGCCCGCAGCTTCGCCCGCGGTAGAGATCGATTTTTTACAAATCCTACTTACTTTTACTTAGTTAGACTTAGTTGCCTATGACTTAAGTAATTTACATGTATAATTTGATAGCGTGAAATGCAAATGAATTTTACTAACGCCATCTATTAACAACATCCGGAAATAAATATCTAACAACTAACAAAATATCGATCTTCCCATGGGGATGTTTTACCGCGGTAAAAAGTAGCCTATGTTACTCTCCACCCTCCTCACTATCTCCACACACAAAAACCATACCATATAACAGCTTCGTTGCGACGTAAAAGACGGACAAACAAACAAACAAACAAACACACTTTTACATTTATAATATTAATAATAATAATAATAATAATAAATTCATTTATTTTCTCACCACAATATAGTCTTAACATTTTCTATACTGTGTGAGACTGGTGCCTAATCTAAGCTTTTGGCCTGTATTTCAGGACATCAGGCTTCCACCCAAAGTTTGACATGTGCTTCTTTTAAACTACACAATGGCAAGAAGCAAAATGTTCATATTTTTACAGTTTTAGTTACATCAGCAAAGTACATCTAAAATTTATTATTATGGGAGGATTAAACACAGTAAGTATGTATGTGTGTATGTATGTGTGTATGTATGTGTGTGTAGTTTGTGAGTGTGTGCATGTGTGCACGCGCGTGTGTGCGTGGTATATTAGTATGGAAGTATGGATAACAATTGCATTTGTTTATGTGCTGCAAAATCATTGCGACACATTTTTCTACTCTTCATTACGAATGCAATGAGGTATTTTTATTCATATTTTTAGGAGATTTACCACAATTTTTCTAAAATTTAAACTTGTTGACTAGACTATTGAGAATGCTAAAAATCACCTATTTTGTTTGTCTGAAGGATGTGATGTAAGCATAAATAATTCTGTAAAAAGAGAGGGTTAAACAGTTGTTTTTTGAAAAAGTGTACACTGAAAAAAAATGTTTAAAAAGGAACGATAAAACGATACACGACATCAAAAATGTAAATCTTGTTTATTCTACTAAAGCTGTTTATCGCTGTACTGTGATAGTGGGCTCCGCACTAATACTGGCGAATCGCCAGAGATTCGAAACTTGCTCCTAAAAAGTTTATTATGCATTACCCAGAGTCGTGTTACTCTAAATAAGCAACCAGTCACTTGCCAACTTTCAGCATTACGTTTTCATTACACGATGGCTTTGTCGTCACGCGTAGGCAATTAACGAGCTTAGAGGAATGGAGCGTCCTTTGATACAAACCAGTTTTGGGGAATAAAACGGAGTAATGTAGCAATAGAAAGTCTGAGACATACTCGTATATTTGACAACATCACATACGTATACCTAATGCTTGAGACGGCGCGTAGTCGAAATTTAATTACGTGAATTTAGCAACTACTTAGCAGCTATTGTCAACATAGCCAGGGTTAGAATTGATGGAACAAAGACAATTTAATTGCCTGAAAATGATACGTAGCTCATTTTGCTTGACTTCATCGACCTTATGTAGGGTTATAAAATGAATTGTCAACCATAATACCGCATGCAATGGTCTTTTTATGGTTATAGCAGACAAACAAGCAGACGGGCTATTGCCATGCCATGCCGCTATTGCCATGCCATGCCGCTATTGCCATAGAAGCATAAACTCACTTTTAACTGCCTTTAAAATACTGCAATCTAAACGTAATAAATAATTCTTGACGAAAAATAACCGACTTCATAATGACTCAAAAACTACTCGTCTGATCTAGCTCAAATTTAAGTGGGACCACATGACAAGCACCAGCTTTCGATTAAAAGAAGAATCGTCAAAATCGGTTCACCCAGTCGAAAGTACTGAGGTAATTAACATAAAAAACAGTCGAATTGAATAGGTACCTCCTCCTTTTTTGAAATCGGTTAAAAATACAATAATTCGCAGTTGACTTCAGTGTACACACCTCAAATATCCTTGCCGCCCTGAGTAAGAAATACCCAGTGACCTTCATAAGTAGGAATCTGCGCTTGGTCCCTTGAAGGTGTTGCTGGGATAACGATCGATGGCGTTCTCTACGCCATTTTTATATTATATATCATTACGCATATTAGGTACGTTGATGGATCATAAATCTCTAAAAAGTAAAATCCTCCTAGCTTTGTTTTTTAGTTTTAAAACTTAGAATAGGCGATTTTTTGTTTTCATTTTTATTTGTATGTTTATAATCATTGTTTCAAAGTTGAATTTAATTAATTAAATTTTAGTATCTATTACACTTAAAACCTAAACATGTTTAGTAGGAATGAGTCGAGCTGGGTCGATTTGAAAGTTATAATGTACACAGAATAATAAAACAAATAACTTAATGGAGAGAATTTCAACGGTCCTATTCCATTAGGTATTTTATGACAACATCTAACCACGGAACTAAGTAATCAAAGACAGAAAATTGTGGGGAACACGCGATAACAACTCATCTATCATTTCCGTTTGAATGCATCTTAGTAGCGCTGGTAGACTTGTAGAGTATTTTTTGTTCTCAGTTTCAATTTCTTATCTCTACAGACTCGCGGATATACATACGAGTAAGTACCTACAATCTACATACCTTCCTAATATAAAGGAAATTAATTAATAATTATTTCTGTTATTTTTGTTGGTGTACTTCTGATATCCCTGGCTGGCAAATTTATTTTTCTTCTAAATAAAAAAAAATCTCCTTCGTCTGCCTAAAAGATTCCATTTTTTTACCTTTGGACCTTTTTGTACGAAAGGAATATATCATGTGTTGACATTATTTAAAATATTGTATAATTGGAATCAGTTGCATGCATCGCGGTGACTGTTAAACGGTTTAGTATCACTGGTTAATTAGTTTAGTAACGGTTTAGCCATGACCACAATTCATGCAACTAGGTTTACTAGGTCAAAATATCGGCGTACAGTAATGTATTGTAAAATGTGTACAATCTTGTATAGAATTTTGCTTTTTATCTACGATAGATTTATTTCTTAAAATTGGAATGTCAATTAAGGATAATAAATTTCTCGTGCTTTAAACAAAGACTTAAATATCCAAAAATATGAAAATATCCACCAATGGGTACTTTTGGTGGTAATTTCTAGACTAAATCTTCGAAACGACAACGTGAATCAGCAGGATGTATGCACTACGAGCAGTGGAGGTTGGCTTGGAATCCAGATGGGTGTGGGTGGAGCCACTTAAACCCCCATTGGTATAGAGTTTGTATAAAGCTCGGAGGAAGCTTGGACTCGGGCTTATCCAGTTTCTCAAAATAATGCCCCAAGATACGCGATGGAATTTATTTTTTACTTATCTCCTAAATGGCTAACTGAATAAAAAAGTCGTTACGAAGTTGTAGAATGAGGTTTTTGAAATTACGGGATAGGGAACATAAAAAATACTTCCGACTTTTAGCTATAAAACAACAATTTGCATAATACAGCATCTGTTTTCATTTTGGGGGATCACGAAGTTTAGGTAGGTACATACTACAATACGCATTTCGATATTTAATTTACGTCGATTTGCGGGCGTTGATCACAAGATGCTCACAGTTACACTTCATTGAGAATGATGACCATTTTCATTTGATTTTCGCTTAAGTTATAGGAAGTTTAAACTTATAAATATCACACGATTATTATCACATTTTGCGATCAATAACTTTGAATATTAACATCTCTCCGCTACGGTAATATATCGTTGTATTATCATAGTCGAAGTGATCCGAAGATAAACATATGCAGCCGATCGATCACATCCTCTCTGCATATTCATAAGGACAACAATCCTCTCGAAATTGGCATTCGTGTGTACGTTGACTTCTAACACAATTTGTGCTAAGCGGCCCGAGAAACTGGCGAACTCTTCAGCAAACTACAATTCAATTTGCGAGAGCGGATGCCATGGCCCGTATCTTCGTAGTTCGCCACTATCGTTCAAGAATAACTAACTTGGTCCTGTGATGCAAACGACATTTGAGTTATACATTGTAAATTTAGTTAAAACTTAAAATATGTAGAATTTAGATATACTTAATATTGTTATTAACCGACTTCAAAAAAAGGAGGAGGTTCTCAATTCGACTGTATTTTTTTTATGTTTCTTACCTCAGAACTTTGGACTGGGCGAACCGATTTTGATGATTCTTTTTTTAATCAAAAGCTAGTGGCTGTCATGTGGTCCCACATAAATTTTATTGAGATCTGATAATGGCATCCATGAGAAATCCACTAAGTCGTAAATTTGTGTTAAGATGTGCGCGACAAATTGACGAATAACTCAATATCACGCCAACCGATTTCGATGATTCTTTTTTTAATCGAAAGCAGGTGCTTGTCATGTGGTCCCACATAAATTTGAACGAGATCTGACAAGTAGTTTTTGAGACTTTGAAGTCGGTTATTTTTTGTTAGTAAAATTTAGATTATAACTTACTTTTTGAATAATTTGCTGTTTTCATATAAAAATTGTTGAATAGACTTCAACTCTTAATTTGTAGGTAGGTACTTATCTTGACATTTTATTAATGCCTTTCGCCTGTTTGTTAGTCTTATCTTTACCTTTCAATTGAACAGCAATCAAGCAAGGCATAAATGTACATAATACAGTACATGTACAAAGTACATAAATGATTGGCTTTAAATACCTACTCTTTGTAAAATTATTTAACAGTAGCGAAGGCTCGATACGTAAATGAAGCTGAAAGACGCACACGTAACGCAATTACAGTGCATGACGTCGAGTGCTGAGCCCATCCAGTAATTAAACTCTGTCCAGACACTGACTGCTTGCCATCTCCTGATTTTAGCTTTTTTAAGCTCAAAAACGTTGTTCTGAAGGGATAGATAATTGTTTCAATAATCACGTATTATTTTAAGGTTAAGAGTTAGAAAGAAGGAAGTTGTGTTTAAATGTAACCAAGTGGTACTTAAAATGAAACATAGCACTGGCTTGTTGTTTAGTTTAAAACAAACAAGTTTTGAAGAAAGTGTGATATACGAGGATAATTTGTAAAGTGACACAAACAACTAAACGGCACTTATAGCAGTTTCGAGGAAACGGTGACCAGAAAGGAAAGTTTGGACAAAAACCGCGAACCATGTGTACTTTGTCATGCATAAAGTGTAACAGAAACTTTATTTACAAGTGAAAATTGCTCTGTGAAGGAGTTTTAGTTTATGTTATTAATAACCCAAGTCACACTAATACAATAGTTGGTTTCCATGACGTAGAAAAACCTAAAACCATAAAGGTCCTAAAGCCATAAATAAATACAATTAAGTATATTTATAAAACACAAAAAACATTTGTACGGATGTTCTGTATAGACTTTGAAACCATCCAACCGATATACCTTAAAATGGTTTCATTTGAAAGGCAATAATGTGAAGATGGTTTGAGACCACTAAAACAATTCATTAGGCACATTTTCGATTTTACACTTTTTCCATACAAAATTTTGAAGTGAAAACTTCTTTAGGCGCGTTGGGCATTTTTGAGATGGGATAAAACCAATCAGTTCGTCACACCGTAATCATTTTAATTGACACATACTTGTAGCGCCATCTCTGAGAGAATTACAAAACTATAGTTATTTAATTTACAGCTTATATTAATATTAAGATTATAGTTTACAGTTTACATACCTAATATGTATATTTTACGAGGCATTGGCAGCCATTCACTAAAAGTTTAATGAATAAAAAAACACTTTATTCAAAAGTATTTCCTGCACAATAAAGTATTCCCTGACGATTCAAAAAATACACACGTAATTGTTGAAGTGTTCGCACCTGTCGGCTCTTCCGGAGTGCATTTTCATTATTATTTTTTGCATAGTAGCACACGCCGGGTATCTATTATTTCTTTCTTTTTCATCTTTCTTTCTTGGTAACGCAACAGTGATTCCCTTGGTGTTACATCGATGGGTGACGTTAGCCACTTACCATCAGGGGCATCGTCAGCTCGTTTGCCAGCTTTTTAAGAAATTCATATTTATATTTTTATTATTTTTAAAACACTGAATAATAATAAACACTGATCTAATAAATTAAAGTATAAAAGAACATTAAGTTACATAACATAACTACGTAGCAAAGCGATATGAACCTTTGTAATAAAATTAATTAATACTGGAATAAGCGAGTGAGCATCCGAGTTACGTTAGAATTATTTAAGGCATCCCAATGAGGCTGTTTGTGAAATGTTTACAGCAACGAGCTCAATCCCTTGTACGTACGCACGCACATACAAATATGTGGGCCTGTAACCAAACACAAAAGATATATCTCGTACATACCTAAGATATTTCCTGCAATCCAATAATGTTCTTCAGAAGATATTTAAATTAAGTATAAGCGTTTTATTACAAACCACTTTCTACGTGGCTTTTTGGAAGGGGGAACCTTCAAAAGATACTCGATCTCTTAGAAGTTGCGGGTTGTGCTCTGAAACCACCTCACATTTGTGATTTAATAATCTCCAAGAATTTATTTGAACAGACAGGCGTAGTGGCGCTACAGATCGCTACAGTCATCCCGAAGGCGTAGCCTTGTTGGTTGACCCTGCCTGCGAAGAGCGAGGTCCCGGGTTCGATTGCCGGCTGGGGCAAATATCTTATGTGTGTTGTCCATGCCATCCGCGTCACAGGGAATTCCAGTGCGTGTACGAGTTATATGCTGAGGGATCGTCCCACTGATGGCTCTGGTCGAGGTTCCCTATATTATATTAGTCTGATTGGGACGGTGATTTTCACTGATCCATTGTTGCCGTCTCCGAATTACTTCAGTTCTACAAGTTCAACGTGGCCTGAAGCATACTCCACCCTGCTCCTCCAGAGAGATCAATCAAGCAAGGTACAGGATAAGACTAATCCATAGGTATTATTCAGTTCGGTGAATTACGCGTGTACAAACGGACAGACAAAAAATAAAAAATATCTTTGTACTCGAATAATAATGACAAAATAAAAAATAATAATAAAAATGTACAAAATTCGGCCTCGTTACAGTTTTATTATTAAGCCTGGGTAATTTATGTTTTACTTGAGACAAAATAATGTAACACTACATTACGCAGCATTAGAAACCCTTTCAATTCCAATTACGTTCTTGAAAGTCATGATGGAAGTGCGAAGTGTGGTGCGGAATCGATTAGTGAATGGCATTTCTGGCATTCTAGACAACGGGTAATCTAAGCCTAGTCGCCGCGCCCCGGACGTAATGTCAGGTCACTGTGACTCAACATTTTGTATACCTAAATATAAGCAGTGCAAGCCTATTTTATAGTTTACTGTTCAACGGCAAAATGGGTGAAGTTAAAGGTTAAACGATATTTTGAGTCCTTTTGTGCCATCTAGGGTACTCTTGTAAGTTGTATTGCATAATAATGAGACTTTATTGACTTTATTATAGAGTCCAAACATTGCTATGTACAGTGTATATACTCGTATATATGTGCAATATTTGGACTTTGGACATAATTTAACAATGTGATGACAGTAAATTTATACAATATTTTTAATATTTAACATTTTTTTTTCAACTCTTTGCTGTATGTCATTTCTGATAACGTTAATTTTACATCGTAAAGTTGGCAAAATTCAGAGCCCACTGCTAACCGCGTCAACTAGAAAACCGCTACGACAACAATTTTTTCATGTGCACATCTAATTTTATATGGTTCTAAATATTGTTTGATAATATGGGCCATTGATAATTCAGTAGTTGTTTCAATATTCAAGTCGGAGCTGGGTGTGGTGAAACGGTCGTTTCCATGCAAGCAAAGCTGTAATCTTACAATTTAATTCGCTGTCTCCTTATGTTGTAACTAAATAAAATATTTAATGTATTTTGTGTTCATTTTGTGTATTATGTACACAATACAAGGCTCTAATATGAACACCTTATTCACTTATTTTTGTCTTAGCCCAGGCACTATAGAAAATGATTTTTGTCGAAACAATGCGTGCTGCAATCGTGTATCATTAGATTCACAAAGACGCTTCTAAAATACGCCTACTTTGTAAACACACAAAAATCGGGATACGCACTTTGCTAGTGTTGGGTGTAAAAACACTCTTGTTTTTTTATAGCCTGAGGGGCTGACGAAAAAGCAGACCGGCCACCAGTAAGGCTATTCTGTTTTGTAACTCGACAGCGGAATCCGCGATGAGTGTCAAACTTCAAACAAACTTCAAACGACTAAAGATAGGATTTTGACACTCATCGCGGATTCCGCTGTCGAGTTACAACACAGAATAGCCTTGCTGATAGTAAGTGGTCACTGTCGCCTATGGACATGAGCAATACCAGAGGAATCGCCAATGCATCGCCGGTCCTGAAGGAGAACTCTTTATACAATTTTTTTAAGAACCCCATGTCATAGCGCTCCGGGAATACCTTAGAAGGAAGTTAATTCCACAGCTTGTAAGTACGTGGCAAAAAAGTTCGTGAGAATTGGACCGTACAGGTTCTCCACGAATCCAATCTGTGTGGATGAAACTTCAATCTTCGGCGAGTGGTGCAATGATGGAAAGGTGAAGTAGGCATCAAGTCAAACAATCCTCGGAGCACTCACCGTTGTAAAGTCGGTAGAACACACAGAGAGAACCTTCTTTCTGATTTCTCTTCTGAAGCTTAGGTGTTCTTCTAACCTGGCAGTGACTGGTGGGTCGTTGACAACTCTGACTGCGCGTTTCTGTATGGCGTCAAATGGGTTAAGCTGGTATTGCGTTTGCAGTGCCCCTGCTGCTGCTGGTGGGAACATGTACTTCATGTGAGGCCTGACTTGAGCTTTATATAGCACAAGTAGGTGCCTCGCAGTGAAGTACTGCTTAGCCTGGTACATACAAGACACCAACTTGGTGTCTTTATGTGGTGTCACCAAGTACCACTAAATGACGCTGATACTGCACATCACTCGTGATGTCAACTCCTGAATCCTGAATCCCAACATTTTCACTCACGGTGAGCGAGGTACCCTGGAATTGAGGCGCTATGACATATGGGGTTTTCTTAGCGGTAAACAACCGCTCTTAATCGACATGCGATGGTAGCTGCCAAATGTAGCGTGTGACAGATATATGTATATGGGACGGCGAGTTAAGTGCATGTACATATTAGTCTTAACTATGGCTGAAATTCTCAAAGATGTTCCAAGGTCATATTTATCAGTACCCAGTCACTAAAATGTATACGGAATACAAACGCTCGTTTGAGCTGTGTCTGAAAAAATGTAGATGCTGAAATTTGAATAACAGATGAGAGTCGGCAACGGTCAAAAGATGGTTTTAGAATACAGATGAAGGAACTCAAAGTGATCTTCTTTGGATTTGGCTACAAAGTTATTTGCGAAAGTCTGTCACAGTTAATTTGGCTTTGGATAATGGTGAAGCATCTTTTTTTTTAAAGATGTTACTATCATTCGTTTATTCGCTTTTGGCCTCCTTTTGTCGGGGTGTGATTTGTATTTCGTGATATATTAATGAGTTTGCCCGGTTTAAGAGCAACCTAGCAACTGGTTGCGGCTTCAGTCGCGTTAATTTGCTTGTTTTTTCACCCACCCCACAGAAATTTTCAACTCCTATTTTGAAAACTGGCCAATCCCAAGTTTTGGATCATTGAAAATTTCGGATCTGTGTTAAATAATCAGTCACGTGAAAAGCTGTTTACAATATTATTGGTGTTTTTTTAATTAATCTTTTTTGAAAGCATTTAATAGATAATTACCACAAAAATCAACAACATTTTGTGTCATTTTGTTACCCTGAAGTACAGTTGCTAAAATTGGCTTTAATTTGCCTTAATTAATATAAAATACAAATTAATGTTAACGCAAATTAAAAGTCTAATTAATTGTATTTTCATGTACTTAAGCATTCGAATAACGAAAATTCATATTTCTAATTGTGTGAAATTGTTCTTCCACCCAATTGAATACGGAATCAGCTTAAGGGCACCATTTCTGCTAATTAGGTTTTTAAAACGGAGTTGCAATGTACTTTGTTAATTTTACTTTGCCTTAAACTTCGTTGAAATGTGTTTCTATGATTTAAGAACTTCTGTGATACTTAGTTACTATTTGAATAAAGCGGGATAAGAAGTCTCTACTAAAAAAACTGTTTTATTTTATTAGGTAAAATATATTTTCTTTTACTACACTGATGTCTGTAGATATTTAATAAAGTTTAGGTTATATTAATTATTAATATTACCAATATAATCCCTCGAGGGGCCCTACCACGAGCGGGCCGGATTTAGTCGCCTCTTACAACACCCATCCGGCGTGGGATTGGGGTTAGTATTCTAAGCTGCCCCAATACGGCTAAATATATGAAGCTTAGTATAGGTATATTACGGCGCAGGGAAATTAAGGAATCCATGATTTGATCAAATCGATAAGCGATTTGATCAAATCCTGCAAGGTGATATAATAAAAATTACCTTATCCACCTTCCAGTTTCATCAATAGATCCTGAACATAAGGTGAAAAGAATACAGCTAATAAAGACGACTCTAATAAGCTCAAACTCTAACCATCTAAAAATTGTTATTTATCGAATGGTTTATTTACTAAATGTGTTATTTAATGAATGGTTTACTAAGTGTCGTTATTCTATCATCTTGCGGGATTTGATCAAATCCCTTAGCGAATTGATCAAATCACGGATTCGTTAATTTCCCTGCGACATAATTATAACAAGAAAATGGCTTGACTACCTTGAATGTGTTGACCATATTTATTATGACCGATGCGACGCAGACAATATTTCATTATCACATGTTAGTTCGCACGCATTAATGTTTCAATCAATCGAAACACATTCAAAAGAGCAGGTCACAGAATGTTGAAAGCTTCTTTTAGAGTTCAGTACAATACAAAGGCAAATTAACATTTAATGTACGCAAATTACAATTTTAGCAAAATTACCTGTCTCTAAATTAGCTCTATTTAGGAATATATAATGATAGTAATTCCAGTAATCTAAACCTAATTTTCATTTAAAAAATACAGAATAGACTCGTAATAATTAATAAATATAAAATTAAATCTACATGAATAAATAATGTATTTGAATAAAATATCATGTGATTTATAACGTTGTTTAGAAGAGTAAATTATAATTTACTACGATTTTTGTTTACAATTCAAATAATTTCACCGAAACACTTCTCAACCACAAGTCTATTTGGCGTTGGGGATAGTAGTAGGTAATTATGTTTATATTTATTATAAATTTTCTTTTCTGTGTTGTTTTGGACCCTCGAATATATCTTATTTCCATACTTTCTGTTTCTCTTTCTTTCTTCATTTGTCGCACCCTGCGATTTCTCACAATATTGGAGATTAAGTCCTTAAATAAATAAATAAATAAATGTAAGTTTCGACAAAGTTTCAAATAATATATTTTATTCCGCCGTTCACGATGGGGGTGAATGTGACAACATTATTGAACACAAGATCTATTTCCTACTAGTATTTTACGTCTTTGAAGTTTTCTTATACACAGTGCTTCGTCCTGAATATCAATCACCTTGAGCTTATTGAGTGTCTCTAGATTTTATGCATTGCTACGGATACTACACGACTTTGTTGATGTAAAGGGTAGTTTATCTCTTCGGTTGATCTATTCGAGTAGAGACCGATATTTCTGAAACAAAACCACTTCTGATTTCTGACGATTTATTATGTGTATTAACTATTATTTGAAAAAAATTAGAACTCTTGCGGGTTCAGTTATTCAAAAGGATACCTAACGAAAATTTGATTAGATACTTGCATGATAATAAAATTCACTCCAAAATTTAATGTTAAATACTCGTTTTTCTGGGTTGTAGTGGGATTCAGCTTCCTCTGAATTGAATTCCAAATATTTTGGTTAGTAGGTAATACAACACAAATGATTCCACCATTTGTGTGGTGGGGTCATTTCACCAACGTTCAATACGGGTGTCAAATGATGTTATAGTTAATTCGAATTTATTAATTTCAATTTCACTTTCCTGGATTGATAAAACGTTTCCCAAAGTGTGAGACAGAAGATAATTAACGTATATATACGTGTTAGAAAATATCGCAGTTTACGACACATCGTAAACGTGGTGAAGGTTATGAAGATCCCAACTGATTGGTTCCAGTAAGTGCACCCCAATTTCCCCTTAGTTTAATCATTTACATCGTGGGGTTTTACGATCTCATATAGAAAGAGTAAGCTATGGAAGTGCCTGTAGTGTAGTTCGTATGTTAATTAATAAGTTAATTATAATTATTATTATTCAATGGATATAAAAGATATCAATCAATCAATCAAATAGTTTATTGTGTACAGTAGGTAAACAGGTGTGGTACAGTTTTAGAAATCTTATCGCTACATCCTGCCCATTAGGGGCGTAAAATGTTAATTAATTTAAAGATAAGTTTTAACAATAATAAACAAAGTCAGTCTACTTATTATTAATATTCCGTCATTGAAGTAAATGATATTTTTATTTGTACGCTTATTTAATGAAGAAAATTTTCCGTTACTCCACACTTAGGTTAAAAGCAATTCCTTTTTAAATTACGACAAAAATTTTAGATATAACTATTTTATGCGCAACCCTTTGAGAACTTATGAAAAATATCAATCTTGAAATATTACCTTGTATCCAAAGCTTGTCGGTTATTTTAGTGTCAACTGCAGTTCTACATTCTCAACAACGTCACGCCTACTAATATTATGATTACCGTTATATGATTTAGTACGAATAACATTTGGTTTACGTAAGCACGGCAAAAGGTGACGATGAAGCCCAAAAACAGTAAATTTAAATTTGAAAAGTTTACAATTTGTAATTTTGGTTTGTGGATGAACGGATCCCATCCAACTCTTCCGCGTGGGTGGCGCTTTAGGTCTTTGTGGACCATTACAATATGCGTTATTTGTTTCTTTTTACTTTGTAATTCCATATTGTACCACCGCATACCAAATTCGGATTACGGCGACATGGTCAGGGAGTCCATAATTATCGCGTTGGCATTTACTCTCATTTGTAAATATACTGTTATCGTTCAAAACAGACACATTATATCAAACATAATTCGATACATAGACCGTAACTTGGATTCGGATGATTATTCGGCGGTAGAAAGTAAAGTTATAACGAAATATACGAACAAAGGGCTGTTCATCACACGATTTTGGTTATTCATTACATCGCTATCAGGGTTGCTGTTCTTATTCAAACCCCTGTCTACTATTTACAGCCACTGGAAAGGGGAAAATAAATATGTGCAAATATTTGAGCTCGTGTATCCAAGTTTTCTTGAAAATCATAAAAATGAACTTCCTGTATATGTTGGAATTTGTTGTTTCTTGATTGCCTTTGGTTTTTATGCAATGATGGGATATATTGGTTTTGAACCTCTTTTGTCTATATTCCTGTTACATTTCTGTGGACAGTTGGAAATTCTTAGTATACGTATGAGGAATATTTTTAAACAGAGAAATAATTCGGAGGAAGTCCTGATTAAGATAAGATTAATCAATATAGAATTGAAAACTATATACAAGTAATTCAAGTTATGCAATTAAATTCCATTTGTTGACAAATTGGCAGGTTTTAATAAGATTTGTATTTTCTAGATTGGCGGATGATGTACAAAATACATTTGTTGCACTGTTTGAATTTACCATGAAGACTACAACATTTTTATTACCTTTCACAGTTTTTCAGATTACTCAGGTGAGTTTTAACGTGAATTAATGTTTAGGTAATTTATTAGTACTTCCATTCATCAGTAGTCCATAAATGATTGAGAACGAACGCTAAAAAGTGGTATTTCAATGACAGTAAGTACCTACTAATGCCAAATTTGTCATATTTAAAATAAATATATAATGTACAAAATTTGTTTATTTCCTATCTATGTCAGAGAAATTGCCAGAAAATTTAACACTTAAAGAGAATTGTGTGAGAAATTGCAGTTCTCTATCACTAATTATATTGACTGAGTGGTAATAGGTCAGTAAGTCAGGAGGACTTCACCTTTTAATAATGTCTGTATTGCTATATCTTTATGCAATGTTTGCAGGATTTACGTCAAGATGTAGTAAGCATTGAATTTTTATCCCTGCTAGCTGGAATTCTTCTACAATTCTATATGCCATGTTATTACAGTAATTTTTTGATGGAAAAGGCATGTTGAAAAATACTATTATTTTTATAACATATACTTCTACGTTGATTACTTTCTGTCTCTGTCTTTCTGTTTCTGTTGATTTTTTGGTTGATTTGTAAGGGCATAACATATCCATATTTTTTGAATATCATTGATAGGTGATACATACACCTAAGTATATATAAATGTATGTCCTTCGATAAATGAATTTGATAAATGACTTTGAATAATAAATTATACTTTAATTTATGCAGAGCGAGTACCTGAGACAAGCTATTTACTCTTGCGGCTGGGAAGAACACCCAAACCCACGGATAAGAAAGATGGTGATTTTCATGCTAACCAGGACTAACAGACCTGTGGTTCTTCGCACCATATTTTACCCTTTAACCCTTGAAACATTTGCTGAGGTGAGATGAAATACTCGTATCATATTTCTTTTATTTTAATATTTATCGAGAAATTACTCAATTTACTAATTTGAAAATATTTCAGGGAGTCCTCGAGCGGGATTGTGAATGTTTGTTTAATCTTATTTGTTTCAGATGTGTCGCCAAGCATATGCGATATATAACATAATGACTGCAGTTTGGAGTTAGATGACAGGATATTAAGATTTTTGACATCGTCGATGAGAATTCATTACAATATGTTACTGACATAATCAACTTCTAACTACAAAATATAAAACCACAGCAATCAACATACTAACCTACACCGGAAATATAATATTTTTCATAGATATTTTTGCTAACCTAATTAAGTGTAAAATTACAAATGGTTCCATTGCATTCAAAGTGACACCCAATGTCAAAGGGAAGAGACCAGTTAGAAAAAAAACGCAGTTTAGACCTTTACTTTACCCACATTTCCGAATTAGTTATTAAAATGTAATTTTATTTACTCTCATTTTATACCTTTATTATACCTGCACCCTAATTCACGTAACTTTAAGACGCATCGATTGAGTTGCAGTGACGCTGCAATCAAGTTGCAGTGACGCGGCAATCAAGTTGACGTTGGTTGACGTTGTTTGACAGCGCTCGCGAAAGCTACGAGAATATCGAAAGTGTTATTTTGATCGGAACGTCACTGCAACTGCACTGCAATCGAACTTCTTAAATTACGTGAATTAGGGTGCTGTATAACATGTACACACCTTTATTGCTTTATAAAAAGTACATGGCACGGAATTTCCAACAACACATTGTTCACTTGTTCCTTTGAGAATAACAAAAAATAAAAAAGATAAAAAACACAGTAAAGCTTTATTTACACTGAAAAAAACGACTAAATGAAATGTTTACGCTCACGTGCTCACGTCTCCGTAATTGTTCCAATTTGAAGGTGATAGAGAAACTTCAAAATATTTGTGAATATAAATTATAGTTTCACACCAGAGACACTATAATTATTTCTTTACCGTGCCAGAGATCTATAAAAATTGTTAGTTAAGTACTCGTGTTGGTTTCTTATTTAACCTACTTGGCCGGGTTCTCCTTTCACGGTACGTATCTAAATAAAAAAATTCCGATTATTTTTTTACGAAGCGAAGCGTGTAGGCTACTGGTGAATATCTAATATGCATAAAATAATAGCTACTAAGGCATCTTAATGTGTAGCATTCAAAATATTAAAAAGAGCATAACTTTGATGAAATACCTGAAAAAAAAAACAAGATATAGATAAATTGCCTTTATTTTTTAAATATACTCGTAGATATAAAGTCAACAAACGATCAGACGAGCCACCCTGATGGTAAGTGGTCACCGTTGATATCAGTAACGCCATGGACATAAGTAAGGCATCATCAATGCGTTGCCGGCCGGGAAAGAAGACAGAAATAAAGTAGTTTTTCTCAAGCCCCTAGCACGACGATCGTCAGGCGGCTGATTTCAGATGATAAATCGTAACTAGCCTTGCTTCACAGAAAAATTATATCAGTGATAATATTAATTAATTAATAATAATATTGATAGTATAATTTTACATTCACATCCTGTAGATTTAAACCTACTCGTACTTACATCAGTTAAAGCGTCCAAGCAAATCGTGCGAAACATGGTATTTATAGCTATCGCACGCGTAGCTCTCAACTGTATCACGAGCATCACAGTTCGAAGCCGCTTGAGGTTGTTCAAATGATTTTCCCACCCACACATGTATACTGCTAGACGCACGTCTTCTCCCTGGTTAAAAATAATAAAAAAATGACATCATGCACCCAAATGCTACTCAGAATCCCCGTTCCTAACTTCAGTGATGGATGTAAGTCGAGGAACAGGTCCCATATCTGAATTCTCAGAGGAGAAGAACATGCATTCAGGGGTGGAAGTGTGGAATTGTGTAATAGATGAATCCAGCTTAGCGAGGATCAGTTCTCCCTAGATGATGAAATTGATACCGCACCTGTTCATTCGTTTAACTGCTTAAGTCTAGTCACACCCTAGGCGGACGTCACTTTACGGGGGCCAGTAAGCCTTAATTCGACCTGCGTCCTTTTCAGTTACCATACGTAAACTGAACTACATGTAAAGACTATACTCCCATCCAGTCCAGTGACTACATTATACATATGATATTAGTAGATTCCTGTCTTAAAATAATTGCGGTGAAAACCATCTTGAAATGTATCAAGTTGCGCAATCGAATATCTGTGGGCCTGTTCACGTTGGATCTGTATCCCACGTAATCCAAATAACTGTGTCAATTTATATCTTGGATCCGTCAAACTATTGATATGTCCATGAGACACCTAATATTAACCCTTGCATTAGGACTGCCTTGGTCCACTAGGTCTTCAGGTATGGGTACAAAAAAATGTGAAAAAAAAATATTTGTCACATAAACGTCGCAAATCAATCTCGGGACTCCTCATTCGGTAGGGAAGATCACCAACTGTGCTACGGAGTTTGTGGAAAATGATAAAATTGCAAGATTTGCAACTTGCTACTTGCATAATAGGTGCCTACCTAATCCTCTATGAATAGTTAATTTACAATAACATAATTATAGGGTTAGGGTCTTTAATATCGCGATCGTTCAATGTAAATAGCACTTCGTCCACTTTGAGTATGTAGGTGCGACAGATGTAAGATAGAACCTTACACGTAATCCTCTGAGAAGTTGTAGAAATGCTCAAACATTCTGAGGTTGAAAGTGAAGCATGTTTTCTATGTAACATGAAGTTATTACCTACAATGATACTACGTTGACTACGTCTACAATTAAAAACGTCTGGCAATTAAATATATCACTTAACCATATATATTATATTATATTTAAATGCCACTTTATTCATTCTTAAAAAATAACAAATAAATCATTTTGACAAAATTGGCGTTGAGTTGCTAGCACCTATCACTCGTGTTATAGCAAAGAACCACAACGATAGATCGTCACCGACACATTCAATGACGTCGCAGGCTTGCGCTATGAATAAAAATATGACCTTAAAATATATAATAAATAAATGAAATTTTACCATGTCCTTAATCTTGTCGCTATAATAACAGGGAGCGCTGGTAATTGTCAAACCGCCAATAAATATTGTAATAAACTCTATCTTCATATCGCCATTGTGAAAAGACTGCAATAAACAAATACGACGTTCAAGTGAATTTTATTGAAAATGATTCATGTTTCTAAGTCATTTAAACTTACCTGGATAATTTGGTAGAATGAAATGGGAAGAAGAAGAACAGCAAAATTCAGAATAATCTCGTACATAATGTTAAAACTTTGCTGAATGCGCTCGAGGAAGCTTCAAAGAAGGCCGAGTTAATTAATTAATTGCACCATATAGAACATTGCTTATAATAACTTTAAAAAGGTGCTAATTGTTTACCTATAAATATTTTGTAAGTGTTTTACAATATCACATAATTTTTTTAACGTTGTTATCTCAGAATCGTTTTCTTTGAAGATATTCATAAGCCTCCCCTTCACGACTTCCAGTTGTCCGCAACAGTGGAGCATGAATACAGGTCCTAACGCCGTCATTGCGATATACATCATCATGGCGTAAATAGCGTAGAATAAAAGCATTAAATAAATTATGAAGAATACAACAAATTCGTTTTTAATTTCTTCTACTGGACTCGGGTAGGTCAAATCGTATAGAGGAACAAGTCGAAATTCTCCATTAATCGCGTAATATGCCATGAGATAAAAAGATTTTGCAACAAACAAACTGGGTGCAGTTAAAGAAATAATCACCCAAATTTCAACAACTTTTTTCCCGTCTGTCGCGTACTTATGTATGATTCGTTGTTCAGTAGGGGAGAAAGATTTCGCGTTACTATAATCTATTTTCATTTCATCCATCAAGCCTTTTATCAAATTTTGATACCACAACATAACCCAATACTTTAAAGAAACCACGCAAAAAATTATACTTATAACTGCATTAGCGCAGGCTTGAATCGTATCCCCGTTCTTAATGTCGAAAAAAATTATGCTGTAAATAACGATACAAAAAACAAAAAAGAACAACCCGTGCATCACTATGAACTGACACATAAATTTTCTATCTCTAGGTATTTCTGGATGGCATCTGTTTATTTTCATTGCACAAATCATTGGTTTAAATAATTTATCGAAATTTATATCATCACAAATATTTTCCATTGTAGCAATATGGAACGCTTTTACATAATGAAAACAAATCGTTATATAATGACAGAACGCCGGCCTTTCATTCTTATAATATTAAGTTGTTACAAAGAATATTTCGATTCCTTGTGTTTTGTAATCTCGATGCCTACGTATTGTTAGGAGCTCAGAGGATAATCCTCAGCGGAGGCTCAGAGGTTTGGGAATTTTGGGATGTACTTATACTTTTGGGATATACTACGGCTCTATGACATACGAATTAGCACGTATTAGAGTGCCTACGAGGGTATTGAGATTTATTTTAAAAATTGTAATAAGTAGAAATTGTGACTGACTTACGCGAACTAATTTTTGGAACGAAGTTCCTTATCGCGCGTTGCGAAAGGGGGCTAGGCGGAAAGTTTTGGGACGAAAGGTTGTAACACACTTTTTGCCGTCGTAGTTTTTTTTACATAGAAAGCAAGCCAGATATTTTCGTTTCTTGCAGTCAGTACTAGGATAGCAAAAACATGCAGCAAGTGTGGCAAAACAAATCTGGGGTATAAAATTTCTCGTCGGCTTTGTTCACCTAGTAGCAATTGCTACTATTATTATTATTGTCATTATTTAAAATTTAAATAAATAAAATGAATGTATGTGACAGAGATATTTTGTTGTTTTTAGTGATAAACCATAAATATACTTTTAATATTATTTATTAATTAGAAGTAATCATACAATATTTAGTAACCCACGCATATTGTGTAGGAACCGCAATATCTAACTTGGTAGTTATAGGCTATTTCAATAAGTATTATTATAAAAATGTGGAAGTAATATACTAACTGGGTCGAATTAGACCCAAAATAGTTTACGTTTAGTACCTATGTTATTTAAAGGTTTAAAAATTGGACAAAAAAGGATCGGTTAAACATAACAACATTTTAACATAATCTTGAACTTTAGTAGTCTATATGCTTTAAATGCCGTTATTAACGTATTTTGAAGTGGATAGTGTTTTGCGCCGCCTTTGTATCTGTAATCACGAGTATAATTTGAAGCAAAACTACAAAGCAATGGGTTATTACAAGGGTTAGGTACTAATGAAATGTTAAAACGTTTATAACTGATAAGTGTATATGTAGGTAGATTTTTTTTAAAGTTTATACTTATTTGAAAAATTAACGTAACCTTTACAGAGAAAATGTAATTCGTGAATTTAAGCGTAAATTCAGTTATAAAATAATAGTTACAATTATTTTGGTTCTAATAAAATTTGCTCTTTAAATGCCGTACTGTATAGTAATTATTTTGCTACAAGGTACAAGGAAACCAATATTTCGCTAGAAATCATTTTCTGTAGAAGATAGGGTGTCGTCATAAATAAATAACGAGAAATAAAATAATTTTCTTGTCCTTCTGACCCCTCAGAGTTTATCCGAGTGACTTGTTTAATAATCTAAATTTTACTAACAAAAAATAACCGACTTCAAATTCTCAAAAACTACTTGTCAGATCTCGTTCAAATTTATGTGGGGCCACATGACAAGCACCAGCTTTCTATTAAAAAAAGAATCATCGAAATCGGTTGACGTGATATTGAGTTATTCGTCAATTTGTCGCGCACATCTTAACACAAATTTACGACTTATGTAGTTTTCTCATGGATGCCATTGTCAGATCTCAATAAAATTTATGTGGGACTACATGACAGCCGTCAGCTTTCGATTAAAAAAAGAATCATCAAAATCGGTTCGCCCAGTCCAAAGTTCTGAGGTAACAAACATAAAAAAAAAAAAAAAAATACAGTCGAATTGAGAACCTCCTCCTTTTTTTGAAGTCGGTTAAAAATGTACCCTAAATGATAAAATCCTTGGTGGTTTTATTTCCTTCCATTTGGATTTACTTATCTAATATTATTCAAAGTTACACAGGTAGTAGAATATCGACATGTAGATAACATGTTAAAGAATGAGATAAATGTAAAAGCGAAATGTTTTGATATTGTTTTGAATTTATGTATGAAACGTTCAATATCCACAAACTAAATTACAACTTGCAACATAAATTATTCTTGTGAGTTTCTACTGAAAAAGATACAATGTACATGTGTGCACTGGACAGAAATTCATGCTTGTATCTTTACTCTTGGCATCGAACTCACCGACATGTGGCTTCGCTTAAGTTGTACAAGGCAAAATGTAACCGGATTATGAAATATTTAATTTTAAAATATTTAAAAAAATCCTATGCACCTATTATAGTAAATTGAACTATTTGAGAATGAGAGTAAACAACTGTAAATCGGTGGATTGCCGGTTATCGTAAAGAATATTTTTTTTATAATTTTTTGTTATTTATTCGTAAGTAACATAATTATAATTATTTTTTTTAATTGGATTTTTACTGTCAACATATATAAGTATAATAGAGTTGTTTGTTTAATAGCTGGGAAATGAGGATCTTATACATTTGATTTATTTTAAATTGAGTAATTGTATTTTGAAACTGAATGTTTAACCAGCCTATCTGTCTAATTAAGTGATAATATTATCTTTGTATTTCAACTTCCAACGTTTGTTCACATCTAACATCTGTACCTATATGTAATGAGCGATAATACCCGCATCGAATCTTCTTTGATGTTCAACAAACATAATTTGTCTATTACAAAATGTTGAAGGAAAACCTTCACACCCTAAGGTTTTGAGGTGTAAGGTTATTGATGTGTAAAAGGTTCCTTACGTATGATATGATACGGGTACTTCCTATATGTATTTCGTGTTATGATATTTCGATACAGTTGCATGAATCGATACAAAACATGTCGGATAGTTAATAAAATAGCCAAATTCATTTAAATTAAGAAATAGTACATTACATTATATTAGGGTTTCTATCCATTTTTCAACCTCCTATATTCGTGGTGCAGCCTGTTGAACAACGGACACTCCAGCAACATATCTCTCCTGCTCGAGTTCACTGGGCCCTCCAATCTCTATCACCCTATCCCTGTATGCTCAGGACCAGACAGAGTGGCGCAAGTTAGTGGAGGCCTATGTTCAGCAGTGGAAGGCTGATGAATGGATGATGGATGTATCACCCACTTTAATCCCAAATGCAAGGCATTCGGGATAGATAGGATGTTTTAAGATAGGTACTAGTTAACACATCCTTTTTACCTTAAACGTAAAATGTTTTGACGTGTTTCATTCACTATTTAGATATTTTTTAAATATTTATGTACAAAATTTTGTATGAGACGAACTCATAATTTATTCAAATGGGTCCAAATTGAGAAAAAACCATCCTTAATGTAAAGCCATCCTTAAACGGTCATCTTTTCACCCTTCAAGAGGCAATTTGATGCATTATTCATTCATATTTACCTGAATTCATCTCATGTTAAACGTGATACCAACTTGAATTACAAAATTTTACAAGGTTAACAATATGGGACGAGGGTTGACTACTTAATATAATGAAAGTCATTATTGTGTTAACCCCAATGAAAATATTGGTTTTGAGAACGCAAGTACTTAACCAAGTAAGTTTTAAATAAGTTAACCCTTATACCGCGCAGTATGATGAAAGCCGCTCCCAAAGTAATTGGGGCTTACAACAATCAGTTGCGGTCACCGCCACCTTCATGCCTCCATCTCATTTACGATGTTCGTAAACTTACTTTCACTCGATGAATAAATTTCCTCTAACCCTCATATCTTAAGCTTTGATGGTGTCGTCCTAGGTAAAAAGCGAGGTAACGTAATGCCCTCAAAGTAGTACCGATTTTTTTTAGATACGAATAAAATCAATTGGGTTACAATTAGTCTTGTATGGATTGGGTTTTGTTATAAGTGTTTAATTTATAAGTATTTCTTATATAGGTTTTAAGTACAAGAGTTCTCCCTTTTTTTGTGAGAAAACTCGTGGCAGTCGTCTACCGCTCGTTTCTCGCGCTCCTTCCTGCCACGAACCTGCGAGCTTTGGAACAAACTTCCCTCTGAGGCATTCCCTGCGCGCTATTATATGGGGTTCTTTAAGAAGAGTGTATATCATATCCTTCAAGGCCAGCAACGCACTTGCAGCTCCCTTGATGCTGCACGTGTCCATAGGCGACGGTGACCACTTACCATCAGGTGGGCCGTATGCCTGTTTGCCCGTCGTTAACATTAAAAAAAAAATAATTAACTCGATTTTCATATTCCAAAATGCATTTCAAAAATTTTTTTTTATTTCTCAATTTCTCCCCCAAACAGAATTCATATTTTACGGTTGGCGTCCACAGCTGCGTTGCTAGCTTTAAAAGTTTCATTTATTCTTTTTTTCGGAATTCAGAGAAAATTTAATGTGCCATACGGATAAATCAACAGACACATGGTTAAAGAGTCCTTTTCTGATCAGATTTATAGCCCAGTGCCGATAATTTTTGAAACGAAAAAAAATTATAGTAGAATGAAACCTATTGCAAAAGGAAGAGAATATAACGAAGATTATAGGAAAAATAAATTACGGGCGATCTGAGGTCGGGAAGGGGGGGTGAGGGGGGGTTTAAGGGAAAAAAATGGTTTATCTCAATTTCCGGAAAAACTACAAGTCCTATTGAAAAAAGTTGAATGGCAAAGTTGTAGATAATAAAAAGATCTACAACTTTCCTATTTACACTTTTTTACATAACCTCAAAATTTATGTGAAAAATTAAAAAAACCACGTTTTTGGTTTTTTATTTTTATCTTTTACAAAAAAAATATTTTTTTCACGAAATTTGGTGAAAACTTACCTTTGTATGTCCTTAACATACTGTAATTTATTTGATTCAAAAAAATATTTTTTTTTCACCTTATTTTGACCTTAAATCAAAAAAATACCCTTATTTTCAGTCGAAAAATCTCACGTCAAAATATCTTATTTTTTTAAAAAGTCGGTAGTTCTTTTGTTCGTTGGAATCTCTACTTTCTAATGGTATATAAAAACCTATACACTACGATGGTAAATGTTCTCAGAAAATGCAATGAAACGACAACTATTTTCGCAAAAAAATTTCGGATTTCATTGATTGGATATGAGATTGCAAAAAACATCCGAAAATAGTAGTCGTTTCATTGCATTTTCTGAGAACATTTACCATAGTAGTGTATAGGTTTTTATATACCATTAGAAAGTAGAGATTTTCGCAAAAAAATTTCGGATTCCATTGATTGCATATGAGATTGCAAAAAACATGCGAAAATAGTAGTCGTTTCATTGCATTTTCTGAGAACATTTACCATAGTAGTGTATAGGTTTTTATATACCATTAGAATTAGAAAGTAGAGATTCCAACGAACAAAAGAACTACCGACTTTTTAAAAAAATAAGATAATTTGACGTGAGATTTTTCGACTGAAAATAAGGGTATTTTTTTTATTTAAGGTCAAAATAAGGTGAAAAAAAATATTTTTTTGAATCAAATAAATTACAGTATGTTAAGGACATACAAAGGTAAGTTTTCACCAAATTTCGTGAAAAAAATATTTTTTTTGTAAAAGATAAAAATAAAAAACCAAAAACGTGGTTTTTTGAATTTTTCACATAAATTTTGAGGTTATGTAAAAAAGTGTAAATACGAAAGTTGTAGATCTTTTTATTACCTACAACTTTGCCATTCAACATTTTTCAATAGGACTTGTAGTTTTTCCGGAAATCGAGATAAACCATTTTTTTCCCTTAAACCCCCCCTCACCCCCCCTTCCCGACCTCAGATCGCCCGTAATTTATTTTTCCTATAATCTTCGTTATATTCTCTTCCTTTTGCAATAGGTTTCATTCTACTATAATTTTCTTCCACTTTTTACCGTTTTTAGAGCTATCGGCACTGGGCTATTAGTGCCAGATCCTTGAATAAATTTCTTACTCGTTATATATTGAATATTTTGTAACTTACAAATCTAAGAAACGTCAGAGTCACTTACGGTTACTTAAATCGCTCCTTAGTACAGTATTTGCATGATGATTCTTTACTTAGGAGCCATTTAAGTAACCGTTAGAGACTCTGAGTTGGGGCGTTTGTATCATAATATCGTTATTAAATTCTTCAATCTTATTTGGAATTCTGTTTAAGTATTTATACACCATAGACGCGCATCCCGCATTGGTGACCCGACGTGGTTTAAACGTGATTAAGTACTCTGTGGTTTAAACATGCAACCTCCTGATCATAATAGAATATTGGCATATAACATCATACTGTAGGTACATGAAATTAGTGTATAAACGTACTTATTTGACTTTAATCTATAGTTCGCAGCACAAAGTACATAAACATTAGGTTCATAGTCGACTAAAGCCCAATGCATACGTAACGGGCTTTTTCCCGTAGCCGACGATGTTTTTCCCGTCCCGTACGGGCCATTTCCTTACGGGATTCCGCTGCGTATGCATTATTGTATACATTTTCTATGAAACGATGTTTCCAAAACTTCACGTCCCGTTCCGTACGGGAAAATACCCCGTTACGTATGCATTGGGCTTAATCTTTTCGTTTTGTTATTATTTTCTTGATATAAATGACCAATCAGTCCACTTTGTAAGTCCGTTATTTTAAAGACACCACTGACGTCTGACTCTTTACAACTAGCTGACACTGGAACTGAAAAACATTAATAACTCTTCACGCTTAAATCAACAAAGAGCATGGTCACTAGGGCAGAGCTAAAGGCTGATGAATGGATAGATGGAACAAGCCAGTAAAGAACCCCTCCACCACGCAACGCTAAATTGTGCTTCAATAGCCGTTTGACGTGAAATCTCGCAAGTAGTCGCACCGATAATTCACTTGGTTGTCTATCTTTACTCTGTGCTGACGGACGAGCGTCGAGCTGTCAGCGCTAGGATGGAAATAAATTGAGCTAAGGGCAAAAATACGAAAAAACGCTTCTACGGTGCTTACAGTCAGTTTCACCTGTGTTCAACTGTTCATGCCATTCGATGCTTTGCGAACTTAATACTATGAATTGAATAAGGTTTCGGTGAAGTTCACCTCTTTCCACAATCTTGATCTGTATCTTCAAAACGTTGGGTTCTGGAGTTGTTTCTTTCTCAGCGTGGTATATAATGTCCCCGCACTTGAATAAATATGATTTTATATGTTTATAATATAGTTTTGGGGAGTGCAAATCTTTTACCACAGTATTACCCTAAATGCATTCTTAATGGGGGTTTGAGTCTGTAAGTAATTATTTATTCACCTGTAATCCACTTGTTTCGCTTCGGGAAACCTATGCCTTAGTATAATATTAAAATCCAAAAAAATGTTACTTATTTCTTAACTAACTTGAATAAAGCATCTTTTGTTAATAATGCAGATATGCCAGTTCTCATAGAACTACGTATCTTGCTCGTGTGCATGCATACATAATGTAATTTAGTTTTGCGATATTAATAACACCTTCGACTGCAATCCTACTTGATGGTAAGGGGAGATGTAATCTTGGATGGTAAGCTTATTCACTCTTGTCTTTTAATATCATATTTTTTATGTAACCAGCCAGTAATCTAAACAATGATACAGTTGTAATGTGTCTAAAGCCACCGATAGCATCAAATCATCGAATCCGGACGGCACGTAATTTATTCTGAATTTAGAAACACAACGTCTTCTCTACCCTATTGTGATGCTAATCCTCTGACGTAGCACGCAATATGTGCTGGTTTCTGTTTTCCTTACTTACTGGACGGAGGGGCAGACTATTAGATAATTGTTACATAAAACTGCGAAACTAGGTTAACAAGCTTAATCTATACTAATATACAGGGTGTCCCGTAAGTAGTGGATCAACCGAAGGTGGCAGATAGCTTGAAGGTTGACCTATCATATGTCAAAAAATTACCTCAGTAAAAGTGTCACCGTTTTCGAGATATTGACCATTTTTTAAAATTTAGAAAAATCGGCTCCTTTACCCTACTTTTTCCTGTTGAGTCCACAAATGAGCAGATATTTTGATATATTTTTTTCCCTAGAGCTCTCAGATAGTTGCTTTATAATAATCAGTATGTAATGTTGTTGAAATTTTTAGGAAACGCTGAGAAAATAGCATCTACTTTGGATATTTTTGTTTTTGATTTTCTTCGACACAACTTTGATGCGAGGTGGTTGAAAAAAAATGTACTGAGCAAGAATGCCCCAGTATGTTAAAAACTTGTCTGTTAAATGCAGATTTTAAAAAGGTACAATACAGGCTACTTTAATAGGGAAAAATTTCAAGTAAAAGCCATTTCAGTGTCAAAGGGGTGAATTTGAATCAAAAGTTATTTTATTGTTTACTGTTATGTGATGAAGTTTTTCAATGGTGTTTGCTTAAAATCACGTTACGTTAAATTAATGCTCTAATAAATAATTAAAATAATGATTATTTTGCGATATTTCAACCTTTTAAAGAAATTTCAAATTACCTCAGAATTACTTGAAAAATATTGTTTATTTCAAAAATAATGCTATTATATACTGTTTTTTTAATACTTGATGATCAGGAAGCCTTGTAAATTATTGCGTTAAGATTATTTTTGTATGAATATTCAACAAAAAAAGAATGAGAAAAAATGTAAGTAAAACATTTATTTTTATTTATTTTATCATACAAAAATAATCTTAAATTAATAATTTGCAAGGCTTCCTGATCATGAAGTATTAAAAAACCAGTAAATAATAGTATTATTTTTGAAATAAACAATATTTTTCAAGTAATTCTGAGGTAATTTGAAATTTCTTTAAAAGGTTGAAATATCGCAAAATAATCATTATTTTAATTATTTATTAGAGCATTAATTTAACGTAACGTGATTTTAAGCAAAAACCATTGAAAAACTTCATCACATAACAGTAAACAATAAAATAACTTTTGATTCAAATTCACCCCTTTGACACTAAAATGGCTTTTACTTGAAATTTTTCCCTATCAAAGTAGCCTGTATTGTACCTTTTTAAAATCTGCATTAAATAGAAAAGTTTTTAAAATACCGGGGCATACTTGCCCAGTACATTTTTTTTCAACCACCTCGCATCAAAGTTGTGTCGAAGAAAATCAAAAACAAAAATATCCAAAGTAGACGCTATTTTCTCAGCGTTCCCTAATAATTTCAACAATATTACATACTGATAATTATAAAGCAACTATCTGAGAGCTCTAGGAAAAAAAATTATCAAAATATCTGCTCATTTGTGGACTCAACAGGAAAAAGTAGGGTAAAGGAGCCGAATTTTCTAAATTTAAAAAAAATTGTCAATATCTCGAAAACGGTGACACTTTTACTGAGGTAATTTTTTGACATATAATAGGTCATCCTTCAAGCTATCTGCCACCTTCCGCTGATCCACTACTTACGGGACACCCTGTATAAAGAGGAAAGATTTGATTTTTTGTTTGCATTGAATAGGCTCCGAAACCAAAGAACTGATTTGAAAAATTCTTTCACTGTTGGGAAGCTACACTATCCCCGAGTAACATAGGCTATATTATATTTTCAAAAAAATTAGGGATCCTTAATAAAACTCCAATAATGTAACCCAAGGTGTAAAAAAATAAGAAAACCGAAGCAAAGCGAGGGCGGTTACTCGTCTTTAATAAAAATGAACATAGATTTATTATTAAAATCTTAATAGCCTGATTACAAATAAATAGGTACTTGATATTATATTAATTTTATTATAATATTTGGTAATGCATTAATTGATTAATGTTTATCTTTAAATACACTTACAACCACATTTATTTTAAACCTATTTCTAACAAACAGTGTTAACCTATATCTACCTATTAAGCTAAAAGTAAATAAATATTAAAATGAAAGAAAAAAAATCTTTATTCGTAGCAAACCTATCCGAGATATTGTTGTCTCAATTTTGATATTTTCGTAGTGACTCAGATTAAAGTACATACTTTAATCTGAGTCACTACTATTTCAAAATAATGAACCGTCCTTTGTCAAGTTCATTTATTTTTTCCGAACTGTTAAAGGTCCGCGTTTAATGAAACGTTTTTCTTTTTCCTTTTCATCACTGTAAATTGTCAATAATTTATGCAGAATTATAAATACCTACTTATGAGTAATAAATCAATAAAATTCTGATTACAATATTGATTTTTGATTGTCAAGAAAGAGAGAAGAAAAATAACGAAAGAACTGGCTTTTCACCCAAGCCGGAACACGACGAGGCGTTTGGCGGCTGACTTTAGCAAGAAGGTGGTAGCTATCCAGGCGGACCCCACGGAGAAATAATGATAGTAGTAATAGTATTAATGAACTATAAAAATCGATATTAACAATATAATCCCTCCGGTGGGGCCTATCAACGGCGAACCAGATTCAGTCCAAAATAGTAGGTTTAGCGTATTCTAAGCTGCCTAATACGACTTGCTTTCAATCAATACATCAATAAAAAATATTGTTTTAAATTAAATAATCCCCTCCATACATTTTTTCAATAGAGGACTGTCTGTGTACTAAGAAAGTTTTCCAGAAGCTAAGCGTATAAAGTTATTAAAAATCTCCTCTCTCGCGAAACCCATTAAGGCACTTTACCACAATACTTTTTAATTTTAGCACAGTTTGGACTATTACGTTGTACAATAATGGTTTGAACATAAAGTGGTAAAATATCAAACTAATTTGCAAGAGGCTTTAGCTCAAGCTGGAGACGGAAACAAGAGGTGTTGAACTTTTAATTAGTTGGGTAACTCAAAGAAGCATTAACGTTCCCTGTTCACTGCACTTGGTCCCTTCGAAATTTTAATTTGGCTTCAAAGGACATTCTTGCAACAAAGAGTGATTGTAATGCGTTTGCTCTGTCAATTTTAATTTGAATCACCTAGTTTAATAAGAGATTATTTTGAAAGAGAACAATGTTTAATTGATTTGTAGCTCAAAATTACTTATGACGTAGCACTTATTAACGCGAAATGTTTTTTAAGTTTCTTGTTCGAAGCAGGCTTAGTACCTGGATAGAGAATAAAGATTAGTATTAAAATTTACCTTATGCATTTTTATCCTGACGAATTTTATTGTTTAATAACAGATGGATAGCTAAAAACGGATTAAGATACATTCCTTCATATATGGTTTATTTCTTTATTAATTATCAAGTTAAAGACTGGCTACAAAATATTATAATATTTTTAAGGGAACCAATAAAATGATGTAAAACGGTAAAAAAATTAACGACGTTTAAACAGTACAATCATGTCACTTTAAATTTTTTGGTATGACTAGTTATGACGTAGCACTTATTAACGCGAAATGTTTTTTAAGTTTCTTGTTCGAAGCAGGCTTAGTACCTGGATAGAGAATAAAGATTAGTATTAAAATTTACCTTATGCATTTTTATCCTGACGAATTTTATTGTTTAATAACAGATGGATAGCTAAAAACGGATTAAGATACATTCCTTCATATATGGTTTATTTCTTTATTAATTATCAAGTTAAAGACTGGCTACAAAATATTATAATATTTTTAAGGGAACCAATAAAATGATGTAAAACGGTAAAAAAATTAACGACGTTTAAACAGTACAATCATGTCACTTTAAATTTTTTGGTATGACTAGTTAGTATATTAATATATTCAACATCATTTTCTGAAACTGATTTTAGTCACGTATTAATATAAAAGTAATGAAGGCACTGGATAGGATGGGCAAGTAAAGGGCGGCATAAAAATATGAATTTAGTACCTAAACCAACGACGCATACTGTCGCCGCTTGGCTGACCGCCTTTGATCAGGGCACGCATGAAATAGGAAAATTGGGCAGCTTAGGGATCCATATGTATGCTCCACACACATGTACAAACGTCCCTACGTCACTATCACTTGGGGTATATTTCTTTTAAGAATAATTTTGTGACGATCCGCTATCATGGCACTTGTGGTACACAAATAAATACTTCATAAAATGTTGTTTTGTTTTGAATCATCAAAATAGACAAACTTTATAATTATTACCAACAAAGTGCAACCCATTATTAGATATTTTATTACTTAATTCTGGTTTAATATGTAAGGAATTTTATTAGCTTACACTTTCAGAAAGCCATAACCTTTTGAAACATCTCCCGCAATAACTTTATTAACACACGAATAATAAATTATACAATAGTCAAAAAGAACGGTACCATAGATATTGTTGTTTTTGGGTATCCATTTGTCATTTTGATAGCTTATTTTTTTCAGATTCTCTCGCGAATCTCTAGTAAGCATCCAATTGCGATTTCTATGTACTGTGAATCGAGTTAGTATTGCCGTCATAAATCTCACAGCTGAGAGCCGTCTAATCTAACGCTTCAGCTCAACAAGATATATACGGCCCTTTAGGCGACTTGTCCTGCATTCCAACAAAAGATGTTGTGACACTTGTGACTCGTAAAATCTTTGCTGGATATTCAAGTGATAGCAGTAGAACTGTTATATAATAATATGTAATAAAACCGATAGTATTTGATGATATCGTATTATATCATATTAAGTCCTGGTTTAACTTTTGCTAAAGCAAAATAATACCTCCCAATTACTGAAGATAGGTAGAGACTCCTGCAATTCAATAAAAATACTTTTATTATTCCCTGTTCATAAAATGTTACATACGAGTACATTACAATAAGATAAAATGAAATAGTGTATCATTGTGAAAGGTTTATTCATAACGCTAGCTATGATTTTCACAAGCTTTCATAACTTGCTTTTTTCGTTACTTTGTTAGAACTAAGCTGTATGGGTCAAATCTTGCAAGCTGAATTGAAACTACTTCCTCTTATCTTATGGAGTTTCATATTGCTCAAGAAGATTTTTGATATTTCTCAAGTTTGATGGTGACCTGAGGTGACTCATAGGGTTAGCTCCAAAGGCGGGAACTCCTCGATTATATTATGATAATTCTCCATACTAGAAATCTCGGCAGCGGCCATTAGCACAAATGTAGAGCTTATTTTTTTATATTTTAAAAATAAGAAATTTATTTTATAATTATGCATGTGTCCAAGTGTCCAATTACTTGAAAATTATGCGATGAATAAAACTCTTTTGTTTATCATTAGTGACTTCATACTTCGTGTAACATGTAATTAAAAAGTTTACATAAACATTGATGTTACCCAATGATTCAGCGGACTAAATTCAGCTTCTTTATATACCGAAACTTCAGTAAAACTTCACAGAGCTCGTTAATTGCCTACGCGTGACGACAGAAGCTTCGTGTAATGAAAATGTAATATTGAAAGTTAGCAAGTGAGCGGCTGGATATTGAAGGTACCCATTTATAACTGTGCCGAATGCATAATAAAGAGGGTACTCGTAGCTGGGATGATGGAGGCGACGGTTAGTGGTCAACGGGATCGTCGGTTTTCAAACTGCGTACCGTTTGAAGATAAAATAAATAAAATTGATTCAATAAAATACAACATTGTATCACATAAACTTACCTACTTATATTAAAACACGTCTATGGTCTCTTATAATAAACAATTGACGCAGAAATGACCGGTCAAGTGCGTATCAGGTCAGTGTAGAGTCACGTTAAAGAAATATATTTACCGTGGTAGAGTTCTGTAGTTATCAGTTAATTGTCTATGACTATTTCTACTATAACTATTATGCCGTCATAGTTTTCCTTTTCAATTCATCGTACTTTATTCTTTCATCTGTAGCTCGAGCACGAATATTTGCGAGAAAGTATTCGTATGGTTAACGTAAGCAATTTGTCAAATTTGTATGGCATTTTAGTACCATTTACGCACGATAGGGGCGCTTTTGAAAAAAATGCCATACAAATTGCTTACGTTAACCATACGAATACTTTCTCGCAAATATTCGTGCTCGAACTGCTGATGTATAAACTATATCCACGGGACCCTGAATTACAAAAATCGCCTTCACAGACCCATAATATTTTTCAAAGACCTTTTCAACGATACCATGAGGAATGTATACTGTGAGGTAGAGGAGAAAAATAAAATTCACCCTATTAAATGCATAAGCCAAGTACCTTATTAATTGTTTTAAAGTTTTTATTGTACCACTTTATGTTGTTTAAGAATATTATATTAATATTTATTTTGAGAATATATTATCAATATTTGTACCAAGTGCTTTATTTCCCAGATTGCAAAGAAGTGCAGTGCTAGTTATAAGTACTATTATTTCCTGTGTGTTGCTAGTAAGCATGTGTAGAGTTGTAGGTGAAAGCAAAATTGCAACTCTCGAGAAGGAGTGTATTAACGTGTTTGGAGTCAAAGAGGAGTTGGAGTTAAAGTTGTGTAATTTAACTGTATTCAGCGCCTGTTACACGTTTATAGACGAGTTTTAATTTGCTGTTCGCCAACGAAATCATTTCGATTTTCCCCTAGACAGACACGGAGTTTGAATTGCATCCTTTCGCGATAACAATATGGGAAAACGGAAGGGCGGAAGGCGTCTGTTCACACGCTCGTGTTCGAGTGGGTTTGAGCTTTGTCGAGTGTGAAAGCGCTGTTAGAACGTCTGAAAATTATTGCAGCGCAATCACACATTTTATTTGAAACGTTTAGAAATTACCATTAGGCACACCGTTTTAAACTTTTAGTAATGATTTTTTTTTTGTTTTGTGTGGATGTTGATGATAACACTTGCCATTTTAAATAGAGTATGTTAACTTTAAACGTTTTTTTATTTCATTTTTTTTCAGGAAGTGTTTAAACAGTGAGTTTTCTTTTAAGTAAAGCATAGTGTTACAGTTTCTTTTAAGTGACGACGAGTAATTTGAGAAAAGAGTTTTTAAACATTTATAGTATCATTTAAATTCGGATTAATTAAATTTAAATTCTTCTTAATTCATCTAATATTTCATGTTATACTCGTAAAATTATGAATCATAATTCTAAGCACTTTACGAATAATATTAACATATTTAGCATTTTGGTCCATGAAATAATGATTGATGAAGTTTACAAGAAGACGCGAAAGGGTTTCGTCATACTTCGGTCGGTTTAATTAATCTCTTGTTTGGTAGTTTATTATCGGCGCAATTGCGTTTGAGTGATAGGAGCAAGTTCTAATTTGTGCGGTGATTATACTCATAATTATAGCTGATGAATTATATCTACCAGCTATAGCAGTCTGTTTTAATTCATTTAGAAACTAATCGTCGAAGCACGTGCACCTACCTACGAGTACAATGATTCGGTTTGTAATATCGAACACAATTTCATGTGAGAAGGCAGATAAAACTATAAAACCCTGATTTTATTCAATAGGTCTATCTTTAGAGAAAATATACAAACTCTGTTGAGTTTATGAATAACAGTCATATTTTTTTTGTAATTTAATTACAGATAGCTACTAAACAATAATTAGTTATACTTTGAATGAGAAATAATTAACTCAATTCAACGGGCTTCAGCGACAAAACTTGTTAGGCTCTGCTTCCACAGTATATTTAATTATGACGTAGTAACAATCAAAATGATTTATTTAAACCCAATTTGCTGACCTAAATAATATTAATTTTCAGTATTATCCTTATTAAGTAAATCATTTTTGATTATTTTTGTATTCATTCACAAAAGTTTATGTACAGGTGTGCAATAATATACGTAACTTATTGTTAGTCAAAAATTTTTTGGGGGTCTTGTCGATATTTTAATCTTGTGCAATCTTAAACATTAATAATATTGTGAGATACGAGGAAAATCTTCATCATACGCACCATTAAGGGAGCGCGTAATAGCTAGTCACAAATATTAAACCATTATTTATTATTATGTTCCTTCAATTTATCTTCATTAATTCGTACTGAAGTAGCGTCATCAAATGCCTGCAAGCTTCCATTAATTTAATAGAATTAGAGAAAGAAATAAGAATGACGCATGTTAAAAATTATTATTATTTTTGTCCTCTTATTGAATTGAACCCGCGTTCCCTTAAATAAGCTTTCAAGCTCGGCCCTCTGTCCCCGTGAAGCTATAAAGGCGTTAGAGCCAACAGCAAGAGGCCATTCGAAACAAAAACCTTATTGAATTTGGAAATAGAAACTCGAACCTGGATTAAGGCTGTGGTGGCCATAAGTTTGGTTAGACTTGATGTGTGTGTAGAGATTATGCACAACGTGGCGCTAGTAAGCTTTCCTCAACCGATAAATCCTATCAAAATATTATTTTCATGTAAAATAGATTGCCAAGACTCACAAGCACACTTTCGCTATAAAAAAGTTATCAGTTGTCATTCTGATTCTCAAAGCTTAACTTTTAAAAACTAAATCTCAGTAAAAAAGTATAGCTTGACTGTTTTGCGGTCGTTGATACTCCCATGAACTTTTGTAAGAAATTAAAATATTATGTACGTATAATATTCCTAATAGTCGAGCGAAATTGTAAAACCCAGACTTTAATTTTACGAATTACATAACGCTAACATACTCGACGTATACAAGACGATTGTAATATTGAATCATTCCAACATGTCTCTCCAAAAATGTCTTCATATAAAATTGTAAATACGATTTTATTGGGGTCATACCACAGAAGACATAATAGTACTTAAGGTTACACTATGGTATAACTAGGTATACCTACTCGTAGTTGATACTGAATGTTGGACTTTCGGTTCGTTCAACTTTAGCGTTCGATTCTATTATGTGCAAGGTGCAGAAAACAAACATGTCAAAGCCATAACATGGATGACATGGTTTGAAATGACTCATATCATTTCGTGCTTTAAAAATTTACAAGATTTTTACTGTAAAATACTAATATAATAAAAGCTGAAAAGTTTTTTGTTTGCTTGTTTGAACGCGCTTAATCAGGGGGCTTACCATAAACTCTTAAAACAGGTCAATATTAGCCGATAATTGGCCTGTCCTGCTATATCCTACCATGATCTGGCTAAAACACAGGGCAGCCAGCGACCACGTCACCGTAACAGGACAGCGGTCACGTGACTTCAAAAATGATCTTCTGCCCTGCAATTCGTGTACCATGACGCGATTGTTGACGTATTGACATCAGAAAGTTGCATATGTTAACGTCAAAATATTACAGCCCACCGAAAGTAACATTTATTGTCCTGTTTCGGCTATTTCGTTGATGATGATGAAACGCGACGGGATGCAGCCATGGCGAATTTCATATACACCATCATCACAAAATAAATACATTTCATTTGTTTGGAAAATTTTAAAAACATTCATTGTACTTATGCTTTTTAAATTATCGCTCCTAACCCCGGTCACTCACATGCGCGCAAATGTTTGACATTTTTACGAATGTTTGCACATATGTATGCACACATTGCACATATGGGTTCGCATATGAGTATACAATACAAGCCCATTTCCGCTTCCTCCTACACTTTGTTCACGAATGTTCAATCTTGCTGTTGTTATTATGTTGTTGTCATTAAAATCCATTTTCAATACAGAAAATAAATGGTATTACGATTAGACGCCACGAACCACGAAAAATTAAGAGATACATCACCTTTTTAGTCGTGTGCGCAACTGGTCGCACGAATGTGTGGGAGACTACACGAAGGTTCGAGGTTCGCGCGCTTTCATGTGCGACAAAAAACCGACACAGCTTGGAAAACCCCGAATGCCTCGAAAACTTCGCATAATCATTCGCGAATGTCGTCCCACACTTGTGGGTTCGCGTATTCGCGCGAATGTGAGTGACCGGCATTATAAATCACACATTTTAATAGACATTTAGACATGTCACTGTGTCAAGTGTCAAGTGGTGTAAGATTACGTTCAAAAATGTAAGCATCACTTAGCGATAATTTTTTTGGTAATTTTAGAGAACGAAAGGTTAATAAATCACAACACTTAAGTATTTATAACAAATCTCAAAATCTTCAATTGAGATTGTTATTTTAAACTTTTAAAAACATCAATATTACGCATTCATTTGAAAACCGGTAAACCGATAAAACGCTCTATTTCAGAACATAATTAGTACAAATCGAGTACCTTGCATGTCATAGACTAAAGATGCAGGACAGAAGTAGAGGCATTGCAGGTCATCGGTAAACGTTCATGGTACAAAATACACTCCTGTCAGGTTTTAGCTACAAGCTGACCTGTCCTGAACATGACACATTTTATTAGAGTTCATGGTAAGGCACCTGATGAATGAACTGTCAGTTAAATTTTAAATATTATTTTTTGTGTATGATATTATTATTATAATTCCTGACAAAAAGAGTTGCTTCAGGAGTACGGGTCTTATGACTTAGGGATGTTAAATATACGATGTGCGGCGTTAGCCGTTCACCATAATGTGGGTCATTTTCTCTATTGCCGACTATTATAATAAAAGGTAGATATAATAAAAGGTAGGTAAGAAGATAAGGGAGACAGTACAGAAAAGGTCAAAATAGTAGATGAGGTAATGACAGGTAAATTCAGAACAAGCAGTAGGGAGTTCCTTAATAAATAAAATATTAATAACGTCATAATAACACGTCAAAATAATCGCTGCAATTTTTAAAGCCCTCTTGCAGTGCTTACGTAATTACAACTTAAAATTATTGAACTTAAAAAAATCACTTCGTCGCGGCCTAGTTATCTTATGGGTGATGGCATTATAATAAATCACTGATGTATTTCCTCACTCACACTAGATTTTTGATTGTGTTACCCACGAGAACATATACATAATCTATATATATTATAAAACTGTAACTCGATAATGTCTGTACATTGAAGATATTTATGAAAATTTGGTATCAGGGGACTATATTGGAGCAATAGATTGCAAATCTGTCATTTTTAAAAATCTTGTCTGTCTGTATGTTTGACACCGCATCACGCAAAAACGACTGGATGAAATTGAGTGCGGTTTTTACAGTTGTATTACTGGTGGTCTAACTTAAAATCTGGTGTATGTTTTATCGTGATACGTCGCTTAGAAGCCGAGATATGAATAAATAGGACATTTTGATACGCCACATAACAGCAAGAAATACTGAAAGTGCCCGATAGAGGGATATAAGAGACTGTTTAGTATCGGAAATATACGTTATTTCGTCAAAAAAATCAATGTGTACCATTTTTTTTTAATTTATGATTTTGTAGCGAATTAGTTCTGCTAATCAACAACAGATGTCAGTTTAGGTAACTGAAAGCCATAATTAAAAAATGTAAGTAGGTCTGAGAACGAGTCAATATTTTATTGAAATTAATGTGTAACTATATATATTTACAATATTTAAAACATTGGGGTTTTAAGAAATTAATTACCCTACTCAATAAATAACACATAACATAGATTGTGCTATCAGGTTCCTATATTAAATTCGCTGTGTGATGGTGTGGGTCAGAGTTAGTGATAATAATATGACTTATCTATTTTATCAATATTTTTTTGTAGATAAATAAAAATCTTACATTTTGATAAAGTATTACAATTTAGATTTTCTTATTGTGATGTAGGAATAGGCACATAGAAAGTAGATAATTATAAAAATACAAATCCTTTACATATTTAATAATCTCAATGAGTAAGAAATTAAAATATTTGCGAATAATCGTCTACTGGTAGGTATCATCTACTGGTCAATGCGTACCAAGCCGGCCCCGCATAGGCTAATTATGACCGGACGTAAGTGCAATACTTTTCAATTTGCGGATAGCCACGTAAAAACAGACGAGCCACCTGATGCTAAATTCTCATCATCCTCCATGGATGACTAAAAGCATCGTCCGTGATCAGACTAAAGGCATATCACCCATTGGTTGTTTTTCAAGAAAGAAAACATTAAATTTCCATTCTTTCAAGCTTAGAGTGAGTTATTTATGATTTAGCAGAGCTTAGAATTAATATGTATTGAGCTATATAAATAGTAGTAAAAATAAAGTAATGTTATGGTAATGCAGGCACGCTGTTAAACCCACAAATGGCGAATCAGTTTAAACAATGAGTTTTTTTTAAACATTTTATAGGTATAAAATATACGTCTGGTATTTGGGCCAGGTTCTTGGACACATAAAAATCCCAAAGCCATTCAGGAATAAACTCAGAAGAACTAGAGTCTCCCGGTTGAGAGGTGGGCCCTGCTGTCGGGTAGGGGATCCTTTCATTACCGTAAATCTAGCTGGTGACGCGGTTGCTAAACTCCCCAGATAGTCGAGGGGGGGCTCTTCTGACTCTTCCCGCAGAAGCGTTTAGCTCTCAGGCAGTCAAATACGGAGGGGCGAGACGTCCCTGAGCGACTCATGTAGCCCGTGGTCGCGCGGCGTGATCAAACATTGACCGAGAAACCTGACATGGTACACTTCAGCTACCTGCTAAACCACCCGATCTGATCATGGAGACAAGCGGCGCGCGGCGCGGCAGCGGCGGCAGTTTGCGTGATCTGGTGAGCAGCATGGGGACGGGCTTAAAGACATTACTTGGTCAGATGAAAACACATAATAAGTCGAAAAGAAAGAAGAAGTAGTGCCAATAATACACTACTTAATTAAAATGGAACTACGTAACGTATTTTATTGGAAAAAAACGGCTTACCTCGATTTCCGGCAAAACTAAAAGTCCTATGGAAAAAAGTTAAATGGTAAAGTTGTAGGTAATAGAAAGATCTACAACTTTTGGACTTACACTTTTTTCATAAATAATCTCAAAATTTATGTGAAAAATTCAAATAACCATGTTTTCAGTTATTTTGACTTAACATCGAAAATGCAACATAATTTTCAATCGGAAATTCTCACGTCAAAATATCTTCAGAAATCTTTACTTTTTGATGGTATAAAAAATACATTAATATGGTAAATGTTGTGTGGTAGGTACTACGAAATAACAGGTGGGAAGGCCCAACCACAGGCCATATTGTATTAGGGTCTGGGTTGGGTTGGGTCTGGTGGTGTATCTTAGAGACAGACTATGTAACTCCAGAATGGGTAGGGATAACAGTTTTAAAAATATTTGTTCATGGTCACGTTGACATAGCAAAAGCAGTACAACATTGAGCAATTCAAGATCTGATGGTGTACGTATGTATATAAAATTTCACTAATATTTCTTAGGTGTCTATTAAGATATTTTTTTACCCTCGCTAAAGCGGCTGAATGGACTTAGATGAAATTTGGCTCACAGATATTTCATATCCCGCATCAAAGAACAGGGTGCATGTTCGTCGGGATCAGGTCGTTCGAGGGTCGGAAATGGATCTGCTTCTTCATCAGGTCAAGGGCATAATTTAGTTTGATAGTTGGGTTTACAGGTTATTTATTATTTTAGTGCGTGGAGGCTTCATTCCAAAAAAACTTAAACTTATTTGTATTTGGTTAATTGATCGCTATGTCCATGCATAGGAACGACAGTTTTACAGCGGCAAAGTTCAGTTTGTTACTGAATCATTTAATATTGCTCTTATGTTTGGTTCTGTAAAGTGTACAAAACCCTCGGTGCTAAAAAACTCGCATTTCCCGGGATGTTTTTTAATTACTTTCATTTAATGCTCAAGTCCACGCAGACGAAGTCGCGGGTAAAAGCTAGTATAATATATTTGTCAAATTATGACTGCCCTAGGGCACATCGCTAAGCTGGAATCCCTTTGCTATGCTGAGTCGTTACCAACTGAGATATAGGGCCATCATAATGATAAGTATTGTTGGTACAGAATAAAATAGTTTGTTACTCAGTTTCATTCACTGAATACGTAATGTTGATTGATATCAAAACAGAAATTTTAATCACTATTACACATGATTATATTTCAGTTTATGGTTATAACTAATGTTATAAATAAAATTATGTTATATCACTGCTCAGCATTTTGTGAGAACTTAAACAGAAATTGAAACTCCTGTAATATTTATCTTTCACATCGACACATTAACTGTTTAAGTAAAATATACTTAGGTCTAGGTAAAATATTTAACTTTATATCCCACCTTCTGTTCAGTCGTTAAGTAGGTACTATTTTAGCTATAATTAACCAGTTTAAAGCTTGAGGATAACCAAGTTCTACTCGTAGTTTGAGAGGGTAACTAATGAGGAACATTAGTATTAGTTTAAAACTATTATTAGCTGGAACATTAAATTCAGCAGTAAGTGTAAGTTTACTCTTGCCGTTTATTTACCTGTCTATGGTTATAATTTTAGGGTTCCGTGTACCCTATTATAGTTATTTAATAGATTCACTTCATCATCTCTTTCTTATCTTTGTAGTATCGTTTGTGTTAAGGAAGAGTGGGGCATCCTGCTACAAGTATAGATTATTTTATGCTTACTAGGTTGCTTCATCAACTGAATAACTTAAATTAATGTAATCGATAGACTGAATAAAGATTTTATTTATTTATTTATCACACAGTTACGATTTTGAGGTATAAATTTACAAGTTAGTTGATATATTGTTCAAATAATCATGCTTTCAGTTTTTAGTTCATCTGTCATTCAGAAACCGGCGGTAGGCGATTTTCGGTGACTCTATCTACAGGGCTTAATTAATATTTTAAGGGACAAACTTTAGGGGACGATGAAGAAACCTAAAATAAATATTTTTCCAGAATCTTATGTGTCGTATGAAATAAAGATATCCATTTTGAAAAATACTATTACAATTATGAAATCACACCTGAAAACAAAATAATTCATCATGATTCATAATCATTATCATCCAAGGTGGGTAAAATCTGACGATCCGCATCAGGTCTGGTCAGCATGATACAGTTTTAACTCCTATCATTATGTATGGAGACCTGAGCCCAGCAGTGAGACAGGAATGAATTTTGGAGGACAGATAACATACTATCCCATCGTCAATAGTAATAATGCATGTAACCATGTTTTAGCACTTCGCAATCAAATAAAGTGTGGACAGTAAAAACTTTTAATTTTTTTTCGTAAATATCATACCCTTGCTTAGGCTGTTCTATTGTTTGACATGCCCTTTCACTAACAATGCGTACTTAATTCAAGGGTGTAAAAATCTAATGTGAACACCAAACACCGATGGAGCCAAAGATTTTATAGAGATAACGAACAATAGACCGTAATATGTTCCCGTCACGTTTTGCCGAAATGGCAGTGTTGGTGTGAAAGCAGGTAAATACATCTCTAAACATACATACCCATCAGGCACATTTATCACACAATACAATAATGGAAGTATAAGCGAAACTGAGCAGGTACAATTAATATCACACAAATGTAATATATAACAACATCACACTGATAAATCATTTATGATTACAATTTTATGATAGGTCACATAACGATAAGTGCATGGGATAAGTGGATCGAAAATAATACTTACTAGAATGTTACCGAAGCATTTTTGACGAGGAAATTAATGACCCCGCGTGACTGACGCTGCAACAGAAATAGGTTAAGATGTTCTGAAGAACAGTGGTAAAGTATTCATTTTAATAAATAATCATTATGTATTATTTTGTCCGCCTGTACTTGGCAGAGAGCCTCTACTCTTAGCAAGAGTCGATCTGAGACTAGCAGTAAGACAATCATAGTTGAAGTGGTTAATGATGATGATGAATTTATTTTATGTGAACAAACATTATTGACTACATTAAGTGAACAAAATCTGAGGTAAACTCTTTTTTTCAATGTTTATAAGTCATCGTGCTCGATATTATAAGTTAAACGAAATAATCAATTTTACAATTAATAGGGAAAGCGTAGATTTCCATGATTAGTCTTTTCTTTTTAATTTCCGTTAAATTAAAAAATTATACGCTAAATTCTTAACTAGGTCATAATAAATCGCCTATGGCGATATTGGAATTAATGAAGATAAATGATGAAATATTTTTGTTCTTGATTTCATTCTAACGGCATGCAAACTTTTGGGCGAGTTTAAAAAGATGGTTATATACTACTTAATTACCTGTTACTTTAATTTAGAATGTTTCCAACAGTTCAATTGTTTTAAGATTTTTCTCAGAACTAACGGAACTATAATATTGAAAATAAGATTACACTTAATTAGTTTTGTCGCAGCATAATTCTCAAGTGACAAATACAACGCAGAACTAAACAGGTTAATAAACACTGTTATTGATCTAGATTATGAATAAACGTTAACTACTTCTCAAAGATTTTTAAATAGCAACAATAACCGCTAAAAGACATTGCGGTTAGACATCTGGCCGTATTAGTCACGTGGATCGTCGGAAGCTGACGGGCCAGTTTAAGTTAACGAAGGCGCTTTCTGTTACCTGTGGGCTGTGAGGCCTGAGGTAACATCGTTACTTTTTGAACGGTCTCGGATGGTTTGACCATTTCATTTGACCAACGGACGCGTGCGTGAGCGGGAAGGGTATACCTCTGCGTCAACGCGTCAGTACCTCCCGCGCCCGGCATTTACTACCGCGCGCCCTCGTACTCCGCGCGTACTTCACTTCGCTTCGAAACAATCTCGTCGCAGATGTGTTCCGCGAGTGTATGTTAGTGTACTTTTGTGGTTTTGGATGGTTTGCGTAACCCGGAGTAATGGGTGCAATTTATGTGTTGTTGTTTGTGAGCTGGGCAGCCTTCGTGGCCGCCGACGGCAAGCCCACTATCCTCGAAAAACTTGAAGAAGATCCGGACTTGTCTCAGGTAACTTTAAACTTTCGCGTTACTTTACTATCTTATATTATGTACATATTTATGAAGCTATTAGCTATAAGACAAGTAAACAAAATTAATATTTCACAGAAATAACTCACTTTTTTCATACTTAAGTACTCATAAGAGCTATGAAAATGAAAATAACAGTGTCATTGCTTTTCGGAAGCTGTTATTTGATATAATTAAAGTTTTTGAACAAAGCTAGCTAGGAACCGCCTACAACAATTTAGTTACAACATTGGGTCTTCTCTTTAATAAGACTTTTATAAAACTTGGTTTAAAGTTTAGGCGTGTCAAGAATAAGAATACATTTAAAGTTATTTCGTATTCATTTTTTTGCATGCAGTCATGTTTACTTGACTTAGCCCGGTTATAAAGTATAATATGAAGTATCTGATTGATCTACTCTACTTAAAACTAGTTCTGGTAAGTTTTGTAGAGTTCAATAAATATTAAGATTATTACATAAAATTTCTGTATTGTAACTGTGGCTACAATTTTCTAGAAATTAAAAGGCAGTTGTAGCCATTGGGCAACTAACCTCCAATATAATTAATCTTATTTGAAGCCAGTAGAAGTTCTTATGCTATCCTGATGAGTGCGATGGAATGGAATCATTCTCGACGCTGATAACCCGCACAATTTAAATCGAAACTGGATTTTTCTTTTATTTGTTTCATTGAGTAACGATATTAATCTTGGAATAAATTGGATTAAGGTTTGACAAATATATCGCGAACAGTTTCTTGTTTCACATGAGTTCTTATTCAGAGTAATATATCCGAGTAAGTACTATTCAGCCTCTTAGAACTATAATTATTTTAGTAGAACTAAATTCATTAAATTACATTTCAAAATAAGTAATTAACTATTACTGTGGTCCTGATATTTTTCACGAGCGTTACATAAGCTTCTCGTTATCCTACTCGTTTTATATCATTATCGGAATCTTTTTTATTTTCACCTTGTTGTTAGATTTGTGACAATGAGATATTTTATTGTTCATTCAAATCTTTGTATTCCATGTCTTGATTACTCCGACAACAACCTTTCTTTATGTTCAAAGGGAAAGCACCTTTTAGCAAGAGCGGTACGCGTTTCCTCCTCGACAATAAAATGTCTTAATGTAAAGAAAGACACGAGGGTATTCAGTTATTCACTTACTTTCTGAAAAACATGAAACAAATGAAACGATCATTACGTAATGATTATTTTACCCCACCTTAGAACTGTTTAGGTTTTTTTTTGTAACTTTTTTATGTTTTAGTTGATTATCCAAGGTATTTATGATTTTCAGGCCTGCAAGTTTTATCATGGGGCCAAAAGCCATTCTTACACGTAAGAAAAATTAACAAAATTACTACCTTCATTCCCGTGATTTAGAAATCAGATAAGTAATTTTGAATTGATCTAAGTAAATGCTTCGGTATTTGATAGATATGGATTAATTTTTGATTCAGTGTCTGAGTGGAAAAAATTGGGATCCTGATAAAAATATTGGTCACATACATTTTGACGCTCAGCGAGACAACAACACAAGAGATCACTCAACTGGAGTTTCTGAAGATCCTAAAATGGGTTTTATGGGCTAAATATTTATCAGCTTCTTTGAAGTCTACCAAGTGTTATTATAATATTTGGTTAACATGGAAATAGCACGTAATGTACAAAATATGTTGTTGTGTAACAAAAAACAATTCAGTTAATTCAGCCCGCCGCGTTTTGTCTCATATACCTCCATGTTAAAGAATGTCCAATACAGATGATATGACAAAAGAAAACGTTAAATCCTGTGTCATGAAAAAATGGGTACAATTAAAATTAACAATAACTCGCATAAGTAATACGAATATACATAAATTAAGAATGATGGATGTTCTCTCCATCAATATGTTAATGATCGACTATGTTTGGCTAATCGATTTCATTCTTCTCCAAATTATCGTCGTTGACTTTGATATATCTTGCGTCAAGCTAGCCGTAACCAGCCACGATTTTAATGTGCGTAACTATTACGTGTACTGCATATTAAGAAATAATTTTATGTGTTTTACAAAGATTTGTTTTAGTATTAGAGCTTGATGAGCGAGTTCCTTACATTACATTTGCTGACGAGAGCTTTTTTGGGACAGTAATGCTAATTAAAGCTATGTTTAGGTTTCGAACTACAATTTTACTATTTTTACGCTAGTATTTCAACAAAGGATGAGCTTCAAAAAATTTCTAAGCCCCTAGTTTCTGAAAAATTTGTAGTTGTCATTACCTGATTTTAAATTCAAAAGGTTTGTTTCGAAGATTAACCCCAACCCTAAGCCACTGGAGACATACATACGTATTTTATCTTGTACTTACGATTTTACCAAAGAAGCTACGTGCTTTTCCGAGTCAGCTTGACTTGTAATGTATTTCTGAGACAAGGTACTGCAAAACTTTGCCCTATTTCCTGGTACAAACAACCAAAGAAGTAAGAACAACTCCAAATTTGAAAGAAATAAATGGGATGGTTTGCTGAAAATCTATGTACCAAAAATATATTTTGGAATGGGTATAACATTTTATGATGGTTTCAATTGGAACAGAAAACAGTAACAGAGTAGTCGTCTAAATTACGTATAAATGAACAAAGGAATAATTAGGGCTAGATCACAAAGATAACTTTACTCAAATTAAATTAAGTACATAAAAACTAAATATTTTTTGGGTAACCCTAATTTGCCGATTTATATAAACTTGTATAAATGCTTCATGCAAAATATATGATTCCTTCTGACCGATACTCTGGCAACTGTCAGTGCAGTCTTTCTGGGTCTTTGAATCTATTCGATAAAGCTCTCAAAGCATTTGGATAACGGTAGGTACATATACATAACGGTACGGATGGTAACATATTTTTTTATTCACAGTAACATTATGTTATTTTAAAATAAATAGCTGTTAAATGATATTTTTTATCATCAGCCCATTTTGCGTACCGATTCTTACCCCAAACAAATAAAATTTATTTAGTACATTGCCTTAGGGGGATAAGAGCATTTTTGTTGATTGACTTTCGTGAGATCTATGTATAATATCAAAGCCTAACTAGTGCTTTCTCATACAGTCTCTTAATTTCTTACAAGAAAAGTTTTCTTTGCCACACTGCTCCAATGCAGATTGGTTAAGGGACAAGGGACAATATGTTACGAGAAAACATTGATTGAGTAATGCTCTGATGTGCTCTTGGTTACTTAATTGAGCAGACGTCTCAAATGGTTACATCCGCTTGACTTCAATTACCTTGCGATTCAACAGAAGTATATTATCATGTTCTTATGTAAACATTAGTACCTGCTTGAGCAAAGGGTCATCAGTGATTCAAAAAACTTGTGAATAGTCTAAATCTATTCTAATACTGGACTATTATCTTTTCTTGTCATTGATCCGACTAAGTTTTCAAACCCACAATTTTAATTTAGCTGTTAAATTTAGACTTATGAGGATTTCTTAGAATGGCTTTCTTTAAAAAGATCTTTAAATATAAAAAAAGAATATTATGCTTCAAGAAAATCACCATAAGTTCCTTACAATTAGGTACCATAAGTTTTGTTCATATTTCATACATTGTTATAGAGATTAGAGAGAAAGAGATAGATCAGAGAGAGAGGGAGAGTATGAGACTGTGTTTTATGAGTACAATATTTATAAAATGAAAAATAACTTTATTTACTTGAGCTATTAAAACTTTTTGTTTGAACGTTTTGATTTACTCCATTAAAATATTGACAATTTCATGCAAACATGAAGTTGTAAATTTCATTAAAAAGTTTGGACTAAAAATTATTATTTAATGATTATAGTGCCTTTTATATTCCTCTAATAATAAAATTAACAGACTTACAAATATTTAGATTTTACACGAAGCTCAAAGCTGCTCTTTAGTAGTCAATGCTAAAAGGTATGTGCTACATCAAAATCTCATCACGTCTAGCACAGGAAGCGAGTTGCGAGGTACGACTCACAATATTAGTGACTAACTTTAATTTTAAAATGAACTATTCGGGAAGTTGAGCTTTGTTAAGATATTAGACACTGAGTACCAAATAAAACTTCTAGAATTATATCTTTATGCACGTGGCTTGTCAATATAGACAAAGTTTTGACATAGAATGATCTGAATTTCAGGTGTTTAATGGAGGCCATACATGATCAAGCATCACATAATTCCGAAAAGGAATTTAAATGACAATATAAAAGTAGAGATACTATATCGACTTATAAAAAGATGATAAGTAGATTAAAATATCACCGGTTCTAGATGTCAATTTGGCTACCAGAAATGACCGGCTACAGTGTCAGATAAATATAATTCATCTCAAGTTACAGACTTCCTCTTAGTAGCTAGTAATTATTATGGACAACGAGTCCCTTCGGCAGTCAACAAGCAGTTTAATATCATTTGAGCATCCTCCGTGAAGGTTACGACTTATGGTGAATATCATGTTACCTTATACAGAATTGGGACAACTTGGTTTAGGATTATTAAATATACTTGGAATTGTACACTGGATGTTTTTGTATAAAATATAAAATGGCAGTAGATGGAGTTTTAATAGGTAGCAAAAATTTATCGGTGTGCTTGAAAAAACACTCCTGAAAATTGTACCATTAAAATTCTCGTTCATCCGGTGATGTTGTTTTATGTTTATAATTGTATGGTCGATAACATTTTAAAAGTTCATTATTTAATCGTTTAAACCTATGAAATGGAAATAGCTTTGCGAAAGTAGGAAATTGTTATACATTATTAAGAATGGTTTACTATTATACAATTAGGTACTTTCCGTTTTCCTTAGACTCAGTTTTTCTCGTATGTACAGACAATAAAGTCTACACACGCTAATGAAACTTTCTATGCCATGTTGGTACAGCGATAAGTATCAATTTATTGTTTGTTCACTGTCTGTTTTACACGTTTATTGTTGAATGTGTTTAATATTCTTGTTTCTATTAGTTTAACCTAAAATAGTGGCAAATGTAATATTTTTTTTTGGCTAACTAAGTTTTATATTTTCATTAATGATGACAACCAATAAACTAATATACCTAATTGACCAACGAAATGTTATTAACCACCACTGAATCACATCCTTCTATCTAAAGAAAAATGAAAACGACAGAATTTATGGAAATGACACGATTATTTTCAAGACAACTCCTTTTGCTTTGGAATAATAAAATGTGTTTTCCCTCTCATTTAGATTTGACAGGTCAAACTGAGTTTCATCAAATTGAGTTTCAGAGTTTGAATGACAAAATTCGTCTCTCCTATGTTTAACTAAAATACACCAGGCAAAGGCTGAAATTGAATCCATTACGGGGTTCGCCGAAAGGCGTTGGCCAATCCTTAGGTTTGACTAGGCAAATCTAGGAGCGCCGGGGCTGCGAGGTTTGACGATAACATAATATATGTAACTACAACCTCTTGAAGCAAGAAATACTTACTTGGAAGTCTTGCCGACTTTTCTTCCGAGACTAATCCAGATAAATTTTTTTGAAGCGATGGTCTAATGAACCTATGATAAGCTTTTTTAAACAACTACTTCCTATTAAAATTTCATTTCGTTTTATTTCTTATACACCAAGAAGTCCAAGAACATCACCGGCTTTGTTACCGACGAAGGAAGCGGTGAAGCCATATTAACTGATTCCTCAGCACTGTACTCAAAAAACGTTAAAACATTTCTCAGTTGAATTAAGGATGATCGTAGCCAGCCATGGTGGCATTATGTAATTATACTACCTATCCTATTTTATCATGTCCGCCCATTAATAGCTTGTAGTAGACCTGTTACGAGTTTAACATTTATACAATTTCGAGAAGTTTACAATTTGTTTCTGTCACTTTATTATTCAACTAAAACTATCACGGTTGAACAACTACATGAAAATCTTAATGTGTAGAATTCGAAATATGTTTATAATAAAACTTAGATACGAAAATGAAAATCGCGCTGAGAAAATATTCTGCTACTGTGTAGATATTGTGATCTTAAAGCTGTATAATTTGTACCCAAATTAGTCGTATAAGGGCTGTAAAGCTTGCTCTACAGCTCTTATACAGTTGACTTTTACATCTTATAGTTCACATGTGAACCATTAGACAGCCCTTATAGAGCTCCGAATGCTACTTGGGTAAGACCCAAGCAATTTTCTTAAACACCTACTTATCTTATGGGTATTTGAGTATCAAATAAATACGAAATAAAAAATAAAATAAACACGAATACTTCAAACATTAGTGAAAACTTTATAAAATTAGATTGTTTGGTAGTGCCATAACTTAGTTTGTATTTGATTTTCTTGTTGTAGATAATGAGGTCTAGGACCTCATTATTTGCAATTATTTCGAGCGAGGCTCAGCGGAAGTGGAGTTGGTAGTCAAGTTCAGAACAAGAGGCTTCGGTTTAAATTCACCAGTAACCGAAATCCCAATTAATACGTTGAAACGTAATTGAATTTAGCGGTCAGCTGACCAGAGTTAATTGAAAGGGAAAGTATTAAGTATTACGTTACATTAATTAGTCGCTTTTTATGTAGTTTAGTTGTGTTATAACATTCTTTACAACAACAGTGTGAAAGCGTTTATTTGTAACAATCGTTTGTTTGTAAATATTTTAGTTCATAATTTTTATCACAATGTAGGTAGGTATTATTAATAAAGCCTTAAATAATTACTTATGATAATTTAATCTATACTAATATATAAAGAGGAAAGATTTGATTTTTTGTTTGCATTGAATAGGCTCCGAAACTACTGAACCGATTTGAAAAATTCTTTCACTGTTAGAAAGCTACACTAGGTATCCCCGGTGAATATAGGCTATATTTTAAAAAAATAGGGGTCCTTAATAAAACTCCAATAATGTAACCCAAGGTGTAAAAAAATGGGAAAACCGAAGCAAAGCGAGGGCCGGTTACTCGTATGTGATAAGATAAAGAAATTGGAAATATTAGATGTGACGTTACAAAATTAACTCCTAAATAAACTTGTGTCTTCCGCACTTTGCGCCAAAATCCTTTAGGTATTTCTTTCAGTATAACAATGAAATAAATTATTTAGCACGTGGTTTGTGAGGAATCCAACATACCTGAGTCTCAGAGGTATGTAGATGTGTATTATGTATACATCTTCAGACTGCGAGACCTGAGCCCAGCAATGATACAGTCAGGTTGTGATGTTATAATAATATCCTGATATTAAAATGTGATGTTAGGCAGGTGAATAATCATCACCAGTAGATACCTAATTATTTTGAATGTGCGGTTTGATAGGGATCGTTATCACTATTCATTAATTAGGATACGTTTGATTGAGCGGGTCAATTATAGTAACACTTATTATGCAAAGTGGTGGATATATACCCCTAACTATGCGGGTTGATGTCATAATATAGTTCAAAACTAAACGTAGGTACCTTTAGCTACACTTAAAATTAAAATTAATAATTTTGTTTGAATTTTAAATATTATTATTTTATATCATGAAAATATATTGCCTACTTCTGAATCCTGGCGTTAGTTACAGTGTTTCAAAGAAGAGCCTGGATATGGGTAATAAGATTCCGTGTAATTTTACCAGTACGTAGGTAAGTATACTTTAATGTGTTAAATAAAATGATGTTAATCTAATTACACAATATATTAACAAATAAATAAACAGAGCATTACGAAAACGATATCCGTAAAGGATAAAGTTCTGCCAATGTTATCGTTACCTTAAAATACGTTACAAGAAGTTCGGTTGGGATGATAATAATACAAGACAATGATCCGTACAAGTTTGGAATACATAAGTGTGGGATGCGTCACGCCACGGCGCGAAGCCCGCATCCAGATGCCTATATTGAATTCCAGCCAATTGTTATTTGTCACCTCCAGGAACATCGGAAGTGGGAAACATTTTTTCTCGTCGCTGCTTTCAAAAGAAATCCACACGTAATTTTTCACCTCTATGAAAGGAAATAATCCAAGGTGATCCTATGTATGGATAAATCGGATTCGGAGACACGTACTCTATATTTAGGTCGTAACTGTAGTCTGTATGGCAGCTTGTAAGTTGTCAAGGTGTCGAGGAATTTGTTTTATGTTAGTTTCTTTACATTTGTATTAAAGGAGAGATAACGAAGTTCAGAAGGGAATAATTTTCGTTATGAAGAAACTGACGATCTACTTGATAGTAACTACCATGGTCGCCAATAGGTAAAACCAAAGGCATCATCGATTAGTTGCCGATCATGAAAGAAGAGAGAGAAAGAAAGAACTAGCACCAAAACACCCAACCGAAACACGACGACGATGGCTGATTTCTACAAGAAGGTATCCAGACAGATTTTAAATCAAATCAAATCAAAATTGTTATATAGGTATCACTGATGCACTTATTCACATATTTTTTTTAATCTACCAGCTTTTCGGAAGGGTGCTTTATCATAGAAGAGAAAAGAAAGATTTCACGGAAAGATGATAGATAATACCAGAAATAATATTAATTATTTTAATGTGAAGCCTTACCATCAAGCGGGTCGGTATAGGATTGGGGTCAGTATCTTAACGTTTGGGGCATACGGGCATATTAAAATATGAAAATAAAGATAATAATTATGTGTATGATAACTACAATACATACCTACGTATGTATTGTAGTTAGGGCAAATTAATTACATAATAAATAATATCAAATGTTGTACAAAGCTTTATAAATTATTATGAATTTCAAATTGAAAGTCCAAATTAGCTTTCTTCGAGATATACATAAATTATGATGAGCGAAATATTACAATAATTGTAACCTTTTTTATAACATTTGCTGTCAATCAAATTATTATCCTTTGATTTAGACAACCATTTCACATTCTCTCACAAGGGAGAAATAAAAAAAAACAATTACAAAAAATAACTATAAACGTTTTCAATTATGGTTAAATATTACGATAAAATTTTATAATAGTAATCAAATATGTAAATACAATTTATTTTAAATTGGAGTTTTAATATTTCAATGAGAGTATAACCAAGTAGTAGAGTGTTTGAAAGGATCGAGATGTATGTACATAGTAGTACGTATGTGCACAGCTTGTGAATTTACTTCATTAAATCCCAGTTGTTGAATGAGTGATGAATCAGACTCTCATACAAGATTGACTCAATCTATAACGGTCGTTGCATTGCAGCTGCTCTAAATCATTGTGTTGTTTAAGAGATTTGAATCAGTTTGGTGTAATGAAAGATTTCAAAATGTAATTACATTTGTAATTACTAATGACATTTTTGTGTCGATTAAGTTTCTTTACGGTTTTTCTAAATTTTCGCTACTTGGAAGGCAACGCGATAACCATCATCTTATTTGGATCGTTTTTAGGGTTTTGAATAATAATCGGAACCCTTATAGTTTTTTTATGTCCGTCCGTCCGTCTGTCCGAAGCAAAGCGCCGAAACCCTTAGTGGTAGAAAATTGTAATTTGGCATGGATCTACATATTATTAAATATTCCTAAACATTTTTTCAGGGTACCTGCCCTACTTACAGGTACCGTGAGGATGATTTTTTTATTCATCGCGTACACTATAGTGTGGTGTATCGTTGAAAAGATTTATTTTTAAAGACTTCAAAATTATTATGGGTCCTCCAAGACCATTTTTGGATTAAGGGGTCCGTTTGCGAAATATTTGGTTTTAAAGTGCTAATTTGGTTAGAGTCAAGTGTCCCCCCCCCCTGCCGTCTAAACGGTTGGAGTTAGACAAGTGAAAAATTCTCAAAAATAGGTAATATGATGAATTTACAAGCATAAGTAGTTAATGAGTAATACTCAATAAACTGACATTTTCGGAGCCCTACATTGCGCGTGGCCTGACACGCACTTGCCCCTTTTTTTTTTAATCTGATATTTTATCAAAAGTAAATTATCAACATTGTACAAAACTGAATAATCCCAAAATCTCCTCTTAAAAGTTAAACATGTTAAAAATTCGCTTTAACCTGAAAAAGTGAAAATCCTTTCACTTGACATCAAATCACAGCGTCTTAAATGTTTCAGAGCTTACGACGAGAGCCTACTCTGATATACAGGTGAATGAAACATATATTACGAGTTCATTCTCAACCTAATATTTATTTTTAGAGCCCGAGTCAACATTTAATTAAATTAAATTCCGTAACTTCAACGATGCATGGATGGAACTTCAACGTAACATTGAGTATATCGGTATGAATTTACACTTGATTAACTATTAATAACTATTCAGTATCTATATTAATTTTTTACTAAAAATCGACCCTAATTTTTAAGGTTTACTGAGAGCTATTTACGTGGCTTTGCCGTTTCTTGAGTGACAATAATTATTTAAGAGCGGTTTTAATAATTATAATCAATGGTTAAATCATTTAGTGTACCGACAACGTGAATTTCCTTAGCTAAGATTTCCCAACGATTGGCCAGTAACAGAGCGAAAGTGTAGAAACAGTTGTTTGTATTTTAAAATTAATCCCATTATATTGTGCTAATGCACCACCTACTCCTGTTTTATTGTGAACACAGTATCTGTTTCTCGTTTTATTAAAGAGTTGTTCCGCATTACCATTGTAACATAAATGATAAAATGGGTGAAGTGTGGATGTAATACCTGTATTTATGTAAAACGGAAAACAATAGACGTTCGCCCTGATAATGTTCACGAGAACATGCGAGTACACTGTCCTTGTCATCTGCCTAATGCAGAGATAATTATCGAGAAAGACCCTTTTGCTCGTACTCATGCGGTGTATCGTATACGCCTGTAGATTTTGGATGCAGCCGACATGAATAGGTATTGGCCCCATTATGCATTTCTCTTCACTAATTATTTAGATCCACTCCATTAAAGTAGAAAGTATATACCTACCTTATTCCGGCAAGCAACGCAATCTGCGGAGCTGAAGTGTTAGTGTAGATTTTTCACATAGGTATAGAACTTTGCTTTATTTTAAATTCTACTACTATTTTTGTACTTAAAAGCTTGTTTATATCAAAGACAGTTTCGTGACAAACAAACACTATTTACCTATTTATAAACTTACAGGGACACAGGAGTTACGCAATAAAGGACAATGTTTTTAAATTGGCAAAGAACCCCACGCATTATTGGATTAAGCGTCAGGATTAAGCTCGTTCGTACAGTTCCCAGCGACTTTCAAAAAAAGGACTTAAAGCTATTGTCCCGTCTATTGTTCAGCAGTGTGAGCCATAAGCAAGGGAGGTGGAAGGACTTGGAAGAAGTTACTCCGTACAAATATTTCATTTAATATCATGTAGGGTAAGTCCAGGATAGATGCCGCATTGGGATAGACGCCTCAAATTCTAAAACTCTAGTTTCGCGCACACGATTGCCGACATAATCAATGCGCGTCGAAAGATTCCTCCGCCCTCAGCTGGTACACGGAGCGACAAGACGCTGCGAGGTCGCGTTATCCAGTTACGGCCGCTCAAACTTAAGAGACAACGAAAATTTGCGTGAGAATTTTACGTGAGTTTTTTGTTGTCGCTGGTATTTTTTATATGGTAAGTCAATTCGTTTGATTTTATGTTAATCTATTGAGGGGTAAAGAATACAATGTAATTAAAGCCTTTTTTTAAATTCAGATGTTATTTAATGCGTTTGGCTGCGATAGGCATCTATCCTCTAAGAAAAGGATAGACGCACTGTTTTTTTTTAAGTATATCTATACTTCAAATAGATAGGGCATCTGCCCTATCCCTAAATGAGGCACAGGCCTCATGAACATATACATATCCTTTAGTTTTTTGAAATTTTTCATTTATTTATTTTAAATCACACTATATCTAACATCACAGGTGACCCCAATTCGATAGATTAGTTAAAAAATATACAAATTATAACTTATAAGAAAACCACGATGCAAATTACATTACATAACAGATGTTAGTGTAATATGCCAGTTTATAATATTAAATGATGTCAAATCTTGACAGATCATGACAATCTTTGTCAGGAAAATCGTCATGTCAAATAAATAAAATAAAATATTTAATAAATAAAAATAATAAAATAATTCAATTTTCACAATATGTCATCATTCAATAACGTGAATTAATGATAAATGTTGTTTTATCATCAAGTACACTTGATCGTGTATGGTCTCCCTTAGATATCTGTCAGTATTTTTGTGGATTCTCATTTTTTTGGTGGGGCATCTATCCTCTAATCCAATTTTTTGTAACACACACACATATTTTTAGTTTGAAAAATACCCTGTATTTAGATTTATTTTTACTTTAAAAACAACAAATTTTCAAACATAATAGAGGTTTTTTTCCCAATGGGGCACGTATCCTTCTTCCAGATTTTAGTCGTGAGGCAACTATCCTCTATGAGGCAAGTATCCCTAAAATTTAAGAGTTGTAAAGAAAATAAAAAGTTATAAAAAGTATCAATACCTAAGTACGAGTTTTGTCTCTGCATTATGGTAGACCAAAGATCAGAGTTTTTATAAATGTCACGCTTATTGTGTTCCTGACATTAAATCAGGAGATATAAATTGATTTCAAAAAGTAGGGCATATATCCTGGACTTACCCTATCTAATTTAATGGTTATACGTCTTATTATTAGTGGTTTACATTTCACAAACAATATAATAAGGGAATTTTACAATTTTAATAAATTTATGAATATTGACTCATACACAGAGATGCCTTAAGAGAAATAGAGATCGAAATTCTGCATGAGTAGGAATTAAAGAACTCTTTATCGGGAAAATTTAACGCGAGTAAAGCCACAGGTAATGGCTAGTAACTTGTAAAAATAAATTATTTCATGCTTTGTTAGTGTAAAACTCGTGCAGTACAGATGTATCATATTCGGTAATTGAGAAGACTTTACTCGCGTTTAACTTTTGAAAGTTATCCAAACATGTTTACCATTCATGTTATTCGCAAGCAAGTCAAACTTCTCGTACCCTGCTCTGCCATTTGAAGCAGGAGATTCTTTGAAAGATATCAGTACCTCATTTCGTTTGAGTGTTGGGCTTCCTGTTATTGAAATACTCAAAGCTCAAAAACATATGACGCGGCAATTTCTAACATATTGTGTATAGAATCTGCGGATAAACACGTACTGTAGTTACAGTGTACTAAGGGACAGGGAGTACAGACAGTCTTGTCACGATGTACGTGACAAGTTAGGCGCATGTCCCCATTGTCTAAGGCGCCTGGCGATGGCCTTATCGCGTTACCGTGCTTCACTCTTTTATATGGCTGCGCAGGTTGAAGTATATGTCATTGTATGAGTATGAAGCGTGAGTACTGCAATTGCTGCTAAGCCATCGAGATATTTGTTTTAATTATCTGTTACTGACGTTTGTTCTATACCGAGATAAAATTAAAAACAAAAAATTTCTTATGTTGAGATGGGCACAGTTTGATGAATGGATAATTCGACTTGATACTGGAAATGTTATCTACTAAGTAAGTGTAACCTCTTTTATAAAATACACTTTTAATTATTAGAAGGCGTATACTCTCTGTAAGCTCTGTTATAATTGTCCTACTTAATTAACACTAGATTTTCCCTTTACTCTGTTATGACCACTTAGGACGTATCTAATACGTACGTAATACGCACTTTTAAAAAAAATACTTGAGTGTTAAATTAATGTAAATTCCTGCGTGAATCAGAATACAGAAAAATCATAATAACGTAATATGCACACGCTTTTCTAGTTAAATTACATTAAATCTACACACATTTATAGCAATAAATTATACAGTTTGTAGTCAAATATTCAATAATATCACAGTACTAGTTATTTCTGTAAAGTTCAATGGAAATCCGTTGGTAAATATGTATGTTAAAAAGCTAGCACAGACTTCTGTCAATAGATGTGAACGAAGCACAGTATTTGAGTTTGCCCGATCCTGCACTAAGTGAATTTTAAAATACGTGAAATGAAACGAAAATAGTCCATCCTTGACTCTTTTACATGCACATTACGCGGGAATCCAAGCGTTCGAATACTTTGATGGCTCTTTTATAAATCAAATTCAACGTAAACGAACTCTTTTAAAATCACATCTACAATAAAATTCATTTGAATCGTTCCGAATCACGGATCTGAAATTTAAATTAAATCCCTGTATATCTATATTTCAACTAAGTAAGTATCAAATTTTAACGTTTTTAGTACTTTTCTTAATTGGACGGTAACTTTAAAATGGGTGAGTTTTCCTTTTTTTAATGTACTTATTTATTCGTTTTTAAGAAAAAAAACTTGTTATTGTGCACACAAATGATACATAAAATATAACGATAATAAAAAATATATGTATAGAGAAGTTTCATTATGCACACCAATTTTACAAAACTTTAAATTTATTCATACTTCTTCAAATTTATATTGTTTATTATATTTCACGCGTTATCCAGTCCATTAAACCCGTCATCACATTCAATTTACGGCGGTATTACTGGTCTCCCTTATCCTTGCCAATAAAAATAGATGAGCCGTGATCTGTATGCGAAAACTTCCACAATGGAATTATAAATTAGTCTCATTATGGATATCTAACGTTTCCTGGTATCCACTATAAATTGCTATGAGCCGCGCATAAAATATTATTATTATTTGCATTTGAATGCCCAGTGTTCAATTGTTCATTCCTTATTGACAAGTAAAAAATAAAGAGCATTAAGTATTCTCATAATACCTAATCATTACTATAAAAATGTGTAATAAAACTAATTATCGCTAGAAATTTGTTATTGTGTCTCTACAAATTTAAATGAACTCAAACTCATAAGTTTAGTATCATCGGAAATGCTGAAAGATCTCATCGTCGCGTTGTGTTAACAACGTACAATAATACGTTAATAAATTATATCTAGTTATTAATTGCAATATAATATTTGAAGTATTATTAATATGTAATTTAAAAAAGTACGTGCATGCAGCGTAACAAGAATCATTTAACATTATAAAAATAATAAGGTACAGTTATAAAATTACTAATGAATTAATTATTACATTACTAAAAGATCATATACGTAGTTATTTTATGTATGTATATGCCTTAGTAATAGTTATTCGTTTCATTCATTTAATATTTTAGTATCAGCTAAGGAAAATAGTATGAAGTCGATTACGCGCTATCTCCTGTTAAGCTCTTGGTAAATTTTCTTTAACGTCCCAAATGCAGATCTTCTCAAGTGAAGCGCACCACGACTCGCGGTTTATTTTCGTTTAACGCTGGTGCATTACTATGTTTGCAATTCAAATAAATAGCTTTCAGCTAACGTAGCTCCTAATAAGCGCGATAAGTTCGTTACGTAACTACAATCACTATCAATTTGCTAATCTAATCTGTAATGTAATGATTGGACACGATTATTTTTTATAAACTATTTTGTTTTTCAATAATTTATTAATTTGTCTTGACTCCTAGTCCTGTCCAATCCAAACCATTTTGTTATCTTATCATTTAGTTGTAGTTCGTCCTTCTTGCAATTGCGTACAATTGAACAGTGAGAACACTGTAATTGCATAATTTTAAACCAAAAAGTGCAATTTATTATGTCCCTTTAATATCCGATAACTAACAAGTAGGTACATGTTGTTTTAGTTTAACTAACATAACTCATAGTTCAAAACTTATGCAAGTTTGTGTCACTTAAAAGGAATTGCTCTTACACGTGCCAGGAGGACCAAGGACCGTATACTATACGATAGTAAATATTTTAGTTTGCTCAAAGTATTTTACTTAGTGAGCAGTTATGCAGGTTGTCGTAAGGTCACGATGGTATTAAAGCGAAGCCCACAGAATGCCTGTGGTAGTCGAGAGCGGGCTTACGATTAGCCCGCTTGCTAACTTAGCAATTCAAATTAATCGCTTGCAACTAGTGAACAATGTTCCATCCAGTATGACCGGATTTAAGTTTGAAAGTGGCTTTCCTGCGGTTAAAAAGACAATTTTCTGGGTGACTAATTTCAGAAGGAACAAGTTTAAATGGAACAATCTATCTTTATTTTGGACACTTGAGTTTTTTTTTGGACACTAAAGTTTATAATGTTTATAATGATGTGTCTTGTTGATATGTTTTATTTTAACTAAGGTGCAACATGCCACGTCGTATGCTCTTTTGCCGGCCATACTTGTTATTAAAAGTTTGCAAACATAATATTATGTTGAAGAATTTTCATTAAGGATGCACAAATTGCAAATATCTTGCAAAAAAACTTTGATAAATATTCCTCGTAAAATGTACAAAATATTTTATATAAAATGTAACAATATTTTGACTGCCAGTTTCAGTCTCATAACTTTGAACTTAAAAGTTTATAGTTTTTGAGAGCTGTAGCTACCATGGGGCAAAACTTTAAATGTTGCAGTAATTAATGACTTGTGAGTGAAATACGACCAAAGTTTGCCGCGCACCTCACATATTGTGGGGTTCAATTCAGCTTTACTACTTTAAGGCGAGCGTATTCGACCGTTGTAGGCATTTTGTTCACTGCCCTTTACCCCGCTCCCCTGAGTGTAAACTCGACCGCCACGCCGTGAGCCGGCCGCGCGCGGCTGTGAGGTTAATGACCCCGTGCGTAGCTGTAGATCCTACATAGCCTAGTTGGTAGTGGACCTGCCTGCGAACTGCGAAGCGAGGGGTTTCGGGTTCGATTTCCGGCCGGGGCAAATATTTATGTGACAGATAAATATTTGTACTCGTGTCATGGCTGTTATTGTGATGTGTTATATGTGTAGTACATGCCACCCGCGACACAGGTAAATACTTGTAACCTACTGCGGGGGTATGAGTGTGGAAGGGTTTTATTATTATTATCGGAAAAGGATTTTTTTCTCAGCTTTTGAGCTGGTTCTACTACCACATTTACGGGCCGTAGCCAAGTAAATGCAGCGTGTTGTGTACTTATTGTGTGTTAAGGAGTGTTCAATTATTTTCTTCTATTTGCATGAACTTTCGCACTATTCTACATGTGTTTAATTTATTAATTTATTTAATTTATTATTATTATTATTATTATTATTATTAGTAACTGCTCTGAGTTGGGGTGTAAGTATACTTTATTTTGATTTATTCATTGGAATTTTAGGTGTAATAAAATAAGAGTAATGATAATTTTAGCTTATCCAGTGGAGACTAGAGGTGAGTGGAGACTGACTTGAAATTTTATGATACGAAACTGTCCAATGGAGACTAGAGGTGAGTGGAGACTGACTTGAAATTTTATGATACGAAACTGTCCAGTGGAGACTAGAGGTGAGTGGAGACTGACTTGAAATTTTATGATACGAAACTGTCCAGTGGAGACTAGAGGTGAGTGGAGACTGACTTGAAATTTTATGATACGAAACTGGCCAGTGGAGACTAGAGGTGAGTGGAGACTGACTTGAAATTTTATGATACGAAACTGTCCAGTGGAGACTAGAGGTGAGTGGAGACTGACTTGAAATTTTATGATACGAAACTGTCCAGTGGAGACTAGAGGTGAGTGGAGACTGACTTGAAATTTTATGAAACGAAACTGTCCAGTGGAGACTAGAGGTGAGTGCAGACTGACTTGAAATTTTATGAAACGAAACTGTCCAGTGGAGACTAAAGGTGAGTGGATAACAAATAAGTAGGTACTTACATACAAAATTGACTAATATCATCTAAATACTAACAAAAAATAACCAACTTCAAAATAACTCGAAAACTACTTGTCAAATCTCCCTCAAATTTATGTGGAACCACATGATACGCACCAGCTTTCTATCAAAAAAAGAATCATCAAAATCGGTTCACCTACAAATAAGTAGGTACTTACATACAAAATTGACTAATATCATCTAAATACTAACAAAAAGTAACCAACTTCAAAATCGAAACGAGCTTTTTTTTCAAAATGGCGGACTTGTAGGTATGCCAGGTTCCGTACAAAAATCTTCAAACCCTTTGGATAAGATATTTTACAAGTATGTTGAGAATGATAAAAAGTATAAGAATAATTTAAAATAAAATACCTAAAGATACGTAAAAAATAATAAAAACAAAAAAATTAAAATGTGTGCCATTCACACATTTTAGAACTTAGAAGTGAAACCTTCAAAAATTTTGTTTTCAAGATAATGAGACGAATGTAAAATTTCGGGAAGATGATAATTGTAGGTTTTACTATTCCACTCCACTCCACTCCACTCCACAAATTTTGACTTTTGACTTTTTTGCCTTTTTTGACTTTAGACTTTAGACTTTTTTGACTTTTTTTGACGTTTTTGACTTGACTGTTGACTTTTGACTTTTTTGACTTTTTTGACTTTTTTGACTTTGACTTTTTTGACTTTTGACTTTTTTGACTTTTGACTTTTGACTTTTTTGAATTTTGACTTTTTTGACTTTTTTGACTTTTTTGACTTTGACTTTTTTGACTTGACTTTTATGACTTTTTTGACTTTTGACTTTTGACTTTTGACTTTTGACTTTTTTGAATTTTGACTTTTTTGACTTTTTTGACTTTTGACTTTTGACTTTTGACTTTTGACTTTTGACTTTTGACTTTTGACTTTTTTGAATTTTGACTTTTTTGACTTTTTTGACTTTTGACTTTTTTGACTTTTGACTTTTGACTTTTTTGAATTTTGACTTTTTTGACTTTTTTGACTTTTTTGACTTTGACTTTTTTGACTTTTTTGACTTGACTTTTATGACTTTTGACTTTTGACTTTTTTGAATTTTGACTTTTTTGACTTTTTTGACTTTTGACTTTTTTGACTTTAGACTTTTGACTTTTTTGACTTTTGACTTTTGACTTTTGACTTTTTTGAATTTTGACTTTTTTGACTTTTGACTTTTTTGACTTTGACTTTTTTGACTTTGACTTTTTTGACTTTTTTGACTTGACTTTTTTGACTTTTTTGACTTTTGTCTTTTGACTTTTGACTTGTTTGAATTTTGACTTTTTTGACTTTTTTGACTTTTGACTTTTTTGACTTTGACTTTTTTGACTTGACTTTTTTGACTTTTTTGACTTTTGACTTTTGACTTTTTTGACTTTTTTGACATTTTTGAATTTCGACTTTTGACTTTTTTGACTTTTTTGACATTTTTGACTTTCGACTTTTTTGACTTTTGACTTCAAGAAGTTTTCACTTCAATAATCATTTTTTCAAAACAATTTTCCATTTATTTCATAACGCGCCTAAATAAGGTATAACTTCAAAAAAGAAAACTGTCTCTCAAGCTCCCAGCCGTCACGACGAGTCGTTTGGCGACTGACACATGCTCAAGGGTGGTAGCTATCCATGCGAACCCCATGGAGAAATAATAATAGTAATAATGGTATTAAATTTAAAATCAATATTACCAATATAATCCCTCGAGGGGCCCTACCACCAGCGGGCCGGATTTAGTCGCCTTTTACGACACCCATCCGGCTTGGGATAGTATTAGATAATAATTGTGTAATTAGCACTTGACTTATACCAATACCCAAATACTATAATAGTAACTAAAGTATAAAAACGAAAAATTTTTATTATTTCAAACTAGCTTTTACCCGCGACTTCGTCTGCGTGGACTTGAGCATTAAATGAAAGTAATTAAAAAACATCCCGGGAAATGCGAGTTTTTTAGCACCGAGGGTTTTGTACACTTTACAGAACCAAACATAAGAGCAATATTAAATGATTCAGTAACAAACTGAACTTTGCCGCTGTAAAACTGTCGTTCCTATGCATGGACATAGCGATCAATTAACCAAATACAAATAAGTTTAAGTTTTTTTGGAATGAAGCCTCCACGCACTAAAATAATAAATAACCTGTAAACCCAACTATCAAACTAAATTATGCCCTTGACCTGATGAAGAAGCAGATCCATTTCCGACCCTCGAACGACCTGATCCCGACGAACATGCACCCTGTTCTTTGATGCGGGATATGAAATATCTGTGAGCCAAATTTCATCTAAGTCCATTCAGCCGCTTTAGCGAGGGTAAAAAAATATCTTAATAGACACCTAAGAAATATTAGTGAAATTTTATATACATACGTACACCATCAGATCTTGAATTGCTCAATGTTGTACTGCTTTTGCTATGTCAACGTGACCATGAACAAATATTTTTAAAACTGTTATCCCTACCCATTCTGGAGTTACATAGTCTGTCTCTAAGATACACCACCAGACCCAACCCAACCCAGACCCTAATACAATATGGCCTGTGGTTGGGCCTTCCCACCTGTTATTTCGTAGTACCTACCACACAACATTTACCATATTAATGTATTTTTTATACCATCAAAAAGTAAAGATTTCTGAAGATATTTTGACGTGAGAATTTCCGATTGAAAATTATGTTGCATTTTCGATGTTAAGTCAAAATAACTGAAAACATGGTTATTTGAATTTTTCACATAAATTTTGAGATTATTTATGAAAAAAGTGTAAGTCCAAAAGTTGTAGATCTTTCTATTACCTACAACTTTACCATTTAACTTTTTTCCATAGGACTTTTAGTTTTGCCGGAAATCGAGGTAAGCCGTTTTTTTCCAATAAAATACGTTACGTAGTTCCATTTTAATTAAGTAGTGTATTATTGGCACTACTTCTTCTTTCTTTTCGACTTATTATGTGTTTTCATCTGACCAAGTAATGTCTTTAAGCCCGTCCCCATGCTGCTCACCAGATCACGCAAACTGCCGCCGCTGCCGCGCCGCGCGCCGCTTGTCTCCATGATCAGATCGGGTGGTTTAGCAGGTAGCTGAAGTGTACCATGTCAGGTTTCTCGGTCAATGTTTGATCACGCCGCGCGACCACGGGCTACATGAGTCGCTCAGGGACGTCTCGCCCCTCCGTATTTGACTGCCTGAGAGCTAAACGCTTCTGCGGGAAGAGTCAGAAGAGCCCCCCCTCGACTATCTGGGGAGTTTAGCAACCGCGTCACCAGCTAGATTTACGGTAATGAAAGGATCCCCTACCCGACAGCAGGGCCCACCTCTCAACCGGGAGACTCTAGTTCTTCTGAGTTTATTCCTGAATGACTTTGGGATTTTTATGTGTCCAAGAACCTGGCCCAAATACCAGACGTATATTTTATACCTATAAAATGTTTAAAAAAAACTCATTGTTTAAACTGATTCGCCATTTGTGGGTTTAACAGCGTGCCTGCATTACCATAACATTACTTTATTTTTACTACTATTTATATAGCTCAATACATATTAATTCTAAGCTCTGCTAAATCATAAATAACTCACTCTAAGCTTGAAAGAATGGAAATTTAATGTTTTCTTTCTTGAAAAACAACCAATGGGTGATATGCCTTTAGTCTGATCACGGACGATGCTTTTAGTCATCCATGGAGGATGATGAGAATTTAGCATCAGGTGGCTCGTCTGTTTTTACGTGGCTATCCGCAAATTGAAAAGTATTGCACTTACGTCCGGTCATAATTAGCCTATGCGGGGCCGGCTTGGTACGCATTGACCAGTAGATGATACCTACCAGTAGACGATTATTCGCAAATATTTTAATTTCTTACTCATTGAGATTATTAAATATGTAAAGGATTTGTATTTTTATAATTATCTACTTTCTATGTGCCTATTCCTACATCACAATAAGAAAATCTAAATTGTAATACTTTATCAAAATGTAAGATTTTTATTTATCTACAAAAAAATATTGATAAAATAGATAAGTCATATTATTATCACTAACTCTGACCCACACCATCACACAGCGAATTTAATATAGGAACCTGATAGCACAATCTATGTTATGTGTTATTTATTGAGTAGGGTAATTAATTTCTTAAAACCCCAATGTTTTAAATATTGTAAATATATATAGTTACACATTAATTTCAATAAAATATTGACTCGTTCTCAGACCTACTTACATTTTTTAATTATGGCTTTCAGTTACCTAAACTGACATCTGTTGTTGATTAGCAGAACTAATTCGCTACAAAATCATAAATTAAAAAAAAATGGTACACATTGATTTTTTTGACGAAATAACGTATATTTCCGATACTAAACAGTCTCTTATATCCCTCTATCGGGCACTTTCAGTATTTCTTGCTGTTATGTGGCGTATCAAAATGTCCTATTTATTCATATCTCGGCTTCTAAGCGACGTATCACGATAAAACATACACCAGATTTTAAGTTAGACCACCAGTAATACAACTGTAAAAACCGCACTCAATTTCATCCAGTCGTTTTTGCGTGATGCGGTGTCAAACATACAGACAGACAAGATTTTTAAAAATGACAGATTTGCAATCTATTGCTCCAATATAGTCCCCTGATACCAAATTTTCATAAATATCTTCAATGTACAGACATTATCGAGTTACAGTTTTATAATATATATAGATTACAGCAGTGTGGATACTTTGGACAATACCTAATACGTAATATAAGTTCAGAAGGCGCGCGCGCCAAATTCGAAATTAAAATTAGTGTCGGAAATTCGACAACGTGCGGCTGCGATGCCGATTAGCACAGGTCCTACCTCGAAGGCGACTGGCGCGAGAGTAAAATTGAGTAAATTAACGCGTCGGGCGTTTCGTTGCTCGTGGAAAGGGAAAAAATAGAAATTGAAAGGGAAGTTTTTCAAAATTTCAAATTATGATCAGAAAGAAATATTGGTATCTATAGGACCTATACTGTGGTATATTTTTTATTATCTGGAAGCGATTAAAACGCGAATAAAACGCCATTTTTATGCCAGATTAGACCCCACTTTGTGATTTATTTCTATCCAATGAAATAATTGCTATCGTGTATCAAGTATGAGGGAACGAAAGAACAAAGACTGTAAAATAACATATATTTTTTTTAGAATTGTATTATGTACCATTTATGAACAAAACACCTTCAAAAATACCATTTCTTGGGATAATATCGCCTTAAGCTTTTCATGTATGTAAAATCTTAAAAAGCTTACGTATATGTAGTATGTTTCAGAACATTTTTCCTTAACTTCGATTTCCACATTTCATGAAACTAATGCTTTGACAGAATACGAGTAAAATCAATAACAACCATAACCTTTGGAGTTTCCACGGTACGGTTTGGTTTGGGGCTCTAGCTATTTTAGAATCCAAGGTATAGCTACTTGCTTAAGGTGCCTCGTGGGAGGTAATTTTGCTTCTGATTCTGTTTTGTTGAATTGAATTGGTTTCGGTACTATTCAGTTTAACATGACGTTCATCCTTGTAGGATACTAAAATGTTAGCTATCTTACAAATTACGCTAAGCTAAACTTACCAAATACCGACTTGTTTAAACGGTTTTTACGCCCACCGAGTTTCCAAAAATAACACTGTGATTGTAATATCTCTTTATTTATCCTCAAATTTGCAACTGTCATTAAACCAGCTAAACGATGCTCTGAATTACGTAACCACGGACGAAACCCTTAATTAAATTTTAATTACATAATTTATTGCGCGTGTAGTAAAGAGCGATAAGTGAGGCACAACAGCCTACCGTCATATTAATGCGGCAAAATTAGTGTCCATGATAAGCTTCCGTAACAATATCTACCAAATAACATTTTCCAGATTTATAACCCAAAAATGTATAAAATATATTTATAGCACTTTAACTATAAATCAAATTGAAGTTCACATGAATACATTTCATTTGATTCCAGTTGCCTGCGGCGCGGCGGCGCGATGGCGTGGATGTTTAAAATTAAAAAATTGCCCTACTTGCTTTATAACGCAAAAATTTCGCTATTTCGCCGTAATTTTTGTCAGACGTCGACAAAATAAAGTGAAGATACTAAACTTTTAATTTTTTTTTTATTTAAATACGGTAAGCTCTATCTCTCCAATCGATGCAATCTCTCACCGGGAAGGCAAATACTTGTACCAAGATGGTTTCGGGATCCTCGTCCATATGTTCGTTTTTCGTCAACAACATAGTATAAGTTGGGAGCATGTCGACCTACCCATCGTACCTTACATTCAAGAATATCCAAACGGTTTTGATTCGTTGAAAATCGTACAAGACGTTTAAGGCACGACTTTGACACAATCCGAAGATGAGGTGGAGGTTATGTATGAGAATATTAGTAGAGCCATTTTATATATCTCTAACCCCGACGCCAAAAGGGGAAGGGGGGGGGGGGGGTGTTATAAAGACTTACTTGTGTCTGTTTGTGGCATTCTAGCTCCAAAAGGAACGGACCAATGACAAAACGGTTTTTAGGGTTCCGTAGCCGAATGGCAAAAAACGGAACCCTTATGGATTCGTCATGTCTGTCCGTCTGTCTGTCTGTCTGTCTGTCCGTCCGTATGTCACAGCCACTTTTTTCCGAAACTATAAGAGCTATAACATTGAAACTTGGTAAGTAGATGTATTCTGTGAACCGCATTAAGATTTTTACACAAAAATATAAAAAAAAACAATAAATTTTGGGGGTTCCCCATACATAGAACTGAAACTCAAAAATGTTTGTTTCATCAAACCCATACGTGTGGGGTATCTATGGATAGCTCTTCAAAAATGATATTGAGGTTTCTAATATCATTTTTTTTAAACTGAAACTAAGCTAACTAAACAAACTTTCAACGAAAATTGGTTTGAATGAGATCTAGTAAGTAGTTTTTTTTAATACGTCATAAATCGTAAGCCGCAAAAAACATTGATCAAAGTTACAACGAACTACAAGAACTTTTATATTATGTACTTGCTGCTACGGAACCCTTTATGGGCGAGTCCGACTCGCACTTGGCCGCTTTTTTTTTGTTTAAAAACTGACGTGATCGAGATGATTTACCAGCTCTTACCGTCGGGGAATTTTTAAATTTACAGTTACTTAACAGTTATGATCCATCAATCCATCCATCAGCCGTTACAAGTCCACTGCTGGACATAGGCCTCTTCTAATTTGCACGACTGAGCCTTTTGAATTCGGTGGATACCCGCTGTTTTCTTCAGGTCCCCAGTCCACCTAGTCGCGGGCTACACTTCTTTTGTCGAGACGTGGTCTCCGGACTCGAGGATCTTTCTTCCCCAACGGTTATCGGTCCTTGGCAATATGGCCAGCCAATTGCCACTTCAGCCGACTAATTCTTTGAACTATGTCGGTTCGCCTCGTCCGTTTACGGATATCCTCATGTCTGATGCGATTCCATCCATTACTCCATCAGCGCTTGGAGGTTCGCTGCTGGATATAGGCCTCACCTAACTTGCGCCAAACTGACCGGTTCTGAGCCCTCTGAATCTAGCAAATGCCCGCTGTCTTCTTCGGGTCGTCAATGTCAAATTACAGCCATAATGCTACTATGTCTAATAATAATTAATTAATAATAATTATTGTTTAATACCACCTACCACAACTTCTCACCTACACCATGGATTGACCAGGAGAGAATGCTCCATGGCATTAAGTTCGCCCTTTGTAAATTGTAGGCCTGTAGGTTTTACAATAAGTTTATAAATAACTGTATATTTTGAATTTGCCAACAAATGTTTTTGGTCCAAATAAACTGATTTTGAATGAACCGAGCATCATAGGCAGTGTTTCGTTACCGTAAAATATCAATTTCTTATTACTTTTCGCCTGCCACAACAGTGACGGATGACAGTTATTTTTCATCTGTCTTGCCGGCACTCCTGTCAATCTTGACGCCTGTCATGAAGAGGGCGCCACTATCGTCCAGTGATTCGACTCGGTACAACGACGCTGTCGGCGCGCGCGCATCAAAAATCAATCTCTGTGTTCAAAAATCTAAATCGTGTTTAATCGGGCGCGAACGCGTATATTTTCATCAATCCATCATCAGCAGTGCCGTGTCATCACTCAAACCTATCACAAACCTCATCACATCGGGTGGAAGATCATCGAGGCGTACACGCAGCAGACCAGGTAGGTGCCGTGCATTTGCCTAACTGTTGTGGCCTATATCAAAGAACCTCAAAAGATCGTAATCGTGGACCCGTCAAGCGGTCTGTCCCAGGGTAGCATTAAAGCCATCCTGATTTCGGTGGATGCGTATGCTACATTCCTTTTTGGTGCCGAAACCCGGGACTTCCACCAATTCACATCGTAAACGCCATCAATTTACTGTGGTATTTCTGGTTATTAATCGTTAGCTTAGAATATAATTATCGATCTATTGTTTTATCTAAGAACTGTAGATACCCATCGCATTCTAGGCTGTTCCATCCGATCAGAAATACATATCAAATACCTGTGTTAACTATCACCATCGAACAAATTTCGAAATAATCGTAGATTATTGTGGGATCACAAATTAGGCAATCACTAATCACATCGGTGCTTAATTTAATATCGGCTCGCAATAATCCAATCACATATCACATTGTTAACATACTTACACATCATACATCATTAACATTCATCCTTTAAAACCATTATCTTAAAACATAATTTAATTTCAAACTCCATTTCGTTTATTCAATCGTACAATTAATATCTAATATCAAGGAGGTAGTTTGAAATATTAACGCGCGTCGTCGCATTGCGCGCTTCGACGCATCAAAAACGCATATTCATTACTTGTTACCACAGAGTACTCGCAAAGTAAGTAAATCACTTGTCTTGCCATATAACTTTGGTCATAGACTACTAATCGTTCATCTTACTGCATGTGTACACCCTATCATCAAGTATTAGTCTGTATCTTTTTTGTATCGAATGACAAACGTTCCGTGTCGCAGGGTGTACAGCCAGCTGGTTATAATCCGTACAAGATAAAAGGACCCATACGATATATGCGCGTTCAAAGTAACTAGGGGTCAATATTGTATGGTAATAACTTCCTATAAAGAATCACGGTCAAGGTCAATACTCGTTATCTATTGAGTTGCATTCTTAACGTTTTATGTTTGAGACATTGTTTTGTGCATCAAATCTACTTGTTTACTTGCAATCGTTTTATATCGCATTGACTTTCTGACACAATTTTAAGGATTTCACTTATTGTTTTAATATCAATTATACAAATTACCTAACGTAATCATGTCGCTTTTAAGTAAACATTCTACACGTAAATCAAGTGTTTTAAAGAAGTCAAAGTCGAAATCTGTGGATATCGGTTACAACGTTCAAGACTTGCCTTCTTTGCGTAGAAGACGAACCATTGCGTACAATCGTATAACAAAGGCCTTAGAAATAGGTATTCTAGCTACAACTGACTCATCTAAGCGAGATTTATTCTTTTCATATCATCAAAACGCTAAACAAATTGCCGCTAATTTCGAAGACGCGCATTTTACAATTTTGGAACTTTTAAATGATTCGGAAAACGATACAGATACTGAAATTCAGGAACGTTTCGATGAAATGTACTATGAGGTTTTATCGATTTATCGAAATTTGACTACAAGTGATACGCCGCCATCTCATAATTGTTCATCGCCGCAACCTCATAATTGTTCATCATCTAACATTCGGTTACCAAAAATTACACTTCCGTCGTTTAACGGTAATATCAAAAAATGGCCTGAATATTTCGATACGTTTAATGCGTTAATACACAATTCAACCTCGCTTAGTGACACGGAGAAGTTCCATTATCTTATATCTTCCCTTAGCGGCGATGCGGTGACGATCGTTAAAACGTTCCCGATGACTCACGAGCATTATCGCAGCGCGTATGACGCTCTCACCGCCCGCTACAAAAGTAAACGGGATTTAGCATTTACTTGTTGGCGTGATGTTTTGAATATTAGCTTCAAATGCAATAACGGTCATGAATTTCGAAAATCACTTGACTTATTGGAAGAAAACTTGTGTATTTTGAAAACTATTAATTTACCAGTTAGTCAATGGGATTTTATACTCGTTTATCATATTTTATCGAAACTCGATACTGATCTACGCCGTAGCTTTGAAGAAAAGTATTCAGAATTTGAACTTCCATCGTATGAACTGCTCAAGGGTTTTTTACAATCGAAGTGTGAAGCATTATTACGTGACACACATTTCTCTGAGTCAACCAAATCAAAATCGTTTCAAAGGTCTTCTACTCCCGTGCAACCCAAACGTATAAACATGTCTCATACACTTATCGCTGCGACCGACCGCGACCGACCGACTGACCAATCGCAATCTAAAATCGTAACTTACACCAGTAAATGTTCGTTCTGTGGTGACTTACATTCGATCTCTTCATGTTCAGAGTTTATCAAAAAATCAATCGATGAAAGGATGAAAATCGCTAACGATAAACAATGGTGTTTTAATTGCTTGAAACCATCCCATCAATTAAAGGACTGCAAATCAATCTTTTCGTGTCGTACTTGCAAACGGAAACATCACACCTTGCTCCATCGCGATAAATCTATCGAATCAAATCAAACCGTATCGTCGTTGGTTACAAGGGAACCGGTTCATACGACCGTTTTGCTGGCGACTGCTATCGTGCAAGTCCGGGATGCGTCTGGCGTTATGCAATCGTTCCGTGCATTATTCGATACTGGTAGCCAAAGTAATTTTATCACGGAGGCAGCAGTTAAACGTCTTAATCTTATTCCTACTGCGGCTTCCACCACTGTAAGTGGACTCGGAGACGCAGATGCGTCACTGATTGGTGACGTCACTTGTTCTGTCGGTACTAACGATAAAATACTTTTTACCTTAGATATGCACGTAATATCAAAGATATGTGGCGACCAACCTATCGCAAAATTAAACACATCGGGGTGGTCACATATCAAATCGTTACCTTTAGCGGATCCAGGATTTGACGTACCAGGATCCATCGACATATTATTCGCCGCTGACGTTTTTACCGAATCGCTTCTTCACCAACGTATAAAAGGCACTTCAAATCAACCTGATGCCTTCAATTCCGTGTTCGGGTGGCTTCTTTTAGGTAAAACACGCTTAGCTTCTAATTCTTTACTGCAGACGACTGCATTAAATATCGATAACGATTTAAATTCACTAATTCAACGTTTTTGGGAGCTCGATTCAATTCCGAGACCTTTATCTATGACATCCGATGAATCATCTTGTGAACAAAAATTCGTATCGGATCATTATCGGGATTCATCTGGACGTTACACTGTGCGCTTACCGTTTAAAATAGATTCAGAACCCATCTTCGAGGGCTCACGTGAAGTAGCTTTGCGTCGCTTTCATGCGATTGAACGACGTCTGTCACGTGACTCAACTTTACGTGAACAATACGTTAACTTTATGTCTGATTACATCGACTCTGGTCACATGTCCTTGGTTCCAACTGAGGAATTAAATCAAGGGAAGTACTACATACCACATCATTGTGTATTACGTCCTGATTCGCAAACAACCCGTCTGCGAGTGGTTTTCGATGCCTCGGCCAAAGATCTTCACTGTCATTCCTTAAACGATTCGCAACTCACCGGTCCGAAATTACAACCTAATATTTTGGATATTCTTCTCCGGTTTAGGGAACATAACATCGTTTTTATGGCTGACGCCCGACAGATGTATCGCCAAATTCTTATCGCGCCTGAACATCGTGACTATCAGCGTATTTTTTGGAGAGTGTCACCTAACGATCCGCTCCAAGAGTATCGTCTGAATACTGTGACGTATGGCGTCTCTTCGTCTCCATTTCTCGCTTGCCGTACGTTGCGACAGCTTGCTGAGGATGAAGGGGATTCGTACCCTATAGCGAGGAATATCGTTCTGTCGGATGTTTACATCGATGATATTGTGACTGGATGTGACACGTTAAACAACGCTCAAGCTGCTAAAAATCAACTTATCGCCCTGTTTCGCCTTGGTGGTTTTGAACTCCGAAAATGGGTAAGCAACGATCCAAATCTGCTTTCTGACCTTCCTAGTTCGGCCTGTTTATCAGGATCTATATCACTTGATAACTCTGAGCCATCGATTTTAAAGGTTCTCGGATTAAAATGGGATCCATCATCGGATGAGTTTATGTTTGAAATCAAACTTTCAAATCGGCCTTGTACTAAACGTGCAATTCTGAGTGAACTCGCTCGAATCTTCGACCCATTGGGATTCTTATCGCCCATCACAATACAAATCAAATCTTATATTCAACGTTTATGGGTTCTCGGTGTTGGATGGGATCAAACGCCGCCTGATGAGGTCATTAGTACTTGGAACAAATATAAAAATCAATTACCAGAATTAACTAACCTTCGTATACCTCGCCAGCTCACGTGTATCAAAGCTAAATCGTATGAGCTGCATGGCTTTTGTGACAGTTCAGAAACCGCGTACGGTGCCGTTATATACCTACGCGTCACTGATAGCACTGGAGCGATCCAAGTATTTCTTGTCTGCTCAAAGGCTCGTGTTGCTCCTCTTAAACGTATTTCCTTACCCCGACTAGAGCTGTGCGCAGCTGTTCTTCTCTCCGAGTTGTATAAATTCGTGCGCGAAACGTACCTTGATCGTATCAATATCGATGCTGTCTACTTGTGGTCAGATTCAACCGTTGTTCTTTCCTGGCTGCGTTCTCATTCATCTCGTTGGGCCACATTCGTCGCTAACCGAGTCAGTCAAATCCATGACATAACATCTACCGAATGTTGGCATCACGTGTGCTCGGGAGACAATCCCGCAGATATCTGTTCCCGTGGACAGTTCCCTAGTGCGCTTCTTCACAATTCGTTATGGTGGGCGGGTCCTTCTTGGCTCTCCAAGGATCACAAATCGTGGCCGTTGAACTCAAACACCATATTATACAACGCGGACGATGAAGTAATAGTAAAATCGGAAGAGCGTAAAGCAGTTAATGTAGTTTCTGGTAAAGTTCAAAATAACATAAATATCGAATCAAACTTTTTTGACAATCTTTTAAATCGTTTCTCATCGTTACAAAAAATTGTTAATATTATCACTTACATTAATCGTTTCATTAACAATTGTCGAAATCCAAAACAAGCAAATTGTTCTAATTTTCTAAACAATATTGAACGTCATTCAGCTCTAATGCAAATTGTGAAACATGTACAATCGAATTCATTTGTCGAGGAAATATCTCACTTACGGAATAACAAACCGTTATCAAAACCGTTTCGTAAGCTTAATCCGTTCCTCGACGAGCAGGGTGTGCTCAGGGTGGGCGGCCGGATATCTCGATCTGGGTTACAATACGAACACAAGCATCCAGCCTTCTTACCTTCTGACCATCCTTTAACGTTTTTAATAATCGACAATATACATCGCACTCACCTGCATCCAGGTATAAATACTACACATTTTTTACTCCTTCAACAATTTTGGATTATCGCTGCTAAACGAACAATTCGTCGTCGCCTTTCTAAATGCGTCCAATGTTTCCGCACAAACCCGCAACCGCTACAGCCCTTCATGAGCGACCTGCCTTCTATGCGAGTCAATCAAGTTAAACCGTTTTCTAAGGTAGGAGTAGACTTCGGTGGGCCTTTTCGTATCAAGCTAGGTTCACACCGTGGTGCAAAAATAGACAAGGCATATTTATGTTTGTTTGTTTGTCTCGCAACGAGGGCGGTCCACCTCGAAGTAGTTTCCACATTATCGACTGAGGGTTTCATCGCTGCGCTTCGTCGCTTCGTTAGTCGTCGCGGCCGGTGCAATATTATCTATTCGGATTGCGGTACTAATTTCATCGGCGCTAGAAATCAACTATCGTCTTTAATGCATCAGGCTTCTCGCGCGGAACAAATTCAGTTTATACAGAACCCTCCTGGTGCAGCGCATCAGGGAGGTGTGTGGGAAATCCAAATTAAGGCGGCTAAATCACACTTTTATCGAGTTGTAGGTGACCAAGTTCTTACATTTGAAGAGCTTACAACTTTTTTTGTTCAAGTCGAAGCGATATTAAACTCACGACCTTTGTGCCCTATCAGTTCCGATCCCAATGATCTTTCGTGCTTGACACCAGGTCATTTTCTCACCTTAGAGCCTTTAACAGCTGTCCCTGATGAGGATCTCTCTAATGTCAATATAAATCGGCTTCATCGGTGGCAGTTGTTGCAAGCTTTTCAACAGAGTTTTTGGTCTAGATGGAAAAACGAATATTTAAACACTCTTACACAACGAGCCAAATGGACTGAACACTCTCAACCGTTATCGATAGGTTCGATGGTGATAATTAAAGACGAAAATCGTAGCCCCTTGCAATGGGCGCTTGCTAGGGTCGTGGAACTAAATCATGGTGCGGATGGTATAGCCAGAAGCGCTGTGGTGAGAACAGCAAACAATCATCTTATCAAACGACCGTTGGTTAAACTATGTCCTCTGCCTACGGAAGACTAGTTTAAATCGTATCAAATTTAGTTATAAGCAAATTTGTTAGTTTCTTATATTTAGTCTCATAACATAATCATAATCGTTATATTCGTAATCGTAAAATCGTAATCGTTATAGTTCTGTATCAATATCAAACTCAAGTATCGTACTAATATAGCATAACTTTTTGTGTTTTTAACCAGAAAATACCATAGGTATTTTGGTGGGCGGAATGTTTCGTTACCGTAAAATATCAATTTCTTATTACTTTTCGCCTGCCACAACAGTGACGGATGACAGTTATTTTTCATCTGTCTTGCCGGCACTCCTGTCAATCTTGACGCCTGTCATGAAGAGGGCGCCACTATCGTCCAGTGATTCGACTCGGTACAACGACGCTGTCGGCGCGCGCGCATCAAAAATCAATCTCTGTGTTCAAAAATCTAAATCGTGTTTAATCGGGCGCGAACGCGTATATTTTCATCAATCCATCATCAGCAGTGCCGTGTCATCACTCAAACCTATCACAAACCTCATCACATCGGGTGGAAGATCATCGAGGCGTACACGCAGCAGACCAGGTAGGTGCCGTGCATTTGCCTAACTGTTGTGGCCTATATCAAAGAACCTCAAAAGATCGTAATCGTGGACCCGTCAAGCGGTCTGTCCCAGGGTAGCATTAAAGCCATCCTGATTTCGGTGGATGCGTATGCTACAGGCAGTGTTTACTCTACATTAACTCATTCGAAACTTTGACCTTAAACAAGACAGACATTTCAGGGCGAAGAAAAAGGTCGCGATCAATATTAAAGTGACCTGGAGCACTAAAACATGGCTTCATTGTGACAAAGAATTTACCTAAGTCGCCACTCGTTATAAATGTGTTTATTTGAACGTACACCTAATCGTATAGTTTTACAGAATATTTTTGTATAACCTTATGGGTACTATTCGTTCTGGAACACTATTTATAATGTAATTTATAGCGGAAATACGGTCCAATAATCTACTCATTTGGTCCCGTAAAGTTATTGTTCAACTACGTTCACGTCTAACCCATTTCAAATTCGCGTAGATATGTCGTCGAGTTGAATGATGAGAGGGGCTGAGGACTCACGAACTATGGACTAATCTGTGCTCGCTGACGGCAATTGATTATTTATTGATGGAGTGAGCCTGTGAGCTGCTTGCAAGTGTGGAGAGAGACGTTATGATTTTGCTTATGGTGCAATATAGGATTGTAGTGATTGCTTTAGTACCTACCCTTTCTATGCTTTAAGCACGTCACTGAAAAATGTACAGCGAGCTAAGTATGCAGGGCAAGAACGTTCCGTAATCTATATACGGTTAAAGAATTTATTTCTCATAAGATTTAACAAAAATCACTTACAGAGAAACAACATTAATCAAAAACAAGTAAATAAGCCGAGATAACGCAGTAGTAAATTAATAATATCTATTAAGGGGGTCTTATCCCAAAAATGGTATTTTTGAAGGTGTTTTGCTCATAAATGGTACATAATACAACTCTAAAAAAAATATATGTTATTTTACAGTCTTTGTTCTTTCTTTTTATCAAACTTGATACACGATAGTCGTTACTTCATTAGATAGAAATAAATCACAAAGTTGGGTCTAATCTGGCATAAAAATGGCGTTTTATTCGCGATTTAATCGCTTCCAGATAATAAAAAATATACCACAGTATAGGTCCTATAGATACCAATATTGTTATCGCATCATAATATGAAATTTTGAAAAACATCCCTTTCAATTCCAATTTTTTCCCTTTCCACAAGCTGCGAAACGCCCGACGCGTTCATTTACTCAATTTTACTCTCGCGCCAGTCGCCTTCGAGGTAGGACCTGTGTCGATCCGTATCGCAGCCGCACGACGTCGAATTTCCGATACTTATTTTAATTTCGAATTTGGCGCGCGCGCCTTCTGGACTTATATTACCCAGTCAAAAGTATCCACACTGCTGTAATTTGAAATAATAAAAATTGTTCGTTTTTAAACTTTAGTTACTGTTTATAGTAATTAGGTATTGGTATAAGTCAAGTCCTAATTACACAATTATTCTTGCCGTATTAGGGCGGCTTAGAATACTAACCCCAATCCCAAGCCGGATGGGTGTCGTAAAAGGCGACTAAATCCGGCCCGCTGGTGGTAGGGCCCCTCGAGGGATAATATTGGTAATATTGATTTTAAATATTAATTAATACCATTATTACTATTATTATTTCTCCATGGGGTTCGCATGGATAGCTACCACCCTTGAGCATGTGTCAGCCGCCAAACGACTCGTCGTGACGGCTGGGAGCTTGAGAGCCAGTTTTCTTTGTTGAAGTTATACCTACTTTTTTAGGCGTGTTATGAAATAAATGGAAAATCGTTTTGAAAAAATGATTATTATTATATTGTTTTTTGAAGTGAAAACTTTGTTTAGTACGGGGATGATTTGAAATTCAATAAAACGAATGAGTTGAGGGGAGTTGAGTGGAGTTGAGGGGAGTTGAGTGGAGTTGAGTGGAGACTGGAGTTGAGTGGAGACTGGAGTACAAATAAGACATTACTATAATTTCCATGACCATGTTATATGTGTAGTCCATGCCACCCGCGACACGGGTAAATACTTGTAACCTATTGCGGGGATATGAGTGTGGAAGGGTTTTATTATTATTATTATTAGTAACCGTTAGTGGCTCTGAGTTGGGGTGTAAGTATACTTTATTTTGATTTATTAACTGGAATTTTAGGTGCTATAAAATAAGTGATGATATTTTTAGCTTATTTTTGTTTTTATTGAAGTGAAAACTTCTTTAGTACGGGGGTGACTTAAAATTTTATGAAGCGAAACTGTCGGTGGAGACTAAAGATGAGTGGAGACTGACTTGACTTGAGTTGAAGTCAAGTCAAGTGAAGTCAAAAGTCAAACAAAAGTCAAAAGTCAAAAAAGTCAAAAAGTCAAAACAGTAAAAAAAGTCAAAAAAGTCAAAAAAGTCAAAAAAGTCAAAAGTCAAAAAGTCAAAAAAGTCAGTCAAAAAGTCAAAAAAGTCAAAAAAAGTCAAAAAGTCAAAAAAGTAAAAAAAAGTCAAAAAAGTCAAACAGTAAAAAAAGTCAGTCAAAAGTCAAAAAAGTCAAAAATGTCAAAAACGTCAAAAAAGTCAAAAACGTCAAAAAAGTCAAAAAAAGTCAAAAGTCAAAAAAGTCAAAACTAAAAAAAGTCAAAGTCAAAGTCAAAAGTCAAAAATGTCAAAAATGACAAAAAAGTCAAAAACGTCAAAAAAGTCAAAAAAGTAAAAAAAAAAGTGAAAAAGTCAAAACAGTAAAAAAAGTCAAAAGTCAAAGTCAAAAGTCAAAAAAGTCAAAAACATCAAAAAAGTCAAAAACGTCAAAAAAGTCAAAAAAAAGTGAAAAAGTCAAAAAAGTCAAAACAGTAAAAAAAAGTCAAAAGTCAAAAAAAGTCAAAAAAGTCAAAAAGTCAAAAAAGTCAAAAAAGTCAAAATAGTCAAAAAGTCAAATAAGTCAAAAGTCAAAATTTGTGGAGTGGAGTGAAGTGGAGTGGAGTAGTAAAACCTACAATTATCATCTTCCCGAAATTTTACATTCGTCTCATTATCTTGAAAACAAAATTTTTCAAGGTTTCACTTCTAACACGTGTGAATTGCAAACATTTTAATTTATTTATTACGTATCTTTAGGTATTTTATTTTAATATTAAATTATTCTTATACTTTTTATCATTCTCAACATACTTGTAAAATATCTTATCCAAAGGGTTTGAACATTTTTGTACGGAACCTGGCATACAACCTACAAGTCCGCCATTTTGAAAATAAAAACTCGTTTTGATTTTGAAGTTGGATAATTTTTGTTAGTATTTAGATGATATTAGTCAATTTTGTATGTAAGTACCTACTTATTTGTGGGTGAACCGATTTTGATGATTCTTTTTTTGATAGAAAGCTGGTGCGTATCATGTGGTTCCACATAAATTTGAGCGAGATCTGACAAGTAGTTTTCGAGTTATTTTGAAGTTGGTTATTTTTTGTTAGTATTTAGATGATATTAGACAATTTTGTATGTAAGTACCTACTTATATGTGGGTGAACCGATTTTGATGATTCTTTTTTTGTTACTTACATACAAAATAGGTACTTACATACAAAATTGACTAATATCTGAATACTAACAAAAAACAACCAAGTTCAAAATAACTTGAAAATTATTTGTCAGATCTCGCTCAAATCTATGTGGAACCACATGATAAGCACCAGCTTTCGACCAAAAAAAGAATCATCAAAATCGGTTGACCCACAAATAAGTAGGTACTTACATAAAAAATTGACTAATATCATCTGAATACTAACAAAAAATAACCAACTTCAAAATAACTCAAAAACTACTTGTCAGATTTCGCTCAAATTTATGTGGAACCACAATAATGATAAGCACCAGCTTTCGACCAAAAAAAGAATCATCAAAATCGGATGACCCACAAATAAGTAGGTACTTACATACGAAATTGACTCATATCATCTGAATACTAACAAAAAATAACCAACTTCAAAATAACTCAAAAACTACTTGTCAAATCTCGCTCAAATTTATGTGGAACCAAATGATAAGAAAAGATAAAAAGAATCATCAAAATCAGTTCACCCACAAATAAGTAGGTACTTACATACAAAATTGACTAAATTTAATATCGTCTAAATACTAACCAACTTCAAAATAACTCAAAAACTACTTGTCAGATCTCGCTCAAATTTATGTGGAACCACATGATAAGCACCAGCCTTCGACCAAAAAAAGAATCATCAAAATCGGTTGACTCACAAATAAGTAGGTACTTACATACAAAATTGACTAAATTTAATATCATCTAAATACTAACAAAAAATAACCAACTTCAAAATAACTCAAAAACTACTTGTCAGATCTCGCTCAAATTTATGTGGAACCACATGATAAGCACCAGCTTTCGACCAAAAAAAAAATCATCAAAATCGGTTGACCCACAAATAAGTAGGTACTTACATACAAAATTTACTAAAATCATCTGAATACTTACAAAAAATAACCAAATTCAAAATAACTCAAAAACTACGTGTCAAATCTCGCTCAAATTTATGTGGAACCACATGATAAGCACCAGCCTTCGACCAAAAAAAGAATCATCAAAATCGGTTGACTCACAAATAAGTAGGTACTTACATACGAAATTGACTAATATCATCTGAATACTAACAAAAAATAACCAACTTCCAAATAACTCAAAAACTACTTGTCAGATCTCGCTCAAATTTATGTGGAACCACATGATAAGCACCAGCTTTCGACCAAAAAAGAATCATCAAAATCGGTTCACCCACAAATAAGTAGGTACTTACATACAAAATTGACTAAATTTAATATCATCTAAATACTAACAAAAAATAACCAACTTCAAAATAACTCAACAACTACTTGTCAGATCTCGCTCAAATTTATGTGGAACCACATGATAAGCACCAGCTTTCGACCAAAAAAAGAATCATCAAAATCGGTTGACCCACAAATAAGTAGGTACTTACATAAAAAATTGACTAATATCATCTGAATACTAACAAAAAATAACCAACTTCAAAATAACTCAAAAACTACTTGTCAGATTTCGCTCAAATTTATGTGGAACCACAATAATGATAAGCACCAGCTTTCGACCAAAAAAAGAATCATCAAAATCGGATGACCCACAAATAAGTAGGTACTTACATACGAAATTGACTCATATCATCTGAATACTAACAAAAAATAACCAACTTCAAAATAACTCAAAAACTACTTGTCAAATCTCGCTCAAATTTATGTGGAACCACATGATAAGAAAAGATAAAAAGAATCATCAAAATCAGTTCACCCACAAATAAGTAGGTACTTACATACAAAATTGACTAAATTTAATATCGTCTAAATACTAACCAACTTCAAAATAACTCAAAAACTACTTGTCAGATCTCGCTCAAATTTATGTGGAACCACATGATAAGCACCAGCCTTCGACCAAAAAAAGAATCATCAAAATCGGTTGACTCACAAATAAGTAGGTACTTACATACAAAATTGACTAAATTTAATATCATCTAAATACTAACAAAAAATAACCAACTTCAAAATAACTCAAAAACTACTTGTCAGGTCTCGCTCAAATTTATGTGGAACCACATGATAAGCACCAGCTTTCGACCAAAAAAAAAATCATCAAAATCGGTTGACCCACAAATAAGTAGGTACTTACATACGAAATTGACTAATATCATCTGAATACTAACAAAAAATAACCAACTCCAAATAACTCAAAAACTACTTGTCAGATCTCGCTCAAATTTATGTGGAACCACATGATAAGCACCAGCTTTCGACCAAAAAAGAATCATCAAAATCGGTTCACCCACAAATAAGTAGTACTTACATACAAATTTGACTAAATTTAATATCGTCTAAATATTAACAAAAAATAACCAACTTCAAAATAAATCAAAAACTACTTGTCAGATCTCGCTCAAATTTATGTGGAACCACATGATAAGCACCAGCTTTCAACCAAAAAAAGAATCATGAAAATCGGTTCACCCACAAATAAGTAGGTACTTACATACAAAATTGACTAAATTTAATATCGTCTAAATACTAACAAAAAATAACCAACTTCAAAATAACTCAAAAACTACTTGTCAAATCTCGCTCAAATTTTTGTGGAACCACATGATAAGCACCAGCTTTCGACCAAAAAAGAATCATCAAAATCGGTTCACCCACAAATAAGTAGTACTTACATACAAAATTGACTAAATTTAATATCGTCTAAATACTAACAAAAAATAACCAACTTCAAAATAAATCAAAAACTACTTATCAGATCTCGCTCAAATTTATGTGGAACCACATGATAAGCACCAGCTTTTGACCAAAAAAAGAATCATGAAAATCGGTTCACCCACAAATAAGTAGGTACTTATATACAAAATTGAATAAATTTAATATCATCTAAATACTAACAAAAAATAACCAACTTCAAAATAACTCAAAAACTACTTGTCAGATCTCGCTCAAATTTATGTGGAACCACATGATAAGCACCAGCTTTCGACCAAAAAAAGAATCATCAAAATCGGTTGACCCACAAATAAGTAGGTACTTACATACAAAATTTACTAAAATATCTGAATACTTACAAAAAATAACCAAATTCAAAATAACTCAAAAACTACTTGTCAAATCTCGCTCAAATTTATGTTGAACCACATGATAAGCACCAGCCTTCGACCAAAAAAAGAATCATCAAAATCGGTTGACTCACAAATAAGTAGGTACTTACATACGAAATTGACTAATATCATCTGAATACGAACAAAAAATAACCATCTTCAAAATAACTCAAAAACTACTTGTCAGATCTCGCTCAAATTTATGTGGAACCACATGATAAGCACCAGCTTTCGACCAAAAAAAGAATCATCAAAATCGGTTGACCCACAAATAAGTAGGTACTTACATACAAAATTGACTAATATCTGAATACTAACAAAAAACAACCAAGTTCAAAATAACTTGAAAATTATGTGTCAGATCTCGCTCAAATCTATGTGGAACCACATGATAAGCACCAGCTTTCGACCAAAAAAATAATCATCAAAATCGGTTGACCCACATATAAGTAGGTACTTACGTACAAAATTGACTAATATCATCTGAATACTAACAAAAAATAACCAACTTCAAAATAACTCAAAAACTACTTGTCAAATCTCGCTCAAATTTATGTGGAACAACATGATAAGCACCAGCTTTCGACCAAAAAAAGAATCATCAAAATCGGTTCACCCACACATAAGTAGGTACATACAAAATTGACTAAATTTAATATCATCTAAATACAAACAAAAAATAACCAACTTCAAAATCGAAACGAGTTTTTATTTTCAAAATGGCGGACTTGTAGGTATGCCAGGTTCCGTACAAAAATGTTCAAACCCTTTGGATAAGACATTTTACAAATATATTGAGAATGATAAAAAGTATAAGAATAATTTAAAATAAAATACCTAAAGATACATAAAAAATAATAAAAACAAAAATAAGCTAAAATTATCATCACTCTTATTTTAAAGCACCTAAAATTCCAGTTAATAAATCAAAATAAAGTATACTTACACCCCAACTCAGAGCCACTAACGGTTACTAATAATAATAATAATAAAACCCTTCCACACTCATATCCCCGCAGTAGGTTACAAGTATTTACCTGTGTCGCGGGTGGCATGGACTACACATAAGTATAACACATCACAATAACAGCCATGACACGAGTACAAATATTTATCTTTCACATAAATGTACTTATAAAATAATTTAAATTTGTACGATAAAAGTAGTGCCGTGCTCCTACTGTACTGTGGTCAGTCACCGGGATCATACGAGTTCAGGCTCTCGGCGCGTTAGCGGTATTTAATTCAGCCGGTCTCGGAACGTCAGAAATACCTACTTCGTTGGAAGAAGAGGGCCTTAAGTTAGGGCAGATGTAAAAGAATGTGTTGTACAATATCGTTAGTACTGTGTACTGTGTGCTTACAATGTTGCTAATGCAGTTTAATGTTTGTTAAGTAAGGGTCATGCCTTACTGCTTGTTCACACTGAACTCGCGGGCGCGGGTGCGGGCGCGGTCGCGAAATATCAAACATATGAGCTACTATGAAAGTGTTCACACCAAAACGCGCGCGCGGTGTATGTAGCGTTTACCACGACCGCGCCCGCGGGTCCGGAGCGGCGCCCGCGCCCGCGAGTTCAGTGTGAACAAGCACTTAGTGATTGAAGATGTGTTATGTTGTTAACAAAATATTATAATATTCTAAGTTATTTATATACAAGTGGGATCGTTGCATATATTATGTGTTCATTACCCCATTTTAGTTCATTAGTAAGCATGTTTATTTAATTGTTACTAACGTACTAACTAACGTAGTATATTATTGTGTAAATGATTGTAATTGGTGTTTGTAATTTTTTATAAGTTATTTATAAAAATATATATATATAGTGTATGTATTATATTACAGTATTAATATATATAATCTATACTAATATTATAAACAAGAAAGATTTGAAACTACTGAACCGATTTGAAAAATTCTTTCACTGTTGGGAAGCTATACTATCACCGGGTGACATAGGCTATATTATATTAAAAAAATTAAGGATCCTTAATAAAACTTCAATAATGTAACCCAAGGTGTAAAAAAATAAGAAAACCGAAGCAAAGCGAGGACGGTTACTCGTGTTTAATATTACAGAATGTTTGTGCTATTATCAATGTTCAATCAAAACTTAACGTATTCATATACTTACATAATGTAGCATTTACTGACCGTTTAATGTAGCATTTACTGACCATTTTTGTATGTGGCCTGCAGGCTGCATACCTTACTCTTTTGCTGAGTGTACTTAATCATGGCCCGATCAAATAAATGGTTTAATCAATTTGTACAACATTCGATCATGGAAAATGGGGAAGAAATTTTAATTTATGTATGTTTAAAAAACGATGAATCTATATGCCAGTTGATGGCGGAGTCTGGGAAACTTGACTTACATAATTTCCCTTATATCAAATTCCTATGGTGTTGTTTTCTTTAAGAAATAAATAAAGCCAGTATAAATGTGCGAATGTTCGTGCCAGAATCACATTATTAGTGAATTGCTTTTGACGATGCCACAACTAAATAAAATAGCCGATCATAAACGTTTTAAGACGACGTAAACAACTTCGCATCCGCAAAGTAATAGGCCTTATGCTTGGGATAATGGCCTTTTACTTTTCCGTAAAGCGATCCACATTTCGAATTCTTAGGCATTGTTTTATGGTTTGAAGTTTAATATTATGACTTTCATATAACTACATACTGATAATGATGTAATGATAATACAGTCGTTATTAAGTATGAACAAATTTTCTCTAAACGCGACGATCTCAAGAACTACTTTACAAAATTTCAGTATTTAGCAAACGCGCGGTAAACCGCTCACCGCATATTAATTGAACATGATGCGATTATATTACGTTTTTTGTGGTAAATGTCAACTAAATTAGCGTGAATAATTATTTTGTCTCATATTAAGTTTGTTTTACAAAAACAGTTTGGATGTTTGTAATAGGAAAATTACTTTAATTACTAATATTATTTAGGTATTTATTATATGATAAATTGTACGCAGATATTTTTTACTGGTTGAAAATAAGCACAATGGAGAGTTTAACTCCAACAGAGTACTTTTAGCGAGCCTCTTTACGGAGAGCCACAATCCAAAACGAATGAGAAAAATAAATGCGAAAGCGATACCGGGATATGGTTTCTGTCATCATGATGTCATCATATTAATTGCAATATTAAAATATTCATTATCATCGTAATCATCTCATCATCGGTTTTTTCTTGGTTTCAAAACTCTTCGAGTTTTCTTAGCTATGTTAAGGGTAAATAAAACTGTCGGTTTTTTTTTAAATTCTAATTTAAGAATATAAAGCAAAGTAACTCTGGCTGATAATATACATACTTATTTGCCACCCATTAAAAACTCCATACTTTTATATGAAATGTAGCTGAACTGAAATATTTTCGGCGTTAAGATAAACGGCACCCTTGTTTTGATGGGCACGTTACCCGTAACAACGATTCTACATTCGCACATCATTTAATTATGTTCATGTAGCTGGGACAAATATGTTGTTACCCTAATTAATATAAGATGTATACATTTATACGTATATTATATACCATCGTTTTCTACATTGTTTAAGTAATTTATTTTTCTACATAAACGCCATATACCTATATGTATATACTATACAAACGCTTTGTTATCGATACAAAGGCTACCCATAATTATATACTTTATTTCTTTATCTTTTACCTTTTTAAAAAGATAACATTAACTATTAATGGTTTAATTCGTGAATTAATTTTAGTAGCTTTTATATAGTAAATTTTAAACGTAGATTAGCGAAAAACTCGGAAGTGAGGGTGGGTTTACTAATCGTAGGTATTAAATATTTAAATACAAATACCCAACCAAATTCTCTCATAGCATATAAGTAGCCTACTTATTGTATAAGCAGGGTACAGGGTACAGGGTAAATAGTAAAGTACCAGCTCCCACATCTATTTTTTAATATATTGATATTACCAATTTGGATTTCTAAAAATAAACTTACCTACAGCAAATTGTAGAACTCATTATAGCGCTCATCAACTGGTTTGTCATAGGACCGACATAATTTTGGTATAATTAATCTTATCAAAAAAAAATTTTATAGCCTGAAGGGCAGACGAAGAAGCTTACGGGCCACTTGATGGTAAGTGGTCACCGTCGCCTATGGACATGAGCAACACCAGAGGAATCGCCAATGCAACGCCGGCCCTGAAGGAGAACTCTTTTTACACCTTTTTTGAAGAACCCCATGTCATAGCACTCCGGGAATACCTCAGAAGGAAGTTCATTCCACAGTTTGCACGTACGTGGCAAAAAAGTGAAACTTAAACTTAAATGTGAAATGAGAGCCAAGCTTTAAAAAACTGAGATCTAAATGGGAGCCAAGTTCTATGTAGAAAATCCAAAAATTTTTGTCACAAGAACATGTGATTCAAGCAATTAAATTAATGAATTACATATAATTTTATTTATATAAATTTATTTGAATTAATTTTACTTTTAATTATTTATTTTTATTTTATACAGCGTAAATGTTAACAATAAGTTTCTATCAATATTTAATTGTATTCTGTCTTGTGTATCTTATGAAAATAAGCTACATAGATTACATAATAATAGGTAGAGCCTAAACTCTACTTTGTATTAAATATTTTTTCCACAGGTCAAATGTCAAATAACAGTTAGTACCATAAAAAGTAAATCATAATAAAAATTTTACCTTTATCCTTTAGGAAACTTCTTATTACTCATATAAAAATGTATCCAATGTACTTTAAATGGTAAATTTATTTATCTTTTTATAGTTGAGCTTTTCTGGTTAATGTAGCGAAAATAATTTTCTTTTTGTATGCATTTGAATACAGGATTCGTAGCCTGCATGAAGAACCGAAATTTCTTTTGAAATTATTTAAATCCTCTGGAACAAAAGTAGGTATGCTTAGAATAACGAAGTCTGCATCGTGTTTTCTTTCAAATTAAAATTTATGGTTTGTAAATGTGGCTGTCATATTGTTTATTTAGTTATTAGTCATACCTATGTAGGATTTATATCCTAGTATCCGTATTATGTGCAATGCACAAAATATTGACCAGGTTGTGGATCGCTAAACAGAACACCCATAAATCCATGTAAATACAGAGATTAAATTCTGGGAAACTATCACTGCGCGCCATTAAATAAATGCGTAAACGAGCTGGTGCAGTTAACTGAACAGAATGTTCATAGGGAGAGTAATTCGGGTGTAATCCAGCAACTTATTTGTCACAGCAAATGGCTTTGCGCTTCAAGTCATAATCTCTCGTTTTTTGCTGTGTCTGGGGCATAATAACATTATGGATGTTGTGTAACACGCCATTGTCGGGCTAAGTACACCGCACGGATGACTCTCATAAAGCTCGCGTCCCCATTGTGTCCGAGAATAAACGAATATGCGGGTACAATCAATTTTTTACTCAAAAGTTATAATTGTAGGTATCCTTTCTTAAAATCGTGACTTTTAACGGTTTTACTTATAAATTATCTCTCACTTTCTGGATTCTGGCAAGATGCCAGTCGAACCTTTCGTTGTATAAATTGAATTTGAGAGCGGTTGTATCCTTATCAAAGTAGCAAATGTAAATAGGTGCAAATAACAAGTATCTACGTGTTTTTCAATGTGATTTTGTAAGTATTCCACGTAATGTCCAGTGCTATGCAGAAAAGCATCGAGTTGACGTGCATACGCAATAGGATTTACTTCATACGTTAGCAACGAGTCCTATGTACACGAGTTTCTGTATTTATACCTATACGAAATAAAGCATGCGATGGTGCTCTATTAAAATGTGGGTGAATTGAGGGAAGCCGTACAAGCGTATGTTCCGGTTTCGAGCGAATGTCCGTCGGTTTCTATATGGCTTCCGTTGCCGTCGGCAGCATCGTTGTTGCTAACTTACGCTTATTCCACATCCATAATGACACGTCAGGTTACCTAATGGGATTATTGTATGCTTCATTAAGTCAAGACTGAAATATTTTAATTATAATATTCGACAGTTCTTCTAACAGCTGACTGAATGACTAGAGTCTCTAATAGGTATGGCGAAAAAATTCGTCAGAAACATCAAATAATTTGAAGCCCATCGATTTGGTTTGCAGAAGTTTAAGAATCTTTATTTATATTTAGTAGATATCGTAGTAACTAGCTGTCTCTCATTGACCCTGCTTGCTGAGCGAGGGGTTCCGTTACTAGGAATAACAAAACATAAATAATGTGTGTGACCAAGGACAGAATGATGTTTGTTCTCGGCGTTATTTTGTGACATCTCACTTGTATCAATGCCTCTCACAATACAGATAATTCTATTTTAATTATTCTGGTATTAAAGTTTAATATAAAGCAAGTCTGAATTGAATCTTCAGAAACTAATGAACTCGATCAACAATAGAGCTTATCTTTGGCTCATATTGAATGCACCGCGGCGCTTGCATCGTCGGCGCATCAAAAGCTGGCTTGGCAGGAAGCGCTCTCGGTGGTCCCATATTCATACCGCAGATAACGAGCCAACGAACAGTTTTTATGCTTAATTACGACGAAATTAATCTTTACTTGAAGACTTAACTGCCTATATTTTGCTCTAATTTTTAGTACGATTAGTAAGTATTTTTTTAATCGGGAAATCAATTACAAATTGCAGCTGACTTGTCACATTACGAGTACCTTAACTTAAAGCTGGTTATTGCTAAGTAAATTAAGATCTAACAATAAGTAATCTTCTAAGTGATCTTAGCAATTAAGATTTAAATCTAAATTAATAAATAAAAGCTTAATATTTCGCAAAAGGACACCTGAATCGAAAAAAAAAGGTTTTTGTAGACCCATAATATTTTTGAAAGACCTATTCAACGATTCACTATCAGTCTCAGGGACAGACGTGACAAAAAGTCATCCCCATTTTACTTGTAGCACCTCTTTGCGTGTATATTCATGCCAAATTACAGCATTTTTACATTAGGGTCTTTGACGGACGGACGGCCGGACATGGCGAAAGTACAAGACGCGATAATAAACTGACAATAATAATACACAAGATATGTTATTTTAATTACATTTGTTACTTTAATAAAAATATTTTTTTATTGTAACTAAGATATATTTTTACTTTAAGAGAAGAACTTACAGAGAAACTGACACACTGTTAGAGTGAGAAATATTTAAAATCTTTATTAGGAGGTCTACGGCGTTAATCTACCCCTTGTTCTACCCCCAGGTTACCCCCTGATTAACCCGTGCTTACAGGAATCTATCAGTCACAGTCTTAACATACGTAAGCCTGAAACGTCTTGTTATTTTGAACGTAAAAAATCCAGATGATTCTGGCTCTTTAATTCAAAAGCGACGTCAGTTTTGTACAGAAATATTAAACATATTGTATACCTTCTCCGATAGAGATATTGCAATGAACATGTTTGACAAGGGTTAGCCATGGATAAGAAATATTGATAGATACGTCCCTGGGTTTCATGAATTATAATAGGCACACGAATAGTAGCAATCATTTTGCAAGCTGATCAAATCCAATATAGATGCACGGCCCATAAGGTCGCGAAATTATATCCAGTCACGCAATGTCAATGTTACATTTTATAATATATCTATTATTAAATCTTACTTGCGGATTCCTTTTATTATGTTTACGTACATTTTTCTCTTGTACTGACGATTTCCCGTAGGTAATTAAATTGATAATGAACATAAGAGGAGAGGGCTATAATATACAGTACTAGCTTTTGGCCGCAGCTTCGCCCGCTGTAGAGATCGATTTTTTACAAATCCCGCGGGAACCGTGAATATTTTCGGGATAAAAGTAGCCTTTGTGTTAATTCAGGGTATAGAATGTCTCCATTCTAAATTTCAGGCAAATCGGTTTAGTGGTTATGACGTGATTGAGGAACAAACATCCAAATATCTTCAGAAACTTTCACATTTATAATATTAATATATTTTATTATACCTTGTTAAATGATATCAAAATTGTAGTACCTACACGTGCAATAAGTTTTTGATATCGTTTTTCTTAAAATGAACTACTGGGGAGAAGGAAAACAACGTATCATCAGACATGCAGACGAGTAGTCTGAGTACTCTACTTTGCGCATCTGCGGAAGTCGTCCACAAGGGAGATGACGTCATATTACTCAGTAATTTTTTTACGATTACTTAATTTAGTAAATTACTAAAGCTATGTCTACACCAGAGCGCTTTCTTCATCTTCTTCCTCCACCGCATGTCGGAACAATTCATGCTCAAACGAATTTGACAGCAGCGCATGCCATACTCACACGAACCCATCATCGATGGATTCCCGTGCATCATACCAAGCGTTTTACCAAATAAAATGACGGAATAATGGTAAAACTTGAGATTATCGAATATTATTATGAAATAACTTTTAAAAACTGTGTAAAGAAATCTCTAAGCAGTAGTCAGCATTGAACTTTTTAATTTAAGTTTGTGTATTCAATTTTAAATAAGTTAGCTATTAAAAATATATAGAAATAGTTTTTATGTTATAATTATTCGTCCACGATGTATGCCGTGGTAACCTATAATTAAGGCAACATTTAGTTCTTAAAATATTTGTATGACGTATGTATTGTAAACTTAATGTGTGTCTTGTTGGTTATCCATAAATAAATAAATAAATAAATTAAATAAAATTAAATAAAAATAACAAACTCAAATATTTAAAAAAAAACAGTTTTTTTTCGTGTCGATCTTCTTGGAAAAATGGTTGTCTGCAAAGTCGGTTTCCGGAAGGTAGTTTAACGTGTCAACGTCATGACAAAGCTCCGCTCCGCTCCGCCCCGCCCCGCCCCGCCCCACTCTGCTCCACTCAACTACGATCGCCTACGGCTCGTCTACGGCATCGGCTACGATACGCTGATCGTAGCCGATCGTGCCCCTCTATCGCTTTTGCCGCTCTCTCGCTTGCGGAACGCTACATTTTTTCGTGCGTGCGCCTGGCTTTCATCGTTTTAATAGACGTTATCACGTCAAAAAATAAAAAAAATCTGTAAACAGTTTATTCCCTTTCTTTCAATAATCTTCCATTCAGATTTTTCTTTTCTATTCATAGGTATTTTACAATTTTCTTGCATTTAACACAAAATATGCCATACGGATAGATACAAGTTTACACGCGGCATAATTTTCCGACTGAGCGAGACGTTCAGGTGCAGACACTAAGCTGCATGCGTCTAATGGCAAACAATATCGTATATGCTTTATGCAGGATGAACTGAAAAATGAAGACGAAAGTTGACGATGAAAACGCACTGGTGTAGATGTAGCTTAACAAGGTAATGCTTGGCACGTTAGCGTTTATATCGACATAATACATAAGTACCTACTATTATGTCTTCTATGATAATACCTAATTATTTCAGACTAAACCAGATTTTAACGTAATACTTCATTCGATTTTATTATATCCTTTTAAAGACTACAACATTTCGAAATCATCGTATTCCTTTTTCTACATCATGCCATAAAAGTTGATTCATTCTTTAGTCCGAAAATCCTCTTTTAGTCTCGCCAGAAAGTGTATTCACATTACTAATGCAATGTTATAATCCGCTTTCGTAGACCCACAACCTATAATGAAAATGAAGGTAAGTCTTGAGTGGTATTAAGAGAAAATCTATGATTTGTATAGTAATACGTTGGCAAGTATAATAATCCATTTTAGTAGGACAAGTGAGTTTCCTAACTGAAACAAGATGTGTATTCAGAATGGATTATTTAGCTATCGAGCAAATAATGATTTGTTTTTGAATTTTTGCAAGAAAGTTAATATTGTGTGCATAACTAAAAATGGCCTTTACAAGATGAAAGGAAAATTATGTATATACTTAAAATAATTAAATATATTTAGTAATGGTTATTGCGATTATTTCGATGTACCTATTATTATAAACCAGTACCTGCTTACATGCCAGGGTCATGTTTCTTGAAGCATCGCAAATTCAGATTAGCAACATATCGGTATAAAAGTTAAGGCTTACGCAATTTTTGAATAAGTGTAACAAAGGTTTATTGGTGAAGTAAGGGAACTTATGAATCATTCAGAGCGCTGTGGAAGCAGAGGCCCGATCTGACGAACAGGGCCGGGACGATTGTTGTTGAAAAATTAATCAGCCAGAGATGCGGGAAACATAATTGAGCTATCATTTTTTACAATACTTTTTTTAATTATTTAAATGTTATTAGTGAACCCGCCTCGCTTCAAATCTATGATATTTTTTTAATCATATACGGATATGAATAAATTTCCTTTTTTACATTTTTCTTTCTAACGATGAAAAAATTGGAAAACTCGTGTTGCAAAAAACGTTTGTTGCAAATTTGAAGCATATCGATTACTTAAAAATCGTTTCGTACCTAAAAATAAAACAAACGGAACCCATATAGGACTACTTTGTTATCTGTCTGGCTGTCTGTTGACCCTGTTTTTAACTCTTTTTAAGTAATTTCATCCTAAGTGACAAAATCATCATAAGCATTAAATCGTGACATAAATTGCCATGAATTTGTGTACCTTCTAACAAAATATTAAGGTGAAATATGTAATTAATTACAATGGTAATTAATTAATCCGAAACAGAAACTTATTGACAAATTTTAATTAACAGACAATTTTGCCCTACGCAACAAACGCAAATCATTAGTTGCATCAGAAATTGGCTGTGCAAATACATCAGAAATTCCATAATGATCGCATTGTTATCCCAAGTTTGGACACATCTGTTTTATTTATGTTTCGACGATGATTGAGTTGGTGTTTGTTTGGCTCGGTTCATACACATGAAAGTCGTTTTGATAGCGCTTTAAATATTACTGAAAGAATCGGTTAATGTTCACAGTCAGGACTTTGGCTACTTTAATAAAAGGAAAAATGTTATTTTCGTTTAGTGTTACATATTATTAAATAAAAAATAATATTTGTTTCATTTAAATAAACTCAATTAACTTTAATTATCCTAGCCGTAACTTTGTGACAAAAATATTCCAAATAATTTATTTGGATCAAAAATAGAACACTACCAGATTAATGTTAATAATGTATAATTAATGTAGAAATACAAAGCTTTAATCTCGACATAGAAGCTCAGATTGATAAAAGTTCGTATGGAGATTACTCAAAGGATTTTAACTAAGTTTTAGGTGCTTTGTTCTAGCTCGAAAACCGACCCATAAAAGGATAAAGATAAAAGCAAAAAATTCAGAACTGAGCAGATAAAATGCTTGAAAATCTACATAGAGGAGTCTGCCAACGCAAATAGCAGTTCGTGAACTTTTAAACATTCTCAGAATATAAAAAAAAACAATGTTTACATTTTTGTCTCATTATTTGGAACGATCCATGTCTAGGAACTACTAAAGATCACCGATTGGCAAAAATAACCGACTTCAAAATTAGAGATAACTCAAAAACTACTCGTCAGATCTCGCTCAAATTTAAGTGGGACCACATGACAAGCACCAGCTTTTGATTAAAAAAGAATCATCACAATCGGTTCACTCGCTCGAAAGTTCTGAGGTAACAAACATAAAAAATACAGTTGAATTGAATACCTCCTCCTTTTTTGAAGTCGGTTAAAAATAACTAACGGCCCAACTCAGAGTCACTAATGATGACTTAAATCGCTCCATAGTACAGAATTTGTATGGTGATTCTTTACTAAGGAGCGATTAAAGTAACCGCTGACTCTGAGTTGGGGTGTAAAACACTGAAGTATTAATACATATACTTATTCATTATCCATTACTATTGGGAAATATATCCACCGACTTACGGACTCAAACTTTCCTCTTTTCGAATCTTTTTTTCGTTTCCGGAACTTTTCTTTGGTTACTTAAGAAATCAATCTGTCTCTTTAGCTAGCTTTGTTAGAATTTACGACTTGAGATATTAAATCAGTGCTCTTGCTCTGACTCACGTATCTCTATTAAACCTACAAGCTAAAAAGCGTTAGAAGCGTTCGAAGTGTTAGTTTTTTTATTTTGCTGCGTAATAACTCTGGCTTAGATTCAAAAGGCGCTAACACACAGATGTACACCACGAGTTCAGGAGGAAAATATTTTAGTATTAATTGGTAGGCGTTACTGTAAAAAATTAATTTGTTTAGTTAAAAACTTTGCCTTGAAACAAAGCAATACAATTAGTAATTATTTACAACCTATAATAGTATAACTATTGTCTTCACTGCGAAGAGTTTATGCGTCTGGCCGGGTTATTGCCTTATACCTATATATATACGGCCTATTTCATATATTTTGGCCGAATTGGAGTTTATTGGTTACGTAAAATCTTGGCAGGCAGTGCCAAGGCAACTACAAGCTGAAGTCCTTGATTACTCTAGCTTTGTTTTAGTAATGTTTGCCCCAGATTCCTCTGGGTAGTAAATTGTTTGTTGTATGTGTCGAGCGAATCATTGTTACTCTGCAAATTTGTGCCTCGCTCTTGTTAAGATGACTTGCATCGTGTTAAATATTCATATGTGTACCTACTGTGAGTGAATTGATACGCATAAATACATATTATAGTTAATGCATACATCACGCTTTCACAATGATGATTGAATAATTTGAACCGATCACTAACTTGCGGTTTTGGCTGTAAATCAAGTGCTTGTTAACTTTGTACAGATTGTATGATTTCTGGTGCCTTAGGCACGATTACTGGCACTTTTAGTATTGACTGATTATGGTTGAACTATGGCATATACCTTCTCACAGAAAGATATCATCCATCAACCCCTCAAGTAGGTACTTCGCGTGCCCTTCACTTCTTAATCAGTTGCTTTTTAGTGCGAGCAACTAGGGTAACTTTAAATACTCTAAAGCCGGAACTTGGGGAAGATGGAGAGGTCGTACCCCCGTGTAAACATTCTCGTGGGTTGTTTGGGGCGCCCGGGCGCCAGAGAGGCTAGCGACGGACGCGCCCGCCCGGCGCCCAGTGTCGAGACTTTGTTCTTCATATCTATACATAGGGTTACCACCCGTCTGGATTTCTCAGGACATGTCCAGACTTTTGACCTTCTGTCCGGCTTTTGTCCGGATATGACTCTGCTCATTGTTTAATCGAACCTTTCTTTTTCGGTACCTCAAAAGGAAAAAAACGGAACCCTTATAGGATCACTTTTGAAGTTGTGAAAAAATCAAGCTTCAAAGTCGACGCAATCAAACTCAATCAACCATTTATGCCGCATTTTTTAATTCATTATGATACTCGCCCTTGCGTCAAAATCATTTGGTCAAACAATTTTGACTCCCTTGAATCAAAATCTGTAGGGTACCTACTTCCCGTTGACCTAGAATAATGCAATTTGGCCAAAAGCAATGCATAAAGCTCAAGTAAAGAAATAACCGAAAAATTTGTAGTTCACATCACAAACATCCGACCTAGGTATGTATGGGGATGACAGTAGAGCAATGTTCGGTTCTGCAAGTCTCTACCTACCCTTGGTGTGAGAGTCTGAGTTCTGACACGCACTTGGCAGTTTTTTGTAAATATTAAGTAGGTAGACAATGAATTTGTAGTGGCCACTTAGTGGCCATGATATTATAAGGTTTCGTAATAGGTATAATTAACTATTTCGGCACTTTTGTTAATTGAGGTTAACAAGGCAGGAGGATGTGAACATGCACGAGTATAAACGTATTACATTTAGACTACTTCAAAAGACAAAGGCACATTTTCGTATAATTCATAACACTTGACTACAATACGAATACGTCTTGACTCTACATACACATATGCATTGGTATATCTAGGTACATGTATTACAGATGGTTTTGTATAAGCCTGCAAATACTTGGGCAAGGACTAAATAGCTCTAGTTTAGAACTAGGGGTGAATTGGGGTGAATGGCAAGATCGCGAATTCGAACTCTATGTGTTCGGTGTTCGTCCTGTTCGTCAATTTGGCGGCGCCGCGCCGGAGAGACGAAATGTCGCGTCTTCATGGCGCCTCACTCGCGTGCGAGATTCAGAGGCTTAACTCATTACCACATGTCGTTATGCTAATTAAATCCAGATGTTGCATTATCCTCGTTCATCCGCCACGTTCTATTTCCGACAGTATGTGATTTAATGAGTGGACAGGCTACATGATTTGATTAAAACAAACAGTTTGCCATTACTAGGCAGATTCATAATTATATATTAGGTACATACCTACTAAGAGTACTACGAGCAGACCAGCCAACTAAATGGTTACTGTTATCCAGATGGACTTAAGTATGGATCGGTGTCTCCATCATGGATACACCCCGAAATTATACAAAGCTGTGGTTTGATAAATTACTAGTAGTGAATACATGATGGTTTAATGGCCTGATCGCCCATCTCTCCTGCATTTAGGGCCAGCTCAGAACCTATAAAAAATTCTTAATTTTTTAGGGTCTATAGTAATCTATACCCATTTCAAATTGTTACTAGGTACTAGGAAGCAGTTGGAGATCTTATGTTTTCTCTTGCACTCTATCATGTGATTGTCTCTCTCATACACTTAACTGATTCTGAGTGTTCCTATTATTATCAGCTTGCCCTTTGGCATAGGCCTCTCCTAGAGTTTTTCATATTTCCCTGCTTGCAGCTTTTCTTTGCTATGTTGTTGTAGCTATTTCTTTTATGTCATCTTCCCATCTCATTTTTTGACGTCCTCTCCGTCTCTTTCCATCTCTAGGGTACAATAATATCCTTTGTCCATTTTTTCCTTTTATTTCTTAAAATATGTACCTACAGATATATATATGTATGTATTGCGTAATGAGGTAGGTTGGTGGCTCAATAACCTTACGAATATTTTGTATAGAACACAATAAATTAAAGGACACGTATATAATACGTTTCGCATAAAATAAGGGATTCACAGTACAATAACCGAGACGGAGAACAAAGAAATATTTCTCTTAAGGTACCCATTAAAGTTTTTGTGTACGAGTTTCTCCCTTATCTATTATTTATGATACGTATCTTGTAGGAAGGCTCTTGTAAGAGGGTCACTCTGTCGCTTCAATGTCAGCGGTTATTATTTCATGAGAAGTTAAAAATAGACCAGGTACGGTTACATAGCAAATCCGCTTCTATATTCTCACAAATTATATTCCAGTTCTGTCGGTTTATAACAGAATATTGCTACCTACCTATAATGATCGTGAAACCGCCCTCGTATTTCTTCGACAAATAAATCACAAATATTTTGACTTTAATAAAATTTTTACTTGTATGTTTCGTCGGTATTTTCATGTTTACCATATACAACTAAGCTTACTCATTTTTTGGAAACGCGCATGAAAATCCGTAGGGAAGTATAAATTAAGAGAAATATTGAACAGATTACTGTTAATAGTATTTTTCACAGTTTGATATTATTTATAGATTAATATCGGAATGTTAAGTAATGTGAAGGCAATATCTAATATAATTTCAGTAATATCACGCCAAGAATTTGGAAACTATTAAGAAGACAAACTTGCTAATCAAATTGGAGCTTAATCCTTGAAACTCTGCGACTCAACTATAACTATGAATCGAATTATCTGTTTAATTAGATCAGCTATTACACTGATGTAGATTATTTAGTAATTAATATTGCGTAGATATTAGTCCTGTATATTAGTATGGTAGGATTTATTTTGGAGGACAATTGATATCTAAAGCCCATTAATGACACATTATAATGCAGTAAGTATCTCGTACTTAGGTTACAATGTTTTATTAATAATACATCGTAACTCCTATCACTTGCTCTGTTATAGCGATTAATTTAGACCTAATTTACTACGAAAGCACTCCCGTTAGTTGACCTCTTTCTTACGGCCGGTCTCAATAATGTACTAACAGATGGAAGGCTGTGAAAAGGGCTACCATTAGTATGTTATCTGTCATATTTGTCAATTTTTGCCTCTGAAAAATTGACAAATATGACAGATGACAGCCTTATCCACAGTCTTCCATCTGTTAGTACATTACTGAGACCGGCCGTTAATGCTCTTACTTACGCCCAATGTCATTTACACTCTTACGATGACTTATTCTCCGAGGTAATTCTTTTTTTCGATCATTAAATGACATTGGCAAAACCCCATACATGATTAGGTCCACTTCTAATTCAAAAAGTTTAGGTTCGCCGTGGAAAAAAAATATAAGAATTTAAGTAAAGCTGTCGTTGTTGGTTGGAAAAACTTAGTGGCACCTACTAAATTTTGCCAACCAACTGGTGCCTTACCATGAACTCTAATAAAATGTGTCATGTTCAGGACAGGTCAGCTTGTAGCTAAAACCTGACAGGAGTGTATTTTGTACCATGAACGTTTACCGATGACCTGCAATGCCTCTACTTCTGTCCTGCATCTTAGTCTATGACACTTGATTTGTACTAATTATGTTCTGAAATAGAGCGTTTTATCGGTTTACCGGTTTTCAAATGAATGCGTAATATTGATGTTTTTAAAAGTTTAAAATAACAATCTAAATTGAAGATTTTGAGATTTGTTATAAATACTTAAGTGTAGTGATTTATTAACCTTTCGTTCTCTAAAATTACCAAATAAATTATCGCTAAGTGATGCTTACATTTTTGAACGTAATCTTACACCACTTGACATGACTTGACACAGTGACATGTCCAAATGTCTATTAAAATGTGTGATTTATAATGCCGGTCACTCACATTCGCGCGAATACGCGAACCCACAAGTGTGGGATGACATTCGCGAATGATTATGCGAAGTTTTCGTGGCATTCGGGGTTTTCCAAGCTGTGTCGGTTTTTTGTCGCACATCAAAGCACGCGAACCTCGAACCTTCGTGTAGTCTCCCACACATTCGTGCGACCAGTTGCGCACACGACTAAAAAGGTGATGTATTTCTTAATTTTTCGTGGTTCGTGGCATCTAATCGTACTACCATTTATTTTCTGTATTGAAAATGGATTTTAATGACAACAACATAATAACAACAGCAAGATTGAACATTCGTGAACAAAGTGTAGGAGGAAGCGGAAATGGGCTTGTATTGTATACTCATATGCGAACTCATTTGCCTGACCACCCTTCACATATGTGCAAACATTCGTAAAAATGTCAAACATTTGCGCGCATGTGAGTGACCGGGGTTAGGAGCGATAATTTAAAAAGCATAAGTACAATGAATGTTTTTAAAATTTTCCAAACAAATGAAATGTATTTATTTTGTGATGATGGTGTATTTGAAATTCGCCATGGCTGCATCCCGTCGTGTTTCATCATCATCAACGAAATAGCCGAAACAGGACAATAAATGTTACTTTCGGTGAGCTGTAATATTTTGACGTTAACATATGCCACTTTCTGATGTCAATACGTCAACAATCGCGTCATGGTACACGAATTGCAGGGCAGAAGATAATTTTTGAAGTCACGTGACCGCTGTCCTGTTACGGTGACGTGGTCGCTGGCTGCCCTGTGTTTTAGCCAGATCATGGTAGCAGGACAGGCCAATTATCGGCTAATATTGACCTGTTTTAAGAGTTCATGGTAAGCCCCCTGGTCTCTAATTAGAAATGTTATATACATATTAATTTGTTGTTCTTAGAATGTTTTTAGGATTGATGGCCTGGCAGGCGTATTTTATATCTACTCATTCTTTAAAAGAACGTTTTTCTATAGCGGTTAACTAATGTGACACGACTTGACACGAGTGCTATACCTATTTTAACTTGTTTATAGGTAGGTACTTACTTATGTCTTAAGTTATGCTGTTAAATAAAAAAAGTGTTTTTGTCACACAACTTTTCACTCCAAATAAAAAACCTACCTTCATAATGTTTTTAATTATGCAAAATGTGATTCATACGACTCTAGTTACTTTTTTGCCTTTAGATGTTGATGGGACTATTAAGAGAGCCCAAAAATAAACGGATAATTGAAAATCCTTTCATCATTTATTAGAAAACTATAAGGGGTCTGTACGAAAATCGAAGCAAAGTGAAGATGGTTACTGGTATGTAATAAATATATAAAAACAATGTAAAGTTAGTTGCACTAACAAATCTTTTGAAACCAGCCTTGAATTCAGTTATATAAATATTAGTTTATATTAATATAAACTATAAATGCCAATTGAAATAGTAGAAACTAAAAATCAGAGAGAGAATAGACTGAACTGAAATAAAATGACTGAACTAAAATTGCAGCTTTTATTTTTGTTGCGATTAAGAGCTGGTTGGTACTTAACATTCTCCTCTGTAGAGGTAGAGCGGCGCCGATAGTTAGTTCTTTTTATGTAGGTATAGTGTATACTAACAATAAAACTGTAATGGACTTAAAAATCTGTACAATAAATATTTGCCTCGATAGGTATATATAAATGAAGTTGAAGTGTCCATCTGTGATTTCCAAATAACTGTGTTTTCTCAAGTGCAAATAGTGGCTTACACACAAACTTTGCACAAACTTTTGGAAAGAAGTTCCTTATCGCGCGTTGCGAAAGGGGGCTAGGCGGAAAATTTGGTAACGACACTTTTTGGCGGTAACGACACTTTTTGCCGTCGTAGTTTTTTTTTACATAGAAAGCAAGCCAGAGTACTAGGATAGCAAGTGTGCCAAAACAAATCTAAGGTATTACATTTTGTGAGAAATTTAATACCTTAGATTTGTTTTGGCACACTCGCTTGCATGTTTTTGCTATCCTAGTACTGACTGCAAGGAACTTCGTTCCATCCGGGTGTCCCTTGACACCTCTCAAGTTTTTTTTTAAATTTTTGTCTGTCTTTCTCTTTGTTCGGGCTAATCTCTGAAACGGCTGATCCGATTTTAATAAGACTTTCACTGGAAGATAGAGGAGGTTGTAGATAAACATATAGGCTACTTTTTACCCCAAAATTCCTACGGGATCGGAATGTACGTGCGGAAAACTCCCATGCGAATGAAGTTGGGAGCACAGCTAGTCATTAATAAAGATGACGAAGTGTTTCTTTAGAATTTTGTGCAGAAGACTGTATGTGCACGGATGAAACGTGATAAATATTTTTTTCAGGTGTAAATCGAATCTCCTTATGTTTTTCTGAAGCGAAACTCAGAAGGGATAAAAGTGCTAATAGTGCAAATAAAATAATACAGACAGTGAAAGGAGGCGTGTTAGTATCGTCTAAGTACGTATTAAACATCGTTTGTATTGGCATCACGGATACCTTTGTGTCGAAGCTTACACGCTTATACCCTCTGAGAATACATTTTAATCAGATTAACAGCTTTTCACGGACAAGATACGTGATCACGCCCTTGCTTTATACATAACATTTGCTCGTAATTATATACTGACAGATCTCATCCAATTGTCTGCGTATATTAAAGTAGATAAAAATGCAATTTAGTAACTTTGCTCATTTTATTATATTTATATTTACGGCCATAAAATTTACGAGTGTAAAACGCACATTAAAACTAGGAATACAGAGCTAAGTCCGAATTAATTTTGAAAAATCATACGGAACGATGGCGACGCGCGACGGATCGTAAACCTAGTGTCCTTAGATGATTTCTTAGCAAATTAATTCAAAAATAAATAATAACGGCCATAATAAAATAAATCTCTGTCGCAAGGACAGAAAATAACCGTACAACGAATTAGGCCAACACGCTGAAAATATCGCCAGTTTTTATTCTTAATTAAAGCACATAAATAAGGAAAATGAGAATTTGGAAGAATTCGTTTAATGAGCGGTTTTAGGAAATTATTTTTATTCAAGTAGTCGACGAACGTGCGGACGCACAATACACTGTAGATTGTATATATAAATAACTAGCTTTTCCCCGCAGCTTCGCCCGCGGTAGAGATCGATTTTTTACAAATCCCGAGGGAACCCTGAATTTTTCCGGGATAAAAAGTATCCTATGTTACTTCTAATACCTCCAAGAATAAGTATGTGTACAAAGTTTCATGATGATCAGTTTTCGTGTGACAGAGTAACAAACAAACTTACATTTAAATTTATAATATTAGGATAGATTGTGATCTCATGTGATATTCAGGTTTTTTTTTAATCCGAATTTATAATGAGTGGATCAAAGAAAATAATTCTTTGACATTATATTTTCGTATCAGTATTTTGGTATACGAAAATGTATCAAAATTTAACAGGGCTCCTTACTGACCAGACATCACATCCTTACTGTTAACGTCCGCTCTCACTACAACCCAGTTTAAATCCGACAGTAGCTCATGTATCAAGGGTTTTTGCATAATTAAACGACCTTGTAATGTTTTTCACGTGTTTCTGTCGCAGTACTCCCAGTGTCGGAGAGCGAAAAATAATTTTTTGTACCGGCAACTAATTGATAATAATGCCTTTTTTTATGAAGTCCATGGGCGACGATGACCACTTACCATCATATTTACATAAAAAAATTGATGGTTTATCACTAATAAATCAAAATATTATGTCAAAATATACGATAATAATAAACTTAAAGCATCTTTCCTAAAACATTTCGTATCAAACAAAAATATTCTTGAAACAATCCTAATCAAATTGGAGCCTTCTAAGAACGGCAAAACGTAATTTGTACGTGCTCTGAGCGTACATTTGTGGCATATTTGCATCAAAAAATTCCAGGTTCATTCGCAAAAAGAAATTTTTGAACACGATCAAAGAATTCATTATAAGTTTTCTTCGTCATAACTGTGCCAAAAATTTACGAACATGGATTTCAATAGCTTTATAAGTAAAAAAAAATGCGGGAGAGTAAATGGGATGATTTATATGAAAACATTTTTATACCTAAACGAATACGGAATACCACATCAAACGATTTGCGATTTATATTATCTATCTCAAGTGGGAATGTCGAGATACAAGAAAGGAAAGTATATTTCGAAGCAAAGTTATAGTTGAAGACTGGAAGCAACATTTCGAGAGATTGTTGGAATGGAATATTGTACTGAAACGTAATGATGGAATGCGAAGATTAGACTTAGAAATAATAATAATATGAATTAGTATAAAGTAGAAAATAGTAACAAATGTACGAAAATGTTTGAAATAAGACTAAATTACGATTGCATGTTCATGAAAACATTTTTAAAGGTTATAGCACAAAAAAAGCCTGATCTGAAGAATTAAAGAGCTACAATGAAATAAATGAGCTCCTAAAAGGGAAAAATAACAATTATTTGCTCCTGAAATAACCGAAATAACAGTACGGATCGTTACATTCATTTGTACTGAATAGTTTTTCAGAACTGTTTATAACAAACGTACTCGTAATATCCATGCAAACATGAAGTAACAGTAATTATTCCACGAGTAGTGCATAAATATTTAAATACGCGTACATCTCGTTCGTCATAAACCTAATCCGAACTCATTTGGAAGCGCACTTATCCATAATTTGTGTTTTACTGGTTATCTTCATAGGTACTTCGTAAAGTTAAAAACCAAGTAGAAAACTTTTACGTATCATAAATTAAAACTGACTCCCCTGGCTCGTAAATCGACGTAAAAGTCGTTAAATTAGCTTATTATGTTTGTCACAGATTTTTTTATGTTACTTTTAGTACCTACCTACCACAACTGCGTTGCTGTGTGATTCTTTATTAATGTTGATACACTGTAGATTTTGGTTTCGTAAAAAAATCCCTTTAAAGAAACTTATACATGGACATTTTAAACTGCCTATTGTCAGTAGTTCAGTACTAAGCTGTTAATCTCTAAAATTTAAATAAATCACAGGGAATGTGTCGTAACACTATTGTAGCCTTTTAAACCGGCCCCCTGCTACCGTTAAATGTCACTTTGGACCCCCGTTGTGTAACAACATAGAATTAAATCAGATTAACACTGTCGTTTACACTTCATACTGGGTTTTTAAAATGCGTCTTATCAAGATCAAGGGGGCTGACAATGTAGTTGTGAGCTTGTAACAATGGTATTGTTAAATTTGTGAATACTAATAATAATAAAAACAGATTTAACTTTTTGTAAACAAAATTGCCTTAAATAATACCATTAAAACTTCTGGTCTCATATCGTCACGCACATTAAGGCGCTCCACCCACTGAAGACGCGTCCCGCCGCGGTGCGCAGAGGGACGAATAACACAACTGCGCGCGGGACGATTTCCCGCGCGGTGCCGCGTCGGCAGTGTGTTGTGCTAGGCGTGATTTCTATACAAATTGACATAATTGCATACAATGGTAAAATCTGCCATCCCGCGCACCGCGACGGGGCGCGGTGCAGTGGGTGGAGCGCCTTACCTATACAGATCTAGTAGGTAATAGCTACCAAATAAATTAAGTAAGTACCCTAATACATACTTCAAAAAATTTTTTTATACTCGTAATTATAGTTTTATATTCATTATTTCATTAGGCGTACCTGTATATTATAAATGTAATAAACTCAAAGATAGTCCTTTTAAAACCAACCCAAATTATAGGATCGCATACGTTATTTAGTAAATAATACTTATTTCAGTGAGTCACGCACCCACGCGGCAACAGAGTAAGTACCTGTCGTGCTGTATACAGTAGAGAAAGCTTTAAGTCGATGACATTAACATTCATTTTACTATAATACGAGTACTCACGATATTTATTTTGTATTCCGATATTTCGACCCAGTTGCATGGATCGTGGTCACGGATGAACTGCGGTGGCGCGGAGAAACTTTTGACAGGATGACAGGTGACATTTGACGTTAGTACATAAGTCTATCAACTTTCCGTCTAGTTCGTTTTTGCGTTTTGTTAACAATATTACGACACACTACACTCACCACATCTTGCCGCACCACACTTTGCACTTTTTGATTTTGGGATTTGCATAGACTAACCACTGGATTCCATGTTTGAGCTAATTTAAATCCATCCTCCCTATTAAAGTTTTTGGGGTGTTTTTTAATCTCGATGGCCTCTCGTACTAGCCGTGGGATGTAATGGCGTTCCGTGGAGATTACCTGCGGGCTATGTAGCTCAATCCAGTGATTAGTCCCCGATTCAAGCAGATGTTCTGCTACGACTGATTTCTTCCTTTCATCTTTCTTGACCGCTGTAATATGCTCTTTTATGCGCTGCGATATTGACCGTTTTGTCATGTGGTGTCATTTGTGGATTTAAATTAGCTCAAACATGGAATCCAGTGGTTAGTCTATGCAAATCCCAAAATCAAAAAGTGCAAAGTGTGGTGCGGCAAGATGTGGTGAGTGTAGAGTGTCGTAATATTGTTAACAAAACGCAAAAAAGAACTAGACGGAAAGTTGATAGACTTATGTACTAACGTCAAATGTCACCTGTCATCCTGTCAAAAGTTTCTCCGCGCCACCGCAGTTCATCCGTGACCACGATCCATGCAACTGGGTCGAAATATCGGAATACAAAATAAATATCGTGAGTACTCGTATTATAGTAAAAGGTGTACAGTCCACGATGAGTTAAGTTTAAAATCTTGTATTAACATTCATACCATTCGCTTCCTAAGAATATCCTGATAAGAAGTTACGCAAGAAGGTTTTTTAACCATAATTACTTATAGTTGTTATTGTTACTAAACAAAGATCATGCAACTAGTCTTACGTGAAGGAGCTTAGTAAGAAGAAAGAAATACTTTAGCAATAAAAAGCATATTCTACTTTATTTGTCATTTTAAACAAAATGCTATTTCGATATTTTGCAAAGCGAAAGGTTTCGGGTTTGATTGTCGGCTGGCTCAAACGTTTGTGTGACATGGAGTCTATCCCACTAGTCCCATGGAGTTGACCCAAGAATCATGATGGTTATTTCGTCTCACTAGTGATGACTCGAATCTGTGATGTCCTCTGTGACCATGCCTCAAGCGACACAGGGAATCCTAGGCCCGTATTAATAAATAAATCTTAAAATCTCTGCGATCTCAAGATTATGTTTGAAATGCTGACTTATGTATGTCTGATCGTATGTAAAAGTGACATGTTTTGTAAGATCTGAGATCGCACTCTTGAGCCGAATTCGGTTTATTAGCCTAGTGTAGGTGTATAATTTTGAGAGTGTGAATGCATGTGTGAGCGTTAATAATCTCATTGTGTAGTATTTGAAAGCGATGAATTAAGCAAATGAGCATAATGCAATATCAATTCATCAATAACCCGGTCGTTGCTGCGTTATGTAGAATAACTCATTACGATTACTCACCAGGGACTGGTATTTAATAATGCTTATTACGTACCGTCAGCTTTCTGTGTATTAACTAACTCCCATTACTAGTCAACTAATGTCAATAAATTATTGTTTGAGTTGGTTTTCAGGTTATTACAAATTAAATGTTGTTCTTCGTTTGTCTTCATGGCATAACTGTGTATTCTGCTTATATACCTATTTTCATTTAATGAAGTTGGTTGGTAAATAAGGCTAGTAAAATCATTAAAACAGAATACACATTTTAATTAATAAATAATGAGAAATATAATATAGGTAGGTACCTAATTATGTAAATTTTTGTGTACGAGAAATATAGTTTTTCTGGCCCAGGGTCAATAAGTAGGAATATGGGTCAATTTCAACAAACACGAATTTTGCCTAATTACAGTGGCGAATTTAAATTTGCTGTTTCTGAAAAATTTTTTTGGCTTAAATAATAGGTAAATATTAGTACTACTTAATCATATACTAGAGATCGAAAAAAATTTATTAGTTCATGAGATATTTCCATTTGAAATTATCAAATGCCACCGAAATTATTAAAGGACCACCGGAATTAAAATCCGAGCCACCGAAATTGATTAAATTTAAACCTGCTGTTTCTAATACATTTTATTTGGCATAAATAATATGTAAATAGTAATAATGATTAGTCACATAGTAGAGATCGAAAAAAAAATTATTAGTTCCGGAGATATTCTCAAATTACATTATCAAATGCCACCAAAATTAGGACCACTGGAATTAGAATCTAATCCACCGAAATTGATTATGCCAATGAGGAATAATAAAGGCAAGATCATCTAATACTTTAAACTCTATAAAGATACATTTTGAAGAGTAGGAGTCTAGATGAACGGACTCTTTTTAGCGATGATTAGACACGCTTGAGTTTCTGTGGCCTATTAGACCAGTGCCGATAGCTTCAAAAACGGTAAAAAGTGAAATAATATATATAGTAGGATGAAACCCATAGCAAAAAGAAGAGGATATAACAAAAATTAAAGGAAAAATAATTTACGGGCGATCTAAGGTCGGGAGGGGGGATGGGGGGTTTAAGGGTAAAAAACGGTTTATCTCGATTTCCAGCAAAACTACAAGTCCTATGGAAAAAAGTAAAATGGCAAAGTTGTACATAGGTAATAAAAAGATCTACAACTTTTGTATTTACACTTTTTTACATAACCTCAAAATTTATGTGAAAAATTCAAATAACCAAATTTTGGTTTTTTATTTTTATCTTTTACAAAAAAAAAAATTTCACGAAATTTAGTGAAAACTTACCGTTGTATGTCCTTAACATACTATAATTTTTTTGATTTAAAATATTTCTTTTTTCACCTTGTTTTGACTTAATATCGAAACAGCAACCTAATTTTCAATCGAAAATTCTCACGTCAAAATATCTATTTTTTTTAATCGGTGAGATTTTTATTCGTTGGAATCTCTACTTTCTAATGGTATATAAAAAAACTATAAACTACTAACTCCTACTACTACTAACTACTAACTATAAATTACTATGGTAAATGTTCTCCGAAAAGGCAATGAAACGACAACTATTTTCGCATGTTTTTTGCAATCTTTATGTTTTTGTAATTGTTTTGTCTAACAAAGTAACATGAAATCTTACATTTTTCGATTAATTAAAGTGTAAATTTTAATAAATAGCTCAAAATTGTACACAATGAATGACAAAAAAAAAATTAAAACTCGAATCCGAAATTTTTTTGCGAAAATAGTTGTCGTTTAATTTTCACCAAACGTGAAAAAAAAATTTTTTTGTAAAACATAAAAATCAAAAACCAAAAACTTGGTTATTTGAATTTTTCACATAAATTTTGAGGTTATGTAAAAAAGTTTAAATAAAAAAGTTGTAGATCTTTTTACTACTTACAACATTGCTATTTAACTTTTTTCTACAGGACTTGTAGTTTTGCCGGAAATTGAGAAAAACTATTTATATATAACTATACCCTTAAACCCCCCCTCCCCCACTAGCCGAGCTTAGATCGCCTGTAAATTATTTTTCCTTTAATTTTCGTTATATTCTCTTCCTCTTGCAATGGGTTTCATCCTACGATTATTTTTTTTTCGTTTCAAAAATTATCGGCACTGGTCTATACACGTCCCTATGCGCTTTGATTTGCCACCGGAGCCACCGAGATTAGGCCACCGGACTTAGAATTAGAGTCAAAACTTGAATTTTAAAGAACACCGTTATTCTCAGGTTAACTTTTATTTCACAGTTATGGCTGACAACCTTTAATGGAAGCCTCCATAAAATTTCTTGATAATCTGCTTTGTAGTTTTACTAATATACATGACATCGGAATTGGATGATTTTGTATTCCTGCGCCACCGCAGTGAGTACTTACGTGTTTGACAGGAAAATTACGAAGCCAGTCGGTCATCCTAATACGCAGTTTGCAAGAGCACAACTGAAAGGTGCGGGGAGAGCCAGTAAGGTGTCTTCCAAATCGTTTCGTAACAAGATATGAAGTAAACAAAATGCGCCACCGGTATTGCTTTTTTTTGTAGGACATTTTTAAAAGATGTTTTAAGAGCTGTTGCACTATGTTAAATTACTACGTAAATATATATTAGTTGTGTTATTTAATGTATTTCTAAAAAACATTCCTTTTTAATAAAATTTATTTACCAAAAAAAATTAAAAATATAAAATATGTAAATAAATGGAGGTCGGACAGTACACCGGAATTAGATTTTAGGTCTTAGATATTTTTTTATTAAGAATCTATGTATTAAATACATCTGAATACTTTGCTATCATGTAGATCACTATTTAAACTACCTATATAAAATTATGCATAATTGTAGTTTACCTCCACACATTAATTTTCAAACTCGCCGTCTCAAAAATGCACTTGGGAAATTCACCCATATAATTTCTTTCCTTCCATTATTAAGATTATAAAACCACAAAAACTGACAACTGACTTTTACCATTTTACACTGAATATGTTAAATGGCAAAGGGGTATATGTTATGAACTAAATTAATAACATACATTCCTAGAAGAGTACGTGTTTCTGAACTAAATATTTTAACGAGCAATTATACGAGTAGATACTTATAAGTTCTGATGAGTTGTAACAATTTTTTTTTTTCCCAGTTTCCATTTTTCACTTTAAAAGCGCTTATTGATTTATTCACTCAGTTTCACATGTATTCGTACATATTTCGTGAACAGTGAACTTAAATAATAAATTATTGTGTGAATGTTAACTGTACCTAGTTATATACTAATGGTTCCCAAAAAAAAAACACTTGTATTTATGTATTAATTCCCCGAAGTTAATAAAAATCTTTTCAACTACAGTTAATAAATAGATTATTCCTGGTGACCTCGCAGCCTCGTTAGTGGAAATTCGGAATTTCGATTCTGCATAATGCTGCATACGCGCATACATTAACCGAATTAAATAGAAATCAATTATATGAGTTTGTTATCAGTGTAATTAAAATGAAATACACGTTAAAATAAAATTGTCAATATTTCCCAAGTGTTGCATACACAAACATTTTCAAAGGTGAATCTCGAAAACTCAAAAATTAACAAGCTTGCTGTGTTGCTCCGTTGTCCCCGTGTTTTTAAATATTTTTAGGACAAAATATAACATGGTGTAATAATTAATGCGATCGATTCAGTTACTGATTCTGAACAAATTACTTTCAGGTTTCGTATATACTAAGAATAACGCTGTATGTATAGGTACCATAGGTAATATTAGAATATTATGTGCTTTTTAGGGTTCCGTAGCCAAATGGCAAAAAACGGAACCCTTATAGATTCGTCATGTCTGTCTGTCTGTCTGTCTGTCTGTCTGTCTGTCTGTCTGTCCGTCCGTCCGTATGTCACAGCCACTTTTCTCCGAAACTATAAGAACTACACTGTTGAAACTTGGTAAGTAGATGCATTCTGTGAACCGCATTAAGATTTTCACACAAAAATAGAAAAAGCAATAAATTTTGGGGGTTCCCCATACTTAGAACTGAAACTCAAAAAATTTTTTTTCATCAAACCCATACATGTGGGGTATCTATGAATAGGTCTTCAAAAATGATATTGAGGTTTTTAATATCATTTTTTTCTAAACTGAATAGTTTGCGCGAGAGACACTTCCAAAGTGGAAAAATGTGTGTCCCCCCCCCCGTAACTTCTAAAATAAGAGAATGATAAAACTAAAAAAAATATATGATGTATATTACCATGCAAACTTCCAACGAAAATTGGTTTGAACGAGATCTAGTAAGGAGTTTTTTTTTAATACGTTATAAATCGTAAACCGCAATTTACCTCGATCAAAGTTACAACGAACTTCAAGAACTTTTATATTATGTTACTTGCTGCTACGGAACCCTTCATGGGCGAGTCCGACTCGCACTTGGCCGCTTTTTACCTCTTGCATAACATTAAATGACTTGCATGGTATAACATTACGTGAAATTATTTATCTATTGAAAAATATTTGTTTCAAAACATGAAAAGTTTTGTGGAGTAAAGTGCAAATAGTAAAATCATATACTTAATCATTTCTTGTTTCCAATTGGATACTCTTTTCATTTGCAAACATGAAGTAAGTAATTAATGGTGTTAAAATCATTGCTGCTTTTTCTGAGGCAAGATTTAAGAAAATGTCAGAAAAAGGTGCTTAAAATTTTTTTTACTCATATTTTTCAATAGAGCATCTTCGAAATTTTCAACACTTCAATGAAAAATTCACCAATGCGTACAATATTTGAAGTTACCGCCGATATTGGTACACATACATATACTTACAAGTCTGTGTTTAAAAAAGTCAAAACCTGAAGACAATAATCTCTATGAAGAGAATCATGAAATCAGCACAAGTAAGAGAAGCAAAAAATATACAAATATACAACGAACCTTAAACTAGATTCCCGCATAATAAGAATGCTTAAGCAATAATAATATCTTTACTAGGAAAATAAATTTTTCTCGCTTTGGCTTGTCTAATAATGTTTAAGTAAAGTATACAGAATGGAATTTAACTGAATTTAAGTAAAAGCGAGAAATGGCGATGACATTAGATGCTTTCTAAATCGACATGTGACATGAATTTATCCTTGTCGCGCCCGAAACAAATAAAAATTGATGATTTCTTTTCCCGCGTTCAAATGGTTACGGGAGCGTGTATACTATAAATCGTAGAATGTTATTTCTCATGCTACTTTACTTTTGTTTTAACCAAAGATTAAATTAACCATAGTAGATGGTCGTAACCTATTGCCAGTTGCAAGTTATAGTATGTATGTATAGGTACATACATGCTTGCTTTTTTCTTCTATCTTTCTTTCTACTTCCTGTACTTCATTTATCCTTTCTTACGAAACCTCACAGGCGTATTAGGCCTATCCCTAAGATCAACTTTATCGATATTATGTCTGCCTTATGTAGTGACTCAAGTGAGTAAGCGCTCATAGCCCGGCGGCTTGCGTCGATCCTATGTGATCGACAAAGTTACGCAACAGCGGGCGCGGTCGGTAGTTGGATGGGTGACCGCTAGTGGCAAAAATTTCTTGAGCGTTTCCGTGCTTCGGAGGGCACGTAAAGCCGTCGGTCCCGGTTGTTATCATAAGATAACAGTCGTTAAGCCATGTCGGAGGCCCTCGGGTGGTTTGAAAACTTCCGACACTCGGGTTGGCCACTAACCCCTCCACCAATCCGCACTGGAGCAGCGTGGTGGAGTATGCTCTAGGCCTCAAGAGGAGAGACCCGTGCCTAGTAGTGGGCCATTAATGGGTTGAAACCATGTAGTGACTGGAATACACAAATTGCAAAGAATTTTAACATCGTGCTTAAAAGCACTAAAGTTTCCGTTTTTAGATTTTTTATTTAAATTGCTATCAGTTGTAAACCATGGTGCTATACTCGTAAGCATTTCTTTTAAAAAGGAATAATAGTCCAATTTACGACTTATACTATCTGCATACGAGTAAAATCCATGTAAATCCCGTATTTCAGAGAGAAAACTTTTATATTTCCTCGTAGCCAGAACTAAAGTGAATAATGTCTGTCTATATAGTATGTATAAAAGCATAGAGCAAATGTCTTAAATTCACTTATATTTCAAACACAATCACATCAAATGGAAAACAGAATTTTTGCCAGTAAGGATTTTGGCTAAAAAGCCCTAGAGGAGTATTCTATGAACAAAAATATTATTCTAGAATTCGATTTGTACTCGCATAATATTTTTTACTTTACGTGCGGAATCATGGAAGCGCTCAAGATATTTTTGCAACTAGCCATCACCGCGCCCGTCGCGCCGTTGTAAATCGGTCGATCACTTAGAATCGACACAATTATCACTATTCGACCAATTCCACGATCAATTGCACATTTTCCGCTGTCGGATGCTAGTCCTTTCGGTCCAGATCGCTTTTCGTCCAGATTATATAATGGTACTTATTACATTTTTAGACGTGCAACAATTTTAGAATTCTGAAGTATGCTATGCATAATATGAAGTTAAATTGAATCATACATGTACAGTTTTAAGCAAAACATACAAACAAAAGAAATCCGATGTAATCTGATTCATACTTGGACCTATACAAAAGAAGAGGTGATGTTAATTTAATAGATTAGGTGATAACAAAACCCCAACAATAACTTCTTTGTTTTATTTAATTGAATCATAAATTTTGCTTATTCGAGATTGAATCACTTTTCGCCCCTTGTACATTAGTAATCGCGGTAAGCCCTTCTAATTAGGAAGCGCAAATAGAAACAGTGTGTGGCCACACAAGGGTTACCTCAAATGGTACGTAGTGATTGCGAAAGGAACAATAGCCGGCTGTAATAAGGAGCTACCCAAGAACATTCATAACTGGAAGTACCTTACTAAATGTTTCTTACGAACCCTCAAGGCTCAAGCACAATGTTCTAAAGCATTAAATATAATTACTTGCGATAGCTTTTGTTATTATTCTCTACAGTTTTAGTAAAATACATATATTTTATCGTCAGAACTAGATCACCAGCTATTGTTGGTCACGGACATTGTTAAGAGAAACTTTAATAATACAAAGTAAAGAAAAATACAGTGTCAGGCGGAACATTATGGAAGATTTCCTTTCGTTGTTTTTCTTGACCGATACAAGCTTATTCTGGCTAAACTGGCTTCCCCCAGATGTCTTAGTGCTTGATCACACTGAACGCGCGGGCGCGGGTGCGGTAGACGCTACATCACAGGCTACATAGTACAGTCGGCCGCAGAAGTAGCTTAACATTATAGTACTTTGTAATAGTAACTGTTTAGACGGTTTTCTAGCAACATCTATGACAAATTCAAGAAATGTAATATGACAAGGTACTAAAATGTTAACCTACTTCTGCGGCCGACTGTACATACACCGCGCGCGCGTTTTGATGTGAACACTTTCATAGTAGGTCATATTATGTTTGATATTTCGCGACCGCGCCCGCGAGTTAGTGTGAACAAGCACTTAGGTTTAAGCTTTTAAATTTTTAACCTGTTTTATAAAGAAAATATCTATATATTATAATGTTTTTTTTAATTAATGTAAGTTACTATTTGATCATTGACCACAAATCCCAAATATAAATATAAAAATAAAATTCATAAAATTATGTTCGTATCTTCGTAGTTAACAAAAGTTGTCTTGGCTACCGTAACTGGATTTTTAAGATCTTGTTTTTAAAAAAAGCTTAACCTTAAAAAAATAAATTCATAAAGTAATAATAAAGCTAACAGTAGAGAAATTATAAACGTGAAATAGTCTCATAAAATTATTAAAGAAATTAAGTCAATGACAACTCATATCTGGGTAAACCTTTATAAGGCTAAAGGGTTCACCTTTCTGACATTATTTTGTCTGAACCGTTTAAATTTGGGTAATAACAAGTTTTGGCTGACGGTTGGCAATTTGTTGTAGAAGCACATAATGGGCACGAGTTAGAAACTTTATAGAGAGGAGTAGGCAGTTGGCAGCTAAAGTTTATCTAAGTTTCTCGTATTTTCATCCGAATAAAATTATTATTATTACTTTATCTAGTAACTTATAAAGCTTGTTACTTTGTAGCGTTTTCTTGAAATGAACTTTTACGAGTTTTCGCTACTTCAAAGAAGAATTACGTTAGTCTTCTGTTTTTGGTGGTGCCAGTTTTGATCAAATCTTTTTTTTTCTCTCTCTTTCTTCTTTCTTCATCAGGAAAGCATCGGTGATGCCCCTAATGTTGCTGAAGAGTATGAGCGACAGAGCCCACTTACCAGATAGATCTTCAGCTCATTTGTCACCTCGTTACATAAAAAAAAAATATAAATACTTTTTAAGGTTCCGAAGTAAAATCGGAACCCTTATAGTTTTATCATGTCCGTCCGTCCGTCCGTCTGTCCGTCTGTCTGTATGGACCAAGAGCCCAGAGCGATCAGACATAACTTACTTTCACATGGATGAAACCTTAACTATTCAGTAGCGTCTAGTGAACTTTGAATACCTTGCGTGTTTGTGAAGCTTGCCCTGTGGCACATGGGCAGATACCAGGTGCGAAAGGTAACTAAAAATAAGAGTTACGTTACTTAAATTCACATGGCTGATTTTTATATATATTTTGTAGAACATTATTCTCATTGTAAAGATTATTTTTTATGTTTATAGTGAAGTTTATAGCATTGACGCGATTCTGACACATACCTATTTTTTTTTTCGAAAATGAAAACATAATTTACCTTTCTATAATATACATTTAGAATCTTAACGAAAATCAGAATATCTTACAAAACTTTAATTGACAAATAAAATGTTTATTTTAATGAATTACAAAAAAAATCGTCATTTACAATATAGTGCTCAAAACTTTTACAAAGACCATCTTAAACTTTTTTTTCTACTCTAAAATGCTTCTACTTATATATTCTGCCATTTTATTAAAATTGTAGAGCGGATTAATGTTATGACTGTCAAAAATTACTTCAACATACATATAAAATTAATTTCAAGATTCAAAGACCATCAAGATACTTATTCTTCGTTCCAAGCTAGAAAGAGAAACTTTACTTGGGTCATTACTCAACTTTTAACAGACTTTAACGTCGTTATAACTCCCGGAGAACGAAACTGATTCTGATCTGATTTATTCGGTGTTTTATTTATTTATTTTTTCAATTATACTCCTACTTACAATTATTTTTTTAAATCCCTTTTATTATATTAAAAAAAAATCTATACAATAATGCTGTTGTTTCGGCCGTCCAGGATATTAAACAACAAACGACTGAAGTATTTGTAGAAAATGCGTATAATTCAGAGTTTAGCGTATTACAATGAAAATTTACGTATCGTGTCAAATTAGCGTATAGCATATATAAGAGCGAATAATGATTAATGAGTAACAATGTAAAAATTCAAAATTGCGTGGTCATCGTGTCCAGTAGCGGTCAGCGGCCATCCATTGGCTGGGCCGCTGAGCAATCACCGTTGCCGACGAATCCGCGACCGGCAGCTGCCACAGACTATTTTAATTGCACAGACGCATTAGAGTCGCGACTTCTCTGGACCATAGTGTCGCGCCGCAATAGCTGGTTTTAAATCCTGACATTATAGAGCATTATTTAATTATATAATATATGAGAATGAATAATAATTGAAGTTTTTATTTTTCTGTTGATTATGATATTAAATACATAAATATATTCACGGTCGTATTATATTCATCGTGATTTTAATTTCATAAGTTTATTTGTGAAGCGCTAACATAAATATCATTAAATGTACGTACGTACGATATATTACTTTTATTACATCGCTCCAGTCTGTACTCGATTACATTTTGCATTGCGTAATATTTTCAGGAAACATTGCTGCAGACTCGTTTTACGCGGAGGCCGTTGCCAAAATTTGGCTGTGTTATGACAACATATGGGTTGAGCCAACAAGTTCTCAACTGTAAGGCATCGGTTTGCTATGAAATCGGGCATTGGTTGCTCTGGCGCCAAATCACTTTTCTAGGGCGAAAACTAGAAAAGTCAAATGTAGAGCATAAATTACATGCTGTTGTGATAAAAAATTTAGGGTTTTCTTCACAGAATTTGGTGCCCATTTCACATTTATGTTTTTGATGAGATATTAATACCTTTTTCATCGCTGCGTCACCTGTTCTTTTGCTTTGAACTTGGCTGTACACGCTACCGCGTGCTTAGATTTTATTTTTTCGTTAAAAACAAGAAATTACAATGAGAACCCCCTTATGAATAACTTCTTCGCTTTACCTGGAACAATTTATTTTGTTCATTGTTTCTGTACGTAATTATTAATTTTGTAAAGAATTCGTTTGCCACTTACCTACTCGCATTTTACGTATCGGTGCCAACGTGAGCCTGAGTGGAACTTAAGGATCGTGCATTTATGTAGGTAGGTATGTGTATTTATAAAATATGTAAAACTGTAGTTAATTTGCATTAAGCGGCTTTCCACAACTATAATAATTATGGTAGTGTTTGAAATTGGTTGCGCTCTGGTTCTAAGTATGTACCTACGTATTTATTTTCTAGCGTAATAATAAATTAAACTAAGTAACAATCTCCCCATCTATTTAAAAACAAAAAAAAAAAATTATTGACATAATATTTGTAGAATATCTGCCGGGCTTACTACTATATGTATAAAGGCAGTTAGTTTTACGACAAAACGCAAAGCGTCACAATTTTTGATAGCAGTTCCTCCGTCAACTATAGGTTTTACTATCTATAAAGTTTTAACTGTTTAGTTGCCACTGACAATGAGTATCGTTTGCTAGATAACGTATCTAACTATCCTTTGTCATGATCTCTCCGACAGTGTACTAATAATGTTACGTTATCGTACTTTGGTTCGATTCCCGGCCGATATTTATGGGACATTTTGTTCTCAAGGCGTGGGCCCTTGCCACTCGCGACCATAGAGGTATTATTATTAGTATAGAGTGCGGGTATCACACAAATGGAACGGTACGCATCGTAGGCAGATGATCTATAGATACGTATATCGATACGTGTATGACGGATAGGGATGTATCAATTACGTGCCGATCGGCAACGAGGTATCGATAAGTTATTTCGATAACTTATCTTATTTACTACTATTAAACGAGTTTTTTTTTATATAAATAGGTATGTATATTTATTTATATATTTGTTTGTTACCACGTTCTCGATAACAGCACTAACGATTTCGATGAAATTTAGAATGTTATGGTTTACGAGGGCGACTAATCGATCTAGCTAGTTCTCATATCTGGGAAAATTTGTTTTCTCTATTTTCACTTGAGCAAGCTCATTTGCCCAGGTACTTATTACACCATTTGTTGTACTACAGTACATTAATTGTACCTATGGCACCCATAATACCAGATTCTCCTAGTGATGGAGCTGTTAGTGTGATCTATATTGTTGGTTATTTAAAATACGAAAGTCACTCAGTTTTTTAGTTTTACACGAGTATTCTTGTTATTTAGATAGTAAATGTTTATGGTACAAACAACCGAAGAAAATATAGACATAGACTCAATTAAATAAATCATCCATTTTAATATTAATCTTGTTTTAATTTAATTTAATTTCACTTAAACTTCTATTTATCACGAAACATTGTCAAAACTTCTTTGCACAGCAACAATATATCGATGACAATTTGACAGCTAGGAACTTAAGATTGTCGTTGATTCATAAGTATTGAAAGACAAATCGATATTCTAAATCGTTTGAATGATTTCTTGATCGATATAATAATATTTTAACTTTACGCTTGAAAATTGGAGACATATTTTTAAAACTGTGAATTGTTATTTTTGTCTTTTTATATTACTCAAGGTTACAATGACAATGATTTTTCGTTCGCATCATGGCAAATAATTTTAAACAGAAATATTTAAGTAGGTACTTATCAATTCCCATAGTCATTTTCTATAACACATAATGAAATTTAGTCGCTGTATCTTAAGAACCGACTCCAAGTTTCATTATATATACTATCTATGGCAAATTGACATTAGAAGTCGGCCATATTTGTTTACGACTTTAGACTCGACCAAAAAAATGGACTATAGACTACCTGCGCCGACTACCTGGGCGAACCGGTCCCGATAAGCGCTGGCAGATCGGCGCCGGTAGCCAGCTTTCTACGTGAATACGCCCTTATATTTACATTCCTAGCTAACGTTAAAATACTTTCGCATTATAAATATTACAAAGTATATCATACAAAACATACACTACAATGATTTATAATAAATATTTATAAGATTTTGAATTTTTTATTAAAGTTACATAAATATAATACGTTGTTCTCATAGCAAACATTTCAAAACATTTTAAATATCGACTACAGCGTTGGTCGCATCACATCACTACAGTCTCGCGAGGAGAGCGCGGTGCGCGGGCGGTCTTTCCGTGCCCGCCCCTCACGTCTCCTTCACACCCGCGATGCGTGATTTGTTTTCTTAAAAATAAATATAAAAATCAACTTACCGATGAAATGTGATACTGGATTTCAGTTTTGTGTGTTTCCTACTATCGTTTTTACAAGATGGAACTGCACATTTGACCATTTTGATACGTAAATATTTAAAAATCTCTCTAGAACCGCACACCGCTAGCAATCAACCACGACTACAAGCGCTCGCGATGGGAACGTCGTGTTGTTCTCACCCACAGAACACCTAATAATTAGTTAGAAAGGAGTTGTGGGCGTGGCAGGCGCGCCAAGATTATGCGCAAACGAGCACAATCCTCAAAAACACGCGATCGCGCTGTTTAGTGACTCGCGAGCTCCAACGGAGAAAAGTACTGCGAAATACTGTGACTAAATTACATAAAAATGCCTACATGTGCGGTAATTACTTGCCCTGCAAGAAGTGAAATGCTTAAAATAAACAAAGGAAGCGTTTCTTTTCATCGATAAGCAAAAAACTAGGATATTTTAGTTTAAATCTTTAAAAATGTCCTTCAAACGATTCTTTTCCCACAAAATATACATTGCGGGCTTCATGCGCTCCTCATTTTTAACACATCAAATAGAACGCGTAATGTATTAATTACATAGTAATAGCTCCAGCGTTGGGCGTAGTAAAAGATGACATCGATATTCGATAGATTCTTTCGAAGTTATATTATAAACAACGTTCTTAAATAATGTACATGTGGCCAGATAAATTTAATATTATATGCATTGAAATATAGTTTGAAAGATAATTGAAGTATTTTACATCCTATTTTTTTAATATTTTTTTTTTAATCCAATTTTTTATATCTTATAAGTGATCACAATCCCACCTGATGGTAAGTGGCGATGTAGTATGGGTGGTAAAACGAACTAAATTAGCAAAAGCCTATTCACTCTTGCCTTGAAAATACATATAATAAAATTTATAAAAAACGTATGATGAAGAACACATGAATCTAAATCTGACATACGTAGCGAGTTTCCAATATCCTATATTATTTTCCAATAATTATGTTATTTTTTATGGATTTAAGGTAAACCTTTATTTTACACAAATGTCGACCTTACGAAAATAAATACCGATAAAAGTTTATCGTCAGTCAATCCTTAGCTACAGTGTCACGCCCCTCACGCACACATAACGACCCTCGTGCGTATTTGTTCATTTTCGTAGTAGTAGTAGTAATACTAGTAATGGAGGGGATCGGAATGGCGACACCGGTTCCCATACAAATTACGCGCTATGCCCTTTCTAACTAATTATTAGATGTTCTGTGTTCTCACCCGTGCCTACTGTTCCCACTTCGTTACACTCCCTCTATACTAATACTTACTTTATGCTCGCGACACATATAATCCGAGTGGGAGGTATGAGAGTATGAACAATTATTTTTATTATTATAAAAATTTTAACTTTCGCACTACCATTTGAGCTTAACAGCTGAATATTTTTTCTGTAAATGAGGCCAAAATGAGGTCAATGAGGTCGCATAAAAGACTATTAAATCTTCACTATATTGTAGTAAAAATGGGGACGGCTAACAAATCTCTTACATTTGAATGTAAAACTAAAAGAATAGCACGATCGTTGGGCCAGGTTGCCAAGTCTTTGTCGGCTGCGTTGCGGCGCCTTGCCGACGCTATTTACTAGACAGATGACCTTTCAAGACATTGTTCCAAAAATGTTGCCAAAAATATAAAAAATCGGTACCATTTTCCTGGAACGTTGATACTATTAACCCTTCTTACCCAATCCATCTAATACCTCCAACCGGATGGTTCAAGATACATTATCCTTTAGTTTTAAAATAGTAGTTGTGGTGCATCATTGGCGCTGATTCCCACAGGGATGTATCGTTATTTTTTTGGATCTTTATTTTAAACATTTTTGCTTTTTAGTAGAAGGTAATAGAAAACTCTTATTACCATATTCATACATTCACGAAATACGAATACGTCTTAAAAATACAAATCCATTATGAAGTGACTAGGGTTCCTGCCCGCGGCTTTACCCGCGTTTTCCGGGATAATAAGTACCCTATACTTTATTCCACATCATGGTCTACCTGTGTTCTTTTCATGAAAATCCATTCAGTAGTTTTTGCGTAAAAAAATCAAACATCTACGAATTCCAAATCAGCGTATTCTCAAGTTTTATCGTCTAGGAGTAACACTAGTATCCTACTTAGGAAACTCGTGTTTCGTAAGATTTCATCTTACACTATACCTATTTAGTGTAAGATGAAATCTTACGAAACACGACTTCTATTGAACGATTGTCCTTTTATATGCAACCCTTTCAACTCGTCCTAAGGATACTCACTGGATGTTGCTATTCAAATCCAAATCATTTTTCATATAGGACAGTACTGGTATACTTATGCACGTAATTTTTTCGCTGTTCGTTTCTGCCGTTTCGGAAAGGGCCTTTATTCATGGTACTTAGAGAAGAAAGGGTAATATCAAACTTCCATCATTTTCAGTGAGTCTTTATTAGATTTGTAACACATTCATGCAACTTATTTAAATTACTTAGTTAGTAACTAAAATGTATTGGAGTTATAGTGTGTTTTATTTTAGCCATCCACGATGAACGAGAACCTGATTAACGACGCATACACTGACCCACTAGATGGCGTAGCGCACTCTTTTAAGACAAGGAACCACTAATACTATTATCTATCCGTGAAGCCTTGCTAGTTACCCCCCAATATTATATACCCACTATTTAGTGGTCGCATATAAGTCGGCCGCCAAATGACTTCGGGGAGCTTGAGAGTCTGTTCTCTTTTCATATATTTCTTGACTGGCCGGCAATGTATCAATAACGCCTTTGTTATTATTATTATCTGATATCCAACTTGCTATCAGGTGGCTCATCTCGTTTGTTGGCTAGTCACATAAATAAAAATAAAGAGAAGTTTCTAATGATACTACCTTTACTTGCTGTTGGCAGGTTATAAACGATATAAAATCTCCCCCGTAAATAAAATCAAACAGCTGCGGGTTGTGTTAAAGACGTTCAGGTTGAAATACATCGAGATCTGAACGTGAGTGAAACCGATACGAATAATAGCCGAGGAAAGCAAGCGAAGATTTTCCATTTTATGTTTGCAGAGACGTCGACAGCCAATTTGCTGGAATCGGGGAGATATATTGCGATAAATAACCAGGTGCCAATATAAATTGTTATCGCTTATTGAAATGAATTTCACACGGGAAGGTTAAAGGGATTTCGATAAAAGGGTTTAACATAAATCACGGGTTTAGATAACGACGGTTATGAATTATACATATACATAGTACGATATCTATTTTATTAAAAAATACAAGATAATATATTTTATTACATATGTAAATCAATATAGATTATAATATATTTTATGACAAAGCAGTCATAGCCTCCAGGTTTGAAAGTTAGGCTCTCTCATTGCTGGTTCGAATCCAGTACAGGCCTAGCTGTATTACTTTTATACAAGAATATTGCATGTTTTACAGTAGAGACTTGCATACCGGATGAAATCACTCTTTATTGTCTAAAATGTCTGACAATCATTATTCGGCCAGCGTGGTGAGCTATAACCCAATAGCTCAATTTTTTTTCAAGGATTTTTTTACCAGGGAGTTCTATAGTGACGGTGACGTTAAAGTATGAATCCTGTACTCTATTTTATACCATCTGTTTTCAACTAACTTTAATACAGATTTAATACAGATACTACCTAATTAATTTAACGTAAAAATAATTAGATACCATGAAGATTTACTATACTCTAAAGTAAACAAGACATGTTACATTAAACATAGAAAGTTATACAAGCTAAACTAACGTAATTCAAAATCAAATTATCATAGTACTCATTGAGGCGAGGGCATGGCTCATGAGTCACGTATAGTAGCTCTTATTGCTAAGAGGAGAAGAAGGGAGGTGTTTGAAGCGCACCTAGTGTTTACATTACCGAGATCCTTGTTTACCTTCCATTTCCAGCGAATCTACAATTTCACTAGCATTGAAAATTTAATTTAAAATCTAAAAATGTAGAAGGATGAAAATTGAAAACTTAACATTTTTCTATATGTTTTCTCTATAAAACTAGTAATCGCCTCGCTTCGCTTCGGGAATGTTATCGACAACGCATAAAATACAGATAATTCGAAAAACATTTATGTCAAAAAATAGTTTAAAACAAGTTCGCTAATATAAGTACCTATTTACTTTTGCTATCCTCGTAAACTGTATGAAGCTCAGTGCAGTACTTTTTAGAATCATCACACTAAGATGGACATTGATTTATGTTATGAAGTCATTACGCGGTGTCGTAGAGGGCTCGCGTCCGCCTGACTCACAGTTGGACACTTTAATTAGCTGCTGAGAAGATTTTGATGTAGTTTGTACAACGATTGAACATTTTTTTGTCGGAAGGTTTATAATGTTAAACGTACGGTACGTAAGTAATTATTTTTTTGATAATCTTAGTAAACATTTTTTTATCATTAATACAAATACAAATACAAATACAAAAGTCTTTATTTCATCTCATCCACAAATTACATTCAGGTGACATTTCAAAATATAGATAAAAGGAAAATGTAATGCAAAGTAATCTGTGGGAGATCTGGTGTCTAAACTAAGCCTTGGCCTGTATCTTAGTACACCAGGGACCCCCCAGATTAATAAGTAGGATATTATTATTTACTGTTATTTTGGACTATTTACAAATTCTACCAGATAAACTTAACTAGTTGACATTATATGAGTATATTTATATTTGGGTATACATATGTACATATATATATATGCATTATGTATATATATATGTGTTATGTATATTATAAATAGATATATATATATATAATAGCATGTGTTTGTATCACAAGTGTATATAAGTATGTGTATATGTATGTGTATATGTGCTTACATTAAAGATGTTTCATTATTATTATTTCATCATTATTGTTTATTTTATTTTGTATATAATAATTATGTGTTGGCTATGTAGTTACGATGTAGTGCTCAGTCTGTGTGTAATTCAACTCTAATAAGTAATTAAATAATTTATATTTGCATGAATATTTATTTAACTTTGATATAAAAAGGATTCTGTTAAATTTGTTGTATAAACTGCTGCTGAGAAAGTTGTAGAACTTTTGGGCGAATCTTGTTCGAACAAGCGGAATTGTACATATATTGTGATGTCTTTTATTATGAGCAATATGATTCGACAATTCTGTAGATATCATAGAATGTTTTCGCAATATGGTTAATAAAAAATATATTTGACGAACCGTAAGTATTTTAGCTTCAGTGTGAAGTAAATGTGTAGGATATAATCGTGGTTTATGAAAGCTTATTTTAAGTATCATCCTTTGAGCTCTTTCAAGCTCCATTATTTTAGTTTTATCCGTCCCACCCCAAACAGTAATGCAGTAGGTAATAATAGATTGTGCTAATGCTATATATGCCATTTTTATCGTTTCGGAGTCTGACACTTCTCTAATTTGTTTAAAGATGTATCCTAGTTTCCGCAGTCTTTGTGATATAGCGTGAATGTGTTTTTTGAAAGTTAAATTTTTATCTATTATTACTCCAAGATATTTAATGTGATCAACAGCTTTAATTTCAGGGCAATTACAGTTAGGATAAGGACGGAAATGGCATTTGTGAGCGATGATTTGGTTTGATTGACCGTGAGAGATATCAGCTCTGTTTTGGATGGAGAATGGAATATATTTGGTTTTTTCTTCATTAAGGGTTAGTGAGTTTGCATTTAGCCAATTGCATACTGTATTAAAGCCAATTTGAGCTAGTTGGTAAAGTTTATTCCAGGAGTCTGCGTAAAAAGTTAGAGTGGTATCATCTGCATAAGAGAGTATATGACAATTATCAATTTTTAAGTTAGGAAGGTCATTTATATAGCACAGGAAAAGGGTCGGTCCTAGAATACTACCCTGTGGTACACCGTATTCAATATATGATTCACCGCTGATTTTTTCTCCAATTTTAACACACTGAGTTCTCATACTTAGGTAATCAGAAAGCAAGGAGAGAGGAGCACCTCTAATGCCGAGATTTGACAATTTTTGGACAAGATGGGGGACAGAAACAGTGTCAAAAGCTTTTTTGAGGTCTAAGAAGATTGTTAGACATTTATAATTCTTATCAATTTTGTGTACCAGAAAGCTTGTATAGTTATGAAGCGCATCTTCTGTAGAGCGACCTGATCTGAAACCAAACTGTGTGTTTGAGAGTAACTTATACTTTTCTAAAAACTTTGTTAGTCTTGAATTTATTATCCGTTCAAATATTTTGGAAAATGACGATAAAATTGCAATCGGTCTATAATTATTGACTAAGTTTCTGTCGCCCGCCTTATAAATTGGATGGACTATGGCCTTTTTGAGAGAGTTGGGAAAAGTTCCGGTAGCAAAACAGCGGTTTATTAGGGTTGTCAATATAGGTGATACCAATGTCGAAATATTTTTAAGCGTAGAGGCACTGATCATGTCCCAGCCCGGGGATGAGTCGCTTTTTAAGTTTCCAATTGCTATTTCTACTTCCTCGTTATCCTTGGGTAAAAGAACGAATGAATTTGGCGGTGAATAGGTAATTGGTTTGTAATTAGTGTTGTTAAGTGAGTTATTAGAAGACAGTTGTTTGCCTATATTGGAAAAATATTGGTTGACATTATTTATTGCTATATCGGGATTAGAATTATTTTTAAGTAATTCTAATGGTAGTAGCTTTGTATTATTAATATTAGTAATTGATTTTATTGTTGACCACAATTTTTTAGGGTTCTTTTTAGATTTATTTAATTCGTTTTTCAAATATTGATTTTTTAGTTTTTTTAGTAAATTATTGCAGAAGTTTCTATATCTTTTATATGAAATTTTTAATATTTCATCATTAGGGTTAGTTTTTAATTTTTGATGCATTTTATCTCTATTATGTATACATCTGAGCAGACCTGGAGTAATCCAGGGTTTAATTATAAATTTATTTCTAGGGACTAGTCGTACAATTGTATTGTTTAAAATAAGCCTTCTTACAATATCAATATAGTTACTCATTGCTATGTTTACATCGTGTTCATCATAAATACAGGAAAAGTTTTCCGCACAATATTCCAATTTTAATTGTTCTATGTCAACTTTATAGATTGGTGTATTTTTAGGTGGTTTAAGTATTTTAGTATTAGTTTTAAGGCAAAACAATACAGCTTCATGATCTGTTATGGTAGTACGTAGTGAGAATGTGAATGCACTTTTTTTTGTTCGGAGGATAACATGATCTAGGCATGAGTTGCCTCTTGTTGCATTGGATATAGCTGGAAGAAGACCGTGTAGGCCTATAGTGTCTAAGTATGAGGTAGTCACTGAATTGTTACATAATAGATCGATATTGATGTCACCTATAATTATGATATTTTTAATTGTGGATAATGTACTTAGTAGTGTGTGAAGTGAGTTTAAAAAGTTATCTACGTTGTGAAAACTTGGTGGCCTATATATTGCAATAATAACGGTATCTTCATTTATTTTTATAGTTAGGCAATTAGCATCAGCAAAGCTTGGTTCCTCTACTACATAGTCTAAGGCTGTGTTGATATACACTACCACACCGTCATTCTGGTTGTAGTTATCGCAGGTTTTGTATGAGCTATACCCTGGCATAATAGGTAAGTTTGATACATGAGACAGCCAACATTCTGAGAGGACAATAATGTCACATGGCATTTTCATTCTATTAAGTAAGATGTTAATTTCTGAAAAGTTTGAATTTAAACTGCGGATGTTCTGTTGTAAAATGTTCAGGTATTTTTTGTGGTCTTGAATGTATGAGTGACATTCCTCTGGGTCACAGGTTATGGAAGTGGTAATGTTAAATTGGTCGATATTGTACATTAATGTAGTAGAATTGTCTAATGAGTGTAGTGTGTATGTGAGTGGATTCAGTAAGGTGTTGTGTATATGAAGTGGTTGTGATAGTGAATTAATATTTGTCAAAAAGAAATTAAAGTTAAAATTTATTTTATCATAGTTCAGGGCTTGATATTCCTTACAGAGCAGTGAGTTCTCTAATTGTATTGCATCATGGACATAACTTGCATCATAACTTGCCTTATTATAATACGAATAATGATAGTAATTTGATAAGTGTATTTTAGAAGGGATGAGTAAACAAGTACTAGTTGAATAGCAATATATAGCTTTAATGAGAGTATAAATGAGCGCACAGATATAATTATAAAGAATGTTATATAATATCAGTGTATATAGGTATAAATAAATAGAGTAAGTATGTGTAATGACACCGGTAGTTATATAATATGAAATAATACGAAGTACATGATATTCATTGAAATTTTTTGTAAGGTTATGTATAATAGTAGTGATGTAAGAATATAAAGTTATTAGCAGAATTATTTCATTACATTCTTTTTGACATATACTGAGCAAAGTTATGGTCAGAAGTGCATCACATTTCTTGGTACTCTCAATACGAAGTGTGATATCAGTTGTAGTAATCTCATTAGTTACAGTATAATGGGGTTTGAATAAAAACAATTCGTGATAGCACGGGAAGCATATCACTTTTTTATAAGCATGTAGGATATCAAAACAAGACAAAAAGTAGGGGTAATCTAGTCATTGAACGCTTAATTTATGGAGATCTTCTTCACATGTGATTAACATCGCTGGAGATCCATCTTTATTACGGATGTAAACTTTCCCGTATGATGTCCAACAGCCAACATAATTGTATTTTTAACGCATTCTCTTGCCATAAAGTACAAACGTTTCCCGCGGGCAGTCAAGGATTCCGACATGAATATTGGTTTTGGTTGGCCGGCTAGCTTCAGGTGCCCAGTGTTTAGCTTCTCATTATTACCTTTGTAATATGACTTCAGAGATTTTATAAGATTGTCTTTGAACAGGATACTTGTAAATTCTACGGTGATTAGACTGCTATTGTTAGATTTTTTCTTTGATCTGTAGATATTCCTAATGTCAGTATCTAATACTTGCATGCCGAGGGCCTCACCAATGTTTTTAATGTAATCAATCAGTAAAGATTTGTTTTCGGTTTGACATTCTGGCACGTTTCTTATCTCAATACAAGATGCTTTTGAATTACGTTCTAAGTATTCAATTTTATGTTCCAAAGAAGTAATTTGCGTTTTGATGGCAGAATTTTCAGTTTTGGTTTCCTTTAACTGGTTCAGAACATCATCATATTTTTCAGATATAGATATAATAGTCTGTTTGATTTCGAAGTTTTGCTGTGAGATATTCTTGAGTTCTTCGTCAAATTTTTGTGCTTGAGATATTTGTTGTTGTTGCAGGTTTTTAAGCATATCTTTAATCTCGCAAAGAATTAAATCATCATGTCTTCGTTTATAACGACGGGTAACGTTCATTTCTAGTTCAGTATCTCGTTCCGAGCCCGTGCATTCTGACAGAGTATCAGATTCGTGCGTAATTGTTGGTGTCAGTAATTCATTACTTCGGGATTTCGGTGGTGTACGATGAGAAGACATTATGTATTCGATTTATTAATTATAAAACGATCAGTTATGATAATTATCGGGCAAATATTACAATTAGTTCCTGTTTTCTGGGATTTCAAGTGATAAATTACAATTTGTAATTATGTAGTTGCAATCTTTTTTAAATATTATGTTGTTTCTTTCTAGTGCAATCAGTTGGTTATTCTATTTCGCTTGCACTCATGAGTGGTAGTATAGTTAATTGTGATGCAGGAATAGTGTTATCCTTTTCTATCACTGGTGTTTCGCTCGCTCAATTGGAGTGCAAGGTATGTAATGGCGGTAATCCGTAAGATTTATGATTCTTACTTACATTTATCTTGATAAGTCTTGATTGATTAGGGCGATTCACTTCGACACAATTTTCAACTTCTATAGTGGTTAAATATTTATATTGTCTAGTTATTACTCATATAAAGCCGTATAAACTGTAATATTTACTGATAAATAACAAGAACCATATGAGACACGTCCAATCTCCACGGTAGGCGGGGAGGGGGGGGACATTAGTTTGGTGACTTCGCTGCTACCACAGTCAGTGGCTGTAATACTCTATAATACTCTCAAATATTTTGGCAATTAATATTAGCACTATAGACGATCACTAACTATACAACGATTACAATATGTTAGCAAAATATTCGTCCCCTTCGCATAATAAAGCGCTGGATAAACATTTCGTTTTCATTAGCTATTAATGAAGCTTTTAATTGGCCAGATACTCAGTGGTATGAATTTTAAATTGTCTCTGGGGGTCGAGGTATACGTATTAGCTCGCATGCAGCTAGTGGCGCTAACCGCGGCGCCGCAAATAAATCCCGTTTCCATTTGGTTATTGCTTGGTTTCGTGTGTACATGTGTTACAAACTTCCAACATTTCAAGGAAAATTGAGATCGTAGTCGAGCGTAATATGTTACAAAAATATTGCTTTATACGAGACTAGTCGCAATGACGATAGAGTACCTTATAAACAGCACTAGATCACATAGAAAAGAACAAAATAGAATCTATTTAATTCCGAATAGATAGGCGTGACATAGGCGTGGAAAAAAGTGCATTGTAGTCATAATAAATGATACTTTAGATTGAATTTCGTATAGCGATTAGGCACGCAGGGCTCAGAGTATTTAGGTAAGTACCTACAATGTGAACGCAGCAAAATTATAATTTCACACAAAAATATTTCATAACCTCTATGATATTTTAGGGTAAATATTGTATACGATACGATATATTTATATACATTGTATTTATACACGTTATGTTTTGAATATATTAATTGTGGTGTAGTTATTTGGTCGACATGTTAGAGTAAAATAAACACCCAAGGCAAGGTATGTTATAAATAATATAATTTACTATAATTAATAATAGAAAATTTGTATTGTCCACAGTTCCTGGCACTTCTGGAACGCAGTGTACTGGCCAACATGAGCTTGCAGTACCGCCAGCTGACGTTGTTCGCGCCCACCAACCAGGCATTCCAGCGGTACAACGGAGAAATGGACGACTCCTTAGTTCTCTACCACATGTGTAAGTAAATGTTATGCAGAAAATAATTAAGTTCTTTAATATTATTAAATATATTATGAGTGGGACTGGGGACCGAGACTAGAAAAAGGATTTTTATGAGTTAAAACCGACAACACATCTACTGCAATAATATTTAATTTAAGTAACTGTATTAGGATTATGGGATTATATTTAACTCGATGATCGATGAAATATTATACTACGCGTTTCCTTCATGTTTGCCCTCGTCGACCGTTACGATTTTACAGCTAACGGTACTGTAGACAAAAAAGTAATCAAAAAATTTCACTGGCTTAAATAACAAATTACGTTTGCCACGGTGTAAAACATTTTCTATTTAAGTCATTGTAGCGAGAATAATCAAAGAACGTAAAATAATTCAATAGAAAAATAATTTAACGAAACTAACATCAAAATCAACAACAAACTTAAGAACGTACTCGCCGCACCGGACCTCAAAAATACGCGGATAGCGTTGCTGTCCGTACTAAATGAGGTGCGGTACGAGGAACGGGGCGGGAGGTAAGGGCAAACTTGAAGGAAACGCGTAGATATCAGTAGGTGCTTCTTTTTATTATGAATTTATTTTATGAAATGAATATTTTGGTAATCCTCATATTTCCGAATACAGTGGCATGACTAATTATTATTCGAAATACGAAGAAATATTATGAAGACTGTTACAGGTTACCGACTTATATCTGTTTTTACCATTTTGTAACAGAACGTATTACGTAACGTACACTCTCTAACAATTTTTTATTTATTTATTCTGTTTTTCCTAATTCTTTATCACGACAGCAAATCTAGCCACGACATTAACAAACTTGGAGATCAGTGTGTCGTCAGAACTAGAAGGTAACCCGCCACTGTGGATCACGCGTCGCCATGATCCTATGCATGATGACATCTACGTCAACAATGCTAAAATCGATGTCTCGAGATCGTATCAGGCACCGAATAAAAATGGAAAACTTCAGGTTAGTGACTTTTTTACTGGAACTAGAGGAATGTAAAGGCCATTGCAAATTGCTTAGTTATCCATGTTGTTGAAAATTACAATAAATTATATTATATGTATAAAACATTTAAGATACACAAGTTTAGGCCTCAATTCCTAAAGATTTTCTGAGTCATGGTTTCAAACTTCTGGTTACAAATAAAATTAAATAAATATATTGAGAAAATTAAGATGACAAACAAAATATAAGTTAGAATTAAATTATATATACCAACCTTTATTGTCTTACCTACATATTAGAATTAAAACTGAGCTGCGTGCTGAGCACGAGACGAGGTTATGTTTCCATCCGTCCAATGTTCTGTAGAACGACAATCGTCTCTGTTCCCATTGTCTTAATCTGTTCTTAAATGTAGAAAAAGAAAAGATGGTCTAGAGCTGAGGGCTGGGCAGTGCCGTAAACGAACAACGTCATTTAAATGTGTAATGTTTATTTACAAAGGGAATATTTGTTTTAATTCCTTGTCAATATTTTTCTCTGACATTTTTACAAATGTTATTTATATTATCTAAAGTACGTACGCTGTGAACACTTGTAATGTACAAAACTTACCTAACAATAAGATATATATTAAGTACATGGCGAGCAAGTCGTATTACCCCGAAATTAGCATCTAGTGGTCATGTTTTTGATATTTGCAAATGAATTTACCCCAAGCGTATTGCGCTTAGGTCGTATGTCTCTCCTCTGGGGGAAAATAACAGACCTACTTACAAAAGCTGCTTTGTACTCGACATTAACATAGTGTTGCTGAGAATAAAATTAACATAGTTTTAAATACCTTCAAGTATTTGGAAATGTACCTCTCTATAGTGTAGAGTAATACTTTGATTTATTTTAGGTATTACACGTGATAGATCAAGTATTGGAGCCGCTACAGCCACATGGTCCCAGTCCCAACGGATCACCAGCATACAATCCTAATGCCTATCAATTTCTGGAACATTCCGATGTGTTCGATATAGGCACGCACAGACTAAGGTAAATTGACTGTAATGTACATGTTGGTAGAGCTTGACTATCATAAATTCTGGAGACAACCTGTTATTATATTTATCTTATTGTTTAACGTCCCAACTCAGAGTTACTAACGATTACTTTAGTCGCTCCTTAGTGAAGAATCACCATACAAGTTATGTAAAGGAGCGATTTAAGTAACCGTTAGTGACTCTGATTTGGGGCATAAGTCTTGCTTCTTCGCCTCTCTTTTTTGTATCTCTTCTTTCTTGGTCGGCCATGCATCGTTAGTATCTTTGGTGTCGAGGGTGTCCATGGGCGACGGCTGTCACTTACCATCAGGTGACTCGCCTAATGCTAAGTGGACAGATGCTAGAAAATTACCAATGTATCCCCTAAAATTAAAAAAAAGAAGTGAGAAAAATCAGGTAACAAAGGCAGGAATGTATATCACATTCCCTTAAGCAATCCTCTTTACAATCTCAGTTTTTGTACTCGTAGTATAAAATTCCATTAAAGTTTATCTAGTTAAGCGACTGCACAGCTAAAAATAAAATGCTACACTCATATTTAAGTAGTGTACCCACCGGTATTGCAAAGGGTGAGTGATATACTTCTAAATTGTAAAAAAAAATAATGAAGTTAAATTTTTTAGGTTATTTTATGTACTTTCAGGGCACATTACAGTAGGTAAGTTAGGGTAGGTTGGTTGTCCACATTTTGTTTTAAATAACTGACATTAACTAACTAAGCTTCTACTTATTATACGAGTCAAGTCTAAAACATGCATGAATTAGTAATTATTTATTTTGTTTATTTATTTGAACATCAACACAACTATAATTACAGACATTAATAAAATAGAAAGGTACTCAGAATTGCTGAACGTATCCCGCACCTTTTTTTTGTACCTTACATTGAGTATCCTAAAATACCCTGTGATTAATAAATTGGTAAATAGCAATACTTCACGGTCAGTACTTTTAAAGTTAATTTGCAAAGCATTCAAGTTCTCAGTATCGAAATCAATTTATCAATCCACAAGGATTTTCGCATAATTACGTATTCGCGTGTTCAATTACTCCAGTGCAACTATACTCGTAAAATTAGTAACCACTGAGCTCCGAGCTTAACTGAATAGCGATGCACTTTAGAGCTCTGTCGAATATCAAATAATGGCCACTTCGTAATCATTTGATAGAGATTTAGAATTTTAGAAAATGGATTGGATTGCTACGATTATACAGAAGATTTTAACGTTGCTTATTAAACTATTGCGGACAAAAAGAAAAAACAATTTGACAGCTAAGTTCAGGGTTAGTAAAATGGAGATGTTAGAACTACATACTAAGTTCTATTGTTGAACAATATTTTAAAAAGAAATGAAAATTTAGTTATCCCTCATCGACAGATTATTTAGTAATTATTATCTTTTAATTGAAGCTCTAAATTACGAAATCTTTTAATTGTACGATATAGCGCCAGAAATTGAGCATCTTTTGAAAAATATTTTTTTTTATACCCTTTCTATTTAAAGTACCATAAACATTTAAGACCAATGCGACGGCCTTATCCACATTATGCTATACCTAATACATTTATAATAATTATGCTATTTCATATTTATCTCTAATGTATATTATATCTTTTATATTCCAATAATTACCTATATTATAGTACTTAAAATAATTTCTGGGTCACTATAATTTAAATATATTATACAATACTAAAATAGTTTTCAACTAAGCAAATTTCTCTATATTATATTTTTTCGTTTAACCAACGCCCTATAAGAATGGAAATCTAACGTAATTAAGTGTTTGCGTGCTTCAATTTCCTTAGCGCAAGCAAAAAATATATTAGTATCCAATAAGCCTCGGCACTTAACTGAATTGCAATGCACTCCTAGCTTCCGACGATCTAGCTACGAGTAGTTAGCCGATGGGCTATCGGCTAGCTCATTAACAGTTAAGATTACTAATGGATCGAGGTTTGCTAATTAATATAGGGTTCTCTTTTACATAATATATTGGCTTGATTTGGTACAAACTGATGTTAAGAGGTGGGTCGGATGGCCGATATAAAATAGGTAATTAGTCACTTTCCGTATGATTATATCCCATCAAAAACATGAATGTAAAGTAAAAGCCAATTTAAAAAAAAAAGAATTGAGATCTAAATGGGTGCCAAGTTCTGTGTAGAAAAGCCTAAAATTTTAGTCACAAGAACATGTAATTCAAGCTCCACATTCCGCCAGTATTAGTAACTTGATAATTACGAATATGTATGATAAAAATGTATATATTGGACGAAGCTCTGTGGAGGTAGGTATGCATTCGTATGTTCAGATCATCTCTATAAACCATGTATCAAAGATCATTTCAGTAACTACTATAATTATGGATCTCTCTCTGTGGGCGTAGTTCTATGTCAGGATTGCCAGGATACTAAATAAAACACACAATTCGACAGGCACAAGGATACTTTTCGTTTATTGCCTGATAACACCCAGTTTTATCAATTCAATTTTATTTAATTTTACTTTGATTCCGCGATCCTAACAATCTGTCAGTTTTCCGTTTTCTTTATTTGATAGATTAGTCCGAACTTATTTTAGACTGCGCCGACATATACATATATTCGAATATAAGGAGTCGGATATGCCTATGTAAAATATACCTAAATAAATATCTTTTCTGCAGGTCTTTCCGTCAGAAGGTAAACCAACTTCAAAAGAAGGATGTCTTTAATGCAGACGGCAGGCACACATTTTTCATCCCGGTTGACGAGGGTTTTAAGGTAAATTCTCACATATACTCTACCGAGCAATAAAATATCAATAAATGATAAAAAATCTGAGAAATTTCGATATAACATGTAAGCAAATTAAATGTAAAGCATTTGTGTCTTTTAAAGATTTTTAATGAATGTCTTGCATTTTTGCAGTAATTAACAAGTAAGTAAAGTAATTAACAACATGATTATGTATTATTCACCAACTAAAATAAATTGCCAAGGATTCATATTTGTTATGTTACATATGACCGAAAAACATTTGTCATAAATCTAGTATTGCTGATATGAGTGTTTAAAAAAAGCAAAGCAAACTTACTGAAAATCAAAGATAAATCTATGTTTCAGCCTAGAACCAGATCGGATTTGATCGATGGAAAAGTTGTCGATGGCCACATAATACCCCATCACGTGCTCTTCACGGAGGCTACTTCTGATACTGAGGAGTTCAAGTCCATGGCCTTCAGTGACAATGTGAAAGTCATCATATCCTTCAGCACCGCTAAGAACGGAAACGAAGATATCAGTAAGTTGCCTCACTTCATGCAGATCAATTTCAGTTTCAGACATTTTATTATATATTTTATTACCTTTTAACAATGATGAAACGCGATTTTCCTAATTATAACACGACATCAAAACACGAAACATCTGGAAAAACACGATAATTGTGAGAGACATTAAGAACGTACACAAAATATACCTAATTGTATCGGGCTGAACGTGACTGGGGCATTTGGAAAAAGCCATAAAAATCTCGCAACAAAGCTCGGTATTTGGATAATATTGTACGACATTAATAAAATAAATTAAAATTGTATGTAACGTCCTACATCGTGAATACATGTATCAGGTGGCCTCGCGATTCTTTCTAATAATTCAATTAATAAGTCTCCTAATAATTATTATGTTAGTGTAAAATAATATGACATATAAAATAATTGAAGTACCTACCAACATATAAATATTATTTGAATAATACGAAATTTTTAATACATACTTTCGAGATACTTTACTATCGTTACGGATATGATAAATGATGTACAATAAAGTAAGTAGCTAGCTTTACCCTTGTCAGAAAGGGTGACTTTCCTTGTTTGTTGGTACAAAAAGTGTTAAACGGTTTCACTGCCACGTCTAGCCGCAAACTATTTATAATTGGACTATAGTTGAAAACCTATAGTTTGGTCTTCATTAAAATTTATTCTCTTGTGATTCCTTTTCTGAGTTGTAAATAAATGTATATACAGTACAGATAGATTTGAAGTTGCTAAATCTATAGACTACAAGCACAGGAGACATAATAGTACTTATTTACAGGTATTCTTGTAAGATTCGTATGTATGTACATCAATAAAATGTCATTTTGATGTTTACGTGCACGTAGAGTATTTTTTATGTACATAAAAATTCCAATGATGTTAATCTTTTACGCTATATAACTCTACTAGCAGATAATAATCCTTCTGAGCCATAATTATTTAGCTATTACAATAAATTCAAATAACTTCACTTGAAGCCAACGAAGAAAGCAATGTTCTGCGCAATAGCCATATTAATTAACTTTAAAAGCCTTTACAGCGGTTTCTTGTGATCGTTTGGGCTTCCCGAGGCGATTTTCATTATTCGTAATATTTTGGTTTTCTTTTGTATCAATATTTACAGAAACAAGAGCGTTAAAGGAATTGAAGGAAATTGATTGCATTGAATTCATGTGTGTTTTAAGATGTGTGTGTGTTTTTTTTAGAAAATTAGATAATATTATATATATATATATTATATAATATTATATAACGATGAATATATTATCATTTACCGGCCCTAAAGCATTACAAGATAGTAAAGGCTGGTTTGAGTCATAATTAGTGTCATATAACTGAATGTCTGTGGTTAATGCGCTTACTTTATCGAAACCTGCGAGTAGATATACATGAAACATGTTTAAATAACAATGTTTGTTGATACAACCCATATTGCATTTTCCCAGGGGTTCATTCACTTTCCCAATCACAGCTCCAGTCCTTTGCCAATTGCAATGCCACATACCTACTCGTACGTCAATTACTGGGTAATGCGTAGGGATTCACGTACGATATTACATCATACTATTATCCTTGTCGTCATAATTGAGGTTAATATCACAATACTGGTCCAGTAATACATTTATTATTTAAGCTTCTTTTATATAATTAATAGGCATTCAAATACTTCGTCGGTTATTTTAAAAGTTTTAACGAGTCTTGATAAAATAAAATCAATGTAACAATATTTTGTTGTAAGCAGATGAAAATGCTTTAAGTTTTATAAACTTCGTTAATACTCAGAAGAATATGATGGGATACGTCAGTTCCGTCATTTACAAAAGCTATACATAATACAAGACTAATAAATTTTTGATGTGAAACATCTATTGGCAAGGGGTAAACCTGATTTTTACTAGTAAGATTCCAAGTTGTACTATGGGAATAGACACACACGTAATTATCTACGATACTAATAGGCCACTAAACTGCTTTATGCTAATAATACTACACCATAACATATTACTCTAAAGAGTACAAGCAGTACAGGCTATAGCACTAAAAAGACAATTGCTTCACAGCTTTCGTAAAATCGAACACGGTTGCTGGTGACACAAAACACAGCCGAGGTGTAGTGCTTGCGGACATCGTACGAGCCAACATCCCAGTCAGGAATGGTGTTGTCCACCTCATACAACGACCTCTCATGGTGGTCGATACAACTGTCATCGATTTCTTAAAGGTGAGTTAATGTGTGGTAACTGTTAGTTATAACACATTGTTGTGATAACTTCTTTGTTTCAAAAGTTTTGACGCGTTAACCTTGGCTATGGTGTTATTACTGTTGTTCTTCCTTTAATATTTAATCGGTACAGGAGGAAACGGTTCTCAGTTTACATAACGATAGTGTAAGCAGCTTCACGTAATAAGTGAAATGTTTTAGTTTAATAAATCCCTGAGTAATACGCAGTTTAAGGCAAACCTCCACACATTATTTGTTTGTAACTTAATCCAACTTATTTCTCATTCTTAAATAATGAATAAACATCATAATCCAAGCGGCATAATTAGAACAATGGTGTGTCTAGCCGCTCTAAATTATTTTTTCCTGTTGCAATCTCGAGTTACAACACGATTTCAACAGCTTGATGCGTTGATGAGATAATTCTTTTAGAATTATACTGAAAATACACGGTGCTACCAAAATGTCTTATACACAGAAAAGTAAAAGTTACTACTAATTTTGCATATTTTATCCAAAATTAAAAGCAGACATGAACTGTGTAATTTCGGTAAAAGATAACGGGATTTTGCGAATTGCGAACTTTTATTTTATTCTACACTAGCAACCCTACCACGCTACGCGGGCAACACTATCTCGGCATCGGAACTGTGGTGGAGTTAGAGTGTGTATTATCAAAAAGGTGACATGAACCTACATCCTACTATCATAGAACTATCACGAGCAGAACAGCAAGGTTATCGACTCAAGTTGTTGTTCAAGTTAATTGGTTCATTCCATCAGTCTTCACCGTTCATTGTCTATATAAAACACACATAAGGCACTCGAGTATGAGCTAATGAGTAGACTCGATCGCGTTATCACAACACTACCATTGCCAAGGTACCCGAAATTCGTAATCGAATAACCTTATTGATATCTACACTCCTAAATCATGATACAGCACTATACACATGCACTTAAATATTTTTATAGCTGTCAAGTCTAATTTATCAAAACATAAATATAAAGTTATTAGTAAAGAATAGCCTAACTTTATGTTTATGTGTAATTTACTAATAATTCAATTTGCTATAGTACTAAACCATAATTGCTAATCTGTTATGAATAAGGACAGCGATGCAAATAACGATATACTATATCTTGAATCCTGTCATTAACTTTTTGCTTCATTTGAATCGGAACCAGGCTATGAAGGTAAAACTACATCGATCGAATTTAATTTTCATTGTATTTATCCATGTTCTGTAACGGGTTTTGATTGATAGGGTCCCGTAGTTTAATTAGTACTAGACGTTAAACACATAGGTAGTTTATTTCGAAACTCAAAAAAATTCAAATCACATATTTAGTAAGGTAAATTATTTCAAAAGTAATTAAATCGTTATTATCACCAAATTACATTACAAGGAAACTAAGGTTACTCATGAGGTAACGACTACGGGACCTTATCATGTTGTGGTTCGATTATACGACTGGTTCCTCTTTTATGTAATGAACACAATCGCACGTATTTATTTCTTTATCGCATTTATTTTCGTTCAATTTATTTTCGTTCAATCATTCTGAGTCAAAATTTTGTTGCTTTCTAGAATATGTCTTTGTTATGTCTGTTATTTCCAAATTGATTACTCTTTTAAATTTGACAAAAACTTACATTCCATATTTTTTTGTTTTCATGAGCTTCTTCAATGAGATGCCTATATAATTCAAGTTGTGTATTTTGTTCTTATTCTGGTTTATTTAGCATTTTACAGATTAATCGATTAGGTAGGTACAATGGTACAACATCATCAAAAATATCTTTTGGGTTTCTGAAAATTGGACTTTACTCGTCCACACACGTTACACAAACGAACACTAAGTACTGGGGGCTTACCATGAACTCTTAAAACAGGTCAATATTAGCCGATAATTGGCCTGTCCTGCTATATCCTACCATGATCTGGCTAAAACACAGGGCAGCCAGCGACCACGTCACCGTAACAGGACAGCGGTCACGTGACTTCAAAAATGATCTTCTGCCCTGCAATTCGTGTACCATGACGCGATTGTTGACGTATTGACATCAGAAAGTGGCATATGTTAACGTCAAAATATTACAGCTCACCGAAAGTAACATTTATTGTCCTGTTTCGGCTATTTCGTTGATGATGATGAAACACGACGGGATGCAGCCATGGCGAATTTCAAATACACCATCATCACAAAATAAATACATTTTATTTGTTTGGAAAATTTTAAAAACATTCATTGTACTTATGCTTTTTAAATTATCGCTCCTAACCCCGGTCACTCACATGCGCGCAAATGTTTGACATTTTTACGAATGTTTGCACATAATATGTGAAGGGTGGTCAGGCAAATAGGTTCGCATATGAGTATACAATACAAGCCCATTTCCGCTTCCTCCTACACTTTGTTCACGAATGTTCAATCTTGCTGTTATTATTATGTTGTTGTCATTAAAATCTATTTTCAATACAGAAAATAAATGGTAGTACGATTAGATAATCGTACTACGTCTGTTCTGTGTGGCATCTGCCACGAACCACGAAAAATTAAGAGATACATCACCTTTTTAGTCGTGTGCGCAACTGGTCGCACGAATGTGTGGGAGACTACACGAAGGTTCGAAGTTCGCGCGCTTTGATGTGCGACAAAAAACCGACACAGCTTGGAAAACCCCGAATGCCTCGAAAACTTCGCATAATCATTCGCAAATGTCATCCCACACTTGTGGGTTCGCGTATTCGCGCGAATGTGAGTGACCGGCATTATAAATCACACATTTTAATAGACATTTGGACATGTCACTGTGTCAAGTCATGTCAAGTGGTGCAAGATTACGTTCAAAAATGTAAGCATCACTTAGCGATAATTTTTTTGGTAATTTTAGAGAACGAAAGGTTAATAAATCACTACACATAAGTATTTATAACAAATCTCAAAATCTTCAATTGAGATTGTTATTTTAAACTTTTAAAAACATCAATATTACGCATTCATTTGAAAACCGGTAAACCGATAAAACGCTCTATTTCAGAACATAATTTACAAATCAAGTGTCATAGACTAAGATGCAGGACAGAAATAGAGGCATTGCAGGTCATCGGTAAACGTTCATGGTACAAAATACACTCCTGTCAGGTTTTAGCCACAAGCTGACCTGTCCTGAACATGACACATTTTATTAGAGTTCATGGTAAGGCACCTGCAGCTTTTTAATTTGTGTTTAATTTTATTATTTTAATAATAGTCCATTGAAAAGTTACATTTGGGGTTGCGTTTTTTAGAGGACGCAATTTTATTTTTTTGATGTGTAGGGGGGGTCAGTGTAAAGCTAAAACCAAGTTTGTGGGGTTGCCACCCTTGTCCCACGGCCGCCATCTTGAAAATAGGGGTTGAAATGGTTTTTACGATATATCTCTTAAACTATTTATTTGATAAAAAAAAATTGTTGACATTTTTTGTTGCAAATTAAATTCTCTACAACTTTGGTTCAGTAACTTTTTGTCGTAAAACTATAAATAAAAAAGTTATAAGCGAAAATGTTCAGAAAAGTTATAAATGAAAATTATTATTTTTTGTATGGCAATACTGAAATTTATTTCCACCAAAGTGTGCGATCTGTAAGATCCAACAATAGTCCAGTACATTTAAATGACATCAAAAGCAGACTAGAGCTTGAAATTATGCATAGAAGGATACATTTGTATGAAAATTATTATTTTTTGTATGCAATACTGAAATTTATTTCCACCAAAGTGTGCGGTCTGTAAGATCCAACAATAGTCCTGTACATTTAAATGACATCAAAAGCAGACTAGACCTTGAAATTATGCATAGAAGGATACATTTGTATGAAAATTATTATTTTTTGTATGGCAATACTGAAATTTATTTCCACCAAAGTGTGTGATCTGTAAGATCCAACAATAGTCCTGTACATTTAAATGACATCAAAAGCAGACTAGATCTTGAAATTATGCATAGAAGGATACATTTGTATGAAAATTATTATTTTTTGTATGGCAATACTGAAATTTATTTCCACCAAAGTGTACGATCTGTAAGATCCAACAATAGTTCTATACATTTAAATGACATCAAAAGCAGGCAAGAGCTTGAAATAATGCATAGAAGGATACATTTTTTTTCTGAACATTTTCGCTTATAACTTTTTTATTTATAGTTTTAGGACAAAAAGTTACTGAACCAAAATTGTAGAGAATTTAATTTGCAACAAAAAATGTCAACAATTTTTTTTTATCAAATAAATAGTTTAAGAGATATATCGTAAAAACCATTTCAACCCCTATTTTCAAGATGGCGGCCGTGGGACAAGGGTGGCGACCCCACAAACTTGGTTTTAGCTTTACACTGACCCCCCCTACACATCAAAAAAATAAAATTGCGTCCTCTAAAAAACGCAAGGTAAGGCCTAAAAAATGTAACATTTCAATGGACTATAAGTATAGACGCCATTAAAAACTATAGTTTGTTTTTCGTAAGTAAGTATGTATAACCGCCTATGTAGACATCAGATCTACTTGTTATAAATACTATTTTTCAAGTATTATAGTAATATATTAAATATAGTTTATTTAGGCGTTCCTAGGATGAGAATACTCATAAACTACAACTCATACAATATGTACATCATTAGATATTAGATATGGTAATGGCATTAGTAATTGATTTATTTCATGATGATATTGCTGAATTTATAGTCAACTAGTAACCAACCCTTGCTTTGCTTCGAAGAAACTAAGCCTTAGCCACACTCAAACCAATGCTAATCATTAATAGCTTAGATTTTTATAGTTATATGGGTAAAGTTTTGTTGTTCTAAAATTCAAATGAGAAAGTTCATATGTCTTTAAATGAAAAATATTTATAGCAAGAGTTGCAGAAATGCTGTCACAACATTAATTGCTTACCGATAATTGACAGAATCTCTACACTAACTTAACTTTAACCTCTTGGGAACGAAGCCACATTTGGAGATTAGTATCCTAGATAAACGCCTAGATATACGGGGTGGTCATGCAATCGTAGGAGATATTTCACCCCCCGCTTCACCTCGCGATTCTCTGCCCGAATACGTAAAAAAAATCTGACCTTAATTTTTACCCAAATTATCCTTTAAAATACATTAATCATAGACACTGCGCTCGAGAAAGCGGTGACCTAATAACCCACATATTGCAAAAGAACACCGCCGCTCTGTCGGCACACCACAAAGGCACGCCGCGCCGCAAACGCTCGCTTTTTTCCATTGAATCATGCCGCCTAAGGGTCCGTTCACACAGACCAGCTCGGAGAGGAGAGCAGATTTTTATCACGTTGGAAACAGAGTTTTGAATTTTAGTAAAGTTTATTTTTGCATGTGCACCTTTTTTGTCATCAAGAATGCTTGAACGCCCTTCGTGTGAAATAAAAATTGTGTGCTCTTTCTCGATCGTGCAGCTTGTCGGCTCCGATTGCGTGCTCTTTCTCGCTCGCGCAGCCTGTCGGCTTCGATTTCGTGCACATGAACACACCGAAAACAAAACTTGGACTGCGCGGAATACTGATACTGCCTTTGTAGTGTATCCACCCGTCTCCGAGCGCATCTGACCGGCTCCGAGCACATCCGACCGCATCCGCTTTCAGATCTCTTCCAGCCGGTCTATGTGAAATAGTTGGCGGCTCCGTTCCGGCCAATTACAAGCGTATACGATCCGGTCTGTTGAAAAGAAAAAAGCAGGCCGATGCTCTCCGAGCCGGTCTGTGTGAACGGACCCTAAAAGTCGCACCGCCGCCGCACCGCTTTGTCGGCACGTCGCAAAGACACTCCGCAAACGTCAAATAATCGTAACAGGTCATTCACCTAGTGACCTGATAACGCGAGTTCAACGCGCTGCTAAGGTGTCCACACGTTTTGAGATTTTTCGTATTTAGTTTGATATTATTATCTTTGTGATTTATGGATGTTTTTATTATTTCTTTGTTTATTCGGGCAGAGAATCGCGAGGCGAACCACCCCCTGAAATATCTCCTACGATTGCATGACCACCCTGTATAAGATTTAAATATGCTAAGTCACACGGACAGACAGCAGACATACAGAAAGACAAGATTAAAAAAAATGTATGAACCTAGTTAATCGATAACAAAAAGAAATTACAATAAAGTGCTATAGAATATATCCAATAGTAGGTACTCTGTTGCAGTTTTATCACAAGTATTGATTTAACCATAAAATATTACCAAGTGCATACACCGCTTAAGATGTTTTTACGACGACTACCATATTAACCAATCTACCTACAAAGCTCTTCGAAATGGATGATGATGGATCGTCCATTTCTATCATTAATGGTCTTAGTAGCACCTTTCTGCGCTCATTACTACGGGTGTTTTTACCACCATGTTTCAAGCGTAAAAGCGCTGATAATATTCCTTGAAAAGCTGAATTTTTCGTGCCATGTTACAATATTTAGTCTGACATCGTAACAATATTGAGTGGTTCTATTTTTGAATATTCTGTATTACTGGTGCCAGTCCTATAACCTAAATTCTCAATATTCAATCATACAACACACATGAACATTTTATAATACTTATTTATACGTGCACTGATTTATATTTTACGTATTTTTATCTATCCTTGATTGTGTTTTGTATGTTTCTGCGACCCTTCCATGGATCCTGCATGAAATTATCAACTTTAGGGGATTGTAAGTATTTTATAAACTGCACGACAGTAACGCATTTGTAGAGGAAGTTTCGAAAGTTTTTGTACTGTCTATTGTTATGTTCCCTATTATTAATCTTATTTCTTTTATACTTTTATCTTTTTATTATTTTAGACTCACAGGTAACGTACAGATATTGCTAGAAATAAATATATTTTCAGACTGTGTAATAGCCTGTTGTTAAACAAATATAACATGTTCGCATTTATAGGATTTAGTTCAGCACTTATAATGAAGCCTTTTCCCGCACTTTTAGGTACGTAATGATCTAAAACGTATTTGTGCTAAGTTTTTTAATTTATGAAGTTGTTCTGAACTGAGAATAATGTATGAGCGATGAACGTTCAATAAAATCAAATTCGAACAGGTACGATCAAACATCAAAATCAAGTGCCCGGAGCGTTTGTGGTTTCATCACATCTGCATTTGGAATTTTAGCCTCAAAGCTCTCACACAGCTTGGAAGTTATTTAGGTATATATTTTGCAGTAACAAGTGGTGATTTCATAACTGTCTATGATATTATGAATGATATGAAGTTATAAACGAAATTCGGTATTTTCTCCGAAATCAAATACTATAGAAAATAAATATTTCTATATAACTAGTGTCCGTTCATTTTCTATTTAAATGTTCCTGATTTTGGATGATTTTTTCTTGAAAGTACAAAATAATGGAAGTTCAAAAAAACGCGACGCTGGAATGACGCGGCGGAGACGGGAGCCAAACAATGGTTAAAACGACAGGTGCATATGTATGAGCACAGCACATAAAGGCAGACTTTTTAGCTGACATGTTGGGAAACTGAAGATGTATTCGGATATCTATCTATCTATCTAACTTTGACTAACACAAATACAATCAATATATCAAAATGCTGCTTCAGATTTACCAGTAGGCTGTTATTGTTAACTATGAATAAATTGAGATACATATTTCAATTACATTAACTACTAAATAGATTGGTACGTTTTATAGTAGGTACCTACAAGAACATACTTACTACTCCTCTGTTATATAATAAGAGTATACCTAGATGTGACCACAAACAATAATAGTTACCTGTATCTTATATACAAGAATAGGATTTCAGTTCATATTCGTTTACCTGCGCCATTAACGAAACAACCAGTAAATAGACATTTATGAATAATTAGATGCATTGACAAACTAGCTGCTTCTACAGATTTAATTGTGTCAAAAGTTTTTATTTTTATTTTGAGATGTAAACTATCCTATCTTTCAAGTTGGATCAAACTGCACACAATATGCAAAGATTAAAATCGGTTAAGTAGTTTAGAAGTCCATCGCGGACAAACAACGTGACACGTAATTTATATAGGTATACTAGTTGCCCGGACAGACTTCGTTCTGTCAAAAGTTTTTCTTATTTTGAGATTTAACCTATCCTATCTTTCAAGTTGGATCAAACTGCACACGGTACAAATTTGATTAAAATCGGTTAAGTAGTTTAGGAGTCCATCGCAGACAAACAACGTGACACGTAATTTATATATATTAAGATTAAGATTGTATAAAAAATAGTCCTTACAATCTCTAACGGTGTGAAGTGCTTCTTTTTATCACTCTTGCTAACGAACTGATGAGCCATTGATTTGATGGCGACTTTTTGTTTTCATGCAGCTCAGGGTAGATCAAGATTGTCTTTCAGCACCCTTTGGTCGAAGCTTTCACTTCATATAAATTTCTAAAGCGGACAGGGATGAAAAACCGATGTACATCATGTACATTGTACCGATATCGGTTTTTCATCCCCGTCCGCCTTAGAAAACGAATTTGCTCAGCAAGCTCCACCAGTATCCATAATTCATGAATAATGGATTAATTTTAAATTATAGCATCCGTGTTCCTTGGCTAAAGTTGTAAAATAATTCATCTTTATACCAGTTATTGAAAACTATGAAAATATTCTACAAAAGCAACAACTGAATAGAAAAATAGAGTCAATACTGAAACACAGGCGACGATGGGAATTCTGTGATTTTTCCGTTTTCCGTTTAGTTGTTTTTGACAACATACTCCACAAACAGACAGTTTTCCAATTGCAGAAGTTGAAAATAGAGAAACTCTGAAGACTGCTACGTATGCATCAATCGGTCCATTGCCCCACAGAGACATCGACGATATTATGAAAGATTGAATTTTAATGTGCAAAACTATTCCAATAATTCTAATAATAGTATTCAATGTTTTTATATTTATTATTACTTAATGTAATTAATGGAAAACACCACATTTCTCAATTTAGCTTAAAAAATCAAAACAAAAAATTTTCACTAATTTTCATGGCATACGTCATTAAATTAAATTTTAATTTTTAATTTTCGTTTTTTGCATTAAATATAAATATGTGATTAATTTATTAAAATAATTATGTATTAAAATTATGTATATTAAACTATGATAAGAATTATAGTTTTAAAATTACAACTACAACTTCATAAATTAAAAGAGCTCAAGTAATAATATTTCAAAGAAACAACTTTGGTAAGGTTTCGGTTGGTCGGTAATCTGGTATTTTCCTAAATATATCTAAGTCAATACTTTAATTAAAAAAAGTTTTGAAATATTTTTAGTTCCAACGAAAAATTTCACTACCGACCATCCTCAAACTGCCGACACCAATTTTATGACATACTCGTATGAAATAATCAAGCTTTCGGTGTACGAATTTTGAAAAAAACATTTCTAGTTTATCTAACCAATAAATTATTCTTTCATTCAGGAAAAAGACGACGGTCCTTTGTGTAAGTTCTACGAGGTGATCATGGACTTGGGCTCAAACAATGAGTTCCTTAATGAACTTACGTTGGCTAAGGATATCACTTTGTTTGCGCCAATTAATGAAGCCTGGAATGACCACATGGTGCAGAATGTTATCGGGTATGTGTGTAACAACGTCTTTAATTTTAAGAAATTTTAACGTAAGTAGTTGGTTTTCTTACTGTATATGAGTATTCCTTCTTACTATGTGCTAGCATTTGTAAAATAATACAAATACAGATAATACAAATAAAAATACAAATGTCTATTATTATTTTAAAAAGCAACAAGTTTTAACAGTTTTAAACAGAGTGTGAGAATTGAAGAATCGCGAACAAGCAGAGATCAAATTTTATTATTTTTAATCGAACTCCAAGCTAATTAACATTTATGCTACACTTACCAGAAATTCAGAATGGCAGAAAGTTTAAAAAAAAAGCCTTTCCTATTGCTTGATTTGCGAGAGCAAATCTTTGCTGCTGTAGATTTAACGCTTAAAAATAAAATATGAATTATAAAAAGATGAAATGAGAGTTTAAAAGGAATATTCAGGTAATTAAATGATATTATCAGACTTGGTTGTATGTACCGGGATTTGTAGTAATTACAAAACCACAACAGCCGCAAAACGCTGTTTTCCACGCGTTAGTTGCAGATACATGGCGGCGTCGGGTATTTTCCATTTTGAAATGTTACACTTTAAAAGGCTGTATTTATGAATGCATCTAGATGATTTGCGTTATTGCGTTGTTGTGTTTCAAAAGTTCCTGACATTTTGTGATTATTCTGGCTTTTCGAGCGAATGTACTGCACATTCCTACTCGCGTATCATTCTTTATGTTAAAACAAAAGGTACAATTAAATCCTTCAATATGATGAAATGTTACGCTATGTTGGTGTTTATTTATCTCCGTTATATCTACGTTTAGGAATCTACTTTAAAAACTATTGAGGTTTTGTTCGTAATGTCTCAACATAACACTCGAAATTTGTTCTTCTTGTCGATTTCTTAGCCCTTTGCAGAGTTACTTTGGTTTCAGTTCCCGGCTGAGGCAGACACACAAATTAGTTGTAGGGTTGTGAAAAATATTTTTTTTATGTATTAAGTGTGTAGTTATTATCCTGTCATCTGAAAATAGAGAATTCTTGTGCAGTGGTGTGAATGGCTGAGCGGCCTGTATTTATTTGTGAAATTAATTATACTTACACACAAGTTACAGTCATGACTTCAACTGTTTTTAGAAATTGTGCATGTTCTTGTTATTCTATCCAAATAATTTAATAATAAAGCGGAGTCACATTATGCTTAAACCTTGGATTCCAATTACTTTGAATGTATTAGTATTCAAAGTAATTGGATTTCGAGGCACTGGTAGTACAAATGGGCTTTGTTTATACTGACATCAGAGAATGATTGTAATATTGTTGATATTATCTACCAGTTTACTGTACTAGGTGTAATATCGGGAATATTATTATCTGCTTCAATCATGGGGATTATACGATCTACTGATATAGGTATAATTGAAATATTACAGGCAATACTTACGATAAATCATAATTCATGCTGATGTATTCACAGGCTAGTATCAAATAGTACAAGTTTTACTGCGTCATGTCAGGTATTGATAACTAGTGAGCGACTTAATACTTCTATATATGATGAGCTCTGATGATGAAGATGATAAATCTGTTTAATCCGGTTCTGAGACCTCTGATGAAGAGAATTTCGGATGTGGGGCGCAAATAGCTCACGTTATTGTCTCTAACTTCACTCAATTCTTCCGTTCACAATTCGCACAAGCCGATGCGTTCATACATTAACTTTTATTATTATAGGAACCATCAGAAACTGGTCGAGATATTGAATATGCATTTGGTACGAGAGAGGCTGCCTATGGACGTTATCATACAAAATAATATGAACCAGGTGAGGCATGATAGTGAACATCACAATTGTTAGCTATAGCAAATTGTATAAGTTATTACTTACTTATTTCAATAGTAAAGATATATTTGACTATACTTTTTTTTAATAAATTCAATGGACTATATAATTATGCCTAGTCTAAAATTATACTAAATCCGTGAAAAAATAGTAATTAAATAAATAACGCTTCACACTCATAGCCCCACACTAGGATTCCCTGTGTCGTGGGTGCCATGGACAACACACAACAATAGACAAGGACATTCACACCCAGACCGAGAACAGAAATTCAAACTCATTATTCAAATTTCCGCCTCGCTGGGAATCGAACCCAGGACCCTTGGTGCGGCGATCCGGCATGGTAACCATTGCACCACACGGGTCGTCGTAATTGAAACTAATTTGCTAATTGAGATTCCTAAAATAAATCCTCAATTATTGCAATAACTATAATAATATTTGACAAGTATGCTTTTTAATTTTTATTAAAAAGCATTTAAAGATTTAGTATTTAAAGATTATCTAGAAACATTTGTTTAGAAAAATTCCCTGTAGGTATTAGAAATACTCGGATGTATTTCTATGATTTTTAAAATCATATTGAAACAGTTAATACAATACTTAATGATTTTTAAATATAAAACTAATAATAATATTTAAAAGTAATTAAGAAGTAACCTTATGTACTTAATACAGATTGTATTATGCATTCATTAATGCAACTTTTGAACAGCGAATATTTGAAAGCTTTTAAAAATTAAAATGCGTTTTCGGCAGTAGACATTTTAACGATTTCGAGATGAATTAATTTTATGCATTTACTTTTACTCCGGTTCGCTGCTGTTTTTCGGACCCAGATCCCCGGAACTGTACGTTGATCCAGTTTAAAACGAATGATTTATGACGAAAATCTTTTATCATTTTCAAGCTTTGATTTCGTCGTCTTATACATTGGCAACTCTTCTCGTAGTCTTCCCGGCAATGTTTGATATAATGCGTAAATATTAACTAAGGAAGTAGTGTCAGTTTTCAACCATTCAAACTTGTTGATTTATAATTTTTTTCAGTCACGAAGGGTTGGTTAGTTTCTCATGAGCTCGCATTCAAATGATCAAGTAATAAAGTGAAAATGGGCAAAGATAAGGCCAGTCTTAGTGCAAATATTGTGCTTAGATTTACGCAATAAAAGCATTGCCCGGAAGTCTATCGTTACTCGATTAATCTTTCTCTGTATTAATTACCATTATATAACATTTTTTCTTATCGACGCATGCGGTATATCGATGTTATTATTAAACAAGTGTTCCTTATGCTCATTTAGAGGTACTCGTACTGCCAGCAATGCATGACTCATTATCGAGCAGGTTATCGTCTACTGTGGCTAGAATAGGCACTCCGCTGAATTTTTCATCTTTTATAAGCATGAGTATGAGTAAATGTTACGTTTCTTTTTCTCTGAGCAGAAATCGGAAGTCTTCAAATATCTCTCACATCTATTCCGATTATTGTTCAGCAGTTTGATATCACAATTTGACAATTTGGAATTTTCTAGATTTATCAAGCACCAACCGCTGCGGCTCGTAAATATCTGTATTTCAACGTTTTAAACTTCGACAACAATCAAACGTTGACAGTGGAGGGGGGAGGAGTGAACGCTACTGTCTTGCAGACCAACATCGCAGCCACTAATGGCTTCGTTCATATCATCGACCGTGTACTTGGAATTCCTTATGTCACTGTTTATGAGAAAATGAAGACGGATCCGATGCTCAAGTGAGATTCATTAACTTTAATAATGGATTTCCAGAACAAGATACTTACCTAACCGAAATTGAACCTTGTGTGATTGTAATAAAATTCTTGGCATGAGAAATTTAAATATGCGTAGGTATTAAATGAGTGTATAAAACCAACAGAGTAGAGAAATTCTGTCAGACTAATTTAAATATACATAACTGATTTTGTTTGTAATTCGCATGAAATATCAACGCAATTTTAAGACTCGTGTAACTGAAGGGCCTCGAGCAAAATTTGAATAATTAGAGTGAAAATCAGAATTTCATTAACAAAGACATCTTACATAACTTTTCCTTTGCAGCATTACCTATAACCTGGGCAAGCGGCAAATGTTCAACCACCAGCTAAACGAAATGGAATATCGGTACACGTACTTCGTACCTCGGGATCACGCATGGCTCAAATTTCAGATCAAGCATCCTTCTGCTTACAAAATGTTATTCAATGTAGACTTTGGATACTATGTAAGTTAAACTACATAACTATTTAATAGAACAGTTATTTAATAGACATGTTTTCATCTCCCATTAAAATTTAATTCCCATTATCTAAAGTTTTGTATACTATTCGGATAAATTGACTGTACAGTAATATTTTTATAATTCCTAATACAATTTTCATTTATGATCCCTATTACAATTTGTAATTTATAAACTGTGAATGCAATATTATGTTGTGCATCTGGATGAAGTCTTGTAAAATATGTCTACAATAGCATTTTCTTTATGGAAATAGCCGGCAAACGAGCTGACGATCCACCTGATGGTAAGTGTCTAACGTCGCCCATGGACATCAGCAACACCAAAGGCATCACTGATGCGTTGCCAGCCAAGAAAGAGAGAAGAAAAAGAAAGAAAGAACTGGCTATCAAGCCCCCAGCCGGAACACGAAGAGTCGTTTGGCAGCTGACTCATCCTCAAGGGTGGTAGCTATCCAGGCGGACCCCATAATGGTATTAATTAAAAATTAAAATCAATATTACCAAGATAATCCTTCCGAGGGGCCCTACCACCAGCTGGCCGGATTTAGTCGCTTCTTACGACACCCATCCGGCGTGAGATTGGGGTTAGAATTCTCAGCCGCTCCATATACGGCTAGTTCATCTGTAGTAGTTCATCTGCTTTAATCTGTACGTATTATTTCAGACAAAACAAATTCTTGAGCGGCACATGATCAGAGCTAGCCGATCATACACCGTGTCGGATCTGAAGCTGCTTGCCAATGAGACTCATCCTTTTGTTCTACCGACCTCTCGTGACCCACTCAGACTGCGCGTCAAGGAATCAGATAAGAGTAAGTTCTGAAAACACTCCTGTTTATGATAGCTAGGCTTGTACGAATTTATAAATAGTAGGTAGGTAGGTGGCGCTAATTATAATCCTGACGAAATTTTGGTCATTGCAAGCGATTCGTGTATTCATACTTTGTAGAATAGATTGAAGTGATCTCATATTGGGTGGGAACGAAATGAAGTTAAACATTTGTAATATTCAAATGTTAGATAAATACGCCATATTGATAACACTGCGAAAACATTTTTAGTCATAAGAAATAATAAAAAACTTCTTTCTTGCGCGTTGATCAGATGATCATTAATATTCATCTAGTAAAATTTTTACGAAGTTTGGAAGACAGTATTTTTTGACATCTGTTGAAAGAAAGCTTTTAATAAAGGTGGCTCACTGGATGTTAAGGGGCTACCGCAGCCCACGGAGGTTTTGGAATACGAAGTTTCTGACGCCAGTCCCGGGAATTGCAGCATTAGCAAACCAGAACCAGGTGTGACAGTAGAACCCTGAGTTTTACCGCTAATGATTTAGTGATAGATAATGCTACTAAACAATGTAGACACCAAGAGATACTAAATACAGTAGGTAGGATTTACCAAACCCCTATTAACTTTTGTTTTAATTTCTAGTGTTTCCCACATTTTAATATATTTTGTTATTTACAGAATAGTAAATTTCTGTTTTAGTGTACACAGACAGTAGGTGGTTTCACGTCGCGTTTTATTTAAAATTGCGAAATTTGTTTGACAGATTACTACGTGGAATGGAACGGGCATTGGATACACGTGTTCAGGCCGGACGTGGAGTGTACAAATGGAATCATACACGTCATTGATGAACCCTTTTTGCTCGAGAGCGACATTAGAGCGACCGGCGCCGCCGACAAAACAGCATACACTTACTTTATCTTTTTCATTTCCTTTGTTTTTGTTCGAATTTTCGAAAACTAATCTGTTCTAGTACTTTCAGTGTGATCCAGCCATTAAAATGTAACTGCAGTTGAATAAACCTCATGTTTACTATAAATATTATGTTACTTACAAAGAATTACTTTGATAATGATTACTTAATGTATGAATGAGTGGTTAACATTTTAATAACATTTGGTACAAGTAGGTTTTTACTTAAATCTGTTTTAAGGAGAACTAGGAGTAGGTAGAAATTAAAAAAGTGTTAAAATTGAATGCCAATACTTTGGAATTACCTAAAGCATAATGTGGCTTTATGCGATGTGTCGTTGATGATCTGTGGCACGCAATGCGAATAATGGGTAGGTACATGGACGGTCCGTGATAGATCCGTCTTCGTTATTATTCATCGAACAATAATCCCTGCGGGTCAACGAGTATATCGAAACGAGAATTCATCCGCATTGAATGACACAGAATAATTAGTTGGGATGTTCCGTTACACGGACATGAAGCTTGCTTATGTTAGACTGGAGTGTCACTGACAAAATATGAAAGGACATTCGAGTCAGTCTGGGTGTACACTTGTGCAGCTCAAATTCAGTTTCATTTAAAACTTATCTATATTTAACGGCTTTGTGTAATAAAAACAGGTTTCCAGTACAATAACATTGCAATATCGGTAACTCATATCGGTATCCAGGATATTTTAACATAATACAAGCTATGTAAGGTTTATGAAATACATCACTTTTTATTTTTTGTGTATATATTATTGAATCGACCACTGAAATATAATTTATAAAACATAACAATACTAAGTTCTTGTGTGAAAAGTACTGATACGGTTATGTTATTAGATAGTTGTCAATCAAAATTTTTCTTTAAACTATTTCGGTATTTTATGATTAAAATAACTATTATAAATAAAACTCACTGCCAGTAATTTTCAAAATTCTTTGAATCATAGATTAAGATTTAATTCCGAAAACACTAAGATAGTTGCGGTTTTGCTACGAAATATATCCAGTTTTGATATGATGTAATGTTAGCCCAATTTTACTGATATAATTGTTATAAAAGAAGTAGTAAGTGTATGGCGAGATGCGTAAAACAATGTAAGTGTGCTGATTAGTAAATTAATATATTACCTAGTTCTTAATGACACACACAGTAACGATACTCATTTTATTTTTAATTAGTTTTTAAAATTACTTACAGGAAATAAGTTTAAAGCTCTAATTATTAAACAATATTGATTATTGATATGGTATTTAGCAACGCTGTTTACGACTAAATCTCCCATAGGCTGTTTACCTACTTTTTTGTTAACTTATATCTTTTTCGTAACATGTCGATGGATTAATTATTGCAATTTATTGCTGAGAAATAATTCTAATGTGCCTGTATTTTTGAAATATGTAATCTTATACCCGTTTTCTTTAAAATTGTAATTATTAAAAAAAATGGGTTAAGACTATTAGTAACATTTAGCTTATTACATTACATTACATTCCATAACAAGTCTTGAAATATATTTTGAACTAAATTTGTATTTAAAATTTATGAATGTTACCTATTCAAAAATATATTTACCTACTTGTGATTTTAACAGATCTAATTAATTGTATTGTGTATCTTTTCATAAAATTATCTTACTTTTATTCAAGTATGTATTTTATTTATAGAATTTTAACTTTATAAGAAAGTATTTATTGATAATGTTTTCTAGTAGGTGATGATAATTTTAATTGTATATATAGGAATGTGCTTTTAAATTGCAGTGCATTTGCAGACATGTAAATAATTTGTGTAAGTTATTATAGTTGGTTATTAGTTATTATTTTGTAGCGGTTACTTAAAAGCGACTGAATATTTTCGATGTGATTTCTAGATCGGATGGTTACAATTATTTTTTCCTTTTTTGTAAAAAATAATAATGCTGTTTTCCGTGTACTCTAGCTATACTATGAACAGTTTTTATCAAACATATCGATCCGAAACGATATTTTTACATATTGCCACCTCTTTTCTAAATCCTTTTGAAATCAGTTTTATAAAGGCCAAATCAGCAGTTAAATCATAAATATCAGTTGCGCCAAAGTATTATTAGAAGCCTAAAAACGTTAAACTTGGTCGCTTAAAAGTATTTAGGTACCAAAGCAATTCATTATTGATGTCATCTAATGCTAGGTAAAAACCTTGCAATAGAAGTTGTACGTAGTCTTTTAAAATACCTTTCCATTACATATTTATAAATAACATAACTATTTTAAATTTAGGATATTTGGGATGAAAACCCTTGACAATATCATCTTGACCAAATATTAAGCCAAATATTTGGTTTAGTGTGTGACATTGAGATTGGATTAATTAGTAAATTGTATTCAAAATCGTGTTTAAAAATATTAGGACGGTTAATGATAAACAATGTATGTGTTTATTGAATAAAGAATTTAACTGAAATGTGTTTTTGATTTCCAATTACCACATAGATAAAATTATGAAACTGTACAATTCGCCTGGGGCGCCCGGGCGGTATCACAACCTTATTTAACATGAAACATAATAGTAGCGGAGGTAAAATCAGCCGTCGAAAAATAGGAACTCATTAACAATAGGTATCTGTTTCAAAATACAATTATTTATTAATGTATAATACAGACTTTGTAAAACTTTCAGAATTTTCGACTACCATCTATATTTTTGTGACCTTTGAAGCGTAGTAATCTTATCAATCAACTACACTATAGTAGTCGCAGCATCTCGCTGCACTCGTTGACATATTGCGCGCTCACTCGCACTTTGGTCTAAGTCTCACTCGCACTTAGGTCTAAGTCTCACCCGCACTTAGGTCTAAGTGCGAGTGAGCGCGCAATATGTCCACGAGTGCAGCGAGATACTGCGACTGCTATAGCGATGCTGCTCTTTTATTATTATCTAATGATTTATTTGACAAGTAAAGCACTTATTTCGATAGTGGTTCATACATTCTTATTTATAAATAGCCATCCTGACAACTGATGACGCACTTGGCAGTTATTAATAGTCTTCATAATTAGTTAATTACGTATTTTCTCATACTTAATTAACAATCTTACACAAAATTATACAAAATACGTAAATATGTGCTCCTTGCAGGCGAAAATCCGATTAATGTACGCCTATCCAGAATATCATTGAGATATTTTTTGTCAACTTTTTCCTGGACCAAAATAACGTAAATGTACAAATGTAACAACACGGCGCGCATTATCACAATCTCATAAAAGCTGGAAGCGTAGCGACGCGGCGACGCTCACTAAACTAATCCCTAGCCTCGTATAAGGGTTTTACTCGCATTGGGGTCATTGAAAGCCACTTGCAACTGGTATGGAAACATATGGGTTACTACTTATTGTTATTTACAGCATGTGTGGGTTTTAGTAAAGAGCATTTAGTGTCATCAGGTGCCTCGTCTGCTAGTTTGACAAAGAAAAATAATTAAAAATTGATGTTCATTGCTGTCGCTGTAAGTGAAAGAGAGACAAAAATGACGGGCTCATTTCAACCCCACACGGGAGATGCACCCATTTATTATCAGAGCACTCTTCAATAAAAATGATTATACAAATTATCTTATTATTTTAAACAAGCCGTGTAGAATTTGAGAAACAATCTTTCCACGTTTAGAATTACTTTTTTTATTTAAATTTTAATGTAAGTTTTGCTATGAAAAAAAAAACAAGAAAAGTGCATTTTTAATTAATAAAAAAATATTTTAAATAGTATGGGGGCGGCAAATTTTCGGTCGGCCCCGGGCGGCGGGAGCCCACGCTACACCACTGGACTTACGCACAGATGAGATTACGTGACACTTTTTACACATGAGCCTTTTAGTCTTGCCTTGAGTGACCCCAAGCAAAAAGAAGTCTCCTTCAATGAATAAATAAGGTTACAAAAATAGTACCTAATATACAGCTATCATTTATCACATCCGAGAATAGATCATAATTATATGAATAAACAACACGGCCCACTAGCTCCACACTCGAATTCGTATCGTGAGAGCCATAGACAACACACAAAGACAAAAACACATAACCCGACTATGGTAAGGGTAGAAAATCAAAGTCATTATAAAAAAAAATTGCCTCGCTGAAAAATAAACTTGATAAGTGCGAGTTAAAAAACATACACGCTGTCAAATTATCGAACAAGGCAAGTTAAATAAAAGCTTGTAATTACGAGTACGTATCAAACGTACGTATCATTACAAAAATTCGGCATACCTACACCACTTTGTATTTCTAAGTAGAGATTCTACCTACTTACAAATATGTAACATAATTTTTAATACGCCAAGCAAAATATACTTATCTAATGTTTCACGTAAATAAATGCAAGCTGTTACAAGGCTTTCCATAGCTAAGAGGTATAAAACTTTTCAGGGAGTCGATTTATTTAGGCGAACCGTACCACGGGAACTTTACTTCTCGTCTGTTTTATATTCTTAAAAGCCACAATATATTTTATAAAGCTATCCATTAAGATTATTAATGTTTTTTAATGGTTGTAATTTTCAAAATCTTTAATAAACAGTTTAGTGAGTAAACGTACAATTGAAATTTTATAATCATTATAGATTGAGTAATATAGACGTATAGACGATACTGACCGGAAACGCTAAGTCAGTTTTCCCTATTTTAGGTAGTTGTACCCGCCCGGGCAAAAACATATTGTGTTTGTACCGTTGGAGGACTATGTTGAAAATTAATAATAATAATAATTATTATTATTATAATTTTTATTTCATCTCCACAAATTGGTAATACAGTTATGTAACATACTTTAGTAAGGTGTTTGTAATTTGTAGGAGATCTGGTGCCTAAACTAAGCCGAAGCCTGTGACATAGTACACCAGGTCCCTCTCTCATTGAAATAGGTTAACACTAAGTTTAAATTTTACAAAAAACTTACAAGCTAATTTACAAGAATTTAAATATAATTTGTTACCTGTTCAATTTATGAAATAAAGTTACATATTTAGATGATATTAATATCCAATTTACCATCTAAATTACAAGTTTATGTGTGTTAGTATGTAAGTATTTTTGTAAATGTGTATGCATGGGCATGTGTGTGTGTGTGTGTTTGTTTTTGTGTGTATGTGTGTGTGTTTGTGTACGTGTGTGTGTTTTTGTGTGTATGTGTGTGTGTGTGTAAAAGAGTGTATATGTGTGCCTATCTTCTGAAATAAGAAAAAGAAAAATGTAGTTTCATAAAGTAATACTGTTATATATATTATTTACCATATTTATAATATATATACTATTTATCTATATGTGTATCTATATGTGTATTTATGCTATTTGCAATATATATTTATCCTATCCTATTTCGATCCTTCTATATCCATCAATGTTTTATTTGATTGAATAACATAATTTTGTAGTGTAAATATTGCGTTTATATGAGTAACTAGGTTTTGCGTGGGGCGCGCGCTGCTAAAGCAGCGCGCGTGCCTTTTTCTTCCGCAAAAGAACAAATAAAAAAATAGTTTTTTTTCATAAATATCATTGGTCTGAGAAATTTCGATTTTTCGATTCACGGGTCTGTTTGCGACATGTTCGGCTTCACACTATTTTTTTGGCGGGAGGGGGAAGGGAAGGGGGACAGGACGCGAGACAGGGACAGGAGAGGGAAAGGGAGAGGGGCAGGGAGCGGGGAGGGAGAAAGAGCGGGACAGAAAAAGGGAGAGGGACTGGGAGCGGGAGACGGATGTGAAGCGGGAGGGAGACAGGAAGCAGGGGGGGGGAGATGGGAGAGAGATAGAGGGGCAGAGTAAGAAGGAGAGATAAGGAGAGAGGCAGAGTAAGAAGGAGAGAGAGGGAGAGGGACAGATTAAGAAATAGAGAGAGGGCGGGGGGCAGAGTAAGAAGGAGAGGGGGAGAGAGCGAGAGGGAGAGAGAGACAGGGAGCGGGAGAAGGTGATGGGAGAGAGTGAGAAGGAGATGGGAGAGAGGGAGAGGGGCAGAGTAAGAAGGAGAGAGATCGAGAGGGAGAGGGAAATGGGAGAGGGAGAGGGAAATGGGAGAGGGAGAGGGGAAAAGGAGAGGGGAGAGGGAGAGGCGAGAAGGAGAGGGAATTTAATGATCTCTGATTTGTTAAACCTACATTCATTACGCGATAATTTATTTAGCATTAGGCGATAGGAAGTTCGCCGGGTCACCTAGTAAATAATAATAGCTTCTTCATGTCCGTCTCTCCGTCCGACCGCAGTATAGCGCCGAGATCATTAGCGCTAGAATAATAGTAAAATAAAATGTTTATAAGTTTTTTCGGGTAGTGCCATGCCAGCGAAATGGTAGATGTTGGACATGTGACCACGGCAGTAGAATATTTAATATGATGAATTTCAAACGAAAACTCATGAAAATGTTAACTTAAATAGTTATTTAGTGATGGTCGTCAAACTTACAACTACTCTCTACCCAAGTCCTCCTTTAATATAGGAAGGATCTGATGATGGGTTCCAGAGATAAAGAGTGGAACACCTCAGTGGTGAGGCAATAATAATAATCTTTAATTTCGGGACTGTTACTATTCAACAACCAGTCCATAATTTAACAACTCCATTCATGCGTGATGTATTTCGGAGTTGAATCCTTTCTAAGGACCTATATTAAGACTTAGAAGAGTACTCAATTAAATCTTAATGTGACTTGTATTAAACTTACTTAAAGAACGGCACATAGTTGTATTTCATACATTGTAAAAAGTAGTTTTATTATACTGTAATACTTATCACGTACTTGGAGATTATGTAAATACTACGAACATATTGTAGTGAAAATTTGTATGTCTTTATTCAGTCACGCTAATACGGCTAAACGGATTCGGATGAAATTTATCTCACAGATAGTTTATGACCTGCATCTAAAGGAAGGACGATTTTTATAACGGGAATGGACCTGTTATATTAGGTTATGGGGTATATTTTAGTATGGATGTTTAAAGTATCTGCAAGTAGCTTATATTTTTTTAAATTATTATTTTTAGGGTCCTTTGCCGTTCCATTTTTGCTTTTGAGGTAAAAGGTCCGTCTGTCTGTATGTGTGTCTGTCTAGAACCTTTCACTAAGGAATACGTGGAGGTATTAATTTAAAAAATAATATCCAATTCTTAGGTCTGCTGTGCAATCCCTTAAGAGTTGTGTAAAAATTAAGCTTTTAAAAGTCAACGCAATCATAAAACTCTTTGTTATGCTTTTTTTTTAATTCTTTCGACACTCGCAAGGTAATCAAAACCTATCCCCTAAAGACTTAAGTTTACGTTCCGGTTGATCAAGAAAAATGAAATGTGGTGAGAAGCAATGTCGTAAGGGAAAAATTTGAAGACCGTTTTGTAGTAACATTACATTACAATTTACAATCAATCGCACAGCCGAAGCTACTGGGGGCAAGAAGTTTTTGGCATGTATTATGTTCCTTTGGGAGTGTAGGGGAGCACTAAGAGATGCTTTTTGTAAACCCTCAAGAGGTATGATTGTTACTCTTTCACGCAAATAACACTGGACGAATTTCGATCAAATTTGGCAAACGGGTAGAATATAACCTGAAATAGCTCATAGGGTACTTTTTATCGCAAAATTCCATGTGCTGAACCAATATTGATAGGACTCTCACTGAAACATGTATTATGTTCCTTTGGGAGTGTAGGGGAGCACTAAGAGATGCTTTTTGTAAACCCTCAAGAGGTATGATTGTTACTCTTTCACGCAAATAACACTGGACGAATTTCGATCAAATTTGGCAAACGGGTAGAATATAACCTGAAATAGCTCATAGGGTACTTTTTATCGCAAAATTCCATGTGCTGAACCAATATTGATAGGACTCTCACTGAAAGGTTCGTGAAAAATAAAAAATGTTGAAAAATGTCATTAAGGCGGGTGAAGCTGCGGGTAAAAGCTAGTACAATATGATTTGTATGTGTGTCTGTTTGTGGCATCGTATCTCCTAAATGAATAGACCGATTATGATGCAGTTTCGTTGAATGCTGAGGGTTCTTAACTATAATTTATTAAAAACTGTTTAGGAGTAAAATAATAAAACTGACTTAAACCGATATTCTGCGTCATGCATGACGTGTTATTTTTTATTATATTTTAGCTGCAATTTTAGTATGTATGCAAATGCAAATGCAAAAAATGTGCACATATTTTATTTATCTGGCAACACATGAGATGCGAGACGATTTACAAACAATTCGTACGCTGTCGTGGTGTTGTATATTGCTGCTATAGAATAACGCTTTTTGCTTCTATTAGTAGGTAGGGCTTAACCAGTATTTATCACCGTTTAGTTATGATTGAAAAATAATTATACTCAAAATTAATTGTGCCTACACACATATTAACTATTCAGAGCGGTATAGGGCAGAGTAGAGAGAAGTAAATATAAATGACAAAATCAAGTTCAAACTAAACTATCGGAGAGGAGAGTCAAGAAACAGACAATCACATCAGACCAGACCAGTTGGTAATAACAACACTATAATGGTACAAAAAAATAATATCTTGAATGATGTCTTAAATTATCTTTCGAGATTTTAAATGTGTACTCGTTAATTTTGTTTTCTAGATTGAACAATAAAATATTTTTTGTATGCCAACACGGATTTTTTATCATTCATACAATGTGCAGTCTATTTGCACCTATAAACGCCTCATACATTTTATAGACACTAAATGCAAACAACAGTCCGAAATGTTCGATATAGAGTTTTGTGAAAAATACTTGTTTTTATATGGCAACACTGAAAGTTTCTCATTTTTATGGCAACACTGAAACACGTTTATACGGAGGTGACCGATTTATCAGTAGCAATAAACGTCGTATACATTTTAATGACAGCAAAAGGAGACAAAAGCCTGAAATATTACGAACAAAAAATTAATTTGTATGAAAATTATAATTTTTTGTATGGTATCACTAAACATTGGTTACACCAACGTGTCCGGCCCTGTAGTATCTACAAACGCCTCATACATTATAAAGACATACAATGGAGACAACAGCCTCAAACATTCGAAAAAAGGATACATTAGTATTAAAATTATAATTTTTTGTATGGCAACACTGAATTTTTTTTCACCAAAATTTACAAAATGTCAGTACCTACAAATGCCCCATACATTATAATAACGAAATATTCGATCCAAAAATAAATTTGTATGAAAATTATTATTTTTTGTATGGCAACACTAAAATTTTATAGTTTTTCTAAAATGAATAAATTAATTTAAAAATATCTTCCATACATTTTCTATACTCTTGATCTATAGTTTCGGCTCAACTACTCAAAATGTGAAAAAAATTCTGGACTCCAGTGTTGCCAGTTGATTGAGTTGAAAATGGTCAAATGTCATTACGACGACCACGAATAATTTTTTGGTATAATTTTTTGATTAAAAATGTTTCTCCTTCTACTTTTTATATTTTTGAATAGAAAGTTCACAAAATTGTATGAATGAAAAAAAAATCAACGTAACCTGGCAACACTTTCAGTCAAGTTACACAACCGCCCCATACAAAGTGACCCCTTCAAATGTTGCCAACATACAATTTTTTTCCTTCAAAAAATGCAGTTTTTCGTACATTTTACGAAATGGCCGCAACGGGGTCCGTCATCTTGTCGAAAAAAAAAATATACCCCAAACGTCAAAATTGGGGATAGACCCAAGCCAAAAGCGGAAAAATATAGCAAAAATGTTAAAACACCGTCGCGATGCGACCCCGCAAAGACACCTCTAAAATTGAAAAATTTCAAACTAAAATATCTCGGCGGCCATCTTGTTTTTTCGATTTTTTCCACCTTCATCATTTTACTCGTCCCAAGATTAGCCGAAAACGACACCAATGTCGGGTAGGTGCTCAAAGTAAACAAAAAGTTGACAATCGCCGAGCGGCCGCCATCTTGAATTTTCGAATGGTCGTATTTTTCCTGTTATGACCATAGATAGTCAAGCAAATTCCCAGTACATTATTATTACCCCCCACCAATACTTTTGGCTGGGCTATTCGAAATGTGAAAAAACGTGAAAAAAAAATCCAGCAGCCAGTGTTGCCAGTTAATTTTGATGAAAATAGTCAAATGTCATTACGACGGCCACGAAAAATGTTTTGGTGCAATTTTTTGATTAAAAATGTTTCTCCTTCTACTTTTTATATTTTTGAATAAAAAGTTCACAAAAATGTATGAATGTAAAAAAAATTAACGTAACCTGGCAACACTTCAGACCAAGTCTCACAACCGTCCCATACAAAGTGACCCCCTTAAATGTTGCCAACCTCAAGATTTTTCACCTCAAAAAATGCAATTTTTTATACATTTTACAAAATGGCCGCCATGGGATCCGCCATCTTTGAGAAAAAAAAAATATACCCCATACGTCAAAATTGGGGATAGATCCGAGGCAATGAAGAAAAAAAATCTAAAAAAAATCAAAACCCCAGTCCAATCCGACCCCGCAAAGTCACCTCGAAAATTGAAAAATTTTAAACTGAAATATCTCGGCGGCCATCTTGTTTTTTTATTTTTTTCCAATTTCATCGTAACACATTTCCTAACATTAGCCGAAAACGACACCAATCTCGGGTAGGTGCATAGTGAAAAAAAAAGTTGGTCATTTCGACTCGGCCGCCATCTTGGATTTTTGAAAGGTCGGATTTTTCCCATAGACACGGAGGCAAACCAAAAATTCCCCCATACATTGTACCCACTCCCCACCACTCCTTCTGGGAGATCAATTCGACTTTTCGTAAAACGAAAAAAAAATTCCAGCACCCAGTGTTGCCAGCCGACATCGACGAAAATGGTCAAATGTCATTACGACGACCACGACACGTTTGCCCGTGTGACATTTTGATAAAAAATATTGCTCCTTCTACTTTTCATATTTTTGAATAAAAAGTCCAAAAAAATGTATCGACAAAAGAAAAAAAAACTCAACCTGGCAACACTTTGGGTCAAGTTACACAACCGCCCGGAACAAAGACACCCGCTCAAATGTTGCCAACCCAAAGAAAAATTCACCCAAAAAACGTAGTTTTTCGTACATTTTTCAAAATGGCCGCCACCGCGTCCGCCATCTTGTCGAAAAAATAAATATCCCCAAAATATCAAAATTGAGGATACAATCAAACGAACACTCAAAAAATATTTTAAAAAAGTTGGAAAACCACCCCGATGCGAGCCCGCAAAGTGACCTCTAAAATCGAAAAATTTCAAACTCGAATATCTCGGCGGCCATCTTGTTTTTTCAGTTTTTTCTAAAGTTTTCGTAAATCTCCCCCAAAACTTTACGAAACGCCCCAAAAAAATCCCGCAAAAAGCCATAAACAAAAAAGTTGAAAATCACAGAGCGGCCGCCATCTTGAAAATGTGAAATGTCAGATTTTTCCCGAGGTGTCGGGGGGGGATGGAGAAAACCCGCCATAGACAACAAAGTCCCATCTCACCTCCTTCTGGGAGAACAATTATATAGATCACTCCCCGTAAGTCTAGGATTATTTATATGAGTAATGAGTAATGGCGTATTATTGTTGACTGTTTATATATTACTTATGTGAACCTTATATGAATGACTATATTATAAATTGTATACTGCTTATCTATTTATCTGTGTATTATTTAAATCTGTTTGTTTTGTATGTTCATTGTTTATCGTTTTAATCATTCAATGTTTATTTGTATTATATGTAAGTTATTAATAGTTTTTCTGTTTCATTGTAATTTAAAGTTAAAAGCCATTTGGTCACATTATTTTTCAGTCTACGTTTGTGACATTTCGCTATGTTCAATAATTTATTAATTTTGTTTTACAGTATAGGACCACGATACAGAAAGAATCTTTTGGCAAAGGTTGTTCGAACAGTAGGTATATCACATACTGTATAGTGTCTCCTAGTTTTGGTCATTTGATTTATTATCTTTAATGATGTACTTTTGTGTTTTCTAATCATGGTCAGTAGTATGTATGTCGGTCGTACTGTTAATATTTGAGCTTCTTCGTATAGTTTCATTGTTGGGAATAATTTAGGTTTATTAAGACTGATTTTTAGTATTAATCTTTGAGCTCTTTCTAATTCAAGGAGTTTTGTTTTGGCTGTTCCTCCCCAAGTTGTTTTACAATAACCAATAATTGAGTGAACTAAGGTTACATATAACAATCTGAGGGTCTTTTTGTCTGCCACATTTTTAAGTTGCCTGAATATATAACTTAGCTTACGTACTTTTTGTGCTGTAGAATGGACATGATTATCAAAGTTTAAATTTGCATCTATTAAAACTCCAAGATGTTTTATCATCTTTGCATTAGAGATTTTTGGACAATTACAATTACAATTTTGTGCAGGGAACGTGCCACATTTATGTGAATTTATAACAAAATGGTCATCGCTATCCTCACGGTTCTGGATGGAAAATTTTATATATTTTGTTTTGTCTTCATTCAGTGTTAACGAGTTTGAAGATAACCAGTGACATACTTTGTCAAATCCCTTTTGCGCATATATAGCAAGCTCATCCCATGTGTTTGCATAAAATGTAAGCGTGGTGTCATCTGCGTAAGATGATATTCGGCAATTATCAATTTCTAGATTACAAAGGTCGTTTATGTAGCAAAGAAATAGTGTTGGACCCAATATACTTCCTTGTGGCACGCCAACTGTTATCGGAAGGTCATCGCTTATGTGTTCACCAATTTTCACACATTGTATTCTATCTTGTAAGTAATTAGATATAAGTGCAAGTGGAGAACCTCTAATTCCCAGTTTTTCCAGTTTCTTTATAAGGTTAGGAACGTCAACCGTATCGAACGCCTTAACGTGTTTGTAAGGTGAGTTACGCACTTCGTATTTAGATGCATTTATATTTTCATGTTTATTTATAATGGGTTTAACTTTTTAGCGTATGTAAGTTCACAGACATTTATTTTAATATTTAAAAATATATAATAACTAATACTATACTTAATGTGCAAGGGACCTAAAACTAAAAACCTTAAAAAGTATAATATACATATGTAGGTAATTGTATTTCTCCTTGTATGTCAATTTGGTGTACAAATATAATATGTTTTTACAGATGTCAAAAAGATATAATATATTTATTTATAAATTATGCATATATTTCTATGCCTTTCAATATTTATTTCATTAATTGATTAATGTTGCAACAAAAACCTGATTTAAAAAAGTATATAAACACCTTCTTCGACTTAAATTTTTCAGACCATATTATTATGGTTTTTTACATCCCTACACCATCTGTAAGTCTACAAATAACTTTTCGTTTGAAAGAAAATACAAAAATAAAAATAAATCTGTGTTTAAGAACTGCTTTCAAATATCTAAAAAGAAGGTTCGTTAAAAGTTCAATGCTATTCGATTTAAAAAGGCTCGATTTCATATAGAATAAAGAAATCAACAGTAGACGTTTATGTACCTACAAATGGAATGAAATGAAAGGAAAGGAACAGAATTTACAATTCAAAGGGAATCTTAGAAGTTGTCTTGATTTCATGTCTAATGAAAAGTATTCTCTCGAACTTTGGGTATTGATTCAGATCAATAAGATAAAATCGGATTTTGTGTCAGTAAAATGTTTGGCAATTTATGAGAAATGGTAACCCTAGGTTTTATACTGCCGCTACTTTCTCTAGTATTTAAATCTAAACTTTAGAATTTAAAAACTAAAATACCTAGTTCTAATTCTTACTTTCCGTAAGTGTAACTAAGGTAGTTAGACAGGATAGAACACTTGAGTTTCAGAAGAGACATCGGTTGTCACTGCGTGTTCTACCGACTTTACAACGGTGAGTGCTCCGAGGAATTGTTCGACTTGATGCCTACGTCTCCTTTTCATCATTGCACCACTCGCCGAAGATTGAAGTTCCATCCACACCGACTGGACTTGTGGAGAACCTCTACGGTCCGATTATCACGAACTTTTTTGCCACGTACTACGTGCAAACTGTGGAATGAACTTCCTTGTGAGGTATTCCGGAGCGGTATGACATGGGGCTCTTCAAAAAAGGTGTAAAAAGAGTTCTCCTTCAGAACCGGCGTTGCATTGGCGATTCCTCTGGTGTTGCTCATGTCCATAGGCGACGGTAACCACTTACCATCAGGTGGCCCGTTAGCTTTTTCGTCTGCCCTTCATCCTATAAAAAAAGGTGGAACCTTTTGAAACTGGCCTTATGACCTATTATAAATGGTGGTTGTCAAAAATGGTGGTGATGGTTTTTAAAGCACCTATTCATCTTTTCCATCAAAAGGATAATAATAATAAATAATTTGGATTGCTCAAGGTTTCCTGAGAATTTCCCCATCAAGAATTTATTTGCTGATTTTGTCAACATTTATTTCTGTTTTGATGAAAGTTTCTCGCTTTTTAGGGTTCGGAAGTAAAATCGGAACCCTTATAGTTTTGTCATGTCCGTCCGTCCGTCCGAAGCAAAGCGGCGGGACCCTTAGTGCTAGAAAGCTGTAACATATTTATTAAAACTCCAGAATCGTAGAATAAAATATTAAAAAACAGTTTTTTTTAGGGTAGGTACCTCCCCTACAGGTAACGTTAAGATGATTTTTTTATTCGTCGCGTATCCTAAAGTATGGGATATCGTTGAAAAGGTCTTCCACAAATATTATGGGTCTTCTAAGATCATTTTTGAAATTAGGGGTACGTTTGCGAAATATTTGGCTTTAAATGCAAATTTTTGTTAGTCAAGTGTCCCTGCCGGCTAAACGGTTAGAGTTGGACAAGTGAAAAAATTCTCAAAAATAGGTTATATGATGAATTTACAAGGAAAACTATCACAGCTATGTGCATAAGTAGTTAATAGCACAAGTAGTTAATGAGTCAGTAGTAATGAGTAGTCAATAAAGTTACTACTTGGGAACCCTAAATTGCGCGTAGCCTGACACGCACTTGCCCGGTTTTTTGCCTTACTGTGTGTTTATATTTGATGAGTTTTAGGCCAGTGTTGCCATTAGATATTTAGTATGCAGTAGTAATTTCGTTTGTAGTAATTGAGTTTCGATTTAGAATGATTTCTTTTGTTGAAAATTTGTAATGCGTACAACTGAACTGTTTAAGACATTCGTGAGATTTTATTTTCATGCTTGTCTATCAATATTGAGGGCGTTCACCGACTTAGATCATTTATCTTCTTGGCTATCGAAGTTTCCGTTACGAGACAGGGTTTTAGTAGGGTCGTACCTTACAAACTAAGGATTTTATTTTGATTGATTCTATTTCTTCTCAGACTTTTTAGTTTTCAATATAGATCGTTGATCAGTGCCGGATTAAATATGTAGCAAGAGTAGCAATTGCCACGGGTCCCGCGCGAAAGGTAGGTCCCTTTCGCATATTTAAATCTATTACAGTAGAAGACATTTTGAAAAAAACACCAATTATAGTCAGTGCTTATGAAAATTATTTGGAAGACAGCCTAGACAACGAATTAGTGTAGTTTGCCGAGCTGCTCAAAACGGATGGCCCCGCGCTTACCTACTTAATCCGGCACTGTCGATGATTTATAAATTAAAGTAATATACTTTAATTAAAGTCATAGTGACTATAGCAGTGACTATGTAAACTAACGTAGACTGTGGCCATTGTTTTTAATTTTTCCCCTGTCATTGTTAAACAATATCTAGTTGATTGTACCCAAATTGCAGCAGTTATAGAAAGATTACAATATTCCAACAAAATCACTGTAAAAGGATTTACTCTAGTATTTTACATATTAATTAACTTTAATTTGTAACCCACGACATAGTTTACATACGTACCTAAGTACTAAAAATAACAGGCCTATAAACCCTACTTCATTTAATCCCTCGCTACATTCAACTTTGCCGAGAGAAATCAAGGAGCTATTCAAAATCCAGCTCAAGTACAAGTCCAGACTTGATAGATACGTAATGAGGTTTATCGATTTTTCAGGAACATGAACAACAACATAAACATAAGTAGGTGTGTCTGTTGACGCGTCACGTAAGCAAACACAAGCAACGTTAACGAGCACGAGTCCTCTGGGAACGCGACCACTTTACCACAATCTGTTGTTCCGAGCACACCACAGATTTTGAATCAAAACAACGTAATTCGATAAACACGGTTTGGTTTTATATTGTTAGCTCCGGTTGTTTAAATTGTTTAGCGTAAATCTAAATAGCTAAACGAGCATGATCATCTAGTTATGAACTGCTTTTCATAACTTATGGCCTTTTTGCTGTTTGCGATAATTTTATGATTTATCTAGAGGTACCTACAGATATTTTGACGTTACATAATTATTATGCTAATTGCTATGAAATCCACAGCTAATAGCTGTAAATGTAGCGGAAATTTTGTTCTGCTTTTTCATAAAGCAATGCAAAAGCAAATGGGCTTGTAACTCTAAGTTACACGTCTAACTATAATACGGGTACTCACAGTAGGTATTTATTTTACACACGATATTTATGATGTACCTACAAAATAAATATCGTGAGTATTACCATATTGTTTCTTCTGTGGTATTAGTTATAGTAAGAAGTGTAACTAATTTTACTGACATTAACTTACACAACACAATTTCAAATCTGAATCGGATGTGACGTTGCAGACATTGTAACTGCGCGACCGGAGTGATGTTGCGGGAAACAACTTGTCACTAGAAGTTTAGTTTGCCGACTCCAACATTTGCCATCACACTTATTTTGTAACAAGCAGTTTCACTATAATCAAAGTTTTACTTTGTCTTCGGAAAAGTCCACTAAAATAAAATTGTAGTATTCCTAAAACATTCCAGGAGTTTCTTTAAAGTTTCAAGGATCTTTATCACTACTAAATTTTGATTAGGTAATATGGAACCAATCTGGAAGTATATTCTTTCAGATAAAAAAAAACTATATCGGATGATAAATAAAGAATTTATAACATCACAAACATTAAAAATAACCTCTCATTCTTTAATTCGATGAAAAATATATTGCAGTAACAAACTTCGATGTATCAAACAAGGGGTGCCCGGGTAATTCAATTGTTCAGTGTACTTCACGAAGGTCAATGTAAGCTATATCTTTGAAGTAGAAACTCGCCCCATTTGACACAATGAGGCACTTACTCCAGTAAATTGAATTAGTAGAATACGTTTTTCAGACGCACTTAGGCTTAGATTTATTTATTTATTTTATTTATTTATTTATTGTTAAATTTCATATTGACAAAGGTATCTTATGCTTAGAACGTTGATCCCACACTAGGATACCCTGTGTTGTGGATGATCAACAACTTCCCAATGATACATTAACATTACATAAAATTATGGTAATTAGGAACTAAGCTTAAGTTTAGTAACAAAATAAAAGTAACAACTAATAGCACATTAGATAAAGCATATTAATGCAGAAAAAGATGACGTTATTACATGTGCGTCATGCGTGAAAATCGTGTGTGTGTGTGTGTGTGTATGTATGTGTGTGTGTTTGTGTGTATGTGTGTGTGATTGTGTATGTGTTAACTTATGAAAGCATGAGAGCGTATATTAAGTTTTATAACAGAAGAGCTGATAAAACTAATAAGTAAATTTATTTTATGTATGCAATTGCAACATTCTGGAGATGAATGTGTTTATGTGAGTGAGTGAGAGTATACGAGTTTTATTATATAGTGACATTTATGAAATTATGGATAGAATGTTTTCTGTTTCTTGATAATTTAAGTTGAGAAGCCAATTTTTTAGTTTGAATCTGCAACTGGCCACCTTCAAGGTTACTATTTTTAATGTTTTATTTAAATTTTTATATATGTAGGGCGCCATAAAGCAGTACGATTTTTGTGCAAATTTTGTACGCATCTTTGGAATGTGCCATGTTGTCCTACGTGAAGAATCCTTAATAATTAGCGATTGCGCGTTACGGTGAAACTTTAGAGCTATGCTTAAAATGTATAGCTGTCTAACACGTAGAAATTTAGATAGTTGGTATAGCTGGTTTGTTGGAAATCTGTAAGGTTTTTTGTAGCATATTTTTAAAATTCCTCGCTGTGCCCGCTCTACGCGTAGTATACGAGTTTTGCATGCTGAACCCCAAGCAATTATGCCGTAATTAATAACTGATTGACATACAGCCTGGTAGACCAACCTAATAGTGTTAACATCAGCAACATTACGCAACTGTCTAAAGATGGGCATTAGTTTGCGTACTCTATTAGTAACTGCCTGTATTTGCTTATCCCAACAAAGTTTATCGTCTATGATCACACCCAAATATCGTACACAGTCAACTTTATCACTTGAAGGGCAAAGGCAGGGTCCATAGACAGATTTGCATGTGTGAATCTTCACTGAGAAATTATTGCTCGGTGCTAGCCTCGAGGATATGTTGAATGTCATAATTTTGGTTTTGGCAACATTCAGTGTCAGTAAGTGTTGTTGTAGCCAACCTGCTACCCGCTTTAGCCCTGATTCAGTTATGCGACATACAGACTCCCAAGAGTCACCATAAAATATGATTGCCGTGTCATCAGCAAATGAGAAAATCTCAGCATGCGGAAGCTTGAGATTGCAGAGGTCATTGACGTAAATCAAAAAGAGGGTTGGACCAATCACACTGCCCTGCGGTACTCCGAAATTAACATCAGCAAACTCACTTTGGCAATTTCCAACACGAACCCTTTGCCTTCTATTCGTCAAGTACGATTTAAACCATTCTAATGGAAGCCCTCTTATCCCAAGTACTTCGATCTTCTCTAGCAGCTTAGAACGGGAGACTGTATCAAACGCTTTAGCAAGATCCAGGAAGGCACCAGCACATCTAACACCTTTATCTAACTTTTGGGATACTAGATCTGTGAGCTGAATGATTGCATCATCTGTTGATTTACCCATGCGGAAGCCATATTGTCGTTCCGAGATCAAATTGTTTGTCTCTAGGTATGTTATCAGTCTTTTGTTGACTACCCTCTCTAAAACTTTAGCCAAGGAGCTTAAAAGAGATATAGGCCTATAATTTGATGGTATTAAAGGATCTCCGGCCTTAAGTATTGGACATACATCTGCTTTTTTAAAGATATCAGGCACTACTCCGGAGCTGATGCTTAAGTTACATATGTGGGTGATAGGGCTTATCAAAGGCAATTTGCATTTTTTTAAAAGAAGATTACTTATACCATTACCATCAACAGCGGAGCTGTTGTTAAGAGATGTAATAATGTTATGTACTTCTGTACTATCCGTTGGCGTCATAAAAAAAGAGTTCGCCTTATTACTGAGAATTCTGTGCTCCTTCCCATTCCCATTAGATAGAGTGTGTCCAAGCAAAAGTTGCTCTCTAATTATCTTATTAGCATATTCGCCACCTACTGAAGAAAAGTATTCGTTGACTTTATTTAATGATAAGGTTGGATTTCGATCTAGGTTAAGCAGGCATTCATTATTATTACTTTTAGGCTTTAAATTACACACTTGTTTAATACTTCTCCATGTTGATTTTATATCTCCCTTACCGTTTTTTATGAGGTTCGAATCATATTCGTCTTTTAAGTTTTGAAGAATATTGTTGCAATAGTTTCTATAATTTTTATACTTTTCTTGGATATCAGTATCATTCTTGTTTTTTTTAGACTTTATGTGTAAGGAATCTCGGTGTCTGATACAATTTAGGAGCCCCTTCGTAATCCACGGTTTAATTGTAATTTTATTGCTACTTTTATTTTTGATTTTATAACTGTTTAAATTTATCGCATTATTAATAATGTTAATTAACGCAGTCGCTGCTATTGAAACCTCATTTATTTCATAAAAGCTGTTCCATTCAAATGTCTCAAGATATTTCAATAGACCGTTATAGTTAATTTTGTATTGACTACTAGTATGTGATTTTTGTATGTTTAAGGATTTCTCCATGCCCAGTATCACGGGATAGTGATCAGTTATATCGGAAGAGCATATAATAACAGTCGTTTTGAGGTTTGACTTAATTAAGCAATGATCGAGACAGTTGGTACCCCTAGTCGCATATTTATGTCCCGGTAAAAATCCTAATTGGCCTATAAGGTTTAGATACTCTTCTGCTCTTTTGTCTATTGAGCCATCTTTTATATCAATATTGATATCACCAGTTATTATTATATTAGAGGTCTTACAAAGTTGAATAGTGCTGCTTAGTGAGTTGAGGAAATTGTCAATATTTCTAAATGAAGGGGACCTATATAATGCTATAACGGAAAACTGATTTTCAATTTCCATGAGTAAGCAGTAAGCGTCATGAAAAACAGGCTCTATTATGTGTACATGTAACTCCTTTTTGTAAAATATAACGATCCCATCGCTTAGGCTTAGATATTGTAAAACGACAAGTTTAGTGCACAACAGTAGACCTACACTGGTAACCCGCTCTTGAGTTATATCAGAAAATTTAAATATCAAAATTCTCAAATACAAATTTGACCTCGTCATAGCTTTTATTTTTAGTATAAATTCGTCAAACGGAATTTATTGTCAAATCTAAGTGATTAAATTAATTTAATTAACAAGATGTATAGGTACCTAACTACGATTAAATGAGAAGTGAGTCATTAATATTTACTAGTAGCACCTACCGGATGTAAAATTAAATGTAAAGTTATTGTGACACTTAATTAAATAGTGGAAACATTGTGGAAATCTCAATAAAGGTTTGTAGCTTTTAATGAGAATGCGCAGTCGTAGTGGCTATTCTTTTAAAGACTTCTATTGACAGCTTGCTATTGCGATCATTCGGTCTTGCTTGCGTGGTACCTACTCAATTTTAAGACAAACTATTTAGTCAATAAATAAATTGAAATCCTGTTACCTATATTTGATCATGACCGACTGAAAGTTTTGATTACAATGTATGTAGCAGATGTCATCTAGATCACTTGCAACCGGAAGTTGCAGGAAGTGAGCGCCCGGGCGCCCAGGCGCCCCTGCATCCGTCTCGGAGCCCGCTGAAGTAGTCACGTATCAGAAACTGGCATAACTTTGCTCAGTAATAAATTTAGCACTTTAATTCAAAGTTGAGTAGAAAGCTCTACACACGACGAAATATATTATGTCTGGAGTGGAATAAAAGTAATATGCGGGGATGATGTCAGCGAAGCGTTAAATACCGATTCAGCTTCGTATAATTAGTCGCTAGATTACCTTAGGTTTATTTCATTAATTTTAATTTAATTTACAATCTATTATTTATTTTATTTCATTTTTACAGTTGTAGGAAATAATAATAGTAATTATATATAATGAATTTGGTGAAATAAATGCACCATTTCCGTGCTTCGGAGGGCACTTAAAGCAATCGATCCCGGTTGTTATCATAAGATAACAGTCGTTAAGCCATGTTGGAGGCCCTCGGGCCTCGGGTGGTTTGAAAACTTGCGACATTTGGGTTGGCCACTAACCCCTCCAGCAGTGGTGGAGTATGCTCTAGGCCTCCTCAAGAGAAGAGACCCGTGCCCAGTAGTGGGCTATTAATGGGTTGAAGCCAAATGCACCAATGCAATCGACTATAGAAAGCAGAAAATAGACCCAACAGACAGTAGAAAAATACGTATATACTTTAACGTAACATTTACGCATTAGTTATAACTTCATTCATATTTTATTATTTATTTTGTCTATTGTCCGCTGTATAAAATAAAATATTTTGTTATTTTACTGGTGTACAATAAAGCGATTTTATTGTATTGTAATTTTATAATTACGAAAATGTGTACGTTACACCTATTGTGTATATTCTACACTTGAATACTTTCCCATCTGTCACGACGTCAATGTTGTTTATTTACATTATTATGAGTACTGAGAAATAAACGCAAAAACAAAATCGAATGGAAAATATATCGACTTAATTTAAATCGCATACAGGGTTCGGTGCGAGTAATTTTACCAACGAGGTTCATTATACGCATATAAGTTTTGTCGTAGCGACAATCTGAATCAGATAGACGGGCTGACTGCAATGGTAAATTAATATCTATGGTGCTTTGTATGGAAGTAACATTTCAACTTTCGCTAGATCCTTTCCATTCTATCGCTTTGGATTCTCTTTCAATATTCAACACTTTTGTCACAAATCCGCTATTCATTGTGACTCAGTCTTTGTTTTAAACGAAGGTTTAGCGACAGTAAATTAAATTTACGTTGTGGTAGAAATGTGAAGGTAATGTGATGATGCTGTCGATATGGTACTGACAATATTGAACGATACTGAATACAACGATACTGAATTAAAACAGAATATTGTTTTCCTAAGTGCATATTTCAGCTGAGTCTCCCGTCGAAGAGGTGAACTAGTTTTAGTGACATATTAAGTATCTATATAATTTGATATTTAATTTAAAAGTGACTATTTAAAACTGAATTACGCTACAATAGGAATATAATATTCTGGAGAAATAAAATCCCCTACTTTAACGGTCTACCTTAATGATCTTGAATTCACATTTTTTACGATTCTGAAGAAAAACAGAAAAAACAGAAATAAGAAATATCTAATCACTGCAAAAATATAATGTATAATTACAAAAGAACATTACATTGTAGAACATTTTTAAATCCTTTTACTCTTATCTTGTTATCCCCAATGATAATCAGTGGCAAGACTAATCGTCCGCCCTTTGTAAAAACCTGTTTAGGTCTTACAAAAAAGACTAAGTAAATAAATAAAACTACTACTTAAATTACTACCTATGTCTATGGCAGTTCCCGAGAAAGTACACCACAGAATCGTATTCCTAAATGTTTTTATTGGCAACCCTTACTAGACATAATTATGACTAATAGGTATTTGTATAATAATAAATTAGTACTACAATTTTATTCGTCTGTGAACTATATTTACAACTCGTATTTTTGTTTGTTCAACTGGATTGAATGAAGATAAAAGGATGCTAATATACGAAATGAAGTAGTCTGTCCATACCAGTCGACCAATTACTTTTACTAGGAATACATGAGTTTGAAATTTGTATTTACCATGAATCAGAAACAAGTTGTTACTGTAGTTTTACTTGGAGCTTTGGTGCATTATGTGAATTGTAATACGAGTAAGTAATGAAAATGTTTAATTTATATTCAGTAAAAATAATTTTAAACAATATTGTATGTACCCCATTACCCATGCATATGCTATTATTAAGAAATGTCCAAAAGTTACAATATTTTGGTTTTAGTTATAATGACTCACTTATTAACTTATCCTAAGATCAAACAAATAATTGAAAACTGAAGCTGTATACTGCGTAGGTAAGTCGGATAGACTAAATATTTTGGATAAACCAATTAATCTGCGAGCGATAACTCGCTTTTCTTACGATAGTAAGAAAAAATTTAAAAATAAAAAGCCTGGGTTTCCATTACGTAGGAACCCTCTTTTTATACATAGGTACAATATCATTGCTAGGAACTCTACTTCGACATAATCCAAATTTTACTAACAAAAAATAACCGACTTCAAAGTTACTCAAAAGACAAAAACTACTTATCAGATCTCGTTCAAATTTATGTGGGATTACGTGACAAGCACCTGCTTTCGATTAAAAAAAGAATCATCGAAATCGGTTGGCGTGATATTGAGTTATTCGTCCATTTGTCGCGCTTACTTAATACAAATTTAAGACTTATATGGTTTCATGCTTATATCATGGATGCCATTGTCAAATCTCAAGAAAATTTATATGGGACCACATGACAGCCACCAGCTTTCGATTAAAAAAAGAATCATCAAAATCGGTTCGCCCAGTCCAAAGTTCTGAGGTAACGAAAAAAAATACAGTCGAATTGAGAACCTCCTCCTTTTTTTAAAGTCGGTTAAAAATCTTTCACCTTGAATTACCTTGAACAGAGGAAAATAGATTCTTTTTGATTGATTGAGATTGAGTTGATTTAGAACAACAGCATAGGGACGGAATACAAAATAAAACCTATTCGTTAATGCATTCAGCCGTTTCTACAAAGCATTATTTCTGAAATTGAAATCAACCTCCAGGCGTTTCAAGTCTGTTACAAAAATATTGTTGTTTTGCTCTTTGACTGAAATGTTTGTATACTCGTAGTACACAATTATAACTTCATAATTTTAACTTCAAAGAACAATAGGTGAAAACAAAGGCAGATCTGAAGTGAAAATTTGTTTAGGCTAACCTTTGAGTAGAGTTTTTGGAAAAGTTAGTCTGCGAGTAATGTAGGTAGGTACGTATGAACATAGTGTAAACTTGTTGGATTTGTATATTGCTAAGGTAAATTATTTTGCGTATAAACAACTAAAATTTTTATATATCAGTTTAATTTTACTGTTTAATATATATGTTCATAGTTAAAATCCTAATCAGGCCTAAAATAACCAATACGAGAGTCTATGTAAAAAGCTTATAGTGACTTAGTTAAGCTAAGACATGCCTTAAATTGTCCAATGTAAAAATAGATCTATAACAAGTACCTACCTTCTTAAAGTCGTACAAATAATTATTTCCTGTGATATTTTTTTAATTTACGTAAAACATCCTAACGATAAGGACTTTAAAATAAGCTTTTTCCTTAAATCTCACGAACTAAACTTTACGTACTTCCTGTAATTCAAGGAGAAAAATTTGCTTTGTGAAATTTTTCGCTTAGACTCGAGCGACTTGTAATAATTTCAAACAGAAATGTGGAGCAATGTTCTGTTTTGGAACAACTATTCAAATTCAGGTGACACTATGCGATAAAGTATATTTAGTTATGTGCGAGTAGAACTTCAAGAGTTTTATGGAGCAGTTTTTTACTGCCTGAAAACACAGATAAAACGACATTTTTTAAAAATGAATCCTAGCTAGATCGATTTATTGGCCCCGAAACCCCCTACATACTTAATTTCATGAAAATCGTTGGAGCCGTTTCCGAGACTCAAATTATATATATATGTTACCGGATATCTGTATAATGCGGGTATTCAGCACAATCCCTAGGCACTGTGAATAATACCTGGGTCGTTTTGGCAATGTATTAAATGATATTAATATTATTCACCATTACATACTTTACCTAGGTAATGTATACGTTTCCGAACTACTATACAGAAAACCTACAGGTCCACCGGCAATGAATAAAATTAATAGATTTGGGTATGTGTATTCGATGAACTGTCATCGAATGGCAATTCATCGAATGACAATTCCTCGAATAGTAATTTTTCTTGTTTAAAAGATTTGAAGATTTTATTATAAACAGAAACAATTTAATGCTTTTTATAACTTTTTTGTATTTCTTATTTTTTGATCAATAACAATTTAACATTTTTCCGTACATAAAAATTTTAGGTTTACTTTCTTCCTTGAATCATTTTTTTTTCAAAACGCTTACGTTAGTGACAGAAACGAATCGCTGCAAAACCGACTCCACGTAGTCTTGTTTGCCCTACCCCTAGAGTGTAATGTAAACCCGCGTAGGCGCGGAGGGGCGAGGCGGCCCGCGAGCTAAGGAGCAGGTGGTTTTAATGCTCGCCGCAGCAGCTGAGGCTGGCCGGCGCGGCCGGCCAGCAAGCCGAAGCAAGGATGGGTGACATTTGAAATAATAAAAAATATTTATTAATGATCATATGAAAATGATATCATTCGATTCGGCCAATTGTGATTCGATATTTTGTAATTCGATATATTGTCATTCGATGAACTGTCATTTGATTAATTGTTTTAGATGAAATGTTAATTCGATTAATTGTGTTTTCGATGAAATGTTCATTCGATTAATTGTGATTTCGATGAAATGTCGATTCGATTATTTGTAATTCGATGAAATGTGACCGATGAAATGTTTTCGATGATTTTTCCGCAAATCGTAGTGTTTGCGCAACTTTGTAAGAATTCCATGTATCATTGCAGCAGCTTTAGCCTTTGGTTCAATGCACCGCCAAAAGTTGGGGTTTTTACCTTAACTCGTAACAACTGAAGGCGATCGGTATATTCTTAATGTACCTACCTACGTTATGAAAAGTAGAGCTCGGGTGAGCGGGCTCCTGGTACGTGCGGTAAATATACCTACACGTATCTTAGTCTTAGAATTCCACAAGATTGGCCGTGCCCCACTCAGATACAGCCCAAATTGTGAGATTTATACGTTTCACCACCACTCTGCTATCATCTGCGTACCCATAGACAATAGGCATGAGCGGGTCATTACTATGTACAAAGAAGAAATCCCAAACCTAGCCGATAAGGACAGAGGATATGTCGGAGCTGGAAGCTTGCTTAAATGTAAGAATGCCAAAGTTTGGGTTTGGCAGCCAAAACCATTTGTGCCAAGTAAACTGCCTGCCCTCACGTCTCGCTTCTCTCCCACTTGTTGTCTTTTACACACATTACCAATTACGCATGGAGTATTGTATAGAATGCCTGGGCGAAGTATGAAATAAATAATATTCGAAACGTTACCTGAACGTTTTAGATATTCTATAAATTGCCTAGGTATTGTATAGAGTGCTGAATTATATAGATATCCGGTAACATATACAAGCATTGCTTGTTTAAAGGTGTTAGATTTCCGTGGTATGATATTACTTCCGTATTACACATACACATAAATATTTATAATTCATCAGTCACTAGTAGAAATAAAACCACGAACAAATACGTACAATACCTAGAGAAAGAAATAAATTTTAAAAACGACCTTCTAAGTTATTCATAGCGTCTTCGCTTTTTCGTGAACTCACTCACGATTTAAGCTGAGAAGAGAGAACAGATAAAGAAAGTGAGATTATTATCCAGCAATAACTTATGATACTTACTAAGTAAAAAATGTAATACTATCGTATTTCTGGATTGTATTATTTTTCATATTACCTACCTAATTTATCTTTTTGTGTGGCAATAAAGATTTTTTTTTGTTATTTTCGTTAACTATTCTCGTTAGCTAAATCAGTATTAAAATAAAACAAACGTTTAATAAAAGAAAGAAATGAAAAGTGATCGGTCAATCGTTTATTTTGTCACATGGATGTCGTGTGTCCGTAGGGGTCAATTTGTCATGCGGGCAGATCAGAGCATTCGTGAACGGCCACAACTTTCGTCGGTGGGCTGTCGCACAGGGGGTGGTATTGAGACAGCCCGCCGCATCGGATATGTTGTCTATGGTAAGTATTCTGAATTTAAACATTTTGTTCCCGAATCGGACTTGTTGTCTATGCTATGCATTCTGTATTTTGTTCTGAATGTAACACTTCAATTGATTTCTAATTTAAATGCATCACCGAAATTGGTATCAATTTAATGTGTGCTAATTAATTTACCTACTAGTGCATGGTGTGTGCACATGATTGGTCATATTTATGATGTTTGGAGCTAACGTCTGTGTGTGTGTAACCTTTTAAAGAAATGTGCTTTTTTCTGTTGGTCTGTTATCTGTGAGGTCTGTGAGGTCTGTGAGTACTTTATAGTACTCACAGACCTCAGTACTTATGTACTGTTATCTGAGAAAATCTTAGCCGTAGAAGAAAAGTTTTAGGCGTGTTAGCCGTGTTGGCAATATTGAGTTCAATAATTATTGAACTTGAATTGAATAATGAATTGAGTTGAATAATGAATTATAATTCATTATATACTATTATAATTTCTCCGGGTTTGCCTGGATAGCTACCATCCCCTTGCTTGAGTCAGCTGCTAAACAACTCGTCGAGTTCCGGCTGGGGCCTTTAGAGTCGGTTCTTTCTTTCTTTTTCTTCTCTCTTTCTTGGCTTTTGGTGTCGCTGATGTCTATGGGCAACGATAGCCATTTACTATCAGGTCAGGTCAGCTCTTTTTTGGCTATTTCTATAAAAAAATGTTCTGACTGACTGGCATATCAGCGGCCAGCTCAAACCCTCTAAACCAAGTGCCAAAAAGAATTAAAATTTGGCATGTCTAAATAAGCCATCATAATCCCTATGACTAGGATTTCTTAAAATTCATGTGTATTCATTAATAACCATTGAGGCTGTCAAGTGTTGAATCAAAAATACGGATTGGACGTTACTGCATCTATTCACACGAGACGGATAACGGATCCGATCGAAATGAGACCTAATTTCTGCCAGTCTACGCGAAGCTAAGTTGTATCTACATAATGAGCCTAACATCCGACAGATGTGAACAGCGTCGTATGCGAGCGAGATCAGACCCGATTTTTGATCTAGCATGCCGTTGGCAATGTGTCTCTGTGTCAATGATCAAAGTGTCTCTGGCAAAGTGTCAGTCAATCAATCATTTAAACACAAGTGCATCTCACATATTCTCAGACTCACCAAGCAACAAATAGGAATGAGTTCTTACTATGGAGACAAAGACACACCTACACCAACCATAATTATTACAATAATTATCTGCTAACATTGATTTCGAAGTACATAGCACAAAATACAAAAGGTAGGCTGGAGATAGTGAAGTGCAACTGGCTTTAGAATTCAGGAAACGGTCAAAATTACGATCCTACGGGATTCCAACTGCCGGGATTGCACTCTGTATGTGAATTGTCAGCCGTCTGAGCAATCAATGAGCATACTCGTAGCAGTCGTAGCTATCTCTACAGGGGCTCAAGATACGGTTAATGTAAATATTAGATCTTTACTTTAGTATAAAGAACAAACCATAATTATATCATCGTAAATTATACTACAATTAACAATATATTACATAACATATTTATTATAATTAAATTAAATACTGCATGAAACGTTACAACTACTGGAACCCCTCTTTGTGATAGCTAGATAAGCTAGAGTACCTTCGGAATTGAGTTGATTGTTACAGAGCCCAGCGTTCTCCAATAAGTAGACCATTGTGTCATCTGTTGTTGTATACTCGAAAGATCTTTTTATACCGAATAAGTTAGTGCTTGACCACAAAACCACCTGATGGTAAGCAGTAATGAAGTCGTAGATGGTAAAGCGCACTAACTTAGTAGAAGCCTATTCACTGTTGACTTGAAGACACCTGCATTAGATTACCTAGGCTTGGACTCTCGGGGGTCAGTTCCATCCCTAGTTCCACCGCCATCACTACTAAAGAACTGCTGTGGCACTTTATTATATTTTAAAATACTGTCTAACTTGACCATTGTCAATGTTCATCAGTGAAAAGTTATTAGCATAGCGTTTATTAATGAGTAAGCTACGCTAGAATTACGGTAGAAAGAAGGCAATTTTTATCATCATTAGTTACGTACTCACAGTGAAGCCGAAGTGGTTAGCAGGCGAGCCACTTTACGACATTAAAAGCGGGCATGTGAGTACGTACAAACTAGTGTAATTTAATGTAAGTACATACTTATAACTCAGTGTAAGTAAAGCAGGAATGTGAGTGCATTAAATTTAAAATCTCCACGCTAACTTACTGCATATAGAAAGTTCGGGATGACTATTTGGTAAGTGCCCATTAGAAAATAACAGTGCGCATTTTTCTTTGACTTCTGAATTTAAATGAATGTCTGAATCATATTTATTTATCACCCCGTTTAGGTAGCTGTCTACACGTCTGCTTTATGTTAGTGGTATACGTAATATAAGTATTGGTTCTAGATAAATAAATGTTTTATATTTGTTGGAATTCGTTTATTTATGTGATACTTATCTGGAGAGTTATTTTTATATCTTCATTTTTACAATGGAATTCGTTGTCATATTATAATGAAATAGGTAAACTACGGTACAACTTTTGTACACCAACTAACTCTTGAAAATTTTTATTCAAGGCTTTTCAAGGGGAATTTTCGAGAAGACTTGTACAGAACCATAATAAATCCGTTATGTAATACAATAATCTCAATGTCGAAAAGCCTGTTACAACTATTTGCATAAAAAGTGTTTAAATGCATTTAACTTCTTACTTTTTATCAAAATACACAGAGGGTACGTGAGAGTATAATGTAATTTAGTTGGAGATTTTGGCATAGTTGAAAGATAAGTCAGCTGCTTGTTGATACGTGAGTGACGTTAATTAATGCAAATATGCGTGATCTCAGCAAACTATGACAGACGTGAACATCTAATATAACACAGTGTAAACTAGCTTAAGTATTATCGTAACATAAACAATGTTGATTCTGACATGCTTACAGGTTTGGGATGAAGAGTTAGCTGAAAAAGCGGCTAAGTGGGCGGAGTATGGAGTTTTCTCCCACAACCCAGATAGGACAATAGGTAGTATTTAATCTATTTATTAAAAATCAATAATTCTTTACATCCACTTTAAGTCAAGAGTACCTTGGACTATTTTTATAGGTATGTTATACTTTCCGATTTTTCACAGTTTGAACCTCTCTTTTGTATAGTACCTACTCGTATGTGTAAGAACCTAGTAGTTATGAATGGCACTAAAAGCCCGGTGGGTTATTTCGATCTTAAGTGATTGAACAACTTAAGAAAATGTGGGTGCGGTCGGTCGTTACTTGGATGACTGTTAGTTTAAAAAACAGCTCTACCATGTCGGAGGATCCGTTAAACTGCCGGTTGTTAAGGATAGATAGCAATCATTAGGCACTGTCTGTAAACTGTGGGTGATAGAAATTTTCCAACACGCTATTAACCTTTCAATTCTTGCTTTATCGGGGCGCTTGTATTATATTTTTTATAAGATAATGCATGGCCATGACCTGTGCAGTATGAATAATGTATATTGATTTACATTTATTAGGTAGTATAACAATAAGAAGTTCCATTTACAATACTGGTTTTTTTCTCAGGCAGTCAACGGTGGCCGTTAGTTGGTGAAAACTTATTTTATTCTAAGTTCTGGTCGACTTTGGATATACCTGTTATTCCCAATATAGAAGAAGCATTGAATGCGTGGTTTAATGAGCACTTGGACTACGGATACTACCCATTCATGTTAGGTACTAAGAAGGCTATTGGTCACTATACACAGGTAATAGGATATAGGTATTTATTATTTTTATTTAGGATATGTTTGTTACCTTTATGTGTGTCAGCTCAGAGTACCTACTGAGAACTGCGTGGGTGTAGATCCTCTACTCTCTCAGGGAAGATTAATACTTTAAAGGATATAATTGATGAAGTAAAATAATATTATGACGATACTCTTCAAGCTCCTCTCTCTGGAAACCCAGCTGACCAATACATTTTTTGGAAACCAACCCAACTGTCAAGATTTAAAAATTTAGAACAAAAATGCATCTGCCAGCCAAGGAATATTGAACGAGGTATTACACCTCGTTACAAAACACAAATATTATTTATTAATTTATTTAATGCATCAACAAAATAAACACTTTGTTAATACAATAGAAATATAGGCAAACAAATGTATCTTAATGGTTAGTGTCACTTCAATTATAGGTACATACAACAATGCATGATAAAACGTAGGTACAAAATCATTTAATAAATAAATAATTTATAAAGATTGAAAAAATTACAAGTTACGTATGTACATACAATAAACTTTTCCATACGCTATACTCGCTTGTTTATTCGATAGAGACGATTATGTCGATCAGAGTCGACAGAGACGTATTTCATAGACAAATGTTTGTGGTAGGAACCTACTCGAAATAATTAATAGTTTAAAAACGAAATACACGCTTTTATAAGAAAAAATAATCTATTTTCTTTTAATCCTGATGATCCTAGTGAGGACATCAGAACGAAAGTATTAAATTATTGTATTGTCGGCCATTGACCTCTGTGCTGTGTTTCAAGATGATCAGACGTCTTGAAATTGGTGAAAATTACGTTGAAAGATTCCGTTACATACATACAGGTCAAGCTAATAAAAAAGCGTGTAAAAATATTTTTACTTTGAAATTATTTTTAATTATTATTCCTCTAATCTTAGATTTCTTTTTAAATAGAATAATGTCAGCTATGTCTTAGCAGCGCAATGTACTTAATTACCTATGTATTACAATTATTGTAATCAAAGCCTTCTTAGATTTAAAAAGTACAAAACTACACAAAGATTTAGATGAGTAATATTTTTGACCTTTTTATTATATTGCAAAAATCACAACACAGAATTGACTGAATTAAAAAGCATAATTTTATTGCGAACGAAAAACAGACAATAACGAAAACGAGAACTTTCCATAAATAAAAATAAATGAACCGAGCACAATATAATAATTGTAGTATGACATTTTAATTGGATGAATGATTGAACTAGTGAAGCCGTACCTTAATAACTAATAGATAGTTTCATATATTAATATGTGTCTATTACCCGTTTATCTGAAAATTCTTGGATAGTTCTTCAGTGATTGCTTTGAATATAAACTGTGCTTGTACATAGCATGAATTTCAGATGGTGTGGGCAAACTCGAATCGACTAGGGTGCGGCATTTCACAAAATAAGGAGAATGGAGAAACATTCACGTTATTCGTTTGCAACTACGGACCCACGTAAGTTGCACTACTTTTTTCAAAGATTCTAAGAAAATTGATATAATAAAAATTAAGTGTTAATTACGGAAATTAGCTGTATTTATTATAAGTTCAGAACTGTGAGTTTACTCGCTCTACTACATAGCTTACCGTCAGTGGAAATGGTCACATAGTTTCGTAGCTTAGCTTTTAAATTTTCACAGCATAGCACATCTCTGGTGGAAAAGCACCCTAAGTAGTAGTAGTTTGCTGTCACGTGACGTCACTAAAGTGATTGCTCAAAGTAGTTTTCTCAGGTCATTGGAATAAACCTTTTATATGATTTTTTTAATTCTTACCTATTTATTTTACTAAATAAGTTAAACTGCTTTAACGAATAGGTATAAATCAAGATCCGGAAAAATTGTGATTTATCCTAGTGGGAAATTTATCATAATATTATCAACCTACTTATTTAATTTTAAACATAGGTAATTGATTTTCATAAGTGATTAATATTGAAATAATAATTAAAATAACTTTGTTGCAGAGGTAATTACCTTGGACAATTGCCATACAACTCATCTAGGTATCCAGGATATTTACAATGCCCGGATGGACAATGTGCGAAGCCCTACGGATACGTGTGTTCATTTTAAACCTTTTAGTGGAGTGGAAGTAATTTTACATTGTCCTAGATACAATTAAGTAGCGGTACAGTACAAAGCTTTAATAAGACAGATGGTTTTAATCGATTTCATTAAATATATTAGAACAACTTGTGAAGTAAAACAATAATAAATTTAAAAAATGCATTCTCATTTAGATTTCTTCGAAAACTGAGCTGAAAGTATCGTTAGTAATAAAAGCCAAGTTTTAATGTTTTGGCTGTTTCGAAAGTATTGTTTTAAACGAAATTTTATGTTTCATATATGTACTTATTATTCGTAATGCTAAGTTTGATCTTTAATTTATTTAATAAAACTACCCTTAAGCTAGTTACCAACATTATGATTTCATTAAAAAATCTTTTGTTTTATTGTGAACTCCGTTTAATTTTAAACTATGATGATAAAATTTAGTACCTACCTATAAGCAAAAATATATTAACTCGTTTAAACTATGCAATACTTAATTTTCGTTTAAAAAAGTTACAGAAATATTGTTTAATAATTTAAATCCTTTAAGAATCAGGTTAAATTATTCTACCTTGGTAGTCTTGACCACAACCGCTAACTTGAAAGTTTTTTTTTTTGTTCGCTTAAACTCTTAATCTTGTACATTATATTAATATTTGTAGTTATTCTTTGTATGTGTAAGTAATATGTAATTATTATTTATGTAGTTTATCTTATTTATTATATTGTCTGTGCACCTACCCTTTTTACACTGATTTCTATGTCCTCTGCCCAAAGGTTGTCTGGAAGAGATCGCTCTATAACGATAAGGTAAGACTGCCTTTTGTACTACATATTATTATTTATAGTATGTTCTAATGTATTATCTATTCTATTCTGTTTTAGGTGTATTCTGTATTCGGTTTTAGGTGCTTCCATGGGGGCGCATTGAATAGCCATAATTTGAAATTAATTTACCAAATACCTAACCCTATAATTGCAGACCATTGTAATTTGTAACCGTACATTATAACATTGTAACGGCATTAAATTGCACTTTTAGAAAAAGAGAAAGAATCACATAGAGAAAGATTGGTACGTGTAAACCATTTAGACAAGACCAGTTAAAGTGTTTGAGGAAAGAAGCATGACGTACACACATAACGTTTCTAAAGGGATCAAAGGAAATTTTGTGAACGGTAACATCTGCTTAACTGTCCTCAGTTGGGTTCGGGTCTATTTCCATATTTTTCACACAGGGCTTGTTAAGTACATGACATTCAATGCTGATTATTGGAAAAGTTATCCATCCAAAGAACCATAAGTCACCTGAAACCTCACTGCTTATTGAAGTTATACTTCTTTAGGCGCGTTATGAAATAAATGGAAAAAATGATGAGAGTGAAATTTTGGGGAGCGGGAGGGAGAGGTGGAGGGGAGGGAGAAGGGAGGGGAGGAAGGGGGTGAGATGGGAGGAGAGAGATTACAGTACTATATTACTATTTCTACTAGGCTTCAGCCGCAGAAGTGTGGTTTCACTAAAATAAATTATAAACATATAAACGTCCAAAATATTTCAGGAGAACATACAACTCGGAAATCTACGTATCCTATATTCTAATTCTGGATATGGTATATTATGTTCCACCATCCTTACAATGGTTAGCCCGTGATAGAAATACGGACATTCAGACATCTTCATAAACTTTCATCTTAGTTAATAACACAGTTAACGACTACTATCGAGCAATAACAAGCGGAAACTAGTGCTCTCGGAAGCGAAGCGCTAATGAAATTTTTACCCACTAACTGCCACCCACTTCCAGCTACGACTGACGTATCTTCACTTTACCTATCACAGTACACTAGTATACTCGTATATACCTATAAGATCGGTATGTAAATATAACTTCAGATAGAGTCTAATCATGATCTGATTTTAGAGTAAATAGCACAATAATGTTCATACCATAATAGGTACCTTCACAATCATTTTATCTGTATTCATGAGCAAAATGGATATTTACATAATCATATTATAAGTACCTAAAATGTTAAAATAGGTATGTGTTAAAGAAAATAGAATAAGTGTCGAAACGGTAAACATATGAAAAAGTTATATGTTAAATTTGACATGCACGCAATGAACTAATATACTAACGTACAGTGGTACTAGCAAAAACTAGCGTAGCTTAGAGTAGTTTTTACATATTATTTGTGTGCGTAAATATACGAAAATGGCGTAGTTTTTATAGCTTCACTCAAATTCAAGCCAGGGAGAGCTATTTACCTTGTGTATCTGAGTGTCTGTTACAAAGTTCAAACTTTGTGTTTTTTTTTTAAATAAAAATGTGGCTCTCAGCATGTTGTCATCTAATACATGTAAAATGGAAAGACATATTTATTTCATTGTGTGGAACTTTCATTTTAATTATTAGACTTTCCAGTGTCGATAATACGGGACCGATGTCCAACAAGTTCGCGACTCGCATCATGAATCGAATTAAAACTTCTTCTGGTGTTAACCGCTATAAACCCACATTAATGTAGTTTTGCTTCGATATAAATTAAGGCATTCTATTTTCCCTGCTGGAACTCTGAAAGTTTCGGGTGAAAAACGGCTGTTTGTGAAATTTTGCTAATTTGTTATAGTGTTCCAAGAACAGATCTTGATTCACTAACTGAGCAAGTGTACCAATTTTACTTTATCCTTTAGTTCTGTTTCTGTTAGTAGATAGTTTTGACGTTTCTAGCTGAAACAAAATGTTCGATCTCCATCTGGTATTGAAGACTGACCTGTAAGCTCCTTTTTTAGTAGGTACGTATTAGATATTCCCAGGGCAGGGTAACTTGACAACTGTGTGATGCAGTATAGTTTGTATTGAAATAGAAATTTATAAGAAGTTTGATGTACCTTGACCACAGATCAACCATCCACTAAAAGATCCAGCTAACAGGTGTATTTTCCATAAGCCAGTAAAAATTTCGATATTTGAAATTTAGAGAAAAAGAAAAATTCCAGCCAAGGATATACGAGTAGAGGTATTAACATCTCGTTACAAGACCTCATGAACGGTTTTCCTCGTATCCTGGTATTATTAGTGGATCACCCCGGCCATATCTTCAAACTAGAGGCACCGCATCAGTGATCCTATCATAATGTATTTTCCGTCCTCGAAAGTTTTTACTTAGTGATGACTCCCTTGAAAATATTTTAAACATGATCTTTGTGAGAGAAAATGCAAACAATTTCAAAAACAATTATTCAAATCTTGTTCATCATTGTTATACCCAAAGCATATTTTCATAGGAGACTATAATATGCTCCCCTCTTTTTTACTTTCGGACTTTTTTCACCCTAACAACTCGAATATCAAGAAGTTTTTTGTTACTAATTATTGAGTTTAATAACAATTATTAAACACACAATAACCAGCGAGTTTCAATTTATTGGTAACACAGTTTTATATCCTACGTTGGGCGTTTTATTTCTGCAAAAACAATTTTAAAGCGAATATGAATATGCAAATCTGCTCTCAGCGCGCCGCCGACATGACATTCCACTGATAAATTTAACAGTATCTATAGGGTACCTGAAAAAGGACACATATGCGGTATGAACAAATTGTGATGTTTTACGTGGCTAACACTGAATTTAAGAAATTCCCGTTTCTATGGAGGACTGTGTCAATAATGGTTTTATTAGTCGTTTTATTGGAAATGTTATATACTTTTGTTATGTTGAGAGGCTCTACCCAACCAAAAGCCTTTTTAAAAAATATCATTAGTTAAAACTTCACTACAATGTTACAACCTTACCTTAATCATACGGACGTACGTACAAAGCAATAGCCAAGTTGAAGAGCAATAGACTGCACTGCTCAATTTAATCCCAGGGCGTCCGGTAAGTCTAGTGTCTAAACGGTATTGGTGTTAGAGAGCCAGTTAACAAACAGATTAATCTTCTCAGCAACGTATCGGTCCTTGGTCCTATGAATATCCAGGGGCAGAGGTGTTGTTATTTACTATCAAATGGCCAGTCGCCTCATGGCCAGCAAGCGTTACGATAAAAGAGATAATAATTCAATATTTATATACACGCTGCTTTTTTTGGTTTGCAAAATAGCAAGTGCATCAATATTAAATAAAAACAACTACTGGAATTTCCGTTGAGATAAAAACGTCAAATATCTCGGGTTTTGTACATGACATAATAACAGAATTACTTCTCGTGTATAAACAGACACTTTATCTTACAACGCTTCAGATGAAACCTTTTCGAAGTTTTATTTCTTTCTACTGTAGTAGATGTAGCTATACTAATCGATTTGTGTGAAAGAACTTAAACAACACAGGTTGGAGAGACTTAGGAGATTGCGCTAATTTTCGGTTAGCACCTGTCCTTAGTAGTTGTTCTGCCTTGTAATCGGCTTCGTACTTTGATGAGTAGGTAGTTATTACGGCATGCGGTCTTTGCTTTTCGCTTCAGAGTGTCTATTGCTTTCTCAACACTCGGCTTTTGTTATTAGGTAATCTTTTTTTTCTAAATTTACGCATCACTGATGACTGTGTTGTCGCTGATGTCTATGGGCGACGATAGCCACTTACCATCAGGTGGATCGTCGACTCGCTTGTGGCTATTTGCAAAAAAAATGTGATAGTTTCTAATGCTTTTTATTTGTTTCTATTGCGATAAGATGTATTACCTATGTGATAAAGATAACAAGCGATAAGCGTAAGACTTACTAGTAATACCTAAGTTATAAGTAATTACTTAATTAATATACGAGGACGTCACTGGTCTCCTCTAGAAAGCCACGAACGAGAAGTGGGTACGACATAACGATAGCATTAAGTCATGAAAATGTAAAAGTTTTTATCGTAAATTCTTCTTGTACTCATATGCGTATACACATTTAAAGAAAAACTCGAAATTACGTAGGTCATTATCAAGACGATGTGGAGAAAAGAGGCAACATTACCGAAATGAACCGCCTGTGTAATTCGTTCAAATAATGAGTATCATATAATTGATCATGGAAGATATTTTAAAAAACCGTTGCTCACTATCTTTTTAAAGAAATTATTAAATAATTAAAGGAAAAGAAAAGTGACTTTAGGGCTGGCAGCTTTCTTGCTCAGCGTGTTAGTGTCAGTACAGCGCCACAGGGACCTTATACTATAGTTACATTTTTAGTTTTTATTTTTTTATTATGCAATGTTAATAATCAAAATTATATATAAGTTTTACTTCCAAAAAAACCGTTTACTAGATATGGATTTATGGATTAACGTAATAGATTTAGATGCGGTAACTAATGTATTTTAGAGAGCTTGGGTGTTTGTTCAATGTAGATCGGTTCACAAATAAAATAGTTATGTTAATTTAAAGAAGACCGTCCATTACATTTATTTGAGTATGTGGGCTTACCGAAGCGAAGCTAGAGCATTTTTACTAGCACCTAATATTTGATCAACTTATATTTTGTTGCACTTTGTTTGTAACCGTAAACTTGGGCAATGTCAGATTGTGGTATAATCTTAGGAGTAGCTAATCTGATACGTTTAGAGATTACCGGATTTAATGTAAGGAACTTGGTGACAACCTACATTCGCAGAATGGAGTACAGCCACGTACGTAGATAAACACAAGTATGTTGTCAATCCTTATCGAAACAGATGTAATATTATGATGGATTTTGCGTGAATGACTACGTTATCATAAAATTAGCCAAATTAAATATTGTGTAATATTTGTTGTGTATACCCCATACATTCGCAGTCGACATTGTTTTGTTTATTCAGCATCAAGAACAAACTATTTTAATATTCATCTAAATTAAACATATTTTATTGGCAATCGTCAGAGTCGTTTGGCGCTTGATTCAAGCAAGATGGTGGAAGCCGGCTTGATTCTCTTTGCTATAATTATATTGACACATATCAAGCCAATGAGTTGAGAGATATCTCATTAGCACTTTGATTCTCGTCATGCATTTCAATAATTCTACTCGAATTATTTTGATTACTTCGGTGTTATTACAAATCCACCCAGTGGTTTGTAAGCCAGATATTGAATATTGATGTCTATTAATATTATATCGATATCTTTAAATAGTTTCTTTTTATATTTCAGTTTACCTCTCTGATTGTATCGTCCTGTTAGCTCGTCTAGCTGTCTGACCTTTTGCTAGTTTTTTACAGTTCAACGAGATTGTATCCAATATAACATTTTAACAAAAATAAGTCATTTTCTCGACCTCTTTGATCGAGATATATTATTATGGACCAAGGCTAACAATAATAGCCTAGAGGAGGGTCATTCAAAGTGAGAAAAGTGTTTCCCTAGTATAAGTCAGTTAATTTTAGAGAGTACGCAAAATATTTGACGCAATGTGGGCTGGTCAGTTAATAAGTTAAAAAATCGACTCAATTTTGAATCAAGATTTAAATTGGCCAAAATTGCTCATAGTCGACTCAATATGGTACCTTAGATACAAAACAAGCCCTGGATGGGCCTTAATCTATATATAAATTACGTGCCACGTTGTTTGTTCGCGATGGACTCCTAAACTGCTGAACCGATTTTAATCAAATTTGCACACCGTGTGCAGTTTGATCCAACTTGAAAGATAGGATAGCTTAAATTAAAAAAAAAAAAAAAATTGACAGAACGAAGTCTGTCCGGGCAGCTAGTAAATAATAAATATCTACATGGTGTCCAGTGGCTTATTACCTAAAGATTTCAAATTTAAATAAATAAAAAATTAGAAGAGATAAAAATTATTTTGATTAACTTAATATATATAAATTACGTGTCACGTTGTTTGTCCGCGATGGACTCCTAAACTACTTAACCGATTTTATTCAAATTTGCACACCATGTGCAGTTGGATTCAACTTGAAAGATAGGATAGCTTACAACTCAAAATAAAAAACTTTTAACAGAATGAAGTCTGTCCGAGCAGCTAGTCTTATATATATAAATTACGTGTCACGTTGTTTGTCCGCGATGGACTCCTAAACTACTTAACCGATTTCAATCAAATGTGCACACCGTGTGCAGTTTGATCCAACTTGAAAGATAGGATAGCTTACATCTCCCTTATGTCACACTGAAGGTTTTAATAAAAAAAAACATTTGACAGAACGAAGTCTGTCCGGGCAGCTAGTATAGGTATAGGTATAAATTACGTGTCACGTTGTTTGTCCACGATGGACTCCCTAAACTACTTAACCGATTTTTATTCAAATTTGCACACCATGTGCAGTTTGATCCAACTTGAAAGATAGGATAGCTTACATCGCAAAAAAAAAATTTGACAGAACGAAGTCTGTCCAGGCAGCTAGTTTATTATAAATTATCTATCGTTTATAGTGACGCTTTCTGTGCTACTCGCTGAAGAAATGATGCTGGCGACACAAAGGAGTTCTCTCAATTCCTCATGGATGCGATCATCAGAAATTTTTCTATTTTTCTAAGAAATTCAGACGGTAGGGTACATACACAAAATACGTATACCTACCATTAATAATGGTTAAAATATTACCCACATTATGTGTCACAATTCACATATTATATTTTATAACGAGTAACCGCCCTCGCTTTGCTTCGGTTTTCTTATTTTAAAAAAATATAATTTAGCCTATGTTCACCGCGGATAGTGTAGCTTTCCAACAGTGAAAGAATTTTTCAAATCGGTTCAGTAGTTTCGGAGCCTATTCAATGCAAACAAAAAATCAAATCTTTCCTCTTTATATATCAGTACTAGCTGCCCGGACAGACTTCGTTCTGTCAAAAGTTTTTTATTTATTTTGAGATGTAAGCTATCCTATCTTTCAAGTTGGATCAAACTGCACACGGTGTGCAAATTTGATTAAAATCGGTTCAGTAGTTTAGGAGTGCATCGCGGACAAACAACGTGACACGTAATTTATATATATTAAGATAGATAAAATTTACCTATTGTTACCTGTGTTCATCCAAATCACTTGATAGTCATAGGTTACTTTGTCATCCTGACCCGGATGCGAGCCTGTTTGCAACTTTCATACAAATAAAAAATATATGTTTTAATTTGTTAGTGACAAATGTTACTTCATAAATTTTATATCCGTGTTGAACCGAGCGCTATTCGCCTACTCAACTATTTTGCATATTCATGGATTTCGCTTAAAAAAGTCTCGTACAAATAAGAGCTAACTCAGTGATGCGAAGGTCGTTTGTGATAATATTTACATAATTTATAAAATACATTATTACAATTCCATTTAAAGTAAACCCTTTATGGATATTACCTTTCTTCTATACAGCGTAGATTTTTTTACAAGTATATTGAGAGTTAATTTTTATATCATTAGTCTATTACAAAAATATACGTAACTAAAATCCGTGTCTCACATCAGTAGAAAATGTAATGATTTCTTACTATACTAAAAAAAACCCTTCGGGCATAGAACGTGAATAAAATAATGGTAACATCATATCGACAATTTACGGATAAAACGATTTGTAAAGGGCCTTCCGAACACAACGTGATTTGTCCAATTGATCAAAAAGGGCTGAGTATTTCGTCTGTAATTTTCGCAATGCGGGTTAGAAAGGACAAATCTGTATTGTCCCTCTACTAAACCTTGAAACATTTTCTTTACATCTTTCACAAGTGATTGATGCGTGTCGTTAAATTTTACCAATAAACATAATTATGTATTTGAGCGGTAACGCTTATGTAGTAATCGTAGTAGTATCAATCATCTGTTCTCTACAACCACCTTTCTAATTATATTCTAGGCAAATGTGTGTTTTTAAGGTTTAAATAAGAACAACAATATTAGTACGATATCCGTTTTGGCCTTCCTTAATTTGCTGCCTAATAACATGGACGGCATGCAGACCCTAATCACTCTCCGCTTTCAGATTCCAAACTATGTTTGTACTTCAAAGAGTATTCACTCTCTGGCTCTCTGCCCAGGGATATTCATGTGTTTTGAACTAAATTACAAATGGTAATAGCAATCCGAATATTTTAATCCCTAGCGCAATGTTTAGGCTAAATCAACTCGTTGGAGTTGATACAACGACGAGGATACAAATTGACTTATACCTAATCATTTTAAGCTGCTTCTGTTTTGAAAGCGAGTTCAGATTTTCACCGCACCATAACCTTAAATAGACTTTGAGGTTGCGACTGTCTTTTAATTAATGATTAGCAATAAGGATCTTAGATGATATCGGCTCATAATATAATGAACATGTAGGTACATAATGTCCCACCTCAAAAATAATGTCTGGAAATTTTCTAAATCTGATAAGTTTTTCAAATATTATAATACCTAAATTAATCATTCGAAGTTATTTTAATAAAAACTGTATCAAACAGTCAATTTTGAGGTTGCATAAATCAATACGCAATGCCAATTATAGATTTGTTTGATTTGATTTATTCTCTGCTTTATTATAATACTAGTAGCCCGCCATCAATTAGCTGATTAGCAACGGATACTTAAGTTTTCATGCCCTTTCCCTTTTCTAAGCCTTTTTGTCAGGAATTATTATACCTATGTACTTAATTAACGCTACATATACTCATAAAATTATCCCAGTCATTCTAGAACTTAAGTACATGAGTAACATTAGCTCTTAAGGTAATCCAATCCATTGTTATCAAACATTTTTCCTTTCATTTAGTTACTGAACGGTCATAAGATTGGAGCAAACCAGGTTAGGTATATGGAGTTTTTACTTTCTAAATTCCATACAGAGAGACCCTGCAATGTCATCAGAACATAGCGGCGCCTCTCTTGGGTACATTTTAAACGCTAGTAGTCTATTTTATGGCTTCAACACATTAATGGCCCACTACTGATCACGGATCTCTCCCCTTGAGGAGGCCTAGAGCATACCTACTCCACCACGCTCCGGATTGTTGGAGGGGTTAGTGGCCAACCCAAGTGTCGAAAGTTTTCATGCGCCCGAGGGTTTTCAGGCCTCCGACATGAATTAACGACTGTTATATTACGATAACATCCGGGACCAACGGCTTACGTACCCTCCGAAGCACAGAAGCGCTCAAGAAATGTTTGCCACTAGCGGTCACTCACCCAACTACTGACCGCGCCCGCTGTTGCTTAATATTGTAGATCGCTTAGGATCGACGCAAGCCGCCGGGCTATGAGCGCTTCATATTCTATTGTATACTTCAGTCCCTTGTATATATACACTTTCATCATCATGTTACATGTTACTCATCACACTCATCATGTTACTCATACTGATTTACATGTTTAACCATTGCCCTAAATCGTCTAAAAATTATAATTATTGCTCCCCAGTACCAAATTCCACAGTATGTGGTACAAATGCCCTAAACTATAGCTGTAGCATATTTCATCTAAGCTCAGAAACACAAATGTTTTGTTTTCATCGTCTTCATTTTAATACACGTCACACGCAGATGTTGAGTATGGATACGAAAATAAGTTTTGGGGTTTACGATAAGAAACTATAATAATACAATAAAACTACAGTGGTGCCCTGCTTGTAGTTTGTACCAAGTAATATTATGTTTTGGCAAATTGTAAAAGGTTTAAATGTTGGCAACAACAGGTCGAAACCTATTTGAAATTTTACAGTTATAGTTTTGTTAAATGTGTCATTTTTGTGAGACATCCCATCACTAATGCCAATAAATTACGGCAATTATTCCTTTATATGAATTTGAAAAATTTTTACTTAACTTTACGTTCCGCTAAACGTCAAAACCATAAAAATTTTCCATCTCAAGTGGTCGCCGACCGATAATCGGTGACCGATTTTTTGTAGGAGAAAAATATAACTTACTGATTAATAGTGCAACGCACACGTCCTAAGAAAGTCAGTCAGAAATAATATGGGAGGAAAAATCGGCCCGATTATCTGTCCTACAAAAAGTCTGACGTGGGCGGGCAGAGTTATTCATATATCGAGAGTTTATGTCACTGCATGTCTATGGTTGCTACATACGAGTACATATTACAAATTATACATATTTTAACACACTTCAAATTGTTGGTGCGAATGCTATTTATTTATTTATTTATTTATTCATTAAGATACTTGTAGTGCTAACAGCCAGAGCCAAGGCGCACTACAAGTCAGACACAACAATTACAAAATTAAATTATTGATATTAAAATAAACATATACTTACTAACTACTTACATAACTAAAATATTTAACACAACACCTTATAAATTGTGTTGTGGACAAATTAAAAATGTCTAATTCTGGCTCCTGAGCAATCAGAGCGTTGAGTAGCCTTGCGGCTTGAGCGGTCGGTGCGTACTGTGCGGTGCAGGTGCGCGCCGGGGGAACTGCCAGCAGACTGTGCACGCGGCCGCGTCTCAGCCGCTCCGGAGCGACCAGAGAACAGCGGGACAGGGTGGTGGGATTATCCACTGCGTTATTGAGCAGCAGATAGTAGTGCAACATTATTGCACATTTGCGGCGTAACTCTAATGTGTTGACGCCTACCATGCCAGCTATAAATAGGGACGGGTAGAGGTGCGGATAATATCCGAACATTTTTTTGTACAGATATCGGCAAAATTTCTTTTGAATCTTCTCCACCATATCTTTATACTTTTGTTCGTGCGGATCCCAGATAATAGCGTTGTATTCTAATTTACTTCGGACAAACGCGTAATACAACGTTATAATTGTGTTTCTCTGATGGAACCTGGAGGCCTGCCTCATTACGAAACCGAGTGACTTATATGCTCGGCTACATATATCACTAATATGAGGGTTAAATGTTAGCTCCTTGTCCAATGTTAATCCGAGGTCCCGAATCTGCTCCACTCGCTCAAGTGGTGCTCCGCATATATTGTAACAGCTTTTACTAGTGATAGGTGAATTGGAGCGAGTGAAGGTGATGCATTTACATTTGGATACATTGAACTCCAATTGGTTCTCCTCACTCCATTTTACAACACTATCGATATCCCTCTGCATGGCTACGCAATCTTTTTCACTTGCTATACCCATGAATAGCTTCAGATCATCGGCAAACATGAGGCATCCAGCTGATTTGACTACAGTCGGCAAGTCATTAATCATGATCACGAATTGTGTAGGTCCAAGCGTGCTGCCCTGACTTACACCAGAACAAGTTATATAAGGATCACTGCGAACACCTGAGAGCTGAACGTACTGAATTCTATCAGTAAAATAACTCGCAAAGAACATTAGTAATTTTGGAGTAAATCCTATGGCCGAAAATTTCTTTAATAGCACGTCGTTATGAACTCGATCAAAGGCTTTTTTAAAATCGAAATATGCTGCGTCTACCTGTTTCTTAGTTTCCATTTCTTTGACAGTGTAGTCCATAAAGTTAATGTGATTCGTGGCTGTCGATCTTCCCGCCCTGAACCCATGTTGTGCATCATTTAGTAGTACACTTACCTGACCTTACCTGCTATAACTGAATTACTAATTATCATTCTAGGTACAAATTTTCCCCATCCAACGTGCTTTGTATTTACAATAATACGAGTATTTATGAATTAGATACATAATTATAAGTGGACAGTGTCAAGTTTATCTACAACATCATTTTATTATCATTTCACACAGAAAGATTATTGTTTAATCTTTATGCATTATACATTACATTTTGCTTCTCATTTTATGTCCACATTTGGAAACTACAATACTTTTGTTTATCAAAATCCAGTTATATAAAAAATCACTTGCATAACAAATTAATCATTTGTTAGCCTTCATATTGGGTAATATTTTTGTCACGTTCTAGATATCAGTTAAACCTAAGTACACGAAATTAAATTCTCTCAGAGATCAGCGTCTTACTGATAAAAAGTGTAAGCTTATCATATCGATAAAGTTACGATAATGCTTATACTTGACCGTATCAAGTGCAAAGATTGCAAAAAGAAAGAGATAATATTAAAACAGGTTCTTCAAGGTTTCAATGGTTGTATGATTTGAATTGTAAACAGATTTTGAGGAAAACAGTCGTTGGATTGTAGCAAGGACCACGAAGTACCTCATTATTTAATAAGCAAAAGATTTCCTTGTGCATAGTAAATGTTTCCTTAGTACAAACAGGGCTTCAGGAGACAATAGTAGCGTATGTTTTTTCCTCTATCCTGTTTCGGAATGAGACATGCATGATTTATTGTGCGATTCATGTAGATTTCGAGGTGAGAGAAGAAAAACGACTAGTTCCTACGATCGTCTATATATATAAAATTGAAAAGAGATACACTGATTAAACAAAAAATCTCAGAAACTACCGAACCGATTACGATGAAATTTGGCAAGGAGATAGATAATGCTAAGGAGACGTCAGCTAAGAACGGATTTTTGGAAATTCATCCCCTAAGGAGTAAAAAAACGGCTCGGAGGTCATTTTCATACAAACCAACTTCGTCAGTTTTAGAGTTATAAATATGACATTTTTCATGTAAGTTTATAGTAATAAACAAAAGTTAACTTTAATATATTTTTTTGGAAAATCATCCCTTAAAGGGTTAATTTACTGAATGGAACTTAGTAGGCAACTTCGTCATTTTTGAAGTGAAAAACATGAAAATTTGCACATTAGCTTCAAATTAAAAACAAAATTTGTAAGTATTATGTTTTTTTGGAAAATCATCCCCTAAAGGGTTAATTAAGAGTGCGAAAGTTAGTATGGCAACTTCGTCAGTTTTGTAGTAAGAAGGGTGAAAATTTGTTTATAAGCTTATAGTTAGACACGAAAAATAACTGTATCACTGTTTTCTCGAAATTCATCCCCTAAAAATAGGGGTTGGTAGTCAACTACATACAAATCAACTTCGCCAGTTTTACAGTTATAAATATGATTTTTTTAATGTAAGTTTATAGTAATAAACAAAAGTTAACTTTAACAATTTTTTTCGGAAAATCATCCCTTAAAGGGTTAATTTAGAGGATTTCATTTAGTACGCAACTTCGTCATTTTTAAAGTCAAAAACATGAAAATTTATATATTAGCTCCAGATTAGAAACAAAATTTGGAAGTACAGGCTACGTTTTTTTGGAAAGTCATCCCCTAAAGGGTTAAATAAGAGTGTGCAAGTTAGTATGCCAACTTCGTCAGTTTTCAAGTAAGAAGGGTGAAATTTTGTATATAAGCTTATAGTTAGACACAAAAAATAACTGTACCACTTTTTTCTCGAAATTCATCCCCTAAAAATAGGGGTTGGTAGTCAACTACATACAAAGCAACTTCGTCAGTTTTAGAGTTATAAAATATATGAATTTTTTTTATGTAAGTTTATAGTAATAAACAAAAGTTAACTTAGAATTTTGTTTTTTCGGAAAATCATCCCTTAAAGAGTTAATTTAGGGGAATGAACTTAGTAAGCAACTTCGTCATTTTTTAACTTAAAAATGGACAGGGAGCAGGAGAGGGAGAAGGAGCGGAAGAGGGAGATAGAGAGGGACAGGGAGCGGGAGAGGGAGTGGGAGCGGGACATAAATCGGGAGAGGGTGCGGGTGCGGGCGGGAGAGGGACTGGGAGCGATAGAGGAAGAGGGAGAGGGATATGAAGTGGGAAAAGGACCTCGAGCGGGAAAGGGAGAGGGAGGAGGGATATGTTGTGGGAGAAGGACCTCGAGCGGGCAAGTGAGAGGGAGTGGGATAGGAAGAGGGAGAGCAAAGGGAAGTGAGACAGGGAGCGGGAGAGTAAAAGGGACAGGGAGCGGGAGAGGAAGAGGGCAAGGGGAGAGAGGGAGATGGAGAGGGAGAGGGAGAGGGAAAAGAAAAAAAGTTAATGTTGTGTACTATTCCAAACCCGCTCCCGGAGGAATAATCTGTGATTGTATCGTAAGTTTCAGTATGTAAATTCCTAAATGTAAGTACTTCAATATAAATGAACCTGTTTTTAAATTTTCTTTTGTAAGGGATACTAAATAATATGATAAGCATAATTTCCGCGTGCGAAGCTGCGGGCAACAGCTAGTAATTTCATATTTCTCTTACCTAAAACAAGGCTTGTAAAGTATTGAATGTTGACTCAAGACTTCAAGAGTCCCTACTACGGTTGACAGATGGCCGGGATGACAAATTTCGGAATGTTCTGATTTCTGAGTCTTTCCCATCCCGTCTTAAGTAATTAGACTTAAGTGCCCCGGATTCGAGGGCACTAGGTGGCCAGAGGCGCAAATTGTGGCAACCCAAAGGCACCCGGGCGGTTTCATTTTGGTGGAGAAGAGCTTTTTTCAGCTCCACTTTTGTAAGGTTTCTCAAAAAAAAACACTGTTAGACTATCTACCCTGGTATAATTTGTCCAGAAATGTTAAGCGACCGTAGTCTCTACTGAGCTCGATTCCTCCGTCACAATCTCCATCACACCATGATGAGCTGGACAAGTGCAGTTTGACAGATTTCTCATTATTTTGAAACCATGAGAAATAACTCGCAAAGACTTCTTCATCGAAAGCAACTGTCACTGTCACAGAAAGTTTGAAACGTTATGCTTACAGGATTCCAACTAGGACCCTCCGAGTCCGACTTTTTATTAGTAGACAGTAGCAAAGCAAAGCAAAGCAACATCCCATAATTGTCCCACTGCTGGGCTCGGGGTCTCCTCTCACAATGTGAGGGGTATTAGGCCATAGTCTACCACGCTGGCCAAGTGCGGATTGGTAGACTTCACACACCTTCAAGAACTTTATGGAGAACTCTCCGGTGTGCAGGTTTCCTCACGATGTTTTCCTTCACCGAAGCAAGTCATAATTAACTTGTAATACGCACATAATATTTGAAAAATTAGAGGTGCGGGCCAGGGTTTGAACTCGGGCCCCTTCGTTCGGGAGACCAACGTTCTACCGCTAGGCTATCACTGCTTAGTAGACAGTAGACACTTACCTATTACTCCTATTAGATAGGTAATAATGAGTACATCACAAAAGAGGGCCCAGGCGAATTCTGAAACCCAAATATGATGTATATTATTAATGTAAGTCTATTGTCATCCTGGCGGGATCCCTGGAGGAACTTGGTACAATGCTCGGGGACTTGAACAGCGCCTCACAACGGGTGGGTCTTAAGATGAACATGGACAAGACGAAAATCATGTCGAATGTCCATGTCGCACCCGTACCGGTTGTTGTTGACGGCGCTGCTCTCGAAGTTGTAGACGAGTACATTTACCTGGGACAAGTGATCTAAATGGGTAAGTCCAACTTCGAGAAAGAAGTTACTCGTAGAATCCAACTCGGATGGGCTGCGTTCGGGAAACTACGTCATATCTTGTCGTCCAAAAAGTTACCTCAGTGCCTGAAGTCGAAGGTGTTCGAGCAGTGTGTGTTGCCAGTGATGACATACGGATCCGAGACGTGGTGCTTCACTATGGGCCTTATGCATAAGCTTAGAGTCGCCCAGCGGGCTATGGAGCTATGCTCGGTATTTCTCTACGCGATCGAATCAGAAATGATGAAATCCGTAGACGAACGAGGGTGACCGACATAACTCAGAGAATTAGCAGGCTGAAGTGGCAATGGGCTGGCCACATAGTTCGAAGGACCGATAACCGTTGGGGAAGAAAGATCCTCGAATGGAGACCACGCCTCGGTAAAAGGAGCACAGGACGCCCCCCGACCAGGTGGACCGACGACCTGAAGAAGACAGCGGGTATCCGCTGGATTCAGAAGGCTCAGGACCGGTCAGAGTGGCGTAAGTTAGGGGAGGCCTATGTCCAGCAGTGGACCAACAAAGGCTGATGGATGGATGGATGGATGGATGATTGTGATACCTGTAACTTCTAAACAAGCGGACCGATTGAATTTATGTTCAGACAACATATCAGCTTTGTCAATACGATGGTTTGTAGACGGTCTTACTCGTACGGTGGTATTGTACACAATTGATATGTTTACGTGATCACCTAGATCAGATGAATGTTTGCTAGGCGAGTTAGCTCTGAATACAGCCATTCCAATCAATGCTAAGTAGGGCACGGAATCCAATTACGATAGAAATAAAAACTAACAGCCGTTGTGCTATTAACTTCGAAGCACGCAGATTCATCTCCGTGGCGCGGGCGTGTTGACTTAACGTCCCATTATCGGCTCCGTAATGGAAATCAGCGCTAGACTGACTCTCTATTCTTGCGGCCGTTTCGAACAAAAACTGTAGGCAATTACTTTAACGTACTCATTATATTCTTTAAATATTATTTCTAGTAAGTGCAATGATAGCCTTGCCACAGATTTTATGCATAAAAACAGTACCTAAATGATTAAATATTAAATGTAATTTTATTTCAATTGCGACAACTGTTAGCATAACAATAAGACTGTGGTAACTAAATGACGGTGACGTTTTTTTTAAATATTATTCTGAAATAATAATAATAAAGGAATAATTACATCGCGATCGATTGACGTCCACGTCTATATTATTAACGTATCGAACATAAAAAATAGATCATAATCAGTAATCCACTTTTGATTTTAATTGACTAGAGTAGATTAAATCAGTCATTGATATGAACGTGTATTATATAACTTCAAGATACAAGTTTTTTTGGTTTGTAATAGTGGCAAAGTCCACACGACGATCAGTCATTACTACGAGTATGAATTCAGGATCTAGTTAATAGTAGGTATCAGGCGTTACTTACTGACTTAACTACTTATTTACTTACTAACTTAATTCAGGATCTTATTTTTCTTACCTTATCTTTTTAGTTGTATTATGTTCCAGTATTCAGTACAAGAAGTGTATTGTTTAGTTACTTTTAATAATCATAATTCATTCTAAATAATTTAAATAGGTACATACACCAAACAAAGAGAGACATGGGTTTTCAGCAATAACGCTTAGATTTAATGCTTGATCGATGCTTCCATTTCAAAGATTACATTGCTGTCGATGGTACTATGAAGGTTCGCAAAATCGTTAAAGTTGTTCAGTGATTCAACTATATTATCTAAAAGCAGCTAGTCATTTCATGAAATGTGAGTAGGTACCTACCTACTTCATGAAATGGTTACACATTCATAATTCCTTCAATTCTTAAAGCGATCAGATGATATAGAATGTATTTTTACTTCAAACAAATTGTGTTTCGTTTTAAAGAGAATAAAAGTACTAAGCTATAGACGCAATTTATAAAAAAAACTCCATATAGCAATAAGGCCAACTGTTGTTTCGAGCTTCTTGTATGTAATTTCTCTGTATATTCTATGGTGTACAAACAACGAATATATTATCTATGTATGTTTAAATTAAATACAATCAATTCGAAATACGAAATACCTACTGCCTGCTCAAAGTAGAAGCACAGAAGAAATAATAGCACTTATGTAGAACTTAGAAGCGCAAAGTTATCGACGTCAATACAATTAAATACTTCGACCCTTCTTATTACTAACTCACTTGAAACTAACTTTTAACTGACAAGAATCTACGTTTTCATTTACAAAACGACACTTAACGCAACTCTACAACAAGACGTAGAACTCTTAACGAGGACCTTAGTACCGATCGTTTAGGTGATTCCCAAAGTGGTCTATATCGACCCTTAGGGGTCTATGACAACCTGCAAGGGGTCTACGTCAGCGAAAAAAAATTTGGGGGTCCATGAAATGAAAATGGGGGTCCACGATAGTGGATCATATACATTATTTATAAAAGTACCTATGAAGTAAAAAAAATATTATATACCTATGTTTATAAAATTGTGTAAGTTGTAGGATGTTGGTATTCGCTTTGTGGTCGCAATACATTTTGAACTTGTAAAAATGTTTGTTTAATGCTACGTATATTTTACATAACAGATACAAAATGTTATTTTGAGTAGTTTTAATTTAAATTCAATTAATAAATGTATAAATTAAAATGTGTTTTTACTTTAAGTTTTTAACACTAAACTTCACTACAGTTAGAAATTTACAGGAAATCAATATCAGGTAAGTAGGGGGTCTACCCAACACGGAAAAACATGGCAAGGGGTCTACGACACAAAAAAGTTTGGGGAACTCTGGTATAGACAATCGGGTCGGGTGACTTATGTCTACATATTAACAAGTTGAAAGACTAAAATAAATACACATTTATAGTGTCGATAAAGGATAAAAAATTGTGACTGTGCTAATAACTATAATGCTATAGAGGTATTAAGTTCTAGAGCTTCTTCTAGACCTCCAAATGGTCATATGACGATGGTCATGCTTATCACAAAATGCATTGTGATCGGAACTAAGGCAATAGGAGGAAATAGGTCTGATTAAAAGCGGGCAAGTTCGTGTCAGGCCACGCGCAATGTCAAACGTAATGCAATAAAAATCATTTTTATCCTATTAAAAATGGTTTGACTTACTTACTGGTGGCAATTTTCTTAAGAGCTTTCGTGTGAGTCGGTTTCAGACCTGCTAGTGATATTGAATCTTCTGACACTGTTTCGCCATGCGCCACTATGTATGTAGAGCAGCGTGGTGAACAACTTCTACTTAATTACGAGAGCGACCCTTACTCAGTGAGCCGCTAACGGGTTGGAATCATAAAGCTTTATAATAAAAAACTTTAGTTTTATCCACAAATTACATTTAGTGACACATTTATTATACATAAACAATAAAATACTGGGTAGGTTACTAACACTAACCGTAGTGCCTTGGATTTTTTTTTTGTAAAATTACTAGATGTTGTTAAAATCATGGTGAATATTTCATTTAAACGCTCTTTATGTTAATTAGCAACTTTAGTTTAACTCAAAGTCAGCCTATCCAATACGATCACAGTAATAATCTGACTAAAATTCATTTAATTAAAAATTATCACACTCATGTGACATGTCAATACAAAGCATACTCCACTTAGATATTGGAATTTATTTTAACATTGCAATCAGACATACGTTTTATTGAATACCTTTCGTTATCGTTCGTGAAGCCTTATCGTACACCTTTGAGTGGCTTAAAATTACCGATATCTGGGCTTGCCAATATCTTCTATCCCTTTCTAATGTTATGACGATATTAGAGGCCAATCCACCAGCCAACGATTCTATGATATATTTTTTATGTAAACTTACTTTAACTTCATTGTCGCTTATCATCAAGTGTTTAGTCAAGCATTAGTTTGTTTAGAAAAAAAACAAGCCGGCAAATGAGTTGACGATTCATCTGATGGTAAGGTGGTCACCGTCGTCAACCGACATCCAAGGACATCAGCAATACCATCAGTGATGTGAGTTTCGGACAGTTGCCAACCACGAAAGAAGAGAGAGAGAACGAAAGAAAGGTACTTAATGAAGATACTGCTTATAATGTTGACAGTTATTATAGATACAAAAGACAAAGCTGTGCTTACATCTTCTGAATTATAAAGGATTCGTACTCATAAAATGTCATCTCTCAACAAGTCCCTATCAAGAGCAAGCTGGAAGAGCGCAGAACTCTCAAGAAGAATAAGTACCTAGTGTTTAAAAACTTTAATTTCACCTGATCTTCTTTACATTTCGAACATTAGTTGTAAAAACATAATTATTATTCTGTTAAACTTATAGATACAGACAACTAACAGCCAACACACTTTCATATCAGTCATCTGAATTAAAACAGCGAGATTGCTCGTTGTCATCGGAGTGGAGCAACGCCCCCACGAGTCGCACGGGCACGGTGCACTCGTGTTAATGTAACGTAATCGACGTTGTTATTAATTGACAACGCACTTACTAGGTATTATTAATAGATACATACATTAGATATTAAATAATAGGTTAGTAGGCAAAATGTTTTACATTAACTACCCTCGGCTATAGGGTGTTGTGGGATCTTAAAAAAATCTGGTACGTAGAATGAAATTTCTTCCCTATGGAAATCGTCAAGTAACGGAAGCATATGCTATAATATTATTCAGGGTTCAAAATTATTTTTTACACCTTGCTTTGAATATTTTTACACAAAATCATTTGAACAGGTAGCAGTGTAACCTGAAAAATTGTGGCTGAACTGAAATACCGTCGAACTGAACGTCGAGCTCATTATTTCAGTACAAGACCTAATGTGCTACTCTATCTACAAGAAGGTATTAGAAGACGATGGACAGCCGTACTACAACTACATCACCGACGAGTTACCGGCCGAAAAAAGAGGTAGATTTTAGATAAAGACAACTTTACTTAGAACCAGTGAAAATCTGGAAAGATTTTATATGTATAAATAAAAAATATGACAAAAAAATACTTATATTTCGTTCATTTGTGTCGCCGACTATTTAACAAGAGGAAAAACATAATTATAATTTTAATACTTCCGAACACGTAAATCATGCCAGCATATAATAATATAAAAAAAATATAAAAAAAAATATAAAATTACATTAAGGAAGTGTTCATGCGGCTTCATTTCTTGTATATTTAATTCTACTCTAAATGTATTAGTATACCAGAGTTTAAAATTTAATTTGGACTTTTTTAATTCAAATTTAAAATGCGAGATAGTCCTTCTATTACCTACCTCTAAATGTTCTTTTAGAATACATTTTTGAGCAGACTTACCCTCAAATTATCGTTAGGTAAAACATAGTAATATAAATAAAATATCATGTATAGCTATATAAATACTGGGTCTCGTTTAGAAGATAAAAAGAAAAAAATATTGATAAACTCCTCCTTTTTTGAACATGCACACAAAGGGAATGATTGTGGAAAATAATCATACCAAAGCGATGTTGTGTACATATAATAATTTAATTTGAGTATTATTGAATTCATCGTACTTTGTGAATAACCAACCAAATAGCTATTACATTTTCCCAGAATTAAAATATCTTAAAAATGTAATTATTACAATTCCTCAGAATTTGTATAAGTACATCTAGATAAAAATATTAAGCAGTTTTTATAAAAGACAAATATTTAAAAAAGAATACCGTCACCAATTACATAATTTGTATTGCGCAAATCGTAATTGCAACTACTTATAAATAACATTAAATACATAATGCCAAAAATTTTAACATTTTACAACTTATATTTTAAGTAACTAGAATTATGCTAATCTCAAGTTCTTTATTTTCATAATATTGCTCCATGTAAAAAGTCTGTACCTTTGGTTCAAAATAATTTAAGCCTAAGGAAACTGTTTACCTACAGCCAACAACTAGTTTAATCTGAGCTTTAAGCCAAAATATTTCAATTTACTTACAACTTAGAAGTGATTTTATAATTTTTATAGTATGATCCATGATCGATTGACATTAATAACTAATTACAGATACATAATTATGTACACTTAAATATAACCGTGAATTCATATAGATACAATACTTCAAAATTTACATTATCAAAGACAGTCAATTAAATTAAATTAAAATGATAGATCATTGAACTTTACCGATTCAAAAAGTACCTTATCGTATTTGGCACATTAACATTTATACATGTAAAAAGTTGGCAGGTAGAGTATCTGGCAATTAAACAAAAAAGATCGCGCTAAAACCGGTCTTGTCACAATTAACAACTTAAAAATTATTATTCACTAGTCTTAAGAGGTATTTGGAAATATTATGAGTGATATAAAAGTATTACTCTGATAGTATTTCAATGATAAAATATCAAAGTGCTTCATCCGCATATTAAACAAACGAGTATAATCAGCAATTGATAAGCTGATAACATCTCTTTTTGGCAATATTATTTGTTAGACTAATATTATCATAATGATATTTTCACCTAAATTAACTAAACCGTTTCAACACAACAAATATGACGATAGTGTAATAACTAATAAACAAGCTAACACAATTAAACCAAATACTTAGAGTTTTTTGGTTTAATAAACCATCTATGAAATTGGATTATGAAATAATGACATTAGGTAGGTACCTTCTAATTCATTACGTAGTAAACGTTAACCGTATCAATCTTATTCGTTATGAATTTTTTTCATAGCCACTTAAAGAATATCCTAATAATCGCAATCCTACTAAGCAACTAAATAATTTTAATGAAAAATAATATTATAAATCACTAAGCTTCTTACCGTCCAAAATAAATAGTCGTGTATTCAATATTTATTAGATACAAACCTTTTCCTTGTTTTATATTTCAAGTACATATTTCTCATAAACTGTTGAAAAACATTGGTATATTCACCTTTTATATTAGATATATATAGGTGTGTCACATCAATGGATTAAAACTAATTAAACATTAACTTTGTTATCTACAGATCGACTAGAAATATAACAGTTAGGTATATCTGTATAATAACTGTTAATGACTCTGCTACAGGTCGTAAAACTTCTGAATGAGACGACCTTTGAGTTGTTTTCACACAATATATATTTTTTTATATCTACGATGAGTTACGAAGATTTATTACTTTCTGGATCTGACTTACGACTAACGAAGCGTCTCATGCATAATAAAATATAATTATTATGTTCTTAGAACGGATGTTAGTGGAGCACATCAAGTTGTAAATAATTACAGGAAGTTTGATCCATTTGGATCAATATTTAACATAATATTTTTGTTATTCATCACAGTCTCTCGATTCTATCACCATCAAAGTCCTGCTTTGTTTCGATGGCTGGCGGTTCTGGTTTACCAAGCCAAGCATATTTATAGAACAATCCTGAAACAGCACCACCGATCAAAGGTCCGACCCAGTATATCCAATGTCCGTTCCATGTCCCGGTCCACAACGCGGGTCCGAATGATCTTGCTGGATTCATACTAGCCCCAGTCAGGGGCCCTCCGACAATCGAGAGACCGGCGATGGTTAAACCAAACTTAATGGGGTTCGAATCTTGTTTATCCTGGTTCACTGGGTCCCATACAGCGCAGTTGATAAATCCGAGTGCAGCGGACAAAAATATTTCAACTAACAGAGATTGGTAACTATAATGATTAGGATGAGGCTGGGTCGTGCATACGCCGTCTGCTATCATTTCAATAGGAGAAAGTCCAAGCAAAATTCCATATCCTGTAACGGCTCCCAGGCATTGAGCAATAACGTATGCTATTCCGAGTACAATCGACATTTTACCCCACAACACAGCGATTAATGTCACCGACGGATTCATGTGTGCTCCAGAAATGTGCCCGAATGATTGAATATTAAATAGTACCATGAATCCGAACCCAAGGGGCGAGTATAGAGGCGGGTTTTGTTCCAACCCATATATCGGAATAGATCCCATGCATCCCAGGAGTAACAAAAATGTCGTGGATACAAACTCGGCAAGGATTGCCTTCCAGTTGAGGGCGCACCATGTAACGGCGCCTTTTTTCTTAACTTCAATGTTGTCGATGACCGTTACGAACTGAGTTGGTGGCACTGTCATTTTTGTTTATATTATAAATTATCTCTTCAAGTTAATTCGAGAAAATTGTCACACAAAGTCCCAGTGTATTAAACGCAGCTATTGGTTAAAATTTTGCCATTGTCTCTGTACATAATCACAGCACTGTCAAGATTAAGTCACATTACTTTATTAAATTTTACGACGAATTGTTTCGCGACGCGTCTGCTCCTCGATGCAGTCCAACAAAAATATTGACGTCTCTTTACGCGAGACAAAACAAGTTAGCTGAATATACTAATGTACCGACATCGCGACATACCGATATGCTACCGTTATCTCGCTTTAAAGCCTAGTATTAAACGGCCTTCTGCGAAGATAACATTTTTTCAGCAAATACCGCAAATTATTTTATCTTATTATGTAACATTTTATATGATAGATCAATAGTGGATTTAGGTATTTAAATATCCCCAGGATAAATGCATCGATTATTTTTAAAACGAGATGATTTTAATTAATAAATAAGGAACTTCGTTCCAATAAGATAATTCTGATACTGCCCGTAAAATTTAAGGTACTAGTAATTTTTAATCAACGTATTTTGGTATTATAATCCAATTTTACGATATACATATTATTATATACGTATTGTATAAATATAATAAACATAAACGTGTACTTATGTACGCACGTGAGAAGTTATACTTCTTTGGCCTCAAAAAACAAAAAAAAAACAATTAAAAAAACCATTTCAAAAAAAATAATTCAAAAAACAATATTAAAAAAGCAATATTCAAAATAACAATAATAACATTATATTCCATCGTTCAGCGCCCTTGCATTTACACGCGTTTATAACATTGAACGCAAATACCAAATTAGCAAATAATTATTGTAAATAGTAAAGTGAGGGTTTTAGTTAATCCTTTTGGTAATTAATTTTAGTGCATTAAGTTCTTAGGTGAAGGAAAATCTAATCAGCTGACAGCGACAACGTGCTCAATCACTCGCAATTGATCCTAAAGCGTATGAATTTACGTAATTTCCTAAATACTGTTTATAAATTGAAGGAATTAAAAGTTAAATAATCTAAATTTTACTAATAAAAAATAAGCGACTTCCAAATTACTAAAAATTACTTGTCATATCTCGTTCAAATTTATGTGGGACCACATGATAAGCACCTGCTTTCGATTAAAAAAAGAATCATCAAAATCGGTTCACCCAGTCGAAAGTTCTGGGGTAACAAACATAAAAAAAATATAGTCGAATTGAGAACCTCCTGCTTTTTTTGAAGTCGGTTAAATATGACTTTTGGTGCCGATATCATGATTGAAGTGTATCGGGATTGCTTCATTAAATGCAAAAACAATCACACAGTAAGATTTATACTCATTGTGAAATCAAAGAACTAGATCTATCAAAATGGCTTCTTCTATATGTGATCGAATCAAGTAGTACTTTATTTTTAACCGACTTCAAAAAAAGGAGGAGGTTCTCAATTCGACTGTATTTTTTTTTTTTTTTTTTTTTATGTTTGTTACCTCAGAACTTTGGACTGGGCGAACCGATTTTGATGATTCTTTTTTTAATCAAAAGCTGGTGGCTGTCATGTGGTCCCATATAAATTTTATTGAGATCTGACAATGGCATCCATGATAAAACCACATAAGTCGTAAATTTGTGTTAAGATGTGCGCGACAAATTGACGAATAACTCAATATCACGCCAACCGATTTCGATGATTCTTTTTTTAATCGAAAGCAGGTGTTTGTCATGTGGTCCCACATAAATTTGAACGAGATCTGACTGACAAGTCGTTTTTGAGACTTTGAAGTCGGTTATTTTTTGTTAGTAAAATTTAGATTATTATGGAAATAGCCGACAAACTGACGGTTCACCTGATCGTCCCTCTGGGTTTCACCGACACTAAAGGCTTCACTGACGTGTTGTTGACCAAGAAGTAGACAAGAAGAAAGAAAAGAAAGTTATATTCGTAAAACTTAAAAAAATTGAGAAACGTGAAAAAAATATTGTTTCTTTTTTGTATTTTATCACTTGACTTCTTCATCATGACATTTTGTAAGCAACATAAATAAACTTAAGAATTACTTTCCTGAAGTGAAGTGAGATTGCTTCGCAGTAGATAATAAATTGGTATTTACGCTGAAACTCGCGATCTAATTAATCTGTCGGACATTTTTACAACTAGGATCGTACTGAATGGCTCGGATTACACAAAAACAAACGAAACTTCTTTTCTTTGTTCGTTGGATTTTAAATCGGAAATCATGCGGAAACCCCATAATGTTTCCCTAATTTTATCTAACCTTTTCCTTGGCAGAAGAGTGCTGACTTCAACATTTTTTATCTCGTTATCTGAGTCAACTAGGCCCTGGAACGTCTAGCCATGATTGAAATAATTTAGGGCGTAATGTTAATTATTATTAGTGTGTATTTGGTTGGTAGAGCGCATCAACTTCTTAAAAACCTATTTACTTTGACTTGTAGACCCCCATAAGCGTGTAAGGATTTTGAATATTGAAAACCAATCATTACTGAAATAGTGGAGATGGAGGATAGGTATTAAAACACAATTTAACTTAATCATCCATGTAACTTCCTTAGCCTTATGAGCTATGATTGAAATTTATTGTGAATATAAACTAATAATATTATTATGTTATTATAATACAAATATTTAATAATACAAATGTGATAATATAATATTTAATATTATAAATAACAATAATATAATATTTAATATTATAAATATGAAAGTTTGTGAAGATGTTTGGATGTTGGTTCCTCAATCACGCCACAACCACTTAACCGATTTAGCTGAAATTTGGAATCGTTATAGCCTATACTCTGGATTAACACATAGACTACTTTTTATCCCGGAAAAGATCAAGGTTCCCGCGGCATTTGTAAAAAATCGCGATCCCACGGACATCATCTAATATCTAATATTATGTATCCTATTTCATCATTCTACTCGTACTTATAGGTGCACTTTATTTTTATGTGTTTCTTTAAATCTAAATGTATTAATTAAAAATTTCGTTTCCAAACCACTCTAGCGCGGGCGTAGCCGCGGTCAAAAGCTGGTTTATTATATCCAGGCTACGCATGTTTTGCCAAACTGTTTGAGAGATCGTTCCCTTTTTCTACTGAACGAAATATTATTATGATGTAAGTAGAAAATAATAACTTCATACTGAGTCAAGTTTCCAAGTCGACGGGTGCAAAGTGAAAAAAGTTATCTGCAAAACAGCAACTTTTCAGGAGAGCGTATAATAGGAAAAAGTGCTCCCATTTCGTTAATTTTAAACCAAATCTATTGAAAATTTTATCACTGCTTCATTATTGAATAAGGCATCTACGTGCATGTTTGATTTCTTCTAATTATGTTTAATTTACGAGATATTGCAGTTGTCTGCATCTACATTGTGCTTAAAAATATGACACCTGTGTTAACTACCACTTGGTCGTTTCTACATGGGAATTCAAAAATCTGGATTTAATAAAGTACGATTTATAATATTACAGTAAATACAAAAAGTGCAACATTTCCTATTATTAAAATTAGTTCATGACTGTGTTAAATCTTAAATACACCAAGTTTACAACATAATTTGCGCAGATGTCTTTTTCTACTTCTGAATAATACCTCAAGCTACACGGTTTAGAAGAAGGTTAAATGAAATATTTTCTAAGGAATTATTTATTTATTGTAGTTAAAATGTAATCTTACGATAACTTCTTTCTGTATACAAATCTTAGAGAACATTAATGAGGTTTTTGCAGTTTCTTTGTTTGAGAATTCAACAGTAAAAATTATAAACTTCTTATAAAAACAATTTAAATTAAACTAGAGAAGTTCTAAAGTTTTAATACTTAAAAATAATTAACATCAGTTACAATAATCCACGTTATAATCACAATCACTAAAACTGTAGTTTAAAACAAACACAAATGCTTTAAGGAATGTTCTAATCTAAACGTAAATTAAAAAATGGTATATCTCTTATGGTAAAAGCAAGTAAAAAGCTAAATTCAACTCAATATTAAACAATATTCTGAAACAGCAATTAAAAAAATAAAGTTTTTGTAATTACTTTAAAACAAAAAAATTAATCAGTCTCATTACCATCAGTATAGGAACCATGTTTCAAATTTTTATAAAAGCTAGCCTAGGAGGTATCAGATTTTGCTGGCAGAGGCTGTTTTTTAGCCTGAGGGGCTGACGAAAAAGCAGACGGGCCACCTGATGGTAAGTTGTCACCGTCGCCTATGGACATGAGCAATATCAGAGGAATCGCCAATGCATCGCTGGCCCTGAAGGAGAACTCGTTTTACACCTTTTTTGAAGACTCCCATGTCATAGCGCTCCGGGAATACCTCAGAAGGAAGCTCATTCTACAGCTTCCAAGAGCTTTACAAAAAAGATCGTGAGAATCGGACCGTAGATGTTCTCCACGAATCCAATCTGTGTGGATGAAACTTCAATCTTCGGCGAGTGATGCAATGATAGAAAGGTGCAGTAGGCATCAAGTCAAACAATTCCTCGGAGCACTCACCGTTGTAAAATCGTTAGAACACACAGAGAGAACCGATATCGCTTTTTCTTTGACCTATCAATACAGAACTGACGTATTTTTCTACCGTTTAGTAAGGAAGTCGTAGAACACTCACTTGACGCCTCCACTGCCGAAGAAGCATCACTGCAACTGGTGTTGATTATTAGAGACTGGCAGTTTGAAACTGACAAGCTCGATAGTCTGACTTTAGTGAAGAGATATTTTGATTTAACTCTACTAATGGACGTGGCGGACTTGAAGTAAATGAATTGTAAATGAATTGACGACCCGTGTGGCGCAATGGTTACCATGCCGGATCGCCGCACCGAGGGTCCTGGTTTCGATTCCCAGCGAGGCGGAAATTTGAATGATGAGTTTGAATTTCTGTTCTCGGTCTAGGGTGTGAATGTCCTTGTCTAGTGTGTTGTCCATGGCACCCACGACACAGGGAATCGTAGTGTGGGGTTTTGAGTGTGAGGCGTTATTAATTGTATTCTGAGGATGTTGGTGTACCCGATAATCTTCTTTTTGTGTCTCTATTATCAACATCAAAGTTTTCAGAATTAAAAAATTGTAATTCAGATCAAGAGTGCTAGAGTGTGACGAAGAAAATTGGCACTTATTTTACGTAGTTAAATCATACACATTTGTCTTCATCACGGTCTCATCAAGTTCTTCTATAAGATGTTCAATAATTTCATCGGCCAACACAGTATTAATCTTGAAAAATTCATTGCTTACATTCTGTAAGCTATCGTCTTCTTTAATAGATGATTTCGGACTTTCTGAACGTGAAATAATAGTAAAAAATATCGGTAAGTGAATAAAATTTAACTATAAATCAATTATTATAGCTAAGAATAAGAAGTAACATAGTTAGATACTCACTAATATACCAAAAACACACTAATTTACTTATGTATATTGAGACATCTACACATAATCTCGACGTAGAAAAAGACATAAGGCAGATGGCCCTTTATGTATCGTTTCATAACAAAAAATAATAATTTGTTTATTATTATGATAACACTTTCACACAAACTTTAACACGTAAAAAGCCAAAATAAACAAAATATTCTCGCCGGCCGACGTGTAACATGTCACCTGACTGATGCCTCAATGGGAATGACCGCGCGCCCGTCGTAAAAACGGTTAACGGTAGGTAACCGCACTGACGTCGTGCAATTTTACAAAATAGGCGTAGTTGTCTTCTTATACGTGACAAAAGTACGAAAAATAAGGAGATATTTCGATTTATTTTTTTGCCATGTTGTGGAATATGATATTTTAAGTAAGTTACCGCAATAATCGCAAAATCGCAAAATTGCAGATAACTTTTTCCACTTTGCACCCGTCGAAGTTAAAGCGTTAATTTGTAAAACGTCGATGGCAGAGCGCTCGTAACAAGAAAGCGATAGAAAAAAACTGAAAGGAAAATCGTCGAATGGCCGCAATAAATTGCGTGTTAAAATCCAAGGAAAGACGAAAGAACTTGTTCGTGTCTAATCCGGGCCATTTAGTATGATCCTAGTCGAGAGAAGTGTCAGCCTGATTAATTACTACGTGGGTGTCACGGTGAGTATCTACTAATTTACTAGCTATAGGTGCCTCTTTTCCAATGGGAATTTAAATTCACAATGAATATATTTACCGGCACTGTCTATATTATTCATAGCAAATATTAAGATACCGAATATGTACTTGAGTAAATAGAATAGTTCTTTGGTTTTACTTATACGTACTTTTAGGAGTGGCTCTACTATCTACGATAAATGTTACAACATAAATTATATAATACTTAGGTTTTGCTTGTTATGTACCAAGGTAGATATATACTAAATTTACCTACCCATTAGGCGTTACTAATGCCTATTTACCTATATTACATAGTTTAAAGAAGGTGTTATATATAACACATCCTGATGAATTCGCTTCCATAAATTGTATAATAATGATTTAACTTTGACAGTACTTTTGACCGTGAAGCCAGAAAAACCGTCGTCTATATCATTAGTAATAATTTAATTACACCTTTATAATTTATGATTACATGTATTATATCAAAGTTTCTTACATCTCACGTATTTTAAATAAAATAATTCCAAGACTTATTTTACATTACAACACAATATTTTGCGATAGGACAATTTCCTATCATTATGAACTCGAATTCGCCGAATCCTTACCTGAGTCATAATAAACAAACATGGTGTTTTTAAGAACTGATAATAATGTGAGCAACATAAAGTATTCGTAACAAAAAAAAACATAATACTTATAAGTACTGTCATTTACATGCTCATCACCCTGCGGCTTCTGCCAATTTATTGATCCTAATGACTAACTATCTAATGAGTAATGACTATCTATCTAATCTATTAGAGATCAACAGAGTGAAGCAACAGCGGGCGCGGTCGGTAGTTGGATTTTGATGTGACCAGTGACCACTAGTGGCAAAAACTTCTTAAGCGCTTTCGTGCTTCGGAGCGCAAGTAAAACATTCGGTCCCGGTAGTCCCGGTTGTTATCATAAGTTAACATTCACTGTCATGAAGCCGCAAGAGTTTTTACTGCTTTGAGACATTTAACGTTGCACTTATCTAGGTATGCTGAAGTCAAATTTGTATAAAGTATTTTACTACCTAACATACTTTAACGCTTACACTTTGTTATGAATTTCAGAAAAATAATGCGTTTATTTTTCTAAAATTGATAACACAGCGAACCTAAGCTTACAAGTAAAAGACAAACTGCAAATAAATCAGTTCATGTGCAGTGGAGAGCTGTACAGTGTACAGAGTGTCAACCTGTTATTAAGTTAGCGACATGAGGTTACTACAACGCTAAGTATATTTTCATAGCACTTTAAAGCACTCAAGACACGTCAGTGTTTGATAGAGTACCTCGGGCAAGGAGCAAGTAAGTTTTTAAAATGAGATACTTGCTGCTTCCTGCCAGCCTCACTCGCTACGATAAAACTTGGCTATAAAAGTTAAAATTTTCTAATAAATTCTAAGATGAATTTGAATGTACCCATATAGGGACTAGGGAGTACCAGACAATTACATATTATATTAGTTCCTTTTTAACGACCTCAAAAAAAAAGAAGGGGTCTAGTGTTTATTAATTCGTCGCGTACTTTTACCATTTACTCGAAAACAGCTCGATCCATGTTGATGATTGTTCAAATGTTGTTTTGAAGGGTTGCTCATTCTATTCGGATCATCAAAATTTAAAATTCAAAATAATTTATTCATATAGGTATCAGTTATCACTGATACACTAACTTATGCACGTCATTTTTAAATCTACCAGCTTTTCGGAAAGGTGCATGATTCATTCTATTCACATTTTATCTATTCATAGTTGTGGTGTGTTTGTACCTGCATATAAAAACACGCGAAACCAATAAATTGAAGAGTTATGGTCAGACACTTCGGATGGTCATGATCATTAACCACCCAACTCAACTGCATTGGAAAAGCATAATGGTATTTCAGGCCTACTTAATTGCAATGCGAGGCCCTTCAGTGGGCTGCCAATAAATTAAGTATTTTAAGTACTTATTAATGAGATACCATTATTTAAAATAGGTACAGTGCAATTAATGCTAATTATATTCAGTTTTAATTGGATTGTGATAACCGTGAGAAATGACTTATGTTTAATTTAAAGTACATAGGTATCAGCTGTAAATGTAAAAATATAATTTCAAACGTCTACCATAGGCAGTAAATGTTCAGTAGGTACACTTAAATTGCTCTATTAAGTACCTTCTATATCCTACCTACATTCATAATTATCATAGAACAACCGTAAAATAAAACACATGTTCATGATTTTTAAAGTTATTGAAAAATGTTTAAATTTCAAATCCTATGTAAATCGAATGACAAATCGGATTGTAGGATCGAATTGTTTCCGCGGAATGTATCTACTCGTGGAACACTGCATCTAAATATACTTTATGTCGGATGTTTTTTTATGTTTCATGCTACTTTGGAATAGTTGAGAAAAGTAGTAGATATTCTTTAAATTTTTGATTAAATAAAGATTTTCAGATACCTGCACCATTAATCCTAACACCCACAAAGTCAGATCCTAAATCTATGAAATAAAAAACTTAAATTCAATTACATTTAAAATAACAAATTTGGGGAGAGCATCATTATCTTTTCCAAGAATGGATAGTAGGGTCGATGTGCCAGTAGCCGGCCATGCGCCAGTACCCGGCCACCTGACGGACTACGTTTCTTTAATTAGAGATAATAAGATTTCTACATGATATAATAGTAAAGTGTAAGTTTTAAACGTATTTCAGATAATGTAGTAATTTGAATTTGCAATATTTACAACTATTCACTTAACCAGTAAGCTAAAAAAATCCATTCAGTTTACCTCTTGTCTAAATGTTGTGCGCACATGCGATAAACAAGCTAAGAAATACGAAGCAGTGCGGCGTTCGAAGGGAAGTTTTATTATTTTGTATTAGTTATTTACTTATGTTACTGGTGTTATTACTTTCATCACTAACTGATCTTTATTATTAATGTGTATTTTTTCCAATTATAGCGTTTAATTATACAAAAATGAGGTGGCCGGGTACTGGACTACCAATTTATGTAAAACGCTAGTATACGGCCGGGTGGCCGGGTACTGGCTCACCCAGTCATAACTGTAAAGATGCCGTAAGCCAGTATTCGGCCACATGTTTTCTTTATATTTCTGATTCACTGAAAAATAAACAGGTACTAAATAGGTCTCCGCTTACTAATACAGTTAGCTATATGGTATTTACTGTTACAAGCACTTTTTTTTCGAATATTTCGCTTGGTTGGTAGTTTTGGAGATTAGGGAAGGGAGGAGAAACTATAAGATTAATAATCTTATAATTAAAGACCCTCACAACGAGCCTTTTCATTTGGTATGTGTGAATAATGTGTGCAAAGACATGACAGTTAAAGATGAACAGACAGACCCCTGAATTAGTGGTCTATAATAATCATACGGAACCCTAAAATATTACATATTTATTATTTAATGTTTTTGACGAACCTCCAAATAAATAAGAAGATAAAAAGATTTCCCAGTTCTCCTATGAAGATGTAACAAAAGCTCTTCATGATATTCGAAACAAAGGGAATGGCAGAAGAGACCTCTCTGGCATACGAACAACAGAACAAAATTTTACAAACACCTACTTTTTAGGGTTCCGTAGCCAAATGGAAAAAAACCCTTATAAATTTGTCATATCTGTCTGTCTGTTTATCTAGCGGGGGTTTCATACATGGAACTGAAAGTAAAAACTATTTTTTTTATTTATGTAACTTATACGTGCGTGTCTGTAGATAGGTATTCAAAAATGACATTGAGGTTCCTAACCATTCTTTCTCAAAGTCAATCGTTTGAAAGATAGACACTTTCAAAGTGGTAAAATGTGTCCCCCCCCCCCTCTAACTTTTAAAATAAGAGAGTGAAAAATCTAAAAAAAAATATGCTGGAGATCTCAATGAATATTTTAAACGAAAATTGGTTTGAATGAGATATAGTCAGCAGTTTTTGAGATATACCTAGCACATTTTCAATGGAACACTTCAAAGGCAAGTCCGACTCGCACTTGGCCACTTTTTCAGTAATAAGATGTGAATAAATGTTTATAATAATAATAAATATTGTATATCAGTAATAATTCGTTGTATTCTGAGCCTATTATTAATTTTTAAGGTGTGGCCGGGTACTGGCACACTAGGGGCCGTATACCGGCACAGGGGGCCGTATACTGGCACAATCGCTAGTTTTTCTCTTTATCCGTTATATTTTAAAATTTATACATGGGAGGGCACTGGTTTATTTTTTATTTCACATCTTGACTATATTAGGGATCCAAATACACATAGATCGACTATTTTGCGTGTAAATAACATATGTTTTCACTCGCCCAAAGTGGCCAACTCCACTAAAAGGCCGTATACTGGCACATCGACCCTACATTGTTTCAAACTCCTGCCAAAATAAGTTTTCATACATTATAAGTACACCGCTAATATGTTTTTCACAGATTTCCAGATGTCCAAAGTACGAGTATGCTGAGAAGAAATAGGTAGTTGCAATAGTAGAACACTATTTGATTCTACATAATTAATTTCCTTGTAGGTCACTAACTAATCAAATAGTTCAAATCGCGCAGATGACAAACATTCTGATTATGTTCCTGTAATCATAATGTTACTATTCTTACATCTTACATTTAGATCTACAATTTCTCAATACATCATTACCCGACAATACTCTGGTTTTATTCAAAGTGTTAATTTATTCGTGATATTCTGTTAAAAATTAACAAAGGTAAGAAGAGTAGTAGTACTTGTGTGAGGTGAGGTAAGATGAGGAGAGAAGAGGAGACCAGGGAATGGGGACATACAAAAGTAATATTTCAGCTAGTACGAGTAGATCGTTGTCGATTATAGAGTACTGCCTAATAAGACCTATGATATAGTCCGGAATTTTTCGAATAAAAGTACCTTGTAATCCGATAAATTACAAATCAAATAATCTATTTGACAGGGCCCGGATTACTCCGACTGTATATTAATATAATTTTCACCATGTCATGATGGAATACAAAAAAATATTTAAATTTTGTGCGGAGTTTTTAAATATTCCTTTAAGCCTTAAAATACTGGAATCTTCAAACACGTTGTTAAAAACTGAGGAAATGTTGTTTTGGACGAGCTTAATTAGCAAGTAAAATATTATCTAAAACGTGCACCGAGTTTCAGGCATAACAATGAGTATACTTACAGTAACGAAGCCGTGCCGTGTAAACAATGTACGTCGACAGCGTGTAGCCGCCTGCTTTTAGTGCTACTCTACCATTACTCAGTCAGACTATAGTAGCTACATTACAGTATACTTAACGCTTCGTTAAAGTATAACAACTGTAACTCTCGGCTAGGTAACAGATAGGTCGCTATCTCATAACCATAATTTTACTATCAACATCATTATTATCAACCGATAACTAGGTACCAAACCAATCCAACTCATACCTTGATGCTACAATTTGTAACAAACTTATTAATTTGTCAATATTCACTTAACTTGGATATTTCATGAATATTAACACAGTACAACAACTTTGAATTTTCCATATCCTAAACAAACTTGCCCTTTTTAAAGTAAACCGAGTAATTTTATTAAAACGAGTGAGTGAATATTCAGTTATCACACTATTTCTTTATTTTAGAAGATACAAAAAAGGGTGCGTGTACTTTTGTACGCGCGTGAGAAGTTATACTTCTTTGGCATAATTAAAATATTTAACCCCCTACCCCTCCTTTTCTCGAAGTGTTTCGTCTATATATTTTAAGCCCTCATAACTTCGGCCTACATGGTGCTAGAGAGCTCAAATTCTTAAAAAATGTGTGTTTATGTGATCAGGTAAGTCGTTGAATATCTATACCTAAACTAAGTAGTTTCATTTGTCTAGCTTTCATGAGTTAGATATTATTAATGATTCACTTACCTACTCACGTATTCTAGAGTATTTCAGCAAGTCCTAGAAAGCTAAAATTCGGTTCGCAGACTAGGAATTGCACACAAACAACAGTACTAATTTACGTGTATGTATAACTTACGATTAGGTCAAGTTCATATGCATAAAAAGTAGGTACTATGAAAAAGTCGGGAAAAACTGTTTTATTACTCCAAGTAATCCAAGTTGTTTTAAAATTTTTACTGTTCCGCTTTGTACAAAGAACAAAACATCATTACACCTTTCTTTACAAGACACAGTAATATTTTATGAACATGAGACACAATGTTTCCTTCAAGGCTGTTTACAAATGTTAAGACGTCTCGGGTAAACATTGATGAGCAGACGTAAAAACAGTACAGAAGTTTTAGTACCTGTCTTGTTGAAATGAATATCTATACTAATGTTATAAAGAGGAAAGCTTTGTATTTTTGTATGTTTGTAACGAATAAACTCAAAAACTACTGAACGGATTTTAAAAATTATTTAACCATTAGAATGCTACATTATCTCTGAGTAACATAGGCTATCGGATTTTTGGAAATTCATCTCCTGAGGGGTAAAAATAGCGGTTGGAAGTCACTTTCATACAAACCAACTTTTTCAGTTATAAACATGAAATTTTGTATTACCAAAAGTAAATTATAACACATTTTTTTTGAAAATCATCCCTTAAAGGGTTAATTTAGGGGATGGAACTTAGTACGCAACTTCGTCACTTTTGAAGTTAAAAACATGAATATTGATGTATTAGCTCAAGATTAGAAACAAAATTTAACAATAATGCGTTTTTTTGGAAAATCGACGCCCAATGGGTTAATTAAGGAGTTCAATTTAGTATGGCAACTTCGTCACTTTTGAAGTAAAAAGGGTAAAAAGTATATAAGCTTATTAAAGTTAAACACAAAAAATAACAGTATCACGGTTTTCTCGAAATTCATCCCTAATACGTCGTCATTTTTGAACTCAGAAAAAGCTTATAGTTAGTAACAAAAAATACTTATTATAGTTGTGACGCGGGGAGGGGAGGAAAGTAGGAGTGGGAGAGGGAGAGGGAACAGGAGCGGACGAAGGAGATCGAGAGGGAGAGGTAGGAGGTATGCACACAAAAACTATAACGGCTAAGAACGGCTGTACCGATTTAAATGATCTCTGATATGTTACATTCGCGATACGAAGTTCGCCGGGTCAGCTAGTTAGACATACAAGTCGTCATTTTCGTAATGCAAGTAAGAATCAAATATGACAACATATTTAACGCAACATTCTGTGCACAGAATATAAATAAAAATGGAAGTGTCTGCCTGTGATTTAAAAACATTTTCTCGAGTGCTTTAGTTATTTACACGTTAGTAAAACACAAACTGTTTTTAAATTTTATCGGTCTGCCTGCATTAAAAAAGAATCTTAAGAATTGGATGATAAAATTAAATGATGGACTGCTCCAAACATTAAAAAAACATACAATAGAATTGCGAACTTCCTCATTTTTTTAAGTCGGTTAAAAATACTGTCAAATAAGTATCTAATGTCAGCACAATGATGTTTTAGTAATGACTAGATAGGTCAGGGCCTAAGATTAGTACATAATATTAAATGTATCTTTCAGCGGAAGTATTTATCTGTAAAAACGATTGATATAATCTGTATTGATACTTTATAATATCTTTTTAACCACTTCACCTACTACTCCGCATAAAGTTTAATTGCAAGCATAGACTAATTTAATGAATTATTGCAAATTGAATTTAATAAACCAAAACGCTTAATCTTTACATATGGGATTTGCCATCAGATTAGATGGTTTTTCCCAATCATGATATTGACATCTTCGTCATGACAATAAGGATTATGATTTATCTTAAGTTATCTGTGAAATTTATCTTTTTGAAACTATTAGGCTAAAGGATTTTTTAGTGATATAGATAGAATAGATTTTCGAAATTTTTGATTAGCATAGCAGTCCATACTTCTGTATGCATAAGCGTCATATGTTACAACCAAACATTTTAGAAGTGAGTATTTTTTTATGAGAATAGCCGGCAAACGAGCTGACGATCCACCTGATGGTAAGTGGCTATCGTCGCCCATGGACATTAGCATCATCAAAGGCATCACTGATGCGTTGCCGGCCAAGAAATAGAGAAGAAAAAAAAAGAAATGGTTTGTATTTGTTTCTAAACTAAAAGTAGGTAGATACAACCAACGATAAATTCTCAATGTAACACATAATCACACAATGATATGAACCTGTACTTAAGTTACTAGAAGATATGCACTCATACTCCTAGGACTATCCCTGTGCCGTGGAGTGGCACGGACTACACAAATAAGGTCACCTTTTAAGAAGACATAGAGACTCTATCACACTGCTCCAGTGCGTATTGGTGAGAGGGGTTAGTGGCCCACCCAAGTGTCGGAAGTTTTCATCCCACCCGAAGGCCTCTGACATAACTTTATGACATCTTACGACAACAAGTGATACTGAGGGCTTCACGTCACGTGTCTTCCGAAACACGGAACCACTCAGGAAAATTTTGCTACTTGCGGTCGCCCATCTAACTACCAAGCGCGTCCGCTTTGTCGATCACTTACGATCGACATAATATGAGCGCTTCGTTCAGTCACGAATACATATTTGTTAAATAATATTAAATGTCTGTCCTTCGCAAGCAAGAATTGTCACAACCCACAACAAAAAAAAACTGAAACAATATTTTTTGGAATTTCATCCGTTCACTACACGCATCAAGCGGATCCATTGGACAGAGTGATTAATGATGCGCAGCATATTTGAAAATGTATACCACGGGTTAACAGATGGGTACTGTGAGTTCCGGAAAAAAGAAGGTTACATCGGTTTAGTAACAGTATTTTTAAGTTCCTTGAATGAGTATGTAATAAGTAAAATAAGGAAAATCCTATTTCCTACTACTCGTAATATTAAAAATGTGAAAATTTATATTGCGAACCTTTGTTACTCTTTCACGTAAAAAGTACAGAACGGATTTTTATGAAATTTAGCATACAGGCCAGATATGAATTAAATTAATAATTACTTTACATTCACTAATTTTCTACACTAGACTTACTTCTGTTCTATCTTTCCAGGTATTATAATATTAGATATTCTTCAAACGATTTTTTTTAATTATACCTAATTATATTTTTCCTTAACAGTGCACGAATAATTTGAAGATCATTGTCAAGCTACTTGCGCTGAAGTCCATTGATTAGCATTGAAATAAACTTGAATAAATCATCAAACATGAATTCCCATTAACAAAAAATATACAATGGGCAATTTAAATTACGAAATAACCGGATGTAGTTGTGAGGTACATAATCATTCGGGTGTTTGTTGTTCACAATAGAATAAACTTCATAAAAACCTATTCATGTGATTTTATATCCTCTTTGATGTGATAAAACATTTAAATAATAGTAAATTATCAAGCAATTACCGACGCAATAATAGGTTTCTACTAAGGGTAGAAAATGTATTTTTAAAAAAAAAATTAAGAACGTATTCAAACACCCAATAACATTCAATATGTAACTATAGCATTGTTACTATAGCGTATTATTTTAAATAATTTGTCAGCTAGTTATAATATACAATCCTAGTTATATTTATAAAGTTACAAAGTCGCGCCTGGCCGCTACCATATTTTTATATGTGACGCGAAAGTTTTGTGCCTGTTATGACTGCATGACTGCTATGATATTAATTTCATGTAAATATCGTAAAAATAAGTGTGTTCTTTATTAAATACTTGAGATAATAAACATTTATTTATGATATTTAATATTTCAAACGGTATAGAATCATAAATAATCTAAATTTTACTAACAAAAAATAACCGACTTCAAAGTCTCAAAAACTACATAGTTGTCAGATCTCGTTCAAATTTATGTGAGACCACATGACAAGCGCCTGCTTTCGATTAAAAAAAGAATCATCGAAATCAGTCGGCGTGATATTGAGTTATTCGTCAATTTGTCGCGCACATCTTAACACAAATTTACGACTTATGTAGTTTTTAACCGACTTCAAAAAAAGGAGGAGGTTCTCAATTCGACTGTATTTTTTTTTTTTTTTTTTATGTTTGTTACCTCAGAACTTTGGACTGGGCAAACTGATTTTGATGATTCTTTTTTTAATCGAAAGCTGATGGCTGTCATGTGGTCCCACATAAATTTTATTGAGATCTGACAATGGCATCCATGAGAAAACTACATAAGTCGTAAATTTGTGTTAAGATGTGCGCGACAAATTGACGAATAACTCAATATCACGTCAACCGATTTCGATGATTCTTTTTTTAATAGAAAGCTGGTGCTTGTCATGTGGTCCCACATAAATTTGAACGAGATCTGACAAGTAGTTTTTGAGAATTTGAAGTCGGTTATTTTTTGTTAGTAAAATTTAGATTATCTCATGGATGCCATTGTCAGATCTCAATAAAAATCGGTTCGCCCAGTCCAAAGTTCTGAGGTAACAAACATAAAAAAAAAAATACAGTCGAATTGAGAACCTCCTCCTTTTTTGAAGTCGGTTAACAAAGGAAAATAATTATTTATACTTATTTATGAAATTTCACGTTCGATGGCAAATGACAAACGCTCAACATCCTGGACCACATCTCCACTTACCATCAGGTGGGATTGTGGTCAAGCATTTCATTGATCATGAAAGAAATATTTTAAAGCAGTTTACCAATAACAATAAAAATGAAAGTTATTTCTACTTGTCTTCTTCCGTGCCTAACATAAGACTTGGAAGTACATAAATAAAATTAAAAACAAAATCGTTACATGTCAGCGCGGTCTCGAACGCAGCATGCTTAACATTAACAAAAGACAAAAAATCTGACACTTCAAAATAAGAAACATCAACTCAACACAAACACAAACTCAAAAGCCAATTACGCTTTAATCCATGCGTAAAAATGTAAATGAAGATGGGCGGGGCATTTAGCACGACTACAAGACGACAGGTGGACTACAAGAATAACCAGGTGGAAAGGCCCAAGAGGAAAGAGACTCGTAGGAAGACCTCACACGAGATGGCAGGACGAGATAGTGAAGGTAGCTGGCCCAAACTGGATATAGACCGCACAGGACAGAGACAAATGGACCCTTTTGGAGGAGGCCTTCACCCGAAGAGGGGTTCTTGCAGAATTTTTTTTTTAAGAACTTCTGTATAGAAAATATAAAGTGACTAATATATAAATTAAGTATTTAAAAAATTGTCTACAATAGAATTAGTTTTTTTATGTATGTAAGTATATAGATGTATTTCCATTGAATTTTGTGTACTTACCTATGCAAGAAATAAAAGGCTTTTTATTTCTAATATTTTTAAAAGCTTCATTTAAAATCATAAAAACAAAAATGTTTAGCTTAAATCATATATTTCGGCTCAAGGTAAAACTTTCTTCATAAATTCATTTATTCAAATGTACTGCAACTGAGATCTAAGTCCGCTCGGCACACCCTGAAAGGAAGCGATCCATCGAAAGATTTATCGTAATTCCACATCACCGTAACGCTCCCGCTTAGGTAGGGACTGCCTGAGTCATTCTTCAATTCTATCGCTTGGCAGAACACTTCATCTACAATCAATGCTGCGTTCACTACAGTCTCCTTGCCACCTAATACCACTTTGCACTTCCACGGTGTAAACGCCATGTACAAATATATTTGCGTTATTTTCACCACAAACCCCTCCTTGTGTCCGCTTTTGAAAACACTTTCTTTCTTCTCAACGACTCTTGGACAAAACTGACTTCCAGACATTAAGGCCTTGATGTGTGCAGGATAGATCACATTGTCGTTACCACATGACTGCTGTGTACATCTACTTTTAGTAACACACCAAGTACAGTATCTTCGTTCTAAACATGTAGCACATGATTTTAAATTTCGACATTTATCTTCACGGGATATTGATACATCAATATCACCAGCGATCACTGAATTCAGAGTGAATAGGATTAGAATCGTAAAGGAAATTATAGACATATTTTTAATAATGAAACACTTAAAGTTATTGTCTAAAGGACATTTGCATATGCTACGGTCGTTGGGTTAATGTTTGATATTGATCTCGAGTGGCTATTTAAGTTGATTGTGTGTGGTAAAGGTTATCAAGAATTAGAAGTCAGTTGTTTATTCATATGTAATAACATCCCTCCTTCTCTGTGTATTAGCTGCATTTTAGTGTAGTCATAATATACCTATAGATTTTTTATATCAAATAAATCAAAAATCGGATCATATTGGCATAACAATTTGTTTAAACATGCAAGGACATTCTAATTTTAATTAAAAATAATTCATTCGACCCTTGATATATATTTATATACTTAATCACTTCATGAATTTATTTAACGTATAAATGTAAAATCTTCTACAGGCAGTGGGTCTCTTTCATTTTTTGGTTCCGTAGCCAAATGGCAAAAAACGGAACCCTTATAGATTCGTCATGTCTGTCTGTCCGTCCGTATGTCACAGCCACTTTTTTCCGAAAGTATAAGAACTATACTGTTGAAACTTGGTAAGTAGTAGATGTATTCTGTGAACCGCATTAAGATTTTCACATAAAAATAGAAATAAACAATAAATTTTGGGAGTTCCCCATACTTAGAACTGAAACTCAAAAAAATTTTTTCATCAAACACATACGTGTGGGGTATCTATGGATAGGTCTTCAAAAATGATATTGAGGTTTCTAATATCATTTTTTTCTAAACTGAATAGTTTGCGCGACAGACACTTCCAAAGTATAGGAAATAAGGTTATGGCGTAAAGAAAACGTCAAGGGTTAAGGATTTTAAAATAATACTGATATATTAATCCTTTATAATAATTGGGAAGTGATACGTTTGTAGCCTATCAAGATATCGAGAAGAAGAGCATGAGACTGAATGAGTGGCCATTTATAAAGTCGGATTGAACAGGAAGCGTGAAGTAAATTACAAGTTAAAAACACATAGGTGGCGTTTCCGCCGGAAGTCAATAAAGTCAACTACAGATTAATTTTTGCAAATTAATTTAAAATAAACCAACACAAAGTGGTAAAATTTGTGTGTCCCCCCCCCCTGTAACTTCTAAAATAAGAGAATGATAAAACTAAAAAAAATATATGATGTACTTTACCATGCAAACTTCCAACGAAAATTGATTTGAACGAGATCTAGTAAGTAGTTTTTTTAATACGTCATAAATCGTAAACCACAATTAACCTCGATCAAAGTTACAACGAACTACAAGAACTTTTATATTATGTTACTTGCTGCTACGGAACCCTTCATGGGTGAGTCCGACTCGCACTTGGCCGCTTTTCATCTATTTATTTTTGTTGTTGTTGAGTTTATAGTTCGACGGACAAGACAAAACTATAAGGGTCCTGATTTTACTTCGAAACCCTAAAAATGATTATTATATTAATTGCTAGTATGTAGGTGTTATATCAATTGCTAGTATGTAAGTGTTTAAAACAGCTGGTAATTATATTATCGACTAGGTCACACCATATTTACATGAATACCAGTTGTCAGCTGTATAAGATAAAATAAAGATTAGAAATGACCTTTTAAATCGTCTGATTTTACAAGCATTGCTAATCAAACACACATCGTTTAAATGTAGTGGATTAGGTATATTACAGTGTATAAGTGTATCATAAATAATTAATTGTCATAAACTAATACATAAGCGACATTAAGACCTTGTCCAGAAGGGACGAATTCGCCGCGATTCTCTCGTGCGTATCACGCGCGACCGTTGCGTCCAGAAGGAGCCTGCCAACGCACGAAAATTTAGGCACTCCATTTTCCTTGATACGTGCACCTCACTCTGTTGTTCGACTTGTTCGCGCGTTAACCTGGACGCAACAAGGCGTCTCTAGTATCTCGACTCGCGCGCCATACGCGCGAATTACGCGCGAGTCGAGAGTCTGGCGTAGTGCACGCGATTTACGCGCGTATTTTGAATTCGCGCGATGCTTGTGGACGCGATGTACTGGCGCCTAGTATCTCGCTAACGCACGAATGAATTCGCGCGAAACGATTCGCGATTCAAGTATAATTTATAGACTCAGATATTTAAAAATGTACTAATTTAAAGTTATTGAATTGTTTTAGTCACTCTCCAACTCGTATGGGCTGCGTTCGGGAAACTGCGTCTCTACCCTTTTTAGGGTTCCTTAGCCAAATGGCAAAAAACGGGACCCTTATAAATTCGTCATGTCTGTCTGTCTGTCTGTCTGTCTGTCTGTCTGTCTGTCCGTATGTCACAGCCACTTTGCTCCGAAACTATAAGACCTATACTGTTGAAACTTGGTAAGTATAAGTAAGAACAGAATTCTTTTTCCCATCAGTTCTATTAGTATAACAAACAGTAGAACAACGGTGAATACGTACCATCCAAAACACTACCTTAATGCGTGAAGAACCGAAGCAGTGTGTGTTGCCAGTAATGACATACGGCTCCGAGACGTGGTGCTCTATGGTCGGCCTAGTCCACAAACTCGTCCCACAGGGAGCTAAGTAGGGGGCAATGCTCGGTATTTCTCTACGTGTACGCGTCAGAAATGATGAAATCCGTAGACAAACTAGGCCCAAGAAAACTAGAACTAGGACGAACCGACATAGCCCAGTGAATAAGCCGGCTGAAGTGGTAATGGGCTGGCCACAGAGTTCGAAGGACCGATAAGCGTTGAAGAAGAAAGGTCTTTGAATGGCGCCCACGTCTCGTATAGGACGCCCCCCGACCATGTGAATTGACGACCTGAAGAAGACAACGGGCATCCGCTGGATTCAGAAGGCTCAGGACCGGTCAGAGTGACGCAAGTCAGGGGAGGCCTATATCCAGCAGTGGACCCCCAAGGGCTGATGGATGGATGGATTTTTTTAATTGTGGCAATGCTTTAGAGTGTAGAGGTTTGTAAAACTTATTAACGTACAAAATTAAACAACATACTGTAACATGACGATAGCTCAGTGGCTATTTTTGACGATTTTGACGTTTATCGGAAAAGCGATGATCAAATGAAAATAGGAACGCGCAGTCTGTTACAGTTAGTGCGCTTCTTCATTGGACGATACGATAATGACACAATTAGTAATCATGCAAACCACTAAACACACTACCTGTATTCTTAAAATAAAACATCTGTCATTCCTCTGTAAAGTACTCAAAGCACTTGCATTCTAATCTTATATATTATTCTTATCAAAATGCCCTCCAGAGACGCAGGTTACAGCGCGCGGTACGATGTTATCTGCAACTGCGGCTTGACAAGAGGAATGAAATGTCTGCTTTGTCCGCTATAGCGGTGAATTTTCTGAAAATCGCCAAAATATAAGAAACTATAAACATTAACAAGAAATATGTAAAGAAATCTCGAGTCTAATTTTGATAAAAACAATTTCACATATTTATGTTTCATTAATGTATTCTGTAAGTTTTCCAAATATTAAAAAATAAAAATAAATAAATAAATCTCGATAATATTTACTAAGATACATGGCATAAACAGGTGACCTTTGTTTGGACTTAAAGCTGCATGTATGTCCTTAAAATAATTAGGGCTTCAAGGGCCCTTGTTAATTATTATTAATATTATATTAGGTGAAAAAATAATTATAAAAGTTAATATTAATACCTACCTACGTACTATATAATTAAGAGCCTAAATTTGACTTTGTATTTGAACTAGGTAGACCAGGTACATTAACTTAATCGTATTTTTAGACAGTTAGACCCTGTCTAGTGCCCAAGGGATCTCCTTCGAGTTCGTAATATTCGAGATATTTCTGTTCTCTTTTGTGTACTAAAAATAAATCTCAACCCGCAACCAAATTAAGGCTTTTATCAACGTTTTTAAAATATTTCAAACCTACAGTTCTGAAAATCCTGAAATACGTATTTACTGTTAGATTAATAGATACTAGGTATTATTATTAAAAAAAGAATATCTGTTATTTTTTATTACATTTTTTTATTGAATATTTTAATCATAAAAAATGTCGGAATCTAATAACCCATTCGGATGAAGCAATCCAGTTTGTTTCATACATGCTTTCAGTAGTCGACAGAAAATAAAATTTTCGCTCTCTCTCCGTTTTCATTCCACATCCAGGAATCACCTCAAAGATACCAAATAGGTATTATACGTACACGACATATAGGTACATAGACTGTGAATCCAATTTTACGCCTCAAAGGTACAACTCGTGGTTTTCCACTATATTGGAAAATACCTATAATGGTAAACACTAGATATGAAACGGATGACGGTTACTATCCGGTATCTGGCGTATCCGGCTTTGTTTTCTCTATCTGGCCGGACACCGGATAGTAATTCAGTATCCGGCCGGATGCTGGATAGTAAAATTCAAAAAATTCTTATTATTTTACACAAGGCAAATCATATCTATTCCACAATAGGTTAGGCACCGTTTATTTATTAATCGCATGTCAAAAATGTATGTTTTACTAATTAGTTTAGTACTCAAAATTAACAAGTGGCAAATTGTGGTGAATTAATACCTAATCCGCATTTGTTGGTAAGAAGTGACTCCGCTTGGCTTCGTTTACCAGACCAGCTTATGAAAATAGACGCTAATGCCTGGTGCTGAAAGATAAATTCTAGCAATCTTTGACAACTGCGGGTACTGATTCGAATTAACTGATCACCAAATGTATGTTTGGGTCGTGATTGCGATTGATTCAAGATGTCTTTAAGAAAAAGTTAATCTCGTTAGCAATTGGATTTTGTTTTTCTTGATCGCGACAATCACTACTAAAGGGTCGAATATCCGGTAGCCGGATATCCGGCGCTCATGCCTCGTATCTCACCGAATATCCGGTATCCAGCCAAACCACTATCCGTTTCATCTCTAGTAATCACATCTAATTGTGTGAATTTTTTATATTGGTAATATTAAACCTTAAATGCCGGGTTAAGTTTTTCTATAGAATTTTTTGAATACCTTGATAGGAGTTTTTCTTTTCAAAACTTCCAGACATAAAAGTTGCAAAGTAGGTATCTAGCCGGACATAGTTGTGACCTTGTATTTGACCTGGAATTTTTGACTCAACTAGAAAAGCTTTCATTACTTGAATGAGCTTGTTTCTAGTAATGCGCCGCAATCTTAAATTTTAGTCAGTCAGATTAAAATTACATTGACAGGAAAAGTTCATAAAATATTTCCTTCAAATACGAGTTGAGATACAAACGCTCGTATCTCTAATCTATGTATCTCTACGAATGCATTTGAAACGGACTGGCGTACCTCCTAACGCCAGAAGCAATTGCATTTCCTGAAAGCCCCTTGATTTATTATGTTCAGTACAGTTGCACTTAGTAGTTGATTGCAGATTACACTTTGACTTTGGAGTTTACGGTTGGAGGTATTTTTCGATTTCAAGTTTTTATGAATAGCACTGGCCATTCGTAATACTATAATAACTTATATTACTTAAAACAGTTCAAGACTTTACTACGTATTTCAGGTACCTATTTTATGAAATTGTTTTATCTAATAATGTTGTAAAACATCAAAAATAAACAGAATTGTGTCATGAGTTCATAGTACTCACGATCTGATGTTAGAAAATTGTATGTTTGGTTAAAGTATGCTAAAAAAATCAATTTAATTTAATTTGCATACCTAGGTGCAAAAAAAACACAAATTGAAAAGTAGACATGTGATTCCCAGTATTTAAATGCCGCTTGTTCCGCGATTTTCCAATTTGATTGAAGCGATATAAACCAGCAAATTAATTAATACGTAACAATAAACTGGTCGTTTTAAATGAACTTTGTATTTGATATAATTTATTGCAACTTGTGCATGGAAGTAAAACAATAAAAATATTGTTTTGTATTCAATGTAACAGAATTTTAAAGATTCATTCCTTGTTATAAGAACTTACCTCTAAGAATTCAAATGGCTAAGGAGTTGGCTTCGGAAATACGACATCAGCAACGGTTAAAACGATGGTTATTTGTTGCTTACAAACTTGGTTAACTGTGTAACTTACTATGATGTAACCAAGGAGTAAGTACCGTAGAGTATATCCACTATGTATATCCTAAATGTAACGAAGTATTTTTATAGGTATTCATTCGTAAAAATAACTCGTTCGTAAAAAAATAACGCAAATATAAACTTGCACAACGAACCTTAAAATCTTTTTAATATAGTACCTACCTACTGTAGGTACTGATGTGAATCCTCTACTGTTGTGCATTGTGGTAAAGGCATACATATTTTAGATAAATTTAATCATACGAGGTATAGGTAATGAATACTTAATTTAATGTCCGGGTCCCTGGATGGAAGAATTATTGTTCTTTTAAATACACATAAATTCAGCCTTCTATTAAAAATGGCTTTCCATCCGGCCTACTTGAGAGAATGGCGTTTAAAGAAATTGTTTTTATTGCTCACATTATTTTAAACGAGATAATTTATCTAAGGTTTATGTTTACAAAACCAGCATTGATTGGTGCATTATTTATTTACATTTACTTATTTATTTAAAATTAACTGTCGAAACGTTTTATCAGCGCATCACTTCAGAACAGCTGGATCCGCATTAAAAATTGCATTTAAATCGATTAAGCTATTTCTGCGATTAGCGGGAACAAACGCACAGACAAACAGACAACAATTCCAAAAACTATTATTTTCAATAGATCCCGTTTCGCTATTTTTATTAATTTCAATATGTTAAGCGTGAATTTACGTTGAACTGTTGAAGATAGGTAGATGTTGTCCAATTGAACACTAGTGAACGACAAAATGTTAATGGTCACAGTTATATTAATGCTCATTTAATTAGTGCACAATCAAACAATGACAAATTAAAATGAAACTAACTCAATGGCCCTATTTATCTCCAATTCATTTATAATTAACACTCGTAATTAAATAAATATCCTACCGATGTGCATCACTGTATTACCTACTATCTGCATCGAATATTTAGCTGACTGACACTGACCACTGAAATACTTACTAATAACCAATGATGTATTATAATATCATTGCTAATAACAGTAATAACTGCTACTCCTTAGTAAAATCGACGACGTAAATTATGAAAATAATATTAGATAATTAAATTTATGTGTAAAATCGACGTAGATCCTGTAAAATTGGCCAAAAAACGTTTTTTAAGTGTTACGTCGCGGTCGGGAAGCCAAAAATAATGCTGGTCCCCAGCTTTCCTTTTGATCGGCAACGTATCGGTGATGCCCGTATTTTCTAATGACCATTATTAATGGTCAATTACCATCAGGGTTCAAAAAAGTGTAGATTTATTATCTACACTTTTACTAAAAATAACAAATGCATGCACCTATGCCTCCTTTTGTATATAGAAAAGGTTTATACTATAAGTTTAAAACAAATCGGCCCATATTTTTTCTTTTCAAGAAACATAAAATGTATTTTAATTTAAAAACTACTCAATACTTCAGTGAAAATTCAGAGTCTCAGAGATAAGAGGAGACAAACAAACTTCTGTAATAAGACCGTTCAAGTTTTTATTTATTTTTATAGAGTAAAGAAGATGTATGTAAGTATAAAGATTTAATATTAACAGACATTAACAGTCTAGTGACCTGGGATTACAAAGTAATTATGTTCACGTAACTTCCAACTGGGAAGAAGCGAGACAATCTCTAGAGAACGTGAGTAAGTCATCAGGAATCAGAATAAACGTAAGTAATGAACATCTGACTCATCTGAGGGCAACATTTTTCCTTTAGACTTGGTATTTTTCCTATTCATTCAAACTATATTTTTTTAACTTATAGGTACATATTATATTATTAGGTACTTTATTTGAATTACTTGATGATATTTAACTCAGTTCGCATATCTTCAGCTCGCGGACCGCCTCGCCCTTCCACGCATACGCGGGCTACATTACACTCTACGGGTAGGGCAAATAAGACTACGTGAAGTCAGTTTTACAGTGATTCGTTTCTGTCACTAACGTTAACGTTAACATTTGGCCAAACAACGATAGGTAAACTAACAACTTCGGAATGCTACATTGCGCGTGGCCTGACACGTACTTGGCCGGTTTTTTTATTTTGTCCAACAGATAGAGGACACTATTCATAATGCCCGGGCAATTTAATAATTTCATTAGTCTTTATCTTATTAAACTCTAATATAATGCATTATTCTCTGTGAGTAATACCCATTTAATCACTTTGTCCATAACATAATTATCTCCATTAAATAAAGGGTTGAAAATACACCACTACAGCACTAGTTTGTCACTGAGATATAATAATAAAATACATTTACAAATAAAACCTGCTTATTTAGATAGTGATTCGTAAATTCAGATTGAAACTGGTATGACACACAAATAAAATTCATCTATCTTTTATATTATATTACATACTCGTATTTATACATCCTTCCAGATGGAGGTGACAGATGCATAGATATGCATCTGTCACCTTAAGTCCCTTGCTAAGGCGCTCCACCCACTGAAGACGCGTCCCGCCGCGGTGCGCGGAGCGACGGATAACGCAACTGCGCGCGGGGCGATTTCCCGCGCGTTTCCGCGTCGGCAGTGTGTTGTGCTAGGCGAGATTTCTATATAAATTGAGATACTTGCATACAATGGTAAAATCTGACGCGGTGCAGTGGGTGGAGCGCCTTAAGATAGGATTCCCGAACTATATAAACGTTAACTACTCGGACACGCAGCGTGTAAATGTACCTAAGTAAAAAAAACTGTGTTTTAGTGTGCGGAACCCTATAGAATCGGCGAGTCAGATACTCAAGCTCAATGGTTTATTTGTTGCGAGATACACCACCACAGCTGCAATTGGCCGCTAAGTAATTAAAAATCTGTATCGGATCGTTTTACCATTGAAATCCAATTTTATTAGTGTACGACCTGATTTGACTCGCTGCATTGACATAAATTATATGGACGCGATCTTTCTAAAGAATTTCGTGTCACGCTTTCGTGCCACAGAGAACTCAATCACAGAGTCACTATGCGCCCAGTGTTGCCAACACCCTACTCCGAAAGAGATCATGGATACATTACTATAACTGGACATATACCATGGATATATTACTCTGTCTGGATTACATTGTAGAGGTACCTGAGGATTAATTACGTCATAACGGAATGACCATTTCAGTAGTGTTCATCCATTCATCAAAAAAAAATAAAAAAATCGTTTCTTATTCCAGAATTTACATTTTATTACAATACGCGTGGGATCTTTCCATTTAAGTATATAAAACTTGTGTTATCTATAGTCCCAGGATATATCATTCGATTGTGTTAAAATATTTTTATGTGTGTTGTGCACTTAAAATAAAAGAAATGTATCGTAATAAATTACACTTTAGCCTCATTGAAATATTATAGTGTATTTTTGTAGAAACATCAAAAAGAGGAATTGGCAATTTAAATACTTTAATTGTCGTTTCTTTGTTTTCCAGGTAGGTTTGTGTGATTTAGGTTGTATTTAGTGTAACTCATAATGTATGATAAGCTTAAATAAAACTTTGTTTTTCAGAGCAACACGTAGTTTATTATCAATTCTTTAAATCCCGACTGATTGTCATATATAATCACATTAAGTACTTCACCTTATTGCACACATCTCTCATATTTATTTACCCTATTACATTACTTATAGTTATACACAAAACTATATATACACAGACATACAACATATATATAGGATAAACAACAATTTTTGGAGTTTATTTATTAATTTTTTAGTTTGATTTTTTTAAATGAAATGTAGGTAATTTCTTTCTTTCTTTCTTTTTTTTTCTTTAAATATTAAATTGTCATTGGTCCTCAATAAGTCCACGAAGTTTGAAAGAAATCTGAGCGTTTCAAGTGAGCCAAAATCAAGTCCAAAGAGAAGTTACAAACAAACAAACAAACAAACAAACCAACAAACAAACATACAGGTGAAGTAATATAAAGCGTTAAAACTTACCTGTGGAAAGTTATTCTTTCAGGTAATGTTTTCGTTTTTTGCTCATAATTTTTGCAATACCGCAATGTACAAGTTGGCATTTTCGTTAATTCAATAGGTACATATAATATCTAAAACAAATAAAGTAAGTCAATTTCATATAAAAGTCACGTATTGAAATCACTTTCTAGTTTCTACCACAATTTCCGCATCTTTGTCCTTTTGTTCTCTCACTCCGCGACGTCTGGCAACCCTGTTCCGTAGTGATTAAGTACTCTGTGTTCGTTCTGTCAAGTTTGGTTCAAGATGTCGGTAATAAATATTTGACACTAAATAATTTTTAAGACTGTAAATAAAAATATAGTTACTTACCGATTATGATTAAATAAAGTGAAATAAAGTTCAAACGTAAATAATGAGAAAGTTTTAACTGTGCACAATACAGAATAATAAGTGTTCTTGAACAGTCAGAGTTTTTCGAAAGTGACAGGCGACAGCACTTGCTCGCAGCCGACTAAACTGAGTTGGCCCCAGTTGGGGTCAACACAGGTGAACAAAATGTATGTACTGAACAGCCTGTCTATATAATTTATGTCAATGACTCGCTGGGGTAATAATTAATATTGTTTATTTTATCTTTAAAACGTTTTAAACACAACGAAATAAATGTACTAAGGATATATGAAGACATATTAGGTATACCTGTCATAATGATCACTTCTTCAAAAGCATAATTAAATATCATAAATCACAATACCAACTACACACAACAAGTTTATTTATCTAATGTAAGATAATTTTGTTTATACACCAAACAAATATGCCCTAAAGCAACAATGAAAGAAAAACAAAGCAGCGGGCGGCCTTATCGCTACGTAGCATTTCTTCTAACCAGCCCAGAAGCGAAGAAAAATATTACAATTAGATAAGTAGAAAGGGTGGATAGTTGGATACACAATACAAGCCAGAAAAAGATAACACAACAGAACAGATAGAGGTAGGTAGTATCAATTCGCTCAAACGATTCGTTATTTATTAATGGATTGAGAACTTGAGGTTCAACACTTTATTGTGCGTTTTTTTTATTTAATTTTATATTTTTTTTAATGAACATTTTCTGTTCGCCCTATCAGCTTTACACCTTCACGCAAGTATTGATGAGTGGGTTTTACTTTAAAAAAAGTTATGCATCCGTTAAAAGATCACAAAACTCAACGTATCAACACATTTTCGGTCCTACCTATGTATTGGGAGGAAAATTAGAGCTGTCTAGTGGAAACTAGAAAATTTTTTTTTTTTTTTTTTATATAGCCTAACGGGCTGACGAAAAAGCAGACGGGCCACCTGATGGTAAGTGGTCACCGTCGCCTATGGACATATGCAATACCAGAGGAATCGCCAATGCATCGTCGACCCTGAAGGAGAACTCTTTTTACACCTTTTTTGAAGAACCCCATGTCATAGCGCTCCGGGAATACCTCAGAAGGAAGCTCATTCCACAGCTTGCAAGTGCGTGGCAAAAAAGATCGTGAGAATCGGACCGTAGAGGTTCTCCACGAATCCAATCTGTGTGGATGAAACTTCAATCTTCGGCGAGTGGTGCAATGGTGGAATGGTGAAGTAGGCATCAAGTCAAACAATTCCTCGGAACACTCACCGTTGTAAAGACGGTAGAACACACAGAGAGAACCGATATCTCTTCTGAAGCTCAGGTGTTCTAACCTGTGCGTGACTCGTGGGTCGTTGACAACTCGGACCGCGCGTTTCTGTATGGCGTCAAACGGGTTAAGCTGGTATTGCGGCGCCCCTGCGCAGAGGTGGGAACAGTACTCCATGTGAGGCCTGACTTGAGCTTTATATAGCATAAGTAGGTGCCTCGCAGTGAAGTACTGCTTAGCCCGATTCAGGACACCAAGCTTCTTAGAGGCCAGCTTAGCCTTGGCCTCTAAATGACGCCGATACTGCACATCACTCGAGATGTCAACTCCCAGAATCCCAACACTTTCACTCACGGTGAGCGCGGTACCCTGGAATTGAGGCGCTATGACAAATGGGGTTTTTTTAGCGGTAAACGCGCAAACTTGTGTCTTCGAGGGGTTGAACTCGACCAAGTTAAGCCGACCCCATTCCGAGACTTGCTCCAGAGAGTTCCTACTTCAGACACAAGTTTGATTCTGCTATCCGCCACTTGCAACTGAGAGGCATTGGCCGGGGCTGTGTAATAAGCATCCCCCGTGCTATCATCTGCATAGCAATGGATGCCACTCGTATGCTGTAGCATGTCATTGATATGCAGAATGAATAGCGTAGGAGATAACACAGACCCTTGGGGAACGCCAGCATTTATAGGTTTCATATCTGAGCAACAGCCGTCGACTACGACCTTGATATGTCGCTCAGATAGAAAACTGGCTACCCAATTGCATAACCTCTCAGGGAGACCGTAAGATGGTTACTTCGTGAGAAGGCCCCTGTGCCAGACCCGGTCGAAGGCCTTAGCGATATCAAGGCTGACTGCCAGAGCTTCCCCGCTGCGGTCAAGAGCCTGAGCCCACCGGTGCGTAAGATAAACTAGAAGATCACCAGCCGATCGACCATGGCGAAAACCGTATTGTCGATCACTGATCAGCTGGTGATCCTCCAGATATCTTAGGAGCTGCGTGTTAATCACGCGCTCCATTACCTTCGCAAGCAGGGAAGTTATCGCTATAGGCCTGTAGTTAGCCGGGTCACTGAGATCGCCCTTTTTGGGGATGGGATGAACGAGGGCAACCTTCCACGAAGACGGTACTACTCCTGTGGCATAAGATAGCGAGAACAAGCGCGTTAAGACGGGAGACAACTCGGGAGCACACGTCTTTAACACCACTGCGGGAATACCGTCCGGTCCACTCGACTTCTTGGTATCGAGGGACTGTAGAGCCCGTCTAATAGATTTTTGGGTAAAAAGTATATCATTCAACGAGCTCTCACACCGCGGGATGTTAGGCGGTGTGGTCCCTCTATCATCAAGAGTCGAGTTGGCGGCAAAAAGGGTGCCAAGAAGTTCGGCTTTCCCTTTTGCCGTATGGACCACGGAGTCGTCAGGTTTACGCAGTGATGGAAGAGATGACCGACAGAAGTTACCCTCGACAGCTTTAGCCAGCGACCAGAACTCTCGACTACCGGAGGGGTAACCGACCAGTCGCTCGCCAATTCTGCCGATGAACTTTGCCTTCGCCCTGGCCATTTGCTTCTTTGCTGATCGGGAGGCAGCGTTGAGCTTTGTCTTAAGCTCTGGAGTGGATGGGTCTTTACGCATGCACGCTGATACCCAGGCCTGGTAAGCGTTCTGCTTTCGGTTAGATGCCGAGAATATTATGTACGAAAAGATGATTTTAAGATATTTTTAACATAATCAAAAATAAGAATTTTTTATTTGTTGTTATGAAACCCTAATTTTTTTTTAATCTTCACTTAAAGTGTAAAATGAGGGTTGAAATCTCGAATGAATAGAACACAGTAAAAAGCAAATAAAAGCGAGTAAGTAGTACTAAACAGGTCATATTATTATTAACATTTATAGGGCTTTAAGTGAAATTCTTGTTTTCAAAACATTCAGCGCAACGAGGTGTTGGCTTTATTCGTTTGGAGGACTCGACGGTCTTTGTACCGAGCCTCATCAAATCGGGACGCGCTTAATAAGATTTTAATAATAGATGTCAACCAGAGGTGTCTCCTTTATGTTTCCGAAACAATTTCTATTGTATTTTAATACAATACAATCGTAAAATTGTAAATTAATCAAGTCTTGAATGTAAGTTTAATTGTAAGCTTCTGCGATGTAATTACAAAATTGAGCAATTATTTTGAATCAATGGGAATCTTCTTCGTCTTTGAAAAAATCTATTTTAATAATACTGAGTTATACTGAGATAAATAAGGTACTTACAATATATAAAACAACGTATCCCTAAAATTAATAAACAACTTCATGTCAACTCTAAAAGAACAACAAATATAATATTGTCATGCATATTATTTACTGGCTGACGGACAAAGCACAACCTAAACAATAAACCTTAGGAAGCTAATTAATTATACATTAAACTCTGCACAGAGGTTCTTCATATTATGTGGAAATGCAGTAAGAAAGGATTTCTGAAAATTCATCCCCCAAAGAGATAAAATGGAGAGTGGAAGTACGTGAAAAAAAAGAATGGGGGAATACTCATGAATGAAATGTCCTTAGTTTTTCTCAAGATAAAGATACAATGAAAACGTGTTCTTTTTGGGCAATAATAATACAGCACTACTAGTAACTAGTGACACTTTAAAAGTAAGGTAAAATTACTGATTGTTCTTGATTTTTACCCGATAGTTCACTGAAAGTGTTTCTGTGTTTAAAGCGAAGTATTAACTTTCAATTACAATAGAACCTTTTGACAACCTAGGTGAAATATTCGGCTAACAGTTTATTAATATCTTATCTATATCGCTATATTCCTGTTTCCTGTCAACCAATACGGGGATTGACAAGCGGAAAATCCTGCCAACAGGTTCGTCGGTAAAGGATATTACGTAAACATCTGGCCTATGTACATTGTACACTTCCGATGTCACACTATGTGGTTTCCTGCTTATCTCTTCTTGCTAGGTATATACCAGTAGTGTCTTATATTCCATTTAATATTGGTTAATTATTAATTTATTTCTTAGTTTTATTTACATTTTATATCAGTTACGATGTAGAGATTTACATTTGGCCAACTATATCGTTAAAACTTTAAACGATAACACTTAATTACTCAAAAACAAATAACTTTTATAACCACCGAAGCATGAAACCTACATTTCTCAAACACTGCACTTAAAGCTTTTATTCTTTAATCCGTTTGTGCCGCAGAATAATTTAAACAATTTATTCAATGAAAGCTCCACACAGACACGAATTGTTTCTGTTTGCAACAGCGAAAACTTGCCTTTTGAAAGCACTGAACAATCTCAAAATTCTCATTTCGGAATCTCTATCTCATGGCTCACACTTAAGTATTTTGGCACGGGAATGGAACTATTTTGTGTTTATCTATTTTCAGCGTTCCATAAGGGAATCTTCCTTCTACTAATTATTGTATGTATATCCTTTTAATAATAGACATTATATACGCTATATATCTACTAGTCTATGCGCTATATCTACGTGCCAGCCTGAATCACTAAATATTACGACAAAATGTTTAATGATATTCTTATTAATTACTTTGGGCTGTTTTTCGAATGCAATCGAAAAAATTTAAAACATTCAACGGTTGACTATAAAAGGAAGAACTGGCAAGCAAGAACTGAATGACGAGGTTGTCATTCCTAGTTACCAGAGTTACGAGTCCTACGACGGTGATTGACACTGGACTAATGATGGATAGCTTACTTACCCTTTACTTAATTGCATCTCAAGTGTCCAATGAAACACTTGAGAGACCGGAGACAAGAGAATACACGCTTCATCCACTTTCCAGTTTCCACGCCATCGCTCATTACTTACCGTCTTGACGTATATTGTCTTGGATTTACTCATCCGGAAGAGCTATACGCTAACGAAACCCTCATTGCTCACACCCAGCTAAAATATGTTCAACCTTACTATACTCACTTAACTATTACTATATATCGGGCGGCTCATAAATGTTAGATTTTATGGTAGTATACTGGCTTATATAAATCACGCAATATTCTATAACTAATTTCATTGTATAGATTTCATGGCGAATTTCATGTCATTTTAGCAATAAGAAAGCTTTTCTGGTATTCATTCTATGTGTTTGTTTGAATATCATATTCTCTTTTCCTTTATTTTCCTTTTTAAGATGTAGGTACTTATTTTTAATATTGTAATACCACTGTAATATTCGTCTAAAAAAATTTACCTTAATATTTTTTTATTACTAAAGTAGTAATGTCCTCCGTACTTAATTTGCTCTAATACTTACAGTATCATCTTACCCAACAAGATCGAATTATCGCCAAGTATCAAAATTTTTTGGTAAAATTATATTGAATTAATTCAAACAACTATTTTCGTTTGTAGTTTCAAATTAATTTAAACAGATAATAGGATTAGAGAGTCAAGTGAAGTTAGAATAACTCGCCTTGTTAACACACTAGGTACTCAATAGGGATGAAAGTTTCCCGAATAACGATCTATTTATGGAAATGAACCAACTAACGGCTTTGAATTTATATAGGTACTTAGATATTCAGGGACTAAACTGAGTAGATACTAATGGACGTCAATCCATTGCTTTTATCGAATTACTGATCGTGACGCTGATAACTTGAAATTATTTTAAAAACCCTGACGCAAAAAGGGATTAATAAGTAGCTCGTGACTGTGTATGAACCCGGGACTCCAAAAAAAAACTCTAAACAAATATTTTTGTGTATGATAGCTATATTTTTGTGTATGAGTCGGAAGTCTATAGCCTACATTGTTGTAATTCCTGACAAAAAGGAGTTGCTTCAGGGGTAGGTACGGGTATAAGTCCCCGAAGCGAAGCAAGAGCGAATTATGAACTAACAATAACTACCTATAATACAATAATATAATTTATTTCTCACTTCGGATTTAAGCATGTTTGTACCTCTAATAGATAGGTATACTACAATACAACATATTACAGTAAACAAACAGTACGAATTTAAGAATTTACCTTTTATCACTCAGTATTACTTAGGACGTACACACGACTATATTGACACATTACCGATGCAATCAATTACTTAATGTTCTTTCGGAATACGTTTCAATATTTATAGCGTCCATATTTCATGCAGATACCGCCTGAAATTCCGACAGATTTTTCATCAAATAAAACGCACCATTAACATTTTAACCGTGGATGTGTATGTATACATCGTGGCGTAGTAGACGGTACGGAATACCTAATTTTCATGGTTTTTATTAATGTTTATAATTTTAGTTGCAACGGGGCCGAGTAAGTGCAAGTAAAAATATGTGCAGACATTATTTCATTTTTATTAATTGTGTAGAATTCCAATTTTTTGTAAACACGATTTGAGACTCAAGGCCCAAAGTTAATTAAAATAAAAGTCAAAGTAAAGTCAAAGATAATTTATTATTATTATTATTATTAAATATTAATACGTATATCTACTTAACCAACCCGTTAAAGGCCACCAAGTTCAGTATTTCTCTTTCATCCTGAAAGGAGACCGAAGTCAAAAAGTAGAACATTAATGGGTTAAAAATACATTCTTTATTTAGAAGACTCTGTAGCCTAGTTGGTGGCGACCCTGCCTGCGAAGCGAGGGGTCCCGGGTTTGTTTCCCGGCCGGATATTTATGTGACAGATAAATATTTGTACTCGGGTTATGGGTGTTATTGTGATGTGTTATATGTGTCGCCCATGACACCCGCGACACAGGTAAAAAACTACTGCGGGGGTATGAGTGTGTAAACAAGCGTTTATTGTTTATTATTTATTTAATATCCCTAAACAATTTAAGTACAAATCCTTACAGACGCCAAATTGTAGGTATAGGCATCGCCTAAAATAACTTAACCATACAATGGACCCTTACGAAATACCAACCCTTACATTCCAATTATGAATTGGGCTTAGTTTCCGATTTATACGGTATATTTAGAAGGAAAACAGATTTACGATGATGGATTTATAATCTTACTATCGCCTGAGCACAACTCGATGAGTTTCACTGATATGATATTATAATGTAAAAAAGGTTTCACTGCGTTACATTTATTTATTAAAGTGAAACTTCTGTATCGGCGATGCACAGAGAGGGTAAGAAAGTAGAAATATGCAACAATTTCTGTCTATTATAGATACAGAGCTATTTAACACTTTTACATTGCTAAATAGGACTCCGCTGATTGACACTTTAACAAAAGGAATTGCCACAGAAGAAATAATAGTAGAACCTATATAATAGTAGTACCTAAGTATTGCTTAGCTAGGAATTTGGCCAAGAAAACTCGTTTTTGAATCTGGTTACCTTCGGTGAGGTCATAATCATGGGTGCTTTGTGGGTGCTTCTGATGGCTTGTATAATCACTCACAGCTAGATTTTCAAATCCTATAACATGTTAATAATATCACCTGCAAATACCTACGTATATTAAAAGAGATTAGTGGTAATAATATCAAAGGTCTCAAACGAACAAACACCCACAATGTATAATAGTACGACTTAGCTCATTGCTACCTCGAGTAGGTATTATTTATTTAGTTAAATTAGGTAATTTATAAAGTTGTTCCCACTTCCCACTTATATAACGCTCTTTGTAAAAGTCATAGCATTATCCAGATAAATTTTCTCTCGGAGAATAGTTTTTATTTTCTAATTTAAAAACGAATACTGACCTATACCAAATTATATAATGTACCTATTAGTGGCCCAAACACAAATTGGAAATCCCCGTTATCAATTCGAATATTTTGCCTATTGGAATTTCGGCTTTTCAAAAGCTAAAGGCTAATATTATTATAATACCTACACGTATTTTGAGCGGGCATCGCTAATAATAAAAAGATCACAAAGTTATTGGACCCGCTATATTAAATTCCTCTCTTCTCAGAAAACGATACAAGTTTTGTATCTCTATTTAGAAATTTGAAAATGGTATGATGACAGTGAAGTGGAACTATTGAGAGTAATTTTATTATTGTCTTGTTCGATCATTATTATTTTTTTAAGTTATTATTATAAATTATTAAGAAGCTTTTTAATTATTTGCGATCAGTTAAGTCGGTACCTAAGTACTTAAAATTCGTGTAACTATTTATTAAAATTTTATTGTTCCATACTTACGTAAATCAAAATTAACGTAGTTATCTACATATAGTACTTACAATGTTAATTAAAGCTTATAACAAATTTGACTAGATTAAGTAGGTATCCACTTATTGTATACGCGTAGCATCCCACGCGCTACGCGATTGCTATGCTACGAAATGTTGCGTAGATAAAGAAGAATTTTCTCGGAGAAAGTCCCCCTTCAGTTTACGTTCTACAACGTAGCCAGTTGTAGAGCTCTTTAGGCGTTTTATTTGGAGAGTATTGGAACTACATCGATTAAAATTTCAAAGGTGTATTCCGTGTAGATGCTACATAAAATTTAACAAAAATATCTATTAATAAGAAAGCAAAAAAATAAAAATAGAAGACAGGTATTCCAATGGCTTGTGGCATATGTAGAGTAGATTTTTTGTAATTTTATTGAAGTTTCGGCAAAAAAAATTATGTGTAACTTCACGCTTGAGGTACATGGATAAAAAGAGTCACGTGGAAACACTACTGGTTTGATCCATTCATGCAGGTTCTCCTATACATATTATATATTTATTGGATAAGAATAGCTTATATAACCCTTAGTCATAATTATAATAAATCCTATTTATAAAAACTTATACGTGCTTTTATTAAGTAGGTACTATCTTTTTATTTAACTGCAAAACCTATTTTACCGATAAGAAAGTTAAATTAAATTGCATCGACTGAACTAATGAACAGCGTTTGTCAACTGTTTCAGTTGACGCAGAAGTTAAAGTTTTGGGTTTCCGGGAAACTTGCGCAGGCAACAACTTTTTTTTTTTTTTTTTTGTCTACTTATACCGATAAACATTAAAATAAAATTATTGAATTCTGTTATGGTATGTTCCTATCCTAATGGAGTAGTTTTCCTATCACGGCGATCGAAGAAGGTAAAAAAGATGAAGCTTTGAAGTTGCGCTTTTCAAGAATAGGTACTTAATTTGTGACGTCGGTTTCGTTTGAATAAAATAAATCAATCCCCGTAAACATAATATAAATTATTACGCTAAAATTCCACAATAAACATTGCTTTATCACAGACATGCCTTACCACTCAAAATGGATACAAATTAATCAAAGCATTGTTTCAAAACCAGTGACTTAATAGGTGGTAAGATAAATTCAAATATAACTGGCATATTAGTTGCGGAAACCAGGGCGCTGCAATTAAAAGGTTAATGAGTTTTTATTAAAAGCTTCGTCGGAAACATGTTGCGTGGATGAGGTTTTATTAAAAATTCCATCCAACTTTACCATAATAAAAGTCAGCCCTGCAGCCAAATGGTTTTACAAACTTTACGTTGCACTATTTTAGTTAATGATTGAAACTAAGTATGTCATACATTATAGCTGTGACTTTTCATTGTGATTTTTGCAATTTATAAATCGACTTTAATGTAACCGTTAATTATAAATAAAGTTTCAAAACGTAAATTGGAAGGAGAACTGATTATTATTTACATCCAGTTTGTGGGAAAGGCTACAAAGTCAACGAAACCCAAAAGCAACCACAGGGGGTTCGAGATAGCGAGAATAGCTGAAAAAACCAGCAAAATTATTGGGAAATTTAAGTTCTCCTTCAATGAGTTTGTGTTAAAAAAGTGGATGAACTTACGTAGCTACCTGGATGCCGGTTAAATTGCTTAACCGTATCAACGGCGACACTCGACAAGTTCGACAGGTTCTTTCGTCTATTTAAATGATTTTAGAAGAAAAAACAAACAGATGGCACCTGATGGTAAGTGGTCACCGCAGTCCATGGACAGTCAAGAAAAGAGAAGAAAAAGAAAGTAAACTGGCTCTGAAACCCCCAGCCGGAACAATTTAAAGTTTATGCAAAGCAGCCTGTGTTTGCAATAAAAGATTACTTTTTCGCTAAAGAGTTTTGGCTGTTAAAATCTTAAAGTTTCATTCACGCAAAGTTAACAATTTTTATTGAATGTTACTTACAAAGTTGGTTTAACTTGCGGGAGTTCTGAAACATTTTATAATAAGCTACTTTTATATTTCGACTTCGAGTAACGTTGCAACGCTACCCGGTTGACTGACTGCAGTTTAGCTTAGACTGCAGTTTTCTTAAGAATTTCAAAAGCAAAATAATGTCAAGTACCTACTATAGCGTCAGATAAAATATTTTATTGTTACCAAACCCGCTAATGCTCACTGCTGAGACATTTTTAAAATCACTAATCTGTTGTTGCTTATAAAATTAAATTCTAGTTTTTTTAGTACCGAATAGGTACGTAATTGAATAAAAGCGCAAAAAAGGTTTATATAACACGATAAGGCCAAAACTCTACAGGTATATGTAATAAAAACCAGTTTTTTCTGTATTACTGTCCATTCAAAGGTTTTACAAGAATGAAGAAGGAGTAGGTACAACTTTTACCAATGCTGTTAGACACTAATTCTTTAAATGAACAATTACAATTTTATTGTTTGCAGCAAACAGAAAATTACGTGCCGAAAATGTAGATGAACAATTTAATTTATTACAAACAAGCCGAATGATATTGGCAGGAATTCTCCCTTTGTCGCTCCCGTTTCTTTGGCTACATTTTCAAGCTTTGAGTAAATCGCACAATCTTCCTTAGCACTATACATAGATATTATGTAAGTATTATATTACGCTGAAAATAAATATGTACTCTAACAATCTTTTCAAATATTTTTTTTCAATGACATTTTTGGTACAACACCAAAAAATATCTTTATCTCATTTTCAAAAACAATTTATTTTTTATGCCAATCAGCCAACCGCTCTGCTTACTGCTCTGCTAAATATTTGATTTTGAAATGGGTTCCTACCTACTTAGATATTTTTATAGGAAAATTTTAATCGTTTATGCACCTAATTTAATTCCAGTAAAAGTTAGAGTAAAATCTTAGTAAAATTCAAATATTATGCAAACATCGTGTACGTATTCCAAGAGGATTAAATTCTCTTGACATTTTCCTAGAAAAGTTGTACCATGTATACTATTGATGCCTCGAAACAAAGGACGGATCAATGCGGTACTTATAAGCAAAGATAAATAGACCTCTAACTGAAGCCCTTAAAGTCGGATTAAAAGGTTATTAGATTTATAAACATGAAATTTAGAAAACGGATAAAATAAAAAAATATCACTGGCAACAGCGTAATGTCCCTTACAATTAGGTACATTCTAAAATCAGCTTTTATTTTCCAGTATAATGTTTAAATATAAAAATAAAACGCCTCTACATACTTAGAGACGACAGAGACAGTATGACAAGAGAACAAACAAATAAGAGACATCGCACACAAGTAAACACCATAAAACCGAGACCAAACATTTAGGATCTCCACTGGCCGCACCAGCTGGGATTTGAACCCAAATTATAATTTATTCCCCTTTTGTAATGAATAAATAAATAATCATACTAATGTGAATGTAAGTTTGTTTGTTACGCTTTCACGCGAAAACTACTAAATCGATTTGGCTGAAATTTGGAATGGATATAGCCTATACCCTGGATTAAAACATACCTAGGCTACTTTTTATCCCGGAAAAATTCAGGCTTCCCGCGGGATTTGTAAAAATCGATCTCTACCGCGGGCGAAGCCGCGGCCAACAGCTACCTAGTGTAGTTATAATTTTCATCTCTAAGTGTCTCTCGAACTTCCTGTTTCTTTTCGTTTCTTCAAAATACCAAGGATAGCTCACAGCCACTCTCAAGAAACACAAAGGCTCTATTTATCCTATTTTCAGCTGCACATGTCCTCTAGAGGGCGTCAGATTGAATTTAGCCAGTCAGCCAGCGGACAATAAAAAATGCTACTGTCATTCGTATGTCGAATTTATAAGTATCTACCTACCTACCTAGTTTAGAAATTCTGCGGGTAAACCATAAGCTTAACCACGACAAATATCTTTACCGGTGGCATAACCCTCCTTTTAGCTTCGCTGTAAATAAAAAAGATTAAATTTAAACATTACGTGAAAAGTACTTCAGGTTACATTATTTTTATTGATAAATAAGGCAAGAAATATCAGAGAGCACATTAAATATTAACGATGCTGACTAACGAGATGGATGTACTGGAGGTGGGGCTGAAAGGAGTCAATTGAGGTGCGCTAACGAACGACTGCAACCGATTATCTCGATATTACTACAGGAAATACTTTTAATAAGTGTTATCTTTTAGAAAAGTTTTCAGTTAACAGTTCCTTAGAAAAAATAATAAATGCAGAAAATAATAAATAAATGAAATTAACTTGGCGCAATATTGCTACTTCACTTTCTACATGTAATTTACCCGCCCTCTAGGTACGTGTCAGTAGTACAGGAGGTAGTTTTGCATTTTAGAAATTTGCAGTTGTGCAGATTTTTTTGCCAATTATTTAATTCTTATTCTTAGTTTTCATAATTTTATTACACAGAAAATATTATTTAAGTCTTAATAAATTTCCAACAGATGAATAATTAAACTTAACCGTTAGACAGTCAGTTTGAGGTCCAAATATGCTATGGGCTCTAAGGTACAATCTGAGCATTGCTTATTATAATACATGTACCTAGTTACCTGTCACATAAAATCCTAAACAATTTTCGATACAGCTAAAAGTTGTTTTGTTGAAAATAAATTGAAAACCCTCCTTAAAAATTACATATAATTGGCCATTTTAATAAATAGATAATGCCACTTTACAGTTGGCATTAAAATTATCATCGCTAGCTCCCATGCTATAATATCTACTAAGGACAGGGTGGAGTTGATTATTATCAATTTATAAGGCAAGACGAGATGAGTGCTCATTCATGCAGGGTTGCAGGTTGCAAGTCGCCGAACGCACACTGCCACTTGATTACATACTCATAGCTATAAGTATCTACACTTTAAATTTCACCTCATCCACAATCTTTTGAGTGAGGGTGCTATAGATAACACACAAAGACAAGGACGCACACACAGACCGAGAACTGTAACTCAAACTCATCATTCAAACCGCCTCGCTGGGAATCGAACCCAGGATTCTTGGTTCGGCGATCCGGCATGGTAACCACTATTGCGTCACGCGGGTCGTGATCACTAACCGACTTAAAGCCTGATGGTGTATTTCGGAGACAAAATATAATGCCTTAACAGTTTTATGTATAAAGCGCGTACCTCCTTGACAAACACATACCCCGCAGTAGGTTTCCCTGTGTCGCGGATGGCATGAAGTATGGACATAGACAACACAAATAGCACATACATTATGTATCATCATCAGTAGAACTAGTATTAACAGAAACCTATGCAATGAGAAATTTTAAATTTTACTCGTAAGAACTCTCATCTTACTCTAATCATGAAGTAGGTAGTCATAAACAAAAACAAAACTGTAAGAAAAGATCGTAGCATAATAACTGTAAGCAGTATACTGTATAAGCCATTCACCACATTGACATGGCTTACAGGTAGGTACTATCAGTATTAAAAAACTGAACATCGTTGAAAGTAGACCTACTGTCACGAACCTGTAAGGAAGAACCCTACAGCCTAAAATATATTTCTCAAGACGACCATAACATGTCATGTTACTCACCAATCTATATTTTATTTGTACCTAAATATTTTATTACAATTGTGTAATGCGAACGATGTTGAATAACCAATCAGTAACACCGAAAGTTACTTAGATATTTGCATGGTAGGTACCTACTAATATTTTAACTAAATTGTTAGGTACCTACTTTGCTAGTTTAGTTTATAAACTGTATTCAAAACTCTAAAAAACATAAATTGATTCATAGACATACAAAACTAAACAAATTAAGCGTCATTCGTAGCATGGCATTAACCAGTTATTCTAATCTTGGATGCTTCACACCAGTCAAATTATGGACTCAACTGACCTTTAAAAAATCAAAAAGCATATTAATAGGAAATAAATAGAATCGCTTTGATCTACTCTCAAAAATACGGTACATGAGATGGCTCAAGAATTTGAAATCTAAAACGTCGGAAAATGTTAGTGCAATATCGTGCCACACATGCGAAAGAGAACCAAAACAAAAATATCGTCATTCCTGGCTCATACTGCCGTTCCACTTGTAGCAGGCAGCGTATGGAAATATACAAATGATAATCTAAATTTTACTAACAAAAAATAACCGACTTCAAATTCTCAAAAACTACTTGTCAGATCTCGTTCAAATTTATGTGGGACCACATGACAAGCACCAGCCTTCTATTAAAAAAAGAATCATCGAAATCGGTTGACGTGATATTGAGTTATTTGTCAATTTGTCGCGCACATCTTAACACAAATTTACGACTTATGTAGTTTTCTCATGGATGCCATTGTCAGATCTCAATAAAATTTATGTGGGACCACATGACAGCCATCAGCTTTCGATTAAAAAAAGAATCATCAAAATCGGTTCGCCCAGTCCAAAGTTCTGAGGTAACAAACATAAAAAAAAAAAAAAAAAAAAAAAATACAGTCGAATTGAGAACCTCCTCCTTTTTTTGAAGTCGGTTAAAAACAGCTTTGTTTTATTTCCCCTTCGTTTCTGCTTGACATCCTCAACGCTTTAGGAACGTATAATGGTAGGTAGTTTGTATTTGTATGTACCTATCTAAGTTTTTGCCTGTGATGATAGCTAAGTAAAATAATTAAATTAGTACGTACCTATAGTAGATAAGTTTTTTATATTCCTGTTTGTAAACAATTTTTAAATAAAGAAGAAGCAAACCAGCATGTACCTACTCTATCTGAAAATAGCCAATTAATTAATTAGCCATAGCTTGATACCATTTCAATAGATATGTAAAATAGCTAGGTATGTGCTAATATGCTTAGCAGACTCATACACAGTATAGGAAAGAAATAATACCTACCTATAATTTTTTTATGCGAACAACCGATAAATGAAAAAATAGGTACCAAAGTAACAATTTATATAGAATTATAAAAATCCGCCCCTGAATTTACTGAGCAAGATAATCCCGATCAAAATAGGATTGTGTTATCTTTTTGCGGAATTCTTCCAATATTCTATACTTACCATAATATACATACCTATAGGTATATGATGCTTACCAATGATTTCAAAAGGAAGGATAGACCAGAAGGCCCTTATACATTTGAAACATTTTCCATTAAATTCACACAAGCAAATTGTAGCGCCATCTCTCTTTCACTCTCTCTCTTATGCATTAGGTATAGGTACATGAGATCGTTGAATAATAATGCTCAATAGAGCATACACTACCTAATCACTCTAATCAGTATCTCTACCTAGTTATTGTCTATGCGCTAATCTCAGAAACGACTGGACCGATTTGAATACGGTCACTGATGTGTCCCTATTTTAAGCTTGAGGCTTGGAAAATCCAAGTCGTGTTGGTCGTAAACTTAGTTCACTCTCGTTTCAATAGAACTGCGTAGATATATTACTAAGTTATAATCATCCTATTCATCAAAGACGTAAACTAGAACAAAGCACGCGAGATCCTCGTCTTCACTTAATACCCACACCCTGCATTAAATATTATACATTCACTCGTACATTGGTCGTGAAAATATTATGACTTGTAAAAGTGTTTTTCAACTTTTACCATTCCAGTTTGGGACTTCTAGTCTCTTGAGGTGATATAAATTTTTGTTTTTGTATGTTTACCACATTACCAGAACATTTTGTCAATAATAATTATTATTTCCTTAAGCATTAACAGGGAGTTTGCCCCATAGACATAATACTACTAGACTAGACAAGCGGGCCTTCTTTGCGTCACGCTATTAGAAAGAGACCAAGGAGACTCGCGTAACTCGTAAGTAAGACAAGGATAGGTTTACCTCCTGCCTTTCTTCGCAGCGTGACGGTTTCACTTACATATGCTCAGATACCTTGGTAAGACAAGGATAGGTTTACCTCCTGCCTTTCTTCGCAGCGTGAGGGTTTCACTTACATATGCTCAGATACCTTGTCTAGTCTAGTAGTATTATGTCTATGGTTTGCCCCTCTGGATAAAAAAAATCGGTTTTAACCCCCTAGCTAGACTAACTTTCTGAAGTTAGTCTAGCTAGGGGGTTAAAACCGATTTTTTTAATGACTTCTGAGTCATTAAGCCAGGTCGGGTACAGTTACAGTTATAAAAAGTCCACTTGCACTTTTTCTAAGTTTTTATTATAAGATACTATTACCACCAATCTAGTAGAAGTTACTTAAATAGTAGGTTATAAAAATACCTATGGCACGTTTGAAAAACTGCCTACGCAATTGAATTATTCACTTGAATATTCACGTGATCCAATTTAGTAGAGTTACATTCATAATAAAATAGATGAATAATTCTTTAAGGTGAACTACCAAACCAATTCAGCTCACGAGCTTGTAAGTTGTCTTCGTTAAATATTTTAATCCATCGAGTCCTCGTAGTTCCAAAGACGTGCGTTTCATAACCACCCGTGAATTGTAGGCAAACTTTGCAAGTGATTGTTCTACCATCCTATTAACTTTGAACAAAGAATTGAAATAAAGAGCATGCAAGGTTATGAGGCCTGGAGGCAAGTTGGAGCAAAGTACCCAGAGCCTAACTTAGGCTAGAGCTCTCTCATTCGTCTAACTTTCGTAAGACCGAACTTACTCATGGATCCAATTTGCTCATTTGCCCAACCCACTCTCTTTTGGGTTTTGTTTAACTTTGCGTACATTCTGTACTTTAATTAGAGTATAATCCAATACCCTTTATAAATATTATAAAGTGTTGAAGAACTGACACAATCTGAATATTATAATGACACTTGTAATGACCTAAACCTCTTAACGAAATTCTGATACAATTTTTTCAGATACCTCATGACTATGATTGCGGGGACATATGACACTATGTCCCCACAATCCGCTGACAATATTTATGTAAATGTCAGACTCGACCCTAGTAATTATGGTTTCACTCTTTGACTGCTCACTGTTATATGGCCCTCTCCTCTTGAGGAGGCCTAGAGGATACTCCACCACGCTGTACAGTGCGATTGGTGGAAGTTAGAGGCCAATCAAAGTCGAAAGTTTTCATGTCACCCGACGGCCTCCGACAATGACTATTTTATACGAAGGATTAGGTAAGGCCGGAACCATAGATTACCCCCAAAAGATACCGCATACAAGGTAACTGACGCGCGCCAACATGTACTTGCATTTGCAAGTTCACGACAATAGTGTCGACCAATACTGACCCGTCAAGTCCAAGTATGAATAAGAAATAGCCAATCACAGCGCATATTTTGTCCCCCGCAACCCGCGCCTTCCGCCATATAATTAACTTATGCGGTATCTTTTAGGGATAATCTATGGCCGGAACCGACGTGTTTACGTGCTCTCCGAAACACGGAAGTACTCAAGAATTTTTTGCCACTAGCGGACACCTATCGAACTTCCACGATAATATGTTATGTTCATATTATTAAACTATATTCAGTTCCTAATTCTTCTCATGTTGTCGCACACAACATGAAAACGATGTTGTAATGTGAGTCTTGTTGATTATCTTGAATAAATAAATAAACTTCCGCGCGTCCGGTTTTTTCAACAGTTAGACCACTAGAAATAAAATAACCTCGTGGTCCTAATAGCAGGACAAAATTGTAGGACCACGATGAGATAAAACACCCGTGTTACCCAACAAACAGCCGGGCTATAAGCGCTTCAACATTACTAACGTAATGTAACATGATAATGTAACAATACATAGTTAACTTATCTATACCCTAAATATTTTAAATTCATGAGCAAAATCTGTAGCGGTTAATGTAGTGTGCTCTAGTGTGTACAATATGCAAATTGAGGCGTAATAAAATACAATACATTTAATTTTTATCGTTTATTGTGGTAAATATTTTTTCACTACATATCACTTGGTACGTTTTAAAGTATATAATGAACATTTCCTTAAATAAATGATAAAATCAGTGATACACAGATGTTTATTTATTAAGAAACACTTATAAAATAATATCCGAGTCATATCACATATAATATAGAAAAAACTCGGATACAATATTCTAATAAATGTATAAGACTATACAATTATGCAGAAAAAAGCTTGCGCTACAGTACTACAGGTTATTTTATTTTAATCACTAAAATAATCACTAAAATAAATCGACTTCCAGAATCAGTGCTCAGTTGTCACCCAAATCCTGTGAACAATAGTAGATACGCTTGATTTTAACAATTATTGAAGATTCTGAATAAAGTTTCTAACTGATGTAAAGCAGGGTCAACTCTTAAACAAACGGACTTCTCAAGGTTGTTTGAATGTTGTAGTTGTTGCTGGTACATAGTTGAAATTACCAATCGAATTAGGAAGAGAGTCCGTAAGACGGCAACGTCAACGAGCGATTTCTTTTGTTGAGAGACAGAAAAAGTCAAAGGACCATTGAATTAACGGAGGTAGATACATAATTCTTGATTTTCGAATGGATAATTTATATTCACGACAACTTACAGTGGGGTCACAGTCGGCGCAGTGCCACGAGTAGCCGCGCTTCTTGGGGTTCCTGTTGAGCGGCGGCTCCAGGCACTTGAAGTGGTACACTTTGGAGCATTCGTCGCACCTGTACAATACATGAGTTAACGTAGGAAGTTATCAGAGTTACACACAATCAACGGATTTAATATTTGTTTTTCATTAGATTTGGAATTACCTACTGTTATCAAAGATCTTGATAATGTTATATTTTTTTTGTAACTCGTCGATAAACGAGCCGACGTTCCACCTGATGGTAAATGGCCACCGTCGCCCTTGGACATCAGTATACCTTGTTCACAAATCTTAGAGACTAAAATGACAACCACTAATGTCAATGTTCGAAATAATGATACCAGCTAAATTTGTGCGATCTACTTTTCCGGTTTTTTGAATCGTAAACTATGTCGTAAGAATGGTGACATATTAGTAGCGCCACTCATATCTACCTAGATATTTAGTATTCGGCTAAATAGTATAAAATTAGCTGTTCGTTCTTGTAAGCAAAATAACTTGTAAATTTAGTAAGTAAGGGCTTATGGATATATGAATGATAATGGTTGCTTAAACTTGTTTTTATACTAGTTTTAGGGACTCTTCAATAATCACACAAATAGTCGACCTTCCATAAAAGCTGTGAAAATTTTTCCGATTTACTTTTCGGTTTATTGTCATCACTATTTAATTTGCACTATTTAACTGGTCACCCATGAAACGTCAATTTAGTCTCAAAGTTTTGTGAACGGATTATAACATATTTTTTTAGTCAACCCATTCGCGATACTTTTCTTTACATATTTTAAATATAACACTTTTTATCCGTTAAGCAGATGGGTGCAGAAACGCCTCTAATACGGATCACCTGACAAGCTTATAGCTTACTTGGAGAGCGTATTTCGATTACCTGACAAGCTTACGTTAGGTTCATTATTCATTAACGGCCGGTCTCAATATTATACTGTCAGTGAAACTCTGGTACATATCAGAGATAAAAAGTAAAGAATGATCTCCCGGCAACTGCCGTCTCTCAAATCAAAAGTAAGCCAATAAAAGTAAGATCATGGCTAGATAATATTCCAGTGACATTTCTGCCTCTGGTTTTTACGTCCCTCTGAAAATTTCGTTTTCGCATAACAATATTTTTTTTATACTTTTATACTTTTTTTATACTTTTTATTAAAAAAGGAACTCAGTGTTTTTGATTATAAATTTATTTCATTTTAATATTAAAATAATAATTTGTTCCAAATGTACTGTGAATTTCGCGGATGAAGTTAATAAAATAATGTTATGTGTAACCTGGAACAATGCTCCACTAGTAACAAAACGCAGCATTTGACGTTTAGCACTCCGACGATGACATGTTATTGTCATTTGACATTCGTTGATGTCGCTTGGTTACCCAAAAATCAAAATATAAACAAGCTGTATTTTCTCATAATTTTGGTAATATTAATTAGTTTTATGAATAAATGAAACACATAGCTCAATAATTACCGTGAGTATAGACTTTATTTGTTGATAAAATAATATATATTATTATGTTTAGTAAACAAAAAAATGTAGTAATTGTAAATTGTTGTAATAATTGTAGCAGTGATAGCCTAGCGGTTATAACGTTGGTCTCCCGAACGAAGTGTTTATTCCCACTTGACCGTGGCCGAGTTCAAATCCTGGCACGCACATCTAATTTTCAAATATTATGTGCGTATTAGAAGTTAATTATCACTAGCTTCGGTGAAGAAAAACAATAAACATCGCGAGGAAACCTGCACACCGGAAAGTTCTCCATAAAGTTCATAAAGGTGTTTGAAGTCTACCAATCTGCACTTGGCCAGCGCGGTAGACTATGGCCTAATACCCCTCACATTGCGAGAGGAGACCCCGAGCCCAGCAATTATGGGTTGCTGCTTCTTTTTGCTTTTAAACAAAAAATTTGTTGCCAAATGTACTAAAGGAAGTTTCTTTTCAGATGAAGTCCAGACCCTTCACAAAAGATGAAGTATCTTTCTTCATTAGGCCAATAGCTGTTGATGTAGCAGGGATACACCATTATTTCTGAAAAGGCGAAATGTTTTTGTTATAAATTCAAAATATATCTAACTTAAAAAGCTTTGTGTTCTTGTTTTATTAAAATACCTCCTTACCTAAGACTTTAAAGATAGGAATTGTTATGAATTCTCATTCACTGCCGTTTTTAACCGACTTCAAAAAAAGGAGGAGGTTCTCAATTCAACTGTATTTTTTATGTTTGTTACCTCGGAACTTTGGACTGGGCGAACCGATTTTGATGATTCTTTTTTTAATCGAAAGCTGGTGCTTGTCATGTGGTCCCAAATTTTGAACGAGATCTGACAAGTAGTTTTTGAGTAACTTTGAAGTCGGTTATTTTTTGTTGGTAAAATTTAGATTATGGATTATGTTTAATCTGAATCTAGGTAGCCTATAAACAAAATTGGATTCACACAATTCAGTCATATATTTTATACGAGGACATTTTCGGCGATCTTGGTACCGTATTAAAAAGGCGGAATCAAATACACAGGCTTCACAAAATTCATTATCACTCTTCACTGATTAATAAATCCATGATGTTTTGATAAATTTTCTTTACAATATGAGATATCTACCAATTATCCGTCGAAATCGAGCGATGTGAAAGACTCCGATAGTTGGTCACTTCTATTACCGACAGTTAGCTGTCAAAGCGTTATTGAGACGCAAGTATTTATTTTTGTATGGACCAACTTACCTACGGTATGACTTGGCCCTCCGAATGGTAGATCAATGTCATGGGTAGAAATTTTCTATCCACCGAAGGTTATTGAGATGCAAAAATTGACAAATATGACAGATGACATACTAATGATAGCCTTTTCTACATTTTTCTAACTGTTAGTACATTATTGAGACCGGCCGTAAGTAGCGTATGTGACCGACATACCTGACAAGGTTAGTGGTGTGTCCGGGCTGAGAGCACACATCGCAGTGCGTCATGGGCGGCGCGGCCGGCGTCGATACCACGCACACGCTGTGACGCACCGCACGAGAACGGATACTCTGCGTGCGAAATAGATGTTTTTTGTAGCAAATAATAAGGAACTATACTACGTCACAATATAATTTATAAAACACAAAACCTGACTGTGGTTTTGTCATTTAACACTTTCAATAAATGTAACATTCTATTAGCCTCGTGTCGATCCTCAGTGTTCGAAAAAGTTAAGCAGTAGTGGGTGTGGTCCGTAGATGAATAGGTGACCGCTAGTGGCAAAAATTTCTTGAGCGTTTCCGTGCTTCGGAGGGCAGGTAAAGCCGTCAGTCCCGATTGTTTATCGTGAGACAACAGTCGTTAAGCTATGTCGGAGGCCCTAAGGTTTCATAAAAACTTCCGACACTTAGGTTGGCCACGGAATTTGGAAAAATAATCTATTAATAAGAATATTTCATTGAAGTTGGTTATACTACCTGTGGTCTCGCAAATGTGGACGGCTGAGGCAGTGGTGGTAAATCCTTTAGCCGCTTGCATGGGAATTAAATATAGATCAATTTACTAAATAAATAAAATTCGTTACCTACTTAATTAAGCATTAATCAATATTTTATTCAACGTAGGACGTCTGATTTGCTAAGTTTTACGTTAGTAATAAATTATACCTATCATTGCATAAGGTGTACTGGTAGTATTTGAACAAATAGTTTACGTGCTTCAAAAACTTACAAAAATTATAAATTCCAATTCTTTTATTCATGTAGATATCACACACACTTATGCACGTTAAGTTGCAAAATAGTATAATATATATGTAAGACCACGAGAACTGTACTGTAAACTGCCGACAAACTGGCTTACAGTTTGGCAGAAATTAAATGTTTTTTTTGTAAGTCGTCATTGGTAAATAAATAAATAAAAACAGATTTTTTTATCTACCAGCATTTCGTAAACGTGCTTATTTATGGTACTTAAAGATCATTAAGGAGAACAAATGCCGTAAAGAAACTCCTCAGCACATATTATTTTAAAGTAAAGTTATGTAAAGGCTTACAGTTAAACTCACGCACGCAGATGTCGATGGCAGCGAGGTCTGAGCTGGAGGCGGCATCGGTTTCGGTGGAGATTTTAGCGGAAACGTCGCCACTTCCTACAAATAAAACAATATAAATTGTCGCATTGCGTAAAACAGAACATGGGAGTACTCAAAAACTTAGTAGGTACGGTCGCAGGTACCTATCTACTGGAGGTTTTGTATATCAACACTTAAAATCTGTACTCAGATCCCTGCAGTATTATATTTCCCATCCACAAATCTAACATAAAAGTCTTTTATCATGGTGTTTGAGGTTCGGCCGATTTTTATGACATTTTTCGTGCATATTTGGTAGATATGAGAATAGGTCGTAAAATATGTATATTTCAAACCGCTAGGTGATTGGAGTTCCCAGGGGATCGGGATTTACGCGGGAAATGCTCCCACACGATCGAAGTCGCGGGCACAGCTAGTAAGAAAATATTTATTTCGAAGAAAACCTTTTTTCTAAGAAATTAGAGATTACCTTTGACGTTTTCTTTGTGACAGCAGGCGCCGGGAATTGTTGGATCTTCAAGGGGGCGATTTTTTCTACTCTTTCCAAGGATCCCTCGCGCTTCCTACGTGACTTGCGCTATAAAATAAATGTTCGTTTAAAATTCATGTTCAGATGAAGTAACGTCCTATGATGCACAGCTACAGTTGGCATTCTAAGGTAATACCTTTGCCCAAAATGAGACAACTCGAAGCAATTATCATTACGACTTTGCTTTTTACAGTGTTAGTAAAGCGCACTGGCACAATCATGTTAGTAATGGTACGGCCAGTTAAGCAACGTTGAATCGAGAGCGAAATTGACAATCATAATATTATTTGGCTTCCCATCTTCACTCTACGTTCCTTGCGTTATGATCACTAAAATCTTTACTAGATATATATACTGAGAATACTGAAATAGACTGAACCAATTTTACTATGAAGAACCTTTGATACAGGGCCTCCAAACGGAATTTTCAAGGAACGAATATTGGGTCTATTTTTTTACTAAATAAACTAGAGCGGCTATGTCAAAAAATGATGTTCACAAGCAGATATGTATGTTACGTACTCACGCGATTTATACTCACGTTTTAAATACTCTTACTCAAGAGAAGTGCGTGCTCTATTTACTGCAGCAGATCATTAGCAACAATTTTCCTCGTGTTTGCAAAAACTTGATATGCAAATATCAAGTTGTAACTTAATAATAAAATACCATGGGGTATTTCTATAATGTTGGGTGGAAAACAATAAAACATTCAAAAACTACCTATACTTTCAAAGATTCATACTATGCTCACTACTTTCTAGTAGCAGAGTTTCTTATTACTGTCAAGAACCACTTATGGATAAATCGGGGGCCATAAAACTTTCACTAAAGTTTGCAACTCATATAAAGGACGAACTAGTTTCGAAGTCAAGCAATCGATCCCTTAGTATACGTTCTACGTTTGTCGACAATTCGACATGCGTAAAACTTTACCGTATTTAGGGCCTGCGCTCACTGCAAGCCAAGGCATCCCTCGGTATCACTGCCTACAAGAGCACACTGACGATAAATTTACCATGTCGCATAAAAAAAATCCTTGCATTGTCGTGCCGTCAATGGACGCTGGTCCTTATTTGTTTTAACTTAACTTATTCATATTATAAGAATATTTAATCTAAAGTTTGAATTTAAATTGCAAACAATCGAAACCAAACTACTTTAGCTAGGACATAGTGCCTAATATAACTCTCTGAACAACATTGCTTAACTAGAATTCTTTAAAACTACCGCCACCGAAAAATCATATAGATCGTTTAAAGTTTAATCTTTACCGTTGGTTATGGAGTATTTTCAGGTTCAAAGACGCACGATTAAGACATTCTCGTAACACGGCTTCGCGTTCCGCCATCAGGTGATCTCGAACATAACCATCTTTTTGGGCCGAGTTATTTCGGTCTCTGCTTATCACACGAATGCACTCGTATGTCGAGTAATATTTCTACATTATATGTACCTATAGTTAATCTACTGATGTTTCTAAAAATACTATACAATTATTCAACTACAGGTCTTACAAATAAAAAAATCTAGTCATAATATATTTTATTCTTTAAATATTTATTGTCTTACAAATTAAAGTAATTAATTATTATTGGTAATTTTTCAGAAGGGCGATAATAACAGCAACGACCGTTCCTTTTTGTGTTTAAAAAAGTTACCTGAAATGGGAACCTACTTTCATCTGTTGTCTGTATGACTGTATGTCAAAATTCCATAGAACGTTATGCAACCTATTGTTTCATATTTTGAAAAACTAAGATTTGTTCAAAATAAGTTACATTACTGTACAATTTATTGATGTGTGTGCGTTGTTCATTAAATAGCGCTCAGCTTACACTTATAAATTTTAGTTGCACACATAAATTAAAAAATAACAGAAATGAGAACTACATTTCAAACACCCTAAATAGTCTAGAATAATAAAGATCCAAACAGGACATTTAAAAAATAACTAGGTTACGATTAAAAACTTTAAAAAGCACTTTCAACACTTTCAACATCTAGCGATTTTTAGCTTAAGGGGATATTAATAAATGCAGCATGCGAGCATTATTCCCTTGAAGATTAGGTAATTAAGAATTTCTCGCTTGATTTGTTTTTTAACCACAAATTACAAAATGTAATATAAAATGTAAAATAAAACTCATATTGATTTTCCACTGTATTTACGTTCGTATAGCAACAATTGTAAATGAGTCTACAAGTGAGAACAATAATTAAGTAGAAACGTTACAACCTTTATTAGGTTTAGAACTAAACCGAAGCTAGCAGAAGGTAGCTATAACTACTAAATGTAAGTCATTCGTAACTTAATTTTCAGTACTGCCAGCTCAGTTGTTATCCTCCATATCCTGTAAACAATGTACTTTTAATAAGATAAATTATAATCGCATACATATCACTTGCAGTCGCTGATGAATATAAGCTTTGAGTTGTCTAACATAAGAATATAGTTTGCTATATAAATAACAAAGACAAACATCCCACTTCTGATTATTCGCTAACAATAACATTTTTAGCCAATAGCTGGAATAAACTTCATTTACCTAATATTCCTTACTCATACAATATTAACATTCTTTTGGATCAATGATTGACTTAAGAATATACTAATTTAGTGAACACCTATAATCCGTGCGCTGTAGCATGGTGCGGGTTACAGTTGTCCAGTGGCGGCTGGTGGATCCTAGAAGTGGTGGTGCACTGTATCAGCGTATTTTTATTTTTAACGATTTTGATTGTCGCGCGTAGACCTTCTAAACGGCTGGATGGATTTGTATAGTTATATTCGTCCTAAAAGTGTGCTTAGATGACTGTTTGAAAAATAAATAGACGAGTGTTTGAAAAATAATCCTGCCGATTTTAATTCCAATTTTTGTTGAAAAGTTTTATTTTCTAAAATAAATTAGCTTCCAAAATGGTCGATACTCATTTTCACACCTATTTACACAATGTCCAACAATTCAGTAACTATAATTATAATACTGAAAATCCTTGCAGAATGTAAACAAACACAACTCCTTTTAGCTACCACAGAGTACTTAATCACTATGTTAGCTACTACGAGTAAAAGAGCGGCGCCGCGACCGGGCGTTTCGCGCGCGATTTTCGTGAATTCCGCTCGGTAATCTTCGGCTCGCTGGTGCGGCGCACCAGAGTAGTCATAATTCGCCATACATTTTCTATTGAACTAGCTCTGTCTCACGCGCCAGGCGTTTTCGGTTGCATCTCATAGAAGTTGTATGAGCATTAGCCGTGCGCTTTGGCTAGCGCACCGTGAACCATTTTACAGCGATTTTCGTGATAATGAGTCTTAATACATTGTCAAAGAGCTTAAATTGGTTCATCATAATTTCGTTAATATTGAATAGATCGTTAATCAGACACTATTAAACATTTTTTGTTTTATTTTTCTGAACATAAAAATCTGGCAGTTCGGCGCACGAGTGCACTTAAAGTACAGCCGCCCCTGCAGTTGTCTATATGACGTTGAAATCTGTCAGTACCTATAGTAAATACGTCTATGACGTTACGTTGTACGCATTGACTTAGCTTAATTTTTCTTTCGAATAGGTTTTTTTGTAGATTACAACATTCTGGTTGGGTTTAATTTAATTTACTTAAATAATTAATTATTTAATATATTGCGAATGTGGTACTAAGTCATAATTTGTAAATCGCGGTGACTTTCAAGAGTGAAACGAAACGTTATTGAAACTGTCATCCGCACCATGCTACAGCGCACAAGGTATAGACGACAAGTCATAGGTGACGCCCTATAACAAGACTGTCGTCTTTTGGTCTTAGGGGCCATTCATTGATAACGTAAGGACATTTTTTGCCATTTTGCCCCCCCCCCCCCCCCCACCCATGAGCATATAAGCTTTCCCGGCATCCCCTCCCCCTTCTTACGTAAGATTTTCCTGGTTTTATAAAAGGATCAATTGCACAAAAACTCATAATTTGACGTAAATCAAAAATTTTTAGTCCTTATTATATTTGGAACTGTAAAATTATTACGTAACAATGGCTTTACCCACTCCCCTCTCCAAGGTCAGGGCATGTACATAAGAGATTTTGGGTCATCAAAATCCTCCCACTCTAGACCCTTACGTAATTAATGAATGGTGCCTTAGACATCTAATGCCGAATCAATTCTACTTACACCACAGAAGACATAATAGTACCTACTTATAATAGTACAGAAAGCGCACTTCGCAAAATCATTTAAATGCAATAAAGTGTAATTTAGGTCGCACAGCGCTAATTAAAAACGCGTTGAGTAGCCTTCCTTTCTAACACTATCTCTAATCCTCTCTGGCAATGTCAGGGTTGTCTTTTTTGAAAGAATAAAATTAATCTAAATATTTAATTACCAGATATATGCCCATGCTACTCTTATGAACCAATGCCGTTTCAAATAAATCTAGGCTAAGTAAGTAGGTATTTATTTAGTAGTATGTATATCAAAAACTCTTATTTCACAATGTAGGTATGTATAGGTTCTTTAACCTAAAAAGATGGCCATACGGCATTATGTTGGTATATACTTACTTATCTATGAATCAAATATTATCTCTTAGGTTTTTAAGCAGGTAAGCAGGTATACGACAAAAAACGTGAGATTCGGATCCTCGTTATTGTTTGGGTAGCGGAATGCGATGCAATATGCTCTTGCCTTCATCTTAGTTAATATCGTTTAGCACGACGCAGCGCGCTGTATCGAACTAACGTGTGACATCATGACATGTGTGATGACGTCATGTGTGATGGATTGCGAACGAGTGACAGCCCTTATGAATTTTCTGAATTAGCCCGACACGTCAAACGCGGCATGTACTTGTAACTTCACACCGAAAGTGCGGAGTGCGCCAGGCCTGCTTTATACTCCATTTTTCTAATCAAGTACTATTTAGTAAACAATCTTACAGTGTCTTTTTATCATAATTTGTAATTTAAAAGTAAGGCTGATACAAAATAAAAAGAATTTAAAGATAAACAAACATAATCATTTAATACCAAAACTAATTTCCATTAATTTAATATTCCAATTCCAAAATGTAGTGCCAAGATTGTTTACCAAAAACGACTCGTCTAAAAAAATGGAGCATAATAATATATCCGATACATTATGCAATACATTTTGTGATTAGACTACAAATATTTCTTTAGCCTATTTATCGAACTGAACATGACAAGAAATAACAATAGTCAATCAGTAACAGTAGTGAGAAATATGGATACAACGTCCGAAACAAAATATCTTTAATTTTCAGATATTATCACAACGTTTTGGGAGTATCAGAATGGTTGTATATTTACGATTTACGCAGCACTTAACTTAATTTTTGCGTTGATTTCTAGGCTTTAACTATACTATGTTATCATATTGCTTATCATAAAAATATACATATAAAAATGTTTATCTGCTGTTTACATGTAAAAGCGCATGCACTATTTTACACTAATTATTATAATGCACCTTCACCATTAAAAAAGAGTATTTAAACAGATACCAAGAAGATTTGACGTACTCGAATTAATAATAACTTTAATGTTTTGAAATATTATTATGTATTTTTTTAGAAAACGAAGGAGGATGAAATACTGCACAAGTTACCTCCCATTATTACTTTGTGGTAACATTATTTTTTATTGGGATCACATGTCATATCTATCTTAATCTTAATATATATAAATTACGTGTCACGTTGTTTGTCCGCGATGGACTCCTAAACCACTTAACCGATTTTAATCAAATTTGCACACCATGTGCAGTTTGATCCAACTTGAAAGATAGGATAGCTTACATCTCAAAAAAAACTTTTGACAGAACGAAGTCTGTCCGGGCAGCTAGTCTTAATATATATAAATTACGTGTCACGTTGTTTGTCCGCGATGGACTCCTAAAGTACTTAACTGATTTTAATCAAATTTGCACACCATGTGCAGTTTGGTCCAACTTGAAAGATAGGATAGCTTACATCTAAAAAAAAGCTTTTGACAGAACGAAGTCTGTCCGGGCAGCTAGTCTTAATATATATAAATTACGTGTCACGCAGGGCCGGCCCGAGCTTTTCTGGCGCCCTAGGCGAAAAATTAGAACGACGTCCCCTTAAGAAAATTTTGTGACCAATTAATAATTAAAAAAATAAAGTTTGCAAGTTAATCAGAATTATTACATAAACAAGATGAAATAACTACCTAACAAAAAATAACTTCTAGAAATATTTCAAGGTCATCAGCTGGTGACGACCCGTGTGGCGCAATGGTTACCATGCCGGATCGCCGCACCGAGGGTCCTGGGTTCGATTCTCAGCGAGGCGGAAATTTTAATGATGAGTTAGAATTTCTGTCCTCGGTCTGGGTGTGAATGTCCTTGTCTAGTGTGTTGTCCATGGCACCCACGACACAAGGAATCCTAGTGTGGAGCTATGAGTGTGAAGCGTTATTTATTTACCAGGATGTTAACAACCAGGATGTGCACAAGGTTGGGTCGAAGCATTTTAAGACCCACCCCAGAGGTACTTAGATCTCAAGTTCTCTTAGAACAAACTCTCGGTCTTATGAGGGATCAACGATCTCAACGTGCATGCAATGCGATTTGCAAAATACAACGCAACTGAGTGAAACCAGGGCTCCAAAGTGTTCGCCAGGGATCGACAGATCCCTGTAATAGACATATTAAACAAAGTCAGTTTACGAGTTTGAAGACCGCATGCGGCACCATGGTTTCGTCGAAACCCGAAGTTCTGAGTGAACCTGAGAGATACTACGGTTGTACGACTTCTCTCAAGCTCCAGCTCCCTGGGAGGAAAGCAACAAGCGAGCTAAACTGACCCAATACTACAAAGAGGATATCCCGGACGTCAGCTTGTATGAGATTAGAGAAGTTCTCAAATAGCCTAAAAACAACAAGGCACCGGGAGATGACAGAATCACCACCGAACTGGTAAGAGCTGGAGAGAAACCCCTCCTAGTGACGCTCGGAAAACTATTTGATATCATCACCAATACTGTAAGTACTCTGGAAGTGTGAAACAGAAGTGTATGACTTTGTTCTTTAACATGGGCGACAAAGCCCCTTTAAAGATCTACAAGCCCATTGCACTTCTGAGCCACGTTTATAAGCTGTTTTCGATGGTGCTTACAAATCGCATTGCACGCAGGCTTGACAACTTCCAGTTTCCTGAACATGCAGGATTCCGTAAAGGCTACAGCATCATAGACCCATATACACACTCTGAAGCAGATTATACAAAGGACCGATTATTATAATCCGCCGTTATGTGTTACCGACGTTGACTATGAGAAAGCCTTTGATTCTATTGAGACCTGGGTGGTACTAAATTCTCTTCAGCGGTGCCGGATCGACTACCAGTATATCGAGGTGTTAGTGTTTGTACACATCAGCTACCATGTTCGTCAGAATACACGACGCAACAACGAACTACATCCAACTGCAGAGAGGTGACAGGACAGGGGATGTCATATCCCCAAAGCTGTTCACCGCTCCGTTGGAAGTGTGTTCAAGCTGATGGAGTGGAAACTACGGGGCATTAACATCAACGGTGAATACATTACACACCTACTATATACCGATGATGTAGTAATCGGGGCAGGTTACATGGAGAAACTTGGTACAATGCTCGGGGACTTAAACAGCGCCTTACAACGGGTGGGGGTCTTGGACAACATGGATAAGACGAAAATCATGTCCAATTTACATGTCACACCAGTACCGGTTATTGCTGACGGCGCTGCTCTCGAAGTTGTAGACGAATACCTGGAACAAGTGATCCATATGGATAAGTCCCACTTCGAGCAAGAAGTCACACGTAGAATCCAACTCGGATTGGCTCGTTCGGGAAACTGCGTCATATATTGTCGTCCAGAACACTTCCTCAGTGTCTGAAATCGAAGGTGTTCGAGCAGTGTGTAGTACCAGTGATGACATACGGCTCCGGGACGTGATGCTTTACAGTAGTAATCCACAAGTTCTGAGTCGTACAGCGAACTATGCTCGGTATGACTCTACGTAATCGTGACAGCTCAGCGAATAGGCCGGCTGAAGTTGCAATGGGCAGGCCACAGATCGAAGGACTGATAACCGTTGGGAAGAAAGGTCTTCGAATGGCGCCCACGTCTCGGAAAATGGAGAATGGACGCTCTCCGACCAGGTGAACGGACGACCTGAATAAGACAGCGGGCATCCGATGGATTCAGAAAGTTCAGGACTGGTCAGTGTAGGGCAACTTAGAAGAGGACTTTGTCCAGCAGTATACCTCCGAGGGCTGATGGATGGATGGATGGAAAACACGTGTAAGATGGCTTAATAAATGAACACAATATGATTGATCTCAATCAAAACAGTTGTAATTAAACTGTGAAAACTAATTTTAACTAATATTCATATTAGATTAGAATAGAAGGTTTTAGGTCTACAATGGCACATAATTAAAAATATTTTCACCTATTGAAAAAGTGTTTTGGCTATAAATGGATTTGGGCTGTTACATACTCGTACTTAAGTTTATTCATTCTCGTCTTAATTTTAGCAAAAGTGGAATCAAGATGGAGTTTATTTTAGCTATTTCTTGTTGTACATAATTTGGTATTATTCGCAATAGTCGGTATTTCTCCACATACTCCATTGCATCAACTCCTATCTCTCGGCTCTATGACAAAAAAAAAATTTCATACACAGGGTTCTTGAACAGCTTATTCTGCATATCCTCAGACTTGCTTGAAAATTATTTTTCATATTGTATGTGTCTAAAACTGTCATCGATTTAAATTTTTTCCTAATTTCGACACCGCCGTTTTGCGCCCCCCGAATCCCAGCGCCCTAGGCGGTCGCCTAGTTCGCCTATATGGACGGGCCGGCCCTGGTGTCACGTTGTTTGTCCGCGATAGACTCCTAAACTACTGAACCGATTTTAATCAAATTTGCACACCGTGTGCAGTTTGATCCAACTTGAAAGATAGGATAGCTTACATCTCAAAATAAAAATAAACTTTTGACAGAACGAAGTCTGTCCGGGCAGCTAGTACTAATATATAAAGAGGAAAGATTTTATTTTTTGTTTGCATTGAATAGGCACCGAAACTACTGAACCGATTTGAAAAATTCTTTCACTGTTAGAAAGCTACACTATCCCCGGTGAACATAGGCTATATTTAAAAAAAAATAGGGATCCTTACTAAAACTCCAATAATGTAAACCAAGGTGTAAAAAACGTGAAAACCGAAGCAAAGCGAGGGCGGCTACTCGTATGTAATATAATTACTGAGTAACACGACACTAATAAGACCCAGAGATAAATGCCCATTCAATATACATCTTTTTTTTACACCAGAAACTCGTAATTCAGTATTCAAAACCCTTCTTCAATGGATCTGTAAACGTCAACCCAGTCGCGCAGCGAGGTTTACAAGTAATAAATAAAATGTTTTATTACTTATGGGACGAATTGAGAAGCACACATTGGGAAATACACACTAACTAACATAACTACATGATAACTTACAGTGGGGTCACAGTCGGCGCAGTGCCACGAGTAGCCGCGCTTCTTGGGGTTCCTGTTGAGCGGCGGCTCCAAGCACTTGAAGTGGTACACTTTGGAGCACTCGTCACATCTACAACAGTCAAACGAAAGCAGAAGTTAAGACTATTTAATCGCATTCTAGTATGACTCACATGTGGTCGAACCAGGCCTGAAAATTCAAGTATGGAGAATGTTGCTTTTAGCGAGGCTTTCAATGAAATCTAGGCTACAGATGTATAAATGGTTTAAAATGTTCTTCGTGTTATGTTGTTTATACACTGCACGGGTACGGAGTCGGTTCGAAAGCGATAGCATTACCGGCTGCGGTTAGCATTAACCTTATTTAACGCATTAGTACACAGATTATTTGTACAGTATTCAGATATATCAGGGGCATTGTGTTGTGGAAGTGTAGTACCTGACGAGATTGGAAGAGTCCCCGGCCTGCGAGCACACGTCGCACCGCGTGAGCGCGCTCGCGGCCGGCGTCGACACCACGCACACGCTGTGACGCACCGCGCGCGAACGGATACGCTACGACACAACGACAGTGTTCAAGCGAAACGATAGTTGTTTATTACTACCCAAAGGTTGACTGGCAGATAATACTTTTAGCATTAAGTCGGCCTTTGTTTCTTTACTTTTTGTATGGTAAAATAAAAAATAAATCCATAAACATGTTTATTGGTGGTGGAAGAAAATTTAATATGAAGTCTGCGAATATTTGAAGACATTTTACCCCTTCATGGGTTGAATATTCAAATATCTGTTGTTAGGGCTCTACCGCACTGAATCAGAAACCCATGTACAAAATAATAAAATCGCTATTTTAGGCTGTGCGCTGTCCGTCAGTCAATAACCGTTAGCTAAGTTAGCTGGTAGAGGAACTATTTAAACATAGCAAAGACCATTTTACCTTTGGTTTAGTCCACGTCGGTGGGGGCAGCTCGGGCAGATCCTCAGGCCGCTTGTATGAGATTATCATATTTTCGGTAAATAATACTAATAAGTACATTTTCGTCTGAACAAGAAGTAGAATATGTATCCTACTGTTATGCAATGATCTCTCTACAAAAGCGTACCTACTTATTTATATTTTTAAATCACCTCGTATTTTAAGGTTACGAAAGATCGAATATAGTTTAAAGTTTATTCGGTCTCGCGTACATTCACGATGGTTTTTGGCGTCTATTTCTCACAGGCACGATGAAGCCTATATACTAGAAGATTTCCATAATGTTTTCAAAGGTGTTCTTCACAATAATTTAATAGTGTGTAAAGTTTATAAATCTACAGGAATGCCGAGCTTAACTGTAGAACAATAGTTTTAATAATAGTTTATGGATTGCGATGATGATGATGTGGTGATGATGATAATGATGATCATTAAGTACTTACGGATGAAGAAGTAGCAGCCGATGTGGAAGCTACGGCAATCGGGTCTGCAGGAGGCACCACTGGTCTTGGTGGTGATTTCAGTGCCTCCGGTTCTGTTTGCTGCAATTTCCATACTTTATAGCACAGGTAACTCAATTTATAATTTAAGGCAATTAACAATAGGTCAATAAATATCTAAGGGGGCGTCCATAAATTACGTGAGGTGTTTAAGGGGGGGAGGGGGTCGAGTCAAATCTCATCTAATCTTACGTTGGAGAGAGGGGGGGTCTCGGCAAATATCACGCAATTTTTTTTCTGATTGAAACAAAAAAAATCATACTATTTTGGTCCATTTAATCCAGATTATCTTAAGCGTAATCGTAATACGATTAAGATCATTCACTAATTAAAAGCACGAAGCAATTTTTTTTTCTTTTTACAATAACATTCTAACGCGTTTACGTAAGAAACCCACATTTAAAATCTCACGTGAGATTGGGGGATGGGGGAGGGGGTTGAATAAAATCTCACGACATCTCACCAGGGGGGGAGGGAGGGACAGAAAATTAAAAAAAACACCTCACGTAATTTATGGACGCCCCCTAATCTACATCTAGATTTTTAAAATAATAATAGAACTTCGTTGTACACAAGTACAGGACCGATTTGCGTACTAGAAGCTTTTAGAAATGATATAAGAGTGTTGCGGATACATTGTGTCCAACATACAATTTAACAATCTTGTAAACAAACCAATATATTAAGATTAATATATTATTACAATATACATACCTTCGATATTTTCTTAATGACGGCAGGAGGCGGACCGTCGTTGCTATCAGTGGGCACATAGAACATTTGAGTGTCCAAAGATCCGTCTGGCTTCGGAATTGGCTTGATCTATAAAATTAAGTATACTTTAGTTATTATGCAACATAAGTTATCAACGGCAACATTATTATTAGACTATGGTAAAGTAAAAGGATTTCGTAGTTTGTAATTTCTATAAAAAATAATCGAACCGCCTCGCATATTTAGGTTGATCGTTGAAACTATTATCAAAACAATACTCATAAAATAGGCCACAAGATTGTAAAAGATGTGTAAGATGTCAGTTTTTTTATTTATCAAGTGTCAAACCCAAAAAATACAAGGAGTTTCGATTTGATTGTCCGGGAATTACTACAAATCAATAGTAACCTTGATTGTTATTCGTGGATGAGGCGGCTCCGGGTTTTCCATGTCTTGGGTCTTCTTCTTTCTCTTGTGCTTGTGAGACTTGGACGGCGAGCGAAGAAAGTCCGGCGAGTAGCGTGATCGGTGCTTCTCCTTCCTACGCTTTCTGTTTGCCTTGTACGTAGCTATATCGGACGACAGGTTCGCTAACGTATTCTCGATAGAACTCTCTATCGTCTTACTATCCCTCTCTTTCGTTTCGTTCAAAAGAGCCGAAAAAGATAGATTAGGTGTGTACGCTTCCTCCTTCTTCGCCACCACGACATTATTAGAATCGGTAGAGTTTTCATTCTGAGAATCGTACGGGCTATCCGCAACGATCGGTGTTATCGACATCAGAGGAGTATTAGTCAGTATTGGTGAAGTGAAACTGCGCTTGTGAAGTTTCTTAGAATCCAATGACACCGGAGTCGATGTATGATCCTTCTTAGTCTTTCCTTTCTTATCTTTTTTCGATTTAACATCCCCGCCGTCGGGTCCGTCGCTGCTGAATTCGAACGGTTTGATCGTTACTTTTATCGGTGAAATATTTTCCGATGATAGGGTTGTGTCAATTTTTAATTTGTTATCTTTTTTAGTTTTCAGTTTAGGCGGTGGTGAGTCCGGTATCTCTGAAGCACTTCTCGGCCCACAGATAATGGCGCCATCCTTGCTGTATCGAATGCGCGAGCGACGCGGTACCTTCTTTTCCAATACTTCCGGTTCCGAATCTGAAGTCTTGTCGCATTCAGAGCATTGCCTACAAAGATATGGTTTGTATAACTGTGTATAATGTAGTTAAATAATTTGCAAACAATGAATGTCAGCATGTACTTATCTGAACCAACTGATTGAGATATTTAAAAAAAAACAATTACTAGATAGTGCAAAGTGCAATATATCACTAATAAGAAGAAGAATATAAATTGAGAGTAGAGCACACCCACACGCTAAGCGTTGTGAGGCGTGAAAAAATTAAATGAAATAGAATAAGTCGTAGATCTAGTCAAATACATAATTAAATGAACTTTAAAAGTGAATATTCTACCTTTAATATTTATTACTACGCATAAATGTTCTCACATAAGTGACATTTGTCTAAATGAGAAATAAAGTTCTTTAAATTGAAAGTGATTCTAATTCACTAGATATGAGGCCATGATTATCCTACACAAATAATAAATTGTAACAAGTTAACGAAAGTCAAATTACCATCCATAAAGTTTGCTCTTCTTCGGCGGTCGTTGCAGTGGTGGATTCAGACAGTGCAGGTGGTAGTGCTGGCGGCACGTGTCACACGCCGCCATCAGGTGGCGCTCGCTGCGGCGGCCGCACGCTGCGCACGCACGGCCTAACATCGCACCCTCTAGCGACTCCGCGCCCGCTGCGGGACAGATAACTAGAGGAACTATACTACGTTTTTTAGACAAGTATTTGGTTAGCAATATGAATGTATTTTTATCCTATCCTAATTTGTAATCTAAAAGCACCCGCACGCCGCGCACGCTCGGTCCAACATCGCAACCTCAAGCGTCTCTGCGCCCGCTGCGGGAGAAGTTACTACAGGAATAGCGGTCATGTTTTAGATGAGTCCTATTTGGTAAGTGTCTCTTTATCTTAATTTGTTTAAAAATAAGGTTGACAAAATTAAAAGAATTTAAAGACAAATTATTTAATGTCTATAATGTCTGTTTACTATAAATATTTGATAACTAAGTTAAGACTACTAAATAAGATTCGTCTGAAAAATGAAGTATAGTTGACTGTTTGACACTGTCACTGATTTAACAATTTTATTATATCTTTACTCTTTAGCCGTGACCACAATGAAATGGTAATGATATCAGATGCACACAATAGCACACACAGCACATAATAGCAAAAAATATTAATTACTATTTTATCATTTACTTTCAATATTCAATTTTAGTAGGCATCTGTTTTACCAAATTGCTATAATTATGTAATAAAATATTCCGTCGAATAGGTTCTTAAAGAATCGTTTATACCAGACAGACAGTCGTTTATACTCTGGTGTCTGTAAGAGACAGAATGTAGAGTTACAGAAGTATTTTTTTATGGAATACCTTATAAATGACGCAAATTGATTTCAAAATAGGCAAGCATTGAATAACAGAAAAATGCCACTGACCTTCCATAGAAGTAGACAAAACTTTTCCTTGGCGTGCGTCCGGGTTGTCGCTAAGAGGAAAACCAACGCCCATCTTAAGTGCGGCCGCGGTGGGCACAGACATACACCTAAGTGGACCACTTAAGCATACAGTTTAATTCTATAATACATGTATTTGGTGGTGGCACGAGCATGCAAGCTGATCATACTCCTTAAAGTTATTGTCTCTCAGTAAACTTCGTGTTTCGGGTTTTTATCATTTATTAACATTAAAAATAAATTTAACCCTAGATAAAAAAAACCTTCGTCGAATCGATTGCGATTTCGAAAAAGTGGCGATATTTTTGCCGTGTTTACTCGAATTGCCTTCTTCTTATCTCAATGGACCCCTGGCCTGTGCTATGGACATTATTGTTTCCTGTGGTAGAGTTTCTGAGTGCCCCGTTTCAGAGACCATGACTCGTCGAATCGACGAACATTTGTGATAACGTAACTTTTTAAACAAAAGTTTTTCACAGTTTCGCGTATTATTTCAATTTGTACTATATTATGTTGGGTATTATTATTTGTATATACTCGTATGATAAGTTAGTTATTGTGAAGTACTAAAAATATATTGTTAAATGATTATAATTCAAAAATATTAATTTTTATAGCATCGAACTTCAAAATTCTTGTTTCTAAACAGCGTAGTCGAAAGACGAAGGTTTGTGCTTTGTAACAAGCGTTGTAAAATAAGGTTTGTGAAATGAATCGTATATTTTGGTATGGTCGTAAGATTATTTGAAACACACGTTACTGTTACGTTTTTTAAATGGCACCAAAATGCCGATCGACAAATGCAGATTGAAGTGTAAAAAACAATATACTATGAAAATAAAAAATACAACTTTAAATAGAATAGATATAATTTTACCCGTACACCTTGCGTTATTGCCCCGCGTTTCAATTACATACAGATTTTTCATTTTCACTTTTCTCTTTATTCTTTACTTTACATTTTAAACACAAAGCCTATCAAGAGACAATAATAACCCAAACAAATGCTAAGTATTCTCTTTAGCCCATGAGCTTATTAACAATAAATAGAAGTAAAAAAAAATCTTTGCTCTCACATAGCAGACTTCCTTGCAATACTACAATAAAAATATAGTGGAATCTATTAAAATGTGCAATATTATCTTAAACCAATCAAAATAAAATTATTTCATTATGTTGTGACTTTCATACAGATAAGGGACACACTTTTATATGCAAAATGTATTGTGTGATTGTCCTTTCTGAACATTTTTTTTTATTTATGATACGATAACTAAAGTTAGCGCAATTTTTAAGTTCCGAAGTAAAATCGGAACCCTTAAATTGTTTCGTCATGTCCGTCCGTCGCGTCCGTCCGTCTGTACGAAGCAAAGCGCCGAGACCCTTATCGCCCAAAGCTGTAATTTGGCATGGATATACATATGTACCTATTTATTAAAACTCCAGAATCGTAGAATAAAATATTGAAAAACATTTTTTTTCAGTGTAACAGTACCTACAGGTAACGTGAGGATGAATTTTTTATTCGTCGCGTACCCTATAGTTTGGGGTATCGTTGAAAAGGTCTTTCAAAAATATTATAGGTCTTCTAAGACCATTTTTGGAATTAGGGTCCGTTTGTGAAATATTTGGCTTTAAAATGCTAATTTTGGTTAGAGTCAAGTGTCCCCTACCCCCTGCCGGCAAAACGGTTGGAGTTGGACAAGTGAAAAAATGCTCAAAAATAGGTTATAATTATGATGATACAAGGAAAACTATCGCGGCTATGTTATCATAAGTAGTTAATGAGTAATAGTCGATAAACTTACTACTTCGGAACCCTATATTGCGCGTGGCCTGACACGCACATGCCCGGTTTTCTGACATTAATTGTATTACTCAGAAGTCTTGTATTAATGTTGAATACAAATAATAACAACAAATTAATTTAAATTAACTGTCATGCTCATATTGTTTCATTTCTCTTACACTTTACAGCCCCATTATCCCAAACAGCAATGTCACCAATATACGCAGTTACTGCTGTTTAAACCATGCTGTTTTACAGCAGACTTGCAGCCAATAATATTCCACCACCAATACCTTTTAAAGCCTTCATTCATCAGGCCAAAAACATACTTAGGTATTTTGTAGTATAATTTGCTTTATCTGATCATAATGTTCATAATATATTTAAAATACATTTTTGTGTCTACATAATTGTGTTCCAAATTAAGCAAACAATACAAACTCTTCTAAGTACATATTAGGCCTAAAACAGCTTTATATACATACACAAATATATTGGTTAACTTGCATAATAATATTATATCATAAAATAGATTACTTAAATATCTCATTAATACATTGAAATACTGTTACATACCGCTTCTGCAACTGTTGTGGGGTGACTTTAGGCGTAGAACGAGGTATCACTGTCGGTACAAGCGGCTTATCTTCCATTATAGCCGGGATGGCCTTCTTAGGACAAATGGTCACTATGACGTCATATATTTTCTGGAGAGCTTGCCGTGTAGACGTCATTTGAGCTAGGGCCTCTGTGTTCTCTTTTGAGGCCTGTTGACGAGGTATGGGATGTTTAAAAATAGAAAATCATTGGGTCAAGTCTAAAATCTACTCGGGGAGAGTTGATAAGTATTATGAAATGAGAGAGCGCCCACTATGACAGTTTGAACTGTAACTTGACTTATACCTCATCATAATCGGACCTCAGCTTGTCGTCTCCGGAGAGATACTTCTCATTCTCCTTGGTGAGCCGTTCCAGAGACTTCCTCAATGAGGTGACGCGCGAGTTCCTCTCCAGATAATATCCCACGAACTCCACTGAGAATGCCGGCGGCACGTGCCAACGTCGCGAAACGTCTTTTAATGCTGCCATCTGATGAATGACAAAAATGTTACAAAAAATATTAAAGTTACAAAATACATAAGCTGTTCGATCATTAAGTACATTAATCGTAATATGGATCATACAAATAACAATTTAATTCAGAGCCGTTTAAATTTTTCTGTAATAAAGAGGCATGCCAATGAGCTGGTCGCGACTCGCGAGGATTGATACCTTAATAAATTGAACTAACCAAAATGTATAAGATTTTATCAGGAATATAAAAATACAATATTACTAACTGACTCGGCAAACATTGTTCTGCCAAAAATTTAGGGGTGGACCACCGTTAACATTTAGGGGGATGAAAAATAGATGTCCGATTCTCCACCCTAGCCGACATGCACGCTAAGATTCACGAAAATCGGTCGAGCTGTTTCGGAGGAGTTCAACTTCTAACACCGTGACACGAGAATTAGTATATATTAGATAATATTCTAATGTTACAACATGGATGAAATTTTAAAAACACTTGCCTGAGAATCTTGGAACTCCAAAGCGTGTGTATCAATCCCCATACACTCCGCCTTGTGCTTGAACTTCCGCATGGCAGACGCACTGCTATACAACATTCGCGCCATCTTTTGCGTCGGCACTGTATAAAATATCAATATCACTATATGAAAATTTATTTTAATATTAACTATTTAAATTAAATTACACATAATTAATTAGTACAAAAGAACTTGACAAAACTACAAAAGTAAGATTGGAGACAGTCCTTTTTAATTTTCCTTAATCGGAATGAAACTTAAATCTTGTATTATGGGGAAAAAAAAATATCGACAAAATAAAGTTACTCCTTCTCAAAATGAACTATGGTTGAATTTAAAACGCAGAGAGATACCTAAATATTGGGCCGAAAAGTGAAACTATCTAAGCTAATCTAGCAGTTCTTATAATCTATACATTCTGTAATACTAATAAGTGAAATACAAATAAACATACCCCACGGAGGATTCCTGTTTTCTTTCTGCTGAGCATACTTCTTCCTGTATCTCACTAACTTTCGTTGAATTCTGACCTCCTCCTCTGTTCCAACTTTTTGAACGAGTTCTTCCCTCCTGAAAAATAATAAAATTGTGAATTACGTTTTAACTATGCTTATGGAAGTTTTATTTTAAGAGAGTTTAAGATGAGTTTATGTTAAAGAAAATGGAATGGTTGTGCTGATAATAACATGTCTGACGCAAAATGGAAGGAATCTTTTACGAAACAATTTAATTTAATGCAACCACTCAATAGTATGTTGCCACAAACATTTACAAACAGTTAAATAGTTGATACACTAAAACCTAAAACGGAACCTACTTTTTAAACTTAAATGAGCATACGAAAAACAGATACTGGCGGTTTAGCTTGGTGAGAGCAATAGTATAAAGCCCTATGACTTTTGTCATCAGATACCTGCCTTTTAAGTTTAGCATGACTGTGTGTCTGTTCGTGGTATCGTAGCTCTGCTAAACGAATGGACTGGATTATGATGCGGTTTTCTTTATTTAAAAGCTGACATGATCGAGATGATTCTTACCTACAATTTGTCTAAAAATTTTAGGTGTTTCAAAGTCACAAGCAATTTTTTGGTGAAAATAATTATCGGGGAAATAAAACATTACATAGATGATCGGGCTGATTCCTTGAACATTTCAATGCAGTCCAGTCTCACCTCTTCTCAGTCCTCAGTTGCAACGCCAGCCAGTTCCTCTTGCGTTTCTTGACGAGTGTCTTGTCAGAGTGCAACCGACAGTGAGCATAGAACGGGTCCGCTTGTTCCACCTCCTCTGAGTGGGCCTCCGCTAGAAGACCCTCTCGTTGTCCACTGAAATGTTACATTCAAATATCAAGGTTATCTTATCACTATTCTACTAATATTATAATGTGTTTGAACTTAAACTTGGCATACAGACCAAATACATATTTGTTTGATATTTCGTTTTATGAAAACTTAACAACAAACAACCGCAGGCTGAAACCTTTTTGATAATTCCAAATTAAATTTTGTAATAAAAAATGCATAATGCGAAACCGCCAGGAGAAATCGCCAGAGAAAGCCAAGGTAAACAGTCACTTTTCACTTTAAAGCTAAACGATAAAGCAAAACTCAGTCATTTTAATTGTATAAAAAGTACCATAGAGAGACAATGCACAAAAAAGATTATAGTATAAGTAAACTTAAAGCATAAGATGAAAGATTTAATACAAAAAAAATATCATACCATGTGACATGGAAGAAAGTTTTGCAAAGGCCAGCATCGCAGCCGACACACACGCCCGTGCGCGCCAATGTTGTGTCTTCACACAATGCACAAGACCTGGCACCCCATCGGGAATAAGCCATCTCGAACAACGTAACGCCTGACAATTTCTCCACCTGAAAATTACTTAGTACTGAGTTATATCAATAATAAAACAATATATACACTAAAACATTAGAGGGGCATTTATTCAGAGACAGGATCTCTACATTAGTAAATAGCTTCCATTACCTCCGAAAATGCGACGCCTGGCACATATAGAGCACAAACAAGATGCACCCAAGCACCAACCTCCGTTTCCTTAAAAATACCACCTGCAAAAATATTGCCACATAAATTTCAAAGTAAGTTTTTTTTGTATGGAAATAGCCGGCAAACGAGCTGACGATCGACCTGATGGTAAGTGGCTATTGTCGCCCATGGACATCAGAAACACTAAAGGTATCACTGATGTATTGCCTGCCAAGAAAGACAGAAGAAAAAGAAAGAAAGTTAAACATTTAAACAAATATCATATAAATTGAGATACCTACCTTTATTTGGACACAACTCACAACTGGGATCTTTGATACCAGCTTTGCAAGCCTCGCAGAACCAAGGCTCTGTAGAGGCTGAGCTGATCGTGCTGGACTCACTGGTAACATCAGACACCCCATAGCAACCTGAAATGTAAAAAAAATCATAAGGTACAATAACTCCATATCACAGATTACCCCTACTCTGTATGTCAATAAAAGTCTAAATTCAAAGAAAAAAAGTCAAACAGTTTAGTTATAAACACTGCTGGACTCAGACTAGGCTAGGACAGAGAATATAGGATGATTATTATAACCTACTGGATAAAATCGAAATTTGATAAATAAATCAAAAATATTGATATAACATTTCTGGTTTCTCAACTGCCTAACCAGCTTCATTTTATCTTAATGTAATCAGTTGCAACATTGGAGAATCAGTAACCATTGCTTTAATTCTTCTTTGCAAGCAATAATATGTCTGACCTTTCAGATTTTTTTTAAACCCTGAAATTAATGGGCTGGTGAAAAATCAGATGGGCCACATGATGGTAAATGGCCCACAACTGGCAACACCAGAGGACTTAATTGTAAAATGTAGATTTTATGAATGTTACCTTACCATCATCTTGCCTGTATGATAAAACTGTGTTAAAAAACTTAAAGAAAGTAATAAACATAACATGTATTACCTTCATGTACTGTTACACCACATCCATCACATTCCACTATCTCATTGAAATCATCACTTCTAGAACCGAGGCAACCCGCGCAAATCATTAGATTGGCTAATTCACCTGGAAACTGTTAAAAAATACCAACACATACTTTAATTGAGTAGATAATTAAAAAAAACTCTATAGCCTAACCAAGTAACAGGATTTATTTGTCAAATTTTTAACATATTATTTATTAAAGCTGTTAAAAATGAACAAAAAAATTGTTTTTTTTTTTCTCATGGAGTAATTTGACATTTTGTGTATTACAAACTTTTGCCATTGCATCCTTAGCGATGTACTAAAACTGATACAATGTTCGCCCCCCGAACCAGTGGGGGTTCTGCGTCCTGCTGCCCTCCTACCCCTGTTTTTTTGTCCAAATACTCCATGAGGATAAAAAAACTGCACTATCTATCGAAATAAGGCAGAAGAAAACATATTACTCATCTAAATTGTCTTCAAACAACTACCTATGTCATTGATAGATGCAAACCTTAAATTGTTGATGTTTAGCTCTTTCAAGAAGATTATTGACGGAGACATCTTCACCAAGCTTTGTTGTATTCTTAAACCCTTCTTCGATATCTGATCCAGACTGTTCATCTGAACTGGCAGTTTTTGCACCTTCTGAATAAAAACAAACAAATTTATTAAATTAAGACAATAATAAAAATACGTTTTACATTTTTTATTTACTCAGAATAAATGAACAATAATAAAAGATTTTTATATTAAATAGCTTAATTTAAGAAAGACAGAAGAATTACTATTACTATACGTACTTTTATCATCATCATCTGAGTTTATGGAGTAATCGTCACTCTCTTCAGGATGGTCTTCTATCCTAAAGTCGGAGTCGTCTGAACTCTCCCCTTCAGGGAGATCAAAATCCAGTAAGGACTGTGGCTCAACTGGCTTTACTTTTCGCTTCGCAAGAGCTCTACCCGCTGCAAATTTTATTGATTAAATATTAAAATTAAAACACCAATACAAAATGCAAATTGAAGCTGGTAAAAATTGCTATTCTAAATCCACCTACGATTACTCATTTCGATGTCTTTATTCATCACATCACATAAGGATTCTGATTATTTATAAAAGTATGTAAAACACACGCAATAAACCTTTCACAAAACCCGGCTTATTTATCATCCATAAGTACGTATCATAGAGTAACTTTGTATATACGGGAATAGAGGTCTATCTCTGAGCGAATTATGAGAAACAAGAAGAGCCGCCCTCTGGAAACATGATTCGTAAACTTTCGGAGTAAGTACTCAAGGCTATGACAAATAGGTGACGTATGATTATTGATTAAGTACTCTCTGGCTATAAAATACTCATAAAGTTAGATAAATAAACGATATTAACATCAAACTTGTTACTTGGTCTATTTAGTCCATTGAAATGTTACATTTTTTAGGCCTTACCTTGCGTTTTTTAGAGGACGCAATTTTATTTTTTTGATGTGTAGGGGGGGTCAGTGTAAAGCTAAAACCAAGTTTGTGGGGTCGCCACCCTTGTCCCACGGCCGCCATCTTGAAAATAGGGGTTGAAATGGTTTTTACGATATATCTCTTATACTATTTATTTGATAAAAAAAATTTAGTAACATTTTTTGTTGCAAATTAAATTCTCTACAACTTTGGTCCAGTAACTTTTTGTCGTAAAACTATAAATAAAAAAGTTATAAGCGAAAATGTTCAGAAAAAAAATGTATCCTTCTATGCATTATTTCAAGCTCCTGCCTGCTTTTGATGTCATTTAAATGTATAGAACTATTGTTGGATCTTACAGATCGTACACTTTGTGGAAATAAATTTCAGTATTGCCATACAAAAAATAATAATTTTCATACAAATGTATCCTTCTATGCATAAATTCAAGCACTAGCCTGCTTTTGATGTCATTTAAATGTACAGGACTATTGTTGGATCTTACAGATCGCACACTTTGGTGGAAATAAATTTCAGTATTGCCATACAAAAAATAATAATTTTCATTTATAACTTTCCTGAACATTTTCGCTTATAACTTTTTTATTTATAGTTTTACGACAAAAAGTTACTGGACCAAAGTTGTAGAGAATTTAATTTGCAACAAAAAATGTTACTAAATTTTTTTTATCAAATAAATAGTATAAGAGATATATCGTAAAAACCATTTCAACCCCTATTTTCAAGATGGCGGCCGTGGGACAAGGGTGGCGACCCCACAAACTTGGTTTTAGCTTTACACTGACCCCCCCTACAAATCAAAAAAATAAAATTGCGTCCTCTAAAAAACGCAACCCCAAATGTAACTTTTCAATGGACTAATTTCTTTTCCTAAAAACCGTAACATTTTCTAAATGACATACTAGTTATTTAAGGAAACTACAACAAACATTCGTTAGCGTGATTCACAAAGCAGGTCAGCGCCATTTCTTGAAGTTTTCGTCAACCATCTATTGACGTTATTGCCACATCAGTAACAACGCCATCTAGATTTATATTTGGTAGTATGTTATAATAACAACAAATTCAGATGCCTCGTAAACGTATGGAGTGGATGAAGTGGTTAACCATTTTAATTTTGTTACATTATACATGAACTGTTACTCGGTTTGTAATGCTAAGATTGTCAAGCCTGGTACGTATCGTGATCGCAATTCGCATTTCTTCATTTTTCATCACAGACTATCAGTGTGACCATATTTAAATTACAGATCCTGCCACTCATTGCTTAAAAACCTGCCAAATCCTGCCAATCTCTCAAGTGAAAAATGCCCAAATACTGCCAACTTCATTTATCATTGTAATAAATAAAGAAAAAATGTATTTATAAAATTTATATGTATTAGTGTATAATATATAAATTTTATGTATGTATACTTGTATGTAGGTAATTATTGAATAAATTAATATCTATCTTAGATGTTATTTATATAAACAAGTGCACGCTAAATTAATTTTATATCACTTTTCAAGTCCTAGGTGTGCTGGAAGAGATTTCTTTTAGAAATAAGCATTGCCTGTGTACAAAATTTCTTTTATAACTTTTTGTAACCAATTATATACGTGTACATGAACAATTAAATAAATAATAAATAAAAAAATACACTTATAAATATTTATGTATTTTTTAAGGTATACTACTTATTTATTGTTTCTTCTGTGGTTATACTTCCTTAGGCAAAATGATGAGAGTGAAATTTTTAGATTTGTAACATGGACGGTGAAACAAAAACGACAATCACGAAAAACGTCACGCGCGTTTTTAAAAACGCTCGTTTAGAGAAATTGATTATTATTATATTGTTTTTTTTTTAATATTGTTAGAATATTGTTTTTTAACATTGTTTTTATTATTGTTTTTTTTTTATAATTTTTTGAATTTTTTCAATCTTTTTTTTAAATTTTTTTTTATGCCAAATAAGTAATAACTTACATTTTGGTGTTTGCATTATATTCTTCTTCTTTATAGATAAAATTGATTCATACAATTTAGCCTCATTATCTTTGTTTGTTTCAAATGAAATGCAATTGGCTTTAACCCATTAATGGCCCACTACTGGGCACATGTCTCTCCTCTTGAGGAGGCCTAGAGCATACTCCACCACGCTGCTCCAGTGCGGATTGGTGGAGGGGTTAGTGGCCAACCCGAGTGTCGGAAGTTTTCAAACCGCCCGAGGGCCTCCGACATGGCTTAACGACTGTTATCTTATGATATAGGCTTTACGTACCCTCCGAAGCACGGAAACGCTCAAGAATTTTTTGCCACTAGCGGTCACCCATCCAATTACCGACCGCGCCCGCTGTGGCTTAACTTTTTCGATCACATAGGATCGACGCAAGCCGCCGGGCTATGAGCGCTTCGAAGCAAATGCAATTAGTCCAGTCATTATACATATACATACATTTCATACATCATTGCACTTAATTGCCATGCTTACCAATGCCCTGTTTGACGTGCAAGATTGTACGATACATGTACGAAAGATATACGTTATACTCGTATAGCAAGCAAGCAAGCAACAACCCATAATTGTCCCACTGCTGGGCTCGGGGTCTCCTCTCAGAAAGTGAGGGTTAGGCCATAGTCTACCACGCTGGCCAAGTGCGGATTGGTAGACTTCACACACCTTCGAGAACTTTTATGGAGAACTCTCCAGTGTGCAGGTTTCCTCACGATGTTTTCCTTCACCGAAGCAAGTGATAATTAACTTGTAATACGCACATAATGATTGAAAATTAGAGGTGCGTGCCAGGATTGAACTCGGGCCCCTTCGTTCAGGAGACCAACATTCTACCGCTAGGCTATCACTGCTTTATATACTCGTATAATTCCAAAAAAAAAAAAGTTTCAAAAACCATTTTATGGACAATTTTTTTATTCTTTTGAGCATTGTTATTAAGTTCATCAAAGGTAATAACGATAAACATTATGTTTATTACGATTATCTCATACTAGCTGTTGCCCGCAGCTTCGCACGCGGAAATTATGCTTATCATATTATTTATTATCCCTTACAAAAGAAAATTTAAAAACAGGTTCATTTATATTGAAGTACTTATATTTAGGAATTTACATACTGAAACTTACGATACAATCACACATTATTCCTCCGGGAGCGGGTTTGGAATAGTAAACAACATTAACTTTTTTTCTTTTCCCTCTCCCTCTCCCTTTCCATCTCCCTCTCTCCCCTTGCCCTCTTCCTCTCCCGCTCCCTGTTCCATTTCCTCTCCCACTCCCTGTCTCACTACCCTCGCTCTCCCTCTTCCTGTCCCACTCCCTGTCCCTTTCCCGCTCGAGGTCCTTCTCCCACCACATATCCCTCTCCCTCTCCCTTTCCCGCTCGAGGTCCTTCTCCCAATTAATATCCCTCTCCCTCTTCCTCTATCGCTCCCAGTCCCTCTCCCGCTCGCACCCGCGCCCATTCCCGATTTCTGTCCCGCTCCCACTCCCTCTCCCGCTCCCTGTTCCTCTCTATCTCCCTCTTCCGCTCCTTCTCCCTCTCCTGCTCCCTGTCCATTCTTAACTTAAAAAATGACGAAGTTGCTTACTAAGTTCATTCCCCTAAATTAACTCTTTAAGGGATGATTTTCCGAAAAAAATAAAATCTAAGTTAACTTTTGTTTATTACTATAAACTTACATAAAAAAATTCATATATTTTATAACTCTAAAACTGGCGAAGTTGATTTGTATGTAGTTGACTACCAACCCCTATTTTTAGGGGATAAATTTCGAGAAATCAGTGATACAGTTATTTTTGTGTCTAACTATAAGCTTATATACAAATTTTCGCCCTTCGTACTTCAAAACTGACGAAGTGTCCATACTAACTTTCGCACTCTTATTTAACCCTTTAGGGGATGACTTTCCAAAAAAACGTAATATGTACTTCCAAATTTTGTTTCTAATCTGGAGCTAATATCATCATAATATTTTCATGTTTTTAACTCTAAAATGACGAAGTTGCGTGCTAAATGAAATCCTCTAAATTAACCCTTTAAGGGATGATTTTCCAAAAAACTTTTGTTGTTGTGTTTTTAACTTTTGTTCACAACTATAAACTTACATAAAAAATTTCATATTTATAAGTCTAAAACTGACGATGTTGATTTATACGTAAATGGCTTCTTACCCCTATTTTTAGGGGATGAATTTCGAGAAAACAGTGATACAGTTATTTTTTGTGTCTAACTATAAGCTTATATACAAAATTTCACCCTTCTTACTTTAAAAATGACGAAGTTGCATACTAAATTAAATTCACTAAATTAACCCTTTAAGGGATGATTTTCCGAAAAAAATTGTTAAAGTTAACTTTTGTTTATTACTATAAACTTACATAAAAAATTTCATATTTATAACTCTAAAATTGGCGAAGTTGATTTGTATGTAGTTGACTACCAACCCCTAATTTTAGGGGATGAATTTCGAGAAAAAAGTGATACAGTTATTTCTTGTGTCTAACTATAAGCTTATATACAAATTTTTGCCCTTCGTATTTCAAAACTGACGAAGTTGCCATACTAACTTTCGCACTCTTAATTAACCCTTTAGGGGATGATTTTCCAAAAAAACATAATACTCACAAATTTTTTTTTCTAGTCTGGAGCTAATATGTAAATTTTCATGTTTTTAACTTCAAAAATGACGAAGTTGCCTACTAAGTTCAATTCAGTAAATTAACCCTTTAAGGGATGATTTTCCAAAAAAATATATTAAAATTAACTTTTGTTTATTACTATAAACCTACATAAAAAATTTCAAATGTATAAATCTAAAACTAAGAAAGTTGGTTTGTATGAAAGGGTCTTCTAACCCTTATTTGTACCCCTTAGGGGATGAATTTCCAAAAATCCGTTCTTAGTGGACGTCTCCTTAGCATAAACTATCTCCCTGCCAAATTTCATCTTAATCGGTTCTGCAGTTTCTGAGATTTTTTGTTTAATCAGCGGTGTGTCGCTTTTCAATTTTATATATATAGATTATACATAAAACATTACATTTAATATAAAATTTTAATTTTATACTCCTATTTCAATACTACCAACATTACACCCAAGTTGAAGAGCCATTGAAGAGCACTATAGCTCTACGTGTAGGTCTACACTCTGTCTGTCTACTCTTTGTGAGTGATTGAAATTAACGCGTGTTTATGAATAGTTACCTGTTTTAAGATTATCAACGTTAAACAGAAAATTTTAAAGTTGTAAATTGAATGTGATACAAACATAATATGAGAAATACAGAGGAATCCCAAAATTCCCAACATGCTGGCGACGTATAGGGTTGCCATTTTTGGAATTTTGAGTTGTCATAATGAATTTTTTTCAATACCTCAAATCCTGCCAAAATGGCAGGATCCTGCCACATATGGTCACACTGCAGACTATCATAGAGTAATTTTGAATTTTGTTTATACGGAAACAGACTATCTAATCTAAAGCATAAAGATAATAAAAAATAGAGCCATAAGCATGGACATAATACCACAATATAATAATATACAGTAGTCGCTCTTCATACAAACGGCCGAAAAGCGCGTTATACCTACCCACATCCGAATACGCGTGCGATACGTGGGCAACAGCGGCCGCTGCGTGGCGACTGCCGACAGGCGAACGAGCGGAGCTTGTACCATGGTCCGGTCGGTACAAATAACAATTTTTTTAGTTTTTCTACTCTGGTTGAGCTGTATGGTCGTGTGCGGCTGTGGATTTAGAAAAATTTAAGATGGCAGTAGAAAAGGGCAACAGAAATAGTAGACAATAATGTGCTGTTTTTGGGTGCTTTAATTCGACATTAAGTCACCCAGGAATATCATTGTTTACGTTACCTGGAGACTCCGAAAGGTAAGACACTATTTTTATACACCTACCTACAAGTACGTATTATATAGTATATATAATACTATATAATATAATATATAATAATATATAATACGTACTTGTAGGTAGGTATATATAATTATTGTAGGTAAGTAACTTAGGTAGTAGGTATTGTATAATTATTGCGTTATTGATTAATATTAACTTTATTATTGTATTGTAATTATTAATAAGAAATCAAATTATTGTATTCAAGGTCTTCGGTCCTGCCGAAGGAGATCAGTGCATGTAGGATAAATAAATAAAATAAAATAAATAAAAACAAGTACGTATTGCAATAATAAGGAACCTAAATTGTTTATTTTTCATAAGTCCACCGAGTAAAATGCCTAGATTTATAAATAAGGGGCTAAAAAAATCTAATGGTTGATTATTATTACTTTTGTCGTATTGGGGCGGCTTAGAATACTAACCCCAATCCCACGCCCGATGGGTGTCATAAAAGGCGACTAAATCCGGCCCGCTGGTGGTAGGGCCCCTCGAGGGATTATATTGGTAATATTGATTTTAATTGTTAATTAATACCATTATTAGGTACTATTATTATATCTCCATGGGGTTCGCCTGGATAGTTACCACCCTTGAGTATGATGAGTCAGCCGCCAAACGACTCTTCGTGTTCCGGCTGGGGGCTTGAGAGCCAGTTCTTTCTTTCTTCTTCTTCTCTCTTTTCTGGCCGGCAACGCATCAGTGATGCCTTTGGTGTTGCTGGTGTCCATGGGCGACGATATCCACTTACCATCAGGTGGATCGTCAGCTCGTTTGCCGGCTATTTGATCACTGGCCGCCGAAACGATGTTTTTTTTTTTTCAAAATGGCGACTTGTAAATAGTCTTTCTTCTCTGAGAATATATTATTACGACAATAACATTTTTTTGCGTGGTGTTCAGACGTGTATGACTAAACACAGGAATAACGTGCAAGTGAGAGTGAATGATAAATGCCGCCATTTTAGATTAGTTTCTTTAATGGCGCGAGTAATACATACCTACTTTTTATCGTGTCGGCGGCACATGTCGCAGAAATCAGTTCAGCAGCTATCTTTTATAGGGTTCGCTATAGTATAGACGAATATAATATGAATGACGTGATAAAGAATATAATGATGAATCTATGAATCTCGTCTGGAAATAATTGTACCTAATATTGTAATTTGTAATAATTGTAATTTGAATATTTGCGTCTAATTTGTCATTAAAACATTATTGCTACTTGCTACTGTAACTTTGATTTCAATGTTATAAATTAATTTAGCAATAGGTATAAAGTTTATAGAATCGGACAGTTGTACCTTTTTTATTTACCTTAACCTGCAAGAAGAACTTACCATACCCTAAGAGTCTCTGTCTCTAATACAATACTGAAGGCTTACGAACCTTCACAGTACTAATAAAAACACAACATAGATTTTTATGGAACACTTCCTTTTTATTCACAATGAATTGCATTTATTAAAATAGAAAATATAACATTTATAAATACAAAACTACAAAGAAACTCAAGTCGTTTTATAAAATTAAAATACTGTCGGCGGACAGCCCTAGCGCGCGGCGACGCGTAGGCAAGTTTTTCGAGAATCGGGCCGAGTCACAATACTGTTTATATATGTGTACTGTGATAATACTCTATCTGGATCACTGACTTAGTAGAGGTACCTGAAGTCCGATGACGTCACATCGGAATTACCAGTCGACCAATCACAGGACGGATTGAGGTTGACCTTCATAATAATTTTATGGTGTCCATACTAACTACTAGAAAAATTATGTCCATTTTGATGTGGTTCTTCAAAATGTTATCTATTGGTAATTTTTCTGGTGTCATTAATTGAAATAATACATTTTACTAAAACTTCAAAATTACCAAATTTAAATTATTGCATTACATATTATGACTAAATTGAAAATTAAGGTACACAATTACGGTATATTGATTTTTCAGTGCGCCAGATGAGGTATTCTTTCGGTATGATTTAATTTTTACTCTGTTATTTTAACCATCTGTGGTCATTTGTCTAGTGCCAACAAACATGTCAAATGTTAACAAAGTGTCAAAATTGACAATTATCAACCACAGAGTAATTAACCTACTGATTTATGACAGTATGACAAACGTAGTGATTTAGTACTCTGTGGTATGTCACTTATGTTGACAGTTGACACTTCAACTTGACAGAGAAGAGAATTGCAACTTGCAAGTTACATACTGTACATACATTTTATAATTAAATTCATTCATTTGTTGTAAACTTGATTGCATGAATCGAGAGTTTTTTATCACCCGAGTTTTATAACATTTATTAGCATAAATAGCTAACAGCTAACTGGGATTACTTTCAGGAAGAATAATAAGTATTAGTCAGTATGGTGGGGCTAGATACCGACATAAACAGGGATGACGACTGCGATAACATAGGGCTGGGATGTGCCTTGGAACACTTCTCCGAAGTGGAGGAAGTTTTGAATATGATCGACAATGTGAAAAATATATATAACACGCCAACATTTGAAGTGGAGTACGACAGGCTTTATACTATTCTGAAGCAATACTATGAACAACCACATTTACTCGATCCTCACCTGGATAAGATTTTAGGGAAGTTCTTCTCAATAATAAAGCATGAAGAATCGTCTTTTGAGCTCAAGCATGCTGTGTTCAATTACATGTACCAGATTATACGAGTAAGAGGATATAAAGTAGTTGTTAGACATCTACCACATGAGGTAATATTCTTGTAAGAAACCAAACAGATTACTAAGTTTTTATTAAAAGTAACACTCAATATTATTTTACTTTTACATTCAGGTATCTGACTTGTTGATGGTCATATCATTAATTGAGCAACAGAATCCAGATGACAAAGAAACCTGGCGCAGTAGGTTTGTTCTGTTGTTATGGCTCTCCATCGTTGTTATTATACCTTTCCATATGAGCCGTCTTGATGGATTTGCTCCAGAAGCACCAGGTATACTGATCACATTATTAGTTCTTAAATAAATTATGGTTTTTTATGTATCATTCAATGAAAACCTTGCCTTAGTTTACTGAACTTTAAATTTTAACTAACTCTGTACTGATTATCAAATTCAAGTCATTGTTTTTTGCAGTAAATGCTCTTCTTACATATTAAACCTACATCAAATACCTACTTAAGTATTCTTACATGTATGGTGGAATTGGCTTTCAGGTGTATCATCAGATAATTCAACAAAACTGACAGTTATGAAAAGAATCTTTGACATTTGTAAGGCATATGCATTAAGCAAAGACACTTGTGCTGAAGCAAGTGCTTATTTGGCATCTAAGTTTTTGACAAGGTAATTGAAAAAAATCTTATTCTTAATCGTAGAAATTTTTATATACATATGTTTAAGTAAATCAAGCAGAGCAACAAGAAAAAAATTTAGATTCTTGAACAACCCTCCAGTCATTGTTATCAGGATCTATAATTAAAAGTTAAAAATTGATAAGGATTGCTACAAATATCTCACTTAAATCAATAGTAAAAGTGGTCAATATATGTTCTGTCATCAGATCTGATGTAAAAGAGCTTTACATGGGTGCATTCTTTGACTGGGCCTGTGAACTGAATTCCAACTTACAAGAAGAAGATACAATACACTATGGAGTCTTGGCCGCAGTGGCTGCTGTACTGAAGCATGGGAAGAGAGACGATTTGTTGCCTTATGCTCCCAAATTACTTGAGTGGGTGACCAATCAAAACTATAAGCAACATAAAGCTATGTTAGTCAGGAAGTATGGTGTCAAGATAGTTCAAAGAATAGGTGAGATAGTCCAAGTAATTGATACTATATAGTAATGAATTCAAAATAATATATATTTAAGTCTATGTTATTTTGACCATGTCTCTTACACATTAGTGGCCCTTAGCTGTGCAGGGGTCTGTCTGCTTTATTATTTTGTTTGATGTTGAAATTGTCAAATTTTATAAATGTGTATTATTTAGCCTCTATCTTTATTAGTTTCCTTTGTAGAAGTACCTAATATGTATGACAAATGTTCCTTCTTCTCTCACCAGGGCTAACATTCCTCCGTCCGCGAGTAGCGACGTGGCGGTACACGCGCGGCTCACGGTCGCTCGCGGCGTCGCTGGCGGGCATCGCGGCCGCCGGGGACACCGAGCCCGTCGTCACGTCGCCGCCCGATGACGACGATCAGGATATACCGCAGGAGGTGGGATTGACTTAGTAATTATCATGCACTTGGCCTTGGCCTTAGTGATGTCAGAGCCAGAGAGTGGAACCGAGAATGTGATACAATCAGCTGTGTTTGTTTTTCGATTTGCCATCTATCTTTTAAATTATAATATATTTTTTATTAATACTACATCAGAATTTCACCAAAAAATAATGGATAAATTAATAATACATTTGAATTTGAATAATCTTAAAAATAGGACTATTAGAACACATCAAAATTGCTAATGTGACATTTATAATATTTTGCAACGCCTATAAATGGCGCATGTAAGTTTGTTTAGTATACTGTATGTGCCACCTTTATCTACTACATGATGGCAATAAATAAATTGATTTGATTTAATTTGATATGTACACGTATAAAAATACATTAGAACTGAATTTTGATAAATGTGGGAGAAGGATTATTTTTACTAATAAAGATTACTAAATTATTTAAAAAGAATTCTAAACATAGGCCTTCATCATCTTCATCATAACATACCTAATAATTATCAGAAATGTGTTTTGACCTTATTATTGGGAATAAAATTTTACTATTGATTTCCAGGTAGAAGACGTTGTAGAGTTACTGCTATGCTCACTCCGCGACGATGACACCGTGGTGCGGTGGTCAGCCGCTAAGGGCGTGGGTCGTATCGGCGCGCGGCTGCCCGTGCTCGCGGCGGCGGACGTCTGCGAGAGTGTGCTCACGTTGTTCGCCGAGCATGAACGGGACACCGCCTGGCATGGTGGTTGCATGGCTTTGGCTGAATTAGGTAAAAAATTTATTGGGTTAAGTTTTTAACAATACCACAAATTGTGACTTATGTCCCTTATTCCATGGGATAATTTTTATCCAGATCCGTTCATTAGCAAGTGTGTGAAAAAGCAACAACAACATCTATCCATACATTCATTCATATACCCATCAATACATCCATTCATACGCCCTTCCATACATCCAACCTAGCAAACTTTCGCGTTCAAAATACTATAAATATTATCATGAATGTATAAAACCATATTTTCTCTCTTTTTCTTCTTCTTTCTTCTCTTTTATTTAACTCAGCTCGCCGCGGCCTCCTCTCCCCCCTCCAACTGAACGACGCGGTGCGCAGCGTAGTAGCCGCGCTCGCCCGGGACGAGGCGCGCGCGGGGGGCGGCGGTGGCGGCGGGCGCGCCGCGCGGGACTCCGCCTGCCACGCCGCGTGGGCGATCGCGCGCGCGTATGATGGGAACGCGCTCGCGCAACACGCTACCGTGCTCGCTACGAGCTTGATTGCTACTGCTTGTTTTGATCGGGAGGTATGTGTTAGATTAATCTTAATATACATATATAAATTACGTGTCACGTTGTTTGTCTTCAATGGGGAGTCCATTGAGTTTCTTATGATGTTTCTAATGATGAACTCCTTAACTACTTAATCGATTTTAATCTTTGCACACCGTGTGCAGTTTGATCCAACTTGAAAGATAGGATAGCTTACATCTCAATTTATAGTCGCAATAATTTATATGGCAACGTTTACTCGGTCAGCTAGTAAAGATATATAATATACTGAAATAATGGTATTGGCAATCATAGTCATAGTTCATGATACGCATACGGAATAAAGAACAACAACACCGATGAACAAAATAGTTGACGTTTTTATTTTCACAACACGCCAATGTTTATTTATTTATAATTATTTTAACCGTGAAGTATGTGTGAAATTAATATTGAATTTTATTGGATAGAGAGAAATAAACACTTGCAACATAAGATCACATTGCAAAAATATAGTATAGCATAGTAATCATAGTGTAGTAGTATATTTTTCTATTCCGACCTTAACCAGATAAACTGCAGAAGAGCAGCATCAGCGGCATACCAAGAGAACGTGGGTCGGCACGGGATGTTCCCTCACGGCATCGACGTGCTTACCACAGCTGACTTCCACTCAGTCGGTCCGCGGACTAACGCGTACCTCGTCATAGCGCCGCAGATAGCCGAGTACCCGGAGTATACGAGGCCGCTTATTGACCATTTAGTTGATCTGAAGGTGGAACACTGGGACTGTGCTATTAGAGAGCTCGCTGCGAAGGCCCTTAATAAACTTACTGAAAAGGTATGTATTATGACGTCATCGATATCATCAAGTGTACTATGTAACCCATAAGCAAAGAGAGAATATGTGTATTCTTTATGATATGGTAAGGAAATGGTAAATATGCAAAAGAAAAATTATATTAATTTTGTTGCTTATGTGTTTATGTAAAACCTACCCTTTTGTTTTGTAAATCTGTGTACTTACCTATGAAAATGAAGGTTTTAAATGTAAAGTCATAGTGCAATGCGATTTGAAAGTAGTTGATCCTATGAGAATATAATAGGTTCTCATTCGATTCATTTTCCTATTTAAGTCTTTACAAAATAATTGTTTTTGTCTTTTTTTTTTTCTTACATTGTAACACATCAGTGATTATAAATTATGTCGAAACCAATCAAAACTGGCAAGTAACGTAAAAACATTCCAAATTAGAAAAATAAAATTGATAATTGACGTTACTGTCTTTTATTATTTGACAAGACATTTGTCTTATAGGTTAACCTAGGTTTAAGTAGGCTAGGCAATTTTTTAAGATTTTTTTAGAATATTATTATTCCGTAATATATTACTTATTTCAGAATAGTACTCCATAAGTAAGTAAAGATATTTATGATTTAAATCACAAATCTCCATAAAGTAATATGGATGGCTATAAATACTCAAAATTGACTAATAGAATTGCATATTTTGTAATTAAATGAATAAATACCTATCGTAATTTAACAGTAAGTATTACTTATAGAATTATTATTAATCCTATCGCTTTCACTTCACAGATCCCAGAGTACGTCGCTACAGACATTCTTCCCAAGCTAGTAAAAAAGACTGAATCAATAGATCTGAACGTTCGGCACGGAGCTATCCTTGCCATAGGAGAAGCTATATACGCCCTATCACAAATCCAGTTGGCTGATGGTATGGTATCAATAAATAATACTAAAATCTTATTACTATACTTTATAGTTAAACCTTAATTAATGTGAGTTAAAATGATGAGATTTAAAATGGAGACTCCTACTAAAATATTTTTACTGTGGGTCTAATTAAAAACTAAAAAGTTTGGTGAAATAAACATCGTGAAGAAATCAAGATGTATTGTACGTTTCTTTATATTTTGAAAGATCAAAAAGTTTCATAATTCCTTAAAGAAAAGAAATGTTTTGGTCACTCGTCCATCTATTGCTTTGGTTGAAATTTTGGTCTCTTGGACCTAACTATCTCGCACATTTTATAGGAATGGTCGACAATTTAGCTGTCAATCCACCTGATGATAAGAAGGTATCGTTGACCACAATATGAACCGTACTCTGTTCCACTTCAAGCAATCCCATTCCTCCACTGCCAGGTAAGCAAGCCGACACCCTGATATCGGAGGAGGTGTCGACAGCGGTGCGCGAGCTGGTCGGCCGTCTCCGCGCGCGGCAACAGTTCCGCGGGCTGGGCGGGGAGCTCATGCGGCAGGCGTGCTGCCACTGTGTCGCGAGGCTAGCGCAGGCTAGGGCGCCGTATCACTCGCATCACACTATTGGTAAGGGTTTTATAGGGGAAGGCTAGGTTTATAAACATTTTTAGTTTTGTCATTTTCGTCGTGTGCGTTCGTTCATCCGCAGCATAGCGTAGACATTTAGACACCGTTAGTTCTAGTAAGCTGTAATTTAGCTGGGATATATCTATTTATTTAAAATACAAAGTGGTGGAATAAAATCATAAAAAATATTGATGATTTTTTCCTTGTCTATCCCATAGTCTGGGGTATTGTTTTCAACGGTTGAAAAGTCTTTAAAATATATTATGGGTCTGCAACAAACATATTTGGATACGGGGGTCCGTTTGCGAAATATTTCGTTTTAAAGTGTTAATTTTAGAGTCAAGTAGGGGGGGGGGGGACCTTACCAGCTAAATAGTAGGTGTTGGACATGTGAAGAAATCACAGTCGATAAAACAACTGCTTTCTGTTGTCTGCTTTTTCGTCAGCTTTTTCAATCATCTCATCTTGAATATCGCCGCTGTCCAACCAAAAGCAAATTTTGAATATTATAATTTGTCTAAGACTGCATGCTCTTCGTGCCATAGTTGATAACATTCTACTTTCCATACAGATGAATGGTTAAACCTCATTGAAGAGTGTCTCTCCCACGAGGTGCAAGTTATTCGGGAGAAAGCGATAATGGCATTGCCTCTAGTGTTCGAGGAATACTTGCGAGATGATCAGCTGACGTACGGGGACCTGTCGGCTAAGGAGAAACGTACGCAGTTGATGCAGAAATACTGCGAACAGTTAGCTAGCTGCGGGGTTAATGGTTTGGTACCGCGGATGGGGTATGCCCGTGCCGTTGGTAAGCAATCTATTACTGTAATAATTTACTTTTAATTTTAGTATATACGAGTAACCGCCCTCACTTTGCTTCGGTTTTCTTATTTTTTCACACCTTGGATTACTTTGAGTTTTATTAAGGATCCCTATTTTTTTTTGAAAATATAATATAGCCTATGTCACCCGGGGATAGTTTAGCTTCTTAACAGTGAAAGAATTTTTCAAATCGGTTCAGTAGTTTCGGAGCCTATTCACTGCAAACAAACAATCAAATCTTTCCTCTTAAAATGTTAGTAAAGATTACTATTAGTAAAGTTTAAGTTGAATTTGAAGCCGAACTTTCATTACCTAAAACATTTTAAGTACTTTTCAATTTTTTTCTGTAAACTATAAGTAAAAACACTGTTGCTGTAAAAAAACACTATCTTATATTGTTATTGCTATAATTCAGGTAATTTAGCTGTCATAAATCCGTCTTATAAGTAACTAAATAAAATCAATCTTTTATAGGTGCCTTACCAAAATACATTCTCACCGAGAACCTCCAAGCAGTGATCCAGTCTCTCATAGCTTGCACGAAGGTGACGGAAGGGACGCAGAAATGGGCGGAGTCTCGCCGGGACGCGGTCATAGGGTTGACGGAAGTGTGTCAGACCCAGGGTATCGTCAACGGAGTGGAGAAGTACGTGGGGGAAATACTGGAAGCTTTGCTGGAGTGTCTCTTGGAGTACACCATTGATATGAGGGGAGATATCGGGGCTTGGGTGCGGGAGGCCAGTATGACTGGTAAGAATGTATTAATAAATATTTTTTAATTGAAGTGCACTGTTTTACATGTCTTACAAGACTTCATTAATGTATTTAATATGCATTAAATTTGAAAGTGAGTATACTTTGGAAAACTTTAGTACCAAAGTCAGTCTGAATACTATAGCTGCTATAAAACAAATGACAAAAAGATGTGCTGAGGAGTTTTTTGACAATTTTTTTCATAAGTGTATCAGTGATATCTCATGTATATTGATTTTTTATAGGTCTCCTATCAATCTGTCGTCAATGTGCGGTGGAGGCCCCGAACTTCCTGACGGCTGAGATGGTCGACCGGATCATGTGCGGCATCGCGCAGCAAGCCGTCGAGAAGATCGACCGCACGCGCGCGCACGCCGGACGGATATTCACCTCCTTGATATACAAGTAAGATTGATATTCACCTCCTTGATATTCACCTCCTTAATATACAAGTAGGTTTGATATTCCGGTAATGTCAATCCAGAAATTGTTCCTATTCTTTTCGGCGCGAACCTCATTGCCCTCACCAAAAAGGACGGAGGGGTGAGACCAATTGCTGTTGGATCAACACTACGACGTCTGGCCTCCAAAATTGCTGTTCGACATATTTTACCAAAATTAAATTCGGAATTTGAACCCGTACAGTTAGGCTTCGGTGTAAAAGGAGGGTGTGAGGCAGCCGTCCATGCCCTACGCTCTTTCCTAACTTACGGAAAGCCTGACGTGTTGCTCTAAATTGATGTCAAAAATGCATTCAATTCGGTAAATAGGGATACCCTGCTGACGGAAATAAAACAACATATACCGGAAATATACAATTATCTTCTTCTTAGTTACGCTGATCCTACAAAATTATTATATCGTTCTAATGAACTGTCCTCGGAAGTAGGTTGTCAACAGGGTGATCCCCTTGGGCCTGCAATTTTTAGTTTGGCTATAAATCCGGTAATCAAAAATTTAAATTCTAAATTCAACGTTTGGTATTTGGACGACGGAACCCTAGGAGGTGATGTGGATACTGTATTTTCGGACCTTTTTTTAATCAAAAATAAATTTGAAGCCATTGGTTTGGAGCTTAATTTTAGCAAATGCGAACTTTTTGTAAATAACTGCGACTTAAATTTAAATGACATAAAACAAAAATTCAATATTTTGGCTCCAAATATTAAAATTGTTAACAGTAATTCCCTTTACCTTTTAGGTTCTCCAATTTTTGATGAAGCTATTTCTGAATATGTCAATAATTCAATTACTAAATTTCAAAATTCTGCTGACCGTCTCCTTGAAATTAGTCCACATTATGCACTTTGCATCTTAAAATTCTGTCTTTTCGTCCCAAAATTTACGTATGTGCTCCGCTGCTGCTCCTTTTGGAATCACCCAGATCTGACACAACTAGACGACTTAATCAAAATTTGCTTAGAATTGATTCTTAATATGCAGCTGAACGAGCAATCTTGGACCCAAGCATCCCTACCCATCCGTTATGGTGGTTTAGGGATTCGCAAAATTTCCAGTGTTGCTTTACCAGCCTTCCTATCTTCTGTCCATAGTTCAGCAAATCTCATAAGTAAAATTTTAAGGGCATCCCCTTCAAACTTTGAGATTGCTGGCTTGGAAGAAGCTAGAAACGCTTTCATAATTGCATGCCCAGGTCAAAATTTTCCAGTTTCTCCAAACTCACAGAGGAGCTGGGACGACATAAACTCTAAATTGACTTATGAAAATCTTTTGAGCTGTAGTACAGGTTCGGCGCGTGCTAGGCTTTTGGCCGTGGGTGCGCATGAGGCCGGCTACTGGCTTCACGCGTACCCTTCGTCAAATACAGGAACATTTCTTGAGCCTGACACGCTCCGAATCGCAACCTGTCTACGGCTTGGGGTTCCGGTCTGCGCTCCTCACAAATGTCCCTGTGGCAGTGATGTCGACAAGCTAGGACATCACGGACTGTCATGCCAAAAAAGTGCAGGCCGCTTCTCGAGACATGCTGCACTTAACGATATCATACGCCGGTCCCTTGCCACCGTCAACGTGCCAAGTATACTTGAGCCGACTGGTATTGCAAGAGACGATGGCAAGAGACCGGACGGTATGAGTTTGATTCCATGGAAGATGGGCCGGGTGCTGGTATGGGATGCAACCTGTTCAGACACGCTGGCCCCTTCCCATCTACATGGAACCAACATCAGAGTTGGTGCGGCTTGTGAAGCGGCTGAAAAAGTTAAAGCATGCAAATACAGGGGTCTAGGCTCCGAATATGACTTTGTCCCATTCGGTGTCGAGACCCTTGGTCCGTGGGGTCCTAGCGCTTTAAGGCTTTTTAAGGAAATAACAAAAAGGTTAGTCGACATCACAGGAGACCAAAGAGCTGGCAGCTACCTCGGACAAAGAATTAGCCTTGCTATTCAAAGGGGGAATGCTGCCAGTATCTTCGGAACCTTGCCTAAAGGGACTCCTTTTAATAATAATATATTTTAATTATTGTATTATATTTTTTAAGGTTTTTAGTTTTAGGTCATTATGTATTAGTGTGTAGTTAGTAAGATTGATATTCACCTCCTTGATATACAAGTAGGTTTGATATTTACCTCCTTGATATACAAGTAAGATTGATATTTACCTCCTTGATATACAAGTAAGTTTGGTATTCAGCTCCTTGATATACAAGTAAGATTGATATTCACCTCCTTGATATACATGTAAGATTGATATTCACCTCCTTGATATACAAGTAAGTTTGATATTCACCTCCTTGATATACAAGTAAGATTGATATTTACCTCCTTGATATACAAGTAAGTTTGATATTCAGCTCCTTGATATACAAGTAAGATTGATATTCACCTCCTTGATATACATGTAAGATTGATATTCACCTCCTTGATATACAAGTAAGTTTGATATTCACCTCCTTGATATACAAGTAAGTTTGATATTCAGCTCCTTGATATACAAGTAAGATTGATATTCACCTCCTTGATATACAAGTAAGTTTGATATTCACCTCCTTGATATACAAATAAGATTGGTATTCACCTCCTTGATATACATGTAAGATTGATATTCACCTCCTTGATATACAAGTAAGTTTGATATTCACCTCCTTGATATACAAGTAAGATTGGTATTCACCTCCTTGATATACAAGTAAGATTGATATTCACCTCCTTGATATACAAGTAAGTTGGATATTCACCTCCTTGATATACAAGTAAGTTTGATATTCACCTCCTTGATATACAAGTAAGTTTGATATTCACCTCCTTCATATACAAGTAAGTTTGATATTCACCTCCTTCATATACAAGTAAGATTGATATTCACCTCCTTGATATACACGTAAGTTTGATATTCACCTCCTTGATATACAAGTAAAGCCCAATGCATACGTAACGGGTTTTTTCCCCATACGGAACGGGGACGGGACGGGGCAAACATCGTTGCATAGAAAATGTATGTGGTAGTGCATACGCAGCGGAAGCGAAACCCCGTTCCGTACGTGCCACGTTCCGTGCGGGACGGGGTTTTGCTTCCGTTGCGTATGTACAGTCACCCCGTCCACGACGGGGAGAAAGTAGTGATGCACGTGTATTATTATTATACCTATATTATAACTAGAGTCCGACCGAAACTGGTTTTTCAGCCGAAACCGAAACCGAAACCGAACCTTCGGCCTTAGGTCCAGTTTCGGCCGAAACCGAAACCGAAACCGAAACTTAGGGTGAGGCCAAACGAGCGTATTTTTGGTAATGTGAGTCACGTGAAATGAGCTGGTTTCATACAAAAGTTCTAATTCAATTCTTTGAAATTTGTATTTTACGCGATTTTACGATTTACGCTCGTTTGACTACCCCATTAGGGTATTTTTTGAGCTGCTCATTTGTGGACTCAACAGAAAAAAGTAGGTTAAAGGAGCCGAATCTTTTAAATTTTACAAAGGTCATTTTTTGACGTTAGGTAGGTCAACCCTCAAGCTATCTGTCCCCTTACGTTGACTCACTACTTACGGGACACCTTGTATAGGTACTGAAATCTAGCGTGTTTTTTTTTACACATTTTTATTTGTACATTTTATGTGTATTAACTGCCTTCATTTCGGTAAACTTATTTAAACGTAAACGACAAAATTCGAAAAAATGTGGGTACCTATGGATGAACGCTGTTTTTAACCCCTGACGAAAAAAGAGGGGTTTTATAAGTTTGACGTGTCTGTGTATCTGTGTATCTTTATGTCTGTCTGTGGCATCGTAGCTCCCAAACGGAGGAACCGATTTTGATCTAGTTTTTTTTTGCATGAAGGTGACTTAATCGAGTGTGTTCTTAGCTATGTTTAGTGTATATCAAACTGTCGGGGGTTTTTAAATTTTAATTTAAGATCATTTAAATCTTAGCCCCATTTTACTAAATACGTCAATGAAAACCGCATGCAAATCGATTTAGCCGATTTAGAAATTACCCTGAACAAACGCACATACACACAAACAGACGAAAATTCTAAAAATAATTGCTATGGTCTATTTTGCGTTGACAAATAAATACTGCTCGTGATAGATTTTCTCAAATATCTTCCATGTACAGACATATCGATCAGTTACCGTTTCATTGTAATGGATGATTTGGGATTTACACTTCAAAAATACTACTACTGAATCCTCGCTTTGCTTCCGTAAACCTTTCGGTAAGCCCTCACTCAATAAATGTAAGTATGGGTGAAATGGACATAACGTAATTTATTTATTTGTAAACCGTTTGAAATAAACCAACCACTAAATGTTAACCAAAGCTCACTACAATACGTATGTATTGTAAGTTATAAGGGAATGGAAACCGCAGGTAAATCTGTTATGTCGTTCCTAAGAGTAGTCAGAACAAATAGACGAAAACTACTTTTTATATAATCTATTACGTCTAATTAATACCCCTAGTAAAAGTTTTACTTAAATATCTTCCAGTTACAATTTCATTACTATGCTTGGATATGAATTCCAAATCATTATCTATACAGCATTAGACACTATCTATATTATGACCTTTTTTCTACCTGTTGCCGTTATTAATATCGAGCAAAAAACGGCTAAAATCAAGCGCCAAAGCACCCTGTCAGACGCTCTTCAGATTAATGAACAAATATAATAAACATGTTAAATCAATGACTTCACTTGGAAAGTCAGCGCCCACGGGTTAGCCACGAACTTAACCGAACAAACGCACGAAAATTCACGAACACAGAGTTTCGGTTTGGCCGAAAGTTTCGGCCAAATTTTTCCAAAACCGAAACCGAAACCGAAACTAGATTTTTTGGCCGAAACTGGCCGAAACCGAAACCGAAACCGAACCTTCGGTCGGTCTCTAATTATAACCTACTGTTTAAGCTAATCACCTTGTACAAAAAATTATCATTATAAATACATCAGTTTTCATTACATAAAAATAATTTTGAAGAAATTATAATTAAACATGTTATTTCAATGTTATAATATTTTACCAGCAGAAAAATTATAAAACATTTTGAAGAACCATATATTTTTGAAGTACTTAGTATTTAGTCTTTAGGTGCGTTATTTCTTTAATATTGTTTTTTTATTTATTTTTATTTATTTTTATTGTTTTTTTATGGTTCTTTTTTATTGTTTTTTTTAATTTGTTTTTTTTTTCTGCCAAAGAAGTATAACTTCTCACGCGCGTACGTACGTAAACGTTTATGTTTTTTATGCTTTGAGCACGCAAACGAGCAGACGGGTCACCTGATGGTAAGTGATCACTGCCGCCCATTAGCAACATTAGCAACACCAGGGGCGTCACCAACGCGTTGTCGGCAAGGAGACGATAGACGATAGATTTTCTTAAAGAAAAACATTATTTTGTCATACGGAATTATTTATAAAAGTGAGTCTCGTCGTCCAAGAGTTCCTTGTAGAGAGTGTGGTATTCTGCTTCTTGTTCTCGTTTATGCCATGTAGGATGTATAGAAAAACTCCTTTTTCTCTTGACGGCCGTAGCTTCTTCGTCGTCTAATGAAATAGCAATTAAAGCTAATTCTTCAAATGAAAAATTCATCTTTCTTTAATCACAACACTAGCACATTAGGTCTGAGTTAAAAATCCCGTCGACGACGGGGAATGCCCCGTCCCGTCCCCGTTCCGTACGGGAAAAACACGTTACGTATGAATCGACCTCTGAAAATCCCGTCGGCGACGGGGAATGCCCCGTCCCGTCCCCGTTCCGTACGGGGAAAAAACCCGTTACATATGCATTGGGCTTTAGTTTTAAATTCACCTCCTTGATATACAAGTAAGTTTTAAATTCACCTCCTTGATATGCAAGAAAGGCCCACTGTCCACGGCGATTTGACGAACGCATACAAGCTGCACAATGAAACATAGGCAACAGGCAAACGCGACGATGCCGCTTTGTGGACAGATTTCGTACTTTTACTACGCAAGATGCAATCAAGTGACAATTGACGATAGCGTGCGTATCACTTGAGTGTACGTCCATGTAGTCCTATGCACTGAATGCCTATGTTCATCTCCTAGATACATAAGTAATTTTGATATTGAAATAGAGTATTATACAGTTTTGCGTGTTACGGCTTACTCACCTTTTTATTATGTCCGACTCGCCTGACTTTTTTCGCCATTTTTATGCTGTTTTAATGTGGTCAACTTTAATTTCAGCACAACCGATCTGACTGCACTACTGACTTTAACACACACTATACAGAACGATTTGTTGTGGCAACCGTTCTTCGTCACAGAATCCCTCACTCTCCTCGTTAAAGAACTATAAACATTCCAGCGAGCCGACAATCCTGAACATTCCTCACCACGACGCGTTGAAGCGGATCTTCCCTTCAGATGAGGTGGAACTCCGGCCTCAGCTAGAGGAGGAGCAAGCCACCAGCGAGAACTCCAACGTGGTGCTGTGGCTTTTCCCCGGACATACCATGCCGCGGTTCGTGCAGCTGTTGGCCTACCCCGCGTACCGATACCACGTGGTGAAGGGGCTGGTCGTCAGCGCTGGGGAACTCACTGAGAGCTTGGTAATAATAATAATAATAATAACGCTTCACACTCATAGCCCCACACTAGGATTCCTTGTGTCGTGGACAACACACTAGACAAGGACATTCACACCCGAACCGAGAACAGAAATTCCTCGCTGGGAATCGAACTCAGGACCCTCGGTGTGGCGATCCGGCATGGTAACCATTGCGCCACACGGGTCACGGGCCACGAGGGTGTGTGTGTGTGTGTTGTGAACTTGTTGATGTTGTGGGTGTAAATATGTAACGTTATGTTGTAACGTTTTAGCGTCACCGATGCGGCTATATAGCACAAAAATATGTAAATGTCAATAATGGAGAAATGATTGAATTTACTAATATTATTGATAATCGATTAAATATTTGTCTATAGTAGCTACATTGAAATTGTTTTTTTTTTTTTCAATAATTTTATTTCAAATGATAATGAGGGTAAGCTATTTATAGTATAAAAGTGTATGATGCAAGTCCAGAAAGCAACGTATTTTATTCAAAGGTCCTGTTTTACATTTGTTTGATCAATAAACCTTTGTTTCAGGTCAAACACACAACACAATCATTATACTCTTATCTGAATACTTTGCATGACGATAAAGAGACGCTCAAGTCTATCTGTGATACGATCATCAAGGTGTTTGCAGACAATTTACACGTCAAAAGAATCACTGGGCCCATGTTCAACTTCTTGGACAGACTTCTTAGTTCAGGTAACAAAACCAAATAATCTTTATTCAGATTTTTTCTGAAGTGGCCGTATTTTACGATTATATTTTGTAAAACTGTTTTTAAATAAATCTTTAAATGTTATTTAAGAAATGTTTAAAGTAAAAAGTTAGTAAATGTTATCACCTTAATGTTGACTTATGAGTTATGACCCCTTCTATCTTCCTGTTAGAATCGGTTCAACCATTCCAGATATTAGTCCGGGCCAACATAAAGTCAGACAAAAAAGTTAATTTGTATTTTAGTATTGTGTAAATAATTACAAACTCTTGAGAAAACATAGTTGTTTTGTCAAATTAAATTTTATTTATATGCATGCAATATTTTCAGGATCAATTTCACCCATTTTGGAAGATAAAGATTCTACATTTGCAATGGACATACTGAAATATCTGCAGTTGGAGCTCAAAGGAGGCAAAAATATTTACAAGCTGTTAGACTCCATCAATGTACTATGTCAATTAATTCAAGTAAGTTTTATAAATGAGTATAATTATACCTTGTAATAAAATTATACAGTGTAACGTTGGGGTGTATCGATAACATATTATCTCTCGAATTTGATGTTTACTTCAATCCATGGTAACAACCTAAATCCAAATGTAAGAATTTCCACAAAATTTAATGTGGTTAATTATTTCTTTTTCTTCTCTTTTTCTTGGTTGGCAACACGTCAGTGATTGTTTACATAGCCAGATTTTTTTGTTTTATAAATAACTAGCTTTTGTCCGTGCGCGTGGTAGAGACCGATTTATTACAAATCCCGCGGGAACCCTGAACTTTTCCGGGACAAAAAGTAGCCTATGTGTTAATCCAGGGTATGTATAGCCTATCTCCATTCCAGTTGTGGCGTGATTGAGAAACAAACATCCAAACATCTGCACAAACTTTTATATTTATAATTAACGAGTAACCGTCCTCGCTTTGCTTCGGTTTTCTTATTTTTTTACACCTTGGGTTACATTATTGGAGTTTCATTAAGGATCCCTAATTTTTTTGAAAATATAGCCTATGTCACCCGGGGATAGTGTAGCTTCCCAACAGTGAAAGAATTTTTCAAATCGGTTCAGTAGTTTCGGAGCCTATTCAATGCAAACAAGCAATTAATTCTTTCCTCTCTATAATATTAGTATAGATAAGATAATGTTACACGCAGGTAGGTGGATGTGTGTGCTCCCGCGCGCTGGGCCAGCTGGTGATCTACCTGTGCTACGCGGACCGCTACGTGCGGCGCTGCGCCGCGGCCCGCCTGTACGAGGCGCTCACACTGTACGGGGACGTGTGCGGCGTTCACCAGCAGAACCTCGATCAGGTGATGTTGATTGTTGTTTATTCTTTGATATGATCACGAGTATATTAATAATATTACACACTTATTTACTTACGGCAAGCCGTACTTTTTAACCGACTTCAAAAAAATGAGGAGGTTCTCAATTCGAATATTTTTTTTTATGTTTGTTACCTCAGAACTTTGGACTGGGCAAACCGATTTTGATGATTCTTTTTTTAATCAAAAGCTGGTGGCTGTCATGTGGTCCCACATAAATTTTATTGAGATCTGACAATGACATCCATGAGAAAACCACATAAGTCGTAAATTTGTATTAAGATGTGCGCGACAAATTGACGAATAACTCAATATCACGCCAACCGATTTCGATGATTCTTTTTTTAATCGAAAGCAGGTGCTTGTTATGTAATCCCACATAAATTTGAACGAGATCTGACAAGTAGTTTTTGTGTACTTTGGAGTCGGTTATTTTTTGTTAGTAAAATTTAGATTATGTCTTAACGAGTCAAGAATGACAATAAGAAAGGTGTGACCTGTTAGTGTGCTTAAAGAGGCGTGGCCTTGTTAATGCAGTAAACGTTGAACGATTAGTGTTAACGTAGATGTAACAGAGGCATGATGATGCGTCTACTTTGAGCATATTCTAAACGTCGCACATACTGGTCTGTCGCAGCCACGTCGTACATTTGTACTGCAAAATGCGGCACGTGTGAATGAATCAATGCATTGCCATACAAATATGGACCCGCCATCGTCGTTCTGCGATATTATATCGCGTCTTTATCCTTTCAGCTTTTACGTAGTTGGGTAAATGAAGATAGAGTTATCTGCGAATCATCTTCGCATTACGGTCATTTAGATGATACACGTAAAATGACTATCAAATACTGTACTGTAATTGATAAAATTAATCATCATAGTCGTCATAATTTGCAAATAAACAAGAAGTATATTATATTTGCTGCATTTAATGAAAATAACATTAATAAGTAACATAATTTTGTTCTTAATCTACTATTTCAATCTCTTAGATCACAATATGATTCTTACTAATAAGTTTAAGTGTTGGTTGTTTATTTAATTGACGCTGTTGTTATTGTAGGTGATGTCGGTGCTGGCAGACACAGACTGGGAGAGAGATGTGAATGACCTTAGGCCTATAAGAAATGAAATTTGTGATCTCATGAATATCAAACGGCCCGTCATGAAACAGAAAGCTACATAGGACTTCGCCTTATTAAATGTATTGGCTTAACATATCCTTCGCTTACTAAAATGGCGCTTCGCGATCGAAGAGTAATATTTATGCCATTAATGAGATTTTCGTCACAATGTGTTTTTTATGGGATTTCCTTATAATTTTTGTTTTGAAAACTGGGGAATTGTAACTTTGGCCCAGAATGGACAATGAAGGAGCAACGATTCCATTAAAAATTGACAGTGCTGATGTATTATTATTTAATGAAAAAGGATGCATTTATGTTGCTATGCAAACTCAAATAATATACTAATTTTATACTATAAGAGAAGTTTTATTTAAACTGTTTGATTTTCTTTGTGACCGTTACCTTATTAATAACTTACATCTAGTAATACCGGTTTGTAATAATCACTTGTAAGTTGTATATTGTGGTATCTCCATTGAATAAATCTCTTAGAACTCTGAACTCTGGACTCTCTTGAACTAGAATCTGGACGGAGAGACTTAATCTTCGTATACAATCGTATCATTTAGAACTTGATGACAAAATGAAATATCAAGTAATTCTATCTTAGAAGCTACGAATAATATAATTAGCCGAGAATTTGTAATTGCGAAGGGTCTTGAGGTGCCTCCGCTATCAGATTTGCCCAGAATGTACCATAATTCTTCAGAACGGTACCCCTGCAACAACATGAATAAAATTTTAAAAATTAAGATTTTGATTTTTTATTGTTTTTTTCACATTTATCCAATTATGGCATAGCATAGTTTTTCGAATAAATGTGAAGACATGTCTGAGTATGTAAACTCTAAAACCGGGCAGTGGTTAGGCGCAGAATGTCCAATGGTCAAATTTTCAAAAAGTCCAATTCGCAAAATGTCCTATTCTAAGAATGTCGGAACTTTGAATATTTTGTTACAGATAAAATAATATAATAAGACTGGTATTCTTTTGTTTTGAACATTTCGCTAGAACAGTGGACGCGATTTTCCTCTTCATTAGTTATATGTACCGCGAAAGACTGGAAAAACTGTGCTCCGTTCCTATGAGGTATAATCAACCCCTCCACTAATCTATTCAAATATGACATAAAATATCCATATTATAATTTAACATTTTGCGAAATGAACTTTTTGAGAGTTGGACATTCTGCGAATTTGATATTTTGCGCCTAAACCATAATTATGTTTATTCACAGAAGAAATAATAGTACTTATAATAAGTAGTTAATAAAAAATTTACATGTATTCACATTTATCCGATGCACTAATAGATATGCCACCTGTAAGTGTAACACAAAGTTATTTTGCTAACTGCTAAGTTAAACCCTCGCACACTCTTTCACACAAACTTTTAATTATAAACAGATATTTCAGAAAATAATAAGACATTGATATTATACGCCTTATTTTGCTTTGCGTTTTCCTTTATCTATGTAGGCATGTTTATTTTTCATTTTATTGCAGCTATTTAAGAAATAATCAAGTTTGAAATGATATTTTGTTTATTTCACAAGCGCTGATATTCAATTTAAAAACATCTCTAAACTCTTGTAATTGCATGTAGGTACCTACTATTAACTGAACGTAGTTTATCTAAGGTCACTGCATTAAGCACTTATGATTACTCACATGTTGCACAACGTATATTAAATGGGTCGAAGTGAAAGGAGTCTGGCTGAGGGTACGGACTACAGAGCAACGACATCAATTCGTATCAGAGACCATGTATGGAAAACGATTTGGACCAGTTCAACGGCTATTAGAAAAAAAGACATACCTAGGTACGCTATGAGTTTTATGACGTTTCTTGCATAACTACCTACGCAAAATTGCAAATTGACCGCCTGCACTATAAGCGTTAACTACATACTAGATGACTACTTAATCCATACCAAAAGCTATTTGAGAACTACTGATACCAAATAATTGAAAGTATAACTTATTTACTGTGACTGCTACGATGTTTTCTTACGGACCACTTTTCCAATCGGTTTATATTACGTCAGTTTAGTTATAGGTACAAAGATAAACTTTATTAATCTATTGTTTTAAGATTCAAAGCAAGGGCGTGTCCTGGCTATAATTTATCAGGGGCGTAGCTACCGCCGTATCAGCCGTATCAATTATACGGGGCTCCCAGCGTATAGGGGCCCCAAAAAAAACCTGGCCAGCAGCCTACGACCACTATAGTTGGCACTGCTTTTATATTTGACAGCTGACGTTGAGGGGGTCCCACAACAAAATATTGATATGGGGCCTCCTTAGGGCTAGCTGCGCCACTGATAATTATAATGATTTCGTGAAGTACTCACGTGAAATAAACAGTGCCATGTGAATCCGGCGGCGCTCTCCATAAAAGCGTAGCTCTAGTCTTCTCCCGCGGGTCTGCGTGCGTAATGGATGCGCACTCGGGGTGAATGGTGGTGTTGGGTGCTTCCTCCCACGCGCCGAGCCACTCGTCCGTCTTCGCCGACCGGGCTTGGATGAAGAAACCTTTGAACGGCTCCGCGCCTTCTATTGTCACTGAAAACGATTTGATTAACGTGCGTAGTTTTAAAACAGTGTAAAGAGTAGGTATACTTTCAAATCTTTCACGTGCGTCATAGAAAAAAGAAAATAAAGAGAATTTACTATACATATATGTACATACATGCAACACACATACATATACATAAATACAATATTATATGCGTATTGGAAGTTAATTATCACTTGCTTGGGTAAAAGAACAGTGAGGAAAACTGCACACCAGAGAGTCCTCCATAAAGTTCTCAAAGGTGTGTGAAGTCTACCAATCCGCACTTGGCCAGAGTGGTAGACATGGCCTGTACCCCTCACATTGTGAGAGGAGACCACGAGCCCAGCAGTGGGATAATTATGGGTTGCTGCTTTGTTTTTTATATACATAAGAAGTACTAATAAAATACTGATAATGTTCTAAAAATCATCGTTCACGCTGCTACAGCCTTTTTAGCGATGGGCTATTCAGACAATTTTTTATTATTAAAATTACACCTTACTAAATCTGCCATTGTCCATTTCTGCCGTATATAATATCAAATTGCTTACAAATTAATTGCGTATTGTTTCGCTAGGATGGATGGATCCATATCATGGGACTTCAGAAATATGATAAACTAATTATCTCATTCTCCAAGCGTTACCATGTAAGTGTACCATGTAGTTACCATGTAGTAAGCAGTGAATAACATTATAAGTAAGATTGAGTAGGTACCTAGTAAGACATTGTAATCCATACTAATATTATAAATGTGAAAGTGTGTTTGTTTGTTTGTTTATTTGTCCGTTTTTCACGTCGCAACGAAGCTGTTATATGGATGGTTTTTGTGTGTGGAGATAGTGAGGAGGGTGGAGGTGGAGAGTAACGTAGGCTACTTTTTAGCGCGGTAAAACATCCCCATGGGAAGATCAATATTTTGTTAGTTGCTAGATATTTAGTTCCGGATGTTGTTAATAGATGGCGTTAGTAAAATTCATTTGCAAGTATTTTAAGTAAAAAAGTAGAATTTGTAAAAAATCGATCTCTACCGCGGGCGAAGCTACGGGCAAAAGCTAAGTAGTACAAAAATAAACGTCGCAATTTATCAGCCGTAAATACTGAGTCTGCGTGCTTCAATCGGAAATCAAATCCAAGACCTTTCGCTCGGTCATTCGGCAGGATCACTACCGACTGCGCTATAGGGTTATGAGTGGATTTTGGGTAACTGAGGTACATAGGTATGTACCTATATGGAAAAAAATGTCATACATGTACATGTGTAATTCCACCGTTCAACTGCTTAACCGAGTTTTTTTTAATCTTCTTACCTTCTTACGCTCTACACGTAAGATGTGCTTTCTCTCAAAATTGCGAACGGTATACAAAAATCTCAACCGAGTTGAATAATGGATAACACCTAAATGATTTATTACTTTAGTAACCAAGTAAGAGCTACTGGCCAAATTACGCTCAGCGTACCGCGTATGACCTACAATAACATCAGATTGGTAATTGTAAGCGGCAGCGGCGTAACATACTTTATAGTAGAGCGAGATTATTATCAATGAATTTTATAATTGTAGCATCTACTGGTTTTGACATTGAACATTTAGTATAAAATTATGTTTATTTAATTTAATTATTTTTATTATTATTATTACATATTATTACCCAGTATATTATTAATATTTTTATGCCACTAGCGCTCTACCCGTGGCTTTTCCCGAGTTTTCTCAATTCACGAAGCTTAGAGGAGGACTTAAAGTACAAAAATATTATACAGGACCATGCAAGATCTAGGCTAGGCCCTTCATAATTATGTAGATAATAAGTAGTACTGCAAGTAGTATCTCAGTATTTACATTTCTCATTTTGGATAAATAGGTAAAATGAAAATAGTCTTTATTTGTAGCAATCTCGGTTCCTTTTTCAGCACCTTTTGAAGCTTCAGAGGTCAATCAGTCGGATATCATACGAAAGTATCCCACAACGTTTTACCTTACCAACGTGACCTCCGAAATACTAAACGGATCATGAACTTTGCTAGACGAACCAAAATCTTATAGTCTAATGCCGTGTAGCTTAGAGGCTTCGATCTTCGATCATAAAATCGATTGCGTCCAATTAATTTTATTAATACAAGCCTTTGGGCTATAGGCGCTTAACCTGATAGGATTAAATAGATCAATTTTAATATATTTTATGTATAAAGCGATAAATAGACTGACTATAGGATGTAGGTAGGTTTACGAGTTTCCTGTGGACGTTGTGGTGTAGGTAATGAACAACAGAGGAGGCTATACGGTATCAGATTCCTCCTGTAGAATCATCTGGGCTCTGAACTCATGCATGATGCTAGGGCTAGCTAGTCTGGCGGGGTAGAAAGGTGGCAGCTACCACCCTTCTTTTAAAATTAATCGTTTTATGTGTTTCGGTCGTAGTAGCGGAGAGCCAAAATTTTGCTGGCCTTTATATCCGACGCGTTGGTGATGTGATACTTTGTACCTAATTACTAATTATAATTACCTACGGATGTTCGTACGTGAAGGTGATCTTAAGAAATCATGATGGTAAAGCCTTCAGATGGCCTTTATAATTTCACTAAATTTATTCAAAGCATTAGGTACACCTAATATTCAAAGTATAATCGATGAACATTTGTATGAACTTATTGCACAATTATTTGCAAATAGTAAGCAGTAGCTATTGCTCGTCAAGATTAATCGCAATTATTGAACTTATAATTTACTACTAGGTAGGTACTGTTGTTATTTTTGCAATAAGTAGGTACCTATCTACTGATCTTGCAATATCTGCCAGCAACATACGATGTTGCAATTTGGTATATTTTTGGTAATTGCACAGTGTTTGGTAAACGATTAAATAATATACAGTGTACCTACATAAGTAGTTTTATATCGAAATAGTGTAATAAGCGTGAATTACATTAAGGTACTTTTACATAACATATTTTTTTTTACTAAGTTAAATTAAAGTTGATTACGTAAGTTTAATACTTACCTACTTAATACGAAAGATGATACTTATATATTATACTTAAAAACAAAACCACGTTTGAGTAAAAATAAGGAGCGTTAAATTACTCATAATAATAAACTAATCTGTATCTAAAATTGGATCTTCTTATTCAAAGTTGCATAAAGGTAGATAATTTAATGTACCTGGGCGCTGAAAAATATGTCTTGTTTGTTAAATGTTGATCTTTGAAACGAAAACTGGGCTTATTCGTTGGACTCGACTAAGGTCCACTCAAATACTCCAACAGAATAATTACGCTCTAGATTCTAGAACAATTAGGGAAAATTCAAAGCCTAACTTCCCGACAAACGAGCTGACGATCTACCTGATGGTAAGTGGCCACCGTCGCCCATGAACATTAGAAACATCAAAGGCATGCCAATGCGTTGCCGACCAAGAAAGAGCCAGACAATAAAATGGCTCCCACGCCCCCAGCCGGAACCCTACGAGTCGTTTGGCTCAAGGAAGAAGGTTGGGGTATCAGCCAGGCTGGCCTAACAAAAAGACAATAATATTATTGACTATTGACAATATAATCTTTATTGAACCTTTCTACCAAGCGGGCCGACTTCTGTCGCTTCTTACGACACCTCGCCGAGGTGGAAATGGGATCAGTATTCAAAACCATCACAAGTCTCTTTTATCTAAGGTAAACGTTTACAAAACCAACCTGTAATTTGACTGTTAGGGGAGTAATGAGCTGAAGAAGCAACAACTCTGTAGGGGATGGTGGACAGCGGCTGCGACCTGTGTTGCCCATGGTTGGGTTGGTTCGCGCGATCTTTCACACAAGCGTCTATGGGCGCGCCGTCCGGAAAACTTTGCACACAGACACAAATTACTAATGCCACTAGTATTTTTGACAACATTATCACTTCGCAATTTTGGAGATTATTAAGCCACAATATTTTGGAGGTTGTCGGCCGAACATCAAACTCGGACTGTGCGCGTCCTACAAGTTACGCTCACTTTTGTATGCGCTCGAAAGGATTTAGATTTTACTCGGGTGAAATAGGTACAATCATTTAAATTTTACACTCGGTTACTTAGATGTATTCGGTTCTTGTGCAACCGAATTTTTTTTATTTTTCATTTACTTTTCCTTATTTTTATTTTATTTTTTGAAATATATGAACTTATGGAGGTTTCAGCGTGAGCATATCAAATGTAATTTCAACACCGTGTCTTCACACAAAGTATTTAATACAAGAAATAATTTAAACAACAATACATAATTATGATTATAACAATAAAAATAAATTTATCAGGTTTAAGGCACTTAATGAATATCCACCCTTGCTATGATATAAGTTAATAATGACCATAATTTCGTTGGAGGATAATTTAGTCTTCTACAAAAATGATCTTGTCTTCTTCTTTTCTATTCGGAGAAAGATGATCAGGATCTAGTTTTACGTTCTTGCTGTCGTTGGTTTCTATATACTGCATTATTTCTTCCAACATATTTTCACAATCTTCATACTCAGATTCAACATCTGTCGTGATCGGCTGCGTTCTATCTTGTTCCGGGTTATTTTTAATGTCATATTGCTCTTTTTGTTGTTCTTCCAATTGTACATTATCATATTCAGGAATTTCATGTACTTTTGCTTTACTTGGTATCGCCTTTTCGGTTGTTACAGTATTAATTTCTACGTTGAATTGCTGAGACTCCTCACCATTCACAGAATTATTGTAAATTGTACCTGCTGGTGACGAAATCCATTCTGGACAACCAATCGAGACACTGGACGCGTTTGTAAATCCATAATAATCTTCTACCTTTAAAGGTTTATTTGGTATACATCCAGAATCGTTATCTGCGCCTGATCTTTCCAAACAATCATAACCATTACAATACTCGTGTTTTATAGTTTCATACACTGGATCTAATATCTCAGCCAACCTTTCACTAGCTTGAATAGAAATGATTTCAGCAACATGTAGTTTTGGTTTCATTGTCGCGTACTGATGTTTTATGTCTTCTGTATTATTACTGGAATGTAATCCTGTGCTGTAAGTTAGTCTTCTGTCTGAACTTGGGTCTAAACTCATACGAGCATTATTTGATCCACGAATCCGCGATGTTACTGCACTCTCCGTCTTTTTATACGTGGCTTTGACTAGGGAGTTTACCTGAAAAATATTGCAAAATATATTACGTTTGTCCAGAAAAAGGAAGATTTTTTCTGGTAATGATTGTTTTACCTCTTTATTAACATAACAGAAAAGCATGGCAACGACGAATCCTTGGAGACCTTCGACACTATAGGCTACATAAAAATATATTTGTTCGCCAACGCAATTAGTGGTATTCGGTCGTATTGCAGTGAATATGAATTGTATTCCAAATATAGGCATAAGAAATAGGGATGCTTTGACGGTGCTCCTGAAAATAGATAAACAATTTAGATGGAATGAGAAGAAAACAAAAGTTTCAAAAGGAAATCAATAACAAGATTGAATACTAGGTGATTTAAAATAAGTCATATTTCAGGACTATCTATGATTTGCTTACAATTGGTTCGCGTTCTCGGAGTTCCTTATCTTGGTGAGCAATACCCTCAGAACATCGATGAACAGCGCAGTATTGGCCAACAACATGGCGATCCTTGGTACATCTAACGCCCATTGTATGTTTTCTACGGTGTACACGACCCAACAGGAATGGTCATTGAGCATACCCATCACTATTGCCCATACCGCTACTGGTAGTATAGCTACAACTGTTGAACGAAATAAGATTATTACAGCAGTAACAGAATCGAAAGTAGTATCTATTCGTTCAATTGGGTGTTTCCCAGTGGTCAGATTGATGGTCAGACTAGTCTGGCTAACGGGAATTTTTTTTCCCGTTGTTCAGATCAGCTCGTAATTTAGTAAAGTTGTTTCAGTATTTCCTGTCACAGTAAATAATATTGATAACTTAATTTAGATTTATATGTATTTTAAGTTACCTATGCCGATACTATAGAGCCACTTCATGCTAAACTTGTGTTTGAATACGGCTACAATTAGCCTATGCAGGTAGACCGCTTCTATGGACATGCATACAAATACCGCGTTGCCAGCTATCCTTTCCGCTATTGCGAGTACTCGACAAGCGATACTATGTCGAGTCATTGCAGTGTCTCCTGTGTTTGTCAGTTCATCTATGTACACCTGGAAATAATAATGTCCTAAAACTTAAAGGAACTATAATTTAATGATCTTATAAATGTCTCTCCCATCTTGGTATTATTAGCACGGTAGAGTCGCTAAGTCGTGCCCACGTTATATACCTACGTATCATAGTTGGCCCAATTGAACGGCATCTTTAGGTGCATGTTTATAATAAAATTATTGTAGGTATGTTTTATTTTCATTTTTATTTCAAAGCAAACCAAAGCAGCAACCCATTAATTGTCCCACTATTGAGCTCGGGGTATCCTCTCACAATGTGAGGGGTGTTAGGTCATAATCTATCACGCTGGCCAAGAGTGGATTGGTAGGCTTCACACACCTTTGAGAACTTTATGAAAAACTCTCCGGTGTGCAGGTTTCCTCAAGATGTTTTCCTTCACCGAAGCAAGTGATACTTAACTTCTAATACGCACATAATATTTGAAAATTAGAGGTGCGTAGGTACCAGGACTTGAACTCGGGCCCCTTCGTTCGGGAGACCTACATTCTATCCGCTAGGCTATCTCTGCAATTTTATTTATTTTTTACTAATTCTGTCGATCTCAATTTTTTCGAATCTTTTTTTATACTTATTGTCCAGAATAAAGTATATTATTTTCCGATGATTGAGCATGCTCCCTTGGCTTGGCTTGACTTTACATGACTTGCCATTTAGATGATCTTCGTACTACGCAGAAAGATTTTAGCGATAATTATGTTGTTCAATTAGACATATTAACATCGCTTTCATACATTATCATCACTGGTTTCTAAAGTCATAATTAGTCGCAAATAACTTCCCGACAACAATAAAGTCCGCTAGACTAAGCAAAACATTTCAAAGAAGTGGCTTGAATGAAAATAGAGACATATATGATAGATAATCATAATTATTAATTATCTATTATATTTATATAAAACAACTAAGCGAACGTTTCGCTTTATGAAAACGATTGCTATTTATTTTTGTCAGGCTATACAAGTATGAGGTTTATGTATACAGAATTTTATTTTTCTTTAAATTAGATAAATCAAAATTCTAATAGATTCCATATGGAATCTATTCGAATTATTCATATATATGAAGCAGTCAAAATACTTATACAGTAATCTCTAAAGTATTATAAGACAGACAAAAATAAATACAAAAAATATGTTAGGTAGGTACTCCAATATTTAAAGAAGTTAATGTATAATTTACTGCAATCAGCTGTAAGTATTTATATAAGTATGTATAAATATTTTTGCCCTAGATATTTTACTACAAAATTTTTAAATACTCAGTTAACTTACCACACTTCTGCTGACAATCACCAAAGCGTTTCTCAAGACGATAGCAATGAGCAAATTCCTGTGTAATGCGACCCTCGTGACTCTGAGACGTTTGTAGAAGAAGAACACAAATACTGCAGGCAAAGACGATGCGATGGAGAAGGAGAGCACTGCGATATAAAACCGGTACCGTCGCAGCAGACGAGGGGTGATGCTGCATGTGCTGTAGTCTGTCTGCAGCTCCCACGTGCCATTATCGAAGCATCTCTTGCTGCTGAAATCTAATCAAATTGGCAACAGTAGATCGAGTGCCAGCTAGTATAACGAGGCAAACTAGAATTATGAGAGCTGTTATTACCGTGACCTTAGCATGACTGAGCTGAGTAGCCGTATGATGGACGTTTTAAGAAATTTTATAGATCGGCAATTTATTACGTGTGTCGCAGTATCGGAGAGCCAGTAATAAGGAAGGTCCCGTGCCTTCGTTTTCGGACGGCACCGCGTCATTGTTGCCCTTGGTGTTACTATATCCATCAATCGGCACGTCTGATCGTTGTCGATGTCGACGGTAACACAAGAATGTGAAAACTTATAAAACAGCTTACGATTGCAAGACGGTCCTGCGTTGGAATATGCGAACTCGGAGCAAACTTCATTGGCGGTGATCCCAGATTCAGTGACAGGCCAACACGTCCAGCCATCAAATGTAGTTGAGCATGTGCTTGGATCTGAAATAATCAAATCTCCTTAAAGCACATTATTAGAAAGTGTGGTGAGGTATCTAGACACGCGGAGCGTGTCAAGCCAATTTTCTAGCTAACAGAATTGGCGAGCAGCACCGTGTGTAATATTACACGAACCATTTGGAGCCACTTTTGACCACCTCATAACTCAAAAACTATTCAACATAAACCTGTCAAATTTGGCTCATTTATTAAGACTTGCAAAATACATACGTCTTCCAAATTTCATAAACACATCTCAAACGGTTATTTAGATATTAACGTCCAAAAATCGAGAAATTTAACACTGACTGACCTATAGATCAAAACTATATCCAACTTCCAGGTGACCTAGAAAGTTAAAATTTGGCATGCAGATAGGTAGTCGGGTGAATACAAAGGAATAAATCTGAAAGTAATAAATTTTTATCATTTTATGATAATTTTTCAAAAAATTGATTCTATTAGGAACACTTACTTATAACGCCTGAAATTTATGAACAGCAATCAAAATTGATGACAGGTGGTCATTATGTGGAATATATATAAGGAGTGGAATACCACCCTTATTTTTTTTTAATTGAAACATATCAGTTTTAGTACTTTGTGAAGCTTCTAACGGGGGGAAGATGTTCAGTGTACGTACGTATTATTACGTACAGATTAGTGAGACGTCAGTAGCCGTTATTTCCAGTGTATTGCATTGTTTCATTTTTAATGTGTGAAAAATTATTCTTCTCTTATCTTGTATGGCATGTACACCAATAAATTTTGTATTATTTCCGAAATTATACCAGTTTAAAGTGATTCGAAGTATTGTTTCCAAATATATTATGGCACGTTATCTCATCGAACACAAACTACTTATAACTAATATGAGTATATTCGACTATCGTATTTATTATTATTACTACTATCGTATCGTATCGTATTTATTATTATTATAACAGACTGGGATTTAGTATTAATTATTATTTCAATATTTAGCGGACATGAATAGTAGAAGATCATTACTTATAAATAACTAGCTGCCCGGACAGACAAAAGTTCTGTCAAAAGTTTTTTTTGAGATGTAAGCTTTCCTATCTTTCAAGTTGGATCAAACTGCACACAGTGTGCTTTGATTAAAATCGGTTAAGTACTTTAGGATTCCATCGCGGACAAACAACGTGACACGTAATTTATATATATTAAGATGAAGTAATAGGTATTTTGGACCACGGTGCACTAACTACGGATTTAGTTGAAGGGCACTATTACAGTTCATGTATAAGGTAACAAAATTAATCAGTAACGTTATGAATAAGTACCTACTAATAATTTCTGTACAAAAAGTAATGATATCCCATCAAAAACATGAATGTAAAGTAAAAGCCAATTTAAAAAAAAAGAATTGAGATCTAAATGGGTGCCAAGTTCTGTGTAGAAAAGCATAAAATTTTAGTCACAAGAACATGTAATTCAAGCTTTACATTTGAATTGGCTAGTTTTCATTAGATAGCAACCAACAAACCAAATTTTAGAAAAGTAACATAGGTCATCAACCTAACAGACTTAACAAAGATAATTATACAAATATAATATGATAGCCTAGATAGGTACGTGAAAACTAACCAAGTCAAATGTGGAGCTTGAATTACATGTTCATGTGACTAAAATTTTAGGCTTTTCTACACAGAACTTGGCACCCATTTAGATCTCAATTCTTTTTTTTTAAATTGGCTTTTACTTTACATTCATGTTTTTGATGGGATAGGTTCTTCTTAACGCAGTTATTATACATCTCAAGTTATAAATCTACCTGTAAAGTTAGCTTCATGAATCATGTAATGACTGCAGCAGTCACTTGCTACATCGAAGCATCTTTCCCAACGTGTTTGTGCTGACGGTACCAAGGCTTCGCGAACGATTGTGGCTACCTCTTGGAAAGCAGGATCGAATGGGTAGCAACCACAAGTGCCATCTTCTTTTGGCTGCGATATAAAAATAGATAGGTACATCAGGTGGGATTGGATGCTGGACAGCATGAACTTATGGTAGGTAAAAAAACATGATTAAGTTTTGTGAAGAACAATTAAGTGTGTCTTAGGATTTCCTGTGTTACAAGAACAATGTTTAGCTCGACAAGGCTACGGAGTTGTCAATGTCTGAAAACCGAAGATTGACGGGTTTTTTGGCTTTATGTGCCGGCTCAGATCACATGGGCCTCCCCACCGTAGATCAGTTTGTTATTTAGTAAATAATTAAAAAAAACTAAGGCAACTTAGAGAAAAACTCTTTGACCAGTAGCAAACCCATTTTTTTAAACCGTAAAACTATAAATAGTTTAGTACTGACTATCTCTAAACAAGGCGCGAACCAGTTTTCATAGATGCAGCTGGCACCTAAATTGATGTTATTGTATCCAGCTACGTAGAGGAAATCCGGGGTGAAGAGCAAACAGCCTCTCCCAGCCACCCAACGGTATACCTGGTGCTGGAACCTCACGTTACGGAAATTGCAAGTCTTCTCTGTAATCGGTGGAAGTAAGTTAGGTGGCTCCTGAAATGATATTAAATTAGGGGATTATAACATCGAAATTTGAATGAGGGTACCAAATTGCAGCATATAACAAATACATCAATTTACGTTTCTATTTTACATCAGGTGGAATTAAAATTCGGTAATGCCTTTGGTGCTGTCTCAGCAGTCTCAGAATACAGAATGACTCAAGGAATCGATCGCGGAACTCTTCGGCCAACAGGTAGAGTCCACCAAGTATTTGGGAAATCTCTATCTGTCACTGTCAGCTCAGTCAGAAAGACAGTTCGTATAGATTGTGTGGGATTGAGAGTCTAGGAATGATAGAGCCCCAGAACAATTAAATTCCTTATAATTTAGAATTACGTTCTGCATTTCCTTAGTTTTTTTTTGTACTTAAAATAAATGATAGTCTAAAAGAAATTTTCGAAAATACAAAATTAAACTCATCGAATTCACTTATGTTAACCTCTAGAACCAACAAAAAAGATGTCGGAGTCGGAATATGCAACTTTCTGAATTTATCCAATGCACTTTATGTTTGTTACACAATATGATTAAAAAGTTGATTTATTTTTTGTAGTAACAGATTTGTGTATAAAGTGTGTGTGATTGTATAGTAAGTTTTGTACGTAGTTGTGATTTGACAAAACGGGTGTTGTTTCGTACTCACTTTTTTCTGGACAACCAATTTGTAAAGAAATAGGTAGTGAGTCAGTATTTATCACTAGAAATCGTCCTATTGTAGCATTGATTGATAAGTACAAGATATAAAAATAATAATGAATTTACCTCACAGATATAAATGTCTGGTTTTTCGCAGGCTGGTTCTTCGTTCCGTACTGTAACTCTGGTGTTACGCTTCTGCCAAACACTTAAATCGGCTTTAACCGGATTGATTCCATCGTTGAAGTATGCTCCAACAAATGAGGCCTATAATTATCAAAACTTATACAAAGTTTTACATAAGGGTTATTTATTAAATTTTTCAAATCCGTTAAATATTTAAAAAATTTAAGTATTTTTAGATATCTGGGACCCATCTATTTACTGTCGTTATATTTTCATAATTTAAAGACATTGTTTACTTCTATTACGTATCTAGAGAATATGAAAGGAGAACACATCCAAGTACCTAAAAACTTAAGCAAAAAATATATAGTTAGTATAAGAATTAGAATTTAGAAACTATCAATAGAATAAGAAAAACAAGTTAGATGCTACTAATAATCTCCTGTAAGTAAGATGACCTGTAGTTCTCACTAAATAGTCAGGTCTGGTGTCCTGTAGTTCTCATCGATCAAAACATAATCTATTCTGTTTCATGCTCAGTTTCATTTTATGTTCTGAGTTAATTTGAGTTTATGCTAATGGTGATATTTTGTATTGTCCCCGTAGGCCGTAGGAGGTTGCTGGAATAGTTCATAAGTCCCAAAACAAATGATGTATTGGAACGCAATCTATCGTACACAATATTATTATTATCTTCCTTTTATAATACTCGTAATTATTTTAGACCTAGATGTAATCAGATATATTTAACACTCATATCTACCTGCGTTCCAAGAAAAATAATCCATAACCAGTGATAAAAAACAGGCACAATCCACAATCCAAAATAGTTCATGATTAAACGTGACTAACACTTAACACTTAGTACCATAATCAATTTCATGATTGATACCACAAATTTTATTTCACTACCATAATTAAATTACAACGGATATTAGAACATATCCCCGGTAGGGAACAGACTGAAACCGGCTGAAACAGACTGAAGCATTCCAGCGCGAGGCAAAATCATAACAGCTTTTGTTGTTGATCGACACTGTATTTTGTTCGCTACCACGACAGCAGTTATTGTGCTAAACATAATGTTTATAAATTATCTTCGTCCACAATCAATTGTTATCGCGGGTATCACTAAATATGCTGTGATTCCATTCCTACTTAATTCTAAAACTCTTATCAGGAATACAAGCAACTGAAAAATTGCGTATGTAAGTAGTTATTATCTACTGATTAATTAGGAAATCTTTCGTTTTCTTTACACCCACTTAGTTCGTCCCTTCTGTTTTATTTGGAAACATAATCCTTAAGTCTAAAAAGTGTATAGTAATTAGTAAGTAATCACACCTGATACATTTACTAATTTTTATCAGTTTTATACAATTAAATATCATGCATATTTTTTGACATTACCCGGGTTGGATCATACCTACTACGTATTTAGTCTTCTATGTTCTTCAATAGAAAGCAGTAGGGTAGAACTTACTTTTTCTCGAAACGTTTCATATAACACTCTTAGCTTCGCTTCGGCCTGGACGACAAAAATGACGAGCTACACTTGACTCTAACCAAAATTAGGACTTTAAACATACATATTTCGCAAACGGACCCCTGATTCCAAAAATAGTACCTACTTACCTATTCCCCGATTGAAAATAGAGGTATAGGTGCTCAAGCCTCAACTTAGGGCGGTTTAATGAATCCAAGGCTGAACTGCAAGGAAACTCGTTATCCTTGTAAAGCTGCGACGGTACTTCCGAGTAAACTCTTAAAACCTTGTATAAAGCTCAGGTTTGAAGCTCTGTTCTCACATTTGGGCAGATACAGCCAAATGTTGCCTTTTTGCCTGGCATTTGATGGAGTAGGGAGAGGCTCATTGGTGACCCAGATGTGGTCCAGACTAGAAACTCTAACGCCGGCACAGAGTATTCAGCCATTTGGAATGTACGCAGGAATCGCTTGAATTCATTCCCCCAACCCTGTTTCTCCATCGAACGACACGACGCACTGCTGCATCTTTATGTCGTGAATGTCCCGACGAAGATGCGGTTTGCCTCGTCAATCCTTATGCGACGCCTGCATCCTCATTCCCACTCGCTGTAACGTGGGAGTCTTCAAGAATCTTTTCTTGAAAACTATAAACAGGCTTTTACTAAGTTAGTGCGCTTACCTTCGTAGACTGCATCTGCACTTATATCAGGTAAAAAATTACATCTACTTAATATATTCAAAAGAAATGTTAGGATTAATATAATTATTTATGTAGGGATGTTGAAGACGTTTCCCATACACATAGGTTTTTTACTCTAACATGTGTCTGATGAAGGGTATGCTCTACACCTTAATATGGTGACGTATTTTCAAACTATCATAACAACACTTAACTAAAATTTTAACTCGATCTGATGTCATAGATAAGGGAGCAAGGTTCATGAGCAGATATTACGATTAGATAAATAAACATGTGCTTGCGTTTGAATGTGCTATTAATATGACCTCAATAACTTATGCATTTAAATTGCGACATTGAAATAGATTTTTTACCAGATTTGTTATTGTGATCTACTTATTGTAAAACCTTATCTCAACGAGCCATATTATCTATGTTTAGTATGCGTCATTCGCATTGAGGAAATTGCAAGTTAAAAATGTTAAAAAAATCTTATAATATTTTGTCGACACGTCATGTTTTTTTTCTGCCCTATCGGTAAAAGTAGTATTCGGGTTTTTCTCAGACGCTCATATAATTACTAGACTTTAGTTTACTACAGAGACTCTACATTGGGTCGGTAACTTAAAACGATATAATACTTAATTTTATGTGAAGGTGACATACCTATATTCAAATTAATACATAAAATATGATGTATCTATCTAGTAATGTGTGAAAATAAATTTTACTTAGGTACCTATGTCCCTGGTAAACAGTATTTGGTTGACCGAGTAGCTTGAGAACACTGAGAAAAACCCTATTCTCTCATTGGGTATAATAAAAATATTTAATCCATTTTAAATTTGGAAAAAGCACGATTAAACAAATTCAATAAGCATACCTATCCACATAATAATATATAAAACATGGTTTGGTATGACAAACAATCGAATTTTACTAAAATGTACATTGGTGTCGTTACATAATACGAAATTTTTCACCAAATTCATAGTATTCCAGTGAACTTAGTAAAATTTATTTTCACGTAATTATATTCTCTACATTTTCGTAGCGTAGGTAGGAAGGTAGAAAATGCAAACTATTATTGTAAGTATTGTAACCATACCAAGTATGAACTCTACATTTTTACAGAGTACTTGTAAAACAACTATTCAAAGTAGTTATTATTATACATAACCATATAACATAACAAGGACTCGTCGTGTTCCGGCTGGGGGCTTGAGAGCCAGCCTAAATCTTTCTTTTTTTTTCTTCTTCTTTCATGGCCGGCAACGCGTCGGTGATGCCTTTAGTGTTGCTGATGTCCATCGGCGACGATAGCCACTTACCATCAGGTGGATCGTCAGGTCATTTGCCGGTTATTCCATAAAAAAATATAATTATGTACTTCAATTTATAATATTCGTGGGTATTTTTATTTAAGTCATTGAGAGACAAGAGTTTTTCCATTGATTTTTCTCAGGTTTTCTAACGCTAATTTTTGCCTTAACCATTGTATGCACGTATTTCATATTAAATGCTCTTTGCTCGGACCCATCTTCATTCATTGCGGAGATAATGTACCTATGAATGATCTCAGTTGAGATGAGGAGATAAAAACACGATCGAGTAACACGTGTCGACATAATATAGTATATCTAAGTTGACCTTAATAACATTAAATAAGCAGTGTGTCGTGGAACTGGTAAGAGTTTATATAACATAATAATAATAATGACGCTGTATTTCAGTGTCCCAGACAATTGATAATTATTATTGTAATCATTAGACATCAATTAGGTAGGTATCACTTTAATCTCATTGGTGTATTTATTTACTTCTTGTTTATAAATATTTCTGTGTTACCAGTCGCTACAGGATTTCTTTACGTAAACTTGAAGAGTGTGATGGATATTAATCAAATTATTATCATATTCTAGGCTTACCATGCGGCCTGGTTAGGTTCGCCGTGTAGGATTCCGTAGTTGTTACATACACATAGTTATCCAATCCAACATCCAACGAAAATTTGCCTCCCTCGGTTTGGAGTTTGATAATGGTGGTTAGTCTAATCAAAATTATCTTGAATTAAATCCCAAATAAATAAATCCTGTGACAAAAGGCCCTGAAGTTCTGTAAATCGATAATCTCAAGCTCACGGACGGTTTAGAATCGCTGGGATTACGAAGAGATGTGAGTTCTCTGTGCGTTTTCTGTATAATGGGGAATGTTCTGAATAACTCTTTCATTTACTAGCGGCGGCCAATTTCCACCATCGTTCAACTCGCCACAATGCTAGGGTTCAAAAACACCATATTGGTACCTGGCATTCTTCAACGGTAAGATTTATACGACATTTCCTACCGCGTACATATGTACATACGTGTAAACTGTGGAACGAACTACCACCGATGGTATTCCCACAGTGCTACGATATGGGGGCCTTCAAGAATCGGGTCCATCACTTCCTTCATAGCCGGCAGCGCACTAGTGGCGCCTCTAGTGTTGCGAGTGTCCATGGGCAACTATGACTGCTTACCATCAGGTGGCCAGTCTGCTCGTCTGCCAGCATATTACATAAAAAAGTAAAGTAAAGCATTATCGGGATTGAGAAATAATTAAGGCAATATCCAAAATCTGTAGTTATACATAAGTACTATTGTTTCTTCTGTGGTTATACCACAGAAGACATAATTAATAGGTTATACTTAGGTCAGATACTAATTTGCAATTTATGAATAACCGTATCTTCTTAATATTTATATAATTAAGCACTTAATTAAGACTACTACTCAAAATAATAGGCATGTATTAAGTTAATCAGTCGTATATTATTGACTTTTAATATTTCTTAATGTACGTATACCTATGTTATTGATTTCTTGTGATATGTTATTGGTTATTAGTCTCAAGATAATTGATAATGCATAATTTATTTTGCAAAACAAAATCGGTAACCATTGCGTAATCGCTAATTTGGAGGAAATCTAGAGTCATGAATGTTAATTATATTTACTCAGTGCTTTGATATGTAATTAACAAAACTGAAGTCTTTAATCGCAGTGCAGATGACATATGGCATAACCTTTGTGGAGATAATATGTCTAGTTTCATCCAGACTTAAAAAGTACCTAACTCTACAGTTCCCATGGTTTTAAGTTTATGTTGACCATAATTTATGTGATATTATGTGAGACGTGAGTTGTTAAGTCTTCGAGCTTCGACCCATATTGTCTCGGTCTTCTACGACACGATATGCATCTCTTCTCGTAATGTAGGTCTGATTGTGATATTAAGTGTTACTTGTGTATAATTGTTTGAGTTATCTAATCCGAAAACCTCTGAGGCTAGAAATCACCGGATGGATCAGTTACAAATAGCGGACGATTGTGGGTTTGATCAGACAGCTGTGTCCGCTGACTCGACTCGGGATTGTCAGGATGCCCCTTGTTACCGTTCAGATTGCCCGTCTATTCCCACGTCCTCCACTAAACTCCGATATCTGCATACACTTTATTCCACACTGGTGACTCGCACTTCAGAAAACCTAGTTACGCCTTACATCGACTAATAGCACCCGCACATTTTGTTTTTACAATACAATCAATAAAATTTAATGCTTGCCTCATTTTATCGTTTGGATCGATTTATTTTTGCAATAGCAGCAGAATACCCATAATGACTTTTTTGTCTTTCCCGGCCGAGATCCATTTTCCAGAATCTCTTATGTATTGTATATCAATGAAACTAATTTCAAGTTATTATACGAGTAATATCACAAACTGATTGGTGGTTCATCGATAACCCAAGATTTCTTGTTAAGTGATATACCTATCTAATTACAGTGACCTAATCTAACCTCACGTATTTTTATAAGCGTTAATTTTGAAGTTATCGCTGATATCAGCCTTAATTTACTCTTTTGGGAATTCAGAAAAAAAAACTTTAAGTTTTTTATTAATTATTTTCTTAGATTATTACAATTTAATATTTTGAAATGCCTCTGATCTATCATCGCAGAGTATGGGCTCTTAATCGAGTATGACTACTGAAGCTAAAAACATGAAATATCTAAAGGACTAATTTGTAAGCACCATAATTTGTGTTTGGATTCCTGAATAGAAATAATGTAGTTATGTAAAAGGAAATGCAGAAATAGAAAGAAAAGTTTATGTTGGAATTGGAAAGTAAAAAACTGAAGGGGTTTGTAGAGGTGGAAAGTTTGTGATTTTGAAGCAACCTAGGTACAATGAAAATAGATGTATTTAGCACTCTAAAAATATATTGATCAGTTGCTTGTTGAAGGTATAAAACCGGGCAAGTGCGTGTCAGTCAGGCCACGCGCAATGTTAGGGTTCGGAAGTAGTACCTAAGTTTATCGACTATTTAGTATTTAAGTACTTATTAACTACTTATGCTAACATAGCCGCGATAGATTTCCTTGTAAATTTATCATACAACCTATTTTTGAGAACTTTTTCACTTATCCAACTCCAACCGTTTAGTCGGCAGGGAGGGGGACACTTGAGTCTAACCAAAATTAGCCCTTTGAAGCCAAATATTTCGCGAACTCCTAAATCCAAAAACAGTCTGAGGAGACCCATAATATTTTTGAAAGACCTTTTCAACGATACCCCACACTATGGGGAACGCAACGACAGCAAAATTCCTCCTCACCTTACCTGTAAAAAAAAATTCAATATTTATTTTACGATTTTGGAGTTTTAATAAATCTTAATATATATAAATTACGTGTCACGTTGTTTGTCCGCGATGGACTCCTAAATTACTTAACCGATTTAAATATTTTAATCAAATTTACACACCGTGTGCAGTTTGATCGAACTTGAAAGATAGGATAGCTTAAGTACATCTCAAAATAAATAAATAAACTTTTGACAGAACGAAGTATGTCCGGGCAGCTAGTAGATATGTATATCCATGGCAAATTATAGCTTTCTAGCTCTCTCTCGTCTCGACGCTATACCTCGGACAGACGGACAGACGGACGGACGGACGGACATGACGTAACTATAAGGACTCTGATTTTACTTCGAAACCCTAAAAAAGTCACTCAAGTTTATTTTTTATAATATTTAAGAAGTCAGTGTTAAGAAATAGGCTAGAAATCTTGCTTAGTAGAGGTAAATTATGCGATCTCCTGTCAAAAATGAAGATACGTACGTACTTAATTTAAATACGATTAGAGAATTTTCATAATAATTAAAGCGGTAGGTATCTCATTCATATTTTCAGCCATAATATAAGTATGAATTGGATCGGCTTACTAAACCTAATCCCATGACGGCATTACGTCGTATAAAGAGGTGACAGAAGCCGGCCCACTTGGTGGTTTCACATAAAGATTAATTCTCATTAGGTATTATATTACTTATTATACGTCCGGTCAAATTAGGCCTAAAAATAGTAGTGAAACTTCAAAAATTCCCATAGAGCTAAAAATTGGTACGAATCTTCGGAACACCAGTATAAAAGAATGCTGAAAAGTTCCTACCCATCCCGTACCTGGAAATAATTTTATTCAAGGTCAAAGGTCTCAAAAATGTTTTTTTTTGCGTTTTTCAGTAAAACGGTAAGTTCTATCAAAAAAGTATGTAAGCAGAAATTATCTATAGCTCGTGCAATTATCTATAAAAATTGTTCCTAGACTTTTTTTCTAAAAATCACCATTACTGAGATAACATAGCGATTCAAAAAGTTAATTAAGTGGCCTATGAGTGGCCTTCTCCACAGTATGAAGAGTACGCCGCGGCGCCGGCCGCCGTCTTTACGTTACTGGACTAAAAGTAAAAAGATCTATGTAACTATACGTGAATTGTATGATTCTTAGAATATAATCTATTTATCATCTAAAATAACAATAATCTATTACTTACTGCCCTGCGTCTTACAGTTAGATTTACTCAAAACATAGCTAACGCCCCAACTCAGTCACTTAGCGGTTATTTAAATCGCTCCTTAGTACAGAATCACAAAAATTCACTTTCAAAGTCAGTTTACGGATATACAAATACCTTTATACTTAAAACTTATTTTTGCTGCAGATAAATTAATTCCATCACTCATCTCCTTCACCGTGATCACGTTATGTTTGATCTATTTTTTTTCATTTGTCATCCATTACTTCTATCGATACTTCAGAATTCAGATAACCTTTAATTTGTAAACTTGATAATTTATATATTATGCACAGCATCGCGCTCAATGACCTTAGTAAATGATTGAGTTAAATCATTTACAATAACATTGTTAAAAAAAACAGGCCAAGTTCGACCAAAAAAACCTTATATGAGTGCGTACCTACTTCCGGAATAATTGGTTATATTTTACGCAGGTACCAGTATGTCTATAGCCACAAAAATTCTTTTGAGGAAACAACTGTGAATTTTTTTAAGTTAAATAATTTTTTTTCCTAAAATTACTAAAAGTGACTCACCGTTTGTCTTATTTTTTTCTCGTCCTCTTCATAGGATATCGTTGGAAACGCATTGGAAACGTCTTCAAAAATGTTATGGCCTTCGATTCAGGGATCCATTTGCGCAATATTCGGCTTCTAAGTGCTACTTTTGGTTTGAATCAATTTTCCACCCCTCTCCCCTTCTCTGCTAGTTAAATGCTAGAAGTTGGACATGTGAAAAAATTCAAAGCAGTGTATACCCGTTACCTTCATGGCCTACTATGTATTATAGCACATGAATAAAGTATAGTATGAATTTATAGGAAAACTATCACGGCTCGGGTAGCTTACTTAAGCTAACTATCTACTTATAGTCGATGAGCTACGGAACCCTACATGGGCGAGCCTTAGTTGGTTTTTCACTGTAGGTAATAAAGGTTATATTTTAATAACATTAATCGTTTGATTTCTTGACACTTAGTTTTTAAATTGTGGTTTATTTCAGCAAATAAAACTGTCTAAAATATTTTATAATTATAAAAATAATAAGCAACTCAAGGTCATAATAAATTTAAAAAATCACATTTCGTTAAGTATATAGTGAACAATATAAAGTGAACTCTTCGAAACTTTGAATAGGTACAATAGAGTTTTGGTTGAAAAATAAAGAAAAATTTGGTTTTTCTTTGAAACCACGATACTATTTCGGAATATCACCTGACCACAAGGCAACTCCTCTTGTGATGAGACCTCGCTCACCTGGCTGGTCTCGGGTTCAATCAAATGTTGGTGTTAGATTAAAAAAATTAAAAACGATTCACGTTTTGGTCTAAACCACAGAATAGGTATTAGGTACATCATCATAATATAACCTGTCTAAACAAAGACTTTGGTTGTGATGTAAATAAGGTCAAAGAATACATGACAAAGATAACAAAGTGTCATTAACAGACTTCAGAACTAGGATCGATTCGGTTGCTTTTTTCTTTTTTAGGGTTCCGAAGTAAAATAGTTTCGTCATGTCCATCCGTCCATCCGTCTGTCTGTCTGTCCGATGCAAAGCGCCGAGGCCCGAGACCCTTTTAGTGCTAGAAAGCTGTAATTCGGCATGGATATATTATAACATTTATTAAAACTCTATAATCGTAGAATAAAATATTAAAAAACTTTTTTTCGGGGTACCTCGCCTACAAATAACATGAGGACGAATTTTTTATTCGCCGCGCACCCTGTAATGTGGGGTATCGTTGAAAAGGTCTTCCAAAAATATTATGGGTCTTTTAAAAGACCATTTTTGGGATTAGGGGTCCGTTTGCGAAATATTTGGCTTTAAAGTGCTAATTTTGGATAGAGTCAAGTGTCCCCCCTCCTGCTGGCTAAACGGTTGGAGTTGGACAAGTGAAAAAAATCTCAAAAATAGGTTATAATGATGAATTTACAAGGAAAACTATCACGGCTATGTTAGCGTAAGTAGATAAGTAGTTAATGAGCAATAGTTGATAAACTTACTACTTCGGACGGAACCCTACATTGCGCGTGGCCTGACACGCACTCAAGCCCGGTTTTTTATGTTTCATGCCTCAGAACTCCTCATTTAGTTGAAATTTTAATGATGAGTTTTTCTGTTTTGGTCTGGGTGTGTGTGTTTTTGCTTTGTGTGCTGTCCATGGCACCCACGACACAGGGAATCCTAGTTTGGGGCTATGAGTGTGTAGTGTTATTTGGTATTATTTGTTTATAGAAATAATATTCCAGTTTGGTTTGGTTGATAAATGACGGGTCTGTCCCACATAAATAAATAAATAAACAGTGCCAGTTTTTCCGTCACGGAACAACTCAACGGGTCTAGTGGGATAGACCCCTCCCTGGGAATCGAACCCAGGACCCTTGGTCTAGCACGGCACGGCGCAGCGCGGTCCGGCATGGTAATTAACCATTACGCCACATGGGTCGTAAGTCAAAGTATTAATGACTAATATTATATTTCTTGTAATGAAATTGTCTAGTAGGTACCTAAATTCTTACTCAAATACCTACTAGTCTAGTTAAACACCACGGTTGCAAAGCAATTGCGTCATGCTGATATTATGAAGGGGATCGAATTTCTATTATCACGATTGCGTGTTGTATTAAAAGTTGAAAGTTTATCACTCTTTTCATAACATGATAACTGTCATGTTTTTATGATGATGTAAACGTTAAGTTTCAATTCAAGTCAAGCCTATATGTTCACTTCCGATTCATCTGCATTTCGAAAACTTACACATGCATAATCGCATACACTGCTTAATATATCATGCTAACTAATTAATGTTAATCATTGATGTTAATTAATATTTGTTTTTGTGGCAAAAACATGTTTAAGTTGAAAAAACAATTATAAAAAACGTTCCTATTTTTGTGACAAAGTGTGATAAATTAGAATAGGTACTTACCTAACTAAATGTGAAAAATAAATAATTAATTATACTTATAAGGTATATCGTTCAAAAATTAGGTATATTCATTGGAAAACTATCCACTTTTCGTGAATTATAGGTATAGTACCATTGAGTAATTCGCCGATTTTTTTTTATAATGCATATTTATTTTATTTTATAGCGCTAATGCTACGTTGGCGGCCCGTAAACAGTAAATGATATAACCGAAGATTGTTGAAAAAGATACTAGTCGGGGAGCTGAAGGTGAAATTGGGGAAGGTAGGTCTTTAGGGTCTTTTTCATGCAAAACTCCAAAAAACAGGAAAGCAAGTACCTAACGTTTGTTTCAAATGTGAAGCAAATCAGTTGATGTTTTTAAAAAAAATCATACAAAAACTTACATCATGTTTTCAGGAAATCCTTTCTATTTTCTAGGATAAAAAGTATTCTAAAATATGACCCAGAGTATAAAAGTAACAATTTTACTTATTTTCATCGAAATCCGTTCAAGGGTTTTTAAGTGATGCCCGAACAGACAGACATTAATTAAAAAATATATGTATTTTCAGAGGACACTTCTCAAAAAATCAAAAATGATACGCATACTAAGGGCAATTTGATATAATTCATCGATAAATAATTATTAGTGGTGCTTTTTCGAAGACTATATTTTTTTTTAAAGTCGATTATTATTTTGGTAAAATAAGTCTCACACAAACTCACACAATATTGTATACATACAATTTAGAAAGCCAAATGACATTGCATCTAGATCAAAGTTCTGTACTTAGAAAATTATATTAATAAGTACGTGTACCTACTTATTTAAGTGTGTAAATAGCTGACAAATTAGCAGACGAGCCATCTGACGGTAAGTTGTCTTCAAAAGAGGGCCCGCCGATATATTGCTAGCCAAGAAACAGAAAAGAAAGAAATAATTAATTAAACATGGTTAATAATTGCTGACGAACTCCTAGACTATAAACACACTAACATGAACATTTTGCAAATAAGGTAATCTTTAAGTAAATAGATTCTGCAGAATCAAACTCAGTTTATAAAGTGGAGAGCATTGGAATAGACTGCATCGTTTTTATTGACCTCAGTCAACGACTTGTGATTTGAGTGGATTTTTACTTATATAGCTAAAATACTTGACTTGTGTTAATAATTAAGTATTCTAAAGGTAAGGGTAACTTAAAAAAATGCTCCGATATTTTATTTTGATATGTATTGATAAAGGTCACATTAAAGATTAATTCTTTGAAAACGATTGAGTGTTAAAAATGAAACTGTTGAAATTTATTGTAAAATCGAAACAAAGTACAAACTTGTACAAAATGAGATGATATTATAATATAATCCTTTTATAAAAAAAGTTTATGTAGGTATCCCTAAAGAAAAACTACCCTAAAATAAGGTCGAATCGGCCAAATCAGAAATCCTGTGCAAGTGTGGCAAGTTTAACATGTTTTTTTTTTTAACTTATTTGGCAACCGACCAGATTATAGCACCAGTAACTAATATTCGCTACATTTCCACCGAAACAAGATTTTTATGTAAATAGCCACAAAATAACAGATGAGTTCTTTGATGTTAAATGCCATGGACTTTCATAATATTAAAACTATCGCCGACGAGTTGTGGCCAAAAATTTAAACTTAACTGCGTTTACTTGCTTTTCGGCACTCAGGGTTGATTCTTTAAGGAGACCAACCTCCTTTTTTAATCAATGGTTAAAATAATATTTACTTAACCACCATGAGCTAGTAGTAAAGTAAAAGTATGGTAAAAGCACAAAATAGTCAAAATACCTACTTAATAGTGTAAAAGTAAAATACTGTTGTGGCCCGTTTAGATGCGCGCGCGAGCCACGAGACGATCCGCGAGACGCGCTCGTACGCGCGCGTGTGAACAGGGAGCTCGCGTCCCAGACCGCGGCGCGTCTCGTGGCTCGCAGGGCTCGCGTCGGGAGCGGTTTTTTGGGCGCGCGCCAAAGGGGCTCGCGCGAGAGCTCGCGTGGTGTTCACACGCGCGCGGCGCGCGCTTCATTCGACAACGGCTACTAGCGTACGTGTTCTATTGGATTCGTATTTTTCAAAATAAAAATATGATACTGAATGTTAATACTGAATGATAATAATAATAATAACCTAAAACTATTAGTAACAAAACCTCGTATATTCAAAGTAATATTATTATAAAGAAGAAAATTTTGATGTTTTGTTTGTAATGAATACCAATAGCTTTTTTATTTTAAAAAGCCTAATTGTACAGAAATCTACCCATAGTACAATCTACATTGAGTATTTTGCCTATAAATCATGGTAGAAAGGTTTCACTGACTGGATGCCGATGTATTACGTCAACGTGCTCCATCCTTGAACGTTCGAACGCATCTGAACGCAGCGAGCGTGTGAACACTAGATAGCGCTCGCGCGCGTAGGGGGCGTGGCTTACGGACGCGCTGCGAGACGGTCCGCGAGCCGCGCGTATAAATGAGCGGTTGGGATTTTTAAACTGGATGATACAGAACTACAGTGCCTCCCTAGGAGGTTTCAATCACGTTTCAATGGTTCCATGGTATCTCTTCCAAGTTCCAACCAAACACTATTGTTTCGTCCGTGGATTAGCAAGGTGTGACTTTTTTAATTGCTTGAACTTAAACTTGGATGTAGGTATGTATGTACCTAGCTTTTAAAATTCCTGAACTTGTAATTCCAAATTTCCCAGTTGATTTTAAAAATACAGAAATGGTCAGTTTGGAAAAATCTATAATACCTATAAAATTTATTATGAGTTATCTGTGAACATCTAAATTATTGTCGATTTAATTATATTCTACTCGTATTTTACCCGTTCTACCCATCCTCCATAGTCCATGTACCCACTTAAAAATACCTGTCAAATACATTGAAGTATAATATCATAGAATAGACATCTCGAACAAAATGTGTGTCCCCGGGAGGTTCTATTTTCAAAATTGAGCCCCTGTTCTTTCAAAATCGAACGAATCCATTGGAAATTGAAGCCGCGCGGCGTCAATTCATTGGAACATACATTGTGTCCGCGGTGTCTGTTCTATACGCTAGTAATAATACTTCAATGGTCAAATAGTCGAAATTCGAATCCTTTTGAGTTTCATTTTAACAAACAAGTACCTATTTAAAATAATATTTATCCATAAAAATAAAGTTGCTGAGGACAAGAACCTTTATCAGTTTTTAGATTTTGATTACGCATTTTACTTTTACCATTTCTACGTTTATTATTATTCTAAGATTTCTACCATTCACTTTCTGGATAAAGTCTACTTTTATAAGTTTTCTCATTTTCCTTAGGAGTTACGAGTGTCATTATTTGAAATCAAAACAAAATAAGTTGACCAATAGTCCACTGTCCAATAGTAGACAAATCGTCCCTTTGTAGTGATGGAAACGGTGGATTCTGATTGGTTACAATTCACTGCGCGGCAGCGCTGCTCCGATATTATAAATATCAGTGCGGACGCGCGCAAGACCTCTTTTCCACAGTATTAATTCGAGGGGACTTTGTCGGGTTATTTTAGTGAGCTAACTCTAAATTCAGAATGCCGGAGACATCAAAAATGAATGGATATGCAAAAACAAATGGACACAGTTATGACATGGAAGATTTGTCAGTATTCCTGTTTACATCAGAATCTGTTGGAGAAGGACATCCAGGTTAGTTCATAAATACAGCAGGAATCGAGTGATTTTAAACGAAAGATGGCCGACCTCACATGTGCGCAGATATTACACCATCGTATCTTTGTTATTGTTGTTATTTACATCATACAACCTTAGTACTTTCATTTAAGTATGGGAAAAAATCCATGTGTTAATTCGAACTATACATTACATCATGAATTCAACGTTGGTTGAAGCCAGGTATTCAGTCAAACATTGACTTATTACCTTATTGAAACACGTGGTTCTATATCAGCACAGCACCTGAAATGTCAGTAAATCTGTATATCTTTTTAGTTCTATACGGCTTTTCTTCTCCATGACAAAGCACCTTTCAGAAACGCTGGTAGATTAAAAAAAATACGTACATAATTATGTGTATCAGTGATAATAAAAGAATTCAAATAAAAAGATTTTGAATGGTAAAACATCCCAATTCATACTTCATAATTTTCAGACAAAATGTGCGATCAAATAAGTGATGCTATATTGGATGCACACCTGAAACAAGATCCTGACGCAAAAGTGGCTTGCGGTGAGTTCACATTACATACCTACCGGCGCGCCGTCTTGATTTTCTTGTGGGAACATGGTAACATGTAATTTGTTCTCTATATGCAGAAACAGTCACAAAGACCGGAATGGTTATGCTATGCGGTGAAATTACCTCAAAGGCCAATGTGGACTACCAAAAAGTTGTCAGAGAGACAGTGAAGCACATAGGATATGATGACTCTTCCAAAGGTGAGTAATAAATACTGAAGTTTCAAACTATTGTAAATCCAATGAAATATTACTGGCTTAAAGCCAAACTAAAATGTTTTACTACGATTTCCTAAGTGTAGTTTTACTGAACGATTATTTCATGCATTAGGTTTTGATTGGCGTACATTAAACTTACTAGTGGCTATTGAGCAGCAAAGTACAGACATAGCACAAGGGGTATATGAAGACAGAGAGGAAATTGATATTGGGGCTGGAGATCAGGTATAGATTCTGTACAGGATTGCTGCATATATTATCAAACATTGGGTTTATCACTGGAAAACTGGGATTACTTTGATACTACGGAGTATGAATTTCATTTATCATATCATAATGGGATCGATACACATTGACTATTTGCATGAATTAATAGTCTAAAATTTTTCAATAGTTACATTGGATAAAAGGCAATTGAGTAGATTTCGTAATTTAATAGTTATAATCAATTTTATTAAAAACATGCATGTTGGGACCAGGGTTTGATTACAAAACTTGCAGCGTGATGCTTGCATTGGACCAACAGTCACCGAACATTGCCGCGGGAGTGCATGAGAACAGAAATGATGAGGAAGTTGGCGCTGGTGACCAGGTAGGGAACAAATAGACTTATTAAACACTAGTGGATACCCAGCGTGTGTTATTACGCCAAAAAAATGTGGCCTATGCATTGGATTAGTGGTCTCAAATCATCTTTGCATTATTGCCTTTCAAATCATGGGCGTAGCCAGGGGGGGGGGTTTCGGGGTTCAAACCCCCCCCGAAATGTTAAGGACTGACATTTTTATGTGCTAATAAACCCTTAAAAAACATTTTTCTAGACGTCATTCTGAATCGAATGAGCTATCGCACATATTTTTGGGAGCTTTATTTCTATTAAACACGTTTTTCAACTTTTTCACTACATAGACTAATAATAGATGGCACTACATACGTCGTGAGAAAAAATAAAGTCTCAATTTTCCTTAGGGTTACTGTATGTACTTTTTGTCGTTGTATTTTCTTGACGCCCCCCCACCCCCCCGAAACTTGAACCCCCCCGAAACTAAAACCTGGCTACGCCCATGTTTCAAATGAACCCATTTTGGGCCATATTGTTTGAATGGTTTCAAAGTATAAAGGATGGATGTCCTTTACAAACATTTTTTGTGTTTTATATAATAATAGATCTAAGAACTATTGAATTATGCTGAATCTTTGTCCCTGTGGTGAAATTTTATTACTGGCATGTCTTTTGTGACAAGGTTAAGATGAATAGATTGACATAAGAATCATCAAAATCGATCAACCCGTTTGGCCTCTATAACCCCACATAGGAACACACATACATACATAGACTGATAAACACATAACCCTCCTTTGCGTCAAATTAAAAACTACAGGGATGATTCACTACATTGGCTATTTGAAAAATTACATACAAATTTCATCATACAAAGTTTCACATGGTACATGTTGCACACATCATCCATCAAGGAATGTGAAATAAAATTAATTGTTACAATAATTTGCATTTCAAATACACTTAATATCCTGGAGTAATAACAAAACAAAGTGAATGACAGCTAACCCACAATTTATAGAAAAGGTGCTGCAAGAGGTAACAGTTGTTTTTAATTAAATTTAAATGTTATGTTTGCAACTGTTTTGAATAACATTTGTACAAGTGACCTTTTTATCTTCTTACCTGTTTATTTTTCTTTTTCATATATTTTGTAACAATAAAATTGTGAACAAACAGGTGATGTAACATGTTTTCATTCTCAGGGGTTAATGTTTGGATATGCGACAGACGAAACTGATGAATGCATGCCCTTGACTGTAGAGCTGGCACACAGACTGAACCAGAAAATTGCAGAATTACGACGAAACGGAGAGTTCTGGTGGGCTCGTCCCGACTCCAAGACACAGGTATAAAACTGCATTGATTAATCCTTGGCTTACAGTTTATACTCTTACAATATGACATCACATTGAACAGAGATTAAATCGGTTAAATGCCATCAAAACCGCCATGCTCATTCAAAATTTCTGAGAATGCATTGCAGATGATGCTGCTGCACTAGGGAGTGATCTACCACTTGGGAATGATCTACCACGATCAAGAACTCAATTTTTTTATATGTGTCCTTAAACTCCCTAGCGTTTTAGAGTGCAGAATCAGAATTCCTATAAGTCCTTTAGAAAGATTGTCAATGTATTGATGGAAACTTATTTTGTTATCAGTGATTCCTAAATAATTAAGGGTATTGTTATTCAGGTACTATTTTTTTTTGTCATGAAATAGATTTTTCAAAGTTGCAATACTATAACAGTACAAAATTATAATATTTGTATCCTGTGTGATTTTTTTCAGATGAGAATGTCAACAATCATGTAAATATTCGCAAATGCGATTGAGAATATTAATTACTTCATTAAACATACTAAATTACATAACATTGAGATAAGATAAGACTTAAGTTGGGCTAAGCTAAAATTATTAAATATTATTTTTATCTGTTACTATGATGTGAATTACTTATGAAAATCTATATTGATTTCACTTATTTGGAAATATTGAATTACACTTACTCATTCAAATGAAAAATAACAGGAAATGCTGCTAGTTTGATGTAATAGCTGTTTTTCCTCAAACATTGCCATGTGGGTTTCCTATAATGACTTCTTTACAGTAAATCAACATTCTTGGCAATAAGATACAATTAAGTGTGCTGTGATTCTACAACTTGAGGGAGAAATATACAGATTTTTTTTCAATTTTAGAATTTGTGAAACTGCCAGCATTATCTTTTGGTAATCCTAAAAATGATTCACCTGGACCATAAACTGAGGCAGATGTGAAAGATCAACATTAAGAAGTTGTGCTTGCCATGAAATCTTAACTATGTAACATCAGTACAGTAATCAAATCACAGTGCTAGGCTACAATAGTAAGGCTCATGGATGTATGAATGTGTATTGTCATAATTTAATTAATTTAACACAAATAAATTGTTTCAGGTGACATGTGAATATGTTTTCGAGGGTGGCGCCACAGTTCCTCAGAGAGTACACACTGTGGTTGTGTCACTTCAGCACTCTGAAAAGGTCAGTGTATTTTCGTAATAATTATTGTTCATTACAAAATTATTATTAAAAGAAATCAGAGTTATTATTCATTAGAGAAACAGGTACAATATAATAATAAAAATAAGTCATGATTAATTTAAACATTAATTTTAAACAAATTACCAAGTTAATTATTGCAAATAATTTTATTATGGTCTTTACTTTAAATGGGTTAAAAATAAAATTAAAATAAAATACAATATGTTTCTGTATTTAAATGTTCATAATTAATTATTTATACATGATTATTAATCGTAATAAAAAATAATTATTTTCATAATTTTATTATTCATTAGCTGACCCGGGTAATGTTGTTCTGCAACATGTTTTATATTTATACTGTAGTGTCCCTTTTACTTCCGATAGATGACGCTACTGATACCCAGTTGACTGTAAAAATAACTGTTTTTGGTCACACATAAGTTACTGACCCGAAAAATAAAACCACCCGTAGTGTATAGTATATTCAATATATACTATATTGGGTCAAAAGGCATACACAAAATGTTTAAATATATAGATTACAAATCTTACTTATACAATTGATAACAAATAATTCAATGCAATAACTCTGGAGCTGATTACATCAACTAAATGCGTAGGTATGTTGCTAGTGACGCAAGGTCTAACTTTAATATGCTTATTCCTAATTTACGTAACTATTGCCAACCACCACACCTTATCTATTCTAAAAAAGTTAAATGCGCAATATTTTTCTTCAATAAAAACATAATTATTGTATATGCAAGTTTTTTTATGAAATCATCACAATCGAATCGCAATTAGTTATGCATGTCCGTTGTACAGGGATAGGATTCAAATCAACTAATGCCTTGCCTCATGATAGGTAACCAATTTGTTTTGTTTTATTTATTACTTTTTAACATTTTTAATTTACATACTTACAAGTAATAGAAAATATACTTCTGTGCAACAATGTAATCTGTACTATAATAAAACTCAAAGGGCAAATTTTCTGTACATTGAATATTTAAAAAAAAAATTGATTAGGGAGCACTTCAATAACGTGTTAGAGCACAAAAATATTTTTTTTAGAATTATTGTCTGTCTGTCTGTTTGTCTGTCCGGGCATCACATGAAAACCCTTGAACGGATTTCGATGGAAATTGGTAAAGTTGTTACTAATACTCCAGGTCATATTTTAGGATACTTTTTATCCCAGAAAATTAAAAGGTTTCCCCGGGAAATGGGATGAAAGTTTGTATGGAATATTTTTAAAAAATCAACCGATTTGCTTCAAATTTGCAACAAATGTTCCTTGCTTAAAATGGAACATATATTTTTCAAAATTTTGCAAAAAAGAAAGAAAAAAAAATACAAATTAATGTGAATATTGCTTATTTTTCAAAACCCGCTCCTGGAGGAATTCTTTGTGATTTTATCGTGGGTTTCAGTATATAAATTACTAAATATAAGTACTTCAATATAAATTCACCGTTTATTAAATTTCCTTCTGCAAGAGGTACAAATAAGGTAAAACATAATTTCCGTATGCGAAGCTGCGAGCAACAGCTAGTCTTCAATAATTTCACTACCTAAACAACCAAATAATTATAACAAATAAAAAAAAATTGGCAATTAAAAATATTTATTTACAAAATATTAATTTAAAGCAGGGTTGGCATGAATAAATCATTTTGATTTAAATCATGATTTAAATCACGATTTAAATCAAATGATTTTTTCAATAAAAATCAATGATTTAATCAAAAATGTGTAATTTCATTTTATTTCGCAGAAATCCACATATAAATAAAATTAAAATGTGTGCAATTCACACGTGGTAGAAGAGAAACCTTCAAATTTTTTTTTTCAAGATAATGAGACGAATATAAAATTTCGGGAAGATGATAAATGTAGGTTTCACTACTCCGCTCCGCTCCGCCCCACTCCGCTCCCCTACCCCTCACTCCTCTACCCTACCCCCGTACAATGCTTCCTATCTCACTTTAGAATTTATGTGTTTGTCTCTTTTTACTGGACAGTTTCGTTTCATAAAATTTCAAGTCACCCCCGTACTAAAGAAGTTTTCACTTCAAAAAGGAGGAAGTGCGTGTCAGGCCACGCGCAATGTAGGGTTCCGAAGTAGTACGTTTATCGACTAATACTTTTAACTAAATACTTATGTTAACATAGCCGTGATAGTTTTCCTTATAAATTCATCATAATAATCTATTTTGGAGGATTTTTTCACTTGTCCAACTCCAACCGTTTAGCCAACAGGGGGGGTCCCCCCTAGTCCCACTTGACTCTAACCAAAGACCCATAACATTTTTGAAAGACCTTTTCAACGATACCCCACACTATAGGGTACGCGACGAATAAAAAAAATCATCCTCACGTTACCTGTAGGGGAGGTAACCTGAAAAAAAAATGTTTTTCAATATTTTTTTCTACAATTCTGGAGTTTTAATAATTTATATGTATATCCGTGCCAAATTACAGCTTTCTAGCATTAAGGGTTTTGGCGCTTTGCTTCGGACAGACGGACGGACATGACGAAACTCCCGATTTTACTTCGGGACCCTAAAAACAAATTTAGAATTTGCATTCACTTGCTTTTGCACATTTGCTTGGCATTCACATGTCAGACAAAAGAGAAATCCCCGCGCTGTGTCCGCGCAATCCCTGGAGGGCGCGTTCTGTTTTGCGCAAAAATATTTTAAAATAAAATGAAAAAATCAAAAAAATCGTGATTAATTAGGATTTTTAAAAAAAATCGTGATTTATACGATTTTTTAAAAAAATCATGATTTTTTCCAACCCTGATTTAAAGTAAATTAGGTTTTTAATATTCTGTCAACTGTTGTTTACATCATTGTTTGTATAATATTTACGATACTTTATTTAGTGACGCATAGTCATTAAGGAAAATTGGCTTGGCTTTGTGTCTTGTATAAATTCCACCGATAAATCTTGGGTCCCCTCTAATAGTGCGAGAGGTACAGGCCATAGTCTACCACGCTAGCCAAGTGCGGCGTGGTAGACTTCACTCACTTTGAATATATTACTGCTACTTAAGCTATTACTGTTTTTTCTTGTATAATAGGATAAAATTAAACTCGGTTGACATTATCACATTGTGGAATGTCCAGTTATCGAGTGACTCACCCATTTGTTTTATTATCTGTATGTATGTACAAATTACATCTTCTAGATCACACTGGAGACTCTTCGTGAAGAAATCAGAGAAAAGGTTATCAAAGACGTTATACCGGCTCAGTATCTGGACGAAAGAACTGTCATACACATCAACCCATGTGGCCTCTTCATCATTGGTGGACCACAGGTAAGATAGATGAAATTTACGTAAGTTTTAGTCCTTCGATGTAAATCAATACTACATATTATCTACATGCTTTATTCGGCTTTAATTGCTATAATATTTGCGAATGAACATAATCTAGCTACACATCTGTGTTTGTTGAGGGGCCCCCCACTCCCTTAAGTTCATTCTTTACATAAAGCCAAAATAATTTTTAAAATTGATAAAATGTTTCAGCTACATAATATAATTATTGTTATGACTGAAATTCGTTGATTCGTTCCGCAAGTCATTTTGAATCTTATCTATGACATGCCATAATTACTTTAGGTTTAACTTTATTTAATATTGTATAGTAGGTACGTGTCATTGCATGTCAAGGTTGGTTATTTATATACTCAATCATTTACAGCAGAACCAATTTATATACATTGCAATCTAGACTAGATTCTAGAATAATCATATGGACTTATGTTTTGCTAAATATGTATTTAAAGTTTCAGTATTCATTCGAAAAAAAATAGGTATAGGTCAATTACCAAAAGCAGGCGCGTACAACACAAAGACAAATTATGCTTGTGTTCTGACAGTTTTTTAAGAATTAGTGAATGTTTTTGATATGTTTTGAAATGATTGAAATATTTTTATTTCTCATTCTTCTCTCTTGGCCGGCAACGCATCAACTGATGCCTCTGGTGTCGCTGATGTCCATGGGCGACGATCGCCACTTACCATCAAAAATGATGGTGAGCTGTTGCTGACTACTTCCATAAAAATATTTGTGTTCCAGTCGGACGCAGGCCTAACGGGCCGCAAGATAATAGTGGACACGTACGGCGGGTGGGGCGCGCACGGCGGCGGCGCGTTCTCCGGCAAGGACTTCACCAAAGTGGACCGCTCGGCCGCGTACGCCGCGCGTTGGGTCGCCAAGTCGCTCGTGAAGGCCGGCCTCTGCCGTCGGTGCATGGTGCAGGTAAACTGGTGCTTTATCTCCAATCGTTTGTCATGTAGGGATTGTCAAAATATACTGATTGACTGATAGCATTATCTAAAACGGTTTTTGAAAGATTTGAATGGGAAACAGGGACTCATTATAAAAAGACATTCAAAAAGAAGGGTTTTTTTCTATTCTTACTTGGCTGGCTTCACCAATGTGAAGCCTTTATTATCAACTTTCGGCTTTAGCATCAGGCTTTGTCTGCTCGTTTTTCGGCTACTGAAATAAAAATATCTCCTGTTAAAGGGAAAAAGTAGTGGACAAAAAACATTTCAAACAATATCATTGAGCAAGGTCAATGTCCCTGATCTATCAAAATGAATTGCACCTAACAAGCGATAAGATTTTGTGGAATATTAAGTACTAACTTTATCAAACATGTTTTTTCTAGGTGGCATATGCGATTGGCGTAGCCGAACCTCTCTCCATCACGGTGTTCGATTATGGCACATCACACAAAAAACAACAGGAACTCCTTGACATCGTAAAGAAGAACTTTGACCTTAGACCAGGCAAAATTGTCAAGTGAGTGTTGTCTCCTGTTCACTTAACCACAAACATAGTTGAAGAAGTTTCCTCAGATTAAAGTTAATTCTCTTTGTTTCTAGGGAACTCAACCTCAGAGCGCCAATTTACCAGAAGACCAGTACATATGGACACTTCGGTCGGGCAGGATTCCCATGGGAGAACCCCAAGCCACTCATCGTAGATTGACTCTAATGCCGTGTATCTAGAACCTTGTAAATATTCCATCAGTATATTTTAAACACCTCTAAGTGTTTGTAGTGAGATGAGACATCGAGCGATAGGAAGTGTAGCGTTTGTCACGACAAGACTTATATAGCAGTCTTGTGTCATTTTGGCGAGGAATGTTAGATGTGTGTCGAGCGCGATCTCCGTAATACTGTTGCATATAATTGTATAAAGGATGAATTTGGAATCAAATGGGTTAGAATATGGAAAAGTACATAAGGGTGCGTAATAATTGTTGTCGTGGCAAGGATGCTAGACTTGCAGATGTCTCTCTATAGACTAATGTATGTATTGCCGCGACTAATCCCGCCAATGAAACTGACTAAGCGGCCATAGTCGCCACCGCTGACGGTTGCATTTGCGCGATTCAGTGTAATTGTTAAGTATTCGTTAGATTAGGTGCATAGGCTTAAACTACAGCCGACATTTTTGAATTTTGAGTTAGTTCGGGGTTTCAAACGGCAGTCTTATCATTTAATATTACGTCTCTGTTAAGTGATATCTATTTAAGACTCGTACATGTATTAGTGATAGGCGGAAACATGAATATGAATTTTGCATGAACTTTTTTTTACATAGCGTGACCGTGTGTTTTAACTTATTATTTTCTGTGTCGACAATAGTTATAACTAGCCACAAAAAAGGATCCTTGCATTTTTGATTCCAATCCCTTATCCCGTGGCACCCTGCTGACCAATGGATTAGGCTATGACGTCATGTAGTTACAAATTCCATTGACGGCGGTCACCACTTACCATCATGTGGCTCGTATGCCTATTTGTCGGCAATTGACATAAAAAAATTAAATGATGGACTGCCAATATTCTCGAATTTTTTTCATTGTGAGCTTTACGAGTAAGTGCTATAACACTGTCGGGCATGGTAGACTACTTCTGTGGTAAAGTCACAGTGGAGCGAGCGCGAGGGAGATCTTGCTTCTCACTCTTTCTCGTTTGACTGCAAATGTAGTGCCGTGTGGGAAGGCGTTACAAATTTAATGACCCGCTATGAATTTTATAAACATCAGTATCGTCTTTTTGAATATTGTATAATAGTTTGTTAAGCACTTTTATATCTTACGCCTCCCGCGCGGTACAATTTGTGTTGTGTTTCCGAAAAGGATCAAAGTGGAAAAGAGCCATTTTGAAAACACACCGACTCTCCCCTAGCAGTAGTGTATTGTGCATAAACCCACATTAATTGTAATTTATTCCGCCAGCAATTAGGCGCAATGATAAATATATGAAAATGAAATTAGAGAATAACTTAGTAACTTGATTATTGTAAGGGCGGGTAGTTATTATTTTTCGATCTGTTTCGACACGTCAAAGTTTCTAATATTAATATTATGCTGTGGATTTTCAATTTGTCAGAATGTGGAATTTTGAACTAATAATAAATTGTGATTCCCCGAATAATTAATGGGGAGTACATATAAGTAAACGTTGTTCTTTTTTCTTTTCTGATAAATTACGACTAGCACCCTACCTGGCAGCTATATGGCGCGTAGCAAAGGTTTTCATCAATTTGTACGAGTGATTTAACTCAATAAAGTCACGCCTAATGAGATTCACGGTATGGATCTGTTTTCACCACTACACTAGCTCGTTACTGTGTACCATTTTTATTTACACATACAAGAAAATGAATATTAACCAATATAAAACTTACATACTACAGAAACAGTGGTACTGTGGTTTTTCCACAAATAAGTACAATATTCTTGTGAGGCAATCAAGTTCCAATAACAAAGTCAGAATGTAGAAATTATCACATTATTAGTTTATTCAGAGAGCCAAGATTTAACCAGTCTTCTTGCTGCTTGTTGTACGTTCGTCATTTGTATGGTATCTGTAGTCAGCCAGCCTTGCATGTCGAAGCAATGCGATGCTCTAAAATAAAAAGAACATTATCGTCTACAAAATACTCATTGTCAGTACTTGGATTTCAGGAGTTAAATATTTTTAAGTACACTCCCTGAAACCCTGATTGTTCGAGTTTTCTCAGTATCATAGGAACGGGATTTGTCGAAAGTTATGACTAGATGACCGGGCAGCGTATGTATTTCCATTTACGTGTTCAATAGGAGGCAGTACTACCTCGAAACGCGCACGGGTTTGTCACGCTAATTCTCTTTTCAAACTCGTGCTCAATTCAAGGCACATGTCCTCCAATGGCTCCAATCGCACACGGGTTTGCGAAGAGCATGAACACTGATTGGCGTACGTCTGCTCCTGTACAGTCGACAACAAAATCTACTTGCGTTTGTTTACGGCGAATTTTTAAACTAAATTGTCGCACATTTCGCTTTGGCTTTGCGTTAGTTATTCCTGGATTCTGTAGTTTGGTGAGAATAGATTCTTTACCTGGGGACGTGATAAGTCGGTGAACCGTATTTCAAATCCCGATCGTACACGCCAAGTGCCCGCCAGGGGTCGATGTTACCATGAATGTTGATGGTTCTGTTTACGTCCGGTTGGAGAGCCCCGAACATTAGGTTCACTCTTTCTACTGCGTCATAAATAAACTCTTCGTTGTATCTGAAACAACCGAAGTTTGGACTCAGGAAGGCATGTGGAGGCAGGTTCAAACTTTTCAGATTTCCTTTGTTAATTATTATAATAAATAAGAGCTTTTATGGACAAATGAGGGTACTTACTGGTGAGCATATTAAATCGTGTGCGTGTGGATTGAGGCCTCTTTTTGAAAAGTTACTCATATTTCTTCAAAATCAAGGAGTTTAGGAAAAAATTGTGAAAACATTGTGGTGAAGATAAAAAAATTGTGAAACGTATGGTAAGAAAGTTGTGGTCGATTAAATGGAACACTCAATCCGCTAACTTAAGTCGGGGAGAGGGATAAACAAAAAGATATTTAAAATCAATAAATGTTGCTTACATTACCTTTCATCGAAGACTCGCTTACAAATTTCTGCGTGAAAATCGACGTCGAGCCATTTCAATCCATCAAATACTGTTCCAGAACTTGGAGCAGTTTGGTAATATCCGTATTCTGTGCAGGTTTGGTAAAACCACGCGCGGGCTGAAATGTAAATAGGCCTTCTGTCACAACAAGCAATGGCTTGTTTGTTTCAATGGAAACAAACCCGAAACTCTTATATTTTGGAAGGCGTATAGATACCCAATGACAGGCAAAACCAATGTGTTGTCTTGCCTTGTATCGAGAACATCAAGATTCAAGGTCACGACGATTTGCAACATCTTATGAGTTTGTCTTATTTTATTAATTTTTTAGACGAGTAAACGATCTTACAGTGTATTTTTATTGTAATTTAAAAAAAGACATGAAAATAATTTAAAGGTAACGAATAATTTAATGCTAAAAATATTTTATGTATGAGTATTAATAATTATATTATTTTTTAAACTACTTAATAAAAGTAAATCTATAAAAAAAATCGTGTTCGCACACCTCCGAAACAGCTCGATATTTTTATATATAGGTACCCAATATTTGATAGATATGAAAATAGGTCATTATTATTGACGACCCGTGTGGCGCAATGGTTACCATGCCAGATCGCCGCACCAAGGGTCCTGGGTTCGATTCCCAGCGAGGCGGAAATTTGAATGATGAGTTTGAATTTCTGTTCTCGGTCTGGGTGTGAATGTCCTTGTCTACGAGTATGTTGTGTGTTGTCCATGGCACCCACGACACAGGGAATCCTAGTGTGGGGCTATGAGTGTGAAGCGTTATTTATTTATTATATTTCATACCACTAGGTGATTAGGGTGTCCTTATCCAGAATTTTTTTGACAGAACAACGTTTGCCGAGACAGTTAGTATTTTTATAAAAAGCTGTGCTAAGATTGTTTACATTGTTCATGGAGTAGAAGAAATGCCGTAAATAAACTATCTACCTATCTACTCAAAAACTAATAAACCAAAAGATTAAATACATCACATGAGGCCTCTTACAAAATTGTCGCGAAAACTGTTCATCCAAAAATTAAATAACGAAATATTTCTATTTAACTTACAATTCGTACGTGCACTATAAGTGGAGAGGATGCCGTTAAAGGCCATATTCCAACAGGAATTTGGACTCATATTCCGCATTTGTGCAATGTATCCTCCAATTTTCTCCATCGGGGTAGTACCTGCACCAAATAAAGTTCTAAATCATTTTGCAAGTGTACTTGATTTTTTCAAAAATCATCTACATGCCATTCCGAAACAAATGACACCTCGATCATATTTTTCCGACACTGCTGAAAAAAGTCGAGTATAAAAGCACTTGTTGACTAGACTTAAATAGCTCGGTGGCGGCGTGGGGCGATCCCAAGTAATCGATCGAGTTAAGCAACAGCTGGTGCAGTCGGTAGTTCGATGGGTAACAAACACAATTTCTGGAGCTTGAGAGCTTCCGTGCTATGGACGGCATCTAAAGCCGTCTGACCTGGTTGTTATCGTAGTAGTCATTTGGAGGCCTTCGGGCGCTACGAAAACTTCCGACACATGAGTTGGCCACTTACCCCTCCATCAATGCGCATTTAGGCCTCCTCAAGAGAGACCCGTACCCTGTAGTGGGCCGTTGCCCGTAGTCACTTATGTACCTATGTTAGTCAGTGAGGGCTGCCCCGGTGAAGATAGGTATAGAGTAGAGACTAGAGGGGTTAGTCGGCAACAAAAGTGCCGGTCATCCTTTTTGATCGGTGAGGCTTTACTAATGATATAATGAATTACGTAATGATTTTTGTGTTATATATGTATATCCATGGGCGACGACCACAAACCATCCAGTAATCGGCTCGTTTGCTTGCCTTTTACATAAAACGACGCTTGATCACTATTGATCATCACAAGTCTGCTGCAGGCAATGATCGCTTCTCCCATTTGGAACTATTGGAAGAGCTCTGAACATTTGTCTACGTACCATAAGTAGTGCCAGCGAAGTTATTACATATGGTGATAAGAGTACCCGGCCGGGCTTGCTGAACGGAACTCGAGAATGTCCAACTGATGAGGCCCGAGAAGTATCCTAAATCGTATTTATCGTCGTAGTCAATGGGACTGCAAAATCTGTAACGCGTTCCACACCCAATTAAACTCGCCAGTTGTCGTATTTTAATAAGTTAGTCCTCCCATTCTTTTTGTGCCGGCAACGCGTCAGTAACCGCTTACCATCAGTTGGCAACGTTAATTTCTGTCTACATAAGGCGGAAAGTTGTATAGTTGGATTAAACACAACTAGATTTATGTTATTATTACTACCTTATTCACATTACACAAGAAATCAAGGATTTCAAGAATAGATGAGATAATAGTATCCAATTATTATCCTAGATAATTTATATTGCTTGCCTGTAAACTGATTCTATTGAACGTCGGCCCTCTTCTGTCGACAGTGACTGTATTGTGTCCTCTATGCCCTGTCTTATCGTCGCTATACATTGTTCGCCTCCCTCAGACAGAAACGCTTCATGGACTACTTCTAAATAACCTGTTGGATTAATTTTTTTCATGCAATACAAAACAAAGTCATAGAAATGCAGTTTCTACACGTCATGGTGATATCGTCCGTGACAATTAATGAAGTCAATGTAGCATAATCACAGCATAATATTTATTGTATTATTGCATCGTATTAAAATAATTATATTATCATTAAAACACGCTTCTGTCTATAGTCATTACTATTAGTTCTAACATACGGTTTGAATAGGTTTTGGAACGAAGTTCCTTAGCGCGCATTGCGAAAGGGGGCTAGGCGGAAAAACAGGTAACGACACTTTTTGCCGTCGTAGTTTTTTTTTACATAGAAAGCAAGCCAGAGTACTAGGATAGCAAAAACATGCAGCAAGTGTGCCAAAACAAATCTAAGGTATTTTTGTCACGAAATTTAATACCTTAGTTTTTGCTATCCTAGTACCTACTGACTGCAAGGAACTTCGTTCCATCCGGGTGTCCCTTGAAACCTCTCAAGTTTTTTTTTAACTTTGCTGGGAACCTGGACTCTTAAATTATCCACGGATCTTTCACGAAAATATCGCTCACAAACACCTATCCATAAAGATACAATAAATTCTAATAATCTTATTAATATCTAATAAAATTATTCTTCAATAAAATAAATTATTCTTTTATGAAACAAATAATCGAAGAAAATTTAATCTTACCAGTAAAGTCCACTTTTCCCATAATAGGACCGCTCGAAGCAACTGTTCCGACCGCTAAATGGGGGTACCGTTGTTTGAACCAGAGTACCATATTAGCCGCATACGATCCTCCGTATAAAATTATTTTGCTGTTTGCAAACCTCGGCTGCTTCTTTAATTCTTTAATAAAGAAAGCCAAGTCTGCTAAGGCTTGGTCCACGTTCAGGAAACGTAGATTTTGTGTAGTAAATTGTCTAGAAATAAAATTGGGCGTTTCTCGGTGGTCATACTATCATGTCATACTGATATGACCACCGAGAATAGTTTGTATCGGTGGTCATACTTCCCATTATAATTCTAAATAAAGTATTTTCCTACACCCTGACAAATATAACGGTACAGTCAATGTCACCTGTATCTAAGAATAATTTATTTTACTAATGGCCCAAAGATATTGTATGTATAAACAGAATGGCCTCATTTTTGAGATTCACCTTTTTAATGGCACCTAATACAGAAATGTTTTATTTAATTATCTGAAAAAACTTCGACCAGCGTACTTGCTACTGGTATCTCAAAATCCAGGTGGACTTTGTGTCCATTCTGGTACTAAAGACCTAATCATCTCAAACAATGTCATATAATTAGGCTAATGTTGGGAAAAGTTTTACGATGAAATTATATATTTTTTATTTTAACTTCAATTATTGTCACTGTGGTGAATTAAATTATATCAAAAAAAATGGAGCTGGGACATACCACCAAACTTGAATTTTGAGGTTTTTTTTGCGCTTAAACCTTTTTTTACCCTGATTTTTTATATTCACATAGGTATATCTAAAAAACAATGTGGCCCAAATTAAAAGTAGTTACGTAGTTTACTGTATAAAAAATATCATTTTACACCTCGATTCTCAACGTGGACACGTAAAATTTGCCGATTTGATATTCACCCAGGCATTTATCTATCTATACCTACTAATAAAGCTGAAGAGTTTGTTTGTTTAGTTGAACCCGCTAATCTCAAGAACTACTGTTTCAAATTGAAAAAATATTTTTGTGTTTGATAGTCCATTTATCGAGGAAGGCTATAGGCTATCGGATTTTTGGAAATTCTTCCCCTAAAGGGTTAGAATAGGGGTTTGAAGACACTTTCATGCAAACCAACTTCGTCAGTTTAGAGTTATAAACATGAAATTTTTCATGAAATTTTATAGTTATTAACAAAAATACAATTTAACACATTTTTTGGAAAATCATTCCTTTAAGGATTAATTTAGGGGATGTAGTTACTTAGTTGCTTAGTACGCAACTTCGTAATGTAGTTAAAATCATGTAAATTGATATATTAGCTCAAGATTAGAAACAAAAAACAGTAATGCGTTTTTTTTTGGAAATTCATCCCCAAAGAGTTAATTTAAGGGGTGCAAGTTAATATGGCAACTTCGTCAGTTTTGAAGTAAAAAGGGTGAAAATTTGACATTTCTGAGGGAGATGAGGGGAGGGAGAGGGAGAGAGAGAGAGAGTTAATTTGATGGTCTCCGATTTGTTAAACCTACCAGAACTATAAAAGTAACAAAGTACGTTCACTGATTGTTAGGCGATACGAAGTTTGCCGAGACAGCTAGTCATTTAATAATAATTTAACTCTGCAGTAGGACTACGAGGAATAGTTCTGTTCTTCTTCGTGGTCCACTAGTAGGACAAATTAGTAAGATAGGACCACAAGGAAACTGGTACAGAAACCGTATTGTATAATAATAAATAAACTGGAACAAAACCGTTGTATTGTTTATATAATAAAAAAATTAAAATGTGTGCAATTCACACGTGGTAGAAGTGAAACCCTCAATATTTTTGTTTTCAAGATAATGAGATGAATGTAAAATTTCGGGAAGATTATAAATGTAGGTTTCACTACTCCACTCCACTCCGCCCCGCTCCGCTCCGCCCCGCTCTGCTCCGCTCCACTCCACTCTACTCCCCTACCCTACCCCTGTACAATGCTTCCTATCTCACTTTAGAATTTATGTGTTTGTCACTTTTTACTGGACAGTTTCGTTTCATCTAATTTCAAATCACCCCCGGCCCCGTACTAAAGAAGTTTTCACTTCAATAAATAAAACATTTTGATCGAAAGTGTACTTTATTATTTATGTCAAACCTAATATACGTCAAACCTAATATATATGGTGTTCATTAAAATAGTATGACCACCGATACAAACTATTCTCGGTGGTCATATCAGTATGACATGATAGTAGGACCACCGAGAAACGCCCATAAAATTAAGTATTATTGTATCTATTTAAAAGCTCTTTTATCTCCCTGGTAAGGTTATACAAAATTATACGGAGACTGAGATTTTTGTGTTTTATGGCCACTTACTGATAAGGCAGACTCTGCCCATAATATCTGTGTTCGGTGTAGATCTGATATCCCCTATTTTCTTGTGCCATTGCAAACATGTTGCCTCCCAGCAGCCATCCGGGCACGATGTCCCACTCTCCACCAACTAGTATGAACACGGGGTACCCGTCGCCACCGAAGAATTGTTCGTTGAACATAAACCTCTGTATTTGAAAAAATATTTTGTTAATTGCCTTTCAATTATTTAATTATTATAATCGGTTTAATTTGACATGATAGTTCTTAGCTCTAACTAAAAATAAATAAATGAAAAAACTATTTAGGTACTTGTAATACTACAATAAGTATACAGGTATTTATACATATAAAAAGTGACACATAATATTGACCTCTAAGTTTCGAACCAGAAACATACTTATAATAATTGTACTATTCGTGCTGTACTTTGTATGTCTGTAATAGTCTGTATTTTTATAATGTTTAACACTGTGGTGTACAAAATGAAGCAATTATTATTGTGTATGCTTTTCTGTACGCTTTTCTGTCAAGTACCTATGTTATTAAAAAAGAGCCGTGCAGTGTGGAACGTAATGTTAATACTATTAGATAACTCATCCATTACATAGTATTCACATAATATCCCATCCATTGTATCATGTACATTCAATACAAATACCTACATGTACAATATCTACACAACACATTGTGGGCATTTAGATTTACTATTTATGGTCATAGCAAAAATACCAATCAAGGAAAATACCAGCAGGAAATATCAGCAGTTGCAGAGTACCTATATCAAAACATTTTACTAGCACCGTCCTCAAAATAATAAAATTAATAATAATAAACTAATAACGCTTCACAGTTCACACTCATAGCCCCACACTAGGATTCCCAGTGTCGTGTGAACCATGTTGTCCATGGTCCACAACCAGACCTTGAACAGAAATTCAGACTTCTCATTCAAATTTCCACCTCACTAGGAATCGAATTCTGGAACTTTGGCACGGCGCGGCGATCCGGTATGGTAACCATTGCGCAACACGAGTCGTCGTGTAGATGTGTATGTACAACATTTTTTTATTTATTTTTTATTAGAATATAAAAAAATATCTGTACCATTTGATATGTGTCACGATTCTGCGGATCGAAGTGGTCAATGGGCATCGCAATCCAGCTCTGGAAGACATTTCTGGCCAACGAGCCCTGTGATGAAGGAGGTGGCGGCAACTCCACGCGAATGGGAGGTTCAACCGAACGAGGCTCTCCCAATACCAAAGTTATAAGTCCCAGCGTTAAATATAAGGACATCTGAAAATAATATCAAGGCATTAAAAACAAGCACAGGACACCCCCTGACCAGGTGGATTGAAGACCTGAAGAAGACAGGGCGACACAAATCCGGAAGGTAAGGTATCATAATATCTATCTTATATCACCTTGACACAAATTTTATTTATTTGGCAAAAAATCATAGAAAATAATTATAAAAATTAAAAGTAGGTACGTAAATACCAACCTAATAAAACATTCGTAACATTTTGAGGTAAGTATTTTAAAAATGTACACTGCATGAAGTATTTATATTTACACATAGCAAAATAAAATATTCACAATAGCAATGCAAAAAAATTTAACACGTGTTAATGCTTATCTATGTGAAAGTGAAATAAGCAGAATGCAGACAGTATGTAAATACATACATAAAAATCTTTTGAAGAAATATATTTCGATCGACAAATCTATTAAGCAGAATTTTAAAAGAAAGCTTACGATTTAAACTCACCATTTTCAATGGTCAACCAGCAACCTTACACATTTACTATTGCTTTGGATTTAATCAACATTGCCTATTAAAATAATATCGTCAGGGCGTCAGATAATCAGTAATACTTTGATTATGATATCTATCGATAATAATGAGCAACGTTTAAAGCTAAAATGTAGAGGTAGATAAATAATTGTAGTACTTATATGAAATAGTGTCTGTAATAAAAGAAATAGTTGATAGTAGAATACGCACTTTACTACTTATTTTAATGTTAGGAAAAATAACATAAATTAAACGAAAATTCGAAAGTTAATTCTAAATTAATGTCAGCGCCTTCGAATCGAACCCGGGACCTCTAGATTAACAGCGTCTCTACCAAATGAGCAACTGCAGGGCCATAATTTGATAGTTTCAATTATTTTTTAGTTTCAATTATTTTGGTATAGGCTAAGTTTCGTTAATCGTCATTCGTCACTAATAGGAACGTGGCTAAAAGATAAACGCTATGAATAATAGGGATGTTGACACTATCAGTAAATTAAAATAAATTTATGTTTAAAGTATCAAGGAAAACATATAAACACCTAAAATATTATTCTTTAGTCGAAATCAATCAATATAAATTAAATATAATTATTTTAAAATGTTAAAAATAATACTCATTGTCACGTGACCTCAAACGCCGTTTGGAGCTTATGACGTCATTGTTCCTATTTTATATGAAAGTGCAACTAACTTCAGTCGACAGATAGTATTGAATATCAGCTAGTGACGTCACGTGACGTTTTTGGCGGGAAATTTGAAAATGATTTTTATTTATCAATTTTTGTTTTTATATTGAAGATTATTATTTTTATAGTATTTTTTTCGTGAATCTTAAGGTTCTATCTATAAAATGAAATTGAATCCTAAAATTAGTCAACATCCCTCGGCCTTTGATTAATTTTTGGCATTTTAGCTGAACAATTTGAACACCACTTTTGAGTCCGCGTTTTTGAAATATAAACAGCATACAAACGAGCCACTTAATAGTGTCAAGGTCGCCCGCCCAATCGCCAAATCAATCGACATCAGCGACGCCAACAACAACATCGTCGTACCAAGGGTCCTGGGTTCGATTTCCAGCGAGGCGGAAATTTTAATGAGATTTCTGTTCTTTATCTGGGTGTGTAACTGTAAGTGTGTAGCGTTATTTATTTATTACTACCCGACTGCCAAGGAAGGGTTATGTTTTTCGCGCGTATCTTGTATGTATGTGTGTAATTTATTAAAGTAATATTGCATTTTTGCACCTGTATTGTCCCTCGCCCATAACTCAAGACGTTAGGAATTCCTTTTTTCGAATGAACAGTTGCTGGTTTCCCTAGCAGCCTTTACAGTTTACAGTTTCACGCGGACAGAGGAGCGAGCTTGGATAAGCTCAGCAGAGAAGACGATTTATGCGAAGAGTGAGGACTATCTCACCCTCTTCGACAAATAGGGCTTCCGAAGGTTCTAAGAGCAGCCCCTGTGGAGTTCAGACCTTGGCTTAGGACGTCGCTTGGAGGAGAACATCGGGCTTGGAAACTCGGATAGTGTTTTGTGGTTGGGAATAAGCTCTACGGTACCTATACTGACCAATCTAATAAATCTAATCAATTTTTTTTTTATAGTAGGATAAAACATGTAAAAAATTTAATACTTAACTACTTACTTATCATGTTATGCAATCAGGATTTTCCACTGATGACCGGTTTTTGAGGATTAATGAACTTTAAAGCTGTTTTATTCATGAATAGCGTAAGCATTAAGTATTACCTTAAATATGTTTACAGGAAGATCCACGTACTAATTCTTTTCTAAAAGTCAGATCCTTATCTATTGGTCACGTCACGTAAAGTTAAATAATTCCAATCTCCTGATTTTATCTCGATCGCATTAGTTTCTGAACTGAAGTTACCCTAGGTCTAGTAGAGCAGTGGTAATCAACTTTTTTTTCATACGGGCCACAAACACGTGTTAGTCATATTGTCGCGGGCCGCAAAAAAAAAAAAAGATTTCGGTATTGATTTGTTAGGTTTTCGCGATTAGTATAAAATAAAGTAACCCCAGATGGGCCAACTAGAAAAATCTGGCCGCACGTTGAGTATAGCTGGTATAGAGATATCAGTAGAGTAAAAAACACATGTATGTAGTCCATGTAGGTGCTAATCTAATACACAAAAATCTTGTGTGTGTTTGTGGCACTCCTCTGAAACGGCTCGGCCGATTTTTATGATTTTTTTTGTGAATATTTAGTACATATGAGAATAGGGTGTATAAAGTATAACTTCCTACCTCTAGGTTTAGGGTATCCCTATATAAAAATTTTGGTAGAACGTTTGCCGAGTCAACTATTTCTACAATAAAATGTCTTTGTTTTCATAGTAAAAACTTTCTAAGTAGGTAGGAGATTATTCTTCGATAGATGTCTGTGACTCTATCGACTCTACATGCCTGATAAGGAATCAACCAATAAGCCCATTGACTCCATATTATCAACATTTTCAGAAGGGTGCTCGCTATCGAAGTGGACAAAATAACTTTACCATGATGATGTGGATCTAGTTGGCCGGCAATACATCGGCGATGCCTCTGATAACAGATAACAGATGTCCATGGGCGATGATGACCAATTACCATTAGGATGATTGTCTGTTTGTCGGCTAAAAAAAATTGCAGCTTCCAATATCTTTAAGGCGTTTAGTGGTTCAAATTCAATAAATAAAAGTTTGGTGAATCAGATTAACTTAATATATTTATTTTACAATAACTTATGTTAAGGATGTTATGACATTTCATAACAAAGAATATTCTTATTCTAATTTCAGTCTATCAATGAATGTAATTCATTCTAATAAATATCGATGCAAGTTATCGGCAGCTTCCGTATGGCCGACTGCAGTCTTCGGTGCCGCACAGCAGTTGCCGGCTGGCTCTTCCAGCACGATACGGAGTTCGTCCCAAATAATTTCCACTGAAAAATAAAACGATACATATACCTGCACCTATATGTCCCAAAAGTAGTGCGACAAACTGAAACGGAAGATAGCTTGAGGGTTGTAAGAGTTAATTGATTCTAAGTACAGTTGCGTAAGTTTAAGTATGTTTTAGTCATTTAAAACCAAGTTGACGTTTTAGAGCTAAATCCTTTGTTGCCTTTGCTAAAAAATGTACCTACAACTACAACATGATTATAGTGTATGGTGTAATAAGTTGTAGCAAAATTTCTGCACGTAATATGAAGTCATATTTATCGTAATTCGTAATATTGGATGGCTATTATACTATCAACTTAAATGTAAATGTAATCGCGGTTTCAATACGTGAGGTGCGTAAGAAAAATTTTACGGGTATTGTAATGTAACAATAAGTAAATAAATGCGCAATAATATTGAATGTATTTAAGTAATAAGGGATGTTCGCAGGTGTGCCAGTGATACAAATCTTCATAGAATGATGTAGACACATCCTAACTTAGTTTCTCTTTGTAAAGATAATGTCTTCGTGTGGTGTACAAACATTAGAGTTTCTTTATTTATATATCTAACCATAATTTCTGGATAAGTTCAAAGAAATATCCACTCTACCGTCTCTACCGTCTTTATGAGATTTCCTTACCTTGGACCATAGTTGCAGACGATTAAAAACTTTTTCCAGCCATTCTCGAATTTTTGTGATATCGCACAGCCAACGTAAATTGTATCCGACCACGCCATCTGACAAAACGAAATTCATTCATATAAATCACTTAGTAAGTAAATAGTCAATGAAGTGCGATGTCTAGTGCTCTTTTCAGCAAATTAACATAGGCAATTCGTAAATCCAAGATTTAGATATAAGTTGATCTTTGTCTACGTCTTTAATGTAGATACCTACAATAAAACATAGTACAACCACAGTATAAATATACATATTTGTACTGTGGTACAACTATGAAATGCAATATTTAAATCTTGCTATAATCACCCGCCAAAAGACTCGTATTCTGGCTGGAAGTTTGGGAGCCAGTTCTTTCTTTCTTGCTTGGTCAGCAACGCATTCAGCAGGCATCACGCCTTTGGTGTTACTAATGTTCATAAGAGACGGTGGCTACTTACCATCAGGTGGATCGTCAGCTCCTATGAGGTCTATGAGGGGGCAATATCAAACTACCTCTACTTATACCGGGTTTGGGTCAGTCCAGGAACTAAATAAAAAAAAACCGGGCAAGTTTGTGTCAGGCCACGCGCAATGTTGACACAGCCGTGATAGTTTTCCTTGTAAAATCATGTAATGGACGTGGAGGACGTACCTTGAAAGATATGTTTTTCAATATTTTATGGGTCTCGGCGCTTTGCTTCGGACAGACGAACGGACATGACGAAACTATAAGGGTTCCGATTTTACTTCGGAACCCTAAAAACGCACAGACTTAAAAGATGCAGAAGCTAAATAAAACTTTGTTTATTTTTTCCTATGTGTCTGTCATGAATTTCTTTATTTTTTCATGAAAACCACTGACTATAAGAAAACTTAGTACCTACGTACTCTTAGTAGGTACCCATCTACCCACGTTCTGATATGAAGTATAAAAACAATTGCATTCGAAAGTTAGGAGCGACACGCGAACGTTACACTAGTTACTTTTTATTTACAGACAGACTTCTCTACTATTTATCAATATAAAGCGCAATCATTTCTCATGACAAGACGATAATGAAGATTGGTGAGTCTGACCCGTTGGCCTAGTAACTGAACAATCAGTGAAATCGAAATCTGTAGCAAATCTAATCAGAGAAAGTTTATTAACAGACGCAGAGATCTTTATTACTAGAGTAACTACTCTACAGAGTACTCTATAAAGACTGTTTTCAATTCCTAATAATGAAGTATTGAAGCTAAACTCATGTTTATTACTTAATAATCTCAAAGGGAACAAAATGGAATGATATAATCATCAATCAAAGTTACCTTTGTACATTGACAGGTTCATCGCAGCGCAATCGGTTGGAATGGAAATAAAATCTTTATAACTTGATTGATTCAGCAGAAGGCCAGAAGCAAAGGGTGATCGATTAGGTAATAAAATAAATATTTATTGTAAGTATTTTATTAGGGAACTCATTCATATTTTTAACTAAAAAGTGATTTCAAGGAATTTTATTAATAGTGATTGTGCAGTAGATAGTAATAATCTTAAATTAAAATTTAAATAAACCCCCATAGTTTTATTAACACTAAACATAGCTAAAAACACTCTCGACACTTTTCTAAAAAAAAATTAGACCAAAATCGGTTCATCCGTTTGGGAGCTACGATACCACAGACAGACTAACAGATAGGTACACCGACACGTCAAATATAATACCCCACTTTTTTGTCGGGGTTTAAAAATTTTAATATGAATAAAAAATGATTCCTCTTTATTTATTAACCATTAATTAAAGACGGTGTATAGAAATCGTACCTTAGTGCCGAACATTATTAATTTAGATACTCCATACCTGCGTGTAGTGACCAATTTGTACGCCAGACGAGCCGTCGAAGTCACTTTGCTTCAGTGACCTGTAGGAGTAATCTTTGTACTCGTCAAACCAGGAGTCTAACACCTTGCTCGGGTTTATATTGTAGCTTTGGTCAGTTGTCGAATAACTGTAGATGTTCTCCCCAGTGGAAAATCTGTTTGAATCTAAAATGTCAATAAACAAGTATTAAAGTAAAATAATCTAAATTTTACTAACAAAAAATAACCGACTTCAAAATTACTCAAAAACGACTTCTCAGATCTCGTTCAAATTTATGTGCGATTACATGACAAGCACCTGCTTTCGATTAAAAAAAGAATCATCGAAATCGGTTGGCGTGATATTGAGTTATTCGTCCATTTGTCCATATGGTTTTATCATGGATGCCATTGTCAGATCTCAATAAAATTTATATGGGACCACATGACAGCCACCAGCTTTCGATTAAAAAAAGAATCATCAAAATCGGTTCGCCCAGTCCAAAGTTCTGAAGTAACGAACAAAAATTCAGTCGAATTGAGAACCTCCTCCTGTTTTGAAGTCGGTTAATAACATACACCGATGTTGCAGTTCAAATACACTTAAAAATGAATAAAAAATTACAACGATACAAGTTTCACAAGATTTGTTGTTGTTAGAAATCGTCCAAATTCAATTCCTTAAATTCATCCAACCATCACGTTTCTGCATCGACAAGAATCCGCGCATACCATTTAACCTACTGAAAATGGTGAAAATCCGATGGTGTCAAATCGGGAAAATACGTTAAATGGGGTTCCTTCATTCCTTGTTCATTTTGCATTATGAGGATGCATGTTGTGAACATGCTTGCCAACTTAATAGCGTCGCAAATCGTACTTACCAACTTTTTTATTCGGATTGTGTGCAAATTTATGCCTGGAAGCCCAACGCGCAGCTTTCGCAGCAAGCTCATCGTCCCACATCTAAAAAAAATGTTAATTTTTAATTGTAATGTTAATGTTAATGTTAATTGTTAATTTTTAAAACATTGTTACCAGTAAAACTATTTCATATACTTACCAGTTATTAGTACAGTAGAATCCCGATTATCCGGATCAAATAAAACCAGGGGTGTTCCGTATAATCGAAAATCCGGATAATCGATTTCAAATTCAAATCAAACAATATTTAAATTTTATAAAAAAATACGTGCTATAATGATAATGAATTACGTAATACTACGCGTTTACTTCAAGTTTGCCCTCGTCGACCGTTACGATTTCACAGCTAACGGTACTGTAGACAAAACAGTAATCAAATAATTTCACTAACTTAAATAACAAATTACGTATGCCACTGTGTAAAACATTTTCTATTTTAGTCATTGTAGCGACAAAAATCAACGTAAAATAAATCAATAGAAAAATAATTTAACGAAAGTAACATCAAAATCAACAACAAACTCAAGAACGTACTCGCCGCACGGGACCTCGAAAATACGCGGGTAGCGTTGCTGTCCGTACTAAATGAGGTGCGGTACGAGGAGCGGGACGGGAGGTAAGGGCAAACTTGACGTGAACGCGTAATACTTATGTAATTTAGAACTTTGATTGGAAATAACTTGTAGTTGATCTTGGATGCAATCGTTTCATGTTTTCATTGCAGCCAAGATGCTTCTTGTATCAAAATTGTAATTTATAACGTGCCTGGTTGCGCGGTAAAACATTTTTAAATCAGCAAGTAGAGCCGTGACGCGAGTCCGGATAATCGGATGTTCGGATAATCGAGGTTCGGATAATCGGGATTCTACTGTACCTACTTATAGTTCATATATACCTACTAGTTATACCTACTTAAGTCGTCGTACTTATACAGTAGGTAAAATTATTATAGTGTAGGTATGTCTTAATACTTAATTTTTCTTTATAGGTTTTTGATCCTGCATCGTTTTAATGTGCTTTACAACCTAGAACTGTCATTAGTTGGGCTCGACTCATAACGAGTTGTGTTACTACGAGTACTTACTAGTACTACCTGCGAGGGCTGCGGCCTGCGAGTTATCGACGTATGTATGTTCACTTATGTTTTCGGTTTCAGAAAATCGTAAGCGATCGCGATAATCGTTTTCTATTACGCACGTAACTTTTAATATGTTAACGGTGCGTGTAAATTCACGTGAGAGATCGCAAATAGCGCAATGTGTTTAAAATATTAGGATATCATTGATAGTTTGATCTGAAGTGCTTGAAAATGTAAAATGATATTTTTTTAGTTCTAACGGGCTAATAGATGAGAATTGGTCCGTTGGTAATAATATCAAGGATTATTTATTGGTGCAGCATCAAGGGCAAAAAGTTTTCAGTAAAATCGTAAATGTTTAAGCTTTACAAAATGTTAAAAGTGGAAGAGGAAAAACTCATTAAAGTTTAATATGATGCCTTTACGGTTTTGAAACATCAAACCTGCTATATCTACTAAAGGTACCATTCAAAGCAAAGCAACAACCCATAATTATTGTCCCACTGCTGGGCTCGGGGTTTCCTCTCACAATGTGAGGGGTACAGACCATAGTCTACAACGCTGGCCAAGTGCGAATTGATAGACTTCACACACCTTTGAGAACTTTCAGTTGTGCAGGTTTCCCCACGATGTTTTCCTTTACCGAAGCAAGTGATAAATTAACTTGTAATACGCACATAATACTTGAAAATTAGAGGTTCGTGCCAGGATTTGAACTCAGGCCCCTGTGTTCGGGAGACCAACGTTCTAACCGCTAGGCTATACATTCTACTAACATCCATTTGTGAAACTTTGTATGGATGTTTGCGCAAAAATTACTTAGAGGATTTAAAACTTAGCACTGAAACTGAACTTAACTTAGAATTGAATCTGGAATAAGACATGGGGTTCTTTTTATCCCGGAAATTAAAATGAAAAGGGTACTTTTATTAAGTAGGTATTTATTTTGATGTATGAGTCCTTAATAATATTATGTTTGGCTTGAATGTTTAGGAAAATTTTGTTGACTTCATTATATCAATAATTATTTTCAGATACCTAACATGACTAATATTTTTCAAGAACCAATTAGTTTTTTTCATCTGAGTATTTTTAAGTATCTTATTTTGTCCTAATGTTTGCTAACAGCGATTGTTATCTCGTGATAATTACGCTGACGACGCTACGCTTGTTTAATTTACTTTTGGTTGTTGTGTTGGTTGGAAATGAGGAATTTAATACCATTATTTTGTACTTAGCTACTTTTTAAACTACGGGAAATCCATATTGTATGAAATAAATAAAAAATCTCGCGTCCCCAACAAGATTCGTTACTTTTAAATATCACATCAGACCCGGCGACCGTAATTATTGTCTACTGATCAAATAAACCGGTTAATTGAATCATATAAACTTATTACAAAAAAAAAATTAGTTAATTAAATATTACAAACCATAAATTTCATCTCCTTTGCAGGGGGCTGATTATAGATCTCTCCATTAGCCAGGCGAAGACGTCTTATATTGTGGCCATCCACGAAAGCTTTTATTTGGTTACACGATAAGTCTATTACTGCAAAAAATATGAACTTTATTTTATCACACCGTTACCGACGTAGTTAAATGAAAACTTACCTAATTGAAAAAAAAAACACTAGTAGCAAGTTGTTACTAACAATAATTAAAATACTAACACTTCGATTGAACTAATGCCAGTAGCGTTAACAGAATAATCCCACGTTCCATTGTTTCGTTTCAAACGACCACCAGGAAAGCAATGCGAAGACTAAAAATTTTCGAATGCTGCCGCTGCTGAAATAGGAGTGCGTTTTATATACTCACATCGTATTGAAAACGATGCGTTCGTGCGGTCGCTTTTACGTCTGAGCGGTTGATGAATCATTGAATAGGGATGTTGACTAATTTTAGGATTCAATTTCATTTTATAGATAGAACCTTAAGATTTACGAAAAAAATATTAAAAAAATAATAATCTTCAATATAAAAACAAAAATTGATAAATAAAAATCATTTTCAAATTTCCCGCCAAAAACGTCACGTGACGTCACTAGCCGATATTTAATACTATCTGTCGACTGAAGTTAGTTGCACTTTCATATAAAATAGGAACAATGACGTCATAAGCTCCAAACGGCGTTTGAGGTCACGTGACAGTAAGTACTATTTTTAACATTTTAAAATAATTATATTTAATTTATATTGATAGATTTCGACAAAAGAATAATATTTTAGGTGTTTAAATTTATTTTAATTTACTGATAGTGTCAAAATCCCTATTAGGGCTGACACTCACCATCACAGGACTACAACTCTTAATTTACCAATGATCGTGTAAAAGAAATCAGTATTAGGTATTACTTACCAAATTGAATTTACCTAGAGGCATTACAACGAAGATCTCTCCAGGGAACATTGCTAGCACCACATTTCGAACGTATTTGTCAGCCTGTGGCATTTAAATAGTATCCCTGATTAAATGCTATTAAATATTTAAAAATATGGAATAGATGAGTAGGTATATTTAATAATGTTTTTGTCTTTCTTTTTTACCTAACTATAAGCCTAGTCGAGCCATCCGATGAAAAGAGGTCACCGTCGCCCGTAGATATCAGTAACACCATAGCGTATAGGCATCGTAGATGCGTTGTCATCCCAAATAAAAAGAGAAAAGAAAGGAGAATATTTTATTAAGCTGGGTCATGCCCACGGAATAAATTTAGAATATCATATTCCGTGGTTATCCTTGACGACCCCGTAGCCGTAAACAATTGGTAACCCTGTCTGCAGTGCATATGAAGGGTCCTGGGTCCGATTCCCGGTATGTAAGCTTTTATTCGTGCATATTCCTGCTTTAGCCATTGCAAAGAATCGTCGTACTTCTGGCGTGTTGCGACTGTTCTGTGACTAAGTATAGATTTTTTCCAAATATACCCAGTCTTTGGCAAAGACATGTTAATTCTCCTGTAAAATTAAGAATCATACATATTTGATAGGAGCAGCGATTTCTCTCGTCATACAAATATTTTTTGACACGGTTTACTTTGCAGTTTTGTTGTAACATCTTAATATCTTGTACTTCAGACTTAATTAACAACAGAAGTTTGATTTGAGTACGAGTACTTACCATTCAATATTATTATCGCAGTTCGAGGAAATCGAACATAAACGGGAACATCGAATTATTGAGGCTAACTTTCGGTTTCGAATACTCATTGTGAGTTGTTGTGACCGTTAAATCACACTATGGCTTGAGTCACTTCCCCATACAAGTAAAAGTCACAATTTCTAAGTACTCGTAGTATTTTAAAATCACATTATGAACACTTGAACACACGAATGATTTTAATCGATGATAAGTAGTTATTAGGTTTGGTTATAGATTTTATTTAAAATCTTGTCATAATTTTATGACAAGATTATCTGGCTACATTTAGGAAACCCCGGAAAATGTATCACTCATCCTTTATCGGGGTCAATTGAAACAGTGCTTGGGAAGCGCCCATCTTTGCAGATTGAGTGATTCAACTTGTTTTGTCCTTCAATCCTCCCAAGTCCTTAAATCGCCCCTTAGTAAAGAATCACCATACAAATTCTGTACTAAAGAGCGATTTAAGTAACCGCTAGTGATTCTGAGTTGAGGCGTTAGTGAACAGTAGGTACCTAAAGTGACAAATTATAACTGCCCTTACAACCTCCTCGCGCCGAATATTTAATCAAGCAGCAAAAAACTTGTTGCGATAGGAATATAGGTAGGTATAAGTCCACCAGTCCGTGTTTAAGCGCGCAAAATTCCTCGTTCTCCCCTTGAGACCAAGTCTATTACTAACCGTCCTATTTTTATATGTAACCGAGTGTTAGGGCTTGTTTCAATCGACCCTAGCCTCCCCTACATACCTATCAGTTTGTAATTTATTGTATGTAGGTATTACCTACTATAAAATAAAGGAACGTAGCGTTAGGTCCTTTCTTTAGAAGGTCGCTGGGCTGTAAACATCCCATTTAATTTATTCCATGAATAATACATAATATGAACTATTTTAAACAATATTTTTACCACCTTGCAGCTACAACCGCCTTTTTATGCGGCTTTACAGCTTCAATTTTTTCCACATGGCCGCTTGATAGGTAGCTTCTGCAGAATCAAGACTGGTATTTCCACGTGTTTTACCTAACTTTAATTCTACTGTAGACTTCAAATTACGCACGTACCTAAGTAGTTTAACATAATCACAAAAAATATTTTAATTTTTTTTAAAGTCCGTCAGAAAAATTAAACCCACTATTTAACCCATAATTTTATTAACCTACTATTTAATTTAACCCACTTGTTACGGATACAACTTTTTTCGATGGAACTTGCCGATTTTTGGTATGCCGTATAATAATAAAGTAAATAACAAGAAAATTTTTTAAAAAAAATCAAACTCCTGTGTAAATTCTGGAAAATGGTGATATACGGAACGCTAGTAATATGTAGGTACTAGGTGCCGTGAAATTTTAATGTTTGTATGAAATACTTATTTAATAGTCCGGTCAATCCAGACCAAAAAATGACAGCTTTTGAATCGTTATATCTCAGAAACAGTGGCTCGTAGGAAAAAAGTATTAACACATTTTTATAGATAATTTTATGATCTACAATTTTTGTCTGGGGTACTTTATGATAAAACTTACCGTTTTGCTGAAAATCGCGAAAAACATTTTTTTTGACCTTTGACCTTGAATAATTTTTTTTTCCATACACGGGAATGATGGGGAACTTAAATTTTTTATTAATAATTATGTTTTGAACAATTTTACTAATTTTCAGCTTGTTGGGAATTTATGCTACTTACTTCGAATGTCTAAATTGACCGGACTATTATAGTGAGTTTTAGGTTCATTTTAGTCAGATTTTACATGTGAATATAGTTTATTTTAATATATTATTTATTTCCAATGCTACTTGATAGGTAAGTAGATGTTATGTATAAACCTTGCTGCTGAGTGTATTACTCAGGATTTTCATTAGATTTATCTGATCTCTAGTTAAATGACTGGAACATCATATTTTTTTAACAAGCAACCTGACTAGGTATTTGCGTTCTATTTCTAAATGCTTTTTATGAATACACAATACAGATGCGTTCCATTTTTTAATTAGGTACCTACGAGCATCTCAAAACTTATCGATTGACCTACGTAGTTCGTATCGATCGACTATCCCTTATTGTAGGGTCGATGTGCCAGTATACGGCCTTTTAGTGGAGTTGGCCACTTTGGGCGAGTGAAAACATATGTTATCTACACGCAAAATAGTCGATCTATGTGTATTTGGATCCCTAATATAGTCAAGATGTGAAATAAAAAATAAACCAGTGCCCTCCCATGTATAAATTTTAAAATATAACGGATAAAGTGAAAAACTAGCGATTGTGCCAGTATACGGCCCCCTGTGCCGGTATACGGCCCCTAGTGTGCCAGTACCCGGCCACCCCTTAAAAATGAATAATAGGCTCAGAATACAACGAATTATTACTGATATACAATATTTATTATTATTATAAACATTTACTCACATCTTATTACTGAAAAAGTGGCCAAGTGCGAGTCGGACTTGCCTTTGAAGTGTTCCATTGAAAATGTGCTATATCTCAAAAACTTGACTATATCTCATTCAAACCAATTTTCGTTTAAAATATTCATTGAGATCTCCAGCATATTTTTTTTAGATTTTTCACTCTCTTATTTTCAAAAGTTAGAGGGGGGGGGGGGGACACATTTTACCACTTTGAAAGTGTCTATCTTTCAAACGATTGACTTTGAGAAAGAATGGTTAGGAACCTCAATGTCATTTTTGAATACCTATCTACAGATACGCACGTATAAGTTACATAAATAAAAAAAATATTTTTTACTTTCAGTTCCATATATGAAACCCCCGCTAGACAAACAGACAGACAGATATGACAAATTTATAAGGGTTTTTTTGATTTGGTAACGGAACCCTAAAAAGTAGGTGTTTGTAAAATTTTGTTCTGTTGTTCGTATGCCAGAGAGGTCTCTTTTGCCATTCCCTTTGTTTCGAATATCATGAAGAGGTTTTGTTACATCTTCATAGGAGAACTGGGAAATCTTTTTATCTGCTTATTTATTTGGAGGTTCGTCAAAAACATTAAATAATAAATATATAATATTTTAGGGTTCCGTATGATTATTATAGATCACTAATTCAAGGGTCTGTCTGTTCGTCTTTAACTGTCATGTCTTTGCACACATTATTCACACATACCAAATGAAAATGCTCGTTGTGAGGGTCTTTAATTATAAGATTAATAGTTTCTCCTCCCTTCCCTAATCTCCAAAACTACCAACCAAGCGAAATATTCGAAAAAAAAAGTGCTTGTAACAGGCGAGGAAAATGAATGAAAAACAGTAGTAAAAAGGTGTATACCTATTACCTATACATGTATTATTGGTCATAGGTACGGAACCCTTTCGACACGGGTGTAAGTCGCACTTGGCCAGTTTTTTTAAATGAACCCCACAATTAATTTTAATTTAAGTAGGTACCTACTAAATGTTAATCTCGCAAAATACCATATAGCTAACTGTATTAGTAAGCGGAGACCTATTTAGTTCCTGTTTATTTTTCAGTGAATCAGAAATATAAAGAAAACATGTGGCCGAATACTGGCTTACGGCATCTTTACACTTATGACTGGGTGAGCCAGTACCCGGCCACCCGGCCGTATACTAGCGTTTTACATAAATTGGTAGTCCAGTACCCGGCCACCTCATTTTTGTTTAATTAAACGCTATAATTGGAAAAAATACACATTAATAATAAAGATCAGTTAGTGATGAAAGTAATAACACCCCGTAACATAAGTAAATAACTAATACAAAATAATAAAACTTCCCTTCGAACGCCGCACTGCTTCGTATTTTTTAGCTTGTTTATCGCATGTGCGCACAACATTTAGACCAGAGGTAAACTGAACGGATTTTTTTAGCTTACTGGTTAAGTGAATAGTTGTAAATATTGCAAATTCAAATTACTACATTATCTGAAATACGTTTAAAACTTACACTTTACTATTATATCATGTAGAAATCTTATTATCTCTAATTAAAGAAACGTAGTCCGTCAGGTGGCCGGGTACTGGCGCATGGCCGGCTACTGGCACATCGACCCTACATGGATCCTGAATTGTGTTGAGCAAACGAGCGACTTCATTTCATGGTGAGTGTCTGTCGCCCATGGACATTACTTAGTAACACCGGCCGAAGGCATCACCGTTCACAGAGGTTTGCCAGCCAAATAGGTACTCTTTTTAGGAGGTGGCCAGGTGGCGAACTAGTACCTATTATTTCCTTCGTTTTTGTTTCATGCCCTGCATACCTAACTCTTTTGCCGACTGTAGATACATCACATTCATCTTTTCTTCATCTTGTTTTGAATAACACAATACAACTAACAAAATCAACAATACTGAGAAAGAATACGGAATATACATATTTTGCAGCCAGTACCAAGGTAAATGGTCGAGTTTGACCCTGTAATATATTCTGCGCGTCAGTACATAACATAAAGACCAGTCTGCAACAAACACATTATAATTCATGATAGACAAGCAGAATAACCGAAGATAGACAGCTTGAAATCACCTAATGTCTAAAACGTGCTTGCAGTAAACAGAACTGTCCCAACAATACATGTTTTCCTTTTTACTTTGTGGATAAAATACAATGCCTTATCTTTTGCAATTTTCACAGACGCAAGCAGGTGGGTTGGAATACTTGGAATAAATAGGTACAATATTATTTACGTAATAGTTTTCATAGAAATTGTATTTAGTCATACTTGACAAGATTTTGGTCGTCCTTCTCTTTAATTGACATTGGACAAATTAGATATTCAGCAGAATACACACACTAAATAAACACATACACATCTGGTGGTCCATTGTCTCAGTTGGTAATCAATCAAGGGTTCGAATCTTGTGCTGGGCAGATAATAATATTTATGGTTTAAGCGAAAATGTCTAGCGTGCGCAAAAGGTCTAATTCGCAAAATGCCCAATTCACGGAATTATCGTTATGAACATGTGTTTACTTTAGTTTTTTTTTATTTGACTTAAGTTAATCATTGACCACAATCCCACATGATGGTAAGTGGAGATGCAGTCTATCGTCCCAACTCAGAGTCACTAATGGTCACTTTAATCGCTCCTCAGTAAAGAATCACCATACAAATTCTGTACCTACTAAGGAGCGATTTAAGTAACCGTTAGTGACTCTGAGTTGGGGCGTAAGATGGTAAGCGCTCTTACATAGTAAAATGCCGTATGCAGACGGGAACACGGACACAGACAAGATATTCCAGTCATTCGCGGTACGCATAACCAATGACCGTGCCGGCTTGGTGGAGAAATGGCTCACACGACAAAAGGATAATACCAGCTGTGAAATTTAATGAAATTTTATAAGTCCTTAGTCAAAATATTAAAACCCATACAAACTACCATCCCCTAATTTGGGTGGCCTGGGTGGGAGTGATTTACTTAAAATCCTGAAACATGTATTGTATTATTTATAACAAGAAGTTCGTATAGGAATTTTCAGACCCCTAGCATCAAAATTTCATGCTATTGTAGGTATGCTTGAGTTGTGAATTGCAGCTGCAGCTGCCGCTCTCCACGTTTTACTACCTGTTCAAGGTCCCAATGACCCTTAATAAGCTCCAATATTTTTAAAAATGTTTTCTTATATCTATTTGGATAAAATTTAACGAGTACACAAAAAAATATATTTAAAAAAAAATTATTGTATGCTCAAGTATTTATTTTTCATAGTTTTTGATTAAATAATAAAAAAATCAAAAGCGCACAATTTTTTTTTGGCAAACTTTACAATTTATACTATAAAAAAGGAAAACCCACCTCAATCATTTAAATTCATTCGATGTAACAAAAATCAAAACCCCAAGGCGCTCCATTTTTAGTAAATTGGACATTTTGCGCTAAACCATGATGGATAAGTGAATATTCTTGGGTCGTAGTAGTTCTAATCCAGACCACCATCGAAACAGAATCCTTAAGGTAGGTAGGTAGTGGTATGTGTTTGTGTGGAAAATGGAAATCCTTTGCAAGCAGGTAGAAAAATAAAACAAAATATTGATAAATGAAACAAGATCGTTTATTGGTATAATTTAATTCACTTGATTTACATTATCTTATCATCGCATTTTAAGAGACAATGTATTCTTAATGGAATAAGGTCTATCTTCAGCCGTCAATCTTATTTTCCTAAATTCACTAAAGGTACAAACATTTCGTGGATTTAGGAATCCATTAAAACTATATCAGGTAAAACCGTTTTTTCTTGTACACAATCCAATGAAAACATGATGTTTTTTGAATAAACTAGAAATTTGAATTAGAGTAGGGTAGGTTCCTCTGTAATATTGTGAAGGTCATATCTCCTTCATTGAATATGGGCCAGTCGATAGAAACAGAATGAACAATCATCAGGTGGAAAGTAAATCGAGACTAACGAACGGCAAAAAAAGGAAAAAGAGAATAATTTTGAATGCAACGGGCATAATCACGAGTTTTTATTTATCACAGTCGTGGCGTATTATATTCTAGAATTCACTATTTTTATACATTTAATTTTTAGATAAGTGTTCATTGCTGTATTATTAATTCTATCAATACACTGTAGTCAAGTAAAAGCAGATTTTATGAAAATATTAAGAAATCACGTCACTCATCTGATCATTAAAGAGGATTTTTTTAATTAAAGGCAGTATGTATTCCTTCTCACTATCAAAGTTTTGTAATACGCCATACATTACATTATAATTATATGATGAAAATAAGCCATTGAAGTTTTTGTTCCGCTATTTATTCACGTTCATTCTGTTCCTTATCGATTTATTTGTCGAATCGTGTATTAACGGTATTTTAACGCTGAATGATAATACTGCCTTACTACTCATGAACCTGACTCACTATAATTTTTATAGTTGCACCATAAAAATACATAAATACCTGTGTATCTTTTCGCAAACAGGTACCATAAAGGCAGTGTAATTTGAAGAATTTTCGGAAATATTATATTCAAATATATTGTATACTCCCTTCCTCAAACTTTTTATTTTATTTATTATAATTTTTATTGCCTATTCAGTGAAGGGAAAAACACTTCATTTTATGTTCATACTTTAAAACATTTTCCACTCATAGCTTGCCACATCCAATGATCAACATCACACTATCGCACGCAACACATAGAACAATACCGCAGACTTTTAAAACAAAGTACACTGATATGATGTTTTTATAACTATACGGTTTACGCTATGCAGGTAACCTATAGGGATAGAATTTTTTTTTCAGCCTATGTTGTCTTTGATAACATAAAATGAATGCTACAATAATCATATAAATATTTTCATTGGCCTACAGATATTAAATGAATTATCACAAAATTACAATTATACAATAAAAAACATAGTAAAAGTAAAAAAATATAATTTTATCATGAATTTGGAAAAAAATAAAACGGATTTAACAGGAATTTTAGAGATAAAACCATCTTGTTCATGAATGTACTAGAATAACATGGAACTGTAAAGAACACAAAAAATAATCTCAGATTATCTTCATGGATATGAATGGTTCCAATTGAATAATACCTATTGAACCCGTATAGGTTTACACTAAGTTACTCAGCACTAATTGTAATTATTTATTGGTGTTATTATTAACAATAATTAACTAAAACATGTCATTGAATTCAAACCTACTTACGCTTAGTTATATAAAAAACTACAAATGAAACCATTTGTAGGATAAAAAAATAATAGGAAAATATTAAAATATTCCCGGTTTGTCTGAGAGATTTATTGCGATTACAGATTGGTTGTATTTGAGCGCGTATAAACTTGTTCACAAGATATTCTTGGGTCTTTATGCACCGCAGTGGTTTTTATACATTACCATCCCACTACTGGCCTCGCGATAAGAAAGGTAAAGTCGATAGTTCGCCACGCTAGCCAAGTACTGATTGGCAGACTTTGCCTTCTTTTAAGAACTGTATGGAGAACTTTCAAATAATTTTATTTTACATACATATTTATACATACATTTGAAACTTGGCTCATTTGTCTATTTCTTATCAAAACAAACTGTTTTGTACGCTGAACATTAAATCACAAAAAACATAAGCCAGTATGAATGAAAATGAAAAAATATGCATTTGTTTAAAATTTAAACTGAATGCTTCAGCTATTTTTTCATCCAAGAAAATAAATATAATTTTCGCTCAAAACAGTCAAAAGTTATAATTATGTCCTCTGGCGAAAAAAATATATTAATACAACACAATTTATATTTGCATTTTAAACCGCATTGCACCGATTTTGATTGCTACAATACTTTTTAAGATTTGAATACATCCCCACAATTCAAGATTATCTTTATTATTTTTACTTATGAGAGCTAGTTACAATTTTTCAACATCATTTAAATAATTACATGTACCCAGATTAGCCAATAATTCGTGGGGTGCCTTCGGGGTGGGGTCTTATAGACCCTGCATTTATTTTTGATTGTATGACCCGAATAACATGATAATCCGAGTCGCAATGACGACGATCCGAGTCGCAATGACGATGATCCGAGTCACAATGACGCGCGTTTATAAGCGTACAAAACCCAGCTTATAAGGGCAGATTTATAAAAAAATATATAATACTGACAATCTGTAACCGTAATAACATTTATAAATAAGTTAGCAATTGTTCTAATTGGTGCTAGGGCTGTCCGTGCCACTGCCGCTGTTCTCAGCGTTCACTAGCATTGTTTTAGTGTTCTTATTATTTTTCTTAGCGGACTTACTTAAAGTAGCTACTTCTTTTAGTAGATTTTGTATCTTACCATTCATGAGGTTGAATTTGGTCTCATTTAAACGTTCCTTGTTCTTCATTTCGGTTCGCAAGTCCGTTGTGTTGTTGTGATGCTGAGCCTTCAATTCAGTTATCTGAAAGTTATGGGTGTTATAAATACATTTTTATACAGATTATACATATACTGTTAATAACGTTACTTAAGATTATCATACATTGTTTCTCAGCGGTACTTTTTCAATTTCCTTGATATGCCAATTTATAAATAAATCCAAAAAGCTTAAACTTTTGTTTCAGGTGGAATTCCGAAATAAGTTCCCAGACAAAAAAAAGAAAGAAAATCGGTAAGCAAACAGAAGAAATTAGTTTGGAACTGTTTATCTCTGCTTGTTAAATGTTTATATTCGCACACACCAAAAGTCGAAAATCATCGATATCTCCATTGACTGAATTGGGCTATGGGGTCGCGAATTACTACCGTCAAAAAAAGTAGGTCCCACTAACCAGTTTGTCTTTGGCGAGTAGTTCCATATCTTTTTGTTGCACTTTCTTCTGTAGACTGGCAATCGTTTCCTTCAGCTGAGTCATTGCAACGACATGGTCCGATGAATTCGGGTCCAATTCACCTTTCAAACAATGTAAAGGAAATTAATGCAAACAATTAAGCAACAGGAAATATATTTATAAGGCATTATGGTGATTATAATTTAATTCGCAGAATTCCTTGATGAAAAACCCTAGTTATAACTCGTGACTGTTTGCCTTTATGTGTCATCAATTTTATTTATGACGTTTAAAATTGTTCAGTTTCTTTTTTTAAGGTTGTTTGAAAGAGCTACATAAAAATGGCCTACCTTTGCTTTGATTACCTTGCATTGGATTCATTTTAGATTTCTTGTCCAACGGTTGAGAATCGTTCATAGAAGAGTCATTAGCGTTGATGGACTTCATCATATCTGACTTACGCTTCTCTTTATGGCTGCTTTTCGACCTGAAAATGTTAGGAACCTTGACTCTTTTTTTCATAATGCACTGGCAGCTTATTTACCTATTAGTATTGAAAACAAGGAATTTAAATAAATATTATATACATATCAGTATTCCAGATACGAATTAATACCTAATCCTACCATATTATTACCTATTAAATTAATAATGTTACGAATATAATTAGTATCTAAGCATTTTCAGTAATAGGTCCTAATAGGTGGGTAATATTATATAATATTACCTCATAATAAGTCATACCTATATAGGTATGACTAAATTAAACAGCAACAATGAAACAACACAATATCCTTTTCCTGTGGTGCAATTAGCGTTAAAATAAATGAAAAATTACAACAGGCATTAATCTGTCACATTGATTTTCGCCAGCGAAGGGTACAGGAAACCTGTACCATTCGCTGTCAGCTGTATTTTTGTCAATTAAGAACCTTTTAACAATTAAGAAGAGAGAAAACGAAGAGAGACCAATAATTGTGTAATTAAGAAGAGAGAAAGAGTAAGAAGTAGTATACTGACTTGTGAGACCTGTGTTTGTGTTTGTCCACCGATGAGAGATGCTGCTTGGTCCGCGCCAAGGCACGCTTCAAGGATTGAGTGCAAAGCCAGCATAGGAGCTTGCCGTCAACCTGGTAATTCATTTACAATTCATGCATTATAGATAAGTTGTCACTGGTAGATGTCAGTACCTAGCAGATATTTAAGAAAAAAGTTACATGACGGGAATTTATGTGAGCGGGAATTTATGTGAGCCAAAACAATTATTATTATTATTATTTTTATCTTTATTTTTCTTTGTATACAGCACACGCATCACGCACAAAATACTAGACGGAATTAAATGCGGTTTTTACAGTTGTATTACTGGAAATATAAGTTAAATTTTGGTGCTCATTCAGTGCCGGCGTTAGAGCCACTGACGCCCTAGGTAAGAATTATGTGGCGCCCACATAAGAAAATAAAAATCGAGCTTTTTTGCTCGAAAATTTTATTACTGAAACAATGGGAACGTTTATTAAGAACTTCCTTTTTCTTTTTTTTTGCTCCTCACCCCAAATATGTCGCCCCTCCAAATTTGGCGCCCTAGGCCGTCGCCTCTGATGGGATTATCTTGGAAGTGAAACTATAAATATGGGAATACACATTTATTACTATAGAAAGATGAAAAAGCAACATAAGAAGACATGGTTTTTAAAACGGAGTGACAGCACTGTCATTTATATTTTATTTTTTATTCGCAACAGCCCCCCCCCCCCTAACGCCGGCTCTGTGCACATTTCACGCCTACAAACTTGACATATTCGTAATAACGATGAACTTGGTCACCTGCATCTTGTGGATATTTTAATCACACGCAAACATAAATTACATCTATGATAATGTTCGCAAGCGATACTAATGATAAAAGTTTTCTGGTATTATTGGAACCTGAAACTAGACAACTATGTCAATCACTAACGTTTTTAACGGGAAAAGTGCCAAATAGTTTGTCTATAATTAATTTCAATGCTGATGTCATCATAGTATGAAAATACAATAATTATTATTATGTAGGATTACAGAGTCTTTCACTGCACTTTCATTTCTGTGGGGAGGCTTCAGGGTGGGGTCTTATAGACCCTGCATTTATTTTTGATTGTATGATGTCTTTCATTGCAATTTCATTTCAAAATGATACTTAATTTCAAATTCACAAGTAAAGTAAACATTATGTTGATACCCAGTATGGATCAGGATGTATAAGTGGCTATTGAATGATTAAAAAACGCTAAACACTAGCACACTCATATCCCCGCAGTAGGTTATTACCTGTGTCGCGGGTCGGGTGGCATGGGCTACACATATAACACATCACAATTACACCCATGACCCGAGTACAAATATTTATGTGTCACATAAATATCTTCCCCGGTCGGGAAACGAACCCGGGACCACTTGCTTTGCAGGCAGATGCAGGCACCAACTAGGCTACATTATATCATAGCCGTCTTCCTATCGTCACCGCGCTTTGAATGATTATAATGCAATAAATATTATCTTACTAGCGTTTTGCCCGCAACTTTGCCTGAATTTCCCGGGTTAATAGGTACCCTATATCTTGGTCCACGTCATGGTCTACTTGCATGCTTTTCATGAAAATGCGTTCGGTAGATTTTGCGTCAGAGATTAAAAAATATCCACACAAACTTTCACATTCACATTATTATTAGTTGGAAGCTATCAGGATGCAAAATCCTGTTTCTCTTTAGAATCAAATGATGTGGTTCTTTTCTGATTATTCTATGACATAGTTTAACCATGGATACAGACCTTTTTACTATCGTCGTGTCTGTCAAAGGCACAACGCTGCTTGCACTGCTCACAGGTGACGGCCGGCCCATATTTACGTTCTGAATTGGTACAACGCTGACATTTGTTGCCTGAAAACCATTCACTTATTATACACAAATATTGTGATAATGAGCACAATATTTAATATGTTACATGATGAAGCAATACATAAAACGTTTCATAACAATGGCATGTAGATACTCATATTTATTTTGCAATCACTGCAATATTTCATTACCTAATCTGTCTAACACTAAGAAGAGCAGTTTTTAATTTTAACAACAGAAGAACTCTGCCTAATAATTTTATTACTCACATTGATCAGATGTTTCCAGGTTTAATAGGTTATTAATTAGTATTAATCTTCATGATTTTTGACCTTAACTTATTTAAATACTTGAATGACGCAAAATTAAGATATCAATAAATAATTTTATATTTTTCAAGGTGGAGACGAGTGACTAAGGACAGACCACAGTGCAAACTGTTAGAGGAGACCCATGCCAAGAGTCATGCTGAAGTTAGAGACATTTTATAGGATACTAGCTGCTGTACCCACTTCGCAGGGCGTCAGCCATTTTTACTTGTGATGAAGTACAAGAACTAACTCATAAAGAACTCTGGAATAATGTAGCTTTCTACTAGTGAAATTGGTCCAGTAGTTTTGAGTTTATTTGTTACAATTAACATACAAATCTTTCCTCTTTATAATAATAATGTGGATATTATTGATGTGTATTTTATCTCTATTATTTTTACTATACAATTCTATAAACAGAATACAACAATACATATAACAGTAGTACTGTTGCCTTGTCAATTGCTTAAAAGGTTGTTTCATTAGTTTAACTACAGAATGGATGAAGCCCTTACACCCAAATAAAATAAATAAATAAATTGGGCTCAGCTTTAGAACAGGGAATGTCGAAAAGATGGTTCAAATATTTTTTTTTAGGTAGATTATATTATTAAAAGACGATTACGAAAGTTTCACTTTACGGAAATTAATAGTTTATGAGATATGAATTTTTAAAATATCGAATTATTCCCAATTATTTGCTTACATTTATGACATAATACGTCAAAACGCGACAGCCATCTTGAATTTCGTGTCAATTTAACGGGTTATCCGTCAATTTAGCTTCAATTTCTGACAGTAGCTGTCATAAATCAGCCATGACAGTCGTCAAATATGTCAATCTCATCATTCATCGTCTATACCACAGAGTACATATCTTCGTGTCCATTCTCGCGTGTGAGAACATCATTGTGATCGCGCTTGAGAATTTTCGTTGAATACAACCACTACTGAATTGAAAATAACAAATTGAATAGCACAAATATTTTAAGTTAATATACAACTATGTTAAAGTCAAATCAAATCAAATGAAAAAACAACTGAACTCAAATCGAAAGAAGGATAGGTTAGGTTATGGTTGTCTGATTTTATTTACGAAAAAATAGGAACCCCGCGAAGCGGGGTTCCGTCGACATCTGTGGCGAAGCCCCCGCTATGAAAAAACAACAGAACTCAACTCGAAAGAAGGATAGGTTAGGTTATGGTTGTCTGATTTTATTTACGAAAAAATAGGAACCCCGCGAAGCGGGGTTCCGTCGACATCTGTGGCGAAGCCCCCGCTATGAAAAAACAACTGAACTCAAATCAAAAGAAGGATAGGTTAGGTTATGGTTGTCTGATTTTATTTAGGAAAAAAATAGGAACCCCGCGAAGCGGGGTTCCGTCGACATCTGTGACATAGTCTTATTACGGCGTTAATAGAGTAGATTAAATCACATAGTATCTGTGACTGATACAACAGTTTGATATACCTTTGTCATTTCTGGCGTTTAATTTTGAATATAGAGCCTTAATTTTGTACTGCGGTTAGAAAAGTTATTTTCCATTTTCTCAGAAATGGTGCGTCGCTGAGAGTTGCGAAAGGTATCGTTGTAATCAGGAGCGAATCCTTTATATCTGTATGATTAATAAACACTGAAATAGCTTGATAAACTTACACCCAATTTTTATTTTCAAAATTTTTTTTCTCGAAAACTAAAAGTTTCCGTAAATTGCGGTATTCAAAAACGTGTTGTACACCCCCCCCTCCCCCCCCAAAAAAATTTTCATCGAAATTGGCGTAATTCCCTGTTCTAAAGTGCTTCCATAAATTGCTTTAAAGATGGTAGATGGTATTGATAAGCATTACTTACCAATAAAAGCTGCAATAATATTGCAGTATTCACAAGCTGTAGGTTTTCCATAAGCCTTCACATTGGCTTCGCACTTCTTGCAAATTGAGGATGTGTTGGACTTACTACAACAGCAAAGATAAGGAGTATAATACAAATTGTATGGAATCACTACATATGACCTTTGAGTTATTTTTATAATAAGTGAATTAAATTGAGGCCAAGAAGGGCATACAGTGAATGAGATGTGAAAGCAATAACACTTTCAGTAATATAGTGTACAGTATTGTTTTGCTTGGTATGTTTATTTCTTATGTTGGACTTAGTGTAGAATTCTATGTATGCTTTAATAAAACTCAAAATGGTATTTTTTCTGTATATTGTTTTTTTTTATTTTGATTAATGGGCACTTGAAAACAAGAACTCCAAATCATTTTTTTTAAACTATTGTCTCTCTGTCTGGTAACTTGGCACACTTAACACTCATACTTTGGATCATATTTATGAAAACTTTTTAACCTGAGAAATAAAAAGCATGTTTTTTTTAACATAAGTCATAAAGTGATTTGTTTTAAAATATGCAATAAACATTCACTGATTAAACTAATGAAATACGTAGGTATTTCGTAATTTTTCAATATTTTTGAAGGAAAAGAAAATAAAAGCAATGTTTGCAGATATTTTGAATTGTTCAAAAGGGAAATTATGAAAACCAAGATTTGATCGAATCCCCTAGTGAATTTCACCATTTCCCTCCTCTCGTTTTTAACATTAAATTGAGGTCAGTTAATACATTAACTAAATAAAAGGACTGAAAATAGTGGTTTATTGTGTTTAGAGGTCATGCCTAGGTAGAGTGAGAAATACATCACATGATAGTATTGCATAGGCTTAAAACATCCAAAGGTATATAGAACTGACCTTGTTTGTTGAAATTCTGAGCGACAGTACGTGCATTTGACAACGGGAAAAGATCCGCGACATTCCTGGAATAACAAGAAGTAAACGCGTCATTCTCAGCACTGACGTCACAATAACAGTAAAAGTTTTGTTACGCTAAATGGAAAGTACAATACAGCTTCTCGATTTCATTAAGTGTTTATTTTATTTCTACTCTCCTAACTACCCTAAAATTACCTTGCAAAGTTGTTCTCCAGGCGACAACTCCTCGAAAGGATGCCTTGAGCAACAACGAGAACAAGCGAAAAGAGCCGTTGATGCTGTATTACTCATTATTGTATCTACTACCAAATAATATCACAAAAGGGAAAGATGAAAGAAAAGTTCTAAATCAAATTAAAAAACAAAGCTTTTTATCTTGAAAGGAAACTAAAATAAAAACTATGAATCCCCGTAAATTTACAGCACAGTGAATGAATGAAATGAGTTGAAATGAAAGTTTGAAAGCAGTGTGACCATATTTAAATTACAGATCCTGCCACTCATTGCTTAAAAACCTGCCAAATCCTGCCAGTCTGATAAGTGAAAAATGCCCAAATACTGCCAACTTCATTTACCGTTGTAATAAACAAAGAAAAAAATACACTTATAAATCTAATATATAAAATTCTCGTGTCACGACTAACGGAGTTAGAAGTTGAACTCCTCCGAAACGGCTCGACCGATTTTCGTAAATCTTAGCGTGCATATCGGCTAGGGTGGAGAATCGGACAACATCTATATTAAGGGTGGTCCACCCCTAATTTTTTATTTATTTTTTTAATTACTATTAACTTTTGACAGAACGAAGCCTGTCCGAGCAGCTATTTATATTTTTTTTTTATTATACATTGGTGTTAGGATCATATTCTTCTTCTTTAAAGATAAATTTTATTGATTCATACAATTTAGCATAATTTATCTTTGTTTGGTTCAAATGAAATGCAATAATTAGTCCAGTCATTATACATATTATCCATTTCATACATCCATACATCACTGCACTAAATTGCCATGTTCACCAATGCCCTGTTTGACATACAAGATTGACGATATACATAATTATGTTTATATAATTACAAAAAAAATATATTTCAAAAATCATTTTATGGACATATTAATATTATTAATAGCGTTGTTATTAAGTTCATCAAAGTTATTAATGATATATGTTTATTACGAGATAATATAAAACATTACATTTATTATAAAATTTTAATTTTTATACTCCTACTAGCGGCCCGGACAGACGTTCTGTCAAGTTTTTATTTTATTTTGAGATGTAAGCTATCCTATCTCTCAAATTGGATCAAACTGCACACGGTGTGCAAATTTGATTAAAATCGGTTAAGTACTTACTATAGGTGTACCAGCATCTCATGGCATTTTTGACAAGCAGAAAAATGGGTTTTTGATATGGCAATGAAAATTTTTAAAACTAACTATTGTCAAGCGGCTTGTCAAGTCAAAGAAAGAGTTGTATGGAGTTCTTTTCTTTTTCTAAAATGATGATTATTTTCGATTTACTGTCGAAAAGACCTTTACGATCACTAGCCACAAATATTATTTTCAATGTTTATTGAAAAACATGTGAGGGAAAAGTTGTATTTAAATGACAATCTGCATTATTAATATCATCCATCTTGTAGGATTAACTCGTTTTGATACTTAGTTTTCGTGATTATATTTTCTTAATAAATAATCTACATAATTATGATTTCTTTGTATGTAAGTAAGATTAGCAAATGATATTAAATTAATTGAAATAAATAATACAAACATTGTTACAAATTAAAGGTAGAAAAATTTTGTGAATATGAAATGAAAAGTTACATGATACAAGTTCACGTAACTGAAACGGTGGAGGAGCAATTTATTATTATTATCTATTTGTTCTCTTCATCAAATGAATAAAAAATACTAGTATACAGATGGCAAATTTTAAATTATAGTTGCATAAATTAATGTTAGTCACTGTAATAATTAATTATAATATATATAAAAAAATATGTGCTTGTCTCAAAAATAGCTTTATTTTCATCTGAAGTTAATAAACCATACCTACATATTATATTGCCTATTATGAAACTAACACTGTTAAAAATATCAAGGATCAACAAGTTTTATTCTAGTTTTCCCAACGCTGGGGAGTGTGTTGTCTCCAATTTTAATTTCCACATTTTGCCATCAGATTCTGGTATACCTATACTTATGTAGGAGTCCATCACGGACAAACAACGTGACACGTAATTTATATATATTAAGATTTCTTTAATAACAAAATTACGCCCAAGTGCAGATTTAGTTGAAGGGCCATTGAAGAGCACTATAGCTCTACGTGTCCAGTCTCTGTGAGTGATTGAAATAAACTTGTGTATAAGAACCAGATGTTATACCAGCTGTTTTAAGATTATTAACTTTATAAACAAAGTATTAAAGTTGTAAATTGAGTGTGATACAAACATAATACACATAATACGAGAAATACAGAGGAATCCCAACATGCTGGCAACGTATAGAGTTGCCATTTTCGGAATTTTTAGTTGTCATAATGCATTTTTTTCGGTTGCTCAAATCTGCCGAAAACTGCCAAGATTTATAAAACGTCAACCGATCCTGCCATAGGCTAAAATAAGAGGCTAATCCTGCCAAAATGGCAGGATCCTGCCACATATGGTCACACTGTTTGAAAGACATCAATGACAATAAGTGTCAATGACACATGACATGACAAGACGTTCTTTCTATAGCAAGACGACAGACAGCGACAAACACCACAAACTAATAATAATCTATGGTAGAGACAGCCAAGTTAAAAAAGAAAGAACCATAAAGTAAGTATTAGTATAGAGGGAGTGTAACGAAGTGGGAACAGTAGGCACGGGTGAGAACAACACGACGTTCCCGTCGCGAGCGCTTGTAGTCGTGGTTGATTGCTAGCGGTGTGCGGTTCTAGAGAGATTTTTAAATATTTACGTATCAAAATGGTCAAATGTGCAGTTCCATCTTGCAAAAACGATAGTAGGAAACACACAAAACTGAAATCCAGTATCACATTTCATCGGTAAGTTGATTTTTATATTTATTTTTAAGAAAACAAATCACGCATCGCGGGTGTGAAGGAGACGTGAGGGGCGGGCACGGAAAGACCGCCCGCGCACCGCGCTCTCCTCGCGAGACTGTAGTGATGTGATGCGACCAACGCTGTAGTCGATATTTAAAATATGTTTTGAAATGTTTGCTATGAGAACAACGTATTATATTTATGTAACTTTAATAAAAAAAACAAAATCTTATAAATATTTATTATAAATCATTGTAGTGTGTGTTTTGTATGATATACTTTGTAATATTTATAATGCGAAAGTATTTTAACGTTAGCTAGGAATGTAAATATAAGGGCGTATTCACGTAGAAAGCTGGCTACCGGCGCCGATCTGCCAGCGCTTATCGGGACCGGTTCGCTCAGGTAGTCGGCGCAGGTAGTCTATAGTCCATTTTTTTGGTCGAGTCTAAAGTCGTAAACAAATATGGCCGACTTCTAATGTCAATTTGCCATAGACAGTATATATAATGAAACTTGGAGTCGGTTCATAAGATACAGCGACTAAATTTCATTATCTGTTATAGAAAATGACTATGGGAATTGATAAGTGCCTACTTAAATATTTCTGTTTAAAATTATTTGCCATGATGCGAACGAAAAATCATTGTCATTGTAACCTTGAGTAATAGAAAAAGACAAAAATAACAATTCACAGTTTTAAAAATATGTCTCTAATTTTCAAGCGTAAAGTTAAAATATTATTATATCGATCAAGAAATCATTCAAACGATTTAGAATATCGATTTGTCTTTCAATACTTATGAATCAACGACAATCTTAAGTTCCTAGCTGTCAAATTGTCATCGATATATTGTTGCTGTGCAAAGAAGTTTTGACAATGTTTCGTGATAAATAGAAGTTTAAGTGAAATTAAATTAAATTAAAACAAGATTAATATTAAAATGGATGATTTATTTAATTGAGTCTATGTCTATATTTTCTTCGGTTGTTTGTACCATAAACATTTACTATCTAAATAACAAGAATACTCGTGTAAAACTAAAAAACTGAGTGACTTTCGTATTTTAAATAACCAACAATATAGATCACACTAACAGCTCCATCACTAGGAGAATCTGCTATTATGGGTGCCATAGGTACAATTAATGTACTGTAGTACAACAAATGGTGTAATAAGTACCTGGGCAAATGAGCTTGCTCAAGTGAAAATAGAGAAAACAAATTTTCCCAGATATGAGAACTAGCTAGATCGATTAGTCGCCCTCGTAAACCATAACATTCTAAATTTCATCGATATCGTTAGTGCTGTTATCGAGAACGTGGTAACAAACAAATATATAAATAAATATACATACCTATTTATATAAAAAAATTCTCGTTTAATAGTAGGAAATAAGATAAGTTATCGAAATAACTTATCGATACCTCGTTGCCGATCGGCACGTAATTGATACATCCCTATCCGTCATACACGTATCGATATACGTATCTATAGATCATCTGCCTACGATGCGTACCGTTCCATTTGTGTGATACCCGCACTCTATACTAATAATAATACCTCTATGGAAAGAACGACAGACCATCCGCAATAAACAATGTATTTTTCACACTGAAGTTGCGAATAGCGTGAACCGCAATATCTTGGCGATAGTAAAACTTCGATTAATTTTTCATACGACTCATACGTAGACTTGAAACTTAATTGAAGCCTAGTTTGCATCTCACGTATTCTATGTATTGAAAAAAAAAATAGCAAGGGTTATTGGTTAATTAGGTAGGTATTTTGATGACTATTATGTTTGGACAGAAAAAATGGTTAAGGTGCTCCCTCACCGGGAGCATTCGCTTGTAATGTAACGTTACAGATTTGAGCATTACATCAGTGAAGGAGGAGAACCGAGCATTACAATGCGCACCTTGTAATGATACAAAACGGGGATACATCAGTGAAGGAGGAGAACCGAGCATTACAATGCGCACCTTGTAATGATACAATGTGTAATATCTTGTTACAACTTGTAACATCAATAATAATGTCAAATCTATAATGTTACATTACACGCGAATGCTCGTCAGTCAGGGAGGTAGTATTGTAATGTAATGCTCAAAGTCGAATCTATAATGTTACATTACACACGAATGCTCGTCAGTCAGGGAGGTATTATTGTAATGTAATGCTCAAAGACGAATCTATAATGTTACATTACAAGTGAATGCTCTCGGTGAGGGAGCACCTTTATCTGTTATAGTCGGTTTACGGACGGTAGTTTAACGTGACAACGTCATGACAAAACAGTGATGAATTGATTGCATACTTTTATAGAAAGTGAAGAGTCCTTAATTACCTTTGGTGTGCCTCAAGGCAGCGTTTTAGGCCCTACATTATTTCTTTTATACATAAACGAACTGACAAACTTAGATATATTAGGGGGTAAAATAATTTCCTATGCGGATGATACAGTAATCGTTTTCGAGGGAACAAATTGGAAAACTGTATTTGAGAATGCCGACGCTGGTTTACGTAGGGTGTGCTCGTGGCTTGAAACTAACCTTTTGACGTTAAATATTTCCAAGACTAATTATATTTGTTTCTCGAATAACAAAAGGAGTCAACCAGGCAGCGATCTTTACCTTAAAATCCATCAGTGCGATAAATCTAGCAATACCAGCTGTAAATGCAAATTATTAGACAAGGTAGTATCCACTAAATACTTAGGAATAATTGTAGATCAACATTTATCCTGGCACCAACACGTCTCTTACATAAATAACCGCATAAGAAAGCTGATTTGGATCTTCAAAATTCTAAGGAACGTGGCTAATACAAAGCTACTAAACCAAATTTACGTATCTTTAGTTCAATCAGTGATAGGTTACTGTATTACTATTTGGGGTGGAGCTACTAAATCTAAATTCATAGAAGTAGAAAGAGCTCAACGCTGCCTACTTAAAGTTATGTACTTGAAGCCCTACAGATATCCTACTGAAGATCTCTATCGTGATTGCAAATTATTATCGGTAAGAAAACTTTATATACTCCATACAACTTTAAAACTTCATAGCTCATTACCATTCGATCCTGCATTGCTCCTAAATAGAAGAAAAAACAAAGTTGCTCCCGTACACTTCACAAAAACAGATTTAGCCAAAAGACAGTATGTTACTCAATCAGCGATAATATATAATAACACATAATAAATAAAAAACTTACGATCTACAACTTAAAATTATACAAATGTAAAAATATATTGTTAAATTGGCTTTTATCACTAAGCTATAATAACACAGAGGACCTCTTAAAATAAATATAGTTCATATATAAATCACACACACACACACACACACACACACACACACCCACCCACACACCCACACACACACACACACACACACACCCACACACACACACACACACTTACGTCTATTATTAAGAATGATATAATATGTATAAAGAAGAGCGAGGCCACTTGCCACAAACATATCTTATATGTTTAATAAGTGATCTCAACCACTGTTTGAATATTGCTATGTAACGGTAATAGACAAATAAAGATTTTGTATTTTGTATTTTGTATTTTATAGATAAAATTGAGCGCTTCGGCCGATCGTAGCCGATCGGGCCTCTCTACCGCTTGCTCCGCGCTTTCGCTCGCGCGGAACGCGACAGTGAGTCATGCTTTGTCGTGCGTGCACCCGGCGTTCATCGTTCTAATAGACGTTATCACGTCAAAAATCTTTTATTACTATTGAATGACACAAATCATATCAAAATTTTTCTGTCCAAACATCGTTTTACTTTCAATAACCTAGTTTTCTAGTAATGTACTGTAAATACTTTCCATATAATAATTGGATGCTGACTGAAATCAATTACTCATAAATGAGTATATTAATAATGATATTGTAGGTATAGATCAATGTATTGAATGTAAACAAAATACAGTCACAGTATTATTAATAAAATAGCAATAAATAAAGTAGGTATACCTTGGTTTTAAAAGTCACGAAAAAATATTTTGTAACTTTTCTTAATATTGTTAAGAACATCAAGTCCGGTGCTAGCCAAGGCACCACACGGGTTGACGGTTATAAGTCCTTTTGTTCCATGGAATCCAGAGTCTCTCTATTCCTCCATATCTCCAGAGTATTCTCAGACCTGAGTGTTCTATAAATTCGAGAGCGGATCTCGAAACTAAGTGGTGGACTGTGTAGGTACTGTGCAGCAAACAAATTTTGTTCTTAATCGTTTTTCAATTTCGTTTAAATTAAAAAAAAAAAATTAAATTGTTCCACTTTTAAATTATTTATACTAAACTCAGACACTAAATTATAGTTTAAACATAATCTAAATTTTACTAACAAAAAATAACCGACTTCAAAGTCTCAAAAACTACTTGTCAGATCTCGTTAAAATTTATGTAAGGACATGACAAGCACCTGCTTTCGATTAAAAAAAGAATTATCGAAATCGGTTGGCGTGATATTGAGTTATTCTTCAATTTGTCGCGCACATTTTAACACAAATTTACGACTTATGTGGTTTTCTCATGGATGCCATTGTCAGATCTCAATAAAATTTATGTGGGACCACATGACAGCCACCAGCTTTCGATTAAAAAAACAATCATCAAAATCGGTTCGCGCAGACCAAAGTTCTGAGGTAACAAACATAAAAAAAACAGTCGAATTGAGAACCTCCTCCTTTTTTTGAAGTCTGTTAAAAATATTTTTTTCATTTTAAATTAAACAGCATTAAAAAATGACATTAATGACTAAAGAGCCTCGAAGACGAAGTTTGAGCTTCGATTCGAACCTTGGGAGCAGAGCTCGGGCCTTATAATGCCCTTTAAAGCAAGCAAATTATAGGTGTACCAGCATCTCATGGCATTTTTGACAAGCAGAAAAATGGGTTTTTGATATGGCAATGAAAATTTTTAAAACTAACTATTGTCAAGCGGCTTGTCAAGTCAAAGAAAGAGTTGTATGGAATTTTTTTCTTTTTCTAAAATGATGATTATTTTCGATTTACTGTCGAAAAGACCTTTACGATCACAAGCCACAAATATTATTTTCAATGTTTATTGAAAAACATGTGAGGAAAGAGTTGTATTTAAGCGACAATCTGAATTATTAATATCATCCATCTTGTAGGATTAACTCGTTTTGATACTTAGTTTTCGTAATTATATTTTCTTAATAAATAATCTACATAATATGATTTATTTGTATGTAAGTAAGATTAGCAAATGATATTAAATTAATTGAAATAAATAATACAAACATTGTTACAAATTAAAGGTAGCAAAAATTTTGTGAATATGAAATGTTACATGATACAAGTTCACGTAACTGAAACGGTGGAGGAGCAATTTATTATTATTATCTGTTTGTTCTCTTCATCAAATGAATAAATAATACTAGTATACAGATGGCAAATTTTAAATTATAGTTGCATAAATTATTGTTAGTCACTGTAATAATTAATTATAATATAAAAAATATGTGCTTGTCTCAAAAATAGCTTTATTTTCTTCTGAAGTTAATAAACCATACCTACATATTATATTGCCTATTATGAAACTAACACTGTTAAAAATATCAAGGATCAACAAGTTTTATTCTAGTTTTCCCAACACTGGGGAGTGTGTTGTCTCTAATTTTCATTTCCACATTTTGCCATCAGATTCTGGTATACCTATAACTATTATTATCATTAAAGTGACTATATGACTATATTATTAGTGCAAGTTTTGTTGTCATTCTTCATTCTTTGTTGTCATTAAAGAGCTCGAGCAGTCAAAGGCTCGAGCTTTCTTATGAGGTACATATGAGTCTTCAATGAGCTCAAGGCTTTGGGAGCTCAAGCCTCATAACCCTGACACCCTTAATCCTATTATGAGTGCATGCACTTAACTTTTTGTTTCATAAGACTGGGTCCTTTTATATATATCCATGTTTTATGTTTCTTAAGCGTCTTATACATGGTCCATCTTGCTGTACGTGCCGCCAAGGCCATGCAAGATGCACGATGCAAAAGTGCCGTGAATAGGCTTGACGTACGTCGATAAATAATAATTATCGATGGTTATCAAGCCTATTCACGGTACTTTTGCATCGTGCATGGCCTTGGCGGGACGTACAGCAAGATGGACCATGTATAAGACGCTTAAGCGTTCTCTATGGGCTTTGTTGTTGACTGTCATTATTTGTCATGTCAATGTCACAACCATAAACAAGTAACTTATGTCATATGTCATTATTTATTGACATTCGGCAGTGAATTTGTGTTGTGCGTGGTTTATTTTGACTAGATTTTTTAATAAACACAAATAAGAATTATGAAAAACATTGCAATATTTTGAGTTGTGATAATGAGTAACATTACATTTTCTATCCCACCGTTTCCATCCCAGGATCTGGCTAAGCTGGTGCTGGGTAAGTTTTGGTTTGGTTTGGCGGGATGGCGGGAGCAAACGCAGATGTCTTTCTAACGGACTGTGAAATCCTACATGAAACGATAGGTTTCATAATTTTCTATACAATTTCAGGATACCTTGCTGAGGAGCAACTTATGACTGCTTATGATGAATTCCTGCAAGCTAGCCCCTACTTAGATGCTCTTCAAAACGAATATGACAGGATATTTATGACGTCACTGAAGAATATTCTGGCTGAATATAGGGCAGTCAAGATATATGGTACGCTTGACACAGTATAATATTAACACTACATTTCTAGGAAAATTTGTGACACTCAAATTGCATGATAGTGTTTCTATTTAATAAGACAATTGGATACAAAATTATAACTGGATTCTTATTACGTTTTATTTCAGTGGAAACCTGCAAACCCTTTGTCTTAAGGAGGAAGTTATTCCAGTGTAGTAATTTGTTAGACGTTGTTAAGTTTCTTGTAAATAATGTTGATATTAATAAGCTTCATTCACAAGATGGAAGTTTGGAAAAAGTTGGGTAAGTTTCGAAAGCATTTTTGCCTTTAGTTAATAGCACTTAAGTAACTTACACATTTCAACAATCCTTTTTATAATAATACTAGCTGCCCGAACAGACTTCGTTCTGTCAAAAGTTTTTATTTAATTTTGAGATATAACCTATCCTATCTTTTAAGTTGGACCAAACTGCACACGGTGTGCAAATTTGATTAAAATCGGTTAAGTAGTTTAGGAGTTCATCGCGGACAAACATCAATCGCGTGACACGTAATTTATATATATTAAGATAAGTCAAATCATTGTCAACCTAAGGGCTTGTTTCAAATTCTGCTTTCCTCTGTATTTCTTTCTTTCTAATGAAAAAACACATCACAGTATTAATACATTTGACCATGTGAAGTGTGTAGTGTCACTCTTCTGGTCGCCAAACCAAATAGTTTACAAATTAATATATTTTCATCATTGTTAGGCAATATCCAATTTCTGGAATAATTTTGAAAAACTATGGTTACATATAAAATAATATTACATGCCATCCTGCATAGATATGTTAGATGTCCATGTATTGGACATGTATGTACCTACTAAATTTTGAAATGTATTTTTCAGATACAGCAGGCATTCATTTTCGAAGTCTTACTCATGTGATGTCTGTCATTCGCTGAGGCTCTCAAACTGTACATGTAGAAGTAGTCAGTCTACTAGCCAGGTAGAGGCAACTTCCCTCGAAGGGTCTGTGGAAACTACTTCCTTGTCTGATTTACCAGGTAAATTGCAGGTTCTTAGATTTTATGTAACTTTAAGAATTCAGATCTTGCAGAGCACTTTTTAAATACTTACAGACGTGAAACAAATTACAACATTCTTTAATATGTGAATAGTATGCACCAACTGTATTTATTATGTGATGATGATGATGGATGGTACCTTGAGTATTTGATAATATACTTATTTAAAACTTATTGTTAGTCCTCACAGTGGCTATGCTATCCAACTAGGACCGAGTCAAGTTTTGTAAATTTTCTTAAATTTCCTGATAATATGTTCAATACTGACATAAGTAGGTATAAAATAAATTACTGTCAATTATGTTTACTCTTTATGAAAAAATTATGTTTTGTATTAATTTCCAGGTAACATATCATATAAAAAGAAGATTGTAAAGGAGGCTGAACCTAAAAATACTTCAACTTTTATAACAAGTTCCGATCAAATAATAGATGGAAGATTTGTTAAGTTTTCAGAGAATTTGAGTAGCACAACATTTGCAAGTGATACAACAGATAATATAATCTCATCTGTTACAGAGAAAAATTGTCCACAAAATCCTACTTTGTTGGTAATTATTTAATTTAATTATTTACTAAGATACTTGCATAATTTGAGAATAGACTTAGCCCAATGCATACGTAACAGGTTTTTTCCACCTGTCTTTGTGAGTAGTAAAGTTACAATGCCACAATGCAACTATGCCAATCAAATATTGATTTGCAAGTTTAACACACCTTTCATAAAATTAACATCATTAAAAAAAAATCCTTTACTAAAGTAGATGATAAATCACTTGGTAATACTGGTGATAAGAGTACAACATTTTCAATGTTTTCCTGTCTGGTTGGAACATAACCAAACATTAAAGTAATGTATTGCATAATTTAATTAGATTTCAGCAATGTACCTACTACCAGTTATTTTAAATTTTTAGGTCAAAGAGCATCCGTCAGAGTTGAGGCAAAATGTACAAGGTGAAAATGATGTTCTTAATTTAGTCAGTCATAACAGAAATGATAATGGCTGCAATAAACAGAATCTCAGTGATTCTGCAACTACCTCACAGGTAGTGGGTACAGACAAGTTAGAAATTGTTGCTGCAGGAGGTAAGATGATATGAATGATAATAATGATAATTCAGTATTTGGTAATTGTCAACTCTTAAACTGCTAGGGTTGCCTGGAATATTCACTTCCCTGTCAGATCAGGGTGTTGTTGAGAGGCAAAGGCCCTAATGCTTGGTATGGCTTGCCAAAGGGATTAGATCAACTATATTACTATCAAGTCATTAATATTGTCAATGGTATTATAATATTATTATTAATTTATGATCCATCTGCATAATTTCCATCCTCATGCTTGAGTAACGATTTGGCTGGAGGTTTGAGAGCCAGTACTCGTATTCTTTCATAGTTTTTAATATCATGTATTAAGATAATAGTTATAATTAGTTTATTTCTCTCTTGCAGATTCTAGTAATAGTAAAGTTATTGTACCTGATTCTAGCACATCAGAAAACATTGTGATACAGTAAGTTTTTTGCATGTTTTAAATTAATTTAATAAAGGTTGCTGGTCATAGAAAATGTCTAACATATTATCCATGATTTCAGTGAGAAAGTAATGTTTAATTTATAACATTTTCAGAAGTTCTACAACAGAGGTGGACAATGTCACAAATTGTATAAATAATAGCAAAAGCAATGTCAGACCTCCTCCGCTTCTAATAAAAATTGGAAATGAGCAGAAACCTATGAGCTTGCAGCCAAACACCTTACACACTTTACCAAGGTTGGCAGCCAAACCACCGCTTGTTAAATCTAAAAACAGAAAAGTTGAAGATCAAGTTTCTCCTAAAATAACAATTTTATCCGATGTAAAAGTTGATAATGAAATAAAAATGCCTTCTCTTTTGAAAAACAATGCTTCAACATCTTTAGTACCAATGCAGACGCTGTATATTAATGGCACACAGGCTTATAAAAATCAACATCAGGTTGATCAAACATTCACAAAGGATGAAATTATGGCGATGCCAACTATAATTCTGGTTCCTGCATCAGGTAATTAATAAAATATAGTGTATTGTGTACTTTATTTTGCTTCTGTATAATTTTTAAAATACCCAATAGTAATTTGTAAGCAATTTTTTAAATTGTTAAATTTTTATTGTAAATAGGTTTGTTTCGATTTTCATGTCATAATTAAGTACGGCTGCCCGTAAAATTTTCATGAACTGACTTAAAAAGGAATTATTATTCTACCAAATGTACATTTTCACTCTGTAAATGTATATTTTTCCTAATCATTTTTTCTACGCCCTAATACTGTGGTTATTATTTTCAGATAAAACAAAGAAAATTGTGCCTACTGTGACTCAGAAAAGTACAGTGCATACTGTACCTACTGCCGTGAGCTGTTCGTCAGCTCCAACCCTCGAGCCTCTGGTAATTGATGTATCGTCAAATGATGATATTTCGAATCAACTGAATAATACTAATGATCCCGAGAAAAATTTTGATAAACAAACGAATGACAATATGTTAATAAAAACCGTAGATGTTACGTCAGCAAGTCATGCTTCATTACCTAAGGATAATACTCTTGCAGGCCTTAAGACTAGTACACCCCATGTACTTCCTCCTACAAGAAAATCTTCCTCGACGCCCCGTCGTACTTCACATGTAAGAGTATTAGATTTTACAACACCTAGACGAATATTACATGAAACTTTAAACGAACAAGAAGTTTATCAGTGTTCGTCTAGTGACGTCCCACTTGCTCAAGATTCTAGTACACAAGCGATTAGTAAAAATAGTGAAGATACTTTAGGCAAAGTTAGTAACATAAGTAATAATGATAAAAGTAATGATACTCATTCAGGACCTAAAAAAGAAAATAAAGCAACTATAAAACTATACAATTGGGACGCAGAATTACGTGCTCTTGCTTATGTAGGGAATGGTAATGTTGAAAAGTCGGAACCAAGACGAAAGTCGAAAAAGGCAAAAAGAAAAGGATCACCGACAAATAAAAGTACCAATACTCCTACTTGTAATAAGCTTAATATAACTAGAGAATCTAAGGCAAATAAACCCCATGATCATAAAAAAGTGACACCCAAAATAAAAAGTGTGAAACCTAGAAAAAAATCAATAGAAGCTGATAAAAATGATACTGAAAAACAGGAAGCAACAACTTCTATAGTCAAACCTACCATCAATATTATTAGTAGAAATAAATTTGCAGAGCCAGTTGAAACTGAAAAAAGTCAAAATAAATCTAATGGTGACGCTAACATTGACACTCCAGAGCTAGAAAAAATGTCTTTGCAGAATGAAATAGGCGTAAAACTTAATATTTCTGATTTATTGGAAACACCATACAAACAAGCTCTTTATGATATTCAGATGGACACACCTAAATTTTTTGGCCCTGATATACTGGATGATCCGTTATCAGATATAAAAATTATGAATATACCTACTCCTAGGTTTTTAAATACCCCTAAACTACCCCAAAACACTCCATCGTCATATTCATCAAGACCTACAGATTATTCTAGCGGAGGTTCTTATTACAAGCCGGATGATCAAGATTACGTACTCGGAAATGATATTGCACCAGATGATCTACCTTTGTCTACAGTGTCAAAACTTAATAAAGAATCGAAATCCACCGATACACAAAACGTTAATGTCGAAAAGGAATGTGAAGGGAAGTCTCGACCAGTTCGACAGTGTACTAAAAATGTATCTTATAAATACAGAAGATTGAAAGATGTAGAAGAAAAAATTGAGAAATCTTCAACTTGCAGTGAATCTAGTATTAATAAACTTGACAAAAAAATAGAAACACTTAAAATATCTAAGTCTGATAAGGATAACTCAGTAGGGAAACAAAGAGAGTCGAAGAAAAAGAGTAAAAAATACAAATCACCTGTGAAAAAAGAAGTCCCAAAAACTTTTATGAAAATAAAGCCACGCCGAACAACACCAGTGAAAGAGGTTTTGGGTAGAGGCAGAAAGAAAACTAGTGATTTAAGCCAAGTTGTATACATAAAACCGCAACCGAAAAAGGTATTATCTGACAAAGAAAAATCTGATTGTTTTTCGCCTCTAGTTGTACCAGTACTTACCAAATCTAGAAGAAAGTCATCAACACCAAGGAAACTACATTGTACTAAAAGATTTGATTCTGAAAGTCCTGGAAAAACCTCACCAGAAAGGAAAAAGCAAATTCAGCAATCATCACAAATTACAAATATAAATGCTATTTGTATTCTAGACTCGGATAGTGATCAAAAACCCTTGCGATGGTCTGATGATGGCTCTCAAGAATCGAAAGCAAAAGCAACCGAGGAAAAAGCACGTCTTGCTAATGAGAGTGATGATATAAGTAGAATTAAAGAATATATTAGTAGGACTGTACCGAACGAAATAGCAGGTAATTGCAGTAATGAATGTGAAGGAACCTTGCAAGTAGACTTAATAAAAAGGGGCTTCGATATTGAAACTGCAAGAATGATTGAGCGCGATTTGTTAGAGACAGCACCTAGTAACCTAACTAACCAAGAAATACCTGCAAAAACTGTATTACAATCCATACCATCTCCCATTTGCCAAGAAAATGAGAATGAATCAAAATTAAAAAAGCCTGATAAAAGCATTGAATCGGATTGCAGCACCTCTAATAATTTACAAATCGTTCAAGATGAAGATGTTAACGATGAGTTAGATTTTGCTGTACAGGAATGTAATGAAGACACAGCTAATTATTTTTCGTATAACTACGATGAGGCAAATTTTACTCCATCTGATCAAGTAAAACTCAAAGAAACATTTTCTATGGAAATTTGTATAGAGAATGACGTAACAATTAGATTACGAGCAATGCCATTTAATACAGGATTTGAACACGATTCAAAACATCACAATTTGGATATTTGCGATAAAAGCATTATAAAAGAAAAACCTGCTAGCCCATTACATTATGATGCTTTATATACCCCACGAAAAGCCACTTGTTATCAACTATTCGATTCCACTCTCGCTAGTCTCGATACACCTTTAAAATCGACTAGTCCAAATGCAGAAGAATTTGAAACAGTAACCGAAATAGTATTAGAAGTGGAAAAGTTAGAAACTGATATAAAACAAAAGCCGGAAACTAAAAAAAGAAAAAGAATCCAGAGTGGAACATCTGATGAATCCTCAAATGGCAATAAAAAGGTGAAACCTGATACGTCATATTTGTTAAATTCAGCCGGTATACAAAATATCGATATCGAATCTGTATTGAGTAAGCTACATGGACCATAACGTATAAACACGGCACTACGAAGATGGTTTCTTTTAAGTGCCATAATTATATTTCCTTCAATGGTTAATGTGTGTACAATAGAAATTTTTATACGTCATTACGAGTGCTCAAATAGGACGATAAATATTTACGTGATCAATCACTGAACAGGATCTCCGATTGTATCTCGACTTTATATACTATATCCTTGATAACTGTTTTTAAGCATCACGTTGAACGCTGATAATTATATTGTACGTATAATAATATACTACGTGTAGTGGGCAAATACTGTGGGCAAAGGCTGTGCCATGTGCATAGTTCAAATTAAGTATCTTTTTATAAACACAAAGCTTTGTATTCAGTAATTTGTCTAAAAATACTGAATCTTAAAAAGGCACCATATACAAATACTATAATATTGTATTTTCTCATTATCCTTGATATTTCATAATGTTGATGTTGATTTTTGTGTTTATTTCACTAGCGACCAATATATAGTATTTAATTATTTTGATATTGAATGACAATGAAAGGTGATAATTTTATTATGTGAAAGTACAAAAGTGACTCCTTTGAGTGCCTCTTTCAGTAATACTGATTCTTGGATAAGTTTGACTTAGATGACTCTAAAGCTGCGTATCCACTTGAGCAGCCTCGTGATGAGCTGCCTCATCGTGAGCGTGCCGCGGGCTGCAGAAAGTTCATGCGTCTCCACTTGAGCAACATAAAAAATCATCGAGGCAACAAGCCTCATCCCGAGCCACAGTTCTCCCAGTTTCGTAAAACCGTACTCGTCCGTCTTACTGAGGCGCCTTTGAGCATGGACGTTTACTGACATGGTTTGGCTCGCGGCGCGGCCGCATCGTTTGGTTCAAGTCGCGTCAAGTCTCCACTTGCTCTGCCGCGGATCAAGGCAGTTGCTCGACCCGCGGCTCAAATGGACCTCAAATGGATACGCGGCTTGAGATATTTCGACGGTTGATTTGATAATCTCTATGGATTTGTTTGTATGGTATTAATTACTTTACATTTTACTATGTGAAGTGAAACTTGATATCAAAGTTTTTAGTGTGTTAAGTGTATACTTATTTTTTATATCCTTGGATAACCTAATACTTATAAGAAATGAATAATGAAAACCGTTTCTGTTAATATTGTTGAGACCGTAGTGTAAAATAAATATTGTATAATAAGTATAAGTTGAGTATTTTAAATTGTATAGAAATTTACACCCACTTCATGTAGTTTGTTAAAATTACTGTTATGATGTGCTAGACACAATGGCAAGAGCAATAAAGTGATATTTTAAATATGGTACATTTGTTTTTATATCTTGAAACTTTAGGTTAGTCACTAGTGCATGTTGATTTCAATAATTTAGTTTTTATTTCTTGATCAATAGCACCATAATAGGTTATATGATTTACATAACGCGTCAAGTTCTTAAGTTACTTCGTAAAGGATACCATTATTAGGGATTTTATAAAATATCCTACTATTGACAAATTTTGAAAAATATACAGTACACATTGGTTCTATTAATCATTATTAATTTTACCATGATTTTAAATTAATTAATAAATTGGCGATGTTCATGAACAAATTGACCATGAGTACCTACATCTTGTTGCTGTATGATAAAAGCGCTACAGTTTAAAGGTGAAAATTTAGTATTTTTATACTTATATATTACTAGCTGACTCGGTAAACGTTGTTCTGCCAAAAATTTACGGGTAGGGGGATGAAAAATAGATGTCCGATTCTCCACCCTAGCCGATATACACGTTAAAATTCATGAAAATCGGTCGAGCCGTTTCGGAGGAGTTCAACTTCTAACACCGTGACCATTGACCGTGACACGAGAATTTTATATAGGTAAGTATTTTTTTTTTTTTTTTTTTATAGCCTGAGGGGCTGACGAAAAAGCAGACGGGCCACCTGATGGTAAGTGGTCACCGTCGCCTATGGACATGAGCAATACCAGAGGAATCGCCAATGCCTCGCCGGCCCTGAAGGAGAACTCTTTTTACACCTTTTTTGAAGAACCCCATGTCATAGCGCTCCGGGAATACCTCAGAAGGAAGCTCATTCCACAGCTTGCAAGTGCGTGGCAAAAAAGATCTTGAGAATCGGACCGTAGAGGTTCTCCACGAATCCAATCTGTGTGGATGAAACTTCAATCTTCGGCGAGTGGTGCAGTGATGGAAAGGTGCGGTAGGCATCAAGTCAAACAATTCCTCGGAGCACTCACCGTTGTAAAGTCGGTAGAACACACAGAGAGAACCGATATCTCTTCTGAGGCTCAGGTGTTCTAACCTGTGAGTGACTCGTGGGTCGTTGACAACTCGGACCGCGCGTTTCTGTATGGCGTCAAATGGGTTAAGCTGGTATTGCGGTGCCCCTGCCCAGAGGTGGGAGCAGTACTCCATGTGAGGCCTGACTTGAGCTTTATATAGCATAAGTAAGTGCCTCGCAGTGAAGTACTGCTTATTAGAATATAGTATTATTATACTACAAAATCTACAAATGTCCAAAATATATACTTGTATTACAATACTATTTTTTATAGTCGACATGGAAACACTGCTCGTGATCTTGTTGCATTAAATATTGAAAACCGTAACGACCAAACAATAATTTAAAATTCATTAAACTATTCTAAAATCAGTTGGTGACTCGGGTCTAATGCTAAGTGTTTGCATTATCACAATAATAATAAACGCATACACACTCTTACCCCAGTTGCCGCGTTGTAGGTTTATACCTCTGTCGCGGGTGGCATGGACTACACATAACACCTCACAATAACACTCATGACACAAGTACAAATATGTATTTATATATCACATAAATATCTTTCCCGGCCGGGAATCGAACCCGGGACACCTTGCTTCGCAGGCAGGGTCGCTACCAACTAGGCTACAGGGTCGTCATCTATACTAATATTATAAAGTGGAAAGATTTGATTGTTTGTTTGCATTGAATAGGATCCGAAACTACTAAACCCATTTGAAACATTCTTTCAGTGTTGGGTAGCTACACTATCCCCGGGTGACATCGTCTATATTATATTTTCAAAAAAATTAGGGATCCTTAATAAAACTCCAATAATGTTACCCAAGGTGTAAAAAAATAAGAAAACCGATGCAAAGCGAGGTTACTCGTGTTTAAATAAATGGTATAATTTTATATCTTTCGGGTGCTCTCCGCTCATGTTACTCTACAATATATTCATACTCTACATTCTTTCATGTGAATTAATTTAAATAGCTTCTTATCATTGCGTTTACCTAGTTATCATTTGAGAAACAAAGCTTAACGTATAAAAGTAACGTATATAGGTAATGATCTTAATTACACAAACGACAAACTTACACGATCATTAAAAGAACTGCCAAAGGTAATAAATATTTTAAAACACCTTACAGCAAGACGTGGTTAGCAACCACTATTTAGCAGTTTATCGGTTATCGACATTTAAACTGGCTTAAGTAGTACCTATCTCGGTTCAGAGAACGATCGAATACGTTTAATTTGCCCGTCGGATACTCATGCGATTATTATGATATTCCGTTTAATTAGATATTGTAATTAGAGGTAATCGTGACACCGGTGGCGCGAACCGTTCATTACTCATGCTAATATGAGCGCTGCCGTGCGCGCATTGACTAATCTCAGGAAAAATCGGCTACTAATGGGGTTTGCACTGTGAAACGCATGCAGGGTTCGACATCAGTACCACGTAATTTCTCGCGTACAAATTGCTACTCTCGTAACTGTATCAGATGGTTGCCTACAATAACGTGACTAAATAATTTTACATGAAAACGAATTATATTGAAGTAAGTACTTATTATTAGTACCTAAATGTGATCAAAAGGCTTGGCAAGTATAGATGGAGCCCCTCACACCCTCTAGGTAGGTAATATACATGCGCCCTATGTAAGTACCGTACTAAGGATATTGGCTCTATGTACCTCTATAATATTAGGTAGGTACATAACTGTTTTATACTGTGTTTAACTCATCCAGAACTGAACACCTTTTTAGGGTTCCGAAGTAAAATCGAAACCCTTATAGTTTCGTTATGTCCGTCTGTCCGAAGCAAAGCGCCGAGACCCGTAGTGCTAGAAAGCTGTAATTTGGCATGGATATACAAAATTATTTGATGATATTTTCATAAAAATGTTTTACATCTCTAACGCTTTGTTACAATGTGCACAATATACGTCATGTTTATTTAATCTCGTCTTATACCTACAACATTTACCCACTTAATAATCGACTAAAAATTAAGAATCGCGTCCGTAAAGCTATCCTACTCAACATCAATATTTTGTCAAATAGCGACCGAGCGATACAAAAGTTGAAACAGTGACATAACCTAGACCAAAGTGTACGGCAGTGTCGTGTGGCAGTCGTCGGGGTTCGGGAAGGGGTGTTCCGAAGTAGGTCACGGATGCAAGCTCCTGACACAAATAGCTCTGTCGCATCTCCACGTGGCCTCGTACCGCCTTAGTTACATGAGTAGATAGGTAGCTCTCAGCGTTAATTAATTTTCGGTTACAGATTTGGACGTACCTTCGATATCTGATGTGATTTAGCTTTAAAATGTAGCTATAGCAGACGGACGTATACCTTTGGTTCGGGTTAGCCTACGTTAAGACTACTTAGTAATAGGGTATTTTTAAAATAAAAATTGCAAAAATACAGTTACTTCCATAATTAGATTTGTAAATGTTTTTAAGTAAATTCAAAGTGCATTCGTAACTTTGTATTAAATAAAGATGTTTGCTTTTTTTGTTTTAGATTGCGTAGTAGAAAATTTAATCTTCCATTTCGAATTTACATAAAAGTATTACACGAGGAGATTCTCATGAATAATGTAATTAATTTTATAGACATCTTTAGTTACTGTTTTTGTAGTGGTCGTTAACTTAAATAAATAGTTATAAAAGCAACTTGATATGCCGTGGGAAAATTTTATCTAGCAGACGAAGCGAAATGTGCACTTTCGTCTTGTATATCGGAAATTTCACCTTATGTGACGATGTAAAATTGGACTGCTACCATTGCTGGTTTCATTGTGCATACTCTAAAATTAAACGTACAGAGCTGGTAATGTTGTTGAATGTGTTAAGATTTTCGAGAATTTAGTGACAGTCAGTAATTCCGCAGGCAGTTCGGGTATAAATGATTGCGGGTGATTTTACCACCCCCTGCCCCCCCCTAGTGTCTAACCCGTCCACCCGTCCCCCAGAGCCCCCCAAAGTGCAACGCCGACACGACGTCGCTCCGGACAATCTGCGTGCTCTGCTTATTTTCACCCGTAATTCCTTTGCCGGAAATTGCCTTTATAAAGAACGGAGAGTTTAGTTCGGGAGAGAACGCTGACATTACTAAAATTAAACCGATTTCTGTGCTATATCCGAGGAAATTAGTGTGATCGTGAGCTGAAACCAAAGTGCAAAGTAATAAACTACTTATGTATGTAAAAATAAGCTATCGCATATACTTTAAAGTTGTTTACACACTGCATGGGAGCGGAGGCGGTGCGGTGCAGTGCCAGTCTCAGTTTGGTTTGCTTTCTTCATTTTGTGGTAATGCAAATAATAGATAACCCTTCCTGGCAGTCGGGTAAAAATAGTTTTTCGTCACTTTCATCCAACATATTTTTAAATATAATATTCTATACACTCACGGTTAGAAACCGCCTCCGCTCCCGTGCGTCAGTTGCATTTAATAAAACTAAACGCTCGTAAGTCGTACACTCACACCACCGCACTAGAGTTTCTTTTGTCTGTGGGCGCCAAATAAAGTACATTATCCACAACCTGACATTTATAGTAATACCAATCTTATGCCCCTCATACACGAACGATCGGTCGCAACGATCGATCGCATCGTCAATGGGGCCCATTACCCGACCAGGAATCCAACCCGGGACCGCTTAGCAGCCAGTCACTATAAACTAGGCTACGTAGTCGTAGAGCTTTTAAAGTTAAACTGTCTTTCCTGGAAACTAGGATCAGTTCAAGGAATAAGTAGATGCAAAACTATAAAAACACGCGATCATAACAAAGGACAAAGAGGCGCCAGTTAAGTTTAAAATACAGTGGAAACTCGATTATCCGGCCCTCAGTTATACGGATTCAAATCAAATCAAATGACAATTACCAAATACTTTCCCTGTTGCAGTATTTTACTAATGGTCCTCTTTTTTTTAAACTAATAAAATTTTTGATAAAAACTTCAGTGTAATTTTCAATGGATCCCAGTTATTTAAGCTCGGCACGACTAGTCAGTGGTACCACCTGATCTACCTAAAAACTTTTAACATATTTACTGAAATAAAGTAACTAGGTAACTTTATGACCTACGGCCGGTCTCAATAATGTACTAACAGATGGAAGACTGTGGATAGGGCTGTCATCTGTCATATTTGTCAATTTTTCAGAGGCAAAAATTGACAAATATGACAGATAACATACTAATGGTAGCCCTATTCACAGCCTTCCATCTGTTAGTACATTATTGAGACCGGCCGTTAGTACCTACTTGTAACAATTAAACTGAGATTAAACGTTTATAATCGCTACGTAATAAGCTCAATGTAACAATATAGCAGCAAGTTTTCCTCTGTCCATTTTTCAGTTCAATAAGTGCGTTCAATAGTTCAATAATTTGTGTCACCATTGCGCTCACAGTCACTGGAAATTATTACACAAGCATCCTTTCTTCTGTTTCACTCAAGGTTAAGTAATAGCACTGCTACGTATTGCTACAACCTACTCGTACCGACGGGCTCAAAGCCAACTGGGTCGAGCTCTCTGTAACTTTCAGCTTTCAACCCCCGTTGTACCTGCCATACGAAACATTGTGGAGATAAAATAAATAATAAATTAGTGAGACGTAAATGCAAGTTCGGCTTCTATTTGTCCTGGGTAGCTTGCACGTACGTTAATACGTAATGGCAGTCTCGTAGGTACACTGGAGGATAGGTAGGTACGTTACATAAGGTTCTCGAAAGCTTCGCCGCAGCTGTAAGTTTAGACGGGCGGTCTTCGCTGGCCAAAGCAAAGAAGGCAGCGTCGTAAGTGCCAAGTATTACCTTAAGTGTGTCAATTGGTGGCTCGATGTGCGTGGCTCCCTCTCCCACCCTGGCGCGGGGAGCGTGGGGCAGGTCGCTGGATCGATACCCGACGTCTGGCCCGCGACCTCTCCTTTCTTACCACCTTCCTAAATACTAATTACGTGCTTTGACACAGCCTGCGCGGCTCGTGCCGGATGAAAAGAGCTATGGATGCCAACGTAAGCGTTATTAACGTTTCCGCGGCGTGTTCTGTTTGTTTTTGGTAACATTATTGTGTCCTATGTCTGTGTACGAGTACCTATGTCTCGTAGCGTATGCTTTGAGCTTAGCACGTATATTATGCCGCTAAAGAGCAGCTGGGATTCCTTTCTGTAAGTCTGTGACTGAGGCAGACCAAGTGGTGAGAAAATACTCATACTAGTTTTTTGGGGGATTTATATCTTAGAAAGCGGGCGTTTATGATAACTTTATCTGGCATTTATTTAATCTTTGGTTCGCGGCAAATGCTGAACACTGCAGCTTTTGTAAGGTGGATAATACAAAAGAAACAATATTAAAAATGTATTCTTTGCACGTGGGACATAATGCGATTTATCGGTGCACGGGCATGTCGTGACTGTATTGTGCTGGTGCTTTGAGTAAATATATCATAGCTGAAGCTCGGTAGATCCTTTACAGTATTATACGGCAATGTACCTAGCATTGCAATAAGAAATTGACTTTATTATGTACTTTAACCGTGTATTTACTCTACAGTTAAATGATTCATACATATTTTTTTTTATTGTGGAAGTAGAAAACAGACTAAAAAGAGAATATCCTTGAGCAATCAGCATACGCATAAAAGTTTGCTTCGGCAGGGACTCGAACCCTACGTACCCTCTGTCGGGAGAGTCTCCCATCACGCTTGTCAAACAACAAGAAATAATATCTATCTATATCATATCTAACATTTATAATCTAACATGTCAAATAATGTAATATCTAACATTATCAAAGTAGAAATAAAGCCGTTAATAGCCAGTTAGTAATGTACGATAACCAATAAATCAATAAAGTAAATAGAGGTGGGAAACTCATTACAATTACGAGCAGGCGGCTATGCGGTTTCGTCCAGAAACTCGATGCATCTTTGGGTGTGAGTGAGACGCTTGCCCCCCCGTACTTTCGGGAGCCCCCAGGGGGAGTGGACGCACTCCACAGCCGCACCGCCGGTCTTTATGTTAGCCTGCACGCGTGCACCAAGCTTCTTTGATGTCCCTTTGTTGTGGAATCCAATTTCGGAATGTAAACCCGCTTCTATTGGTTTTGTACACGTCTACCATAACGATACAGGACGATACGTAAAAAACGACACAGTTTCCTATTTCCAACGGAATTAATTTATGTACACTCTAAATTGCTATTTAAAGGGATGTCTCTTTAGAATTTTCCCGTTTTATACTGAATTTTTATCCTATTAAGCATTTTTATTACTTACTTAAGTTCGTGTATTTAAGTGCTTGAGTATTTCTTCGTCGTTTTGCCTTTCCATTCTGACTGAATCCCATTTTCGTTCTTTTATGCACCCAACCCGCGTCCTAATCATGCAAATTTCTCGAGACGGGCGGGTGGCGCCATCTATAACTGTAACTGAAACTTGGAACATCACCCGAAGGTCGTTCAAAAGTTCACTCAAGAAATGAATTTCGCTGCAGTGAAACACTTTCATTTGATAGAAGTTCCTTTTCGCTTGTAATTCTAAGGAGCTCTTTGTTTATGTAGCTCTTGGAATACGTATGGTTAGATGTACTGTTTAATTTAAATGTTTCATAAATTATTTCTCGTTTAGTTCGTTGGGTATTTCACGTTAGTAATGGTAGTAGTGGCAGTGATCTAAGTGAACAGCTGATATACTTTGTTCGTATATAACCAATATTATAACATGTTTGCGCAGTTTATTAGGATTTGTTAGAATTTTATATTATACTTGTGGGTTGATTCATTTACTGTGTTACTAATTTTATTGCATTCGAGGTTTCCATAGAGAATTTTGCTTCCTAAATAATTTTTATTTGAATAGTCGAAAGTAAAATATTAAATAAATATAAGTAGGTACTATAAGTAAACAAATCTATGGCAGCCAATGGTAGCCTAGACATCTTAAAGTGCTTGTTTTCAATTTAGGGGTCAGGGTTTGAATACTACTATATATTATTACAATAGGAATAAAAGTTTATAATTCTTTATTTACCTCTTACTTTACCTATAAGTATGTTTAAAACCGCAGGGCCGTCGATACTCGATAGTAACTCGCATGCGAAAGGACAGATCCCAGGTTAGATTCCCGATCGGGGCAGACTTCTACGTAATTGAGTGATAAAATTGTTTGTATTCGAGTCGTCGATGATTACTTATTGTATCTACGTATACAGGGAATTCTACAACGGTGTGTAGGATTTTTTGTTGTAAAGCAAAAAAAGTAACATAGGTACAACGCTACACATTTGGCCCTGTGCAACTAATCGCACAAAATATGAAGGATCTCAATCAAGGGAATGTATCGCACTATAATAAAGAATTGGTTTTTATGCTGGAATCCATGCACAAATTTCCAATTCCAACTCTGCCTTTTTCCAATTTAAAAACAAAACAATTTAATTATCGTTGTATGTGGGCGTGAAAGGGCGCAGGGTGGTGCACTATCGATCTCCGTTGAATTAGTGCGCGGATCGGCGTCCTCCTTGCAGAGCGTCGTGGGGCCAAACAGACCAAAACAAGCACCCCCCCTTCCTCCCCCTACCGCCCCCGCACTGTCGCTCAAACCTTCATTTGTGGCTTCACATGATGAGAATTTTCAAATTCAAAAACGAAATCTTTACAAGACGTCTCGCTGTAAAATGTTACTTTCGGCAGTTGATTCTAGATATATTTCTATGAGTTTTATGTCCTACAACTAGGAACAAAGAGTGAATTAAATTCCTTTTGACATTGTCTATTAGGCAACCAAAGCAAACTAGTGATCGTCAGATAATTATGATTAAGCTAAAACGTCTAATGAGTCTGTGTATTTACAAATAAAATCTATTGATATGTTGAATTGAAGCAGTACTTTTTAAAGGCCTAACTGGAAGGGACAATTACATTTCTTGTAGTCTGAAGCTAACAGTCATAAAGAGCCGATTGCCTGTTTCAGTCGCTAAGTAGGAGCAATTAATTATACAAGTCTGTGAACGCTTCAGTTACCGTCATGTGAACATGTGAACTGCGTTGAATTTGCTGCTTGCGTTAATTACCAGTAAGAGTCATTATGACCTAAAACGAACTGATGTAAATAGGCCTATTTAAAGCTAATTAAAAGAAAATCTCTCAGCTTAGATATTAGCTATTACTTTTTAAGTAAAAAAATAATGTACTACATAGTTCACGTATTGAATTTACATTATAATTTGTCATAATGGTTTACGTAAGCACATTGTTCCAAGATACATACATAAAATCATCTGATATTTTTTAAGCCAACGTAGGTGGCAATGTCCTTTTCGCCGAAGTATTGCGTGGATCGATGTCCTTGTGGTGCAACGGGGTACGGCCAACAAGACCAAAACCGATGCCCCCACTCGCATATTGTCGCTCAAACCTTCGTCTGTAGCTTACCATGCTGGCGATATTTCAAGTTTTGCACACTGTACAGTTCAGATTCATAATCCGAATAGTTAACGCGACCTAACTGTATAGGTAATAAGTACGTTAGCGTTGCTACGACCGGTTAGAGTCGCTAGTTGTGTATATAGTTGCTGATGCAAAAGCTAAAAAGTATCGTGATCACATTGTCCTAACAAAAATAATTCAACGTAAAAGCAACCGCTTTCTTGTTTTGTGGCTTCTGAAGCCAAATATTTTAATTATGATGAAAAAACAAAAAAGAATATTAATTATCCGTCCAGTGCGGCTTCCTCCAAGCTGTGTTTTCCGAAAGTAAGTAGGTAAGTAGTAGTATATTGGACGGAAAATTTTGTTCATGTTGAGCATTACCTACCCATGAGGGTTGTATACATTTAGAAAAAAAACATAAAAATTGATAAATTTCGTATCTCCAAACATCTAAGAGGAGAAAAAATAGTATGGCAATTACTTTAGGTTCTACATTTCCATTTTCTTCATGGTATACAATATACATACATACTTATTAGGTCCGATATCCGATGTGATCATTGACTTAAATATATATGTCAATGGATGTGATAATCCAATTTAGGTATACAATAGGTACTAACTCGACGTCAACCAAAACACAAAGAACGCGAAGAATACCGAAGCCATCCGAGAGGCATTAATACCACAGACGTACGGAAAACCTAAGTACTACCTACCTACTGACTTGCCCACGTCTTAACAAGGTAAGTGTTGAGTGGTGCATTATCGATCTCGGTGAATTAATGCGGGGTTTCGTCGTCCTTCCGCTCCGCAGTGGGGCCAAAGGGACCAAAACAAGCCTTCCCCCTACGTCGACGCTTCGCACGTCGCTCAGCCTTCATTTACCGCAGCACGCTCAAGGACGTTTTTGAAGTTCGTACCGCTCAAATGTCTGCTCTGAAAGGGTATGCTTCATTACGATACCCTTTATGACGTTTTTCAGGTTGCCGTAATGATATTATCATTAAAATGAGTTATAAATTTTAATGTAAAAATGTAATGTAATAAATCTATGTTTTTATTTTACAGTTAGAAGCAGACATAAAAGTGATAGTTTTTTTTTTCGGAGCGGCCTTTAAAGCTTCATGCTGACAGATAAAGTGATAGTGTGAAGAGATTAGACGCATTTTTATATTAACTTGTTTAGATACACCAGCCTGGGCTGCATGACCCATTTTTTTACATTTGATACATTGAGTTAATGCTCGGTTGCAATCCCACCTGATGGTAAGTGGTGACGAAGGTCTATTAAACCTAGTTAGCGATACCTATGTTATAAGATAGGACTTAAACACACACCATAGACTTACGAATGAAATGCAAAAAACTTATTAAGCTAAGTTTGCATTGAAATACTTGTACTTTAATCCAATATTATTTAATTGTATGTATATATGCATAAATGTTTTAGAACCAGTTCAGTTTTATCAGCAGAAATTAGGTTCTACGAACTTGGTACATTCAAATAAATAATAATGTTTGAATTCAGACACAATGAGAATTTTTTTGAACTTAATATTGTTACATACAGGTGCCTTACCATGAACTCTAATAAAATGTGTCATGTTCAGGACAGGTCAGCTTGTAGCTAAAATCTGACAGGAGTGTATTTTGTACCATGAACGTTTACCGATGACCTGCAATGCCTCTACTTCTGTCCTGCATCTTTAGTCTATGACATGCAAGGTACTTGATTTGAACTAATTATGTTCTGAAATAGAGCATTTTATCGGTTTACCGGTTTTCATATGAATGCGTAATATTGATGTTTTTAAAAGTTTAAAATAACAATCTCAATTGAAGATTTTGAGATTTGTTATAAATACTTAAGTGTTGTGATTTATTAACCTTTCGTTCTTTAAAATTACCAAAAAAAATTATCGCTAAGTGATGCTTACATTTTTGAACGTAATCTTACACTACTTGACACTTGACACAGTGACATGTCTAAATGTCTATTAAAATGTGTGATTTATAATGCCGGTCACTCACATTCGCGCGAATACGCGAACCCACAAGTGTGGGACGACATTCGCGAATGATTATGCGAAGTTTTCGAGGCATTCGGGGTTTTCCAAGCTGTGTCGGTTTTTTGTCGCACATCAAAGCGCGCGAACCTCGAACCTTCGTGTAGTCTCCCACACATTCGTGCGACCAGTTGCGCACATGACTAAAAAGGTGATGTATCTCTTAATTTTTCGTGGTTCGTGGCGTCTAATCGTACTACCATTTATTTTCTGTATTGAAAATGGATTTTAATGACAACAACATAATAACAACAGCAAGATTGAACATTCGTGAACAAAGTGTAGGAGGAAGCGGAAATGGGCTTGTATTTGTATACTCATATGTGAACCCATTTGCCTGACCACCCTTCACATATTATGTGTAAACATTCGTAAAAATGTCAAAAATTTGCGCGCATGTGAGTGACCGGGGTTAGGAGCGATAATTTAAAAAGCATAAGTACAATGAATGTTTTTAAAATTTTAAAATAAATGAAATGTAGCTATTTATTTTGTGATGATGGTGTATTTGAAATACGCCATGGCTGCATCCCGTCGTGTTTCATCATCATCAACGAAATAGCCGAAACAGGACAATAAATGTTACTTTCGGTGAGCTGTAATATTTTGGCGTTAACATATGCCACTTTCTGATGTCAATACGTCAACAATCGCGTCATGGTACACGAATTGCAGGGCAGAAGATCATTTTTGAAGTCACGTGACCGCTGTCCTGTTACGGTGACATGATCGCTGGCTGCCCCGTGTTTTAGCCAGATCATGGTAGGATATAGCAGGACAGGCTAATTATCGGCTAATATTGACCTGTTTTATGAGTTCATGGTAAGCCCCCTGTAGAATATAGTGGTTATAGTTAAGTCGTATCTTAACTCGTAAGCGATTGACCGAGTAAGGGAGCGTGGTCGGGAATGGAAATGAATCGCGGATGAGTGTTGATTTGGGGAAATATTTTAATGAACGCTACTTTGCAATGGCAAGTTTAAAAATAATCGTCGTTAATTAGTAGTTATAGTTATCAATTACTGGGTAGGGGCACTATCTTCTCCAGCAATCCGCACTGAAGTATCGATGGAATAAACATCAGCTTTTCATTACCAAAAGACCGTGTGGCGTGTATTACAGTGAACGAATAATGAAAGTAATGTCTATCCTATATGTTTAATTATGTGGTATCTAGTCAGTGTCTCTATATTTCTTACCATAATATTAAACTTCATAATTCATATAGCGAGAATTAACATGCTGTTATTAGCCCTTCATTCTTTTTAACGTGACATTTTAATATGCACCTACCGAAGGGTCCGGTTAGAACCACTATACTCGTACATTGTTGGTAGATCAAAGGAAAAATAAGTTAATAATTAACTAAAGCAGGCAAAGTGAACATGACTAGAATATAATTCATAAAATCGCGATGGAAGAAACATCGCTATTAGTTTTTTATGTAAAATATATTATTTTCTACACTAAGGGAAGTTATATTTGCTTCTCGACCGCTAACGCATTGTCGGGTTACTGAAGTCCACTAGCGGCGGTCAATAAAGTTACTAAATAATATTAGGTAATGACTTCTACTAACCTGGTGACTATTTTTGTAAAAAAAAAATCTTTACCAACATAAATCTTAGTTTTTAATACAAAGCAAATAACAAAGTAATGCTCTTGAATATATCCAACCAACTCAAAGTTTTTAATCACATTAAGCATTAAGTAAACGTTAACGAGGCATTGGTAAAACATAATAATGTAAAGTTCAAAGACAGCATATAGTAACATTGGTAAAACCTGAGGGTAAAACATAATACTTAATGTAAGAAAAGTTTAAAGACCATCTATAGAAATGGAAGTACAAAGTCTGTTTTACGTAGACATATTTCAATATGTTAAATAAATAAATAACTAACAACGACAAGAGAGGGCGTGATGGCACTAGCCGCAAGGCGTCCATCTATGTAAGTATTGAATTAGTAAAGTCTGTCAAAGTGCATAGCGAGGCACAAAGGTCGTTGCGTGGGCTCAGTGGGCGGAATGGGCGCAATGGGCGCCCCCGCCGCTCCAAGCCACATCGAGTGGGGCTGTGGAGCTCCAGAAATTAATGACGCACGCGACACGGGCTCTTCTCTTATAGATACACGAAATCTTGGTGTACAATACAACACACGTATACGAAACCACATTGGATATTTTTAAAAGTTTTTTATTTTTCTTGTGACGTCATAGAGAAATGATAATGGATTTTTAGCGTCACTGTTTTAAAAGGAATAACGTGACGTCATAGAGAAATGATAATGGATTTTTAGCGTCACTGTTTTAAAAGGAATAACGTGACGTCATAGAGAAATGATAATGGATTTTTAGCGTCACTGTTTTAAAAGGAATAAATCAATCTTATAAGTAATAAATAAATTCTGATTACAATATCGGTTTATTTTGTAAGGTGTATTCAAAAATACGACCGAATTTACCACTTGACGACCCTGTAGCTTAGTTGGTAGCGAACCGGCCTGCGACGCGAGGGATCCCGGGCGGGGCAGATATTTATGCTACAGAAAAATATTTGAACTCGGGGCATGGGTGTTATTGTGATGTATTATTATACACGTATGTGTCGTCCATATCACCCGCGACACAGGTAAAAAAACTACTGCCGGGGTGTAAGTGTGTAAGCGTTTATTTATTTATTTATTATTTATTTATATTTCATATTTAATAATCTAAATTTTACTAACAAAAAATAACCGACTTCAAAGTTACTCAAAATCTACTTATCAGATCTCGTTCAAATTTATGTGGGACCACATGACAAGCACCAGCTTTCGAATAAAAAAAGAATCATCAAAATCGGTTCACCCAGTCGAAAGTTCTGAGGTAACAAACATAAAAAAAAATACAGTCCTCCTCCTTTTTTTGAAGTCGGTTAAAAATAGAAAAGTATGACCGTAATTTTAAACTCTCATATTACTTGTTTCGGTCGGTAGTCCAAAAGTACAAGTCTCCATTTCCTTCCGTTTCTTTCCTTTTCCTTTTTCCATTTCCTTAACGGCCCACTACTGAGCACGGGTATCTCCTCTCGAGAATGCCTAGAGCATACTCCACCACGCTGCTCCAGTGCGAATTGATTGAGGGGTTAGTCTCCAACCCAAGCAGAAGTTTTAGATATAAATTAATTTTTAACTTTTAATTAATGAGCAAAATTATTGACAAAATAAATATAAGAACTAAAATAATAAACGAATTCATTAATATAATCTGAATTAATAATAAAGTGTCACCACTCACCGTGCATCGGCCAAGCACAAAGGTAGTTGCGTGGGCACAGGGTGGGTAGGCGCCAGGGAGGGTTGACGCTCCTCGCTGCTGAAATACGCTATGACGTAAGTAGACGCTGACTCTGTCTATAGTTTAAAGACGAATAGTTATTGAAGTATGATGGGATTGGGACAAGGTTATCTATATCTTGAATCGAATGTATAATGTATCTAATAATATCAGAAGAGATGTTGTAGAATAATGCACGCCGTAGAAATCTGAAATTTGTTATAGATACTAAGAAATGCAGAAAGGAAATTTAGGATACAATATAGGGTACGTTACAAATACAATTATTAAAAAAAGTAAGACAATAACTAATAATGTGAAGTTACCCTTTGACAAAATGAATCACAGCTGTAATATTATGTATTTTGTGATCACGGTCCAATTTCGAATATACAAATTTGTATTCGACAAATACAAAGTACTTATTTTCAGAAAAAAACTGATAAGAACGCAAAGTACCAAGAGTTAATAGGTAAAGTAAATTCAGTCGTATTCCTTAGTTATCTTTATCCTTATTAATATTATTATGGAACAAAACACCTGTTTTTGCCATGAATATTTTAATGTTAATTTTATCAGCTTCAAATTTAGAGATCAGCTTACTTTAACAACTCGAAGTGTGGTACAAGATACGAGCATTTCAGAGACTAAGGCCCGTAAGTAGGACCTTAAGATCACAAGATTCGGTTTGAGTTGCTGAAATTATGTCAAATGACATTCTTGAGCCGAGATCGGTTTATAAATTCAGGCCTAAAACCACTTCTGATATTTGGATTGGTTATTCCACTTTAATTATTAAATTCCACCAGGAATCTGAACTGCAGCAGCATGATGGAGTATCCACTAGGTCTCCTGTACAAGTGCTTAGACGCCCGTAATGGGCTGTAGGTACTCATTTAATCCCAGGTGCACGCAAACCAGTTTATTTCCATCCTTTTTTCCTGCGTCCAGTGTAATCAGTACAAAAAAATAACGAACTTAGAATAAAACAGAACACGCGTGCATTTGTCTATTTCATTTTTCATTAAGATATAGATTAATACCGTCGGTGTTAATTTATCAACAGTTTTAACATTATTATTTACTGTCTTGTGCATTATAAAAACGGCAGTAATACGCAACATGCAATGTTAGTATCCATATTTAAATCGAGTGTACACGTTCGAGTGTAATCCAATTAAGAAGATTTGTATTCGATATTACCAATGTATATTCGTTGTACGTTATCTAATGGAAACTGAAAATAAGTGCATAAATAATGCAAAGGGCGGTTATTTTCAAAGCGAATTGCGTGAGAACTAAAGGGTGACGCACGGCAGGGAGTCTAGACGTGTGCCGGTTGTTGCCTACGGCGATGCTTGCAACCAGATTGCTATTAAAATCTTGATACCAATGTGTAATTTTAAAGGAAAAATGTGGTTTCTATCACATTTTATTCCTTAATTTCTATAAAGGAATAAAATAAAGTACTCTATTTTTATGGTATATAAGGGTGCAATTACTAAACTGTTGATGTGCCTAAGTGGTCATCTGAAACATGAGTAGCAATGATATTATCGTTTGAACTGCGGTATGCATGAGAGATTCGGGTTTAAATCTTGAAATTAAATGACATTTTCAGAAATATATTAGCAATATAATATCACTTGCTTTGATGAAGATAGTTCATCATAAAATCATTATAAGTCAGCAGCAAAACATTTGTAATTAATGATGATGATTCTACAAGTATTTATTTCGCGTGACTTTCGGTGATTTTCGGTGACTTCGTCCGTGAAAGGGTGAATTCACAAAAGTAAATCACAAATATAAACGTCCCAACCCAGGGGAACATACAGATGAGGTGATCTGTTTGCCAATTAATCTCTCTTAATCTGTACAACGGTGATATGTGATGAAAATACAAACATCTTAACAAAGTTTGCATTTATAATATTAGTGGGATATGGCTATGGATTATGGATTATGGGCTAGGGGCCTCTACTATGTAATATTATGCATGAATTGTAATTATTAACCATTTACAACTAACAGTAAACGAAGGGAATGGAAACTGCATTTTATTTTTTATCATTCTAATAATAAATCAAACTGAACTTCAACCAGAAATCTTCTAACAGTGTATAATTATAGAATTATTGAGACACAAACAAACTAACGCACAACCTCAGTTAGTGTACGTATAGATTATGAATACCGCCTCGCGCCGCCTCATTGCCCCTTGCAGCTGTTACTTGTTAACCACATTAGCATAAAGCTTTAATTAATTGCTCGTCACTACCTACATAATTGTTTGTCAGTTTGTATACGCTCCATTGATAAAGTTCGCAACTGCGATAGGAAGTTGAGCATAGCCGATGATTTTATAAACAAGACGTAGATTACTTTATTGAAGTAAACTTTACTATGAAGATATTTTTTACAATTTTGAAAATTATGAAAATAGCCGGCAAATGAGCTGACGATCCACCTGATGGTAAGTGGCTATAGTCGCCCATGAACATCAGCAGCACCAAAGGCATCACTGATGCGTTGCCGGCCAAGAAAGAGAGAAGAAAAAGAAAGAAAGTTATTTACCATCGGTTGGCATAACAGCAAGTAAATTATTAATCTTATAAATAACTATAATCAAGGGGCGTTCATATAAAACAAACATTGTAAGAAATGCGTCATCAACCCAAATACGATATATTTGTACATGTACCTAGATTACAATACTTATAATTGCATGGCTTCTTGCTGCCAATGACTTCTTATGGTTCTTGGAACAGTTGGATGACCTTGGAATAACTTTAGGATATAGAGTGTAAGTGACTTTCATCAATCTAATGGAAGTTAAACGGTTTCGGTAATTTGTACAGTCCATCTATTTAAATAAAATATGGCAAAATGCAACTTTCATGCGCTTGCAATACAAATAATAATAACTAGGTATAAAACCAGCCAAATACCAGACAATAGATTTATCAAAAGCCTCAAATGTAATTGACGCGAGCACGTAACTGCATACAATATAGTCGCCGAAGAATTTCGCCGTCGTGAACGCGACGCGCAAAAACTTTTATCGAACGAAATAGTTCAGCGACCTCAAACACTTTAATTTAGCACCTATTCCGTATTGGTATACGTAACGTCGTCTGCTTAGTATTGTTCAGTTGACAGGGCAATGACGTTGGTTCGGCGCAACGGTTCGTGTCGTCTCCCCACTGCGCCCCCCTACACTCCCTGTAGCCGACGGTCGACGCTCTCTAAAACGAAAAAGGAAGCTAAAGGATAATCTATCACGCCCGAGGCTCAGCTTGATAAAAATGAACGATTAGAACATGCAGCCGTTGATTTTGGAACCGCATGCGAAATTCATAATCTATTCTTCGCTCACGTTGTTCTGTTTACCTTTTTGCGTCACCGTTGGTTCGTGCGTCGGTTGTGGTAAATGTAAATAAATTTGTATTATTAAGCTAATAACATGGCATAACGCAATGAAACAAAAACTTTAAGGTACATACATTGATTTCTATATGCGAAGGAGACTTTCTTGTAAAAGGTTTAGTTAGACAGCTTCTAGTAAAAGGTCTTTCTTTAGTTAAAAATAGCAGTCTCTCGTTGCTCTGTTTGACCCGCCCTGTGACTACTTTCTTTACCACTTTTTTGTAATTTGGTGGCTTTGCTGATTCAGACAATCATTTCAGACTGACAATAGAACTACTTTTGTTCTGTTCTGTCGCTAAATTACATCAATTTGATTAATCCTTTGGTGAACTTTGGACTCCCCTTAATATGAGAAGAACAAAGAATAACATAGTTTATCTAGCTTACCAAGTGTTCGTTTTCATACGTTTTTGAAAACAGTATCTAAGTTTAAACTATGGTCAAAAGACCATAGCAAGGACGCAGTGAAGACGCAGAGATGGGTGCAAGATTGTATACCTACTAGAAAAGAAGAACCAAAACTTGAATTACTTTATTTATAAATAAATGTTGTGAAGTTTTGTGTGAAATTTAAAAGGTGAATAAAACATCTACGGCAAATACAAAGAAACACGTAACGAACGTGCCTTTACTTGTAAAAAAATTCTTGCGTGACTTTAGCGAGAAGGTACGCGACGCCTCAGACAGAGGTGTGTTTGCCTATTAGGTCACAGCCTAAGGTGCATTACTCTTTTGGAAGGGGGTGCTAAGTTCAGACGGGTGCATGGAATTCGGCGGCGGCGAGTGGAGTTCAATGGCCGGGCGTAGACCTACGCGCTACGCAGCTACGCCGTAGACCATTTAATTTTATTACCTCGCTGACTGAAAAAAGACTGACGTCCAGAATTGAAAGAGAGAGCAACTGTTGAATTAAATTGTAAACGTCAAAAAAAACCTTCAAAAGACAAAGTACCTACTTATTTCGTTTGCACTAAATAATTTGTAGCCGTTACGTTTTCATTGTAACTACGAGTAGAATTATTTACCATAAAAGTAATGTACTTACTTACAGACGCAATATCTTTATGTTACACGTTTATAATACATGTTTAGTGAATTTGCAAATTGGATGATAAATATAATATAATATTGTATTAATGGTGACACTAAATGAAATAACCCGCTGAGCCCGTTAAGTGGAATCTACTTTTCGAATTATCATTGACGTTATGAGTGTATTGACATTGCGGAACTCGACATACATATTGGATGGGTTTTATTGAAATTATTATGAATCTTAATGGTTTCTTTAGTTTATTAGAACATAAGTTAAAAAAATATAAGAAATGTTTATTCCAAGAACTGTTACTAATGGTAAGTCTAACACATAGTGAAAGTAAGCATTGACGGTAAATGGAACAATCCAGTTTCTTTGAACGCCATTGCCTCGTCTTCGTATCGCCTACGTAAGGTATATACATATATGCACTTATGTAGGTTACCTGCGTAAGGTTTTGTGGGGCTCAGTGTCAGCGGCGTCAGCGCTTTTATTATAAACGAGTAACCGCCCTCGCTTTGCTTCGGTTTTCCTATTTTTTTACACCTTGGGTTACATTTTTGGAGTTTTATTAAGGATCCCTAATTTTTGAGTTTTATTAAGGATACCTAATTTTTTTTAAATATAGCCTATGTTCACCGGGGATAGTGTAGCTTTCTAACAGTAAAAGAATTTTTCAAATCGGTTCAGTAGTTTCGGAGCCTATTCAATGCAAACAAAAAATCAAATCTTTCCTCTTTATATATTAGTATAGAAGTATAGATTACCCAAGTTCATACGTACTTATATAAATTAATATTCAAGCACGGTGTGTAGGAAGTGGCCGAGCCCCGACTAATCTAGTCGGAAACTTATATTTATGTAAGCGATGCAGAAAACTTCGATAGCGTGATTCAGACCGGCGCGGCGGGCGGCGTGTCATGACGACACCGTGTGACTTGTTATGCGATGTCACCAAATATAAATTAGAATAAAATATAATCTATATATATAAAAATGGATGTTGCTAAGCGCTAAACTCGAGAACAGCTCGACCGATTTGGCTGAATTTTTTTTTGTATGTTCCTTGGAGTCCACGGAAGGTTTTTATAAATATAAAAAAAAAAAAAAAAAAATTGCGCGGACAATACTAAAACAATACTTTTCTTTTCACATGCATGTATGGTAGATGGTAAATATTCGAAATGGTATCCACGGGAATTAGTAGCAGAAACAATTAGGTTCCGGGAACAATGGCTAACTGCTATATCGTCGCCGATCAACTGCAGATAAAAGAAGATCAACTGCAGATAAAAGAAGATCAACTAAAAATCGAAATTGATAATCGTTGGATTGTTCCTTATTCACCAATCCTATCAAAGACTTTCAAGGCGCACATCAACGTTGAATCTATAAAATACATTTGCAAATATGTAACAAAAGGAAGTGATATGGCTGTGATTGGAGTTAGTGTTGAGAATTCTGTTGATGAAGTTAACCAATACCAAATGGGCCGTTAAGTTAGTATTAATGAAGCAATTTCCCGCATTTTTTCTCTTCCCATTCATGAAAGATAGGTACCCCAATGTAGTTCATTTAGCAGTCAACTTAGAAATTGGCCAAAGAGTGCCATTTCACTGCACAGAACGTACTACACAGTGATGGATTAAGACTACTTGATGCCCTAAGCAATCCACGCCTGTGGGCCCCCCTATCCGTATGTCAACGTGGTTTTTTGTGCTTTTTTGTGCTCCTTCTGGTGCCCCCCCAGACGTGATGCCCTAGGCAATTGCTTAATTTGATTAAGGGTTAATCACTGGTACTACAACGAGTTATTCAACCACTATATACAACATTGACCAGATTGATTGATTGTAATATTTGTGAATGATGGAACTGGAGGAATTTACTATTTGGACGCTCCAGGTGGTACATCTTCATCTGGAATTGCAGCCACGTTATTGAAAGGCGGTCGAACAGCCGATTCAGTGCTAAAATTTCCATTGAATATTCAAAGCAATAAAACTTCGACCTCCAACATTTCGAAGAATACAGCAATGGCAAAGGTTTTGCAGCAATGTAAGTTGATAGTGTGGGATGGATGCACGATATCACATAAAAAGTCTTAGGAGGCATTAGACAGAACTATGAAAGATCTACGAAACAATCGAAACCGATTTGGTGGAGCGATGATTTTATTAGCAGGAGATTTCCGTCAAACATTACCAGTGATTCCTCGGTCAACACCAGCGGATGAACTCAATGCATATTCAAAGTCCTCCATTTTGTGGAAATACTTAAAGATACTAAACTAAAACAAGAATATACGTGTACGATAGCAAAATGATCAATCTGGAGAAATATTTTCAAAGCAACTCATTGACTTTGGTAATGGCAAAATCTCTGTTAAATGATTCGACTGGCTGCATTATATTTTTGTCAGTTTACTGAACAAAACAACAATCGAGCTCATACAAGACGTATTCCCAAACGTCTCCCAAAATTACGGATGTAGATGAAATAAACTTCAAAATTCAAAATGAAATTGCCGGTGAATTAAAGACATACAAATTTCACATACAGAAGATTGGGCAACTAATCAAGATGATGTCGTCAACTATCCACCAGAATCGTTAAATTTTCCGGGATTGACACCTCATAACCTTCAATGGAAAGTAGGATCGGTAATGTTAAGAAATATTAAATATTAACTTATTTTTGTAAGTAATCGTCGTTTATTGTTCAGATATAAATAACTTTTGACAGAACGAAGTCTGTCCGGTCAGCTAGTTGTATATAATTATGATAATAATATTATCGCGTTCAATAAAAGTTAAAGTTAAAAGTCTATTTTGTAACTTCTAATGTAGGGTTTTTGTAAGGATTAGATATCTTAGGTACCTATGAAATTGGAGGTTTGTGTGAAAATTTTAAAATATATTTTTTTTTGTATTTTTTTAGTTTAGCTAATCAAAGTTCTGGCCCAAATTATTTATACAATTTTGGCATTTTCATGGCAGTTTTTATATCCCTTATGCAGTTTTTATATACCTTATTATTTTATATCTATTATGCAGTGATAGCCTAGCGGTAGAACGTAGGTCTCCCGAACCAAGAGTTCAAATCCTGGCACGCACCTCTGATTTTCAAATATTATGTGCGTATTACAAGTTAATTATCACTTGCTTCGGTGAAGGAAAATATCGTGAGGAAACCTGCACACCAGAGAGTTCTCCATAAAAGTTCTCGAAGGTGTGTGAAGTCTACCACTCCGCACTTGGCCAGCGTGGTAGACTATGGCCTAACCCTCATTTTCTGAGAGGAGACCCCGAGCCCAGCAGTGGGACAATTATGGGTTGTTGCTTGCTTGCTTGCTTTTATATCCCTTTACTGAAGAAGTCTGCCGGACGGGAAGCGATGAAGTCAGCGACAGACAGGGTCTAGAGCAGCCAATTGTAATGGAGTTTCAATTAATATTAATACCTAAAATATCCATGTAAATTACCAGAATGATTTTACTTCATTTACGACGGTGGCGCAGTGATTGATTAATTTTCCAACTACGTACTAGATGGCGTTATGTGGTTTGCTGATTCATTTTTGTGTTTTAGGTATCTTGAATTTACAAGTGGACCACTATTATTCTACTGCATTTCATTGGGACAATATTACTATAAGACAATAGAACATTAATATTAGGACTATAGACAAAACAGACCTGTTCTTCTGAGAATCTTATATATAAATATTTTGATGGTAATACAGGATTTTGTCATAATTATATGTCATTACTAGAAAAGTTCTGCGAGGGTAAATAAGGTCAAGAGCGTGTCAGGTCACGCGCAATGTAGGGTTCCGTTTTACTACGACTTTGAAGTTATATCCATGCCTAATTACTACTTTGACGACGATAGCGATGGACACGACGAAAGTCAAAACTATACTACTACTACTACTTAAACATACCTACAAATAAATCTATGTTTAATATTCCACAGTCAGATTCCCAACTACACCAACGGCGCTTGAACTATGTTTGTATATTTATTTTAATAAAATTACTTTAATTTCAAATATTACTTTTTATTAAATGAATCATGTGCACTCCTAAAATATGGATTCGCAAGTTACATAAATTCTTGATGTTTAAGAAAGAAAGTTATCAACAACGATTTGGCGTGATACCCTTGCGTCTAGGTGGGATGTCGGGCCAAACCTGCCGAGGAATAGATACGAAGTACCGAACTCTTGCCAGACGAGATAACGCTGTGGCTCCACTTACTGACGTTACATTGGAGATCTGTGGGACGCAGCTTGCCAAAAATATTTTTCAAGGCGACCTAGTCGATTAGTTAAAAGTAACTGTGTCGTGGTTTGAATATTGGTCGTCGGCATAAAGAAGTCTAAATTCGAATCTAATACACCAGTAATATTCAAATTTAAGTAAAGTTATGTGTTGGAATTTAACCGCTTTTGCCGATAACACTCATGTACATTACTAATATAATGGGTTGTGTGTCTTCATCGACGCGTTGCCGGCTAGAAAGAAGAGAATAGAAAAGATCTTACTTCAGTGAGAAAAAATATCTTGGTAACCTGCCCAATCCCCTGTTCTCGAAAGCGAGAAAAGCACAACCCGATTTGCACTTAACCAGCGTGGTGTATCATAGCAAGCAATCAAGCAATGGGATAGTTGTGAGTTGTGATGATAATGATGAACCATGCCTGAAAAAGGACAGGCTGCGTTCATTTTCTGATACAAAGACTGGTACAAAGAAAAAGTGTAAGTTCGTCAGTGTAAATCCGGCATACAACCCTAGTTTTATAGTTAATTGCCAACCAGGGAGCACATGCCTCGATAGTACAGTTTACAGTCCACCTGGATGCCCACCATGTATACAACTTTTTATGTTAAAGAAGAAGTTGTAGTTCGAGATGATCACAGGTTTTAGACATGCATATTCTTATTCTTCCTGCTTAATATATTACGTATAGTAGTCTAGTGGTCTACAGAACCCTAAACGTTGTATACGAAACGCACTTGGTGAGATTGTTCGGCAAGATATTCATGTCAGTCTGTTTGTAAACTAACAATAAGAAAATTCTTTGAAGCCAGTTACATTCATGCAGGAACATTCATGTTACAAGGGTATTTTTCTTAACGAAATTTTCGATCGAATCCTATTATTCCTATTATCCTATCCTCTCTCCCTGGCTTCTGCGAGGACTTCATTATTGGGTCAGAGAGAAATAAACAAATACTTATTTGTTAATAAAACATGTGTTCCACACGGTAATTTCTGGAATTTAAATGTGGAATCTAATCCTAGAAATTTTGAGAATTACTCGTGATGATGGATCAAAATATCGTACTTTACTAGCATCTTCATTTACCGACAAAGGGTAAGTGATGTCTGAAATAGTCAGCGAACACAATTTACCAACAGGCCGTCTCTTTCTTAATTTTTTATTTAAATAGCCAATGAACGAGCTGACGAGCGAACTGACGGTAAGTGGTCATGACCTGCGAACATAGAAAACATGACCATCTATGTACATTAGTAACACCGCAGGTTATTTTTCGGTTATTAGCATAAAAAATAAAAACATAAAAATTAAAACACAAAATATGTTTTGAATGTATCTGGGGATTTCCCAGTTTTTCAATAAGTTGTGGTTTCCTTCACAGGCTTTCGCTCTAATATCGTGTTAAGCGCAAAATGTTCTAGGTGATTTGCGTAGTATAATCTAACACTTTGCGGCAGTTTGCGGAGACTTTTTGCGTAAACCGATGGTAATCATTGCCAAGGAGGCTTTTATAATGATCAATCATAATAAAATAGTTTATTTAATTTTTTGTTACGTCTGAAAATTGTGTCGATTTTAATATAGTGGTAATATAACCAAAGGTTAAGCAATTGTTTGTTGTTTCGTGTTTTTTAAATATAAATAGCTAAAAGTCGAGCACAAGATGCGAGCCTGATGATAATAATTATATTGGTCATAATAATTTCATTGAATAATAAAATAAAATATTGTAATACGTACAATTACTTCTTAAACAGTGACAAACAAGGTGTTTCAATAAAATTCGGTACATACAGTAACATACAGTAACGGTACATACAGTAACAGGTAACCTTTCACGTTAAGACGTATTTAATATTGTTCAATATGTATGTACGAGGCTTTACAATTCTCTAACAATTTGATCTGCAAGCTGGACCATGCAAGTAAAGTTTATTGGTTTTTAACCTTCTGTTACATACACTGTTAGTACCCGGAAATTTATAATGCCACGTGTTGTAACAGTTTATAACATCACAATAGAAACTACCGACTTTGTTACAGTATAGGTAATGTTTTAAATATCTATTTACAGCAATAACCTAACGGTGAAGGGATCTATTATGGTCCTCATTAATTCACATCTGAGTTGCATAGAAAAATATTATGCAGTAAATGATTTGTACATTAAATTATACTTTAGCTTTCTTTATGTATGAAGTAATAAATTTAATGAAAAAGTGATTAACTAGAACACTAGCATTAATTAGAAACAAATAGCGTTGATTGATGTTACTACATTGTACAGAGTAACGCGTAAATAATTAATTGAAGAGTAAAAACTGTGTAGTCCTTCAAGCGTATAAACGCAGACAAATTCAAGATATAAATCTACGAAGTAATTTATGATTGTAATCTTATAACGCAGTGCGTATTACTGCGTACAATGCATGTAATATGCACGGGATATAATATAATTTGAGAATAAAAGCTCCGTTACAGCTCACAAGTAAATTGTTTTGCACTGACCGCTTACGACAACAATCAGGTCAATTTACTAAGATTACTTGTAAGATGATTTTTCTTTATCCTATTATTTTATCAAGTTTTATGGAATTGAAAAATAACAAATACATGATTGTGTGTTGAGTAGTATTTATGATTGGTTTTTGTATTTTTACTAATTTAGTTGTTTAAAGTAGTAATTTTTACATCTTAATATATATAAATTACGTGTCACGTTGTTTGTCCGCGATGGGCTCCTAAGCTACTGAACCGATTTTAATCAAATTTGCACACCGTGTGCAGTTTGATCCAACCAGAAAGATAGGATACCTTATATCTCAAAATAAAATTAAAAACTTTTGACAGAACGAAGTCTGTCCGGGCAGCTAGTCTTAATATATATAAATTTGGTGTCACGTTGTTTGTCCGCGATGGACTCCTAAACTACTCAACCGATTTTAATCAAATTTGCACGCCGTGTGCAGTTTGATCCAACTTGAAAGATAGGATAACTTACAATGTTCCTTAAGGCACAGGGAAGATTTTAATAAAAAAAACTTTTGACAGTACGAAGTCTGTCCGGGCAGCTAGTAACTACAATATTATTATCTTTCTACAATTTTAGCGAGGTGAAATAAATATCTATTGATTTAAAATATATGTTTTAATTTTATTCTCATTTATTGCTTATTAAATGTAATAGGTATGTGTTTAGGCTTTGTACCCACAAACAGCAAACGGTTTTAAAAAATACTGATCGTTCGGCGTAATAAGGCTAAAACAGCATCCACGTTAGCGCATAATCTTTAACCCCTCGGTTCCCACAGCTGACAGCGGTCGGGCAAGAATGTTGGCTCTACGGGAATCCTTTTCCAAATAATTAATGCGATAAAATAGTGCGCGGCGCGGGCGCGGAGCGGCGCGTGACGAGCGCGCGCGCGCGGTCACGACGCATGCGCGCCGCAAAACAACCAGAGAGGCCGCACGCGCGACCCCCGCCGTACCACTGTGCTTGCGACCAGATGGGCCGTTGGCATGGAGACGAGTACATTACTGCTTACGAAATACTATTTTAAGCTGAACTTTTTGTGTCACACGTAACTGTTTGCAAAAATTTTGGGTCACGTTACTTGTTTACGTGTGACACAAAATTTGTGTCTCAAAAGTGCACAGTTTAGTGGAGTAAATGTCACAGTTATTCGTGGGAGTCATGGGGAAAGTGATTATAATTATTGTGATTAGGCTTAACAACTCTTATCTTCTTCTGGAAATCTGAGCTACAGAATTAAGATATGTCTAACTAAAACCTGTAGGTAAGTAACAATGACCAAATTAACGTTAATGCTACCGGTATGGTCAGTCTGCGACGACGGTGACGGCAACCACTTACCATCAGGTAGTTTCATCTGCTTTTTGTCGGCTATTTACTAATAAAACTAAATAAAAACAACATAATAATATATGCGACCAAAAAGGTCGTTTTTTTATCGTTTGACGTAACTACTATTAAGGACAATCCTTAGAAGTATAGATAAACTAGCTGTTGCCCGCAGCTTCGCACGCGGAAATTATGCTTATCATATTATTTAGTATCCCTTACAAATGAAAATTTAAAAACAGGTTCATTTATATTGAAGTACTTATATTTAGGAATTTACATACTGAAACTTACGATAAAATCACAGATCATTCCTCCGGGAGCGGGTTTGGAATAGTAAACTTTTTTCTTTTCCCTCTCCCTCTCCATCTCCCTCTCTCCCCTTGCCCTCTTCCTCTCCCGCTCCCTGTCCCTTTTCCTCTCCCGCTCCCTGTCTCACTTCCCCTCGCTCTCCCTCTTCCAGTCCCACTCCCTCTCCCTTTCCCGCTCAAGGTCCTTCTCCCACCACATATCCCTCTCCCTCTCCCTCTCCCTTTCCCGCTCGATGTCCTTCTCTCACTTCATATCCCTCTCCCTCTTCCTCTATCGCTCCCAGTCCCTCTCCCGCCCACACCCGTGCCCTCTCCCGATTTCTGTCCCGCTCCCACTCCCCTTCCCGCTCCCTGTCCCTCTCTATCTCTCTCTTCCGCTCCTTCTCCCTCTTCTGCTCCCTGTCCATTCATAACTTAAAAAATGACGAAGTTGCTTACTAAGTTCATTCCCCTAAATTAACTCTTTAAGGGATGATTTTCCGAAAAAAATAATTCTGAGTTAACTTTTGTTTATTAATATAAACTTACATAAAAAAAACATATATTTTATAACTCTAAAACTGGCGAAGTTGATTTGTATGTAGTTGACTACCAACCCCTATTTTTAGGGGATGAATTTCGAGAAATCAGTGATACAGTTATTTTTGTGTCTAACTATAAGCTGATATACAAATTTTCGCCCTTCGTACTTCAAAACTGACGAAGTGTCCGTACTAACTTTCGCACTCTTATAACCCTTTAGGGGATGACTTTCTAAAAAAAACCTAATATGTACTTCCAAATTTTGTTTCTAATCTGGAGCTAATATGTATAAATTTTCATGTTTTTAACTTTAAAAATGACGAAGTTGCGTAGGTACTAAATGAAATCCTCTAAATTAACCCTTTAAGGGATGATTTTCCAAAAAACCGTGTTAAAATTAACTTTTGTTCACAACTATAAACTTGCATAAAAATTTTCATATTTATAAGTCTAAAACTGACGATGTTGATTTATACGTAAATGGCTTCCTACCCCTATTTTTAGGGGGTTAATTTCGAGAAAACAGTGATACAGTTATTTTTTGTGTCTAACTATAAGCTTTATACAAAATTTCACCCTTCTTACTTTAAAAATGACGAAGTTGCATACTAAATTAAATTCACTAAATTAACCCTTTAAGGGATGATTTTCCGAAAAAAAAATTTTAAACTTAACTTTTGTTTATTACTATAAACTTACATAAAAAATTTCATATTTATAACTCTAAAATTGGCGAAGTTGATTTGTATGTAGTTGACTGCCAACCCCTATTTTTAGGGGATGAATTTCGAGAAAACAGTGATACAATTATTTTTTGTGTCTAATTATAAACTTATATACAAATTTTCGCCCTTCGTACTTCAAAATTGACGAAGTGTCCATACTAACTTTCGCACTCTTAATTAACCCTTTAGGGGATGATTTTCCAAAAAAACATAATACTTACAAATTTTGTTTCTAGTCTGGAGCTAATATGTAAATTTTCATGTTTTTAACTTCAAAAATGACGAAGTTGCCTACTAAGTTCAATTCAGTAAATTAACCCTTTAAGGGATGATTTTCCAAAAAAATATATTAAAGTTAACTTTTGTTTATTACTATAAACCTACATAAAAATTTTCAAATTTATAAATCTAAAACTAAGAAAGTTGGTTTGTATGAAAGTGTCTTCTAACCCTTATTTGTACCCCTTAGGGGATGAATTTCCAAAAATCCGTTCTTAGTGGACGTCTCCTTAGCATAAACTATCTCCCTGCCAAATTTCATCTTAATCGGTTCGGCAGTTTCTGAGATTTTTTGTTTAATCAGCGGTGTGTCGCTTTTCAATTTTATATATATAGATTAATTTGGTTTTACAAGGAAAGAGTCTCTTTGTAATTGAGGAGGCTTAGAGCATACTTTACCTCCACCATACAGCTTCAATGCGGATTGGTGGAGCGGTTAGTAGTCAACTCAAGTGTCGGAAGATTTTTTATGTTGCCCGAAGGCATCATATGGATTTAACTGCTAGTCTAATAATAACAATCGCGACGACTTCAGATATAGAGTTAGACTACTATCTGTACTATTATGTCTTCCGTGCTACCAGAAATGATAATGAATACCTAGGTACAGTACGGCCGACGTATATTGGCGGGTTTGAACATAGGCTCTGCGAACTTTAGCGCATGTAAGAGAGAGATAGCAACACGAACATGCTAACGTGTGACTGAGACATAATACGCCGCGTACAGAGTACTACCGAGCATGGCCGAATTGTGTTACTGCGCAGCCTTCCGCGCGAAGTATAGACGCGCCAAGATACGTCGGCCGTACTGTAACGTTCATAACTACCAATAATAGTGTAACGAAAAATTGTGATACACGAAATTATTGCATTACCATTATTCGTCCTGTTTCGGCTGGGGGCTTGAGCCAGTTCTTTTTGAAGTGAAAACTTCTTTAGTACGGGGGTGACTTGAAATATGAAACGAAACTGTCCAGTAAAAAGAGACAAACACATAAATTCTAAAGTGAGATAGGAAGCATTGTACAGGGGTAAGGTAGGGGAGTGAGGGTAGGGGAGCGGAGCGGAGCGGGGCGGGGCGGGGCGGAGCGGAGCGGAGTGAAGTAGATTAGTGAATCCTACATTTATCATATTCCCGAAATTTTACATTCGTCTCATTATCTTGAAAACAAAAAATTTGAAGGTTTCACTTCTACCACGTGTGAATTGCACACATTTTAATGTTTTCTTTTCTTCTCTCTTTTTTGCGACAATGCATCAGTGATGCTTTTGGTATCGCTGAGTCCGTGGCAACGATAGCCACTAACCCACAGGTGGATTGTCAGCCCGTTTGCCGGCTATCTCCATAAAAAAATTGTTCTTAAACCGTCAATGTAATTGAAACGGGCTTGCGGTCGCGTAAATAGAGCGAGCTATTTGGACTCGTGCGTCCCTGTATCCCGCGCTTCTATTTTATTGAATCAGGACGCTGCCTCGGCGTGTCCTATACGTGCGGGCTGCTTGTGATTCATGCTATGCACAGATATTCCAGATTTGAGCTAAAATGAAGCTTTGCGTTACGTAATAGGATGGGTTTATGCCTATAAGACGGAAGAGAAGATAGCTTAAATGTTTAAAGTTCCAAAAATACTTAGAACTTGATAACTACTTCATTAATTAGATATTGCAATTTTCAGTTTAATACATTTTTTGATCTTACTCACGTTCAATCATTTTGAAGCGTAATATTAATTATTATTAATATGGTATTAAGAATTCCAGTGACCCTGTGTGCATCATTGCAAATATAATAAACAACCAGGAAACATTTGAATTGAAGTGTTTTTATTGTTTTTTTTTTCTTCACCGTTTCTGCTACACCCAAGTGTGATCTCTTTTCTTCCTTTCATTCGTCTGCGAACATAAAATTGTCTCAAAATTGTCTCAATTGTCAAAAACTCTCACAATTTCTGTGGCCTGGGCTCTGGTCTCTTCCTTGGAGAAATTAGTGTCATCAGATTTTATCTTTGACAACATTCAGTACCAGACACGTAACATCCGAGGTACCTAATCTTACATCGAAGGTCAAAAGTTTAGTCTAATATTGTATTCTAGCGCTTTGCCTGCGGCTTTGCCTGAGTTTTCCGGCATAATAAATACCCTATATCCTATTCCAAATCATGGTCTACCTGTGTGCTAAATTTCATGAAAATCGGTTCAGTAGTTTTTGCATGAAAGAGTTATAATATCCATATAAACTTTCTCATTTATAATACATGTCATATTACTAGGATTAATTTAAAAGGTGTACGGAGGAGTGCTACTTAGATACTGATATTATTTTAAGGTTAACAGATTTATTACTGGTTAACTAGTCAGACGTTGTTCACATGTAAATATCTTCTCTTTGTCGTTCGGAAGTACGATCGAGTGAGCTTGAACGAATTGCGTGTAGGAATCGAATCCCGACCACCCAAAGCTGAAATGAATTTCAAACTAGAGCTATCACTGTATGCACTGCAGCTTATTATAAATGAAAGTTGGACACGGAGCAGTTGGTGGCATCCACTGATCTCTAAGATATATGTAAACTGGATAAGCTATTAAATAATTTTTAGTATGTTTTGTTGTTAATAATTATTATTTGGAGGTTTAAAATTAGAATAAATATTATAGGAGTTGATTGATTGATTTAAACAACAAAAAGTTAAGTAGAAAAACAATTTTGGTTTTGTATCTTGCATAAGGCTTTCAATAACTGTTTACACCTTATGATGATTTCCCACTCTCGATTGTGAGAATGTCGATTATGAGTTGACATTTTCTTTGTATCATCCAATCTTTGTATATGAATCCGATAGACATTTCTATACAACGAAAACAATCGAGGCTCTTTACATTTCATGTTTGATTTAGGTTCCTGTATTCTCTAAGTTAAAACAAAACAATAAATTTTAAATTCTTATTATTTGTGAAGCAAACAATTAAACACGCTAAGAACAAAACTACAATATTTCCTTAATAGCAAGTCCGCATATTGATTTTATTTATTTATTGTTTTTGTAAGACCCATAAACAAGTTTTTACAAGGACGGACTTAATGCTTTGAGGTATTCTCTAAAGTCAACCTAGGGTGATGACAAGAAATTTAACTTTTTGAAGCTAGATCTCGAACCTCGTTAAACTATGACCCATCCAGCGTGTCTGAGATCAGTGTCGGCGTCGCACGGTCAGCTAAACGCCATTGGCCCGTCAATCGGTGTCCGGTCACCGTGCCGCCTTAACTGATTATTGTGCGTGCGTCCGTTTTAATGATCTCGCTGCTTCTGCGAAATGTAACTGGCGTGTGCTTAAATTGTATTGAATAACAAACAAAAAAAAATTAATCAGATCTGCAAGGCTATTCTGATTTGTAACTTGACAGCGGAGTTTCAAAATTGAAGTTAGAGTTCGAGACTCCCTTCACTTCGCAAGTGCGTACCAGATGATTAGAGAATCACATATCAAGATCTCGGCCTCGAACTTCAATTTTGAAACTCATCGCGGATTCCGCTGTCGAGTTACAAAACAGAATAGCCTTGCTGCATCGTAAATGTTATGATAAAAATGTAAATACAAGTTACGCTTTAATGCATATTAACTAAATAAAATAATGTGTTTTTTTATTTAAACAAAATTATACATAATAAGATTTATAATATAGAAATATTAGCTTAAACGGTCTTAGCCCAAGCGCGCACCATGGGTTTTCGCCGCTGCCGCGCTGTGGCAAATTGTCGTAACTCAATAATAAAACAATAAAATTCGAAACTGCTGCATTATCTTAAAAAAAATCTTCGGGTTAAATAAATATTTTAAACTAAGTAACATATGAACTTTTGAAGGTAGTTCATTAGTTGCTAAATATTATTCTTTGTTATATTTTGATAATTTATGTTGATTTTTGTGCGGCCGCATTGAATATTCAAATACAAATGGCAACAAGTGTTGTTATAATGTTGTTCAACAAAAAGTTAATGCGATAATGAAATGAAATGAAATGAAATTAGTTTATTCGAAGTAGGTTTGTTACAAACACTTTTCGATAAGGATGCACTTTAAGAGTTCTCCCGTACAGGGACTACCACGTAAGCTAAGTGCAACGTGCTCTTATTAAAAATATTGTTCATAAGGAATAAATTAAATAATTAAACTAATTGTTATATATTACAAACAGATGTAAAAACTAGTACGCTGTTCGTGTTTCCCACTACATACCTAACCTTAATTGGTAATTATAAGTGATGACCCATGCTGAGATGATAATATATTCTACGTATCAGAATATCTTAAGTGACTTCTATAATTATGATCTACTTATGAAAAGTAAAGCATACTAAGTTAAGGTTAATAGAATACAGAATAAACGTTGCGTGTTAAAAATACAACAGAATAATACACTTTTTACGTAAATATCCGACAATCGAGCTGACCAGCCTGATGGTAAATGATCACCGTCGTCCGCGGATGTCCGTAACACGGTGATGGCGGTGATGCGTTTGGTCATCGACGCGTTGCCGGTTGAAAAATTACATTATTTCCGGATCTCTGACAATGTGACCGAAACATCTAAAATACACTTAACGCTTAAAAAGGATTAAAATACAATGTACAAATAATAATGCTATTTAAAACGTGGGAGAATTTTTTGGCGATACACGAGTACCTATGACTCTTGCAATAATTTGTTTGCTAAGAGTAACTTTATAGTTATTGTAGACTAGCTCAAAATAGTCTTATATTTACGACACACATCTTCACTTTATGTCTCTTTGTTCGTTCTGTTTAAATAGCTTCTTGAATACCATCGGGATTTTATTTTAACATATCTAAAGTGCTTGAAACCACCGCCGGTGTGATTCGATACATTTGGTGATTGTAGCGAATGAATTTTTATCCACGCGCTTCACGAATTGACCTCATTTTGGAGGCTCAAAGAGTTCGTATTTTGATTTCTTAGTGTTTATTTTTCTCCAGATTACTGCGTCTGAAATACTATATTTTACTTTGAACACACCTTTACTCTCACATACCTACATTATGAGGTAGAAGTTAGAGCCATTTGGTTCCCTCTATCCACGATTCTCTAACATATGAGATAAAAGAGATTGATTCCTTTACTTGCAATTGGTGCCTATTGCTGGAGATCAAATTATAACTATCTCCGCTCATTTACTGTCCATTGACAGGAAAAATACAAGTAGAGACCTACTTAAATAATAATAAGTAAGCATAATTAAGTTACGCGTATTTGTAATTTTTTGCCGGAACAACTTAATTACATTCAAAGGAATTGATTTGGTGTGAAGTTAATAGAATTCACACATCAAAATAGACATCATGATGAATTGTACGGTTCGCACCGAAAAGCGTAACTGAGTAGCGTACGCGTGACAACTGACAATGCATTTCAACGCTACCCCGCGGCTACAATCGAGATGGGATTTTAGTAACGGGTTATTCCATTAATTTCTTGATACCACGTTTACCGTCATGTAATTACTCGCATATGCGAACATACTCGCGATACAAAGCAACCTAATATTACCAACATTTATAAAGACCAAATTAGTCACAATTAATTATGGTAAGAACATTCGCGTCGTTATCGCCTCGCCATCGGCTTCTGCAGAATCGGTAATATCTGTAAACACGGCTTTCTACATGCGAATTGAAAAGCTTTACGTACCCCGTCACACTGTTTCGCATTAATTACCGAACAAATTGCATGTTCTTTATCACCGTTCTTTTTTTAATAACAGGCATTGTTGTTCATTCGTGCCAAGAAACGATTCTTTACAGACAGTGACTGATATAATTCGATATGTACACGATTTGCTGGGACTGGTGTTTGACTTCATCATTTTGCTGTCAATAAAGTAATTATTTTTCCTTGCTTATAATTTTTACTTGGATGATAAGTTTATGTTTCGTTTGTTTCGTATGTTTGTTGTTTCATTTTACATGTCATTATATAAGAAAAATGTAGATTACATTGTCGAGATAGAGACCAATATGCTATATCAAACTTTACTTGTTTCTTCGCTTCTACTCTATGAGATTGAGATCCCCTGAATTTTATCTCGTCCTCATCTCTTGTAAATAATACAATATTGTGTCTAACAGTCTGTTTAGACAAAACATAACAATAATACCTTAGTACACGCAATGTGACGCCAGTTATACTAGAAGACACTAGTAAATTGGATCGCCTGCTCGCACCTGCATCTAGATTAGTGTCGCACTTAGCTTCTGACGCCTGGACTAATGATTCAGCGTTATTGTCAGTTATTAATTATTGAGCAATTATAATGATATTGTGTTATAAAACCGTGGAGTGGCGTTACTTATAAATATAAATATCTTTGTAGTTTATCGAGCCTAGTTCTAATAGGCTTTGTGGATTTTTGAAAATATACATTATGCTTATAAAACCTTTGCTAATTTGCTCAGGACTGGTTAGTGGCTTCATTTACTAGTTGCTTCAAAACCCCACACACAGTACATATGTATTAGTAATGTACATAGAATTCACATGAATGCAAATATAGGATAATAAAGGATAAAGATCTAATTTCTTATAATAAGTGTGTAAAGTATGACCTTAGCTTAGCAAATAAGCTATTCCCGAGCTTTATGAAAAATAATAGATATAAATATTCTGTCAGTCTTGCAAAAATATTGTTCTTAAAGCCCATCACACACGTAGCTATCCATACTAATATTATAAATGTGAAAGTGTGTTTGTTTGTTTGTTTGTCCGTCTTTCACGTCGCAACAAAGCTATTATATGGTATGGTTTTTGTATGTGGAGATAGTGAGGAAGGTGGAGAGTAACGTAGGCTACTTTTTACCACGATAAAACATCCCCATGGGAAGATCGATATTCTGTTAGTTGCTAGATATTTAGTTCCAGGTGTTGTTAATAGATGGCGTTATTAAAATTCATTTGCAAGTTCTGAATCACGCTATCAAATGATACACCTTTACTTAAGTCATAGGCAACTAAATCTAACTAAGTAAAAGTAAGTAGGATTTGTAAAAAATCGATCTCTACCGCGAGCAAAGCTGCGGGCAAAAGCTAGTAATATACTATATTTCTATGACATCACCAACATGTACCATAAAATATATGTAATATATTTATATAATTGCATAATATATATATTATGGTATTATTACAAAATGCGTGGCCGACCATCAATGAAATAAAATCTAAATATGTATTATAGCATCGTCTCCGAGTGTGGTAGCTTGTTGTAATCCATACTTTAATATTATAAATGTGAAAGTGTGTTTGTTTGTTTGTTTGTCCGTCTTTCAAGTCGCAACGAAGCTGTTATATGCCATATGGTATGGTTTTTGTGTGTGGAGATAGTGAGGAGGGTGGAGAGTAACGTAGGCTACTTTTGCCGCGGTAAAACATCCCCATGGGAAGATAGATGTTTTGTTACTTGCTAGATATTTAGTTCCGGAAGTTGTTAATAGATGGCGTTAGTAAAATTCATTTGCAAGTTCTGAATCACGCTATCAAAAGATACAATATATGTAAATTACTTAAGTCATAGGCAACTAAATCTAAATAAGTAAAAATAAGTAGGATTTGTAAAAATCGAACTCTACCGCGGGCGAAGCTGCGGGCAAAAGCTAGTATGTATATAAAATACGGTATATAAATATATATTACAACTACGTGTGTGATGGGCTTTAAGTCCGGCGACCAGTTTTTATTTTCATATCCGCTTCATATCATCGAGTGATGTCTATCGCTTGATAAATGAGAGCAGTCGTCTTATGAATTAGTCTTCATAATAAAAATATAAATGTTTATAAAAAAACACGTACAAATAATATAGAAAACAAGTTCATTAGGTACATTACGTTACGTTGCGTTGTTTATAATATGTATATAAATAGGTACATGAGATGAATTTGTGAAAAAATGGTAAATCATCGCCGCTATTTTTTAAGTAACATAACCGAAATCACATATACACTCCGTTTTTTAGACGATTTTTATGTGATAAACAATGTTATCTCTACTGTTTATTAAAATATTAGTTAAATTAGTCAAAAGAAATAATACCCAAACTTTTTGAAGTAAAACTTTTCTAGGCGCGTTTTGAGAGTAACTCAGATTATTTTTCGGACGGAAATAACGCTCTATACTCTATGTCTGTTGATGCAGTTTCCGCTATTTATATATGAAAACAAAACCATAAACAAAATTGAAGTACATATACATAAGTATCACGGGGTAACGAATAATTATTATAGCTTTATTAACGGTATTAATAACGGTGATTATCTGTCTTAAAATTCATTTAATTTTGTTTCAGCTTTATTTTCAAATTGCAAATTATATTAAAGAGACACTGTAAGATTGTTTACCAAACAGTTTGCTAAACACATGCGCTTATTAAAACTCCTAAATGTGACGTAAATAAATATCTTGTTTGTCACAAAGCATGCAGTTAGGTAAAAGGATTGTTATCGTCCCTAGAGCTCGCTTATCGCTCGAGCTGTGTCTAGATGGATTGTAATTGCCGTAAAGTAAAGGTTATCCTTAAATAAAATCTTGAAGCTCGCCTGCTATGAGTACAGAGTACTGGAGAGGTTTGTGCGGGCGGCGGGCGCGTGGCTCACCATTGAACCAGCCACGCCTAATGCTTCAGGCTGAGTTTGTTTAGCAGTGTTGGTGTGTTCTTGTTTCGTACCTTTAATACAATAAGATCAACAGCAATTTTCTTAATTATTTTAGAAGTGTTTTCAAAGAAGTATGTAAAATGGCGCAGTTGTTTCTGAGTGACACCATCACAGGTAAATAAAAATAAAGCAGATTTTTTTTATAAATACTTCAGCCGCACGCTTAAACTTTAGAATTTAAATTTTTGCAAACGCGATTTAAAAGAGGCAACCTGACTCGAGAGCTTATACTTCTCAATTACTGAAATATCTGGCCTTATTAAAGTCGAAAAGATGCTTACTATAGACGAGAAGAAACGACACAAGAAGTTCCACGGCAAATATAAAAAAAAATATTTATCTACATTGATTATAGAAATATTTTCCAATTCTAACGTAATATCATAGAAGAAATAATAGTACATATAACAAGTAAGTAATATGTAAGTAGCTGCTGTGGCATTGCATTATAATTTTAATGTTTCGATATAACTGAATAAATCATTGACTTAAAGTATGCAGGTGGCTTAAGGGCCCGGCCACAGCTACTAGCGGCGCGGATTGCGGCGCGGTGAGCGGCGCGGCGGGCGGCGCGATTTGCGGTGGTATGCCACAGCTAGATTAGTTGCGACCGCGGCGGCGTCAGCGGTGGACGTACTTAGACTACTATATAATAATATTTTATATAATAATATTGATAAATAATCTGTAGATAAATAATAACATTGTTTTGTGTTCCTTCCTTGTGTTCTTTATGTATATTATGTTTTGGTGTACAAACAATAAAGTGTTAAATGTAATAAATAAATAAATAACATAACAATGTAAGTAGGTAATTAAGATACCTACCGGCCATGTTTTTCAGTATAAGAAAAACGAATACAAAAGGGTATGATGGAATGAGCTGTTACATGGATTATTAAGAAAATATGATGAGAACTAGTCTTTGAAGCAACCGATTGTTTTACTATTGTTCATGAAATAAAGATAAATATAATACATCAAGAATAAAAAATAATAAATAATAAGATAAATATAATACATGCTGAGTTCGTCCACCGATACGGCCGCGCGCGGCATTTGTTTCACTCGTGCACCGCGCAGTCCGCCGCCGCCGCGACTCTCACCGCGCCACTCACCGCGCCGCAAAACGCGCCGCTGTAGCTGTGGCATACTCCATACATTGTCTACCATTTGTTCTCGCCGCTCACCGCTTGCCGCGCCGCTCACCGCGCCGCAATCCGCGCCGCTAGTAGCTGTGGCCGGGCGGTAAGTGTCCAGTTACTACTGAGTTTACGCTATGTGTAATTATGAATAAAATTATTATGTAACACATAAAATAACATTGAAAATAACATAACAAAACAACATCAAGCACGAGTCGGGAATAAGGCTGCTATAATACCGAGGTGGACGGTTACATCAGTAACAACAGATATTTTTGTTAACACAGTATTCTCAAAAAGGATTCTGCTAAGATAAGGAATAGTCAACAATTTCATGTCTTTTGAAATAAGTATTTTGTACCTTTTGGAACGAAGTTCCTTATCGCGCGTTGCGAAAGGGGGCTAGGCGGAAAATTTGGTAACGACACTTTTTGCCGGTAACGACACTTTTTGCCGTCGTAGTTTTTTTTACATAGAAAGCAAGCCAGAGTACTACATGCTATATGCTATGTATGCTGCATGTTTTTGCTATCCTAGTACTGCCTGCAAGGAACTTCGTTCCATCCGGGTGTCCCTTGACACCTCTCAAGTTTTTTTAGTATATAATATTAGTTTCGAATAAATCGTTTGTTATTTTGTTGATTCCGATAAAAGTTAAGTATTACTGGTATTATTCTTTCCGTGAAGCCTGCTTGTTTATCCACCCACTTGAGTCAGTCGCCAAACTCGTGTTCAGGCTGGAGGCTTGGGAGCCAATTCTTTTTCTTAATTATGTCCGTACGCAACGGTGGCCATTTACCATCAGGTTGATCGTTAGCTCGTTTATCGGCTTTTTACATCCAACAATTATTTTTACATCATTTATTTATCTGTTTAATGTGCTTGTATCAAATCCCATTATGATACAAGTACGAGTATTCCTATAACGTTAAGCAGACATCGCCCCGACTACATGGATCTTGGTCACTACGGAGCAGTGCGACAGAGCCGCGGAGATAAACTTCCTGTCTGTTCACAAACTATTCAAATCCGTAACTCGTTAGCAATGCGGTTCCGGCCTAAATCGAAGTGGGAATGCTGGTTTTCCAACAGCTCAATTTGCATTTCATCTTTGCGACGGAAATATGTTATAAAATTTTAAGATTAATTGTAAAAAGAAAAAAGGCTCAGAGAGAAGAAGTCAGACCAGTGATCACACCCCAGATTATGGAATTATTCAACTATTTTCAACATTTTAGATTTTTTTAACATTTCAATATTATTATAGAAGTACACACGCGTGGAATCGCGCAGTCGACATGGCGTACACCTGTGGCCTACTTCAATCCCACCGAAAATTCATACTTTGGGAATTGCATGAAAATTATATTTCAATACTGACACTTATTTACTGCTATTTATGTACCTAATCTTGATCATAAATAAAATGAAAATACAATTAAAGAGTTTTGTGCCAATAGGCCAAACACAAAAAGGTACAGGAAGAACAGTGCCTATTATAACAGATTGATGTTAAGGTTATATTTACAAGCAAACATACTTTTATCGTAGTTTTACTAAATATGTTTTAAACTAAAATGTTTTTGGCCCCTGCATAACGGTATAGCATTGAGACGCACTATTATCTAATAACGATTATTATGAACACCGATAACGAATCGAAAATGACGCCATTTTCTCGTAGTTTAAACTTTATGTTCTCGACTAGGCCTCAGATTACAAGGTTTGAAATGAAGACTTGTATTCCGGAACATAAAATAGAGCGTCAAAAATAGTTGACGCGTTTTGAACTTAACGAAGTTTGAACTAATTTTACCATAATAGATATAGGTATTATTGCAATCACTACGTTATAATAATAGATGTTTTATGTTTTTTTTTATCAAAAATATTGTTGAATGAATCCCATGCTTTCTTTTTATTACAATTTTTTAGTTTTAATTCGTTTGGAAAACATTTGAATACCACTATGAACACTGTTTTGTTCAGGTTTGACATAGAAAAGTTCATTCTTAATATTTATTGTAATTGCAATAGAGGACGGGTCGGATATAGAAACTGTGAACATCCATTACATTCATTTCCTACTTATAAATGAGTGCAATATGATTCTTTTTTCCAGTGAAAATGGTATCCTACCATAATAAAAGTAAAAGTTAATTTGCAACAAAAGTAATTTAAGTGTGCGTTACACAAAGTAACGAGCCTAATATTTATTTTAATTGTTTCATTTAACATTAGTTTGCGTAAATAAGTAATACAAAACGTAGGTGCAGATAATTAGTACGAAATGGGTTATTAGCAGCACTGAGCCAGTACTCAGAGCCAGCGAGCCACGTACAAATATTAATGGTGGGTGGTTATTATGAGAGATATTTTGTCCTTGCGTTAATGTACACGTGAAAAATAAATGAAAGTACAGTTTCGTTTCACGTTGAGGTAGCATTTGTTTTGGGGCATTATAAAAAATAAATGTTTTCATCGTACACTCCCACCGCGCCGTGGCCGCACTAGGATTTCCTGTGATGCGGTTCGCATAAACTCAGACAAATGAGACATCATAACAACAAAATGAGATCATCGTAAAGTGTTAATAATGTGCAAATATTTGCACGATTCAAGATAAAAAGGATTTCAACTATCGACTAATTTACCCTCAAAAATGTAAAATTAGAGTTTTAGAGCATTTTTTTCCTTCCCCTCCATAACAAAATATCTTTTGAGCAGTTTCAATAAGACTCAACTTTAAACAAAATGAATTGTAGTGTAACAATTCACTGATTTTTATATTATAAAATTCTTATAAACAAGGCCAGTGACTAGTGTTATTTTCGCTTAAGCCTCGGGAAGTAGTTATATGTACCGAGATAGACAGATAAGGCGGCTACTAACTCGTATATTGATTCAATTTATTTATTGCTAACTCCTGACTATGTAATTATCTGTTCATCAGATTTAATTGTAATATTTATTGATTACTTGTGTTGTATTTAATATGCCTACATTTAAAATGTTGCTTTGCTAATTTTATATATGGGTATCCTTGATTAATGGTTGTTAAAATTAGAATTACTTATCTATAGACCCGATAAAAAATTATAAAGTTATTACGCGACTTTGGGGTAGAGTGAAAAATAAGTTAAATAAGGAGAGAGAGAGAGAAAAATAAAAAAAGAACTGGCTCTCAAGCCCTCAGCCGGAATACGACGAGTCGTATCGCAAGAGGGTTGTAGCTATGCTGGCAATCCTTCGGAGAAACTAAACTATTAAAATATGTATATTAAGCAATATAATCCCTGGTTCCTACTCCCTACCATCAGTGGGTTGGATTTAGTTGCTTCTTGCAACACCCATGCGGCGTGGGAATGAGGGGCCGTTACCCGTGCACCCACTGGCTTCACCCACCGGTGGGTGTACGGGTAATTTATGTTTACCGGTGCTGGTCCTCTGCATCAAGTGGTTTGTTCTAAGCTGCCTACGACTTAAGAGATCAATTCTAGAACAAAGGTCTTTTGTGATTGAGGAGGCCGGAATTGCAATGCAGTCTTTATATGTATAAAGATTCTAACTAGTGGTTATTCATCAAACTACCGATCGCATTTTAGGTAACTTGGGCCAGCAATTACGATGACGTGAATATTGATATAACAATATAACAAAACTGTTTAATTAAATATAGCAACTATTAATGTTACATTAAGTTAGGTTCGTGCGAGTGTGCGGGCCGGGCCTGTCACGATTCGTGCTCTGGTTTTCGTGTTTGTTTTCTATCCGGAGCATCGATGAATCGCCCACGCTGATCCACGATGCGTCGTGGTTTACTACGCACACGTATTGGCAATCAGGTACGCAGGATAATAATAAGCAATAATATCCTTACAGTTTTAAATTAGGCAAAGTATCATTAGAAAATACTTTCATGGATTTTTAAAAATACGACGTGAGTCGCAGATATTTCTTTAAAAATAAGACGTGACATTTTTACATTTTCACGTTTCAATATATTCTTACAACACCTTTAGAAATATAACTTATAGTCCCCGTGAACTAAGATGCCCAATTTGTCGTTTGCAATCACAGTGACACTAGAGATGTACAAAAAAATCGGTTCACGAAAGAAACCAATTTTTGTAACAAATCGATTCAAAATTGTAAGACCTTCTAATCGAAACGATAATTAAATTGTAAACTAAAAACCGTAACATTTAGATACCTCCCAACTACCTCAATTGAGCTACATATCTCGTACCATGTATTCTCAATATTATGTATTTACGACTCCAATAAAATATTCTTTTGTTTCTTCCTAACAACTCATGCTGCTAGATATGCATGGAAATATCCGAGCCGGCAAACAAGCTGACGATCCACCTGATGGTAACTGGCTGTCGTCGCTCATGAACATCAGCAACACCAAAAGCATCATTGGTGCGTTGCCGGCTAAGAAAGAGAAGAAAAAGAAAGAAAGATAGATCATGATAGAATGAACTCTTCCGCTCAGTTTCATAATAATATTTTGAGGTAATATTATGAGCGTCAGGGAAAAAAACTACAGTGAATAAATTCTTGTTTATTTCGTAACACACATTCATGTAGGTATACATAATTATTATTTTGTCGAAAAAAAAGAATAACGCAAAAAGCTAAGCTACATAATTACATATAATATATTATCTGCAGTTTACTGTCGATGGATGGCGAAGTGCCCATACATAATGGAAAATGTCCTTTGTTAGCATCCAATTCGTCGTGGTATTCTTGGGTACGTAATTTTAAATTCAAGTGCAAGTAAATCATTTTTAACAAAGTAATTAAATTAATCAATTTTCATTTTTAAATTCCGATTATAGTAATGTATCGATTATGATTGGTTTTAGAAACGGTTTCAGGCCGTCACATCACTTTGCGTCAGTTTTGTTTTAGGCCTCTTCATCTATCATTGTTTCGACGTCAAATATTTTTAATAAATATTGCATAAATTATGATGTGATGGGATTTTTACTAGATTATAACGTTTACTATGATTTATAATCAACGCCAATGAAAGCGAGTAAGGATTTTTAACAAATTTTGGTAAAATCCTTCGTCCGTAAGTATTCAACTATTCATGTCAAGTAAATGATTATTCCATTTCGCTCGAAGACGCCCATACAATGTTAGTTCATATTTATAATAAATGGCAGCTATCATTATGGGCATCTTAGATAATTTTGACTATAGTTAATATACGATTTGGTCATTATAGTATATATATTAGCAGATATTAAAGCTGAGTAAATACATTTATGAAATTCACTACAGAATAAAATGGATTATTGCTCCGAAATGAAAATATTATTTTACGTAAAATAAGTCACATAAAGATATCGGTATCTAAAGGATAGTTGTAGCCCCGATACAGCCCCAATTAGTCGGTTCAGACTTCCGCACGTTTTTGCTCGACCTCCAATAGGTAAGATCTGGGAAAGACTTTTATACTGCCAGAGCTTTGGAGGCTTTAATAATGGAAAAACTTTTTACGATCAACGTATTGAATTTTATCAGGTATTGAATATTATGTTTCAGTAGCGGACATAAATTAAACAGAGAATCGAGCATTACTACATAACTAGTACTCTGTTTGCGACTTTGCTTGCATTTTCCGGGATAATAAAGTACCTATGTCCTTCCAGATCATGATCTTTAAGTGTGCTTTTCATGGAAATTCATTCGGTAGTTTTTGCGTGAAAGAGTAAGATATTCCTTACAAACTTTCAAGTATTGTAATGTAATACTCAAACTCGTATTGTTACAAAGCGAAGTAGCTGTAAAATCTTATATAAAACCTATAGGTTATCCATTTTCCTCGTCGAACTATGTGGATGAAGTGACACTGGACACTATGGTTAAATTAAGCTTGAAGGACCGCTAGCCATTAGAGAAAAAAAATGGTGATTGCGCTTTGGTCAAAGAAGCACAGATCACGTTCAACCAGCTGAACTGATGATCTTAGAACGTAAGGATGCCTCATAATCGAACGACATATCGCTATTTATGGCAGATCTCTTTCGTAAATTTTGAAAGCCTTCCGCCTTGGTTTCGACATCAACATCGGATTTGGGAAAGAAGAAACTCGTAATAAATTTTGCAGACTCACACAGGGGTAAATAAGAGTTCTTTATAAAAATTTCAAAGGTATGTTAACCTGTCATCTGCATTTGGTTGTGTATAAAGGGCACAAATTCCTCTCTTTCCAAGAATCCCAGAATCCCAGGACCAGTCTTTAAAATAGTTACGAATAATCACAACACTCGTTGTTATGTTCGCTTGAAACAAAATAACAATAAATTTGTCGGCTATTTGCAAAATAAATATTGAAAAGGGTATAAAACTTCTATGAAAATATATTTTCACAATACCAAGTGCTACACGAGAAATTGAAGTGTGTATATTCCTGGTTACAAAACGATTTGCAAGAGCCTTAGTTATAATATTCATTCTACTAAAGATCATAAAACATTTACGTAAACATTTATTCGCTTGTTGGACAAGTAATAGTTAACTATGATTTGCTTTACAGTATTTTCAAGACGCGTACATAATTTGGTCATCAATATATTTTTATTGTAAGAAGTAAATAAATATAAAGTTGTGGTTGATTGGTTTAAGATCGTAAACCATCAGTACCTATACCAAGATGGTTTTAAGCTTGTTTAAAGCTTAGATCGTTAAATGTAAAGGGTTCGCTGAGCTGCAAGAGATTATAGGCTTGCAAGCGCGCAATTACGCGCGCTGAGCTACACTCGGGGTTAGGGCAGTGCGCTTACATCGGACGTCTTTATTTCACTTCGAAAAACCTATAGGTTTATTAAATCATTAACTATTGGTACCGTTACAGATGGACTTTTATTCTGGCTGATATGCGGATGTATCGTATTGATATTCGATTCCATGTATCTATAATCCATCATCAAAAACATAAATGTAAAAAAGGAGAGCCAAGTTCAATACAAAAATTATGCTTGGCTGTGGGCTTCGCCGCAAAAAGAATGGAGATGTAAATGAGTGCCAAATTTTATGCAAAATCGAAATGTGTATTTATAACAAAATAACATTATGAACAAGTTTTAAACTCTATTTCTTTGCTTTATTATACCTATAACATTTGCTATTATTTAAAAATGTGAGATCTTAAAGTAGGTTACATTTGACTTGGCCAGTTTTTACAATTGTGCTTGACACAGACATGTATAAATGTTGTGGTGATTGACTTGATATGCGTATTGCGTATACTTTGTTGAGTAATAGTGCAGCACTTTTAAAATACAAAGTCTTATAATTATAAGAACGAGTGGGTGAGGCAAAACTTGTTAAATTTTTAGGTAATTAATGAACGTTTCTATACATACAAACGTAATATGTTGGTTAAAGCACAGAAGAAATAATAGTACTTATAAATAAGTAGTTAAAGTATATATCAGTATATACACTTTTCAAAACCGGTTCATAAATTTTTTCACACTTTTCATAAATTGGTTTTTATCACATGGCTTTTACACTCATAAACCATGGTATTAAACACTTGTGCTTTTTTTTCTTGATCGCACTAGTGTTTTATTTTATATTCCATCAAATTAAGTTTGTACCTTGCTGAAAGATATTATTTATGCATTCTGTTTGCTCTTAACTTAGCCGGGTTATAGTTTTATTTTTAAATTTCGGAAAAAAGTTTTGACTTAGATACGTTTCGTTTCAACATAAGACTAAAAATAACTCTATTTTTGTAAAAAAAAAGTGTACCACCTTGAAAATGATAAATTTTCAACAACTTATTTACTTTAATTAATAATTCAACGTGAAACTAATTCATAAATACATAAATATTAGATTTTTTTACATTTTGCGTTTTGGCTGTTTAGCGTAATTGTTCGTGCCTCCGCTCCAATCTGCGCGCGCATAGCTAACACGCCGCGCGCAAAAAAAAAAAATATCAGCGCGGAGCGCGCCATTTTTAACAAACTTTCCGTCTGGTCTGTGAGCATTATTTATTTGAGTACGATTATTTGTTTTTTTACTCGTAAGTGTGTTGAAAAACGTCGTATGACACACGTGAGGTTTGGTCATTACATTCTCGGTTTTCTTGCAGCACTCGCCTTCGGCTCGCGCTGTGCAATATCACCTCGAGTGTAATGACCAACATACCACACTTGTATCATAATGTACTATTTCAAGACTTTAAGTATCGTGTTTGTTAGTAAGTTAACGTAAGCAAGTGACTATGTACATAAGTAAGCTACGTGATGTTTTCAACGCCGCGGCACGGGGCAAAAATATTTTTATTAATTGCGCTAAAACCTTCGAAAACTCTTTATTAAGTAGGTATAATTAAATTTGCATTGCACATTAGTGCCGTTATTGATGTTTAGTTGTCGTGCTGATTTATTTCCTTGCCAGGTGCCCAAGAAAGTCATTATGTGCCTACGCGCAGGCCACTAAGTAATTAGAATTCAATTAGAGTGCTATAAAAAATTACTCGCAAAAAAACTCTTTGACCGTTGACGCGGTCGTTTAGCGTTAGGTCGCGCTGTTTGAATTCTGTTCTAATATGACTTTCGACAAATTGTGCAAAAAACATTCACGTTTTTAGTATTCAGTCTCTTATTCCTATTTTTCGTGAGCCAAAGCCAGTTCTGTGAAGCAGCTGCAGCGTTTGCTTAACGTCCTTACAAGTGTGTTTATGTCTTTTACATAGGTGTACCTACAATTTAAATTGTGAGCTATGTAAATCCGTTAATTATGTATTACATAAAACATTCTCTCTTACCCTCTCTCTCCATCTCCGTTAGAGTTTTTCGGTTTTGTCCCACCCCAGTTCAATCCCACTTATTTATGCATGTTTAATGTTTTAATTGCACTGTAGGAAAGCCATTTGAAAAAAGAAGACTTCTGTCCCTGCAAATCTATGGTAAGCTTGTCGTCATCTGTCACATTATAAGTGATCACCGACGCATTGCTGGCCATGAAAGAAGTCGAAAAGTACCTTATTTTATTTAAAAATAAAAAGACATAAGTAGTAGGTATTTCAAACATCTTTCGGTCGTTTAGTTTTATAAAAATATTTAAAATAATAACAATTTCTTAAACACTGAAATAACAAGTAGTTACTAAAAATACTGTTTGTTATACAGATCATAGCCTTTTTTACTAAAATTAAGTTAAGATATAACTCAACGTTTTATGTTCTTTTATTTTATAAAAATCTTTAGCTTTACAATGCTAAAAGTTAACAAGGGGAAATATTTAATAATACCTACAAAAACGGTAATGATCATATACGTGCTGAGCACTGAGCATTAAGGCAGCGAGTGTCGAGACCGTCTCACGAGCTGTTACCTGCAGGTCTCACCGTCGCGGCGTCGGTCGTGAGTGCGCTTTGCATATCCTCTTCTTGTCTAATATCGGAAAATTATGAAAAAGCTGTGTCTGTATATTGAGGATAAATATTTCTAAACGTTATAATACTGCTCTCTTTTTAGGGTTTTTACTCGTAGCTTTGAGAAGATTCTCGCGCTCATCAGAATGATTATCCAGATTTGATGTAGCGATTCTTGCCATATGTAAAATATGCAGAATCGTCATCAGTAAAGTTTAAATGAATTATCAAACTTGCCCATGTCATGCCCAGAATCTGAAAAAAATGCGAAATATTCGTACAATTATTTCCAAAGATACTCGATCACTATACACTAAATACTAAATAACTGGCTGTGACTAAATAGTGAGAAGACTTCGTTGTATTTAGGTTACCAAAACTGCAATGCTAATGTAGTTTATGAAAGTATCTAATGATCTTGAACGTTTATCAAATTACGTGTCACGTTGTTTGTCCGCAATGTACTCCTAAACTACTTAACCGATTTTAATCAAATTTGCACACAGTGTGCAGTTTGATCCAACTTGAAAGATAGGATAGTTTATATCTCAAAATAAAATGAAAAACTTTTGACAGAACGAAGTCTGTCCAGGCAGCTAGTATTACTATGAAATAATACAGTCATTTCATAATTCTCTCGAAGCGGTCAAAGTGGCATGCGGGAAGCTAGCAAGAATACCGGTTTAATGCGTGCGCTATACTGTAGTGAAATGGATCCCTGCCTATGACGCGGACGTTAACAGGCGCTCGCCGGATGGGCTTTCCCACGTTGCAGCTCAGTTCCGTGACTTACAATACAAGTTCTAACAGTTGCTGCTTTTTCGGTAATAAGTCACTTCATGTGGAATTAAATTCAAATAATTTTTAATGAAAATTTCCACTAGAAATATTTTTTTAGATTTTCCATGTTGATGTGACCTGAGAATTCGTCAGCTGTAGTAGCAATGGACTGGCCACCTAGTTCGAGGGACCAATATTTTTTTATTTAGGTCTTCGAAAGGAATCTCTTCAACTTGGTGTTCTCCACACGAAAAGAGATACCTATCAGATATTATATTTTCAAGAGATATCATCAGTCATAATATTTTAATCTAGTAGTTATGGACCAAGTGGTTAATGAAACAATTAATAAACAACTTTTACTCTTTTTGGATATTAATTTATGTCCTTAACTTAGTTTTGAGACCTGATCTTAAGACGAAGCTTTGACTTTAAGCCATATTCAAATACAAGAGCTACGTGGTTATACTCAAACGCAATAATATTCACACAGACCACATTATGCAAACCTAAACAAGAGTATGAACAATACCACTAACTACACATTCAATTTGTACTTTACAACAACCAACAACATAGCATTCGTTTGCTACAGTGTAATTTATTGTGGGTATGCTGATGAGCAATAATAAATGAAAGATTAGATTAGTGCATATTATAATCTAACAATAATATTTAAAGTAAACATAGTCTACAACAACGAATTTGCTTCCGAAGCGCTTCGTAGGATTGTACACGTTAATAATTTTTCTCAGCGCTAACGCGAGGTGTTGGGGCTATTGTTAACTGACAATAGCTGACAGTGGCTGCGAGGCTTAAACGATTACGTCCGAGCTTTCTACTCTTTCTAGTGCTTATAGAATCTGTCTAAATAGAGAACGTGAATGACGCTTTATAATAAACTTATCTTTGTCACATTGAAGACGTATTTTTCATTAGGAGTTCAGATCATCAGCTCATGTGCAACAGCAGAGACGCCGCGACAACGCGACGAGTGTTGTCGCGACGCCTGCGATACGCATACTTTCATAGAACGCATACGCTGGACAAACGCTAGTGTTCTTCACGCTCAATGAACTAATATACTAAACTGTTCACACTACTCTAATACTAAAGGCACTATGGAGGCGTTGTTAGCTAAAATCAAACAGCGATCAGCTTTATTTCTGCCTGTCGGGCGCGGTCGGTAATCGGATGGGTGACCAGCAAGGCTATTCTGTTTTGTAACTCGACAGCGGAATCCGCGATGAGTGTCAAAATTCCTTGCCAGAATTGACACCCATCGCGGATTCCGCTGTCGAGTTTCGAAACAGAATAACCTTGCAGTAGTGACAAAAAGTCAGTCCCGGTTGTTTTCGTAAGAAAACAATCGGTAAGCCACGACGAAGGTCTTCAATTGGCAAGTAAACCTCCGACATTTGGGTAGGCTAAATCGGTACGGTTCATAGTTATAGATTTTTACAAATGTATGTACATATGTACATAAATATATACTTTTCTCAGTTAACTGATAATATAACAATAAGCTATTTTTGAAGTGTGTTTATTTCGTACACATATCAATAATAACTACAGCCTATTGGAAGTTTTATATGGTTACACTATAACAACTTTTATTATTATGGAACATGTTGTTCTATGTCTCCACAATAACTTTCTGTGAAAGTAGAGCTACAGTCCGCTGAATTCCAATAAGTACCCCGCAAAAACTTTAACATCACACGCAAGAGAAATTGACACTTATATCCAATTTATTTAGCGTTCTTTTATCTCTAGAGCCACACAGTCAACAAGAAAGAATACAGAAGAGAGCTACGTTGGACGTTAATGGCCTTTCAAGAAAACAGTCATTATCGGGCTATTTTCAGCGGAAAATGCCACATCAACACATAATAGCTGGTGGTGGCAATGTGAAACTTTCAATGGTGAACTTACTGAGGTATTATCAAGCCGTAGTAATGAGGTTTTACAGATACAGCTAGCTAGACTAGATATCGTAATGAAGCTAGGTCAGGCGCTGCCGGCCTTTTGAGATACGCAGCTATTGTCGAGCTATTGTCAGGTGAACAATGGCGAGTTCAACACCTCCCAACAGCTATAACTGTGAAAAATAAAAATGTATTTACGATTATGCTTCTACACCTCACTTCGATTCAAGATTTGAGAATAATCCGTGCTGTTTTATGCTAGCATGCATTTTAGTCATCACAAACCGAAAAATAACGAATTAACTTAAATTAACAACAATGAAATGAAATATGAAATGCATCAACATAAACTCCATATTTATATCTCAAATTCCGTGGGAATAGATACATAGCTGTATTGGGGCGGCCTAGAATACTAACCCCAATCCCACGCCGGTAGTAAAAAAAATCGACAAAATAATGCCATAAAAAAATTGATCATGATGATTGATAATGATGTTTCACATCATCAGAATAGGATGTACCAAGATTATTATTATCATTACATGGCGTTGTTACTGATCAACCATCCAACGCCATCTAGATTCTGTGTTGCGATTTACAAACATTACGCATAAGTTAACATAACGTAACGCAATTTGATTTTACTCTCCATAAATCTCCATATCTCATTCCACGGGCTTCAATATGAAATTGATAGATAATGAGTTAAATTCCAAAAATCTTTTTCTCCTGCCCTTCTTCTAACATTATGACAAGTGTAATGAATATACAATTCACTTTAACTGAATTTTAAGATTTATTTCATTTCTATACATTGTCGATTATACAATATAATTGTCACTTAGACAAAGGGATCAGGCTACCAGACAAACTTGGACGTGAGCCGCAGTAGGGCTTCGCTGATCCTTTGACTCACATCAAATCATATTACCTTGAAAACAAATTAGGTATAAGAACTAAATAAAACAAAACTTCGCTTTTCCGAGGCTTCCCGACCAAGTACAACATAAAATTAATTAATTGTATGTTAATTGTATGTTTATGTTCAAATGTGTATTTTCATTTGTAATTTTGTGTACAATAAAGATAATTTGTATTGTATTGTATTGTATATATTATAATACTTATATGCGTTGTTGATAAATATAGAGTTATGCGAAGGTAGCATGTTTCATAACTTATATTTCACGCACAAATCTAAAAGAACAACTATTGGCAATGAAATAGACCTTTCATGCTTGTAAGCTTGCACTTAACACTTATATATTTTAAGTAAATATAAGCTATATTCTCGTAGTAGTCCATAATACTAGTAACACGTTAAAAAAAATCTTAAGGTCTTTGCTATCAATAAGTTTAAAGGTTAATAACAGACGAGTGGCAGTAATCGATTGGGACGAATAAGCGCTCCTGGCGGTGGCAAAACTGTAGCAAAGCGATAAAGATCTAATTCAGCGGTTAAGTATTGAAAGACCAGGTGAACTGGTTACGAAGGCAACACGCCTGACAATAACTGATTGCGATGGAAAATCGTTTATAAGACAATTGATGTAGAACTTGGGCAGGTCTTGCTGCCAGGTTCACTAGAATGTAGCGCGCAAGAGGCATTCAAAATATATATACCGAGTCATACGGAGTGCGTGACAAAACCCTTTCTAATAATAAAGATTAAAAAAATAGTGTTCCGCAGAAAAAAAGTGTCAGCGGGACCTTACGACAGTAACAGTACCTAAGGCGCTCCACCCACTGCACCGCGCCCCGTCGCGGTGCGCAGGATGGCAGATTTTACCATTGTATGCAATTATGTCAATTTATATAGAAATCACGCCTAGCACAACACACTGCCGACGCGGCACCGCGCGGGAAATTGCCCCGCGCGCAGTTGTGTTATCCGTCGCTCTGCGCACCGCGGCGGGACGCGTCTTCAGTGGGTGGAGCGCCTAACAGTACGTAAGTTCGTCTGTCATAATCATAAGTATCTATCTCTAGAATCTCTAGAACCTTTTACATAAAACCTCAAATCACATATTAATATTATGTGACCATTTATCGTTATCCATATAAAAACTCCTTATTAAAAATATTGAAACTTGTTAAGAATAGAAATATCTGTAAGTTTATTTAGTCCAACGTAACCCAAATAGATAAAAATAATGGCCGCCGCTCGAAACTATTTCTAAAACAGGTGAAAGAGATTCTCCACATCTATCTCTGAACGAAGCGGTCTTTCACGTCATCCCGCCATTAAGCTCCGATGGTGAAACCGATCAATTATTTTTCGTTCGTAAAAAGACACCAACGGTTCGGATATTAAACGATCGGTCGACGCAGAAGGATGGAGCGAGCGGCTGAACCTTTTGACGTAACTCTGTATATTTTTCTTCTACGTAGTTATTTTTATAAAAAGTAATTTTGTAAATTGCATCCATACATAATGTTACGCACTAAATCCTAGCATGCAGGTAGATGTATTAGTTGCACCCTTACGATAGTCTTTCATGACAATAATAAAATGAAATGTTTACTTTAACACTGATAAGAAACATTCAATGAAAGGAAAAATATATAATACATATTATAAAACTTAAATAAGAATTAAATGATAGGTTGAAGACATAAAATTTAAATTTCCGTACTACACTACTTAAAAATCGCTTTGCTTTTGAGAGTCCTTTTGCGTCTCTCTTTGTACACTTGATAAAGTACGTATAATTTACATTTACAGTACAGATTTTGTAAAATAAACATATGCTGTAAAAAGTGGCAACATTCGGAAATTAAACGACCGACTGACGTAGAAGGATGGAGCGTTCGAGCGGTGATCCCTTTGACGAACACCCCCATTCCTCTATGTTCTTATCGCTGCTACCCCACTCCCCCTTTCAAATTGATAATCAATTCAGCTGGCTTAGCTCGACTTGCAGCTCTGCTGAAAATACAGGTTATCACTGTCTGGTATTTGTAATTTAAACGATATTATTGCAGCTATTTAAAATACCACATGCATGTAGGAGTGAAAGGACTTCTTAACATGTGGAGTTATGTCACTTTCCCCCGCTGGTGCTGCAGCAAAGAAAATTTGCTACGATAAAATTCAGTTAATACAGTTTTGGCAGCCATTGTCACGTAGGTCTACAGGTGAGTGAGTTTCATTACGTATGTCATCGATACATTTGACGCTGTTTTTTGGGCGGAACGAGAAGGTTACGTATATGATTGTTTGAGGGTATCAAAGAATAAACGTGCATGTAATACACTGTATCAACAAATTCAGATTAACTATTATTTTTTACAGAACATCATTGTAAAATTCTTTTTTGTGTTTTACCACAGAAGACAAAATGGTACTTGTTTTACTCTATATGATTATCATTTTATTCTTGAAATTTAATGCACTGAAAAGGAGTATTGTATTTTTCAGATTAATTTCTAAAATCACTCCTATCACCTTTTTTCGTTATTCTCTTAGAAGATTTAGTTTCAGACACCGGGTAAACTTGGCTTATAACGATAACATCACCTATTGTATTTAATTGTATGTTCCGTTCATACTGTGTGTTATTCTTTTTGTGATGCTGTATGAAGTGCTTAAAATATTAAGTATTGTTAAGTAACAATAAGATATTATCAGAAATCTTTCAGATATACGACGATCTGTATCACTCCGAACTGTGTGATAAAAAAGATAATGCCTTATCTTTTTTCGTAATTGTAATTTTTATTTTTTACTTAGTGTAAGCATAGAGCCTAACCAATCCAACTAGAATAGGCTATAAAGCCTAGATGGTAAACTTATGTACTTGATGTTAATACTTTATGCACCATCGCTTGTTGCAATTGCTTATTTGTTGTTCTTTCCGTGTGAAGTCGGATAGAAGGTCTCTAGTACCAACAGCATCAGAACTGTCCACTTGAAAAAACAAAATTGTATAGAAACAAAGGTGGTTAACTCTAAAAGCAAACAATGAATGATACGATTAAAACGATGGTTCTTATTAATATCCATAAATGCTTAATAAATTTTCAAATTAATTTTGTGAATACATTTGAAATCGGTATTGATTTATCAATTCATTGTTATATTAACTGTTATATTAATCGTGTCGAGTTTGGTTGTCTTTAAAATTGTATTACCTTTGTTTCGTTAAAGTTCTTTGTTCTTTACGCAAGAAGCCTGGTCTTTACAGCTGTAACGTATAAACGACAGTGAATTCAAGCATCACCGAGGACGTATCGATTACCAAAGTACTTACCCCTTCCCCCCAATACCGCCCACTCTTAGTGGTTTCTCTAAATTAACGATATCTCTTCAAAGTGTTTTAGAATTTCCCATGAAGTACATGAATGTTGTGAAGTATGTGAATGTATAGTTTTAAGTTTGAACGGAATACTTTCATTATAATTATGCCAAGGGGAGAGGCGAATGAAAGAAGCAAGTAATAAGCAAATATAAATACGGATTTCCGGTAGTATATAAGAATTTATATTTATTTTTGGCATCAAGGTATGTGTACCTACCATCAAATTATCTTAATGATTATGATATTAGGCCGTTCTGTCGAATATGTACCTATGTGTTAAAAATCTCTGTCAGTTGGTAACCAACCAATTGAAATTAAACTCGGTGCTGGAATAAGGAAACCAATCGTATACATAATCTGTGCTCATTATGTTCACGTTTTCTTCATACAGCACTCTTTTGTTGACTGTACAGGGAAAATCATAAGTTTATTAGTCACATCACATGCATTCAGTTATACTCAGTACTGCAAACGTAACTGATACAAGTTGGTACACGGTACATCCAATACCCAATTAAAATTGAAGAGGAACACGAAATCGTTTGAACGGCATGAAATTAGAGAAAATACCGTAAATGAATTGGTGGAGTAAGAACGTATTAGGAGGAACCAATACCTGTCTGAATAGCGATTGCAAAGGCAATTCAAAGGCACGTATTAGGAATGTTTATTGAGACGGCGCACTTATTAATTGATTACATAGAGTTGGTTGGTTTCTTTGAAACAGTTTTTACAAAACTTTGCTTGCAGAATTGCAGACGTTAATACATTTATAAGTATTAATTAAGTTTTATGATATCGTGTATTATATTGCATGCCTTAATTGGAGATAAGTTAAAATTAAAGACAGTACCAAATTGTTGTCTGTGTTCTTTTTATGAGGTTTTTCTAAAAATCTAAGACGAAAAGTTCAAGGGAATCTACTACGACTGATGAAATCTAGCAACAATCCTTGTGTGTGAAGTATGCAGCTTTACAATAGTAATAGATGTATTTACCATATGTATGCAGCTTTACAATAGTAATAGATGTAGATACCATACAAGAGTTTTCATTCGATTTCCCTGCTGGATCCCCAGCCAGGCTAAAATTTAATTATAAGGTCAAAGTCTCAACCCTTAATTGTTCCACTGCTGGGCTCGGGTCTACTCTCATGATGTGAGGGGTAGAGCAGGGCTACTCTGTTTTGTAACTCGACAGCGGAATCCGCGATGAGTTTCAAAATTCCTATTCTATATAACTCGACAGTATAGGTGGCGCCGCAGTGTAAAATGCGGCGGTGAGAAAATGTACTTCTTCAGCCTAATTTGACATGTTTGGTATTCGGTAAGGGATTTGTCTCGATCAATTTAATTACGTCACAAATTACGTCACTGTCAAAGCTCGTATCCAATTGTCAAACGAAAAGTGAGCTTCGATTTCGAGTTCGTATTTTAGAGAATAGTCCTCCAGGCCATAGTTTACCACGCTGGCCAAGTGCGAATTGGTAGACTTTACACACCTTTGAGAACATTATGGAGAATTCTCATTCGGTGTGCAGGTTTCGTTACGATGTTTTAGTTCACCGAAGCAAATGATAAATAACTTTTAAAATGCACATTTTTTTTTTAAATTTGAGGTGTATTCCAGGATTGAAACTCGGGCTCCTGCGTTCGGGAGACCAACGTTCAAACCGCTAGGCTATCTAATATATATTTAATTATGTTTAGTTCATAATTCTTTTAAAATTCGTTCGTCGCTCAACATTTGTAGATAATAGTTACGATATATAAAGTGAAAAGTTAAGTTACAAAAACTGTAACAAAAATGCATACATAACCAAAATAATGCATTTATTTATCAAACCTTCTCATCACGAGCAAACTAACTATGAGAAGACATTTGAATTTTCAAATGTGACTTGATGTTACTGTTAACCCTCCGAGAGCAGGTGTAATGTAGTTTTGGAGAATGCAATTAGTTCCGCGCGGAGAGGCGACGCGCCGCAAATTATCACCTGACTTGCTGTGCAAATGCGTCGCCCTCTTCCATACGGGTCCTGCACTCAGATCAGTTACTACACCTTAACCAACAATACGATAGCCAATTACTGGATTCTTTACAAACGTCTGCGCATAGTACAGGTGAGATAACATCTAATATTACATTTATTTTAAATTATGGCGTTACCTTTAAACTGAGCATATTTATTAAAGTATATAAATATATTTATTAAAATAAATAACGAACGCTCAGAGAGGTCTTGTTTTTATAGCTCCAATTCATCTTCAGTAACTACACTTTATCTTTATCTTTAGTTTAATTTTACCAGGAATTTTAATTAAGTACTTTTTAAAAAAACAATATTATTCTACATCATTTGAATGACTACATTCGACTGTATTTAAGTACAAATAAATCATCCGGTAAAACTTTATATATAGAAGACGGTTGTTTTATATAATGCAGGTAACATAGTATATAGACGGCTAGTGTCCTGAAAGGGTGTCTAAGCACAGTAAGTTAGTCGGGTAGCTCGCTATCAGTATTGACCGCAGCTGACTTTGATCAATGGCCACTGGCTGCATTCAGAGGCACACGTTGCCTTGCGCCGTCTACCTACAACTGCAACAGTCATTATACATGATCACTATCTACAGAAATAGTAATTCATTAGTACATGTTCAGTACGTATCATGTTTCTTTAATTACAATATTACAACTGATTAACAAGTATATAATTAGATAAGTTATGCATTGCGAACAGACATAAAAACTGCAGCATGCGCTTTGAATATTTAAACAACCATTTTTCAAATTCAAGTTGACATTGTCAGTGTATTTCAATGTTAGTGAACGATAAGTTATATAACAACCTGAGATAACAACGAATTAGTTACATTTCCGCAATAAGAACGTAGAATGCACATAATGCGCAAATAACAGCGAAAGTTTCTTCTAGCTTCTATTCTACAGTCCAAGCCTCTTGCATGGTACATTGAAGCAGTGTGTGCGACAAGAACGTGACCAGCATAATATTTTAAAATTTTGGAATACAGTTAATAAATATAAATACTTGACTGCTTAGAACAATCCTTTACCTAAAATGCTTTGTAAAAAAATTTAGTTTTCCCTCCAATTTCTTGTTAAAAATATAATTTTCGCCAATAAAATGGTGGTACGAACGTGAAAAACCCATTAAAGGTGCATGTTTTCCCCAAACATACTTCACAAAAAAGGATTTCAGAAATATGCACTTGTGTTTGGATGCTCAGAAGATGACGAAAATTTACGAAAAAGCATTCGGTATTGATAAGCTAAGATGTTTTTTTTACACAAAAAGGATTTCTGGTTTCTGCACCACAACAGAAGCGGAACATGGTATCGACGTGTTTTATTGGCCCTCACAGTCCATTAATAACTATCCAATATGACGACCCGTGTGGCGCAATGGTTACCATGCCGGATCGCCGCACCAAGGGTCCTGGGTTCGATTCCCAGCGAGGCGGAAATTTGAATGATGAGTTTGAATTTCTGTTCTTGGTCTGGGTGTGAATGTCCTTGTCTATGTTGAGTGTTGTCCATGGCACCCACGAAAGGGGGAATCCTAGTGTGGGGCTATGAGTGTGAAGCGTTATTATTATTATTATTATTAATTAAAATTGTTTGGGTGTACCGTGTAAATGAAGCTTTAAGCATTGGCAAAAAATTCAGCAACCGTGTCGTTAAGCTCACTTGTGAACTGAAATCTGCGTGCAAGTTGTTATCTCGCAGCTATGCTAAAAAAATAACAGAAAGTATGCCCCGAAGATGGCAAGCGATTACAGAAAATAATGAAGATTGGAAACCGCATTAATATCAGCAGTAAAGGATCTAATTGATAACAATTTATCGTTTTATATTTCTAAAAAGGTTTTTATTAAATTTTGCCGGTCACGCTCTTTTCGTACATAGTGTAACTCGCACAATCGGTTGTCCATTGAGAAGAAAGCCTGAAAAGTGAGAAGAAGAGAAGTGAAAGTTGCATGGACGAGCCATAACGCTTTTTAATACGTGACCATTTGTATAGACAACATAGATGTTTTCGCGTCGCGTTAAGGAACTTCGTTCAACGTTGATAAAGCTGTGAGCACAGAAGCAGTAAGTGTAAGCACAGTAGCAGTAAATTCTTTCATCCAGTATCAGCCGCTGGCGACGTTGACGAATGCGGCATCCCGATACAGCCTCACTTTTCACCACCCTCAAAAAAATCCTGTATGTGGTATGAAACTAAGTGTTTCAATTTTGATCAGACCCTTTCTTAATCTGCACGTTTCTAAGTATCCACTTTACGTTCTTATAACTTTAGCTTTATTCGTTTTAGAGGGAACTTTTTGGTAATTTTTAATAAATTTTTAAATGTCTAGTTTTAAATTGCAATAAAATATTTTTAATATCTGGTTAACGCACATACTGAATTATGAGATATGGGATTACGAACATATCTTAGCTTACCGTATGACTTGGAAAACTTATTTTTAGGTATGTATAAAAATTCAGTTTTTTCAAATTAAGTTTGTCGAAAATTTCGTTTTATTTGTTTATTTTTATTCACCGATCGCATATAAATAATCTGTGGTGGTTATTTTATTCATCGTCAACATGTCGTCAAGGGTCAACCGACAGGCGCCTGGGCGTTAGTCAAAGTAGTTTGTAACGTCTGAGAGGGAGGTGCGAACAAAGCCCTCCATGAAAGCCTGCTGACGCTGATGGATGCGATAAGCTCGGAGCCTCGGAAGCAAGTTAGCTGCTTGCGTTGCAGTGCGCCGGTGAGAGTAGAGTTTTGGTATTTCTTACGTGTCCTATGTATTTTGTTATATTATATTTTTAACAGACTTCAAAAAAGGAGATTCTCAATTCGCCTGTATATTTTTTATGTTTGTTACCTCAGAACTTTCGACTGGGGGAACCGATTTTGATGATTTTTTTAATCGAAAGCAGGTGCTTGTCATTTGGTCCCAAATAAATTTGAGCGAGATGTGACAAGTAGTTTTGAGTAATTTTGAAGTCGTTTATTTTTTGTTAGTAATAGATTATGTTACTAAAAAACTTCCAAATAGCTTAGAGTTATATACCTCGTTTTACAACTTTCAGTAATCCAGCTTTTTGTATCTACATAATTGTGTCATTTAAAAGTAACCATATAATGTTCCGTAAAGGTATTCATTAAAACTAGAATAACAAATTAATAATTCATGATCAGAATTCAGATGCAAATACTGTGTCGCAAAATATACATAGATACATAGGTAGGTAATTAATTTTAACAGTTAACCAGATATGTGGCAATATACAAAAATATATGTTAAGTAAATGTAGTTGTACTAACTAGGGTCTTATAGCCGGAACATTTCTAAAATGTGAAATACCTAACAAATCAGTTACATAAATTGATATTGACGTAGTCATATGCAAAAGTCGTAGGTATTAAAGTTTTATACTGAGAATACTTACAAGGTGATGATATAAAGAAGAAAATAGTACCAGCTAGCGAAGGTTGCTTGTAACGAGGGGTGGTGGAGAACAAAGCCTTCCGTAAAAGCCTCCGGACGTTGATAGATGCGATAAGCTGGGATGCAAGCGAGCTGTACGTTTCTTGTCGCAGTTCTCTTATACTAATTCTGTGGCAAATTTTATATTTTGTGGGCTTTGTCTTTTATATAGTTAAACAGAGTGGGATAAAAAAGAATATTATAATATCTAGTATCGGGCATAGTAATTAAGGCACACGAAATTTTAAGCATAAGATGAACTGAAGTCAAATCAATTTCCAAAAAATTTATTTTGAGATATGTGTAATTTTATGTGTTCAGGAAATAATTCGTTTTTTTTCTGTAGCGCTCATAACCCGGATACTAAGTAATCGATCGAGGCGCTGTCGGTAGTTGGATGGGTGACCGCTACTGGCTAAAACTTCCATGAGCGGTTCCGTGCTTTCGAGGGCACATAAAGCTTTCGATCCCAGTTCTTATCATAACAATGGTTAAGACATGTCGGAATCCTTTGGGCAGCATGAAAACTTCTGACACTTGGGTTGCCCACTCAGTAGTAGGTAGTAACTAGTTATTAATGGGTTGAAGCCATTTTTCACCAACGAAGGACCTATGACCAAGGATGTATCCATTTAAGGAACCTTTTAAGGACGAGAATCTGATTTTGAAAATAAATTAAAGCAACAAAACCTTAAACAAAATATTGTTAAAATGAACATAAAAATTGCAATTATAAAAAACGCCTTAAGGCGTATAGATTATGTTATTACATAATTACTTATCATTTTATTCTGATGAGCAAGATTTTTTTAATAAATAAAGAAATCGATATTTAGCAGGTAGTAAAATTACAAAATTGAATACAAACCTAATAGAATAGGTACAGCACTAGTACTCGTTATGGAGTATTGAAACGCAAGCCTCGTGTATTATTTAACACGTGACATAAATTGCTAGACTCTACCATTATAAACTTTAAAACGTCCAAACAAAAACAAAACGGGTCACAGCGCGAGTTCGGAACTACCTAATCCATATTGCACGCTCACGTAGGTAGACACGAAAATACACCGACCGGTCTGCGGTACGGCACCGTAAATGCATTTTCTTATAATTCAGAGCCGTCACGTAGCCGTGCCGTGCCCCGAACCCAGCCCCAAAGGCAAAGCTCGTCTACACAAGAACGCAGGCGAATTTGCAGTTACCTCTTTTTATCTCATGCGCCAACCCATAAAACTGGATAAGAAAATTGCATTGAATTGAAACGTGATACTTTTTGCAAAGATATGTTGTTTGAAGTGTGAGGATTGAATGATTGATTTGTTAATTTACAGATATTTTTACGGAATCTTATTTGTTTTATACACCAACGTATATGCATAATAGATAACTATTTAGATAGATATAATACCGTTTTCAAATATAATAGATTTGTTATTACTATTTATTATTATTTGTTATTATTAGAACAAGCTAGGATTTGTACCGCTATTGTACTCATACATTTACAGTCACATACGTGTATTATAACTAGACAAATGCAGCGTATCCATTATCCAAGTCAATAAAGAACATTAATATTTTTCCAAATTATAATTTCGCTTATTATGTTAAGGTATTTTTAATTTACTTTAACAATATGGAAGATTCAGTGAAGTACTTACTCTAATAAAATTAACAGCAACGTTAATAATTTATCTATGGCAAAGAATTTTTCAGGTAATTCGAGGCAAACAAAGGAATATTGTCATCTTGGTATTCCCTTTAAAGTTTCAGCTGTCATAACTGAGCAAGTGAGCACAGACACTGTGCGAATATTTTATTTGGGCAGTGTGGGGACGTAACCACCCTGCGCCTATACCCCAGGCTCCTGTGGGGAGGTGGGGGTCGGGAGCTCTCGACGTTGATCGATGCACGTCTTGCGCCGGAGGCTGCACCCAACGTAATTCATTAAACGCTGAAACTGCAAGCGGATTTTGAGTATTAAAACGATTTCTCACGGGGTGTCCGGCTTGGTCGTGCCTTTGTGTACACACGCTTAAAAGGGTGCGCTTAGCAAAGCGAATTTATTAATGAAGCTAAAACGGAATGTGAGTCGTTTGCTTGATCTAATAAAATACCTTGAGCGGAGGTTGGATGAGTAAACTTCATAATTTTATTAAGGTTTCAATTTGATGGAATCGCATTAAAATTAAGCGGCGGTTTTAAAAGCTTAGGTTATACTGGTGAGGAGTTTCTTTCGCCATTTCTTCTACTCCATGAAAAAACACCTTTCAAAAATAAACGTATTTTTTTTTCAAATTTAAAAATTGAAATTCGAGCATTTTGGGTTTCTTAATGTGGCTTTAGGTAAAAAATCTTTGGTAAGTAATGGTATCTAATAGTAATTCTTTATCTCTAGTACCTAATCTGTAAAGCTGATTGACCACGAGATGAAATGCATCGTGGCTGTTTTTTAAAATATCAACTGTATATCCATAAATGATCTTACTCACAATGTATTTGTAGAATGAAGCTTGTAGATGGCACTGCGGTCAATTTATCTATACTTTATAGAACTATAGCTACAAAACCAGCTGTAAAACTCCAAAAAACATTTTGGATCATAAACAAACCTCCTACTTTGCTTTAGAGTAATGAAATACTGAAACTAGTGCATATTAGGAGTGCATAAATTTTAAGTATAGTTGGTGTGAAGGCAGTTTTTGCAGCGCCTGCATCAATCAATGTCAGTGCAGCAGGACAGGGGGGGTACCGCAGGGAGTGGGAGGCGAACAAAGCCTTCTGTAAAAGCCTTCGGACGTTGATAGATGCGATAAGCTGGGATGCAAGAAGCTGTGTACATTTCTTGTCGTGGTTTCCGCAGAGTAGCGTAGACCGAGTTATTCCTTTGGTGAGGTATCATTTAGCAAGCAGGCGATGAGTTTTTATTAAAGCAAGGCGGTATTGATAATGTGTTGTATTTAGTAAAAACTTCCCTTTATTCGTATTAAATATCAAGCAAAGTCATAAAGTGTTTTTTTTTTCACTTATAAAAAATTATAAAGATAAAAAGTATCTAATTATTATAGCAGTAGAAAAGCGATAGGTTTAATAAGCGATTATGAATAAGGCATTTAGCATATTTGTTTATATTTAATTATGGAAAGATAGTTATATTCTAAAACATTTATCGAAGTATGTGTTGTAGCCTTTCAAACATTAAAGTCATTATAATTAGATTAGATGCTACTCAAAACCAGAGTGAATATTGATTTTTTCATCGCTACTCAAACCAAACCCAGGTGTAGAATACACCCGGGCACCATCCATACTATATACTATAATATTATAAATGTGAAAGTGTGTTTGTTTGTTTGTTTGTTTGTTCGTATTTCACGTCGCAACGAAGCTGTTATATGGTATGGTTTTTGTGTGTGGAGATAGTGAGGAGGGTGGAGAGTAACGTAGGCTACTTTTTAGCGCGGTAAAACATCCCCATGGGAAGATCAATATTTTGTTATTTGCTAGATATTTAGTTCCGAATGCTGTTAATAGATGGCGTTAGTAAAATTCATTTGCAAATAAAATTCTGAATCACACTATCAAAATGATACATGTAAATTAGACATGTCATAGGAAACTAAATATAACTAAGTAAAAGTAAGTAGAATTTGTAAAAAATCGATCTCTGCCGCGGGCGAAGCTGCGGGCAAAAGCTAGTTAGATAATAATATGCTATGTAACTAAATACTGCATCATCTGCAGTAGGTTTTTGACTGATATACATATTATAAGTTTGAATGCAGCAAGAACAACAAGTTACAAATCATATCAATTTGTATCTTTAACAATGATGATAGGAATAGGTAGGTAGGTAGATATTGCATTACAATTTGCTGCAGATGTAGCTGACATAATATTATTATTGTGTAATGATTGAGCAATGTAACTTCTGAATTAATTAAAAGGGTTGGATTGAATCAAGAAATAAGCTTAATTTATTTTAGACTACACGACTTATTGAACAATAAGTTTAATTTTTGAAAATAAAATCATCAATTTATAATTATATTTTATCTACGATAGTAATGTAATGAACAAGTAAAATTGTAAAGATTGGTCGGGTGCATGTCGTATTTTAACCTATGCGGTAAGTAAATTTAAACCACTGGGCAATTTTAAATTGCTATTTTACGAGTTTTTTTTATGCCTCATTACAATGTTAATAATTGTTTCTTTGTCATGTACAACAAAGAGTAGGCATATGTATTGTAGGTATTCCAAGATGAATATTTCCGTAAGAAAATAGATATAAAATCGATGTGCTATTACGATACGATGTTATTTTAAATTTTATCGACTAATTACTTTAATTAATGTTGATTGTTAAGTATGTTGTCAAGTAGGTACTTCAAGGGGCCCATTGGCGTAGTAAATTGCTTGGTGAATAATTCATTTGTTTACCAATATTATCTTGTCACGGAGCGCGGCTGCACTTACCTACACGTTGCATAGAATGACAACAATTAGCGATGAGTGATGTCATACGTACGCATGTTTCCATAAGAATCGCCTATATATTTTTAGAGTTATAGTTCAAGAGAACAGAAGCGTGAACATAAAGTTTTATTGAAAACACGTGAAGTTTAATGGGTATATTACGTAATTTTGTTATTGTAGGATGTTATTAGCTACCTACTTATTAGTTAGTTACTACCCAAGATACATAAATTGTATACGTATGTGATGAAATCTGAGATTTGGGGAGTAAAATAGTATAAAAAATTTAAAAATATACAAAACATTGAATTGGGTTGAAGAAAATATCTTTCAGCATTTCGTCGAGATTAATTTGCGCGGAGGAGCGTGGCGCCAATGTAGACGTCTAGATGGCGCCACTGAGCACCTCAGCGCTGCTTTTACACCGTTCGCGTTGCCCAACTTCCGACGACGGCTTATCGGCTCGTTGTACACCGAACTTTGACTGCTCTACATTCCTTAAAAAAACACAGAAAGTAAAAAACACATAAAGACTTTAGTGGTTGATTATGTGTTATGAATATGATGAAATTAAAAGGCTTACCCTTTTTTGCTACGGAACCCAAAAAAGCTCATAATCAGCCCAATGATGTTTGCGTTTCCTTATAAGAATATGTATAAGAGGCGACTAAATCCGGTCCGCTAGTGGTAGCGCCCCCCTGAATATTTGTATTGGCATTATTGATTTTAAAAGACTTTATTAATGCCATTATTATCTTAATTATTACATCTCCGTGGGTTTCGTCTGAATAGCTACTACCCTCTTGCTTGAGTCAATCGTCAAACGACTCGTTGTGTTCCAGCTGGGGCTTGAGAGCCATTTTATTCTTTCTTTTTCTTTGGCTATTTTCATAAAAAACAAATATTGTTTTGCACTAACATACTTCGTCTGTATTAGATTAAATATATTAATTAATTTAATAAAAACTTATAACTGCAGTTAATAATATATGAACATTATCTGTTAAGTATACGTTATTCCTTCTTGCTCTTGATGTGTCACAGCCGAATAGGATTCTTTGTCCACGTGCGACGGGTTTTTCAAGTAAATCTCTGCCTAATGTTATGTAAAGAAATCTATTTAGATCATTCAGTTTAAAAGTTTTGCCACATTAGCAAGCAGAAACCTGATTTTACTTGAATGAATTTGTTAATATTATGATATTTAATACTTTGCGATTGTCTACCTATATTGCACATGAAATACTTTTCTGAAATCTGTGTTAATTTTTTCAATTAGTTAAAAACTGATTTTCTTTGAAAACACCCTTTTTCGTTAGAATAATAATTTGCTTAATTAAATAATTTATCTACAAACTTAACGAGATATATTGTACTGTTGATGAAGATACTGTTATATTGAATATTGTACCTATAGATTAAAAGCACTATTATTTCTTCTGTGCCTATAGGTAAAAACTATACTTTTTAAGTCGCACGTTTATGACATTACCTAAAAGTTTTGTCATAAAAAATCTGACTTTAGAAAAAACTTAAACTGATACTGACGATACTGTAATTGGAAAAATTATAATTATTAAATTCGTTAATTTAAATAAAATTTTCCCTACTTAAATGTTAGAAGTCACTGCCAAGCTTTTAAACTTTACAATTTGTTTAGATGTTTTATTATTAGTGTTCCGGTATTATTTAACGTTTTCATATTATAGCTTATTACCAACACTCCGGTTCTGGTGCCTCCTTGCATGGTCTTCTTTTCTTCGTTAGTGTAGTATTATTATTGCTGATAATACCAAAATCGGGTGATACATTGTGGGGTTCTGTGGTAACAACAACACAATTTTGTATGCGCCGCGCCGCGCGGCTTCCTATGTGTGGCGCTTCTTATGTGCTCCTAATCCTTGCTTGAGTCCAAGAAGTCTCTTGCTGCTGAAAAACAGACAAGGCTATCGCCACCAGCTCTGTCCCAACAATCCTCTGTACCACCCAGTTTAAATTACAACAGCAATTGCATGGTGGTAGGTTATCCAACCCGCCTCGCTAGGTAGCTACTTTAAACCATAATATACTCTAAAGATTCCTATTTACTGTCTTATTAAGTAGTCAATGAATGGCCTGATAGCGAATACAAATTCTAAATAATGGTAGGATGTTGCCGAAACCGGCCATTAATTATGTAAGTAAACCTAAACTTAAATCCACAAACTGCAGCTTTGGTATTATCCATCCTATTTACCTACTTAATGGGAGACGAATGTCGTTAGAAGTAGCAAGCGCTCGTAAAACCCAGTGGTTTTGGCATCGTTTGCTGTATTATACCTGGACTTTATTATAAGCACGAAGTGCGCTTTGCGTGAGTACAGCGTTCGTGCAAATCGAGCGGAGTCAGTCTATTGAATGGGTGGTGACGGTTAGTGGTACTTTATAACTTTTGAAGATGTCTGGGATGTGTATGTTACCGTTTAAATATATAATCATTATTGTATGTACCTACTAATGAAACGCTAACTGACGGACAACGCCCAGACGAAAAAATACTTGTAAAAACAACCTAAAAGTAGATACATCCGATAAAAGATATAAAGTGAATATAACTCCAATCTATTCAGTCAATGATCCGAAATGATTCCATCACCAAGATACGAACTAATAATGTAAGTTTTGTCATTACCTTTCAAATAATCTTTTATTCTTGATGCGATTATTGAGCAGTAAATACATAAAAACAATCTTATTACCACTATTATTCATAATTCTTTATTGTCTTTATATTTTTTTAATTTTACAGAAAAATAAGTAGATATTATATGGAAATAAAATTTGTACTAGACTTACTAGGACCTTATGAATAACGAGGAGATTCAACTGAAGACATTGATTGAACAGAAAATATATTATCATCATCAGGTATCATGATTTTTAAGTAACCATAAAATCTGTGGTTTAACTAACAATTGAAAAAAGAGAAAACTTCATATGGTCCGTGAGCTAGCGACAGATTTTCATGACCAATTTCCTCTCAAGCGATAACTCGTGAAATACTTCAGAGACTTGCATTATATAGCATGGTGAACGTCAGCTGCCGCTCCAAGGGTGGGTAGGGGGGCGGCAGCCTTTCAATCATGTAAAAAAAATAATTGTTTTCAGTCATTTCCTCCCGACTGAAAATTTGTTAGATGATAGATAACGTAATTATTTAAAGGTAAAAAAAAGTCAGCTGGCCATACCGTGGTGGATTATACGTCAGCTGGGCACGCGAACATGCAAAAAAAATTTTTTTGTTCAGTGATATCCTCTCACTTGAAAATGCGTCAGATGATACTTTACATGTTATTTTGAGTAAATAAAAACGTCAGCTGGCTGTATGTTGGTGGAAAGGTCGTCAGCTGATGCAGTGAAAGGTGGAGATCGCTTATTTACATTCGTCAGCTGACGGGTTTTCCACCAACTTAGAGCCAGCTGATGTTTTTGTTTATTCAAAATAGCACGTAAACTATCACCTGACACATTTTCAAGTGAGAGGAAATTACGTAACTACAGTTATTTTACTTTAGACAATTTATATTTCAATTAAATTAATATTTTTCATAAATTTTAAAATATATTAAAACTTGAAAATATTTCCATAAAATAAATATTCTGAAGTAAGTTTAGCATTGAAAAAATATACGTAACATGTGTATGTGGGTATTTGTAGATGTATAGTATTACATTATATCTAATGTAGCTGCTCAAAATAAACGCTTCTTGTACATTCTCAGACAGAATGTAATATGCCCCACCTTTCAAATTTTCCACTGGTAGAAAGTAGTTGGGCCCCCTCCTTTATTTCGTCCCCTCATCTGTGAATACGCTTTAAAAGCGTATCGAAAAAACTTCCGTGAAATGTTAATGATCTTTATAAGCGTATTTCCCTCATCGCGCCACATTTAATGTCACTGTGCGTCATAGTCTGTTTCTATCTTGCTCAAACTTACACAAAATGTAGTGTAAAGAACAAGGAATACAAGTCTGTAGATTTCAAGTCTATGGACCATACCCATACCATAGACTATGGATGGGAAGAAGTCGACAATAGATATGACTTCAGGTGGTTTTCTGGAAACCAATTACCATCATCGATTACTGAAATAACTATCCAACAAGAAAAAGGTAACATTTTATTTATTCTATTTATATTGATTAAATAACAAATGATATAAATACTTCATTTTTTATCTTTATATAGATGACGATGAAGAAATAGCCACAATGGACAACTCTGATGACAGTGATAGTGAATCAGAAAAAGATGAGAGTGGCACGAGTCAAAGTGAAAGCGAAGCAGATGAATGATTATTTTTGAAACGAAATTTAAAGATGTATAATAAATAAATATCGTTCTATACACTACAGTTTCATTGAAAATAAATAACTGCATTTATATATTATTAAATTTCATTTTTTATTTATATATTTATCAATTTTTACGTAATTGATTCCTATTCAAAATAGATATGAGAGTATCGATTCGATTAGTACATATAAGAGCGCGTGCACAGAGCCTAAAGTAAAATAATTGTAGTTACGTAATTTCCTCTCACTTGAAAATGTGTCAGGTGATAGTTTACGTGCTATTTTGAATAAACAAAAACATCAGCTGGCTCTAAGTTGGTGGAAAACCCGTCAGCTGACGAATGTAAATAAGCGATCTCCACCTTTCACTGCATCAGCTGACGACCTTTCCACCAACATACAGCCAGCTGACGTTTTTATTTACTCAAAATAACATGTAAAGTATCATCTGACGCATTTTCAAGTGAGAGGATATCACTGAACAAAAAATTTTTTTTTGCATGTTCGCGTGCCCAGCTGACGTATAATCCACCACGGTATGGCCAGCTGACTTTTTTTTACCTTTAAATAATTACGTTATCTATCATCTAACAAATTTTCAGTCGGGAGGAAATGACTGAAAACAATTATTTTTTTTACATGATTGAAAGGCTGCCGCCCCCCTACCCACCCTTGGAGCGGCAGCTGACGTTCACCATGCTATATAATGCAACTCTCTGAAGTATTTCACGAATTATCGCTTGAGAGGAAATGACTGACAAAAAATACCTCCTGGCTCACGGACTAATACATATATAGTAGAAAACAACATAACGTCAATTTCATTTTCATTTACGACCAATAAGTGCGTAAGTTTCGCTTGTACTTAGCTCATTTTACGCCGTAAGCTTACTCTGGGAAGGATTAGGGCGACTAATTGACCGTAACTACATGCAAATCGCTAATTACCCACGTCGCTTCGGCTATTTAACCTGTAACATAATGGACTCTGTATTATAATCCGCTTATGGTTAACGACAACGAAGATTTGGGTACAGTTTCCGTAGGGACTGTATGATACAGTGCTACGTAAATGAAGAATTATTATTAAATGTTAAATAAATAAATACTGAATTTGGTTTCCAAGAGGTTTGAATCCACGTCTTACAAATAATACACGCAGAAGTAATTTTAAGTATTAAAAGATCTTTATAAAATAAAACTTCAGGAGTTTGTAAATCCGAATAAACAATTAATAAAACAAGAATATTACGTCACTTAAATATCAAAACAATGGACTTAATTAGCTCCCATTGATGTTTACGCCTCTGTAGGGTTCACGCAAACGTGTCAGTATTTATATAACTGTACAAAGTAAACCTGAAAGAGAAACGTGCGTTACATTCGTGAATCGTGAGCCATTGAATTTACAATATTGTGTAACAAAGATGTCTCTATAAACATATTATGTTGTTATGGCGAGCCTACGGTATAGTTACCGACCCGCTGAGCGAGGTGGCCCATGTTCGATTCCCGGGTGTGGCAGACATGTCATCTGTCTATTTATGTGCTCGTCTTTGTGTGTTTGTGATCTTGTTATATGGTCATGACTGACTTCGAATCTACAGCAACACTTAACAAATAGGTACATTTAAGTGAAACATGCAACTACATATTCGGTGTGGAAGGGGCTTCGTCCATGTTTGAATAAAGCAATCTCTTTTCGTGTACAGTATCTTATGTTAATGTTTGCGAGTTTGTGTTAAATGCGAGTTGTGTGCTCGCTTGAACCCGACGTCACTCATCTTGGTAGGGATTTTAACCCACCAGCAGTGTTAGAGAGCTGGAATAATGCGGGGGAGGCTTCGTTCAGAATAAAATGATCTCAAACTCGAGGTTTATAATGACAGTTGAAGAGTTCTACTATCCATCTCATTGTTTCATCATTATATCCTTGTACTTAATCAAGTTGGAACTGATGTGTACTAAGTCTTGAAACTATAATATTGTATAGTAAAGGAAGATCAATGTATGTGAAAAAATTCATAAGAATCGGTTCAGTAGAAGTTGAAAAAGTTTCATAAGATTTGAAATAAAGCTATTCATACGGGGTCAAGCTAAATAAAATCGTTTTGATGTTTTTGTCGGATATTATAGTAGTTTATGGATTTTACCGGATCTTTTATAAAGTTATCTTTTGTTATTGATCTCTAATGTTTAGTGAAATCATAAATAAAGTCGTCTTTACTGAAATGTAAAGCTGTAAACACAGCTAGAGTGAACAACATTTGCCCATTGGAAACAAAAAGAAGTAATGTCAAAATTATGAAACTTCATCATAAATCGATACTATACCATATAACTTTATCATATAAATAAGACCTAGATATATCACATGGCAGGAGTTAAAGTATAAGCTGCTGAGTTATATTTGAGCGGGTAAAATTTAAAAATTTGATGTGGTTACGTGGATGTCGGTGTCATGCAATCCTGCAATCATGGCGTGTAGCGATTGCTCTTTTTACTGAAATAACCCCTACTGAAATCTACGCTACTGAAATATTTTGTATACCATGTTTTACTTATCAGTAGGATATAATTTAAAAGAAAACGTTTACTCGCTGTACAATCACTATTATTATTGACAATTTATAAAAATTTGTTTATAAACTTAAAGCGAAATAATCAAATAATTCATACGCTACGTACAAAATTTTGTACCGTAAAATCGTAGGATATTATATCATCTTAGAAATAGTTTTTAACGATTTAAAATATATCAAATTACGGAAATTTATTAAAAGCCATTTTGTAACAAAGTATTTTGTTGTAAAACACATCATTTGTACAAAGAACACTGATAGCTGACTGAAGTTACTAGCAATTCTGTAAGATCAGGAAAGCAAAGCTTAAAAAAACTGTTTATATTAAAATCTTAAGAGTAGAGTAGCAATACATAAGCCACTAGTCTAGGCCACTTGGAGAAGTGTACTCGTATGCTTACGTACAAAGCAAACATTGAATACCCAATGTTCCATAAAGCTCTGTACTTTGTTTGACAAAACTATATTTTCAAGACACTTTTCACAATAAGAGCGTCGTACACTCAGCTGAGTCACGATTACATCAACATGCAATTGTTTAACCTCATGGTATGGCCTTGGATGTTTCAGAATCCAATAACATGGATACCTATTCATATTGAATAAGTAAAGCCTTTAATATATAGTTATCCAGATGGTTGTTAGTCTTATTATAATCAATCAATATAGGGGGTTAATGTAACTTAAAAGCGGCTACTTATCACCCTCACCCAAAAGTATTTCAGTTGCCACTGAAGCTTGCCCCGACTTCATGGTTAGAAACGTACCATGATCGTACATTACGAGTATGTTAAAATTATAAGTAACGGCAAATTGTGTTATAATCTAAATTTTACTAACAAAAAATAACCGACTTCAAAGTCTCAAAAACCACTTGTCAGATCTCATTCAAATTTATGTGGGACCACATGACAAGCACCTGCTTTCGATTAAAAAAAGAATCATCGAAATCGGTTGGCGTGATATTGAGTTATTCGTCAATTTGTCGCGCGCATCTTAACACAAATTTACGACTTATGTGGTTTTGTCGTGGATGCCATTGTCAGATCTCAATAAAATTTATATGGGACCACATGACAGCTTTCGATTAAAAAAAGAATCGTCAAAATCGGTTCGCCCAGTCCAAAGTTCTGAGGTAACAAACATAAAAAAAAAAAAAAATACAGTCGAATTGAGAACCTCCTCCTTTTTTTGAAGTCGGTTAAAAATAAGTACCACTTAATCTAAAACGAACCCAATAATCAAGCCCTGTCAGATATGGTAAAAATGGTAAAACTGCAATCAATTATCGTGTAGCTGATTACGTTAGCCACTATTTATTAGGGTACTAATTTTCTATGTAGGAATATATAAGACCTAAATGGTATTTATTATAAAGTAGCATTTCGTGTTAGTTTTTTTCAAATAAGCGTCGTCTGTTCGTGCATTAAATGCACTAGGCGCACGTCACGCACCTCTGTAGTGCTACTGGCGCACGCAATGTTCCCTACTCGGATATTTGACGATTAACTAAATGAAAATCTTCCATGTGTATATAATCGTCGTTTGTCCGTTATCAAACGGGCTTTTAAACGTATATTTTACTGTAAAAAACTTGTTTGTCTACGATGCTTTTCATGTTTTCCCCATAAGCTTGCTTTTGAACGTATTTTGGGTAAAAAATTGTCGTTCTTCGACAATGATCCTCCCATAAGGCTGTAACTAAGTGGTCTTCATCGCTATTTACCGTTGGGTGGAATACAATTAGCATTTAATTTTATATGTAGCTGAAATACCATTGTTATCAATGGTAGTGGTATCAAGGTACTGTTATCAGTACCTTTATTAAGAGAGTTCGTTATGAATGAAGTCGCGATTTGTTCAGTAGATTTCGTGTAATGTGTATGAAGCCGAAAGACAAAAAAAAAAGGATTAAATTAGGAGGCATTTCAACATAACACCAAAAACTTAAATGAGAGCCTAAAGTATTATTTAGTAGTTTTTATAAATACTTTATTTGTGATTAATGTCTATCAAATTAAGGTCTGATTTAAATAAATACAAAGTTAAATAATGTCTTTAACATACCTATTTTAAAAAAAACTTGAGAGGTGTCAAGGGACACCCGGATGGAACGAAGTTAAGTAATGAAAATATCTGGCTTGCTTTCTATGTAAAAAATACTACGACGGCAAAAAGTGTCGTTACAACTTTTCGTCCCAAAATTTTCCGCCTAGCCCCCATTCGCTACGCGCGATAAGGAACTTCGTTCCAAAAACAATACAATTCACCTATTCCTTATTATCAGTAATAAATAATCATATTTATAAAAATACATACTAACCATCTGCTGCTGTAGTTTAATGTCGTTTAATTAAAGATGATATTTATGGACTTAAGTACCAATAAATCAATAATGGTGATACCATCTCGGTTATGGCATAATGTGTTCACACATTTTAACTGAATGGGCTGAACACATGGAATTCTATTATTTTAATATAAAGATATTTTTTTTTACATTTCCTACATTCTAGTTTTCATTTTTAACCCAATAAGTCTGCAATTTTATATTCAACATTGGATGTTTATTATAATTACTATTTTTGTACAATATTACATAACATACTGATTTTCGATTTCATTAAAATTCATATTATGTAAAGTAGTTTTTTGTTAGTTTATACAATTTAAAAATAAATGTTTATTATTGTAAAGTTATCAATAAATCATAATGATTATTATCATACAATACGATTTAATAACTTAATTCGTTTGATTGATGCTTCATTTTCATGCACCATTAATAAAGTACTGAATTCATTGATCAAAAGCAGCCGCAACAAATACATATTTTATTATTTAACTGTTTGATGTGTGTGTTTGATTGTGGTCACAATAAAATATGGTAATTTTTACGAACTTTATCATAACGCTCCGGTCGAAATGTAAATATATTTTTATCGTCCCTACAATAAACACAATATATCGCCAATGACTTAGAAAATAATGTAAAAAAATATTCTTATCTATAAACGCACCGTATGGAACACAGAAGCTTTTTCAACTAGTATGCCATTAGTGGGTTATACACGCTGAAGAGTCACGCATGTCCTGTCGTTGGTCAGTGTCATGCAATATCGCAATTCCAGCGCATGATTGCACCAAAACACAAACCTATACGAATGATTACTCGTAATTATTAACGTTATTATTTTAACGCCACCATGACATTTTTGATATTATCGGCGGGAGTCGTTAATAATTATATTAAATGTTATAATATTTTTTGCGTCTAAGAATTTTATTGCATGGTTTATTTCTTAAGAAATACCTTCTTTATTGTTTCCATGATAGTAACGGTACGTGCTTTCCAATCATTCCACTTCATTTATTTTATTTTATTAATGTACAATAAGTTTTATTTAGGGTGTGATCGGGTCCCTCCATTCCTTCTAAAATCAAAACATCAAAAAAGTTTCAACGTCGCTTGGTCGTAATGTTAGATAGCCCGTTATCAAGTTGTTAGATACAGAAATTTTATATTGGTTTGCTATGAGTCTTTGATGCCAATATGTAATAGATTTTCTTGTGATCCTTGTCTAGTTACAGGTGACTCGTTTGCTTGGTTTTTATATGTCGTGTTTTAAAAACGATATAAAATTTAATTATTTAATTATTGAAATGTCCGCAATAATTAGAGTACCTACGTAATTAATTAACAAAAAGATTTACTTTCAACGTAACTAGAACCCTTCGTTTAATATTTTAAATCAAGATATTGTGCATTGCAAGAGATTTCAGAGTCAACGTTCGCAGTTAAGTTGGAGGTTACCATGTAATAAAGGATCCGTACCGTGCATTGGCGGAGGGGTAGAGCGGGGTTGGTGTTGATAACCTGGATCGGGAGCGAGGACACAGGGCGCAGACCTTGCAAAGTTCTGACTACATCGAAACTTACAGAATACATTCATTCCAGAATGGCCAAATTCGATACATAAGTTACCTAGCCTGTTGTTTCGCGGAAAAAAATAGTTTTTGTTTGGCAACTAAGGTAGATTTAATCTCTTGAAAATTTTCAATGTTTCTAAAATGAATTTGAATTTCAGTGCCCTCATCCTACTTTATTATAATAAATAAAAAGTTATTTATTATGACTGAAATCTCTCAAAGTACTAAAATTATTGCTGGCATGTATAAAATAAGCGAGCAAGAAATCGCTTCTTAATATGCATAAATTATTCAAAATAATATTATAAGAAAACTCTTGTATCATGTCGTATGTAACTAACGAGGTAAAATATTGAAAAAATATTTTCAATGATCTATGGAGGTAAATACTGAGTAACCTATCAGTCACTTTCATTGACCTTTCTGTGAGGTTGCCTAGTTTATGGTCAAACGAACTTCTATTATGCATTTTTATGTCGACGGTTATTAAAAGTTAAGATAAGAAATTCAAAGATTAGAATGCATGACATTAAATAAGTTGTTTTAATATTACGTGATGTTTAACAATTTATCAAATAATTATGACGTAAGAGGGAGAAATTTCCACTATCTTTTAATTCATTACATTTAAATCTTAAATTATTTAATTCGTATTAAAAACCGCTGGAAAAACATTTTTTCTTCTTGGAAAAATATAAACGCACACGCACATACATTTCTTTTTATTTTATTTAAACGGTAAAACAGTAAGTAAACATATTTCTGAATAAGTATTTTTTTCTGTTCGTGATTTATTTTACGATTAATTTGATAAATTTTCTTAATAACAATGTCGACCCTGTAGCCTAGTTAGTAGCGACTCTGCCTGCGAAGGGAGGGGTCCTGGGTTCAATTCCCGGCTGGGGTAGATATTTATGAGACAGATAAATATTTGTACTCGGGTCATGGGTGTTATTGTGATGTGATGTGATGTGACCTAATGCGGGGGTATGAGTGTGTAAGTGCTTGTTCACACTAACTCGCGGGCGCGGCCGCGAAATATCAAACATATGACCTACTATGAAAGTGTTCACATACAAAACGCGCGCGCGGTGTATGTAGCGTCTACCGCGCCCGCGCCCGCGTCCGCGCCCGCGAGTTAGTGTGAACAAGCACTTAGCTTTTATTGCAGCTTCCCCTCTTCTTTTTTCACAGGCAACTCATCGGTGAAGCTTTTGGTGTTACTGATGTCCATTTGTGACGACAACTAACCATAAGGTGACTCATCTCATCTTTTCAGCTATTTACATAAAAACAGCAATATTATTTAAAAAAATATATGGTATTTTCTGCAATTTTTTCCTTAAATGTGATGAAATTTCTTTCCTTGTATTCTATTTCTTTTTTGGTCAGTGAAGGAGATATTTACATTTAGGGTAACGGTTGCAATAACTATCACTAACATCTATAGAGTGACCATCTAAAAATAGTATCCTTTAACATAACAATAGATATTGATTTTTATGCAGTTCATTGACCAGTCTGCAGTTGAAGTGATATCATGGAGGCATTGACATAAGGGGTGGTTCCGAAATTCTTGCTAAGGGTGAATGGATCTTTTGAACTCAAGTTCGTTGCGTGTGATGGGTGAATGGACCTACGTCTGCAGATTACGCAATATCTGCTTTGTCTCACGATGCTTTATAAAGGGCTTTATAAAATACTGCATTTGAAAATTATCACACACAAAATAAAATAATGTTTACAAGTCATTTAAGGGATATTAGGAAATTTATCCCAATCCTCAAAATCAAAACAAATTCGCTCACATACTATGCAATACTTTTCCATTGTTTTTTATTAATAATATATTCACCACGATGCTCCGGCGCGGATTGGTGCAAGGTTTAGTGGGTAACACCAGTGTCGGATTTATTACTATAGGTAACAACCGGGACCGACGGATTTACGTGTCGTCCGAAGCAAGGAAGCGCTCAAGAAAATTTAGCCACTAGCGGTCACCCATCCAACTACCGACTGTGTCCTCTTTGCTTCACTTGGTCGATCGCTTGGGAGCCACAAGGCCATTAAGTAGTTGAGCTATGACAAGCTGTTGAGCTATGAGTGCTTCAAATTAACAATTTTAGTAGTATTTTTCTTTCTACTTTCTTCTTTCTCCAAAAATACCAAGATATTTTATAGAAAATAATATATTTCTGGCTGTGCTTTAATATCACAGTATAATAGTGAACTCATAATAATTGTACTTACTAATTCCCAAAGTGATGGGAAGCGACGTTAGTCACGTATAGTGATTCTTAATAATTAACTTATTATTTACCTACCTTGTCTTATAGCTACATTTAAGTAATATTTAGCGCTTACGTTGCTTTGATTTCAGACCTCCATCGATCCTATATCAAAGCATTGTTCACGTCAAAGGATTCACTTAACCGTAAACAAGAGGCAATTCGCTGATTGAATAGCTCTAAATTGTTAGTTGGAGGATCTCGTTATAATGGTGTTGCAGACTACAGCATGTACATTGATTTGTACGTGTTACAGTTTGTTGCCATTAATGTCCACATTTCGTTTGTGAAAATATAAGTACATATTTGTTTTACGAACCAAGTCATTAATGACAGTATTTTTTATAGATTATTTATGAGTGTGTAATACAACATTCTCTAAAACCTTATCTTCATACAATTTATATACACATTGTTGTACATATAATATTATTATATTCTCGGAATAAAAGTACTATGCTTGCCATTGCTACCACGGTATTCCCCTTTTTGAGATGTCAAAGCAATGACATTCTAGCGTTTTTTTTATTCGTCTTTGTTAAAACTCGTCTCTTAGTTATAAAACAGAAAAATGTCCTAAGCCCTGTCGGGCTATGAAGGGCAAGTTAAATCAGCTGGTTGTTATTAATAAGTTAATCAGAGATATTCGTGTGACATAAGTTCTTACATCGGTTAGATTTGCTATTATTTTATTTTATCATTGCATTCATCACTTCACATCATAGCACTGGCGCAGCTTGGCACGTGGTGGACTTGGCTGCAAATCTTCATGAGAAGAGAATCAATTTCTTCAATCTAATGGATTGGCGCCTTAAAACCCAGCGAACTATTTTAAAGATAATATAAGCATTAATATTCTAGTGCTTTTATTTTGATAGAAGCTCCATTAGCGTAAGTCAGTGGCCTGGGAAAACTATGTTTTTCGTAGTATGTATTAGACAGCAGCGTACCGTGTTTTAACTTGAATATGAAACTTGAATAATTTAATATAACATTTCGTTCAACTTTTAAATTATGTTTTATTTTAATGTAATTAGCCGAGAGAGCAGATGAGCCATCTGATGATTAATTAGTCATTGTCGCCGTTGGACATCGGTAACAACAAAGGTACCATCGATGCATTGCCTATTAAAACTAAACTGAGGACTTGTACTACTATAGGCTTTCCGGAATGCAACCGAATCATGTGCAAAACAATTAACACAGTAATCTTTAGGGTTAGAGCGTTTATTTCATCGAGTTACGAGTTACGGATGATGTAGCCGATTGAACTCTTATGTACATAAGATATTTATATTTTCAACTTCATAGATAATCATCAATCGTCATCTGAAATTTAAAAACCAATTGGAAACATTTTTCTATGATGTCTTTTTAATTTGGTAAATAATGATATTAAACAATGTGGATATTTTGAAAATTCATATTTTAACCCAGTTGCACGCCTCACCTTTTTTATTTTTAATGGAAATGCCTGAGTTAAGTACAGTGTCCAAAATAATAAAGAATATAATAACATTAATAACATTCCCTCGTCCTTTATTGAGAAGATGCTCCAAGCTTACGTGTACCTGATAGTATGTGCTTTGCCCCAAGGATTAAATGAAGCCCTATAAAGAATGTGACTTAAAAGTAAGTAATTTTAAACAAGAGTAACTAAATCGTTACACAGATTCTAGAAATCAGTTTTTGCAATAGAAGAAATCTTTTAAATTGAGTTGATACTAACTACATTAACTATTGTTTAGATAAAAACAAGCCTCACATATTACGTTTTTCTAGTTTAAGGAGGGTTTTCGCTTCGAAAGGTTATTACTCAGTCTCCTTGTGCACTTTTATTGCGTAATGAATGAGAGGTCGCCGCTCCCTGGGCCGGCGGGTGTGGGGATGCAATACCACCCCAGAGCCTTATTTCGGGTCATCGAGCTCGACTTCACACCAAGAGAGAACCGTCTTGCAAAATACAGTTTTCACCCAGAATTACTTATTAATTTTAAAGCCCTACCTTGTCAACGTACCTAACTAAATTTTAATTAGATTACTCCTGAAACTAGATGAATGGAAGTTGTTATTATTGGGATTGAAAATGTTATTATTATTGTACTGGTTAAAGGTTTCTGTAGTATCTTACTTGACTTTAGATGAATTTGCTAATAATCTTATTGTATTTACTACTATGCTAAGGGGCCTGCATTCAAGGCTCCCAAAGGGGAGGGGGAGTCCTGAAAATCTCTACATACCCTTATGTTGTAGGGGGAGGGGGTAAAGCCTTTTTTAGGGTTCCGAAGTAAAGTCCTGTCCGGGCGTCCGTCCGTCCATCTGTCCGAAGCAAAGCGCCGAGGCCCTTAGTGCTAGAAAGCTGTAATTTGGCACGGATATACACATTTATTAAAACTCCAGAATCGTAGAATAAAATATTGAAAAACACTTTTTTTTTCAGGTAACGTGAGGATAAATGTTTTATTCGTCGCATACCCTTAATAGTGTGGGGTATAGTTGAAAAGGTCTTCCAAAAATGTTACGGGTCTTCTAAGACCATTTTTGAAAAAAATAAAAATATTAGTCCCACTAGTCCTACGGAACAACACAATGGGACTAGTGGGACTGACCCATCGTTTTATTAGCAGAAAACTGTTCATGAGTGAAATATTATCATGCTCCAAATAAGTTCAATCACATACCATTTTATGGTCTTTGATCAGGGAGGAAATATAAAAATATCTTGGAAATTAGCAAAAACTAAGAAAGACAATTTCCTATGATATTTAAATACGCAGTCAATTATCGTTAGTGAAGTTTTTGTATCTGATGAGAAATTATAATGAATCGATTACGTTCGAAAATGCGTCTTTGGCTCTTACAAAGAACAATAATTAGGCTCAATTTGCATACACAACTGTGAAGACGACTGTTAATATGTCAGTATTAAACGCAAGATAAGTGAAGGGAAAATAGTTTATTTATAGTGCAAATTCAGTTCATATAGTGTTTTATACATTTTAACTAGATTTATGTAATTTGACGAATAGCGAATTTAGCGAATTTTTCCCATTAATGACATTTTTTGACACAAAATTACAAAAGTAATCATATTGCTCTCGGCTTGCTACTGTGTACTAATATTATTTTCAAAAGCTAGATAGTAATGTGTAAACGAACTCGTAAAAGAAGTAAACTGCAAAGCCATGCGACAAAATTTGCAATTTTCATGTTCGAAAGTCGTCCATGTAAGTAGACCCTTAATCCAATGCGCGCGCAGGACAGGTGAAGCGCGATAATCTTGCGCCCGCGCAGCCCCGCGCCTACGAACAGCGTGACCTTTCCGTAATTGAATAGGCATGCCGTTGCGCACACGCATCGTACGCACGCGATCATCTAACCGGCTAGTATAAAATTGCATTACTCCACTATCCCTACGTCGACATATCGACGCCAGCTGACGCATAGCTCGTCCAATTTATGGACACAGCAAACAAATTATTGATATGAAACTGAGATATCTCGTAACAGCGTTAGCAAAATGAATGACTTGGCCGAGCTTTGAGCCATTTAATGCTACCTTTTTATAATGACAATGTTATTTATGTGAATACATTGTTACTTAATTTATATTTATATGAGCAGTCGCGACACTCGATGGTTGTGATCTACTATAGATACGTCCCGCTTTGAGGCTGTCTGTTCCGCTGTCCCCCGCGAGAATAAAAATAGTCCCATTTTGTGCCAAATGTCCTGCTTTGTATGTAAGTACTTACTTACTTGTGTAGTAATTATTTTATACTAAAGCGGTAATCGAACCAAAAAATCAACTAATATTTAAGCAATTCAATTTTGATCGTAAATAAGTTAAAAAATGACAAGAGGTATTATGAAATAACAGTTTCATAACGCAAATAGTTTATAAAGGTGTAGATATTTTACATTTAAACACATTTATGGTCGTTGTATGCCTTGCTAATAAGATTCATTAATGTACCTCCTTAATAGTAAGCACATAAAGACCACACCGCAGAATTGTTAAAAAATATACATTAAGCAGTTGGTTAAGAGATAAGACACATTATATGTATAAATATAGCCCTTATAATATTTCAAGTTTTTCTATTGTTATCGTAACCATTAAAAGTTTGAATGTAAGAACGAGGAATGCGTTCGTTTAATTCGTTCATAATTAACGAGTTAATAATTATTTTATTATGTACCTATGTACTAGTAGGTATATCACTCAATAAGTTTTGACTGTTTTGAGATTGTTTTTTGGAGTTTCTCGCGGAATCATTGAATAATTTAGTTGAGATTATAATAGGAGATAACGATACGGTGCAAAAAGTGGGCTATTATTGTATGGGCGTAAAGTTAGCTAAATTGTGACCTAAACCGCACTTAAAAGTCTCGTTTTGTCGTCATTTTTTACACATTACGATGATTTGCGACTAATGTTGTACCTATTTATTTTACTACTAGTTATTTTACTTGTCAATTAAATAAGAGGGTGAAATACGAGGAAAATCAAAATCACGAATTTTTACACCGTGTAAAAAAGATCTACTTTACGCACGGAAAAGCGTCACTTAAGTGCGCGTTAAGTGTTATAAAATTAATTACAATATAGTAAACCAAAAATATGAAAGTATTTGGTCAATTATGTCATTACTACAGATTTCATTGTCATGTTTAAATACATACAAACTTGTATATGAATTGGGTGTACGTACATACATAATTAGTTGATACGTTCCTATGTGGTTAATCGCATGGAAAAGCACTTCACCAGTGGGTGAACATTTCCACTAGCCGTTGCACATTTCGATTTTTCTCCTTTGATGTGTTCAGTAATGCATGAGCCGACGCTTTCATCATAATCACGTGGATTCACCCAATTTGTAAACAAAGCGATAAATAGGTGTTACAAAAACATGATAGGTATGCAAAGTGCGCATTGTGAGGTTGAATAATTTTTTTATATGGAAATAGTCGGCAAATTAGCTGACGATACACCTGATGGTAAGTGGCTATCGTCGCCCATGAACATCAGCAACTCCAAAGGCATCACTGATGCTTTGCCGGCCAAGAATAAAAAGAAAGAAAGAACTGGCTCTCAAGCCCCCAGCAGGAACTCGACGAGTCGTTTGGCGGCTGACTCATGCTCAAGGGTGATAGCTATCCAGGCGAACCCCATGGAGAAATAGGTACTAATAGTAATAATGATATTACCGTAATGGTAGCGTCAAAGCTCATTAGTATAATCTATGTTGTCTATGTATTCTGTTGTGTATGTATTATGTATTTGACGACCCGTGTGGCGCAATGGTTACCATACCGGATCGCCGCACCAAGGGTCCTGGGTTCGATTCCCAGCGAGGCGGAAATTTGAATGATGAGTTCGAATTTCTGTTCTCGGTCTGGGTGTGAATGTCCTTGTCTAGTGTGTTGTCCATGGCACCCACGACACAGGGAATCCTAGTGTGGGGCTATGAGTGTGAAGCGTTATTTATTTATTTATTTATTTATTATTCATATAGCATAATTGTACACGTATTACTTTTTGCTTTAATGTTTGTACAAATTTAAAACTACACCAAAAAGCTTTTCAATGTAGAGATGAAATTAAACCTAAAATTCATATTGACGTTTGCATAAATCGCATGGTTTATTTATAGGGTACCCTGCTCTAGTTTCATTGGTCTGGGTCAGCGGTGGAGTCTGTTTATTGATTCGCTAACAGCCCAGTTAATTTTGGCAAGGTAGGCAAACTCGTTTCAGTTCGGGCTGTACTTTATATCAAAATCGTTTTTGGTATTACTCGTAGTTCCGCAGCCACTATTAATTTTGTACCTATATTACAGTTTAGGATATTTTTGATGTTATTTAAACACTGATATTTATAGTTTGGATAATGATTGGATTCGATTATTACTAGAAATAGAACCTTGCATCCGTGGGCGTATTTACCCAGCTTTTGGCGCACGGGGAAGTAAATCATTTTATCATATTTTTGGGCCTGGGGCAAATTAAATTTTCTTGGTATATGGGGCAAATCAGTTTTTTTCGGAAGTAATCCTATCATTTTTAGATAACATAAATAACTATCTTACCACAACCAGATGTGGTTTTAAAAATCTTATTGAAATAATTATATGTATTTTATTAGGTTTTTAAGTAAGTATTACCTGTTTCAAAATCTTGGAAAAAAGATTTTTGATATTTTATAGATATAAATTACAAGTTAAACATTTTTGTGGTGATCATTTGATAAATAACTTAGCATTGGTTTATTGTTGCAGTATTACAAAATGATGCTGCTAATATTTTTGATTTAAACTGCGAACATTGTTTGTAATTTATAATATTTGTAATTTATAAATATTTAATTATTTATTTTATATTTTGTACGGACTCTCTTACTAGCTTTCTACTTAGCTTTTTTCGTAGAACAGTCGCATAATACCGGTAGGTGAGTGTGCCGAAATGAACATGACTTTAAGATGAATGGACCCAAAAAGGAGGATCACGATTCCGATAACCGATTTCGATATCGCGATCCAGATTTTCCGTAAACAATTAGAAAATTCTATCTGTCTCTTGTAAAGATATCTTAAACATAGATCTCTTTATTTTTATAATACGTGTAGGTACCAATATATTATTTTTGTAGCGTTTTCGATTGCAAATGCATTTTAAATTTTTTACAAAAGTACTATCTAAAGCAACTCTTTGGGGGTTTGCATTGCAATATACCGATAGTTCCGATAGTAGGTATTCCATTTCTTTGAAATTTAAATAATTCTGTACTTCATATCTTTTAGTTATAGTTATCAACTATGACCTGACATGTTATATAACTATGACCTGATGGGTCAAAAACTGCTGTTAGAAAAATTACAGTTCTAAAAAGTACATAAGTATGGTTATATTAATGAAATACTATTATTTCACTATATTCATATTATTTCACTATAATGGTTTCTTGTTCTCGATAAAAGATCCATAAAGGTACAAGCAAAAAACTTGCGTGAAGTGGCAGTAATACATAATCGATTTCAAATAAGAATTTGAATAAGTTATTAATGTTGATATCAAGATGACTACATTACAAGCTATTTAAGTTAATAGCTTAAAAACTGTGTACAAATGTCTGCCTTAACCTTTACTTGGCGGTAACGAGGAATGCCGGCAGTACTTAGTAACTTGAATGTTGAACTTTCCTCACGGGCCATTTGTTGTCACATTATTGTCGGTCTTATATTGTAGGATTCGAGAGCTGTATGCGACTAACTAAAAACTTAATCCTGATACTCATTTATTTCATTCATTGATCTATTTAAATCATAAATTGTCACGAACATTGATAAATTGTCGACATCATGACTTTAAATCATAAATAAGTTAAAAATCTTCAAATAAGTTATTAGGTATCATAGCTATTTCGGTAGCCTACTTATGACACAATAGTACATTTACAATCTTTTGAATTATACGTAATCGTGATAATATAATAAGAACTCTGTTCCGTTGTTCTCTTCATTCAGTAGTACGATTCGATCTTGATCTTGTGCAACGATGAATCAGACGCAGGTGTGATGATACCCGATTCCCCAATGGAACGAGAATGCGTGCACTCAGCACTAAGATTTTGCGAACGAGCCCTGTGTGAACGCTCTCCTTCGTTTTAGTGACTCACGCGCGTGTGAACATTGCTTTTTAATTCACGATCGTTTCTGCTGCGTACGTGCAAATTGTGGGATGAGGATTTCAGGTTTTAATATGGAGTTCTTACAAAAGATGAAGATAAAGCTCTGATTCAGTGCCGTCATTACATTTGTAACACCTCTACAGGTGCAACTCTAGAGTTGTTCGTATCCATAGGCGACGGTGACCACTTACCAAGTGGCATAAATATTATTATGTAGATTATACATATTTACGTATTTAAGTTATAGTACGTATAAATATATTCTTGCCAAATTACAGCTTGCTAGCAGTGACGGTTGCGGACGGACAGACACTTCCGATTTGAATAAGGAACCCTGTAAATGTGACAAATTATTTAAGGGTCTCTGTTTATATTTGCATCTCATGCCCATGACCTTTGCTACTCAATGAAACCAGTCAATGACGACCTAACTAAGGCCATGACGCTTTATACCATCGAGAGACATTCCTGCGTTTCTCTTCTATCATGGTGCGGCAATGAAAAATTGCCTATCAACTTATACTCCGAAATGTAGTTGACATGTTTTACTTAGAAGGTTACAAAGAAAGAAATTTTAAATAGGATCATTATCCTTTTTTCGGTGTAGTCGTTGACATTCCAATTCATACGTAAGAATGTCGGTGATGATTATAAGCTCACTTACATTGGCATACCCATATTATTATATGCCTTTATTATTTAGTTATTTACCTGCATGGAGCAAAAATACAATTAACTGTATTAAATAAATAAGCTCATTGTTTAATTGGCAAATAGAATATAAAGAGGTGTCGTTTTATTGCTATAGTGTTTATACACGTTTTTACGTATCGCTGTGAAACAGCAAGTTCCCAAATTAAGTCTTTATATTTTTTTGTTGATTTTAGCCTTATGCCATAAAATATCATTGTCATTGTTATTTTAAGAATAAGAAACATCTCCAGAAAAAAACTTTGTCATGATACAAAAACGGCGACAAAAGCAACAAAGCCAATTTAATTTTATATGTATGTATGTAGCTTTAAGGTTTTTGAACTACGTTTTTACGTTTATGCGCGTTTGGCAGTTTCTAAGAATATTATTATCTATCTGTACTATCTTTGTGAAGTATTCGATACGGTTTCCTCATAACGGCCCAAGTAGGAGCGCTTAAACAACTTCGCAGACAGCACAATAAATTCGCACAATACTCGGTCACGAATAAATACTTATCTTACGCATAAGATCACTAACCTCACCTGGAATCGAACCAGGAACACGATGCTTATATTACTAACATTACTAAAATGTCGTGTTGTCATTAAATACGGGTTTTGGTTGGGAATATCGAGAATCTTTGTTTATGGTGGAACTATTACTACTATTAGGGGCTCAGGGACCTATGCCTACGGTTATTGTATTTCATTTTTACCCAACTGCGCCAGAAGGAGAGTAATGTTTTTCAAGTGTATGTATGTATGTGTGTATGTATTCTTTGGCACGCTCTGTAACCTAAACGGCTTGATCGATTTCAGTTTGAGATGTGCCGTTAGATTCGTCTTAATAATTGTGAGAGTGAGTACCTATATCAAAATTGAAAAAAAAAATTGCCGAGTTTTTGTCGCCATTTTTTTTTTCTCAAAACCTATCGAGTGGGGTATCAAAACAAAGGTATTTTAGGTTCCTTTCATAAAACTAAAAAGAAAAAACAGCCCAGTAGTCTAGTAGTTGTTAAAAGTACCTAATACTGAACAACTACACCATAGGCATAGAAAGATTTACTGGATTAACTGGATCTGGAATAATCTGGAATTAACTGGAAGAACTACTAATATGGATATGACGAAACTATAAATGCTCCGTTTTTGCTGTTTGCATCTTCAGTAATATTTCATTGCGTTAGTCAGAACTAATAAAAATTTGACTCTTTTAATTATTAAATTAAAGCAATTAATACGATCAATGGTCAATGTAGCAACGGAGGAATTAATAGTATAAAATATTAAAACAGCAAGTTTCGAGGTAAAAAATATATTTACACACATATGTGAACACTAAATCGAATAACTCTTGTCTGTAGCCAACCATAACTGTGTCTCGAGCATTGTATGCAGATTTCCTTTCTTATAGGCGTTAAAGTTGCCACCTATAACAAAATATACGATTTCTATGTTCAACATGGAATGGTATTTCATTATTGTCCCTCGTAACATTATATCATTTGTTGTACATCGAATTTATTATCATAAAATCTATAAGTACAGCGATGTTTCTGAAAAAGTATTATAATGGTGCGTAATTTATCTTCATGTTAATATCGAGGGCGGGATGCGCTGTATATCATTTATATCTTTGTGTTGATACAAAAAGGACTTGTTTTTATTTTTCAACAGTATGATCATCATTGAAACATTAAATAATAATATGAAGCTATATATAGCCAAGTCCCACTAGTATACATGAGGTGAAGGTGACACAGAAAAAATGTGAGGTTACTTTGATTGCTGGTTAGAGAACAAAGGACAAAGTAATTTCAAAAATATCCTTTAACTAATAAGTGGTTTACAATGAGACGATTGCGTGCTCTGTAGGTGGTCGAGGCCGTAACTGCAGTGGACAATCGATTCACGGTACCAATGCGGAATACTCTGCGACACATTAAATAGAATTTTTATTTCGGCTTCATTTCCCCTAATTTCGTATCCATTACCTGTCTGCTGTAATTTTTGCAAGATTTTTTGTTATATCCCACAGCAATGTATTGCTTCATCGTCGCTAAGTTCGATAGGCATCGTTTTCAGGTAGTTAGGTACGCATGACATGTGATTGGCCCTCGATCGAGTGGCATCACATTACAAGTGATACGTAGAAATAGCGGCATAAGGCCTTAATTTGTTATAACACGGTATAAAGTCATTTCCGATTCTAATAGGTAGAATGATCAAATAATTGAAATAATATAAAAATAATACGCTATAAGTGTCTAAACATAATACAGTTAATAAATGGATATTAAATCGAAGGGCCAATGTATGGGGCCCAGAATTACTACTGCTTACCCTATTCCTATTATGGCTGCAAGCTTATTTTATCGTATAAGCTTCGATCACTTATTATAAGTGATCGAATAGTACCAGGTTTCCATTATCACAAAAATGCATTGCCATCGGAACAAATCAATAAAATATAATGTTTTATTTATTTATTTTATTGTTCATGTACACATAAAAAATTACAGGAAAACAATTACAGAAATAATGTACCAAGGTTCTGCTTATCTCAAAAGAAATTTCTTCCAGCAGACCTGCGACTGTTTTATTTTGAAAATGTGCCATTTTGTGCCTTGGAGAGCACATCAGCCACCGGTTAATATTCTAATTTATGGGCCGTGGTGTATAGTTCTATAATAAAATCCAAAAGTTAATACGTGATTTGCCAGTGGAATTGTTCAAGAAACATGTAAAATCTCAACTTTTAGACAAAGGCTACTATACTGTAGATGAGTACATAAATGACAAAGACGCATGCATGGAAATGACCAGATCTGCAACCAGTTCCGTACAGGCTAGTGATACTTTTTTGTAATAAATATACCAATGTATTTTATTTTTAAAAGATGTGCTGAGGAGTTTCTTTCGGCTTTTCTTCTCCTCCATGACATAGCACCTTTGCGAAAAGCTGGTTCATTAAAAAAATGACGTGCATAAGTGTATCAATGATACCTACATGAATAAATGATTTTGAATTTGAATCATTTCAAGGCCATGTTACTTTCGATATTCAAGTTGGCTTTTAATTCTTTCGCACTGGATGATGATACCGGATACGTACCTACCACACATACATGCACCATTTGGACAATAGACCTTAGAATACTGAGGAGAGGCTCTATCTTTACAGTAAACTAATAATTAGATAAAGCCATAAGTGCAAGCATAAAAAGCAAGTGTCGTACCTAACCTAAGTAAAACATAACTTTAAATTACAGTCCCTAACGATTGCAGTGGAGACTTGGCGTGAAGTCGTATAATTATTATCATTACAATCTTTATGTATGCATTAAACATAGCTCTAATTCATATAATTGAACCAGTGGCTAAAGAGAAACCTACGCATAATTGATAATTAAACTAAAAAAACGACCTTTTGTAAGTGCAGTCGTCTCTTATAATTACACTTAGTTGTACCGCCACCGGAGGTCCTGTTTAAAAGTAAATAATGGCTATTTTTATTACCTACTTACAAGAAATGTTCTAGCGTTTCTTTATGCAATCGCATAAGTTATAAAAACACCTTGCTTCTAGTTTAAAATAACCGATGAAACATGTTAAGATTAATCATTAAATTTTAATATGCACTTGCCATTTGTAGATGCAGAACAAAATTTGTCCCGTATAAAGCGACGAGAGTTTAACTTGTAAACTAATAATTGTAAGTACACACACAGGCAAGTTCATAAATGCGTAGGAAATAAAGAACTCTAGGTTAATTACAAAATTGTCATCAGGGAAAGGTCTGAGCAAATTACACTCCAATTTAGATGTATGATGTCCGTCGCATTGTTTTTGCAAACATTACTACATGCCCATTGTGTAAAACTGCTTTCATGGTGTGTAACTGTAATATGCACAGTATTTTACGTTTTTGTGTACACTGTTTACTTCGCAATGTAACGTCAAAGATAATTGAGACTTGATGTATGGACATGTATTCTTAACCATACAGTGAAGTATTTTGTCATTTCTATCATGTAAAATAATACAGAGCGCAAGCATAGGAAACATTAATTCATTTCAGTAGCTAAAGAACTTTTATCAATAATTATAACTTCTTCTTCCTTTCGTTGAAACGAACAAGGGACAGTTTATTTCTAATGACAGATTATCATAAAAAATCCTATAGAAAATAATATGAAAATGCAAATATAAATACGAGTAGAGCATCGGTGAGTGCGTGCGCGTCAGTGGCGTGGGGGGAGGGGGCTTGGTGATCGTGACGCGCGACCCCGCGTTATCTCGCAGCCGCTCACGAAGCCTCCTGTTACATTGAGGTCTAAACCAGGTCTGAACGAGGAGATTCGCGTTTATCGACATCAAGCACAAAATGTTTAACTTTAGGAAAATAAGTCATAGTTAACAGGGAAGGTGATAGGAATAGTGTGGTTACGCGATTACATCATTACTCTGATTTAATATTGGATTATTTTCACAAAAAAACATTATAACTAATAATAATCATGTTCTTAGATACAACCATAGCTATAGCTCCAGCAATATAATTCTGTGATGTGCTACATAATTCACACCCACAGAAGTTTTTAAGTTATGAAGATGTACCTATTATATATCAATTAATGAATGAATCCCTTCAATAATCTACACTGAAACAGCGGAGTGGTGTACGCTTCAGGTCTGCTTTATTAAAGAGAATCAAACCTAACTTAAAAATTATACCACGATTTAAACGTATGCAATTGTGTACTGCCAATGCTGTTCTTTTAAATAGTAGGTACTCGTATATAATAGCTGACGAAGTTATAAATAAACATATAGTGTTCTAAAATACTTTGAAGTACTTAAGGGCCACCGTACACGATTTTGTCCGAGCGCAGGTCGTGCTATCTACCGATCTTGCTATTTGCATCCCGGAGCTGCGCGGGCGCAGTAGCCAACCTCAACCTTTACTTCCAACAGCGCAGGTAACTTACGATTTTCGTTGGCTATCATTTAGTTATGTACTACCATACTATCAACCCTACGCCGTTTGCTCCCCGAAAATAAGTTTGCTTTAGAATTTTAAGTAATATTTTTCGTGTCGCCAATTTCAACCAGTTGTGTATGAATAAAAGTAATGTCTATGTTTCTATAGTTCAGGAGACTTTAATTATAATTTTTTCAAGTGAAAAGGATGAAATTTTTTTTAAACTCAAACAAGCTTTTATTCTCATATAGGTACCTACTACTTTTATGTATATCATCGGTCAGCACGCGAAAAGCAGCTGAGGTCGTTATCACAGTATAAGTTAATTCATATATTGTGTCGTTATCAACAGATTTCATAGTTTTAAGCATGCATTATATTACTCAGACATAATGTAACTTTAATATTTATTCTTTCCTTGTTTCCTTTTCTTTCTTCGATAGTTCATCAGCTCGTTTGTTATTTACATTTTTTTATGTTTTTGCAATTTTTTTAAACAGATAACGAAATTATGTCTCTATAATTAATGTAGAATAAATATTGTATAATCATGTTTAAAATATGAAAACAATTTAAACTTTATGACAAGTACGCAATATGAAAAAATATGAATTTCATTTACACTGAAAATAATCTCTTAATCATCCAATAATCCAGAAATAATTGAGCAATTACATTCGACCTTTGAAACTTGTACCTATATTTATACTGTCATAACAATAATTATTTGAAGTTCAAGAGTATCTTATATGAAAGTAACAAACACTGAACAAAGCACTTTCTTTTCATGAATGTAAGAATGAACAACAGTTTTAATAAATAACCAGTAGATATAAAACATATTTTTATATTTTTATTTTCATATTTCTACAACTTAGCATTCTTGGTTGGTACTTGGTACCTAATAAGTGACTTGAACTTGAAAAAATATTTAATATTTTTAATCGGCTAGAATTGCGAACGTTACAAACTATTAAGGCAACTTAAATATTTCAAGTTCAATACTAATGCAATGAGTACCCGTATCATAACAAAAATTATGAAGTTCAAGATACACAGGGTTTGTCATTCCGGTGCGTGGTCGTGCGCTGACGGTAATGACAGGCCGCACGCGCGCCGCCTAATTGATAATGGGCGCGGACGTGCTCGCGAAACATGCGCACGGTAATGAATTATATATACAGCCCAGTAGTGGCATTACGTACAATTCGTTGCAAGTAGCTAAGTTAAGTCTTAACGTTAAGTACAGCTGCACTTTTAAAGCATAAGATGTTAATATGTACGATCTTCCATTATTTGCAATCTATCTTCCATTGCTCCTGATTCACCCTGCTAAACAATGGACAAGACTATCCTAGCTATTGAAGGTCGTTAGGCTCAATATGGTCCATTGGTGGTCAAATTAACATGATAAGCTAATTTTATTTTAATGTCTTGCCGTTATTGCTTTAGTGAGTAGGTACTTATGTAACATTGCTTGTTTACTTCACGTGTCAGTGACTTCTACTCTAGCTACTGCACAATGAGCCTTCTGCTCCTTCGTTAACTATTTCCATCAAATGCCGTTATTTCTAATATTTTATGTAGTAAGCAATTTTTTATTAAATTTAACTACAATAAGAATATAGTAAATAATATTTCTCAAAGATTTATTGCATCTATGGCATTTATGGCAGATGACCTTTGGCAGTCATAATTTAGAGTTTCAAGAAAATTTCAAACACCTTTGAAACTGTTGTACTCGTTGTGTTGTACATACCTACATACTACCTTTAACATTTTTTAAAAATGTACTTGTAATATTTTTGCATTAGGTAGTTTCTTAAAATCATCATCAGTGCGAGTGATATTTACTCTACTTCATAAGTTTAAACATTCTTTTCTTTTATCATTGTTTAAACCGAGCCTCTGTTCCGATACTTGTACTATGCCATGGGAACCACAAGGATACAGATCCACACGAGGATGCGCGACGCAATTACCCGCGTCATTACTGTTCGCGGTCTCGCGACCCGACGAGAACTTCTCTCCGTTTTAATTTTCATCGTTTTGGAAGTCAAAGGCACGTATCGCGGTCCTATTTTTCATATTTCTCACGAGCATAATGAAGCACACGGTTTGATTCACAGTAACTAAATGTTAAGGATTATGTGTTTGAATGCTATTTTCTCTTTCAAATTTGACTCGTAGACTACATTATTTATTTTTATCATTACCACCTTTGTCTCTGTATTGCATGTTACCCAGACCCCACTCATCAGTTTTCGTTCACTCATCAGTGAGTTTGGTATTACTTTTAAAGAAAGGATTTTATGCAAAAGTAGCATTTCGTAATATGCATTTTTTATCACGCTTTTATTAACTTCTGCATATAAATGTTTTATTTTTACAATGTCTGTGGAAACAGTTAAAAAGCCCTACATGCACCTACCTACTTTTTAAAATTTATGTTATTCAGCCGTAACTTTCCTGTAATTATTTAATGAACATTATAAATTAACTAAGTAACCATTATAAATATTTATTGCACTTTCAATAAATTACAGTAGGTATTAATACTGTCGATAATGCCAATACTGACAATAAGTAACAATTACGAATCACATTTTTGTTCAGTTGTTGTTAGAGTTTTTCCAAGAATCGTTGTAAGAAACATGATGCTCGCTTGCGGGACAAATAATGAAATGGCATTATTAATTTTATTTGCGTCAATGAACACGAATGAAGCACACGGGTAGATAGAACAATTACCTTTTACAATATCCATCTTTGACCCGGTTGCAACCTAAATGCAAACATTAGGGACACGCAATAACTGTGTAGCTGCGTGCCATCATGCAAACGCTACTAACACTTGACGCAGAAATACATTTTGCATAGTTTTATTATTTTCAAAGACCAGCCAAGTGCGTCTAGTCCACGCACTGTCAAAGGTCAGTTTAGTACATGTATTGGCATTATTATCGAAGTAATAAGTAAAGAAAAGGAATTCGTCCCTCTGTCGTCGTTGTTGTCGTCGACTCCTTTGTTGGCTAGTTACATAAAAAACAAGTACCCGGATGACCGAGCTTTGCTCGGTATTTCTTTTAGCAAACAACGCCACCTAAAGTAGCTTTAGTGTTTAGTGTGTTGCTACTCGCCTATAGATGTCAGGAAGAGTCTATCGTAGTAGTTTATTCATTGCCTGAAAACACGGTTAAAACGACATTTTCTGAAAATTAATCCGAGCTAGATCGATTTATCACCCACGAAACATTCAGCATACTTAATTCCATGAAAATCGTAGGAGCCGTTTCCGAGATTCCAAGAATATATATATTTATATACAAGAATTGCTCGTTAGAGGTATTAGATTAACTAACTAAGTTTAAAATATTCATAAAATGCTAAAATATGTTTTAAATATGACCTGACATTTTTTCTTGGACAAAATCCCTTATGTTCCGTTAACACGTACCTACCTATTAAGTAATTAAGTATATAACTAAATTTTAACTAAAAAAATACTAAATTGTCTGTTTACACATATTAATTTACTTAAAATTTAGTTAATATCTACTTAACTATATTATACGTGTAAACCGGGCTGTTCCTCTAACCCCTCTTGAATTTACTAGGACTATTGAAAATTCCAAAAAGCTCTAGAATACTACAATAAATACGGAGTGAGTATACGCAAAACACGCGGAAAACAGGTGATTTAATTCCATGGCATATTATAACTTACGTTTTATTAACTTTTTAGTACAAATAATCATTTCGTTATACCTAACACCTCATTGTAATGATGAATAGTGTGACGAATGGTCGGCCATTATTTTGGCAAGTAAACAGGTATAATACTGGTCTTCAAATTTTTTTATCAGATAATACTTATAAGCTTTGTGGTTTAGATACATTTTTTCATGCTCAGATATTACATTTTTTTGTCGCTTCTTGAATAACTGTAGAGCAGTTTATCTTGGAAATGTTTCATTATTTTTCTATTGAAATTATGTTATTTTTGTAAACTGTACGTTACAAAAAGTAATGCATTAAAAACTAACAAAAAGTACTGTTCCATAAGTGCAAATTAAACTGAGAATATTGGATTTCCTGCTACGGATATAAGAATCTCAAATTAAATTCTTATAAATAGTATAAATACTGGTATAGATATATATTTATTAAAACTCCAGAATCGTATCGTAATAAAATATTGAAAAACATTTTTTTTCAGGGTACCTCCCCTTCAGGTAATGTGAGGATGAATTTTTTATTCGTCACGTACCCTATAGTATGGGGTATCGTTGAAAAGGGTCTTAAAACATTATGAGTCTTTTTGGAATTAGCAGTCCGTTTGCGAAATGTTGGATTTTAAAATGCAAATTTTGGTTAGAGTCATGTGTCCTCCCCTGCTGGCTAAACGGTTGGAGGTGGACAAGTGAAAAATTCTCATAAGATGAATTTACAAAGAAAACTATCACGGCTATGTTAGCATTAGTAATTAGTAAGTAATAGTCGATAAACTTATTACTTCAGAACCCTACATTACGCGTGGCCTGACACGCACTTGCTCGGTTTTATTTTTCTGGACATGCACGGATACGTCTAAGTATGCACCTAGGGCATCCGTATGCTTTTTAAGCACTCGGAGAGGGTAAGAATTTTATGATCCAAATCTCTCCTATATGGATGGCGAGGCAAAATAAACAGATAAAACAGTTTAAAAATATTTTAATAGTAATATGGACAACGTTTGCAATAAATTGTCTTCATTAGATGGAATAACTAAATTAAGTGTGACTGTAAATATACTTCGGTGTCATACAAATGTAAAAAGCCTATTCAGACTGTGATAAATCAAGTAGTTATTGGTAACTGATTGCTTAATGGTGAGAAATTTATGAAAATAATTACTGGATTAACGTTGTGCCAATGCGAATTGAACAAAAACATGATTGTGCAGTAATAGATGCAGCGATGCATTATTCAGTGTAGATTTATTAATCATGAAAATTAATTGAGTGCTTAAATAATGACATGAAACTTCTAACACACGTCAACTTTTTGAATATATATTATTTTTATAAAGTGTACTTTTCTGAATAAATTCTTCGAATATTTAAATATGGATTTTTGATCGCGAAAGTTACATTCGTCCCTTGCAAATCTTAACTTTGATAGTAATAGTATGTGAAGATTCATGATGACCTTATAAACAAGAAAAAAAGGAAGGAAACGGAGGAATCAAGCCTAGCAATAATAGGATTTATTTTTACAAAACCCACGAGGGATTTATTACAATATTGTTTCAAATAATTTTATGAAAAATATAATTACAATTTAATTGTTTTTCATACAATGGTATTTCAGTAGCAAAAAATGTGCGTGTCTGTAATGCGAAGAATGAATCGTGTTCAAATTGCTTGAGAAAAGGTATTTGTTTTTTACATTGCTTCAAGCTATTTAGTGGTCCACTGTATGAAACAAGCCTCTCATAATCGAGAGGGTTATTCGTATGGTGTTAATTGGAGAAATAGTAGCAGATCAGAATTACCAGAATTTAAAAAAGTTTACAAAAATAAAAAGTAAAACACAATAAGGTGATAAGAAGAAAATATTATGAAGTAATCATTTTTTATGAGAGTAGATAAAATTAATAATTCCATATAACGGGAAGGGAAATCGTTTATAAACTAAACAAAAAAAGGGGTAGTCATCGTACAGGAATTCTTCTGTCTGAAACCAACCGGTCTGGTTAAAATAGAGTTTAGAACGAGTTATTTAATATTTCTTGTGTTACGTGTGTCGTTAATCATTAAGGATATTTTTAGTCTGGAGCCAACCTTCCACCTATTTTAGTGAGACTAAAAATAGTAATACTAGAAATAGTAATACTACTATTATTACATGTTTATTATCAAAATCCATTGTAAACCAGTGATTATGTCTCGAACGCACCCTGCAAGCATTATTGCAATAACTGTACATTAAAAGTAGAGGCGAGGCTTCACTAAAATATCATTTTAGTTTCGCTTGTTTACCCCTTGGATTTAGGATGGATGGCCCCCAGGATGAACACTGAAGCCCAATGCATACGTAACGGGTATTTTCCCGTACGGGACGGGTATTTTCCCGTACGGGACGGGCCACGTTCGGTACAGGATACCGCTGCGTATGCACTATTGTATATATTTTCTATGAAACGATGTTTCCAAAACTTCACGTCCCGTCTCGTACGGGAAAAACTCTGTTACGTATGCATTGGGCTTTAGTTCACTGTTCATCCTGGGGGCCATCAATCCTAAATCCAAGGGGTAAACAAGCGAGACAATGTCACCTGACATCTCTTTCAAGGTCGCTGGGTACAGGTAAGCAGTGTAAATGTGGTATTTAACGACCCGTGTGGCACAATGGTTACCATGCCGGATCGCTGCGCCAAGGGACCTGGGTTCGATTCCCATCGACGGGGAAATTTAAATGTTGATTTTGGAAAACTGTTCTTGGTCTGGGTGTAAATGTCCTTGTCTTTGTGTGTTGTCCATGGCACCCACGACACAGGGTATCCTAGTGTGTGGCTATGAGTGTGATGCGTTATTTATTTATTTCTTTATATTAATTCTTCCATTTTTAATGCGAGGGAAATAAAAAGTTGACAACATGACTACTTCTATTGATGTTGTATGTAATGTTTAATTCAAATTAACTTTTTACTAGTTCACAGAACTTAGAACGCAAAATATTTGCTGTATATAAGGGTGCTTCTTAACGACATGCGAAGAAATGTTATAACACATGATTTTATAGCTATAACAAAAATAGTCCATATACATATATCTAAGTTTATGTACGAGTAGGTACAATTAACATTAATTTCATTATCATAACTGCCTCTGCAATGTAGGAATAACGTTGCCGCCATCTAAAATAGCTGACATTTTTCTAATTGACTAGATACACTTAATCAGGTAATAAAATAGATGGAAGGTAAAGGTTTTTCTTTTATTTTTTAGTCAATTTCTAGCAATTTTATGTGCAATATTGCGTGGTATTTAGATAAAAAGGTAAATTTTCTTTTAGTTTTAAGTCTTCAAACAGCCAGTTAGAGATGTTTATTTAAAACAGTCAACATAGATGTTATTGACAACAACAAGATGAGGTACATAATCTATTCACATTATGCTTCAAAAGATATAAAAACTTAAGATAAGAAGTAATTTAAAATGTTAATCATCCTAATAATTGACATTTTAAGTCAAGATGCTCTAAAACTCAATGTGCAGAGGGTATTCATAAATAGGTACCTATAGTATAAAAAAATCATGTGTATTTTCCTTCGGTGAATATGGTTAACGTGGAGAAATGCATACTTGAGATTCCTTAGTTTCCTTACTGGACAATCGTGGTGGATTATTTATTTAATTATTGTTTTAAATTGACGTTATTTCCTTTCACATTGGAACCAAAATAAAGGAAAGCGTTGAAAATCTCACTGGCTGAAATAAATAGTGATGACCCATGGCCGCGTGCTTCAACCGTGATATTTTAGACATTATGACATTTGTCGATATTCGCTGCGCACTCGCAGCAAATTTAAGTAATAACAAACCATCGCACGTTTACTTTCATCCAAATATGGAAGTAGTCCCAACTGTTAGCAATAATTGAAACATTTCGAACAAAAGTGTGCATAAGACCGTTAATCGTCCTCGTGCCTAGTCCAGTGGCCTTTGGCAACATCTGCTGTTTATGAAAATAAAAAAATATTTCTTTTCGATTGTTCTTCGCTAGTGGTGATATGCCAACTAAAGGGTTTGTTGATTTATGTTCGCGCACGTACCGTCGATAATAAAACGAGTAGGGAGAATACAGGCTTATTGCCATCGTTTTATAATTTCCGCGGTGTACAAAAAAAAGTTCACCAGTCATTTGAATCCGAATCAACCGTGTCGGCAACTCGTATTACTCTATGCTCCCATTCAGCTTTACTTTTTCATAGCATGTTTAATTATAACAAAAGTTTAGTTGGTCATCTTTAATAATTATGTTAATATTTGACCAATGTGCACGCTGGCCAATGTGGTCGTGTCAAAATTGGTACACGTAATAAGCGTTTGTGAACATTTATAAAGTCAGGTGTCTCACCGACGCGTTGCGGCCAAAATAGGAAGTAGTGCGCATGGCACTTGCAACGCACTGCCTTGCAAGAGTATTGTTGCAATATGTGATACGGGGTACAAAATTCTAACGGTTAATGAAAATAATTTAATGCTGTATAAAAAAAGCATAGATCTAATCCTTGACCAAAAAGAAATGAAGAATATCAAGTCAAGTAGATGCATGCATAATTATGATGTCCTTATTATCATAATTAATAATGTAGGTAATGTTGTGGTGAACGTTTTTGTCGTAATTCATAATTTACATATTTACGTATATTCTACGTAACCTTCTAATGTAATTCTATTTGGTACAAATTAGTTAAATGTTATGCATTCAATAATTAATTAATATTATTTTACATATTAATATGAATGACCCAATTAATTTTAATAAAAAGTTTTGAAAGCCCGACACATAGATGGATCTAGACGAATAATATGAACGGCGATCTACGTTGCACCGGTTATTCAGGTCTGTGGACTAAGTGCGACGAAGGTCATTTTGTGTCTGGCAGCTTAGGTGATATAGCTTGAGGAAATGACGCAAAATTCTGATGGCTTGATGACGCACACACAGGGCTGACAATTTTGGATCATTTTTACTACAACAACCAACAAGGACGGGACGCAAGTACTATTATTTCTTCTGTGGTATATGTAGATTGGCTACATAGATTGGATATTACTTACTCGTCAATTTTCAAACCCTAAGCAGCTATGATTTTCTTTTTAATTAATCATGTAACCTATTTCTGTGATTTTTCCACATGTCAAACTCCAACCATTAAAAGCAATGTACCTATGTTTTAATTTATCTGTAAGGTTCTTTAGAATTCTGTAAATATTTGGCCCATGATAGTGCTGGCAAGTGGAAGTCTTCACCGACTTTACGACAATGGAAACAAAGGTGTCACGATGGATATTGATTGATACATCTTTAAAAACGATAAATGAATGCAAATGGTATTTGTATCAATATCAATACACGGTACCTTAAGTATAGGAGGAGTTAATCAACTCACTGCCCAGAAGTAACAAGACAGAACAGCCAGAAAGGAAGGAAGGAAACACTTGTTAAGTGGCTTTTCAGCACAGAAAATAAGTATCATCAAAAGATTCGCTACGAATACCGCTACGTCATTTAGCGACAAACAAGATGGGATCATTTGTGTAGCATTTAATGTAATTCCCCGTATATTCCTCAGCCCTGCGAGGTATAATCTTATCCTTATCCAGAAGATATACATACAACTATTGATTCTTGCCTGTTTTTCTTCAGTAATTTATTTTCATGTTCGGTCTTTTAGTTACGCATTTCCTTGTAAAGGTTCTACACACTATAACGGCATATCTACTTACATGCTAATTTACGTGATATTCAGATAATTTCATGTGCAGACATATTAGAATTTTATTTAACATATTTGCAACAACTGTGGTCAATGTCCTAATATTAGATAATTTATGTTTCAATTAATTTTACGAGTTCCTTAATATTTACATACGAATTGGAAATTTCAAAGAAAATTATTTGGAAATATACTAAAATGTTTGTATTTCACATATTTTTATTAACAAAAAATATTAAATTTATTCATGTTCGTGTTATTTTATTTTATTGTCATAATATTGTCTAAGTATAGTTGAGATTTCGGTCAGAGAGAGCTAATTTGCATTTTATTGTTTCTTCAGATTCGAATAATAAAACTGTATTTCATCAACACATTTCATCAAATATTTTCAAAATTTATACAGTACTGGCATAAGCTTTAATATTAGGTAAGAGAGAAAAAAAGGCAAGATCAATCGAAAAGGCGATATCACGTCATGTAAGAAAATAATTGCAGAATCAATATTTAATTGGAACATTACTGCGTTTAATCGACAAGTATCATAAAATTGGTTCATTGTACATTTTTAACTATGTTATTTAAAATGGTTTGCTTAGGTGTAAGGTCTATGCGAAGCAATATTTTGGTAGTCCACAATAATTGGTGGACTAAATGCTCCTCTGCTTGTTTGTATTTATTTATTTTTTTAAAAAGAGACATTATTTAGTAATTTAAATTAACAAAATAATAAAACTTTATTCCTAATCCTGTAATCAGACAATCCGTATAATCGTTACTCTACCAGAAGAACAATGAACAATCTAACCTTTCTAACAAGTAGATGTAGCTGATATTTCATTAAAGCTTTACTGTAATAACACGGTGGGTAGATGGATTTAATATCCGCTTGAATTTCGTTGATCGCCGGCGGCCAGCGGTGGGACCCCGTGTAAACATGGGCACGTTAAGCGCCGGCCGCACAGCCTCGTGGGTAGTGTCGGGAGGCCAGTGTTGGGCCACTACGTCCTGAACTCCTGACAGATACGAGCACAGATTTAGGACGTAGTTTCAGAAAAACGTTCCAATCCACAGTTATGTTGAAATTTAATTAATACCTAAATATTATTAATACTTAAGTTATTAATACTTAAGTATTAATACTAAGTAAGTATACTAAGTAAGGAAGTATTATTAAATATTAATACTAGTTAAATACACACACAAATACACACAAATACCCTTAAGTATTAATTCAATTTCAACATGAGTGTCGATTGGAACGTTTTTCAGAAACTACGTCCTAATATTATAAACTGACAGTGCTTCTAGTACGAGTTTTACTTGACATAACGGCAGCGTAAAGTAAACAAGGGCAAAATTATTTGCATTTTTTGTAGCGTCTTAAAACGTCAGTTATGCCGAAGCTATTCAATATTAAACTTAACTCTTTTGATGGTTGTAGGAATTTACATAGGCATACATTTACATAGGGACATACAAGATTCATTCAAATAATATCTTCCATCTACAGTTTATACTACAATGTAAATAGGGTTTTTTTCATCATCATCGATCGTTTATTCTGAATCATTTTCATTGTATAAAGTTATTATTAAGGGAAAATATTATTATAGCTCTCCAAAATACATACAAGCATTTCACGGCTGACCCTAAAAGGAAAAGAAGGTGAAAGACAGCCAGGTGGGTAAAAAACCTTACCACCATGTCAGCGGACCGTCAGGATTAAGCCGGGTACGGGGCCCAATGACCTACGGAAGGAAGAACTCTTACGCCTCACCCTAATTTGTAAACTAGCAGGTATGTACATAATGCACAAGGGAGGCTTGCTTGATCTAGATGGATGGACTCCTTGCTACTTACCCTAACATGAACTGGTTAAAATTTTATCACAATATTTTGGCTGTTATTAAATAGTTTTATTTTAAACAGCATTATGATATTATTTTCGTAATGCCTATTTTAATATGAATATTTATAGTCCTTTATTGTTTCAGTCCAAAATTCATGTTTATTATATATTTGCATGCCAAATTTTACTTAACGTACTCTTGGTTAGCGTATTCAGAATTCGAGTGCATTAAAGTAGGTACTAGTGTTATCTATGAGGTATAAAGTATATAAACATTAGAAATGAACATTAATTAAACTAAATCGTCGCGTGACATTTGTCAACTTTTAACCGTGACTTGTTTATGTTCAAAGCTGTTCTCGTAATTATACGCAAGCTATTATTTAATCGTGACACCTGTAAGTATCATTTTGTAACCTTAGGAAGCCGAAAGCGGTTCGGATTTCGCGCCGGGAGCCGCGCTGGCTGGTTCACTACCAAACCAATACGTCAGCAACGTAATGTAATGAACTGAACGGATAGTATTTAATTTCATACAATACTCCTAATCAAAGTGCAGTGAAGAAAAATATTATAAGCTTATAAAATATGAACAGGTTATGAATGGTATGACAAGTAGGTACTTCCTTTACCTTATTGAAATATACATAATTTTACTTAGGTCTACCTAAAGTTGTTTTTGATTGCAGTACGGTTCTATTTAAAGAAATACACTTTTAAACAAAATAAAACATGGCTTTAATTGCACTAGACATCTAGTAGAAATAAAAAATATGACATCATTGCAAGGCAAGGGATGTCTCTTTTGAAAAGTAAAAAACAAAGAACACCAAATACATTCATTGTTTGTTAAATGCAACAAAACTGATGATTGCACTTTTCTATGTATAATGTCAAATGTGCTTGAGATTAAAAATACTCATATACTTAAATGATTAATTTAAAGATTGAAGATAGTGCGAGCGTTTGTAAGATGAAATATCGTTAGCGGAACACACACGTAGGTTTAATGGCCTGACGCACGGCATGAAGCGCGCGTGCACCGTTTTCAGTCAAAAACAACGCCATGCCACGACTAGGATAGTGTAGCCGCTCCTCAGCCTAACCGCCGTACAGTCTAGTACACGGCATACGGGATCCATGGAGATGAAACGGAAGTAACTTTGAAAGTATCGAAATGCGCGTAAGCATAAAGTTATAAAGGATATTTGACCAATATGCAAATCTTTTCCTTGTGTGACGTACACAAGGGCGTTTGTTTAATTAATTATAAATATTTTACCTCACAGTAAGTGGCAATGAATTTTTAGACGATGACCTTTTCTTTTTAACTTATCTAGCACCACAGATATCAAAAATGCATTGTCAAGAACTGCACTTCAAGACTTGCTCAATCGATGTGCAAAGACGCGGTTCGTTTTTGAATAAACATAAAATTAATTTGATGATGAAATTGATAAAGTATAAAATTAATATGTAATACAAACAACAAACTTAAATAAGTATGATTAATCGCCGATGGCTGTGAAATTCAGTGTTCCACCGGATATTTGCTTTTGTACATTTTGAATACGTTTACGTTTACAAGTAACAAAAGCAATAGACATTCGATTATCCTAAAATTCGACATGCATTGCATGATTTTCATAAAATTTCTGTGATCAAGTAAAAACATGATTTATTTATTACGTATGTAAGTACCTACTGTTATTTAGGTTATTTATTTATAAAGAATATTATGTACTTTATCATCATATATCATTATTTTAATTTTATAATTGTTCTTGGTTTACAATAGTGAATGCATGAATCTACCCATTGGCTACTCATTTGAAAGTTCTTATCGCTGCACCTTTTTTTCTAGAGTAGTACGTACAAGTTACCCGGTTCTGCAATATGTTAATTTGCTATACAGTTATGCACGTATTTCATATTTTAAGTACCAATCCACTGTTATATGCATGTAGTATAAAACAGTAGATGAAAGCGTCTGCATTAAAAATTTATTTCAGTTTTATTGAGTAGCAAGCTTTGATACTATAGTATTGAGTTAATAAATTAGGATATTTATAAATATTTTGCATAATAATTACTATTAGAGTAATATAATTATAATATTTACTAAATTGAATTCAGTCAAAATAAAATAAATTATTAAAATTATATTATGACTGTTTTTTTATCGCTGCATACAAAAAATTTGCAAGCTATGACGTTTAATAATAGTGTTTATAAATAACTCGAATTTTGTTTTTATATGTATATAGGTAGCTGCCAACAGTCCAATTTAAAAAAAACAAGAATTTAAGCAACGGTTCCTACTTAAGGTATCGTAAAATTTTGTAATGAATTATTTCGATCTTATCTTCTGTCAACATAGTACAGCTACAGTATCTACGATTTTGCTTCATGCTACTAAAAGCTTACTTTCACCGACTGTATACCTGTCTGCTGACCATTAAATATTATTACAAGTAAAAATTAACTGATTATTAAGTTAATAATAATTGTAATCTCTTAAGGAAAACGCGCGCGTTTGATAAATCAGTTTTTGAAATAGTAAAAGTTGTCCTAAAAAGTTTCTTTCTTATCGATCGATAAATAACAAGTAGGTAGGTATTTATTTTGTGATTGTATCTGTTTTCCAGTCAATACAAGTTTGCAACAATGAGTGTTACGCTTGGTCTGCTAGTCATAATCGATCGTTTGGTGCGTGTCAAATCGCGGATCGGTGTGCAACTGCATAGTGTTTTTGTTCTATGCGGTGGGGGCGTGGCGGGAAAAGTTGCACATTATTTACGACGACCACGAACCCGATGCGGCGATAAGGCGCGTCGCAAACGCCGCGTCACGATCTCACTATCTTCCGATGCCGATATTGAGACTGTAATAATAGTATTAAACATCTTCGCCGCACATTCGGCGAGGCTACGGAAGACTGCCCTACAGACTTTTGGATTGTAATCCACTGTTATGGAATTGTTGGGCAAATGATAACGTTTTACAGAATTGAGCTTTTAGCTCCATTGTTCCGTCCGCGTCATAAGGTTCGATCTAGATGAAATATGTGTTTACAGTTACTTCAATTCAATTAACATTTTCGCTATTTTAAAGACAATGATTTTATTAAGGCTTCCTTGAGATTAAATGATAACTATATATATTGTTCAAGAATAGTTTCATTAAGTCTTTCACATTATTTGAAAATAGAGTTTTAATTAAACTTCTCAAAGTAAATTAAGATACCGAAATATCTATGACTTCATCAATTACCGCTTGCTGAATTTACTTCCGGTTTTATCAGAAGTCAATTATTAATCTTGGCAAATCTTAATCGAAATGCTATGTAAACTTACATAGCCATGCCTTTGTTGTCAGTAAGGTAGCCAAGTGAAAAAATATTGTTTTTATACATTGCAAAACTTAGGTAACATTAATATACCTACGTCGTAAGCAGTATCCTCTTTTAGGTATATTTAGCTACTGAATTTTGTTAGGACTTTGGATTTGTTGTCAATTAGTAGTTATAATCCGTTCACAAATCTTAGAGACTAAATTGACGTTTCATGGGTGACCAGTTTCGGGTGCAAATTAAATAGTGATGACCATAAACCGAAAAGTAAATCGGAATTTTTTTTACAGCTTTTAAGGAAGGTCGACTATTTGTGTGATTATTGATTGAGTCCGTAAAACTAGTACAAAAACAAGTTTAAGCAACCATTATCATTCATATATCCATAATATATTTGCCCTTACTTACTAAATTTATAAGTTATTTTGCTTACAAAAACGAGTATTTGGCTATGGTTACATTCGGTATACAGTTAATTTTATACTATTTAGCCAAATACTAAATATCTAGGTAGATATGAGTGTCGCTACTAATATGTCACTATTCTTACGACATAGTTTACGATTCAAAAAACCGGAAAAGTAGATCGCACAAATTTAGCTGGTATCATTATTTCGAACTTTGACATTAGAGGTTGTCATTTTAGTCTCTAAGATTTGTGAACAAGGTATAGATAATTTTAAAATCATGGACATTAGATATTTAAATGTAACATATAACTACTAACGAATATTCTAACGTTAAAAGCTAAACCGAAACCGTGAGGACCCGACATTAAAATGTGACAGTGTTATAATTTGTAATAGCAGAAGTTAATTGATCGTTCAGGTCACGTTTGCTGGACCGGTGGGCGAGAGCCGTGACGGAACAAGGGTTTGCATGCAGATCAGACGTTTCTCAGTATTCCTTAGCGCCACCTCTTGATAGTTAAAAAGTTAATCATCTTAGAAATGTATTTGAAGGGCTTCAGTGCATATCTCCCATAAAAGGAATTTCTCTACGTGCGTTGCTTATAATTATTATTGACTAGGAAAACCCGTTTGGTTCGCTTGAGATATTATTTTAATATGCTTCATAAGTTTATAAAATGTTAACAAATCTAATTGCTGCTTCATATCAGGCGTCGATGTCTAACTCATTAATTAATTCTTTGTCGAGAATACTTTTATCAAGTGATAAAAATAAATATTTGGGATTATTGTATCGAGACATACAGACAGAAGAATATCAGTGTAATTATACTATGTAGTGATATAGAAACAATTACTTTGTGTTACAAAAGTAGTTGATTTTAGCTGGCGTTCTATTCTGTAATGATGGCAACTTTTGTAATGACTAACTACTTGTATGTATGTATGACTAAACTAACTAAACAATATAACAGTAAGACAGAAAACACATAAACACTAAGACAGTGTTTATCAGCCGTTTGATGGAAGGTATGTGTATCTCAGTTAAGAGATTAATTTTTTTATTATTAAACCACACTACGAAACCTTTTATTTTGCTTTGATCGATTCGCACTCGCTACTTTTAACCCCCTGCCTGACGAAAACGGAGGGATGATATAACTTTGACGTGTGTTTGATGATACACAGAGTATCTGGCATCGTAGTTCTCAAACGGATGAACCGATTTTGATCTAGTTTTTTTTGTTTGAAAGGTGGCTTAATCGAGTGTTCTTAGCTATGTATTGTGTAAAAAAAACTATTGGGGGTTTTTAAATTTTAATTTAAGATAATTATTTACGGCATGTAGAGTTAGATACATATTGAATCAAACTCTTTGCAACCTTGGATAGAATAAAAAATGAAATAAAAAAATATTTGTAAGCAAGACAAAATTATTATAGGTTTATTTATCATTTGAAAGGTTCAATTAAAATTAAGTAGGAACTATAAATATAATCGTTAACACGTATAAGCAACTAAAAATAAAAATGGATATAAAAGTAAAATAATAATCAGATTATAAAAACCATAATATGCATTTTTACAAAAAAAAAAACCAAGAAAATACAGAAAGTACTATCGACACAAGTGAGTATCGAAAAAATATGATTATCTTGCAAGATTATAATACGCTCATTTTGTCCCTGCTTACAGCGGCATCTGTTTCCGACAAAATCTGGAAGTAACCTTTACAAAATTAGGTTACTAAACTTCGTGTCCGCAAAATAAATTGCGCGTGTGAGCCTGATAGATGGCGCTTTATACTTGAGTCTGTGTTCCATTTGTAAAAGACGTTTGTGATTAGCTTGTTTAGCAGGTCTTCTGATATTATTAGAAACAAGTATACATTTAAGAGGATACCTCGACTACTTATTTTACTTGAACATTATAATTATGATTTCAACCTATTACTGACCCATTCGCCACTTATAAATGGTTCCACTATTGCTGGTCCAATGCGGGCTTCTATAGAACTCTACGTTTATAAGGGCGTAGACGTAATAACAATAATTGTAAATAAAAGAAAATAATGAAAATATTTTAAGGCACTTCAACAAAAACCGTCAGAAACACCTCTGATAAAAATAATATTATTTAGGAATATTTTCATATTATAATTCTCAATGTTATTATCATTAGATGCAAAGTAGGTACCTACTGCACAATTATAATATCTTCAAAATTAAAACTGAGAGTAATATTTTTATTTATGTAGTGAGTGGTTTGACTGGCTATATGGGTAGCAAAAAATCTTGCAAGGACGTCTAGGTTTACTTGAATAAATTCTAAACCTAGCTAGGCTTAAACATTCTTGGCACATAGCAACGAAGGCGCCATCTATTGAGAAGCCTGTAACGTCTTACATCGCACGTTCCGACCGTATTTATCCTATATGCTGCATTGTTTGCGAATGTCCTTGTTTGAGAGTTTACGGTGCAGTGTAAAAGTTAGCTGAAAGTAAGCTGCTTGTAAACTATGTTAGTAGTGTTGGTAACTTGTAACAGTCGCATTAATGAGGTCATCGACAGGTCTCCGGCGCGGTGCGCCTCGCCTGAAATTCGTCTGGTGTCTGTTACGTAACTGCCGCCGGCAGAGCCGATTGATCAACCCTAAATTAGTAGACGCGGGGCTACAAGCGCGCGGGGGGGCTTACGGCAAACTAGGTTGGCCGCGGAAGCACACTAACCCCTAGAAAACTAGGGGTGCGAAACTCCTCCCCCTTTTCTGGTCACGAGAGCACAGCGATTGGTCCGCTCGCACAACCGCTCGCCCCTCACCCAGATTACAATCGGTGGGGTGCGCTCATAGAAATAGTTCTATGTGCTATTCTATGTACGTATATAATATATGTATATATCAGTATATAATGTATGGGCAACGTTCAAATCGAGACATTGAAAACGCACTTTGCTATACTTGCCCCTAATGGGGTACCATTAGAATATGTTAGACGAGAATGGCATACTCGTCTGATTACCTAGTTTATATTCAGATTGTTTACCGGCGTTGTGAGGGGTTTCCCTTCGTAGCTATATTTACATTTTTGATAACTTTACTAGTTCTATCCTAGTTCTTGGCAAATTAGGTGAAGCTAAGTGAGACGTTGTGTAATAGTTTGACATTTTTAAATAGAATTTAAACAAAATTTTACAAGGTGTTAATGTGTGTTACATCTTGTTGAGTGTGTATTAGTTAAAATAGTAGATAAAATGATAGATAAAATAAAAGATGTGCTGAGGAGTTTCTTTCGGCTTTTCTTCTCCTCCATGACAAAGCACCTTTCCGAAAAGCTGGTAAATTAAAAAAATGACGTGCATAAGTGTATCAATGATACCTACATGAATAAATGATTTTGAATTTGAATTTGAATTTGAATTTGATGAAATAATAGATAAAATGGTAGATAAAATAAAAGACAAAATAATTAAACATTACTTACTATTTGGGAATTTCGATCGTATTGTAATTTAGATAAAAAGAGTTTTCTTATGAGCGAAAAAAAATTTGAGTAAATAATATAATATTACATTTTAATACTTATTTTTTATCTTCAATTATGATAACTATTTTATAATACCATTAATGTAAGTGAATAATTATACTATTAAAGCAGTTAAAATATCAAAATTTACGTTATATAACGTTCTTTTGAAATTCCTATCAAAACCAAACTTAAATATTAAAACACAATTTTGCTCTAATTTTGTTTCATTATATTTCTAAAGCTGTCTATTAACTTTGGGAAGACTTAAAATGTTTGGCAGGTAAGTTTACAAACAAAATAAGATATAAATAAATATTGATAAAAGTAAAGCAATAACGTATTTTATATAATACTGAATAAAATATAGAGAAGAATACGTACGAATGTTAAAATATAATAAAACATGAATGTTAATATTTTACATTCTATACTTTCTAAAATATATTTTAAAATATTTATCGGAGCACAACGTTTTGCGTGTACTTTCCGTTATTATTTTTTGAGAAGTTTCTAGACGCCTTACTGTTCTGCATACGAAGTTCGAGAGCAATGCACTGACACATACATACATACACACTCATTCGTCCTTAGAATTTCTGTGACACGAATATCATACAATTCTTATTCAAAAACTAAGTCTTGAGAATTTTAGGTTTAGGAGAATTTTGCTTTGGCACTCAAAAACTTGGTGCAAGTTTGATTACGCGCCATCTCGCTACCACCATACCACTAGGCCGTTAGAATCGACCCTTGCATAAATAAAAATACTTAAAATTTAATCTATCACATAATATTACATTATTAACAATTTGAGAAGCAATATTGGACGATATCTTTAGGAAAAAATCAAAGGCATTTAAGCAGCAATATAATTATAGATTCTTGCCATTTTATTTTACGGTATTCACAGTTTAGCTTTTAAAATTTAGTGTCGATATTTCGTGCAATATTTCTTTAACCTTAGATGTACTTTTTACCTAGTCATAAATTCTTCAAATTAAGGGAAGTGACTATGCAAAAGTAAACAATTCTAAGTAAATATAAGTATTTCCTAAAACAACATAGAGCACATATTTTTGCATACGTTGCTCAATAATGGGTTGCTTAGATTTCTGCGTCTCAATAAAATAAAATTGCACAGCTAATGACCCGACGACTTATGTCAATTGTAAGTAATCGACTAGTTCAATAATACTTGGTACGGGCGTACGGGGTAAGTTTATTGCGCAGACATGTATGTTTATTGGGTGACCTTTAGTGGTCATATTTCCCCCTCCCCCTCTTTATCAGAGCGGTCATCGATCCTGTTGGTGTTACATATCAGTAGCAGGTTAATCCACATTGGAAGCCCTGTCACGAAAAATTCTCCCAAAAACAATAAGGCGGATAACACTCCAGTCCTCTTTAGTTACATGGGATTTTTTTAGGCATTTTGCTGTCAGTGTAATATTTTTTCGATGCTTGCATGGGAAAACTTTGAAGATCGACTACAAAATTTAACTGTAGTAAATCCCAATCATTTTTAAGAATCCTAGTTTATATATTAAGAGGAAAATTAAATGTTGTATATTATTTTATAACATTTGTTTATATGTTGTAGAATGTTAATTAAATGATAACGCAACAATTCAAAACGATTGGTCTAAAATAAAATGATTTATTTCTTTAACGTTTTATAAAATAATTACCAAATATTGTAATAAACTTTTTATAAAATTGAGTTATAATTTATAAAAAATTCTTATCATCAGGATTCAGTATTACAGGTGGCATACGAGTACAACAGATATGTAAGTGTCTGTTCTGATCGGGAGTATAATCACCATCCAAACTGCAGGACCCTCTTAATGCATTCCATTTACCAAAGTCATTCCATATTTCAAGTGACTTTGAGATGACACAGACAGATTTTTACCCTTAATAACGAATGCTCACTCGGACGCTACTTAACTACAAATTAAATTACTATAATTCCTAGATGATTAGCGTTGTAAGAGTTCGTTCCGACAACAATGTAGTATAAACATTGCAATTATTATTGGCACAGTGCATTTAAGCTTGGAAATATTATTCACAAAATTAATAGGGTCGGATTATTTCTGGAAAAATTATGAATTGGAAGTTTACATATCTATTCCATGTATACGGTATAAAGAATTATAGACTCTTAACAATCTTGTTGGATATAATTTTTCTGAATAGTTTTATAAATTCTATCATCCTTCAGGAACATCAAGATAATATGCGGAAGTTTATAAATAATTTCAAACCTGTGTTAGATACATTATTCTTATTGTATTACAGTTAATCAATGAACCCCTTAAAATAATATTAGTTAATTCTAGTTTTAATGGAGAAATCTTAGGAATCACAATCATTTTAAGATATCCAGATAACTAACTCATGGGATAAATTATAAATACTACATGGTCTAAAGAACGTATCTCGCTGTGTTTAAAAAGGAAAGATCTGAACAAAATATTGTAGACAGTGAAGTAAAAGGTTAAAACGATATATAATAAATGTCAAAGTTTGGATGTTTGTGACTTTGTCACGCAAAAACGGTTGAAAGATATGAATAAAATTTGGCCCAGGGATAGCTTTAAACTTTTTATCCCGGGGAAAAGATCTGTTCCCACGGGAAAAACGTATAATTTATTTGTAGCTAATCGGATATTACAGTCCCTGGCCAAATTATTAGACGCACTGTGTTTGCACATTTTATACAGGTATCTAGTAAAAAAACAATAAGGGGGTAAATCCATAAATTACGTGATGCATTTATGAGGGGGAGAGGAGGAAGAGCTGAATCTCATCTAATCTTATGTTGGGAGAGCGGGGGTCTCAGCAAATCTTACATATTTTTTTCTTTGCAAGAATCATAATAATTTCCCGAAAATGGTCCTAAAAAAAGTGCAGAAAATGAAAGTAAATATATTAAGACACTGAGTGCAAACCTCCTTGGAGTGAAACTTCAATGTGAGCTATGTAAAACGAATTATAAAAGAGTGAAACTAAAATATATCAAGATACTTAAAAGTTCCAAATACTGAACAAAAATTATATTACAAAGAATTACCATCTCACACCAAAAATACATGATTTTCTTTAAAAAAATGAACTTATAACATTGAGTGGCAAATTAAAAAACACTGATAAAATGGCAACAAGGAGGCAGTCAGTAGTGTGACTCCTGACAAGCAAATGGGTGAATTTCCCAAGTGCATTTTTGAGACGGCGAGGTTGAAAATTAATGTGTGGAGGTAAACTACAATTATGCATAATTTTATATAGGTAGTTTAAATAGTGATCTACATGATAGCAAAGTATTCAGATGTATTTAATACATAGATTCTTAATAAAAAAATATCTAAGACCTAAAATCTAATTCCGGTGTACTGTCCGACCTCCATTTATTTACATATTTTATATTTTTAATTTTTTTTGGTAAATAAATTTTATTAAAAAGGAATGTTTTTTAGAAATACATTAAATAACACAACTAATATTGTATTTACGGAGTAATTTAAGATAGTGCAACAGCTGTTAAAACATCTTTTAAAAATGTCCTACAAAAAAAAGCAATACCGGTGGCGCATTTTGTATACTTCATATCTTGTTACGAAACGATTTGGAAGACACCTTACTGGCTCTCCCCGCATCGTTCAGTTGTGCTCTTGCAAACTGCGTATTAGGATGACCGACTGGCTGCGTAATTTTCCTGCCAAACACGTAAGTACTCACTGCGGTGGCGCAGGAATACAAAATCATCCAATTCCGATGTCATGTATATTAGTAAAACTACAAAGCAGATTATCAAGAAATTTTATGGAGGCTTCCATTAAAGGTTTTCACCCATAATTGTGTAATAAAAGTTAACCTGAGAATAACGGTGTTCTTTAAAATTCAAGTTTTGACTCTAATTCTAAGTCCGGTGGCCTAATATCGGTGGCTCCGGTGGCAAATCAAAGCGCATAAGGACGTGTATAGACCAGTGCTGAAAAATAATTTACGGCCGATCTGAGCTCGGGAAGTGGGGGAGGAGGGGTTTAAGGGTAAAAAATAGTTTTTCTCTATTTCCGGCAAAACTACAAGTCCTGTAGAAAAAAGTAAAATAGCAATGTTGTAAGTAGTAAAAAGATCTACAACTTTTTTATTTACACTTTTTACATAACCTCAAAATTTACGTGAAAAATTCAAATAACCAAGTTTTTGGTTTTTTATTTTTATCTTTTACAAAAAAAAAAAATTTTACGAAATTTGGCGAAAATGAAACTACAAGTATTTTTGCAAAAAATTTTCGGATTCGAGTTTTAATTTTTTTTTGTCATTCATTGTGTACAATTTTGAGCTATTAAAAATTACACTTTAATTAATCTAAAAACGTAAGATTTCATGTTAGTTTGTTAGACAAAACAATTACAAAAACATAAAGATTGCAAAAAACATGCGAAAATAGCTGTCGTGTCATTGCATTTTCGGAGAACATTTACCATAGTAATTTATAGTTAGTAGTTAGTAGTAGTAGTAGTTAGTAGTTTATAGTTTTTTTATATACCATTAGAAAGTAGAGATTCCAACGAACAAAAAGCTCAGCGATTTTTAAAAGAAACAGTTTGACGTGAGAATTTCCGATTGAAAATTAGGTTGCTGTTTCGATATTAAGTCAAAACAAGGTGAAAAAAAGGTGAAATATTTTAAATCAAAAAAATTACAGTATGTTAAGGACATACAACGGTAAGTTTTCACTAAATTTCGTGAAAAATTTTTTTTGTAAAAGATAAAAATAAAAAAACCAAAAACTTGGTTATTTGAATTTTTCACATAAAGTTTGAGGTTATGTAAAAAGTGTAAATACAAAAGTTGTAGATCTTTTTATTACCTACAACTTTGCCATTTTACTTTTTTCCATAGGACTTGTAGTTTTGCTGGAAATCAAGATAAACCGTTTTTTACCCTTAAACCCCCCATCCCCCCTCCCAACCTTAGATCGCCCGTAAATTATTTTTCCTTTAATTTTTGTTATATCCTCTTCTTTTTGCAATGGGTTTCATCCTACTATATATATTTTTTCACTTTTTACCGTTTTTGAAGCTATCGGCACTGGTCTAATAGGCCACAGAAACACAAGCGTGTCTAATCACCGCTAAAAAGAGTCCGTTCATCTAGACTCCTACTCTTCAAAATGTATCTTTAAAGTATTAGATGATCTTGCCTTTATTATTCCTCATTGGCATAATCAACTTCGGTGGATTAGATTCTAATTCCAGTGGTCCTAATTTTGGTGGCATTTGATAATGTAATTTGAAAATATCTCCGGAACTAATACATTTTTTTTCGATCTCTACTATGTGACTAATTATTATTACTATTTACATATTATTTATGCCAAATAAAATGTATTAGAAACAGCAGGTTTAAATTTAATCAAGTTCGGTGGCTCGGATTTTAATTCCGGTGGTCCTTTAATAATTTCGGTGGCATTTGATAATTTCAAATGGAAATATCTCATGAACTAATAATTTTTTTTCGATCTCTAGTATATGATTAAGTAGTACTAATATTTACCTATTATTTAAGCCAAAAAAATTTATCAGAAACAGCAAATTTAAATTCGCCACTGTAATTAGGCAAAATTCGTGTTTGTTGAAATTGACCCAAATACAGACAAGCGCCTTGGTAATAATTAATCTGCATAACAATACCTTTCCCATGACATTACACTCATGTCTATTGGGCCGGGTACCACTTTCCATACATTTTTGCCCATCCTCCTTTGCTGACACTGAAAATGACATCTCTCAGAACTGGATCCGAACAAATTGTAAAGTTATTAACCAATTTTTATCTCCTCAAGTAAGTTAAATGGAGAAATTTGGGAATATTAAACAATATATCCACAGTCCACACACCACATTCTACAATACTTTGCTTTTAACTATTTGGACTGTACAATAATGGACATAACCTATCGGGAAAACGAGATTAATTAACATTTATACCTACATGTATATTCAGTGATACCTACCTACATGGATAAAGATTATTTCATTTCATTTCATTTTATTTCATTTCTTTTCACTTTATTTCATTTCATTTCATTTGGAACAGATTTAGAATGTATCTAAGCTACTAAAAAATACTAAAAATTAAACTGAAAATTAAATAAATATTATGCAGTTAAACATAAACAGAAAAAGTACTTAATAACAGAAAAAATGCCAAAAAAAAAATCCCGTCTGAAGATCGGAAGGTAAATAATGAGAATGCCATAAAAAGCCCATAGATAACACAAGCTAGGCCACATTGATATAATATAAGGAAAGGAGACCGTGGATCAAAGATAGTCCAGCTCAGTTCCCCGGCTAGTTGAAGACAAGCCTCTTGGCTCAAGGTAGGGTAAATACTGTAATAGAGGTAATTTTACCCTAACTTTGTTTTCGTTTTTTGCAATTAGCCGACAAAAAAGGTAACGGCCCTAATGGTAAATGACCACCGTGGCCCATGGACATCAGCAACAGCAAAGGAATCACCGATGCTTTGCTGACCAAGCAAGTATAGAGAAAAAATAAGATCAAAATGGTTCCCAAGACCCCAGTCGAAACAAGACGAATCGTCTAGCGGTTAACTCAAGTGACAAGCAAGGTAGGTTTCACGGAAAGATAATAATATAAATAATCTGAATAATAATGTTGAAAATATAATCCTTATTTGAAGCCTTACCACTAAGAGAGCCGGCTTCTATCGCCTATTACGACACCCTTGTATGGTATGGGATTTAGGTCAGTAAGATGTAATTCGCCCTAATAAACTTAAAGGTGCTCCCTCACCGGGAGCATTCACGTGTAATGTAACATTACGTATAGATTCGACTTTGAGCATTACATTACAATACTACCTCCCTGACTGACGAGCATTCGCGTGTAATATAACATTATAGATTCGACATTATTATTGATGTTACAAGTTGTAACAAGATATTACACATTGTATCATTACAAGTTGCGCATTGTAATGCTCGGTTCTCCTCCTTCACTGATGTAATGCTCAAATCTGTAACGTTACATTACACGCAAATGCTCCCGGTGAGGGAGCACCTTAAGATTTTATCAGGTCTTTTATCCAAGTGACCACAATAATTTTCTACAATTCATGAAGCAAACTCGAAGGCCAAAACATTTTTGATTTCTGAGCCAAGCAAATAAATTATGAGTTGTATTATCTTATTTGTAATTTTTAAAGTGAATACGGATAAAATATTAGACACAAAATATTAAAAAGGTTTGTGTGAATATCCATTATTGTCACTCAAATTATTTACACTAGGAATCACGCTTTGCTTCAGCTTTGGTCGCGTTTTTTTAAGTAAAATATAGCCTATGTTAGTTAGAAACAATAGAGCATTCTATTGGTGAAGTAATTTTTGAAATCGGGCCAGTAGTTTTTGAATTTACAATTCATTTATCCGTAGCGCGCAATTACCACTAAACCAATGTCTCACTCAACTTTTCTTCCTAAAATTGAGGAGAATTTCGCATAATCTTCTCACCTCACTGCTAGAGGAAACTATAATTTTGTAAATATTGTAAAAGATTTTATAAAGTGCCCATTTTATTGCCCTTTACTCCTGGCAGCAAAAAAATTCCTCTAACTGACATTAGATTTTTTTGCTCATGAATGCCGTTGTAATTGCAAATTAAGATAATGCTAAATAACTACAATAAACAAAAAAATATTCATTTAATTTTTATTTCAGGTAAAATTATTTTGTATTGTAAAGCTTGAAACAATTATGCAGAATAAATAAATTTCTTTAAAAGAAAAATTGATTGATTTAGGATGTAACTAAATACGGATTCAATTTAATAATTTTCTACTTATAGCAGCCGAAAGTTTATACTTTCTTCGAGAATTTAATAGACACGTAACGTATCAGACGTACGTAACGTAGACACGTAACGGAGCTACGTAGGTAATTTTCCCATCCATAGACATTATAAAGTTGAATCCTTACAGATAAAACAGATTCAAAGGTTACTTTAAAACTTAATGTTACATTTTAATTTTTTAATGCTTACTTATAAATTTCCTAGTAAATAATTTTATTGTATTATTTCGAACGAAAGGTCACATAAAGCTGTCGGTCCCGGTTGTTATCGTAAGTAACAGTAATGGTGACCGCACATATGTCCGCACCGTATGCGTCGGCATAATATCATCCGCATCGGGCTTTCATTATGATTTCGTACAACCGGTCCGGCACGGACGGTGCAGACAAATGTGCGTTCAGCATATTAAGTCGTAATGCCGCATCTGAGGCTTTTGGGCGGCATGAAAAACTGCCCCCACTTGGGTTGCCCATTAACCCGTCCACCAATTCGCACTGAAGCAGCTTGGTGGAGTATGCTCTAGGCCTTCTCATGAGGAGAGACTTGTGTGGGCCTTTACAGGTTAATAGTTTGAAGACTTTGAAGGCAAGTAAGTATGGAGCTGAGAGGCAAACGTAATTAGAAACTTAACAGTTGCTTGCAGAATAGAAAATCAGTTCTACGATGACGGGTCACTTATTTTAAAACTGTTATGTTGTTATGAAAGGTTAAATAGGTAATGCTTGTTTATTATTACGGGTATTATTAGTGTTATTATTATTAGTTTATTATTATATTATTAGTGATTGACTATAAATCTTAAAAAAATAAAATGTTTTGTAAAAATGTAAAAATGTTTTACCGCTTCATATATCGAAATGGATTGATTATTTCGATCTGGTATTTCAGAGACCGAACTGTAGCCACTACGTATCTATAACCTGGTCAAATGTAAATCACTGTTTAATATGTAAATGAAATAATATTGTCCTTTTAATATTGTCCTCGGTCTGAGTGTAAATGTCCTTGTCTAGTGTGTTGTCCATGGTACCCATGACACAGGGAATCCTAGTGTGGGGCTATGAGTGTGAAGCGTTATTTATTATTATTATTATTGTATTATTATTATATTTTCCTGTAAAAAACCAGACTTACAAATCGTATGGGCTTAACTGTTATGGACTCATGTTTTACAGATAGTTAATGTTTAACATCTAGGCAATGAATTATAAAGGTTTTTATATTTCTATCCTCCATTACTAGTCATTTAATTTGATACGTTTCATTACCTTTACCTTTACTTATACTTACCTTTTTTATATCTACGGCCTGAAATAAACCCGTAATGAAAATATTAACGTTATTTTCTTGTAAATATTATTAACGGTAAATGGCCTGATAAATGCCTCTGAAGATATTTGTCTAAGTATAATTTTTTTTTCCGAGACATGTCGAAAATTGTATATAGTGGTACATGCAATCTTATAAGAATTTCAGGTTTATATCGGATGGTAGATTTTAACCCAAAAAATTTAACGACAAATCATACGTCACGGATAGGTTGGATTGAAATGTGAATGATTGCCTCGTCCAAATAACTATATTGTATAGAGCTTGGTACAGCTGCCGCCAACTTTGCCTGAATGAAACTCGCGACGGAAGACTTTCGTTTTCCATACGAGCGGCTCACATGATCACAGCTTTGCATTTTGTTTCCCGCTTTTTCACTTGTGACGTCATACGATTCATGAGCACAATTTTGAACAATATAAACACTTAATTTCGAACTCGGTCGCGAAAACTTACTTGGTTCAACAAGTATGGTTGTAAATTTTGGCACATAGTTTTATCCTAATATCAGACAATATTGTATATTCTTGTTACTTCTGGTTGGTATTAGCTTGGTACAGCATAAAGTTGGTATGCGTGCAGGATTTCGTATAATTTTAGGCGGACAGTAGTTGAAAGGGCAAGTACCTACTAGCAACAACATTTTATAAGTGTTTCTGTGCTTCCAAAGGTAGGTAGGTACGTTACGCACGAGGCAGCGTAGAATTAGTCTTGTCACAGCCGTGTCGTTACCCTGAAGACTGGGGTCTGTCATGGATAAATAATTTAACAAAAAAAGAGTGAGCTGCAGTTTGGCTTATGATTCACGTGTGTGAGTCAGAGTTGTTAACCAGCTTATATCAGCTTCTCTCGTGTACATCGAGGTTGTATTATGATATAAAACGTGAGTCGAGTGATTACATGACGTGAGTGAATTGTCAATAAGACTCTGAAAAAAAGCTCGTGAGTTGTGACCTATTTGAGGGCATGCTTGCTCGTTCACTCGCACTACGCGTAGTGTTTTTACGCGATTCGCTGACCTGTTTCAAAATAATTCCCACCGTTCAGCTGTTGGCTTATTTTAACAAAGAGTTGCAGTTGAACAACTTATGTGATTTGAAATGTATCTGCGATGGAAACAGTTGTAACCATATTTTCCTAAATGACCCTTTCTTGAAACATAGGGTTGCTAAAAGCACAAGTAAAATTAAAAAACCGCGACTCATTAAATCCTCTAATAAGTTAACAAATTCTTTCAAACCAACGAATTCAAACATGGCATAGGTTCAAGCATGGTGAGCCGTTGAGTATCCTGCCGATTCCAGATTTTGTTGCCATATCGGATCAGGTAATGGTTTTGTTATATATCAGTGAAGTCGCAGGATACAACATACAAAATAAATATTAACAATATATTATGATATTTCTTTAATAACTAGAATAGGGATAATTTTCAAACACGTAAAAACAGTAGATTACATTCTCGATCTTCTTGATAAAGTTTAAAACAAAAAAAAATATCGGTTCATCCGTTTTCCTAATACATAGACACACAGATGCATACAGTTACATATTTCTACTATATGTATGTGACGCAGAAGGGGTATTCTATGATGTTGGTTATTCAATAATATTCCTTTTACTTTGCACCATGATATATTTCCAGTTCTCCTAACGTTCACATCCATATTCCAAAGTACTTCAACACTACGTTATCAATAATCATCTGTCCCCCTTATTGACAATTCTTTAATAATAAATGTGATATTACATTTCTTATATGCCAACCTCTGCATCGGACAAGTGTTGTAGAATATAGAGGTCTGTCCATGGACCTTCACTGGAGATTCGTGGTCTCACCGACATATTATGTATGTACCTATGTATGTTTAATTGTACACCCTTATTTTTGCATCAGGTTAACGGTGAAATTAAACGGAGTTGCCAAATAGTCGGGATTCGTCTGGATTGTCTGGACATTTCATATAATGTCCAGCTGTTTAGCCGTGTTGGGGCGGCTTTAGAATAACCCCAATCCCACGCCGGATGGGTGTCGTAAGAGGCGACTAAATCCAGCCCGCTGGTATTGGATATTGGTAATATTGATTTTAATTGTTAATTAATACTATTATTACTATTATTATTTCTCCATGAGGTTCGCCTGGATAGCGACCACCCTTGAGCGTGAGTCAGCAGCCAAACGCCTCGTCGTGTTCCGGCTGAGGGCTCGAGAGCCAGTTCTTTCTTTCATTTTCTTCTCTCTTTCTTGGCCGGCAACACATCTGTGATGCCTTTGGTGTTGGTGATGTTCATAAGCGACGATTACTAATTTTTTTACTAAGTTTAAGTAATTTTTTTACTAAGTGCGCTCACCATCCTGGACCACAGCTCCACTTTCCATCAGGTGGGATTGTGGTCAAGTATTAAGTTATTTTGAGTAAAAAGTAAAAAAAATATTATCGCATTATTTACTTGTCCCGACAATAATTCCAAAATCCCGACTATTTTGAGTTTTGTCCAGATATTTCAGTCTTCTGATCTGGCAACCCTAATTGAAATGGAGCTACAACTCCTATTGTAGTAACATCTTCTAAATATGGATTATATTATTTTTCTATGCTTTTTGGGAAATAAAAAGTCAATGTCAGGTTACTTGTAAAAACAAAATTATGTCTAAGGTGCACTTTAATTATTTAAAATTGTATAGAAAAATTTAACGACTCAAGATTATGCAACGAAATTTATGATTATATTAATTGTATTTAAGTCTAGAAAATTCAGACAAATACAAATCTTTTTACGACTTTAAAAGTTTAGACACAGTTTATCATAAATTATCGGGCTCCCAAGGATTTCATTAGTATTATGTAATATAATATGCTTTATTAATTCTATTTTATTACGACACAATTTACATTTTTTAATAATTTTGCATCCTGTGATTTAACATTTTAATGTATTAGAATATGCAATTTTAGGCGAGATCAAATAATTTCCATGCCAGTAAGGAGGTAATGATATTTTTTTTACAGTAACTGTAATTTATCAAAATAATAATATAATAAATAACTTCGTCACAATGTATTGTACGTTGGTGAATAACAAAGAAATGTTAAATAATAAGGTATCTCAAATGAAATATCAATTTATTTATTACTTGAATAATTTTGTATTTTCAATATTATGAAATAGCACGATATAAATTAAGAACCGGCCAAGTGCGTGTCAGGCCACGCGTATTGTAGGGTCCCGAACTTGTAAGTTTGTCGACTATTTCACATTAACTACTTATGCTAATATAGCCGTGATAGTTTTCCATGTTAATTCGTCATATAACCTATTTTTGTGAATGTTTTCGTTAGTCCAACTCTAACCGTTTACACACACTTGACTCTTACCAAAATTAGTACTTCAATGCAAATACATATATCGCAAACGGACCCTTAAATCGAGAAATGGTTTGAGAAGACCCATAATATTTTTGAGTGACCTTTTCAACGATATAATTTCTTAGTAATGGAGTAAATGTTATTTTACAGTTTAGCGTGGGTAGAGTGCGTATGCGCACAATACCTACTGAGAGCCGCATGCAATCAACTTATTACATATTTTACCCGCAATAAGTCGCAAATGAAATGATAAAATGACGCTGACCTGAATATAGTTTTTTTTTATAATTTAACCATTAGTTCTTGATCGTCCGCTCATTGAATTAAAAAAAATATTTTGCTTTGTACGTTTCCGTTATAATTATAGTGTACGTATTTTAGCCAGCAGCTATAATATTAATTTGTGAGTTAACAGAATTACCGAGCAGGTCAATGATTCGAAGCTTGCAGAATAAGATGCATTCCTAGAATCCTATCAGAGTTCTGATGAGATAAAGTAATATATAAAATTAATTCATATGTAATATTATAACTTATGTTAAAATTATGCAGTGTCTAGACGACGATGACTTTTAGTGTCATAAAAAGCGATGACCCAGAACTTTTCATTCTATGGTATAAAGTTATTTTAAATTTTATCATGGTTCACTGAAATTCGCCTGAAGATATTATCTTCCGAGGACAAAACCCGCCTGACTAACTACCATTCTATTTCCACAATGGGATCCTAAAATTACATGTTTTGGTCGGTGCTGTCGACTATATTCACCTGGGTTAATTCACCTAGGTGTCTCAAGTCTACTAAAAGAAGGAGACCTTCACCTATGCACCCAGGAGAATTAAGTCTACCGGCTGAGGTGAATTAAGTATACTAAACGTAGCGTGGGAAATTATTTACCACTCCAAAGTTTTTGGGGTTCTGAAAATTTTGCCGCTCCCAAAATCATGCCGCCCTAGGCCCGGGTCTTACGGGCCTAGGCCTAAATCCTGGTGGATTTACGACGAAGTGGTACAATTTAAAAATGTACATAAATGCAGTGGTCTGCATTTATGCACATTTTTAAATTGTACCACTCGTACCGTGTACACTCGTCGACGTGACAAATATGTATTGATCCATGTCAATTTACAGCTATCTAGTACAAAGGGTTTCTGAGCTAACTGTAAGCCGCATTTGGACGAACAAAGGAACATGGCGAAATTTTGATACGCTTCACTAGGAAATCCTAAAAACTTACATGAATAAGATTTAGGAGAATTTTCATGCATGTTTTTATTTTACATAAGTTTCTCGCTTAGTACCTACTTGTAAACGTACCTAGTTTGCTACACAATATACTAAATACTTCAGCTTATCAAAAGCATTACCATAAGCAACGTTGTTAAGACATAGTAGTATGCACTATTAGCTACTTTTTGTCTAGACTTTGCAATTCATCCCAAGTTAGTCTAGACAGCTTTACGAGTTTGATAAAGAACACGCGAGACACATGTAACCTCCTGTAGCCCAGTTGGTAAAGTCAACATAGTGTTATGTGTGGAATTTGAGTCCCAGTCGAGGAAATATTTATTTAACTCTTTCTTATTTTCTTTTTATGTCAATTCAAACAAAAAAAACAATCGTTTGTCGATCTGACGATCAACGTAATGGTAAGTGGCCATTATCGCTCATGGAAATCAGCAATACCAAGGACATGACCAATTTTCGTTTCCTAGAAAGAAGAGAGAAATAGAAAAAAGAACTGGCTCCTAGGTTCCCAACCGCAACACGACGTGTCGTTTGGCTGCAGACTGAAGCAAGAAGCCAGGTGACAGGCTTCGTGGTAAGATAATAATAATAATGAAATCATAAAGGTATTTTGTAGGTGTGATCATTTTTAACCGACTTCAAAAAAAGGAGGAGGTTCTCATTTCGACTGTATTTCTTTTTTTTTATGTTTGTTACCTCAGAACTTTGGACAGGGCGAACCGATTTTGATGATTCTTCTTTTAATCGAAAGCTGATAGCTGTCATGTGGTCCCACATAAATTTGAACGAGATATGACAAGTAGTTTTTGAGAATTTGAAGTCGGTTATTTTTTGTTAGTAAAATTTAGATTATAGATGAAGAAAAAGAAGATTAATACTTCACTACTTATACAACACTTCATAAACTATACACACTTATATTTGTGATGCGCTATTAGTATTTTTGACAGGCCTGTTATATCCGATGATTGAAATTCATTGTCTTTCCGATTTTTCCTTACGAAGCTATAACCTAGTGGTCTAAGATCCGAACTAGGCGTGACTTTCACCCATCTGTTTAACGGATGAAAAGTGGTTCGTTTCCAATTTAGTATACTAAAAAATATAAGGCGAGTGGGTTGAGTGAAAAATTCCTGGACAGACGTAAGCACTCTATGTCTTTTTCCAAATCATGATATAGCTATTAGGGTATAGTGGTTCATTTCCAATTTAGTATACTAAAAAATATAAGGCGATTGGGTTGAGTGAAAAAATCCTGGACAGACGTAAGCACCCTATGTCTTTTTCCAAATCATGATATAGCTATTAGGGTGTAGTCTCCTAGACTTAGACGCATGTAAGCTTAGTGTCATTATGTAAGCTTGTGCTGCAAGGCCCTCCTGGCCTAGCAATTCAGAGCGATGGTCACCAACTCGCTGGACAGACTGTATAATAGTTTCTACCAACATCATGGTCGACCAATGTACCAGGAACGCGACAAACCGAAAACAATGGAAGATAATAGCAAATGCCCTAACACCAACAAAGGACTCATTTTTGTCATCAGCAACCACTCGATAGCTCTGACAAGAGTGCACGACTAACAAGGAACTTCTTTCTTTGTTCTTTTTTCTTTCTTAGCCGGCAACGCGTCAGTGATGACTTTGGTGTTGCTGATGTCCATTGGCGACGATAGCTTACAATCAGATGGATCGTCCACTCGTTTGCCGGCTATTTCCATAAAAAAGAAGATCTTGTTATATTTTAACTATAATTATTTTGATGTGCGGGTTATTTAATTATACGTATTAAAACAAGCAATATTATAACTTGATTATCTGAGTTCAAAAATAATATAAATTGAAACACAAACGGCACATCCATGTTGGGGAAACTAGATTATTATATCAAGTAACACAGTCAATTAAACATTTTGCAGGATCACCATTCGTCGTTTTAATTAGGACTTTCACAATAAAACTTTCAAAGAAAACGTATTTATAAGATAGACAAAAATTAACTCTTTTATGCAGTCTAACGGAAATGTCGATCTGTATTTGAAACATCGAATTAATTTTAATACTGACTATAATGTTCAATAATACTTTTATAACCGTAACCCCCCCTACTTCGTCTGGGCTGGACTAACTGTCATTAACCCTTGCCTGGTTCTCTGGTGATAAAGAGGTATCAGACTGTGCCACTTCAACATGAGAGATCTTGCCCTCAGTCTGTGAGCTATTTGTCATCATGAGAACCTCATCTACCGGATCACTATTTACATGACTCTTTTTATAAAACCTGTCCTCCATAAATGCAACATCTCTAGATTTTATAAAATTACTAGGATTTTCTGGATCTATCAATCTATATCCCTTACTGGTTTCACAATAACCTACGAATATATACTTTTTACATTTCGAATCCAATTTTGTACGATTCTTTTTTAAAGCATAAGCAAGGCAACCAAATATTCGTAAATGACTTAGATTAACCTTTTTGTTAGTCCATTTCTCTTCTGGTGTCATCCCCATCACAGCCTTTGTAGGAGATCTGTTTTTCAAGTAGACTGCCGTGTTCACAGCCTCCGCCCAGTATCTTCCATCTAAGCCCGCATCCCGCAACATGCTCCGAGCCTTTTCAAGAATGGTCCGATTCGCTCTTTCGGAGACGCCGTTTTGTTGTGGTGAATGTGGGATGGTTGTTTGGTGGATGATTCCATGTTTCTTAAAATAATTTTTGAAACGAGAATTAACATATTCACCTCCGTTATCGGATCTAAGTACCTTTATCCTTTTATTAGTTTGATTTTCAACTAAAGATACAAAACTTTCGAAGTTCTCAAAGACTTCACTTTTATTCTTTAGAAAATAAATAAAAGTTTTTCTACTGTAATCGTCTATAAACGTAAGAAAGTATTTAGCACCACCTAAAGATTTCTCTGGCATGGGACCACATAAATCAGTATGTACAATACCTAATAACTCATTAGATCTGCTGTGGGACTTCTTAGGAAAAGGTAGTTTGCTCAATTTTCCCTCCACACAAGCTACACATGATTTAAACTGAGTATTATCGTAAGAAATACCATCTGCCATACCTTCTTTCAGTAGATGCATACTTCTGGAGTTCAAATGACCTAATCTTCTGTGCCATTTCTCCTGCGAAACGTCATGCGTTGTAGCTTGAAAAACTGTAGCTTCATCTACACAGCTAGCATTTGTCACCTGCACTGTAGCGCGAGCCTCCTCGTTGACACGAGTACAGGACTGGAATGGTGTCAGCCCACTGGTCTCCATGATAGGTGCACCAGCCTGTATCACCTCCTGGTTAACCTCTGCAAATACAGAATAGTTACGACATCCTAACACACCCGAATCAGACTCTCTAACAGATTCTGCAGTTTCAAGTTTATATACACCATTAAAATGCTTAGCTCTAGCTACAACTACATTACCATCAAATATTTTACAATATTTTTTATCAAAAATAACTTTATATCCCTTCCTAGTCATAGCACTGACAGACAACAAATTTGTAGCCAAGTTAGGTACATGGTAAACCTCACTAATTGGCTTCGTACAATATTTTAAATTTACTAATACATTACCACGACCAGACGTATAGAGTTTTTCACCATTTGCTACCTTAACTTCTGTCACATGACCAGGTTCAAAGTTATTGATCATTCTCTTGTCATTGCACATATGACTGCTAGCTCCAGAGTCAATCAGCCACGCATTGCTCTGTAAACAAGCCGATAATGCAGTCAGCGATGCTCTTTTACTGTGCTGTGCTGCTTGCTTCACATTGTGCTCCTTATTAGCTGGTTGCTTACAATTCTTGGAAATATGGCCAAGTTTCTTACATTTGAAACATTTGATAGATTTCTTGTGAACCATCAAAGCAACGGAACTATCATCTTTACCTTCACGTCGCTGTTTCTCTTGCATAAGCTTTGATTTGACTATTTCACTCGATAGTGTTATATTCGAATTTTCTAATGCCATTATAAGTGGATCATAATCTTCTGACAAACCACTAAGAAGTATAACAGCAATAAAGTCATCTTCAAGAGGAGCTCCTATGTCGCTGAGTTGCTGACCAAGGTCGCACACCTTTGTTATATAACGATCCATGCTTTCGCAGTCACTCAATTTACAAGCGAAAAGCAATCGCAATAAGCCAAGCCGCCTAGACAATCCCTTGTCTTCGTATGCTTTTTCTAAGTTAAGCCATGCAGTACGCGCAGAGTCCGCATTCCTAACATGCATGAATACGTTTGGATGCACAGATAAACATATCTTTGCCAAAGCTTTAAGCGAACGCTTCATGAATGTTGGGTCAAGCTTCTCTTTCGGTTCTTCTTCCGACACAACGTCCCATAATTCTTCGTGGATCAATAACATTTTTAATTGAAACTTCCAATTACCGTAGTTTTCCATGCCACGTAGCTTCTCCACAGGAATAACTGGAACACTCGAAGAAGACATCTTGTCGCGTCGTACAGGCAAACCGCGCCGCTATATCTCGTATAATAATTTTTAAATTTTATACAAACATTGAAATAATATTTATTTTCACGCACGGATTAGTGCCTGGGCCCATAACCTGAAGGGTTTTGGTAAAAACATACTAAACAGAGTAGATTACAAGGGATTTTATTATAGCACATTCACATTAAGACATTGAGTAAAAGCAGATGACAGAGAATGCATAATTTAAAATTAAAACATTCTTTTCTATAACAGTCAAGTGCGAGCCAATGCAATTCTATTTGTTTACAGATAACACCAACAACTAGCACCGCATCGTTGACTACCATAATTAATTTGTCGCGCGAAAATTGTAGGGTGAAACCTGTAGCTCGAGTACGAATATTTGCGAGAAAGTATTCGTATGGTTAACGTAAGCAATTTGTATGGCATTTTTTCAAAAGCGCCCCTATCGTGGTTAAATGGTACTAAAATGCCATACAAAGACAAATTGCTTACGTTAACCATACGAATACTTTCTCGCAAATATTCGTGCTCGAGCTACTGTACTCAGATTTCTAATATAATTCGACAAAGGCAACGTTATTGTAAAACTATACTTACCATTTGCCGTATAGTTTTTTGTTATTTGTAATTTTACGAGTGTTGGGAGTGCTTATAGCCCGGTGGCTTATTTCGATCCTAAGTGATCGACAAAGTTAAGCAATAGCCGGTTCGGTCGGTGGTTGGATGGTTGACCGCTACTGACAAAAGTTTCTTGAGCGCTTCCGTCGTAGGGCATTAAGTCGTAGGTCCCGGTAGTTATCGTAAGATAACAGTCGTTAATCCATGTCGGAGATCCTCGGATGGCATGCAAAATTCCAGCAAGTGGTTGGCACTGAAGCTGCGTGGTGGGGTATGTTCTAGGCCTCCTCAAGAGGAGAGACCCGTGCTTAGAAGTGGGTCATCAATGGCTTGAAGCCAATGTTATGAGTATAAATATAATAATATTATGAAGATGTGATTAATTTACCAGAATGATGTAAATGAAATGTAAGTTTAGTTGTCGAAGTATAAAACTTTATTGCAATTTTTGAAATGTAAAATAAACTATCTTACTCTTAACATTCTGTAGATTCATATCAAATAAAACACCTGTAAATTAAACCTCTCAAACATGAAATCTTCGTCGATAACAATCTAATAAAATTTCAGAATTTTCTCTGGTCTTCTATATTATCTGAAATGATATTTAAAGGAAATGGGACTTTATTCATCCATGTAAAATTGTAATATCCGTTTTGTAACAAATATACGTATGAGACTTTCAAACCTTTATGAAGCTACAAGTATCGTAGTTTCTTAATGATATTAATTTACTGTTATCAATTATCACTATTCTCAAGCAATGGGTTGACTAGTTTAGAATTGTTAGCAATAAAATTATTGCCTACTGATTTTTACTTTTATATTTTAAATAGGTGTGTCAAAACTTGGCCTACGGAAAACTAAAAAAATTAAATATAGGTGCCTATATAGTACTTGACGATTATTGTAAACATTTATAATTTCGCACATGTTTAACAAGATTTTTGAGAACTATATGATAGGTTTTGCGTGAAAGAATAACGAACATTCATACGGATGTATCATCACAAACTTTCACATTTAGTAGGGTTAATAATTCCCAACATTTCTATTAGCTAGCCGTCGTTCATGTTTCTGTGAGGACAATGGTAGCCAGCACACGTATCTATACGTACTTATCAAGTGAATACCAAATAATATTTGTGTTTAATAAATACACTTACACAAACCACAAATCGTTTTGTGGCCAGACGGGCTTGTGAAAACTGTAAGTAATCAAACGAGTTAAGCAACGTTGAATGAAAGAATAATGGAAGAGTGAACGCTACTGTTAAAAAATTCTAGAGCTGTTATTAGTAACACCTACAGCAGATGCCTTAAATACAGATGCGAAAAACGAAGGAAAGAGGAAACTTGTTTTCAATGCCCCGTCTACAACACTAGCATAAAATTGGTAATATCATCGCGAAGTCCTACCAAAATTTCGCTGCCGAGAAATCAACCCGAGACCGCCTGCTCGGCAAACAACGCCACTATCAACTGCTGTACCGGATGGGTATGCGATTTAAATACTACCTTATTTATAAATAATATATAATTTATAAAAATTTAAATATTAATTGTAAGATTTAGAATTTTGAACCTTGTTAACTAGGTCTAGAGGCACTTAGGGACCGTCTAGATGTCTAGAAAAATCCTAGACATTTCGGATAGACTGAATTAATTACAAAAGTTGCCCCGCCTTCGTTTTCGTGTAGCTTAAATTGGCTTTAATACATTGAGGTACAACTTTACATAGAGAAGCTATCTCAAACAAAATGTGTGTTCCACCGCCGGCTTGCCCTCCGTTCTCTTTTCAAACTAGAAGCCTCGTTTGCACACTTGCCATAGAGTAACTTTGTATATGACACTTGTCGAACCAAGACAAGCAGTCACCGACTCCAAATCTTTACAAACTCTTACTCCAACTTTATTTAACGTGCAAAAGCGTTTAAACGATTTCAAACGTAATTACCATTGATTCGTGTCAAAAAATCCAACACTTTAAATTGGTCACAAGCGTCGCGTCGGCAAGCTTATTTAGTCCATTAACACGCTAGTGGCTTGCCAAGTTCAAACGCTCCTTATGATTTTTTCATTCAAAATGGCGGGAACATTGCTCAATAATTAAATTAAATTCGTTTTAGTTGATTTAAGTTAAGATTTTGTTTTCTTACTGATGATAAAGTGATTACACACCCCCGAACCCGATGTTCGCGGTGTCCCTTCTATACGCTAGTAATATTAATTCTATGCTTTAATATGAATAACTTGTTCTGAGTCTAGTAGACTTGCATTTTTAATGTAGATTACCGTGGACGCGGCAGTTTGAACATGATCTAACAAAAGGATCCATAAATTATATTATGGAGTTGGCTTTTAAGAATTCGCGCTAATGCGTCTGGCGACCTATATCAACGATATTCACTTGACACTCAATAATGTCTTTTTAGTGGGTCTACGAATGTGCCGTCACAGTGAGCGGTCCTAACAATTGCATTAAAATAATCAAATAAGACCATTTATTTTTGATGATTCTAGTTAAACATTAATTTAACGTCTAATACTTTATTAATTTAATAGAGAATATTAACCTTGTATTGCCAATTATTGTCAAACAACCTCGTTAAATTGACGATCCTGTTTGGTCCCAGACGTAATGAAAATTAAATAATATTTTATTACCAAATAATTTGCTTAATATTTGTGACCAATTATAATAAATTAACATTCGATACTCCTATTATGAATTAAACGTTACGCAATTGTATGATACAATTTGTACCTATCTTTATCAATTAAAATGGAATTGACTGATACGTTGCGATAAAAAATAGAAGAAAGTTTCGAATCTAAACAAACCCGACAGACTATTGTTCAAAACTGAGGCTTTCAAATCAAATCCTTTTTTTACGTCGTCTCAGACGCGACGCGGAGTTCGTTGACCGCTGAAGTTAGTCTGGCCTTGCGTTTATTAGACATGTGCTATAGTTAAATTTTTCAATAGATGTCACTTGTTTCGTAAATTTTAAATTATGTCAATTTTCATTAAGTAAATACTAGCCTAAAGTTTATCGAAACGTGTAAACCATTACATTCGTCACGTACAGTTTACGCTTTTTACGGTCGAATTTTTGAAAGTTTTCCTCAAAGTGTCGTTGACTTTAACTTTTTTAATCACCTTTTAAATAACAATCATTCTCAGACTGAGGTCCGAGACTTCGAGTATTTCTATTACAACGCAAGAGATTGTTGTTTGTTATAAAGCGTGAGTTTCAATAGGACAATAACCTGAATTCATTTCTAGTAGGCTAGCTAGTAGAAATATTAGCCAAATAATGTGCCTTTTTAAATTTACACAAAAAATATATATTGTGAGGCCTTACTTATATTGGAGTAAAATATTCTATTGTCGGTGCGGCGTAGCAAACCAGGTTTGAGAAATAAAAAGAAATTAAACTTATCTAAGCATAGAAATAAAGTTTGTTGTGATTGACTAAAATAATATTGTAATATGTAAATGTAAGTTTACTACAACTTTGATATTATAACTTTAAAACCTGGAACGTCTCGCCATAATTATCCGCCATTTTTTAAGCCTCAAAACTACATAGAAACTGACTGACTATTAAACTTAAATCTAAACATAAATATAATGTAATACGTAAGATGCAGATGACATAGATACACACCAATTAGACACATCACAGCCCGATGAACTTGATAATAAATATTTATTAGTCACACAAATATCTTCCCCGGCTGTGAATCGAACCCGGGACCCCTCGATTCGCAGGCAGTCACTGCTGGGCTGTGGAGTCGTCAATGGCCGACTAAGCGTGATTGATAAATGTTACGTTAATCGTTTTTCAATGACATGATGCGCAACTGAATGAATTCTACCTTTCCATTCACAGCTTTTGTACAACTTAATAAAAAAATAATAAGTAAAGTAACAGCCAAAATGAAATCTTCGTGTTGTATAACTAAACAACAAAAAGTTGTTGTTCTGAAATGTTTTTAGCTATTTATATAATATTCGTCCATCTACCGAGTTATAAAGATATATAAACTTAATATTGTCGATTTTTTAATACCAATCGAACTAAATGGTACCACCAGTTAGGCTACAGGGGAAAAAGTTCCCGTGGTCCAACTGGTTGGACTAAACGATTGGACCACGGGCAACAAACCGTTTATTAACTAATTTTGATTGATGTTCAATAAGATTATTTATTTCATCATTCTTATTACCTATACTAGTAATGCGTACAATAATCTTTTTTCTTTCTTCTCTTCTTCTTCTCGTCTTCTTCTTCTACTACTATTTTCTTGACCGAACCGCATCTGTGTTGCCTTTGGTGTGATTGATGTCCGTGAACAACGGTGATCACTTACCATCAGCTAGGTGGTTCGTCTGTTCGTTTTTAAGGTATAATAAAACTTTGAATCTATCTGTAATGGTCTATCATTTTGTTTGCCATTTGGACATTAGGTATTTATTTCCCCTATAAAACTTATTTATTTCACTTGCCGTCAATATAAAGGACACCCATGTGTAAAATTTCAATTTGATTAGGTCAAATAGTCAGGGCTGAGCGATGAAAATTATGTCAGTCAGTCAGGAGTGTCAGGACTTTTCCTATTATATTTAGTAGGTAATGCAGTAAAGATGTCAGAAGTTTTATAGATGATACTTAGTTGGCAGTGATCACTTACCATGCTGTGGCTCGTTTACTAGCTATTAAAATAAGATATGAATCAAGTGACATATCAATATTTGTTTATCTTTGAAATCGTAAATTTTATCACATTTTATCTTAATGTCGCTGGATTCGTTGTTACACATTACACGCCATCCAATTTCGATATTAAGGACAGTTTATAGTAGTTCAATATAATTTATTAAAATATTGATGTGAATATATTGAACTTATCATGTTATGCTATTTTTAGGGTTCCGTAGTCAAAACGGAACCCTTATAGTTTTGTCATGTCCGTCTGTCCTATGCTGCATAGCGCACAAACCCTTTGCGCTAGAAAGATGTAATTTTGCATTCGTATACATACATATATACAAACTCGTAGAATAAAATGTTAACAATATTTTTTCACGTGGGGATGAGATTTTTTCTGAAACCCTTGAAAAGATTTTCAAAATTATTATGGGTATAGCAAGACCATTTTGCAATTCAAGGGTCCGTTTACAAAATGTTCGGCTTTACAGCGCTAATTTTGGTTAGATTTAAGGAGGCCCCTGCCACCTGGTAAATGTTGGATACGTGAAAAAATCACGGTAGTATTTCTTATTATACTATTATTACTAATGTGGTAGTTTCATATATTAATGAATTTACAAAGAAAATTATCACGGCTATATTAGCTGAATTAACTAATGTGAAGGCAAATGTGTAACACTTGCTAAAATTATGACTATTTCGTAGTTTTCCTAGCACTTCACCGGTTTTTTTTTTAGTTTGTAAAAGTTAAAGCTTGACTACAATTCCACCTGATGGTAAGAAGCGACGAGGTTTTGGATGATAAAATAGGTACATACACCAACTTAAAATCTAGTCTTGTCTTGAAGAAGCCTTCATTATGATCGACCGGAAACAACGACTCAGTCAAAATATTTCAGTTCTCATTCACTGTTTCTTGTTTTTGAAACATTCATTTGAAATTAAAATATCAAAAAAGAAAATTAAAAAAGTTGTCTATGCCAGCAGGCCGCATTAAAAATTATAAAATAATTATGAAATCAACCTGTATATCTTACCCCTCTGTCTACCAAGTTTTTTTTTGAAGTTTACTACGACTTTAGAATTACAGTAGTTGTATTGTGACTGGGACGTAAACCCGATTGACATTTCAAGATAAAATTATTTTTATATATAAAGCAGACATTTGTTGGTTAACAGTTGCTTGCAGAAGATTTGATTAGAATGGTAACAGAGATAACACTTAAAAATCTACTCGAATAGAGTAGATACAAACAGAAAGCTTTTGGTTAACTGTATTTAGCTGTACCGTGCTTTTGTTTACTCTGCAACCATCAAGGAAATTAGTTCTTGTTTAGTCCTGCAACAATCACAAAGGAAAGGAATCTGTGTGAGTGTGAGGCACATGCGCATAGATCTATCTATTCATACAAAACAGTTTGAGTTTCTAAAGTAAACCCGATAAAAATCTACAAAATCATGTATTGTAACTAGATTTTTGCCATGGTCGTTTATTAAAAAGCAGTTATTATTGTACTTGTAAAATAAATCATTAATCTTCCTCACTTTATACTAATCTTCACCGAGTACAGTGACGTCAGATCTCAGCGAAATAAAGTTAAATAAAGTTCTCAAGCTTCATAGCGTTCACATACGATAGACGCAAGCCGACGTTTTGACTATGACGACCAAGTTAAACAATTATGGGACGTAATTGGAACTATGAAATCTATGACAGCAATATTGCAGTAGTCGGTATCAGTCTACTTCTATTGTTTTTGGAGTTTACTACTTCTTAAGAATCGATTTTCATAATATATAAGGCCGGGGTAGTTCTAAGAGGAGTAAAATCAAACTTTCTCCGTTACGTTACGTTATGCATTATGTTCGTGCGCAACTTATCTTGTTTTATTATTTCAAAATTTCAAAGATTTTAAAGATTTATTTATTGAACATGAAACACATGTACACAATTGAATTTGTTCGTAATCATCTGCTATAGTTGATAAATTGTGTTATAATCGTTCGTAAGGATTATACTCCAGTCGTGCGTCGGAGCTGACACACACAATTTTTTGAAGTTTAACTCCTTATCTATCGATTTCAAATTTTTAAGCCCGTGGCCGTGCCTTGGTATGAGATTTTATGGGGTAAAATAAAATTTTTGCGTTACGTTATGTTAACTTATGCGTTATGTTTGTAATTCGCAACACATAATCTATATGGCGTTAGATGGTTGATCAGTAACGCCATGTACCTAATGATAATAATAAACTTGTTACATCCTATTCTGATGACGTGTAACATCATCATCATATTTTTTTTATGTAATTTTTTGTATCATTAAATAACTAACATTAAATTTGTCGGAGACCGAGAGACACCTAGTCCACTTACCTAATATTAAAATTAGCCACCATGGATCCATCAATTTCCTACATTTAATTTTAAGATGATACTGTGTCAGTGGGTCAAAAACATAAAGATAGAAGATCTACGAAGTCCAAAGTAAGCCATAAAATTACGGATTTGTATTAAACCTTCCTGTCATTACACCTGCACAAAGATGTATATAATTTTGTATATATTAATATCCTTATTTTGGAGGTATCTCATGTGCCTAACTAGTTTCAGCAAAAAAGTAGTATAAATGCACGGAGCATAACCATTTTTAATGTCAGCCGAGGTCACGAAGCGACTGGGTGCAGAAAAAACGGTGCCTAACACGCTAAGAAGTAGACAGTCCACAAAAAATTATTCCGTAACGTCGTCCGCGTCGGTGTCGGGCGATGCAGCGTTTGAACTGTGTCTATTCTGAATTCCGCGAGTTCGCTTATCGGCCACAATGTATCTCGATTATCTATTTTTTTCTACGTTTTGAACGGTTCTAGATCATTCAGAAATATGTTACGTATTTCTGGTCGCTTTACTTCGGTGTTCATTAATTTAAAACAATAGTCTTAAAGTACCATAATACTTCGCAAGAATTATTATCTCGTTCTAAGATTATTAAAATTTGTACGTAATGTAAATTTACGATAGTTACGTAAATATTTTTTTATTTTTATTTACAAGTGCGGTCCGATATAATATACTTTATTGAATTTTATGATGAGAGCACAGTTTTAGTAGCTACGTTTACTTTTGATATTTGTTATACCCAAGTATATATTTTTTTAATTCAATATTAATCTACTCTAAGTTGTTCATACTTTTAAGAATTATGAACTTGCAAACTTATCTTACAATTCAAATCAAACGCTCATAATCGAAACTTTGTCACAATAACTATTATGTTTTGTTTTAAAGTCTTGACTAAATAAAACCCATCCACTAAAAATTTTAGAATGAAACAAATTAAATTGAATAATTAGAAAGTTTTACATTGAAAGGTAAAATTAAAAATTTTGAAAAAGCTACCCCACTACGGATGAAGTTGTTAACGAAAAAGTATTAAATGTAATTTTCATGTAATTAAATAATTGGTTTTAATTGAAAGAAATTGGCAACAGACATAACAGGGGAAACCAAGCAATTACAACTGTTGTCGGATTTTCTTGGGTTTGTAATTTTCAATCCTTTTTATCTTTCGATTTTCAATTCTAACTTTCCATTATATTACTCAGAAGTTTTTTAAATTATATTTAATACTTTTTCGTTAACAATTTTTGATCCCTAGAAGGTTTTCAGATTTTTTAAATTTTAATTATAAAACTCAATTTTATTTGAATTTTATTTATTCCATTCTAAAACTTACAATGCAATAGATATACCATCAAAAGAATTAGAATCAAAAGTCCATTGGCCTGAACATTAAATATTCTTTAATTTGTCTTTGTCACTTCTCGTAGATATGCAGATACACTGCACTCGCTCCTACCAACCTACCTACGTATAGACAGACTTAGGCTATTAGCATGACGTGAAATTTTAGTGCTATCCAGTTTGCCTTTTACTAATTTGGTCTAGTCTAGACGCTGGCCTAACGACTTTTTATTGATGAATTAATAATATAACTTGGCTCTAGTCGAATCGAGTTCTTAGATATTTATGCTGACACTTGGATATAAGACAGACTACGTTGTATCTATTTTTAGTCCTACTTTCTTCTTTATGGATTAAGTTATTGAAGCGGCAATGGACAACATTTTTTTACATTACAGGGTTTTTTGATGGGGAAATAGATTTTAATATTATGGAAATAAATAAATAAATAATGTTCACACATTCTTACTTTCGTTGTAATGCATAGCAAATACATATTATGTACATACATCACAAACAAAGCGAACAGAGAAAAATTATAATATTTTGCTTACCTTCGCTCGAGATACTAATTTACTGACTGCTATTAATAATTTAAAAAAGTAGGCGGTTTGCAATTCAGAACAATGTCCTTATTGCGATTATTTGAATTTGAAGGAATCCCTTATAGTAGTGTGGATTTCAGCAAAACTCCAGCCGAAATTAGTGACATACAATATATGTATACGAGTAGAAATGTAATATTTTGCGTCGTTAACTGACCTTTGCAATGTACGTGAATATCGTTATCGCAATCCGCACTGCATTTGACAACGATAAGCATCTGAAACAAAAATTGCCAATCAGTCAGGGTTATGCTTTCATTTTATTCACTGTCATGTGTTCATACGATAACGGAAACTTAGATAAATGTATTGTACAGAAGTGCAATACGTACTTATTTTAATAAGTGTTGATTTAGCAACTGAAGAATTTAGAATGCAGATGCAAATGCATACTCTCTTTTTTTCTATTTTGTCCGGCGTCAGTAATGTCTTTAGATACTGGCTTCATACTTTCAGGTGGTTCGTGAGTGCGTGTGTCATGTCAGCTATTCACACAAAAAAAAATCCAAAATGTACTGATGTACTTTAATTGCATTACTGTTTAATGTAGTTTTATCACAGAAGAAATAATAGTACTTTTGTTTTATTATATCGAACTGAAGTGGTGCTGGCGAATAGCGTACTTGCACCCTTACCCCCGTTTGCACTTCATGCCACTTCTCTATCTTTCGAGCCTTATAAAGCGTAATACCTTCATCTACAAGAAGTTATTGTGGAAAAAATCTTATAATCTTTATAATATAAAACGTCAAACTCTTGCCGTGTCGTTTTAATAGCCACAATCTTCAATCGACTTTGTGTGAATACACCTTTAAGCCAGCCATTCTCAAAGCGTTAAGTTATATGAAATAAAAGGTAGATGTAGTAGAGATAATAGTTAGTACCTCACGGACCCAAATACTTTTGAAGTCTATGGGCTGCAGTCAGATGACAAAATTTTGTTTTATTTTAAGATAGTGTTGATACCACGTAGCCGATTACGGAATATTATCTTCTCACTTATTACTCGCTGATAGTCTTCAAAGAACCTACGGTTTAAAATTTAAATTAGAATTTGAAGACGCTGGTAATAAATAAAAAATAAATAAAGTATTTTACGAACAAATGACTTCTCTTAAACCACGAGAACCGAAACATGCTCCGTGTAGCACAGAAGCGCTCATATGTAGGTACTTTGTCACGAGCGGTCAGTCGTCCTACTAGTGACTGCAAGCGCATTGTTTACATGCCATATATTAGTGTATAAGCAATCCTGCAGTCCAGATTGTGGGGACCCAGTGGACGCGATAAGTCCTGGGTTCGAGTCCCGGCTGAGTTAAATATTTATTTACGGGATGATGTGTGTCCTTAGATCTTGGTTACTTGTGTTTTTGAAGTGAAAACTTCTTTAGTACGGGGGTGACTTGAAATTTTATGAAACGAAACTGTCCAGTAAAAAGAGACAAACACATAAATTCTAAAGTGAGATAGGAAGCGGAGCGGGACGGAGCGGAGCGGAGTGGGGCGGAGCGGAGTGGAGTGGGGCGGAGCGGAGCGGAGTGAAGTAGATTAGTGAAACCTACATTTATGATCTTCCCGAAATTTTACATTCGTCTCATTATCTTGAAAACAAAAATTCTGAAGGTTTCACTTCTACCATGTGTGAATTGCACACATTTTAATTTTTTCATTTGTCCATATCTCTTACAAATATTATTTACCGTTATTTTATTATTAATATTGTCTAACTAATACGTACACGGAAATAAAACAAAATATTGCAGACTACCTCAAACGATTTATGATGTATAATTATTTCCTAGAACTAGCAAACATAAAATTAATGTTATAACTTATTATCGCTTTAATAGCTATGTGCAATTTTTGCATTAATAAAACCATTGTGAAGCTATACTAAAAATGTCATGATTTTTGGCAAAAAATGTAACTTTGACTTGCATTGCCACAAAAATATTTCCTAATATACAAATGTTACGTAACTCTGAAATTCAAAGACTTGGTAACAGTTTAGGGAAAATTCTAATAACCTTCTACAACTAGTTATACTTTTTCTTTTATGCTAAATTATTACTCTAAAAACCTTTAAAGACGCAGAGAACTAAACTACAAAAAAGTCAGTGACTGTATTTTTCACCGTTGATAGAAGTTCCTCTATCAGCTATCTGAAGCCAATCCAGGGAGTAATGTTCCGTTTACACGTACCTATTAAGTAGGTAGTTAATTAGTTAATAAAATTTTAAGTAAATTAATACGTGTGGACGCGCACTAAAAATTGTTCACTTAAAATTTAGTTAAAATTTAGTTATCTAATTACTTAACTACTTAATACGTCTAAACCAGACTTAACATCTAAATCACGGTGAACTCTAGAACGGGCTACCATAATAATAAAATATGTTTACAAAACTTCGTGTATACGGTTGACTAATAAGGAAATTTCTCGTATTGACCATCCCCGGGTATGGCAGTCAGGCTGTAATGGACTTTAAACCTATCATAAGTAATTGAATGCGAATATAAATTTTAAAAAGTTTGTTGATCGTTGAGGAATTCCCTCGCGGCCTCGTCTAGAGCTAGAGTCAAATGTTAATCAGTCGTGGTAATCACAAAAATGCATTTTCACCGGAGCTAAAGCAACGTAACATTTCAATCATAAAACATACTAACTCAGCCCGCAAAATCTGACCCAAACAAAGTAAGAAACATGAATAGTTCAATAAAAGGTTGTCAAAAACAAATAGCGCAAAAGGTTCTTTCCACAGGCATGTAATTTTTTCGTCACTTAATCTTTGTGGTGTAACCAGATACGTTGCATCTCAAAATGTATCTGTCAACAAGTAACATAACATGTAAGAAATATTCCCAAATTTTAAACCCCTAGGTCATAAAGTGGAGCTTACATCCCGTATTTCAAGTAAAATTTAACCTACTTTCAGAGCATGTACGGGCGATAAAAGTGAGTATGAGTGATTATAAACCTAGCATGGTTGCTTTTATTAGGAGACGCTGTTTGAGCTTGCTTTGCTAACCGACGAGGAAATAGCGTAAATTCTTTTCTTGTAAGCTAACTTGGTAACTGCACCACCTAACTCAATCACGAACAATATCACGTATAATATGGGCGTTAATAAATAAATAGTTAAGCATGTAATAATTTACTTAGCTCGTAGCAGTGTTCCAAGTAATGTCAAATAGAATCAAAGCAAGCAAAATTGATAGTCAGAATATTGCATAAGCTGTGTTAACAGTAAATAAAGTCGGCTTGTAGCAAGTCACACGTCTCGCCAGTTCTTGGAAGCAAAGGCGCTGACTGCGCTCACTAGGGTTCTGAAGGTGAGCATGCCTCCGCCTCGCCACCCACCGATTCAAAACTTGGCACGTTTTTCGGGATCATCCTATACAGTACAAAATTGTATGTACAGTATAGTAAGCTAATAGTAACAGTTTGTACGGAATTATTGGTTGTTAATACATTGGAATTTAAGTAACTACTATCGTCTTAATTTTAAATTAATTAAGACATTACGAGATTTTTCCAAAGAGGCAATTTATATGTACATATATGATTGACTCTACGTATTTTACAAGGAAATGTAGAGTTGCATATTTTTATGACTATAAAATTATTGACTTCGGACCTAGAAATTCAAAAATGAAAAGTCTAATAAGGAAGTAATTATGTCAATTCTGGATGTTTGTTAAAGTACCTAGGTATTTTACATTTGACCGAATCCAATTTCGTATTTAATTATTCTGTGGTAATGGCACATCAACATTGCTTTAATACGTCCGATGTTATAGATATTTTAGATGTTAGCGTGCGCTTTCTCAAACAATGGAAAGATCGTGCATAATAGCTTACTTTCATGGCGATAAAGCCGCTGAGAGACTAATGTATAAGATTATACAAATATTGTTTAGAGTTAAATCATTTATGTTGGACATAGGATGGTAGAGATCGTCTAATTAAAAATTAACGTGCCACCAAATATTATTGTTTACATATTTAATATAAGTTGAAATTGTTTATATTTATCTCTTAATCAAATATCAATTATTTCTTTATATTTGTCTAATATTTATATAAAATTCTCGTGTCCCGGTCTTTGTGGTCGCACTCCTCCTAAATGGTCGAGCCGATTTTTATGATTTTTTTTTGTGTGTAATTGGTAGATATGAAAATAGGTCATAAAGTATATTTCATACCACTAGGTGATTAGGGTGACCCTATCTAGAAAATTTTTGGCAGAACAACGTTTGCTGAGCCAGCTAGTATCATGTAAAATGTTTTCTGAATATTGCCGACGATGAGCGTGTAAGTACGTATAACAATAATATAACGCGCCTTCTTGTTAATTTTTAAGTAGACGATCTTTATACTATTATTATAAACTTAAGAAGGAAATCTATAAATATAACAAAACTGCAAGACATTTAAGAAAAACTGCCATAGATACTAATTGACACAACTCAACTTTGCCATTGGAAATCTTTCGACCCATACAATGATCGCGATCAACAGCTTACCAAGTGCTTTATAAAGCTATTTTTGTAATGTAACTACGAAGTTACAGCTTTCGGGTTTTTCCTTTACAAGACATTACGTCTTGCCAGATTTCAAGATTTAAGGTCAACATAACTTCATCAAATAACTCAAAAAATGTAGCACAATCGGTCGTATCTTTTGATTGTGTTGGCCTAGAAGCTTGATTTTTTTACAGATTCAATGGATTGCAGACTTCAGTATTGGACATTAATTTTAACTTATTACATCCACGCATTCCTGAGAAAAAGGTAGTAATAATATTCTGTAAGTAATAATAAGTCTCTCGATAGTTTCATTAATATGGATACTAAGTATTTTGTATCTTATCATAGCCTACCTTTGTGACTACCTTTCATGAAAATCTGTTCAGTAGTTCAGTAGTAGTTTCACTAACTTTCACATTTATAGTATTAGTAGGATCTTCCAGACTTTTTTAATTGAAATAGCCGGCAAACGAGCGGACGATCCACCTGATGGTAAGTGGCTATCGTCGCCCATGGACATCAGCAACACTAAAGACATCACTGATGCGTTGCCGGCCAAAAAGAGAGAAGAAAAAGAAGGAAAGAACTGGCTCTCAAGTCTCCAGCCGGAACACGACGAGTCGTTTGGCGGCTGATTCATGCTGGAGGGTGGTAGCTACCCAGGCGAACCTCATGGATAAATAATAATAGTAATAATGGTATTAATTACCAATTAAAATCAGTATTACCAATATAATCAATACAAGGGCCCTACCACCAGCGGGCCGGATTTAGTCGCCTCTTACGGCACCCATCCGACGTGGGATTGGGGTTAGTATTCTAAGCCACCCCCATACGGCAAAAATATTTTTTTACAATCAACAAATGACAAGTTTAATTAAACTTATATTAAAAACCCTACCTGTGACTATTTTATTCGCGCACCCTCTCTTTCCTCTGTGCTCCGTTGAAACTCTTTGACTTGATTGCGGGTGAATGGAACGAAGTTTCCAATGTGTGTATACAGTTAAGGAGACTTATTGAAGAAACCTTTCTGCAAAATTGTATTAATACTATTGTTATACGTTTTAATTTATTAATGACGTAACTTCAACTATTCTATTACTTGATTACTGTATTATTTTATTTAACGCGTTAATTTGCAAATATTGTATTAATAAATAAATCAGTAAATAAATAAATATACGTGTAAATCTGTGTTTGATGTAACTGATTCTTATTCCGTTATGATTTTTGTAAATCCACTTCACATGTTATATTAATACCGAAACAAACTTCGGTTCAGTTAATTTATTTACGCTGTCCATGAGCTTTTAAGGATACAAGTATAGCTAACTATTATTCTATCTCATAGACATCTCATAAAATATAATATAAATTATAGGAATATGATACTTGAAAAAGACTTTTACTCCAAAAGCTTGCATACGAACATGTCTGTCGTAGTCTGTTTATGTGAAGGTATGAACATTTGTAGCTCCAAGGGCTTCAGCGTCCTATTGACGGCCAAGTGGAAAGAACGGGAAATATAATACAAACGATATATAGGTAGTAGGTAGATAGGTAGTAGATAAAAAGTTAGGTAGTCACACACACAGGTACACATTAACACCATTAGTGTACGAAGAAAGAAAGTTGACTAATAATTTAATTAATACAAGAGTTATCATGATAAAGTTGTTGATGATAACATCCTGTGCATCATTTTATTTACAAATAACCTAAAGAAAATAATAAATACAATGTTGACTTAGGTGCATTTTTAGGCCTTATCAGTAGTAGTAAATGTTGTCATGTCGTAAAGAAGATAAAATTACAGTGAGCAGTTTGTTTTACAATGATTTAGATGTGTTTTTCATGTAAAATCTGACAAAGACTAAGAGCCACCTTGATGATGATGGTACGAAAATATTAGTAGCACAGTTGACGACCAGTGTGGCGCAATGGTTACCATGTCGGATCGCCCGCGCCGTACCGAGGGTCCTGGGTTCGATTCCCAGCGAGGCGGAAATTTCAATGATGAGTTTGAATTTCTGTTCTCGGTCTGGGTGTGAATGTCCTTGTCTAGTGTGTTGTCCATGGCACCCATGACACAGGGAATCCTAGTGTGGGGCTATGAGTGTGAAGCGTTATTATTATTATTACATATAGTTTTGATTCGCTTCTAGAAGAAAGCAAGAATTCTGTGTGTAGAGAGACGTTTGAATTGAAATGGTGTGTTATATAGGGTAGCTAGGGAAAACATCTATATTAACATAGGTACATGAGTACTGTCCAGTGTTGGTTTGGTGGTACAAAGTCCAGTGACCTGCAATAGGTGACCTAGTACCCGCTTCACGCTTTAGCGTAGAGTCAGTAGAGTCTATCTCGGGACGAAAGGTTATTTCGCGGATTTTTACTCGATCGTTCTTTTCTTTCTTTTCCTTGGTACTAGAAACTACAAATCATGGCATGGTAATATTTTATTTACGTATATTTATTTATTTGGATCGCCAACGCAAGATACAGTGCAACAAGCTTAAAATCTACGCACGTTAAGTTAAGTTTCAATTAAGGGCAATCACAGCATGCATTGTGTTACAGTTTCACTACACAATTATTTACTTTTTAATTATTATCACAATACTATTACAATAGAAATTGCATTTTTTTTTATAAAATTGACTATAACTACTCTTTATCACCTGCTTTTTTTAATTAGTTCAAAATACATACTGATATTAAGGTAAATATTATAATTAAACATATCACCATAGTTTTAACGAGAAGTGCAACATAGAGTTATGCACGAGGGAACCAATAAACGAGAAAATATTGTTTTCTAGAATTGATCTTTGGACTTTGCCAATACGGGTTGTTCCTAACTAACATAATATCGAACATTCAACATTGCCCTTGGTATCACCCACATGATAAGGGTGAAATGTTTTTACTTTTTCGATTGGATATAGGAGAGGCAGTTAAAAAACGGAAACGCCACTTCCTTTTCGTTGATGTGTTTGGAGTTATTTGAAGGGAAAACCTGTATCTCTTGTTTGTACAATAAAGCATTGTAAGTCAGTTTAAAAAAGTACAATTTATGTAACTTCCAAGTGAGAATTTAATTACTTCTTTCTTAAATAAACTCTTAAACTGAAACACTTAAAAGATTAAATATGAATTCTCTACTTGCGAATAACGTCATTCAAGTGAATGAGTACATTTACCTATAAATAGGAAACACAACACCGACCAACTGTTAGACATTGATGTAATATTCTCAGAATTGACAATTTGCTTGCACTAATAAATAATGTGAATTGATTTAGAGCAAAATGTCGTATAAAAGGTTTAATTTTATGATGCACATACCTACTTTGTTTAGTATGTTAATATTATGTTATCGTATGTGACTATGTGCGTTTACATGGGTTTGTGTGTGTTTTCTCATGTTATTTTTGTAAGATTTTTTCAAACATTCGATTGGTTTCAATACATTCTATTATCGTCGTTGCGAGTTTAAGACCTCTTATGTGTAAAAAATCAGCTTTTTTAGAAAATCTATAAAAATCGATAAACTTTTGTTTAGCAAGGACATAGGTCATTTTCAGTTTGGAGAATAAATTACGATGGAAACGTCGTACACACATGAGAGTTTTTGAATTCGATAGTGCTTCAAAATGTATAATCGTTTGACGTAAAAAAATGATTTTGCCAAAAGTGACACATAACACATAGGTAAGAGGTCTTAAAGTCGCAATGAATATTGAAATATCTTTGATCACCTTAACTTAATAACTGCCTTTCACTTTCACATAATATTATCGACAGACCAAATATCGATATTGTTTTAGTGGATATCTTGACATAGACTCGACTTATCTATGGTCAGGTCATCTTGTTTAGGATTGATATGTATGGGTATGGGTTTGAATTTAGTTAAAGTAGTTAAAGTACTACATAAACTATAACTATTATAAAAATTATCATAAATTAATCAATTGGAGTCAATCATAAATAAAAATTTTATGAGTGTTTTTCCGTTTTATTTGTCTCCTGTTTCGTAATTCATAAATTATGACATTCCATCCAGTTTTAAATATTCGATTAAAAATTAAAGTAATAATATACTAAAACTTCCATCAAAAACATTTTGTTCAAAGAATAATTTAAATATATTGACATGATTTATTGTTACTCCCCTATCTACCTATTACATTATACCTGGCCTGAGTACCTGGCGTGTATGCCTATATTTGTACATGTTTGATATGACTTCGTTCTTTCTTTCTTTTTCTTCTTTATATCTTGGCCAGCAACGCATCAGGGATGCCTTTGGTGTTGCTGATGTCCATGGGCGACGATAGCCACTTAACATCAGGTGGATCGTCAGCTCATTTGCCGGCTATTTCCATAAAAAAAAACATACCACGTAGGCTTAACACAGGTTTATCTATTTTGTGACTTGGACGAATTGGACGAGTCTCACTTGACAGAAAAAAGTTAACTTTTCCCGTTATATAAAATCTTATATAAAAAGTGTGTTCAAAAAATAACAAAAATGTATAAAATAGTTTATTAGTTTGATTTCCATTGAACTTTTTCAGTAACGTTAACGATAAAGTTATAGAAAAACATGGATAAACTTAGATATCTTATGCTCAGATAAACCTGGCTTAATAGTTCAGATAAAAATGTTAATATTTTTTGTTGAAAACAATAATTCAAACTAAAAACACAGAACATTTAAAAATTTAAAAAACCCACCTGCTATCAAAAAAGCTATCATGATATACCTTTTTGAAATTTTCATGATCAGCTCTTTCATTTGATATACATATTGTATTATTTGATTTATTTTTATTTATATACAATGGCATATCACAACCACCTTATTTGTTTTTTTTCTAATTTCACTTAGAACACATGGGTTATCAAAACGAATCTATATTTTAATTATATAAATCCGTTCAGCGGTTTGGAAGATACGAGTTAATAAAGAATATTATATGGATACATGCATACAAACATACATACATTACGAGATACGCGCGAAAAATATAACCCTTCCTAAGTCGGGTAAAAATTTCAAGTGTAAGCTTCACCTCGAATGTTTCGCTAGAAATATGGAATTCGTTTTTTTTTCAGTTATCGCATCGTAAGCCTTACACTGCAATGTTAGGTAATTTTTCAAAACAGTTTAAAAAACAGTTTTTCCGAGCCTGTCTGAAGTACCAGTTACTTTTAATGGTGTTATGTTTACATTGAATGAAAAAGAACGTTTATAGTTTTAAGTGTAGTAAGTTGAGCGGGTAGTCGGAGCGGTGCGTACCGAGGTGTTGGCGTGGTGTTGGTGTGGCCGTGGTGTCGTGGTGTCGACGAGGAGCGAGCGGCGTGCGCTGCGCTTGACCGCCGCCGCTGCCATCTCCATCGCAGAGGACACAAGGGCGCCGTGCGTCTTGCCGAAATTATTCGGGGCTCGCTGCACAATCGATTTTTCCCGCCCGATGCGGAAAATTCTTCGGGGCGGGGCGGGTGGAGCGCGGCGTGAGGAGGGGGCCGAGCGAGGGGGCACAGCGGCAGGGGGGCAGGCGGAGTGCAGCGGGGCGGTGCAACGCGCGCCGCCGTCCCGGCCGTCGGGCAGACAGTAGGACGGCGACGCCACTGTGAGTCGGTGACCACGGCGCGAAGAGCGCGCTCGCCGCACCGTGACATGTAGCGCGGCCGCCGCGCCGCAGCCCCGCGACCACACCGCCGGTGGCGGCGCACCGATGCGCCTGCCGTCCGGCCCGACGCCCGCGCCGCAAAACGTTTCCCATCCTCACGACCAGTGTCGCTTTCACTGTTACACCTGAAGCGAACCCTTCGACCCGTCCGTATCGACGACCGTCGTCGGATGGAACCCGGAGTGCGCCGATTCGCATCAAGGTTAGACAAATATTTGAATGTGAGTGTTTGTGCGCCGCCTGCCACCGATCCTGAGCGCCCCAGCGCACCCTTGTGCTTCAGCCGTACGCGCACCCCACGCAACACCGTAATCACATAGGTAGGTCCCAGATACGTGAGCCAACATTGTGACTCATTCGGAAAACCACGTACATTTGCAATTAATAATATTCAGATGTGGTGAACTTTTTATTAGGTGTCTTAATTACTAGTTACACCTCGAATGCATCTCTGTAAATTGAGATATTATTTTTCGCTGAAAAAACTAAACTGAGAGATTTTGAACATTTAATTTGAAGCTTATCTAGGAATACTAATATTTCTTACAAATTATTTAATTGTTCATATTGAATCGCTGAATACATTAAATTGAGCTATTCAACCCAGTATTACATGGCAAATAGCAAAATACTACGGGTCCAACTGATCCATGAAAATAATCGAATGTCACGCATTCAAATCCACGCATGAGTCAGGAAAAGCCCGCTGAAAACGGCTTCCGGCCGGAGTGTTTGCCTATATTTATTGGACTTGTATAGATACATGTTAATAGAGTTAGCACAGATATACGTGTGTGATAGTATTAACATTACTATCAGTATATTATGCAAGTATATTATTGTGATTACAAACCGCAAACAGTTGCAATATGATATTCGTAGCTACAAAAATAAGCGTGTGAATATCAATGGTTCGTGAAAATCACAGCGTGGGACAAAGCTCATCTGGTGTGCAAATACGTGCTTAAATGTAATTAAATGTTTTCCGTGTTGTAGTTGTATGCTTTATGGATATAAAGTTGCAAGTGTATATAGTTTTCTTAGCGCACAGCTACGAGTATTGCAGATGCAACACCTTAACAATCTTTTCCTGTAATGTCACGCGTCAGAATAGCATTGTTGTTACGGGCTTTGTTCGCGCTTGCGTTTAGTTATCTTTAATACTACGTTTTATTTGAGATATTGTGCCTATTTAGAATAAGTGCTTAATTACACAGATTAAACATTGCGGATTTTGTCGTGTTTCTTCCGCGTCTGTTTTGGCCGGCAGCGCATCGGTGATGCGTTTGATGTAGTCGATATCCATAGGCTACGGTGACTTCTATCCTCAGATGACTCTTCTACTCTTTTGGCTATTTACATAAGATCAATCAGTCATAGTTAAGTATGCTGTAAAGCAAGTTGATCCGAGCCACCATGCGTCGGGTTGACAGGTGTTCGTGCCAGCCACGCTCTTATTGGGTCTATCTTAATCATCATGAGTAGCCATACGTTTGTAATCGATCTCGAACCTGATGTTGGTATTCCTATTGGTCGAACCTAATCAACTTCAGGTGGGCTGCAATAACTTCGTGGGCATTAATTACTTCAATGCCAAGAAAAAAGGATTAACGCTGTTAAAATGTTTTTAAAATAGCTTGTTATTTTTTTTGTGTTGTAATTAGAATTGGATGAATGGAGCTTTAAAATCGTAGCTCTACATTTCATATTAGGCTGTTTGGTTGAAAGTTTAGTACATTATTTTTAGTTTTGATATACTTACCTAGTTTTTTTTCTGTTTCGAAAGTACATGTTTATATAATACATATTCATGAACTAACACAATAAAATAAGGTTTCAAAGTTTGGGAATGTGTGCGTTCGCTTGCGTACATCACGCGTGTGTGTACAAAGTATCCTAAAGTAGAGCAAATCAAATCAATATAAAAATATCCTATTTGACTCCAAAATACGCAACCTTCAATAATTGTCATCAATAAAAGTAGACTTACTAAAAGTAGGGTAGACTAAAAACACTCTTTTTATTAATTTTTGATTGCAAGATTAAAATGATTGATTAACGATCATACATTAATATCATCAAATGATTTCGTACTTATTTTTTTGTATTCTTCTCCTACATAGATATTTTATTTTGTCCTCGGACCATTTCTGGAAATAATTGCTCTTTACGTTAAATCCACCTATGTTAGATATTTTCTTTTTCTGTTTTTATTTATATATCGATATAATAACATTTGGGTCTTATGAGCCGTCGCTCGAAAACAAAATCACCTAAGAGGACTCCATAATCATATTCCAATGTAACATTCGATTTCAAAGTCCATTTTATTTTACCGATAAGTAAATAGTTAAAAGTTAAAAGATTGTCAATTTTAGACGACATTTTGTTAAAAGACTGGGATTACGTCCAAGCAATTTTATTATTATTATAGAAAAAAAATGTAGAGTTTATCGAATCCATAAAAGGTACTTAAAACAAATAAAGCGCTGTAAGCTACACTGTCAATGATTAGCAAGAAAAACTTTTGGTGTAGCTTAAAGCATCAGCTACATACTTGACTTTATAAACATTTAATATCTGTTAAAGGAGTACGTCTATCCTCCACACGTCTATCACTTACATATATCTCCGAATTCTTTTATTTGAATTTTATTGACTAACATGACATAAAAAACAAACAAAAAAAAACTTGGTATCTCCTTACTAGCGCTTCAAGAAAATTTATTTCATTAATCTTCATTTTCATAAGGTTATAAACAAGTTTTCTATACACTCCTTTTTTTAGAAAAAAATGTATCATCATGAAATTAAGTTAATTTTAGGAATTTCAAGTCTTCTATATGCTCATGCTAAGAACTCAAGACTCATTTGACTTCAAAGGATCTTTAGGTGGAGTAAGCCCAATATATTAATGCTACGATTTGTTTGATTTTCCTGGCAATATTAGATACGCTCATTACTGTGAAAAGTATCGTTAAGATAACCAAGAGACGAGTAATATTAATTGTCAATGATAAAATAATTACAAGTAATAGGTAGTTACTAGATATTATTAACAATTAATTTAAAACATTAAACTAATGACCTATTACCTACTCCCATTAGCATAAAACACTCTTCTTACGGTTTATATTTACGGACGCTCGGTAACTTTAACGGAAAGTTGTGTAACGAACGCAAGTCCTTCTACGGCGTATACACGGCCAGTAATAAACACATATTTTCCTTTCTTTGTTTAACAATCCATTTCTTTTTCGTATTAACATAATTTATTCTTAATTATTCAGTAGATTAAAACAGAACATGAGATGTAGAGGTCAATTCAATATTATGTTGATCTTTGTTTAGTACGACACTAAATTACAGCAGCTGTATATTGTCCTATAATAAGACAGTTAAAGGTAGGTGATATAATATAGATGCTAGTTTGGTTTATTAAGCTTAAAAAATCTAACTCCAGGAAACCACTAAATGTCAAAAACTGCTCATTCAGGGCTTATACACTACAAACTCATTTTCGGTTCTGGTAACGCTGAAACTTAGACCTGCATTGGTGCTAGTTTGTAAGGGGTCTTCGTGGTAGTGCAGATTAATTTGTAATGGCAATCTGAATCCGATATGGTAAGGTCAGATGTAATCATAAATGTTTTTTCTTTTTTATGATACGAGTACATGGGTGCAGATCAACACACGTTAGGAGTGCTTTGGTGACGTGAACTCGATCGGAAATATTAAAATGGAATTTTTTTCCGAAGTTTCTAAATTGGGTAATCTATGTTCTAAAGACAAAAGTCATTCATCCATTTTTAAGTTATGGGAAACTTTAAGTCAGAAATAATATTTCCTATTTAAATATATATATGAATAATAATACTATTAATTTGTGATTCATTTAGGTATAAGCTCTTTTAAACATATTTTCATTTCTTTATATTCATATTCACTCACTTGGCCTCAGGATATTATTTACAGGGTTTCTTGCTTCACTGTTGTGAATGGGCGAGCCTCTCTACCTGAGACAACCGTCAAGATTTAACAGTTACTATGAGCTTTTGTGTTGCTTGTAGTAGTTCTAGTAGTAGTAGTAGTAGTAGTAGTAGTGGTATTAGTAGTAAGTAAGAAATAAAGAAAAGCTTTATTCCAATAGTTACTTACGACACATAACAGGTATGGTATAATAAACAAAACATTAAGAAATATAATTACAAGTTACAATTTTTTGTAGTAAGCACTAAGGAAATGGATAGCACTCAGTGATCGGTATGGAGAACCACAGCACTGATATTCTGTGCGAACCATTTTGGAGTGCAGTTCATGCCAATATAGTATGTATAATACTTAATTGTACGATATAATATAGTAGCAGTAGTGGTAAGTAGTTGGGCTCGCTTCTTTAGACGTAACCGTAATATCCTCTAGTGTATGACTTATAAATGTCAATATAAAAAGGAGTGAATGACTTGAATTAATTCATCAGACATTGTAAAGAAATTAAAAAGAATAATCTCTATTAATCTAAAAGCAAATTATCAAACGCACTAACGATTTATGTATTTAGATAGTAGTAGAAGATAATTGCTTTAAGTTTTAACTAATTTTAACTAAATCTCCTATTTTCAATTTGCTACGTCAAAAAAAAGGGCCCTCAATCCAGATGCACACTAATTTTATGGTTATGTTCACTCAAATCACCTTAAAATTTATTTGAGCTTAAAACTAAATACGAATACGTTAATACGAATGTTATCGTGTCAGTCTAGCGCATTTCCGTTAGCACCAGTCTGAACCTATGTTTAAAAATTCCATCCAAAATTGTTATCTGTAATTATATACAATAACATTATAACTGGCGTTATAGTTACAATTTTTTATATTCTAGCCAGGCCAGACTGGCCAGACACATTAGCTACGGCTGGAAAGATGAGGTCATTATTTTTTTATGAATTAATTATTGACCAAGTCTGCCGGTAAATTTAGTTGAATTTGTTAAACAGTTTTTTGGGAGGTATTTCTGTCATGAAACTTTATGATATATGCCTATAGTAATTTTCCAAAAAGTATGTACCTATAATACTAAATACAACAATAAAATTGTTGTGCGATTAAAACTTACATAGTTATTTTAATACCTAAATAAATCTAAACGTTAATTTTAAATATCTCGAATATTTTACACGTTATTTATACAAATCAACGGAAGCATTAAAGCATTTGATAAATAAAAAGACTAGGTGTCTCTTTATTTCCTTGCGTTAAATGTAGTACCTAGTTCGAGTTGTATAATCGCTTCTTAATTACTCATGCAAAATATTTCAAACTTTTAATTTTAGAACTACAACTATGAGGAAACTTTACAATAATAGGTAACTGTATCAAAATGGTGAATAGTTATTACATTGCTGTATTTTATGTTTTTATATAACTCAATGACAATGAATTACAATTTTATAAAAGTTATAAAAAACAAAAGTGCTTGTTTGATAATTGGTTACTGCCAAATGACCAATTATTTTCTTCAATAATCTTCTTTTCCCTAACTCCACAAAACACACTGTATTGTATTATAAAATCATTGAATTTGTAAAATTGAGTTACATAAACTATAGGACTTGTAGCTTAGATAGATTCTGTCTTTGCGCTCTCTACAGTTTTACAATGGTAAATGTCCAGAGGAACTTTGTGCTTGGTGCCACCTTTATTCAACTTTCTCCATCCCCCTCATCAAAGGGGTTCCATTTTGGTTTGTGACGGTAGTATAAAGCTCGATTTTCACGCTCCTTTCTGCCACAACACTGTGAACTATGGAACGATCTCTTGTCTGAAGTATTTCGACATGGGGTGCTTCAAAATAATTGTTTAAAGATTTTTTCAAGGCCGCAATGCACCAGTAGCTTCCTGGATGAAACCGGAACTAAAAAAATTAAACCGGAACTTAGCAACTATTAAGTTCAAGTGTTAGCCATAACATTTAAATTAAAAAAAGTATAATCAACAATAATTAAAGAATGTAGAAGTAGACTCTATATAATAGCGATTATGTGTGTTGCTGGTTTTTGTGTCGTGACACTGTTGATTGTGAAAAAGGCTAGGAATTTGGTCTATATCAAATCAAATCATTTTTATTGCTAGAATGTAGTTTTACATAGGTGTTAAAAGTATGAATAGTATAGAAAAAGTATAGAAATAAAACTCAGCAGCAAATTGAATTCTTTACACTATTTAACAAAAGTACATGCATGATATTAACGAATTGACAGCTAACTTCACGATTGGAAGTGCAACTACCCTATTTAAATTAATTAAATGTTATTATAGAGCAATTCCCTATCTCTTCTAGTGGTTCGTTTTGAAATTAATCATTCATATCTGCTCTGTGTTCGAGCTATATTTCCATCAACCAAAGTCGGTCACGATAAAAGTTTATAAAAATAATTTATTTATCGACTATAAGCAAAGCCACAATTTTCCAATCAGTTTTTTCTCATTCCTTTTCGTTACACGTGGATTTTATATTGACTGCGTCTATTGATGTAGAGCTGGACGGCATAGGCTTTGAAAGCGTTATTAAAAGCAATATCAATACTGAAGTAATAGGTAAAGCGGTGGCTGTGGTTAAATTAAATCTAGACAATCTATACCTAATACCTAATATATGTATAATATACTCACATTATGTAATGTAATTGCGAAAATATTGATTCTAAACATGATGCCATTGTATAGCAAAACAAATAAATGTAAAATCTTTTTCAAATCTTTTGAATTCAACAACGACATCTTTTACCAACATTTATTTTTTATATAATAGCAAGTACAATTTTTAATGAAGACTAAGAAATATTATAAATAGCATATTCTGCAACAAATTAATGTTTTAAAATGACAGCTTTAAAAATATTTCAGTTGCAGTTTGGCATCTTCCATTAAAAACTAAAAATGATGCACGATTGTGGGAAATAACCGTTTACGACCGTTCTAATGATTTGTTTTGAATGATGCATTAATTAATTACCCAGACATGAACAATGAATGAAATGAAATAAAATGAGGCATATTTTAAATATTCTAGTTTTTATTTTAACACTATTCACTGAAATGTCAATGTGATAGGTATTTAAAAAACATATTTGAGTGTTAATTTTTTCGCTTTGTCCTCTTCCCAAAGGTTATCTGGTAAAAATCGCTACATAGCGATAACAACTCCTTTTGTGTTCAAGCTGTATTATCTTGAACCACTTTTATCTACAATAATACATTTTAAATAAATAAAATGGTTCAGTCCTTTATTAATATTCCCACCAGAATTTAAATCCAATGTACAAAAATGTATAACCTGCTTAGTAATGATCTCATATAATCTAGAAGCTAAAGTGCAGAATTTCGTATACAAATTATGTTTATAGCTATCACTGTATAGGTGAGTGATAACGGCTATTTTTAACAGTACTTGTACTGACCTACCTCACTTCATATCAACGAGAGCTAGAGATATGGTTATATTTTGATTGAAAGTATTAAAGAAACACAGCATAATTAAAACTAAAGTTTGATTGCTTTGAATTGACGCTAGGCTAGAAATCTAGAGTTAATTTCCGACTTTATCATATTTTATTTGTAAACATATTTGTTAATAAATATAAGTATAACGTACTGTTTTGCAGTGAACGATTCGCAAACTTCAATATTCAAATTTGTTTAAAAATTGTTGATTTGTCCCGCGCGCGTTCAAGGTTATCAGCTGATGTAATAAATAGCCTACCAGATAACGTTGTCGAGTGAATTGAAATACGTAGCGTTCGTTTATCACGTGCGTGTATGCAGCTACACGGTAATTCGGGTGATAATTTTTTTTCTTTACGGATGCAAATGTATGAAGCTGATTAACTTTTTATGTAAATACCCGACAAACGAGCAGACGAAACATCTGATGATTAGTGGTGAGCGCCCATAGACATTGTCTGTGCTATTATTGTCAACTTAAGAAAAATATTTTTTCATTTGACTGTGAATAGACCAACTCGTAGTTATCACAAACTTCAAACATTTAGGTATCTATATGAGTTCGAAGTTATTATAAACTAAAGTTGATTACATTATTATGATGAAATGCATACTTTATAAAACGATAACAACTTTTATGCGAATGGAAAAACTAAAAAATCTAAGCATTTTCAGTTAGCTCAAAATGACAGTTATTAATATCATCGAGGACATAAACATTTAAATTGTAACGAACCTTCTATATATTGCGGATTTCAGAACCAACAACATAATTACTAAGTTTTTAACCTAATTACTAAGGACAAAAGATGGCGTAACGGTACAGTTTGAGAATTTCTGAACATCAAGTGGTTCTAGCAACGTATTTTATAGGCGTAGTTTGAACTCCTTTTCATATAAATAACATGACATAATGACAAAATTCAATATTCAAGTTCCAGTAACAATTAGAACTAAATTTTTTTTATTAATATTTTAAATATGATGTTCCGTATTTTCTGAACATATTCCGACTTTGATAAGTAAATTACAGTGATTGTGATTACTTGCCTTACTTAATATAATATTATAACCTTGTAAAGTAATTTAAATTCAATTTTATTAGTGCATGACATTCACGAAAAGGTATGTATTCGAAATACATTATTTTTTATCATGTCCATTTTGCTTCTCCAAGATCCAACGCTGGTCAGGAAACAAAAAATATTTATGAGTAATTGTTTAAAATAACAATAAATTCGTTAATGCGGTTTCTTATAAAGGTCCATAATCAGATAATATGGTTGGTTCAGACTGATTTATGAAGCCAGTTAACGTTATAATTAAGTTTCGTCTAATCATAATTACCTGTATTTATTTAAAGTCATAATTCAAAATACACTTACCTACTAAAATAAAAAATTGTGAAGACTGTTTTAAAAATATCTCAGAAGTTCACCACATGCTTTCTTTTTTGTAATAAGTGATATAAATCCATAAATATTCGAGAAAAAAATTGAAATAAATGTCCTGAAAACGAGAAACGACAATCGAGCAATTATTACGAATTCAAAAAAAATAATAAAATACGAAAATTACAATTTTAATAATTATACAAATAATATTCATAAAGAAAATAATATTTCAGAGATAAAACAATTAAAAAATACTGATTTATTCAAAAGCAAAATTAAGTCCACTTTAATTTACGCTCCATGAAAAATACGGCCGCTTGATTCTGGTACGTGGGTGTGTATATAACACTAATAAATAAGTCAATATGTATTAAAAACATAGAAACCTCTCAAAAATGTGAACCCAATTCAAATCACCCTTTGTTTAGGAAGTCCATCGTTGGGTCATCAGCTACGAACGTCAGTGCGCAAATTGTTCCACGGAAAACAATTTTCCGGCCAATCTGAGTAGGTAGATCATTGTGGTTATCTTTATCTTTGCACCGTTAACTTAACCAATCTTTATGAAGAACATTCATAGTACCTATTAACTTCATTGTGTAACTTCAGATATATGAACATACGATTTAATAACTAGTTGTAAGAATCAATTTAATCACAAAACATTTCATTAAATTGATTGGACTTCAAACTTTATTTAAATTGATATTGAACATTTCATACAAAAATAAATTTTTCGGCGACATTAAAACAAATTTTTGTACCATGTCCGATCGAGGACTAAGCCTGCGACCAATTGTTCATCAAGTATCACCAACTATTGGTTGACTTTGATAAAAACAATTTTTGGTCTGAATTAATTTTTCATAATAAAAATACATGAAATTATAAAATACGAATCGATGTCTCTACAACTTATGAATACTTCATTTTGTTAATGAGTTAACGAGTAAGTACTGAATAAGAAGTATCTAGTTTATAAAAAATAATAAACGCTAACACACTCATACCCCTTGCAGGCTGCAGTAGGTTATTACCTGTGTCGCGGATGGCATGGACAACACGTATAACACATCACAATCACACCCTGCACCCGAGTACAAATATTTATCTGTCACATAAATATCTGCTCCGGCCGGGAATCGAACCCGGGATCCCTCGCTTCGCAGGGAAGATCGCTACCAACTAGGCTACAGGGACGTCGAACACAGTTTAAACACACCAATGTTTTGAAGGATATTTAAACCGTGGGACAGGAAAGTACGAATGACAACAAACGGTGCGTTAATAATGATAGTTCGATAGTTGAAATCGTATCCTAATAACAGTTTTTATTATGATAGATACTCACAAATTATGTTTCAGAACGCTAATATTTCGACCTTATTGCAGGGATAATAATTTATTTATACTGCCAAAATTTATAAGATTAATGAGTTATGTTTAAAATCATATAATATTGCATTTCGTTCTACCCATATCTCAGTACTCACGAGTATCTCAAGGTAGGCGATATCTTAATCCACACCAGTACCGATCTCATTCCTAGTGATGTAATTATGTAATATTTTAATAGGTGCAATCTCAAGTATCACCGGTATTTTAATTGATCAATAGAACAACTACGTGGGAATTATTACCTCATTTTATCTTTTTTTTTCTGGATCTGGATTATGACCTGCAATTCCCTACTTATATTAATAGTACCGTATTATAAGTACCGTAAACTATAATAAATTATGACTAAAACATGAAATTTGTTTTCAATGATGTAAAACATTTTTATTGGTTGATTTCTAATACAATACTAGGAAATAAAAAAAAAACTACAACGAGTGTGTGTGTATTATAATTAAGGCACGGTTACCCCTAAAGATTTTCCCCGAATGCTGATAGAGTTCCGGGAACACGGGTACCCTCCCGTCCCCTCTTACCTCTGACGACTGTTCCGTTCTGTCTAGACGTTTCCGCTGACAAATAAAAATGGGCATTCAACGTCTAATCTACCTAAATAATAAGGAAATAATGATATGTAAAAAATCTTGCATACTCGTAATATTATACACCTGAAAATCTACGTAACTACATACTTTTACAGTATTACGCTGTTCGCGCTTTAAACGAGGACATTATCATCTAATTGATTCGAATTCGAAAAACACTTAATCATATTTAATTAGGTCGTAAAACTTCATTTATTCCAGAGAGTTCTCGCGAGCGTGCCGTCGAAATTCACCACTTATCCGCGTGCCCATATTTTGGGCATAGCAACTATTCGTAATCGAAAAAAGTCAGCCGCCGTCTACACGCACTCATGCACACAACGTACACACGCGCGTCTAGCTCATTATAATACCTAGGCTATGTTATAACGTCTCGCTACGGAAACCAATTTAACGATACATCGATTTGGGACATGTCTGCTGTTTATTTCGTGTAGGTACTTAATTGTTTTTGGATTCTGCCGTAATTATTTACCTTTTATAGAGAAAACATTTATTTTTGTAACAATTTTAGGCAGAGTTAATGAAAGATGTTTATGACAAGGGTACAAACAAGTTAAGATTCAGACACATACTACGATATTAATACGAGTATATCGGTAGTACTAAATTTTTTTAATTTTAATAATTTTAAATTAAACATTTAAACTTAATTACACTTGCCAACATTAAATTATTATGAATTTACCACTTTAATGTTAAAGTCTTAAGAAGAAAGTAGTTGAACCCGACCACTCTTTGGTGTAACCTGGTTACCGTAGCAACTTTGCGTAGCAAATGGTTATCATAGCAACATTAAACCAAATTATAAGTAAATCCAAAACATTTTTAAATATTGTTATTATTTTATATACTAACATAGGTATATCAGAATTTTTTAACGTTTACTGGTTGATTTTCCTTTCTCTATGTTCTTAAAAATACTCCCTAATTAATTATAAAGGAAAGTAAAGCATTAAAGTAATGAAATAAGATTGTCAAAGTTATCTATGTATTTGATATTAATACGTCATACAAATTTTATGTATTATTGGCTAATTACATAATGATATTTATATTTTATGAGCGATGATACAACTATCTGCATTCAAAAATAAAAAATAGACAGTCCGAGATAATGCTAAATTGAAGACGACCTTAGTCTATGCGCACACAGAAGTAAAAAGTCACACGAATGCAAAAGTCCGGGCGCAGACTTTACCCTTGAACGTATGCATAACTATGGATACTTAATTAGCATGTAGATAAAATGTGTTAATTAAAAAAATATTACAAGTTATGATCATAATTGATCACTACGTGAGTGGGAAGTGACCCTGCGTGCGAGGGAGTAGATACAGGTACTTCGATCATTATTTAATAAGTACTTCTGGAAACGATTTGGATCTGAAAAAGTTTTTGATACAGTCTAGTTTTTATTTGTATTTGATTAAATAAATATTCTTAAAGTTTGCATAACTTAAATTACATTAATTTGTGAATTTGCAATAATTTAATTGTTAATTAAGTTACTTTGTTGATACCATAAATTATAGTTACGTCATTTTGAATAAATACAAATAATTCTTGATTACACTAAATCACTGTATAGGCCACCGTTCAATCGTTCTCTTGCTTCGGATTTTGGTGTACAAATTGGCATGAGTTCGTACAATTTTCGATTCGATTTACAACTTGACCTTGCTGATGAATTAACTTTAAATATAAAATATTTGACCAACGCAATGCCAGATATTTAAAAATAGATTGATTAAAAAAGTAAAATAAAACATAATTTCCGCGTGCGAAGCTGCGGGCAACAGCTAGTAAATGGTATTATAATGATATTCTACCAATGCATAACATTATGTAGACTTTAATTAAACTAAATACTGCATACAAAAATGAAGAATTCGAAAAATTAATAAACACATCAACCAATATTATCGAAAGTTTACTTAATAACCAACTTATGATTGCCTGCGGTAATTAAGCAGGTGACTGAACATTCATTTTTTTACTTCATTTCTAACGCAAGTGAATTAGTTAAACGCAAAAAACAAATAACGCAACAGTCTAAAAAAAGAGGCCGTAAAGTTATTTCAACTTAATACATTCTGACATTTAATTTGCATTATGGTAATACTGTGTGCCTACATTTTACAATAAATATATTAAAACGGTGTTTAAATAACAATCAAAGTAAATAATACATATTATTTAAAATACTATATTTTTTTAATTTTAATTTCCTTTAATGGTATACGAATACAATCTTTTATAAAAAAAATTATTAATAATAATAATATATCGTTTATTTCAACCAACTAGGGATCATTAGGGATAATTCATAATACAAAAATAATATTCGTCTTACTAATAAGCACCCGTTGATGTCTATTAAAGGTTTGTCCCTTTTCTGGTAGGACTGATTAAAGATATTCGTATAAAGCATTCGACGGTACGACTCGTGAAAACATATCAATCATGCAATGAAAGCAAGAAATACATTTCTTCTAATCCCTGACATGCTCGAATTGTGATGGTATATTGTGAAAAATCAAAGCAATTCCTGTCTTGATAATAATAAATTGAATGAAAATTAATACAGTAATAAAAACTTGAGGCAGTTGAATAAGTAACAATAATGATTTTTTTACGGAAACCCAAAGATGTTTGTGACCATTTACAAAAAAAAATATGACTTTGTATTATCTGCGTCATAACACATAAATAAATAGGCGACATTTCTTTTGAGAGGTGAACTCTTCTAAACTACATAAATCAATGTACCGTTATATGAAAGTGTTTGTTGGGTATGAATTAGGAATAATCTTCGGCTGCAAAAGTGGTTACGGATTTAAATTGCATTTCAAGCTATCAATCAACACATTAATGTATAATGTATTATTGGCTTGCAATCAGCCCGACTGATATAGTATTTACTACTAGACATTTAGCAAATTTTCTTTACGAGTCTTATGATGACGAATTGCGGTGTCTCATTACGAATTGTTATCTACGCTTTTGCATTTGGTTGATTGACATCAGTTTGATATTAAATTAAGAATAATCATACAAAAGATATAGTTTAAATTCTTAATTGGACAAAGACGCGTAAAATGTAAATGGTCACACATTCATACACCCTCTTATCTATAGAATTTGTGAAGATGAGAATAAAGGTATCTTATATATGAAATTTCAATATTTTTCATCTAGTGAATGGGTGGGTAAAATAATGACTTATGGAAATTCCATAATCATCTCTTAATCTCTTATTGGTCGCGGGTTTTCCATTACGTTAAGAGTGTTTAGGGCCCTAATTCACCATTACATTTTACCTCACTGCTCAGGTGATTGTTGATAGAATTCATACACCTTAAAGAGAACCTTCAGATATACAGATTTCCTCAAGATGCCTTAAATATGCACATGACTTCAATTTAATAGACTGAACACATGTGGCTGGAATTGTATATTAATGAAATACGTACATAAATAATATAAGTACTATTTTTCATTCATAAAACTAGGAAAAGGGATGATATTATGAGATAATAATTATTATTTATATACAACGTGGGTTTATAAACATAAATAATTCCTTAAAAAGTAAGGGTCATTAGTACTCAGTAGTAAATAATAAATAAGTTTGATCAATAAGCGGTGGACGTGTAATATTTGAAACGGCGAAGTCTCGCAACTTGCAAATTAAACGTGGAAACAGAGAAAGAGGTCAAGTGCAGGTCGCTGCGTTGATGGCTATAACTATAGAAAATCTTATGACTAGTTCTATATTATTTTATGTACCGAACTAGGGTTTTATTTACAGTAAACTATACGTATACTTATATTAAGTAAAAAGAGGCTGTACGAATTTTGTGAGTTTATTTCTATGATGTTAACTCCAAAATCATTGCATGTATTTATCTCAAGATTTCTTTCGCCAGTTGGGAGACTCATTTCTTCGACTAGATCAGGCTTTATCATGTAATGGTGTGTTTTATAATTATTGTAAACATTTAGAGACATGGTAATAATCGTGAAATAGAGACCAGTTTCCAATTAATCGGAAAAGAGTAGAGCGGAACGGAAATATTTTGTATCTAACCAATTAGAATTCGTTACTTTCTCATCACCGCCTAACGTTGCCAAATCTGTTCGTGTGAAGCTGTAAAGCTTTGACAGAAACTAAGTGGACTGAGGTACATCATTGTTTAAGCCAGTCGGTGGGCTACTAAATAATAAAATATTGGAACCTCTCATAAAATTGTATTCATGGTTGGACTTTGTATTTTGGATTGTTTTTTCGTCTCTTCCGGCGTATTCCTAAGTATTACTGTAACTTTATGCAAACATAATATCATTGATACATATTAAGGTAGAAGAAACAAATAAGAAATATAAAGTTATGTCAAATTAAAATAACACTGAAATTAAAAAGCTCGGTATACAATAAAACTAATTTAAAAAACAGGTATTTTCAGTACAATTACTAACCAGATAATATCTTACCAGATAGATTTATTTATTATTACTTTAGTGTAAATCAAGTTCCCATCTACCATTATGTGTTCACTAGAGGAAATCCCAACAAAGATTTCCTTATCATCTTGTACCGCCTAGATTTTTTAAGAATATTCCCTTGTCGCTCGGTTACCTGATTGATTAACATAGATCTCCATAAACTGAATATTGTGAACATTACCACCACGCGTTAACGATCGTTTTATATTTATTAGCTAACACAACATAATTATAATGTTCCGTATATATTGTGACTAATGTCCTAAGGTAATTTCTTGTATGGGAATTCACATTGTGCATAATTATAGCAAGCAAAAAGCGCTACAACCGCCGACTTAACGAACTGCCTGTAACTTCGCAGTACTTCCCCTTTTATTCAAATCGTGTCAGAACCTAGTATGCAGACAGTTTCTCAGTGGCTTCAATATAGAGATAGTCTGATAAATTTTACAGTTTATTGATTTTTTTAATGAACATAACTGACACACGACCCTGTCTGTAGCTTAGTTCGATTCCCGGTCGGGGCAGATATTAATGTGACATAAATATTTGTACTCGGGTCATGGGTGTTATTGTGATGTATTATATGTGTCGTCCATGCCACCCGCGACAGAGGTAAAAACCTACTGCGGGGTATGTGTGGGTAAGCATTCTCTTTTAAAAAAATAAAAAAAACACGAGCAGACGAACCTCCTATTGGTATTGATGGTAAGTGTTCATCGTCGCCATGGACATCAGTAACACCTTAGACATCACCGATGCGTTTCTATAAATCTTTTGTTTCATAAATGTACATGTATATGACTACACAATTTAAATTAAATCATTGGGTCAATACGCGGATTCACCTTTTTCGTATATCATTATATATATTTCGTATATCGTATATCAATATAATTTTCAAATTCAAATTCAAAATAATTTATTCATAAAGGTATCATTGATACACTTATGCACGTCATTTTTTTAATCAACCAGCTTTTTGTAAAGGTGTTTTGTCATGGAGGAGAAGAAAAGCCGAATTTTAATTGGTAGATATTCGTATTATCTAAATATATTTCAGATCACTTCTCTACATTAAAAAATCATTAAAAATGATTACTCTTGGGGGTAAAAGAGCACATTACTCTGCGATGATGTGCATTATGTAACGTACATTAGAACTAACGCAATATGATACAGGGGGAATATTATAATCATTAAATGTTCCGCCCTTTTCAAATGCAGTTTAACAATTTAGTCTCGCTTCGTAGAAGTGGGTCTAGCAGCCCCTTTCTATTACGCTCAGCTCATTTATATTTTCCCGCCTTTTATATTCTAACGCAAGGGTAGCTAGAGTTGTCTATTGTCTAAATAAATAATGGCTTATTGTACATCTAACTGACTTGCTCCTAGTGGAGTGTGTGATCATAATAGGTGTAAGATGAACTTTGTAACCGCATTGTTAAATATTATGTTCTTTCTTTCAGAGCATATTATATAAAAGGTTAGATAAAATATTTCTATTTTCTTTGCCATTACAAAATCGCGGGTTAATGAACTCATTAAATTGTTCGGTACGCTCTAAAAATACCGACTACTATTGATTGACTATTGAAAAACCTAGTTATTGAAGTAAAGAGAGGCAAGCTTCATCGTGATGAGTAAAAAGCCATTGACCTTATGTTTTGCAATTGTGAGTTTTTGCGCTGTTTGGCTTTTGGGATTCCCCATGAATCTAATGCTCTATAATTTTAAAAGGAGAGCGTTACTCGGATTCGTAGTTTTTTTTTCCATCACGCTGATGCTTTATTAATGTACCTGGTACGAGATTTGGGTTGCGTGTTGTATGCTACGACAGCAATTAAACACACAATTTAGTTTATCACACGCTTAATTAGCTTCAGTTTAAACTGCAGTAGACAATTTATACAACCGGTGAAAATATGAGAGCACCCTAGTAGATTATTTTTTAAGTAATAAATATATTTGGAATTATGTACTTAACACGCTTTTTTATAAACCCTTCGTGTCAGTTTTAAAAGTTGCCTAGTTATAAAGTTTATTAATCGGTATTTTTAGTGCAGTGAAAATTGACCATTGAACTTTTCAATGTGAAAGTAGGCCCAAGCACATATGAGTTGAAATTGTGACGGAAAATTACCCTATAGTAAATTACTTACATTTATTACTCTCCATAAATACAGGTAGTAACGGTATACTTATTATTTATTACGTTGAACGTTGGAAAAATATACACAAAATTTTATTTCAAAAATCTTTATCAGAACATTAAATTACAAGAAGATGCTTCTATTTGCATGACTCTTAAAAATTATCAATTGAATTATATTTTTTTTTCGTTCTTCTGTCCATAATATGTATGTTTATGTGTACCTATGTATTAATGTAAATTAATTTCGGAAGATAAACCGCAAGCTTAGACCAGGGAGACGATACTGACGTATTTATATAACTGAATCTATCTTATTTCCGTAGAGCAACATAAATCGAACATTTCAAGTTGTCACGCCCAAGCAATGACATGGTTTCCTCGACAATAATGCTGGATTTATTGCGCCGATGTCAGACTACGATAAGCGTAGTTTCGTGCAAAAATTCTGCGTAGGCGCATTACATATGCTCATGCTGCATAATGTCCTTCTGAATAATCGACTATACTAATATTTCTTATTGTACGAGTACTCTATTTATTTATACATAGACATTAATGTGTGACTGTGTGTAGCAAAATAAAATAAAATGTATGTAAATGATTTACTCGATTTATTACAATTTACAGGTGAATATATTTGAAATATGCAGACAGTTGCGTCACCTTAATTTTGAATAACGGAATTTTATGTAAGTAGGTATCTTTTACTCCACCAATCCGCACTGGAGCAGCGTGGTGGAGTATGCTCTAGGCCTCCTCAAGAGGAGGGACCCGTGCCCAGTAGTGGGCCATTAATGGGTTGAAGCCAAGCCAAGCCAAGGTATACTTTTTGTAGTTTACTTTGTTTTCCTCTGAGGTTTTTTTTATAAAAATTATGGTTCCTTAAATGATATAAACAATTGTGGATTATTTCTGCTTAAGGAGTACTATAAACGTAAATTAAAAAATCAGAATTTTATTTTATTTTAAGGATCAAAAGTTTGAGAGAGAAAAAAATTATATTTTAGAAAATTTAACACAGAATTGGATATTTCAATCGATGTTATTAAAGTTGGTAATTCCGACAAAAATTTGGCTCTTATTTTTTGCTATTGTGTACCCCAAGAGCTTTGGTCTGTGGCAAGCAAAAAATGGAAAACCTGTTTCGACTACTAGTAGGCTAGGTAGGTATCAGCTTAGTCTGACCCATACAATTGTTGCGTAACTTTCCGACGCAACATGTAGGTCGTGGATACATTTTTTGCTGTTGATTCTGTTTTTTATCAAATCTTCATAAAGATAAGACACAAAGCTGGCAAAAGAGATATTCAAATCAACCTCGCTTTGAACATATTAATGTTTGAAAAACAAATATTTTACATGACATAATGTATACGTACGATACAAACATTTTTTGATTATTTTTATTGCAGCAAATTTATAACAGAATTCAAATAAGTGTTACAGGCGAACAAACAAGGAAACAGGCGAGTGATCTTTTAAAGAATCCATTACTCCACCGGTGATGAACCAAATCTACTAATTTTTAACCCCCGGCCAAAAAAATATTCGGTGTTACAGTGGTGTTATAAGTTTGACGTGTCTGTGTATCTATGTAAAATAGTTTTTTTTAAACATTGACTGTTACAAATTTTGATTAATGAATAATCTACATACCTTTAGAATTTGCATTTAACCTTTTGACTTTGAACTTTTCGTAGGTATATATATACCTAATGACCGATTAAGTGTATTTAAAAACATCTACACAAATCTTTCGTATGAATAACATGTACAATCTTGAAGTTTCATGAAATTAATGACCATTTCTTGAATTTATTAATTATTGTTTGATTATGTCACGCACGAATTTAAATGCCCTTTAAACATTTTGTTTGGTTTTCATTTACTAAAATTTGAAATTTACGAAATTTACAAAATCATAAATGACGGACATTCACTAACGAATTTTAATAGCACCAGAATATCTCAAAATATCTACATTGCAGTTCGGAGAATCACTGTATTGTTCGTCAAACTAAGCGATTTTGTAAGTTCTTTCCTACATCGATCTACACTGGTATTAATTTCCTCAATAATATTCTATCCTTTCTGAACTCTATTTTACCTACCTACCTAATTGTAAGTATAAAATAATTACTGTTGACCACCTAAGTGCTACGACTTTGGCTACTAAAAAAGGATCCAACTTTCGACCGTAGCAAAAAATTATGCAACGTTTGTATGTGACAGCTTTATTATATGTGAACACGTATGCCAAAGAATGGCAAGACACGTACACATAACAAACTAATCTATCACAGCTAATAAAACTACAAAACAAGATGAAAACAAGGATTACAACTTAATGGAATTGATTCGCAATTCACTTGTTACTATTGCACCAAAAATTTAATCTAACCATAACAAAGTGTACAATATTCCTTTCAGACCACTCGGTAGAGCGGGGAACCGATTATTCTGCCTCTTCCTGTATTCCGCGATAGTCTATGATATTATTCATGACCTTTTTTAGGCGCGGCCGGATGTCCAGCCGACGCGTTACGTAGTTGCGCCAATCGGTAGGCAACTGTTCAAAGATATCGCAATTGCAAACGTATGTATGTAGTGTGCGTTATTTCGCACGGCCTTGATCCCCACGCAGTGCTCTGAGAGTTGCGCGTGTAGACTAAAGGCCATCTCTATACACTACGCTATACCTAGATTGCAATTCGTATGCTCGTTTTCAGTAACTTCAGTTGAAAACGCACTACATCTGGCGAAGCGTCGGTCCTAGCGGTTGTATGAGACGGGACTCTTGTCTTAGTTACTTCATTACTTTGATTGAAATTATATTTTCAAACACTATTTAGTGTTTGTGTGGGTCAAATCTTGCAAAGTTAATTAGACCTATTTCCATTTATTCTAAGGAGCAAATAAGCACGCCAAGGAGCAGCAGGAGGGTATAAGAGGGAACTCCTTTACGGAAATAACAAAGTCACAAATATTTTGCTTTCGTACATTGTCACATAAAAGCGTGTATTTAGTTTTTTTAATAATTTTTGTCATACGCTGCTACTAAACTAAGAATCTAGGGATTTGAACCTTATTAGCAAGAAAAAAAATTTACTACGTAATAAATTCTGTTCGCTATAGACAAGCAAACCGATCACATGGCTGATCTAATAATATTCATAATAATGTAAGATATATTTTCCGCAATACATAGATTAACTGGTTTATGTGGGAGTCACTATATAAGAATACCTAACATCTTAATTATTGTAGGAACTATACGAATTTGGTTCCAGAACATAAATATGTAACATTTTTGCTAAATGATAGGAATGACATATAACATTGTTTCAGAAACCTACTGTTACTTATAAACTGATTGGATTTATAAAACTGTAGACATATTATGTGGGAATGTGAGTAACCTACCTTAATCCCGAAAACAATTTCAACTTGAACTGGCTTTCGATACGATCTAGTTTTTGATTTGTACTACTTAGACTGAGTTCAATTGGAATGAGTTCGTGATTAATTCGAATCGATTATACGATTCGGAGGACGGAGTCGCTCGCGTCCGCAGGAGCTACCTTCTACCACCCTGCACGTGTCCTCCGGGTGGTGCTAAAGAGCTGACAACGCCGAGCATCGGGCGGCGGATAAGATAACCCGAACCCTGACCTGGTCAGGAGAGGCTACGGAAGCCTAGAGGAACTAAATAACCTCTAAAAGTCCCGGCGCAGAAGGCAAGGGGAAACCACTGCGACTATCTCTCCCAAGAGAATGTTCCCGACCTCAAAAATGACAAGCACAGAGATTGATATTGCGAGGTCGGACGATCCGCTTGACAACCGGCGCTCGATGATTCCCGGGTCGTCGAGTGTGAAATTGGCTACCGAAGGCCCCTCCAGAGTAGTCCATCAGGCTCGGGTGGGGGCGAATGCTACTGATGGCCAAATGGGTAAACTCCTGAATCGCTTGCCGCATCGCATCGGTACATGGAATATCAGAGGTCTAGTCCAACCAGGAAAACTCGAAATTGTGGAAAAGGAGATGCAAGCACATAACGTTGCCATACTCGGGCTATCAGAAACCCATCTTAAGGGATCGGGTCATCTCACAACGGAAGGAGGCAATACACTATACTTCTCAGGTCACGATACAGAAAGCAGAAATGGTGTAGGAATACTATTACCACGTAAGCTAAATAACTGTGTGTTGGGCTATAATGCTGTTAACGACCGAATTATAACCATCAAGATAAAATGTAAGCCACTTCCTATCAACATAGTTCAGGTATATGCACCAACAGCGCAGTCATCTGAAGAAGACATAGATCATTTCTATGGAATACTCGACGAAACTATCAAATCACTGCCACGTCGAGAAATGCTGTTTGTGCAAGGCGACTGGAACTCGAAAATAGGGGATACCAGAGGAGATGATCACATCCGCAAAACGGTAGGAAAATATGGGCTTGGTTCAAGGAACGAACGGGGTGAACGCTTCCTTGAGTTTTGTATAAGTAACAATCTTGCAATTACCAATTCTTTTTTCCAACATCACAAACGCCGTCTATACACATGGAAATCACCCGGAGACAGATACCGCAACCAAATTGATTATATCACAGTAGACCATAGATGGAGATCGAGCATAATCAATGCCAAAACCCTACCCGGCGCGGACTGTGGCAGTGATCACCAACTGCTTGTTGCTGAAGTACGCCTTCGTTTGCGAACTCCCAAAACTTGTGTGCGGAAACCAGCAAGACTTGGAAAGGCCGAAACAGAACTCTTTAAAAAGATGACTGAAGCGGCCTTCGAGAAACACCATAAATCCGCAACGGTTGATGTGGAAGAACAATGGAGCAGTTTTAAGACCCTGGTGACACAGGCGTTTAATAACATCACTCAAAGGCGTCCAAAACACAACAAGAAGAAAAGCTGGATTAGTGACGAGGTTTGGGACATTATTGAGAAGAGGAAAGCTCTGAAATCTGTTGATGCAGCCACGAACAACGAAGAGTATGAGCAACTAAGCAAACAGATCCAAAGATTCTGCAGGCGTGACAAAAATTGCTTTCTTTCAAACATCTGTGCAGAAATAGAACGCCATGCTGAAAAATACCAAACGGCAGATCTCTTCAAGAAAGTGAGATTCATAACACGACAATTCAAATCTCACTCGTGGTCAATAGAAGACAGAGATGGAAACATAATCAATGAGGTCGCCAAGGTGGCGGAGAGATGGAAGGAATACTGTAGCGATCTATACAGCTTAGACCCATCTACAAGCGACCATAGTACAGACTGGGAGCGTGACATTAGCACAGAGGAACTAGAACCTGAAATCATACTAGCCGAGGTAGTAGCAGCGATAAGAAAACTTAAGGTACATAAAGCAACCGGCATAGACAACATCACAGCTGAATCCCTCAAAGCCTTGGGTGAGAGAGGAACAACAAAACTCTTGGAACTGTGCAACTCAGTCTGGAAAAATTTTCAGTGGCCTAAAGACTGGTCACATTCGGCTATACTACCTCTTCACAAAAACGGTGCGACTACAAAGTGTGAAAACTATAGAACCATTGCTCTCATATCTCACACTAGCAAGGTACTGCTGCACATAATCAACAACAGACTGCGCCACTACCTAGACTGGCAAATCCCACAAGAACAAGCTGGATTTGTCAAAGGAAAAGGGACAAGGGAGCAAATACTCAATGTGAGATTGCTAGTGGAGAAGTGCTACGAATTTAACATCCCAGCAGTAATGTGTTTTATAGACTACCAAAAAGCATTCGACTGTGTCAGCTGGAGCCATCTGTGGAAGGTACTGAAAGAGATGGGGGTGCCTGTACATTTGATACAACTCATAAGATCTTTATACACGTCAGGTCATGGATCAGTAGAAGTCGGTACGGCACAGTCGTCGGAATTCAGATTTGGGAAAGGCGTGCGGCAGGGTTGCGTCATTTCACCTATCCTTTTTAACATTTACGGGGAATACATAATGCGCAAAGCCATAGAGGGATGGGATGGTGGCGTAACAGTGGGAGGCACGCGGGTCTCAAATCTACGCTACGCCGATGACACCACGTTAATAACAGCTACAGAAGCTGAAATGGTTGAACTGATACAACGTGTAGAAACTGTCAGCCAGGAGATGGGACTCAAAATTAATAAGGCCAAAACCAAGCTTATGATCATTGATAGAACTGACACACTACGAACAGGGACTGTACTGAGCCATTATGATGCCGTGAACAGCTTTGTATACCTTGGCTCAACTATTTCCAACAAGGGAGGATCAGAAATCGAGATCAGGCGAAGGATTGGCATGGCAAAGTCCGCAATGAGCCAACTTGACAAGATATGGAAAGATCGGAATATACTTAAAAAGACGAAGATTTATATCATTAGAACACTTGTCTTCCCGATCTTTCTGTATGGCGCTGAGTCCTGGACCCTGAAAGCAAATGACAGGAAGCGCATCGATGCTTTTGAAATGTTTTGCTGGCGCCGCATGTTGCGTATCCCCTGGACAGCTCACAGAACGAACGTCTCAATCCTCAGCGAGTTAAAGATAAAGCAGAGACTCTCCAGCATATGTCTGCAAAGAGTGCTAAAGTATTTCGGACATATCGCGAGAAAACCCAGCGACAACTTGGAGAAGCTCATGATAACTGGAAAGATGGAAGGCAAGAGGCCCAGGGGTCGGAGCCCGAAAAGATGGACGGATCAGGTGTCCGAAAAACTTAATATCACACTGAGTGAAGCCATACACTGTGCCTCAGACCGCGGAAAATGGCGGCAACTAGTCCACGAAACATCAAAATGAGTTCGGAACATCACGATGCTCAGCAGTGAGCGTACGACTGAAGGAGGATACGATTCACAGCTAATTCCAAACGTAGCTTCATTAGAAGATTTTCATTACGTATTTAAAGTAACGTATACATAGTTTTGTAACTTTATAAAACAAAGATCATCATAGTCATTCATGTAAATAAGTTTGCCACCATTTGAGCTGCACCTCACTAACTAACCTTACGTGATGCAGTCATCAATCCATCTAATAATGATTGATAAACCTATTTATGGAAGATCTACGAGTAAGTCTGTAGAACAAATCGATCGACGCGTAGACGCGTAATTCGTGGAGATACCATCTCTGTAATCTATTGGTAATACTTTTTGCCTTTTTCTTACACAGTACGCTCGAATTACCATAGAATTATCTATTCTGTGTATCCATGCTAAGCAAAAATATGTTTATTACTAACTAAAGATCCTCAAAATGTTATAATTAAAAATTACTAAATATTTTTGTAAAAGTGTTGATATTTGTTGTTAATCACTCTATCTGTCAAGCGTAGGCATCGAGGTTCAATTTTATTCTGGCGGGAGCATACATTTTGGCACGGATAAATACTGCATGCAAATGTAGGATTTTTAAGTACTTATACTTCGTTAATTACCAATCCAATGTAGGCACACCTACATACTATTAGCGTTAGATTTAAAAGCCTTGACTTTTGTAGCGCCTTGCTATATTTTTTTTCTAGACTATACGATAATACCTACTAGGTACTCAAAATCCACCTGAATTAATTTCTAGTATGTAAAGCCTCACAAAAAATATAAATCTGGAGTGAGCTATTTTGATTACCTAATTAGAGTTCCTGTTTTTATGTTACACATATCTTAGGTTTGAAACAGATATAAAAGCAGGTTATCCATTGATTAGTTTTATAATTGGTTTGAGTAATTTTTTATAGGTATAGGATCTATACTTTCTGATTACTGTTTTTACTTATTTATGAAGTATTGTTCAGTAAAACATAACATTCTGAGAATATGACAATCAATCAAATGGTTTAGAAGCGACAGGATCATGTGCATAGGTAGGTATTCATTATAGTAACTATGAATAATTATCATCACCACATCCCATCATAATATAAAACTTAATAGTCTTTGTTCTCGTTGATCTGACAATCGGAACGCGATAGGTGATAAAAATGGATTTCACAGATTTTCATGCGGAATTTCACCCAAGATTTAGGTGTATCAGGATAAGTGTATCAATTAGGTAAATTCTACGTCGTATTAATTATTTTTTGCCATTATTTGTGATTTCTTGATTACTAGCCGAGATTGACGATAATATTGGAGGCCTCAGGGCATTTGCGTTGTAGATATTTGAAGTGACTAAATTGTCTGTCACACTTTAAATTTTCATTATCATACGCACGTGCTTAAATAACCTATATTTCCAGAAGTACCTATATAAAAACAAACTACTCCAAACTAATAATATATCTACTTAAGAAGCACAAATTGTTGTGGACACTGTCTTTATGGCTTAGTACGACACCACGTCAACTACAATCGTGTACATCAAATGTACCTAAGCTCAGCTTTTCTTAAATTCCAGTTAAACTCATGCTAACTTGACTCATTCTTAAAACAAAATCCATTGATCTACCTTTACAAACATGAGTAATTTTTATTTTCAATTAGAATACATTTTTGATGACAGATAATGTTCTAATTTTAACGTCGTTTCTTTAGTTAGGTACTTCCTATTCACACAATATTAATAGTTCTTTGCTTTGTGGCTGGCATGTGGTTGTATTGTAATTGGATTTTCAAAGAATTTATAAAGTTGACTCGGAGTTGCTAGATATCTGTGTGTAATCGCCTGTCCACGGAAATTAGCTGCGCTGAAAAATCGCACAGAAAAATACGAGATACTAATCATGCCACGCGTAGAGGCGATCGGCGAAATTTCCCAGACGAATCCCATAAACGACTGGCAATCTATAAGGCACATGTCGAGTGACAGACGCGACGAATAGTGCAGAAACCAAACCAGTTTAGTCGCATCCACTGTTATTTATTATAAAGGAAAAGGAAACTATTAATTTGTCGAAATATTAGGATATAAATACATATTTGGAAGGCTGGTAAACTGGTTACACAACGATGCATATAATAAAAACATTCATGTCATTTTATAAGTCTACATTCTCTTCCAAATTAATGATTTGATTTTTTTAAAATCGAATCTAATTAATGTCTATGCCTGTCGCTCCCCGTCTATACAGATTGCGGCAACAAACGCAAAAGCTCGAGGCGTGCAGTACCGCATGGGCTTCCGCCTGCCGTCTCGCCACCGCTCACTGTTCGTATCGCCCATTCCCATGGCTAGACTGTTAGTCAAATTGGCCGCGAATTAATAAACACGTAAATTTTTATTGCCAAAAATTTTACCTAGGGCAGCTATTTTGATGTCTGGTGAGCTCATCCACGTCTATACATTAATTATTAACATCAATACAAAATAAATTACATCTTCTTGTGGATTTCACTATCTATTTCCCGATTTAAGACCAAATTCCATATTCTCTTCCAAATGATTATTTTGTCGTAAACTTAAAAATCTAGTTGTAATTTTTGGCTTCTGTTAACTTGGGTTACATTTGCTTCATGAAGCAAATGTAATTTCAGGAGGGCTATTCTCTAAAATACGAACTCGCAATCGAAGCTTTTCGTTTGACAATTGGACGCGAGCCTCGACGGTGACGTAATTCGATGATCGAGACAAATAAATCACTTACCGAATACCAAACATGTCAAATTGGCCTGAAGAAGTAGTTTTTCTCACCGCCGCATTCTACAGTGCGGCGCCACCTGTACTGTCGAGTTTTATAGAATAGGAATTTTGAAACTCATCGCGAATTCCGCTGTTGAGTTACAAAAACATCCTTACAGAATAGCCTTGCAGTAACACGAAATTCCCATTCACTCCTACGGAACTTCATTTCAAAAATTGCTACTCTACCAGCAATGTAGAGTTGAATCATCTATACTATAATAAAACTCAAAGGGCAAATTTACTGTACATTGAATATTTTTTAAAAATTTTGATTAGGGGGCACTTCAATAACGTGTTAGAGCACAAAAATATTTTTTTTAGAATTATTGTCTGTCTGTCTGTCTGTCTGTCTGTCCGGGCATCACATGAAAACCCTTGAACGGATTTCGATGAAAATTGGTAAAGATGTTATTAATACTTTGGGTCATATTTTAGGATACTTTTTATCCCGGAAAATTAAAAGGTTTTCCCGGGAAACGGGATGAAAGTTTGTATGGAATATTTTTAAAACATCAACCGATTTGCTTCAAATTTGCATCAAATATTTCTTGCTTAAATTTATGGAACACGTATTTTTCAGTTTTTCAAAATTTTGCAAAAAAAAAAGAAAAAAATACAAATTAATGTGAATATTGCTTATTTTTCAAAACCCGCTCCTGGAGTAATCCTTTGTGATTTTATCGTGGATTTCAGTATATAAATTACTAAATATATGTACTTCAATATAAATTCACCGTTTTTGAAATTTCCTTCTGCAAGAGGTACAAATAACGTAAAACATAATTTCCGTATGCGAAGCTGCGGGCAACAGCTAGTGTAATAATAAATTATATGACATATTATTATGTCTATTAAAACAATTTTTTGCTCTCTATGTATCCATACAATTCCAGAGATATTTCTCTATTCGTCTGTAATTCTGTGCTGCTTACTTGTCGCGCCGGAAAATGCAAATGTTCTTCTTGCAAATATGATTTTTAGTGGATATTTTATGTATTATACTGATAGCAATTAGCAATGCAAGTCTCTTCAAGCTTAGTTATAGATTTAGAGTACCTATGTGTATAACTTACGATAAGATCGTGTCGATTATATTAAAATAGTGTTTATAACAGATAATAATGTAAGGCTGTTAATCTTATGTTAGTACTTTCCAAAGGAGTAAAAAGATAATCAAAATGATTTACAAAAATACGTAGTATGATTTTTTAAGTAAACTAACAATAAGTTGAATGACACCATCTGTCATTAACAAATAAAAAATATCGTATGCAACAGCAAAGTACATAGCTACGTTACTATTCGCTCGATATATCCACTCCTTAAAACGTGCACGCTAGCATCACGCATATTGTATAGCGAAGGTCGTCCATAGATATACTAACCAGTTTTACATCTACTTGCTTACCTATTTCTTAGACACATCGCTTTGCATGCCCCATATTATATTTCCGTCTTTAATTCTATAGGACTAAAATTTCCAGTAATTTTTTTTCATAGATCATTTCATAGATCAAGAGAAAAATACTTGAGAAAAAGACTCCTAGTTAAAATAGTGTGATTGCCGATCGTCGTTTTGGTTTCGGTTCTTTACCAAGACTGTTAATTTTATTGTGCGACAGACGTCATGTCACTCATGTCTGTTCTTGGTTTGAGGGATGGATTGAGGGTCTGTGTCATTTGTTGTGTTCAATGTCCATGGTCTTAGTTACACTGAGGCGGTCGCAGGGGTGTGTTTTAAGAGATATTAAATTTTCATTTTTTACTACGAGTTTTTGTGAGAGTTAGAGGCTTCCAAGAAGTTGGCGAACGACTTAATCATCTTCAAAAATATTAAAAATAAAACTCAATTTTGTTAGCTTTGCATTTGCAAATTACATTTGGCTTCAGAGTTTAACAATAATAATTTAAGAACGACAAAGTCCAGTGTCATCACTTCAAAAAATACATAACTACCTAGGTTCTTTAGATGTTCAATCAAATTACAGTTAACTAGTAAATTGATTAGGTACCTACCTACCTGTAATGACGTATATTGTATTATGTTTTACGCCCCAAATCAGAGTCATTAACGGTTACTTAAATCGCTCCTTAGTACAGAATTTGCATGGTGATTCTTTACTAAGGAGCGATTAAAGTAACCATTAGTGACTCTGAGATGGGGCATTAGAATGTATGTAATTGTACCGTAACTGTCACGCATCGCTTAACTTTATGGGTGACATAAAGAAGATGGAGCAAGCAAGATCTCCCAATCGTGAACTTGGCCCAAATATTTGCTGTAATCGTGGTTACTTAAAAAATAATAGCAGCAGAAAGATCTATTATCACAAATCGAAATTCATAAGTCCGCGCGTGCCCTCATGTGGCGTAAAAACAATTCCTAATTAAGGTGCTAAATCCGCACGGGAAAAATATGAAAGACTAGGTCACTTCAATGATAAGGGACCCAGGTTTGATGATGACCCATGCTGATGAGTAGAATTACTTACCTCGAACTTATCTACTGTATTAATGTCTAAAGCTATTTATTCCAAAAAATATCCTTTTAAAATTATGCGAACGCTCTTAACAACTTTATTTGAGAAAATGACTAGCCTTACCGGAAAATTTGCACGAAATAATCTGCCGAATAGAACGGTGCTAATGAATTTTGTGCTTAGACTCGCCTCCAAAACTAGGCATTAGGCACAGACAGGTAAGCTAAGGCCACAAGAAATTCATACGGTCAAAAATTAAAAATAGAACGTTCCGCGTTCGCGGCCTTTCTGAAACGAGCATGATAGGAGAGGAGTGGGGGGACGCAGACGGCCCGATGACATCACATCGAGTTGCAGTGCGGTGCGACAGCCAACTCTTGCGCAATCGCGCGCCCTTGATCTTGACTGCGTCGCGGCCGCACGCGTGTGCGCACACTACATTTAAATAGTATACTCGCGACTATATTTATCTTCTCGCATGGAGGCGCGAAACGGTAATTATACAATATAAAATAAAACATGAAGGTAGCTCGTAGTCCTAGTGTTTGCGAGTGCACGTCCTTTCTGTCCGACGGGCACACTTGATGTGTTAAGTTAAACGTTTTTTATGCAAGTTTTTTGCAAGTCTTGTTTTTCCTGGTTACGAATAATATACTGATAATAATTACAGATAGCGAATTGTTTGTAAAACAGTGGTCAAAACTGAATGAATAAACACTTTATGCCTAGATACCATCTATGTGACTTAGCCATTATAAAGTTAAGTGATGCAAATTATTTTGCAGTTTGATGCGCACAGGATATTGAAGTTATGAAGGCCGGCGGATGACATTGTGCGGTCCAGTCACACTACAAGGATCTATTGATAACACGCGTGATTAGTTTAGTACTCGTAATGGCTTAAATATTCAATAGTTGTTTTGCGATGTACATAATTATTATCCTTAATCCTTCTTGCAGACAATAAGGCTACATTGTTTAATATATAGCTACATACGTTTATAGTTTTTACCTATACTTACACGAAGTTTGGTGTTATTGCAGCAGGTTAATTTCAATTAATATTACAATCGTAGGTAATTCCCTTCCTAGGAAGAAAATTGTTTACCTCATACTCGTAGGTAATCATCAATAGATGTACAACCCATCGAAGAACGAAGACGAGCTATGGTTATTTCCATAGATTAGGGTTTTTAGCCTAGAACATAATGAACGTAATATTGTGAATGAAGCTTATATACTGCTCTCAACGTTTGAATTAAAATAAAATAAGTAATAAGTCGTTCTGTTGAAGTAATACGTAGCTGTGTAGGTCCTTATCTAAATTAATATTGACAAGGTTCACACGCTGATAATAAACTATCCTGTTGAAGCGGCAACGTGTGAAAGACTGATAATATCAAACTGGAAAAATAGCCCTTACAATCACGTTACTTCGAGAAGCCTACAATCACTTACGGTAGTTCTTAATAATCTATCCATTCATAATCCTTAAGTTAATTGCATAGCAACTGTTAATAGTCAAAGGGTTTGTTATTGTTTTTCCTACTATTTTTTTATGGAAATAGCCGGCAAACGAGCTGACGATCCATCTAATGGTAAGTTGCTATCGTCGCCCACGAACATCAGCAACACAAATGCATCACTGATGCGTTGCCGGCCAAGAAAGACAGAAGAAAATGAAAGAAAGAACAGGCTCTCAAGCCCCCAGCCGGAACACGACGAGTCGTTCGGCGACTGACTCATGCAAAGGGTGTTAGCTGTCCAGGCGAACCCCATGGAGAAACAATAACCGTAATAATGGTATTGATTAGCAATTAAAATCAATATTACCAATATAATCCCTCCGAGGGGCTCTACTTACCACCAACGGGCCGGATTTAGTATTCTAAGCCGCCCCTATACGGCTAATCGCCCCAATACTAATAACTTATCCAGAGATTATCCATAGATAGATTAGACGGATAGATAGAAAAGTTGACAGGTGAGAACACCGTGTATCTAGTAAATTAGGAAGAGTCAGGTAAAGAGTCTCAGCCGGTCTCAATAATGTACTAATAGATGGAAGATTGTGGATAGGGCTACCATTAGTATGTCATCTGTCATATTTGTCAACTTTTCAGACGCAAAAATTGACAAATATGGCAGTTGATATACTAATGGTAGCCCTATCCACAATCTATCTATCCATCTATTAGTACATTATTGAGACCGGCCGTTAATCTTAATTTGTAAGAAATATCGACGATAAGTTGATTATACCATATCCGGTAATTTTAATTATGTTCCTTCACGCGGGATTTATGCGTTTACATTCAGGAATTTCAGGATACATTTTACAACTCTCCCCACCCAAGACCTCAGAATGTGATCGATTTCAGACCCATTCTTTACACGGAAGCTAATGTTTTAACAAAATCTCTCAGTAACTAACACGCGATGATGTGACTTTCTGATTTATATCATTCAGGATAAAAGCTCTCTCTCTCTCCTTTCCTTAGAAACTATATCTTCTGAGCGAGTGGCTTCTATTGAGTAGTTGTTGAATTTATATTTATTTAACCTATAATAATATAGGTTATATTACCATAAGGTCATGGTGCCTAAGAAGCAGTTTATTATTTCAAATGCGAAACTTGAAGTCTTATTTTAGTTGCATGATTAAGATTACAATCAGCAAAATTCGGTTTGAACCGGAAGTCCTCATGTCAAGTAAAATTATGAAGAAAATGTTAGGATTACCAGGTCAATAAATTGTAGATATTGCAATTAGTCCACTATACTGGACTTCCTTGATTAAACTAGCTACTGACGATACTGCCATTCCACGTGCATTTTATTTCGTTGTTGACATTACCGCACGTGATTACGTAGACAATCACAATGGACTTTTTATGGTGGCAGCAGCGGTGTAGGTGTTGCGTAAAAAGATGAAATAGAATGAAAAGAATATTGCATTATTTGGTGGCTAAAATAACAAGGCCATTAACGAGATACAATTTATTAATTTGATTGTAAATTATTTTTGAACGAACGAATAGTCTTCCTATCTTTGGAGTTTACTACTCTTCAATATTTATTATTTTATTATAATTTATAAGCCCGGGGTATGAACATTTATGGGGAGTAAAATCAAACCTTCTCCGTTACGTTACGTTATGCGTTATGTTCGTGCGCAACTTATCTTGTTTAATAATCGTTCGTAGCAGACTACCTACGGGGTTAGTACGCGGTATTTTTAGTCCCTCAGCAAGCTTTAGTTGATATTTTTTTTATCTATTACGAAGGGGACAAAAGTAGGTACGCCGAAGAATGTCCACCTAGTTTGCGCATTTTCATAGACAAAAGACACCAGATTAATAACGTGATTCTTTTTTGTTTCCAGCGGCGGGAGCTAGCTCAGACATGGGAAGTGAGCACTATTGCCTGAGGTGGAACAATCATCAGAGCAACCTGCTGGGAGTATTCAGCCAGTTGCTGCACGACGAGAGCTTGGTCGACGTCACGCTCGCCTGTTCAGAAGGTGCCTCAATAAGGGCTCATAAGGTCATTATTATATTTTAATCTCTTGATTTGAACTTTTTTACGATGTACCAAATTGTGGTACCGTTTGTAACGAAATTCGTTGTAGAACGTGTATGAAGGTGCAAAGCGAATGAAATAACGAATGAGATGTTTAAGTTTAACTTAAAAGCGATGAGTTATTCCCATTTGTCCCCACCACGTTTGTTACCACTGGATGATCCCGTAGCCCAGTTGGAAATGCTACTAGGAAGCGTAGGCGTAGCGTAGAGTCCAGGCTTCGATTACCGGCCGGGGCAGACATTTAAGTGACAGATAAACATTTGTATCTGGGTCGTGGGTGTGCCATTATTGTGTTTTCACCCGCGGTACAGTGAATTTTATTGTGAGGGTATGAGAGTGTAAGCTTTTGTTATACTAGATTTTGGTATATAATAAGTTTTGTTGCCAAACCACTCTAAACATATTTTTTAGCATACTAAAGTTGATATAAACCACTTTTCATCCAATAAACAGATGGGTGAAGGTCGCACCTAGTTTGGATCTTACAGCATGTGAGTAACATTCCCTTCAATTCCAATTTCAGGTAGTATTGTCTGCGTGTTCATCGTACTTCCGATCGTTGTTCGTGGACCACCCCTCGCGTCACCCTATCGTCATCCTCAAGGACGTGGGATTGGAGGAGTTGCGAACGCTGGTTGACTTCATGTACAAAGGCGAGGTCAACGTACAATACTGTCAACTTCCCGCTCTCCTTAAAACTGCTGAGAGCTTACAGGTACAAAAATCTTTAATCAAAATCCTGATTAGGTTATTTGCTTGATGTACGTAATCATTTCTTTCTAACATGTTTTAGGTATTACGTAGATAATTCATGATTCTCAGTTGTTTAATGCGACTCGCTTAGCATATTGGATCGTCAATATTATCTAATTATGTTACTAAGGACATATGAATTATTCAGAAATTGCTCTCAAACTATTTTCTTTTTTGGCGGTTTCATATAAAACATACGTAATATATATTATACCTATATTATAGGTATTGTTTAATTTAAGTAACCAATAAACTTAATTATTTCAATTTAAGGTTAAAGGATTAGCTGAAATGACTACACTAAGCGCAGCCGGCATTGATACAAGAAGCGTCCCGGAACCGATGGAGGAGTGCCAACCTCAAGATATAAGGGAAACATTAGATTCACATGAGAGGCTGGAAGAAAGAGACGGACGGGAGAAGGATGACAGGCGTGAAATGAAAGACACACGCGAAACACGCGAAAGGGAAAATAAAGATAATCAAATGAGAGATCACAGAGAATCTCGTGAACCGAGGGACCTACGAGAACACAGAGATAGAGAGCAAAGAGACTTAAGAGAACCTCGGGACTTGCGAGATTTAAGGGATAATAGAGAACCACGCGATTTAAGGGAATCCCGTGATTCAAGAGAGCATAGAGAATTACGTGAACCCAGAGATAGTAGGGAACCTCGTGATTTACGTGAAATCCGTGAACCTAGAGATTTACGGGAGGTCCGGGAGCCTCGTGATCTTAGAGAGGTTGCGGAAGCTTCTCCACCACGAATATCCCCATTACTTTCAGTGCGTAGATTTCGGACAGAACCCTCGTTAGAAATGCCTACGCCTACGCATCCTCCTATTCCAAAAGATGAACCACCCGACGAACCTATACGTCCGTCGTCACCAGAAGACGATTCGGTTTCTATAAGATCTAATGGAGCAAACGACAATATCGGTATGTACCAATATTATCAACATCTTATTCAATTATTAAAAGGAGTGACAGATCTGACTCTAGCGGAGCGGGATGTTAATATTATTATTAGATAGGAATAGGAATATTATGAAGTTGGTTCATAGTTTGTAACAGACGCATTGTTTTTTCGGTTTACTAAAATTTTATATAAGATCTAATATAGTTATAAAGTTATAAAGTTCTCGTGTCACGGTGTTAAAAGTTGAACTCCTCCGAAACGGCTCGACCGATTTTCGTGAATCTTAGCGTGCATATCTGCTAGGGTGGAGAAACGGACAACATCTATTTTTCATCCCCCTCCACCCCTAAATTTTTGGCAGAACAACGTTTGCCGAGTCAGCTAGTAATTTTATATTTTAATGTATCGTTCGTCCAACAAAACGAAATATACCTGACCAGTAAGGGGGCGTCCATAAATTACGTGTTTTTTTAAATTTTCTGTGCCTCCCTCCCCCCGTGGTGAGATGTCGTGAGATTTTATTCAACCTCCTCTCCCATCCCCCAATCTCACGTGAGATTTTTCAAAATGTGGGCTTCTTACGTAAACGCGTTGGATTGTTATTGTAAAAAGAAAAAAAAAACTGCTTCGTGCTTTTATTTAGTGAATGATCTTAATCGTATTACGATTACGCTTAAGATTAAATCTTAAGCATGTAAAATCTGGATTAAATGGACCAAAATAGTATTTTTTTTTTGTTTCAATCAGAAAAAAAATTGCGTGATATTTGCCGAGACCCCCCCTCTCTCCAACGTAAGATTAGATGAGATTTGACTCGAGCCCCTCCCTCCCTTAAACACCTCACGTAATTTATGGACGCCCCCTAATTAGAACAGTATTTTATATTAGTATCTGGTCTTTTGTATCGCCTTTAATTGCACTATGCAATTTGTTAACTTCAGTGAAAATCTATTGTACCTACCTACCTCAAAAATTCGAGGCACGAGTCATAAACATTCGTCTCAAAATAAAAATATTATTAGTACTTATTATTGTTTATTTATTTAGGTATTTAAATTAAACACAATTTACTAAGAAAATTGCATTAAGACAATGTCAATTTGATTTTCAAAATCACGCAAAATATCGCTAAGATCATTTTCATAACGTCGATATGGACAAGGTCCTATGTCCTGGCAACATATTTTGTGCATTTGAGTTGTCAAAGTGGTCCGTCGAATTATAGATTCGACAATAGAGTGCATCTCATTAAAGCGAAGGGAACTCTTACTTTTAAACCGGATATAGACCGGGTAAAATTTTATCCTCTATGTTTCTGACGTGAAAATTGTATCATCTGTGACAAAGGTGGTGACAGTTAGTTGTCAATGTCGGAAACCGGTTGTCATGTTGCTGTCAATCTGTCATATCTTTCATCTTGTCAGTCAATGTTATTTATTAATTATTGATTAATGTTATTTATTGTTGGTGTTGTTATTAATTGTTATCTTTACTGTTATTAGCAGTTCGCGAATTGTTCTTTTGCTTGTACTTCATGCTTTGCATTGAAACATAATTTTTATGAATGTCCTAGTTCAGTTCTACCCATTTATCACACGATATCGTTACTAATATTTAATTTATTACAATTTTATCACAATGATATTACCCACTGCATATTGTTCGTCGATTTCGCTCCAGCTTCTAATTATGTGTCCAATAACTAATACAAATAGAATTCCACACGCAGCAAATTTGTATCACTGGATGTTGTTTATAAAGTAGGTTATAGTTGACACTTCTGTTCAGATTACATTGTTGTGTTACTTGAGGTATGAATTATGATATAATAATATAATAATTATCAATTTCAGGGATCAACATGACAATAAACAGTCATGGGGTGTTAAGTGCGAGGTATTCACCAGTGGAACGATTGGGCGTGCTAAACGCTCTCCCACACCCAGGACTGTCTCATCCTTCTCTACCCAGCCCAAGGAATGAACCCATTGCTGGCCCATCTGGACTTCCGCCAGTACAACAAGTACCATTGGTAAGAAAGTTTGTTACTTTTAGTACTTAGCAGGAGCCTATTGCCTAATGAAATGGTAAAGCACATTGCTTTCCCATTAGTAAACCCAAATATGCTTTGAGAAAGATTCTTATGTTAGTCCACCTTGCTGTCTAATGTCAGGAGTGTGTGTTTAAAAACAGAGCGTCCTAAAAGTCCTCCGTCCAAAATACTGCCTACTATGTATTCCTAAAAAGAAAGTTAGTTAAAAATTAAAATGTAGTTTTAATTTAGCGGTGAAGATAGTATGTCTTCAAGTAGCTTCAAGTACTGATTGTACTAAGATAAATTTTCATTATTTCTCTCATCATATTTCTACACCCTGTTCATAATCATAATCATCATGTAATCTTGATACAATAAGACAAGTGATTCTTCGAATTTAAGTAATTTTAGGTTTTACAGAAGACTTAATAGTACTTACAATAACAGTTTTACTAAAACATTTATGTATCTAATGTAATTACATTAACAGTAGGTACATACATTAATAAGAAATATTACACACTTTACTTTCAGTCATTGAAGAAAGAAATTGATTGGGACCGAAACAATGAAGACAAAGGTGGCGAACCATCCACTGAATATCGACTCCAACATGATTCCGTATGTATTGACATTATATTTCTAGTTTTGCTATGGTAGTTTTGTGAATATTGTATTTAATTTGTGCCCTACTATAATCACAGTACTTATTGAGGTCTGGCAAAAAAAGGTATAAAAACATAAATATATAAGTTTAAATATTACAAAGTAGGTATACAATTTAATTGAATCAAAGATATTATAAAAATTTATTATACCTTTATTTCATAAAGAATATTTTTATGTACCTTTCGGGCTACTGTGATTATTGTGTTAGATGTATTACCACGCATGCTATATGTGTATAGTTTAGAACCAAATATTTGTTATAACAAAGGTATGTAGATAATTGTCAATGGCAATTTTGAAGTAATATAGGAACATGTCTCTAATGGCCTAAGTAAATGAATAGTACCTCGAAATCTAACAACTATAACAATTTATTATCTTTATAATTAGCAGTTATTGACATGCAAGCAATTGAAAATAACTTATGAATTACAATAACTTATGCTTAGAAGTGCATATTACTTTTGGCAGCCCAAGTTAGCTTATTACTAATAGTATGGTGTAGTATTTTTCTAGGATTCATATAATATTTTTTAATTCTATCTTAATTTAATGTGTTGGTCTAATAAGTAGTCTAAAAACAGTTTAAAAAAGTGGGATATTAGATTTTTGAAGTCCTTGATGGTATTTAAGTAGAGATACAATACTAAATGTCACGAAATGATTAATTGTAGTATAATATTGTAGTAACTTCTACACACCATTATGTTCAATGTGTAGCTAGCATCACACAAGCTTATTTAAACAGAGGAAAACTTTAGGCAGCAAAACATATAGGATAATGCAGGTTTAGTTCAAATGGTTGTGTAGTTGTTGTATGTGGAAGCTATTTTTTTCCTTAATTGCATGCTTGTCAATGTGCTACGCTGTTTTAAACATCGAGTTCTATGCCTTGCTGTCAAGAAGTTGACCTTCATTTTGTTGGCCATCATTTTTTATATCCATTCATTTTGTTTAACATATATTTTGGGCAGTTTTTTTATTTAAATTTTGGCCATATACATGCATACGTTATATGTACGAATCGGTGATTCAGTACGCGCGCGTTGCTAAACAACAAGGCATTACGCGTAGCCGGCTCCCGGATTCACTCCTGCACATTTTTGGGCAAAAATGAGCGTCAACTTCTTAATTAGATAGTGAAAACTAAGAATATAACAAGACTGCATCTCAATTTAGAAAGTAGTGGTAGAGATAATTGCACAAACTTTGGTCCGTGTAAGACCCGACAAGAGAAAAAGAAGTTGATGTTCTTTTTGTCGTTGCAGGAGTACGAAGGGTCCGGTAGGGGGCGAATTGAGGAGGGTGAAAGGGGGTACCCTTGTATACATTGCGGAGCAACGTTTCCACACCAGAGCAAATTGACCAGGCATATTTTGACGACACACACACTTGATACCTTAAAATATCGCGAAGCTATACTGGGCAGGCCGATGGGTCTGCCTCTGATCGGACAGTTCAGTGAGCCGACGTACATGAATATGCCGACTGAAGAATCGCCCATCGATTTGGACATCGGGCCTGTGGAACCTGGTAACGTGGTGTTGTGCAAGTTTTGTGGCAAGAGTTTTCCGGACGTGTCATCACTGATAGCTCACTTGCCGGTCCACACTGGCGACAGACCATTCAAATGTGAGTTTTGTGGGAAGGCGTTCAAGCTAAGACATCATATGAAGGACCATTGTAGAGTACACACAGGTAAATATGCCAATTTAATAATTCACATTCCGAAAAAAAATTCATTGTCCATAAATATTTGATACTATAAATAACTAGAGATTTAGAAGGTAAATCTTGAAATATTTATTATTTTTAGGAGAACGACCATTTCGATGCGTTTTGTGCGGCAAAACATTTTCGCGGTCGACCATATTGAAAGCCCACGAGAAGACCCACTATCCAAAGTACGCTCGGAAGTTCCTGTCGCCAAGCCCGGTGGACACCGAGGAGGAGAGTCCACACCAATGAGTCTGGGATCATTGTAGTGCACAAATTTATGGGAATATATTAGCCAATAATATGATTTATTGGAAATAGTCAATGGTGAGAGTTGAATGAACAAATGGAGGACAATATGTTGTAATTAGTTAAGAATGTGATTAAATGCCGCAACTGTGATCTGAATGATATGAATAATATTTGATATTTCACTAATAGATAACTGACACAAATGTTGTTAACACTTTGATTTATTTGAATGTGCGAATTCAGTTATTATTCTGTTTGCTTCCTGAATGTTTTGACTGTTAGGTGCTTTATTTACGCCTTAGACGATAATAATTATTAATTCATTGTACGATTGTCTCTTAGGTGGCGTAGCCAAAGTTAGCTAGATAAATGAAACTTCATTTTAATTGATATATTTAAGTAATAGATTCTGCTTTTTGGTTTTTTTACGGTTTATTTTGAAATCTATTAATAGATAAATTAAATATCATGGAGGGAGATATCAACAGAACATTTGGTAGATAAAAAAAAAATTAAGGACCGAGGAAAGGAAATTGTAAAATATTGTATTAATTTAGAACTGACGTAACCTAGGAACTTGCATATTTATTAAAGTAGTTATCTCAGAATTGATTTTATAAACCAAATTAAAGATTGATTATGAGTGCTTTAATTATAATTATTAATTAATTCTTAGAAATTATACGGAAATTGCACTCACATAGATCGTATGGATAAAAATTTAGTGATTTGAAAGTTTTTACTAATTTTACGTCTTTCAAATTAACGAAGCACGCTCCCCCTGAGGTAATTCAAAAGCAATACTAAGACATATAAATGTAAATACATATAGTTTGATACCTACTATCGGTTTTTTAGGAAATTTATTAGGACGTAATGCTTCAGTAGCTCTATATTGTGGGGAGAGGATGTGATCAAGGGAATCAAAGCTTTAAGCGCCGTTTTAGTTCAATCGAACCTAATGCTATGCCTCTACTTCCATTTGATTGACATACTAGTACATGTTGACACGACAGCTTGGGTAGTCGTTCCGTTGTTTCCTTTGTGGCTGTTCAATGAAAATCTTTCATGTTGACTTGGAACGTAAGAGGCATTGTATTGATGTATCTATAAATGTTTTATATATTTTCATACTGAATGTCCACATTATTATTTCAATAGGAAGTCTCAAATGCTACATCTTCAACAAAAAAGGGATCGCATTTGAAACCTCACTGTGTGCAAGAAATTTAACAGAGTCAAATACAGGGATATTTTATGGATTCATTTATTTGACATAGATGACACTTGTTATTGTTTACGAGACAGGCTTTAAACATACACATAGCGTATAGCCTGCTTCGGGCTTCATATATTTTTCATAAATATTGCAGACGTCACAAATGGGAATCACTAAAGCTTTGATTTGTTGTTGATTGAACGGTGGTTTTCTTTCTAAATTTTTCTAAATTTTAGGGCACGGCCGAACGAGGAAGTGGTTTGTTGTTTATTCTGTGCCTAAACGGATCGCTTTTCGGGTATCTGATTTGTAGACAAAGGGTACCTCGAAATTGTTTTCAGCCGTGCACTAAATCGTAGTCTGTTTAATAAGTTATCTATTTGTAAAATTTGTAGAAGAGCAAGCCTAACATTACAAAGCAAAGTAAACCTTAAAAAGTTACATCAAAATATGTTAAGCACATTAAATCTTGTTAGATTGCCCTAAAAAGTTTAATAACTTATCAGGCAGACTAGGTTTCTAATATTTTTCTTTCCATTTAAGTAGTTTTAGCCCTACGCGGCATAAAGTTCCGCCATTTTGGATATTATTTTCTTAATTTAATTCTTTTTCTTATTTTATACTGACATGCTAACGGTACTCTGGCTCGATCACGCTGGCACGATATTTTAATAGATTGCGAGTAAATAATAAAAATATAAATAAGTTAAAAAAAAAAAAACAACAGAAAGATCGAAAAACTGATCCTTTCATAAACTTTGTAGTTCACGTAACATATCATTTTATATCGAAACACAAAATGTAAAACGTTGTTTTAAAAATATTTTGTCAACAATTTTAGGATAAATATTTAAATTTAAATTATACAATTGATTTCAATGTAGGCATTATAATTACTTAATAATATGATAGGAAATAGTAATTCAATTATTTATTAATATTTGGGATTATATCAATTGAAAGTATTATGGTAATTTAGGAAAACAACTGTGATATATAAGTAAGGATGCAACATCTGGGAGTAACATTGTTGATCTCAGAATGTTATTTCAAAAATTAGTTGAAGCTTGAAAATTAATATTTCATTAAAATACAACTAGGCTTCACGATAGGTTTCTTCAGTTATTTTAACAAAGCGTTTAATTAGGTTACTTGAAATTTAGTTACAACTTTTCAAAGACTTCGATAATGTAAATCATATTAAGTGAAACTTAATGATAAGTGGAAAGTTGATATTTTAGCGGATCTCATTCTTTTTTTAAGAGTTATGATGTCATTAGGTGTTAAGGCGGGTATAATTTATCGTTTGCCAAAATCTGCATAGATGAAATAAACATAATGTACTTACTTTTATACCTAAATTTGAACGCCTCACATTCCTAAGAGTTTCCAGTTGCGAGGAGTATTTATAATTTCGAATGCCACCGATAATGTTAAGTGCGTGGGATCGCCACGAGTACCGTAGCATTTCAGATACTTTACGATTTGGATAAATTATTGTCGGAATGTGGAATTAGTGTCGATTTACTCTGCGGTAGTGTCCTTAGGAAGCTCTTCCATGCACCTGATAACGATAGTTAGATATAGGACTGCGCAGTATTTCTCTAAACAACATTTACTTTAAAGTGTTACGATATTTTTTATCTAGATGAGCGCGTTAAATACTGTCATTTGTAAGAGTAATAACGATTCGAACATTCCATATAGTTACGTGGATGTTTAAATTTACTTCAATTCAACGAGATCGAATGTATATCAGAAGGTATCGTTATTTTTCGATGGCGTGTATTCGGATTAATATATGCATTTAAGTGAATTTGAACAACCATACATAGTTTGGTATCTATCGTTTGAATAGAAGTGATTTCTTATACTTCTGTGTAAAAATGTAGATGTTCTTATATGAAATGCGGCAATGCACATATTGATTTTGGCTGCTTTTCAAAGTCACTCGCAGAAGAATATTAGGATGATAGATTGGTAGATGCGCTGCTTCCCGGAGCTAGGCCGATCAAGTCTAGAGCGAGCCATAACGTATAGAACAGAGTCGATCAAATAATGTTGCTATTTGAAAAGCTGCACTGTTATTATTTTTTGGAGTCAATCGTTACCAAACTGTATAGCAATATTGCAACCTTAATTAATGTTCCTCTTCTTATTTTAAGAAAGATTGAATATTTACAATTTACATGAAGTAATAGCAATAATTAAATGGTTAATAAAGATGCGAATTAACAAATTTGTACAAGTTTTTATCGAAATAGTTTTTATAATAGAACAGAATGCAGTTTAAATAGTATTTTGTTTCCTAACTTTCAGAGATACTATTTATTAATTAAATAATAATGATTGTTATAATTATATTTCTATGTATTCACATGTATATAGGCAGCGTGGTAAATAATATGTTAGTGAATTGTATTTAATAAATACACAAGCAATAGTTAATATATGACCCCCCAAGTGCAGTTATTCAAATTTTAACATTTGCAAGTGTTGCCACGTCCCAGCAAACTTCACACGCCGTTAGCACAAATAAGATTAAATAGTTATTTATATATATTATATATATAAAATTTATGTAGATATAATATTTTCCGGGTATCTATCGAGCATGATTACTATTAAGACGACATCTAGCACGAAACTTCATGTGTTTAAATAGATACCAGTTAGATTCATTTTTATAAACATAAATTGTGACCACAGTTTTATATTTAGAGTGCCTCTTGCCTATATAAGACTTATATAAAGGCTGCAAATCACGGAATATACATAGTTTACGTAGGGGATGAAATAGAGATACACATTTAAAGTTTTATGGTTAAAATTGTAAGTTGCGTTATGATATGTGACTTGCAACTTGCACCCCGCGTTACATACTTTGTAACCTCAGGACTTCATGTTGAGTGGTTGCATTGAACATTGAACGAGAACATACCTCCGCAGCTAGCGCATTCCAATCTTGTGATGTTATACGTTGAGCAGACACCAGTGCGAATTTATTTTCAAAAACAATGCTAGATCAGTAGGTTCATGGCAATCTAAGTTTTGGACTTTGAAAAACACACAACGCTGCGGTATGCGGTCTCAGTGCATTATGACACGTAGCTGTCTGAAGAGAACTGGAGTATCTGCTTCCCACTAGACCATTCTTTCCGCACGCATACTACAATAGAACAAGAGAAAATTCTAGACGTTTGAACATCAACGTAGTGTTGTGCGTTCCAAGAGACCTAAGCTATAAATGACCATAATAATGATTCCTCCACTCGGTCTGAGCCATCACTTAAGCGAACACTGGATAGTTGTGATTTACTTACTACTTATTTTAAGTGGCATACCTAAATATAGAACTTTTATTGCAATTTTTCTAAGTTCCTGTAGGTGTATTGATTATTGTATATTGGTACAATTTGTTTTATTAATTATAATAATTTGTTTATTGTAACTTATTTAGATGTAAAGTTTTTGTGACTACCAATTGTATTGGCATAGGATACACTATAAATCGCTTGCGGTACGTGTATTGGGGCCCGATATACAAAACTTTGTTAGATTGATGGAAGGCGAATCGTTGACTAGTTTTAAATACACGTAGCGTAATCGTTTTTGTGTTTTGTGTAATGAATTATATTCAGCACAAGTTCAAATAATGTAGGTCCACTTTTTATAGAGCTTAACGGTCGTTCATTCCTCATAGAGAAACGAACGACTGTTTCCCTTAAGCCGTTTTATTTAACATTCATTGTTGACATTTTAGAATAGACAAATCTGTTTTGCCTTAACATTATTATAATAGTTCATAATTCATAAAGTTGTAACTGAGAGCAGTATGATTTTGTTAAAAGATACATACAATATATCAAATCGGTCGAGGATCAAATTGGTATAGTGTTTCGTCAATTGTACAACAGTAAATAGAAACATCACTGTTGGCCACTGTAACTTTTGAAACAAATATAAGCATATCATAGCTGTAAAAATACAATTTTGACAAATAAAAGCTCTACAATCATTACAGAACCACTCTTTTAATTATTCCCGAGAAATGTATGGATTCAATTAAACAGGTACGTGTATGAATTTGTTACTGATAGGTAATCATATTCTACGCACTGAATAAGATTATGTCTTTTGGATTTCAGATGCGTTTGGACATGTGCGGTTCTCCGAGTATCCCGAGTATTCCAAGTCCGATTCCGCCGCGCAGTCCGACGGCCATTCCACTGTGGTCGCCGCTGCTGGCTCTCCAGGCATGTCGCCTCCGCAGGTACTTGAGTGACGATTGTATGAGCTATCAAAGCCGTCATATGCTCCACACAGACAGACGTCGGTGCGGGGTCTGCCTCGCCTCGTTCCCATCCGCGTGGCTCCTAGAACGCCACGCCGCTCTCCAACACGCCTCGCAGTCTTCCTGCGAGGACAAACCCTTCGTCTGCGAACAATGCGGACAAAGTTACAGGTACCGATCCGCTTACGTTAAACACAGGGAACAGAACCATCGCGCGCGCCTGCCCGCCGACAAGCTATTCACTTGCGACGTCTGTGGAATGCAGTTCCGATACCTCAAATCGTTCAAGAAACACCGCTTGAATCACACCCTGGAAAGACTTCACACTAAAAACACCGACCCGCCCGAAGGAATAGATCAAGTCTCCAGCACCAATGAGGTGCTGATTGGCCAGTGCGGAGAGATGGACCTATCGATGAAGAAGAGAAACAGGGCCGAGCCAGTTCGAACTCCGCCCATTGAAGTAGTCGGTGACGCTGAACAAGATAGCACCGTTGACTCGAATGGGCCAACAGATACGTCAATTGTAACGGTCGATGATTCCACTGACTGCAGAAATTCGAGTGCTGAAAGCGAGAACAAAAAGGACGATGAAACTACGCCACAAGAGAGGAGACGCGTGCCGGTGTCCTTTGCTAGCATCAGCTCCATCGCTGACAGCTCGGAGAGTGAGTCGCGGGGAGATTCTAGCAAATTAGATACATCGAGCTCCCACTCGGGTATCCTGGGCTTCTTGCAGAACGAGGAAAGACAGAGAGACCGGGAGAGGAGATTCGCTTGTCCGTTCTGCGGAAAATGCGTCAGATCTAAGGAGAATTTAAAGTTGCACGTTAGGAAGCACACAGGGGAGCGGCCGTTCGTGTGCCTATTTTGTGGAAGGGCGTTCGGAGGTAAGAGCGACTTGACTCGCCACCTTCGCATTCACACGGGGGAAAGGCCTTACCACTGCGAGGCCTGTGGAAAGTGTTTCGCCCGGGCGGATTACCTCTCCAAGCATCTCACCACGCACGTTCACAACGCACGCTGAACCGCGCCGTCCTCTACAATCTATAGCTAATGAACGACCGAGTTATATTAATGTAACGGGAAATTGGAATATTTTTTAAAACATTTTTAAACTTTACAACGTTATTGTGAATATACCCACACAGGTCTAATAGGAAATTTACATTAGTCTTTTATTTCGGAGTGGTATTTATAGTTTACAAAATAATTTTTGATATTTATTGTATATGAAATATTGAAGACATATTAAAGAACATTTATGTTTACTCCTAAGCAATAAAAACAGATTACATTTATCACGCGTCACACTACACAGCATGTTGAGGTAACAAATGTTGCAGATGACTTTACGTAGTTTATTTAGCTGTTTAATATGGTCCCGACTGTGTTTATTTCTTTTTTTACTGATAATTCCAGTATCGTAGACCTGTATGCCGACATTAACTACTCATATTTGTCCGATATTAAAATATTACTGGGATTATATTTTAAGAAATTGTGTTCACCACCACGATATCTACCGTATTGTTTGATTTAATCCTTAATACTTACATATTACGTTCAAAAATTTCTATTGCCATATTTTTATACATTTGCACCTTATGTTAAGATTGAGGACCCATTCCACGGGAGGAATTAGGAAAATTGTAGTGGTGACGATAGGTAGGAGAATGCAATAAGCTGTGATTCATACGATTAAGACCAGTCAACAACTTTTAGAACATCGAAAATGTTTTATGTAATTTAATCTTAATAATGGTAATGTTTAGGCATAAATTAATTATTATAGGTTTAAGAAATCTCTCTGTGCCAAAATATGTACCTCATAAAGTAAACATTGAAGTAGATAAACTAATTATCTAGACTTGTTTGTTCACATTTTGTTTCACATTTCGTTGTTATGAATATTAAATTCAAGATTGAACTGTTGTTGCTTTTCCTATCTCTTACTGTTCGAATCCGTGTGTACGAATTGTATAAGCGGTTGACTAAAATACTCTCCCACAATACTTTTTAATTATACAGCAAAACAGTATATATGTACGTAAACAGTCTACATAAGATAACACACCACAGCATATACAGCAGATAAGACACCTTAATATGATAAGCATAAATAATATAACAATACGATAATTCATATAGTTATCCATTATGACACACATTGTTAAGTTGAATAAATACAATCGAAAACATTATACACTTAGGCCCGTAATATCAATAGCAGTTTAATATATGATTCTGAGTTTAAACTGTCTTTGTTGAATTCAACAGGTACAGGTACAGGTAGGTCTTAGGTACAGTCATATGTACACATTGTTTTTATTGAGTTAACAAAAACTTTTGTCATATACAATTATTTAAAAGATCATACAAGTTGAAGTATTGTGGATCAGTATTTTGAAAATAAACAGTTTTACCAAACACGGTTCATTATTATAAGTACTCGTTATTTGCAATTTATTATAATTGTTGACTATGAATTTTATTATCTTCTACGCTTGATTATGGCGTCCCTATACAGGAACAAATAGTTTTTAATGTATAACTAATTATATATCTACAAATGAGAAATAATATAGCACTCCGAATTTATCTGTGCTACTCTGAAACGAGATACTTCGATGTGGTCAATTTTATTTTTTGTTTTCCAATCAATCAAAAGGTTATCTAGGTAATTAGTTCCTGGGATTCAATTTTTTAAATTAAAGAACATGATCCTGAGGAATAAATACTTAGAGATCTATATTAAATAGTTTTATAATTAAAATAAATAACAACTCAGTGTCGAATTGAATTTTGATATAGTGTAACAGCTACAAATTTAAACAAAAGCAAAGAGAAATATTTTTTATGCAGGCAAGATCAAAATGAATCATCACTATTAGAAAAGCACAGATAATATTCAAATAATAGTCAATTTTGAATTCAACTGAGCTCAAAGCTGACAAATAGTTACATTACAGGTAATAATTGTAACCAATTTGCTTAATATGTTAAAATTATATTTTTCAATATCTTTACACAGTTTATACAACGAATGTACCCAGTTTGTTATTTACTAACATAAACGAAACAATATCTTTTAATATAGGCTAATTTATATAATAGCGCTCACGTCATTTTATGGGTCGGTGTTGAATTTTTTTTTTTTTTGTATTTTTTATAAGTTATTTCATTTTATTAGAGAGATTACATTTAACGGAATGAATCTACAAAACTAGTGTCATTGCCAGAGGGATATAAATAATAAGTAAAATTTAGGTAGTCGAAAACGTTTAGTATAAAGGACAAGCAATACTCGGATTTATTATTTTTACTACTAAAATACTCTACGACAATTGTGAGTAAAAATTTGGCATATAAAACAAGTTTAAATGGTTGATAATTGAGGAGTATTACTATAAACTTTGGCAGTTGGGAAACTTGAGCTATTCAAATGCTCTTGTCAAGTCTATACAATAATACCATCGAAGTAAATGTAAGACGCATTAACTAATTGTGTATATGTAGATATTTTGCCTTTATGTCAAATTTATAATATAAAATAATTATTCAAAATTGATGTTGACTGTTTTTATAATTATATCGGCAGTAGATACTTGATGTTGTGGTGTAAATTAGTGTCTTATAGACTTAAGGCGACCACTGAAAGGGAACGCCTTCGGACCTGGCGACTAACGTTGAAGGACGCAACGGTAGGAATTAGTCTGGGAAAGAGGTGCACCTTTCAGTGGTCCATTATTTTGAATTCTCGTAGCGTTTAATATTGGTGTGGTCTATTTCATTTGTTCACGTAACGGACATTTATACAATTATTATTGTAATTTATGTAACTTTTAAATCAGAATCTAAAATATATCTAGCACAGCAAATTGTAAATATGGGAGTGCTACCAGGTCAAATGTGATAAATTAGGTTTTAAGTCATTTCTTCCGTTTCATCAGTGAATTACCACAGATGACGTTTTACCAATTTTGTTTACGAGTCAGCTAGGACATATCTTCACAATGTTGTTCTATAGAACCACAAAAGTATAATTTCAGGCGACTGTAAGCTTATGGGCATTATTTATTACATTTATTTTAAACTGTAATTTGAGGTGTGAGACTTGGTACATCGTGTAAGAGACATCTGACAAGGGACACGTGGAATTACGTTCAATTAACGCACAATTAACCAGATATTGAAGCGTTTATACATCTCCGTCCAATTAGTATTTATATTTTTAATTTGTTGAAAATTTAGTTATTGGTTTTTTAATTCAACTTTTATTATTTTTCATTATTGTAACATTTTTCATTGTAAGTAGGACAATTGTTATAATTTTTTTTCATTCCAATTATGAAAGTGTTTCTCGTTATCATTTATTTATAATACTATCGCCAAGAAAATTATGCAAATAACATTCAGTATTGGCACCGTACGCAATTTCTATGCAGTTTACAAAATGAAATGGTAAATAAGATTTCCAAATAGAAAATAATGTTCCGTTCTGTTTAATAATCAGAAAATTTATTATTATAACATTTTGTAACTTTAGATAATTTGCAAAATGGGTTTTTTTAATACATTAAAAATTTAACAAAGTGGGTGGACCATGAAAGGTCATGCTTCTTGTAAGGCCAATTATTTAAAACTCGTAGTTATTGCCATCCGATGACTTTCTTCCACTTACACTAACATCCATCGAATTCGCGAGTTTAGTAAAACCACAGAAGAAATAATAGTGACTTGACTTGACTTATTTTCCTATATCCCCTAGATGGGGCAGAGGGCGTCCACAGTGCGCCGCCATCCCGTTCGGTCTTGAGCTTCACGCTTAACCTCACTCCAAGTCTTCCCTATTATCTTCGCCTCTGCGATGATCGTCCGCCGCCAGGTCTGTTTAGGACGACCACGTTTACGCTTTCCTTGGGGATTCCAGTCTAAGGCTTGCTTCGGAATATGTTCAGGATCCCTTCGGAGCGTGTGGCCGATCCAGTTTTGTTGCCCCGCATCTCATTTCTTGGTTCTTCATTCTATTAAAACTTTAATGAATAAAAACTAAATCTGTAATAAAAAAAATTGTACATGGTACCTACATAATAAAACAGAATGTCACTTAACTTAATGATTAAATTTGTTTGTTCCATTTATCCAGTTATTAAAGAAATAATAACTGTTTATTCGTTAGAGTGGCTATCCACGGTCCACCCACTGTTATCCAAAGCATCTCACTAATTTCGTAAACTACTTGTCTAAACACTTCCTAAATTGATAAATGATAACATACCTAGACCACTAAATTAAAATCGTCACGTGGTGCCAATTACTAAAATAGGAATTGATTCTAGAAATATTTAATCTTGTATCTTTATACTTTTGATTTACAGTCTGTTAATAAAATATCGTAACGTTAAATTCATTTTAATTTAATAAAATACAGTTTAGGAAGGCGGATCATAATACCGAAACATTTTGATTATGTCCAATAATGTAGTATTGTTAATTTTCCAACGGAACAATCATGATTATTTATTCCCTATTTTCTTTTTTGCTTTGATTCACATGGGATTGTCAAGTTAATATTATTTATATTTTTAGGTTTTTGTAAACATGATACCAACCGCCCGATTTCACGATAAATTGTCATGTTGATGTTTTTTGAACGTATATTTGTTATTACAATTATTGTGATATTACTATAAGTTAATACCGCTTATCGCATGAAAGATTGAAGTCTCCACAACCAAGCCAACGATGAACGAACCTAGACTGATTTTCGGGTAGAAGTAAGGTAAGCCAGATGTCGCAGTCAATAAGTAATATTAATAAATAGTTGTTGATTTTAAATGTTTCAAAAGCCAAAATACAGTCTCAATAGTTTACGACATAAAACAATAAGAGAGTTTATTTAATTTTTAAAGGTAACTTATACAGAATGTTTTATATACCGACCTTAAATTATTTTTCAGATGTATTGATTTTTATACATGTCCATATACAACAATGCATAGCGGTAAGTGTAGATATCGTAGATGGGTCTATTAACCGTGTGGTGCTACAAAGTGTAATGATATGTGATAGAAACATTACTACAGAGACATTTTATTTATTCAAGCTTCCATAGATAAATTATATTGTCACATAACATTGAAATGATACAATGTCAGCAATAATTTGGTTTAAGTGATTGCATAAGGATTTGTTTTCCAGTATTTATACAATTAAAGTTGTCGTATTGCGTGTCTCTTAGAAACCAAAGTATTTAATAATGTAGTAACGTGTTTAAGATCTTTGGCGGTTTATCTATCTTATGGTTTTCTGTAAAAATGTAAAGGAGGGTAGATTCGACCAAGCTTACCGATCATGTTGGAACTGTTCTGGATTTTATTTTGGATGGTTATCTTATTTTATTTAAAGTCAAAATTTACTCAATTATAACGATGTAGGCATCTAAATAATTTAGACATTGCTAGTTAGTAAATATTTATTCTGTTCGGGCTCGACAAGAGTCATACAATGTAATTTAATAATATGTTAACTTGTTTTATGGCCTTACTAATATTAAAGTTATGTATTTCCAAATAAATATACCATACATATACATACCTAATTGTTAACAATATCATCCAGAAACCGGTCTATATAGCGAGCAAAAAATTCACGTTTTTATTTTAAATAATTAATTTATACATTTTAATGGAATAATTTTAAATCAGAAATACTAGGTTATAGTACATATTGTTATATAATATAATATATTTTTTTTACTGGTGTATTTCAGATAATTATTGCTGTTAAACAGATAGTCCTGTTTTATAGTTTTAACATGAAAACTTATTAACTTTTATATAGGTATTTCAAGATTTTTTATTTGGCAACAAGTCAAACATTTTAACTATAAATCAGTCCATTTAATTTAAATCTCTTGTCCATTGTCCAATTAAACTTAGGTATAGTCATATTTTGGATGTGTATTACGCCACATTCTAAATTAAAATTGCTATTGTGTATATTATTTCATTAAAATATTGATGTGCAAAATTATAGTAAATGTCTTGGATCTCTAAAATTAAGAAAAAAAAAGACAAAAACACTTTACGAAATTTCTAAATGTGCAATAAATGTGTGTGTTGTAGTGTTACCATTAGGCATAAAATTTTTAAACTATAAAATATGGTTACCCTTACTTTTTAGAACAGCAACACTGTTCAATTTTAAATGTGCGTTTTTAAATATTGCCATGATCTCATTTTAATCGGTAACCATATTTTTAGTGTGTTAATGAATATTTGGCACTTTAAAAAAGGCACATTTTCCTATTATAATTGAAAAATGGTTTGAAACGTGTTGAAATGGATTTGTTGGGTAATTTAATTTCATAATGAAATATATTTGTTTCATTAATAGAAGTTATTTTATTTCTCCTTTACCCCTCGACCTTTGTAAAAGTTTACAGCTAAACCCGTATCTATTGATGATGACTGTATGGTTTAAAAGCAAGGAATCAGAATTTTTCAACAAAACTATTCATTGAACACGTAAATTGCGATCATGCTAACAATATATCATAAATCTCATGTCGACACAAAGGTAAGCTAATAAAAAATGGCCGCACAAGATTTATATTTCACATAAGATTTAAGGTTAATAATCTTAAAGGGTCTTTTTATCGTAATCTATATTATAAATTAAAATAAGCCTGACACAAAATTAAAATAATACATACCTACACACATATATCTACTCACTTTAAAATAGATACGAGTTACGTCACGCTACTACAGTACGGATTGGTGGAGAGTAATAATATTAACGAATAATATTGATACATACATACGAGTAGATATATTACGCGAGGCCCTTTATGATGTTACATAATATTTTGGATAATTCTTAATTATATTTTTTACAGCCCTGAGAACCTAATTTTGGTGGAATCTACAACCTCACAATGGCGCCCAACGTGGGACAGGGTCATTAGAAATGAACATCACGACAATCCAATGTATTAATTATAACTTGACAAAATATTATGATAATATCAATTCAAATTATCTCATTAAATTAGTAAATATATATAGCTATTTAGAACAAATTACATGGTAGATAGAATGTATTAAAATAAATAATCATATAGACAACAACCAGTTCCAGATCACCCTTCAGATGGAAGATCAGCTAATAGATGTATTTTTCTAGGCCAACCCAATGTCATAATTTAAAATTACATCAATACAATAAAAGAACACATCTGCCAGCCAAGGAATATCGACCGATGTACCTACAATCTACATCTCGTTAAAATAGGACATGAAAAAATTTCATTTGGTTACTCAATGTATTATTGCATTCGATGCAACAGCTAAAAATTAATAGTAATTTACCTACTTTAGCCAGCCAGGAGATATTTGCTTGACCCGCTCGACTGCTCCCACTTCGGGAATTGATATTTATTTAATGTTAACACTAACGAGGAACGGTAACTACCTCAAAGTTAATGTTGAGAGAGTACATTAATGTAAAAGTTTGATTTATATGTTACCTATCTTACAAGTAGTAGGTTCGTGATGGAGTTGACAAAAGCTATTATTGCCGACATATTGTACGCACAAAACACAGACACAAATTAATAACACCAACACAGGTACTAATTTTGTTTTATCAGGCATGTAGGTAACCTACCAGACTTCTAGCGTGATATTAGTTATGCCATTTTTAAATTATCTTTAGCTTAATGTCAGTTAACTTTCATTTTTATTTAGGTAGGCATTTAGTAAGTAAGTAGTTTATTGTCCGCGATGAACTCCTATACCTACTAATTAACCGATTTTAATCTTGCACACCGTGTGCAGTTTGATCCAACTTGAAAGATAGGATAGCTTACATCTCAAAATAAATAAAAAAAACTTTTGACAGAACGAAGTCTGTTCGGGCAGCTAGTGTAGGTAATATATGAATATATAGGTATGAATACTCATGAACATGTAATAATGAACATCATTAACATTTTTGGCAGTTTAAAACTATAGCACTCGTATTGTGTAAAGAAGGGATCAGAAATTACGTGCAAATCAAAATCACAAAACTTCCACTCTGTGCTGCACTCGCCGGCTAACCTATAAAAATGTTCATACAAATTATGGCGTTGCTATAGCAGATGTGTCACTGTGAGTGCGTATAAAATGTTCCTAATAGTGATACGTTTGGAAGTGTAAAAAGTCATGTTATGTGACACCTAGATCTTTGAAAAATTATAATATCATTTGTGCCTGTAAAGTGCAAAAAAATGTCGAATGCTATAGCCGGCGCGTCACTCTACGCACCCCTTTTGTGACGGTCAATACGGTCATACGTCCGCAAACGATGCTTAACACATCAGCTCCACTGGACTTTCAAATCAAATCAAATCAAATGTTTTTATTCAAAATTTATTTGGTTTACAAACACTTTTTGAAAGTCATGCAAGCTACGCCAATTCAATGCTTCAACAAGGCTCTACTGTGAGAGTGCCCGGGAGAAGAAGCAGCAAGAAACTTCCGGGGGTCTTTTTTCCTGCTCACAGTTACAGACAGCACTTATCATCTACTACAATCTATATTTATAAAACTCATGTCCAAGCAGATTTGTCTTTAAAATAATCATCTAATTTGTAATATCCTTTCTTCATAAGAATGCTTTTAATATGAGTTTTTTTAAGGTAAGGCATTTCTGTAATTTTAGATGGAATTTTATTATAAATCTTTACACATGTACCCATGAACGAGCCACCAGCTTTACATAGTCTAAAATTTGGTACAATCAGTTTAGTCTTGTTTCTCGTATTAATATTGTGGATGTCAATCTTCTTAAGAAACTATCGTAATATTTCTAAACAAACAAAACGTTATCCAACATCTATTGTGACAGTTAGAATATTAATTTCCATAAAGAGATCCTTAAGTGAATCCCTAGACCTGAGGTTGTAAATGGCATGGACTGCTCTTTTCTGTAAAATAAATATAGACTCAATATCTGCAGCTGAGACCCACAACAACAGACCATAGGACATAACACTATGAAAGTAGTAAAATAAACTAATCGTGCTGTTTCTACGTCAGTTAAGAGCCTTACTTTCTTAACCGCGTAAGCAGCTGAACTCAGTCTCCCAGACAAGGCTTCAGTGTGAGGACTCCATTGTAACCGTGAATCTATAGTAAGGCCAAGGAACTTTGTAGAATTTACAAGTTCAAGTACTTTTTTACCTGTTTTACATTTGGTAAAGTGAATTTCATACATTTCGTGCTAGTAAAACGAGTAAATGTAAACGAGTACGAGTAGGTACATGTAAATGTAAACCATTACAACACTTGGGAAACAGTATTATTTACATCGTCAAAACATTGTTTTCTTCTATCAACTTTAAAAAGTAATGAGGTATCATCTGCAAACAATACAGTTTCACACAAGTCCTTTGTGAAATAAGGAAGATCATTAATATATATTAAAATAACAATGGTCCTAATATTGATCCTTGGGGCACTCCCATAGTAATGTGTGCTCCTGGGGACTCCTTGCCATTAATAACTACTTTTTTGATACGGTCAGATAGGTAGGATTTTATAAGGCCAACTGATTGTGTTGAGACACCATAATGCCTAAGTTTATTTATCAGTATATTGTGATCAACGCAATCAAACGCCTTTGAGAGGTCACAGAATATACCAATGGCATCTTGCTTACACTCCCACGCATCAAAAATTTGCCTAAGAAGTGCTATACCTGCATCAGTGGTATTTTTTCCTCTCGAACAACCGAACTGATTAACATGCAACAACTTGTTTATGGAAAAATGAGACAGCAGCTGGTTATAAATAACTTTTTCAAAGATTTTACTAAGGGCTGGTAACATTGAGAAGGGTCTAAAACTTTCCATCCGATAGGATTGTATGCATTGGTTAAGGTCTAGTAAAAATAGTCGGAGCCACATAGAATATTATTAAACAACTTGACAGTTTAATCTGAAGCAAGATAGAACTTGTAAGGGTGTTATAATTTCATTCCATCCCTATTTAAATATTTCTCGTCGATCCTGTGTCTCGAACGTGACTCTGGGTGGTTGACGTCTATGAATACTAAGCGGCCACTTCTATGAATATTACCTAGAGGTAATAGCAGAACATAGATGTTCTGCTAGAACTCTCTTCTATAATAATTAACTTACCGTAAAGGTGATTTTTCCACTTTATGTACCAATTATTTTACTTTATGAACTAAAGGTCTAAGGGGAAAAGTAAACTTTTAGTAAGTAGCTGTAGGTAATAATAAGAAAATGTATTCAGCGATGAATTCGCATTTTTTTGAACTAGGTATAATAATGTAGTAAATAATTATAGTTCTCACAAGAATAAATGAAAAAATTGCGCTAGAAAAATTATAGTGTTTGCATACATGTACGAAGTGAAACTTTTTTACGACCCCAGCGCACCATACCGTACCGCACCTTGTTGAATCGTACCCCATCGGACCCCGTACCGCGCCTTACTCTACCTACTCTACGCTACTCTACTTTCTTGTTCATGTGATTTACTCATGCAGCTGGGAAGGAAAAAGGTAACAAGAAAACGTTGTATTTTTTGTGTTGTTTATTACTCCGTCTCGACAACGTTGATAAAGAAGTTTATTTAAAAAATGTGTAATGTCTGGAAATTTAATCGGAAAATATTAGGTAATTAAATTAAACAGTGAATGTTAAAACCCATTAAAAAAATATTCATTGTTCTAAATTGTATGATCTAAATTCATAGTACGATGATAAATATATTACCTCAAAATCTATTGGGTAAACATACTTTATAAACTCAAATACGTGTTCTTCAATTTTATGTAATCAAGTAAGTTTCCGCGAATGTTCCCGTTTTGTGGAAAATTCAAGAACCGACTGAGCTTAAACCACGAATCTGCAATTATTTAATCATTTTGAGGTGTTATGATGAAATAGCGGGGTTTGAAATTGCAAATGCGATTTAAATGCAATGTTACCAAAAGGAGGTACATTACGATTTCCTAAGTCTCCGTAAATTTCAAGCTATTAAGAAAATACTCAATCTAACACGAACAATGGCATTACGTCGCCCTGGATGAATGTGTGTGTAATATAGGAGATCACATAGGGTGCCCCGAACGCGTACCCGTCTGGAGGAGTGATCACCCACAAGTGATACCAGGACAGTAAATCAAACCTATTTTACAGGTAAAAAAATACAGAACGATTCTAATTTTTAATCGACTTCAAAAAAGGAGGAGGTTGTCAATTCATCGCGTAGATATTTTATTTTTCTTTCATTGCATGTTCACCGTTACTCGAAGATAGTTTGGATGGTTCTAAATTTTTGGATGGTCCTGAGTTTTAGTTTTTTAGTGCAGTTTGTAAGGTACTAACATTAGATTTTAAGGTTTGTTCTTACTAAGAATAAAATATGATCCTTCTGTTGGTCGAAATAAATTATTTTTATTTTATTTATGTTAAATGTATTTTTATACGGAATCGCATCTTTTTAGCCGTCTTCAAAAAAGGAGGAGGTTCTATGTCCCACTGTATATTTTTTTTAGAAATATCGTCTTCTAATAAAATAAAACAAAGCAAAAGGAAACATTAAATTTTCTCGCATTATTGCAGTATAGGAAATAAAAAGTCAGTAAAACTAATTCCTAATGATTGGTTAAAACATAAATTTTACTAAATTTGTAGCTGGTGATTAAAATGTGTCAAAAGTTTTTCTTTGTTAAGCCATATATGTAGAACAAAAAGACAGATAATCCCTAGCAAATTTTAAATCTACTGTTTCAAGAGAAACGTTACAAAGGGAACGCTGGACTGCATCTAGAGTTTTTACTTCAGATAATGTATTGATTGGTCGTAAATTTGACTGCACGACCTTCCAGGGGCGTGGTAATTGGGAACGGAGAGCTAGCAACCCCAAGCAAGCCGGTCGGCTCGCCGCTCAGTCTATACGAGAACGTTGACGGAACTGTATCGCGCCAGTACCGTACTTACAATTAACTCTATTCCACTACTTATACAAAACGCGAGTGTGAACCACATAACTAAGTGTCGTTTACACCCCTCCTCTATTATACAAACTGTCCATTCAAGGTCATTTTCAGGAAATTGACACCTGTTGTGTTTGTATACTATATGTATGTAAACGTATACCTTCGCATCTTCGTAAGTACACTTTTTTATATTTTTTATCACAAGTAGATGTTGATAAATTGTTTGTAAACCATTAGTTGAGCTCTTTAGACTAGTTTTTTTTGCATTTTATTAGTATTGTTTATTATTTTTCTTGTAACAGTAATTTTTATTTATTTACTTATAAAAAACTTTATAATTGTTAGTGATGTACTTAGTTATTTTTAAATACAAATTTTGTTTTAATTTTTTAAATAAAAAATACCATAATAATACCATTATGATACGCACGATTATGATTGGAGCAAGCGAGACAGATGTAATATTTTGTTTTGAAGCGGCAATTGGTATATCCTGCTAGTCTACTTGCCAGCTCGCCGTGGACGGCGGAAGCATCGGATTCATTCAAATAATCCAATTAAATCTCGCGCAGAGGGCACAACCCGCTTCACAGCTGCGAATGGAATAGGGATCCCCATAGGCACGAGAAGAAACGTTACGTCACTAGACTCATTTATTTATTTATTCTTTGATATCATCATTAAGTTAACTTTAATAATAATATAGTTTTTCAGATATATTTTAGTAAGCTTACTTTGTAAGCAAAAACATCTTAATAAAAATTAAGGAAGTAATGTGACAACCCTAAGTCTCGACCCGTATTCATAGGGAATTCCTAGCATATTTTAATCAGTAAAAAATAAACTCATAAATATAGCACGATTGCATCACTAAATAGTATAAGACAATGGAGACAGACGTCTGTCTGCACGGATTTTCGTGCGATTCTACCATTATAATAAAGTGATTGATATGAAAAGTTTGATTACTCGTGGGTACTTACTTACTCACTTTTAGCTTATCATAATTATCTTTTATTATATATAATTTATATTTCTTAAAATTGAAAATCTTCCGACAAAAAATCTAAAAGTATAAACCATAAGTTATAGTTGTAGTTAATTTTTTTATAAAGAAAATAAAACTCCTGATAGACCGCAAAAAAAATTACTAAGTACGTTTAGGGTTAATATTTATAAACGTAAGGATTGTGGTTCAGAGTAAGTACTTCAGAGCCAGAAGAAACCAGAAGCCAGGCCGGTTATGGGTCTATACAAAATTTGTATAGTTTCATGTTAAGTAGGGTCCCAGAATCAAGAATAAATACTACACACGTAACACTTCAATTTTGTAAAATACAGAGTACCTAGAGTTAAATGAGTTACGTAACAAAGTATGCATTTCCAATATTTTAGAGCTAAAGAAGTTACCCGAAGATTTTAAATATACACATCGCATTTGAGTTAAAGGAGTTACTTGTACAATAGGTACCTAAGATTCAAAATGTATAGATCACATTTAGCAGTAGCAACGGCATTTACATATAAATTTGCAGAGCAAAACTACCAAGATTTTTCCTCTTGTTACTCCCGTGCAGCGGAGGCGGCGCGGTGATGCTTCCGTATACTTCCGCGATCCCGACGATTTCATTTATTAAGTCCTCCGTCATGTTGGAATAGAGTTGCGAGTTTCATGTCTTCTCACCGTTTTCTCGTCATTACGAGGTGCGATTACTGATATGCTTGCGAATTCTTTCGCGATCCTGACAGTCGGTTAATAAAGAAGAAGAAAGGAAAGAGAGAAAAGATTCTCTTGTCTGAAAAATAAGTTAAAGTTTTTCAAAACCTATTTTCTTAAAAGATGCAGAGAAACATGGATTTTTGGGGCAATGTATCGGTGGTGCTTTTAGTTCTGCTGACGATGGCCATTTAACATCTTGGCTCGTCTGCTCGTTTGTCAGTTTTACATACATTATAAACTAGTACTATGCCCGCGACACTGGCGTTTCCCGGAATAATAACCCTTGATCCTATTCCAGATCATGATCTTGCTGTGTGCTAAGTTTTATGAAGATCCGTTCAGTAGTTTCGAAATCTTGTATTATACAAGGCAACCGATGTGTCTGTTGCCATTAGCATTCTTCAGTTATTTCGAGGACATTACTTCCTATAGAGTGTTCTCTTGTATATGGAAGTGTACTACTTTTAGATTAACTTTAGGAACGCCATTTCCACATTTCTATGCCTTGGCGTTGAATCTGCTTTTAGTATGTATCACTCTCGTCATCTTAGAATTGAGAGTTATCAATACGTACATTTGCAAATCGATATGGATCGATCGAGTAAAAACAAACTTGCACTGATGTACCAATAAGATAAAAGCCAAGATAATGATAAGATATACAAGATAATGTAAAGATAAAGCGAAATCAAAATGACATCAGTACGAGAGTGAGCAAACAGGAGACTTGAAGCCGCGGGAGTTCATAGCATTCCAGTAAACCCATCTAATAAAACAACTTTTTACAGATGCTTAAGTTAGATTAAAGTTACTCGTAAAAACACGATCTCCTGTAGCTTTGTAAAGCTCATTAAGAGAGATTGTTCAGTATTACCCAGTACCTAACTCTGAAAGTCCGAACTCAATAATTGGAATTCGATTACAACAAAATAAATTTCGAAAAAATAAGTTATTATTAGAAAGCTTTAAGTGGAAAATGTTATTTTGTCAATTTAATGTGAAATCGTCTTTCGATTAATCTTGACGTCAATAACTTTATAACAATAAGATTTAAGATTATGGTTATCTTATAACTCTAACTCATTGCTTGAACTATTATTAATATTAATTTTATCTCTTACTAAAACCGATACCATTACTTACATATAAATCTACTTGTAAAACTATAAATAATTCAAAGTTTCAATAAAATAAGACAAACATAATTCTAAAGTTAACACTTTAAATTCGTAAGTATAGGTAACTATAATGTACTTACAAAAATTTAAGGTTTATGAAAATTTCAACAAGAGAGTGTGCAAAAATTTCATAATTCATCTAAGTGTTTTAAACCTTTTGTCAGTTTTACCTGCTTTCATTAGTCCACTGCAATTTTTTCCAATTTATTCTGCCGTTTAAAGGCCTTTTTTCCTCAGCTTAACTTTCAACAAGAACTTTTAATCTGTAGAACGTTAAGACAACGCTAATGAACTATGAAATATTTTCGCGTAATTTTTTTAAAAAGAATTTGCATCTTTCAATTCTCTACGACAGCTATTCATTTAGAGTTCACATCTTGCAATCAACGATGTTTACTGCTTTAATACTAATCAATGTCTTCAACATTTTATTATATTTTCATTAATAATTGGTCTCATTGCTCATTGCATTATACTTCAGTCTTTTATTTTTGCTCGCCTTTTGTTTAATGTAAACATAGCCCCCAAAATATCATCTCTTGGCCTCCTTCACACCTGCATAGGCATAAAAAACGATTAGACGCTTGGGTAACGATTATACGCGAATGCAAGTCCATAATAACTCACCTTAACATTGTGGTCTCGACCGTTGGACAGCAGATTTTACTACGAGAATTAGAGGTTTGCTTGGACTCAAGGACAGATAAAGCCTCTTTAACCCCAAAACCTTGTTGTAAATTGTATAAAAGTGATCACTTGAGTAATTAAAATGTTGGAATTAATTATCAACGCTACGGTAATTATTTACAATATTCATTGGTTTGCTTTAGTATTTTGTTACTTTCTTTAAATTTACATTGCTAGTATTATCGATGATTAGTAGTTTTATCGCTAGTAATATCCAAAGTTTAGCCTTCACGGTACACATGCATTACTAATCCGTTTTTTTTCGACGTAATGACTGACGTAATCTCTTTGTTTTATTTCAATCGGTTCCCAAATAATTTTTTTTCTCAATTTAAGGAATTCCGATAAACATTTTTCAAGTACAGGCAATGACAATGTGCATATTAAGATAATAAAGGATTCAAAAATGATAAAGGATAAAGGAAAGGCGCAGTGGGAACTGTTATTATCCAATACGTTAAACTTTTTTTAACAAATTTAATAAGCAAATAGTTCATATTCGTTTTTAATCGGTTACTTATTTTATTCAAAGAGAACTTTAAGGACCTTATTGTAAAGTTGGAGAGAGAGCAACTTTTGCCTATATTAAATGGTTCAAGCTTTAAAATTGATTGCTACAGTAGTGCACTTAAGATTGAACGAGTTAAAATTCATAATGCATTAAACTTCGCGTAGCTACGAGTAGTTGTCGTTGCCAGGAACGGCGGCTGCAAACATAATGCAAAATACTTCGTTAAGTTTCCAAACTAAACTAAAAGGGCAGTTTTCTACTCATATTCTTTAGAAGGTAAATATTTATTGAATATATGCAATTAAAATGTACTCAATAAACATATAAAAAAATGGTGAGTGTTTAAATTTTTATAGATGTAACAACATGGATTAAAATTGAATAGAGATGAAATATAATTTATCACTTCGCTTGAGCAGAGTAGAATATACACATAGAATCCATGTGTCGGATCCTCTGGATACTTACAGAATAATGAACATGCCCAAAACAACGAATGTTCATGCTAAATATCTTATTGTTTGATGATGATATCTGAAAACTCATTGCGGTTCTGGCGACGATTACTAAAGCGTAAAACGGATCAGTCCTAACTTATCTTGTTTTCAACTTGAATGACCGGGTCCTCAATGTGATCTTTAGTTACTTAGGTGTCATACATAAGATTACCAAACACCGCTTTCGTTATTGCTCAATGGTTTATTCCAATGGACAGTTGCTGTTGGCTCTATCACATTCACATGTTATTTACATTCACACGCAGACAGAAAAAGATTAGTCAACCGCTGTGAGGTAAGTCAGTCGCCAAGCTGGTCTGCTTTGATCGTTGGTCGTTCTTCGTTCTTCAGGTTGATTTTGCTTCTGATCTGACTACGATCTAACGATCTACCCTCATTTTTGCTTATTGTTTGCAAGAAAAGAAAAATTCTTTTGTATTTGAGTGTAACGTGTCAAGTATTAATGTCAAGTAGTCTTAGAATTTTCATGTTCGTTACATTTAACTTCAATGACTTCAGATTAAGCTTTTAAAAGTAATTGAGAAATGTTTTCTATTATAATGTTTATGGGATAATTACACCAGTTATTATTTGAATAATTGGTATCCGATAAAATTATTCGGATAATGAAGCAAAGTCCTTTAGTAATTTAAAGTTTACTAAGTATGGATAACTCTGTGGGCACCTTCGTTCCCACTGTAAAATAATTATAAGCAACCTTTTTAAATTACGTAACCTGGTGAAATATTTATCAGCCGCATTAGTAAATACTTTGCTCCTAGTTACATAGCATATTACTATAAGCTTATAATATTTGAGATGAAATACTTTCTTGAAAGTAATCCTATGGTTTAATATACAATTTTATAAATCACATTCATCGAACTCTTTGATAGCCGTTAGATGTGGTAGATAAATAGGCAGTAAGCCGTAAGTAAAAACAAATACAAAATTATAATATTCATTTCAATGATTGAACAAAGAACCATCACGAAAAACATAAAGAGGATAAAAGGTAAACGCGACGACGACTCGACAATCTCGACATACATTTGTTCTTTAATCTGAGCATTTTTGTTTTTTCAAACTTCAACATTGCAGAGAGAACGTCTACGTTTTAACTTATAACTACTCTATTCCCCTAATATTCTTGAGGGCTTTTATCATGTCTACTCTGTTTGTTCATAACTTTTCAATTTTATAATTTAGACTTACTTAGTTTTCTTTTATAAAATTTCCAAACTTTCCTAGAATTTGCTCTATACTTTCAAAGCAACGTCAGAACTTATGTCGAAATTTTTGCTTTAGCTAGTCAAAGCGAATTAGGTAAATTTTGCTGTAGTTAGGAAATAAAAGTGCCTATACCAACTTCGACCTTTCATCGCGCTCTAAAATTTTGTTTCTTTACCTTAATATTACGAGAATGCGTTAATTTATTAGAATACATTTTAAAATTAAGATTTATTAAAGCTTGATTATGATTACTTTTGACTACCCACTAAGTGTTATTTTCTTTCCAAATAAGATATAATGATGTATAAAATGCATAATACTATGGACCTGTAAATAAATTACCATGATATTTATAATGCATAATGAATACTTACTTAGTTCATTAAATTTTAACTTTTATTTATCTGATAAGAATAACATTTAATATGCCTATTAGTTGTCACTAGTTTACTTACCTAAATAACAACGTCTAAGGGATTACGAGAACTTAGATAATACATGCTCGTATTTTTGTATCTGTTCTTACCTTACACGTAAAACAAAAGATTTCTTTCTTTAACACTTTTCATATAAATGGTTTCAAGTGTGCAACGCCAGTCTTGTTTAGCCGTGAAAAAATCTCGCCACTTCTTCCGAGATCACTTTTATCACAGAACAGGTTTTTCTTATGAGCTTTTACAGTGAAAAAGTAAAATCTCTTACAAAACTTTCAGCTATTGTTGTGTAGTCTATTGTTGTTTTGCTATTTTGTTGTCTTGACGTGTTTGAAATTGGTCTTATATCCAAAGGCTGTATGTAAAGCTTACACTGTAAATATTCCAAATTCCTAAAGGAAAAATAAATGTACTTATACCTACGCGACGAATGCATAATATAACGTCCTACTTTTATGAAGTCGGCTAAAAGTATAGGTATCAAAGGAGTGAATCTTGACCGACCGACTCCAAGAACGGCAGGTAGATCGATGACTTAGAAAAGATGATCGTTAGACGCTACCATTTCGAACGTCATGTAATGTTCTCAGATTTACTTGTTATCATAAATAGTAGTAGCAAAGCCCTGTAGAAGGCCGCGGTGTAATTAATTTATTACGATTGTCAAAGAAAATTAGAAATATGATATTTCGATGCCAACTTCAATAAAATAAACAACAAAATAGTTGTGTTATCGCATGCCGTGCGGTCGTATTACAATCGTACAATCTAGTTTCCTCGGCTATAATTATTTTTAATGAGTCAGTTTTATAGCGAAATATGTTATTTTGTGGTATTTAAGACCAAGTCTATTTGGAGGTATGAAGTTATAATTTGACTAGTGGAGTGCTTGTTGTTACTTCCTATTGACAAGATCTTAGGAGGAATTTGATATTTTATTTTGTTTCTTAACATTCTTCTGGGATAGCAATCTAAGGAAGCTTCAAGCCTCTGAACTGGGCCGGATTACCAGGACTAGGCCTAAACATCTAAGACTAACCGAAGATTCAAGCTCCATTATCCTTTTCATATACCTACCGCACAGCCTGTCATGGTTTTAGTGGGCAAGATATCTATTTTACTCACATTCTCCCTCATACAAGCTTAATTCTTGGAAGTTGTGTCCGCGTTTGACGTATAGTTTTCGAAGAGCTTTAAGTCTTTTTTAATGAAGAACTGTGACACCCCAACTCAGATTCACTCATGGGTACTTAAATTGCTCCTTAGTAAAGAATCACCATGCAAATGATGTACTAAGGAGCGATTTAAGTCACCATTAGTAACTCTGAGTTTGGGTGTAAGTAAAACTTTGAGTCTTCTAAAATTAATTACAATTAATTACAGTACATCATTATTGTCATTTGCATTTTACATTATTTTCGCAGCGGATTTCATTAGTATTTCATATTTTTGTGATCTTCAATGTTTGCACCTTGTTGTTGATCTTTATGTACTGATTGGACACTATTTGCTCGCTCGTTTTCTCTGCAGTTTCAAGCGTGATTAGTCCATTTCCAATTCAAACATTACTCTTTCTTTTACCTAGTAACATTAGTAGTGTTTATGAGGTTATGGTGGTGTAGTTCGGTTGTATGGCCTTTAAGATTCAGATGAATATAGTCCGTATTTACATTACAATGTCCGGCATTTGTGTAGGAAATTATGAAATGATTTAAATATTTAATAAATTTATGATCGAATGATAAAAAAGCATACACGGAAATTTAAGTTATCTACTAGCCCACCTAAACCAAAGACATTCTCGTGTCTTATTTACATTACGCACAAATCGTTCCATAAACTTGTAGTTATTAGTTTTATCAACAAAGTTAATTCAAATCCGAAGTTGACGACATAATTATATTCGCATCAACATTAGAATTATGAACTACAACCAGATGTCGTGACAAAAGGTCATATTTTTCAATACCACAAAGTTTGTCAGCGATATAAGAGTAAATAAACATTCAGTTCACGGATGAGGGGTTGCGAGTGTCTCCGACGTGGAATTATGTATGATTTATGACTTTTATGAGCCTCTTCAGCTTTAGACGATCCTATTCTCAGGATTATAAGGTGACATTACAATTTTCTGTTATTTCTTATTACTTGTTAATGTCTATTTTATTATCAATGACAAGTAAAATGTGCCTATATGAACGACCATCAAAACATTTGGGATCTCACGTAGGGATCTCTCCTATTTTCTGAAAGTTTGTGATATTTTTCTCTATTAATTGTTAATCATTTTGTCTTAGAATCACGATTGATTTTTATCGTCGAATGTTCTGTTTATCAGCATCGATGAATCGGTCCATATTAAAGATTAATTTTAATTCAGCAACAATAACTGCTTTAAGAACTAGTGAAAAGAACAATTTTAATGTCTTTCGCAGCGCACTTCATAGTCAAGAATGTCCATAGGAGTCAATTAAATAATAAGTCTGTCGAGGTCAAATCTAACATAAGTAAAGCTATTAGAGCCAACTTCGAATTGTATGCCAATTGTTGTTTTACAATGCCGAACGGACGTCCAGAGCAAACGTTTATGAACACTTTGTGTTTAAACGGTTTTCCTTTAAGTTTATTTTAGACATTCATTATCTCACTACCTAACGCTGCGTTGGGACAGTTGTATAAAACACATCCTTCTTGTACACACGTTGTCAGTAAAATACTCGCTAGTAATTTTGTATCAATCGTATAAAAAACATTGTGTGGGTGATATCTCCCTACAATATTAACTTGTAGGTATGGTAAGTAAATTATTGAAAGTATGTATTCGTAATGTTTACTTTAAATACCTTAATAAAAACCATAGCAAAACCTTACCTTACCTTAATAAAAAATTTAAGCAGAAAACCCGCTTTTGTTCTTCTTCTTACCACAATTGAGTTGTTTCCTAAAATTTTTTTTTGTTATAAATGGAAAGTTCATATATAAGTTTTATAACAAAGTTATTTTAGTTTTTTTATATTCGCTATAATTTAAAAGTTACATCAAATCAAAAATACGTTTTTGAATCCAGTACCGAAAACACGCCGACAGTTCCCGAATAGACCCGAGCGCGCGTGTGACGTCACTTTGTTAATTGCTATTCATTGCAGCATACAGCTGATACTGTGATTTGACTTTAAACTGATAAAATCTTGATATTATCGTCAATATATTGATAAACATATTAAAAATGCTAAACCTTAAAAGTTATCGTGATTGTTTTGTACCATTACGTGTGAATACTACAAAAAAGATAATGTTAAATGTGTACATTTATTCGGAACCTGTACATTTAATCCTACTTTCCTACTTAATGTTATAAATCTGAAATTTTGGATGTTTGTGACTCCATCACGCAAAAACGGCTGAACGGATATAGATGAAAGGCACACAGATAGTTTTTGACCTAACTTACCAGATAGGATACTTTTTATCCCGGAAATAGACCTTTTCCCGAGGAATAAGAGGTTAAATTTTAGTTTTCGTTCATAGATTCATTTTTAGGGTTCCGAAGTAAAATCAGAATTCTTATAGTTTAGTCATGTCCTACCGTCTGTCCGACTGTCCGTCCGTCCGTCCGTCCGTCTGTTCAAAGCAAAACGCCGAGACCCTTAGTGCTAGAAAGCTGTAATTTGGCATAGATATACATATTTATTAAAAAAATTGAAAAGGTCTTCCAAAAATATTATGGGAAGACCATTTTTGGAATTAGGGGTCCGTTTGCGAAATATTTGCTTTGAAGTGCTAATTCTGGTTAGAGTCAAGTGTCCAGGGGGGACAGTTGGCTAAACGGTTGGAGTTGGACAAGTGAAAAAAATCTCAAAAATAGGTTATAATATGATGAATTTACAAGGAAAACTATCACGGCTATGTTAACATGAGTAGTTAATGAATAATAGTCGATAAACTTACTACTTCGGAACTCTACATTGCGCGTGGCCTGACACGCACTTGCCCGTTTCTTTTATGAAACAACTGATGGTTTTATTTTATTAGGTTAGGAATTTTGCCACGTTGATCCTACTTCAATTCAATGAGGATTTGATGATGGGTTCTGGGGCTACAAAGTGGAACTCCTCAATGGTAGAGTAAAACGGAGCCGTGTTTAAAGATAACTACTACTACTATTACTATCATTAACATTGTAAAATCAGTAGGAACATCATTAAATAAATAAACGCTTCACACTCCTATGAGTGTGAAGCCCCTTACTAGGATACCCTGAGTCGTGGGTGCCATAGACAATACAAGGACACACACCCAGACCAAGAACAGAAATTCAAACTAATCATTCAAACCACCTCGCTGCATCCACCTCGCATCGTATCGAACCCAGGACCCTTGACTCAGCGATGTGGCGTGGTATCCATTCGCCACACGGGTCATTGACCAAGTTGGTGTATTTCGGAGACAAAAAAAATTATATATTGTACCAGTTTTATGTATAAAGCGCGTACAAACCCATAACGCCGCAGTAGGTTTCCCTGTCGCGGGTGATATGGACAACACGTCACTATAACACCCAAGACCCGAGTACAAATATTTATTAGATATGGCCGGGAATTGAACCTGGGACCCTCGCTTCGCAGGTTGGATCGAATCGCTATCAACTAGGCTATAGGGTCATCGTATGTATGTACCTACTACTAGCATAGAATTTCTGTAGCATTGCATTGTGCATTTTTTTTATTAATCACATTCTTCATTTCTCTAAGGATCCATATCTGAAATTTACGCAGACGAAGTCGCGGATAGAAGCTAGTTGTATGATAAATGAAATATAATTTATCATACACCCCTGATTTCATACCCCTAACACCCTGCCCTGATTCCTCCCAGACACGATTTACTAGTAAACAGTGTAACCTTTTCTTTTGGTGTAAGTATATAATCAATGGAGAGTTTTATTATATTTAATGAAGAATAAATCATTTAACGTTTAAATTTACAATAAAATTACGTGGAATATCTTTTTGCACTAAATTTCGGATATTTTTAGTTAATTTACGTGTAGGAGCCGTTGAGACCATACTATCGTGAAATTTCTTTAACAAAGTGACGTCACAAATATGGCGGTCAAATTTGGCGCGTTCGTAGCCACGTGATTTTTTTTCAACTTTTATTTCGTTATTATTAATATTAAAAATAGTTTTTAAGCGTTTTTAACAATGCCAATCAATATAATTTGTGTTTAAGATTTAAAATACATTTAAAAAAAAAATATTTTTTTTAAAATGAACAACTCAATTACCTATTTGTACCACTATTCGTTAAAATGTTTTTTCGAAAATTTATACTCCTAACCCGCTTCTGCAGTCTGCTTTTCTCCTAGAAACCTAGTACCTAGGTATGTTTACAAATTTCATTCAATGCGATTGTTGCTGATTTGTATCGACCCTTTCGCAATTTTCGTTTTTGTTACAGTAGTTGGTTTATAAAACATTGAAAAAATTACTGTTGCTTCATAATTTTTATCTATTATCATTTTACCCTTTCCGTGATATTTTTTTTTTGTTTTATTTTTTAAACAAAATTAACTTATCGTTTTTTATTAAATATACCAATGACACTTTAAAATCTCTAAAAAATCTAAAGTAACTTATTCTACATATTTTGTATTGTCCTGGTATTAACTTTTGCCCGTACGCAGACGCACTTTTAAGCGGCGAAATTTTAGTTGTTTTAATAGATTCTTAGTAGTTAGCAGAGTTAGTACTTTTTTCTTAATCTTATCTATCATTTATATTTTTAAACAGCTTAGGACATTTGCAACACACAAAACTCTGATCCAAACCTATAAGGCCCTGTGTGAATGTATAATTAATTACTGCATCTGTATTTGGGGAAATGCCGCTAAAACTTACCTTATTCATTTAGAAAGAGCACAACGGGCAGTGCTCAAAGTAATGTTATACCTACCCTATAGACATCCCACTGCTGACGTGTACAGAAAATCAAATGTCCTTTCAGTACGTAAAATGTATATTTATCAAGTCCTGAAACGATATCACGCAAAGATAGTGCCATTTTTGCCTGAAACAATTAAGCGTATAGCTAGCTGCCCAGTTCCGCGTGCCAGTAGTCAACTTGCCCGGAGACACTATGAGGTGGTTGCCCCCCGCCTGTACAATAAAATTAATAAAACATTAAAAGTAAAGAAAATGACACAATATGGATTTAAAAAAGTAATTCTTACCTGGCTCTGCAAAATGGATTATGATGACGTAAACTTGTAAATTATCTTGATGTAATAAACATGTCACACACACACACACACACACACACACACACTAACACGCGCGCACACACACACACACACACACAACACACACAATAATACACACACACACACCATACATACTCCACATACATACACACATCTTTATTAGTTGTTTTCTTTTTATCTGTTAAATATTAGCTTACAAATTTCTTAACGTCTGCATATACATAATTTTTTTGTTTATTTAACATATTGTTATGAACATCATTGAAAGACTGGGAAACGACGCTGATTACCCGAAACACAGTTTCGTACTAACTCGGGGATCAGAGGCTTCATACACTTTAATGTAAAAAATATGTCAATAAAGTATTATTATTATTATTATTATTATCTATGTCCAGAAAAGCGTATGTCCGTGACGTCTAATAAATAATAACTTTTATTACTATCAACATTTCAAATAGTTTTCGTATTGGTACAATGTTTGTAGTACAGTAATAAATTTTGTATTTGTACATTAATATAATGTCTAGGTATATCTAATAAAATTGTAATATACCTGATTATTTCAGGTGCCTAAGTTTACTTAGGTGGGTGAAAAGTGTAGGAGGCACCTGAATTAATCAAAAGAATAATAAGTACCTGGGTATCTGTTACAAAAGTTACTTCAACTTGATAAAGTGAGTTAGCCAGTATTTGACCTTTTCTTCAACCTTTCCTATTCTGCTTTATTTATGGTGTGGTCTATTTATTTTAGAAGATACTATCTCATTATTTAAAAGGTTTACGTAAATCTGACGAAAAATTGAATCCTTTTAGGATTACTTTTGTATTCCTCCATACTGATCCGATTTAGTTAGAACTTTTAATATAATTATGAACGTCAGTAATGTTAACTGACTCAATAGGAATCTATGTAAGTATATTATACTGTTTATCCTGAATGTCTGATTGAAGCTACAAACGTAAAATTTTTACAATGAGCTCATTTTGTAGGCATACACTATGGAAGGCTCTTTGATATATTTTATTTCCTATGGATGTTGAAAGTTTGTTTGAAAATCCACCAATTTGTAAAAAGCATTACGAGAACTGGTATTGATTGAGCGCTCTTGAAAAATCAATCTATTATTTGAAAGTAAAAATTTACTTCCGAACCCGAATTTACTTCGGAACCCTAACAAGCACATTAACATACCTTTTTGACATCAAAATCATTGCTCTAATTTGCAAGACTGGTGAGTTAATGCTGTTTGAATATATGAGCCTGTGTTCCATACTCCTTACGTACCTCTTTTTTGCATTATAACTAGTTGCGCGGACATACTTCGTTCTGTCAAAAGTTTTTTATTTTATTTTGAGATGTAAGCTATCTTATCTTTCAAGTTGGATGAAACTGTACACGGTGTACACATTTGATTAAAATCAGTTAAGTAGTTAGGAGTCCATCGCGGACAAAAAACGTGACACGTAATTTATATACATATATTAAGATATCATTGTTTGCGTAGCTATGTGCTACATTGAAAAAAAAATTAAGATATCTCCATACGTGGGTATGTTTGTCGATAAAATTAGGCATATTTTATGGCCTTAAATTATTGCTAGTTAGTTGCTGGTCGATATTTTATTTACCTTATAATATTCCTTAACTATCGATTGAAACGAATTGTACCTTGCTACAAGAATTTAAGTAATAAAATATGTCCAATTTAATTAAATTCCCGTTGTATTAAGAAAAATGTAAAACTATATTTTGGTAGGTATATTTTTATGTATCAATAGTAATAAAACAACGCTGTATAAAGCAAAGCAACAACCCATAATTGTCCCACTGCTGGGTTCGGGGTCTGCTTTCACAATGTGAGGGGTATTAGGCCATAGTCTACCACGGTGGCCAAGTGCGGATTGGTAGACCTTTGAGAACTATTATGGAGAACTCTCCGGTGTGCAGGTTTCCTCACGATGTTTTTCTTCAACTTATAATACGCACATAATATTTGAAAATCAGAGGTGCGTGCCAGGATTTGAACCTGGGCCCCTTCGTTCGGGAGACCAAAGTTCTAACCGCTAGGCTATCACTGCTTGTATAATAGCTGTATAATAGCACATAATAGAAGCGTTACTAGCATTTATCAGAAAACAGCTGTTACCTACTATAAAAAAACTTAAAAATTGTAAGGTTAATTTACGAATGGTACGTTAAAGACAGCATGATAAATCTTGCTATAAATTGAGGCCATCGTATTACGTCCGTAAAACGTCTATTTGGATCCGTTGTTTTACCGTGTCAAGCTACCGTATAAGCACTCAATTTCCTACCTGCAAACTGAAGCTTTAGCTTAGGTTTATTGTTACAAGATACGTAGCAATATCAAAATTTTTCATAGGACGCATTTCGGAGAGTGTGGAAGGGAATTGTTTGAGATTATTCCCCCATCCCCATTTCTCTATCGAACGACACAGCGCACGGCAGGTATCCATCCTTATATCGTGAACATCCTGCCGGTACGGACGACGCGGTTTGCCTCGTCATTTGCTGCGCGCCGGTAGCGTTAACACATGCGTAATATTTTAGTGCGGAATACCCCCAACATGAAAAAGTGCGATGTGTGTAGTAAATCTATAACGAAAAAAGGACCTGGGCTGGAATGCAATAAATGCCAAACTATGGTGCATGCCACGCCAAGTTGTGCAAAACACACAGCCAAACAGCTAGCGGCACTACGAAATGCAGAAAGTTTGGAATGGGCGTGTAGTGATTGCAAGCGTATGTCCCCCCGCAATTCGTCACTTGTGGTGCCAGATGATGACGAGGACGAAGACGAAATACAGTCTCCAAGCGGTAGATCGATCAACGTAAAAAAACTTGTTCAAGACATAAACAGAGACATGCAGAAACTAGTTGCTCAAGAACTGCAGTCCATAACAAGTACGTTACAGTATTTTAGTGATAAAATGGAAGAATTTGTGGAAGGTCTAGAAACAGTTAAAAATAAGAATAAAGAGTTAGAATCTAAACAAATAGCACTAAAAAATCAAAATACATTCTTGGAAACGAAATTATTTGCGCTGAAGCAACGATTGCAGGAACTAGAACAAGAAAAACTCGTGAGTACTCTAGAAATTTCTGGCATTCCGCAAACAAATCAGGAAAATACTGACGTAATCGCTAAAACCATTGCAAGCATGCTAAAACTAGAAGGGAAGGAAATCATCTCAAGCAAAAGGGTACACGTACGTCAAGGTAAACCAGGGATCATACAAGTGCAAGTGGACAGTGATATAATCAAGAAGCAGTGGCTAACAACATCTAAGAACATGAAGATAACAGTGGCTGACATCATCTCAATTCCAAGTGGTGCAGAAGTATGTGGATCCGATAAGGTATTCATCCGTGAGGCACTTACATACTATAATAAGCAACTGCTAGGTAAAGCGAAACATGACTTGCAAGGAATATGTAAGTACGTCTGGTGTAAAGAAGGTAAAATTCTTGCACGAAAAAGTGACACAGAGAGGAAGGTATTTATCATAAGACGTGAAAGTGACATTGAACAGCTGCGTGAACAGAAGCAATAAGTCATAAATTCACACAAGTTTTCTTATTTTTCTACATTTGTACTTATTTGTTATCTACTCTTACCTATTAATAATGGATATTAACATTCCAACTAATTCAGTATGTGAGTTGTATAATTGTCTTAATTTTCAACAATATATTAATTTTTTACCTAAGAATGATGGCCAAAAAATAACCTTCATTCATGTTAATGTAAGATCATTGCAAAAAAACTTCAGCAAACTAGAACTTCTTGTAAAAAATAGCAAATGTATTGTAGATATCTTGGTTATTACTGAGGCAAACATTCAGTCACAAATAAGCTCACTATATGCACTGGACGGCTATATAATGCACACACAACTTAGAATAGGCCGAAAAGGGGGAGGAATAATTATTTATATGCACCAAAAGCATAACTTTATTATTACAAACACAACAACTAAATATTTTGAATGTCTAACGGGTACGCTTGTCACACCGTGCCAACACAAGATAATTGTGTGTGCAATATATAGACCACCAAATATGAATAAACATTTATTTGTGCAAGAACTGGATCGCCTTTTAACTACGTTTAAGAACACTGATGTTATTTGTCTTGGTGATATTAACATTGACCTTAAAGTAAACAATATTGTTAGGGAATCATACTTAAACATGATGAATGGACACGGACTTGTATGTGGGATTACAGATTACACGCGGATTGAACTAAGCAATAATGCTATTAGTAAAAGCTGTCTTGATCATATCTTCATTAAATCCCAGATACAAGACGTGTACGCCGCCGCGCTCTGCACGGTACTAGCGGATCATCGGGTGACGACCGCCACGCTGTGCACCAAGATGCGCGTACAGGATGCTCCAAATATTGTTCCCAAAATTAATTATAACATTCTAAATGAAGAATTAAAACAAATTAACTTTAATCCTGTATTTGAAATCAATAGTCCAACAAGAATTTATGAATATATTAAAAAGAAATATAATGACTGCTACGAGAAGGCACAATACACAACGAAGTTGAAGCCTAAACGCCAAATGGAAACTTGGGCTAGTAAACACATAAATAACATGTGCGATTATAGAGACAGTTTATTTAAGAAGTGGAAAAATGATTTGAGTAATATGATACTGAAATATGAATACAATAAACAAAGAAACAAAACAAATCGGTTAATTGACAATTATAAAAATACTTATTATATAAATGAAATTCAGGCCAACATTCAGAATCCTAAAAAGCTATGGAGTATTTTAAATAAAATTACAGGTAAAATCAAGCGATCAATAGATCAACTAGTATTAAATAATTTTAAAAATATAGGAAACGAAACATCAATAGCTAACACGTTTGCGCATGAATTTAAAAATGCCGTTAAAAATATTATTCCAACTTGTACAACAAACATATTAGATAAAAATACATATGAAAATCCCCTTGACAAATCTATATATTTCAAAAAAGCTTCAAGCAAAGATGTAAAGGAAATTATTCAAAAAATTAATACTCACAAAGCCCCAGGAGTAGACGGTATACGCTCAATTGACATAAAGCGGTTATGTAATAAAATTAGCGGGCCAATAGCGAGATTAATCAACCTATGTGTGACATATGGAAGATATCCAGATGAACTCAAAACAGGCATTGTCCGTCCAATCCATAAAGGGGGCAAGCAAAATGAGATTGGTAACTACCGACCGATAACTATTCTTCCTACCATAGACAAAATTATAGAAAAATATATAAGCAAGCAAATATATAGGTTTTATAACACACATGAGGTAATATCCCAAAATCAACATGGATTTCAACCAGGGAAAAGTACAACCAAGCTTCTCTCCACATTTACAGACGACGTTAACACACACTTGAACAATAAAAAACACGTACTGCTTGTATTCATTGATTACAGCAAAGCTTTTGATACTCTTAGACATAACATCTTAATTGAAAAGCTGCTTAATAGTGGAATAAGTGGGCCTCTCCTAAACTGGTGTAAAAGTTATCTTAATAATAGGTCGTACAGAGTAAAAATTGGGCAAAGTTTTAGTGACACCATTGGAGTAGCTGAGGGTACAGCGCAAGGATCGGTGTTAGGACCATTATTCTACATAGCCTACGTTAATGACCTGAATAATATAATTCAAAATTGTAAAATTTACCAATTTGCAGATGATACATGTTTGGCAGTAGCAGATAAAAATGTCAAAAATGCTCAAAAATTAATTCAGGACGATTTAAATAGAATATGCCAGTGGTCACATGACAATGGACTAGTCCTTAATGCTGCAAAAACCAAATTACTCCACATTCATTCAAGCCACAATAAAAGCATCGATGAAATCACAGTCAAAGTACACCAACATAACTGCTTACATACACAAACTGTTAATTGTAAATGTAAAAGCCTAGAGCAAGCTACGCATCATAAGTATTTAGGATTAATAATAGATCAAAAGTTTAATTGGGAAGAACATATTAACTATATAAGCGATAAATTACGTGCGATATTAGCAAAATTTCATGTTATAAAGCGGAAAATTCCCTACGTAACTAAGATAACGATGTATAAGGCTCTTGTGGAAAGCATACTCTCATATGGACTGACAAGTTATGGACGAACATTCAAGACATACTTAGATAGAATTTACAGACTACAAAAACGAATTCTAAAATCAATAATACCTCATAAAATAATAAATAAACTAAGTGAACAAGAAAAAATATTTGAATATTGCAAAGTGCTCCAAATACATGATCTAGTTAAACTTAATTTGCTAAAAGAACAATACTTTAGGAAAGAAATATTACATGAGACGTCGCACAAAACAGTAACAAGAAGCGTAACTAATAAAATACTTATAAAGCCAAGAACGAACAATTACTACGGCAAAAGAACATCTCAATACATTATACCTGACCTCATAAATAATATACCACTGGACGTAAAAGTTAAGATAAAAGAGAATAACTTAAATAAAATATTGAAAGAATACTTTATATCTAAATATTAATAATATATTTCTCGAGGCGTATAGTATATTGTGTAAGATAACATCTATATTTATTTTTATTTTTTTATATATATTTGGTAGATTTTGCATAAATAATTAATATAAATAAATAACAATAAAATAAAAAAAATATAAATTGCATAAATAAAATGTAGTTCTTTAACTTGGAGCAGCCTGTACCGTGTACTGTGTGAGAGTCCGGTTATCCGGTATGCTTGGCGTGGACGGGCTGCACTGCGATGATTGGCCGTGCCGCGTGCCGCGTGCGTAAACAACCTGTATCCTATACCTACCTAATTTATTTTTCTCACTCTAAGATAAACTGCTTAGTTTTTAAGAGTGATGTAGATGCACAATCATTATGTAATATTTATATTATGTGTAATCTTAAATAATAAAATAATAAATTTGTTATGCGCACCGTCATTTATTGCGCGCTTCTCTTTGCTTTATGCGCCCACCATCCTAGACCACTTCTACACTTACTATCAGGTGGGATTGTGGTCAAGCATTAACTTATTGTAAGTAAAAAAAAATGAAATGAATGTTAATGACCAAAATCTTCATGAAAATAATATGTTACTGCCCTTCACTAGGTCACTTGGTGATTGTTACCGTATTTTAACCAGTGTATCTTAAATACACTGTGCGTCGGATATTTACTATTTTATGATTTTACAGTGTAATACAGTATTTTTAATTTTATGGTTTTAATGTTGTCAGATTTGCGACATGTTTCTCTAATAACAATGATAATTATAAAGTTAAAAAGTTAAAAGCTGCTCTTGATACATCATCAAAACAAATATCTTTGAATTTTCTTCATCCTTCATACCTTCAAGTTTTAAATCAATAAATCAGTTTTTACTGAAATCAGTACTGTTATCTACCAATTAAAGGCCAGATTAGGAGACGTTTTAGTTTATTAATTTGTAAGTTGTTTATTTTGAAATCTTTAAACCAGTATGAATCGTGACTATTACCGCAATTAAACCATTAACTTGAATTGTCTGACAAATGATATACGATCTGGGACAGGGGAAAAATTGTAAAATTATGTATTTACTGATAAGGTGCACGCAAATGCTTGGTTTTATCGTTGCCCACTGAAAGCTCAATTTTTATTGTTCTGTCTGATTTAACCTTCAGAGGAGAATTTTACAATTCGATGATATTAAATGTTTACTAAGTAATCAAATGTAACTGACGAGAATAAAGTAAAGGTCCTTGAGTTAATTGTATAAAATAATAGCAACTGAACGTACAGAGAGAATTTTTTAATATTATTTCTTCTTTTTTTAATTTTGGAAGGGAAATCTTCCGTCAGGAGAAGTGGGCTGTTTTGTTGTTTATTAGTTTGGAAGGTTTTGTTTATGCGGCCGACACAGAAAACTTCGATAGTATGTTTCAGGAAGACATCACTGTCACCTTATAATATAACGTATCGTGCAATGTCACTACAACACATGCGAAATTAGCACATTGTCACTGCACTAATAAGTCACACTTTGAGTGACCTATAGAATATTAATGCATAGAGTGAAGATAGTGCCAACACGTAGGGAGGAAGGCTTATTATCTTCTTACCTTACATAGTACGTAGATACGGTATTATTAGTCCGGTAGATATTTTTCTCTTCAGTTAGCCTTTTCTGAGAATAGCGGGAGCGAAGTCTAAGCAGATACAAGAGCTAGGAATGGAGGTCATCGGATCTATTATTTTCTATTTATCTATTCGGATTTATTATTCTATTATATAATTTAAATCAAATTTGTAACAAATATTCTTAATTTAGCAAAACATTTTTTTTAATATAAGTCTATCTCTAATAAGTAAACAAATTAAAACGTTATTAGCCCCTGTACTGCCGCTGAAATCGCGACAGTTTAATTAAAATGTCTAGCTAAAGATCTAATCGGTGGAGATTCCCTTTTGCGTTTATGTAATTATTATACCTCTGTGGGGCAATTATCTGTTTTCATTGTTTGATTCGGGACGGAATTTAAGCTACTATTATTATTTCATAATTTATAAGACTTCCTCGTCACAATTAAAGCTAGGTATCTTCAAAATCAAGCAGATTAAATTTTTACCACTAATGGTGTTCTAAAATATCGTGCAGATTATTATTTGCCCAAGTAGGATATTTGCGAAAAAATATTTATACCCAATTTGTCTATAAAATTAGGGACTCAATTTTATAAGATCTTTGTGAACAGCTCCACCAATGCGCACTGATGCAGAGGAGTAATGGGTTGAAACCAGGAGATTTTATTAACCTTACTGAAAGATACACAGGCTTGGTTCCTTTCTAGTCAGTAGTATATTAGTTCATTGTTTCTAGTTTATTGTAATATCATCTGGTAGACATTATACCAACACAGAGACACTTTGCTACATAATAATACTAATTAGTATTTTTAACCTCATCGGAAGACTTAATTCTGAATTCCTGAACAACCCACGCAGTGTTTATAATTTAACCGCAAACTTGTGTAAAGTGAGTCCCATTAATCCACAGCCCTAAAGTAATTATAAGGTTGGTGCTAATACGTGGGTGAAGGACGCAAACTTATTTATTGCCCGAGTTGTAAGTCTGGGCTAATAAAAATATGGTTTTATAATAAGTGGATTGATGAAGTTTGTCGACATGACCTCGAAATATGTTTCACCTAGAAGAAGTTATGTATTATGTTATTGAATCAAAATAATGTTAATTCAAAGGAGTTTATGATCGCACTTCTTCATGACGTTCTTATTGTCGGGCCCTCCGGAAGATGATAATGAATAAATGAAAACACTGGTGAAATATCCGTCATTCGGGTCTAAATAAAAGTACAATTTTAAGATCAAAGTTACAATAAAATTGAATTTTTGCTTTAATTATAAATATATATTAAACAATAATTTGTTGAATAATAATAAATCAGTCAACTTCATTAGGTTTTTCGGAGTCCATTTCGGACAAAAAGAAAAACAACAAAAATAAATAATGGCTTGTGAAGGAGTTAAAGAAATCTTTTCTTTCAATGTCGTAGCAGTGGGTGGTAATTTGAATAGATTATTTAATTTTACTGGTAAGAGTGGAAACAGTGCCGTCACATGAGTGGCGACGTCTAGTCACGCCATACCTGCTCGTGAATGTTCTAATTCCCATATAGGTACTCGTTCTTAGGTCAAGTATACAAATGTTATTGAACTAATATTAAAACTGTTATCAGGTCGAATCTGTATAGTATTAGTGTATTAAAACTTTACAATTTGGAAATATAGACAATATTTGTCTATATTATATGTCTGTGCAATTATCACGCGGAAACTACTAAAAAGGCTTTTTTTGACGCTTCCCGCATTTTGCAAGCTATGCTATCCTAGGTACGATCTAGGATCTTGCATCTAATCCTATCCGATTCTATGTCATTAAGTCCTAACAATATAAAGAATAAATTTCAGTTGTGAAGATTAATTTAGAAGCAGAGATCCTGCCCTGAATACCTTCTTATAGGTTTCTCCAACCTCATACTAGAGTCCAAAGTGGGGCCGAATGTGGGTTTTTCACTCTATATTGTGTTTCCAAAACATAATAAGTATTAAGAAAACCGACGCTTTGAAACTGATATAATCTAAATTTTACTAACAAAAAATAACCGACTTCAAAGTCTCAAAAACTACGTAGTAGTCAGATCTCGTTCAAATTTATGTGAAACCACATGACAAGCGCCTGCTTTCGATTAAAAAAAGAATCATCGAAATCGGTTGACGTGATATTGAGTTATTCGTCAATTTGTCACGCACATCTAACACAAATTTACGACTTATGTGGTTTTCTCATGGATGCCATTGTCAGATCTCAATAAAATTTATGTGGGACCACATGACAGCCACCAGCTTTCGATTAAAAAAAGAATCATCAAAATCGGTTCGCCCAGTCCAAAGTTCTGAGGTAACAAACATAAAAAAAATACAGTCGAATTGAGAACCTCCTCCTTTTTTGAAGTCGGTTAAAAATGCCTATAATTATCTTTTTCAGAGAAAGCGTAAGTGGGTAGGTACTTGTTTAACATACATATCTACATACAATTATGTTACTCACTATTAAGTATATTAAATATGTCGCAGATAGGTGGTCCCGAAAATAATAAACTGTGAGCGTTTTCATCATTTTACTTAGAAACCCATTGAAACACATGTTTTACACTTGTTACTAATTTAGTACGCGATTACTACCGATACACATGGCTCTGAACAGATTACTATGTTGCTCGAATAACATAACCAATCGCTAATGGAACGCGGTGAAGTCGGATTTACATCGCGGCGCGGCATTCAGGGTGACCAACCATAATTCACACGTCGCATTGCACACTCACAGCCATCCCGGCTCCACAACTTGCCCGCGCCTCCCGCGCTTACTAAAACCCGCGTGATAAATCCGCCAATCGCTGGCACCATGACCTATCTCATCAGAAGCGAACCATCACAGCCGCATGGGTGCTACTCTTCGCAAAGGGTATGACTGTGCATAGAAAACAGTCCACGTGCACTTCTCGCTGGCTCCGGCATAACGCGCTACTGACTGGTCAACACGCAATACCTGCTCGATCGCAGTCCGTCAGTACACACTGTACCCAGTTGTGCTCTCCATAAAGTAAACTTTGTGCAATGCTAATGTAAATTAAACTCGGCCATAATAACGACGTTCTACTTTAGCGTCCGCTCAGCTCGGAGGCTGTCTAAAGAGTGACCGCTGGCGGTTGAAAAGTCAATAGCTGTCCTCTGTGACCCCGCCACCGCGTGTACTCAAATGACAGTTGACAATTTGCACGGTGCTGCCATCTTCAACTTCCGAATACACCCAAGCTAGTTCCGGCTTGACGTTCCATTTTATGATTTGATATTACTGATTTCCGACACGGCCATCATGACAGACCCCACGTCCTCGTGGGTGCTTTGTGATCCCATACTCGCGATGGTGTATAAACCATGAACAAGCTTGTGAGCTCTTGAATCGGAACGCTGTATACATCATAGAGTAAATTCACTATCATGGTTAATCTGTAACAAGAAAACAAACAAAAGTATCTCTTTAGCTCGGCCTTTCCTGATCTATTAGAAAGCTACTTGATCATTGAGGCATTAAATTTCTATAGCCATATCTAAATTGTCGAGGGTCAGCGTTGACCTTGGCCCCTAATCAGAGTAGAACGTAATGGTCTTTTAGCATCTATTGGTCGACGTATTCACTGAACTTGCGCTCGTGAAAAAAAAAGATAATCGTCAGCATCGAATCACACTAGGGTTGTACAGTTATCGTCTTAAGCCAACTAGGTGTTAGCTAGTGGTAGCTAAGCCCATGCATAGAGGTTATTGCGTAAATATCTCGAGTACTTCACAAGTACTAAAATAGCTCACAATAAATGAGTTAATTCGTAAAATTGAAATATTCTACCAAAAATGTCTGACTCAATAATTTGTGATGTCAATATAATGTCCGATTTTCAAACAATTCGTTCCACGCATCATTAAAAACCAACCGATAACAATGTCACTCTGTCAAGTTATTTTCACCTTGTATGACTAAATTGACTAAGGACTAAGGTATTTAAATTTTACCAAACATTATTTCAACATTAAACGAATATTCAACCAAAATTTACACTTAACGTAGGTACTTCATAGTCGTGGTCAAAGAACGACTAAGTAACCTGATAATTTCAAAAATAACAATAAGTCTCTGGTTTCTTCCAAAATCAGACTTCTATCAGAGTTGACTGCGTACCGCGTTCCCCAGGATAATAAATAATTTCCGCAACAAAAAAAAAATAGGAAGCTTGCTCTTCGCATTACCATCGAATGCTTACATTAGATAAAATTCAACAAGGCAACAATTAATTTCAATAAGGTTCATTTAAATAGTTACTCTATGAATTCTAGAATTCATTACCGATTGATTGCTATTACTGTGACCTCTCACTATATGGTAAACCAACAAATCAATTGTCGAAGAAAGTGAAAGGCATCTCCAGGATACAACCAACAAATTATTACTTTCCAATTTGGTTTGTACACTGAAATTGACTACATAATAAAAAAAAAACTAGACATGACGCGACCAATATACGTGTACATTCACAACCCTTACGAGTGTTTACTCGAATTTTTTTTTTAAGAAAATTACGTAGGTAGCCCGTTTAAGCGTAACACTGCGGCAAAAGAGTACCTACCTGCTGAAGTAAAACGTTATTACTGTGAAATGCAGATCCCCTGTTTCAAACAGTTTTGAGAAGGTAGTGACAGCTATTAAGACGTTCCCCATGATAATATGTGATACGACCGCAATAATATTCCCTTGTCAAAGAACCAGCTTACTGCAGCATAGCTGTTAATGAATTTTGTAAGTCACCTTAATTGAGTTACTTTGCGATGGGTACATTTTATATCACGTCAATCAGTTGACTAAGCTATCAATGACCCCGTGTGATGGTAAAATATTTAATCTGTCAGCAATTACAGGTTTCAGTAGCAGTGAAGATTGAGAAAAGGATTTCTTTATTTAATTCCTTATCTATCATAAAGTGCATACTATAATTTGATATCGTCATTAACAAAAGATGTCTTAACTTTAGCAATATTTAAGCACTTTAACTTTTACCTGACATAATTATCACACACAAAGATCATGGTGCATCTGACGGAACTGGCAATTGGCCATGGTACGTTTCTGCTTTGACGAGGTTAGGTATCTTATGCAATATTTTAAAATAAAAATAAAAAAACTGCACCTATTAAATTTTCTCACTATGTCATCCTGTCTGTCTTAAGGATAATTCAAAAAACAGCACAACTCTTCAGTAAAGTAATAATTATCTTTAGATGTTTCTTGTAAATAACAAAATGTCTATTCTTCAGTCATTTGGTGCCAGTTACTTAATGTTTGTTGACCAAAGACCAGTGAGCTACTGATCCTTTGTTACCAGAAATCGTCAAGTATTCAAACCCAGGTAACTATCAAATATCAAATGTGAAATCGCATAATTATCAAAACATGACAAGGAATAATTATTGTTTACTTAAGCCACAAAGAAAAGAAACAATACAGATCACCTGTTATAATCATGTCATCGTCTCTGATGGTAATTGCAAGCCATAGTGCAAGAAGCCGCATACGCTCCCAACAGTATCACTATCAACAAACGCTACCTGCATCGATGCCCGGTATCATTACGCCACAATCGCAATGATCGCCCCTTGGTTATTTACAAGCTTTCATGTCCATGTCCATACAACAGTCACTGTCACTTAGTTTATCTGAAAAACACAAAAAAATTAAAATGTGTGCAATTCACACGTGGTAGAAGTGAAACCTTCAAAGTTTTTGTTTTCAAGATAATGAGACGAATGTAAAATTTCGGGAAGATGATAATTATAGGTTTTACTACTCCACTCCACTCCAGTCTCCACTGGACAGTTTCGTTTCATAAAATTTCAAGTCACCCCCGTACTAAAGAAGTTTTCACTTCGAAAAGCAACGACAAAACACACGAAATTTCTAAATGTTATTTTTCTGAACTGAGGGTAGACGATAAATTCAATAATAACAAGATGTTAGAAAATAGTTCTCATTTACAGAACGCTTTTGGTGTCACAAAACAATATACTTGCACTGATTTTGAATACCTCTGTTGGCACAAGTTAATAATAAGTGCGATGAAAGATACTGTGCAAAAACTTTATAACTTTATACACTTCGTTGAATCAAGCACAAATAAAGTGAAACGATTTATTGTTTACGCAAACCTCCACTTTAAACAGCTCTTTCTGATCAGTCCTATTTTCAGGAAAACCTAGAAGCTACAAGAAGCACAATATTTTTACTAAAAATCAAATTTACGAGATCTTAACTTTGAACATTCTGTCAAGTGTTTTTACAGTTCAAGATGACGGCACCATTTACACTGGAAGTCAAGATATTACACAAAAATACAATCGGATGTTCCGATTCTGCTTAATGATACCTTTTATTATTTTGTCACTTGTAATCGTCGAATAGAAATTAAAATAAAATTTAATTCAATAAGGGTACCTAATTAAATTAAACAAAAGAGAACAAAAATGTCATCCATGACACTATCGCCATAGTTTCTCTTACCTCTTTCACCTAAGGTTACTATTTTTTTTAAGTGTGCGCTGTTTAGAAAATAACTTTTTTTTTTAATTTACCCGGTTACTCGGTAACTCGCCACCATACTCAGCAAAAGAAGCGTATGATCCTGGTGCTATGTAACGCGCCACAAAGACGCCACGCATACGACAACCAGGCGTTGCCTGGACACAGACCAATGTTGGCCAGGGGTTCAGGCAGATAATAAGGAAAGCTGTTGCCAACGCGTCAGTCAACGAGGATGTTCATCAAGCATCTGTTCGTGATAAATGAAGAGCTCTAGCTCTGTTCGCTAGAGATAACATGCTGGCTGTAGGAGCTTACCAATAATAATAATAATGAAATAAAAATGCCATACCGAATCGCTGTCTTACTTTCCTTACGTTTATAACCTCAAACGAATCCTTATTTGGCATGTTCGCCGTCCACTGTTTGTAATATCAAGATAGCCATCATCAAGTTTGTAGATCAAGATAGCCATCTGAAAAACCTGAAATTCGGATTCATTATCCCACTTCTGATGTCGCAGATAGGTGGTCCCGAAAATAATAAACTGTGAGCGTTTTCATCATTTTACTTAGAAACCCATTGAAACACATGTTTTACACTTGTTACTAATTTAGTACGCGATTACTACCGATACACATGGCTCTGAACAGATTACTATGTTGCTCGAATAACATAACCAATCGCTAATGGAACGCGGTGAAGTCGGATTTACATCGCGGCGCGGCATTCAGGGTGACCAACCATAATTCACACGTCGCATTGCACACTCACAGCCATCCCGGCTCCACAACTTGCCCGCGCCTTCCGCGCTTACTAAAACCCGCGTGATAAATCCGCCAATCGCTGGCACCATGACCTATCTCATCAGAAGCGAACCATCACAGCCGCATGGGTGCTACTCTTCGCAAAGGGTATGACTGTGCATAGAAAACAGTCCACGTGCACTTCTCGCTGGCTCCGGCATAACGCGCTACTGACTGGTCAACACGCAATACCTGCTCGATCGCAGTCCGTCAGTACACACTGTACCCAGTTGTGCTCTCCATAAAGTAAACTTTGTGCAATGCTAATGTAAATTAAACTCGGCCATAATAACGACGTTCTACTTTAGCGTCCGCTCAGCTCGGAGGCTGTCTAAAGAGTGACCGCTGGCGGTTGAAAAGTCAATAGCTGTCCTCTGTGACCCCGCCACCGCGTGTACTCAAATGACAGTTGACAATTTGCACGGTGCTGCCATCTTCAACTTCCGAATACACCCAAGCTAGTTCCGGCTTGACGTTCCATTTTATGATTTGATATTACTGATTTCCGACAAATACATGAATTGAAATAAAGAATAATTAATATCCGTCAAAAAACTCATACATTATTCTGATGCAGGAAGGCTATTCAGGTTTGTAACTTGACAGCGGAGTTTCAAAATTGACGTTCGAGTTCTAGGATCACTTCACTTCGCAAGTGCGTACTAGATGATTAGATAATGACATGTCAATACGATGCAAGTTCGTTTTTGTTTTGTAACTTGACAGCGGAATACACGATCAGTTTCTAAATTGAAGTAAGAGTTCGAGACTCCCTTCACCTCGCAAGTGCGTACCAGATGATTAGAGAATCACATATCAAGATCTCGGACTCGAACTTCAATTTTGAAACTCATCGCGGATTCCGCTGTCAAGTGACAAAAGTGAATAGCCTTGCAGTTGTCAGTAATTTTCACTTTGAAAATATTTTTGACTATATTATTGGTCTGATCACTGAAAAATTATTTATAATAATTAGATATACCTATTAATGAATTATTAAAATAAATATTACCAATCTCTCCGAGAGGCCTACCATCAGCAGGCCGGTATTAGTCACTTCTTACTGCACCAGTTTGGCGTGGGAATGGGTAAATGATCTAATACGCCCCAATACGGCATAAATTAACATTCGATTGAAAAAATAAGATAAATTATGAAGATAGTAGTACATATTAATGTCACATGTCATGTCAATCATTTCCATTATATTAAAATCAATTTATTTAAGTGGAAAAAATTATAAAAAATATGCTTGTTTTTATTTCATTTCAACCTGTTTAGTGATACCAATCACAACGTTGCTACAAGCGTAATGAAGTGGATTGTTTTTTATTAATATAAATATCCATCTATTTTCATATTAGGTAGCTTTTTCATAAAGATATAGATACTTGCTTTGAGATTGAGAAAAAATAATGGATCGTACTTTTTTACCTATTATGATTTAATGCTTCACTACATTTCAACCTGGTTGTAAATGGCAAGATAGTGTTCGACGTAAAGTGCCCTAACTTAGTTAACTTTGTAAGGTAACAAAGGTTAAAGATAGTAAAATAAGTTAACAATAGAGTGCGATTTAAAGTTACTGACGCCAGCTATTCTTATCTTCAACCTTATTATAGGAGCTTGACCTGTCAGTTTGAACGTCGCCAAAAATACACGCGAGTCTTCCTTTTAGCCTTCCTTTTTTACGTGTGTTACGTCATAACTTTTTACAGGGTGTACCAATTTTGATGATTTTTTTTATATTCGAAAGCTGGTGCTTGTCATGTGGTTTCTTTTAAAGGAAAAGATCTGACGAACAGTTTTCGAGTTATCCCTAATTTGGAAGTCGGTTATTTTTTGTCAAAAATTATTTTTAATTACGTTTATTCACGGTCTTATCTACGACAGATTGGGAAAGGAACATGTGACTATATTAGGTAGGTAGTTGTTGTTTGGAATTAAGTTTATATTACACTGCCTTCGCTTGGTTCCGAGAAACTTCAGGCTTTGTCACCTCATCAGAGACTAGTTTAAACTTTCACAGAAATCTGTAAATACTTAGTCTAAAATCTCTGTAGGTACATACTACATACATACAGAGGTACACAAAAATTGCTAAAAAGTATGTTTTGGCTTCTACACCAAAATAAACAATATTAAAGTATTTTTAGAAGAGATTAATTGATCCCGTTAGAACTCTATTATTAGTATTACATGTGGAGACTCCCCATGAACAGGTCGAATAGTGCATGTCGTGACACCCTTAATTTGTGTCACGGTATTCTGTCCTGCTATGTAATCATAATAATATGATGAAAATTCATAAAAGTATCCATCACCTATCTAGCACTAAGAATCCACTAAGTAATACAGACTCCCCGAATTGCTGCCATACCGTTCCTAGACTTTTTTAATCAGTGTCAGAAAACACTGTTTCCTTTGCCCTATAAATAAAAAAAAAACATTACGCCCTTCACTTACCTAACGGCCTTGTTTCTATTTCCATCGGGGTCGGTCTTTTAAGGACGCTTAAAATAACTGATCTAAATGCAAACAAGGTTATTTCCACGATGTGCATGTGGGTACCCTTGCCATTTACAGGTTCCTTTACATAATAATAAATTGGTTGTTGAAGTTAAATTTGAGCAAGAAATAACATAGTTTATTATTCTTACTTCCCGACAATAAGTGTGTTATATCAAGACGTAAATTTTACGCTTGAAATTAAAAAAAGTTTAAAAAGAAGTTTCTATTCTAAACATCGATTTAACTAGATCAAAGAATGTGTATAAATGTGTATTTTATTTATTTTTCTTTTACTTGTAACCAAACCTTTTTTTTTTTTTTTTTTGTTTCGGGGGGGAAAATGCATTACGCATACCACCCGGGCGGTTATGTGGGACTCCCGTATAGGCTAATGAGACCCACGGTATACCCACTAAAAACCCCCCCATCTTCCACCTCGCCGCCATGTGACGGGGTTACGGGAACGCTTTCGCACACATCCGCGACCCCGCCGGCGGCAGCCGCCTACAAGCGGCTCCATCGCGAAAGCCCGAAGGCCCTCCACGATGGGCGCACCAGATGGTAAGGTGCGCCTCCCTCCTCGGCCTCCACCAGTACTGTAGCAGACTCCCCCCGAGTCTACTACTAGGAGGCCATGGGTACCAGATAACTGGTACCCGGTGGAAGATAAGGTCTGTGGTTCTTCCACCGACCACACCTCGGCCGCAGAGGATAGGGCAAGCGGCGCACCGCAATACCGACATGCCTCTTCCTCTGCGGCCCCACCAGTGCCGTTTCGACGGAACGGCCCCGCCAGCTCGCAGGGGGTAGGGAGAGTGGCGCACCGTAATACCAACACGCCTCTCCCCCTGCGATCCCTCCACGGCCGCAGAAGATAGGGAGAATCTCCTCTTCTTCTGCGGTCCCACCTCCACGCGCGTCCGCAGTGGACTTGTTCAGCCCGCTGGGAGCGCGCCCTCCTCGGGCCAGCCGGCGGCCCAAACAGGCCGGCCCTGGTTGCCTCTTAGCTTCACCGTGGGTGACCAGTCCACGGTTACTAAGCCCCCCCGCCACGACAAGGCGGGCAACCCCCGGGGGGGGCTTGTAACCAAACCTGGAGCAGCTTGTTGGAATACGGTCCTAGTGTCCACAGTTAAGAGGAGAGTCCATGAAGTGTGTTGTTATGTGTTGATTTATTAATATATTTTTACTACTTAGTTATACAGATTTGTGAAAAATAGTCGATATTTTATAAATAAGCTATGCTTAAATTCAAATAAATCAGATTGAAATTCACAATACCTAATTTTAAGAATAATTTCATCATATTTTAATTTCGTTTCTGGTAGTTCCAGTGCACCGCAGAATTTCTCATTTTACGCTCAAAATATCAAAAGTAGTAGACACATAAAACTTCAAAATTGTTTCGCAATTTTGAAAATTGAAGTCCATTTTGGATTTAAAATTATTCAAATATTTATGAATTAGGAAACTCTATGACAAAATGACCATTTTCATTAAATGAATCCTAATAAAGCATAGGTACCTAATGTAATCCAAAGATTTAATTATGCTTTATTTTTGTACTATTGGCACAGCCGTCCATTCCGTTAATTGCTACCTGAATTAACATTAATCAACAGTTTGTAGCCCACGCCGAGAACAATCGTTGACCTATTTTTACAAATTGTCCTTAGGTTACAATCTAGCAAATATCTGGATATATAGTACGTTTAAGTATCTCCTTCACAGGTGAATGTTTAATGTAAAAAGATTTTACATAATGTGAAATATACATGCTGTAGCTTTATTCATTGTTTTGTTTAAAAATTTTTTCAAAATTGCCTACTAATAATCTAAATTTTACTAACAAAAAATAACCGACTTCAAATTCTCAAAAACAACTTGTCAGATCTCGTTCAAATTTATGTGGGACCACATGACAAGCATCAGCTTTCTATTAAAAAAAGAATCATCGAAATCGGTTGACGTGATATATGACGTGATCAATTTGTCGCGCACATCTTAACACAAATTTACGACTTATGTAGTTTTCTCATGGATGCCATTGTCAGATCTCAATAAAATTTATGTGGGACCACATGACAGCCATCAGCTTTCGATTAAAAAAAGAATCATCAAAATCGGTTCGCCCAGTCCAAAGTTCTGAGGTAACAAACATAAAAAAAAAAATACAGTCGAATTGAGAACCTCCTCCTTTTTTTGAAGTCGGTTAAAAAGGTATGATATGATATAAATCCAAACTGAATTATAGCACGTGGTAGCGGATATACAATGCGTTTAGGTCATTGTTTATGAGCTCTATATAATCCATCTTACCTCAACGGTATTCACACATGGTGGGATTTAATTAGTTAATTAGTAACATTAAATAAACGTGTTTCAATTTCAATGGAGGGTTACTTCCTTCTTTTTCTTGAGGTTCTTTCTAGAGCTAACTGCTAGCTCTGTCTGCTTGTAGCTGCAAAGTTCGGTCGGATCAACAGCAACTAACCTACATTATGGTCCCTCTTTACTTTGCTTCTTGTTTTATATCTAGATTCGCTCCTGTTGACATACCTATTCCTTTTTTTTTTAATTATTTCGCTTTTGCTCATGATATTTATTATACATGATATTTATTGTGCAGCAAAAACTACATGTTGTAGCCGAGTGTCGCTGACGAACAGTAGAGCCGTCATAATATATGTAATATTTTACTATGCGAATTTCCAAATCCCGATATAAATGGAAGTTATCGTGTTAGCTATCGTGTGGCACTAATGGATGGATACCGCGAAATGGACTACTCCATTATGAGGACGAAAATAGGAATGCTCGCTTTAAGAGGGTATTCCTCAATATTCATGTGGCACCGGAAATAGGGTGGTATGCGCAAATGAATTTCCCAACGGATATACAACAATAAAGCAAGCGATTATTTATTATATTTATTTTCGCAAGAGTTCGATGCTGAATAAATTATTTCGATGCTGATATCGAACAGTGGGAGCGGGGAAATAGGAGTGGGCTATGACGGTGAACAAACTTAAAACACATACAAATACATACATATATAGATCCCTGTATGTTCCTTACCGCATCGGCAGCAATATTTTTTTTGTTGTTATTCGCAAAAATATTTTATTTGTTTATTAATACGATTTATTCTTGCCTGGCATTAACTCATCAACTGCGAATCAGAAAAGAAAATGAAATCACTCATTTTTGAAATATTTTTGTACGTATTTCTAGATATAATTGTAATGGCAAAGCGGACAACCACAATTTACATCTACAATAAACGGAGAATTCATGTGGGTAATTAGGCTTAAAGGTTGCGGTTCTGTACAACTCGATATCGCTTCATAGTTAGTTTTAAGAACAAAGTATTATATATTTTTATTTCATAAAAAATTACTATTCTGATCAAGATAATTTCAAAATGTTTGGGGGTATGAGGTTAATTTTCTTCATAGGTAATACATACTACGCTGTCGCAATGAAAATAAGTCTTATATAATTACGAAAATACGTCTTACGAAATCCAGTATCTTTATTTTTGAGGCCAACAGCGCAGCATTTTTTGTACACTGTGTCTAATTGTCTACAAAACGCTGAAAGCTACAGATCTTAAAGAACATTTAGTATTTTACATATATATTTCACTTTATTTAATTTTCTACATTATAGAGTAACTCATACTATACAGCACAATCTAATTATTTTGTCATTTTATGATTAAAGCAAATTTCTTAGTGTTTTATAAGCAGGGCCGGATTTAGGAAGGGCAACCGGGGTTACAGCCCCGGGGCCTCAACAAAAGAGGGGCCCCCACAATAGAGACTTCGGAAAAAAATCTTTCAAATTCCGACGTATATGTTTGTTATATACTAAAATAATCTTCTTAGTTCCACAATAAATGTTTTATTGAAAAACTCGACTGAAAAAAAATTCTCATTTTATTTGGAATATAACTTGGGGCCAGGGGAGATCCCCTGCCCCGCCTTTGTTGCCCCGAGGCTTCCAGACATCTAAAACCGGCCCTGTTTATAAGTGTAAGTCTATAGGGACAAAATAATTATGGGGAATTACATTTTAGTCTCAGCTAGAAGCGATTTACCTTAGGTAGATAACATATTCTGGGCTCTCGGGCACAATTACTACAACATATTCTAAAGAAATTGCAATAATATTCTATAGTAAGTAAATTGTTTAGGGTTTTATTTTGTGAAAAGAAAGTCTTTGTGAAAAACCGTCGCTACTTTAGTTCGTAGACTTGAAATTTCCATGTCATTATGTTTAATATATTGTGTCTTGTAGCAAAAATCGCTCAAGTACGAGTAGTCCTACTTATTTTATGTTTCGTTAAGTTTCTATTTACTTCACTTTGCTAAAGCTAATGCAGTTTTATTGTGAGGCCAGTAGCGTTAGTACGTAATGCATTATGTCTGAATTATTCATAGAATTAGTATTACTAGCGTATAGAAGGGACACCGCGAACATCGGATGCGGGGGTGTGCATTGCAGCCGGCCGGCTGCATTTCATTCTGTCACTCAGCTGTCACTCGGCTGCGCTCATTGCGGCCGCATGTCAAAATTGTTTACGAAAAAACTGAAAAAATGCCGTCGTGCATAATAAGAATGTGTCACAATTGCAAGACAAAAAACAAAAAAGATAATGTCATCACTTTATCATCAGTAAGAAAACAAAATCTTAACTTAAATCAACTAAAACGTATTTAATTAAATTATTGAGCAATGTTCCCGCCATTTTGAATGAAAAAATCATAAGGAGCGTTTGAACTTGGCAAGCCACTAGCGTGTTAATGGACTAAATAAGCTTGCCGACGCGACGCTTGTGACCAATTTAAAGTGTTGGATTTTTTGACACGAATCAATGGTAATTACGTTTGAAATCGTTTAAACGCTTTTGCACGTTAAAAAAAGTTGGAGTAAAAGCTTGTAAAGATTTTGAGTCGGTGACTGCTTGTCTTGGTTCGACAAGTGTCATATACAAAGTTACTCTATGGCAAGTGTGCAAACGAGGCTTCTAGTTTGAAAAGAGAACGGAGGGCAAGCCGGCGGTGGAACACACATTTTGTTTGAGATAGCCTGTCTATGTATAGTACGTCAATGGAATTATTATGCATATTTGGTATACCCAGTAGGTACATACTACCGTAGCTTACTCGCATATTGTCGGCCTGTGATATTCTAATTTTGAATCTAATGAACGATTAAAGTTCAAAGTTTGCTATGTAAGTACCTATACATATATTATGTAATATGAATACGTGCTTATTGAACGTGTTAAACACGGGTTTAATGTAAGCTTGTAATTACGGTTATTTACAAGTTAATTACTAATGATAAATATTATGTTTTGCAACATTAATCAGTCTATAAAAACAAAAAAAAACGTGTGGTACTCGGGGACTGCCGCGGTAAAGCTTTTGCATAGCCTTAGAATAATATTTGTTGCGAAATAAAACCTGACACCCCCCACTTGCAGTCAATACAAGGATACCAAAAACATGCAAGCAAGTGTGCCAAAACAAAGCTGGGGAATTTCTCATCGGATTTGTTCACTATTAGCCGCAATTAATTAAAGCGAGTAGGTACTAGGCACACAGAAGTCTTCGAAGATGCGACATCAGTGACACCGTACATGCCACAGTATGTACTATCTTATTCACTCTTCGGTATTTAAGATAAGCACAACAGGGACGTCCATATCACGATCATGCACATTAAGCTATTATTTCCATTTCTCCCGTCATGTCAATCAATATGCGCGAAAGAGCGACAGTGATAGAACAAATCCTTCACTGCCACTCTGACACCTTGTCAGAGCGACAGTGATAGATTTATTCTATCCCTGTCGCTCTTCCGCATATTAATTGGCATGACAAGAGAAATAGCAATAATAACTTAATGTGCATGATCGTAATATAGATATCCCTGTTGTACCTATGCTAAATACCGAAGAGTAAATAACACAGCCACATACTATGAATGTACAGTATCACTGATGTCGCATTCTCGAAGATTTCTGGTCGCCTAGTACTCGCTTTAATTAATTGCTACTAGGTGAACAAATCCGATGAGAAATTTAATATAATATACCCCAGCTTTGTTTTGGCACACTCGCTTGCATGTTTTTGCTATCCTAGTACCTACTGACTGCAAGTGGGCGGTGTCACCTTTTATTTCGTTACGGAAATTTCTTGATTCTGTCGTCAAGCCCACGATAAAAGCTATAGCTATTAAATATTTTTTTATACCTATAAATATATCCATGTTATAAAATATTAGTAATAATAAATTAAATAGAAAATTATTTATGTAAAAAGCGTGTTAAAATATGTATTGGTTGTGAATAAGCCTACAGTTTTTGTAACCCAATGAACATCTCTTGTAACCCTATTAAAACTTCGGGTAAATTGTCATAACATAACATTTCTGATTGTATAACTTTGATATCAGTCATTACTTACAAAATTACCTACACGAAAATTTATGATAGATCCTTTGATAGACCTAATGATTCTCTGTAGATTACTCAGGGTTTGACTAAGTGTGAAAGTTCAGTAATATTTAGTGTTGATAGTTCAATAAACACAAGTTAATTTAATGTTTCGTAATTAAACGCGTGTGGTGGTTTACACTTCATTAAATTTTGAATTTTTTAATTATTTTCTTAAAAGTCTGTAACCATGCAACCCTTTGGCATGAAATGGCAGCACGAAAGGCACCACTGATGCCTTGCCAGCTAAAAAAGAGAACAGAAAAAGAAAGAAAGAATTGGCTTTTAAGCCCCCAGCCGGAACACGACGAGTCGTTTTGCAGCTGACTCAAGCAAGATTGTGCACAAGACTACATATGTTTAAGTTATTCAGATTAACTGCTACTTGTAAGGATTGAGATGTAACGATTTCTTTCTCTCACGTCAACAAGCTGTCAATACCCTAAATACAATAGTATGGACAATTAGATACCTCCACAGGCAAACCGTAAAATCTACGTTTGTGAGCTTTCTGCAGTTTGCCTCGTTTAATTAAATTTACTATTAACATAACATAACATGTTTGCTACTTAATTATTTAATACAAATGACGTATGCTGTCACAGCAGCAACACATCTCACACTCAGATGGGCAAGGTAGACAATACATAATAAATTAAGTACACTACTGTCAGGAGCCAATTACTGTTGAGTTATTATCGTGACGTTATGAGTGTTGTAATACTCGTAGCAAGACAAAGTAGAAAGATACGACGATGTCGTGAGGGAGCCCTTGTTAATTATTTACCGTGCGAGGTCTGGGGTGTGTGGTAATAAAATTTTGTGAGTAAGAATACTTAAAGCGGCGAGTTGGCAATGAACTTGAGAGTAGGCTGGAGGTGTGTCTTGCAGGTTGCAAGCGCCCAAGGCCGTTCCACCGCATAGCATTGTATTACCCACATCGATTTATCGAGCGGCGCGCGCCGACCTCTTCGCGCCCGTCGCACCCCCGTCTCTTTTCCCACCTACAAGGCGCCCTTTCGAGGATTTTTATCTGCCGTTTTCTCTTTGCGCTTTATGTCGCTCGCGCTAGCAATGTCACGCTATATCACAGGTGACTGTGATAAGCGAGACTGCACATATATCACGGCTGTGAGGAAATAATTTAAATTTTAAATATGTTTTAATTTACGGTTACTTTTACTTCTTAAAGCACTTCTAAGTTATTTATAGGTCAACTTGTTAATAGTAAAAATCTACCACGTTACAGTTTCGTCTCTGAGAAATTAGTAATAATTTTGCAGTTTTCCATGTGTGGCATGTGTGCATGAATTACAGTTTGAATTGAAAATATTGTTTGTTTAATGCATGATGTTTAAACAGTGATATAGCGTACCTACTGTTTGTGTTCTAATGACAGGTTTTTTCTTGGGACCTAGCTACTTCTAACGCTAGTTTTAATGCTCTATTAGCAGTAACATGATGAAGTTGCACTAGTATAATATAATATACCTATAATATTTTCTTTTGAAGCATCTTGATAAAAAAGTTATGTTGCTGAATTTTCAGTCTAGTGATTACGAGATTAGATTGCGTCACATAAAAATATTAGAATTAAATAGTAAAATATTTTTCGTGAGGACTTAAAAAGATACCAATCTACGACGGCAATCATACCACCTAATGGTTTAATATTCTCACCATTCATTGCATTCAAATGGGTATTAAGTCAGAAGCCAAGTAAAGTACCCAGTGAAATAGCTTATAGTATGAATCATAGTACTATGCTATGCTATATAATGTATGCCATAAATAAACTTAAGGCATGAGTTTATGACGACAGTGTATAAATTTCGTTACGGGTTACGGACAGACGCCCGGTTGTACTGGGCCGAGACCTCGTTAGACGTGCGATAGTCTGCATACAGAATAACCATAAGTTAATTTACACCGAAGACTACTCCCATGAGACTATGCCGCGGATCTCGCCAAACGATGCTTTTATATGCTTTACTTGTACTTATAATACTTGTAAATGGGCTTTCATGAATGTGTTTGTTCTTGGGACTTCTTTATTCAAGTTAGTAGCGGAAAGAACTGGAAATTGTTCTCCAGCTACATCTTTGAAGAATATTTTTATTACAAGGAGGTCTAATGAGATGAGAAATGCTTTTCAGCAATCCCACATCTATCCAAGCTTTAAAATGCACTTTGAATGTTTTCCATGGCAGTCCCTGAGTGCAATCCATTTCCTAAGTGCTTACTATAAAAAATTGTCTCACTATAAAAAGAGTCTCACTGTTTTATTATAACTATTGTTTATCATGTTATCTGCAGTAACTTTTGTTGGAATATTATTACAGTTTCTCATTGTTTTTTACGTAATTCATGGCAAGGGTCACCATCAGCCATGATGTCAGTAACACCGTAGGCTTCGCCGTACGCTCCTGCCCTAGAAGGAAGGCTATAAAAGCGTTCAAAACTAAAGTTTTGTTGTTAAAACAACATACCTAATTAGATAAATTACTTTGTACTCGAATGTGTTTTACCTACACTCATTAGCCGTTAATCGATACCAAAACAACATGAAAACTAAAACTTAATGTTTTAAAAACCTTTCCACATAATCAAGGACCGAATCCTTGTGATGAATGTAGACCTTTCTTTATTACTTTTACTACGCCATATTAGATTTCAGATCACGTTTTTGTAATGGTAATAATTTTTATTTTATTTCTGCTCCGGTGGCGTAAAGTTCTCTCTGATTGCGACTTTTTATTATTTGCCAGTGAGCTAGAATGTAAAAAATAATGAAGCGGTTTTGGTTGATTGCTTGGAATTTTTACAATAGGTATAAAAATGATTTATCAATATCTTTAGCTTCAAAAGAAAAAAAATATCTGAAAGAATTTATATTGCTTTGGAAGCCCTTACGTTAAGTATAATAAAATTGCTAAATTTAATTTATTAATTATTAATTTAATTTCTATTTAATTTATTATTCTAAACTCAAAAGAACACAGGACAAGTTTTGTCTTGTTTATACCGCTGTCTGTTACAAAAACCTTTTAAAAGTTCCATGGTAACCAATTTCGAATATCAACTGGGGTTTTTTCGACATTGTTTATTTATTTCCACGTACGAAACCCGCAAACCGAAAACAATGTCACGAGTCCCTTGTGAACGATTCGAATGTCCGATGAAATAACGATTACCTCTGCCCGGGATTCGCAAGGCACGACCTCTGAATGCTGCCAGGTCCATTTTAACATCCGGTGCTAGATCAGTTCAAGAAAAGCGCTAGAAACCGCTAAATAAATGTGAATATAATCTAAATTTTACTGACAAAAAATAACCGACTTCAAAGTCTCAAAAATTGCTTGTCAGATCTCGTTCAAATTTATATGGGACCACATGACAAGCACCTGCTTTCGATTAAAAAAAGAATCATCGAAATCAGTTGGCGCGATATTGAGTTATTCGTCAATTTGTCGCGCACATCTTAACATAAATTTACGACTTATGTGGTTTTCTTATGGATGCCATTGTCAGATCTCAATAAAATTTATGTGGGACCACATGAGAGCTACCAGCTTTCGATTAAAAAAAGAATCATCAAAATCGGTTCGCCCAGTCCAAAGTTCTGAGGTAACAAACATAAAAAAAACAGTCGAATTGAGAACCTCCTACTTTTTTGAAGTCGGTAAAAAATAGCGCTAGATATACTATTTTTAAATTATGAATTACATTTTAAAACTACAAATTACGATAAAAAGACTACCTGTACAAAAGTTGTTTTTAAACGATCATAATTTGTATCAATTTTATGTGAAATTAATAGTATTTAACAGCCATTTCAGTAATTTCCTCCAGCCAGGTAAAGCACTAGATTTTCCGCTAGGATTTTCCTCAAAATTCCGCTAGATCCAGCGCCGAAATCGCTAAAATGGCAGCACCCGAGCAAGCATATCGAATATCTGTTGAATGTTGGGTTCGATTGATTATGATCCTTTCAAATGGACTGTGGATAAGGGGTCGTTTATATACTACCCTTTAAACATTTGTTTTCTCTTCGTTTCATGTTGAAATACCACGTTGACATTTTTGCTAACTTTTAACTTGAAATTAATAACGAGTTTTTACGGAATAACTGCTACGTAAAATTTGAGTTTAAATTAATAACGAGTTTTTACGGAATAACTGCTACGTAAAATTTGAGTTTAAATTAATAACGAGTTTTACAGTTACATAAAACTTTTTCGTGATTTATAGTGAGTGAAAAATTCCATGGAATAAATAATTTATTTATGTTGGTAAAACCAAAATAATGGCTAGGTTAATATAAAAAAAAAAAAAATTATCGTATGTATATTGACTTAATCAAAATCATTAATTGTCTACATAGTAGATAGTATGCACGTAGGAAGATTAACGTTTAATGTAGTATGTAGCAATTAGATAACCATTAGGAAAAGCAAAGATACACAAAGTGCGGTACATCACATACCCACATACCCACATAAATAAGCTTAACAGTAGCTATGAATCATACACGATATGAATATAAATACCTACATGGAAGCTTATTAAATCCTACATTTCGTTTGGTAGTCACCTGCACTATTAAAGCATAGGATTCAGGATTTTATTTCCCACCCTGCACTTAGGTTCTCACTCATCCCTATATTCTGAACTATCGTTTTATATATTCGTGACACCAATCTTTTCATGCTTATGTAACACGATGATATTAAATCCTGGTTGAGTTAACACGAACGTCGATGTCCGTTGCTGATCTTGGTATGTATATTGTAACTTGACATAATCTAACCGGTTCACTGAACGTGAAAAAGAGATGTCTCTATTCTATATTAAATAAAAAAACCGGGCAAGTGCATGTCAGGCCACGCGCAATGTAGAGTTCCGAAGTAGTAAGTTTATCGACAATTACTCATTAACTACTTATGCTAAAATAGCCGTGATAGTTTTCCTTGTAAATTCATCATATAACCTATTTTTGAGCATTTTTTCACTTGTCCAATTTCAACTGTTTGGGGGGGGGGGACACGTGACTCTAACCAAAATTAGCGCTTTAAAGCCAAATATTTCACAAACGGATCCCTAATTCCAAAAATGGTCTTAAAATACCCATAATACTTTTGAAAGACCTTTTCAATGATATCCCACACTATAGGGTACGCGACGAATAAAAAATTCATCCTAAAGTTACCTGTAGGGGAGGCACCCTGAAAAAAACGTTTTTTAATATTTAATTCTACAGTTCTAGAGTTTTATTAAATATTTATATCCATGTCAAATTACAGCTTTCTAGCACTAAGGGTCTCGGCGCCGCGGCTTTGCTTCGGACAGACGGACGGACGGACATGACGAAACTATAAAGAGTTCCGATTTTTCTCCGGAACCCTAAAAAATGTATAGTTAGATAAAACTTTCAGTAATATCGAAATTATTAAAACCGATCGTTTTCTAAGTTATCTATAATAATTTTGATAGGTACAGTTGGCAAAAGAATTAGGTATGCAGGGCATGAAACAAAAACGTTCGGTAATGTTTAATATTACACAATGTTTAAGTTATAATTAATGTAAAATGCTACCTATATACCCAAGGTAATATAACATTGATAATAACACAAACATTCTGTAATAATAAACATTACCAAACGTTTTTGTACATGACCTGCATACCTAACTTTTTCGCCATCTGTACATATTAAGTCTTACTTTTAGTCTTCTGTTCTATGTTCAATTTATATAGAACCTACTTGCTATATCAATTTATCACAAAATGTTGGAAAAGGCCATTAAAGTTCTCAATCCACTCTCCGTCCAGCTGTCGGGTTGTGATTGATTCGCCGTTTCCACGACACCAACTCTTTCAGTTTAAAGCCGGCTAATGGTTCCAACTATCTGTTGTATCATCTATTACCTATGAGCTACGAATGAAAGATGTAAACTTAAAATACAAAAAAAATTGGTCATTGGTAATTTTAAAAGTTTTAATATTGAGTTGACTGGCTTTGAATAAATAACGCAACAAAATGGGCAAGCTTTAAAAATAATTATGAATACGAGACATAATAAAATCATGATTTCAGTAAAAATTGTAAAGTAATAACTTGTGGTCGTAAAATAAATCCAATTACCAGAATATGAGTGAGAAGAAAAACTGAGCTCGATGGATAAAAATGAAACCCACCAGGTATAAAATCTAAATATAAGTTTATAAACACGATCTCCATTTTAAAATAAAAGTAATTATTGAAAGCACCCCACGCATTTCCTAATGTACATACCATCTTAAAATGTAAAATCGCCATGAGGATCGGAGATTGTTGCAAAGTATACTAATAGCACGTACCTATTAATTTGGCTTTTTTACGTTTACGTAATTGTACATTTTTTACGTTTACGTAATTGTACATTTTTTATTCAATATATCTCAGTATACAGTTCTGTTGCAAAAGAACAAGGAACAAGTGCATCCTGGTGAAGCTTATGACTATGTCTCTATCAATAGATAATTATAAAGTTATAAGAAGAATTTTATTCTGTAATATTTTACAAGATTTCGATAAAAATAAAGGTTGCACTTTTGTCAAACATTTCGAAGAAACTGAATTGTAAAATTACTATAGGTATATAATTATAAATTCACTTAAAATTCCAATCGAAATCGCGACTTAAAAACACGATCCGTATTCTCTTTGAGAAATATTATGCGTGAAATTATTAAAACATCACTTGTTCACTAGTCATGCCATTTCCCTCGACAGAGTTCGAAAACAGCAAGAATTATTCGGGCTGACCTTATGTTATTGTTGTGTGCCAAACTTTTTGTAATGTTTTTTTATTCTTTGTTACAGGTATCTCATTTAAAGGACTGCCCCAGAATTTGAGTGAAAAAAGAAATGTGTGACAAATATTTGATTAAGCTCGCCGATTATTTTCGATTGTATTCTGATATATCTCGTTAAAACTAGTCAAATTAAACATAATCAAAATGAGTGCCCACGATAAAATCGTGTTCACCAAGCTACTGTTGTGTATTTTTGCATCTGGTGCGTATACCCGGTCTTGGGCCAACCATCACGATACTACGACATCCACGACGCAAACGACGCCTATGACGAGTCCAATACCTAAAAACTTTCACAATGATCCTCTCATAGTTGAGACTAAAAGTGGGCTAGTTAAAGGCTACGCTAAGACAGTAATGGGACGAGAAGTACACATCTTTACCGGTATTCCATTCGCAAAACCTCCCCTCGGACCTTTGAGATTCCGCAAGCCGGTTCCAATTGACCCTTGGCATGGCGTTCTGGAGGCCACCTCCATGCCGAATAGTTGTTATCAAGAGCGTTATGAATATTTCCCTGGCTTTGAAGGTGAAGAGATGTGGAATCCTAATACTAACATTTCAGAAGACTGTCTATATTTAAATGTATGGGTACCCCAACATCTTCGCGTTCGACATCATCAAGACAAGCCTCTGGCCGAAAGACCTAAAGTGCCAATATTAGTTTGGATATACGGAGGTGGGTACATGAGTGGAACTGCAACTCTTGACCTGTATAAGGCGGACATAATGGCATCTTCGAGTGATGTAATAGTGGCTTCGATGCAGTACAGGGTTGGCGCATTTGGATTTTTATACTTGAATAAATTTTTCTCCCCGGGAAGTGAAGAGGCACCTGGAAATATGGGTCTATGGGATCAACAATTGGCTATTCGTTGGATTAAAGATAATGCTCGAGCGTTTGGTGGAGACCCTGAACTTATAACATTATTTGGCGAATCTGCAGGCGGTGGAAGCGTTAGTCTCCACATGCTTTCTCCTGAAATGAAGGGTTTGTTTAAGAGAGGCATTCTGCAATCTGGAACTTTGAATGCACCATGGAGCTGGATGACTGGAGAAAGAGCTCAAGATATTGGGAAGGTGTTAATCGATGACTGTAATTGTAATAGTAGTCTTTTGGCTGTTGATCCAAGTCTAGTAATGGATTGTATGCGAGGTGTTGATGCTAAAACTATATCAGTACAACAGTGGAATTCGTACACCGGCATTTTAGGTTTTCCATCTGCACCTACCGTTGACGGTGTATTTCTTCCCAAAGACCCAGATACAATGATGAAGGAAGGAAATTTTCATAATAGTGAAGTCCTTCTTGGAAGCAACCAGGATGAGGGTATGTACAAAGCAAATATTTTTAATTTAAAAATTACACTACTGATTCTGTATGGGTGCCACGACAAGACTTTTCTCGCAGTGATGTGATTTTCTTACAAAATAATTATATCCTATTAAAAAGGGATATTCATCTTCACATTCTGTAATTGATTTTAAGAAAAATTTGAACAATATGTTATTTGTAACATCCTGTGTAATATTTGTATTAAACCCGTATTCAGTAGGATTTGAAATTAAAAACCGAGAAATTATTTTATTACTACAATACAATTAAAAAGATTATCGAATGTTTATTATCAACGTATAGAAGCGTATGAAAAGCGAAGGATATGAGGTAACGTTTCACGAGATAATAATATCAGTCATTTCGTGAGAAAATGATATAAAACAACAAGATATAAGTCTTGACGTGCCAACTCAGATGAAAAAGTACCCATCAAGATACGTAATATAAGTGTGCTAAGCAAGGTAGGCCTGTAATGTTGATGATATTGATATATTGTGGAATAACATAATTTCGCAGTTGGTTCGTCGTTCATTTTCAATTCAGTTCAAGTTCAAAATTAATAAAATGCCTAAAAATATTGTGATTACGAATACTGTATTACGTACATCACATTTGTTTTTGTCGTAAGGTAAACTCAATAGAATATCCAACCCGCTTACTCATAATTAGGAGAAAACAAGCAAAAACACATTTGAAAGCTACAGCCACATTGTGTGATGAAGTGGAGTGCTAGCGGTCTTGAAGTCTTTAGAATTTACGTTCATGTAGGTTGTGAACCGAGCATGTAATTAAAATAGTAAGTCAACGTTGCCTGAGTATGTTATAGTATATATTTAGGTTAGGTTAATTCAGGTTTTTTTATTGCTTTAGCATTAGAGCTGAAGATATTTCATCAAAATGATGTTGTTGCGTTGATAAAATTTTAAGTTGAATTCTAAACATTTTTCCATTTCATATTTCTATTTCTAGTTTTGTTATCCAATGCCACAGGTATTTCACGTTTTAAATGAGTTTAAAATCTATGAGAAAACTTCACCCGAATAGACAAAAGGAAAACCATATTCAATAATTTAAGTGACATGTTGATGCTTTTTTCTAAACTAAATGTTTAGGTATGCTTGTAAAAGTGATAAATCTCAGGAACTTAAAACGCGTTATTTACGATTAACGATTGTTTGTAAATGTCAACTTCGTTATTTTACAAGGTAAACTTAACAAAATAATGTTCATGTCAATGTTCATCGTAAAACACTTATTTCGCATCTTTATTTTCCGAAAACTTACATCGACCAAATGTACCTGTGAAAATATTAAAAAGGTTGAAATCTGCGTCAAAAAATAATTTACGTTAAACAAACAAAAAACTGAACGGAAAAGGGGTAATAAATTTCCCTCACCCATTTTTTGGCGGGCTAAAAGCTATGATTTGTTATTATTGTGCTGAGTCATACTTCGGGCAGATCCTATCCTTCGCATCTTGTTTTCAGTCCTCGGTGTGGGTACTGTGGGTCTATCAATATCGGGCATAGAGTTCGAGGTCGGAGCTTGCACACCTGCGTGGTACGCCTGCGCACACCACGTAGACACTACAACACAACGGTGTGGATTTTTGTCGTACTACTAGGTACTACAGACTCGCCCACGTAACTAGGCGTCCCCCATACTCACTCCCCTGAATCTGTTGCTACGCACCCCACCCCAGACGGGTGAACGGGCGAACGGGCGAACCATGCTGGATAAGAGCGAGTTCAAACAAGACTTACTTTATCGTCTTATTCGCTTTAAAATGTAAATGGATAAGCATTTTTATTTTCCATTTGTATATGAACAAAATAAGGTTACCTGTATCTTTCTACTGAAAAAGATAAATCGTTTTGTTGGTTTTGTATTTCTGCCGTCCTCAAACTAAAAGGCGGCTAAATGTCATCTGGTAAATTTTTACTTTATTAACAGTTTTGATATTTTTTTGACCTTTAGTAATATTTAAGTTCAAAAAAAATACATATCTTTTGTGTTTGACATAGTATGACAACATTAACAATTGTTTTATAGAGAATCACTAGCACGATTTCAAAATAATCCTGCGTTTTTTGGCTCTACCTCAAAAACTGTTTTTGTCACTTAACCGCCTTTTAGTTTGAGGACGGCAGATTTGTTAATAGTACTCGTAGTTATTCGATAGTGGAAACGGTTTGTATTCTTTAGATTAAAGAAAGAGTTTGATATAATCTTTCTTTTAAGCTTATTATTATACTTTAGATTTCGCGATCATATAATCATTTTTAAAAAATGTCAAAATAGTTTTGCACAACCTGTACCTACGGATTAAAATTGCAGATATGACTACCGTCACAATACTACAGTTTCTTGGTTTAAGCCACAGGTAAACAAATGTTTAATAAATATTGTGTTTTTTTATTAATTTATTTATTTTGTTCTGCCAGCAGAAAGTACACAACATAGGTAAATAATACAATTTCTATTTCATAAAATCTTGCTCGTGCGCCTTTCTAAGTACTTGTAGGCAATCACGCCTTATAACAAATAGTTTAAGCCTATTACAAAATTCTTCGCTATTAGCTTATACAATAAATACATTTTAGTGATGTAAAAAATATGATTATGAAATAAAATCTGTGTAATATATTTCATCATAAACAAGTTAATTAGAGCACAAAGCATAAACTTTAATTATTAACCAAATAATTTCATGCTCATACTGTCAGACTGAATAGGTTTTCAATTGTAGGTATTCATAAAATACTTTTGAATTAAAATTCAAACTATTAATATAAAGCTGAAGAGTTTCTTTTTTTGTTTGAACGCGCTTATCTCAGAACTTACAGTCGGATTTGAAAACAAAAATTGTGTGTATAATAGCAACATTCATCAGGAAGGCTATTATTAATTCATGTGACTCCATCCTTTATTTCTACTCAATTTATACCTACCAATTTGTACCTACATTGTGCTAAATCAGAGCTTACAGATAAAGCTTTCAGCATCAGATTCTTTTTAATTGTAAGTTAAAAGATGTTTCTACTACGTGGTTTAATCTTGATAGTACCTACTCTCTCTCTCTCTCTCTCTGCTTGTTGGAAAGGTTTTTCACAAAGTGTTAGTTTCAAAGTCGGAGTTTTATTTTATATAGGTAGGTACTATTATTTCTTCTGTGGTTATATTAATTTTTAAATAGCAATCACTTTGAAGCGCTCATAACCCTTTCAGCTAATCGTTTACTTATCTTTATCTGTTCCTGCATTTAGCTCTTTCAAACTACGCAATCTTATTATTAGATATTGTAGTATCCTAAAGACTAATAATTTTTCTCATCAGTAAAGAATAAAGTACAAAGATATATGTATTTTTATTTATATCTTACCCATGTGTAACGGCCCGTAGGAACAGTGCTATAAAATTGATTATATTCGCATTAGCACCTGAGACATGTACTGATGGATGCTCGTCTATCGATCGTGCGATTGCATGCAATGTATGTCCGAGGCATCCGGTCTTTGTTCCATACTTATCTGTCAGTTCTAACTAGAGATTACTGAGGTAAATAGATGGAGCTTCGAAAATAATAAATAACGTATTAGTTGTCCATTTAATTATTTTTAAGGACTCATGTAGGTACAGAGAAACATTCACTATTTCGGCGAGTTTTCATTATTAAGAATTAATTAGTATGAAATCCAAAGTTTCATAATAATATATTATGTAGAAAACTTAAAAATACCTTGTCACTCGCATGCAAAATGAAGCGACATGGTTGCTTAAAAGTGAGATAGAAAACTAAACCAGTGCGAGTCGGACTCGCGCATGAAGGGTTCCGTACCATTATCTATACAACATTAGACACTATATTATAACCTTTTTTTAGTTTCACCTCTCCCGGCCTCAACAACGGCAAAAAACGGCAAAAAAATCACGTTTGTTGTATGGGAGCATACCTGAACAACTATAACGCATGCTAATAACATTGCATAATAATAAAGTGCAAACAATATTGCAAACGTTTGACGAAAGATAAACTGAAAGGTAAAGACGGAAAGATGATCATGAAAGCGCACTGTTGTGACCATAGTTTATAAGTATGAACAGAGACACGGATTTGGCAATTTTATTAAAACAAATGAATTTTGAAAGATATTATTGTAACGAAATGAAAATTTAAAAATAACTGTTTTACAAACCGTATTGTGTGGCATGTCAAATGAAAAGGCTTAATGTAAAGATCTCAAACATATTATTTTTGTGATAGTTTTATAATGAATACTTTTAAAATTATTCAATTTTAAACGACACTTGAAGACGACGAAACTTGAAGACGAAAATTGACCATTCCCCCCTTATCTCCGTAACTACTGAGGCTAGAATTTTGAGAAAAATGTAGAAAATTATTCTTTAGTTATATATTACAGGAAAACCTATAAGGAGTCTATGGTCTTAAAAAAGAAATAAAATAGAAAAATAACTATACATACATAATCAACGTACGGAACCCTCTCCAAGCGAGTTTAACTCGCACTTGTCAAGTTTATTATAATTTAAATACATATACATAAATTTTAATTCAGTTATATTCTGCTATTATTTTTATACACATACGTAATTAATTATACTAGTACCCTATTGATTCCAAAATGTAAACGAAAATAAAAAAAAACCTTTGGGCAGTTAGTCAAAAAAAACCTGGATGCTTACTAAGTAAGCTTTGTGTTAAAAGGTATCTGTGAGATAAAAAATACAAATGTGTAGGCTATGTACTCGTGCGGAAAGTGTTGCATAATGAATGTGAACGCGACCTTGGCCTTGGAATAGAGAGCTGGTAACTTCCACTACAGAAAAGGCAGACTCGACCTTCTCACGGCCGCTTTGATTCGTTAGCACGTGTAGTGTACACTGAATTTGGTCATAATTAAAACTCATGGTATAATGCTATTGTGTTTAGATTATTTTCACACTACTAAGGAACCTGGGAGCTTAGCTTTGATTTGGGTCCTGTCTCAATACCTGAATAGATTTCGCTATACAAAACTAAAACCCTTATTACACCCTTAGTAGTAGTAGTAACAACCCATAATTGCGGAATAGGCCATAGTCTGCCTCGCTGGCAAAGAGCTGAGTGGACTTCACACACCTTTCAGAACATTATGGAGAACTCTCAGGTGTGCAGGTTTCCGCACGATGTTTTTCGTTCAACGAAGCAAGTAGTATTTGACCCCCTTGGTGAATTTTAATAAGTAACTGATACAGATATATTTTTTATTAGATAAAAAGTGTGAGCACAAAATTTCATGTTACGGCTCTACATTTATGAACCAGTCTCTAGAAAAAGCTCTTCTATATTATCTATACTAATATAACCTAGTCTTGCCATAAATACTGAAACAAAGAAAAAAAAATATTTTTGTATTGCAAATAACATTTATTACTTTTACAGTGTGTTAGTTTAATACATAAATATTAAACGATTTAAAAATAAAAAGCTTATTCGAAATGGTCTCCATTGGCTGCAATACAATCCTTTAAACGTTGAGGCCAGTTATCAATTGAAGCACGCACTCTTTCCATGGGAAAATTCTTCACTGCCAATTGTATGGCTTGTTTTAGGGACTCCAAATTATCATGGCGTTTAGAGCAAGCCGTACTCTCTAAAACTGACCATAAATCATAATCTAGCGGATTAAGATCGGGACTAGACGACGGCCAGTCTTCAGCTCTGATGAAGTCCGAAACGTTCGTTTCCAACCAAGACTGCGTAGACCGAGCTTTATGACCCGGCGCTGAGTCTTGCTGGAAGGACCATTCTTGGTTATTGAACATGGTGTTGTTAAGGGGCTTCACTACCTTCTCAAGAATGGTATCTTGATACACTTGTGCCGATGTTTTGATACCTTTTTCACAAAAGTATGGCTCAGTCACTCCTTCATAGCTAATACCCCACCAAACCATCACTGAAGTCGGATAGTGCCCACGTTGCACTCTGTCGACTAATTGGGAAGCTTCCTTAGAGCTTTGAGCATAAATACGGTCATTTTGTTTGTTAAAATGTTGCTCAATTGGCTATTAGACAATTTTTGGAAAAATATTTTAAAATTTTCGTAGGTTTATTTTATACCTCTTACAATATTTATTTTTTCAAAAAAGTGTTATTTAGTAGGAATAAAAATAACTTTTAATCCATTAATTTGAAATTCACGCGAAAATAGTCTGCCATCTGTCACTTGCTGGCTGTGACGTCACATTTCTAATAACAACAGTTTATGCTCTAACTCTGAAGATATTTTATGTGAAAAACTTACACCTTTTTCACTGGAATTGTGAAAATGACAAGCTACAAGACATGTGCAGTGCCTATGTGTAGAAGTACTACAATTAAATTTCCTAACAAATTGTTTATACACGTTCCTAAATGCCTTCAACGTCGAAAACAGTGGTTACAATTAGCACGTCGAGACCAACAGTTAACATCTGTTATATCAGCAATATTCTTTTGTGAGGACCACTCTGATGTACCAAGTATTTAGAAGAAATCAACTTAGCCTCTGATTTACTAAAAAAACAAATTAAACCTAACCTAATATTGTTCATAAACATAACCTATAAGTAATTTAAAATCATTAGTAATATGGTGTCGTTAAGGGGACGTTGAGGAAAAACTTACAAAAAAATCCCCCTGTGACCACTTAGCAAGACTGACCAATTTTACTTTATTAATTTCAGTACTTACAAGGAGGTTTTTGCATTCCGAAACTCGGTAGAGCAAAAGTCAGGGTTACACGCAAAGAAATTTGCGACCATAAATGAATCAACTTTAGGCAAATTTGCACTGTCAGCTTTTATATAGCCTGACTCCATTTTACAAAACCTCTCAAAAGCACAAATCAAAATATATATTATTAATTTTCTCAGTAAATTGCACACGATAATCGATGTAGTTAGTAGTACACAACGCTATATTTTTGGAAGTGTGACGTCATAGCATGCTCAATCATGGCCGCCCGCGTTTCGGTTCTCATGTCCACAGGTAAAAAAACTCAAACCTATTTTTCAAAAATAAAAATATTTACAATTTATTTTCATGCAAAAAATGTATTGTTTAATTAATGTTAACCAATATGCAACCATATTTAACACATTTCATATTTTACCGTGACAACTGTCAAATAGCCAATTGTAAAAATTTTCTCATCCGTAAACAAAATTTTTCTGTGACCTCCCTTGGCGTACCGCTTCAGTAGTTGTTTCGATTTTACCACCCTATTCTTTTTTAAATTATCAGTTAAGAAATGACCAGTACGTCTCTTATAGGCTGCAAGTCCTAAGTCATCTTTTAAAATACGCGGCATGGTTCTAGGTGCTATCTTCATCTCCCGAGATAAAATCTTTTGCTTTCGGACAGGATTTCTTCGAATTCTTTCCCTTACTGCTTTGACCACCTTTTTCGTACGAACACTACGTGGACGGCCAGATCTTTTTCTGTCACAAACAGAGGAGGTCTCATTGTACCTATTAATAGCCCGGTATACAAAGATTTTACTAATACCAAGCGTATGGAGAGTTTTAAAAAGTGCATTTGGCTCCATACCTACTTTGTGTAATGCAATCACAGCGATTCGGTTCTCTTTATCACCCCACTCCATTTTAATATCGCAAAATATTGTACAACGTATTGGCGCCAAAATAAGAAAACTCAATGAACAATCATATAAAAATGATAGATTCCAAATTCACATGTAATATTTTGTTTATTTTTAATTGTAACAGTATTTATGGCCAGACTAAGTATAAAGAGGAAAGATTAGATTTTTTTTTGCATTGGATAGGCTCCGTAACTACTGAACCGATTTGAAAAATTCTTTCACTGTTAGAAAGCTACACTATCCCCGGTGACCATAGGCTATATTATAATTTCAAAAAATTAGGGATCCATGCTAAAACTCAAATAATGTAACCCAAGGTGTAAAAAAACATCAAAACCGAAGCAAAGCGAGGGCGGTACTCGTACTTAATGAGTAAAGAGTTACTTCACTAATTGATTGAACCGTTTCGCAACAATTAATTATGACGTTGCTGTGTTTAGATTTCCTTTCAAAGTTAGAGTAAGATAGTAGTTATAGTTCCCCACGACAGCCAAGTCCAAATTGTCAGACTTCACAGTTCCTTAAAACCCCGAAAAAGTCTCAGATATTTGGTAATTTCATATTTGAATGCGTACTGATTTCATCTAGTGTACGCCTGTTTCAGCCAGTGTACGCCTGTACACAGCTGTACAGTGCACACTGTACAGTGTACACCTGTAAGCCTGTACACACCGCGGAACAGCGCCGTACCTTCACTAGGCTATTAGTATTTTACAGTAGTATAAAATTTCAGTAATTGAACTGCAGTAAAAGGATAATAGGAGCAGTTATATTGCCGGAACCGGGACTATTTAATAGACGTTGTAATCCTAACCTCTGGCGCTTACAGCAAATCTACACCTTCCGATACTAAATCCAATTTCAGTCCTTCCAATAAAAGGACCATTGCTAACTATAACTGATTATAAGGTAAGGACTGGATAGAATCAAAAGGTCTTGATTGTAAAGTACTTTTATACTTGTTTATTACATAGGTATGATACAGAACAATTATTGTTTTATGTTATTTGTCCGTTCGTCCGTCCCCAGCATAGCGCAGAGACCCTTAGTGTTAGAAAGCTGTAATTTAGCATGGATATACGTATTTATTAAAATTACAAAATAGTAGAATAATTATTTTTAAGATTTATTTCATGTTATCTACATGTAACGTTTAATAAAATTTTTTCGTCGTTAAATTACAGTGTGGGGTATCGTTGTAAAGGTCGCTCAAAAATATTATGCATGTAATAAGACCATTTTTTTTTGGTTGCGAAATATTGGGCTTTATTAAAGTGCTAATTTTGATTAGTCAAAAGTTGCAGGGGAGGCCCTGCAACTATCACGGCTGTGTTAGCATAAGTAGTTAATAAGTAATCGTCGATTAACTTACAACTTTGGAACCCTACATTGCGCGTGGCCTGACACGCACTTGGTTACTTAATACATGAAAAATCGGAAGGTGTATCGCTTCTGTGGCTTAATGTTCAAATGATTATAATGGTTCATAGGCTCTGATTATACCTTTTGATAGCACAAACACGTTAGGTACCTTGCAAATCAACTTTTCTTCAAAACATTAAAATAATGACGAGACAGCCACGAGTATACAATTATTTTGACATCAAAACATTACTCTTCATCCGTAGATAACGTGAATTCATCAACATCTGTTTAGTAATTCCCACTAATTAAATATTGAATTCATGCGTTGTTTCGTTCTCAACCTTTGTATTTTAATCCCATGCGCAAAATAAATTGTTTAATAACTTTGCAGCTTATGTGTGTACCTAAGCTGTGTACCTAATCATAATCATCTATTCTTAAAAAAAAATTGTATGGTTTCAGTGTTTTTAAAGTAAGAAAAGGGTTCAAAAATTAATCAAGTAATAGGTACAAGGCGTATTGCGTAAGAAGCACAAAAATTAGGCCACAGTTAACCTATTACCTACACCCAAATATATTTAATTTGTTACCTCAAACATTTTTGGGACTTAATATAATTATAAAAATTTACGTATATAGATCTAAACAAATCAGTTCAAATCATAGCTCTACTATGAATAATAATTAATTTTAATTAACTTTAAAAATCCCGCAATATTTATTATAATATCTATTGTAATGTAAGAGACGGGTTTCTAGGAGCTTCAATACAGCTCCAGTATGCATATGTGGAGGGGTTTTACGTAAAGGACTTCGACCTTAATAACAATCTACCAGTAACGACTGGAACTTACGGACGGACCTTTCCAAAACATAGAATCACTGAAGAAATTTTGTCGTTAGCACCCCCTCGACCGACCGTACAGTCGATTTTCCGGTCGAGAATTTTGAATCATAGTATTGATTTACTTTTAATGCTATTTTAACCGACTTCAAAAAAAGGAGGAGGTTCTCAATTAGACTGTTTTTTATGTTTGTTACCTCAGAACTTTCGACTGGGTGAACCGATTTTGATGATTCTTTTTTTAATTGAAAGCAGGTGCTTGTCATGTGGTCCCACATAAATCCGAGCGAGATCTGACAAGTAGTTTTTGAGTAATTTTGAAGTCGGTTATTTTTTGTCAGTAAAATTTAGATTAAGTATGTTATACATTTCCATTGTGACATAGATCGTGCTTGTTTACAGGTACATATTTCTTGCTGTACGATTTCCTCGATTACTTTGAGAAGGATGGACCGAGCTTCCTGCAACGAGAGAAGTTCTTAGAAATTGTTGACACGATATTCAAGGATTTCTCTAAAATCAAAAGGGAGGCTATCGTTTTTCAGGTAAGTACCTACCTAATATTTATCAAGGGCGATGATAATTTTATTGAAGCCTTACCACCAAACACTTTTATTTATAATACAAAACTAAAACTAAACTCAGGCTAAGGCTAACTAAGCTAAACAAATAAGTTGCAAAGCTGCTGAATGCTGTAATACTACAGTACTACAGTAGTCTACAATACTAATGTACAAAATAAAAAAATCAAAGTTGAAAGATAAATTTTTAGTTCCTCTAAATGTATAAGAGATCACGATATAAGTTAAATATTAATTTCTTTGTTTAAATATTTTGTAACTGTAGGTATATTTGAACGCATATATTTCAATTATAGTACACAGACTGGGAGGAGATCACTGATGGATACCTAAACCAGAAGATGATTGCTGACGTGGTTGGTGACTATTTCTTCGTGTGCCCCACTAACTACTTCGCTGAAATATTGGCCGACTCCAACGTAGATGTGTATTACTACTACTTTACTCACGTAAGTGTAATATTTTATAACATATCTTTTTAATTGAAAAGTTACTCTCTCTCTCTTAACTCGTAATAAGCACATGAAGTCTTCTAATTTGGATTAAATAAATAGTGCAGGATTTACTGCATTTAGAAGGTTTCAAGTCGCATTTGCGCCGGTCAGGAAAGTACTGAAGAGTTATCAAGCGATTTTCTACGATTTATTAGTGACTTTCATGCCCCGTTTAACACGTTCGATGCGAAACCAGGTTGAAAACATGTTGTACATGACTCGCTTGCAGTGCGGCTAAGAAAAACATAGACTTCTCTGTGGTGCGGAAGGCATAACTTCAGTTTGCTTTGGTGTAGGAAGGAGATAAATATATATTTAGGATGTGCTTCTAAAGTAGAGTCCAAAGGAGTGGCCAGCTTATTACCAGATTTTTTAGATCTGGTACCGCACTGAAGTAATAAAATATAAATACAGTGCGGTACCAGCTAGAAAACACCTGGTACCTCCGCACACCTTATACCGCACCCTGCGCTGGCTTCACGCGGCCAGTGTTGTGTCGCAGTCGACAAAACGCACGTGTCTTTCAACATGACTCGCACATTGAAAACATAAGTGGCGCTATACAAAAATAGTAGTTTTTCAGTATAGCCGTTTAAAGTTTTCAACTCAACATTGTCATGAATAATTGTGAAAATAACTGAAACAAAACGCTGCAATTACTTTCATTTATCAGTTCAAGTAACCTACTTTTAGTTAGGTGCTAAAAACATGATAGTAAATAATGTACTTAGGTATTTAAAAATATCGCACATTAAAAACATAAGTGGCATTATACAAAAAACCCGAATTCTTTGTTAAAACGATATTTATATTACTTAAAATGAAGCGCTTCTAATGCGAAGACTGACATTCTAATAGTTTGGATACTTTTTTATAGATGCCTCTAGTGTTACTTTATACATTTAATAAAAACAACTGTGCGGTGAGTAAAAAAGTGGCATTTTGTGTTTACTGTCGTTTTAAGCGTAATTCACGCTACTGAAGTAATAACCACATAAATTACATTTTGGATATAGTGTCACTTATTTAGTTAAAAGTAATAACAAAACAAATTTTATTTTGAAATAAAAAGTTTTATTTAGTGTTTTGTGTCGTTTAAATCATCATCAATCAATCTATTGGAAAAATTACTGCTTAAATGGCATTTTACGTATAATGTCGCTTCTTAACGTAAAAAAGAGTGGCATTATACGGAACATCTTTGATGCATTGTGCTCAGTGCCAAAAATATGTTTGTCTACTATGTTTTAATGAAGAACATTGAATATAATTCTTTTATATAAGGTTATCGATATTTTTACTTCCCAACCCTAAAATATGTACACAACTTCCCGTGTTCAGTGCGGTACAGGGTGTAAAAGATACTGTATTTTATTTTACCTACAGATTCTAAACAAAATAAGCTGTTAACGTACGCCTTCAGATTTATATAAATCACTTCATTATAGATAATGTTCAAGGCAAAAAAGAATATATTTTTTGTTAAAAGTATGCTAAAACAAGAATTTAGTCTCTTAAACGTTACAGGGTCTAATATAACTTGTATCGCCACAATGAAAGTTTTAGGACCAGGTTGAAAACGCCATGTACCGCAGGAATGGAAAGAAATAAAAAATTGGTGCCGCTTCGAACGTGTTAAATGCGCGCGCGAGCCACGAGACGATTCGCGAGCCGCGCGTATAAATGAGCGGTAAATGTAGTATGAAAGCCATCGTCATCAAATTCAAATTGAAAGTAATTCTATACTATATAATATTAAAAGAGTTTGTTTGTTTGGTTGAACGCGCTAATCTCAGGAATTACTGGTTCGAATTGAAAAAAATATTTTTGTGTTTGATAGTTCATTTATTGAGGAATATATATAGGAATGTATATAGTTATATAGCGCCATATAACATCATAATTATATTTTGATGCGGTATGGTAACCATTGCGCCACACAGGCCACACGCCAAAAAAACTGTTTATAATACGTTGAAACAGCAATTTCTTTAGCCAATGTTATAAACAACATGAAAAACATACGTAGCTAACCAGTTGCGAAACCCGTTAATCTGCCTAACGAGCCGAAAACGATACAAGCTTCTGGATTTTTTGCTTGTACCCGTTTGATTTGGGTATTTAACTTTGATGATATAAAATTCCTTTTTAATTTCTTTTGTGACTGACATTTTTTTTTTTTTTTTTTTTGAAAATGAAAATTATTTATTTCATAAACTTTGTTTACATAAAGTCATATACACTAGCTCCCACACTAGGATTACCTGTGTCGTAGGAGACTAGGATTTACCCACTCGTTATAAAATTACAGAAGTTGAAGAACATGATACCAAAAAAATATGTAATTTTAATCTTATCAAATCAAATAGGGATGTTGACTAATTTTAGGGTTCAATTTGATTTTATACATAGAACCTTAAGTTTCACGAAAAATATATTATAAAAACAATAATCTTCAATTTAAAAACAAAAATTGGCAAACGAAAAATCATTCTCAAATTTTCCACCAATAACGACACGTGACGTCACCAGCCGATATTCAATACCATCCGTCGACTGAATTTATATTAGTTGCATATAAAATACGAACAATGACGTCATAAGCTCAAAAAGGCGATTGAGGTCACGTGATAGTCAGTACTATTTGTAACATATTAAAATGATTATACTTAAATTTAGTTTGACCGATTTTGACAAAAGAATAATATTGTAGGTGTTTCAGTATTTACCTTGATACTTTAAACATAAAATTATTTTAGTTTACTGATAGTGTCAACATCCCTATCGTAATTTAGAATTCTTACTTAAATTTAAAATTCTTACTAAATTAGAAATTCTTACTTATATGTATATGTGTGTGTGTGTGTGTGTGTTTGTGTGTGCGTATGTGTGTGCGTGTGTGTGCGTGTGTACATGTACATGTGTGTGTGAGTGTGTTTGTGTGAGCTGCGTGCGAGGTCATTAATATATTAAAATAGCGTAGTACTGTGGATTAGTTTTTCAGTGTCATTGTAGGAAAGACTTATGAGCCAAGTTTTCACTACTTTTTTGCATATAAAGGCAGAGCTGTGAACTATATTAAGAATATTGTTTATTTTTCCATATATGAGAGGTCCAAGATATTTATAGGTTCTTTTTGTCGATTTTTTGTTTACTTTTACCACAGGCCAAGAAATCTTCCTTTGAGATCTATCTGAGGTTTTTATACATGAGATAGCATTTTTATGAAATCGGAGCAACAGCGCCAGAATATATAGTTGCCGGACTCTTGGGAGTTTTAGTTCCGAGTAGAGAGAATCAGTCGAAAATCGAAAAGGCTTATTGAAAGCAACCTTTAGAACGTTTCTTTGTGCCCGCTCGATTTGAATGAAATGAGTACTGTATGCAGCGCCCCAGCTAACGATGCAGTAGCTCAAAATACTTTGACACAACGCAGTGTAAACAATTTTTATAAGAGTACTATCAGCTATAGTGCGAAGTCTTTTGAAGATATAGATAAGTTTTCTCATTCTTATTGTAATTAATTGAATATGTTTTTTCCAGTTAAGGCGCTCGTCAATGATAACACCTAGATATTTGACACTATCTGTTCTTTCAATAGACGGACATCGGCAATTATTGTCTGTGAAAATATTACAGTCATGTAATTTTACTACATAATTTAATGGGGCAGATGACCTTTCCGAAGTGCTGAAACAAATATACTTAGTTTTTTTCGCATTGATAGTAAGTAAGTTCTCTTGCATCCATTTTGATATCTTGTACATTGCGTTTTCTGCTGCTTTCCTAACTTCTGACCATGAGTCACCGTGTAAGATTATAGCGGTATCGTCTGCGTAAGATATTATAGTAGATTGTTGGATTTCTAAGTGATTTAGATCATTAATATAAATGAGGAAAAGAGTAGGCCCTAAGACACTACCTTGAGGTACTCCATAAGGGACATGCGTAAGATCGCTTCCGTATGAGCCTACTTGGACTTTTTGTTTACGGTCTTGTAAGTAAGATTCAAACCATTGAAGGGGAATACCACGAATTCCCAGGCATTCTAATTTTTTTTAAAGTATTTTATGTGAAACCGTATCAAATGCCTTAGCTAGGTCAATATATATACCTATAGACTTTTTATTCTCATCCAAGTGTGAGGCAATGGTTTCAGTCATAAGTGAAACGGCATCATCCGTAGATCTGCTCATTCGAAAGCCAAACTGATTGTTTGAAAGAAGATTTTCCTTCTCTAGATAATGAAGAAGTCTTTTATTTGCAATTTTTTCTAAGATTTTTGATAAAGAAGTTAGCAATGAAATGGGTCTATAGTTGTTAGGTTCTTTTGTATCCCCTTCTTTATATATTGGATGAACACATGCTAGTTTTAACTCACTAGGAACTATGCCTGAGGATATACTTAAATTGCATAAAAAGCTAATTGGTGCTGCCAAATGTACTTTTGAGTTTTTTAAGATTGAATTAGTAATATTATCCCACCCAGGAGCAGAAAAAGTTTTAAGGTTTCCTATAATAGCTGAGACTTCGGCTACATCAGTAGGACCTAGATAAAACGATTTGTGGGAAGAAACTTTAATTTTGACATTTCTAACAAGTTCTTCTTCGGATTTGCCAAGTTTGTCCAGAGTGGATTTTGCAAGATTAGATCCTAAATTACTGAAATGTTGATTAACTTTATTTAACGATACATACGGATCCTGCGAGCCTAATAATAGATCAGTATTGGATGATTTTTCATTTTTAATGTTGCATATGTTTTTAATACTATTCCAAATAAGCTTGTTATTCCCATTACTCTCGCGGATTAATTTTCTATCATAATCGTCTTTTAAGGATTGAAGTAAATTATTACAAAAGTTTCTGTATTGCTTATAGTCATTTTGTATAGTAATATCATTTTCATTTTTACGGGCCAGAGAGTGAAGTGCGTCGCGTTTACGAATGCATTTTAGAAGACCCGGTGTAATACATTACATTGGACAAGCTTCTTTTTTTACTTTTACTAATGGGGTTATTTTTATTTTATTGTACAATTAATATAATAACAAGAATCAAGTATAAAAAATATTAAATTAATTCTATTAAAAGTGTTTTTAAAAGTTTTATTGTATTTTGAATTGAAATATAAACAAATGTATACCTTAACTTTTTGTGTTTAAATTAAGGAAGTTATATAAATGACACAACCTCAAATACCAATTCCAGCTTTTAATATTACAATCTTGTACTAAAAATTCTTAGAATTCATTTTAATATTTTGATTAATTCTCAAGGGTAATATTCAAACTCAACAGTAATATTTCAATGGTAAAAAAAAAAATTAAAGACACTCCTATGCACTACTTCAGTGGGTTAGAAGAGCATCTAGCGGCATACTCAAAGGGGGAAAGTTCTTATGCCGCTGAAAGCTTTTGACGTGACATCGATTGTTATACACAATTAATACCTACTAGATACTGATATGGTGGGTTGCCTTACAAAATCCGGACACGCTCAAAAAAATTTGCCATCTTCACAATCGCCTTCGAAGTTGCTAACTCAAAATTGACATTTTGACAAGCGTTTCAATAACGATTTTTCATTATCACATACTTTTCAATTGGAATCCCTATCCAAATTGTCCATCCTTTACCTTTATTTTCATTTCATACGATGTAACGTTAAATGTGTCGATTAGATAAACGTAATCACTTTATTTTGTTACGATATGTTTCGCTAGAAAGCGTTGATTTAATATATGATATGGCAGCACAGTAAGATGTTAAAAGAAGCTTCAAGAGATGCTCACGAATGTGTAAACTGGTTGAGTCCACTTTAATTTGGCTAACGAGTTATACGTGAGAGCTCATTGAAAAACAGTTCTGGTTGAGCTCTGACTAAATAAACGAGCACGTTAAAAATTAAACGGAAAAGCTCAGCGCTACGTATCATGCCATATTCTGTTAAAATGTGTAAATATTGAAACATAATCACAAGCACAACCCATAAAAATTATGTTGCTGAGGTCGGGTCTCTTTTCCAGATATAATTGTCAGACTAATCTAAAGATCTATCTCCCATTTTGTATATCACCTCCCGAAATATTAAAGGATTGAAATTAATCGTTATGTGAATACAACAAATGTGACAAATAGTATTATAAAAAAATTTTTTGTCAAGTTTGGGAAATTGGAATAAGATAACATTTATATCTTTACTCTATAGTCGGAGTGGCGCCATTTGGGGAGGCCTATGTCCAGCAGAAGACTTTAAAGGCTTGAACGATAAAAAATTGTATATTACGATTGTATGTCACAATACGAGTTACCTATAATGCGAATTTAATCCTCAACGTTCAGTAAATTCACATCGAACCATTCGCGTAATACGATTTCAGTACTATGAGCATTATAGCTATTGTGCGCGCATCTGTAGATACACTCCCCGGGGCATTTTTATTCCTTTTGACGTTCAATTCTTGAGTAGGTACGGTCCATAAATATTGAAGAGCAATTTAACAATTCCGATGTTTAAAAGTCGACAAAAATTTACCTCAGAGTGACCTAGTTTTGAAAGAACCTTGACAGTCGAATAGTATTCATAAAACGTCATTAAATGAAATAGGAACTGGCCCAACTAAACTTAAGATTTAAACGAATAAATTCGTCTTGGTGGTTAAAAAATATATATTGGAGTAAAGTGTCAAAGGAATACTTTAATCTCTTTTTTTGATAATGTTATAACAACTTATACCTAACAATAAGTATTAGAATGTCGATGAGGAATAAATCTTTAATTTATATCACTAATAATTATGTAGAAATTATCACTAACAGGATGTCGTTAAGAAAAAAACTAACGATGTAGGGAAAAGATAAACATCACTTATTGCTTCGACATCCAAACAACAATTTATTAAGTAGCAGATAATTTTACCCGATTGCTGAAGAGTGCTTCAACCGAGGGAGCGTCTCAGCATTGACAATCGATTCTCCAACCCTCTTATATACAATACAAAGGGTACTTTCATGTTAAGCTGATGTCTCGTCGACGATATTGTTTTGTTAAGAACTATACTTTACTCTTGTACTTTGAAAATTGTTAAAAGTAAAAAACATGGATATTAAAAATAGATTTTCTTTGAAACTGCATAGCAGCGCTAAAAAATGATTTTGAAATTCTTCCTGATACTAGCTCTTTGTAACTATCAATTGCTATGGTATTATAATGCTGAGGATAGTGTGTCCATAATGACATATGTATAACAAACATATGACACATCGATCATTTCTCGAATTTGGTGCAATCAGGCGCGCATCTGACATCGTATTACATGACGCAAACAGCTACTGTTCACGGCACTTCATTATGACGATTGAATGCAAACTGCTTAATGAAACATGGAAAATACGCAAACGTCATCGTCGCCGCTCCGTTGACAAATTTCAATAATTGACGATAGTGTGCGTATGACAGGCGTCTAGGTAGACGGAAGGTCTTACTACGTTAGATGAAAGCAAGCTGCAAGCAAACTGCAGTCTGCAAGCAAGCAGCGTAGACAGAAGTCAAAAAATTAACGCGTTCTTGCCATTCGCTTGCTTGTGGTCGACGACCAGTAAACGACGTTTGTAGTTTTTTTCTTTTCGACAATTTTGTTTTTTTTGTGAACGTAACATTTTAGGCAATTGTCTATTTATTTTTCATTTATTTTATTAATTGTCAATAATGTATTCTGGGCCTAAAATAAGGATTTTTATTAGAAATTCCTCATCGATTTTATTTTACAATTTAGTTTTTAATAATCTTTTATGGACTAAATGAAAGCAGATAAATCGAAAAGTCATCCTACGTAGATATGAAATATTCAAAAAAAATAAAAAAAAATCAAAAAATCTTTATTCGGTCTAAAAGTTACATTTAAGTAAATCAGTTTTTGAAGCATCCTAGTAAGCATAAAATATTTATGCTTGTGGCAGGATGCCCCGCTCCTCCTTAACACAAGCGTTACATAATTATATTAGACAGAACATAAAGTTTTCTAATGAAACAATGTACTGTTGACAGCAAGTAAAACTAAAACTTAGTACTTTTAGAAAGCGCCAATCTGTGTGTGTGTGTGTGTGTGTGTGTGTGTGTGTGTATGTGTGTGTGTGTGTGTGTGGATACCTACAGGTGGTTTATGAGATTTTCAGTAGAAATGTAATTTAATGACTGAAGCCAATTTGTGACAGTTTTTTTACATTCACGTAAGGTCATGGTATAAATAACAAGATTTTGATTAATTTGGTTGTACAGGTGTGCTGATTGAGATAAATATTGCCTTTTCGCGAAGTGGGATTTTGTCTGAGGTGTAACAATGACTCTGTTTCTTCTCCTAGTATTAGTTGCTAGTACGTGGTTATAACCAATATTACGGTGTCTGCGTAAGATTATAGATAGTATATATAATTTGCGGATAGATAGTAAGTTAGATATATTGTATAGGTCCTCTGTGGGATATCTATATGGTTTACGATACATTACTTTAAGTAAACATCGCTGTCCACGTTCTAAGTCTAGAAATTTTGTTTTTGTAGCTCCCCCCCATACAGTAATACAGTAACTTATTACAGATTGTGCTAGTGCCAGATATATTTGGTTAAGTTGTTTTTTAGGAATTATATCTCTTAGAATCTTAAATATCCATGTTAATTTTCTTATCCTATCATTTATATGTGTAATATGTTGATGCCAAGATAGTCGCTGATCTAAAATGACCCCTAAATATTTAGTATATTCCACTTTATCTATTTCAGGACAATTACAAAGATTTGTGTCTATATTATTTTTACAGTGATGTATTTTAAGAGAAAGATAATTATTAGGTTGAGTTTTATTATTAATAGTGAAGCAAATGTAGTTAGTTTTGGATGCATTTAAAGTTAACATATTTATTTTTAGCCAATTGGAAACATAATTTAAACCAGCTTGTGCTGTGTCAAAGACTGAGTCCCATTTTGGACCTTCGAATACTATAACAGTGTCGTCGGCATAACAAAATACATTACCTCCCACTATATTTAGATTAGCAAGTTCATTTATATATATGAGGAATAAGGTAGGACCTAACACACTTCCTTGGGGAACACCGTAGGTAATTTCTGAGGCCTCACTTACATGTTCACCAATTTTAACCTTTTGTACACGCCTAAACAAGTAATCTTCAAATAATTTCAAAGGTATAACTCTAATTCCTATTTTCTCCAGCTTTAAAAGAAGAGTGGGAAGGGAAACTGTATCAAACGCTTTTTTAAGGTCAAGGAATACTGCTAGGCATTTTTTATTATTATCTACATGCTGGGTGATCAAGGAGGTTAAAGCTAAAACAGCATCCTCTGTTGATCTACCTTGTCGAAAGCCAAATTGCGCATCGGATAAAATTTTAAATTTATTAAGATAATTTAGTAGTCTAGTGTTCATTAGTTTTTCTAAAATTTTTGATATGGCAGGCAAGACTGATATTGGTCTATAGTTGTTAACATCATCAGTCTTACCACTCTTATAAACCGGTGTTACTAAAGACTGCTTGAACACTGAAGGAAAGACCCCTTGATGAAAACAAAGATTAGCCAAATGACTGATAACTGGAGCAACTATGTCACTAGCAAGCTTAAGGAATTTATTTGGAATTCTATCCCACCCAGGTGCACTACTTGGCTTAAGACTGCAAATGACATTTTTAACTTCAGTGGGGTCGGTATCAAAAAGTACAAAGGAGGAACTGTGTCTAGTCGTTGAGTTATGGTGGTTAATAGCATGAGGAGGGCAATTGTAAGGTATTATGGCCTCCGCGAGAGTTTTACCAACTTTAGAAAAAGCTTCATTTATAAAATTTACAGAGTCATAAGGCGATTGTTTGATATTTAATAAATTTTGGTTACAGTTATTTTTACTTTTAAAATTTGTTATATTATTTATTGTATTCCATAATGTTTTAGGATTTTTGTCTGATAACGCTAATTGTTCCCTATGGTATTTATTTTTCATTTTTTTGATTAGTTTATTGCAGAAATTGCGGTATCTTTTATAAGTTATTTTAAGAACTTCATTATAAGGCTCAGACTTCAACTTCTGTTGCATTTTATTCCTATTATTAATACAACGTAGAATACCCGGTGTGATCCATGGTTTGATGCATCGTTTATTTTTAGGTAAGTATTTAACAGTGGTACATTCATCGATAGACTCAATCAACTTCGAAATAAGATTACTAGATATATAATCAGGATCATCACTAAATAATAAGACATGAATATTTTTTTCCATTAGAATATTTAAAGCTTTCTCAAAATTAACCACTGTAGTGTACTTAGGGTAAATGTAGTTTTTTTTTACTTTTGATAGGCATAAAAGTATTGTAAGATGATCAGTCACTGTAGTATTAAGAACAGCAATATTAGCTGACATTTTATGTTTATTAAATTTTAGCATGAAATGGTCCAGACAGTTTGATTCCCTCGTTGGTAAAGAGTGTCCAGGGAGTATACCATGAGAGGCTAGCATGTTTAAATAATTAATTCTATTTAATCGTTCATTTAACTGTTCGGTAGATTTAGTTATTAAGTTTATGTTAATATCTCCTGTAATTATTAGGTTTTTACATGATTTAAGGTTACTTAAGTGGGCATTCAAAGAGTTTATAAACTCTGAAGCATTGTTAGTAGAAGGTGAGCGATATATAGCTAATATGATACTGTTTAAGACATTAATTTGTATGCAAGTAGCGTGCTGAAGTCGAATTTCATTCATAATTGGCTTTAAGTGACATTTCACATACGCGACTACACCATCACTTTGGTTCAAATTATAATGAGAGTATATAGAAACATAATTTTTAATGTTAGGTATAGCCTTATTGGTATTTAAATGGCATTCAGTAAGTATAATCACATCGGGGTCAAATTTCAGCTGAGATAACGTTACCTGAAAGTCGTCGAAATTACAATAAATACTACGTATATTTTGTGTTACAACAGTTAAGTCTTCTTTGTTTATGATAAATTTTTCATTTAATTTTAAAATATCACATTGAACTGAGTGTGCTAATGATGCGTTGTCTATATTTGATATAGTTGAGAGACAATTATCCATTATCTAATGTTGAGAAGTTTACAGGGTGTAAATAATAACTGTTGTATAAGTTGAGTGACACCAGTGATCTTATAAATCGTGTAATAATTAAAATATATGCCTCGTTATAAAATATTGGTTTTATTATTTTGTTTATAATGCTTAAGTACAGAATAATGCAATTGAATTGTTCTACTATAGTGTTAATCCCGGTTTTTACATAAATATATATTATGTTTAGTATAGTGTAGGTATATGTGAGTAGGTATGAGTGTAAATAGCAATGGGTGTGAGTGTAATATGTATAAGTGTCTAGTGGTATGTAATATGTTTTATTGTAATGACGCTTAAGTATAATCTTACCTGTGTGTATGCTAACTACAAATATTGTTATATTTATTAAATAAGTAAACCACAGGTATTCCAAATAAATATATATGATGTGTAGTTGTGTGGGAGTGTGTAGGTATATATGAGAATTTAGTATGATTGTATAGGATCCAAAAAAAATTATATGTTTTAATGAATGTGTTTTGATAGTGGCGGCGCTTGTACATTGTTGAAACAAAATATATAGTTATAACAATTAATATGAATATGACATTTACAATTAGAATTTTAGGTACATTGCACAATAACTTTACACAAGTGAAATAAAGTAATGGCAATAGGTATCTTACGTAGTGTCCACACAGGATATTTATAATCACAAACAATTGAGACACAATTAGTCACTTAGGCTTTTTTAAGTCGATAATTTGTGCTTCACTTCTAATGTATATGATCGGTGAGTTATCCTCCTTTCTTACATACACCCGTCCATATGCAGTCCAACAGTATTTAAATAATTTTGACTTAACCAGATCACGGGCCAGAAAGAACAAGCGGGCGGCTTTAGATGTTAGTTGTTCAGCAATAAAAACAGGCGTATATTCGTGAGTACGCAATCCGAGGTCTTTTGCACACAATTTTGTTTTTTGTTTGATGTTGTATAACTTACTCAGCTTTATGACTTCATTTTTGAGAATAGTAGATGATGTTTGAATTATTATTGGGGTGTTCTGGTTTCCTTCTCTTTTTTCACGAGTTCTATATATGTCCATTATATTCTCTTTCTTCAGTTGAGCACCAATAGTAGATGATAAGTGCGAGACCATTTCAATTAGATCCTCCTTCGTTTCGTTCGGTTTTTTTGGTACGTTTTTTATTTCAAAGTTTGATTTTCTATTCTCCATTTGCATACTTTCGCATATTATAAAAACGTTTCTTGAACAAGACCGCGAATAAAATTGACAATTTTCAAATGATTCAAGATGAAGAAGTGGATCCCTGCATATTATCCTTCCGATCCTTTTTCTGGTCTAGGCCTTGACAAGTTGTTTCAGTACTTAATTTGTTTGCACTATGGCCACACTCCTTGCGACGACCTTTTTAAACGAATGAATGGTCCATGTAATTTTTTATTTTTTTAACCCACGACAAAAAAGATATACCTAGTACATTTCCTAACTACCATATGCATTATATCATATATTTGTTCTAAACTCATTAAGTACCATAATTGTAATACTATATTATGATCCGATGATGTATGCTTTCCGAAAATAATAAAATAAATAAATAATTATTACATTAATACCTTGTTAACATACTTTCTAAAAACACCATTAATCTAAAACTTTGCTATTGAAGTCTATGTATTAACGATTATAGTTTGCGTATTATTATAATTGCCAGCACATTGTATGTAAAGAAGCGAAGGATTGACCTGAATATAAAAGAAAATTTGATAAATGACGGGTAACAAATCAAGAGTTAACAGGGGTGGCGGAATTGGCGATTTATGGTAGCAGTAGGGGCGAGTGATGATTGCGGCGTCGTTTTATGAGTCACAGCCGTCACGAGTGGCAAGATAAATAGACTTAGATGTACAGAAGATAGTTCAAGTCATAAAGAAGGATACAATAATAGACCATCCTGCAAAACATTTAGTAATGTTATTGCTTGCCGAGCAAAGTTTTCGTTTTTGGCAGGATAAATATTTATGAGATATTTATAGATGACCACTAGTGGTTTAAATTTCTTGAGTGCTTCTTTGCTTCGGAGAGCATGTAATGCCGTCAGTCCCGGGTGTTGCAGTAAGATAACAGTCGCTAAGCCATCTTGGAGGCGCTCAGGCGGCATGAAAACTTCCGACTCTTGGGATGGCAACTAACCCCTCCAACAAGAGAAGCAGCGTGGTGGGGAAATGCCCGAGGCCTCCTCAAGAGGAAAATCCATGATCAGTAGGTAATGGGCCGTTAATGGATTCAAGCCAACTAGATACTTATGAGATAGTAACGTGAGTTAAGTTTGAAGTATTGAAGGTTTGTGTTGACACTTACATAAATGATTAAGCAAGATAAGCAACAGTAGGTGCGGTCGGTTGTTGGATGGCTTTGGAGTGACTTTGGACGTGAAGCCGTTGGTCATGTTATCATTAGATAGCAGACATAAAAACTTAAGAACTAAGAACATAAAAACTTTCTACACTTTCTTGGGTTGTTGCTGGGTTAGCCAATAACCCTTTCACCACTTTATGGCAGCAATGGCAGTGTGGTGGAATAGTTGTCCTATAGATCTGCTAAATTATGATGGTTGTAAAATAAATGGTTTGAAGCCAAATACCTCAGCAGACAATTACTTCGTCATAATAATTGAGCGACACTAATAATAATAATTGAATGTCGCTGCAATAGTTTTGTTGTTAATTGTTTTATGTGCTGGAGATTTCTAGCAAAAGATACAAATTTCGAATTTAAAGTTTGTTTGTGTATTTGCACTATCAACACTTCTAAATGATAAAAATCCATACCTAATACAAACAACAACAGTTGTTGATTAAAAATACTTTAGTAGAACAGTTGAATTTATAAGCTTCAAATTGATAAGTATTAGGTACCTATAACGTTGGCTAAAGGTCAGAAGCCGAAACTTGGAAAAAATATCACCTTACAAAATAGGAAGGTGTGACGATTTATTGGCTTTTGATAATCATCATATTTTATCAATTTTTCGCCATAATATTTATGCATAAGCTGCAGTAATCTTACTCAAAATTGTGATAATAGTGAAGTGTAAATTTTTTCAAATAGGATAATGTACGAAAGAAATGTAGTTACTTTCTCTATCTTTTTTCTTGGTCGGTGACACTTCGGTGATCTTTGATCTTACTTATGTCTATAAGCGACGACGGTGACAGTAATCTTTTAGGTGGATCGTCAGCTAGTAGTCGGTTAGTTATGTAAAAAAGTTTCTACAAAACAAATTGTTCAAAATTATCGTGCCGCTTTCGTCGGAATAAAAAAAACATACGGTTTATATGATAGTCTTGAAGATACGGCGATTCTCATAAAAAAAGTTCGATTATTAGAAAAAATATTGAAAATATTTCGCTATAAATAATTCTTGAAGCAGAAACGTCCTTAAAACCTTACGTGTCTTTTATTCGATCGCAAGAAACTTTGGAATAGGCTTCTTTATGATGTCTTTCAGAAGCTTCATTGAGGAACATGAGGCACACCCAATAAATAATGTTCAACACTAAAGCACAATTATTGACCATGTCAAAAGAAAAATAGTAGTCTCTTTTTCTTTTCACCGTAACTGGAAGCTGAACTGATTTTATATATTGGAGAGTGGACACAAATTAATTCAAATAATATTGGGCTGCTAACATTAATATATTTAAATTTTACCTTCACTTAACGCCCTCTCATTGTTTGTAAAAAAAAATTGCTTAAAAACCCATAACCATAACAATTTTAGACAAGTTTCTTTAATTAAAAAAACACCAAATATTATTATCATTTCATTATATAAATTAAAACAATTTCGTTTAAAACCACATCCAAATAGGTTAAGCCCATTTTTTACGCCCAGATCGATAACAATAACACTGAATATTAATTGAGGAATAACATGACGAAATACGAAAAGCACAACTTAAAACATTTGAAAATTTTGGTAGCTCTTGAAGTGTAAGTATCGGTAAGTATTGGTCGTTGGCCAAAATTGTCTTTATTGAAGTCTATTTCAATCTGTCGCATAACCCCAATAATGGCTCTTGAGAAGCGATTGCTCTGTTTGCAAAAAATATCTAAAAAATATCACTAGGTATTGGTATGTTATCTTTGTGAATTTTTGGCAAACCGTAAAGAAGAGGAGCGAGGAGGAGAATATTATAGGCCATAAACATATATTTTATTACTATAGGTATGTTGATGACATAATTATGTGCTGGACGGGGACAGACAGACAACTGGACGTTTTCGTAAATAAGTTAAATAAAATCCATCCCAAAATTAAATTCAAACTTGAAGTTGAAGTTAATTGTTCATTGAACTTTTTAGATCTTACCATTACTCGGCAAAACAATAGACATGACTTTGGAATTTTCCGCAAACCAACATATACGGATGCGGTCATTCCGGCATCTTCCTGCCACCCATGGCAACATAAAATGGCAGCATTTCACTGCTATGTTAACAGATTAATGTGTGTTCCATTATCACCTCAGAACTATCAAAAAGAATTAAATACCATCTATCACATTGCTGTTGCCAATGGGTATGGTAGGGAGATGGTGGATACTCTCATCCATAAGAGGAGAGGCTTAATGGTGCGTGATCTCTTGTACGCGGCTCCCAACGACATAACACCAAATAAATATCGTTCTAGTTTAACCTACCTTGGTCCAATTTCAGAGCGAATCGCAAAAACGCTCCGTCGTAACAACATCTTCGTTGCATTCAGAACAAACAATTCCTTGCAATCTATAACAAACGGTAAAGATAAAAGAGGTAGACATGAACAATCTGGTGTCTACAAAATTGTTTGTTCTGATTGTAATGGCGTGTACGTGGGTCAAACTGGTAGAAATTTTGACACACGTTACCGGGAACATATGGCCGCGTACAGGAATGGTCACGCGGATAAGTCTAATTTCGCTAAACATCTAATAGAATCAGGTCACAGTTTAACTAGTAACCATACATATAATATATTACATAAATCTGATAAGGGTTTTAAATTAAGTATACTAGAGCAGTTAGAAATAATAAAACATAATAATAATCCAAGTTTTACACTGCTGAATGAACAAATAAATGTATCCAACTCGCCTTTACTGAGGATTTTCAACAGTACACATCACCAGATTACGTCAGACCCGGTTCCTGCCGGCGTGAATCACTAATTGATTGATTAATTAATTAATCGATTGATTAATTGATTGAATAATTAATTAATTACTAATTACTAATTATTACAACATCATTAGATAATCAGTGGGCGAGTTGGGTATAAATACGCCACGCTCAGTGAACGATGCTCACTTTCCGACTAACCATCGTAGAGTCAACTTACCCTGATGATGCTCCGTTTCGGGGCGAAACACGTGTTGGTGCTGGTATGTATGTTGGTATATACGTTTAATTATTGTAGTGCATGTTTCCGTTGTGGGAGGGAGGGAGGTGCCACGCATGTTTTAAAGTATATACCATCATACATGTTAAACGCGGATTGTTGCAAAGTAGACTAATACTAACTTAATAAAATTATCAACTTAAGTAATGATCAAATAACAAGCTTCCGCCCGCGCCTTCGCCCGCGTGGATTTCGGTCAATTTTCATAAAACCATAATGAGTTATACACGCAAACCTTCCTCAGGAATCACACTATCTATTGGTGAAAACCGTACAAAAATCCGTGCCGTAGTTTTTGAGTTTATCACGTTCATACAGACAGACAGACGCGCGGGGGACTTCATTTTAAGTATAATATGTGATTTCTAAGTATTCGTGATAAAAGGTCTCTTTATACTCACGGTGAATAAAGTCGACGGCACCTTTTATATGGCGATATTCGACCGAATGTTATTAACATTTCTGATGAAAACTTAATGAACTTACTTGATCGCTCTAGACGTTTCACTGTAGCTGAATTGGTAATTTTGTAATTGTAACTTATTTTATAGGTCAAACATTAGTCTCGCTTTGCTCGGTAATAGTGCTATGGCTACTAATGATCTCAATTACCGCTTCGTTTGTACATACGTAATAGTGGCTACTGGGTCATTGTCTTCTCTTGTCATTCGCTCGCTAGCAGGATGATAGACAGAAATAGTTTCCTCATACATCACATATAGGAACAGGAGGGCTATTCAGTTTTGTAACTTTACAGCAGAATCCGCGATGAGTTTCAAAATTGAAGTTCGAGTCCGAGATCTTGATATGTGATTGATGTGATTCTCTAATCATCTGGTACGCACTTGCGAAGTGAAGTGATCCTAGAACTCGAACGTCAATTTTGAAACTCCGCTGTCAAGTTACAAAACTGAATAGCCTTCCGATACAGTCCACTTCACTCGACGTAAAATGGTTTCCGCTGCTACTATTTTTAAAATTAAAATGAGTTCTTTAGAAAGTTTCTGGGTAATGAGAGACATGTAAAGAGTTGTATAATGATATATTAAGAAGAAAAAAACCGGTCATAAATGAAAAAAATATAGTACATTTTTTTAGGAAGAATAATATTAATGTATAAATATTATTACATTAATCTTAATGTAGTATTATTACATTAAGATTATTCTTTCTTAAATCAAATTACTTAAGCAGTGTTGTTTCTGTTTGAAAACTGTTGTAGCTAACACAATAATTGAGGCATTTGAATTGTGATTTTAAGCTACACTAGTTTATGTTGCATTGTGGCCATGTTAATACAGAACGTATTAAGTTAAAGATGTTTACTAAATCTGGGATATTTTCTTCTTAATAAATATTTCAGTAAGTTCTTAACTCAAGAGCTTTGTGTTTTGATGTAGTGTTCAATTTAATATTTCAAACTTATGAAAGGCACTGCATTATTAATCATCAGTTGAAGGCGCACCGATTCAATAAACTTACAAAGAATTTTGTTTTGATACAAAACAAGAAGTTTTCATACAAAAAAGAAATTTTGCTACCAAGAAAAACTTAATCAAAATTGTGATTTGTATCGACTTTCGCCAGTAGCAAAAATCGCAGGGATATCAAGTTGAAATAACTTCGAGTATCTATTCTTGCAACAAAAAACCTAATGAAATCTGAAAGTCTGAAAGTCAGTTTTTTGCTCCAATCAGACTTACGAATGCAAAGAAAAAATGTCAACGAGTTAAAACTGAAAAGCTTTTAGCTGGCCGGAAAAAGAAGCTGGCGGATAATTTCTGAATCAAACGAATGGAAAAAATACTGTTACAATTATATCATCATTCAATTTTAAGTTAAATCAGCTAGTCAATTGGAGCCTTCAAACTAATAATCGCGCTCACAATTTGCCGTGGCAGCGGTCGCCATCACTACGAAAGTCGCAACTATGCCAAATTAAAATTAAATTCAAAACATGTGAAATTTCCTATTCCTGTAAATACTTCGGGATAATTTTTGCACCCGTAAGCTTTACTGACATTTATAAATGTAACGGGTTTTTTGTCTTTGCCTATTTATATGTAGATACGTAATGTTCGTGTAATCTGGTAAAATATTCAAACGTAGATCCATGAATATACGACAATATCGTAAAGCAATCGTAAAGCTAAAAATCGGCATAGTCGGAATACCAAACTATGCAGTCACGTGTGATGTAAAACTTGAACTTGATATCCACTTTTGCGAAACTTTTACTATATCTAGTATATAAATAATCTTGATTTACTTCCTAAAATTTGAGTGTAATGCATTCTATTTTAATGCAGGCAATTTTAACTGTAACTAAGAAACCTCAAAGACGATAAGGACTTGGACAAGTAAAGTTTTACATTAAATATGCGAGTTGACCTTTGAAGTAGCAGGGTCATACTTTAATGTACTATGTCATGCATGACAACGCATACCGCTAGCCCCACGTCTTGCATTATTAAAGAGGATCTCGAGTAGAAAACCCTACGGTAAGCTTCTCTATAACCTATAAAACTTACTAATCTTCAAGGCAAGTGTAGAGGTAGTGTAATGATTCAGGGTTGTTCCCCACGCGACCTTTTCTTCGCTTATTGTTTCGAAGCAATTTTATAAAGTTCTCAAAGTTCGGTCGCTCAATAATGAAATGAATGTTAAGAACTCTTGTTCTTTCTGATTTACATAACTACACGCGTAATTTTATTAAGGTACCGCGTGGGCGGTGTATGTATAATATGAATGAAGGCGGAAGTAGAATATAGAAAATAAACATTTCCTAAATGTTACTGATTCGTTCAGCGCTAGGAGACTATATACTTATTATTACGTTATGTTACGCATGAAGTTAAGGTGTTTCTATGATTTTTCAAAAAATTTAAATATGTATAGGTATATCTATACATATTTATCATCAATGGTAATGCCCGCCCAATTGGTAATCCAGCTGAGTGAGGGGTCACGGGTTCATATTCGAAAATTATTTCACGCCTTTTACTGTCTATATAACAAAGCAAAAAATGTTGTAACTGTGCTGATAACCTTTAAAGAGTTCCATCGTCTGGAGCCAAACCTGAAAACGGTATCCTCATGCTTATCACAAAAATGTATTTTCGTTTGAATTAAAGCAAGATGCATACTTAGTTTCAACTCATTAAGATAAACGGAAGTAGGTCTAATTAGGTTTGCAAGATTGACCCACACAAACAGAGTAAGATAAATAAAAGTGTTAATAAAAACTTTTGAAAGAAAGAAATGTCAATAAGCTAACGTGTTGCACTTTCACAGTTTTCTTTGCTAATTTGGGTAAAATTATTCTAAGACAGGTAAATACAGAGACTTTTTGCTTTTTAATACTTTTTAATAATTTAATACTACAGATAAAGGCGTGTTTTATCGTACTGTTATTTTTTGGAGAGCACCTATGTACTGACTACTGACTCTTAATAGGTAATAAAGCATAATGAGAAAATATTCATCATAGTTAAATTGTGAAGTGACTAGTGAGTATGTTATGTTGTCATGATTGACACGGCTTCCTGTGTTCGCGTCGAAGCAGCGGCTGTAATTACAGATTGTTTTCCGTTATGTATGCAGCGGTACCTACTGCAAAGGTAGACGGCCTACTTTACAAGCATAGCTATTTCTCGCATCAGTTTTTCCTAACATAAAAGTTAGCTACATGTCTTTGAATGTTTGATATTTCGACAGATAGAACTTCTGATTGTGAGTATGAACAAGTTCCTAGAGTGTTTTTTTTCGTCATTTCATAAGTTAGAAGAATTTCTTTTAAACAGTTAAATAATAATACGTATTTTGCTATTTAAACGAATACAGAATACAACACTCAGTTTATAAATCTCAGAAAAAGTTCATAAACAAACTTATAGACAGACATAAATAAAAGCACATTGTAATAAAATATATATTCTATTTTTAAACCCATTTAAAAATTAAAGGGTATTCTATTACCTAAATGTGATACCAAAGTTGATTATCAGCGAATCGGCTCGAATCTGCCCTTTGCGTATTATTAAGGCCGTGACCTATTCCTAGAAAAGATCTGGGTCGAGCTTACGCAAGCAACTTATTTACAATTTTATCTTATTTACAGCGCACAAGTACGAGCCTGTGGGGGGAATGGATGGGAGTAATGCACGGCGATGAAATGGAATATGTATTTGGACATCCGTTGAATATGTCACTGCAGTATCACACTAGAGAACGTGACTTAGCGGGCCACATTATGCAGTCTTTTACCAGATTCGCGCTAACTGGGTGAGTCAGAAGATTCGTTCTTTCCTGCCTTTTGATTAACGGATGCTGTCGTTCATTCAAATATTGACCGAGCTCTTCACCTCGGCGCTATAATTGGGACTGCAGTTTTGCGAAAAAGTTTACGTAAACTCTTGGAAGTAAAGCGGTGACGCCGCTGACGGATCGGATTTACTCAGTTTACTTGAAGTTAGTGACATTGTAGTTTTACACGTGCCCGGCTATTGTTAGACGCAATTATGACATGCATTACATAATACTAAATAATGTATAATAGTATAATGTGAGACGCTTAAACATTACGCATTGTTGCGAAAAGGTTTCATTTCTTTACTGCGTAATTTCTATAATAGTTGAGTAGTTTATTTATGCACTCTTGCTTATAAATATATCGATGAGTAGGTACTATGTTATTTAAATGATACAAATACGTATATATATTAAATACTACTCTATGAATCAATCAAGAAAATTTAGAAAAATTCGTAAATAAAAAACTGTATTTTTTAACTGTAACTGGATTTTTCGCAATGGTCCGATTTGGATTTCATTTGTTCTTTTATTTAATAATGAACCTTTTTAATTCCAGTAAACCACACAAGCCCGATGAGAAGTGGCCCCTGTACTCTAGGGCCTCTCCCCACTACTACACGTACACTGCCGACGGTACCAGTGGCCCTGCGGGTCCCAGGGGCCCTCGAGCGTCAGCCTGCGCCTTCTGGAATGACTTCCTGAATAAGCTCAACGGTCTGAATACCCAAGGCATAATCCTTTCACCCTGACCTTTAACATTTTTAGTTATCGCTTGCATGTATTTTAATCACACATTCACACACATTAATAATTTAAATTATGGGTGTGTCCATTTCACATGCGGTACAGGAAATCTTTCTGTGTGAACATGCGCGTCCCGTCTTACGCGTTTATTTTATTTATTTAAATCTTTATCCCTAAAATAGTCATAGTACCTACCTACCATAGTATACCTAATAAGTCCGTTATTTAATGCTAAAAAGCATTTTATAATAGTCAATCTTCGGTGTAGAGAACAGTTAAACTCTTGAACTCTTTTTACATTAAGTATAATATGATCGGTCCTAATTCAGATTTTTTTAGAATACAATATAAAAATGTGTTTGTATTCTCCTCGATAGTGAATAACAAACATAAGTAAACTTGAAGAAGATATTAATACATACATACCTACATGATAATAATATGGACTTTACAAATGGACATCACAATACCCATAACCCAAAAATAAACATGTATCTTTCATCTTTCACAAAACATTTTTGGGTCAGTTGGTAATTGTTGGTGATGTATCTAATGGAGGTTCGATTCCGATCTCGAATGTGGGAATTTCCGATTGTTTTTAAACCTCCGGTTCCGATTTCTGTTCCGAAACATTTAAATCGGAGGTAATCGGAGGTCGAAAAGGAGTATTGAGCAGCGATGATGATGATGATGATGATGATGATGATGATGATGATGATGATAACACATTTGACGAACACACAGTTTTGGACAAATACATTATACTAATTTACTTTAATGAGTGCAATAGAGAAAAACGTATTCGTATCAATGACGATCCCTTATTAAGGTGGAAAGTAAATAATACCTAATTCAATTCGATTGCCCGCCAATACGTCGCGTCCACAAAGCTCATACAACTAGGTATTAAGTGCATAATGACATCCAAAAACAAATCTTAATTTAATAAGTATCACTTCAAATTAGATCATACTAAGCGTTTTAGCGTTTTTAAATTTTTATGTGTATACCTTTTAATATAATTATTGCTTTTTTCAACGCCTAGTAAGGTGTTGTATTGTTAGGTAAGGTATTGTTTATAGCTGAAATTAAAAAGACACACATTTTTCTTCAGTCTCCACCTCCGATTCCGATTTTAGTTCCGGTTCTGATTCCGATAAACCAAATCTAAAAACTCAGATTCCAACTTCGGTTGCTATATCATCACTTCCGTTACATCCCTAGTTTTAACTATTCGCTTATTAGACAGGGTTTCGGCCGTTATCAATTTAAACTGTGACCATACGAGTAGACTACAAAATAGCAATTTAGAATATTCCAAACCATGCAAGTAGGTCAACACTCCACTATTTATAGCGAACTATTTCTGATTTAGCACTAACACCTATCTGTTGGTATATCATTTTACCACTGACATAGGTACATTTTTGGCACTCACTTTAACGTAACACCTCTCCAAGTTGCTCGCCGCTGTAAAACTGAATAAACGCTTTGAAGAGGTTCCTTCTGATGCAACAGTAATCTCTTTGTTAACTACAAAAAAACTTTTTACGTTTATTGAACACTAGTGGATACCCGGCGTGTGCTACTATGCTAAAGTAAAGAAATAAATTTCAATTCGGGAAAATGTTTATAATGCGAAAAGTCGAAAATCGACTTCATGAATGGACCAAATGTATTACATTGCTTTAGTGGTCTCAAAACATCTTCGTATTATTGCCAATGAAACCATTTTGTGGCATATCGGTTGGATGGTTTCAAAATATAAAAAGGACATCCCCATAAACATTTTTGTGTTTTATTTATGTAGATTTGTTCACACCTTTTTTAATCAATTAAATATTGCAAAGTTTTGGAAATTCAAGTTAAATAATATACAACAATATTACCATACAGTAGGAAGAATACATTACGTACAGAGGTTTCTCAGATTATTGAACAAACTTAATCAGTAGCATATATATCTAATATATTATATACCAACACTATTTTTAGAACCTCCATTTATTATTCCTTCCCTTAATTCCAGTTGTATCACCTTTCAAGCACTTTACAATACTGGCACACACTAAAACACAGATTACCCTTTTACGTTTAAACATTGCTTAACAGCCTTAACAATTGGTATAAAATTTAACAATGTGCTTAATATTCCAGAATTGGAACACGTGCCATGTGATGGAGCAGTGACCGGACCTTACAGTAGCGTGGCTGGGACAAGCCTCCCCATCGTACTACTGACCACTCTAGCCACTACCGCGGCCCTGTAGGGGCTGTAGGCGACAGATATTCTAGTGTTGTGTACATACACACACACACCTGAGCAACTCAGAGACTATGAAACGATTATCGACACATTAAATATCACTCGTAGAGAAATCCGTTCTATTATTCTAAGATTTAGATGGTTTATTATCACGAATGTGTTTTATATGTGAGTCGGAAATATTTAACAGTGTTAAATTATAGGAAATCTACTAGAAAATGTTATTAAATTTATGTTAATGCAGACCGTCAGCGCTTGAATTTCATTTTCGTGTAATTTTATTACAGTAGGTACCTACTAGGAAAGTAGCAACGTCCGGCAAACGTTATCGTGTCATTTAGTAAAACTTGTGAGTAAAAGATTATAACATAACTATGTATGCAAAGAAGATTATCACTACTTTAAGATGATCGAATTTAAGATGACTCTGGTCACTTTGGATCATTAATTGTTACCATCGCAGCATTGCAATTGGTGGGTAAGTCAATTGATTAAGTCATCTAAAGTTTAATTTTAACTCTCGGATACTCCACAGTTTGACATACCTATCTATTTTATACCAAGAAATAAGTATCATTTAACTACTTAAATAAAGAAAATAAGCATTGTCAATGGAATGCGTACTTAGTTATTCCATTGACAATATTTATATTTCTAAGCCGCTAAGGAGTTAAGGGCAATTCACACAACAGTTTAACACGCGACGCGACGGTCTGCATGTTCAAATTATTAACTTAACGTCGTTTCATGAAATTATACACAAATATTTTCTAGTTCTGTATGTTAAATGTATGGAATAGTAGATGTTTATTTATATACCTTAGTTTTCAAGATGTTCCTCTATATAGATAATTATTTGAATGTTCAAAATTTAGTTAATACCTATTAATGTTTCAAATTTAGATTTTGTGTGTAAGGTAAAGTTAGACTCGTTTAAATGTTGGCTTTTATTGTCGAAGCGAAGCTTATCACATAACAGATGAATTATTATCACTATACATATCAATGTGTGCCTCTGCTTAAATAGCAAATAATACATATCTTAAATGTAGCAAAATTTTAGAGTTTTATATTGATAATGGAATATTTAATAAAATGGCGATCGTTTGCCAGGAGAAGGATTTTTATCAATATATTTATTACTAATAAAATATTTAGGATGCTATAAATCGTACCACTTGAGGATCTTATGAATTCCAAATCTTATGACTTCTTACAGATAAAATTATATTTTTTGTAAATAAACCCTTCGTGTGATAGGTCATGGTATTTCTCTGAATAGACTTTTCTATGTACAGTATATAACAGAATTATTAAAATACTTTAATAACATAGAAATACACTGTTTATAATATTCATCTATTTATACCCGATACATACGTACACTTTAGTAAATTTAGTAAGATTGAATAGGATAAACATTCTACAAGAAACGTTGTATGGAAGTCTATTTCGCTATAACTTAGAAACGCTACACAATGCGTTGCAGCGACGCAGTGCGTTGCGGTTGTGGCGGTACATACAAGCTGCCCCACTGCGAGGTGACCGCCCTCCGTCTTTTGGTTATTTGGACAAAACTATCAACAATTAATACCATTTAAGTACAGGTCTTATCGGATTGGATATTTTTTTTGCGAAACGGGTATTTTTTTCTTAAAAGTTTCAGTAAATTTATTTGAAATAAACATCCTATTTAATTTTGGGAAGATTTTATACCTTGAATCGATAAACTATGATAACAACTGTTAAAGAAAAAAAAACATAATGAAAAAAATTACTTATGGCGTTGTTAAATACTATTATACTATTATATTATCATTATCTACGTTACGACTTCCGACGACGATGATGATGATGATGATGATTATGATGATGATGATGTTTCACATAATCAGAATAGGATGTAACAAGAATATTATTATCATTAGATGGCGTTGTTACTGATCATCTAGATTCTGTGTTACGAATTATAATATAACGCATATCGTAACGGAGAAAGTTTGATTTTACTCCTCATAAGTTTTCCATACCGCGGGCTTAAATATGAAAATCGCTTCTAAAGGAGTTAAACTGCAATAAAAAAAATATCTTGTAGTACATAATATTAAAAGTGGTAATAAAAAAAAACAATCCGATTAGACTTGTGCTTTTATTGGTAAGTATTTGTTGAAAGTTTGTCCAAATAATCAAGAGACGCCGGACGGTCACTTCGCGCTGGGGCGCCTGGTATACTCGTATACGAGTAAATGTCGTTGGAATAGCACGTCGCCGCACCGCATTTGCGAGCTGATGAAGGAAAGGATTTTGGTGTGCTTTCAGTGTTATTTTTTTACGTAAATAACGTAGAATCCGGCCAGACAAAGCCGCAGCATAGTTGCGACGTTGCAACGCCCAATGAGTTGAAATGATTGCGTTGCGTTGCCACAACTGCAACGCATCGTGTGACTTAGTCCTTATTAACATTTTAGTATTTAAAAATAAACATTGATGTATTTAGTATTAATAAATATGCTAAGATGTCTCATTTGAACGCTTTTTTCCTATAAATTAGGTAAAATGACTTTCATGACTCTGTAGCATCACAATGCTTTAAATGAAAATTGTCTTATGAATGTAGCAAACTTAACATGATATTTGTAATATGGAAACATTAGCGGTAGGGAATTTTAATGTTTATATTATGCGATTGTCAATTACTATCCTCGATCGAGTTTGAAGTGGCGGGAACATAATTATGGATGACTTTTTATATTTATATAAAATTATCATCAAACACGATAAACGACATCAAAGAGAACATAAATTAAATGGAATTACTCTTTTTATATTAATATTTGAAATAGAAAATAAATAAAGACAAAATGTACTACGGATGAATCAATATTGAAAAAAAATTGAAAAGAAAAAAAAATTTAGGACACCATTATATAATTTTTTTTTCTTATTAATGTATCTACACGTCACCTATAGGTACTTAAGATATGTTATCGAAAATATCAACAATATCAACAGATTACTATTTTATAAAAGTACGGAATTGATTTTATTGTTCAATAATAATTTTGAAGCAAGTAAAATTATAGCTACATAAATAAAGGATTCGGGTTGCTGGGACTATTTGTTGCAGTTCGGTATAGTAATTAATTGCATTTCACGAGCATTATCGAATTGATGTTAAATGTCTTTGTAAGTAGAATGCACAGTCTTCTGTAAAACGTATTCGCTTTATCTGAAAGAACTGCACATTGCTTTTTCATGAACTGAGCACAATTTGAGAAGTTGTATGGAATAGCTTTAATTAGCTTAAAGTAAGATATTAAAAAAAACTAAAGAGCAAATGTGCATCGAATGTTACCTTTACTCAAAACAAGTTTCGGTTGCTTCTATGGTAAATTAACCGGTTGAAGTATCTGCCTACTTAGTTGCACTAAAATATTCGATGATTTAGTCGTAAATTATATTAACATAAGTTAGATAAATGTTCCATGTTACTCAATTAAAACTTCCAAGCTTTACATTTATAATAGTCCATATCGTGAACTACTTACTATTTAGTAACTATGAAGTCGCTGCTATCTGTGTTTACGTTTAAAAGCACTCGTCAATATGCAATTTTAATTTGCAATTTTAATTTAGATCAAAGTGATGATTTTTATTGAAGAATGTCTCAGAATTTAATCAATTTCACGTAATTTTATATCATGTTGAAATCACTTTGTTTATTGTAAAATGATTTATCGGTAATTAAAGCTTAGCTAAGCTATATTACATTCTTTAAATTCATTAAATTTTATTTACAGCTACATTATTATGTATAGAAAGTCACTTACATATACATAAAGATAGAAAAGCCCACTGTAAAAATTTAGGGCTACGTATTAATTGCCTAAAAGTAGAAAAGGATATTAATTTCCATAAATATCATTAGATAGCTCGTAAAGAAATATTGGCAACCAGTTTTTACCCGAAACTTTTTATCGGATTTTTTAAATTCCTAGGCACAAGTACAAACATATTTTCAATTGCCAGTTCAAAATTGTAAAGATTTCTGGGAAAAATCTAAAAACTCTATTGTAAGTAAGACTCTTAAAGTGATATTAATGAAAAGAAAACCTATGTATATCCTACACCTATGATATTATTTTATCATACGTATCCTTTATCTCAACGTGTATTGAAAATTATCTTTACACTAACAACTCTTGAAAAATTTTTGACACTTTTGCAATATCATCTCATTTTATTCAGTATATTAATCACATTACAATATTATAATAAACAACGTTATTAGGAAGTAATTGTACGTCTCTTGTATTTTTTGTATAGTATTTTGTATTTACAGGCCTAAATATTATTACTTTTATAGGTTTCAGTTTCAGTCATAGATTACCTATGTCAAAAATAACAACGCCAAGGGTTATAAAAGGGTTTGTATTTATAGGTACTCGTCTATAAGAAAACACATGACAAACTTTTGTAACAGGTAATATTTATTTATGGTTTTGGGGTTTTTTTAGATAACATAAAAATCAGCTTCTAGGCACATTGAAAATTTAGCGCAAATCAATATCCATACTAGTACTTATATAAATTACGCAGGAATTTTCAAAATCAGAGTATAAAAAAATACATTAAACTATTACATTTTATGCTAATAATCAAATCATATAATTATGTCTTCTTCCTTAATGCTCTCTGTAATAGCTACAATAGAATCTGTCACGTAATCTTTTAAACCAACCCTATTCTATGTATGTTGTTACTTTTATCTGTAAGCTAAGTAATAGTTGGTAGTAGGTTATATAGGCACTATTTTAATTTAAGAACTTAAAGTTACACATATTATCGTAACTATGTATGACTGTATCTCTATCCGAAAGTTTGGAGATTGAAATGACTGGCAGATTGTAAGGATAAAAGATAGATTACTAAAATTTTTATTTTATATTTCTATTCTAAGAATCATGATTATATTCTCCTTGTTTGTATATTATGTACCTGTATATTATTAAAATTACGGTATGTCACAATTTAATTTAAGAATATTACTTGTAAAGATTTAATTTGTACAGCAATTTCAGTAATACTATTTAAATAGTTATATTTTGTATTAAATATGTATTAAATGTCTTAATAGCTATAAACACTGTTGCTTAAAATATTATATATATAGTTTTAATATATTGTAAATCTGCTAATAAATGTGTAGAATAGGTAGATGAATATAATTATTTATTAGAAAATGAATGTTCAATGTTACTTGTGTATGAAGCTTATCTATGATGATTATGTCATACCACAGTTACTTTTGATTTCTCCCTTTAATGATTATAATAATTAAATAAATGTTTAGGTAATTTTGGTTTACATCAGTTAAGTTCAAGCTTAACTTTAAACTTGATTTTTTTCACAATTGACAGAGTTTGAAGCATCAGTGTCACTTCTTATGATACCTACCAGAGGCGTAAAACATGGCCCAAGGATTTTTTTTAAAGGCTCGAAAGACAAACCATTTTGAAATGCTTCCCGAGGCGGGAAAACATTTTGGTTTTATTTATTCATTAGTTATTCATTAGCTGTTATTACTCAAATAACTTTTGATGCGAACGATTTATACAAGCTGTTAGGATACATTAATACAACAAAAAAAATACAGCTGCCAACAAACTAATATTGACAGTTGCTTTTCATAAACATAAATGATTGTAGCACCTTTACCGTAGCGTCCAATGTAACAACTATGCTATAAGTAGCGACAACCTATTATTCGAATCATTCGAATGTTTTAGTATCTATTGTAATAGAGCCAGTTTTAGTAAAATTATCATTTTTGTTACTTTCTGCTTAGATAATGAATAAAAAAGTTAAATAATTCAATGTCTTGAATTTAAGTGAAGCCACTAATATGCTACTTTCGTGTATCACGCACACACATAGGTACGTAAAAACTACGCCAGTTTTGCCGAATTTTGTTGAATGACATATCTGTTTGTTTATCGTCTGTTGTTATGGTATTGATTATAAATATCCTTCTTGAATCAAAAGTTAACTGCGGTGTGAATCTACGCAAAGTATTGTAATGTTGTAGGTACTGCTTACGAATTAGGTGCTAAATAAAGTATACATGTCGGTGTGCACTTATTCATTTTATACCTATTGAATACTGAAAGGCAAATGACATTGACAATATCTCATGTAATTTGAATAATTGAATAACAACCAATCAATGGTTATTATAATTATTATATTGCTTCTTAGTCAATCTACTATAACTGCGCATTTCTGTCTTAGTTCTAAACTGTAGTTATTCTTTTCCCCACGTCTAGTAATACTTTTGTAGTTTTTAAGTGAAGATATTGTAATAATAACATAGTTTACTAATTAACGTTTCGTTAATTTATATTCGTTTGTACAGTTGCACTAAGATTTATTTCACGATAGAAAAATATTGAAGTTTAACTGCTGTTATATAATAGTTACTTATAATAATTTGCTTCTAATATTTAATTACATAATTATGTCTGTCTATCCAGAAAATTACTCAATAAATTTTAATTAAACAGAGTTTTTTATTCTATTCTCCATGTGCATCAAATCAAACAGTTCATTTAAGCGCAGCGTCTAAAATGTTACAAAATATTACATGGTCAATGTTTCCTTATGATTTGGCAGCTTAGAACAAGACTTCAAAATACAAACGGAACTCAAATCGTATGGTTACGGTCTAGTCCGGTCTACACATAACTACATAAATACATATCTACTATGTACATGGGGTAAGCTAGCGGATATATACACCCACAGTACACACTAATATTACTCAATTGTATATCCGCTTTGTACATTTTGCGAGTTGTGTCCATTTTGCGTTTTGTGCATTATGCTCCGAAGGGTAGGTATATTTTGTCCATCAGAAAATAAGTAAAGTCCGCACCTGCTCTCAGCCACTAGTAAGTATTAAACTGTTAAACGCCTAAGTGTCTTTTTTGTTTGTTTATTAATTCTCTCATTTTATTGCTCTTTTTAAAATATCTATAACTACAAATGAAGACTTTATCACTAAAGACTACGACTAGAGAGAGACGTAAAGTGCCTGACTCATGGGCGTAGCCAGGGGGGGGTTTCGGGGGTTCAAACCCCCCCCCCCCCCCGAAATGTTAAGGACTGACATTTTTATGTGCTAATAAACCCTTAAAAAACATTCTCTAGACGTCATTCCGAATCGAATGAGCTATCGCACATATTTTTAGGAGATTTATTTCTATTAAACACGTTTTAGAACTTTTTGACTAAACTAATAATATATGGCACTACATAATTATGTACGTCGCGGCGTCGTGAGAAAAAATACCTAAAGTCTCAATTTTCTTTAGGGTTATTTTATGTACTTTTAGTCGTTGTATTTTCTTGAAACCCCCCCCCCCCCCCTGAAACTAAAACCTGGCTACGCCCATGGCCTGACTGATATGTAAAAACAGAGCCCATAGGTAATTAATAATAGGTATAGATAGAATACTATATATCGTAGATTGGCAGATTCATTATACGATTTACTATTGCAAGATACACAATTTTTATAATTTTTATTTGGATTATGTACCCACCTACAGATATAAGCTTCGTATAACCAGCACTTCTCTTTTCCTAAAAAAATGTTTTATTCATTCTCGGGTGAATGAATCCGATAATCCGATAAAATAATGTGTAAGATATGCTTGCCAGAGAAGTACTCGTATCTAATGTAATAATACATGTAGGTATTATATTATACGCTTGCCAGAAAATAAGGGAGGATAGAAAATTTGAATTAAAAGGAATCTTTGATGGGATTTCGTATTGGAGGATTGACATATTTAGAACAGTGGTAAAATATATTTAGCTCGTTTAAGGCGCGAATAAGGTACGTACGTTGATATTTAGAATCAAAGACTTAGAAAGTAGTCGCTAAGAAAGGAAAAACCTCTTTAATAATTGCGATCCATCACGTCTATTTTTGCCCATTTCGGTGATTTATAGTAGGTAGGTAAGTCGGTGAAAGATTTTAAATGCAATCGGATCGATTCTTAAGATCAGCCTATAATCAGCTCGTACCTATCTATCTCTACTATCTATCTATCTATCTATCTCCACTTCCTTATTGACTTTGGGCATGGGTAGGTGATCACCACTTATCATTAAATTACAATTTAAATTCCCGAGGGTTCCCATATGAAGACCTAAGCTTGTTACTGGCTAAGCATATTGGGCTCAAAATGCAAACATGAGAAACAAAAAACAAAATAAACTCACGTTGCTAACTACGTCTCAACACTCTCAACTCAACTAGTCTCACAAAGTTTTGAATTTGCTCAAGGGGCTTGTATGTGCGCGTCTCTAACAAATTGCCAGCTGACCCAAACTACTGGAACCAAATTCATTTAGAATAATAATATTGTGCGAGGAAGGTGGAACGCTACGAAAACTGTTTAGATGACAGCTACAAAAGGTCTTTTTAGGACTGGGATTCAGATGCCATACGTCATTGGTACCCAAGCATAAGAAAACCAAAAAACTTCTACTTGTATAGGTTATTTATAGGGTATATTATAAATACTTTGTGAAATAAATTTTACAAGATGTGACGTTATGCTTCATACATAATGTTGTTAATAAGGGTGGAATAAAAGAAACATTATAATGATATATTTTATTTATTGGCATATAATAGATAAATTTATGCGCATTACATTAAATTGTTTGACTAGATATTATAGGTACTCGGCTTATGATTAAAAGATTCTAAAATTATATGAAATAAATACTTGAAATATTTTTAGTTAGCACGGACATTTTGCCAGTGCCTAAGTAGGTATATTAAATCTGGTATCTGCGTAGTTTAACTTAGCTACTTTGTAATTAATAACATTCTTAAGTAGGGATCGAGTAAAATATTCATGCTTATTTTTAAACTCGTACTAAACAATACACAATTAACTACACTTAAATAAGTAATACAAGTTACAGTCAAGTTGTCATACTAAAATTTGATTCAGTTACAACATGTTTGCCGCATTTCAAAGAAATATGTTTAACATCACGTTGATCTGTTTTAACACTTAAATGTCATTGATTCCACAGATTAAATCGGCGTATTCTATGTTTTCTACGGAGAGTGGTGAAAAAGCAACGGTGATCGAGTTCTGGAATTGTCCGCTGGATACGAGGCGGACCACCGTGTCTTCGCATCCAATGAACAGGGAGCGGCGACCTGAAAAGGCAATAAAAAGGATAAATTCGTGGAGTCTAAATAATTTATTCCAACTACCGCTTCGCTTCAGAAAACATATCTTAGTATACAGACAGCCCACAGTTGAAAAAATGTACGGACTGAGATTAGCCAGAATAAACCACTACAGTCAAACAGACATGGCATTCATTGCGCATTAGATAGGTAATATTTTTTATCAATCACTTTCAATTGTATTTATTTATTATATTTGTCCCAAAATGCAATGGACTAGGATTAGGAAAATAAAGTGGAGTTGGGGAATGCTTCATTCCAAACATAACATGAACAATAGATGGGCACCGTGAGACCACTTGAATATTATTGAGCTCCCAATTTTCCGTGAAGTAAAATGCATAACGAATAGGTAATGTCTTTTATATTTAACAAAAGGATGAAAACGTCGTAAAAGTGTCCGAAATCTTAAAAATAACTATATTCTTTCGTCTAAATAGCTTATTTAATAGGATTATGATTTATATTGATAAAACTTAGTTAATAACCAATCTTAGCGTTTTTTCAGTCGAATCCTCGCGTTCTTTCGCGCCAGAAACTTCTTTATTTAATGCAATTATAAAAGGGTGAATGAATATTTCACTTGAAGGATATTTTCGTAAAATCCAGTTATCAAACTTTAGGGTGATCGCGAGCATGTTTATCGGTTCATATCGGTACTACGCTGACAAGGGATAACTTAAGTATCCAAGCGTAGTATCTTTTGCAACGTTAACAGCTCTACAGTATAGTCATAATTGATATTATCTGTAAATGTTAAAAGTGTTAACATTAACAAATTCCATCTGAGTAACAAACATAGAGTCACGGATTCAATTACTTTGTGTAACTACAACAATATTTATACACAATAATATAATAATTCTTATAATATACAAATACCTATAATCCAATTTATAACATTAATTTTATACACAAAGTAACCCTTTTTTTCACGGAGTGAAAATTTGTAACTCTGAGTTTCCAATTATTAAAGCACGGCAGAATGCTATCGTCCGAGCGTAGCGGGGCTGTGCTAGTATAAGATAGGTTCTGTTATTAGTGATCGAAGGATACTCGGCTATTATTGCACGGCGTTGAACATCCTAGCTGCGCTCGAACACTAACTTTACGCCATACCTATCACGTAACTTATGATACTCGTATATAGATATGATGAATATGGAGGTTGGGTCCATCACAACATAATTGTTTAGATTTGTGGGAAGATGAGGTTATCCGTGAGTTAGATCTTGTCCTAGAAAGCATGCTCGGCCTCAGGGGACGTTACCTACAAGTTGCCGGTCAACTTACACTGGCCAAGATGAGCACGGCTTGATCTTCTAGCGGGGAACACAAGCCTGCTTTTAGTTAATGCGCAGTGTAAATACTTTTGTCATGTATATTTTAATGTTTCATCAATAATGTCTAATTTCGCGCCGAATGGACACGCCAATAATGTCAACTACAAAATGTCTACATAATACAAACTTAATATAAAAAGAACCTTATCATAAATACACCGTGATCAAAAGTACAGTATTCCATGAATATATCGGCTGATACAAATTGCTTTTTGTGTTATTTATTGCTTACTGCATTACAAGTAGATAGTACACTAAGCATTAGATAGATTGTTTTATATCTATACTAATACTAGCTGCCCTAAGTTTTTTTTATTTTCAGATGTAAACTATCCTATCTTTCAAGTTGGATGGTATATATTAAGACTAGCTGTGCCCGGGCAGACTTCGTTCTGTCAAAAGTTTTTTTTATTTTGAGATGTAAGCTATCCTATGTGTCTTTCAAGTTGGATGCACGGTGCGCAAATTTGATTAAAATCGGTTAAGTAGTTTAGGAGTCCATCGCGGACAAACAACGTGACACGTAATTTATATATATTAAGATAAGATTATAAAGCTGAAGAGTTTGGTTGAACGCGCTAATCTCAGGAACTACTTGTTCGATTTGAATTTTTTTTTTGTTTGATAGCCCGTTTATTGAGGAAGGCTATAGGCTATATAACATTATATATTTCAGTAGTTAGTTTTTTCCACAATTTCATACGGGTGAAACCGCGGTGCACAGCTTCTTACAAATATAACTCTACAGTACCTAGGTTCTAATACATCAAGAGAATGAAAATAGGTATACATAGTTAATATATCTCCCGGGGAGAATGTCTGCAAATATAACATAATAAAAATCCCCGACATTAGCTAGGAAGACTAATCGAAATAAGTCTTTCTGCGAACGGAAGAAAATAGTCATCACAATCATGAATATCAATTAAGATTTGAACAATTAATTCGTATCCGTTTAAGCGTTTTTATATTACTTACGAGTTATTTTTTTTAGTCTGTAGTTTACATACTTCAGTTCTATTAAAATATTGTAAGTATTTAGTTTATCTTCCAATTTCTGTAACTTACATACATGATTAGATTAACGATAATTTATCGATCGTATTACTTAACTATACTTACTTAAGTTCTACAAAAGTCGAAATAAAATAACCCATGCGACATAGACTCATAGACATTTCGTTAAGCTACACATATTTGTTGTTCAGACTTCCCATACTGATTCATTTTTGCTGAACCGCTTATTAACTAAACCGATAATTAGCTTTGTAATTCTAGATCCAGGTTTAAATCAACCAAAGAGTATACAAAGGACATATTACCTTCATTAGAGTCCAGTCCACACACGTTGTCAAGAACCTCCATTTTGGTGTGATCGAGCCCGTTGGCTCCGCCCACCTCTGCGTAATCAGCTAGCCCTCTCTTTGTGCACTAAACAACCAAATTGTAGTGATAAGGCTTAGTAACAACTTAGTAAAAAAATTTGTTTAGGTTATATTTATCACAAAACAGGAAGTAGTAGGTAAATAGATTGTAACATACAAGTAATCTTGTTAAAACCCGCTGTAGAAGATAATATTGTTCCTTTCTTATGTCTGACAAGGCCTATATTGTCCACCACGCTTTAAAAGTGTGGGTTGATGGTTTTTGTGGCCATGTGTCAATAATTACTTCGCCGTATTGCGTGATGGGCCTACAACATAGCTTTATGCTTTATAGTAACCACCAGCACAAAAACGGTCAAGATTGACATATCTCTTGATTTACCTTCACATGCCGACCATGTGACCGCACGTTTACAGAACAATATTGCGAGTATTAGGTATATGTATATTTTTTCATGCCCGATTTATGGCATTTTCCATCACTTGCCAGAATTCCGGGGATAGGTTCCCGCATTTACGTATGACGCATATTCTGTTTGAGAGCTTCAAGTGTCTGAGACTTGTTGACATAGATTCGTGACTTTAAGAAACCCCACAAAAAACCCAAAAGAAGTCTAGAACGGTTTAAAATCAAACTAATACATTGAAAATTGAAGCCCATTGGCGCCAATTCATTGGGACATACATTGTGTTCGCGGTATCGGTTCTATACGCTAGTAATAATACATCAATGCAATCAATAAATTTTTTTTGTCACACACAAAAAGCTTTACGAAAATGAAAGCTCAAAAATATTTTTTGTCGATTTGAAATCAGTGTAGATGTTTATTTAATAATGGTTTACATAAAATATGCTGCGCAATGGATGATACGACAATTTATTCAAATGTTATAGACATAATTTAACGATACAAAAGCTGAAAGGAAGAAAAGAGAGTGCATATTATATTATTATGGAATTATTGTTCCCAGGAAAGCATTTTATACGTTTTTTTATGTAAGCCAACAAAAAACGAGCAAATGATCCACCTAATCTCATGGTAAGAAGTCACAGTTAGTTACCCATGAATATAAATAACAGCAACAGCATCATCGTTATGTCGCGGGCCAAAACAGAAGTGGTGGCTCCCGTATAAAATACATAAATAGTGAATACCAACGGCATTCAAAATCTTTACCTAGTGTCCGCGATGACATAAGTTTAAAATAAAAGGCTCCCTTATTATGTCTCAACTGAAGACGCTGTGACCAGAACTTATAAAAACATGTTATGGTCGATTCTATGGGAGATTGGCCGGGTGAGTAAAAAACGTTACCACCATACATAAATACCGTCGAATGTCGAGATTAAACATGGTACAAAACCCAGTGATTTCCAGGAGTCATAGTCTTTTCAGCTGTTCTGTAAGGTGTAACAGGCTTGGGCTCAAGGTGAATGAACTTTACCATACCCTTTTACATCCCAAAATTAAGCCCCAACCCCTATATTCATGTTGTTAACAAAATTGCAAGGTAGGTATTAACTGACATGTTTATATAGAATTTCAGCAAAAACACAAACATTCTCAAACTAAAACAAAGCAAATCGGATACATTTCAATTAACCTTTCCACTAAAAGCTGTAGACTACTTTTTCTTTTCCGCAAAAATAAAAGCGTTTTTGTATTGTTTCAATATATGGTTGGTTATAATAGGAAGTGCATATTTTCTAGTTATTATTTCTAACATTAAGGAAAAATGTTCGCGATATGTTTAGTAATGATGGCATCAGTATTCGAAGACGATGCGCGTTGCCAATAATGACACTATAGAAAATAGTTTTTTAATAGCAATGTTCTGAGTCAGGCTATTAGAAGGTATAGGTATATGTATAAACAGCTTTATGAAGAATATGATTACATAATATTGGAACTTCAAAACCCTAATGAACAGCAATAACAATTTCCTCATTAACAATTAATTTCCCTTCGGTATTTCTTATTTGTCAGTACGTACTCGTATAATGTAATTGGAGTATCAGTTTAAGCGTTATTATGCTCTATTTTTATTACTGTTTTTATCAAACTTCTGTTCTATAATGAACTACCGCTTTGCCCGCGGTTTGCTCGCGTTTTCCGAGATAAAAAGTACCCTATGTCTTCAGTCAAATCTGTTCAGTAGTTTTTGCGGAAAAAAGTGACAAACATCCTCACATATTTTCACATTAATAATATTAGTAAGATTACGTACATGGTGAAGAGTTCCAGTTTCAATTTCAAGTAAGTTGCCTCTCTTCACAGACTGTCCCACGTTGAGGTCTAAGATGCGTACCGTGGCAGGAGACACAGCCATCACCGAACAGTTAACATTTTCGCCGTGATTACGCAACGTGTACACACCTTCAGCGCCGAATAACAGTACATTGCATGCTGTCAACATAAAGATATTAATTTGTGAGATTTAATTGAATTGTTGAGAAACCTGGAAAAAACATAAATTAATGTAATCTCAATAAAAGGCCGTGAAAAGTCTTTATTGAATGTTGGACTAATTGAACATATTGTTGTTAAACAAGTTTTAGTTAAAGCCAGCCTCTGCTAGCCCTAGCTGAAGCTTTCTGAGTTGTTACACTCTTAATAGAGTGTTCGTGGTCATTTGAATGTTGAATGTGACAATCCGTCGCCAATCCTCACGAATTTATGCCCTCCTCAGGGTACCTCAGTATTGAAGCCTATCCGGTAAGTAAAAAGCGGGTTTGTAACTTCCTTTTGAAGAGGCATCGTGTTTAGCTTTGGCGTTAAGGACGCCAATGGGCTCAGGTGATCTCTTAATCCTCTTGTATCGAATTGCCTGTGGCTAATTTTATTTAATTAACTGTTTCTTCTTACCTATTATAGCAGTACCTTACTAAGTATGCCACTCAGCGTGACGCTTTCCTACATCCTAAATAACATGTAACATTTCCCCATGACGTTATCCCTAACTGAACTTTGACAGAGTGACTATCTTGTAGTAAATCGCTAATGGGATTGTTATGGTTAGGTATATGACAATATTCTAAAAATAAACCGAAACTCTTCTCAAATTTCCTGCCGGTCTATAGAAAGATATCGTGTGCAAATAAAAGGTTGTGCAATAAAAGGTAAGGGGATTGTGTTACCAAGTGAACCAGTTGGTTTCCCGTCTAGCTTTGTGACACGTGTCATGAAATGATGAAAGAGCTGTTGTAATAATTACTCAGATGTTGACGTGAATCACTTTTTACTATATTCATTAATAAAGTAGCTTATCATGGACGGCTTTGTGTGATATGGGCTTTAATCGCCATTCATAATATTATAATTAGCAAGGGTGGCAGTCGTTATTATTCCATTATGTATGTAATTTTGATGATGTCGGGTAAAAAATATTATAGTGCGTAAACTATTATGAACGACTGAGCGTCCTATTTATTCATTCGAATGTTTCACATAACTATTAACAAAGTTTTAATAACTTTTAATTAATATTCAATACAAACGAGAGTAAGTTTAAAGTTAATCCTTAATGAACTATTTAAAATTCCATTATACAAAATTACGAGAAGATTAAATATTTAAATTGCTTGATCTAAATTTTCTTTGTAAGTGCTAGAGATAAAATATTACAATTTATAACCTCATGAGGATACTGAAGTTTACATTGTACCTTTTGAAACTCAGTTTTCCAACTAGAATGTATTATATTGTTTAAATCCATTACTTTCTTATATTCTTCATTATATCATCTACTTTAGGTTTGCACCATCTGGGAACCGAACAGTTATTTTCAACTAGATATAAAATAATTACTTACGCCTCGCGTTTCTTAAATGCCGTATAGTGACTGAGAAACCCTTCCCTCTCGCCGGCACCCTATACTGAATCAGAGCTGCGTTCTGCCTCGACACGAGTTTACGTTGTGGCCGTTGATCGCAAGATTCAACCACTCGGTCGTCGTCCCAAGAGTCCGCTGGCCAGACCTGCCCGCTGAGCTCCCATCCATCCACCCACTGCAAGAAAATCCTCCTATTTGATATCACACAAAGACTTTACACACTTGGATTTTTAGAAAACCCACTTGTAGTGCTGAAAAATTAAGCTAATGTTAGAAACTTGGGCGAAGTTTATGGGATCCGAGGAGCCCCATATCCATCTTCGTCCAAGTAAACATCTCCTGATCGTAGTGACAAGGCTACGGCGTCAGGTCCCTCTATACTACCCGGTTAATTCTGAAGGTAGTGATGTGTGATGGTAGGATATTATACCCAGGCGGCTAGCTACCACCCTGCTTCTAAGATCAGAATTGAAATTAACATTTAATATTAAAAAGTAAATGGAAATATGAAATTTAACATAATGAAATGTCCCCAAATCTCCAAGAAAGTTTAAGCCGAAATATTATTATATATATTCTCTTTAACATTACTGACAAGTTCTGGTAAACTTTTACCTCCTAATTTAATTTTCATAATTATTTTTCTGCGAAATTCCTTTTCCAGTGAATTTCATTGGAATCTTTAAGATATTAAAAAATAAAAATTATTAAACTGGAAGTCACTGTTTGTCAAAGATCTAAGACGTTTAAACAATCTGAATGGATTTCCATAGGAATTGTATGCGACTGCTCGAGCTATTGACATTATACTCGTATATTATGAATGTTGAATCTATTGTCGATAATAACATGGAAAAAATATTTTTGATCTCGTATAATACCCAAGTTCTTAAAGAAGAACATTATTTGTATTATACTTGAGGATCAAAGAACGAAAAACTCATAAAGCAAAAAAATTACATCAACGCATTGTGACATTCAAACGTACATCGCGAAAGTTGTAGTAATTACAAAAAGTCCATATAGCGGAATTTGCTTCGTGACTTGCATGATATTAAACCACGACGTGTTGAAGCAGTACTCGTGGATATAAAGAAAAGCCTTGACTCAATGAGTACAATTTTTCATTAAAAACAAATAATAATAATGTGTATAATACAGTTCAGAACTATAACTTCGTAAATGGTAAAATTGGTCCATGGAAAAATATCTTCAAATGCCCACTTAGTTTTAACTGGGCATTACATAATAGAAGTCTTGTGTCATTTGTAAGTTGCGTGACCAGTGAATAAAATAATTATTTAATTTTGTTGGAACTTATAGTATGAATCGATTGATTACGATATATAGTTACATATTACAAAGTCCAAACGGACTTTGTATCTAAACAGATACAATACAATGACCGAAATAACCGAATAGACCGAATATAAAGTTATAGTTCATTGAAATGAACTACTATTTTGATGATCCTTTGTAGGTAGCGGCCCTGCCTGCGAAGCGAGGGGTCCTGGGTTCGATTCCCGGCTGGGGCAGATATTTATGTGACAGATAAATATTTGTACTCGGGTCATGGGTGTTATGAGTGTGAGGAGTGTGTAAGCGTTTATTTTTATTTTTTAATTTATACCGTTCAATCAGTAGCTTTGAGCTTTGGTATGTTAATCACGCTCATAAATTGTTCAAATTTCATCATAAGGTTGATATATTATGTCGGATACACTTTAAATCCTAACTCTGCCACCGGATATTATTTTTAAATAGTGATTTTTTGGTGTAATTTAATACAAGGTAAATATTCCTTCTACGCTCTTGATATACCTGTCTGTGCTCTTGATAAACACTCTTGGCTCCTCAACACATTTTCATAGTATTTTAAACGTGTTTCAAACTTACAGCAACCAAGCCGCCGTTGTCGCAAGGCACATCGAGGTAGTTAAAGATGACCTGGATTCGCTTATCGGGCTCGGCTATCATGTAGATTCCGCACACGGCCGGCTCGTCTGACGGCGACTTAAAGAACAGCTCCCCCTCATCCGATGTTACCAGAAAACAATCTATGAAAAAGTGTTTACAGTTAATCTATCTTAAAGTTTTATGCGATCGTTGATTTTAAACACTATTATTAATATTATGTTAAATATGTAGGATGAGTATTATACTCAATTGTTTCGAAGTTTCGAACTGATATACTTACCTAAGTACATAATTGCTTCAAGCTTCGACCCGTTAATGGTGCGGCCCACTATAGGTGCTAGAGCATACCTACTCCAAGTTTTATGCCATCCAAAGGCTTCCGACATGGTTTAACGATTGCTTTTTAATGACCACAACTGGGAACGATGGCTTTACGTGCCCTTCGAAACACTGAAGTGCCCTTGAGCCGTCTTTAACTCTAGCGGTCACCCATCCAACTACCAACCGAGCCCGCTATTGCATACCCTGTCAATCACTTAAGATCGACAAAAGCCACCAACGCTAATGACGCTTCCACAAGTATGTATAGTCAAAAGCCTCAACTGCACTATTCAGCTCTGACTCAAAATCGCGTTTTCGTGATATTGCACATATCTATGTGTGCATGATGTATCAAAGCAAGCAAGTATAACAGTTTTCACTCGCTCAAAGAAGAAAAAAACATAGGAAGGTTAAATTCAATTAAGGATTGTCAACCCAGGATGTGTTATGTAATATAGTAGGTAGTACTAATTACGAACCTTCCACTGGATCTATGATTCGATGTGTCGGAGTAGATGTTCGCCGCTCTCTAGAGTACCATGACAGCGCCGGCGCATTTCTTTGACGTCCATCTAATTCCTGGGGAATAAGGAAATTTTAATATGAAATTAATTGATAGACGTATTAGAGTGGTAAATCCATGGGGGTTGCCTGGATAGCTACCAACCACACTTAAGCATTTTTTTTTACGGGGGGAAATCCTCATGGACTATCTCCGCCTGGGGAAAGGCGGAGGGGCATGCCGGACTCTTACCGGCTAAAACCACCCCGGTGTCTCCTCGCACGTGCGCGCGGGGCCGCGGGAATCCAGATTCTTCCGCAGCAACCACCCTTAAGCATGAGTCAACCGCCAAACAACTCATCGTGTTCCAGCCCCAGCTGGAAACGAAAAAAGAAGAACAGGCTCTCAAGCTCCCAAGCTTGAGAGCCTGTTCTTCTTTTTCTTCTCTCTTTCTTGTCCGGCAACGCATCAGTGATGCCTTTGGTTTTGCTGACTCCATGGGCGACGATAGCTTTATTCGGTCGCCGTACTTACCACTATCAGGTGGATCGTCAGCTCGTTAGCCGGCTATTTCCGTAAAAAAGGTACAAAAATAGCAAAATGGAAAAAACAAATTTTGCAGTCTTAATTTTAGTTACACTAATTTAATTTACATTAAGTATTAAGTAAAATATTTGAGTTAACACCATCTTCATAAATTACATAATATGTAACGTGTATTGAAAGTAAAAACTAAGGATAGGCATAAAAATGTAGTGATTAAGTACTCTGTGATAGGCATGTACCTATTTACTATTATGTCTTGTGTGGTTAGGCCCTTTCTTTCCAAAATTGATGTATCTGTATTTATAGATAGTTTACAGCTTCGTGTGGGCAGAGAAAGTAATAGTATGTTTGTGTAGTTCCTTAGTGCGATTTATTTTCTCTACTGGGCTTAAGCTCCTCTTCCATGCCATAAAGCGTGCTTATGAGAACGTGCGTCCCACAAAGTGCCTGACTAGACAGACAATAGACAATTCTTTATGGTTTAGGTACATTAACAATAACGGTAATAAAGATCTTACGATTGAGTACTTTATACTGTAACTTCCTAGTTATTGTATAGGTACGTAAAATTTAGTTTAGTCGGCACAAAAAGTGATGAATGAATAACCATAATTTCCTAGCAGATAATTTTTAGCATTTTCGTAACAGAAAATTGGTTTGAGTAGGATGCTTTAATAACTAAAACACGGCGCTGAATGGAACAGCTGATAGTTCAAAGATTCAAAGATTCAAAGATTTTATTGAACATAAACAAAATTACAAATTTGGAATTTTTCGTAAATGACTGCAAAAGTTAACAAACTGTGGCGCTGCCATTTACGCCCACCTCTGGACAAGGGAGAAGTATGTTCTATTAAAACTATATACTTAAATCTAACAATTTGAACTTATTATAGTCAAAATTATCTAAGATGCCCATAATGATAGCTGCCATTTATTAATATGAACTAACATTGTATGGGCGTCTTTGAGCGAAATGGAATATTATTTTCTTGACATGAATAGTTGAACACTTACGGACATAGGATTTTTCCAAAATTTGTTAAAAATCCTTACTCATTTGCATTGGCGTTGATTATAAATCATAGTAAACGTTATAATCTAGTAAAAATCCCATCACATCATAATTTATGCAAAATTTATTAAAAATATTTGACGTCGAAACAATGATAGATGAAGAGGCCTAAAACAAAACTGACGCAAAGTGATGTGACGGCCTGAAACCGTCTCAAAAACCAATCATAATCGATGCATTACTATAATCGGAATTTAAAAATGAAAATTGATTAATTTAATTTTGTTAAAAATGATTTACTTGCATTTGAATTTAAAATTTAAAAATGAAATACCTAAGAACCTAAGAAGATACCTAGACCTAAGAATACCACGACGAATTGGATGCTAACAAAGGACATTTTCCATTATGTATGGGCACTTCGCCATCCATGGACAGTAAACTGCAGATAATATATTATATGTAATTATGTAGCTAAGCTTTCATTCTTTTTTTTTCAACAAAATAATAATTATTTATACATGAATTTGTGTTACGAAATAAACAAGAATTTATTCACTATAGTTTTTTCCCTGACGCTCATAATATTATTCAAAATATTATTATGAAACTGAGCAGATGAGTTCTTTCTATCATGATCAATCTTTCTTTCTTTTTCTACTCTTTCTTAGCCGGCAATGCATCAGTGATGCTTTTGGTTTTGCTGATGTTCATGGGCGATGACAGCCACTTACCATCAGGTGGATCGTCAGGTTGTTTGCCGGCTCGGCTATTTCCATGCATATCTAGCAGCATGAGTTGTTAGGAAGAAACAAAAGAATATTTTATTGGAGTCGTAAATACATAATATTGAGAATACGTGGTACTAGATATGTAGCTCAATCGAGGTAGTTGGGAGGTAGGTACCTAAATGTTACGGTTTTTAGTTTACAATTTAATTATTGAATCGATTAGAAGGTCTTACAATTTTGAATCGATTTGTTGCAAAAATTGGTTTCTTTCGTGAACCGATTTTTTTGTACATCTCTAGTGTCACTGTGATTGCAAACGACAAATTGGGCATCTTAGTTCGCGGGGACTATAGTTAAAGTTACTCAGGCTAAAGTTGAAGTTAATAGTAGTGTATGTACGTACATTCATTCATCAATCAGTAATCATTACATAATATCAAACATTAAGTTGTAGGTTACGTCCAACGATCAAATCATAAACATCTCAGACGATTTCCTGACCCATCTAATAATAAAATAGTTCAGAAATTTCTCTAGATTTTCATAATTTTAATGAACCAATTAGTGCCTCTGTATACTTGATAGAACTCATTAGGAACTTTATCCTAATCAGCGAGTCAAAACATGTACCTAATTTATGTAGAGCAAAAATTTTCATGTTACTTTTCATTTTACTAATTGGCATGAAGTATATGTACATGACGCAGAAAGGGGTTATTCTACGGTGTTGGTTATGAAATGATATTCCTTTTACTTTGCTCCATGATATTATATTTCCATTTCTCCTAACGTTCACATCAATAACAATCTCTACAACTCCGTGATCGCTATCCGAATCCCATAGAATGTCCCACACGTATTGTTCTCAATAGATTGACACATTCCTTATTCTAAATATTATTTAGTTTTCTTCATGACTTCTAGTATGACAGCATCTCGTTGTAGAACCAAAGAGGCCGCTCGCCGTCATACATTTACATGACATGCTCCTACGAGTACATATTCAACCTGCCTGTACCACGTCTTTGTTCGTGTGAGAGTTTTTCCCACGTAAATTCCGATTCCATAGGAATTCCGAGATAAAATATACTTAGCCTGTAGGTTATTCTTTTTATTTTCTCTATATTTCAGTGAAAGTCCCAATAAAATTGGTTCTGCCGTTCTAAAGCTTGGCCCGGATAAACAGAAAGACAGTCAGACAGACAGACAAACATTTTAAAAAGTTGTTTGTGTCCTAGTATCAAAATAACGGATGTTTGAAATCATTTTATAACGTGGTAAGTTGGTAACGATTTTAATCATAATAAAATTGTAGTGTTTAATGTAACATTCAGACTGATAAAATTATAATACACTTAAAAATAGTTTACATCATGTAAACTGATGAAAAATGATAATTTTATGATTACTAAAATCATATATGTATTTATTACATAAGTATAATATAATGAAAAACCTGCTGTGTTTACATAGAAAAAAAATAACGCTGTGTAATGTAAATCATTTAACAGAAATAATGTAAATAGTGTAAATTTAAATTGTGTGTGTTTCTAATGCTTATTAAATATAAATGTAGCTTTCTGCCCTCCTTCTCCATGTTTTCATACTCCTCCGTCAGACTCATTACTCCTCCGTTAAGTAATTGTCGTAAAAAGGGGTACAAATTTTTGCTTAACGTATTATTAATAGATGATCATGTAGGTACAATGGACGAGTTTATTGTTGTGCTTAATGTTTTAGCCCGTACGTTAATTAAATTGGAACATGTTTTTAGCATGATCGAAAGGATCCTCACGCACTGACTAATAACGAAATTTTGAAAACCAAACTCGAAAACATCGACTTATGACGATGAAAGGCAGAGAGATATTTTATGATTAGAAAACGTTAGCTAGGAACGGATTATGTAATATCCACCTCTTAGATGATTAATTGGGGCGTGCAAAGTTTGAAAATCAGTTAAAAGTACTTCTGTTAGAGTAAAGCCTACTACTATATTGGTAGGTAGGCCTATGTACTATATTATAAGTACAATATTAAATTATAACAAATTTAAAATTTAAATAATTCAAAATTGGTAGGACTATTATAATACAATAGTAATACTAATAATATAATCTTCGTAGTAGTGCAATCTTTGCTGCAGTAACTAACCAAATCTCTCCAGGATACCAGACACAACAAAGTGTGTTATTATCATAGAATTAGTATTACTAGCGTATAGAAGGGACACCGCGAACATCGGATGCGGGGGTGTGCATTGCAGCCGGCCGGCTGCATTTCATTCTGTCACTCAGCTGTCACTCGGCTGCGCTCATTGCGGCCGCATGTCAAAATTGTTTACGAAAAAACTGAAAAAATGCCGTCGTGCATAATAAGAATGTGTCACAATTGCAAGACAAAAAACAAAAAAGATAATGTCATCACTTTATCATCAGTAAGAAAACAAAATCTTAACTTAAATCAACTAAAACGTATTTAATTAAATTATTGAGCAATGTTCCCGCCATTTTGAATGAAAAAATCATAAGGAGCGTTTGAACTTGGCAAGCCACTAGCGTGTTAATGGACTAAATAAGCTTGCCGACGCGACGCTTGTGACCAATTTAAAGTGTTGGATTTTTTGACACGAATCAATGGTAATTACGTTTGAAATCGTTTAAACGCTTTTGCACGTTAAATAAAGTTGGAGTAAAAGCTTGTAAAGATTTTGAGTCGGTGACTGCTTGTCTTGGTTCGACAAGTGTCATATACAAAGTTACTCTATGGCAAGTGTGCAAACGAGGCTTCTAGTTTGAAAAGAGAACGGAGGGCAAGCCGGCGGTGGAACACACATTTTGTTTGAGATAGCCTGTCTATGTATAGTACGTCAATGGTTATTATCTAATTACTTCTTATTAAGAAAATGCCAAGTTATTTAATTTTGCACTAGAAATAACCCGTAAGCAGCTTAATGTTTCCATAAAATGTTGCAATTAATTTTCCTTTATAGCTCTAAACTATATTTTAAATAAGTTTAAAACTACAAAGTTAATTTTTAGCAAGTTATTAAAAATATTTATGCAAATACTAATTATGTGGCTTTCCTATCATAATTATATAAATACTTCTCCCTTAAATCATTTACACGTTTAAATTATTATTCAGCTGATTAGGGGGACGAGCGGGATTTGAATCGAAAAAATGGTCCTTGCATAATATTTTTGACAGACCTTTTCAATGAAACGCTAACAATAGACGACGGGTAGACCAGAATAAAATTTATCCCAGCTTTATACCTGAATTTATTTTAAGATTTTATTTTATCTACCATTTTTTAGCTTTCTAACACTAAATGTCTCGGACGAATCTATAAGGTTTCCGTTTTGATTGCGGAACCCTAAATAGACTGCAATACGTTTAGACATACGTCATTTTTTGTAACATACACAAAGATACTATAAATATATTTAAATCGAAGTAGCTTTCCAATCTTCAAAATCTTATTATCCAGGCATGTCATCCACAGTCAAGATTTACTTATTTCAAACTTATAACATCAGCCAGCTATTATGTATTCCGTGCCTTAGCCTGTATTTTAATTTCCTAATATCTATTTATTAGTTTTGTTAAATTAAAATAATGTTATTTTAGAATAAAAATACATACAAACTTTCGCATAATAATATCAGTAGATTGAAAACTTGAGACTTACCCCCCAACTCAGAGTCACTAACGGTTACTTTAATCGCTCCTTAGTAAAGAATCGCCATACAAATTCTGTACTAAGGAGCGATTTAAGTAACCGTTAGTGACTCTGAGTTGGGGCGTTAGAATCAGATTATTTCCATTAAGAAAGACTTAAACTAAAAATAGTTGTTTGCCTTTCATTTTACTATTTTGTAACTCTTTGTATTCGCTTGATCCGTTCCGCTCACTCGTTGGCGATGGAAATGCTTCTATGAAAACTATTGCGAGACGAACCGAGTTTGTACGGAGTCCGTTCCGCTCCCAGTGTAAGGCGGGCATTAGCTCACATACTTTAGTAGTTCATTAAAAATTTGAAAGATGATTGGCTATAAGTACTGTAATGCTTTCTAAATTTGAGGATGGCGAAAGATGGGCTCTAAACGTCTCCCGGGATGTGGCTAATGGAGCATTGCCCTGTCGAGGTATTTATTATTCAGTTTACTTACTTGGACTCTTGAAAGAGATTTTACTAAAAAAATAATAAAGTATAAGTTTAAAAAATAAGGCCTGACTTCGTGAATATGCTGAGAAAATAAGTATTTTATTAATAAGCTTACTTGAAATGTAAGTACTAATTAATCATTGGATGCCTACTTGTTTTATTGTTGGGCACCATTCAAAAAAATTATGTGATATTATGTGGCATATAGTTATCTCAGATAGTCATATACATCGGGCTTTATTTTTCCGTGAAATTAAATGTTGCTTAGCTTAAAGCAAATTACTTTACCTCAGAATCAGCAAATTAATAATTATATTTAACAAGACAAACGCTACGCTGGCTTGACTTACTTTGGCGTGGTTCATGATGACATTAGGGCAATTCTAGCTAGGGGTAGCAAAAACTGAACCTGAATTTCTCCTTGTCGGCCTGTCTACCTGTCAGCCCAAAAGATACTGCAAGGAAACCACAGCTACCTATACAAAGGCAAGTTGGTAAGTGGGCGTTTTCTATGAATCGCTACACAAGCAAAACATTTTCTCTACTTCAAAAACCGGGCAAGTACGTAGGGTTCCGAAGCAGTAAGTTTATCGACTATTAGGTACTCATTAACTACTTATGCTAACATAGCCGTGATAGTTTTCATTGTAAAGTCATCATAAAACCTTTTTAGGTGTTCGAAGTAAAATAGGAGCCCTTATAGTTTCGTCATGTCCGTCCGTCCGTCCGCCTGTCCGTCCGTTTGTCCGAAGCAAAGCGCCGAGATCCCGTGGCCTGACACGCAATTGCCCTGTTTTTTATGAATTCTTCATTTAATAGCGCTATTTTAAGGATAGCAAGCCCAGAAACCAAATATTTTGCATTTCCTTTTAATTTGAATAGGTACACAATGAAATGCTAATTGTAAAATAAATATATTGCTCATTACGACGGAATTCTGTTATCCCGCACTAAGTTCATTACCTACTTGGTAATACAGTTACCTACTGAGTGTTTAAAACAAATATAAATAAGCAAACCTAGCGTCTACGGGTCCTTGTTCAAAACTCAATTTACAACTAAATTTTACTGTAATAGGCATTGAGGTAATACATAGAAAAGCTATCTCAAACAAAATGTGTGTTCCACCGCCGGCTTGCCCTCCGTTCTCTTTTCAAACTAGAAGCCTCGTTTGCACACTTGCCATAGAGTAACTTTGTATATGACACTTGTCGAACCAAGACAAGCAGTCACCGACTCCAAATCTTTACAAGCTCTTACTCCAACTTTATTTAACGTGCAAAAGCGTTTAAACGATTTCAAACGTAATTACCATTGATTCGTGTCAAAAAATCCAACACTTTAAATTGGTCACAAGCGTCGCGTCGGCAAGCTTATTTAGTCCATTAACACGCTAGTGGCTTGCCAAGTTCAAACGCTCCTTATGATTTTTTCATTCAAAATGGCGGGAACATTGCTCAATAATTTAATTAAATTCGTTTTAGTTGATTTAAGTTAAGATTTTGTTTTCTTACTGATGATAAAGTGATAACATTATCTTTTTTGTTTTTTGTCGTGCAATTGTGACACATTCTTATTACGCACGACGGCATTTTTTCAGTTCTTTCATAAACAATTTTGTCATGCGGCCGCAATGAGCGCAGCCGAGTGACAGCCGAGTGACAGAATGAAATGCAGCCGGCCGGCTGCAATGCACACCCCCGAACCCAATGTTCGCGGTGTCTGTTCTATACGCTAGTAATATTAATTCTATGGTAATAGGATTGTTTTATTACCCTTAAAAGTAAGTCATCTGATATCGTACACCTCGATAAACTGTAATTTGAGGAAAAATTAATACACGAAATCTCAAACCCGATATGTGGAACAAAGTTCCGAATAAAATTTTGTCATAAAATTAACGGCTAATTAATTAATTACTTAACCTAAACTCGTTTGACAGGTGACGTAGTTAATAATATTATTATTGATTTTTAACCTCCTGCAATATTAACGCTTGATTGAATGTTTGTTGCATGGCGTTTCATTCCAAATTCTAACTAGCTTTTAAATACAAAAAGAGTCACGCCTGCGTGAATTTGTTTTTTTTTAATATGAAATATAAAATTTAAAAATCATTGTTATATTTATATTTTAGCCGTATTGGGACGGCTTAGAATATTAACCCCCACCAATAAGTATGTGGAAAATTGTTTATAATATGGAAAATTATTAGACACCTTCGTTATTACTTTTAAAATACAATTATTTTACTCTCTAAGCCACTCTAAGGCATGCTCAAGATAGGTAACAATCAGGTTCATAACACTAGGTATACAAACAAAATAGAAGGCAGTCTTATCACTAGGTATAGAGTAATCTCGTTATTGCCCTAATAAGTTTTATACTCACCGCACTTGTTAACTACTAGGAAAAATACCAGTTATTTTTTGTATTTAAGAGCAAAAATTGTGAACTAAATAAAAATTATTTATTTATTTGAATATTTATAACTAAATAAAATGATCATTATGAGTTATGACCTTCCTCTTCAAGATGAAATTTCTGATTTTTTTATATATTACTTATTATGTCAACGTTATTTAAAGGAATTGTCGATATTTAAAGCAAAAACTTCGAACAATTGGAGATTTTTATCTTTAGGAAGTAATTCGCCGTATTGGGGCGGCTTATAATAGGTACTAACCCCAATCCCACGCTGGATGGGTGTCGTAAAAGGCGACTAAATCCGGCCCGCTGGTGGTAGGACCCCTCAAGGGATTATATTAGTAATATTGATTTTAATTATTTATTAATTAATACCATTATTACTATTATTATTTCTCCATGGGGTTCGCCTGGATAGCTACCACCCTTGAGCATGAGTCAGCCGCCAAACAACTAGTCGTGTTCCGGCTGGGGGCTTAAGAGCCAGTTCTTTCTTTCTTTTTCTTCTCTCTTTCCTGGCCGGCAACGCATCGGTGATGTCTTTGGTGTTGCTGATGTCCATGGGCGACGATAGCCACTTACCATCAGGTGGATCGTCAGCTCGTTTGCCGGCTATTTCCCTAAAAAAAAAACGATGAATAAGGTTCATGTCTGTGTACTTAACCCTATCTTTCTTGTTCTTAACCCTATATTTCTTATCCTTCGTCCTATCTCGATGACTAATGAGTAATGAGTCGTTAACCATGTGGGATGGCATAAAGACATTATACTGGAGTGGTGTGGCTGTACCCTTTAAACAACAATTACGTAAGACAAGCGCCTGAAAACTAATGTCCGTAAACAAGATTATGCATGATGTAGAGAATTTCTTATAACGAAATTAATTAATTTTGGATTCTCCTCTTTTTGTTAAAAATTACAAGAACAATACTCAATTGGGCCTGCATCAAATATCAATTATTTTTAATGTTTTAAAAGCTCACGCCCCAACTCAGAGTCAATAACGGTTAGATACTTTAATCGCTCCTTAGTAAAGATATAAATTATATAAAATTCTCTACTAAGGAGCGAGTGACTCTGAGTTGGGGCGTCAGTGACGTAAACTTAGAGCTTATTTGGAAAACCGATATAAAGTAAACCATTGTAAAGTAGGCGTAACCTATAACTTTAGAAATAGATAAGTGAACACACGATCTTCTAATATCTTCCGATCTATTAAATATTGCTTTTATGCTTTTTTATTCGCGTCCACTTTTGCTAAGCGATCACTTGATAACAATTTGTCTTTCTGCGAATCTGGCGTTTTACGAATCTGTCTTTTTGCTGTTCTGACCATTTGCGACAAAATGTTAAAAGCTGACAATTTGCGAATTTGTCGTTTAGCATTTCTCATATTCTGCGCCCAAAACCTTTTTAACCCTCATCGTAAAAAGGGGGTTTTATAAGACTTGTATCTTTGTGTTAGGTGAACAACATTTTTAATGTAAACGGGTACTCAATATTCCAATGTTGTTATGATCATCAAACATGATCCATGTAAGTGGATCGAAATATCAGTATAACATTATACGAATCGAGAGTACGCGTCTCCGTTTAGTGTCCGACACGATATAAGTTTGGCTTCAACCCATTAATGGCCCACTACTGGGCACGGGTCTCTCCTCTTGAGGAGGCCTAGAGCATACTCCACCACGCTGCTCCAGTGCGGATTGGTGGAGGGGTTAGTGGCCAACCCAAGTGTCGGAAGTTTTTAAACCGCCCGAGGGCCTCCGACATGGCTTAACGACTGTTATCTTATGATAACAACCGGGGCCGGGCTTTACGTGCCCTCCGAAGCACGGAAACGCTCAAGAATTTTTTGCCACTAGCGGTCACCCATCCAACTACCGACCGCGCCCGCTGTTGCTTAACTTTGTCGATCACATAGGATCGACGCAAGCCGCCGGGCTATGAGCGCTTCAATATAAGATATAAGTTTAATATCATAAAAATAAAATTGTCTTTAAGTGTAGTTGCAACATACACGCTATTATGTACCTTGCCTATAAATAACCCATTGATATAAAAGGAAATTTAGGAAGGTCTTTTCTCATTAGTATCTCTCGTTTCATGTTCGTATTTCACTACGACTGCCAATTACGAAGGATACAAAGAACGCCGACAGCCTTAAAATAAAGAAGACGTGAATATTTTCCGGCTTCAAATCTACGTTGGCGAAAAGTTTCAGGTTACGAGAAACTATATTACAAGCATTTAAAACTAATGCTTTAATGCTGCCAGAAATGACGCAGCTTAAAGTGGAATTATTAAGGCCTGTACACTTTAATTTTTTTATAATTTACAGAATTTAAACACTAAAAAAATCATTTAAATGAGCGGGTCTAACGCCCACGATGTATCTAAAATATCAAAGGATTTTTTATCAACTCTGAGGTGAAATTGTTAGGGTTAAATATAATATTACACTACATTTACAGTTACAATTTTGCAGAATAAATAAATAATTGAAAATAAACCAAGTAACGTAACACAAATGGCTCAATTAAATACAGATAAATACTGTCTAGGTATGCATGAGTGTATGACTGTTCAGCGCTTTCCCAGGATTCAGGGATACTGCCACTAGGCATTAAGTTTGCCATTTGTTTATCCTTTTTTGTTTAAAAACATGTGACGTAAATATGAAAAAATATATATATGTATGTACTAATATTTTAAAGAGGAAATATTTTATTGTTTATTTGCATTGAATAGGCTCCGAAACTACTGAACCGATTTGAAAAATTCTTTCACTCTTGGGAAGCTACACTATCCTCGGATGACATAGGCTAAATTACATTTTCAAAAAAAATTAGGGATCCTTAATAAAACTCCAATAACCAAGGTGTAACCAAGGTGTAAAAAAAATAAGGAATCCGAAGCAAAGTGAGGGCGTTTACTCGTCAATAAATAAATACGAGTACAGGTATTAAATTGTTATTATGTAAGCTGGATTCGAATTTTGTATCGCTGTGCCCCGCCTACTTCCTATTTCCAATTTTGTCTGTGTTATTTGGTAAAATTGAAATAAGTACCTCACATAAACTTCAACCGTACAAGACAAATGGATCTTGTTGTCAAAAGGAAACTCGACATTCGAGAAAAAATGGTGAATTCTCATAGGTCTAAATATTTCTTCGTCAGTTCACGTCACCTGTCAATAGCGTAGCTTTAATCTGAGTTAGGATCCGATATCGTTTAATTTTATTTTCATGTTTTATAGATTCATTGTACATTTTAATAAACAGGATGCCAAATTTTCATTTTATATGAGGTAAAACAGATTCTATAACAATAAAATAAATATTATTTCTTTCTGAAATTTATTATTTCGATGTGGGAGAGGGAGAGGAAGAGGGGAGGGGAGGAGGAAGTTGTTAGGCAGTACAAAGTTCGCCAGGTCAGCTAGTGTCTAAATAGTAAGATGTTATGCTTTTCTTTTAATTTAAGGTATTAATTTTTAAAATAACGCTACAAACTCATAGCCTCACACTAGGATTCCATGGCATAAGGTGCCATGGACAACACACAAATACAAGAAGTCAGAGTAGGTACTAGATCGAGAACAGAAATTCAAACCCATCATTCAAATTTCCGCCTTTCTGGGAATCTTAGGGTAACCATCGCGCCACAAAGGTCGCCTTTAAAGTCCATTTTGAAATTACTGCAGGTCATCAATATTATAATGATAGACTGCCTGTTTGGTTCAGTTCAGTTCGGTTTAATACTACGTCTTCATTAGTTTTCATTAAAGGCAACTATTCTAAGCTTACCCTTTCTTTCTGTTAGCTATGGTCGAATATATTAGTAGATAATAGGTATCTATTTATGGCAGTGTATTATGTATGCTACTTTACCTGATTTTTCTTCATTAAAACAAGTGACATTTAAAGAGGTTGCTAACAAAAGAAATAAAAATCACACGTTAGATCACAGAATAGGTTAATCTCTCAGATTATTTCTTTAATCTGAGGTTAATCTTTACTTAATATTATAAAGAGACCTGAATGGCACCTATTTGAAAACATTCTTTCATTATTTGAAATTATACGAGATTGCTATACATTATATTATACTTGAGCCATGACGATATTCGTCGAGTAGGTCGGAAAATGTGCGTATTTCGAAACTTTCACCGCATGCGCTGCGTGAATAGTTGTATCTACAAGAAAATAATGAATGGGAGCCTATTTTCCCCGAAGCGAAGCGAGGGCGGGCTTGCTAGAATCTGTATACAACAAAATAATCAGATTAGTCAGTCATCAGGTTAATTAACAGTTACTTATTTTTTGCCTTTTTGGAACATTGTCTTTTTTGTTGTCGTAATGACTATCATTATGGTCGAAAATACGTCAATTACATCATAAGCTGTCGTTACTTCTTCTACTATCGGTTTCAAGTAAGAACTTGATGGTTGCCAAATTGAGCTTGGTAAGTTTAGGCGAATATCACAATCCGTGGCTATGGGATCAAATTGCATTGAAACGTAATCAGGTGTTATTTAATAAATAAAATGAATTAAATTGTCTGTCTGTGATTTCCAGATAAATGCTTTGATGTGCTGGTTTGTATCGTATGTTATTGTAATGAAATAAATCTTTAAATGTGGATTATAGTTATTAAATATACATTGTAGGTACCTATTTCAATAATAAATTAATAATGAAACGCAACTAAACATTGTGATTGTTGAAAATAAAAACCCTTTAATAAATAATTTATATCTTTATGCAAATCTTTTGTTACTCTGTACTTTATGTAAACTTTGTTAATTACAAGCTTGTCTTGGTTCTATTGATCAAACTTAGCTAGTTTGCTAGTTAAAAACCAAGGAGTGAAAAGTTCAAATTGTAATTTTAAGAATTTCGAAGAAAAGGGGGTCGTGTTACCTGTTAGTACCAACATACACCTTCTTATTTGAGTCACAGTTTTACACTAAATATAAGTCAAACTAAACTATAAATTAGAAGGATCAATTGGTTATATTTTTTAGAACCTAAGGAAATTTCGTTGGATTTGGTAACTTGTAAAATGAAAAACTAATGTATATACTGTATGACTATTTCAAACACCAACATACCCTGGGCATATTCGTCTACAGCTTGATTATCGCGCCACTATCTCGCACGTGTTAACGTGGAACGTATTCTCTACATCGGTGTCCCCACTGTGCTATGTCCTCTATCACTTCCTTCTTGCCCAGCAAGGTGTTTACGCCCCTGATGTTGCAAATGGGATGGGCAGCGGTGATCTTACTTACTAACTTACCATCAGGTGATCGTTTGCTTAATCAGGGCCTAGTCAAAGTCAAAGTGTTTATTTGCTAGAACATACATAGTGTTCAAAAAGTTGTTACAAAATGAATCCAACCGTATGCTCTAAAATAAGCAAGACTGCTTGGAATTTATTCGTAAGTGAGCAATATAACTTTCAATAACTATTTCCTTTTAAGTGGGAGTTTCTTGACGCGTGTTTTAAAAGGCCTGCTCATATGAACATAATACATATCCTTCCTGACTAAGTGATGGTCTAATCTAACTTTAAAAAGCTCGACTTGTAGTTATATAAAAAGACTGATAGGTACTTAATGTAGATACATTAAGCTCATTTGGATGCATTTCGATAAAAAATAACACTATATTACCTGAGTTTAACGTACCAAATACGTGTAGATATTTACTATTTAGGTAGACAAGCATTAAGCTTGAGCCTAAAGCTCATCCGTGGATTACAATAGCTTTCATCAAATGAACAATTTCCTGGTTGAGATGGAAATAAGTTGTAAGGATATAACGGTTCAGGATCGTGCCTCATGCTAAATCTCGGAAATTAAACCGTCACTTAAAATTTGGTCTGAATTTTGAATAGATTAATGAGTAGACTAGAACAGCGTTAAGGATTTTGATTTTAAAATTTACTCATCGTGGACTGAACATATTTTCGTGGAACAATCCATGTAACTGGATCGAAATATCGGCGTACAATTAATTAAATATCGTGAGTATCATAGTAAAATATGTTAAGAATTTTGTTATTTAATAAATTAACAGAGATGAATGATAAAACTTCGTAACAAGTAATAAAGAGGTTCGTCGATTAGATAAGTTGGAATAATATGTATAGTATTTTTAGAGGCTTTATTTTTCTTAAGTACAAGTAAGCCTTTTGGTAAACACTGAGCAGTGCCACACTATTTGCGGCCGCTTGGTTCTTTCCGTACCACCCAAATTTAACCAGACGATCCTGATGCATGGTGTTATACATTGTGTTGTTTAACCATATTATATGTATCTATCTAGGACGGTGCTCCTACTAAATTAACCATAAACTTGTACCCAACGTGTTTTGGTTGCACTAACGGAGAGACAGTAATTAGCAGGTTTTTCAACTCTTTCTTGCCTTAAATGCATATTGTCTGTAATTTTTATCGGTTGGTAATGTCTATAAATATTTTCGTTTATTATGTGATCACTATTCTATCAAACGGCTTTCTTGCTTGTTTGTCAACTTTGATATAAAAATACTTTGATATAAAACAGCCCCTGCTATACTTACCCCCCCCCCCTGCTATACACACATAACATACACAACTTAGTGAAATTAAACCACTTTTAATTACCGTAAGAATAACAATTATAATATTTGTAATTGCTTTTTCCCAACTTAAAATTATCAATAAAAAACTTCTTGAACCTTAATTGCTTTTATCTGAAATAAAAAGTCAGGTGTTATTTTTGCATGTACAACACATAAACACAGCGTTTTTCTGAAAATTTTATACAATGAATTTTTATGATGATATTCCTTAATAAACAATATAATGAATAAAATTTGTATCTATTTTAAATATAATAGTAAAATTTTGACTGCAAGATCACATTATTGTGAGTACGAATAGGTATCTAATAATTTGAGTCGTAGAATTATTAATCTTAATAATAAGTAGGTAAACTCTGCCGTGTGTATTTTCTCTTTAGTGCCTTCTATTATTTCCAACGAAACATTTCATTAATAAGTGTTAATTAAGTAGGTATATACATTAATGTATTTGAAGAGATGGATGTATCCGATAACCACCCTAATTTTAATAGAATGAATTTTATTGAGCTTGACTTTATGTGAACGCCTGAATCTCTTGAGCAACTTTCCACTCATAGTTTAATTCAATATTCCACCCGCTAAGCCGATTAAGTGTTTCAATGTGTAATTGAAATTAGAGTCACGAAATCATAGTCTTTATAAAATATATGTAGGGCAAAGTAGCCCATCAAATTGTTGGAGCCAAATTAAATTCTTACAAATATTCACTAACATACGCACTCTCGCTTCGCTTCGGGAAAAGCAGTTTATGATGAATTAAACATATCTACATAACCTTTCTTTTTAATAATTGGTACGACGATATTTAATCATAGCAACGACGACACGGGGAAGTCGGAGAATATGTCCGTAAACTTCAGTTATCTTTATCTCAGCCTTATTATGGGTTTCCAAAATGTTTTTGGTTTTTTATTAGATTTTTTTCATGTTTTCATTTCATGTTGTTGAATAAAGTATTTTCAACATCATGGAACTTTTGTATTCTAGATATCTAAGCTCAAATTTTCTACATAAGTAGTGGTCAGCACACTCTACAAATATATATCTATATTTTAAAATGTTTAAATTATAGCATAGCTATAGCTTTTTATAATGCCTTTAAATACGCGGAATTTTTTCCTGATTTACACACTCTTAATAAACCTCAATGGTGCTTCCCAAAGACCTAGAAAGCTAAATTTTGCTGTACATGCTACATACATGGTAAACATACAAACAATTAGACAGTAAAAATATGTTAGATTCTATATTTTCAACCTTCAAACAATATCCGCTGAGGAAAATAGCTTGTTGCAAAAAATACAATTGGAAGAAAAAAGAAACTAGAGCATCCTGCAAAAAAGAAATGGAAATAGAAAAATAAATGGCCTTTTAAGCGACCATCGCACTAACACTTTCAAAAACTTATGGTGAAAAGAAGTCTAATATGTCAGACAAAAGTTCTGAGAAATGGCCAAAATATATTTTTTGCCCAAAAATGTGGAGTTTGTAAATATGAGGCTTGTACAGTTTAGCCCTTTTGAGTTAGGAGCTTGGCTCTACAGGAGATCTGATAGCTAAAAATAATAAATTTTCAAGAAAAATAAATACCTACACGATAAAACTTTTGTCTATTGCTTTTTAAATATTTTAATTATTTACTGCATAATTAGTAAGTAACAAACAATGTGATGATAAAATCCTATTTTAATTTAAAAAAACTTTACCTATGATGTGAACTCATACAAAAGTTCTTTAAGCTCTCTGTCCATTATACTGTCACCATAACCGTGCTAGGAACAAAAAAATATAAATATTATATAAAAATATCTTAATATATATAAATTACGTGTCACGTTGTTTGTCCGCGATGGACTCCTAAACTACTGAACCGATTTTAATCTAATTTGCACACCGTGTGCAGTTTGATCCAACTTGAAAGATAGGATAGCTTATATCTCAAAAAAACCTTTTGACAGAACGAAGTCTGTCCAGGCAGCTAGTTTTATTATAAAAATCTATTAAGTGTGACACCGTTCCGTCTCAGACCAACACCGTTACGTAGAGTACGTATCATGCTGACGGTCATAGAGGGCCGTCGATCCGATTCAGTGAGTATAGTACAGGGTATCATCAATCGTGTTGCTTTCCGTGCCTGATACGTTCATAACACCGTCATGGTATGTTACGTTGTATTGGACAGTATATTTTACATAAACAATCTCGTACTTACTAGGTCGAATATTTTTCACCTAAATATCTACCTAATAATAAGATTATTATTATAAAAATAAAAACCATCATAAAATTACAATTTTCAACGAAACTAGTTAAAATGTTGTAAATTTAAATTATCCAAAAAATATTTAAAATTCAAAAGTATTTCGTTTTTTGAAGTCAAATAATTAACAAAGTGAAATAAAAAAAAAACCCAGATGAATATTTTTCATGGCAAATTTAGTTAACAGTTACCCCATAAAATTTGATTGAATTCAATTTTTATTTGTATTTAAAATGTACATTTTATGATTGATATGCCTATGATTTTGTTATCAAAGTTATTGTTATATTAGTCACAGAACGTGATATAAAAGTATTTATTGCGTTAATCTCTTTTCAAGTTTTTAAAAAGTTATTTCGAATATCTTAACTAAATCTTATTAAAATTCAAGACTTACCGGTAAAAATAGGCAGTTGATTGCATTGCACGCTAACATCACGGCGAATATGCATAGCAGCGCTCTCATGTTTAAAGTTTCAAACTTTTTATTCACTTCACTTACTATACCAATTTAAAGTTTCTGGAATAGATCCTGTACTCCGATCAGTGAAGCCGGCGAGAAACTTATGGATAGGGCGGGTTGGTCGTCCTCCCTTTATACAGCTGTGAATTGTTACTGCGCACCCCGGAATGCGCCTAACAGTATCCCACACATTTTTAACTCATTCAACCTTGCCAAATCTACATACTCGTAGCATTAGATGTGGCCTCAAAACCTTTTTTTCCTTTACGAGAACAAACTTTTTCGCACCCTAATAAGTGAAATAATTTAACCAACTCAGAATAAGAACTTTTTACGCGACTCGAGAATCAACTAGAGTACTATTTCAATTGTAAAATGTTATCTCTAGTTTGGACACGAGCGAAATTTTATCAGTGTGTATTGTTTGTAGTGTAAATATTTTCAACGTCACTAGCAATGATTTAGAGATGAATAGTGTTTTGTAGATTGTATCAAAATACTCGTATAGTTAGTTAAAATAGTCAGAAAATTATAAATGAAGAAGGCGAACTGTGCTCCTCTCAGGAAAGCTTGGACGCTTCAAAATTTCAAGTGTGTTTCTCTGTCGGTTATCAGTCCTTCAAGCAATGTACACCGCATTGGCACTTTAGAAGGCTTGCTCTAGGAGCCATTCACTGTTTTAATGAATTGGAGTGATCATGTACTTAGCGGAATGAAAATCTTCGTCTTGAAAGAACTTTGTGTGAGACCAGTTAACGGAACATAGCAGAGAATTGTTACTCAGCCAAAATAAATACACAGAGTAATAATAAGCAGTAATAATACAACATACAGATAAACTCTATAATTCTTTACCTAGATAAGAATTTAACTGGAGCGTTACAACCTCACATGAGTAGACACGCAATCAACTTGAGCTAAGAAATTATATTGAGCGGTGATTGAAAATGGTTTTACGGACCCATTAGAAAAGGGTAGAGTGAGCACGAAATAAATATTTTTTCTATTACAACTTCAATATTTGAATTTGTTACGGTGAAGTCCTCTTCACATACAATACAACCTGATTTAATTGTATATCAGATTTATGTAATTTCATGGAGTAATAACTACCACAATATCTGTGAGCACTACCGACAATAGTACAGCCTCAGTGTCAGATAAATGTATTTTCCTGAGTCGTGGTCATCGTGGGCGTTTGGGATGTCTCATTTATGTATAAACAAACCCAATTCGAGTGCGAGGGCGCCCACTTAGATCGAAAAATATACTTTTTGAAAGTCCTCTATTTACATATGTTTTCATTCAATTTCTTTCATTCGAAAGTAGTAAATATTTTCCGTACAATACTAAGAAACAGCTAGTTGCGTACGAAGAAGAGGTAAGTAATAAAGCAAGTTGATTTCTAATTGTCTATATCTAGTTAATTCATAATATCATTTTGAGTTATGTGCCTACAAATATACAATACTGGAGTACTTCTTTTATAATTTCCACTCATTTTCAGTTAAAAGTAGTCTAAAAATAGAATCTAAATAAAAGCGGCCAAGTGCGAGTTGGACTCGCCCATGAAGGGTTCCGTAGTAGCAAATAACATAATATAAAAGTTCTTGAAGTTCGTTGTAACTTTGATCGAGGTAAATTGTGGTTTACGATTTATGACGTATTAAAAAAAAACTACTTACTAGATCTCGTTCAAACCAATTTTCGTTGGAAGTTTGCATGGTAATGTACATCATATATTTTTTTTAGTTTTATCATTCTCTTATTTTAGAAGTTACAGGGGGGGGGGGGGGACACACATTTTACCACTTTGGAAGTGTCTCTCGCGCAAAATATTCAGTTTAGAAAAAAATTATATTAGAAACCTCAATCTCGTTTTTGAAGACCTATTCATAGATACCCCACACGCATGGGTTTGATGAAAAAAAATTTTTTGAGTTTCAGTTCTAAGTATGGGGAACCCCCAAAATTTATTGTTTTTTTTTCTATTTTTGTATGAAAATCTTAATGCGGTTCACAGAATACATCTACTTACCAAGTTTCAACAGTATAGTTCTTATAGTTTCGGAAAAAAAAGGCTGTGACATACGGACGGACAGACAGACAGACAGACAGACAGACAGACACACAGACAGACAGACAGACACACAGACAGACAGACAGACAGACAGACAGACAGACATGACGAATCTATAAGCGTTCCGTTTTTTGCCATTTGGCTACGGATCCCTAAAAATAATCCACAGGTTTACCTTATTCAAAGCATTTTCTTTGGTGAAATCACCGATTAAAATCGGACTTGCGGCATTGAGGAGAGCTCAGCTGGGATTTCATTTAATGAAAATTAAATTTCGATCGGTAACGAGATTGCTAACTTTCAAAGGAAGAAAATAATATTTTGATTATATAATATCTACTTTAAATTATGGAAATCATCAATTGTATTGCAGTTTAAAAAAATGCATTAGGCAAGTTACTTCTTGAACCAATAGGTAAGTTATTTATTGTATTGAGACGACAATTACTAAACCCAATCCCATGCCACCATACTAGGGTGTCGTAAGAGGCGACAATACTTAATAGGCGGCGTTAGAGGCGACAATAATGAGTAGTGCTCATATTGTTACCAAATCAAAAAATCACGATCCACTCATTTTAAATCACTTCCACCAGCATTATATTGTAGGTAATTATATAATAAAGTATACCAATAGCAAGAGGATATTTCAAGGACAGTAAAAGTTAATTGAAAAAATTTCACTTGGATGTCAGTTGGTCTGTATGGATGTAAACAAGATATCTTTCAAAAAACTCAACTTATTACTTCGATTTTTTTATTAACTTTAAAGTATAACCCTTAGGACGCTTTTTAGGATTTCAGTATTGTAAACCGTTCCGTTATTTTTTTTAATTGTTTGTTTTGTTTTACATGTAATTAACTTGGAATAAACAAAAAAAAATCTTATAATCCCGTTCATTGATATTTAAATTCAAGGTGTTCAACAAAAACAAATTCCAATTTTTATATTAATTTTTTGTTCATGAACGCATCGATGATGCCTTTGGTGTTACAGATGTACGTGGAAGAATGTGGCCACTTACCAAAGAATCGTCAGCTCGTTGTCGACTAGTTACAAGAATTGTGGTGAATTTACACATACCTACCTACTTTTTTCGTGACGAGTTTAGTATGTGACGAGCTTACAACAACCCACATGACATAGAAACGAAAGGTTTAATAGTTTATTAAAATAATAACACAGTTTTCAGTACTTTGATGGACGGAATTACTCCGTTTCCCAGATTGGTTAACATTGATGGTTATAGCTTCAGTCGTACAGTATGTTAACGCCATGTTATATAGCCTATAAATTTTCTCGTATTTTTTCCATTCACAGTAAGCGATGTAATAATGTATATTGTAAGAGTTTTTTTATATTGCCGTAATGTTTATCTTACATACACGTTAGTAGTGTGTAAACCCAAATTTTTCCGTACATAATATCTTAATATCATACAGCATCCTTCCGTTATCGAACCATAATACGAAAACGCACTGGTGTATGTAAACGGGAATAAATTTCGTTCCTGTTGATCCATTTTTATTCAATAACCGACGATCGAAAATCACGTAACTTTATTGTAAACGATAGGTGAAACTATTTAGACATTTTCGGAACCTTCAACTACTCCAGTAAAAAGTTGGGTGAAATGAGACAAAAGACGATCAGACAGATATGCTATAAGGGTTCCGTTTTTTCACGGGTGCGTTTACACAAAACTTTGGCTCCTAGTTAGCGCATGAAAGCGGATTTTTGGATTTAGTGGGAAATAATAATTAGAGCACGGAACTTCAACACGGCACTTTTTAAACATGCCCCCTTCACCTCCGCCATAGGGGTCTAAAGGGAGGGTCTCTTTATCAGAAAACGTAATAAACAGTAGGTAAGTCTATTTTACAGTACAATACTACTTCATTATACGCTGTACCGAGACAAGAATTACACCACGTTGTTTAATCGCAACGTAAGCAAGCGCCTTGGTAATTCTTCCACTGGCCTACATTATTTGTAGGACATTTACTCGGTCGATTACCTTATTGTTGGGTCTACAATACCAGTATATACGTATTTTGCAGTATTATATCGAAGCTGTGTTCATGTGTGATGTAATCTTCTATGAATTCCTTGTCTCTTTTATTAGACTCATTGTTTTGCAGTTTTTGGCCGTATTGGAGCGGTTACAATATTGAATCTATAATATCTAATAATCGACTATAATAATATACTTATCTAAATGATTGGTCTGAAATATTGCCACCCTGGTTCGTAAGAGGTGACAGAAGCCTAGCTCTATTTGATGGAAAGGCTTTGCCCAAGAATAAAATAAATATTACTATTAAATTATATTATTATTACTACTTGTTAACACTAGTTTTACATATTTCCAAAAAGCATGTCTTGCTAGCTAGCACGCCTACGCTTGTTGAGTGAGCCGCCAAACGCGTTCTGGCTTGGGCTTGAGAACCAGTACTTACTTTCTTCGTCTTTCGTCTTTCTTTCTTTTTGTGTTCTTGGACCGTAACACATCGATGATGCCTGCTACGTCCATGGGCGACGACAACTACTTATTATCAGGCTCGTCTGCATGTTTGTGACCAGTTTACATTACAATTATTATCATATTTGTGACTGTTACCTTAGCCACAGAATACATAACAGTACAGGTATTAATTAGCGTAGAATATTAATTTTGCCAGTAAATTCTGATTAAACTGGCTTATTGTTTACTCGGAATGTAGAGAGAGAAATAAATTATGACATTTTACACGTGCTCGCACGGTTCACTACATTTTCTGATGAAACGAATAATGTTATTAGTTTAACAATAAATGAAATGCTGACAATGATGCTAAATTTCAAGAGATAGTTATATCAAATATCACAGCCCTTCGGTGCACATGAACAAATTCTATTGAATATTTTATCAAGGTTAAGGAGAGTTGAACAAGTTTTTGGATACGCAGGAGCGCGGTCGTGTTCAGTTTTCAAGTTATCGAAGTCAATGTTTCAAAATATATGTTCAACGAAGTTTATGTACACTGTACCTAAGACAGTGAAACAGGTTTCAGGTGTCTACTTATGAGCTTGAAATTTTACAAATTGTGGTGCCGATAACAGTACTTTATGATAATTATGACCTGATACTATGTTAAGGATAATTTAGATGAGGGAACTGCCCAACGGCTTACTTAGCAAGGGAGACGGATCTATTGCCTATTACGACACGACATAGGCATAATTTATTTGTTATGATGTAGAGTTGTAGTCTTATTTTCGTTAAAAGTCTCTGAATGAACACTACATTAATACCATTAATAATCATAAAACTAGTTAATGCTCACTAAAATAATAATATAAAATTGTGTACTTAATATTAAGTGACTTATGTGAAAGAAAATAAGCATTCCATTAGCTAATAATGTAACGATCACCGGTGGAACACTTCTTTCCAAGAATCATAAAAAAGACATTAAACGCTACCATAAAAATATTTTAACAACATTTTAGGGAGTGTGCGCAAAAATAACACAACATTATCCGACCTCTTTCATACCTCAGTCTTATTATTTAACTTCATTCAGGCGTAGGTATCTACAGAGGTTTACCATCCTTCACTTGTTGACATTCCTTTCATGTTTGAGGCTATAAAATGATGTTATGTTATGTTATGAATACATATAGGTAAGAAGACAAGCTTTTACCCAGAAAAGCTTAGGGCAAAAGCTTCAGTAGCATGAAAAATTGTCTTTTTCTGACTAACTAAAAATCACATTTTGATGTAACCATTATAAATTGAACTTCGGCAGACAGATCACGTACCTACTCAAGACCTATTGATTTTTGAACTAACCAACCTACACGAGTAGAAAATTGCCATTACAGAAAATTTTGCCATTTATAATGATTATCCAATAACCCGCCCTCGCTTCAAGTGTAAAAAAAAATTGTAGAGGTACTCAAAAAAAAATTTAATTACCCACGCAAAACATTATTTTGTTACAAGTCTGAACTACTTTCGTTATGAGTCTTATCCAGCACGATATAACTGTATAATTTGTGGGATGGTAAATATTTTAGTTAGATTTTGACACTTGATATAAATTATTATAGATATAAATGCAACGAAGTCCAAAAGTTTTCCTCTTACCGATTATAACCTAACCTACATTCAAGATTAAAAACGTTGTTCTACGCTCACTACATGTTGAACTCGCACAGGTAATTAGATTTTTGAAAGACTTAACTATTTCAATCAGCCGAGTAGATTCTAAAACATATTTGAAGCTATTTTAAACTAAGTATTGGATAAATACAAAAAAAATTTGTCGAATTGGCCTCGAGGGACCTCTTGTATCCAGTCAAGTGATTTGATTTTGAATGAAATTTGTTCATGAAACTTTTTTTTAATGGAAATAGTCGGCAAACGAGCTGACGATCCACCTGATGGTAAGTGGCCATCGTCGCCCAAGAACATCAGCAACATCAAGGCATCACTGATGCGTTGCCGGCCAAGAAAGAGAGAAGAAAAAGATAGAAAGAACTGGCTCTCAAGCCCCCAGCAGGAACACGATGAGTTGTTTGACGGCTGCAGGCAGGCGAACCCCATGAAGAAATAATAATAGTAATAATGGTATTAATTAACAATTAAAATCAATATTACCAATATAATCCCTCCCAGGGGCCCTACCACCAGGAAGCTGAATTTAGTCGCCTCCTACGACACTGGTCCGGCGCCGGCGTGGGATTGGGGTTAGTATTCTAAGCCGTCCCAGTACGGCTAATTGTTAAACACTTAATTGTTAATTAAGTTATTGATATTCGCATCAAATTTAATTTCATTAACTAATTGATATTTCGATCCCACTTCACAGTCATTGGAATTAGGTATCTTTTCTTTCAAATAATACAATTTCGAAGGGCGATCATAACTCTTACGCGTCACTCAGCAAAACGAACAAATAAGATAGAATAAAGGATAGACACAAAATTGAGCAAGCAACTATTGATCACAACAAAGACGACAAATAATCACTTTACGAGGAAGCAATTTGGGTATTTGTGGAGTAATTCCCCAGATGCCTTAGTCACTTTATTTTGTATTTGTAACAATATTTCTTTCTCGTATCGAACGCCTACAAAGTCTATGATATTACATCGTTAATCTTAATCCTACGCAACGGTAGCGTAATAAAAGTTCACAAAGATAAATGTAATTTGTTCAAATAAATTTAGTAACACCTAAAATTAAATCTTATACAATAAAAAGGAATTTATTTAAACTCTTTACTTAGGTACTCATTTTTAGGGTAACGTAGTCAAAACGGAAGCCGTATAGTTTCGTCATGTCCGTCAGTTCGTTCGTAGCATAGCGCAGAGACCCTTTGTGCTAGAAACCTTTAATCTGGCATGGATGTACAAATATTTATTGAAACTACAAACTCATACAATAAAATCTTTAAAAAAAGATCATGTAATATTAATATACCTCCCCTACAGGCAAAGTGGGAATGATTTTTTATTCATCTATCCCATAGTGTGGGGGTATTGAAAAGATATTTCAAAAATAGTATGTCTGTAAAGACCATTTTCAGTTCACCCCCTTGGGGTTTGCGTAATATTGGGACTAACCTAGACTAGATACCTCTGTCAGCTAAGTAGTAGGCGTTGGACATGTGACAAAATTTGCAGCAGTAGGTAGTATATTATGATGATTTTTTCCCATATAATTTTTTTCTATGGAAAAAGCCGACAAACGAGCTTACGATCCACCTAGGTTAGCTAGATAAGTGGTTATCGTCACCCATTGAAATTAGCTAATTTTTTAATCATTATTTTTTTATCAATAACACACTTATTTCCTCTAAGGAACTAATTCTGAAGTCCACGCAGACGAAGTCGCGGGTAGAAGATAGTTTAGGCTACACTGTCAAGTTGTGGGCGACTAGACTAGATTCTAATCTAGTATATTAGAGGTCTCTAAGACCTCTGCCAGCTAAGTTGGACATGTGACAAAATTTACAGCAGTAACATAAATGATGAATTTAAAAGGAAAACTATCACGGCTAGGATGGATAAAGTAGTTCATGAGTAATAGTCGATGAACTACGGAACCCTATTTGCACGTTGCCTGAAACGCACTTGGCCGGTTTTTATTTTTAATAAACATTAGATTGTTTAATAAACATTAGATGTTATACAAATATTTTAGATAAAATAAAGAATGATAAAATATAATTTAAAAGTTTGCCAAGTTAAGCACAGAAAAAACATTGATTACCTATTTCTTCACATTCTGCATTTATAACTTCCGCAAAATGAAAATTTTTTTGTTATATTTCGTATATTTATTTTAATAATTATCATACAATACGTATCTCTCTGGATATAACACTTGTGCAAGATATAATAATATTCCGGTGACAACCTCATACAATGCCTGAGAGAGTCTCATGAATATATCAAGCTGAAACGACAGTAGTGGGACTTTGAAAGCGAAGTCTATTGTACGGCAAATCCAACGCAAAGTCTGCCTGCACTTCACCAGGGTTGGTCGTTGAGTCCACTAATGATGAGGGAGCCTCGATCGTTCCAGAAGGTTCAGGAATTCCGACGTAAACAGGAAAAACTCGTTGCTCAAACTCCTGCTTATCCATTTTAATTTTAGGAGTTATGTTTTCTTTATTTTTAAAATCCTTAGTCTCAGGTACATAAAGTCTATCAATTATAGTTTCTCTACTATCAATCGCCGAGGTTAATCCGTCGACGTGTGAGGAATAAGGCGCTGATGGTAATACTGCAGGCGATGACCAATTATCTTGGCTGCGTTTCTGGTAGTGATCGTACGGTGGTGGATATGAATGATAGAAACCATAACTCACCGGACTTGTAGCAATCTAGAACAGAATTCCTGTTAACGGGTTATCCTGTTTCAGTTTTAGTAAAGTGCTGTACAGCCTTGAGGTGATTTAATAACGGGTAGTTATGTTAACAAAATAAATATAAATAGTGGAGCCTTTTTTACCAATATTGAAATTGGTGAAACGTTGGCAAAGATTTTTATAAATTATCTTTATGTTGTAAAAACTACGTAAATACACTTGAAACAAAATTAAAACTGTTATGATTATGTCAGAAAGCGTTAATGATAATTAACTTGTTAATTGTAGTCATACCTTTCCCCTTTCATGATACGATTCATAATTAGTGTCTACCTAGAAGAAAATGTTATTATTACATTTTATTTAAATGAGATCTTTATTTTATTTTCTCAGAAAATTTAAGCGTTGTTACAATTTAATTAGTACAAAACCAAATTAATTTGTTGTAATAGTGAAGTCATTTTATTTACAAAGTGATATTTTAATTAGCTGATGTCAGTAAAATATTTCAGTTGTTAATCATTCAGTTTTAATTTATATAACAGTTTTCCCATCGGTCAAGACTTTGGTGAAATGGCAAAAATTTTAAATAATATTTATATTAAACTGATACACTGACATGGTAATTAGTAGTATTACTATAAAATAAAATAAAATTACATAATTATTTGTTTTACTGCCCATGTTACGATCCTACGTATACTATTATTATCTAAAATGAGTATTAGTAATAATTTTCAACTGTGTCCAGATTAATTAACTTATTTTCATAATTGTTTTAATAAACAGGCATTTTTGTGTCGTAGCTACAAAAATATTGTTGACTTACTTTTTTGAGTCCCTGTATAGAGGCGAGTATCAGAGCCATTTTAGCTAACAGAAGAGCCTTGCCACCTAGCACTGCTAAAAACTGGAACCCCATGGGGACAAGGACCATTCCAATAGAAACAATTCCAAACATCATCATCGTCATCATGTGATGACGTCGCCGTCCACGAAATTCCGCTGCAAAAATTAAAACAACATTATTAGCTGGTTGCCTCGCTTCAACCCATTAATGGCCCACTACTGAGGACGGGCCTCTCCTCTAAAGGACGAGAGTATACTCCATCAAGCTGCTCCTATGTGCATGGTAGAGGGTTGGTGGGTGGCCAACCCAAGTATCGAAAGTTTTCATACTGCCCGCAGGCCTCCGACATGGATATGTTCTTTCAATAACAACCAGACAACCTTCCATGAACACTTTCCACGGGTAACGGTGGCCACATACCATCAGGTCTATCTTCAGATTATTTTTGGGATAATTACATTACAAAAAAGATTATTATTTATTATTTTATGTATAACTTACCTTTATCTATGATAGTTTGATTCCCTTCTAAATCAAATTTTAGTACATGTGTTCTCAATACTTTTGCCATTCGTTGTAGAGCTAGGGTACGCCAATCAATTTCATCTAATTCCTTGTCTGACCACGTACTGAGAATAGAAAATTTAATAACACATTCTTGGACCGACGACAACAAATAAAATACATAGAATATTAACATTCCTTCATAGTCTTGTACAGTTTTTAATCTAATTCTTGTGGACGAAGAAGTCAAGTTATCTGTCTAATGTAACCTAATGTTAGAAATGGTAATATAAATATTTTTAAACAGAAACTATAGTTATGTGGCAATTTAAATCTTAGGTACAGTTCTAAAGTGCTTACAACAACAATTACTTATAATTTTCCTACTCTCTATAAACTGCTATCTATTCGGCATCTGTTTATATAAAAGTTATTTTGTTCCTTATTTTTTGTTTAACTTCCATTAATTACAGCCTCTCGTACACGTGTCAGTATCTAGAACATCTTTACATAATAATATGAGTGATCACTGTTCTCCATCGTTATTGGTAGGATCAGACTCAGAGGTATCGATGCATTACCGTACAAAAACCAAGTTGTTTTATAATTTTGTAACAAGACAACTCTACTCCCATCTGTCTTTATCTCTATTCAATTATTTTTATTAACTCAATGCTAAACATTTCAAACAACAAAATAATCCAGTGGAATTCCGTGACTTCTACCTACATTGTTTGTTACAATACAATTTCGCCACACGTCTGAAACTGGAGCGTTTCGCAATATTATATGGAACTCAATGCGACGTTGACAATATATTTTGCGGTCATTGACATGCTTGCCCGTCAAATGAAATTGGACATTCTTGCTATGTTTAATGTTTGTACGATATCATCACAGAATTGGTAAATCATTTTGTATAAATCATCATAGGTACATCATTTTGAAGTTGAAACGATGTCAATTCTACTTCGAACCTGAAATAAATGTACTTAATTTTTGTTTTAGTACTTTAGTACTTCTTTCATGGGACATTGGTGAATAATGATTACATAAACATAGCCATTGTAAATATTAACAAAGTATTCTTATAAAGTTAGGTTTTATTAAGGTTACCTATCTAAATTCATGATATTTCTATTTGATACATGAGAGAATTAAAGTCTATAAATACATAAAAAAGTGTGAAAGAAAGGGTTTGTAAGCTATTATTTTATTACTTCATGAAACTCAAATTTTTACTTGTTTGTACTAAGCAAAAAATTGTTTTCTACTGAACTATACTATCGTAAAATTTACATTTCAATTTACATTTACATTACTTTACGTACAGTCTGTCATCTATCACGTTGGACAAATTATAATATTATGATGTAGTGAAATATGCATGTGTATAATCTAAATTTTACTAATAAAAAATAATCGACTTCAAAGTTACTCAAAAATTACTTGTTAGATCTCGTTCAAATTTATGTGGGACCACATGACAAGCACCTGCTCTCGATTAAAAAAAGAATCATCGAAAGCGGTTGGCATGACATTGAGTTATTCGTCCATTTGTCGCGCACATTCTTATAAAAATTTAAGACATATATGGTTTTCTCATGGATGCCAGTGTCAGATCTCAATAAAATTTATGTGGGACCACACAACAGGCACTAGCTTTCGATTAAAAAAAGAATCAAAAAAAATTAAAATCGGTTCGCTCAGTCGAAAGTTCCGAGGTAACAAACATAAAAAAAATACAGTCGAATGACGAATGAAGTGAGAACCTCCTCCTTTTTTAACCGACGAAAAAAAAAGGAGGAGGTTCTCAATTCGACACGTATATTTTTTTTTTTTTTTTTTTGTATGATCACGCAGAAATCGGCACAGGGTGGTTCGATTTGGATGATTCTTTTTTTATTGGATAGGGTATGTCCTGAAGTTGGTCCCATATTTTTTTGAAAATTTTATTCCCACCCTAAAGGTACGAAAATAGGGAATGATTGATTATTCACCCGTTTTTTACCCGGAATTTTCACATGTTAACCCCAATAACTTTGTACTGGATGATCCGATTTCGATGATTCTTTTTTTATTGAAAAGTGTGTACCTTGAGGTTACTCTTGTTTAAATTTCGAAACAAAATTTTACCCCTATAGGTACGAAAATAGGGGATGATTGATATTTCATCTACTACATTTTTACCTGATAACTGAGTCTATAATTCATAAAATCAATAATTTATTATTAATTACAAGTATTATAGCAACTAAAAATTAAAAAATAATTACTTTTTAACAAAAAATAAAACCAACGAAAAAAAAAAACTGAAAAGCAAAAAATAAAATAAACCATTTAGTATTATAAATTAAGATCCGAAATTAACAGTAAATAAATAATTTTGAGGCGGTGCCAAACCAATGAAAAAACAAACGGCGAAAAGATGTGCGCCGCGCTGCTGCTGCCGTGTGCATCGCATGCCGCTGCCCTCATAATATTATGAATTTTATGTAATTAATTTTGTTTGTTTGTTTGGCACGGTCTCAAAATTATTTATTTACTGTTAATTTCGGATCTTAATTTATAATACTAAATGGTTTATTTTATTTTTTGCTTTTCAGTTTTTTTTTTTCGTTGGTTTTATTTTTTGTTAAAAAGTAATTATGTTGAAGTCAGTTAAAAAGACATCCACTTGTGCAAAAGGCACAAACTAATAGGTTTTTACTTTCTTTAACAATAGTCTTAGTGTGCATTTATTAGAGAACAAACTTACACATATAAAGCAGACTATCAGCGCCGCACCAAGTTTCTATACCTTATGCCAAACCGTTGCCGGTAAGTGCTGAACGTGGCTGTGAAGTACTGAGCAGTGCTAACAGTATAGGTATAGTATAGGTAAGTTTTTGCTCAAATTGCAAGGAAATAAGATATTGTTTTCGTATCACTTTGCTGAAACAACCCTCTTGCTTTCTGTGGTAAAGCACCTGCTTTCGTAACGTGTAACGTCTTTACGCCCTTATACTTGATGATTGTATAGTTACTTAGTTACCTCGTATCGTTTCCCGGTACAACATTACCGGAGGGGCCGACGAGCTCAAACCTCACTAAGCTCACCCCATCTCCTATCGGGACCACGTCAGGCGTGAGTGAACGATCTAATGCCCGCAATGTCTTGCGCTTCATGCACCGAACGAACTTGGGAAAGTACTCCTGGTGATCGATCACGTCTTTTACGTCGACTAGCTGGAAGATTAAAGACATGAAAGGAATTTTTGTTACATTTTATATTTACATACATCGATGTAAATTAGCTTTTTAAATGATTTGCTAGGATTACTCGAACGATATACAGGGTGTAAGTCCCGTAAGTAGTGGATCAACCTTAGAGGGCAGATAGCTTTAGGGCGGACCTACCATAAGTCAAAAAATTACCTTAGTAAAAGTGTCACCGTTTCTGAGATTTTGACGACCTTGTAGCCTAGTTGGTAGCGTCCCTGCCTGCGAAGCGAGGGGTCCCGGGTTCGATTCCCGGCCGGGGCAGATATTTATGTATATGACAGATAAATATTTGTAAACTGGTCATGGGTGTCATTGTGATGTGTTATATGTGTCATCCATGCCACCCACGACATGGGTAAATAACCTACTTTATGAGTGTATAAACGGATTTTTTTTTTAATTTTGAAAATTCGGCTCCTTTACCCTACTTCTTCCTGTTGAGTCCACAAATGAGCAGATATTTTGATATTTTTTTCCACTACTTATGGGACACCCTGAATAGGTAATTGGGACTAACTAAAGAAATAGTTTTTTGCTGTCTAATATGTAATGAATAAACGATATATTATATTGCCATAAACCAGTTATGGCACTGGTTTTGTACACACCACAGACACACACTAACCAATATTTATAGTCACTAAATTTCTCAAATAAGTTTATTGCATGGACTTAGATCTTTTAAAGTTAGTACCTAGATAGAAAGAAAAAGGTAACAAAATTTTAACTCCTACAATACGAGTAGTTGTAACATATAACAAAATTGCAATTGGTCTTGTTTTCTATACATTATTCAATTGTTATTGAAAATAGTTACAATTTACAAAGTAAAAGGTCTCGGCTACGCGCGACATCCTATATTAAATACCTACCTCATGTAAAACACGCGTGGAACTTCACGGAAGGTCTTGCATACATTATAATATTTTACTCTTATAGGTTTTATATTAGATTTTATTTATATTATAAGCCAAAAACTTTATCTGATGGAGGCATTAGCTCGTACATTGTAATTGTCAACGTATCTAAAAATGATGTCTTGTTATCTATATTTCAATAAATGAACTTGGCAAAACGCGGCAGATTAATGACGTATTTTTAATTTCCTAAGAACTTCTATTTTTACAGTCTCATTATTTGAACGTTCGCAATTTTTAATTTTAATGAATATCATTTAATATCAAACTTATTCGTTCACAGCTGGTGTAATATAACATAAAGTAGATAATAATTATTATTGTAGTTGAAAATTCTATATCTATTTTATTACACTTTATTAATATATAACGACCTCGTACAATAAGCTGGATAGTAGCTAAGCGGTAACTAAGATTAAACGCTAGCTTAATTTCCTTTTGCATTAGTGGAAGCGCTCAATGTTGGGGAAGCAGATTATTGAGATACTGAGCGGGGATTAACTGGCTTACGCCATAATTATGTCTTCTGTGCTTACACGAGATATCAGTGTCCGGCGACGCTACGGATTCTATGAAGCATTCAGCGTGCTTTGTATTATCTTAGGATTTAAAGTCATAATATATCCGGACCATCCAAGGATTAAAACACCTACGTTTTGAAATATCTAGTAAATTATCTGGTTTCTTTAATCTATTTAACTTCTCATGGAAAAATAATATAATACATACTTTCTTAGAACAATCACGCCAAATTATTCTAATCACATCTGCTCCTTCTAGCCACAGATCAGCAATAAATTTACTGAAATATGATTCCATGCTTTCTTGTTGCTCTCCGTAAGAACTTGGCAACAAAACCAGAGCCAAAATACACGTGAGAGGAAAATTCATATTGGCCCAAAATAGTTTGGTCACGGAATTCATTTCAACCACACTTGTGCCATTTCCTGCATGAAATCTGCAACAATTTCAAAGAAGATGAAAGTGAAAACTTTAAAATATGATTCCATTCTTTAAGCTGGTAAATAGCTGGTGAACAACTAATCCCATTTATATGATTGCAACATAAGCATTTTATAAAGGACAGACATTATTTATCAAAAAACTATTAATAAATCTGTCATTTATCAATTAATTACTTATTAATCGGTATCAAGAAATTGTACATACACGACCTGTGGTCGAGAGTCTGAACTTTACCAATTTCTCGACATGTCAAACGCAAGGGTAATGAATGTTCCTAGTCCTAATTTTATTACATAAAAAGAAAGCTTTATACATCTTTAAAAAAAATTGCATGTTAGTCAGAGAAGAAAAAGAAGAGAAGTAAGTTTTGCAGTTTACAGAGAAGGAGTGCAAAAAGTTTAATTGTATTTTGAAGTAAAATATTATATTATGAATAAGACTAGGTACTTACCGATAAAAACTAGGCGTCAATTTACCAAAATTCACAGCTGTAATGTAAGAACGAACCATCGACCAAGGTTAAAACACAAATGAATTTCTCCGTTGGACTATTACAAACTTATATCCCACAAACCATGGAAATCGTTCGAGTTTCCATGCGATCACATAGCAAAACATGTTAATAGATGGGTATTGGGTGACTATATGTGCATATCCATGACAATGCCATTGGATCATGGTCCAATTATAGGTATTCTAATGTATGGTCTAGCCACTTTAACGATAACTACATTTAAATGCTTTATATAGCGTGAACAATTAGTATTTATATTTGCAATGGAAACTCACAGTTAACAGAAAAAAAAACTTAGTCTGTAATGAACAAGAAATATTTTGAGTGTAAGTTTATTCTTGACTCGAAGCTGATATTAATTTTATAATTACCTCCCACTAGTAGGTACATAGACTTTCAATAAACTAGCAAGCACTATCAATAAAAAACCTTCAGTAATTGAATTGCCTTAACCAAGAACTTATGTATGTATATTGTGTGTAACAATCACAAAGTTTGATAGGAAAGTTAGTTTCAAAGGATACCTCAGGTCGAACCGGCAGATATGTTTGCTTAATATCGTAACATTAATACTATGAATAATATAATAAACCTACACCGAAACCAAACTCCAAACACTGTTACTGTCTACAAATACTGTTTACCTTCCAAAAAGTATTTGTAAAAACCAATTTCGTTCGAAGATAATGCTTCTTTTGAAAAGCTATTTTTGTACATACTTAATCCAACCAAAAACATTTCATGTAAAATTAGACTGCCAAGACTCGCAAGCTCTTTTAACAATTTCACTGTTAAAACGTTTGAAAATTCATCAAGCGCCTAGCCTCTAACTCTACATGATATGGCTATATTATAATTATCAATATTAATTGTATATTCAGATTCAACCTCTTACTTTTTATTAAGGTTTCATTTCACGTCATTTTATCATAAATCTTTTATCGTCTCAGCTGGACGTTTGTGGAATTCCTGGAAGCGCAAAATAACAAATCCTTTAATAAATTGGTTAAAGAGCACTACCTAGCTATGTAACGTTGCTCATTTCTTCACTTTTGTTCTCTGTTCTCTCTTAATCGTCTAATTTGTCTTCTCTTCTTTTCTCTTGTACTCAGTTTTTTTCCTCTACTTACTGTTTTTTTACTCTATCACCTACTCTCTCTGCCTATCACCACTGTGGTGAAGAATGATGGTTTTGCCTTTCACTGTTGTCGTATGGATTATTTATTTTTTAGTTTTTTTTTTCTATTTGTTTTTCATTGTTTTTATTATTTACATTTATAGCCTCTCTTGAATTTATGCACACCGATACCTTCTATGTATTACGTTGCCTGAAAGAAATCGCTACGAAGCGATAAGGCCGCCTGTTATTTTGTACTTGTCTTCTTATTCTTTTCTCCTTGTATGATTGTTTAATTCTTTGTTGTGCAATCAATAAAGAGTTATCTATCTATCTATCTATATAAGGGTTTTGACCAAAACCTTCATGGATAAACATCTTTCAACTTACTTTAGCTAGCATTACAAAGCAGATAATAATTTAAATTAGCCGAAGGGTAGAACGGTTTATCATGCAAATCAAGTCTTTATAATAATACTGAACGGGTTCAAACGTAGGCTAAACCTTTGATGTTTTCATCAACATTGTCGATGTAAATGTCATGATCTAATCGAAGGTCCCTACGTACCTATATAAAGACATATCATATATGGCAATTTTTTAATGCAACGTTTTTATATCACTATTTTCTTGTTTCCTACACATAAAGATGTATCTTAAATTTGTTTAACACTCTTTCATCACGTCATCATTCTCATGTTAATGCAAAAGCAGTCAACTATCAGATTTTTTAGGGAAAATATAAAACGAAGTAATATTTCGTCTTTTATTTTATACTTTACCTAAAAATTTATATTTAATTTATATATAAAATTTATTTGATAGATTTGATTTTATCTAATAGATAGTGGTAAACAAGTAACTTTATAAAATAAGTGATCAGTGTTCACTGTTCACCGTATTGTGTCGTCCTTGTCTTTGGAACTTAAATTACTTATTACAGATATACACTTAGTACTTAGGAAGTACCTACTTGTGAACTTAGCTCACTAGTCCTACTTCTGTAAGACTATCTTCTGCAAACATAATTGTACCTAACTCATACAACTCCTGATGTATATTTTTATATTAATAATGTCCTCTTTAACGTTTCCATCAATGTAGTTTTTCTTTGAAGGCGTTGTTAACCGTGGTAAAATTTTACTACGGCTAACAACGCCCATGTATAATTATACATGGGGTGATTCTTTCAGAAATAATAAATAAGTTTATATCTTTGTTTATGCAAAAAAGACCTTCCTCCATCATTTTAAATTCATAAAATATAAAAAGCGGCCAAGTGCGAGTCGGACTCGCCCATGAAGGGTTCCGTAGCTGCAAGTAACATAATATAAAAGTTTTTGTAGTTCGTTGTAACTTTGATCGATGTTTTTTGCGGTTTACGATTTATGACGTATTAAAAAAAATCTACTTAGATCTCGTTCAAATCAATTTTCGTTGGAAGTTTGCATGGTAATGTACATCATATATTTTTTTTTAGTTTTATCATTCTCTTATTTTAGAAGTTACAGGGGGGGGACACACATTTTATTTATTTATTTATTTATTTATTTAACACTTTATTGTTTGTACACCAAAACATACTTATACATAAAGAGCACACGAAAGGAACACAAAACAATGGGCGACCTTATCGCTTTAAAGCGATTTCTTCCAGGCAACCCAGCAGTAAGATGAAAAAAGCAAGAAGAGAAAATGGGTAACAGGCGTACTACATAAATTAAAACAATTGTATAAGAAATTAATAGAAGAGAAGAAAGATAAAGAGAAAAGAAAGTATTTTTAAATGACAGATTAACACACCAATAAAAGAGCAGCGACAATGGGAATGTATAGCCAAGAAAAGGAAATAGGAAAGGAAGAAGACAGATTAGGAAAGAAGATAGTGTTCTTTGAGCAGTCTTTTAAAAGAAACTATGTTATCTGCTTTCCTTATTGATAGAGGTAAGGAGTTCCAAAGACGTATAGCAGTCAGAGTGAAGGATTTACGAAGGAATGAAGAGGTGTGAGAAGGGGTACGTAAAGTAAGATAGTAGGAAGAACGAAGTAAGTGATTAAGGGATAGATAACGATACTCAAAGTTATCACGCAAATAAGAAGGAGCGAATGGATTAAACAACACAGAGTACAGAGCAGAAAGTATGTGAGCATTCCGGCGAAGGCGAATAGGGAGCCACTTGAGTTTAGCACGAAATTCGGAGACATGATCATATTTACGCAAACCAAATATGAATCTAATACAAACATTTTGGAGACGCTCAAGCTTATTTAGTTGCTCCTCAGTAAGGTCAAGATAACAGATATCGGCATAATCAAGAATGGGCAACAGTAAGGAAGTAGCAAGAGTAATTCTAGTGGGCATAGGAAGGAAATTACGAAGTCTACGCAGACTACCAATCGCAGCAAATAACTTCTTACTCACATTATTAATTTGAGGTGTCCACGAAAGAGTGGAGTCCATAAGAATTCCTAAATTTTTGACTACTTTAGAGTAAGGAATATGAACACCACCAAAGTATATTTTAGGTAGAACAAGCCAATCAATTTTAGAAACTAGTCTCGAACTACCAATTATGATCACTTGAGTTTTATCAGGATTAACTTTAAGACCAAATGATTGGGCCCACTCGGAAATCTTGTCTAAGTCTGAATTCAAGTCAGATATCGCATCAGATAAATTCGAAAGTGACGCTTGCGTATAAATTTGCAAGTCATCTGCATATAGGTGGAAGGACGAAGTAAGTAAAGAACAAATCGAATTGATGAAAATAGCAAAGAGAAGAGGAGATAACACGCCACCCTGCGGTACGCCGGCACGTAGGACAGACCACGAAGAAGAAACATCATCAATCTTAACACATTGTCGGCGTCCATGCAGGTAACTATGAAACCAATCAATTGCCCTCGGAGATATATTAAGAGCGCGCAAAACCCCCAACAGGATGTCATAGTCAACGCTATTGAAGGCATTACTGAAATCCAATAGCGCCAATACAGTAAGTTGCCGGTTCTCCATGCCATGACGAATGTCGTCGGTGACTTTAAGTAAAGCAGTTGTTGTGCTATGGCCGCGGCGAAAGCCAGACTGTAAGGGACTAAGGAGGCTATGGGAATGAAGATAGGAAGTTAATCGTAATTGGACAAGACGTTCTAGGATTTTAGACAAAAAAGGAAGAATGGAAATAGGTCGATAATCAGAGGGAGAGGATGGTTTGGGTTTTTTGGGTAAAGGAATAACTTGTGCATCTTTCCAACATGAAGGGAATGAACCAGAGGAGATAGACAAATTTAGAATGGAAGTAATTATAGGCAGAATGATATCCAAAATAGGTAAAATCATTTTGCGGCTAATGCAGTCTGACCCGACGGCATCCGAATCGATAGAAGATATGGCACTCTTAATATCACGATCAGAAAATTGATTAAGAACAAAAGGAGGATAATCAGGGTTGGGAATCATAGAAAGAGAATTCAGTGTTGAAGCTTTTCGAGCCGCTGTAATGGGGCTAGACGATGAGAAATGTTGATTTAAATTGTTCAAATCCGCGACAGAAACAAAGGATTGTGAATTATTATGAGACTTCCCAACTCCCAAATTACGTAGAAACTTCCACACCTTAGAAGTATCACCATCCTTAACTGATTCATGAATATGGCGTCGTTGTGAGTCCCTGCACACCGTATTGCAGCGGTTACGGACTTGGTTATATTTTACACGATTTTTATCGCTGGGATCAGTCTTGAATTTAGACTTAGCATTCAATTTTTTCGTAATTAACGATTTCACTTCATCAGTTAACCACGGAGCTGGCGGATGACGAACACGAATCCGGCGGACAGGAGCATGTATATCATAGAGCTGTAATAATAGTGAGTTGAATATGGCTACCTGTTCGTCGATCGTAGTTCCACTTAAAACCGCAGTCCAGTCCATGTTGGAAGCGTCCAGACGTAGTTGTTCCAAATCTATGCCACTAAAATTACGCTGAAGAATGTATTTTGACTTATGTTTAGGAGGTTTTAAGTTATATGAGAGAAATAGAAGGTCGTGATAAGAGAAGGACTCAGCACTGCACTGCCCATGTTTAGCAACAAATTTAGGTGAAGAAACAAAAATCAGATCAAGTAGAGAGGGGGTGCAGCCAGGAGAAAAATGAGTAGCAGACAAGGGAAGGATATGCAAGTTAGACGCATCAATCAACGACTGGAGCCGTGCTGCCCTAGTATCGGATTTAAGAAGGCAAGTGTTAAAATCTCCCATAACAATAAGATGCTCATAGAGAGGAGCCAGGTCATCAAGAGTATTCTCTAGCGTTGTAAAATAATTAGTCGTGTTAGATGGACTATAAAACACTCCAAGAAGTACTTTAGTATGGGTATTTTACCACTTTGGAAGTGTCTCTCACGCAAACTATTCAGTTTAGAACAAAATGATATTAGAAACCTCAATATCATTTTTGAAGACCTATCCATAGATACCCCAAACGAATGGGTTTAATGAAAAAAAAAATTGAGTTTCAGATCTATGTATGGGGAATCCCAAAATTTATTGTTTTTTTTTTCTATTTTTGTCTAAAAATCTTAACGTGGTTTACAGAATACATCTACTTACCAAGTTTCAACAGTATAGTTCTTATTGTTTCGGAGAAAAGTGGCTGTGACATACGGACGGACAGACAGACAGACAGACATGACGAATCCATATCAAGTGTATCAGTATTAGTGATACCATAAGGGTTCCGTTTTTTGCCATTTGGCTACGGAACCCTAAAAATCATAAGTCATTGTATAAAATATGCACACGTGACATTTTTGTCTGACAAAAATAATAACAGAAATAGTTATATCGATAGTGAACTCTTTTTAAACCAAATTTCCTAAAAAAATATTAACAGATTTATACCATAGGTATAAGTATTATACAATACTAGCTGTTGCCCGCGGCTTCGCACGCGGAAATTATGCTTATTTATCATATTTGTACGCCATACAGAAGAAAATTTAAAAACAGGTTCATTTTTTGAAGTACTTATATTTAGGAATTTACATACTGAAACCTACGTGTATACTACGAATAAGTTCAAGGGTTTTCATGTGATGCCCAGACAGACAAACAGATAATTTTAAACAGTAAAAAATATCTTCAAAACGGTTCTGTTGTTTCCATCCGTTCAAGAGTTACATATACTCTCTCTCCCTCCACTCGCCCTCTCCCTCTACCTCTCCCTCTTCCTGTCCCACTATCTCTCCTTCTCTCGCTCCCTGTCCCTCTCCCTTTCCCACTCGAGGTCCTTATCCCGCTTCATGTCCCTCTCTCTCCCACTCTCAGTCCCTCTCCCGGCCGCACCGGTCCCTCTCCTGCTTTCTGTCCCGCTCTCACTCCCTCTCCCGCTCCCTGCCCCTCTCCCTCTTCCGCAACCTCTCCTGCTTTCTCTCCCGATCCCAGTCCCTCTCTCGCTTCCTGTCACTCTCCCATCCCCCTCCCATCCGTAAAGTTCTCTACATTAAATTTTTTTCTCATTATAAGCTTAATTAATATTTTTCACATTACTGAGTTCAGAATTGACGTAGTTTCTTAAATATTTACAACCCCTTTGTTTAACTCCTTATGGGGATGAATTTCGAGAAAATCGTGATACAATTAGGTAATTTTTGTGTCTAACTATACGCTTAATATACAAATTTTCACCCTTCTTAGTTCAAAACTGACGAAGTTGCAATTCTAACTTACACACACTTATTTAACCGTTTAGGGGTTGATTTTCAAAAAAAAACACAACTTTTATATTTTAATCTGGCGCTAATATATAAATTTTCATGTTTTTAACTTCAAAAATGACGAAGACAATGACGACAAATGACAATGACAATGACGAAAAAAATGATGACAAAAATGATTTTCCAAAAAAAATTTGTTAAATTTAACTTTTGTTTATTACTATAAACTTAGATAAAAAAAATCATATTTATAACTCTAAAACTGACGAAGTTGGTTTGTATGAAAATGAACTCTATCCCGTATTTTTACCCCTTAGGGGATGAATTTCCAAAAATCCGTTCTTAGCTGACGTCTCCTTGGCATAAGCTATCTCCCTGCCCAAATTTCATCATAATCGGTTCGGTAGTTTCTGAGATTTTTTGTTTAATCAGTGTATCTCTTTTCAATTTTATATATATAGATTTTTTAATCGTAACGATTATAAAAATAAATACTCGCATGAAATAATTAAGTTCAAACCAGCACAATTTAAATAACGACATAATGTATTAAGCAACTCAAGTACTTTAATAATGTGGACGATATGCAATTTGGCACTGAGTAAACAAAATTATGAAGTGTTGGCGATCAGCAAAATTAGCAGTAGCCTCATTGTCATGTGTGGTGAATGGTTACGAGGTGTTAGTACAACGATTATATTAATTGAAATTGGTATAATGGTGGTTTAATTGTGTGGTTTGTAATTGAATTAGTTTTATGTTCCTGTGTATCGAATACCGTAAGTAAATATTCATTATTTATACAATTGTATCTTTAAGATTATAAATACTATACAGTATACTTAACAGAACTGTCTTAAAGGTTTATGAGTTGCATAATTATAGTTTATTGTTTTCCTATAAGGTACCCGCATATAGGTACATATATGTAGATGTAGAATGTAAACATATCCTAGTTCTCATTTTATTATTATGTATATCAGATTTAATCAGGACAAAAAGTGAATAAAGTTTTGAATATCTAGCTTATAAAATCGAACGAAAAAAGGATTTCACTATTCTCTATAGAGAAAGATTTTAAGGTGCATATTAGTGACATCGAATAATATCAAAGTATAATAACATTAGAGCCCTTAAAAATACTAATGTCCGTTTCAAATAGTTTTGCGTACGATTAACCATAACATTATAACTTTTTTTGCTATTGAATTAAATGTAGAAATATGTTAATTATCGTAAAGAAGCATAAAAGATACCAAAAAACTATTGGACACCGTCTACAAAGATAATAGGACAGTAAAGTATGAAACACGAATGAGACGCAGGGCTGTCAACTTTAGATGCTTCAGTTTGTTATTAAACATTGAGCTGGAGGGCTATTCTCTAAAATACAAACTCGAAATTGAAGCTCACTTTTCGTTTGACAATTGGACACGAGTTTCGACGGTGACGTAATTCGATGATCGAGAATAATAAATCCCTTACCGTATACCAAACATGTCAAATTAGCCTGAACAAGTAGTTTTTCTCACCGCCGCGTTCTACAAGTACACTGCGGCGCCACCTGTACCGTCGAGTTTAAGAGAATAGGAATTTTGAAACTCACCGCAATGTCAAGTTACAAAAACATCCTTACAGAATAGCCTAGCTGGTCAAAAAACTCACTTTTGTAATAGGCGTGCTACGAAAAATATGTATTTTTTTCCTAATAATGTATGTACCTATGTCCGATAAAACACTTACATACATATATCCTGCGGTTAAATCACATTTAGAATTTGAAAGAAATATGGAGACAGGTTGCGCCACTAAACCGAAGCAGAGATAATTATTAATGTACTACTTACCTATTTCGTAACCATTACCAATATTTGTTTT